>CM073438.1:35840206-40840206 GCA_037074515.1 Mimosa bimucronata | reverse complement strand
ATACATACTCGGTGAGAGCCACATCATTAAACTATCTGCTGGTAAGACCGTTTCTGATACAAATTAGCAAATAAGCTTAATGATTGATACTTATATTTGAGAAAACCTTAGAAATCCAATAAATAGGAAAAAATAAAGAGTTATATAATTAAAAAAAAGACCAAACTATTACAACTTATGAATTAACTTTTCACAGAATAAACTATAATTTTCATTTTATATGGGCGGATTGTTATTATACTAAGAAAGCTGGAGGCCAGTTGCATTATGGTCCAAAGTTGATTTTATTTTGAAGTATACATTGTTCTTGAAAAAGAAAATTAAACAGAAACTAAATCAAGTTGTTATTCATAACTTACACTTCCATATTTATTTACGTCATTTACAACTTATTTTTGTAATTCAAACTTCCATATGAATTGCCAAATTGACAAGTCAGACTTGAAAGAAAACTGAATTCATTGGGAGTTTGGGACATCGTGGCATTTAATTTAACAAAGTGATACTAAATGTCAAGAATTTGATAATTTAAGTACTTAAGGTTTTAACAAATTAAAGCATCTATCTCAAGGCTAATAGAATTCCATTAAGAACAGAAGAATGCCGAAATGTACTACAAGGCTAGGTTTATAATAGTCTCTACTGATTTTCTCATTGTTTTACTTCACGTATAAGGCATATGTATAATTTAGTGTTTAGTGCCCCGTTCTATAAAGAAATATGTAACAGCCCAAAAATTTTGGAAAAAAAGAAATAAGAATATATTTAAAATTTTGAGTTATTATTTATGAATAAAAATGGTTTATAAATAAATTTATGAAGTTCAAGGGATTTTTAAAGATTTATAAAGCTTATTTCTTCATAAATTGAAGAAAAATAGTCAGGAATTATTTTTGATTTGAAAATTTGGAGAAGAGAAGTTTGAGGCTAAAAGAAATTTATATAGGAAGAAAATTCAAATTTGATATAAGGATTAGATTTTATAAATTATTTTCAGAAGATAAACTAACAATAATAAAAGGCTTATGTTTATGGACTATAAAGCCCTCAGTTAGAAAAATATCTCACCTATAAGAACAAGGGAAAAAGTGTTATTTAATTTCCCTTAACGCCGGCTATAGAGTCAAGCAACCATGGATTTCGACTTTGGTGAGTCCACTCTTTCTCCTTCTATCTTTAGTTTTCCGGATTGGAGAGGTTTGAGAAGTGGGGATCTAATCTAAGTTGGGTTTCTCGGTTAATCACCGATTAAAGAGAGGAATAAGTGAGAATTTAAGCTTTTCTAAAAGAAATATCATGGTTGCATGCTCGTTTCTTTGCTCCAATTTGGGTTCTCTATGTGAAGTGTTGTTCATCGACGAATTTCTCAAGTTTTTGTCTAAATCAAAATGAAATTTGGTGTTTGAATGTAGCTAGGAATTAGGGTCGTTGTATCTGATTGCATGTTCGATTTCTTGCTTAGTATTGTGAATTCGTGCATAAACCACCCCTGCTATGTTTGAATGGTGTTTATACCATGTTTGATCTAAGAGTTGGAACTAAGATAATGATTGAAATATAGTAATATTGAAGCATAGATTTGGAAGACAAAATAAACATGTCAGGAATGATTTTCTTTTGAATTCATCATTGATCTTGGTGGCTGAAACAGGTGTGAATGGTTTTGAGTATTAATGAAGCTTAGTTTTTACAATAAACTTGATCATAGATGAATTTTTGCAGAATATGGAACTATTATTTCAAAATGTGGTTAAGTGAGGCAAGATTTTAACTAATTAAGTCTTGATTAATCGGTAAAGGAGAAACTAAGCACTTAGAAATTATATTTGAAGTGAAGTTTGTAACACCCCAAATTTTAGAAAATAGAAAATAAGGATTTATTTAAGGTCTTGGGGTGTCATTTAGAAATTAAAAAGCCTTATAAATAATTTATGAGGCCAGGCGTATTTTTAATAATTTCAAGGCTTATTTTCTTCATTAATTGAGGAAAAATAATTAGAAGATAAAATTAAATTTTCAAAAGAAGAAATAAGGAGATGAATTTTAATATAAGAATTTTAGGTAAATTATTTTGAGACTTAAAGTAAATTATGGTGGAAGAAAATATCTAATTGGATACAAGGATTTAATTCTAGAAATTATTTACAAGAAGGGACTAAACTGAAAATAGCAAAAAGTGGATTTTAGGGATTAAATCGAAAAGAAGAAAGTTTTAGGAGTTAGAACTTGAATTTCCCCCTCATCTCTTATATAATACTCCCTCAGCCTCTTCCCCGATTCCATTTCCTTTTCTTCTTCTTCCTCATTATATCTCCCTCTTATCCCCACTCTCTCTCTCGTGCTCTCTCGGCCCAGCGTTCCCCGGCGGCGATTCACGGCAGAGCAAGGTGGCGACGACGCATGCAAGCTTGGGTGTGAAATCCGGTGAGCTTCCTCTACTCGATTATACCCTCTATTTCTTCGATTTGAGTGGTTTCATGTGAGGCCGATTTGGGGATTGGGTGTTTTGAAGCACATAAACTGATTAAATCAAAGTTTAAGGTTAGATTTTGAGTTTCCCTAAAAGAAATTTCAACTTGTATGAGGGTGTTGGTTTGATTTTGGATTTGCCATTCGGTGGGTACTGTTCATCCGCCGTTGTTCTTTGCGATTTCTAGGTGTTTAATGAACGAAAGTTTAATTAATCATGATTAGGAGTAAGTGTAAGCTCATAGAATGTATTGCATGTTTGATTTCTGAGGTTTGTGTAAATTTTAGAATTCTCCTCTTCTCCCTTATGCAGTTGGCCGGCGCAATTTTGGGGCTGTTCTTGGGTCAAATTTTAATTAAGGTTTGATTAAATATGGTTAGAAGTAGAATAGAGTTGATTTATGGATTGCATGTTTGATTTCTTAAAATTTCGAATTTTCTTCTTCTTCCCTGTTTCGCTGTGCCGACGGCAAAGAGAGGAATTGATGCTCTGGTAAAGTTAAGATAAGGGAGGAAATAATGTATTGATCTTGCATGTTGAATGGTGTGGGGCTTTCGGGATTTTCACCAATTCTGGTTCTTTCCTCTGTTTTATTCGAATCTTCATCTAAACTGAAGTTGTATTAGAGTTGGTTTTGAGCACTGCATGTTTGATTACAGTGGTGTATTATGAATTTGAATTGAGACCTTCCATACTCTGCTTCTGGAGTTTTGTTTCAGTCCTGCACGTGTGTTAGTTTTTTTTGGGAGTTTGGAAATTTTTGAGCTTCCTCTGTTATGAACCGATTCTCTGCTTGGGTTGGGGTAAATGTTTTGCATGTTATTCTGTGGCTCCTCTAGCATCTGACTTTTGTACATATTTTAATTGTTGAAATTCTTTTGTTGGAGTTGAATTGAATTTGTTGGAATTTTGGGTGCAATTCTTCAGAATTGCCTTGAAATAATTTTCTCGGAAGCTTTCATTGCTTTTAAGTAATTTATTAATGGTTTCGATAATGTGATGAATTTAAAAATATGCATAGCTTTAGAAGTTGGTCACTCCATAACTTTGCTTTCTGTAAATAAATGTTACTTTGGTGTGAAACAATGTCTGCCATGCTTTTAGTTTTATCAAGAATTGCTATTCTTACTGTAATTGCTTAAGTTCTGCATTAAACACGAAGAAATCAAAATTTAGTATTTCTTTGATATTTAAATAAACTTTACTATTTAAGATATATGGGTCTAATTTTGACTAAGAAAATAATCATTTAATCTTGACTATTGTGTGATGGGGTTGTTTTACATTGTAGTTGTATTTACATAGAGATAATAGCTCTTTGATTTGGATATATTAATGTTTAAAGGTTTGAGCTTTAAAGTTTTAAATTGAACTTTATTAAGTGGATTAAGCTGAAATGAGTGATATATGTGGCTGTATTAAACATTTTAATACTATATTGGATTAGGTAATTGAATGTTAAGGTAGTTGTATAATGAGGATGTTAGAATCTTAACACTACTACAAAAAGCCCTTTTTATGTCACCAATTAACGTCACTTATTTAAAAATGTGACATTGAAAACAAAGAGGAAAGAAACAACATCACACTTAAAATTAAGTGTGATGTTGAAACTTTTCAACGTCACACTTAAATTAAGTGTGACATTGAAAAGCACTTTCCATGTCACACCAAATTTTGGTGTGACATGGAAAATGTTTCAACGTCACACCAAAATGTGGTGTGACGTTGAAAGTTGTTTTCCACGTCACACCAAAATTTTGGTGTGACGTGGAAAACCCGTCCCTCCTTTTTTTTCATTTCCCGCCCCCCCTCCCACATTGAAACCACTTTCAACGTCACACCAAAATGTGGTGTGACGTTGAAAGTTGTTTTCCACGTCACACCAAAATTTTGGTGTGACGTGGAAAACCTGTCCCCTCCTTTTTTTTTTATTTCCTGCCCCCCCCCCACTTTAATTTTTTCATTTCGCGCCCCCCAAAATAAAAACCATCAACTCCAGCTGTCTCCCATCCCCACCCCCCAAAACAAAAACATCAGCTCCAACTCTCCCCCATCCACACCCCCCGTGTCCTCAGCTCCCCTACCCCCCCCCCCAAAACGCCCCCCCCCAAACGCCCACAGCTCCCCCCTCCAACACCCCTAGCTCCCCCCTGGTGCCCACAGCTCCCCCACCCCCTAACCCACAGCTCCCCCCTTCCCTCCCCCCACAGCTCCCCCCCATCCCCCTCACCCTCCAGCTGCAGGTTCATTTCTTCTTTTCTTTTTCCTTTTTTTTTCTGGTAATTAAATATGCAATTTCTATAGGGTTCTTTTTTTTTACTTGTTCAAGGTTTTTTTTCAGCTCTGTTTTCCTCCTATCGGGTTTAACAATTTCAATCGTGCCTCCGTTCGCAGCTTCACTTCATCCAGGTTCCTTCTTTTCCTTTTTTTTCCTGATAATTAAATCTGCTGCCTTTTTTCTTAATTGTAAATTGCAAAAAATGCCATAGAATATTTAATGGTTTTGTAAGTCTTGTAAATTGGTCTGCCATAGAATGTTTAATGTTCAATTGTAAATTGGTCTGCAAATGCTGTTACGTTGTTTATGTGACGTTAAAAGTCTATTTTCCATGTCACTTGATTCAATGTCCCTTGAAAAAGTGACGTGAAAACCCCCAAAATTTGTGACATTAAAAGTACTTTTTGTAGTAGTGTAAGTTTTGATGAGGACTGGCCCCATAGAAAACATAAGTAAATAGAGTGTAAGTTACCTTTAAATTTAAACAAGTAAAATCTGATAGGAAACAGATTACTATCGCTAGAGCTAGAGCTTATCGCAAATAGACAAAGAACAACAGCTGATGAAAACTTAGCTGAAATCTAAAGTAAATATTTCTATAGCTAAGTGTATCCCTATCGCTAATAGACAAAGAGCCATAGCATATGAAGACTTAGAAATAACAAATGATAATATCTATCGCTAAGTCCTTCACTATCATAAAGAAAATATTCTATCGCTAGAAGTTCATTGATAACATGGATAAATGAAAGGAAAAACAACTAGCAGAAAAATGAGCTAAGTCTTTGAACTAATGGAATCAGCTAGCGATAACAAATGATGCTATCGATAACAAGTCTAGCTATCGATATCTGTATACTTATTGAAATATCTTAAATTCTCAGATAGCTAAACAAACTTGCGATAACAAAGGTCACTAGGGATAACGCATCTAGCTATCGATAGGAGAATGCTCATTGTGATAACTTAGACAAACTAATAAGCTGATACATTGAGCTAATGGACTAAGCTTGCGATAACATCTACTCTGCATTACATGATTACTTGTTTTAGCTAACAGCTCAAGTGTAGGAATTATTCTATGCAGTTAGCGATAGCAAAGCATGCTAGCGCTACTGAAAAAGCTGCTATGCAAGTACAGTTGTTGGAGACTGACAAATCTCTGATTTGTAATGTTTTTATATGCCTAATTTGAGGCAATTAACATTATTGGTCTGATGCAAGTACAGCTCAAGTACAGTTGCTGAGATGCGATATTGGTCTGATAATGCCTAATGTAGAACTTAGACTCTTAGGTGAAATTAGTGTTAGATTAGGGTTAATTAGCCATAATTGTAGATTAGTTTGTATGAATTGGTTTATAGGGCTATTTGATCCTTGTTTAGTCTTGTTTGCACTTGCAGGGTCGCTCAGGACCAAAAGATTGGACCCGGGATGAAGAAAAAGGCCAAACTAAAGGGCAGAAATGAAGGCTCCTCGTCGCGGACTTGCCGCGGCGAGACAGACGGCGAGAAAGTACCCAGGAGGCAGAGAACAAAGCAGCTCGCCGTGGCCTCGCCGTGGCGAGCCCACGGCAAACCAAGCCAAAAAGAGCCAGAAGTAGCCGCGGCGAGATGACGGCGAGCCTGCGTTCTGCAGAAATTTCAGTTCGCGAATTTCAGGCCCAAACCGGATCTAACTCATTACCCACTCACTTGACCCGACTTGGGGGACTTAAAACACGAAAGATACACCTCCTTAAGGCAGATTTTGGAGTCCCAAACCCTAACCTCTCATTTTCCTCTCATCTCCATCTTCCACCTTCTTCCTTCAAATCCTCCATGGTTCCTCAACCTCCACTCCTTGTTTGTGTTTTCTTCTTGGAGGACAGCAGCTAGGCTCCACCATTCTTGGTGATGGGAGCCAAGGGATGAGCTTGAAGCTTGAATAAGGGAGTTTTAGTTCTAATCCTTCTTCCTCTTGTTGTATTTATGCTTTTCTAGGGTTCTAGGAGTATATTTATGACATTTGGCTGTGTGCTTGAACTTTGTATATTGTAATGGGGTTAGAAACTATGTTTATGTTATTTCCTTCTTGTTCAAATGCTTGACATTGCTATTTATTAACTTTGAGTTTAATGAAATTTATGGGTTCATAGTTTTATTATTCTCCTTGTGAAAATCATGTGCTAATGCAAGGTGGCTTGGTTAGTGGATTAAGAGTGTCATGTTGTTTGCTTGAGGGAGATGGCATAAGAATTAATTAATTGTGTTTAGACATTGGGTAATTACTCTTTTCAACCTTAATCTTTGTTTGGGTGACCATCAATGAGTTAGGGTTAATTGAGAAATCAAGTGCAATTGTGGGGTGGCCCAAATTATGGATTTAAAGTATTGCATGATTGGTTAGTTCTTGAATTTGTCAAATTGCATGAGTGGCATTGGACTTCAATCCTAGAGTCTTGATTTATTATGTGGGGTTCCAGTAATCGATTAAACTCTAGGATTAATTAGGTGGCAATTCGGGGTCCCGGTTGTTGGATTAGGAGCCCCTTACGATTAGCAAATTCATATTGATTTTGAACTTAATCAACTTAGGTTAAATTAAGTAATGTGCGGGGTTTCGGCATTAATTAAGTTAACCTAAGCCTAGCCTAGAGGGGTTCCTCTAGGGGTCTTTTGAAAATCAACAAAAACTCCCTAAAAACCTCTAGAAGCGATGAATCCCGAGGTTTCCATCTATCAAGAATGATTCCATTTCCTTTCCCCTCCAAATCTCACTTTTATCTCATTTTTATTTTACTTTTGAACATATCATACCTTTTTCATCTTTTCTAAATCAAAAACAAAATATAATACTTTTTACCTGTTTTCTCAAGTTTGCATATTAGCTACTAGGTCATCTTTCGCGTTAGGCTCCTCAAGTGAACGACACCCGGGGGTTAGCTTCCACTATCCCCTTGGTTCTTATTTTCTTGAAGGGCGGACCCAAGGGCGCGCTACACGCACACACACTCGAAAGAGAGTGGGGCTCTTCAGAGACGATCAGAATGCGCAGTCTATCTCTCTCCTAGCTCACTCTATGCATGAACAATTGAATCTAGAACAGAAGTTTGAATTAGATGAAGAATAGCATTTATTGCCAACGGCTATGAACCTCCAACGTCTATATTCAAACGGCCACATGAAGCTGAAAGAAAAGGCAAGCTGTGAAGATATAAATAGATCAAGACTTGCTTCTTTAAGAATAACGATGAACAGGGCTTTATTCAGAATTGTTGATTACACTGATTGAGAGCAAAACCTAGTGAGCCCAGAAATGAGGAAATAATGTTGAGTCAAGTAAATTAGAAAAAGAGAGCTAGAGCACTCATTGTTCAATCTGTTAAGCATTAGAATTGTAATTTCATCATATATTCCTCTGTACTTAAGTGATTATCACAATCCGTTCATTAAGTGAACCTATTATCTAAAATCCTCTATTGTTTGAGTTTGTTCTAAAGCTTGGTGCTTTAAGAATAGAGTTGTAACCTTACAGGTTGTAAGGGGGAGCGTTTAGAGAGAATCTAAGCCTCTGTTAAGGTTGGCAGGTGATCCCGTGTTGTAAAACCTGTGGTAAAGGCTTCACAAGTGCCCGGCTAAACTTGTGGGTTGTCTCTTGTGCCCGGTTTAAACAAGAGGGTAGTGGAAATCTCAGGTGGAGCCTGAGGACTGGATGTAGGTCAGGGTAGACCGAACCAGGATAAATACTGTTTGCATTATCTCCTCCCTTAACCCTCTTAGTTTCCAGCATATGTAACTTGTTTACTCTTTAGTGCATTTCATGTTTTGAAATACTCTCAGTGATAAACCGAAAATGATTTTAAAGATTGCCTTCCTTGTGATTTAGAAAAGAGAAGATTTAAATTTTATCCTATCACCCAATTCACCCCCCTCTTGGGTAACAGCCAGCACTAACAGAGGAAGCTTTGGGTTCCATGTTATGAAGTTGAAAACTGATTTATATATTTGTGAAATGAGAGGTTTAATGGTTAAAGTATGTATAGAAATGCTAGATGAGGATTAGGGATTCCTAAGTACCTGCCGTATAAATATATATATATATATATATAATATGATGTTGGAATATAGTTTGGAAGATGAGTGTTTAATGTTATGAGTTTCGATATTTGAGTTCTCCTTGTCTTGAACTGATGATGATTGTTTAATGAGAATGTGACAGTGATGGAATGTCTATTTTGAATTTGGAAGTGAAACCTATATAGGTTTATGTTCGATTAATAATGCTTGGATTGAGTCTTATGACAATAATTGTGGTGATTCAATGGCTGCTTTGTTGGCTTGGGTCTGGTTGCTTTCTGTTCCTCAGTAATATTTTTGTTTAGATGGTATATAATTAGAATGGGGTTGAGTATGTTGTATGTGAACATCTCGAGTAAGTCTGAGATTTTTGAAGTTTCTGAAATTGTGCTCTGAGTGATGTTAGTACGTGTTTGGATTTATTGACTTAGAGTGATAAATGTGTTGAATTAATTATAAGAATACTTAATGAGGCATTTACATAGCCTTTCTTTGTGAATTCTTGTGAAATTTTCTGCAACAATTTGAAGGAAATAGCTTGTTTACAAGAATTATCCTTGAGGTAATTATTAGTCAAACATTGAGAATAAGAAATACTAATTGGAGTAAATTAATTAAAAGTGATCTTTTTAATCTTGAACAGTCAAGATAGCTATAGTAAATAATAATGATTCATAAATAGTGGGGTAGTCACAGGCATATTAGGACCCGAGAGAGACACATAGTATAAATATAGAAGTACATATATTAACTTACTCTTATTATAATATGATGTGTAGATAGGCTTTGATATTGGTATGAGTTCACCAAGACAATGGAAAGTAAAGGATCTGGTTCAGGAAATAGCTCTCGTATCCAGGTAGTAGTTTAATTCATAATATAAATTTCTATATATATAATTTTGTAATATCTGTGGCATTTAAATGGGCATTATTCCTGATATGATATTGATGATATTTATGGAGTACTCCAAGGCCTATGTGGGTCGCTCCCCCTTTGCCAGTAAATTCCTATAACCGTGAGGGTTATTGAGTAGCTGTGAGGGCTACAATTAAATTCCTATAACCGTGAGGGTTATTGAGTAGCTGTGAGGGCTACAATTAAATTCCTATAACCGTGAGGGTTATTGAGTAGCCGTGAGGGCTACAATTAAATTCCTATAACCGTGAGGGTTATTGAGTAGCCGTGAGGGCTATAATTGGAAAATCCTGCAGGTTTTGGTTTAAAAGGGATATATGCTTTCATTATATGCACATGTTTATGAAATTGATGTATATGTATATATATAAGTGCACACATGATATGGAATAAACTGCTATTGAGATTTCCAATCTCACTGTTTTCCAAAATGTTTTCAGTATACCAGAATGGGAGTAGCTAGCTGGGAAAGAAGTAAGGTAGTATGAAGGGGCAGGAATGCCTGCTTTGTCTTGTACCCTGTAGGTAGTTACTTTAAGAACCTACTTGCCTGTGTATGTTATATGTTTAAATAATTAAGACAAGTGGGAAGCTTGTCTAGTAGTTAATGTATAATTGTATGTGTATATATATATCCATAAGGATTAATAGAGCTACATACACATGTAAGAGGGTTATCAATCGAGATAACTTGCCAATATATTATTATAGTAAGAGAGGTGGAAATAGATAAATATAACATAATCTAAAGAATATGTAAATATAATGTAAGGGGTTTGGCTCCCCAAGCGTTATAATTAGAGTTATTTTAATTGTTTTAATAACCACTCTATTTTATTGAAAGTTTAAAGATAATCCAATTTATCAGAAAATTTCATTTGAAAGAAAGGAAATTTGATTTAATACTTTGGAAAGAAAAAGTTTTAAATTTTTCGTATTTTTGGGCTTCCGAAATTAAAAAGTGGTTATAAATCAATTAAAATGCTATAATATAGTAGTAAAAAATATAGGTGTTACAAAGTTCATAGCTATCGGAAATGAATTATATAAATGAATTCTAAGAGAAGAATGTTTGGATTTGGAGAAAGATGAAGTGCAGAAAGTATGGAAGTTTGGGGTACTGATTTTAGGAAGGGAAAATTGAGACTAGTATGGATTTTTTTTTTTTAAAAAAAAGGTCATCAAAGGGTTTGAATCTGGTTTATTTAAGTGAAATTTCAAAGCTAGGAGATTTTCTGGACAATCTGTGCTTCTTTGAGAATTCTATGTGTTGATTTGTTTGATTCTATTGCTGATAGAAATGAAAAACTGAGAACACCTGATCCTAAGTCCTCTCACTGTGATTCATGCCCATACATCACCATCTTCAATTGTTCTGATCTTGTCATATGTGTGGTTGTTCTGCATCTTCATCCAATTCTGTAATTGATTTCCTGTATGTTTGATCTGTTTCTGCCCACTTTGTCGTCAAGTTGCCCTTTTAGGGTAACCTGGTTGAATCTCCATAAGTCTAATTTGGCTGCAGCAACTTCAGTTTTCTTAACCTGGTGAATTTGTCCTCTCATTGCTGTCAAATTGAATGTTATTGCTGTCACTATTTGTGTAATTGAGACTTCGTGATTGCAGTGGATTTTGGGGTTGTGTACGTTATATTAACTGTTGAGCATATTGTATTTTGGTCTTCCATAGTTGCTATGTTTGGAAGTGCAGAGATTTGAAGTTGTGCACATTTTGACTTCACATGATCCAATTTCGAACTTGAGCTTAATTTGTGCCCAAATCTGTTTTCCCAAGTCATTTACATGGTTGCGGACTTGTGTGAGTATTGATATATTACATTTCTGAATCATTTTCCTAAAACGTGGTTTCCAATCTCCATTTTGAAAGTGAAAAGCTGATTTGTTTTTTTTTTTATCCAAGTGTGTCAGATTAAGTTCTAGGAGGTGTGCTAGGGTTCTTTAACTCATTCCTACTCTAGTAACACTTGTGAAACTTGCTTTGAGGTGAATTGTAATGCATTGTGAATGTGTTAGTTCTATTTGTATGTGAACTTAGATTTATTCTATCTTGTTTTATTTGCTGTCATGAATCAACTTGTGATTAAACTTGGGTTTCTTGGGTTTTTGAGCATTAAAGCCATTGTAAAAGTAAATTTTGAGATTTCAATATAAGAAGGGAAATAATTTGAAAAGGTTAAGTGATATTTAGGAGATTGGGAATGAGTAATAAGTTTGTTGGTTGGTGATTCTAATTAATTATATGGTGTCTCAAAGTATTCAAATAAACGTTAGAATTTGTTCGGAAAGTATGATGTTGTAACAGTGTGTGATTCCAAGTAAAAGTTTGATGGGGAGCTTCGGAATTGGATATTAATCTGTTTTGTGCCCTTAAGGGTCTGTTTGATATGAGGGGAGGGGAGGGGAGGGAAATTAGTCCAAGGGAAAATTTTTCTGAGTCAGATCTATAAAAAGTAGAGAAATGGGGTTAAGAATTTTTAATTACTTTTTCTTTTTCTTTTATCTCACATTTACTATATCCGTAAAAATTACAACCCCACTTCTTCAATTTTTTTAAATTCACTTAATATAAATTTTCCTTCCCCTCCCCTTCCCTCCAAATCCCTCATACCAAACAAGCCTTAAAGGTTACATATTTGGAGATGTTATTACAAGGATTTCAAAATATTGATGTATATAAATAGAGTTATAAGTGTAAATGAAAGATAATAGTGTTTGGTTCAATGCAGGGATTAGAAACTTATTTTTTTTTTAGATGAGTATTGTAGTTTTAACTTGTTTGGGTTAGAGTAATATCAGATACAATTGGAATAAAGGGGAAGAAAACAATGAACCAAATTCGAGTTAATGATTTAATTTGCTATCCAATACTACCTACATAACTGATTTTCTAGTTATTTAAACTATATTTTTAGGCTGCTATAATAATGGCAAGAGAACTATTACGTAAATTGAACTTGAGAAGCTCTAAGTTAAAGGAAACTTTGTTGTTATATAGAATTACAGAACCAAGCTTGAGTATGACAGCAAAAGAGATCAAAATTGATAAAGATTTAAGGAATGCAAATGATTTGGATCTTTCAAAATTAAGGGATGAGATTGTTAATGTTTATATGGTTTCTAAATGTTGTTTATAGTAAGCAAAGGCTAAACAAATGTTTAAGATATTTAAAGGAGATTTCTTGTAGAAATTTATTGGTCAAACATTGAGAATCACAAAGATTATTCCAATTGGAATAGATTATTTATAATTGACCATCTAAACTTAAAGGAATAAGATAGTTATAGTAAATTATAATCTGTCACGAACATAAAGAATTGGGTAGTACCAAGCACATTGGGATCCAAGAGAGTCGCACAAACCAATTTATAGTTTAGATCCTAAAATCTAACCCTATACATACATACTACATACATACATACATACATACATACATACATACATACATACATACATACATACATATATAGGTTTTGGCTTGTGATTTGAGTTCATCATGGTAGCAGTGAGGAAATAAGCCGGTTCATGACTAAGCTTTGATAACCAGGTAGTAGTTTTATTTCATGATATTGATCTTATATGAATCATCTCATTACATGCATTGCAGGCATATGTTAAGTTTTTTCTCATTTCATTTTATTTATTGAGTACTCCATGCTAGGTGGGTCGCAACCCTAGTGAGATTAGTTATCATAAATTTATTGTTATGAAAGAGAAATCCCACAGGTATAGTGACCTTTACTATTTAACAAATATAATGTTATTAGTGTTTGGTAGGTGCATATATAGCAGACGGTTTTCAAGGATAAAGGCAATCATTATTTGTACAGTGATTTGACCGTCACCGTATCGCCTTTGGGTCAAATGCAAAGATATTTATAAATCGGAATACAAGAATGAAGTAATAGTGGTGCAATACGAGTCGTTCTCAAGGAGCCAATATTTAACTAAACTACCTAGTGAACTAAATGTCTAAATGCAAGATGAAATGGGTGAAAACATGTTGTAATTGATTTTCGATGATGGAAGTGATTGATGCAATAAAAATAGATGTTTTTTGTGTTTTCGGCTAAATAGTTGAATGAGAGTGGTTTTAATAAAATGATGAAGATGCTCTTGGAAATTGATTTTCAATGGTTATCCTAGCTCAATTAAGATATTTGAGAAGTCAATGGCACTAAGTCGTCAAAATATCGAACCCCATTAACCAATGGGTCCAATGCCAAATTGATGGAACCCCATATAATTAGACATTGTTAAACCCCTTAGCACCTTGAGTTTTCTTTAAGTTTTCTAGAATACCAAATACCACCAATTAGCAAGTCTAACACCTAATCTCATGAACCCATTCAATTAGGAATTAGCAAGTGCCTTAGAGTATGATTAGTTGTTAGTAATGCATTAGGTTCAATTACAATCTATTTCAACCAAACTATTTACGATGACCATGCATAAATAGAGAGAAACTAATGGGATTATAAAGAACATATATATAACCATATATATTGATGAGTTCAAATCCTCATTACAAACCAAAATCACAGCAAACTCAAATCAAAACATATAATCCAAGTCTAAAATACATAAATGATAAACCTAGACCTAAGCTCCAATACATGTGTAGCCATGGTGGATGGATGAAGAAATTGGTGGAAAATGGAATAAATGAGAGAAGAAAAGAGAGGAGAGGTCTAGGGTTCAAGAATATGTGAAAATGAGCTCCCCCTTTCAACCTTAAGGTGTTTTGAGTCGGGTATAATCAGTGAGTATCGGGTATAACCCGATTTGAAGCCTAAAAATAGAGTCTGAAATGCTGCAGATTTTGAGCGTTCACTTTGGGCTCGCCAAGTTGAGCATACAGCTAACTTTGGGGCTTTTCTGTAATTTTTAGAAAGTTCTGGGTCATTTTTTGTAATTTTACAATTTATCAAGAAACTTGTATTTTGACCTTTTTCTTGAATTTTTAGCTTCTTGCCTGATTTTTCTTTTTTCTTCTCATCTAGACTCCTTCATATTTGGTCCTCGAGCGGTTCTACAAGCAAAATATGCAACAAACAAGAATAAAATAGCCCTAAAAATCAACTAACGCTAATTGATCTTCAGTTATGGCAATTTAATCCTATTTCCATGCTACTTTTACTTAATGTTCTATTGATATTCGATAAGCACAAATAGACCAAATTTCGCATATTATTTATGTTAAAAGCCTCAATTTTAGCATAACAAAACTATACAAATCCAAGGATTTGTCATACAGGTTTATGAACTATTATGTATGGTAATGTATGAAGTAAACTGATAATGAGATTCTTTGAATCTCACTCTACTTGATATTTTGCTTTTCAGAGGAGCTGGTTGGAAGTGGAAATTTTGGGGATAAGGTAGTATTATGAAGAGGAGGAATGCCTGCGATATTTTGTACTAGTGTAGATAAGAATTTTGAATACCTTACCTATATATGTGACAAATCTCTTATTTGTATGGTTTTTATATGCTTAATTTGAGACAATTAACATGATTGAGATGCAAGTTTGGTCTAATAATGCTTAATTAAATGTCTTAAACTCTCAATTGAAATGAATATAAAATTAGGATTAATTAGCCATAATTGTAGATTAATTGCATTGATTAATTTATAGGGCTATTTGATCTTGGTTTTGTCTTATTTTTACTTACAGGGTCGTGCTAGGACCAAAGATCAGATCTCGGGTGAAGAGTAAAGGTTTTTCAAAGGGGCAGAATCATCAACAGGCCACGGCGAGCTTACAGCGAGTAGACACCCCAAAAGGCAGAAAAGAAGTCAGCTCGCTATGGCCTTGCCGCGGCGAGCCCATGGCGAGCAAGCCAAAGAGAACCAAACACGAAACTGTAGAATTTTAGCTGCGAAATTTGGGCCAAACGGATCTAACTTAAACACCCACTCAAAGACCCGATTTGGGGGACCTATAAATACGAAAAACTAAACCCTAGAAGGAAAATTTGATTCACATACACACCCCCAAAACCCTAGCTCTCTCTCTTCTCCATTTTCATCTTCATCTTTCTCACTTTCCTTCCTTCCATCCATGGCTTCCACACCTTCTTTCCTTGTTGTTGGTTCTTCCATGGAGTGTAGCAGCTAGCCTCCACCATTCTTGGTGGTGGGAGCTAAGGGATGAGTTTAGAGCAATGTTAAGGGAGTTTCAGTTCTAAACCTTCTTCTTCTTGTTGTATTTATGCTTTTCTAGGATTCTAGGAGTATATTTATGGCATTTGGTTGTGGACTTAATTTCTATACATTGTATAGGGGATAGAAACTATTTTGTGTTGTTTCTTTCTTGTTGAATGCTTGACATTGTGCTATTTTAACTTTGAGTTTAATGAAATTTATGGGTTCATGATTTTGTTACTCTTTTTGTGAATATCTTGTGCTAACTGAAGGTGGATTGGTTAGTGGATGAAAAATGTTAAGTGGTGATGCATGAATGAAATAGCATAGGAATTAATTAATTGTATTTAGACATTGGGTAATCACTCTTTTCAACGTTAATCTTTGTGTGGGTGGCCATCAATGAATTAGTGTTAAATCTCCAAATCTCACTTTTATCTTATTTTTGTTTTACTTTTGAACATATCACACCTTTTGCATCTATTCTATACCGAAAACCAAAATACAATACTTTTTACCCGCTTTTGTTAGTTTGCATATTAGCTACTAAGCCATCTTTTGCCTTAGGCTCCTCAAGTGAACGACACCTGGGGTTTAGCTTCCACTAGCCCCTTGGTTCTTATTTTCTTGAAGGGCTGACCCAAGGGCGCGCTACACGCACACACACTCGAAAGTGGTGCTCTTCAATATGTTACAAGGTTACACAGGTAATCAAGCACTAAGCTTGCATAGTTATCATATAATCATGTATGTATATATATCCTTAAGAAATAGCACAACAACATATTCAGATAAGAGGGTTATCGATCGAGGTAACCCCAATATTTTGTAAAGGTATTATAGGTAATAGTTACATATTTTCTATAATAGAAATATATATACAATGTAGGTTTTGGCTCCACAAGTACTATTAAATATGATTAGATACCCTAAGGTGAGTATGCTATTTATTTGATTTATAAACCACTTATTTTTATGTAAAGTTTGTGTTTGAACCAATTTGTCAGAAAAGCCTATTTTTAAAGAAATAAAGTTCGATTTAGTTTTGTTAAAGAAAAGTTTTAATTTATTCATATTTTTGGGCTTCTGATATTAGCAGAAGTAGTTATAAATCAATTATAATGTTATAATATAGTAGTAAAAAGATAGGTGTTACAAAATATAAGACCTCTTTCCTATGGCACCACTGTTACAAACACATTCGTATATTTATTTTCTCATACCTGTAAACATTTAAGTCAACTTAGTTTTTATTTATGTTTTTCCTTAGGTACGAGTGCTAGTAATGAACGAATAGTTTAATTCGCGTCTATGCAATTATTGAGAACTAGTACAATCCCAAGCATTGTATGAGACAATCTGGCACTACTACAAAAAACAGTATTTACGTCCCCATTTCACGTCTCTTTTTGAATATGAGATGTAAAAAAGAAAGCGGTGGTAAAATCGTAAATAACTAGAGAAGTTTAAAACTTTCCACGTCTCATTTTTATTTATTTGACATGGATTATTGTAAAATTTGGGCGCGGAATTTGACGAGAGATAAAATAGGAGGCGGGAATGCACTTTCCACGTCTCACAAAAATTATGAGACGTGGAAAGTGACTTTCAACGTCTCACAAATTTTTGTGAGACGTTGAAAGTCTTTTTGAATATTAAAAAAAATTTCAGCAGTTTTCCACGTCTCACAATTTTGTGAGAGGTGAAAAGAGACTTTCAACATCTCACAAATGTTTGTGAGACGTTGAAAGTCTCCTAAATAAAAAAAAAAGATTCCCCATTTTTCCATGTCTCACAAAATTTGTGAGACATGGAAAGCTATAAAATAAAAAAATAGTCCCCAATATTTTCCACGTCTCACATTATTTGTGAGATGTGAAAAGAGGTTTTTTACGTCTCACTTATCTAAGTGTGACGTGAAAAACCTGTGAAACCCTAAAGTCATTCTCTTCATTTTGTTTCAACTCCATTGCTTACTACCTCATTTCCTCTCCCTCGATGTCTCTCACTCTGCTTGCTCTCTCCGTTTCTCTCTTCTTCATTGTGAACTCCGACGGCGAAGCCGATTTCTGGCGAGGAAAGGCCATGCAATACCTGAACTCGGTTTCCCTCTTCGATTTCCCATTCCACCAAACTCAGCGGCGTCAGGCGTGGTTCTCGGTGATGGATGGCCAAGAAGTTCCATTCAACTCTAGATTCGACCTTAAGTGAGTTTCCTTCTTCTTTTTCTTGCCTCTGTTCTTCCGATTTGAGCCGTTTCTGTGAGTGGGCCGATTTTGGTTTCAGAAAAATTAGAGTGCATTAAACCGATTAAATCGAAGCTAGAGCGTAGCAAAAGAGTTTCCCTAATTAAATTTGAGTTTTCTTGAAGTTTTCTAGTCAGATTTCGAATTTCTTTGTCGATGGTCACTGTTCACCCGATGCTGTTCTTGGTGTTTTCTGGGCAAGAATTGAATGACACCTTAATTAAACATGAACTAGAGTAAGCCTAAGTGCATAAAGTGTCCTGCGTGTGTGATTTCTGAGGTTCGTGAAAATTGTGAATTTTCTTTCTTCTTCACTGTTCACCCGGTGGCAAGAAGATTGAAAGTGATGAAATGGAGTTTGTTTTTCAAACTCCAATGTGCCGTCTCGTTGTGAAATTTGCTGCGAATTACTCATCGCCATCTTGCTCCCTCCCGTCGTCATCTGCTTCCGACATGGCTACATTTAACTTAAATGATACTGATTGTGTTGTTGTAATAGATTTGGGAAGCTGGTTAAGCAACTGAAATGAATTTTATATGCTATGATTAATCCTTAGATCTATCTCAGAACACCTTTGTAAGTGCTGGCTGTCACCCAAGAGGGGGGTGAATTGGGTGATAGAATAAAAGCTTTAAATTCTTTAAACAAAACACAAGTGATGACAATCTTTAAGATTCTTTTGAGTTTATTACTATGAATATTTCAAACCTTGAAGTGCATTAAAGAAAACGTAAGTAAAATATGCTGGGAGCTAGGAAAGTTAAGGGAAGAGATAATGCACACAGAGTTTATCCTGGTTTGGTCAACCCAGACCTACATCCAGTCCTCAGGCTCCACCTGAGATTTCCACTACCCTCTTGTTTAAACCGGGCACAAGAGAAGCCTACTACAGGTTTTACAAACACAGGTTCACCTGCCAACCTTTTCTGAGTTTTAGAATCCCTCTAAACACTCCCCCTTACTACCTGTAAGGTTACAACCCTGTTCTTAAAGCACCAGGCTTTAGAACAACCTCAAACAGTAGAGGATTTCAACAATAAAGTTCACTTAATGAACAGATTGTGATAATCACTTAAGTACAAATGAATATATGATGAAACTATAATTCTAGAGCTTATCAATCTGACAATGTTAGCTCTAGCTCTACTTTTCTAACTCACTTAATTCATCATTTCTGGGCTCACTGAAATATATCTAATACTCTGGGCAGAGCCTCTTTTCATCTCGTATCACCTTGTCATGTAGATGCGTCGTGTCTGCACTCGCTTCTTGATTCTGAAATCTTCAAGTCTTTATATATGGTGATATACTTTTCTATCCGTTGGAGACTTGGAGAACTAGCCGTTAGCACCTTTTCTTTCTTTTCATGCTTCAACTAATTTTGCAGAGGATAAGATAAGAGAGAGAGACTGTGAGTAACGTTATCCTGCTGCTACCTGCCACTGTACTTGCATGTCAGCTTTTTCATTAGCGCTAGCATGATTTGCTATCGCTATCTTGACAGTGTGAGTCCTGCACTTAAGCTGTTAGCTGAAACAAATACTCATGCAGTGGATGTTATCGATAGGGTATTTCATTAGCTCAACAAGATAGAGACAATATATTAGCTAAGGTATTTTCAAAACATTCTCTATCGATAGCTAATTCCATTATCGCTAGTTACTTGATTGCTCATTAGCTTTAAGGATACTGAGATGAATATTCAAAGGTATTTCAAGGTATCCTATTATCGATAGCTAAATGTGTTAGCGCTAGCAACTATGTTATCACTAAACTCATTTGTTCTCAGGCACTAGCTATCTGAATTTCTATTATTTGAAGTACTCTGTTATCGATAGCTTAACCCATTATCGCTAGCTGATTCTATAGCTCAAGGACTTTGATTTATATTTCTGCTATTTGTCCTCTCTTTCATGTGTCCATGTTTTCTATGAGCTTCTAGCGATAGGATCTTTCTTAGCGATAGTGAATGACTTAGCGATAGATATTAACTTTGTTATTATTAAGTCTTCATTTGCTATGGCTCTTTGTCTATTAGCGATAGGTTCTAGCTCTAGCGATAGTGATTTGTTACCTAACAGATTTTACATGATTAATTCACAGGTAACTTACACTTATGTTATTTATGAGTCAGTCTTCATCAAAACTTAAGATTCTAACAACCTTATGTGGTCCCCTTACGTCCTTGAACTTTCTCTCCTCTTGTTCTTCCCTGAAATCTCTCAATCTTTCTCCTAATTGATCGAATAGTACTGACACCATTTTCATTGTCATCATGCTTCCCTCTTTGAGATATATATATATATGTTATAGGAGTATAAGAATCGGGAGCGGGCTTTCTGAACTTTGATTGTGTGCATGAACTGATCAGATCTTGGTGGCCTTTCCATATATGATCCATATTTTTCTAATGATCACAGGACATATCATGTTCTCAGAGGACCTTTAATTTATTTTTGTATATATGGACTGAATTTTATGAGTTAGGTTATTCTAGCTTGAAAGTAAGGTTCATAATTAATGGAGGGATCGAACTGATGAATGTTTTACGGATTCTGTCATGCCATTTGAGCCAACCATGCAATCAAGGAAGCTGTTAATTAGTCCTGACATTATGATCCAACTGCAAGAGAATGCAATAAACATGATTGAAAATTTTAATTTTTGTACCGATCTATGTTTGTATTCGTTGTTTCCTGCTTGGTCTCCTACTTAATTTTGTATAATTTTTGTTTTCAACTTGCCTCTGACTCAATCAAGGATGACAGTATAGAAGTTACATACTTGGTGTGTTTAAATGTAGTGTCTTGACTTACCTCCTTTGATTTATGGTAGATGTGCTAAGAGTGTGTCACGGTTACATGGTGTATTCTTCATTCTATTGTGTGAATTTTATTGTATTGACTCTCCCCTCTTTCTTTTGCATTGAGAGGAAGTTTTACAGATGTGTATTTTAGACCAAGTAGATTGTTTCTGTCTGAACAATTATTTCCTATGAGTTATCAAGCATGCTTAGTGCTTTTGTTACTCTCTTTTGATTGTTGTGAAAGTTCATATCCCAAATCAACATAATTCATCAATATATCTGACATTATTTACTGACTTTCTCCGTGACAGTTACCATGGTTGATCAGGTTAATCACCCCAGCATCATGCAAAAGGTTGCTGGCCAATTCCATCTCCAATCTGGTCTTTCTCCAATCTGGATCTTTTCACAGGGTTGTGGTGGCATTCAGGTGTTGTCTCTTAAAGGAAACAGAATCACAGGGGAAATTAACTTCTCTACTTTTGAATCTTTCTATATCACTTCTTTGCATAAAGTGCATTTTTTCTTGCTTCAATGTGATGCTTTCGAACTACTATTAATTAAGCATATTCTGGTTGGAGAACTTTAGTTTCAGTTCTAATGGATGCATGATTGATTAGCTAGCCGGCAACTGTGGTGGAATTTAAATTAAATAGATGAAAACTAATTGTAACCGTGTTATGATTTGTTCTTTTGTTTTTTTTGGATATAATTGTTCTTTTTTTGTTGCTTGTTGGTTTTCTTATCTTTGTTGTGGATTTGTTATATGATTGTTCATTTTCTTGTGTGCAAAGAATCGATTTCAGTCACTGAGGTGAGCAAAACCTTGGGTTCTTGCAAGTTTGTTTGTAGTAGCTGCTTGCACCAGATAATTTATTTCTTGACATCTTGTTCTATTATTTTTTAGGCAATAAATAAATTTGCCACAGCACGGGACCCTAGAATTTGCAAGCAAGATTATATCGATGCCTTGTCATGTTTTATCATGAAAGAAAGCCTGCAGAATTTGTTTGTCCTCAAACTTCAGAGTGGAAGAGACTTTCTGATCCTGAGTTTCAATGCACAGTTGACCCAGCTGTAGAAATTAATGGAGGGGTTCTTTGCATGTATGTGCTTTATTTTATTTATTTTATTTTTTTTTTGCTAACCATCCCATATTTTAGGATCAAAGTTGTATTTTAACATTTTTGTAATATTAGTTTGGCTATAAATAATAAAATTAGTTCATTTTTATTCATTTTAAGTGTTGCATTTATATTATTCTGATAAAATATTGTGATTTTTTTTATTGTGGTTAATCATCCTAATTAAAAAAAACATTTTTTAAAAAAAAAGACTTTTCACGTCTCATTTTAAATGTGAGACGTGAAAAGTCCACACTTTCCATGTAACACCCCAAATTTTAGAAAATAGAAAATAAAGAATTATTTAATATTTTGATAATATTATTAAAATATTAAAAAGGCATTAAAAATAAATTTATAATATTTATGCATTTTTTTATAATTTCAAGACTTATTTTCTTAAAGAAATAAAGAGAAATAATTAAGAGATAAAACTGAATTTGGAGAAAAGAGATAATAAAGGCTTATTAAAAGCCTTGGAATGATATATAGAAATTAAACAGCCTTATAAATAAATTTATGAGGCCAGATGTATTTTAAATAATTTTTAAAGTTTAATTTCTTTATTAATTGGGGAAAAATAGTTAGAAGATTAATTTAAATAAGGGAATATTTAAAACATTGAAGTATTGTTTGTTATTTAAAAAGTCTTATAAATAAATTTGAAAATTTAAGCATATTTAGAGAAATTATTTTGGGACAAATTAAGGTCTATTTCTAAATGATAATGGGACATAAAATTACCCTTTAAGAGAAAAATGGAAAAAGAGAAATGAAAAAGACAATATCTGCCCCTAGTTGAAAATATCTTCAATTATAAAGGGAAGGGCAAAATAGTAAAATACCCATAAAACAAAAATATCACACTCTCTTTAAATACAACCCATACACGTGTTCCTTCTCAAACCCTCTACTTCCTTTTTATTTCAATTTCCTCTGCAACTCTCTCTCTCCCCGACATACACACACACCACAATTCATCACCTTCTCTCGCATTCTCTCCGTTTCTTCGAGGCGGAGGCGACTTTGGCGTCTGGCAGCGGCGACGGCCGGCGATAAGGCAAGGAAGAAGGCGCACAAAGCTCGGCTTACTTTGGGTAAGCTATCTCCTCTTATTTCCTTCTTTTCTGCGCCATTTCTGAGCGAAAGGGGGGAGTGATTCGAATTTCTGTGACATTTTTGAAGCTTCTGGAATTCTAGAAATGTTCCTTGGACCTTGTTCTCGGTTTCTTGAGTGTTGATTTTGGGGAGGAAGGTGAAATAGGCTTGGATTTGCCCAAGTTGCTTCGTCGGGTACTGTTCACCGACGGCAAGAATTTGGGATTTCTGGAAAATTGTTGAATTGAAGCTTAATTCCTTAAGATTTCTTGCAATTCTAAGGTTATGGAATAGGGTATTTCGGTGGTTGGACGAATTTGAGGATTTTGAGTGTTGTTGTGCTTCCCTGTTCCTGCGAAGTGGCTGGCCAAGAAGGGGAAAATTTCTGGAAATAATGTATAAACAAATGGGAGGTTTGAATGGGGGCTTTGGATGTGTGGTTTGATGAATTTTTGAATGGTTGATTGTTGTTCTTGTTTTCCCTGCTCTTGCTCTGGCTAGCCGAGAAGGAAGAAAGGAAAAAGGAAGGGTGTTTTGTGAAGTTAATTGTTGATTTATCTCTGCTATACATATATGATTGATGTTAAGTAGGAAATGGTTGTTGGTAGGATCTTTATTTCTTCAGTTCCCTGCTCTGTTTTGGCTGAATGGTTGGGGGAAAATTGTTATTGGCATTTTGTTGTGCTTAGAGAGATAGATTGAAGTTGTTCACTATTAATGTTGGGTTATGCTGCTGTCCAAAATGTCTTAAGGGGCTAGGAAAGATAAAACTAATTACTATTGATGTTTTTGGGCTCCTAAATAATAAGTTAGCAGCACAAGTATTCAATTATACATAGGAATGTTGAAGTGGTTAGTTTTAGGAATTGAAATAGATTATTATAGTGAAAGTATTTGTTGAAGACAAGGAATTTGAAGTTGGAATTCTCTCAAGTATAGCAAAAAGATATGATTTAGATGGTTTAAGTTTAGGAACCAAGCACAAGTGTTGTTTTGCACATTTGATTGGTATTTAGAATCTTTATAGTTTAAAGCAAGTATTCCACGTGTTAAGGGTGTAGGAACAAAGTTCACTGGTGTTTAATTAAGGATAAATAATGAATTGAATTAGGAATGGAGTTTTGGGATTGGATCTTTGAATGTGTAAGTTGATCAAACTTGATGTTGAGGTTCTTGTGATTAGACTTCATTCTTTAAGGACCTGAAGCATAGGGGTATGGTTTTAAACCAAGAAGAGAAGGTTTTGAGGATCGTACGATATATGGTGGTGTTTGAAAATTGATTAAACTAAGAGTGATCAAATTTGGGTGTGAAAAGGTTCAAACTAGAGACTTTAAAGCTTAGGCAACCTTTACTTTGTTTGTTTCTTTGATTTCTTGTGAAATCCTAATTAAAGGAATCATATTTTTAAGAGTTAAAACAAAATTTGTATATTAGAAAGGAGATGATATAAGCTTTAAAATTTATATCAAATTATTGTGTAGGATTTTCAAAAGATGTGCTAAGCATATATTGTTGAAGTTGGTTGGTCATCATTTGGTTCATAAGGGTGAATTTGTGCTGGTCCTATTTATATATATTTCATGCTAAAAGAGATGATTGTGGGGGTTGGAAATTAGTAATCAATAGCTGGATGGTGGTTCTGATTAATGCATACAAGTGTTTCAAAGTATTAGACAAGAAGTAGAATTTGATAAGATGATATGAATTGGCATGGTGTGGTTAAATGGTTTCTTGGGTTTATTATTAAAGTGGACTCAACTTGAAGTATAAGGACTTGTTTAAGCATTGAGTGTGAATTGATTGGTTAAGATAGTTAGAGGATTTGAACCTATGGAGTGTTAATTATAGATTCAAGGGAAATGAAGTTGATTTATAAAATAGTAATTGATATATATAAATGTAATAATCGTTTGAAGACCTTTGGGTGATAGGTTAAGGTGATTGAATGCTATATAATTTAATATTAAAAATTTGTAATGTCTACAAGTCCTAGATTTATAATAGTGATGATTCTCTGTAAATCTCTCTGTTCCTAGTCATTGTGTTGAGAAAGAATAGGAAGCGGGTTGGTTAGGCTTTAGTCATAACCAATTGAATGATGATGTGAAGAGGGTTCTGGAAGTTGTACTACTAGTCAGAGATTAAAGATTTAATGTATGATAGCCGTTTGAGGATTTTGATCAGATATATGTTATTTGATAGTTTCCTTGCTCTTGCTTGGTCATTTAGTTGAGTTCTTGGGATTTACTTGAGGTTGAATGAGAATCAAAATAGATTCCTGACGATATATGGGGCTCATTAAGGGAGAATCCGATATACAATTTCAATGCTATCGTATAGAGTTATCCAAGCGATTCTTGATTTTTATGGGAGCTTGGATATTTTCTTCATTAGAAATGATGATTATTCCTGAAAGGATTGTAATTTGAGCCAAAGGTTTTGTTGATGATATTTATTGGACTGAATTAGTGTTATTAATTAAGAGTAGACGGAAAAGGGATTTGATAAATCATACATGTTATATGTGACGGTATACTTGTTTTCCTAGTATGACTGATGCTCTTAAACACTAATCATGAAAAATGGAATTGTTTTCTCTTTTGTTGCTTGTCATGCTTCGATTAGTAACAAAGAAAATAATATATGATGGAAGATTTGTGAATAATTGGATATTAATTAAGGATAACATAGGTGTAAATAGTTGTTATTAAGAAATTTGGGAAGTAAAAGGAATTAAAGGGATAATTGATGAATAGGCAAAGTAAGTTAATTTAAAATAGTTTGACACTTTTGTGCAATGTTGTTGGTAATGGTATGATTAATCATTTAGCTGGAAATTTAGATTTAATAGAATTAGAAATATAAAGGGGTAGTTCTATAGGAACGTGAGAGACGTTCGATTATTATACCCGAGTTTAGATACTAATATATTATTTTATACTATAAATATTTATAGGACAAAATAGTGAGATTGAATTCCCAGAGTACGTAGAAGGGAAGAAATACAGTGAAGAGTAAGCTCAGGATACAGGTAGCAGTTTCATTCAATTTCATTTATCATGTATGATAATTGCATAGCATGTTTTATAAATTTATAGTAGCTTTAACCTTGTCAGAATTATTCATGGGATCCAAGTACTCGATGACTAGAGGGCTAGCTACCCCTAGTACAGTTCAGTTATGGCCGAAAGGTTACATTCAGGAGGTTAAACCTCACAGTAGTGCCTTAAGTGCACTAGCAACAAGGTTAATGATTATTTATATGGGATGAGTGCGGGGGCCCACAGAGGGGCAACATCCCTACCCATACAGACATGTTTTTATTTATACATATTTGCTAATTATTATGCATGGTAATGAATGAAATGAACTGCGTTAAATTGCTGTTTCAGATAAGCTGGTAGATGATAAGGTGATTGAGATAAGGCAGGAAAGCTGGAGGAAGATTAGATGAAGAATTTAGGATTACGTTATAAAAAGTAAGGTTAATTATATATGATGTAATTTTAAGTTATTAAATTAATAGTAGAAAGAATAAAAAAGTAGAATTGTATAAATTTATAAAAGGGATTTAAATTTCTCAAGTACTGTAAATTGAAAATAAATACCTTAAGAGGATTAATGAATTTTTAATTGTCTTATAAACCACTTTATTTTATAACAAGTTCTAAATTCTAAGTTGTTCGAAAAGCCCATTCCAACTGCAATAAAGTTGGAACATTGTTTGAAAAGAAAAAGGTTTAAATTTATTCGTATTTTCGGGCTTTCGGAACTGAAATAGTGGTTGTAATTCAATTAAAATGTTATAATATAGTAGTAAAAATCCAGGTGTTACATTCCACGTCTCTTATTTGAAAAAGAGACGTGGAAAGTGGCAAAAAAGAGACGTGAAAAGGTGAAAAGTTCCCCCTTTCCACGTCTCTTATTTGAAAAAGAGACATGGAAAGTCCCACTTTCAACGTCTCTTTTTCAAATAAGAGACGTGGAAAGGGGGGACTTTCCACGTCTCACATTTAAAATGAGACGTGAAAAGTTCCGACTTTCCACGTCCCCCCTATCCAAGTCCCACTAAAAAGAGACGTGAAAAGTGTTTTTTGTAGTAGTGTGGTAAAAAACTATTTTTAATAATTTTATGTTTATATGTCATTGTTCCCCTAATGATGTTGTAAAGGGAAGTACCAGTTGTGTTGTGACGTTATTGTTTAGGATGTAAATATATAAAATAAAAATTAAAATATTGTAGTTTTCCTCAAAAATCGCTAACCCTATTGTGGGGGAAGTTACCATGTATTGTGAGAAGTTATTATTTTAATTGTAAATATATAAATTAAAATATATCAGTTTTCTACAAAAATCACAAACATGGGGATAACTGTTTGAATTTGAATTCAGAAGTTGCCAACAAAATTGCTGAGGAGTTGGACTGCTTACTTGGGGTAAGGAGGACTACTAACGTCTCTATTTATATATAGTAGAAGATGTATATACCTAAAGCATTGGTTAAGCTGAAATAACCTCTTACTAGTTGTATCAAACATTTATTGGTAATACTAATAGCTTCTATACCCAACATTACCTGATTGGCCACCCAACAATTGTGGTCCTTGGGCCCAATTATCCTTTCATTAGGACATTGGACCTTGTTATTAATAGGCCATATTTGTCTTCAACTTCTTGTGATGCACCAGGAAAAGCTTTTTGACAATTCCAAGAAGAGAAATATTTTCACTTAGTGGGATGTCTTCATATGTTTCACCATCCCTAGTCTCGTTAGACGATTCCACAACATATCGATATTTCTTTATGATGAACATTTGTTAGGGGTAGTAAGGTTCACACTAAAATATTTAAAGTCATAAATAAACAGCCAGACTTGTTTTTGCTTTACACTAAATATTTGAACTGTAGTTACAATATTATGAATGTCGCAACCATGCATAAAGTAGAGGCACACCATCATCACCTCATAGCTTCCACCAATATCAATCTACGACCCCTTATGACTTCTTTACTGATAGTCCTGCAAATGGGAATGCTAGCTAGTTCAAAGAGGGATCATTCTCAATTGGAAGATAACAACTATGACTGAATTGTTGTGAAAAATTAGTTTTGTGTGAGTGTGAAGAAAAGAAAGAAGTCACACATTACTTAGGTGAGTGGGAGTACTAACCTATATAAGCTAAAAAACCTTATGGGCTAGTAACATGGGCCAAAAAGATTGGTGGGCTGGCACGCACTATAATGCGCCACATGTGGGAAATCTAGTTAAAATCCGGTAATTTCCCCCTTGCGTGCGTAATATACGTGGCTTGTCATTTTTTACCAAAACTATTTTTGGTTTTTTCTAATATTTTTTTATTTAATTGATACTTACCGGAATACCATGTTTTTTTGCCTTCAAAAAGTTGAGAACTCTTAAAATCTGAAAAGATGCATCCACCAACCAATGGTTAAATTCCTAAACGGATTTTTCCGTTATGTTCAATAAGCTAAGTACCCATTGCAGTCAGATTACAAAATACTTTTCTCCCATCTCTATTTTCTTTCTACAGCTATTTATACAAATTCTTTTCTTCAGTTATGTTCCTTGCAAAGCCGCGAGAGGGGTCTGTTTAATCTTAGGGAGTACTGCTTTCTACTTGCTGGTGGTCACGGAATCACTCTAAGGATAGTGTCTTTAAGCACAACTCAGATCAACATATCTCTACTTTTGTAGGTTTTATGTTTGTCTTGTTTTGTGGTTATTTGTCAACATGAATTTCAATAGAATTTGTTAATTTTCTGTGGTCATGCGAGCTCCATGCCAAAATAACTTGCGTGGTTAAAGAGTGAACCACGGATATCATGGTTGTTACAAAATGGGTAGTGTTGTGACAATTAAGGATATACCTCGGCTACTCATTGTTTAGGTTACTTTCTCCATTTTTAATTCTTTAAGCTTTAGTTTGCTTTTTGGGTTGTAGCAGCAGGTATGATTATAACCATATCTTTTCTGATCAATGCTATTGCAGCTTTATGCATGCTTATCTTAAACTTGGCTCTACTTTGATGTCATTTGGTATGGCATCGACATCAAAACAACACTTCAAATGGTGTAGACATTGTGAGACCTTGGGTTATATTTGTGTCTTGTGGTGACATTAAAGTCTTTTGATTATATTTAATTTTGGGAGCAGCTCTCTGATAATGTTAACCAAGAATCTTCTCATAAATGTTGGAACTTTAATTTCTGTGTGGTTGGACATGGAGTTGGGATAGTCTGTACATAACAAAGGACTTGCTTTTGGATGTCCCCAACATGCTTGTTAAAGGGCATACTATTGCATCTACATTTATTTTTTTCAACCCCACTCAGTGTGATTTATTTTTATATGTTTCTTTTTTTCTCATTGCTTTTTAATATGTTCCTTCACTTGTTATCTTAATTGCTTTCTATTGTTAGGCTTCACAACTATTTACCATAATATATTAGTTGTGAAGCCTCTTTTTGTATTAATAATGGGGTAAATGGTAAAAAATGACCATATACTATTGTCCAATGTTCATCTGGCATCTTTTACTTGTTTTAGGCTCAAAATTGGATACTAACTTTTAAAATGGGCTCAATAATGACTTCCACCATCAAACCACCAACATTGACCATGTTTTCTAAACGTTTTGACCAAAGACCGAAGTGGAGGTTGAGTTGGCGCCAACATGGCATTGAAGGATAACATGAACGGAGAGAAGAACACGTGGGTTTTTCACCAAAATTTCATTTTGGGAAAATTTCATTTTACCCCCATAATAAGGAATTAATCTCAGATTCCTCCCAAAACATTCTGAAATTTCACTGCACCCCCAAGGGACTAAAGTGAAATTAAATGTTTCAACTAAAAGACCAAAATATCCTTATTAAAAGAAGTACAAACGTTTTGGAAATTTCTCATATGTGTCTTGGAAATTCTTCATATGTGTCTTGGAAATTTTTCATATGTGTCTTGGAAATATAGTTATGAAATTTTGGATGTTTTAGTATTGGATTCTATGATTTTTGAGACTTGAAAATACTCACATTGATGTTAAAAATAAGCACAAATGTTTTGAAAAGTTCTCTCATATCATTTTGGAAATTTCCCATAAATGTCTTGGAAATTATTTATATGTGTCTTGGAAATTCTTCATATGTGTCTTGGAAATCCAGTACAAAATTCAATAAGGACATTTTGGTCTTTTAGCTGAAACATTTAATTTCACTTTAATCCCTTGGGGGTGCAGTGAAATTTCAGAATGTTTTGGGGGGAATCTGAGATTAATTCCTTATTATGGGGATAAACTGAAATTTTCCCTTTCATATTTTCACCTAAATAAAGCATCAGATTCATTTCATCCGAAACAAGCAAAAAAGAAGATTCGAGAAAGCACAAAAGTCGAACCAGAGAGGAAGGAGAAAGACTTCATCTCCTCTTCCTTCTCTGTAACCCAATTCCTTCTCTACCAATTCATTGTCGCTGTCATTCTCCTTAGTTCTTCCCCGTGGTGTTCTTTGTTTCTAAGCTCTTCGCACATCACTGCTGCGTCATTCTCTGCAAGTTCTTCGGGGCTTCTGATATGGCATTAGCATCCTTGAGTTCTGAAATTGCTGGATCCGCTGATGCCACAGCTGCCGGACAAAATACCAAGAGACCCAAATGTAATAACCTCTGAAATTGCTGGATTTGTGTCCAACCTCTGTTTGTTGATTTTCCCATTGATTTTTTCTTTCAAACTCTGATTAATCGGTTTTGCGGGGGAAATTTCAAGTTTCTCTATAATTATTCGGTGCAGAGACTGAATGGAAACTTTGCAATTTACAAAAATTGTGTAAGTACAAACGAAGCATCAAATCAAATTTCTACATAAATTAGGAGATTTTTTCCGATGCTAGACACAAAATTGCTGGTTTGGTACTATTTCCCTTTACCAATAAGGTGTCGTGAGAGGGAGAAAGAGCGAGGTGAAGACGGTGTCAAGAAGGATCAGATGGTGTGAGAGAGGGTAGGTGAACAAGGTTTAATGAATAAAAAATTCCGAGAGAGAGAGACCATTTTTACTTCTTCCACTGCCACGTGGTCAAAAGAAGCTCACAAATAAAAAAAAAAGAAGCCATACGTGGGACCCACACTTAAAAGTTAATAGACGTTTGATGGGTTTGACCGTGGAGGCCATTATTGAACTCATTTTAAAAATTGGTGTCTAATTTTGAAAAACCTAAACAAAATAAAAGGTGCTAGGTGAACATTAGATAATAGTATAAGGTCATTTTTTACCCTTTACCCTAATGAATTTGTCACTTAAAAAATTATAAAAAGAAATATGACATATTTCTTTTTAAAGTAATTCGTGAATATATCAAGATAAAAAAATCCCTTTCGAATTTAAACTTGGATAAAGAGCCAAGCATTATTAAGGATGTGAGATCTTACTAGTAATTTTTTTTTTGTCTGTACTACAGTTATAAAGTGTAAAGATCCAATTTTAGCATTTTAAGTTAATTTATTTTTTTATTTTATAAAATGTTAAATATAAAAAAAATATGTTTCATCTGAAATTGGATGTGAGATTTAGAGAAATAACGGGAAAAAAGGAAACGGAAAGCGCCCAACTCGAGCATTCTTTGTTTATTTTATTTTCTTCTTTATTTCTATTACTTAATCGATCTACATCACACACACACATAGATAGATATTCCAAATCTAAAAGGTTACTGACAATTTAAACCAAAACAAAATAAGAGAGGTCACCTAAATTTTTGTATAGCCAAAAAAATATATATTCAACACACGTACAGATATATATATGTAAAAAGGTATTTTTTGATGAGTGAATCTGAAACAATATATTGATGCAGGCTATGCTACATCAAATAGCTAGATACAATACAAACCAAGCAAGTATTGTATAGAATAAGAAATAGCAACCAAATGAAACGTTGGGGCATATAGATAACCCAACAGTTTTTATTTATTTATTTAATGTAATATGTATTTTTGTAGTATGAATTCATCAATCATTGATCAACCTTGGAATGGCTTCTGGAGTATATCAATTATTTTCTCGTCCACTTGGAAAGCCTTCTTAAGAACCTCAGAAGAGATGGGTGGATCAGAGCCAAACACAGATTTTGCAATGGGGATAACTCCAGCATTTTGGCTACTAAGACCTGCAAACGCAACAGCATTGCCATAACCCACGTTTTGTTGGAAGTGAATAAGACCGATTGGGAAAACAAACACGTCTCCCTTGTTAAGCACTTTGGTAAATAATTTATTTCCATTTTGATTAGAGGCCACAAATCCAACAAGAAGAGAGCCTTCGATCACTACGATGATTTCAGTGCCACGTGGATGAGTGTGGGGTGGGTTCAAACCCTTTGGCGCAAAGTCAATGCGAGCAAGAGATATTCCAAGAGTGTTCAATCCAAGCAACGTGTTTACATCTGCTGTCTTAACAACAAAGCCTGTAGGATTTTCTGCTGTGTTTCCAACTTTATCAAACCCAGAAGCATAGAAGTCCTCAGCTTTCACAACGTCTGGATCCTTACAAAATTTCCCGTTCACAAATACTGCATGCAAATTTGAGAGTAAGCTAAGTGTTATAAGTTTGCTAAAAAAACAATATATAATTGAGTCAAATTAAACTTGTAAAGATTTAGTATAATTTTCTCTCTTAGGTAAGTTCTGAAGTTATTAATTTCATGTTTGGTGAAAAAAAGTTATTAATCTCATATTCTCTAATTCTTTCTACGAAGAATTACAACCAGGTCTCATGGAAGAGAATTAATCACAATCAAATCCCTTGAAATCATCAAATTATATTGAAATCTTTAATAACATGAGTGAAATTAAGTTGAACTACATTGGTTGTTGTCAATGCCGCTAATTGTAGAGTTGTCGGTAACAGCTCAATGAGCGATACTGACAACTATTGGTGTAGTTTGATTTCATTTCATTAAAGTCTATTGAGACTTCAATATAATTTGATGATTTATAGAGATTCAACTTTAAATTCATTCTCTTCCACTTGACCTAGTTTTAATTCTTCCTTAGCTACTTTCTAATGCCTCAATATTTCTCAAATTTCTATTTGTATGAATCATTAAATTCTGCATATATTGAGTGACATTTTGATATATTATGGGACAAAAAATGGTGTAATTTTAATTTTGTATATGATTTTCCAAATAAGAATAATGTCGAATTGGGAATTATTTATTTATTTTTAAAATAAACATTTTAAAAAGTTTGAGTACTTCAAAGGGCCTTGGAGAGTACTCCCTCTATCCTTCCTTTTTTATAAGATCAAAATAATAAGATAACATAAAAAATGTTAAAATGAGTTAGAAGTAATAATTATGTCAGAAATATATTTTCTTAAAAAATGCCTCCATTTATAAGGGGATAAATGTGAGAGAACAATAATCAAATAATGATGAAAAATGTATGACAAAAATTCATTAGGACGAAAATGTATAGGTAAAAATACAATGCACAAACTTCCACAATGTGAATCATAAAAAAGATATGGAGGAATTAGAAATTCGGATCTTATTTAAAAAAAAATACAAAGTTTGTAATAGAGAATGGGGCAGTAGAGGACCCCTTGCCCTAAGTTAATTGTGTTTACCTCCTTTAGTATATGAGTCATTGAGTGCGACACAGAAATCTTGAAGAGGACTTGGGTCATAAGCAAGCACATGAACAGAAGCAACTGCCAAGAGGCTAACAACAACCAAGTACACAGATTTCATCTTGTGTGTATATAAATCTCCCTATCTCTTTCTCTCTTAATTCTGTTTTTTAGTTTATGAGTTTTTGACTGAACTTAAAAGGCTATTTATAAGAAGAACCCATTGAAGTGGTCTCTTTAATTTACTTGCAGGAAGAAGCAAATATAATTAAATAATAGTGGCCCCTTGACCAAGTATTTTTTTTTTCCCTCCACCTGCAACTTATTACTCTTTCCTTCCATTTAATTAATTAGATTATATGATGGGATCGAGTTATTGTGCCCCTTTCTTTACTTGATTACCAACTACATGTCTATATATCTCTATACCTCATTCAATCTCTCTACTGTGTGTTCATGATTTTAAACTTTGAGAGGATTTTTTTGGCCAAAATGTGTTCAAGATGGAAGGTAAAGAATGGGTCTTCGGTGTAATTTTCTTGGAGTTGGGTGCAATTTCCTTATCAGTATTAAATCATGACGAAGAAAATGGCTAATCCAATAAGAAGCTATATTGCTTCCCATATATATTATATACCTTTTCATCATTTAATTCGTTAATTAAAGCGAATCGTGAATAATTCACGTTAAATTATATACGAGTAATAAGTAAACAAAGAATAAAAAGAAATAATCATAAATTTAAGAAAAAAAGGGAGAACTACAACAATGACTAAAGAATAAGTTGAATATCATCTGACATAAATAAATTATAAAATAATACAACGATAATTAATAAGATCATGTAGGAATAAATCTTGCACATTAAAAGTAATGTAAATATATGACAAAGATCAAATGGTTTATTTTTTATGTACTTTTTTGTGGGACATGGGACAAGGAGTAATTAGAATATTTAGGATTATTCAAGAGGATATTAAATAAGGATATTTATTCATTATATTTATTACTTATTTATTTAATGATTTATCTTATAATCATCCTTGTTATTTTAAGGGTAGGATTCGAGATTTAGATTTAAATTTGAATTCTTATTTTTTTTTATTATTCCTAAACCTCTATAAATAGAGATAAAGTTTCTCTTCGTATGTAGCTATTGATTAATGATTAATTGAATGAATTGAATGAGAGTTTATTTTCCAGCCTTCTCTAGTATCCCCTCTCCTCAAATTCTCCTCCTTATTTCTTCTTTCCCTTCCTTCCTACTTGTTTTACATCTTTTTCATTGTCACTGTATTTTCATACACTAGTAAACTATTATTAGTAATCGTGTAATTTTCCAAATCTGTTTCAAAAATATTCCAAAAAATATTAATAGTTCACCAAATCAAACATATTAATGGATAACTAGTGGGATTTCTTTACCAAATCCTTCTTTTCTAGAACAAGACTTTTCTTCATCCTGCTTTCTGGGTTTGAGGCTTCGAACACACACCACACTTTATCTTTTTTTGTTTGGTGTGGTCAAATCACCTTTTGTTTTTTCAATTCTCTATTAACTACACGGAGAAATTAAGAATAAAAAAACCTGAATTTTCTTAACTTGTCCGGCTTGGCTCAGTGGTAAGCTCGATTGCCGTGGGATCTGAGGTCATGGGTTCGAATAAGCCTCTCTGCATAAAAGTAGAGGTAAGGCTTCCTAGTATATTCCCTTCCCCAGCACCCCCACCAGGTTGGGACTCAAACTGGGTTGGACCCTTTTTAGTCTAAGAATAGAGAAGGTTGAGGTTAGGAGTTTAATTATTTTGATTATGTCTATAATTTGTTTGGTTATTTTGTAGCTATTTTTACACAGTTTAATGTAGATTATTCTATTTTGTATGGGATATAATTAACACCAATAAAGAAGAGAAGAGGGGATAACTTTTGCCCAAGGTAAATACTACATAATAATCATGGAATGAATGCATGTAATTAAATTGTTAGATAGTTTTTATTTTATGCATGAGTAACGGATTTTGATGCTTGAAAACAGAGCAAAAGGGTGATTTAGGTCTTGATAGTTGGTGGAGAAATAGCATCCTAATTTTTAAAACAAGTCCTATATCAGAGTATTAAGAGAAATGATTTTGTGGAGTTGATCCAAAATTTTGGAAATTGATTTTTGAAAGTCACTTTGCAGTTTGGAATATAAGATTTTTGGAAAAGCTACGTCAAAGAATAAACAGGGACATATTTCCTTAGGAATTTGTTTTCAAAACTTTGAATCACTATTTATGGAGTTTTAATGAGTTAGATATGAATTTTCAAAGGTTTAAGAAAAGACTATATTTTATAAGGATTGAGATTGAGTACTTATGATCAAGTTGTAAACATAAAATCACGTGACAGTTTTTTTGAAAAAAATATTTTAATGTGCACATAATTTAATTTAAAATAAAGATAAAATCTTACTTGTTTCTTTTTTAAAAAAATTATATAAAAATCATCAATTCAAAATTTATAGATAAACCATTGAAACTTAATTTGAATGTTGCAAAGCCCATCAAGTTAAACTCTCACATTACTTTTGATTCACAAGTAGATCTTAAATGACTAAAGTCACAACTATGATAAATGACACAAAGTAAGATGTAAAAATGCCATCTATTAGAGTTAACATATATCAAACTAGCATGTGCTTCTCCATGCGATGTGAGGAAAGCTTGTTCAAAAAGATTAATGTTTTAATTAGTACTGTAGGGTTTGGGAACATGCCTTGATGATGATTAGTGTATTATGAATACTCACATGAGTCATATTATAGAGTGGATCTGGCTATAATTCACAGCCGTTTGCACAAGAGAGAAAGAGAGAGATTTGAGAGAAGGAGCGGGAGAAATATTTTCAGTTGGTTGTTTCTGCATACACATTCACTTAGAAGCAAACCATTCCCTCATTATTTCCACATATAACCGTTGCCACTTCTTTTAGAAATTTGAATTAAATGGAAATATTATGTAACACCCCAAAATTTAAAAAATAGATATAAAGAATTATTTAAGGTTTTGGGAATGTTATTAAAATATTAAAAAGGCATTAAAAATAAATTTATGAAATTCTACATATTTTTAATAAATTTTAAGGCTTATTTTCCTTAGGAAATAAAGAGAAATAATTAGAAGATAAAATTTAATTTCTAAAAAAAAAAGAAGAATTAATAAGAGAATATTTAGAATTCTGGGGTATTATTTAACATTTAAAAAGCTTTATAAATAAATTTGAACATCAGAATGTATCTGAATAATTTATTTATGGATTAAACTTGGACTGATATTTTTGGGTTGTTGTAATTTATTTTTGAACGGAGGAGTAAAATTAGGAAATCAGAGTGGCAGAATTGTAATAGTAAGAGTGAATCAGGGGCAAAAGAGTAAGTATACCTTAAAAATCCTACCATCCTTATCCTATTAATTCTCCCATGTGCTCAATTACTTCATTCACTCATCTCCCTCAAACCCGTCTCACTCTCACTCTTTCATGCTCTCTCTCTAATCTCTCTGCTCTCCCTCAGAGAACTTTGGTAAACTTTTCACGATGCTAGCAGCCATCGGCGGCGAGAACGGCGATGCACGGCGGCGGAGACTCATGGGAAGTTGGGGTAAACTTTGGTAAGTCCCTTCCTTCTGTTTTCTTCCCCTTCTGTTTTGGTTTGAACAAGTTTCAGGAGGGTGATTCGAATTTCTGGGGGGTTTTTGAAGTTCCTAAATTCAGGGAAATGATGTCTAGGCTCCGATTTTGATGATTTGGGTAGTGATTTTGATAGAGGAATCGAGTTTAGCTCAAGAACCCCAAATCCGTTCACTGTTCACCGATGCAATTTTTGGGCTGTTCTTAGGTCTAAATTTAATTAAAGCTTGATTAAACATGGCTAGGAGTATAATAGAGTGCATATATGACAACGTATGTTTCATTTCTGAAGGTTTGGAATTTTCGATTAAATTCTTCCCCTGTTCTCATGCGAATCTGTCGGGTTCAAAGGGGGAAAAATTTGAAGTAGTGTATTCAAGAGTAGGATAGAACTCATATAAGGATTTTGCATGTTGAACTTTTCTGAGTTCAAAGAGATTTTCAGATTTGTTGTTTCTCTTTGCCTCTCCAAGTTCTGTTAATTCCATGTTTTGTTCTTGATTTTCCTGTTCGGTTCTGCTGTAATAATTAAGTGCTGAGAGGATTAAAATATAACTAGAATATTGCAGAGTATGTTGAATTTTTTTGTTGAGTGATTTTAGGAAACTCTGCCTCCCCTGTTCTCTGTTTTATTCGGTGATGAGAAAGAAGGAAAAATCGAGATTCTGAATGTGATTGATGTTTTGTTTTTGAGTTTGGGATTTCTGGAATTTTGGTGCTTGCCCCTGCCGTGTGCAATGTTCTCCTCTGTTTTCAGCAATTTATGCGAATAATTAGGAATTCTGAATTATTGTTGTTAGTGCTGTTTGATTCTTATTGAGGTTATAAGAATCATAATTAAGTACGATTAAAAGTCTCTGCACTGCTTTGATTAATGTTAATTCTGTATTGAGATTTGACTATTGGCTTGAATTAAAATGAAATGGTGCTTAAGTAGTTATAGAAATAATTGAAGTGTGATTTTACAGAAAGTAAGTCTCTATATAAAGGCTTTAACTATTTGGTTTATTTTTGTTTTATAAATAATTAAAAGATCTAATTGTTTAAGCAATCAGGAGTCTGTATGAGGTCACAACCTTGTTTGTCTATGATAAGTTTGCTATGCAATGCCTATTTAGAATAATTAATTTCTAGTTATCTGAATTATGGTTTAGATTGCTTTAATTGTGGCAAGATCATTATGAAAACTTATTTTGAGAAACTCTAAATTAAGGGAAACTTTGTTTTCTAGTGTTAAAGTGTCAAGTTTGATTGATCTTCTGATTTATTTTATCCATATGGTGCTTAGGTATGCTCTGAATTGCTTTTGCATATGTAAGTTTGTGTGTATTCATGTGATACTTGTTTTATAATAATGTAATTGGTTTTATGTAGAAAATATGTAGAAGTTATGGTATTTAAGTGAAAACTTTAAGGGTTAATAAATTAACTAGGATGATGGCTCATGAATAAATATATGAAATAGAAAGGTCAAATAAGTTTTGTTTGAGAAAGAATTTTAAATATGTGCAGGGTTTTATTAAAAGAGAAAGGACGAAAATAGAGAGATATATATGTGTATGTGAATGCTTTTGACTTGCTTTGGTTTGTGATTTTCAAGTATGATTGTTAGTTGTGTACTAAGTACGTGTGGGTTGTGTTTTGTAAAAGACAGTTTGATTTAAAGTAATAAGAATATATTGATGCTTGTGTTTGTGTATATTTGTATTGCTTGATTGATGATTTTAAATTGTTATTGGCTGATGGTGTGTGTGACTACCCACTGAGTTAGAAAATAAATATTAAACATATATAAGACCGAGGAAGGGTAGTAATATAGGAATGTGAGAGACGCTGAATAATTATATGAAGAGTATATGTATTAATTTATCATCTATATGTTACTTGGAAAATATAGGTAAAGATAGTGAGATTAGTACGCCAAGGCATCTGGAACAGCAAGAACCAGCAAAGGTCTAAGTTTGAAGTTCAGGTAGCAGTTTATTTCAGTAACAATTAAAATACATGTATAATTTTATAATATCTATTGCATTTTAATTGATAAGTTCTGATTCCTTTCATGTGGAGTACTCCAAGGCTTGGGTGGTTAGCTACCCCTTTGCTAGATCAGTTTAGTTGTAACTTTAAATGTTATAACGAGAAAACCCTGTAGGTAAAGCCCCACTGGTAACGAATATATTGTTATCACTGGTTGGTTGGTGCTTTTAGCACACAGTTCAGTAGGATAAGAATTATCATTATATATAAAGGTTTATAAAATATATACATGTCAGTGCACTCATGAAAATAACGGTTAATGAGATAAACTACGTTAAAAATTGTTGTTTCAGATAAACTGGAGGCAAGTTGAGTTTTGGGAAAGGGTACTATGAAGAAGCAGGAATGCCTGCTATGCTATGTATTTACATATTTAGATATTTTGGTTTATAGTTATTTGGTTATGATATAGGGTTAAATAAGTAAAACAAACTTAAAGCCTATTTAGTAGCTAGTATAAAATTGTACATATGTATGAATAAATATCATTAATGAACCGCTAATATATTATTGTTGTAGGAGATAAGTAGATTGTTAAATGATATATAATATATTGAATATACTTATATACAATATAAGGGATTTTAACTCCCTAAACATTATTGGAAAAGAATAGGTCCATTAATTGGATTTAGGTTATTTTAATTGTTTTATTAACCATTCTATTTTATAAAGAGTTTTAAATTGTTTTAATTTGTTAGAAAAGCCCATTCCAAATGAATTGAAGTTGGAATATTATTTGAGAAGAAAAAGATTTAAATTTTTCCGTATTTTTGGGCTTCTGACGTTAAACAAGTGGTTATAAATCAATTAAAATGCTATAATATAGTATTAAAATATTAGGTGTTACATATTACATTTAATATCCCAACAAATCTTAATTATAATCAGACCGCAGAGCAATTTTATAGGGCCAAAATCACCAATGGTGGACTAACTCTAACCCAAATTCTTACATTTCCCACTCACACTTAATGGATTCTACAATTTGTGGATTACTTGATACCAATATAAAGTTTGGGAGCAAACCTTGATGATGATCAATGTATTAAGAATACCCACATGTGTCAGATCACAGAGAGTGGATCTGTCTATAATACACAGTAGTTTGCACAAGAGAGAAAGAAAGAGATTTGAGAGAAGGAACAAGAGAAAGATTTTTGGTTGGTTGTTTATGCCCACATGTTCACTTACCTAAATGCACTATGCAAATGTTCTCTCCTTATTTCTACATAACTATTCCCACTTCTTTTATAAATTTGAGTTAAATGGGAACATTACATTTAATATCCCAACAAATTTGAATAATTATATTCAAACCCCAAAGCTATTTTATTGGGTCTAATTCACTAAGGGTGGACTAACCCTAACCCATTTTTCTACATCTCACACTCACATTTAGCGGAATCTACAATTCATGGACCTGATACCAATGTAGGGTTTGGGAGCATACCTTGATGACAATCAGTGTATTATGAATACCCACACGAGTCAAATCATAGAGTGGATCTGGCTATAATATACAATAGTTTTCATAAGAGAGAAAGAGAGATACGTTCACTAACTAATGATGAAAACTAATCCCTCCTTATTTTCACGTAGAAAGTTTAGTTAAATGGGATTATTACATTCAATATCCCAAAAAAATCTAAAAAACTTATATTAAGACCCCAAAGATATTTTATTGGACCTAATTCACCAAGGGTTGACTAACTCTACCCCATTTTCCTACATGTAGAAAATTTCCACCGATGCATAACAATAAACCATGAGTATGGAGAGATAGTGTCAGCATAAACAATAGGGAAAATTAATTAGAGGTCCCTGGGAGGACACATAATATAAGAAAAGTCCCACTAAATGCCCAAATTAAAGTAGGGTCCCAAGGGACCTCATTTTTATTATGTTTCAAACCCAAAAGACAATTTTACCCTCCTTATAATTGTCTAAATGAAACACCCTCACCCTTATTCACTATCACTCTCCCTCATTGCAGCAACGTGGTCAGGAACTCAAAGGGGCTGGGAAGACACTCACCAAGAACACTCCTTCATCCATCATCAATCTTCCATCTTCATCCAACTAAAATCATGGACTCTTGGATTTGTCTCTTCAACTAGTGGTATGTTGAGAAAATCGATTTCCCATCTTTGTTATAAATCTGATTTGGGATGAATGTTTTAAAACAAAGGTCAAAACTTTCCATATAAATTTAATTTTGGTTGAATGTTTGAACATAAAACATGCTTATACCCCTATCTTAGTGATTTTTTGTTGCATTTATTGTGTAAATTGGTTTCTCATTTGTTGTTGATGAGGGTTTGGGTTGGTGCTATATTTAGGGTTGTATTAGCTCTGTTTTTTCGTCCAAAAACAGGGGAAATCCGAAAAGGCTGTAGCTTTTTCGGTTTCCACATCAGTTAAAATTTCTGTTGTCGTCAGAGCTCAAATAGTTGTTATTGCAGGTCATTCAGTTGTAAATAACAACTTTCTAGAAGACAGTTGAAATTTTGAATGATTTTTACTGGGGGATGGGTTTTGTGCTCTGTTATGTTGTTCTAAGACAGGGGTGAAGTAAAAGGTTGAAGCTTTGTTGGGTTAACACCAATGTGTTGGTATTTTAATAAGGTGTTTTCATTACTTTAATATAAAGTTGTCACAGATGCTCATTAAGTCGTTATATCTGGTCATTTACTTGTGAATAACAATGTTCCTGTGCAGGATGAATGAGAAGATGGCGGGACGACCAAAAAGGAAGAGAATAGAGTCACAATTCTAAAACAAACATGTCTACCATTGTGGAAGATGCCATGAGGCTGGACATAGTGCCAAAACTTGCAAGAATCCAAATCCAACCTAATGTGTTGGATATATGTGTGGCGCTAATTTTTTGTATATGTTTGCCACTTTTTGTAAATGCATATGTCATTGTTTTGTAAATGACACACACAACCCTCAAGCTTGTTTTGGAGAGGGTGTGAAACTAGTGTATAGTGGCTAATTTTTTGTTGGACTACTTGTCCATGAATTGTAACTGGTGCTGAATGGCAAGTAAGTTGTCCATGAATGGTAAGTTGTCTTTAATGACAAATGTGAAATGATTATGTTATAACTGATTCTGTTATGAAACTTGTTATGATTTCCCAAAACGTTATACATGCCCAGAAGGTTGTTATAGACAGGCCAAATGTTCTTATAATGATAAGGTCGTGTTGTATATGTGTATTAGTAATAATCTTGCTACAGATGACAAAGGAAATCCCATTTTCTGTTATCCTTGTGCTAAAAGTGCGACATTAAAGAAATTAAATGACTTGTGACAGGTGCCCAATAAGTTGTTATACGTGGTCAGAAGGTTGTTAAAGACAGCCCAGAAGTTGTTAGTGCTAAAAACGTTTACACATTGTCAGTTGTGCCCAATAACTTGTTACTAAAGGCCAATAACTTGTTACGCGTTGCCCAAAAGTTGTGACGAAGCAAACCCACTTTCAGTTATCCCTGTGCTAAAAGGCAACTTTCAAGAAATTAAATGACTTGTGAGGGGTGCCCAATAAGTTGTTACACATGGTCAGAAGGTTGTTAAAGACAGCCCAGAAGTTGTTAGTGCTAAAAACGTTTACACATTGTCAGTTGTGCCCAATAACTTGTTACTAAAGGCCAATAACTTGTTACGTGTTGCCCAAAAATTGTGACGAAGCAAACCCACTTTCAGTTATCCCTGTGCTAAAAGGCAACTTTCAAGAAATTAAATGACTTGTGAGGGGTGCCCAATAATTTGTTACACATGGTCAGAAGGTTGTTAAAGATAGCCCAAAAGTTGTTAGTGCTAAAAACGTTTACACATTGTCAGTTGTGCCCAATAACTTGTTACTAAAGGCCAATAACTTGTTATGTGTTGCCCAAAAGTTGTGACGAAGCAAACCCACTTTCAGTTATCCCTGTTCTAAAAGGAAATTTTCAAGAAATTAAATTACTTATGAGGGGTGCCCAATAAGTTGTTAAACATGGTCAGAAGGTTGTTAAAGACAGCTCAGAAGTTGTTAGTGCTAAAAACTTTTACACAATGTCAGTGATGCCCAATAACTTGTTACTAATGCCCAATAACTTGTTATACATGGTCACAACGTTCTTACAAATAGCCCGCCCAAAAGTTGTTACAGCGCAAAATCTTGACACCTAGTAACGCCCGTAACAACTTACACAATCACTAAAAGTTGCCACAAAGTTAAAATGCTGCTAAAATTCATATAATTTATACAACTTGTCTTTCACCGTAAAAATTGTTAATAAAAGTTACTACACAAGGCCTAAAAATTACTACATAAGGTCAACATCTTTTTCTTCCTCTTCCTTAAGATGTCTTTCACCCTATAAAGGACACTCTGTCCATGCAAGTTGTTCCCGTATGTGATGAGCCACCAGAAGCATTCAACCTTAATTTCACGGATAACATCCTTTGAGTACTTTGGCATCGTGTACCCTCCATCATACTCTGAACCATCCCAAGCCTATAACCATGATAGAACATGAACACCACAAGAATCCCTGCAAGGATAGCACCATATTTAAGCTTACAATAAGCACACTTGTTCAAAATAACCAACAAAGAAAACACTTCCTTATAAAACTTCTTGTTAAAGAGTGCAAACGCAGTGATTTTCAATTGATATTTACTTTCCCTACCCTTAACCATTCTCTTAACCTAAAATAGAGAAGACAAAAATTATAACAAAGCTCAAATAACCATATCTCTAATTGCATTTGAGTTACCATAAAGACTCAAAGTGCTAATGTGATAATCACAAGGCCATTGTAAACTAGCTGTAACATGATAAACATATGAAAATATGTATAAAAAAGGTACAGATGTATTATAAATATAGATTTTTGAAAGCCAATACGTAATCTAGCAATTAATTGCCTCACATATATCCAACACATTAGGTTGGATTTGGATTCTTGCACGTTTTGGCGCTATGTCCAGCCTCATGGCATCTTCCACAATGGTAGACATGTTTGTTTTGGAATTGTGACTCTATTCTCTTCCTCTTCGGTCGTCCCGCCATCTTCTCATTCATCCTGCACAGGAACATTGTTATTCACAAGTAAATGACCAGATATAACGACTTAATGAGCATCTGTGACAACTTTATATTAAAGTAATGAAAACACCTTATTAAAATACCAACACATTGGTGTTAACCCAACAAAGCTTCAACCTTTTACTTCACCCCTGTCTTAGAACAACATAACAGAGCACAAAACCCATCCCCCAGTAAAAATCATTCAAAATTTCAACTGTCTTCTAGAAAGTTGTTATTTACAACTGAATGACCTGCAATAACAACTATTTGAGCTCTGACGACAACAGAAATTTTAACTGATGTGGAAACCGAAAAAGCTACGGACTTTTCGGATTTCCCCTATTTTTGGACGAAAAAACAGAGCTAATACAACCCTAAATATAGCACCAACCCAAACCCTCATCAACAACAAATGAGAAACCAATTTACACAATAAATGCAACAAAAAATCACTAAGATAGGGGTATAAGCATGTTTTATGTTCAAACATTCAACCAAAATTAAATTTATATGGAAAGTTTTGACCTTTGTTTTAAAACATTCATCCCAAATCAGATTTATAACAAAGATGGGAAATCGATTTTCTCAACATACCACTAGTTGAAGAGACAAATCCAAGAGTCCATGATTTTAGTTGGATGAAGATGGAAGATTGATGATGGATGAAGGAGTGTTCTTGGTGAGTGTCTTCCCAGCCCCTTTGAGTTCCTGACCACGTTGCTGCAATGAGGGAGAGTGATAGTGAATAAGGGTGAGGGTGTTTCATTTAGACAATTATAAGGAGGGTAAAATTGTCTTTTAGGTTTTAAACATAATAAAAATGAGGTCCCTTGGGACCCTACTTTAATTTGGGCATTTAGTGGGACTTTTCTTATATTATGTGTCCTCCCAGGGACCTCTAATTAATTTTCCCTAAACAATACTTCCTTTCATGTATTAGCTGGTGCTCTAAGTGGAGATAGTCAACTCATTCCAATTACTTCAAGGAATTTATTGCAGCGATGCATATACAATGCATAATGATAGATTGTCTTCAAAATATTTCTAAACAAAAATTAACACGAACAATATTGTTAAGTTTACTATTTTGCTTGTATGACTAATTTAAATTGCATAGAATGACTAACTATTTGCTATTACTAGTAGTATGAATAATATGATCAACCCATGCATCACCAAGCAACCATTGATGACATGGAAAATAGAAATGAACTTGCCCACACTTAAGGAACTACAAAGCATTTTTTTCGATTGACATAGAAAATTCCCATAAAAACTTGGCTTTGTTTAATTTCATTAAGCCAACATGCCAAACATAATTATATAGTATAGCTGTTGAATGAATCCCCACCCAAGGCTATGCGCAGCAGGAAATCAATTGAGAGCACCAAGCATGGTAATATTCCACCAACATAACTGAACCAAATCAGTTTGTACTTATATACTAAGCATTGTTCCATAGCTTGAGAGCACCAAGCATGGTAAATCCTTATATGCTCATAAATAAGTATTTTTTTTTACTAAAAAAACTATAAGAAGCAAAAGAACCGTTTTGGAGGTCTTGGGTGTGCTTGAAGGATAAGCTTTAAATTGAGATTCTTAAGGAGCATTTCCACAAATTTTCATTTCTTTGTATGAAATAATTATGGATAACTTCAATGGTTCCACATGTGTGTTATGAGTGAATACAAACCCTCTAATCTTATAAAGCACATGATTTCTAAGCTTTCTATCAATCAGCATCAGACTTTTTTTGTTTAGAGGAAAAACTCAGCAAAAGCTGAATAAAATTATACTCAGTCTTTCTCATGGCACTACACTTTTAATTACTGAAGCAAAATGCATATCAATATTCATTAGAATAGACTCCTAAAAGTAATCAATGCAAGGTTTGAGCATTTTGTCTTTTGCATATTGATAAATCACTTCCTCGGATATGCTTGTTATATGGTTTAAGTGGGGAGGAGATAATGATGTTCATAGATGCTTTCCATGAAATTGGTAATGAAATTTACATCACATCATCAACTATGATACTGATGAAAATTGTCATATAAAAATATTAATCCACCCCAAATCTAATGACAATACGATAATAATTCATATAAACCCTATGATACTAAGTGCCACAAAGAAATGCCTGACAACCGGACATCAACTACTTTTCCCATGCGCATAACTTTCCTAATGTTAATGAATGGCTTGTGCTTAACTGACACTTATCTTGATGTAGATCTTTTTCCAAAATACTTCAAAAACATCTCATTTTTGTTCCATTTTGATGATGTTTCTAGCCACTATTACCATAAAATGTTAGATTCTTAATTGATTGATTGTTTGATATTATCTAATTTCTTGTAGTTTGAAGCTCTTGCTGTGTTTGAGGAATCTTAAGATATCTAAAACGAACATGCAAAATAGGAAAAGAAAGACATCTATGTAAAGCCCATAAAAAATTTCAGAGAACACAAGACACCAAACCGTCATTCAAACATAACCTTTCCAAAATTCTTGTGCTTCAAAAAATAGTAAAAGGAAACAAGGGAGAGAACAAAAACCATGGAAAGAATGGAGGAAAAAGGTCTATCAGAAAATGTAAGAAGAAAACCCTTCCAAGTGCCCCAACAAATAAAAATGATGAACAAGGATTATCTTCATACAAAGAATATCAATTGAAGAGACCATATCAACAGCTGACGCATTGTGAAAAGGGAATGAAGTTATTGGACACAAGATCTTTATGGTCATTAAATTGTAGCTATATCTTTGTGAATGAGGTACTGCAATGTAAAGATGGAAGGCTTCTATTTATGATGTCTACAAAGAAATATAAGTGGGGATTTGAATTTCAATTTCAAATTAAGAGCTTTGTTATAAGAAAGAATGGGGGGACAATCCAGCACAAAGTGTCCAACAGAAATGCAATGTGCACAAGCTAGTTCCTTTGATGTAAAATCTCAAGTCCAAGTAACAAACATCACACATCAACACCTACCTCTCCCATTCACATTTGGTGGATTCTACAATTCATAGACCTAATACCAATGTAGGGTTTGGGAGCTTACCTAGATGATGATCAGTGCATTATGAATACCCACACGAGTCAAATCATAGAGAGTTGATCTCGCTATAACATACAATAGTTTGCACAAGAGAGAAAGAGAGATATTTGAGAGAAATGGCAGAAAGATTTTCACTTGGTTGTTTCTACCAATACGTTCACTTAAACTCATGATGCAAAACTGTACCCTCCTTATTTTCATGTAACTGTTCCCACTTCTTTTAGAAAGTTTAGTTAAATGGGAATCTTACATTTAATATCCCAAAAAAATCTAAAAATTATATTAAGACACCAAAGTTGTATTATTTGGTCTAATTCACCAATGGTGGACTAACTCTAACCCATTTTCCCACATGCAGAAAATTTCCACCGATGTATAACAATAAAACATGAGAATGAAGAGATAGTGTCAACATGAACAATACTTCCTTTCATGTATTTGCCGGTGCTCTAAGTGGAGATAGTCAACTCATTCCAATTACTTCAAGGAATTTATTGTAGCGATGCAAATACAATGCATAAGGATAGATTGTCTTCAAAATATTTCTAAACAAAAATTAACACGAACAATATTGTTGAGTTTACTCTTTTGTTTGCATGACTAATTTAAATTGCATAGATGACTAACTATTCGCTATTACGAGTACTATGCATAATATGATCGACCCATGCATCATCAGGCAACCATTGAAGACATGGAAAATAGAAATGAACTCACCCACACTTACGGAACTACAAAGCATTTTTTTCGGTTGACATAGGAAATGCCCATAAAAGCTTGGCTTTGTTTAATTATTTCATTAAGCCAACATGCCAAACATAATTATATAGTATAGCTGTTGAATGAACCCCCATTCAAGGCTATGCGCAGTAGCAAATCAGTTCAGAGTATAACACCTAATATTTTAATACTATACTATAGCATTTTAATGATTTTATAACCACTTGTTTAACTTCAGAAGCCCAAAAATACGAAAATTTAAAACTTTTTCTTTTCAATCAATATTCCAACTTTAATTTTGTTGGAATGGGTTTTTCTGGCAACTTGAAATAACTTGAAGCTTTTATAAAATGCTGTAATAACTAAAGCAATTAAAATAACTTAAGTCTACTTAATGTAGCTACTCTTTTTTAACAGGGCTTAGAGAGTTAAAATCCCTTTATATTATATATATATTTCCTAGATTATATATTATTTAGCTATCTATATTAGCAGGTTATCTTGGGGGATAACCCTCTTAGTTCATTAGTGATATATATATATATATATTTATATACATACTTACATCCAATTTTATATTAACTATTAAATAGGCTTTAAGTTTGTTTTGTCTTCTTAAACTTATAACACATCTAAATGACTGGTTACCAAAATATCTAACTACAGTGGTACAACAACATAGCAGGCATCCTTGTTTCTTCATATTACCTTCCTCAAAAACTCATCTTGCATTCAGCTTATCTGAAACAGCAATTTTTAACGCAGTTTATCTCATTAACCGTTATTTTCATTAGTACACTGACATGTATATCTTTTCTAAACCTTTACAATTAATGATAATTCTTATCCTATTAACCTCTGTGCCATAAGCATTTACCAACCAGTGATAACAATATATTCGTTACCAATGGAGGCTTTACCTGTAGGATTTACTCGTTATAACATTTAAAGTTACAACTAAACTGAGCTAGCAAAGGGGTAGCGAACCACCTAAGCCTTGGATTACTCCACATGAAACATGATAGGAATAAAAACTTATCAATTAAAATGCAACAGGTATTATAAAATTATACATATAATTTATTTGTTACTGAAATAAACTGCTGCCTGAACTTTAAACTTAAACCTTTGCTGGTTCCTGCTGTTCTAGATGCCTTGACGTACTAATCTCACTATCTTTACCTATATTTAAAAGTAATATATAGATAATAAATTAATATATATGTTTATAAATCTTCATTCAGCGTCTCTCACGCTCCTATTGTACTACCCTTCCCCATCTAATATATTTCAATGATAATCGTAACTCAATCTTAATCTCTTACTCAGTTGTTAATTACTTTATCATAAAACAAGTATCACACACATACACAAAAGCAGTTCAAAATATACTTAAGCACCACAATCAATTTCGTATTCTACCAGAGACAACCAAACAAACCATAGATCAATTTAATTTCTATTCCTATCATTATTCCTAATTTAATTACCAATTGTACAATCATTAAAACCATCATTAAACATATATACACACCTATATTTACACCCACACACACACATATCTATCTCCCCCTATTTCCTGTTTATTACAAAATCTCGAGTAATACAATCAATCAACAATGTAAATCATTTTCAACCCTAAGCAATTCAATTCATTAAAGGACATTACAAATCATTAATCACAATATATTTCATATATTTGAATACTCACGACCAAACTCATATTTCTCTTAACATAAATTTGTAGAATCTTATAATTCATAACCACACAAGTTCCCATTAATTCAAACCACATCTCTTTGTGAACACAAAAGATTAACTCCACCACTTAAGAAAACGTTTCCCTTAATCTGTTATAGAATTTCACAGCCACACACGCATTTAAAAAAAAATCCATGTATGTCATACCCTTTAAATTAAAACTTTTGACACCACCAAACTTTAATGACAAATAAGTTGAAATTTTAGCCTTCATATCAAAACTTAAACCTTACTATCATCTTCATTATAAACAAAGGTTATTCTCTTTTTATAAGAACCATCCTAACCCCTTTAACTTAACCCTTTAATGTCTTACTCCTCTTTAAACTCATTTCTTTTAAATCTTTACATTTAGAAGCATGCAAACATTATATTTTACTAAATTCAAACCTCAAGTAAAAATAAAATCAATCAATGAGATGTAAAACAGAAGAGGGAAGGAAGAAACTCATCATTCACAACCAAAGAGAGCAATTCAATTCTATATAGTCTTTAATCATAACTTTGATTTTAGTCCAATATTGTATTCAATATGTAAAGCTCAAACCAGTAGCACCAGTGCATATTTTTGCAACCACAAAGTCTCTTTATAATACTTCACAAATCTTTATACAATAATAATCCAAATTGGCAACTTCTATTAAAACTCATCTTGCAAAATAGTCTTGAGGTTTGAGAGCTCTAATCATTAACTTATCACTTCAATATTCCTATGTTACCTTTGAAAAATCCCCAAACAGCAATTATGAATAAGCTCAAACAATATCTCTTACTAATTATTGATAATCCAATTCCAACCTACTTAAAATATCCTATATGTATATCTTTCCTATGCCACCTATGGAGCATTCATATGCAGGACACGGAAATACACATACATGTGTACACATACCTTGACATCCCTAAATTCTTTAATAATCAAAGTTCACAACTTTATTCCTTCTAATTTCTTAACTTTATTTCTTTTGATTCTTCCCTTAAAAGCTTAGTAAGAATCCATCAGTTTCAGCTTCCACATTCATAGTTAAATTTAATATTTCAAAACCTTTAACCATATATGTAACTTAAAAAAAAAATCCTTATGCCAAGGCAACTAGAAACATATATGAAAATAGCAACTTAACATTTTGTTTAGAGTAACTTCAAACATGCATCACCCAAGAACAACTTTAATAGCCTTTTAACTAGCTTTAAACATAATTCCCATCAAGTTTCTAGTATATTTTCAAAATTATAGTTTTCAACCAAAGCATATATTGATACCCGACTTGTTTCAACTGATTATAATCCTTCAATCAGAGCATAACATTCAACATAAAGAAAGAGAAAAGAACAAGGAACTCAATGTAACGTCTGAAATTTTACTACTATAATATAACATTTTAATTGAATTATAACCACTTTCTAATGTCAAAAGCCCAAAAATACGGAAAAATTTAAAACTTTTCTTTTAAAACATTAGACCAACCCACTGTTGGTTGGAATGGGCTTTTCAGACAAATTGAAATAACTTGAAACTCTTTATAAAATAAAGTGGTTAATAAAACAATTAAAAATACACTAACCCTCTTAAGGGAGTCTATTCATAATTTATAATACTTAGGAAAATTTAAATCTCTTAATGAATTTGTACAATTCTATTTTCTATACTTTCTACTATTAATTTAATAATTTAATTTTACAACATATACAAATAATCTTATTAAAATAATTACTGCCTCTTGCTTTCCAAATTATGATCCTAATTTCTTCCTCTACTCTTCTTCCCCAGCTAGCCTCTTTCAACCTGCTAAACTGAAAAATGTTTGGGGAAGGGGGTGAGATTGGAAATCCCAATAGCAGTTTCTTTCATTAACTTATATTATCATGCTAGCATTGACATGTATTTATTTCATAATCCTGAACAAATAAAACAATTATACATACTTCCTGCGCTCAATGCTCTACCAGCCACTATTAACAATATATTCGTTAACTAGTGGAGGCCTCACCTGCAGGATTTCTCGTTATAACATTTAAAGTTATAACTAACTGATCTAGCAAAGGGGGAGCGACCCACCTAAGCCTGGAGTACTCCATAAACTCTATGCAGGAATTAACAAGGCTTATCACCTTCATGCATAATGTAAACTTGAAACAGATATTACAAAATAATACATGCAATTCTTTTACTGTAATGAAATAAACTGCTACCTGAATACTCATACTTAATACTGATCAGGCTCCTTTCCTTCCTACTGCCTTGCTGAATCTTTTACTGCTATTAAGGCCTATTACACATCTGTATAATAAAAATAAATTAATACTAATACTTCTACATTTGTACTTAGCGTCTCTCACGAATCCTAATTTAATTAATACTACCCAAAGCTTATTGTCTAGGTAAATTATATTTTGCTCATATTTATTTAGAATTGTGACCATTCAAAATAGCTTAATAATTTACTTATTTTAAACCTTCTTATCCTCAATGTTTGACCAACAGTTTTATAAAATCCTTTTTGTAAAAACTTTAGTCATTTACAAACATACCTATATTCATTCTCTATTTATTATAAAATTTCAATGATCAATCAATCAACCAAATAATATAAATCAAGCTCCAAATCATTCACAATACAAAAACTTAGAATTTTAATCTTCATGCAAGCATTTAACTATCATTCAAAACAGAACCTAATACCTCCCTCCAATAAAATTAAATGCATCCCTTACTACTTCCTTCTACTTCCCATCATCATATGAATGCTATTAAACTCTTCTTTACATTCACTATTTGACAGAGTCCCTTAATAACCCAACAATCATCATCAACCCCAAAGCACCTTTCCAAAAGTATTTAACCATTTTCATAAATCAAATTAAATCATAACTTTATTTCCAATTCTAATAATTTTATTGAGCCTAATCCATTTCCTACCAATCCTTTCAATATACTAAAATGCAAATCCCTTGTTTCATTTAATCAACAAAATCATCATTCCCAATCAACAATCAAGAGCAATTAATCCAACTTACTCCATCCCTTAAACTTAATTCCTTTTGAACCATCACCTAACAAAATCAAAAAGCCACCAATCAAGGATTAGAGCTTTAACACCTTAAACTCACAATCAAACCTTATCCATAATTATTTCTTGCTCAACATTAAAACCATTTTAACTTCCCACTTCTCTTAAATTAACCCCCAATCAATAGTTAGAAATACCATCACAACCAATAATCAAAATTCTAAAATCTAAGCTTATGACATCCACCTGTAACACCTCACATGGAACCAATAACACAATTCCTTCTTAAACAATTTTTCCACATCTTTAGGACTTAACCACCTTCAATCAAAGTTAAAATCACATTTAACAATTCTCATTCAACAAAACTTACTCCTCCTTCATGATTAAACACCAACCAAAACCTAACAATGTTGACACCTTTCTTTTGGATTTACCAAGCATATTTGAATCCTCTAAAAGAATTATATAGCCATGCAAATCTCCTCCTACCTCACAAATCTTCCACCATTATTAAACAATCCCACTAATTAAGTATTTAATTCCTCTTCAACCTTTTAACCCTTCACTGCTTGAACCTCAAACGTCATAATCTTATAGCATCAAACTTAACATTTCATGATAAGTTTTCTCAAAACAGTGAGCTTTGCTTCCTATAAATTCATTACAACATTAATCCCACTAAGTCAACCATTATTAATTTTCCCTTCCCTATCATTAAAACTATTGGCCAGCATAGCATAATCATAGAATAAAATCACCACACAAACCATAACATCTGCCCACATGTCCAATTATTGTAGCAAACATTCAACTCCTAGATTACATTCCAAACAAATATCCTACTCTTAATCCACTATAATTTACACTAAAACACTGATCAGCTATAACAGAAACAGAACAAGGATTTCTCAGACTTGAAAAGCTTCATATACTCTTAGAATACTTCTCAAACTTCAAATTCTACCCTAAATATGCAATAATCAATTATTTATCATTGACTAAATTCCTAAATAGCCCACAACATTCTAAATTTCCCCTTTCCTTGCCATTGAACCAATCGGCCAGCAAGAACAGAACACGAACAGAGGGAGCAAAATCCAACTAAAGTTAAACAACAATCACAAAAGCATACCTCTTTTATGCACCCAAAAATCAGCAGCACAGGGAAACAAAAATAGAACAAGAACAGGGGAAAATAGAAACAAGAATCCGTTGGCACAGAGAAGGAAAATTCGAATGAACAGAGCAGCAAAGAAGAAAACAGTTAACAATCATCAAACAACCATGATCATCATTCATTAATTTTTCTTTCCCCTTTGTTAACAGCGGTGCTGATCAGAGGAAGAAGAAGAGAAAAATCCAAAGAAAAGTCTTAAGCTTCAACAATCAACTTACAAAGCAACAAATATGCTTAAACTTCCTCTTATTAATGTTTAATCAAGCTTTAATCCATTGAAACACCCAGAAATCCTCAAACCCGACTCGGATGAACAGTAATCGAAGAGAGAAATTTGGGGAAATCTCACCAAAGCCACTCTATTGTTCAAATCCATTCCCAAGAATGATTAATCGAAACCTAAGCATCCATTTCAAGTATTTTGAAGCTCAGAAAACCCCTAAAATTTCGAATCACTCCCTCCCATTGAAGCCTGAAATCGGACAAGAAAGAGGGAGAAATGGAAGGAAAAAGCTCACCCAATGCTCCTTCAAGCTTCTGGAACACTTGGCTTCCCTTGATGCCGCCGATTGCCGTCGAAATCGCCTCCCGGCCGGAAGAACGAAGACGAACAGAGGGAGCCCGAGAGAAGAGAGAAAACGAGGATGTATGTGTGTGTATATGTGTGTTCGGTGAGAGAGGGAAGAGGGAAATAAAAAAAAAATTGAAGGAGTAAATGGTTAGGACACGTGTATGGTGCATGTTTAAAGAGAAATGTGATATTTTGTTTTTATGGGTATTTTACTATCTTGCCCTCTCCTTTATACTTGAAGATATTTCCAACTAAGGGCAGATATTGTCATTTTCCATTTCCTATTTTCTATTTTCCTCTTAAATGGTAAATTTTATGTACCATTATCATTTATAAATAAATCTGGATTTGTCCCCAACATAATATTTCTAGATATACTTTAATTTCCAAATTTATTTATAAGACTTTTTAATTAATAACCAATACCCTAAGATTCTAAATATTCCCTTATTTAGATTTATCTTTTAACTATTTTCCCTGAGCTAATAAAGAAAATAAATTTTAAAAATTATTAAAAATATACCTGGCCTCATAAATTTATTTATAAGGCTTTTTAATTTCTAAATGCATTTCTAAAACCTTAAATAAACCCTTATTATCTCTTTTTCTCCAAATTAAGTTTTATCTACCAACTATTTCTCTTTATTTCTTAAATAAATAAGCCTTAAAATTTATTGAAATGCCTAAATAACATGAATTCATTTTTAATGCTTTTTAATATTTAGTCAAATTTCTAAAATCCTAAAAATTTCCTTTTTCCTATTTTCTGAAATTTGGGGTGTTACACTCAACGGACAGAGCAGGGCAGGGAAAGAAGAACATTCATCATCACAAATCACAGCTTATGTATATAATTTAATCAAGAGCAGAGAGGTACTAGAATTCTCAAAATTTCCCTCCAATTATCACGGCCAAAACAGAAACAAGAGAATAGAGAAAATAAAGAGGAGACAAGAATTCAACCCTAACAATCAACAGGAATTATATTTTCCTCATTTCAGATTCATTAGAGCAGAGTATTCACAAAGAACAAGAGCATACAAGAAATTCGCCGGCACAGGGAAAGAAAATTCAAAGCAACAGGGCCACAAGAAAGAAAAGAAAATTGAACAATTATCATCTAACATCACTACTACAGAAATACCCTATTGCAGCGCAACAATAGCAGCGCTTATAAAATGCAAGTGATGGGATAGGTATAATATGACCTATACCAGCGCTTATAAATAAAAGTGATGGTATAGGTACAAGTATATAGCAGCGCTTAAGCGCTGCTATAGACCCCCTGGGATTTAATTTTATTTTGAAAAATAAGTAAAACAATTTAATAAAATCATTGGAAAATTAAGAAATGGAAAATATATTAAAAAAATACTTATTTAGCCCCCAGGAATTTAAAAATTAGATAAAAACAATTTGATATAATTTTAAAAATTTGAAACAATTAAAAAGAAACAAAAGCATTTAAATTGTTTTTATTAAATTAGGTTACATATAAAAATTAAATCCCAGGGGGCCTATAGCAAGCGCTTAAGCGCTGGTATAGGCCCATGGGGTTTAATTTTTATATTAAAAAATATGTAAAACAATTTAAAAAAAATTGGCAAATTGTTTAACATTTTTTTAAATAAAAATTAAATCCCAGGAGGCCTATAGCAGCGCTTAAGCGCTGGTATAGGCCCCTAGGGTTTATTTTTTATATTAAAAAATATGTAAAACAATTTAAAAAAAATTGGCAAATTGTTTTACATTTTTTTTAAATGAAAATTAAATCCCAGGGGCCTATAGCAGCGCTTAAGCGCTGGTATAGGCCCCTGCGGTTTATTTTTTATATAAAAAAATATGTAAAACAATTTAAAAAAAATTGCCAAATTGTTTAACATTTTTTTTAAATAAAAATTAAATCCCAGGAGGCCTATAGCAGCGCTTAAGCGCTGGTATAGGCCCCTAGGGTTTATTTTTTATATTAAAAAATATGTAAAACAATTTAAAAAAAATTGGCAAATTGTTTTACATTTTTTTTAAATGAAAATTAAATCCCAGGGGCCTATAGCAGCGCTTAAGCGCTGGTATAGGCCCCTGGGGTTTATTTTTTATATAAAAAAATATGTAAAACAATTTAAAAAAAATTGCCAAATTGTTTAACATTTTTTTTAAATAAAAATTAAATCCCAGGAGGCCTATAGCAGCGCTTAAGCGCTGGTATAGGCCCCTAGGGTTTATTTTTTATATTAAAAAATATGTAAAACAATTTAAAAAAAAATTGGCAAATTGTTTTACATTTTTTTTAAATGAAAATTAAATCCCAGGGGCCTATAGCAGCGCTTAAGCGCTGGTATAGGCCCCTGGGGTTTATTTTTTATATTAAAAAATATGTAAAACAATTTAAAAAAAATTGACAAATTGTTTAACATTTTTTTTAAATAAAAAATAAACCCCAGGGGCCTATACCAGCGCTTTAAGCGCTGGTATAGGCCCCTGGGGTTTATTTTTTATATTAAAAAATATGTAAAACAATTTAAAAAAAATTGCCAAATTGTTTTACATTTTTTTTAAATGAAAATTAAATCCCAGGGGCCTATAGCAGCGCTTAAGCGCTGGTATAGGCCCCTGGGGTTTATTTTTTATATAAAAAAATATGTAAAACAATTTAAAAAAAATTACCAAATTGTTTAACATTTTTTTTAAATAAAAATTAAATCCCAGGGGCCTATAGCAGCGCTTAAGCGCTGGTATAGGCCCCTGGGGTTTATTTTTTATATAAAAAATATATAAAACAATTTAAAAAAAATTGCCAAATTGTTTAACATTTTTTTTAAATAAAAATTAAATCCCATGGGCCTATAGCAGCGCTTAAGCGCTGGTATAGGCCCCTGGGGTTTATTTTTTAGATTAAAAAATATGTAAAACAATTTAAAAAAAATTGCCAAATTGTTTAACATTTTTTTTAAATAAAAATTAAATCCCAGGGGCCTATAGCAGCGCTTAAGCGCTGGTATAGGCCCCTAGGGTTTATTTTTTATATTAAAAAATATGTAAAACAATTTAAAAAAAATTGCCAAATTGAATAAAAATTAAATCCCAGGGGCCTATAGCAGCGCTTAAGCGCTGGTATAGGCCCCTAGGGTTTATTTTTTATATAAAAAAATATGTAAAACAATTTAAAAAAAATTGCCAAATTGTTTAACATTTTTTTTTAAATAAAAATTAAATCCCAGGGGTCTATAGCAGCGCTGCTATAGGCCATTGAGACTTAATTTTTATATTGAACTCCCCGCGCATCATTGTCTCTCGCGCCTAGACCTGGCAGAACCTTTCCTTCTCCCAGGCCAAAATCTCCCACAACCTAGCACAGGATTCTCACCTAACTCTGAAAGTTGAAGACGAAGACCAAGAAATAAGAATACTCGAACGACGATCAAAGTTTGGTGGGGAGATTTCATGGCGGGTAAGAGGCGGACGATTTATCAAAGGTGGTGATGATATTGTTGCTGACGGCTATGCAGTTGATTAGGGTTTTGGGGAGGAAAGGGAGGATGTGGAGGGAGATCCAAGAGAGGGCGGCAGAGACGGTGGAGAGAGGGGATCTCGCCGTTGCCGACAGTGACGGTGTCGGCAAAGGCGTGGAGGATGTTGGGGGCGGAATTTCATATCTGAGTTCGTGAAGCAGATGGAGCCTCCCTCTTTTGATTCCTTCTACATTCCTGATGCATCAGAGTTTCTGCTTCATCAGTAGGTCTCTCTCTCTCTCTCAATCTCACACACACACACACAAATTACACACGAAGGTGTTTAGTTGTTCAGAGAATTTAAATTTTTAGATTTTTTTTATCAGAACTTTGGCAGGTGGTGGGCAAGTATCGTCTTTTTTAAAAAAAAAAATCCATTTCTTTACTCTATCTGTATGATTAGTTATCGGACAATTCGGTGATTAATTTCTTTAGAATCTTGTAATTTGTAGTTCTTGACTGTCATGTGTGTGATGCGTTTTATTGTTGGTATGTTATAGCTTTCGTATTTACTGTGTGCTCCTTTTATTTTTGTGGCTTAATAGATTTACTTGGCAGTATACGAAGCTACTTTTACGAGTAATTCATATGCACTTCTATTACAGTTTTGCAGTTAATTAACTTGTATATGCCATTGGTGTCATACTTTAAATTTCCCACACCCTAATCAGATGGTGTAGAAGAAGATAAAGTGAATCAATTTTGTTTGCTTGTTACTAAGTGCACGCCATCCCCTTATTTTTAGGGGAAAATTTCTATTCTATTAATATGACTTTGCATTTTGGCCTAATGACCTGATGATGAATCGTTCTGTCTTTTAGTGAAGAAGAAGCCAGGATGAAGATATATTCAGTTTCTACCAGACACTACTTTGCATTTGTTACTGTTTGTAACTCTGAGCGGAGTAGCTTGCCGAAATTGGGTTGTGTTTCTCAGGTAAAGCATAATTGGAGATCATGCAGAAATTATTGGAGGTGATATTGAGTTCAATTCTCAGAATGAATTTCTAAGGTGGGGAGAGTTCTTCTATTGGTTTTTTCCCTTTGGTTTTTTAGTAATTTGTTTGTAATGTGAAACCAAGAGCCCAAGCAAAATCAGTGTATTGTCAAGAATTAACCTGTTTTGGTCAACACTTTTAACATCATTATGTTTTGACAGTTTGGGAGATGGCAATGGTGATAGTAATGCATCAGCGTATGCTCATTGTTGATGTGTGTATATAGAGCATAAACATATGGCTATATTTATAACATCTATCTTATTGCACATTGATCCGTTCATAAACTGCACCATCTATCTGTCAGCATAGGCAGTTGAATTATTGTTTGTTGGAAGAAATATCTCACACACATGTGCACAAATTTTCTGCTCATATCCATCTTTTTACATGGGTATGCCTATGCACAAAAGTACACCTATACTATAAGTTTACAATTTAGTTTTCCTCTTGCTTGTCTATCTGCAAGTTAATTTAATGGTGTATCTGGGATATGAATTAAGATGGGACATGGGACATGTGATATCTCTAAAACCAATCTCAGTGAACTTAGCAACCTTAATAACTCATTTGTGTTCTTGGTAAATTAAATGAAAATTGCTCATCGCTATTGAAGCCAGAAAATATGGGTAAGTTAAATTTTTTATCATGGCTCTATAATTGTTACACCTTTCGATGCCCCTTATTTGTCTTTTTTTTTTTTCTGCAGCAGCAGAATGGAAAGGATGTTTAAGTAACTACAACATGTATATGAGCTTTTGTGATCTGGTTTCAATTTCTTTGAGATATGAGACTTTCACATGTATCAAACCTTTTTTTTTAATTTGTAGTTTTAATGTGCTAGATTTTGTTGAAACTTTTTGTAATTATCTTTAAGATGACTCATTTGTAATTGTCCAAAGGGTAATCATGATATGCGTTCTCTGTTGAACAAAATCTAGATTTGGGATTAATGAAGTTGTGGACCCCATTTTCTTTTATTTTTTCTTGTTACATGTGTTTTGTTGGTTTCTTTCTTGTTTAATGTTACTATAGACAAAACATGAATGTGACCAGTTTTGCTTTGTACCTAACCCGAGGCACAGAAAAATTGGTCCCTTCCGGATTTGTTTGAAGGTGGAAATGAATTAATTAGAATATATAGGAGTTAATTAATTAGAATGTTTGCTTTAATGTATTTGATCTCTGGATAAATGGTTTTTGATGTATATATGTTTTGAAAATGTTTGTAATTTCTAAATTGATGCAGGAATAAAAATTAATTTTTTTTAAAAAAAATAATACCTATAGCAGCGCTTATTAAGCGCTGCTATAGGTATTATTTTTTTAAAAAATAAATTACCTATCGCAGCGCTTAAGCGCTGCTTTAGGTCACCTATCGCAGCGCTTAACAAGCGCTGCGATAGGCGTAATAGCCTATAGCATCACTGGCTATTGCAGCGCTTATAAGCGCTGCTATAGGGCCAAAATAAGTGCTGTTATAGACATTTTCTGTAGTAGTGCATCATCGAGCAACTAAAACATGTAAATTAAATCCTTAACCGTTACATACTTTCACCACCATCAGCTATCATCACCGATGGCGTGAATCAAGAAAAGGGAAGGAAGAAAATTTTCCAAGAAAATCCCAAGCTTCAATAATCAACATACAAGGCAACACATATGCTTAAACTTAATCCTATTAATGTTTAATCAGGCTTCAAAGCAATGAAGCTCCAGAAATCACGAAAAATGGCGTCGGATGAATAGTGACAAGAAGAAGAAATTTGGGGCAAACTTGATTACTGCGACTCTATTGCTCAAAATCATTCATAAGTGTTCTTAATCGAAGCCTAATCTTCCTTTTACGTGGTTTAGATTTTAGAAAGCCCTTAACCCCAAATTGGACCTTACTCAAATTGAACCAAAAAGGGAGAAGAACGGAGGAAAGAGGCTCACCTAAGGGCTGCCATAAACTTTGTGATCGTCCCTGCTGCTTCTCGCCGCCGTGGTTCGCTGTTTCCGCCGTGGAACGCCACCATCGCCGCTGAACTCGAAGGAAGCAAAGAGGGTGAGACGAGAGAGGGACCTCGGGGTTTGAGAGGGAGAGAGTGAGAGAAAAGACGAAGGAACATGTGGGAAATAGGGAAGAGATAAGGATAAGCTTATTTTTAATAAGTAATTTACCATTTTACCCCTCCTGCTTTAACTGAAGATATTTTGAACTAGGGATAGATATTGTCATTTTTATTTCCCCTTTTCCCTTATGCCTTTCTTTGAAAATTTTAATTACTATTTTCCCTTTCAATTTGATCTGAATTTACTCCAATAATAATTTCTTTAGATATGCTTTAATTCCCAAATTTATTTATAAGACTTTTTAATTATTAAATAATACTCCAAGAATCTAAATATTCCCTAATTAATTCTTTTTGAAAATTAAATTTTACCTTCTAAATATTTCTCTTTGTTTCTTAAAGAAAATAAGTCTTAAAATTTATTAAAAATACCTAAAACATCATAAATTTATTTTTAATACCTTTTTATTATTTTAATAACATTCTCAAAACCTTAAATAATTCCTTATAACTATTTTTTTTAAATTTTGGGGTGTTACAGAGAGCACCACGCATGGTAATATTCCACCAACATAACCGAACTAAATCAGTTTAATTTGTACTTATATACTAAGCATTGTTGCACAGCTTGAGAGCGCCAAGCTTGATAAATCCTTATATCATTTTACTCTTCTTATATGCTCATAAATAAGTAGTTTTTTTGACTAAAAACAATAAGAAGCAAAACAACTGTTTTGGAGGGCTTGGGTGTTCTTGAAGGATAAGCTTTAAATTATGATTTTTAAGGAGCATTTCCACAAATTTTCACTTCTTTGTATGAAATAATTGTGGATAACTTCAATGGTTCCACCTATGTGTTATGAGTGAATGCAAGCCCTCTAATCTTTTGAAGCACATGATTTCTGAGCTTTCTTTCAATCAGCATCAGATTTTTTTGTTGTTGAGAGAAATAGCTCAGCATCAGATTAAAGCTGAATAAAAATATACTTAGTCTTTCTCATGGCACTATACTTTTAATTACTGAAGCAAAATGCATATCAATATTTAATAGAATAATACTCTTGAAAATAATCAATGCAAGGTTTGATCATTTTATCTTTTGCATATTGATAAATCACTTCCTTTGATATGCTTCTTATATGGATTAAGTGGGGAGGAGATAATAATGTTCATAGATGCTTTCCATGAAATCGGTAATGAAATGTACATCACATCATCAACTATAATATTGATGAAAATTGTCAAATAAAAATATTAATCCACCCGAAAACTATTAACAAAATAATAATAATTTATATAAACCCTATGACACTAAGTGCAACAAAGGAATGCCTGGCAACCAGATATCAGCTTCTTTTCCCGTGCGCACGACCTTCCTAATGTTAATGAATGGCTTGTGCTTAACCGACACTTAACTTGATGTAGATCTTTTTCCAAAATACTTCAAAAAAATCTCATTTTTGTTCCATTTTGATGATTTTTCTAGCCACTATTACCATAAAACTAGTGATTCCCCCCGTGCGATGCACGGATTGTGTTAACCCAAAATTGAATTATCAAAAAAGAGATTGTTTATCGTTTGCAACTAAACAAAACTATAATGTTTATCGTTTGCAACTAACAAAACTATAATGCTATCAAAAATTGATTGTAAAAGTTGTCGGAGTATGCAAAAACAACTTGGTGTCAATGAGAAAGGAAAAAAGTTCTCATCAAGTAAATACATGGAGAAACACATAAAAAATCATTATTTTTTTTTGCAAATGATTCTCGAGTTGAATAGGATGATGTCTCCCTGCATAAAATAATATCGAATGGTTATTTCATGTATTTAGTAGTCCAGATACAGCATAATTACAACCATTGTGAAGATATCAATAACAATTAAATATCTTTAATTGTCGGATTGTCATGGAATGACCATGATTTTTATTTGCAATTAAAAAAATAAATGACTTTATAAAAATGTCCTTAAATTTATGAGTGATATCCCATAAACTATTTTCTTCATTGAAAGCAAATAAATGGTTGATTGTTCTATTCCTTTTCCATTTCATGTATTTATATAATATAAAATTGTTTGTTGACTTCACATTTGTAATTCAAAATTCATAGTTGATTGATTTGTGTGAATTAATGCAATTGATGGTTATTGGTGGTTAATGTTTAAACTTTGACAAGCAAATAATGTCATTTTTGGCATGATAGGGGCATTTAATAAGATAATGCTAATTCAATCCTTGCGTCCACTGTGCAGTAATTATTTTCTTCATTGAAAGCAAATAAATGGTTGATTGTTCTATTCCTTTTCCATTTCATGTATTTATATAATATAAAATTGTTTGTTGACTTCACATTTGTAATTCAAAATTCATAGTTGATTGATTTGTGTGAATTAATGCAATTGATGGTTATTGGTGGTTAATGTTTAAACTTTGACAAGCAAATAATGTCATTTTTGGCATGATAGGGGCATTTAATAAGATAATGCTAATTCAATCCTTGCGTCCACTGTGCAGTAATTATTTTCTTCATTGAAAGCAAATAAATGGTTGATTGTTCTATTCCTTTTCCATTTCATGTATTTATATAATATAAAATTGTTTGTTGACTTCACATTTGTAATTCAAAATTCATAGTTGATTGATTTGTGTGAATTAATGCAATTGATGGTTATTGGTGGTTAATGTTTAAACTTTGACAAGCAAATAATGTCATTTTTGGCATGATAGGGGCATTTAATAAGATAATGCTAATTCAATCCTTGCGTCCACTGTGCAGTAATTAGGGGCACATTGTCCTTGACTTGTCTTAAACTATATTCCTTTTTTGGGACCCAGTTTGAATGTGATTGAAATTTGAAACACCAAGATCTTGAAAAACATATTGTTGCAATATTGTAATTGACGAAATTTCAGACTGAGCAGACTAAAGATGTTGGAGGAGTTTTCATCTAAATTTATACCGCCATGTTGTCGGTGTTTAAACCAAAAAAACATTCTAAAAAGGATAATGTTTAGTTATCATGAGAATCATTCATAAATTCATAAAATAGTAATAATTCACGTTTTATGTACAAGAGACAATGCAAAAAAGTGGAATAGGAAACACTTAAAACGAATTGAAACCTGCTTAATTAGTTTGACTAATTAAGCACCGAAGATAATTTCTTGCAGGCAATAATTATATAGGTGACAGTTTCTTGGCGTCAAGAAAGCAATGTGCAGAAACCTTGTATTAAACTTGGTTACAAGGCTTCTTCAAATTTGTAGTTGATTATATGATATGAAGGCAAGGCATACATAAGGTGTAGGCCCTCCCATCAATTAACAACGTGATATTAAGAACGATAAGAACCAAACAAAATACGAAGTCAACTAATCCAAAATGTTTATTAATCGTAAAACTTCTTGTTGAAGGCTACAATAAGAGTGAAAGCAAAAACATAAATAAAATATTATCATCCAGTATGTTCTTGATCGGGTTGGTGGTACTAAAGCTTGGAGTACAAAACTCATCCAATCCCAATTCGTCTTCTTCTGAGTCAACCGTGTATATTCGGTTCTTCCTCTTATTTTTTAAATCTTGAGGTTTGAACAGAATTGCAATTAGGATATCATCATCTCCGGTGTAGAGTGAGTCGGCTCCAACGTGGTTGGAAGAATGAGAATCAATAGACTGGACAACATATTCCTGAAACAAATCAAAATGGACGAGTTAATAATAAAGGGGAATATTGTTTTTGGGGATATCATAGTAACAGTAAATTTGGATAGTGTAGGGGAATAAGAACGATTTTATTGACCTTATCTTCAGAGTATGTGAATTGACGTAAAATATTGTCCTCCATAGAAATCTGAGTTACAGCCATACGAGAGTTACGATATTTGATGTTGTCCGGCTTAATCTTCAGCTTCAAAATCATCTCCTTGCCAACACACTTATGAAGTTCTTTAGGAAAAGTTTTTGGCTTTTTCTCCTACATTTGAAAATGTGACACATCAGGCAAGGAAACTAATAAGTAGTATATGAAACTGTTAACCACAAAAAATCAGTACAGAAACTAACATATTTGGCCTTTAATTCATTAGCAGTAAACCCCAAAATTTCATTTGCTTGAAAAATACAACAGAGCAGTTGCCGGTAGAGTCCTGTACCTTGTATGGAATCAGATGAGAATGAACACGATCAACGAAGCAAAAGAGAAAAAATGAGGTAGAATAAAACACAGACCATGTTGGGTTTCTGCTATATTAGCAAATCTGTAGAATGAGAAAAATCTGACAGGCTGGAAAGGATCTGCAAAACAGAGGATGGTCAGAGAGATAGACTATCACATGTGTTTGGCGTTAGAGCATCATTTATCTTTATATGATGAAAACCAAGAAATGAACAAATAGGAAAAGATTTTTTTTTGTTAGGGTGTTTTGTTGAGCACTAAAGTCGCAATAAATAGTTTTGAAAGCAAATAAATGATTGATTTTATTTATTCCTTTTCCATTTCATTGATTGATTTTTGGTAATTAATGTTGTTTCATGTATTTATGTAATATAATTTTTTTATTGACTTTTAAAAATGTAACATCCCAATCACAACCATTCCCCTGTGCAGTTTAGTTTTTGAAATTCAAACTTCTTTCTATTTTTACTTCATATGGAATTAAAGGTGTGATAATGCTCATTGAAAGCAAATAATTGGTTGATGGGTAATGCTCATTCAATCATTGTTGTACATGTGGACCAATTGTAGAGGCTAAGCAAGATGACGTCAGTGCACACGTGGACCAATGAGGTTTCTGCTAGGAGCTTTCAAGAAGTATATTGATGTTAGATTATTAATTGATTGATTGTTTGATAGAAGATAATTTCTTGTAATAGGAAGCTCTTGCTGTATTTGAGGAAGCTCAAGATATCTAAAACGAACCTGCAAGATAAGAAAAGAAAGGCATCTATGTAAAGCCCATAAAAAAATTTCAGAGAACACAAGAGACCAAACCGTCAATCAAACATAACCTTTCCAAAATCCTTCTGCTTCAAAAAATAGTAAAAGGAAACAAGGGAGATAACAAAAACCATGGAAAGAATGGGGGAAAAAGGCCTATCAGAAAATATATGAAGAAAATGCATCCAAGTGCCTCGACAAATAAAAATGATGAACAACGATTATTTTCATACAGAGAATATCAAGTGAAGAGGCCATACCTACAGCTAAAGCATTGTGAAAAGGGAATGAAGCTATTTGACACAAGATCTTTATGGTCATTAAATTGTTGCTATATCTTTGTGAATGAGGTACTGCAATGTAAAGAAGGAAGGCTTCTATTTTTGATATCTACAAAGAAATATAGGTGGGGATTTGAATTTCAATTTCAAATTAAGAGCTTAGTTACATGAAAGAATGGGGGGACAATCCTACACAAAATGTCCAACAAAAAAGCAATGCACACAAGCTAGTTCCTTTGATGTAAAATCTCAAGTCCAAGTGATAAACATTACACATCAACACTTAGCAAGCGGCAACAACTCAATCAAAACAAAAAAATTGGGTGCAGCAAAAATCATGAGAAGAATGGTATTTGATTAATGACAGTAAGAACACATAACCAGGTATACAAAACCAGTGACACAGTGCAAAGTTATAACTGTCATAAAATCACATAAAAGAACACATGCTAGCCAGAACAGAGGCTCTAGGGACATGCAGTAAAATGACAACACGAGGACTGATGCTATACTAATATCATAGCTCAAAATTAGATATTAATACCCAGGAATATGCATCAATCAGCCAAAACCAGTATCAGCAGCAAAATAGAACCAGTTTCAAATCATGTAAATTATGGTGTAAAAGAGAAAAGATTACAACAAGTAATGACAGCGAAAAGTTGCAGCAGGATTGCTGCAACCTGCTGCAACTTTGTGCAGCAAGGTTTCTGCACTTATGCAGCAGTTTGCAGCATGGTTGCTGCCCAATGTATGCAGCATTTTGCTGACAAATTATGCAGCAAATTGCTGCTGTTTCTGCAGCGAAATTGGTGCTGTTTTGGCAGCGAAATGTGGTCAATTTGAGCAGCAAAAGGTAGGCTAATTTGAGCACAAATATTATACAAATGTGGCTGCAAAAATGAAGCAAAAGGGGCTACACAAGTTGCAGCAAAGTCTGGAAAATGTATAGCAAAATGTGCAGGAATTCTTGCAAAAAGTCCTCAATCAATTGTAGGCAAATAATCCTCCTCAATGATCAAAACAAGTTTAAATATGTTAGGGAGACTTGTGACAATCAAGGATATACCTAGGCTACTAATTGTTTGGTGTTAACCTCATGAAATTTATGTCATTTAAGCACATTTTTCTATAGTTCTTATACCTTTTGGGTGGAGTTATTTGGATGTACACATCATAAGAAAATTTGTCAAGTTGATATTTGGCTTGAAATCATAAAATTCTTGATTTAAATGTGAATATATTCCCCTCTTTTATCAACTTTGTTGTTGGTAGATTTCTTTGCTTATTAGGTTGTTGAAGTATATTAATTAAGCCACATTTGACATGTAATTGAAGCTAATTAAAGTCAATGGTCAAGAAGTGGCAAAGAAGATTTGGTATAACCAAGAAAAAAAAGAGATAGAAAGATTTTGGCCACAGCCAGCGATACTTACTGTAGATAAATGTTTTCATGACAGAACAGATTTTAGGATTAGAAATGTGGCCAGACTCGACCAAAAACAGAGCTCCTCGACTTTGGGACATCTTGTGGGCTATCTTGGTGTAATGACTCAAGAATTTGAGTTCTTAAAATTATCAATAATTGATTGTTCATGTAAAATAAGAAAAAGAAATTTAGAGAGGAAGAAGCAAAAGATATAATTGATTGCAAGAGGGAAATAAGGAAACTAATATTAAAATCATAAAACTCCTTAACTTATATTCCTACAATTATGGGTTTCCGACAAATTAAATTTATGTATATTTTATTTCTATAATTTTGGTTTAGCTTTAAATGGAAGTTAGATGTATTTTATTTTAGTGTGCACGTGTGTGTGTATGTGTGTGTAAAAATAATAAATTCAATGAAAGAAATTTTTCGAGACAAGGGGGGAATGATTAGTACTAACATCATATATAAATTAAAGTTACTAAAGAATACCTGTTTTATCTTAATAGATTTTGAAATAATATAAAGTTAATTAATTTTTTAATAATGATTTGATTATTGTTAGAATAGAATCTCTTTTTTTTTATATATATACAAAAGGGAGAGAAACTTCTCACTAGCACTGTTTAGATTTCCTAAACATCTCAAGATCTTTCTTCTTAAGAGCTTCCACTTCCGCCGTCGGTGATAGCATCCTATGGAACCCAAGAATCACTTGTGTAGCACTCCTTGCCAAACGATCAGCAACCATGTTTGCATTCCGAGATAGATGACAGATGTATACACCGTCAAGTTCAAGTTCAAATTCCCGTTCAAGTTCACACCTTTCAAGTGTTTTCTCGCACAATTCATTGAATCGATTATACACCGTCCTCTGATCACTAAACATGTACTTGGCAGATGTTTATACTCAAAAATACGAGCATTACATCGCTTCCAAATTAACCGGCACAGTGTAGCAAACAATTCACTCCATCCTGACTGATTCCAAACACCTTTATTTGTAATATTAATACGCAACCAATCAGTAATATTATAACTATAGAATTTTGGCTGCCACCGTGATTGCACCAGCTGGTCCCAAATCTCCTTCGAGTCCTTACAATCTCGAAGAACGTGTAATAAGCTTTCAGAGTGCATCAGGCATCCAGAGCAGGTCGTATCCTCACACATTCTGCTCCGATTTCTTTCTACATTAGTTAACAATTTCCCATGTACGGCAAGCCACATAAACATCCTACATTTCTGTAATGTATTCAGTTTCCATGTGCGCTGCCATAATGGGTCTTCTAGATGTTGCGTTTTGCTAATAGCATTATAGGCTGACTTCACAGAGAACCCTCCACTATCATGATTCCAGTCCACTGTTTGCTACTGCACATTAATTCTACACCCCTCTTTCACTTCTTTCCATGCATTCCGGACTCCTAACCAGGTATTAGAACCTGATCTTTCAGTATCTATCATAGGAATAGGGTCATCTCCACAATTATACTTGCTTCGAATAACTCTTACCCAAAGATTGTCTTTTCGATGAATTAAAGCCCATCCAAGTTTCATCATATATGCCTTATTTTGGTACCTTAAGTGTCTTAACCCAAGACCTCCTTTTTTTTCGGTCTGCATACTGTATCCCATGCTACCAAATGAGTTCTTCTAGCTTCTGGCACCGAACCCCAAACAAAGTTCCTGTTACTTTTCTCAATGGCCTCACATGTAGCAATAGGCAACGACGAAGTCTGCATACAATAGGCTGGAATGGCTGAGGTTATAGATGACACCAATGTAGTTCTTCCTGCTAGAGAGAGGGCGTGAGCTTTCCATGAGGTTAACCTCTGATTTACTTTATCCACTACATGTTGAAAGCTTTCTTTAGACACTTTTTTATGATGAAGAGGGACTCCTAGATACTTTCCCAAATCCGCCGCCATTTGAAAACCCAGAGTTCTACTATTCTCACTCTTACGGTTATGATTAACATTCTTTGAAAAGAATACTCTGGTTTTTGAAGCATTAACTTTTAGGCTAGAGCTAGCACAAACCTGATCTAAACAAGCTCTCAACTCTTCTGCTTGCTCATATATAAGCCTCAGCAAATACTATAATATCATCAGCGAAAAATAAATGAGATAAGTTAGGCCCCTTCTTACACCAATCTCCTGCATCCACTCTCTCCTAGATCAGATGAGCTAGCTTCTCCATACAAATCACAAACAAATAGGGAGATAAAGGATCCCCTTGTCTTAACCCCCGCCTTGCCTGAAAAGGCTTTGAGAGATCACCATTCCACGTCAGCTGCAATGAAGGAGTAGAAATACATTGATAAATAATATCCACCAGCTGGTTAGAGAGATTTAACTCAAAGTGACATCTTTTAAGAAATTGCCAATTTACTCTATCATATGCCTTCTCCAAGTCAATTTTAATTGCCATAAAACCCTTCCCTCAAGACATATATATTAATACATATGATTGACTAGTAGTCCTTGTTGTAGAGCATATAAATCCAATTCACACTAAGAATTTTTTGTTTTTCAAACGTTTTAAATTTCTATAAGGTCCTTGTTTAAGAAAATAATTAGTAGTGATACTAACAAAAAAGGAGATAAAATCCCCATCAGATTTTTTTTAACTCCCCTGCCTTTTTTATTCCGCGGGGCTATTGCAAAACAGGAAAAATGGGGGTGAGGATGTTCTGGAAGGTTCATGATTAAGTTCCATTTTTTTTCTCTGCGTTTGATCGTTTCTTTGGTCGCTGGCTGCTCAATTTTTCAAGAGGCTGCTTGTAAACACCCAATTTTGTCCGGACCCTACCAAATAAAAAATTAAAAAATATATATGACAATAAAAATAAAAATAGGCACTCTTGATTCTTTCTTGTGAGGCAAGCATGAGTTGTGGAGAGTCAAACATGATGATGGGCCACAAGCGAGGGAATAAATTGGAAATGATTATGGTAATTTAATCTTGGTCATGATGGTGAAATATGGATGGAAATAAATCAAGGAAAAGAAGGGAATGATTCGCTACCATGTGAGCAATTAAGGGAAATTTGATTGGGTGTAGATTATTAGGAAAGGACTAGAGGGAATAAGAGAACTAATAAGGTAACAAATGACCTTTTCAAAATGCTGAAGTGTGTATATATATCTATCAGATTATTTTTATTTTAACATGATAGTAATTAGGAAATTATGCTTGTGAAATAAGCCAAAAAGGGAAAGAAAATTGAATGGTTCGGCTACTAATTGATTTCACAAGAGAAAATGAAGTATTGAATATAAAAGAAAATGATAAAATCAACCATAAGATTTTCAAAGACAACCAATCATAGGCCACGTGATTGCAAAATTGAGACACCATAAGGGAAGCTATTAACGAGTGCTAAAAGGGAACAATTGGATTCTTGAAGCAACAACGTGTTTTCTTGCAAGAGAAGAATAAAATAAAATAAACAACAATAAAAAGGCATTTAAGAGGTAAACCCTAGGGAGGTGGCCTATATAAGTGAGAGTAAGAGAAATCTTATGGAGAGTTTTTTTTTTTGGAGAGGAAAAGAGGCAGTTTTGAGAGAGAAAGAAGGAAAGTTTAGGAGAGAAAAACACAGGTAGAGAGGTTTATCTTTCATACATACTCATCTCATTCTGACATAGGGTGGGTAGTGTAAAGTGAGTCAAGAGTAGTTCTTCGTTGTACCATCATCTAATCTTTGATTGCTCAAGCCAATGAACATCTCATTGCTAGAGATAGAGGCATTTTTGTGAGCATTAGGCAATTTGCCTAGAATTTCTTTTTTTTTTTTCTTTTTTTCTTTTTCTTCTTCTTATTTTCTTTGCCTTGCTAATGATCATGGTCTATCTTTACTAATTTGAGATCATGTGAAGAAACTATTGATGTGAGCCTTTTCTTTTGTTTGATTACTTTTAATCTTTTGATGAGTAACATGCCTTAAATATATGATGCTTGCATAACATGATGGATATTTCCTGGTATGATTTCTTCACTTTGCTCTTGCTAATATTATTATTGCTTGATTACTCATATGATTAAGGTTTTCTTGTGATTATATTTTCTTATCAAAATTTTAACCTATAAAAAGAGTTTTCAAACAAAATAAAGAAAACATGATTTTGAAATTGGTTTTATGTCGTGCGAAGTTTTTATAACTTCCCCAGGCATAAAATCGATTATTCTTCCGTGTGATATTATATCCCCAGGAAGTTTAATCTAAAATTATTTCAAAATTTGTTTTTCCTAAATATAAATAATAGACTTTTTTTTTATAAATAAAAAATACAAACCAAACATAAATTGTTTTTGTTCTATTTAAATAAATGTTTTTTCTAAAAGACACCAACCAAGTGACACGGATTTCTACCCACTCGAACTACGTGGGCTTTGATCCCGTAAGGGTACGTAGGCCCTAGGTTAAAACCTAGGTCAAGTCCAATAATGTAAATATTATTTTTTTTTTCTTTATTTTTTTATTTTTTTGTATATATATTAATTTGTTCTTTTGTGATTAAAATAAAATTAAAAAGGCTGTATTTATTTTTAAATAAGTATTTTAGGGTAACTGTTCTTTTGAACAGGTGTCGTGGGGTGCCTAACACCTTCCCCACGCATAATCGACTCCCGAACCCAATTTAATATTTTAAAGGTTTTCCAAAGTTTTCCTTTTTAAAAATTTTGGTGGCGGCTCCATTTTATTTTTTTTAACCTAATTTTCGGGCGCTACACTGCTCTGCTTTCGATTGGAATCTCTGCTAGAGGCGTTGAAACTTCTCACTATTCCTCCATCTTCCTTTGCTTAATTGTGTTACTGCATGGATGCAAGAAAAACGCCATCTTCACTAACCTGAAAAATCTCTTGAGCAGTTGTGTGTGGTACGTAATCATCCTCTTTGTCTTATTATAATTTAACATTGCTATGCCTAATCATTCCTCTTCTTTCTCCTTGTTTTCTATTAGTGTGGGTGGTGGGTTGGGTGCCAATAATTTAAACTTTTTTCCTGTACTGATTGTAAGAGTAGAGATGTGAGATAGTTAATTGCTTTTTTTGTTTGATAGTTCATGTCCTTTCTTCCCAACATCTGCATCATGATATGTGTGTGTTAAGCTATGGTTTTGTCATTCCCTTTTGGTCGTTTTATGCTCAGGGGATAGATCTTTTGTAGATTTTATTGTATTTGCTTTGGACATTTGCAATGGGAGAAAAGCAGAGCAAGGTTTCGTGTGAAAGATAAAAGTTGGAGATATTGTACCTCTTCCGTTTCATTTTCCTATTGGTACTTCCATGACTTTCAGTTGCTAATGTTTCCTTTCCTTGATTATGTATTGACAAATTGGGAAATTATGGTATTCTTGGGATTTTGTGAATATATAGAATTTGACTTATAATTAGAATGTGAGAAGGTTGGGTAGTTGAAATAGAAAGATTCATATTTCCTAAGGAAGCTAGATTGAGTGCACAAAGTGTTTGATAAAATGCTTGAGTGAAAGTAGAGTTAGAAGTGGGGTAAAAGATTGTTAAGATAAAGATGGTATTTATTGGACTTGGAAGTACGTGAGTGTTATATGGAATAAAGTGGTTGGGATGATTCTAGGATTTTGTTGAATCTTTGTATCGATTAATACTTGATTTTTATTCTATTTTAGTAATAAATGATATATATTATATGTATGTATTTTTTATCTTATCTTCATGCTTCTAAGTGATTAATCACCATTTAGATTGATTTATTCATTTGGGTTTGACGTAAGAGAGCTAACCTAGGTGTAGAATTTTGTTAAAATCATGCTTGACTCAAAATTTACTTGATAAATATATAGTTTGTTCGTAAACTAGATATATATTTATTGACCTTGCATTGTAACATTAACTTTGGTGCTTAAAGTAGATTTTCATTACTTGTAGCAAGAGATTGTACATTTTAATATAAAAGGAGCTTGATTTTAACTTGAGAGAACTAAGTCAAGTGCCTTTAAACTTGAGACAAACACATGTATTCATGGAAAAATCATTTGAGAGGGAGTTCATCAAGTTTTATGAAGTGTAAATGCACTACAAAAAAATCAGTAATTAGCGACGGAACAATTTCCGTCGGTAATTTCCGGAGGATTTCCGGCGGAATTACCGACGGAAATTTTTCCGTCGGTAAATTTACCGACGGAATTTCCATCGGTAATTTTAATTAATTATATTATTTTATTTATAAATTATTATTTTAATTTAAATTAAATATTAAAATATTATTACCGACGGAAATTTCCGGCGGAATTTCCGTCGGTAATTTAATTAATTATTTTATTTTTTAATAAATCATTATTTTAAATTATAAATAATATAATAATGTATTATTACAGACGGAATATTTTCCGTCGGTAATTTTATTTATTATATTATTTTATAAATAAATTATTATTTTAATTTATTAAAAATATATTAAAATATTATTTTTATTTACTTTAAAAATATTTTATAAATAAATAATATTTAATAAATATTAATAAAAATTACCATTTAGACGTATATAAATATAAATTTTTAATAAATTTAATTGTAATTTTTTATTAAAAAATATGTTATTTTTAATAAATATTAGTAATAAAAATGAAAAATAATTATAATTGAATAATATATAATAAAATAATTATTAAAATAATTTAATGATAATAATTATTATTATTATTATAATTTAAATAAAAAATGAAAATACTAAATATAATGTAATATTATAAATATAATAGTTTACAAATAATATGACAAGGTTCTCATAGCTCAACTGGTTAAGGCATCATCATGTGCGTAAGAGGTTGCGGGTTCGATTATCAGCTCTGTCACAATTGGGAGACAATTTGTGAAGGCGACACGTGGCGGCAAAAATGTGGCATATAATTTTAAAAAAAATTAAAAATTACCGACGGAATTCTGTCTGTAAAAATAATATTTTAATATATTATTTTTAAATTAAAATAATAATTTAGTTATAAAATAATATAAATTAGCGACGGAAATTCCGTCGGAAATATTACCAACGGAATTCCATCGGAAAATCCGTCGCAAATTTCCGACGGAAAAAAAAATCCGTCGGTAAATCAATTTGCGACGGTGGAATTTCTGACGGAAAAAATTCCGTCGGAAATTCCACCGGAAAATTTTTTCCGACGGAATTCCGTCACTAATTCCTGGTTTTTTTGTAGTGATGGGAGAAATAATCTTAGACCCAATTTATTTAATCCTTGTAGTTAAAAGATCATTTGTTTTTATCCTTTTCTAGTTTTAAAATAGAGTTCAACATCCTTTTATTTTACAACCAAAATGTTTTCATAGTTCAGTTTAATTGAATTCACTAGTCTTTTGTTTTGTCAATATCTAAATCCAAATCTCCATGGGAGTGATATTTTATCACTACAAAAAAACAGTAAATTAGTCACAAAATTTAGCCATGGAATTCCGATTGTAAAGACAAGATTTTGTGACTAATTATTTACTAGCGATCTATTTTCTAATAGATTTTATGGCTAATTTATTATTTTTTTTAGTGTATACTACTTGGAATCCAGGCGCTTGCAGTTTATGCTTAATGGCGAACATTTAGGTTACTTCTCTATTTTTATTTTGTTTAGTTATAGTTTGTTCGTTAGTATGTAGGAGTAGGCGTAACTATAATCCTCCTCTCTTGTCAAATGCTATTGCAACTTTATTATACGTGCTCATCATAAACTTGGCTCTACTTTGATGTCATTGGGCCATGGCATCAACATTAGCTGCTTTTTCAACACTTCAAATGGTGTAGACATTGTGAGTTCATAGGTTATACTTGTGTCTTGTGGTGGCGTTAAATTCTAGTGATGACATTGTATATGGTATTGCTCATTTTTTTTATTTCATTATCAGGTATCTGACAACCGGTTAATCTAGTTCAGGAAGCTTATATTTTTTTATGCTTTTTTATGATAATTTTATAAACTATAAAATCTAGATAAACCATCTATAATTTTTTGTTATTAGTTGTGGATGGGTGTGAGATTATGAGAAGAGAAAACAAATGGAGAAAAGGCCAGTTTAAGCATTACTTTTTTAGTTTCTTCTTTATTTCCATTACATCTTGATCTGCATCATACAAACATATATATTCCAAATTTAAAGGGTTATTGACAATTCGAAAACAAAACAATATAAAACACACGTACATACATATATATATATATATATGTAAAATATTATTCAATGAGTGAATCTGAAACAAGATATTGAGATGTAGGCTATGCCACATCAAACGTACAATACAAATCAAACAAGTGTTGTAGTATATAAGAAATAGCTGCCAAAATAAAACCTTGAGGGCATATAGATAACCCCAAAGTTTTTATTTATTTATTTAATGTAATACATATTTGTGTAGTATCATTGCATCAATCATTGATTAACCTTGGAATGGCTTTTCAAGTAGATCAATTATTTTCTCGTCCACTTGGAAAGCCTTTTCAAGAACCTCAGGAGAGATGCGTGGATTAGAGCCAAACACTGAATTTGCAATTGTGATAACTCCAGCATTTTGGCTACTAAGGCCTGAAAATGCAACGGCGTTTCCATAACCCACATTAAGTTGGAAGTGAATAAGACCGATTGGGAAAACAAACACATCTCCCTTGTTAAGCACTTTGGTAAATAATTTATTCCCATTTTGGTTAGAGGCCACAAATCCAACAAGAAGAGAGCCTTCGATCACTACGAGGATCTCAGTGCCACGTGGATGAGTGTGAGGAGGGTTCAAACCCTTTGGCTCAAAGTCAAGGCGAACAAGAGAGATTCCAAGAGTGTTCAATCCAAGCAAGGAGTTCACATCTGCAGTTTTGGTAGCAAAGCCAGTGGGGTTTTTGTCTCCGGGTTTATCAAATCCAGGTAAAAAGAAGTCCTCAGCTTTCACAGCATTTGGATCCTTGCAAAATTTCCCGTTCACAAATACTGCATGCAAATTTAAGGATCAAATATTATAAATTTGCTAAAACAACAATATGCTCTCTATGGTAAGTTCAAACGATGTTATTATAATGTCTTATTTGATAAAAAAAGAAGTTAATTAATGTCCTGTTCTCTAACTTTTTCTAATGCCTCAACTTTGCAAATATTTTTTTATTGATCATTAGATTCTACATAAAATAAGTAACATTTTGATATATTATAAAGCAAAAAATGGTGCAGTTTTCAGATTTTTATATAATTTTCTACATAAAAATAATGTAGAATTGAGTATTTTTATTTATTTTTCAGAAAATAATAAAGCATTCAAAGCTACAATATATTTTTCTTCTTACGATATCAAAGCATCATTCATTTTATGTACAATCTACTCATAAATATTAAAAAACAATTAATATATTAGTTTAAGAATTTTCAAGGGTGTTGGACTCCCTTTGTCCGACTGTCCCAATCCCTTATTATAAGATGATAATAATAATGTTACATGAAAATAGTTAAAATGATTTAAAAGTAATAATGATGTAGGAAATATATGTGTGTGTTTGTGTTTAAAAATTCCCTTATTTATAAGTGGATGAATGTGAGAGGATAATAAAAAAAATGAAGAAATAAAATGTATGAAAAAAATTAAGTAGGACTAAAAATTGTAAAAATAAATTTAATGCACGGAGGACACCAACGTGAATCATACAAAAAGAAATAGAGGGATTAAAAATTTGGAGCTTAAAAAAAATAGACAAATGATGTATTAAAGAATGGGGGCATTAGAGGCCCCTGCCCAAATTTAATTGTGTACCTCCTTTAGTATACGAGTCATTGAGTGCCACGCAGAAATCTTGAAGAGGACTTGGGTCATATGCAAGCACATGAGCAGAAGCAAATGCCAAAAGGCTAACAACAACAAAGTACACAGATTTCATCTTGTGTGTGTATACCTCTCTCTATCCTCTCTCTATCTCTATCTCTTTTAATTCTGTACTATGTTAGTTTATGAGTTTATGAATGAACTTAAAGACTATTTATAAGGATAGTCCATTGAAGTGGTCTCTTTAATATGCGTACAGGAAGAAGCAAATATAATTAAAGACTAAGTGTTATTTTTCTTCACCTGCAACTTATTACCCTTTCAATTCATTTGATTGGATCATATGATGATCGGAGTTGTTGTGACCCTTTCTTTAATATACCAACTACATGTCTATTTCAATACCTCTTTCAATTCTCTTTATATATGTTTATGGTTTTGGACTTAGATGCTTTTTGGCCAAAATGTGTTTAAGAAGGAAGTGAAGAATTGGTTTTCGGTACAATTTTCTTGGCTGTTCCAATAAGAAGCTGTATTTGGCCCCAAAAAAAAAAAAAAAACAAAACAAAACAAAAAACAAAACAAAACAAAAGAAGAAGAAGAAGAAGAAGAAGAAGAAGAAGCTTTATTGCTTCTGATATTATTATATCTTTTCATCATTTAAGTTGTTGATAGAATCAATCAGTAAATATTTTGATCTATGCATTTATTTATGATTTTTTTACCATCTTATTGGGTGCTGCTATATATATTATTGGTTAATTGCAGCGTAATTGCGTCAACAGTATTATTTAGAATAAATTTTAAGTTTATAATTCTAATTAAAAGGAATAAATGATTATTTAATCATTTAATTATTTGGAGTGATTTGCTTCATGCTTAAACAAGGAACAAAAATAAATAAAAAAAATTAAAATCGAACACACACATAAAGAATAGCAGTGGAAAATTATGTAACATGAATAAAATATGAAATAATACTATGATAATTAATAAAAAATACCATAGGAATAAATACATGTAAAAATAATGTAAATATATGATATTATAATGATCCAAATGTTTTGTTTTTATGTACTTTTTTTTATTGACGGCGTATTTTTATATGCAAATGAACTATTCATAGTCATATAGTTTTCCAGAAATGCTTTAAAATAATACCCAAAAAAAAAAAAAAATCAACGGTACACAAAGTCAAAATATTAATGGCTACTTAGGGGGATTTCTTTACCAAATCCTTCTTTTCTAGAACAAGACTTTTCTTCATCTTCCTTTCTGGGTTTGAAGCTTCAAGCACCCACGCTTTTTTAATCAAGGCGACCTAAGCAATCAAATAGAGAAACGAAGTAAGAGAGAATTCAGAAACAGAGTTATCCCTTGTCTAAGTGAAAATTGCCTCCCTATTATGGAAAGTTACATTGATTTATACTTTAAATCATAAAAGGGAAACTGCTCCAATTGTCTCATATCTATCAACTTTTACATAGCAGTCCCACTTAAATTGAGTTTAGGTCCTCCTCCACCAAGAGTTGATGAAGAATATTTTAATAAGGAGAATCATAGTGAAGGATCAAATTCACATGTTAATAACGAACTAAAGTCATGTTGAGCTATAAGTTAGACCGTCTTATGTACAACAACAACAAACATTATCCTACTTGGTGGGGCCAGGTATATGGGTTGTACGATACCATTGTTCTCTATCAATAATCAAATCTTTAGATATATTATTCACTAAAAGATCTCGCTCTATAACTTTACTGCTGAGTATTCGCCTCAGTCTCCCTTATCCTGATCAACTTGGAAATCGTTATGATAAAATTCTAAATCCCTATGTAAAAGTTGTGAAAAGCAGCATTAGTTTATTTTAATCTTAATGGCCTTATCAAATGAAAGTGGCAAGAAATACACAAGAGGGGGTGAATTGGGTATTTTAAAAATTTTCTTTTAACTCTCAAACACTCTTTCTGGATTTCTCAAAGAGATAAAGAAAGAAACTTAGGATTTATACTAGTTCGGCTATAACTCAGACCTACATCCAGTTCTTTAACCTTAGTTGGTTTTCACTAGTGAGAATCAGTATTAAACCAGAATCCTGAATATCTTTACAACCAGAGAATTTTCTTCTCAGTAAGATCACTCTATCTTACAAGAATCTCTCCCCCTTAGACTTTGTAAGCAAACACCCTTTCCTTAGAATCCCAATATCCTAAGGAATTTGAAAAAGGAAAAATTACAGAAAGCTTGCTCACACTATTGAGCAGATATGAACTCATTTAAGCTTATAGACATAGAAAATGAAATGGAGACTCAGAGAATTTTTGATCTCTTTATAGCAAATTGCATAAGTGTATTGTCTTGGTTCAACTTCTGTCTTCAATTCTTGTATATCTAGTTTGAGATTTTGCCAATTGCAATCTTCACTTTGAATAAAATAGATGTTGCCTTAATCATCATAGCAAATATGAAACTTTGATCTTTGATGAATGGATGGGATGAAGCCTCTTAAACAATCTGTGCAATTTGAGTTATGTCACTGATTTGCTAAACTCTTTATCTGTTGAATTCCTTAAGATAAGCTACTAGCGGCTAGTTACTGTAGATGATATCATAACTTCACTATTTTATCTCCCTTGTGTCTCACGTTCTTCTTTCCTGAAATAGATCAAACAAAAACTACAAAAATATCAAGTTGAATATTAGGAACTCGAATATAAGTGTCTGAGAGTGAAATTCAAATGTTCAAAATCAATGCTCGATGGATGATGCAATCATCGATTGTTCTCGGTGCTAGATCATTCTACTTTACTTGATCAAATGCTCAATGCTTAGAAGATTTCAACTTGCAATACTTGATCAAACTATTAAACATCGATTGAAAAAAACAATACAATGCTCGATCATTGATTTAATGATCGATCATACTGAATTGCTCGATGGATGAATTCACTTTTGATGATCAATCAGACTTGGAATAATTTTGTAAATTTTCTAAGTTGAAGCATGGTAATCGATGGTCAAAGTAGTCATTGAGCAATGAGTGATGATCGATGGCCAATTCAATGCCTGAGTATTCTTCCTCAAGAATCTTCGAGCATTTACTTGACCTTTGAGTATTGGTTTCAAAAAATATATAGATAATCAATAAAATGCTTAACAATCGATTATTTTCTTTAAAAAATCAATACTTGATATATGTTTTGTATGTCATCGATGATTGAAGCCTTTCAATGTTTGATTGTTTACCAAGTCATCGAGTATTCTTAACTTAATTTTCAAAACTTGTTTCAAAATGTTTTCTAAGTTAAGAGGCCTATAATTTTCTTAGCCTAAATCATATTTGATTATCATCAAAACTCTATGATTTAAAATCAAATAATCATTTTAAAAACAAGATAGTTAGTTGTTAATTGCTATGCTCCATTTGTAAATCGTTATGGTAAAGTTATAAATATTTATGTCAAAATTGTAAGCCCCTACCCATTTTCTTTACTTACACTTAAGGGTAAAAATGTCTTTTAATAACATTTGGAAATCCCATATTCATCTCTAGGGAATAATCTAGGATTTCAGAAATTTAAAGTACTGAAATGACATTTTTAAATTTTTGGGGTTTTTGTCTTTTTCCCTATTATAAATTCAAAATAAAATATTATACTAATAATTATAGTTTCCTTGCATCTATATGTAAATTAGGGTGAGACGCGAAAATACCTCCAACTTTTATCAAAAGAGCACTAGGTACCTTAAACTTTTCTTGGGTGCAAAAACACTCATGAATATATTTAAATGACGGCAAAAATGCCACCGTTGTTAATGGAAGCTAACACGGTTATTTTTCATCTGGTGGGCCCCTGTTATTATTTAAAAATCATTATTTTTTAGAGGTTAAAAGAGTGAAAATACCCCTAAGCTTTTCGTAAAATAGCGTCAGGTACTATAAACTTTTTTTTGGATGCAAAAATACCAATTTCTTCTTCCCCATTGTTCTTGTTGTTGTCACCTTAGATGTTTGAGCCAACATGCGATCTTTTTCCAAGTCTGAGGCAGACATGCGATGAGCCTAGGTGCGTCATAGTCAAGCATAATCAATTTGAGGCACTTCCCAAATATTTTTTGTGTTTATTTATATCATTAGATTCTACATTAAAAGAGTGATATTTTGATATATTATGAGAAAAAAATAATTTCGTTTTCAATTACGTATGATTTTTCAAATATTGGATACTCTAAATGAAAAAATACAGCAAATTTAAAGAAGTTTGTGATTATTTTGTACTTAAGAAAATTTTATGGTGTCTGATGCTCTTTTGAAAAAAGTTTAGGGACATTTTTGTTGCTTCACATGCTAAAAATAATAATTTTTAAATGGTGAGGTGGGGCCCACTAGATGAAAAGTTACGGCATTAGTTTGTATTAACGGCATCGGCATTTTCGCCCTCAATTAAAGAAGTTTATGGGTATTTTTACGCCCAACAAAAGTTTAAGGTGCCTCAAGCTCTTTTGAGAAAATGTTTGAGGTATTTTTCTCCTTTACCCAATCAACTATAATCTGAATAATATTTATTTTATATAGATTCACATGGCAAAATTATTATTTAAGACATACATACTCGGTGAGAGCCACATCATTAAACTATCTGCTGGTAAGACCGTTTCTGATACAAATTAGCAAATAAGCTTAATGACTGATACTTATATTTGAGAAAACCTTAGAAATCCAATAAATAGGAAAAAAATAAAGAGTTATATAATTAAAAAAAAGACCAAACTATTACAACTTATGAATTAATTTTTCACAGAATAAACTATAATTTTCATTTTATATGGGCGGATTGTTATTATACTAAGAAAGCTGGAGGCCAGTTGCATTATGGTCCAAAGTTGATTTTATTTTGAAGTATACATTGTTCTTGAAAAAGAAAATTAAACAGAAACTAAATCAAGTTGTTATTCATAACTTACACTTCCATATTTATTTACGTCATTTACAACTTATTTTTGTAATTCAAACTTCCATATGAATTGCCAAATTGACAAGTCAGACTTGAAAGAAAACTGAATTCATTGGGAGTTTGGGACATCGTGGCATTTAATTTAACAAAGTGATACTAAATGTCAAGAATTTGATAATTTAAGTACTTAAGGTTTTAACAAATTAAAGCATCTCAAGGCTAATAGAATTCCATTAAGAACAGAAGAATGCCGAAATGTACTACAAGGCTAGGTTTATAAGAGTCTCTACAGATTTTCTCATTGTTTTACTTCACGTATAAGGCATATGTATAATTTAGTGTTTAGTGCCCCGTTCTATAAAGAAATATGTAACAGCCCAAAAATTTTGGAAAAAAAGAAATAAGAATATATTTAAAATTTTGAGTTATTATTTATGAATAAAAATGGTTTATAAATAAATTTATGAAGTTCAAGGGATTTTTAAAGATTTATAAAGCTTATTTCTTCATAAATTGAAGAAAAATAGTCAGGAATTATTTTTGATTTGAAAATTTGGAGAAGAGAAGTTTGAGGCTAAAAGAAATTTATATAGGAAGAAAATTCAAATTTGATATAAGGATTAGATTTTAGAAATTATTTTCAGAAGATAAACTAACAATAATAAAAGGCTTATGTTTATGGACTATAAAGCCCTCAGTTAGAAAAATATCTCACCTATAAGAACAGGGGAAAAAGTGTCATTTAATTTCCCTTAACGCCGGCTATAGAGTCAAGCAACCATGGATTTCGACTTTGGTGAGTCCACTCTTTCTCCTTCTATCTTTAGTTTTCCGGATTGGAGAGGTTTGAGAAGTGGGGATCTAATCTAAGTTGGGTTTCTCGGTTAATCACCGATTAAAGAGAGGAATAAGTGAGAATTTAAGCTTTTCTAAAAGAAATATCATGGTTGCATGCTCGTTTCTTTGCTCCAATTTGGGTTCTCTATGTGAAGTGTTGTTCATCGACGAATTTCTCAAGTTTTTGTCTAAATCAAAATGAAATTTGGTGTTTGAATGTAGCTAGGAATTAGGGTCGTTGTATCTGATTGCATGTTCGATTTCTTGCTTAGTATTGTGAATTCGTGCATAAACCACCCCTGCTATGTTTGAATGGTGTTTATACCATGTTTGATCTAAGAGTTGGAACTAAGATAATGATTGAAATATAGTAATATTGAAGCATAGATTTGGAAGACAAAATAAACATGTCAGGAATGATTTTCTTTTGAATTCATCATTGATCTTGGTGGCTGAAACAGGTGTGAATGGTTTTGAGTATTAATGAAGCTTAGTTTTTACAATAAACTTGATCATAGATGAATTTTTGCAGAATATGGAACTATTATTTCAAAATGTGGTTAAGTGAGGCAAGATTTTAACTAATTAAGTCTTGATTAATCGGTAAAGGAGAAACTAAACACTTAGAAATTATATTTGAAGTGAAGTTTGTAACACCCCAAATTTTAGAAAATAGAAAATAAGGATTTATTTAAGGTCTTGGGGTGTCATTTAGAAATTAAAAAGCCTTATAAATAATTTTTGAGGCCAGGCGTATTTTTAATAATTTCAAGGCTTATTTTCTTCATTAATTGAGGAAAAATAATTAGAAGATAAAATTAAATTTTCAAAAGAAGAAATAAGGAGATGAATTTTGATATAAGAATTTTAGGTAAATTATTTTGAGACTTAAAGTAAATTATGGTGGAAGAAAATATCTAATTGGATACAAGGATTTAATTCTAGAAATTATTTACAAGAAGGGACTAAACTGAAAATAGCAAAAAGTGGATTTTAGGGATTAAATCGAAAAGAAGAAAGTTTTAGGAGTTAGAACTTGAATTTCCCCCTCATCTCTTATATAATACTCCCTCAGCCTCTTCCCCGATTCCATTTCCTTTTCTTCTTCTTCCTCATTATATCTCCCTCTTATCCCCACTCTCTCTCTCGTGCTCTCTCGGCCCAGCGTTCCCCGGCGGCGATTCACGGCGGAGCAAGGTGGCGACGGTGCATGCAAGCTTGGGTGTGAAATCCGGTGAGCTTCCTCTACTCGATTATACCCTCTATTTCTTCGATTTGAGTGGTTTCATGTGAGGCCGATTTGGGGATTGGGTGTTTTGAAGCACATAAACTGATTAAATCAAAGTTTAAGGTTAGATTTTGAGTTTCCCTAAAAGAAATTTCAACTTGTATGAGGGTGTTGGTTTGATTTTGGATTTGCCATTCGGTGGGTACTGTTCATCCGCCGTTGTTCTTCGCGATTTCTAGGTGTTTAATGAACGAAAGTTTAATTAATCATGATAAGGAGTAAGTGTAAGCTCATAGAATGTATTGCATGTTTGATTTCTGAGGTTTGTGTAAATTTTAGAATTCTCCTCTTCTCCCCTATGCAGTTGGCCGGCGCAATTTTGGGGCTGTTCTTGGGTCAAATTTTAATTAAGGTTTGATTAAATATGGTTAGAAGTAGAATAGAGTTGATTTATGGATTGCATGTTTGATTTCTTAAAATTTCGAATTTTCTTCTTCTTCCCTGTTTCGCTGTGCCGACGGCAAAGAGAGGAATTGATGTTCTGGTAAAGTTAAGATAAGGGAGGAAATAATGTATTGATCTTGCATGTTGAATGGTGTGGGGCTTTCAGGATTTTCACCAATTCTGGTTCTTTCCTCTGTTTTATTCGAATCTTCATCTAAACTGAAGCTGTATTAGAGTTGGTTTTGAGCACTGCATGTTTGATTACAGTGGTGTATTATGAATTTGAATTGAGACCTTCCATACTCTGCTTCTGGAGTTTTGTTTCAGTCCTACACGTGTGTTAGTTTTTTTTGGGAGTTTGGAAATTTTTGAGCTTCCTCTGTTATGAACCGATTCTCTGCTTGGGTTGGGGTAAATGTTTTGCATGTTATTCTGTGGCTCCTCTAGCATCTGACTTTTGTACATATTTTAATTGTTGAAATTCTTTTGTTGGAGTTGAATTGAATTTGTTGGAATTTTGGGTGCAATTCTTCAAAATTGCCTTGAAATAATTTTCTCGGAAGCTTTCATTGCTTTTAAGTAATTTATTAATGGTTTCGATAATGTGGTGAATTTAATAATATGCATAGCTTTAGAAGTTGGTCACTCCATAACTTTGCTTTCTGTAAATAAATGTTACTTTGGTGTGAAACAATGTCTGCCATGCTTTTTGTAACACCTGGACTTTTACTACTATACTATAGCATTTTAATTGAATTATAACCACTTTTACGAATATCCGAAGCCCAAAAATACGGAAAATTTAAAACTTTTTCTTTTAAAACATTTAACCAACCTTTGATAGTTGGAATGGGCTTTTCGGTCAAATTTGATCAACTTAAAATTCTTTATGAAATAAAGTGGTTAATAAAACAATTAAAAATACGTTAACCTTCTTAGGGTAACTATTCTTGGTTCATAATACTTAGGAAATTTAAATCCCTTAATAGATTTATGCAATTATATTTTCTATGCTTTCTACTCATAATTTAATAATTTAATTTTACATCATATACAAATAATCTTACTTTTCAAATTATAAAGCCTAATTTCTTCATCTACTCTTCTTCTAGTACTCCTGCCTCATCTTAATCATCTCACTATCGCCCAGCTAGATTCTTCCAACCTGCGTTACTGAAAATGTTTGGGGATGGGGGTGAGATTGGTAATCCCAATAGCAGTTTCTTTCATATTAATTCATGCATAATAAATCATAAACCTCAACAATTTGATAATATTTATCCTTAAACCTCTACCAACCACTATTAACGATATATTCATTAAATAGTGGAGGTACCTCTACCTGTAACAGGATTTCAAAACCTCTGGCAAAGGGGGAGCGACCCACCTAAGCCTTGGAGTACTCCCCTCATAACCTCTAAGGAATAAAATTACCATTGCTACAGATATTATGAAATTTATGCATGCAATGCGCTGTAATTAAATATTATATGAAATAAACTGCTACCTGGCTTCTGAGTTTACTTGTCACTGAATTCCTTTTCTTCAATATACTCTGAAGTTTCCACTCCACTACCTCGTCCTATGAATATTTATAATATATAAACACTACATCAATATCTAAACTTATTCATAATAAGTAAGCGTCTCTCACATTCCTATAATATTATTTATTTCTACCCTTTCTTTTTCTGATACTATTAAATCTAAATTTCGTGTTAAATGATTAATCATATCATTACCAATCAACATTGCACAAACATAGATTAATATATACACAAATACAATTAATATACACACAAACATGAGCACAAAAGTGTCTTAACCATTCTAAATTAGCTAACCTTTCTTGTCACTCAATTAATAATTCAAGGAACTTACATCCATTATAAGCTTTAAATCTTTAAATTCACTTAGCACTAATTAACTCCCAAATTACCTACTAAATGCAATAGTACCTATTTATAATTCCACTTAAAACTTTGTCCTAATCCTTAAAAATCCTTAAGCGATAGATTCAACTTCCAAACAATAAATCATTAATCAATTTCCTTTCATCTACTTAATCACATCTTAATTCCCAAGTCTAACCAATCAAAGATTAGAATTTCAACACCTTAATCCGCAATCAAACTTCAATAACCACTTCTTACACATTTTTAATTAGTCAATCATAAAGCTATCCTTCTTCCCTACTAATAAACCAACAAAATCAAAGAATACTTAAATTCAATTTCACATTCTATTAAAATTCCTTCCTATCAAACCAACATTATCATTTCCTCTTTTCCTATCTCTAAAACTAGTAACCAGTGACATTAACCATCCCACTTATATCTCCCACTATTAATTCAGTTTCACCACCAATCTTAGACCAGAACACAGCCACATGAGGCACAGAAAAATTGAACACAAAACCATTAACTTTGCTTATCAAGAGTACCGATTTCAATTACTCAAACTAGGGAAATCAACATATAAAGAACACCTAAATTATTCCAACACAATCAGCTATTTAATTCAATCTCAGTAGTCAGAATTCTATAACCTAAAACCATAACATTCATCCACAATTATTTCCTATTCCTTGTTCAATTAATTACCAAAACATTCTTCCTTCTTTCCCTACATAAAGCACACGGCCAGAATAGCAAGGAAACAAGAATTGCACATTTAATAATTTCATCTCAATCAGCCCTAAGCAAATAACCTCATTTCATCTTCCAAGGTAAAACAAACATCAATGGTCTTCTTCTTTACTTTCTTGGCCGAACAGAACAGAGGCAAGAAAACAAGAATTCTATAATTAATCCAGTCACCTCTTTTCCATCATCTATTCCTCCTTTTCAAATTGTTAAAACATCCAAAGAAATAACAAAAAAATCATCCAATTCCAAAGGAGCTGGAACTCGGCCAGACAGGGCAAGAGCAGAGAAACAAGAACAATCAACCATTCAAATTCATCAAACCACACATATAAAAATGCTTATCAGAGCTTCCTAATTACAAGTGTAATACGTTCAAGAATTTTCCCCTTCTTGGTCCAGAAATCACGCAGAAACAGGGGAGAATAACAAATCAAAATCCTCAAATTCCTTCCACCAACCAAACACCCTATTCCATAATCTTAGAATCACTAGAAATCACAAGCAATTGAGCTTCAAAGCAACAAATAATCAGAAGCCCCAATTTGGCCGTCGCATGAACAGTAGCAGAGGAAAGAAGAAATCTGAAAATCTTGAACCTACTTAGCTTTAATCCCAAAATCAACACCCAAAACATCAAGAACAAGCTTCAAGCTTCATTTTTATAATTTCAGAAGCTCCAAAAACGTTCCAAAAATATGAATCACCCTTCCTATTTTCGCTCAAATCGCGGCAGAAAAGAGAGGAAACAAGAAGGAGAGACTCACCTAAACTTGCTCTAAGCCTATTGAGTGTCTTCCGCTGTGCTCCGTCGCCGATCGCCGCCGTTCGCCGCTGATGCCGTCGCTGGAAGAGGAAGAAATGAAGGAACGAAGGAGAGGTGAGAATGAGAGAGTTTCGGGAATGGAGGGAGTATATATTTTTTTTTTTAATGTATATGTGTGTGTGTGTTAGGCAGAGGGAGTGTATAATAATAATAATATTTTTTTTTTCTTTTTAAATATATGTGTGTGTATACGTGTTGGCTGCAGAGGGAGTAAAATAATTAAATGAATAAGGCATTGAAGACACGTGTATGGTCTATAATTAAGAAGGTACAGATATTTTCTTTTTATAGGTATTTTACTATCTTGCCCCTCCCTTTTTAACTGAAGATATTTTCAACTAGGGGCAGATATTGTCTCTTTTTCTTTTTTTTCTTTTTTTCCATTTCCCAATTTATATTTTCTCTTAATTGGTAATTTTATTTACCATTCCTCTTTTTAGTTTGATCTGGATTTAGTCCCAGAATAATTTTTCTAGATATATTTTAATTCCCAAATTTATTTATAAGACTTTTTAAATATCAAATAATATCCCTAGATTCTAGATATTCCCTTATTTAAATCCATTTTGAAACTTAAATTTTATCTTACTAATTATTTTTCTTTATTTTCTAATAAAAATAACCCTTAAAATTTATTAAAAATACCTAAATCATCATAAATTTATTTTTAATGTTTTTGTTTTTTTTTTTTTTTAATATTTAATAACATTTCCTAAATTTTAAATAATTCCTTATTTTCTCTTTTCTAAAATTTGGGGTGTTACACTTTTAGTTTTATCAAGAATTGCTATTCTTACTGTAATTGCTTAAGTTCTGCATTAAACACGAAGAAATCAAAATTTAGTATTTCTTTGATATTTAAATAAACTTTACTATTTAAGATATATGGGTCTAATTTTGACTAAGAAAATAATCATTTAATCTTGACTATTGTGTGATGGGGTTGTTTTACATTGTAGTTGTATTTACATAGAGATAATAGCTCTTTGATTTGGATATATTAATGTTTAAAGGTTTGAGCTTTAAAGTTTTAAATTGAACTTTATTAAGTGGATTAAGCTGAAATGAGTGATATATGTGGCTGTATTAAACATTTTAATACTATATTGGATTAGGTAATTGAATGTTAAGGTAGTTGTATAATGAGGATGTTAGAATCTTAACACTACTACAAAAAGCCCTTTTTATGTCACCAATTAACGTCACTTATTTAAAAATGTGACATTGAAAACAAAGAGGAAAGAAACAACATCACACTTAAAATTAAGTGTGATGTTGAAACTTTTCAACGTCACACTTAAATTAAGTGTGACATTGAAAAGCACTTTCCATGTCACACCAAATTTTGGTGTGACATGGAAAATGTTTCAACGTCACACCAAAATGTGGTGTGACGTTGAAAGTTGTTTTCCACGTCACACCAAAATTTTGGTGTGACGTGGAAAACCCGTCCCTCCTTTTTTTTCATTTCCCGCCCCCCTCCCACATTGAAACCACTTTCAACGTCACACCAAAATGTGGTGTGACGTTGAAAGTTGTTTTCCACGTCACACCAAAATTTTGGTGTGACGTGGAAAACCCGTCCCCTCCTTTTTTTTTATTTCCCGCCCCCCCCACTTTAATTTTTTCATTACGCGCCCCCCAAAATAAAAACCATCAACTCCAGCTGTCTCCCATCCCCACCCCCCAAAACAAAAACATCAGCTCCAACTCTCCCCCATCCACACCCCCCGTGTCCTCAGCTCCCCTACCCCCCCCCCCCAAACGCCCACAGCTCCCCCCTCCAACACCCCTAGCTCCCCCCTGGTGCCCACAGCTCCCCCACCCCCTAACCCACAGCTCCCCCCTTCCCTCCCCCCACAGCTCCCCCCCAGCCGCCCCCCATCCCCCTCACCCTCCAGCTGCAGGTTCATTTCTTCTTTTCTTTTTCCTTTTTTTTTTCTGGTAATTAAATATGCAATTTCTATAGGGTTCTTTTTTTTTACTTGTTCAAGGTTTTTTTTCAGCTCTGTTTTCCTCCTATCGGGTTCAACAATTTCAATCGTGCCTCCGTTCGCAGCTTCACTTCATCCAGGTTCCTTCTTTTCCTTTTTTTTCCTGATAATTAAATCTGCTGCCTTTTTTTCTCAATTGTAAATTGCAAAAAATGCCATAGAATATTTAATGGTTTTGTAAGTCTTGTAAATTGGTCTGCCATAGAATGTTTAATGTTCAATTGTAAATTGGTCTGCAAATGCTGTTACGTTGTTTATGTGACGTTAAAAGTCTATTTTCCATGTCACTTGATTCAATGTCCCTTGAAAAAGTGACGTGAAAACCTCCAAAATTTGTGACATTAAAAGTACTTTTTGTAGTAGTGTAAGTTTTGATGAGGACTGGCCCCATAGAAAACATAAGTAAATAGAGTGTAAGTTACCTTTAAATTTAAACAAGTAAAATCTGATAGGAAACAGATTACTATCGCTAGAGCTAGAGCCTATCGCAAATAGACAAAGAACAACAGCTGATGAAAACTTAGCTAAAATCTAAAGTAAATATTTCTATAGCTAACTGTATCCCTATCGCTAATAGACAAAGAGCCATAGCATATGAAGACTTAGAAATAACAAATGATAATATCTATCGCTAAGTCCTTCACTATCATAAAGAAAATATTCTATCGCTAGAAGTTCATTGATAACATGGATAAATGAAAGGAAAAACAACTAGCAGAAAAATGAACTAAGTCTTTGAACTAATGGAATCAGCTAGCGATAACAAATGATGCTATCGATATCTGTATACTTATTGAAATATCTTAAATTCTCAGATAGCTAAACAAACTTGCGATAACAAAGGTCACTAGGGATAACGCATCTAGCTATCGATAGGAGAATGCTCATTGTGATAACTTAGACAAACTAATAAGCTGATACATTGAGCTAATGGACTAAGCTTACGATAACATCTACTGTGCATTACATGATTACTTGTTTTAGCTAACAGCTCAAGTGTAGGAATTATTCTATGCAGTTAGCGATAGCAAAGCATGCTAGCGCTACTGAAAAAGCTGCTATGCAAGTACAGTTGTTGGAGACTGACAAATCTCTGATTTGTAATGTTTTTATATGCCTAATTTGAGGCAATTAACATTATTGAGATGCGATATTGGTCTGATAATGCCTATTGTAGAACTTAGACTCTTAGGTGAAATTAGTGTTAGATTAGGGTTAATTAGCCATAATTGTAGATTAGTTTGTATGAATTGGTTTATAGGGCTATTTGATCCTTGTTTAGTCTTGTTTGCACTTGCAGGGTCGCTCAGGACCAAAAGATTGGACCCGGGATGAAGAAAAAGGCCAAACTAAAGGGCAGAAATGAAGGCTCCTCGTCGCGGACTCGCCGCGGCGAGACAGACGGCGAGAAAGTAACCAGGAGGCAGAGAACAAAGCAGCTCACCGCAGCCTCGCCGCGGCGAGCCCACGGCAAACCAAGCCAAAAAGAGCCAGAAGCAGCCGCGGCGAGATGACGGCGAGCCTGCGTTCTGCAGAAATTTCAGTTCGCGAATTTCAGGCCCAAACCGGATCTAACTCATTACCCACTCACTTCACCCGACTTGGGGGACTTAAAACATGAAAGATACACCCCCTTAGGGCAGATTTTGGAGTCCCAAACCCTAACCTCTCATTTTCCTCTCATCTCCATCTTCCATCTTCCACCTTCTTCCTTCAAATCCTCCATGGTTCCTCAACCTCCACTCCTTGTTGGTGTTTTCTTCTTGGAGGACAGCAGCTAGGCTCCACCATTCTTGGTGATGGGAGCCAAGGGATGAGCTTGAAGCTTGAATATGGGAGTTTTAGTTCTAATCCTTCTTCCTCTTGTTGTATTTATGCTTTTCTAGGGTTCTAGGAGTATATTTATGACATTTGGCTGTGTGCTTGAACTTTGTATATTGTAATGGGGTTAGAAACTATGTTTATGTTATTTCCTTCTTGTTCAAATGCTTGACATTGCTATTTATTAACTTTGAGTTTAATGAAATTTATGGGTTCATAGTTTTGTTATTCTCCTTGTGGAAATCATGTGCTAATGCAAGGTGGCTTGGTTAGTGGATTAAGAGTGTCATGTTGTTTGCTTGAGGGAGATGGCATAAGAATTAATTAATTGTGTTTAGACATTGGGTAATTACTCTTTTCAACCTTAATCTTTGTTTGGGTGACCATCAATGAGTTAGGGTTAATTGAGAAATCAAGTGCAATTGTGGGGTGGCCCAAATTATGGATTTAAAGTATTGCATGATTGGTTAGTTCTTGAATTTGTCAAATTACATGAGTGGCATTGGACTTCAATCCTAGAGTCTTGATTTATTATGTGGGGTTCCAGTAATCGATTAAACTCTAGGATTAATTAGGTGGCAATTCGGGGTCCCGGTTGTTGGATCAGGAGCCCCTTACGATTAGCAAATTCATATTGATTTTGAACTTAATCAACTTAGGTTAAATTAAGTAATGTGCGGGGTTCCGGCATTAATTAAGTTAACCTAAGCCTAGCCTAGAGGGGTTCCTCTAGGGGTCTTTTGAAAATCAACAAAAACTCCCTAAAAACCTCTAGAAGCGATGAATCCCGAGGTTTCCATCTATCAAGAATGATTCCATTTCCTTTCCCCTCCAAATCTCACTTTTATCTCATTTTTATTTTACTTTTGAACATATCATACCTTTTTCATCTTTTCTAAATCAAAAACAAAATATAATACTTTTTACCTGTTTTCTCAAGTTTACATATTAGCTACTAGGTCATCTTTTGCGTTAGGCTCCTCAAGTGAACGACACCCGGGGGTTAGCTTCCACTATCCCCTTGGTTCTTATTTTCTTGAAGGGCGGACCCAAGGGCGCGCTACACGCACACACACTCGAAAGAGAGTGGGGCTCTTCAGAGACGATCAGAATGCGCAGTCTATCTCTCTCCTAGCTCACTCTATGCATGAACAATTGAATCTAGAACAGAAGTTTGAATTAGATGAAGAATGGCATTTATTGCCAACGGCTATGAACCTCCAACGTCTATATTCAAACGGCCACATGAAGCTGAAAGAAAAGGCAAGCTGTGAAGATATAAATAGATCAAGACTTGCTTCTTTAAGAATAACGATGAACAGGGCTTTATGCAGAATTGTTGATTACACTGATTGAGAGCAAAACCTAGTGAGCCCAGAAATGAGGAAATAATGTTGAGTCAAGTAAATTAGAAAAAGAGAGCTAGAGCACTCATTGTTCAATCTGTTAAGCTCTAGAATTGTAATTTCATCATATATTCCTCTGTACTTAAGTGATTATCACAATCCGTTCATTAAGTGAACCTATTATCTAAAATCCTCTATTGTTTGAGTTTGTTCTAAAGCTTGGTGCTTTAAGAATAGGGTTGTAACCTTACAGGTTGTAAGGGGGAGCGTTTAGAGAGAATCTAAGCCTCTGTTAAGGTTGGCAGGTGATCCCGTGTTGTAAAACCTGTGGTAAAGGCTTCACAAGTGCCCGGCTAAACTTGTGGGTTGTAAAGGCTTCTCTTGTGCCCGGTTTAAACAAGAGGGTAGTGGAAATCTCAGGTGGAGCCTGAGGACTGGATGTAGGTCAGGGTAGACCGAACCAGGATAAATACTGTTTGCATTATCTCCTCCCTTAACCCTCTTAGTTTCCATCATATGTAACTTGTTTACTCTTTAGTGCATTTCATGTTTTGAAATACTCTCAGTGATAAACCGAAAATGATTTTAAAGATTGCCTTCCTTGTGATTTAGAAAAGAGAAGATTTAAATTTTATCCTATCACCCAATTCACCCCCCTCTTGGGTAACAGCCAGCACTAACAGAGGAAGCTTTGGGTTCCATGTTATGAAGTTGAAAACTGATTTATATATTTGTGAAATGAGAGGTTTAATGGTTAAAGTATGTATAGAAATGCTAGATGAGGATTAGGGATTCCTAAGTACCTGCCGTATAAATATATATATATATATAATATGATGTTGGAATATAGTTTGGAAGATGAGTGTTTAATGTTATGAGTTTCGATATTTGAGTTCTCCTTGTCTTGAACTGATGATGATTGTTTAATGAGAATGTGACAGTGATGGAATGTCTATTTTGAATTTGGAAGTGAAACCTATATAGGTTTATGTTCGATTAATAATGCTTGGATTGAGTCTTATGACAATAATTGTGGTGATTCAATGGCTGCTTTGTTGGCTTGGGTCTGGTTGCTTTCTGTTCCTCAGTAATATTTTTGATTAGATGGTATATAATTAGAATGGGGTTGAGTATGTTGTATGTGAACATCTCGAGTAAGTCTGAGATTTTTGAAGTTTCTGAAATTGTGCTCTGAGTGATGTTAGTACGTGTTTGGATTTATTGACTTAGAGTGATAAATGTGTTGAATTAATTATAAGAATACTTAATGAGGCATTTACATAGCCTTTCTTTGTGAATTCTTGTGAAATTTTCTGCAACAATTTGAAGGAAATAGCTCGTTTACAAGAATTATCCTTGAGGTAATTATTAGTCAAACATTGAGAATAAGAAATACTAATTGGAGTAAATTAATTAAAAGTGATCTTTTTAATCTTGAATAGTCAAGATAGCTATAGTAAATAATAATGATTCATAAATAGTGGGGTAGTCACAGGCATATTAGGACCCGAGAGAGACGCATAGTATAAATATAGAAGTACATATATTAACTTACTCTTATTATAATATGATGTGTAGATAGGCTTTGATATTGGTATGAGTTCACCAAGACAATGGAAAGTAAAGGATCTGGTTCAGGAAATAGCTCTCGTATCCAGGTAGTAGTTTAATTCATAATATAAATTTCTATATATATAATTTTGTAATATCTGTGGCATTTAAATGGGCATTATTCCTGATATGATATTGATGATATTTATGGAGTACTCCAAGGCCTATGTGGGTCGCTCCCCCTTTGCCAGTAAATTCCTATAACCGTGAGGGTTATTGAGTAGCTGTGAGGGCTACAATTAAATTCCTATAACCGTGAGGGTTATTGAGTAGCCGTGAGGGCTACAATTAAATTCCTATAACCGTGAGGGTTATTGAGTAGCCGTGAGGGCTACAATTAAATTCCTATAACCGTGAGGGTTATTGAGTAGCCGTGAGGGCTATAATTGGAAAATCCTGCAGGTTTTGGTTTAAAAGGGATATATGCTTTCATTATATGCACAGGTTTATGAAATTGATGTATATGTATATATATAAGTGCACACATGATATGGAATAAACTGCTATTGAGATTTCCAATCTCACTGTTTTCCAAAATGTTTTCAGTATACCAGAATGGGAGTAGCTAGCTGGGAAAGAAGTAAGGTAGTATGAAGGGGCAGGAATGCCTGCTTTGTCTTGTACCCTGTAGGTAGTTACTTTAAGAACCTACTTGCCTGTGTATGTTATATGTTTAAATAATTAAGACAAGTGGGAAGCTTGTCTAGTAGTTAATGTATAATTGTATGTGTATATATATATCCTTAAGGATTAATAGAGCTACATACACATGTAAGAGGGTTATCAATCGAGATAACTTGCCAATATATTATTATAGTAAGAGAGGTGGAAATAGATAAATAGAACATAATCTAAAGAATATGTAAATATAATGTAAGGGGTTTGGCTCCCCAAGCGTTATAATTAGAGTTATTTTAATTGTTTTAATAACCACTCTATTTTATTGAAAGTTTAAAGATAATCCAATTTATCAGAAAATTTCATTTGAAAGAAAGGAAATTTGATTTAATACTTTGGAAAGAAAAAGTTTTAAATTTTTCGTATTTTTGGGCTTCCGAAATTAAAAAGTGGTTATAAATCAATTAAAATGCTATAATATAGTAGTAAAAAATTTAGGTGTTACAAAGTTCATAGCTATCGGAAATGAATTATATAAATGAATTCTAAGAGAAGAATGTTTGGATTTGGAGAAAGATGAAGTGCAGAAAGTATGGAAGTTTGGGGTACTGATTTTAGGAAGGGAAAATTGAGACTAGTATGGATTTTTTTTTTTTAAAAAAAAGGTCATCAAAGGGTTTGAATCTGGTTTATTTAAGTGAAATTTCAAAGCTAGGAGATTTTCTGGACAATCTGTGCTTCTTTGAGAATTCTATGTGTTGATTTGTTTGATTCTATTGCTGATAGAAATGAAAAACTGAGAACACCTGATCCTAAGTCCTCTCACTGTGATTCATGCCCATACATCACCATCTTCAATTGTTCTGATCTTGTCATATGTGTGGTTGTTCTGCATCTTCATCCAATTCTGTAATTGATTTCCTGTATGTTTGATCTGTTTCTGCCCACTTTGTCGTCAAGTTGCCCTTTTAGGGTAACCTGGTTGAATCTCCATAAGTCTAATTTGGCTGCAGCAACTTCAGTTTTCTTAACCTGGTGAATTTGTCCTCTCATTGCTGTCAAATTGAATGTTATTGCTGTCACTATTTGTGTAATTGAGACTTCGTGATTGCAGTGGATTTTGGGGTTGTGTACGTTATATTAACTGTTGAGCATATTGTATTTTGGTCTTCCATAGTTGCTATGTTTGGAAGTGCAGAGATTTGAAGTTGTGCACATTTTGACTTCACATGATCCAATTTCGAACTTGAGCTTAATTTGTGCCCAAATATGTTTTCCCAAGTCATTTACATGGTTGCGGACTTGTGTGAGTATTGATATATTACATTTCTGAATCATTTTCCTAAAACGTGGTTTCCAATCTCCATTTTGAAAGTGAAAAGCTGATTTGTTTTTTTTGGATCCAAGTGTGTCAGATTAAGTTCTAGGAGGTGTGCTAGGGTTCTTTAACTCATTCCTACTCTAGTAACACTTGTGAAACTTGCTTTGAGGTGAATTGTAATGCATTGTGAATGTGTTAGTTCTATTTGTATGTGAACTTAGATTTATTCTATCTTGTTTTATTTGCTGTCATGAATCAACTTGTGATTAAACTTGGGTTTCTTGGGTTTTTGAGCATTAAAGCCATTGTAAAAGTAAATTTTGAGATTTCAATATAAGAAGGGAAATAATTTGAAAAGGTTAAGTGATATTTAGGAGATTGGGAATGAGTAATAAGTTTGTTGGTTGGTGATTCTAATTAATTATATGGTGTCTCAAAGTATTCAAATAAACGTTAGAATTTGTTCGGAAAGTATGATGTTGTAACAGTGTGTGATTCCAAGTAAAAGTTTGATGGGGAGCTTCGGAATTAAAAAAATTAATCTGTTTTGTGCCCTTAAGGGTCTGTTTGATATGAGGGGAGGGGAGGGGAGGGAAATTAGTCCAAGGGAAAATTTTTCTGAGTCAGATCTATAAAAAGTAGAGAAATGGGGTTAAGAATTTTTAATTACTTTTTCTTATTCTTTTATCTCACATTTACTATATCCGTAAAAATTACAACCCCACTTCTTCAATTTTTTTAAATTCACTTAATATAAATTTTCCTTCCCCTCCCCTTCCCTCCAAATCCCTCATACCAAACAAGCCTTAAAGGTTACATATTTGGAGATGTTATTACAAGGATTTCAAAATATTGACGTATATAAATAGAGTTATAAGTGTAAATGAAAGATAATAGTGTTTGGTTCAATGCAGGGATTAGAAACTTATTTTTTTTTAGATGAGTATTGTAGTTTTAACTTGTTTGGGTTAGAGTAATATCAGATACAATTGGAATAAAGGGGAAGAAAACAATGAACCAAATTCGAGTTAATGATTTAATTTGCTATCCAATACTACCTACATAACTGATTTTCTAGTTATTTAAACTATATTTTTAGGCTGCTATAATAATGGCAAGAGAACTATTACGTAAATTGAACTTGAGAAGCTCTAAGTTAAAGGAAACTTTGTTGTTATATAGAATTACAGAACCAAGCCTGAGTATGACAGCAAAAGAGATCAAAATTGATAAAGATTTAAGGAATCCAAATGATTTGGATCTTTCAAAATTAAGGGATGAGATTGTTAATGTTTATATGGTTTCTAAATGTTGTTTATAGTAAGCAAAGGCTAAACAAATGTTTAAGATATTTAAAGGAGATTTCTTGTAGAAATTTATTGGTCAAACATTGAGAATCACAAAGATTATTCCAATTGGAATAGATTATTTATAATTGACCATCTAAACTTATAGGAATAAGATAATTATAGTAAATTATAATCTGTCACGAACATAAAGAATTGGGTAGTACCAAGCACATTGGGATCCAAGAGAGTCGCACAAACCAATTTATAGTTTAGATCCTAAAATCTAACCCTATACATACATACTACATACATACATACATACATACATACATACATACATACATACATACATACATATATAGGTTTTGGCTTGTGATTTGAGTTCATCATGGTAGCAGTGAGGAAATAAGCCGGTTCATGACTAAGCTTTGATAACCAGGTAGTAGTTTTATTTCATGATATTGATCTTATATGAATAATCTCATTACATGCATTGCAGGCATATGTTAAGTTTTTTCTCATTTCATTTTATTTATTGAGTACTCCATGCTAGGTGGGTCGCAACCCTAGTGAGATTAGTTATCATAAATTTATTGTTATGAAAGAGAAATCCCACAGGTATAGTGACCTTTACTATTTAACAAATATAATGTTATTAGTGTTTGGTAGGTGCATATATAGCAGACGGTTTTCAAGGATAAAGGCAATCATTATTTGTACAGTGATTTGACCGTCACCGTATCGCCTTTGGGTCAAATGCAAAGATATTTATAAATCGGAATACAAGGATGAAGTAATAGTGGTGCAATATGAGTCGTTCTCAAGGAGCCAATATTTAACTAAACTACCTAGTGAACTAAATGTCTAAATGCAAGATGAAATGGGTGAAAACATGTTGTAATTGATTTTCGATGATGGAAGTGATTGATGCAATAAAAATAGATGTTTTTTGTGTTTTCGGCTAAATAGTTGAATGAGAGTGGTTTTAATAAAATGATGAAGATGCTCTTGGAAATTGATTTTCAATGGTTATCCTAGCTCAATTAAGATATTTGAGAAGTCAATGGCACTAAGTCGTCAAAATATCGAACCCCATTAACCAATGGGTCCAATGCCAAATTGATGGAACCCCATATAATTAGACATTGTTAAACCCCTTAGCACCTTGAGTTTTCTTTAAGGTTTCTAGAATACCAAATACCACCAATTAGCAAGTCTAACACCTAATCTCATGAACCCATTCAATTAGGAATTAGCAAGTGCCTTAGAGTATGATTAGTTGTTAGTAATGCATTAGGTTCAATTACAATCTATTTCAACCAAACTATTTACGATGACCATGCATAAATAGAGAGAAACTAATGGGATTATAAAGAACATATATATAACCATATATATTGATGAGTTCAAATCCTCATTACAAACCAAAATCACAGCAAACTCAAATCAAAACATATAATCCAAGTCTAAAATACATAAATGATAAACCTAGACCTAAGCTCCAATACATGTGTAGCCATGGTGGATGGATGAAGAAATTGGTGGAAAATGGAATAAATGAGAGAAGAAAAGAGAGGAGAGGTCTAGGGTTCAAGAATATGTGAAAATGAGCTCCCCCTTTCAACCTTAAGGTGTTTTGAGTCGGGTATAATCAGTGAGTATCGGGTATAACCCGATTTGAAGCCTAAAAATAGAGTCTGCAATGCTGCAGATTTTGAGCGTTCACCTTGGGCTCGCCAAGTTGAGCATACAGCTAACTTTGGGGCTTTTCTGTAATTTTTAGAAAGTTCTGGGTCATTTTTTGTAATTTTACAATTTATCAAGAAACTTGTATTTTGACCTTTTTCTTGAATTTTTAGCTTCTTGCCTGATTTTTCTTTTTTCTTCTCATCTAGACTCCTTCATATTTGGTCCTCGAGCGGTTCTACAAGCAAAATATGCAACAAACAAGAATAAAATAGCCCTAAAAATCAACTAACGCTAATTGATCTTCAGTTATGGCAATTTAATCCTATTTCCATGCTACGTTTACTTAATGTTCTATTGATATTCGATAAGCATAAATAGACCAAATTTCGCATATTATTTATGTTAAAAGCCTCAATTTTAGCATAACAAAACTATACAAATCCAAGGATTTGTCATACAGGTTTATGAACTATTATGTATGAAGTAAACTGATAATGAGATTCTTTGAATCTCACTCTACTTGATATTTTGCTTTTCAGAGGAGCTGGTTGGAAGTGGAAATTTTGGGGATAAGGTAGTATTATGAAGAGGAGGAATGCCTGCGATATTTTGTACTAGTGTAGATAAGAATTTTGAATACCTTACCTATATATGTGACAAATCTCTTATTTGTATGGTTTTTATATGCTTAATTTGAGACAATTAACATGATTGAGATGCAAGTTTGGTCTAATAATGCTTAATTAAATGTCTTAAACTCTCAATTGAAATGAATATAAAATTAGGATTAATTAGCCATAATTGTAGATTAATTGCATTGATTAATTTATAGGGCTATTTGATCTTGGTTTTGTCTTATTTTTACTTACAGGGTCGTGCTAGGACCAAAGATCAGATCTCGGGTGAAGAGTAAAGGTTTTTCAAAGGGGTAGAATCATCAACAGGCCACGGCGAGCTTACAGCGAGTAGACACCCCAAAAGGCAGAAAAGAAGTCAGCTCGCTATGGCCTCGCCGCGGCGAGCTCATGGCGAGCAAGCCAAAGAGAACCAAACACGAAACTGTAGAATTTCAGCTGCGAAATTTGGGCCAAACGGATCTAACTTAAACACCCACTCAAAGACCCGATTTGGGGGACCTATAAATACGAAAAACTAAACCCTAGAAGGCAAATTTGATTCACATACACACCCCCAAAACCCTAGCTCTCTCTCTTCTCCATTTTCATCTTCATCTTTCTCACTTTCCTTCCTTCCATCCATGGCTTCCACACCTTCTTTCCTTGTTGGTTCTTCCATGGAGTGTAGCAGCTAGCCTCCACCATTCTTGGTGGTGGGAGCTAAGGGATGAGTTTGGAGCAATGTTAAGGGAGTTTCAGTTCTAAACCTTCTTCTTCTTGTTGTATTTATGCTTTTCTAGGATTCTAGGAGTATATTTATGGCATTTGGTTGTGGACTTAATTTCTATACATTGTATAGGGGATAGAAACTATTTTGTGTTGTTTCTTTCTTGTTGAATGCTTGACATTGTGCTATTTTAACTTTGAGTTTAATGAAATTTATGGGTTCATGATTTTGTTACTCTTTTTGTGAATATCTTGTGCTAACTGAAGGTGGATTGGTTAGTGGATGAAAAATGTTAAGTGGTGATGCATGAATGAAATAGCATAGGAATTAATTAATTGTATTTAGACATTGGGTAATCACTCTTTTCAACGTTAATCTTTGTGTGGGTGGCCATCAATGAATTAGTGTTAAATCTCCAAATCTCACTTTTATCTTATTTTTGTTTTACTTTTGAACATATCACACCTTTTGCATCTATTCTATACCGAAAACCAAAATACAATACTTTTTACCCGCTTTTGTTAGTTTGCATATTAGCTACTAAGCCATCTTTTGCCTTAGGCTCCTCAAGTGAACGACACCTGGGGTTTAGCTTCCACTAGCCCCTTGGTTCTTATTTTCTTGAAGGGCTGACCCAAGGGCGCGCTACACGCACACACACTCGAAAGTGGTGCTCTTCAATATGTTACAAGGTTACACAGGTAATCAAGCACTAAGCTTGCATAGTTATCATATAATCATGTATGTATATATATCCTTAAGAAATAGCACAACAACATATTCAGATAAGAGGGTTATCGATCGAGGTAACCCCAATATTTTGTAAAGGTATTATAGGTAATAGTTACATATTTTCTATAATAGAAATATATATACAATGTAGGTTTTGGCTCCACAAGTACTATTAAATATGATTAGATACCCTAAGGTGAGTATGCTATTTATTTGATTTATAAACCACTTATTTTTATGTAAAGTTTGTGTTTGAACCAATTTGTCAGAAAAGCCTATTTTTAAAGAAATAAAGTTCGATTTAGTTTTGTTAAAGAAAAGTTTTAATTTATTCATATTTTTGGGCTTCTGATATTAGCAGAAGTAGTTATAAATCAATTATAATGTTATAATATAGTAGTAAAAAGATAGGTGTTACAAAATATAAGACCTCTTTCCTATGGCACCACTGTTACAAACACATTCGTATATTTATTTTCTCATACCTGTAAACATTTACGTCAACTTAGTTTTTATTTATGTTTTTCCTTAGGTACGAGTGCTAGTAATGAACGAATAGTTTAATTCGCGTCTATGCAATTATTGAGAACTAGTACAATCCCAAGCATTGTATGAGACAATCTGGCACTACTACAAAAAACAGTATTTACGTCCCCATTTCACGTCTCTTTTTTGAATATGAGATGTAAAAAAGAAAGCGGTGGTAAAATCGTAAATAACTAGAGAAGTTTAAAACTTTCCACGTCTCATTTTTATTTATTTGACATGGATTATTGTAAAATTTGGGCGCGGAATTTGACGAGAGATAAAATAGGAGGCGTGAATGCACTTTCCACGTCTCACAAAAATTATGAGACGTGGAAAGTGACTTTCAACGTCTCACAAATTTTTGTGAGACGTTGAAAGTCTTTTTGAATATTAAAAAAAATTTCAGCAGTTTTCCACGTCTCACAATTTTGTGAGAGGTGAAAAGAGACTTTCAACGTCTCACAAATGTTTGTGAGACGTTGAAAGTCTCCTAAATAAAAAAAAAAGGATCCCCATTTTTCCATGTCTCACAAAATTTGTAAGACGTGGAAAGCTATAAAATAAAAAAATAAAAAAATAGTTCCCAATATTTTCCACGTCTCACATTATTTGTGAGATGTGAAAAGAGGTTTTTTACGTCTCACTTGTCTAAGTGTGACGTGAAAAACCTGTGAAACCCTAAAGTCATTCTCTTCATTTTGTTTCAACTCCATTGCTTACTACCTCATTTCCTCTCCCTCGATGTCTCTCACTCTGCTTGCTCTCTCCGTTTCTCTCTTCTTCATTGTGAACTCCGACGGCGAAGCCGATTTCTGGCGAGGAAAGGCCATGCAATACCTGAACTCGGTTTCCCTCTTCGATTTCCCATTCCACCAAACTCGGCGGCGTCAGGCGTGGTTCTCGGTGATGGATGGCCAAGAAGTTCCATTCAACTCTAGATTCGACCTTAAGTGAGTTTCCTTCTTCTTTTTCTTGCCTCTGTTCTTCCGATTTGAGCCGTTTCTGTGAGTGGGCCGATTTTGGTTTCAGAAAAATTAGAGTGCATTAAACCGATTAAATCGAAGCTAGAGCGTAGCAAAAGAGTTTCCCTAATTAGATTTGAGTTTTCTTGAAGTTTTCTAGTCAGATTTCGAATTTCTTTGTCGATGGTCACTATTCACCCGATGTTGTTCTTGGTGTTTTCTGGGCAAGAATTGAATGACACCTTAATTAAACATGAACTAGAGTAAGCCTAAGTGCATAAAGTGTCCTGCGTGTGTGATTTCTGAGGTTTGTGAAAATTGTGGATTTTCTTTCTTCTTCACTGTTCACCCGATGGCAAGAAGATTGAAAGTGATGAAATGGAGTTTGTTTTTCAAACTCCAATGTGCCGTCTCGTTGTGAAATTTGCTGCGAATTACTCATCGCCATCTTGCTCCCTCCCGTCGTCATCTGCTTCCGACATGGCTACATTTAACTTAAATGATACTGATTGTGTTGTTGTAATAGATTTGGGAAGCTGGTTAAGCAACTGAAATGAATTTTATATGCTATGATTAATCCTTAGATCTATCTCAGAACACCTTTGTAAGTGCTGGCTGTCACCCAAGAGGGGGGGTGAATTGGGTGATAGAATAAAAGCTTTAAATTCTTTAAACAAAACACAAGTGATGACAATCTTTAAGATTCTTTTGAGTTTATTACTGTGAATATTTCAAACCTTGAAGTGCATTAAAGAAAACGTAAGTAAAATATGCTGGGAGCTAGGAAAGTTAAGGGAAGAGATAATGCACACAGAGTTTATCCTGGTTTGGTCAACCCAGACCTACATCCAGTCCTCAGGCTCCACCTGAGATTTCCACTACCCTCTTGTTTAAACCGGGCACAAGAGAAGCCTACTACAGGTTTTACAAACACAGGTTCACCTGCCAACCTTTTCAGAGTTTTAGAATCCCTCTAAACACTCCCCCTTACTACCTGTAAGGTTACAACCCTGTTCTTAAAGCACCAGGCTTTAGAACAACCTCAAACAGTAGAGGATTTCAACAATAAAGTTCACTTAATGAACAGATTGTGATAATCACTTAAGTACAAATGAATATATGATGAAACTATAATTCTAGAGCTTATCAATCTGACAATGTTAGCTCTAGCTCTACTTTTCTAACTCACTTAATTCATCATTTCTGGGCTCACTGAAATATATCTAATACTCTGGGCAGAGCCTCTTTTCATCTCGTATCACCTTGTCATGTAGATGCATCGTGTGTGCACTCGCTTCTTGATTCTGAAATCTTCAAGTCTTTATATATACTTTTCTATCCGTTGGAGACTTGGAGAACTAGACGTTAGCACCTTTTCTTTCTTTTCATGCTTCAACTGATTTTGCAGAGGATAAGATAAGAGAGAGAGACTGTGAGTAACGTTATCCTGCTGCTACCTGCCACTGTACTTGCATGTCAGCTTTTTCATTAGCGCTAGCATGATTTGCTATCGCTATCTTGACAGTGTGAGTCCTGCACTTAAGCTGTTAGCTGAAACAAATACTCATGCAGTGGATGTTATCGATAGGGTATTTCATTAGCTCAACAAGATAGAGACAATATATTAGCTAAGGTATTTTCAAAACATTCTCTATCGATAGCTAATTCCATTATCGCTAGTTACTTGATTGCTCATTAGCTTTAAGGATACTGAGATGAATATTCAAAGGTATTTCAAGGTATCCTATTATCGATAGCTAAATGTGTTAGCGCTAGCAACTATGTTATCACTAAACTCATTTGTTCTCAGGCACTAGCTATCTGAATTTCTATTATTTGAAGTACTCTGTTATCGATAGCTTAACCCATTATCGCTAGCTGATTCTATAGCTCAAGGACTTTGATTTATATTTCTGCTATTTGTCCTCTCTTTCATGTGTCCATGTTTTCTATGAGCTTCTAGCGATAGGATCTTTCTTAGCGATAGTGAATGACTTAGCGATAGATATTAACTTTGTTATTATTAAGTCTTCATTTGCTATGGCTCTTTGTCTATTAGCAATAGGTTCTAGCTCTAGCGATAGTGATTTGTTACCTAACAGATTTTACATGATTAATTCACAGGTAACTTACACTTATGTTATTTATGAGTCAGTCTTCATCAAAACTTAAGATTCTAACAACCTTATGTGGTCCCCTTACGTCCTTGAACTTTCTCTCCTCTTGTTCTTCCCTGAAATCTCTCAATCTTTCTCCTAATTGATCGAATAGTACTGACACCATTTTCATTGTCATCATGCTTCCCTCTTTGAGATATATATATGTTATAGGAGTATAAGAATCGGGAGCAGGCTTTCTGAACTTTGATTGTGTGCATGAACTGATCAGATCTTGGTGGCCTTTCCATATATGATCCATATTTTTCTAATGATCACAGGACATATCATGTTCTCAGAGGACCTTTAATTTATTTTTGTATATATGGACTGAATTTTATGAGTTAGGTTATTCTAGCTCGAAAGTAAGGTTCATAATTATTGGAGGGATCGAACTGATGAATGTTTTACGGATTCTGTCATGCCATTTGAGCCAACCATGCAATCAAGGAAGCTGTTAATTAGTCCTGACATTATGATCCAACTGCAAGAGAATGCAATAAACATGATTGAAAATTTTAATTTTTGTACCGATCTATGTTTGTATTCGTTGTTTCCTGCTTGGTCTCCTACTTAATTTTGTATAATTTTTGTTTTCAACTTGCCTCTGACTCAATCAAGGATGACAGTATAGAAGTTACATACTTGGTGTGTTTAAATGTAGTGTCTTGACTTACCTCCTTTGATTTATGGTAGATGTGCTAAGAGTGTGTCACGGTTACATGGTGTATTCTTCATTCTATTGTGTGAATTTTATTGTATTGACTCTCCCCTCTTTCTTTTGCATTGAGAGGAAGTTTTACAGATGTGTATTTTAGACCAAGTAGATTGTTTCTGTCTGAACAATTATTTCCTATGAGTTATCAAGCATGCTTAGTGCTTTTGTTACTCTCTTTTGATTGTTGTGAAAGTTCATATCCCAAATCAACATAATTCATCAATATATCTGACATTATTTACTGACTTTCTCCGTGACAGTTACCATGGTTGATCAGGTTAATCACCCCAGCATCATGCAAAAGGTTGCTGGCCAATTCCATCTCCAATCTGGTCTTTCTCCAATCTGGATCTTTTCACAGGGTTGTGGTGGCATTCAGGTGTTGTCTCTTAAAGGAAACAGAATCACAGGGGAAATTAACTTCTCTACTTTTGAATCTTTCTATATCACTTCTTTGCATAAAGTGCATTTTTTCTTGCTTCAGTGTGATGCTTTCGAACTACTATTAATTAAGCATATTCTGGTTGGAGAACTTTAGTTTCAGTTCTAATGGATGAATGATTAATTAGCTAGCCGGCAACTGTGGTGGAATTTAAATTAAATAGATGAAAACTAATTGTAACCGTGTTATGATTTGTTCTTTTGATTTTTTTGGATATAATTGTTCTTTTTTTGTTGCTTGTTGGTTTTCTTATCTTTGTTGTGGATTTGTTATATGATTGTTCATTTTCTTGTGTGCAAAGAATCGATTTCAGTCACTGAGGTGAGCAAAACCTTGGGTTCTTGCAAGTTTGTTTGTAGTAGCTGCTTGCACCAGATAATTTATTTCTTGACATCTTGTTCTATTATTTTTTAGGCAATAAATAAATTTGCCACAGCACGGGACCCTAGAATTTGCAAGCAAGATTATATCGATGCCTTGTCATGTTTTATCATGAAAGAAAGCCTGCAGAATTTGTTTGTCCTCAAACTTCAGAGTGGAAGAGACTTTCTGATCCTGAGTTTCAATGCACAGTTGACCCAGCTGTAGAAAATAATGGAGGGGTTCTTTGCATGTATGTGTTTTATTTTATTTTTTTTATTTTTTTTGCTAACCATCCCATATTTTAGGATCAAAGTTGTATTTTAACATTTTTGTAATATTAGTTTGGCTATAAATAATAAAATTAGTTCATTTTTATTCATTTTAAGTGTTGCATTTATATTATTCTGATAAAATATTGTGATTTTTTTTATTGTGGTTAATCATCCTAATTAAAAAAACATTTTTTTAAAAAAAAGACTTTTCACGTCTCATTTTAAATGTGAGACGTGAAAAGTCCACACTTTCCATGTAACACCCCAAATTTTAGAAAATAGAAAATAAAGAATTATTTAATATTTTGAGAATATTATTAAAATATTAAAAAGGCATTAAAAATAAATTTATAATATTTATGCATTTTTTTATAATTTCAAGACTTATTTTCTTAAAGAAATAAAGAGAAATAATTAAGAGATAAAACTGAATTTGGAGAAAAGAGATAATAAAGGCTTATTAAAAGCCTTGGAATGATATATAGAAATTAAACAGCCTTATAAATAAATTTATGAGGCCAGATGTATTTTTAATAATTTTTAAAGTTTAATTTCTTTATTAATTGGGGAAAAATAGTTAGAAGATTAATTTATATAAGGGAATATTTAAAACCTTGAAGTATTGTTTGTTATTTAAAAAGTCTTATAAATAAATTTGAAAATTTAAGCATATTTAGAGAAATTATTTTGGGACAAATTAAGGTCTATTTCTAAATGATAATGGGACATAAAATTACCCTTTAAGAGAAAAATGGAAAAAGAGAAATGAAAAAGACAATATCTGCCCCTAGTTGAAAATATCTTCAATTATAAAGGGAAGGGCAAAATAGTAAAATACCCATAAAACAAAAATATCACACTCTCTTTAAATACAACCCATACACGTGTTCCTTCTCAAACCCTCTACTTCCTTTTTATTTCAATTTCCTCTGCAACTCTCTCTCTCCCCGACATACACACACACACACCACAATTCATCACCTTCTCTCGCATTCTCTCCGTTTCTTCGAGGCGGCGGCGACTTTGGCGTCTGGCAGCAGCGACGGCCGGCGATAAGGCAAGGAAGAAGGCGCACAAAGCTCGGCTTACTTTGGGTAAGCTATCTCCTCTTATTTCCTTCTTTTCTGCACCATTTCTGAGCGAAAGGGGGGAGTGATTCGAATTTCTGTGACATTTTTGAAGCTTCTGGAATTCTAGAAATGTTCCTTGGACCTTGTTCTCGGTTGCTTGAGTGTTGATTTTGGGGAGGAAGTTGAAATAGGCTTGGATTTGCCCAAGTTGCTTCGTCGGGTACTGTTCACCGACGGCAAGAATTTGGGATTTCTGGAAAATTGTTGAATTGAAGCTTAATTCCTTAAGATTTCTTGCAATTCTAAGGTTATGGAATAGGGTATTTCGGTGGTTGGAGGAATTTGAGGATTTTGAGTGTTGTTGTGCTTCCCTGTTCCTGCGAAGTGGCTGGCCGAGAAGGGGAAAATTTCTGGAAATAATGTATATACAAATGGGAGGTTTGAATGGGGGCTTTGGATGTGTGGTTTGATGAATTTTTGAATGGTTGATTGTTGTTCTTGTTTTCCCTGCTCTTGCTCTGGCTGGCCGAGAAGGAAGAAAGGAAAAAGGAAGGGTGTTTTGTGAAGTTAATTGTTGATTTATCTCTGCTATACATATATGATTGATGTTAAGTAGGAAATGGTTGTTGGTAGGATTTTTATTTCTTCAGTTCCCTGCTCTGTTTTGGCTGAATGGTTGGGGGAAAATTGTTATTGGCATTTTGTTGTGCTTAGAGAGATAGATTGAAGTTGTTCACTATTAATGTTGGGTTATGCTGCTGTCCAAAATGTCTTAAGGGGCTAGGAAAGATAAAACTAATTACTATTGATGTTTTTGGGCTCCTAAATAATAAGTTAGCAGCACAAGTATTCAATTATACATAGGAATGTTGAAGTGGTTAGTTTTAGGAATTGAAATAGATTATTATAGTGAAAGTATTTGTTGAAGACAAGGAATTTGAAGTTGGAATTCTCTCAAGTATAGCAAAAAGATATGATTTAGATGGTTTAAGTTTAGGAACCAAGCACAAGTGTTGTTTTGCACATTTGATTGGTATTTAGAATCTTTATAGTTTAAAGCAAGTATTCCACGTGTTAAGGGTGTAGGAACAAAGTTCACTGGTGTTTAATTAAGGATGAATAATGAATTGAATTAGGAATGGAGTTTTGGGATTGGATCTTTGAATGTGTAAGTTGATCAAACTTGATGTTGAGGTTCTTGTGATTAGACTTCATTCTTTAAGGACCTGAAGCATAGGGGTATGGTTTTAAACCAAGAAGAGAAGGTTTTGAGGATCGTACGATATATGGTGGTGTTTGAAAATTGATTAAACTAAGAGTGATCAAATTTGGGTGTGAAAAGGTTCAAACTAGAGACTTTAAAGCTTAGGCAACCTTTACTTTGTTTGTTTCTTTGATTTCTTGTGAAATCCTAATTAAAGGAATCATATTTTTAAGAGTTAAAACAAAATTTGTATATTAGAAAGGAGATGATATAAGCTTTAAAATTTATATCAAATTATTGTGTAGGATTTTCAAAAGATGTGCTAAGCATATATTGTTGAAGTTGGTTGGTCATCATTTGGTTCATAAGGGTGAATTTGTGCTGGTCCTATTTATATATATTTCATGCTAAAAGAGATGATTGTGGGGGTTGGAAATTAGTAATCAATAGCTGGATGGTGGTTCTGATTAATGCATACAGGTGTTTCAAAGTATTAGACAAGAAGTAGAATTTGATAAGATGATATGAATTGGCATGGTGTGGTTAAATGGTTTCTTGGGTTTATTATTAAAGTGGACTCAACTTGAAGTATAAGGACTTGTTTAAGCATTGAGTGTGAATTGATTGGTTAAGATAGTTAGAGGATTTGAACCTATGGAGTGTTAATTATAGATTCAAGGGAAATGAAGTTGATTTATAAAATAGTAATTGATATATATAAATGTAATAATCGTTTGAAGACCTTTGGGTGATAGGTTAAGGTGATTGAATGCTATATAATTTAATATTAAAAATTTGTAATGTCTACAAGTCCTAGATTTATAATAGTGATGATTCTCTGTAAATCTCTCTGTTCCTAGTCATTGTGTTGAGAAAGAATAGGAAGCGGGTTGGTTAGGCTTTAGTCATAACCAATTGAATGATGATGTGAAGAGGGTTCTGGAAGTTGTACTACTAGTCAGAGATTAAAGATTTAATGTATGATAGCCGTTTGAGGATTTTGATCAGATATATGTTATTTGATAGTTTCCTTGCTCTTGCTTGGTCATTTAGTTGAGTTCTTGGGATTTACTTGAGGTTGAATGAGAATCAAAATAGATTCCTGACGATATATGGGGCTCATTAAGGGAGAATCCGATATACAATTTCAATGCTATCGTATAGAGTTATCCAAGCGATTCTTGATTTTTATGGGAGCTTGGATATTTTCTTCATTAGAAATGATGATTATTCCTGAAAGGATCGTAATTTGAGCCAAAGGTTTTGTTGATGATATTTATTGGACTGAATTAGTGTTATTAATTAAGAGTAGACGGAAAAGGGATTTGATAAATCATACATGTTATATGTGACGGTATACTCGTTTTCCTAGTATGACTGATGCTCTTAAACACTAATCATGAAAAATGGAATTGTTTTCTCTTTTGTTGCTTGTCATGCTTCGATTAGTAACAAAGAAAATAATATATGATGGAAGATTTGTGAATAATTGGATATTAATTAAGGATAACATAGGTGTAAATAGTTGTTATTAAGAAATTTGGGAAGTAAAAGGAATTAAAGGGATAATTGATGAATAGGCAAAGTAAGTTAATTTAAAATAGTTTGACACTTTTGTGCAATGTTGTTGGTAATGGTATGATTAATCATTTAGCTAGAAATTTAGATTTAATAGAATTAGAAATATAAAGGGGTAGTTCTATAGGAACGTGAGAGACGTTCGATTATTATACCCGAGTTTAGATACTAATATATTATTTTATACTATAAATATTTATAGGACAAAATAGTGAGATTGAATTCCCAGAGTACGTAGAAGGGAAGAAATACAGTGAAGAGTAAGCTCAGGATACAGGTAGCAGTTTCATTCAATTTCATTTATCATGTATGATAATTGCATAGCATGTTTTATAAATTTATAGTAGCTTTAACCTTGTCAGAATTATTCATGGGATCCAAGTACTCGATGACTAGCTACCCCTAGTACAGTTCAGTTATGGCCGAAAGGTTACATTCAGGAGGTTAAACCTCACAGTAGTGCCTTAAGTGCACTAGCAACAAGGTTAATGATTATTTATATGGGATGAGTGCGGGGGCCCACAGAGGGGCAACATCGCTACCCATACAGACATGTTTTTATTTATACATATTTGCTAATTATTATGCATGGTAATGAATGAAATGAACTGCGTTAAATTGCTGTTTCAGATAAGCTGGTAGATGATAAGGTGATTGAGATAAGGCAGGAAAGCTGGAGGAAGATTAGATGAAGAATTTAGGATTACGTTATAAAAAGTAAGGTTAATTATATATGATGTAATTTTAAGTTATTAAATTAATAGTAGAAAGAATAAAAAAGTAGAATTGTATAAATTTATAAAAGGGATTTAAATTTCCCAAGTACTGTAAATTGAAAATAAATACCTTAAGAGGATTAATGAATTTTTAATTGTCTTATAAACCACTTTATTTTATAACAAGTTCTAAATTCTAAGTTGTTCGAAAAGCCCATTCCAACTGCAATAAAGTTGGAACATTGTTTGAAAAGAAAAAGGTTTAAATTTATTCGTATTTTTGGGCTTTCGGAACTGAAATAGTGGTTGTAATTCAATTAAAATGTTATAATATAGTAGTAAAAATCCAGGTGTTACATTCCACGTCTCTTATTTGAAAAAGAGACGTGGAAAGTGGCAAAAAAGAGACGTGAAAAGGTGAAAAGTTCCCCCTTTCCACGTCTCTTATTTGAAAAAGAGACGTGAAAAGTGGCAAAAAAGAGACGTGGAAAGGTGAAAAGTTCCCCCTTTCCACGTCTCTTATTTGAAAAAGAGACGTGGAAAGCCCCACTTTCAACGTCTCTTTTTCAAATAAGAGACGTGGAAAGGGGGGACTTTCCACGTCTCACATTTAAAATGAGACGTGAAAAGTTCCGACTTTTCACGTCCCCCCTATCCAAGTCCCACTAAAAAGAGACGTGAAAAGTGTTTTTTGTAGTAGTGTGGTAAAAAACTATTTTTAATAATTTTATGTTTATATGTCATTGTTCCCCTAATGATGTTGTAAAGGGAAGTACCAGTTGTGTTGTGACGTTATTGTTTACGATGTAAATATATAAAATAAAAATTAAAATATTGTAGTTTTCCTCAAAAATCGCTAACCCTATTGTGGGGGAAGTTACCATGTATTGTGAGAAGTTATTATTTTAATTGTAAATATATAAATTAAAATATATCAGTTTTCTACAAAAATCACAAACATGGGGATAACTGTTTGTATTTGAATTCAGAAGTTGCCAACAAAATTGCTGAGGAGTTGGACTGCTTACTTGGGGTAAGGAGGACTACTAACGTCTCTACTTATATATAGTAGAAGATGTATATACCTAAAGCATTGGTTAAGCTGAAATAACCTCTTACTAGTTGTATCAAACATTTATTGGTAATACTAATAGCTTCTATACCCAACATTACCTGATTGGCCACCCAACAATTGTGGTCCTTGGGCCCAATTATCCTTTCATTAGGACATTGGACCTTGTTATTAATAGGCCATATTTGTCTTCAACTTCTTGTGATGCACCAGGAAAAGCTTTTTGACAATTCCAAGAAGAGAAATATTTTCACCTAGTGGGATGTCTTCATATGTTTCACCATCCCTAGTCTCGTTAGACGATTCCACAACATATCGATATTTCTTTATGATGAACATTTGTTAGGGGTAGTAAGGTTCACACTAAAATATTTAAAGTCATAAATAAACAGCCAGACTTGTTTTTGCTTTACACTAAATATTTGAACTGTAGTTACAATATTATGAATGTCGCAACCATGCATAAAGTAGAGGCACACCATCATCACCTCATAGCTTCCACCAATATCAATCTACGACCCCTTATGACTTCTTTACTGATAGTCCTGCAAATGGGAATGCTAGCTAGTTCAAAGAGGGATCATTCTCAATTGGAAGATAACAACTATGACTGAATTGTTGTGAAAAATCAGTTTTGTGTGAGTGTGAAGAAAAGAAAGAAGTCACACATTACTTAGGTGAGTGGGAGTACTAACCTGTATAAGCTAAAAAACCTTACGGGCTAGTAACATGGGCCAAAAAGATTGGTGGGCTGGCACGCACGATAATGCGCCACATGTGGGAAATCTAGTTAAAATCCGGTAATTTCCCCCTTGCGTGCGTAATATACGTGGCTTGGCATTTTTTACCAAAAATATTTTTGGTTTTTTCTAATATTTTTTTATTTAATTGATACTTACCGGAATACCATGTTTCTTTGCCTTCAAAAAGTTGAGAACTCTTAAAATCTAAAAAGATGCATCCACCAACCAATGGTTAAATTCCTAAACGGATTTTTCCGTTATGTTCAATCAGCTAAGTACCCATTGCAGTCAGATTACAAAATACTTTTCTCCCATCTCTATTTTCTTTCTACAGCTATTTATACAAATTCTTTTCTTCAGTTATGTTCCTTGCAAAGCCGCGAGAGGGGTCTGTTTAATCTTAGGGAGTGCTGCTTTCTACTTGCTGGTGGTCACGGAATCACTCTAAGGATAGTGTCTTTAAGCACAACTCAGATCAACATATCTCTACTTTTGTACGTTTTATGTTTGTCTTGTTTTGTGGTTATTTGTCAACATGAATTTCAATAGAATTTGTTAATTTTCTGTGGTCATGCGAGCTCCATGCCAAAATAGCTTGCGTGGTTAAAGAGTGAACCACGGATATCATGGTTGTTACAAAATGGGTAGTGTTGTGACAATTAAGGATATACCTCGGCTACTCATTGTTTAGGTTACTTTCTCCATTTTTAATTCTTTAAGCTTTAGTTTGCTTTTTGGGTTGTAGCAGCAGGTATGATTATAACCATATCTTTTTTGATCAATGCTATTGCAGCTTTATGCATGCTTATCTTAAACTTGGCTCTACTTTGATGTCATTTGGTGTGGCATCGACATCAAAACAACACTTCAAATGGTGTAGACATTGTGAGACCTTGGGTTATATTTGTGTCTTGTGGTGACATTAAAGTCTTTTGATTATATTTAATTTTGGGAGCAGCTCTCTGATAATGTTAACCAAGAATCTTCTCATAAATGTTGGAACTTTAATTTCTGTGTGGTTGGACATGGAGTTGGGATAGTCTGTACATAACAAAGGACTTGCTTTTGGATGTCCCCAACATGCTTGTTAAAGGGCATACTATTGCATCTACATTTATTTTTTTCAACCCCACTCAGTGTGATTTATTTTTATATGTTTCTTTTTTTCTCATTGCTTTTTAATATGTTCCTTCACTTGTTATCTTAATTGCTTTCTATTGTTAGGCTTCACAACTATTTACCATAATATATTAGTTGTGAAGCCTCTTTTTGTATTAATAATGGGGTAAATGGTAAAAAAATGACCATATACTATTGTCCAATGTTCATTTGGCATCTTTTACTTGTTTTAGGCTCAAAATTGGATACTAACTTTTAAAATGGGCTCAATAATGACTTCCACCATCAAACCACCAACATTGACCATGTTTTCTAAACGTTTTGACCAAAGACCGAAGTGGAGGTTGAGTTGGCGCCAACATGGCATTGAAGGATAACATGAACGGAGAGAAGAACACGTGGGTTTTTCACCAAAATTTCATTTTGGGAAAATTTCATTTTACCCCCATAATAAGGAATTAATCTCAGATTCCTCCCAAAACATTCTGAAATTTCACTGCACCCCCAAGGGACTAAAGTGAAATTAAATGTTTCAACTAAAAGACCAAAATATCCTTATTAAAAGAAGTACAAACGTTTTGGAAATTTCTCATATGTGTCTTGGAAATTCTTCATATGTGTCTTGGAAATTTTTCATATGTGTCTTGGAAATATAGTTATGAAATTTTGGATGTTTTAGTATTGGATTCCATGATTTTTGAGACTTGAAAATACTCACATTGATGTTAAAAATAAGCACAAATGTTTTGAAAAGTTCTCTCATATCATTTTGGAAATTTCCCATAAATGTCTTGGAAATTATTTATATGTGTCTTGGAAATTCTTCATATGTGTCTTGGAAATCCAGTACAAAATTCAATAAGGACATTTTGGTCTTTTAGCTGAAACATTTAATTTCACTTTAATCCCTTGGGGGTGCAGTGAAATTTCAGAATGTTTTGGGGGAAATCTGAGATTAATTCCTTATTATGGGGATAAACTGAAATTTCCCTTTCATTTTCACCTAAATAAAGCATCAGATTCATTTCATCCCAAACAAGAAAAAAAGAAGATTCGAGAAAGCACAAAAGTCGAACCAGAGAGGAAGGAGAAAGACTTCATCTCCTCTTCCTTCTCTGTAACCCAATTCCTTCTCTCCCAATTCATTGTCGATGTCATTCTCCTTAGTTCTTCCCCGTGGTGTTCTTTGTTTCTAAGCTCTTCGCACATCACTGCTGCGTCATTCTCTGCAAGTTCTTCGGGGCTTCTGATATGGCATTAGCATCCTTGAGTTCTGAAATTGCTGGATTCGCTGATGCCACAGCTGCCGGACAAAATACCAAGAGACCCAAATGTAATAACCTCTGAAATTGCTGGATTTGTGTCCAACCTCTGTTTGTTGATTTTCCCATTGATTTTTTCTTTCAAACTCTGATTAATCGGTTTTGCGGGGGAAATTTCAAGTTTCTCTATAATTATTCGGTGCAGAGACTGAATGGAAACTTTGCAATTTACAAAAGTTGTGTAAGTACAAACGAAGCATCAAATCAAATTTCTACATAATTAGGAGATTTTTTCCGATGCTAGACACAAAATTGCTGGTTTGGTACTATTTCCCTTTACCAATAAGGTGTCGTGAGAGGGAGAAAGAGCGAGGTGAAGACGGTGTCAAGAAGGATCAGATGGTGTGAGAGAGGGTAGGTGAACAAGGTTTAATGAATAAAAAATTCCGAGAGAGAGAGACCATTTTTACTTCTTCCACTGCCACGTAATGGTCAAAAGAAGCTCACAAAAAAAAAAAAAAAAGAAGCCATACGTGGGACCCACACTTAAAAGTTAATAGACGTTTGATGGGTTTGACCGTGGAGGCCATTATTGAACTCATTTTAAAAATTGGTGTCTAATTTTGAAAAACCTAAACAAAATAAAAGGTGCTAGGTGAACATTAGATAATAGTATAAGGTCATTTTTTACCATTTACCCTAATGAATTTGTCACTTAAAAAATTATAAAAAGAAATATGACATATTTCTTTTTAAAGTAATTCGTGAATATATCAAGATAAAAAAATCCCTTTCGAATTTAAACTTGGATAAAGAGCCAAGCATTATTAAGGATGTGAGATCTTACTAGTAATTTTTTTTTTGTCTGTACTACAGTTATAAAGTGTAAAGATCCAATTTTAGCATTTTAAGTTAATTTATTTTTTTATTTTATAAAATGTTAAATATAAAAAAAATATGTTTCATCTGAAATTGGATGTGAGATTTAGAGAAATAACGGGAAAAAAGGAAACGGAAAGCACCCAACTCGAGCATTCTTTGTTTATTTTATTTTCTTCTTTATTTCTATTACTTAATCGATCTACATCACACACACACATAGATAGATATTCCAAATCTAAAAGGTTACTGACAATTTAAACCAAAACAAAATAAGAGAGGTCACCTAAATTTTTGTATAGCCAAAAAAATATATATTCAACACACGTACAGATATATATATGTAAAAAGGTATTTTTTGATGAGTGAATCTGAAACAATATATTGATGCAGGCTATGCTACATCAAATAGCTAGATACAATACAAACCAAGCAAGTATTGTATAGAATAAGAAATAGCAACCAAATGAAACGTTGGGGCATATAGATAACCCAACAGTTTTTATTTATTTATTTAATGTAATATGTATTTTTGTAGTATGAATTCATCAATCATTGATCAACCTTGGAATGGCTTCTGGAGTATATCAATTATTTTCTCGTCCACTTGGAAAGCCTTCTTAAGAACCTCAGAAGAGATGGGTGGATCAGAGCCAAACACAGATTTTGCAATGGGGATAACTCCAGCATTTTGGCTACTAAGACCTGCAAACGCAACAGCATTGCCATAACCCACGTTTTGTTGGAAGTGAATAAGACCGATTGGGAAAACAAACACGTCTCCCTTGTTAAGAACTTTGGTAAATAATTTATTTCCATTTTGATTAGAGGCCACAAATCCAACAAGAAGAGAGCCTTCGATCACTACAAGAATTTCAGTGCCACGTGGATGAGTGTGGGGTGGGTTCAAACCCTTTGGCGCAAAGTCAATGCGAGCAAGAGATATTCCAAGAGTGTTCAATCCAAGCAACGTGTTTACATCTGCTGTCTTAACAACAAAGCCTGTAGGATTTTCTGCTGTGTTTCCAACTTTATCAAACCCAGAAGCATAGAAATCCTCAGCTTTCACAGCTTTTGGATCCTTGCAAAATTTCCCGTTCACAAATACTGCATGCAAATTTGAGATTAAATTTTATAAGTTCGATAAAACAACAATATATAATTGAGTCAAATCAAACTTGTAAAGATTTAGTATAATTTGCTCCCTACGGTAACTTTTGAAGTTATTAATTTCATGTTTGGTGAAAAAAGTTATTAATCTCATATTTTTCTATTTCTTTCTAGGGAGAATTACAACCAGGTCTCATGGAAGAAATTAATCACAATCAAATCCCTCGATATCATCAAGTTACATCGAAATCCCTAATAATATGGGTGAAATTAAGTTGAACTATATTGGTTGTTGTCAATGCCGCTAATTGTAGAGTTGTCAATAACAGCTCAATATAATGAGCAATGTTGACAACTACTAGTGTAGTTTAATTCATTTTAAAGTTTATTAGGATTTCAATGTAATTTGATAATTTATAGAGATTCAACTTTAAATTCATTCTCTTCCACTTGACGTAGTTTTAATTCTTCCTTACTTCTTTCTAATGCCTCAATGTTTCTCAAATTTCTATTTGTATTAATCATTCAATTCTACATATACTGAGTAGCATTTTGATATATTATGAGACAAAAAAATGGTGTAGTTTTGATTTTGTATATGATTTTCCAAATAAGAATAATGTCAAATTGGGAACTATTTATTTATTTTTTGAAATAATAAAAAGCTCTACATGGTGCCATTTTTGCTTATAAGATATCAAAATATCGTTCATTTTATGTAGACTATAATACTAAATATATTTAAACATTTTAAAAAGTTTGAGTACTTCAAAGGGCTTTGGAGAGTACTCCCTCTATCCTTGTCCCTTATAAGATCAAAATAATAAGATTACATGAAAAATGTTAAAATGAGTTAAAAGTAATAATTATGTCGGAAATATATTTTCTTAAAAAATGCCCCCATTTATAAGTGGATAAATGTATGAGAATAATAATCAAATAATGATGAAAAATATATGTATGAAAAAAATTAATTAGGACTAAAAATGGGAAAAATACAATGCACAAACTTCGACAATGTGAATCATAAAAATGATATGGAGGAATTAAAAATTTGGATCTTATTTAAAAAAAAAATACAAAGTGTATAATAGAGATTGGGGCAGTAGAGGCCCCTTGCCCTAAGTTAATTGTGTTTACCTCCTTTAGTATATGAGTCATTGAGTGCGACACAGAAATCTTGTAGAGGACTTGGGTCATATGCAAGCACATGAACAGAAGCAACTGCCAAGAGGCTAACAACAACCAAGTACACAGATTTCATCTTGTGTGTGTATAAATCTCCCTATCTCTTTCTCTCTTAATTCTGTTTGTTAGTTTATGAGTTTTTGACTGAACTTAAAAGGCTATTTATAAGAAGAATCCATTGAAGTGGTCTCTTTAATTTACTTGCAGAAAGAAGCAAATATAATTAAATAATAGTGGCCCCTTGACCAGGTATTTTTTTTCTCCACCTGCAACTTATTACTCTTCCCTTTCATTTGATTAATTAGATCATATGATGGGAGTTATTGTGACCCTTTCTTTAATTCATTACGAACTACATGTCTATATATCTTTATACCTCATTCAATCTCTCTACTGTGTGTTCATGATTTTAAACTTTGAGAGGATTTTTTTGGCCAAAATGTGTTCAAGAAGGGAAGGTGAAGAATGTGTCTTCGGTGTAATTTTCTAGAGGTTGGGTGCAATTTCCTTATCAGTATTAAATGATGACGAAGAAAATGGCCAATCCAATCAGAAGCTATATTGCTTCCCATATATATTATATATCTTTTCATCATTTAATTCGTTAATTAAAGCGATCCGGGAATAATTCACTTTGTGCATTTATTTGTGATTTTTTTAGCGTCCTATTGTGTGCTGCTATCTACATTGGTTTTGCAGCTTAATTATCATAAACAGTTTTATCTATAAAATTTTAAGTTTATAGTTAGAATCAGGAGGAGTAAATTACAATAATATAGTTAATTAAATTAATTATGTAAATTATATAATGAGTAAACAAAGAATAAAAAGAAATAATCGGAAATTTAAGAAAAAAAGGGAGAATTAAAACAAGTTCGCCCAAATGTATAAAAAATAAGTTGAATATCATGTGACATAAATAAATTATAAAATGATACAACAATAATTTATTTAGGATTAATTATTAGAATGTTTAGGATTATACAAGAGGATATTAAATAAGAATATTTATTCATTATATTTATAATTTACTTAATGATTTATCTTCCAATTATTCTTGTTATTTTAAGGGTAGGATTTGAGATTTAGATTTGAATTTGAATTCTTATTATTTTTATTATTCCTAAAGCTCTATAAATAAAGATAGAGTTTCTTTTTGTATTTAGATATTGATTAATTAAATGAATTGAATGAGAGTTTATTTTCCGGCCTTCTCTAGTCTCCCTCTCCTCAAATTCTCCTCCTCATCTCTTCTTTCCCTTCCTTCCTAGTTGTTTTACATATTTTTCATTGTCAGTGTATTTTCATAAACTAGTAAACTATTATTACTTATCATATAATTTTCCAAATATGTTTCAAAAATATTCCAAAAAATATTAATATAGTTCACCAAATCAAACGTATTAATGGTTATAACAAGTGGGATTTCTTTACAGAATCTTTCTTTTCTAGAACAAGACTTTTCTTCGTCCTGCTTTCTGGGTTTGAGGCTTCGAACACGCACCACACTTTATCTATTTTTGTTTGGTGTGGTCAAATCATTTTTGTTGTTGTTGCAATTCTCTATTAATTACCGCGAGAAATCAAGAATAAAAAAACCTGAATTTTCTTAATTAGAAAGTCTAAGAATAGACAAGGTTGAGGCTCTTAGGAGTTTAATTATTTTGATTATTATGTCTATAATTTGTTTGGTTATTTTGTAGCTATTTGTACACAGTTTAATGTAGATTATTCTATTTTGTATGGGATATAATTAACACCAATAAGGAAGAAAAGAGGGGATAACTTTTGCCCAGGGTAAATGCTACGTAATAATCATGGAAGGAATGCATGTAATTAACTAGTTAGATAGTTTTTATTTTATGCATGAGTAACGGATTTGTTGGTGCTTGAAAACAGAGCAAAAGGGTGATTTAGGTCTTGATATTTGGTGGAGAAATAGCATCCTAATTTTTAAAAGAAGTTCTGTATCAGAGTCTTTAGATGTGTACACTAAGAGAGATGATTTTGTGGAGTTGATCCAAAAGTTTGGAAAATGATATGTGAAAGTCACTTTGCAGTTTGGAAAATAAGATTTTTGGAAAAGCTACGTCAAAGAATAAGCAGGGACATATTTCCTTAGGAATTTGTCTTCAAAACTTTGAACCACTATTTTTGAAGTTTTAATGAGTTAGATATGAATTTTCAAAGGTTTAAGAAAAGTCTATATTTTATAAGGATTGAGATTGAGTACCTATCACCAAGTTGGAAACATGAAATCTGGTGACATTTTTTTTAAAAAAATATTTTAATGTGTACATAATTTAATTTAAATTAAAGATAAAATCTTACTTGTTTCTTTTTGTTAAAAAAAGTTTATTTAAAAATCATCAATTCAAAATTTAAAGATAAACCATTGAAACATAATTTGAAGGTTGTAGAGCTCATCAAGTGAAACTCTCACATTACTTTTGATTCACAAGTAGTTCTTAAATGACTAAACAACTATGATAAATGACCCAAAGAAAGATGCAAAAACACCATCTATTGGAGTTAGCATATATAAAACTAGCATGTGCTTCCCGTGCGATGTGAGGGAAGCTTGTACAAAAATAATAATGTTTTAACTAGTAGTGTAGGGTTTAGGCGCATGCCTTGATGATGATCAGTGTATTATGAAATGAATATCCACATGAGTTAGATCACAGAGAGTGGATCTGGCTATAATAAACAACAGTTTGCACAAGATGTAACACCTGGACTTTTACTACTATATTATAGTAATTTAATTGAATTATAACCACTTTTATGAATATTCGAAGCCCAAAAATACGGAAAATTTAAAACTTTTTCTTTTTAAAATATTTATTCAACCTTCTGTCAGTTGGAATGGGCTTTTCGAACAACTCAGAATTTAAAACTTTTATAAGACCAAGTGGTGCATAAAACAATTAAACTACCTAGGTTTCCTTATATTTTCCTCCCCTTGATGATAGTGTGTGGGGAGTGAAAACCCATTCATGGGTTCCCTGTATCTATTTATGGGTTTCTACCTTTCCGATATTAAAACGCTGGGGTTACCTCGGTTGATAACCCTTCTACCAGAATACGCAGCGACATTAAAATAATACATACATTTATAGTAATTTTATTTCCTGGGCTCTCTATTAATAATTTAGTAATTTTACCTTTACACATATACAAATAATCTTTTTAAAAATATTTACTACCTCTGACTTTTCAATTTCTACTCCTAATTTCTTCGTCTACTCCTCTCCCCCGCTAGCTTCTTTTAACCTGCTAAACTGGAAATGTTTGGGGAAGGGGGGTATTATATAAAGGGTTAGGGGAAAAATAGAGTTCTGACCCCTAAAACTTTCTTCTTTTCGTTTTAATCCCTAAAACCAACTTTTTATTATTTTCAGTTTAGTCCCTTCTTGAAAATAATTTTCTAAAATAAATTCTTATATCATATTAGAGATTTTTCTTAGTCATAAATTTCTTTAAGCCTTAAAATAAATTCTCCTAAAGTTCCCAAATCAAAATTTATCTTCTAATTATTTTTCTTTATTTTCTAAAGAAAATAATCCTTAAAATTATTAAAAATATCTAAAACATCATAATTTCATTTTTAATGCTTTTTAATGTTTTAATAATATTTCCTAAATCTTATTTAATTCCTTATTTCCTATTTTCTAAAATTTGGGGTGTTACAATTCTCCCCCACTAAAATAATTTCGTCCTCGAAATTAAGAAGAGTTTTCTTACTATTAAAACTCTTAATATTATTTTATATCACTGTTCTGAAGGGTTTCACTCATAACTTTACCAGGTAACATGTTTTCATCAAATCAATTTATCATTAACTAAGATAGGCTAACACATTTATAATTAGTTTTTACATTACAAATTTAATATGCAAAAATACATATTGCAACAACATTCATTAATTATGAAGGTGTATACTTATTTATCTTTTAAGGATTTTTAACAATACATTTTTCAATTAGATTTGTTCTTCAAATATTTGAGACACCTATTAACTATTTAGAAATATCAAGCAAGCAAAGTTCAGTCCAAGTGTTCAAATATTCAACAAATAACCAATCATTTACCCACAAAACCATATAATTAAACAAATATTAGGCTTCATTTCTTTAATTTATCTCATTTAAATTTATTTATTTATTTATTTATTTCTAACATAGAAATCTGGATAAAGTACAAAGAAATCATATAAAACAAGGAACGAATCAGGACACACACGGAGAGGAAAATACTAGAAATTCCTCATCATCATAGAAACACAAAATCACATAAATAGAAGCAGAATTTCGTTCGACAAAGGAAGAAATTGAATCATTACCATATTTAATTGTCATTTTAACAATCCTAACACAATCTTTCCTTAGTATTTCTTATGACTTGTGGGTTATGGGCCCACCCTTTTCTACCTTTTTCATTACCCTCTTTTTCATTACTTCATTATTTTTAGGAATCTTTTCCTATCTAAATAAATTCTGACTACTTCTTCAACTAATAAATACATTCCTATGGACTTGAAAAGTCCATTCTTGCTAACTTTACCATAGACTATATAAGCTTACTGGGAATCAGAGATGAGTGAACTAGATTAAAAGTTAACTTCCCCTTTAACTGAGCTATAAGGTTTTTATGTTCTGGCTTATCTAGGTCATAATCTATCTAGAGAATTGCTGTATCTATGAGATCTATCTGTGATCTCTATACTTTCCTCTAGGATCTAACTGTGATCCCTTGTCTGTTTGTCTCTTTATTGCTCACCTTTAAAATTTGTCCACTCTAGGTAGGGATGCTCCCATAGCTATGGGCCCCACAGTCACCCTTCACTGTTTTGTTTCTCATGGTAGGGATGATGGCACGCAGCCCCCACACTCACCCATGAAAACACGTCTTTCTCTTGGATCCACTCCGATCCCATCTTCTTTCTTCTCTTAGATACGCTTCTATTACTCTTGGTCAATCTGTCCCGCTACATTGATATAAAGTTTCCCCTTTTTCGCCTGGCCAGGGCTTCTTTTTAAATAGAAGGAAAACCGAATATCAGTGTAGTTAGGGTATTCTTTGACCAATGACCATCATTCTTTTAGGCTTTGCCTAATCTCTGTTCTGTGTGCATTCTCTTGCATCACTCCTGATCACTGTAAAGTCATAATACTCTATGATCTTTCGAAAAAATTTTCCATAACTTAAGCTCCATACTTCCATAATTCTGAACTTAAAACATATTTCTATTATAATAAAGCTCAAATCATTTAAATTCTAATCTTTAACCTCAACATTAGTACTAAAATCTAACTTAAATCTTTCAATGATTATATAATCCATCAAAAGACCATAGATTTACCCTCAAGAGATTGAATTTAACTTAGATTTCTACGTTTCAAATTCTCAAAATTCGTAAATCCTTTCTTAGCTTCACATTTTCCACCTTGGTACCTTCCTTTAAATTATAAATATCCCCCAAAATTTCGTAATTGACTTCCATAAACCGCTTATATCTCCCATTTTAAGAACTTATAACTACTCTCCAACCTTTCTTTTTGTTCACTAATCTTGTAACTTTAAGGTAAATTTTTATTTTCTAGGGTAAAACTCTCTCCAATAGTCAAAATCACTCTAATTGTTGCTAGAATTCACTGAAAATCCTCTTCTAATCTGGCTTCTTATACTGAATCATCCCTTAGAAATTGGTACAACCATTGTTGAATTCAAATATAAAGCTATCAGGGTTTAAAAATCCAGTTAGAATTTTGACCCAATCCTTAACAATGTCACATAACTCACTTCTAATATCTATACCTCACTTCTTGTATGTCCTCAAATGTATAAATAATAACTATTATCCGATCATTTACTTCGATCAAATGGGTTTAACTTAACTTGAATCCTTCAAAATCGTTTATTTTTACCATCTATTATCCTCTTATCTGTAAGTTGCCTGCCTAAGAATCCAATCTGCTGAACCAACTTATCTATGGCAAACTTACTCTGAGTCGGTCAATTCACCAAGACCAGACTTCAAAATAAAATTAATAATTGGCTTCTTTACATCTTGAAAATACTTTTCCAAAGATATTCTAAGGGTTTTCTTTTGGGCAACATCAAAGGGAATTCCAATATCGTCTTCTATGTATCTAATCGACAAGGCTTATAACTATAGCATTCTAAAGGTGTTCTAATGGTATCCTTAAATAACTAACTAATGAGCAAAGTATTCTAGCTAACCTATGCCAGAATCTCTGCTCTGATACCAAAATGTAACACCTGGACTTTTACTACTATATTATAGTAATTTAATTGAATTATAACCACTTTTATGAATATTCGAAGCCCAAAAATACGGAAAATTTAAAACTTTTTCTTTTTAAAATATTTATTCAACCTTCTGTCAGTTGGAATGGGCTTTTCGAACAACTCAGAATTTAAAACTTTTATAAGACCAAGTGGTGCATAAAACAATTAAACTACCTAGGTTTCCTTATATTTTCCTCCCCTTGATGATAGTGTGTGGGGAGTGAAAACCCATTCATGGGTTCCCTGTATCTATTTATGGGTTTCTACCTTTCCGATATTAAAACGCTGGGGTTACCTCGGTTGATAACCCTTCTACCAGAATACGCAGCGACATTAAAATAATACATACATTTATAGTAATTTTATTTCCTGGGCTCTCTATTAATAATTTAGTAATTTTACCTTTACACATATACAAATAATCTTTTTAAAAATATTTACTACCTCTGACTTTTCAATTTCTACTCCTAATTTCTTCGTCTACTCCTCTCCCCCGCTAGCTTCTTTTAACCTGCTAAACTGGAAATGTTTGGGGAAGGGGGTATTATATAAAGGGTTAGGGGAAAAATAGAGTTCTGACCCCTAAAACTTTCTTCTTTTCGTTTTAATCCCTAAAACCAACTTTTTATTATTTTCAGTTTAGTCCCTTCTTGAAAATAATTTTCTAAAATAAATTCTTATATCATATTAGAGATTTTTCTTAGTCATAAATTTCTTTAAGCCTTAAAATAAATTCTCCTAAAGTTCCCAAATCAAAATTTATCTTCTAATTATTTTTCTTTATTTTCTAAAGAAAATAATCCTTAAAATTATTAAAAATATCTAAAACATCATAATTTCATTTTTAATGCTTTTTAATGTTTTAATAATATTTCCTAAATCTTATTTAATTCCTTATTTCCTATTTTCTAAAATTTGGGGTGTTACACAAGAGAGAAAGAGATATTTGAGAGAAGGAGTGGGAGAAATATTTTCAGTTGGTTGTTTATGCATACACATTCACTTACTTAAACTCACGATGAAAACTGTTCCCTCATTATTTCCACATAATTGTTGCCACTTCTTTTAGAAATTTGAATTAAATGGAAATATTACATTTAATATCCCAACAAATCTGAATAATTATATTCAGACCACAGAGCAATTTTATAGGGCCAAATTCACCAATGGTGGACTAAACCTAACCCAATTTCTTTCATTTCCCACTCACACTTAGTGGATTCTACAATTTGTGGGCTACTTGATACCAATGTAGGGTTTGGGAGCAAAACTTGATGATGATCAATGTATTAAGAATACCCACACGTGTGATATCAGAGAGAGTGGATCTGTCTATAATACACAACGGTTTGCACAAAAGAGAGAGAGAGAGAGAGAGAGAGAGAGAGAGAGAGAGAGATTTGAGAGAAGGAACAAGAGAAAGATTTTCAGTTGGTTGTTTCACTTACCTAAACACACTATGCAAAATGCTCTTTCCTTATTTCTACATAGCTGTTCCACTTCTTTTAGAAATTTGAGTTAAATGGGAATATTACATTTAATACCCCAACAAATATGAATAATTATATTCAGATCCTAGAGCTATTTTGTTAGGTCTACCTCAGCAACGGTGGACTAACCCTAACTCATTTTTATACATCTCCCACTCACATTTGGTGGATTTTATAATTCATTGACCTGATACCAATGTAGGGTTTGGGAGCATACCTTTGTGACGATTAGTGTATTATCAATACTCACACAAGTAAAATCCTAGAGAGTGGATCTGGCTATATACAACAGTTTGCACAAAAGAGAAAGAGATATATTTGAGAGAAGGAATGGAAGAAAGATTTTCACTTGGTTGTTTCTACCAATATGTTCACTTAAACTCATGATGCAAAACTGTTACCTCCTTATTTTCACGTAATTGTTCCCACGTCTTTTAGAAAGTTTAGTTAAATGGGAATATTACAGTTAACATCCCAAAAAATCTAAATAAAGAATTATATTAAGACCCCAAAGATATTTTATGAGCCTAATTCACTAAGGGTGGACTAACTCTAACCCATTTTTCTACATGCAGAAAATTTCCTCCAATGTATAACAATAAACCATGAGTATCATCAAGAGATAGTGTCAACATAAACAATACTTCATTTCATGTATTAGCTGGTCCTCTAAGTGGAGATAGTCAACTCATTCCAATAACTTCAAGAAATTTATTGCAGCGATGCAAATACAATGCATAAGAATAGATTGTCTTTAAAATATTTCTAAACAAAAATTAACACGAACAATATTGTTGAGTTTATTTTTTGTTTGCATGACTAATTTAAATTGCATAGAATGACTAACTATTCGCTATTACGAGTAGTATGCATAATATGATGAACCCATGCATCATCAGGCAACCATTGAAGACATGGAAAATAGAAATGAACTCACCCAAACTTAAGGAACTACATAGCATTGTTTTTTCAATTGACATAGGAAATACCCATAAAAACTTGGCTTTATTTAATTTCATTAAGCCAACATGCCAAACATAATTATATAGTATAGCTGTTGAATGAATCCCCACCCAAGGCTATGAGCAGCAGCAAATCAGTTGAGAGCACCAAGCATGGTAATATTCCACCAACATAAAAGAACTAAGTCAATTTGCAAATTGTTCCACAGCTTGAGAGCACCAAGCATGGTAAATCCTTATATCATTTCACTCTTCTTTTATGCTCATAAATAAGTAGTTTTTTTTTACTAAACAACAACAAGAAGCAAAAGAACCATTTTGGAGGGCTTGGGTGTGCTTGAAGGATAAGCTTTAAATTGAGATTTTTAAGGAGCATTTCCACAAATTTTATTTCTTTGCATGAAATAATTATGGATAATTCAATGGTTCCACATGTGTGTTATGAGTGAATGCAAGCCCTCTAATCTTATGAAGCACATGATTTCTGAGCTTTCCATCAATCAGCAAATTTTTTTTTTGTTTAGAGAAAAAACTCAGCATCAGATTAAAGCTAAATAAAAATATACGCAGTCTTTCTCGTGGCACTATACTTAAAATTACTTAAGCAAAATGCATATCAATATTTAATAGAATAATACTCCTGGAAGTAATCAATGCAAGGTTTGAGCATTTTGTCTTTTGCATATCGATAAATCACTTCCTCATATATGCTTCTTATATGGTTTAAGTGGGGAGGAGATAATGATGTTCATAGATGCTTTCCATGAAATCGGTAATGAAATTTACATCACATCATCATCTATAATAATGATGATAATTGTCATATAAAAATATTAATCCACCCGAAATCTAATAACAATACAATAATAATTCATATAAACCCTATGACACTAAGTGCCACAAAGGAATGCCTGGCAACCAGACATCTGCTTCTTTTCCCATTTGCATAACCTTCCTAATGTTAATGAATGGCTTGTGCTTAGCCGGCACTTATCTTGATGTAGATCTTTTTCCAAAATATTTCAAAAAAATCTCATTTTGTTCCATTTTGATGATGTTTCTAGCCACTATTACCATAAAATGTTAGATTATTAATTGATTGATTGTTTGATAGAAGATAATTTCTTGTAATATGAAGCTCTTGCTGTGTTTGAGGAATCTCAAGATATCTAAAAAGAACCTGCAAGATAAGAAAAGAAAGACATCTATGTAAAGCCCATAAAAAATTTCAGAGAACACAAGACACCAAACCGTCAATCAAACATAACCTTTCCAAAATCCTTCTGCTTCAAAAAATAGTAAAAGGAAACAAGGGAGAGGACAAAAACCATGGAAAGAATGGAAGAAAAGGCCTATCAGAAAATATATGAAGAAAATGCATCCAAGTGCCCGGACAAATAAAAATGATGAACAACGACTATTTTCATACAGAGAATATCAAGTGAAGAGACCATACTAACAGCTAAAGCATTGTGAAAAGGGAATGAAGCTATTTGACACAAGATCTTTATGGTCATTAAATTGTAGCTATATCTTTGTGAATGAGGTACTGCAATGTAAAGATGGAAGGCTTCTATTTATGATGTCTACAAAGAAATATAGGTGGCGATTTGAATTTCAATTTCAAATTAAGAGGTTAGTTATATGATGAAAGAATGGGGGGACAATCCTAGACAAAATGTCCAACAAAAAAGCAATGCACACAAGCTAGTTCCTTTGATGTAAAATCTCAAGTCCAAGTAATAAACATTACACATCAACACTTAGCAAGCGGCAACAACTCAATCAAAACCAACAAATTGGGTGCAGCAAAAATCATGAGAAGAATGGTATTTGATTAATGACAGTAAGAACACATAACCAGGTATACAAAACCAGTGACACAGTGCAAAGTTATAACTGTCATACAATCACATAAAAGAACACATGCTGGCCAGAACAGAGGCTCTAGGGACATGCACTAAAATGACAACACGAGGACTGATGCTATACTAATATCAGAGCTCAAAACCAGATATCAATACCCAGGAATATGCATCAATCAGCCAAAACCAGTATCAGCAGCAAAATAGAACCAGTTTCAGATGATGGAAATTATGGTGTAAAAGAGCAAAGATTACAACAAGTAATGACAGTGAAAAGTTGTAGCAGGATTGCTGCAACCTGCTGCAACTTTGTGCAGCAAGGTTTCTGCACTTATGCAGCAGTTTGCAGCATGGTTGCTGCCCAATTTATGCAGCAGTTTGCTGCCAAATTATGCAGCAAGTTGCTGCTGTTTCTTCAGCGAAATTGGTGCTGTTTTGGCAGCGAAATGGGGTCAATTTGAGCAGCAAAAGGTAGGCTAATTTGAGCACAAATATCGCACAAATGTGGCTGCAAAAATGTAGCAAAAGGGGGTACACAAGTTGCAGCAAAGGTTGGAAAATGTGCAGGAATTCTTGCAAAAAGTCCTCAATTAATTCTAGGTAAATAACCCTCCTCAATGATCAAAACAAGTTTAAATATGTTAGGGAGACTTGTGACAATCAAGGATGTACCTAGGCTACTAATTGTTTGGTGTTAACTTCATGAAATTCATGTCATTTAAGCACATTTTCCTATAGTTCTTACACCTTTTGGGTGGAGTTATACTTATTTGGACGTACACATTATAAGAAAATTTGCCAAGTTGATATTTGGATTGAAATCATAAAATTATTGATTTAAATGTGAATATATTCCCCTCTTTTATCAACTTTGTTGTTGGTAGATTTCTTTACTTGTTAGGTTGTTGAAGTATATCAATTAAGCCACATTTGAGATGCAATTGAAGCTAAAGTCAATGGTCAAAAAGTGGCAAAGAAGATTTGGTATAACCAAGAAAATAAAGAGATAGAAAGATTTTGGCCGCAGCAGCGACACTTACTGTAGATGCATGTTTTCATGACATAACAGATTTTAGGATTAGAAATGTGGCCAGACTCGACCAAAAACAGACCTCCTCGACTTTGGGACATCTTGTGGGCTATCTTGGTGTAATGACTCAAGAATTTGACTTCTTAAAATTAGCAATAATTGATTGTTCATGTAAAATAAGAAAAAGAAATTTAGAGAGGAAGAAGCAAAAGATATAATTGATTGCAAGAGGGAAATAAGGAAACTAATATTAAAATCATAAAACACCTTAACTTATATTCCTACAAATATGAGTTTCCGACAAATTAAATTTATGTATATTTTATTTCTATAATTTTGGTTTAGCTTTAAATGGAAGTTAGATGTATTTTATTTTAGTGTTCACATGTGTGTGTATAAAAATAATAAATTCAATGAAAGAAATTTTTCGAGAAGAGGGGGAATGATTAGTACTAACATCATATTTAAATTAAAGTTACTAAAGAATACCTGTTTTATCTTTAATAGCTTTTGAGATAATATAAAGTTAATTAATTTTTGAATAATGATTTGATTATTGTTAGAATAGAATGGAATCCCTAGAATTATGGAGTTTACCATTATGCCTAATATAATATTAATACATATGATTTACTAGTAGTCCTTGTTGTTGAGCATATAAATCCAATTCACGCTAGGAATTTTTTGTTTTTCAAACGTTTTAAATTACCATAAGGTCCTTGTTTAAGAAAAAGAATTAGTAGTGATAATAATAAAAAAGGAGATAGATAAATTCCTAAAAATCCCCATCAGATTTTTTTTTAACTCCCCTGCCTTTTTTATCCGCGAGGCTATTGCAAAAGAGGAAAAATGGGGGTGAGGATGTTCTGGAAGGTTCATGATTAAGCTCCATTTTTTTTCTCTGCGTTTGATCGTTTCTTTGGTCGCTGGCTGCTCAATTTTTCAGGAGGCTGCTCTGCTTTCAATTGGAATCTCTGCTAGTGGCGTTGAAACTTCTCACTTTTCCTTCATTTTCCTTTGCTTAATTGTGTTACTGTATGGATGCAAGAAAAACGCCATCTTCACTACCCTGAAGAGTCTCTTGAGTATTGGTTGTGTGGTACGTAATCATCCTCTTTGTCTTATTCTAATTTAACATTGCTATGCCTAATCATTCCTCTTCTTTCTCCTTGTTTTCTATTAGTGTGGGTGGTGGGTTGGGTGCCAATTAATTTATATTTTTTTCCTGTATTGATTGTAAAAGTAGAGATGTGAGATACTTAATTGCATTTTTTCTTTGATAGTTCATGTCCTATCCTCCCAACATCTGCATCGTGTGTGTGTTAAGCTATTGTTTTGTCATTCCCTTTTGGTCGTTTTATGCTCAGGGGATAGATCTTTTGTAGATTTTATTGTATTTGCTTTGGACATTTGCAATGGGAGAAAAGCAGAGCAAGGTTTCGTGTGAAAGATAAAAGTTGGAGATATTGTACCTCTTCCGTTTCATTTTCCTATTGGTACTTCCATGACTTTCAGTTGCTAATGTTTTCTTTCCTTGATTATGTATTGACAAATTGGGAAATTATGGTATTCTTGGGATTTTGTGAATATATAGAATTTGACTTATAATTAGAATGTGAGAAGGTTGGGTAGTTGAAATAGAAAGATTCATATTTCCTAAGGAAGCTAGATTGAGTGCACAAAGTGTTTGATAAAATGCTTGAGTGAAAGTAGAGTTAGAAGTGGGGTAAAAGATTGTTAAGATAAAGATGGTATTTATTGGACTTGGAAGTACGTGAGTGTTATATGGAATAAAGTGGTTGGGATGATTCTAGGATTTTGTTGAATCTTTGTATCGATTAATACTTGATTTTTATTCTATTTTAGTAATAAATGATATATATATATATATATATGTATGTATTTTTTATCTTATCTTCATGCTTCTAAGTGATTAATCACTATTTAGATTGATTTATTCATTTGGGTTTGACATAAGAGAGCTAACCTAGGTGTAGAATTTTGTTAAAATCATGCTTGACTCAAAATTTACTTGATAAATATATAGTTTGTTGGTAAAATAGATATATATTTATTGACATTGCATTGTAACATTAACTTTGGTGTTTAAAGTAGATTTTCATTACTTGTAGCAAGAGATTGTACATTTTCATATAAAAGAAACTTGATTTTAACTTGAGAGAACTTAATCAAGTGCCTTTAAACTTTAGAAAAACACATATATTCATGGAAAAATCATTTGAGAGGGAGTTCATCAAGTTTTATGTAGTATAAATGGGAGAAATAATCTTAGACCCAATTTATTTAATCCTTGTAGTTAAAAGATGATTTGTTTTTATCATTTTCTAGTTTTAAAATAGATTTCAACGTCCTTTTATTTCACAACCAAAATGTTTTTGTAGTTCAGCTTAATTGAAACTTAGTTTTTTGTTTGGTCAATATCTAAATCCAAATCTCCGTGTAAGCGATATTTTATCACTACAAAAAAACAGTAAATTAGTTATAAAAGTTAGCCACGGAATTCCGTTTGTAAATACAAGATTTTGTGGCTAATTATTTACCAACGGTCTATTTTCTAACGGATTTTGTGGCTAATTCATTATTTTTTTTAGTCTATACTACTTGGAATCCATGCGCTTGCAATTTATGCTTAATGGCGAATATTTAGGATACTTCTCTATTTTTATTTTGTTTAGTTATAGCTTGTTCGTGAGTATGTAGGAGCATGCGTAACTATACCTGTCTAATGCTATTGCAACTTTATTATACGTGCTTATCATAAACTTGTCTCTACTTTGATGTCATTGGGCCATGGCATCATCATAAACTGCTTTTTCATAGGTTATACTTGTGTCTTGTGGTGGCGTTAAATCCTAGTGATGACATTGTATCTGGTATTCGACATTTTTTTATTTCATTATCAGGTATCTGACAGCCAGTTAATCTGCTTCGAAAAGTTTATATTTTTTTTATGATAATTTTATAAACTATAAAATCGGGATAAACCATCTATAATTTTTTGTTAGTTGTGGATGGATGTGAGATTATGAGAAGAGAAAAGAAATGGAGAAAAGGCTAGCTTAAGCATTACTTTTTTAATTTCTTCTTTATTTCCATTATTTCTTGATCTGCATCACACAAACATATATATTCAAAATTTAAAGGGTTATTGACAATTCGAAAACAAAACAATATAAAACACACGTAAATACATATATATGTAAAATATTATTCGATGAGTGAATCTGAAACAAGATATTGATGTAGGCTATGCCACATCAAACGTACAATACAAATCAAACAAGTGTTGTAGTATATAAGAAATAGCTGCCAAATAAAACCTTGGGGGCATATAGATAACCCCAAAGTTTTTTTTATTTATTTAATGTAATACGTATTTGTGTAGTATCATTGCATCAATCATTGATTAACCTTGGAATGGCTTTTCAAGTAGATCAATTATTTTCTCATCCACTTGGAAAGCCTTTACAAGAACCTCAGGAGAGATGGGTGGATTAGAGCCAAACACTGAATTTGCAATTGTGATAACTCCAGCATTTTGGCTACTAAGGCCTGAAAATGCAACAGCGTTTCCATAACCCACGTTAAGTTGGAAGTGAATAAGACCGATTGGGAAAACAAACACGTCTCCCTTGTTAAGCACTTTGGTAAATAATTTATTCCCATTTTGGTTAGAGGCCACAAATCCAACAAGAAGAGAACCTTCGATCACTACGAGGATCTCAGTGCCACGTGGATGAGTGTGAGGAGGGTTCAAACCCTTTGGCTCAAAGTCAAGGCGAACAAGAGAGATTCCAAGAGTGTTCAATCCAAGCAAGGAGTTCACATCTGCAGTTTTGGTAGCAAAGCCAGTGGGGTTTTTGTCTCCGGGTTTATCAAATCCAGGTAAAAAGAAGTCCTCAGCTTTCACAGCATTTGGATCCTTGCAAAATTTCCCGTTCACAAATACTGCACGCAAATTTAAGGGATCAAATATTATAAGTTTTCTAAAAAAAACAATATGTTACTGAGTCAAATTAAAATTGTAAAGCTTTAGTATAATTTGGTCCTTACGGTAAGTTCTAATGATATTATAATGTCTTGTTTGATAAAAAAAAGTTATTAATGTCATGTTCTCTAACTTTTTCTAATGCCTCAACTTTGCAAATATTTTTTTATTGATCATTAGATTCTACATAAAATAAGTAACATTTTGATATATTATAAGGAAAAAAATGGTGCAGTTTTTAGTTTTTTATATAATTTTCTACATAAAAATAATGTTTAATTGAGTATTTTTATTTATCTTTTAGAAAATAATAAAGCATTCAAAGCTACACTATATTTTTCTTCTTACGATATCAAAGCATCATTCATTTTATGTACAATATACTGATAAATATTAAAAAAACAATTAATTAGTTTAAGAATTTTCAAGGGTGTTGGACGCCCTTTATCTGACTGTCCCTATCCCTTATTATAAGATGATAATAATAATGTTACATGAAAATAGTTAAAATGAGTTAAAAGTAATAATGATGTAGGAAATATATGTGTGTGTTTGTGTTTAAAAATTCCCTTATTTATAAGTGGATGAATGTGAGAGGAAAATAAAAAGAAAAGGCTAAAGGTCATATTTGCCCCTGAAGTATGCACGATGTATAATATCTGCCCTGAAGTATTTTTGGGTCCAAATGTGCCCTCGAAGTATAAAAATGGATCATATTCACCCTTTAGCCGTTAAAAAGCTCACGTTGACCGTTAAACAGTGGACGTTGACCGTTAATATTTTAACGGCTGAAGGGCGCATATGATCCATTTTCATATTTCGATGGCACATCTGGGCCCAAAAATATTTTAAGGGCAGATATGATACAACGTGCATACTTCAGGGGCAAATATGACCTTTAACCCAAAAAGAAATGAAGAAATAAAATGTATGAAAAAAATTAAGTAGGACTAAAAATTGTAAAAATAAATTCAATGCACGGAGGACACCAACGTGAATCATACAAAAAGAAATAGAGGGATTAAAAATTTGGCGCTTATAAAAAATAGACAAATGATGTATTAAAGAATGGGGGCATTAGAGGCCCCTGCCCAAACTTAATTGTGTACCTCCTTTAGTATACGAGTCATTGAGTGCCACGCAGAAATCTTGAAGAGGACTTGGGTCATATGCAAGCACATGAGCAGAAGCAAATGCCAAAAGGCTAACAACAACAAAGTACACGGATTTCATCTTGTGTGTATATATCTCTCTCTATCCTCTCTCTATCTCTATCTCTTTTAATTCTGTACTATGTTAGTATATGAGTTTATGAATGAACTTAAAGACTATTTATAAGGATAGTCCATTGAAGTGGTCTCTTTAATATGCGTACATGAAGAAGCAAATATAATTTAAGTGTTATTTTTCTTCACCTGCAACTTATTACCCTTTCAATTCATTTGATTGGATCATATGATGATCGGAGTTGTTGTGACCCTGTCTTTAATATACCAACTACATGTCTATCTCAATGCCTCTTTCAATTCTCTTTATCTATGTTTATGGTTTTGGACTTAGATGCTTTTTGGCCAAAATGTGTTTAAGAAGGAAGTGAAGAATTGGTTTTCGGTGCAATTTTCTTGGCTGTTCCAATAAGAAGCTGTATTTGGCCCCAAAAACAAAACAAAAAAAGAAGAAGAAGCTTTATTGCTTCTGATATTATTATATCTTTTCATCATTTAAGTTGTTGATAGAATCGATCAGTAAATATTTTGATCTGTGCATTTATTTATGCTTTTTTTACCATCTTTTGGGTGCTGCTATATATATTATTGGTTAATTGCAGCGTAATTGCGTCAACAGTATTATTTAGAATAAATTTTAAGTTTATAATTCTAATTAAAAGGAATAAATGATTATTTAATCATTTAATTATTTGGAGTGATTTGCTTCATACTTAAACAAGGAACAAAAATAAATAAAAAAAATTAAAATCGAACACACACATAAAGAATAACAGTGGAAAATTATGTAACATGAATAAAATATGAAATAATACTATGATAATTAATAAAAAAACGATAGGAATAAATACATACAAAACTAATGTAAATGACAATATAATGGTCCAAATGTTTTGTTTTTATGTACTTTTTTATTGACGGCGTATTTTTATATGCAAATGAACTATTCCTAGTCATATAGTTTTCCAGAAATGCTTTAAAATAATCCCCAAAAAAAAAAATCAACGGTTCATCAAGTCAAAATATTAATGTCTACTTAGGTGGATTTCTTTACCGAATCCTTCTTTTCTAGAACAAGACTTTTCTTCATCTTCCTTTGTGGGTTTGGAGCTTCAAACACCCTCGCTTTTTTTATCAAGGCGATCTAAGCAATCAAACAGAGAAATGAAGTGAAAGAGAATTCAGAAACAGAGTTATCCCTTGTCTAAGTGAAAATTGCCCTCCTATCATGGGAAGTTACGTTGATTTATAATTTAATCATAAAAGGGAAACTACTCCAATTGTCTCATATCTATCTACTTTTAGATAGCAGTCCCTCTTAAATTGAGTTTAGATCCTCATCCACCAAGAGTTGATTAGGTATATTTTAAGAAGGAGAATCATAGTGAAGGATCAAATTCACATGTTAATAACGAACTAAAATCATGTTGAGCTATAAGTTAGACCTTATATACAACAACAACAATAAATCTTATCCCACTTGGTGGGGTCAGCTATATGGATCAAACGACGCCATTGTTCTCTATCAATAACCAAATCTTTAGATATATTATTCACTAAAAGATCTCACTCTACAACTTCACTGATGAGTGTTCGCCTTGGTCTCTCTCATCCTGATCAACTTGGAAATCGTTATGATAAAATTGTAAATCCCTATGTAAAAGTTGTGAAAAGTAGTATAAGTTTATTTTAATCTTAATGGCCTTATCAAATGAAAGAGGCAAAAAATACACAAGAGGGTGAGTGAATTGAGTATTCCAAAAATTTTCTTTTAACTCTCAAACACTCTTTCTGGATTTCTCAAAGAGATAAAGAAATAAACTCATGATTTATACTAATTCGACTATAACTCATACCTATATCCAGTTTTTTAATCTTAGTTGGGTTCCACTAGTGAGAATTGGTATTAAACCAAATTCTTGAATATCTTTACAACCAGAGAGTTTTCTTCTCAGTAAGATCACTCTATCTTACAAGAATCTCTCCCCGTTAGACTTTGTAAGTAAGCACCCTTTCCTTAGAATCCCACTATCTTAAGGAATTTGAAAAAGGAAAAATTACAGAAAGCTTGCTCACACTATTGAGCAGATATGAAATCATTTAAGCTTACAAACACAGAAAATGAAATGGAGACTTAGAGAATTTTTGTGCTCTTTATCGCAGATTGCTTCAAGTGTATTGCCTTGGTTCAGCTTCTGTCTTCAATTCTTGTACATCTAGTTTGATATTTTGCCATTGCAATCTTCACTTTAATAAAATAGATGTTGCATTAATTATCATAGCAAATATGAAACTTTGATCTTTGATGAATGGGTGAGATGAAGCCTCTTAAGCAATCTGTCCGATTTGAGTTATGTCCTCTGGTTAAAAATTGATTTGCTAAACTCTTATCTGTTGAGTTCCTTAAGATAAGCTACTAGCGGCTATTTAATGTAGATGATATCATAACTTCACTTTTTTATCTCCCTTATGTCTCATGTTCTTCTTTCCTGAAATAAATCAAACAAAAACTACAAAAATACCAAGTTGAATATCAGGAACTCGAATATAAGTGTCTGAGAGTGAAATTCAAATGTTTAAAGTCAATGCTCGATGGATGATGCAATCATCGATTGTTCTCAGTGCTTGATCATTCTACTTTACTTGATCAAATGCACAATGCTCTGAAGATTTCAACTTGCAATACTCGATCAAACTATTAAACATCGATTGAACAAAACAATACAATGCTCGATCATTGATTTAATGATCGATCATACTGAATTGCTCGATGGATAAATTCACTTTTGATGATCAATCAGACTTGGAATAATTTTGTAAATTTTCTAAGTTGAAGCATGGTAATCGATCGTCAAACTAATCATTGAGCAATGAGCGATGATCGATGGCCAATTCAGTGATTGAGTATTCTTCGAGCATTTACTTGACCTTCGAGTATTGGTTTCGAAAAATATATAGATAATCGATGAAATTCTTAACAATAAATTATTTTGTTTAAAAAAAATCAATACTCGATATATGCTTTGTATGCCATCAATGATTGAAGCCTTTCAATGCTTGATTGTTTACCAAGTCATCGAGTATTCTTAATTTAATTTTCAAAACTTGTTTCAAAATGTTTTCTAAGTTAAGAGGCCTGTAATTTTCATAGCTTAAGTCATGTTTGATTATCATCAAAACTTTGAGGTTCAACATCAAATAATCATTGCAAAAAAAAAAGATAGTTAGTTATTAATTGCTATGCTCAATTTGTAAATTGTTATGGTAAAGTTGTAAATTGTTATGTCGAAATCGTAAGCCCCTACCCATTTTCTTTACTTACACTTAAGGACTAAAATGTCTTTTAATAACATTTGGAAATCCTATATTTATCCCTATGGACTAATATGGGATTTCAGAAATTCAAACTACTAATTTCAAATTTCAGGGGTATTTTGTCTTTTTCCCTATTATAAATTCAAAATAAAATATTATACTAATAATTACGGTCTCCTTGCATCTATATGTAAATTAGGGTGAGGTGCGACAATACCTCTAACTTTTCTCAAAAGAGCGCCAGGCACCTTAAACTTTTCTTGGGCGCAAAAATACTCATGAATATATTTAAATGAGGGCACAAATGCCACCTTCTTTAATGGAAGCTAACACGGTTATTTTTCATCCGGTGGGTCCCCTGTTATTATTCAAAAATCATTATTTTTTGCGGGTAAAAGAGCAAAAATACCCCGAAGCTTTTCTCAAAAGAGCGTAAGGAACTATAAACTTTTTTTGGGGTGCAAAAATACCAATTTCTTCTTCCTCTTCCCCATTGTTCTTGTTGTTGTCACCTTAGATGTTTGAGTCAACATGTGATCTTTTTCCAAGTCTGGGGCAGACATGCGATGAGCCTTGGTGTTAACCGATAGGAATTTATTGTTTTCTAAGCACATTTATCATACAATTATCCATATTTTGATTGAAATAAATATACTTATTTATATAATTAGTATGATAAATTGTGCTACTCTATTTGATGCAATGAGTAGATAAATTTACAATTTTTCTTCCTCTTTTGTAGGATAAAGAAGGAGGAACAAACGGAGCAGAAATCAGAGTAAAAGGAAGCATGCTAGATAGTATGCCTCGGCCACCAAAATAGGGTGTTGGGGTGACCCAGGACGCCTTGGCCACTAGAACAGGGGGTGCTGAAGTGACCAGAGAAAAATCAAATTATAGATTTTAGATATTAGATTCGAAATTAGGGCTTTTTAAATGAGAGAAGACGCCAAATTGAAAAAGGACGGCATTTGGGACGAAATTGAGAGAGAGAACAGACTTGTGGAGAGAGAAAGATCAAATTGGAGCTTTAGAGGAGTCTTACGACGCTAATCTGGGAGGCTTCTGTAGGGTTCTTCTCTAATCTTCTTATTCATTTGTCTTGTTTAGTAGTTGTTATCATGAATCGACTTCAAAGATTTGATTTCCTTTCCTTTCAATTATGCGTAGCTAAACGTTAGACTAGGGTTTCTTTGAACATCTATATGGATTGATTTTGTTAGATTGTTTTCTTTTAGGTATTTAATGCAATTCAGTTTTGTTTTTACCTTGCTTATATTTCTAAAAGTGCCTGATCAACACTTTACTTGTTCAATGATTCATCGCTTAATTGAGAGAGGGTGTCTTGTTGTAGAACTTAAGTAAAACCATATTAGAGAGAAAACTCGTTGACAGAGAAGATATTCATCTTCAACCTAATATCATTAGAATGAAATTGATGTGTAAACATGCTTTTGTTGATTCAATAGCATAAGAGTGTGAGAGTCTTTGAACACGATTTTTCATAAATTCAATAGCATGAGAGTGTGAGGGTTTTGAGAGATAAAGATTAGACTTTTGACTCGAGAGAGCGTTTCTGATCACATTCGAATTTTAGACGAAGACTGAATGCATTAGATAGCCATTAGAAAGGGAATTTGGTAGAAATCATGACATATAGAGGGGATAAGAAATCCTAGGTTTCACCTCATCGTCTTAAAAGCAGTTTTCAAAGTTTGTTTTGTTTATTTCTTATTGTTTTTGTTCAAAACACAATTTTTAATCAACTTAAGTAGAAACAGAATTAAATTAATCAACTTGCATTAGATTAAACCATAATCCTCATGGGAACAATACGTGCGACCCGTACTCTTGGGGGCGAACAAGTTTTTTGATTGATGCATCATAGTCAAGCATAATCAATTTGAGGCACTTCCCAAATATTTTTTTGTGTTTATTTATATCATTAGATTCTACATGAAAATAGTGACATTTTGATATATTATGGGAAAAATAATTCCGTTTTCAATTTTGTATGATTTTTCAAATATTGGGTACTCTAAATGGAAAAAATACAGCACATTTAAAGAAGTTTGTGGGTATTTTGTACTTATTAAAATTTTATGGTGTTTGATGCTCTTTTGAAAAAAGTTTAGGGATATTTTTGCTCCTTCACACGCTAAAAATAATAATTTTTAAATGGTGATGTGGGCACTCCAAATGAAAAGTTACGGCATTAGCTTCTATTAACAGCATCTGCATTTTCGCCCCCAAATAAAGAAGTTTATGAATATTTTTACGCCCAACAAAAGTTTAAGGTGCCTCGTGCCTTTTGAGAAAATGTTAGAGGTATTTTTCTCCTTTACCCTATCAACTATAATCTGAATGATATTTATTTTATTTAGATTCACATGTCAAAATTATTATTTAAGACATACATACTCGGCGAGAGCCACATCATTAAACTATTTGCTGGTAAGACCGTTTCTGATACCAATTAACAAATAAGCTTAATGACTAATACTTATATTTGAGAAAACCTTAGAAATCCAATAAATAGGAAAAAAAATAAAGAGATATATAATTAAAAAAAATGACGATACTATTATAACTTATGAATTAATTTTTCACAGAAAAAACTATAATTTTCATTTGGGAAAATTACAAAAAAATACCCTCAAAATAGCTAAAGGATAGTTTCTACACTAAAATTTGGAAAGGACAATTCAGTACAAATGACTGAAGTGTCCAACCTAAATTTAAAAGAAATATCTAAAATGCCCTTGTTTTAAAACTTTTTTTCTAAACTCCATTCATTCTTAATTCGTTCTTAGAATTGTATAAGGGATTACCAACTTGGGATAAGGGATTACCAACAAGAAGTTGGTAATGATGTTGGTAATTGGATAGAAACATGTTGGTAATTCCTTACCCGCATTTGGTAATCCCTTATACAATTCTGGGAATGAACAAAAGAAGTTGGTAATGATGTTGGTAATTGGATAGAAACATGTTTGTAATCCCTTATCCGGATTTTGGTAATCCCTTATCTGGATTTGGTAATCCCTTATAGAATTCTGGAAACGAACAAAAGAAGTTGGTAATGATGTTGGTAATTGGATAAAAACATGTTGGTAATCCCTTATCAGAATTTGGTAATCCCTTATAGAATTTTGGGAATGAACAAAAGAAGTCTGTAAAGCAAGGGCATTTTGGACATTTCACTTAAATTTGGGTCGGACAATTCAGTCATTTGTACTGAATTGTCCGACCCAAATTTCGGTGTAGCAAACTATCCTTTATCTAGTTTGAGGGTCTTTTTTTAGAATTTTCCCTTTTCATTTTATATGGGCGGATTGTTATTTTACTAAGAAAGCTGGAGGCCACTTGCATTATGATCCAAAGTTGATTTTATTTTAAAGTATACATTGTTCTTGAAAAAGAAAATTAAACAGATACTAAATCAAGTTGTTATCCATAACTCACACTTCCATATTTATTTACGTCATTTACAACTTATTTTTATAATTCAAACTTCCATATGAATTGCCAAATTGACAAGTCAGTCTTGAAAAAAAACTGAATTCATTGGGAGTAAAGGACCTTGTGGCATTTAATTTAACAAAGTTAAATGTCACGAATTTGATAATTTAAGTACTTAAGGTTTTAACAAATTAAAGCATCTCAAGCCTAATAGAAGTCCATTAAGATTAAGAATAGAAGAATGCCGAAATGTACTACAAGGCAAGGTTTGTAATAGTCTCTACAGATTTTATCATCGTTTTACTACACGTACAAGGCATATGTATAATTTAGAGCTTAGTGCCCCGATATATAAAGAAATATGTAACAGCTCAAAAATTTTGGAAAAGAAGAAATAAGAATATATTTAAAATTTTGAATTATTATTTATGATTGAAAAGGTTTTATAAATAAATTTATGAAGTTCAAGGGATTTTTAAGGATTTATAAATCTTAATTCTTCATAAATTGAAGAAAAATAGTCAGAGGATTATTTTTTATTTGAAAATTTGGAGAAAAGTAGTTTGAGGCTTAAAGAAATTTATAGAGGAAGAAAATCTCAAATTTGTTATAAGGATTAGATTTTAGAAATTATTTTCAGAAGATAAACTAAAAATAATAAAAGGCTTATGTTTATGGACTATAATGCCCTAAGTTGGGTTTTGATGACTCCCCATATTTAGTACTTTTTAGAAATATTTTATTGTATTTAGGGAGTCATCAATTCAAAAATTGGGAGATTTTGTTGTGATTTAAAAAGATACCAAATTGATACATTATTTGGGGATTTCTTTTGAATTATCTTATTTAGAATTAAAATAGGAAAGTTACCAAAAATAAAAAAATAAGCATATGTCAAAAACAAAAACAAAAGTTTTAGTTTATTATAATTGTTGTTATTTGATTTGATTTAAGTTTCCTTTTTTTTCTTTTCTTAGTAGGCACTACACATATGTGCATGATGAAATTGGAAATAAAAGAGACCTAAATTATAATCAATTATCATCACGTGAGGGAGAGTATATGAGGCCACTCTTTATATTAATTCATTCATCACAAGAGAGGGGGAGCTAATTCTTTCTATCATATACACACTACCCAAACACACACTGAATGCGCAAGAAGCAAGAGGAAGTTAGCGGCACTATGGAGTAATTTTTCTCTTTCTTCTTCAATGGGTTCGAACTAGGGAGGGGGAGCTGATACTGTTCATCATCATACACTCCATAAGAGTTTTACTTTCATCTTCTTCCTTGTCGCTATGATTTCATACTCAGTTTTGATTTTTGTTGAGATTGATTTGGAACCTATGTGTGGCTAGTTTTCTTTTACAACTTTAGAGCACTATGAACTTGTTTGTGACTTAGAGATTTTCCCACTGATTAGTTATGCTTAATTTTAATTCAGTTTATTTAATCTTGATTTTAATGATTATTGTTTAGTGATTGGCCACCATTGAACATGTTTAGAGAATTTAGGATTGAACTCGATGGAAGGAATTATAAATAGACTGTGGGATTAAATAATGTGGAATTAGATTTTAATATAAGGAATTGGATTTAATCTAATTGGCGTCTAGAATAGACATATACCTAGAAGTCCGCATAGTCAAATTAGAGTGTTACAGATATAAATTGTATCTAGTTAATACGTGTTAGACATTACACAATTAATTTAGATAAGGATATAAGTGGACCGATAGGCATTTATAGACACTAGGACTCTAGATTAGCTGATTAAGTTAAGGCATAATTAATTTAGTGGGAATAAAATCTAAGAAACAAATAAGGGATTATTGACTCTAGGTTGTTCATTTAATTCTTGAATTTAATCCGTATGAATGTTTTTGTTTTTATTAGATATTAGTTATTTTCTTTTTCACTCATTTGAATTCATTTTTTGTTTCGCTCAACTTAAACAAAAATATGAGATTTAATGCCAAATAATCAATTGTTTTGAGTCTCTGTGGGATCAACCTTGATTTGTCATTTTACTATTTCTACGGCCCGTATACTTGCGGAGCTTTATTTAAATTTTGGTGGCATCAAGTTTTTTGGGTTAATCACCAATTAAAGAGAGGAATAAGTAAGAATTTAAGTTTTTCTAAAAGAAATATCACGGTTGCATGCTCATTTCTTTGCTCCAATTTGGGTTCTTTATGTGAAGTGTTGTTCATCGACGAATTTCTTAAGTTTTTGTCTAAGTCGAAATGAAATTGGTGTTTGAATGTAGCTAGGAGGGAATTAGGGTCGTTGTATCTGATTGCATGTTCGATTTCTTGCTTAGTATTGTGAATTCGTGCATAAACCATCCCTCCTATGTTTGAATGGTTTTTACCATGTTTGATCTATGAGTTGGAACTAAGATAATGATTGAAATATAGTAATATTGAAGCATAGATTTGTAAGGCAAAATAAACATGTCAGGAATGATTTTCGTTTGAATTCATCATTGATCTTGGTGGCTGAAACAGATGTGAATGGTTTTGAGTATTAACGAAGCTTAGTTTTTACAGTAAACTTGATCATAGATGAATTTTTGCAGAATATGGAACTACTATTTCAAAATGTGGTTAAGTGAGGCAAGATTTTAACTAATTAAGTCTTGATTTATATGTAAAGGAGAAACTAAGCACTTAGCAATCATATTTGAAGTGAAGTTCATAGGTATAGGAAATGAATTCTAAGAGAAGAATGTTTCGATTTGGAGAAAGATGAAGTGCAGAAAGTATGGAAGTTTGGGGTACTGATTTTAGGAAGGGAAAATTGAGATTAGTATGGATTTTTTTTAAAGTCATCAAAGGGTTCGAAAAATCTGGTTTATTTAAGTGAAATTTCAAAGCTAGGAGATTTCTTGGACAATCTGTGCTTGTTTGAGAATTCTGTGTGGTGATTTGTTTGATTCTATTGCTGATAAAAATGAAAAACTGAGAACACCTGATCCCAAGTCCTCTCACTGTGATTCATGCCCATACATCACCGTCTTCAATTGTTCAGATCTTGTCATTATATGTGGTTGTCCTGCATCTTCATCTGATTCTGTAATTGATGCCCTGTCTGTTTGATCTATATCTGCTCACTTTGTCGTCAAGTTGCCCATATAGGATAACCTGGTTGAATCTCCATTAGTCTAATTTAGCTGCAGCAGCTTCAGTTTTCTTAACCTGGTGAATTTGTTCTCTCATTCCTGTCAAATTGAACTTGAGAAGCTCTAAGTTAAAGGACAATTTGTAAATATAGAATTACAGAGCCAATTAAGCTTGAGTATGACAGCAAAAGAGATCAAAATTGATAAAGATTTAAGGAATGCAAATGATTTGGATCTTTCAGAATTAAGGGATGAGATTATTAATGTTTACATGGTTTCTAAATGTTGTTTATAGTAAGCAAAGGCTAAACAAATGTTTAAGATATTTAAAGGAGACTTCTTGTAGAAATTTATTGGTCAAACATTGAGAATCACAAAGATTATTCCAATTGGAATAAGATTATTTATAATTGACCATTTAAACTTAGAGGAATAAGATAGTTATAGTAAATTATATTCCGTCACCAATATAAAGAATTGGGTAGTAGAGAGCACATTGGGATCCGAGAGAGTCACACAAGCCAATTTATTGTATAGATCCTAATCTAACCCTATACATACAAATATATATAGGTGTTGGCTTGTGATTTGAGTTCATCATGGTAGCAGTGAGGAAATGAGTTGGTTCATGACTAAGCTTTGATAACCAGGTGCAGTTTTATTTCATGACATTGATCTTATATGAATAATCTCATAACATCTGTTACAGGTATATGGTAAGTTTTTACTCATTTCATTTTATTTATTGAACTCTGGTGGGTCACAACCCTAGTGAGATTAGTTATCATAACTTAATTGTTACGAAAGAGAAATCCCACAAGTACAGTGGCCTCTACTATTTAACAAATATACTGTTATTAGTGGCTGGTAGGTGCATATAGCACACGGTTTTCAAGGATAAAGGCAATCATTATTTGTACAACGATTCAACCAATGTCTTATCGCCCTTGGGTCAAATGTAAAGATATTTATAAATTGGAATACAATGATGTAGCAATAGTGGTGCAATTCGAGTCGTTCTCAAGGAGACATTGTTTAACTAAACTACCTAGTGAACTAAATGTCTGAATGCAAGATAATGGGTGAAAATATGTTGTAGTTGATTTTCGATGATGGAAGTGATTGATGCAATAAAAATATATGATTTTGGTGTTTTTGGCTAAATAGTGGAATGCGAGTGGTTTTAATAAAATGATGAAGATGCTTTTGGAAATAGATTTTCAATGGCTATCCTAGCACAATTAAGATATTTGAGAAGTCAATGGCATCAAGATCAAAATACCAAACCCCATTAACCAATGAGTACAATGCCAAATTAATGGAACCTCATATAATTAGACATTGTTAAACCCTTTAGCACTTTGAGTTTTATCTAAGTTTCCTAGAATACCAAACATCACCAATCTGCAAGTCTAACACCTAATCTCATGAACCCATTCAATTAGGCATTAGTAAGTACCTTAGAGTGTGATTAGTGGTTAGCAATGCATTAGTTTCAATTAAAATCCATTTCAACCAAACTATCTACCCTGACCATGCATAAATAGAGAGAAACCAATGGAATTATAAAGAACATATATATAACCATATATATTGATGAGTTCAAATCCTCATTACAAACCAAAATCACAACAAACTCAAATCAAAACATTTAATCCAAGTTTCAAATACATAAATGATAACCTAGACCTAAGAATTCATAAATACAAATAGATGGGAAAAGAAACAATACTCCCCTATGAAGAACATGAGCTCAATACATGTGTTGAAGTGTTTACCTACTCATGGAAGAAAGCATATCATCTCTAAGATCCAATACATATGTAGCCATGGTGGATGGATGAAGGAAATTGGTGGAAAATGGAAGGGACATGGAATAAATGAGAGAACATAAGAGATGAGAGGTCTAGGGTTCAAGAATATGTGAAAATAAGCTCCCCTTTTCAACCATCATGAGTGGGTTTCAGGTATAACCAAATTAGAAGCCTAAAAACTGAGCCTACAATGTTGCAGATCTTAAGTGTTCACCTTAGGCTCGCCGTGGTGAGCACATAGCTAACTTTAGGGTTTTTTTTGTAATTTTTAGAAAGTTATGGGTCCTTTTCTATAATTTTCACAATTTATCAAGAAATTTGTATTTTCACTTTTTTCTTGAATTTTCAGCTTCTTGCCCCATTTTTCTTGCTTCTTCTAATCTAGACTCCTTCATATTTAGTTCTTGAGTGACTCTACAAGTAAAATAGGCAACAAACAAGAATCAAATAGCCCTAAAACTCAACTGACGCTAATTGATCTTCAGTTATGTCAATTTAATCCTATTTCTATGTTGCTTTTAATTAATGTTCTATTATATTCAATAAGCACAAATGAACCAAATTTTTCATCTTATTTATGTTAAAAGCCTCAATTTTAGCATAACAAAACAATACAAATACAAAAATTTATCATAGAGGTTTATGAATTATTATGTATGGTAATGTATGAAGCAAACTGATACTGAGATTCTTTGAATCTCACTCTACTTGATATTTTGCTTTTCAAAGGAGCTGGTCGGAAGTGGAAATTTTGGGGATAAGGTAATATTATGAAAATGAGGAATGTCTGCGATATTTTGTACTAGTGTAGATAAGAATTTGAATACCTTACATGTATATGTTACAAGGTTACATAGGTAATCAAGCACTAAGCTTGTATAGTTATCATATAATCATGTATGTATGTATATCCTTAAGAAACAGCACAACAACATATACTGATAAGAGGGTTATCAACCGAGATAACCCCAATATTTTGTAAAGGTATAATAGGTAATAGGTACATATTTTATATAATAGAAATATATACAATGTAGGTTTTGGCTCCCCAAGTACTATTAAATATGATCATATACCCTAAAGTGACTCTGTTATTTATTTGATTTATAAATCACTTGTTTTTATATAAAGTTTGTGTTTGAACCAATTTGGCAGAAAAGCCTATTTTGAAAGAAATAAAGTTTGATTTAGTTTTGTTAAAGAAAAGTTTTAAGTTATATTCATATTTTTTAAGCTTTTGATATTAGCGGAAGTGGTTATAAATCAATTATAATGTTATAATATAGTAGTAAAAAGATAGGTGTTACAAAATATAAGACCTCTTACCTATGGCACCACTGTTACAAAAACATTCCTATAATTATTTTCTAAAACCTGTAAACATTTAAGTTAACTTAGGTATTTAAGTTCTAAACATGGTTCAAAAACCCAGCCCGGCCGGTTGAACTGGAAAACCGGCAACCCGGGGGAGAGAACGGGCCAATTCCTACTTCACCCGTTGAAGGAATCAACCCGAGAATATCTGGGTTGATCCGGCTAGTTTGATGTGACCCGGCAGGTAGAGTAGCCCGGCCGGTTTTTTTAAAAAACAGGACCTCTTATTCACTAAAACGGCGCTGCTTAGGACATGAAAAACAAAAGATTCACCTAATTCATTGAAGTGTAAAATCGAGATTTTTCCTGGCCATACGCTTTACATTTCAACGTTCTTAGGGCGACGGCGAGAAGGTGAGTCTTTAATCCCTTATTATTTTAAAGAGAAACCAAAGATAAAAAAAGGAAGCGGTGAAAGTGCTGAAGAAGCCGAGAACAGAGAGAAGAAATAAAATGATGAAAAGTGAGAGAGTACTGCGAGAAGGAAGGGTATTGCGAGAAAGTTACTTGAGAGAGTAATGTGTGAGGAAGGGATTGAAAAGAGTTGAAGACTTGAAGTGATGTTAGATAATTAAAAAATGATAAAAAGTTGGGTAATTCCCATAATCCAGTGGATATTTGGGTTGATCCATTAAAGGACCATATAATGCATCTACTCATAGATCAGAGGCTTAGAATTCAAATGGGTGATAGAGCTTTACATTATTTTAAGATGTGATTTTTTATTGTGCCACGTATTCAAACCAACTTTTATTTTGTTTTTTTCCCAAAACTAATTATCTTTTGGTAGTGGAACTATGTTATTCTTATTTATAAATGTTAATTAATATTGGGTTATTATATTATTAATTATTAAATTATATTATTTCAATATGACCGGTTCGACCCTAAGTCGACCCTCGGTTGAACCTCTAATCCTTGACCAGTGCCTCAACCGAGTCGATCCCCGGTCTGACTTTTTGAACCTTGGCCAGTGTAAAGAAACTCGGACCAGATCGGCTGAGTTGACTCGCGACCCGGTCACCTAGCCAATTCGGTTCAGCCCTCAACTCAGGAGAGAGTTAGCTCAGAGTAGCTCGGACTGACTCGAGGTGACCTAGGCCTAACTCGGGTGACTCGTCGAGTCCAACGAGCTGCCGAGTTACAATTTTTTTCAAACTTTGGCATTCAATCGACAGGAAAAATGTTGAGTCTAAAAAAATAAACTAGAGGAAGAAGAGAAGCATTCAGAACTCCAGGACCTCCAAATTTGATTTAGTTTGTGTTCTCTGGTTAAACTACAAAGAATGAAGGGAAGGAGAACAAAGAGGGTGCAAGAGATCTGGAGATGAGATGAAGGTCTGGGGATAAGAGATCTGAGAAAGAGAGACAATGCTTCCTTCTCTATTATGGCATATGGCAATGGAACTACAAAAGATTAGAGGGGGTAGAAAGGAAGAGAAAGGACCCAGAGGTTAAAGATCGCCAGATATGCTTCGGAATCCCTGCAAATTCAAATAAAATAATATACTCAAGTACTCATCACGTGATTCAAAGTTCAAGATTGGACTGCAGCTGGATATCATTTTTTTTAATAACAGCTATATGGCATTGTATAGCATTGGTTTAAGGGGAAAAATGACTACATGTAAATTTGGAGACTCATTTAAAATATGAAAGGACTATTTTAACCCATTAAAACCCCACTACTGAAACACCCTTCAAATTTAATTTAAGTTATTGAAATGATATTTGATGAACTTTTAAAAGGATAGATACCAATTACTTACTGAAAATTTTGGATACTTAATCATTATATAAATATTTTTTTTATTCATTACTGGTCTGACTCCCGAGTCGATTACGGTCTGACCCTCTAACCCTTGACCCACTACCTCGACCGGACTAGTAGCCGGTCCGGGTTTAATTACATTGTATGGGACAATTTGGTAATAAACTATTTTTAACAGTTTTATGTTTATATATCAGAGTTCCCGTAGTGATGTTGTGAAGGGAAGTTGCCGTTTGTGTTATGAAGTTATTGTTTAGGGTGTAAATATATAAAATAAAAATTAAAATATTGTAGTTTTCCTCAAAAATCGCTAACCCTATTGTGGGGGAAGATACCATGTATTGTGAGAAATTATTATTTTAATTGTAAATATATAAAATATATAAATTAAAATATAGTAGCTTTCCATAAAAATTGCAAACGTGGGGATAACTTTTCGAATTTGAATTCATAAGTTACCAACAAAATTGCTGAGGAGTTGAACTGCCTACTTAGCGCAAGGAAGACTACTAGCACCTTTACTTTTATATAGTAGAAGATGTATATCTAAAGCATTGGTTAAGCTGAAGCAACCTCTTACTAGTTGTTCCAAACATTTATTGGTAATACTAATAGCTTCTATACCCAATATTACCTTCTTGGCCACCCAACATTGTGGTCCTTGGGCCCACTTATCCTCTCATTAGGACATTGGAGCTTGTTATTAATAGGCCATCTTTGTCTTCAACTTCTCGTGATGCACCAGGAAAAGCTCTTTAACAATTCCAAGAAGAGAAATATTTTCACCTAGTGAGATGTCTTCATATTTTTCACCATCTCTAGTCTTGTTAGATGATTCCACAAAATATCGATATTTCTTTATGATGAACATTTGTTAGGGGTAGTAAGGTTCACACTAAAATATTTGAAGTCATAAATAAATACCCAGACTTTTTTTTTTGCTTTACACTAAATATTTGAGCTATAGTTACAATATTATGAAAGTCATAACAATGCATAAAGTAGAGGCATACCATCATCACCTCATGGCTTCCAACAATATTAATCTAAGGCCCCTTATGACTTCTTTACAGATAGCCCTGCAAATGGGGATGCTAGCTAGTTGAAAGAGGGATCATTATCAATTCGAAGACAACAAATATGACTGAGTTGTTGTGAAAAATGAGTTTTGTGTGAGTGTGAAGAAAGGAAAGAAGTCACACATTACTTAGGTGAGTGGGAGTACTAACCTATATAAGTTAAAGCATTTTATGGGCTAGTAACATGGGCCAAAAAAATTGGTGGGATCACACGCACGATAATGCGCCACCTGTGAGAAATCTAGTTAAAATATGGTAATTTCCCCCTTGCGTGTGTGATATACGTGGCTTGTCATTTTTTACCAAAAATATTTTTGGTTTTTCGTAATATTTTTTATTTAATTAATACTTACTGGAATACCATGTTTTTTTACCTTCAAGAAGTTGAGAACCCCTTAAAATTTGAAAAGATGCATCCACCCACCAACAGTTAAATTCCTAAATGGATTTTTTCACTATGTTCAATCAGCTAAGTACCCATTGTAGTCATATTACAAAATACTTTTCTCCCGTCTCTATTTTCTATCTCCAGCTATTTATACAAATTCCTTCCGTCAGTTATATTCCTTGCAAAGCCGCGGGAGGGGTCTGTTTAATCATGGGGAGTGCCGCTTCCTACTTGCTGGTCGCAGAATCACTCTAAGGACAGTGTCCTTAGGCACAACTCAGATCAACATATCTCTACTTTTGCAGGTTTTATGTTTGTCTTGTTCGTGGTTATTTGTCAACATGAATTTCAATAGAATTTGTTAATTTTCTGTGGTTTTGCAAGCTCCATGCCAAAATAACTTGCATGGTTAAAGAGTGAACCATGGATATCATGGTCGTTACAAAATGGGTAGTGTTGTGACAATTAAGGATATACCTAGGCTACTCATTGTTTAGGTTGGTTTCTCTAATTTTGATTTGTTAAACTTTGTAATAGGCAGGAATGCACAAGAGGGGGGTGAATTGTGCTTTTTAAAATCTAACTCTGAGGATAAACAATACAGTTTATACTGGTTCAACCCAAACTTGGCCTACGTCCACTTCTCCAACCTGCAGTTGGGTTCCACTAATTCCTCAAAATTAAATCATGCTCTTGATAGCCTTTACAAGTGACAGCAAGAACTCCTCTCTTTACTGATCACTCCCCCTTACACTTTGTAAGTTTACACCCTACTCTTAAGATCCCACCATCTTAAGAGTAAACCTCACTTTGAAAATGGATACAGAATAATTGTTCACTCAATTGAACAGATTGTGTTACACACTTAAGAATATGAGAACAGTAAGTGTTGAGAGTATTGAATGCAGTAGATACAGATAATTATTGTGGCAATCAAAATCTACAACTAACTTCTCTTCTGAAGCATTTATAGTCTCTTCTAGAATTGTATCCGTTGGCAATATGACCGTTTGAAAATGCTCAGAGAGTTGAGTGATCTGGTGGAGTATTGGAGATGTATTATGTTATGCATTTACTCCATTGTACTTGATTTTGCTTTAGCTTATCTCTCTTCTTCTATCGCTGAGAGGGTAGGTGAGTTCCAACAGCTCTTTTGATCAATTTGTGTGTTAACGTTAACTTCCATAAGTAGGTCTGAACAACTCTGTACTTGGAAAGCTAAAAATAGGCTTGTCATTGATTTTGAATATTTTCCATCGCCACTCAGATTACATGCCTCTGATCGATCACAGGGTCTGATGTCTAATCGATTACATATCGATTACCTATAGATTATAGCCTGCATCACTGAACATCATATTAGAAATTCATGCGCCTAATCGATTACAGGGGAAGCCTGATCGATTAGGCAGGTTTAATCGATTACACATAGATTACATATTTCTCTAATCGATTACAAACAGATTATATTCAGATTACTTAATCTTCTCTAATCGATTACATAGCTCTAATCGATTGGGCATCTTTCTCTTAATCGATTACAGGGCTCTAATCGATTGGGCATCTTTCTCTTAATCGATTACAGGGCTCTAATCGATTAGGCTAATTTCACTCATCGATTACAGGGGCCTCTAATCGATTGGGCGCTATGTGATCTGAACTTGATTCATCTCTAATCGATTAAGCTTAAGTTCTTTAACTTGTAATCTATCCCTGATCGATTGGGCAGAACTTAGGATTTTCTATCAGATTATCCCTAAGATATTTCTGTTCTTATCATAGCCCTTCTTTATGCCTAAGTTATGTTTAGTTATCATCAAAACTCATTATTCTAACAAACTTTAGTTTGCTTTTTGGGTTGTAGCAGTAGGCATGATTATAACCATATCTTTTCTGATCAATGCTACTGCAGCTTTATGGATGCTCATCTTAAACTTGGCTCTGCTTTGATGTCATTTGGTGTGGCATCAATGTAACACCTGGATTTTTACTACTATACTATAGCATTTTAATTGAATTATAACCACTTTTATAAATAACAGAAGCCCAAAATACGAATTAGTTGAGAGGATGGTGGCAGCTTCCACATCATTTTCTTGAATCTGACTGCTTTCTCCAGGGGTTGGAACGCTGAATATCTTCTCCCCCTTTTTGGCATCATCAAATGTGGGAGGGGAGGCTTCTAGGATAGCTTTCCCTTTTCTGATATATGTTTTGGCAATTTCAGGTTTAGGAGAAGGTTGGGATGAAGATGTGGGCTGAGAAGGTGGTGGTGGAGTAGGTTGTTGAGGAGGTGCAGGATGAGAGGCAGGGGTAAGGATGTGGTCAGGAGAGGGTGGAGGGTCTGGATGATCTGAGGAACTGGAAGAAGTTTTCTTGGAGGGAGATGAAGGTTTGGATGGTGGAGGAGTGTGTTTGGGTGAGGTTTGTGTTTGGGGAATTGGAGGAGAGGGATGAGAGTGAGAAGGTGAATAATGGATGGGAGAGACCTGATGAGCCTCATGTCCAGCAAATGGTGATAGTGGAGAGCCTGAGAGGTTGACCTGATGAGATTGCCTTAGAATGTCCTCCAGCCCAGCAAGTTTGTTGTGCAAAAACTTGTGCATATTGACCACAGCATCATACCCATTGAAAATGGTCATGGTGCTTTCCTTGACAGACTTCACCACATAATCATTCAAAGTAGCCACTAATCTTTTCAGCAATCGATCCTCCATGGCTTGATGTTCTAGAGCCATTTCTTCCACAACTCTGGCTGAGACTCTCTCAACCAGGTCATCAGTGATGTTGGCAGGAAGAGAGACCCCTTGATCTGGGAGAGGTGCTGCAGGATGAGGATGTGTCTGGGGTGCAGGGCCCACTGGTGAAGCAGGTGTTGTTTCTTCCTGATCCATGGGATCTGGGACATGGCCCTGGTCAGGAATGTCTTCTGGTTCAAGTCCTTCTTGAGGCTGTTCCTCTTCAATGTGAATGGTAGGATCAGACTGAGAAGGAATCTGACCAAATGGATTTATCCCCATCTTTTTCAGAGTGGTCAGATCAAACTTAGGTGGTTCCCTATTCTGTTCCTCTTCAAGCCAGAAAATTTTGTTGTTACAGAGAATGAAGGAAACAAGTTGAGCAAAAGGAAGAGTGGTCTTTACTGTCTTTGTCTTGTGAAACCTCAGAAATTCCTCAAAGATAACTTGTCCAGGATTGATGGGGATCTTGTTGATCAGCATGGGCAGGATGGGATTATCAATATCAAGGATCAGGGAAAAGTTTCCTGCCTTGTTGACCATACATCTGGAATAGGCATAGTGAAGGATCCTATAGGCAGGAGGCAGTTGAGCAGCCGTCAGATTACCCTTAATAGGACTTGTTGGCTGATAGATCTGCTTGAGTTCCTCATCTGAAAATTTTTCCCTTATCTGCCAAGAGTTGTACTCTTCCATATTAGGCCCATCCATATGAAGCCATTGGTTCAAAAGCTTCCAGTCGAAGGAGAAGGTCTTGCCTCTGACCTTGGAGGATATGGTAATCCCTGTGACTTTTCCTTCTGACTCAGTGACTTGAATCTTCATGTTAGAATAGAAGGCCTTGATAACCTTTTCATTATAGTGATTCTTGACCCCTATCCAATGCTTGTAGTGCTCCAACCATTTAGACACAGGAAAGCCATTCTTCTCCAGATAGTCTATATCAACAAACCCACATCTTGGTTGCAGAAATCTCTTCTGAATATCTTCTGAGGCATCCTCAATAGGACCCTGAGCAAATGATGAATCAATAGGAACTTCTGTATCCCCTGAAATGAGTTCTCTGACTCTGACTGAAGAAGGACTTTTGGTTTGGGATTTGGATGCAGAACCACGGGTTTTGGCCATTTGTGGTGATGGATGAGAGATTGAGGGAGGAGGATTTGAGGGAGGTGATGAGGGTCTGTAGGTTAAAGCAGGATCACCTTCTGGCAAGGGAACTGTGTCAGGGACAATCTGGGCTCTGTAGTTCTTTGGTATACGCATTTTGGGTGCCATGGATAGGGTTTATATAGAGAGTTCAAGGGTATGTCTGGTGACTCGAAGGGTTGTAACTGGTCTGGAGGAGTTATGTCTGATGATGATTCGAGTAATGGCTATAGTTATGATGGTTACGAAGGGGTTTGATGATTCGAACGTTAGGGTTTAAGGATAGATGAAGAGAAAAAGCTTTAGAATGAATGCAATATGATGCGAAATGATGCTTCAGTTACATATGTCTAGTATATATATGAGAGAAATCACAGAAAAGCATGTAACTATCAGAGAAAGTGTACGTTACAAAAGTTACCGTTGGCGCCTAATCGATTACGTGTGCTGAGTAATCGATTACAGGGAGTAGTTTCTGATCGATGAGATGCGTCTGATCGATTAGGGATTGTTGTGATCGATAGGTCCACGCTGAGTAATCGATGCCCAATCGATTACTCCTTCCTTGTGATCTATCAGACAGGTCTGATCGATTATACCATTTCCCTAATCGATCTTTCTTTCTTCTCTGATTAATGCCTAATCGATGCCTAATCGATTACAGGGCATGCTCTGTAATCGATTAAGGTTGCCTGATCGATTGGGCGCAGAGCCTGCAGAATTTTATTTTGACACTCCGATGCTTAAGTTAGTACTAGATCATCAAAACTTGGAATAATTCAAATATATTTCAGAGAATTAAAGAATTCTATATAGACTTACAATTCATTGGGATTTACCATTCCCAATTCTCTTCTGATGAACATGAATTGATCAGTTGCTAGGGGTTTAGTAAAAATGGAAGCTAGTTGCAAGTGTGTTGAAATAAATTCTACTCTGATATCCTTCTTTTGCACATGGTCTCTGATGAAATGATGCCTTATATCAATGTGCTTTGTTCTTGTGTGATGCACAGGGTTTTTAGCCAAGCTGATAGTGCTTGTGTTGTCACAGAGGATTGGGACTTCTGGAAACTCCATCCCCAAATCCTTTAATTGATGCTTGAGCCATAGAACTTGAGCACAACAGCTTGCAACGACTATATATTCAGCTTCAGTTGAAGATAGGGAGACACATTTTTGTTTCTTGCTTGCCCAGGAGACTAAGGATCCTCCAAGATATGCACATTGACCACTGGTACTCTTTCTATCAGTTTTGTACCCAGCATGGTCTGAGTCTGAGTAAGCAATGAGATACTCCTGAGTTCCCTTTGGATACCATAACCCCAGCTCCTGAGTTCCTACCAGATACCTTAAGATTCTTTTAACACATGTGTGATGTGTTTCCTTTGGATTAGCTTGATATCTGGCACATACTCCCACACTAAATTGAATATCTGGTCTGCTGGCAATTAGATATAGGAGAGAACCAATTAGACCTCTATATGTTGATTTATTGAAGTCCTTTCCCTCTATATCAACATCCATTACTACTGAAGAGCTCATAGGGGTATCTTCTTCCTTGGACAGATCCATTCCAAATTTCTTCAAAATCTCCTTCACATACTTTGATTGGGAAATGAAGATCCCATCCTTTCTTTGTTTAATCTGGAGACCTAGGAAGAAATTGAGTTCCCCCATCATGGACATCTCGAATTCTCCCTGCATAGTCTTTGAAAATTCCTCACAGAGAGATTCATCAGTAGCACCAAAAATAATATCATCTACATAAATTTGTACAACAAGCATATTTTTCTTTTTATGTAAAATAAATAGTGGTGTCTACTTTTACTCTTGAAAAACCTTTTTCTAATAGAAAATTACTTAATCTTTCATACCAGGCTCTTGGTGCCTGTTTAAGTCCATATAAGGCCTTTTTAAGCTTAAAAACATGATCTGGTTTAGTAGAGATTTCAAAACCAGGAGGTTGTTCAACATATACCTCCTCCATGATATAACCATTAAGAAAGGCACTCTTTACATCCATTTGATAAAGTTTAAAATTTTTGAGGGATGCAAAAGCCAATAATAGTCTTATTGCTTCCAATCTTGCAACTGGGGCAAAAGTCTCCTCATAATCAATACCTTCTTCTTGGTTATATCCTTTAGCCACAAGTCTTGCCTTATTTCTGACCACAAACCCATACTCATCAAGTTTGTTTTTGAAAACCCATTTAGTTCCAATAATAGGATAATTTGAAGGCCTAGGAACTAAATCCCAAACTTGACTTCTTTCAAACTGATTGAGCTCTTCTTGCATTGCAACTATCCAATCACAATCCTCTAGAGCTTCTTCAATGCAAGTGGGTTCAATTTCAGAAATAAATGCAGAGAAGTGCATTTTATTTTGAATTTGATTTCTGGTTTTAACACCTTCATTAACCCCACCAATGATTTGCTCAGGTGGATGATCCCTTGATGACTCCCCATTTTTAATTAGATTTGATATATATTTGGGGGAGTCATTGATGCTAAATTGAATGAATATGTTTGAGAATTTGATAAAATATCAAATTTGGTGCATTATTTTGGGGATTCATTTTAAGTATAATGTATGTGGGTTTAGTTAAAAATAATAAAAAGTTTCTTAATTAAAAAAAAAGTGTCAGATTTTTTCTACTTCTTTTAAGCATTTTCTTTTGATTTATTTGACTTTAATGGTTTCTATTCCTCATCAATCACAGGCACGGTTTTGGACAGTGGGAGAGAATGGTCATTTCACCTTTAATTAAGACAACAAGCCACACACCGTTTTGAGAAGTAAAGAGCTAAGAGCCTAAGACCTAAGGAAGAGTTCACGGGAGCGAAGGAAAGGCAAGCAGCCACGTGTGTGCTTGTGGAACTATTCAACCTAAAAGCAAAAGAAAATAATAAAATATACACCCATGAACCCGAGAGGAGGGGGAGCACAGCGGCGGGACTGAACACACACACTCATCCCATCTTCACTTACTGGGGCGTTTAGGCAGAGAGAGGACTGAAGCGGCGCATTTCTCACTGTGGGGATTCAACATCGTCTTCATCATCCTTCTTGAGCAGTGAACGGGAAACGCCTAAAGGAGTGAGGACTGCAAGCTTCATAGAGATTCTCCCCTCTCTTCTTCGCCTTCTTCAGAGGGTGTGAGTGAGGGGTATAATTTCTTGGTGGTTTTTCCCTCTTCCCTTCTCATTTCCCTTTAATTTCTTTTGTGTAATTTTTGAAGTTGGAGATGAATTTGATGTTGAATCTTGAACTTCCTTTCAACATTTGTAGCTAAATTTATTTTCTAGGTCTATTTTGAAACTTGTATGGATTGATACCTAAACTTTATTCCCTTTTATTAATTAATTACTGTTATGTTGTGGGTTTAATTTGTGCTTAATGTTTTCTAAGTGGGTGGCCAACATTTAGATTGTTCACTTAGTTAGTGGCTTGAGAGAGCATTAATTAGGTAAAGAACTAAATTAAATCCAAACTTGTTTTACAATTTTAATTTAAGATTGTAAGTGTGTTAGTGAGATAGAGATATTCACTAACCAAGTTTTGTAAATTTGAGGTGGTTTGTTAAAAAGACTAATTGAAGATAGTATGTAGTAAGAGATTATGCATACTAAATTCAATTAAGGTTTGAATAGGCTTGAGAGAGCTATTTAAATATAAGAGACTTCAAACAACAACATAATAGGCATTAGTTAGCATTAGGGGAAGAATAATTGGGTATCATGAAATACAAGTGGATAAATAGGCCTAGGCTTGTCCAATTGTGTTGAATTTATTCCAATCATTTTCTTTTGCAATTTACCATTTTCAATCACTTAAATTTTGTTAAATCATTTTCCTTTTGCCCATTGTTAATTTGGAATGCAATGAACTTGGTGAACTTGCTTATTACATGGTCCTAGCGGAACGACTCTTTTTACCACTTTACTACTAAACTTGACCCGTGCACTTGCGGTGGCAATTTATGGCGAACAAGTTTTTGGCGCCGCCGCCGGGGATTGTGTTTTAAGTCACTTAAGAGTTCATTGAGTACATTGTGAGCTTGATTATCTTTGGGCTTTCTCTTTCTTGTCTTTTGGTAACTGGAACTGTGTTATTTCTACTCACTTGCCTAGTTAGAGATAGCATTGCTTGAGTTACTTTGTTTAAGTGTTGTGATAAGTTTGATACTTGTGGGATCCTCTTGTGTTTGTAGGTACTCGCTCCAACTGCATGCAACGAGATTTGGAGGTGGCTCTTGATCTAGATCCACACCAACCACTACTGTTGGAACCACCTATTCAACCGGAGGAACCAATTCAACCACCTGTGCAAGACCCGCCCATTCAACCTGAAATGGCTGGTCAAGTTGCAGAAGATGAAGATATCTCTATGGAGGAGTTCTTGGCGAGAGAGGAAATCACTTATTCCTCTAGCATTAGACTCCCGAACATCACTGCAAGGAACTTTGAGGTTAAGCCGGTGATGATTCAGATGCTCCAACTTATGGGTACCTTTAATGGTGCTAAGATTGAAGACCCGGTCGAGCACCTCACCAAGTTTGTTCAGATGTGTAGCAATTTCAAGAATCAAGGAGTTTCTGCGGATGCCTTGCGTCTTCGCCTATTCCCCATGTCTTTAGGGGGTAAGGCACTTGCTTGGCTTAATTCCCTTCCGGTGAATTCCATCACCAATTGGAACACTTTGGCAACTAAGTTCAAGGCCCGGTTTCTTCCTACTGATTTGAGGGCTATTCAAAGAGGTGAACTCCTCACCTTCCAGCAAGAGCCCGGTGAGACATTTTATGAAGCATGGGAGCGTTTCAAGGATATGTGGAGGAATTGTCCTAGCCATGGTCAGCATATCTTTGTTCTACTTGCTGCATTTCAAAAGGGCTTGAATGAAGCCATAAAAATGATGTTGAACATGGCAGCTAGGGGAGAAATCACAAAGTTGAGAACTTCAGAACTCCAAGAATTGTTTGAGAACTTGGCCGCTAACACAATGCAATACAGAAGCAGTTCTAGTGATAACAGCGCAATTAGTGCTCAACTTGAAGATCTGACAAAGCAATTCAAAAAGTTTCAATCGAAAATAGAAACTCATTTAACTAAAGGTGTGCATGCACTTCAGAGCTCCATTCAATCCTGTGAGAATTGCGGAGAGGATCATCCTTCCCAAGATTGCCATTATACTATGGAATCGCTCAACTACATGAACAATTCTAATAGGGCCCCTCAAGGAAATCCCTACTCCAACACTTACAACCAAGGGTGGAGAAACCATCCAAACATGTCATGGAAAAGTGGTCCAAGTCTTAATCCACCTCAAGCTTCTTCTTCTTCTTCATACCGATCACCGGTACCCCCCGGATATGTGGCACCTCAACAAAAGCCACTTGATGAGTCAAAAATTGAGAAGTTGCTCTCTCAAATACTTGCCAACCAAGAGGTAACCAATACCAAGACTTCTCTTCATGACACGGCTATCAAGAACCTTGAAGTGCATATGGGTCAATTGGCTTCTCAAGTCAACACATTGATTAGACAAGGGCTACCAAGTGATACCGTTCCCAATCCAAAAAGGGATGGTAAGGAAGAATGTCAAGCAATCACTTTGAGGAGTGGAAAGGTTGTGGATAACTCCTCTTTGCCAACCAAGAAACGTCAAGTAATTCAAGAACCCAAGACAGTTAAAGTTGACGATGATGAGCAAGTTGATGAAGACATTGTAGTTGAAGCGGATGAGACTAAGAAGAGGAAAGAAGTTGATGAAAGTCTAGATGAAGTTGTGCAAAACCCTAAGGAGACTAAGGCCAAGGGTGAAGAAAAGAAGCAGAAGACTACCCCTTTCTCCATCACACCTCCTCTACCTTATCCTCAAAGATTCAAGAAGAAGGAAGAGGACACTCAATTCAAGAAGTTTTTGGAGATGTTCAAGCAACTACATGTCAACATTCCATTTGCTGAAGCACTGGAGAATATGCCCAAGTATGCCAAATTCTTGAAGGATGTGCTTTCCAAAAAGAGGCGTTTCAATGAGTTTGAGACAGTTGCTCTTACCGAGGAGTGTAGTGCAGTTATTCAAAGAAAGCTTCCAACTAAGTTGAAAGATCCGGGGAGTTTCTACATCCCATGCAATATTGGCACAAATTTTAATGGCAAAGCTCTTTGTGATTTGGGAGCTAGCATCAATCTTATGCCACTTGCAGTTTTCAATCAATTGGGACTAGGTGAACCACGGCCTACTACGGTCACTCTACTCTTTGCTGATCGTAGCACCGCCCGCCCGAGAGGTATTGTAGAAGATGTCTTGGTTAAAGTTGATAAATTCATATTTCCTGCGGATTTTGTTGTGTTGGATTGTGATGTTAATTGGAAAATCCCTATCATTTTGGGGAGACCATTTTTGGCTACTGCAAGAACCCTTATAGATGTTGAAAAAGGGGAGATCACTTTGAGGGTGAATGATGAGAAGGTGATTTTCAACATGTCCAAGGCTTTAAAATTTCATGATGATGAATCTAGTGAATGCTTTATGGTGGATCTGCTTGATTCGGTTGTTCAAGAGGAATCTTATGAGCCTATGATCAAGGACTCTTTGGAGGCATTTCTTATTGGTGAAAAGAATCTTGAAGATTTCAACCAAGAAGAGCTTAATGGGATATTTAGTATGGAAGCCTTTCCTCCATCTAGGTTCAAGCCATTTGAGCCTTTAGATGTATCTCAAGCATTACAATCTTCATTGAAGCCATCTATTGAAGTTGCACCGACTCTTGAGATGAAGCCTCTTCCCTCACACCTAAAGTATGCCTATTTGGGTGATTTTAAGTCTTTGCCAGTAATTATCTCTTCTACTCTCTCAAGTTTGCAAGAGGAGAAATTGCTAAGAGTGTTGAAGGAGCATAAGAGAGCTATTGGGTGGACCATAGCTGACATTAAGGGTATTAGCCCTTCTCTATGCATGCACAAGATTTTGTTGGAGGAAAATCACAAGCCTTCCATTGAGCATCAAAGGCGACTAAACCCGGTAATGAAGGAGGTTGTAAAGAAAGAAATCCTCAAATGGCTTTCCGCCGGAATTGTTTACCCCATCTCTGATAGTTCATGGGTGAGCCCAGTCCAATGTGTTCCTAAGAAAGGGGGCATGACTGTAGTGGCTAACACCCAAAATGAACTCATTCCCACTCGTACTGTGACCGGGTGGAGGATTTGCATGGATTACCGGAAGCTCAACAATGCTACATGCAAGGATCACTTCCCCTTGCCATTTATTGATCAGATGCTTGACAAGTTGGCCGGGAAAGAATACTTTTGTTTCCTTGATGGCTACTCCGGCTATAACCAAATAGCCATTGCTCCAGAGGATCAAGAGAAGACAACTTTCACTTGTCCTTATGGCACATTCGCTTTCAAAAGGATGCCATTTGGATTATGCAATGTACCTGCCACTTTCCAACGGTGCATGATGTCTATCTTCTCCAATATGATTGAGCATACTATTGAGGTATTCATGGATGATTTTTCGGTGTTTGGTGACTCGTTTGACTCATGCTTGGATAATTTGGATCAAGTGTTGCAAAGATGTGAGGAAACCAATCTTGTGCTAAACTGGGAGAAATGCCACTTTATGGTGAAGGAAGGAATTGTTTTGGGCCACAAGGTTTCTAAAGATGGCTTAGAGGTGGACAAAGCCAAGATTGCCGTGATTGAGCAACTACCTCCACCTACCAATGTCAAAGGTGTGAGGAGCTTTCTAGGCCATGCGGGATTCTATCGCCGCTTTATTAAAGACTTCTCAAAGATTACCAAGCCCCTTTGTGCTTTACTCGAAAAAGATGTGCCATTTGTTTTCAATGAAGAGTGTATTAAGGCATTTGAGGAGCTCAAGAAGAGGTTGGTGACTGCTCCTATCATTGTGGCTCCGGATTGGGGTCTCCCATTCATTGTGATGTGTGATGCAAGTGATTATGCCGTGGGGGCCGTCTTGGGGCAAAAGAAAGAAAAGATTGTCCAACCAATATACTATGCTAGCAAGACCCTTGACAGTGCTCAAGTTAATTATACTACTACAGAGAAGGAGATGCTTGCAATAGTGTTTGCTTGTGAGAAGTTTCGATCTTACATTGTGGGAACTAAGGTGATTGTTTATACCGACCACTCCGCTCTCAAGTATTTGCTTACCAAGAAGGGTTCCAAGGCTAGGTTGATCCGATGGGTGCTCTTACTCCAATAATTTAACTTGAACATCCTAGACCGCAAAGGAACCGATAATCAAGTGGCAGATCATTTGTCTAGATTGAGTACTGAGGCTCAACTTGATGAGAGTGAAGGGATTGATGCATCTTTCCCAGATGAACATTTATTCTATGTGGATGAGTCTTCCACTCCATGGTATGCCGATCTTGTGAACTACCTAGTTTGTGGAGTTGTACCGCCAGATCTTAACTCTCACCAAAAGCGCAAATTTTTGCATGATGTGAAGAAATATTTTTGGGATGAACCGTACTTGTTCAAGCGGTGTCCCGATCAACTTATTAGAAGATGTGTGCCAGAAAATGAGCAACAAGGCATTCTCCATGGTTGCCACTCCTCTGATTATGGTGGCCACTTTGGGGGTGAGAAAACTGCCGCTAAGGTGATTCAAAGCGGTTTCTTTTGGCCTACTTTATTCAAGGATGCCTACACATTTGTCTTGCAATGTGATAGATGTCAAAGAGTGGGCAATATTTCAAGAAGGTATGAGATGCCCTTGACCAACATGCTTGAAGTAGAGCTTTTTGATGTTTGGGGAGTTGATTTCATGGGTCCATTCCCTAAGTCTTTCACCAATGAATACATCTTGGTTGGTGTAGATTATGTCTCAAAGTGGGTGGAAGCCACGGCATGTGTGAACAATGATGCCAAAACGGTCATCAAGTTCCTTAAGAAGAACATTTTCACAAGATTTGGGACTCCAAGAGCCATTGTGAGTGATGGGGAAACCCATTTTTGCAATCACCAATTTGAAGCTTTAATGAAGAAATATGGTGTTAAGCACAAGATTACATTGCCCTACCACCCTCAAGCTAATGGCCAAGCAGAAATTTCTAATCGGGAAATCAAGAACATTCTTGAGAAGGTGGTGAATGTCACTAGGAAGGATTGGTCCACCAAGCTAGACGATGCTTTATGGGCCTACCGAACGGCTTACAAAACTCCCATTGGGATGTCCCCATTTTGCCTTGTATTTGGTAAGGCATGCCACTTGCCCATTGAGCTAGAGCATGGTGCATATTGGGCTATCAAGAAGTTAAATTTTGATCCAAAAGCTTGTGGAGAAAAGCGTCTTCTTCAGCTCAATGAATTGGAAGAGTTCCGATTGGCTGCTTATGAAAGCTCTAGACTTTACAAAGAGAAGACCAAGAGGCAGCATGACAAGCTCATTGTTCCTAAGACTTTTGAACCGGGGCAGCAGGTTCTATTGTTCAACTCTAAGTTGCGGTTGTTTCCTGGCAAATTGAAGTCAAGATGGTCAGGCCCATTCACCGTTGTGAAAGTTTCTAAGTTTGGTAATGTGGAGCTTGAAACTGAAGATGGAGAAAGATTTTCCCCCAATGGGCAAAGAGTCAAACATTATTGGGGTGGACAAGTAGACCGTGTCATCTCTACCGTCTACTTGGATGATCAAGCTTAAAGCGGCAAAGTCGGGCTGAGGACTTAAAACTAAGCGCTTCTTGGGAGGCAACCCAAGCTCTTTAACTTATCTTTTTCATTTTATTTTAGTTTGTTTTAGTCTTTAGATTTATGGTTGATCTTTTGTTTTGGTAGGAAAGAAAGTCTACACTTGCTCTAGTGAAGGAAGATTTCCAAGGATTGAGGGATGTCATGTGTTCAAGTCAGATTTTTGCTTGCAAAAAAGGGAGCTTCCAAGGGGAGTACACTTGAACTTCTCTTTTATATTTGGATTAAATTGTTGTAAATACAGTAGTACTGAGGCTACTGATTATATGCTCTCTGATATGGATTGTTGGATTGATAGTTGGCATGCTTGTTGTTCTTTGTGTTGAAATTTTTGTGTAAAGCATGAGATTTGTTGTTTGGAATGGATTGAATGTTTTTGGATGATTTTAGGCTGAATTTGCTGTTATTGGGTGTTTAAGGTCTTTATGGTCATCCCCACACTTGAAAATGGTTGAAGCTACCATATTTTTAGTGGAATGATGTCTTTCTTCCACTTGTATAACCGTTGTGCCTCAATTTTGAGAGTTGGTAGTTTCATTATCCTTACTTACACTACTTAATGTTGCATGTTCACATTGAGGACAATGTGACATTTAAGTGTGGGGGTGAGAGGCACCATTGATCTTATATGACTTGTCCTTGAGTTTTTGGTTTTGTTTTAAGCTTTTGAAGGCATAAATTTCTTAGAAAACAAAAAATGGTTTTTAAATTTCTTAGAAAATAAAAAAAAAAGTTTTCATTTTTTTGAAGTTTGGATTTTACTTGCAAACATTGTCAAAGTTGATTTAATTTGAACTTGAAAGAATTTTGTTTGATTCAAATTCAATTCTATCTTCTTGGAATGCTTGAAAATATGCAAGTAATTTGACTTAGGTGATTGACTTTAGGATGCTAAAGACCTGTGAGTAATTTGAGCCTAACTTTCATCTCTTTCAAGAGGCAGTACACTTATTGTGATTCATCTCTAGAACTTGTCTTGAATCTCTTTTGAGGCTTAAAATCCTTATTGCATGCACAAAGATGATTTAGGCATTCATTTTCATAGCTTGTTTGGCTAAATGTCCATCCTTATCATATAAAAATCCTTTGTTTTTACCCCTTTGAGCCTAAACCTTCTTAAAAGAAAAATTGCATTGATTATATAGCCCTTTGTTTAAGTTGCAATTGTTCTCTTTTCTCATTTACTCACTACTTTAATAAGTGCTAAGCTATACAATTTAGAAGAAGAGTGAACGAAATTTTTAGTTTTGGTAAAAAAAAAATCATAAAAGAGAGAGAGAGAGAGAGAGAAGGTACATGTATGACAAAAATGCCAAAAAAAAAAGAGAAAAGAAAAGAGAGATACATAAAGAAAAGCAATAAGAATGAAAAAAAAGAGAGTTTGAATCAAGAAGAATAAAGTTTGCAATTTTCCTTGTAAAATGTGTGTTTATTGTTTAGCTTGATATTACTTCACTCATTAGGTTTGTCATTAGAATGCTTAGCACTAATTGAAGTATTCCTCCATTTCAATGTTCATTCTATTATCTTTCCTTATTCATCATAGCCCTTGAAAAGTCCTTTTGATTTGTGAATGCAATGAGATTAAAAAGTGGAAATTGAGGTGATAGACAAGCTTATGGTAGATGTGTTTCAATAGGTGGAATGGAGTGAAACACAAGCCTTTAATTATTGTGAGAGAAGAGTGCAAACACTTGACTTGTGAGGGGCATCTTGTAGTTATTTATCTTTGTCAAGTTATTTGCCTTGTCACTTGCATTTGAAAGATGGAAAAGATATTTGTGAAGACTTGATTCTTGAAAGATTTGATTGATTTAACAATGTGTTGTTTGCAATAAAATCTTGCTTCCATATTTTTCGTTGGTTGTTTTACAACTAAAAATCTTGAGGACAAGATTTGATGCAAGTGTGGGGGTGTGATGACTCCCCATTTTTAATTAGATTTGATATATATTTGGGGGAGTCATTGATGCTAAATTGAATGAATATGTTTGAGAATTTGATAAAATATCAAATTTGGTGCATTATTTTGGGGATTCATTTTAAGTATAATGTATGTGGGTTTAGTTAAAAATAATAAAAAGTTTCGTAATTAAAAAAAAAAGTGTCAGATTTTTTCTACTTCTTTTAAGCATTTTCTTTTGATTTATTTGACTTTAATGGTTTCTATTCCTCATCAATCACAGGCACGGTTTTGGACAGTGGGAGAGAATGGTCATTTCACCTTTAATTAAGACAACAAGCCACACACCGTTTTGAGAAGTAAAGAGCTAAGAGCCTAAGACCTAAGGAAGAGTTCACGGGAGCGAAGGAAAGGCAAGCAGCCACGTGTGTGCTTGTGGTACTATTCAACCTAAAAGCAAAAGAAAATAATAAAATATACACCCATGAACCCGAGAGGAGGGGGAGCACAGCGGCGGGACTGAACACACACACTCATCCCATCTTCACTTACTGGGGCGTTTAGGCAGAGAGAGGACTGAAGCGGCGCATTTCTCACTGTGGGGATTCAACATCGTCTTCATCATCCTTCTTGAGCAGTGAACGGGAAACGCCTAAAGGAGTGAGGACTGCAAGCTTCATAGAGATTCTCCCCTCTCTTCTTCGCCTTCTTCAGAGGGTGTGAGTGAGGGGTATAATTTCTTGGTGGTTTTTCCCTCTTCCCTTCTCATTTCCCTTTAATTTCTTTTGTGTAATTTTTGAAGTTGGAGATGAATTTGATGTTGAATCTTGAACTTCCTTTCAACATTTGTAGCTAAATTTATTTTCTAGGTCTATTTTGAAACTTGTATGGATTGATACCTAAACTTTATTCCCTTTTATTAATTAATTACTGTTATGTTGTGGGTTTAATTTGTGCTTAATGTTTTCTAAGTGGGTGGCCAACATTTAGATTGTTCACTTAGTTAGTGGCTTGAGAGAGCATTAATTAGGTAAAGAACTAAATTAAATCCAAACTTGTTTTACAATTTTAATTTAAGATTGTAAGTGTGTTAGTGAGATAGAGATATTCACTAACCAAGTTTTGTAAATTTGAGGTGGTTTGTTAAAAAGACTAATTGAAGATAGTATGTAGTAAGAGATTATGCATACTAAATTCAATTAAGGTTTGAATAGGCTTGAGAGAGCTATTTAAATATAAGAGACTTCAAACAACAACATAATAGGCATTAGTTAGCATTAGGGGAAGAATAATTGGGTATCATGAAATACAAGTGGATAAATAGGCCTAGGCTTGTCCAATTGTGTTGAATTTATTCCAATCATTTTCTTTTGCAATTTACCATTTTCAATCACTTAAATTTTGTTAAATCATTTTCCTTTTGCCCATTGTTAATTTGGAATGCAATGAACTTGGTGAACTTGCTTATTACATGGTCCTAGCGGAACGACTCTTTTTACCACTTTACTACTAAACTTGACCCGTGCACTTGCGGTGGCAATTTATGGCGAACATCCCTATGATGTTTCCATGCTGAGAGTCCAGCTGGTGTATCATGAGGATCATCCTCTTGTCCCTCCTCATGGGATTCATCTAGTGGAGATAATAATTGTGTAGAGTTTTTAACCCTCTTTTGAAAAACTGATTCATCTTCTGCTGTAATATTCTGTTCAGAGTCAGTTTCATCAAAGACTACATGAACTGACTCTTCAACAGTAGAAGTTCTTTTATTGAATACTCTATAAGCCTTACTTCTACTAGAATAGCCAATGAAAATTCCAGAATCAGACTTAGGGTCGAATTTACCTAGGTTTACCTTCCCATTATTGTGAATGAAGCATTTGGAACCAAAAACCTTGAGATGGCTTACATTTGGCTTTCTTCCTTTGTAAAGCTCATATGGATCCTTGTCCATTCCCTTTCAAATGTAGGCTCTGTTTGAAATGTAACATGCAGTATTCATTGCATCTGCCCAGAACACTTGAGATATTTCTTTTTCATTGAGCATTGTTCTGGCCATCTCAGTGAGTACTCTGTTCTTCCTTTCAACCACTCCATCCTGTTGAGGGGTTCTTGGGGCTGAGAAATTGTGATTGATGCCATTTTCTTTGCATAGATCTAGAAAGTCTTGGTTCTCAAATTCTCCTCCATGATCTGTCCTGATTGAGCTGATTTTCTTGTCTTTTTCATTCTGCACTTTCTTAGCAAACACATAAAAGGCATCAAAGGTTTCATGTTTGGAGGAAAGAAACATAGTCCAAGTGAACCTAGAATAGTCATCCACAATCACAAGAGTGTACAGACTTCCTCCAAGACTCTTCACTCTTGCTGGACCAACCAAATCCATATGGATTAGTTCCAGGGGTCTAGTAGTGGTAACTTCCTTCTTAGGTTTAAAGGAGGACTTTGTTTGTTTCCCCTTTTGACATGCTTCACACACTAGATCAGATTTTACTTTCATATTTGGTATCCCTAACTAAATCCTTTTTGATTAGTTTTTCTAGTTGAGACATATTAACGTGAGCTAATCTTTTATGCCACAGCCAACAGTTATCAGAATTGCTTATAAAGCATTTTTCAGAAAGATGCTGATTTAAATCTACTACATACAGATTTCCATTCCTGTTAGCTTTCAATCTATAATTTATATTTGATTTATCTATAGCTAATTCATTCTTATCTACTATGAGGCATTCATTTGAGTCAAAAATTACCCAGTTACCTCTGTCAGTACTTTGACTGACACTCAGCAAGTTGTGACAGAGACCTTCCACAAGATAGATATCTTTAACTGGACCAATGTCTCCTTTTCCAGTGATTTTACCAAACTGATTTCCGCCAAAACTAACTTTGGCACCATCCTCCAAAATCAGGTTGTCCAGTTTCTCTTTATCTCCTGTCATGTGTCTTGAGCACCCACTGTCAATATACCATTTTGCGTTGTTGGATGCTTTGAGACATACCTGCACATACTAAATAGTTTTAGGTACCCAGATTTTCTTGGGTCCTTTGGGATTAGTTTGCTGCCTTTGATCCAAGTGGACTTTAGGCTGATGTGTCCCTTTAGGGACCCACTTGTATGATTTTGATAATCCATATTTCTTAGGATAACAAGTTGACTCAGAATGACCTTTTCTATTACAGTAATTGCAAAAAGAGAAAGGTGATGAATAGTCTGAAGCTTTTCTGAAAAATTTCATGTATGATTTCTCTTTTGGCACAGATCTGTTTTCTTTCAAATTTTTGGGAGTTGGATCATACCCTATCCCAGTTTTATCTCTATATACCTTTTGATTCATTAGCATAATATCAAGTGTTTCTGTGCTCTTGGTGAACTTCTTTAGAATTTCAGAAATTTTCCCATTTTCTTTTCGAAGTATTTCACAGTTTTTGCAATCAGAATTCTCTTGAGAAACCTTCTCTGAAATCTGTTTACATTTTTCACAATCAAATTTTTCAGCTTTCTTTTCAAGTTCTTTGTTTTTCTTTCTCAGAATAGATACTTCTTTTGCTAGCTTTTCAAATTCAATATGTATATCATCATAAGCATCTTGGAGCTCTTGAAAAGATGGGTTAGTAGAATATACCTCACTATCAGATGATTCCTCTTGAGCCACCAGGCAGAGGTTGGCTGCTTCCTCAACATCACTAGTCTCCTCATCCGAATTGTCTCCCCATATAGATGAAACGTAAGCTTTCTTTCTGCCTTGGAACTTCTCCTTCTTTTTCTCTTTCTCTTTAAATCTTTGAAGACTTGGACATTCAGCTTTGAAGTGTCCAGGCTTCTTACATTCATAGCACACAGGAGCATTTTTCTGGGAGTCCTTTCTGATGTTGCTTGAGCCACCTCTCTGGTATCTTCCTCTATTTCTGAAGAACTTTCTAAATTTTCTGACCATAAAGGCCATCTCATCATCATCCAGTTCCTCCTCATCTTCCTCATCCTCATCATCTTTTGTAGAGGCTGTTAGTGCAAGATTCTTTTTCTTTTTATCTCCATAGAGTTCTCTTTGCACTTTAATAGTTGTTTCATACTCAGCTAGGCTTCCAAATAGTGACGTAATGGAGCTCATGGATTTTCCTATCATTTCTTGGATTGCAGTAGCTTTCATCTGCCATTCAGGAGTCAGAATCTTTAAGATTTTGGAGACTTGTTCTGCCTCTGAGATTCTTCTTCCGAGAGCTGTAAGATTATTGATCAAGTGAGTGAATCTGATTTCCAGCTCCCTAATTGGTTCTCCTTCTTCCATTTTGAATAAATGAAAGTCAGTAATTAGTTGCTCAACTCTTCTAGTCTTTACACCACTGGTTCCTTCATGAGCAACTGCTAGGGCATCCCACATTTCTTTGGCAGTCTCCAAATGACATACTCTAAAGTATTCTTTTTGGCTTAAGGCATTTTGAAGAATCAAGACTGCTCTGCTGTTGAGTTCCAGGTCTCCTTTGTCATCATCCGTCAATTCCTGAGGGAGCTTTGGCACTTGAACTCCATTTTCAGTTTTCATAGGAACAAGATTCCCTTCTTCAACTATCCTCCAAAGATCATACCCAGATGATTTGATGAACACTTTCATTTTCATCTTCCAAAAGGTATAGTGTTCACCATTGAATCCAGGAGGTTTGTTGATTGAGCTGCCTTTTGGGAGCATGTTATCATATCCTGCCATGATAGATCTTTACTTCTCCTGATCGTGGGATCAGTGGAATCTGAGAAGACCAGGCTTTGATACCAAATGTAACAGGCAGGAATGCACAAGAGGGGGGGTGAATTGTGCTTTTTAAAATCTAACTCTGAGGATAAACAATACAGTTTATACTGGTTCAGCCCAAACTTGGCCTACGTCCAGTTCTCCAACCTGCAGTTGGGTTCCACTAATTCCTCAAGATTAAATCAGGCTCTTGATAGCCTTTACAAGTGACAGCAAGAACTCCTCTCTTTACTGATCACTCCCCCTTACACTTTGTAAGTTTACACCCTACTTTTAAGATCCCACTATCTTAAGAGTAAACCTCACTTTGAAAATGGATACAGAATAATTGTTCACTCAATTGAACAGATTGTGTTACACACTTAAGAATATGAGAACAGTAAGTGTTGAGAGTATTGAATGCAGTAGATACAGATAATTAATGTGGCAATCAAAATCTACAACTAACTTCTCTTCTGAAGCATTTATAGTCTCTTCTAGAATTGCATCCGTTGGCAATATGACCGTTTGAAAATGCTCAGAGAGTTGAGTGATCTGGTGGAGTATTGGAGATGTATTCTGTTATGCATTTACTCCATTGTACTTGATTTTGCTTTAGCTTATCTCTCTTCTTCTATCGCTGAGAGGGTAGGTGAGTTCCAACAGCTCTTTTGATCAATTTGTGTGTTAACGTTAACTTCCATAAGTATGTCTGAACAACTCTGTACTTGGAAAGCTAAAAATAGGCTTGTCATTGATTTTGAATATTTTCCATCGCCACTCAGATTACATGCCTCTGATCGATCACAGGGTCTGATGTCTAATCGATTACATATCGATTACCTATAGATTATAGCCTGCATCACTGAACATCATATTAGAAATTCATGCGCCTAATCGATTACAGGGGAAGCCTGATCGATTAGGCAGGTTTAATCGATTACACATAGATTACATATTTCTCTAATCGATTACAAACAGATTATATTCATATTACTTAATCTTCTCTAATCGATTACATAGCTCTAATCGATTGGGCATCTTTCTCTTAATCGATTACAGGGCTCTAATCGATTGGGCATCTTTCTCTTAATCGATTACAGGGCTCTAATCGATTAGGCTAATTTCACTCATCGATTACAGGGGCCTCTAATCGATTGGGCGCTATGTGATCTGAACTTGATTCATCTCTAATCGATTAAGCTTAAGTTCTTTAACTTGTAATCTATCCCTGATCGATTGGGCAGAACTTAGGATTTTCTATCAGATTATCCCTAAGATATTTTTGTTCTTATCACCCTTCTTTATGCCTAAGTTATGTTTAGTTATCATCAAAACTCATTATTCTAACAAACTTTAGTTTGCTTTTTGGGTTGTAGCAGTAGGCATGATTATAACCATATCTTTTCTGATCAATGCTACTGCAGCTTTATGGATGCTCATCTTAAACTTGGCTATGCTTTGATGTCATTTAGTGTGGCATCAATGTAACACCTGGATTTTTACTACTATACTATAGCATTTTAATTGAATTATAACCACCTTTATAAATAACAGAAGCCCAAAATACGAATAAATTTAAAACTTTTTCTTTTCAAACAGTGTTCCAACTTTATTGCAGTTGGAATGGGCTTTTCGAACAACTTAGAATTTAAAACTTTTTATAAAGCAAAGTGGTTCATAAAACAATTAAAAGTACACTAACCCTCTTAGGGTGTCTATTCATAATTCATAACACTTAGGAAATTTAAATTCCTAATACATTTATGCAATTCTATTTTATATACTTTCTACTATTAATTTAATAATTTAATTTTACAACATATACAAATAACATTACTAAAATATTTAACTACCTTTTACTTTTCAAATTATAATCCTAATTCCTTCATCTAATCTTCTTCCCCAGCTAGCTTCTCCCATCCTGCATACTGAAAATGTTTGGGGAAGGGGGTGAGATTGGAAATCCCAATAGCAGTTTCTTTCATTAACATATATTATTATGCTAGCATTGTCATGTATATATTTCATAAACCTGAACAATTAACACAATTATACATACTTCCTGCGCTACATGCTCTACCAGCCACTATTAACAATATATTTGTTATCTAGTGGTGGTTCTACCTGCAGGACTTCTCGTTATAGCATTTAAAGCTATAACTAAACTGATTTGGCAAAGGGGTAGCGAACCACCTAAGCTTGGAGTACTCCATAAATTTCTATGCAGGAATTAACAAGGCTTATCACCTTCATGCATAATGTAAATTTGAAACAGATATTATAAAATAATACATGCAATTCTTTTAATGTAATGAAATAAACTGCTACATGTATCCTGAGCTTACTCTTCACTGTATTCCTTCTCTTCTACATACTCTGGGAATTCGATCATACTATCTTGTCCTATAAATATTTATAATACCAAAATAATATATCAATGTCTAAACTTAGACATATTAATTAAACGTCTCTCACGGTCCTATTGTATTACCCCTTTCTATTTCTAGTACTATTAAATCTAAACTTCTAATATAATTAAATCTAAATTCTTAATTTGACGGTTAATTATACCATCATCAATAAGCATTGCACAAACATAAGTTAGCATTCACATCACATGATCACAAGAATATCTTTATTATCTTAAATTAACATACTTTGCTTATTAATCAATTATTCTTTTAGTTCTATTTACTTTCCGAATTTCTTAGTAACAAGCATTTACATCTATGTTATCTTTAATTAATATCCAATTATTCACAAATCTCCCATCATATCTTATTTTCTTCGTTACTAATCAAAACATGACAAGCAACAAAAGAGAAAACAATTTCATTTTTCATGATTAGTGTTCGAGAGTATCAGTCATACTAGCTAGGGAAAACAAGCATACAGCCACATATAACATATATGATTTATCAAATCCCTTTTCGTCTACTCTTAATTCATAACACTAATTCAATCTAATAAACATCACCACCAAACCAATAATTTCAATTCAATTTACATTTCAAAAATCAAATTCAACCATTAATACCTACCAACATTTAAAATCTCTATTCATATTAGAATGTTGATTTAGCCCTTAGGGATCCTTAAATAGTAATCCAAATCAGATTTAACCTCAACATAACTCAGATTCCACTCACCATAAATCATTCATGTTCTCTTTACCCTATGAACATCTTAAATTCCCAAAAACGGAGCAACAACAAGAAAAATCTGAAACTTAATCCTACTGTGGTTCTCAACTCCTATTAGCTTTGGCTTATGCTCCAACGCTCTATATATATTCACAATCCTTATACTATCTTATTAATCAATTCACTCCATCTACTCAATGAAACAAATCACCTCTTACTTCCATCACATTCATTCCCATCCATTTATAAACCAAATTAAACAGAGGAAGTAATCCTACCCTAAATAATCATCACTATTACTACTTTTAAATTATAAAACTAACTTAATTTAATAGAGCTTAAACCACTTACCCTCAATTCAAATGACTAATTACATATCAACCACAACATTAATCTCTTTAATCACATCCAACACCGTTAAACTTCACAGATTTAATTCAATCATTAGCACTTGAGAAAACCAAATGAAAGTCTTCAAGAATAAGAAATGAGACTCTTCTTTTATACCAAATCATTGTATTTTATATTTCAGAATTTCCAACACACAAGATGAGGTTCTAATTTAATTCTAACACCACTAAGGCTTCCTTCAAAATTCCAGATTTGACAATCACCTTCAACAACATTTTGAATCCGATCAAGCCAATGAAAATGGACTAATCCCTTAATCGTGCTCAAAATCCCTTGTTTTATTTAATCATCAAAATCAAACTAATGGCAACAGACAATATTTGTCCCCTTATTTCATATTCAATTACCTTCAAAATCATAACAACAATAACAGATTCTATCTCAATTATCTTATCACAGCCTAGGTTTCACTTATACGCAACTAAACTCCCATGCCTTGGTCACTAAAGAATCATAAAAACTAATAAAAATCCTTCTTACAAGTACTTATGTTGCCTTTCCTAATTTTAAAAACCATGGTTTAATTAATTATTGCAATATTTTCACCTTATCCATCTCATCTCAATTGCAGATGAACCAGAATACAATTTGAGCAGAAACTTTGAGAGTAAAAAAAATCATCTTACACAACCATAATCCAACTTGAACTTCTAACACTCAAATCTAATCAAATCCTAGCAATGTTTAACCACGAATTTGCTTCAGTTTCATTGCAAAATCAAAGGGTTTAACAATACACAGCAACACCCTTAATTGAAATCATCCTTTCATAATTAAACATCAGCCAAAACAAACGATTAATACCCAATCAATTCAAGAATTTCCCTTAATCTGATTCACATCCACCATCACATATACACCTCCCCTATAATCCCCTCTTTCAGCATCAAATGGCAAAAATAATACTAGAGCAAAATATACTTTTAAAACAATATATATTCCCGTTCCTTATTATGAGCCCGGCGGCAGAGCAAGAGAAAGAGAACATAATGCACAATTTAACATTCCAATAACAATCAACCTCAATTTCGTCATCCTTCCATCAGAGCAGAACATTCAAAGAAGAACAAGAGGAAAGAACAAGAAATTTGACGGAACAGGGCAGGGAAGAAGGAAGAAAACCCCAACTTCAAAACCAGACATATAAGACAATCTACACACTTAAACATCTCCCTAATTCATGCTTAATCAAGATTCAAAGCAACGAAGCTCCAGAAATCACGAAAATGGCGTCGGATGAACAGTGCATGGAGGAAGAAATTTGGGAAATCTTGATTAATACTATTCCACTGATCAAATTCGTTCTTGGGGTTTGTTAATCGAACCATAAGCTTCAGTTTTATGAATTTAGAAGCTTCAAAAACCAATAATTTTGAATCAACATCACCCCCCCCCCAAAGCTTTCTTGAATCGGCCAGAAAAAGAAGGAAAACGAAGGAAGAAGCTTACCCAAGGCTAATCCGATCTTTCCATGCGTTTTAGCAGCTTCTCGCCGCCATGCATCGCCGGAAATGGCCTCCCCTGCCGCGGGAGGTGGCTGGCCGAGAGAGAGGAACGAAGGAACCAGAGGGAGAGTGAGGGTGAGACAGGAGAGAGAGAGGAAATAAAGAAATGAACACGTGGGAGGGGAAATAAATAAGAAGGAATGGATATTTTACCATTTTGCCCCTTCTTTTCACTGAAGATATTTTCCAACTAGGGGTAGATATTGTCATTTTTATTTCCCTTTTTCTATTTTTCCTTTAAATGGTAATTTTATTTACCATTCACATTTATAAATAAATCTGAATTTGTCCCTAACATAATTTCTCTAGATATGTTTTAATTTCTAAATTTATTTATAGGACTTTTTAAATGTCAAACAATACCTCAATGTTCTAAATATTCCCTTATTTAAATTAACTATTTTTACTCAAATAATAAAGAAAATAAGCTTTAAAAATTATTAAGAATACACCTGGCCTCATAAATTTATTTATAAGGCTTTTTAATTTCTAGATGCCTTTTTCAGACCTCAACTAAATCCTTATTATTCCTTTTCTCCAAATTAAGTTTTATCTTCTAATTATTTCTCTTTATTTCTTAAAGAAAATAAACCTTAAAATTATTAAAAATGCCTAAAACATCATAAATTTATTTTCAATCCTTTTTAATATTTTGGTAATCTTCTCAAAACCTTAAATAAATCCTTATTTCCTATTTTCTAAAATTTGGGGTGTTACAATCAACATCAAAACAACACTTCAAACGGTGTAGACATTGTGAGACCTTGGGTTATATTTGTGTCTTGTGGTGCCATTAAAGTCTTGTGATGACATTTAATTTTGGGAGCAACTCTCTGATAATGTTAGCCGAGAATCTTCTCTTAAATGTTGGAGCTTTAATTTCTGTGTGGTTGGACATGGACTTGGGATATTCGGTACATAACAGAGGACTTGCTTTTGGATGTCCCCAACATGCTTGTTAAAGGCCATACTATTGCATCTAGATTTTTTTTTTTCAACCCCACTCAGTGTGATTTCTTTTTTATGTGTTCCTTTTTTTATTGCTTTTTAATATGTTCCTTTACTTGTTAACTAAATTGTTTTCTATTGTTAGGCTTCACAAATATTTACCATAATATGTTAGCTGTGAAGCCTCTTTCTGTATTAATAAATTTGTCACTTAAAAAGTATAAAAAGAAATAATTAATAAATTTGTCACTTAAAAAAATATAAAAAGAAATATGACATATTTCTTTTTAAAGTACTTCGTGAATATATCGAGATAAAAAAAATGCCTCTTGAATATAAAATTGGATAAAGAGCCAAGCATTATTAAGGATGTGACATCGTAATAGTAATTTTTTTATCTGTACGACAGTTATAAAGTGTAAAGATCCAATTTTAGAATTTTAAGTTAATTAATTTTTTTATTTTATAAAATGTTAAATATAAAAAAAATCTATTTTTCATCTGAAATTGGATGAGAGATATAGAGAAATAACGGGAAAAAAGGAAACACCCAACTCAAGCATTCTTTGTTTTATTTTATTTTCTTCTTTATTTCTATTACTAAATCGATCTACACACACATACACACATAGATATTCCAAATCTAAAAGGTTACTGACAACTTAAACCAAAACAAAATAATAGAAGTCACCTAATTTTTTTTATCGCAAAAAAAAAAAAAAAGTATACAACACACGTACAGATATATATGTAAAAAGGTATTTTTTGATGAGTGAATCTGAAACAAGATATTGATGCAGGCTATGCTACATCAAATAGCTAGATACAATACAAATCAAGCAAGTATTGTATTGAATAAGAAATAGCAAGCAAATGAAACGTTGGGGCATATAGATAACCCAACAGTTTTTTTATTTATTTAATGTTATATGTATTTTTGTGGCTAGTATGCATCCATCAATCATTGATTAACCTTGGAATGGCTTCTGGAGTAAATCAATTATTTTCTCGTCCACTTGGAAAGCCTTCTCAAGAACCTCAGAAGAGATGGGTGGATCAGAGCCAAACACAGATTTTGTAATGGGGATAACTCCGGCATTTTGGCTACTAAGACCTGCAAACGCAACAGCATTTCCATAACCCACGTTTTGTTGGAAGTGAATAAGACCGATTGGGAAAACAAACACGTCTCCCTTGTTAAGAACTTTGGTAAATAATTTATTTCCATTTTGATTAGAAGCCACAAATCCAACAAGAAGAGAGCCTTCAATCACTACGAGGATCTCAGTGCCACGTGGATGAGTGTGGGGTGGGTTCAAACCCTTTGGTGCAAAGTCAATGCGAGCAAGAGATATTCCAAGAGTGTTCAATCCAAGCAACGTGTTCACATCTGCTGTCTTAACAACAAAGCCTGTAGGATTTTCTGCCGTGTTTCCAACTTTATCAAACCCAGAAGCATAGAAGTCCTCAGCTTTCACAACATTTGGATCCTTGCAAAATTTCCCGTTCACAAATACTGCATGCAAATTTGATATTAAGTGTTATAAGTTTGCTAAAACAACAATATATAATTGAGTCAAAATAAACTTGTAAAGATTAAGTATAATTTGATCTCTACGCTAATTTCTGAAGTTATTAATTTCATGTTTGGTGGAAAAAAGTTATTAATCTCATATTCTCTAATTTTTTTAGGGAGAATCACAAACAGATTTCATGGAAGAGAATAATTACAATCAAATCCCTTGAAATCATCAATTTACGTTTAAATCTCTAATAACATGGGTGAAATTAAGTTGAACTACATTGGTTGTTGTCAATGCCGCTAAATGTAGAGTTGTCGATAACAGCTTAATGAACGACATTGACAACTATTGGTGTAGTTTGATTTCATTTCATCAAAGTCTATTGTAACTTTAATGTAATTTGATGATTTCTATAGAGATTCAACTTTAAATTTATTATTTTCCACTTGACCTAGTTTTAATACGTCCTTAGCTACTTTCTAATGCCTCAATATTTCTCAAATTTCTATTTGTATTAATCATTAAATTCTACATATACTGAGTGGTATTTTGATATTTTATGGGACAAAAAATAGTGTAGTTTTGATTTTGTATATGATTTTCCAAATAAGAATAATGTCAAATTGGGAATTATTTATTTATTTATTTATTAAAATAATAAAAAGTTCTAAATGATACCATTTTTGCTTATAAGATATCAAAATATCGTTCATTTTATGTAGGCTCTAATGCTAAATATATTAAAACATTTTAAAAAGTTTGAGTACTCCAAAGGGCCTTGGAGAGTTCTCCCACTATCCTTGTCCCTTATTATAAGATCAAAATAATAAGATTACATGAAAACGGTTAAAATGAGTTAAAAAAAATCATGTAAATATATTTTCTTAAAAGGCACCCCCATTTATAAGTGGATAAATGTGAGAGAATAATAATCAAATAATGATGAAAATGGTATGAAAAAAATTAATTAGAACTAAAAATGGTAAAAATATAATGCACAAACTTCCATAATGTGAATCATAAAAAAGATATGGAGGATTTAAAAATTTGGATCTTCTTAAAAAAATACAAAGTGTATAATAGAGAATGGGGCAGTAGAGGCCCCTTGCCCTAAGTTAATTGTGTTTACCTCCTTTGGTATATGAGTCATTGAGTGCGACACAGAAATCTTGAAGAGGACTTGGGTCATATGCAAGCACATGAACAGAAGCAACTGCCAAGAGGCTAACAACATCCAAGTACACAGATTTCATCTTGTGTGTGTATAAATCTCCCTATCTCCTTCTCTCTTAATTCTGTATGTTAGTTTATGAGTTTTTGACTGAACTTAAAAGGCTATTTATAAGAAGAACCCATTGAAGTGGGCTCTTTAATTCAATGCCCCTTGACCAAGTATTTTTTTTCTCCACCTGCAACTTATTACTCTTTCCTTTCATTTAATTAATTAGACCAACTACATGTCTATATATCTTTATACCTCATTCAATTTCTCTACTTTGTGTTCGTGATTTTAAACTTTGAGAGGATTTCTTTTTGGCCAAAATGTGTTCAAGAAGGAAGGTGAAGGACGGGTCTTCGGTGTAATTTTCTAGCGGTTGGGTGCAATTTCCTTATCAGTATTATATCTGATCATGACGAAGAAAATGACTAATCCACTAAGAAGCTATATTGCTTCCCATATATATTATATACCTTTTCATCATTTAATTCGTTAATGAAAGCGATCCGTGAATAATTCACCTTGTGCATTTATATACGATTTTTTATCGTCCTATTGTGTGTTGCTATCTACATTGGTTAGTTGCAGCTTAATTATCATAAACAGTTTTATCTATAAAATTTTAAGTTTATAGTTTGAATCAGAAGGAGTAAAGGACAATAATAAAGTTAATTAAATTGATTATGTAAATTATATAATATGTAAACAAAGAGTAAAAAGAAATAATCAGAAATTTAAGAAAAAAGGGAGAATTACAACAAGGTCCCAAATGTATAAAGAATAAGTTGAATATCATGTGACATAAATAAATTATAAAATAATACAATGATAATTAATAAGATCATGTAGGATTAAATCTTATGCAATACAAGTAATGTAAATATTTGACAAAGATCAGATGGTTTATTTTTATATACTTTTTGCGGGACATGAGACAGAGATTAATTAGAATATTTAGGATTATACAAGAGGATATTAAATAAGGATATTTATTCAGTATATTTATAATTTACTTAATGATTTATCTTCCAATTATTCTTGTTATTTTAAGGGTAGGATTTGAGATTTAGATTTGAATTTGAATTTTTATTATTTTTATTATTCCTAAAGCTCTATAAATAAAGATAGAGTTTCTTTTTGAATTTAGATATTGATTAATTGAATGAATTGAATGAGAGTTTATTTTCCGGCCTTCTCTAGTCTCCCCTCTCCCCAAATTCTCCTCCTCATCTCTTCTTTCCCTTCCTTCTTAGTTGTTTTACATATTTTTCATTGTCAGTGTATTTTCATATATACACTAGTAAACTATTATTAGTAATCGTGTAATTTTCTAAATATGTTTTGAAAATATTCCAAAAAATATTAATATACAGTTCACCAAATCAAACATATTAATGGTTGACTAGTGGGATTTCTTTACCAAATCCTTCTTTTCTAGAACAAGACTTTTCTTCGTCCTGCTTTCTGGGTTTGAGGCTTCGAACACGCACCACACTTTATCTATTTTTGTTTGGTGTGGTCAAATCAATTTTTTTTTTCAATTCTCTATTAATTACCACGAGAAATCAAGAATAAAAAAACCTGAATTTTCTTAATTAGAAAGTCTATGAATAGAGAAGGTTGAGGCTCTTAGGAGTTTAATTATTTTAATTATTATGTCTATAATTTGTTTAGTTATTTTGTAGCTATTTGTACACAGTTTAATCTAGATTATTCTATTTTGTATGGGATATAATTAACACCAATAAGGAAGAAAAGAGGGGATAACTTTTGCCCAAGGTACATGCTACGTAATAATCATGGCAGGAATGCATGTAATTAACTAGTTAGATAGTTTTTATTTTATGCATGAGTAACGGATTTGTTGCTGCTTGAAAACAGAGCAAATAGTTTTTATTTTATGCATGAGTAACGGATTTGTTGATGCTTGAAAACAAAGCAAAAGGGTGATTTTTATGTCTTGATATTTGGTGGAGAAATAGCACCCTAATTATTAAAACAAGTCCTATATCAGAGTCTTTAGATGTGTACACCAAGAGAGATGATTTTGTGGAGTTGATCCAAAAGTTTGGAAAATGATTTGTGAAAGTCACTTTGCAGTTTGGAAAATAAGATTTTTGGAAAAGCTACGTCAAAGAATAGGCAGGGGCATATTTCCTTAGGAATTTGTTTTCAAAACTCTGAACCACTATTTTTGGAGTTTTAATGAGTTAGATATGAATTTTCAAAGGTTTAAGAAATGTCTATATTTTATAAGGATTGAGATTGAGTACTTATCACCAAGTTGTAAACATAAAGTCACGTGACATTTTTTTAAAATATTTTAATGTGTACATAATTTAATTTAAAATAAAGATAAAATCTTACTTGTTTCTTTTTTTTAAAAGAATTTATTTAAAAATCATCAATTCAAAATTTATAGATAAACCATTGAAACTTAATTTGAATGTTCTAGAGCTCATCAAGTTAAACTCTCACATTAATTTTGATTCACAAGTAGTTCTTAAATGACTAAACAACTATGATAAATGACCCAAAGTAAGATGTAAAAACACCATCTATTGGAGTTAGCATATATAACAATAGCATGTGCTTCCCCGTACATTGTGAGGGAAGCTTATACAAAAAGATTAATGCTTTAATTAGTAGTGCAGGGTTTGGGAGCATGCCTTGATGATGATCAATGTATTATGAATTCCCAACAGTTTGCACAAGAGAGAAAGAGAGAAATCTGAGAGAAGGAGTGAGAGAAATATTTTCAGTTGATTGTTTCTGCATACACATTCACTTACTTAAACTCACGATGAAAACTGTTCCCTCATTATTTCCACATAACTGTTGCCACTTCTTTTAGAAATTTGAATTAAATGGAAATATTACATTTAATATCCCAACAAATCTGAATAATTATATTCAGACAACAGAGCAATTTTATAGGGCCAAATTTGTAACACCTAAAATTTTCTACTATATTATAGCAATTTTTAATTGAATTATAACCACTTTTCAATGTCAGAAGCCCAAAAATACGTGAAATTTAAAACTTTTTCTTTTAAAACATTCAACTAACTTTCTGTTAGTTGGAATGGGCTTTTCAGACAAGTGGGAACCACTTAAAATTCTTTATAAAATAAAGCGGTTAATAAAACAATTAAAAGTGCACTAACCCTCTTAGGGTATCTATTTTTAATTCGTAGTACTTAGGAAATTTAAATCCCTTTTTATCAATTTATACAATTCCATTTTCTATGCTTTCTACTATTAATTTAATAATTAAAAATTACATCATATATAGACAATCTTACTTTTCAATTATAATCTTAATTTCTTCATCTAATCTTCTTCCAACACTCCTGCCTTATCTCAACCATCTTATCATCTACCAGCTTCTCTGTAAAACAGTAGTTCAACGCAGTTTATGTCATTAACTGTAAATTTCATGCATGCATTGCCATGTATATATTTCATAAATCTGCACATATAACGATAATCTTTATCCTATTATTCTGGGTGACTTAAGCACCTACCAACCACTGATAAAGATATCCTCGTTAATTAGTGGAGGTTCTACCTGCAGGACTTCTCGTTATAGCATTTAAAGCTATAACTAACTGGTTTGGCAAAGGGGTAGCGAACCACCTAAGCCTGGAGTACTCCAACTGAGGAATAAATGACATACCATTTTAAATCCAACAGATATATAAAATTATACATGCAATTTAGTGTAATGAGATAAACTACTACCTGGATTCCATAACATACTCCTGAATCAACTTCTTTCCTTCTATCCTTTCGGCTTATATAAGAAATCAGGGCCTATATACATATATGAGTTTGGATTAGGGGTTGGACTATAAATTAATCGATGCGTCTCTCTCGACTCCTAATTTAATTAATACTACCCCATTCTTTGTATTAGTGAAAGATTACAGTTTGCTATAATTATTTTAACCCCTTTTTAAAATTAAAAGGTCAATTATAACTAATTTATTTCAATTAATAATTCTGATTCTCATTATCATTTTTCCCAAATTAAATATAAAAATCCTAATGACTTAATCATAATTATTTTATTAAACATTACCATCTTCTACCATATAATAATTTTGTATTCTTGTATGATATAACTTTAATATTATCATAATCGTAGCTTACTATTGATTTACTGTTGTCACTGAAAATGTTTTTTAAGAGAACAGAAATATAACAGAGGTTTCAACTTATTAAATCTAGTCTAACAACCAAACCATAAATAAATTTAATTTATAATTCTATCATTACTTCCTATTTCTATTATATGATTAAATCCTAGTCTCTACCTTAATTGCTAATCATAAAATTATCAGCAAACATTATACAATCATTTACACACAAATACCCAGGACCAACACAACACAAGAAAATGCTTGATTCTAAATTCCAAAGTCCCAAAACAAAACACCAACAAACAAATTAAAAATCCACACGAAATCATCATCAATCATAAAGCATTTTCCCAAAAGTCCTTAACAGTTACTATGAATTAAATTAAATCATAACTTTATAAATCCATTCCCTTTCTTTGATTCTAAAGTAAATATTCCATAAACTTTAATCCTCAAGCCGACTACACAAATCCTTACTACTACAAATCAACTTGCTTCATGTACCATTTCTTCTTCTGCCAACCAATCATATACCAAATTAATGTTCACCCCCTTCAATAAATTCCATACTTTTAATTCATAGTAACATGTGAAACCTCTATGTCATCTGTCCATCTAGTATTACCAATCATGTTCCAGATCACATAAGGCTCAACAACAATTCTAATCCCAATTAATCATATGTAATTTCCTAACTTCCAATATCATACCAAACAACATCTTATCACCTTATCTTACCACTAGAAATCCTTAAAAACATTCTCCCTAGACCCAATTGACATTTAAGGAAATAAATTCCCTAAAACCTCAAACATCAGACATTTCAATTGAACCTTCAATAACAACCTCTTTCCCCTAATTCCATAACAATTATTTATACTTTATCTTATTCCAAATTCCCAATTTAATCCACATGTAAAAATAACTAAGCTCTCAGGTTACCCACAACAACTATGTCATTAAGAATCCAGTAACGATGTTCATCCTAATCAAACAGAACCAATCTCCTAACTAATTCATCTATCTTTAATTGGCCTAATCACCTATCTAACATATCAATTTAGTACTTTACTAGTTCCAAATCAGAGCAATCACCCTCTCAAGGATCGGTTAAGAGCAGAGAGATTCTCAATTCCTAATCATCATACCTTATAGAAATTACAGTAAAAAAACAAGAGGAGAAATTGCTTACAACAAAACAGATAATCAACTGAGATAACCAGCGTCAACCCTTGACCTTTATTCAAAATTCCTCAAACACCTTTTCACCCATCATATATGACAAATCTCTTATTTGTAATATTTTTATATGCTTAAATTGAGGCAATTAACATGATTAAGATGCAAGTTTTGGTCTGATAATGTCAAATTGAGTATCCCAAAATCTCAAGGAAAATGAGTGTAAAATTAGGAGTAATTAGCCATAATTGTAGATTAATTGTACTAATTAATTTATAGTGCTATTTGATCTTGGTTTTATCTTATTTTCACTTACAGGGTCGCTCAGGACCAAAAGATCGAACCCGGGATGAAGAAAAATGCCAAACAAAGAGGCAGAACTGAAGGCACCTCGTCGCGGTGAGTCAGACGGCGAAAAGAGGCCCCAGAGGTCAGAAAGGAACCTTGCTCGCCGCGGCGAGCCCACGGCGAGCCAAGCCACAAAGCTCCACGGCGAACGGACGTGTTCTGCAGAATTTTTAGTCGCGTTTTTGGGCCTGAATTGGATCCAACTTGATACCCACTCACTTGACCCGACTTGGGGGACATAAAACACGAAAGCTAGACCCCATTAGGAGAGATTTTTGGTTCACATTTCACACCCCCAAGCCCTAGCTCTCTCTTCTCCATCTTCATCTTCATCTTCTTCACCTTCTCCTTCCTTCCATCCATGGCTTCCACACCTTCCTCTGTTGTTGTTGGTTATTCCATGGGGAGTAGCAGCTAGGCTCCACCATTCTTGGTGGTGGGAGCCAAAGGATGAGCTTGAAGCTTGAATAGGGGAGTTTTTCTAGTTCTAATCCTTCCTCCATTTGTTGTATTTATGCTTTTCTAGGGTTCTAGGGGTGCATTTATGGCATTTGGTGGAATGTATTGATTGCATTTGGTTGAAGTGCATTTATGGCACTTAGTTGAGTGCATTTATGTCATTAGGGTTAGAACTTATGTTGATGTTATTTCCTTCTTGTATAATGCTTGACATTGCTACTTATTAACTTTGAGTTTAATGAAATTTATGGGTTCATAGTTTTGTTATTCTCTTTGTGAAAATTATGTGCTAATGCAAGGTGGCTTGGTTAGTGGATTAAGAATGTTAAGCTATTTGCTTGAGGGAGATGGCATAAGAATTAATTGGTTGTGTTAAGACATTGGGCAAGCCATCAATGGATTAGGGTTTAGAGAGAAACTTAGAGCAATTATGGGGTGGCCCAAATTGTGGATTTAAAAGTCTTGCATAATCAATTATTTCTCGATTTTGAACTTAATCAACTTGGGTTAAATTAAGTAATGTGCGGGGTTCCGGCATTAATTAAGTTAACCTAAGCCTAGCCTAGAGGGGTTCCTCTAGGGTTCTTTAAAAATCAATTAAACTCCCTAAAAATCTTTAGAAGCAATGATTCCCGAATCTCTCATTCATCAAGAATGATCTTTATCCCATTTTCATCCAAATCTCACTTTTAATTCCAACCTTTTACTTTACCTTTTGCACATACCAAATTTCATACTAAAACCAAACAAAAATGCTTTTTACCCGCCTTTTCAAGTTTACATATTAGCTATTAGGAATCATATTACACTAGGCTCCTTGAGATCGACACCCAGGGTTAGCTTCCACTATCCCCTCGGGTTTAATTTCTTGGAGAGCGGACTCGAGGCGGCACTGCTCCGACATAACCCCAACGGTTAGGTGCTCTTCAAGTGGCGCCGTTGCCGGGGAGCCAAATAATTGGTTCCCTAGTAGCCGGTTGTCAAACTTGCTTTGGCCTGGTCTAGCTTCTAGTTGCATTTTAGCTTAGTTGCATCTTAGTTTATCTTTCATCTTTGCATATCATATTATATTCCATTATCCATCGTATAAATCACCCTTTTCCTTTGTTTAATTATAATCAGTCCCAAAAACCATCGATTTCCTCATTCATAACCATAAACTAGTTATATACCAATCTTTTTTTTTCAAGATAGCACAGAACCATATGGTCAAAACCAAACAGAGCAAGCAAAACACGAAATCAACCTTCACAATCAAAACATAAATTAAGCATGCAAGCACATATGTAAACTCCTAACTGATTATAAAGAACCCAAAACAAAGTACCAGTTCTCAAAACTCAACAATTACAACTCAGACCCAATCATCACAGAATTAATCTCTAATTACCCTTCTTCTTCATCACTGAACACAGAACAGGGAAGAAGGAAGAAAAGGAAAAAAAATCTACATTACATTAAAAACCAACCATACACAATCAACCTTAATTTCATCCTCCCTTTAACATAATCAAGAAAGAAAATTACAGAGAAGAGAGTAGAGATTCAAACCAACAGAATCGGCCGAACAGAGGAAGAAATCAGAAATTCCATAATTAATCCACATTAGTCAAATCTTTTCTTCATCATCAGCAAAACACAATCATAGCGGGACATGAATTCAACCACGAAGAAATCGGACAGAGAAGAATGAAGAACAAAAGTTAAATGAACAGGGGAAGAAGAAGAAGAACAAAATCCCAGAAAGTTTAGACTTCAGAAAATCAATCATGCTTAATCTTACTCCTAATCGCATTTTATTAAGCTTCCAATTGACTTTTGCCCAGAAATCACGAAGAACAAACTCGCATGAACAGTAACCCGAGCCCATATATGAAGAAATCCGGACAATTTCTCTCATGCGAGCTTTGATTCTTCAGGGAAATTAAAATATAACCTCAAGCTTTGATTTAATTAGGTTACAACTCATAAAAACCAAAACCCCCAAAACGTATCCTCACTCAAAATCAGAACAAAAGAAGAAGAAAACGAAGGAAGAAGGTTCACCTAGGATTACCCCAGACTTCCCATGCATTTTCATCATTGGTCGCCGTCGCTTTCCGCCGTTTTGGCCGTCGTTCACCGCTGAGAGGGAAAGAGAGGATGAAGAAGACGAGGAATAGAGGGGAGCACGGGTTTTAAAGGAAGGAGAGTGATAAGGGAATAGGAACACGTGTGAGGATATATATTGAAAATGAGTGATTGATATTTTTAATGGGTGCTTTACCATTTTGCCCTTTCTGCTATTGGTAAAGATATTTTTCAGTTAGGGGCAGATATTGTCATTTTTATTTACTCTTTCCAATTATGCCCTTCTTTAAAAATTTTAATTACTATTTCCTTTTCGATTTAATCTGAATTCACTCCCAAAATAATTTCTCTAGATATACTTTAATTTCCAAATTTATTTATAATACTTTTTAAATGTCAAACAATACCCCAAGGTTCTAAATATTCTCTTATTTAAATCATTTTCCAACTATTTTTCCTCAATTAATAAATAAAATAAGTCTTAAAAATTATTAAAAATACACCTGGCCTCATAAATTTATTTACAAGGCTTTTTAATTTCTAAATGACATCCAAAGACATTAAATAAATCATTTTTATCTCTTTTCTCCAAATTAAGTGTTATCTTCTAATTATTTCTTTTTATTTCTTAAAGAAAATAAGCCTTAAAATTATTAAAAATGCCTAGATATCATAAATTTATTTTCCAATGCTTTTTAATGTTTTAGTAATATTTCAAAACCTTAAATAATTCCCTATTTCTTATTTTCTAAAATTTGGGGTGTTACAAAATTCACCAATGGTGGACTAATCCTAACCCAATCATTTCCCACTCACGCTTAGTGGATTCTACAATTTGTGGACTACTTTATACCAATGTAGGGTTTGGGAGCAAACCTTGATGATGATCAATGTATTAAGAATACCCACACGTGTCAAATCATAGAGAGTGGATCTATCTATAATACACAGCAGTTTGCACAAAAGAGAAAGAGAGATTTGAGAGAAGGAACAAGATAAAGATTTTCAATTGGTTGTTTCACTTACCTAAACGCACTATGCAAAATTTTATCTTTTATTTCTACATAGTTGTTCCCACTTCTTATAGAAATTTGAGTTAAATGGGAATATTACATTTAAATCCCAGCAAATATGAATAATTATATTCAAACCCTAGAGCTATTTTGTTGGGTTTAATTCACCAAGTGTTGACTAACCTTAGCTCATTTTCCTACATCTCCCACTCTCATTTGGTGGATTCTACAATTCATGGACCTGATACCAATGTAGGGTTTGGGAGCATACCTTGATGACGATCAATGTATTATGAATGCCCACACAAGTCAAATCATAGAGAGTGGATCTGGCTATATTATACAACAGTTTGCACAAAAGAGAAAGAGATATATTTTAGAGAAGGAATGGAAGAAATATTTTCACTTGTTTCTTTCTTCCGATATGTTCACTTAAACTCATGATGCAAAACTGTTACCTCCTTATTTTCACATAACTGTTCCCTCTTCTTTCAGAAAGTTGAGTTAAATGGGAATATTACATTTAATATCCCTAAAAATCTAAAAGAATTATATTAAGACCCCAAAGATATTTTATTGGGCCTAATTCACTAAGGGTGGACAAACTCTCTAACCCATTTTCCTATATGCAGAAAATGTCCACCGATGTATAACAATAAACCATGAATATCAAGAGATAGTGTCAACATAAACAATACTTCCTTTCATGTATTAGCTGGTGCTCTAAGTGGAGATAGTCAACATTCCAATTACTTAAAGAAATTTATTGCAGTGATGCAAATACAATGCATAAGGATAGATTGTCTTCAAAATATTTCTAAACAAAAATTAACACGAACGATATTGTTGAGTTTACTTTTTTGTTTGCACGACTAATTTAAATTGCATAGAATGACTAACTATTCGCTATTACGAGTAGCATGCATAATATGATCAATCCATGCATCATTAGGCAACCATTGAAGACATGGAAAATAGAAATGAACTCACCCACACTTAAGGAACTACAAAGCATTTTTTTCAATTGACATAGGAAATACCCATAAAAACTTGGCTTTGTTTAATTTCATTAAGCCAACATGCCAAACATAATTATATAGTATAGCTGTTGAATGAATCCCCACCAAGGCTATGAGCAGCAACAAATCAATTGAGAGCACCAAGCATGGTAATATTCCACCAACATAAACGAACTAAATGAATTTGCACTTATATTGTTCCACAGCTTGAGAGCACCAAGCATGGTAAATCCTTATATCATTTTACTCTTCTTATATGCTCATAAATATGTAGTTTTTTTGACTAAAAAAACAATAAGAAGCAAAAGAACCATTTTGGAGGGCTTGGGTGTGCTTGAAGGATAAGCTTTAAATTGAGATTTTTAAGGAGCATTTCCACAAATTTTATTTCTTTGTATGAAATAATTATGGATAACTTCAATGGTTCCACATGTGTGTTATGAGTGAATGCAAGCCCTCTAATCTTGTGAAGCACATGATATCTAAGCTTTCTATCAATCAGCATCAGATTTTTTTTTTTTGTTTAGAGAAAAAACTCAGCATCAGATTGAATAAAAATATACGCAGTCTTTCTCATGGCACTATGCTTAAAATTACTGAAGCAAAATGCATATCAATATTTAATAGAATAATACTCCTGAAAGTAATCAATGCAAGGTTTGAGCATTTTGTCTTTTGCATATTGATAAATCACTTCCTCGGATATGCTTCTTATATGGTTTAAGTGGGGAGGAGATAATGATGTTCATAGATGCTTTCCATGAAATCGGTAATGAAATTCACATCACATTATCAACTATGATACTGATGAAAATTGTCATATAAAAATATTAATCCACCCCAAAACTAATAACAATACGATAATAATTCATATAAACCCTATGACACTAAGTGCCACAAAGAAATGCCTGGCAACCACACATCGGCTTCTTTTTCCATGCGCATAACTTCCCTAATGTTAATTAATGGCTTGTACTTAGCTAGCACTTATCTTGATGTAGATCTTTTTCCAAAATACTTCAAAAAAATCTCATTTTTGTTCCATTTTGATGATGTTTCTAGCCACTATTACCATAAAACGTTATCTTCTTAATTAATTGATTGTTTGATCAAAGATAATTTCTTGTAGTTTGAAGCTCTTGCTATGTTTGAGGAAGCTCAAGATATCTAAAAAGAACCTGCAAGATAAGAAAAGAAAGACATCTATGTAAAGCCCGTAAAAAAATTTCAGAGAACACAAGACACCAAACCATCAATCAAATATAACCTTTCCAAAATTCTTGAGATTCAAAAAATAGTAAAAGGAAACAAGGGAGAGAACAAAAACCATGGAAAGAATGGAGTAAAAAGGCCTATCAAAAAATATATGAAGAAAACGCATTCAAGATTATTTTCATACAGAGTATATCAAGTGAAGAGACCATCATATCAACAGCTAACGCATTGTGAAAAGGGAATGAAGCTATTTGGCACAAGATCTTTATGGTCATTAAATTGTAGCTATATCTGTGAATGAGGTACTGCAATGTAACGATGGAAGGCTTCTATTTATGATGTCTTCAAAGAAATATAGGTGGGGATTTGAATTTCAATTTCAAATTAAGAGCTTTGTAATGTGAAAGAATGGGGGAACAATCCTACACAAAATGTCCAACAGAAATGCAATGCGCACAAGCTAGTTCCTTTGATGTAAAGTCTCAAGTCCAAGTAACAAATATCACACATCAACACTTAACAAGTGGCAACAACTCAATCAAAACCAACAAATTGGGTGCAGCAAAAATCATGAGAAGAATGGTATTTGATTAATGACAGTAAGAACACATAACCAGGTACATAAAACCAGTGACACAGTGCAAAGTGACAGCTGTCATACAATCACATAAAAGAATACATGTTGGCCAGAACAGAGGTTCTAGGGGCATGCAGTAAAATGACAGCACAAGGACTGATGCTATGCTAATATCATAGGTCAAAATTAGATATTAATACCCAGGAATATGCATCAATCAGCCAGAACCAGTGTCAGCAGCAAAATAGAACCAATTTCAGATCATGGAAATTATGGTGCAAAAGAGCAAAGATTACAGCAAGTAATGATAGCGAAAAGTTGCAGCAGGATTGCTGCAACTTTGTGCAGCAAGGTTTCTGCCACTTATGCAGCATGGTTGCTGCCCAATTTATGCAGCAGTTTGCTGCCAAACTATGCAGCAAGTTGCCGCTGTTTCGGCAGCAAAAATGCTGCTTAAATGCAGCTGTTTCAGCAGCAAAATTGGTGCTGTTTTGGCAGTGAAATGGGGTCAATTTGAGCAGCAAAAGGTAGGCTAATTTGAGTACAAATATCACACAAATGTGGCTGTAAAAATGCAACAAAAGGGGCTACACAAGTTGCAGCAAAGTTTGGAAAATGTGCAGTAATTCTTGCAAAAAGTCCTCAATCAATTCTAGGCTATTTTAATCCTCCTCAATGATCAAAACAAGTTTAAATATGTTAGGGGGACTTGAGAAAAATACCAAATCGCTTGGAAAAAGTCTAGAATTAAATTTGGACACCAGTATGCCAAAATGTCTAAAAGTGCACTTTTAAATGGACTTGAACACCAAGATTTTGCAATCGAGTTTAGAAACACTAGGAAATGGTTTCAACAAGTCCAAATAGGTGAAAATGACTTTGTTGAATGGTTTGCTTTGAAAAATTGGTAAACAAACCTAGTAGCAACAAGTCACACAAATCATAAAGAAATGGTATAAGAAATCAGCAATACACCAATATGGCAATGAGCAAATAGCAAGAACACACAAGAGCATAATATTTTTGAATTTTCAAAAGTTATGCAATGTCAATGCAACCTACAACTTCTTAATTACCTAAATGCAACTAAATGACCTAAAACTATCCTTAAAAACTGAAAACCCTTTTCAATGCTCAACTGACATTTGCTTAGCCTAAGGACTCCCCAGCAATGGCGCCATTACTTTAACCTTTGTCGGTATAGTGCTCCTCAGGGTCAAATGCAAAAAAATATGTGAAACCAAGGCTTGACCAAAGTGACTCAACCTCGGGATCGTCTCTCAAAAGAGTCAACTTATTTTGATGCCTAGCTACACTAACATAAATGCATGAAAAAAAAATGATTAAACCGAGATTTTCCATTGAGAAAGTCTTTTTGATATTTTTGGCTTATATAAATGCAAAGGGACTTGCTTTTGGGTTTCTGTGTTTAGGGAAAACAAGGAAATTGTTTTTGGTAACCCTTTTCAATTAAATGGGCCTCTTGGTGGAAACTTTGCAATCTTCATAGCTTCTCAAATGAATTAGGAGTTCAAAATCCAAGACCGAATGTCAAAAACCAAAGGTAGTCGCCTAAGTCCAATTGACCTAGTTACTAATTGGTTCGTTGCATCGCTTGCACAATTAGTCAACTAGGCAATTGTTAGAAAAACGCTTGGTAGTAAAAACCCTTGATAACACATAATGAGTCTCCTCTTGAATGTATAATTTGACCCTTCAAGAATGGACCTAGCGTGTAATGCTAAGTGCAAGAAGCAAATGCATTAATCCAATCTAGCAATCCAAAGTAGATAATCAATGCTACCACATCAATTGCATTATGCCAAGTAATTAACATTAAGGTTTATACAAGAGCAATCGCTAAAGTACAGGTAAAACCCAATAGAAATCTACCACTAAAAATAGAAATCATAGCATCTCCTGTTCCAAAATTACCTATCAAATAGAAACAATGAGGAATATGTATCAATTACATAATCTAGAAACGAAAGAAGCTAGAGAACTCCCCTAATAAAACCATTGAAGCTTTGATTGCAAGCCACCACCAAGCAAACCCAAGCTCAGCCCTTCATTTGCCTCTGCTCCAGCTCCAAGAAACCCACTCAAGCCGTCGGCCAAGATTGAGGAATTAGAAGAGATGAAGAACGTAGGAAATGAAGGAATTATGGTGGTAATTGTCGGGTGAAATGGCGTGAATGAGGATGGAATATGGTGTGAAGATAGATGTGATGGTGAAGGTGTTTTGTGCGTACTTGCTCTAGGAATTTGCTAAGAAGAGTGAATGTTGGGTGCTGTACAAAAATGGCTGAGGAGATAAATAGAGATGGTGAAATGTGCTTGTGATGGTGAAGGGCGAATATGGTGGTGATTTGCAATGGTGGAGGAGAGTGACAATGGCGCGGTGGTCTCTTGCGATGATGGTGTGCGAATGGTGATGAATGGTTCAAGGAGATAGAGGGAAAATGGCTAAATATTGGTGGATGGAGATTAAGATGGTGGTGGATTGTGGATGATGGTGAAGATGGTGGTGGTTTGATACTTTGATGTGAATGGCATCTCCAATGCCGTTGATGATGCTATGCGAATGGTGATTGGGAAAGAGGGTATCGGGTTTCAGGTATGATGTAGGGTCCAAGGGAGCTTAGTGGCTGTTTGGATGAGGAAATTAAACCCAAGATCCAAGGATTTTGTTTAGATACTGAATTGAACTTTCAAATAAAACTGTTATTTTTGTAGTCTCTAATTAAAAAAATATGAAAATAAACTCAGCAATTTTTGTTTTATCTTTGTCCTCCTTTAAGCGTCCAAATTGCCCAAATTGTCTTTGCCCAATCTAGATATGCAGTGCCACGTCACCAAATTGTAATTTCTAAAATTTAAGCACTAAACTATGATATCTGGAATTTGGGCACATTTTCATCAAGACTTCCTACAATGACAAATTCAAACACAAATTGTAATATCCCAAGTGTATGAATCAAAATGCATGAGTTAAAACTTTAAAATGCTCAATTTAATGCCAAATTGTAAATAACTTAATGCATTGTAACTCTATGTGTAAAAGTGCTTAAATTGCTATGTGTTAGCATAGGACAAGTACTAATTCCTTAAAATTAGTGGATAAAAATAAAAATAATCAAGTACAATCATTCCCCCACACTTAGACATTTGTACTCTTGGACAAAGCATAGTAAACAATGACAATAGCCTAAACTAATCAAAATTATCAAGTTCGAATGGGACATATTCAAGAGATGCAAGGGGAAAATTAACAATGCAATTAGAAATCAAATGGCAACATCTGAACACTCTCATGGATATAAGTGTATCACACAACTCACAACATGTGTTATTTTACTCTACTTACTCAACATGCAATTTACAATAAGCTTGTAACAACTCTACAATCTCCATGCATTAAACACATATGTAAATAATTAAGAGGGTTTAAAAGCTTGTAATGATGGTGAAAGGCTAAAAATTGAAGAATAGGTGTAATAATGAAATGGAATGGTTGAAATGCGTAAACAAGTCAAAACATACTTGGTAGCAATAAAAACCACAAGTTCTAGCTCATATTGGCCATATTCCAAAATTTTGCCTTATTTTCACATTCTTTTTGACATTTTCTACTTCTTTTCTATTTTTCTTTTTTTTTCATGTTTTTTTTACTTCATTCACATGGCATATATCATTCCTGCACAATTGGCTATCTCATATCATTATAGTGGTAAATATTGCATAACAATTATAGACAATGCATAATCAACCAAGTGATGGTACAAAGGGGTGACAAGTGGAGAAAATAAGGTGGTTTGTGTTTGGGTGTGATGGGTGATGAAACAATGTCTCTATCATGTTCAATACACATAACCAATGCAATTTCAATCAATAATTAAGATAAGTTCTAGAAATTGGCATACCAAGCAATCATGGACTCAATTTTGAGTGAAATTAGGCTCAAACAACCTCACAGCATGTTTAAGCTCGCATATCACCCATTAACAACCAAATACAAATAAATTTTCACAATGCATACCTTAAACAAGTCTCATATCTAACCATCAAAAATCGAAAAGTAAAGACTACGGTCATTGCAATTTCGACCCAAAAACCAAGATAACAACAATATAAGATGGGGCTTCTTGAATAGGCTTTCAAAAAGTAGGGCAAACTAAGTTTTTATAAAAGACAAATTGAAAAGCATTTAAGCTTACTCCCAACTAGTCTACCATGGCAGATGTGACTCTTTGCACATAATAGGTAAGCTGGAAGCTAAAACAAGCCAAATTTTGATTTTTTTTTTTTTTTTTTTGAAAATAGATCAAAATTTGCCTAAAAACCACCAATCAAAGGAAATAAAGCAAAAAAACCACAAAGATGCATCTATCCCCCCACACTTGAACAAAACATTGTCATCAATGTTTAAATAAATGACTAAATATCAATTGACCAAACTTTAGGTGTAGTGGAAAGTGTGAAGTCCAATTCTAAATTAGAGCAGACAAGTCACACTATTACAAAAATACCATATAGCACTTTTTTGGCTTATTAGCAGTTCTTTTAAGCGCTGCTATAGCCAGCGCCACGATAGGCCATTAAGCCTAACGCGTCGCTTGGTAAGCGCCGCTATAGGTATGCCTTTAGCGGCTCTTATAACAGCAAAGTGCCACTATATGCCTAATAGGCCTAAAATGGCGCTTATAAAAGAAAAGCTCCGCTTTAGGCCAAATAATTTTAATAAAAAAATTTTAAAGTGTAACCTATAGCGGCTCTTATGCACGATAAGCACCGCTTTAGGCTACCTATCCTGGTGCTTAGCACTTACCAAGCGCCAAGATAAGCCGTTTAATTTTAAAAAAAAAAATCAGCCTATAGCGGCACTTATTATTCCAAAGCGCCGGTATATGTTTTTTCTTAAAAATATAATTTTTAGTACTAACCACTAGTATTAAAAATAAACCCAAAATTACAATTCTATTATATTTTATTGATATAAAAAATGAGTTCACCCACTAATAGCCAAAGAAAAAAATGGAAAACATGAAAAGCCTATATAATCATCACAAACTATGAAAAACACAAACACACTACACCGAGAGTAACAAATGCGACATATGTTTTGAACAAATGAATCCTCAATATTGCATCTTTTGCCTTCGATGATTCAAGTGACACCCTCAAGATTTGGTATTGGAGGAACAAGGTCCTTTTTTTCGTTAACAAATCTAATAATTTGAAATAAAACTTCTCGAAGCGATTATTCAAGTGCTGCACTTCGTGCATTTCTGTCTTCAAGTGCTCCCTCTAAACATAAGCAAAATGGAAATCATGTAAGGAAAGGAAAAATACATTAGATAGAGGGAAGCAATAATCAACATAGTGGGAGTTGTTAGAATGAGCCTTTGAATGCTGGGCTACATTCAAATTAATATACCACTGCTCCCAATACAAGCACTAAATCTTATTACTGAACCAAGATACATGTTTGTTTTTTACTTCATAGAAAGATAAGCATATCTGCATCAGAAGATTTCAGAAGGCTATTAGAACAAGCATATATTATTGTTTTTTTAAACCAAGGCCCAGTGAATAGAGATAGCACTTATTGTAATAAACTTTGATTGTATTGCAGAATAGAATATATATGATACATTTAAACTGTGCTAAGCACTTTGCATGATTTGCATTCATCTGATATCTTTAAACCACAAAACAAAAGTCTACTTGTTTTGTTAAGAAAAACTAGTGAGTTACAGATATTATTATTACTTATAGAATATCCAGTGTGTTGTCTCCTTTCTACATAACAGAGTACCAAATTTTCGCAATTAGCCCACAGATGAGCAGCTTGAAACATGGAAAATACCACTCCTAAAGCATAAGTTTGATCCTAGCAAGCCTAAAAGCAGCACTCCCAGAAAGATAATCACAAACCCCTTATACTAATAGCAACCAGGTCCAGAACATTGCTAACCAGAATATCTTTTCTACCAGCAGCGATGTTCCCAGTATATAGAGTTATTTAAAACATGGGGCAGGGTCCAGAAAAGCAACTATCAAAGTACTGACCTGACTTTTTTTATTTGGATGCTTCTCGACCCAACTAATGAATTGTTCATTCTTATCATCTACCTTCTTTTCAAGTGCATCTTCTCCACATTGCACCTGTGCAGGAAGGGGTAAAGTCAAAAAGAAAAGTCATAATATTAAAAAGAAGTAGTTTTCCAGTTGTCGATAATTCAACGCATTGCAAACTAGTAAATTTACAAAAATGAGCATAATTCAAATAACATTGTCTTCCATGGTTAAAAGGGGGGAAGAAAAGAAAACAACTGTATCTTCCCCTGGGATACTAACAGAAGATAACAAAGTATACGGAGATAAATAAACAAAGCAACTTCAAGCACAATTAAAAATTGGCGAAAGGAAAAAGTGTCATTAGAACGAAGAATGTGAGAAAAACTTCCAGCTATGTGATATCACGATAAGCAATACAAGAATAAAGAATTCAGAACCATACTAATTTCTTGCAAGGGCAAGTGGAAAAAATCATGGCGTTAGTTCAAAGCCATTAAGCCAATTTATAAGCAAGCAAAATAAAGCAATGACCAATTTAACGAGCACACATGAGAGAGGGCTAACTGCATACTCTTCACAGTTTTCATCCTTTGGCAAAGTTGCTTCAATACCATATGATCTAGACCATGAGAAAACCTGAGAATTTTCCTGCAAACCTTTGGAAGTAGCAACATATCTTGAAGCAAGCTGTAAATGAAATATGAAAATATGCATCAATAGAGAAGAACTTAAACAGAAAATAAAGGATTATTGGGGCCATAGGTAACACACCAAGTCAGATAAATAACTTAGAACATAATTTTCATGCAGGGAAACCAAATCCCTATAAATATATGACCAACTACCACCTAGAGCTTGAATCTTCAAAATTGAGATAATGGTTATTGCCATATCAGTTGTTCTTTTATCTATGTTATATGTCATTTCTCTTGTACAAGGGTATGATGTTGGTTATGAATGACGAATGCTGTATATGGATAGTTCCCAAGTAGAACATGGCTATAGAAAAGGCTGCTATATTTGGAATTTTCAAATTATATTACAATGCTTCAAATGAAGAATGCATTTAATCATAAAATAAATGACATGCACCCTATGGAATCCCACGCAAGTATTAAGAGAAGAATGATCTACTATCAAAGTTTGGATGAAGTTAGAAATTCACATATATGATTATTTCCAGTACCTTCAAAATGCAGAAAGAGAAATGTGAATGAGAATAGTTGCCTAGGCCACAAATTCCAGAAACAAATCCTCATACTCTGCCCTCAAGTTAAATAACTCATTATCATCCTACCATATTTACAAGTAATTAATTTACAAACTAGCAAGAACTTTAGACAAGAAATTAAATAGGGGCATATGAAAAACCCTGGATAAGCTTTCTTTCCTCGGGGGGCCTTTTTTCTGCTGGTAACATGCAATAGAGCACAAGCATTAGGAAGATTACAGTTATTGCCAGCAGCAGCATCAAAATCATCCCCTTGCTTATCGGATTGCTCCACAGGAATGCTTTCATTTACACCACAAGCATGTACATACAATTCTGAACTGGAAAAAGCAATGAGTTACGCCATCTTATGTCCATTTTCATGCCCATGCCCTGCTCTCATGGGCTGGTCTTCCTGAAAGTATATGACCTCTCCATAGGTCAACTTCTACATTGCTCAGAAGTAAGATGCCAAAATGATATGCTCTGTAAAGGGAAAATCATAAACTGTTCAAGCATCATGGTTCTCTATCTTTTGGACATAGGCATTGACAGGAAATGGAAGCGAATGATTCAGAGAATTGAACCAAATGGGTAATGCTAATATATTCTAACATTGATGATATATATGATGTTCACTACAAATACTCTTATGTTTCTACTATTGGTGGCTTCCACATTTATCTACGCCTACGAAAAACTCAAATTATTCTCCAACCGACATCACTCCCATGGAAACAAGAGATGCATAAGATCAAAACTTTAAGCAACGGAAACAACACAATTCATTTCAGGGCAGTAATAACACTATCACTATAAACAGGAGGAGTTGAATATATATATATATATATACTTTGGGGAAAATCACACAGAAGATTCAAATCAAAGAAACACAAATCAAAACAACCAGCAATAGCCCAAAAACAAAAAGCATAAGAAAAACTACAAACCTAAAAAGAGAATAGTCAAGCAAGCAAGCGGCGCCGTACAGGTCTTACTAAGAGCACCGGCAACTCCGCCAGCAAGAAGCTGAGAGATAGTCCCAATTTCAGACTGAGCCAACTTCCTAACACCATCATCAACGGCGGTGACATCAACCTGACTCGAATTGACACCTTTTTCCCACCTTCAACGACCACACCAACCTTAGTATCTGCTTGCATATCGAAACCCTATCTCACACTCTCTCTCTCTCTCAAAAACAAAAGAAAAAGAACTCCTTTCACTACTTTGGGCAAAGAAATCGATGGCTTGCCTTAAATAACGAAGAAATCAAGGGCGAGATTTCGAAGAAGGAATATCAGAAAAAGGAAGAAGACGAATCGAGTGGATAAGAACTCTGTTATCATACTCTCTAAGGCACAAACCCTCTGGTCTCTCTCTTTCCTAGAGCCGAATCGAGCTGAGTGATGGAGAAGAGGGAAGACGTGGAGATGGTGGCGGGCGAAGAAGAGGGAACGGTGGGGTTCCCTCTTCGACCTCTCTCTTGCTCTGATCACTGGTCAGGGTAGTGAAGATGCGATGGTGGCTGAGGGAGAGGGGAGAGGAAAATAAATACTAGTAATATTTTTCGGAGGCCTAACCTAGCGTTTATTAAATGTAAGCGTCGGGTTAGTTAGGCAATATAAATTTTAAGAAAATAAAAACAACCTATCCTAGCTTACACGAATTAAGTGTTGAGATAGGTCACAATTTAAAAAAATAAATAAATAAAAGGTAAGAAAATGAAAGCCTATCCCGGCGTTTAAGAGAAATAAATGCCGGGATAGGTAAGAAAATTTTAAAAAAAAAATTAAAGCAAATTAAACTTATCCCGGTGCTTACATGAAATAAGCGTCAGGATAAGTCACAATTTTTTTAAAAAAAATAAAAAGTAAGAAAAAGAAAACTTATCCCAACACTTAAGAGAAATAAGCGCGGGGATAGGTTTGAACATATACCTGCACGCTCAGGTTTATAAGTGCCGCAATAGGTCAACAACCCACCAGTATCGGTGCTTACAACTATAAGCGTCGCTATTGTTGCGCCGCAATAAAATATTTCTGTAGTAGTGTCACCTACACAAAGAGGGAAAAAGGTAGATAATGGTACAATCAACATAAGGTGATTTTTGAGAATAAAAAAGGAACAATAGATGCAGGTATGGTGCAATCATCACAACTATGCCTAAAGATTTTATTGAATTATAAAATCTACCTTTTCCGTGCTAAATCGTCCCTTTGCCACACTTGGGAAAAACAAACAAGTGAAGGAAGTGAGAGCTAAAATCTTTTGCAAAGCTCTGACCTCATTATGCTTTGTAATTGGAATTCATAGTGAAGCCTTCTGAAGGAACTATTTCATACTATTTCATCTTCGAGTTCCCAAACATTACTCCAAATACAAAATACAAAAAAAAAAAAAAATCGATAAAAGGCAAAAATAGAGAAATGAGAAAGTGAAGAAGACAAAATACAAAAAATTATAGTTTTAATTATTTCAACGTTTCAACAAATCACACATTAGTTGAAGCGTCATTCCCAAAAGTTATAAATCATTTTAAATTTAATATTTTGAATATCTAGATATACAGTTGGCATTATTTTATATTAAAAATACTCTTTTTTCCATGATATTAAAAGTACTCATCATTATTGTAGTAGATAAAATATACTCCAATACTCTATCTTAAATATACAAGTTAAATAATTTGCACTCTTCATCTGTGGTTTAGTTGGCAAATGGGTTGGAAATTCGACCATTTTATGAGTGTATGATTCTTGGAGAATATCACCTAATTGTTGTTGCAGTTGCGACACTAAAGGAGGCCTCATCCACAACTAAATGAATGTGAACGAAATCTAATTGTGTGAACAAAAAGAAAGGACTTGTTTGTCATGCTCCAGGGTCTGCAAGGACAGGCCACTGTGAATCATGAGTTATGAGCACTTCTAGATTATGGGTAAGCCCAATCTCATTCCTAAAATTTTTATATAAAAAAGAATTTGTTGAGATTAAGAATATTATTTATTCCATAAAAATTATGCATTTTTAAAATTGTTTCTAAAGAAGAATTATTAAAATTCATACGCTAAAGTATACATTTAGTCTTACATTTTTTCATCAAGTTTTATTTTGATCAATTAAGCTTAAATGTTGCACTTTCAGTCCTTTTCTTATGTTAATATTGTCAGTTTCATTTAACACAAAAATGATCAATTAGCAAATTTAATCGGTGATTTTGTAATTAAATGAGGATAAAATATTCTTAAATTTTAATTATTTGGTATAATTATTTTTATATTTTAAAATTTAACCATTGTTATCAACATTTAATTAAAAAAACACCCTTTAAATATGTTGAGTTACCATGTTCCGTTAAATGAAATGAACATTTTGGTAACAAAAAAGGATTAATTAACTACCAAACACTTGGTTCAACTGGTAAGGAGTTGTACTAGGTTAATCAAAAGTCTCGAGTTCAAACTTTATGAATGCAATAGTGTTAAATACTTGGTGGTTGAGCTTTGTTGCCCTTGTGGTCCTACCTAACTCAATCCGGATTAGTCTAGGCCCCCGATAAATCCTCCGAGTTAAAAGGAGGTAGGTCCAGGATACAAGATACTCCACCTAAAAAAAGGATTAAAAATCTACCTTTCAAACTTAAAGGATTAAATTGAAACTTGATACAAATACAGAGGATCAAACATATTCTTTAGCGCATACTCATAACTAAGGATAATGTAACACCTAAAATTTTTTATTATATTATAGCATTTTTAATCGAATTACAACCACTCTTCAGTGTCATAAGCCCAAAAATAAGAAAAATTTAAAACTTTTCCTTTTCAAACATAAACCAATCTTCTTTCTATTGGAATGGGCTTTTCAGACAAATTGAACAATTTAAAACTTTGTTTAAAGCAGAGTGGTTCATAAAATAATTAAAAGTACATTAATCCTCTTATGATCTATTCTTTATTCATAATACTTAGGAATTTAAAATTCCTTTATAAATTTATACAATTCTATTTTCTATTCTTTCTCCTATTAATTTAATAATTTAATTTTATATCATATACAGATAACACTACTAAAATATTCAACTACCATAGTAAAGCACTCCTGCAAATATTCTTACTTTTCAAAACATAATCTTAATTTCTTTGTCTAATCTTCTTTCAGCACTCCTGCCTTATCTCAACCAACTCACTATCTTCCAGCTTCTCTGAAACAGCAATTTAACGCAGTTTATGTCATTCTGTAAATTTTATACATGCATTGTCATGCATACATTTTATAAAACTTTGCAAATAATGATAGTATTTATCCTATTAATCTAGGTGCGATCTGCACCTACCAACCACTGATAACGATATCTTCGTTAACTAATGGAGGTTCTACCTGCAGGATCGTTATAACATTTAAAGTTACAACATAACTGATTTGGCAAACGGATAGCGAACCACCTAAGCTTTGGAGTACTCCAAACATGAAAGGAATAAAGATATACCATTCATATGCAACAGGTATTAAAAAAATTATACATACAACTTAGTGAATTGAGATAAACTACTACCTGAATACCAGAATTTAAATCCTGAGCCTGCTCCTTTCCTTTCCACTGACCTTCTCAACTTATATCATTATTAAGACCTATTTACATGTAATATATAAATAATAAATTAATACTTATGCTCATATATAATTATTCAGCGTCTCTCTCTCATATCCTAAGTACCCAATACTACCCACATCTTTATATCCAAACAAATTACAATAAACTAATACTTATTTGCATCAGATTTTCTTATTATCAATGTTTGTCCAATAGTTTCTATAAGAACCATTTAACTTACTTGGACAATCATTTAGCATAAGAAGTCATTTAAGACAGTCATCCCTACTTCAGATCCTTAAATTATTTCAAAACATCATTAGATGTTTAATCCCAACACACAATTATTCTCGGTATTTGACTAATAAGTTTCTCAAAGGTTATTTTTTTAATGTAGTTACTATGCGTCTCTATCGAATCCTAACTTACTTAATTCTACCCAATTTTTTATATTTGTGAAAAATCATAATTCATTTGATTAATCTATTCCAACTAATCTTTCTTATTCTCAACTAATAATTTAAACTATTCTTTCTAGCGATTAGGGATTACAAAACAACTATAATTAGCTGTTAAACTTCTACTATTATAATCTTAAAATTGTCAACCAGAATATATCATATCACATCGACACTAATATCCTTGAAAATCTCAAGACAACCATCATGAATCATTTCAGACAATCTCCATTGCTAATTATCAACAATCCATTTAAAGACTATAAGTATGAACTAGACCTCAAATTTAGTTATTAATCGCTTAGAGTTGACGGTTAGCAAAACTTAAAATGTTTCTAAAATATACTCTAATCATCTTTTAAATCTCAAAACTATAACGATAAAAAAAATTAGATTCAAACATCAACTAATACCTAATTATCATTATTGTGCATACTCTCTAACATTAAAGGTTATGTATCTAATAAAAATCCCAACACATACAAAATATAGACATGGGTATATCAAGCTCAAACCTCATCAAATTTAAGAATCCATAAACACTTTTTACCCTTCAAGTCACCAATTATAATTCATATGTTCCTCAAACTTGACTCATTCAATATTCTCTACCTTGATTTCCTAATTTGAAAATTTACATTTACCATAATCCCAATTAAATTCAATCCTAATCCACCCATTAAAATTCCTTGTCTCCGCTAACCATACCATCACCAAAGATAACTCAAACACTAATTAAAAACATTTGACCCAAGCAAGGGTTTTAATCACACTATCATCATTTGTGGGAACCTCACAACAGCAACTGAAAGTTATATTCTTCCACATATATAAACCAAACATACATCTCTTGACACTCTCACAACAAAAGCATCAAACTATATTGAAGTTTTAGTTTTAGATCCATCCCTAACCTTCATCTGCGGCCCTTAACAATTATCATAAATTACATCATACTCTATAAGTCAACTTCCTTCCCTTGTTTCTAAAATCAATACTTTTTAAATCTAATCCTCAAGCCAAACCCACTCCATTTCCAATCCAAAAAACCATATCTTTTCAGGCTTAGTAAGGGAATCTAGGCTTATACCTATCACAATTCATTTTCCCCAATTTCGATTATCACCACCACAAGAAGAAAATCCACCATTAATTACCAACCAACTTCTAATTACCAACCAACTTCTGATGCCTCAAGTTATCATTCATATGCTCTATTACACTATTTCTACTACCCAAAAGTCCTTAAAACAATCACCATAGATTAGATTATAGTTTCAAGAATTAACTCCCCTTTAAACCATGAATAACTAACTTTAAAATCACCCACTATAACTATATCATTATGAATCCAGAAATGATGTTCGTCCTAATCAATAAAATCAATCTCCTAATTTTCTTTCATTAATTTAAACAACCTTCACTCACTTTAGTTTATCACTCAGAAGGTTCCCAAACAATCACCCTAGATTAAATCATAAATCTTTAACATTTAAATCATCACTCAACATCTAGAATTTTGATCCTTAAATATCATCAATCCATACTTAAATTTCTAACTCAAAAGTCCAGTATCAATTCACTTCCATGATTCATATGAAGGCAACCTTAATCATTAACTTCCATCAAACAAATTTCATCCCACCAACTAACAACTTAGCATTCATAATCAAAAGGATAAACACGTTATCCCCCATTTTACCCATGTATTAATTTCTCTCACACATTCTCTTTCATATTTTTTTTTTCATAATTACCTTCTCTTAGTCATTTATAAATAAAGGCACTTTTCAAAAAAGAGGATATATTTTTTATACATTTTTTTTAACTAATTTTAACTTTCTCTTTTATGAAACCACAGTTTGATTAAAAGAACATTATATTATTTTGGGAGGAATGAGTAGATAATGAAGTAGGAGGAGCAGCATTTATCCGTGAGAATATTGGCTTCTACGTGTGTATCTACATCCCAAAAAAAAAAAAAAAAAAAACAACCGCATTGAGAATCAAATCTCGTTGGCCCACACCGTCCCCTAAAGCCCGTGAGTTCACAGACATTATTTTAGTCCAAAAGCCTAAAAGCAAAAGCGAGACCTCTCTTCGCCTCTATTCTCTCTTGTTTTTTGTTTTCCTTTCATAATTTTTTCGATCCCTTCGTTCCACTCTCTCCCTCGAGGGTGTTCTTCTTTTCACTCCTCACCACCCATCTCTCTGCGATTTGCTTTCTCTCGAAAAAGGGCGATTGTTTGTTTGAGGAATCGGACGCTGAAATCGCTGTTTTTTTTTTTTTTTTTTGTTGAGGTGGTGGGTAAGAGGGAGGGGGAGAGAAGAATGTCGAAGAAGAAGGTTAGTGGCAATACCATGACCCTTAAAGACTTTCATGGGGGTTCTATTCCCACTGATCTCCCTCTCCCTTCAGCGCCTGGCGTGTTGTAAGTGTTTCTTTCTTTCTTTCTTTTTTAAATTTCACTTTCCCCTTTGTTTGATCTTGTTGATTTGAATTCGCAATTTCTTTCTTAGGTTTACGGGATTGTCCATTAATTAATGGGTTGTTTGAACTATCTCAATTGATGATGCCCTTGTAGTTAATGCTTGAATTGTTATGGTATTTGAGGGAAATTGGATCTGTTGGTTGTGATTTTTTGTTAATGTTGATTCTATGCTTTGGGTTAATAATGATTTTTCTATCAATTTAGGAACTTGTATGTGTGAAGCCCTTTTTGATTTTTGTTAACCTAATTTGATAGGACTGGTAGAACTTCTGATCGTTCAGGGTATGAACGACCCTCCTCATGGGGAAATCCAATGGGTCGGTCTGATCATCGGTCTCGCCCACAAACATCGCCAGCTACTATGCATTACGATGATAAAACACCGTTTCTGAACCACACTGCTCCAATTGGCCGTAATTTCGATGAAGATGAGCGAAAGCCATTGGATGGTACCTCTGCCCCTAGGAGAACAATCAGTGATGATAGCATTCGGGCCCCGCCTTCTCGTGTTGAGATGAAGCCGGAGTATGGTGTGGGAAGAAGTTCCGTGAGCCGGCAAGTAGCTCCAGTGTCTCAAAATTCTTTTGGCTCCGTGAATTCATACTCTGCTAGGCTTACGGAGGCGATTCATGTGAGGGGGGGTTCTCAACATTTAGGAGGAAGTAGTCAGGAGCAGGGAACGGTTGGGGTTTATCCGAATGCATGGGCAATGAGGAAGGAGGTGGCGAACGCTGCTGAGCCAACTGCTTGGTCCAGTCCCAATCCAGTTTCCAAGTTGGCTCATGCAAGTGCTATTGATAAGGTGTCTTCTGGTAGATGGCAGTCGAAGACAGTCCACTATCAGACAGATGTTGAGGTGGTTAAATCGTCTGAAGTGGAGAGTGCATCATATGGCAATGTTATTGGTAATAACGTCTACAGCAGGATGGATACTTTGGGTGAAAAGGTATATAATGATGTAATGATAGCGAGACAGGCTGAAAAGGGTCTAGTTATTGGTGACCAGATGCAAGGCATTAGGAATGAGTTGCTGGATTATGAAAGGTTTCAGGCTCCCAAGTACTCTGAAGCACGGGCAAGAAGTATAGCTAATCACGCTGATGGTGTTCAGCAGGATGGCAAACTTGGTGGGTCTGAGTTTCAACACTCAATGCCTTCTGAACTGACAGAGCGGCCTAAATTAAAGTTGCTACCCCGGAGTACGACAAGACCATTGGATAATTCAGAAACCCCTGTTCATGATTATGTACAGGTAGCCACGTGGTCAACATAGAGACTTCATTTTTCTGCAGAACAAAATGGACTTAATGATTTCCTTGTTTTCTCCATTGAAGGGATCTGGTCGATTGACCGACGCTGGGCGTGTTGAAACTGTTCATGAGGTGAATACCCACGCTAATCTTGTGAAGCCTGTCTCAACTTTGACTGAGCTTGGGAAGGATGTAGGACAGCGCCCAAAGCTGAATTTAAAGCCTCGGTCCCAGCCTATTGATCAATTGGAAGGACATGTTGATAGAGAAAGGTAAAGGTTATTGGTATGGAGTTTTTGGAAATTTTTAACCTTGCTATATGCCTATTTCTTTGGATGTGTACAAGAGATCTGAATTCTGTGAAACATTTCCAGTGGGTTTAGATGCCATAATATTGTCATGTACCTTTAATTGTGGGAAGAACTGCATTTGGATTTAAAGATGAAAGGATGCAGTTTTCCAAGTTGCAACATGTTCATAATTTTTTAAAAGAATGAAATAACATTGGATTAAATTTATTTGATCGTACAAGCGTTTGTCTATTGTTGTAAGTATGTCAGGAACCTTATTAGCTTGGACTTTTTAATTATTCTGATAAGTTCTTTTGAAATTTAGTGTTTGGCCATTTGGTCCTTTAATTGCTTTGCCACCTCAATAACTTAGGGACCTGAATTGCTTTTTAGCATAGGAGTACTTAATGGCAATTGTGTGAGAGGGTGCTTGTAAATCATTTTCTTTGCTCATGATTTTGCAAATAGTAGGAATAACAAAATTCTTGATGCAACCTGTTGATTTATCCCTCTATGCGAACAAGGAGTTTTAATTCTTAGCCTTATCTGTTTGGAATAGATGCTTCTTTTGCGTGCCACTGTCATGGTTTGGGAGACATTTTATTTTTGAAGAGCCTATATGTTTTAGTTTACATGCAGTTATCAGAAATACTTATGTGACATGAAAATTGAGTAAATTGATAAATATTGTGGAATCATCTAGTGTAAACTTTCTTGTTTATTTTATTTTTAGTGAACTTTCTTGTTGATTTTATTTTTTATCATTTATCTTGCGCTCCATTGTAGCAGAGATAGCAGACTTGTAATTCATTACAAGCATCTATATAACTAGAGAAAGGGGATTTTTTTTTCTTTCTTTTTTTTCTTTTTGTGTTGACTCTTTGTTATAATTCAAATTTTTAGTTCCCAATTATGAAGATTAAATGATAAATGGTAAAGATGTCATCACCAAACCCACCAAACATCTATATTCCTGAAATCTAAGATATGTGTAATGGTTTCAACTTTCGACCAATTTTATTTCTTTAAGTAAAACAATTCATGTGGATTTTGTGCATGTCAAGATTCTCTGTGTGTTTATAGATGAATCCTTATACTTGCACCTCTGCATCTGGCATATCACTATTAACCCTTTCCCCTTGGGCCTCATCTGAATGTCATCTGTCCTTTTCTCTCCCGTTTTGTCGGTTACATATGTATTATACTTTTTGCCCCCTGAACATATATGTCTGGCTTAATGTCGTTGATTATCATTACAAGTTCCATCCATTAGGGCTATAGGCACCATGGGATTACAGCAATGATTGTAAGCTTTAATCAGTTTATGGTGTCTGGTTTTGGCACTTGAATCTTCACTTCAGGTTATTTTGAACATTCCTCATACATTGTATTTTTATTTACTCTACCGTCTAAATTTAACATTTTTGAAGAAAAAAATTCCCTTTTTTGTCAAATTTTAGTTATATATGTATTTCTTCTATCATTATTTGTTGCTATTAAGCAGTCTGATTTTCATTTACCCTATAGTTTTTATTATTCATGGTCTCCACCTCTAATATACTCCCTCCGTCCCTATATAGAAGGGCAAAAAATTTGAATGGTTTTGTCCCTTTTTATAAGAGTTTGGCCAAATTTGTTAAATCATTTAATGAGTTTTTTCTCACTTTATCTATTGTTATTCTCTATATTCACATTTTTTTTATACTCATTTATAACACTATTATCACATTTCTCTCTCTCTTATATACTCAATCATAAACAAGGGTAAACTTGAGAAAATAAAATTATTTCAAACATATTATCATTTTCAACTACTTAATCTGCCTGATTTGCCTAGTTGGGCTCTTAAATATAGGGACGGAGGGAGTATTATTCTTTGATTTTTTTTCTATTTTTTGGAGTATTATTAGTTTATTTATGTTATATAAGTTAAAACTATTTTATGTGTATTTCTTCTGTCATTGTTTGTGGTCCCTCCTTAAAATGTTTGAATTTCTTGGCAGCTGAGTATAAAAATTCATATCTTGTTACGCTTAGCGGTCCCCCCCCCCCCCCCCCAAAAAAAAAAAAAAAATCTTTGAGAATGTGATGGGTAGATGAGCATCAAAAGTCATATCTCGTTACTCAATATACATATCAGTACAATATTTTCTTTTCATGGCATTTTGTATCATTGGGCGTGGCACAAAGTGTATGGCAAACTATTAGATGTATTTTTGCTTTAAGGAGTGCCTTAGAGGGTTAAAGTTCCCCCCTGAACTTTCTCATTTAGCTTTTCCTATAAAAATGCAGTGGTGTTGGAAACTTTTTCAGATGACAGAACACTTTGAAACGCATAGACCATGCATTTGTCTCACCACTTTATCAGGATTATGAATGTGTATTGTATATGATTCTATAGAATATTGTATCAACTAATATAAGACCAGAAGCTTATGTTTGACCCTAAAGTATAGTTTAAATGCCGTTGTTCATGATCTGCCAATTTTAACGGTCTTACTCCTATGGCTCAAAATCAAGAACATATTATTGTGAAGTCGGAGATTCTCATATTGTTATATTCATTAATCATTAATTTCACTTGATTTAATGTCTTATGTGTTGCTACCTTTTGTATTGTGAAACGCATGGATATGAAGTAGTATGAGCTACTTTCAGTCAGCAAGTTTACCGGTTATATTTAATGGGAAAACAGAACTTTTGATTCTCATTTTTCACCCGATTTACAACTAGGTCCCTATGTGGTCCTCAAAGGTTAAAATGCTTATGTAGATTATATACTTATGCTTAGTACTGAGCATTGTTGTTATGTCATAACATCAAATTACCTTATGCAACCAATTAAGGTAACACTTGTATAGTTAGTACAAGAATAATGAAATTATTAACTTTCTATTTTATTAATGCTCAGTATGTTAAGGATTAAGTTTGTAAGTATTTGAAACCTGAAGGAATGGTTCAATATCAATTATAAGGACCTAATTTTAATTCTGGTGAAAGTTTGTGGACCAGAAGTTTTGTTTTCCCTACATTTAATTTATTATTGTGTTTTGTCTAATTACGAAACTGGTGCAAATCATTCAGGAATGCTTTATTTGGCGGTGCTCGACCTCGAGAACTGGTAAGTTTAATTTTTTTAATGTACTTGTTGGTTGTATCAAGATGGTTTTGAACCATGTCACTACCTATACCACATCTCACCCATCACTTAAACTAGTTTTAGGTGGCTAGTGTTCAAATATTATTAAGTAAATGAAAACTGTTTGCCATTTTTTTATGATGTTTTTGGACAGGTAATATAGTATTCATTTTGATCTTCTAAAGTACTTTACCATGGAGTATTAGAGATATGGAAACAAAATGGTGGATCCCTCTTTTGCTGCACACATGAAGCCACATAAGTGGAACCCATTCTTTTGTTTCTATCTCTCTACATTTCATGAAGTACTTATGGGGATCCAAATTCAGGTTGACATTTTCATTGCATGCTCCTTCAAAATGTAGTTTTCATTTTCGTAACTGAAATTCTTTCTGCTTTCATTTATTTGCCGTAACATCTTTGCTGTTTTTTCAATGTTAGTGACTGGCGATGGCTCTTTGTTTTCTTGCCCCCTACTCTGTTATTGGCTTCATAGTTTTCAACTTACTATTTCTGTAATTTGTTTCCCAGGTTCTGAAGGAGCGAGGGGTTGATAATGTTGCCATTAAGGATGTGGTTGAACATTCAAATAGGTAAGTTGTCTGTTTTTTGTCTGATTGTGAATCATTTTTCTTTAATGGGGATTAAATCTGGATCAATTTATACTTAAGTTTTTCTTTTGTTTTTTTCACTTCTGTTTGGTAGGGCTGAGTATAACATTGTGAGGGCTGAGACTGTTCTGGATCGGTCAACCCATGTTGAAAACCCCCAAAATACTCTTTATGATCAAAGGGCCATAAAAAGGACGGAAAAGAAGGACCAAAGGGTAGAAGCTGAGAGGGGTAATGTGCAGAGGAGGAATTGGCGTGGTGATAATCGAAGGAACGTTAGAGAGACTGAAAGGCAGCAGGTCTCTGAGCGACAACCTTCACCCGAGACGTGGCGTAAGCCTGCTGAGGAGCCAAAATCATTTTCTGACATTGGCAGCCACCACAACAAAGCAGCTTCAGCCGTTGAACTGGCCCAAGCATTCTCCAGATCTGTCTCCGATTCGAAAACAAATGATCAGTTTTCAGGTCAAAAGGGTCTGAACACTGGCCGCACACAGATCCCATTTTCACGGCTCGTTGGCCCTCCCACAAGACCTCAGATCAATGGTTATTAACTATTTATATTGGCCTGGAGAAAAATTGGGACATTCTGATCAGAGATCTACTTCCTGCAGACATAGCTATTGTTACATGCTAGTGGTGAAATTGCTGGGAACTCCTGTGGCTTTTATTTTCTCATCCGCAGACATAGTGAGAAAATAGTGAGAAAATTGATTTGTTTGCTAGTTAGTAAACACTAGATATGGACATTGCCAATTTCACAATTATCATTTTACTCTTTCCCCTTTTTAGTTTTTTCTTGCCCTTCACCATATGCTCCCAATCCCAAGCAATTGTACTTCAGCTTTATGGAGGTGATGAAAGGGCTTTTTCCTAACTCATTTCAGTATTTAAGGCCTTTTTTTTAGCATGATCTGTAGCACAAATGGAATATTTAATTGATCTTTTAGTTAGTTCACCATGGTTATGTGGATGGTTAGTGATCATTGGTTTTGGATTTTAAATATCAAAAGGAAGATTTTGACTAAGCACCTTGTATTGCCAAACTGATCCTGTACACTGATGTAGTAATAGTATACTCTCCCCTTCCCATAATATAAGGTCCATTTTTTTGAATGACTTTGTCCCAAAATATAAGGTCTTGTTTGATTTTGTTTGAGTAATAAATGCGTTTTTTTCCAATGTTACCCATGCATTAATTTTTTTACACTCTCTTTTATCTTCTTTTTATAATTACTCTCTCTCTTAGTCATTTATAAATAAGGGCATATTTGGAAAAAATGGTACATTTCTTACTCATTTATTGTTTTTAAATAACTTTAACTAATTTTTTAGAAACCCGCAATTCAGTTAAAAAGACTTTATATAATTTGGCGGAGGGAGTATAATATAATTCGGTATCAAACAGAAGAAAACAGCAAGGGTATAGGGGGTGAGTAAAATGCTCGCTCTTTGTGTGAAAAATGAAAATAGTAAAAGTTCTAGAAAATGGGAATTTCTAGTGAGTGAATTTGAGTTGTTGGGCTTGGCTGTAGCCCTCTGGTTATAATTTGCGTACCACGGTACCATTTAGCATTGACATGATTAAACAGTGTATTTGAGCTGTGTGGAATAATTCAAGTATGATTTTCTTTTTTCACATGCATAATAAAGATTATTTTATTTTAAAAACTGTAGTTATTATGAAGAAAATAAAAATTATATAAAGCCTACTAAAAGGGATAAATAATAAGAATTTTTTGTTTTAAAAAAATATTTTCAGCAAATTTGGGGTTGCTAATCTCAACCATGCGATGTTAGTGGCATAATAAAATTTTGTCAAATTGACTTTTGTAAACTTAAGATAAGGTATAAATTGATAGGGTTGAGGATGGGCAAAAAAATTGATAAGGTTGAGGAAAGATTATGAACTTAGAATATGTTTGGATTAGCGGTGGAGAAGTGACTTTTTATTTAATCAGACTTTTGCAAACACGAATTAGAAAGTTTGGATTGAAGGTATAGAAGTGAATTTTTTTAAAACTGAAATATGTTTGGATAATTATTTTAAAAAGAAAATTTGGGTGAAAAATTTTAAAAAAAGTTGGGTGATTAAAGAAACTTATTTCTCTTATTTGATTAAATTAGTTAAATTAGTTAATATGACGTATATTTCTTAAAACACCCTAACTATATTCATTAATTCCTTCCCTCTCTAACTTTGTGAGATTAAAGAAACTAAATAAATTATTTAATTATGAAATATGTGATTTATCTAAATTAATTTTGAGAAAAAATGATAGCTATAATAGATAAAATGGAAATAAAAACATTTTATCACATGAGAAATATTACAAGAAAACTGTACATACTTTTTTTTGTATAAAGGACAATTTTATTATAAGTAAAATAATTACAAACTAAGGTTCAGTTATTTAGTAAATAAGAGAGCCCAATGGTAGAACACATACAGGAAAACAAAATAATAGACTGAAGCATAAATAAAGCAACTAGAAAATAGAAATACATAATGATATTTGGGCTTTCATAAGAGAAAATTGTAATATCCAATAATGGGCTTGCAAGAGAAGAGCAACAGAATAATAACCTATAGGTTATCATCATCTTCAGCATGTGTGAAGAAAGCTCCAACTAAAAAGCTCCACCTTGAAGAGAGATTGAAGATACGTCGTAAAAAAGTTTCAAATGGATTTGAAGTCTGATGATACCTACACCTGCGGTATTTAGAAAAAGAGATACTCCCATCTATATAGATGTAATCTGAGAACCAAGGGTAGGCAAGAGAGAAGCTGTTGCCTGTATAAAAAACACCATCGTCCCTGTGCAGCAACTTCCACCGCCTTTATTAAAAAAAAAAAAAAAAATCATCCCATACACTACCGCCTTCATTTCACCAACTTTTGTCTCTTTCTTCCTTTACCTTCTTTCATCAATAAATAAAAAAAAAAAAAAAAAAATTCAACCACCTTCCTCTCTTTGTCTTTCGTTTTCTCTATTTCTTTTATCTTTTATCACATATATTGTTATTGCCATATATTTTTAAAATTGTACATACTTAAAAAAAGCTTAAGATTAAATTTTTTCTTTTAATGATTTTTCTTTACAAATTTGGGTGTATTAGAGTGACTTTACTTTTATGTCAATTTACTTGGAAGGGAAAAAAAAAACAACGTGGTCCCTATGTAAAAGAGCAATTTGTTTGGAAGAAAAAAAGGGAGAATTACAAATAAGTCCTAAGTAAGAGAATTAATTTCAGACAGGTCCATTGACAACCCCTCCACTTGTTAACAAAGGCTATTGCAGTTGTTAATAGATGTCATTAACAACTTCTTGGGACCTTTCTGAAATTAATTCTCTTACTTGGGACCTATATGCAATTGTCCAAAAAAAAAAAAAACAAGGTGGTACTAGACAAAAGAGCAATTTCTTTCCTCTCTTCTTGTTGATGCCGTAAAGTTGGAAAAGCAACCAAAATTGTTGCGGTGGAAATCGTATGATTGGACCAGAAGTGAGATTTACAAAACGTTACCCCAAATATAATGAAAAGTTGAAAAAGAATTTATGCAGCACATATTACTAATATTATTTAATTCCCCATCTACAAAAAAAAAAAAGAAATTAATTGGTTCTGCATAAAAAATGTAATATCAATTATTAATTGGATTCCGATTGAACCCTTGTTAAAACCATTCTTTCTGCTACTTTCGTCAGCAAATTTTGAGAAACTTCGATGAATAAATTTCACCAAAATGCTTACTAAGTTATCACCTGCCATTTGATGAGGTAATGTTGCTTCGGTCAATAAGAATATACAAAAAGCTAGAAGTTTCAATTTCGCTTATCCTAACAGTAATTGATTAGGCGTAACTGTTGAAGCTGGTTATGCAAAGGGTTGTTCACACAGACAGTGTGATGTGATTCTGAGGGTGTATTTACTTCATAAGGTAGTTAGTTTGCTCATTAAGCAGGCATGATAGTCTTCACTCACAGAAAAGTAGTGCGAAGAACTAGTAAGAATTGTGCCTATCTTCCAATTCGTGCCGCATGGTGGGATTACTCTACTTCTACTCTATAAATGGGGTTTCAAAAAATGTATTCTTTATCAAATTAAAACCAAAGAAGTAATAACACGTATGGCTACTATTGCAGGTAATATTTCTTTAGGAATAAGTTTCATAAAATGCATTCATGGTTAGATTCTATTTATTTTTATTTTTTTGGTACCAAGTTCATTTAGCTAATTACATTTTGATGTTGATAGTAACTTGGTTGAAGTGAGTCGAGAATCCATCATTCTGGATCACTATAATAAAGAACATGGGAAAAGAATGATGAAACTCAGAGTTGTTGGGTACAACTTGTATTCCTATTTACATCGGGATTTTTCTAAGTTACATTGTAGTCTGAGTGTTGAGGTTGCTAAAATATGCCCTCTTCATCAGTAAGTAGATGTCTACCTAATGTTTCTGCTATTAGATGCCTCAAATCAATGTATGTGGTCTTTTTTGTTTAGAAATTGTCACTAAGATGAGCAAACTAAGGGGCATCATTTTCGAAAAAGATAAGATACAACTCTTAAATGAATAGAGATTTATTGATAAAACGAGTGAGTGTTGTTCCAAGCTGCATGGGTTGGATATTCAAGATATCTGGAATGAAAAATTAAATCAATATGTAGCGAAATTTGAAGCTAATTTTATAACACGTCATCTGATACTTATATAAGAAAACACCACATCTGATACCTAAAATTGTAACACTAATAAATAACAGTCAAATAAATTATATACAATAAAGGATATGGATGTCCAATATCAATATTCAGCCAACACATATTTAAATAAAATAAATATAACATAAAGTAGAATCAAGGAGCACAAAAAAATGATTATTTTACATTAGAAAGTCAAATTATTATTAAGAAACAAAAATTATATAAAGCCCAATAAGATGTGTAAATAATAAGAAATGTTTTTACTAAAATTAATTAAGCAAATTTAAATAAGGAAAATTAATAGGGTCGTTCATAGCTAATTACCAATATTACTATTATTTATTGCTTATCCATTTACAAAAATATATATATACTCCATTCGGTCCTAAATATAAGATCACTTTGACTTCTTTTGTGGAAGTTAATGAAGCAAATTAGACTACTAAATTATAATATATGTCATATGTAATTAGATTATAGGTTAGTTTATAAATAGAATAAATTAGTTTTGAGGAAAAAAGATAACTATAGACAATTTTTGCATCCTTAATTTCTCAAATAAAAAAAAAAGTTAAAGTGATCTTATAATTAAGAACAGGCATAGGCATAGTAGTATGAATTCTTAATTGCATTCTAATTGAGCTGGAAGGTACACCTGCTTAAATTTACTATAAAACTTCATGTGGCCCACTCTTCCTTTGGTATGCAAGGCGAGGGTTGTTTTGTATATAACCATTCTCCCCACCACTTTCTTGGGGAAATTTTGAGAATTTTCGGTGAAGATAGACGGTGGACCATTGATAAACATGTAATGTGAATAATTTATTGCTGATTGCATTGGGGTTTCGATGAGTATGCGAGAAAAGCTAACAAGATCATTGCGCATCATATTTCGTATTTTTGGTTATTTTATCCTTTTTCTTATATAAAGAAATCGGATTCTCCTAATGTGCTTCATTCATATGGAGAGTTTCATTTTTATATACTAGACTTGTTAAGATTGATGATGTTCAATCATATGATAGTTTAATAGTTTACACACCTTAGCTAGTGTTTTACCATCCCAACATTCCCTTCATGCCGTCACTGCCATGTGGATGAGGCAGGGACGAGTTATTAAAATTTCATTAACAATGGGGATTAGCGAGGAAAATAGAGATAATTTATAATTTATAGGGACTAATTTATATATTTTTGAAGTATTATAAGGACCTATTTGAAAAATAAAAATAGGGACTAATTAATTAGTTTTCTCTATAATACCATGTCATTAGGATGTCTTAAACAAAATTTTTATCAAAAGCTTCAAGAAATAATGTCTTGAAGAATGAACACCAATGTCACATTCTTTGGAGTGTTAAGCAGCTACTGTAGACCTGAGTTTGCACTTTACATGAAGGATATGAAATTTAGTCTTGATTTTTCTCATCTCCTATGCGTATGTTATGCCATACTTTATTGAATTTGGGACAAATACTTACATACTTTTAGAGTACAACATCATTTATACTCTAACCAATAAAAATGTAACATCTACCCTAATTCAGTCATCCTTTATTTTTAGCATTTATTTTTCTTATTTTTTTTAACAAAAAATAAAGAATGACAGTTACTATTAAAATTAGGGTGGGTGTTACATTTTTATTGGTTAGATCACAAATAATGTGGTACTCTATGAGTATGTAAGTATTTCTCTAAATTTGGTTGCGATGTTAGTGAATGAATATTCTAGTACTTGTAGTTGATAAGCAGTTGACTTTGTATAAATGTAATGGATCATCGGATCCGTTACTTTCATTTTTTTATTAAATTTTTGCATTGGATAAAAGTGAGGAAAAAAAAAAGAAAAAAAAAACCCCAAAAATTCAGCCCACGAACCAAGAAACCGAACCGATCATAATCACTAATTTCAGTAAGCGAACTCCGTTGGAGGTGAATGGCCGTAACGGGGCTTCGACGGTGAAGAACCAACTAACTTTGAACTCCCAAAGGAGAAAACATCTTCTCCTCTAAGTAACGGTATGTATGTGTATATAATTCTTTCTCGAAATTCTATTGCTTTTGTGAACCCTACCCTCTCAGATTTTTTTTTTTTTTTCCTATGCGATTGTCTACTTGTGGCTGTGGTCCCCGAAAATTTCATTCTCGATTCCAAGAGGCGCCCCATTCCACTTGGGCCGAAGAGGAAGGCCCACAAAAAGTCAGTCCATAAACGAAACAGCACGTCTGCGTTGGGTTTAATTGCAAGGCCGTCACTCTGGATCAAGCAGGCACCACGTAGAAAGAGGCCGGACCCGCCAACAAGTGTACCCTAACTCAGAAATGGCATTATGTGGAGAGGGTATGGAATCTCTCCACTTAATTTCCCCTCCACTTACTTCCATTTAGTTAAAACTACGTCGTTTTACCTTTAAAACGGAAAGTATAATTTTCGAAAAATAGTTGGATCATTATTTTTTTAAAAAAACAAAACGACGTCATTTTAACTAAATGAAGATAAGTGGAGGGAAAATTAAGTGAGGGAGAAAGGGGTGGTCGTAAGTAGAGAGGTCATGTCATACCTACATCCCGCATATGGTGCAAGGTTTTCGAGAGATTTGCTCCCAGGAGGTGAGGAAGTTACCAGATCGTGGAGAAAAATTCGGATCCATCTTCCCACGATTCGAGTAGCTGATTTTCAAACCAGGAGTGAAATAAAAGAAAGAGGGCCTGACGAGAGAACACACGGAAGCATTGAGAGCAAAATATTCACGGTGAAAAACATTGCGGCTATCTCGTTTACTGATTAATTCCTAGTTCTTGTCTTTCAATTCTTCTTGTAATCAACTTACTTGTATTCATTTAGTCTTGTCATTCCCTTGTAATTCATTATACCCTCCCGACACTTGTTAACTGATTGTTAGTGACCCGTTTAATTTCTCATTTTGTAATCAACCCAAGAAAAACCTTATAAAAATATCTTTAATTGCATACTATCCGTTTTTCGACCACCACAATGGCATATCACCAGTTATGAAAATCTTTTGGTGAAGATAGACGGTGGACCATTGATAAAAATGCGATGTGAATGGTTTCTTTCTGGTTGGATTCAGGTTTTCGATTAGTGAGAATGCGAGAAAAGCTAGCTATATCATTGTGCATTCTGATTCATATTTCGTATTATTGGTTTCTTTATCCTTTTTCTTAAATAAAGAAATCTGATCCTCCTTGTATGCTGTATTCATATGGAGAGTTTCATATACTATGTTTTTCAAGTATAAGGACCTGTTTGAAAAATAAAGTAGAGGGACCATATATTTAGTTTTCTCTAATACATATCATTAGGATGTCTCAAGCAAATATATCATCAAAAGCTTCAAGAAAGAAATGATGTCTTGAAGGATGATGACATTGGTGTTCACATTCTTTGGGTTGTTACCAGCTATTACATATATGAGCTTGCTCTTTACATGAAAGAAATGAAATTTAGTCCTAATTTTCTCCCATTAATGTTATGCCATACTTTATTAAAGTTTGCCAATGGAAAAATCCCACTGATTAGATGGACCCTGCCTCGCTTTCAGATGGGTGTGGAGTCTATTTGGAACATTAATGACATGCTTTCTTCTGTGGATTCTTGGTCTGATTCAGAATAAGTGGCACTCGTAGCTGATCTTCTATCATGTGTAAACTCAAGAGAACAATCAGTGATCTCTAAAGAATTTTGTGTCTTTCTCAGCCCTTCTAGCTCTGCTGAAACCTCTCGCATTGTGGGTCTCTTCTTCCCATTGAGTCTCACGCATCTCTTTGCTAGATTTGCAACACTAAGAATATCATCTCTGCTTCCTTCATGAACAACTCTAGTATCTAAAATCTCATAAACTTGGTCCTTCTTCATCAATGAAATAAATCCTGCGACAAGGTTCTGACCTTGATCTTCTTCTGAGAAGGTAATGGGTTTCCTTCCAGAAATAAGCTCTATGAGTATAACCCCAAAACTATATACATCACTTTTATCTGTGTATTGACTGGATTGGAAGTATTCAGGATCAATGTACCCAAAAGTGCCTTGGACCACTGTGGTTAAGTGAGTCCTATCATCTGGGACTGACCTGGAGGTTCCAAAATCAGATACTTTGGCACTGTACTTATGATCCAGGAGTATGTTGGAAGTCTTGATGTCTCTATGGAAGATGGGAATGGAAGCTGCAGAATGCATATATGCCACTGCCCCAGCTACCTCACAAGCAACTCTGAGGCGAGTGTCCCATGAAAGCTTTGCTTCGCATTCCTGGTTATGGATGTGGTGAGAAAGTGTTCCATTGGGAATAAATTCATATACTAATAATGGAGCTTCAGTCTCTAGACACCAACCTAAGAGTTTGACAATGTTCCTGTGATCTATTTGGGATAGAATTACCACTTCATTGATGAAAGTCTCAATCTGGTTTCTCACAATTTCTTTCGCTTTCTTAACCGCGACAATGGTACCATCGGGTAACATTCCTCTATAAACAGTTCCAAACCCACCTTGACCAAGAAACCTACTTTGATTGTAGTTATCTGTTGCTCGTTCCAGCTCTTCCGCCGTAAAAAGTCTTGCTTTGCCTCCATTTTCGTAACTTGACATCTTTTCTTGTAGCAGGAGCCCACCATTCTGCTTGAACAATTTTTCCTTATGAACTCTTTCATGCTTTTGTTTTAGACATTGGTATAGCTTGTTACCCAAAAGAAATAAGCTCAAAAGTCCAGCACCAATACCAACACCTGCAAGTACATGGTTAAAGTGTGAAGAGGTAATTTTTTCCCAACAACAACAAAGCTTTATCCCATTAGGTGGGGTCGGCTTTTCATCTAGTGATTTTATTTTTGCAAACAAGAGATAAGTTACTTTGAAAGTATGAGGTTCTTCATCCAGTGATCACCCTACTTATAGTACATGACATATAGTATGATCAACCATCCTTGAAAAATAAATTCCAAAATTTATTAAATTGATTTGTATGCTACTCTCGTTTGGATTAACTTAAAAAAGTACTTTTGCTCTATACAAGGTAAGCATGTGATAAGAATTTTGTTTTGTAAAGCATAACAATGATTATTAATTTAAGTGACTATATATGATACCAAACACACATAAACAAAGAGGAGAGAAAGTTGAGTCAGAGACACTAATCAGCATTGACATCGAAGTTATGTACCTGGTACAGAGAACTCCGAGTGTTGTTTTTCTTAAAAAAATCTGACACTTTCCTTTTAGTCTGGGTTGTTGTAATTTAAGTTCAAGTTCATTTGAAATGTAATTGTTTAAAATTTAAACCTCAAGTAGAGTGTAATTGGCACAAATTTCGAGACACAATTTTGCTGTCTGAAAGGCTATTTAGCTATGGAGAATTGAAAAGAGATTACCTAGGGAAGCAACCAATTTGATGGGGAAACGATGCGCATCAGTTTGAATAAGATCACAATCGAGAGTGTTGACACTTGTATGTGGAAGGTATATCTGGAAGAATGAACAGGTGCAGTAGAATAAATGCGGATTGTGTTTACAAGAGGAGGGTTTGAGGGGAACTATGAGAGTTGTGTGGGGATAGATAGGTGTGTTTGACCTCAACTGGTTAGCATTCATCAGAGTTTGTAGATCGGCACCATAGGCCTGTGCAATTGACTTTAGTGTATCCCCAAAGATAACTGTATGAACTAGCAGGAAGGAGAACCCGTTTGAGATCTGGTCAGCAGTGGGACAAGCACATAATATTGGAACTGAAAGTTGGTTACCCACAGCGAGATTTATAGGGGTAAAGTAATTTTGCCGGAGTAAAATCTGGCAACTCGTGAGGCCTTGATAAATATTGGTGGCCACCAAAAAGTAGGTGTCACCTGCCTTTAATGCATAAGAAGCAGAGTGTTGGTAGATTCCACCCAAACAGGAACAATCAATTGGAACAATAACAGTTTGATTAGAAGGGATGTGCATGGTATTGCCTGACATGTTGTTGATGGAGGCTATGGAGGATGCTTCAGTGCCAAGATGATTGGCAATGCTTAGAGGGGTATTGTAGGGAGGGCTGGATCTGAAAATTACAAAGGATGTGCATGACTTTTGGACGTCGTTGCAGTCATATGCTACGTTGCTTGTATCGTTGTAAGAGCAGTCTGTGATAGGGTCATGCTGGCAGCAACAATGGAGCGATTGATAAAGCACAGACAGGAGAAGCAGAATGTAAAATGAAGGAAGTTTCATTTCTTCAAACTAGAGATGAGTTTGGCTCGAATAATATAATTATCTAATGTTTATATAAGTGTGACATTTATTTCAAATTCTGTGGGCGAGAGGAAGAGAATTTGGAGATGACAATGTTGATTTGACTTAAAAGGGGCTATTACCAAGTCAAGTCTTTCATATTTTTCACTCTTTTTTCCCCCTTACTGAGTTCATGATATGATTTAAGGTAAAATTTTGTTTAATCTGCAAATGGATACATCTGTGTTTTTTGAGTTAGTATTAATATATGGAATCCATTGTCATTCATATCTTATCTCAAGGGTTTTGTTTCAATCAAAGTGTGTGTGTGTGGTTTTTTTTTTTTTTTTGGGGGCCAGCAGTATGTGGTGTTTTAAATCTACATGTATTTGCACTATTCGGATGTTCTAACTGCATGGTTCTTAGAATGTTTACATCTTGTAATTATACAAGAATAAAAAATACCATAAATTAGGAGAAATCTGAGCCTTTGCTCCAGTTTCTTCCAATTTTGGAGTTTAATGATATGCTTTGTTACCCTTAGGCATTACTTCCTAGGTAGGCTAATTTCTATCAAAGAGTGTTGAAATATGGATTATTAATTGTATATTTATGTTGGGTGTTGTCTTTCTATCACAAAAGTTTAAGCCAATGTGTTGAGACTCAACCCAATATTATATACCATTGATCCGTATCTCACACTTTTGAGGTAGGATTTTGGTTTTCTCTAATATTCACTCTACTAAGTTTTTCTCTCTTTATTTTCATTTTTTTCTTTGCATGGACTTATACTTATTTTTGAGTCTCAGAGGCCTCAGGTCTACAGATACTTTTTTTATACCACTGATCGAATAGCTCTAATACCATGTTGAAATATAGATTAATTGTATCTATATGTTGAGTGTTGTCTTTCCATCACAAAAGTCTAAGGGCATGTTTGGATCCCACGTTGGGAGAGTCCAACGTGGATCCAAGATCCAGAAGTCATTCTGGAAAAAAAATTCATGTTTGGTTTGTCTTATTTTCAGAATGACTTTTGGTCCAAAATGACTTCTGCAATGTGAAAAGTCAAAAGCAAAAAAAATTACTTCTGGCTTCTGACTTCTGGTGGGTCCCACACCTTTTGTTATGTATTATTTAATAAAGTGGGTAGGAAAATTAGACTGTTAGACCCCTAAAATTCTCAAATAAGATAATTTCTTTTAATCTAAAATTTTCTTTTTATCTCCAAAAATTTACCATAACAATTTCTAACTACTTTCTCCCACAATATACTCCTTTGAGCGAAAAATATTATTTTTTAAAATTATTTTCTTGAAAATAAGGGAGAAATTAAGCCTTTAATAAGAGTATATGCATATTATATATGTATTATTTAATGAAAATAATGCCCTTTTTAGTAATTTTTAATATAAACGTGCTTTTCAATATAATCATCCAAACATGTTTCTAAAAGTCAGATTGAAAAAAAGTCACTCATATTATCACAAATCTAAACATAAATCACTTCACACAAATGACTTTTATCCAAAAGTCACTTCTGAAAAAGTCATTCTGAAAAAAAGTCACTTCTCCAACGACAATCCAAACACACCCTAAGCCAATGTGTTACGACTTAACCAAACATTATATACTGTTACGTCGTTGACTCTCTAACAGTGTCACATATTTAAGATGTTGAAACCTCATAAGCATCAAAACTGAATAAGGAACACGAACTGGTAAAAAAAAAAAAAACATAACAATAAGGACCACCAAATTGAAACTGTAAGACTTGTGCCGTTGTACACTTTGACATCTTCTTGTGCTGTGCTTTGTGTTTTGTCATCTGGGGCAAAAAAATAAAAAATAAAAAATAAAATAAAAGATCTTAATTAAGTGAACTTAAAACAGTATTACTTGTAGGATATTTAAAAAAAAAAATTCCTGATGGTTGGTGCTCGAAAAAACTTATGAGGCATTCGAGAACATTAACTGTCCTTTTAATATCTACTTTTAAATCATTACTTCTAAAAGTTGTTAATTGAGATGGTAAATAATAAATAACCTCAACTTGTCATGAAGGAATTACAAATTCAAACCTTGAAAAGCACATCGGAGAAGTGAAGGTATGTGTTTGGATACCACGTTGGGAGGGCTCAACGTGGATCCAAGAATCAAAATGACTTCTGAAAAAAAAAATTATGTTTGGTGTTACTTATTTTGAGAATGGTTTTTGGTCCAAAATGACTTCTGTAACGCCAAAAGTCATAAGAAAAAAAAAAGTGGCTTTTGGCTTCTGGACTGTTAGACCCCTAAAATTCTCAAATAAGATAATTTCTTTTAATCTCCAAAAATTTACCATAATAATTTCTAATTACTTTCTCCCACAATATACTCCTTTGAGATAAAAATATTATTTTTTAAAATTATTTTCCTGAAAATAAGGGAGAAACTAAGCCTTTAACAAGAATATATGCATATTATATATGTATTATTTAATGACAATAATGCTCTTTTTAGTAATTTTTCATCTAAACATGCTTTTCAATATAATCATCCAAACATGTTTCTAAAAGTCAGATTGAAAAAAGTTACTTCTATCATCACAAATCCAAACATAAATCACTTCACACAAATGACTTTTATTCAATTTTACTTCTGAAAAAGTCATTCTAAAAAAAAGTCACTTCTCAGAAGCTCAATCCAAACACACCCAACTAAGATCATTTGTATTCTAAATCTAAAAATTGACTAGTCTAAAGTTTGAAATACCTCCACACCATTGTTAAAAAAAATTTAAAAAAGCTTGCTTAATCTTTGATAAGCAATCCGAATCATACCCTCATTGGGCAAGCTTGCTTAGTCTTATCCATCACACACACACACACACACAAATACACATATTAGCAGTATTAAGTTTTTCCCCATAAAATGTACACCAAATTTTTAAGGAATAAGGATTGTAAATCAAGGTTGGGTTTCTCTCCTTATTATTTTCCTCAGAATTTTATATCACCCTTGTACTCATTTCTTGTGATTATGAAACGAGAAAAAGGAAAAGATTCTTTCTAAATCTTCAATTATACTTTGAGTAAATTTCGGTTAAATCCATATAAAATACCGAAATTTAAATGCGGGCCTATACTTTCAAAAAAAAAAAAAAATCGATAATGAAGAAATTTTACATTCTCTGATTTTATGTAAATACACTTTCACTATTTTAGTCGGGTTTCTCTTTTTATCTCTATTTTTGAAAACTTTTGAAAATATTCAAATTTAATAAAAAAAATCATATTTCTTAATAGTTTTAGAAGATAATTTGATATTTAAAAAAAAGAGATATAATAAATATAAATGTCATAAAAGTAGGGAGATATATGAAAATATCATAAAATTCATAAATAATTACATAATAATTAATTTATCAATAAACATGGATACCCAAAAATATTGCTTCCCATCCCTTGCGTCCCGGTCCTGGCAAGTTGGGATTAGGAATTTCCAGACCCTAAAAGTCCATGATAGAAAACTTGGGTTCGGGACAGGGAAACCCTTCTCTCTTATATATTTTGTTTTTTATAAAGTTTTAATTCCGGGTATAAGAGAGAGGGGCTTGTTTATATTGCTTTTTAATTCCGGGTATAAGAGAGAGGGGTTTGTTTAAATTCTAACACCCATTAACAAAATGGCCCAAGCCCAAACTTGTTTTAATTTACCCCGATCCTGAGTTAGTAGCTTTGTATTTTTTTCCTTTCACAATTTCCCTCCCTGCGGTACCCTTCATACTTTCACGTGAAACACGCAGACAAAGTCATGCAAGAGAAGAGGTGAGGAGGACGTTGAGAAAAGCCATCTTTCTTCTTCTTTTTCTTTGATCAGACTCTTTTCTTTCCGTCACCGGAAGTTCAGGCCAGAGTAACTCCCCTGTAATTTCCCTTTCTACTGTTAAATTTCTATTTGCAATTCAATTTTAGAATAAAACTTTTGATTCTTGGTTTGAAATCGGGAATGGGGAGAGCGTGTGAATTCTTCTTCTTCCTCCTCCTCTTCCTTTTGAGGGGAAAAAAAAAATCAAGTCTTTCTTTTTTTCTTTTTTTTTTTTATAAAAAAAGAACATGCTACACTTTGAATCGCCATTGAAGAACATGCTACCCTTTGATTCTTGGTTTAATGTATGGAAAAAAAAATCAAGTCTTTCTTTCTCTCTCTTTTTTTAAGAAAAAAGAAGGGGAAATCCGGGACACCCCTGTATATATAACATATAAAAATAGGCTTCTTGATCTGTTTGGTTGAAAGTGAAGATTCAAATTTTTTGGATTTAATTATTTAATATTTTTAAATTCAAGCGGTTGATGCTAGTAATGAAACCAATTCGGAAATCGAATCGCCTCCATCTTTTCGTTGATTCTGAATCATTGGTGTTTAAAAGGAGAATATCAGAATAGCTTCAAGATTCCAAAGCCATCATGCGAGAGAATTCTGGAGTGGGGAATGACACACACGATCAGGTATGATAACCTCATTTTACATTCATATATCGCAAGGTTTCCTTCCCACATTGCCATGATCACTGATTTTTTTCCATATATTCTTCTATTATATTGGTTTGAGTTTTCTTTCGAGTTATCCACGAACGATCCTGGTCTTGTTTTCTCTGTTTTCACCTTTCTTCTTAGATTGATTTAGAGACATTTGTCAATTAGAGAGGAAACACTTGTTTTTTGTTTCTTTAATAATAGTATTAGTGATGGTTATGTGGGACATCGGAAATGCGATGCCATTCGTAGGAGACTATGGATCCATGTTACTTCAATGTCTCACTTAAATCTGGCTTTTTGCTAAATCATGATTTTTGGACTTAAATAGTGATCTTTTATCTGTCTATAGACATACAATGTGCCAATTGTATTCTCTCTTTCAAGCCATGTCTAATGCGTTAGATTTCAATTCTTGTTGACTAAAGTATTCTCAGAGAGAATAAGTTATATATATATATATATATATGGGAGGTGTAGAATTTTGATGTCACTTTGTTGTGTGTCTCTTTAATTTTCTTAGGATAAGATATCTCTTGGGTCTTCAAGATACCTTCCTTTTTAAATTTGACACAAGGTTTATTCTTGAGGATCTAGGGAGGTACTGTAAAGGAACAATTTGAGGAGGGAAATATGTAACTGGTTTGGTGTGGGCAGGAAACATGTGGAGTTTCTGGAATGGGCATGATTGTAATTCTGTTTTTGCTTGGGAATGTACGGGCAAAATTCTGGAGGAAGCTGAGAGGAGATAGCTAGAGTCTAGGTAGTCTGGGAACATTTTTACTCGTTTTTTGCTTTTTTCTGGGGTTTTTGGCTGTTTTCCTTATTCAACTGTGTTGTTGAGTTTCTTGCTTGGTGTTTGGTTATTAAACTTTCTAATCCCATAAAGAACCAAGTCACTGTTTTATTGAGATCAGAAACAAAAATACAGAAGCATGCCTAAAGTTCCAGGAGTTTTGTAAATTATGATTGCAATCTTTGTTTGTTATTTGATTGCCTTCAAAGGATGTTGCAAAGAGAGTCAATTTATGTGTTATTGTATCAGTAAATAATTTCTTGTTAATATATTGTTTTCTTTTTATTTTGTTAGATTTTGATGGAACATGAGGTCAATTCTTTGCTCAAAATTTAATTTTGTTTTCTTGAATTGTTTTAGCATCACTGTAGACTGTGTAATGGATTGTTTGGCAAGAGCTGTGCCCTGATGGTTTTACCTGGACAAGGTGATACACCTGTGTATATTTGCCAACCTTGTAAGAAGCTAGAGGAGGCAGCACATTTTGAGCTGCAACAGAGATGCAGAGCTGGCAGAGGTAGTTCCCATTTTTCATGGTTTTTAAATTCTTCCCTTTTTACATTGAAGAATCAGTAAATTCCATTTTACTTGCGTTATAATTTCATTGTTTCATACTTCTAAAAGGGGATGGAAGAAAATCTTTGGAGGCCACTATGGCCCTTATGAGAGAAATATCATCTATTATTGAAGACATCCAAGCAGTGAGCAGTGAAGAAAACGGCAGTAGGACTGACAAGACCCATGTTGTTGCTCTTAAGAAAAGGGCCCTTGCACTGAAGCGAGAGGGTAAGCATGCAGAGGCCAAGGAAGAATTAAAGAGAGCTAAAGTTTTAGAAAAGCAACTAAAAACTGAAGATTCTGATGACGAGGCACCAAAAAGCCGATCAACAATTCTAAATAACATTAGGAGTTTAAATAGAGAGGCTATTGCATTTAGAAGGGAACAGAAACTGGATGAGGCGGTAGAAGCATTGAGAAAGTGTCAGGCACTTGAGGTTGAGCTGGAATTGATGTGGATGTTTAAGGCTCAGAGTCCTAATGAAGAAGTAGAAGAGCCAGTTAAGAAAGCTGCCAATAGTTCTGTACTTGATTCTTCTGGCATTTCTAGCAACGCATCAAGAAGTAAGGGAGAGACGCAAAAAGAAATCTTAGCAACAAAAAGGAAGGCTTTTGCTCTTAACCGTGAAGGAAAGGTTGAAGAGGCAGCGGCAGTTTCGAGTATGACTCTTCGTGCAAAAATAGAAGCCCGGATAAAAGAAAGGGAGAAGCAGATGAGGGAACTTCCCCTTTATGTTTCCAACCATGAAAAACCTGATTTTCCTGCATCAACTGACTTGTATGGAAAATGTAAAAGTCCAGGAACTGCAGTGGAAGCTGATAACGATTCACTTTCATCAGTTTGTGGCCCACTATCTGAGGAGGATGGTCCCTCAAATGAAAATTTTGGCCATAACACTTCCTCTAAACACTTGATGAACTCATCAGATTTATCGAGTTGTGATAGTTTGGATAGTATTGGAATGTTTGCTGAAAAACTGAGACAATCTATTTGTTCTCTACTTGGTTCTTATGGTATTTCTAGTGAAGCATCAAGAAATAAGAGAGAGATTGAAGATGGAATCTTAGCATTGGAAAGGAAGGCTATTGCTCTTAAACGTAAAGGAGAAAATGAAAAGGCGTTGGATGTTTGGGGGTTTGCAAATCATCTGAAAGCCATAATGTGGTTTTGAACATTTGGAAGCCCAGATGGTCTATTGCGGTTTTTTTTTTCTTTTTTTTTTTTTTAGTTTCTCATATTTGATTTAGGCCTTTTTCATGTTTCTATTTGGTTTTAAAATTTACCTTGTGATATACGACTTGGATTGCAAAATTAACACTTGGTTTGTGTTGTTACACATTTGGCGTGATCCATTGGACTGATCGTGAAGATAGAAATCTGAGATTGTTAATACTTTGCTTGCAGAAAATGTATGCATATAGTTTAGGAGAATGAATGACCATATGATGGTTTCACAGTTACATGAACCATGGTCACTTTTGTGCATTTCTTTTTTTCTTTTTCTTTTTTTTGTACTTTTGTCCATTTCTAAATATACGAGTTTCTTTGGAAATTTAATTTGGTATGAAATATAAGATTTTAATTTACTTTATCTTTCTTTCTGGTCTTTTCCCTCTCTCCTTGAGATGGAAATCTTGCTGCTGATTTTATAGCAGTTTCTACTCGCAAGAAGGTGTAACCCCAGGGTGGGTCTCATTACCAACACTTTCTTTCCTTCAGCTACTATCCTGTGATGCAACTTAGACTGAGTGTGAACCTTATCCTCAATCTCATGGAGTAGGGACGGTGATGGCTCATGATAGGGGATGGCGTTGGAAAAATAATTATTTGTTTCTATTTTTCATTCCCTGCGATTTCTTTTCCGTTAACATTTGCGTGTAATTATTTGGACCTGTTGTGTTTCCTTAGTGTTAGAATGAAGAGTTCTCATGGTAAAATTTTTTTTTACTTTATCATTTGAATTTATAATTTCCCCAAGGTAGTCTTATTGATTGCATTTATTAACATACATTTAAAATAAATAACCAAATCTTTTTAAATAGTTGTAAAGTTATTATCTTGCTTTCATATTAACATAGGATATAGTAATATAATTATTATACGAATGTTGAATTTGTTTGAAACAATCCAAATAGTGGAATCCATGGGAAGGGAAGCAACTTTATTTGGTCGCCCAATAGATTGTTAAGGCTTCATTGACAGGGTCTTGTCATGTTTATTGGACTTTACCTTTAGAGCTGCTAATTGATCTCTGATGACTATGATCAGACTTTTAGGTCCTGGTATGGGGGGAGGGGAAGGAAAATAGGTGGAGGCAAAAAAATTTTTATTTGAATTTGAAAAAATTAAAGAAGTGGGTTCAAAATTCTTAATTAATATTTCTTACACTTTTATCTTACATCTTATATTTCTTAAAATGTTATAACCCCATTTCTTCAATTTTTAAATATTTAACTTACAAAAATTTTTCCTCCCTTCCCATTCCCCCCAGATCCTTCATTTTGAGGCAATGGATGAGAGTTTTCTTTTATGACTTTTGTTTTGCATTACTCCCCTTCAGATTCCTTGAGTCTACCTGAATGTTTCATGTCTCATAGTTCGAACCTTATGTAATATGCACACATACGCAAATTTGTAAACTTCTCATATAAGAGAAATCTTCTACCTTGTTTTTGAATTAAAATTACCTAAGAGATAGCATGAAGTCACAAATACCCTTAGCTGATACTTTCGCAGAAAAAACATCCAGCCATGTCAAATGCCATTCATGGTTGTGACTACACCAAAGTGGGTCTCATGATGGCACCATGTAAGATGGTATCATGTTTTTCTTCGAAGTTTGCTGTACAAGGCAGTATGACAACCCACTTATCCCCTGCTTCCAATAATGCTTTCTTCTCCCTCATATAACAATTAGAGATAAAAATGCAGTGAGAGCACAAGAGAGAAAAGCATGGTTGAAAAATCAGCAAAAGGTACCACTTAAGATGCCACGTAAACTAACAGAGTGTGATGTTGGAGAATATGTCAAGTTAGGTAAATGGATTCCATACAAAAAAATTTAGGACCAACAACAATAATTAGGCCTTATTATAATATTTTAATGGTCCATTTGTTTACAGGCTGGCAAATGATATTCTTTTCATTCTCTCTAAACAAATCTATTTGGATTAACCATTTCCCCCTTTTTTTGTTACTCCTTAAAAAGTAAGGATACAATAGCTTTCATTATTTAAATCATTTACCTTTATATTTTGTATATTATTTTTATTTTAGATGATGATAGATAAAAATTGATTTCTTCTTCATGCGTGGACCAACCTTATACAGTTTGCAACTTCACTCATTCCTGTAGCCATAAACAAAACTATTTGTTGGAGTCAATCAAAGCAGAACTACAAGTCATACATAAAGGAGCTCTTTTTTTTTTTTTTGGGCATATACAAAGCAGAACATAAGAGTGTTACGATGAAAGAACCATAGAAAAGGCAGAATCCCAGCATGTATAACCATGAGATTAACAGTAGCATCTTGTATTAAAGGTGCTGATGAATAACTTGTCATGACTGATCCCAATAATGTAGTCAGCCACGACTTACAAAAGTTCAGATCTTTTTTTAAGGAAGTGCTCTATGGCAGCATCAACATCCAACAAATGGAAAGACATCTAGCTCTCCCTTTTCCATCCAATTTGGTTGCTTTTGATGTTGACCTTTAATAATTATTGTTCTTTTTGCACTATGTATAACTGTTTATGAATGGAAAATTTGTCTTTTATCAAAAAAAAAAAAAAAGAATAACTTGTCATGACTCATGATGGTAAAAAAAACAGAGATTTTACCAAGACCCCCTATTCTACTTTTTATGTCTCTACTTTCTAATAAATTCCCATCCACATCCAGATCAAAAGAGCTCTCTTTCTCCCACTGTTTCTCCATTATTTCTTCCTTTTTTGCCCCAATTCCGGCAATCAGCAAATCTTTCGCCGCCTCAACTTCCTGTGACAGCATGCCAGGTTCAAAGCTACGAAAAATAATAAGAGGAAGAAGAAGAAGAAGAAGAAAACTCTAACTTATAGGACCAATTGTTGGCCAAGAAAAAAAAGGACCAATTATCCCAGGCATAGGGATATGCAAAAAACTCAACCTACACTAGGTCCAAACTAAAATTAGCTGCACATGCTAAAAATCAGTTCCATTACAGCCCAAATCAGTCCACTAAAATTTATAATGGAAAAGAAATAGAACCAAACTCCTTCAAATTGCAGCACCCTCCATGAAATGGAACGGAAGAACAATACTGTGTTCTCCTTCTCTTCCCTCCCTCGTTCGTGCACTACTGTCCAAGCAACTTCTCCGTCAAACTTCCGTTACTGAGGAGAAGAAATCAGAACAGTGAGACCCATGATGGCTGGCTGAAATGAAGCTTGAGAGAATCTCCCAGTGCTGCCTACGAATGAAGAAGATTTTCCATGGTGAATGGTGTGTATGGTGGCTGATGGTGAATGTGTTGTTGATGAAAAAAAATGAAGATGGTGGCTGAATGGTTTGCGTGGGTGAAGAAGAAGATGGTGGCTACATGTTCTCCTTGTAACCCGTTTTTTTTTTTCCTTAAAAGAAACGGTGAGCATAATAATAATAATAATAATAATAATAATCATATAAAAAAGGGAAAAAGACAAATAAATACCCTCCAATTTGTAAAATCCCATTAACAACTTCATGATAGGTATTAACAACACAACAACCTATCATGAAGTTGTTAATACCTATTATGAAGTTGTTAATGGGATTTTGCAAATTGGAAGGTATTTATTTGTCTTTTTCCCTATAAGAAAACTATAAAAAGATAAATAAAAAGAGATTAAGAATTAACCTAAAATATATATATATATATATATATATATTTTACTTTCAAAACTGAAATTAACTATTATTTCTTTTCTAATCCACAGTCTTCCTATTTTAATTTTAAATCATGATATTAACAATGAAATCCACCGTAACCATTCAAAATCTAAATAAAATCTCTTTAAGTGAGTGATAATGACTCCCCCAAATATATCAAATATATTTCAAATCTATTAAATATGGGGAGTCATCACTAGTCAGTTGTCCATCAACATAGACCATATAAAATCGATTAGACCATCTATTTCATCCACCAGTTCCACCATCTTTATAAGCGCCAATGAGCTATCTAGCAGGGCATTTTCCTTTGGCATCATTTTACGCCGATTAAGCACATGTTTAATAAAATCATCTTCCAATTTAGCAACGCGTCAGTTTAGTTTTCTATTCCAGTTTTCAATAATTTTCAAGTCATGTAGCTTGCAAGGACTCTCACTAATTTTTTCAAGAATCCATCTCTTATGCAACAATACTTTGATCGCTTGAAATAAGGCGAAAAACGATGCCACCTTAGGTTGCTCATCTTCCTGATCTTTTTTTTTTTTAAAAAAAAGATCACATGTTACCAACTTGAAGTAGAAGATTCAAACTCTACCCACATTTTTGCCAACTACTACATATTTCAGGGGTTAGGAAATAGAGCATAGTGTTATGACCTTACTCTAAACAAGAAGATAATGAACACTAAAACAGCACCCACACACCTTTTTGCCTCAACTCATCCCTGACTATTTTGAAATCTCTATAAGATCTAACATACAAACATAAGCATATTGCAATGTGGTAGGAACAAAGAGATCTACTTATGGGGTCGTATAGGGTATATTTTACCAACCGCAAGATTTGTGCTTCAACGTAACTCAAAAATCACAACTTTTCTTTAAAAATTGACGCAATTCGCACCAAATATCTTTCAATTTCTTTAGCCTTGTCTAATTTCCATTATTATAGTGATGTAGAATCATATATTCTTGACTCATTTCAACCAAGTTGCTGTTATTGATGTCATAAAATTTAATTAACTTACCAAATTTAATGCAAAAACAAAATGCTAAATAAAAGAATAAGCATGAGCATGTTTTGGGAAACTAATAAAAAAAACTCACCTATAGATTTTAGCCTTTGATATGCCCCTATTAAACATAGGGTCATCACTTCGCCAATGTCAGAAGAGCTATAACTCCTCGAAAGCATTTTGATGAAATTTGTTCACTACCTCAAAGATAGTAAAAAGGATAGGAAAGGAGATCAATATTAAGTAATGAAATGTCACTATTAACAACCTTTGGTTCTAGTGCCTTCTTGGTTTGATTTGAAACATCCAATTAGCTTAGAGGTTCCCAGTTCGATACCGTTATCAACTATTAAACGTCACTATTAACAACACAGAACACAAGTTCGATACCGGTACCAACTATTAAATGTCACTACTAACAACACATAAGCACAGTGTTTTGGTGCACAGTAAAAACATTTTTTTCCTTCTTCAAATTTCAGCAGCTCAAAATGATTCAAAAATATTTTATGATTTTTTTATCAAATGGCAAGCTCTAGAATCAATTCAACCAAGTTTATGATTTTTATGTTTGAAAATTTAACACCAATGCACATAGGTTATACTCCCAATTTAACAAAGCAACATCTTCATGGAACATACACTTTCAAAATACGATTGTGGCCAAGATTACAACAGCAGTTCGCAATCACTAGTTTTAACTATTAGTATAAAATTCAAGTTAACAAGACACATTAAATTGTCAAGTTCCAACTATTTACACAAGTAAAGAAAAGAAGGGGCTGAGAAAGCTTGCAATGGATTGGATACTAATTAAACGAAATTAGGGGAAAAAATTTAAAGAAATCGAATGGAAGATTAAGAATGAACAAAACAAATCATTGACACAAACAACAATAAAAATGAATGGGGAAAAACCATATGAGAAGACTGAGAAGAGAAAAGATTTTGCTCCTCTCAAAAGCTACGGTGTCAACGATGGATTTTTGGGTGGCGGGGGCAGAGTGGGAATGAAATTGGGTGTATTTGAAGGGCTGGGACGGAAAGACACTTTTGCCCCTCTCCCTTCTCTAGAAATTTTATTTTCTACAAGGCTAAATTAGTCATTTCGTTACTCCAAACCTTCTAACCTTTTAATTTAGTCTCTTATAACAACGCTCCTCTTTTAACTTTGATAAATAAATTTTAAAAAATAAATTCAGACATCAAATTAAATATTTTATTCCTTGATTAGTCCCTTTATGTTTTGGGAAAAATAGAGGGAGTGACCCGGTAAAAGAATTAACTTTCCTATGGAATTTGAGATCAAAATGTTCCATCTGAAATTTTCCAACAAAATTTCAGTCAAACAAATTTTGTTAGAATTTCTGACGGAGTTTAATGCATCAATTCATCTTGAAATTTGAGGCCGTTCTGTCTCAAATTCTATCAAAAACAAAAAATATGTTGGAATTTGAGAAAAAGAATTGTCCGTCTAAAATTTTCTGACGTTATTCCGTCTCAAAATATATAGAAAATTTTTTTTTGTATTTCAGACAGAATTTAAGACATTTGAGACATAATTGTTTTGTTTTACATAATTTGAAACGGAGGATGTCCCTACCAAATTTTAGACGGAAACCTTTTTTGCTCAAATTCTATTTGAAAATAAGTGTTTTGTTTTTTTTTGCAGTGCATTGACTCAAAGTCAAAAGGACTCTCCAGCATAAGAAGCACCAGGTGACGCGTTCGCAAACACCAATGTTTTGGAATCTTCTCATAGATATAAATCTATACAAGAATAAAGTTTCAATATAATATATGCATTGAGAGCATCATCACAAGAAGAAACAAGAAATGCGCACCCAGAGCATCATATTAGACCTGTTACCCCCATCAATTTAAATATGTATATTAAAATATTATCAATGTACAAACTACAGAGGATGCACGAGTTGCAGGGAAGCTTTTTTTTTTTTCCTTAGATACTTTGCAATAAATTACAACCAATTGAAAACCAAACAAAAAAAAGAAAGAAAGAAGAAACGACAAAAGCAAACACACCCACCCACCCCTCTCAGACCACATATGAAACTTTAAGTGCTCATTGCATAAAGTTCGCAACCCCATAAACCTCTGCAACTGCACATGAAATTTGCAACAAAAAAATGGGAAAAAAAAAACAGAATCTTGCACTGGTATAATCCAATTTCCCTCAATCCCCCAGTTAACAAGAAAACCAACAAAAGATAATCCAATTCTTGAATCTATGTGATTCAAGAAAAGCAACAAATCAGTCTAATTAACAAAATTTCAATCCTTAATTTTCTGATGAGGAAGAAGTTACACAAACCATCACCATCTTCATTCTTCGTCCATAAACAAAGGAGGCTTCTTGGAGGCGAGGCTCTCCACCACCTCTTATTCTCCAATCTGAGGCCTTGCTGCTGAGTATGAAGTATTTCCCTCATAGTGGTTGGCCTTGCCGCCGTCATAGTCGCAGCACTTGTGATCGGCGTCGGTACTTACCTGCATAAAGCGGTGCCGCAGCTGGAGGAAGAGGATGAAGAGGGCAGAGAAGACATGCCTGAACACAAGAAAATGTTTTTAGTTATAAGGGTAGGGATGGAATTTTAAAAAAATTGATATGGGTATTTTAGTCAGATAGGACACCAAATTTTTCAACCCTCTAAACCCCCCCCCCCCCAAAATTGGGTAGGAGAGCACTAAAAGACAAAAATTCTCCCTCCCCTTCCCTCCATTTTTTGCTATCTAAATAGGGTTTATTCCCCTCTACCCCTCCCCTTCCCACACCTCCCCTCCAAAAACCCCAAACCAAACACAGCCTTATATTTGAACAGTGAACCTATTCTCAAGATTCCTATGCTCAAAATTTATGTCAGATTAAATGCATGTTGTAATAAATTTCAAATGACTATAAGGATGTGGAATGAGTAGTAAACCTTCCATAATGAATGCCTAGCCACAAATTGGTGAAGATTAATGGAGGGAATGAGTATATCTATGAGTAAGTTAGGTAATGACGAGAACTTTCTAATTGATAGACAGTTAAGTTAGTTAAGTGATATTAGTGTTCAACCAGTGTAAAACTAAAATTAGTTGAGAAGCATGTACTACAGAAAGAGATGAAATACAGTCTTACTTTTCTCTTATTTGCTATCTTTCTGTTGTGCTTGCCTTTGTAAACCAACTGAGCTTCATGTCTTTTCTTTCTTGCTTAAAGTTTGTCAGTGAATAACAAGAAGAAGAAGCTTTATATGACTAAATGGAGTACATGGAACGCATGGTATTGTGTACTCTATCAATAGCTAAATCTTTGGATCAAATTAACCCAAAGTTCTTATTCAATGACTTTTGAGCGTTCCCTTTATCCTTTTCTTCCATTTTAAAACACTCCATGATGTTTGATATACTCATTTTGTCAGCACCTCCACATTGTCCGAACCACCTAAAATAAATTTTTAAGAGTTTCTCTTGAATAGGCACCACCACCGACTCTTCTTATTATATGATGATCATTTCGTATCTTATTTCTTCTACGAATATGGACCCCACATACCCAAAAAAATTGTGCAGGTGTCTGGTTCAATTACAGATAGATGTGGAATCCATTTGGAGAAATAATGACATGCTTTCTTCTGTGGATTCTTGGATTGCTTCAAAAGAAGAGGGGGTGTACTCGTCATTTAGAAACTCATGAGAACATTCAGTGATCTCTAAGACGTTTTGTGTCTTTCTCATTGCTTCTAGCTCTGTTGAAACCTCTCTCATTGTGGGTCTCTTGTTCCTATTGAGTCTCAAACATCTCATTGCAAGATTTGCAATGCCAAGAATGCCATCTTTTCCTCCTTCATGAACAACTTTAGCATCTAAAATCTCAAGAATTTTGTCATTCTTCATCAAAGAAATGAATTCTGCAACAAGGTTTTGACCCTCAGCTTGTTCTAAGAAGGGTTTTCGTCCAGTAATGAGCTCTAGAAGTACAACCCCAAAACTATACACATCGCTTTTATCTGTAAACTGGCTTGTTTGGAAGTATACAGGATCGATGTACCCAAAAGTTCCCTGCACTTCTGTAGTTAAGTGAGTCTTATCATTTGGAACTGATCTAGAGGACCCAAAATCAGATACTTTGGCATTGTAATTATGATCAAGGAGTATGTTGGAAGTTTTGATGTCTCTATGGAAGATGGGAATGGAAGCTGCAAAGTGCATATACGCCACTGCCCCAGCGACCTCACACGCAATTCTAAATCGGCTGTCCCATGAGAGCTTTGATTTAAGCTCCTGGTTATGGATGTGATGAGAAAGTGTTCCATTGGGAATAAACTCATAAACTAACAGTGGGTTTTCAGTCTCTAGGCAACAACCTAGGAGTTTGACAATGTTCCTGTGGTTTATTTGGGATAGAATCACCACTTCATTAACAAAAGTCTCAATCTGGTTTCTTGCAATTTCTTTTGACTTCTTAACTGCAACAATGGTACCATCTGGTAACATTCCTTTATAAACAGTTCCATACCCACCTTGACCAAGAAATCTACTTTGATTGTAGTTATCTGTTGCTCGTTCTAGTTCTTCTGCCGTATAAAGTTTTGCAGTGTCTCTATTTCCATAGTTCGACATCTTTTCTTTCAGCAAATAGCCACCATTTTGCCTAAACAATCTCTCCTTACGAACTGTTTCTTGTTTTTGTTTTATAAATTGATGTAACTTGTAACCCAAAAGAAATAAGCACAAAAAGCCAGCACCAGTACCAACGCCTGCAAATATACATGAAAAAATTGTAACAGAGTAACTCTGTATCTCTAGACAAGAAGAGACTTAGCAAAGTATGGTACATAGCAATCATACAAAGCTTGGATGAAGAAATTTATGAATTGTATTTATTTGATCAACCAATCAGACAAGGAGGAGGTAAGGTTAGCTCGTGATTTGGTGAGATAGTAACTAGTTTTTTTACCAGAAAGATAGTAACTAGTTTTTGAACAACTAAGATATGTACTTGGGACATGTTTTATTTATCGTATAATAAAAAGGATAATAATTTAGACATGTAATATTACCTTTGGTCCCAGTGTAAGAGCTAATTGGAGGTTGGATTTGTTCCTAGATATAAGACATCAGTCTATTTTCCTCTACATTTGTCATTCCGTAAATTATCTGTATTGATTGTATATGTTAAGGGTTTTACAATAGTTTAAATGATAGTGATTTAAAGGGTATTTTAGGAATATTAACACATATTTTTGACAAATAACTAAATTAATTTCCATAATCTAAGTTAAGTAGATCTTATATTAAAGACAAGAAGTAATATATAGATAGTCATGTGCATCAAATCTCTTGATGAAATTCCTATTTTGAGATTAATATTGTTTCATTGATGAGGACATGAGGTAATTACTATAGGTTATTTCCCATATACCCAGCAGCACAAAACATAGTGAGAGTCAATATAATCCATTTTATTAGGAGGGTGATATTCATATCCATTAATATGCACAGCTATAACTTCTGCATAATTTGCTTTATATGATAAGGGTTTGGCATGAGTCAAAATCATGATTTATATAAGAACATAGTTATAAATGGGAAGGAATGAAAAGAGATTTACCTATGGAAGCAACCAATTTAACAGGGAAACCACGAGCATCAGATTGAGGATGACCACAATTGAGATTGCCGAAACTTGAATTTGAATAATAAAGCTGAGAGAATGAGCAAGTACAATAGAACATATGTGGATTGAGTTTACAAGAAGAAGGTTTGAGGGGAACTAAAATAGGAGTTAATGCAGAAATATTTGCATTTAGAGAAGGCAACTCATTAGCTGTCATCAAACTCTGTTGATCCACACCATATGACTCTGCAACCGATCCCAGTGAATCCCCATAATCAAGTGTATGAACAAGCAACGTAGCCACCCCATCCGAAATCTGTTTCGCCGTGGGACAAGCACACAAAACTGGAACTGAAACTTGAGCACCAATACTGATATTCTCAGGAAGGTAATAATTTTGACGTACTAACATCTGGCAATTAACAAGGCCTTGATAAGTGGTGTTGGCTAATTTGTAGTAGAAGTCTCCTTTTTCCATTTCATAAGAAGTGGCATGCTGGTATATATTTCCTGAACACGAACAATATACCGGAACAATCATGGTTCGATTCGAAGGAATCTTGTCGTCGTTGGTTGAGATGTTATTGATGGATGCTATGGAAGATGCTTCAGAGCTAAAAAGATTGGAAATGCTTAGAGGGGTATCATAAGGAGGTATTGATTTGAAAGTTACAAAAGAAGGGCATGCTTTTTTTAGGCCATTGCAGATATATCCTGCTTTTGTTGTAAGGTTGAAAGAGCATTCATAGACTGTGTTGTTAAGGTATTCTTGTTGACAGAAACAATGGAGAATTGTTGCAGAAAATACAGACAGGATAAGAATGTGAGAAGAAGAAGAAGAAGGAAGCTTCATGTCTATAAACTTGGAAGAGAAATGAGTTTCATTGGTATCATAATGTAGAAACAGAATGAAGCCTCTCATATTCAAGGAGGCATTGGCTCTCCTTGAATATGTTCGCATTTTCTATGTGTGGGAAGAAGTCCAAGATAACAACGTAGACGTAATAAAGTTTGACTTTATGAATGCTTTTCCTTTTTTTTATAATGACGGCACACAAATCAGGTGATAATTCAACGGTCAAATAGGAGAGAATGGCACTTACATCTCAATCAAGGACTCTGATAGTTAGTGCTTAGTCCAAAACACCATTATTGTAAATTATACTTTTGTTTCATTTTGTATAAGACACTTGTGCATACACTCAAGACAGGTGTACATCCAGAATTTCTTATATGACCTTTCTAATATGATTTCTATCTGGAATTATGCTTTGCATGTAAATAAACTCACAACGGATTCAACTAATTATCACAGCTTTATATTGAAGTTTAAACATGAGATCATTAGTAAAGCTAATACAACTCATAGCTAATCAATCCAAACTTTTGATAGTGAAGACGAGTCGTTTTTAATGATGTTTTATTACTATTCTATGTAACATGTTAATTTATACTTCCTCGGTGATATTTATAAGAGCATGAAATTTGAATTGTATTTTGGTCCAAAATATAAGAGCTCACCTTGAAATCTGTCCTCATTTAATTCTAGTTTTCCTATTTTACCCCTACTTATTAATACTCTCTTTCATAATATTTATTAATACTCCTACTTACATCTCTCTCTTTAGTCTCATCATAAATAAGGGTAATATTGGAAAAAAAATTATTTTTCAGACATATTTATAGCTCCCAACTAACTTTTACATGTTTTCTTAAAAAACGTTATTTGATAGCTGAGCTCTTATAAATAGGATCGGAGAGGGTATTATTTATTTATATGTTATACAAATTAATTTATGCCTTAAGGAAAATATTTTTAATTATGATTAAGATAATAATTTATTTTAGAAATGTAATAATATTTTTCTTAATTTATTTTTAATTTTAGATATTTCATAAATATAAAATTTTAATTAAAATGTATTTTGTATTAATAAAAAATATTTTAGCATTTAAAGTAATTTCATAATAATATATTTTTAATTATAATACTAATTTTATTTTTAAAATATATTTTTTTAAGTGAACATATTTTTTAATTATAAGATTATCTTTTTATTTTAAATTTCTAAAAATATCCATTCCCTCTTAAAAATTTTAGCTAGCCAACTAATGGGAGGGGAGCTAAATCCCTCCACCCCCCCCCCCCCCAAAATAATAATAAAATAAACAAGCCCTAAGTGGAGGGCCAACTACATAATTCAAACGATTACTCCATCAAGCAATATTTTGTAAGAAGAACAAGGGAGTTTTTGGTATGGTTAATTTCTTGGTGCTTTGTTGAAAAAAACAATTTTCGAGTATTATTAAATGTTGCGAAGGCGAAAGCTCTTTTTTTTTTTTTGGGGTCATAAAGGGGAAAGCTCTTCTTAATATATCTATAATCCTCAACATTGAAATGATCTATTCCTTTTTATAAGATATTGTTCGAGGTGTTCTAAATATTAAATACAATTTTTGTCAGTCTTACCTATAATTAATTTTATGATCTCTTTTGGCGTTTTTTTTTTCTGGTATATTCTCTTTCATTCATTTTCTCACTATTATTTCTCTTTTTAATTATTTATCCACTTATAAATAAAGACATATTAAAGAGGAATTTCATTTAGCTCCATAGAAGAATTTAATATAAAAAAAAATCCCCAAAAAGTTCTTAAACATCACTGCACTCTCTATAAGGAAAATAAAATAAAGTCTTGATGAAGGTCAAAAGACTTTATTGCAATTGTCTTTGTTTGAAGAAAAATGTGTCATTTTGAAGACAAATTGTCCGGATTTCCAACAAAAAAATTTCTAAGATAATAAGTGAATTTAAAACAAAAGTAGTTAGAAGAATAAATGTCATTTATAAGACAAATATGATACACTTCTAGTCCTATTTATAGAGTAGAGAGAGAATGTTTTATTTGTTTTTATTTATAAGGCATTTGATTAAATTCTATATGTGAATGTATTATTTAACCCTTTAATTTATTATGTGTTGACTTTGTTTTCGTGTGGTGTAGTAGATATTAAATAGGGTTAAAGCTGGAAAGTTGTCTAATTTCAATGTAGAACTAATGGAGTTTCATATTTTCCTTAGTCTGTATAAAATATGTTGGAAGTGCCTTATAAATAAGATCATATGAGTGATTTTCAATAGAAGTATACTTATTTCCAACACACATAAAGATATTTCCAAGACATGTTTGCTTTAGGATATATATATTTACGTGTGTTGGAAATAAGTGTCTTGAAAATACCTTCATATGTGTTGGATATAAGCACATTTGTCTTGAAAATTCTTATATTTATCTTAAAAATGACACATATTCTTGTTTGTTTTGAATTCACTTATTTTCTTGAAAATACCTTTATTTGTGCTGAAAATTTACATATCTATATCGGAAGTTCCCATATTTATCCTGAAAATGATACAAAGGCAATTAGTTCATTTGAGCCTCATGATATTATTTCATTTCTTTCCCTTGAGAGAGCAGTGATGTTTTAGAATTTTCTGCGGATTATTTGATATTAAATTCCTTTTATGGGGACTAACTGAAATTTTCTCATATGTTTCTTACGTATATATTAGTTTTAATTAAATGTGGTGGTGGGAGGAATATTTGTAACTTTGTAGATTTGTAGATAGTCACAGATACAATCGTTTTCACCGTTCCAAATGACACCTTCACATCTTCCATTATCTAACACTGAGCTATCCATTTCAAGCTTGACGTGTGGTGTGCTATTTTCCCTAATATAATCCGCAGACAAGACTTTTTTCAAAGTAGAACTTCTCAAATAAGTATATGTTCTATTCCACGTTGATGATTAAAATAAATAAAAATGAAAGGGTTAATTAAAAAATGTTAGTGAAGAATTAAACTAAAATAAAAAATAAAGCACGAAGCTTTTTTCAGCATTGACACTTTCCTTGCAGACTTTTTGTAGGTACAAGAAATCAAATTCGAGTAATCAACTGTTTGCCAACTAACCCTTGGAAAATGCATGTTTTCCATCATCATTATCATAATAAGTTTAACATATGTCAGACCATTTTATATGTAATTTAATACTCCTTTTGTCCATATTATAAGAGGTAATCAACTTTTTATAACGCATATCAATAAAACATACTAAAATCATTTATTATAGGGATTTAATAAAACTTTCCATTTTTACCCTTATATATAATTTATTATACACATTTTCTCTCCCTTCTTGCATTTAATATATAAAGGCAGAAATAGAAAACATGCGTTTATTATTCTGACTTTTAAATTGTAGCACCTACATTTTATACTACTAAGGCTGTTTAATCAATTTAGAACCAGTTGTATTTATCATAAGCCCAAAAATGTGAATAAATTAAAACATTTTCTTTTCACAATATACATAAAAATAATACTTTTAAGCATTGTTGTCAAACTCGTGAATTGACTCTCCGATTTTACCGTTTTTACAGCTCTACCGAACCAAAACATGTCAAGAGTCACAAATTCGTACTAAATGTAAACTCGTTAAAAGCTCACGAGTTTACACACCGAATTTATCATTTTTACATTTCTACCTTACAGAAAATGGTGTTAACTTACTACAAATCTTATATTAATTATTTTTATTTGACTATATTCAATGAATTTATATCTAAATTTCATAGAAATTTCTTTATTGAGTTACATAAAGTATGAATATTAATATATTTAATATTAACTATGTATATTTTTCAAGTCAAATTATCATTATTTTTTACATTTCTTATCTAATTATATACTGAAAACACGTATTTATCAATAAAGGTGAACTCTTACGATTTTATGATATGATTTTAATTCTTTTCACGAGTTTACTTAAACTCACGAGTTTGACAACCTTACTTTTAAGAAATGAGCTTTCCTGACAAATTGAAATTATTTCAAACTCATATCAAAACTCAAGTGGTTTATAAATCAATCAAGTAGCGGATACTTAATAGCTACCCTTATCTAATAGTACTTGGAAGCCAAAAAGGGTTTTAATACTTCTAATTTAAACACAAATATCTTATATACAACTCCTATAAACACCACCGCTCTTCCAAAAATACCTTCCCATTCATCTACCTTCTCCCACCTTGCTTGACCACAAAATAATATTGAAAAGGGTCAGATTCTAATGAATCTTAGTAGTAGTTTAGCCCATCTATAATTACATGTAATATGCATATTATACCACAAATCACAAATAAACATTAAAACATCATAATCTTTTAAACATCCTGAACATGCAATCATCACATGAATATCTCAAATTAATGTACATTAAAACTTCATGTTTACTAAACCTTAAGGCATTCTCATGCTATACATACTAGTGGCCAATTTGATATAACTCGTGCTTACACCAACCAACTACACATGATTATGCACTTATGGATGCATTAGCATCCTCACGCTATACATACTGGTGGCCGAGTTGATATGACTCGTGCGTACGCGAACCAGCTACACATAATCATGCACTTATGAATGCCCTAACATCCTTACACTATACATACTAGTGGCTGAGTTGATATAACTCGAGCGTATGCCAACCAGCTACACATGATCAAGCACATAGGATGCCTTACAAAGGAAACATCCTCACGCTATACATACTGATGGCTGAGTTGATCTAACTCGTGCGTATGCCAACCGGCTACACAAGATCATGCACATACGGATGACTTATAAGAGTCACAAATAACTACTCTCATGATTATTGCAATATTGTGAATAATAATGTAGGGATCAGTATGTAACTATAAGATAGAGTTGAGCTACTACTTGGACTTTGTATAAGTCAAATCTTATATACTTCCTTCTTACTTCTGCTTCCTTGGAGCGCTTAGGCAAATATCAAAACCTATTATATGTTATTTCACACATAAGGGAATGTTAATACTTAATCCTTTTAATTTCAATGACTTCTCTCATATCCTAACTTTATAAACCCCTACCCTTGTGAAAGTAATTAGTTGTCTTAAGCAACTGGTCTTTCCATCTTGTTTAGGGACACTTGGCATATTCCCTTTTACTTCTGTATATTCACAAACAAATATCTGTACACGCAAATATAAATTTATATATATATTAATAGTATAACAACTCTTTAGTTGAAATTAAAACTGTTATATCAAATAATAGACGTGAAATAACCAATCATGATCAATTCTTTAACAAACAACTTGGGTAAACTTACAGCTTCAAAGGTCTTTATAAACAACTTAAATTCCCTCACTAACCAACAACAACATTTCACAATAAAAGACAATCAGGTTTCATTACAGACTCATATAATACACGCACATATTTATTAACTACTAAATGCAAAATGATTTAACTGTTCAATGGCTTTCTCACTATATGAAGTTATAAAGAATTCCATTCAAGGTTTCAAACCCATTTTATCATATCATCTCTTTACATCTTCTCTAGACGGGAGATGAACGTTTCATTTTCCCTTATATCCTTTTTCCTCATTTTCTTTCTTAATAACCACTAGATCTTCTTTCAATGGTTCAAATTTGGATTTATACAAAATATATTTTGATTGATTTTCAATAATGATATTATAAACACCAAATCTGAATCATTAAAAGAAGATTTAATAGTTATTAAGAGAGAAAATGAGGGAAAATAATATAAAGGAAAATGAGGCATTCCTCTCCCCTCCAGGAAACCTGCTGTTCGCCACGCGCCGCAAGTGCACGGGTCGCGCCAAGTAATGAAATGATGAGTAGAGTATCATTCCCACGAGGATTTGTCCAAAACCTGGTCAAACAATGATTATCACACTCTCGCCCAATTTGAGTGATACAAATGTAGAGATTGAAAATAAACTAAGAAAATAAATGAAAATAAAATATTATAAACATGTGATTCTCCAACCTCAAGGATAAAATAGGTCCTAGGGTTATCTATCCCCCTTTGTACTTCTCAAAACTCAATTAACCTCCCCTCAAGAAGCTCTCAACGAAACCACGTGCTAATCTAGGGTTCAAAGATTACTTGTAATGCTCTCTCGAGTCAAGAACAAGTGTTTAGTCCTATTCTTTGCACAATCTCTCGCCACAATTTGATAGAACCCAATTATCACACTCCAACCCTAATGTGACTATGCAAGGTTAGCAAGTATATCTCTATCTTACCAACAAAACCATCCATTCGTCATGCAAAAATATTTCGGCGAAGTCCCAAAAATATTACAGAATCAAGTGTCGCTCGCCGTGGCTTTCGCCGCGGCGAGCTGACGGCGAGCTCTCACAAAAAGGGGCAGAGGCAGATTCACTTCGCCGCGGCGAACTCCATGGCGAAGTCCCTGCTTCTCTGGTGCTTTGCTCTGCTTTCTTATTTCTTGGGCTAATCTGGCTTCTTCTTATTTTTGTACAATTGAGAGCTTGGAGGAGGGCTAACATCTCTTGCTTATTGCTTCAATTTATTCCTACAAAAATTATATACAACAACATAAGAAATTAACTACAAAAACAATCAAAATCTATATAAATATACAAAAAGGTGCAACCGAAGATCAAATGAGCATTTTCCCTCTTGAGTATCCAAAATGTATCAATAATAGACAAAAACTCAAGTAAAATATACTCAAATATCATGAATTTCTAGGAGTTATCACACCCCCAAACTTAGACTTTTACTCGTCCTCGAGTAAAACACACTATGATATGTTAGATTGATTAAGTATCCTCTTACTATGCATGCAGAGAATTTTCCTCATTAGTTGCTCAAGAAGATATATTCAATGGAAAAGCAATGGAATATGGAAGAATGCAAAACTCACACATTAAGAACAAACTTCCCAACAATTATTAAGTGTGTGTGTGCAGAGCCAGAGAACAATCTTTCAGCAATTGTCAAAAAGAAAATTGCAACATTTCAATATATATTAAACTCTCTCAACATTCAAAACTTCATATGCCTACTCTCTTCCTCCCTCTCCACCAAAAGAATTTCTTACATAAATTAAAAATCAATGGGACTTGATAAGCTTGTAATGAGGCCAAGGGCTAAGGTTATAGAAAGAAAGGTATAAAGAGAATTCAAATATCTTGAGATAAATGACAATACATAGCTCATCTTTCTTTTCTATACAAAATTCCCTTCCAAAATTCAAACCACTCCCCCAAACTTATCTCAAAATGATGTATGTGCACTCCAAGTCTTATTGAAACTAAATTCTTTTTCTTTTTCTTTTTTTCTTTTTTTTTTTATTCTTCCATAAACTTGCAATGACTTTGGAGTACAAGCTTTGAACATCATGCACCATTTACATTCCCACACCAATTTTTGTAGCAACCATCCACTGCCTTCTACCAATGATTTATCAATTATCTCAAAATTCGGGTAGTTCATGGTTTTTCAAGTTGCTAAGGTTAGGGTCTATTGTGGGTTTCCAAAAAGAAAATTCATATGGTTTTTCATTATAAGGCTCAAAGAGGGTGCAAATGGAATTATGTCAAAGATTGGCTTGAAAGGCTCAAACTCATTGAAAAGAATGCCCATATCATTTTCCAAACTCATGTAAAAATCATTAAAAAGCCTCAAGAGATTCTAAGATAGGTTCTAGAGTCTATCAGTTGAGAAAGAAAATATACACTCAAATACTACAACATCTCCAAACAAAAGCATCCAAACCATTTCCAACTCTGTGCAAGATTTGGTTCAGAATTGTCAGAAAGCCAGTCTCAATAATACAAATCAAGCATTCAAAAATATTAACCAAAATTTCCTCTCAAACATATGATCTAAGCAACCATCTATCATTGGATCCCACATTTAGTTCAGTGGATACTGAATCAATCTAAATCATGCTTATTGCAAAATGACAAGTAATCGTCCAAGTTTCCAAAATTGAAATTCATGTCAATGTAATCAGCAGTTTATCATCAATTCAGTCAGATCAAAGCAAAATTGGAAATGCAAGAAACTTCCCTATAAATTCTCTTTGTGCTCCAAGCTTGCTTTCCTTTGCCTCATGTAAACTTTGATGACAAACCTCGAAAATGCTCAAAAGAGGTCACACCTACTAAAGAAAAACAACAAAGAAATCTATTAAACTTTTAAAACTTGGGTTGCCTCCCAAGAAGCGCTAAGTTTATAGTCTTCAGCCAGACTTTCCTAATACTAATCATACGTATCAAAAACAAAAATCACCCTGTCTTCATTTCTTTTTGAAAGACAAGGCTTCAGAAAGATTGGGAATTCATTTATACAAGAATTACATGCTCCCTTAATCAAAAATGATTTTAAGGAGCATGATGCATTATGGCATATGGGAGTCATGAATTCAATTATTTCAACTTTATCCTCATTAACCCCCAAATATTTTGAAAACCCAATGAAATCAACTTGACTCTCATCAGTAAGAACCAAGCCATCAGTAGAAGGACTTTGAACATAAATTGCAGAAAACTCAATGTTTCTCTCTCCCTCTTCCATTCCTAGCTCACAATCACCCACAAAAGTATTACAATCCATTGACAGCCCATAATTACTTCCCACAATTAATTGCTCACTTGAAATGGTTTCTTCCTCATGAGAGTCATTGGAAGTATTAATGCAAATGCCTTTTTGCTTTAAAGACTCAAAGGTAGAAACCAATTCATTTGCCCTAGATGCTAAGCTTTTAAGAGCTAATTCATGTTCATTAAGTCTCTCATTTGTCCAAGCTCTCATTTCATTTTGATTATCCAAAATACGCTCAAGCATCTCCTCAATTGTGGGCTTTTTCTCATGAATAGGAATGATTTCTTCTACATGACTAGGTGATGGTTGACAATATGATGCATATGAAGGGAAAGAAACATTTGGATCGCAAGATAATGAATGCTCATGATTCCAACTAGGGTAAAAAGAATTATCATGCCAATCAGTTTGAACCCTATTGAAATCATCCCCTACATAATCCAAGGTTGAGACATGGGGGCATTGATCAATATAATGATTATCTCCACAAAAATTGCAACAAATATACTCACATTGAGTTTCAAAAGCATTAGGCTCATAGCAAGAAGGTAGATAATCATTATCCTGATCAAATTCATCACATGCCCCAGTAGTCCACCAAGGATAATCCATAACAAAAATTAAAAGAAAATAACTAACAAACAAAAAGACAAACAAAGAAAACAAATATACACATGCAAACACAAGAAAAGAAACTACAATAGAAAAACAAACACACGAACAAATATATACAAACTCAAGCTTAAGCTACTAGTACTCTAACCAAGGTTGACCAAAGACGATTTTGGGAAACAAATCCCCGGCAACGGCGCCAAAAACTTGTTCGCCACGCGCCGCAAGTGCACGGGTCACGCCAAGTAATGAAATGATGAGTAGAGTATCATTCCCACGAGGATTTGTCCAAAACCCGGTCAAACAATGATTATCACACTCTCGCCCAATTTGAGTGATACAAATGTAGAGATTGAAAATAAACTAAGAAAATAAATGAAAATAAAATATTATAAACATGTGATTCTCCAACCTCAAGGATAAAATAGGTCCTAGGGTTATCTATCCCCCTTTGTACTTCTCAAAACTCAATTAACCTCCCCTCAAGAAGCTCTCAACGAAACCACGTGCTAATCTAGGGTTCAAAGATTACTTGTAATGCTCTCTCGAGTCAAGAACAAGTGTTTAGTCCTATTCTTTGCACAATCTCTCGCCACAATTTGATAGAACCCAATTATCACACTCCAACCCTAATGTGACTATGCAAGGTTAGCAAGTATATCTCTATCTTACCAACAAAACCATCCATTCGTCATGCAAACTTCCGGTTCTTGCACTACTTTACCCAAGTTCTACACTCAACCTAGCTCTCTCGAGTCATAAATCAAGCGAACACAACATCTAAATGGTGATCAAGCACTTAGAAGCATTAAGAACGGGGTAAAATAAGCACATATATATCATTAATCACAAATCAAGAGGAGGAATCAAGAATCAATACATACAAGGGTTCAAAATAATCCTAGAATCAAAGTATTTAGCTACTCATGTTCTACAACTCCAAGGGAGCATATATATACAACATTACAAACGGAACAAGAGAAGAGAATGAAGAAGGAAGAGATAAACCAAGAGAGGAAGCCCAAATCTCTTTGAAGCTCCGAGCCCAAGCCAAATCCCACCAATCTCCAAGCCCTAGCAGAGCCAAACACCTCCAAAATATGCCCAGAAGTCGAAGAATGAGGACTCACAACGAAGCCCTAGCTTTTATATCAGTTAAAACGCGCCCCTGATCTGTCCAAAACGCGCAGAAACGCGAAGTTCGCCTTGGGTCTCGCCGCGGCGAGCCCACGGCGAAGTCCCAAAAATATTACAGAATCAAGTGTCGCTCGCCGTGGCTTTCGCCGCGGCGAGCTGACGGCGAGCTCTCACAAAAAGGGGCAGAGGCAGATTCACTTCGCCGCGGCGAAGTCCCTGCTTCTCTGGTGCTTTGCTCTGCTTTCTTATTTCTTGGGCTAATCTGGCTTCTTCTTATTTTTGTACAATTGGGAGCTTGGAGGAGGGCTAACATCTCTTGCTTATTGCTTCAATTTATTCCTACAAAAATTATATACAACAACATAAGAAATTAACTACAAAAACAATCAAAATCTATATAAATATACAAAAAGGTGCAACCGAAGATCAAATGAGCATTTTCCCTCTTGAGTATCCAAAATGTATCAATAATAGACAAAAACTCAAGTAAAATATACTCAAATATCATGAATTTCTAGGAGTTATCACCTGCATTGAAGATTCAAATTATAATAAATTCTATTGCTTCATACATAATTACACCCTTCCATTCATCAACCAACTTATATTCTTCAACATCAAAATCAGCCAATTATTCTCTAAAATGCTCACATTAATTCACATGCCCCTCATAATTAAATCGTGTATTCAGTTCTATTCTTCTAATATATCTTAACCACTTATTTTGTAGCATGATAACTTTAATCTTAGCATAAATCGCATCTCCCATACCCGATTAATTAAGAGCTGAAGCAGAGCAAGGAATTTTTTTAACTCAAAATCATATTAGCCATCAATTCTTAAGTCCTTTAAACAAACATCCCCACAGAACCTTCATAGGTCCAACATACACTATTCAAATTACTTCATCTACTTGGGCCTTCTTTATTTAAGCTTAATATAAGAACTACACTTAGGTTAGGTTAAAACACAAATTCTTCTTCAAGCACCCTCAAACACTTGCTAATCATTTGAATCCCTTTAGTCATAATTCATTACCCTTTACACTACCTAAAAATAGTACTTTTAACTATTTGAACACCTTCAACTATATTTCATCACCTTAGAAATGGATTAAATTCTATATCAATTACAACTTATACTCCATTGAAACCCAACAGAGAGATATTAAAATTCAGAATTGGTGGATCACTTAAAACCATATCCCCATTATCTTCAAGCAAACTACCCAGCACTTTCTTCACTCATTCTAACAACATTTTACATTCCTTAATCTTCCATAAACTTGGCAGCAAGGAAGGCATAATCATAATCTCATCACATCACCTAACTTTAATCACATACACTATAACTTCAAGTAACTTATTCAATATAGGTCTTAATCCCAAATTAATTTTCTATACACCTCAAGATCACCTTCCTTGATTCTTTACAAAAAGAAATGAACATTCATGATTAAATACGATCCCCTGTTTTTGGGCCTCCACAATAAATATAGAATCCTCATAAAACAACCCTTAATCATTCAGTCTCAAGTTTTGAACAATAATCTTCCACAAAAGTTATTCTCCAACACAACCATTCACATTTGATATTTTTTTTTCAGATTCATTTATAACATTCCAATGATCCTTCGAAACATCTTAAGCCTCTCTTGTATCCTTAAAACATTGGTTCACAACTATAAATCCCAAAACAATATCTTGACAAATGTTTGATGTTCAAAAACTCAATCAATCATTAATTCACTCTACGATGCTTATTTAGAAATTCTCACAACTAAACACTTATCTGACCATCTGAATTAATCACTAATCATTTAGAGGCAACTACCAGTAACTTGGATCATGTTCAACCTCCTAAAATCCAATCATCTAAACATTCCTATGCAACTTTAACCCTTAAGCAAATAACTCATCTTAAAGGTGTTCCAAACAGCAGAACATCCTAATCTGAAAAATATTTCAGCATTCACAAATCATTACAGCCACCAGGAAAATTCCAGTTCAAAACATTGCTCCATCTTTGATTCAAATCTTACGTCATCACTTTAATAATAGAGTCATTTGTAGAGTGTATTAACTCTTAAACAGTAAATGCAAAATTCCAGCTTCAAGCTCAATAGCTTTCTCAATTTCCAGACTCATTTTTTTATTACATCATAACATGCACATATAGCATGTGAGCATTCCCCTGAAATTTCCATAAGAAAAGCAAACAAAACCCCTCTCAATAGCCCAGAGCAGAATCGCAAACTCATAAATCAAAACCAATCAAACACGTGTAGCTCCGAGTTTCATCTCTACACTACGTTTAATCACTTGTTTGAACCCATAATCACTGATTTCCTATTTCAAAACAAAGATTCCCACATTGACCCAATCCCTAACATGAAAAAAAAATAAAAAAAATTAGAGAGTTTGAAGATGGAGAGTAATTTGGGGCCCACCTTAATCCGAATCTAAGGTTGCATGTGACCAATAGGCACTCTCCTCCTCTGGCCTCAAACGCTCTCCCTCTCTTGCCTCTGATGCACTACACAGGAAGAAGACGCATTGATGATTGGTGTAGTGTCGAAAGAGAAATGGAGAGGGGAAGAAGAAAGGAGAGGAAAATGGTGATGAAGATGGGCGATGGTGATGGTGAATCAGAGGGGGGTGACGGGTTGTCCGGGAAGTACTGCTTGCTTTGGTATAATGTAAGAGTGTTCAATGGAAATGGAAATGGAAAAATAGAGTGTTTGGTATACGTATGAAAGTGAATTCCAATATAAAAATATCAAATTACCCCTACTAAAAATCCATAAGCATCTTCCTCCCAATTCCATCTTCATCGTCATCCTCCACCCGAAGCCCAAGAATTGAACTTCTTTCATGGTGAATAAATTCATCCAATCACAAAATAATAGTACAACAATTCATCAAATACAAACCAACTTCATGTATAAGGAAATGAAAAATTGTCAAATATAATGAATCAATTTGTTCAGAAAAAAAGCACTGGCTAGCCACCACAAACAATCATGAACCGTCAGTCATGGATTGGCCACCATAGGAACACCAGCAACGCAGACAAGGCAACCAAAATTGCACTCTCCAACTTCCTAAATCTCTATTTTGAACAATACAAATCACACCCTCTATCATAATATGTTTCTAATTTTCTGCATCTGATCCATGAACCAAACTCTTGAACCCAATGTCTTTGGGTGAAGGGAAAAAGGCACAACTTGGTGAAATCGAAGAAGAATCGTGATGCTACAATCAGAATAGTGAAGCACCAAGATAAAAAAAAAGAAAAAAAAAAGGAAATTAATGACTTTGTGAACAGAGACGAGGGGCAAGGCTTCAGTGCAAGGTGAAACCGAAATTGAAGATCACAAGGGTAACTGGGTTCCTTTTTACCGTCGAGTCCGCACATCAGTTGAGGGTTAGTCATCGCTGTCACAATTGCAGGAGGAGGACTGTCGACGCCATTGTTGTCATTGGAGAACTTGGAAGCTTGAGGGTAGGCAAAGGACCGTAGGCCCTACTATGGAAGTTGAAGAAGTTGGAGGATCGTCACCACCATCTTTGGTGGAGGTATGTCGCCGCCGTCATTGGTGGACTACCATTGCTAATGGCGGATTGAGGTTGGTAGTGGAGAGGAGGTGAAAAATCGGAAGGGCAGAGGGGGAAATAGAATCTTGGAACTGGACATGGAACTCAAATCCATGGGGTAAGTAATGGAACTAACTTCCAAAGTTTTTGATGAAATGGGTTCCATAAAGAATTGTCTTTCACTGTCTATACCAAACAACCAAGGAGCCTCTCCCCCACTTCCATGCTACCAAACGGACCATAAAAGAGGAAGAAGAAACGATGAAAGGAGAAAAGAAAGGGGAATTAGGGATTTAAGGTGCCAAATGACCAGATTGCCCTTCCCTATATATAATTGAGGATATTTTCCTATTAGGGACAAAAAGGTCATTTACACGAACAAATTTTATATTTTTAATTATCTTTTATTTATTTCCAATCAAGATCCTCCTCCAACAAACACTTCTAGAAATAAATCATTGATTCAAACTGGGGTTTTTTCTCTCACTATAGTTTTCCTTAAACATACTTTGAACTTTGCAAATTTACTTATAAGACTTATTAATTCCTAAACAATACCTTAAGCTTTTAAATAACTCTTTATTTCTCCTTTTCTAAATTTTGGGATGTTACATAGATGTTACCTCTTATATTATGGACCAGAGGGAGTACTATTTTATTGTTTGAGCTAACAAAATAATATTTGTTGTGATTGTCAGCAGTATTTGGTGCACTGATCTCTGAAAATTTTGTTAAGAAACTAATATAAACCATTTTTTTATAATTTTTCTTGATTTTTAGTCACATACTTGTAGTTTTTTCCTCTTCAATGAGGTCCTTGTAACACACTACAAGAAAATAAGACGTTTGTCACGGTTAAAATAGGACCCTTGTCACGATTTTAACCGTGAAAAAGTTTTAAAACCGTGACAAAACCATCCGTGGCAAGCCGATTTGTCACAGTTTTTTAAAACCACGACAAAAATAACAAAAACTGTGATAAGCGGAGATCTTTGTCACGGTTAAACTACAAAAACCGTCACAAATTCCGGTCTAAATACCAGTGAACCGAGGCAATTTTGTCATGGTTTTCATATAAAACTGTGACAAACTTTGTGACGGTTCTCTGGCCACAAACGTGACAAAATTTAATTTCTATTAAAAAATTGAAACATTTTTTGTTTATTTTGAACAATTTAATTTAATGAGCATATTTTTAAAAAAATTTATATAATAATTGATATATTATTGTAGATTCTTTATTTTCATGTTTGTAATTTTAAGTTATCAAAGATAACTATTATATATTTTTAGAAGAATAATTATTATCTTCAAAAAAATTGAAAGACACCTGCCGTAAAACAATTTAAACAATAACTAGAAATTACTAGAGATAATATTTGAATTAAATGTGTATAAAATAAAAAGAATAAATGATTTAAATAAATAACCAAGAATGAGAATAAAAAGCAGCAGAAACCATCCCTAAGAGGAGAGAAGAGATGAGGAAATAAGAGGAGAGTGCAAATGACTGACTAGGAGGAAGTTTATATACTGAAATCGGCTTGCAATTTATCACGGTTTTTATATAAAAAACTGTGACAAGTTTGTACGGATTTAATAATTCCATACAAACTTTGTCACGGTTTTTTTAAAAAAAACCGTGCCAAAAGCAATTTGTCACAGTTTTAAAAAAAAACTGTGACAAAATTTGTACAAATTTTTTTACAGTAGTACACAATTTGTCACGGTTTTTAAATCGTGACAAATTACTTTTGTCACGGTTATCTTCAAAAAACTGTGACAAATGCATTGTTTGTCACGGTACTTTTAAGACAACCGTGACAAAAATAATTTGTCACAGTTTTTTTAAAAAAACCGTGACAAACGACAACAAATTTTTTTACATTAATACACATTTTGTCACAGTTTTTTAAAAAAGTAAAAGTTTTTATGTTTTAAAAAAATTAAAAAAAATATTAAACCTTGTCACAGTTTTAGAGTTTTAAATCGTGACAAAGTGTTTCTCTCTATATGGCGGGAAGTTTCGCGCCACATTTGTCACGGTTATCTTCCTGCAACCGTGACAAGTTTGTCAAATTTTTTCTTTTCCTATTTTCATTACGATTTTGTCACGGTTTTTGTCAAATTTTTTCTTTTCCTATTTTTGTCATAGTTTTGGCACAATACCGTGACAAATTGCAAACATTTGTCACGGTTTTAATAACCATGTCAAACAAACATTTTTTTTGTAGTGACATTTTTTAGTTTTTTTTTCACATTGTAACTTTTCTTAGTTATAAAGGCTAATTCATATCCATATAATCCATATTAATTATGGCGGATATGAATGATGAAGTGTCATATATGAATTCTGAAATTGGGAGACTTCATATATATTGCTTCAATTTGCCTTCTTATAAGATCAAAATTGAAATCGATTAGATTATGGGAAGAATAATAAGTGTATTTTAATTTTTTTTTCATATTTATTTTTTCTTTATGTAAGCCGTGGGTCATAACCACATAATTGATGTGTAAATTCTCTTAACACCATTGATTAGGTCACAAATGAATAGATTATAAGTAATAAGGTATATATAGTGATCAATGCGCATCTCAAAGAAAACTTTAAAGACTCAATTAAAAAATCATGAAAATCTAATTAAAAATAAAATAGAAAATTATGGTATCCAAGAATTTTCCTATAAGGTAAAGACACCAAACTTGATCATAACAATGCCTTTGCTTTAATAAGCCTATCATTCCAAAACGTTATAGTCATATGCTATACAAATAAAGAAATGGTTACATGATAAAAGAATGATAGACAACAACTTATTTAAAAAATGGCAATATCAAATTATTTGAAGCAAGAAATCAAGTCGTCGTCTAACATTCCGAAATTAGAGTAATCCAGATGAGAGTGCTTTGTCTAGATCGGTAATAAGATCACTAACATCTTCAATCCCCACAGAAATACGCACAAGATCTTTAATTACACCCGTGCGAATACGCTCTTCTTCAGGAATAACGTTATGGGACGTATACCAGGGCAAATTAAACATATCGACGAACCAACACTCCCTAACAATACCAAAAAAATTCGAAAGGGTTAGTACTTTGCAAGCATAGTACAGAAAAAGTTAAATTTTAATATATAATACTTACCAAAACTGACAGACATGCTAAAGTATTTGGTGTTTTCAACAATATAAGTTGAGAGTGGCAATAAGCCTATTATGAAGCTAATTATATATCCTGGCCCCTTTGCCTGTGAAACAATAATTCGATTAATGAATAAGATAATGTTAATTTTCATGCTTTAATAATCACATAATAATATTAAAATTTTAGCAATTGGATCATACCTGAGAATTGTGCAAGTCATATTGATGACTCCCCATTTATCATTAATTTAGGGCATATTTAGAATATATTCGGGGAGTCATCATTGCTAATTAAGGGCATTTTAAGAGTTTTTAAGAGAAAATTGTGTAAATATGTCATATGAACTTAATTTGATTAATTTTAAGAAAAATATGATAATTTATGAGGAAATTTAATTGGGATAATTCCCTCACATTTATGCATGTTTGGATAGGTAAATATGGACATTCTAAGCAAGGAAAGAGAAAAAGATCAAAGCAAAAGGGCTGGAGGTCATTTAAGGAAAATTGGTTCTAATGTCGCGACACTGCACCAGGATGTTGCAACATTGCGCGAAAATCCTGAAAAATCTGTAAAACGCATAGCTTTGATTTTTACCCTTTCAAAACACCTAGGGCACGAAAATTCACAGACAATCAGCCCCCTTTTAGCCCTAGAACCCATTGAAACGATAAGACTCATCTGTGCACACAACTACGGAGCTAGGGTTTGCCAAAATTGGAGGTTGAGAAGCAAAATTGGAGGAGTTTCTTGCCCTACGGTGATAGATTCTTCTTGTTTTCTTCAATTCTTTGTTACTTTTGTGAATTAAACATGGGACCTCTTTGTGTTTAATCCATTCATGAGTAGCTAAATCATTTGTTCTAGGATTGATTCAAACCTTGTATGGATTGAAACCTAATTTGTTTCCTTTTCTTTTAAAATTTGATGATTATTTGTGTTGATTTATCATATTCTTAATGCCTCTATTTGACTGGCCACCTTTTAGAACGATTTGTTCATCTAAATTATACTCGAGAGAGATAGTTTAGGTGTAGAACTAGGATAAATCAGACTAGACTTGAAGTTTAAATCAATTAACGGATGATTTGTTGATAAAATAGAGATATATCTATTGACCTAATTTTGTCAGATTAAGGTTGACTCTTAATGTGTACTTTCATTAATTTGTAACAAGAGATTGAGCAAGTTTAATGAGAAGTATAGAATTGATTTTGACTCGAGAGAGCGTTTCAAGTACTTTAGAACCTTAGGCAAACACAAGTTGTCATTTAAAGACTAAATGAACAGAAATTAATTAGGGTTCATGAAATACAGACGAAACTGAATCCTAGATTTGTTGGACCATTTGAGATTCTCGAAAAAATAGGAAAGTAGCCTATCGGATTGCTTTAGCTCCGCATCTGAGTCGACTTCATAATGTATTTCATGGATCTCAACTGAAGAAATACCAACCGGACCCCGGACATGTGATCGAGCATGAAGATCTAGAAGTACAAGAAGATTTAACTTATAAGATTGAACCGGAGCGAATCATTGGCCGATAAGAGAAGAATCTTCGTAGCAAGACAATTCCTTTTGTAAGGTAGTTTGGAAAGGATTTACACCTCGTGAAGCTACTTGGGAATTAGAGGAACAGCTGAAGAAGAAGTTTCCTGAATTCATGTCACAAGGTAATCCCTCTTAATTTTGAGGACGAAATTATTTTTAGGGGAAGGGAATTGTAACACCCCGAATTTTAGAAAATAAGAAATAAGGAAATATTTGGAATCTTGGGGTATTATTTGATATTTAAAGAATCTTATAAATAAATCTGAAAATTTAAGTATACCTAGAGAAATTATTTTGGGACAAATTTCAGATTTATTTGTAAATGGGAATGGTAAATAAAATTACCATTTAAGAGAAAATATAAATTGGGAAATGAAAAAGTCAATATCTGCCCCTAGTTGAAAATATCCTCAATTATAAAGGGAAGTGCAAGATAGTAAAATACCTGTTAAAAGAAAATATCAGTCTTCTCTTTTAATTTAGGCCACACACGTGTCCTCACTCACTTCTATTCCTTTTATTTTCACTGCTCTCTCCTTCCACGTTTACACACACACTTGAAAAAAAAATATACTCCCTCAAACCCGATACACACATCACACTCCCTCTCTCATTCTTTTTCCCTCTGTTCTCGAAATCCTTCCTCTCTCGCACCCTCTCACTCTCTTCTCTCTGGTTCTTCGAAGCAGCAGTGGCGGACGGCCCAAATCGGCGGCTATTCACGGCGGAAGAAGTTCAAGAAGGCTCAAGCAACCTCAGGTAAGCTCCATCTTCTTGTTTCTTTTCTCCTCTGGCGCGATTTTGAGCGAAATAGGGAAGAGGGGTTCGAATTTCTTTGATGTTTTTGGAGCCTTTGAATTCATAGGAATGGTGTTTGGACCTTTCTCTTGGTTGTTTGAGTATTGATTTTGGAAAGGAAGTGAAATAGGTTCAAGATTTTCAAATTTCCTCTTCTCTGTTACTGTTCACGCGTCGGCAAATTTGGGATTTATGGGAATTTGTTGTTATGGAGCTTAATTACTCACGATTATAAGCCAGATTAAGGTTAAGGAATGGATTGTATGTGGATTTTTGGAGCTCAAGGAATTTTTGAGCAATTCCTTCTTCTTCTCTGTTCTTGCTAGTCCGTCGGGCAAAGAAGGGAAAATTTCTGAAGCAATCAATCACTAATTGGAAGCTATGATAAGTGGTATGAATGTGTGAATTAATGGAATTTGGAATGGTTGAATTCTTGTTTCTTCTTGTTGCCTTTTGTTCTGTTCTGACCGAATTCCCATTCCTCTGTGACGCTTGATTTTGTTCTTTCCTTTGATATATGAATGTCTTAAGCATAAGGAAAAGATGATGGAGTAGATGAAATTGATTGAGTGTAAATTGATTTCTTGTTCTTCTTGCTGTCCTTGCTCTGTTTGGCCAAGAGGAATTAAGTGGTTAATAATGTTTTGTTCTGCTTCTGGGAGATGAACTGAACTTGTTAAGTATGGTGGATTGATAGGAAATTATTGAAGGTGTAATTCTGGTTTTCATGCTCTGGCCGTGAGTTTGTTTAGGGGAAAAAGGAAGGTTATGATAATTATTAAACAAGAATTAGGAAATGGTTAATAATGTTGACAAGAAAGGATGTAGCAATGCTTTCTGCTCTTATTGATGATATTGACTGCTGGTTATGGGTAAGAAAGGAGAATAGTATCATGGTTTATCAATTGAAAAGAGAAGGAAGTTGTTATGAATGTTGGATTGTAGTTTATAGGTTCTGAAAGTCTAATTTTTAGTTGTTTTGGCTGCTGGTCTATTGGCAAAGAAAGGAGAATGATGATGTTAGTCTAATAGGAATTAATTTAAGAGAAGTGGGAAGTTAAAATGGTTGTTAATGTTAAGCAAGAAATGCTTGTTGATGTTGTTGGTTGTTGGTTATTGGTTTATTAGTAGGAAAGAAGGATAGTATTATATTATCATTGATTAACTAAAAAGGAGTAGGAAGTAATTTAAGGAAGATGAGAAGTTAAAGTGGTTGTTCCTTTGATTTGTTGAATTTGGATTGAAATGCAATTTGAATTACCTTTCTGAATGGTTGACTTGACATTGGATGTTTGTTAGGTTAAATTAATGTTTTGGTTAGTGATATATTGTTTGGAATTTCCAAGTCAATATGTTAAGTTGGTTATAATTGATTGGAGATAAGAAGCTTTAAGTTGGATTGGAAATCTGTGTTATTATATTTAGTATGTAAGTTTAATTTAAATTAGTAAGACTACTTTTATGTTGGATGCTTGTTATATGTATATTAATTAATGCTTGTGAAATGTTGATTGATAATGGTGATTAACCATTTATCTAGAAGTTAAGATTTAGTAGTATTAGAAATAGAAAGGGGTAGTACAATAGGAACGTGAGAGACGTTTACTTATTATGTCTAAGTTTAGATATTAATATATTATTTTTATATTATAAATATTTATAGGACAAGATAGTGGGGTTGAATCCCCAGAGTACAAAGAAGAGGAGGAATACAGCAAAGAGTAAATCAAGAATCAGGTAGCAGTTTATTTCAATAACTATTAAATTGCATGTATCATTTTACAATATCTGTTGCATTTAGTTGATAAATTATTATTCCTCAGTGGAGTACTCCAGGGTCTAGGGGTTTGGCCACCTCTTTTCCCAACCAGTTAGTTATAGCTTTAAATGTTATAACGAGAAGTCCTGCAGGTAGAACCTCCATTAGATAATGAATATATCGTTACTAATGGAGGGTAAGTGCGGATAGCACACAGAATAATAGGAATAAGATTATCATTATTTGCACTTATTCATAAAATGTATACATGTCAATAGATGAATTCATGAGAATAAAAGTTAATGAGATAAACTGCGTTGAACTATTGCTTTTCAGAGAAGCTAGCAGGAGTTGAGCCTTTTGGGGACTAAGGTAGAGTAGAAGAAAGCAAGAATGCCTGCTTTATAGTGTATTCTGATAGTTATTTTGGGCCTAGTTTGTATATATTGTAAAGCTAAAAGATAAGCAAAAAGACAAGTATAAGTATATAATGAGAAGCAGTGAGATGATGGTAAGTTAAAGAGGATCGTTGATCGAGATTGTTCCTCTAATTTATTTTTAAGCCACGCTAGGTAATAGTAGAGACTAGATCGATATTAAGATGATTTTAATTATTTTAATTGCGTTATAACCACCTAACTTTACAAATAGATTTTAGTATTCTAAATTAGTCCGAAAAGCCCATTCCAACTATAATAAGGTTGGAGCATTGTTTCAAAAGGAAAAGTTCTAAAATTTTCCATATTTTAGGGCTCTCAGTACTAAAAAGTGGTTATAATTCAATTAAAATATTATAATATAGTAGTAAAAGTTAAGGTGTTACGAGAAACTCAACAACTATTTGTGCATTACTTTGCAAAATATGATATTTGATTCTAACTTTAGCATTATCATTTTTATAGAACTAAATAATGATATTATCATTGAAACTTCAAAGTGGAAGCCTAACTCTTGACATACTATATAATTTTGGAAATTATTAAAAGGCAGCTCAGCATACAAAGTTTTTATCAGATGGGATTTGAGGAGGGTCAGTTGTATACATCCTTACCAGTTTGATTGAGTGTTGCAGGTTGAAATCTTCAGAGCACTGAGTATTTCATCGAGTAAAGAAAAATGATCGAGCATTTTGTGGAACAATCAATAGAATCACACAAAGTTCAATCGATTACCACATCAACTATCGAGCATTTTTTCTAAATATTTGGATCTTGTTCTGAATTCTTATATGCATGTTCCTGACCTTTAACTTAGTGTTTTTGTAGCATTAGTTTCTTTGGTTTCTGGATATTTGAATGTTAGACACAAACAAACAAAGCATAGAGTGATGTTAGCAGAAACTTTCTGGTTTCCTACCAACCTCAAGTGGACCTGGCTAATTCAAATGAACCAGAAGGCTTCTAACGGCTATGCATTCATCAAGTTATCTTCATTCAACGATCAAGATAGCTCCAAGACACACAGATTACTAAAGTGGCAGCATCTGCACCATTCATCCCCCTTAGATATTCAAATCAGTTTGAATGGTCATGTGACAAATCCTTAGATTTGTATGGTTTTGATATGCTAAAAATGAGGTTTTAAATATAATGGAGATGCAATTTCAGTTCAATTGTGCTTAATTAAGATCTTAGGCCCTTAGTGAAATTAGGATAAAAATAGGATTAATTTTCCATAATTGGTAATTAATTAGAAATAATTAATTTCTAGGGCATTTGATCCTTTTTCTATTATGTTTTTACTTGTAGGACCATTGGAGAACCACGGGTGGAACAATTCATTTGCAATGGGAAAAGAAAACTCAAATTTTCAAAAGAAAATTAGGTCGCAGCTCAATTTTCTGGGCCACGACTCACTATTTTTACAGAGAAAAACTGAGCCTTTCTAGGCTGCGGCTTACTGTCTTACAAAGAAAAATTGAGCCGTGGCTCAAATTTCTGGGCCGTAGCTTAGTCGCGTTCTACAGAATTTTTTCTGGTTTTTGGGCCCAATTCAAGTCCATACCCGAGACCCACTTCTAGGACCTGACTCAGGAGCATATAGGGTCGAATTTGAAGAGCATTAGGCATATTTTGAGCCACCAAAGAATCCTAGTTCATATTCCTCTCATTTTCTCTCTCCCACTCTTCCATTCCTTCATTTTTCTTCCACCAAATCACATGGCCTTCACTTTCTTCCTCTTAGTTGTTGTTTCTATCATGAAGAGTGTTAACCGATAGGAATTTATTGTTTTCTAAGCACATTTATCTTACAATTATCCATGTTTTGTTTGAAATTAATATATTTATTTGTATAATTGTTATGATAAATTGTGCTACTCCGTTTGATGCAAGGCATAGATAAATTTACAAATTTTCTCCCTCTTTTGTAGCATAAAGAAGGAGGAACAAATGGAGCAGAAATCAGAGTGAAAGGACGCATGCTGGACAGGACGCCTCGGCCACCAGAACAGGGTGCTGAGGCGACCAAGGACGAACCAGGACGCCTCGGCCACCAGAACTGGGTGCTGAGGTGACCCCAACCTGGACGCCTCGGCCACCTGAACAGGGTGCCGAGGCGACCAGAGAAAAATCAGATTTTAGATTTTGGATATCAGATTCGAAAATTAGGGCTTTTTAAGACCAAGAAGACGCATAATTGAAGAGGGGACTGCATTTGGGACGAAATTGAGAGAGAGAAACGAACGGTGCAGAGAGAAAGATCAAATTAGGGCTTTAGAGAAGTCTTACGGCGCGAATCCGGGAGGCTTCTATAGGGTTCTTCTTTGTTCTTCTTATTCATTTGTCTTGTTTAGTAGTTGTAATCATGAATAGACTTCATATATTTGAATTCCTTTCAATTATGCGTAGCTAAACGTTAGACTAGGGTTTCTTTGAACCTCTATATGGATTGATTTTGTTAATTTCCTTTCTGTTGGTTGTTTAATGCAATTCAGTTTTGTTTTTACCTTGCTTATATTCCAAAAAGTGCCTGATCAACACTTTACTTGTTCAATGATTCATCGCTTGAGAGAGGGTGTTTTGTTGTAGAACTTAGGTAAAAGCATATTAGAGAGAAAACTCTTTGTTGACAGAGAAGAGATTCATCTGTCAACCTAATATCGTTAGAGTGAAATTGATGCTTAAACGTGTTTTTGTTGATTCAATAGCACGAGAGTGTGAGAGTCTTTTGAACACGATTTTTCATAAATCCAATAGCATGAGAGTGTGAGGGTTTTGAAAGATAAAGATCAGATTTTTGACTCGAGAGAGCGTTTCTGATCACATTCGAATTTCAGACGAAGACTGAATGTATTAGATAGCCATTAGAAAGGGTAATTTGGTAGAAATCATGACATATAGAGGGGATAAGGAATCCTGGGCTTTATTCTCATCGTCTTACAAGCAGTTTTCAAAGTTCGTTTGTTTGTTTCTTATTTTTTTTGTTCAAAGCAATATTTTTATTCAACTTAAGTAAACACAGAATTAAATTAGTTAATTTCATTAGATTAAACCATAGTCCTCGTGGGATCGATATTTTTATACTACGTGCGACCCGTACTCTTGCGGGATTTGTATGGTTTTGATATGCTAAAAATGAGGTTTTAAATATAATGGAGATGCAATTTCAGTTCAATTGTGCTTAATTAAGATCTTAGGCCCTTAGTGAAATTAGGATAAAAATAGGATTAATTTTCCATAATTGGTAATTAATTAGAAATAATTAATTTCTAGGGCATTTGATCCTTTTTCTATTATGTTTTTACTTGTAGGACCATTGGAGAACCATGGGTGGAACAATTCATTTGCAATGGGAAAAGAAAACTCAAATTTTCAAAAGAAAATTAGGTCGCAGCTCAATTTTCTGGGCCACGACTCACTATCTTTACAGAGAAAAACTGAGCCTTTCTGGGCTGCGGCTTACTGTCTTACAAAGAAAAATTGAGCCGTGGCTCAAATTTCTGGGCTGTAGCTTAGTCGCGTTCTACAGAATTTTTTCTGGTTTTTGGGCCCAATTCAAGTCCATACCCGAGACCCACTTCTAGGACCTGACTCAGGAGCATATAGGGTCGAATTTGAAGAGCATTAGGCATATTTTGAGCCACCAAAGAATCCTAGTTCATATTCCTCTCATTTTCTCTCTCCCACTCTTCCATTCCTTCATTTTTCTTCCACCAAATCACATGGCCTTCACTTTCTTCCTCTTAGTTGTTGTTTCTATCATGAAGAGCATCAACTAAGCTCCTCCATTCTTGATGGTGGGATCTATGGGATGAGTTTGGAGCATATTTAGGGGAGTTTTAGTTCTAATCCTTCTTTCTCTTGTTGTATTTATGCTTTTCTAGGGTTCTAGGGGTATATTTATGGCATTTGGTTGTGTTCTTCATTTCTATATGATGTATGAAGGTTAGAAACTATTTTATGTTGTTTCTTTCTTATTGAATGCTTGACAATATGGTACTTTAACTTTGAGTTTAATGAAATTTATGGGTTCATGATTTTGTTATTCTCTTTGTGAAAATCTTGTGCTAATTCAAGGTGGCTTGGTTAGTGGATTAAAGGTGTTAAGTAATTTTGCATGAATGAAAGAGCATAGAAATTAATTAATTGTTGTTAGACATTGGGAAATCACTCTTTTTAATCTTAGTTCTTGTTTGGGTGGCCATCAATGAATTATGGTTAATTGAGAAATTAAGTGCAATTGTGGGATAGCCCAAGTTGAGGATTTAAAGTCTTGCATGATTAATTATTTCTTGATTTTGAGCTTAATCAACTTAGGTTAAATTAACTAATGTGCGGGGTTCCGGCATTAATTAAGTTAACTTAAGTCTAGCCTAGAGGGGTTCCTCTAGGGGTCTTTTGAAGATCAAATAGAAGCTCCACAAAAATCTTTAGAAGCAATGAATCCCAAAGTTCTCACTTATCAAGATGACTTTTTATCCTATTTCAATCCAAATCCCACTTTTATCCAATAATTAATTTGTTTTGAACATACCAAACTTTTACACCATTTTTATATTTAAAAATCAACCAAAAAGTGCTTCTTACCCGTTCAATTGTTTGCATCTAGTTACTAGGAACCATTTGCATTTAGGCTCCTCAAGAGAACGATACGCGGGGGTAGCTTCCACTATCCCCTTGGTCCCTTACTTCTTGAAGGGCAGGCCCGAGGCGGCATTGTATCGATATTACCCAATTTCGGAGCTCTTCATCAAGTCAAGGCAAGGAATAAGTGTTTTGAATACTTGCAATGGACAAATGTTCAAGGCATATATACGAGCTGAAGAAAGAAGTGCAAACTAAGACAACTGAAGCCTACTGCAATTAAGTGTTAAAAAATTCTCTATGTCTTCAAACCTTTTTTGTTTGTAAGCTTGAGTGTTTTCTAACTGATCTTTGAGAGCTTTCATTTGTAATCTCTTTTTCTGGTTAAGTTCCTTAAGATATTAGGATCCCAAGGAAATGATGTATTCTTACAAAGTGTAAGAGGAGGAGAGTTTGGTGAGAAAGATAATTCATACTGAGAAAATTCACTCAAGTTGTAAAGGTATTCAGGAACTTAGTTTAAATCCTGAAAAGAACACTAGTGGAACCAAATTTTGGTTGGAGAACTAGACGTAGATCTGAGTTATGGCCACTAGTATAAATCCTGTGTTTAGCTTCTTCCCTTACCACTTTCATAATCCTATAAAAAGAGTGTGTGAGTTAGACATTGTTTGTAATACCCAATTCACCCCTCTTAGGTCTTTCCTACTTTTTCAATATTATTTAGTATTATAAGTTTAACATAGACTAGACCATTTTATATGTAATTTAATACTATTTTTTTGTTTGAGCTAACAAAATGATATTTGTTGTGATTGTTAGCAATTTTTGGAGCGCATGATCTCTGAAAATTTTGTTAAGAAATTAATCTAAATCTGTTTTTATAGTTTTTCCTGATTTTTAGTCACATATACTTGTAGTTTTTTCCTTTTCTATGAGGTCCTTGTAACTTTCTTAGTTATAAAGGCTAATTCATATCCACATAATATATAGCATTAAGTTTGGCGTATCACAAAGAAAACTTTAAGGATTCAATTAAAAAATCATAAACATCTAATTAAAAAAAAAAAAAAATTATGATGTTCAAGAATCATCCTATAATGTAAAGACACCAAACTTGACCATAACAATGCCTTTGCTTTAATAAGCCTATTATTCCAAATCGTTTAGTCATATGCTACACAAATAAAGAAATGTTTTTTACATGATAAAAGAATGATGGACGACATCAACTTATTAAAAAGAATGACAACATCAAATTATTTGTGGAAAGAAATTAAGCCATCTAACGGTACGAAATTAGAGTGATCCAGATGACAGTGCCTTGTCTAGATCGATAATAAGATCACTAACATCTTCAATCCCCACAGAGATTCGTACAAGATCTTTAGTTACACCTGTGCGAATACGCTCTTCTTCAGGAATAACGTTATGAGATGTATACCAGGGCAAACATATCGACGAACCCACACTCCCTGACAATACCAACAAAATTCAAAAGGGTTAGTACATTACTGGCACATAGTACAAAAACAGTTATATTCTAATACATAATACTTACCAAAACTGACAGACATGCCAAAGTATTTGGTGCTTTCAACAATATGCTTTGAGAGTGGCAATGAGCCTGTTGTAAAGCTAATTACAGATCCTGGCCCCTTCGCCTGTGAAACAATAATTTGGTTAATGAATAAGATAATGTTAATTTACAAGCTTGAATAATCAAAAAATAATATTAAAATTTTAGCATTTAAATCATACCTGAGAGTTGTGCAAGTCATAGCCAGGATGACTAGAAAGACCCGGATAATTTATTTTCTTTACTCGAGGATGGGAGGCAAGAAACTCAGCAACTATTTGTGCATTACTCTGCAAAATATGATATGAGACTCTAAACTAGTATTATATTTTTTATAGAACTAAATAATGATATGATCATTGAAACTTTAAACTCGAAGATTAGCTCTTGACATGCTATCTAATTTCGAAAAGTATTAAAAGGCAGCTCAGCATTCAAGGTTTATATCAGGTGGGATTTGGGAAGGGTTAGATGTACACTTCCTTACCCCACAATCTAATTTCAATAACTTAATCATTTTTTAAAGTACAATCATTGAAAAATTCATTAGTCCATGGAAAAACCTCACTGTACAACTTTAAAATGATCTAACTGGAATATTATAAGAAAACCATATTATATATGGAAGACTCCTACGAGATCCAAGGAAGTGACTGAATAAAAGTTGCACAAATAAGCGTAATAAGATTTGTAAAAAAGCAAAATGAACCCATTTAGTCCAAAACATTAACAAGTGATCACTGGTTAATACTCTTTATTTATTTTAATATATATGTGAGTATATATATTCCTATAACTAACTATGAAAACAACCCGTTTTATCAAATGAATGGTACAAAAGATTAAATAATTGGAAAGAAAACAATCATATTGTTATGCATGAAACCATCAACAAGTTGATTAGAATGTTTAGAGACTCACCTGTTTTTCCTTAACTCGCAAAGCCATTGTTTTAATTCCTTCCAAACAAAGCCAAGAGGCAAAGGGAGACAAGGCAACTCCCATTGTATTTTTATAAGATTCCAGGCGTTTTGCCAACCTGTGATTAAATTGAAAGAAAAAACAGATATTTACATTATTAAATAAACTAAAAAAGTGAATAAAAAAATTCACTGATGGAAAATAAACAAGTTACAGAAGTTAAGAATTCACAGCGTATAACATATTTAACACATGAGCTTCCCAATTTTTTTTCACCATTGCTGTATATATAATTTAAAGGGATGACGAAAATGGCTAACAACAATGAATATCTTAAAAAATTAAAGTGTTTATTGAGACACAAAGAACAAGAGCTCCTACCCTTCATCTCTCGTAGCCAGGCTTCCCGCCAGGACACTACTATTTCCAGCAACAAATTTGGTATTTGAATGCATAACAATATCTGAAAAAAGAAAATAGTAACTGTTATTTAATTGAAAATTCTTTATAATTATTTTCATTAAAATTCTTTCAATCTCATACACAAAAAGTGAAAAGAGAACGTTAATAAGAACATTAACAAGCATGCATGCATGTTATTCAGGTATACATACAACAAATCTAAATATATTTAGTTCATTGTCTTTTAATTAAATGTAATTATAATGAACACGTTTTTTCCTGAATGTAAGAAAAAAAAAATTCGTTCATTAGCTTTGTAAGGGTGATTGAATACCTGCTCCAAGGTCTAATGGCTGACTTAACACGGGCGACATTGAACTATTGTCCACCAATACAATTGCACCATGTGCATGAGCAATTTCTGATATTTTCTGGACATTAATCAAGAAAAATTGAAGAAATTATTTTTTCGAAAATTCATATTAATTAGTTCCATACTGCAAGAACATATCATAAATGTTCTAATTGAAGGTTGATCCATGTAAGGATTAAATAAGAATTACATAGGCACGGCCATCTATTTATTACTTATGTAAACAAAAGAAAACATTAAAGAAGAAAGCTTACTCGAATATCAGATATTTTTAACTGAGGATTGCTAGGGCTTTCTAACCAAATCAATTTAGTTTTAGTTCCCATAGCAGCTTTCACATTCTCTACATTAGTTGTATCTACTTTTCTGCACATGTAAGCATTAAACATTATCATCTTTTAGGACTTAACTATAACTATTGTCATAATTGATTAATCCACATGAAAAAAACTTCATATCCAAACAGCGAAAATCAAACTTACTTCACTTTAATTCCTCCCTTTTTTGCAATAAGTTGATTCAAGAATTTATATGAACCACCATAGATATCCTCTAAAGCAATTATTTCATCACCTACATTGAAATTATAAAAACAAATGACAGTAAAAAAAGAGCCATTTCAGTATATACAATCTTTGTTGAAAACTATGAGTAAATATGTCTACAATGATCCCTGTTATAATTTTATTATGAAAATAAAATTTTGTGGATTTCGATATATGTATTAGGGATTATAAAAAAACTAAACAAACTAAGGTGAGAAAATGCACCAGGATTAACAAGTTCAGAGATAGCAGTCAAAGCAGTTATTCCGCTGGCAAAGCAAAAGGCTTTATCTGCATTGTCAAGCTGTGCTAATAACCTGAAAATACAAATTAATAAGCCAAGGAAAAAAGGATGGAAAGAAGAAACAACAATATGAAGGCAAAATCAGTAATAATAGTGCTCACTTTTCTAAAGTATCTCTGGTAGGATTTGTAAGCCTAGAATAGGCATAATCATCGAATTGTGTAGCAGAAGTCTGCATGAAAAAAAGCATATAGACCAAGACAAGTTAAATATGAAAAGAATATAAAACAAATATAAGCTACTAAAACTATGAGCGTGTTATTAAGGATCACAATTTTCACCATTTTGAAAGTAGCAGTTTGGTAAATTGGCGTAGAGGTTGCTTTGTAAGGATCAAAGTCATTATGGTAATTCACCAACACCGTAGACATGCTTGGTTCATGAAGTGTCTGGTTTTCTGCAAATAGAATAAGCTAAAACTATTAACAAACCACACACACATATATACACGTAATCGGTTTTCTTACACATAAAAAAGATGAGTAGATTATCTATATCGTTCAAATGAGATCTAGATAAATTAGATACGTGTAGCTCTCCTTATTCATATTTAATTTTAATTTTATGAGTAGGAAACCATTTCCATATATACACATATATACACACACAGTATCAACACAAGAAGCACATCACAAACCACTAGTCGGAAACACATTAGTGCTCTGTGCAATATTGTCCACCAAAGAAGGTTTGTTCTCAATCAGCTTCTCCTGTTGGATTGAACAATTCACTCTGAACCCCTTTGTATGGATGGGTCGGTTTGACTTAAACTTGATAAATCCCAAGCTCTCCCATGTATTTCCAGCACTTGCACTCTAAAAACATTACAAAAAGAAACGTAAACATTAATATTGCACGCACATAACTAGGATTTGATTTTAATTTTATCATCGTTAGGTACAAAAATGAAACCCCCCCCCCCAAGCATATGCAATAAATCATATATATATATATATATGAGCACTTCGCAATTCACGTTTATCGCCCACTAATTAATCACACACACACGCCCTTATATATAATGAAATTATGATGGTCGTTACTCGTTACCTTATTGTGCGTATTGATAGCAAAAGAAGGGCTGATGAGGAAAGTTGAGGCCAATGCCATGACTGAAGATGAAAAAAGAGATAGGTTTTCGCTTAAATGAAATGAGAGGCCTCGGAGTCTTGATTTGATTTGGAATCAGAGCCATGCATGCACTTATATACACTCACAATTTGATTTTTTTTATTTGAATAAAAGGTGAAGTTGACGTTATTGAAAAAGAAATTTAAGTTGATCAACGCAATTGACATTACTGATTAAAAAATGATGATCAAATAAATGTATATGCAGAATGATCCCATGTCATGTTCTTGGGGCGGCTTCAAGCTTGACGCTATTCATTTGTTGTTTTGATATTTTCTTTTAATGATGGACGCGGTGCACTCGGGAACCGGTTTCTACACTTATCCTATTTGTCAGAATGAATAGGAAAAGTTAAGTATATAACTATATTTAAACTGTTTAAATCTCATTTAAATAATTTAGAATTGATTTTATATTTTGTATACATTTTTATATAACTTTTAAAAATTTAAATCTGAATCATTTAGATGATATCTAGACAGTTTATATATGTTTAACTTTTCTTACTCATATTTTTTATGAGTAGAAAAACCAGTTCCATACGGTTTCATCTTCCTCATTTGATATCACATTTTCACTAATGAAATACTACCCATATGTCTTATTATAAGTTTCAAATAACTTATTTACATTTATCAAGAAAAATAATAAAATTAGTTAAAAAAGGTAAAAATGTAAGAAATTTAATTTTTTTCAATTATACCTTATTTTTAATTATAAAATAGAGTGTATGAGAAAAAATAATGAGAGAGAATATGACATGAAAGAGATAATAAAGACAAAAGAGAATGTGTGGGGAAAATATAAAAAAGAGGTGAAATTGAAAAAAAAAAATGCAATACTTTTTTTTTGTCAAATGCAATAAATATTTAGACAAATCTGAAACTTATATTTTGGGATGACTATTTTGACAAAATTAAAGCTTAAAAATAAGGGATAGGGGAAGTATTAATTTCATCCTTAATGTAAGATTTAGCTAGGTTATTAATTGATTTAGGAATATTCATAAAATTTTAAATAAATTATGATTTATTATATCATATATTACAAGATCTCTCTAAAATAATTATGCATCATTAGATTATATATTTATTTATAATCCAGACACTTAATTTTAAAAATAAATGAAGTGTAAGAGAAAAATGGGAAAAAAACTTATATTTAGAACCAAAATTACTTATAACTTAGCTTTTATTTTTTTAAGGGTGGAAGTAGTATCATTCACTTGAAAAAATCTCCTCAGAATGCTGTTTTTTTAGACTTTGACGCACGGGATATGTGTCAATGTCAAGACTTAGACTGCGTCATAGTCTACCAAAGTGTGTTATAAAATGGCGTCCATGGCCGACATTGGAAATTGAGTAATTTCAGTTTGCGTTGAAAGTATAGAGATGTATAATTTATGGGCTTTGTTTACATGAAATACTTGCTTCCATTCCTTTTGCCTCTTCAATTTTTTCATGCCAACATGAACTCGTTGAAAAAGAACCTTTCAGATTGATTTTAATTATCAAGAGTCAATTTAATTTTTTTTTCCAATGCTTTTAATAACTTTTCGTTCTAATGAGTATTGCTTCTGTGGACACTTATCAGCATAATGTCCTGGCTTTTGACAATAATAGCATACTCCTTGCCCCACCAAACATGGTTTCTTACCATGAAGTCTGCCACAAATCTTACAACTTTCTCCCTCAGAAGTTTGTGGACCTTTCGCTTTCTGTTGAAATGGTTGACGTTGGAACTGTTGTGGCTGAGGTTTCTGTTGTTGATGGAAAGGCTGTTGTTGTGGTCTTTTCGAAAGATTTCCTTACTGAGCTAGAATAGGATTCTTTCTTTTCGGTGCTGATGTTGCAGAGAAATTCGAGGAATTTTCAGATCTTTCAAAACCATATGCTCTTACTGGCTTTTGTCTACTGCTTTCTGTTAATCGACAAACCTCGATAGCTTTATCAAAATTTTCAATCTGCGTAGGGGTTATCTTCTCCTTCATATAAGGAATCAATCCTCTAATTAATCTGCTAGCCAGCCATCTACCATCAGCACTTTCATTGAGATGCGTGTAATACTGAGATAATTGACTAAATCGAGACAAGTAATCTTCGAAAGATTCATTGTTCCCCTGACTAATCGTAAGAAATTCAGCTTCCTTATCATCTCGGATGGGACGAGGGAAATACTTCTCATAAAACCTTGCTTGGAATACCTCCCACGTAATAGGAATGTTTTGGGCCTCCAGTACTTTCTCAGTATTTAGCCACCATTGTCCAGCGTCACCATCAAGCTTATAGATAGCCATATGAGCTTTAAGTTCAGAAGAACAACGCATAACCTTAAAGATTTTCTCCAAAGCTTTTATCCAATGCTCAGCTTGCCTTATATCCACTCTTCCCGTGAATGTAGGTGGATGATGCTTGCAAAAACGAGCTATAGTGGATTGCAAAACATCTCCGTCTAATTCAGGCGGTCTTGGAGGATTCCTTGGTGGATTTTCAGGCTGTCTATTAGCTTGGAGATCTGCCATCTCTTTAGCTTGTTGCTCCTGGGTTTCTCTTATTTGATTCATTGTGGTTTGCTGTTCATTCAGACATTCTAAAATAATCTGAAGAGGATCAATTGGGGGCTGATTATCTGTAGCACGATTCCCCGATCGTCCACCTCTTAGGTTTACCATATTTAACTAGTTCCTATGATTAACATCAATTGAAATAAGCCAATTTTTTCACAATCATCTTATCCACAATTAACTCAATACACAAAAATCTAAAATGCATAATTAAACACATGAAAGTACAAACTACAGTGGTATTTATTTATTAAGCATAATGTCACATATTCATTTACAACGATCTTATCCTACTAAGCTAACTCAACTTACTGTACATATTACTACAACTATATAACAATATTTACAAAGCTCTTTTCCTTTTCACTACGACCAACATACAGCATACCCTATTGCTTCATAGTTCTAACAAAGTATTCCTACTGATAGTGCTCATCTAACCATCTATTCATTTCCAAAACAAACAAGCTCAGAGACCACAGTCCGTTTGCTAATACCTCCCGTTCTTTAGCTCTAGCTGCTCGGGTAGGATCAAGACACATAAAAAAAACCTTGAATCCAGTACCATTCTTCTACCCTACTTCGTGAACTAGGTCCCACATCTCGTTGAGATTCTAGAGAATTTAGGATATGTTTGAAAAGTTCCTTTCTACTAGTAAACTGGTCAATCAACATCGTATACTGATTATACACACAGTCTATCACATCATTACGTGACTGCTCAATTGATTCTTGACTCACTTCATCCGCATCCGGATCTAAAGGATCAACCTCCGAATCCTCAGAAGTAATACATATTGGGTTACTTGCTGAAACTCCTACAGGATTGTACTGAGCAGCTGAAGACTCCCAACTAGGTGCTCCAGTAACATAATAAACTTTATCTATAGGATGATTCTGTGCAAGCGGATATTGTTGTCCTGATGCAACATTACTACTTAACTGATCAGGAGGAACTATTTGACCTCGCCTAACATGATTGGTATGAGCAATTCTAACCATGCTCCTATAAAATAACATCTCTAATGAGATACAAATAAATATTCTAAATATTAAAACTAGATAACTAAACATTTAACTACGATAATCGAGCAGAGTATTCTAGCTAACCTATGCCAGAATTCCTGCTCTGATACCAAAAATGTAACACCTTATCTTTTATTATTATATTACTGTATTATAATTGAATTATAACCACTTTTTAATATCGAAAGCCCTAAAATATGAAAAATTTTAAAACTTTTTCCTTTGAAAACAATGCTCCAACCTTATTATAGTTGGAATGGGCTTTTCGGACTAATTTAGAATACTGAAATCTTTTTATAAGATCCAGTGGTTATAAGACAATTAAAATATTAATTAGAATTGTCTTAATATCGATCTAACACTTAGTAACGATTAGTGTGGCTTAAAAATAAACTAGAGGAACAATCTCGATCGACGATCCTCTTTAACTGTATCTATCAGCTTACTGCTCATCAGTTATATACTTATGCTTGTCTTTTTGCTTATCTCTTATATTTACAATATATACAACTAGGCCCAAAATGTTTATTATAATACACTAACAAGCAGGCATTCCTGCTTTCTTCTACTTTACCTTACTCCCCAAAAAGTCTATCTCCTGCTAGCTTATCTGAAAAGCAATGGTTCAACGCAGTTTATCTCATTAACCTTTATTCTCTTGAATATATATACTGACATGTATGCATTTTATAAATCAGTGCAAATAATGACAATTTATTCCTATTAATCTGTGTGCGTTCCGCACCTACCAACCACTAGTAACGATATATTCGTTAAGAGTGGAGGCTCTACCTGCAGGATTTCTCATTATAGCATTTAAAACTATAACTAACTAGTTGGGAAAAGAGGTGGCCAAACCCCTAAACCCTGGAGTACTCCAACTGAGGAATAATAACTTATCAACTAAATGCAACAGATAATACAAAATGATACATGTACTTTAATTTGTTACTGAAATAAACTATTACATGATTCTTGATTTACTCTTCGCTGTACTCTTTCTCTGCCTCGTACTCTGGAATTTCTATTCCACTATCTTGTCCTATAAATATTTATAATATAAAATATTACATTAATATCTAAACTTAAGTATAATAATTTAAACGGCTCTCACAGTCCTATTGTACTACCCTTTTCTATTTCTAATACTATTAATTCTTAATTTCTAAATAAATGGTTAATCATACCATTATTAACACATATTGCACAAACACATAATAATATACACACAAATAAAATTAGTATACACAATACAAAACATAAGCACAAAAGGGTCTTTACCATTTAATATTAACTAACCTTTACTATCAATTAATTAATAATCTAATACACTTACCAATCAAGGATTAGAATTCAATACTTTTAAACTTTGTCCTACTCCTTGAGAATCCCAAACAGTAAATTAATTTTCCAGCTAACCTTGCAAATCCTTAGCTTGACTCTACTAATCATAAATATTTAAAGGTATTATCTTAGCACTTCATATAGTAAATCACTAATAACTTTCCTTACTTTTCCCTTTTCTTCCCATTGAACTCATATTCCTCATCATTAAAATCAATGATCACCCACCAATTAAATATTTAGAGTTTCAATTCTTAGACTCCTAATCCAACCTCAATCACCACTTTCTTTTCCTACTACTTAATCAATCGTATTTATAATCCTATCCTTCTCCCTATCATAAATCAACAACCAACAATATCAATAATCATTCCCTCTTCCTTTGTCAACAAACCAGCAGCCAAGACAGCCAGAAATCATAGCTTTAACACCTAAAACCCTCAATCAAACAACAACAACAACTTCCTCTTGTATCCTCCAATTAATCACCATAACCTCCTTTGTCTCTGCTCATAAAACCAACAGCCACTAGCATTAACAAGATCATAAAATCACTATTTCCTTTACTTTGATTTGATCAAACTAATAATTAGAATTCTAGAACCTATTACCACAACAAACCATATTTCCTTTTCTTTGTCACTAAATTGGTAACCCAAAACAATTAAACTTCTAACTTTCAGCACCTAAACCTTTAATCAACAACAATAGCAATTTCTTCTTATATCATCCATAATCCTTTCCTTTTCCTTGCTCAACTTAACCATCACAACATTTTTTTCTTCTTTCCCTAATCAGTTCCAAATCAGCCAGGTATCAAATAAACAAGAATTGTACCTCTAAGAACCTAATATTAATCAACCATATATAAACAAAATTCCAATCCATCTCCCAAAACAAACAAACATCAATGGCCATTTCTTTCTCTTTGGCCGAAACAGAACAGAAAATTGAAGGAACAGAATTAGCAACTATAACTCAAACTTATCACACACAAAGCAGAGGGAAAATTCAACAAATATATCTCAAGAATTTTGGTTTCCCAAAATTCTTTTCTTTCATTTTTCTCCCTTTCGGCCAGCAGAACAAAAGCAAAGAAATTGAACAACAAGTCAAGCAAATCAAGGATTCTTCAATCCACACACTTAAACATCCATTCTAGCTTCCAATTAATGTGTATCTTAGTCCAGAAATTTTCCTCCTTCTTGGCCGAACAGAAACGCAGGAACAGGGGAAGACAAAATAACAACCAGAATTCCAAAATCCCTCCAATCAATCCCAATACCTTATTCCATACCCTTAAAGTGACTATCAGATGTGAGAATTCAAGCCTTAAAACAACCAATCACTCAAAATCCCAATTTTTTATTTCGGGTGAACAGTAACCCAATGAATTTCCTTCCCAAATCCGAACCTATTTCACCTCAATCTTCAAAATCAACAACCAAAACAACAATAATAAGCCTTAAGCATCATTTCTACAATTTCAGAAATCTCCAAAAACCATTCAAAAATTCGAATCCATCCCCCCCATATAGGCTCGGATTCGCGCCCAGAAAGAGAAGAAAACGAAGGATCAGAGCTTACCTAAGGATGCCTGAGCTTGCTTAAACGTTTCCCTCTGCATGGCTCATCGATCGCCGCCGTTCGCCGTCGTAGCCGTCACTGGAGTCGAAGAACAGAGGAGAGGGTGAGTGGTTTTCGGGAGAGAGGGAGGAAGTGTGATTTGAGTGTGTGTATATGTGTGTGTTTCGGGCAGAGGGAGTATATAATTTTAATTAATTTTTTATTTATTTTAAATGGGGGTATACATGGCGAGAGAGGGAGGCAAAAAGGAAGAAGAAAATCAAATCAAATAGGACATGTGTGTGGTTGAGATTTAAAGGGATCTGATATTTATTTTTATCAGGTATTTTACTATCCTGCCCTTCCCTGTTTAATTGAGGATATTTTCAACTAGGGGCAGATATTGTCTTTTTAATTTTGCAATTTATATTTTCTTTTAAATGGTAATTTCTTTTACCATTTTCATTTACAAATAAATCTGAAATTTGTCCCAAAATAATTTCTCTAGGTATATTTTAATTTCTAATTTTATTTATAAGATTCTTTAAATATCAAGTAATACCCCAAGATTCCAAATATTTCCTTATTTCTTATTTTTCTAAAATTTGGGGTGTTACAATATACATGTGGACAATTTTTAAATGACAAAGAAGGTGACATGCAGTACATGGGGGCAATATCATATCAATAACCATAAAGGAAGGCCTTGCATGTAAAGAATTGAGAACATTAGTAACATAAATTGTTAGAGAGGAGACTAGGGGAATAATTATGAAATTCATAGTTTGCTTTGATGATACAATTACTTTTGTGGACCTTGTAGATAATAAGGAGTAAAACGTTTCATCAACATTTCAACAATATTGGGAGATGACATGAGCTAGCTGGATACATCACCAAGAAGTGCAAGAATCCAAATCCAAACTAATATGTTGGATATATGTGTTGTTATTAATTTTTTGTATATGTATGCCACTTTTAGTAAATGTATATGGCATTGTTATGTAAATGAAACTTATGCAATCCTTAGCTTTTGGGAGAGGGTGTGAAACTTGTGTGCAGCCTATCTTTTTTGTTGGAAAAGTTGTCCATGAACTGTAACAGTAAAAAAAAAGCAGAATTTAATGGCGGTTAAATTATAGTGGCAGTTTTAGTATGTTGATTTAGTCGCGATTCTAAAGGCAAACCGCCACTAAAGATGACCCTTTGACCAAATATGGTATTAGTGGCAGAAATTAGTAGCAGTTCATGAGGCCCAACCGCTTCCAAAGAAAAAGGAAATTAGTGGCAGTTCCTTTTCCCTTTTTTATATTTTTTTTGCCTTCTCTCTCTCTCTCTCTTGTTTTTGGCCTTTTTTTGCTCTAACTCACTAGATAAGGGAAAAGGGGGGAAAAGGAGCTCTGGGAACATAAAGAAAAATTTCAAATGAAAAGAAGGAAGGAAAAAAGAGAAATATCAACTAGATATCATTTTGATAAAAAGAGTACATATATATTAAAAGATAAACGTTTGCACACATATAGTTACAATATAGTAAAATCAGAAAACCTACTTAAAATAGATAGACAATCCTGAAAAACCTTATGTGCCCCTCCTACTAAAGAGATTTGACCATGCATCACCCTTTTGAGCTTTGGGTCTTGGACAAAGATGACAATAGGATAGCGATAAGTATTTGAAATTAACTGTTGATTACATAAGAACAGAAGGGACTGTCTAATACTAGATAGAATAGCAGCCCATTTATTCTGATGATAGTTCATAACATATGAGAAATCTTTGACCCAATCTTCTTGGAAATAAAGAGAGATCCAAACTGAACGGTTATGGTACCTTTTAGAATTACTGATTTTTGAAATAACAACAACCCAATCATGAGTGAATTGTAGTTGAGAACACGATTGAGTAGTTATATCACCCGAAAGATTTGATAGATTATAAGTGGGAAAAATCATGAGTGAGGATTGAAAATTGACTTGGGCAATGATTGAAGATATAACTTGTTTAGGATCAGTTGAAATATATGCATGCAACCGTTGATTTCGATAAAACCAAATAAAATAAAGAGTCCATGCCACTACTGAAGCCAGATACTCAGAATGTTGTTCCAAAATGTCAATCAGCCAAAGTAAGAATTGCTCTTGAGGAATTCGATTAGACAGAAGGCCTATAGGTAAGCCAAACCATATAGCTCGAGACCAAGGGCACTGGAAAAATAGATGATATAAAGTCTCATGATCACAGGAGCAAAACAAGCAGAAAGTCTGGATTTGTAAATGATGTCTGAGTAAGTTAGATTTGACTGGAAGGGAATCCCAAAACAGTCTCTACAAAAATAATGTTAATCTTGGGATAAACCTTAATCTTGTCATTTGTTTCCAAAATCTTGAGAAATCAATAAGCCCAGTATGGTTATGATGACTTAAAAGGCGATATCCATCAGTCACTGTATATTGACCTAGGGAGTTTCCATTCCAAGCAAGACAATCTTTTGATCTAAAAATAGAGAAAGGAGTAGCAAGAATCTTGGTTGCCACCTCAGAAGAGTATAAGGATTTAACTAATGAGACATTCCAACATCCTCTGTGATGTGGTAACAAATCACCCACTGTAGCAATTGAAAGTGAGCGACTACACTGCAATGGCCACCATAGGTGGCTGAAGAGATTAATTTGATACCCATTTCCAAGGCACCATCCAAGACGATTGGTGATCACATTCTGTACTTTGACACTATCACACAAGATCGAAGATTGAATAGAGCAAGAAACAATCAAACCATCAATTTGATGCGATATGTATTTTGGTCTTGAAACCATAGAAATTAGAGATTCATTCTCAACAGACAAACCTCTCTAGACATTTTTGGCCAATAAAGCATCATTAAAAGTAGCAGTTTCCCTTATACCCAAACCACCATCTTCTTTTGGACGACAAATTTTCTGCCAAGACAGCATATGCATCCGTTTATGATCATTACTAATTCCCTAGAAGAAATCAGCAATCCTAATGTCTATTTTATGTGAAATATAATCAAGTAATTTGATAAAAGACATGGGATAAACTAATACTGAAGAAATGACAGATTTAATGAGAGTAACCTTCCCAGTTTAAGATAGCAGCTTAGATTTCCACATTTGTAATCTTTGATCAACACGATCCAAAATATCATTAAACAGAGGAGATCTTTTCTTTCCTAGATCAACAAATGTACCCAAATACTTGCCCAATTTATGTGCAAACGGAAACCCCATTACTAAAGATAGTTGTAATTTGTCATTATTAATAATATTTGGGCTAAAGACCATGACTGACTTTGATTTGTTAATCTGCTGACCAGCTAAGTTCCCATAAAGTTGTAGTAACTCATGTACCTTCTTAAAAACATCTACTTTAGTTGGGACAATTAGTAGAGTGTCATTAGCATAAAGTAAGTGAGATAACGACAATGAACCCTTGAAAACAGATAAACCCTTCCACCATCCTGAATTTTGTGCTTGAATAATAAAAGCAGATAAAACATTAGCACATAAAATATAGATATATGGAGATAGTGGATCACTGTTCGCCCTACGCCGCAAGTGCACGGGTCACGCCAAGTAATAAAGAGTGAGTAAAGTATCGTTCCCACGAGGATTTGTCCAAAACCCGGTCAAACAATGATTATCACACTCTCGCCCAATTTGAGTGATACAAATGTAGAGTTTGAAAATGAAATAAGAAAATAAAATGAAGATAAAATTATAAACAGGTGATTCTCCAACCTCAAGGCTAAAATGGGTCCTAAGATTATCTCTCCCCCTTGTACTTCTCAAAACTCAATTAACCTCCCCTCAAAGAAGCTCTCAACAACACCATGTACTAATCTAGGGTTCATTGGGTACTCGTAAAAGCGCTCTCGCGTCAAGAACAAGTGTTTAGTTTTATTTAAGTTGCACAATCTCTTGCTACAAGTTAATAAAACCCAATTTTAATGCCCCAACCCTAATGTGACTATGCAAGGCTAGCAAGTATATCTCTATCTTACCAGCAAAACCATCCATTCGTCATGCAAACTTCAAGTTCTTGCACTACTTTACCCAAGTTCTACACTCAACCTAGCTCTCTCGAGTCATAAATCAAGTGAACCCAACAATCTAAATGGTGATCAAGCACTTAGAAGCATTAAGAACGGGGTAAAATAAGCACATAGATATCATTAATCACAAATGAAGAGGAGGAATCAAGAACCAATACATACAAGGGTTCAAAATAATCCTAGAATCAAAGTATTTAGCTACTCATGTTCTACAACTCCAAGGGAGCATATATATACAACATTACAACAGAACGAGAGAAGAGAATGAAGATGGAAGTGATAAACCAAGAGAGGAAGCCCAAATCTCTCTGAAGCTCCAAGCCCAAGCCAAATCCCCACCAAGCTCCAAGCCCTAGCAGAGCAAAACACTCCCAAAATATGCCCAGAAGTCGAAGAATGCCGAATAAGCTCGAAGCCCTAGCTTTTATTTCCGTCAAAATGCGTCTGAACTTGTCAAAACGCAGCAAAACCCGCAGTTCGCCGTGGGTTTCGCCGCGGCGAGCCCACGGCGAACTCCCAAAAATGCCAGAAATGAAAGATGCTCGCCGTGGCTTTCGCCGCGGCGAGCTGACGGTGAGCTATCCAAAATGGGCAGAGGCAGATTCACTTCGCCGCGGTCCACTGTGAAGTCCTTTCTTCTCTGTTTTCTTGCCTTTTTTCTTTATTCCTTGGGCTGATCTTTGGCTTCTTCTTATTTTTGTTCAATTGGGAGCTTGGTGGAAGGCTAAAATCTCTTGTTTATTGCATCAAATTATTCCTACAAAAATTACATAAAACAACATAAGAAATTAACTACAAAAATAATCAAAATCTACATAAATATACAATAATGTGCAACCGAAAATCAAATGAGCATTTTTCCCTATTGAGTATCCAAAATGTATAAATAATAGACAAAGACTTAAGACAAATATACTCAAATAATCATGCATTTCTAGGAGTTATCAATCACCCTGTCTGATGCCACAGTTTGGAGAGAAGGCAAGCGAAGGAGAACCATTAATCAAGATTAGAAGATTATACTAGCAATTACCTCCTTCTATATCAGCTAGTACACATTTAAAGTTGTAAGATCAAATCCTTACCAAATAAATTTTGGAGCAAAAAATTATAACCTTTTTTTCGAATAGTTTTGAATGATGATCATTCTCTCAAGGGAGGACAGGTAAGCAGAAACTAAGTGAAAACAGCTCAAATAGTGAAAAGACGATGGCAATGATAGAGTTTATGCAACATAAGGGAGGTGGAGCCTGGCTTTAGTGCCAATTGATGCAGAACAGGATGGGAAAAGATAGGGGAAGGTACTTAAAAGAAGAGAAGAGAGAAATAGAGAAGGAGAGATGAAGGAGAGAGATATAAGAACAGAAATAGAGACAAAGGAAACTGATATTCTTATTCAAATTCAGAAAACGTACAAAGCAAATAGTTGAGGTGCTATTTATAGAACTCAACTAAACCCTAATAAGGAAGCCCAAACCCATATTTATTTTAAAGGATAAGAAGAAAGCCCAAAATCAACAAATGAGCAAGCCCAATACCCAAAATACAAGCCCTCCCTGTCTCTATCTAACTTTCATACTCCCTCATCACTCATCTTCATTCATCATCACGTCCCTCTCGGCCTCTCTCCTCTCCCTCGGTCCCTCAAGATCGACAATCATCATCTCTTGGCCTCTCTCCTCTCTCTTAGTCCCTCGAGCTCGATGACAGCGACCCTTGGCCCCTCCTCTCACCATCACCCTCTCGGCCTCTCTCCCTCAGTCCCTCGACCTCTGTCCGCCATTCCCGAAGGCTCAAAGCTTCTCGGTTAAGGGCCAAAGACCTGATTTTGAACCAGGTGAGCCTCTTCTTTCAATTTCTATATGTTATTCCTTTGATCAGGTCCGATTCGAGTGAGGTTTGATTTGGGGGTTCAGGGGATTTTGAAATTTATGAACTAATTAAAAACAAGCTTAGATAGATTTTGTTAGATAGATTGTTCAAGGGGTTCAGGGGATTTTGAAATTTCTATATGTTATTGATAGGTTTTTGTTAGATAGATTGTTTTGAGGGGTTTTGTTGTTGCTTTGATTTGGAAATAGGTGGATGCCATCTTAAGCCGTGGGAGTAATGGTTAGCAAATCCTAATTGTCTTAGGGTTTTGCCTAAGCTTGCATCTAAAAGGAAATCCGACATTGTGAGAAGGAACCATCATTTTATTTTTTATGCTTGCTTGTATTCAGAGTTATTTGATCAACACCTTGAACTATATTGTTGTATTTGGTTTTACTATCACCAAGACTTCTGTGGTTGATCATTGATGCAATTCCTCGGGGGTGGGGGTGTGTTTTCTTCTTTAGTTGCTAAATTAATTTTGAATCTACTGATGGAGTTTATGTTGTGCCTGTTGAGTGTTGTATGCATTTTTCATGATTTAGAATTATTAGCAGCATCCTTTTTTTTTGTGCTTTTTTTTTTGTTGAATCTTAGGCTAAATTTGCAACACAAATGCCCAAAAAAAGCCCAAAAACTGAAAAACCGCTAAACCAAATCGAAAACAATTCGGTTTTCCGGTTTCGGTTTCTCTTTTAGCCAATTTTCTGTTTTTGGTTCAGTTTTAAACCAAAACACCATTTGCTCACCCCTAGTGTTTTCCATCATCATCATAAGTTTAACATAAACAAGACCACTTTATATGTAATTTAATACTATTTTTTGTTTGAGCTAACAAAATGATAACTTTTGAGATTGTTAGCAATTTTTTGTGCACGTTATCTCTAAAAAATTTGTTAAAAAATTAATCTAAGTCATTTTTTTTTAGTTTTTCTTTATTTTTAGTTGCATACTTGTAGTTTTTTATCCTTTTCTATGAGGTCCTTGTAATTTTTTTTTAAATAAATATAACTTGTTTTTTTGGTTATAAAGGCTAACTCATATCCATGTAATCTATTAAATATGGCGGCAGATGAATGATGAAGTGCCATATATGAATATTGGGATTGGGGGACTTCGTATAGATTGCCTCAATTTGTCTTCTTATGAGTCAAAAATTGAAATCCGGTTAGATTATGGGAATAAAAATAAAGATACTTTTAATTTTTTTTTCAAATTTATTTTTTCTTAATGTAAGCCATGGATCATAACCACATTTTTGTTAGTTCCTTTAACACCGGCCACTAGTTAGATCACAAATGAAATGATTATAAGTAATTAGATATATATATATATAGTAATCAATGCATATCACAAATAAAACTTAAGACTCAATCAAAAAATCAGAAAAACCTAATTAAGATAAAAAAAAATGATTTTCAAGAGTCATTCTATAAGGTAAAGACACCAAATATGATCATAACAATGCCTTTGCTTTAATAAGCCAATATTCCAAACCGTTATAATCATGTGCTATACAAATAAAGAAATGGTTACATGATAAAAGAATGATGGTTGGCAAAAAAAAAAAAAAAGAATGATGAATAACATCAACTTATTAAAAAAAATGACAACATCAAATTATCAAATTATTTGAGGCAAGAAATCACGCCATCTAACATTACGAAATTAGAGTGATCCAGATGAGAGTGCTTTGTCTAGATCGGTAATAAGATCACTAACATCTTCAATCCCCACAGAGATACGAACTAGATCTTTAGTTACACCTGTGCGAATACGCTCTTCTTCAGGAATAACGTTATGAGATGTATACCAGGGCAAACATATCGACGAGCCTACACTCCCTGACAATACCAATAAAATTCAAAATGGTTAGTACATTACAGGTATATAGTCCAAAAACAGTTATATTCTAATACATAATACTTACCAAAACTGACAGACATGCCAAAGTATTTGGTGCTTTCAACAATATGCTTTGAGAGTGGCAATGAGCCTGTTTTAAAGCTAATTACAGATCCTGGCCCCTTCGCCTGTGAAACAATAATTTGGTTAATGAATAAGATAATGTTAATTTACAAGCTTGAATAATCAAAAAATAATATTAAAATTTTGGCATTTAAATCATACCTGAGAGTTGTGCAAGTCATAGCCAGGATGACTAGAAAGACCCGGATAATTTATTTTCTTTACTCGAGGATGGGAGGCAAGAAACTCAGCAACTATTTGTGCATTACTCTGCAAAATATGATATGAGACTCTAAACTAGTATTATATTTTTTATAGAACTAAATAATGATATGATCATTGAAACTTTAAACTCGAAGATTAGCTCTTGACATGCTATCTAATTTCGAAAAGTATTAAAAGGCAGCTCAGCATACAAGGTTTCTATTAGGTGGGATTTTGGAAGGGTTAAATACACACTTCCTCACCCCATAATCATTTTTTAAAGTACAATCATTGAAAAATGTAATAGTCCATGTAAAACCTCACTGTACAATTTTAAAATAATCTAACTGAATGTTATAAGAAAACCATATTATATATGGAAGACTCCTAGGAGATCCAAGCAAGAAGTGACTGAATAAAAGTTGCACAAATAAGCGTAAAAAGATTGTAAAAAACAAAAAAGGAAACCATTTAGTTCAAAACATTAACAAGTGATCGCTGGTTGATACGCTTTATTTATTTTAATATGTGAGTATATATATGTCTCTAACAGACTTCAGCGACTTACCTGTTTTTCTTTAACTCGCAAAGCCATTGTTTTAATTCCTTCCAAACAAAGCCAAGAGGCAAATGGAGATAATGCAACACCCATCGTATTTTTATAAGACTCCAGGCGTTTTGCCAGCCTATGATCAAATGAAAAGAAAAACATAGATTCAGATTATTCAATGAACTGAAAAAGCATAAAACGGATGTCGCTGAATAAAAAATAAATAAATTACAGTAGGAAATAATTCACAACGTATAACAAACTTAACAAATGAACTTCTCAATTTGTTTTACCATTGCTGTATATATATAATTAAGAAATGGACAAAAAAAGGGCTAACAAACAAATTAATATCTTCAAAGTTGACTAGTTTATTGAAACACAAAGAATAAGAGCTCCTACCCTTCATCTCTCGTAGCTAGGCTACCGGCCAGGACACTGCTATTTCCAGCAACAAATTTGGTATTTGAATGCATAACAATATCTGAAAAAAGAAAATAGCAACTGTTATTTAATAGAAAATTCATGATTTATTTCTCTAAAATTCCTTTCAATCTTACACACAAAAAGTGAAAAGACAACGTTAATAAGAACATTAACAAGCATGCATGCATGTTATTTAGGTATACGTACATTAAATCTAAATATATTTCGTTAGTTCATTATCTTTTACTTAAATCTAATTATAATGAACAAATTATTTTCCTGAATGTTAAAAGAACAATTCGAGCATTAGCTTTATAAGGGTGATTGAATACCTGCTCCAAGGTCTAATGGCTGACTTAACACCGGCGACATTGAACTATTGTCCACCAATACAATCGCACCATGTGCATGAGCAATTTCTGATATTTTCTGGACATTAATCAAGAAAAATTGAAAAAATTAATTTTCGAAAATTCACATTAGCTCCATACTGCAAGAACATATCATAAATGTTCTAATTCAAGGTTGGTCCATGTAAGGACTATATAAGAATTATATAGGCATGGCCTTCTATTTCTTACTAATTATGCAAACAAAAGAAAAAAAGAAGAAGAAGAAGAAAGCTTACTCGAATATCAGATATTTTTAACTGAGGATTGCTAGGACTCTCTAACCATATCAACTTAGTTTTAGTTCCCATAGCAGCTTTCACATCCTCTACATTAGTTGTATCTACTTTTCTGCACATGAAAGCGTTACAACATTACCATCTTTTAGGAATTAACTATACTTTTTTTTTTCATAATTGATTAATCCACATGAAAAAAATTTTATATCCAATCAGCGAAAATAAAACTTACTTCACTTTAATTCCTCCCTTTTTTGCAATGTGTTGATACAAGAATTTATATGAACCACCATAGATATCCTCTAAAGCAATTATTTCATCACCTACATTGAAATTATAAAAGCAAATGACAATAAAAAAACAGTCAGTTCAGTATATACAATCTTTGATGAAAACTACGAGAAAATATATTTACAACACTCCCTCTTATATTTTTATAATGAAAATAAAATGTTGTAGGATTTCAATATATGTATTAGGGATTATAAAAAAACTAAACAAACTAAGGTGAGAAAATGCACCAGGATTAACAAGTTCGGAGATAGCAGTCAAAGCAGTTATTCCGCTGGCAAAGCAAAAGGCTTTATCTGCATTGTCAAGCTGTGCTAATAACCTAAAAATACAAATTAAGCCAATTAAAAAGGATGAAAAGAAGAAACAACAATGTGAAGACAAAATCAAGAATAGTTTGCTCACTTTTCCAAAGTATCTCGGGTAGGATTTGTAAGCCTAGAATAGGCATAATCATCAAATTGTGTAGCAGAAGTCTACATGAAAAAAAGCATAGAACAATACAAGTTATTTAACGAAAAGAATATGAAACAAATAGAAGCTACTAAAACTATTAACGTGTAATTTAGGATCAAATTTTTCACCATTTTGAAAGTAGCAGTTTGGTAAATTGGTGTAGAGGTTGCTTTATAAGGATCAAAGTCATTATGGTAATTCACCAACACCGTAGACATGCTTGGTTCACGTAGTGTCTGGTTTTCTGCAAATAGAATAAGCTAAAACTATTAACATATGAAACAAAAACCACATATACATATATACACATAGTATCAACACAAGAAGCACATCACAAACCACTAGTCGCAAACACATTAGTGCTCTCTGCAATAATATTGTCCACCAAAGAAGGTTTGTTCTCAATCAGCTTCTCCTGTTGGATTGAACAATTCACTTTGAACCCCTTTGCATGGATGGGTCGGTTTGACTTGAACTTTATAGATCCCAAGCTCTCCCATGTATTTCCAGCACTTGTACTCTAAAACATTACAAAAAGAAACATAAACATTAATACTGCACGCATGTAATTAACAAGGATTGGATTTTTAATTTTATCAACCTTGGATACAAAAATAAAACCCTCCCATATGCAATTAATCATGCGTGTGTGAGCTCTTCGCAATTCATGTTTGTCGCCCACTTATTAATCACACACACATATAATAATGAAATAATGATGGTCGTTACCTTATTGCGGGTATTAATAGCAACAGAAGGGTTGATGAGAAAAGTTGAGGCCAATGCCATGACTGATGAACAAAGAGATAGGTTTTTGCTTAAATGCAATGAGAGGCCTTGGAGTCTTAATTTGATTTGGAATCAGAGCCATGCATGCACTTATATACACTCACATTTTGAATTTTTTATTTGAATAAAAGGTGAAGTTGACGTTATTGAAAAAGAAATTGTAGTTGATCAACGCAATTGACATTTTAATGATTAAAAAAAGGATGATCAAATAAATGTATATACAGAATGATTCAATGTCACGTTCAAGGGGCGGCTTCAAGCGTGACGCGCGCCATTCATTTGCTGCTTTGATATTTTCTTATAATGATGAACGCGGTGCACTCGGCACAAGTAGCTAGTTTCTATACTCATCCTATTTATCAAAATGATAACCAGGAAAACTTAAACATATATTTAGGTTGTCTATGTATAATCTAAATAGTTTAAATTTTATTTTAGATTTTTTATCCATTTTCATATCACTTTCTTAAAAAATAAAATTTAAATCGTATTGATAAGATCTAGATGGCTTATATACTTATATATGCTTAACTTTTTTTACTAATATTTTTTTATGAGTAGGCAAACTAGTTTGGTGCGGTCTCAACTTTCTCATTTGATGGCATCACATCTTTAGTGATAATAAAGATAAAAGAGAATATATGGGGAAAATATAAATAAGAGGTGAAATTGGAAAAAATATAATGTAAATGAAGCTTATTTTTTGGAATGACTAGTGTTACAAGTTTGAAGCTTAAAATAAGGGATGGAGGGAGTATTAGTTTCATCCATAATGTAAGATTTAGGTTATCAATTAATTAAGGAAAATTCATAAAAAAATTAAATAAATTATGACTTATTTATATTATATATTATATGATTTCTTTAGAATACTTATGCATCATTAGATTATATATTAATTTATAATCAGAAAAATTAATTTTAAAAAAAATTAAGTACAAAAGAAAAAAAAACTTATGTTTAGAAACAAAATTACTTTTAATTTAGCTTTTATAATCTTAAGAGTGGAGGAAGCATCATTCATTGAAAAAAAGTCTCTTAAGAATGCTGTTTTTCAGACTTTGTCGCATGTGTCAATGTCAAGACTTAGACTGCGTCAAAGTCTACCAAAGAGTATTATAAAAAGGCGTCCATGGCTGAAATTGGAGATTGAGTAATCTCAGTTTGCGTTGAAAGTAAGTTTATTGATATAATTTATGGGCTTTGTTTTCATGAAATTGTTGCTTCCATTCTTTTTGCATCTTCAATTTTTCATGCCAACGTGAACTCGCTGAAAAAGAATCTTTCAGATTGATTTTAATTATCAAGAATCAATTTAATTTTTTCCCATTGTTTTTAATAAATTTTCGTTATAAAGATAACCATATAACTGACTTTTTTTAAAAATCTAATTTAGATATTGAAAAATTTGCAAAGAAAAAAAATTTTGATTGTGGATTATCCATCTATATCTAATTTTAGATTTTCTAGATTTTATTTTAATGAGAACCACTATTGATGAGCATTGAATCTCTTGAGAAAATGTTCACCATCTTTTTCTGATGAACCTCTTCTTCAAAATCACCATGTAATGAAATGGGGTGATTGAATATTTGGCAAGTAAAAGAAGAGATAAAAAAGAAATTAGTGTACAATGTCTTCAAAGTATAAACAACCCTTTCCTTTAGTTTTAACTCGTCCCACTTATTCTAACTTTATATGGTGTAAGTTTGGTTGACAAACAAATTTCCTGCCGGAACAATGAAACCATTCATTATGAATTGCACTTTTAATCCTTGAGCCAAGAAAACAATGTCTATTTCAAAGTAATAATTTGATTGTATCTCTGTGAGTACTATAAAATAAAAGCCATAAGTTTTCATTTATGAATTTATAAATGAAAAAAAAAAGAGCATGACATACATAAAAAATGTTTTTTGAAGTTGACTTTGTTGGCATCTCATTCTTTATAAACACACGCACGTTGTGATCTCATTCAAGAACATCTGACAATACATGTATAAATAGTATTAATACTAATAATAATAGAAAATTCTTACTGTGTCCTCTGTAATGTGTCACCTATTCATCAACTATCAATGGTTGCCACTGTGCTTGAGCCAAAGGCCTCTTTGGCTTTCTTTTCCATCCATTTACTCTTCTTTTCACATCCTCACCATTAGTTTATACTACTTTCAATCTTTAATATATGACTCAGTTGAATAGTTTAAAGATTAACTAATCTAAATAAATTACTCTATAATATATAGGTTTTTTATAATAATTTATCTTATTTATAAATTGATATATAATCTAATTATATACTTAAGTATTTCAAAAAATTCATGTAACATATGTTATAGTTAAATAAATTATTTAACTTCTTCGGTCTACTTAATTAGTCAACTGGGTTTTATATTAAGGGTTTGAGGTAGTTCTTAGTGTTTTCTTAAAAGAGTATTTCTCAGGAGAAGTTGCATGCTCTAAACCTACAGAGGGAGAGAATCACTCTCTTTCGAAGCAGGCTTCTTCATTTTCCTAGTTTTATGTCTCTTCATCAACACCTCCATCATATTTTTAAGGTTATAGATTTCAGGTTCTGTCTATATTTCTTCACCATCTTATGTGTGAGTACTCTTTTAGTATATCATTGACAAATCCTTGCATTTGTATTGTTTTCATATGCTAAATTAAGGTAATTAACATAATTGAGATGCAATATTGGTCCATAAGTGTTTAAATAATAATATAGATCCTTAAATAAAAGTAGCATGAAAATAGGATTAAATTGTCATAATTGAATATCAATTAGCATTAGTTGATTTTTAGGGCTCTTTGATTTTTATTTGTTGCATATGTTACTTGTTAGGTCATTCGAGGACCACATATGAGGGATTCCATATGATAAGAAGCAAGGAAAATGGGGCAGAAAGCTGAAAATGCAAGAGAAAAGTCAAAATACAAGTTTCTGGATAAATTATAAAAATTACAAAAAAGACCCAGAACTTTTTACAAATTTGCAGAAAGGTCCCTCTAGGTCGTGGGACCCCATGGCGCCCCGATTCTGAAGCAAACAAGACTTGTTATTTGGTCCAACCCAGGTCCAAACTAAAACACCCACTCTTGACCCGATTTGAGGGGGTATTAGGCACGAAAATTCAACCCCATTTAGCATATTTGGACACACAAAAACCCTAGTTCTCTCATTCTCTCTCAACTCTCTCATCTCCATCTTCATCTTCCACTCCTTTTTCTCTTCCAAATCTCCATAGCCTTCACTTCCCCTCTCTTGGTTGTTGTTCCTTCCATTAAGAGCATCAACTAAGCTCTATAATTCTTGGTGATGGAGGCAAATGACATAAGCTTGGAGCTTCATTAGGGGAGTTCTTGTTTTCCCACTTTCTTTTCCTTATGTTTAAGCATGTTTCTAGGATTCTAGGGCTTGTTTCTTCATTTGGTTGTAATTTCTGATAACTCCTAGAAATTCATGTCATTTGAGTATATTTTCCTTGAGTTTTATTAAATCATTAATAAATTTTGGATACTCAAGATAGGAAAATGTTCATTGGATTTTTGGTTGCACATCATTGTTTATTTATGTATATTTTGATTGTTTTTATAGTTAGTTTCTTATGTTGTTTTATGTAATTCTTGTAGGAATATTTTGATGCAATAAACAAGATATTTTAGCCCTCCACCAAGCTCCCAAGTGAACAAAAATAAGAAGAAGTCAGAGCAGCCCAAGGAATAAAGAAAACAAAGACAAGAAACCAGAGAAGACATGACTTCGCCGTGGCCTCACCACGGCGAAACCCACGGCGAGAGGCATTGGTCTCTGCCTTGTTTTGGTAGCTCGCCGTGAGCTCGCCGCGGCGAGCTCCACTCATTTCTGTAATTTTTGGTAGTTCGCCGTGGGCTCGCCGCGGCGAGAACCACTGTAAACTTCGTGTTTTGCTGCGTTTTGACAGCAAACAGCGGACTGAATTAAAATAAAAGCTAGGATTTCGAGTCCAGTATACATTCTTCGACTTTTGGGCATTCTTGGGGGTGTTTTGCTCTGCTAGGGCTTGGAGCTTCGAAGAGATTTGGGCTTCCTCTCTTGGTTTATCTCTTCCATCTTCATTCTCTTCTCTTGTGCTGTTTTGTAATGTTGTATATATATGCTCCCATGGAGTTGTAGAACATGAGTAGCTAAAATACTTGTATTCTAGGATTATTTTGAACCCTTGTATGGATTGATTCTTGATTCCTCCTCTTATGTTGTGATTAATGATATCTATGTGTTTATTTTACTCTGTTCCTAATGCTTCTAAGTGCTTGATCACCATTTAGATGTTGGGTTCACTTGATTGATGCTTGAGAGGGCTAGATTGAGTGTAGAACTTGAGTAAAATAGTGCAAGAACCTGAAGTTTGCATGGATGGATGGTTTTGTTGGTAAGATAGAGATATACTTGCTAGCCTTGCACAGTCACATTAGGGTTGAAGCTTGATAATTGGGTTTTATTAAATTGTAGCAAGAGATTGTGCAATTAATAAGATTAAACATTTGTTCTTGACTTGAGAGAGCATTTACAAGTAATCTATGAACCCTATATTAGCACGTGGTTTCGTTGAGAGCTTCTTTAAGGGGAGGTTAATTGAGTTTTAAGAAGTACAAGGGGGATATATAATCTTAGGACCCATTTTATCCTTGAAGTTGGAGAATCACTTGTGTATAATTTTATTTTCATTTAACATATGTTTATTTTCTTATTTAATTTTCAATCTCAACATTTGAATCACTCAAATTAGGCGAGAGTGTGACAATCATTGCTTGACCGGGTTTTGGACAAAATCCTCGTGGGAACGATACTTTACTTATCACTTTATTACTTGGCGCGACCCGTGCACTTGCGGCCGGTGACGAACAATTTCTATGAATTATTTTTTGTTAGAGTGGTAAAAATATTTATAGCTTGTTTTCAATTTTTTATGTTTGACAATAGCTCTTCATTAGCTTGAACTTTATTTGAATGTATGGATTCAACATTTTGAATGAATGTTTTAGTTAATATTTTGTGCTTTTTGATGATTCTCATTTAGTAGACCATTTTGTCAAGCATTTGCATTTGTCAAATTGCATGAGTGGCATTGGACTTCAATCCTAGTGTCTTAATTTATTATGTGGGATTCCAATAATTAATTAAACCCGAGGATTAATTAAGTGGCAATTCGGGATTCCGATTGTTGGACTAGGAGCCCCTTACAATTAGCAAATTCACTTTGGTTTTTAAGCTTAATCAACTTGGTGTTGGAGGGATTAGTAAGCGGGATCCTGGTATTAATCCACCCAACCCAAGCCTAGCCTAGGGGGATTCCTCTAGGGGTCTTTTCAATTAGCCAAAGAGCTCTCTAAAAATGATTTGAAACAATGATTGTTTAAACCTCTAATCACCAAGGATTACTCACTCCTATTGATCCAAATCTCCTTTTTTCGTCCAATTTTAATTTGTTTTGAACATATCACACCTTAATCAATTTTATACTCAAAAATCAACCAAAAATACTTTTACCCATTCAATTGTTTGCATTTAGTTACTAAGAACCATTTGCATTTAGGCTCCTCAAGCGAACGGCACCTGGGGGGTTAGCTTCTACTATCCCCTTGGTTCTTATTTTCTTGAAGGGCGGACCCAAGGGGGCGCTACACCACACAAACTCAATTTTGGTGCTCTTCAATCATATCCTCATCATCATGAAACCACATCAAACAAAGAATAAATTCCTCTTATTGCAAAGATCATTTCCTATTCTTGAGGGCTATCCAAACACTTTATTCCTGTTTCAAAGCTTCAATCTCTTATCTCAATTTACTGGCATGTAAGAGGAAGAATATATGTATCTCAAGCTTTTGGAAATCATTTCATCATAACACTTTATTCCTGTTTCAAAGCTTCAATCTCTTATCTCAATTTACTGGCATGTAAGAGGAAGAATATATGTATCTCAAGCTTTTGGAAATCATTTCATCATATTCTTCCAACATAAGCTAGATAAGGAGTTTAATTTGAATCAAGGTTCATGGAGATTATGAAACTTCCTTTGCATTTTCTCCCAATTATGCCTAGATATTCCTGCTCAATTATAGATATCAAGCAATCTTATGTTTGGATATTGATTCATGGCTTACCAGTTGATTACTACACTGCGAATGTGGCAAAAATTATTGGACACTGGCATGGTACTTTTATCTCCTTTGATCCAGCAAGCAAAGTGAAAAATTCAAGTTTTAGGATCAAAGTTGTAATGGTTTTGTATGGGAAGGTGTGTCATTTTCCATTGGAGCTTGAAATGAAGCCTATTGAACTATTAAAAAGCTAAATTTTGATTTTGAACCTGTTGATGCAAAGAAACATCTTCAACTCAATAAATTAGAGAAATTTCGTCTCAATGCTGATAAAGGGCAAGACTTTATTAAGAGAAGAGCAAGAAGTGCTATGACAAGAAAATCCTTCCAAAAACTTTTGAACCTGGTCAAAGAGTGCTCTTGTACAACTCTAAGCTCATATCATTTCTAGGAAAGCTGAAATCTCGCTAGTCTAGACGATTCATTATGGTTTAATCCTCAAATTTCGGTGTTGTGAAGCTAAAAATGAGGAGGGTGAAGGATTTAAAGCAAATGGCCATCGATTGAAGCATTATTGGGGTAGACATGTGGATTATCAAGTGACCTCCCTCTATTTATCTAAACAATGTGAAAGAATGAAGATTCAGGCTAGAGGACTTTAAACCAAGCACATCTTGAAAGGCAACTCAAGTTCTAATATTTTTTATGTGTATGTAGTGTTTTTTATGTTTTAGTAGTTTCATGTTTGGTCTTTTGCTTTTTGTAAGTGAAACAGGGACCCCCAATGCATGGAAATAGGAAGCAAGCTTAGTATAAATTAAGGTTGAGAAGTTTTTGCTGATGAATGGATATTTTCAAAAGAAGTAACTCATTCATAATGATTTTCGAGTGTGTGTGCGTGTAGCACACCCTTGGGTCCGCCCTTCAAGAAAATAAGAACCAAGGGGATAATGGAAGCTAACCCCTGGGTGTCGTTCGCTTGAGGAGCCTAACGCAAAAGATGACCTAGTAACTGTATGCAAACTATTAAACACGGGTAAAAAGTATTGTATTTTGTTTTTGATTTAGAAAATATGCAAAAGGTATGATATGTTCAAAAGTAAAATAAAGATAAGATAAAAGTGAGATTTGGAGGGGGATGGAAATAGAATCATTCTTGATAAATGGAAACCTTGGGATTCATTGCTTCAAAAGATTTTCAGGGAGTTAATTGTTGATTTTCAGGGAGTTAATTGTTGAGAGAGAATATGGAGGCTAGGGTTTGGGGGCTCCAAAATCTGAGCAAATGAGGTCCCAATTTCATGCCTTAAGTGATTGGAGTCGGGTTGGATGAGTGGGTACCGGGTATGGACTTGGATTGGCCCAAAAACCAGCTGAAATTATACAGATCGTGATTGAGCTGCAGCCCAGAAATTTGAGCCGCGGCTCGATTTTCTTCTGTAAAGACAGTGAGCTGTGGCTGAAAAATTTGAGCTGTGGTTCAGTTTGCTTCTGTGAAGAATTGAGTTGCAGCCCAGAAATTTGAGCTGCGGCTAAATTCACTTTTGGAAAATTGGGTTTTCCTTTCCCATTGCAAATGAAATGTTCCACCCATGGTTCTTTAATGGTCCTACAAGTAAAAACATAATAGAAAAAAGATCAAATGCCCTACACTACAAAAAAAGGGTTTTTAGTAGCGGTTACCTTAGTCGCGGAACACTAAAACTGCTAGTAATTATACATTAGTAGCGATAATAAGCACAAACCGCAAGTAAATACGACGATTTGACCACAGAAGTAGTTAGTAGCGGACACTAGTAGCGGTTTAGGGGAAAGAACCGCAACAAATTTGGTGCGCTTTGGCGGGATGAGTAGTGGCGTAAATTTAGTCGCGGTTCTGGAGAGGGAAAACCGCTAGAAAATGAAAGGACCTTGAATTAGTGGCGGTTTTAGTACATTAGTAGCAGTTTCCCCCAAAACCGCCACTAATTCAGCGAAATAAATGCAACTACATTTATTACTGGTTGATTTAGTCGCGGTTTCAGCAGCGGTTTTTGCTGAAACCGCGACTAATAGTAGCGGTTCTTGCAGAACCGCTACTAAAATGAACAGTTTAAAAAGGCTCGTGCCTTTTCAGAGAAAAGGCACGAGCTTTTTGAGAAAGAAATTGACCTAACGTGACTTCGACTAGAAAAAAGATATCAAAATCATGGTGAAAAAGGGCGATCGCAATAAGAGGCCTATGACCGCTAAACAAATGGAGGCTGAGGAGTGGCTACGTAAGGAACTGGCTGAGCAGGCCGAGAGGGATCGTATAGAACAAGAACGCATCCGTGTGCAGAACGATCCGATTCCAGAAGATGTAATCAACGCATTCTGGAGCGGGGGAGAGGACTTCGACGAGACTGGAGGAGGAGCGGATTTTGAGGATATGAAACGTTGGTTGGACGGTGAGGAATTTGACGAGGCGGGGCACCCTAAACGATCCTCCGGAAGGTCCACCGGTTACGAAGTACAAGTTCAGGGTAAGGAAATTCAATTTTTATTGTTTTTATGAGATAATTATAATTTTTTATCGCTCATTAAATTGAAATTGTTCCCTAAATTTTACAGACCCTTCTGGTAGCATAAGTGAGAAGAGGTTGACGGTGCAAGATGCGATGAACCTTCCGAGCGGGCACAGAGTTATAGTTGAGTGGGACGACTTGACCAAATTACCGGTTGGACAAGGGGGGCAACTGTACTCGAGGTTCGTCGGGGGTGTAGGCCAGAATTGCAGGAAAAAATTGTTCTAACGCTTTGTCATATGGAGATGATATTTCCCCCGTCTTTCTTCACGGTCATGGTCCATCTCACTGTACACCTCGTTCAAGACGCAAAGATGGGCGGCCCGGTTCAATACCGCTAGATGTATCCCATAGAGAGGTCCGTTGATTCATTTTTCCAGTGGTTTCATGATTTTGTTTCAGTTACCTGATTGTACTTGTAATTACAGATACTTGGGGAAATTGAAGTCGTATGTGAGGAACAAAGCATCTCCAGAGGGTTCTATAGTAGAGGGTTATTCTGGTGACGAGGTGTTAACATATTGTTCGCGCTATTTTGATGATGACATCAAGACTTCATTCAACCACTCTCCTCGTGTGGATGACAGCCCCACCAATGTCCAGTCACCTTCCAACACATTATTCCCGCCAGTCTGAAAGCCAGTTGGAGGAAGTCAGTATTACAGGCTCACTCCCACTGAGAGGTTGCAAGCACACAGACATGTCTTGACAAATTGCCCTCAAGTGGAGCCCTACATTCAGTAAGAATTCTAACACTATATACACGTATCATGTTATTTTTTTTATTTCAAAACCACATAACCCTCTGATATGTTCCATTGGAATTTAGGGATTTCCGCCGCTATGTTAAATGCCAACTACGAAGCCGTACAAGGTCATCTGCAGAGGTGGACAAAAAGGTCCATCGAGAGTTTCCGGATTGGTTTGCACAGAGGATACTCAATGACAACAATCCCCATGCGCCTGATATGATAAATCTAGCAACCGGTCCACTCGACCATGTCAGGAGATATACGGCATACAACGTCAACGGCTTCAAGTTCTGCACCATTGCAAGGGATGAAGGTTCTCTCACCCAGAATTCCGGAGTCTTTGGCACATTCGGGACAAGGATTTATGCCAGCTCACGGGATACAGACATGCGATTTGGAGGCGTATCATACTATGGAAAGCTTGTGGACATTATCGAGCTTAACTATCAAGGTCATTTCACCGTGCCTCTCTTCAACTGCATGTGGGCAGACACCAGAACTTCTCGAGGCATTACATTGGACAGCTTGGGCATCACGTCCGTAAATTTCTCGAGGCTCATTCACACAGGGGAAATGGCAAATGATGAGCCGTATATTCTTGCCTCACAGGCGCAGCAAGTATACTATGTGGAAGATCGGACACATAAAGATTGGCACATGGTGATTCATATGAAGCCGCGTGACCTCTACGATATGGGTGACGAAGATGATCTGGAACTAGGCAGCCAACATTTTGAACCTGAAAACTTCGACAATCTCATTTCTGAAGAAGACGGTCATTTACAAGTAGTTAGGTGAGGATTTTCACTACAAATAATTTAAACAAATTTCAACACCTTTAGCAATAGAAATTTATATATTTGTTTATGTTCTTTTTAGGCAGGAGCAAGAAGAAGATGATTGAAGCAGCCAACCATAATTATTTTTCAGTTTACAAAATTTTCATAAAAATTTGTATCAAACGTTCATATTTCATATTTTTTTTAATGTAGGTTGAGCTTTTTTTTAATTAAAGACATCTAGTAGCGGTTCCAGAACCGCTACTAATTCTGCGGATAACTATTAGTGGCGGTTCTAGAACCGCTGCCCAAACCGCTACTAAATCCCGCACAAACCACTATAAATACCCACCCCCTCCCCTCATTTTTCTTCACACATTCATTCAATTCCTTCTCCATTTCCATTCAATTTATCCTCAGTCTGACCGCTAATGCCTTTATTTTTTGTTCTGAAAACAATTTACCTTTTATTTCTTATTATTTAGTGTGTTTTATTTTCTATTCTGAATTAATTTATTTGCTAATATATTTTTTTTCAGGTAACAATATCCGAATTATTTCCCATTTTTAGTTATAAAAATGTTTTAATTAATTATTCATATTAATCTTACAACAAATATAATTAGTTGTTTATTTATAATTATTTCTTTTTTAAGTGTTTAATATATTGTTTTTTTATACATATGGTTGTTAATATAGTTGAGAAATTTTTTTTATTTTAACAATAAAAACATTTTGTAATAGACTAATTTATTATCATTATTTTTTGATTACATTTAATCATATGACATTGATTATTTAATATCTAATCTAGTTGTTTTTTTAAAATCCTTAAACTTTAGTAGCGGTTTCGAACCGCTACTAATAAATTGGACCAATTTTTTTTTTATTTTTTTTCCTTCTTAATTAGTAGCGGTTTGAGAACCGCTGCTCAAACCGCCACTAAAAAATGGCCAATTTTTTTTTTTTTTTGTTTTTTTAATTAGTGGCGGTTCAAACCGCCACTAAATTGAGAATGGAATTTTCCCGCGATTATGCTAATTTTTACATTAGGGACGGTTTTTTTATTTAGTAGCGATTATTAGAACCGCTACTAATTAGTAGCGTCTTTGACTTTGTTACACGCGGTTTCAATAACCGCTAGTAAATGTTTGTCACGGATGATTTAGTGGCGGAATTAAAAACCGCTACTAATCGGCATCAATAACCGCTACTAATGCACCCTTTTTTTGTAGTGCTAGAAATTAATTATTTCTAATTAATTACCAATTATAGCAAATTAATCCTATTTTTAATCCTAATTTCACCTAAGGGCCTAAGATCTTAATTAAGCACAATTGGACCAAAATTGCATCTCCATTATGTTTAAAACCTCATTTTTAGCATATCAAAATCATACAAATCCAAGGATTTGTCAGTATCATATAGTTTGATTTGACCTAGTGCAAACAATTATTTGCTGATATGATCCTCTCTTGACTTGTCTATCTCACCATGTGATGATTGAAAATTGATTTGATGTGAATGTGGAGTGAAGTGTATTATTAGATGGTCTTTTGGTGTCTTGGAGGATGTTTTGTACCACTAGAAAGTTGAAAATTTTGGGTCCGTTTGGTTTACAAAAAATATTCCAACGGAATGAAATTGAATGGACAGGAGTGGAATGGAAAGGAATGGAATTTGGTATGCACATCGATGGAAATGAATGAAATGAAAAATTTTATGTTTGGTTGGTTGAAAATGGTGGTAAACTAAAAATATGTAGAAATGACCAATTGCCCGTAATGATAATTTATTAATAAAATTCATATTTAAATTTAAAAATTCAATAATTAATTAAAATTATGATAAAATATATTTAAATTTATATTTTCCCAAATATAAATTTGATTAAGCTGAAATTCGAATTTGAGTATCCAAATTTGAATTTGACTGTATCAACATTTTGGGAAAATGCCAATAACAATCCATACCCAGATTTTACACACAATTTAATCAATAACAAATATTATGATTGTCACAGCCTGGAAATCTAAGCGGTGACTGGCATGGAATATGAGATAACTCACATTCTGTAAGCCTTAAAACGTTAAACTAAATGTCTTATATAATAACCGTAATCATATAATTACACATGTTACTTTGCCTACCAACTTCACCAAGGACCATTGTTTCCTCTCCCCTTCATCATCACATAATTAAATATTACTTTTAATTTTATCTTCTTCTTTTTTCATATTAACTCATTTTCTTTTTTTTTTTGGATTTCTCCTTCGGTGATCCCAGGGCAGGCCATCTTTCAGGCACATCAACGGCCCCAGACTAATCCGAATCGCCAAATTGCAGGCACCTCAAAGGGTGGGATGGCTGGCCAAGGGATTTAACATTTTTCCATACCCAGTGAGGATCGAACCCTCAACCTGGTTAAGGGAGGAGGAGCCCCATACCGCTCCACCACATGCCCCTGGTTATTAACTCATTTTCCCAATAGCTTACTTCATTTATTTAATTTTATACTTCTAGATATATGGGTTATTACAATGATTTTAAAAAAATCTCACCAATAAATTCAGATCAGCGTCTCTCTTTGACCAAAAAAAGAAAAATCGTCCCTCAACCCTCTTTCTACAAACCATCGGTTTCATATATGAATGTCACAAAAAAAAAAAAAAAAGATTCGCCCCTCAATCCTTCATCTTCTACAAACCATCAGTTCATATCTACTACTAATGTTTTCTGGTATTTAGACGAGATCGAAGGATTGAAGAGAAGAGGAGTTGGTGATGGTGGTTGAGTGGACAGATTGTGAGAGAGATAGATGAAGATGAGGCTGAAGAAGGACAAGAGGAAGAACGTATGTGAGGGATAAAATGGACTTCAGTGGTTTCCAGTATATGCTGGAAAATAGATTCCAACTAAAATAGGTGGGAAACTATTTTCCCTTGTTTAAAGGAAACTTGGCTGTCGGTGGAAATGAATTTCATGAACAATCCGGTAACCAAACGCGCATGAGCACTAGAAAATGGCGATTTTCCATTTCCCTCTACAGCTTTTCTGTGAACCAAACTGACCCTTTGTTTGAGTAGCTTGGTTTTTGGTTGCTCTGGTCTGGTTTATATGTACAGAGTTATTGGTTGCAACTAGAGAGCTATTGAGGAGGGTTCCAAAATAAGCTCTAGCAAAGCAAAAAGAAATAATAAATAAAATTAATAAAAGAATAATAATTAAAAAAAAATCTCTTTCCTTTCTTTTTCTATTTCAAGTTTAACCTGAATCCCTTTAGGAAAATTACAACTAGGTCCTAAATAAGAGAATGAATTACAACCACGTCCTAAAAGGTTATTAAATTACATTAAAATTCCTAAAGACACAAGTGATGTTAAATGGCATGTTAATGACGACACAATCAGTTATAACAGCTCATTGAATTGTCAATGACAATTAAGCTTTTAAAGGGCTGTCAATATCAACTCATCGACCCACATTAAGTCATTAACAAGTAACAACTCATTAAGTAGTCAATAACAAGTCATTTAATATCACCCAAGTCCCCAGGGACTTAAATATAATTTAATGACTTTTTGAAACCTGATTATGATTAATTCCTTGTTTAGGAACTTAGTTGTAATTCTCCCACTCCCTTTTCATCCTTCAGCAACCGAAAACCCGTCTCCTCCTCTTCACCCAGCCGCAACCCTCTTCTCCCACGCCTCCGGCCGTCAGCTCTCCTTCATATCTCATCATTGACATACTTTCCCTCGCGATCTCTCTCTCTCTCTCTCTCTCTCTCTCTCTCTCTCTCTCTCTTCATCCCATTGTTCTCCCTTCTGTATTTTCAGTTCGTACTTCTCCCTTGCTGTTTGGTCGATCGTGATTTGCGCTTCCCCTACCTGTAACTTCTTTCCTGTGCTCAAAGTGTGAACCGTAGCTTCTGCTCTGTTTTTACCAATTTCACTTTTGGTAAGCCAATTTCTCATTTGTATTTATTTCAAATCTGATATAGGATAATAAATTAGAAAATACCTGGGCATTTGAAATTATGGTTAGAGCTATTGTTGTAGTTGAGCATGACTTTTGAATTTCTTTTGTTTTTTTTTTTTTGAATTTGACTTGGTAACTATCTTAGGTTCTGATTGAAATAGTTTGCACTAGCGATGTAGAGTAGAAAAGGAGAGGTTGGTTTAGTTCTGTGGTTGTCCAGAGGAGTAGATTTTGAACAAGGGCAAAATTTTGGTTCTTGAATCACTATTGTGCAATGAAATTTCTGCTTTTGAATTCAACTTGGCTTGAGGGATGCAATCTCTTTTTTCTTTTTCATCTGTTAGGAGGTTTGGTGGTTGAAGTTTTGAATGTTACAGCTTAAGCTTATACAGATTGAGGATCAAGGGAATTAGAATGTGCCTAAGGTCTTGAATTAAAATTTTTCATGGTACTTTTGACTGAGCCTAGCATTCGGAGTTAGCATTTAGCTTGATTGAGTTGTTCCAAGCTATTTTGAGGTTTAGATGGTGACTAAGTTTGGGGGAATCTCTTTTTCTTTCTTATAGGATAAATTCTAGATTAGAATTTTGTTTCTAGGTTGTTTTTAGGACTTTCCTTGTTTTTCCATGTGATTAATTGTTTGTTTGTTTTGGTGGCCTGCATCTCCTCTTCATTTAACATGCGTAACTGCTGCTAGATATTACTCCCTCCGGTCCTAAATATAAGATCTCTTTGACTTTTTTTGTGGAAGTTAAGGAAGTAAATTAGACCACGAAATTATAACATATGTCACATGTAATTAGATCATAAGTTAGTTTATATGTAGAATAAATTAGTTTTGAGAAAAAAAGATAACTATAGACAATTTAAAGTGATTAAATTTGCATCCTTAATTTCTCCAAAAAAAGTCAAAGTGGTCTTATAATTAGGACCGGAGAGAGTAATTAATTTGTGCTTTGCCAAAGAACAATGATCTGAATACTTGTGAGAGGAAATGGATGTATGTTATGTTCCCCCCCTTATTTTATTGTGGACTAATACCATACACATTTCAAGTTTATCCTCAGTTTGTGCATGCATCCAGTTTCTGGAGCTTTGGTGATTTAGACTGAATTTTTATTTGATTTACATTATATTTATCCTCCTCTCTTTTTCCTTTTTATTTTGTTCTACTATTATAATGTGGATCGAGCACTTGTACAGCAATGAACTTCTGTTTTGCTCTAGTACATTAGTCTGAAACTTCAAAATGTTCAGAATTGGAACATTTTTGCTTCTAAGTCAGTTTAATTATACATTTTACCTCTTATAAGTTGCTCTGTTTTAAGCTGGTGTATTTAACTGACTGAATTTTTTTAAAATAAAGTCATATAAAAAACTTTGGAAAATAATATTGAAAACCTCAAATAAAACCTAGTGGTGTTTTGACTCAAAACTCAGAAGAAACTGGACCCGACCCATAGTGCAGCCAAGAGGATGAAGAGGAAGTTGTTCGTTGAAGCTCGTTGTTCACCAATTCAGTTTATTTTTTCTATTGACGCCGATGCCACAAGGTTCGTGTGGTTTTCTTGTACCTACCTGTGTTTGTCATTTTGTTTTAGCTAGAAGGCTACCTCAAAGTGATAGCTGGAATCCTTTTGCTTTATATCTCTAATCCGTGAGGGATTATTGTTGTTCAGGTTTGATTTTGATGAGTGAACATTGTGTTCTCTTTTAATTTTCCAGAATATTGATGACGGCTTTATTTAGCCAATGCACAGGCCTGTAAATTTTGAAGTTATTTGCTTGCCTTAAAATCCCTTTTGTTTTTGTTTAGTATTTGTTCATCATCAGTGTTGATTCTAGTACCAAATACATGAGGTTGAAGAACTAAAAAAGGAAGATAAGGGGTCGGTGCTCACTGTGATAACCTCCTTAGGTTTATGCAGCTCTTTATATATAAAGAAATAGAAGATTTGTTTGTCTATTAGTTTTTGGAATTTCATAATTCGGCAAGCATAATTGTGTATCAGTGGTAATTGTATGGCCATTGATGTTTAATAAACTTACATTTCTCCAAAATTACAGGTCATTAGGTAATAATAGTTGTTTGATCAACCATGGAGGAGACTTCTAAGTCTAACCACTCAAATAATGGAGATGGCAAGAAAGAGTAAGTTTGTCTCTGTGCTGGTGCGCATTTGATAAATAAATTGTACAAGCACTTCTATTTTTATATTCAGACATACATAAAGAGATAAATGGTTGGACATTTGTAAGGTTAATTTTCTAATTTCTTTACTATGTTTTCAGGGAAGCACCTCAGCTCTCTGCATCATTGAAAGAAATGAAAGAAAGACTTGATGCTATGAGAAGTAAAATCGAATCTTTAACTGTCAAGGTATGGTACCGTGTGTATTAAGAAAGTAATCTGATTATTTTTCAGCACCTTGTCGCCTTTTTCACTGAATTGATAGTGCTGTCATTTTGGAGCTAACTCGTTGGTTCTTATTCAAATTCAAACCATTTTCCTTGATATTTCTTTCTACCATTGCCTCTTTAGCTTGTCTAAAATAATTTGTTTCCATGTCTCTTATATCAGGTCAAGAAAAACAAATACCCTACTGCAAATGGATTTGGCTATCTTGAAGCTAAGAGTTTGCTGCTCCTGAACTATTGTCAGTCCCTTGTCTATTATTTGCTTTGAAAGGCTAAAGGGTCATCTATAGAAGGACATTCAGTTGTACGTAGTATTGTGGAGATAAGGTTATTTTGAAAAAGGTCAGGTTCAATTGTCTTACCCTTGAAGGTCTCTTAGAAATATATATTACGGGTTTAACTAATTCCACATCCTCATCTGCTGCAGATTCGGCCAAATGACAAAAAACAACAATACCAAATCCAAAAATTAACTAATGCTAGTGAGAATGCAAAGGGAAATGTTACTGCAAGTGGGGATCCATCCAAGATGAGTGAGGATGTATCAAAATATTGTCCAAACCCTGAAATGCTTGTTAGCAAGCTAGATGACACATCTCAGGTGAGTGAATGTAATAATATAAAGTTCAGAAATGATGGCAATATAAGCAGCTAGATAGCTCTTGCTTTTTCATCTCTGACATGATTTCTTCATAATTTAAGATGTTGATGCTGTGTATCGTCCTGTAAAAATTGCACCTACTTCTATGGAGTTAGATAAAAAATCATAGGAAGAAAGAGAAGCATTGAGAGAGAGAGAGAGAGAGAGAGAGAGAGAGAGAGAGAGAGATTCTGAGGCATGCTAAGCAGAGTGATTATATGAGGTCTATGATGAATGATATGGAGGACCGGCCTGAAGAGGTAACCTAATACTTTATTTTGAGGTTTGAATGATTATGATTCAATGAGTAGGTGTTATACTGTTCTGGCTGCATATCACACAGGTCAGGGATTTCATGGGAACTAGCAGAGAAGTTGAAAAACACATTACCAAGATGAAGGAGCGAGCCCGGCAAGAGGTGGAGCTTTTCACTCGAGTTCCACTTTCAAAGATGGCAAGGAAGAGAGATAAATTCATGAAGAAATCAAGAAATGGGTGTGTAAACTGCCTGGGTTATGCTTTTATCATTGCAGCAAACATAAAAAAGTGTCGAGTTTGTCAAGATATTATTATACACGCATTTTCCATCCCTTATCATTAGCTGTTAATGTCAATGCTAATTGTTAATTTTATTCCATTCTTTGACGAAATCAAAACACTACCCTTTGGGGATAAAAGTGGAGAGCAAATAAAGGGCTCTGATAATGATGGTAGAAGGAAAGGAGGACTGAAAAAACGAAAGGCTTGCAACTTATACTTACCTTTTAAATCACGTAATCTTTGTGATAGTTAAGCTACAACTCATGCTTTTATATTTATTTGTTCATTCATTATCCCATCTGAATGGGATTTAACAATGCTATTGCCTATCATTTTTTTTCCCATTTGCTTGAACAATGTTATTGCCCATTCTTTCACCCCATGATTCTATCACGTTTTTGTCCCCTAAATGCAAGTAGTCTTGGTCAAAATCATGTTATGACTAGAGTTATGTGGTAGTAGCTTTGTGTCAAAAGTTAGAAATATCACAAATGACCTTGTAGCTTTGTAACATAAAAGTTTCCTTGTAAATAGGAGGTTCCATACTCGCTTGTAATATTAAGTTGTTAGTATCTGTTTTTTAAACCCAACTAAAAAAAATTGCCAAAATCCATTTCCAATATTGAAACTTGGTGAGACCTTAGCAATGGAACTTTGGAACTGACATTGTTGGCTTCTTTGCAGAGAAGACATTGAAGTTTGTTTTCTCCTTAAGGAGTAGATGAAGTTGCTACCTAGAACTGACATGGTTGGGAGGAAGTGGTAAAGGTACAGGGAAGGTCTTAGCGTGTCTTCACCAAATTTGGTCAACCATTTTGGATCCTTTTGCTTCTCAGATGTATTTGTTGTTCATCTTTAGTCCTGATATCAAATTTTCTATTTAATGTCTTCTTTATTATGTAATATTTTTTATTTATTGATAATTGATAATCAGAGCTAATCCAATCCAATTGTAGTTTGCTACAAGAATTTATGAGTTGTCGTTGCTATTCCTGATTGCCTATTGGGCATGATTCCTCTTGGTCATTGAGATTGCATGTTTCTTTAATGTTTTGACGATGAAACTCGTTGTTACGGTATAAAAAATTTGAAACATTAATAAAGTTCATGCATTTAAATTTTATTTTAAAAAAATATCGTGCGTTAATTAAAAAGATATAATCAATAATTTAGTACTCCCTCCGGTCCTAAATATACGATTACTTTGACTTTTTTTTGGAAGTTAAGGAAGCAAATTAGACTATTAAATTATAACATACTCCCTCCGGTCTTAATTATAAGAGTCAGTTGACTTTTTTGGAAAAGTTAAGGATGCAAAATACACCACTTTAAATTGTTTATATTTATCTTTTTTCCTCAAAACTAAGTTATTTTACTTATAAACTATCATATAATCTAATTATATGTCACATATACTAAGATTTAGGGGTCTAATTTGCTTCCTTAATCTCTCCAAAAAAAGTCAACTGGCTCTTATAATTAGGATCGGAGGGAGTATGTCACAAAGTAATTAGATTATAGGTTAGTTTATAAGTATAACAAATTAATTTTGAGGAAAAAAGATAACTATAGAAAACTTAAAGAAGTTAATTTTGCACCTATAATTTTTTCTAAAAAAGTCAAAGCGATTTTATAACTAGAATCGAGGGGGTAGTAAATAATAAGTTTATATCAAGTTTCAATTTAATTATTTAAATTTATCAAGTGTATTTTAATTTTAAATTGCTAACATTTTGGAAAGTAATTAAAACACAACCTAATAAAGATGTTCGATCTACCAAAAAAAACAAAGAAAAACAAGATTGAATGGTTAGTTTAGACCAAAAACTGTCGACCACTTATCTGATTTAGTGAGAGAATGAATGTGTTTTAATAATATCATATCATATTAATTCGCTTAAAAAATATTCTTAATTTAATTAAATTTGATTAGATAGGTCCTATATTAAGGATTGGAGGAGGAAATATCTTGCAAAAATTGATCCAATGAGGTGTAGTGTGTAGGTTTTTGTTGACCCCTTGATTTAATTGCTAATAATTAATAATTTTCTGATCAAAAGCATCAAGTAATCCGTTGTCGTCCAGCGGTTAGGATATCTGGCTTTCACCCAGGAGACCCGGGTTCGATTCCCGGCAACGGAATAGTTTTGAAAGTTTTTTCTTTTTGGGTTTCTTTGTCTTTTTCGCAAAGCCTTTTGGGCCAAATTACTTTGTCAGTTTAGCCAAGTTTTTTGGGCCATCAAATGGCGTTTGTAAAATTCTAGAGAAAAATAAATGAAACAAAAGAAAAAACTTCAGAGTTTGCTCACTTGCTGACATTTTTTAAGCTGACAACATCCCACCCTTTATTACATTGTATATACTAATACCACCATTTTAGAGACCTTTTGTTTTTTTTTCAAGTAAAAATAGGCGGACATTAAAGTTTGACTTTGCCTCACCTTGATCCCAAACATATAATAAAATAGACAAACAAAGTTACAATTTAATTATTGGTTATGAGTGCTGTATTATATAGAATTTGAGACAGAAATTTCACTTTTCATTGCTTAAATATAATAGGGTAAAATATTCTTTAGATGTTTCATTCTTACAGTAGATATTATTTTGATCATTTAAATTTGAAATGTGCACTTTCAATCATTTTTTGTTAACATAATTATTTACACTTAATTGAAAATGCTGACTAAACAAATTTAAATGTCATTATGTGCTAAAATGTTGATAAAAAATGCTTGAATTTTAACTTTTAGTATAATGATTTTTATATTTTAAAAAATAGTCATTTTTTATCCTCATTTAATTATAAAATCACCCTTTTATATTTGTGGAATTACAATTTACCGTTAATGAAGCTAAAGGTGTTTGTAAAAAAAAAACTAAACGTGTACTTTTAAAATTTAAATGATTAAATTGAAACTCGATGCATACAAAACTGATCAAAAATATGCTTTAGCTTATATAATATGATTTGTTAACATTTTTATGTCTATTACAATTTATGACAGACTGTTGCATACTGGTACATAATTTCACTCACTACACATTACTTATTAAAATTCTTGTGGCTATATTTTTATTTAAGTAAATTGAACGATCAAATTTTATTTCGAATAATTTATTTTTTCTAGTATATAGAAAATTTTATGTAAAATATAAAACCAATGTACATTTGAATATATAAAATTCTGAACAAACCACACTGTTGAGTATATTAGAAAAACGACTCTTTTTGCCAGTACAATCAGTGAGAAGGAGAACTTTTGGAAACTATTATAGAGATGGAGTATACTAGAAAAAGTCAAATCTTTCATGTGGTTATTTGCACATGACAGAGTGCATACAGTGGAATTTTGATAGAGAAGAGGCATTCAGGAGAACGCAACGTGTCTTTTTGGATGCATGAAAAATGAAGATGCAATACACTTGATGAGGGACTATTCAAATTCCACGGATAGGTGGAAGTCCAGTGTTGCACCAATTCATTGGAAAACTTTTCTCTCAATGTCTAGTCGAGAGTGGATTACTTGGAACCTGAAGCGGGAAGCTGGAGCTAGCCATACGAAGAACATTTCCTGGGCAACTTTATTTGGCTATGTGTACAGGGATATTTGGATAACTCGATGTAGAAGACTCTATGGCTCGCAAGAGTTGAGCAATCAAGCTGATGCTCAAGATTCTTTCTTTAGGGCTTGTTGGGACAAGAATTTGATTGACCATTGTATCTTTTATGGTAAGACACAATTGAAGGTCCCAAACAGATTTACAATCCCACCGGGATATGTGCGAGTGTGAAAGTAGAGGTGGATGCATCGGTCTTGTCAAATGGAATGAGTGGATGTGGGGGGAGCAATCATGGATGAAGAGGGGCATTGGATCTCCGTTTTTTGCTGCAAGCTAACAACAATTTCACTAGCTATTGCGGAGCTTATTGGAATGTGGAATGACCTAATTATGTGTCGGAATAAAGGACTATGAAATGTAGTTCTATTCTCTGACTGTGTTGAGGCCATTGATTTTTGTATGCGTTGATGTGATAGCAACCATCCTTTTGAGGATATTACGAATGACACTAAGAGTATTTTGTGTAGAGAGTGGCAAGTACTTACATCTCATAGTGATAGGGACCTCTTAGTGACTACTGATTACCTAACGAAAATGTCACATTCTATGGACAATGTGTTTTATACCTTTGATCAATCTTCACCTTATTTACAGCGGGTGGATCTTGATGAAGGAGTATGAGTTCTTGTAATAGTTTGTTAGAAATATCTCAATGAATTTCAGGTTTTGATTAAAAAAAAAAAAAACTCATTCTAAAGATTTGTATGATGCACGAGTCCACCTAAATTATTGTAAAAATTTTCTTAACTTAAAGGGCATATCCAAAGGATTACAATCATTCACTAAGAAGATATTTGAGCAATTTAGATGTTTAAAATTGTAAATAAAGTGAAATATTATGTTTGCTAATTTGAATACCAATTCTCTTATATGCGCCTATTATTATGCATACTACATAATGAGATACATGATAATGGACAAATAATTAATTTTAAAAAGTAAACAGCAATTTTTTAAAAAAGAAAAGTTTTGAATTTGTAGGGACATAACGACCTGATAACAAAAATGATTTGGATTATGTATGTAGCTGGGAAAATAATGAGCATCTGAACAAAAAGTACATAACAATGTAACTCGACTGTAACTTTAGTGATCAGAAGAACCAACTAGAGCGTAACATCAAACCATATATTTCAGAATTCCCAGCAGTCACATAGGCAAGACCAGGCTCCAAGCAGAATTTATTAGTCAAGTTAAATTTCAGATATGATTCAGCCTGAAAGAGATCCCCACTTGCTGAATCACCAACCATCCCACTGAGGCTCATTTCCTAGCCAAATGAATCTTCTGAGGCATCAGCCATACTCATACCCCACTGAATATTTGATCTGTTCATCTCAACCCAACCTCCAATCTTTGTGATATCCTCAATTTCGGATTCCAGCGTAAGGGCTATTGATCCATTGGAGAACCATGTCTTTGTTTCTGGCAATGGAAGTGCTCCATAAGCAGCTTCAGGTACTGCTTCTGGTTCTCCTCGTTTTGATGTAAGTATTGGAATTGTAAGAGGTCCAAGCTTTGATAGTTCAGTTGATGAAAGAGGAACTTGGTAGAGACCCATAACAGACAGCTTAGTACCTTTGGGTAAATGATATGAAAGTTCAGAGAAAGTGCTGTACCAATTCTCACTTGTATTAGAACCTAATGGCATTCCTAGTCCTGATACAAACTGAGCCAATGAAGCAACAATATTTGATTTTCTCACCATCATGCTGATGGCACTACCGTCTTGCAGATTCAGTAGAGGTGGTCCTACAGGGGGGTCCATGCTTGATGCACAGAAACACATGATGCAATTAGGGCCCTAACAAATGATAGTCAAAACCAAATAAAAATAAAAAAGGAATCATAGACAAGTCTTTTATCTGCACGCGCGCACACACAGACACACCAACTACAGGGAGGTAAAGAAGACAAATCAAGAGAAAACATGAATGATTTTAAAGTCATATCCGTTGCAAAGAGAAGTGTATACAGCTCAGACATTGGTGGCTCCAGATTAAATTTGACCAAAAAACATCATGACTTGACCTCAGGATAGTTAAAACTGTTGTCAGCCAAATACAAGAACCAAAGAAGACAACCTAATGGTTTCAAATTCTAACAGTTTCCAGGGAAAAGTCAACAAACAAGCTCCCTTTTTTCAAAACCATTATATTCTGTTTCAATGTTTTCAGAACTTCTAACAACTAATAGTTTACCCAAATTGTACATAGAATAGAAGATCTCGCTAATAAAGGCCTCGATTTGGAATACCATTAAAATTTTTGTTCCAGCAGTAACAAGTTCTCAACATGAACATTACCAAGTCACCATGAAGAAACAAGTAAGATTCTGTTATACCTGGCCGAACGATTTCAAAGCAGTTGCAACATCTTTGCCTTGAGCTCCTATAGGGGTGACCATCACAGATAACCAATCACTAACTTTTGCCAGATAACAGAGTTTGGCCAGAGAAAGCGAGCTTCCCAGGACATCAGTGTCATGATCCTTACCGACTGGCCACAAACTCAGCAACAAGAGTATCCTTATCCCTGATTTTTGTTTCGAAAATTAACCTCGAATCTACTCCAGTTCTAATTCCAGCTCTATTTATTACATCTAAATCCTCCTCATCAATATCATTCATCATCAACAAAGCTCCAAAGAGATCCACATATCCCCTTATATGAGTGGCAGCTTCCTGAAAGGGACCTCCTGATGAGGGTTTATAGAAGGAAAGTACTCTTTCAACCTTGTCCTGTCTTTCCCTGAGTTTCATGAGATCCGAAAAAGCTTCTATCTTTAAACGTTTTAGGATTTCAGTCTGCAATTATTATCGTGTACACATAAGTCAAGCACACCATGAAGAAACCATTGCCTAAAGAACACCTAGTTCATCTATGAAATATACAACAGTGAACATAATTCTTTATAGACAACCAAATTTGAAAAAACAATAGAACATCAAGCTCCAAATATTTTTCAAGTTGTGAGTTTGAAATCTTCTTGTAATGAGCTTTAAAAATGTGTACATTTTTCTGAATTCACAATAAAAACTAAAGACTACTGATTGAAACCTGCATCAGTAAAATGAGAGTCAAGGATTGTGCCTGAAAAACTAATGAAGAAACTCACGAAACAAATAAAGCATCATATAAAATCAATAACATCCATGGAAATCAATAAAATAGGGGTAAGATTGTGCAACATCTATTTTAAGCATGGCATTGACCAAAATAGGATGACAAACATCAAAGTATGCTGCATAATGCTCACCACTCACATCGGAACCATCCAATTCTACAACGAAAAATCCCTTTTTTTTTCTTTGCAATAAATAAATGAGGATTGCCTACATTAAGCAAAATGCATTAAACAGCACCAAAAAAAACAACATTGTGTTGGAAGATTAAGTGTGGAATAGTGGAATCAGACATGGAGGGTGGAAGTGAATAAACATACCGGATTGCGAGAAGAAGAGTTTGGGCGGTTACCATGGCCAGGGATGAGGCCCGCGAAGAATTCATGGCTTGATTTAGAAAAAGCTTTCAACTTGTCGAAGAAAGTAGCAAGAGGATCCATTACTAGCAAAGAAAGAAAGAACTGTGCCAGAAAGACAAAACACAAAAATCACAGCCCTTTACTCATATAATGTCTTTGAGGCTTACCAACACTTGCCTTCAACCTACATTTGCCTCACTTATTCTAATCTTATATATGGCACAAGTTGGGTTGACTGACTGGGGAAAAAAAAAAGGTTGGGTTGAGTGACGAATTTCTTGCAAGATATAATAAAATAAGGGCTAGTGAGTATGAATTGCACTTTTAGTGCTCAAGTTTAGACAACAATATTTATTTCAAAGTAATAATTTGATTTTAACTTTGTTTGCACAATAAAATAAATACAGGCAATGAGTTTGAACGTATGTAAATTTATAAATGGAAAAAAAGTTACCTCAAAACAATTGTTTGGGGCTTACTATTTGACATTACATGATACTAATAATAATAGAAAGTTTTTACTTTTTGGTGACCTTTCAAGTATCAACTATCAATGGTTGCCACCGTACTGGGCCTCTTATTGCTTCTGCCTCCTCTTTTCACATCTCATACTACTTAACTAATACAAAAAGATTAAAAAAATAATTAAATTATTTTAAAATATTTATATTATTTATAAACTAAGTTATCTTATTTATAAATTGGTATATAATATAATGTAACTATGTACATAAGTCTTTCAAGAAATACATATAACATATACTATAGTTAAATAATTTATATTTAATTTTTTAAATTTCTCTTAATTAGTTCACTAGGTCTTATATTAAGATTTTAAGGTAGTATTTAATACTCCTTCTGATCCTTAATATATTATCTATTTGAGGAGTTATCTTGATCTTAAATATAATACTTATAATGTTTCTGGGTTACTTTGTCTCTTTTGCAAAGTCTTTTGGGCCAAATTACTTTGTCACTTATTGGCGTTTATAAAATTTTAGAGAAAAAGAAAATAAAACAAAAGGAAAAACTTCTGAGTTTGCTGACATTTTTTTAGCCGACATCTGATCCACCCTTTAGTACGTTGTATATACTAAGGGTGTGTTTGATTGGGTTTAAATTGAGAAAATAAGTCCTTATTTTTGAGCCCAAAGAACTTATAGTGAGGAAAACAATTTTAATGTGTTTGGTTACAACAACAACAATAACAAAAAAGCATTTATCCCACTAGGTGGGGTCGGTTACATGGATCACATGACGCCAATGTGCTCTATCAATAGCCATATTTCCTGATAAATTATTGATCCGAAGATCCCGTTGAATAACTTCATTAAAGGTTCTCTTTGGTCTCCCTTTCCCTCTTTTGGGAAGATTCCACACCATTTGATCAACTCTTCTTACCGGCACATTTAATTGAAGATTCCACACCATTTGATCAACTCTTCTTACCGGCGCATTTAATTGTCTTCTTTGAACGTGCACAAACCACCTCAAGCGACTTTCTACCATTTTCTCATCAATCGATGCCACACCAACTCTTCCACAGATATGATCATTCCGGATCCTATCTTTTATTGTATGACCACACATCCATCTCAACATTCTCATATCTGCTACCCTCATCTTATGTTCATGTTTCCCCTTTAATGCCCAACACTCACTGCCATATAACATTGCTGGTCTAATAGCTGGCCGATAAAGTTTCCCTTTTACCTTACCCTGTACTTTACGATCATATATAACCCTAGTAGCTTTTCTCCATTCAAACCACCCGGCTTGAATTCTATTATAAACATCACCATCAATTTCACAATCCTTTTGTATAACATTGGTTGGATTTATAAAAATAAGTTCTTATGAAAAAAAATAAGAATTTATGGAGGAAATAAGCACAAGTTGAAAAAAGTGACTTATTTTTTAAAAAAAGAACTTATTTTGGTGGGCCCACAAATTCTGACTTATTTTTCACATCCAATCACAACTAACCCAAACATACACAATCTGATTTATGGAAAATAAGTCACTTATAAGTCTTTTTTTTTACAGCTGATCCAAACATAAATCTCATTACAAAATCTGACTTATTTTCAATCTGACTTATATATAAGTCACTTCTCCAGAAGTCCATCCAAACACACCCTAATACTACCATCTTAAGCGGACATTAAAGTTTGACTTTGCCTCACCTTGATCCCAGACATCTAATAAAATAGACAAAGTTACAATTTATTTATTGGTTATGAGGGTTGTATTATATAGAATTTGAGACAGAAATTTCACTTTTCATTGCTTAAATATAATAGGGTAAAATATAGTTTAGATGTTTTATGTTTACATTAGATTAGATATTATTTTGATTCTTTAATTTTAAAAATTGTACTTTTAACCATTTTTTGTTAACACAATTATTTTCACTTAATAGAAAATGCTGACTAAACAATTTTTTTTTTTTTGCCCAACTGACAAGACAAATTTAAATGTGATTCTATGGTAAAATGTTAACAAAATATACTTAAATATTAATTTTTCAGTACAATCATTTTTATATTTTAAAAATTAGCCATTTTCTATCCGCATTTAATTCTAAAATTATCCTTTATATTTGTTGAGTCACAATTTAACATTAAATGAAACTAACGGCATTAGTAAAAAAATTAAATGTGTATTTTTCAAATTTAAAGGATTAAAATAAAATTTGATGTGTACGGAGAAATGCTAGAAGTAAGCTTTAGCCTATATAATATGATTTGTTAACATTTCTATGTCTATTACAATTTATGACACAGACTGCGTACTCGTATATAATTTCATTCACTACACATTGCTTATAAAAAATGATATATTAAAATTTTTATGGCTATATTTTTATTTAAATAAATTGAACGATCAAATTTTATTTCGGAAAAATTATTCTTTTCTCTACTATACAGCAAATTTTATGTAAAATAAAAAAAACCCATGTACTGTTGAAAATATAAAATTCAGAACAAACCACACTTTTGAGTATATTTAAAAAAAAAAAAAAACGACTCATTGTAAAGATTTGCATGATGCACTAGCCCACCTAAATTATTGTAAAATTTCTCTTAACATAAAAGGGCATGTCCAAAGGATTACAATCATTCACTGAGATATTTGAGCAATTTGGGATTTATTTATTTATTATGTTTGCTAATTTGAATATCAATTCTCTTATATGCGCTTATTATTATGCATACTATATAACGAGATACATGATATTTAATTGATTAATTGATTGATAATTGACAAGTAAACAGTAAATTTTTTTTTTAAAAAAAAGAAAAGTTCTGAATTTATGAGGACACAACGACCTGATAACAAAAAATGGTTTGGATTATATATGTAGATGGGAAAATAATGAGCATCTGAACAAAAAGTACATAAGAATGTTACTTGAGTGTGATCAGAAGGACCAACTAGAGCGTAACATCAAACCATATATTTTAGAATTCCCAGCAGTCACATAAGCAAGACCAGGCTTCAAGCAGAATTTATTACTCAAGTTAAATTTCAGATATGATTCAGCCTGAAAGAGATCCCCACTTGCTGAATCACCAACCATCCCATTGAGGCTCATTCCCCAGCCAAATGAATCTTCTGAGACATCAGCCATACTCAAACCCCACTGAATATTTGATCTCTTCATCTCAACCCAACCTCCAATCTTTGTCATATCATCAATTTCAGATTCCAGCGTAAGGGCTATTGATCCATTGGGGAACCGTGTCTTTGTTTCTAGAAATGGAAAAGCTCCATAGGCAGCTTCAGGTACTGCCTCTGGTTCTCCTCGTTTCGATGTAAGTATTGGAATTGTAAGAGGTCCAAGCTTTGATAGTTCAGTTGATGAAAGAGGAACTTGGTAGAGACCCATAACAGACAGCTTAGTACCTTTAGGTAAATGATATGAAAGTTCAGAGAAAGTGCTGTACCAATTCTCACTTGCATTAGAACCTAATGGCATTCCTAGGCCTGATACAAACTGAGCCAATGAAGCAACAATATTTGATTTTCTCACCATCATGCTGATAGCACTACCGTTTTGCAGATTCAGTAAAGGTGGTCCTACGGAGGAAGCGTCTGTAAGACCCTTTCCATGCTTGATGCACAGAAACACATGATGCAATTAGGGCCCTAACAAATGATAACCAAAACCAAATAAAATAAAAAAAGGAATCATAGACAAGTCATTTTTCCGGGCACGCACACACACACAAATCATAGGGAGGTAAAGAAGACAAATAAAGAAAAAACATGTATGATTTTAAAGTCATATCCATTGCAAAGAGAAGTATATAAAGCTCAGAAATTGGTGGCTCCTGATTAAATTAGAGCAAAAGGCATCATGACTTAACCTCAGGATAGTTAAAACTGCTGTCAGCCAAATACAAGAACCAAACAAGACAACCTAATGGTTTCAAATTCTAACACTTTCCAGGGAAAAGGCAACAAATAAGCTCCCTTTCTAAAAAAAACCATTATATGCTGTTTCAATGTTTTCAGAACTTGTAACAACTACTATTTTACCCAAATTATACATAGAAGAGAAGAACTAACTAATAAAGGTTTGGATTTGGGATACCATAAAATTTTTGTACCAGCAGTGACAAGTTCTCAACGTGAACATTACCAAGTCACCATTACGAAACAAGTAAGATTCTGTTATACCTGGCTGAGTGATTTTGAAGCAATTGCAACATCTTTGCATTGAGCTCCCATAGGGGTGACCATCACAGATAACCAATCGCTAACTTTTGCCAGATAACAGAGTTTTGCCAGAGAAAGCGAGCTTCCCAGGACATCAGTGTCATGATCCTTACCTTTCTGATTGGCCACAAACTCTGCAACAAGAGTATCCTTATCCCTGATTTTTGTTTCAAAAATTAACCTTGAATCTACTCCAGTCCTAATTCCAGCTCTATTTATTACATCTAAATCTTCCTCATCAATATTATTCATCATCAACAAAGCTCCCAAAAGATCCACATATCCCCTTACATGGGTGGCAGCTTCCTGAAAAGGACCTCCTGAGGAGGGTTTATAGAAGGAAAGCACTCTTTCAACCTTGTCCTGTCTTTCCCTGAGTTTCATGAGATCCGAAAAAGCTTCTCTCTGTAAACGTTTTAGGATTTCAATCTGAAATTATTATCGTGTACACATAAGTCAAGCACGCCACAAAGAAAGCACTACCTAAAGAACACCTAGTTCATCTACGATATACACAACAGCGAATAAAATTCTTTATAGACAAACAAATTTGAAAAAAACAAGAGAACATCAAGCTCCAAAGATTTTCAAGTTATGAGTTTGAAATCTTCTTGTAATGAGCTTTAAAAATGTGCACATTTTTCTGAATTCACAAGAAATACCAAAGACTACTGTCTGAAACCTGCATAAGTAAAATGAGAGTGAAGGATTGTGCCTTAAAAAAACGAATGAAGGGACTCACAAACCGAATAGAGCATCACATAAAAACCAATAACGTCCATGATAGGAATCAATAAAATAGGGGTAAGATCGTGCAACATCCATTGTAAGCATGACATTGACAAAAAGAGGGATGACAAACATCAAAATATGCTGCATAGTATTCACCACTCAGTTCGGAACCATCCAATATAGCAACACAGCATAAATGATCAAAAACAAAACCAAATGAAAATCCTTTTTATTGCAATAAATAAATGAGGATTGCATACATTATACAAAATACAATGAACAACAGCACCGCCTAAAGCAACATTGTGTTGGAAGATTAAGTGTGGAATAGTAGTATTAGACATGATGGGTTGAAATGGGAAACATACAGGATTGCGAGAAACAGAGTTTGGGCGACTACCATGGCCAGGAATGAGGCCGGAGAAGAATTCATGGCTTGATTTAGAGAAAGCTTTCACTTTGTCGATGAAAGTAGCAAGAGGATCCATTACTAGCAAAAAAAGAAAGAAAGAACTGTGCCTGAAAGACAAAACACAGAAATCTAGAAACATATGAGAAATAACGCCTACAGTATGAAAACCCCTATTTATAGAGTGCATTTGAGGGCGAAAGAAGGGAAGACAAAAAGTGAGAACCAAATGAGGAAATAAAAGCTCAAAATTTAGGTTATTTTATTATGGGGAATACCAAAAGAGAATAATTTGAAACAGAAGGGAAAGGAACGTCAACTCACGCTTTGAACTTCACTTCACTCACTCTTCGCCACAGAATTAAGTAACTTCAACTCGCACAAATGTGTGATGGCGGAGTTGTGGAGCGAGTGTTTTCAGGCCTTACCAGTGACGACCCTTATAGTGAAGCAAGAGGACGAACACAACCAGCAACCTCAGCTCGATAATTAGTCGGCGCTCTTCGGAACAACATGAGATTGGTACAGAAGAGAGACAAGAGACTGCTGGGGGAGAGACAAAGGCGCTAGGTTTTCATTAAATAATGTTGTAGTAACTTGTAAGGTGTAAATTTGGCTCCCGAATCTTCTTCTTTTTCAAAATTGTTAGGAAAATTTCAAAACAGAGAAATATTGTTCTACCAATACCATTAAAAAATTAATGTTGACCCTCAAAAAATTGACATTGACGATGATTCATTAACATCAACAATAGGGGGGATAATTGCTCTATTTTAATACTTTCAGGGTATAATTACTCCTGAGTGAAAACTTAGAGAACATATTTGTGCCTTAACTATTATTTAAAAATAAATAAATCATATCGGGGACCAGAATAGGATAAGACAACACTATCCTAACTCCCATTTGGTCCCGAACTTCATTGTTGTCTCGTCCTGATTTGTCTTTCGAGACAGGACTATCACATCCTAAAATGATCGGGAACAGGACAAAACAGTAGAATAGTTGGAACGAAAAAACACAGCTTTTAGTTCAATGGAGGGAAAGATTCCATGGACCTAACTCTTAAGCCTTTTTAATTTTAATATTTTTTTGAATATGAAATTTTATTATTTAAGAAAAAGTCTTTGTTGCAAGAATTGATTGAAATGTTCAACCCAATAGATATAAGCAAATGGACTTGATTTTTTCTGGAATATATATATAGGAAAAACATAGAAGTAATTAATTAAAAGTCCCATGTAAGGGGCATAATTAAGAACAAGTCTTATGAAATTTGGTAACTAACTTGAAGTGCTAAAGGACCTAGACAATATTATTTCTGAAGGGTGGGTCTCACTTTAATTAATAAAAACATCTCCCACCCTTCTTCACGTCACCCGGGATTCGGGGATCGCCGCCGGGAACAGGAGGTCGACGACGGAGGCAGCAATGTTTTAGAGGGATTCAGTTTTGAATGGGTGGTTGGTTACGGTGGTTATGGAGGAAGTTTTGTTTAATAAACTACCTTCCTTGTCTTCTTCTATGGCCATCGTCGATGGCCGTCTTGGGCATATGTGTCACCGTCGTTGTTGTACTGGAGGTAGTTGGTGAGGTGGAGAGTGGTGTGCAGCGGAGGAGAGGGCGGCAGGGAGTGACCACCGTTAGTTGCAGAAGGAGAGGGAGAGTTGAGGGTGGTGGTTGTGTAGGGAGCCATGAACGTGTGGGGAGGGAGGGAGGAGAGGAGGGGGAGATGGTAGAGGGGTGAGAGATTTTTTTTATTAATTAAAGTGGGACCCACCCTTCAGAAAAAATATTGCTTAGGTCCCTTGACACTTCAAATTAATTACCACATTTAATGGGACTTGTCCTTAATTTGTCCCTTATATGGGACCTCTAATTAATTACCCCAAAGACATATTTATGTGTACATGTACTTATATTCAATTTTGATTTTAATATTGTGTGTTTTTTTATCTTAACTAAATGGTTTAATTTTATTTGATTAGCGCCATTAACTCAAATTTAAGGGAAGAGCTGGTAATACGGGCATACCCAAAAAAGCCTGTTTTGAATACGGGTTTGATTTTCAAACCTGGACCATATTGTTCGGGTTTCGGGTCGACCCATATTAAGCCCAATTTTTAAAAATCTTTTTTTCCTTTTCTTTTTTTTTTTTTTCAATATAGCCGACCCCACCTAATGAGATAAAGACTTTGTTGTTGTTATTGATTTGTTTTTTACAATATAATTATAATACAAGTATACAACACAAGATTATAAATTTAAGTTCAAGTGTTTAACACATTACAAATAACAAAAATAATAGTAAAGCATAAAATACAATGCTCAACTTCAAATATTCCAAATTATCTTAAATCCCTGAACTAAATCAAAATCTAAAAGACTAAGATTTCAAATTTCGAATTTCCAACTTCTAAGTCCACATCAATTATCAACAATCAATCAATGTTAATTAGGAATAGGGTTTGTTTTATTAAAAAAGAAAGAAAGAAAAATGGAAAAAGAGATTCGAGTTGGCCCACGGGTTTGACATGTTAGCCAGCCACTGGCTCGGACTTGATGTGTTCAGGCCCAAAAGACCTATCTTAATATAGGCCTTATTTTTCCGAGTCTATAACTATATTATTTTACGGGTTTCGGGTTGGGCCTATGGGTTCCGGCACGTATTTCCGGCTCTAATTAACAGTAACAATAGTAATTAGATAAAGTAAGAGGAACTAATAGTGGTAATAGAGAAACCTTATTGATTTAATTAGGAGATAAAAACATACTTAAGTGGTATGTTTATAAGTAGAAATAAAAATAGAGAAAGAACACTGATAATTAAAGATTGTTCCCTCTTAATTTTGTGGATTTGAAATCCATGTATGTATATATGACATATGGGATAGAGTTAAAGGGAGTTGGCAAAACAATTACCCCCGGTCCTTAATATAAAGATTTAGTTAACTTTTTTTGGAAAGTTTATAAAGTTAAAATAAGTTAGTTAATCAAAACATATGTAATATATTATTAGATTATGTATTAGTTTATAAGTCGAAAAAACTAGTTTGAAGAAAAAATTCAAGTAAATCAACTTATTAGTGATTTATTTAGAAGTTTTAGAAATTTCCAAAAAGATCAACTATATTTGATATTTAGAAGCAGAGGAAGTATGTGACAAGTGATAACTCGCCTCTCCTCACCAAAAATGATTCTCTCTCTAGTGATATACTCTTATTCCTCTCTAATAGTGACTTCGCCCTGTATCATGATTGGAGTTCGCATTATTGCAATCTTGTGTTAGTACTTCAATTTGTCAATCAAATTCCATATACGACCCGAAATTCTACAAAATATAAATAGGTCGTGTTTGTTGAACTAAAGCTTGATTTAGCGTAATCTATTTTTACTCGTATGTCGATGAGCATCAGTTGCTGAGTATTAAGGCCATTATGGCTTCCAAATATTATACTTGGAATCGTTCAAAATGTCTATACATGAATTGCATAACTTTACATACATAAATAGGCTATCAATATTACTTTATTGATACTAGAAAATGACTTCAGGTGAAGAAAGAAGAAAAGTAAATGATGGGGTCCCACTACTAACAACGAAGTTCCATAAAAAAAAAGTTCATCTCTTCATCTTTCATTTTTATCTTTTCCTTCACTTTACTTGCAGCATCACTCTATGAGATCTTAATTCAAGGAAAACCTCACTGCAAAGAAACAATATACCTCTTTGGTCATATAGGGATTCTAACATGCATTATTGGATCACCACTACATGTCTTCATAAAAGCAATTGTACAAACCGGCTTGTTCATCAAGCACATCTCAGGAACTTGTATATTGCGATTCTCATTGACCCACTTTTAGATGGATTAATGCAATATTTGATCTTTATAGTTTGTCCTCATTTTAGTTTTGATCCATATAGTTTCAAATCATAAATTTTGATCTCTCAAGTTTCTATCCTTATATTTTTATGTACATGGATTATGTTGCCTCATAAGAGATAAATAGTCCAAAACTATATTTTGAAACTAAAGGTACTAAAACCAAAATTAAAGTGAACTATAAAAACCAAACATTGTATTAACCTTCTATTTTTTTCTCTCTCTCATCTCATCTGACTTAAATTTAATTTTTTTTTTTTTGCATGGTTTTGACTTTGACTTTGACTTTGATAAACCTCTGTAAATTTCAAACCAATCATCTTGAACAAAGTTTTGGTAAGAATCTAGCATTGTTGATGAGATGAGATCCTGACTTCATCACACTCTGCATTACATGCAAATCCTCCTTAGGTTTCAGCACTCCATTACCATCTGCAGTAGTTTTGTTTTCAGCATCCTCTTTAGCATCTGTGTTCTTAAAGCTTTTACGAAACACAGAATCAAGAAAATATTTGAGATGATCATTCTCTTGGAGTAAGTGTCTTATTCTGCCTTGTGTATGAGCATGACTTCTGGGTTTTGCTTCTGCAGGAAATACCAAGCTTCTTGTAAGATTCCTCAAAAGTTCAGCTGACAGCTTCCCATGATTCAGTGCACAGCAGATACTCATCTTTTCCTTGTCGGTTAGCCCTGCGTGAGCCTGTGGACATATTATATATATATATATATATATCAATGAAACCGTCAAATATGGAAGAAAATTGATAAACAACTAGAATAACTAGACAAATTTTCCCATGTATTGTACGAAGTCTGAAAAATGAGCTACACTATTTAGGATTTGTGAATGGTATAACTTACTATGTATTTTGTTACATATTTTGATATTGATAACAGAATAAAAGAATCAAGAAATAATTGGAGGCTTTAAAGTCCTCACCTGCTAAAAGAGATTTTCTAGTAGACCAGGCTCATCAAAGAGAGGAAACCAAGTTGATCATGAAAGTTAGAAGTGTACACATTGAAAGTGTAAATGCCATGTGTATATATATTTGTTTTCAGTTTGACGTGATTTACTAGTGGTCAGTAGACCAAGTGCTTGTTTGGAACTTCTTATCATGCACATTCACTCAAGCCAGATGAAAAACCCTCAAATTTACTTTCCTCATACATCATAAATCATGATTGAAAAAGTATTTTTCTAATTACCATTCTAAACAGAGCTTAAATTTGCCTAAAAATCTTCACAACTAGACGAGATTTATGTTTAGTTCCATGAGTATTTATCACAAATGTGGAATGAAAATATAACATGTGAATGATCGATTCTATTGCAATTGGTTCCATTCTCATCATAGAAAACACTATTGCAGAACAAGTATTAGCAAATGCAACAAAACATTTTCTATATTTACATATAACCAAACAAAATGACTGCTTACCTTCAGATAAATGTCCATGGCTAGGTATAACTGATCATGAGATTCTCTTGCAACCTCTGGGAGAACCGTCATTAATTCTGTAAATTCAGAAGGTTGGAGATGGCTATCTGCAGCAACTTCCATAAGAAATGAGTCCATCGTTTTCGCCACTCTCTTAAGTTTAAATAACGATATCCCAAAATCGCCTTCATCAACAAATACTTGTGTAAGCCTCAGTACGAAATCGACATCAAATTTGTGATTCACCCCTTTTGGAGGTGGAATAAGCAGATAATCGATTGTTATTTGATCCAATAGGGGACCTATAAGACTTTCTATTTTGCTTCTGCAGCATGAACTCATTATTCTCACTCTGAAACTGGTTTGATAGAGACCAAACAAGTCCTTGAAAGAAAGGAACCTCTTATCAAGCAATGAAAGGAGATCAATCACAACCTCTGTTGTCTCAGTACTCTTTTTCGATTTCGCAGCAGCTGTACAACTTAATTTGTGGTAATAAAATAGAAAATTAGAGACTAGCGCATGATCAAAATCATGAGAAATCATTGCCCTTACTACCTTATCAATCAAACCAGCCTTCAAGAACACAAGATGTTCAAACCACCAAGAAGGGCCAGAGCAGTTATTTCTCCAGCTATTGTTACTGCTAGTGTCACAAGAAAACTGAAAACTAGATCTATTAGAAGAACATGCATATGGGCTTGAAAAGCTTGGCAAGATCACAAGCCTCTCTATAAGGTGATCTACGATTCTGTCCAGAATTGTGAAGTAACTTTTAGAAGAAATCGAGCAATCTTGGCACCTTCTTAATGCTTCAAGGAGCTCAAACCAAGTCCACAAATGAATCCCCTCTTGAAGGAATTTTTCAATTTGGGATATCACATTTGGAATATCCATGAAGTGAGCAGCACAATAAAGGAGAACTATGTTGGAAGGAGTAATCACCATTTTAGTATTACTGTAGCAAAATCGTAGAATGAGCTCAAAACCATGTGCTCCTCCTGGAAAGTCATTGAAGATAACTTTAAGGACTTCATTTTTACCCATGAAATTACCAAATAAGTTGCTACATTTATTGGAGAAGGAAGAAAGAACATTCTGCAAGGTGGTTTCACATGAAGGTTAGATGGCCAGAGAAAGGAAAACACTTAACTAAAAAGAGATAGAGGAAAAAAAAAAAAAAGACTTTTGCAACAAAGAAAGCAAGAGAAGAGCTTTAGAGTGTGAAAGAAACATGTAGCAGATAGCCAACTACCATGGCAGATAAGAGAATATGACGCATCAAAACAGGGGAACACCAAGTAAATCCTGGATATTAGAATTAACAATAAAACCTATATAAATAAAGAAGCAATCTTCCCCTCTCCTCACCATAGAAATACTTAGAAACAGGACAAACATCAAAATGGGTGTATTAACAGATCTCACTTTCCAAAATACCAACTTCGATGAGTTTTCATTGATTTTCTCGACATTACACCTATTTTAGAAACAATGAATGCATCTAAGAATTGTTCTGCAAGAAGAGCTTGACGAAGATGAACTAAGACTAAGAAACAATGTTTAGTCATCAAGTTAGAAAGAAGGAAAAGCAACAACAGTCAATCTCCAGAATCGATGTTGAAACTAATTGAGAAAATGAACTATTTCGTTAACAGGGAACAAAGAACAAACACCCACAAAGAAGAAGAATCACCTTGTTCACCATGAAAGTTGCTTCACCATTGACGTCTACTTCAAGGTCACAGAAGCAAGTTCTTCCCATTGGTTATAATACCATGAATGATATTAAAGAAGCATGAAATTAGAATGAGAACTCAGAAGGAAAGAAAGGGGGAAAAAAATGGCTTTGGAGGATTGAAGAAAGTGTGTGAGTTGTGAATGAACGAACCCAGAAGAGGAAAGTGGAGAAAGACGTGAAAAGGGGTCATCAATTACGAACGGAGCAGGAGGAGAATGATGAAACTAGAAAGGTGTTGGTCAACAAAATAAGCGTGATGGTTTCTCTAAAGGAGGAGAGAATCGCGGGTAAAACTAACATGGGATTTCTATATTTTTTTATTTGAAAAAAAAATCTCAACAGAATAATTATATGATAAAGCATCAAGCTTTCTAAAATATTTATTAAATAAAAGATTAGATTAAGAAAAATAAGGTAAAAATGCACATTTTTAACAAAGTGAAAGTGCAATTTTAGTAATATAAGATGAAGTTGAATTTTTCTTAAAAAAAATTAAGGATGTAAAATAAATCATTTAAACTATTTATATTTATCTTTTTTCTGAAAAATAATTTACCTTACTTATAAACTAATGTATAATCTAATTATGTGTAACATATCTTAATATTTTGTGGTCTATTTTATTTCCTTAATCTTCACCAAAAAAGTCAACTTGATATTATATTTAGGTTTCGAGGAGTACTCTATTTTTATACAAGGTTTCTATTTGATTATTTAATTTTATAAAGCATATTTTTAAGTCACTGAAACATACTATATAAATCTAATACTCTCTCCGGTCCTAATTATAAAATCAAGTTAACTTTTTTTTGTGGAGATTAAGGAAGCAAATTAAACCACTAAATTGTAACATATCATACATGTAATTAGATTATAGGTTAATTTATATGTAAAATAAATTAGTTTTGAGGGGAAAAAAAGATAAATACAAGCAATTTAAAGTGATTTATTTTTTATTTTTAATTTCTCAAAAAAAGTCAATTTGATTTTATAATTAGAACAGGAGGGAGTAATACTTTTTTGAGACATGTTATTTTAAAAAGTAAATTTAATATGTCAATATTTCATAACCTTTTATTAACATTTAAAATGTTAACGTTCTTACGTTTTTTCAACTGCATTAGGGTTAAAGAAGTTGAAAGACACTTTATGAAAAAATAAACATCATATGAAGGCAATTTTTTTTTGGCATGCTATTCCATTAATCAATTTTATATCATTCAAAGGATAGACTAATTATGCCTTTTTTTTTTATCGACGTGAATTACACCAATTGAAACTTTACAACATCACATATGTTAATTATGTCTTCCGTTCAAGTTTTCACTCATTTTAGGAATGTCATATGCCTATATGCTATATATGTTTTTTTCAATATAACTGGTGTGTGTGTGTGTATATATATATCTATATATATACCTCCTTTAGTCTCTAATGATATAAGTAACAATTAACCAAATAACAAATATACACACATAAATCAAAATATTGGGTAAGATTAGATTAAAATAATAAATGTGTAATGGAAAGAATTTCTTTTCGAAACACACCTTTATTTATGATAATTATAATAAGTGAAAGTGCAAATGAATGAGAATAAGAAACGGAAGATACATGAAATAAATTGGGTATAAAAATAGAATAAGAGCATCATTTACTTGTATAAATACAAAACATTTCTTATATATAGGATTAATTCTATGTAAGAAAATATTATGGATATATAGGATAGGATGAAGGAATTTCCTAATGAAACTCTCCCACAAGACCGGCGTTGGAAAGCGTCATTTAGAAAGGAAATGTGAGTGTGATGAGAAGTGAGAACACACAACCCAACAAAATGAGAGAGAGGAAACACCAAAATTACCTTTTTTCCGTTACTCATGCCGCCATTTTCTACTGCTTCCCCCTTTTCCAACCTACTTCTTCATTTTTCATTCCACACTCTACATCAACAATCCCAATTCCGAAACCCCAAATATATGTTTTTGTTTCCCATGAATAAAAAACAAATGAGGGGTGTATGAAATAATCTCAAAAGGGTTCAACTTTATTCATAGACTTAATTATATATTTATATAAGAGAATAGAATAATCTAGAACAATTACCTAAAATAATATCTAACATAATATTCCTAATATCCTAACTAATATCCCTAATTAATAGGGATCCTAATCTGATTGAAAATAAAATATTTCCTAATTCTTAAATATCTTCTAATACTCTAACACTCCCCCTCAAGTTGGAGCATAGATTTTAATCATGTCCAACTTGTTACAAAGATAATCCCAGAGCAACAAAAAAAAGCTCATACTCCCTCTGAGCAACAAAACCATGCATATGACGCAACGACTAGATATGAAATATGAGTCCCGAAACGGCTCAACAAAGAGCAACCCAATTCACGCCACAAATGCACAAAACTATAGCTCGCCATAAACCCAAGAAAATCAAACCCGAATGCAATCACCACTAGGATTCGCCGGAACTGGGATGACAACTCCAAAATACAAAATTAAACCAAATGTCATACAAAGGACATTCAAACAAGAAAATTCTACTAAACGAATCAGCAGCCACACCATGGGCTCTAATTCAAACGACCACACCAGGGCCGCAACAAACAAAAACACCAATGGTTTCACAATGAAAAATCCAAACTCCAAAGAATTAGCATCCATGGTTAAATAGCCAACAACCTGAGAAGTATCAATAACTTCACCAAGAACCCAAAAGATAACAGCCAACTAAAACACTAGAACAGATCTGAAACCGCAAAATCAATCCTGAAGATTGAACAAACCAGATCTAGAACCAACAAATCACCAAATAATCAAACCTGATGCACCAAAATCAGTCCTTATAACTGACCAAATCAGGTCCAAAAAAAAATGAAAACTTTAAAGAAGCAGATCCAAATCAGAAACCAAACAAGTTTGAACAGAACCCCAAATAACAAATCAGCAACAATGCGTGAACAGTACCCGAACAGGACGGTGAATAGTAACGTGAACAGTATCCCAAACAGTGCGTGATGAACAGTGTTGAAAATTGCATGAACATTACGCGATGAACAGTAATCCAATGAACAGAAACAAAAGAACAGAGAAGTAGCGGAAATTTGGAACCCTAATTCCCTCTCACTTTTGAAACCCTAACCTCGCTATGATGCCATGTAGGAAATAATCTCAAAAGGGTTCAACTTTATTCATAGACTTAATCATATATTTATATAAGAGAATAGAATAATTTAGAACAATTACCTAAAATAATATCTAACCTAATATTCCCAATATCCCAACTAATATCCCTAATTAATAGGGATCCTAATCTGATTGAAAATAAAATATTTCCTAATTATTAAATATCTCCTAATACTCTAACAAGGGATTTTATAAATGAGTGGTTAAGGTGGATCAAGTATATTTTTTAAATACAAGTATGTTTAGCATCCTCAAATATTTTGTCACTTGATGAAACATTGTGAAGTATTTTTATAGCCTACTAAAATATTTTGGTTTGCATGTAATATTTTAAAGTATTTTTATAGCATACTAAAACATTTTGTTTTGCATACAATATTTTAAAGTATTTTGCTATGCAATTTTGTCTTAAGGTACAATAATTTTGAATTAGTTGTATATTCATCTTAATTGGAGTATTATAGGGCATTACCTCATGCATTTGACATTTCTGGATTTGAATTACTTCGTATGTGCTTAAAACTTCCATTGTAGGAGTAAAGAATGAGGATTAAAGCAATAACAAAGTAAAAATAAAAAACTTTTTCACAATAGGAAAATTCTAATTAGAAAATCAGATTGATTGATTGGATATAGTGGATTGGCCTCTAAACTTTCCTAATTAGTAAAATCAATCGGAATAGCTATTTGTTGCCGGAATTCTTGAAATTGAGTGATTGGATCTTCTCCAAATCTTTTATAATTGTTGTTAGCAGTCAAAATAGGAAACCCTAGGCCAATTTAGAAGGTTTTAAGTTGCCTTTTGTGTTATATATGGGGAGCCAACGAAATTCCCTCATATCCTCTCCCATTCGATTCTTTTCATCTTTTCCACCCTTATTGGCCGAAATTCTACCTTACCACTACACTCTAAACAAAATCGCGGGTAAAACTAACACGGGTTTCTATTTTTTTTATTTGGAAAAAAATTCTCACAGAATAATTAGTATATGATAAAGCATCAAGCTTTCTAAAATATTCATTAAATAAAAGCTAGATTAAGAAAAATAAGGTAAAAATGCAGTTTTTTCAGTAAAGTGAAAGTGCAATTTTATTAATATATGATCAAGTTGATTCTTTTATTTAGAAAAATTAACAATGCAAAACTAATTTAGCTTATAAACTAATATATGTAACATATGTTAAGATTTAATGGTCTATTTTACTTTCTTAATCTTCATAAAAAAGTCAACTTAATCTTATATTTAGGTTCGAGGGAGTACTATATTTTTATACAAGGTTTCAATTTGATTATTTACTTTTATGAAGTATATTTTAAGTCATTTAAATCTAACATCGTAAATTTCAAATAAAATTTTTGAGACATGTTATTTTAAAAATTAAATTTAATATGTCAATATTTGATAACCTTTTATTAACATTTAAAATGTTAATATCATTACGTTTCCTTAACTGGATTAGGGTTAAAGAAGTTGAAAGACACTTTATAAAATAAAAAAATAAACATCATATGAAGCCAATTTGTTTGGCATGCTATTCCAACAATCAATTTTATCATTCAAAGGATAGACTAATTACCAATTGAAACTTTGCAACATCATATATGTTAATTGTGTCTTCTGTTCAAGTTTTCACTCATTTTAGGAAGTCATGTGCCTGTTATATGTTTTTTTCAATATAACTTTGTCTCTTTTGCGCGCGCGCATATACATATATATATATATATATATATATACCTCCTTTAGTCTCTAATGATATAAGTAACAATTAACCAAATAAAACACACACACACACCAAAATATTGGTTAAGATTAGATAAAAATAATAAAATGTAATGGATACAATTTTTTTCTTCTAAATATACCCTTATTTATAAAAAAATTATAAGTGAAAGCGCAAATGAGTGAGAATAAGAAATGAAAGATGCATGAAATAAATTTGGTATAAAAATAGAATAAGAGCATCAATTTCTTGTATAAATACAAAACATTAAAAAAAACCAACACATAATTAGTCTAGGAGTGTAAGACCCTGTTAGATTTCTTAAAGTCTCGAATTAAGTCATAGAAAAAACATTTGTGTTAGGAGGGGAAGTCATAAGCCGTAAAATTTGAGTAATTTGTTATTAGAAAAGGCATTAGTTATCAGATGACATATTAAAAAAAATCTATGAAAGAAAATATTATGTATACATAAAATAGACTAATAGAGGAAGGAATTTAATCAAACTCTCCCACAAGCCCGGCGTTGGAAAGCGTCATATATAATAGAAAAAGAAAAGGACATGTGAGTGTGAGAGGTGGGAACACAGAACCCAACAAATGAGAGAGAAGCACCAAAATTACCTTTTTCTGGTTACTCATGCCGCTATTTTCTTCATTATGCATCCCTCACCCAAATCAACAATCCCGATTCTTAAACCAGATATGTTTTTGTTTCCCGTGAAAAAGAAAACAAATGAGACGTTTTATAAATGAGTGGTTAATTAAGGTCGATCAACTGTATATATATATATATAAATATAGAATAAAGGGTAAAAAATGACCATGTACTTATGTCCAATGTGCATATGGCACATTGTACTATTTTTTGCTCAAAATGATCAATCAACTTTCAAATTCGGGTCAATAATGACTATTCCGTCAAACTAGCCCAACGGACGTTTCAAATTCGGACCAATAATGACTCCTCCATCAAACTGGCCCAACGGATATTTCAAATTCGGGCTAATAATGATTCATCCGTTAAATTGACCTAATTTTCGTTATTTTTTTATGGGTAGGTCCCACACTAGAATTTCACATGAATTTAATTTTTGTTAGGCCAATTTAACGGATAAGTCATTATTGACCCGAATTTGAAACATACGTTGGGCCAGTTTGACGGATGAATCATTATTGGCCCAAATTTGAAATGTCCGTTGAGCCAATTTGACGGATGAGTCATTATTGGCCCAAATTTGAAAGTTCATGGACAATTTTGTGCCCAAAAAAAGTATAAGGTGCCATATGCACATTGGACAGTACATGGTCATTTTTGACCATTCACCCATATATTTATTTATTTATGAGTATCTGATACTATTAGCAACTGACTAATCCGGTTCGCGGGAATGTAGTCCCACAATCGGGGGAACATTGCTAACTCTAAGTAATTATTGTGGCTGCATACCCAGGGCTCGAACTCGAAACCACTGGTTAACTTAGAACAACCCACAACTAATTGATCAAAGCGCTTTGGTGGTACAATTATATTTTGTAAATGCAAGCTTAATATCCTCAAATATTTTGTCACTTGATAAAATGCTATTAAAGTATTTTTATAGCATATTAATATATTTTTTCTAGTGTTTTGAAAGCCAGACCGAATATTGATACGAAAAGTCAGTGGGTCATGATTCAAACGGTTGATTCAGTTGAATCATTCCATCGAGTCAATGATGGAATAATTAAATTTAAAAATAATATTGAATAATTATGTTATAATTAAATATATTATATTTATGCTGGAAAAAAATAATTATATTATATATATTCTTAGAATTATTATTATGATTTATATAAAAAAAATAAAACGAGCTGTAAATGCCAAATCAATTACATACAAATGGTACGTTAATAATAATCTAAAAACAAAAATTTATAAATTACAAATATTAAGGTATGTAAATAATTCCAAGACATAGTCGTTTGATCCCATGTCTTTTCATGTACGACCTTTGATAATTCCTAGAAATTCATGATTATTTGAGTATATTTGTCTTGAGTTTTTGTCTATTATTTATACATTTTAAATACTCAAGAAGGAAAAATGCTCATTTGATTTTCGGTTGCACATTAATGTATATTTATGTAAATTTTGATTGTTTTTATAGTTAATTTCTCATGTTATTGTATATAATTTTTGTAGGAATAATTTGATGCAATAAACAAGAGATTTCAGCCCTCCACCAAGCTCCCAATTGAACAAAAATAAGAATAAGCCAAAGATCAGCCCAAGAAATAAAGAAAATAAAGGCAAAACACAGAATCAAAGAGACTTCGCCGTGGCCTCGCCGCGGCGAAGTCACGGCGAAGTGCATCTGCCTTTGCTCCTATTTTGGTGAGTTCGCCGTCTGCTCGCAGCGGAGCTACAATATTTTCTGGAACTTTGGGGACTTCGCCATGGCTTTCGCCGCGGCGAAGTGACAGCGAACTGCGTATCAGACGCGCGTTTTGGACAGTACAGGGGAGCGTTTTAACTGATATAAAAGCTAGGGCTTCATTGTGAGCCCTCATTCTTCGACTTCTGGGCATATTTTGGGCGTGTTTGGCTCTGCTAGGGCTTGGAGATTGGTGGGATTTGGCTTGGGCTTTGAGCTTCAGAGAGATTTGGGTTTCCTCTCTTGGTTTATCTCTTCCATCTTCATTCTCTTCTCTTGTTCTGTTGTAATGTTGTATATATATGCTCCCTTGGAGTTGTAAAACATGAGTAGCTAAATACTTTGATTCTAGGATTATTTTGAACCCTTGTATGTATTGATTCTTGATTCCTCCTCTTATGTTGTGATTAATGATATCTATGTGCTTATTTTACTCCGTTCTTAATGCTTCTAAGTGCTTGATCACCATTTAGATTGTTGGGTTCACTTGATTTAGGACTCGAGAGAGCTAGGGTGAGTGTAGAACTTGGGTAAAATAGTGCAAGAACCTGAAGTTTGCATGGATGGAGGGTTTTGCTGGCAAGATAGAGATATACTTGCTAGCCTTGCATAGTCATATTAGGGTTGGGGCATTAAAATTAGGTTTTATTAACTTGTAGCAAGAGATTGTGCAACTTAAATAAAACTAAACACTTGTTCTTGACGCGAGAGCGCTTTTACAGGTACCCAATGAACCATAGATTATCACATGGTATCGTTGAGAGCTTCTTTGAGGGGAGGTTAATTGAGTTTGAAGAAGTACAAGGGGGATAGATAATCTTAGGACCCATTTTATCCTTGAGGTTGGAGAATCACTTGTGTATAATTTTACTTTCATTTATTTTCTTTCATTTTCAAACTCTACATTTGTGTCACTCAAATTGGGAGAGAGTGTGACGATCATTGCTTGACCGGGTTTTGGATAAATCATCGTGGGAACGATACTTTTCTTATCACTTTATTACTTGGCGCGACCCATGCACTTGCGGCGCAGGGCGAACAACCTCATTTGCTGTTTTATTTTACCATCTCCTCCTCTCTCCTCCTCGTTTGATCCCATGGCCTTGGAGGCATTTATATATGGAGGCTTAATGTTCCCCAGAGGCGCAAAATGTTTCTGTGGTTAGTCTGCAGGAATCGACTGTTAACTAATGAAGCTCGAGAGAGAAGAGGCCTCTCATCTTCTTCGGCCTGTAGTAGCTGCCCAGGTGTTAAAGAGACAGTGCTGCATGTTTTGAGGGATTGTGACTTTGCAATGGAGGTATGGTCAAGGATACTTCCAAATGATTATTTCTCAGCTTTTATGGCTTTCAACGAAGTACGTAGTTGGGTAGATTGGAGTGTGAGGAGTTCGTTCAGTATACAGAGTTATCCATGGAGACGCTGGTTTCCTTTATTATGATATCAGATTTGGACAGCAAGGAATAAAAGGATTTTTCAGAATATAGTGACTGCTTCTGAAGCTATTTTGTCAAAGACTTGTGCTTGTATTAGTTGGGGTGATCAAAGAATTTTGAAACAGTTCAATCCAACTGTTTCGGCTAGTGCATGGGAGCCTCCAGTGAAGGGCTATGTGAAAATGAATGTGGATGGTTCTTGTCTCTCTCAAGGGGGACGCATTGCTTGTAGTGGTGTTATGAGAAATTGTAAAGGAGAAGTATTGGGGGGTTACTTGTTTAATATTGGGGTTGGAACTAGTTTGGTAGGTGAACAATGGGGCTTGCTAATGGGATTAAAATGGTGTTGGGATTATGGCATCCGCCATTTAATCATAGAGACGAACTGCAAGATGTTGGTAGAGGTGATAGAAGATAGAAGTTTAGAAGGAGATTTTTCTCAACTGATATTGCTAAAGATTTTTAATCTCCTTAACCGTGCATGAGAAGTTTAGGTCTAGTGGTGCCCCAGGGAAGCGAATTTGCTAGCAGATACCTTGGCCAAGTTTGCGTTCAACTTAGGTGCAGGTCTTGTTTCGTTTACTGAAGTCCCTTCACAGGTTGCAGACCGGATGTCCCAGGAGCTTAGGTCTTCTAGGTTCTAAGCTGTGATGTGCTGTTGTACTCATAAAAAAAAACCGATCATTATGGTCTATTTGTGGGGAAATTTTTGTGAATTCAATTTTTAAAAATTGAAGGAGTGAGGTTATGATATTTTAAGAAAAAGAAGATGTAATATACAAGAGTTATAAATATTGATTTAGAACTTCTAACCCCACTTTTCAAATTCTTGTAAATCTAAGTCATAAAAATTTCCCCTAGACTTATTTTCCCTCCCCTCCCCTCTAGTACCAAATAGGCCCTAAAGGTAATCTAATAATTTCATAACTACATTATATTACTAATAATATTACTAAAAAGTCTTTTGTAACTTGTTAATAATTTTTGGATTTAAAAGGAAACTTACAATACCAATTTTGTCATCTTTAGGATTGAATGCAATTGTCGTTTAATTATACCCTATTTTTTATTGGCTTTTTCATTAGATAATTACATTATAAAAAACAAACAATCAATTTATATTCCACGCGCCGACTCGCCGTGCCCAAACCGGAGTTGTTGACTCGTTTATCAACCCAATATGGTTTCTTCACCCTTTCTCCTTCTCAATTTCTCACTATTGCTGCGTTCATATGAGATGACGCAAAAAGATTAATCATACTTTCGATTCATTGATAATTGAATAACTTCACGGGGCAAATCTAACAAGCAAACCAATTCGGGGAATAGAAATTTCCTCGATCGCTTCGTTGATTCTGAACATTCGGTGTTGTTTAAGGAAAGTAGCTTCAATATGTTGGAGAAGATCGGGTTGCCGCCAAAGCCATCACTGCGAGGGAATACTTGGGTTAATGATGCCTCACACTGTCAGGGTTGTTCATCTCAGTTTACCTTCATCAATCGCAAGGTTTTCTTCTCACAATTCCATGATCACTAATTTTTTTTTTTTTGTCTTTTCATATATTTAATAGATTTTATTACTTTGGGTTATCTTTCAAGCTAGCCTCGATCTGGTTGTTTTCTCTGTTTTCATCTTTCTTTTTGGATTGATTTAGAAACATCTGTTTATTAGAGGGGAACCCATTTTTTTTGTTTTTTTTGTTTTTTGGTTTCGCAATGGCTTTGTAGGAGACTATTCTCCACTTTACTTCAAGGTCTTAGTTATTTAAAAGGGAAAGTCTGGGCAAAGTTGTTGCACGTCTGATATTCTGGTTATGCTTGCTAACTTTGATATTATTCTTCAGAGTTCAAGTTGTAGATATAATGTATGTTTCAGATTATAGAATTCTTTTTATGGTCTCGGTTAAGTCTATACTTGATGATACGTCAGGTAGGAGGAATGTTGTTGCTAATTAGTTTGGTCATCTAAGGGAATGGTACACAAGTTGATTTTCTTTAGTAAATTAGTTAACTTGATGTAATTGAAATAGTAATAAGGGAGGATTCTATATAATGGTAAAGTACGTTTATGCTTACTTGAATCTGGCTATGTTTTAACTCATTGTTTTTTGGACATCCAAGAGTTCTTATTTGTCTATAAACATGCGATGTACAAAATTCTCTTCTCTCTTTCAATCCATATCTAATATCTCTTTAATTACTGCTTGCTTTGCACTAGAAGTGTTAAATTTAACTTCTCATTGATTAATGTATTATCAGAGAGAATCTGTTATATATGTACATACATATATGTGTGTGTGTGTGTGTTTTTTTTTTTTTTGGGGGGGGGGGGGATGTAGAGTTTTGATTTCACTTTATTGTGCATTTTGTTCTTCTATTTTCTTATGATAAAATATCTCATTGGGTCTTCAAAATACCTTCCTCTTACCTTTTTAAATTATGATGGGCCCCCAAGACACAAGTTTGATTCTTGAGGATCCATGGAGGTATTGTAAAGGAACACGTTTATCAGGGAAATATGTAACTGGTTTGGGGTTCTGGTTAGGTGTAGGCAGGAAACATGTGGAGTTTCTGGAGTGGGCATGAGTGTAATTCTGTGATTGCTTGGGAATGGGCGGGCAAAATTCTGGAGGAAGGTGAGAGGAGATAGCTAGAGTCTTGAAAGTCTAGGAACCCTTTTTCATACAGAAGCATGCCTAAAGTTTCTACAGTTTTATCAAATTATGATTGCAATATGATATTTCCTGGAATCAGTGTTACTGGCGTTCGATCTACCTTATCTGTCAATTCATTGCTTTTAAAGGATGTTGTTGTAAAGGAAAGCCAATATAGATATTACTTCATTAAAGAATTTCTTGTTAATATATTAATTTTTTATTTTGTTTGATTTTAATGGAATACGAAGTCATTTCTTGGTTTAAAATTTAATTTTTCTTGTCTTTTTTGAACCATTTTAGCATCACTGTAGGCGGTGTGGAGGATTGTTTTGCAACAGTTGTACTCAGCAAAGAATGGTTTTACGTGGACAAGGTGATTCACCGGTACGTATTTGTGAACCATGTAAGAAGCTAGAAGAGGTGGCACGATTTGAGCTGCGACAGGGACGCAGAACTGGCAGAGGTAGTTCCTATTTTTCATGGTTTTTAAATTGTTCCTTTTTTACATCAAAGGATCGGTTTATATCTTTTTTACTTGCATTATAACTTCATTGTTTCATCCTTTTGAATGCTTACCCATATTTTTTATTCTAGGGAGCTCGAAATCAACACCTAGGTCTGAAGATGAAATTTTGAACCAGATTCTCGGCCATGATGGAGAGCAATCTTCTTCGTCAGGAAATCATTCGACTAATAGCACAATTGCTCATGGTCATAGATCAGTTGGCAGTGTATCCTCTTCAAGTACCGCAGGACATGCCAATCAGGGTGTCGGTGACATACAAAAAGCTATCTCAAATGATGATGTCAATATTTTGGGGGTTGATGTGGGATCCACCAGTCCCGATGATTTGCGGCAAAAAGCTTTGGAGGAAAAGAAGAAATATAAAATTCTGAAAGGGGATGGAAAATCTGATGAGGCCCTTAGGGCTTTTAAGAGAGGTAAGGAGCTTGAAAGGCAGGCTGATGCCTTGGAAATTCATTTAAGAAAGATTCGTAAGAAAAATTCATCGTCTGGCAACATGTCTGATGTGTTGAGCAGAGAGATTTCTTTAGAATCTGGGAAAAAAACTAAGTCACTTCCTCACATGCATAAAGAGAAGCATGATCTTACTGCTGAACTTAGAGATCTTGGGTGGTCTGATTTGGATCTTCGAGATGAAGATAGGAAGTCGGCAAACTTGAGTTTGGAGGGTGAACTATCATCTATTATTGGAGATATTCATCCAAAGACCAGTGAAGAAAGGGGCAGTAGAATCGACAAGACTCAGGTTGTCGCTCTTAAGAAAAAGGCTCTTGCATTGAAGCGAGAGGGGAAGCTTGCAGAGGCCAAGGAGGAATTAAAGAGAGCTAAAGTTTTAGAAAAGCAACTGGAAGAACAGGAATTGCTGGCCGGAGCTGAAGATTCTGATGATGAGCTATCGGCCCTTATTCGTGGCATGGACAATAATGAGGAAGGATCTTTAAATATTTATGACCATGCCCATAACTTTGATTTTGATAAACTTTTGAGAATGTCTGATAATCTTGACGGAAATTTTGAAGTGACTGATGATGATATGTTGGACCCTGAAATAGCTGTTGATTTGACGTCATTAGGGTGGACTGAAGACTTTGATAATTCTGTAAATAGAGCATCTGAGTCTCAGGCCCCTGATGCGGAGGCATTGCTTAGCGAAATTCAATCTTTGAAAATAGAGGCTCTTAGATATAAGAGGGAAGGTAATGCTGAAATAGCAATGACATATTTGAAAAAGGCAAAGTTATTAGAAAGGGAGCTTAATAGTTCTGGGTTTGAAGAGAACGATGCTACAGCGAAAAAATCCACTGCTGCCAGTAAAGGTGTTAGTTCTCAAATTGCTGGTAAAGGATCAGAATTTATTGAAGCAGGTGAGAGAAATATTAATTCCATTTCCACTGATGAGGCACCAAAAAGTCGATTAATGATTCAGAAAGAACTTTTGAATTTAAAGAAGAAGGCTCTTGCATTGAGAAGGGAAGGGAAACTGAATGAAGCAGAAGAAGAATTGAGAAAGGGTGCGGCTCTTGAGTATAAACTGGAGAAGATGGATAAGACTCAAAATCTTAATGGATCTCAGTTGAAAATTGGTAGTAGTGTTCCGCATTCAGCACACAAGCTTCCTGATATTCATAAAGATCTTCCTCTTGGGGAAGGAGTAGAGGAACAAGTGACAGACTCTGATTTGTCTGATCCATCATATCTTACAGTTCTTAGGGACTTGGGTTGGAATGATGATGATGATGATGAACCTCCTAATTGTTCAACCAAGTCTTCAAAGAAAGATGGTGATCAATCTGTGCTGATCAATGATGATTCTGTCAGCCAGCATTCTACAAATATGTTTGCAGGAGCACCAAAACGAAGTAAATTTGAAATTCAGAGGGAACTTTTGGGTTTAAAAAGAAAGGCTCTTGCTCTCAGGCGTGAAGGGAAGGTGGAGGAAGCTGAGGAAGTGTTGAAAAAGGCGAAAGAACGTGAAAGCAATTTAGCTGAAATGGAAGCTCCAAATAAAGAACTGCAAGTTGAAGCTCTAAGTAATAACAAAGTCTTTAATCCTCCAGTTGCAAGTGCAGTTGAAGAAGGTAGTCTTGAAGTAGTTACAGATGAGGATATGCATGACCCAGGGTTGAGTTCAATGCCTAACACTCTTGGGTGGAAGGATGAAGAGTCTGAAGCAGGATCCACAAAAGAAGAGCCAGTTAAGAAAGCTGCCAGTAGTTCTGTACTTGATTCTTCTTCTGGCATTTCTAGTGACGCTTCAAGGAGTAAGAGAGAAATTCAAAAAGAACTCTTAGCATTGAAAAGGAAGGTCCTTGCTCTTAAACGTAAAGGAGAAGTGGAAGAGGCAGAGGAAGTTTTGATGATGGCAAAGGATTTGGAAGCCCAGATGGAAGATACAGGGAACCAGAACAGAGAATTTCCCCTTATTGTTTCCAACCTTGAAAAACCTGGTTTTCCTGCGTCAAGTGACTTGAATGAAAAGCATGGGAGTCCAGGAGCTGCAATGGAAGTTGATCATGATTCACCTTCATCAGTGCTTGGTTCATCATCTAAGGAGGCTAGTCCCTCAAATGAAACAGTTGGCCATACTACTTCTGCTAAACACTCCAATTCATCAGATTTATTTACTGGTGATAATGGGAGCAGTTCTGAAATATTTGCTCAAAAGCAAAGGGAAGAATCTATGATTGGGTCAGCTAATTTGCCTCAAGTAGTCCCTTCTATTCGTTGGAACTCCTCCTCATCTACTAATCAAGAAAAGGAATACAAAAGCAATGTTACAATTAATAAACGTGAAGAATTTGCTGCACCACATGAAAAGCCAAGCACCAGTGAGGCAGCTGCTGATCAGGATCATGCTGCTAAGAATAATGTTACCAATCATCAAGAAATTTTGGCTCATAAAAGGAAGGCACTTGCTTTGAAAAGAGAAGGAAAACTAGCAGAAGCTCGTGGGGAACTTCGCCAGGCAAAATTATTGGAAAAGAGCTTGGAGAACAATATGCAACCGAAAACTGCTTCCAACATGTCCTCCAATGTTTCTAATTCTGAACAGAAAAAGGATCCATCAAATATTGCTGTGAAACCGTTGTCTAGTCGAGATCGTTTCAAGTTGCAGCAGGAATCTTTGGGGCACAAACGTCAAGCCCTAAAGTTAAGGAGAGAAGGCCGGACAGAGGAAGCAGATGCTGAGTTTGAAAAGGCAAAGGCACTTGAAATGCAGTTGGAGGAGCTGGGAGCTCATGATTCTGGTAAATCTTCCAGTTTGTCAGATTCTGTAGATGATGTGTCTGTTGAGGATTTTCTTGATCCTCAACTGTTGTCTGCTCTGAAGGCAGCTGGACTTCATGATGTTGGTGTTGTATCAAAAAGTCCAGAAAAACAAGAGACTAATAAGCCCAATGTTTCCAAGACTGAAAATGTCAATGAAGAGAGAACTCAGCTAGAAGAGAGAATCAAAGCAGAAAAAGTGAAGGCCGTGAATTTGAAGCGTTCAGGAAAACAAGCTGAGGCCTTAGATGCTCTTCGACGGGCCAAGATGTATGAAAAGAAACTGAATTCCCTAACTTCCAGTTAAGAAGGAAGAACTCCAACTTCTGAGTTGGAAGTGCTTGTTCTAGCTGTTAGCTTTCATGGTGGAAATTGATTTGTGAGAGTTGTTTTGAAGGAGACTTAGGAGTTGTACAAGAGATTGCTCCTTCAATAAAATCCATGTAGAGTTCACCGTGTTTATTAAAATTATAGAAAATGTATAACCATTCTTGAAATAATTATAGATGTGGTTTTAAACATGAAGAGATATGATGGTCTCGTGTGTGTTCCTATATGGTTTCAAAATTTAGCAATTGCCAAATACTAACTTGGTTTGTGTTATTGTTTATTTCACAAGCGGCTTGGCTTGATTACGACGATGGAAATTCTGAAATTGTTTAGACTTGGCCCGGAGAAAATGTGTTTCCGGAAAATATACTCCATACAGTACATATACTCTATACAGTACAGGGGAATGAACAATGAACATAGGATTGTTTCATTGTCATATGAACTATTTATTGTCTGGAGCAATCAAATCCACTGTCCACATCTATATGATTTTGTGTGTCTGCGTGTAGCTTGTTTTGCCTTTTAATTTTAATACAATACTCTTCCTACAGAGGTTTCTCCCAAATTTATTAGACATCAATTCACATTTTCTTTTCTTAATGTATAAATTTTATTTCCATAAACATCCCTATTGATTGTTGTGATTGTTGCGTGTATTAAATGAGATTCCGTCTAGGGGTAACTCTAATGCACATAATTTAATAGGGTATTTTAGGAAAGCTAACACACATTTGTAATGAATAATTCACTAATTTTTCTATATATGTATATTAGTTATCCAGATTGTATATTGTGTATTAATGGAGTAATGATTAATTAACAAATGTTAATTGTTTTATGATTGCACGTTGAACTAGAAAAGTGAGTGCGTCATGACTCAAATGGTTCGACCTATATAGACCATTTGGTGACGTAATAATTATCTAATAAGTATATGTATATATAATAGGACATAAGAGATATAATTGTCATCATAATACCATAATATATGAATTTTTCATTATAATGAAGGCTCAAGGAAGAGTAACAACAAGTCCAATAATAACTGAGGAACATATAATAACAAATTTCAATGTAAGAAATGATAAGAGCTTCATACTTCTCACTCGTCATTGAGACTTCTTGGTTGTCAAGTTGTTGAGTGTTGAATGTATTTGACTATGGTAATTTAACCACGGTGTTTGCTTGCTTTTGTTGCCTGGTTCCTTTCGTTTTCATAGCTAAAGTCGAAGGTTGCGACTCTTGGATTGGACCAGCTTCACTGAACTTTTACATTTTGACCCTTCTTGCATTAAAGTGTCACATGGCTATACCCTACCCATGCTTCGTATGACAAGGCAGAAGATTCTTATCTAATGAAGTTGAGTATTTAAGAGTGTTCATATTGAATTTGTAAGTGCATGAGGATATTAACCTTATGAGTTATTTTGCTACACATGGTAAGAACAGGATGTGGCACTCACATTATTAAACGAATCCTTTCTATATAAAACAGAAGCATTCTTTATGGTGATTAAGGATGACTTAATAACCATGAACAATGCGTTGTTCTTTATCAGTAAGGAGCACAAACAAAACTATTAATAACATAATGTTGATTAAAGACGACTTAATAGTGATGAAGAAAATGATTTCTAAACATTGGATTAACTGTGGTTAATGCAATTATATCATTTAAAGGCCATTAAATTTCGTAAATGAAAGAATAACACCGACTAATTATAACTCATAAAAGTTACGCAAGTGACATCCTCTCATAATCATCTTTCTCATTTTCTTTTGATAATCGCTCTTTCAGCTTTATGTTTAAAAATAAATTAGATTTTTCTCCCCTGTGTGCGATGTAAGGAAAAGTGTATATATGTATATATAAAATTCTTCTAAATTTTTAAAAATAAAATAAATTAAAGAAGTTAATATTTCTCTGATTAACTTGTTTATGATTACAAAAGTTAGTTGAAGGCATAAAAAGTTAAATTTATATAGTTTGTATTGAATTTAATAAAATAAATATGTAAAATATTTGTGAAATTATATTGATGTTTTCTTAATTTTTCTCACATCATTTTTATTTTGATTAATAAACAATTGCAATAGACATTATTGTAACATCCCAAGTTTTAGGTAATTAATTAATTGCTAGAACTAAATGAATTTTTGAGGATGGAGATGATTTTACTGGCTAAATTGTAGGATCTTAGTGACTAAAGTATAGTCTTAAATGATTGCTAATTGATGTGAAATTTGAGGCTAAAAAGGGCTAGATATCTTAAAACTCACAGTTGGAAGTTATGATTGGAATTTTCTAGAGTAGTGCTGAGAAATAAGGGGTTTTGAAGTAGAAAATAATATTATTTTTGAATAATTTTGTTGGCATTAGAAAGTTCACATTCTAAGCTTTCTAGAGAGTCTGAGTTTATAAATTTTGGAAACTTGTAGAGTCGGTTATGCAATTTTGAATTTGACACCCTTATTTCAAACTACAGTTTTGGGTAGTCTTAGGATTTTATTATTTTCGAGGGGCAAATGATAATATTTTTGATTCATTTTTTCTTCTAGAAAGTAGACATCCTAAACTTTACATAGAGTCTTAGATCATGATTTTTGGAAGTTTATAACATTAGTTATAAAATTTTGAAGTTGCCTCATATTACTGCTACTGTCATCTAGCCGTGGCTTGCCACGACGAACACCACGGCAGGTGCCCTTTGCCTTGGTAACCCATGGCGAAAAATCTGGTTTTTTTAAATAAATCGAAACAAAATCTTGGGGTGAATTTTCAGCTAAGGTTTCACTTGTTTAAGGAGAGAGGCCGTGAAGGAAGGTTGGAGGCTTTGCCGGGGCTTCCATATTTGGGAGAGATTCAAGTAGGATTTGTGACTCTAAGCTCTAGGTAATGAATTCCTCTTCCTTTCCTCTCCTTTTCTTACAATTTCTCATGTTGTTCGAGTTGGGATTTGGGAGGTTTTACATTTGATCCAAAAAGCTAACTTTCTAAGGAGTTTTTCTTGTTTCCTTACCCCATTTTGAACCTAAATAAGCTAATGGTATGAATTATGTTGTTAAAGAAGGGTTTAAATCATGATTTGGGTGAGTTTTATGTCTCTTTCTCCTAGGGTTCTTTTGGGACCCAAATCTTCAAAGAGAAATTGCTGGTCTTCTTGGTTATTTGAGCTTATACCTATATAAATTTGATATTAAACTCATTGGGTCTTGTGTTTTGTCATGAATTGGAAATTGGGTTGATCAAAGTTTCAAAATGCTTAGGGTTGACAGTGATTTTCAAAACCCAATGTTCATTGTTGGTCTTATGGCTTATAATAATTTGCTTGTTGGAGTTTGAAAATGGTTTCTAAAGTGTGAAATGATTGGTAGTTGCCTTTAAGTAAATTTTTTGGTTAACAAAGTTTCAAGAATCACCATTTAGATTTGATGGGTTATCATTTTCAATTAAATGAAATTACAGGTATTAGTAAAAAAGGACTTAAGCCTAGCGGCCTTAGGTTCAGTGGCGAAAGGGACGAGCCTTAGTGTCTGGTTGTCAGCCTTGACACAGGTTCGATCCCTGGGGAAGGCATTGTGTAGAGCAATGCTCCATTGAGGCACTAGGTAGGCGATACTGGCCGGTCTGTGAAATGGGTGTCCGAGGGAAAGGTACCCACGAGGTTTCCTGCCCTTTGCGAACGGGAGTCACTCTCAGCCTATTAGCCGGCCCCACGGAGCACTGGTTCCTCCCTTGGCCTGGGATGGGTCAAGCCTGGACCTTACCCCAAACTTTTTTCTTACAAAAAAAAAGGACTTAAAGTATACTACTTTTCAAACTTAAAGGATTAAAATGAAACTTGATGTAAACATAAAGGACCAAAAGATTACTTTAACCTAAAATTAATAAATGTAAAAGAATACTCCTCCGGTCCTAATTATAAGAGCCAGTTGACTTTTTTTGGAAAAATTAAAGATGCAAAATGCACCACTTTAAATTATTTATATTTGTCTTTTTTTCTCAAAACTAAGTTATATTTCTTATAAATTATCATAAAATCTAATTATATAAGTCTCATTTGCTTCCTTAATTTCCACAAAAAAGTCAACTGACTCTTATAATTAGGACCGAAGATAGTAATTATTAATATAACTTTACGTGATTTGGGACAAAGCCGAACAAGTTCATAAAACTTTTAGAGCTGAGCATAGAAAATGTTTAAAGGCCTTTGGGCTAGACCGAATAGGACAAAATATCTGGGCTACATTCAAGTTAGCCCAAATATCTGCACATGATTTGTGTGTATATTTATATATATTAACATATTTTTTATGGTACCCCCGCGGGGATAGGGAGCAAGCATTGGAGGAGAAAGTTATTCACCACAATAGTAACTCATATTTTATTTTTTCAAAAAATAAAACTATACGTGTTCAAGGTAGAAATTAATTAAATTAGAAATATACTAACTGATCAATGAAATCAACAAATAATAAACTTCAAGATTTGATTTTTTCCAAGACAAAAATTAAATTAGTTATTTATCAATAATTAAAATAGTATTTTTAAAGACATATAAAAGCCCGAATATTCGGATTTTCAAGCTAACGTGTGCTCTCAGCTTAGAGAGATTATTCAAGTTAACTTGAATAAACTATAGAGCCTTGGACCAAACTCATGCCAGTCTAAATAAGTTCAAAATATTATCTATTGGCTTGTAAATTTTAGGGAAAATTAATCTTTTGTTCCTTATAGTTTTGATACAATTGTAACTCAATCCTTATACTTTGACTAGATGCAACTCAGTCTTTGTACCTCTGACTCGGTTGTAACTTAGTCCTTAAAATGAAATTTTTTTTTATATCCCCATATTTTTAGGGTGTTGTCAATTATGTCTCTATAATTATCTTTTTTGAAATTACTATTAAACAAGGGAAATACATAAGGGGGGTGAATTGGGTATTTCAAGAATCTTTTCTAAATTTTAAGTTCTTGAAAAATTGTTTTTCAAAATAGAGTAAGCAAGCTGAAAAACACAAAATGAAATTAAACAAGAGTTGGAAGAGTATCACTAGTTTCTAGCACCAATCACTTTATACTAGTTTGACCAAACAATCTTGGCCTACGTTTAGTTCTCAAATCTCAGTTAGCTTCCACTAAACCCCCAAGATTTCAATGGGCTCTTGGTGCTTCAGTACAAGTGATCAAAACTCTCAATTACTCCCCCTTACAACTTGTGAGTAAGCAACCCCTTAGAATTCCCAAAATTCTAAGTTACTTTTAACAATAAATACAAGATTTGATAGCTCTCTCTTATAGATTAGATGATTTACATTTAAGCTCTCAAAGAATAAGTACAGGAAAGTGTGAAAAAGATAAGCATTTTGTAGATGCTAATAGCTCACAGTGTATTCTCTTGCTTCATTCTTCATTCTTCAAAGGGTATTTATTGACTTTGAAGATGCATTCAAATGTTGTAAAATATCCATTGTGATTTTAGCTAATGAATGCTCTGTTTTTATCCATTGAAACCCTGTTTCATCACAAATTCTTCGATTTTTTTATATATTTGTTGAGGTGCGTGAATTTGAATAATATGCTCCTTAATCTTCAATCTTGATCGTTGAAAAAGTTTGAAGATTGATTGGATTTGATTGAGTTCAATGGATGAGTAATTGCAAAATAGTTGAAGTGCGTGTACTTGCAAATTGCTCAGATTGGAATGTTTTGAATTTGGCTCAAAAAAGCTAATTTTTGCACAATAACTTAGGCAAAATGCACTATAATACATGCTTAAATACTAGGTACTCAAGTATTAGCATTTCAGTTTTTAAAGTCAGTCTCAGTGAAGTATACACTCAAGTGTGTGATGGAACACTCTGGTGTTTAGTGAAAAATAGACTAGAATGTTTCGCGAAGTTTATAGTGTTTTATGAAAAACTCTCATATAATACTCAATACTCCATAAAGCAACATAGAGTATATTAAAAAACTCAGGTGCTTTAGAGAATATCGATATTTTAACTTGAGCATATATCAAAGAGAACACTTGGGGTGTTCTTTAGACTGGGGTGTTTACAACGTAACACTCGAGTGTTCAAGGCATTTTTGAAAGTTGTTTAAACCAACAACACTCAAAACTTTTTTAAACACTCGAAACCACCTTGAAAATTTTCACAGACATACGGGGTGTTATATGACACTCGAGTGTTTTTTTAAAAACTCTCAAGTGTTATGAAAATTATAGATATCTTAACTTAGAAATTGTTTGAATCAATTTTTTGAAATAAGTTAAGGGCCATTGATAGTTTAAGAACAATCGATTGAACTTAAGCTACTTCCATCGATGTACTATCGATTGCTAATTGATTGTTGAAGATTTCAATCAAGTGTTAAACACTTCAATCGATTGGGATCATTTTTTAATCAAGTGGTATGCTGAAAAACGAAGTCAACTAGGCAGAGTACAATCGATCAGCTATCAAGTATTGATCAATAAGTGATGGACAATGTATCAATCGATGATACTTGACTTACAAGAATTTCAGAAACCATCTATTATTGAAGTGTCAATTGATTAGTGGTCAACCATCAATTGACATAATGGCAATCAATTGCTGAACATCATTTTTATTCGATTACTAATGATTCTATCGAGTGTTACAGGTGATAATCTGAAGAAAATCAGAACACTTTGAGTGCTATCAATTGCCAAGCATGGGTAGCAATTGATTGCTGGTCGAGCCATCAATTGAAAAACTTAAAGTTCAAATTAATTACTCTTCTCATGTTTAACTAACTTTACATTTTTGGAGTTTTTGCTTGCCCTATTTCAGTAAAGTTCTGTTGGACACAGGAACCAAGCAAAACTCAGAAAGCAAAGAAACTTAGAACCCGTTGTACTAGACAATGACTTAATCCAAGAAGAGAGAGATCATCTCTCTCTCTCACAACGGCCATACCAGAAGCTTCAACTGGCAAATTTCACTAAGACACTATAAAAGTATTTGAAGGTCAAACTTGGAAGGTAGAGACATTAAATGCAATCCAACGATCATTCTAACAGCATTCAAGTCATCTATATGAGTTCTCTCATTGTTCTTTAAACTGTATCTTATTAGCTCAACTGTGTGAGCAAGCTTTCAACTTGTAATCATTCTTTCTGTGTGAGTTCCTTGGGATAGAGGGTTCCTAAGGATAAGGTGTAACCTTACAGAGTGTAAGGGGGAGAAAATTTGGTGAGATAGAGAGATCTTATTGAGAAAATTCTCTAAGTTATAGGGTGTTTAGGATCTTGGCTTTAATCCTGAGTTTATCACTAGTGGAAGCCAACAAAGGTTAGAGAATTGGATGTAGGTCAGAGTTTGAAGCAAATCAATATAAATCCTGAGTGACTTTCTTTAAAGTTCAATTGTTTTTGAAATATACAATTCACTCCTCTCTTGTGTATTTCCTGCCAACTTCACCCAAGGCATTCTAGGAAAGGCTCAAATCATGGGGCCATTGACGGGGAGTCATTTTTGACTCCGTAGGCTAACTAAGTGTCAATTGATCTTTGACAAGGGATTTTTTTAGCATATTAGGTTAGTTTTAACTCATATAGTTGTATTTAGGATTTTAAGTAGTTACAAATAGCCTTTACATTGCATATTATAAGAAAATCCAAAAATATAATGCTCTTGTGTGTTATTTGTGATTACTTACTGTGCTTATGGTGTATTGCTAGTTTCTTACACCAATTGAGTGATAATTACTTGACTAGTTGCTGTTGTGTGGGTTTTGGCTCGATTGGTTGAAGTTGTAATTGTGCATTGCATACTCCAATTTTGCATTACACTCAGTTTTTCAACCTAAACCACTCAACTAAGTCATTTTCAAGTGTTTGGACTTGTTGAGATCATTTGCACAAGTTTTAAAGTCAAATTCTTAATTGGGCATTTTTGACTAATTTCAAAGTGCATTTTCTTGGTTTTTGGTAACTCAAGTGGTCAAATTTGATTCCAGGCATTTTTCAAGTGTTTTGATATTTCTCATAAGTCCCCCTAACTCATTTGAACTTGTTTCAATCATTGGGGTGGATTAAAGTGCTTGGAATCATATTTGCATCACTTCCTCTAAATCAGTCAAATTGACCTTTTTATGTTGACTTTTCGCTTAGGGTTCGCCACAACCTCGCCATGACAAGCATTGGGAATTCGCTTCTGACATGAAATTTTTAGTTGCTCGCCATCACCTCATTGTGGCAAACTGAGGATCACCGAAATAGGATGTATCGGTGTAGTGCCATCTCGGATCCACTCTCCAAGAAATTTAAACCCAAGGGGTAGTGGAAGCTATCCCTAGGTGTTGGTCTCAAGGAGCCCTAAATAAGTAACTAGAACACAAACTTGTGAAAGAAGGTAAAAAGCAATGTATTTGATTTTTGGGTATAAAAGTGGTGTGGTATGTTTGAAAGCAAATTAAAGATTGGATAAAAGGGAAATTTGGATAAAAATGGAAATGGATCATTCTTGGTAAGTCAAAACCTTAGGACCCATTGCTTCAAAGGGATTTTGAGGGAGTTTATTGTTGATTTTCAAATAGACCCTAGATAGGTTTAGGTTAATTTAATTAATGCTGGAACCCCATACATTAACTAACTTAACTTAAGTTGATTAGGCTCAAAATCATGACCTAATTAATTGTGCAAGACTTTAAATCCACAATTTGGGTCACGCCATAGACCATAATTGCTTTTAATTTCTCTCAAAGCTATAATTCATTGATGGCCACCTAAAGAATGAATTAAAGCTAAAAATAGTGATTATCCAATGTCTCGACACAACTAACTAATTACCTATGCTATTTCATTCATGCAAACCACTTGACACTCTTAATCCACCAACCAAGTCACCTTGAATTAGCACAAAATATTCACCAAGAGCATAATAAAATTGTGAACCCATAAATTTAATTAAATTCAAAGCTAATGTAGCACAATGTCAAGCATCAAACAAGATTTTGATGTTCTTGAGGTGACTAGTGAGCCAAGTGAGTCAATTATCATTCGTGGTAGGCCATTCATACAGGCTAGTTCGGTGTTAGATATGAAAAATGGTTTGGTAACAATGGAAGTGGGAGATCATAAAATTAGCTTTAACATGCATGAAGCAATTTGACATCCTCATGAGGATTATTCTCTTCTTGATTTGAATGTGGATGACATTGCCATGGAGGATGCCATAGAAGAGCATGAGCTAGGTTTATATTCATATGATTACACATATGCTCGTTCTTTTTTATCTCTTAGTAGTGAGGTATATGACCTTGAATCGCATGTGGTGCAGATATCCCGAGTATTAACCCAAATGTTTGTACTCATCTTATTTTGTTACAAGATGATTATAGGTCTCTTAAGCAACCACAACGATGATTGAATAAGCTCATTCTTGATGTTGTAAAAAAGGAGGTTAACAAACTCCTTAGTGGTGGCATCATTTATCCGATATAGGTGATTGCACTTGATAATTGTATGTTTTTATCTGCTAATTATATGGAATTAGCTACTATTCTAGGCCAATAAATGGGAATTCAGGCACTTTTGCACTTAGGATCTAATAATATTGAGTTAGTTGTATATTCCTCATAACTTGAGTATTTTAGGGCATTAACTTGTACATTTGATGTTTATGAACTTGAAATACTTCGTAAGTGTTTAAAATCTCCATTGTATGTGCAAAAAATGAGGATCAAAGCAAGAATAAAGTGCGAAAATTCAGACTGAAGAAAGTTCTTCTTGGGCCTCCACGGTGAAAGCCACAGCAAAGGAAAAAAGATGGTTTGTCGTGGGAATCTATGGTGTTAGGCACAACAAAGTTAAAATCCATCTATGCCACAGCGAACTCACACAAATCTACACAATAAAAAGCTTTTAAATCTGATCCGATTGATTGATAGGGTTTGATTGTGTCTGCAAAAAATCTTTCCTAATTGTTGTTATTGACTAGAATAGGCAACCCTAGGCCTGATTAGTTTTTTTATTCTTCCTATTTTTGTTATACCAATCACCACCTCCAAATTTATCAACAGACATTCATCCCTACCTTCTAGCTAACCAAATTCTCTCATTTTCTCCAAGCCCTCTAGCATAAATTCGCCTACCCCACTATACTCCCATGGATTCCACTTATCAAATTTAGTCTATGTTACGTGGGAGCATTAGTGGCTAGTTCTCTTGTGGACATCTTGATGTAGGAAGGCAACCAAAGATTCAATGGACTACTGGGGGAGTTATGTAGATTTCTTTTGTTGTCAATTTCATCTATGTATTCTAATTCCTTTGGTTTTAGCATATGTATATGTTGTTGGAACAAGTTATGCTTTGATTTCAGTGTTTAGAATTTCTATAGATCGTACATGTAATCAATAGATTTCTTTTTATATGTATGAACATAGCATTTGTTTCTTGGCATTATATGATTGATGTGGTAGAATTACTCATTTACTTTGGTTTTCTAGTATGTGATGACTCCCCATTTTTTATTAGATTTGATATATAATTTGGGTGTATTTAGGGAGTCATTGATGCTAAATTGAAGGGATTTATTAAAGATTTGATAGGATATCAATTGGTGCATGATTTGGGGATTTGATGATAAATATCATAATTTTTAAATTAAATGAGTTATATTTCAGTTTAGATAAAATAATGAAGAAATATTAGTGTATGTTTTTTGTATATTAAAAAAGAGAAGAAAATATTTCTATTATTATTATTATTATTATGATATAACTCCCTCTTAACTTTGACAGATCATCCATCACGTAAAGGACATGGCTGCAATTTGAATTTTGAGACATGGAAGTAAAAACGTAGCGTTTTTGTGGCTAATGAATTGAAGACCTAATTGAAAGAAAGGGTTCACGGGATAAGGAGCAACAAGCCACACTAGCACTATTCATTGTCTTCTTGACCATTATCGAGTGGCTTCATCTTCATCACACCAGACTTAGCGAGAAAGAGAGATAGGGAAGGAGAGGCGTGAGGTTTTGTTTATCATCTCCACAGAGGACAAGAGGACTGTGGAGGTAGTAGATTGAGGACCAGAGGTGCTTCAAAGCTACTACCACTAAACACCGCCAACTTTGCTGAACACCACCGCTACCTCTGTCAAAGCTTCTATTTGATCAAACATTTTGAGCAAGGAAAAGAGTTGGGAGCTGAACTGAATGATTTTCATGTTCATCTTCCTCTTGATCTGAAATACCATTGAAGTATGGAAGAAGGGAAGAATGAAATTATGTTTTTTTTCTCTTTTCTATTTTCCTTAAACTCTAAAATTATTGTTGTTGATGCTCAAATGATGATGGTTTGTATTTAGTTAATTGATGCTACGATTATTTTAAATCATTACATGGATTGAGACTTACTTAGTACCCTCTTTTAGTTGTTGATGATAATTATGTGTTGGTTTTACCTTATGCTTAATGCTTCTATGTGATTGGCCACTATATGGATTGTTTAGTTCATTGAATTATGTTCGAGATAGATAATTTAAGTGTAGAACTTAGGTAAACCATGTTAGGCTTGAAATTTAGGGTTTGAATGGATGGTTAATTGGTAACATAGAGATATAGTTACCAACCTAATATTATCAATTAGAGGTTGGTTTTGAAACTTAACTTTCATTAATTGTAGCAAGAGATTGTGCATTTTAATGGGAGTATTAATTTGATTTTGACTTGAGAAAACATTTTCAAATGTTTATGAACCTTAGACTAACACATATTTTCATTATAGTGTTAATTGGGAGGGTTCTAATTAAGTTTCATGAGATACAATGGTAATAAATAATCCTAAACTTATCTTGTCTTGAATTAAAGTTTTAATTTAGTTTTTTTCAAGCTATTTTCATTATAGACGGTTTTGAAATTCAAAATACAAAAATTTTCCCTCAACCTAATTGATAACATAATTGTAATTATTAATCCACTTTTGCTTTAGTCCCTCTTGGAATGACAACCTTTTCTATACTACTTTTGACGATCCATGCACTTTCGTATATGGTAAACCCCGGACAAGTCAATGGCGCCGCTGCCGGGGACTAATGGCAAAAGCTTGTGTGGTTAATTATTGCAATTGTGCAATCATTTACTGTTGAGTTTTTCTTTTTCATTTTTTTCACATTTTGTTTTGTTTTGTTTTTCTTAGCTAGTCTAGCTAATTTTGTTAGTGTTGTGATTTTGTCTTTGTTATTTGATTGGTTTGGACCTTTGTTATGGATTATCCTCGGTGGATCAATGAGACAAATGGTGGATTAGAGCATGAAAATGATTATTCCAATTCATATTATGACTCTTTTGCTTATGAAGCTCCTTGTGAGTACATTTGTTGCATTTATTGTGGATATAATCATTTTAGTGAACAATGTCCCCATGTCTCAACCTTGGATTAAAAGGAGGATGATTTTGCTAGGGCTCAAACTCATATTATGATGATCATTTTAGCCTTAGGCGGAATCATAAACCATCATTGTTTTGGGATCCTAACTGTTCTCTTTCTCCATGTGCATCACATTTTGATTTATCACCCACTTGACATGTAGATGAAGTTAACCTCATTCATAGGGAGAAGCCTTTAATACATGATATGCTTTAATGAATCCTAGATAATGAAATTGAAATGAGTGCTAGGCAAGAAAAACATACATTAACTCTTTTAGCACTTCAAGTAGGTGAAATTGCTTCTACACTTGAGGCTTTGAAACAAAAAGGCATCTTTGACATATCAAATGATGCTTCAATAAAAAATGAAATTTCAAGTGAAAAATTGATCATGGAGGGTGAGGAGTTGTTACCAACAATAGCATGTGATAGTTTTGAGGGTAATTATGAGTTGCAAATGAATGAGGGAGAGAACAATATTGAGTGTTTAGTTGACGTTTTAATTTTGGAGCCAAATGCTTGTTATTTTGAACAAGAGAATAGAGAGTAAATCCCAACATTTTATGATATTGATCCTCCTATTGATACTTTGACTCTTACTGATGAGAGTCAAGTAGACTTTATTGGCTTTTCAAACTATTTAGGGGGTATGGATAACAATTGCGAAAAAGTTAAGTTAGAGCCTTCTATTAGGTTTGGTTAAGCTTTGCATTCCAAAATCAGTTTTGATGGAGGGAGTGCATGTTTATTATCTTAATGAACTCTCATGTTTGTTAAAATCTTTTTGTAATAAGAAGAATGAAGACAAGATGGTTGTGATTTTTGATACTTATGATTAGTAATTGCTCTTGCAAAGTTTAGCTGAAAACTATAAACGTAGCGCTTCTTGGGAGGCAACCCAAGTATATAATATTATTTTTTGTTTGGTTTTTGTAGGATTTTTGCAGCCCTAGATGATGTTTCAACATGGTAGCAATTGATTATGAGCTAAGAGTGCATATCAAGAAGAGAAAGGGGAGTATTCTTATACTTTTCTTTGATTTTCTTTATCTGCATATTGTTGTTGGGAATGAGTGCTGATTCTGGTTGATATTTGCATGTGATTGATTTTTGATATTGATGGTGTTGGCACTATTTTGTGTTGATTGATTGGTGAAACTGTTGAGTTTACATGACTTGTCCTTGATTTTTTTTAATTTGTAAAATGTCTTGAAAACAAATACAAGTTTCGAAAATTTTTAGAATATTTTGAAAAAAAGGTTATTATTTTGTTTTTTGGAAGTTTGAATTTTATATGCAAACATTGTCAACGTTGATTTAATTTGAAATTGAAAAGAATTGTGTTTGATTAAAATTTGATTCTATCTTCTTGGAATGATTGTAAATATGCAAGTAATTTGGCTTAGGTAATAGACTTTAGCATGTCATAGAACCAGATTAATTTGAGCCTAAATGTCATTTCTTTCAAGAGGGAGTATACTTATTGCTATTTCATCTCTAGAACTTGTCTTGAATCTCTTTTAAAACTTTAAAAAAAAAAAATCATTTTTTCATACACAAAAGTGATTTAGGCAATCATTTCATAGCTAGTTTGGCCAAATGCCCATCCTTATTGTTTTGGTCCTTTGCTTAACCCCTTTGAGCCTAAACCTTCTTAAAAGAAAAATTGCATTGATTATATATCCCTTTGTTTGAGTTACAATTTTTCTTTGTTCTCATTCACTCACTATTTTAATAAGTGCTAAGTCATGCAATTTAGAATAAGAGTGAAGGAATTTAAAAAAAAAAAAGTAAAAAAAGAGAGGATATAGATATGTCAAAAAATGAAAAAAAAGAGAGGGATGGATAAAGAAAAGAAATAGAAATGTGAAAAAGAAATAGATTATGAAAATATGAGAAAAAAAGAGTTTGAAGTTTAAAAGAATAAAGTTTGTATGTAATGTGTGTGTGTGTGTGTGTTTTTTTTTTGTATTTTTTTCAATCTTTAGCTTTTTCGTTAGAATAAAGAATTCTTAGCACTAATTGAAGTATTCCTTCATTTTCATGTTCATTCCATTATCTTACCTTGTTCATCATAGCCCTTGAAAAGCCTTTTTGATTTGTGAATGCAATGAGATTAAAAGGTGGATATTGAGATGATAGACAAGCTTATGGTAGATGAGTTTCAATAAGTTGAATTGAGTTAAACACAAACCCTGTATCTTGAGAGAAGAGTGTAAACACTTGACTTTTGAGGGGCATTTTATTATTACTTACCATTGTCAAGTTATTTGCCTTGCTTCTTGCATTCTTAAGAGGATGGAAAAGATATTTGTGAAAACTTGATTCTTGAATGATTGAATTGATTTCGACTTTTATACTGTTTGAATTAAAATCTTACTCCCTAGTGGAATTGCTAGTGACTCAATCCAGCCATGATTGATCTGGGATATTATGGACTGTTTGACTAAGTTTCCTCATTTTCTTCCTATCTGGATCAATTATCCATTATCAAGATTGGCTCAGCTGTATGTCGATGACATTGTCAGGCTTCATGAGATTCCAAAAAGTATCAATTCAAATTAGGATCTGCATTTTACTTCTGATTTTACGAAGCTCAAGTTCAATACCACGTATCATCCTCAGACATATGGACAGACCGAGAGGACAACTCAGACATTAGATGATATGCTCCAAGCTTATGCTATTGAGTTTTTAGGTAGTTGGGATATGCATCTTCCACTGGCAGAATTTGCCTATGACAACATTTATCATTCAAGTATTCAGATGGAGCCTTAAGAGGCTTTGTACAATCGAAAGTGCTGGTAGACGATTTGGTTGATAGAGCTCAGCAAGAAGATTACCATTGACCCAGATATTGTTAATCAGACGACAAAGAAAATTAAGATGATCTGTCAGAGGTTGTTGATTACCTATAGTCAACATAGATGGCGTAAGCCGCTGGAGTTTAGTGTTTGTAATCACGTTTTTCTTTGAGTCTCACCGAGTACTGGCATTGGGAGGTATATTCGAGCTAGGCAGCTTACTCCCTAGTTTATGGGTCCTTTTGACATCATCGAGAGGATTGGATTGGTTGCTTATGGAGTTACATTACCTTCGCAATTATCTAATTTGCATGACATTTTCCATGTTTCCTAGTTGGAGAAGTATCATCGAGATCCTTCTAATGTGATTGAGTAGGAGGATGTCGAGTTGAGGGAGAACTTGACCTACCAAGCGAAACCAAGCATATCTTGGATGTCAATGATAAATAGATAAATAAAAAGTCTATCATATTGGTTAAGGTGTTTTGGAAGGGTATGACTTTGGGAGATGCAACTTGGGAGACTCAGAAGCATATGAGGCATGATTTTCCCTACCTATTTCCTTAGTGAGTGTTTGTTTTTGTATGGTTTATATGTTGCTTATGCCATTTTGTGTCTCATTTATTGAATTTTGGGGACAACATTCCTAAAAGTTTTGGAGAGTTGTAACATCCTAGATTCTAATGACAAGATTTAAGGATAGATATCATTGCTTATTTTTATATTGAAGTAATTTTGAATTGTAATTAGGAATATGATTTACGTAATTAATTCAGGATATTGAGGGTGGTGATTTTGGATTGATTATGCTTGAAATGCATTTCATATGATTGATCATTGATGGTAGTTTAAGTATTATGGCATTGTTTGAGAATTAGAAAGTATAGCATATTAGAGAGGGGAAATTTGGGGTTTTTTCCATGGGTTCGCTGTTCGCCATAGCAAACAAACCACACAAAGATCCCGTTATGGACACTCATTGTGGGCTCGTTTCCTGATTTCTGGGTTTTTAAATGATGCGACATCGTCATTTTAAAAAGAAGAGGAAGGGAGTTCGAAGAGGGCTGAAGAGATTTCTACTAGGGCTTTGATTTTTGGAGGTTTAAGAGTGATTTCAAGCTTCCTAAGTACTTGGTAAGTGTTCCAAACTAGATTTCTTCCTTTCTCTTCCTTATTTTCAGATTTTGGAGATTTTAGGGTTTTTGATGATTTCAAAATTTATAGGTTGATTGGTGGCTTCTAGCTTATCATTTCACTCTTTTGAGCTTATTGAAAAGTTTAAATGGTTTAGTTTTCATAGATTTAATCCTATGTGAGTTTATTCTTGTTTAAAGTTGAGATAAGCTAGGTTTAAACAATGAACTCTTTGATTATGAGCATTTGAAGTTGATTGATGGTCTTTAGGGTTTGTTTATTCTCAACGATAATGTTGATTGGGTTGGTTTGGTTAGATTTAGTGTTGGATGTGATTTGGAGATTTTGGGTGCTTATGGGAGAAGTATAAGGTTAGAAATTGTAAAGTAATCATGTAGTAGTGATTTGGATGACTGAATAAGATATTAGGAACTTGTGGATTAGCTTGGGTTGTATGTATGGCCAAGGGTGAAATAAGGACTAAGTTGTGAAAGGAGAAAGGAGATGAGTGGGGTTTGAATTGAAATAGAAAGGGTGTGTTATGTGAGGGATTTGAAATCCCAAATTGTGTTGGGCTCTTGATCAATGGTTGAATTGAATAGTAAGTAGGCTTAAATTGCAATTTTTGAGGTGAAGGTAAGTTTGGCCTAGGTTGTTACAATTGGGAAAGTGGATGGTTTGGTAAAGGAATTGTGTTATAGGTATTGTGGGATTAATTGGTAATGATTATTGACTCGGGAAAGTATTTAATTCCACTTGTTTTCCTATGTTGCCTAAGGGAACTTGGAAGGGAAGTTTGATTCCCTAATTGTGTTTACATTTGATTAAGTAGATTTATCATGTGTATGTGATGAGAATTCTCTTGTAGAGTTTGGTCTCGAGTCAAGAACAAGGAGTTTCTCTATCGCACTAACATTAGATAATTGGCTTCAAAGGTAACCACTTTCCTTGTCCTGTGTGCGTGTGCATTTTTAGTAAGAGCACTTTGAATTCTTACAATTTCTGGATTATTATGGTTTATATGTGAATTTGAATGGGTTGAAACTGATAATTTTTGGTAGCTAGCACCGGTGTATTGATTACTTTTACCATAACGTGATGAGGTCCTTGTTGGCCCATAGGGACTAATGATAGTGAATCGTGGTATTGGGTATAGTATGGAAACCCCATCGAGTTCCACCCTTTGTGGTTTTGGGTATGCGATAAAACCCCATCTAGTTTCACCTTTCTATGGTTTTGGGTACAGGTGAGGACTCTATTGAGTTCCACTTTGCCTGCCTAATGGTAGGGGACAAAACCTAAACACCTCATTGGGCGAACATTTAGGAATTTGTGAAGCATGTACTTGAATTGTTTTGAGAAAGAAATTTGTATATTCTTGCGTGAATTTCAAATGCACTATGGTATTTGAACATGATGTTATTGTACATGTTTCAAAGCTTATTTATATTGTATAGTTTCCCACATTGATATCTTACTAGCACATTCTCACATGTAGGGCAACTAGAAAAGAATAAGAGTTACTAAGACATTGTCTCACCTTGGTTGCTCAATGTTGGTGCTAGTCCACTAGTAGAGTCGTGAGGAAGGGAGCCGGTAGGATACCTAATTGATTTCATAGTGAGCTTTTACTTTGGCTTGACGTGAGGATGTTGTACATTGCCACTCATACATAAGCATTTCATTTTATGCTTCTGCTTATGTGCATTTACATTTAAATTGAGGATAAATGTTATGAGTTTTAATTGCATGATTTTTAGTTTAGTATTGTGATTATCCAAGACTTTTGTATGTTCTGAGCTCGATCCAACTCTAACATATGGCCTAAGGCTGGTGTGGTTATTTGATTGGTTGTTAACTGTTTTCACATGCATATGACCCCAAGGTTTCGAGAGACATTCCTCAGTATGTTGTATAGATCTTAGGCTGCTCTTGGAATTTCAATTGCCAAGGTATATTGAGGTTGAGGAATGTGAAGGAATTGTAAAGTATATGTTGGATGAGTTATTTGTTTGATCTGCATGTAATGATTTTTTCTGGAAGTGAAAAGCAAGTTGTGAATTGGTGTGGTGAATTTTTAATTACCATTTTAGGTTATTCCTTTTCTAATATGGTAGATTTTTCTAAAGTATTTAAGGATATTTCTTTTCTAACTATGTTAATACTTTTTCTAACTTAGTTAGGCTTAACTATTTTATAAAAAGAATTTTTAATAACCATGTTAACAATTGCCCGTAACATGGTTAACATTTTTAAAGATAATAAGGTCTTTTTATATCCATGATAGGGTATTTCCAAAGATTTAGAAATGTTCTTTTGTACCATCCCAATTTTTGTTCGTAAGACTTAAAATGATATTTATAAATGAATATCTTACCCTAAATGAAATTTAGGAAATAATATTTAAGTAGGAAAAATATATCTAAAATATTATATCAAGGAGAGAGTTGTAATATCAAGTGATAATATTCGAAAAGGATGAAGATATCAAATCTTAAGGATATTAAGAAATAACATTCTTAGATATTTATTTATATTGATTTTTTTAAAGAGAAAGATAAGGAATCAAGTCGTAGATATTAAATTAGATTATTCAAGATATATCCAATATGTACACAAATAAATATTCAATAAAATAAGAATAATGAGAAGTCCCAATCGATTAAATGAGAGGGGGAGCAAACTCTATGAGCTTATATATAGGAGGTGATAGATTGAAATTAAACATATTAAGATATTTTCGCCCAATTATGAGGCAATCTCGTTAAAATAACAGTTGCACATTTGTTAACCGTTGAATCGAAGCTCACTTCTTTTTCAACGGTGGGATCGTTGCATGAAATCCTGAGTGGTAAATCAGGTAACTAGTTTTCTTATCTATTGTGCATATTAGTATGTGTTTGTGAGTTTTTGAAAAGTGTATTACTATATGAAATTGCTATCTTTTTGTATTATAAGTTATTTTATAAATTTCTTCTATGAAAACCGTCTTGTCGAACATTACCTTTGAAATAAATATGTTTTAATGTATTATGTGATAATTATTATGATTTTATCTTGCTGTGTTAATTGATTGTTATGAATATTTGAAGTTTATGGAATTGTTATGATTATGTTATATGATAGTTAAAGATTTGAGTTTTAATAATTTTGTTCATGAATATTGTCCTATGATTTGTGAGTTATAGTTGTGAAATATGTGTTCTATGACAACATTAGAGATAACAAAGATGTAGTTGAGGGAGATAAATATTTTACCACGTGGTGAGGTAGCCATTCGGAGCTCTTTAGCTGGCCGAGTTGTAACCCACATGTTCTACGAGGGTACGACGCCCCGCTTGTTCTATGAGGGACCGCCCCACTTGTTCTGTGAGGGGCTGCGACACCCCACCTGTTCTATGAGGGGAACCCATGGTCCGGTTGTGTGATCTGTGGATTTGGCCATCCACTCCACATAATCGGTGAGCTTATGGAGTAACCAGTGACATGGGTAATTAACTTAGCCCATGGGTTCAGTCGGCAGGAATAAGGAGGATATAAGGGAGATTACCGATTGGGAGGTTATTAGTACTATGATTATGATTAACATTAGGTACTATGATCTTATTTTCCCCTAAGTTCTCTGATTTTGGATTAGTTGTGAACATGAGTGTTGCTTTTGGTTTATTGATAAATATTTATGTGTATGACTATATATCTATATATATACATTTTATAACTGTCCCATCTGACACCTCGCAAGCATGTGCTGGTGCGTACGGTGGGTAGGATAGCTGGTTACTGAGGCAGTGGTCTCATCCCATTACTTTACCATTTTTTAGGTGAAAGATATAGAGAAGGGACGTTAGGTAAGGCTATAAAGGATTGAGATTACGCCAACTAGGCTTATACTCTCAGTTGTTGTTTTCTGCATATTGCCACAAATTAGGACATTTCATGCATTTATTATTTATAAATTAATAAAGAGATATGAGTCTATGATATTAGGTTCCTAAGTGGTATGACTTTGGGTATAATGAGTTATTGCATATGATAATAAGTTGTTTTTAAATTATCACTGTTGCTTTTGATAAAGGAATTTCTCGAAAATAGTTTCAGAACTATTAAGTTTAAGTAATTTTTGAAAGGACGTTACACTTTTCTATCATGGACAGGAATTAGAAATTTGAGGAGGAAACTTTTCCTAACTATGATAGCCCTTGACATTTTCATATGGAAGTTCTTTTGCTATCATAGTTAAGCCAATTTATAGAAAATTGGACTATTTTGCATAAGGGACATTCTTTTCTTACTACAAAAAAAAAAAACACCAGATTACAGACAGAAATTTCCGACAGAAATTCCGTTGGTAATTCCAATTTACCGACGGATTTTCGTTGGAAATTTTTCTGTCGGTAATTCTTCCATTGGTAATTAATTTACTAATGGAAAATTTTTTCCATCGAAAATTTTCGACGAAATTCCGTTGGTAAACTTACTGGGAATTATATGCCATGTATCCCTCCTTGTGGGGGCCAAGTGTCACTCTCCCGGCCTCCACCTGTTGCCTTCTCACGATGCCACGTGTCGCCTCTACAAATTGTCTTCAATTCTGGTGGAGCAGAGAATTGAACCCACAACCTCTTGCGTGCGTGCTGATGCCTTAACCAGTTGAGCTATGAAGACCCTGTGATATTAATTGCAACTATTATATTTATAATATTCAAACATTGAGGGAAAAGATAAAAACTATTTTTACGCACACATAGCGCAATCTCTGTAGAATTGATGTTTGTGGCTTTGTTAAGTTTGAAATCAGAATGAAATTAGGTTAGCCGGTCTGTGACTTCCAAATTTTCTTTCTCCAATAATAGAATATTGCTTGTGACATCCAAATTGTCTTTCTCCATGATTATATTGTTAATTTGTAATGAAATGCATATGATGAATACGAATTTTACTTGTATAATTGTACGTTTTTGTAGTACTCCTCTTGCTTTTGGAAAGAGTTAAAAAATTTTTAGGTTGTGCTCTTGGCAAATATTTTAGTTGTTATGTGCAAGATTTGGTAAAGGACAAAACAAGGAGTATATGTTACTGATGAGAAGAAGGGTCGCCAGCAACGGTGGTTTTACGAAAGAAATTGACCATGCGTTGGGGTATAACCAATTAAGAACAAGTGAAAGCAACAACAAGAAGAATAAATGAATAAACTGAGAGCAATAGGGTGAGAATGGTCCAAAAAGTTTTTTCTAAGGTTTATGAGTGTTTGTCATGTGTTCCCCGTGTTCCCTCCGTAGGTGGATCGTTCTTCTTAACCTTAAAGAGCTTGCACTCATTCTAGATTAAGGATGGTTCATATATTCACTGTGGTTTCCATCTTTGACAAGGTCTGAGGGCCGTTTATGATATATTTGTTGGCAATTGCCTCCGCAAATCGTGGTACCAACGTGGCACCACATTTATAGTGGGTGACTTGGCAATCGTGATAGCAATCGTGATGGCTTCGTGGTTGGGCCTACCTCTATTGGATATGAAGCTTCTTCAGCATCCAGCATGTTAGGCCTAAAGGCAGGCCTAGGCGAATTATTTTGGCTACAGCTGTATATGATAATGAGCTTTATTGGAAACATTGATTACTGTTGGGCCCCGATTTGCACAAGAGGCCCACATAAGGGGTACAGAGCCAAGTGGGCCCAACGAACGCCATCTCAAGTCCATGGACGCCACTCGAATTCAAATTCAAAATCGATTGACTTGGCATGACGCAGTAACCCGGACGACGCAGAGGTGGTTGTTAACAAACCTGGATTGTCGCCCTCAACGTCCACTATTCCTCAAATGTCGCCGACATTTTCGGGGGCGACCAAGGTTCCTGAGCAGCTTATTATGGACTAGAATGGCACCAGAAAGCACACGAGCTCAGGAAAAACACACTGATCACTCAGAACACTCTCTTGGTTCACTTCATTGCAAACTCCAGTTTATTTCAGCTTATTGTATTCAATTTAATCCAAAAACTTTTGTATCCACCGTTGCCGGTGACTTGGCAATCGTGATAGCAATCGTGATGGCTTCGTGGTTGGGCCTACCTCTATTGGATCTGAAGCTTCTTCAGCATCCAGCATGTTAGGCCTAAAGGCAGGCCTAGGCGAATTATTTTGGCTACAGCTGTATATGATAATGAGCTTTATTGGAAACATTGATTACAAATAATTGTTGTTGTTAAATATTCTTTTGCCTTTTACTAAATATATAAGACATTTTTTTATTTTTCTCATTATTTCCCTATTTTATTTCTATTGATAATCCTTCATAATAAATAAATAAGAGAGGGATGGTGGGAATAGAGGTAGGTAGTTAGGGTATTTTTGGTAATACGTATATATGATTTTAACTAAATTAACTAATATTTGAATCAAATAAAATAAATATGTCTTATATCTAAGAATGGAATGAGTACTTAATTTAGATAAGGTGGACGAAATTTTTGCATGTTGATGTTAATGATTACTTGGTGGCTTATATTGATTTTTTTTTCTTTCTTTTCTTTTCCCTTTTTTTTTGGTGGGGCTGAAGTCGCTTGTATTGATTCAAAGTTATAACTCATCAACTTGTGTGCGCACACATTTATAGGCATTAATGTCTGGGTGTATAAGGTGTATATTGTATAAAGGCTTGATTACACCATCCAGTCTTAAATATAAGGCATATATACTTAATTATATTAGATTAATAATTTATTTAAATTACTTAATATATGTTTTTTCCCCCAAAACACTCTAATCATATTCCTTCCTTAATTCTTATATATTTATTTATTTCTTAGATTATTGTTGAGAGAGTATTACCATAAGTGATTTGGGAAACGAAAATTAGAAAAAGACTCTATATTTAAGGCCAAGAGAAATTGTTCATATAAGTCTTATACTCCCTTTGGTCCTAAATATAATAGTACTTTGACTTTTTTCGTGAAGATTAAAGAAGCTAGATAGACCACTTCAGTTTAACGTATCTTATATGTAATTGTATTATATGTGTTGATGGTAAAATTCGGTAAAGCAATAAAAAAAATAAGGATTTTATTGATAGTATGAAAGTGGGTCTCCAACAACCGTGGTGTGGATTACAAAGACCAATAGATGGTGCATATAGTAATGAAGATTGCAAGGTATTTGATACAAATATAAAGAAAAGTGTACAGTAGAGAGGGAGAAGTAAGGAGAATTGTATGATGAGAACAAATAATGATGTGGTAGGTACCCCGTCATGTGTGGCAAGTACCCTGTCATGTGTGGCAAGTAGCCCGACCAGGACTCTTGAGTGTACTGAGCAATGAGTTGCTGCTGGAGCAATCTCCCCTTGTTCTTTGTCTTGGCATTTCCCCTTTTATAGGCTGATATGGTGGCTATGGAAGGTGGTTCCACATTTGTAGGGAGAGGAGGAAGTGGTTCCTATTATTGTGGATCATGGGATTTGACTGATCTGGCACGGTTATTAATTGGAGTTATGGGGAATTGACTGGGACTGGGTCAGTCTGACCGTTGGACTGGGTCAGCCTGACTGTCGGCCTGGGCCAGCCTGACTGTCGGACTGGGTCAACCTTAATGGGTCCGCCCATGAGTGAACTTGCATTGAGCCAAAAGAAAATATTTTTTTTGCTTTTACGGGTTAATCCACAAGTGGGCCCAAGGGATATATTTTTGTCCCAACATTAAGTCCCCACTCTCCATGTCCAATACCTGATTGACTTGGAGAGTATGTTCTGGTATAACCGTCAAATCATTCTCCTAATCCAACAGTTTGTTTTTGGAAAAGGAGGTCCCCAAGTTGGTCTCGCAAATGCCTAAGAAGGGCAATATGCGACAAGAGTGTCCGACTTAGATCGTAACTTTGTCATGTTGCCTTCGAGGCAATGTTTTGGACTTAAGCCCAGCAATCAAAATTTGCCTCCTTTTTGGCCTCTTGTGTGAGGGATCATGAATTGTGGTGTCACGTTCCCAGTTCTGATAAGCTTGCTTGACGATCAATAACTTATGTTTGTAAGTAGTTCAAGTTTTTTGTGGCTTGTGTGACTAACACTTACAATGTGTCAATTATGTGTTCAGCTATTCAAGGCTTACACCTAGTTATAGATATAGCGTTCTCTATGTTGTGTACGTCGCCGTTATATAACCTTATCGGCTAGTAATTTTGAGTATACCCAGGCTTAATTTGGTCATACCCGACTATGCGCTAGAGCATTTGATTGTCGTTAGTATGTATGTCATGTCATCGTGGTCTAGTTTGCGTTCTGCCACAGGATGCCTTGGCCAGTTGGCTTTCAACTTTAGGCATGTGTCAGCTTATATATGTCGGTATGGATGATACGACTTCGTGGTATGATTTTTTCTTTTGTCGCAGGACGCCCTAGTTGGTTGGTATGTCAACGTTAAGTGCGTCAAACCCTATAGGTAGGGTGCCATGTCACATCATCATGGTGATGTTTGTCTTATATATGTCACATGATGCTTTACCAAGGTGGTGTTTCAAAGTTAGGTGCATCAATCTATAAATTAGCATGTTATATCGCTTTGTCATGATATCATTTTAAGCAGCCACGAGACGCTCTTACAGATGATATTCTCATTAGCTAGGTCGGTGGGGGCATCGACCTAACAAGTGATTGAGATCGTTGTCAGACTGTATATAAGACCCAAATTGAAGTGACGAACGGTTTCAAGGAAGGAGAGCTCACCTCCTAGGACCTTGATTGACCTCGTTACTACGTTCATGGTTGCGTGTTGAGAGCTGTCAGAAGCAGGAGTCAACCCTACTCCAGTTGACGTGGGGGTTGTTCATGATAGTAATCTTGACACCATCATGAAGGTGTAGGATGATGCTAATGTTGAAAAGAAGGTAGATGTTGGCACTGTCAAGGACAATAACCACGAAAGGGGAATAATAACGTGAGCCTGCAGCTGGCAAAGTTTTCAATGGTCCAATAATGCCTATCACCTTTCAAAAAAGGCCCAAAAGTACCATGACCGTCAGATAAGCCTAACGTCCGTTAATTTTTCATGTGGGTCCCACTTTAGTTGTCCATGTGTGCATTAATTTGTAGTGGGACGTGGCAGGTGAAGCCTTACTTCCTCTATTAAAGACACCACCCACCCCCCTCTGCATTTGAAAATTTTTCCTTCCACTTTTTCGACTAATTCCCCCATTAAACACACCACTGACCGCTCCATCTTCATTTATTCCTCCTTTGAACACACCACTGACCCCCACATACCTGTGCAGCGACTTGAAGAACTAATTGAAGGAAATATAGGTTGGGAGATGGCGTCGTCCTCCACGTCGAGCTCAAGATCGAGAAGGAGTGTTGCAGTGATGAGGCAACCCAGCCGTGAAGACGAGTATGACGGTGTTAAGAGGTACTGTAATAATAATTTAGTGGCCCCTAGATGGACATCTTGGACGGAAGGAAACGCGGGGAGGAGATTTTACGGTTGCGGTTACTATAAACAAGATGGAGGCTGTGGATTCTTTGCGTGGCATGATAGTGAGTTTAGTGAGCGGGCAAACATGGTGATTAAGGAGTTACTAGATGATTAGACACATTGTATGAAGAGAACAAGCGACTGCGAAGAGGGAATGGTCAGCGGCATTCTGAAGAGTTGGATTCAATCCTTTGTGAGGTGAAGAAGCTTAAACGGAAGAATAAGAGGATGGAAAATGGAGCAAGAAAAGTGGAGATCAAGTTTAGAATTGCTTTGGTTAGTTTGCTGCTAACATGGTTGTGGCTAGTTTGTGTGTATGTTGGAAAATAAAATGTGGTTCTGCAAGTCAAGGGGGAAATGAAGTTGAAGTTAATGAAAAAATATGGTTGCTTTGTTGCTCTGAAGAAATTGTAGCTTATATTTATGTTTGATGTTGTGTGATTGTCACCGTGCCTTGAAAAATCTGGTGGCTTTGTTGTGGGAAAAAAATGTAAGCTATGTCCATTAGAATAAAAATTTGGTGGCACTGATTAATACATCTCTATTGTGAACTTTTATCACATGAACCATTTGGCTCATTAAGAAATTAACTTTTATCACAATATGGTTGCTTTAGTGCTTTTCTTAATCTACAAATGCCATGGTGTGGAAGACATTAAATTACAAGACTATTTCATTGTTTCTATTTGTAGCTTTGATTAAATTACAAGACTGAAAAGATGTACTGAAAAGGAATGGAAATATATTCTCAAAATAAAGATGTCCCTACCAACAAATATGACCATGTTCAGCCATTGTGCACAATTGATTCTAATACATTAACACATGGCTATGTCATGAAAATGGCAACCTTCCTAATAATAGTTAAACAGAAGTAATGTAGAAAGTAGAGGTATTATCATGATGCCTCAGAGTTTACACCAAAAAAGTAATTTAGATATGATCATGATGGCTCATATTTTACACAAAAAATAACACAAGGCAGCAGAGAAGCCTAGATATCAGTTTTGTTGGAGCTACTCTTGGACTTTGAAATGATGCTTTGCGTCTGTACTAGCAATTGTGAGGTGGTAACACATGGATTCCCTTTCCACTTAAGACCTGGGGGTTTAATAGGAAGTTCAGAAGGCTCATCACTGAATTTAATCTTCCTTGAACCCTCTGCAACAGCTGAAGTTGAACTTCCACCCCTCAACTTTTTGTACTCTTTCTCATTTGGTATTGGAAATTTCTTCTGGCTGGGGTTCTGCATACTTGTTCATATACTCTTGAGCAGTACCCTCTTTAATGACCATCTCTGAGCTTAGTCCCAGCTAAAAAAAATTCAAACAATAAGCTTTTTAGTTTTCTAGCCATGACCATCTTGAATCTAACATGAGATATGTTGAATAAAATTGAACTCACATTGTACACCATCCTCCCAGTATCTTCATCAAACATTATACCCATTCCCCATTGAAATCTAGGGTGTGTTTGCTTTGCTAGAGCCTTCTTTAAATTTTGGATTCGAGATGTTTGAGGTGGCAGTGTGGTTTGTGAGGGATTAGGGGTCTGTGAGGGATTAGTGGTATGTGAGGGATTAGGTGGCAGTGTGGTTTGTGAGGGATTAGGGGTGTTTGAGGGATTAGTGGTCTGTGAGGGATTAGGTGGCAGTGTGGTTTGTGAGGGATTAGGGGTGTTTGAGGTTTGTGAGGGATTAGGGGTGTTTGAGGGATTAGTGGTCTGTGAGGGATTAGGTGGCAGTGTGGTTTGTGAGGGATTAGGGGTGCTTGAGGTTTGTGAGGGATTAGGGGTGTTTGAGGGATTAGGTGGCAGTGTGGTTTGTGAGGGATTAGGGGTCTGTGAGGATTGAGATGAATTTGGTGCCTTTTTGGTGCGTGGTGGCTTAGTGGGCTTAGTGGGCTTAGTTGTGGTAAAGGAACTAGGGGGCTGTGTGTCATTATTTTTTTTATTCTTTCTTGGCCTTGGGTTACTTGTAGAAGGTGCCTACAAAAGAAAAAATTAATCAAAAAGCAATTATCAATTCATAACAGTAGATATGAAAAATGCACAATGAAATACCTCTTTACAAGTGGATCGATTGTGACCCTCTTGTTTGCAGAAGCTGCATCTGTGTGTGGCACCTCGTTTACTCAATTTGTCATGTTTCGGTTTTGGTGCTTGTGAGTTTCCATGTTGATGTACAACACCCTTGTTCTTCCTTCGTTCACATTCTTCTGTTCTAATTCTTTTCTTTCTTGGTCTCCCCGGTAAGGTACACTCTGGAGGGGGCAGCATTGGCAAATAAACATCCGTCTTCCAAAATTGTTTACCTCTCATAGGTTACAGCTTAGTCCTGTAGCTTGCAAGATATGTTTCCTTGTGATAGTAATGAGAGATCTTGGCAATTGGGTTAATTTTGGCATAGTACATAGCACAAATTGCGTGCTGGCATGGGATTCCAGTTAAATCCCATGCCCTACAAGTGCACATCTCCCTATTTAACAAAACTGTGTGTCTATCTTTACCCTTAGTTACCTCATATCCCTGATCCCCATTAAAAACAACTCTACACTTGCCAACTAAATACCTATTACTATCAAACATTTCCATACACTTTGGGCTAAAATTACTTTTCCACCTACGTACATTGTTCTCACTCTTTGCCCATTTTTCCATCATCTTCAGTCGTATCCCATCAAACATCCTTATCACAGGGAGATACCTATACTCACGTATCCAGCTATTCAAACACTCGCTAATATTATTATCAGCAGCCCAAGACTTGCATGTAGGTGAGAAGTAAGCTCTTACCCATGTTCTTTTATTGTAGGAGACAGCTGCCTTAGCTGCTGGTTTGCTACGTGCAGCAAGAGCCTTTAAGTTCTCCATGAAATCCTCCTCATAAGAACTCCAGGAACATGCAAAAAATTTGGCCCTCAACACTGCTCCCTTCCACCTTTTGCCCCAATTAGTGTATATGTGTCTTATACAAAACATGTGTTCTGCATTTGGGAAAATCTCCCTCACAGCATGAGTCAAACCCTATTGAATACAGCAATAATCAACGTGAATATTTGCATCTAAATAGCAAGAATCTGTTCTCACTAAAATGCTCTGCAAGTTTAAGTTCCCTTATTCTTAAATAACAAACAAATCCATAAGTGCTGCTCTGAAAACTGGACAGAAACTGAATATAGCAATAAAATTGGGCACTCTTACTGGATAGAAACACAAAACAAAGAACAGACAAATATGAACATGTATTGACACAGATAATTTTTTTAACATTTTTTACCTTCTGCATGTTTGACATTATCGTTAGATATGCACCTAAACCCAAGTCCAGTGAATTCCTAAGCCATTCAAGGAACCAACCCCATTGGAGAGTATTCTCCTTTTGGGTTAGACCGAATGCCAATGGGAATAATGAATCATTGGCATCGATACCCACAGCAGTAAGCACAATACCTTTGACTGCTCCTTTTAAGAAGGTTCCATCGACCCCAATGAATCGCCGGCATCCTTCTTTCCACCCCACCTGTAAAAAAACACAACATTAACTTGCAAACTCACAATTTTCCACTTAAAATTCAAATTATCAAAGAACAAGGAACATAGAATCACACCTTTGAAGCATTGAACAAAGATACATCCTTTTAAAGACCCTTCTCCCTTGCTCTAGAGCATCGTTGCTTAACTCCACGCTAACATCTGACCCAGGATTTGACACGCGTAGTTCATGGCAATAAGCCTCCAAATTTGCAAACTCATCTACGAAACTCCCTTCCATGTCTCGCATTATCTTTCTCTTCGGCCTCTTGCACTTATTTATGCTGACATGAACATTGAGTTCACGCTCAACATCCTTCTTCATCTCACTGATTCTAAATTGAGGAGCCTCTTGAACCCTATCCTTATACTGTCCACACAACCACTTCACAGAGGCTCTTGGATTCTTAAATACTCTCACACATTCATGCTCTTCATTAACAGATTTAACCTTAAACCCTACTGCCACTCCATAAGTAGAAGCATAAAGCTTAAATGGACACCCTTCTTGACAAACAACTTTTAACAATTGTTTATCACTTTTGGCAACTTTAAGTTTAACCCCAACTTTGATTGCATAATCGTCCACAGCCCTTTTCAGCTCCTCTTTGTCTTCAAAGGTCATACCAACCATGAAAAAGGGCCTATCAACCGAGCCCACTGACTTACCACCCCCTCTTACCTCTTCCATAGGCCCATCATCATATTGGGGGTCCAACTCATCTTCATCATGGTCACTTCCATAATCATCAACCACTTCAAAGTCAGAATCCACACTTTCCTTTGTGTTGTGAGTGATTTCACTATCCGCTTCGTAGCCTTCATCCTTGCTACTACAATCATTACCTTCAGTTTCATTGCTATTCCCATCCTCACCAATTACTACCCTTTTCCCTTTCACTTTGTCCACCAACCACTGTTCTATGTCTATTGAATTTCCATTTTCACCACCATGCCTGTCATCATGAACAATTTCATCCCAGGGCTGACCATCACCTACATCAATATCTTCAAAACCATCTAACACTTCTATATCATCAATAATATCTTGTTCAGCTCGCATATCCCCTCCATCGATCCTACCACCTTCCCTATCCTCTCGGTTCCCTACGTCTCCCTCAGCCTCACTATACTTTCTTTTTATTTCTTCCCAGTTAGTTCGAGCAAATGCAGAAATTTCGCATACCTTTCTAACCAACCTGGCATGCTTTTCGTCGAAACTCTCATCCCTATTGTCCTCGTCATTAGCAACACCGTTCAAGCCATCATTTACATTGTTCCCGTTCCCATTTGATGCCATTATATCTGAATCAAACACTAATAACGTTAAATCAAGGGGCTTTCATGGCATTTCACTGTACCCACTATAAAAAAGTTGGGGGGATTTCATACTTACCAGAGATTCCGTCCTTTGTGTGGCCCGATCTTTGCAGCGGAATATTCTAATCACATGCACCTGTCCCCCGATTTCGCTTCAAACACTTTCTCACTTTCAGCCTTTCCCAAACCCAAACCCTAGAATCAGTTTGTCACTTCTCTCTTTTTCATCGTGATGTTCATCGCTCAAAGCTTTCTCTGATCTTCAATTGAATCGAATTTGTCTCTTTCTCTGATCCCTAGAGTCACGTGTTGGCAAACCTCTAAAAAAATCCCAGTCACGTGCCATGCACCACTCCTCACTTCATCTGCCACGTAGACTCCACCTAAGCAATATTTCCAATGACAACTCAGCTGCCACCTCACATCATTCAGTCAAACTTCTCATTGTAACGGTCAAACTAGGCTTATCTGACAGTCATGGTACTTTTGGGCCTTTTTTGAAAGGTGATAGGCATTATTGGACCATTGAAACGTTTTTGGTGCTGGATGCCCATGTGGTAAAAGTTCATGGGTAGATTTGCACCTTTTCCCATTTTACAACTTTAATTTCTACAAAAAAGTCAAAGCAATCTTATAATTAGGACCGGAAGGAGTACTAGGGACCAGAAAGAGTATATATGGTATTGATTTGTTTGGCATATAATATTTGATTTTATTTGCCATATAGATGTGCTTGTTGTATTGATGTGCACCACCTAGTTCATGCCTACCCGTAAATTTGCCCAAGGCATTGCCAAGAAGGTGCTGGAAACGTTCGTCCTACCCTAACTAATTATTCGTGGGCAAATAGGGAATTTGATATTCTATACATTGTGTTTCACGTCGTTTTACTCTCTGCATTTATTATATTTATTAATAGGTGTAAAATATTAAAGCTATTATTAATTACAGACTATTTAGACTTCTAATTTTTGCAAAGTGAACTTATAATACACACTACTGGTGTGGATCGGTTGCCAATAATGTCCTTAAACTATGGCTATTTTCAGTTTGAACAAGGGGGATAATGCAACTAACAGCCTATCTAAGTTTTTTTAGCAGTATCATTTTGCATTGTTGTCCCATTAATTATTAATTCATCTTATTGTACTCCCTCCCTCTAGTACGGTCCTTAATATATGGTTGACATTTTTTTTTTGGAGAAATCAAAGAAACAAAATAAATTAGTTAATCACAACATGTGATGTTATTCCATTATGTATTACTAGTTTATAAGTCAAACAAATTAATTCAAAAAAAAAATTTCACATATGTGATTTATTTAATTTTCTTAGAATTTTTTAAAAAAGTTAATTGAATCTTATATTAAAGATCGATGGCTCATTCTTTCTCATTCATACACACTCTCTTTAAAATGTATGTTTTTGAAAAATAAGTTTCAATCTTTGTATAACTATTGCATTCAACTAATACTATCATATATGATTGTTGGGCTTACCTCATCATACATAATGGTCTCTCATTAGTCATTATGTCTCCCTTATTGACTTGTTCATCTAACCTGCCCAGATTCCCGACTCATCACTTATTGTTTCTCTGTACGACAGAATTTATTACAACAACCTAGATAGTATATATATACAGTCAACCTTTTAGGCTGCTTAGATGCATAGCCCATATTTTATTTCCAATTTAAACTGAACCCTGATTTTTACAGATTTCATACATGTCGCACGTTGATAATTGGACATGTCACACGTTTTTTATTTTCAGATAGTCTTTCCCATCAATATTAATTATAGGCCACTTCTAACTACTTTACTAGAAGGTATAATTAATCTGTAAGTCCTTAAATTTATAACTAATTCTTAATTGAGTCCCTATAGTTTTTTTTTACCAGCTTCTTATACTTTTACTTGTTTTTAATTAGGTTGTTTTAGTTTTTTCCTTTTTATTAGTTCTTATAGTTAGGTTGTTTTATTTTTTTTCCTTTTTATTAGTTCTTAAAGTTTCATATAACTTTTAATTAGGTACTTAATTATAGTTTTTTATTTATCTAATTTGATTAAAATTAAATGAATAAATAACATTTAAAATTTAATAGATAATGGTAAATTTAAATTAATAATTGTATACGTAGAAAAAAATAATTGATCGAATTAATTTGCATTGAAATAATTAATATAATTGGAACAATTCATTATAGTTATATTATATTGTTATTATGATTTGATAAAAATAAATATGATTATTTACTTAATAATATTATCGGTAATAATATATTTCATATTTACATGACGATATTTATAGAATTTGTAAAATAAAATATAAAAAACTTATAGAATTTGTAGTATAATATACAAAAAAACTACGGACCTAATTAAAAACTAGAAGAAACTTTAAGGACTTGATAACAGGAAAAGGGCAAAGGTGCACAAATATCCATGTAGATTAGTCCAAGGTACACCAAACACCGTGAAATTTTTTTTTGTGTGCCCAAAAGTGCCTACGTAGTTACCAAAATGGGTCAAAAGTGCCTATACCGTCAAGATACACTAACAGCGTTAAGTTTTTCAATATTAGGGAAATAAAAGGTGCAAAAATACCTATGGAGTTTGCTCCAAAGTACACCCAATGTAACACCTAAAACTTTTCTAGTATAATATAGCATTTTTAATCGATTTACAACCACTCTTTAGTGTTAGAAGCCTAAAAATACGAAAAATTTAAAACCTTTTCTTTTCAATCACTAAACTAATTTTCTTTCTATTGTAATGGGCTTTTCGGACAAATTGAATAATTAAAAAACTTTGTTTAAAGCAGAGTGGTTCATAAAATAATTAAAAGTACATTAATCATCTTAGGGTATTTATTCTCTATTCATAATACTTAGGAATTTAAAATTCCTTTATAAATTTATACAATTATATTTTCTATACTTTCTGCTATTAATTTAATAATTTAACTTTATATCATATACAGTTAACACTAATAAAATATTTAACTACCATAGGAAAGCACTCCCGTAATTATTCTTACTTTCTCACATATAATCTTATTTCTTCGTCTTATCTTCCTCCAGCACTCCTGCCTTATCTAAACCATTTTACCATTTACCAGCTTCTCTGAAACAGCAATTTAAAGCAATTTATGTCATTCACCATAAATTTCATGCATGCATTGTCATGTATACATTTTATAAACCTTCACAAATAATGATAGCATTTACCTTATTATTCTATGTGCGATTTGTACCTACCAACCACTGATAACGATATCTTCGTTAATTAGTGGAGGTTCTACCTGCAGGACTTCTCGTTATAACTATCCTGTTATAACGTAACTGAACTGGCAAAGGGGTAGCGAACCACCTAAATATGGAGTACTCCAACATGAGGAATAAAAGACATACCACTTAAATGCAACATGTATTACAAAATTATAGATGCAATTGAGTGTAATGAGATAAACTGCTACCTGACTTTTGGAATTACTCTTATCTTGATTCCTTTCCTTCGCCGTATTCTGAAGATTCAACTCTACTATTTCTTCCTATAAGTATTTATAATATGAAATGATATATTAATATCTATTCTTATTCTTAATAATTCGACGTCTCTTGCGATCCTAATGTAATTAATACTACCCCATTCTTTATATTAGTGAAAGATTACAGTTTACTATAATTATCTTAACCCCCCTTTTAAAATTAAAAGGTCAATTATAAATAATTTATTTCAATTAATAATTCTAATTCTCATTATCATCTTTTCCGAAATTACATATAAAAATCCCAACGACTTAATCATTATTAATCTATTAAACATTACCATCTTCTACTATATATATATATATATTAATTCCTTATTCTTGTACAGGATAACTTTAATCTTATCAGAATCACGGCTCACAACTGATTCATTGTTGTCACTGAAAATGTTGTTTAAGAGAATAGAACTAAAACAGAGATTTGAACTTATTACATTTAGTCCAACAAACAGACCTTAGCTAGATTTAATTTCTATTTCTATCATTACTTCCTACTATCAGAATATAAGGCAATCAAACATGGAACCAAGCACAGAAATAAATCCAGACTTTTAGAAATTTATAACTTCCAACTTAACAGCCTATGTCTAAACTTTAAGATCTTCAACCAAAGCATAATCATTAATACTAAATCCTTAGTTGTTATCTCTAGTAGTCTCCTAAAATCACAACTCTATTTCCAATTCCAAAAATGATATCACACCTACTCAAGCCGATTAAATCCCCGAACTTCCCTCGTCATAGTGCAAAACATATAATCATCTTATCTCACCTCTAGAAGTCTTTCGAACAACCACTATAAATTTCATTACATAAGTCAAACCAAATAAATTTCTAATCTTCAAACTCCCAACTTCTTGTATCTTGTATCTCCAAATACTCCCTCCGTCCCATAATATAAGGTCCATTTTTTTGAATGATCTTGTCCCACAATATAAGGTCCTATTTGACTTTATTTGAGTAATAAATGCTTTTTTTCCCATTTTACCCATGCATTAATTTTCCCACACATTCTCTTTCATCTTCTTTTCATAATTACCCCCTCTCTTACTCATTCATAAATAAGGGCAAAATGGTATATTTCCTACACATTTATTGTTTTTAACTAACTCTAACTAATTTTTTAGGAACCCGCAATTCGGTTAAAAAGACCTTATATTATGGGACGGAGGGAGTAATATTTAATAACAACCTCCACTGAGTATCGTTTTGGAAGTTGAAATCTTTGCATAATAAACTAGGATCAATCATTTGGAAATCATATCCATTTCAAAATCATTCCTCTTTTCCATAAGTCAGTAACCATGCCCTTTATATGATTAAATTACAACTTCAAAACCAAATCTCTCACTTGTTCCTTGATCTTCCCACATATATTAAACTATTAATACTAAATTCAAACCAATTCTAAACATAATCCTATTACAAAACTTAATACCCTTGAGTTATTGGTTAATACTTGGGACTTCCAATTGGTAATAACAGTCAGAATTTAAACCTTAATAACTTGAGTGGTTGACCATTTAAGAACATTCCCTTTTTCCCAATTCAATGATAATCAAAAGTCCTTGAGCAAGAAACACCTTTACTCTTTACCTTAACTAAATTCATATCTTTATAACATACTAAATTTCTATTTATAACATCACATATAGCAAACACCACAAAGTAGTTCGTCGATCAATTAAAATCCTTTCGTAACCTTTTACTAATAATCTAAACTTTAAACCTATAATGAGCTATCATCTAACTTTTCTTCGTGCATAACAACATTGGATATCTTCCAAAATAATATTTCACTCCAAACTCTTTAAGCATAAGGGTTAACTCAAACTTCTTATATGAAATCGATAAAACCTATTTATTGCAAGTAAACTGATTGTACTCCATTCAAAATATTCACTAGGGAACTCAAAATAACTACTAATGTCTAAGGCCTCAAATTAATTAGCCTAACAATTATTTTGTTGGATATGCTTAGTTTTGATGATGTCAAATATAGAGTTAAATGTAGGAAGCAAAAAGTGTGTATAAAGTGGTTATCTCTTACTATCTATTAGACTATGTTTGCTATATGTTTACTGTGATTGAAAGCATTGCATACATGATTACATAACATGTCCATAGGCTCAGATTGCATACATAACATCATGTAACTTAGTCTGGAATGAATTGAGATAAGAATTATAATGGCTAAGTAAAAGAGTGCAGGTTACCTCAGCGATGAATAAGTAAAATCTAATAGGTAACAGATTCTCTATCGCTAAGCTTGAACCTATCGCTAATCTGGAAAGCTTAGGATATCAATGGCTAATGAGGACTTAGCAGTAATCCATTGAAAGAACAATATCTCTATCGCTAAAGGTCTTCACCATAGCTAATGGAATGTGTAGAGTTAGCCTAAACAAATAAGAATAGATCCTATCGCTAGACTCTGTCTCTATCGCTAAGGCCCCTCAGATAACATGAATAAATACTTAAGGGGAAGAATGTTAGATCAGTTAACATAGTAGCTAGCGATAACAGGTTTAGCTATCGATAACAGGATACCTGAAATAACTAAGAATATTCATATAAGTCAGTATCCTTAAGCTAATGAGCAATCAAGTAACTAGCAATAATGGGATTAGCTATCGGTAGAAGAATGTTTGTTGATATGATATAGCTAGTACGCTGAACATTGAACTAAAAGAATATGCTAGCGATAATGTTCATGTCTATCGATAGAGAATGCTTGATGAAATTCCTTAGTTGATATATTGTCTCTATCTCTTTGAGCTAATGAAATGCACTATCGATAACATCCACTGCATAAATACTTGTTTAGCTAACAGCTCTAAGTACAGGTCTTACACTGTCAAGCTAGCGATAGCTAAGGGAGCTAACGCTAATGATAAAGCTGCTGTGCAAGTACAACGTTGCAGGTTACCGTTACTCACAGTCTCCATCTCTCTTAGCTCATCCTCTGTAAGATAAAGTGAAGAAATAGAAGAAAGCTGATTATCAACGGTTAGTTCTCCAAGTCTCCAACGGATAGAAAAGTATAATACCCTATATAAAGACTTGAAGACATCTGGAGCAATAAATGCACATACAACGCACTACACAAGAAAAAACTATGACGAGATGAAAAACAGAGGGCTCTGCACAGAATACACAGAGTAACAGTTATATTCAAGTGAGCCCAGAAATGATGATTTGAGTGCATTAGAAACGAAGAGCTAGAGCACACATTGTTCTTATTATTAAGCTCTATAATTTGTATTTCATCATTCTCCTTTCTGTACTTCAGTGATTATCAAAATTCCTTCTTTGAGAGAAGTAAATTTCATTGTAAACATTCTGTTTTAGTGAGTGAAGCTCAATATTGGGTAATCTTGAGTGGGAAACAGATTGTATCCTTACAGGTTGTAAGGGGGAGCATTTAGAGGGAGTCTAAAGCTCGTTAAAAGGTTGGCAGGTGATCCCGTGTTTGGTAAAGGCTTCACAAGTGCCCGGCTAAACTTGTGGGTTGTAAAGGCTTCTCTTGTGTCCGGTTTAAACAAGAGGGTAGTGGAAATCTCAGGTGGAGCCTGAGGACTGGATGTAGGTCAAGGTAGAATGAACCAGGATAAATTCTATTTGCATTATCTCTTCCCTAAACTCTCTTAGTTTCCAGCATATCTAAATTATATATCTCTTAGTGCATTTAACAGGTTTGAAATACTCTGTGATAATCTGGAAAAAGATTTTAAAGTTTACCTTCACTGTGTTTTAGAAAAGAGAAGTTTTGAATTTACCCTATCACCCAATTCACCCCCCTCTTGGGTGACAGCCAGTACTAACATATTTAACATTTAGAGATAAAATCAGAACCTCTTGACATAATGCTTAATCTGCATAACCTCTGAACATATAGAAATAAGAAAAGTAATACAATCCAGTTTCAAATCTCATTCCAAATAGAAGTCTTCCTTGAACAACCTCAACATCCCGTTTTCATAAACTTTAACCCATATAAAATTCCATCCCATAAACCTATGAAATTCACACCTATGATTGCATCAATCCGTAAATCTATATATCATTTACTTACCACAGATAACCTTTGAATTTAAGAACCATACTTGCCACATCTATTTGACTTTAATGTCAATGATGAGGTCATTAGGGTACAGTTTCAAAACAATCCTATATAGCTAACTTTAGAAACTAATTCCTAAGTAACCAAATTCATTTAACCTCTCAATCAAATGCCTTAAGATCATAACATAACCAGTTTTAACTTTCTAGGTTATAAAGACCTGATATGTCAGTAATCCTTGTAGACTTTCCTAACAACTTCCTTGATAGATTACAACACATTTTCAACTTCAAAAATAACTATGATCTTGACTCCAATGATCCTAGATTTGAACAATAGCCCTTAATTCCGAAACTTCCTTATCAAGTTTGCATTAATTATCCTATAATAAATTTGAAATGAAACTCAACTTCAATTTCTAACTAAACTTCATTTCCATTCATTTATAACATTTACCTTGAAGAGTCAAAGCTTTTTGCCAAACATCAACAAGGAAACCAAAACAATTCATAGGCTTAATTCTGAAATCCCAAATGCAAAGCCAAAACAAATCATTCAATGACCAAAATAAATTCTAATACTCTCCTAATCAAAACTTGTACCTCAAAATAATTCAATCAACAACAAGTTCAACAGGCCTACATTCCCACTGTCCACTTCAATATACAGCCGAAGAAAATATCACCAAAAGCAAGCAACACAAATCACAAAACATATCTCTCAATGAACAAAACAAACTACACACCAAATATCAACTTCATTCCTCTTTTCCTCCCCTGCACTCGTCGGCCAGCAAAGCAGGGAAATAATAAAATTCCACAAATTCACATGTTCAACTAACCGCAATCCTTCACCATTAAAATTAATTTCATCCTTCCTTATTCAGACTCAGAAGTGGAAATCACAGAGAAAGAGCATCACATTTTCGGACCAAAACAGGGCAGGGAATTGAATAAACAGAGGAGCAATAGAAAAATTCAAAATCGAACACCCAACTTAAAACAACACCTTAAATCAACACATCACATCATTTAGACACTAATTAGTTTTGGTTTAGAGGAAGAATCAAAGAAAGGAATCGGAACAGAGGCGATGAACAGTAACAAGAATTTGGGGCTTTTGAATAACATCGGCCAAACCTTATTTTTCACTCAAAATCATTTCCCAAAACATCCTAATCAAAGTCTAAGCTCCATTGTAACAGGTTTAGGAACTTCAAAATCCCCTAGAAATCTAAATCGTTTCCTCTCTAATCCCACACGAATCAGAAGGAAAGAGGATTGGAGTGAGAAAAGGAGAGTCACCAGAGGTCCCCTCCGTCTTCCACATGTCGTTGGAGCTTGCCATCGCCGGAGGTCGCTGTCGTTTGCCGTTATAGCTTGAAGGAATCAGAGGGAACAGAGAGGAATTGAGGACAGAGGGAGGCTCGGGTATGGGAGAGGTAGAGGAAATGAATTGGAGAGAGGAACACGTGGGGTGTTTATATTAAAGGTAAGAGAGATATTTTTTTTTTCAATGAGCATTTACCATCTTGCCCTTCTTTTTATAACTGGAGATATTTTTAACTAGGGGCATATATTGTCTTTTTCATTTCCCTTTTCTATTTTCCTCTTAAATGGTAATTTTATTTACCATTCCCACTTACAAATAAACCTGAATTTGTCCTAAAAATAATTTCTCTAGATATGCTTTAATTTACAAATTTATTTATAAGACTTTTTTAAATATTAAACAATACCCCAAGATTCTAAATATTCTCTTATTTAAACTCATCTTCCAACTATTTTTCCTAAACTAATAAAGAAAATAAGCCTTAAAATTTATTAAATTGCCTAAATATCATAAATTTATTTGCAATGCTTTTTAATAATTTAATCATATTCCTAAAACCTCAAACAACTCATTATTTTCTATTTTTTAAAATTTGGGGTTTTACACCCAACACCACGAACTACTTTTTGGTCCAAAAGTGTTCACGTATTTACCAAAATGGTTTCCTCAGTGTCTATACCATTATTTTACACATATTAGACAGGAAAAATACACAAGAGGGGGTGAATTTGGTATTTCAATAAAATATTTTTCAAAACTTAAAGTTCAAAATCAATTTTCAAAAAAAATAAGAAAGAAACATAGTATTGAAATCTTAGGAAAATGTTTGCAGATCAATTAGAGTATATGATAAACATTGAAGTTTACAGATTTTTAGAGAAATAGAGTATGAAGATTCGAAGTCCTAGACAAATACTTATAGCTCAAATTTTTCTCTATAATTTTATGCTTCAATCTTCCTTCATCAATGGATATATATGCGCATTTGAGAATGCAAACGAACGTTGTGCAAAATTTTCCTAAGATTTTAATACCCTGATTCTTTCATATCTGCGTTTTTAAATTACTTTTGAACTTACAGTTTTGAAAAATATTTTATTGAGATACAAAATTCACACTATGTATTTCTCCTGCCTAACATGGTGCACTTCGGACCAAACTTCATCAGTATCTTTGCACATTTTATTTTTCCTAATGTTGAAAAACTTAACACCGTTAGTGTATATTAACGATATGGGCACTTTTGACCCATTCTGATAACTACGTGGCCACTTTTGGGCCAAAGAAAATTTTGTGATGTTGGGTGCACCTTGGACTAAACTACACAGTCACTTTTACACCTTCGCCCAAAAGAAAAAATAAATTGTAACAATATGATTAAAAAAAATAAAAGTATTAAGACTTGATATAAAAAACTATAAGGACCTAATTAAAAATTGAATGTAATTACAAGGACTTGCAGATTAATTATCTAGAATCAAATAGTGGCCAGTTTATAAACTTTGCCTGAAATTAAGACATCGTTCAACTTTGCCCGTTTCAAAGAGTACTGAAACGTTACATTACACTTCAAACATTCTCCTCCCAAATTGTATAAGGGTAATACTTGGAAATACTCCCTCTGGTTCTTATTATAAAGCACCGACTAACCAAAATTTTGGTCTTAAATATAAGGCACCGACTGCCACATTAATTGCTTTATTCCAACTTTACCCTTATCATTAATGGAGGTTCAAAGTTGAATGATTTAATGAAGGGTGCCTAAATTTGCCACTTTTTCCATCTTCACCCTTCATTAAATGATTCAACTTTGAACCTCCATTAATGACGCCTAAATTTGATAACCCAATTACCATTCATTGGTTTGTGAGAAATGGTAGTTGGTGCCTTATAATAAGGACCAAAGGGAGTAATTCATTAATGACTCATCAGTCAAGTATCTTATATTATGAACTACTCCTTTGATCCTATTTATAAGGCACTTCGAGCATATTTCACATTGACCAATAAAAACCTTAAACTCCATTAATTCTATCATGAAATTTCACAACTTTACAATTTTACCTCTATTTAATATCCACTACAACACATAAAAACAAAGTCAACACATAATAAATGAATGGCTAAATATGACATTCACACGTAGAATTTGATGGCATGCCTTATAAATAGGACCAAATAAAACATTCTCTCTCTCTACCTTAAAAATAGGACCAGAGGAGTAATAATTATTTTTTTCTAAAAATATCTTATATTTAGGATTGGAAAAAGTATAAACCAAAAGATAATGTATGTTCCTTTAGTTTTTCTTTAATGCGTATGTACATATGACTAATGCAATGAATGCCGGCTGGGTGAAAAAAATGTGGGTTAGACACTAAGACAACCATAAATGTACTCCGATCTTAAATGAATATAATAAGAGACCAATTGTGATTTTTCTTTCTAATGACGTCTTGAATTTGGGAACAAGAAAAAGATTATTGTACCCCTATGTGTGTAGAGAGTAGAATTAGTACCCCTAAAACATTTTCATTGCCCCCACAAAGTTAAATGCATCCCAAACTTTTAATCTTATCTTTTTTGACATAAACTTCTTATCTTATCACCAACAGTCCTGATATTAAATTATAACATCGTTACTATAATATTAAATAACAAACAATGGATATTAATTTGAAATAACAAAATATTATTATCCTCTGCAATTTAGATTTAATTTTAATTTTATAGTTTTAATTTTAATTTTAGTCATTCAAATTTATTTTTATATTTTTTTTATTATTTAATATTATAATAATTTTCTTATCATCAAAATTTCACTCTTTTAATGTAGAATCAAATCATATAAATAAATACAAAAAAAAAATATTTGGGATGTGCCTCAAATTGATTATTTTCTGATTGTGGCGCACTTAGGTTCGCATGTTCGCCTCGGGCTTGGGAAAAGCTCACTGATTGCATTTGATTATTACATGTTTTAATTTACTAATTATAGAAAATTAGCATTTGTTCTAGGCTATTAAATAGGGATTTGGCACTTTTATACTTAGGGTCCAAGATTAGAGAGTTAATTGCATTTTCATTATAATTTGAACATATTAGGCATTTAACTCACGCATTTATTATTTCTAGTCTTGAAATACTTCACATGTGCTTAAATTTCAATTGTAGGTGCAAAGAATGAGGGTTAAAGTATAAAAGGAAACTTCTGCAAAAAAAAGGGTTAAGGGTAAAAAATACACATATGATTTTGTCAAAAGTTCCTCCAGCACCAAATGTTTTTTTTGGACAAAAAATACACATGAGTTTCTAAAATGGATCAAAAGTCACATTTTCAGTTATATTTCAAAAGATGGCGTTTGATGCTAGACGAATCATTTTATAAAATCACATGTGTATTTTTGACCCTAATTTAATTGTAAATATGTATTTTTGATCAAATTTGAAAGGTTATGTGTATTTTTGGTCCAAAAAAAACATTTGGTGCTGGATGAACTTTTGACAAAATCATATGTGTATTTTTGACCCTTAAGCCAAAAAATAAGGAAACTTTTGCAAAATAGGGAACTTATGCAAAGAAGGAAACTTTTACAAAAAAGGAAATTTTGCATAACAATAAATTACTAATTAGGAAATAAGATTGATTGATTTAGCCTAATGGATTGGCCTCTTAAATTTTCCTAATTGGTAAAATCAACAAGAATAGGATTTCTATTTCAATTGGATTGGTTGATTGATTGGGTTTGCCTAAAATATTTCCTATTTGTTATTTTGAAAAGAATAGGAAACCCTAGGCTTGATTGATATTAAGAAGTTTCCTAATTGATTATTCTAATAACGCTACTTCCTATTTTGACTAGATTTCTAGAGAGAGAGAGAGAGAGAGTGATTGGCTCTTCACCAAATTTTTCCTATATGTTAGGGGCAGCCAAATTAGGTAACCGGAGGCCATTTTGGATAGTTTTTAAGTGGTTTCTTGTGCCATAGAGAGGAAATCCGAATTTCCATATTCACTCATCCATTCTTTTTTCCATCCCATAATTCTTTCCCCAAGATTTTCCTATTTGTTAATCATAGTAAGAATAGGACACCTTAGGCTAATTTGGAAGGTTGCGTTGCCTCTTGTGCTATTTCTAAGCCACCAATGAATTTCTACTACTTCTCTCTAAAATTTTTGTCCTCCTTTCCTCTTCTCTCCTACTTGGTCGAAATTCATATTTCCACTACATTCCCATAGGGTTATCAATTCAATATGCGGGCTGTTGCTTTGAGAGCATGAGTGGCTAGGCATCTTTGTGGGGATCTTGATAGAAAAAGGCAACCAGAGCTTCATTGTCATAATTGTGGATTTTATTAATTTCTTTTCCTTGTCCAACTTCATCTATGTATTTCAATTGCATGTGTTTTGGTATATGTATATGTTTTTGGAACAAGCTTTTGAGTTTCTATCGGTTCTCCATGTAATCAAGCGATGTTCTTTTATATGTATGAACCTAGTATTGTTTTTATGATATCATGCAATAGATGTACTTCATTTATATCTCCTTTGAATTGCTAGAATATGTTGAATGCATGTGCGATTGTATGTGGTTTAGCCACTAGATCCATCATTGGAATGTTTGATCTACTTCCAATGAGAGCCTTTTCGTGTGTTTATTATGAACCTTCATTACCAGGTTGGGAATTAACAATTACCTATTTGATTAATTGAATAAGTGATGTGCCAAGTTAATTAGTTAATTAGGTTAATTGGACTAGGAGTGATTGCCTTAGGTTTTTACATTAAAACTTAGATTAGGACTCCCAAATCATTTAGAAGCTAGGAAGGTTGCCTAATTCATCAAGAGACTAATAGTCATCATATAGTTTTCACCAACCATTTTAATTGCTTTCCTTATAAACAAAAATCCTTAAAAAGAAGTAGTTTAGTTTCCTTAATTAAAATCACAAAAATCCCAATTTTATAGCTTTTACATGCATTCAGTTAGTTTAGGTAGTTAGTTAATAGACTCCATGTGAAACGATCTGGGAGAGCACCACTTGTGTAATCCTTGGTTTAATTAATTTTGCATTTACACCCAAAGGTGTATTAGGATAGGTGATAAATCACGCATGTGTTGACTCAAACATCTAAGGTAGCAATAAATAGAACAATGGAGAGGAGGAAGAAGTGGGTGGTAGAAGGGGGGCGAGAGAGTCGGGATTTGTTAAAAGATATTCATTTTTAAATAATGGCATGGGCCCACAGTATGAAAAGTGGCATTAGCTTTCATTATTTTGAGAGAAGGAGAAAAAAAGAAGAAGAGAGAAACCCAACCTAGTAACCCAGTAAGAGCGATGTATTGGTAGGATCTAAATTTAGATACAGAATGTGTTTGTTCCAATTTTAGTTAATATTTTAGTTTTAAGATTTATGAATGGAATAATTTGTTCACTGCCTAGATTTATCTCTATAAATTACTTAAAGTTTGAAATAAATAATATTATTTGCAATTTGTGAAGTAGTGTGTGCGTTTGTTATTTTATAACTAACTGTGGATTGCATGCTAAGACTTTTTATGATTTTAGGAGTAATTAGTGTGAATTTTATAAGTTTTATATTATGTCCATAGATATTAATATTGCTAAATATAATCATAAAATATACTCCCTCCTTCGATTCACAATATACATCATTTCAACTAGTTAGATCATCAAAATCAAATAAAGGATAATTAATTCATTGAATATTTCTTAAATTATTTTTTTTCTGCTTTACCATATTGTATGAGATTTGGAAGTAGAGAGAAATATAAAAAGTCAGTTTTAAAAATTAATTACATGAACAAAATTGATAAATGACGTTATTTACTCTTTAAGTGATTTATATTCTTATAGACGATAAAACTTTTTCTAAAAGTAACTTATGAGTCAAAATTGTATGTAATTTATGATATTAAAAGGGTGACAAAATTGCAGGAGTCCCTCTCCCGCTCAGCCATGCCATCTTTAGTTCCGTCCTTTTCATTGATCATATCTTTTAATTTCATTTTCTGTTATTTTTCCAACTGCCCTCAATTCAAACAGCTCGTGATACACACAATTTCAAGTGGTCCCTTTGAAACGCGCTTGTGATTTTCATTCATGTGATGCTCGTCTAACATTACAATTCAAATAAAAGTTAGTTGGTATCTTCTTCTTCTACATTTCCGGAGAAGAAAATATTTGTGACGATTCTCTTTTTGACCAAATATTGAATACTAAATTTTATTTTTCAGACTCTATTTATGGTCCTAAATAGAGGCACTTTGCAAACGTTTTTGTAGCATTATGTGATTCTACAAATGTTATTTTTCTCAATTTTCTATGAGGAGATGCACGCTGTGTGTATATATATAAATATATTTAATTTTATGGTATTTTTTAGGAGTAAGGAAGAAAATCAAAACAATTTGGTATACTTTAGATATGCAACTAACTTGTATTTGTTCTTGTAAATTAGATATAAGTGACTTAATTATATGATGGATTGGCAGGAATATGTTATAAGGCTAAATTATATATAACCTCCACGAACTTTGGACCATGTACAATAACCTCTAATTTGAAACTTCACAATGAACCACCTAAAACTTTACATTTATGTAGATAATTCTCATACAATTAATTTTCACTACTGTTCGCACCGCAAGTGCACGGGTCACGGCAAGTAATAAAGTGATAAGTAAAGTATCGTTCCCACAAGAATTTGGTTCCAAAACCTGGTCAAGTAGCGATTATCACACTTTTGCCCAATTTGAGTGAGACAAATATAATGATTGAAGAGTAACTATGAAATAAACCTATGCTAAATAAAAATTATATTATAAACAAGTGATTCTTCAACTTCAAAGACAAAATGGGACCTAAGATTATTTATTCCCCTTGTATTTCTTAACATCCAATTAACCTCCTCTCAAAGATGTTCTCAATGAAATCATGTACTAGTCTAGGATTCACAAAGTACTTGTAAAAGCTCTATCAAGTCAAGAACATGTGTTTGATCTCATTAATTGCTCAATCTCTTGTTAAAATTAATAAAACCCAATTATCAAACTCCAATCCTAATGTGACTATGCAAGGTTGGCAATCTTGCCAACAAAACCATCCATTCATCATGCAAACTTTAATTTCTTACACTATTTTACCAAAGTTCTACACTCAATCTAGCCCTCTCAAGCATCAATCAAGTGAACACAACATCTAAATGGTGATCAATCAATTAGAAGCATTAGGAAAAGATTAAAATAATCACATATATCTCATTAATCACAAAATGAGAGGAGTAGTCAAGAGTTAATCCATACAAGGGTTCAAAATAATCCTAGAATCAAATCTTTAGCTCCACATGTTCAGAAAATCCAAAAGAATATATACATATATCAGCATAATCATAGAACAAGAGAGGGGGAAAGGAAAATGGAGAAGAAAAATCAAGAATTGAAGCCAAAATCTCTTCCAAACTTCAATCCCTTGCTTCAAGCTCCTCCAAGACCCAAACCCTAGCACACAAAGCCCCCAAGAATGCCCAAGAAGTGAAGAATGACGGCCCCCATTTGTTTCCCCAATTTAAACCCTTATTTTTGCGTCTAAATCAAGCTGTGCATTTTGCTAATGCGAGTGAGCCGTGGCCCAGAAATTTGAGCTGTGGCTCAGTTTGGTTCTGTCATTTACTTTCAATTTGTTTCAGAATGAGTTGTGGCTCAAAACAGAGTGGGCTGTGGCTCATTTCTCTTCTGAAAAATTGAGTTCTTTTATTGCAAATGGGGTGTTCAATCTATGATTTGGCATCACTTTCATCATCATTGAGTATCCAAAAGGTGTACAAATTGAGCAATAATTGAGCAATAATGTGCAACCAAAATATCATGCATATTTTCCTATCTTTGAGTATCCAAAAGATGTACAAATTCTTCAAAAATGTATAAAAGCCAAGGGAAAATTTGTCAAAAGACATGAATTTCAAGAGGTTAACAACTACTACAGAAAAGGGTTTCCATGTCACTTATTTTGGGGTTTTCATGTCACTTTTTCAGGGGACAATAATACATGTGACGTGGAAAAGAGGACTTTTAACGTCCCCAAAATATGTGACGTGGAATGTCAGAGTTTTCACGTCACATATTAGATAATAAGTGACATGAAATGTCCGGCTGAGACTTTTCACGTCACTTATTAGAGCTGGACTTTTCATGTCAAATATGATCTAATATGTGACATGAAAAGTCCGGCCTGAACTTTCCACGTATCTTATTTGCCTAATAAGGGGTGTGGAATGTCCAATTTTTTTGAAAAAAATAGGGACTTTTTTTGTATTGGAATCATTCACAATCCAAAAAATGCCCTCTACATGAATGAAGAGCACCGAAATTGGGATAAAGTCGGTGTAGTACCGCCTCGGATCCGCTCTCCAAGAAATTAAACCCAAGGGGTAGTGGAAGCTATCCCTGGGTGTCGATCTCAAGGAGCCCTAATGCAATTTGATTCCTAATAGCTAAATGCAAACTTGATTCAAACGAGTAAAAGGCATTGTATTTGATTTTTGTAAGAAAAGTGTAATATATTCAAAATTACAAATAAGGAGATTGGATTTAAGAGAGATTTGGATTAATAGGGCGGTTATTCTTGGTAAATGGAGCTTTCAGGAATCATTGCTTCTTAAGATTTTCGGGTGCTAAAAGTAGCCAATTTTCTAAAGAACCCTAGAGGAACCCCTCTAGGATAGGCTTAGATTAATTTAATTAACGCTGGAACCCCGCACATTAATTAACTTAACCTAAGTTGATTAAGCATTTGACCCAATAAAATCTACTAATTACAAGGGACTCTTAATCCTACAACCGGAACCCCGAATTGCAACTAAATTAACCTATTAATTCCAACTCATTGGTGGAACCCCATCCAATAAATTGAACCCAATAGATTGAAGCCTAATGTTACTCAAGAAATTAGTAGATTTACTTGTCAATTTCTAAATACAAAGACTTGACACCATGATCCACTAAACAAGAACCCTTATTTAGCACAAGATTTTAACAAGAAAACATATATTAGATGATGAACCCATACAAATAAAATATGCTCAAGTCAATAGGTGCAATGTCAAGCATCCATACAAAGAAAATAAACAAGATAAGTTGTTTCTACCACTCTCCAACAAAGAAATAAGATAAAATTACAAACAAATGCATAAAACAACTCCTAGAACCCTAGAAAAATTGTAATACACAAGAGGAAGAGAGAGTGGAGAACAACACCCCCCTTTGAAGCTTCAAGCTCCTCCCTTGAGCTCCATCACCAAGAATAAACAAGATTAGTTGCTGCTCTTCATAGGAGAAGCATCAACCAAGGTGGAAGGAATGGTGGCCATAGATTTGGGGTGGAGAAAATGAAGAAGATGAAGGATTAGATGAGAGAGTGAGAGAGCTAGGGTTAGTGAAGAGCTCACCGATTGGGGTTTGTATTGGAGCAGTGCCGCCTCAAATCCACTCTCCAAGAAATTAAACCCGAGGGGATAGTGGAAGCTAACCCTGTGTGTCGATCTCAAGGAGCCTAGTGTAATATGATTCATAATAGCTAATATGTAAATATGAAAAAGTGGGTAAAAAGCATTTTTGTTTGGTTTTAGTATGAAGTTTGGTATTTGCAAAATGTAAAGTAAAAGGTGGGAATTAAAAGTGATATTTGGATGAGAATGGGATAAAGATCATTCTTGATGAATGAGAGATTCGGGAATCATTGCTTCTAAATATTTTTAGGGAGTTTAATTGATTTCTAAAGAACCCTAGAGGAACCCCTCTTGGCTAGGCTTAGGTTAACTTAATTAATGCCGGAACCCCGCAAATTACTTAATTTAACCCAAGTTGATTAAGTTCAAAATCAAGAAATAATTGATTATGCAAGACTTTTAAATCCACAATTTGGGCTACCCCATAATTGATCTAAATTTCTCTCTAAACCCTAATCCATTGATGGCCACCCATACAATAAATTAGGACCTAAAGAGTGTTTGCCCAATGTCTCAACACAACCAATTAATTCGTATGCTATCTCCCTCAAGCAAATAACTTAACACTCTTAATCCACTAACCAAGCCACCTGGCATTAGCACATAATTTTCACAAAGAGAATAACAAAACTATGAACCCATAAATTTCATTAAACTCAAAGTTAATAAGTAGCAATGTCAAGCATTATACAAGAAGGAAATAACATAAGCATAGTTTCTAACCCTAATGACATAAATGCACTCAACCAAGTGCCATAAATGCACTTCAACCAAATGCAATTAATACATTCCACTAAATGCCATAAATGCACCCCTAGAACCCTAGAAAAGCATAAATACAACAAATAGAGGAAGGATTAGAATTAGAAAAAAAACTCCCCTATTCAAGCTTCAAGCTCATCCCTTGGCTCCCACCACCAAGAATGGTGGAGCCTAGCTGCTATTCTCCATGAAAGAACAAACAACAAGAGAGGAAGGTGTGGAAGCCATGGATGGAAGGAGGGAAAAGGAAGGAAGATGAAGATGAAGATGAAGAGAGAGCTAGGGCTTGGAGGGTGTGAATGTGAACCAAATCTGCCCTAATGGGGTGTATCCTTAGAGTTTTAAGTCCCCAAGTCGGGTCAAGTGAGTGGGTATTCAATTTGGATCCAAATCAGGCCCAAAAATGTGAGCTAATATGTTGCTGTCGCAGGCGAGCTCCAGTGGTCTCTGGAATTTTAGGGGCTTTCTCGCCGCGGGCTCGCCGCGGAGAAGCCACGGTAAGCTCACTTCTTTTCTGCCTCTTGGGAGCCCATTCGCCATGGCGAGGCCACGACGAGCTCCAATTTCCTCTGCTCCTTTGTTTGGCCTTCTTCTTCATCCCGGGTCCGATCTTTTGGTCTTAAACTACCCTGAAAGTGGAAACAAGACTATACAAGGATCAAATAGCCCTATAAACTATTAGAATCTTAAGTTTTGATGAGAACTGGGCCCTATAGATAACATAATTAAAATGAACAGATAAGCATATAACTTAGTCTGAAAAGAATTAAGTTAAGAATCAAGTTATATGACTAAGGAAAAGTATAAGTTATCCAAACATTGAACAAGTAAAGTTCTATAGATAACAGATACACTATCGCTAAACTGAGAGCCTATCGCTAATAAATGAAGATATAAGGATAATATTAGCTAATGAAGTCTTGGCAATAAACTGAAAGTAAACATTCCTATCGTTAAGAACTTCACTATCGCTAAGGTCACATAACAGACAAAAAACTGATTAGAACAACTCAGCATTAAATCATAGTCAATAGCGATAACACGTATAGCTATCGATAGCAGAACACTTTGACATTCAGATGAGTCACAATGTAGAGCTAATGACAATCTATCAATAACATAGCTTCTAGCAATAATGAAATCACTTGCTGAAATAACTTACATTCTGATAGCTAATATATTATCTGTATGCACTGAGCTAATGAATCCTACTAGCGATAACATCAACTGTGCTTCACATGAATACTTGTTTGGCTAATAGTCTAAGTGCAGGATTGATACTATGAAGCTAGCGATAGCTTGGGATGATAGCGCTACTGAAAAAGCTGCTGCACAAGTACAATGTTGCAGGTAGTTGTTAGTCACAGTCTCTATCTCTCATAGCTCATCTTCTGTAAGAATTAAATGAAGTAAGAGAAGAAAGATGACTGAAATGAAGACCAGCATTAAATGCCAACTGCTAGGAGCTTCCAATGGGCATATTCAAACGGATGCATGAAGCTGAAAGAAAAAGAAAAAAAGTGTGAAGAGATATAAAAACCAAGTCTTGAGCATTTATGAAAAAAAGAGAGAAAAAACTGACGAACTAGCATTCATTATTTCTCATCTACTCACTGCTCAAAGTCTTATTACTCTTAGTGAGATTATTCTGTACTTCAGTGATTAACAAAATCTGTTAATTAAGTGAACGCATTTATTGAAATCCTCTACTGATTGAGGTTGTTCTTAAGTCTGGGACTTTAGAACAGGGTTGTAGTCTTACAACTTGTAAGGGGGAGTGTTTAGAGGAAGTCTAAAACTCTGTCTTGTAAAGGTTGGCAGGTGAACCTGATTTGTAAAACCTGTGGTTTAGTGGAACCCAACGAGGAGTTGGAGAATTGGATATAGGCAGTGTTTGGCCGAACCAGTATAAAGGATTGTCTTTGAGTTTAAAGTTTAATTTTTGAAAAGTACAATTCACCCCCCCCTCTTGTGCTTTTTGCCACTTTCATTTGGTATCAGAGTGGGTCCTCTCCTTTTGATTCCAACGAATTTGAAAAGTAAAGATAAAAAATGGCATCGTACGAGAATATCTTGCCTGAAGGAAGTTCCATCAACAAACCTCCTGGCTTTGATGGAAAGCATTATACCTTCTGGAAACTCAAAATGAAGATATACATCAAGGCTAATGGGTATAGGCTATGGAAGATTATTGAAGAAGGGGATATTGTGCCTACAAGTATTCTAGACAATCCAAAGAGTGAAAACGAATATACTCCTGAAGAAATTGCAGATCTTGAGTGCCCTTAGCCAAACTGAGTTCTTCAGAATTAGCTACTTAAACACGGCAAAGGAAATGTGGGAGGCCTTGCAGATTGCTCATGAAGGAACCTCAGGAGTAAAAGACATAAGAGTGGAAATGCTTGTTAAAGAATTCCACAAGTTTGCAATGATTGATGAGAAAAGATAAGAGATCTAGAGATCAGATTCACTCATCTCATCAATAATCTTGCTGCACTAGGAAGAAAAATTCCAAAGAAGGAACAAGTCAGCAAGATTCTGAAAGTTTTAAAGGGTGATTGGCTTATGAAAGTCACTGCAATTCGAGAGATGCAAGGTGAATCAACCAAATCCATCACTGCCTTGTTTGGCAGTCTTACTGAATATGAGCCAACTCTGATAGCTCAAAGGGAAGCTCAAGGAAATCCTAAGAAGAAGTCTATTGCCCTTGCTGTATCTGAAAGAGATGAAGATGACAGTGATGATGAAGATCTTGATGATGAAGATATGACTCTCATGGTCAGAAAATTTAAGAAATTCTTCAGGAGAAGAGGAGGTTTCCAGAGGAGTGGTCCTAGCTTCAGAAAGGAATTTCAGAAAGAGAAAGCTCCTGTGTGCTTTGAATGCAAGAAGCCTGGTCACTTCAAAGCAGAGTGCCCAAGCCTCCAATGATTCAAGGAAAAGGAGAAAAAGAAGGAGAAGTCCTTTGGAAAGAATAAAGCATATGTAGAAAGCTTCAAAGAAGTTGTAATAATTTTGAAGGATCAAAAAGCATTTAGAAACAAAACTGGAATAGGCTATGAGCCAAAGAAAGCTTCAAAGAAATGGGAAGAACCCAAGGTGAAACCATACTTAAAATATTTTAAAAAATCTTCAGAATACTCTTCACCTTATAGCTTTTGCAATTATTGTAATAAAAAGGGGCATACTCAATCAACATGCAATCCAAGGAAATATGGAATTAGTGGTTCATATAAGTGGGTTCCTAAAGGAACTTATGTGCCTAAAGTGTTCACAAACTCAGAGGTAAAGACTAATCTTAAAGGACCCAAGAAAGTTTGGGTACCTAAATCTGTCTAAATTTGTGCAGGTGTGCCTTAAAGCATCCAACAAAGGAAAATGGTATATTGATAGTAGATGCTCAAGGCATATGACTGGTGACAAGGACAAGTTCAACAATCTAGTGATAAAAGAAGGAGCCAAAGTCAGTTTTGGTGGAAGGAGTTGGGGAAGTTGGTCCTATCAAGGATGTATACCTGGTGGATGGTCTGTGCCATAATTTGTTGAGCGTGAGCCAAAGCACGGATCATGGTAACTGGGTAATTTTTGACTCCAATGAATGCCTTATTGTTGATAAAAAGGATTTAGAGTTAAATAAAACCAATCTTAAGTGTAAACTAAAAGCAAATAGAAATGGTAATTTATACACTTTAGATTTATGCCAACAACTTGAAGAAAAATGTTTTATTTCAAATGATGAAACCTGTTGGCTATGGCACAAGAGACTAGCTCATGTAAATTTTATTCAAATTGATAAGCTTGTTAAAAAGGAACTAGTCATAGGTATCCCTAGTTTTAAAACTAAATATGATTTAATTTGTGAATCTTGTCAAAGGGGTAAACAAACAAAGTCCTCTTTTAAAACCAAGAAGACAGTCTCCACAAGTAGGCCATTAGAACTAATCCATATGGATCTAGTTGGGCCTGGAAGAGTGAAAAGTCTAGGTGGAAGTCTATATACTCTTGTAGTTGTGGATGACTATTCAAGATTTACTTGGACTATGTTTCTTTCCTCAAAACATGAAACTTTTGATGCCTTTTGTAGGCTTGCTAAGAAATTGCAGAATGAAAACGGCATCAAGATTGTTGCAATAAGGACTGATCATGGAGGAGAATTTGAAAACAAAGAGTTCATGGAATTGTTTGATGAAAGTGGTATTGAACACAATTTCTTTGCCCCGCGTACTCCTCAACAAAATGATGTTGTGGAGAGAAAGAATAGAGTGCTCACAGAAATGGCAAGAAGCATGCTGAATGAGAAACAAGTACCTCAAACATTTTGGGCAGATGCAATGAGCACACCATGTTACATCTCAAATAGAGCATACATCAGAAAGGGGATGGAGAAGACTCCATATGAGCTCTACAAAGGAAGGAAACCCAACATCAGTCACCTAAGAATTTTTGGATCCAAGTGCTATATTCACAACAATGGGAAGGTAAACTTAGGTAAATTTGATCCTAAATCTGACATTGGCATATTTATAGGATATTGAAATAGGAGTAAAGCATATAGAGTATATAACAAAAGAACCCAAACTGTTGAAGAATCAATGCATGTAGTGTTTGATGAAGCTCCTCAAGAAAAACAACATTGTGTTAATGAGGATGAAGATTTTTCTCAAGTTTTAAAACTTTCACTATCGATAGTCCCAGAGCCATCGATAGCAAACGCTGAAAATCAAAACTCTTCAAACCTTTCAAAACCTCCCCTATCAATAGCACCAAAGCCATCGATAGTGAGTTCTGAAGAAAATGCTGAAGTTGATCAAGATGAAACTAATGAGCCTCAATCTTCCATAAGACATCTTAAGCACCATCCTCCTGATCAAGTAATTGGAGAAATGTCAAAAGAAGTTAGAACCAGAAGGCAACTACAAAATGAAATATAATTTTCTGCCTTTATTTTTGAAATTGAACCAACTTGTGTTGATGAAGCTCTTGTTGATTGTGACTGGATAGTTGCAATGCAGGAAGAACTTAATCAATTTAAAAGGAATCAAGTTTGGGATTTAGTACCTAGACCAAGAAATTATCCTATTATTGGTACTAAATGGGTTTTCAAAAACAAACTTGATGAATCTGGTCAAATTGTCAAAAATAAAGTCAGATTAGTTGCCAAAGGATATAACCAAGAAGAAGGCATTGATTATGAAGAATCTTTTGCTCCAGTTGCAAGAATTGAAGCAATAAGGATTCTTCTAGCTTTTGCATCCATCAAAAATATTAAACTTTATCAAATGGATGTTAAGAGTGCCTTTCTTAATGGGTATATCAAAGAAGAGGTATATGTTGAGCAACCACCTGGTTTTGAAGAAAACTCTAAGCCTGATCATGTTTACAAACTTAAAAAGGCCCTTTATGGTCTTAAACAAGCACCAAGAGCTTGGTATGAGAGGCTTAGCACATTTCTCATTGAAAATGGTTTTTCTAGAGGAAAATTAGACACTGCCTTATTCATCATGCATAAAGATAAACACATGCTTACAGTTCAAATTTATGTTGATGATATTATTTTTGGTGCTACTAATGAAAAGCTCTGTGAAGAGTTTGCTAAGATGATGCAGGGAGAATTTGAAATGTCAATGATGGGAGAATTAATATTCTTTCTAGGCCTGCAAATAAAGCAAAAGAAAGATGGTATCTTCATCTCCTAAACCAAGTATTGTAAGGAAATTCTCAGAAAATTTTGGATGGAGCAATCTAAGGATGAGGACACTCCCATGAGTACCTCTTCCAGTTTAGATGCAGATGTCAAAGGGAAAGTAGTTAGTCAGTCTCATTATAGAGGAATTATTGGATCCTTACTTTATTTAACTGCTAGTAGACCTGATATTCAATTTAGTGTGGGAATGTGTGCTAGATATCAAGCAAATCCTAAAGAATCCCACTTAACCAATGTAAAAATAATTTTGCGATATTTGCAAGGAACTCAAGAGCTTGGGCTGTGGTATCCCAAGGGAACTCAAGAGTACCTTCTTGCTTATTCTGACTTTAACCATGTAGGTTTTAAGACAGATAGAAAAAGTACAAGTGGTCAATGCCAATTCATTGGTGGATGTTTAGTCTCTTGGGCCAGCAAGAAGCAAAGTTGTGTCTCTCTTTCATCTACAGAGGCTGAATATATTGCAGCAGCAAGTTGTTGTGCTTAAGTACTGTGGCTTAAGCATCAACTTAGAGATCTGGGCTTGGAATTCCCAGAAGTGCCTATTCTCTGTGACAACACCAGCACAATAAGCTTGGCCAAAAATCCAGTTCATCATTCCAGAACCAGGCATATTGATGTCAGACATCACTTTCTGAGAGATCATGTTCAAAAGAAAGATGTCAAGGTGGAATTCATTTCGACGAACTTGCAACTTGCTGATATCTTTACCAAACCTCTTGAGCCAGCCCAATTTATCTTCATTAGAGTTGTAAATATCTCTGAAATATTCTGAATTTAATTTCATTTTATTCATACAGATTAATCACTAACTTAGGCATCGGAGTTCCAAATCTTAAGTTTTGCAGGACTGACCTATCGATAGTGAGGTTCACTATCGCTAGCATATGCAGGGCAAAGCTAAGGTTGAGCAAAGAATGCCATCGCTAGTCACAAGCATTATTGATAGCAAAGTTAGCTATCGATAGCAGAAAGGAATGAGTGATAAAAGTCACTTGCTCAGCGTGGGATCATGCCTATTAGCGATAGCAGCTCGTAGTAGTGATAGCAAGTCACTTAACAGGTCAGAATGCGAAACGTTAGCTGATGTACTTCACTGATGGTAAACCCTAAACCCTAAACCTATAAAGCCAGGTCATTTGCATTTGCATTCATTCATGAATACTCACTTTCTCTTCTACTCCAAAAATCTCTCTGAGCATCCAAGCATACATTCACAAATCCTTTGTTTTCCAAAACCCTAAAATGGCAAGAACCAAAGTTCCCTCTGTCCCAGTGACTTCTAGCGCTAACCCATCCTCCAAATCGCGAGCAAAAGGGGACGTGGTCAGAAAACTGTTTGATTCTCCAAAGAAGTAGCTGAAGACAACCCCAAGCACCAGAAAGTATCTGCATCTGACCTATCTTATACGAAAGATCCTCTGAGAGCTCTAAGCGCATTCTTCGCAGAGAAGGGAACCTTAGACAGAGCTGCTGTATGGGTAGATTTGGAATACTTCAAGCAACAGGGTTTTGATCTTGATGCCTGGTTGCTTCCCTACAAAAACTAGCTGAATGTGAAGAATGACTACAATGAAGAGGTGCTGAGGTCATTCTACTTGAGTCTAAAAGCCATTCCAGAGTACAAAAAAGGGAATCTGGTAAATGTTTCTTTTGAAGCCACTATACGAGGAAGAGGCATCATTTTTTGTTGGATGGCTATCAACAAAATCTTGGGAATCCTTGGGGAAGAATACAATAAGTGGTATCTGCCTGAGAAGTTCTCTGATGATCAACTGGCAGAAATATATGAGACAACCACAAATAAGCCAGCAGACATGCCAGTCGTCAACAGGATCCTTCACTACGTATACACAAGGATCATGACTCACAAGTCTGGCAACTTCAACAGCTTCCGAAAGATTGACAACCCTTGGCTACCTAATTTGATCAGTAAAGTTCCCCTCAATCCCGGCCAGATGGTGTGTATGGAGTTACACAGGTTTCTGTGTGATAAATCTCCCAAGGCTCCTCTCCCACACCCTCAGCTAACGTCTCACATCCTGGAGTTCTCAAAGGTCAAATCATTAAGGAAAAGTGAGAACAAGAAATGCAAACAGCTGACCACCACCACTCTCAAGAAGATGGGAATTCCTGTAAACATCAATGGGGGTGGTTCTGCCTCTCAATCCTGGGCCTCTCATGCTCCCTCTTCCCATACTCAGCCTGACACAGTTGAAGAAAAGGCTCAATTAAGAAGAACTCCTCCTCCTCCCGCCTCAGTCAAAACCTCTGCCTTCTCTAGTGATGCCATTGAAGAAATCATCTTCAGACTCTCTGCTGAGTTCAACTTGGCCTTGGAAGCCCAAAAAGCAGAGCTCATGAAGCCAATCATGGAACTCAAGGCTCAGGTCAAGAATTTGGAAGACTCCCTGTGCCTTGTGTTAGAAATCTTAAGTTTTGATGAAGACTGGACCTTTAGATAACATAAGTAAAATGAACAGATAGCATATAACTTAGTCTGAAAGGAATTGATATAAGAATCAAGGTATCTAAACGTTGGACAAGTCCTATAGATAACAGATAAACTATCGCTAGACTAAAAGCCTATCGCTAGTGAATGAAGAGATAAGGATAATACTAGTTACTGAGATCTTGGCAATAAACTGAAAGTAAATAATCCTATCGCTAAGACATGATTCTATCGCTAAGACCTCATAAGGAACAGCTAGAAGAAATTACAACATAATCACTAGCGATAACATGGAGAGTTATCGATAGCAGATGGTTGATATGAAGCAAAGTTTGAGCAAATGAAATACACTAGCGCTAATATAGACTCTAGCGATATCACAAATAGCTAGCGAAAGCAGAACACTTAAGACATTTAGATAAGTTGCTATGTAGAGCTAATGGTAACCTATTAATAACATAGCTGCTAGCGATAATTAGTTTAGCTATCGATAATGAAATCTCTTGCTGAAATAACTTGACATTCTGATAGCTCATATACTATCTGTATATAATGAGATAATGAATCCTACTTGCGATAACATCAACTGTGCTTCATCTAAATACTTGCTTAGCTAAGAGCCTAAGTGCAGGACTAACACTGTGTCACTAGCGATAGCTTGAGACACTAGCGCTACTGAAAAAGCTGCTATACAAGTACAATGTTGCAGGTAGTTGTTGGACTCAGCGCCTATCTCTCATAGCTCATCTTCTACAAGAGTTAAATGAAGTAAGAGAAGAAAGATGACTAAAATGAAGACCATCATTAAATGCCAACGGCTAGGAGCTTCCAACGAACATATTCAAACGGTCTCATGAAGCTGAAAGAGAAAGGCAAATCTGTGAAGAGATATAAAAACCAAGACTTGAGCATTTATGAAGAAGAGAACAAAACGATCGAACATTCATTCATTATCTTTACTTACTCTCATCTCAAAGTTTTTATTACTCTTAGAGAGTTTATTTGTACTTCAGTGATTAACAAAATCTGTTCATTAAGTGAACCTATTTATTGAAATCCTCTACTGTTTGAGGTTGTTCTTAAGTCTGGGACTTTAGAACAGGGTTGTAGTCTTACAACTTGTAAGGGGGAGTGTTTAGAGGAAGTCTAAAACTCTGTCTTGTAAAGGTTGGCAGGTGAACCTGGTTTGTAAAACCTGTGGTTTAGTGGAGCCCAACGAGGAGTTGGAGAACTGGATGTAGGCTGTGTTTTGGCCGAACTATTATAAAGAATAGTCTTTAAGTTTTTAAAGTTTATCTTTTGAAAAGCACAATTCACCCCCCTCTTGTGCGTTTTTGCCATCTTCATTTGGTATCAGAGCCTGTCTTCTCCTTTTTGATTCCAACGAATCTGAGAAGTAAAGATCTAAAATGGCATCGTACAAGAATATCTTGCCTGAAGGAAGTTCCATAAAAAAACCTCCTGGCTTTGATGGAAAGTATTATACCTTCTGGAAACTCAAAATGAAGATATACATCAAAGCTAATGGGTATAGGCTATGGAAGATTATAGAAGAAGGGGATATTGTGCCTACAAGTTTTTTAGGCAACCCAAAGAGTGAAAACGAATATACTCCTGAAGACATTGTAGATGTTGAGTTAAACAGCAAGGCAATACTCATGATCCAAAGTGCCCTTAGCCAAACTGAGTTCTTCAGAATTAGTCACTTAAACACATCAAAGGAAATGTGGGAGGCCTTGCAAATTGCTCATGAAGGAACTTCAGGTGTAAAAGACAGAAGAGTGGAAATGCTTATTGAAGAATTCCACAAGTTTGAAATGATTGATGGAGAAAAGATAAGAGATCTAGAGATCAGATTCACTCATCTCATCAATAATCTTGCTGCACTAGGAAGAAAAATTCCAGAGAAAGAACAAGTCATCAAAATTCTGAAAGTATTAAAGGGTGATTGGCTTGTGAAGGTCACTGCCATCCAAGAGATGCAAGGTGAATCAACCAAATCCATCACTGCCTTGTTTGGCAGCCTTGCTGAATATGAGCCAACTCTGATAGCCTAAAGGGAAGCTCAAGGAAGTCCTAAGAAGAAGTCTCTTGCTCTTGTTGTTTCTGAAAAAGATGAAGAGGATAGTGATGATGAAGATCTTGAAGATGAAGATATGGCTCTCATGATCAGAAAATTTAGTAAATTCTTCAAAAGAAGAGGAGGTTTCCAAAATATCCCTTACCTTATAGTTTTTGCAATTATTGTAATAAGAAGGGACACACTCAATCCACCTGCAATCCTAGGAAGTATGGAATTAGTGGATCATATAAGTGGGTTCCTAAAGGAACTTATGTGCCTAAAGTTTTCACAAACTCAGAGGCAAAGACTAATCCTAAAGGACCCAATAAAGTTTGGGTACCTAAATCTGCTTGAATTTGTGCAGGTGTGCCTTAAAGCATCTAACAAAGGAAAATGGTATATTGATAGAGGATGCTCAAGGCATATGACTGGTGACAAGGACAAGATCAACAATCTAGTGATAAAAGAAGGAGCCAAAGTCAGTTTTGGTGGAAACCAAAGTGGAAAAATCACTGGAGTTGGGGAAGTTGGTCCTGTCAAAGATGTATACCTGGTGGATGGTTTGTGCCATAATTTGCTGAGCGTAAGCCAAAGCACTGATCATGGTAACTGGGTAATTTTTGATTGAAATTAATGCCTTATTGTTGATAAAAAGGATTTAGAGTTAAACAAAACTAATCTTAAGTATAAACTAAGAGCAAATAGAAAAGGTAATTTATACACTCTAGATTTATGCCAACAACTTGAAGAAAAATGTTTTATTTCAAATGATGAAACCTGTTGGCTATGGCATAAGAGACTAGCTCATGTGAATTTTACTCAACTTGATAAACTAATTAAGAAGGAGCTAGTCATAGGGATTCCTAGTTTCAAAACTAAACATAATTTAATTTGTGAATCCTGTCAAAGAGGTAAACAAACAAAGTCCTCTTTTAAAATCAAGAAGACAGTCTCCACAAATAGGCCATTGGAACTAATTCACATGGATCTGATTGGGCCTGTAAGAGTGAAAAGTGTTAGAATCTTAAGTTTTGATGAAGACTGACCCATAGAAAACATAAGTGCAAGTTACCTGTGAATTAATCAAGTAAAATCTGTTAGGTAACAAATCACTATCACTAGAAAGTGTCGCTAATGAAAGGCTCAAAGCAAATGGAAACTTAGCAGAGCACTAAGATAAAGATATATCTATCGCTAAGAGTATTCCTATCGCTAATAGACAAAGAGCCATAGCAAGTGAAGACAGAAATAACAAGGTTAATATCTATCGCTGAGTCATTCACTATCGCTAAGAAATATCCTATCGCTAGAAGTTTATTGAAGAACATGAATAATTAACTAGCAGAAAAGTAAACTAAGTCTCTGAACAAAGGAAATCAGCTAGCTATAACAGGTTAAGCTATCGATAACAAAAGTGCTTCAAATAATCATTCAGATAGCTAGTGCCTGAGAGCAAATGAGTTAAATAATAGCGATAACATAGTTACTAGCGATAATAAGATTAACTATCGATAGAGGATTGTTTATAAAGATGACATAGCTGGTATGCTGAACGCTGAACTAGAAGAATATGCTAGCGATAATGTTTATGTCTATCGATAGAGAATGCTTTATGAAAATCCTTAGCTGATATAAATATTATCTATCACATTGAGCTAATGGACTATGCTTGCGATAACATCTGCTGTGCATTATATGCTTACTTGTTTAGCTAACAGCTCAAGTGCAGAAATTATACTATGCAGTTAGCGATAGCAAAGCATGCTAGCGCTACTGAAAAAGATGCTATGAAAGTACAGGTGTTCAGAACGCGCAGTCTAGCCTACTCTACGCATGAACAGTTGAAGCTAGATAAGAAATTTGAATAGCTGAAGAACAGTATCTATCTCCAACGGCTATGGACTTCCAACGACTATATTCTAACGGCCATATGAAGACGAATCAAAAGGCAATCTGTGAAGATATAAATAGAATAAGATTTGCTTACAAAAGCAGAGGATCAACGAACGAAAATAACGAGCGATGAACAGAGCATTATACAGAATTGCAAATTACTCTGATTGAGAGCGTTAGAAAAGAAGAGCTAGGGCAATACATTGTTTAGATTATTAAGCTCTAGTTGTATTTCATCATACATTAATCTGTACTTAAGTGTGTATCAAAATCAGTTCATTAAGTGAACATACTTATTGAAATCCTCTACTGTTTGAGGTTGTTCTGAAAGCTTGGTGCTTTAGAACAGGGATATTACCTTACAGGTAGTAGGGGGAGTGTTTAAAGGGATTCTAAAACTCTGTAAAGGTTGGCAGGTGAACCTGTGTTCGTAAAACCTGTGGTAGGCTTCTCTTGTGCCAGGTTTAAACAAGAGGGTAGTGGAAATCTCAGGGGGAGCCTGAGGACTGGATGTAGGTCTGGATTGACCGAACCAGGATAAACTCTGTGTGTATTATCTCTCCCCTTAACTCTCTTAGTTTCAAGCTTACCAAAGTTATTTACTCCTCAGTGCATTTCATGTTTTGAAATATTCTCTGTGATAAACCTAAAAGGATTTCAAAGATTAACATCGTTTGTATTTTGTATAAGGAGTTAAAAGAATTTTATTCTGTCACCCAATTCACCCCCCTCTTGGGTGACAGCCAGTACTAACAGTTAGTATCAGAGCAGGTCACTTGTTTAAAGGATCCAATGATCTCAAGTGAAAATATCATGGCTGATTCTCGGTATAATACATTTTCAGAAGGTTTTGATCACACCATTCCACCTCTGCTTGAAAATATTGATTTTTCGTTTTGGAAAGCTAGGATGAAAAGTTTTATAAAATCATGTGATTATCATATGTTGAATGTTTTTATAAATGGCTTTGATTTCAAACCTAGAAGGGATTGGACTGAAAAAGACAAGAAGATGTTTTCTTTAAACATTAGAGCTATGCAAATTCTGCATAAAGGCTTAACTGAAAAAGATTTTCAGAAAATCAGATTTTGCTCTAATGCTAAAGATATCTGGGATACACTTGAATCTATGTATACCACTAATCATCTTGTTGAAACTGAAAGTGTTGACAGCTCATCTGAATTTCAAAGTTGCACATCTGTGGTTGATGAGCAATTGGAAGCTGAAATTGAAGAAAGAAAATTCATAGAGCCCTTCCAAGATTCGATCAACACAGAAGGTCAAGAAAAGGATGACTGTCAAGAGCTCTACCTGAACAAATCTGATCAATCATTCTCTGGAGCTCAAGATACAGCTATGGTATACAGTTCCAAGTCCTGTGTTTTTGAGAAAAACAATTTTGATCTACATAAAATTGATTTACTACCTATCACAGATCATATTTCAAGAATTGAAAAGGTTTCAAATCATGCTGGAAAATGTTTTGGGAAGAAAGATCATTTGAATGAAAACAATTTGTGTTTGCACTTCTCTAACCATCACTATAGTGGCACAAAATCTCATATTGCACAACATTCTATTATATGTCATTATTGTGGTAAATCTGGTCATATCTCTCACACATGTAATATTAGAAGAAATTCAAATGTGAGAAATAAATTTGTTTGGGTACCAAAAGGACATGTAAAGTCCAATGCTAACAATGAAGGACCCAAGTATAAATGGGTACCAAAATGTCCATTTAGTACTTTATCTGTGCAGACTAGCCCTAAAAGTAATGGACATCATGGTCCAAAGACAACAAAGAAGAATTCAAGAGTTGCTCATTCTTCAGGAAAGAAATTCATAGAATTCAGAAGTAGAACTCAGGGAAAAGTCACTGCTACAACATCTGGTTTAAATCATGAAAGGCAGCGGACAGTAACAACAAGAGCAAGTTATACCTCAAGGATAAGCTACCACAAAGTACCATTCAATTATCTTGAGGAGAACAAGAGAAACAAAATTCCTCACACATCAAGAAGATTCTTGAATTCTGTTTTACAAAGGAGAACTCTGCAACCCGTTGCTAAGTATATCAGAACAGTTTGGGTTAGCAGAAGCAACCTTTCAAGTACCTAAGGTAGAGGTATATCAAGGGTAAAATCTCCTACACAATTACCAGTAATATTTATTGAGATTTTACACTCTGAAACCTTAGGAATGAACATTGAATCATATATTGAAAGACAATTCCAAAATGCATACAATGTTCATAAATTAACTCCTATACACATGCATATTGAACTGAAAAAGAATATACTTGTATAAATCTTTGTGCATGTAGTTATGACTAATTCACTATGCTTAATTATCCTGAATCAATTACCTTTCTTGAAGCATGTGAATTATATTGTTAATACCTATGAACTAACCATGAAAAGATCCATATGAATTTGGATACTGAAGAAATGAAAAGAATTATAGTTTTTGTAGGTTACAAGGACAGAAAGCTTCAAGACTATGATCTACATGGAGATTTACTCAAGTCTTGATGAGCCAAACTTAGTGCTTGGATTTTGATGCTAAATCTGCAAAAGAGAATTGACATTATTTTACCAAAATCAAGCTACTGCCTTGTCAAATGGAGTTATGGTGAAGAAAAAGGGACTTGAAGTATTCAAAATGAATTAAGCAAATCAAGAATCTTGGAAGATTGAATGTCAAAGCTATTACTTGTTATATAGAGAATAAGCCCTAGCTGTCATATGCAGAGATGAAACTGGCTACTCCAAGTATCCATTGAAGAAAAAGTCCTTTCAATGAGCAATTCTATCCCTACTCTTTATTATTAATTAACATTATTCTGGATAGATTCTCTGTCAGATCTTGATTGGATTTAATAGCATAATATTCATATCAATGACATCGCAAATATTGAAACTATCATTGATAATGAAAACTCATCGAATAATGCTTCATTATAAGACACCTGAATCTGATGCTCACAAAAATCCTATTTTGACCATTAACAGTTCAAGTAATATCTTTGCTCTACAATTATGCTGAACTGGTCTCATAAGGATCAAAATTCTTGATATTACATATTGGTGTCTAAATATATTGTGGTCATCACCTTGAATGATTAAACACTTATTTTGCTCTATAAAATCTACTTTGAATGTTAAATCTTAAGTTTTTGCAAAACTAACCCATCGATAGTGAGTTTCACTATTTTTAGTCATATGTAAAGCAAAAGCTGTTTGAGCAAAGATTGCAATCGCTAGCCAAAAGCGTTATCGATAGCAAAGTCAGCTATCGATAGATGGAAGGAGTAAGTGGACTGAAATCTAAGTCACTTGCTCAGCGTGGGATCATGCCTGCTAGCGATAGCTGCTCTTACTAGCGATAGCAAGTCACTTAAAAAGCCCAGAATACGAAACGTCAAGCGAGTACTCATCATCAATGGTAATTTCTGAAATTTATAAAATTAGGTCATTCACATCTGCATTCATTCGCATTCATTCTCTTCTATCCCCAGCACTCAGAACATACTCTCTGCACTTTTTACTCACTCAAAACCCTAAAACCCTAAACCTAGAAATGGCCAGAACCAAAGTTCCAAGTGTGAGTGATGTTGAGGCCACCTCTAGCGGTAAACCCTCTTCTCAATCCGCTAGCAAGAAGTCAGAAACCCAGAAATGTGTGTCATTTTCCAAAGAAGTGGTTGATTCAGGTTCCAAGCGTCAAAAGCTAACTATCTCTGATTTGCCCTACTCAGAAGAACCCCTTGAAGCTCCAAGCGCTGTCTTCACAAAACGAAAAACCCTAGATAGGACTGCAGTCTGGGTAGATTTGGAATATTTCAAGCAGAATGGATTCGACTTGGATCCCTAGCTTTTTCCTTACAAAAGATGGCTCAGTATTCAGAATGTCTACAATGAGAAAGTGCTGAGATCATTTTATTCAAGCATGATAGCCAAGCCAGAATATAAGCAAAAGGAGCTGGTCAATATTGTGTTTGAGGCATCAGTAAGAGGAAGGGGGATCTCCTTTAACTGGTTAGCTATTAACAAAATTCTGGGGATATTTGAAGCAGAGTATAACAAGTGGTACTCCCCTGAGCCCTACTCCGAGGAAGATCTTGCAGAAATTTATGAAAACTCGTCCAATAAGCCAGCCAGCATGCTAGTGGTCAACAGAATACTGCACTATGTGTATACCAGATTAATGACTCACAAGGCAGGGAATTTCAGTAGCTTTCCCAAGATAGACAACCCCCTGGCTGCCCAATCTAATTTCAAAAGTACCTTTAAATCCAGGGCAGTTGATATCAATGGAGCTTCACCGATTTTTATCTGACAAATCTGCCAAGACTCCTCTACCATATCCTTAGCTCATGTCTTATCTCCTCGAGTTCTCAAAGATCAAATCTGTAGGGGAAAGAGACAACCAAAATTACAGACAACTCACCATTTCTACGCTGAGAAAAATGGGGATTGCTGTTAAATCAAGTGGTGCTGTCTCTAGTTCTGAGGCCTCTCATGTTCCTTCTACATCAGCTCAGTCTCAGTCTATTGAGGAAGAGACTCAATCTCAAAGAATTCCTTCTCCTCAGCAGCAGCATAATCTTGGACAAGAGCCATCTCCTTCTGCCCCTGTTACATCAAAGTCAATCTTCTCCAAGAATGCAATAGAAGAAATTGTCTTCAGAGTCTCTGCCGAATTTAATCTGGCCTTGGAAGCGCAAAAAGCAGAGTTGATGAAGCCTATTCGAGAGCTACAGAATCAAATGAAAATTCTAGAAGAGAATCTATGCCTTGTCCCTGAGTATATCAAACAAAGGGGAACAGCTCCTCCATCAGAAGGTACTTCATCTCATCATCATTCCCCTCTCCATTTCCACTCACCCTCTCATTCCTCTCCATAACAATCACCTTCTCTTCATCTCTCTTATTACCCCTCTCCCTCCACACTCAATCATCCCAGCTCTTCTCCTTACCACCATTCTCAAGCCCAAACACCTACACCTCCACCTTTACCTCAAACCAAAATCCCAACACCCCCAGAAACTCCTATCGTTAATCCTTCCCCTAGCGCTAGCCCCCAAACACAAGCCTCACCCTCAACCACCAAAGTCCCAACACCACAAGCAACCCCTATCGCTAGCACCATCCCTAGCGATAGCAATCCTACTTCTTCACTAATTCAACCAACCTCTATCGCTACCTCTATCACAAAGCCTCTTTCTCCTCCCATCGCTTCCCAAATTCCTGACCAACCCTCTTCACCTACCCCTGCCAATGATGATGACAAAAAGGGGGAGAAACAAAAGGACAAAATCATGGCAGAAGAAGGCCAAGTGGAGGATGCATCTGATGAAGAAGACAAGGCATCAATCAATCCTGATGGTTCTCCTGAAAATGAAGTTCAAAAGGAAGATATGAGCATGGCCATGGTGCTGTATGAGGAGGAGTATCAACCAGTTTCTGTAAATCTGCTTCCTCATTATTTTTAGCGAGCACAAGAGCTGCATGAGGAAGTTGAAGATCTTTTAGAAAGATCTGCTCAATCTCTAAAGGAAAGAGAGGATAGAGATGCAGCAAGGGCAGAAGCTGAAAAAGAGAAAGAAAAAGATCCTATTCAGACTTTCTCCCAGAACCTGGAACTTAGTAGGAAAGAAAAAGCATCAGAGGTCCAGTCTGCTCCCAAGAAGATAAGGATCAAGAAATCTGCTCCTAAACCTCCAGAAAAGAAATCCAGGGCATCTAAAGGGATTGTGATTAAAGAACCAAAGTCAGCCCCCAAGTCATCAAAAAGGAAAGCAGCACCAAAAGGGAAGGGAAAGTCAGCAAATCCTCCTCAGAAGAAACAAAAGCGACCATCCAAATTGGATGAGCTTCTGTCATTAGTGCCTCCCTCTCCTCCAAAGAAGAAGAAAGTTGCTGCTAAGAAGAAGAAGTCTGAGGTTGAGAATGAGATTGATCCTGAACTGCTGGAAGATCCTTCAACTGATTCTAGGAAAATAAGCAGTGAGTCTGGAGATTATGAGTTAGACACCTCAAATTGGAAGGATGATTCTGATTCTGAATAAACCAAAAAGCCTGAATCATTCCCTAAAACCATTCTCATATGCATCCTACATAAACTGCATGATTAACAGTTTTATACTTTATGTGTAGTATTTCCTTTTGCAATACAAGATACAAATGAACATTTTCTTTATCTCAATGATTGCTTTGAACATACTCTATTCATGCTTTATTATTCTTTTATGCTTAATGCTGATATATGTTCTGAACGTGCTTTAATGAATATGATTTACTTATGTTTTGTCATCATCAAAAAGGGGGAGAATGTTAGAATCTTAAGTTTTGATGAAGACTGACCCATAGAAAACATAAGTGCAAGTTACTTGTGAATTAATCAAGTAAAATCTGTTAGGTAACAAATCACTATCACTAGAAAGTGTCGCTAATGAAAGGCTCAAAGCAAATGGAAACTTAGCAGAGCACTAAGATAAAGATATATCTATCGCTAAGAGTATTCCTATCGCTAATAGACAAAGAGCCATAGCAAGTGAAGACAGAAATAACAAGGTTAATATCTATCGCTGAGTCATTCACTATCGCTAAGAAATATCCTATCGCTAGAAGTTTATTGAAGAACATGAATAATTAACTAGCAGAAAAGTAAACCAAGTCTCTGAACAAAGGAAATCAGCTAGCTATAACAGGTTAAGCTATCGATAACAAAAGTGCTTCAGATAATCATTCAGATAGCTAGTGCCTGAGAGCAAATGAGTTAAATAATAGCGATAACATAGTTACTAGCGATAATAAGATTAGCTATCGATAGAGGATTATTTATAAAGATGACATAGCTGGTATGCTAAACGCTGAACTAGAAGAATATGCTAGCGATAATGTTTATGTCTATCGATAGAGAATGCTTTATGAAAATCCTTAGCTGATATAAATATTATCTATCACATTGAGCTAATGGACTATGCTTGCGATAACATCTGCTGTGCATTATATGCTTACTTGTTTAGCTAACAGCTCAAGTGCAGAAATTATACTATGCAGTTAGCGATAGCAAAGCATGCTAGCGCTACTGAAAAAGATGCTATGAAAGTACAGGTGTTCAGAACGCGCAGTCTAGCCTACTCTACGCATGAACAGTTGAAGCTAGATAAGAAATTTGAATAGCTGAAGAACAGTATCTATCTCCAACGGCTATGGACTTCCAACGACTATATTCTAACGGCCATATGAAGACGAATCAAAAGGCAATCTGTGAAGATATAAATAGAATAAGATTTGCTTCCAAAAGCAGAGGATCAACGAACGAAAATAACGAGCGATGAACAGAGCATTATACAGAATTGCAAATTACTCTGATTGAGAGCGTTAGAAAAGAAGAGCTAGGGCAATACATTGTTTAGATTATTAAGCTCTAGTTGTATTTCATCATACATTAATCTGTACTTAAGTGTGTATCAAAATCAGTTCATTAAGTGAACATACTTATTGAAATCCTCTACTGTTTGAGGTTGTTCTGAAAGCTTGGTGCTTTAGAACAGGGATATTACCTTACAGGTAGTAAGGGGGAGTGTTTAAAGGGATTCTAAAACTTTGTAAAGGTTGGCAGGTGAACCTGTGTTCGTAAAACCTGTGGTAGGCTTCTCTTGTGCCGGGTTTAAACAAGAGGGTAGTGGAAATCTCAGGGGGAGCCTGAGGACTGGATGTAGGTCTGGATTGACCGAACCAGGATAAACTCTATGTGCATTATCTCTCCCCTTAACTCTCTTATTTTCAAGCTTACCAAAGTTATTTACTCCTCAGTGCATTTCATGTTTTGAAATATTCTCTGTGATAAACCTAAAAGGATTTCAAAGGTTAACATCGTTTGTATTTTGTGTAAGGAGTTAAAAGAATTTTATTTTGTCACCCAATTCACCCCCCCTCTTGGGTGACAGCCAGTACTAACAAAAAGTCTAGGTGGAAGTCTATACACTCTTGTAGTTGTGGATGATTATTCAAGATTTACTTGGACTATGTTTCTTTCCTCAAAACATGAAACCTTTGATGCCTTTTGTGTGCTTGCTAAGAAATTGCAGAATGAAAAGGGCATCAAGATTGTTGCAATCAGGACTGATCATGGAGGAGAATTTGAGAACAAAGAGTTCATGGAGTTGTGTGATAAAAGTGGTATTGAACACAACTTCTCTGCCCCACGTACTCCTCAACAAAATGGTGTTGTGGAGAGAAAGAATAGGGTGCTCACAGAAATGGCAAGAAGCATGCTGAATGAGAAACAAGTCCCTCAAACATTGTGGGCAGATGCCATGAACACAGCATGTTACATCTCAAACAAAGCCTACATCAGAAAGGGGATGGAGAAGACTCCATATGAGCTCTACAAGGGAAGGATGCCTAATCACAGTCACCTAAGAATGTTTGGATCCAAGTGTTACATCCACAATAATGGAAAGGTAAATCTGGATAAGTTTGATCCTAAGTCTGATATTGGTATATTCATAGGATATTTAAATAGGAGTAAAGCATATAGAGTATATAACAAGAAAACTCAAACTGTTGAAGAATCAATGCATGTAGTGTTTGATGAAACTCCTCAAGAAATACAACACTGTGATAATGAGGTTGAAGATTTTTCTCAAGTTTTAAAACGATCTCTATCGATAGCCTCAGAGCCATCGATAGCAAATGCTGAAAATCTAGTTTCAAACACTTCAAGACCTTCTCTATCAATAGCACCAAAGCCATCGATAGTGAGTTCTGAAGATGAGGCTGAAGATGATCAAGATGAAGCTAATGAGCCTCAATCTTCTATAAAACATCTTAAGCACCATCCTCCTGAACAAATAATTGGAGAAATATCAAAAGGAGTCAAAACCAGAAGGCAACTACAAAATGAAATTGAATTTTCTGCCTTTATTTCTGAAATAGAACCAACCTGTGTTGATGAAGCTCTTATTGATTGTGACTGGATAGTTGCAATGCAGGAAGAACTTATTCAATTTAAAAGGAATCAAGTTTGGGATTTAGTACCTAGACCAAGAAATCATCCTATTATTGGTACTAAATGGGTTTTCAAAAACAAACTTGATGAATCTGGTCAAATTGTCAAAAATAAAGTCAGATTAGTTGCCAAAGGATATAACCAAGAAGAAGGCATTGATTATGAAGAAACTTTTGCTCCAGTTGCAAGAATTGAAGCAATAAGAATTCTACTAGCTTTTGCATCCATCAAAAATATTAAACTTTACAAAATGGATGTTAAGAGTGCCTTTCTTAATGGATATATTAAAGAAGAGGTATATCTAGAGCAACCTCCTGGTTTTGAAGAAAATTCTAAGGTTGATCACGTTTACAAACTCAAAAAGGCTCTTTATGGTCTCAAACAAGCACCTAGAGCTTGGTATGAGAGACTTAGCACATTCCTCATTGAAAAGGGTTTTACTAGAGGAAAATTAGATACTACCTTATTCATCATGCATAAAGATAAACATATGCTTATAGTCCAAATTTATGTTGATGATATTGTTTTTGGTGCTACTAATAAAAAGCTTTGTGAAGAGTTTGCTAAGATGATGCAGGGAGAATTTGAAATTTCAATGATGGGAGAATTAACATTCTTCCTAGGCCTACAAATAAAGCAAAGGAAAGATGGCATCTTCATCTCCCAAACCAAGTATTGTAAGGAGATTCTAAATAAGTTTAGCATGGAGCAATCTAAGGATGAGGACACTCCCATGAGTACCTTTGCCAGTTTAGATGCAGATGTCAAAGGGAAAATAGTAAATCAGTCTCATTATAGAGGAATTATTGGATCCTTACTTTATTTAACAGCTAGCAGACCTGATATTCAATTGATTTAACCTTTTCCTTACGCCTTGGGGTTAAAATCACAATAATTACCAAGGATTGTGTAAAGTGGCACAATCCCGGGTCGTTTCACTTGAGGAGTCTTTCTAAACTACCTAACTTAACCAAATGCAATTAAAACAATAAAAGATATGGGGTTTTTGTTTGAAAAGGTCATTTGATAAAAGTAGTGAGAATTTAAAGACTTCTTTTTGGTAATTTTTGATTGATGAGTAAGAAGGCTTGGATTAAGGGAAATTGATAAAATGGGCTTTGGTAGTGTTTCGATGGCTCTCACGCTTCATTGAAATTGATGTTGGGAGTTAAAAGATGCACCAAGTATAATTGAAAAATCCCCCAGCAACCACTAGGGCTCCACTAGCCCTAATTAATGACTAATCAGCAACCACTTTCTTAGCCATTACTTCGGGTTAGTGTTAAGCTCCACTTGGTGTGTGTTGGAACATGAGTTTTGAAAACCGATTCCTCTCAAGAATGTGCAACCACAACATTCAATTGGATAAATTAAGCTACACAATCTAGCAACCACTAAAAATCATATAGCATCACAAACCCAATAGGAAATTCAAACATAGACATCATTCAATTAACATAACTCAATATCCAACACAAATATTCCAATTTAAAGACAATGAAAGAGGAAAAACATGTCTCCAATCCAAATATACAAGAGAAATGAAACTACAAAACTCAATACATAAGGAAAAGAGCATGAGGAAACAAATAACTCCCCTATTTCGCCCATTAAAGCTCAAGCCACCTTCACACCACCAAAGCACCAAGATTCTAGCCTCTCATGTCTTCAAATTCGAGCCCAAGAGGACCCATGATGACAGCCTCCATGAGTGAGGAAGATAGAAGGAAAATTGGAGTGGAAATGGAAGTTAGAAAGGGAAAGAACAAGAAAATCAGTGGAATTTGAGGTAGAGATGAGTAGGGATGAGAGGATTTGAGTGGAGAATGAGGATAAATGATGGAACCCTAGGGGAACTGAGGTATTTTCGTGATAAGGAGGCTTAGATTTTGAAGGCGGGGGTGTTTAGATCTATTTATACTGCCCTAGAAACCCTAAAAACGTGTCAGATTTTTGCAGATTCTGGGGACTTCGCTGTGGGCTAGCCGCGGTGAGCCAACATCTATTCTGGAACTTGCTGGGAGTTCGCCGTGAGTTCACCGCGGTGAAACCCACAGCGAACTCACATTGGTTCTGCTTCTTCTTGTCTTCCTCGCCGTGGGTTCGCTGCTGCGAGGAGACATTGATTCTGTTTCTCTCTTCACTTTCTTCTTCTGCTCCGTCCAGAATTCTTCGCTGCAACTTGGCTCTTTAACTTGGGTATTTTCTTCTATGACCTGCATATAAATTGGACCTAAGGTAGCATCAGAATGTTCTTGAAAATGGGTTAAACAATAAATCATACTAATGGTGCCCAAATTACCCTTGACTAGAACAAATTCCAACAAAGTGTGCAAAAGTCAGAAATGAACCTAATTAAGTGCAATTACCCTAAGATCATGCAATAATCCAATGATTTTATCAATGAAAAGTGTATAAAAATATGGTGCAATCATTAATTTAGTGTGGGAATGTGTGCTAGATATCAAGCAAATCCTAAGGAATCCCACTTAACTAATGTAAAAAGAATTTTGCGTTATTTGCAAGGGACTCAAGAGCTTGGGCTGTGGTATCCCAAGGGAACTCAAGAGTACCTTCTTGCTTATTCTGACTCTGACCATGCAGGTTATGAGACAGATAGAAAAAGCACAAGTGGTTAATGTCAATTCATTGGTGGATGCTTAGTCTCTTGGGCCAGCAAGAAGCAAAATTGTGTCTCCCTTTCATCTACAGAGGCTGAATATATTGCAGCAGCAAGTTGTTGTGCTCAAGTACTGTGGCTTAAGCATCAACTTAGAGATCTGGGCTTGGAATTCCCAGAAGTGCCTATTCTCTGTGACAACACCAGCACAATAAGCTTGGCCAAAAATCCAGTTCATCATTCCAGAACCAAGCATATTGATGTGAGACATCATTTTCTGAGAGATCATGTTCAAAAGAAAGATGTCAAGGTGGAATTCATGTCAACCAACTTGTAACTTGCTGATATTTTTACCAAACCTCTTGAGCCAGCCCAATTTATCTTCATCAGAAGGGAATTAGGAATGGTAAATCCAAACGAGTTGTAAATATTTCTGAGATATTCTCAATTCAATTTCATTTTACTCATATAGATTAATCACTAACTTAAGCATCAGAGTACCAAATCTTATGTTTTTGCAGAATTGACCTATCGATAGTAAGAATCACTATCGCTAGCATATGCAGGGCAAAGAAGGTTGAGCTAAAATTGCAATCGCTAGTCACAAGCATTATCGATAACAAAGCCAGCTATCGATAACTGGAAGGAGTGAGTGATGAATCTAAGTCACTTGCTCAGTGTGGGACCTTGCCTGCTAGCGATAGTAACTCATATTAGCGATAGCAAGTCACTTAAGTCAGAATACGAAACGTTAGCTGATGTACTTCACTGATGGTAAACGCTAAACCCTAAACTTATAAAGCTAGGTCATTTGCATTTGCATTCTTTCACAAAAAATCATTTTCTCTTCTAATCTAAAACACTCTCTGAGCATTCAAACACTCATCTTCAAATCCCTTTGCTCTCAAAACCCTAAAATGGCCAAAACTAAAGTTCCTCAAGGTTCAAAGAGTACTAGCGCTAATCCTCCTTCCAAATCAGCTAGCAAAAGGTTTCGTACCCAGAAAAGTGTCTCCTTTTCAAAAGAAGTTACTGAGAATCTTCCCAAGCGTCAAAGAGTTACCAATGCTGAACTCCTCTATCTGACGAATCCTCTATCAGCTCCAAATACATTCTTCGCAGAGAAAGGAACCCTAGATAGGGCTGCTGTATAGGTAGATTTGGAGTATTTCAAGCAATTGGGTTTTGACTTGGATGCCTGGTTTCTTCCTTACCAGAACTGGCTCAGTGTGAACAATGATTACAACGAAGACGTTCTGAGGTCCTTCTACTCAAGTTTGAAAGCCATTCCAGAATATAAAAAGCTGAAGCTGATGAACGTCACCTTTGAAGCTGATGTGAGAGGAAGGGGTGTTATTTTTGGGTGGAAAGCACTCTACAAAATCCTAGAGATCTCAGGGGAAGACTACAATAAATGGCACATGCCTGAGAAACACTCTGAAGAAGAGCTTACAGAAATCTATGAGACTACCACTAGCAAGCCAGCAAACATGCCTGTAATCAACATAATTCTGCATTATGTCTACACCAGGATAATGACTCACAAGTCAGGAAATTTCAGCAGTTTTGCCAAGATTGACAATCCATGGCTGGCAAACCTCATTCAGAAAGTCCCAATCAACCCAGGCCAGTTGATAAGTATGGAGATGCTGAGATTTTTGTCAGACAAATCTGCCAAGGCTCCTCTACCTTACCCTCAGTTGGTATCCTTCATGTTGGAATATACCAAGATCAAGTCTTTAGGGGATGGAGAGAATAAGAAATGCAAACAAGTCACCACCTCCACCCTGAAAAAGATGGGGATCCCAGTTGGCGTAGTCAGAGGGACTTCTGGCTCATAGTCTCAAGCTTCTCATGCCTCTGCTTCTTCTGCTCAACCTGAATCAGCTGAAGAAGAAGCTCAATCTAGAAGAGCTCCACCTCCTCCTCCTGTTGCGTCCAAATCTTCTGTGTTCACCAAAGAAGCAGTTGAGGAAATAGTCTTCAGACTTTCTGCAGAGTTTAGCTTTGCCTTGGACGCACAGAAAGTAGAGTTACTGAAGCATATTCAGGAGCTTCAGGCTCAAGTGAAACATTTGGAAGAATGCCTAAGTCTTCCAAGAGCTCCAATCCCTCAAGGTACATCATCATCACCCAACTCACTTCTTTATCATTCTCACTCACCCCTTCATCATTCCCCAACCTACTCTTCTACTCCCTCTTCTCCCAGTCCACCAAATTCTCCTCTCAAAACTCACCTCTCTCTAATCCCCCAGCACAAAGTCCTAACCCCTCCAGTAACCCCTATCGCTAGCCCATCTCCTAGCGCTAGCCCTCACTCTCCCAGACCATCTCCAAAATCCACCCAAGTTCCTACTCCTCTTGAAGCTCACACATCTCCTATCGCTAACCCATCTCCTATCGCTAGCACCCACACACAAATTCCCACCTTTCTTATCCCTCATACCTCTCCCAGCACTAGCCATCTCTCACTGATTCCCTCACCCAACCCCGCTACTATCGCTAACACCTCTATTAGCGATACCATTCCCATCCCTGCCATTGCCACAACTCCTCTCATCTCTCCCTCCCTTGATCCCACTCTTATCCCTCGCCTTGATGATGACAAAAAGGGGGAGAAGGATATTGATGCCTCCATGATAGCTGAAGAAGTTGAAAATGTTGTCAGAGGAATAGGTAGAAGCTACATGGCATCTGAAGATCATGTAACTTCTCCTCATCCTTCCAAACAGCCTCAAGCTCAGTTTGCTAAAGCACTAGAAATAGACCTGTTTGCAGAAGCTTTAGTGTTAGCAGACAAGTATGGGATTCCTACAAGTGTTTTAACTGCCAAACCAATCCCAGTCTCTGTACTTCTTCCTGGAACTGGTGGAGAAATAACAATCTAGGACAAGCCCAGCACAGGAGACAAGTTTCAAGATAACATTCAAAAACTGCTAGTGTCTGAGGCTAAGAGAAATAGGAGCAAGAGGAAAGCCAGAGAAAAAGTCTCCTTCAAGATCATTCCTAAGGCTACCTCTGAGACTCTTAAGGCTTAGAAGATGAAGAAAGTAGCTCCATCGCGTCCTCGCAGAATGTCAAAAGAAGAAAAGAAAGCTCGTGCTAAAAGCTTAAAACAAAATAGGGAGGCTTTCGCTAAAGCTGTGAAGGAGGCAGAGGAAGAAAAGAAAAAGGTGAGCAAGGAGGATGCTAATAAGAAAGCCCTTAAAGAGGCTTTGAGAAGGCATAAAGAGACTCTTGAGAAGAAGGCTGCCTTTGAGGCAAGAAGGAGGGAAAGAATAGAGAGGGAAGCATAGGAAGCTGCAGAAAGGGCAGCAAAGAAGAGGAGAAAGGAAATTGCTCAAGGAAAAAGGGTATGGAGATACAAAAGAAGGTTTCATACTCACAAGGCTAAAGAACCTACATCTCTTTCAATTACTGAACCTTCTAAAAATCCTGAGCAAGCCAAGTCTGAGCTAGTAAGAGCCAAGAAAGAAAAGGCCAAGCAAGCTAAGCAAGAAAAACTCCAACAAGACAGATTCTTCTACTCAGACTCTTCCATCTCTGACTATCCTGATGAAGAATTTATGTCAAATCCCTCCGGAGATAATTTTAACAATGAGGGTGCATTAGTTTTTGAAAATCATTATGCATATGCATCATACAGATTAATCACTAACTTAGGCATCGGAGTGCCAAATCTTAAGTTTTGTAGGACTGACCTATCGATAGTGAGGTTCACTATCGCTAGCATATGCAGGTCAAAGCTAAGGTTGAGCAAAGAATGCCATCGCTAGTCACAAGCATTATCGATAGCAAAGTCAGCTATCGATAGCAGAAAGGAGTGAGTGATAAAAGTCACTTGCTCAGTGTGAGATCATGCCTACTAGCGATAGCAGCTCGTACTAGTGATAGCAAGTCACTTAACAGGTCATAATGCGAAATGTTAGCTGATGTACTTCACTGATGGTAAACCCTAAACCCTAAACCTATAAAGCCAGGTCATTTGCATTTGCATTCATTCATGAATACTCACTTTCTCTTCTACTCCAAAAATCTCTCTGAGCATCCAAGCATACATTCAAAAATACTTTGTTTTCCAAAACCCTAAAATGGCAAGAACCAAAGTTCCCTCTGTCCCAGTAACTTCTAGCGCTAACCCATCCTTCAAATCCGCGAGCAAAAGGGGACGTGGTCAGAAAACTGTTTGATTCTCCAAAGAAGTAGTTGAAGACAACCCCAAGCGCCAGAAAGTATCTGCATCTGACCTATCTTATACGAAAGATCCTCTGAGAGCTCCAACCACATTCTTCGCAGAGAAGGGAACCCTAGACAGAGCTGCTGTATGGGTAGATTTGGAATACTTCAAGCAATAGGGTTTTGATCTTGATGCCTAGTTGCTTCCCTACAAAAACTAGCTGAATGTGAAGAATGACTACAATGAAGAGGTGCTGAGGTCATTCTACTCGAGTCTAAAAGCCATTCTAGAGTACAAGAAATAGAATCTGGTAAATGTTTCTTTTGAAGCCACTGTACGAGGAAGAGGCATCATTTTTGGTTGGATGGCTATCAACAAAATCTTGGGAATCCTTGGGGAAGAATACAACAAGTGGTATCTGCCTGAGAAGTTCTCTGATGATCAACTGGCAGAAATATATGAGACAACCACAAATAAGCCAGCAAACATGCCAGTCGTCAACAGGATCCTTCACTACGTATACACAAGGATCATGACTCACAAGTCTGGCAACTTCAACAGCTTCCGAAAGATTGACAACCCTTGGCTACCTAATTTGATCAGTAAAGTTCCCCTCAATCCCGGCCAGATGGTGTGTATGGAGTTACACAAGTTTCTGTGTGATAAATCTCCCAAGGCTCCTCCCCCATACCCTCAGCTAACGTCTCACATCCTGGAGTTCTCAAAGGTCAAATCATTAAGGAAAAGTGAGAACAAGAAATGCAAACAGCTGACCACCACCACTCTCAAGAAGATGGGAATTCCTGTAAACATCAATGAGGGTGGTTCTGCCTCTCAATCCCGGGCCTCTCATGCTCCCTCTTCCCATACTCAGCCTGACACAGTTGAAGAAGAGGCTCAATCAAGAAGAACTCCTTCTCCTTCTGACTCAGTCAAAACCTCTGCCTTCTCTAGTGATGCCATTGAAGAAATCATCTTCAGACTCTCTGCTGAGTTCAACTTGGCCTTGGAAGCCCAAAAAGCAGAGCTCATGAAGCCAATCATGGAACTCAAGGCTCAGGTCAAGAATTTGGAAGACTCCCTGTGCCTTGTGTTAGAAATCTTAAGTTTTGATGAAGACTGGACCCTTTAGATAACATAAGTAAAATGAACAGATAGCATATAACTTAGTCTGAAAGGAATTGATATAAGAATCAAGGTATCTAAACGTTGGACAAGTCCTATAGATAACAGATAAACTATCACTAGACTAAAAGCCTATCGCTAGTGAATGAAGAGATAAGGATAATACTAGTTAATGAGATCTTGGCAATAAACTGAAAGTAAATAATCCTATCGCTAAGACATGATTCTATTGCTAAGACCTCATAAGGAACAGCTAGAAGAAATTACAACATAATCACTAGCGATAACATGGAGAGTTATCGATAGCAGATGGTTGATATGAAGCAAAGTTTGAGCAAATGAAATACACTAGCGCTAATATAGACTCTAGCGATATCACAAATAGCTAGCGAAAGCAGAACACTTAAGCCATTCAGATAAGTTGCTATGTAGAGCTAATGATAACCTATCAATAACATAGCTGCTAGCGATAATGAGTTTAGCTATCGATAATGAAATCTCTTGCTGAAATAACTTGACATTCTGATAGCTCATATACTATCTGTATACAATGAGATAATGAATCCTACTTGCGATAACATCAACTGTGCTTCATCTAAATACTTGCTTAGCTAACAGCCTAAGTGCAGGACTAACACTGTGTCACTAGCGATAGCTTGAGACACTAGCGCTACTGAAAAAGCTGCTATACAAGTACAATGGTGCAGGTAGTTGTTGGCCTCAGCACCTATCTCTGATAGCTCATCTTCTGCAAGAATTAAATGAAGTAAGAGAAGAAAGATGACTAAAATGAAGACCATCATTAAATGCCAACGGCTAGGAGCTTCCAACGAACATATTCAAACGGTCTCATGAAGCTGAAAGAGAAAGGCAAATCTGTGAAGAGATATAAAAACCAAGACTTGAGCATTTATGAAGAAGAGAACAAAATGATCGAACATTCATTCATTATCTTTACTTACTCTCATCTCAAAGTTTTTATTACTCTTAGAGAGTTTATTTGTACTTCAGTGATTAACAAAATCTGTTCATTAAGTGAACTTATTTATTGAAATCCTCTACTGTTTGAGGTTGTTCTTAAGTCTGGGACTTTAGAACAGGGTTGTAGTCTTACAACTTGTAAGGGGGAGTGTTTAGAGGAAGTCTAAAACTCTGTCTTGTAAAGGTTGGCAGGTGAACCTAGTTTGTAAAACCTGTGGTTTAGTGGAACCCAACGAGGAGTTGGAGAACTGGATGTAGGCTGTGTTTTGGCCGAACTAGTATAAAGAGTAGTCTTTAAGTTTTTAAAGTTTATCTTTTGAAAAGCACAATTCACCCCCCCTCTTGTGCATTTTTGCCATCTTCACCTTGTTCTTGCGGATATCCTGCACATGGCAGCTTTCCCCCATAAAGGTACATCACCATCACCAAATTTCTCTCCTGCTCACCACTCTCACTCCCCTATTCACCATTCCTTCTCACCTTTACACTCACCGCACCGTTCCTCTACTCCCTTTTCAAACAGTCCACCCAATTTTCCTCCTCAAACTCATCACTCACCAACCTCAAAAACCTCCCAAGTCCAAACATCTCCTAAACCTCAAGCCCCTATCGCTACCTCATCTCCTAGTTCTAACCACCAAACACAAATTCCTACTTCTATCGCTCATACCTCCCCTAGCTCAAGTCCACACTCCCAAGTCCCTCCAACTCACCCAACCCCTATCGCTAATCCTCCTATTAGTGATAGCACTCCTCCTATCACTACTCCCACCACTATCCCTAGCCCTCCTATTCCTCAACCCTCTGTCTTTTCTCCCATCCCTATTCAGCCTCTTCCCCCTGGTGGTGATGATGACAAAAAGGGGGAGAATCATCCAGCTTTTAAGGATGATATTCCTGAGGATACTGAGGAGATTGAGGACGTAATTAGAAACATTGCACGAAGCTACATGGCGTCTGAGGACCACATTACTCCTCCTCAAATCTCCAAAAAGCCTCAAGCCCAAGCTGCTAAAGCTCCAGAAGTGGATCTACTTGCAGAAGCATTTGTGATAGCAGACAAATATGGGATTCCTCCAAGTGTCTTGACTGCCAAGCCAATCCCACTTTCTGTACTTCCTCCTGGAATAGATGGGGAAATAACAATTCAGGAAATAACAATTCAGGATAGCGAGTAAGAGCTAAGAAAGAAAAAGCTAAGCAAGACAAACTCCAGCAAGACAAATTCTTCTACTCAGACTCTTCTATCTCTGACTACCCTGATGAGGAATACATGACCACACCCTCCAGTGACAAATTTGATAATGAGGGTGCTCTAGTTTTTAAAAATCATTCTACATATGCATCATACATGGCCAAAACTAATGTACTTCCTTTTGTAAAGCTAAAATGACATATACTCTTATGTGTTATACTGTTTATATGCTCTAAACATAATTTATCTAATATGTGTATTTACATATGTTTTGTCATCATCAAAAAGGGGGAGAATGTTAGAATCTTAAGTTTTGATTAGGACTGGACCCTATAGATAACATAAGTAAAATGAACAGATAAGCATATAACTTAGTCTAAAAAGAATTAAGTTAAGAATCAAGGTATATGACTAAGGAAAAGTATAAGTTTTCCAAACATTGAACAAGTAAAGTTCTATAGATAACAGATACACTATCGCTAAACTGAGAGCCTATCGCTAATAAATGAAGATATAAGGATAATATTAGCTAATGAAGTCTTGGCAATAAACTGAAAGTAAACATTCCTATCGCTAAGAACTTCACTATCGCTAAGGTCACATAACAGACAAAAGACTGATTAGAACAACTCAGTATTAAATAATAGTCACTAGCGATAACACGTATAGCTATCGATAGCAGAACACTTAGACATTCAGATGAGTCACAATGTAGAGCTAATGACAATCTATCAATAACATAGCTTCTAGCGATAATGAAATCACTTGCTGAAATAACTTACATTCTGATAGCTAATATATTATCTGTATGCACTGAGCTAATGAATCCTACTAGAGATAACATCAACTGTGCTTCACATGAATACTTGTTTGGCTAATAGTCTAAGTGCAGGATTGACACTATGAAGCTAGCGATAGCTTGGGATGATAGCGCTACTGAAAAAGCTGCTGCACAAGTACAATGTTGCAGGTAGTTGTTAGTCACAGTCTCTATCTCTCATAGCTCATCTTCTGCAAGAATTAAATGAAGTAAGAGAAGAAAGATGACTGAAATGAAGACCAGCATTAAATGCCAATGGCTAGGAGCTTCCAACGGGCATATTCAAACGGATGCATGAAGCTGAAAGAAAAAGAAAAAAGTGTGAAGAGATATAAAAACCAAGTCTTGAGCATTTATGAAAAAAAGAGAGAAAAAACTGACGAACTAACATTCATTATTTCTCATCTACTCACTGCTCAAAGTCTTATTACTCTTAGTGAGATTATTCTGTACTTCAGTGATTAACAAAATCTGTTCATTAAGTGAACGCATTTATTGAAATCCTCTACTGATTGAGGTTGTTCTTAAGTCTGGCACTTTAGAACAGGGTTGTAGTCTTACAACTTGTAAGGGGGAGTGTTTAGAGGAAGTCTAAAACTCTGTCTTGTAAAGGTTGGCAGGTGAACCTGATTTGTAAAACCTGTGGTTTAGTGGAACCCAACGAGGAGTTGGAGAACTGGATGTAGGCAGTGTTTGGCCGAACTAGTATAAAGGATTGTCTTTGAGTTCAAAGTTTAATTTTTGAAAAGCACAATCCACCCCCCTCTTGTGCATTTTGCCACTTTCATAAACCAATTCATAAAAATTAATCTACAATTATGGCCAATTAACCCTAATCTAACACTCATTTCACTTGAGAGTTTAAGATATTAAATAAGCACAATTAGACCAAATTTGCATCTTATTCATGTTAGAAGCCTCAATTTAAACACATAAAAACATACAAATCTAAAGATTTGTCAGTTAGAGAGGTATGTGGTGGCTTTCAATCTATCAAATACTCCTCATTTTCGACCTAATATGCTCCCCAGGTCCGGTCAAGAAGTGGGTAATTGAATTGGACCCAGGTTGGCCCAAAAAAACAGCAAAATCACACACTTGTCAGTGCGTGCTCGTTGTAGCGAGCATTTTTGGTCACCACAGCGAGATTGACAGAGAGCTCAGCTCAAGTTTCTATCTTTCTCGCTGTAGTGAGAACTTTTGGTCACCACAGTAAGATTGACAGAGAGCTCAGCTCAAGTTTCTGCCTTTCTCGCTGTAGTGAGCATTTTTGGTTGCTGTGGCGAGATGTACAGATTTTTGGGGCTGAATTTTTGTGCTTCCACTATCTCCTTCTGCGCAACTCGCTCTTTAACTCGGCCAATTTCTTCATGCAAACTTTTTCCTCTTTTGGTCCTTCAGCGACCCTACAAACATTATTGCAATAAACAAGGATCAAAAAGTCCTAGAGATCAATTAATACAAATTAATCTCAAATTATGACTAATTAACCTCATTTTCATACTAATTCTACTTAAAGGCCTATGATGTTTAATCAGCTAATATGGACCAAAATTGCATCTTAAATATGTTAAAAGCCTCATTTTTAGCATAGCAAAACAATACAAATCTAAGGATTTATCAATGAACCTTTGAATTGAAAAATAGGGGCAAAATTTTGGATTGGAATCATCCACAATCCAAAAAAAAAATGCCCTTATATAAACATTTGAAGTAAAATATGATAGTTATTAGTCACAACTATGAAACTACAACATAAGAAATATATGTCCATTACAACAGTGAGAGAGAAATACTAACTCAACATTTCATTTATGTCCATTACAACCAAGGTTCAAAAACCCAACCCGGGCACCGAACCGGCCGACCTACTGGTTCAAGGGTCATTGGTTCAACCGCGGGTTAACTCGGGTTAACCCGGACTTAATAAAATAATAATATTTAATTACCACTAATATTAAAATATAAGAAAATATATAAATGTAACTAACAAAATAATGAAAATATACCAAGATAAATACTAACTAGTGAAAATTTTCAAAATCCAAAAATACATCAAGAGTCAATATTAGTCCTTAGCTCCTTACAATACTTCCAAAATATAAAAATACTGCATCAAGAGTCCATATTAGTCCTTAGCTCATTACAATACTTCAATCAATATCAATAATACTCATTTATATTTCATCAACATCATCATTTATATTGATATCTTCATCACCACCGGTATTAGAATCTTGACTGATAAAAGCATCAGCATTAGGAGCATCATCCAAAAGAGGTGGTTCAACAATATCCAAATCTTCATCACCTATATATATAACAATATGCAAAGAAAATCATATTTTTGTATAATCAATTAACAAGACTATATAAAACTAAAGCTAAAACTTTTATTATCCATACCATGACTTGTCAAATTCACATTGGAATCACTCACGGCAGCTTCAAGATTTGTGATATCTTCATCATTAAACTCCGGAACAGGATCTTCTTCATCTATCCAAAAGTCCAAATCATCAATGCTCTCAAAGTCAACAGGATCAGGATTCATGTTCACCTTCTTCAATACAACCCTATATGACAAGTAAAACTTCAATTAGATGAAATCCATACAAAATAAAAGTAAAGAAGCAATCATATTTTATAAGGATACGTATTCTTTAGTCGTAAGTTATAGTTTGTGTAAACCAAATCATTCAACTTGTCATGCTTTAATCTATTTCTTCTTTTTGAATGGATACGCTCAAATAAGCTCCAATTTCTCTCACAACCAGAAGAAGAAGAAGTTTGACTGAGAATACGTGTTGCAATACGTTGCAATTGTGGAACTGAATTGCCATAGTAAGCCCACCATCGATCTACAAAATTAGAACATATTAATTATCTAATATTAAACGGAATGATAAATTGATAATAAATATGCTAATAAAATTTGAATACTTACAAGGGTCTAGTTTTTTAGATGCTTCTTTACATGTGGCTTTACTGAAAGAATCTTTTCCTTCACGATATGCACTCAACTGGTCAACTATCGTGAAGAATTGGGATCTTGATTTACAAATTGACTCCATCACATCAACCAAAGCATCAGTTAGCTTTCCCTTGACAAAAGAGTTTGGATCATACATATATGCAGGGTTCAATAAACAAGCAGCTGCATGAAGATCAGTTTTCAAATGCCTATCCCACCGGTCTTGAATGATCTTTGTGTAACACTTGTATTGCTCTTTATTCCTCTTGAACATCTCCTTAACTGCTTGTTTTGCCCTATGCATGCCTTCATAAACATATGGCAACGAAGGCTTTTCATCTGAGTCAACAATTCTCAACAATTTCACAAGAGGAGTGATAATCTTCACAATTTTGTAGCACTCGTTCCAAAAGCGGTTGTCTAATATGATTAGACTGAACATTTTTCCTGCATCTGTCTTTGATAATCTATGATCCACAAAATGCTTATCAACCACAAGGGCTTGCAAGTCATGCTTGTGCTTGTATATACTATGCAATGTTATGAAAGTAGTTGCGAACCTTGTTGCACCAGGACGCACAATTTCGACCCAACCTGGCCTTTTCCTTAGCCATGACAAGAATACAATGTGATTGTATACAAATACTGTTATCTTTTATGCCTTTTTTGCAAGTTCAGACACATGAGACAAGTTTGAAATATCTTTTAAAACAAGATTTAGACAATGAGCAGCACAAGGTGACCAATAAATACTTTTATACTCACTACTACAAAAAACACTTTTCACGTCTCTTTTTTTGGACTTTTCACGTCTCTTTTTGGTGGGACGTAGATAGAGGAGACGTAGAAAGTCAGAACTTTTCACGTCTCATTTTAAATATGAGACGTGGAAAGTGGGCACTTTCTACGTCTCCTTTTCAAAAATGAGATGTGGAAAGTGAGACTTTCCACGTCTCACATTTAAATGTGAGACGTGAAAAGTGCCCAGTGCCAACTTTCCACGTCTCCTTTTAAAAAATGAGACGTGGAAAGTGAGACTTTCCATGTCTCACATTTAAATGTGAGACGTGGAAAGTTCCTACTAGAGACTTTCCACGTCTCTTTTATGAAAAGGAGACGTGGAAAGTCTCTTTTTTTTTAAAAAAAAAAGAGACTTTCCACGTCTCTTAAAAAGAGACGTGGAAAGTCTTTTTTTTAATAAAAAGGATATTTTTTTAATTATGATAATTAATCCCAATAAAAAAACCCCAATATTTTATTGGAATAATAGAAATACATTTAAAATGAAAAAATAAACTAATTTTATTATTTATAGCCAAACTAATATTACAAAAATGTTAGAATATACAACAATAAGCCACAAACAGACTCAATAAAATCTACAACAATAGTGTAGGACAACAACATTGAGAATAGGCAAGTTGTTAAGGGATTCATCAAGACCCTAAAAAAATGCTTTCCCTCCTATATTCTCCTCAACATTCCTAGCCACATTACCATCCCTTTCAACAACTAGAAATGATAACAGCAAAATTGGCTACAAATTTGACCACAAATTTACAAATTCACATGGAAATCCCAGCAACAACTTGAGGAAGTGTAAACACAATTATTAGAATAAGTTCCTTCTGCCTGATTAGGAAAACTGCAAACAACATTAACAGCATCAGAATTAGATACAGTTGACTTGTAATGACCAAAGCGAAACTTAGAACAACTACCAATAATGTACTATATTCAAATATATAAAAATCAATCTGATGAATAATGATGGAACATGCATCAATCAACTACCCAAATGGTAGTATATATATTAAATTTCTTTGATATGTTAAATCCAAATGACTAGCATACTTCGGTACATTAAGGACTAGTAAATATAATTCTGCAGATAACTATAATTGGGATGAACAAAAACTCAAGTAATCTAATTTTACTTTATTGTTTGATTTGCTGTAGGCTCAGTTGGGTAATATTTCAAGCAAATTTTTCCTTCCATCCACAAGATGTTCACAATAAATCAGCATCCTAACAGTCACAGGATCTGCACCCAGTAATAAGAATCAAAAGAAAGCATTAGAACCAAAATCAAGTAAAAATATAAATCATTTTACAAGGGAATGCATTTCCTGAAATACAAACATCGCTGAGCGGATTTTGCATTCTTCACTGCTTTAATTTAACCCCATTGTGCAAATTTTTGCATGCACAATGCAGTGTGAACAATTGCATGTCCACTAGAACTCTACATAGTCAAGGTCAAAAACTGAACCATTTAACACAAGAAAATTTGGGTAAATTGCAAACACAAAACTGAGGTCAAACTATAATTGGGCTTTTCAGAATTTTAGGACTACAAATGTTGATCGAAGTCAAGGGCTATTTTATTTTGTGTATTTAAATATATATCTTTTTAGCTTGACTTCAAATTTAAATATGAACTCCAGGCAGGGATCTGCATGCAGCAGATTCATGCTGTCAGCTGCGGCTAGTTGATAACTGAATCAACAAATGTCAACCACTATTGAAACATTGAATGGATTAACTAGCAACAGTTTATAACCATAGGTAATAGACACACATAATCTGAGAAAGTATGCATCAACTTCTAGGTAGAGATCATACAAAGCCTATATACTTCTTCCAGGAACATGTCAGACTGAAATCCTTCAAACAATCCATCATTGAGTTTCTCGCAACAACCAAAATTCCCCATGACATATGACATTTATGTTCTCCTTACATTGTAACATTAAAAATTTGAGGAAATAAAGTAACACATTAAAAATAATTTGCATTCTCAGAATAAACACATCACCAACAATGTAACAAGCACCACAAAAGAAAGAAACTACAACAATGAAGAAGCCAAGCTAAAATCTGTTCCCTGAGTCTGCTATGATAAAAGCCTGGCTGAAACAACAAAAGATGGAGGAAACATGGTGACATGATAAAACTACAGACCAGAAAAGTTTCTCTGATCAAAAAATGTTAAATCTGCAGCCACAGTAGTAATACTTTATATATCGTTTCTACCCTGTTAGTGATCACCAAGTTTTATGAAAAAATCATTGGCAGGTATGTTGGAAGCTCACCAAATGAGTTCTACATTATTGTAGAAAACAACAAGTCTTTTGTTATAAGGAAATTGCACCCTATTCTTCCCTCATGCTTTTCTTAAGGCCATATTTGTTCACCAAATCAATTATTATTTCATCTTCCTGTTTGCATTCAGATTTGATAGTTTATTTAATAATGAGATATCTTATCTAAAAAAACTTCATACCATCCAGATAATATTTAACATTAGATAAAACTTCACCATGCAGATATAAAATCAGCATACACTCATGGAACTAAGTCATGAATTAATTCATCAATTAATCATTGATATTAAAAATATACCTATTTTCTTCCAATTCTTTCTTTTAAAATGATGAACTGCCTTCCTCAAGATCTCATCCTACAAAAACCACATCAGTCACAAACACTTCATAGCATGTAACATTTTTCAAGCATAACTGGGACTTACCCAAAATAAAAAAGAATACAATATCCTGTATGCTATATAAGCATCATAATATCACAACAAGAAAATGGCCAGAGTAATAAATTAGGCTGACTAACCCAAAATAAAAAAGAATACAAGATCCTGTATGCTATATAAGCATAATAATACCACAACAAGAAAATGGCCAGAGTTAAAATTAAGCTGGGGGATTTTGAAAGAGTAAGTTATAGCTGCAGGAAGTCAAATGCCAAAAAAAATATAAGCATGCTTCTTTTGGCATAAAAAATGCCACACAACATAAAAAATGGATGTTCTAATTATTGTTGTCACACTATTATAACATGAAGCAGATAACTGCATAATCATGTTGATTACTGACCAAACAGTTGGGACTTAAAATTATTGTTGCTTAATAATGAACAAGATGACTCACGATGGTCAATTTCAAATGCCAACAAATACAGGAATTATAATCAGAAAGCACCTGGAATGTTTCAATAGAAAATGGGATGGATGAGAGGAGCTGCTAAGGCCGCTGAAGAACAAAATTACTAAATGGAGTCCACCAAAACAAGGGTGGGTCAAGGTCAATGTGGATGGTATGACATCTCATATGGCATAATCAAAGTTAATGCAGGCAGGGAATCAACAAGTAGACAGTAGCTAAGCCTTTCCATTATTCAGTCATCAAATGCCAATAAATCAGACTACCAATACGCATTGCTCAGAGATGAATACAAGCGACTCGTCCCCAATGCTCACAGATTTATGGTCACATTTCAAAACAAGCTTCGTAACAGAATCAAAACTAGAAAGAAGTTAAGGAATCACCGAAAGGAGATCTGATGGTGCGTTGAGAGATAGACGGTGATGACTCTGGCCCTTATCTTGAGCTAATGCCGGCATAACAGAGCGCATCGGTTCTAGTCGGCGCGGCTGAAAAATGCAAGCCAAGCATGCATCAGGAAGATGAGAGATGAAATCGTGGATGGAATCCCACGGCCTAAAACACCCAAAGAAATGAAGCATAAGAATGAGTAAGAAAATAAGTTAACTAAATCCAAAACAACCCAAAAGCCAGAGAAGCCTACCTTATAATCCGATCTGGAAGTTGCCAAAGATTTCCCAGGTACTTTCGTCGAATTGCCTTCCTCATCCATGAATCCACTGAACCCAATTCAACCCTAACACTTACACCGCCAAAAATCAGTTACAACCATCAATCAAACCGTAGTGACTGAAAAACGGATCTCGATGCTGTCAATGGTGAACAACTTAGAAGGGAAATGGATTTGATTGGATTGAATGAAGAAGTCAGGCTAGGGTTTCTGAAATTGGTGAGGGATGCGAAGGAGGAAAGGGGGTATATGTCTGGAGTTTTGTCAAGAAGTGTGGTTGAAGATTTGGAAGTAGAATAATGGGGAATCGATTTGAATTGAAATGAAGATGGTGCCATTTGGGGAGGAGGCTACGGTTAGGGCTCAAGCATGCCTGTGAAGAATGAAGATAGTGCCTTGTGGTTCGGCGCTGGGGGGTTTTTCTTTGTTTTTTTTTTGATAGTTTCCACGTCTCACTTCTAAAAGTGAGACGTGGAAACCTATTTTTAATAAAAAAAAAAATATAGCATTCACGTCTCACTTTAAAAGTGAGACGTGAATGCTATTTTTTCTACGTCTCACTTTTATAAGTGAGACGTGGAAACTTTTTTTTTTTTTAAAAAAATAGTATTCACATCTCACTTTAAAAATGAGACGTGAAAAAAGCATTTTTCACGTCTCATTTTATAAATGAGACGTGAAAACCTTTTTTTTTTAAAAAAAAATATAGTATTCACGTCTCACTTTATAAGTGAGACGTGAAAAACCTGTCCCACACGTGAAAAAGAATTTTCCACGTCTCACTTTTAAAAGTGAGACGTGAAAAAGAATTTTCCAGGTCTCACAAATTTTGTGAGACGTGGAAAGTTTTTCCCGCCTTCTTTTTCATCATATTTCGTATTCACCGCTTTTTTTTTTGAGAATCTACGTCTCATAATTAAAAAAGAGACGTTGAAACTTTTTTACATATTTACAATTTTGCCACCGCCTTTTTTTTACATCTCATATTTAAAAAAGAGACGTGAAATGGGGACGTAAATACTGTTTTTTGTAGTAGTGACTTCTCCCTTATCAACCTTCCGCAAGCTACATAGTTAGCAGCATTATCAGTCACCACATGAACAATATTTTCAGGACCAATCCACTCAATGACTTCACAAAACAAGCTAAACAAATTTTTGGCATCTTTGACTAAATCTGATGCATCGACAGACTTAACAAACACAAGACCATGCGTAGAGTACACTAAGAAGTTTACCAAAGTTCGTTGTCTGACATCAGTCCATCCATCAGCCATGAGTGTACAACCATTAACTTTCCATTTAGCTCGATGATCATTAACAAGCAATTCGCATTCCTTTTTCCAATCCTGCAACAAATTGGTTTTCAAATCATGCGGAGTAGGGGCTTTACACCCAGGCCCAATAGAGGCTATTCCATCCACATATTTTTGAAATAAAGGGCAGCCAAATGCATTAAATGGAATACAATTGACAATAGCCCATTCAGCTCCCATCATCCTCACTTTGTGTTGTGCTTCTTTAGATGCTAATACACTTTTAAGGCTTGGTTGGGAACCAGGAGTTGTCCTAGGAGCAATATAATTATCTATAGTACCAGATTTCCTTTTCTTGGCACTAGACACAGAAACTTGAGAATCAGCATTAGCTTGTCCAACTTCCTCCTCACCTATGTCTTCCATAGAAAGTTTCTTTGAACCTTCTTTCAGAGACACTAACATTCTATGACGAATGTCATGAGGAACCTTCTTACAAGAAGCAATGTTACCAACGACTCCAGCAAGATGTTGCTTCATCCTATTTATCCCACCTCCTTTGTAGACATTTGTACAAAAAAGGCATGTATAAACATTTTGTGTCCCCTCCTTCTTGTAGGTAACATGTGCCCATGCAGGATCGTTTTTTAAACGAACTGAGGGATTAGAACCAGTGTTTGCATCTGAATTGGATGTGGGAGCTTCAACACTGATATTAGGAGTGGCACTTTCATTTCCTGAACTTCCAATATCCATTGATGTTTCTAAACAACTTTCAAACCACTAAAATTTAATTAATCAATTTCATAAAACATAACAATAAGAATTACAAGGAACAAAGGCTATCAATCATCTTCAAAGTTAAACCAATTAAGTTGAAAATTTTCCACAATCAGAGCTTTCAGAGCTAAATCACACAAGGGAATAACAGAGCTAAATGCCTAAATCACACAAGGGAATAACAGAGCTAAATTTCCACAAAGGCCATCAATCAAAGCAGAGAACATGGCTAAATTCTTTCACAAATAACAACATGTATACATTGAATAATTACCATTTCTACTAAATCAGAGGTTATTGCTATTTCACAATCAGAGCTTATTGCTATTTCACAAAGGCCATCAGTCAGCTAAATCAGAGCTTATTGCTATTTCACAATCAAAGCCAAAGGGAACAACATGTATACATTGCATAATTACCATTTCTACTACATGTATGCGGCAGAAACAACGAATAAGAGCAGAGAACAGGGCTAAATTCTTTCACAAATAACACTAGAAAAGAAAATCCAAGAACAAAGCCCTTGGTCATTGATTTTGTCATATATGTGATACTAGATTAGCAATTCGTAGAACAGGCTATAGAGATTAACAGCCATAAAGCTTGATCAAGAAATTAAGGTGACTGGAAGTCTCGAACACGAAGCTTTACCTGAACACAAAGCAAGAACACGAAGCTCGGCGCTCGTCTCGGCCTTTTGTCGCCGTCCACCGTCGGAGATTGCACGCCTAAAGGGAGGAAGAAGGGCGAGCTTAGGGAGCTTAGGGTTCTGCGAGGCGGCCCGGGGGGGGGGGGTTTTCTGTCTGCGCGAAGGGTGAGGGATGATTGATTATTTCATTTATTTGATACGAATTTTTTTTTAATACTGTCCCAAAACGGCGTCGTTTTGGGACGAAATTTCTGAAAAAAATAACCCGGCTGACTCGGCCATTTGGCCGAGTTAGCTGGGTTTGGCCGGGTGGAGCGAGTTTACCCGGCCTCTCCCCGGGTCAATCGCTCCCCCGGGTTTTAGGCTGGCCCGGACCGGATGACAGGCCGGTTCCCGGTTCGACCGGCCGGTCCGGTCCGTTTTTCACTACCTTGCTTACAACTGTTACAAAATCAAAACTTGTACATAGAACTTTATGGACGTTTCATGAGACAAATTCAGTGTAGGCCTGCAATATAATCATACCAATTGTAAATAGTGAAAGATGATAAGGACAATGTTGGTCCCTAATAGATGGGTACAAGAGATATGGGAAGAAAAGGAATATAATGTATGCAAGTCTTCCCTAAAGAAGGAGATTGGAAAAGATCCAAACCATAAAGTGTCAACTTACTAAGTGATGTAGAATCATAGAAGTTGCTACTATCAAAATACAACTCTGCAAGTAAAAGAAATGAAGCATCATAATAAATTCAAAACATCAAGGAAGGATTGTATAATGCATTAAAAAAACTCTACTATAGAAAGATAATGCATTGAAAAAAGGGACAATTGCACCTAGGTCCCAAGCAAGAGAATTAATTTCAGAGAAGTCCCAAGGAGTTGTTAATGACAGCTATTAACAACTGCAATAGCCTTAGTTAACAAGTGAAGAAGTTGTCAATTGACCTGTCTGAAATTAATTCTCTTGCTTGGGGCCTATGTGCAATTCTCCCTTGAAGAAACTCTAGTATAGAAAGTGTTAAAGTCAAGTCTAAGTTGGATGCCAACATCAAGGAAGGATTCTATAATGCATTAGAAAAACTCTAGTATAGAAAGATAATTTTGAGAAATCAAAATTCAAGAATTAAATATTTTAAGAGTCATAATATATGTAATTCAACCACTGGTTCAGATTTCAACCCTTTAGAAGATTTAGGTCAATGCTAATAAACCTTTTCATTTCATTAGATTTCAAAACAAAGGCAAATTAGTGGAAATGAAGTCATTGTATTATTATCCATGAAAATGCTTATTCAATGTATAGATTACTATCGTCCCTTAGAGAAATGAAAGGAACCACACCTATTTGACCAAGTAACTCAATTTTAACACCATTATGTTCCACCTTCTTCCCATACAATGGTTCTAAAATAACCTGTAGCCAAAGTCAAATCAAATGAGTTTCAATTGCCACATTCACCCAAATAAATTTCACCAAGCACCAAATATGGGCGGAGGAAAAGCAAACTTGTTGAGAACGGCATGTAAGGTACCTTGAACTAGTGGAATATCATTAAAACACCTTGAACCAGTGGAATATAGAAAGCCATCATCATACTCCTTTTCTTTAACACAAAACCAAGACAAAAATAAACAAAAATTCTTCATCTCCAACCTATGATATAGACAGATTAGATCCACCAAGTCTATCGGAAACAAATGAAATAACATTGGCCATAACAAAAGACCCAACCCCCTATAAGTAGCCAATCAATTTGCCGGAAATTTAAACAATGAGAATCTATTAAAGACTCATACCACATGTAGATACTGTAGGTCATATCAGAGTGCCTAAGTCTCATCCACCTCTATTTTGTCATCTTGTCCTTCATGTGAACCAAATGAGAAATCATATAAAAATAACCAACCATTCAAGAAGATATAAAAGACATGATGCAAACAATTAACTCTTACATCAAGGCAACATTGAAGAACAAAGATTTATAGAAGAAAAGATACTCACAAAATAGCCACTTGCAGAAATCCAATATCATAGGAAATCTCCCCAATAACATACAGAATTTGAAAACTTGTAAAGTTCCCAATGGTTTTAGGTATTGTGTTCGTCAAGTTGTTGCCTCTCACATCATTGAGAAATCATAAAAAACAAAGCAATATAGCAAAGGTTTAAGAAAAAAGGGAAAATAGGGGAACTAATAGAAGGAAAACCTTCAATTTATGGAAATCAAGAGACCTAAACGAAGGAGAAAATGTATTTAGGGACTAATAATTCCAACAGAAAAATATGAAAAGCAAGGAACATTTTCCACTTTTCAAGAGGTTAAATAGTAGATAATGTAGTTATCTTCTGCAACACAAGAACACATCAAACAATAGCCTGGGAAAGAACTACTAATAGCCAGAACCTATAACCACTGCACTAAAAGCTATCAAGATTCAGGTGTAAAAGAAGATAGTTTTTATAAGGACAAACAATTATACATCCACACATTACGGTTGTAATAAGGGACGGTCAGAAACGCATAAATAAGACTAATGAAATTAATGAAATAATATCAATGCAGATAATCAAGTACAAGGAATGTCTAGTCAAAACGGTATAACACAACATCAGAATATTTATCTACCTTTGCACCGATCAATCAAGTCATAAAACAAAGAGAAAAGACAATATAAGCATGACCCAATTCCATTCACTTAGATGGTAAATAAGCTAGTCACAGGCATAATTCTCCAACGAAGGATAAAAAAACACAAAATGAGGAAACTTTGAAGTTACAAATAAGAAACTGAGATTGTAAAGCAAAGTGTAATATGAAATCGAATCAAAGAGAAAGGAGTAGCAGGAAAATAAGAAAAAGGTACAAGATTTGGGAAGAAATACAAAAATTGGAATGTTGAGCTCAGAAATGAAAACCCTAGAAAGCTGAAACCTCTGATTTCTGCTCACTCAACCCCTGACCTCAAAAAAAAAATCATGACATGAACAGAAATGCTTGAAGGTCGATGAATTAGGGCGCAAATCATGACGGCTACACCAACCTCTGGTTCCAAAGTCAATGTTAGGCAGCAATGGAGGGAAAAGAAGAGGGTGACACACACCTCTAGTTAAACAAACTTCAAAGGAGAAATCTTTATAGGTAATCAGAGAAATCTTCCACAGAGAAATCTCTCGTTGAAGGTTAGAGGAATAGAGGCCAATCCAAGGGTTTGAAGGTTCAGTGTGTAGAAGGAAGAGAAGGGATCGTGATGAAAGGCTTTGGTGTTAGCCCTAACGAGAGAGAGAGGGGGGGTAAGTGGCTGGGGAAGGAAGAAAGGAGGAGATGAGTTAGAGACCGCGCAAATGGAAAGGAAAGGGGCAGACAAACGACATCACTAAATTTTTAAATTAGTGACATTGTTTCTTCCTTACTTGCCAATTAACAAAATTGCCACCGTCTTTTTTTTTCAACGTCAGTTATATAAATAACGGGCATTAATTGGTGACATTAAAAGGGTTTTTTATAGTAGTGTTTGTACATTACATATCTACATACAATTTAAAGTTCATGGGGTTATGTACTTGTCAATCAAAGTTTGAGGGAGTTATATTTAAAAAAAAAATTGAGAAGATATATAATTGACAATTGATGGTAATTTGTACGTGTATACTAAAAAGCTCAAGTAGGTATATTATTATGTTTTAAAAGCCACGGGTTTCATTTGCAAGAGTTTCAAAGTTTATAAGTGTTTTGTTTAATTTAGTCATATAATAATTATCATAGTTGTAAGCATATATTTAAATTGGGTTGAGGTCCAATTTTGTTTTTGAAGTTTTTGCTAGATCAATATTATTTTAATGTATAAAAAATAGAAGCAATGTCAAATAACGGTTAAAAATGTTAATGTGTTAATTTCTTATTGACTATGGTGATTATTCTCCTTTTTAACACTTCCAGAACTATATTGATCCAACAAAAACTTTAATATATCCACAATTCTTGTATGAAAACCTTCAAAACAGAATTAGACCTTAACCTATATTTATATTGCTCATCCATTTAGGAATTCTCGTTCAAAAATGCTAAAAATAGAATTGCCTGCTTAGCAGAACTCAACTTCTGTTTCGGGCATAAAACAATCTTTAATTAAGATCTCTTTTGCCGTCCTAGTCAATTCTATTTCGCCACCTAAAAGTCTTTGATAGACCATACGTGCTATGATTTTTCAAAGTTATAATGTGAAACAAACAAGACAAATACTGCTAGAGAAGTTATAGACAAGTGGAACTCAATTTGTTTAGTGATTTTCATTGATTTTATTTGAAGGCTGCTTTACAGCTTCACTGTACGAACGTGTTTTCACTTCTTCATGACTCCAAGGATATCTTTTTTTTGGTCTGAAATGACTCCAAGGATATCACTGACTCTATTCCTAACAGAAAAAATTAAAATTTTTGGGATAGGCTAAAATATAACTCCTCATCATTTTTATAAGTCATTCTTAACATATTTTATTAAAATTAAGACAAATTTTAAATCTCATTAAATTTATTTTAAAATTTAATAATTGTAAATCTCATTTCTAACATATTTAAAATGCGAGCTATACAACAAAGCCAACAACAATAATCAAGGGTAATGCTATACATCTTGGTAAAAAAATGAATGATGTGACTTATATACAAAATGGTTGGAAAGAATACCTCTGAATAAAACAAAAAATATATGTTCTCTTTGTCTTATAAATACTCCATCTGATCCTTATTATAAGGTATCAACTATAAAATCTTACAAACTAATAAAATTAGTTAAAACCATTAAATATGTCTTAAAAATAAAATGATTTACTATATTTACTTTATCAATTGTACTAAATTCTAATACCATATTAATTATCATCTATTCCACTATTCTTATTAAATATGTGCATACTTAAAAAAATGTAATTAATACTTATTAAAAACTATCAAGTGTCTTATAAAGACTCTTATAAAGAGGAGAAAAAAACCATATAGTTAGTAATAAGGACATGAGGGAGCAACATGAGAGGTGTAAATGTTTAATAACAACATAATATTTATGTTTGAAATATATCAACACGAAATGTCTGATAACTGGGCCCACATCTTTTACTGTTCTGGAAGGCAATTACTGAAATGCTGCAGAAGCCAGACTTGCTTTGAAGAATTCAATTTTGTTTCTTTTCTTTTCTTAGCTTAGAACAATAATGCTCTTGCCAAGCTAGCTACTTCTCTATATAAATGGCTTTTTCTTGTTTCATCCTCACCACAAAGGATCCGTCCAACTTAGTGTCTCACTAAAGAATCAAAGCAAGTTTTCTTTTGTGCATTATAATTATATATATATATAAATATATATTTATATCTTGATCATTCGCCATGTCATCACTCTCTCACTTTTATTCCCAAAAGTCGCCATTTTTTCTGAAGCAAATATCAGATATACATAAAACCAAATCCACTAGAGGAACTCAAGTACCAAACTCCGCTCCCCAGAGCAAAGCCATTTACATTAATGTGAGGGAATTCACTCTCCTATCACTTTTAATTCAATTTTCTATACACACACGCACACATTCAAAAGAGAGCGGAAAACTAAATTATGTGATTATGTGGGATTCATTGATCACTTTACATACTCATCGTCATTTTTCCCCTGTCTATTGTTCTTAAATTTTTCACATACTTTTATTTACTCATTAATTTATGTGACTTTACTATTGAACAAAGAAGCTTTTTACTAAACTAACTTACATTGGTTTGCTTGGAAAACAACATAGTAAAAAGGTGGTGACATTTTTTTTAAGGAAAAATGATTATCAAAGGCTGTAGCTTGAAAGATATGCTTACTACGTCGGCTTCTTAGTTGTTTTTCAAATGTGTATATTGCGGGATTACATTTTACTGCATATACTTTTATTGATTATAGCAATATATGAATAAGAATTTGAGGTTATTGTCGATAATTGTTGTTTCCTATTTTCAGGATGTCGACATTCATATCAGACATGCAAAAGAATTGAAGAATGTTAAGATACTTTTAGTTGAAAAAGCTAGACTGAACTCAGTTGAAGGCTTGTATATGATTGATATGATTCAAAGGTTAGGGATTGAACACCACTTCGAAGAGGAGATACAAGAAGCTGTTCAAAATCACCATTTGAAGCTTAGAACTCATAGCTGTGGCAGCACAGATTTTGATGATCATAATCTCTCTGAAGTTGCATTTCAATTTCGCTTGTTAAGACAACAACGCTGCCATATTGATACAGGTAAATGAATTAACGTGCGAATCCTTACCCACAACATAATTAATAGTAGTAATTAGAATAAGATATGGCCTACATTATTCTTCCAATGAAATGTAAAGTAATGACGAAGTTAATTAATATAATGAACATGTAATTGCATGCTCCTTCTATACATTTTCACATCAAGTTTTCCCTTTCTTTTGTATAAATAATTCCTTCTAAAAGTTTCATATATCTCGATTATGGGCAAAAGTGCACATTTGGTAAACGATTGTTTCATTTTAATCTCTTATTAATTTTTTAAAATACCTTTTCAATTCTCTAACCCTAATTTTATTTTCAGTCTCAATTGAAGCTTTTGTCGTGACAATCATTATTTGCTTTTTAAAATTAAATTTGATAATATAGCATTTGGGATCCTTTTGTCATTATTTAAAATTTCATTATCAGACTCAATAAGGGTATGGTCCCAACTGGGATTGGATTCCTTCAAAAAATCAACCAAAAAAAAATAAAACAATCAGTGTCAATATTTTTTGTTAATGGTGTCAAGGTTAAATGTCTAAAAATGCACTTTATTAAAATTCAGGAATTTCAATGAAACCTTATCTTGAAGTTAAAGAACTAAAGACACACTTTTACCATTAAATATTGGAATACCTTTTCCTGATCTATAAATTGAGTTGTATCTCTGAATCTGATGGTGCACTGCAGGCGCGTTTGAAAACTTCATGGACAAGAAGGGAAGGTTGAAGAAGAAATTTTGGGGAAAGACTGAAGGGTTGATTGAACTGTTTGAAGCTTCACAATTAAGCATGGAAGGAGAAGACGATCTTGATGAAGTTGGTAACTTCACCCACCATCTTCTTCACACAATGATGTTAAGATCACAAGATCCTAATGAAGCCAATGTTATTGCATATACCCTAAAGTATCCATATCACAAAAATTTGTCAAAATTCACACCCCGAAGCATCTTATTTTCGAATTCCCTTATTGGCAAAGCTTGGTCCAGTCCTTTGCAAAAATTATCCAAAATGGATACCCAAATAGTCAACTCCATTCATACGAAAGAGATATATGCAGTATCTAAGTGAGTTACTTCAGTTTTAGACATATTTTATCATTATTTTATATATAATTTGTCGCTCTACTGTTCTCATATCACATAGCTTATATCTATATCAAGATTAATGCTTCTTAGGTGTAAACTAATGTAATGAGATGTAACAGGTGGTGGAAATACCTAGGTTTAGCGAAGGACGTGAAGTTTGCAAGAGATAATCCAATCATGTGGTACATGTGGCCAATGGCATGCATCACGGATCCGTGCTTTTCGGAAGAAAGGATTGAAATCACAAAGACCCTAGCTCTTCTATACATTATTGATGATATATTTGATATTTATGGAAGCATAGATGAACTCACTCTCTTTGTAGATTCTGTAAACAGGTTAGCTAGCTTTCTTCCTATTAATGTCTATTTTGTAAAATATTGATCATAATAAATTGTTATTTGTCCTTAACATTATAAATTCTATGAATGTTGCAGATGGGATTTGGGAGCAACAGAGAAACTACCAGACTGCATGAAAGCATGTTTCAAGGCTCTCTATGATATTACCAATGAATTAGCCATTAAAGTCCAAAACAAACATGGGTGGAACCCAATAAAAACATTAATCAAATCGGTAATTAATTAAATTAAGTCCTTGTTTGAGTTTATACAAAGAAATGAGCTTCTTTTTTTTTTTTTTAAAAAAAACAAAATTGATTATATATTGATTGTTGTAGTGGGTAAGGCTGTGCAATTCATTTTTGGAGGAAGCAAAATGGTTTAGTTCAGGGAAGTTACCAAATGCTAAGGAATATTTGAAGAATGGGATTGAGAGCGCGGGAGTGCATATGTGCCTTGTCCACACGTTCTTCATCTTAGGTCAAGGCATTACCAATGAAACTGTGGCTCTCATGGATGACTTTCCATCATTGATATCCTCTACATCCACAATTGTTGGACTTTGTAATGACTTAGGAGCCAAGGTACGTTTAAATGAATTATATTTCTACTTTTGACAACTAGGTTACTATTGCAGGCATGAAAGGTAGCACACGCACACACACATAAAGAGCCACATCATTATTTTTCTAATTAACGTCGGTAAAACAAACGATGTAGAAAGGACTTTCTACATCAGTTATACTAAATAACCAAAGCAGAATATTATTACAAGTTTTCCAAGTTAAAATTATATTACAATCAAATTTTACTTAAGTTTTCACTTATTAGTTTTGAATTCAAAGATTTTGGTGACCAAAAGGAGAAAATTATATTTATGTGGTCTTCACTTATTAGTTTAAGATAGACCCAGTTTGACATTTTGGACTTTAAATTTGGAAATACACAAACGAACTTGAGTTTGATTGATGCAGGATGATAATAAAGTTGATCATGATGGGTCTTATCTGAACTGTTACTTGAAGGACCACCCAGGAGTTTCTGTGGATCAGGCAAGAGAGCATATCAAACATAAGATCTCAAATGCGTGGAAATGTCTCAATAAAGAATGCTTTACTTCAACAAATCCATTTCCCTCTTCTTTTGCTAAAATTTGCCTGAATGCTGTTAGGATGATCCCTATAGTGTACAGTAATGATAAATCTAGCCCCTCAAGGCTAGAAGAGCATGTCAAATCTTTACTCTTTAGTGACAATATCAGAGAGAATTGTGTATATGAAGATCATACCCATGTGTTGTAAAAGTCATAAAATTTATCCATTTTCACAACATATAGTTTATGCCTACATTACTACATCAATGATATATTATTTTGATCTCTCTGTGGCTTTGATATTAGTATCATATATGATGTTTTCTAAAGTATTTAATGACATCCCTTTTCCATTTTGAATCTAAGTCATCACTATATATTCACCAACATATGTTTGCCTATAAGTTTCAGCATAATATCATGGCAATCCACAGTTCAAAAAGCAACATTTATGAATAATACAATCTCTCTTGCTTGGTGCTATACGATATTGTATGAAGAGAAATGGAGGGAATTAGATTTAAAATGGAAGATTGAGTTTAATTGATTATTTTTACAATCCATCGATAATAAACTTCCATTTCCTTCCTTTTTTATTTCCTTTGATTAATTTTCCATTACTTTGGCTTATTGGTACTACCATCGGTTTAGGACTTTTAGTACATAGCCCAATAAAATTTAGATTCTATAATGAAGTCTGTTGATTAATTTTTCTAGCCAAATTATTTTTAGGTAATTTATAACCAATATCATTAAGCTCACATGCATGTGACATTGATGTTTTGGTATGAGATGGATTTGATCTCTATGTGTGAATAATGAGATTTTAGATTGATGAATGGTACGATTCTATATGATGAATATGTTATCTTGAATCTCATGAGGGGTTGTTCGCCACGCGCCGCAAGTGCACGGGTCGCGCCAAGTAATAAAATGATGAGTAGAGTATCGTTCCCACGAGGATTTGTCCAAAACCCGGTCAAACAATGATTATCACACTCTCGCCCAATTTGAGTGACACAAATGTTGAGGTTGAAAATTAAATAAGAAAATAAAATATAAACAAGTGATTCCCCAACTTCAAGGATAAAAAGGGTCCTAGGATTATCTATCCCCCTTTGTACTTCTCAAAACTCAATTAACCTCCCCTCAAGAAGCTCTCAACGAAACCACGTGCTAATCTAGGGTTCAAAGAGTACTTGTAATGCTCTCTCGAGTCAAGAACAAGTGTTTAGTCCTATTCTTTGCACAATCTCTTGCCACAATTTGATAGAACCCAATTATCACACTCCAACCCTAATGTGACTATGCAAGGCTAGCAAGTATATCTCTATCTTACCAACAAAACCATCCGTTCGTCATGCAAACTTCCGGTTCTCGCACTACTTTACCCAAGTTCTACACTCAACCTAGCTCTCTCGAGTCATAAATCAAGCGAACACAACATCTAAATGGTGATCAAGCACTTAGAAGCATTAAGAACGGGGTAAAATAAGCACATAGATATCATTAATCACAAATTAAGAGGAGGAATCAAGAATCAATACATACAAGGGTTCAAAATAATCTTAGAATACAAGTATTTAGCTACACATGTTCAACAACTCCAAGGGAGCATAAATATATACATTCAGAAACAAAGAACAAGAGAAGAGAATGGAGAAGGAAGATATAAACCAAGAGAGGAAGCCCAAATCTCTTCGAAGCTCCAAGCCCAAGCCAAATCCCACCAATCTCCAAGCCCTAGGAGAGCCAAACACTCCCAAAATATGCCCAGAAGTCGAAGAATGTCGAATAAGCTCGAAGCCCTAGCTTTTATTCCCTTCAAAACGCGTCTGAACTTGTCAAAACGCAGCAGAACACGAACTTCGCCGTGGGTCTCGCCGCGGAGAGCCCACGGCGAGCTCCAAAAATCTCAAAACTGGGGGGCGCTCCCCGTGGCTTTCGCCGCTGCGAGCAGACGGCGAGCTCTTCCAAAATAGGGCAGAGGTGGATGCACTTCGCCGCGGCGAAGGCTCGTTTATTCTGTGCTTTGCTCTGCTTTCTTATTTCTTTGGCTGCTTTGGCTTCTTCTTATTTTTGTTCAATTGGGGGCTTGGAGGAGGGCTAAAATCTCTTGCTTATTGCTTCAAATTATTCTTACAAAAATTATATACAACAACATAAGAAATTAACTACAAAACAATCAAAATCTACATAAATATACAATTATGTGAAACCGAAAATCAAAATGAGCATTTTCCCTCTTGAGTATCCAAAATGTATAAATAATAGACAAAAACTCAAGTAAAATATACTCAAATATCATGAATTTCTAGGAGTTATCAGGGGTCTATGTAACCAATGTGATGTTAAATGGGTATTGTGACCAAGAGTTGTTTGTAAGTGGAATCGGTATTTAGTGATGATGTATATGGAGAAAATCCTGTGATAAGTGGTGGTTGATATATATGTAAAATCGGTTTGTTATAGTGAATGTGGTAATACAAAGGCATGTTATTATTACAGGATTTCAAATAACTATGTTAGGTTATACCTTTTTCTAACATAGTTAACTATATTTTATATGAGCAAAGTTTTATAGCCATGTTAAGTTATGCATTTTTAACACAGTTAGGTTATGTTTTGAATTATAGAAATCTTTACTAACTATTTTATTGGAAAGCTTTTCTAACATAGTTAATGATTTTTTTGTATAAGATGATTTTTATATCAATGTTAGGCATTTCCTTTCTAACCACTACTACAGAAATGGGCTATTGCAGCGCCCCAATAGCGACGCTTTTAGCAGTGAGCGTCGGTATAGGGTGGGGGTGGACCTATAGCGGCGCATATTGCAATAAGCGCCGCTGTAGGTCTGGCCTATAGCGGCGCTTTCTAGTACAAGCGCCGCTATAGGGTAGTTGTTTTTCCTCTTTTATTCTTTCTTTTATTTATGAAACCTATAGCGGCGTTTAGTCTTAAAGCGCCGGTATAGGCTGATATACTAATTAATATTATTTTCTAATAAACAATTATATTTTTTGAATTTTAAATAGAAAATAATAATTAATAATTGGTATAAGAATTTAAGACTAAATATTAAATATTAAAAAGAAAGAAATGAATAAAATATTCGTATTTTTTTAAAATTAAATCATTATAATAATCAAAAAAATAAATTAATATTAAAAAGAAGCAATAATACCTATACCGGCGCTTTTTTAAAAAAGCGCCGGTATAGGCTTTATTTAATATTATATATTCTGTTTCGTTCTTTTATGATAATTAAAATAATAATTTAAAATTAAAATGTAAATACTAATAGCTATACCAGTGCTTTTTTCAAAAAGCACCGGTATAGGGGGCCAAAAATTGGAGGGAAATTTCCCTCCTAAAATTTCGGACCCCCCTATACCGGCGCTTTTTAAAGAAAGCGCTGTTATAGGCTAATATATTAATTAATATTATTTTCTAATAAAAAATTACATTTTTTGAATTTTAAATAGAAAATAATAATTAATAATTGATATAAGAATTTAAGACTAAATATTAAATATTAAAAGGAAAGAAATGAATAAAATATTCGTATTTTTTTAAAATTAAATCATTATAATAATCAAAAAAATAAATAAATATTAAAAAGAAGCAATAATACCTATACCGGTGCTTTTTTAAAAAAGCGCCGGTATAGGCTTTATTTAATATTATATATTCTGTTTCGTTTTTTTATAATAATTAAAATAATAATTTAAAATTAAAATGTAAATACTAATAGCTATACCGGCACTTTTGTCAAAAAGCGCCGGTATAGGGGGCCAAAAATTGGAGGGAAATTTCCCTCCAAAAATTTCGGACCCCCCTATACCGGCGCTTTTTAAAGAAAGCGCCGGTATAGTCTTTAATTTTTTTAATTTCCCTCCAAAATAACACTTGAACTTTCATCTTTGAATTTTTTATTCTTCTTCTTTGGTTTGGACAGTTCGCAGGAATAATAAAACCAATGAAGAATTCATGAAAATCTTTGGTCAGTTCTTCATTGTAATGTACTTTCAAAACTCTATAATGCCAAGAGTTTGCTATTCTTAAAGCAACATTATATGATTTTGCCAATCCAAATCCCCTGTTTTTTATAGATGGTGATTGTTTCTGCATATAGTCTCTGCACCGTTCTCTTATTCTCCCTTATTCCCATATTCCTCACTTGTCGCCGGTATCCCCCCTAAGGTCCTCTTCGCTGCCACCCATAATCTTCCTTTTCCGCATCGTCATCTAGAGAGGAGAGGTAACTGTCCTACTCACCTTTTAAGCTTGTTATTGTATTTCTTCACGAGGCAAGCCACGCAATAGGCTATACACTTGCATGCAGTCATGTGAGCGTATCTTTGCCCTTATCTCACATCTCTTCAAGCGAGATACTAATATTTTATATGTCACTATATGTGTGTGCCCAATAAGACCCATGTTAGTTTCGCATTTATGTTCTTTTAATACTTCGATACCTTAATTTCTACTTCAGATAGTGAAGCTATGTTATCTGCAGCTAGAAGGGATTCAATGCCTTTATATGGATTCATAATTAGCATTTCATGTTAATTGCATTTGTGGTTCTCACTAGCCAGTTTCTAGATTGTGGTATTTTCTTTGCCTTCCATTCTTTACAGTAGCTAATTTATGTTTGTAACTGTTTGGGTTTATTTATTGGAAATTCAGATCTTGGTTCAGGCTTCTGGAGCATGATCTTGATAGCTTGAAGCAACTAATCTTCTTATTGCAGGAATAATTTCCGGGGGTTTTATTGTTGCTCTATTTGTTTTCCTCTCTGTAGCAAAAAATGTAAGTTCGTCTAAATATTGGTTTACCAGTGAATTGTCATTTGATGAAACTGTTTCTGCCTTGAAATCACGCAATTCTAACAATCGGTTATACAAGTTTAAGCATCCATGAAGCTATGAATAATTGAATATACAAACACTTAATGATATCAAGCATCTTTGTAATACATGTATATGTTATGCATGTTCTACAATAAATTAGTTGCATGTCCCGCTTACATTTTTTTTCATTATGGAACTTGCGTGTTTTTGTTAAGTTTAGGTGTAGCTACATGAGAGTTACCTGTAGGGGAACATTTTGATCGAATAAAACTCCCTACATTCTATTTTTTTATTTCAATAAGTAAATGAGTAATTGCCGATTATGTTATGTTTTTAAGCGTGCATGTGTTATGTTTCTTTTTCTTTTTCTATTTCCCTCTCTCTGTCTTTCCACTGCTTCAATGATATCATTGCTATTTTTATTTTCATACTTATTGAATGTGTGTATATATATATGTATGTATATATGAATGCCCATTTGTCATATAATTATTGTGAATCTCCATTTCCTCATCTTGTTGTATATTGTACGTTGAAGGACTCCAAATTGATCACACAAAAGGTTATTATCACCATAAGCAAGACTGAGTTCTAAATGTACTTTTTTTAAAAAAAAACTTGTACCATTTTTGTTTTCCCGAGTTTGCAAGCTAATGTTTTTTTTGGCTGTATAATGTTACAGATGTTTGATATTGCCATTCCCTCTCCTGAAGAAGCTACTGGTTATTTTTGTGAGGATTGTGCTGAATTCTTTTTGAGTTTTTACAAGAAGAATGGGTTTGATTCTTGGGTAGTTAATTCACATTATATTGTTTTATTTTATTTCATTTCATTTGTATGTATTTTTTTTGGCTCATGTTAAAACCTTTGTATAATGACTAAGTTGTTTCGATTAGATATGGGAATACTATGTATTATTTATTCAATGGTAGAAGTGTTATTCATAACTCATTGAGTTGTTGAAAAATGAGGATGTTGATGAAGCTATATATTGAATTCTTAAATATTTCAGCTTTGTATTTCTTTTTGTGAAGTCTTTAGCTTTGTATTTCTATTGCAGAACGGTGGGTTATATTTAAAAAATGGGGGAAAAACCTTTTAAAAGGGTACTTTTTGGACCTAGTATAAAATTTTTAGACCTTATTTTAGATATATGGGGTCTTGAATAGAATTGTATATGGCAAGCTATAGCCTGGAATTGTATAGAATTGCTAGAATTTTTGCAATGATACAGGTGGGTGTGAATTAAAATACAAATTGTATATTTTAAAAAAAATACAACCTATAGCGGGGCTTTTTACGAAAAGCGCCGCTATAGAGAGGCCTATACCGGCGCTTTATTACCCAAAAGCGCCACTATAGAGAGTCCTATATCGGCGCTTTTTACACATCAAGGAAAATGTGCTGAAAATATATGAATTCCAAGAGTTACCAGAGAGGCGATGGCCAGAGATTCTTCAGCAAACGGCGAGTCGGCCATGACTGAGAAGGTCGAGTGAAGAGGTGCTACTGCACACACCAGATTATAACAAGAAGATGAACTCAGTGCCAAAAGGAATGAGAAATCTACAGGGGAGATCGTGATCTGGACATTCATGGAGGACGATGAAATCTGGGGCGAACAAGGCTGAGGAAGATGGAGTTTAACTCGCGAGCTGAAAGCGGAGGCCACAACGGCGACTATGGCGGACACGAACGGCAGCTTGAACGACATCGAGTAGTGTGATGGTGGCCGGAAAAGCATGAACCCAGTTCAGTAAAAGATGCGAACGAGGGATGTGAGGGAGAAATGTTGCTTGCACTACTACAAAAAAGGCTTTTCATGTCACCAATTCATGTCTGTTATTTAAAAACTAACGTTAAAAAAAATGCGGTGGTATTTTTGTAATTAAGTAAGAAGCACTGAAGCAACAATGTCACATATAAAATATGTGACGTCGTTTCTAGAAACAACGTCAGTAATTTCAAATTAGTGACATTGTTTCAAGAAACCACGTCACATATAAAATATATGTGACATGGTTTCTCAAACCACGTCACATAAAAAATACATGTGACGTGGTATGTTTCCTCGCGCTCCCGCGCTCCCTCCCTCCTTCAGTAATTCCCATCCCTTTTCACTGCCTTCTCAAACCCTAACCTCCCTTCTCTCCATCGCTATGGCGCTGCTTTCTACGTCTTCCATAGCACGCCTACGCCACAATAATGTGCATTCTGACCCTCTCTCCTCTAGGCAACCTAAGGCCTTTGAGACCCAAAACCTTCTGAAACTCAGACGGCGTCAAATCCAAGAACTTGTAAATCAATTATCCTTTTAATTGAGAATTTCATGGGGGACACCATCTTTTATTAATCCTGAAAGCACAAAGAAGGTGCTCATTTCCAATGTGATTGACATCTTGAACAGGTAACCTGTGGATGTGCGGTTGGAGTAGCTGCTACATTTAGAGCTCCAGTTGGTGGTGTTTTGTTTGCATTGGAAGAGGTAACATCTTGGTAAGGATATCTTTTAGTCTTGGTTACCTGTTTCTCTTTATTTAGAAGAATGTGTTTTGAAGATAGCTCATATGTCTTTCTGATAGTTAAAGTGTGGACACTTTGGTTTGGGTGGATTCATCATATGGGATATATCAAGGTTAATATATGAGCTTTTACGTCTCTTTCTGACAGTTTGGTAATAAAATTTCACTTCTTTTTTTCACCCTTTTTGATTGGTTTTATTTTTAGTGGCTGTTATTAGGGTTATTGAGGGACTTCTAGGTAGATATTATCATCTTTGTTCTCATCAATGGAACATTTTGTTCTCCTGCTTTTTCATATTACAAGAGAAATGTCTGACTTGTATCGATTCATATGTTTTTCTTTTTTGGTTTTAAGTTTGTTTTTCAAAAATATATTTGTCAACTAAAATTTTTCTGTATGTTCCTTCTCTTTTTAATTTTTTACAAGTTATGATGTTTTGGAACTTTAAAAGAGGAGCTGTATCCATGTTCTATATAGTAGACATGATGCTATAGTTGCAATTTCTTGAATTATATAAACATGCCAGTTTGTCTTGTTCAAGTTATTGTTATGTCTGAGTTGCCACACTTCTAGTTTATAAGCCTGTTAGACAAGGTAGTTTTTGGTGTTTTGTACATAATGACATTTCTAATCTGAATATATCTTTTAGCACTTAATCTATCTTCATGTTTCTAAAGGGAAGGAGTATCACCTTTTATGCTTTAATTGCTCCTATATTGATCATTTTCTCTTACATGCGGCAGGTAATGTTTTATTCTCTAACAGTAGTCACATTTGGTAATGCAGTTCCTGCTGGTCAATTTGTTTCTGGAATTATGATAGGATCAACATATGGACGTCTTGTTGGCATGCTTGTTGTAAAATATTATGGAAAGCTCAACATTGAAGAGGGAACGTGATTGTTTGCTCATTTCTTTTATTTGAATTCATGATAAAAAAGACTTAAATACATGATTAGATTTATAGAATCCTTTTTCTGGTGTCTAAGAAAGATGTATTCTGGGACATGCCAAGAGAGAGGGAGAGGGAGAGGGAGACCCAATTTGTGGCCCATTCAATACATATAATGATGAAACAACAAATTGCTGAAGCAAAAAAAATAAAGTAATAAAATATTTAAAGCAAGATAGATTTTCTTCTACAAAGATTTTTCAAAGTAATATTATATTCCATCGCTATATTTGTTGGTCCATTGGTTATTTACCTTATCTGTTTTTCAAAGTATTATTATGATTGTTAGATTTATTGTTTTAATGTAGTATTATCTTCTAGATTTGCTAATATTGGGGATTATTAGGATTGTTCTTGCCCTTTTGGATTGTGGGTGATTCCAATCCGAAAAATTTCCCCTATTTATAATTCAAATGTTCATGTAAGAGGCATTTTTTGGATTGTGAATGATTCTAATACAAAAAATGTCCCTATTTTTTTTCCAAAAAAATTGGACTTTTCACGTCACATATTAGAGAATGTGTGACATGAAAAGTCTTGGCCGCAGGAAACCACATCACAAATTGTTATGTGTGACGTGGTTTCTCAGGAAACCATGTCACAAATTGTTTGTTTCTTGAGAAACCACGTTACACATAACGAATTTGTGACATGGTTTCTATAAACCACGTCACAAATTGGTAATTGTGATGTGGTTTCTTCCTCATATGACCACATCATTAACATCTAATTTTGGAGAAATAACGTCACAATTTTTGTAATTTGTGACGTGAAAAATCTGACTTTTCACGTCACTTTTTGGTGTGACGTTAAAAGTCTAGTTTTTCACGTCACTTGAATTTATGTCCCTTGAAAAGTGACGTGAAAAGCCCGAAATTTGTGACGTGAAAACCCTATTCTGTAGTAGTGTTGGTTATGGAGGGGTGAAGTTTAGCATTGAGGGGGCGAGGTCACCGGAGGTGGTGATGGTGGGGTGGCGGCTGAGTGGTTGGAGAAGGAGGGTGTCGTGTGTGAGGGAGAGGAGGGAGTTAGGGTTCATGGAGGAGAGAGCTGATGAGAGGAAAGGAAAGGAAGTGAATCTGAATCAGGGGGTGATTGACTCGTGATTTTGTGAAGGCGTTTTTTTTTAAATATCGGGTGTCCGCCCTGCGCCGCAAGTGCACGGGTCGCGCCAAGTAATAAAGTGATGAGAAAAGTATCGTTCCCATGAGGATTTATCCAAAACCCGGTCAAACAATGATTATTACACTCTCGCCCAATTTGAGTGACACAAATGTTGAGATTGAAAATTAAATAAGAAAATAAAATGAAAATAAAACTATAAACAAGTGATTCTCCAACTTCAGGGATAAAATGGGTCCTAAGATTATCTATCCCCCTTGTACTTCTTAAAACTCAATTAACCTCCCCTCAAAGAAGCTCTCAATGAAACCACGTGCTAATCTAGGGTTCATAGAGTACTCGTAAAAGCTCTCTCAAGTCAAGAACAAGTGTTTAGTCTTATTAATTGCACAATCTCTTGCTACAATTTAATAAAACCCAATTATCAAGCTCCAACCCTAATGTGACTATGCAAGGCTAGCAAGTATATCTCTATCTTACCAACAAAACCATCCATTTGTCATGCAAACTTCCGGTTCTTGCACTACTCTACCCAAGTTCTACACTCAACCTAGCTCTCTCGAGTCATAAATCAAGTGAACCCAACATCTAAATGGTGATCAAGCACTTAGAAGCATTAGGAACGGAGTAAAATAAGCACATAGATATCATTAATCACAAATTAAGAGGAGCAATCAAGAATCAATACATACAAGGGTTCAAAATAATCCTAGAATCAAAGTATTTAGCTACTCATGTTCTACAACTCCAAGGGAGCATATATATACAACATTACAAACAGAACAAGAGAAGAGAATAAAGAAGGAAGAGATAAACCAAGAGAGGAAGCCCAAATCTCTTTGGAGCTCCAAGCCCAAGCTCAATCCCCACCAAGCTCCAAGCCCTAGCAGAGCAAAACACTCCCAAAACGCCTCAAAAGTCGAAGAATAAGGAGTGAGATCGAAACCCTTCCTTTTATTTAAGTTCAGTCCATCAAAACGCGCATCTGATACGAAGCTCGCCGTGGAGTTTGCCGCGGCGAACTCACGGCGAGCTTCAAAAATTCCAGAATTGTGATGCGCTCGCCGTGAGTATCCAAAACATTTCCTATCTTGAGTATCCAAAATTTATCAATGATTTAATAAAACTCAAGGAAAATATGCTCAAATGACATGAAATTCTAGGAGTTATCACACCCCCAAACTTAAACTTTTACTCGTCCTCGAGTAAAAAATAAGATGAGATTGTAAGATTGATGAATTATCCACTTACTATGCATGTAGGGAGTTTTCCTCATTAGTTGCTCAAGAGGATATATTCAATAGGAAATCAATGGAATATGGAAGAATGCAAAACTCACACATTAAGAACAAACTTCCCAACAATTATTAAGTGTGTGTGTGCAAAGCCAGAGAACAATTCTTCAGCAAATGTCAAAAAGAAAATTATAACATTTCAATATTTATTTAGCACTCTCAACATACAAAACTTCATATGCCTACTCTCTTCCTCCCTCTCCACCAAAAGAATTTCTTACATAAATTCAAAATCAATGGGACTTGATAGGCTTGTAATTTGGCCAAGGGTTAAGGTCATAGAAAGAAAGGTATAAAGAGAATTCAAATATCTTGAGATAAATGACAATAAGGGGCTCATCTTTCTTTTCTATACAAAATTCCCTTCCAAAATTCAAACCACTCCCCCAAACTTAGCTCAAAATGATGTATGTGCACTCCAAGTCTTATTGAAACTAAACTCTTTTCTTCTTTTTCTTTTTCTTTTCCCCCCTTTTTTTTTATAAAAACTTGCAATGACTTTGGAGTACAGACTATTAAACATCATGCACCACTTATATTCCCACACCAATTTTTGTAGCAACCATCCAATACATTCTACCAATGATTCATCAATTATCTCAAAATTTGGGTAGTTCATGGTTTTTCAAGTTGCTAAGATTAAGGTCTATTGTGGGTGCCAAAAAGAAAATTCATATGGTTTTTCATTATAAGGCTCAAAGAGGGTGCAAATGGAATTATGTTAAGGGTTGGCTTGAAAGGCTCAAACTCATTGAAAAGAATGCTCATATCATTTTCCAAACCCATGTAAAAACCATTACAAAGCCTCAAGAGATTCCAAGATAGGTTCTAGAGTCTATCAGCTAAGAAAGAAAATATAAACTGAAATGCTACAACATCTCCAAACAAAGGCTGTCAAATCATTTCCGACTCAAGTGTACCAAAAATTCTATTTCATTTTATTTTTCAAAATGGTCAGAAAGCCAGTCTCAATAATGTAAATTCAGCATCCAAAAATATTGACCACAACTTCCTCTCAAACATATAATCTAAGCAACTATTCTATCATTGGATCCCACATTTTAGTTCAGTGGATACTAAATCAATCTAAATCTTGCTTTAAGTAAAATAACAAGTAATCGTCCAAGTTTCCAAAAATGAAATTCATGTCAATGTTAACAGCAGTCTATCATCAATTCAGTCAGTTCAAAGCGAAATTGGAAATGCAAGAAACTTCCCTGTAGATGCTCTTTGTGCTCCAAGCTTGCTTTCCTTTGCCTCATGTAAACTTTGATGATAAACCTTGAAAATGCTCAAAAGAGGTCACACCTACTAAAGGAAACAACAATAAAAACTATTAAATTTTTAAAACTTGGGTTGCCTCCCAAGAAGCGCTAAGTTTATAGTCTTCAGCCAGACTTTCCAACTACTAATCATACGTATCAAAAACAAAAATCACCTTGTCTTCATTTCTCTTCAAAAGACAAGGTTCCAAAAATATTGGGAATTCAATTATACAAGAATTACATGCTCCCTCAATCAAGAATGATTTTAAGGAGCATGATGCATTATGGCACATGGGACGCATGAATTCAATTATTTCAACTTTATCCTCATTAACCCCCAAATATTTTGAAAACCCAATGAAATCTACTTGACTCCCCTCAGTAGGAGCCAAGCTATCAGTAGGAGGATTTTGAACACACATTGCAGGAAACTCAATATTTCTCTCTCCCTCTTCCATTTCTAGCTCACAATCACCCACAAAAGTCTTACAATCCATTGATAGCCCATAATCACTTCCCACAATTAATTGCTCACTTGAAATGGCTTCTTCCACATGAGAGTCATTGGAAGTATTAATGCAAATGCCTTTTTGCTTTAAAGACTCAAAGGTAGAAACCAATTCATTTGCCCTAGATGCTAAATTTTTAAGAGCTAATTCATGTTCATTAAGTTTCGCATTTGTCCAAGCTCTCATTTCATTTTGATTATCCAAAATACGCTCAAGAATCTCCTCTATTGTGGGCTTTTTCTCATGAATGGGAGTGATCTCTTCTACATGACTAGGTGATGTTTGATCATATGATGCATGCAAAAGGAAAGAAGCATTTGGATCCTAAGGCAATACATGTTCATGATTCCAACTAGGGTTAGAAGAATTATCATGCCAATCAGTTTGAACCCTAGCAAAATCATCCCCTACATAATCCAAGGTTGAGACATGGGGGCATTGATCAATATAATGATTATCTCCACAACAATTGCAACAAATGTACTCATATTGAGTTTTAAAAGCATTACGATCATAGCAAGAAGGTCGATAATCATTATCCTGTTCAAATCCACTACTTGCCTCATCAGTCCACCAAGGATAATCCATAAACAAAATTTAAAAGAAAATAATTAACAAACTGAAAAGACAAACAAAGAAAACAAATATACACATATGAACACAAGAAAAGAAGCTACAAGAGAAAAAAAAACACACGTACAAATATATACAAACTCAAGCTTAAGCTACTAGTGCTCTAATCAAGGTTGACCAAGGATGGTTTTGGGAAACAAATCCCCGGCAACGGCACTAAAAACTTGTCCGCCCTGCTCCGCAAGGGCACGGGTCGCGCCAAGTAATAAAGTGATGAGAAAAGTATCGTTCCCACGAGGATTTGTCCAAAACCCGGTCAAACAATGATTATTACACTCTCGCCCAATTTGAGTGACACAAATGTTGAGATTGAAAATTAAATAAGAAAATAAAATGAAAATAAAACTATAAATAAGTGATTCTCCAACTTCAGGGATAAAATGGGTCCTAAGATTATCTATCCCCCTTGTACTTCTTAAAACTCAATTAACCTCCCCTCAAAGAAGCTCTCAATGAAACCACGTGCTAATCTAGGGTTGATAGAGTACTCGTAAAAGCTCTCTCAAGTCAAGAACAAGGGTTTAGTCTTATTAATTGCACAATCTCTTGCTACAATTTAATAAAACCCAATTATCAAGCTCCAACCCTAATGTGACTATGCAAGGCTAGCAAGTATATCTCTATCTTACCAACAAAACCATCCATTTGTCATGCAAACTTCCGGTTCTTGCACTACTCTACCCAAGTTCTACACTCAACCTAGCTCTCTCGAGTCATAAATCAAGTGAACCCAACATCTAAATGGTGATCAAGCACTTAGAAGCATTAGGAACGGAGTAAAATAAGCACATAGATATCATTAATCACAAATTAAGAGGAGGAATCAAGAATCAATACATACAAGGGTTCAAAATAATCCTAGAATCAAAGTATTTAGCTACTCATGTTCTACAACTCCAAGGGAGCATATATATACAACATTACAAACAGAACAAGAGAAGAGAATGAAGAAGGAAGAGATAAACCAAGAGAGGAAGCCCAAATTTCTTTGGAGCTCCAAGCCCAAGCTCAATCCCCACCAAGCTCCAAGCCCTAGCAGAGCAAAACACTCCCAAAATGCCCCAAAAGTCGAAGAATAAGGAGTGAGATCGAAACCCTTCCTTTTATTTAAGTTCAGTCCGTTAAAACGCGCATATGATACGAAGCTCGCTGTGGAGTTCACAGCGGCGAACTCACAGTGAGCTTCAAAAATTCCAGAATTGTGATGCGCTCGCCGCGGCGAGAACACGGCGAACTCGTCCAAAAAGAGGCAGAGGCAAATGTACTTCGCCGTGGGTTTCGCCGCGGCGAGCCCACGGCGAAGTCCCCTTTATTCTGTTTTCTTGCCGTTTTCTTTATTCCTTGAGCTGCTTTGACTTCTTCTTATTTTTATTCAATTGGGAGCTTGGTGGAGGGCTAAAATCTCTTCTTTATTGCATCAAATTATTCCTACAATAATTACATAAAACAATATGAGAAACTAACTATAAAAACAATCAAAATCTACATAAATATACAATAATATGCGACCGAAAATCAACTGAACATTTCCTATCTTGAGTATCCAAAATTTATCAATGATTTAATAAAACTCAAGGAAAATATGCTCAAATGACAAGAATTTCTAGGAGTTATCATCAGGCTAACCCAAAGCCTGATGGGTTCAACTCGATTAAGCCCAATGATATCGGGCTTCGGGTTGAAGCAGCTCATGTTCTATGGCGACGTTATGTGATATTTGAGAAAATAATAAAGGGGATTTAAACCATTAAATATGTTCTACAATGTTTAAAAAACTTATAACCTTTCGGAGTGAAAAGTTCATCTATATATAACCTTTACATATTCCTAGAACATAATTAATGTATTTTCTTTAAAGACCATGAATTATAGTTTTCACAATGAATGTTTTTGAATGACAACAATTTGTTATTAGTTCATGAAGTTGGTAGTTTTAATGAATAATCATTAAGCAGTGATGCATTATGTTTTAAAAAAAATGTGGGTTTTTCTTTCAATATTCCCCTATACTTACACACACACAGACAGCAAAATACAGAACTGAACAAGACATGGCAAGATAATTTCTCTTTTCCAACGTGTGCAATACTCATATCCCCCATTCACCCTCTTTTATAGGGATATTTCTTCTTCACCAACTCCTTGTTCAAAAGGCTTAATGTATATGAAATCACACAAAACTTGAGTTAAAGGTTTGCATGAATCCCATTGACTAATGAATTTTGAATAAATATTAGCTTCACGGACCCCTCACAACATCGCTAAACAAATTTTGCCTAATGCTCCAGTTTGATCACAATTTGGCACCTTTCAAGAACTTTAGTGCAGAATATGTATAGTGCAACACCAGCCTTAAATAGGCAAAGTCCCCTTGGCTTTCATCTATATGTCAAATGTAGACTGACAAACAAAAAATTCAACTTATTAATTTGAAGGGTTAAGGGTAAAAAATACACATATAATTTTGTCAAAAGTCCATCCAGCACCAAATGTTTTTTTTGACAAAAAATACACATGAGTTTTCAAATTAGATAAAAAATCACAATTACAGTTATATTTCAAAAGGTGGCGCTTAGTACTGGACGAATCATTTTACAAAATCACATGTGTATTTTTGACTCTAATTTAATTTTAAATGTGTATTTTTGATCCAATTTAAAAGGTCATAAGTATTTTTGGTAAAAAAAAATTTGGTGCTGGGTGAACTTTTAACAAAATCATATGTGTATTTTTGACCCTTAACCCTATTTTGAACAAATCAACGAAAAATAATTAAGTGGCGCATATGTGTGTGTGTGTGTGTATATATATGAAGAGCACTAATCCTTTCATTGTATTTGCTATGAAAGTAAATAAATACAATCCCGGAGTCGTTACCTTGGGAGCTAGTGTGCAACTTGTTATCTAGTAACCTTTATTTACATCAAAACAAAATATTGTATTTGATTTTGTTTGGATGTCAAAACTATGATTGAAAATTGGAAAACTGCTGATTACTTGTTTTTGGAATTTTCAATGGAGTAATTGATGAAAAATTTGCAAATTGATGAGAAAATTCCCCTAGACCAATGGAGTTACACCATCATTGCTTCTAATGAATATGGAGAATTGGCTAATTTCACTAAATTGCTTGAGAGAACTCTCAAGCTAGTTGAAGTTATAGGTGAACTAATGCCCCTGACCAGTCAGATATTGATCCTCCTAATCAAAACTCAATTAATTCTTGAGCTAATTTAACTTAAAATCAAGCAAATGACCCAAGCAAACAAGATCTTGAATTTCCAAGCAAAGTGTATTCCATAGCATAATTGTAGTAAATCCTAACAGGTCCAAATAAACAATTAATGCTACTTAATTAAGAACAAGAAGTCCATTGCTCAAGTAATATTTAAGCTACAACCAAAATCCCAAAATTGTAGGAAACCTTAATACATCCATCAATATATCGCAAACATTAGACCTAGACCTAAAATCTAACAAATGTAACATAAAGAGAGAGGAAAATGTAAGTAAACTCCCTAATAAAGCTCCAAGCTTAAACTCCATCCATTGCTCTTAAAGAAAAGAGGATTTTAGCTACTCATGTTGGTCTTCATTGCAGCAAGAGTGAGATAGAGGCAGCTACACATGATTGAATATGGAAAGGTGGTGGAATTTGGTGGGAAATTGGAGCGGAGGATGGAGGGAGATGAGAGAGATGTTTTATTCTGCCAAAATATGCAGAATTAACCTAGGACACTACAAAAAAAACAAGGAATTACCGACAGAATTTACTGATGGAATTCCGTCGAAAATTTCAATTATCCGACGGAAACAAAATTACCGATGGAAAACATTCCATCGGTAATTTCACCATTGCTAATTAATTTAGCGACGGAAATTTGGTTCTGTTGGTAATTTTTGACGGATTAGCGAAGGATTTCCATCGCTAATTTAACAACGGATCTTATAGACGGAATTCAGTCGGTAAATTATAAAAACTTTTTTTAAATTAAGCCACAATTTAGCGACGATCTTACCGACGGAATTCAATCGGAAAATTTTTAAAACTTTTTTTAAATTATGCCACATGTCAACTTTCATACTCTACCACGTGTCGTCCCACAAATTGTCTGAAATTGTGGCAGAGTGGAGACTCGAACCCTTAACCTCATGCACACGTGTTGATATATAAACCAATTGAACTATGAAGACCTTGTGATATTATTTATAAACTATTATATTTATAACATTTAAACTCCCACTATTATAATTATATTTGATCTTATATATACTTTACATTATATTTAAATTAAGATATTATGAAATATTTTTAATTATTAATATATGATTTACCTACTAATAATTATATTATTTTTATATAAATAATATTTTATATTCATATACATTAGACTAAACTTAGTATTTTTTTACTGATAATATTATATTTAATATTTCCATATTATATTTATAATAAATATTATTTTTGTGAATTTATTTTATTATATGAAATTTATTAATTATTATTTTATATTATTAATTTATAATCTTTTTTAATTTTTCATACTAATATTTATTAATAAATACCATATTGTTTAATAAAAAATTTAAAATTAAATTTTTAATATATATATTAATATTTATAACATATAATTTATTAACTAATTTATTTATAAAATATTTTTAATATAAATTAAAATAATATGCTAATTACTGACAGAATTTCGTCTATAATTTTTACCGATGGAAAAAAATTCATCAATAATTCCATCGGTTAATTTACTGAAGGAATTTCCATTGGAAATTACCGAAATTCTGTTGGAAATTTCATCACTAATTTCATTTTTTTTGTAGTGGGAGTTGGTGCTAAGTAGGGAAAACTAAGTCAGAAGAGAGAAAACAGATTCAGGTCATGGGTTAAGTTGAAACACACAATTTTGTCTTAGAATCCTCTTCTAGATTGTTCCTCTTCTTCTTTTGTTCTTTTTCTTGAATGTCCCAAGTTACCTATAATAAGAATTATGCACAAAAAATATCAAATGTCCTAGAAAACCAATTGCAACCAGTTAATCGATAATAATGACATTTTTACCATTAATATGCACTATTCTTATGCAAGAACTTAAGATATGATATATGCTCAATAAAGCCTAATATTGCAATCTATTCATGATAACGCTCTTATACAAGAATAAAAAAAATACAAATCTTAGGATTTGTCAATTCTGTTACAAATTTTTAACCAAACCTTTATATGATGGGTGTGTCTTTTTCTAGTTATGCAAAGAGATGGGCATATTAGATCTTTTAGATGTCCCAAAGCTGAAGTTAGGGAGATTCAATTACTTACCCATCAAAATTAGAAATGATGGGAAGTTTTCTCCCATCAGCCTTCGCTATAGCAACAATTTCCACAATAGTGAAAAGGCCCTCTTAACTTGATGTGTCCTTTTTCTTTCCCTCAACCGTTTATAGTTTTTCCTTGATGAGATAGAATGTCAATTTTGGAACTACGTACTATCACTCGCCATTATAGCTTATGTGAAATAGAAAAAAAGGCAAAATCAAGCAACTACAAAGAATAGAGCAATGTGCTCTCCCAAAATATAAGAGCACAAACATGAACAAAACCAAAGTAGGCAACAAAAAGGAGATGAGAATGGGTAATGGAGAACGGGGATCATACTTCAACCTAGTATATCAAGTTTTGCTAATGGAATAAGACCTAACATGGGCTCACTGTAAAAACCTTCCCAAAATATATACCTTATTTAAAACCATCACAAACCTTTTTAAAGCATATTAGCATCTAACCATGATAGAAAAGACTTTGGTAAATTAATTCAATCAAAGGCTAATAGTTAGAAAGAGTTTCCCTTACTTAAAATTGTTATTGACAAATCTCTGATTTGTAATGCTTTATATTCTTAGTTTGAGGCAATTAACATGATTGAGATGCGATATTGGTCTAATAATGCTTAATGTAGAACTTAGACTCTTACGTGAAATTAGTGTTAGATTAGGGTTAATTGGCCATAATTGTAGATTAATTTGTATGAATTGGTTTATAGGGCTATTTGATCCTTGTTTAGTCTTGTTTCTACTTGCAGGGTCTTTCAGGACTAAAAGATCGGACTCGGGACGAAGAAGAAGGCCAAACTAAGGAGCAGAAGAAACTGGAGCTTGCCGTGGTCTCGTCACGATGAGCCCACGACAAATAGGCTCCTTAGAGGCAGAAAAGAAGTTGGCTCACCGTGGCTTCGCCACTGTGAGCCCATGGCGAGCTAAGCCAAAAGGACCAGAAGCATTGTTACGGCGAGCTCACGGTGAGCTACGCGAATTCTGCAGATATTAGCTCACTTTTTGGGCCCAATCCAGATCTAACCCAATACCCACTCACTTGACCCGATTTGGGGGACATAAAACTCAAAAATTAAACCTCATTTTGGCAGATTTGGAGTTACACAAACCCTAGCCTCTCATTTTCTCCCATTCCCTCTCAACTCCATCCCCTCTATCTTCTATTTTCCTTCCTCCAACTTCATGGCAGCCACTTCCTTCTTCCTTATTGGTGTTTTCTTCTTGGAGGACAGTAGCTAGGCTCCACCATTCTTGGTGGTGGGAGCCAAGGGATGAGCTTGAAGCTTGAATAGTAGAGTTCTAGTTCTAATCCTTATTCCTCTTGTTGTATTTATGCTTTTCTAGGGTTCTAGGAGTATATTTATGACATTTGGTTGTGTCATTCATTTCTACATGTTGTATAAGGGTTAGAAACTATTTTATGTTGTTTTTTTCTTGTTGAATACTTTACATTGTGCTACATTAACTTTGAGTTTGATGAAATTTATGGGTTCATGATTTTGTTATTCTCTTTGTGAAAATTATGTGCTAATGCAAGGTGGCTTGGTTAGTGGATTAAAAATGTGAAGTGGTTTTGCATGAATGAAAAGGCATAGGAATTAATTAATTGTGTTTAGACATTGGGTAATCACTCTTTTCAACCTTAATCTTTGTTTGATTGACACCATCAATGAATTAGGGTTAATTGAGAAATTAAGTGCAATTGTGGGGTGACCCAAATTGTGGATTATAAGTCTTGCATAATTAATTGGTTCTTGAATTTGCCAAATTGCATGAGTGGCATTGGACTTCAATCCTAGAGTCTTAATTTGTTATGTGGGGGTTCCAGTAATTAATTAAACCCTAGGATTAATTAAGTGGCCATTCGGGGTTCCGGTTGTTCGATTAGGAGCCCCTTGCGATTAGCAAATTCACTTTAATTTTGAGCTTAATCAACTAAGGTTAAATTAAGTAAAGTGCGGGGTTCCGGCATTAGTTAAGTTAACCTAAGCCTAGCCTAGAGGGGTTCCTCTAGGGGTCTTTTGAAAATCAACAAAAACTCCTTAAAAATCTTTTTAAGCAATGAATCCCAAGGTTTCCATTCATCAAGAATGATTCCATTTCCATCATCTCCAAATCTCACTTTAATCTTATTTTTGTTTTACTTTTGAACATATCACACCTTTTGCATCTATTCTATACCAAAAACCAAAATACAATACTTTTTACTTGCTTTTGTTAGTTTGCATATTAGCTACTAGGTCATTTTTTGCGTTAGGCTCCTCAAGTGAACAACACATAGGGGTTAGCTTCCACTGTCCCCTTGGTTCTTATTTTCTTGAAGGGCGGATCCAAGGGCGCGCTACATGCACACACACTCGAAAGTGGTGCTCTTCAGTTATCCATTATAGAAAAGAGAGTTTCTAAATAATTAATCTATCATGGATATTAAAACTTTACTAAAAGTTACATGGGATAACCATATTAGAAAGGAAAATACGTAACATAGTTATAAAAATAGACTTACACTTCAATATTTAACTATGTTAAAGAACTTTCACCTAACAAAGCTATTTAAACTTTCCAAAATTCGACTAAAATATTAAATATATTAGAAAGGGGTAACCTAATATGATAAAAATCATCATCTTATACATACATACACTACTACAAAAAGTATTTTTAACGTCACAAATTTTGGGGGTTTCCACGTCACTTTTTCAGGGGACATTGAAACAAGTGACATGGAAAATGGACTTTTAACGTCACATATTTATGTGACGTAGAAAGTTAGAGAAACCACGTCACACATAATATTAGGTGTGATGTTGTAAGTTTCTCGGAGGAGTCACACAGAATATTATGTGTGACGTGGTTTCCTGGAAACCACGTCACAAATAATATTCTGTGTGACGTGGTTTCCTGGAAACCACGTCACACAGATTATTTTTGTGACGTGGTTTCCAGGAAACCACGTCACACAAATATTCCGTGTGACGTTGTTTCTTTTTTTTTTTTTTAAAAAAAATAGCATTTTTAATTTTTCTATTCCCCGTTGATATACATTGCAAATGTCTAAATGCAGGTCAGATTTCATACACAAAATTCAAGTTCCAAGCAATGTACAGAGCATAACAATAAAATGCTATCACTACTATACAATCACCAACATAGGCCAGACCAAAGAAAATAAGTCGAATCGAATGAAAGGAAAGATCACCAGCAAATAATTTTGATTCAGATTGTTACATAATCAAAAATAAAAGGAAAAATTGAGCAATACGTTCACGAATCGCATCGATGTCTTCGACTGTAAATTCATCGATTCGGTCATAAAACTGCAACAATAATGGATACTATGATCAATACAAAGTTAGATAAAATTGTATGAATCATATAATAAGCTATAGATAAGAATTTATACCTGTGGGAAGGATCCGCTACGGTCACTCTCAATAATGTCACACATATACTTCATGACATAATACCCACACTCCTTATTCGTCGGTTGCTTGGGGCACTTTATAAATCAAAGGAAATAATATAAATTAATAACAAAGTAAATAATATCTCAATAATATCTCAATTGACTAACATTGAAGGAATTTAAATCAAAATACTTACTTTAGGTCTTTGCACCGTGATGGGATTATTCATTTCATCGGTATCTTCCATAAAATGCCATTGCTGAATGCCCCTGAAATGGAACCAAAATTAGCACATATACATGAAAATAATTTATTTAACCCAAAGTAAAAAGTCATTAAAACTACTTACTTCGATAAAAGAGTTTTATAATAGGAGGTTATATTATGCCTCAAGGAGTCAAACCAAACCAAACGATGTTGTCTGGGGCAAATGACAGCTAATGACCAGTGCTTACTGAAAGACATTAAAACTATTAAGGCCACACGGAAACAACAAAACATTTGTAAATGTGCAAATGATAAAAATTTGGCAAAAAGTAATAATCACACTTACTCTTGAAGAATAGGCGCAAAATAGACAGATCCCCGATTCGCTGACATTTGATGTATGACATAAGCTCGCATCTCATCCTCATATCTCAGCTGGTCCGCCTTGTTGTTGAAATCATCTCTCCTCGCCAAGGCCAATGGACTAAGGAATCTGTATTGTTCTGTGCTTAATTGGATGCATAGGTCGTGGAAGTACCTATCGTAAAATAATTGAAATTATAAAAGGATAGAAGTACAAATATTGCAGAGACATAAATAGTAATAGTAATTTACATAGTTGCTAATTCGAGCCAGGCGAGGTCAATACAGTCCATTGTCAAAAACTCCACGATATCTCTGTCACCATCAATCGCAAATTCATATGTACGATCTGGACTGACTACTCCTGGAGGCATCTTAATGGATGTGGATTGCAAACTTGGTTGCATCTCCCGCAGGAGTTGGAGAGAAGGATATTGATCTGGAAAGACCTGTAGGTGATGAAAAAATCAGTGTTATATATTCTTACATGCTGTAATATATTAAAACAAGCAATCTCAAAAATTAAGTGTACATACCACATCAACCGGCGCCTTTTGTTGAGTCTTGTGTACAAGTCGTCTTGGCCACAAGATGAATGCCCCCATAGCATCTCCTAGTCTGGTTACTTCGCTATCATGAACAGGTATAGCTGAACCCCTCTCATTCTTTCGAACATTTGTAACAGACACCTTCACTTGGTCCTCCGGAATACGCTTATTATGTATGAAGGAGGCGTTCGGGAACTGGAGAGCTTTTGCGACCGCGCGCAGGCGAGGGACATCGAGATGGAGATAACACTCCTCTCCAACTTCAGGGTCATTGTCTGGTGTGGGATTTGATTGGTCCTCACGAATTGATCCTAACAGCACAGTGTGATTGCAGTTGTCTTTGCCGCTTGGACCTCCGGTAGCGGGGGACTCCTACAGGAGATGATATTATACAGAGTGAGTGTAATTTTCTAATTGACAAACTCGGAAGTCGGTAATTAAAATATATAAAAGATGCTTAAACCTGCTGTCTTTGTTGAGAAGAATTTGATGAGATTCCAAGCTGTATAGTAGACGCTCTAACCTGTGCCTCAATCTGCGCACGGATCTGCTCCCCCATATAACCCGAAAGAGCTTCCTGGACCTGCGCAGCCACCTGACTTTCGAATTGTGCTGCCATCTGCCGTTGGGATAAAGCAAACCGCTCCTCCAATTGGGCCTCCATCTCCGCCCGAGCCTTAGCCACAATCTCCTCAGTGGATTCTCTATGGTTGTAGTTGGATCTGCGGCCAAAATACTTGGCAAACCCTACAGTCCTGGGCTCCCCGAGTACTCGGCCAGGGCGATCGGGCTTCCCAATTGCCGTGGCCAGGATGTCCATCCTCCCAGAAGGTGTGAAGGACCCTTGGGTAGCCAGCTGCTCAAGTTCGACCTACAATGACCGAAAAATCGTAAGTGGTAATTTGTTATAAAACCACAAGTTAAATGAATGAACAACCAAGTAAAATACTTACAATCCTATTTGCAACTGCTTCAGCCTCCGGATTGATAAATGTTCCTTCTTTATTCTTCCTTCCCTCAGACCATTTCGTATGACGTGAGAAGGACGGCGGAGGCTCTATAACAATGGTAGGATCGGACCGTGCCGCTTCCTCCATTTCCGCAAAATATTTCTCGGTCAACTTTTTCTCGACCCACTTGTAACCCCCCCGAGACATTGTGTGCTTGTAGATATTCTTTTCTTGATGCTCCTTTTGTTTTTGGCTTTTCTCCTGTGAAAACTAAACTAAGTTAGTTAACTAATATAATATGTTAAAATTCATCAGTTTTGAAGCAAAGTAAAAGATCTATACAAACCTGAAACTTTTTATCTAATCGTTTCTTAACAAACGTCTTCCAAGTCTCTGGGTCAAGAGAGGGGTAGGTCTGACAGGGATCTTGATCCATCTTGTTCCCCCGGATGTAATCTTTGGTCAGGGTAGTCTTGAAATTCTTCCACATCTTGCGCGCTTCGTTCAACCAAAAATCCTTGAACTGTTCGGTGTTTGGGACATCAAAATTTTGCTGCAAAGAATAAGAATAAAATACACATCAGTTGAGTAACTAAACAAACAAATACATGCATATTAGGAACAAACAGATAGATAATGATAAAACATACCAAGATATCTGACCAACATTGATCCTTAATGTCTTTTTCGACTTCCCTCCAATCGTCAACCAATATGCTTACTCGATTCCTTGCCACAAAACCGACGTAGCTCATGAAATTCGCGCCAATTTCCCCGATAGGATTCATGTCCTCGTCAAATTCCACATGGATAGGCTGCACATTTGTCCCATGACGGACAACAATGTCAGTGAGCTTCGTTGGACCTCTTTTCTTTCTTCGAGGGGGATTGTTTTGTCCCTGATTGTTAGAATCATCCTCCATGATGTACCTGTTAACAAATCAATGATGTGAAGAGTCAATAAAAGGCAACAACTTTCACAAAAACAAAATAAAAACAATAACAGTACTTAATACATGATAATTCAAAAAGGTTCTCACTTTATGTGTTATCCCATATCCCCTCACAATGATCATTTCTAGAGGCAAATTGGTCATCATCAACATCTATCAATTCAAATTCACTTGGTTCACGTGGTCCTGTGCACAAAGGTGGTATCTCATCTAGATCTAAAGTGGGAGCGCGGTCCTTTTGCTTTTTACTTTGCAACACTATGGACAATTGCTTATTTGTGGGATCTGTTACATAGAACACCTGTTTTGCGTGACTTGCTAAAATAAAAGGCTCATCTCTGTATCCAACCTTGTGAATATCAATTGAGATCATACCAGTGTGGGGATCAACTCCAACTGCACTATTGTTAACCCACTTGCATTTAAAGATTGAAATTTTGAACTTGGTGTAACTAACTTCCCAAATTTCTTCAATTACCCCATAATATGCCATGGAAGCCAATCGTGGGTTTTTATCTTTCGAACTGGAGAAGTGCATCGCTTCGGCTACCACCATCACGCCACTGTTTTGCATGGTGCTGTTGTTGTCCTGAGCCTTAGCGTAGAAACAATAGCCATTTATGTCAAAAGAGCCCCAAGTAACAACCTCAAAACGAGGCCCTCCTGCTAACCATCTTATTGTATCCGGCCCACCGGTCTCCTTTTGAACTTTCTCTTTGAACCACCCAATGAATGTCTTGTTATGCTCGTTAGAAATCTGCATGTCACTCTTTTTCGGGTTCTTTTCTTTCAGGATCCTCTTATGCTCATCCAAATAAGGCTGCACTTCTTCCATATTATTCAAGATGTATAGGTGTGCTTGTAACACCTCTTCACGGCGCATAGTCTTCACTTTGACGCCACGTACCCCCTTACCGATCCCATCTTCATGTCGTGGGTTTTCCTCAACCCCTTTTAGATACGATTTGCAAAAATCCATTGCCTCCTCAACTATGTATCTTTCAACAATTGATGCCTCAGGTCGATGTGGGTTCTTAGAATACCCTTTCAAGACTTTCATGAATTGCTCGAACGGGTACATCCACCTTAGATAAACAGGGCCACACAGCCTTATCTCCCTTACCAAATGAACAATCAAGTGCACCATAATATCGAAAAATGCTGGAGCAAAGAGCATCTCTAGTTGGCACAATATAACATAACCCTCATTTTCCAACTCGTCAAGCTTTTCAGTGTCGATGACTTTGCTACAGATCGTATTGAAAAACATACACAGTCTTGTTATGGTCATCCTGACATCATCTTCCAAAATGCCTCTTATAGCAATTGGTAAGAATTGTTGCATCAATACATGGTAATCATGCGACTTCATTCCCACCAACTTCAAATCATTCATAGACACAAGTCTGCTAACATTGGAGGAATAACCCTGCGGAACCTTGATCCCACTCAAACACTCACACAGACTTTTTTTTCTCCTCTTTGGAAAGTGTATGAGCAGCAGGTTCCATATAAGCCCTCTTGCCATTTTCACTGACTACAGGATGCAACCGTGGTCTTATGCCCATTTCAACCAAGTCTAATCGAGCATTGAGTCCGTCCTTTGTCTTCCCCTGTATGTGCAACAGTGTCCCAACAAGATTATCACCAACATTTTTCTCCACATGCATCACATCTATACTGTGCCTCACATCGCGATATCGCCAATAAGGTAGATCAAAGAAGATTGACCTCTTCTTCCAAATAATCTTCTCAGAACCGGTCTTCGTCTTCTGTTTCTTACCGAATACCATATTGACATTCTCAACACGATGGTAAACTTCCTCCCCGGTTAAGGGGGTCGGAGCAGATCGGTACTCAGATAAGCCATTAAAACACTTCTTTAGTCTACGGTAAGGATGGAACCGATCAAGAAACCTCCTGTGACCGAGGTAGACGGTTTTTCTTCCATATTTGAGATAGTGGCAGTGTGTGTCAGACTCACATATAGGGCATGCCATAAAACCCTTCACACTGTAACCAGAAAGATTGCCATATGCAGGGAAGTCATTTATTGTGGTAAACAACATAGCTCGCAACTTGAATGTCTCCTGCCTGTAAGCATCAAACACATCTATGCCTTCCTCCCACAACATCTTCAAGTCCTCAATCAAAGGTGCCAGGTAGACATCGATATCGTTACCAGGCTGTTTCGGCCCTGAAATCATCATTGACATCATCACATACTTGCGCTTCGTGCACAACCAAGGCTGCAGGTTGTAAATGACCAGCAAAACTGGCCAAGCACTATGTGTGCTACTGAGACTCCCGAAAGGGTTGAAACCATCCGCACACAGTCCGAGACGAAGGTTCCTCGGCTCACCACCAAATTCAGGAAACATGGAATCTATCTTCTTCCATTGAGGAGAATCAGCAGGATGCCGGAGATATCTTCCATCGGATATTCTCTCATCACAATGCCATCTCAATTTCTTTGCTTCTGCCTCATTTGCAAACAAGCGTTTAAACCGTGGAACAATTGGAAGGTACCACATTACCTTCAAAGGTATCCCTTTCTTTGATCCATCATCATCACCAACGGCATCCTTCCTCGGTTTGTACCTCGAAGTATGACATTTTGGATACTCTGTTAGGCCCTCATACTCTTTCCTGTATAACACGCAATCATTAGGGCAAGCGTGTATCTTCTTATACTCCATGCCCATCTTGCTTAGAACTTTTTTAGCCTCGTACATGCGCTTCGGAAGCACATTGCATGCCGGGAACATATCACTCAAAGCTTCAAGCATCTGTGAGAATCCCGCGTCTGCCCACCCATTTTCTGTCTTTATTTTCAACAATTTCAGGACGCCGGTTAACCGAGTATACTTAGTACACCCCGGGAACAACGGTGTCTCTGCATCACTCCTCAACTTGTCGAACTCATGGACCACAGACAATGACTCCGCCCTAATGTCATTAATCATCTCGTCCATTCCATCATCGCAAACACCATCCACCGCTTCTTGTACATTTTGTGACGGGCACGCATGTACGGTACTTCCCAATTCCCCATGCCAAAGCCACTTCTTATAAAGGAGATTAATCCCATCACAAAGAAGGTGATCCCTTATATCATCAATGCTCTTACGATAAGCATTTGCACACTTCACACAAGGGCAAAGATACATGCCATTCATACTGGACACATTTTTTTTTACAAATTCAATAAATTCTTCCACACCCATCTGATACTTTTTAGTGGTTCTCAATGCATGCATCCAACTACGATCCATTCTGTTAAACCTATACCGTCTCCAACAAACTAGTCAAGTTTATCTCACTACATTATTAGGGAGAAATGGGCATGCTATGCATATCTTCACTTCATGCAAATTTTTTAAAAAATTTGGCAAAGCCTCCTCTTGTAAATGTGACATCCAAAAATTACATTTACAATCCAATTTCACTCCAATTATTTGAAGTGATTTATAGAAGCAAAACCAGCATGTAAAATGCAACAAAGGAACAAGCAACAATGCAACGAAATTCACGACGATTTTAGTAGCAACAAGATCAATTAGACAAAATAAATCTTCAGCAATTTGAGAACAAAAACCAATAGCAAACCAATTTACAAGACTTATAAAACATTTTGGCAAGTATGCAATATTTGCAGTGACTACAACGTAACAGCATTTGCAAACCAATTTACAATTGAACATTAAACATTCTATGGGAGACCAATTTATAATACTTACAAAACCATTAAATATGCTATGGCATTTTTTGCAATTTACAATTGAGAAAAAAAAGGTAGCAGATTTAATTATCAGGAAAAAATAAGGAAAAGAAGGAACCTTGATGAAGTGAAGCTGTGAACGGAGGCGCAATTGAAATTGCTGAACCCGATAGGAGGAAATCAGAGCTGAAAAAAACTTTGAACAAGTAAAAAAAAAAGAACCAGATAGATAGAATTGCATATTTAATTACCAACCAGCGAAGTTTTCAACAGATATATTGATGGAAACAGCAGCTATTCCAGTACCTGTTAAAATTTGATGAAATACACATAATCAACAATAATTTAACATATATGAGAAAGCTAAGGATATATAAGGTGCATGCATGAAAGGCATAACGTCACTAAGCTTTATGCCTATGTCTCATTTTTTTTTCCTCCTCCAAAAAACGATTTTTTAGAATTAAAAAAATACCATCAAATCTGCATTAGAATAATAATAATTTATAAAAACAGAACTAATGAAAAATAATCACAGCAGACGCAAGATAATCAAATTAAAAAAAGAAAAGGATTTTTCTAACCACATACCAAATGAACCATTAATAGTTCAATCATTGCAATTCAGAACTAGAGCTTATAAAATTGAAACTACCAGAATATATATACACTTCAAGGTTAAGATAAGAAACTCAAGGCAGAAAGAAGAAGAACGTACCAATTCCTATGAGCAAAGCAAAGAACCATTTCACCACCAACAAATAGCCCACATTACAGCTTCCCTCTAAGCTCCTATCAATATCAAATTACAGAAAAAATAAAGATTTGATTCTAAAATATAACAGAAACCGAAATAGCAATAGCAAGAAGAACGTACCAATTTTCAATGACTTCATAGTGTGGGGGGTTGTGTGGCCGTGGGTGGGTGGGTGGGTGTGTGGGGAAGGGGGGTGTGGCTGTGGGTTTGGGGGGGGGTTTTGGCCGTGTGGGGGTGGGGGGTGGGATCCCCGTGTGTGTGGGTGTGTGTGGGGGGGGTGGGTGGGGCCGTGTGGGGTGGGGGGTGTGGCCGTGGGTTTTTCGGGGGGGTTTTGGCCCCGTGTGTGGGGGTTTGGGGTGGGGGTGGTGAGCTTGTTGGGGGGGGTTTGGCCGCGCGTGTGTGTGTGTGTGGGGGGGGGGTTTGGCCGTGTGTGTGTGTGTGTGTTTGTGGGGGTGGGTGGGGGGTGGTGGGGGTGTGTGTCTGTGTGTGGGGGGTGGGGTCTCGGGGTGGTGAGCTTGTTTGGGGGGGGTTTGGCCGTGTGTGTGTGTGTGTGGGGGGGAGGGTGGGGGTGGGGGTGGTGGGGGTGTGTGTCTGTGTGTGGGGGGGGTGGGGTTTGGGGGTGGGGTCTCGGGGTGGTGAGCTTGTGGGGGGGAGGGGGCAGGAAGGGGAAAATTGGGGGCGGGAAACTTGGTTTCCACGTCACACCACTAAGTGGTGTGACGTGGAAAACCCCCCCTTCTTCTTTTTTTTTTTCATTTTCCCTCCAACCATTTTTTCATTTTTTTCATTTTCTGAAAAACACTTTTAACGTCACACTAAAATTTTAGTGTGACGTGGAAAAGTTTCAACATCACACTTAATTTTAAGTGTGATGTTGTTTATTTTTTGTTGATTTTCAATGTCACATTTTTAAATAAGTGACATAAAATGGGATTTTTGTAGTAGTGATAGTTAATATGTTAGAAAGGTTTGCAACTAACATAATTATTAAAATTTTCCATAAATCAAAATATAACTTAACCATATAAGAATAGGCACATCCTAACATGGTTATTAGAATTAAATCTCCATACAAATATACCATCCACTGTACTCATTGATTCAACCATCAATTCCAAATATCTCATTCGTAAAATAAACAATAAATCCTAATTGAACATTTCATACATCACCATTGCATCTCATTGAACACATAAACCTTTCATATAATTTAAAATACACTACTACAGAAAACACTTTTCACGTCTCTTTTTTTGGACTTTTCACGTCTCTTTTTTGTGGGACGTGGATACGGGAGACGTAGAAAGTCGGAACTTTCCACGTCTCACATTTAAAATGAGACGTGGAAAGTGCGGACTTTCCACGTCTCATTTTTGAATGTGAGACGTGGAAAGTCCCCACTTTCCACGTCTCATTTTTGAATGTGAGACGTGAAAAGTGGCCACAGAAGACTTTCCACGTCTCACATTCAAAAATGAGATGTGAAAAGTGGGGACTTTCCACGTCTCTTTTTTGAATGTGAGACGTGGAAAGTCTTCTGCGACCACTTTTCACGTCTCCTTTTTTAATGTGAGACGTAAAAAATACTTTTCACGTCTCTTTTTCAAATAAGAGACGTGAAAAGTCTTTTTTAAAAAAAAAAGAATATTTTTTTAATTAGGCTGATTAACCACAATCTAAAAAAAACCCCAATATCTTATCTGAATAATAGAAATATAACACTTAAAATAAAAAAATGAACTAATTTTATTATTTATATCCAAACTAATATTAGAAGCCAATCAGAGTCAATTCAACTAAGTAAATCACAATAAAGAAGACATTAATTACCTCCTACTCAACATCACAGACTGAACATATAACCTGAAATAAACAAAAGTCACGACCAAGTTTTAACAAATCAATGCCAATAATAAATACTAATTCATTAAAACAAACATATACAAAATGCAAATAACTGAAGGCAGGGTCGGTAAAAAAGGAGTAGAGGCAAGCTTCTTACCTGCTTAACATCATGCCTGACCAGTTCATGGTGCTCTTTGGGGTTGTCAAGCGAGCTCTTAATCACAAAAAAAAAACACATTTCAATTCAAACAAAAAAAAATCAACGAATAAACTAGATTGGGAATTTGTATATAAATCATAGACGATCTAGAAGTGAATATAAATATAAGAAAGGAAGAGATAGAAGAGACCATGGCTTCGTTGTGGCAGTGGCGACATGGAAAGATCTAAGCTTGGAGAAGAAAAAGAAACTGACGGAAAGGGGAAGAGAGGTTGAAGTTGAAGAAGGGGAAGTAGGGATACAAAATCTGTGGCACAAAGTAATTGATAAATCATTGTACTGCTATATTATTCCAAAAAAAACAACTACATACCAGATCTGTAAATTTCGAATGAGATGTCGAGGGAGTGGTGAGGGAAAGGTGAAGGCAGTGGTGAGGGAAGGACGGCGAGTAAGAAGATGTCGAGGGAGATGTTGAGAGAGAGAAGATGGAATGGAAATTTCGAAATCAGATCTGTAAATTTAGAGAGAGAGAGACCAAAAGCAAAGATAAGATCTTCTGTCTGTTTCTTTTAAATCCACCTCGTCAGGACTTTCAACGTCTCATAAAATTTATGAGATGTTGAAAGTCACTTTTAACGTCTCATAAATTTTATGAGACGTTGAAAGTTTTTTTTTTTTTTAAAATCCACGTCTTTCAACGTCTCATAAAATTTATGAGACGTTGAAAGTGACTTTCAACGTCTCATAAATTTTATGAGACGTTGAAAGTTTTTTTTTTTAAAAAAAAATCCACGTCTTTCAACGTCTCATAAAATTTATGAGATGTTGAAAGTGACTTTCAACGTCTCATAAATTTTATGAGACGTTGAAAGACGTGGATTTTTTTTTAAAAAAAAAAACTTTCAACGTCTCATAAAATTTATGAGACGTTGAAAGTCACTTTCAACGTCTCATAAATTTTATGAGACGTTGAAAGTTTTTTTTTTAAATCCACTTCTCACTTTAAAAAAGTTTTTTGTGAGACGTGGAAAGTAATTTCCCGCCTATTATTTTGCCTATTTTCAAATTCCGCTCCCAAATTTCACAATAATCCACGTCTCATAAATAAAAATGAGACGTGGAAAGATTTTAGATTTTTTTTTTAAAAAAAAAATTTACCTACTTTCCACGTCTCACAAAAAATGTGAGACGTGGAAAGCAGTTTTTAACGTCTCACATTTTTTGTGAGACGTTGAAAACAACTTTCCACGTCTCACATTTTTTGTGAGACGTGGAAAGTAATTTCCCGCCTATTATTTTGCCTATTTTCAAATTCCGCGCCCAAATTTCACAATAATCCACGTCTCATAAATAAAAATGAGACGTGGAAAGATTTTAGATTTTTTTTTTAAAAAAAAAATTTGCCTACTTTCCACGTCTCACAAAAAATGTGAGACGTGGAAAGCAGTTTTCAACGTCTCACATTTTTTGTGAGACGTTGAAAACTGCTTTCCACGTCTCACATTTTTTGTGAGACGTGGAAAGTAATTTCCCGCCTATATTTTCCCATATTTTTTTGTTTGGCGCTCTTTTTTCAGAGAATCCACGTCTCATATTTAAAAAAGAGACGTTAAAAGTGTTTCACTTATTTACAATTTTGCCACCGCCTTTTTTTTACATCTCATTTTCAAAAAAGAGACGTGAAATGGGGACGTGAATTCTGTTTTTTGTAGTAGTGATACCATAATCATTGCAGAATAATGTACCATTCATCACACTGAACATCCAATAGTCATATATCATTATCAGTCACATGCATGTGGAACATAAAGCATAGTCATATGGCCTTAGGTTGCCACCAGAATGCACATAAGCTTCAAGATAAAGTAGTAATACAGTTATCCAAACATAGTTTAACAAATAAAGAGCATAAGCCAATAAATGTGATGAAGTATGTCAAATATAAAGCTCGATAATATTACACTAGAACCTAACTCACAACACTAGTGAGTAACGGCCGGCCCCTTCCCTATTGTTTCAGCATGCAAGCTATCACTTGAAAAATATTAAACCACGGGGTGAGATAAAAGCCTTAGTGACACATTAGTCCTACTTATGATACATATAAGCGTGTGCCTATAAGATGTGAAGTTGGAGCTAATATGTAATAACTTGACAAATAGCACAATAACCTCAATATCTCAACATATGATTATAATCACATCATTCATAACAAATCTCATGATTCCATATCAACATTGAAGAGCACTACTTTCGAGTGTGTGTGCGTGTAGCGCGCCCTTGGGTCCGGCCTTCAAGAAAATTGGAACCAAAGGGATAGTGGAAGCTAACCCCCCGGTGTCGTTCACTTGAGGAGCCTAAATGCAAATGGTTCCTAGTAACTAGATGCAAACAATTGTATGGGTAAAAAACATTTTTGGTTGATTTTCGAGTATAAAATTGGATAAGGTGTGATATGTTCAAAATCGAAATGAGATTGGACAAGGGAGATTTGAATCAATGGGGGTGAGTAACCCTTGGTGATTAAAGGCTTAAACAATCATTGCTTCAATTTGTTTTTAGGGAGTTCTTTAGTTAATTGAAAGGACCCTCTAGGCTAGGCTTGGGTTGGATAGATTCATACCAAGATCTTGCTTACTAATCCCTCAAACACCAAGTTGGTTAAGCTTAAAAACCAAAGTGAATTTGCTAATTGTAAGGGGGTCCTAGTCCAACAATCGGGATCCCGAATTGCCACTTGATTAATCCGAGGGTTTTAATTAATTATTGGAATCCCACATAATAAATTAACACACTAGGATTGAAGTCCAATGCCACTCATGCAATTTGACAAATTTAATAGCCAATTCACAAATGTAAATGCTTGACAAAATGGTCTACTAAATGAGAATCCTCAAATAGCACAAAATATTAACTAAAACAATCATTCAAAATGATGAATCCATACATTCAAACAAAGTTCAAGCTAATGAAGAGATATTGTCAAACATAAACAAATGAAAGCAAGCTACAAATGATTCTACCACTCTCTAACAAAAGATAATTCATAGAAATTACAACCAAATGAAGAAACAAGCCCTAGATCCTAGAAACATGCTTAAACATAAGGAAGAGAGAGTGGGAGAACAAGAACTCCCCTAATTAAGCTCCAAGCTCATGTCATTTGCCTCCATCACCAAGGATTATAGACCTTAGTCGGCACTCTTCATGGAAGGGACAACAACCAAGAGTGGGGAAGTGAAGGCCATGGAGATTTGGAAGGGAAAAAGGGGTGGAAGATGAAGATGGAGATGAGAGAGTTGAGAGAGAATGAGGAACTAGGGTTTTGGTGGCTTCCAATCTGACCTAAATTTGGCTAATTTTCGTGTTTTGTATCACCAAAGTCGGGTCAAGAAGTGGGTAGATGAATTGGACCAGGTTTGGCCTAAAATGACAGCTTCAATTATGCAGAATCGGGGCCTCACCGTGGCCCTCTCTGTGGGGTGCCACGGCCAAGGCCAGAAACCATGAAAATTTTCAGACCCTCGTTGTGCGGTCCCACGGTGAGGGGGAATTTTTTGTAATTTTTAAATTTTAGGGTCCTTTTCTGTAATTTTGAAATTTCAAGGTCCTTTTCTAAATTTTCATAATTTATCTAGAAGCTTGTATTTTGACTTTTTTCTTGAATTTTCACCTTTTTGCCCCATCTTTCTTGCTTCTTCTCATATTGAATCCTTCATATTTGGTCCTCAGATGACTCTACAAGTCAAGTATGCAACAAAAAAGAATCAAAGAGCCCTAAAAATCAACAAATGCTAATTGATCTTCAATTATGGCAATTTAATCCTATTTTCATGCTACTTTAACTTAAGAATCTATATTATTATTTAAACACTTATGGACCAATATTGCATCCCAATTGTGTTAATTACCTCAATTTAAGCACATAAAAGCATACAAATCCAAAGTTTTGTCAAACATGTAACTTCCTATCTACAAATAGGATATTATATAATTGAAAATCATATCTTATGGTCTAGCATCAACACATAAACTTCCTGTCTACATTCAGGATATCTTATTATTCATAAATAATACCAGTAGTCATATCAACATATAAATTTCCTGTCTACATGACTGCAATTTTAGAACTGGTGTAGATGTGGGTCTATATAAAAAATATTTAATTTAGTTTTTTTTAAAATATCTATCACTACATTTATTTAAATAAATATCATGATAGGTATGACTAACACGGCGTTTTACTGTTGCACCGCAAGTGCACGGGTCACGCCAAGTAATAAAGTAATGAGAAAGTATCGTTCCCACAGGGATTGGGTTACAAATGCGATCAAACAGAAGGCTTAGAGAATTTAATTAAGTTGAGAAAAGGCAAAGTTTGGATTTGAAGGTTTAACATTTCCAAAGATTAACACTAAAATTATATTTATAGTTAAGATTTTTAATCACAAAGGTTATAGAGTAAAGGTATGATTTAGAAATACTTGTTAAGGCAAATAAAATAGCCTAGTGTTCCTTATCCCCATTTGACTTTATGAACTAGTAAATTCCTTTCCTTTAGGCATCATAATGAATTAATGTGTGAGTTCAAGGTTCAATTTCATTTGAAGAAGCTTTCTCAAGTCAAAATCAAATTTATACTTGCATTAATTGCACAACCTCTTGCCACAATCAATGCAAGTCATAAATACTACACCAACCTTATATGAACAATGTTAGGTTAGTAATTATATCTCTATATTACCAACTAACCATCCATTTAACACTATAAACTTCAAGTCTAACATGATTTCACCCAAGTTCTAAAACAAAATACTCTCTCTTGAGTCATACTCCATTTAACAAATCAAGTGATGATCAAGCACTTGTATAAATAATAGTAAGATGAAAATCGACACATAAGAATTCATTCAATGCATTAAAGAAAGGAACTACAATGTTCAATCCATCAAATGGTTCAAGGTAACCCTAGAAAAGGGATTTAGTTACACATGATAAAATAAAAAACGAAAATAAAGATTAAGAAAGAACACATGACAGAAAATTAGAGAAGAAGGAAGAAGAAAGGAACCCAAGAACAATGAACTTGAATCTCTCCAAGATCCTCCAAGCTTCTAAGCTCTTCCCACTCTCTCTTCAAGCTCCAAAATGTCCCAAAATATGCCCTAAATGCGTTCTCCTGAAATCCCTTGAATTAATTTCTTTTATCCCCTTTCAGACAGCTCATTTACTCAAAACGCGCAGTATTAGGCCAGTTTGCCGTGGGTTTCGCCGCGGCGAACTCTGTTGTTCAAAGGCAGAAAAGAATTACAGCGAAAGTCACGGCGAAGTCAAGTAGCTTCTGGTCCCCAATCCTTTTCTCAGCTGGTCCTCGATCCGATTGACGTGTGTGTGTTTCCTCTAGGCTTTTTCACTTGAGCACCTCTTCCTATGTAAGAAAGAAAGAGGGTTGATGTGTTTTACAATTTTACTACATTATAACAATTCATTAAGCTCCAAGTTTCATACAATTTACAACTCTTTCTTAGCCCCGCTTTCTCATTAAGCTTTTGATTCCTTATTGCCATTTTAGTCACCCAATTATTCATAGGTCCGGGGTAAAACATGATGATTCGTCATGAAAATTAGGAGCTTATCACTCCCCCAAACTTAAGTTTTTGCTTGTCCTCAAGCAAAGCAAATGATGCAGGGGTTCAATTCACTAATTATCCATTGTATGTCCATACATGATGATTCCCTCAATTGTTGGTCAAGTTCATACAGTTAACAAGAAAGGAATGAAATAATTGCATATGCAAAATTCGCAAAATAAAACAAATTTCCTGCCAAATTTCTAGAAGTGTGTGTGAGAAGAGTATGAGAATATTTATCTTGTAATGGTTAATAGCAAATGCAACATTTCAACATATATAAGCCGCCTCAACCTTAAGACTTCATAAGCTCACAATATTCTCCCTCTCCACCACTAAATGATTCACACAATTTAAAAATCAATGGAACTTTTCAAGCTTGTAATGAGGCTTAGGGTTAGGCTAGTGAAAGAAAGGTCAATAAAGGAATTCAATTATCTTGAGATAAGTACTGCACGTAGCTTGTTCCTCCCTTCTTTTCACATCCACTTTTCACACATAACAACCATTCCCCCAACTGGTTTCAACTTGAAATCTGTGTACTCCATGTCTTATTGAGACAATTAATCTATACATTTTTTTGAGTATAAGCAATGAAGAACACTATTCACCAGTTTTGTTCCCCCACTCTTTTATACCATCATATACATTTGGCCCCAACCCCATTCCTTTCTACCAATAGTCATTCATTATCTCAAGAATTGGGTAATTCTTTGGTTTTTCAAGTTGCTAGGTTAAAGCCAATTGTGGGTTCCAAAAGAAAATTTATATGGTCTTTCATTATAAGGCTCAAAGAGGGTGCAAATGGATTAATGTTATGGGTTGGCTTGAAAGGCTCAATCTCATTTAAAAGAATGCCCAAATCATATTTTCAAAATGTGTGACTACATCCAAATGTTTCAAGAGATTCAACTATAAGTTCTAAAGCTTTTCAATTAAGAAGGAAAATACACATCAACTTGCTACAAAATTTCCCACCAAGCGCATTCAAATCATCTCATAATCTCTTGTGCATGAATTTTGTTTCAAAAAAATTGCTAGGAATTAAGCTTTAAAACACAAATCAATCATCCACATATATTAACCATCTTTTCCTATCAATCATATTACCAAAGCAACTTTTCTATCATTGGATCATGCATTCATTATATGGAATAATCAATTAATCTCACCAACCTTCAATCAAACAAAATTTTGCTTCCCAAAAAATTTTAGCCACACGGACTAGCCAAAAGTAATTTATCAAAAGTAATTTATTAAGTATAACTCCAAAGTCAAAAGTATCAATCGAAAGTGAATCAAAAGTATGCCCTCACCCCCAAACTTAAAATTGACAGTGTCCTCACTTGTCAAAAGAGGAAAATGAGGGTGCCTTATCATGCAAATTGTTGCATGAAAGGACCAAAAATGCCTGTTAGCAATGTAATATGTACCATGCATAAGCAAAAACACAATGTGAAAGTTAGCTAATTTATATGCAGCAGGAGCTAACTAAAATAACAGTTCACAAAGTGGAAGAAGTCAATATCAAATTGGTATGTGCAAGAAAATCAACCCAAAATACCAATTAACCAACATGCAATTTGGCACCTGTAGATATCCACAATATAAGCGCTAGTTCAAAACACAAGGGCCCCAAAAGAAGGACTTGCCAACTATTCACAGTCAAAAGTATGTAGAAAATAGAAGTCTAAATCACTAAAACAAACGAAACATAACAATCTTGTAGAAATAACGAAATGAACAACAACAAGAAAACACTAAAGACAGAGTTCAATCATCAGCATCCTCCCAGGAATCATCCTCATCCTCGTCAAATTCCTCCTCTCCTCCTCATCACTGTCTGCAACCACTGGCGCTTTACCATGCTCAGCCCTCAGCCTGACCTCCTCTGAACCCATCCTTCGGTTCTCAAACCGCTCATCCTCGGATGGTTCAATTTCCATTTTGAGAGACATTTTCTTAACCATCTTCCTTAGAAGGCGATTCTCAAATCTCTGAGTCTTCCATTCTGACATCATCTTATTACTGAGAGTACTAGCTGTCACCCAAGAGGGGGGTGAATTGGGTGATGGGATAAAATTTAAACCTTTTTGAATTCTTTTCTTTTCTTTAATCACTGAGAAGGAAACCTTCTCAAAACTTTTCTCCGATTATAACAGAGTAATTCAAAACTTGGTAAATGCACGAATATATATATAATGTAGATATGAAGAAGAACTATAAGAGTTAAGGGAAGAGATAATGCACACAAAATTTATCCTGGTTCGGTCAACCCAGACCTACATCCAGTCCTCAGGCTCCACCTGAGATTTCCACTACCCTCTTGTTTAATCCTGGCATAAGAGAAGCCTACCACAAGTTTTACGAACACAGGTTCACCTGCCAACCTTTACAGAGTTTTAGAATCTCTCTAAACACTCCCCCTTACTTCCCGTAAGGTTACCACCCAGTTCACAAAGCACCAAGCTAAGGAACTACCTCAAACAGAATAGGATTTTAATAATAAAGTTCACTCAATGAACAGATTGTGATAAACACTTAAGAACAAGGTTATGTATAATGAAATACAAGATAGAGCTTAATAATCTGAACAAAGAATAACTCTAGCTCTTCTTTTCTAATACTCTCAGTCTGAGAAATTTGCAATTCTGTATAGAGCCCTGTTCATCTCTCGTTGTTTTTCGTGTATGCGTTGTGTGTGCGTCACTTTTTCTCCAGAAGTCTTCAAGTCTTTATATATATGGTATTACATCTTTCTATCCGTTGGAGACTTGGAGAACTAGCTGTTGGAATCATTCTTCAGATCTAGATTCACTGTTCATGCGTAGAGTAGGCTAGACTGCGCGTTCTGAACATCTGCAACAACTGTACTTGCATAGCAGCTTTTTCAGTAGCGCTAGCATTCTTTGCTATCGCTAACTGCATATTATAATTTCTGCACTTGAGCTGTTAGCTAAACAAGTAATCATATAAATGCACAGCAGTTGTTATCACAAGCAAAGCTCATTAGCTCAATGAGATAGATAATATATGATTCAGTTAAGGAATTTTATTGCGCACTCTCTATCGATAGACATAAGCATTATCGCTAGCATATTAGTTTAATTCAACGTTCGGCATACTAGCTATGTTATTAAATATTCTTCCTCTATCGATAGCTTTTTCCTTATCGCTAAACATTTGCTTGCTCATTAGCTTTAGAGATACTGGGATGATTAAATAGAATTTTCAGGGTATCCTATTATCGATAACTTAATCCATTATCGCTAGCAACTACTTAGCTCATTTGACTCTTGCTCTCAGGCACTAGCTATCTGAATGATTTATTATCTGAAGCCCTTTTGATATCGATAGCTTAACCTATTATCGCTAGCTAATTTCTTTTGCTCAAGGACTTGGCTTATATTTCTGCTAGTTGAGTTATCAATGAGCTTCTAGCGATAGATTCTCTCTTTAACGATAGAGAATGACTTAGCAATAGATAATGTCTTTGTTATTTCTAAGTCTTCATTCGCTATTGCTCTTAGTCTATTAGCGATAGTATTCTGTTACCTATTAGATATCACTTGTTAAATTCAGAGGTAACTTACACTTATGTTTTCTATGGGTCAGTCTTCATCAAAACTTAAGATTCTAACATTCTCCCCCTTTTTGATGATGACAAAATATGAGCAACACAGGTAAGATAAGATACATTCGAATTAATCAACAAGTACTATTATTGCAATACATCAGGTAAATAGTTAGGATCAGTCTGAATAATAATACCCTCAGATCGTTCCTTTTTAGATTCGTCAAAATCATGCATGAATGAAATAGGAGGAATACTTAACATGCAATCTAAAAGAGGTGGGTCATCAGAGGAAGCTACGTATGATTTGTATTCAGAGGAATTTCTAAAGGTTAAGGTGTAGCTATTTTCAAAATCCTTTCCAGAGGCTGAGGCAGTGTATTCCTTATCAGGATCATCAGATAGCTCAGAGTCTGGGTAGAAAAATTTGTCTTGGTCAATATCCTTGGGGCCACCCTTAGCTCTTTCTTCTTCAATTTTCTGGACATGTTCTCTGATAGTAATGCCTGAATAGCCACCCTTTGATTTGTGAAATGTTCTCTGATATTCCCACACCTGCTTTCCTTGAAAAATTTCTTCTTTTCTCCTCTCTTCTGCCCTTTGAGCAGCTACCTCTGCTTCTCTCTCTATTCTTGCCCTTCTCCTTGCTTCAAATATAGCTTTCTTCTCAAGGGCTTCTTTGTACCTCCTTTCAGCCTCTTCAAGGGCCTTCTTGTCAGCAGCCTCTTTTTCTGCTCTTTTCTTTTCCTCTCTTGTCATTCTGTGAGGACGAGAAGTGGCTATTTCCTTTTCTGGTACTTTTATAGCCTTTTTCAGTTCTTCGAGTTTCTTCTTCAATGCAGCATGCTCAATTCTTCTGGCTTCACAGGAAACCTTCCATTAAGCCATCTCTTTGGCTTCTTTCTTATCCTTTCTTAAGAGAGCTGATATGGCTCTCTTATCTGCCTTGGCAGCTTCCTTCTTGGCCTTAGCTGCTTCTATCTTATCTTGCTTTAGGATCTCAGCTATGGCTTTCTTTTCTGCCTTATTAGCTTCCCTTTTGGCCTTAGCTGCTTCTTTCTTATCTTGCCTCAAGATTTCAGCTATTACTTTCTTGTCTTCTTTTGACAAATCTGGAGGGAGAGACAGCTTTTCTGATGCTTTGGCTTTTGGCTTTGGGGCTGTCATTTTGATTCTCGGGACTCTGGTTGAAGAAACTTCTGGAGTCTTGGGAGTGACTTTAAAGGACATCTCTTTCCTTGCTTTTCTCTTAGTTCTCTTCCCTTTCAGACTCTCAGATGAAACTTGACTTTCTTTCTTTTCTGGGGGAGCTTGAGATTTTTCTTGAGGAAGAGGAGTTCTATGATCTTCTGATGCCATGTAACAGCGAGCAATATTTCTGATAATTTCCTCAGCTTCTTCTGCTAACAATGGATCTTTCAGAAGATGCTCTACATTTTGCTCTACATGTTTCTCCCCCTTTTTGTCATCATCATAGGCAAGGGTAAGAGAAGAGAGTTGGGTAGAAATTTGGGAAAGGATGGAAGAAGAGAGAGGTTTTGGGGTAGCGTTAGGGATTGGCTGAATTGGAGGCAAGGTATAGGTGCTATCGCTAGGGGAGGGGCTAGCGATAGTGGTCGATGGTGATGCTTGTGTTTGTTGGCCAGGGTTAGCGATAGGAGTCTCTGGAGGTGCTGGGTGATTTGAGTGAGAGGGTGAAGGTGCAGGTGAGTTGGCTTGAGAGTGGAGGCTATCGCTAGTATGGTTGAAGGAGATAGGAGATGGATAATTAAATAGATGAAGGGAGGATCTAGAAGTGTTTGAGGTTGTGGATGTAGGAGTTTGAGATCGTGGATAAGTGCTATAGCTAGGATGTGTGAAGGTGGAAGGGGAGGGGTAATAAGAGAGATGAAGAGAGGATGATTGTTGTGGAGAGGAATGGGAGGGTGAGTGACAATGAAGAGGGGAATGAGGTGGACTGGGAGGCGAAGATGGAGTAGATGAATGATCTGGTGTATGATGAGGTGAGTGAGAAGGAGTAGAAGAGTGTATGGGAGAGTGTAGAATGGGCGAGAGAGGAGGTGATGATGATATACTTTGATGATCATTAACAGGGGCAATGCAGAGACTATCTTCCAGATTTCTTACTTGACTCTGAAGCTCCTGGATATGCTTTAGTAATTCCTCTTTTTGTGCATCCAGAGCAAAGGCAAACTCAGCAGATAGCCTGAAGACTATTTCCTCCACAGCTTCCTTTGAAAAATTTGATGCTTGATTTACAACAGATGGAAGAGGTGGAGCTCTTCTGGATTGAGCTTCTTCTTCTTGGCAGTCAGGCTGAGCAGACGAGGCAGAGACATGAAAGGCTTGAGACTTAGAGCCTAAAGTTCCTCTGACTGGGCCAATTGAGATCCCCATCCTCTTCAGGGTGGAGATTGTGACTTGCTTACATTTCTTATTCTCTCCATCCCCGATAGACTTGATCTTGGAATACTCCAGAAGTAAAGAGATCAATTGAGGGTATGGAAGAGGAGCCTTGGCAGATTTTTCAGACATGAATCGCAGCAATTCCATACACACTATTTGTCTCGGATTTAAGGGTATCTTCTGGATGAGTTTGGCCAACCAAGGATTGTCAATCTTGGCAAAACTGCTGAAGTTCCCAGATTTGTGAGTCATAAGCCTGGTGTACACATAGTGAAGGATTCGATTGAGCACAGGCATGTCTGCAGGCTTCTTGGATGAAGTCTCATATATTTCAGCAAGTTCTTCATCTGAATATTGCTCAGTCATGAACCACTTATTGTAATCTACCCCATAAATTCCCAGCATTTTGTTGATAGCAGACCATCCAAAACTAAAACTTCTTCCTCTGATAGTGGCTTCAAAAGATACGTCTCTTAGAAGTCCTTTCTTGTAAACTGGGATAACTTTCAGGTTTGAGTAGAAGGATCTCAGAACGTCTTCATTGTAATCATTCTTCACACTCACCCAGTTCTGGTATGGCAGTAGCCAATCATCTAAGTCAAGGCCTTGCTCCTTGAAATACTTCAAATCTACCCAGACTGCTGCCCTATCTAAGGTTCCTTTTTCTACAAAGAAAGCGTTGGGAGTTTCTAAAGGTTCTGATGCGAAAGACAGACCTGAAGGATTTCATTTTTGACGCTTCTGGCCCGATTCAATCACCTTTTTTGAGAAGGATACACTTTTCTGGGTTCTGGGCCTTTTGCTAGCGGATTGAGTAGAAGGTTTAGCGCTAGAGATAGTCTCAAGATCATTCACATTTGGGAATTTTGTTCTGGCCATTGCTGGATTAGGGTTCTTAGAGATGCAGAAATGTTTTCGAGAACGCTCAGAGTGCTCAGATAGTGTTTATAGTAGAGGAGAATGAATGAATGCCAATACAAAATGATTAACCTTTATAAGTTTTAGGGTTTAGGGTTTTACCTTGTGTGAAGTACACCAACTATCGTTTCGAATTCTGAGCCCTTTAAGTGACTTGCTATCGCTAGGAAGAGCAGCTATCGCTAGCAGGCATGATCCCACGCTGAGTAAGTGACTTTGTCATCACTTTCTCCTTCTAAGTTTTACTTATCGATAGCCGACTTTGCTATCGATGATTCTTCAGGCTAGCGATGGCAATCTTAGCTCAAACTTAGCTCTATTCTGCATAAACTAGCGATAGTGAAACTCACTATCAATGGGTCAGAGTTGCAAAAACTTAAGATTTAACATTTGAACAAATTGAATTGCATTTAAGAAAGTCCACATAAAACAATACTATACTCAATTTCAAATAATCATATAGTAACCTGTCAGATAGTTCAGAGATTGATTGCTAATGTAAAGGAGCAATCATTCATAATTCAAACAATGTTATATTTATTCAAGATAGAGTAAGAATGATATCACCATAAATACACTTGACTAGGCAGAAGATTGCTATTGATGATAGGAATTACTATCGATAGAACTCTTGATGGCAGTCAATTCAATCTTAGCCGTGAAAACTAGCGATAGTGGACTTTACTATCGATTGATCAGTCTGAGCTTGACCATGCAGAACTCGGGTACTTGGAAAGTTGCCTCTGCTAACTCAAATGGTTCTGACATAGTATATAGTTTCAGAGATCTCTCACAAGGAATAGAACTTGAGGATCTTCTTCTTGAAGTATAAGAAACTCTATTTCTCTGGTTCTTCTCAAGATAACTGAATGGTACTTTGAGATAACTCAATCTTGATATAAATCTTTCCTTTCTTGCTACAGACCACTGCTTCTTATGATTTGAGATTAATGTTGTAAAAATGCCTTTTCTCTGAGGTCTCCTTCTATGCATAGATTATGTGAATCTCTTTCTTGAAGTATGAGAGACTCTCTTCTCTGTTGCTCTTGAATTAGAATGACCTTTTCTTCAAGAATCAACCTGCACACATAAAGTACTAGATGGACATTTTGGTACCCATTTGTACTTGGGTCCTTCATTGTTAGTTTTGGACCTTACATGTCCTTTTGGAACCCAGACAAATTTATTTCTCACATTTGTATTTCTTCTAATATTACATGTGTAAGAAATGTGACCATATTTTCCACAATAATGGCATGTAACAAAATGATAATCAGTATGAGATTTTATGCAATTATTGTGATGGTCGAAAGAGTACAAATCCATATTGTCTTTATTAAAAACACAGGGATTGGAACTGTATACCATAAATGTATCTTGAGTTTCAGAGGATAATTTTGCAGACTTGTTCCTGTTTAGCTCTTGGAATTTATCTTCCTCTTGACCGTTTGTGTTGACTGAATCATGGAAGTGTTCTGTGATCTCTCATTCTTCAAACTCTACTTCCAGCTGCTCATCAACCATAGATATGCAGCTTTGAAATTCGGATGAACTGTCAACACTTTCAACTTCAGCAGAATGGTTAGAACCATACATAGACTCAAGAACATCCCAAATTTCTTTAGCACTAGAGCAAAGTCTAATTTTCTGAAAATCATTTTCAGTTAAGCCTTTATGCAGAATTTGCATTGCTCTGATGTTTAGACAAAACATTTTCTTTTCTTTTTCAGTCCAATCCTTTCTAGGTTTAAAATCAATCTTGTTTATAGAAACATTCCACATATGATAATCAATTGATTTTACAAAACTTTTCATCCTAGCTTTCCAAAACGAAAAATCAATATTTTCAAGCAGAGGTGGAATGGTAGGATCAAATCCTTCAGAAAATATAATGTTCCCAAAATCAGCCATGATCTTTTCACTTGAGATCATTAGATCCTTTAAACAAATGACCTGCTCTGATACCAATTAAGAGTACTGGCTGTCACCCAAGGGGTGGGGGTGAATTGGGTGATGGGATAAAATTTAAACCTTTTTGAATTCTTTTCTTTTCTTTAATCACTGAGAAGGAAACCTTCTCAAAACTTTTCTCCAATTATAACAGAGTAATTCAAAACTTGGTAAATGCACGAATATATATAATGTAGATATGAAGAAGAACTGTAAGAGTTAAGGGAAGAGATAATGCACACAAAATTTATCCTGGTTCGGTCAACCCAGACCTACATCCAGTCCTCAGGCTCCACCTGAGATTTCTACTACCCTCTTGTTTAATCCTAGCACAAGAGAAGCCTACCACAGGTTTTACGAACACAGGTTCACCTACCAACCTTTACAGAGTTTTAGAATCTCTCTAAACACTCCCCCTTACTTCCCGTAAGGTTACCACCCAGTTCACAAAGCACCAAGCTAAGGAACTACCTCAAACAGAATAGGATTTTAATAATAAAGTTCACTCAATGAACAGATTGTGATAAACACTTAAGAACAAGGTTATGTATAATGAAATACAACATAGAGCTTAATAATCTGAACAAAGAATAACTCTAGCTCTTCTTTTCTAATACTCTCAGTCTGAGAAATTTGCAATTCTGTATAGAGCCCTGTTCATCTCTCGTTGTTTTTTGTGTATGCGTTGTGTGTGCGTCACTTTTTCTCCAGAAGTCTTCAAGTCTTTATATATATGGTATTACATCTTTCTATCCGTTGGAGACTTGGAGAACTAGCCGTTGGAATCATTCTTCAGATCTAGATTCACTATTCATGCGTAGAGTAGGCTAGACTGCGCGTTCTGAACTTCTGTAACAACTGTACTTGCATAGCAGCTTTTTCAGTAGCGCTAGCATTCTTTGCTATCGCTAACTGCATAGTATAATTTCTGCACTTGAGCTGTTAGCTAAACAAGTAATCATATAAATGCACAGCAGTTGTTATCACAAGTAAAGCTCATTAGCTCAATGAGATAGATAATATATGATTCAGTTAAGGAATTTTATTGAGCACTCTCTATCGATAGACATAAGCATTATCGCTAGCATATTAGTTTAATTCAACGTTCGGCATACTAGCTATGTTATTAAATATTCTTCCTCTATCGATAGCTTTTTCCTTATCGCTAAACATTTGCTTGCTCATTAGCTTTAGAGATACTGGGATGATTAAATAGAATTTTCAGGGTATCCTATTATCGATAACTTAATCCATTATCGCTAGCAACTACTTAGCTCATTTGACTCTTGCTCTCAGGCACTAGCTATCTGAATGATTTATTATCTGAAGCCCTTTTGATATCGATAGCTTAACCTATTATCGCTAGCTAATTTCTTTTGCTCAAGGACTTGGCTTATATTTCTGCTAGCTGAGTTATCAATGAGCTTCTAGCGATAGGTTCTCTCTTTAACGATAGAGAATAACTTAGCGATAGATAATGTCTTTGTTATTTCTAAGTCTTCATTCGCTATTGCTCTTAGTCTATTAGCGATAGTATTCTGTTACCTATTAGATATCACTTGTTAAATTCAGAGGTAACTTACACTTATGTTTTCTATGGGTCAGTCTTCATCAAAACTTAAGATTCTAACAATTACCCCAGTGATCAATCTTGTCTGAAAGTCTCCGAATATCACCACTCATTGCTGGAGCTTCATCAGATTCTTCATCTGGCATTTGCTCCTCTTGGATTGGAGTTGGGATTGCAGGTACCTCAAGTCCTTTGATTTGCTCATAATCAAATACTGAAACCGGGTAGAAGTGTGGGTCTTCATCAGGGTCATCCACATCACGTGCCATGAATAGGTCAGAGATGAGGTGCGGGAAAGCAAGGACTGCACCATCTCTAGGGGTGGTGGCACTCTGTAGAATACTGTTGTAGATGATGGTCTCAGCTTGGACTGGCTTGCCCTTGATAAAACAGTATATGAGAAGGGCAATTTCTTTAATGATGTCAATCCTATGCTTATAAGGGATCAAGTTGTAGGAGATGAAATGCATCCAAGCCTTGGCATCAGGAGTGAGGGCCTTTTAGGACAGATATTGTTGCTTCTTGGTCTGCTTAAATGACCCCGGCTCCCCCGGTATGACCAATGTTTTCACGATATTGCTCATGGGATAGTTCTGGATGTGCGACTTGATTCGAACATATTCACATGATGGCAGGGAGGCCAGACTATAGAAATTGTAAATGACCGAAGGGGTTAAGAAATAACTAAGCAGCTCACCAGAGTATCGTTCCACTACGCCTTCAATTAATCCGTTTTTAACGTGATTGATTGCACTTGATTATTACATATTTTTATCCACTAATTATAGGAAATAAGAATTTGTTCTAGGCTATTAAATGGGGATTTAGGCACTTTTATACTTAGGGTCTAAGATTAGAGAGTTAAGTGCATTTTCATTATAATTTGAGCATATTAGGCATTTAACTCATGCATTTATTTTTTTATGGACTTGAAATACTTCACATGTGCTTAAAATTTCCATTGTAGGTGCAAAGAATTAAGGTCAAAGCAAGAAGAAAACAAAATAGGAAACTTCTACAACAAAGGAAACTTCTACAAAAAAAAGGGAACTTTTGCAAAATAGGAAACTTCCTAATGGATTGGTTGATTGGGTTTGCCTAAAATATTTCCTTTTTGTTATTTCTACAAGAATAGGCAACCCTAGGCTTGATTGAGGATAAGAAGTTTCCTAATTGATCATTCTAATCACAACTTCCTATTTTGGCTAGATTTCTTGAGAGAGAGTACTTGAGTCTTCCCCAAATCTTTCCTATATGTTATGGGAGGCCAAATTAGGCAACCGGAGGCCATCTTGGATAGTTTTTGAGTGGTTTCTTGTGCCATGGAGTGGGGAATCCGAATTTGCATATTTATCACCCATTCTCTCTTAATTCTTTCCCCAAACCTTTCTTATTTGTTAATCCTAGTAAGAATAGGACACCTAGGCCAATTTGGAAGGTTTTTGGATTGCCTCTTGTGCTATATATAGGAAACCAACGAAAATTTATGCTTCCTCTCTGACTCTTCTATCAAATTTTCATCCTCCTCTCCTCTCCTCTCCACCTTGCACGAAAATCATCTTCCACTATACTCTCATGGCTTCCAATTCCGAAATCCAGTCAATGTTGATCGAGAGCATGAGTGGCTAGGCACCTTCGTGGGGATCTTATCGGAGGAAGGCAACCGGAGCTTCAACGTTTCTAATGGGGAGTTATTTTGTTTCTCTTGTCTAAGTCTTATTATGTATTTCAATCCCTTTTGTTACATGTAATGGGTCTTGGAACAATTGTGCTTTATTGTTTGATCTTTTGTTTAAATTGTCATGCATGTAATTAAGAGATGTCTTTTACATGTATGAACCTAAGTGTTGTTTTCTTGATATTATGCAATGGATATGCTTCATTTATATTCCCTTTGGATTTCTAGAATATGTTGAATGCATGTGCGATTGTATGTGTGTTTAGACACTAGGTCCAACGTTAGATGGTTCGATTTACTTCTAACGAGAGTTTCCTTGCATGTTTATCATGAATCTTCACTACCAAGTTGAAACTTAATGATTGCCTATTTAATTAATTGAATGAGCGATGCGCCACGTTAGTTGATTAAGTAGGTTAATTGGACTAAGAGCGATTGCCTTAGGTTTTGCATTAGAACTTGGTTTAAAAACTCCCATATCATTTTAGAAGCTAAGAAGGTTGCCCAATTCATCAAGAGACCCATGTTCATCTCAATAGTTTTCACAAATCCATTTTAATTGCTTTCTTTAATAACAAAAATCCCAAAAAGAATTTAGTTTAGTTTCCTTAATTAATATCTCAAAAACCCTGACTTTATAGCTTTTCATGCATTTAGTTCCCTAGGTTAGTTCATTAGGCTCCTTGAGAGACAATCTGGGAAAGCACCACTAGTGCAATCCTTGGTTAATTAAATTTTGCATTTGAACCCCAAGGCGTATTAGGAAAGGCTCAAATCAGTGATCATAGTAGTGGCACACCAATGCTTCATTACCCCTTTTCCTTGGACCCAAAAGCTTTCCAAAATGATAGTGCTGGGAGGCTTGATGGTGAAAAGGGACCAAATCAGTGGCTGGAAACTCTCTTTCCTGAAGTATGGGCCTTTCCCTCTTTTTGTCTATGGGGGCCTTGCTCTTTTTCTTTGGAGGGGGATTTGGTTCATGCTGTTGACTGGGGGAGTGTTGCTGAGGTCTTTTAACCCTTCCAGCTACCATCTTATGGTGAGGCATGATCTATGAAAGCAAACAGACAAACCACAAGCACACAAAACAAGACTATTGAGCACAGAAAGAGAACAAAACGGCTAGCCTACTGAATTCTAAATAACAATAAAAATCCTATCAAACTGATTCCAAAAGGAAAATCACCCCCCCCAAACTTCAACTAAATTAAGCCCATGATACTTCGTCCCCAAATTCCAAGCCTATTCCTACTCCCCATTGCCTAACAAGCGGCCCAATGATGTTTGATACTATAGCCCATAGGCCCACAAGCATAACTAACAGAATTTGCATGAGGGAACTACATAGTTAAACGTTCCCCCAAAGTGCTCAGTTTCAAATGACACACGTGAGGTGTATCACATAAATTCAAAAAATGGGGAAATACAATTTCCCTGACACGTGGGCAGTACAAATCAACTGAAGTGGGTTCAATTTCCATCAAAAAGTTCTTACAGTAAACACAATATCAGAATAAAGTAACATCAATCCCCACAAATATACTAAGCCTCACGTGACCCACTGTTCAAGCCTATACATGTCAATTACAAATCTTTGAAACCCCAACAACAATTAGTACCCATTCAGAGGGAGAAAATCATATAAATGACATGCAAGTTTGCGTCTCCACTCATCACAACCAAAAACTCCTTTATTCAATCTTAAATCAACTAATTGCTTTACTTCCCCCAAAGCCCATTAAGAATGACTAACAAAAGTTACATTATTCTAATTAAAAGAGAGTTAAACACATGAAGAAACATACCAACAATCGGAGATGGAAGGAAGAACTTGAAATATGACTTAGGGCAAGGGAGGAGAGCCGAAAATGGTAGACTTTGGTTCCCCTTGAACACTTTAATGGCTTGCAATCAATGGAGGATGGAGAGGGATGGCCGAATAGCTAGGAAAAAGAGGAAGAAGGGAGTGGGCTAGTTGTGAGAGAAAGAAGAAGGGTTGAAAATGACGAGAACGATGCTTAAGGAGGAATAGAAAGGAAATGAAAGGATAATGGTTCAAAAAGAAATGAGAGGTTAAAAAGGCAATGAACGGGCAAGATTAAAAGGTGTAACCATGATAAAAGAATGAATCTAGTCACAAAAGGAGTCCAAGTGCGAGTGGGTGTGAGGGAAAAATGAACAGGCATGGCTTTTCAACTTAATCTGGCCGAAAACAGAGCTTTTCACCGTGGGTTTCGCCGCAGCTAACCCACGGTGAAAACATCAAAATAGGCAGAATGGGGGATAGCTCGCCGTGACTTTCGCCACGGCGAACTGAACAAAACTGGCAGAGAGGGAGGGCGCTTGCCATGGCTTTCGCCGTGGCGAAACCCACGGCGAGGTGAGTTCAACTCTGCCACTTGAGTAACTCAAGTGAGCAAAATTTGTGGGACTTCTCATCAAAATTCTGCAATAATACCGGGATTCATACCAGACTTTATTCAAGGCACACAATTCATCAAAATGACCTAGAAAATCACAGATCTATACAAACAACCCTCACACCCAAAATCCACACACTTACTGCCAAAATACACAAACATCCATTAATTCAACGTATTACACACTACACACCTTCCAAAAACAAATTGACCCCCAAGAATTACTTGATGGATGTTAAATTTCACACCACATTTTCAGACTTCAAATCGTTATTCAACATCATAACACATCACTTCCAAGTTACTTAAGATACAGTTCGAGATGTAAATGGCAGTGTACTTCCCTTTGTAGCCCACTTCATGCCTTCCGAGTGCATTAATGTACTCTTCCCGTCTTTCATGAGCAATCCAAGCATTGGAGGATACCTTTCTTCCTACAAAAAGGAAGATCAAGGATAAATCTACTAACCTGAAGAGAAATGACCTAAAAATGAAAATAAAGAAAATTAGTTCGAGAACTTGGGTTGCCTCCCAAGAAGCGCTTGGTTTATAGTCTTTCAGCCTGACTCTTCATTGTTCTATTCTGTAGCCAAATGAAGGGTGCCACTTGGTGCTCCACATGTCCGCCCCAGTAATGCTTCAACCGGTGGCCATTCACTTTGAATCGTTCTCCGTCAGCATTTTCAAGCTCAATAGCACCAGAGGGCGAGGCTTGAACCACATTGAATGGTCCTGACCAACGAGATTTCAGCTTTCCTGGGAAGAGTTTGAGTTTGGAGTTATATAAGAGTACTCTTTGACCCGGCTCAAAAGTCTTCGGGAGGATCTTCTTATCATGGTATCTCTTGGTCCTCTCTTTGTAAAGCTTGGCATTCTCGTATGCACTAAGATGGAATTCCTCCAATTCATTGAGTTGAAGGAGTCTCTTTGCACCAACTGCCTCAAAATCAAAGTTGAGCTTTTTAATAGCCCAGTATGCGCCATGTTCAAGCTCCAATGGCAAATGACATGCCTTCCCATAAACAAGTTGATATGGAGACATTCCAATGGGAGTTTTATAGGCAGTCTTATAAGCCCATAATGCATCATCAAGCTTTGTGGACCAATCCTTCCTTGTGGCACCAACCACCTTCTCAAGGATATTCTTGATCTCTCTATTGGAAATTTCAGCTTGTCCATTGGTTTGAGGATGATATGCCAAAGCTACTTTGTGCTTCACTCCATATTTCTTCATCAGGGCTTGAAATTGATGATTGCAGAAATGAGATCCCTCATCACTAATGATCGCCCTTGCAGTACCAAAATGAGTGAAGATGTTCTTCTTCAAGAATTTGAGCACTGTTATAGCATCACTCTTTTCACAAGCAATGGCCTCAACCCACTTTGATTCAAAATCTACTGCTACCAAAATGTACTCATTGTTGATGGACTTGGGAAAGGGTACCGTGAAATCAATCCCCCAAACATTAAAAAGTTCAACCTCCAACATATTTGTCAAGGGCATTTCATTCCTCCTTGAGATGTTTCCAACTCTTTGGCACTGATCACATTGAAGCACAAAATCATATGCATCCTTGAATAGGGTTGGCCAATAAAATCCACTTTGGAGGACTTTTACAGTAGTCTTCTCACCTCCAAAATGTCCACCATAATCAGTTGAATGACAGCCCTTAAGAATTTCTTGTTGTTCATTCTCAGGGACACACCTCCGAATCATTTGATCAACACATCTATGAAACAAATAAGTCTCTTCCCACAAGTAAAACTTAGCATCATGCAGAAACTTCTTTTTTTAGTGGTATTTCAAATCTGGTGTTAACACACCACAAACCAAGTAGTTCACTAGATCGTGACAAGTGATCAGCTACTTGATTTTCAATCCCCTTCCTATCAACGATCTCCAAGTGGAATTCTTGCAACAGAAGCACCCAATGAATCAAGTGTGCTTTGGAACCTTTCTTGTTGAAAAGGTACTTGAGAGCAGAGTGATCCGCATGAATGGTCACTTTAGTACCCACAATGTACGCCCGAAATTTCTCATAAGCAAACACCACTGCTAATAACTCTTTCTCAGTTGTGGTGTAGTTCAATTGATCATCATCAAGTGTCTTGCTGGCATAATAAATGGGATGGAAGATCTTAGCCTTTTTCTGACCCAAAGCGGCACCTACAGCATAGTCACAAGCATCTACCATAATGATGAATGGCAAATTCCAATCTGGTGCCACCAAAATAGTTGCAGATACAAGCCACTTCTTCAATTCTTCAAAGGCTTTCAAACACTCTTCATCAAACTTAAACTCAACATCTTTCTCAAGCAAGTTGCATATAGGCTTAGCAATCTTAGAAAAATCTTTAATAAACCGACGGTAAAATCCCGGATGACCCAAGAAACTTCTAGTGCCCTTAAAATTTGTTGGAGGAGGCAATTGCTCAATAATGGAGATTTTGGCTTTGTCCACTTCTAACCCTTGCTTGGAAACACGATGGCCCAAAACAATGCCTTCTTGCACCATGAAATGGCACTTTTCCCAATTGAGGATAAGATTAGTTTCCTCACATCTGTGTAAAACAGCAACAAGATTGTCCAAGCAACTATCAAATGATTGTTGTTCTTCACCGACCGCAAGTGCACGGGTCGCGCCAAGTAATAAAGTGACAAGTAAAGTATCGTTCCCACGAGGATTTGGTTCCAAAACCCGGTCAAACAATGATTGTCATACTCTCGCCCAATTTGATTGATTCAAATATTGAGATTGGATATTAACAATGAAAATAAACATATACTAAATGAAAATAAAACTATAAACAAGTGATTCTCCAACTTCAAGGATAAAATGGGTCCTAAGATTATCTATCCCCCTTGTACTTCTTAAAACTCAATTTAATCTCCTCTCAAAGATGTTCTCAACGAAATCACGTGCTAATCTAGGGTACACAGAGTACTCGTAAAAGCTCTCTCAAGTCAAGAACAAGTGTTTAATCTTATTAATTGCACAATCTCTTGTTACAATTTAATAAAACCCAATTATCAAGCTCCAACCCTAATGTGACTATGCAAGGCTAGCAAGTATATCTCTATCTTACCAACAAAACCATCCATTTGTCATGCAAACTTCAGGTTCTTGCACTATTTTACCCAAGTTCTACACTCAATCTAGCCCTCTCAAGCATCAATCAAGTGAACCCAACATCTAAATGGTGATCAGTCACTTAGAAGCATTAAGAGAAGAGTAAAATAAACACATATATATCATTAATCACAACATAAGAGGAGGAATCAAGAATCAATCCATACAAGGGTTCAAAATAATCCTAGAATCAAAGTATTTAGCCACTCATGTTCAACAACTCCATGAGAGCATACATATATACATTCAGAAACAGAGAATGAAGATAGAGAGAATAAACCAAGATGAGAAGCCCAAATCTCTTCAAAGCTCCAAGCCCTAGCTAAATCCCCACCAAGCTCCAAGCCCTAGCAAAGCAAAACACTCCCAAAATGCCCCAAAAGTCGAAGAATGAAGGCTGGACTCGAAACCCTAGCTTTTATTTTAGTTTAGTCCGGCTGTCTGTCAAAACGTGCAGTATCAGTGTCTGCTCGCCATGACTTCACCGTGGCAAAAGCCACGACGAACTACCAAAAACCTCCAGAATTGAGTCCTGCTCGTCGCTGCGAGATAACGGTGAGAAAGCAAAAACAAGGCAGATATGAATGGTTCTCGCCATTGTGAGGCCACGGCGAAGTCCCTGTTTTTCTGGTCCTTTGCTCTAGTTTCCTCTTATTTTTGTTCACTTGGGAGCTTGGTGGAGGGGTCATAATCTCTTGTTTATTGCATCAAAATATTCCTACAAGAATTACATAAAACAACATAAGAAACTAACTAGAAATGTGATCAAAATCTACACTAATAAACAATGATGTGCAACCCAAAATCAAATGAGCATTTTCCTATCTTGAGTATCCAAAATTTATCAATGATTGCATAAAACTCAAGGAAAATGTGCTAACACTACATGAATTCCCAGGAGTTATCAATTGTCCAAACACCGAGAAATCATCCATGAACACCTCAATGGTTTTCTCAATCATGTCAGAGAACATGGACATCATACTCCTCTGAAAGGTAGCAGGAGCATTGCATAATCCAAACGACATCCTTTCAAATGCAAAAGTACCGTAAGGACAAGTGAATGTTGTCTTCTGTAACACCCCAAAATTTTAAAAAGAGTAAATAAGGGAATATTTGGAATTTTGGGGTATTACTCTAATTTTAAAAAGTCTTATAAATAAATTTTAACACCAAAATATATCTGGATAATTTATTTAAGGACTAAATTTGGATTAGAATTTTTGAGAGTAGTAATTAAATGGGAAAAGGTGAAGGGTATATGGTAATATTAAGGTGAATCAAGGTCAAAATAGTGAAATTACTATCATCCTTATCCTCTCCAAATTTGCACATGTGATTTAATAAACTAATATACTCCCTCATCACCGTCTCTCCCTCATTTCACTCACACTCTCTCTCGCTCTCTCACCCTTGTCTCTCTCGTTTTCCAGCGACGGACGGCGGTTTTCGGCCAGATCAGCGGCCAACGGCGGAGCAAGAAGGAGCAACATGCACAAGACATTGAGGTCAACCTTGGGTAAGCTTCTTTCCCTCATTTTCCTTCTCTCTTTTGCCGATTTCGGGTTTGAATGGGAGGAAGAGAGATTCGAGTTTTGGGAGATTTACAAGCTTCTAATCCCATGGAACTGAAGCTTAGGACCTGGGTAAGAGTATTCCTAAAGTGATTTTGTAAGGGGATGAAGTTTGGTGGTTGATTTCCGTCGATTAAGGCTTCGGGTACTGTTCACTTCGATGCCATTTTTCTGATTTCAGAGCTTCCTTGCTTTGAAGCTTAGTTAATCTTGTTTGGGAGTAGGATTAATGCTCTAATTCCGCCTTGTATGCTGATTATTGAAGCTAGTGATTTTTGTTGAAATTTTTCCTTCTTCCCCTGCTCTCCATTTCTGCCGTTGGCGATGATGGCTAGTGGTGAAGAAAATTATACCATGATTAAAGGTTTAATCTCCTTGTCTAAGTTGTTTGATAGTGTTAGAAAATAATTGTTCAAATTCCTTTTCTTCTTGCTGTTTGTTCGGCCAGATTTCTTGCTCTTTATCTTTGGGTGATGTTGAACATGTTTTAATGGAATTGGTATATATGATACTCTGAAAATGCTAGTGGTTGTTGGTTTAATCCGATTAGTTGTTGTGTTGGTTGAATCTTTGTTCTCTGTTTCTTGTTCTGTTTTGGCCGAGTGGTTGGGGAAAAAGTTTTGAGAAGATTAGTTTCTATGTTTCTGATTAGTTGATGCACAGGTGCTGGGATGTTAGGACAATGAATAAGAAATTTGATTAAGGGGAGTATCTCCTGAATATATGATTTTCTAGTTTAGAATAGTTGAAATTGAAAAGGGAATTCCTTTATAAGAGTGTTATGTGTGTGATGTTATTGTGATTAATTATCAGTTGATTAAGTTTGTTCCTTTTATTCTTTTGTTTGCTGGGCTGCTGGTTTAGGAATAGGAGAAGAAGAGAATTTTAATATTTGACTTTAGTAAAACTTGTTGACAATTATTGATTGGTAATTGAATTATAAATTGTTTTAACTATCCTTTTCTTTTCTGCTGAGTTGGCTGAAAGTTTAAGTAGAATAAGGAAAGGAATTTTTAGGATTAATTTAGTAAGAAAGCCTTAAGTTGATTGAGCTAAAATGGTTTTGTTTGGGATTACCATGAATGGTGATCTTGAGTGTGTTTGATAGATGATAGGTGTGTGTTCTTGTTGTGCTAATTTCTTTTATGTGATTAAGGGTTGAGTGTTTGGATTGGGGAATTTATTAATGCAAGTGTTTGTGATTGTTCAGCGGTTCTCTACTTTGTTTAAGAAATTAAAGTGTTTAACATGTGGTTGAGTTGTCTACTTTGTTTGATGATGAAAAATGAATTGTTGAATTGGTGTTGGTGTTCATGTGCATTGTACAATGTTTGTTTATGATTTTATGATTAGCAATCCAGTTAAGAAAACAGGATTTAATTATACATTAGGAATGGGAAGGGTAGTCTCTTAGGAACGTGAGGGACGCCAAATAATTATCAGTTAGTATATAAATACTAAGTTATTATTTATATGTAATTATAGGGAGCGACAGTAGAGTTGAATCTCCCGAACCTTGGGAAGAGGAAGCACCAAGTTACGAGTAAATTTGGAAGTCAGGTAGCAGTTTATTTCAGTAACAAATTAATTACATGTATAATTTTATAATATCTGTTGCATTTTAATTGATAAATTCTATTCCTTCATGATTGGAGCTCCAAGGCTTAGGTGATTAGCTACACCTTTGCGAGATTAGTTACGTTTTAGCCTTATCTGCTTTAACGAGAAACCCTGCAGGTAAAGCCTCCACTATAACGAATATATTGTTATTAGTGGTTGGCATGTGTTTTTAGCACACAGATTAATAGGACATGAATTATTATTAATTTGTAAAAGGTTTATAAAATTATTACATGTTAATGCGCATATAACGGTTATGGTTAATGAGATAAACTGCATTGAACCGCTGTTTCAGATAAGCTGGAGAAAAGTTGATTTTTGGAGAAGGTAATCGGAAGCAAGCAGGAATGCCTGCTAAGATGTGTATAGTTACTTTGCTATTTTGGTTTAGTTATTTTAGGGTATGTTTAAGGTCTAAGTAGGTAACAAAATTTAAGCTTTATTTTTAATTATTATAAGATTGTATATTTGTATATATGTAAATAGTAGCTAAACCGTACAGTGTATGTACAGGTACGAGGGTTGTCACCCAGATAACCCGCCAATGTAAGTAGTTAAATGGTATTTAATCTAGGACTGTATAATTATAGACGATATAAAGAAATGCTAGGTTCAGAACAAGGTTAGAAAGGTATAGTTATCTTAGGTAAACAAGTTATTTTAATTGCTTTACTAACCACTTTAATTTATAACAGTTTTAAAATGATCCAATTAGTCTGAAGAGCCAAATTTGATAAAAGTATAATTAAGGTAAGATTTACAAATAAAAAGTTTAAAATTTTTCATATTTTCGGCTTCTGATATTTGCAAAAGTGGTTGTAAATCAATTCAAATGTTCTAATATAATAATAAAAGCTTAGGTGTTACATCTTCTCCTGATCTTCTGGAGCAATGGCAATTTGATTGTAACCGGAATACCCATCAAGGATGTTAGAATGATAAGTTTTGATGATAACTAAACATATCTTAGGCATAGGGAAGGGCTATGATAAAGATCAGAAATATCTTAGGCATAATCTGATAGAGAATCCTAAGTCTTGACCAATCGATCAGGGATAGATTACAAGTCAAATATCTTAAGTCCAATCGATTAGAGAAGAATCAGAGATAGCGCCCAATCGATTAAAGGCCCCTGTAATCGATGAGAGAAACTAGCCGAATCGATTAGAGATGAATCAAGTTCAGATCACATAGCGCCTAATCGATTAGAGGCCCCTGTAATCGATGAGAAGATTTTAGCCCAATCGATTAGAGTCGTCCAATTGATTAAGAGACAAATGCCTAATCGATTAGAGCCATGTAATCGATTAAGAGAAGATTAAGTAATCTGAATATAATCTGTTTGCAATCGATTAGAGAAATATGTGTAATCTATATGTAATCGATCAAACCTACCTAATCGATCAGGCTTTCCCTGTAATCGATTAGGCGCATGAATTACTAATCTGATATTCAGTGATGCAGGCTATAATCTATAGGTAATCGATTATACACCAGACCCTGTGATCGATCAGAGGCATGTAATCTGAGTGGCGATGAGAAATATTCAAAATCAATGTCAAGCCTATTTTTAGCCTTCCAAGTACAGAGTTGTTCAGACCTACTTAAGGAAGTTTACGTTAAGACACAAGTTGATCAAAAGAGCCGTTGGAACTTACCTACTCTGTCAGCGATAGAAGAAGAGAGATGAGCTAAAGCAAAAGCAAGTACAATGGAGTAAATGCATAGCAGATTTGATCTTCCATACTTCACCAGATCACTCAACTCTCTTGATGTGTTCAACGGCCATATTTATAACGGATATATTTCCAAGAGAAACTATAAATGCCATTGGGAAGAAGTTAGTTGGAGAGATTTGATTGCCACATTGATTATCTGTATCTACTGCATTAATACTCTCAACACTTTTTGCTCTCATACTCTTAAGTGTGTAACACAATCTGTTCAATTAAGTGAACAATTATTCTGTATTCATTTTTAAAGTGAGGATCACTCTTAAGATAGTGGGATCTTAAGAGTAGGGTGTAATCTTACAAAGTGTAAGGGGGAGTGATCAGTAAAGAGATGAGTTCTTGCTGTCACTTGTAAAGGCTATCAAGAGCCTGATTTAATCTTGAGGATTTAGTGGAACCCAACTGCAGGTTGGAGAACTGGACGTAGGCCAAGTTTGGGCTGAACCAGTATAAACTGTATTGTTTATCTTCAGGATTAGATTTCAACAAGAAGCACAATTCACCCCCCTCTTGTGCATTCATGCCTGTTACATTTGGTATCAGAGCCTGGTCTTCTCAGTTCCCACTTATCCCACGATCAGGAGAAGTAAAGATCTATAATGGCAGGATATGACAATGTGCTCCCAGAAGGCAGTTCAATTAATAAACCTCCTGGATTCAATGGTGAACATTATACCTTCTGGAAGATGAAAATGAAAGTGTTCATCAAATCATCTGGGTATGATCTTTGGAGGATAGTTGAAGAAGGGAACCTTGTTCCCATGAAAACTGAAAATGGAGTTCAAGTGCCAAAGCTCCCTCATGAACTGACAGATGATGACAAGGGAGACCTGGAACTCAACAGCAGAGTAGTCTTGATTCTCCAAAATGCCTTGAGTCAGAAAGAATACTTTAGAGTATGTCATTTTGAGACTGCCAAAGAGATGTGGGATGCCCTAGCAGTTGCTCATGAAGGAACTAGTGGTGTAAAGACTAGAAGAGTTGAGCAACTAATTACTGACTTTCACTTATTCAAAATGGAAGAAGGAGAACCAATTAGGGAGCTAGAAATCATATTCACTCACTTGATCAATAATCTTACAGCTCTCGGAAGAAGAATCTCAGAGGCAGAACAAGTTTCCAAAATCTTAAAGATTCTAACTCCTGAATGGAAAATGAAGGCTACTGCAATTCAGGAAATGAGAGGAGAATCCATGAGCTCCAGCACATCTCTGTTTGGAAGCCTAGCTGAGTATGAAACAACTATTAAAGTGCAAAGAGAACTCTATGGAGATAAAAAGAAAAAGAATCTTGCACTAACAACCTCTGCAAAAGATGATGAGGATGAGGAAGATGAGGAGGAACTGGATGATGATGAGATGGCCTTTATGGTCAGAAAATTAAGAAAGTTCTTCAGAAATAGAGGAAGATACCAGAGAGGTGGCTCAAGCAACATCAGAAAGGACCCCCAGTAGAATACTCCTATGTGCTATGAATGTAAGAAGCCTGGACACTTCAAGGCTGAATGTCCAAGTCTTCAAAGATTTAAAGAGAAAGAGAAAAAGGAGAAGTTCCAAGGCAGAAAGAAAGCTTACGTTTCATCTATATGGGGAGACAGCTCGGATGAGGAGACTAGTGATGTTGAGGAAGCAGCCAACCTATGCCTAGTGGCTCAAGAGGAATCATCTGACAGTGAGGTATATTCTACTAACCCATCTTTTCAAGAGCTTCAAGATGCTTATGATGACATACATATTGAATTTGAAAAGCTCGCAAAAGAAGTATCTATTCTGAGAAAGAAAAATAAAGAACTTGAAAAGAAAGCTGAAAAATCTGATTGTGAGAAATGTAAACAGAGTTCAGAGAAGGTTTTTCAAGAAAATTCTGATTGCAAAAACTGTGAAATTCTTCGAAAAGAAAATGGAAGAATTTCTGAAATTCTAAAGAAGTTCACCAAAAGCACAGAAACACTTGATATCATGCTAATGAATCAAAAGGCATATATAGATAAAACTGGAATAGGGTTTGATTCAACTCCCAAAAATTTGAAAGAAAACAGATATGTGCCAAAAGAGAAATCATACATGAAATTTTTCAGAAAAGCTTCAGAGTATTCATCACCTTTCTCTTTTTGCAATTACTGTAATAGAAAAGGTCATTCTGAATCAACTTGATATCCTAAGAAATATGGATTATCAAAATCATACAAGTGGGTCCCTAAAGGGACACATCAGCCTAAAGTCCACTTGGATCAAAGGCAGCAAACTAATCCCAAAGGACCCAAGAAAATCTGGGTACCTAAAACTGTTTAGTATGTGCAGGTATGTCTCAAAGCATCCAACAACGCAAAATGGTATATTGATAGTGGGTGCTCAAGACACATGACAGGAGATAAAGAAAAATTGGACAACCTGATCTTGAAGGATGGGGCCAAAGTGAGTTTTGGAGGAAATCAATCTGGTAAAATCGCTGGAAAAGGAGACATTGGTCCAATTAAAGATATCTATCTTGTGGAAGGTCTCTATCACAATTTGCTAAGTGTCAGTCAAAGTACTGACAGAGGTAACTGGGTAATCTTTGACTCAAATGAATGCCTCATAGTAGATAAGAATGAATTAGCTATAGACAAATCAAATATAAATTACAGATTGAAAGCCAACAGGAATGGAAATTTGTATGTAGTAGATTTAAATCAGCATCTCTCTGAAAAATGTTTTATTAGCAATTCTGATAACTGTTGGCTATGGCATAAAAGATTAGCTCATGTTAATATGTCTCAATTAGAGAAATTAATAAAAAAGGATTTGGTTATTGGGATACCAAATATGAAAGTAAAATCTGATTTGGTGTGTGAAGCATGTCAAAAGGGTAAACAATCAAAGTCCTCTTTTAGACCTAAGAAGGAAGTCACCACTACAAGACCTCTGGAACTAATTCATATGGATTTGATTGGTCCAGCAAGAGTGAAGAGTCTTGGAGGAAGTCTGTACACTCTTGTGATTGTGGATGACTATTCTAGGTTCACTTGGACTATGTTTCTTTCCTCCAAACATGAAACTTTTGATGCTTTTTATGTGTTTGCTAAGAAAGTGCAGAATGAAAAAGACAAGAGAATCAGCTCAATCAGGACAGATCATGGAGGAGAATTTGAGAATCAAGACTTTCTAGATCTATGCAAAGAGAATGGCATCAATCAAAATTTCTCAGCCCCAAGAACTCCTCAACAGAATGGAGTGGTTGAAAGGAAGAACAGAGTACTCAGTGAGATGGCCAGAACAATGCTAAATGAAAAGGAAGTATCTCAAGTGTTCTGGGCAGATGCAATGAATACAGCATGTTACATTTCAAACAGAGTCTACATTCGAAAGGGAATGGACAAGACTCCATATGAGCTTTACAAAGGAAGAAAACCAAATGTAAGCCATCTCAAGGTTTTTGGTTCCAAATGCTTCATTCACAACAATGGGAAGGTAAACCTAGGTAAATTCGACCCTAAGTATGATTCTGGAATTTTCATTGGCTATTCTAGTAGAAGTAAGGCTTATAGAGTATTCAATAAAAGGACTTCTACTGTTGAAGAGTCAGTTCATGTAGTCTTTGATGAAACTGACTCTGAGCAGAATATTTCAACAAAAGATGAATCATTTTTTCAAAAGAAAGTTAAAAACTCTTCACAATTATTATCTCCACTAGATGAATCCAATGAGGAGGGACAAGAGGATGATCCTCATGATATACCAGCTGGACCCTCAGCATGGAAACATCACAGGGATCATCCACCTGAGCAAATCATCGGTGGGGTTAATGAAGGTGTTAAAACCAGAAATCAAATTCAAAATAAAATGCATTTCTCTTCATTTATTTCTGAAATTGAACCCACTTGCATTGAAGAAGCTTTAGAGGATTGTGATTGGATAATTGCAATGCAAGATGAACTCAATCAGTTTGAAAGAAGTCAAGTTTGGGATTTAGTTCCAAGGCCTTCAAATTATCCTATTATTGGAACTAAATGGGTTTTCAAAAACAAGCTTGATGAATATGGGTCTGTTGTCAGAAATAAGGCAAGACTTGTGGCTAAAGGATATAACCAAGAAGAAGGTATTGATTATGAGGAGACTTTTGCCCCAGTTGCAAGATTGGAAGCAATAAGACTTTTATTAGCCTTTGCATCTCTCAAAAATTTTAAACTTTATCAAATGGATGTAAAGAGTGCCTTTCTTAATGGTTATATCATGGAGGAGGTATATGTTGAACAACCTCCTGGTTTTGAAATCTCTACTAAACTAGATCATGTCTTTAAGCTTAAAAAGGCCTTATATGGACTTAAACAGGCACCAAGAGCCTGGTATGAAAGACTAAGTAATTTCCTATTAGAAAAGGGTTTTTCAAGAGGAAAAGTAGATACCACTCTATTTATTTTACATAAGAAGAAAAATATGCTTGTTGTACAAATTTATGTAGATGATATTATTTTTGGTGCTACTGATGAATCTCTCTGTGAGGAATTTTCTAAGACTATGCAGGGAGAATTCGAGATGTCCATGATGGGAGAACTCAATTTCTTTCTAGGTCTTCAGATTAAACAAAGAAAGGATGGAATCTTTATTTCCCAATCCAAGTATGTAAAGGAGATCTTGAAGAAATTTGGAATGGACTTGTCCAAGGAAGAAGATACCCCAATGAGCTCTACAGTGGTACTGGATGCTGATCTAGAGGGAAAAGACTTCAATAAATCAATATATAGAGGTCTAATTGGTTCTCTCCTATATGTAACGGCCAGCAGACCAGATATTCAATTTAGTGTGGGAGTGTGTGCCAGATATCAAGCTAATCCAAAAGAAACACATCACACATGTGTTAAAAGAATCTTGAGATATCTGGTAAGAACTCAGGAGTTGGGGTTGTGGTATCCAAAGGGAAGTCAGGAGTATCTCATTGCTTACTCAGACTCAGACCATGCTGGGTACAAAACTGACAGAAAGAGTACCAGTGGTCAATGTCAATATCTTGGAGGATCCTTAGTCTCATGGGCAAGCAAGAAGCAGACATGTGTCTCTCTATCATCAACTGAAGTTGAATACATAGCTGTTGCAAGCTGTTGTGCTCAAGTTCTATGGCTCAAACATCAATTAAGGGATTTGGGGATGGAATTTCCAGAAGTTCCAATCCTCTGTGACAACACAAGCACCATTAGTTTGGCCAAAAATCCTGTGCATCACACAAGAACAAAGCACATAGATGTAAGGCATCATTTCATCAGAGATCATGTATAGAAGAAGGATGTCAGAGTGGAATTTATTTCAACACATCTGCAACTAGCTGATATCTTCACTAAGCCCTTAACAACTGAACAATTCATGTTCATCAGAAGAGAATTGGGAATGGTAAATCCCAATGAGTTGTAAGTTTGTGTAGAATTCTTTAATTTTCTAAAATTCATCTGAATTACTTCATGTTTTGATGATCTAGTACTAACTTAGGCGTCGGAGTGTCAAAATAGAATTTTTGCAGGTTCTGCGTCCAATCGATCAGGCAACCTTAATCGATTACAGAGCATGCCCTGTAATCCCTGTAATCGATTAGGCATCGATTAGAGAAGAAAGAAGGATCGATTAGGGACAAAGGCACAATCGATCAGAACTGTCTAATCGATCACAAGGAAGGAGTAATCGATTAGGCATCGATTACTCAGCATGGACCTATCGATCACAGCAATCCCTAATCGATCAGACGCATCTCATCAATCAGAGACTACACCCTGTAATCGATTACTCAGCACGTGTAATCGATTAGGCGTCAACGGTAACTTTTGTAACGTACACTTTCTCTGACAGTTACATGCTTTTCTGTGATTTCTCTCTCATATAAACTTGACATATGTATCTGAAGCATCATTTCGCACCATATTTCATTCGTTCTAAAGCATTCTCTCTTCATCTACTCTTGAACCCTAACGTTCGAATCATCAAATCCCTTCGTAACCATCATAATTGTTGCCATTATTCGAATCATCATCAGACATAACTCCTCCAAACCAGTTACAACCCTTCGAATCATCAGACATATCCTTAACCTCTCTATATAACCCTACCCATGGCACCCAAAATGCGCATACCAAAGAACTACAGAGCCCAGATCATCCCAGACACAGTTCCTTTGCCAGAAGGTGATCCTGCTTTAACCTTCAGACACTCATCACCTCCCTCAAATCCTCCTCCATCAACCTCTCATCCATCACCACAAATGGCCAAAACCCGTGGCTTTGCATCAAAATCCCAAACCAAAAGTCCTACTTCAGTCAGAGTCAGAGAACTCATTTCTGGGGATACAGAAGTGCCTATTGATTCATCATTTGCTTAGGGTCCTATTGAGGATGCCTCCGAAGATATTCAGAGGAGATCTCTGCAACCTAGGTGTGGGTTTGTTGATATAGTCTATCTAGAGAAGAATGGTTTTCCTGTGTCTGAATGGTTGGAGCCCTACAAGCATTGGATAGGGATCAAGAACCACTATAATGATAGGGTTATCAAGGCCTTCTATTCCAACATGAAGATTCATGTCCTTGAAACAGAAGGGAAAGTCATAGGAATTACCATATCTTCCAAAGTCAGAGGCAAGGCTTTCTCTTTTGATTGGAAGAATTTGAACCAATGGATTCATATGGATGGGCCTAATATGGAAGAGTACAACTCTTGGCAGATAAGGAAAAAATTTTCAGATGAGGAACTCAAGCAGATCTATCAGCCAACGAGTCCTATCAAGGGTAATTTGACACCTGCTCAACTGCCTCCTGCCTATAGGATCCTTCATTATGCTTATTCCAGATGTATGGTCAACAAGGCAGGAAACTTTTCCCTGATTCTTGATATTGATAATCCTATTCTGCCCATGCTGATCAACAAGATTCCCATCAATCCTGGACAAGTTATCTGTGAGGAATTTCTGAGGTTTCACAAGACTAAGACAGTGAAGACCACTCTTCCCTTTGCTCAACTTGTTTCTTTCATTCTCTGCAACAACAAAATTTTCTGGCTTAAAGGGGAACAGAATAAAGAACCACCCAAGTTTGATCTGACCACTCTGAAGAAGATGGGGATCAGTCCCTTTGGACAGACTCCTTCTCTGCCTGATCCTACCATTCACATTGAAGAGGAACAACCTCAAGAGGAATTTGGACCAGAAGACATTCCTGACCAGGGACATGCTCCAGACCCCATGGATCAAGAAGAAACACCACATGCCTCTCCTGTGAGCCCTACACCACATTCACATTCTCATCCTTCAACATCTCTTCCAGATCAAGGGGTTTCCCTTCATGCAAACATTATTGATGATCTTGTTGAGAGAGTTTCAGCCAGAGTTGTGGAAGAAGTGGCTCTGGAACATCAAGCCATGGAGGATCGATTGCTCAAAAGATTAGTGGCTGCTTTGAATGACTCTGTGGTGAAATCTGTCAAGGAAAGCACCATGACCATTTTCAATGGGTATGATGCTGTGGTGAATATGCACAAGTTCTTGCACAATAGACTTGCTGGGCTGGAGAACATTCTCAGGCAATCTCATCAGGTCAACCTCCCAGGCTCTCCCTTATCCCCATTTGCTGGACATGAGGCACATCAGGTTTCTCCCATCCACTATTCACCCTCTCACTCTCATCCCTCTCCTCCTATTCCCCAAACACAACCCTCCCCCAAACACACTCCTTCACCATCCAAACCTTCATCTCCCTCCAAACAACCTTCTTCCAGTTCCTCAGATCATCCAGACCCTCCACCCTCTCCTGACCACATCCTTACCCCTGCCTCTCATCCTGCACCTCCCCAACAACCTCCACCACCACCTTCTCAGCCTACACCTTCTCCTAAACCTGAAATTGCCAAGACTTATATCAGAAAAGGGAAATCTGTCCTAGAAGTCTCCCCTCCCTCTTTTGATGATGCCAAAAAGGGGGAGAAGATATTCAGTGTTCCAACTCCTGGAGAAAGCAGTCAGATTCAAGAAAAGGCTGTGGAAGCTGCCACTATTCTCTCATCCATTGCCTCTAAAATCCCTCAGATGCCTCAAATTCCTGAGGAAGTCACCATGAGCCAGACTCTTGAGGAAATTCATGAGCTTGCAGAAGCCATCAAGTTAAGCATGACTGAAGAAGAGGTGGTAGTAGAAGAAGCCTCAGATTCTGAAGTTGAAGCCACCACCAATGTTCCCCCAGAAAATGCTGAAAATGTTCTGGAAGAAAACCTGGAGATGGCTATGGTCCTGTATGAAGGGGAGCCCAAACCTGTTGCTATTGACTTGTTGCCCCATTATCTTCATCAGGCAGAAGAGCTGCATCAGCAAGTAGAAGAATTGTGCCAGACTTTGGCTCAGAGCCAAAAAGAAATGGAAGACAGAGATGCAGCAAAGGCTGAGTTGGCTGATTCAGGAAAGAAACATCATGAGCCTCAGCCTGTATTACCTAGATGGGGTGTTCAGAAGCAAGTTAAATTTAAAAAGTCTGATCAGAAGAAAGTGATGGATCCCATTCAGACTACATCAGACTTTCTGAAATCTGATGAGGAAGAGGAGGGGCAAGAAGTTCAATTTGTTGATAAAGGGAAAAGAATCAAGAAAGTTGCCCCTAAGCCAGCTGTCAAAGAAATTCCAAGGAGGAGTACCAGGGCAAAGGGCAACAAAAGGCATTGTAATTGAAGAACCTAAGCCTACCCAACAGCCAGCTTCAAAGAGAAACGTTGCACCTAAGGGGAAAGGAAAATCTGTCAAACCTCCTCCTAAGAAGAAACAAAAGCGTCCATCTAAATTGGATGAGCTTTTGTCCTGGCTTCCTCCTCCATCTCCTCCTAAGAAGAAAGCTGTCACGAAGAAGAAGAAAGCTCCTGCTAAGATAAAGGAGAAAGAACTTGAGTCTGAGATACTTGAAGATCCATCAACTGACTCTGGAGGAATTAGTAGTGAATCTGGGGACTATGATCTGGACACATCAAAATGGAAGGATGACACTGATTCTGACTGATCCAGAAAACTTTCATCACCCTTAGCTATCCTCATATGCATCACTCACACTCTGCATATTTATTTGCTTCCTAGTTTTTGTTGTCTTATTATCTGATCAATTATATTTCTCTTGTATTATTCGACTTATGGTTTATAATATGTTTATTATCAGTTCCCTATTTTTTTCTGTCTCTTTACTTGTTTACTAAATTCATTGTTTTGTCATCATCAAAAAGGGGGAGAATGTTAGAATGATAATTTTTGATGATAACTAAACATATCTTAGGCATAGGGAAGGGCTATGATAAAGATCAGAAATATCTTAGGCATAATCTGATAGAGAATCCTAAGTCTTGACCAATCGATCAGGGATAGATTACAAGTCAAATATCTTAAGTCCAATCGATTAGAGAAGAATCAGAGATAGCGCCCAATCGATTAGAGGCCCTTGTAATCGATGAGAGAAACTAGCCTAATCGATTAGAGATGAATCAAGTTCAGATCACATAGCGCCTAATCGATTAGAGGCCCCTGTAATCGATGAGAAGATTTTAGCCCAATCGATTAGAGTCGTCCAATCGATTAAGAGAAAAATGCCTAATCGATTAGAGCCATGTAATCGATTAGGAGCTTATCATTTACCAGGTAAACACTGCACTAGACCTCCCAAAACGTGGTGTTTTCCAATTATCACAAAATCATATCACGTGCCAGCTATCTGGCGTTTTGAAGATGCCGCAATGGTCTCTTAAGTTAGAAAATATTTTGAAACAAGATTTTGAAACTAGGTGAAGAACAATTGATTACTTGATGAACCATCGATGATTTAAAGGCTTTAACCATTGATAGGTTACAAAGCTTATATCGAGTGTTGATTCTTTCATTGAAAATATTTGATTGCTGAATAGTCCATCAATTGTTAGAGTATTTTTCAAAACCTATACTCGATAGTTAGAATGATTATTTGGAGCAAACTTGAAAGTTAATGCTCGAGCATCAGTAAGACCATCGAGCATTAAAGAACAATCGATGATCGGTCCAACTTAGAAATTTCTCAAATTACCATTGAGCATTGTTTTAACCATCGATTATTCAAGTTCAATCGATTGTTAAAAAATCCATTGAGCATTGATCTTATATAATCAATCAATATCTAACTATTTCATTGAGTATTGTAGGCAAAATTCTTCAGAGCATTGAATCTTTGATTGAGTAAACCAGATGCTCGATTGCCAAACACAACAATAGATGGAAGTGATAAGAGAACAATTGATGATTAAGAGAAACATCAAGCATTGAACATGAACATTTGATTTTACGATTTCCATTCTTATGTTTGATTTCCTGATAATTAACTTTTTGTCTTCTGGAGTTTATGTTTAACATATTTTACGAAAGAGAACGCTGGAGCCATTACAGACTCAAGCAAATGATGATGCCATAAATAGTATATAGCCGTTATGAGTTGTACACTAGATATAAATTCACACAATAAGTTTTTAATGAAGAAATAAAGTACAAATCTTCCAGATAAAGTGCATGGGATCATCTCAACCATCCATCAACAACTAAACGCTCCTACACTTCAAAAATTCCTAGGAGCTAGAAGTTTACCTAAGCTGTAATGGGCAAAATTCCATCAGATCCTCTATATAAGCATTTGTAACAACAATTGGGAAGATAGAGACATTAAGTTTACAGCAAACATAGTTTAACTACTACATTCTCTCATCTTGCTTTAAATGTATCTGCTCAAGGTGTGAGTTAGCTGTATATCTTATAATCATTTCATTATGTGATTTCTTAGATTAATCAAACCTATTTAGGCTCACTAGCCTCCAATAAATCAACACTATTCCCAAATCACACTAAATCCCTAAATTCCATAACTTATTCGTTTCATCCCAATATACCATGTTTCAAGATCAAGCCTAAAAAATTGTTAAACCTTAAAGTGGCAGGAACTACATAAGAGAGGATAAATTGTGTATTTTAAATAAAAACTTTTCATTGCAATATACACTTTTTAAACACCTCAATGTGCAAAAGTAAATAACTTAGGGTTTATACTGGTTCGGTCACAACTCAGATCTATGTTTAATTCTCCAACCTTAGTTGGGTTCTACTAGTGATAACTAGGATTAGTGCAGGCTCTTGAACACCTTCAGATCACTCAATCTCACCAAATTCTCTCCCCCTTACCCTTTGAAAGATATCAAACTTTCCCTAGGATCCCAATATCCTTAGGAAAAAAAGGGAGAATTGCAAATAGGTCCCAAGTAAGAGAATTAATTTCAGACAGGTCCATTAACAACTCCTTCAGTTGTTAACCAAGACTATTGCAGTTGTTAATAGTTGTCATTAACAACTCTTTGGGACCTCTCTAAAATTAATTCTCTTGCTTGGGACCTATGTGCAATTGTCCCAAAAAAAAACACCATGATAGATCTTTTCTATAGTAGTAATGTTAGAGTAGATCCTTTTTACAATCCTGGAACTGCATGGTAGACTTGTTGTAACATCCTGAAAAATTTAATTAAGATTTAGTAATTTATTTAGAATTTCTAATAATGGGATTTGGACAATTACGATAATTTTTTTGGATCTGTTTGACGATTAGAATAAATAAATTATTATATATGAGATAAAAGGATTTTAGGAGCAAAATTCTTAAAAGACAATGAGAATTGTACTATCCTATTTTCACTCCAAAATTTAAGAAAATATAATTTATGAAAGAATTATTTTACAATAATAATATTAATAAATTTGAATAAAATATTCAAATATAGCTTAGATTAGTAGAATATTGTGGTAAATTTAGATATTTTTCAAATCCGATCTATAGATTGGATAGTTAGATTTATATAAATATAAAGAAAGATATATAAATATAAAAGATAAATATATATATATAAAGGGAGATTAGAAAAATGAAAGGGAGCACGTGGCTACCCTTTCATTAAATAAATAAACAAAACAAAATAAAATAAAATAAAATAAATCATAATGAATATATATATTTATATTTATACACACATAAAAACATACTTGCACGAATTATATACAGACACAAATTTAAGAGAGTATAGGGGCCGGGGTTAAATTCTCTCTAACAAACTCTGCATCTATCTTTCCTATTTACAATTCAAATTTTCTCATTTATAGGAAATTAATCTATTTACATTAAATACATAATTAACATATAAAGCCATGAAATCTTTATTTACATTCAAACTTAAATAAAATAATAGTAGTTATTATAAGGACACACATGCTGCACTCCTCTTCCTTCAATCAATTTTAAATATAATATACAACCCACACATATATAATACGTGATCTCATTCAAAAATTAAATAAAGAAATTTAAAAAGAAAAAAAAATGGAAGACATGTCAAATAGATATATCGATACAAATACATATATATATATAATCATACACACTCACATGCATCATCCCACATTCAATTTTAAACAAATGATATAATATATATAATATATGTGACTTATCCTTTTCTTCAATATTAAATAAAGAAAAAAATATTGGGAAGATACCCTCCCCACATCTTTTTTTTTAAATATAATATATGTATATATATAATCCCTTTGTGTGTATGTGTGTATATGACAAATCCCTGATTTGTAATGCTTTTATATGCCTAATTTGAGGCAATTAACATGATTGAGATGCGATATTGGTCCGATAATGTTTAATGTAGAACTTAGACTCTTAGGTGAAATTAGTGTTAGATTAGGGTTAATTGGCCATAATTGTAGATTAATTTGTATGAATTGGTTTATAGGGCTATTTGATCCTTGTTTAGTATTATTTCCACTTGCAGGGTCGCTTAGGACCAAAAGATCGGACCCAGGACAAAGAAGAAGGCCAAACAAAGGAGCAGAAGAAATGTGAGTTCGCCGAGGCCACAGCGAGCCAAAGGTGAACGGACTTCCAAGAGGCAGAGAAAAAGTGAGCGGCCACGGCGAGAAATCCTCAAAGTTCCAGAAAAGAATGTAGCTCACCGCGGCTTCACCGCAGGGAGCAGACGAGCAAAGCGTTCTGCAACTTATCAGTTCATGAATTTCGGGCCCAATCAGGATCTAACCCAATACCCACTCACTTGACCCGACTTGGGGGACATAAAACTCGAAACTTAGACCCCATTAGGGCAGATTTGGAGTCCCAAAACCCTAGCCTCCCATTTTTCTCTCATTTCCTCTCATCTCCATCTTCATCTTTCTCACTTCCTTCCACCCAAATCCATGTCCTCTTTCCTTCCCACCTTGGTGTTTTCTTCTTGGAGGACAGCATCTAGGCTCCACCATTCTTGATGGTGGGAGCCAAGAGATGAGCTTGGAGCTTGAATAGGGGAGTTTTTCTAGTTCTAATCCTTCTTCCTCTTGTTGTATTTATGCTTTTCTAGGGTTCTAGGAGTATATTTATGACATTTGGTTGTGTTCTTCATTTCTACATGTTGTATAAAGGTTAGAAACTATTTTATGTTGTTTCTTTCTTGTTGAATACTTGACATTGTGCTACATTAACTTTGAGTTTGATGAAATTTATGGGTTCATGATTTTGTTATTCTCTTTGTGAAAATTATGTGCTAATGCAAGGTGGCTTGGTTAGTGGATTAAAAATGTTAAGTGGTTTTGCATGAATGGAATGGCATAGGAATTAATTAATTGTGTTTAGACATTGGGTAATTACTCTTTTCAACCTTAATCTTTGTTTGGGTGGCCATCAATGAGTTGAGGTTAATTGAGAAATTAAGTGCAATTGTGGGGTGGCCCAAGTTATGGATTTAAAGTCTTGCATGATTAGTTAGTTCTTGAATTTGTCAAATTGCATGAGTGGCATTGGGCTTCAATCCTAGAGTCTTGATTTATCATGTGGGGTTCCAGTAATCGATTAAACTCTAGGATTAATTAAGTGGCAATTCGGGGTCCCGGTTGTTGGATTAGGAGCCCCTTACAATTAGCAAATTCATATTGATTTTAAACTTAATCAACTTAGGTTAAATTAAGTAATGTGCGGGGTTCCGGCATTAATTAAGTTAACCTAAGCCTAGCCTAGAGGGGTTCCTCTAGGGGTCTTTCAAAAATCATCAATTAACTCCCTAAAAACATTTTGAAGCAATGATTCCCGAAGCTTTCATTCATCAAGAATGATTCCATTTCCTTTCCCCTCCAAATCTCACTTTTATCTTATTTTTATTTTACTTTTGAACATATCACACCTTTTTCATATTTTCTAAATCAAAAACCAAATACAATATTTTTTACCCGCTTTTGTTAGTTTGCATCTTAACTACTAGGTCATCTTTTGCGCTCCTCAAGCGAACGACACCCGGGGGTTAGCTTCCACTATCCCCTTGGTTCTTATTTTCTTGAAGGGCAGACCCAAGGGAGCGCTACACGCACACACACTCGAAAGAGGCGGGCTCTTCAGTATATATGTACACGGCACTTATCCAAACTAGGGCACATTTGCATTCTTCCTATAATTTTTGACATGATTGAGAGAAAGAGGGGGGAGAGATAGAGATAGGGAGAGACTTTTGCTGCTAGGGTTTAAGGTGGTGGAAGTTTCAAGAGCTTATAATTATTTCCTATTGAGTTTGAGTCATGCTAAAATAGCACCGGGGGAGCTGCGCTTTTGTGAAATCGGTGCAAGCTGCAGGTAACTACTTCTGCCCGTTTGCTTGAAACTGAAGATTTTGAGATGTGTAATGGTATTTGTGAATTCTAGTTTGTAAAGCTTAGTTTCTGATACAACGGTTTGATAGAGTATATAATTTGAACTGGCATGAATTGTATGTGGTGTTATATTTTGGAAAGATATTATGTTTTGAAAGATCTATTGCATGAGTAAATTGTTGAGAATTCTGGAATGTACATTGTGCTTGTGGATAATTCCTTATATCTGTGATCATGTTCGTGGTTGTGTATGAACACCGAATAATTAACTAAAATGCCATCGCGCGATGAGGTTCCTTGTTGGCCCACAATGACTAAATAACATAAAAATGAAAGATGAATTGGGGAGAACGCCCCCGATCTCAGGTGAGGGTTGTGAGTCCCTACTGGACCATATGATATCGGTGTTATTGATTGTTTGGATTGTTATCTATGTATTGGATTGTAATGTACAATGTTGAGATATGTGATTGATGAATGATCTTTGAGCAATTCGATATATGATGATGGTAATATGTGGAGAGTTATATTATATTATATCATGACTGTTGATTATGGATTGGTCTTATGTATTTGAAAGTAATAAAAACTTATCAATTAAATGCAACATATATTACAAAATTATACATGCAATTTAATTGTTACTGAAATAAAATGCTACTTGATTAGCAAACTTAGTCCTTTACTGTCTCCTTTCCTTCGCGATGCCTTGCACACCCACTCCAATATCATTTCCTATAATTACACAACGGGTTAATATAACTTTTGGTCCCTGAACTTTCACTCAATTTTGGTTTTGGTCCCTGAACTTTAAAATTTTTGGTTTTGGTCCCTGAACTTTCAGTCAATTTTGGTTTTGGTCCCTGAACTTTGAAATTGTTGGTTTTGGTCCCTGAACTTTGGGTCAATTTTGGTCTTGGTCCCTGAACTTTCCGTAATTTTGGTTTTGGTTCCTCAACTTTAATTTTTTTTTAAGTTGTTTTTAAACTGAGGGACCAAAACCAAAATTACTGAAAGTTCAGGGACCAAGACCAAAATTGACCCAAAGTTCAGGGACCAAAACCAAAAATTTCAAAGTTCAGGGACCAAAACCAAAATTGACCGAAAGTTCAGGGACCAAAACCAAAAATTTTAAAGTTCAGGGACCAAAACCAAAATTGAGTGAAAGTTCAGGGACCAAAAGTTATATTAACCCTTACACATAATATATAATACATAAATAACTATACTTGTTTATGATCGTTCAACGTCTCTCTCGAAGCCTAACTTACTTAATACTACCCAAAGCTTGTCTTCTAGGCAATTTTTTTTTTGCCCTTATTTATTTAGAACCCTGACCATCCAATATTACTTTAGTGATTTACTTACATTAAACTTTCTTATTCTCAATTTTTGACCAATCGTTTCTATAAAAACCATAAAAAACCTTAGTCATTCACACACACAAACACACACCTATATATATATTAACTTACTTTCTATTTATTATAAAATCTTAAGAGTAAATCAATCGACAATGTAAATCAAGCCTAAGTAATTCAGTTTATTAAAGAATATTACAAATCATCAATCACAAGTAAACCATACCATATCTCCAGAATAACACTTCACTTCCTTCTTACTAATGAATGGCCAACAGTTCAAATTACTAATTCAATTCCAAAAACAGTCATTGCAACCAACCATCTTAAACAGCACCATTAAACCATAGAGTCTCCCATTTCAAATTTCTAGACAAAGTTTACCTCAGAATAAAACTGAATCAATATCCAAATCCAATTCTTAACCCCCCAGTCAAAGAAATCAACATTGTAGCACATTTTCCCTATTTAAACTTCAATTTCATAATCCATAAAAATCATTCCCAACTTCTTAATTAATACCTAGATCAACTTCTAAAGCCCCCCAATCCCAACTTGATGCTTCAACATTTTACTCAGCATATGTGGACCTTTAAACCAAGACTTATAAAACTTCTTATATTTAGGTAACAAGACAGAAACAACCAGCATCAAATTGAACCATCTTATATTTATTTTTCAACTATTTGTGCAGCCTAACAATCCTAAAGTCCTTATTCCCTTACTTGATCATGAGCTTGATGTACCATAAATCTTTAATGCAGACTCTATTGTTCCCAAGCTAAAACAGTCCTCAAATAATAATTAAAATTGATACCTAGTCCTGAAAGACCATCAAAATTCATAATCCATATGTAATGACCATCTGGTTCAGCAACTTATGACTGTTAATAAGAGAAATCTTATTTTCAATCACCTTTGATTGCATCCAGAAACAGAGGACAAAAATCCCAATTAATGAGTTACAACTTGAATCAAATCATACCCACAAATCATCTCTATTAGTTCCCTAATCTTTGGGTCCATCATTAACTAAATATATCCCCTTAATCCTTGAGAAATCATAGCTCATATTAGGATATGATTGATCAGATATCATAATAGGGAACCTTCAAATCCAAAATCACCAAAACCACCAAGAAGAAAATCCATCATTAGATTACCAACCAAACTTTAATTCTACTAAACCAACATCCCAAATTACAAAATAAGTCGTAACACAATAAAACAAAACAAGAAAAAAGCATTGGAAGTTTATATTTGAAATTTCCTTAACCAACAACAAATAGTAGCTTAAATCAATTCTAATTAAAGTTTAATAATATCATAATTTCTCCCTCTATAGCTTGGAATGATTCTAACCTACACCAACTTGAAAATTCACTATCCTAAAGTCTTCTTCATCATCAAACACAACTAAAACACCATATTAATCCCATCCTCAATCACCATTTACTTCTCTTCCTTTTTATCACCCAGATTCCCAACAAAGCAAGAAAAAGAGAACAACATTTCACTTTTCCATTGAATCATCAATTTACTATATAATTACAAAATACTCAACAAAACAGGATAATTATAACCAAATCAATTTAAGACATCCCCAAACACAGTTTTCCCCAACTTAATTTTCTATATACCTTAAGATTACCCTCCATTTCAAATTACTAACTTCCATTGAGAATCAAACTTTTCCTTACCTTAAAACAACTCCCATTTCAACATAACATCACATAGAATAAAGCTTCAATTTCAAACTCACTATAAACTAATTTTCTTCCTCTTTTCCCCTACTAACAGCCGTACTAAAAACAACCAAAAAGGAAGAAAATTTACAACTACTTCCTATTCCAGTTACACCTCACTTCCATTAATTCAAACATCAAAATTTCCTCCTCCCCTATCATTGAAACCACATGGCAGAGCAAGTCAGAGAAGAGAAAGAAAAATTGAACAACTTCACTTTCAAATAACACTCAACCATATAGAATCAACATCAATTCCATCTTCTCTACATCATGATCAGAAACAAAATCACAGCAAAACAAGAATTCAAGCAGCAACAAAATTGAGAATGGCAAGCGCACAAGAGGGGGGGTGAATTGTGCTCTCGAAAAATTAACAAACTAATTTTTGCAACACAGACTTTATACTGGTTCGGCCAACACTGCCTACGTCCAGTTCTCCAACACCTTGTTGGGTTCCACTAACCACAGGTTTTACAAACACATGTTCACCTGTCAACCTTTACAGAGTTTTAGAACCCCTCTAAACACTCCCCCTTACTACTTGTAAGGTAATATCCCTGTTCTAAAGCACCAAGCTTTCAGAACAACCTTAAACAGTAGAGGATTTCAATAAATATGTTCACTTAATGAACTGATTGTGATAAACACTTAAGTACAGATAAAATCTCTAGAACAATAAATACAGAAAACAGAGAGCAATGAATGAGTTCGTGAATATTCTCATTTTTTTTCGTCGATTCTTCATAAATGCTCGAGTTCTGTATTTATATCTCTTCTCAGATTTTGCCCTAGCGTTCATCTTCAAGAGGCCATTTGAATTTAGTCGTTGAGAGCTTATAGTCGTTGGCATTTAATGCAGTTTCTTCATCGGGCTTAACTTTCTGCTCTAGCTTCAACTACTCTTATGTAGGGTGAGCTAAGAGAGATGTAGACTGAGCGTTCTGAGCATCCGTACAAACTGTACCTGTATAGCAGCTTTTTCAGTAGTGCTAGCATGTTTTGCTATCGCTAACTGCATGGAGTAAATCCTGCACTTGAGCTATTAACTAAACAAGTAACTATATAATGCACAGCAGATGCTATCGCAAGCTTAGTCTACTAGCTCAATGAGATAGAGACTATATTTAAGGAATTTCAAAGCATTTTCTATCAATAGACATAAGTATTATCGCTAGCATATTCTTTTAGTTCAAAGTTCAGAAACATTCTTCTATCGATAGCTAATCTCATTATCGCTAGTTACTTGATTTGCTCATTAGCTTTAAGGATACTGAGTTATTTGGTTATTCAAAGGTAATTACAGGTATTCCACTATCGATAGATAAATATGTTAGCGCTAGCAACTATGTTATCACTAGATAACTCTTGCTCTCAGGCACTAGCTATTTGAATGTTTATTAACTGAAGCACTTTGTTATCGGTAGCTTAATCTTTTATCGCTAGCTGATTCCATTAGCTTAAGGACTTGGTTTATATTTCTGCTAGTTGTTCTTTCTTTCATTTATCAATGTTCTCAATGAACTTCTTGCAATAGGATCTTTCTTAGCGATAGTGAATGACTTAGTGATAGATATTAACTTTATTATTACTAAGTCTTCATTTGATATGGCTCTTTGTCTATTAGCGATAGGTTCTAGCTCTAGCGATAGTGATTTGCTACCTAACATATTTTACTCATTAAATTCAAGGGTAACTTACGCTTATTTACTTATGTTATATATGGGGTTAATCTTCATCAAAACTTAAGATTCTAACAAAAATCTGTTCACAGGGAAGGAGAAAATCATTCAAGACAGAGGAATCACACAAAACAGGGTAGAGACTTCTACCGATCAAAATCATCATCAAACATCACTCCATCCTTCATTACCATACACAGAAAATCAATTTAGCAAAGAGGGAAAGAGTTTGGTCCAACAAAACGGAATCAGACAATCCTAGAAATCAAATCAATCCCCCCAACAAGCCTCACTCAATTTGGACCGATAGAGAGAAGAATCGAGAAAAGGAAGCTCACTTATGGTCACTCGAGCCTTAGACGCGATCCGGAGCTTCTCGCCGCCGGCCATCACTTCCTTCGTCATTGGTTGCCTCTGTAGAACTCGAAGGAGAGCAGGGGAGACGAGAACGAGATAGAGAGATCGGGGGGAGAGAGGGAGATGAAATGAAGGAGATGGAAGGAAATAGAAATAAAAAGGAGAAAAGATATTTTGAGATGGTAAATTACCATTTTGCCCATCTAACTATAACTAAAGATATTTTCCAACTAGGGACAAATATTGTCATTTTTATTTACTCTTTTCCATTATACCCTTCTTTAAAAATTTTATTTACTATTTCCCTTTCAATTTAATCTTAATTTACTCCAAAAGTAATTTCTCTAGATATACTTTAATTTCCAAATTTATTTATAAGGCTTTTTAACTACCAAAAAATACCCTAAGGTTCTAAATATTCCCTAATTTAAATTCATCTTCTAACTATTTTTCCTCAATTAATGAAGAAAATAAGCCTTAGAAATTATTAAAAATACATCTGACCTCATGCATTTATTTATAAGGCTTTTTAATTTCTAAATGACACCGCAAAACCTTAAATAAATCCTTATTATCTCTTTTTGAAAATTTGGGGTGTTACAGTAGTGTCAAATGAGCAAGGGCAATCACTCTCTTATGGATGGAGGCGACTAAAGAAGCCAGTTCATGAGGGTAAATTTAGATTTGGTACTTGGAATATTGGAACCTTGAAAGACAAATCTTGGGAGGTGGTGGGGGTGATGAGGGATAGAAGGATAAACTTCTTATGTTTATAGAAGACTAAATGGGTTGGAGCAAAGGCTAAGGACATTAATAGATATAAGCTTTGATACACGGGTTAATGGGTTCTAGGAATGGTGTTGGTATAATTGTGGGTGAAGAATGTGGCCGAAATTAATAGGATTGGAGACAAAATCATATCCATGAGAATGATAGTTGGTGAGGATACAATCAATGTTATTAGTGCCTATGCTCCTCATATTGGGTCAAAAACTTTTTTTAAAGAAATAGTTTTGGGAGGAAATGGAGGGGTTGATTCAAAGAATACTTATTCTTGAAAAGCTATTTATTGGTGCTGATCTTAATGGATATGTTGGTAAAGATGAAGGACAATATGTAGGGGCCCATGGTAGTTTTGGTTTTGGTGAGCTTCATAACAAATGACAATCTATTCTTGTATTCTATATGGCTTACAACCTCAAAACTGTCAACACTTGTTTTAAGAAACGGGGATGAGAATCTTATCACATATAAGAGTGGAACTAATAGATCACAGATAAATTTCATCTTGGTAAAGAATTCAGACAGAAGAATTTGTACAAACTGCAAAGTGATCCCAGGTGATGGTGTAACTACCCACATAGGGCTCTAGTTTTAGATGTACGTATGAAGTTTACAAAACAGAAGCGGCGAGAAATGTTACAGCCACAAGTAGATGGTAGAAAATTAAGTTCAAGTGAGAGTGTTTCAAGGCTATACACATGTGTGATAATGATGAAAATTGGGATAAATATCGCTTACTGAAAAAGAAAGCCAAAAAAAGCAGTGAGTGAAGCCCATTCTAAAGCATTTTAGAAGTTTTAAAAGGAGCTAGGGACAAGATCTGGGGTACAAAAAATTTATCAGATTGCAAAGAATAAGGAGAGAAAATCGAGGGATTTAGATCAAGTGAGGTGCATAAAGGATGAATAAGATAAAGTCTTGGTAATGGATGCTGATATCAAGAATAGATGGAAGACATACTTTTATAATTTGTTCAATAAGAGATGGACCTTTGAATTATGAGTTAGATTATCTGACAATAAGTGAAAGGGAACTCAATTTTACATTCTATCATAGGATTATAGTTAAAGCACCCCCAAACTTAGACTTTTACTCGTCCTCGAGTAAAACAAAAGATAAGATTGAAAGATTGATGAATTATCCACTTACTATGCATGCAGGGAGTTTTCCTCATTAGTTGCTCAAGAGGATATATTCAATAGGAAATCAATGGAATATGGAAGAATGCAAAACTCACACATTAAGAACAAACTTCCCAACAATTATTTAGTATGTGTGTGCAAAGTCAGAGAACAATTCTTCAGCAAATGTCAAAAAGAAAATTGCAGCATTTCAATATATATTAAGCTCTCTCAACATTCAAAACTTCATATGCCTACTCTCTTCCTCTCTCTCCACCAAAAGAATTTTTCTTACATAAATTCAAAATCAATGGGACTTTATAGGCTTGTAATGAGGCCAAGGGTTAAGCTCATAGAAAGAAAGGTATAAAGAGGATTCAAATATCTTGAGATAAATGACAATACATAGCTCATCTTTCTTTTCTAGACAAAATTCCCTTCCAAAATTCAAACCACTCCCCCAAACTTATCTCATTTTGATATAATTGTACTCCAAGTCTTATTGAAACGAAACTCTTTTCTTCTTTTTCTTTTCTTTTCTCTTTTATTCTTTCATATTTTTTTATATAAACTTGAAATGACTTTGGAGTACAAAGCATTGAATATCACGCACCACTTATATTCCCCACACCAATTTTTGTACCATCTTGCACATTTGGCAACCATCAAATACCTTCTACCAATGATTCATCAATTATCTCAAAATTTGGGTAGTTCATAGTTTTTCAAGTTGCTAAGATTAAGGTCTATTGTGGGTGCCAAAAAGAAAATTCATATGGTTTTTCATTATAAGGCTCAAAGAGGGTGCAAATGGAATTATGTTAAGGGTTGGCTTGAAAGGCTCAAACTCATTGAAAAGAATGCCCATATCATTTTTCAAACTCATGTAAAAACCATTACAAAGCCTCAAGAGATTCCAAGATAGGTTTTAGAGTCTATCAGCTAAGAAAGAAAATATAAACTGAAATGCTACAACATCTCCAAACAAAGGCTGTCAAATCATTTCCAACTCTAATGTACCAAAAATTCTATTTCATTTCATTTTTCAAAATGGTCAGAAAGCCAGTTTCAATAATGTAAATTCAGCATCCAAAAATATTGACCACAACTTCCTCTCAAACATATAATCTAAGCAACTATTCTATCATTGGATCCCACATTTTAGTTCAGTGGATACTAAATCAATCTAAATCTTGCTTTAAGTAAAATAACAAGTAATCGTCCAAGTTTCCAAAACTGAAATTCATGTCAATGTTAACAGCAGTCTATCATCAATTCAGTCAGTTCAAAGCGAAATTGGAAATGCAAGAAACTTCCCTGTAGATGCTCTTTGTGCTCCAAGCTTGCTTTCCTTTGCCTCATGTAAACTTTGATAATAAACCTTGAAAATGCTCAAAAGAGGTCACACCTACTAAAGGAAACAACAATAAAAACTTAAATTTTTAAAACTTGGGTTGCCTCCCAAGAAGCGCTAAGTTTATAGTCTTCAGCCAGACTTTCCAACTACTAATAATACGTATCAAAAACAAAAATCACCTTGTCTTCATTTCTCATCAAAAGACAAGGCTCCAAAAATATTGGGAATTCAACTATACAAGAATTACATGCTCCCTCAATCAAGAATGATTTTAAGGAGCATGATGCATTATGGCACATGGGAGGCATGAATTCAATTATTTCAACTTTATCCTCATTAACCCCCAAATATTTTGAAAACCCAATGAAATCTACTTGACTACCCTCAGTAGGAGCCAAGCTATCAGTAGGAGGATTTTGAACACACATTGCAGGAAACTCAATATTTCTCTCTCCCTCTTCCATTTCTAGCTCACAATCACCCACAAAAGTCTTACAATCCAGTGACAGCCCATAATCACTTCCCACAATTAATTGCTCACTTGAAATGGCTTCTTCCACATGAGAGTCATTGGAAGTATTAATGCAAATGCCTTTTTGCTTTAAAGACTCAAAGGTAGAAACCAATTCATTTGCCCTAGATGCTAAATTTTTAAGAGCTAATTCATGTTCATTAAGTTTCTCATTTGTCCAAGCTCTCATTTCATTTTGATTATCCAAAATACGCTCAAGAATCTCCTCTATTGTGGGCTTTTTCTCATGAATGGGAGTGATTTCTTCTACATGACTAGGTGATGTTTGATCATATGATGCATGCGAAAGGAAAGAAGCATTTGGATCCCAAGGCAATACATGTTCATGATTCCAACTAGTGTTAAAAGAATTATCATGCCAATCAGTTTGATCCCTAGCAAAATCATCCCCTACATAATCCAAGGTTTAGACATGGGGACATTGATCAATATAATGATTATCTCCACAAAAATTGCAACAAATGTACTCATATTGAGTTTCAAAAGCATTAGGGTCATAGCAAGAAGGTAGATAATCATTATCCTGTTCAAATCCACTACTTGCCCCATTAGTCCACCAGGGATAATCCATAAACAAAATTTAAAAGAAAATAATTAACAAACTAAAAAGATAAACAAAGAAAACAAATATACACATGGACACAAGAAAAGAAGCTACAAGAGAAAAACAAACACACGAACAAGTTTATACAAACGCAAGCTTAAGCTACTAGTGCTCTAACCAAGGTTGACCAAGGACGGTTTTGGGAAACAAATCCCCAGCAACGGTGCCAAAAACTTGTTCGCCCTGCGCCGTAAGTGCACGGGTCGCGCCAAGTAATAAAGTAGTAAGTAAAGTATCGTTCCCACGAGGATTTGTCCAAAACCCAGTCAAACAATGATTATTACACTCTCGCCCAATTTGAGTGACACAAATGTTGAGATTGAAAATTAAATAAGAAAATAAAATGAAAATAAAACTATAAACAAGTGATTCTCCAACTTCAGGGATAAAATGGGTCCTAAGATTATCTATCCGCCTTGTACTTCTTAAAACTCAATTAACCTCCCCTCAAAGAAGCTCTCAATGAAACCACGTGCTAATCTAGGGTTCATAGAGTACTCGTAAAAACTCTCTCAAGTCAAGAACAAGTGTTTAGTCTTATTAATTGCACAATCTCTTGCTACAATTTAATAAAACCCAATTATCAAGCTCCAACCCTAATGTGACTATGCAAGGCTAGCAAGTATATCTCTATCTTACCAACAAAACCATCCATTCGTCATGCAAACTTCCGGTTCTTGCACTACTCTACCCAAGTTCTATACTCAACCTAGCTCTCTCGAGTCATAAATCATGCGAACCCAACATCTAAATGGTGATCAAGCACTTAGAAGCATTAAGAACGGAGTAAAATAAGCACATCGATATCATTAATCACAAATTAAGAGGAGGAATCAAGAATCAATACATACAAGGGTTCAAAATAATACTAGAATCAAAGTATTTAGCTACTCATGTTCTACAACTCCAAGGGAGCATATATATACAACATTACAAACAGAACAAGAGAAGAGAATGAAGAAGGAGGAGAATAAACCAAGAGAGGAAGCCCAAATCTCTTCGAAGCTCCAAGCCCAAGCTCCAAGCCCTAGCAGAGCAAAACACTCCCAAAATGCCCTGAAAGTCGAAGAATGAAGAGTCAGATCGAAACCCTTCCTTTTATTTAAGTCAGTCCGTCGTTTTCTGTCAAAACGCAGTAAAACGCGATGTTCGCCGTGGGTTTTGCCGCGGCGAGCCCATGGCAAAGTCCAAAAAATGACAGAAATAAGTATGGCTCGCCGTGGCGAGCTGACGGCGAGAACACCAAAAATGGGCAGAAGCTAATGCTGCTCGCCGTGGGTTTCGACGCAGCGAAGTCCCACTTATTTTGGTCCTTTGCTCTGTTTTCCTTATTCCTTGGGCTGCTTTGGCTTCTTCTTATTTTTGTTCAATTGGGAGCTTGGTGGAGGGCTAAAATCTCTTGTTTATTGCATCAAATTATTCCTACAAAAATTACATAAAACAACATAAGAAATTAACTACGAAAATAATCAAAATTTACATAAATATACAATGATGTGCAACCGAAAATCAAATGAACATTTCCTATCTTGAGTACCCAAAATTTATCCATAATTGAATAAAATTCAAGTAAAATGTGCTAACATTACATGAATTTCTAGAGGTTATCAGTGGTTAAGGAAGCACATATGAAAATGGCAAGTGGCAAAGCTATTGGACCTGAAGGCATTCCTATTGAAGTTTGGAAATTCTTGGAGTAAAGGCACTTTAGTTCCCATTTATAAGAATAAGGGGGCATTCAAAATTGTGAAAACTATGGAGGAATTAAACTTATGAGCCATACAATAAAGTTGTGGTAAAAAGTGATCGAACACATGTCATAATGTGAGACTTGTATATCAGAGAATCAATTTGGTTTCATGTCAGGTAGGTCAACTACAGAAGCAATTTATCGACTAAGGGGTTTAATGGAAAGGTATCATAGCAAAGGAAAGGATCTGTATGTGATCTTTATCGATATGGAAAAAGCTTATGACTGTGTGCTAAGAGAAATACTTTGGAAAGGTTTGGAAAAGAAAGGTGTGCAGGTTGGGTATATCAAAGCTATTCAAGATATGTATCAGGGGGTAATGACTAGTGTTAGAACATCTGAAGGAGAAACAAATGACTTCCCAAAAAAATTGGATTGCATCAAGGTTCAACTTTGAGCCCATATTTGTTCAATCTAGTTTTAGATGTCCTAATTGCAAATATCCAAGAAGAAATTTTTGTGTACGTGCTTTTCACGGATGATATAATCCTTTTAGGTGAATCAAGAGAAGAAATTAATTGTAAACTATATTTATGGAGAAGAAAAGGTTTTTGATTGAGCAGAGGCAAGACAAAATATATGCACTGTAGTTTTGATAAAAGACAAACCCATAGGGATATAAAAGTAAAATTGGGAAACCAGGCTATAACAAAGGTGGACAAGTTTAAATATTTGGGATCGATTATACAAGAAGATTGAGAAATTGATGGTGATGTTAATAATAGAATTCAAGTAGGGTAGTTTAAATGGAGAAAAGCTACTGGGTTATATGTGATCATAAAGTACAAGATAAGATAAAAGGGAAGTTTTACCGGACAACCATTAGACCAGTAATCTTATATGGTTGTGAATGTTGGGCTATAAAGGGGTAGCATAGACACAAGAATTTTGAGATGGATATGTGGTCATACGATAAAAGATAGGATCTGCAATGATCATATATGAGGAAGAGTAGGGGTAGCATCGATTGTGGAGAAAATGGTAGAAAGTCGCTTGAGGTTGTTTGGGCACATTCAAAGAAGACAATTAGATGCGTCGGTAAGGAGAGTTTATCAAATAGTGTGGAGCTTTCCCAAAAGAGGAAGAGGGAGACCGAAGAAAACCATTAACAAAGTTATCCAACGTGATCTTTTGGTCAATAATTTATCTCGAAACATGGCTATTGACAGAGCATAATGGTGTCGTGTGATCTATGTAGCCGATCCCACCTGTGGGATAAGGCTTTGTTGTTGTTCTATATATTTATATATTAATTGTTATTAATATTTATAGCATATTATTTATTAAAATAATTTATTTGTATTTATTAAAATAAATTAAAATAATATATTATTTATAAAATAATATATTTTTTAATATGTTCCGTGGGTAATTCATGTAGATAATTAGCCAAGGAGATATTTACATTGGTAATTCTGTCGGCAATTGACTGTTTTTTTTAGTGATAGATGAATTTAAAAAGATGGTTAGGGTGTTTTAGAAAAAAATATGTTATATAAACTAACTAAACTAACAAAATAAATCTAATCAAATTAGGTCAATGTATCTTTATAAGGTATTTTTGGTCCGCTTTATAAGGTATCTGCTAGTTGGTGTTTTATAATAAAGATCATAAAAATAAATCTCCTCATGATAATTCTCCATGAAAATGCAATTTTAAAAAGTTGTTAGAAGTGTCTTTTTTTTATCATTCAAATAAATTGGACGGATAAGATCAGTGCTTCTGAGGTATTCCAAGGGAAATGCTACTAAATGAAACCAAACCTAATTGAAGCATATTAGAGTAGTAACATAGTTGATCATTGTATTTTATTTTCTTTCCATTAAGTCCTTTTAGTTTCACATGATTTTTATTTATTATAAGACATCAACTAGCAAATGCCTTGTAAAGAGGACCAAGAATACTTGCTGGTTGGTGCATTATAATAAGCATTAGAAGGAGTACCATCTCTTCTAGAATTGAATCAAATGAATGGAGATTTGGTTGTTAGATGCACCTTTATCCTAAAAGCATCTCCGAAAATAGATTAGGCTGTTAGATGCACCTTTATCCTAAAAGCTAAAATGAAATTAAATTACCTACATGGATTTGAAACTTTTGCTTAATCATAAATGACTTTTTATCGAAAAATTAAAATCCTTATCCTATTTCACAAATCAGTTTCTTATATCTTACAAATAATTTCTGGCAAAAGAATTCTTCAAATTTGGAGAAATCTTCAGGATGAGCTGGCCAGCTGCCACAATGCAAGGGTGGAGGTAGTTAGGATTAAATTCACACTTTCAAAAATGTCTTCTATTGGACCATAAGTTTTTTATTTGACGTTTAACAAGACCCCGGTTTTAGAGTGGCCCCTTTGATAGTACCTAATGCATTTATGTGAAGTACACTCCCCTTAAAAAAATCCATAAACAAGTTAGGTAGTATATTCTTCTTCTAGTATAAAAAAGGTATCTTCTTCTTCGTATCCGTACTAGATAAATATTATTATAAAATATTTATGATCAATTGTTTATACTGCTGAAGCTAATAATAGTGATGATCTTTTTTTAGGCCTGATAATGGTAGTTTTCATGGATTTTTTTAATAATGAAGATTCAACCACTAATGGCTATAGTTTTAAGGGTTAAAGGTCATATTTACCCCTAAAGTGTGCAAGGTATACCATATCTGCCCTTGAAGTATTTTTGGGTCCAAATGTGCCCTCAAAGTATGAAAATGGATGAATTTCGCCCTTTAATCATTAACTTGTTAATACTAAAACTTGCATATTAATGCTTCTAATTCAAGTTAATTAAGCACTTTAACCAATGAATTAACTTGTTAATTGTAGGAAGCTTTGATCCCACATCTGATAGCCCACATTGCTACTTGATTAACTATAGGCCATGTTTGGTACGGAGCAATGGATTTGAAGGAGTATGAGTTAGAATGGGAATGGGATTGGGGCACGAGTGGGATTGGGAAAAAGACTTTAAAATCATGTTTGGTACACTTCTACAGAAAACACTTTTCACGTCTCTTTTTTTGGACTTTTCACGTCTCTTTTTGCTAGGACGTAGATCAGGGAGACGTTGAAAGTCGGGACTTTCCACGTCTCATTTTAAAAATGAGAGACGTGGAATGCTTTTTTTTAAAAAAAAATATTTCGATCAAGTTTATAAATCACACATAGAATATATACATCTGCACTAAATAAAACGTTGATACAATGTCCAAGTCGCCACAAACAAACAGAGCCGAATATTCATATTCAGAATTCACCAAAAAAGAGTTGTCTATACATCACATATAGATTCATATGTCCTACAGTCAAACTTTGTGAGTTCTAATTATTCATATTTTGAAGAAACCTGGTAGCTAATTTATCCCAAATTTCATCAATTACATCTTGATCAAAGGCTCTTCCCCATCATAAATCTGCACCATATAAGCGATAAAACATCAATTAGTTAATTATAATTAATGAAGCAAACAATTGAATTATGAAATGCAATATAATAATGATGATAAGAATGAAACATACATATGACAAGCCCTCATGAAGTCCACTTATAATTATGTCATACATATATCGAGCTACATAGTACCCACATTCTGTATTGCCAGGTTGCTGAGGACACTGTAAAACAGACAAAAACAATTAGAACATATGAAAATAATTTACTAACATCCAAGGTATTATTGATGGATATATAAGTAAATACAATCTAAATGACATACCGTATTCCTAACAGTCTCAATTTTGTTAGCTCCACGTTTTGTCTGTAATGTGATATGTCAATGCAATATGGCCCTACAATGAAATTAAAATAAAAACTATGCAAATAATTTTCTTATGCTCATATTTACTAATTCAAAATGTTCAAACACTTACTTGGTGAAAATCCTTCTATGCAAACTGATTGGCCCACGATTCAAAGAATCAAACCAATAAATACGGTGTTCTCCAGGGCAGATAACACATAAACTCCAATGTCTCCTGAAGGACAGAATTGAATTTACCAAAGATACTCATAAATTCAATTAATTAGAGGGTGCATTTAGAGGTTAAAAGATTCATGTGACAACAAATCACTACCAGTCAAATCTGATAGCAAACTAATCAGCGCACCATACAAATTGTGACACACAATATCTCAGCAAATATAGATTGAAATAAAGTCACAACCAGCAATATGACAACTTGAATGCATAGCAAGTTCCAAGATGCAGCAAAATTAAAGTCCAAAACAACGACCTTTAGTGCAGCACAGTCAAGTCATGTTCAATTTCTCAATGTAGACATACAAATGGAGAACCACAAATTTCAAATGAAATTTGCCTAGCAGATTTTAACACATGAACAACTAGATAGGTATACACATCTAATGAACCAAATACTCAGAAATAACAACACTTTCTGCAACTTGAATGGTATGCATAGTGAACGAACTTACCTATCAAGGATTGGTGCGAAATAACAACGCTTTCTACAACTTGAAATCTGATACTCCATATAGGCCTCCATAATATTGTTGTGTTCCTCAATTTCTTCCTTTTCTTTCGCGGTTGTATTTCTTAACAGTGACATTGGACTTAGGAATGCGTAGTCTGTGAAGCCCTCCTGACGGCACATTTGGTGAAAGTACCTAAAATAGAACTTGAATGAGAACATCATATGATTATATTGGTACATAAACTAAAGGTAAAAATGAGTGGAAAAAAATAAACTTACTGAATTGCAAGTTCCAACCATCCAATGTCCAAATCATCCATGGTTAAAAAATGCCACGACATCATTCCTCCCAAGTCCAAAGGGATATGCCTTATCAAGTCCCACAACTCCTGGATCCATGTGGAAGTCGATCTTGTTAGGTAGGGAAGAGACAAAGCTGCATAGGACTGCCAGCGAGGTATACTTGTTGCCATCACCATCATCCAGAGGGGCTGTGATTGGTGCATCGAAGACAAGTCGCCTAGGCCATAAAATGAAAAACCCTACTGCTTCAGCTAACATGGCAACCTCTTCAGTAGGAAACGGAATATGTGTAGACCCCTTTCCCTCTACAAGAAGTCCAACAGATACCTTAACTTGGTCCTCCTCAATGGCTACATTATGGATGGTTGAAGCCCTTGGGTACTGAGTAGCCTTGGCAACTGGTCGCAGATTTGGGTCATCCAAATGGAGGAAGCAGGGTAGTCCCTCATCTACTGAACTAGGACCAGGGGGGTCGATAGGCATAGTACAACTGCTCTTTGTGCTTCGAAAGCCAGGAGATTCCTATAGTGTTTACGAAATTACAGAGATAATAAGTTCATTGAAAGATAAAATCTATACTAATTTATAAACAATATTAGATACTCACACGTTGTGGTAAAACACCAGGCGGCATCATACTCCTCATCTCACCCCGAACTTGTGCTAGCACCTGATCCCAGATTTTTTCTGCGAACTTGTCCAAAAATTCCTGACTTGGTTCATACTGGGCAGTGCTTCAGGAACTACCAAAATATTTTTTCAGACCAACTGTCCCATACTCCCCTCTAACTCGCCTAGGGGGATCAGGCTTTCCAATTGCCGTAGCAAGAATGTCCGGTCTAAGAGAAGGACCCTTGAGAACTTTGCTCTACAAGTTCATCCTATAAGGTGCAGGAAAAAAATCATTTGGTCTTATTTAGAAGAAAAAGTTAGTATTGCAAATTATTAAACATTAAAATATAACTTACAATCTTTTCAGCAAGTTTTTCTACTTCAGGGTTTACAAATTTCCCTCCACTCTTCCTTCCTTCCACAAATTTCTTGTGACGTGGAATAGGTGAGAGAGGTTGTACAACAATTGTAGGGTCTGATTGGGTTGCTTCCTCCATTGCCTTCAAATGTTCCTTAACCATTTTCTCTTCTAACCACAAATAACCCCCGCGAGACATTGTGTGTGGATACACATTTAGCTTTTGCTTCTCTTGCTGTTTTTTACTTTTTTCCTATGCACAGAAAACAAAGTTAGTATAACGTAATAAACAAGTACTTAGTAAACAAAGTTTATCTAAAACAAAGTTAGAATAGATATACCTGGAACTCCTCAGTTAATCGTGATGCCTTAAACTTGTTCCACTCCTCTCGTTTAAGATATGGCCACATGAGACAAGGATCTTTGTTCCTTTTAGGTCCTAGAACATACTTTCTGGTAAGAGTAGACTTGAAATCTTTCCATCGATGTCGTACTTCCCTCAGCCAATGCTTTCTAAATGCCTCAGTGTTCGGGACAGTGAAGTTTTGCTGCCAAATTATTAAAATGCTTAGTCAATTATTGTAACAAATAACTCAAATCATCAATCAATTTAAATAAAATGTTTAGAAAATACCAAAATATCCGTCCAGACTCTGTCCTTAGTATCTTTGTGTATTAATCTCCAATCATCTGTAAGTATGCTTAATCTGCTTCGTGCTACAAATCCAAGTTAACTAGCAAATATGCTCCTGTTTGGACCAAGTGGGATCATGTCCTCATTAAAATCAACACGAATGGGTTCAAAATTGCTGGTTCCTTGCTGCTGAACGCGGCACGGTCCGATCCTACCATTGTTATAGAGCCTCCGCCGTCCTTCTCACGTCATACGAAATGGTCTGAGGGAAGGAAGAATAAAGAAGGAACATTTATCAATCCGGAGGCTGAAGCAGTTGCAAATAGGATTGTAAGTATTTTACTTGGTTGTTCATTCATTTAACTTGTGGTTTTATAACAATTACCACTTACGATTTTTCGGTCATTGTAGGTCGAACTTGAGCAGCTGGCTACCCAAGGGTCCTTCACACCTTCTGGGAGGATGGACATCATGGCCACGGCAATTGGGAAGCCCGATCGCCCTGGCCGAGTACTCAAGGAGCCCAGGATTGTAGGGTTTGCCAAGTATTTTGGCCGCAAATCCAACTACAACCGTAGAGAATCCACTGAGGAGATTGTGGCTAAGGCTCGGCCGGAGATGGAGGCCCAATTGGAGGAGCGGTTTGCTTTATCCCAACGGCAGATGGCAGCACAATTCGAAAGTCAGGTGGCTGCGCAGGTCCAGGAAGCTCTTTCGGGTTATATGGGGGAGCAGATCCGTGCGCAGATTGAGGCACAAGTTAGAGCGTCTACTATACAGCTTGGAATCTCATCAAATTCTTCTCAACAAAGACAGCAGGTTTGAGCATCTTTTATATATTTTAATTACCGACTTCCGAGTTTGTCAATTAGAAAATTACACTCACTCTGTATAATATCATCTCCTGTAGGAGTCCCCCGCTACCGGAGGTCCAAGCGGCAAAGACAGCTGCAATCACACTGTGCTGTTAGGATCAATTCGTGAGGACCAATCAAATTCCACACCAGACAATGACCCTGAAGTTGGAGAGGAGTGTTATCTCCATCTCGATGTCCCTCGCCTGCGCGCGGTCGCAAAAGCTCTCCAGTTCCCGAACGCCTCCTTCATACATAATAAGCGTATTCCGGAGGACCAAGTAAAGGTGTCTGTTACAAATGTTCGAAAGAATGAGAGGGGTTCAGCTATACCTGTTCATGATAGCGAAGTAACCAGACTAGGCGATGCTATGGGGGCATTCATCTTGTGGCCAAGACGACTTGTACACAAGACTCAACAAAAGGCGCCGGTTGATGTGGTATGTACACTTAATTTTTGAGATTGCTTGTTTTAATATATTACAGCATGTAAGAATATATAACACTGATTTTTTGATCACCTACAGGTCTTTCCAGATAAATATCCTTCTCTCCAACTCCTGCGGGAGATGCAACCAAGTTTGCAATCCACATCCATTAAGATGCCTCCAGGAGTAGTCAGTCCAGATCGTACATATGAATTTGCGATTGATGGTGACAGAGATATCGTGGAGTTTTTGACAATGGACTGTATTGACCTCGCCTGGCTCGAATTAGCGACTATGTAAATTACTATTACTATTTATGTCTCTGCAATATTTGTACTTCTATCCTTTTATAATTTCAATTATTTTACGATAGGTACTTCCACGACCTATGCATCCAATTAAGCACAGAACAATACAGATTCCTTAGTCCATTGGCCTTGGCGAGGAGAGATGATTTCAACAACAAGGCGGACCAGCTGAGATATGAGGATGAGATGCGAGCTTATGTCATACATCAAATGTCAGCGAATCGGGGATCTGTCTATTTTGCGCCTATTCTTCAAGAGTAAGTGTGATTATTACTTTTTGCCAAATTTTTATCATTTGCACATTTACAAATGTTTTGTTGTTTCCGTGTGGCCTTAATAGTTTTAATGTCTTTCAGTAAGCACTGGTCATTAGCTGTCATTTGCCCCAGACAACATCGTTTGGTTTGGTTTGACTCCTTGAGGCATAATATAACCTCCTATTATAAAACTCTTTTATCGAAGTAAGTAGTTTTAATGACTTTTTACTTTGGGTTAAATAAATTATTTTCATGTATATTTGCTAATTTTGGTTCCATTTCAGGGGCATTCAGCAATGGCATTTTATGGAAGATACCGATGAAATGAATAATCCCATCACGGTGCAAAGACCTAAAGTAAGTATTTTGATTTAAATTCCTTCAATGTTAGTCAATTGAAATATTATTGAGATATTATTTACTTTGTTATTAATTTATATTATTTCCTTTGATTTATAAAGTGCCCCAAGCAACCGACGAATAAGGAGTGTGGGTATTATGTCATGAAGTATATGTGTGACATTATTGAGAGTGACCGTAGCGGATCCTTCCCACAGGTTTAAATTCTTATCTATAGCTTATTATATGATTCATACAATTAATACATATATATATATGATGTTTTATCTAACTTTGTATTGATCATAGTATCCATTATTGTTGCAGTTTTATGACCGAATCGATGAATTTACAGTCGAAGACATCGATGCGATTCGTGAACGTATTGCTCAATTTTTCCTTTTATTTTTGATTATGTAACAATCTGAATCAAAATTATTTGCTGGTGATCTTTCCTTTCATTCGATTCGACTTATTTTCTTTGGTCTGGCCTATGTTGGTGATTGTATAGTAGTGATAGCATTTTATTGTTATGCTCTGTACATTGCTTGGAACTTGAATTTTGTGTATATTGTATTATCTGACCTGCATTTAGACATTTGCAATGTATATCAACGGGGAATAGAAAAATTAAAAATGCTTTTTTTTTTAAAAAAAAAAGAAACAACGTCACACAAATATTCTGTGTGACGTGGTTTCCTCCGAGAAACTTACAACATCACACCTAATATTATGTGTGACGTGGTTTCTCTGACTTTCTACGTCACTTATTTATGTGACGTTAAAAGTCCATTTTCCATGTCACTTGTTTCAATGTCCCCTGAAAAAGTGACGTGGAAACCCCCAAAATTTGTGACGTTAAAAATACTTTTTGTAGTAGTGTCTAGGTCAACTTTCTTCTCTTGCTTCATTTAATTCTTGCAGAGAGTGAGCTAAGAGAAACAAAGTCTGTGAGTAACGATCACCTGCAACATTGTACTTGCATAGCAGCTTTATCAGTAGCACTAGCTCCTTTGGCTATTGCTAGCTTACCAGTGTGAGTCCTGCACTTAGCTGTTAGCTAAACAAGTATTCATGTGAAGCACAGTAGGTGTTATCGCTAGTGAAAATCATTAGCTCAATGTATACAGACAATGCTATCAGAATGTTAAGTTATTTCAACCAGGATTTTTCTATCGATAGCTAACTACGCTATCGCTAGTAACTAGTGTTATCGCTAGTTGATTCATTAGTTCATAGTGTTCTGCTACCGATATCTACTCATGTTATCGCTAGTGACTTATGTTATCGCTAGACAACTTAGTTTAAAGGCACTAGCTATTTTAATGTCTGTTATTTGAAGTATTTGTTATCGATAGCTGATCCTGTTATCGCTAGTTATTTTTGCTAGCTGTTCTAACATTTTCCCTTGTGATATCCATGTCATTTATGGGGCCTTAGCGATAGAGATATAGCTTAGCGATAGTGATCTATTCTTTGCTGGCTAGCTCAACTCATTCTCTTAGCGATAGTGAAGGCCTTAGCGATAGTGTATCTGTTATCTATAGGATTTTACATAATCAATGTTAAGATAACCTACACTCTTTTACTTAGTCATTAATCATGATTCTTATCTCAGTTTATTCAGACTAAGTTATATGCTAATTGTCCATTTTACTTATGTTATCTGTGGGTCCAGTCCTCATCAAAACTTAAGATTCTAACAGTATGGACCATACATGCAATTGTAATTAATTCCCATTGAATTCTTCTAAATTGAATGCTAATTTCCCATTATTAGTGGTTAAAATAATATAATAATCATGCACAATCAAAAATCCTAGAGTTCCTCTTCAATGGCATTGGCATAATGCCTCCATCTTCTATGATCTTCCAAAGCATATACCCATTTGCCTTAATGAATGTCCTCATCTTCATCTTCCAGGTGTAATGTTCTCCATTGAAGCCTGAAGGTTGGTTAATTGAGCTTCCTTCTGGGAGAATATTGTCATAACCTGCCATGATAGATATTTGCTTCTCTTGATCGTTAGATCAAATCATTCTGAGAAGACCTGCTTTGATACCAAATGTAATTGACAGGATTGCACAAGAGGGGGGCAAATTGTGCTTTATAAAATTTAGCTGGATGAATAAGAGTTTATACTGGTTCAGCCCAAACTCTTGGCCTAAGTCCAGTTCTCTAACTTTCAGTTGGGTTCCACTAATCCTCAAGATTCAAACAGGCTCTTGAGTGCCTTTACAAGTGATCTCTCAGTAAGAACTCCTTCTCACAGATCACTCCCCCTTACAACTTGTAAGAATACAACCCTTTCCCCTAGGATCCCATTATCCCAAGGAAATCATTCAATATATAAGTAATTCAGAATTACAAAGCTTGCTCACACACTTGAGCTAATAAGATTACAGATTGAAGAATGAATGAGAGAACTTAGATCGAATTGAGTACAATGGGAAATAGGTAGTTAGATTTCAATTAATGCTCTCTACCAACCAATGTCAACTTTAACTCCTTTTATAGTCTCTTTAGAATTTCTACCCATTGGTGCATCTGAGTCTCTGTGCTCTAGTTGTGAAACTGAGAGAGAGAGAGAGAGATGAAGTTCTGGAGATTGGTGATGATTATGAGTTGCATTGAATGCTCCAGTGTGTAATTTGTGTGTGCTTTCTCTTTCTTTCTTCTCTGTTGTTTAGTGTAGTGTACAGACTGAGTAACGGCTCTTTGGTTGTGTTTCTTTGTGTCCAACGTAAACTACCCAAAATAGCAACAAGTACATCTTGCAATATAAAGTTAGTTAGACATAAGAAACGAAACAAATTTGAAAATCTTCAGTTTCCAATTGATTGCTAGAGCTGTCAATCGATTGGTGTTTCTGGCCGTCAATCGATTGCCTTTAAATTGGTTCAGATTACTTCCTGCATCACTCAATTGAAATGTCAGCTATTGAATAAAAACTAAGTGAGTCAATCGGTTGCTTGATTTTCCAATCGATTGCCTTGTGACAATCGATTGATTAAGTTCCAATCGATTACATATATCTTGGATTCTCTGTAAGTTCCCATCGATTGCGCATCAATTGGACATCGATTGCTATCCCAATCGATTGCTTTTCCAATCAATCGATTTATGGCATTCTGATTACTTAGAGTACTCTTACGCAACAATCTATTGTTCAGTCTTCCTATCGATTGATAGTCCCCAATCGATATGCAATCGATATCCCATCGATTGCCAATGTAATCCTCCAATCTATTGCAGGTATAATCAATCGATTGCTTAACTTAGATTTTGAGAATCAGTTTTTCGAAATAATTTTATAAGTTAAGTTCTCATGATCCAATAGCCTATGTCATGTTTGGTTATCATCAAACTATAGAGTTCAACACCTTCCACCGTGAATAACTGCCAATTTGTCATCCCTTCTGTTATGGACACCTCTATGAGTAGCTAAAATGTCTCGGTTCCCATAGCGAGATGGACAACCTACATGTTCGAGATTTGGAACTTCTTTGGTGGAGCTGTTCTTCAAGTTATGGAAGGTTAGGAGTTTATCCTCTTAAAGATGGAAGATATGGTTGAGTTCTCAAACTCAGTAGAGGAGTTTTGGTCTTCAACTCTTTCCTTTCATTGTATTTATGCTTTTAGAGTTCTAGTTCTATTTGTATGTTTGAATGTAACTATTTAATGGTTGTATACATTGTTGTCAAACTCACTTGTTGACTCTCCAATTTTACCGTTTTTATGACTCTACCTAACCAAAACGTCTCACGAGTCACTTAAATTCGTACTAGCTGTCAACTCGGTAAAAAATCACAAGTTTACATGCCGAATTTACCGTTTTTATGTTTCTACCTTAGGAAAACTGTGTTAACTTGCTATAAATATCATGTTAATTATTTTTATTTGACCATGTTCAATGAATTTATAAATAAATTTCATAGAAAATTCTTTATTGAGTTAGATAAAGTATGAATGTTGATATATTTAATATCATTTATTTATATTTAAATTATATTTAAGTCAAATTATTGTTATTTTTTTATTTCTTATCTAATTATATACTGGAAACACGTATTTATTAATAAAGGTAAACTCTTACGAGTTTACAATCCGATTTTACATTCTTTTCACGAGTTTACTTAAACTCACAAGTTTGACAACCTTGGTTGTATATACTTATTGAGGGTTGATTGTAGCTTATTATTACTTTACTTTGTTTATGCTTAACATTGCACCTAATTGACTTTCACTTCATTTAAATGTATGGGTTCATCTTTTAATTGAATGCTTGGTGAAAATGCTGTGCTAATTTATGGTTCTTAATTAGTGGATTCCGGTGTTAAGTTATTGCATTTGGTGATTGAAAAATGAGCTTGCTAATTGCTTGAGAAGTATTGGACATCCACTTTCTAGTCTCAATTTATTGAATGGGGTGGCACCAAGGAAGTAGGACTCTATGGCTATGTTTGGTATGTAGGAATGGGGGTGAGGGATTGGGAATGGGTATTTTGTTAGAATAATGAGTTTTGATGATAACTAAACATAACTTAGGCATAAAGAAGGGCTATGATTAGAACAGAATTGCTTTAGGGATAATATGATATAAAATCCTAAGTCCTGCCCAATCGATCAGGGATAGATTACAAGTCAAAGAACTTAAGCCTAATCGATTAGAGATGAATCAAGTTCATATCACATAGCGCCTAATCGATTAGAGGCCCCTGTAATCGATGAGTGAGATTAGACCAATCGATTAGAGTCATCTAATCGATTAAGAGAAAGACGCCCAATCGATTAGAGACCTGTAATCGATTAAGAGAAAGATGGTCAATCGATTAGACATATGTAATCGATTAGAGAAGATTAAGTAATCTGAATATAATATGTTTGTAATCGATTAGAGAAATATCTATAATCTATGTGTAATCAATTAAACCTGCCTAATCGATCAGGCTTCCCCTGTAATCGATTAGGCGCATGTATTACTAATCTGATCTTCAGTGATGCAGGCTATAATCTATAGGTAATCGATATTTAATCGATTAGACATCAGACCCTGTGATCGATCAGAGGCATGTAATCTAAGTGGCGATGGAAAATATTCAAAATCAATGACAAGCCTATTTTTAGCTTTCAAAGTACAGAGTTGTTCAGACCTACTTATGGAAGTTAACGTTATCACACAAATTGATCAAAAGAGCCGTTGAAACTCACCTACCCTCTCAGCGATAGAAGAAGAGAGATAAGCTAAAGCAAAATCAAGCACAATGGAGTAAATGCATAATAGAATACATCTCCAATACTCCACCAGATCACTCAACTTTCTGAGCAGTGTCAAACGGTCATATTGCCAACGGATACAATTCTAGAAGAGACTATAAATGCTTCAGAAGAGAAGTTAGTTGAAGGAATTGATTGCCACATTGATTATTTGTATCTACTGCATTCAATACTCTCAACGTGTATTATTATCATTTTCTTAAGTGTGTAACACAATCTGTTCAATTGAGTGAACAATTATTCTGTATTCATTACCAAAGTGAGATTTACTCTTAAGATAGTGGGATCTTAAGAGTAGGGTGTAATCTTACGAAAGTAAGGGGGAGTGATCAGTAAAGAGAGGAGTCCTTGCTGTCACTTGTAAAGGCTATCAAGAGCCTGTTTTAATCTTGAGGAATTAGTGGAACCCAACTATGGTTGGAGAACTGGACGTAGGCCAAGTTTGTGCTGAACCAGTATAAACCTTGTTGTTTATCAGAGTTAAATCTTGAAAGCACAATTCACCCCCCCTCTTGTGCATTCCTGCCTGTTACATATTTTTTATTGTTTGGTAGGTGGTATTGGTAATACTTGGGATTGAACATTCCCACATATGTGGGCATGGGCAAACCCACCTTCCCCCCTGGTATTGCAATTTCAATACTGGGATTGAAATTTTTCAGGACAAAAATATCCTTGGTTATAATAATTTCAGACAACATTACCCCTCTTATTTTGACCTAATTAGGTTAGGATAATCTTCTCATTACCTCTCATCACTCTTCCTCCCTCATCTGTCGTTCTTCTCCACTAGCATATGTCATTTTTCTCCACTGAATATTTCTTGAGAATAGTGAGACTATTATTGATTGAATGAGAAACTAAATCTAATTCTCTACTGTTCGATTTTTTTATTCATCTATATTTGGTTTCTTTGTTATTGGACTGTTATTATAGTTTGTCCAGAAAAACTTTGTTCTATACCTTGACTTTATCTCTTGTTTTTGCACTCGAGTCAATCTTATTACATAAAAGACAAACTTTAGCCTCATATAATTTTATTTGTTTTGTCCTGCTTGTGTTTATCTGTCTTATTTAAAAGAAAAAAAATCAGATTCATTTATACCACAAGCATTTTCTATTATCCTTATTTCCTAGAGCGTGGTTGAGCTACTGAAACATAGGATGAATTTTTTTCATAGAGGGGTTTTTTTGTGTTTATATCAAGATGAGGTGGCAGTTTTAATTATTTTTTAATAGGGGTATTATAGTACTTTTATGATGTGTATATGGTTATAAAATATATTTAATGCATCCATTCCCTCCTAATATTGTCTCATACCACTACTACAAAAAACAGAATTTACGTCCCCTTTTCATGTCTCTTTTTTAGATATGAGATGTAAAAAAGAGGCGGTGGCAAAATTGTAAATATGTGGCAACTTTTCAACGTCTCTTTTCTAAATATTAGACGTTGATTATCTAAAAATTAGCGGCAACCATGAAAAAGGAGGGAAAATATAGGCGGGAAACATATTTTTAACGTCTCACAATTTTTGTGAGACATTGAAGATGAATTTCCACGTCTCACAATTTTTGTGAGACGTGGAAAAGAGGCAATTAAAAAAAATTTTCAAGGCCACTTTCAACGTCTCACAATAATTGTGAGACGTTGAAAGGGATTTTCAACGTCTCACAATTTTTGTGAGACGTTGAAAAGAGGCCCAATATTTAAAAAAAAATTGCTGGGCCTCTTTCAACGTCTCACAAGAATGGAAGGGGCATAGGGCATGCCCTATATGTGAAGCAAACACACACTACCATCAACTCAAGCATGGAAGAAAGACCGTTTATCTCGGTCATCGGCGGTTTCTTGATCGGTATCATCCTTACCGAAAGCTAAAGAAGAATTTTAACGGTTCGCCAGAACATGGATTGGCACCAAAGGCATTGACTGGGGAGGAAGTTTACAGCCGTGTTGTGAACTTAAAAGTGATATTCGGTAAGAAACAGAGGACTGGGAGTGAGTCATACATGTGGAAGAAGAGGTCAATCTTCTTTGATTTACCATATTGGCGTTTTCTTGATGTGAGACACAGTATTGATGTGATGCATGTGGAGAAAAACGTGTGTGATAGTCTTGTCAGAACGCTTTTGCACATTCCAGGAAAGACTAAGGATGGAATCAATGTGAGATTGGACTTGGTGGAAATGGGAATAAGACAACGGCTGCATCCAAAAGTAAGTGATAATGGTAAGAGATTTTATATGGAACCAGCTGCTTATACATTATCCAAACAGGAGAAAAAAAGTTTGTGTGGGTGTTTGCGGGGGATCAAGGTGCCACAGGGCTATTCTTCTAACGTTAGCAGACTTGTGTCTGATGATTTGAAGTTGGTGGGAATGAAATCACATGATTACCATGTATTGATGCAACAATTATTACCAGTTGCTATAAGAGGCATTATGCAAGATGATGTAAGGAATACCATAACTAGGTTGTGTATGTTTTTCAATGCTGTATGCAGCAAAGTTATCGACACTGAGAAATTGGACGAGTTGGAAAAGGAAGGTTACATTATTTTGACCAAATTAGAGATGCACTTTCCTCCAGCGTTTTTTGATATCATTGTCCACTTGATCGTTCACTTGGTAAGAGAGATAAGACTCTGTGGCCCTGTTTATCTCAGGTGGATGTACCCTTTCGAGCAATTCATGAAAGTCTTAAAAGGATATTCTAAGAACCCCTATCGTCCTGAAGCATCCATTGTGGAAAGATATGTGATTGAAGAGTCTATGGACTTTTGCAAACCATACTTGAAAGATGTAGAGGAAATGTCCAGACATGAAGACGGAATCGGTAAGGGAAGGGGCCTCAATGTGAAGAGTATGAAACCTGAAGATGTCTTACAAGCTCACCTGTATATTCTAAATAATATGGCAGAGGTTCAGCCTTATTTAGATGACCACAAAAGAAGTTTAAGGGACAAGAACCCAAGGAAAAATGACAGACAAATAGCTAATGAGCATAACAAGACATTCATTGAGTGGTTCAAGGAAAACATTGCACAAAAGACCGATGTGTCGGATACAATTAAATGGTTAGCTGATGGCCCCCGTTTTGAGGTTGTCACATGGAGCAGATATGATATAAATGGGTATTCTTTCTACACAAAAACTAAAGACGATAACAGTACTATGCAAAACAGTGCTGTAAAGGTTGTAGTGGAAGCTACCCACTATTCTAGTTCAAAGGATAAAAACCCAATAGTGGCTTCCATGACATATTATGGAGTCATTGAAGAAATATGGGATGTAAGTTACAACAAGTTCAAAATTCCACTCTTCAAATGCAAGTGGGTTAGCCAAAATGCAGTTGAAATCGATCGTCAGTTTGGGTTTACCAGTGTTGATCTTCAGAGGGTTTCTTACAGTGATGAGCCTTTCATTTTAGCAAGTCAAGCGAAGCAAGTTTTCTATGTGACTGATCCTGCAAATCCCCAATTGTCCATAGTCCTACAAAGTAAAAAACAAAAGGACCGTGGTCCATCTTCAAATCTAGATGACACACCACCTTTCTCCTCAAACCCACCTCAACTTGGTGAATTAGAATTGATAAATGATGACCAATATGCTTTTAGGAATGATCATTGTGAGGGTATATGGGATAACACATAAAGTAAGTACCTTAATGTTGAAGTTATTTTATGTTGATAGATGATGACCAATATGCTTTTTATTTTTTATATTTTATGTTGAAGTTATTTCAATTTTGTAACAGGTAAATGGAAGACAATTCTGACGATAGCTCACATGAGGATCACATAAACGATGAAGAACAACCACATGTCGATCCTCCCGAAAGAAAGCGGGGCAGGGGCGCCACCAAGCTTCCTGATTTCTCAGTCAACTTTTTCTCGACCCACTTGTAACCCCCCCGAGACATTGTGTGCTTGTAGATATTCTTTTCTTGATGCTCCTTTTGTTTTTGGCTTTTCTCCTGTGAAAACTAAACTATGTTAGTTAACTAATATAATATGTTAAAATTCATCAGTTTTGAAGCAAAGTAAAAGATCTATAGAAACCTGAAACTTTTTATCTAATCGTTTCTTAACAAACGTCTTCCAAGTCTCTGGGTCAAGAGAGGGGTAGGTCTGATAGGGATCTTGATCCATCTTGTTCCCCCGGATGTAATCTTTGGTCAGGGTAGTCTTGAAATTCTTCCACATCTTGCGCGCTTCGTTCAACCAAAAATCCCTGAACTGTTCGGTGTTTGGGACATCAAAATTTTGCTGCAAAGAATAAGAATAAAATACACATCAGTTGAGTAACTAAACAAACAAATACATGCATATTAAGAACAAATAGATAGATAATGATAAAACATACCAAGATATCTGACCAACATTGATCCTTAATGTCTTTTTCGACTTCCCTCCAATCGTCAACCAATATGCTTACTCGATTCCTTGCCACAAAACCGACGTAGCTCACGAAATTCGCGCCAATTTCCCCGATAGGATTCATGTCCTCGTCAAATTCCACATGGATAGGCTGCACATTTGTCCCATGACGGACAACAATGTCAGTGAGCTTCGTCGGACCTCTTTTCTTTCTTCGAGGGGGATTGTTTTGTCCCTGATTGTTAGAATCATCCTCCATGATGTACCTGTTAACAAATCAAAGATGTGAAGAGTCAGTATAAGGCAACAACTTTCACAAAAACAAAATAAAAACAATAACAGTACTTAATACATGATAATTCAAAAAGGTTCTCACTTTATGTGTTATCCCATATCCCCTCACAATGATCATTTCTAGAGGCAAATTGGTCATCATCAACATCTATCAATTCAAATTCACTTGGTTCACGTGGTCCTGTGCACAAAGGTGGTATCTCATCTAGATCTAAAGTGGGAGCGCGGTCCTTTTGCTTTTTACTTTGCAACACTATGGACAATTGCTTATTTGTGGGATCTGTTACATAGAACACCTGTTTTGCGTGACTTGCTAAAATAAAAGGCTCATCTCTGTACCCAACCTTGTGAATATCAATTGAGATCATACCAGTGTGGGGATCAACTCCAACTGCACTATTGTTAACCCACTTGCATTTAAAGATTGGAATTTTGAACTTGGTGTAACTAACTTCCCAAATTTCTTCAATTACCCCATAATATGCCATGGAAGCCAATAATGGGTTTTTATCTTTCGAACTGGAGAAGTGCATCGCTTCGGCTACCACCATCACGCCACTGTTTTGCATGGTGTTGTTGTTGTCCTGAGCCTTAGTGTAGAAACAATAGCCATTTATGTCAAAAGAGCCCCAAGTAACAACCTCAAAACGAGGCCCTCCTGCTAACCATCTTATTGTATCCGGCCCACCGGTCTCCTTTTGAACTTTCTCTTTGAACCACCCAATGAATGTCCTGTTATACTCGTTAGAAATCTGCATGTCACTCTTTTTCGGGTTCTTTTCTTTCAGGATCCTCTTATGCTCATCCAAATAAGGCTGTACTTCTTCCATATTATTCAAGATGTATAAGTGTGCTTGTAACACCTCTTCACGGCGCATAGTCTTCACTTTGACGCCACGTACCCCCTTACCGATCCCATCTTCATGTCGTGGGTTTTCCTCAACCCCTTTTAGATACGATTTGCAAAAATCCATTGCCTCCTCAACTATGTATCTTTCAACAATTGATGCCTCAAGTCGATGTGGGTTCTTAGAATACCCTTTCAAGACTTTCAAGAATTGCTCGAACGGGTACATCCACCTTAGATAATCAGGGCCACACAGCCTTATCTCCCTTACCAAATGACCAATCAAGTGCACCATAATATCGAAAAATGCTGGAGCAAAGAGCATCTCTAGTTGGCACAATATAACATAACCCTCATTTTCCAACTCGTCGAGCTTTTCAGTGTCGATGACTTTGCTACAGATCGTATTGAAAAACATACACAGTCTTGTTATGGTCATCCTGACATCATCTTCCAAAATGCCTCTTATAGCAATTGGTAAGAATTGTTGCATCAATACATGGTAATCATGCGACTTCATTCCCACCAACTTCAAATCATTCATAGACACAAGTCTGCTAACATTGGAGGAATAACCCTGCGGAACCTTGATCCCACTCAAACACTCATACAGACTTTTTTCTCCTCTTTAGAAAGTGTATGAGTAGCAGGTTCCATATAAGCCCTCTTGCCATTTTCACTGACTACAAGATGCAACCGTGGTCTTATGCCCATTTCAACCAAGTCTAATCGAGCATTGAGTCTGTCCTTTGTCTTCCCCTGTATGTGCAACAGTGTCCCAACAAGACTATCACCAACATTTTTCTCCACATGCATCACATCTATACTGTGCCTCACATCGAGATATCGCCAATAAGGTAGATCAAAGAAGATTGACCTCTTCTTCCAAATAATCTTCTCAGAACCGGTCTTCGTCTTCTGTTTCTTACCAAATACCATATTGACATTCTCAACACGACGGTAAACTTCCTCCCCGGTTAAGGGGGTCGGAGCAGATCGGTACTCAGATAAGCCATTAAAACACTTCTTTAGTCTACGGTAAGGATGGAACCGATCAAGAAACCTCCTGTGACCGAGGTAGATGGTTTTTCTTCCGTATTTGAGATAGTGGCAGTGTGTGTCAGACTCACATATAGGGCATGCCATAAAACCCTTCACACTGTAACCAGAAAGATTGCCATATGCAGGGAAGTCATTTATTGTGGTAAACAACATAGCTCGCAACTTGAATGTCTCCTGCCTGTAAGCATCAAACACATCTACGCCTTCATCCCACAACATCTTCAAGTCCTCAATCAAAGGTGCCAGGTAGATATCGATATCGTTACCAGGCTGTTTCGGCCCTGAAATCATCATTGACATCATCACATACTTGCGCTTCGTGCACAACCAAGGCGGCAGGTTATAAATGACCAGCAAAACTGGCCAAGCACTATGTGTGCTACTGAGACTCCCGAAAGGGTTGAAACCATCCGTACACAGTCCGAGACGAAGGTTCCTCGGCTCACCACCAAATTTAGGAAACATGGAATCTATCTTCTTCCATTGAGGAGAATCAGCAGGATGCCGGAGATATCTTCCATCGGATATTCTCTCATCACAATGCCATCTCAATTTCTTTGCTTCTGCCTCATTTGCAAACAAGCGTTTAAACCGTGGAACAATTGGAAGGTACCACATTACCTTCAAAGGTACCCCTTTCTTTGATCCATCATCATCACCAACGGCATCCTTCCTCGGTTTGTACCTCGAAGTATGACATTTTGGACACTCTTTTAGGCCCTCATACTCTTTCCTGTATAACACGCAATCATTAGGCCAAGCGTGTATCTTCTTATACTCCATGCCCATCTTGCTTAGAACTTTTTTAGCCTCGTACATACGCTTCGGAAGCACATTTCCTGCCGGGAACATATCACTCAAAGCTTCAAGCATCTGTGAGAATCCCGCGTCTGCCCACCCATTTTCTGTCTTTATTTTCAACAATTTCAGGACGCCGGTTAACCGAGTATACTTAGTACACCCCGGGAACAACGGTGTCTCTGCATCACTCCTCAACTTGTCGAACTCATGGACCACAGAAAATGACTCCACGCCAATGTCATTAATCATCTCGTCCATTCCATCATCACAAACATCATCCACCGCTTCTTGTACATTTTGTGACTGGCACGCATGTACGGTACTTCCCAATTCCCCATGCCAAAGCCACTTCTTATAACGGAGATTAATCCCATCACAAAGAAGGTGATCCCTTATATCATCAATGCTCTTACGATAAGCATTTGCACACTTCACACAAGGGCAAAGATACATGCCATTCTTACTGGACACGTTTGTTTTGGCAAATTCAATAAATTCTTCCACACCCATCTGATACTTTTTAGTGGTTCTCAATGCATGCATCCAACTACGATCCATTCTGTTAAACCTATACCGTCTCCAACAAACTAGTCAAGTTTATCTCACTACATTATTAGGAAGAAATGGGCATGCTATGCATATCTTCACTTCATGCAAATTTTTAAAAAAATTTGGCAAAGCCTCCTCTTGTAAATGTGACATCCAAAAATTACATTTACAATCCAATTTCACTCCAGTAATTTGAAGTGATTTATAGAAGCAAAACCAGCATGTAAAATGCAACAAAGGAACAAGCAACAATGCAACGAAATTCACGACGATTTTAGTAGCAACAAGATCAATTAGACAAAATAAATCTTCAGCAATTTGAGAACAAAAACCAATAGCAAACCAATTTACAAGACTTATAAAACATTTTGGCAAGTATGCAATATTTGCAGCAACTACAACGTAACAGCATTTGCAAACCAATCTACAATTGAACTTTAAACATTCTATGGCAGACCAATTTACAAGACTTACAAAACCATTAAATATTCTATGGCATTTTTTGCAATTTACAATTGAGAAAAAAAAAGGCAGTAGATTTAATTATCAGGAAAAAAAAAGGAAAAGAAGGAACCTCGATGAAGTGAAGCTGTGAACGGAGGCACAATTGAAATTGCTGAACCCGATAGGAGGAAATCAGAGCTGAAAAAAACTTTGAACAAGTAAAAAAAAAAGAACCAGATAGATAGAATTGCATATTTAATTACCAACCAGCGAAGTTTTCAACAGATATATTGATGAAAACAGCAGCTATTCCAGTACCTGTTAAAATTTGATGAAATACACATAATCAACAATAATTTAACATATATGAGAAAGCTAAGGATATATAAGGTGCATGCATGAAAGGCATAACGTCACTAAGCTTTATGCCTATGTCTCATTTTTTTTCCTCCTCCAAAAAACGATTTTTTAGAATTAAAAAAATACCATCAAATCTGCATTAGAATAATAATAATTTATAAAAACAGAACTAATGAAAAATAATCACAGACGCAAGATAATCAAATTAAAAAAAGAAAAGGATTTTTCTAACCACATACCAAACGAACCATTAATTGTTCAACCATGGCAATTCAGAACCAGAGCTTATAAAATTGAAACTACCAGAATATATATACACTTCAAGGTTAAGATAAGAAACTCAAGCAGAAAGAAGAAGAACGTACCAATTCCTATGAGCAAAGCAAAGAACCATTTCACCACCAACAAATAGCCCACATTACAGCTTCCCTCTAAGCTCCTATCAATATCAAATTACAGAAAAAATAAAGATTTGATTCTGAACTATAACAGAAACCGAAATAGCAATAGCAAGAAGAACGTACCAATTCTCAATGACTTCATAGTGTGGGGGGTTTGTGTTGGGGGGGTGGGGGGTGTGTGTGGCCGTGTGTGTGGGGGTGTGGGTGTGTGGCCGTGTGGGGATGGGGGGTGGGGTCCGTGTGTGTGTGTGGGGTCCTCGGGGTGGGGGTGGGGGTGTGTCCGTGTGTGTCCGTGTGTGTGTGTGTGGGGGGGTTTGGGGGTGTGGTGGGGGGGGTCTCGGGGTGGGGGTGGGGTGGTGGGGGTGTGTGTCCGTGTCTGTGTGTGTAGGAGGGGTGGGGAATTTTGGGGGTGTGGTGGGGGGGTCTCGGGGTAGGGGTGGGGGTGGGGTGGTGGGGGTGTGTGTCCGTGTGTGTGTGTGGGGGGGTGGGGGGTTTGGGGGTGTGGTGGGGGGGTCTCGGGGTGGGGGTGGGGGTGGGTGAGGGTGGGTGGTGAGCTTTGGGGGGGGTGTGTGGTGGGGAGCTAGCTCGTGTTTGGGGGGGGTTGAGAGCTGAGGGTTTTTTTTTGGGTGAAGAGCTGAGGGCTTTTGCTTTTTTGTTGGGGGGTGGCGGGAAGGGGAAAAATTGGGGGGCGGGAAAAATGAAAAAAAAAAAAGAAAGAAGGTGGGGGCATTCCACGTCACACCACAATGTGGTGTGACGTGGAAACTAAGCTACAACGTCACACCACATTGTGGTGTGACGTTGAAACCCGGGTTTCCACGTCACACCACAATGTGGTGTGACGTGGAAACTCTTTCAACGTCACACCACGTTGTGGTGTGACGTTGAAACCCAGGTTTCCACATCACACCACAATGTGGTGTGACGTGGAAAACCCCCCTCCTTCCTTTTTTTTTCATTTCCCTCCCCCCATTTTTTCATTTTTTTCAGAAAACACTTTTAACGTCACACTAAAATTTTAGTGTGACGTGGAAAAGTTTCAACATCACACTTAATTTTAAGTGTGACGTTGTTTCTTTTTTGTTGATTTTCAATGTCACATTTTTAAATAAGTGATGTTAATTGGTGACATAAAATAGGCTTTTTGTAGTAGTGAGATGAAGAACAACATTTATTGCCAACGGCTAAGATCACTCAACGAACATATTCAAATGACCTCTTGGAGCTGAAGAAAAAGGCAAGCTGTGAAGAGATATAAATACCGAGACTTGAGCATTTATGAAGAAGAGAACGAAATTACAAACATTCATTACTTTCACCTACTCTCTGCTCTCAAAAGCTTAAAGTTTTTATTTCTCTTAGTGAGATTATTTGTACTTCAGTGTTTATCAAAATATGTTCATTAAGTGAACTCATTTATTGAAATCTTCTACTGTTTGAGGTTGTTCTAAAGTTTGGGACTTAAGAACAGGGTTGTATTCTTACAATTTGTAAGGGGGAGCATTTAGAGGAAGTCTAAAGCACTGTTTTGTAAATGTTGGCAGGTGAACCCGTGTTGTAAAACCTGTGGTATAGTGGAACCCAACGAGGAGTTAGAGAATTGGACGTAGGCAATGTTTGGCGGAACCAGTATAAAGGATTGTATTTGTGTTTACAGTGTTATTTTGAAAAGCACAATTCACCCCTCTCTTGTGCATTTTTACATTCACACATACTTAAGGAATTAGTTGCATTTCAATGGTAATTTAAGCATATTAGGCTTTTAACTCATGCATTTCATGATTATAGACTTAAAATACCTCACATATACTTTAATTTCCCATTATAGGTGCAAAGGATGATGCCCTAATTGAAGGAAAGGTGATAAAAGCAAAGAAGAAGTTTCTGTACCTCGCCGTGGACCCCATGGCGAGAGTCAGAGAAACGAACAGCCACGACGAGGCCCCGATTCCGAGACTGATAAGGAAGCTGTAAACTTATTTCCAAATTTTGAGTGATTGGGTCCTCTTCAATTGTTTCCTAAATGATGAATTCAACCTCCCCAAGCAATCTAGAGAGAATTAGGAAGGTTTTTGGGTTGCCTATTTTGGTTTATAAATATAAATCCGAAAATCATCACATACACCACCAATTCATACAACAATTCACCATTCACTCACTCTCATCCCTTCCAATCCATAGCCCTCTGCCTCTACACGAAATTCCCTCCTCCATCCATCTATCTACATCAACTTCACTCATTCCACACTAATTCCATGGCTTCCACAACCAAATCTCAATCGATCTTTATGGAGGAAGGCAACCGGAGCTGCAACATTTCTAATAGGGAGTTATTTAGTTTCTCTTGTCTAAGTCTATTTATATATTTCAATTCCTTGAGCTTTGCAATATGTATTTGGTCTTGGAATAAGTGTGCTTTAATGTTTAATCTTTTGTTCAATGGTCATGCATGTAATTAAGCGATGTTCTTTTATATGTATGAACCTAAGTGTTGATTTCATGATATCATGCAATAGATGTGTTTCAATTATATCTCTTTTGGATTTCTAGTATATGTTGAATGCATGTGCGATTGTATATGTGTTTAGATACTAGGTCTAACGTTAGATGGTTCGATCTACTTCTAATGAGAGCCTCTTTGTGTGTTTATCATGAGTCTTCACTACCAAGTTGGAACTTAACAATTTCCTATTTGATTAATTATATGAGCGATGCGCCACGTTAGTTAATTAATTAGGCTAATTGGACTAAGAGCGATTGCCTTAGGTTTTGCATTAGAACTTGGTTTAAACTCCCACATCATTTAGAAGCTAGGAAGGTTGCCCCATTCATCAAGAGACCCATATTCATCTCATAAGTCTTCTTCAATCTATTTTAATTGCTTCTTCATAAATCAAAAATACCACAAAGAATTTAGTTTAGTTTCATTAACCGAAATCCTAAACACCCAAATTTTTATAGCTTTACATGCATTTAGTTAGCTTAGGTTAGTTCATTAGGCTCCTTGAGAGACTATCTGGGAAAGCACCACTAGTGCAATCCTTAGTTAAAAATATTTTGCATTTGCACCCCAAGGCGTTTAGGAAAGGTGGCAAATCAATTGTCCTGAAATGTTTGAAAGGTTTTAGAGTGATGCAAAGAATCCTTTCTATGATCATTATCTAACTTTACAAAAATAAGCACATTGTTGAAATTGTACAACTTGAAAGTATAAGAAATGGGTAGTGCTACAAGCTTCAAATAAACTTAAATACATATAACCTTGATACCTCAATAATGAATAAAACTTAATCAACCCTAAATCTTGAGATTTGTAAATGAATAGTTATTAAGGATGGTTAATTAGTGATTAAGAGGAGGATTTTACATCCGGCTTGCGCACTCTTTGCTCACTTCATGCATATTTGTAACACTTAATTATAGTCTTGTCCTTCCTATTGTAAGTAAAATTAACCTTTTTGACATTAAAGACCATTATACCTCAATTAATGTTTTCAAAATTGGCATGCATCGTCTGAACTTTCAAACTCTTGACCTATTCTAGGTGTAAACTAAACATCCATCTAATTAAATTTGCACGAACATCATATCTTATAGTTATACTAACATCAAAACTGTTAAAGAAAGCAACAGCAAGGTTCAAGTCAGAACAAATATCAAAGTAATCTGGTTCAACACTTTTGCTTCATAATAATAAAATAACAATTAGAGTTTTTATTTCTTTACTAACAACTGTATCACCTTTCAGCACTATACCACCATGTAAAATTCAGTTTCAACTATTTATTGTATATGTCACTATGTTCCCCTGAATTGTATTTATATTTCCCCCAAATCTCCAAAGCATTTCCATTCTATAGTTGAAAAGATAAGCATATATAAAAGAGAGAGCATGATAAATTTATATTGAACAGTGAAATAAATGAAAGACACATAAACCCCGCATTTTTTTTTTTGTAATAACAATGAATATAGCAATAGACAAACCTAGATAGTTTTCAAAGCTTATGCTCTATTCAACATTCTGCATGAAAACTTAAAAATATATGTTTTTTATCACTATAAAACATTTTTCAAACCATTTTTCGCTCTTATACATATAAAAGTTATCACAAAAAATTTTTTTAGACCTCAGACCTGCCTTATGAGAACTTTCCAGCACTTTCTTTGTTCAACCATGTCAACTCTTTTGTGATTTGCGAAGAAGACGACTTTAAAGATTTAAAAAAGCATGAATGGCTATTATTATGTTTGCTCATGAATGTTCAGGATTTATGATTCAAAACCATGTAGTATTTGTTAGTGAAATATCATAGCCGTTAGATGAAATCAACGGACACAATGAGGGGCAGAATGCACGTCCCACAATACATAGTTGACAACTTTGTCCCTATATTTTCTCTCTCTGCTTTTCGTTATTTTTTACGTCTTTCTTATCTAAATACGTTAAATGGTAAAATCATTTATCAAAGTACTGTAAGAGTTAAAGTGTTTATCATAATGCTACACTTAAAGTCATTCTTGTGAAGAACGATTTTAGATTTTTAAAGAAGATCGTTCATGCAAAAAATGAGTTCTATTTGATACAAGTCAGAAATCGATGTTCAAGTGAATGATTTTAACTTGATGTAAATTTTTTAATGGTTTTAAAATGTTAATTGTTTTGTTACATATTCCTCCATACACCTTATGAAGTTTTGTGATCATTGTTTGTGTTTATGTAATTATTACTCCCCCTATTCCGTAATATAAGACTTATTTAGGGAGTTGATCCGGGTCCTAAATATATGATATATTTATAATTTTTATCAATTTCTTCCCAATTTATCCCTATTGATACTCATTCAACAACAATCAAGAGGGATAATGGAATTTAAGGAGGATGTCAAGTGTGTGGTAGAAAAATATTGAAGATGGCAGGAAAATACACAGGAGGGAGGTGAATTGTGTATCTCAAATTTTTAAACTAAGAAAGAATCAAAGACACAAAATTTATACTGGTTTAGTCCAACACTTGACCTATGTCCAATTCTCCAACCATATTGGGTTTCACTAGTGACTCAGGATTAAAATAGGTTCCTGAATACCTTTACAACAGAGAATTTTCTCAGTAAGATCTCACTATCTCACCAAATTCTCTCCCCCTTACACTTTGTAATATTACAACCCTTTCCTCTAAGATCCTACTATCCCAAGGATATCACTCAATGAAAGGATCACAGGTTGACAAGCTTGCTTATTCACTTGAGCTGATAAAATTACAGTTTGAAGAACAGATGAGGACTCAGAATACTTGGATTGAATGCAATTTAAATTGGTAGTTGGATAGCACTTGATTCTCTACCAACAAGGTTTGGGCTTCAAATGCTTTTATACTCCGTTGGAAAAATCTGCCCATTGACAGCATGATCATCTGGGGGCAATGGCACCATATAAGTGGAATCTCTTTGGGTTTTCTTTTCTGGCTTTTAGGAGTAGATTTTGAAATTGGTAGGATCATTTTTGGAGCCATGGGATATTTAATGTGATGAACAGATGCGAATTTGAAAGACTAGAGATGTAGGGTTTGAATGCAATACAAAATTTTTGGATGGATGCAAGGTTTCAGTTCGAAAAAGAGTTTATGAAATGCTTGAATGTGTTTGATGAATAGTAACGGTAAGAAAATGTAGTTTTATATGTTTTGGGAGAGAGAAATGTTACCGTTGGGGGTTTAATCGATTGGAAAGTCTGCTAATTGATTGGTACCTTGAGAATTCTTGCGATGGCTGGAGAGATTAGTCGATTGGTGACCTATCAATTGATGGATTTTGTTGTGCTCTAATGAATCCCACGCTGAACAATCGATTGGGTATCGATTGTTCCTTTCCTTGCATCCGATGGCATTGTGTTTAAATCGATGGACATGCTTTTCAATCGATGGGCATTGCTGCAATCGATGGACTCATATCTTAATCAATTGGGTTGCCTCACAATCAATTAGGATATTAACCTTTTACTTGAAGTAGTTTTAATCATTTTCAGCAAGCAATTCCCAATCGATCTTCAATTGATGGCTAGCCCTTTGATGCAATTAATTGACATATGGGATATCAATCGCCCTAAGATTTTCCTACAACATGACCTGCAAAGAGATTGCAGGCCACTTCGATGCCTAAGTCAGTATCTTATCATCAAAATGTAACATAATTCAAGAAAATTTGAGTTAAGATATTCATACTGTTTTACAACTCATTGAGATTTACCATTCCCAATTCTCTTCTGATGTACATGAACTGTTCAGCTGTAAGAGGTTTGGTGAATATATCTGCTAGCTACAAGTGAGTTGAGATGAATTCCACTTTGACATCTTTCTTTTGAACATGATCTCTGGTGAAATGATGTCTGACATCAATGTGCTTTGTCCTTGCATGGTACTCTAGATTTTTGGCCAAGCTGATTGTGCTTGTGTTGTCATAAAAAATTGAAAGTTCTGGAAGCTCCATTACTACATCCTTTACTTGATGCTTGAGCTATTGCACTTGAACACAACAACTTGCAGCAACAATGTATTCAGCTTCAGTTGATGACAGAGATACTGTATTCTGCTTCTTGCTGAACCAAGACACCAAGGAGCCTCCAAGGAACTTACATTGACCACTGGTACTTTTTCTGCCAGTTTTGTATCTAGCATGGTCTAAATGTGAATAAGAAATGAGATATTCCTGAGTTCCTCTTGGATACCACAGTCCAAGCTCCTGTGTCCCAACCAGATATCTCATAAGCCTTTTAACACACTTGTGATGAGACTCTTTTGGTTTAGTTTGATATCTGGCACACATTCCAACACTGAATTGTATATCAGGTCTACTTGTTGTCAGATATAAAAGTAACCCAATCATTCTTCTGTATGTGAATTGATTGAAGTCTTTTCCACTTTCATCAACATCTAGTAGTGTAGTAAAGCTCATTGGAGTGTCTTCTTCTTTGGATAGATCCATTCCAAACTTCTTCAAATCTCCTTGGCTTATTTTGTCTCATAAATAAATATTTCATCTTTTTCTTGATCAGGAGACCTAGGAAGAAATTTAGTTCACCCATCATACACATCTCAAATTCTCCCTGCATAATCTTAGAAAATTCCTCATAGAGAGATTCATCAGTAGCACCAAAATAATATCATCAACATAAATTTTGACTACAAGCATGTTCTTATTTTTATGCAATATAAATAAGGTGGTATCCACCTTTCCTCTAATAAATCCTTTTCCCAAGAGAAAATTACTAAGTCTTTCATACCAAGCTCTTGATGCTTGTTTGAGTCCATATAATGCCTTTTCAAGTTTGAAAACATGATCAGATTTGGCAGAATCTTTAAAACCAGAAGGTTGTTCAAGGTATACTTCTTCCATGATATATCCATTAAGAAATGCACTATTTACATCCATTTGATAAAGTTTAAAGTTTTTGAGGGACACAAAGGCTAAGAGTAGTCGTATTGCTTCCAGTCTAGCAATTGGGGCAAAAGTCTCTTCATAACCTATGCCTTTTTCTTGGTTATACCCTTTTGCCACAAGTCTTGCTTTGTTCTTCACAATTATCCCAGATTCATCAAGCTTGTTTTTGAAAACCCACTTAGTTCCTATTACTAGATAGTCTATAGGTCTAGAGATTAAGTCCCAAACTTAGTTTCTTTCAAATTGATTGAGTTCCTCTTGCATTGCTATCACCCAATCACTATCCATAAGAGCTTCTTCAACACAAGAAGGCTTAATTTCTGAGATGAATGCAGAGAATTACATTTCTTCTCTAAGTTGTCTTCTAGTTCTTACACTACCACCAATTACACCTATGATTTGTTCTGGTGGATGATACTTATGTTGTCTCTAGGCTTCTGGTTTGCTTGTTCATCACTAGGATCATCCTCTGAACCTTCATGGTCTAATTCATCAGGTGACCTTATTGGTTGTGTAACTGATTGATCTTGAGGATGGTTTTCAATAGACTTTGATTTTGAAGGAATCTCATCATCATCATCATCAGTTTTCTTAAATAAATCAATTTCATCAAAAACAATATGAATAGATTCTTCAAACACTTAAGTTCTTTTATTGAAAACTCTATTACTTCTATTTGAATAACCAATAAAAATTCCAACATTAGCATTAGGATCAAATTTACCTAAATTTAACTTACCATTATTATGGATGTAGCATTTGGATCCAAATACCTTTAAATGAGCTATGTTTAGTTTTCTGCATTTGTATAGCTCATAAGGTGTCTTATCCATCCCTGATATGATGTAAGCTTTGTTTGAAATGTAGCATGCTGTGCTCATTGCATCAGCCTAAAATCCTTATGATACTCCTTTTTCATTCAACATGGTTTTGGCCATTTATATCATAACTCTATTCTTTCTTTCCACAACCCCATTTTGCTGGGGTGTTCTAGGTGCGAAGAAGTTATGGTGTATGCCATTTGTTTCACAAAATCCAGTCACTGTTCTCAAATTCTCCACCATGATCTGTTTTGATTGATGCAATTTCACAGCTTCTTTCCTTCTATACTTTCTTAGCAAACAATAGAAAAGCATCAAAGGCATCATGTTTAGAAGAAAGAATCAAAGTCCAAGTAAAACTATAATAGTCATCCATAATAACAAGAGTATATAGGTTTCCCCTATACTTTTGACTCTTGCTGGACCTACTAGATCTATATGCACTAACTCCAATGGCCTTATTGTGGAAATTATCTTCTTAGGTTTGAAAGAGGTTTTTGTCTGTTTCCCTTTTTGGCATACTTCATAGATAATATTTGTCTTTACTCTAAGCTCAGGTTTGCCAATTACAAGATCATTCTTAACTAGCTTATTTAATTGAGTCATGTTTACATTAGCAGGTCTCCTATGTCATAGCCAACAATTCTCAGTGTTACTAATGAAGCCTTTTTCTTGCATTGATTAATTTAGATCAATAGTATAACAATTTCCATCCCTACTAGCTCTTAATTTGTATTTTAAAGCAGCTTCCCCAATATCTAAATCATTCTTATCAATTATCATGCATTATCCAGTTACCCTTATCAGCTATTTGTCTTACACTAAGGAGGTTGTGACATAAACCTTTTCCAAAGTAGACATCTTTGACTGTTTGCCCATTGGTCTGGTTCACTTCTTCAATTCCATCTATTTTTCCTGACTGGTTTCCTCCAAAGCTTACTTTGGCACCTTCCTTGAACTCAAGGCATTTGAATTTTTCTTTATCCCCAGTCATGTGTGTCTTTGTACCACTTGTTGCTTTTGGATGCCTTGAGACAAACCTGCATGATAATTTACAGAGATTTAGGTACCCAAATCTGTTTAGGTCCTTTGAGGTTAGGTGAAACACTTTGATCTTTTCTGACCATGTGAGATTGTGATCCTTTAGGAACCCATTTATAGGTTTCAGTCACACCAAACATTCTGGGATAACATGTAGAGAAGGAATGTCCTTTAATATTATAATAATTATAAAAGCTAAAAGGACTAACACACTCAGTAGCTTTTCTAAAGAACTTCATATAAGGCTTTTCTTTAGTAGGCTTTTACTTTGCTTTCAAGGTTTTAGGTGTAGCATCATAACCAAGTCCAGTTCTATCTTTAAAAGCTCTTTGCTTTGTTAGCATTACTTGTAAAGCCTTACTTCCTATAGTAAACTTCTGTAAAAATTTTGAAAGCTTTTCATTTCCACGAGCAAGATTTTCACACTTTTTGCACTTGGATGTAGTTATTTCAGCCTTTTTCTCATATTCTAGATTCCTTTTTCTTAGGAATACTACTTTTTTAGCAATTTTCACAAACTCTATATGTAAAGCATTGTAAGAATCTTAGAGTTCATGAAAGGATGGTTCATAAATAGTTACCTTAGTGTCTGATTCTTCCTGAGCCACCAGACACATATTGGCAGTTTCCTCAGAATCACTCTCTTCTTGACCAGAACTGTCACCCCAGATTGAAGACACATAGGCTTTCTTCTTTCCAGCATACTTTTCTTTCTTCTTTTCTTTGTCCTTTTGTCTTTGGAGGCTTGGACATTCAAACTTGAAGTGTCCAAGCTTTTTGCACTCATAGCACATAGGTGGACTTTTCTGCTGGTCTTTCTTTGTGTAGCTGGGATCTCCCTTTTAGAATCCCCTTCCACCTCCACCTTTGAAGAATCTTCTAAATCTTCTAACCATTAAGGCTAGTTCTTTATCACCAACATCATCTTCATCTTCTTTTTCTCTGTATGTCAAGGCTAGAGTTTTCTTTTTCTTTTTTACTCCTGCTAGCTCCTATCTATACTTCATCTTGCTTTCATGTTCTGGCAAACTCCCAAATAGAGGAGTTATAGAGCTCATAGATTCTCCACGAATTTCTTCTATGGCTGTGGCTTTTGCTTGCCATTCATCTGTGAGGATGTTTAGAATTTTGGTAACTTGTTCTTCTTGAGTGAGAATCCTTCTAAGAGCAACAAGATGGTTGATGAGGTGGGTAAATATGATTTCTAGCTCTATGATGGATTCTCCTTCCTTCATCTTGAAGAGATGGTATTCAGTTGTCAGAAGATTTATTCCTCTGCTTTTTACACCTTCAGGTCCATCATGAGCAATTTCAAGAGCATCCCATATTTGCTTGGCAGTTCCCAGATTTGATATTCTAAAATACTCCTTTTAACTCAGAGCACTTTGAATCATCAGTATTGCTTTGTTGTTCAGCTCCAGGTGCTCTATGTCATCATTGTTGTATTCTTCTAGGTGTTTTGAGACTATTTCACCATTCTCAGTCTTCATAGGCATGTAGTCTCTATGTTCAATGACCCTCCATATTTTGTAATCATTAGCCTTGATGAAAATTTTAATCTTCATCTTTCAAAAGGCATAATGTTCTCCATCAAACCCTAGATGCTTAGTTATTGAGCTTCCTTCAAGGAGTACATTTTCACCAAGTCCTGCCATGATCTTTTTCTTCTCTGATCGTTGGATCACTTACTGAGAAGTTTAACTCTGATATTAATGAACATGGCAGGAAAATACACAAGAGGAGGGGAGTGAATTGTGTATCTTAAATTTTTAAACTAAGAAAAAAATCAAAGACACATAATTTATACTGGTTCAGACCAATTCTTGACCTATGTCCAGTTCTCCATCCAAGTTGGGTTCCACTAGTGACTCAAAATTAACACAGGTTCGTGAATACCTTTACAATAGAGAATTTTCTCAGTAAGATCTCACTATCTCACCAAATTCTCTCCCCCTTTCACTTTGTATGATTACAACCCTTTCCTTTAGGATCCCACTACCCGAAGGAAATCACTAAGTGAAAGGATCACAGGTTGACAAGCTTGCTCACACTTGATCTGATAAAATTACAATTTGAAGAACAGATGAGAGAACCCAAAATATTTGGATTGAATACAGTTTCAACTGGTAGTTAGATAGCACTTGATTCTCTGCTAACCAAGTTTAGGCTTCAAATGCTTTTATACTCCGTTGGAAAAATTTGCCCATTGAAGTTTCCGAATTTTTTGTTGTGAGAGAAGGATGAACTGGAGTAATAAAATGGATTTAGTCCTTGCATTTAATGCTACAGAGTCATTATCTATTGTATTGTACCATATTGTAGTTCCTTTTGCCTTCTCTCTTTCTAGATTAAAACTTTGTCCAATGTAGTGTGAGCAACAACTCTTTATTTCTCTATGTTGAGGTTGGTTTTTGTGTCTAACGTTAACTTCCTAAAATAGGCCAAATAAAATCTCCAGAAATGTAAAGTAAGTGAAGCATGAGAATAAAAACAAAATTTGAATCTTGGTTCAGCAATCAATGGCCTGGACATCAATCGATTGCTGACACCACTTGTCAATCGATTACCTTCAGATTGGTCCTGCAACACTCGATGAAATTGTTAGTTATCATATAATTTCAGTGTATGTCAATCGATAGGCTAAATCCCAATCGATTGCTGGCTATCAATCGATTGCTCACCATTCCGTCGATGTATTCTACTTTTCTTTAAAATCAAGTAACAATCAATTGCTCATCAATTGTTGATGATCAATCGATTTCCTCATTGTTAATCAATTGGCCTTCTATCTAATTTACTTGAAAAATCAAAATAAACAATCAATGGGTGAAGTGAATAATCGATTGAGCTATCTATTCAATCGATTGAAACTTGGCAGTTGATAGGCAATCGATATTCCATTAATTGCTAAGTCACAAGTTCAATCGATTGGATCTGGAGGCTATCGATTACTTCTTCACTTAGTTTTCAAAGACTTGATTCAAAACATTTTCTAAGTTAAGATGTCCATAATTTTCATAACCTAAGTCATGTTTGGTAATCATCAAAATTCTAAGATTATGTTATGTAAAATAACTTGACTAAGTAAATAAATCTAATCAAATTAAGTAAATGTGTCTTATATTTAATATTAAAGGGAGTAATAATACTTTTTTCTCCATTCATTTGATTCAATACAAAGTATTTCCGATCTTCTTTATATGGTACTTGCTAGTTGGTGTTTTATAATAACAATATGAAAGTAGATCTCCTCATGATTCTCCATGGAAATGCAATTTTAAAAAGTTATCAAAGGTATTTTTATCTGACCATTTAAATAAATTGGACAAAAAAGATGAAAGTTTCTTAGGGATTCTGAGAAATATTACTGAAAGAAACCAAACTTGATGGAAGCATATTGGAGTAGTAACATAGTTGGCACTAAATTTGATTTAGAGACTATTAGACTGCAAATCCTCATAGTTTTTAACCAAATTTTAACTGTATCCCAATGATTAGGTCAATGATTTTTAATTAGGTCAATGATTTTTTTTTCTTTTTATTAAGTTCTTATAGTTTCACATGATTTTTAATTATTATAAGACATCAACTAGCAAGTGCCTTGTAAAGTGGACCAAAACTACTTGTTGGTTGGTGCATTATAATAAGGATTAGAAGGAGTACCTTCTCTCCTACAATTGAATCAAATGAATGGAGGAAAAAATATTACTCCCCCTAATTATAGGCATATTTACCTAATTTTAATAATTTTACTTAAGTTAGTTTATTTGACTTACTTTTTTCTAAAACACCTGGCTTGAACATCTTCCTTAAATTCTTGTATTTCCCTTATTTGATATTGTTGAATTAACATTAATGAGAGGAAATTGGGAAAACATTCAAAAAATTATTAATATATACTGGATCAACTTCCTAAATATGTCTTATATTAAAGAATATATGGACTAATAATTACATAAAACATAAATAATAATACAATTTAAATCAATTCACACAAAGAATTATGTTTGACTTGTATAAGATTGAACGACTTCTTCACAAATCTAAAAGCATTCTTGTGAAGAACATCTTAGTGTAACATTATGGTAAATACTTGAACTCTTATAATATTTTCATAAACTATTTTATTGTTTGATAAAAATTCCTATTTTCTGCATTTCCTTTTGTTTAATTTTTTCCTATTTGGACCTTTTCTGCCAACATGGAAAAGGCAATTATAAAAATCAATTTTTGCACTAGTATGGATTAATTAAAAGTAATTTTTCATTTAATAAAATATCTCAATAAAAACTAAAATGAATTAAGTTACCTCCATGGATTTGAAGCAACTGCTTAAGCATATGACTTTTTATCGTAACTAATCCTCATCCTATTTTACAAATCAGTTTCTCAAATCTTACAAATAATTTCTGGCATAACACTTCTTCAAATTTGAAGAGCATGAGATCAGAAAATATATACATGCCGATTGAGCTGGCCAGCGACAATGCAAGGGTGGAGGTAGACAGGATTAAATTCACACCTTCTCAATTGTCTTCTTTGGGACCATAAGATTTTTGATTTTGCATATGAATAAGACCCCGGTTTCAGGTGGCCCTTTTGATGGTACCTAATGCTTTCATATGAAGCACATTGTCAATAAAAAATCCAAAAACAATAGTACGTGATGCACATCCTCAATAAAAAATCCAAAAACAATAGTACGTGATGCATTCATGGGTGGGCTGGAAACATGCTTGAGGTAAGTTTCAACTAAATAGGTATGGGCCTGTATTAAAAATGTAAAACTTGATTCTAAGTCCAAGCATGTAGGTAAGATTTTTTTTAAGCATGTATCTGAGCCTTCAAAAGGCATGAAAGCCTGTTTAAAAGCGTACTTCAAATGTAAATTTTTAAATAGGTTTAGAAGCCTAGACCTCTAATTCCATATATTACCTTTTAAATAATTAAAACATCTATGTATGTCTCAAAAAGATTTTATGGCAATAAAACTAGATTTTTTGTTACTTTTATAGTAGAATTTATGATAAATTATTCCATTTGAAATTATAATATTTTAAATAGGTAAAATTGAAATAAATTTGCTAGTTGCAAAGTTATTATACTTGAGAAAATTATAGAAATTAGAGAAGAGTATAATGAGTTATCAATGCATTTTAAGAGACTGAAAATGATAAATAAGAGGTGAAGCATTGATGAATGAAATGGTTGAACTTTGTATACGAAAGATGAGATGTGAAGTTTAGAGCTAAACATAAATTGGTAATATTATAATTAATTTATATAACTTAATTATATTATATATCATAATATAAATTACAAAAAATTAAAAAGACCAAGCCTTTATGCTTGTAGGCTATGCCTTACTAAAAAAGGCATGACATGTTTACCTAATAAATAGGCCTAACAATAGGCCTGAATATAAGCATGTCCTATTTACTAAATAGGTTAGGTTTATTGTAGTTTAGGTCGTAGGCCTGTTCGCCCTACGCCGCAAGTGCACGGGTCGTATCAAGTAATAATGTGATAAGTAAAGTATCGTTCCCACGAGGATTTGGTCCAAAACCAGATCAAACAATGATTTTCACACTCTCGCCCAATTTGAGTGATACAAATGTTGAGTTTGAAAATTAAATAAGAAAATAAACTATCCTAAATGAAAGCAAAATTATGAACAAATGATTCTTCAATTTCAATGGCAAATTTGGATCCTAAGATTGTCTATCCCCCTTGCTTGTACTTCCTAAAACTCAATTAACCTCCTCTCAAACATGCTCTCAATGAAAGCATATGCTAATCTAGGATTCTTGGAGTACTTGTGAAAGCTCTCTCAAGTCAAGAACAAGTGTTTAATCTTGTTAATTGCACAATCTCTTGCTACAACTTAACAAAACCCAATTTTAAAGCTCCAATCCTAATGTGATTATGTAAGGTTAGCAAGTATATCTCTATCTTGCCAACAAACCATCCATTTAACACTATAAACTTCAAGTCTTACATTACTCTACCCAAGTTCTACACTCAACTTAGCTCTCTCAAGTTATAAATTGAGTGAACACAACATCTAAATGGTGATCAAGCACTTAGAAGCATTAGGAGAAGAGTAAAATAACCACATACATAACATTAATCACAAATTAAGAGGAGGAAACAAGAATTAATCCATACAAGGGTTCAAAACAACCTTAGAATCAAAACTTTAGCTCCACATGTTCAGAGAATCCAAAAGAATATATACATACATCAGCAAATTCATGAACAAGAGAGAGGGAAAGGAAAATGGAGAAGAGAAACCAAGAATCAAAGCCAAAATCTCTTCCAAACTTCAACTCCTTGCTCCAAGCTCCTCCAAGACCCAAACCCTAGCAGAGCTAAGCCCCCAAGCACGCCCAGGAAGTGAAGAATGCCGAATTAGGTCCGAAAATTTCCTTATATAGGTCTAAAATTTCGCTGGCAATTAAAATGCGCAGCTGCAGAATTTCAGACCTTCGCCGTGGCCCTTGCTGTGGGGGTGCCACAGCCAAGGCCAGAAAACATGCAAGCTTTCGGACCCTCGCTGTGGAGGTCCCACGGCGAGGAGGGACCTATCTGCAAAGTTTCAGAAATTTTTGGGGCTTTTCTGTAATTTTTCACAATTTATCCAGAAACTTGAATTTTCCCTTTTTTCTTGAAATTTCAGCTTCTAGCCCCAATTTCTCCCCCTTTTAAGTGTTCTTCTTCATCCGGATCCCTTGGTTATTGCATCAAAATATTCCTACAATATTTACATAAAACAACATAAGAAAATAGCTAGAAATATGAAAAAAATCTACACAAATAAACAATTATGTGCATCTAAAAGAATGAACATTTTCCCATCTTGAGTGTCCAAAATATATTAATAATTGCATAAAATAAAACTCAAGGGAAATGTGTTGATATTACATGAATTCTTGGGAGTTATCAAGGCCCTTGATAAGGGCATGCCCTATTCCCACGCCTAGACGTATCTCACTACTACAGAAATGCCCTATTGCAGCACACCAATAGCAGCGCACACCAAAAGTAAGCGCTGGGATAGGTATGTAAGACCTATCCCAGCGCTTTATAAATATTTATAAGCGCTGGGATAGGCTAATTCCCTGAATATTAATTTAAAATAATGTCTTTTATTTAATAATGTCTAAATTACCTCCTAGGTTTGTCTTTATATAGGTGATTTCCTTTGAACTTAATTCTCTGAACCTTATCTGAACCATATTTAACCCCCAGAATATATTATATGTGTCCTTATTATTTAATAATATCTAAATTTAATTACCAACAGTTTTTTTTTTAATTTTTAATTACCTATCCCAGCGCTTCTTACGTAAAAAGCGCTGGGATAGGTCATTTATGGTTTACATTTTATTCCCTGAATATGTAAACTTATCTCTTTTATTTAATAATTAATAAAATTCCCCCAATTTTTTTTTAATTTTTAATGACCTATACCAGCGCTTTTTACGTAAAAAGCGCTGGGATAGGTCATTTATGGTTTATATTTTATTTCCTGAATATGTAAACTTATCTCTTTTATTTAATAATTAATAAAATTCCCCCAATTTTTTTTTTAATTTTTAATGACCTATACCAGCGCTTTTTACGTAAAAAGCGCTGGGATAGGTCATTTATGGTTTACATTTTATTTCCTGAATATGTAAACTTATCTCTTTTATTTAATAATTAATAAAATTCGCTCAGTTTTTTTTTTATTTTTAATGACCTATACCAGCGCTTTTTACGTAAAAAGCGCTGGGATAGGTCATTTATGGTTTATATTTTATTCCCTGAATATGTAAACTTATCTCTTTTATTTAATAATTAATAAAATTCCCCCAGTTTTTTTTTTAATTTTTAATGACCTATACCAGCGCTTTTTACGTAAAAAGCGCTGGGATAGGTCATTTATGGTTTATATTTTATTCCCTGAATATGTAAACTTATCTCTTTTATTTAATAATTAATAAAATTTCCCCAATTTTTTTTTAATTTTTAATGACCTATACCAGCGCTTTTTACGTAAAAAGCGCTGGTATAGGCCCTAGAAGAAGTAATTTTTATTTTCAGTTATTAATTGTTCTGGTTTAATTAATTTTAGTAATTTTCATTCATTGTTAGGGCCTATACCAAAAATTTTCATGTAAAAAGCGCAGGTATAGTTTTTATAATTATTATTTTACTTTTCCTCTATTTTAATCTTTTTTCTGATTTAATTCATTGAATATTTCACCTTGTCTTTTTTAATTCATAATTTCTAAATTACCAACATTTTTTTTTAAATTTTTGTGACCCTATCCCAGTTTTTTTTTCATGATTTCCTTTAAATTTTTATTTAAACTTATCACATCAAAAATTTATTTATATAGGTCATTTAATGATTTGTATTTTATTCCCCGAATATATTTAACCCGGTCCTTATTATTTAAGAATTTCTAAATTCCATCCAGTTTTATTTTTTTAAATTTTTAATGACCTATCCCAGCGCTTTTTACGTAAAAAGCGCTGGGATAGGCCTCATAAAAGAATTTTTTAATTTAATTATTTTAGAATATGATTTATGGAATTTTTTTAATTTTTATCACCTATCCCGGCGCTTTATATGTATAAAGCGCTGGGATAGGTGTGGCGGGCTTTACAATTCATTTCCCTCTTTTTTTTCCCTCTCAAAAGCCCCCAAAGTTCAACCCGCCAACTCAAAAGTGAATTTTAGCTTCAGGTGAACTTTTGTTCCTTCTTCTTCTTGCTTTGTTTTTTCCTTCTTCTTTTTTTTAACCCAGCTCTGTTTTGTTCCTTCTTCTTCCAGATCCTATAACCCAGCTCCATCCTATTTCCATCCTTCGTCTTCAAGCTCTGTTCCTCCATGTTTCCAGATCCTATTTTCTTGGTTCTTCACGCTGTCGTCGATGTAAGTAGTAGAGATGCTGAAATAATCATTGTTGGTGCTGTGCTCTTGCTTACACGCTGCTCTCGTTGTGAGGAGTAAGAATCAGATCCTATTCGGGTATTTCTTCTTGTTCTTCTTGCTTACACGCTGCTATCATTTGTTTTTTTTCTTCTTGTTGTTTGTTGTTTTTTTTCTTATTCTTCTGTTTCTTTTTGTTTTTAATTTTTTTGTTAGAATCTCCTTAATTTCTGATTTCTTAATAGATATGTTATTTACCTATGCATTATTCATAATCATTAATCAAATTATGTAAATATTAAAAAAGTTGCTTGTAGTAGGAAGACCATGCCTACAAAACTTTTTGCTTTACTAAAGATTTAACATATATCCTATAATGGTAAGAGTTCAAATTATTGTGGATAAAAAACGTTAGTGATCAATAGCTTGCAAGTGTTTTCAACTTACAATGGTTGGTTTTATTGTACAATATTAGTATGACTTTTCTGGTGTGTATGTATATATGGTTTGGCTGAAATGGATAGTGTTGCTGGTTTTTTGTACTGATGCAGAAGGTTGTGAAACAAAAATAACTGAATATTTAAAAAAAAATAATGCCTATAGCAGCGCTTATTACGTAAAAAGCGCTGCTATAGGGTAACCTATACCAGCGCTCATTATGTAATAAGCGCTGGTATAGGGTTTCTTTTTTATTTTTTATTTTTAAAAAATTCATATAGGTATGACCTAAAGCTGCGCTTTTCAGATAATGAGCGCTGCTATAGATTACCTATAGCAGCGCTCATAACACAAAATAAGCGCTGCAATAGGTCATATGACCTATTGCAGCATTGGCTATAGCAGCGCTTAAAAGCGCTGCTATAGGGTCAAAAAAAGCGCTGCTATAGGCTTTTGCTGTAGTAGTGTCTTCTTCTTCATATCCGAATGAGAGAAGTATTATTATAAAATATTTATGATAAATTATTTATACTGCTAAAGCTAAAGATAGTAATGATTTTCTTTTTGGCATGGTAATGTTATTTTTCATGGATTTTTTTATAATGATGATCCAACCACTAATGGCTATAGTTTTAATTATATGGCAATATTAAAGAGAAAGAACAGGGGAGGATGATATTTATTTCGAAGTACCATACAAATTAAAATTATTTAAAATGACCAAATACCTAAATATAAATTTTAAACTACTAAATGGTCCTCTTACTGAGTTCGGTACGTTTTCTCCTATATTAACATTCTTTTAAAAAAATTATAAAACTATAACAAACCATCCCCATGATCGTACGTAGTTTATGTTTTTTTTTTTTTTAAAAAAAAAAAAACTCCCCACGGATATCCATACCTACATCATCAACGTATATCACTTAATTGAGGTAAAAAATATATCATTTAATTGTAATATTCATACAATCATGTTGCACCATATTTAAAATTTCTTATAATAGATACTCCCCTGTCCCATAATATAAGGTCCATTTTTTTGAATGATCTTATCCCACAATATAAGGTCTTATTTGACTTTATTTAAGTACTAAATGCTTTTTTTTTTCCATTTTACCCATACATTAATTTTCCCACACATTCTCTTTCATCTTCTTTTCATAATTGCCCCATCTCTTACTCATTCATAAATAAGGGCAATATGGTATATCTCCTATACATTTATTGTTTTTAACCAACTCTAACTAATTTTTTAAGAATCTGCAATTCGGTTAAAAAGACCTTATATTGTTGGACGAATGGAGTACTTTCTTATGATCCTAATTAATTATAATTTCTCCTTCTTGTACATAGTAATTTTTAATCTCATAATATAATTTTTTCAATTTATTTTTTGACGAGTGTATAATTAAAATTTCATGATTGTTGTAATAAAGAGGTTTGGATTTTACATATTTTTAGGTAATAATAATGACTATTCATAATGTAATCATCATTAAAACCTAGTTGGAACAATTTTAATTTTTCAATAGAAATTTTTTTAATTATAATCTTTAATGTTTATTCATTTTTTCTTAGAATTTCAATGTTTGATAGTAACGAAATTAGTTCGATAATTAAGAAAAATAAAAATTGAATTTGATCTTTTTATCAAAAAGTAATACTCCTATCATTCTAATTTTATTAATTATATTTGTAGTCTTTAAAAATTGAATATAGGAAGAAATGTAGGAAGTTTCGTTAGGTTTTTTTAAGTATATTGAAATTTATATTTTATTATTTGGTCCTTCTAAATAATTACAATTTTGATGGTCCTTCTCAATAAATACCATTCTTCGGTCCTTCTGTCTAATTCTCTCTTATATATAAAATATTATGACACACATTTTTTTATTTTAAAAATTTATACGAGTTAGCCTAAGGTTCTTCCTTAAATGTAGATAGACCCAATTTGATGCTTCTTCCTTAGATGTAGATAAGATTTAGTTTAAATTTAACCAAAAAAAAATCAGGAATAATGTGCACAAAAGAGCGATAATTTAAACGAATTTTGATTTTGAAAATGATTTTCTTTAAGAATTGGTAGTTACGGGAAGAAAATATAAAAAAATAATGTGAAAACTGGGGGAAAAAGTTAAGAAGAATAAAACATATAAAGGGTTTCTTCACTGGTATGAATGTCACTGTTACTAGTCCGAGCTCAGAATACAATTTCAAAGTATGAATGTCACTGTTACTGGTATAGACTAAAGGTGCATGAATAAGCATGCATAACACAATATTGCGTATGAAAACTTCACATGCATACGTCATTATTTTTTCAACAACCCACCTTTATTGTTCTATCATTAAAAAAAAAAAAATTGCAATTCTATTTTTATCTTGAAAATGACAATGTAGATATTAGTTCCCTTTTTATAAGTTATCACTTATCATTAATACGATCAACAAATCAACTTTCATATTGACTAAGCAATAGTTAATGAAAATATTTTATATTATTACATTCATGAATTATATAAATATATAAATTATTTGCATATGTATATTATTGACAATGACTTTTGGAAAAACTTTTACTTGAATTGGATCTCAAGATTCATGCTTCAAAGTTCAAAAATCATTTACAAAAATATATGGATAAACATGTTAATAGGATATAAAATCCAACAAAAATATTACTGAATCAAATTTCAATTGAAATTGTTTATTCCAAATGTGTAATTTATTTTTCAGACATTAAAAATTATATACGTATTAAAATTTCTTTATTTAAGTAATGACTAACTCAACAATAACTTTAGAGGTTGCTATCCAATGTATGAATATGTCTGTCCGATAGGGCTAACAATACAAACGACTGGTTAGTAAAGCTCAGTTTCCTCTTCATGTTAATACAATGTTCCACCTTAAATTCTTAGAAAAGTCAAGGGGAACAATTTTCAAAGCTTGGATATATGTTTGGGCTAAGGTACAAAAATGACCATGTAGTTTGATCCAGGGTACACCCAACACCGCAAAGTTCTTTTTTGAACAAAAGTGCCCACGTAGTTACCAAAATGGGACAAAAGTGTCCATATTATTAATTTATACTAACAGCATTAAGTTTTTCAAAGTTAGGGAAAATAAAAGGTGCAAAAATACCCATGAAGTTTGGTCCGGAATGCATCCAACACTGTGAATTTTTTTTTGCCTAAAAAAGTGCCGATGTAGTTACCAAAATGGTTCCTTCAGTACATTTACCGTTACGTTACACATGATAGATAGGAAAAATACACAAGAGGACGGTGAATTTCGTATTTCAATAAAATATTTTTCAAAACTGTAAGTTTAAAATCAATTTTAAAAAACAGATAAGAAAAAAACGGAGTATTGAACTCTTCGGCAAATGTTTCCAGATCAAACAGAGTATGAAGATTCGAAGTGCTAGGAAAACACTTAAGCTTTCCTATATGCTTTTTTAAAATTGCTTTTTAACTTACAGTTTTGAAAAATATTTTATTGAAATTCAAAATTCACACCCCCTCTTATATATTTCTCCTGCGCAATATGTGTAAAGTAACGGTAAAGGTATTGAGGGAACCATTTTGGTAACTACGTCGGCACTTTTATGCCCAAAAAAAAATTCACGGTGTTGGGTGCATTTCAGACCAAACTTCATGGGTATTTTTGCACCTTTTATTTTCCCTAACCTTGAAAAACTTAACGCCGTTAGTATAAATTAATGTTATAGGCACTTTTGTCCCATTTTGATAACTACGTTGACACTTTTGTTCCAAAAAAAAACTTCGCGTTGTTGGGTGTACCCTGGACCAAACTACATGGTCATTTTTGTACCTTTACCCTATATGTTTTATGAAAAAAGTTTCTGCACCTAAATATAATTGTCTTGTAGTTAACACATTATGAAAACTTTTCTATAAGTAGTGGGAGTCTTTTTAAGTTGGATATGCTTGTAATTCCCCAAGCTTTGATGATTTTCCCTTGGTTGACCGAAAAATATAAGATGATTGCCCCTTTAAATAAAAAAAGAAGAAGAAGAAAATTTTGCACCGAAAAAGTATGATAAAATTGGTGAAATCCTTATTTAAAAGTTTTATGCGGCTGAATGACTTGAATTTGTGCCGATACTTTGTGTTCATGAAATCTTGCATAGTATCGGTATTTTTGTATATAAAAACATATTAGGTTGGAATAAAATGTTTAAAAATGTAGTTTTTATTGTGGTTGTTATGTATGAAACTTCTTTATATTTCTTATGTCAAAATTCTATTCATGTGCACATACCAACAAAATATAATTAGTTCATGATGTACTTATTGTGTGATATACTCCCTCAAACCTTTAATATATGATTTATATATGGGAGTTGATTTTAATCTGAAATATATGACTGATTTATATATATTTTTTTTTAATCTTTTCTACAATTACACCTATTAATGCTCCCTCAACAATAATATAATTAAGGGAGATAGTGAAGGAATAAAGGAAAATTGTTAGAGTGTTTTAAAAATCATGTTATATTGAGTAACTTAACCAAGATCTTTAATATAATTAAATTAGATAAATATATCTTATATTTAAAACCAGAGAGAAAGCAACGTTTTTGTTGAATGGTCTTTCGAATGGTAAAAGCGTTATCTTTTATTAAAGAAAGGCAAGGTCAAAATACCACATAGAGAAAGAATAACAAATCCGATTTTGTCACCAAAAAAAAAAAAAAAAGTTTCAAAATGATATTCCTAAAGAAATACTGTAGTCAACACGTAATATCTTCAATATCGGGGCCCATATCATTAATGTGCTTGAAAGAAACAAATGCTGGAGAAGCCAGACTTGTAGAGTTTACTTCTTCTTCTTCCTCCTCCTCCTCCTTTTTTTTTTGTTTTTGCCTTCTTGCAGACAGCTTTCTTCTCTATATAAATGGCTCTATCTTGTTTCCTTCTCATAACAAGGATCCCTCCAAATTTTATAGTGCTCATTATATATATATATAGTGCTCATTTGCCATGTCATCACTCTCTCACTTTCACACCCAAAAGTCGCCATTTTTTCTGAAGCAAATATCGGATATTTGTAAAACCAAACCCATTAGAAAGACCCAAGTCTCAAACTCTGCTTCCCAGAGTAAAGCAATTTCATTTGCTTCCAATGTGAGGGAATTTTCTTTCATCACTTTATCACTTTTAGTTGAATCTTCTACACACACATACACATAAAACATATATTCAAAGAGAATGTGAAAAAATAATAATGTGATTAATTTATATTTGAGATTATTGTGGATATATAATAATTGTTACCCGTTTTCAGGAGGTCGACATTCATACCAGACATGCAAAAGAATTGAAGAACGTTAAGAAAATCCTTTTTGATAAAGCAAGAGAGAATTCATTGGATGGTTTATGTATGATTGATATGATTCAAAGGCTAGCGATTGAATATCACTTTGAAGAGGAGATTCAAGAAGCTGTTCAAAACCACTATCTGAAGCTTGAAACTCACAGCTATGGTAGCAGCACAAGTCATGATCTCCAGCTCTCTGAAGTTTCACTTCAATTTCGCTTATTAAGACAACAAGTTTGTCATGTAGATACAGGTAAACGTACCTTTCCTTTTCCAAAACGTAATTAGTAGTAATTTGCATATACTAAATTAGGCATAACCCGTCTGAATTTCAGACCATGTATATATATATATTCTCTCCAACATAACTTTTGAAACATTATAATGAACCCCTCTAAATTCTTACATTTATACAGGGGATGTTTGTTATTGATGAGTTTTACTGGTTGAGTGGGCTACTTGTACATGATTCAAGATTCAAAATTCTGAGAGTTTTATGTAATTTTGCATTTAGCAGACATAGACAACGGATAAAGAATTTTTTCTCCTTTAGCGAACATAGACAACCGATAAAAAATTCTTTCTCAAAGTGGAATATGTCAATGATTGTAAGTTAAGGAAAAATATACAAAAAAATGATGCATGAATGTGATAACATATTTATCACGTGCATGTAAATAAATGTCAACTATATATTATATTGGAGTATACTGTTCTTGAATCTAAAAGTTAAATTTGATAAAAAAAAAAAATCTAAAAGTTGAGTGGCTGTTATTGAATCTTATATCCAGGAATGTTTGAAAACTTCATGGACAAGAAGGGAAAGTTGAGGCAGAAATTTCGTGGAAACATTCAAGGGTTGATTGAACTGTTTGAAGCTTCACAGTTAAGTATAGAAGGAGAAGATGGTCTTGAGGAAGCTGGGAACTTCACCTACGCTCTACTAAGCTCATGGTGTTCAAGATTCCATGATCATCATCATCATCATGAAGCTAATGTTATTGCAAATACACTTAAATTCCCATTCCACAGGAGTTTGCCTAGGTTTACACCCAGAAATTTCCTCATCCCAAATTCCCAACTCAACAGCAACATTAATGGATGGTTTATGCCTCTAGAAAATCTGTCCCAAATCGGTACACAAATTGTTAACTCCATCAACCTGAAGGAGATATATGCAGTGTCTAAGTGAGTTATTACTTAGTCGATACCATATTTTTATGATAATTGAACTTATTTTATACCACTTTTTATTACTTCTGCTGGCCCTTTATACAAGATCTACTTCAATGAAGATATTGAACTACAGACTAGATTTTATATTAAAGATCAAGGTGAATACTATCACTGGCCATATCTATAAGCAACACGGCATATTATTGTTACTTTGCCGTACTGATCACACAATAGTTTTATGTGTATAGGTGGTGGAAAGACCTAGGTTTAGCCAAGGAGCTAAAATTTGCAAGAGATGAACCAATAAAGTGGTATATGTGGTCCATGGCATGCCTCACGGATCCTCGCTTTTCGGAAGAAAGGATTGAACTCACAAAGCCACTTTCTATGGTTTACATAATTGATGATATATTTGATGTTTATGGAAGTATGGATGAACTCACTATCTTTGTAGATGCTGTCAACAGGTAAAAAAATTTTCTTCAGAATATTTAATTAATTAATGCTTTGTTGTTGTTTTTGTTGCCTTTAATTAATTAAGATAATAAAAAAGTAATAAAATTTATGTATACCAATGCAGATGGGATTTGGGAGCAACTGAGCAATTACCAGACTACATGAAAGCCTGCTTCAAGGCTCTATATGATATTACCAATGAATTTGCCATGAAGGTCCAAGATAAGCATGGTTGGAACCCTATTAAAACGTTAATCAAATCGGTAATTATAAAAATCTGTTATGAATTAATTAAGTGTCTGTTTCAAAGGAAATGAGCTCTTATTCTCTTTTTTTTTTAAAAAAAATCTCATTAACATTAGATTTTATTGCAGTGGGTGAGACTATGCAATGCATTTTTGGAAGAAGCAAAATGGCTAAGTTCAGGGAAGTTACCAAATTGTGAGGAGTATTTAAAGAATGGGATTGTGAGCACAGGAGTGCATGTGTGCCTTGTCCACACGTTCTTCATCTTAGGTCAACGCATAACCAATGAAAATGTGACTCTCATGGGTGGCTTTCCATCATTGATATCCTCAACTGCCACAATTCTCAGACTTTGTGATGACTTAGAAGGTGCCAAGGTGCGGTAATAAAAATTAAGCTTACGATTAATACACCTTCAGATCTTGAACGTATGAATCAGATAAAAAATCTACAGAAGTTTAAAATTACTAGTTAAGTTAGTTAATTGTAACAAATTTAATGTGTTGATTATTCTAAAATGCACCTTTAATCATTATCCCGTGATAAAAACTCCTTTAATTTTAATATATTTTAAGAAAAAATTTTAAATGTGTGAGATAAAATGAATTGAGGTCTTATATTTTGAATCAAAATAAACCCCTCAATTGGTTATTCCTATACATTTAGAAGTGGAGGGAGTATTTTGTTTACATTAAAATTTAAGATATTTTTGTGTGAGGATAGAAAAGAAACAATATGAATTAAGTATTTAAGGAAATTCTCATGAAAGATTGATTTGAAACCTACATATTGCATTTGGACCACAAATTTGGAATAATACAATAATGAACAAGCTTCAATATAACGCGTCTTTAATTTGTTGGTACAGGACGATGATCAAATTGGTAAAGACGGGTCATATCTTAACTGCTACATGAAGGACCACCCAGAAGTTTCTTTGGAAACAGCAAGAGAGCATACCAAACATAAAATCTCCGAAGCATGGAAATGTCTCAACAAAGAAAGCTTTAATCCAACAAGTCCATTTCCCTCGTCTTTCTCGAAAATTTGTCTAAATGTTGCGAGGATGGTGCCTATGATGTACCGCTATGATAACTGTAGCCCATCACTGCTTGAACATCATGTAAAATCTTTGCTTTATGGTGGTGATGGTATTAGAGAGACCGTACTAAAAGATCAGACCCTCGTATTGTGAAAAATGGGACATATTATCTGTTTTTATTTTAATGAAAGTTTAGGTGAATAGGACCCCAACAACTCATTTGTGTCAAGGTTGAACTCAACTGGACCAACATTTTTTGTTGGATGAACTTGTTACTCCTTATTATCACACCAGTTGTAGTTAATATATGTGTGTGTTCTTTTATAATTTGTATAATTTTAATTTGTATAATTTGAGAGAGATAGATGGATTAGGTGAGTCCAAGGAGACATATTACCAAGCAGGTGAGTACAAGGAGACTTATTACCAAGCCTATTTCTCTTTATCCATATAGAGTTTAGAGATGAGCCATGTTATTTATGTTTTATAAGTAGTGTAGTTTACTATAGCTTTTATGAATTAATTAATTGATTGTAAAATCTATATAATTGCAAATAATGTTTTTGCCATTTTATTAGACAAAAGTTATCTTACAAATATTTTTTACTACACAAAATCACTTAAAATAAATTGATCCAAACATACATAATACTTGTGTTTACAGAGTGAATATCTTTATCTGAGCACAATAATCAAATAAGTTAGAAGTGAACTATAAAATAGGACAGCCAAAAAAATAGAACTATATATAATAGAAAGTGCCTAATGCATGTAGGCGTAACTCAAAATAAGTTATATTAGTTATGACTTTAAAATAGGGGTAATTAATTATAAGTCCCGTGTAAGGAACTTAATTAAAATGAGGTCCCACAAAATCACGTAATTAATCTCAGGTCTCTACCAAGAAGTTGTTATTGCATACTCATTAAGTTCTTTTCACCATGCCAAATGTAACACCCCAAAATTTAAAAAGAGATAATAAGGAATTATTTAATGTTTTGGGAATATTATTAAAATATTAAAAAGCATTAAAAATAAATTTATGATGTTTTAAGTATTTTTAATAATTTTTAAGGTTCATTTGATTTAGGAAACAAAGAGAAATAATTAGAAGATAAAATTTATCTTTCAAAAAGAATTAATAAGGAAATATTTAGAATCCTGGGGTATTGTTTAAATTTTAAAAGGCCTTATAAATAAATTTGGAAATTAAAACATATCTGGGGAAATTATTTTTTGGAAATTAAAACATATCTAGTTGAAAAATATATGGTATAATCTGAAGGGCAAAATGGTAACTTAACCATTTAAAATATCTACTCCTTCTTATCTTCTCCTATTCCACACATGTTCTTTATCCTCTTCTTCACCCGATCATGATCACTCTCTTCTCTCTCCATTTCGTTTTTCACTCTTTCTCTCGGGCTCCCTCTGGTTCCAGCGATTACCGGTGGCTTCGACGGCATTTCATGGCGGCATGAAGCTCCGTTGGTGCAAGCAAGGCCAGAATCGAACTCAGGTGACTCTCCTCTCTCTCTATTCCTACCCATTTCAGTCCAATTTGAGGGGTATTTGGAGAGGAATCAATTCGGGTTTGAGGGTATTTTAGGAATTCTAAACCAATGAAAATGAAGCTTAGGCTTCGATTAAGAACACTTATGAATGATTTTGAGCAATAGAGTCGCATTAATCAAGTTTTCCCCAAATTTCTTCTTGTCACTGTTCATCCGACACCATTTTTCCTGATTTATGGAGCTTCATTGCTTTGAAGCTTGATCAAACATTAATAGGAGTAAGTTTAAGCATATGTGTTGCCTTGTATGTTGATTACTGAAGCTTGGGATTTTTCTTTGAAAATTTCCTTCCTTCCCTGTTCTTGATTCACGCCATCGATGATGATAGCTGATGGTGGTGAAAGTATGCAACGGTTAAGGATTTAATTTACTTGTTTTAGTTCCTTGATGATGTTAGATGATAATTGTTCAATTTTCTTTTCTTTCTTGTTGCCCTACTCCTTCGAATTTTCTTCTCCTGTGCCGGCGAATTTCTTGTCCTTTTCCCTTGTTTTTTGTTGAATGCTATGCTTTGATGAATCTTAAATGGGGAAAATATAATTTATGTGATTGTTTTGGTTGAATATTGTTCTGCTTCTTCTTCCTTCTCTGCTAACCGAAATTCTTGTTCTCTTTTCTTTGTTCCCTCTGTTTCGGCCAGGGATTATTATTGATTCATGATGAAAATATGATTGATGTTTTGTTTAATCTCTTATTGGTAATTCTTGAACTTGCTGTTATTGTTTACTGTTAAGAGTTAAGACACTCTACAAATGACTCTTAATTATTAAGGTGATGACATAAGATTGTGATCAAAGATGGAGCAATGAGTTGAACTGGAATTTTCTTAGTGTCTGTAATGATTTGTGAATGCTGAAATATTTTCTAGAATAGGATGTTTTGCTGTTTGGAACATCTTTAAGATGAGTTATTTGCTTAAGGGTTAAAGTAAGCATAGGAATTTTAGATGATTGGATTTTAGGAAACTAAACTTGATCCAAGTTACTGGTAGTTGCCTCTAAATGATTAGTGATTAATTCAGATGGTAGGATGTGTAGTTGTGAAGAATTTTCTAAATAAGCATCTTAAGATGTTTCAAAGGATCATTGGAAAGTTATAATTGAATCTTGAAAGAAAATGTTCAAATGTGAATGGTTGTGTTGGAGAATAACTTTTGTGGAATATTATTTTTCAAAACTTGAGAATTAAATGATTAAGGGTTGTTGTTATGTGATTATGTAGTATGTACATAATTCAAAGTTTCCAAATAAATTACACTTAAAGAAGAATAATTCCAGCTTTATGAAAGACTAAGATTAAATAAGGCAAAGCTATCTAAAAGATGATGTATTGATGGATATAAGTTGGATTTCTATTTTGATTCTTTGTTATAAGTGCTAATTGAACAGGAAATTCATAATCATTTAATAGTGGATGAAACAAATAATACATGAAAGTTGTGTTTGGTTGAGGATAATGATATTGGTTCCCTTTGGAATAATGGAAAGGAAGAAATGCTATGAAACTATTATAACTTACCTTATATTAAGGCTAAAGTAGTTGGTGATGTATGATTCTTTGTATGGGTTATATGTTCTATTGTGAGTTGAGTTTAATGATGGTTCACTTTGAAAGGGGAAGTGGTTAAAATGGAATTATTTTTCGGGTCATATGATATTGTTTGAACATATTGATGACTAAAAACTGATTTAGATACAAATTCAAATGGAATGTGAAGTTGAATTGGTTATTCTTTGATTATAGTTGGTAATTGGGTGATCTGAAAGAAATTAAGGAAAGGGGGAAAATGTTGAACTCTGAATTCTAAATGTTTTGTTGTGCTTTGTGATTTTGTTTCATGTTTACAATTTTATGTAGTTTCTAATGATTGCTCTCTTGCATCTACATAGATCATTGACTTATGTAAGCTGGGTTCTATTAATAATTGGATCCTAACTGAGAGGAAAGAGTGGTGAATTGAGTTAAGAAAGTTTTAGCTTGAATTTGTGATTTAAAGAATTGAAAAATGTATGTTATTGAATCCAGTATATGGATGATGGGTCAATTGGTTGTGCGATGAATTTAAAAACAAGTAAATAACAATGGTGGCAAGTTTATAATTGCTTGATTAATTATTAATTGATGATGTTATTCTAAAAATGAATTTCATGCTTTATCTTGTTCGGATTACTGTGTTGGGATACTTGAGTTGTGAATTAGATTACAAAGTATGAAATAAGTGTATGGTTTACTAAGAAATTTGGGAAGTAGACTGAACAAAAGGAATAATGAATTGATAGGGAAGGTAAGTTTAATTTAAAATTAGTAGGGATATTCTTATGCTTGTGTTGGGGGTGTATTAATTAATGATTTTGCAATATCAATTGATGTTAGTTTTTCAATTAGCTCTTTGCTTGGCTTAAGCAAATGAGATGTTCCTTTTATACTTGATTTCTTCTATTTTGCTCGGTTAATATGAAAATACATATATATATATATGAGTTTTAATAAGAATTCTGCATGTTTGAATTATACTATAAATATGAAGTTAATGGAGGTGTTTTAGTAAGTGTTCTGAATTGCTTCTGAGTATGTGTGTGATGCTTGTTGTATTTTTTTTATATAATGGTGTAATAGTGATTGAGTTAGGATTAATATGGAACAATATATTAGATTTGGGAAGGGTAGAAACATAGGTAGCACTACAGGATTGTGAGAGACGCTGAATACAAATTTATAAAAATAGGTATTAATTTATTATCTATATATTACATGGAAATATAGGTAAAAAGAGTGAGATTAGTACGCCAAGGCATCTGGAACAGCAGGAACCAACAAAGGTTTAAGTTTGAAGTTCAGGTAGCAGTTTATTTCAATAATAAATAAATTACATGTACAATTTTATAATACCTGTTGCATTTTAATTGATACGTTTTAATTCCTATCATATTTCGAGTACTCCAGCGCTTAGATGGGTCGCTCCCCCTTTGTGAGATCAATTTAGTTGTAACTTTAAATATTATAATAAGAAAACCCTGCAGGTAAAGCGCCTCTGGTAACGAATATATTGTTATCACTGGTTAGTAGGTGCTTATAGCACACAGTTCAGTAGGATAACGATTATCATTATATGTAAATATTTATATAATATATACATGTCAGTGCACTCATGAAAATAACGGTTAATTAGATAAATTGCGTTAAAAATTGCTATTTCAGATAAGCTGGAGGCAAGTTGAGTTTCTGGGGGAAAGGTAATATGAAGAAGCAAGGATGCCTGCTAAGCTGTGTATTTGCCTATTTAGATATTTTGTTTTTTAAGTTATTTAGATATGTTACAAGTTTAAGAAGACAAAACAAACTTAAAGCCTATTTAGTAGTTAGTATAAAATTGGATGTAAGTATATATATATACTCGTATATCACTAATGAACTAAGTGGGTTATCTCCCGAAATAACCTGCTAATGTAGATAGTTAAATAATATATAATCTAGGAAATATATATACATTATAAAGGGTTTTAACTCTGTAATCCTTATTAGAAAAGAGTAGCTACATTAAGTAGACTTAAGTTATTTTAATTGCTTTAGTGACCACTCTATTTTATAAAAGTTTCAAGTTGTTCCAATTTGCCAGAAAAGTCTATAACAACCGAATTGAAGTTGGAATACCTGTTGAAAAGAAAAAGTTTTAAATTTTTTGTACTTTTGGGCTTTTGGTATTTGCAAAAGTGGTTATGAATCAATTAAAATGCCATAAAATACCTAGTTGTGAGATTTTTGGGCTTATTTTCATTTCAAGAATGTATACTTGCTTGATCATTCAATTTCTAGAACTTGTCTCTACTCTTTATCAAAGCTAGAATTGCATTCATGCATGAAGATGATTTAGGTATTCATTTCATCATCCCATCTTCCCAAACACAAACCCACAACATGTTACTTTCCATTGTTCACCCATTTTGAGCTATTTTTTTATTGTAATTCATTAATTGTGAATTTTGTGATGAAGCATTGAGTTTGAGCCACTTTTGTTTGTTGTTAATGCCATGTATGTATTGAAAAGAAAGAGCAAATAGAAAAGTGTGCATAAAAATAAAGAAATAAAAATGAAAAAAAGAGAGAAAAGAAAAGAAAAAGAAAAACAAAGCATTGAAGAATAAGGCACTTCTTGGTGTGGCATCATTATTGTTGAATATGTGCTCTCATATGCTATGTACCCCAATAGTGACATTAAATTGAATTTCAACCTTTGCTTTTCATAACATGCAATCCATCTTGCCTTTTCCATCATTTCAACCCCTCAAGTCCTTTTGATTCATTCATGATAGTATGCATATGTGGAGATTTTAGAGTAGTTACAATCTTATGGCAAATTGTTGTTTGAGCAAGTTGAGTGTGAAAGGATCCCACATGAGGTGAGTAGAGGGAAACACTATTATCTTGAGAGTCCTTTTTGCCATTGCTTTATCCAATTGCTTTGCCAATTCTCCCTTTGCATATTCTTGATCATGATTCAAGTTGGCTTAAGATTATTGATTGGTTAAAATAATTCTTCTTTGTATTGTACCCTTTCTCTAGGAGTACAAAGGTCTAAGTATGAGGGAAATGATTGCACCATATTTTTATACACTTTTTCATTAATAAAATCATTGGATTATTGCATGTTCTTGGCATAATTGCACATAATTAGGATAATTTCTGACTTATGTACACTTTGTTGGAATTTGTTCTAGTAAAGGGCAATTTGGGTATAATCAGCATAATTTATTGTTTAACCCATTTCAAGAACATTTTGATGCTACTGTAAGTCCATTTTATGCGTAGATCATGGAAGGAACAGACCCAAATTGAAGAGCTAAATCACCAAAAAGAATGCTGGACAGAACACAAAAGGAATCTGAACAAGGAGGCAGAAAAGCTCGCTGCTCGCCTTGGGCTCGCCACAGCTATCCCACAGCTAGTGACAGAAAAGTGGGGCAGAAAGCATGTTTGCTCACCATGAGCTCACCGCGGCGAGCCCATGGTGAGCAGGACGCATCAGCAAAGTGTTGTCACGAGTTTTAGGATTCTTGGGATGATATAAATAGGACCCAAGCCCTAAATTTGAGCTCTCTAAGCCTCCTCTGCATGAAATACACCATTCTCTACTAGGGTTTCCCTCCATTCCTTCATCTCCCACTCAATCTATCTCATCTCCATTCTTGCTTATTTTCTTGTTCTTCATCTTTCTACCTTCCATTTCCACCATACTTTTTGTCCATTCTTCCTCACTCATGGAGGCTACTATCATGGATCATCTTTGGCTCGAATTTGAAGATATGAGAGGCTAAGTTCATGGTGCTTTGGTGGTGTGAAGGTGGTTCTTACTTCAATGGGCACAATAGGGGAGTTATTTGTTTTCTCATGCTCTTTTCCTTATATATTGAGTATTGTGGTTGCATTTCTCTTGTATATTTGGGTTGGATGCATGATTTTCCTTCTTCATTGTCTATGATTTGGAATATTTGTGTTGGACATTGAGTTATGTTAATTGAATGATATGTATGTTCAAATTTCCTATTGGATTTTTGATGCTATATAAGTTTTAGTGGTTGCTAGATTGTATAGCTTAATTTATCCAATTGAATGTTGTGGTTGCACATTCTTGAGAGGAATCGCTTTTCAAAACTCAAGTTTCAACACACACCAAGTGGAGCTTAACACTAACCCTAAGTAATGGTAAGAAAGTGGTTGCTTGATTAGTCATTAATTAGGGCTAGTGGACCCCTAGTGGTTGCTTGGGGATTTTTCAATTATACTTAGTGCATCTTTTAACTCCCAATATCAATTTTAATAAAGCGTAAGAGCCACCGAAACACTACCAAAGCCCATTTTATAAAATCACCCTTAATCCAAACTTTTTTCACTCATTAATCTAAAATACCAAAAACAAGTAATTGCATTTGTCAATAGTTTTAGTAAATGAATTTTCAACCCAAAACCCCCATACCTTTTATTGTTTTAATTGCATTTAGCTAATTTAGGTAGGTCAAAAGAATCCTCAAGTGAAACAACCCGGGGTTGCAACCTATATTGCAATCCTTGGATTAAATCTTGATTTTAACCCCAAGGAGCATTAGGCAAAGGTTAAATCAAAAAGCAAGTTCAAGAATTACCAATCAGAGATTAAACAAAACATCAATAATATTTTAATCATGAATCAATAATAATCCTTGGCTGAAAAAGAGGGAACAGAGAAAAAAGAACAAGAATTTCGGTTGATAGAGAGGGAAGAAGAAGAAGAACAATATTCAACCAAAACAATCACATAAATTATATTTTCCCCATTTCAGAATCATCAGAGCAGAGCATTCAACAAAGAACAAGGGAAAAGACAAGAAATTCACCGGCACAGGGAAAGAAAATTCGAAGGAACAGGGCAACAAGAAAGAAAAGAAAATTGAACAATTATCATCTAACATCATCAAGGAAATAAAACAAGTAAATTAAATCCTTAACCGTTGCATACTTTCACCACCATTAGCTATCATCACCAATGGCGTGAATCAAGAACAGGGAAGGAAGGAAATTTTCCAAGAAAAATCCCAAGCTTCAATAATTAACATACAAGGTAGCACATATGCTTAAACTTACTCCTATTAGTGTTTAATCAAGCTTCAAAGCAACGAAGCTCCAGAAATCACGAGAAATGGCGCCGGATGAATAATGACAAGAAGAACAAATTTGGGGAAAACTTGATTAATGCGACTTTATTGCTCAAAATCATTCATAAGTGTTCTTAATCAAAACCTAAGCTCCATGTTCATTGGTTTAGAATTCCTAAAATCTCCTCAAACCTGAATCGATTCCTCTCCAAATACCCCTTAAATCGGACTGAAATGGGTAGGAATAGAGAGAGGAGAGTCACCTGAGTTCGATTCTGGCCTTGCTTGCACCAACGGAGCTTCATGCCTCCATGAAATGCCGTTGAAGCCACCTGTAATCACTGGAACTAGAGGGAGCCCAAGAGAAAGAGTGAAAAACGAAATGGAGAGAGAAGAGAGTGATCATGATCGGGTGAAGAGGATAAAGAACACATGTGGAATATATAGGAGAAGATAAGGAGTAGATATTTTAAATGGTTAAGTTACCATTTTGCCCTTCAGATTATTCCAGATATTTTTCAACTAGATACAGATATTGTCATTTTTATTTCCTCTTTCCCTTTATACCCTTCTTTACTAATTTTAATTACCACTTCTTTTACACTTTCATATGAATTTATTCCAAAAAATAATTTCCCCAGATATGTTTTAATTTCCAAATTTATTTATAAGGCTTTTTAAAATTTAAACAATACCCTAAGATTCTAAATATTTCCTTATTAATTCTTTTTGAAAGATAAATTTTATCTTCTAATTATTTCTCTTTGTTTCCTAAATCAAATAAACCTTAAAAATTATTAAAAATACTCAAACCATCAGAAATTTATTTTTAATGCTTTTTAATATTTTAATAATATTCCTGAAACAAATAATTCCTTATTATCACTAACAACTTTTAACTAGGTGGTAACAACTTTTTAGCCTGATGATAACAACTTAGGGCCTGACGATCATAACTTTTTAACCCTTGTTCTATAACAACTTTTGATCTGCCAATAAGAACTTAATGAGTAGGCGATAGCAACTTCGTGAGACCTAAGATTAATTACGTGATTTCTTGAGACATCATCTTAATTAAATTCGTTACACATGACTTGTAATTAATTTTTTCTTTAAAATATTATGTATTTTATTTGAACAAAAAAAAGTAGTGTGTATTTTCCCCATATCTTTTGACATGCGCATTGATATGCTATTATGATTTGAATTAAAATGGATTATTTAAATAAAAATAGGTCATGCTTAGACTATGTTTATAAAGTGAAATAAACAAAGAAAAATTCTAAACGAGACATCCCATCAGACAATCATACTAAAAATTGAACTTGATTTATTATAAAATTAGAAATAACACAAATGAACTAGTGCCCATACTAAATTTTACAGTAAAATACATTAACTGCCCCTCTACTTTTAACCTTTTTTAATAGATGAATTTTAGGAAATAGGTTGGACTCATCTACAATCCAAAGGCAGGGCTCCTAACTCATAATCCACTATGGTCTATCCATGTGGGCTCTTAAGCATGTTATGCAAGCCATTTTTTCTATCCACATAAGTAGGTTTTGTCCAACTTCACTTATTTATTGAGATGTCTCCCCAAGCATATTGGAACCACAACCAAGTGGTACTTCCCAAGAATTCAACCCCTCGACAAGATGGTCGAATGTCCAACCATTTTGCAGTTGAACCGACAATGGGTCGCCTCTACTTTACCTAAAGTATAGAAGCCTCCCATATATTTTGAATATATATATCTTGAAACTAAAATATATGTTATGCTACACAGACATCCCTTACATATTAAAGATTATTTTCTATCAACCTAATTGTTAGTTAAACCGCTAAATTTGACTTTAAACTTTTTTTTTGCCAAAATACCCCTTCTAAACATACACTATTACAGAAAGTGTCTATCGTGGCACCACATAGGCGACGCTTATTACTATAGGCGCCGGAATATGCATTTATCAATTAATAGTTTTTTTAAAAAAATTAAATGCCTAGCCTGGCTCTTATGCAGATGAGCGCCAGATTAGGTTATGCCTATCACAAATCACAACCATCAACAAAGTTGAAGACGAAAAAACAAGATTGGAACAAGAACATCATTGCCATGTAGATCTCAACTTAATCCATACATATATGTCATCAAAAGTTTGAAGGAACACAACCAGGAATCGAGATATAAAGAGAAGAGACGAAGAAGCATTACTACAAATATAGCAATTATGGCATGAATTAGGTGGCATTTTGTAGAGCAAATATCCTAGCATATGTTATTTTTTAAATTATAATTTTGAAAAAAAAATAACCTAACGTGGTTTAATAGTTGTTTATTTATATTTTTTAATAAATTTACCTAATGTGGCATTGTTAGGCAAAATGCCAGTTTGGGTAATACTAATCCATTTTTCTAAAAAAATTGACCTATCGTATCGTTTTTTAGGGAAAACGTTATGTGAGGTTTAATGCCCATTTATTTAAATTTCTTTAGTAAATTTACCTAACATGGTGTATTTAAGGAAAAAAGCCACATTAGGTAATACCCATTAACTTTTTTCAAAAAAAAATTAACTTATCATGGCATTTTTTTAGGGGAAACGCCAAATTATGTCAGTTTTTAGTTTTTATTTTTTCATCTTCATCATCATTACTTACTCAATCTCTTTACCCCAGACCACAAATAAGACCCACTGTTAAACTATTCGAATTCATGTATTTTGGCACATTTTCCATTTGATTTCATACATTTTTGGAGCATTTGTACATATTTTGGATGCTCAAAGATAGAAAAGTGGGCATGATGTTTTTGGGATTTCCTCTTTGTTTAACATGAGCTCATTAAATTTGTTATTGTGCAAGAGGTGTTTTGGGAAAGAGAATTAGAGCCAAGGCATTTCGGAAATCAAAGATGAGGAAAATGATGGCAAAAGATGGATGGAATACTTCATTTTCAACAAAGAACCCAAAATTTCCAAGAGGCAAATTGAGCCGCCGCTCAATTTCTGGGTCGTAACTCAAATTTGGGCAGAACAAAACTAGGCCGCAGCTCAATTTCTCAGCCACAGCTCATTTCTAGGCAGAGGGAAACTGAGCTGTGGCTCAAATTTCTGAGCCGAGGCTCACTCGCATAAGCAAAACGTACAGCATTACTTTGATGTGAAAATGAAGGTTTAAAGGCTGGAAAACGAAGGGAATCTCTCATTCTCAACTTTCTGGACCTTCTTGGAGCAATTTAGGGTGCGAGGGCTTGGTTCTTGAAGAGAGAGAAGCAAGGATTGAGCTTTGGAAGAGATTTAGAGCTCTAATTCTTTGGTTTTTCTTCTTCATCTTCCTTTCCTCTTCTCATTTCAGTTATGGCTGTAGATTTTCCTTGGATTTGTAGCTTTTTATTGACTATGAGTAGCTAAACTTGTTATCTAGGATTATTTTGAACCCTTGTATGGATTAACTCTTTAATACTCCTCTCCTTTTGTGATTAATGTTATATATGTGTTTATTTTACTCTTTGCTTAATGCTTCTATATGCTTGATCACCATTTAGATGTTTTGTTTATTTGATTGAAGCTTGAGAGCGCTAGGTTAAATGTAGAACTTGGGTGAAATTGTGCAAGAACTTGAAATTTGCTTGATAAATGGATGGTTTTGTTGGTAAGATAGGGATATACTTATTAACCTTGCATAGTCACATTAGGGTTGGAGTTTGGAAATTGGGTTTTATTAATTGTAACAAGAGATTGAGCAATTAATGAAATGAGACACTTGTTCTTGACTTGAGAAAGCTTTTACAAGTATATTTTGAACCCTAGGCTAATACATGTATAATTATTGAAAGCATTTGTAAGAGGAGGTTATTTAGAGGTTAAGAAATACAAGGGGGATAAATAAGCCTAGGCTCCATTTTATCCATAAAGTCAAAGAATCAATTGTAATTATCAACTTCTATTTTTAATGCTAGTTTTCTACTAATTAACTCTTCCAACCAAAATTTGCATTAGCTCAACTTAATTGAATTTACTAAGCCTTTTGTTTGATCACATTTGTAACCAAATCCCCGTGGGAACGGTACTTTCTTATCACTTTATTACTTGACGCGACCCGTGCACTTGCGGTGCGAACACCCACCACCACCATAATTGTGACCTACCGCTGTTCATCATTCACTATTGTTAAAATTCAACGACAAACCCCATTGCAACAAGTTCTCGGCTTTACCGGTTCTCCCCCATCAAACCCATTCGCCATTTTCAAAGTCGAGCCCACAGATATTTAATGCCCATTTTCAAAGTTGTGCCATTTTTCTAAAAACCTCTACAGATATTTAAATTATAATTTTGAAAAAAATAACCTAACGTGGTTTAATAGTTGTTTATTTATATTTTTTAATAAATTTACCTAATGTGGCATTGCTAGGCAAAATGCCAGTTTGGGTAATACTAATCCATTTTTTAAAAAAATTGACCTATCGTATCGTTTTTTAGGGAAAACATTATGTGAGGTTTAATGGCCATTTATTTATATTCTTTTAGTAAATTTACCTGACATGGTGTATTTAAGGAAAAAAGCCACATTAGGTAATACTCATTAACTTTTTTCAAAAAAAAAAAAAGTTGACTTATCATGGCATTTTTTTTACGGGAAACGCCAAATTTTGTCAGTTTTTAGTTTTTATTTTTTCATCTTCATCATCATTACTTACTAAATCACTTTACCCCAGACCACAAATAAGACCCACCACCACCATAATTGTGACCCACCGTTGTTCATCATTCACTATTGTTAAAATTCAACGACAAACCCCATTGCAACAAGTTCTCAGCTTTACCGGTTCTCCACCATCAAACCCATTCGCCATTTTCAAAGTCGAGCCCACAGATATTTATTAATGCCCATTTTCAAAGTTGTACCATTTTTCTAAAAACCTCCACAGATATTTAAATTATAATTTTGAAAAAAAATAACCTAACTTGGTTTAATAGTTGTTTATTTATATTTTTTAATAAATTTACCTAATGTGGCATTGCTAGGCAAAATGCCAGTTTGGGTAATACTAATCCACTTTTTAAAAAAATTGACCTATCGTATCGTTTTTTAGGGAAAACATTATGTGAGGTTTAATGGCCATTTATTTATATTTTTTTAGTAAATTTACCTGACATGGTGTATTTAAGGAAAAAAGCCACATTAGGTAATACTCATTAACTTTTTTCAAAAAAAAAAAAAAGTTGACTTATCATGGCATTTTTTTACGGGAAACGCCAAATTTTGTCAGTTTTTAGTTTTTATTTTTTCATCTTCATCATCATTACTTACTAAATCACTTTACCCCAGACCACAAATAAGACCCACCACCACCATAATTGTGACCCACTGCTGTTCATCATTCACTATTGTTAAAATTCAACGACAAACCCCATTGCAACAAGTTCTCGACTTTACTGGTTCTCCACCATCAAACCCAGTCGCCATTTTCAAAGTCGAGCCAAAAATACTCAAAGTCGAACGAACCTAGGAAATGCCATTATTGCTTTAAATTTGTTTGATATCTAGGTGCACAATTTTTTGGTGTATATATGTAGTTACTATAATAGATTGAAACTGTATGACTGTAATTTTTGAACTAATTCAGATACTGATTAGTATTAAAATTAAAAATATAATTTAAAAAATACTTTAACATGTCGTTTTTGCCACACCCGAGAAAATTTAGGTGTACCATGCTTGGAATATGAGAAAACCCACATCCCCTAAGCCTCCCCTATATATGCATTTCTTCATTTATATTAACAAACACACTTCAAATATAAATTGTAAAGTTTGGGTACCTTTTATATGAAGAAAGTCATTATCTATCTATCTATGTCTTAGCATACTCTTCTCTGCTAAGAGAGGAGTAAAGAAGTATATATACTAGATTAGTTTGACCTACTAATAGTTCCACAATAGTACATATATACAACAACATATAATAAAAGGCAAGGATACTAACTATAGTTTACATGGAGCAACTGAAAGGAGTTTCACAAAATAATAATACATAAATTTGTACTTTACATTGAACAGGGATCTTTAGGACAATGCTTCAACTCCCATTCATCATGAAAGCCAATCAATTGTTAGCATGAGTATGAGATCAGCTGCATCATCTGAGGCCAAAATAATTAAAACACTAAAGGAAATGATTTAAACCTATTTAACTTTGAGTGGTAAAGCATGATAGTACAACTAAATTATAACATTATAAACATAAATGAAAGTATATAGAACATCACTAATCGAATCAAACCAAGTGGTGACACAATAATGTGTTTTGGAAAATTAGTTTAGAATATCAAGTCTCTAATCTCACTTCTTCGTAGGACTTACAGAACGAAATAACAAGCATGCATACACAGTCCATGTAACACTTATGTCCTAATTATACTTTTCAATACATTTTAAATTACCATTCATCAATTACAAAATTATTTATTGATTAGCTATGTTAGAAAAAGAATTTATCACAGAAAAATAACTATCAAGAAAATTTTTTTCCATCGCTTCAATAAAATACCAATTAAATGCCCTAACCATGATAGAAAAAGGATTTCCATTATTAGAAGACTATCATGGTTAGAAAAGAATTCAACATAATATGATAGAAGTTATCCATGTTAGAAAAGAAAATCCTTCTAAATAAGGCAAAAGGCTAACATGGATAATTAAAGAATAACCCATCATCGAACAAAATCAGCTCATGTCAAAATGGGTTGAGGCCATTGCTTGTGCAAATAATGATGCGAAGACGGTGCTCAAGTTCTTGAAAAAGCATATTTTCACTCGTTTTGGGACTTCGAGGGCAATTATTAGTGATGGTGGATCTCACTTTTGCAACCATCAATTCCAAGCCTTGATGAAGAAATATGGAGTGAAGCATAAAGTATCATTGGCCTATTACCCACAGTCTAATGGGCAAGCTGAAATTTCCAATCGGGAAATCAAGAATATCCTTGAGAAGGTAGTGGGTGCAACAAGGAAAGATTGGTCTACAAAGCTTGATGATGCACTTTGGGCTTATAGGACCGCCTACAAAACTCCCATTGGAATGTCTCCATATCGAATTGTTTATGGGAAGGCATGTCATTTGCTATTGGAGCTTGAACATGGAGCCTATTTGGCTATAAAAAAGCTCAACTTTGATTTTGAGGCGGTTGGTGCAAAGAGACTCCTTCAAATCAATGAATTGGAGGAATTCTCTCTTAGTGCTTATGAGAATGCAAAGCTTTACAAAGAGAAAACTAAGAGGTACCATGATAAGAAAATTCTTCCCAAAACTTTTGAACCTAGTCAAAGAGTGCTCTTGTACAACTCCAAGCTCAAATTATTTCTCGGGAAACTGAAATCCCGTTAGTCTGGACTGTTCACCATTGTTCAATCCTCCAAATTTTGATGCTGCGGAGCTAGAAGATGAGAAGGGAAATGATTCAAAGTAAATGGCCTCCGGTTAAAGCATTATTGGGGTGGACATGTGGAGCGTCAAGTGGCCACTCTTTACTTGTCTACAACAATGTGAAAGATTGAAGAGTCGGGTTAGAGGACTCTAAACCAAGCACTTCTTAGGAGGCAACCCAAGTTCTTAACCTTATTTTTATGTTCATACAGTGTTTTAGGTGTTTTAGAGGTTTTATGTTTGGTCTTGTGCTTTTTGTAGGTGAAAGAGGTACCTTGATGCTTGGATGGAAAGCAAGCATTTGCAACTGATATGTAGGCCATTTTCAAGGAAGTATTTCATTCATCAGGCTTTTCTGGTTTAAATCTGTCATGAAACTTATTGGTCTTGATTTGAGCTTGTGTAACCAATTTCTTGGTGTTTGGAACTTTTCTGGACATATGTGGTTGTTTGGTTGTGGATATGCTATCATATTCTGCATATTTTAAGCTGTAACTGATGGGGAATGCTGTTAAAAATTAGTGCACAATAAGCTCATGCTTGTGAATGATTGATCTCTTGTGGAAAATTGTAGTTGGGAATTGATTTGATGAGATTTTAGACTGATTTATGCTATTAGATGTTACTTTGAGTGTGTTGTCAAATTCTGCATAATTGGTATTTTTGCTGATGAAAAGTGTTGTCAAGAGCTAGGACAAAATTTTGACCATGTGGAGATATGTTCATGTCTGGGGGTAATTCACTTTGAGTGAAAAATTGCTTTTGGAAATTGATTTGATGTGGTTTTGAACTGACATGTAAAGTTGGATGACATTGTGACTACATTGTAATGTTCTGAATATATGGTGCATTTGCTGCTGATATATAAGCTATTTTCAAGGAAGAAATTCACTCATAATGATTTTGCTGGTTTGAATCTGTTATGGGACTGATTTAGTTTGATCTCATTTACACAAGCAATTTCTCGATGTTTTGAACCCATCTTGACATGTTTGTTTGGGTGTGATGTGCTTGAGAATTTTGTGTGTGATATATGTTCTTAATGTGTGGAATTTGTGCTGTTATATTAAAAAATACGCTGTCAAGATTTAGCAAGATTTTGCTCATGTTGCAGTGAATTTATGTATGTGGATGATGTTAGAAATCTTAAGTTTTGATGAAGACTGACCCTTAGAAAACATAAGTGAAAGTTACCTCTGAATTGAACGTGTAAAATCTGCCAGGTAACAGATCACCATTGCAAGAATAAAGATCCATCACTAATGAAAAATGATAACTTAGCAGATCAATAAGAATGAATATCTCTATCGCTAAGGGTATCTCTATAGCTAATAGACAGAGCCATAGCAAGTGAGGACTTAGAAATAACAAGGTTAATATCAAATCACTAAGTCATTCTCTATCGCTAAGAAAGATACCATCGCTAGAAGATCATTAATCAAATGAATAAATGAAACCAGCAGAAAAATGGTCTAAGTCTGTGGACAAAAGAAATCAGCTAGCGATAATAGGATAAGCTATCGATAACAAAAGGGCTTCAGGTAATAATCATTCAGATAGCTAATGCCTAAGAGCAAATGAGTCAAATGAGCTAACATGATTGCTAGCGCTAACATGCTTGTCCATCGATAAAAGGATACCTGGAAATATCTCTGAATACTTAGATAATTGTATCCTTAAAGATAATAGCGATAATGGATTAGCAATCGATAGAAAAAGTTTATGCTGATATAATGCTTTCTGATCATGATCTAAGAAAATATGCTATCGATAATGCATCTTCTTATCAATATGAAAAGCTCTGATATACCTTGTCTTTATCTCATTGAGCTAATGGATTAAGCTTGCGATAGCTTCTTCTGTGCAATATATGATTATTTGGTTAGCTAACAGCTTAAGTGCAAAATTCACTCTGTTGAGTTAGCGATAGCAGATCAAGCTAGCGCAAATGAAAAAGCTGCCAGAAAGTACATCATGTACGGATGCTCAGAACGCTGAGTCTGTCTCTCTCCTAGCTCACCCTACGCAAGAAGTAGTTGAAGCTAGAGCAGATAGTTAAGCCCGATGAAGAAGCTGCATTAAATGCCAACGGCTATGAGCTCCCAACGACTAAATTCAAACGGCTTCTTGAAGATTGAATGTTAGGGCAAAATCTGAGAAGTAGATATAAATACAGAACTTGAGCATTTATTGAGAGACGACGAAAAACAAGAATATTCACGAACTCATTCATTGCTCTTTGTTTTTCTGTATTTATTAGTTTAGAGATTTTATCTGTACTTCAGTGATTATCAAAATCAGTTCATTAAGTGAACATATTTATTGAAATCCTCTACTGTTTGAGGTTGTTCTGAAAGCAAGGTGCTTTAGAACAGGGATATTGCCTTACAGGTGGTAAGGGGGAGTGTTTAGAGAGATTCTAAAACTCTGTAAAGGTTGACAGGTGAACCTGTTCTCGTAAAACCTGTGGTTAGTGGAACCCAACACAGTGTTGGAGAACTGGACGTAGGCAGTGTTAGCCAAACCAGTATAAAGTTTGTGTTGTCTTAATTTTTCCTAGATTTTTAAAAAGCACAATTCACCCCCCCTCTTGTGCGATTGCCACTTTCAGATGATTGATTTTAGGTGATGAATTTTGTTTGGAGATGGATTTGACGTGATTTGGAGTGATTTGTGGTGTTAGATGTTATTTTGAGTGTGTTGGTGGTGTTTTTGTGTTGGTGGAAATGCTGAAAAATCTGTCTACTTTACTGTCTTTTGATTATTGTGCTATTCGCTATGTTGTTGGTTAAGTATTCTGGGTGAGGTAGAGAGAAATTGGCCATGGCCAAGAAAAAAGCCAGTGAATTTTGGCTGCAACCAAGAGAGAAAAGAAGATAATAATAATAAAATATTCAAAGGTGCTCAATGCACCTCAATAATAAATACCTCAGGGTGCTCAATGCACCTTATAAAAAAATCATAGGGTGCTTGGTGCACCTTTTTTTAAAAAAAATTGAAAATTGAAAATTAAGAAAAAAAAAGCATATTTCCCCTTGACCTAATCCCCTTCTCTTCCTCACTCACGCCCCCTCATCCTTCAGCAGCCTCCACCATGAACACCACCCACAAACTCTTCATGCCGGCCACCACCACAGCTCCAATGATCTCCGGCATGACATATATATTCCCAGTGACTTCAGTCTTTCCCCTCTCCCTCCCCTTTCGTTTTCACCTATTCCATTCCACTCATATATCTTGCCTTCCACAGTCGCTGATCAGAGAACTCGTCACCGTTAGTTCGTGACAACGACCACTACCACGAAAGCTTCCATGCTTCTTCATCTCGTCACTCTCCTCTGTCTCCGATCGTGATTGGCATTCTCACTCTTCATTACCGTCGTTCAAAGCACTCGCCGGCCGGGCCACTCTGTGCTTGAAATGAGCAACATGCCTACTACTATTTTGCTTTATAGTGCTTGCTCCATCGGTGAGATTTTCTGCCACTAATGACGGCTGTGATTTTGCATCTGTGATAAAATATGAAATTAAGATTCCTGGGCATTTGAAATTCTGGATTAGAGCTAGTGTGATTAAAATGATTTGGGTTTCTTTTTGAGTTTGAACTTGCAATTTTATTGGGTAAAGAGTGAACTGTATGTAGTAGCATTGTGTAAAAAACACGAGGGGGGTTGATTTTGTTATGTGGTTATGTGAGGAGTTGTTTCTGAACAAGTGCAAAATTTTGGTTCTACAATCACTGATGAGAAAGGAAATTTCTGATTCTGTATCTAGCTTTGCTTGTTGCAATATGGTTCATTTTTCTTTTGTTCGGAGGTTAGCAGTTGAGCTTTTGCATTTTCCAGTCTTCTCAAGCTTGAACAGATTGGAGATGGGTGGTTTTAAACTGAGCTTGTCATTTGGAAAATTAATAATATTGAATTTGATTTAATGGTTGATTGCTGTTTTGAGGCTAAAATGGTGATTAAGTTTGGGGGAATCTCTTTCGTTATCTTTTAGGATAGGTTTTACTTTAGGATTTTGTTTCTAGGTTGTTTCTAGGATTGTGCTTCCTTCTCCCTGTGATTAATGGTTTGTGTGTTTTGGTGGTATGCTTGTTCTGTTTCAGCTTGCAGGAAATGTGGGTATAAAGCTTGATGCTGAACGGAATTTCAACTTTCTTGACCAATACTGATGTTGGCACTACAGATGAACAAGTGGAGTAGGATAATTGTTTTCTTGTGATGATAGACATAGGGAGTAGTTAGCTTTTAGTTGTTAGTCCTAGCTTGCTCTTTGGATGTTAGAACTTTTACGACTTTTGGACAACTCTTGGTTGTGCAATGCTTTTGGGCAAACTGTGTGATTTTTGCACTACTCTACTCTCATCTTCTGTTGATACATTGTTGGAGTAGATCTGTTCAACATTGTGAACTGCTATTTTAGTTAGCTCATTTTGTATGTGATTTAGCTAACTTTCACTTTGTTGCTTGTGGAATAATTGGTATAGGCTCCATTCATTTCAGGTTTATTTTGAGCCTTTCATGCAACCTTGCATGAGAGAAGGCCCTCAGTTTTCCCTTTTGACAGTGAGGACACTGTCAATTTTAAGTTTAGGGGTGAGGGTATTTTTGAATTTTTTGGATAATTTGGCATGAATTCAGTTTTTGAAAATTTGGACTATTTTGTGGTTTTGAATGTTTAGAAATTGAGTTAGATTGATTAATTATCTCATATGGTGAATGTGTGATCCAATGATAGAAAAGTTGCTTAGGTGATATGTTTAATAGGAATTTGTAGTCAATCTTTTTGGATGAATAGAAAAGTTGGCATGTATTTTCTTTCTCAATTGAAAAGCTTTAGAACTCATCTTTGAATCTCTTGAAACAATTGGATGTTTTCACACATTTTTGAAAGATGATTTGGGCATTCTTTTCAATGAGTTTGAGCCTTTCAAGCCAACCCATGACATAAATCCATTTGCACCCTCTTTGAGCCTTATAATGAAAAACCATATGAATTTTCTTTTTGGAACCCACAGTGGACTTTAACCTTAGCAATTTGAAAGACCATGGATTACCCAAATCTTGAGATATTTGACTAATCATTGGTAGGAAGGTTTTGATGGTTTGATAAATGTGCATGATGGTACAAAATTGGTGCGGGAAACAAAAATGGTGCATGGTGTTCTCAATAGATTGTAGACCTAAGTCAAGAAAAGAATGAAAAAAAATGAAATGAAAAAAAATGATGAGAAAGAAAAGGAAAAATAAATGTAGTTCAATTGTCCAGTGTAGCATGAGCAATGGCTCTTTGTTTCTCTATGTTGAGGTTTGTTTTTGTGTCTAATGTTAACTTCCTAAAATAGGCCAACCAAAATCTCCAGAAATGTAAAGTAAGTAAAGCATGAGAATAGAAATAAATTTTTAATCTTGGTTCAGCAATCAATGGCCTGGACATCAATCGATTGCTTACTCCACTTGTCAATCGATTACCTTCAGATTGGTCCTACAATGCTCGATGAAATTGTTAGTTATCGAATAATTTCAATGTATATCAATCGATAGCTAAATCCCAATCAATTGCTGGCTGTCAATCGATTGCTCACCATTCCATCGATGTATTCTACTTTTCTTTAAAATAGAGTAACAATCAATTGCTCATCAATTGTTGATGATCAATCGATTTCCTCATTGTCAATCGATTGGCCTTCTGTCTAATTTACTTGAAAAATCAAGATAAACAATCGATGGGTGAAGTGAATAATCGATTGAGCTATCTATTCAATCGATTGAAACTTGGCAGTTGATAGGCAATGGATATTCCATTGATTGCTGAGTCACAAGTTCAATCGATTGGATCTGGAGGCTATCGATTACTTCTTAACTTAGTTTTCAAAGACTTGATTCAAAACATTTTCTATGTTAAGATGTCCATAATTTTCATAGCCTAAGTCATGTTTGGTTATCATCAAAATTCTAAGATTATGTTATGTAAAATAACTTAACTAAGTAAATAAATATAATCAAATTAAGAAAATGTGTCTTATATTTAATATGAAAGGGAGTAATAATACTTTTTTCTCCATTCATTTCATTCAATACAAAGTATTTTCAGTCTTCTTTATATGGTACTTGCTAGTTGGTGTTTTATAATAACAATATGAAAGTAGATCTCCACATGATTCTCCATGGAAATGCAATTTTAAAAAGTTATCAAAGGTGTTTTTATCTGACCATTTAAATAAAGTGGACAGAAAAGATGAAAGCTTCTTAGGGATTCTGAGAAATATTACTGAAAGAAACGAAACTTGATGGAAGCATATTGGAGTAGTAACATATAGTTGGCACTAAATTTGATTTATAGACTATTAGACTGCAAATCCTCATAGTTTTAACCAAATTTTAACTGTATCCTTATAGTTTTTTTTTTTTTTTGCTTTTATCATGTCCTTATACCTTCACCTGTTTTTAATTAGGTCATTGATTTTTTTTTCTTTTTATTATGTCCATATAGTTTCACATGATTTTAATTATTATAAGACATCAACTAGCAAGTGCCTTGTAAAATGGTCCAAGACTACTTGTTGGTTGGTGCATTATAATAAGGATTAGAAGGTGTACCTTCTCTCCTACAATTGAATCAAATGAATGGAGGAAAAAATATTACTCCCCCTAATTATAGGCATATTTACCTAATTTGAATAGATTAATAATTTTAGTTAAGTTAGTTTATATGACTTACCTTTTTCTAAAACATCCGGCCTAAACATCTTCCTAAAATTCTTGTATCTCCCTTATTTGATATTGTTGAATTAACATTAATGAGAAGAAATTGGGAAGACATTAAAAAATTTATTAATATATACCGGATCAACTTCCTAAATAGGTCTTATATTAAAGAATATATGGACTAATAATTACATAAAACATAAATAATAAAACAATTTAAATCAATTCACACAAAGAATGATGGCTGACTTGTATCAGATTGAAGGACTTCTTCACAAATCTAAAAGCATTCTTGTGAAGAACATCTTAGTGTAGCATTATGGTAAATACTTGAACTCTTATAATATTTTCATAAACTATTTTATTATTTAACATATTCTGATAAAAATTCCTAATTTCTGCATTTCCTTTTGTTTTATTTTTTCCTATTTGGACCTTTTCTACCAACATGGAAAAGGCAATTATAAAAATCAATTTTTGCACTAGTATGGATTAATTAAAAGTAATTTTTCATTTAATAAAATATCTCAATAAAAACTAAAATGAATTAAGTTAGCTCCATGGATTTGAAACAACTGCTTAAGCATATGACTTTTTATCGTAACTAATCCTCATCCTATTTTACAAATCAGTTTCTCAAATCTTACAAATAATTTTTGGCATAACACTTCTTCAAATTTGAAGAGCATGAGAAAATATATACATGCATATTGAGCTGGCCAGCGACAATGCAAGGGTGGAGATAGACAGGATTAAATTCACACCTTCTCAAATGTCTTCTTTGGAACCATAAGATTTTTGATTTGACATTGATGGTACCTAATGCTTTCATGTGAAGCACATCCTCAATAAAAAATCCAAAAACAATAGTCCGTGATGCATTCATGGGAAGCACATCCTACATAAAAAAAATCCAAAGACAAGTTAGTTAGGGTGGGCTGGAAATATGCTTGAGGTAAGTTTCAACTAAATAGGTATGGGCCTGTATTGAAAATGTAAAACTTGATCCTGAGTCTAAGCATGTAGGTAAGATTTTTTTTTAAGCATGAGTCTGAGCCTTCAAAAGGCCTGAAAGCCTGTTTAAAAGCCTACTTACTTCAAATATAGATTTTTAAAGAGATTTACAAGCCTAGATCTCTAATTCCATATATTATCTTTTAAACAATTAAAACACCTATGTATGTCTCAAAAAGATTTTATGGCTATAAAACTAGATTTTTTGTTACTTTTATAGCAGAAATTATGATAAATTATTCCGTTTGAAATTATCATATTTTAAATAGGTAAAATTGAAATAAATTTGCAAGTTGCTTACTTGAGAAAATTATAGAAATTAGAGAAGAGTAATGAGTTAGCAATGCATTTTAGGAGATTGAAAATGATAAATAAGAGGTGAAGCACTGATGAATGAAATGCTTGAACTTTGTATACGAAAGATGAGATGTGAAGTTTAGAGCTAAACATAAGTTGGTAATATTATAATTAATTTATATAACTTAATTATATTATATATCATAATATAAATTACAAAAAATTAAAAAGGCCAAGCATGTATGCTTGTAGGCTATGCCTTATGAAAAAAGGCATGACCTGTTTACATAATAAATAAGCCTAACAATATGCCTGAATATAAGGATGTCATATTTATTAAATAGGCTAGGCTTATCGTAGTTTAGGTTGTAGGCCCCTGATAAGGGTATGTCCTATCCCCACCCCTAGACATATCTTCTTCCTCGTATCCGAATGAGAGAAGTATTATTATAAAATATTTATGATAAATTATTTATATTGCTAAAGCTAAAAATAGTAGTGATTTTCTTTTTGGCATGGTAATGTTATTTTTCATGGATTTTTTTTATAATGATGATCCAACCACTAATGGCTATAGTTTTAATTATATGGCAATATTAAAGAGAAAGACCAGGGGAGGATGATATTTATTTCGAAGTACCATAAAAATTATAATTACTTAAAATGACCAAATACCTAAATATAAATTTTAAACTACTAAATTGCGCTCTTACTGAGTTCGGTACGTTTTATCCTATATTAACATTTTTTAAAAAAAAATTATAAAACTATAACAACCCATCCCCATGATCGTAGCTTATGTTTTTTTAAAAAAAGAAACAAAAAAATTCCCCACGGATATCCATACCTACATCATTAACGTATATTGTAACACCTTAATTTTTACTACTATAATATAGAATTTTTAATCGAATTATAACTACTCTTCAGTGTCAAAAGCCCAAAAATACGAAAAATTTAAAACTTTTTGTTTTCAAACATTAAACCAACCTTTACGAAAAATGTAAAACTTTTTTTTTTCAAACATTAAACCAACCTTCTTTCTATTGGAATGGGCTTTTCAGATAAATTGAACAATTTAAAACTTTGTTTAAAGCAGAGTGGTTCATAAAACAATTAAAAAGGAAAAAATTAATCCTCTTAGGGTATCTATTCTTTATTCATAATACTTAGGAATTTAAAATTCCTTTATAAATTTATACAATTCTATTTTCTATGCTTTCTGCTATTAATTTAATTATTTAATTTTATATCATATACAGACAACATTATTAAAATATTAAACTACCATCGTAAAGTACTTCTGCCGATATTCTTGCTTCTCAAAATATAATCCTATTTTCTTTGTCTACTCTTCTACTAGCACTCTTGCCTTATCTCAACCATCTTATCATCTACCAGCTTCTCTGAAACAGCAATTTACCGCAGTTTATCTCATTAGCTATGGTATTCATGCATATAAAAACATGTATACATTTTATAAATCTGCACATATAAAGATAGTCTTTATCCTATTATTCTGTGTGTGATCTGCACCTACCAACCACTGATAACCATATCCTCGTTAACTAGTGGAGGTTCTACCTGCAGGACTTCTCGTTATAACTATCCCCTTTTTAACTAACTGATTTGGCAAAGGAGTAGCGAACCCCCAAAGCTTGGAGTACTCCAACATGAGGAATAAAAGAGATACCACTTAAATACAACAGGTATTGCAAAATTATACATGCAATTTGAGTGTAATGAGATAAACTGCTACTTGGATCCCATAACATATTCCTAAATTAGCTTCTTTCCTTCTACTTTCTTGAGCTTATATTAAGAGTCAGGGCCTATATACATATATGGGTTTGGGTTAGGGGTTGAATTATAAATTAATCGATGCATCTCTCTCGATTCCCAACTTAATTAATCCTACCCAAGTCTTTATATTTAAGCAAATTATAATTTACCCATACGTATGTACACTACTATAGAAAACACCTATAGCGGCGCTTATGAAGTGCCGCTATAGCCAGCGCCGCGATAGGTCAGATGACCTATCCCGGCGCTTAAAAATCGCCGCTATAGGTGTTATAATTTTTTTAATAATAAATAATTTAGAAGACCAATAGCGGCGCTTATTGTAAAAAGCGCCGCTATAGGTATTATAATTTTTTTAAAAATAAATAATTTAGAAGACCAATAGCGGCGCTTATTGTAAAAAGCTCTGCTATAGGTATTATAATTTTTTTAAAAATAAATAATTTACAAGACCTATAGCGGCGCTTATTGTAAAAAGCGCCGCTATAGGTATCATATAGTGGCGCCGCTTTTAATAAAAAGCGCTGCTATAGATTTAATTTTTTTTTTAAAATAAATATTTTATTTTTTTAATTCACACTCTCCTGCATCATTGCAAAAATTCCAGCAATTCTATACAATTCCAAACAATCCATATACACCGGTGACTCAAACAGAGAACAAGATGTACAATTAAACCAAAAACTTCAATTACTAAATAAAAGCATACATATTACTAGACTATCTAATTTGAGAGAACAGAGGGTGTACATAACCACACCATTCTTCAATTAGCGCTTTCATTTTCTCCATTGACAACTGTAAGTGCTGGCTGTCACCCAAGAGGGGGGGTGAATTGGGTGATAGGATAAAAAACTTTAGATTTTCTTTTATAAAGCACTGTGAAGGTAATCTTTAAAATCTCTTTCTGTTTATCACAGAGTATTTCAAAATTGTTAAATGCACAAGAGATATATAAAGTAGATATGCTGGAAACTAAGAGAGTTTAGGGAAGAGATAATGCACACAGAATTTATCCTGGTTCAGTCAACCCTGACCTACATCCAGTCCTCAGGCTCCACCTGAGATTTCCACTATCCTCTTGTTTAAACCAGGCACAAGAGAAGCCTACCACAGGTTTTACGAACACAGGTTCACCTGTCAACCTTTTCCACTGGTTTTACAACATGGGATCACCAGCCAACCTTTACAACAGAGCTTTAGACTCTCTCTAAACACTCCCCCTTACAACCTGTAAGGTTACAATCTGTTTCCCCACTCAAGATCTCCCAATCTTGAGTATCACTCACTAAGTATAGAGAATGATTACAAGGAAATCTAACTTATCTCAAAGAAGGAATTTTGGTAATCACTTAAGTACAGATTCGTATATGATGAGGAAATACAAATTCTAGAGCTTAAAGATTTGAACTATGGTTGCTCTAGCTCTTCTATTCTAATGTGCTCAACTCATCGTTTCTGGGCTCACTGATATATAACTAACACTCTGTGCAGAGCCTCTGTTTTCATTGCTGTTAGCGTATATTCGTCTTTTTCGTTGTTCTCATGACGCTACACTTTCACCAGATGTCTTCAAGTCTTTATATATGGTTTTGATAAGTTTCTGTCCGTTGGAGACTTGGAGAACTAGCCGTTGATGATTTCTTTCTTCTTTTGCTTCGGCTAAGAGAGATGGAGACTCTGAGTAATGGTAACCTGCTGCTACCTACTCCTGTACTTGCTGTCAGCTTTTTCACTAGCGCTGTCAGCTCTTTGCTATCGCTAGCTTGACAGTGTAAAATCTGCACTTTAGAAACAATGTATTAGCTCAGCACGTATTGCGCTATCGATAGCTAACAAGGCTATCGCTAGCTTCATAGTGTAATTCCAGTACTTAGCTAAAATAGATAGTCATATAATGCACAGCAGATGTTATCGCTTGCTTAGTTCATTAGCTCAATGCATCAGCTTATTAGTTTGTCTAAGTTATCACAAAGAGCTTTCTTCTATCGATAGCTAATCTCATTATCGCTAGTTAACTATGTTAACTGATCTAACATTCTTCCCCGAGTATTTATTCATGTTATCTGAGGGGCTTTAGCAATAGAGATAGAGTCTAGCTATAGGATCTATTCTTATTTGCTTAGGCTAGCTCTATACATTCCATTAGCTATGGTGAAGGCCTTAGCGATAGAGGTATTGTTCTTTCATTGAATTACTGCTAAGTCCTCATTAGCCATTGATATCCTAAGCTTTCCAGATTAGCGATAGGTTCAAGCTTAGCGATAGAGAATCTGTTACCTATAAGATTTTATTTGTTTCATTCAAAGGTAACCTACACTCTTTTACTTAGTCATTTATTATGATTCTTATCTCAACTTATTCCAGACTAAGTTACATGCTCTTATGAATGCAATCTGAGCCTATGGACATGTTATGTGATCATATATGCAATGCTTCAATCACAGTAAACACATAGCAAACATGTAGTAGGAGATAAGCACTTTATCCACACTTTTTGCTTCCTACATTTATCTCTATATTTGACATCATCAAAACTAAGCATATCCAACAACAACATGAAGCAAAACTTGCGTCTGGGTAATACTGCTCAAAGAAATTTAAATGACAATTAAATTTACTTGAAATCTAACAAGTACAAACACTTAGATTAGGAAAAATATAAAACTTACTGTCAATGGGATGTTATGTCGATCACGTGATACGATATCCCTCATATAATGCATGACATAGTATCCACAGTCGTTGTCATTGGGTTGATGTGGGCACTGTAACAAAAAATACAGAATATCATATAAGAAACAGTTACGTTATGGTTTAAGTAACGATTGTTTGAAAAATTGAATAACTTGTAAAACCTGAACTTTGAGCCACGGATAAGCATCTTTCTGGTCATGGGCTTTGGAATAATTGTACCCATTAGCAGCCCGATAACTAGTCAATACTCTGGAAACAAAACATATTAAATTAATTTTAGTAGCTTGGGTCGGCCATATAAAATGACAAATAATACAACACATTCAAATAATGTTGACATTCACTTACTCATTGAAGAGACGCATCAAATTCGGGCGATTATCTGGTTCAGCAGATTCCACAGGATCCAAATAATAAATAAGTGGATCCGGCTATACTGTCGGATTGATGACAAGCAAAACCCAATGTAGCCTAAGACGTTTTATAACGTTATGTCAGTATATATATCAATGATGATTGGAGCTAAGAATACGATGAAAGCTATCATGCTTATACACTTACCCTGTATTAATTGGAGCTAAAAATAAAGTTCTGCCTGTTGCCTTTAAAGCGAAATGCCTCTTAATCGCTTTGAACTGATCATCACGTTTTGCACCCGCAATTTGTGCTATTAAATAAGCGTTTATGAATTCGAACGAGACATTGTCCTCAGAGACTATGACTTCTTCATGCAGGTGCCTTCAAAGAAACCATACAAACATCCAATTAGTGTAGAACTTATGACATTGAATGAAACCACAATGGAAACACATATATACCTAATCCATAAATTGATGACCGTAGCACCGACCCATCTTTCGTCAAGCACCTCCATGACCTGATCCCTAGAAAGAAGCTCACTGAAATTTGACTCGCCAAATATAAGCCTGTTGAATGGGATTGTGACAGTAGCATCGCGAGATACGGTATTGTATCTTGGATAACAGGAGTAGGCACTTGAAATTTCTTCTTGCCCTTTGCTTTTGTTGCTTATAAACCATATAAATAGAAAGTTTCAAAAATTCTTCCAATAAGAAGAGTGTTAGTTTAAATTAATTAGCAAATAACCACCTGTGACACTGGACCAGCTTGTGAACTCTTTTTCTTCAATTGAGCAGCTGAGCCACCGGTACCTTTTACACTAGCCACTTGTGCTTTCTTTCCCAGAGACTATGTACCCTGTAAAAACTTATAAATAGTAAAAGAGCGTTATTCCAAAACAAAGAATGCTAGTCTAAACGTTATTAGTAAATAACCACCTGTGGTATTGGCTCAATCAAACTGATGGGCCAATCAACATATGCACCAACAACATCTCCGACCTTAGTCATCTCATCAAGAGTAGGGAATGGTAACGGTGCATCCCTGTTGCGGGAGACTTCAATCATAACCCTCAATGTATTTTCAGGCAACGGAGAATTGTGCAAGGTCCTGTTTGAAGTGTTGAAGACCGTACCGATCGCAACTACTTCACTGAAAGATTGATCCTTATACAGGTTGCACTTTGATTCGCCCTACAAAAGAATTGACAACGTTTGCTCCCAATCGATAATATAACAATATCACTACAAGTTCATAAGTACAAAAGACAAGAATTACCTGAGGAATTTGAGCCCTAGGCATCGTACAGCTATCCCTAATGCTTGGACTCTCACAGGAAGGAACGTTACCTTGTTGCATGAAGTTCGATATTTGTGATCCAACATTGTTACGCTGGAAAAATTCGTACATCAAATCTTGCCATCTTTGCATTTCCTCATTCCTTCTTTGCATTTCAAGCACAATCTCCCTCAGAGTATTGACTTCATCTTTCAGCACAGAAACTTCACTTTGTCTTACACGCTTTTGGCGGCCAAAGTAAGCTGAAGGTGTGACCCCTACACCCGTGCCCCGAACATGACCCGAATACTCAGGACGATCAAGTGCTCTGCTGAGGATATCGCCATGGCCAAATATGGTGACCTCATCGGGCGATTCTTGTGCTAACATATCCTATAACAAGAAGGATTATTAGTTATTTAGTTAGCAAAGTCGCTAATAAAAAAAATTACAAAGTCCAAGAGAATGACTTACACATCGTTCACGGACTCTTCTAACCTCATCGTGAACGATGGTATCGTCTTCTTTGGAGTGTCCTTTGATCCAGACCTTAAACCATGGAGGTCTGCCTTCTAAACCCTGTTCCTGAATCTGTCAAGGTAAAACAAGTGAACTTTTAAATTAATTACATAAACATTTATTCACAATTTTGAAAGCAAAAGTGCGTTACTAACATACCATTTCGTACTCCAATTCTGGAAATGTTTTCCGCCCACCTAAATAGGGATACTCACAGCTCTTAGCCGCCTGGCTATTTTTTGGCTCCTTTCCTGAAACTTCTCTGATAAACGTGATTGCACAAATTCATCCCATTGTGCTTGAGTTATGACATCTTCATGTGTAGATGGGGGTGTTGGAACGTCCTCCCTGTTTTCATCTCTCATATATAATGTGGACAAAGCTGAACGGAAGTTTCTGTGTATTTTTAAAGCTTTCATCATGACATACTTCCTGTGAGTCTCATTGATATGAAACACAGTCTGTAACAACAGAAATCATATTAAATTTGTTAGTTACAATGTCATCATGACCAAATTAAACTTAATTGTAAAAAAGTAGCTTACCTAAACCTCTGACCAAATTTCGTCACGTTTGTCTCTGCTTACTTTTCTCCAATCTGTAATTGTAATAGGAACTTTATTACGAACAGTGCATCCAACGGATCCGGTAAGGGACTTCGCACTTTTTCCAACTAGTTGGCCATTGTCGTTCCATTCAAGGGATGTCTTTTGTCCCCGAGCTCTACGTTTGAGGAGATCACGCATAATGGTCTTGCCACGATGAACTAGGTCCTCAAATTGTGCTCTACCCTCATCAATATCTGGCTGGGCACTTGGTTGTGCATCTTCCTCCTCATGTAGGTTGGGATCCATTATCCTATAAAATAATTAAACAAAATATGATTTTAGCGCATGCATATGCATATGATGAAATAATTCGTAGAAAAAAAATAAGTGAATACATACAAACTTAAATCACTTTGATGGCATTCGACTCTTTTACCTCATTGTTACATTATCCAATATTGTTTGCTTCCCCTTTTTTGTTGGATTTAGGGTTGTGTTGACCCAAATGCCTTCTTCATGATCACGCCTTACATAAACAAGCTCATCTTCGTCATCATATCCATCTGCATCAAAGTCTTCTGACAGTAATGTATCAAAGGAAGGATCATCTTCTATCATATTCATATCTTCATCACTACTTCCATCATCAACTTGTTCGACATAATTTTTGTTCGACTGCATGACAATTGACCAATTCTTCTTAGAAGGATCTGCAATGTAAAACTCTTGTGCTGCTTGAGACGGTAGAATGTAAGGATCATCCTTATATCCAACTTTAGATAGGTCAACCGATATAAATCCAAATTCATCTAACCGCCGTCCACTATTATTGTTAACCCACTGACATCGGAACACAGGAACTCTGAACATGGTGTAATGTAACTCCCAAATGCAATCAATCACACCAAAGTATGACATCTATGCATAGACGGGATTCGTATCTCTTGCACTGGATATAAGCCATGCCTCGGCAACAATTGTGACTCCACTATTCTGCATTGTACTTTTCTCATCTTGACGTTTTGTATAGAATGTGTAACCATTGATTGCATAAGCAGTGTAAGAAAATGCGTGCAAACCCGGTCCTTTCGACAGCCAAAACAATCTTTCATAAACTTATCCAGTGTTGAGCTCAACCTGCTGACAAATACACGCATTGAACTATCTAATGAAATGCTTGTTGTGCTCCTTTGTAATCAAATTCTCATTTCTATCACTGTGTATTTCCCGGAGAAGTTTTTTGTGTTCTTCAACAAATGGTTCAACCTCAGGAGTATTGTGAAGAATATACAAGTGAGCTAGCTCCCTTTCAAATAGATTGGGCCGCACAGTTGAACCTCTTTGACCAAGTGTACTGTAAGATGAACCATGATGTCAAAGAATGAAGGGGGGGAAATACATTTCAAGTTCGCACAGGATACAAACGATTTGTCTCTGCAAATCCTGCAACTTTGTTGTATCAACCACTTTACTACAAATGAGCTTGAAGAACATACAAAGTCTGGTGATCGTGCTCCGCAATTTCTTAGGTAAAATGTTGCTTATGCCGACTGGTAAGAATTGTTGCATCAGGACGTGACAGTCATGAGATTTCAGGTTCTTCAACTTCAACTCTTTCATGGACACAAGGTTCTTTACATTTGAGGAGTAGCCTTTTGAAACTTTTATTCCATTTAGAAACTCACAAAATGATATTTTCTCTTTCTTCGAAAGGTTGTAAGCTGCTGGAGGTAAATAAGTGCGGTATCCTCTCTCGACAGGTGCTAACTCTTGTCTTATTCCCAACTTGACCATATCTAACCTCGAATTGACACCATCCTTACTTTTCCCATGCATATTCAGCAATGTGCCAATTAGGTTATCATAGATGTTTTTTTCAATATGCGTCACATCAAGAAAATGCCTAACATATAAGGACTTCCAATACGGGTGTTCAAAGAATATGGATCTCTTCTTCCAACTACTTGTCAACACATTTTTTGCGAAAGGCTTACCAAAATCGTTCTCCAACGCCTTCACCTTTTCAAAAACGCTATCCCCGCTCAATGTCCTTGGTGGCCTATGTAACACCAAGATTTTTACTACTATATTATAACATTTTAATTGAATTACAACCACTATTTCAGTCTCGAAAGCCCAAAAATATGAATAAATTTAAAACTTTTCTTTTCAAACATTACACTAATATGCTTTCTATTGAAATAGGCTTTTCGAACAAATTGAATAATTTAAAAACTTTGCCTAAAATAGAGTGGTTCATAAGACAATTAAAAATACATTAACCCTCTTAGGGGGTCTATTCATGATTCATAATACTTAGGAAATTTAAATTCCTTTATACAATTTATATAATTCTATTTTCTATGCTTTCTATTATTAACTTAATAATTTAATTTTACAACATATACAAATAACATTATTAAAATATTTAACTACCTTTTACTTTTCAAATTATATTCCTAATTCCTTCATCTAATCTTCTTCCCCAGCTAGCTTCTACCATCCTGCATACTGAAAATGATTGGGGAAGGGGGTAAGATTGGAAATCCCAATAGCAGTTTCTTTCATTAACATATATTGTCATGCTAGCATTGTCATGTATATATTTCATAAACCTGAACAATTAACACAATTATACATACTTCCTGCGCTACATGCTCTACCAGCCACTATTAACAATATATTTGTTATCTAGTGGTGGTTCTACCTGCAGGACTTCTCGTTATAGCATTTAAAGCTATAACTAACTGGTTTGGCAAAGGGGTAGCGAACCACCTAAGCCTGGAATATTTCATAAATTTCTATGCAGGAATTAATAAGGTTTATCACCTTCATGCATAATGTAAACTTGCCACAGATATTACAAAATAATACATGCAATTTAATTGTTACTGAAATATGTAACACCTTACTCTAGGGACAATCTTTAGAGCCCTTTGATTTATTTTGAACCACTAAAGCTTCTTAGAAGACCCAATAATACCAAAAACTTAAAACTTTTCTTAAATATCTTACTTGGGCTTCTAACTTTGCAAATTCATAGTTAATTCCTTTAAACTCAAAATAGTGGTTCATATCTCAAATTTTAGCTCTTAAAATATTCTTTATAACCATGATAAAACCTTGGCTCAATCTAGTCCCATTATTGCTGAAAAATCCTTCTTATATTCCAGGCATGTTGAAATTTCACAGGAATTTTTCTGCTTTTATGCCTAACTTGTAAAATTCATATCTCTTAATCTACACATCCAAAAATTATGCATGAGTACTTGATTTAAAGCTTAGGATGTGTACTATAAATCTGGAAAATATTGCAGCCCAGATCAAATTAAAACCTGACGAAAATATTGTCACAATAAACATGCTCTTATAACTTTTCTAGGTGTAGATATAACTTTCTAATTGAAGCAGAGTCTATGTTCTTGACTTCTTTGCAGGTTTTTAAACTAATTAGGCTCCTTATGGAGTTTATACATACAGACCAAAATATGATAATTAACTAAAACTCCAAAATATCCAAGTCGTCATTGCCTTAGCTAGAGATCTGCTTGCTTCTCCTTTCCTCTAGAAGTGCTCGGTCCTATGGGTGGGACATAGAAAGAGGGGGTGAGATTTGGGGAAATCTCAGCAGCAATAATCACAATTAGTATATAATGTATGGTCAAAAACTGTGCATGCAAAACTAGCCAATGAGAATAATACCTTACAAATCTGTAAACTGTAACTGGAACTATTTCACACATGATCATGGCAAAATAACTGAGTAAGGATATTAAATATTCTCATGCCTAACTACAATATAAATGGCAAAAACATACATGCAACCAAAAGAAAATATACAAAATTGCAAATTAAAGCTACCTCTTGTAGAATCTCTGTCTAAAGCACTTCCTCTAACTAGGCCTCCTTATCTCTTTATTTTTCTTCCTCTTTTCTTTCTCTTCTTCTCTTATTTTTCTCTTCCTCTCTCTCTCTCTTTATTCCTCTCTCTGCGCACGACCACACATGAGCTCTCACACTTCCTTCCTTGATCACCTTTCATTGCTACCATCTATTTATAGGCCAATTTGTACTTGGTGGCCAAGCTTCACGACATCTTGGAGGGCAAGCATATAATAAGCTTGGGGAGGAAGCATTGCATTTTTTATTGACATGTGTCTTTGGTAGAGAAGGTGGCTGTTTTAATTTGGAACATAATGCCACGCATATATCATCTTACAAAGGCCACGCACACACACTAGTCTTGAAGGCCAAGCTCTTGGTGAGCAAGGATAGATGCATGAAATGCCATGTGGCATTATAACTCGCATGACCATGAAGACGAGCCACGCATTCAATCAATTTGAAGACCAAGCCTATATGCTTGGTGGACAAGGATTTGGTTTCTTGCAATGCCAAGTGTCCAAGCAAAAAGATTAGTGGTAGTATAGTACATGCATGAGGCCACGCACACCTTACTTCTTGAAGAGCAAGACTTGACTTTTTGAACATAGACTTGTGAATTATTTATTCTAGAAGGGAGGGGGCTGCCACGGCTGCACAAGCTTAGGGAGGAAGAGTTGATCATGTGAAAAGAATCATATAGTCAACTTGAAGACCAAGACTTTCTTAAAAGCCAAGTGTTCACACTAGCTCATATATGGTACGGTGAATCATGAAGCATAAATGGCTTTTCTTGAAGGCTAAATTTATTTCTTGTAGCAAGAATAAGCCATGTGTCTAAGGTACCTTTATAGATGAAAATTATTTGGAAGCTTACTAAATAAAATTATCTTTATTTGTAACAAGATGGATAATTATTTTGGGACTATTTAACATGTCCTAGACATGTAAATTAAGCTTCTCTATGATCCCAATAATAAATTTTCACATAAACTTTACTATATATAAACTTTTGGAACATATAATTTACTTAATTCAAAAGCTTATATAACTATTTTGGGCCCTTAATCTTATAATAATTCCCCTTCTAAAATCTTAAATAACTCTATTTTCATAAGGCCCTAATTATCGTCCTTAATATTCATTAGCTAGCTACTTTAAAGCTTCTTGGATTTTTGGGATATTACAAAATAAACTGCTACCTGTATCCTGAGCTTACTCTTCACTGTATTCTTTCTCATCTACGCACTCTGGGAATTCGATCCCATTATCTTGTCCTATAAATATTTATAATACCAACATAATATATCAATGTCTAAACTTAGGCATAATAATTAAACGTCTCTCACGGACCTATTGTACTACCCCTTTCTATTTCTAATACAATTAAATCTAAATTCCTAACTTACTGTTTAATCACACCATTATTAATCAACATTGCACAAGTATAAATTAGTATACACACAACACAAACATTAGAGTATCCTTACTATTTTTAAATTAACTAGCCTTTCTTACTTCTAATATAATTAAATTTAAATTCTTAATTTGACGGTTAATTATACCATAATCAATAAGCATTTTACAAATACAGGTTAGCATTCACACCAAGAACACAAGAATATCATCAATTGATAATTAAATAACCTTACATTCGTTACAACTCCTAAATCTTTCAATTTAATTTAGCCATAATTAACTCTCAAATTATCAAATAAATGCAATAGTACCTATTTCTAATTCAATTTAAAGCTTGGTCCTAATCTTTGCAAATCCTTAAGCCATGAATTCAACTTCCAACTAAACTTGAAATTTCTTAACTTTTCCAATTCTAACCATCTAGTAATATTGATTTGGAAACCTCAATCATAGTACCAATTTAATCCAATAGATACCATTTCCAACCAACAATCCAAAGCAATTAATCCAACTTACTCCATTTCTTAAACTTAATCCCTTTTGAACCAACACCTAACAAAGTCAAAGAACAACCAATCTAACTTTCCTTATTTCTTCCGTTACTCTCCATTAAGCTCATATTGTCCTTCCTTCTATTTTCATCATTGAAGTCAATGACCAACCATCAATCAAATATTAGAATTTCAACCCTTAAATTCACAATCAAACCTCAATCATCACTTCCTTTTACTATTAATTAATCAATCATAAGGCTATCCTTCATCCCTACCATAACCCAAGAACCAACCATATCAATACTCATTTCTTGCTTAACATCCACAACCATCTTAACTTCCCACTTCTCTTAAATTAATTCCTATTAGACTAACATCACCTTTCCTCTTTTCTTGCACCTTAAACTAGCAGCCAGCAGCGTTAACAAGATTAGAAAATCCTTCCTTCACTCACTTTAATTCAATCAAATCAGCGATTAGGATTCTAGAACTTAAAATCACAAACCTCATCAATAATCATTCCCTATACCTTGTTCAACTAACCATCACAGCAATTTTTCCTTCTTCCCTTAACCAAACTTGTCAACCAGAACATCTAGAAAACAACCTCAATCCATTTCTGCCAAAGCAAAATAAACCTTCCACAATGATTTTTACTCCTTGACCGAACAGAACCAGAATAGAGAATAATGAACAATAATTCAAGTATTCAAAATTCATCTATTCCTCATATCTACAATATTATTGCACCCAAAGAAATAACAAAATCAAACAATTCCCATAGAAAGGGAAGCTCAGCCAGCGTAGAACAAGAACAATAGGAAGAACAAGAATCAAGCAATCCCAGAAAAGGAAAGCTCGGTCAGACAGAACAGGGAGCAAAGAACAATGATTAAAAATTCTAAGCTTAACCAAATCACACATATAGCAGAAGGAGAAATCATATTCACACTTCAAGAATTATAACTCCAAAATTCCCTTCTTTCCCTTTCTTCCTGCTCGGCCAAAACAGAACAAGGCAGCATGAACAACAATCAACCATTCAAAAATTCACCATACTACACCTTCAAAATGCTTGTCAGAACTTCCCAATTACAAGTGTATTACGTTCAAAAAAATTTTCCTCATGAACCCGTCGACTACGCAGGGAACAGGGAAGAAGAAAATACTTCAGAAATTCCTCAATCTCAAAATCACTCATGCAATCCACTCCACCACCTTAGAATTGCTACTAATCACGAGTAATTAAGCTTTAAGACAACCAATACCCAAGAATCCCAAAATCCCCGTCGAATGAACAGTAACAGGGGAGGAATTTCGTGCAAAAATCGATCATATTCAACTTCAAGCGCAAAATCAACACCCAAAACATCAAGAATAAGGTTCAAGCACCATTTCTATGAATTCAGAGGCTTCAGAAACGTCACAAATTTTGAATTAATCCCCCCCATTTCGCTCGAAATCACGCCAGAGAAGAGAGGAAATGAAGAGAAATAGCTTACCGAAGATTATCCCAAGGTTCTTGAGCGTCTTTTGCCGTGCGCCGTCGCCGATCGCCGCCGCTGAATGTCGAAGAAACGGAGGAAGGAGAGTGAGAGAGTGAGGAAGTGTATGTGTGTGTGTTTCGGGTTTTGAGAGCAGAGAGGAAAAGGAAATAGAAAGGGATAGAAGAATTAAGAAGGACACGTGTGTGGCTTAAATTAAAAGAGAGACTGATATTTTTCTTTTATAAGTATCATACTATCTTGCCCTTTCCTTTATAATTGAAGATGTTTTCAACTAGGGGTAGATATCGTCTTTTTCATTTTTCTTTTTCTATTTTCCTCTTAAATGGTAATTTTATGTACCATGATCATTTAAAAATAGACCTGAATTTGTCCCTAAAATAATTTCTCTAGATATGCTTTAATTTCCAAATTCATTTATAAGACTTTTTAAATACTAAACAATACCTTAAGGTTCTAAATATGCCCTTATTTAAATTTATCTTCTAACTATTTTTTCCTCAATTAATAAAGAAATTAAACCTTAAAAATTATTAAAAATATATTTGACCTCAAGAATTTATTCATAAGGCTTTTTAATTTTTAAATGACGCCCTAAGATTTCAAATAAATCCTTGTTATCTCTTTTCTCCAAATTGAGTTTTATCTTCTAATTATTTCTCTTTATTTCTTTAAGAAAATAAGCCTTAAGAATTACTAAAAATACCTAAATATCATAAATTTATTTTTCAATGTTATTAAAAATTCCTTATTTTCTATTTTCTAAAATTTGGGGTGTTACAGCCTACCTTCTTCTGAGTTCCCGTTAAACCCATTTTTCCACCTACGCCAACGATATTTTAACGGCAAGAATCTCCGATGTCCCATGTAAACATTTTTCTTACAATAATCCAGTCGCATCGAATGGGTATCATCTTCACATACAGGGCACGCACCATATCCTTTGATGCTGTATCCGGACAAATTACCGTATGCTGGGAAATCATTTATCGTGCCAATCAACATGGCTCTCAATTTAAAACTTTGTTCCTTACAGCCATAAAAAACTATCTCACCTGAATTCCACATATACTTCAGGTCTTCAATCAATGGATCCAAGTAGACGTCTATATCGTTGCCGGGTTGTCTAGGCCCGGAAATAAGCATAGAAAGCATCATAAATTTGCGTTTCATGATTAAATTTGGGGGAAGGTTGTATATCATCAAAATCACCGGCCATGTGCTATGAGTACTACTCTGAACTCCATGCGGATTGATTCCATCGGTTGCCAATGCAAGCCGTAGGTTTCTTGGTTCTTCACCGAACCCAGGGTACTCATAATCAATTTTTTTCCATTGGGGGGCATATGCGGGGTGCCTAAGCTTAGTGTCTTTAATCCTTTCATCGGCATGCCAAGTCAAAAGATTTGCAACATCCGCATTATTGAACATGCGCTTGAATCTTGGAATGATCGGAAAGTACCACAAGACTTTAGAAGGACTCTTACCTTTCTTTCCATACCGAGACGTGTTGCATTTCAGACACTCCTCCAACAATGCATACTGATTTCGGAATAAAATATAGTCGTTGGGACATGCATGTATTTTCTCATATTTCATACCGGTCGAGCGGAGAATTTGCTTTGCCTTGTATGTTTTCGGAGGAAGTACATTCGCTTCCGGAAGTATATCTTGCAGAACGGAAAGCAGTGCGGTGAAACTTGCATCACTCCAACCGTATTGAGCTTCCAGGTTATACAATTTAAGCACCGCACTCAATCTTGACTATTTGCTACATCCCACATATAACGGAGTCTCTGCATCACTCTTCAGCGTCTCAAATATTTCAGGATCCTCCTCACCCACCACATTCAACATTTCTTCAAGGTCATTGCTCTCATCACACATGTTTGAGTCAAGCACATTCGATGCGATACTTGTTAGAATCTTAAGTTTTGATGAGGACTGGACCCTATAGATAACATAAGTAAAATGAACAGATAGAATATATCTTAGTCTGAAAAGAATTAAGATAAGAATCAAGGTATATGTCTAAGGAAAAGTATAAGTTATCTAAACATTGAACAAGTAAAGTCCTATAGATAACAGATATACTATCGCTAGACTGAGAGCCTATCGCTAATAGATGAAGAGATAAGGATAATAATAGCTAATGAAGTCCTGGCAATAAACTAAATGTAAATATTCCTATCTCTAAAGAACTTCACTATCGCTAAGGTTTCATAACAGAAGACTGATTAGAACAACTCAGTATTAAACCATAGTCACTAGCGATAGCACGAATAGCTATCGATAGCAGAACACTTGGACATTCAGAGAGTTACTATGTAGAGCTAATGACAACATCAATAACATAGCTCCTAGCGATAATGAGTTTAGCTATCGATAATGAAATCACTTGCTGAAATAACAAAACATTCTGATAGCCAATATATTACCTGTATACACTAAGCTAATGATTCTTCTAGCGATAACATCAGCTGTGCTTCACATGAATACTCATTTAGCTAACAGTCTAAGTGCAGAAATAACACTATGAAGCTAGCGATAGCTTGGGATGCTAGCACTATTGAAAAAGCTGCTACACAAGTACAATGTTGCAGGTAGTTGGTAGTCACAATCTCTATCTCTCATAGCTCATCTTCTGCAAGAATTAAATGAAGTAAGAGAAGAAAGATTACTGAGATGAAGACCAGCATTAAATGCCAACGGGTAAGAGCTCCCAAAGGACATATTCAAACGGACTCATGAAGATGAAAGAAAAAGGAAAAACTATGAAGAGATATAAAAACCAAGTCTTGAGCATTTATGAAAGAGAGAATAAACTGACGAACAGGCATTCATTATTTCTCATCTACTCACTGGTCAAAGATTTATTATTCTTAGTGAGATTATTCTGTACTTCAGTGATTAACAAAATCTGTTCATTAAGTGAACTCATTTATTGAAATCCTCTACTGTCTGAGGTTGTTCTAAAGTGTGGGACTTTAGAACAGGGTTGTATTCTTACAACTTGTAAGGGGGAGTGTTTAGAGGAAGTCTAAAACTCTGTCTTGTAATGGTTGGCAGGTGAACCTGGTTTGTAAAACCTGTGGTTTAGTGGAACCCAACAAGGAGTTGGAGAACTGGATGTAGGTAGTGTTTGGCCGAACTAGTATAAAGGATTGTCTTTAAGCTTTAAAGTTTAATTTTTGAAAAGCACAATTCACCCCCTCTTGTGCGTTTTGCCACCTTCATTTAGTATCAGAGCAGGTCTTCTCCCTTTGATTACAACGAATCTAAGAAGTAAAGATAAAAAATGGTATCGTATGAGAATATCTTGCCTGAAGGAAGTTCCATCAACAAACCTCCTGGCTTTGATGGAAAGCATTATACCTTCTGGAAACTCAAAATAAAGATATATATCAAAGCTGATGGGTATAGGCTATGGAAGATCATAGAAGAAGGGGATATTGTGCCTACAAGTATTCTAGGCAACCCAAAGAGTGAAATCGAATATACTACTGAAGATATTGCAGATGTTGAGTTGAATAGCAAGGCAATCCTCATGATCCAAAGTGCCCTTTGCCAAACTGAGTTCTTCAGAATTAGCCACTTAAACACGGCAAAGGAAATGTGGGAGGCCTTGCAGATTGCTCATGAAGGAACCTCAGGAGTAAAATATAGAAGAGTGGAAATGCTTATTGAAGAATTCCACAAGTTTGAAATGATTAATGGAGAAAAGATAAGAGATCTGGAGATCAGATTCACTCATCTGATCAATAATCTTGCTGCACTAGGAAGAAAAATTCCAGAGAAGGAACAAGTCAGCAAGATTCTGAAAGTATTAAAGGGTGATTGGCTTATGAAGGTTACTGCCATCCAAGAGATGCAAGGTGAGTCAACCAAATCCATCACTGCCTTGTTTGGTAGGCTTGCTGAATATGAGCCAACTCTGATAGCCCAAAGGGAAGCTCAAGGAAATCCTAAGAAAAAGTCTCTTGCCCTTGCTGTATTTGAAAGAGATGAAGAGGATAGTGATGATGAAGACCTTGATGATGAAGATATGGCTCTCATGGTCAGAAATTTAAGAAATTCTTCAAAAGAAGAGGAGGTTTCCAGAGGGATGGTCCTAGCTTCAAAAATGATTTTCAGAAAGAGAAAGATCCTGTATGCTTTGAATGCAAGAAGCCTGGCCACTTCAAAGCAGAATGTCCAAGTCTCCAAAGATTCAAAGAAAAGGAGAAAAAGAAGGAGAAGTCCTTTGGAAGGAAGAAAGCATATGTATCATCCATCTGGGGTGATAGCTCAGATGAGGAAGGTAGCGATCATGAAGAGAGTGCAAATCTCTGTCTTGTTGCTCAAGAGGAACTAAGTGATACTTGAAGATGGCAAAACGCACAAGAGGCGGGGGGTGAATTGTGCTTCTAAAAAAATTTAAACTTTAAAACTTGAAGACAATCCTTTATACTGGTCTAGCCAAAACACTGCCTACATCCAGTTCTCCAACTCCTCATTGGGTTCCACTAAATCACAGGATTTTACAAACCAGGTTCACCTGCCAACCTTTATAAGACAGAGTTTTAGACTTCCTTTAAACACTCCCCTTTACAAGTTGTAAGACTACAACCCTGTTCTAAAGTCCCAGACTTAAGAACAACCTCAAACAGTAAAGGATTTCAATAAATGAGTTCACTTAATGAACATATTTTGTTAATCACTGAAGTACAGAATAATCTCATTAAGAGTAATAAGGCTTTGACCAGTGAGTAGATGAGAAGTAATGAATGCTTGTTCGTTAGTTTGTTCTCTATTTCAAATATGCTCAAGACTTGGTTTTTATATCTCTTCTCATTTGCCTTTTCCTTTCAGCTTCATAAATCCGTTTGAATATGTTCGTTGGAAGCTCTTAGCCGTTGGCATTTAATGCTGGTCTTCTTTTCAGTCATCTTTCTTCTTTTACTTCATTTAATTCTTGTAGAGGATGAGCTATAAGAAATAGAGACTGTGACTACCAACTACCTGCAAAATTGTACTTGTGTAGCAGCTTTTTCAGTAGCGCTAGCATCACAAGCTATCGCTAGCTTCATAGAGTGAATCCTGCACTTAGTCTGTTAGCTAAACAAGTATTCATGTGAAGCACAGTTGGTGTTATCGCCAGTAGAATTCATTTGCTCAAAGAATACAGATAATATATTAGCTATCAGAAAAGATATTTCAGCAAGAGGTTTTACTATCGATAGCTAAACTCATTATCGCTAGTAGCTATGTTATTGATAGGTTATCATTAGCTCTACATAACTTATCTGAATATCCAAGTGTTTTGCTATCGCTATCTATTCATGCTATCGCTAGTGGCTATGTCTTTTGTCTATTATGAGACCTTAGCGATAGAGACATGTCTTAGAGATAGTGATCTTTTGTTTTTGACTAGCTCAAACTATTCCATTTGCGATAGTGAAGTTCTTAGCGATAGGAATATTTATCTTAGTTTATTGCCAAGACTTCATTAGCTAATATTATCCTTATCTCTTCGTGTATTTAGCGATAGGCTTTCAGTCTAGCGATAGTATATCTGTTATCTATAGGATTTGTTTAACGTTTAGATACCTTATACTTTTCCTTAGTCATATACCTTGATTCTTATCTCAATTCTTTTCAGACTAAGTTATATGCTTGACAAATCTCTGATTTGTAATGCTTTTATTTGCTTAAATTGAGGCAATTAACATGATTAAGATGCAAGTTTTGGTCTGATAATGTCAAATTGAATATCCCAAACTCTCAAGGGAAATGAGTGAAAAATTAGGTGTAATTAGCCATAATTGTAGATTAATTGTATTAATTAATTTATAGGGCTATTTGATCTTGGTTTAATCTAATTGTCACTTACAGGGTCGCTCAGGACCAAAAGATCGGACTCGGGACGAAGAAAAAGGCCAAACAAAAGAGGCAGAACTGAAGGCTCCTAGCCGCAACGAGTCAGACAGCGAGAAAGCACCCCAAGAGGCAGAGAACAAAGCAGCTCGCCGTGGCCTCGCTGCGGCGAGCCCATGGCGAACCAAGCCAGAAAGAGCCAGAAGCATTGTCACCTCGCCGTGACTGCAGACGGTGAGCGAAGCGTTCTACAACTTATCAGTTCGCGAATTTCGGGCCCAATTCAGATCTAACTCATTACCCACTCACTTGACCCAACTTGGGGGACAAAAAACACGAAAGCTAGACCCCATTAGGGCAGATTTGGTTCACATTTCACACCCCAAGCCCTAGCTCCTCTTCTTCATCTTCATCTTCATCTTCTTCACCTTCTCCTTCCTTCCATCCATGGCTTCCAAACGTTAGGGGAGTTTTTCTAGTTCTAATCCTTCCTCCATTTGTTGTATTTATGCTTTTCTAGGGTTCTAGGGGTGCATTTATGACATTTGGGTGAATGTATTAATTGCATTTGGTTGAAGTGCATTTATGTCACTTGGTTGAGTGCATTTATGTCATTAGGGTTAGAAACTATGTTTATGTTATTTCCTTCTTGTATAATGCTTGACATTGCTACTTATTAACTTTGAGTTTAATGAAATTTATGGGTTCATATTTTTGTTATTCTCTTTGTGAAAATTATGTGCTAATGCAAGGTGGCTTGGTTAGTGGATTAAGAGTGTTTAGCTATTTGCGTGAGGGAGATGGCATAAGAATTAATTGGTTGTGTTGAGACATTGGGCAAACACTCTTTAGGTCTTAATTTATTGTATGGGTGGCCATCAATGGATTAGGGTTTAGAAAGAAATTTAGAGCAATTATGGGGTGGCCCAAATTGTGGATTTAAAGTCTTGCATAATCAATTATTTCTTGATTTGGAACTTAATCAACTTGGGTTAAATTAAGTAATGTGCAGGGTTCCGGCATTAATTAAGTTAACCTAAGCCTAGCCTAGAGGGGTTCCTCTAGGGCTCTTTAGAAATCAATTAAACTCCCTAAAAATCTTTAGAAGCAATGATTTCCGAATCTCTCATTCATCAAGAATGATCTTTATCCCATTCTCATCCAAATCTCACCTTTAATTCCCACCTTTTACTTTACCTTTTGCACATACCAACCTTCATACTAAAACCAAACAAAAAAATGCTTATACCGCTTTTTCAAGTTTACATATTAGCTTTTAGGAATCATATTACACTAGGCTCCTTGAGATCGACACCCAGGGTTAGCTTCCACTATCCCCTCTGGTTTAATTTCTTGGAGAGCGGACTCGAGGAGGCACTGCTCTGACATAACCCCAACGGTTAGGTGCTCTTCAATGCTATCTGTTTATTTTACTTATGTTATCTTATAGGGTTCAGTCCTCATCAAAACTTAAGATTCTAACATTCTCCCCCTTTTTGATGATGACAAAACATAAGTAAAACATACATCAGATAAAATATGTTCAGAGCATATAAACCAGTATAACACAAACAAATATTTGTCATATTTTCTTTGCAAAAGGAAGTACATCAGTTTTGGCCATGTATGATGCATATGCAGAATGATTTTGAAAAACTAAAGCACCCTTATTGTCAAATTTGTCACTAAAGGGAGTGGTCATGTATTTCTCATCAGGATAGTCAGAGATAGAAGAGTCTGAGTAGAAGAATCTTTCTTGAAGGAGTTTGTCTCGCTTTCCTTTTTCTTTCCTAGCTCTTACTAGCTCAGACTTGGCTTGCTCAGGATTTTCAGAAAGTTCAGTAATTGAAATAGCTGTAGGTTCTTTAGCCTTGGATGAGTGAAACCTTCTTTTGTATCTCCATGCTCTTTTCCCTCGAGCAATCTCCTTTCTCTTCTTTTATGCTGCCCTTTCTGCAGCTTCCTCTGCTTCCCTCTCTATTCTTGCCTCAAAAGTAGCCTTCTTCTCAAGAGCCTCTTTATGTTTTCTCAAAGCCTCTTCAAGGGCTTTCTTGTTAGCAACCTCCTTTTCAGCCCTTTTCTTTTCTTCTTTTGACATTCTGTGGGGACGAGATGGAGCTACTTTCTTCATCTTCTGAGCTTTAGGAGCCTCAGGGGTAGCCTTTGGGATGACCTTGAAGGAGACTTCTTCTCTTGCTTTCCTCTTGCTCCTTTCTCTGCTCTTGCTTTTCTTAGCCTCAGTCACTAGCAATCTCTGAATGTTATCTTGAAACTTATCACCGGTGCTGGGCTTGTCCTGGATTGTTATTTCCCCATCAGTTCCAGGAGGAAGAACAGAGACTGGGATTGGTTTGGCAGTCAAGACACTTGGAGGAATCCCATACTTGTCTGCTATCACAAGTGCTTCTGTGAACATGTCCATTTCTGGTGCTTTAGCAGATTGAGCTTGAGGCTTATTTGAAGGTTGAGGAGGAGTTATATGATCCTCAGATGCCATGTAGCTTCTGGCTATCCCTCTGACAACTTCCTCAACCTCTTCAGCAACCTGGAGGCATCAATATCTTTCTCCCCCTTTTTGTCATCATCATGGCCAAAGAGAGGAGTGGGATCAAGGTTTGGTGGAAGGATAGGAATAGGACTAGCGCTAGGGGTGATGTGAGAAGAAGGAATACTATCGCTAATAGGTGGATTAGCGATAGGGGTTGGTGAAGGTGTTGGAGCTGTAGTGGTGGAAGGTCTGGGAGAGTGAGAGCTATCGCTAGGGGAAATGGTAGCGGTAGGGGTTGACTAAGGTGGTGGGACTGTGGTAGCGATAGGAAGTCCTTGTGTTGGTGGGACTTGAGAGATATGTAGGAGAGGTGAGTGAGGGCTAGCAAAAGGGAATGTGGTATCGATAGGTGTTTCTAGGTTGGTCTGAACTGGAATAGGAGAAGGGGGTTGGCTCTGGTGGGAAGAAGTAGAGGAGTGGTTTTGGGAGTAGAAGGGTGAGTGAGAATGATGAAGAGGGGAGTGAGGATGTGATGATGTACCTTCAGGGGTTGTTGCTCTTGGCTTATTGCTCGGAGAAGGAAGACTTAGGCATTCTTCTAAATTCCTCACTTGAGCCTGAAGCTCCTGGATAGGCTTCAGTAACTCTGCATTCTGTGCTTCCAGAGCAAAGTTGAATTCTACAGAGAGTCTGAAGACTATTTCCTTAACTGCTTCTTTGGAGAGAACTAAAGATTTGGACGCAGCAGGAGGAGGAGGTGCAGCTCTTTTGGATTGAGCTTCTTCTTTAGTGGATTCAGGTTGAGCAGAGGAAGCAGAGGCATGAGAAGCCTGAGACTGAGAACCAGAAATACCTCTGACTGCTCTAACTGGGATGCCCATCTTTTTCAGGGTGGAGGTGGTGACTTGTTTGCATTTCTTGTTCTCTCCATCCCCTAAAGATTTGATCTTGGTATACTCCAGCATGTATGATACCAACTGAGGGTAAGGTAGAGGAGCCTTGGCAGATTTGTCTGACAAAAATCTTAGTATCTCCATACTAACCAACTGGCCCGGATTGAGTGGGACTTTCTAAATGAGATTGGCCAACCATGGGTTGTCAATCTTTGCAAAACTGCTGAAATTCCCTGACTTGTGAGTCATAATCCTGGTATACACATAATGGAGGATCTGGTTGATCACAGGCATGTCTGCTGGCTTGTTGGATTTAGGCTCAAAGATCTCTGCTAGCTCTTCTTCAGGGTACTTCTCAGGCATGTACCATCTATTGTAGTCTTCCCCTGAGATCCCTAGAATTCTGTTGAGTGCTTTCCACCCGAAAATAATACCCCTTCCTCTCACATCAGCTTCAAAGGTGACATTTACTAGCTTCCCCTTTTTATATTCTGGAATGGCTTTCAAACTCGAGTAAAAAGACCTTAGAACGTCTTCGTTGTAATCTTTGTTCACTCTGAGCCAGTTCTGGTAAGGAAGCAACCAGGCATCTAAGTCAAAACCTTGTTGTTTGAAATACTCCAAATCTACCCATACAGCAGCCCTATCTAGGGTTCCTTTCTCTATGAAGAAGGCTCTTGGAGTTAAGAGAGTATTTGTCAGATAGGAAAATTGAGAATGGGTTACTTTTTTACGCTTGGGGTGATTCTCAGTAACTTCTTTGGAAAAGGAGACACTCTTCTAGGTACGGGACTTTTTGCTAGCTGATTTGGGAGATGGATTAGCGCTAGTACTCTTTGAACCTTGGGGAACTTTGGTTTTGACCATTTTAGGGTTTAGCTATCGATGGCTGACTTTGCTATCGATATTATACTTGGCTAGCGATGGCAATCTTTGCTCAACCTTAGCTTTGCCCTGCATATGCTAGCGATAGTGAACCTCACTATTGATAGGTTAGTCCTGCAAAACTTAAGATTTGACACTCCGATGCTTAAGTTAGTGATTAATCTGTATGAATAAATAAAATTGAATTCAGAATATTTCAGAGATATTTACAACTCGTTTGGATTTACCATTCCTAATTCCCTTCTGATAAAGATAAATTGGGCTGGCTCAAGAGGTTTGGTAAAGATATTAGTAAGTTGCAAGTTTGTTGAGATGAATTCCACCTTGACATCTTTCTTTTGGACATGATCTCTCAGAAAGTGATGTCTCACATCAATATGCTTGGTTCTGGAATGATGAACTGGATTTTTGGCCAAGCTTATTATGCTGGTGTTGTCACAGAGAATAGGCACTTCTGGGAATTCCAAGCCCAGATCTCTAAGTTGATGCTTAAGCCACAGGACTTGAGCTCAACAACTTGCTGCTGCAATATATTTAGCCTCTGTAGATGAAAGAGAGACACAATTTTGCTTCTTACTGGCCCAAGAGACTAAGCATCCACCAATGAATTGACATTGACCACTTGTACCTTTTCTATCTGTCTTATAACCTGCATGGTCAGAGTCAGAATAAGCAAGAAAGTACTCTTTAGTTCCCTTGGGATACCACAGCCCAAGCTCTTGACTCCCTTGCAAGTGGGATTCTAGCACACATTGGTTAAGTGGGATTCTATAGGATTTGCTTGATATCTAGCACACATTCCCACACTAAATTGCATATCAGGTCTACTAGCTGTTAAATACAGTAGGGATCCAATAATTCCTCTATAATGAGATTGATTAACTACTTTCCCTTTGACATCTGTATATAAACTGGCAGAGGTACTCATGGGAGTGTCCTCATCCTTAGATTGCTCCATCCCAAATTTGTTGAGAATTTCCTTACAATACTTGGTTTGGGAGATAAAGATGCCATCTTTCCTTTGCTTTATTTGCAGGCCTAGGAAGAATGTTAATTCTCCCATCATTGACATTTCAAATTCACCCTGCATCATCTTAGCAAACTCTTCACAGAGCTTTTCGTTAGTAGCACCAAAAATAATATCATCAACATAAATTTGAACTATAAGCATGTGTTTATCTTTATGCATGATGAATAAGGTAGTATCTAATTTTCCTCTAGAAAAACCCCTTTTCAATGAGAAATGTGCTAAGCCTCTCATACCAAGCTCTAGGTGTTTGTTTGAGACCATAAAGAGCCTTTTTAAGTTTGTAAACATGATCAGGCTTCGAGTTTTCTTCAAAACCAGGAGGTTGCTCAACATATACCTCTTCTTTGATATATCCATTAAGAAAGACACTTTTAACATCCATTTGATAAAGTTTAATATTTTTGATGGATGCAAAAGCTAGTAGAATCCTTATTGCTTCAATTCTTGCAACTGGAGCAAAAGTTTCTTCATAATCAATGCCTTCTTCTTGGTTATATCCTTTGTCAACTAATCTGGCTTTATTTTTGACAATTTGACTAGATTCATCGAGTTTGTTTTTGAACACCCATTTTGTACCTATAATAGGATGATTTCTTGGTCTAGGTACTAAATCCCAAACTTGATTCCTTTTAAATTGATTAAGTTCTTCCTGCATTGCAACTATCTAGTCACAATCAACAAGAGCTTCATCAACACAGGTTGGTTCAATTTCAGAAATAAAGGCAGAAAATTCTATTTCATTTTGTAGTTGCCTTCCGGTTCTAACTCCTTTTGACATTTCTCCAATTACTTGTTCAGGAGGATGGTGCCTAAGATGTCTCATGGAAGATTGAGGCTCATTAGTTTCATCTTGATCATTTTCAGCCTCATCTTTAGAACTCACTATCGATGGCATTGGTGCTATCGATAGGGGAGGTTTTGAAATGTTTGAATTTTGATTTTCAGCTTTTGCTATCGATGGCTCTGGGGCTATCGATAGTGAGCGTTTTAAAACTTGAGAGAAATCTTCATCCTCTTTATCACAGTGATGTTTTTCTTGAGGAGTTTCATCAAACACTACATGCATTGATTCTTCAACAGTTTGAGTTCACTTGTTATATACTCTATATGCTTTACTTCTATTTGAATATCCTATAAATATGCCAATGTCAGATTTAGGATCGAATTTACCTAATTTTACCTTCCCATTGTTGTGAATATAACACTTGGATCCAAAAATTCTTAGGTGACTGAGATTAGGCTTCCTTCCTTTGCAGAGCTCATATGGAGTCTTCTCCATCCCCTTTCTTATGTATGCTCTGTTTGAGATATAACATGTTGTGCTCATTGCATCTACCCAAAATGTTTGAGGGACTTGTTTCTCATTCAGCATGCTTTTTTCCATTTCTGTGAGCACTCTATTCTTCCTCTCCACAACACCATTTTGTTGAGGAATACGTGGGGCAGAGAAGTTGTGTTCAATACCACTTTCATCACACAATTCCATGAACTCTTTGTTCTCAAATTCTCCTCCATGATCAGTCCTGATTGCAACAATCTTGATGCCTTTTTCATTCTGCAATTTCTTAGCAAGCACACAAAAGGCATCAAAAGTTTCATGTTTTGAGGAAAGAAACATAGTCCAAGTAAATCTTGAATAGTCATCCACAACTACAAGAGTGTATAGACTTCCACCTAGACTTTTCACTCTTGCAGGCCCAACCAGATCCATATGAATTAGTTCCAATGGCCTACTTGTGGAGACTGTCTTCTTGATTTTAAAAGAGGACTTTGTTTGTTTACCCCTTAGACAAGATTCACAAATTAAATCATGTTTAGTTTTGAAACTAGGAATCCCTATGACTAGCTCCTTCTTAACTAGTTTATCAAGTTGTGTAAAATTCACATGAGCTAGTCTCTTATGCCATAGCCAACAAGTTTCATCATTTGAAATAAAACATTTTTCTTCAAGTTGTTGGCATAAATCTAAAGTGTATAAATTACCATTTCTATTTGCTCTTAGTTTACACTTAAGATTAGTTTTGTTTAACTCTAAATCCATTTTATCAACAATAAGGCATTTATTGGAATCAAAAATTACCCAGTTACCATGATCAGTGCTTTGGCTTACGCTTAACAAATTATGGCACAGACCATCCACCAGGTATACATCTTTGACAGGACCAACTTCCCCAACTCCAGTGATTTTTCCACTTTGGTTTCCACCAAAACTGACTTTGGCTCCTTCTTTTATCACTAGATTGTTGAACTTGTCCTTGTCACCGGTCATATGCCTTGAGCATCCACTATCAATATACCATTTTCCTTTGTTGGATGCTTTAAGGCACACCTCAGTATCACTTAGTTCTTCTTGAGCAACAAGACAGAGATTTGCACTCTCTTCATGATCGCTACCTTCCTCATCTGAGCTATCACCCCAGATGGATGATACATATGCTTTCTTTCTTCCAAAAGACTTCTCCTTCTTTTTCTCCTTTTCTTTGAATCTTTGGAGACTTGGACACTCTGCTTTGAAGTGGCCAGGCTTCTTGCATTCAAAGAATACATGAGCTTTCTCTTTTTGAGAATCCTTTCTGAAGCTAGGGCCACCCCTCTTGAAACCTCCTCTTCTTTTGAAGAATTTCTTAAATTTTCTGACCATGAGAGCCATATCTTCATCATCAAGGTCTTCATCATCACTATCCTCTTCATCTCTTTCAGATACAGTAAGAGCAAGAGACTTCTTCTTTGGATTTCCTTGAGCTTTCCTTTGGGCTATCAGAGTTGGCTTATATTCAGCAAGGCTGCCAAACAAGGCAGTGATGGATTTGGTTGATTCACCTTGCTTCTCTTAGATGGCAGTGACCTTCATAAGCCAATCACCCTTTAATACTTTCAAAATCTTGCTGACTTGTTCTTTCTCTGGAATTTTTCTTCCTAGTGCAGCAAGATTATTGATGAGATGAGTGAATCTGATCTCCGGATCTCTTATCTTTTCTCCATCAATCATTTCAAACTTGTGGAATTCTTCAATAAGCATTTCCACTCTTCTGTCTTTTACTCCTGAGGTTCCTTCATGAGCAATTTACAATGCCTCCCACATTTCCTTTGCCGTGTTTAAGTGACTAATTCTGAAGAACTTAGTTTGGCTAAGGGCACTTTGGATCATGAGTGTTGCCTTGCTATTCAACTCAACATCTGCAATGTCTTCAGGAGTATATTCGTTTTCACTCTTTGGGTTGCCTAGAATACTTGTAGGTACAATATCCCCTTCTTCTATGATCTTCCATAGCCTATACCCATTAGCTTTGATGTATATCTTCATTTTGAGTTTCCAGAAGGTATAGTGTTTTCCACCAAAGCCAGGAGGTTTGTTGATGGAACTTCATTCAGGCAAGATATTCTCGTACAATGCCATTTTTTTATCTTTACTTCTCAGATTCGTTGGAATCAAAGGTAGAATACCTGCTCTGATACCAAATGAAGATGGCAAAACGCACAAGAGGGGGGTGAATTGTGCTTCTCAAAAAATTTAAACTTTAAAACTTGAAGACAATCCTTTATACTGGTCCGGCCAAAACACTGCCTACATCCAGTTCTCCAACTCTTCGTTGGGTTCCACTAAATCATAGGTTTTACAAACCAGGTTCACTTGCCAACCTTTACGAGAAAGAGTTTTAGACTTCCTCTAAACACTCCCCCTTACAAGTTGTAAGACTACAACCCTATTCTAAGTCCCAAACTTAAGAACAACCTCAAACAGTAGAGGATTTCAATAAATGAGTTCACTTAATGAACAAATTTTGTTAATCACTGAAGTATAGAATAATCTCACTAAGAGTAATAAGGCTTTGACCAGTGAGTAGATGAGAAGTAATTAATGCTTGTTCGTCAGTTTGTTCTCTATTTCATAAATGCTCAAGACTTGGTTTTTATATCTCTTCACAGTTTTTCCTTTTTCTTTCAGCTTCATGAGTCCGTTTGAATATGTCCGTTGGGAGCTCTTAGCCATTGGCATTTAATGCTGGTCTTCATCTCAGTCATCTTTCTTCTCTTACTTCATTTAATTCTTGGAGAAGATGAGCTATGAGAGATAAAGACTGTGACTACCAACTACCTGCAACATTGTACTTGTGTAGCAGCTTTTTCAGTAGCGCTAGCATCCCAAGCTATCGCTAGCTCATAGTGTTATTTCTGCACTTAGACTATTAGCTAAACAAGTATTCATGTGAAGCACAGTTGATGTTATCGCTAGAAGAATCATTAGCTTAGTGTATACAGGTAATATATTGGCTATTAGAATGTTTTGTTATTTCAGCAAGTGATTTCATTATCGATAGCTAAACTCATTATCTCTAGGAGCTATGTTATTGATGTTGTCATTAGCTCTACATAGTAACTCTCTGAATGTCCAAGTGTTCTGCTATCGATAGCTATTCGTGCTATCGCTAGTGACTATGGTTTAATACTGAGTTGTTCTAATCAGTCTTCTGTTATGAAACCTTAGAGATAGTGAAGTTCTTTATCGATAGGAATATTTACATTTAGTTTATTTCCAGGACTTCATTAGCTATTATTATCCTTATCTCTTCATCTATTAGCGATAGGCTCTCAGTCTAGCGATAGTATATCTATTATCTATAGGACTTTACTTGTTCAACGTTTAGATAACTTATACTTTTCAAAGTTAGAGAACTGGATGTAGGCAGTGTTTGGCCTATATATATCAAAGCTTTAAAGTTTAATTTTTGAAAAGCACAATTCACCCCCCTCTTGTGCGTTTTGCCACCATCAATACTAACATCATGTACCCGGTCTCTGCACTCATCTTCATAGGTCTCACCATGCTTTGTCCATCGTGTATAAGATGGATCGATTCCATGACAAATTATATGACCCAACAAGTCAAGAGGGCGAAGACGCTTTCCATATAAACAAGACATACAAGGGCACACAATTCTGTTAGCATTCTCTGCATGCTCAGCAGCAAATTCAATGAACTCTTTTGCTCCATCTATATATTCCTTTGAACGTCGATCACAAGACATCCATTTCCGATCCAACATTGTAACCTACTAAAGGAAAATGTTGGTAAGATGTATATGACTTACTTATCATTAGGTAGACACCTTACGATATTACCTTATTTTTTAACAAAAATCGACAGCATAACGGCTATAAAATGAACGTTCCTAGGCTCAAGGCCCTCTCTTTTTTACATAGAAATGGACATAAACACCATAAACTCAATATATTTCCAAAGCCTACCACACCAGAATTCATAGAGTATTTATATACAAGAGCATTAATAGTTCAACAAAACAAAAATTTCATACGAGTAAAATAAAACATCACACAGTTTTCTCTCATCACCCGACATAAAATTTACATACCTGAATGACTTCTTTTACTTTAATTTGTTTTTGTCGAATAATGTGGACCAATCAAAGACTTCCTAAGAACCCTACAACATAAATAAACAACTCATCAATTTTTAAATTTATAGTGAACTTCATTAAGCAAAGTTATATGGATTGATTCCCACCTATATACTATGTTGAGCAGCTGAAGGCAAGCTTTGATATATATAGGCCAAGGTTATAGATGAGAACCCTACAACATAAATAAACAAATCATCAATTTCTTGTTCAAAAAATAGCACTTAAACATATATATGATGTCAGTTAAAAATGTGTTATTGTTATTATATAATATATATGTGTGTGCATGCATTTTTTCGTTAGCAACATTCATGTACTTACATATTCATGTATAGAAATACACGTGAAATAGTTATAGCATGAAGAAATATTTTAAACTACGAAGTATGCTTTAAAGCACATAGAACATTCCATAAAATAAGACTTAAAAATACCGACAAAAAATAAGCTTAAAAATAGAGTTAAATATTTTTTAACTCTTCAAGTATCTATATATATTTTAATACAACATAGTCATATATAACGTGAAGCTTTTGACCAATAATGCATCAATATAATCATATGCAGGAGATATGAGCAGAGGAAGCTATTAACCCCTTTTTTTTCCTTTTCCCAAAGGAAGCTATTTTCTAATATTTTAATCATGAACTTTTTATTATAATCCAAATCTTTGCAGTGATATGTGATTCAACAAGAGAGCAGTGATATATAGTGCAACACAAGCATCCATTTCCAAATTACAATTAATTATTGAACATTTTTATTGTACAAACTAAAACTTGAAAGAGAGTACATGCTATGTACAAGTACAAACAATGAATCAGCTTTGATTTACAGCTTCCAGCGACGCAGAACAAAAAAATGAGAAAAAAACAAAAATGCAAAAGACACATAAACTCACCTAATTTATCCGATTAAGAATGAGGCGAAAAATCCCCACCAGCTTTGTTTGCAAAAAACGCACCTTTAAATACAATGAATCAGATGTTAGAACATCTGTTTCTCAAACAACAAAAATCTGGGAATCCCATAGACTAAAACAAGTTAAAGAAGAAAGCAAAAGCAAGGGGAAACTCACCGAAGGAAGCAAAGATTTGGGGAAGAGGCTTGGGTGCTTGGGTCGAGATTTTCTATGGCAAATGGCAGAGCTTAAGCTTATCTCGTTTCCACAGATGAAATGGTAGAGCAAAGGTGAACGGCGTGACTGAATAACAGACGACAACGGCGGCGAGAATGGCGTGAACGGCGGCGTGACTGAAGGTGAGGTGAAGATGAAGCTAATGTGAACTGCGGCAAGAGGAAATGAAATGACGAGAGAAAAGACGAGAGGTATGGGCGGGCAGGGAATGAAAAGTGAAAAGTTAATAAGGCAATTGTTTTTTTCAGATCTGGGGGAAAGTTGGCACTCACCTATATCGGCGCTTTTGGAAAAAGCGCCGGTATAGGATAGGCCTATACAAGCGCTTTATCCAAAAACACCGGTATAGGATTTTGCAAATAAAAAAAATAAAATGAGCTGGACACCTATACCGGCGCTTTTATAGAAAGCGCCGATATAGGCTTTTGCAAATAAAGAAAATAAAAAATGATTATAGCTGGACACCTATACTGGCGCTTTTGAAAGAAAGCGCCAGTATAGGCATATAGCTATACCGGCGCTTATGGTGGTAAGCGCTGGTATAGGTAATTCACAGACCAACACCGATGCTTTTTAGCATAAGCGCCGCTATAATTGCGACGCGATAAGACATTTCTATAGTAGTAGTAGGTTCTGGATCATCCAAGATCACTTTGATAATTTACCTATATTAAAATTTCTTATTCTCAATGTTTGACCAATAGTTTCTATAAAAATTATTCTTTAAAGACCTTTGTCATTCACACATATAAGCACACACCTGTACATACATACTTACTTCCTATGTATTATAAAATTGTAATAATAACTCAATCAATAGTGTAAATCAAGCCCAAATAATTCAATTTATTAAAGAATATTAAAAATCACCAATCACAATCAACCCAAACCATATCTCCAAAAATAACACTTCACTTTCTTCTTACTAATGAATGATTAACAATTCAAATCACTAATTTAACTTAAAAAACAGTCACTGCAACCGATCATTTTAAACAGTACCATTAACCATAGAGTTTCGCTCCCTCTTCAAATTTCTAAATATGGTTTACCTCAGAATCAAGTTAAATCAGTATCCAAATCCAATTCTTAGCCCGCCTATTCAAACATTCAAACATTCTATAATAACCAAATTAATTTCTTTGTCATATGCAAAAACAAAACCTAAACTCTTATAAACTTATTCCTTGTCACATTAATAAAAATTTCACTCCTTTTTCCACAAGATACCAGAACTTGAACATGAAACTTAAGAGTCAACTATCATTGAACTTCCAATTCTTTCCAATTCCACTTGCATTAGTTATTTTGCTAAAACCCCAACATAAACTATCAAAACAAAGCACATACCCCAAATTAATCAATCACAACCTTAATCATTACTCCCTTTTCTCTACGACCTAAAATCAATGACCTGATTATCATAATCATTAATAAACATTGTAATCAGGATTCTACACTCTGTAGTCAGTTTACATATATTTAATCACCTAGTGAACCATAATTATACAATCATTTCTTTCCAACCTTAACAGAAAGATTAACCTCCAGTGCACTATACACTCATCTCTTTCTTTAAGATCTTCAATTCCTCTATAACACTAACTAGCATTTAGAAACTTTAGACAATAACAACTTAACGAGTTCAATTATATACCTAACAATATCTTAATCATTTCATATACACCCCAATCAAAGAAACCAGTATTGTAACACATTTTCCTATTTACATAAAATCTTTAACATAACTAAACTTAAACACAAACTATTCAAATCTCAGCAAAACTTAGAATACAATCACCATATTCCAATTTCTAGAATTTCATATCCTCTTATGAAAAATCTAACATACAAAACCATAATTAATCCTTCTTCATCACTTCAAAACAAAACGTATACCTCCAACTAGTCAACTACTACTTAACATTACTCCCTTTTCTTCCAACTCGAATTTGATACCCTATTGTAACTAACCATTAGTAATTATTGCAGAATCAAATAATCATCAATACAGGGTAAAAATGAGCTTAATCTGCAATTTATTCATACAACCTAGCCTTAATCCCAAAGTTACAATATTTAACAGTATAATCCTTACTTCATGACACTAATTCAATTTCAGTAAAACATCCCCTTCAAAAGTCCTTAAACAATTTCCATAATCAAATTGCACTTTACAAATTAACTCCCTTTCCTTAGGTCTAGGAATCATAATGCATACATTCAAACCCCTAAGTCCTCTTCATTAATTACAACCTCTAGTCTCATTCTATCCTATAATCAACATCAATTAGCCCTTATAATTAACATGGACCCCATTTTCCAAAATTACCTCATACTAATTTAATCTCATATTATCCTTTGTTACCCATAAAGTTTTAAAACAATTCCCATAAAATAAGACACCATTTCATACATTGTTCCCCTTTTTCCTAAATCTGAAATTTATAGGCCAAATGATCAAAATCCCTAATTATCTTCTTAAATCCACTCTCACTGAAATAACCCAACATCAATTTCATTTCCATTATCCTTTAAATTATGCTCTTACTAAATCACCAAAAGTAAGGAAACATCTTTTTGACTTAACTCCCAAAAGAAACAAACCTCCATTTTCACTGTATACTCTAATGGGTTTAGAAATCCTAAAGAAATGTTTCAGAGAATCAGTTTCTAAACCTTAATTACAACCTAAACACTTTGGAACATATTCAAAATTTCAAATCACTTATAAACCATTCCTATCATACTCAAATACACATAATGAAGCTCTAATCAAATCCTAATATTAACAAAACCTTCCTCCCTTCAGTGAACCCGCAAAATAGAACCATTCAAGAGGGAGAAAAGTACAACAAATCATGCATCCAATTAACATGAATTTTACTAAATCAAACATCACAAACTCCCTCCTTCTTTCACTGAAATTCGTCGGATAGAACAGTGATAAGCTCCAAAATTTGATGCATTTCATCATATCTCCTCCCACATTTGTACATATTTTTGATGGTATAGTTTTCAAATTATACAAAAGATCATAGAAAAAGATAAACAAAGAAAATTTTGCATTAATTTGTGATTTTGGAGCTTAATCATATTTGTTTTGGTAAGTGAATTTGGTTGGAACTCATCAACCCTCTCTTTATCTTTATAGGAAGAGGTGGATCATATCAACGAGGAAGAAAGATCATGAAGTCATGAGAGTGACGTGAGGGAATCAAAGACAAGCAGCAAGTAGGGGATAATGAAATTGCCCCTCCCCGTGGCCCTCCCACAGCAAGGCCCACAGCGAGGCCTTTAATTTGGTAAAGCCTTCTGGTCCTCGCCGTGGACCTACCACAGCAAGGGCCACATCGAGGTTAAAAAATAGGATTTCCTTCTTTGGCCCTCGCCGTAGAGGCTCCACAGCAAGGGGTACGGTGAGGGTCCAAAAGAAAATGCAGCTGCGCGTTTTGCTTTCTATGCGAAATTTACAGCATATAAATAGAAGTTTTCAAGCCAGAACAAAGACAACAGACTTAGGGCAGATTTTCGGTACTCTTGGAGCTTCAAGGGAGAGTAGGGAAATGCTAGGAATCTTGGAGAAATTCAAGTTCACTCATATTGGTTTCCTTTCTTCTCTATTTTTCTGTCATGAATTCCTTCTCAATCTTCATTTTCGTTTTTGATTTTTCCATGTGTAACTAAATTCCTTTTCTAGGGTTACTTTGAACAATTTGATGGATTGAACCTTGTATTTCCTTTCTTTGATGTATTGAATGAATTTTTATGTGTGGAATTTCATCTTGCTCTTATTTATACAAGTGCTTGATCACCACTTGATTTGTTAAATGAAATACAGCTTGAGAGAGAGTATTTTGTTTTAGAACATGGGTGAAACATGTTAGACTTGAATTTTATGGTTTTAAATGGATGGTTAGTTGGTAATATATAGATATAATTACTAACCTAACATTGTTCAAAGAAGGTTGGTGGAGTATTTATGACTTGCATTAATTGTGGCAAGAGGTTGTGCAATTAATGCAAGTATAAATTTGATTTTGACTTGAGAAAGCTTCTTCGAATGAAATTGAACCTTGGACTTGCACATTAATTCATTAAAATGCTAAAAGGAAAGGAATTTATTAGTTCATGAAGTTAAATGGGGATAAGTAACCCTAGGTCTTTTTATTTGTCTTGACAAGTGTTTTCTAAATCACCTCTCTATTTTATAACCTTTGTGACTAGAACCTTAAATAAAAGTAACCTTTCAAATGTTAATCTTTTACACATTAACTCCTCAAACCGAATTTTGCTTTAGCTCAACTTAATCCAATTTACTAAGCCTTCTGTTTGATCGCATTTGTAACCAAATCCCTGTGGGAACGATACTTCCTTATCACTTTATTACTTGGTGCGACCCGTGCACTTGCGGTGAGAACAATAGTGTAAGAACCCGGGTCTTTACATTTCAAAGATAATTGTGGTTTAAATAAAGCACTAACATTTGACCCCAGTTAAATTATTTCACTCTACTTGTATTTCCTCTTATTGGTGAATAAATCTTTTTAAAACTTTGCCGACTTGGGCATTTTCTTTATCAAATCAAGGAGAGGAAAATTCACTTCTATTTTGCTAAACATGTCAAAGATTTCTTTATCACATTTATCATCCACAACCTTTTTACTAGCCAAGTATGAATGAGGAAAAGGAAGATCAGAAACTTTTACCTCTTTAACTTTTTGTTGTGGCTCTTGGTTGAGTGACTCTTGTGTTTTAAAGCGAACACCTCTCTTTCTCCTTGTAGAAGGTGGAGTAGCTAAGAGCTTTCTCTCTTCATTACTTTCACTTTGGACTGGAGGGGTCGGCATAAGCAAGGGGGTACTCCTCAATGGGCTTGGAGTTGGAACATTCCCCCATACCCAAAGGTGGTCTATCACACACAATCTCCTCATCAACATTGAACTCATCACCCTCAAGATCTTGGAACTTGACTTTCTTGCCACTTCTCAAGGTGATGGCATTAAGGGACTTTGGGTTGATAACGGTGTTAGAAGGAGATGCTCCACTTGACCTTGCTTGCTTGTCACTCAAACCATCTGACAATTGGGTCACAAAGGATTGAAGGTTGGTAGCTCTAGTCTCTCATTGCTCCATCTTAGACTCAAGAGATGCAAACCTTGCATCATTATGAGCATTCATTTCCTCATGCATCCTTTGCATACTCTTGAGAATTCGATCACATGAATCATCCCCTCTTGGTGAATCTTGGGGAACTAAGGCCCTTGGAGAGGAAGAAGATTGGCCCTTATAATTGGTCATGGTGTTGTTGTTGTCTCTCCACTGGAAATTAGGGTGTGACATCCACCCTTCATTATAAGTGTTGCTATGGGGATCCCATTTTTAGTTGGGAGTAGAGTTGGACCTCTCTTGGTACATAGCATTGGCTTCTATCGGCTCACTTGGGCAAAAGCTACTAATGTGCATCACCGACCCACAATGCTCACAACTTGGTACTACTAGGGCTTTGGAGGTAGAAGGAGATGGGGTACATTGTTGCATGCTAAGGTTCCTCAAATCGGATGTGATATAGGCAAGTTGAGAGGTAAGTTGGGAACTCAAAGTGTCTACCTTAGCCTCTAAGGAATCCATCCTCCTTGATTCTTGTGGGTTGGAACTCACCTTAAATACCCCTTTGGAACCTCTTCTATTATATTGTTGGGTGTTTTTGGCTCTTAGTTTGATCATGGCCCAAGCTTCCTCGGTGGGTAAGTCTTCCAAAGAACCGCCGGTACTAGCATCCATAATGCCTCTCTCATTAGGCAAGAGCCCCTTGTGGAAGTATTGTATCAACTATTCATCTATTATCTAGTGGTGGGGACACTTGGCTAATAGTTCTTGAAATCAGCTCCAATATTCATAAAAGCTCTCGGATGGATTTTGTCGAATTGAGTATATATCCTTTTCAAATCTTCGGTCTTAACATCTGGGAAGTAATGCTTCAGGAAGGCTTGTCATAGATTGGGCCAAGATGTGAGGGCATTTTCACCATGTCTTGGTAAAAGTCGGAACCACTCTTTGGCTTTCCCATCCAACGACAAGTGAAAGACCTTGAGCTGTACGTCATCTAGGTTTGCTCCCGGTGGTTTCATGCTGGTGCACGTGAGGTGGACCTCATATAGATGGCCATATGGGTCCTCCCCTTCCAAACCTGCAAAGTGAGGTACTACTGCAATTAGTGGTCCTTGAATCTCAAAATCAACGTTTAGAGCTTGATATGCAGTTTGAAATGGGTCATATGTCACACCACTCGAAGTAACTTCCCTAATGCTCCTCCTCCTAGGAACTTCATTGTTTCTTAGTCCCTCACCCTCACCATTGCTTCTATTATTACCATTGGGTGGTGGGAGGTTAGCTTGGGGACTGTTGGGTGGTGGTCGGTGAGCCATAGGGATCTAGAGGTATTTCTATATGGATAGAGTTTTCGGTGTTTGAATGGGATGAGATGCTAGACGCCCTAGAGGAACACTCTTCTAAGATAGGACTAGAGGGGCCACCTAGGTTGGCTCTCCTAAGTTGGCTAAGGTTTCACTCAATACCAAGGTTTAAGGATGGAAGGTTCGATCCTCTCCTCCGTCTCCCTCTAGTCATGCACAATGCAAAGCAATTAAGTAAAAGAAATCAAGAGCAAGTCAAGGTTGAGTCACACCAGGCATAGACAACAAGTGGACTATCAGCAACAGCCAAGACTTAGAATGTACAAATCCAAGCAATAATGAATGGTATGTGATGTGTGGAAGTGTATGTGTGTGTATGAAATATGTATGTATGAGTATGCCATATGTATGAGGCGTATATGCTGCAAGAATGGCGAGAGAACAACAAAATTTAGTAAAAGGGGTGCTGTCAAAAGGTGTTGCTCACCGTCTGGTCGCAGTGGTGAGTGGACGGCGAGTGAGCAACTTTCTGGTACTCAACAGAGGGAAAATTGCATAATTTTCAGACAGTGAAAATGTGATATACTACTTCAAACAAGTGCAAATCAGTTAGAGCAAGTATGCAATGCACAAGTAAGCTTCAAGCAACAAAGATGTGACTTGGGGGTTAGGATCATGCACTCAAAATCAAGCAAGAGCAAGCATTCACAATTAGTGCAATAAAACTACCACAAAGGCAACCAAGCACACAAGCAAGTCAATGAGCAAAGAAGATGCAAAGAGCAACTATCTATACTAATTTTTACGGATTTTCAAATGGTGATATGCAAAGATAAAAACTAAACCTAAAAGCAACTAACCTAAAATGCAACTAAAAGCTAGACTCGGCCAAAGCAAGTTTGACAGCTAGCTACTAGGGAACCAATTACTTGGCTCCCCGGCAACGGCATCACTTGAAGAGCACCTAACCGTTGGGGTTATATCATAGCAGTGCCGCCTTGAGCCCTTTCTTCAAGAAATTTAGGGACCAAAGGGATAGTAGGAGCTACCCCCGAGTGTCGTTCTCTTAAGGAGCCAATAATGCAAATGATGACCTAATAGCCAGATGCAAAACTTGACAAAGCGGGTAAAACATTTTTGGTTGATTTTGGGTATAAAAGTTTGTGTTGAAAAGTGTTGTATGCTTAAGAAAGAATTGAGATTGGATTTAACGGGAGATTTGGATTAAATGGATGGAGTAACCCATGATGAATAGAGACTTAAGACAATCATTGCTTCAATTTGTTTTTAGGGAGCTCTTTGGTTAATTAAAAAGGTCCCTAGAGGGATCCCTCTAGGCTAGGCTTGGATTGGGCGGACTAGTACCAGAATCCCGCTTACTAATCCCTCCAACACCAAGTTGATTAAGCTTGAAAACCAAAGTGAGTTTGTTAATTGTAAGGGGCTATTATCCAACAACCGGGATCCCGAGTTGCCACTTAATTAATCTTAGGGTTCAATTAATTACTGGAATCCCATATAATAAATTAAAATACTAGGATAGAAGTCCAATGCCACTCATGCAACTTAACAAACTCAATAACCAATTCACAAATGTAAATACTTGACAAAGTGGTCTACTAAATGAGAATCTCAAATAGCATAAATATTAACTAAGACATTCATTCAAAATGATGAATCCAACATTCAAACAAAGTTTAAGTAAATGAAGAACAAATGTCAAGCATACACAAATGGAAACAAGCTACAAGTGTTTCAACCACTCTCTAACAAAAAATAATTCATAGAAATTACATCCAAATAAAGAAATAAGCCCTAAAATCCTAGAAACGAGCTTAAACATAAGGAAGAGAGAGTGTGAGAACAAGAACTCCCCTAATGAAGCTCCAATCTCAAGTCATTAGCCTCCATCACTAAGGATTTGTGCCCTCTAGCTGCTGCCTTCCATGGAGAAGTCACCAACAAGAGAAATGAGAGTCGGTGCCATGGAAATTTGGGGTGGAAAAGAGGTGGAAGATGAAGATAAGATGAGAGAATGAGAGAGCTGGGGTTTGGGTGTGTGTGTGGTGAACCAAATCTCAAGTCTAAGGCTTCAATTTTTGTTTATATATGGTCTAGGGTTGGTCCAAATGAGTGGGTATCATGTAGGATATGAAGAAAGCCCAAAAATCACGTCTGATGTGTTGCTGATACGCGTGAGTTCACCGTTCGGCTCGCCGTGGCTAGGCCACGGCGAGCAAACATTGCTTCTGGTTCTTTTAGGGGCAGTTCACCGTAGGCTGCTCTATAATTTTCAAATTTCGAGGTCCTTTTCTGTAATTTAGGAATTTCGGGGTTCTTTTCTGTAATTTTTATAATTTGTCCAGAACTTGTATTTTGACCTTTTTTCTTGAATTTTTCAGCTTCTAACCCTATTTTTCTTGCTTCTTCTCATATTGAATCCTTCATATTTGGTCCTCAGATGACCCTACAAGTAAAATATGCAAAATACAAAAATCAAAATGCCCTAAAATTCAACTAATGCTAATTGATCTTCAATTATGGCATATTAATCCTATTTTCATGCTACTTTAACCTAAGGATCTATATGATTATTTAAACACTTTATGGACCAATAGTGCATCTCAATTATGTTAAATGCCTCAAATTAGGCATATAGAAACATACAAATCCAATGATTTGTCAGTGACCTTGCGCCTTGCTGATAGGAGTGTTTCCCCGTCCTAGATGAGTCATTGAAGATGTTTTGGTGAAAGTAGACAAATTCATTTTTCCAGCGGACTTCATATTTCTTGATTGAGATGTGGATTGGAATATCCCGATTATTCTTGGAAGACCATTCTTGGCTACTGCTAGAACCCTTATTGATGTGGAAAAGGGTGAGATCACCTTGAGAGTCAATGATGAGCAAGTGAGCTTCAGCATGAACAAAGCATTGAAGTTTTTAGATGATTCCTCTCAATGCTCTTTTGTAGATGTGGTTGATTCTATGTATCAAGAGGGGTTTTATGCTTTGTTGATGAAAGATCCATTGGAAGCTTTGCTAGTGAGAGAGAAAGATGTTGAAGAGATCCATGATGAAGAACTAAGGGAAATATGTGCTGTGTAGACTTATGGCCATACAAGATTCAATCCTTTTGAACCCTTAGATGTGTCTAATGCATTGAGTTCTCCTTTGAAACCATCAATTGAAGAGCCTCCAACCTTGGAGTTGAAACCACTACCTCCTCACCTCAAGTATGCTTATCTTGGGGATACTACTACTTTGCCAGTGATAATCTCCTCTAACTTATCACAAGTCCAAGAGGAGAAGCTATTGAGAGTTCTGAGAGATCACAAGAGAGCTATTGGATGGTCTATAGCTGACACCAAGGGAATAAGCCCTTATATTTACATGCATAAAATCCTTTTGGAAGATGCTCACAAAACCTCGGTTGAGCACTAAAGGAGGTTGAATCCAATCATGAAGGAAGTGGTGAAGAAGGGGAAATCTTGAAATGGCTATCTACTGGTATTGTGTACCCTATATCTGACAGTTCTTGGGTGAGCCCAGTCTAATGCGTCCCCAAAAAGGGCGGTATGACTGTAGTGGCTAACACTCACAATGAATTGATTTCAACTCGTACTGTGATGGGTTGGAGAGTGTGTATGGATTATCTTAAGCTGAATGCATCCACCAGAAAGGATCACTTTCCATTACCATTCATTGATCAGATGCTAGATAAATTGGCCGGGCAAGAATTCTTCTGCTTCCTTGATGGGTATTCAGGATATAACCAGATTGTAATTGCCCCAGAAGATCAAGAGAAGACAATATTTACTTGTCCCTATGGAACCTTTGCATTCAAGAGGACTCTTACCTTTCTTTCCATACCGAGATGTGTCGCATTTAGGACACTTCTCCAATGACGCATACTGGTTCCGGAATAAAATATAGTTGTTGGGACATGCATGTACTTTCTCATATTTCATACCGGTCGACCAGAGAATTTGCTTTGCCTCGTATGTTTTCTATGGGAGTACATTCCCTTCTGGGAGTATATCTCGCAGAACGGAGAGTAGAGCAGTGAAACTTGCATCACTCCAACCGTATCGTGCCTTCAGATTATACAATTTAAGCACCACACGTAATCTGGTGTATTTGCTGCATCCCACATACAAAAGCATCTCTACATTGCTTTTCAGTGTCTCAAACATTTCAGGATCCTCCTCACCCACCACATTCAACATTTCTTCAAGATCATCACTCTCATCACACATGTCTGTGTCAACCACATTTGAAGCGCTACTAACATCAAGTACCCGGTCTTCGCCAGAACACTCATACGTCTCACCATGCTTTGTCCAACGTGTATAAGACGGATCGATCTGATAACAGATTAAATGGCCCAACAAGTCAAGAGGACGGAGACACTTTCCATGCAAACATGACATACAAGGGCATACAATTCTGTTAAAATTCTCTGCATGCTCAACGGCAAATTCAATGAATTCTTTTGCTCCATTTATATATTGCTTTTAACATCGATCACAAGACATCCATTTCCGATCCAACATTATAACCTACTAAAGGAAAGTGGCAGTAAGATCGATGTGCATGACTTACTAATTAGGTAGCCACCTTACGATGTTACCTTATTATTTTTTAACAAAAATTCGCCAGCATAACGGCTAAAAAATGAACGTTCCCAGGCTCAAGGCCCTCACTTTTAATATAAAAATGGATAGCCCATTACGCCAAAATTCATCACAGAGCATATATTCACAGGCAGAAAAACTCAATTACATCTCACAAATCCAGTTCCACAAGGCAATCATTTCATAAAAGTACATTAAACGACCACACAGTAGTCTTAGCACCTAACATAACATATAATGTACCTGATTGAATTCTCTGACTTGTCTTTTGGTTAAGGATAAAAATGTGGACCAAGAAAATGCTTGTTCAAATTCCTACAACATATAAATAACATAATTAGATCAACCTAATGATTTAGATTATAACAAACTTCTGACCACTTTAAAGTCTCTCATATAACATAAAACATTGATTCAACATTTACACACTCCAAGACCACTCACTGACACTTAAGTCATGCTACTCTGTTAACATAATAAAATCCTAATCTCTTCAAAATTCTGACAACATTTCTCTTTTGATTTCAAAATTTCCAATTTCCACAACCTTGTTCCATTCATCATGAGGAGCCTCAAACACAATCTAATGATTTAACTTACTCCCCTCTTATTCCAAATATTAAACAGTGAATTACAAATCATTTTCGGCCTCAACAATTGTCCTCAAAGTTTTTAAATAGTTAATTGTCACAACCATTAAAGACACATTTAAAATTTGAAGTGTGCTAATAGACAATTTCTTTTATTAAATACGCCATCCAGATTTTAGAAGCTACATTGAAATAGAAATTATCCAAAATGAACTCAATCAGACCCCATGGGTGTATAAATCTCTCCTAACAGCAAGTTTCACCATTCCAAGACTACCCATGATCTATACTTAAAGGAAACAAACGCCAAACCATTTGAATCAATTGTTATTGGTTAAATCACCAATTTACCAATTAAACTATCAAACACTACTACAAAACAGGGTTTTCACGTCACAAATTTTGGGCTTTTCACGTCACTTTTTAAGAGGACATAAATTCAAGTGACGTGGAAAACTGGACTTTTAACGTCACACCAAAAAGTGACGTGGAAAGTCAGATTTTTCACGTCACAAATTACAAAATTACGACGTTGTTTCTCAAACATTATATGTTTATGATGTAGCATACGAGGGAGAAACCATGTCACAAATTGCCAATTTGTGACGTGGTTTATAGAAACCACGTCACAAATTAGTTATGTGTGACGTGGTTTCTCAGGAAACCACGTCACAATTTTCCAATTTGTGACATGGTTTCTCAGGAAACAACGTCACAAATTGGAAAATTGTGACATGGTTTATGATGTGGCATACGAGGGAGAAACCATGTCACAAATTGCCAATTTGTGACGTGGTTTATAGAAACCACGTCACAAATTAGTTATGTCTGACGTGATTTCTCAAGAAACCACGTCACAATTTTCCAATTTGTGACGTTGTTTCCTGAGAAACCAAGTCACAAATTGCAATTTGTGACATGGTTTCTCAGGAACATACGAGGGAGAAACTATGACACAAATTGCCAATTTGTGATGTGGTTTATAGAAACCACGTCACAAATTAGTTATGTGTGACGTGGTTTCTCAGGAAACCACATCACAATTTTCCAATTTGTGACGTTGTTTCTAGTGGTTTTTTTTTAAAAAAAAAGTGGTTTCTAGTGGTTTTTTTTATAAAATAAACCATTATTTTATTAATTTCTTTTGATTTCCCAATTTGTATTCATTGCAAATGTCACAGAAATAGATACATTGCATATCAACAGTATTATTCACACAACATGTACACATAGCTATATTATAACTAAATCGAACTAAACATGTTTATATATGTAAATATCTCTTAATGTTTCTCAGATCCAGACAAAAAAATTCTCTGGCTCTTGTTATCAGCATCGCTGAGATGATGCTACAAATTTATCCAAAAAATTATGATGTCCAAGTTCATGATGAGGAGGAGCATTATACACCAGAAACTGCTTTGGGTACCAAGATATGCTATACACCAGAACCATTTATTATTTTTACACTTTCCCTCCCTACTTTTAAAAGGTGCTCTCATCTGCAAAATTCCAACATATCTAAACCAGCAAGGCCACATATATCCTCTGGACTTTTATAATTGTTTCCTATCGCCCTGTTTGTGGTCCCAGATTTTTAAGAGCTGAATTAGAATCGTATCCCATTCCATACATGCTCTGAAGCTCCTGATCCATAACACTCTGTATGAGCATCAGCATTTTCACAAAACCGGACAGGATTATGGTGTTTTGAATATATTTTTGCCAGAGGCAAATGAGGGATATTTGGTGACGCATTGGACATGCTTCCCAGGTTCCCCTGAAAACTTCCGCTGGCAAACAGGTGATTTGAGTTTATGATACCACCTCTATATCCACCAATAGCTCCGTGTCCCATGCGTGAATGCAGAATCTAGTCACCAAAAATAGAGCTCAAGATTATTTGTGTAACAGAAATTATTCAAATTCAAGTGTCATGTCATGGCCCGCACTTACGTCTTGGTAAATAATCAATGAAGCATGTTTATAATCGCATACAATACTTTATCATTCAAATTTGAATGGATAGTAGAGTCTTGCTGGTATTTGGATGGGGGATGGAAAATTTAGATGAGTTCAATTTAAAAAAATGGAGAAGTGAGGTTAATAGTTTTTAATTAATTTTTTTACTCTTTGATCTTGCATTCTCTCTTTATTAAAATTTTATAACCTCACTTCTCCATTTCTTTTTAATTGAACTCATTAAAATTTGCCCTCCCCTCCCATCCACTTTACTCGTACCAGACTCAAGTAGAATACTTAGATATGGTTAAGTTTGTTAGCAACAGTCTAGGTTTGGTGAATTGTCTAAATCTTTCATGTTACTATGCAAGATGGCAGAAGAAAAATTCAATTCTTAGGTACATATTGGCAGTCAGATCATCATTCAAGTTTGAATGAATAATATCATAAATAAAATACTTAGATGCTTTTATTTCTCAATAATGTGGAAACTGATCATTTCTCATATAGCTTACCTCAACCTGTTGTTGCAGTGACTGCACGTAGTTAATAATCTCATCAAGCATTACTGCTTTGCCAGTTATCTAAACCAAGTGAATGCACATAGTTAATAATCAGTAGGGTTACAGGAGAAATCAGGACAAGAACAATAATCTACAATAACCTTGTTGCATCCGGGAACAAGTTCTTGAAGTAACTTCATTCTCTCACTTATCTTTTCTTTTCTTATTTGCCCCCCAAAAAAGTAAAGAAATCATTTGACAATTATTTATCTTTTGAACAAAAGAAAATGGGTTACTTAAGTTATAGCAAACATGAGATACCCTTTCTGCAAGGCTATGACTATTTGTAGCTTGACCTCTTCAAGCTCTCACATGAATGAAATTTTCTTTGGGAGCTTCTCCACTCTGAGAGTTTTCTTTAGCTTGCTTCACTGATGTTTACCACTCAAATCTGCACTTGCATTTTGATCCAATTTTCATTCAGCCAGGATATAACACAAGATTAGCAAGCAAATTTTTTTTGCAAAATTCAGCAAAACAACTTGCCTAAAAATGTTTAACAACTACCACAATAAGTTTTTCACAAAGTTAGCAAATGCAACAACTCCTAGGACTCCAATTCATCAAATCAAATGCAAAAATAACTGGTACACATCAAATTCTCAAGACAGCATATTCATATTCAGTGTAAAACAATCAGCAATCAGTTGCCTATCTCAAGTGACAACCGTCTCAACAAATTTAATCTCACAGGAAAATTAATTCCACATATTTCAATTTAAACATTCAGGGGGGAAATTAATTCCACAGAAAATCTGATTTTTTCAGCAAGATTTTGCAAACAGATTTTAACTTAGGTGAGTCAATTAGAAGTGCAATTGTTGTGCAGAACAGCAACAAATCATAAAACACCAGATGAAGTAATATATCCAGCAGAAATCAGCACCATACCCACAGGATTCTCAAATAATACAATAAGATTTTTTAAAGTAAAGTAGCAGCATTAGCCAGAACATTACATTCACCAAATCAGAATTATAACACAAATCAATCCACAATCCAGTGCGAATACATTAAGATTGGCAAGCATATGTGTCAAATCAGATTTAAAGGGGAAATTTTTCAGCCAAAATAGAACAAAGAAGCCAGAAAGCAGAGGCAATAAATCTGTTCAGAAATGCAACACAGCAGCAAGTCTAGAACAAGTCCAAAATTTACAACCGGTCAAGATTTTTTGAAATCAATTGGCCAAATTCTTCGGCCAAATGTTTGTGCATTTTAAATTCACAAATGGCAGCAAATGAAATCAATTGTGCAGCAACTTCCCAGCAATAAAAACAGAAAAATCAGAAAAAATCGAAGCTGAAATCTTAACAATACAGAACAAAGAGGGAATTGTCCACTAGTAGAAAAAATGATCTAAAACTCGTTCCTCCTATTCTCGCGCAAATAACAGATTCTTAAAATTCATACACATTTTATCTTTTTGGGGGAAAACGAGTTACTACCGATCAGCAAATGGCGAGTCTAGCCTTCAATAACTAGGAACACAAACAATAAAGCAACATAGACTCTCTCTCTCAAAATCAATCAATCTAACATCTATGAGACAGAATGAAGCCCCAAAAAAAGCTAAGGTGAGGGACATACTCCCGATTTTCATTAGCGAAAGCGGCGTAGCATCTCGTGGAAGTTCTGAACTTGATTGAAGAAGAAGAAGGGTTAAGTTGAGTGAGAGAGCCAGTTCGAGGACAACAAAGTGAGAGACCGTGCTTCAAGGACAAGGAATTGGAGATGGCAGCCATTGTGAATCTTATTCGCTTCTTCGGTAACAATCAAAACGACCTCGTCATCAGTTTCCACTACTGAAACCAAAACCCTAGCGGATAAGGAATGTGCGAAAATTCAAGGAGAGACTTATGAATCAGATGCTAGCACGGAGGTGAATCCACCGCTAGTGAAGGAAGCAGAGAAAGTAGGGAAAGAAACTTCTGAAGAACTTGTTTTCATATGGGGCATACCTCTGCTTAAGGATGAAAAGAGAGATGTGAGCGATGGAGAGCAAGGGAGGTTAGGGTTTCAAGGGAGAGAGATCGAGTGAGAAGGGATGGGAATGAATCAGGGAGCGCGAATTGGAAATTGGAAAAAGGATTGGAAACCACGTCACACATTTATTTAAAATAAGTGACGTGGTTTGGGGAAACCACGTCACACATTTAACTTGTGTGACGTGGTTTATTAAAACCACGTCACTTATTTTAAATGTGTGACATGGTTTCTCAGAAACCACAGAAACCATGTCATATGTTTTAAATGTGTGATGTGGTTTCTTCCTCCCTTACCAGTTAATTACAAAATTGCCACCGCCTTTTTTTTCAATGTCACTTTTATAATTATCAGACATTAAAAGGTGACGTTAAAATGGTTTTTTGTAGTAATGAAACCAATCAAGTCAATTTTAATTTCTGGAAAACCTAATTTAACCCCTTCTCATGTGCACATTTGGTTAGTGCCGTTTAGTTCAATCAGGTTAGTTAACTATAAATACCATATATATCTATAACACATTTAAAATCCAAAGGATGACAACCTGGTCGATGCAAACAAAAAGCAGAAGTGGGCAGGATACCAGCACAAAGCACCAGAACATTAGTACACAAACAATATATCTTTTAATCATATTTTGACATTTCATTACATCTTTTTAACAATTAAGACTTCTAAACATCCAATACAATTTAACTACTAGCGCTGGGATAGGGTCATAAAAATTAAAAAAAAACTGGGAGTTATTTAGAAATTATTAAAAACAAAGATAAGGTTAAATAATAAGGTTCAAATAATTAATTTTAAAAGGACATAACCTATACAAAAAAACTGGGATGAATTTATAAAAAATTAAATAAAAACGATAATATTAAATATTCAGAGAATTAATTGATTAAATATAAAGCAAATGACCTATCCTAGCACTTTTTACATAAAAAGCACTAGGATAGGTCATAAAAATTAAAAAAAAAACTCGGGGGGAATTTTGAAATTATTAAGAAAAAAGATAAGGTTAAGTAATAAGGTTCAGAAAATTAATATTAAAAGGACATAACCTATACAAAAAAAATTAGGAGGAATTTCTAAAAAATTAAATGCAAATGATATTATTAAATATTTAGAGAATCAATTGATTAAATATAAACAAAATGACCTATCCCAGAGCTGTTTACATAAAAAGCGCTGGGATTGGGTCATAAAAATTAAAAAAAAACAGGGAGGAATTTAGAAATTATTAAAAACAAAGATAAGGTTAAATAATAAGGTTTAGAGAATTAATTTTAAAAGGACATAACCTATACAAAAAAATGGGAGGAATTTATAAAAAATTAAATAAAAATGATAACATTAAATATTCAGTGAATTAATTGATTAAATATAAAGAAAATGACCTATCCCAGCACTTTTTATATAAAAAGCGCTGGGATTGGGTCATAAAAATTTAAAAAAATACTGGAGGAATTTAGAAATTATTAAAAACAAAGATTAGGTTAAATAATAAGGTTCAGAGAATTAATTTTAAAATGATATAACCTATACAAAAAATGGTAGGAATTTATAAAAAATTAAATAAAAATGATAATATTAAATATTCAGTGAATTAATTGATTAAATATAAAGCAAATGACCTATCCCAGCACTTTTTACATAAAAAGCGCTGGGATTGGGTCATGAAAATTAAAAAAAATACTAGGAGGAATTTAGAAATTATTAAAAACAAAGATAAGGTTAAATAATAAGGTTCAGAGAATTAAGTTTAAAAGGACATAACCTATACAAAAATAAACTGGGAGGAATATATAAAAAATTAAATAAAAAGATAATATTAAATATTCAGAGATTAATTAATTAAATATAAAGAAAATGACATATTCCAGTGCTTTTTACATAAAAAGCACTGGGGTAAATCATAAAAATAAAAAAAAACCGGGAGGAATTTTGAAATTATCAAAAAAAAAAGACAAGGTTAAATATTTCAAAACTGGAAAGAAAGGTTAAAAGAAAAACTAAATTGAGCCCATAATCCTACCTTTCATAAGAAAAATTTAATAAAACAATATTAAGCAGTATGTGAGTGCTGGGTTTGGCTTAAAATATTAAAAAAGTTATCCCATACCATATCTCAGCGCTTTTTATGTAAAAGCATTGGTATAGGTTTTACCTATACCAACACTTATATTTATGAAGCGTTGGAATAGGTCACCCAAGACCTATCCCATCACTTGTGTTTTATAAGCGCTGCTATTGTTGCACTGCAATAGCCTATTTCTGTAGTAGTGAATTTTAGGTAAAACCAATTAAATGATGATGTGAAGGGTGCTTAAGAATTAAGCTTGAGAAACAGAAATTGATTGTGGAATCTTATTGTGGGTTCTTGAAATGGCTAAGCATAAATATGATTTGTAATAAAAAGGTGAAGATTTAATGTAACACCTAAATTTTTACTACTATATTATGGCATTTTAATTTATTTATAACCACTTCTTAATTCCAGAAGCCCAAAAATACGAAAAATTTAAAACTTTTCTTTTCAAACAGTGTTCCAACTTCATTGAAGTTGGAATGGGCCTTTCGGACAATTTGAATAAATTAAAATCTGTAACTAAAATAGAGTGGTTATTAACCAATTAAAAATGACTACGATCCTATTATAGTTTTTAAATCTATTACTTAGTGTATCCCTTATACTATATTTACATATTCTTTAGATTATGTTCTATTTATCTATTTACACCTCTCTTACTATACTAATATATTGGCAGGTTATCTCGATTGATAACCCTCTTACATGGGGATGTAATTCTATTATTTATTAAGGGTATATCTACATATGCAAATATATATATATTAATTACTAGACAAGCTTCCAACTTGTCTTAATTATTTAATCATACAACATACACAGGTAAATAGGTTCCTAAAGTAACTACCTACAGGGTACAAGACAAAGCAGGCATTCCTACTACTTCACATTACCTTACTTCTTTCCCAGCTAGCTACTCCCATTCTGCTATACTGAAAACATTTTGAAAAACAGTGAGATTGGAAATCTCAATAGCAGTTTATTTCATATCATGTGTGCACTTATATATATACATATACATCAATTTCATAAACATGTGCATATAATGAAAGCGTATATCCCTTTTAAACCAATACCTGCAGGATTTTCCAATTATAGCCCTCACGGCTACTCAATAACCCTCATGGTTATAGGAATTTAACTGTAGCCCTCACAGCTACTCAATAACCCTCACGGTTATAGGAATTTAACTGTAGCCCTCACAGCTACTCAAAAACCCTCACGGTTATAGGAATTTAACTGGCAAAGGGGGAGCGACCCACTTAGGCCTTGGAGTACTCCATAAATATCATCAATATCATAACAGGAATAATGCCCATTTAAATGCCACAGATATTACAAAATTATATATAGAAATTTATATTATGAATTAAACTACTACCTGGATACCAGAGCTATGTTCTGAACCACATCCTTTACTTTCCACTGTCTTGGTGAACTCATACCAATATCAAAGCCTATCTACACATCATATTATAATAAGAGTAAGTTAATATATGTAATTCTATATTTATACTAAGCGTCTCTCTCGAGTCCCAATATGCTTGTGACTACCCCACTATTTATATCTATGAATCATTATAATTTACTATAACTATCTTGGCTATTTAAGATTAAAAGATCACTTGTAATTACTTTACTCCAATTAGTATTTCTTATTCTCAATGTTTGACTAATATTTACCGCAAGGATAATTCTTTTAAACAAACAATTTCCATTACTGTTTATCCATGCCTTTGAAACCTTAAAACAATAGCTATAAATTTAACCTCTAATCACAGCTTGAAACTTAAATTCACATACTAAGTTCATAGATGTACCAAATTCACTTTCAATACCACTATTACCCTTTCTACAATGCCTTTAAACATTTTTCTATTTAATCGTTAACTTTTCAGGTATACATTGTTAGAATCTTAAGTTTTGATGAAGACTGATCTATGAAAAATATCGCTAATAAGAAATGATAACTTAGCAGATCAATAAGAATGAAAATCTCTATCGCTAAGTAAATCTCCATAGCAAATTGATAGAAAGGAATAGCAAGTGAAGACTTAGAAATATCAAGACATTATCTATCGCTAAGTCATTCTCTATCGCTAAGAAAAAAATCCATCGCTAGAAGTTCATTGATAACTCAGCTAGCAGAAAAGATAACCCAAGACCTTGATCTAATGAAATCAGCTAGCGATAACAGGTTAAGCTATCGATAACTAAAGTGCTTCAGACAATAAACATTCAGATAGCCAGTGCCTGAGAGCAAGAGTCAAATGAGCTAAAGTAGTTGCTAGCGATAATAGATTGAGCTATCGATAATAGGATACTTGGAAATATCTGAATACTTGGATGATAGTATCCTGAAAGATAATAGCGATAATGAATTTGCTATCGATAGAGATAATCTATGCTGATGAAATGCTTTATAATCCAAGAGAATATGCTATCGATAAAAAGCTCTGAAATTCCTCATATATTATCTATCTCATTGAGCTAATGAGCTTTGCTTGCGATAACTGCTGTGCATTTATATGATTACTTGCTTAGCTAACATCTCAAGTGCAGAAATTATACTATGCAGTTAGCGATAGCAAAGCATGCTAGCGCTACTGAAAAGCTGCTATAAAAGTACAGGTGTACAGAGCTCTCAGTCTAACCTACTCTACGCATGAACAGTCAAAGACTAGATCAAAAGCTGAATGTCCAACGGCTAAAAGTTCCCAACGTCTATTTTCTAACGGACATATGAAGACTATTAAAAAGGCAATCTATGGAGATATAAATATAACAAGATTTGCTTCCAGAAAAAGAACGAACGATCAACGAACGGAAACAAGATATGAACAGAGCCTTATACAGAATCGCAAATTCCTTAGATTGAGAATGTTTGAAAAGAAGAGCTAGAGAAATACATTGTTCAGATCCTTAAGCTCTAGTTGTATTTCTTCTTACACCTTATTTGTACTTAAGTGTTTATCACAATCTGTTCATTGAGTGAACCCTATTATTAAAATCCTCGTCTGTTTGAGGTAGTTCCTAAGCCTGGTGCTTTGTGAACTGGGTGGTAACCTTACAGGTAGTAAGGGGGAGTGTTTAGAGAGATTCTAAAACTCTGTAAAGGTTGGCAGGTGAACCTGTGTTCGTAAAACCTGTGGTAGGCTTCTCTTGTGCCAGGATTAAACAAGAGGATAGTGGAAATCTCAGGGGGAGCCTGAGGACTGGATGTAGGTCTGGGTTGACCGAACCAGGATAAATCTTGTGTGCATTATCTCTTCCCTAAACTCTCTTGATTTCCAGTCTATCCTTTTATATCTGTCAGTCCATTTCATATTTTGAAATATTCTCAGTAAGAGTTTAAAGAATTCAAAAAGGTTTTAATTTTATCCTATCACCCAATTCACCCCCCCCTCTTGGGTGACAGCCAGTACTCTCATACATGATAGAAACATTTAGAGTGTACTTCAACCCATTCTTTAGAGGTTTTGAACACTTGGTGACCATTTTAAAATTTTCCTGAACAATGGCTTCTAAGTCTAACACTTCAAAGTAGGAACTTTAACTCTTTTAGAGAACATTTAATCATATCATATTATCCTGAAAAGATAAATTAATCTGCAACTTCATTATACAGCAATACAGTTTTCCAAACCAACAAATTTTCCTCCAAAACACATCTTTGATCGCATAGTACTTCAAATCTGGTCCTAGATTATTCCTTAGCCTCCTATCCTCCCTTATTTAACCATGCTTAACATAAAAACTCCCAGAATTTCAGTATCTCAAAACAACACTTCTATATTTAGTACTCAAGCTTTAACCATTCAAAACATTCCTTTTTACACCCATTCAAAATCATCAAAAGCTAGTTAAATGATATCTCCGCAAAAACTTCCGCAAATTCCAGCCCAATTTCAAGACTTAGACTTTCATTTTTCTTCCCATTCTATGCTTGTCCTAACTATCTGAAATATCCACTTAGCTTTGGAAAGTATCCATTAATGAGTTTTCACTTAATTCACAATTGCAAATTTCAACACTTTCCTACAGTAAGAGGGATGTTCAAAACAGGGTATGAGGAAGCTTTTGTGAAACTTTACCCTTTTTGTTACCAATCACTCCATGGGGCCACTAGACACTTTCGTGTTTTGGTTATAAATTCTAGAACATTGATCCCATATAGTGTCTATAACACCTAACACTTCAGTTAATCATTTGAGTGCTAGTTTACAAAATTTCAAAGATTTAGCCGCTTCATAAGTTCCTATTCTCTATCCAATCATTTCCATAGTTACATAACACTTGAAAACAAAAATTATTACTTTGGTCCAATTAAAAATATCAAGCCCAGATAAATCCCTAACTTTTAAAATTTTTTAATTCACACATATGATCTATCTTAATACCATATATCCTCTTCAATATCTAAACCATCTTAATGACCTTGTTCTAAAAAATCCTTTGTGATTTAATAATTTGGACCTATGGCTTCGCATCATTACCTTCACACAAAATAGTGTCTTACCCTCCAAAGAAACATTTAAACACTCATTAATCTTTCTGGTACTTCAAGAAGCAGCAAGGAAGACAAATATAACAAAACTCCACAATCATCACATAACCATAAACTCCAAGTCCTAGTAACATTGATACTCATTTCCTTATCTTAAAATAAACTGTAGAGTAAATTAGATATAGTTTGTCTTCAAAATTTCAGTTTGTAAGACTAAACTGATTCTAAACCAAAAATTTACAGCAACCTGTGCTAATTTAAAATTCAAATCATTTATAATTATCTAAATATCCTTTTATTTCTACTCATTTCCTCACACAAATAGCCCCCTTTAAGTCTGAAATTTTCTAACTTCAACAATGTTGTTTTTATAATCATCTTAGAGCTTTTATACATGCTTTTATAATTTAAGATCCTTATCTAACATTTGGAAGCATCAATCAATGACTTCTTTGTCCACTTTAGCCTCAAAACTCAAACTCTCGAGGCTTCCAACATTATGCATTTCATTTACACATTTGACATGATATCTTTCTTTAAAATTACACAGCCCCACTGTACAGTTCTTAAACTTTTCTCCACTTCAAAAGCATTATTTTTCTAACCTCCATTTTTAACATCGATAATCCTTATTTTAAGTACCCATAGCAGTGTTTCAAAATGTAACAACAACTAGTATTAGATACACTTTATCTAATCCTAGTTCCACCTATAAAACCAATAATATAGTGTAGCAAATTCTTTTACTCCAAACTACTTCTTTCGTATACCTGTAAGTGTTTAACACTCTAATATTCTAGTTTAAGTAACAACTGAACAGCCCCCAACCACTTAAAACAAGACATCAAAATAAGAATCCTGAAACAGAGCAACAAGGGAGATGCTCAAAAATCACAACCAACACAATCAAACACATGCATCCACAAAAACATCTCTTAAACATACTTAAAAGGCATTTAATCCCATATTTCATTTGCTTAAACTCAAAAATCTGAAACTTTATATCATGAACAGTAACAGAGACATAAGTTTTAGGACTCCGGCCATATTCTTTCATGCATGCTCTTGATTCTTTAGGGAAATAAATTTGAATTTCGGGTTCACCCTTCAATTTAATTAGTGAAGTTTCTCAAGAACCCAACCTTCATTGGAAACCCATCTCTCAAAACGTCCTAATCCAAGAATCAGAGAGTGGAAATGGGGAGAATAAACTCACCGGAGTTGGAATATGGCCTTGCATGATCCAAAAGCCATCTCCTCCGGCGTCGACGACTTATGAAACTCCAAACTCAACCCTCTCTCGCTCGCTCTCTCACTGGTTCGCGGAAGAAGAAGAAATGAAAGACGATGATGATGGTAATGTGATGGAGGAGGCGATGAAAGAGTATATATATTAATTTTAATTAAGTAATTTTACCATTTTACCCTTCAAACTATTACTTAAAATAGTTTTACTATTTTATTCTTCAGACTATTATTCAAGATATTTTCTAACCAGGGACAGATATGATCATTTTCATTTTCTCTTTTTCATTATGCCCTTATTTGCAAAGTTTAACTACTATTTCCTTTCCAATTTAATCTGAATTAAGTCCCAAAATAATCCCTCTAGATATGCTTTAATTTCCAAATTCATTTGTAAGACTTTTTAAATAACAAACAATACCTCAATGTTCTAAATATTCCCATATTTAAATTAATCTTCCAACTATTTTTCCTCAATAAATAAAGAAATTAAGTCTTAGAAATTATTAAAAATACATATGACCTCATAAATTTATTTATAAAGCTTTTTAATTCCTAAATGACTTCCTAATACCTTAAATAAATCCTTATTTCCTATTTTCTAAAATTTGGGGTGTTACAATTAAGATGTAATTTATTAAGGGTGAAAGATGAAAAATAGTAGCACAAGAGTTAAGGTTCTTGATGCAAATTTTCCTGCCTTGATGAATTAAGTTGTTAAAGCTAGAAGTTGATTTTTGAATGGCTGTTTGAGAGTTTCCAAATGCTAAACAGGTCTGTTAAATGATTAGGATGTGAGTCTAAAACCTCATTTGAGCATGTCTATAAATTACTGGACTAAAGCACTGTCATGGGCGTATATATGGGCTGATTTTCTGTCATTTCCTAAGGATTTAATCTGAGTTTAAATAGTCACTACTATAAAAAATAGAATCTACGTCCCCTTTTCACGTCTCTTTTTTAAATATCAGATGTAGAAAATAGGCGGTGGCAAAATTGTAAATATTTGAAAAGTTTCAACGTCTCTTTTTCAATTATGAGACATGGATTCTGGGAAAAAAGAGCGCTAAACATGAAAATAGGCTGATGGGAGGGAGGGAAAGGAGTTTCAACGTCTCAAAAAAAAAGTGAGACGTTGAAAGCTCACTTTCAACGTCTAACTTTTTCTTTGAGACGTTGAAAGTATCTTTCCACGTCTCACAAGTATTGTGAGACGTGGAAAGCTATAATTAAAAAAAAGGGTTCCCCAATCAAAAAGAGCGCTAAACATGAGGCGGGAAAGGAGTTTCAACGTCTCAAAAAGTGAGACGTTGAAAGCTTACTTTCAACGTCTCACTTTTTTTTGAGATGTTGAAAGTATCTTTCCACATCTCACAAGTATTGTGAGACGTGGAAAGCTATAATTAAAAAAAGAAAGGGTTCCCCAATCAAAAAGAGCGCTAAACACGAGGCGGGAAAGGAGTTTCAACGTCTCAAGAAAAAAGTGAGACGTTGAAAGCTTACTTTCAACATCTCACTTTTTTTTGAGACGTTGAAAGTATCTTTCCACGTCTCATAAGTATTGTGAGACGTGGAAAGCTACAATTAAAAACAAAAGGTTCCCCAGTCAGAAAGAGCGCTAAACATGAGGCGACTTTCAACGTCTCAATAAAAAAGTGAGACATTGAAAGTGAGTTTCAACGTCTCAACAAAAAAGTGAGACGTTGAAAGCTTACTTTGATGCTTGTTGCAAAAAAAATGATTCTCAACACCATTTTCAAGTAGAAGTTGCACTTTTGTGAAATCAAACGTATCTTTATGAATTCTAGGGAGTTTTTGTTGTGTTGGTACTCGATTATAGCCTCATATACTTGGTCCATTCATTTGAGGGGTGTTTCACTCTTTAGTCTATTCATTTGCAAACTTTTGGGCACATTGTGCATGGTTTCTTATCGAAATCACTTATGTTCTGCTGTAAATTTTTGTAGTGAACCAGCAACCTGCTTGTTACACTCATATTCAAATGCAATTTGATTAGGTCCGGTTTCTGACTTTCGCAGTTATGGATTGTAAAATAATGGTTTAGTGCCACCAAAACTGATTTTTGATATATTTCAAGTGAAATTCTCATTTGATGGGTAAATCTTGTATTGAAGTTCACTTTGACTTGCAAATCATTCTTTTCTTTTGATGGTGCAGTTTCAGAGCATTCATATGTTGGTTGGTTAGTTTGACTATAAGGATCTTACTGATGGTGTGATTGAATTAAGTTGTTTTAGAATATGATTGAAGCCGATATTTGACATTTTGTTTGGTTGCTTTTGATCTCATTGGAATTGAATCTGTCATTTTGAGAAAAATCTGATGTGGAAAGCGGAAACCTTGCTTTGTTGTTATCCCACTTGTGTGTTCTTGAAATTTGGTTTTTGAATCCATCTCAGGTCTAACTTGAGGGATTACTAGAGCTATCTTCATCATCCATCTCCAGGTCTAAAAGCTTTATCTCTTCTTGTTGACTTTATTATTTTGACAGAAATTTGCTAATTCTTTGTGCTGCTATTTGGCTAAAACTTTGCTCCATATTGACTGCATTTTTCAGCTATTTTGTTGCTGCTCGGTGCTTCTGTTTTGCTTGCATTATTACTACTGTGAGTTGGCTTCTTAATCTTCCTTCCTTCATTTTCTTTTGTGTATGTTGTTAAGAAATTTCAACTTGCTTGTTTGTTTATGGAATATTATGAAAGGCTTAAGCTTACTTGTTATGGTTATTTGCTTAACTGCTCTATCATCATTCCTCCTAAAAATAAATTAGTGTCACCTTTGGTATGGTTACTTTTATGGGGAAATGCTGTCAAAATTTTTGGAAAATGTGTAAGCAATTCACTCACTTTCAGTTAGTGATGATCTAAACTTGACTTTTGTGGAATGTAGTGAAGGTTTGAATATGATGGATCGTAGTTGGATGAATAAGTTGAGAACTAGTAAAGAGTATGGACTTGGAGTGGAAGAGTTTCTTGAGTTTGCTAAAAGGAACGCTCCTAATAAAAGTGGGATGTATTTTTGTCCTTGTGTGAAGTGTATAAACCAGATTCGAAAGAGCAATAATGATATAAGGGATGACCTTATTTGTTACAGGATCAATCTCCGGTACAGGAAATGGGTCTGGCACGGTGAATTAGGAATAACAACGCCTTCTTCAATGTCACAAAGCATGGAAGTTATGGATGATGTGGGTGTCGATAAAATGAATGACATGATTAATGATATTGGGGTGGAGTCATTTACACCACTTCCTGAACATAACAAGTTACAGAGTAATGCGGAGATACCGTTATTCCCTGGGTGTCGTAAGTATACACGGCTGATCGCTGTTTTGACCTTACTGAACATAAAAGCACGTAATGGGTGGGCAGATTCAGGTTTCTCAGATTTGCTTGAAGCTTTGAGTGATATGTTTCCAGACAATAATGTCCTTCTGAATCGAATGTATGAGGCTAAAAAAGTTCTCAACAATGTGGGTATGGAGTATAAGAAGATACACGCTTGTCCTAATGACTGTGTGCTATATAGGAATGAATACGAGGGACTAATGGAGTGTCCAAAGTGCAAGACCCCAAGGTATAAAATTAAGAAGGATGCTTGTAAAAAAAGGGTAAACAATGGGTCACCTTTGAAGGTGATGTGGTATCTGCCAATTGTACCGCGGTTCAAACGTTTGTATGCAAATGTGCAGGCAGCAAAGAATTTGAGATAGCACTGTGATGAGAAAATCTCTTATGGAAGATATCTTCGGCACCCTGCTGATTCTTCTCAATGGAAGAAGATAGATGAAATGTTTCCTGACTTCGGCTGTGAGCCAAGGAATCTTCGCCTTGGTCTATGCACCGATGGATTCAACCCTTTTGGAAGCCTACGTAGCACACATAGTGCTTGGCCTGTTCTCCTAGTCATTTACAACCTACCCCCTTGGTTGTGTACAAAACGCAAGTACATGATGCTCTCAATGTTGATTTTGGGGCCAAAACAGCCGGGAACAATATTGATGTCTACTTGGCGCCTTTGATTGAGGATTTGAAGAAGCTGTGGAAGGACAGCGTCGATGTGTTTGATGCATACAACTAAGAGACATTTAAGTTGCGCGCTATGATATTCACTACAATAAATGATTTTCTTGCTTATGGAAATCTATCTGGATATAGCGTGAAGGGGAACAGGGCATGCCCTATATGTGAAGCAAACACACACTACCATCAACTTAAGCATGGAAGAAAGACCGTTTATCTCGGTCATCGGCAGTTTCTTGATCGATATCATCCTTACCGAAAGCTAAAGAAGAATTTTAACGGTTCGTCAGATCATGGATTGTGAACTTAAAAGTGATATTTGGTAAGAAACAGAGGGCTCGGAGTGAGTCATACATGTGGAAGAAGAGGTCAATCTTCTTTGATTTACCATATTGGCGTTTTCTTGATGTGAGACATAGTATTGATGTGATGCATTTGGAGAAAAACGTGTGTGATAGTCTTGTCGAAACGCTTTTACACATTCCAGTAAAGACTAAGGATGGAATCAATGCGAGATTGGACTTGGTGGAAATGGGAATAAGACAACGGCTGCATCCAAAAGTAAGTGATAATGGCAAGAGATTTTATATGGAACCAGCTGCTTATACATTACCCAAACAGGAGAAAAAAAAGTTTGTGTGGGTGTTTGCGAGGGATCAAGATGCCACAGGGCTATTCTTCTAATGTTAGCAGACTTGTGTCTGATGATTTCAAGTTGGTGGGAATGAAATCACATGATTACCATGTATTGATGCAACAATTATTACCAGTTGCTATGAGAGGCATTATGAAAGATGATGTAAGAAATACCATAACTAGGTTGTGTATGTTTTTCAATGCTGTATGCAGCAAAGTTATCGACATTGAGAAATTGGATGAATTGGAAAAGGAAGGTTACATTATTCTGACCAAATTAGAGATGCACTTTCCTCCAGCATTTTTTGATATCATGGTCCACTTGATTGTTCACTTGGTAAGGGAGATAAGACTGTGTGGTCCCATTTATCTCAGGTGGATGTACCCTTTCGAGCAATTCATGAAAGTCTGAAAAGGATATTCTAAGAACCCCTATCGACCTGAAGCATCCATTGTGGAAAGATATGTGATTGAATGGACTTTTGCAAACCATACTTGAAAGGTGTAGAGGAAATGTCCAGACATGAAGATGGGATCGGTAAGGGAAGGGGCCTCAAAGTGAAGAGTATGAAACCTGAAGATGTCTTACAAGCTCACCTGTATATTCTAAATAATATGGCAGAAGTGCAGCCTTATTTAGATGACCACAAAAGAAGTTTAAGGGACAAGAACCCAAGGAAAAATGACAGACAAATAGCTAATGAGCATAACAAGACATTCATTGAGTGGTTCAAAGAAAACATTGCAGAAAAGACCGATATGTCGGATACAATTAAATGGTTAGCTGATGGCCCCCGTTTTGAGGTTGTCACATGGAGTGGATATGATATAAATGGGTATTCTTTCTACACAAAAACTAAAGACGATAACAGTACTATGCAAAACAGTGGTGTACAGGTTGTAGCCGAAGCTACCCATTATTCTAGTTCAAAGGATAAAAACCCAAGAGTAGCTTCCATGACTTATTATGGAGTTATTGAAGAAATATGGGATGTAAGTTACAACAAGTTCAAAGTTCCACTATTCAAATGCAAGTGGGTTGCTTACAGTGATGAGCCTTTCATTTTAGCAAGTCAGGCGAAGCAAGTTTTCTATGTGATTGATCCTGAAAATCCCCAATTGTCCATAGTCCTACAAAGTAAAAAACAAAAGGACCGTGGTCCATCTTCAAATCTAGATGACACACCACCTTTCTTCTCAACCCCACCTCAACTCGCACTACAAAAAACAGCGATTTTCCGACGGAATTTATCGGCAGAATTCCGTCGGAAAATCGACTTTTTCGACGGATTTCCGGCGAAATTCTGTCGGAAAAATTTTTCCAGCGGAATTTCCGACGGAAATTCCACCGTCGCAAATCTATTTACCGACGGAATTTTTTTTCCGTCGGTAGTCGGTAATTTTAATAATATTATTTTATTTATAAATTATTATTTTAATTTAAATTAAATATTAAAATATAATTTCCGACGGAATTTCCGTCGGTAATTTTTTTAATTTAAGTTGCCACGTGTCGCACTCTCGTGCTGCCACGTGTCGCTCTCTCGTACCGCCACGTGTCGCTTCCACAAATTGCCTTCAATTTTGTCTTCAGAGAGATTCGAACCCCCAACCTGTTGGGGCATATCTGATGCCTTAACCAGTTGAGCTACGAACACTTTGTGAAATTATTTGTAAACTATTATATTTATAATATTTAAACTCCCATTATTATAATTATATTTAATCTTAATATATTATGAAATATTTTATAATTATTAATATATAATTTACATATTAATAATTCTATTATTTTTTATAAATAATTTTTATATTCATATACAATCCATTATATTTAGTATTTTCATTTTATATTATTATATTATAATTATTTTTCATTTTATTTTTTGACATGTTTAAATAATTATTTTATTATATATATTATTAAATTATAATTATTTTCTTTTTTATTACTAATATTTAATTATTTATTAAAAATAAAATATTATTTAATAAAAAATTAAAATTAAATTTGTAATAAATTTACATCACGTGTATATATTAATTTTTATTAAATAAGTTTTATTTATTTATAAAATATTTTTTAAAATAAATTAATATAATATTTTATTTTTATATATTATTTATAAATTAAAATAATAATTTATTTATAAAATAATAAATAATTAATATTACCGACGGAAATTCCGTCGGTAATTACCGATGGAAAATATTCCGTCGGTAATAATATTTTAATATTTAATTATTATTAAAATAATAATTTATAAATAAAATAATATAATTAATTAAATTACCGACGGAAATTCCGTCGATAATTTTACCAACGGAAATTCCGTCGGTAATTACCGACGGAAAAAATTCCGTCGGTAAATTTTCCGACGGAATTTCCGTCGCAAATCCGTCGGTAATTACCGACGGAATTTTTTCCGTCGGTAAATTCCGTCAGAAATTTGTTGTTTTTTTGTAGTGTCGGTGAATTAGAATTGATAGATGATGACCAATATGCTTTTAGGAATGATCATTGTGAGGGAATATGGGATAACACATAAAGTAAGTACCTTAATGTTGAAGTTATTTTATGTTGATAGATGATGACCAATATGCTTTTTATTTTTTATATTTTATGTTGAAGTTATTTCAATTTTGTAACAGGTAAATGGAAGACAATTCTGACGATAGCTCACATGAGGATCACATAAATGATGAAGAACAACCACATGTCGATCCTCCTGAAAGAAAGCAGGGCAGGGGCACCACCAAGCTTCCTGAGATCGTTCAGCGACAAGGAACCAACAATTTTGAACCCATTCGTATTGATTTTACTGAGGACATGATCCCACTTGGTCCAAACAGGAGCACATTTGCTAGTTACCTTGGATTTCTAGCACGAAGCAGATTAAGCACACTTACAGATGATTGGAGATTAATACACCCAGATACTAAGGACAGAGTCTGGATGGATATTTTGGTATTTTCTAAACATTTTATTTAAATTGATTGATGATTTGATTTATTTGTTACAATAATTGACTAAGCATTTTAATAATTTGGCAGCAAAACTTCACTGTCCCGAACACTGAGGCATTTAAAAAGCATTAGCTGAGGGAAGTACGACATCGATGGAAAGATTTCAAGTCTACTATTACCAAAGACTATGTTCGAGGACGTAAAAGAAATAAAGATCCTTGTCTCATGTGGCCATATCTTAAACCAGAGGATTGGAAAAAGTTTAAAGAATCACGGTTAACTGAGGAGTTCCAGGTGTGTCTATCCTAACTTTGTTTCAGATAAACTTCATTTACTAAGCACTTGTTTATTACATTATACTAACTTTGTTTTCTCTGCATAGGAAAAAAGTAAAAAACAGCAAGAGAAGCAAAAGCTAAATGTGTATCCACACACAATGTCTCGCGGGGGTTATTTGTGGTTAGGAGAGAAAATGGTTAGGGAACATTTGAAGGCAATGGAGGAAGCATCCCAATCAAACCCTACAATTGTTGTACAACCTCCCTCACCTATTCCACGTCACAAGAAATTTGTAGAAGGAAGGAAGAGTGGAGGGAAATTTGTAAACCCTGAAGTAGAAAAATTGCTGAAAAGATTGTAAGCTATATGTTAATGTTTAATAATTTGCAATACTAACTTTTTCTTCTAAATACGACCAAATGATTTTTTTTCCTGCACCTTACAGGATGAACTTGAGGAGCAAAGCTCTCAAGGGTCCTTCTCTCAGACGGGTAGGATGGACATTCTTGCTACGGCAATTGGGAAGCTTGATCCCCCTGGGCGAGTTAGAGGCGAGTATGGGACAGTTGGTCTGAAAAAATATTTTGGTAGTTCCCGAAGCACTGCCCAGTATGAACCAAGTCAGGAATTTTTGGACAAGTTCGCAGAAAAAATCCGGGATCAGGTGATAGCACAAGTTCGGGGTGAGATGAGGAGTATGATGACGCCTGGTGTTTCACCACAACGTGTGAGTATCTAATATTGTTTATAAATTAGTATATATTTTATCTTTCAATGAACTTATTATCTCTGTAATTTCGTAAACACTATAGGAGTCTCCTGGCTTTCAAAGCACAAAGAGCAGTTGCACTATGCCGATCGACCCCCATGGTCCTAGTTTAGTAGATGAGGGACAACCCTGCTTCCTCCATTTGGATGTCCCAAATCTGCGACCAGTTGCCAAGGCTACTTAGTACTGAAGGGCCTCAACCATCCATAATGTAGCCATTCTGGAGGACCAAGTTAAGGTATCTGTTGGACTTGTTGTAGAGGGAGAGGGGTCTACACGTATTCCGATTCCTACTAAAGAGGTTGCCACGTTAGCCGAAGCAGTAGGGTCTTTCATTTTGATGGCCTAGGCGACTTGCCTTCGATGCACCAATCACAGCCCCTCTAGATAATGATGATGACAAGTATACCTCGCTGGCAGTCCTATGCAGCTTTGTCTCTTCTCTACCTAACAAGATCGACTTCCACATGGATCCAGGAGTTGTGGGACCTGATAAGGCATATCCCTTCAGACTTGGGCGGAATGATGTCGTGGCTTTTTTAACTATGGATGATTTGGACATTGGATGGTTGGAACTTGCAATTCAGTAAGTTTATTTTTTTTCCCTCATTTTTACCTTTAATTTATGTACCAATATAATCATATCATGTTCTCATTCAAGTTCTATTTTAGGTACTTTCACCAAATGTGCCGTCAGGAGGGCTTCACAGACTACGCATTCCTAAGTCCAATGTCATTGTTAAGGAATACAACCGCGAAAGGAAAGGAAGAAATTGAGGAAGACAACAATATTATGGAGGCCTATGTGGGGTTTTAGATTTCAAGTTGCAGAAAACGTTGTTATTTCTCACCAATCCTTGATAGGTAAGTTTGTTCACTATGCATACCATTTAAGCTTGTTCTGCCTCTTCTAAATTTCTAAGTATTTGGTTCATTAGATGTGTATATCTATCCAGTTATTCATGTGTTAAAATCTGCTAGGCAAATTTCATTTGAAATTTGTGGTTCTGCATTTGTATGTCTACATTGAGAAATTGAACATGACTTGATTGTGCTGCACTAAAGGTCGTTGTTTTGGACTTGAATTTTGCTGTATCTTTGAACTTGTTGTGCATTCAAGCTGTCATATTGCTGGTTGTGACTTGATTTCAATCTACATTTGCTTCAAGAGACATTGGAGTTTATGTGTTATCTGCCCCGGAGAACACTGTATTTATTGGTTTGATTCTTTGAATCGTAGCCCAATCAGTTTACATAGAAGGATTTTCACCAAGTGAGTGTTTGAACATTTTGAATTAGTATATATGAGCATAAGAAAATTATTTGCATAGTTCTTATTTTAATTTCATTGTAGGGCCATATTGCATTGGCATATCACATTACAGACAAAACGTGGAGCTAACAAAATTGAGACTGTTAGGAATACAGTAAGTCATTTAGATTGTATTTACTTTTATATCCATCAATAATACCTTGGACGTTAGTAAATTATTTTCATATGTTCTAATTGTTTTTGTCTGATTTACAGTGTCCTCAGCTACCTGGCAATACAGAATGTGGGTACTATGTAGCTCATATATGTATGACATAATTATAAGTGGACTTCATGAGGGCTTGTCTAATGTATGTTTCATTCTTATCATCATTATTATATTGCATTTCATAATTCAATTGTTTGCATCATTAATTATAATTAACTAATTGATGTTTTATCGCTTATATGGTGCAGATTTATGATGGGGAAGAGCCTTTTGATCAAGATGCACTTGATGAAATTTGGGATAAATGAGCTGCCAGGTTTCTTCAAAATATGAATAATTAGATAGAACTTACTTTTTTTGACTGTAGGACATATGAATCTATATGTGATGTATATATGTAGGACATGCAGACAACTCTTTTTTGGTGAATTCTGAATATTCGGCTCTGTTTGTGGCAATTTGGACATTGTATCTACGTTTTATTTAGTGCAGATGGGGCATATTCTATATGTGATGGTAACCTATAATCTGGATCGAAAACTTTTTTTTTAAAAAAAAACATTTCACGTCTCTTTTTTAATTATAGAAGTAAAATGTAATTTTCAACGTCTCAATTTTCAACTTGAGACGTGGAAAGTGTTCTTTGCCAACTTTCCATGTCTCAAATTGAAATGTGAGACGTGGAAAGTGCCACTTTCCACTTTCCACGTCTCAATTTTCAATTTGAGACGTGGAAACACTTTCCACGTCTCATTTTTCAATTTGAGACGTGGAAAGTGTTCTCTGCCAACTTTCCACATCTCAAATGGTAATGTGAGACGTGGAAGTGGCACTTTCCACGTCTCATATTTTGAAATGAGATGTGGAAAGTGGGGACTTTCCACGTCTCAAATTGAAAAATGAGACGTGGAAAGTCCCAACTTTCAACATCTCCCTGATCTACGTCCCAACAAAAAGAGACGTGAAAAGTGTTTTCTGTAGTAGTGACTGTTGGGGGTTTTCAAAAGTTAAAATTAACGACTCAAGGTTTTTGACATTATGAAGGTTATTTGAGTGGATGTGGTAGGGAAGTCAAGGTATTTAAATAGTAAGGCATAAGTTTTTGGCTACTTTGGAATCTGTAAATCTCAAAAATTCAATAAGGATGATGATTAGATAGTTTTGTTAATCAATTGACTTGAGGGTGATTGAAATACAGAAATGAGTGGTAAGCTTAATGTATCGAAGTTCTTAAGTTCTATGAAAGGGTTTTAGATTTGTAAGAAGTGACAGGGGCTAAGAAACTGGCATTAGCTACTGATTTAAGGATCTACAGATGTTAATCAGTTTTTTGAAGCATTAAGATGTAATAGGAAGACCTTATAATGTTGAGAGATTTGGACGCTGTTTGTGTGCTTTAATTTAAATTAGTGACTTTCAACCTTGATGTTGCTGATTAATTGGGAAAAATGCTGAATCACTGTTGGTTCAAGAATTAGAAGGGGAAACTCTAGATTGAATTTAGTGAAAGTAGCAGGATTCCACAAGAGGGGGTGAATTGTGCTATATTAAAATTTAATAGACTATGACAAAGAGTTTATACTGGTTCAGCCAAAATCTTGGCCTACGCCCAATTCTCCAACCTCAGTTGGGTTCCACTAAACCTCAAGATTAAAACAGGCTCTTGGATGCCTTTACAAGTGACCTCACAATAAGATCTCTCTCTTACCGATCACTCCCCCTTACACTTTGTAAGATTACAACCCACTCTTAAGATCCCACTATCTTAAGAGTAAACCTCACTAGAAATGTGATTACAGAATGCTTATTGACTAAATGAATTGATTGTGATACACACTGAATTACAAAGACAAAGAATGAACTCTCTAAGAGTTGGTAAGTATTGAATGCAGTAAGTGTAACTTCGCAAGAATAATCAATGTATGTAATCAATGCTTCACCAACTTCTTCATCAAGGCTTTTATACTCGTATATGAAATTCTGCCCATTGATGAAGTTATAGCAGTTTCTTAATCTTCGATGAGAGATGATTATAGATGGAGTATATAGATGTATGTGTTTTGGGCAGCATTAACTTCATTGTACATGGCTTTCTTCAGATCCTCTCTCTTCATTAATCGCACGATATAGTTGTTGTGTCAAACGGCTCTAATGGCATATTTGTGCGTCTAACGTTAACTTCCCAAAATAGGTATGAACAACTTCTATACTTGAAAGCTTAAAATAGGCTGACAATTCAGTTTGAATTAAATTCTATCGCCACATCGCGATCATTGATGTTTGACCAATCACTGCCTTTATCCATATCCCACCAAAAAGAGACATGAAAAGTGTTTTTTGTGGTAGTGAGCCACCCCTGTGATCGATTAGAGAAGAGAAAAACAAACTATGTAATCTCAGTGTGATCGATTAGAGAAATGGAAATAAACTTAGTATGATCAAACAATTAGGTATAATCGATTAGGACACCCTGTGATCGATCATGAAGCCTAAATTGTAATTTAAGCCTAATCTCAGCCTATTCGATCAGACATCCGTATTCGATAAGGGAGTAGTGAGTGATGTTCTGTGATCGATCATGAAAGTATGAAATTAACTTCAAAGTAATCTAAGGTTAATCGATCATAGAAGCCTAATTGATTAGGGTTCCCTATGATCGATTAGGCAAGGTGTTTATCTAATCTCATATTCAAGTGATGCAGGTCATGATCGAAGCTTAATCTAATTGTGATCGATTAGACAACTGAGGCAGTGATCGAATGGAGTATTTGTAATCGATCTGACAATGGATTTGAATAGTTAAGCCTTTTATATGCAGAATGTGTCAGGCCTATTTAGGGAAGTTTACATTACACTCATAAACTCAGAAATTAAGCCGTTTGAAACAATAATTGTTTTCTGCAATTAATAAGGAGAGATGAACAGAAGCAAACTAAGTACAGAGGAGTTAATGCTACATAGAACATCTTCATCTCAACACTCCATAATCAGATTAATCATCTCTTATCAAAGATCAAGCAATGGCTATAAAAGGTTACCAACGAGCAAAAACCAGAAACACCTATAAAAGCATTGGTGAAGATTATTGATTGCTTACATTGAATACGCTCTTGAGTTATACTTACTGCATTCAATACTTACCTACTCTCAGATATAATCATTCATTGTTTTGTACTTCAGTGTGTATCAAAATCAGTTCATTTGAGTGAACAAGTCTTGTAATCACATTTCAAGTGAGGTTTACTCTTAAGATAGTGGGATCTTAAGAGTAGGTTGTAATCTTACAAGTTGTAAGGGGGAGTGTTCTATAAGAGAGAGTTCTTACTGAGTGATCACTTGTAAAGGCAATCAGGAGCCTGATTTAATCTTAAGGTTTAATGGAACCCAACTGAAGTTGGAGAACTTGACGTAGGCCAAGATTTGGGATGAACCAGTATAAGCTTTATGTCTTAGTTCCTTAAATTTTTAATTAGCACAATTCACCATCCCCCCCTTTGTGCATTCTTGCCACTTTCAGATTTTACATCAGGCTTGCTCACTCCTTGCTCACTACATGCATATTTGTAACACTTAATTATAGTCTTGTCCTTCCTATTGTAAGTAAAATTAACCTTTGTGACATTGAGGCCCATTATACCTCCATAAATTTTTCAAAATTGGCATGCATTGTCTGAACTTTCAAATTCTTGACCTATTCTAGGTGTAAGCTAAACATCCATCTAATTAAATTTGCACAAACATCATATCTTACAGTTATACTAACATCAAAACTGTTAAAGAAACCCACAGCAACGTTCAAGTCACATGAGAGTACACTCCAAACAAATATCAAAGTAATCTGGTTCAACACTTTTGCTTAATAATAATAAAATATCAATTAGAGTTTTTATTTCTTTACTAACAACTGTATCATTTGTCAGCACTATACCACCATGTAAAATTCAGTTTCAACTATTTATCATATATGTAACTATGCTCCCCTACATTGTATTTATATTTCCCCTAAAGCTCCAAAGCATTTCTATTCTATAGTTGAAGAGATAAGAGCATGATAAATTTTCATAGAAAAGATGAAATAAATGAGATTAAACTTGGCACATAAACCCCGCATTTTTTTTTAATAACAATGTATATAACAATAGACAAACCTAAATAGTTTTCAAAGCTTATGCTCTATTCAACATTCTGCATGAAAACTTAAAAATATATGGCAATATTAAAGAGAAAGACCAGGGGAGGATGATATTTATTTCGAAGTACCATAAAAATTATAATTATTTAGAATGACCAAATACCTAAATATAAATTTAAAACCACTAAATTGCCCTCTAACTGAGCTCGGTACGTTTTCTCCTATATTAACAATTTCTTGAAAAAATATAAAACTATAACAACCCATCCCCATGAACGTAGCTTAAAAAAAAAAAAACTCCTCACGTATATCCATACCTACATCATCAACGTATACCACTTAATTGAGGTAAAAAAAAAATATCATTTAATTGCACTCTTAGCTTCTTACAATCATGTTGCACCATATTTAAAATTTCTTAAAATAGATACTTTCTTGTGATCCTAACTATAATTTCTCCTTCTTCTACATAGTAATAATTAATCTCATATAATAATTTTTTCAATTTATTTTTTGATGAGTGTATAATTAAAATTTCATGATTGTTGTTATAGAGAGGTTTGGATATCTACATATTCTTAGGTAACAATAATGACTATTCATAATGTAATCATCATTAAAACATAGTTGGAACAATTTTAATTTTTCAATAGAATTTTTTTAATTATAATCTTTAATGTTTATTCATTTTTTCTTATAATTTTAATGTTTGATAGTAATAAAATTATAGTTCGATCATTAAGAAAAATAAAAATTGAATTTGATACTTTTATCAAAAAGTAAAAATCCTATCATTTTAATTTTATTATTTATTTTCGTAGTCTTAAAAAATTTAATATAGGAAGAAATGTAGGAAGTTTTGTTATGTGTTGTTAAGTATTATGAAATTTATATTTTATTTTTTGGTCCTTCTAAATAATTACAGTTTTTATGGTCCTTCTCAATAAATACCATTCTTCCTTGGTCCTTCTGTCTAATTCTCTCTTATATATTATATATTATGACACACAATTTTTTATTTTAAAAATTTATACGGGTTACCTAAGGTTCTTCCTTAAATGTAGATAAACCCAATTTGATGCTTCCTCCTTAGATTTAGATAAGATTTAGTTTAATTTTTTTTAAAAAAAACTTCAGGAATGATGTGCACAAAAGAGCTCTAATTTAAACGAATTTTGATTTTGGAAATGAGTTTCTTTTAAAAGTATTGGTAGTTATAGGAAGAAAATAAATAAAAAATAATGTGAAAACTGGGAAAAAAAGTTAAGAATAAAACACATAAAAAGGGTTTCTTCACTGGTATGAGTGTCACTGTCACTAGTCCGAGCTCAGAATACAATTTCAAAGTATGAATGTCACTGTTACTAGTCCGAGCTCAGAATCCAATTTCAAAGTATGAATGTCGGTGTTGCTAGTCTAGACTAAAGGCGCATGAATAAGCATGCATCACACAATAATGCATAAGAAAACTTCACATGCATACGTCATTATTTTTTCAACAACCCACCTTTATTGTCCTATCAGAAAAAAAATAATTGCAATTCTATTTTTATCTTGAAAATGAAATTATAGTTATTAGTTCCCATTTTATAAGTTATCACTTATCATTAATACGATCAACAAATCAACTTACATATTGACTAAACAATAGTTAACGAAAATATTTTATAATATTACATTCATAAATTATGTAAATATATATATTATTTGCATATGTATATTATTGACAATGACTTTTGGAAAAATTTTTGCTTGAATTGGATCTCAAGATTCAAGCTTCAAAGTTTCAAAAGCATTTACAAAAATATATGCATAATATCTGTTAATAGGATATAAAATCCAATAACAATATTATTGAATGAAATTTCAATTGAAATGTTTTATTCCAAATGTGTAATTCATTTTTCAGACAGTAAAAAGTATATACATATTAAATTTTTTTTGGTGAAGTAATGATTAACTCAACAATTAACTTTAGAGGTTGCTATCCCATGTATGTATATGTCTGTCCAATAGGGCTAACAATACAAAAGACTGGTTAGTAGAGATCAGTTTCCTCTTCACGTTAATACAATATTCCACATTAAATTCTTAGAAAAGTCAAGGGGCAGAATTTTCAAAGCTTGGAAATATGTTTTATGACAAAACAATTCTGCACCTAAATATAATTTTCTTGTAGCCTAATAGCATTATGAGAATTTTTGAGGTTTTGAGTTGAATCTGCTTGTAATTCCTCAAGCTTTGATGATTGCCCCTTAGTTGACAAAAAAAAAATAAAAAAAGAAGAAAATTTTGCACCGAAAAAATATGATAAAAAATTGGGTGAAGTCCCTGTTTAAAAGTTTTATGGGGCTGAATGACTTGAATTTGTGCCGATGCTTTGTGTTTATGAAATGTTGCATAGTATCTGTATTTTTGTACATAAAAATATATTAGGTTGGAATAAAATGTTTAAACACGTACTTTTTATTGTGCTTGTTATATATGAAACTTCTTTATATTTCTTTTGTCAAAATTCTATTCATGTGCACATGCCAACAAAATATAATTAGTTCATGATGTAGTTATTGCGTGATATGCTCCCTCCAACCTTTAATATATAATTTACATATATGGGAGTTGATTTTAATCTGAAATATATGACTGATTTATATTTTGTGTCAATTTTTTCTTCAATTACACCTATTAATTCTCCCTCAACGATAATATAATCAAGTAAAGGAGAGAGTGAGGGAATAAAGGAAAATTGTTAGAGTATTTTTAAAAAAGGCTAAAGGTGCTGATTTATATTTTTTGTCAAGTTTTTCTTCAATTACACCTATTAATTCTCCCTCAACAATAATATAATCAAGTAAAGGAGAGAGTGAGGGAATAAAGGAAAATTGTTAGAGTATTTTTAAAAAAGGCTAAAGGTGCTGATTTAATACTCTACTATTATGAAAATTGCTACCAGCATTAAAACAATTTCGAGTAGCAGATGCGGTACTCATCAATTAAATTCATAGCTTGATTAGTAACACCTTTAAGTCGTCCAAACTTCCATTATAATTGGCTGACATTGCATTTTTTCCCCCTTGTGACGTGGCATGGACATGTGGCATTTTTATTATTATTTTATATTTTAATTTTTAATTTTTTAATTTTTTATAACTTTTTTGTAACAACAGATAGATAGAGCCTTTGGCCCCCAAACCTGAATTCCCTCCAGTATCTGACACCTTTTTCTGAGTCTTTGGCGGCCTTCTCAACTAGATCAGGTAACCCGGGTTTATTATTTTTTTTATAACAACAGATAGATAAGGCTTTTAGCCCCAAACCCTGATTCCCCCCAGAATTTGGCACCTTTTTTTGAGTCATTGGCTTTCTCAATTGGACCAGATACCATATATAACACCGCTCCAGAATAGTCGGTTGCCCCAAGTTACCTGGTCCAAAAAAAAGTCGGGTTACCTGGTCCAGTTGACAAGGTCAAGGACTCAAAAAAAGGCACTTGATACAAGGGGGAATCCGGTTTTGGGAGCCAAATGCCCTATTTGCCTATTGTTAAAAAAATAAAAAATAAAAAAAATAAAATAATAAAAAATGCCACATGTCCATGCCACATCACAAGGGCAAAAAAAAAATGCGACGTCAGCCAATTCTAACGGAAGTTTGGACCAATTAATGACGTTACTAATCAAGCAACGAATTTAATTGATGAGTACCACATCTACTACTTGAAATTGTTTTTTATGCTGCCAGCAATTTTCATAATAATAAAGTACTAAATCAACACCTTTACCCTTTAAAAAATAATGTCATATTAGCTAACTTAACCAATATCTTTAATATAATTAAATTAGGAACATATAACCAATATATAGGACTAGAGGGAGTAACATTATTGTTGACTAGTCTTTCCCATGGTACAAGTGTCACTTTCTTTGTTCCTAAATATAAGACCTATTTAGTTGACTTTTTTTGGAGATATTAAGGAAGCGAAACGAGTCATTTAATCATAACGTATTTTGTAAATTATTAGGTTCTATGATAGCTTATAAGTCAAATAAACTAGTTTAGAAAAAAAAATTCAAGCAAATCAATTTTTAAGTAACTTATGTAGCTTTTTTAGAACTTTCTAAAAATGTCAACTAGATCCTATATTTAGGAATGAAGAAGTGAGTATCTTATATATATACTCATCTGGTCCTATTTATAAGCTACTTCCAATATATTTCACACAGACCAAGAAAAGCCTTAAAACTCATTAACTTTCCACTAAAATCCAACAAATTTACAACTTTACCCATATTAAATATCTACTATACCACATGAAAATAAGGTCAACACATAATAAATGAAGGGTAAACTTGTACATTCACACTAAATATTTAATGAGGTGACTTATATATATGACCAAATAAAACATTCTCTCTCTGCCCTATAAATAGGACCAGAGGAGTATATATATATATATATATTAAAGAAAGACAAGTATCTTGATGTATACATAAACGAAATTCAACATACTTGTGTAATAATAACATACGAATATGAAAAATCCCCGACCAAAACTCTCAAATCAGAGGACAAATTACCACATAGAGAAAGAGTGACAAATCCGATTTTGCCAGGAAATAGAAAAAGTTTCAAGACGTAATGTCGAAATATATTCAAATATTCAAGGTCAAAAAAAAATATATTCAATATTCAAGGTCAAAAAAAAATATATTCAATATTGGGGGCCCATATTATTAACGTGCATGAAAGGAGCAACAGATATGCTCGAGAAGCCAGACTTGTTTGTGTCTTTTTATTTCGGGAAAATTGCACATAGGTCCTAAGGAAGAAAATTAATATGAGAGAGGTCCCAAGGAGTTGTTAATGACAACTATTAACAACTGCATTAGCCTTGTTTAACAAGTGAATAAGTTGTCAATAGATCTGTCTGAAATTAATTCCCTTACTTGGAACCTATTTGCAATTCTCCCTTTTATTTCTTCTCGCCTGCGGCCTACTTCTCTATATAAATGGCTCTATCTTATTTCCTCCTTATAACAAGGATCCCTCCAACTTATAGTATCTACCACTATAGAATCAAAGCAAGCCTTCTTTTGTGCATTATATATATATTGCTCTTTCGCAATGTCATCACTCGCTCACTTCTACACCCAAAAGTCGCCATTTTTTCTGAAGCAAGTATCAGATATTCATAAAACCAAACCAATTAGAAGAACCAATGTCCCTAACTCTGCTTCCCAGAGTAAAACCACTTCCATTACTTCCAAAGTGAGGGAATTTTCTTTTATCATTTTATCACTTTTAGTTGAATCTTCTATGCATACACACACACACACACACATCTTTAAAACATATATTCAAAGAGAGTGTGAAAAAAATAATAATGTGATTCATTTATATTTGAGGTTATTGTGGATATATAATAATTGTTACCCGTCTTCAGGAGGTCGACATTCATATCAGACATGCAAAAGAATTGAAAAACGTTAAGAAAATCCTTTTTGATAAAGCAAGAGAGAATTCATTGGATGGTTTGTGTATGATTGATATGATTCAAAGGCTAGGGATTGAATATCACTTTGAAGAGGAGATTCAAGAAGCTGTTCAAAATCACTATCTGAAGCTTGGAACTCATTCCTATGGTAGCAGCACAAGTCATGATCTCCAGCTCTCTGAAGTTTCACTTCAATTTCGCCTATTAAGACAACACTTTTGTCATGTTGATACAGGTAAACATACCTTTCCTTGTCCAAAACATAATTATTAGTAATCTGCATAAACTAAATTTGTCATAACCCGTCTGAATTTCAGACCATGTACATATGCATATATATTTATATATATGTATATATTCTCTCCAACATAACTTTCGAAACATTATAATGAACCCCTCTAAATTCTTACATTTATACAGGGGGTGTTTGTTAGTGATGAATTTTACTGGTTCAGTGGGCTACTTGTACATGATTCAAGATTCAAAATTCTGAGAGTTTTATGTAATTTATTAGCCTTTAGCAGAGATAGACAACCGACAACGAATTCTTTCTCCTTTAGCGAACATAACCGATGAAAACTTCTTTCTTAAAGTGGAATATGTCAATGATTGTAAGTTAAGGAAAAATATTTAAAAAAAAGGGACAATTGCACCTAGGTCCCAAGCAAGAGAATTAATTTCAGACAGGTCCATTGACAACTCCTTCATTTGTTAACCAAGGCTATTGCAGTTGTTAATAGTTGTCATTAACAACTCCTTGGGACCTCTCTGAAATTAATTCTATTGTTTGGGACTTATATGCAATTCTCCCTTAAAAAAATGATGCATGCATGTGATACATATTTATCATGGGCATGTAAATAAATGTCAATTATTGGAGTATACTGTTCCTGAATCTAAAATTTGAATTTGATAAAAAAAAAAAATCTAAAAGTTGAGTGGCTATTACTGAATCTAATATCCAGGAGTGTTTGAAAACTTCATGGATAAGAAGGGAAAGCTCAGGCAGAAATTTTGGGGAAACATTCAAGGGTTGATTGAACTGTTTGAAGCTTCACAGTTAAGTATAGAAGGAGAAGAGAGTCTTGAGGAAGCTGGGAACTTCACCTACGATCTACTAAGCTCATGGTGTTCAAGATTCCATGATCATCATCATCATGAAGCTAATGTTATTGCAAATGCACTTAAGTTCCCATTCCACAAGAGTTTGCCAAGGTTTACACCCAGAAATTTCCTCATCCCAAATTCCCAACTCAACAACAACATTAATGGATGGTTAACGCCTCTAGAAAATCTGTGCCAAATCAGTACACAAATTGTTAACTCCATCAACCTGAAGGAGATATATGCAGTGTCTAAGTGAGTTATTACTTAGTCGATACTATATTTTTATGATAATTGAACTTATTTTATACCACTTTTTATTACTTCTGCTGGCCCTTTATACAAGATCTACTTCAATGAAGATATTGAACTACAGACTATATTTTATATTAAAGATCAAGGTGAATACTATCACTGGCCATATCTATAAGCAACACGGCATATTATTGTTACTTTGCCGTACTGATCACACAATAGTTTTATGTGTATAGGTGGTGGAAAGACCTAGGTTTAGCCAAGGAGGTAAAATTTGCTAGAGATGAACCAATAAAATGGTATATGTGGTCCATGGCATGCCTCACGGATCCTCGCTTTTCGGAAGAAAGGATTGAACTCACAAAGCCACTATCTATGGTTTACATAATTGATGATATATTTGATGTTTATGGAAGTATGGATGAACTCACTATCTTTGTAGATGCTGTCAACAGGTAAAAAAAATTTCTTCAGAATAATTAATTAATTACTCAATGCCTTCTTATTATTGTTGTATTTAATTAATTAATGATAATAAAAAAGTAATAAACTTTATGTATACTAATGCAGATGGGATTTGGGAGCAACTGAGCAATTACCAGACTACATGAAATCCTGCTTCAAGGCTCTATATGATATTACCAATGAATTTGCCATGAAGGTCCAAGACAAGCATGGTTGGAACCCTATTAAAACGTTAATCAAATCGGTAATCATAAAAATCTGTTATGAATTAATTAAATGTTTGTTTCAAAGAAAATGAGCTCTTATTCTTTTTTTGAAAAAATCTCATTAATATTAAATTTTATTGCAGTGGGTGAGACTATGCAATGCATTTTTGGAAGAAACAAAATGGCTAAGTTCAGGGAAGTTACCAAATTGTGAGGAGTATTTAAAGAATGGGATTGTGAGCACAGGAGTGCATGTGTGCCTTGTCCACACGTTCTTCATCTTAGGTCAACGCATTACCAATGAAAATGTGACTCTCATGGGTGACTTTCCATCATTGATATCGTCAACAGCCACAATTCTCAGACTTTGTGATGACTTGGAAGGTGCCAAGGTGCGGTAATAAAAACTAAGCTTACGATTAATACACCCTCAGATCTTGAACGTAGGAATTAGACAAAAAATATACAGAAGTTTAAAATTATTAGTTAAGTTAGTTAATTGTGACAAATTTAATGTGTGTTGTCATTCTAAAATGCCCCTTTAATTATGAGATAAAATGAATTGAGGGCTTATATTTTGAATCAGAATAAACCTTTCAATTCATTCCTACACACTTAGAAGTGGCGGGAGTACTTTGTTTAGAACAAAATTCAAGATAGTTTTGTATGAAGGATAAAACTGAAATATTCCTAAATATAAGACTTATTTGGGGAGGGGGTTTGCTCCTAAATATAAGACAATTTTCTAATTTTTCTTAACTTTTATTCAAATTGTCTCTATTGATACTATTCAATAATAAATAAACAAAATAGGGGAGTTGAATAAAGGTGGATATATTTAGGTTATTATGGTAATATAACGTGATTTTTACTTAATTAACATCCTTAATCTAATTAAATTAGGTAAATAGGTCATATATTTAGGATCAGGGGAATAATATATATGATATTAGTATTTAAGGAAATTCACATGCAAGATTGATTTGAAAACTACATATTGCATCTGGACCACAAATTTGGAGTAATACACCAATGGACAGCGGACAAGCCTCAATATAATGTGACTTTAATGGTACAGGAAGATGATCAAATTGGTAAAGATGGGTCTTACCTTAACTGCTATATGAAGGACCACCCAGAAGTTTCGTTGGAAAAGGCAAGAGAGCATACCAAACATAAAATCTCTGAAGCATGGAAATGTCTAAACAAAGAAAGCTTTGATCCAACAAATCCATTTCACTCGTCTTTCACGAAAATTTGTTTGAATGTTGCGAGGATGGTGCCGATGATGTACCATTATGATAACTGTAGTCCATCAAGGCTTGAACAGCATGTAAAATCTTTGCTTTATGGTGGTGATGGTATTATAGAGACCATACAAAAAGATCAGAACCTCGTATTGTGAAAAATGGAACATATTATCTTTTTTTTAACGAAATTTAGGTGAATACGATCTCAAGAACTCATTTGCGTCAAGGTAACTGAACCAATATTTGTTGGATGGATGTGTTACTTCTTATTATCACACCAGTTATAGTTAGTGTATGTGTGTGTTTTTTTATAATTTGTATAATTTGAGAGAGATAGATGGATTAGGTGAGTCCAAGGAGACTAGCTATCAAGCAGGTAGGTACAAGGAGACTTATTACCAAGCCTATTTCCTTTTATCCATATAGAGTTTAGAGACGAGCCATGTCATTTATGTTTTATAAGCAATGTAGTTTACTATAGATTTTATGAATATATTGATTGATTGTAAAATCTATATGATTGCAAATAATGTTTTTGCCATTTTATGAGACAAAAGTTATCTTACAAATTTTTTTACTACACAAAAACACTTTAAATAAATTGATCCAAGCATTCATAATACTTGTCTCTACAAAGCAAATCTCTTTATATGACCACAATAATCAAATAAGTTAGAAGTGAAATATAAAATAGAAAGTGCCTAATTCATGTAGGCGTAACTCAAAATAAGTTATATTTGTTATGATTTTAAAATATTATGTATTTTATTTGAACAAAATAAAGTAGTATGTATTTTCACCATATCTTTTGACATGCGCATTGATATGCTATTATTATTTGAATTAAAAGGGATTTTTTAAACAAAAATAGGTCATGCCAATACTATGTTTATAAAATGAAATAAACAAAGAAAAATTTAAAAAATGAGACATTCCATTCGACAACTATACTGAAAATTAAACTTGATTGATTATAAAATTAGAGATAACACTATTGAACTAGTGCCCAGATTAAATTTTATAGTAAAATACATTGACAACCCCTATACTTTACCTGTTTTTAATGGATGAATTTGAGGAAACGAGTTGAGCTCATCCACAATCAAAAGGCATGGTTCCTAACTTATGATCCACTGTGATCGATTCTTGTAGGCTCTGGAGCATGTTATGCAGGCCATTTTTTCTATTGACACAAGTAGATTTTGCCCAGCTTCACTTAGTTATGGAGATGTCTCCCCAAATGCACTGGAACGCATTTGATAACTAGAGCCATTCTTTGATAAATGATCACTATTAGTCAGACTCAATAGAATTTGATCAATCATTTTTTCTGTCATTAAGGTAGAGAACTGAATCAAGAATTCTCTTTCATTATCATCAATCGAATAATTGTTCAATTCTATTTTATTACCAATCCAATCATCATTCACCTTTTTCCTTTTTCTTATCAAGGAATAGATCGCTTTACTTGTATGACTTAGATGTCTTATATTTCTTGAAAAAGTGATTCAATTGATGGGATTTGGTATAATACTTATGAGATCGATGAGATTGAAATATTCCTTCTTAGAATGTGTTGATTTGACCCCATAAGTGGAACCACCACTCCTTAGCATGTTGCCACTTGAAAAAGAACCTGGTATTTTTACTAAAGAATTTCCTAATCATTTCAGAGCAAATAGAAAGAGATTCTTTAACTAGAAAGAATTTAGTTCAAATGTAGGATACCTATCTATAAGTTTTCACAACTCAATCATGTATGATGGAATCATCAATGATTTGACCTCTTCGAACTCTATCTGTAACTCACCGACTGGGGTTATATCGGAGCAGTGCCGCCTTGAACCCTTCCTTTAAGAAACTTAAGGACCAATTAAGAGGATAGTGAGAGCTACCCCTGAGTGTCATTCTCTTGAGGAGCCTAACACAAAAGATAACCTAATAGCTAGATGCAACTGTTGGAATTTTGGGCCCTAATCCACCCTTGATGGGATGGATTAATTAATTGGGAAATATGAATAATTCCTAATTGATTTATTAATTAAGTGTTTAATTAATATGATTGGTCAGATGAAAAAGGTGTGGATTGTTGACTCAGTAATTCCCAAATGATATATTAATTAAGTGTTTAATTAATATAGTTGGTCAAATGAGCAAGGTGCGGATTGCTGACTCAGCCATGAGTAGTTAATTGATTAATTAATTAAGTATTCAATTATCTAGTTGGTCAGAAAGAAAGGTGAGGATTTCTGACTAAGCTATGAGTGGTGGTGGATATTTTGTATTCCCAAAATATCCCCAGCCCTCTTATATAAATAGAAGGCCTCCCCTTCAGTTCTAGACACACCAGTCGGTGAGTTTTTCGACTCTCTCATTCTCTCTTTATTCTTTCTTGTGTGGTACTCAGTTGTGCCACATGTTTGGACTCTGGTTTTTCCAATAGTCCAAATTTTTGCTTGGATTCTTCAAGAATCAACTCATGGAGCTCCAGAGGTATGACCAGGATCCGAACATGAATTCGTTTCGTATGTTGTTTTTTCTCTCCCTCAATTAATTCTAATTTTTCTGTCATTGGCATCAAAGTCTATCTTGATCCTGAGGCTGTATTTATATGCTTTATGAGTATGCATAAATATTTTCTTCCACTGCAAGTATGTCTTGATTGTTCTGGGAATATTTATATTGTTTCTAAAATGAGAAACTCATATATTTTCCTGATAGACTATCTCTTATATACTGAGTGTATGCAATAGGGCAAGCTTATTTTTTTTAGATCTAAATGCTTTCTTGTGCCTAGTATGCGATATATATGTTTCTGATTTTCTACAATTTTGTTGAATGATTCGTTGCTGTATCCGCTGAACAATGTTTCCAGTTCTTAAACATGTTTTTCATATTCTATAAATTAGTTCAATGGTACTGTGTAATATGCTCTAGATTATTTCCTCTTTTTGTTTTAATTTTCATTTCTACCCAGATTTACTTTCCCTTGAGTTTAAGTAATACTTGTGAATAGAAAACATTAGAGGATCATAACTGGAGAAAGAAAATAAAACATAAGCAAATTGGTGGTTGAAAACGTCGACAATTTTTGGCCTAAACTTTGTGTTTCTAGGTTCTTCGTTTTGGAGGTTTCAAAGACAACCATTGGATCGATTTGGCAGTTCTCCTTAAGATGATTCCGATGACACACACCTGGAACTTGTCAAACAGAGTTTGTATGAGGGAGAATGGAGCGACGAAAGTTTCTGAAATTTTGCCGCCGTACTACTGTGCTCGACTTTGGGGTCTCTAAAATCTAGAGTTTTAGGTCCATCCAAGGCAATGGACATGTAGAGCTCAGTGAGACAATTCCAACAACGCTAAGAATGCATCAAAACGAGTTCGTGTGAGGGAGAACAAAAGGATGAAATTTTCGGATCCATTTTGCCGTTGCCATCAAAAGCTCGAATTTGGGTCTTTGAAAATGAGGTTTTTCTATCAACCTAGAAGCATGGTCATGTAGAGCTCATTGAGACGATTCCAACGACACAAAGAGCACATCAAACGAAATCCGTATGAGGGAGAACTGAAGCCCAGAAATTTCGGATCTCATGGTCGCTGCCAAAGAAAAATGTGTGATTTAGAATTTGAAAACGATAGTTTTTGATGAATCCAATGGTATGGATGTGTAGACCTCATTGCAATGATTCCAACAACTCTAAGAACGCGAAAAATGGAGCTAAAATGTGAAAGATATGGCCTCCCAAAGTTGCCGGGTTGGCATGCCCACAGGAGCTCCAACCGGGTCAAAAACGACCCAGCTTGAGGTTGTAGAAGATGCCACGTCATAAAATGACGTGGCGGTCCAGGTGTGTAGGCTGACTAGTCAATGGTCAAAGGTTGATCGTTGACCGATCAACGGTCAAACAGTTGACCAAGAAAAAATTTAAACTTTTTTTCTTTATTCCCTTTCTTTTCTTCTTGAATATTATATTAAGTGAATATGATTTTTTTTGTCATGTACTTGTATTTATTAGTTTGGCAAGCCATGGAACATACCTGAGGGTTTGATAATGTACAAACCAATCTCACATAAAGGATAGTAAGGTAGAGCGTAAACTCCTATTTGCAGCAACTTAAACTTATTAATTGTTAATAAATCCTTTCAAACCTTCAAACACATTGAGGTGATTTGAAACTGAAGTGGTGACTTATGAGTCAATTTCTTGGTGATCACTGTGACAAGTGATGTAACCAAAATGAGATGCATGTATCATCTCATCTACTGGAAGGTATGCTGCAAATACATCCAACGAAATGGATGTCAATAAAATAGAGTATGATTTGACATGCAAATTTCTTTTAATTGATTGAATATTATGAATTCTCAGTGACCATTCATGCAGTTACTTGTTAAATAATTGTGAATTATTGCTTTGAGTCATAACTGCTTTATTTGAGTGGGAGCTTTTGGAATGTGAAATCTGGAGGCCCTAAAAGGGGATATGTTTAAGTAAGATTATGGTTAAAAAGGTGATAAACTAACTAGTATGAGTGGGATGGGAGCCAACCTAGTTGTCTCCTGAACACGAAACTAGTGAATTTATCATCCAATTAACCTTTGTCTATATTGAACAAATATAAACAGTATATCTGATGAAATGCATAATCGTCTATGTGATCGGTTTATGATAAAAAAGTCCATCTTCACTGAGGTTATGAGACAAACTCAATATAGATGACTACGGAGTTGAGTTTCGTAAGATCTTTTACATCCTTAAGGGATGAGGCGTTGTGTATGCCCTAGCTACCAACTAACCTTTAGATGTTGAAGTGCTCGAAGGTAACAAAGAATCTTATGCTAGTTGAATGAAGAAAGAACAATGTAGCACCGTTCACCGGAGCTTCGGTCACTGGCTCCCCTGTCATCAGGTCACTAACTTCCTCGAATCGTCATGCTTTGTGCCGTGACTTTTGACAATAGTATCAGTTCGAGTAGTGTGATGCATCTTGCGCTATGAGGATAGCCTTGAGAAACAAATGTAAAGGCACTTATGCCATTAAGCTGATCAAACTCAATCATGCTTGGACACTCAACAAGTAAGACCTAATGCATGAATTAGGTAATACTTGAAAGTGATGTCAAACAAGACAAAGGAACTAAGCTAGACAAGAAATGTTCTTTCTAGTCAACGGCAAGTGCATGTTACATCAAGGACTCTCTTATTGAGTGGGAGCACATGAAAGCAAGCTGAACTCACAAGGAGTACATTTGTAACCTTCGGTAATGTGGTTCGCCACATTAAGCTTGAGAGTTAAAAGCTTAAGAATACAAGATCCATTAGCTTAACATGCTTAACTAAATAGTTAAAGGATTTGTTCCTAAAACATATGTCTAATAAGGTGAGAAACCTTAAAGAAAAACTAGACCTAATGAAGGTCATTTTGAGAAATGTCATATCAAGTGAGAGGCTTAAATGTTCTTTCACATGTGCATCAAGCACTATTTTTATGGATGTAATACATCCTTTGTGGATGATAAACTTGGGTACAACAAAACCATATGAGAGATCACATGACATCACTTATTTTACCGGTTGCCATCTAGAAGCATACGGCTTCAAGAAGGAAGAAGTGCAGAAATACAAGTCAAGGGGATTGGAATATACATGTTAACTTTGCATAGCAAACAACCCCTATTCCAAAAGATATACTCTATGCTCTACGTAACCGATAAAACATTGTGTCAATTAACCCTTTAGTTAAGCATCAATGGGACAAAGTCTCTTAAATCTAATATTGTCTAAAATGGTTCCTTTATCTTGAAGATATTGAATCCACTTTACCATATACACAAATTGATCAAGAGAAATGGTAAAAAATGAGCAAAAGAGTTTTTGCCAATTGATAAGCTAAAAAAGGAAAAGTTCCTAAGTAAGCACATGGCAAGACAATAAAGTAACCTTTAGGCAACCATAACAAATATTCTTTGCAATTGGTATACTATGAATTTGTGAACCTAATGAGCAAGAGGGCAAAACACAGAGCCAGATATAGTTTATTTATGATTTCATGTGTAATGACCATGTTTGTGAAATCTCATACCAATCAAAGGCTCCGAAATGCTTCAGACATGCCTTTAACTAGTTGAGAATCAGTCACAATCAAGGTCTTGAAATCTAGCAAAAGCTGAAAATACCTGTATGATTAGTTTGAAGCGCTATGTAATTAAGAAAGGAATTGTTAAAAGACTAACAATGCCTAACACTCTTAATAGAGTTGTTAAAAGGGAGAGATAGAACTCTCCTTGACATGGTTAAGTAAGTTCAAGTGAAACTACCAACCTCCTGTTGGAAGATGAGCTCACATTAATTGTCTTCTCAGTTAACCGAATGCCCTCCAAGAAAGTCACAATGAAACCTTATGAGTAATAGATATAGTACAGATTGGACTTGAACGTCCAATGACCATGAGGGTCAATAGCTTTTTCTGTAACTCTTCCTTTAAGTAAGGAATATTAGGGGTTAATGTATAAAGGGTACTGATAACTCCTAGAAATTCATGATATTTGAGTATATTTTACTTGAGTTTTTGTCAATTATTTATACATTTTGGATACTCAAGAGGGAAAATGCTCATTTGATTTTCGGTTTCACATTATTGTATATTTATGTAGATTTTGATTATTTTTGTAGTTAATTTCTTATGTTGCTTTATGTAAATATTGTAGGAATATTTTGATACAATAACCAAGGGATCCCGGATTAAGAAGAACACTTGAAAAGGGGAGAAATTGGGCGAGAGTGTGCTAATCATTGTTTGACCGGGTTTTGGACAAATCCTCGTGGGAACGATACTCTACTCACTACTTTATTACTTGGCGCGACCCGTGCACTTGCGGCGCGTGGCGAACAAGTTTTTGGCACCGTTGCCGGGGATTTGTTTCCCAAAACCGTCCTTGGTCAACCTTGGTTAGAGCACTAGTAGCTTAAGCTTGAGTTTGTATATATTTTTTCGTGTGTTTGCTTTTCTCTTGTAGCTTCTTTTCTTGTGTTCTTGTGTATATTTGTTTTCTTTGTTTATCTTTTTAGTTTGTTAATTATTTTCTTTTAAATTTTGTTTATGGATCATCCTTGGTGGACTAATGGGGCAAGTAGTGGATTTGAACAGGATCATGATTATCGACATTCTTGCTATGACCCTAATGCTTTTGAAACTCAATATGAGTACATTTGTTGCAATTTTTGTGGAGATAATCATTATATTGATCAATGCCCCCATGTCTCAACCTTGGATTATGTAGGGGATGATTTTGCTAGGGTTCAAACTAACTTGCATGATAATTCTTTTAACCCTAGTTGGAATCATGAACATGTATTGCCTTGGGATCCAAATGCTTCTTTCCCTTCATATGCATCATATTTTCAAATATCACCTAGTCATGTAGAAGAGATCACTCTCATTCATGAGAAAAAGCCCACCGTTGAGGAGATGCTTCAATGCATTTTGGATAATCAGAAGGAAATGAGAGCTTGGACAAAAGAAAAATTAAATGAACATGAATTAGCTCTTGAAAATTTAGCATCTAGGGCAAATGAACTGGCTTCTACCATTGAGTCTTTAAAGTAAAAAGGTGTTTTCATTGATAATTCAAATGACTCTGATGTGGAAGAGGCCATTTCTAGTGGACAATTGACTATGGGAAGTGACAATGTGCTGTTAATGGTTTGTAATACTTTTGTCGGTGATTTTGAGCTAGAAATGGAAGAGGGAGAGAGAAACATTGAGTTTCCTGCAATTTATGTTCAAAGTCCTCCTACTGATAGCTTGGCTCTTACTGATGAGAGTCAAGTTGATTTCATTGGGTTTTCAAAACATTTGGGGGTTAATGAGGATAAAGTTGAAATAATTGAATTCATGCCTCCCATGTGCCATAATGCATCATGCTCCTTTAAATCATTCTTGATTGAGGGAGCATGTAATTCTTGTATAAATGAATTCCCAATTTTTCTGAAACCTTGTCTTTCAAAGAGAAATGAAGACAGGGTGATTTTTGTTTTTGATACGTATGATTAGCATTAGGAAAGTCTGGCTGAAGACTTTAAACTTAGCGCTTCTTGGGAGGCAACCCAAGTTTTAAAAATTTAATAGATTTTATTGTTGTTTCCTTTAGTAGGTGTGACCTCTTTTGAGCATTTTCAAGGTCTATCATCAAAGTTTACATGAGGCAAAGGAAAGCAAGTTTGGAGCACAAAGCACATTTACAGGGAAGCATCTTGCATTTCCAATTTGCTTGGAACTGACTGAATTGATGATAGACTGCTAATTACATTGACATGAATTTCAATTTTGGAAACTTGGATGTTTACTTGTCATTTTGCAATAAGCATGATTTGGATTGATTTAGTATCCACTGAACTAAATGTGGGATCCAATGATAGATGGTTGCTTAGATCATATGTTTGAGAGGAAATTTTGGTTAATATTTTTGAATGCTTGATTTGCATTATTGAGACTGGCTTTCTGACAATTCTGAACCAAATCTTGCACAGAGTTGGAAATGGTTTGGAGGCCTTTGTTTGGAGATGTTGTAGCATTTCAGTTTATATTTTCTTTCTCAGCTAATAGACTCTAGAACCTATCTTGGAATCTCTTGAGGCTTCGTAATAATTCTTGCATGATTTTGGAAAATGATATGGGCATTCTTTCAAATGCGTTTGAGCCTTGCAAGCCTACCTCTGAATCAATTCCATTTGCACCCTCTTTGAGCCTTATAATGAAAAACCATATCAATTTTCTTTTTGGAACCCATAATAGACCTTAACCTTAGCAACTTGAAAAACCATGAACTACCCGAATTTTGAGATAATTGATCAATCATTGGTAGAAGGTATTGGATGGTTGCTACAAAAATTGGTGTGGGAATGTAAATGGTGCATGATGTTCAAAGCTTGTACTCCAAAGTCATTGCAAGTTTATGAAGAAAAGAAAAAGAAAAAGAAAAAGAATTTAGTTTCAATAAGACTTGGAGTGCACATACATCATTTTGAGATAAGTTTGGGGGAGTGGTTTGAATTTTGGAAGGGAATTTTGTATAGAAAAGAAAGATGAGCTCCTTATTGTCATTTATCTCAAGATATTTGAATTCTCTTTATACCTTTCTTTATATAACCTTAACCCTTGGCCTCATTACAAGCTTATAAAGTCCCATTGATTTTGAATTTGTGTAAGAAACATTCTTTTGGTGGAGAGAGAGGAAGAGAGTAGGCATATGAAGTTTTGAATGTTCAGAGAGCTAGATATATATTGAAATGTTGCAATTTTCTTTTTGACATTTGCTGAAGAATTGTTCTCTGGCTTTGCACACACACACTTAATGATTGTTGGGAAGTTTGTTCTTAATGTGTGAGTTTTGCATTCTTCTATATTCCATTGCTTTCCCATTGAATATATCTTCTTGAGCAACCCATGAGGAAAGCTCTCTGCATGCAACGTAAGAGGATACTTCATCAATCTAAAATATCATATTGTATTTTACTCGAGGACGAGTAAAAGTCTAAGTTTGGGGGTGATCAATGGGACTTAACATCTTCATAAGATATCCTGAGTAGCATGTCTCTGTTAAGTGAAAATGATGACGGCCCAGTGACTGAGAAAGAATTAAAGGACACAACTTTCATAGAACTAAACTTCGTAGCAGTATGAGCATTGACCACACTGAATCTCTTTGTGAGAATGACAGTAATGAGGAATAAGTATGTATTCCCTGACACACTGATCTGAGTGGGAGGGATGATCCATTTTCACAGTAGAAGACATGACAAACAATAGGCAATAGGCATTCACAAGTCGATACCAGAAGAAGACCTCATCCACTCCAACACAGGAAGAAAATCTTGTGAAATCCATCACGGAGAAGTGTAAGGGCTAACACCCATGATGGCCCATATACTCTAGTCATTATTTAAAAGAAAAAAATGGTGATCCTAAAAAGTGTAGGACAAACACTAATAGGACATGCTAAGAAAAGTGGCTAAAGGCCAAGTAAGAGGATATGGATTCCATTGAAAATCAGCTAATAGTGGCAAATGGTTGGTCTACTAACTAGCTGAAAGGTAATTGAGGACAAGTAGCATTCCCAATTCCATTGGTGAACCGATCAATTAATAAACCTAAAGCACACTTGGTGGTTAAGGGGTACACAACAAGTGGTGTTGGTGTTTTAACTCCTAAAATCTAATTTCAGCCATGATGACAAGCTTAGGTTTGTAATTACATCAATTAGGTGTAATGAACATTTTCCAGTGGTAGACCAGATGAGTAATTCATCCTTAAGAAACTTGTGGGCTACAAAGAATTAATCATCTAGGCAGAAGTGTATGAAGTTTCACAAAGTGAAAATTTTGTCAACTATGAAATGATCAAAGAAGACCACCATGTGCATGTTTAGGGATCTTGGGATGATTTATGATATTGTCCTATGTCTATAACACATTATCAGCCTAAATAAGTGTTAAGGAAGTTAAAACACTTAGGGATTAGTTACCCTTTAAAGAATATGGGCATGACAAAGTGTATCTTGAGAGACAATATGAACAGAGATTGAACAAAGAGAATGATGTGTTTGTCACAAAGGACACACACAAGTATCACTACTGTAGAAAGGACTTTCAATGTCTGTTATTTGGGGTTTTTCATGTCAGTTTTTCATGTGACGTTAAAACTAGTGACTTAGAAAATATGACATTTTAACGTCACTAAAAGCAACAGACGTGGAAAGTCATATTTTTCACGTCACAACTTATTGAAAATGTGACGTGAAAAGTCCCTGGTTTGATTATTTTTTGTTTTTTTTAAAAAAAAGAATTAATGTCACATGTTTTAAACAAGTGACATGGTTTCTCCTAGCTGAAGAAATCACGTCACATATTTGGGCTAATATGTGACATGGTTTCTCCTGCCAGGAGAAACCATGTCACTCATTACTCTAGTATGTGACGTGAATTCCATTTTTTTTAAAAAAAATTAGTTTCTTTTTTATTTTTTCCTCAATCTTTCATGCATTGCATTGTTGATGGAAATAGATTATTATTTAACAGATGTAAACCATCAACCAGAGATATGACTAATTTAATCAAACTAATTAAATATATATACATGTGACTTTTGCTACTACTACACAAACAAAAAATTTCATTTTTATACAACTTAGTATTTTGTACAATGCTCACTGATTTCTACTAACCAAATCAAAAAGAAAAATTAACTTGGGATTGCAGAGAAATCAAGAATCAAATTGGGAAACAAGCAAGAACAATTTCAAGAACAACCTGGAAATCATGTTCTTCTAATTGAAAAAGTAAATCCACTTAATGTAACAAATGTAACACAACACCTCTCATCCTGGAATATTTAGAAGCGGATTTTGCATGATTATTTCCATGAAACAGGTTCAGGAAAATGACATTGAAGAAACAGAGCAAGGAAAAAAAACAAAGCAAGAAGTAAGAAATTAGTAGGAACAGGTAGCTAATTAAAGGTGTACACATTTCAATAACTAAGAATGCTCGACAAAAGAGCTTAGAACTCCAAAATAAGAAGATAGAGAAAAATACAAAGATACAAAAATGCATTACATAGAAAGCGAAAACACAAAAGGAGAGAGAGGGGAGCTAAACCTGAAGAAGTAACAGAATGAAAGAAGAGGAAGAGAGGCAGATGTTTCGAGAGCTGGGGGTTTGGGAGGAAGAAGACGAAGTGAGGGAGCTGAGGGTTTGGGAGGAAGAAGAGGATGTGAGGGAGCTGAGGGTTTGGGAGGAAGAAGAGGAAGTAAGGGAGCTGATGTTTTGATCAGGTCAAATGAGTTATTAGCTAAGAGAGAGAAATGTGGAGTTGAGGGAAAAAAGGCGCCTTTTTTTTAAAAAAAATTTAAGAAACAATGTCACTTGTATGCTTAATATGTGACATGGAAAGAAACCATGTCACATATCAAAAAATATGTGACCATGTGATTTAACCTTTGCCTAATGCGCCTTGGGGTTAAAATCACAATAATTACCAAGGATTGTGTAAAGTGGCACAATCCCGGATCGTTTCACTTGAGGAGTCCTTCTAAACAACCTAAGCTAACTAAATGCAATTAAAACAATAAAAAGGTATGGGGGGTTTTGGTTTGGAGATTCATTTACTAAAGCTATTAACAAAAGCAGTTACTTGTTTTTGGTGTTTTAGATTAATAAGTGAAAAGTGAAAAGAGTTTGGATTAGGGGTGATTTTATAAAATGGGCTTTGGTAGTGCTTCGGTGACTCAAACGCTTCTTTCAAAATAATAAGTGGGAGTTTAATTTACCAAGTCTAATTGAGAAATCCCCAAACAACCACTAGGGGTCCACTAGCCCTAATTAATGACTAATCTAGCAACCACTTTTATAGCCATTACTTAGGGTTAGTGTTAAGATCCACTTGGTTTGTGAAATGCCTTGAAACAAATGCAATTTAACTCTCATGAGGTGCAACCACAACATCCATGCATGGAAGAAATTGACTATAACCACTAGCAACCACTAAAATGGCTACAACCAAGAATACAACCACAAGTAGATAGGAAATTATATCTCAATCACATTAAATTCAAAGCATACACAATATAGTTCACAAACATAGATAGCAACCACATATCCCAAGTCTTAAATCCAAATACAAGACCAATACAAAAGAGTATAAGCCAAATACAAAGGAAGTAAGAAATTGTAAACTAGAAACTCCCCTATGTTGGTCCATGAAGCTAGAGCCACCTCCACACCACCAAAGCACCGAGAACTTAGCCTCTCATGTCCTCAAATTCGTGCCCAAGAGAGCCCATAACAGCTGCCTCCATGGAAGAAGAAGATTGAAGATGAAATGGGGTGGAAATGGAAGGTACAGGGATGAAGAACAAGAAAATCAGCAAGAATGAGGGTGAAAATGAGTGGAATGGATGGAAATTTGAGTGGGAAGGATGGAAAATGATGGAACCCTAGAGGAACTGAGGTATTTTCGACTTTGGAGGCTTCGATTCCCATTTTCGGGTGTTAGAAACTATTTATAATCCCTCAGAGACCCTAAAATCGCGTCAGATTTCGCAGATACTGGGCACTTCGCCGTGGGCTCGCCGCGGCGAGAGCCACGGCGAGCTCATGTTTGTTATGGAATTTGCTGGGGAGTTCGCCGTGAGTTCGCCGCGGCGAAACCCACGGCGAACTCACACTAGTTCTGCCTCTTCTTTTCTTTTTCGCCGTCAGTTCGCCGCGGCGAAGAGACATTGATTCTGTTTCTCTCTTCGCTTCCTTCTTCTGCTCCGTCTCGACTTCTTTGCTGCAACTTGGCTCCTAAATTTGGGCATGCTTCTTCTATGATCTACAAGTAAAATCAAGCCAGAGGTAGCATCAAATGTTCTTGAAAATAGGTCAACAATAATTTATGCTAATTATGCCCAAATTGCCCTTGACTAGAATAACTTCCAACAAAGTGTGCAAAAGTCCGAAATTACCCTAATTAGGTGCAATTACCCCAAGAACATGCAATAATCTACTGATTTTATCGATGAAAAGTATATAAAAATATGGTGCAATCACCATGTTTCTTCTTTCCATGTCACATATCAAAAACCTGTGACATTGTTTCTTAGCTAAGAGAGGGAAAAAAGGCACCTTTTTTTTCAAAAAATTTTAAGAAAAAATGTTTCTCAGAGAAACAATGTCACATGTTTGAAAAACATGTGACGTTGTTTCTTTCTCACAGAAACAACGTCACATATTTCATACATGTGACGTTGTTTCTCTAAGAAACAATGTCACTTATTTGAAACATGTTACGTTGTTTATCAGAGAAACAAACAGTGTCACTTATTTCAGAAATAAGGGACGTTGTTTCTTTTCTATTTTGAGTTTATTTACAAAATTGCCACAACGTTTTTTTTAATGTCAGTTTTCTATATAACAGACGTTGTTTGGGGACGTGAAATGTATATTTTGTAGTAGTGTATACTCTTTAAGCATCTCAACATGAAAGTCTATAAACCCAAAAACACCCTCTTAATCAAAGTATGTGATCTATGTAAGAGCATGCACCCTGCAAAGAAATCTAATATAGAAAATGAGAAAGAGTCCTATACTCAAGCACACTTGGTAGATTGTTGTATACATCATAATGTACAAGACCAAATACATGGTATGTGGTCTGACTTGTAAATCTTTTCAGTTCAACCTAGTTAGAAGGTACTAAGATGTTGTAAAAGGGATGATAAGATACCTTAGAAGAACCATGGATTATAAGTCATATCATTAAGCAATAACTTACACTGAAGAGGATACTCTGACACAATTTAGGTTGGAGGCCTAAGGTAGCAACATTCAGCTTAAGAAGAAAAGGTGTTCTTGCTTATTCATAAAGCTGGGATGTAAGAGATTGACAAGCATGTCTTTATCTTCCATGGAATCAGAACACAAAGTGTTCAGCAACTACTCAAGAAATTGAATGGCATGAAATTCTTAAAGCGATTAGGAATGAATGGTGAAGGAAAGGGTTTAAGTAGGGTATGTCACAATAGCAAGTGGCAACAACCTATGATAAAGACCCTCTCTAATGCAGTAAGATCGAATACATAAATACATGATACCTCTTTGTGAGAAACATGGTTGCTAAGGAGCAAGAAACAATTCAACACCTTTCTGTTTACAAAAATGTTGACAGACCCCCTTAGGATGCCTACAGTTAAAGGTTTGTTTTAGAGACGAGCTAAGGCTTGGGCATGTGTAAAACATAAGGTTTTAAACTTCTTTTATATGAGAGTAAAAGAAATGCATTTGTATTATGTATGTATAGATACATACATATATGTGTAAGATATACAATGACTAGTGTGTTGTACAGGTTAAGGCTAACCCACTCACACGGGTAACCGCAATTATGTTCAATGGACATAGAAGGTATGACATCAAGTGATCACCTTAAGATGGTCAATATGAATCACTACATAAATGTCCTCTCAAAAGAGTTTCAGATAAAATATATACATGAAATAGATTGAATCATGGACATGTGTGACCCATGAAGCTTGTTGCCAGACATAAAACTCCTCTACAAAGACGTCATGATAAATTTTGAGTTGAAGAGTTTTGGTTCAAGTAATGTGCATACTTGGAACTTAAGTCTGTAGGTGTTATTAGATTAAAATCGACATGCGCTCTTACAAGCTAAGATGAACACCGTAACATGCAATTTATACTACATGTGCTTATGAATAATTAAATCTGCAAAAGGGGACATAGATGGAAAATCCCTGTCCCATTATGGTGTGAGTCCTTATGACTTTAACAACATCATTAAGGACTGACTCGGTGATAGCTACTTTAGTTTGCACCTTATGGTTAATTGGTTATGAATGATTCGACCTGATAGGTCAAATACTGGGAAAGCGACCAAGCCATCCCTGATTGATGTCTAGTGGGGAGGAAGAATTACCCTAAAATACACATTTGTGCTAGTATCTGTGATAGATCCCTTACTTCTTAGTTGAGTAATTTGTAAGTGTGGATACTAAGCACGAAATGAGGCAATCTGAGCTAATCTAGAATTAACTCGTGATCGATTAGATATGCCATGTGTAATGTATGGGTAAGTCTGGGGCATATGAGGCAATTTGCATATTACTTGCAGGTACAACTAGGGTATCCATGTGTGCTGATCCTATATAAAGGACTTCTAGTACATGAGAACCCGAATAGAGGACGTTATGCCCACACGGACACGGCAGACATCAAGTATGAAGCAAGAAAGATATGATACCCACAAGATGGTCAGTCCATCAAGTGCGAGTAGGAGACGTTGGAATTTTGGGCCCAGATCCGCACTTGATGGGCTAGATTAATTAATTGGGAAATATGAATAATTCCTAATTGATTTATTAATTAAGTGTTTAATTGATATGATTGGTCAGATAAGAAAGGTGTGGATTGTTGACTTAGTAATTCCCAACATGAGTAGTTAATTGATTAATTAATTAAGTATTCAATTATCTGATTGGCCAAATAAGAAAGGTGAGGATTGTTGACTAAGCCATGAGTGGTGGTGGCAGATATTTTGTATTCCCAAAATATCCCAGCCTTCTTCTATAAATAGAAGGCCCCCTTCAATTCTAGACACACCAGTCATTGAGTTTTGCATGGGTTCTTCAAGAATCAACTCATGGAGCTCCGGAGGTATGACCCGGATCCAAACATGGATTGGTATATTGTTTCTCTCCATCATTTAATTCTAATTTTTCCGTCAACAACACTTGACAAAGCGGGTAAAAACATTGTATTGGATTTTGTATGAAATTTGTGAAAAAGTATGATATGTTAAAAAATAAATTGAGAGATTCGATTTTAACAAGAGATTTGGATCAATGGGAGTGAGTAACCCTTGGTGATTAGAGGCTTAAGACAATCATTACTTTTAATTATTTTTAGGGAGCTCTTTGGTTGATTAAAAAGGCCCCTAGAGGAATCTCTCTAGGCTAGGCTTGGGTTGGGTGAATTAGTACCGAAATCTCACTTACTAATCCCTCCAACTCCAAGTTGATAAAGCTCAAAAACCAAAGTGAATTTGCAAATTGTAAGGGGCTTTTAATCCAACAACCTGGATCCCGAATTGCTACTTAATTAATCTAGGGTTTAATTAATTACTAGAATCCTACATAATAAATTAAAACACTAGGATTGAAGTCCAATGCTACTCATGCAATTTAACAAATTCAATAGCCAATTTACAAATGCAAATGCTTGGCAAAATGATCCACTAAGTGAGAATCCTCATATAATACAAAATATTAACTAAAAAATTCATTTAAAATGATGAATCCATACATTCAAAAAAACTTCAAGTCAATGAAGAGCTATTGTTAAACATACACAAATGAAAATAAAGCTATAAGTGTTTTTCTACCACTCTCTAACAAAAGATAGATATGAAGAATACAACCAATTGCACATACAAAACTCTAGAATCTTAGAAAGATGAAAATACAAGAGGAAGAGAGAGTGGGAGGACAATAACTCCCCTAATAAAGCTCCAAGCTCATGCTAATAGCCTCCATCACCAAGGATTGATGCCCTCTAGTTGCTGCCTTCCATGGAGAAGTCATCAACAAGAGAAAGGATGGTGGTTGCCATGGAGATTTGGGGTGGAAAGAGAAGGAAGATGAGAGATGAAGTTAAGAGAGAATGAGAGGATTAGGGTTTGTGTGGGCGACCTAATCTGCCCTAATGAGCTCTAAAAATCATATATATATGGTCCAGGGTCGGGTCATTGAGTGGGTAAATGAATTAGATCCAGTTTGGGCCCAAAAACTAGCTTTCACGAGCTATAGAATCGCACTCACTCACCTTCACCACGGCGAGCAAGCATTGTTTTTGGTCCCTCGGGGCTCTATTCACCATGGACTCGTTCTGGCGAGGCCACAACAAGCACCATGCTCTTCTACCTCTTTAGGGGTGGCTTACCATGGCCTTTTTGCCCTTTAGTTTGGCCTTTTTCTCTATTCGAGATCCAACCTTTTGGTCCTGAACGACCCTATAAGTAAAAATAGGATAGAAAAAGGATCAAACAGCCCTATAAATCAATTAATGTAATTTAATCTACAATTATGGCTAATTAACCACGTTTTCATGCTAATCCCACTTAAACAAAAAATGATATTAAATGAGCATAAATGGATCAATCTTGCATCTTATTCATGTTAGAAGCTTCAATTTAAACACATAAAAACATAAAAATCCAAGGATTTGTCAATTTCCATCTCATAGGTAATCATCAGTAAACCCTCTCTACTCCATTTTCTCTAACGTTTCTTGGGGATTTTCATGGTGTTCTTAGGAGCCAAAATTTGATCTTGATATTTATGGATTTTGGGTGAGTCCTAGTGTTCCTTGGACACCTTTTCGATATCTCTATTGAGTCAAATTATGGAGAGTGGATTGGAAATTGTTCTTGGCTCATTTAAGCTTGAATTTTTTCGGGTTGATGATGATTTTCCAAAATTTTGTATTAAGTGATGAATCTTAGTTTATCGTTTCACTTATCTAAGTAGATGGAGAGGATTAAATGGTGTAGTTTGGATAGGTTTTACCTATTGGAGGATTTCTCTTATTTAAAGAAGGAATAAGCTTCATCTAATCATGGAAATCTTTGATTATAGACATTTGAGGTTGAGTTATGGACTCTAGGGGTTTGTTGAGGTCTAACAATAATATTAATGAAGATGGTTTGGTTAAATTTAGAGTTTAACCTGAATTAGAGATTTTGGGATGGCATATAAGCTTGAATTGGGTTAAGTTGATATGTAGAGGTATTTGGTTGTAACTAGCAGATGACAAATGGATATTGAGGATTAGGAATAGATGGGTAGTGTTGGAAAAATAATGGTTAGGCTTGAATTGTGTAATTTTGGTAAATGGTAAAGTATAGACTTGGTGGTGAAAAGAGAAAGGGTTGAGATTTTGGGTCAAATTGTTAAAGGGAATAATTGTTATTCTAGGGATTTAAATTCCAAAATTGCAAATTGGCTTTGATAAATAGTTGATTTTATTTGTATGGTTATGTGTGGAAAATTGAGAGAAAATATGTTTCCGAATATATTTCTCATAAGAACAATGAAGTTACATGAGCCTATTTATACAAGAAAGAGCAAGACAATCTAACAAATGGTAATTAAGCCTAATAACTATTAGTTAAGTCTATACAATCGAAAAAGAATACTTACAATTAATACTCAATATTCCCATACTCACCCTCATGTTGGATCATAGATGTTAATCATGTCCAACTTGCTTATACAACTCTCAAAGGCAGGCTTGAGCAACGCTTTTGTTAGCACATCCAAAGCTTGAAGATTCATCAGTAGATAGGTTAGACATATGATCCATTCTTTAACTTTTTCTCTAATGAAATGTTGATATATCTCGTCGTGCTTGGATCTTTCATGCTGAATAGGATTCAAGGCCATACTTATAGCAGCCTTGTTGTCAAAATAGAGCTTTAATGGCAATTCCACCTTGACTTGTATATCACTAAGAACTCGTCTCAGCCATAGTTCCTCAATTATCCCTTGACCCAACGGCCTTAATTCAGTTTCAGCATTGCTCTTAGATATAACCCTTTGTTTTTTACTCTTCCAAGTGACTAAATTCCCCCATACAAAGGAGCAATAACCAGAGGTTGATCTCCGATCAGGGTGTGGTCCTCACCAATCTGCATCAATGTAAACTTCAATTGTTCTTCGCTCCTGTTTCTGGAAGAATAGTCCTCTACCAGGAGTTCCTTTTAGATACCTCAGAATTCTGTAAGCTGCATCCATATGTTTTTTCTTTGGTTTACTCATGTACTGACTAGCCATGCTTACTACAAAAGCTATATCAGGTCTTGTATGGGAGATGTAAATTAGTTTCTCAATAAGTCTCTGATATCTTTCTTTGTCAACCTCCTTTTCTTTCTCATCAATTACTTTCTCTTCTTCTTCATCTACAATCCCATCATCTGATTCTCCCTTCCCCTCTTTTTGAGGTTTTTTTTTGTCTTCTAAGGAGTTACAATAGGAGTTGATTCAGGACTACATCCCATCATGCCTGTCTCTTCCAGGAGATTAAGTATATACTTCCTTTGAGATACACAGATACCTCTTTTTGACCTTGCAACTTCCATTCCAAGAAAGTATCTCAAATCCCTTAGATTCTTGACTTCAAATTCTTTTCCAAATCTGGTCTTTATCCTTGATATTTCAGCAATATTGTCTCCCATAAGGATGATATCATCAACATATACAATGAGGATACATCTTCTTTCTCCCTCTGTTTTAATAAACATTATATAAACTAATAGTCTTTGATTGTAGCCTTCAAAATTCAGGACTTTTGAGAACCTATCAAACTATGCCTTTGGAGACTGTTCAGGCCATAAAGAGATTTTTTCAACTTGCATACTCTATCACCACTTTTAAAACCAGGTGGTAGAGTCATGTAGACCTCTTCCTTAAGCTCTCCATTCGGAAAAGCATTCTTGATGTCCAATTGATTAAGTGGCCACTCTAGGTCAGCTGCCACAGATAATAGAACCTCGATGGTGTTCTGTTTCACCACCAGTACAAATGTCTCCTGATAGTCTAATCCATATGTCTGAGTGAACCCTCTTGCTACAAGGCATGCTTTTAGCTTGTCAAGAGCACCATTAGCCACATATCTAAGGGTGAATACCCACTTGTAACTAATAAGTTTCTTGCCTCTTGGATTTTCAACAACATCCCACGTTCCATTCTTTTCCAAATATCTCATCTTGTTCATAAATGCATATCTCCATTCTGGTATCTCTAGTGCCTCCTGTATATTCTTAGGAATACATACTTTATCTAGACTGATGACAAAGACCTGAGAGCTGGAGGAAAGAGCCTTATAAGACTTATTTTTGGATTGGATGTAGAGTGGACGATCGAGGTTATTTCCTGCGAGCAATAGGCAAATCAAGGTCATTTTGTTCATCAACCTGTTCAGGAATTCCTTATGATCAATATCTTCAGGAGCAACTACTGGTTCTGCTTCCTTTAGTCTTTCAGGAGCTATCACTGGTTCTGATTGATTGGGTGCTTCAGGTGCATGGTCCCCTTCTTTCTTAGCCTTATGCCTTCGTAAGTACACCAACATATCTTTGTTTGTATGCTTTTTTATATCTCCCCCTGCATGTGAAATTTCCTTTTCTTTTCTGATTGGTATAAGAGATGGTTGGTTTAATGGTAAGGATGATGTTGTTTGTGATGGTTCTGGCTGTGGTGGTAGGGATGGTTCTTTTGGTGTTGGCATGGTCCATTGTTCAAGGATGATATATTCTTGACATGGTTTTGGCTCTAAAGTCTTAGATTCACTCATTTTCTCCCCCTGAATTGAAGATTAGGGTAGAAGGGAATATTGTCATGAAAGGTAACATCAAAGCTAACAAAGAGGTGTTTAGAGACAGGATCAAAACATTTGTACCCCTTTTGAGTAGAAGAGTACCCAAGAAATATACATTTCACTGCACGAGGATCAAGTTTATTATTTGGATAAGTATGAACAAAAGTAGAACAACCAAACACACGAAAAAAAGGGAAGGTTGATTTAAGGTGAGTAGTAGAAAAGACACTTTGTAACCTTTAAAGAGGAGTTTCAAAGGATATAGCCTTATTTGGCATTGGTTGATGAGGTGGGCTACCGTTAAAATGGCTTCTCCCTATTAGAACTTTGGTACATTACAAGTAAGCATAAGATACCTAGTGACTTCCAAAATATGCCTATTTTTGCTTTTGACAATCCCATTTTGTTGAGGGGTATGGACACACGAGCTTCTATGGATAGTACCATGTGTTTGGAGGAATTCACTCAAGGTGTGGTTAAAATACTCAGTACCATTGTCAGAGTGTAAGACTTTGATGCTTGTATTGAATTGATTTTTAATCATGGTGAAGAACTTTATGAAAGCGGATGGTGCCGCAGACTTGTCTTTCAAGAAGTAGACCTAACAAACATGGGTATGGTCATCTATAAATGTAATGAACCCTTTTGATTTGGTACAGTTAGGGTTGCAGAATGATCCCCATAAATCACTGTGGATCGTAGTGAAGGGCTTGGTGGGTGTATAAGAAGCTCTAGAATATGATGATCAGTGGTATTTGGATAATTCACAGATTTCACATTTCATATCAAGGACAGACGTTGGACAAAGAGATGGAAATGTACGGGATAAATAATGAAAATTAGGATGACCCATTCTCTTGTGCCATAACATAGTATCTTCATTTTTAGAAATAGATATAGAATTACATACATTTGTAATAGGTCAGTGACTTACTCCGACATCATCAAGGAAGTAGAGTCCCTCACACTCTTTAGAACGATCAATCACCATCCCCGATGATAGATCCTAAAACACACAATGATTAGGCAGAAAATTAGCACTACAATTAGAATGTTTTGTCAACTGACTAACAGATAAAGATGGCAGTTTGCACAAGAAGGGAGTGAATTGTGCTTTCAAAATTAAAGCTTGGAAACACAAGACAATCTTTATACTGGTTCGGCCAACACAATGCCTACGTCCAGTTCTCCAACTCCTCGTTGGGTTCCACTATACCATAGGTTTTACAACACAAGTTCATCTGCCAACCTTTACAACAGAGCTTTAGACTTTTCCTCTAAATGCTCCCCCTTACAACTTGTAAGGACACAACCCTGTTTTAAAGCCCCAAGCTTTTAGAACAACCTCAAATAGTAGAGGATTTCAATTAATAAGTTCACTTAATGAACAGATTTTGATAAACACTTAAGTACAAATAAACTCACTAAGAGTAATAAGAACTTTGAGCTTTTGTGAGCAGAGAGTAGATAAGAATATTAAATGCTGGTTTGTCTCTGTGTGCGTGTGATTGAGTATTTCAGCTTCTTCTACATAAATGCTCAAGTCTTGATATTTATCTCTTATCATAGCATGCCTTTCCTTTCAGCTTTAAGAGGCTGTTTGAAATTAATCGTTAGGAGCTCCTAGCCGTTGGCATTTAATGTTGTTCTTCATCTTCGTCAACTTTCTTCTCTTGCTTCATTTAATTCTTGCAGAGGGTTAGCTAAGAGAAATAGAGTCTGTGAGTAACGATCACCTGCAACATTGTACTTGCATAGCAGCTTTATCAGTAGCACTAGCTCCTTTGGCTATCGCTAGCTTAATAGTGTGAGTCCTACACTTAGCTGTTAGCTAAACAAGTATTCATGTGAAGCACAGTAGGTGTTATCGCTAATGAAATTCATTAGCTCAATGTTCAGAGACAATGTATTAGCTATCAGAATGTCTAAGTTATTTCAACAAGTATTTTTCTATCGATAGCCAATCATGTTATCGCTAGTGACTATGTTATCACTAGTTCATTTCATTAGCTCAATGTATTAGCTATCTGAATGTCTAAGTTATTTCAAGTGTTCTGTTATCTATAGCTAATCATGTTATCACTAGTAACTATAGTTCATTACTGTTAGCTGTTCTAACAGTCTCCCCCTTTGTGTTATCCATGTTATCTATGGGGCCTTAGCGCTAGTGACAGAGCTTAGCGATAGTGATCTATTGTTCTTTGCTTGCTTAGGCTAGCTTAACTAATTATATTAGCGATAGTGAAAGTCTTAGCTATAGAGATATTTATTTTTCTTCAGATTATTGCTAAGTCTTCATTAGCTATTGTTATCCTAAGCCTTCCATTTATTAGCGATAGGTTCTAGCTTAGTGATAGTGTATTTGTTACCTATAAGATTCTACTTGTTCAATATTAAGGTAACCTATACTCTTTTACTTAGTCACTTATTATGATACTTATCTCAATTCATTCTAGACTAAGTTATTTCATTTTACTTATGTTATCTATGGGTCCAGTCTTCATCAAAACTTAAGATTCTAACAACAGATAGTAAATTGCATGATAATTTGGGCACATGGAGGACAGATTCTAGAGTATTATATTCCGAATGGAAGTTTGGCAAGAGACCCATCAGCAATTTTCACTTTCAAGTTTCCAGCACATGGGACATAGGTGGCGAACATTTGATGGCAATCAGTCATAAGTGGAGCAAAAGGAAGTTCCCTTTCTGGGCCAAGAATGCCAACACTGGTTGCCCTATGAATACCTTGGCTTGAGAATCTGCGTTTCTCATGAATAGCCTTTGGTAAAAGAAAATTATAATATGGCAACCCAGTTTTAAACCGTTGAAATACATTAAAATGTAAGCCAGCAACTGGAAATTAGTGTAACCAGCCTAGAACACTCCATATGCATCAGTGATGTTAGTGCCTAATCTGTTTGGTGGAGTACCAAGTCTCAAATCCATCGCCGATAACCAGAAATCATTTGGAAATGTTGAGTCATCACTGGTGGAAGAAACAATCGTCAGAATGGCCTTATCACACGTTGCCACGCACTGTCAGAGCTCTTCAGTCACCAGTGACATCACTAGCGCGTGAGCCCTACACGCGTCGGCATTATTGACGGTGATTTTTAGGGGAACAGTTGATCGGAATTTCCTCTTTTTGATGGGGCCGGTGGTGACAGCCAATGAGGCTTCCATCATCACGCACAAAAATCACCCCTAAAATTTGTAGAGAAAGCTTCAAAGCCATCAAACCCTAATTCCTATTTTTCAACCTGTAGCTCTGGTACCATGTGGACAATTGAGAGAAAATATGTTTCTGAATATATTTCTCATAAGAACAATGAAGTTACATGAGCCTATTTATACAGGAAAGAGCAAGACAATCTAATAAATGGTAATTAAACCTAATAACTACTAGTTAAGCCTATACAATCAAAAAAGAATATTTACATTTAATACTCAACATTCCCATATTATGTAGAGTTGAGTCAATCATGGGGAGAGCTACGCTTTTGTGATAATTGGTGCCAGATAACATGTAACTGCTTCTACTTTTGTGTGTGTGTGTGTGTGTTTGGTTGATAAGAGATTTCCAACTTTATTACATTGTTATATAGAGAAATATTTAATGATTGGTGGAGTTAAACTGATATTTTATTATATAACCGTCATGTGGGGTATTATTTTATGAAACTACAAAAGTTATGTGATTTAACATATTTTGAGAAGCATGATATATCTTATTTGGAAAGGTTGCATGATTCACATTCTGGAACTACTAGTTAGGCCATGTGCCTTCTAAATTTTGATGCATTATGAATGATATGTGATTTGTTATGTGTTTGGCATCGGTCATCACTCTATGAGGTACCTTGATGGTCTATATAGATTTATGAGATCTGATAAGAGGAAAATAGACCCCTCATAGTTCCAGAATGGGAAGTAGGTTGGTTTCTGTGGTTGGATGTGATTCTTAAAAAATATATTTAAATAGGTTTGTAGTATGATTGACTTATCGATCATTTGCAGTCATTACCGTAAGCGTGTGGGTCGTCAAATATAAGGAAATAGTATAGGAAAAAGTATTGTTCCACAAGGATTGAGATTTGAGCAAGTTAATTAATACTAATTGGGCAATTAATTAGAAATGAGTAGGTAATGCTAGGAAATTGAAATTAAAGGGAAATAGTTTGCAAGAAGTTATAATATCTATATGAAAATAATACACACAAACTTGTTCACAACAATGAGAATCTAAGGTCACTTATCCCAATTTTACTTCATGACCTAAATAAATCCCTTCCTTTTAACACCTTAATGAATTAATGTATGAGTCCAAGGGTTAAATACATTTGAAAAAGCTTTCTCAAGTCAAAATCAAATTTATGCTTACATTAATGTCACAATCTCTTGCCACCATTAATGCAAGCCCTTTTTCTCAACCACTCTCATAATGACAATGTTAGGTTAGTAACTATATCTCTATGTTACCAACTAACCATCCATTTAAAATCATAAATTTCAAGCCCAACATGATCCCATCCAAGTTCTAAAACAAAATACACTTTCTCAAGCCATATTTCATTTTACCAAAGCAAGTGGTGATCAAGCACTTGTAAAATAAAGAGCAAGATGGAAATCCATACATGTAAACTCATTAATAGCATTAAAGGAAAGGAAATACAAAGTTCAATCCTTAAAAATATGGTTCAAAGTAACCCTAGAAAATGTTTAAGTTACACATAAACGCTTCTATGCTAAAAATAAAAACTGAAATGGAGTTCATAGTACACAAGAAGAGAAAAGAAGGAAGAAGAAAGGAAACCGAGATGTAAGAATCTTCAATCTCTCCGAGCTCCTTTAAGTTTCCAAGAACTTCCCAAACTCTCTCTTGCAACTTTTAGCTCCTACAACTCGTGCCCAAGTGTGTCTGTTCTTCTTTCCTCGAACCCTAGGTTTTTATCCCATTTCAGTTCGCAGTGTATTACCAAAATGCGCAGCAGAATGGCTTACTCGCCGTGGCCTCGCCGACGCCATGGCGAGAAAATGAGGTTTAGGCAAAATTGATATCTCTTCGCCGTAGCGAGCTCACGACGAGCTAATCAGCTTTTTGGTCCTTTGATTTCTTTCACTGCTTTTCTCTTCTATTCCCTGATTGTTGTGGTTCTTTCTTAGTTCCTTTCACTTGTCCGCCTCTTCCTATTAAAGAAAGAAAGAGGGTTGATTAGTTTTATATCTAACTCATATATACATATTCATTAAGCTCAAAATTTCACACATGTAAGCTTTCTTCTTTGTTAAGGCTTTCTATAAGTTTTTATGTTCATTTCAAAACTTCACTTTCAAAAATATATACAACAGTGGGGAAAAGTGTGACAAAATGTGTGAAATTTAGGAGCTTATCAATGATGTATCATATTGTACAAGTATAATGGTTTCAACTATTATGGACTAGATTTATTGCATTGTATATGATTATGTCATCATGGTTTAAACTATATATTATATTATTCCATAGTGACACTTTACTGACACACACTCACATGTATGCTTTTAAATAGCGTGTTACTTTAGTCTTTGTGTACCCCTCTTTGCTCATTCCTCGTAGGTTCTAGCACTGATATAAGATCTCAGGGAAAGGATCCGGGGACTACTTAATAGGAGCAGTGAGGCTCTTTGAACTTTTTGGTGGAGTTATGTATTGCCACATATATTAGGTATTTGCATTTTAGCTTCCGCACATTGTTATAAATTCATTATCTTCGGATTTATCATACTTTTGATATAACTTTCTTTGGGATAACTATATGGCTTATTGCTTCATTTAAGGACCGGTCCAATTGACAACTTCCAGAAATTCATGTAATTTCAGCACATTTTCCTTGATGTTTTATTCAATCCTTGATAAATTTTGGATACTCAAGATAGGAAAATGCTCGTTTGATTTTTGGTTGCACATCATTGTTTATTTGTGTAGATTTTTATCAAATTTCTAGCTAGTTTCTTATGTTGTTTTGTGTAAATCTTGTAGGAATATTTTAATGCAATAACCAAGTGATTATAGGCCCTTCATCTTGCCATGGCGAAGCCATGGCAAACAACATTTGTCTCTGCCCCTATTTTTGCTTGATCGCTGTGAGCTCGCTACGGCGAAGTCACGGCGAGCAGCACTTGTTTCTGGAACATTTTTTTTATAGTTCGCCATGGGTTCACCACGGTGAACGGTGTATTTTGCTGCGCGTTTTGGTAAAAAGGGCAGACTGAATGGAAATAAAAGAAAGGGTTTCGAGTTCAACATTGATGCTTCAAATTCTAGGACATTTTGGGAGTGTTTTGCTCAGCTAGGGCTTGGAGCTTGGTGGGGATTGAGTTAGGGCTTGAAGCTTTGAAGAGATTTGGGCTTCTCCTCTTGGTTTTTCTTCTCCATCTTCATTCTCTACTCTTGTTCTATGTTTGTGATGATGTATATGTATGCTTTCATAGAGTTGTTGAACATGAGTGGCTAAATACTTTGATTCTAAGATTATTTTGAACCCTTGTGTGGATTAACTCTTGATTCCTCCTCTTATTTTGTGATTAATGAGATGTATGTGGTTATTTTACTCTTCTCCTAATGCTTCTAAGTGATTGATCACCATTTAGATGTTGGGTTCACTTGATTGATGCTTGAGAGTGCTAGATGTAGAACTTGGGTAAAATAGTGTAAGAACTTGAAGTTTGCATGATGAATGGATGGTTTTCTTGGTAAGATAGAGATATACTTGCTAACTTTGCATAGTCACATTAGGATTGGAGCTTGAAAATTGGGTTTTATTAATTATAACAAGAGATTGTGCAATTATTGGGATCAGAAACTTGTTCTTGACTTGAGAGAGCTTTTACAAGTACTCTGGAAATCCTAGATTAGCACATGGTTTCATTGAGAACATCTTTGAGAGGAGGTTAATTGATTTTTAAGAAGTACAAAGGGGATACATAATCTTAGGACCCATTTTATACTTGAAGTTGAAGAATCACGTGTTTATAATTTTGTTTTCATTTAGCATAAGTTTATTTTCATAGTTAATCTTCAATCTCAATATTTGAATCACTAAAATTGGGCGAGAGTATGACAATCATTATTTGACCGGGTTTTGGAACCAAATCCTCGTGGGAACGATACTTTACTTATCACTTTATTACTTGGCGCGACCCGTGCACTTGTGGTGCGAACACTAATTTCGCAAATAGGCCTAAGGCATCTGGTTGTGATTAAGTACATGTTTGGAGTTGGAACTCTTTGATTTATGTTGATCATAGTACAATGTTATTGACAGGATTATTTATTTTTTAAAATGATTGTGATTGTGGGTGGATAGTGGATGAACTATCTAGAATTGTGTTGCAAGATGTTTCAATTGTAGGGAACTATTTTTTGTGATATATGATACTTCCAATTACAACTATAGGTGTTTTCTTTTCTATAATGGTATATATGAAAGTTATTTGAATAGCTTTATGTGAGTAATAATTGGATTTTTAATATCCATGTTAGGTGAATCTTATCTAACATGGATAAACTAGTTTTTAATATGGGCAATGTTAATATCCATGTTAGCTTTAATTTTAGGAAGGCTCTTTTTTAACAAGTATTGATTTTGAAACGATTCATTATGTAAAAAAAACTTTTCTAACTATGTTAGTGTGTATATTACTTAAACTCTTTTTGCTAACATAGTTAGTTTTAATTAAGTCTTGTTAATGTTACAGTCAGTGATTAATTAAATGATTTAGATAATAAGTGTTATAGAAACACTCTAGAGACCAAGGGTTTTCGTCTAAGTAGGAGCAAGTAAGAATATAAGCATTGCAATTTGGTAAAAAGACAAATTAGAGGTGATTTGGAGGTTACATTTGGTGATCAAACAATCCCTCAAATGACAAAGTTTACATGCAAGGGATCAATTATACAGAAAGATTTGAGATTAATGGCGATGTCAGTCATAGAATTCAAATAGGGTGGAATAAGTGGACAAAAGCTATTGGAGTTATTTGTGACAGGACAATACCTTTTGAATAAGGTAAAGGGGAGTTTTATCACACAGTCATAAAACCAACAATGCTATATGATAGTGAATATTGAGCTTTGAAGGGACAATATGAACATAAAATGGAAGTAACTAAGATGATGATGTTGAGCTGGACTTGTATGTTAAAAAAAACCAAACTTCAATCTAATATCATAAATTCATAAAGAAAATATTATTTTAAAAAATAAAAGTGAAAAAATTTTAAATTCTTCAAAACAAATTAGTCAAAAATTATGTATTTAATATATGATGAAGGGTGAATTCAAAATTATTAAATGGGCTAAGGTACAAATATGTTCTCAAAGATTTCACTCCAGAGCTATTTTGTCCTATATAAACTTGGCATTTTTCAGGAAAACACCACTTCAGGTAATACTTGGCATTTTTTTAAACTGACCTATCATGTCGTTTTTTAGGGAAAATGCCACATTAGGTTTATGCCTATTTATTTATATTTTTTTAATAAATTTACATAACATGGTGTTTTTCAGGCAAAACGTTAGGTAATACTAATTCATTTTTTCAAAAAGAAAAAATTGACCCATCATGGCATTTTTTAGGGGAAACACCACGTTATGTCAGTTTTTAATTTTTTAATTTTTACATATTCATCATCATTACTTATTCTCTCTTTACCCTGGACCACAAATAAGACCCACCACCACAATTGTGACCCCCCGCTGTTCACCGTTCGCCACCGTCGAAGCTCAACGATAAACCCCATTGCAACAAGTTCTTGGCTTTACGAGTTCTATGCTGTCAAACCCATTCGCTGTTTTCGAAGTCGAACCCAAAAAGCTAAAAGTTGACTGAACCTAGAAAACGCCGTGAAGAATGTTGTGAATGCCTTGAAGAGAAGCCCTAACATTGTCTTCTCGCCCACACGAAGAACGTCGTGAATGCCGTAAACGTCGTTAACAGATTGGAGAAATCGAATCACATTGTTGCTGAAAAACATGAATAGAGAATTGGAAGCTCAAAGAAATTAAGTTTCTCTTCTCTCATACTCTCTCTTCAAATCCGGTCACCCCTACTCAACTTAGCTTTTCTGTTTACTCATCATTACAATCGCTCAGTGACACAGAATTGGAGGAAAGATTTGCTGTCAAGGAATGGTTTGTGCTTGGTTCTGTTGGATCCAGTACGTTAGTGGAGATTTATTTCAATCTTTGGGGTCATTGCAATGTATTTGTCAGCTGCTAGGTTGTGGTGGTCTGGTATTTCTTAAAACAAGTTACGGTAGAGGTTGATAAATTTCTGCTGTACATGAATCCACACCTAATTTTACTTGCTTTCTCTACGTCTTGGGACAAGATAATTGGAATTTAGTGATGCTTTATTTCAGCTGAAGTAAGAATAGAAAATATGTTAGCTAGTTTGTTGGAAGATTTGATTTTGCTAATTAATTAATAAAGCTTGTTATTTTGTAGTATAGTAGTAATTAACTGATTTGAATTAATTGCTTTAAATTTGTTTGATCTATGGGTACACAATTTTTTGGTGTATATATGTAGCTACTATAATGGATTATTGGAACTAGAGCCGGTAATACGGGCCGGAGCCCTGGGGCCAACCCTAAACCAGTAAAAAAATATAGTTATGGGCTTGGAAAAATATAGCCTATATTAAAATGGGTATTTTGGGCCCGAGCCCGTAACTGGCTAACCCGTCAAACCTGTGGGCCAACCCGAACCTGTTTTCCTTTTTTTGTTGTTGAAAAAGACAATATAATAAATATAACAGAGGTAGTTAAAAAAGTAAAAATATAATAATAATTAAATGATAAAAATATAATACTTTCTTTTCTTTTTATTAATGTTATTTTATTTGTTTTAATCTCATTTCTTTTATTAGTGTTATTTTATTTGGTTTAGGGTCCTCACTTGGATGAACACCGAAGACAGTCCTCACTTTGCTAATTACTCCATTAGGTCCTGAATATAAGATCACTTTGACTTCTTTTGTGGAATTTAAAGAATCAAATTAAATCACTAAATTATAACATATGTCACATGTAATTAGATTATAGGTTAGTTTATAAGTAGAAGAAATTAATTTTGAGGAAAGATAAATATAGACAACTTAAAGTGATTGATTTTGCATCCTAAATTTCTCCAAAAAAGTTAAAGTGATCTTATAATTAGGACCATATGGTGTATATTGTAAAACCGGGCTTTTTGCATCCGGTGATTTTGCATCCGGGTATACATCAGTTTCTCCAAAAAAGTTAAAGTGATTTTGCATCCGATCCTGTATATTGTTAAAGGGGAAAAATGATAAAAAAAAGGGCTTAAAACGGGCTTTTTGGGCCCAGCCCGAAACCCGAACAATATGATCCAGGCTGAAAAATCAAGCCCATATTCAAAACAGGTTTTTTGGCCCCGGTCCGAACCCGTCGGGCCCGCCTGTATTACCAGCTCTAATTGGAACTGTATGACTGTAATTTTTGAAATATAATTTAAAAAATACTTTAACATAGCATTTTCTTGAAAAAAAATGCCACATAACGCCTACTTCCAGTGGCATTATTGAGAAAATACCACGTCAGGTTAACTTTATGTGGCGTTTTCTTAAAATAAGCCACAAAATGCTACCATGACATGGAATTTTTTTATAAAACAAATTCTTACATTGTGTATAAAAATGCCACAGGAATAATTGGCCCTGGCTAATGTGGCATTTCCAAAATGCCACAGAAACATGGGAAAAAAAATACCACTCTAGTAACTTTTTGTAGTACTGAAACCTAGAACAAGGAATGAGAACAGAAGTTGCTTCTTCTTGTTCTTGTCTCCTTCTTTCTTTTCGTATTCTTGTTATTACTTCTCTTATTCTTCTTCCCCTCACCAGGTGGCTCGGAGAGGTTGGCTTCTGCCACATCAAAGCTTTTATTGAGGCCGGTGATGTTAGGGTGAAGTTTGAAGCAATATAAGGTTTGTGCATTGGAGTGATCTTATCAACAAATGTGATTTCTAAAAGGGTTAAGGGTAAAAAATACACATATGATTTTGTCAAAAATTCATCCAGCACCAAATGTTTTTTTTGGACCAAAAATACACATGAGTTTTCAAATTTGATCAAAAATCACATTTATAGTTATATTCCGAAAAAAAGCGTTTGGTGTTGGATGAACCTTTTTAAAAAATCACATGTGTATTTTTTACCCTAATTTAACTGTAGATGTGTATTTTTGATCCAATTTGAAAACTCATGTGTATTTTTGGTCCAAAAAATAACATTTGGTGCTGGATGAACTTTTGACAAAAACACATGTGTATTTTTTACCCTTAACCCTTTCTAAAATGAAAAAAAGTTGAAAAACACTTTTTACGTCCATTAAATGGACATGAAAAGTATGTTAATGTCTGTTTTCATAAATGGATGTGAAAAATAAGTTAAGAGCTATTACTGCCTCATTTATTATGTACTACCTCCGATCCTAATTATAAGAGCCAATTGACTTTTTTTGGGGAGATTAAGGAAGCAAATTAAACCCCAAAATCTAAATATATTCAAAATGTAATTAGATTATATGATAGTTTATAAGTAAAATAACTTAGTTTTGAGAAGAAAATAAACAAATATAAACAATTCATAGTGGTGTATTTATAATTTTTTTAACTATCCTCATTAATTGCACCTAATAGAGGAGATTTAATCAACTCATATTTATTATAAAGAACTAATTTAACTAATTTTATTTGTATCTATAAATTGCTTTTCTAACTCTTATATTAAAGATACAAAAGAATATATTTTATAGTGAAAACTGTGACACTTAATATTTGTTTTCCATATGCTAGGGATTGTTTACTAAATTTGGAGATGATCAAACATCCAGTTTTTTATATATTATATCAATATATATGGTAGTGATTAAAATAATAATTTAAAGAGATAAGTTAAACAATAGTTTCAGCTCTTTATGTTTCTATCAAATTTTATTTTGATCTTTTATGTTTGAAAATGTAATTGTAGTCATTTTTTATTAACGTCTTTAACTAGATTTAATAAAAAATTGTGACTTAACAAATCTAAAATGTGATTTGGTTTATTAAATGTGGATAAAAATGACTTAATTTTCAAATAAAAAAATGGTTATGCCAAAGAATTAAAATTTAAATATAGTTTATCAGCATTTAACTATGGAATCACTATTTAAATTTTTTGAGTGACCACTTTGGGTTAAATGAAATTGATGGTGTTAACAAAAATTGCTGGAAATGCACTTTTTAAACGTAAGAGAATAAAATAAAGTTTATTGCAAATATAAAGGATCAAAAGTATAGAGTAAAATACTCTAACCTCCCTTTTACTTTGAAAATACCCAATCTAGTCCAATAACTAACACTATTAAATAATATTCTAAAAAGATTCTAAAAGTACATATTTTAATTCAAAATTATATAAGAATAAATACTCTTTACTAATCTATCCATATAGTATTAAATTTATAATTTATCTTTCAATAATACTTTTAATAATCTCTAATGATCTATTTTATATTTTCTTCTAAACTTAAAACAGAATTTCAAAATATTTTATGTGAAAAATAATACCAAATTGATTAAAACAATAATTTTTTATGAATTTTGGTTTGATGAATTTTGCTTATGAATTATATAACATAAATTTTAATATAATATTGATGACTCCCCATTTATCATTAATTTAAGGCATATTTAGAATATATTTGGGGAGTCATCGTTGCTAATTAAGGGCATTTTAAGAGTTTTTAAGAGAAAATTGTGTAAATCTGTCATATGAACTTAATTTGATTAATTTTAAGAAAAATATGATAATTTATTAGGAAATTTAATTGGCATGATTCCCTCACATTTATGCATGTTTGGATAGGTAAATATGGACATTCTAAGCAAGGAATGAGAGAAAGATCAAAGGCACAACGTGGAGAAAGCTGGAGGTCATTTAAGGAAAATTGCTGAAAATTGGTTCTGATGTCGCGACATTGCACCAGCATGTCGCGACATGGCGCGAAAATCCTGAAAAATCTGCAAAACGCACAGTTTCGATTTTTACCCTTTTTAAACACCTAGGGCACGAAAATTCAAGGAGAACCAGCCCCCTTTGAACCCTAGAACCCTTTGGAATCATTAGACTCATCGGTGCACACATCTTTGGAGCTAGGGTTTGCAAAATTGGAGGTTGAGAGCCAAATGGAGGAGTTTCTTGCCCTAGGTGATAGATTCTTCTTGTTTTCTTCCATTCTTTGTTACTTTTGTGAATTAAACATGGGATCTCTTTGTATTTTCTGGTTTAATTCATTCATGAGTAGCTAAATTGTTTGTTCTAGGATTGATTCAAACCTTGTATGGATTGAAACTTAATTGTTTCCTTTTCTTTTAGAATTTAATGACTATTTATGTTGATTTATCTTGTTCTTAATGCCTCTAATTGACTGATCACCCTTTAGAGCGATTTGTTCATTTAAATTATACTCGAGAGAGATAGTTTAGGTGTAGAACTAGGATAAATTAGACTAGACTTGAAGTTTAAATCAACTAACGGATGGTTTGTCGGGTAGAATAGAGATATATCTATCTACCTAGTTTTGTCAGATTAAGGTTGGGTCTTAAGGCATACTTTCATTAATTTGTAACAAGAGATTGAGCAAGTTTAATGAAAAGTATAGAATTGATTTTGACTCGAGAGAGCGTTTCAAGTACTTTAGAATCTTAGGCAAACATAGATTGTTATTTAAAGACTAAAAGAAGGGAAATAAATTAGGGTTCATGAAATACAACGGTGAGAATTAATCCTAGGCTTAGTTCTTTGATAAATTAAATCTTACTTGTTTGTTTCTTTAGTTTTATTTTAAAATTAGTTTTCAAAACCAGTTTCTAAAAGAATTTGATTTGTTCAACTTAATTGAGTTCATTAGCCTGTTGTTTGATTGGGGTTTTAAAACAAATCTCTGTGGGACGATAATTTATTACTACGTTGCGATCCGTACTCTTGCGGGCGAACAAATATCAATAAAATTATATAATTTAAAATTTTATTATTTTAATTAATATATATATTTTAAAATTATTTCCAACCAATATATATTTAAAAAATAAAATTTCCGTTTTAAATCATGATTACTTCCCACACTACTGACAATTTCAATTAATCCATTTGAAAGCAATAAATGAGGGGCTAACTAATCACTTCCAAACTAAGCACAAATTTCGATTAAATCATTGGAAACTAGTTTAGAGCCAACTATGATAGAAAAGTGATAACTCCTAGAAATTCATGATATTTGAGTATATTTTACTTGAGTTTTTGTCTATTATTTATACATTTTGGATACTCAAGAGGGAAAATGCTCATTTGATTTTCGGTTTCACATTATTGTTAATTATGTAGATTTTGATTGTTTTTATAGTTAGTTTCTTATGTTGTTGTATATAATTTTTGTTGGAATAATTTGAAGCAATAAACAAGAGATTTTAGCCCTCCACCAAGCTCCAAATTGAACAAAAATAAGAAGAAGCCAAAGCAGCTCAAAGAATAAAGAAAAGAAAGGCAAAACAGAGAATAAAGGACTTCGCCGTGGACTGCGAAGTGCATCTGCCTTTGCCCCTATTTTGGAGAGCTCGCCGTCAGCTCGCCGCGGCGAGCGACAATTGTTTCTGTGTTTTTTTGGACTTCGCCGTGAGCTCGCCGCGGCGAGACCCACGGCGAACTTCGCGTTTCTACGCTTTTTGGACAGAACAGGCTCGTTTTAACTGATATAAAAGCTAGGGCTTCGTTGTGAGCCCTCATTCTTCGACTTCTGGGCATATTTTGGGCGTGTTTGGCTCTGCTAGGGCTTGTAGATTGGTGGGATTTGGCTTGGGCTCGGAGCTTCAAAGAGATTTGGGCTTCCTCTCTGGGTTTATCTCTTCCTTCTTCATTCTCTTCTCTTGTTCTGATTTGTAATGTTGTGTATATTTGCTCCCTTGGAGTTGTAGAACATGAGTAGCTAAATACTTTGATTCTAGGATTATTTTGAACCCTTGTATGTATTGATTCTTGATTCCTCCTCTTATGTTGTGATTAATGATATCTATGTGCTTATTTTACCCCGTTCTTAATGCTTCTAAGTGTTTGATCACCATTTAGATGTTGTGTTCACTTGATTTATGACTCGAGAGAGCTAGGTTGAGTGTAGAACTTGGGTAAAGTAGTGCAAGAACCGGAAGTTTGCATGACGAACGGATGGTTTTGTTGGTAAGATAGAGATATACTTGCTAGCCTTGCATAGTCACATTAGGGTTGGAGTGTGATAATTGGGTTCTATCAAATTGTGGCAAGAGATTATGCAAAGAATATGACTAAACACTTGTTTTTGACTCGAGAGAGCCTTACAAGTACTCTTTGAACCCTAGATTAGCACGTGGTTTCGTTGAGAGCTTCTTGAGGGAAGGTTAATTGAGTTTTGAGAAGTACAAAGGGGGATAGATAATCCTATGACCCTTTTTATCCTTGAAGTTGGGGAATCACTTGTTTATATTTTATTTTCTTATTTAATTTTCAATCTCAACACTTGTGTCACTCAAATTGGGCGAGAGTGTGATAATCATTGTTTGACCGGGTTTGGACAAATCCTTGTGGGAACGATACTCTACTCATCATTTTATTACTTGGCGCGACCCCGTGCACTTGCGGCGCGTGGCGAACAAAAAGAAAACCAGTCAAAATAATTGGTCTATCCTAGTTAGAAAAGGATTCAATTACAAATGGAAAACTAATTATGATAGAAAATAGACTATCATAGTTATGAAAGAGATTATCCAGATTATTTAGTTTTAACTACAATAGAAAAGAGATTGCTCAATCACAAAAGTCTATCGTAGTTAAAGGAAGAAGTAATAACTTGATAGTTATTAACTATAATAGAAAATGATTCATCATAGTTATGAGAATTTAAGATATTATTTGGTACAACTTATCCATGTTAGAAAATGATGTTTCATAGTATTTCATATACCCTAACTTGGATAATAAAAGACTAGTAATTTGCGAACCTAACTATGATAGATAATGAGCTATCACAATTATTAGAAAACAGGATATCATTTGAAAGCAACATATCCGTGATAAAAAAGAAGGGTTCTAAATCATTTAAAATACTCTATCATGGATAAGAAAAAATTGTATTATCTTAAAAAGGTTAACCATGTTAGAAACGGACAATTGCTAACATTGTTATTAAAAATTTATTGTATAAATCGATTAGCTTAACTATGTTAGAAAAGACTCTAACATAGTTAGAAAAGAATAACCTTAAGAGAGATAAGTCTACCATATTAGAAAGGGCTCACCTAACATAGTAGTTAAAAACAAATCTTGAAACCAAGACATGCCCTTCTGTACAAATTCCACAAAGGGATAATTTCAATAAAGGACTCCTATAGGTATTTAATTTAAAAGTAGGACCAAAATATTCTGAAACATCACTTAAGGCTCATGGGGCAAAGTGAAATTAAATTGGGATGGCAAAAGACTAAATTACCTTGGTATACTTTGAGGAAAAAAGAGAAATTTCATAGCCCTAAATCCATCTCCTTCAACGAAAGAAAGGAAGGGAAACTTGAAGGAAATTTCAGAGTGCCATCTGTAGCGCCCGAAAATTAGGTTAAAAAAAAATAAAATGGAGCAATAACCAAAATTTTTAAAAAGGAAAACTTTGGAAAACCTTTAAAATATTAAATAGGGTTCGCGAGTCGATTATGCATGGGGAAGGTGTTAGGCACCCCACGGCACCCGTTCAAAAGAACGGTTACCCTAAAATACTTATTTAAAAATAAATACGGCATTTTTAATTTTATTTTAATCACAAAAGAACAAATTAATATATATACAAAAATAAATAAAAAAATAAAGAGAAAAAAAATAATATTTACATTATTGGACTTGACCTAGGTTTTAACCTAGGGCCTACGTACCCTTACGGGATCAAAGCCCACGTAGTTCGAGTGGGTAGAAATCCGTGTCACTTGGTTGGTGTCTTTTAGAAAAAAAAATTATTTAAATAGAACAAAAACAATTTATGTTTGGTTTGTATTTTTTATTTATAAAAAAAAGTGTATTATTTATATTTAGGAAAAACAAATTTTGAAATAATTTTAGATTAAACTTCCTGGGGATATAATATCACATGGAAGAATAATCGATTTTATGCCTAGGGAAGTTATAAAAACTTCACACGACATAAAACCAATTTCAAAATCATGTTTTCTTTATTTTGTTTGAAAACTCTTTTTATAGGTTTAAAATTTTGATAAGAAAATATAATCACAAGAAAACCTTAATCATATGAGTAATCAAGCAATAATAATATTAGCAAGAGCAAAGTGAAGAAATCATACCAGGAAATATCCATCATGTTATGCAAGCATCATATATTTAAGGCATGTTACTCATCAAAAGATTAAAAGTAATCAAACAAAAGAAACGGCTCACATCAATAGTTTCTTCACATGATCTCAAATTAGTAAAGATAGACCATGATCATTAGCAAGGCAAAGAAAATAAGAAGAAGAAAAAGAAAAAAAAAGAGAAATTCTAGGCAAATTGCCTAATGCTCACAAAAATGCCTCAATCTTTAGCAAGGAGATGTTCATTGGCTTGAGCAATCAAAGATTAGATGATGGTGCAACGAAGACCTACTCTTGACTCACTTTACACTACCCACCCTATGTCAGAATGAGATGAGTATGTGTGAATGATAAACCTCTCTACCTGTGTTTTTCTCTCCTAAACTTTCCTTCTTTCTCTCTCAAAACTACCTCTTTTCCTCTCCAAAAAAAAACCCTATAAGATTTCTCTTACTCTCTGACAAATCTCGGATTTGTATGGTTTTTATATGCCTAATTTGAGGCAATTAACATGATTGAGATGCGATATTGGTCCAATAATGCCTAATGTAGAACTTAGACTCTTAGGTGAAATTAGTGTTAGATTAGGGTTAATTAGCCATAATTGTAGATTAATTTGTATGAATTGGTTTATAGGGCTATTTGATCCTTGTTTAGTCTTGTTTCCACTTGCAGGGTCGCTCAGGACCAAAAGATTGGACCAGGGACGAAGAAAAAGACCAAACAAAGACGCAGAATTGAAGGCTCCTCGCCGCGGCCTTGCCACGGCGAGTCAGACGGCGAAGAGGCCCCCAAATTCCAGAGAAAGAGTGAGCTCGCCGTGGCTTCGCCGCGGCGAGCCCACGGCGAGAAAACCAGAAGGGTCCAGAAGCAACAGCTCCTCGCCGTGGCGAGGTGACGGCGAGCGAAGCGTTCTACAGCTTATCAGTTCGCGAATTTCAAGCCCAATTTGGATCCAACTTGAAACCCACTCACTTGACCCGACTTGGGGGACTTAAAACACGAATCATACACCCCATTAGGGCAGATTTGGAGCCACCACTCACACCCAAACCCTAGCTCTCTCTCATCTTCATCTCCATCTTCATCTTTCTCACTTCCTTCCACCCCAAATCCATGTCCTCTTTCCTTCCCACCTTGGTTGCTGTTCTTCCCATGGAGTAGCAGCTAGGCTCCACCATTCTTGGTGGTGGGAGCCAAGGGATGAGCTTGAAGCTTGAATAGGGGAGTTTTCTAGTTCTAATCCGTCTTCCTCTTGTTGTATTTATGCTTTTCTAGGGTTCTAGGAGTATATTTATGACATTTGGTTGTGTTCTTGATTTCTATATTTTGTATAAGGGTTGGAAACTATTTTATGTTGTTTTGTTCTTGTTGAATGCTTGACATTGTGCTATATTAACTTTGAGTTTGATGAAATTTATGGGTTCATGATTTTGTTATTCTCTTAGTGAAAATTATGTGCTAATGCAAGGTGGCTTGGTTAGTGGATCAAAAGTGTTAAGTGGTTTTGCATGAATGAAATGGCATATGAATTGATTAATTGTGTTTAGACATTGGGTAATTACTCTTTTCAACCTTAATCTTTGTTTGGGTGGCCATCAATGAGTTAGGGTTAATTGAGAAACTAAGTGCAATTGTGGGGTGGCCCAAATTGTGGATTTAAAGTCTTGCATGATTGGTTAGTTCTTGAATTTGTCAAATTGCATGAGTGGCATTGGACTTCAATTCTAGAGTCTTGATTTATTATTTGGGGTTCCAGTAATCGATTAAACTCTAGAATTAATTAAGTGGCAATTCGGGGTCCCGGTTGTTGGATTAGGAGCCCCTTACGATTAGCAAATTCATATTGATTTTGAACTTAATCAACTTAGGTTAAATTAAGTAATGTGCGGGGTTCCGGCATTAATTAAGTTAACCTAAGCCTAGCCTAGAGGGGTTCCTCTAGGGGTCTTTTGAAAATCAACAAAAACTCCCTAAAAACTTTTAGACGCAATGAATCCCGAGGTTTCCATTCATCAAGAATGATTCCATCTTCATCCTCCTCCAAATCTCACTTTTATCTTATTTTGTTTTACTTTTGAACATATCATACCTTTTGCATCTTTTCTAAACCAAAAACCAAAATACACTACTTTTTAACCGCTTATTCAAGTTTTGCATCTAGCTATTAGGTCATCTTTTGCGTTTAGGCTCCTCAAGTGAACGACACCCGGGGGTTAGCTTCCACTAACCCCTCGGATTTAATTTCTTGGAGAGCGGACTCGAGGCGGCACTGCTCCGAACCTAATCCCTTAACCAAATTCACGAGCTCTTCAAGTGGCGCCGTTGCCGGGGAGCCAAGTAATTGGTTCCCTAGTAGCCGGTTGTCAAACTTGTTTTTGTCTGGTCCATTTTCTTAGGTTTCATTTAGTTTAGTTGCATTTTAGGTTTTCTTTTTGTTTGTACATACCATGATACTTGTATAGTATTGCATTGCATTTTGGGATTTATTTGATTGCAATTTTCATGTCTCGATTTAACATTAACTATGAGTTTTTATTCCAAACTGATCCTCCTATGCATTCTTTTTCAAGGAATGATGAGACACCAAGCCTTCCACATACTTGGAGAAATGAGGCACCTTCGACTCTAACTCACTCTCAAACTGATTTCATTCTACAAGAGTTGGATTCCATGAGAGCAAATATGCAAGGACACAACAAAGCCTTCGGATCTCAAGCACCCAACCATTTCCAAATGGCTTTGGAACCATCTTGTCCACCAATTCACCCCACCCTCCCCCCTACATCACATAGAAATCCATATAACCCACCATCTCTTCCTTACCATAAACCCCCACCTCCACCCTCCATACCCCCAACCCATGGACTTGATGCCTTCCTCACCTTTCCAAATATGGACAACCAAACCCTTTCATTAAAAAGGATGTATGATGAGCTCAAAGTTCAACAATATGAGTTGTTCATGTTAAAGGAGGTTAATCAACTTCCTAAGGAGATGGAAGAGCGGCTTGAAGCAATACAAGAGTTTATCAGGGCTTTTGTGCAACATGTCTTATGGAAGAAGACTCATGGAGAAGAAGGAGCACCATGGCCTTATGACTCCAACGATGATGAGGAGATTGAAGACCAAGAGCCAAATGCCACATCTCAAGTGGATAATCTCCAAACTCCAGTGCCTACTCCCACACAAGATTCAATGAATGAGCAAGCATCGCTTCAACCACCGGAGGAGTCGCCTTTACACTTTGGTAATATTCCTCCTCTTCTTGAAGAGGTTAACTCTCCTCATACTACTGTGATTGTTGATGTGAGTGATGATGAGGTGGACGAAGAAATTGTTGTTGAATCCCCTCAAATGCCTGATGTTGAAAATGCTCACTATGAAATTTCACATAGTAGTTGTGTAGTTGATGATCTTGCTTGTAATACTCATATGTGTGGTGATCATGATAGTGCTAGTTGTGATGATGATCTTGATTTGAATGAGCCTTTACCTTGTTCTTGTGGTGATGACAACATGTGCATGGATTGCATTGATATGAAATATGACACATTTGTTGCATTGCATAAAAAGAACTTAGGTGAAGTGCATGATGCATCTGCTAGTACTAGAAAAGACATTGTGGAGTTAAGCTTGGATGTTGATAATGTGGAGCAGTGTAAACAATCACTCCCTTTTTCAAGTGTTGATAAGCATGATTTGAGCTTCTTTGAATCTATTGAACATGATGAAGAATTCATTTCCTGTAACACCCCAAAAATTTGGATTAGAGATAATAGAGATTTTTTTTAAGGTTTTGGGGGTGTCATTTAGAAATAAAAAAAAAAGTCTTATAAATAAATTTATTAGGTAAAGATGTATTTCTAATAATTTTAAGATTTATTTATTTTTATTAATTGAGGAAAAATAATTAGATTATAAATTTTAATTTGTAAATTTGAGGAAAAACTATTTTGAGGCCCAAATAAATTTATGGGTAAGAAAATATCTAATCTGATATGAGAATTAATTTTAGGAAATTAATTTTTCAGATAAGGACCAAACTGAAAATAATAGAAAGATTAAGAATAGGGACTAAATTGAAAAGAACAGAAGTTAAAAGGGCCGAAACGAAATTATCTCCTAACCCCTTATAAAATCAAACCCTCCCTCTTTCCTTCTCCATTCCGTCCCCTCTCCCTGTCTTCCCTCTGTCCTCACTCTCTCCGTATTCTCTCTTCATCCACAGCGGCGACGGCAACGATTTCCGGCGACAGTGGGCTCCCATGGCGCATGCAAGACCGGATTTAAACTCCGGTGAGCCTCCTCTTTCTGTATATACCCTTTAGTCTTTGTATTAGCATCGTTTTGGAAGAGTGAGGGTTTGGGTAGTCTTGATTTGTGGGGTTTTTGTGCATCTTTCACCGATTAAATCAAAGCTTATGATTAGATTTTTGTTTTCCCTAGAGAAATTGGATCATGCATGAAAGAATTTGGTTGGGCTCTCAAAAATTCTGTTTCTGTTAATGTTCACCTTCGAGTTTTGACAGATTTCGACCCAAAACTACCTAAAAGCTTGATTAAAATTAGTTAGAAGTAAGATATAACTAGGTATGTTCGATTGCATGTGAGTTTTTGCTGAGCTGTTGGAATTTTCGAAATTTCCAATGTATTCCTTTGTTTGGTTCGATTTTCTGTTTTGTATGGATGTGGTTGATAATTAAATGAGAAAAAGATGATAGAAATATGATAGAATTAATATAGAGTCATGAATGTGGATTTTCGGTGGTGTGTGAAAAAAATGAGATTGTTGATTTGTATGCTCTGTTTTTCGGTGAGTGGATGCTTAAGTTTCTTTTAGTAGGTGATATATGAAATTATGAAATTGATGTTCTGTTTTGGTGCAAGTTTCTGTCGGGAAGTTGTATTGGATTCAAATGATGAAATTAACTCTAATTCATACATATAAGATGGCATGAATGGTTAGGGATTTTGGCTGAAATAAACGATGTTTAGATAAATACATACATATGATGTTAAGTTGATTTTAGGAGTTTTAAGACTTATCTATCTATGTAGAAATTCTGAATCTTTTTTGAATGATGATTTGTGCAGTTTTGAATTTAAATTATTGGAGAAGATGAGCAATAAGTAAATCTGATTGAAAATTAGCTCTTTATGCTCTAGGATGTAAAAAGGACTGTAGGTGCTGTTTGGGATTTAATGGTTTTAAGATTCGTCTTGGTAGAGTGACCGAATGATTAAGTTAGAGGGATAATAAATGGTCTTTGGTTAAAAAGAATGTAACATGTTAAGCTAGCTTCATATGGTTTAGTGAATGATATTCTTCAATTGGTAAGTGGTAATACAAGAGACAGAGGATAAGGTGGATCTTGATTGAAGTAAAACATGATGGCTCTGGCTCTTCATATTTAAAAACATTGTGAGGCTTCAAAATATACTTGCTATAGAATGCTAGACTTGATTCCTGCTTTATTTCATGAATTCCTTTCTTGAATGTGAATTTAAAAATGAAAAAATCAGATTGGTTAATATTAGGATTAGATTGAGATTGAGGTTTATTCAAGGTAGTCAAATCCATGAGATGCCTTAGCTTATGCGATGCCTTTGAGCAATAGGCACTGGAAAAGTGTTCTTATCAGTGAAGAAAAAACATTTTAGTAAAGGAAAGAAGTTGATTTGCCTAATAAAATTAACTCTTGCATAATAATGGATAATCATTATTTATTTTCCTTCTAGTAAAGTTTTGAATGCTGCATCAAAGTTTATTTCTTCTTTGTGACAGAACTGATAATGTGGGTGTTTGAGGAATAAATGGGAGACATCTATTCTCACTTGTACAGTTTGGAAGATTCATTTGAACCACGATTTTTAAATTAATTAGAATGGTATTGTTAATTGATTTCAATGTGTTATTTGGTGGAACGTTGTAAGATTTTTATAAATTCACTATCATGAAAACCTTATTGCTTGAAAGACTTTGAAGGTCGAAATGCTTTTTGTCTACTGTGATTCTCTCAGATTAAGCTTTATGAACTTCTACACATTTACAAAATAACTTTCCTAAGCAGCCTTATTTTCTGAGTTATTCACCAAAGAGCCACTTGCAGGAAGAACTTACAGAAATAGATTATTTATTTCCATTATATTTGTATTATCTGTGTTTGATTTAATTAGACTAAGCTTGTGGGAATCAAATTTATTAAAGTTTTAAAAAAAAAAATCTAATTTGAAACATTGCTGGTTTATTCTTCTTAATGCTGGATCTTGGAGATAGATGATTTAAAAATGGTTCTTAAAGCCTGAAATTTTTAGAATTATAATTGGTTATGGCTTAAGAAATGTTTACTCAGTTTGGATATGGCAAAATGGTATGAACTAAGAGGTTTGATAACAGTAATGCTTGAGAAATTGAAGTTAAAAACACTGCTTTGTAATCTTTAGATGTTGAGCATTGTTAAGCTGTTCAATGGTAGTGAATATATTGTTCAGATGGTTCCATGGATTAAATAATGTCCTGGGAGTCGATAAATGTGTTAGATATTGTAAGCATACAATATTTGTTGTTGATGATTTTTATTCTTGTGTAAGCTATAAAAGATTGTTAAATAGATATGTTTAAAGAATGAGTTAAATACTAAGGCTAGAAATTGTAATACAATGAAAAGAACGCTGCCTACAAATTTAGCAAGGTTCGAGTGTATCAAAGTTAAAAATATTGAAATTATGTAAGTAATAGATTAAAGATGTTGATTTGCCCATGATTGCATTGATAATTGATTGAAGTTTGGATAATAACAAGAAGTCAAGTTACTGTTTTGAAGTTTATAATTTGTGAACCATGTTTTAAAGTATATAGCACTATTTAGGATCAAAGTCTCTGTTTATTTTGGAATTATGCATTTAACTAGTAAAAGAAGTGGAATTGATTGTTTGATGATTGCTGGAAGAATGAAATGGTTCTTGTAGAAATCATTGGTCAAACATTGAGAATAAGAAATACTAATTGGAGTAAAGTAATTACAAGTTATCTTTTAATCTTAAATAGTCAAGATAGCTATAGTAAACAATAATGATTCATAGATATAAATAGTGGGGTAGTCACAAGCATATTAGGACCCGAGAGAGACGCTTAGTATAAATACAGAAGTACATATATTAACTTACTCTTATTATAATATGATGTGTAGATAGGCTTTGATATTGGTATGAGTTCACCAAGACAGTGGAAAGTAAAGGATCTGGTTCAGGAAATAGCTCTGGTGTCCAGGTAGTAGTTTAATTCATATATAAATTTCTATATATAATTTTGTAATATCTGTGGCATTTAAATGGGCATTATTCCTGTTAAGATATTGATGATATTTATGGAGTACTCCAAGGCCTAGGTGGGTCGCTCCCCCTTTGCCAGTTAAATTCCTATAACCGTGAGGGTTATTGAGTAGCTGTGAGGGCTACAATTAAATTCCTATAACCGTGAGGGTTATCGAGTAGCTGTGAGGGCTACAGTTAAATTCCTATAACCGTGAGGGTTATTGAGTAGCTGTGAGGGCTACAATATAATTCCTATAACCGTGAGGGTTATTGAGTAGCCGTGAGGGCTATAATTGGAAAATCCTGCAGGTAATGGTTTAAAAGGGATATATGGTTTCATTATATGCACAGGTTTATGAAATTGATGTATATGTATATATATATAAGTGCACACATGATATGAAATAAACTGCTATTGAGATTTACAATCTCACTGGTTTTCAAAACGTTTTCAGTATAGCAGAATGGGAGTAGCTAGCTGGGAAAGAAGTAAGGTAATGTGAAGGGGCAGGAATGCCTGCTTTGTCTTGTACCCTGTAGGTAGTTACTTTAGGAACCTATTTACCGGTGTATGTTGTATGATTAAATAATTAAGACAAGTTGGAAGCTTGTCTAGTAATTAATATATATATATATATATTTGCATATGTAGATATACCCTTAATAAATAATAGAATTACATACCCATGTAAGAGGGTTATCAATCGAGATAACCCGCCAATATATTATTATAGTAAGAAATGTGGAAATAGATAAATAGAATGTAATCTAAAGAATAGGTAAATATAATGTAAGAGGTTTGACTCCCCAAGCATTATAATTCGAGTTATTTTAATTGTTTTAATAACCACTCTATTTTATTGAAAGTTTAAAGATGATCCAACTTATCAGAAAATTTCATTTGAAAGAAAGGAAATTTGATTTAATACTCTGGAAAGAAAAAAAGTTTTAAATTTTTCGTATTTCTGAGCTTCCGGAATTAAAAAGTGGTTATAAATCAATTAAAATGCTATAATATAGTAGTAAAAATTTAGGTGTTACATTTTTGGTATCAGAGCAAAGATTCTGGCATTGGTTAGCTAGAATACTTTGCTTGTTAGTCATTTGTTCATAGATACCCTTAGAACACCTGTAAAAATTATTTTATAGAGAATATTGATAGTAACAAATAGAGAGAAAGTAGAAGTGAATCAGTGAAGAACCCATTAGAGAAGATTAGAATAGGTTGATATGGTTTAGGATGAGAACTATTGAGCTTAATTTTTGTGTTTTACTTGCTCTGTTACGGTTGGCAATGAGGAATATTGGGTTAATGGTGGGGATTTCGATTTTGGTGGCCGCATTGATGTTGGTTATGTTCGAGATTGTGATTGGTTAAATTTTGTATTGACTTAGTTTCTCAAAGTCTAAAAAGTTATGTAAGAGGTAGTTCATAGAAGGATAATGGATGATGAAAATGTGATCTCTAATAGTTCCCTTTAGATAGGGGAAAATTTTGAAATTTGAGTTTAAATTCTGGTTGACTGGGATAAAGGGTTGAATAAAGGTTATTGTTATTACCCTTGGGAAGATATAAGAAGTGAGATATGGATATTGGAAGTGAATTATGTTGACATTTTATTGAATGTTGGATCAAAATTGTGACTTGATTCTGAATGCTGATAGCTCTAGGCTTGAAATTTGGCAGTGGTTATACCAATATCAGGGGATGCTTTTGTATAAGAAGCCAGATCAGAAGAAGATTTTCATTGAATTCTAACGATAATTAGGGTGATTTTGAATATTGGAAAAAGTTTTACCCTAGCAAATAAAGGTATATCTTAAAGTTGAAAGATTATTGTGCAAAAAGAAAGGTTGGAGAGTACTTATAAGTTCTCTAAATGGGAGGTATAAGAGGTTTTATTGGAGTTTATTATGAAACTTTAGGAGATATTTCTAGTTTGGAGGAAGATTGAAGTAACAATTTCTCCTCCTAGCAAAATAAAAATGTGAAACCAAGGAAGGATTTGTGAATTTAAGGATTTGTAATGTAGAAATTTGAGTTAAACTCAATTACTTGATGGCAAAAATGATAATATCAATAGCCTATGAATGAGGTTTTCTAGAATAGACATATGAGAAACTTATGATTGATAAAAAAAAATTAATTAAAATTAATTATATAGAAATTTGGTAAGTTCGATAAATTGAGGATGAAATAGATGCTTAAATGTTCTTAGGAATATATCAGAGTAGCAGCAGAAGCATGGTAAGTCATGGTCCTTTGATGGATTATATGATCATTAAAGAATTGAATTGAAATTTCTAGTACTATTATTCAAGTTAAGATTAGTGATTGAACAATTTGAGATTTATTATGATAAGAATATGTTCTAAGTTCAGAATTTTGGAAGTATGGAGTTTGAATTATGGGAAAAAAAAATCTTGTGAAAGATTACAGAGTATTATGATTTAACATTGATCAAGTGTGATGTAAGAGGATGTTTATAGAACAGTTATTAGGCAAAAGCCTAAAGCAGAAATGGAATTTGGTCAGAAATATCCTTAACTGCATTGGTATTTGGTTTTCCTTCTATTGAAAAAGAAGCCCTGGCCAGGCAAAAAGGGGAAACTTTATATCAATGTAGCGGGATAGATTGACCAAGAGCAATAGAAGTAGATCTAAGAAAAGAAAGAAAAGGGGATCACAATAGATCCAAAAGAAAGACATATTTACATGGATGAGTGGGGGGGCTTCGTGCCATCATCCCTACCATGAGAACCAAAGCCGTGAGGGGTGTGTGTGGGGCCCAGAGCCATGGGAGCATCCCTACCTAGAGCGGACAATATCAAAGATGAGCAATATATGCTAATTTTCAGAATAGATTATGATGAATTGATGAGATGAAGATTGGGAAGAAATAATGTGCTATTTTACATGTGTAATTTCTGTTGGTTCTGACAAATTTGAGGCTGGCGTTTTGTGTCCTATTTTGATTCTATGTTGCTCTGTTTTGGTTCAAAATGTGATTTGGACTGCACTTTTGAATTGTTGGCTTGATGGTGATGATTATTGGATTAACTTTAGTTTTAGTGTTTGCTTTTGCCTGGTGCAATTTTATGCTCTGTTTTGTTTTGATGTTGGGTGATTGGGAAGGAAGAGTAATGATTGTGGTTGGTTCTTGTTTCACCTAAGTTTATTGCGGTTTTGATCTGTTTTGTCCATATGGTGCTTAAGTATGTTCTGAATTGCTTTGGTGTATGTGTGTTTGTTAAATTATGTTTGAGTGGTTCTAATTCGGGATATAATATCCTATTTAAACCTTAGGCTTGTCAATGTTATTCTAAACTTTGTTGTGGGATTGAAAGTTTCTTTTAAATTCCCTTTCCAGTGTTATTGATATTTGTGATTGCTGTGTTTAATTTCTGATTTGCTTGAAATTTATAAAGGATAATGAAGATAGGATAATAATGGGTTTATGGAATTGTATGTTTATTTATGTTGAATGTGAAATACTGCTTAAGAATGTTAAGAGACAAACCTTTGGTTACGCCTGAAATTCATTTAGTTGATCTCGGCCATTCAAAATATAGTAGTTTGTTCAAATTCTAATATGTTTAGCAACAATTAAGTCTGCTACAAGGGTATTAGAGATAGCATTTGTTTAAAATCGTAGGCATGCTTATGATTGAATATATTAAATAAAATATAAATAGTAAGAGTTTTAATAAGGAATTCTGCGTGTTTAGATTATACTGCGAATGTGAAAATTAATTTTGGTACTTAAGCATGTAGAGGAACAGTCATTTATTCTAAGCTAAAAGAGTTAAATATACCATGATAGTTTGAGTGGTCATAGATTGTGTTGGCCAATCCAAAGTTTGCTGGCTTGAATTTGTTTAATTTATAAAAAAAAAATTGAACTTATATGAATACTATTGTAATATATGTGTTTGTATATTTTAAACTTATGTTGTATGAAGTTCATTATGAATATATTGACTTATTATATTTAATGCGGATGTTAGGGGAACAATTAACTATGGTGATTTTCTAAAATTCGCCTTTGATTGTGACTGAAGTTCATCATGTGAAAAAGTTGTAAGTTTGAGAGATCGATTATAGGTACTGTTTATTATATAGGATTTGATTATTAAAGAGTATATTAGTTACCTTATGAAATGGTTAGTGATAAATTTGAATTGTTTTCTGTTCAAGGTCCTTAAATGTTAGTAGGTAATTCAAGGTATGGTATATGAAAGGGTTAAATTATATGAGTATTGTGAAGCTTGAATGGTAAAAGAAGACTAAAGTAATGGAACTAATGCATTAACAAGATTTGATTATTATATTATTGTTAGTCTAAATGAGGTATGATTACGTTAAAGAATCCAAAAATCATAATTCGCTACGGTTTGAAATGTCCCAAAATATAAGAGGGTTAATAATTATGTTTAAAATATATCAAAGGTGGTATGTTAATATCTTTGGTAATGATTGAAAGTTTTAAGTTGATTAAAGTTGTAAGGATATTTATGCTTATGTGTGTACTGTTTGGATGATTGTGTAAATAGCATGTGAAATATATGCTTAGTGTTGTTGTTATCTTCTTTTTCATTAAGATATTGTAAAGTCAGGGAATAACTAACCATGGAATTTTCCAAATTTCGAGGACGAAATTTATTTAACGGGGGGAGAATTGTAACACCCCAAAAATTTGGATTAGAGATAATAGAGATTTTTTTTAAGGTTTTGGGGGTGTCATTTAGAAATAAAAAAAAAAGTCTTATAAATAAATTTATTAGGTAAAGATGTATTTCTAATAATTTTAAGATTTATTTATTTTTATTAATTGAGGAAAAATAATTAGATTATAAATTTTAATTTGGAAATTTGAGGAAAAACTATTTTGAGGCCCAAATAAATTTATGGGTAAGAAAATATCTAATCTGATATGAGAATTAATTTTAGGAAATTAATTTTTCAGATAAGGACCAAACTGAAAATAATAGAAAGATTAAGAATAGGGACTAAATTGAAAAGAACAGAAGTTAAAAGGGCCGAAACGAAATTATCTCCTAACCCCTTATAAAATCAAACCCTCCCTCTTTCCTTCTCCATTCCGTCCCCTCTCCCTGTCTTCCCTCTGTCCTCACTCTCTCCGTATTCTCTCTTCATCCACAGCGGCGACGGCAACGATTTCCGGCGACAGTGGGCTCCCATGGCGCATGCAAGACCGGATTTAAACTCCGGTGAGCCTCCTCTTTCTGTATATACCCTTTAGTCTTTGTATTAGCATCGTTTTGGAAGAGTGAGGGTTTGGGTAGTCTTGATTTGTGGGGTTTTTGTGCATCTTTCACCGATTAAATCAAAGCTTATGATTAGATTTTTGTTTTCCCTAGAGAAATTGGATCATGCATGAAAGAATTTGGTTGGGCTCTCAAAAATTCTGTTTCTGTTAATGTTCACCTTCGAGTTTTGACAGATTTCGACCCAAAACTACCTAAAAGCTTGATTAAAATTAGTTAGAAGTAAGATATAACTAGGTATGTTCGATTGCATGTGAGTTTTTGCTGAGCTGTTGGAATTTTCGAAATTTCCAATGTATTCCTTTGTTTGGTTCGATTTTCTGTTTTGTATGGATGTGGTTGATAATTAAATGAGATAAAGATGATAGAAATATGATAGAATTAATATAGAGTCATGAATGTGGATTTTCGGTGGTGTGTGAAAAAAATGAGATTGTTGATTTGTATGCTCTGTTTTTCGGTGAGTGGATGCTTAAGTTTCTTTTAGTAGGTGATATATGAAATTATGAAATTGATGTTCTGTTTTGGTGCAAGTTTCTGTCGGGAAGTTGTATTGGATTCAAATGATGAAATTAACTCTAATTCATACATATAAGATGGCATGAATGGTTAGGGATTTTGGCTGAAATAAACGATGTTTAGATAAATACATACATATGATGTTAAGTTGATTTTAGGAGTTTTAAGACTTATCTATCTATGTAGAAATTCTGAATCTTTTTTGAATGATGATTTGTGCAGTTTTGAATTTAAATTATTGGAGAAGATGAGCAATAAGTAAATCTGATTGAAAATTAGCTCTTTATGCTCTAGGATGTAAAAAGGACTGTAGGTGCTGTTTGGGATTTAATGGTTTTAAGATTCGTCTTGGTAGAGTGACCGAATGATTAAGTTAGAGGGATAATAAATGGTCTTTGGTTAAAAAGAATGTAACATGTTAAGCTAGCTTCATATGGTTTAGTGAATGATATTCTTCAATTGGTAAGTGGTAATACAAGAGACAGAGGATAAGGTGGATCTTGATTGAAGTAAAACATGATGGCTCTGGCTCTTCATATTTAAAAACATTGTGAGGCTTCAAAATATACTTGCTATAGAATGCTAGACTTGATTCCTGCTTTATTTCATGAATTCCTTTCTTGAATGTGAATTTAAAAATGAAAAAATCAGATTGGTTAATATTAGGATTAGATTGAGATTGAGGTTTATTCAAGGTAGTCAAATCCATGAGATGCCTTAGCTTATGCGATGCCTTTGAGCAATAGGCACTGGAAAAGTGTTCTTATCAGTGAAGAAAAAACATTTTAGTAAAGGAAAGAAGTTGATTTGCCTAATAAAATTAACTCTTGCATAATAATGGATAATCATTATTTATTTTCCTTCTAGTAAAGTTTTGAATGCTGCATCAAAGTTTATTTCTTCTTTGTGACAGAACTGATAATGTGGGTGTTTAAGGAATAAATGGGAGACATCTATTCTCACTTGTACAGTTTGGAAGATTCATTTGAACCACGATTTTTAAATTAATTAGAATGGTATTGTTAATTGATTTCAATGTGTTATTTGGTGGAACGTTGTAAGATTTTTATAAATTCACTATCATGAAAACCTTATTGCTTGAAAGACTTTGAAGGTCGAAATGCTTTTTGTCTACTGTGATTCTCTCAGATTAAGCTTTATGAACTTCTACACATTTACAAAATAACTTTCCTAAGCAGCCTTATTTTCTGAGTTATTCACCAAAGAGCCACTTGCAGGAAGAACTTACAGAAATAGATTATTTATTTCCATTATATTTGTATTATCTGTGTTTGATTTAATTAGACTAAGCTTGTGGGAATCAAATTTATTAAAGTTTTAAAAAAAAAAATCTAATTTGAAACATTGCTGGTTTATTCTTCTTAATGCTGGATCTTGGAGATAGATGATTTAAAAATGGTTCTTAAAGCCTGAAATTTTTAGAATTATAATTGGTTATGGCTTAAGAAATGTTTACTCAGTTTGGATATGGCAAAATGGTATGAACTAAGAGGTTTGATAACAGTAATGCTTGAGAAATTGAAGTTAAAAACACTGCTTTGTAATCTTTAGATGTTGAGCATTGTTAAGCTGTTCAATGGTAGTGAATATATTGTTCAGATGGTTCCATGGATTAAATAATGTCCTGGGAGTCGATAAATGTGTTAGATATTGTAAGCATACAATATTTGTTGTTGATGATTTTTATTCTTGTGTAAGCTATAAAAGATTGTTAAATAGATATGTTTAAAGAATGAGTTAAATACTAAGGCTAGAAATTGTAATACAATGAAAAGAACGCTGCCTACAAATTTAGCAAGGTTCGAGTGTATCAAAGTTAAAAATATTGAAATTATGTAAGTAATAGATTAAAGATGTTGATTTGCCCATGATTGCATTGATAATTGATTGAAGTTTGGATAATAACAAGAAGTCAAGTTACTGTTTTGAAGTTTATAATTTGTGAACCATGTTTTAAAGTATATAGCACTATTTAGGATCAAAGTCTCTGTTTATTTTGGAATTATGCATTTAACTAGTAAAAGAAGTGGAATTGATTGTTTGATGATTGCTGGAAGAATGAAATGGTTCTTGTAGAAATCATTGGTCAAACATTGAGAATAAGAAATACTAATTGGAGTAAAGTAATTACAAGTTATCTTTTAATCTTAAATAGTCAAGATAGCTATAGTAAACAATAATGATTCATAGATATAAATAGTGGGGTAGTCACAAGCATATTAGGACCCGAGAGAGACGCTTAGTATAAATACAGAAGTACATATATTAACTTACTCTTATTATAATATGATGTGTAGATAGGCTTTGATATTGGTATGAGTTCACCAAGACAGTGGAAAGTAAAGGATCTGGTTCAGGAAATAGCTCTGGTGTCCAGGTAGTAGTTTAATTCATATATAAATTTCTATATATAATTTTGTAATATCTGTGGCATTTAAATGGGCATTATTCCTGTTAAGATATTGATGATATTTATGGAGTACTCCAAGGCCTAGGTGGGTCGCTCCCCCTTTGCCAGTTAAATTCCTATAACCGTGAGGGTTATTGAGTAGCTGTGAGGGCTACAATTAAATTCCTATAACCGTGAGGGTTATCGAGTAGCTGTGAGGGCTACAGTTAAATTCCTATAACCGTGAGGGTTATTGAGTAGCTGTGAGGGCTACAATATAATTCCTATAACCGTGAGGGTTATTGAGTAGCCGTGAGGGCTATAATTGGAAAATCCTGCAGGTAATGGTTTAAAAGGGATATATGCTTTCATTATATGCACAGGTTTATGAAATTGATGTATATGTATATATATATAAGTGCACACATGATATGAAATAAACTGCTATTGAGATTTACAATCTCACTGTTTTTCAAAACGTTTTCAGTATGCAGAATGGGAGTAGCTAGCTGGGAAAGAAGTAAGGTAATGTGAAGGGGCAGGAATGCCTGCTTTGTCTTGTACCCTGTAGGTAGTTACTTTAGGAACCTATTTACCTGTGTATGTTGTATGATTAAATAATTAAGACAAGTTGGAAGCTTGTCTAGTAATTAATATATATATATATATTTGCATATGTAGATATACCCTTAATAAATAATAGAATTACATACCCATGTAAGAGGGTTATCAATCGAGATAACCCGCCAATATATTATTATAGTAAGAAAGGTGGAAATAGATAAATAGAATGTAATCTAAAGAATAGGTAAATATAATGTAAGAGGTTTGACTCCCCAAGCATTATAATTCGAGTTATTTTAATTGTTTTAATAACCACTCTATTTTATTGAAAGTTTAAAGATGATCCAACTTATCAGAAAATTTCATTTGAAAGAAAGGAAATTTGATTTAATACTCTGGAAAGAAAAAAAGTTTTAAATTTTTCGTATTTCTGAGCTTCCGGAATTAAAAAGTGGTTATAAATCAATTAAAATGCTATAATATAGTAGTAAAAATTTAGGTGTTACATTTCCCCCTCCTCCCCACATACTTCTTTTATTTGCACAAGTGAAGGTGATGGGCCTTGTGCCACATGCATAGAAATTAATGATTGGCTTTCCACTTCGCATGATGTCGCTTCTTCATCTAGTTCAGTTGATAACATTAATGAACATGCCACACTTGATAACCAACATGAAAATTGTTCAACTCTTGATCCCAATTCTTTTCTTTCTTTAGATAGTTTAATAAGGAAAGATTCAAATGCTTTAATTGATAAAATTGTGAACAAGAATGAATCTTTCCATTTAGTTTTATCTTGTGACTTGCCACCCGACATTGGTGAAAAAGAAATTGAATATTTTGAAACACCCAATGTCGAGGGTGATGCCAATGTGGCTGCATGCTTGGTTCCTACTGATGGGAACCATATCGATTTGCTTGGTTGTGATGTTTACTTGGAGAATCCTGCTTTGAAATTGCATATGTCATGTTTTAGATCTCTCCATGTATTCTATTTTGGACTAGATACTGCTGCTGGTCCGGTGTTTCTTTTTCAGGAACCCCCACTACCAAGGAAGTCCAATATAGGAGAAGGAGCCACATTGAAAAAAAGCATGCTTCTCATCTTGGATGAGAACTTCTCCTTTAAGTGCCTTAAGAGGCCAAAACAAAGGTTGTCTCTTTCCTCACTTATTTTCTTCCTAATCTTCATGCATATTGTAGCTTAATTGTTATATGAGGAAGATAAGTGTGGGGGAGGGACACATTCCAGTATTAAAAAGAGTAGTTGTTTTTCTTTCAATTCCTAGGATTAATAAATGCTTCTTGCTCACACACCAAGACCACACTTGATTTCAACAAGTTTAAATTGGTATTTCCATATTTTGCTACATTGAGGACAATGTAGAAATTAAGTGTGGGGGAGGGATGTGTTTTGTAGTGAGTGAAGTGGGTTAAAAAAAAATTATTGCATCTTGGTTATGTTTCTAGCTTCAAAAAACTTGAAAATTTTGAAAAATTTTGAACTTTTCCTCACTTCTACTGTTGTTGATCCTTGGACCGGATATGATATTTTTGGAATTGTTTTGGCAATATGGGAATTGTTTCATGCTTCTGGATGTGTGTTGATGCTTTTGACTTATCTTCTTGATCGGCACTTTGTTGATTGGAATTGATGCTTTATGGTTGAATCTTGTGTGTAGTTGATCTTTGTTTATGAGTTTAGGAGAATTAGCCATGTTGTGAGGTTTATTTGGGCCTATTGTTCATTCTTGTGTAATATTCACTTGTTGCCATTCTCTAGAACTTGTTTGCATTCTTGATCAAAACTTGTTGCATTTAATGTAATGAAGCATGATAAAGGCATTCATTTCATACCATATCATCCCAAACACAAACCATAAACACTTCTTCCATTTGTCGCCCCATTTGATCCCTTCACTTGATGTTTTGCATTTGACATGCCAAAATACGAAAAGTTGCATCATTGCTTGTATTGTTTGAAAAATGCCACTGCTTTGTTGGACATGAGCATGCCATGTATGGAGAAAAACAAAAGAAGAAAAAGAGTGAAAAAGAAAAAGAAAATGTAAAAAAAAAATGCAAAATAAGGCATGCGTGGTTTTAGCAAGTTGCAATTTGGTGCTTTGAGTTGAATTAGGCATTTAAGCATGCACAACATCATGTTTCATTCATTTCATCACACCATGAAGCCATTCCATCATTTCAACCCCAAAAAGTCCTTTTGATGCATTGCACTTCTTGTGTTTAAGTGGCGATCTTAGAGTTCTTACAAGCATATGGTAGAATGTGGGCCAATGTGGATCTTGAGAGTAGAAAATTAAACCCTATATGGTGAGCAGAGCGAAACACTTATCCTTGAGTGACTTTCTCCTCTACTCATCCTCATTGCATTCACTACACTCATGGTTAGCTCTTTAGCATCAAGTCATTCCTCATTGCTTGTTGATTAGGGGGTTGTATATTTGTGTTGGCTCATATTCATCTAGCATGTTGAAATTCTCATTTATGCCTTACTTACCATTGTTCTTAAGTTTTAAAATTTGTCTTTGTCCAGGAGTACAAAGGTTTAAGTGTGGGGGAGTTGACAAATCTCGGATTTGTATGGTTTTTATATGCCTAATTTGAGGCAATTAACATGATTGAGATGCGATATTGGTCCAATAATGCCTAATGTAGAACTTAGACTCTTAGGTGAAATTAGTGTTAGATTAGGGTTAATTAGCCATAATTGTAGATTAATTTGTATGAATTGGTTTATAGGGCTATTTGATCCTTGTTTAGTCTTGTTTCCACTTGCAGGGTCGCTCAGGACCAAAAGATTGGACTCGGGACGAAGAAAAAGACCAAACAAAGACGCAGAATTGAAGGCTCCTCGCCGCGGCCTCGCCGCGGCGAGTCAGACGGCGAAGAGGCCCCCAAATTCCAGAGAAAGAGTGAGCTCGCCGTGGCGAGAAAACCATAAGGGTCCAGAAGCAACAGCTCCTCGCCGTGGCGAGGTGACGGCGAGCGAAGCGTTCTACAGCTTATCAGTTCGCGAATTTCAAGCCCAATTTGGATCCAACTTGAAACCCACTCACTTGACCCGACTTGGGGGACTTAAAACACGAATCAAACACCCCATTAGGGCAGATTTGGAGCCACCACTCACACCCAAACCCTAGCTCTCTCTCATCTTCATCTCCATCTTCATCTTTCTCACTTCCTTCCACCCCAAATCCGTGTCCTCTTTCCTTCCCACTTTGGTTGCTGTTCTTCCCATGGAGTAGCAGCTAGGCTCCACCATTCTTGGTGGTGGGAGCCAAGGGATGAGCTTGAATAGGGGAGTTTTCTAGTTCTAATCCTTCTTCTTCTTGTTGTATTTATGCTTTTCTAGGGTTCTAGGAGTATATTTATGACATTTGGTTATGTTCTTGATTTCTATATTTTGTATAAGGGTTGGAAACTATTTTATGTTGTTTTGTTCTTGTTGAATGCTTGACATTGTGCTATATTAACTTTGAGTTTGATGAAATTTATGGGTTCATGATTTTGTTATTCTCTTAGTGAAAATTATGTGCTAATGCAAGGTGGCTTGGTTATCCGCGGCGAAGTGAATCTGCCTCTGCCCATTTTTGGGAGAGCTCGCCGTTAGCTCGCCGCGGCGAAAGCCACGGCGAGCGACATTTGTGTCTGTTATTTTTGGACTTCGCCGTGGGCTCGCCGCGGCGAGACCCACGGCGAACTTCGTGTTTCTGCCCGTTTTGGACAGATCAGGCGCGTTTTCACTGATATAAAAGCTAGGGCTTCGTTGTGAGCCCTCATTCTTCGACTTCTGGGCATATTTTGGGAGTGTTTTGCTTTGCTAGGGCTTGGAGCTTGGTGGGGATTTGGCTTGGGCTTGGAGCTTCAGAGAGATTTGGGCTTCCTCTCTTGGTTTATCTCTTCCTTCTTCATTCTCTTCTCTTGTTCTGTTGTAATGTTGTATATATATGCTCCATTGGAGTTGTAGAACATGAGTAGCTAAATACTTTGATTCTAGGATTATTTTGAACCCTTGTATGTATTGATTCTTGATTACTCCTCTTGATTTGTGATTAATGATATCTATGTGCTTATTTTACCCCGTTCTTAATGCTTCTAAGTGCTTGATCACCATTTAGATGTTGTGTTCGCTTGATTTATGACTCGAGAGAGCTAGGTTGAGTGTAGAACTTGGGTAAAGTAGTGCAAGAACCGGAAGTTTGCATGACGAACGGATGGTTTTGTTGGTAAGATAGAGATATACTTGCTAGCATTGCATAGTCACATTAGGGTTGGAGTGTGATAATTGGGTTCTATCAAATTGTGGCAAGAGATTATGCAAAGAATAGGACTAAACACTTGTTCTTGACTCGAGAGAGCATTACAAGTACTCTTTGAACCCTAGATTAGCACATGGTTTCGTTGAGAGCTTATTGAGGGGAGGTTAATTGAGTTTTGAGAAGTACAAAGGGGGATAGATAATCCTAGGACCCTTTTTATCCTTGAAGTTGGGGAATCACTTGTTTATATTTTATTTTCTTATTTAATTTTCAATCTCAACATTTGTGTCACTCAAATTGGGCGAGAGTGTAATAATCATTGTTTGACCGGGTTTTGGACAAATCCTCGTGGGAACGATACTCTACTCTTCACTTTATTACTTGGCACGACCCGTGCACTTGCGGCACGTGGCGAACAAGTTTTTGGCGCCGTTGCCGGGGATTTGTTTCCCAAAACCGTCCGTGGTCAACCTTGGTTAGAGCACTAGTAGCTTAAGCTTGAGTTTGTATATATTTGCTTGTGTGTTTGTTTTTCTCTTTTAGTTTCTTTTCTTGTGTCCATGTGTATATTTGTTTTCTTTGTTTGTCTTTTTGTTTTATAGTTATTTTCTTTTAATTTTTGTTATGGATTATCCTTGGTGGACTACTGGGGCAAGTGATGAATTTGAACAGGATAATGATTATCTACCTTCTTGCTATGAGCCTAATGCTTTTGAAACTCAATATGAGTACATTTGTTGCAATTTTTGTGGAGATAATCATTATATTGATCAATGCCCCCATGTCTCAACCTTGGATTATGTATGGGATGATTTCAATAGGGTTCAAACTGATTGGCATGATAATTCTTTTTACCCTAGTTGGAATCATGAGCATTCATTGCCTTGGGATCCAAATGTTTCTTTCCCTCCATATGCATCATATTGTCAACCATCACCTAATCATGTAGAAGAAATCACTCCCATTCATGAGAAAAAACCCACAATAGAGGAGATGCTTGAGCGTATTTTAGATAATCAAAATGAAATGAGAGCTTGGACAAATGAGAAACTTAATGAACATGCACTAGCTCTTAAAAGTTTAGCATCTAGGGCAGATGAATTGGCTTCTACCATTGAGTCTTTAAAGCAAACAGGCATTTTTATTAATAATTCCAATGACTCTTATGTGGAAGAGGCCATTTCAAGTGAGCAATTGCCTATGGGAAGTGATAATGTGCTATTAATGGAATGTAATACTTTTGTGGGTGATTGTGAGCTAGAAATTGAAGAGGGAGAGAACAACATTGAGTTTCCAATTGAGGTTTCGAGTGGGGAGCCTAATTTTTGTCATTGGGAACAAGAGCATAGAGAGGAATTCCCTGCAATTTGTGTTCAAAATCCTCTTACTAATATAGCTTGGCTCTTACTGATGAGAGTCAAGTAGATTTCATTGGGTTTTCAAAATATTTGGGGGTTAATGAGGATAAATTTGAAACAATTGAATTCATACCTCCCATGTGCCATAATGCATCATGTTCCTTAAAATCACACATGATTGAGGGAACATGTACTTCTTGTCTAATTGAATACCCAATATTTTTGAAACCTTGTCTTTCAAAGAGAAATGAAGACAAGGTGATTTCTGTTTTTGATACGTATGACTAGCAACTGAAAGTCTGGCTGAAGACTATAAACTTAGCGCTTCTTGGGAGGCAACCCAAGCTTTTAAAATCTAATATTTTTCATTGTTGTTTTCTTTAGTAGGTGTGACCTCTTTTGAGCATTTTCAAGGTTTGTCATCAAAATTAATTTGAGGCAAAGGAAAGCAAGTTTGGAGCACAAAGCGCATTTACAGGGAAGTATCTTGCATTTCCAATTTTGATTAGAATTGAGTGATTTGATGATAAACTGGTGGTTACATTGACATGAATTTCAATTTTGGAAACTTGGACGTTTACTTGTCATTTTACAATAAGCATGATTTGGATTGATTCAGTATCCACTGAACTAAATGTGGGATCCAATGATAGATGGTTGCTTAGATCATATGTTTGAGAGGAAATTTTGGTTAATATTTTTGAATGCTTGATTTGCATTATTGAGACTGGCTTTCTGACAATTCTGAACCAAATCTTGCACAGAGTTGGAAATGGTTTGGATGCTTTTGTTTGGAGATGTTGTAGTATTTGAGTGTATATTTTCTTTCTCAACTAATAGACTCTAGAACCTATCTTGGAATCTCTTGAGGCTTTGTAATGATTCTTGCATGATTTTGGAAAATGATATGGGCATTCTGTCAAATGCGTTTGAGCCTTTCAAGCCAACCCTTGAAATAATTCCTTTTGCACCCTCTTTGAGCCGTATAATGAAAAACCATATGAATTTTCTTTTTGGAACCCACAATAGACCTTAACCTTAGCAACTTGAAAAACCATGTATTACCCGAATTTTGAGATAATTGATAAATCATTGGTAGAAGGTATTGGATGGTTGCTACAAAAATTGGTGTGGGAGTGTAAGTGGTCCATGATGTTCAAAGTTTGTACTCCAAAGTCATTGCAAGTTTATGGAAGAATAAAAGAAGAAAAGAAAAAGAAAAAGAAAAAGGAAAAGAGTTTACTTTCAATAAGACTTGGAGTGCACAAACATCATTTTGAGATAAGTTTGGGGGAGTGGTTTGAATTTTGGAAGGGAATTTTGTATAGAAAAGAAAGATGAGCTCCTTAGTGTCATTTATCTCAAGATCTTTGAATTCTCTTTATAACTTTCTTTCTATAACCTTAACCCTTGGCCTCATTACAAGCTTATAAAGTCCCATTGATTTTGAATTCATGTAAGCAATTCTTTTGGTGGAGAGAGAGGAAGAGAGTAGGCATATGAAGTTTTGAATGTTGAGAGAGCTTAATATATATTGAAATGTTGCAATTTTCTTCTTTACAATTGCTGAAGAATTGTTCTCTAGCTTCACACACACACTTAATAATTGTTGGGAAGTTTGCTCTTGATGTGTGAGTTTTGCATTCTTCCATATTCCATTGCTTTCACATTGAATATATCTTCTTGAGCAGCCCATGAGGAAAGCTCTCTGCATGCATAGTAAGAGGATACTTCATCACTCTAAAGTCTCAAATTTTGTTTTACTCGAGGACGAGTAAAAGTCTAAGTTTGGGGGTGTGATGACTCCTAGAAAGTCATGATTATTTGATTATATTTACTTGAGTTTTTGTCTATTATTGATACATTTTGGATACTCAAGAGGGAAAATGCTCATTTGATTTTCGGTTGCACCTTATTGTATATTTATATAGATTTTGATTGTTTTTGTAGTTAGTTTCTTATGTTGTTGTATATAATTTTTGTAGGAATAAATTAAAGCAATAAGCAAGAGATGTTAGCCCTCCTCCAAGCCCTCAATTGAACAAAAATAAGAAGAAGCCAAAGCAGCCAAAGAAATAAGAAAGCAGAGCAAAGCACCAGAGAAGCAGGGACTTCGCCGTGGACTTCGCCGCTGTAACGTCCCAATTTTTATTAGCTTGGAAATTACATTTTATAGGCATTAATTTAAAGCATGAGGAAGTTTAAGTATTTGTTGATAATCTTCCCTAAGAATTCTCATAAAACATTAAGAAGAATTTATAATAATTAAGTAGAATTTTGCATGGTATTATTTGCTAAGAAACCCATCGAGTTTGAGATTGGGCTTAGAAAATGGACTAGAGAAAGACCTTAGCCCATTATTTGCTTAGAAACTCATCTAGTTTAAGATTGGGCTTAGAAAATGGACTAAGACCTTAGCCCATGAGAAATAGTAATTTCTCCTTGTGAAGCCTAGGTTGGCACCACATGTCATGAAGAAGGAATTATGTTGCAAATAATAAATAAATAAGGAATTGTAAGCATAAAATTATATTAAAGAAAAGAAAGCATGAGTGGAGCATTAGGTAAGGGAAAGAAAAGCAAGAAAAGAAAAGAAAGCATGAGTGGAGCATTAGGTAAAGAAAAGAAAGAAAAGAAAGCATGAGTGGAGCATTAGGTAAAGGAAAGAAAAGCAAGAAAAGAAAAGAAAGCATGAGTGGAGCATTAGGTAAAGAAAAGAAAGAAAAGAAAAAGAAAAGAAAGCATGAGTGGAGCATTAGGTAAAGGAAAGAAAAGCAAGAAAGGAAAAGAAAGCATGAGTGGAGCATTAGGTAGGATAAAGTGCAAGAGAAGTCTCAATTCTATTGGATAATGTGTGAAGTGGCTTGGGGTGATCTTTGCCCTCATTTCCCCTATAAATAGGACCTCTTCCATCCTCTTTCTACACACCAAAATTCGTAGCCCCAAAGAAAGTGAGAGAAAGAGGAGTGTTCTTGAGTGTTCTTGAGTATTTTTGAGTGTTCTTGGGTGTTCTTGAGTGTTCTTGAGTATTTTTGAGTGTTCTTGGGTGTTCTTGAGGAGCCTTGAAGGTTAGGACTCCAAGAGAAATTGTAAAGCTTTAAGGTAGTACTTACTCTCTTACATTTCCAGCATTGTTTCAATATTGTGATGTGGTATTTGGCTGCCTTGATGAATCATGTTTGAAGTGATTATGTGTTTCTTATAATGCTATGGCCATATGTTATTATTTAAGAAATAAATGCTCACATGTATAAGTTATTGGTATTGCCATATCTTGTCCAATGTTAAACTTGCATGGTTGTTTGTTGAGTATTGTGCTGCTGAGATTTTCCCCAAAATCTCACCCCCCAAATCTAAACCATTTTAGGAGCAAGTTCATCAAAGGAGAAAGAGAAGAAGCTAGCCTAGTCAAGATGAAGAATTCAATGTTCTTGTTTTTGTTATGCATCTTTGAACTCATGATAAATCTGTAATATTGTTGGGATGCTTTTGATTATGCTGTTATTATGTTATCCTTTTGGATTTATGTATGTATATGGTCATTCTTGGCCATTAAGAACAAGTTTTAATTCATGCAAATGAAATGCTGTTTTCTGGGTTCCATTCTGTGCAATGTCTATTGTTGATATTATTCGAGATAGAAGATGAATTCCTTTAGCTTTGGAATTTTTATGTAAAATAATAGACATGTAGGGCTTTTTGGAAACCCAAAAACGAAGTAAATTGGAGTTATGTAGCTTAATCTAAAAATCACGCAAGAAGGCCAATATTTCTGGGCTCGAAAACGAAGGCAGGTTGGGAAAATCAAATATCTGTATCACCTGGGTTGATGCATATTATGTTTGATATTTTTCCCAGAAAGAGGACTCTTCAAGCTTTAATTTGAGACTTGAACCAAGTCAAAACCATTTTTCTACAATTAGTTATGATTTTTCAAAGTTGCTGGAAAAGTTCCGCATTTTCAGCATTTTTCCAGAAATAAAGAAAAGTTTTAAAAGTTGTGGTTTTGATGTTCTAAGTCCCATATGAGCTTGAATATGATTCCCAAAGATTATTAGGCTTGGGAATGAGTCCTAGAAGTAGGTGTTACACTTTTTGGTATCAGAGCAATGGTTCTGGAAAACTTAGAAATCGAACATATCTCTTAGAACCCTTAATAAGTGACTTAGTCATATTATCCTCTAGAGTTCATAGCAAGCTTTGGGGTTATACTTTCAGGATTATCAAATATGACATCCGAAAGTAATATTGGCTCAACCTAAGGATATGAATCGGAAAATGACTCGGTAGAAAGTGTTGGCTACCTAGAGCAATTCCGACCATCCATAAAAAGGGTTAGAAGAGTATCGGCGCATAGGACATGGCCGGAAGGAATTGGAAGTCATAACCAAGCTAGAGCTAGGCCAGGTTTAGGTGGTTGGATAATTGAGGATGAGGAGACGATGTAGCCTCAAGAGCTTCACTCAAGGGAGAGCATTAGAAGAAATGATGAAGTAGATGACGAATGGGCGTATGCAAGGTCTTTAATTGAACAAGGACGCATGATTCCTAGAGCAACTCAAGAAGCCATGATAAGGGCAGGTTATGGGCAGAGGCTTGACCCATTAAGCGGAAAAGCAAGCTCTCAAGAAGAAAGAGGCCCGAACCTATCTCTAGGAGGATGATCGCCCATAGTAGCTCTCAATGAAAGGAGGGAAGCACTCCCAACTGCCGAAGAATGGACAAGGATGAATGCTGGACTTGGTTATATGCTTCCAAAAGAAGAAGAAGAGGACCCCATAGAGTATGAGCTTGAAGAGGAGGAAGAAAGAGCCAATGGGAGTTGAGATGCTAGTTAAAGAATTTTTGGAAGGTCCCCTCATTGGAGAATGATAAGGAGGCATCATCTTCAAAGCTGATCAAAGAATGTGATCCAGGAGAGGATAGTGTCCAATTTGATATGGTAGTATCAAGCTAGTTAGTCTTAGTCTTAGGTAGTATGATGAAATGAAAAGTTCCTTTCTTATTTGCCAAAAGTTATGTTTAAAGAATATGTTTAAGAGAAGTTATGTTTAAAATTTGCGCTAAGAAAAATAATTCCTCTACGCAGATAATCAACCCCTTAAGAGTTAAGAGATGGTGAATACTAGGAGAACACCGAATCATAGGGATCGTGGAAACGATGAGAGGCCTCCAAATGACCCTATGGGAATAATGTTGAATCGCTTAGATCAACAGCAGAGATTGATTGAGCAGCTGCAAGAGGACCTGGCAAGAGAAAGGCAAGAGCGAGAGCAAGGCGCCAATGGAATTCAACAGCCTGAGATCGTAGTTAATCAAGAGGGCCAGCTTATTGCAAAGTTTTGCAAGCATCATCCGCCATCATTTGATGGAACATTCAATGTTCAAAATGCTGAAGACTGGGTCATGAGACTTGAGAAGATTTTCAAAGTCTTAAACTGTAGTTCAGAGATAAGAGCTCAAATGGCAATTTTCAAGTTGGAAAAAGAAGCTGATCGCTGGTGGAGGAATACGGAGATGATCCTGAGAGCAAGAGGAATTGCCATCACTTGGGAAGTGTTCATGGAGCAGTTCAATGAGAAGTATTTTCCAAGGTCTGTTCGGGATCAAAAGGAAGCAGAATTCCTCACGCTTTGTCAAGGAAATAGCGAGCCATTTGATGAGTACTTGGCCAAGCATATTAGTCTGTCAAGGTATTCAACTTATCTGCAGCAAGTTGATGATGAAAGGTGGAATACAAAGAAGCTGGAAAGAGGATTAACTTCGATTATGAAAGAGAAAGTTGCCCCAATGCAGATACGAACCTTTAATAAGCTAGTTGAGGTTTGTAGGATTACTGAGTATAGCTTGAATCATCGAGGAGCAAGTCAGGAGCACTCGAAGATGGGCAAGCAAGCTGAGGAAGGAACTTCCAATTGGAAGAAAGGAAAGAAGCCTTGGAGTAAGAAGTTTAAGAAGTCAGGCCATCAAGGAGGAACTAATGGACACAAGGGTCCAATAGTTTCGGGATGCAGTCAGTGTGGCAAGAACCATGGTGACATACCATGTTTAGCTGGGAAGAATGTCTGCTACAAGTGTGGTAAGCCTGGACATTATGCAAGAGAGTGCAATCAGGAGGAAGGCAGCTCTAGACCTCAAGTTCAAGGAAGGATTTATGCATTAACCCATAATGAAGCTCTCCAGTCGCCAGAGATGATACAAGGTATGATCAAGATCAATCAATTCCTTGTAAATGCATTGTTTGATTCGGGTGCTAGTCATTCGTTCATATCATATGATTGTGCTTGGAGACTAGGTCTAGAAATTTGTAGACTGCCTTATGACTTAAATGTTACCACGCCAACAGAAGCAAAGGTTAGGACCTTCTGTGTTTGCCTAGGATGCATAGTCCAGTACAAACACTGCAGTAGCACATTAGACTTAATATGCCTGCCATTCCTTGACATAGATGTAGTCATTGGATTGAACTGGATGGCTACGAATAGTATACTCCTTGATTGTAAGAATAAGACAATCATCACTCCCCCTAGTAAGATAGAGAATCCTAGCAAGATTAAGTTAAATTTCATAACTACCTCAAGGACAGAGGGATGTTTAGAAGGACGATGCCAAGGATTCATAGTATTTTTCTCAGTACAAGTAGATGAAGAAGAGAAGATTAAAGATGTCCCTGTGATAAGGGAATTTCCTGACATTTTCCCTAAGGAGATAAGCGGAATTCCGCCTCAACGGGAATTAGAGTTCACAATCGATATTGTGCCAGGAGCAAGGCCAATATCAAAGGCACCTTATCGGATGGCTCCAAGCGAGATGGCTGAGTTGAAAACGCAAATCGAAGAGCTGTTGGACAGGGGTTTGATCAGGCCAAGCGTATCCCCTTGGGGTGCTCCAGTGCTATTTGTTAAGAAGAAGGATGGGAGCCTTAGATTGTGCATAGATTATAGGGAGCTTAACAAAGTGACAATTAAGAATAAGTATCCCTTGCCAAGAATAGATGATTTATTAGATCAATTAGCTGGTGCTAAGATTTTCTCCAAGATAGATCTTAGATCAGGATATCATCAGTTAAGAGTGAAAGCTGAAGATATTCCTAAGACGGCATTCAGGACAAGATATGGGCATTATGAGTTCTTAGTGATGCCATTTGGATTGACCAATGCACCTGCTATATTCATGGATTACATGAATAGGATCTTCAGGCAGCATTTGGATCAGTTTGTTGTAGTCTTCATTGACGATATCCTAGTCTACTCCAAATCAGCCGAGGAGCATGAAAGGCACTTGAGAATTGTCTTAAGCATTCTGAGAGAGAAGAAGTTGTTCGCTAAACTTAGTAAATGTGAGTTTTGGCTCACAGAGGTCAGATTCTTAGGACATGTGATCTCTCAAGATGGAGTCGCAGTAGATCCTAGTAAGGTAGAAGCAGTCTTAGAATGGGAGAGACCGAAGACAGTGACAGAGATCAGAAGTTTCCTTGGTTTAGCGGGTTACTACAGAAGGTTTATTCAAGACTTTTCTCGAATTGCCTTGCCAATGACGAAGCTTACAAGAAAGAACCAGCCATTCTTGTGGGACGAGAAGTGTGAGCAGAGCTTCCAGGAGCTGAAGAGAAGGCTAACCTCAACACCAGTACTCACTATCCCAGATCCATCTCAGTCCTATGTGATCTATAGTGATGCTAACAAGCATGGATTGGGCTGTGTATTGATGCAGCAAGGAAAGGTTGTAGCGTATGCCTCTCGACAGCTGAAGACTCATGAGGAGAACTACCCTACGCATGACTTGGAGTTAGCAGCAGTAGTGTACGCTCTCAAAATATGGAGGCATTATCTATACGGAGTTCCCGTAGAGATATTCTGTGACCACAAGAGTCTCAAGTATCTATCCGATCAAAAGGAGTTGAACATGAGGCAAAGAAGATGGATGGAGCTTCTCAAGGATTATGAGTATACGTTGAAGTATCATCCAGGGAAAGCAAACGTAGTAGCTGATGCCCTTAGTAGGAAGGTTATTCAAGCTTCCAGCTTGATGATCAAAGAGCAAGAGTTGCTAGAGAAGTTTAGAGATTTTAACCTAACCTATAGCGTGCAAGTTAAGAGTATGAGAATAGTGGAAACGCGCATAGGATGGGAGTTAGGAGATCAAATCAAGGAAGCGCAACTTCAAGACCCTTATGCAGAGACAATGAAGAATAAATTGAAGAATGAAGACGCACCAGGATTCGAGATCTCAGATGATGGTATAGTAAGGTTTCAGAAGAGGATTTATATTCCTCCAAAGCCTGAACTTCGGAAGAAGATTCTTGATGAAGCGCACAAGAGCAAGTATACCATTCATCCAGGTATCACGATGATGTACCAGGAGCTCAAAGGAATGTTTTGGTGGCCTGGCATGAAGAGGGAAGTAACTCAGTACGTTGCTCAGTGTTTGACGTGCCAGAAGGTAAAGATAGAGCATCAGAAGCCGGCAGGAACTTTGCAATCTTTGGATATCCCAGAATGGAAATGGGAAAGCATATCTATGGACTTTGTTATGGGATTACCTGTAGTGCCTTCAGGAAGTAATGCTATATGGGTAATAGTGGACCGACTAACCAAGTCAGCTCACTTTTTGCCGATCAAAGCAACCCATACCTTAGATAAGCTAGCAGAGTTGTATGTAAAGGAGGTCGTTAGATTGCATGGGGTGCCGACTAGTATCGTATCAGACAGAGATCCAAGATTTACATCTGGATTTTGGACATCATTGCAGAAGGCGATGGGTACAAGGTTAAGGTTTAGCACGGTATATCACCCGCAGACCGACGGTCAAACGGAGCGAACCATTCAGACGCTAGAAGATATGCTACGATCGTGCGTGTTGGAGCTTAAGGGCAGCTGGGATTCACACTTACCTCTTATAGAGTTTGCTTACAATAATAGCTACCATGCGAGCATTCAAATGGCTCCATATGAGGCACTCTACGGTAGAAAGTGTAGATCTCCACTTTGTTGGACAGAGTTGAAAGAAAGAAGTATGTTAGGTCCTGAATTGGTAGATAGAACCTCTCAGCAGATCGAGATGATCAAGCAAAAGCTTCAAGTAGCTCAAAGCAGGCAGAAGAGTTATGCAGACAAAAGAAGAAGGCCATTAGAGTTTGAAGTCGGGGATCATGTTTTTCTAAAGGTATCTCCCACGACCGGTATAGGTAGAGTTCTTAAGTCAAGAAAGCTAAGTCCTAAGTATATAGGACCCTTCCAAATTCTTTCGAAGGTTGGTCCTGTAGCTTATAAAATAGCCTTACCTCCTAATTTAAGCAAGATTCATGATGTCTTTCATGTCTCCCAAATAAAGAAGTATCAGCCGGATCCAGCACATGTCATAGAATATGAGGACATTGCTCTCCGAGACAACTTGTCTTTTGAAGTAAGACCTGAGCGAATCATAGATTCCAAGGTCAAGCAGCTGAGGAATAAGAGCATTCCGCTAGTCAAGGTTGTCTGGAAAGGGTCATCCGCTGAAGAAGCTACGTGGGAAATGGAAGATGCTATGAAAGAAAAATATCCTGAGATATTTAGTTAAGGTATGTGTTAAATTTCGAGGACGAAATTTTTTTTAGGAGGGTAGAAATGTAACGTCCCAATTTTTATTAGCTTGGAAATTACATTTTATAGGCATTAATTTAAAGCATGAGGAAGTTTAAGTATTTGTTGATAATCTTCCCTAAGAATTCTCATAAAACATTAAGAAGAATTTATAATAATTAAGTAGAATTTTGCATGGTATTATTTGCTAAGAAACCCATCTAGTTTGAGATTGGGCTTAGAAAATGGACTAGAGAAAGACCTTAGACCATTATTTGCTTAGAAACTCATCTAGTTTAAGATTGGGCTTAGAAAATGGACTAAGACCTTAGCCCATGAGAAATAGTAATTTCTCCTTGTGAAGCCTAGGTTGGCACCACATGTCATGAAGAAGGAATTATGTTGCAAATAATAAATAAATAAGGAATTGTAAGCATAAAATTATATTAAAGAAAAGAAAGCATGAGTGGAGCATTAGGTAAGGGAAAGAAAAGCAAGAAAGGAAAAAAAAGCATGAGTGGAGCATTAGGTAGGATAAAGTGCAAGAGAAGTCTCAATTCTATTGGATAATGTGTGAAGTGGCTTGGGGTGATCTTTGCCCTCATTTCCCCTATAAATAGGACCTCTTCCATCCTCTTTCTACACACCAAAATTCGTAGCCCCAAAGAAAGTGAGAGAAAGAGGAGTGTTCTTGAGTGTTCTTGAGTATTTTTGAGTGTTCTTGGGTGTTCTTGAGGAGCCTTGAAGGTTAGGACTCCAAGAGAAATTGTAAAGCTTTAAGGTAGTACTTACTCTCTTACATTTCCAGCATTGTTTCAATATTGTGATGTGGTATTTGGCTGCCTTGATGAATCATGTTTGAAGTGATTATGTGTTTCTTATAATGCTATGGCCATATGTTATTATTTAAGAAATAAATGCTCACATGTATAAGTTATTGGTATTGCCATATCTTGTCCAATGTTAAACTTGCATGGTTGTTTGTTGAGTATTGTGCTGCTGAGATTTTCCCCAAAATCTCACCCCCCAAATCTAAACCATTTTAGGAGCAAGTTCATCAAAGGAGAAAGAGAAGAAGCTAGCCTAGTCAAGATGAAGAATTCAATGTTCTTGTTTTTGTTATGCATCTTTGAACTCATGATAAATCTGTAATATTGTTGGGATGCTTTTGATTATGCTGTTATTATGTTATCCTTTTGGATTTATGTATGTATATGGTCATTCTTGGCCATTAAGAACAAGTTTTAATTCATGCAAATGAAATGCTGTTTTCTGGGTTCCATTCTGTGCAATGTCTATTGTTGATATTATTCGAGATAGAAGATGAATTCCTTTAGCTTTGGAATTTTTATGTAAAATAATAGACATGTAGGGCTTTTTGGAAACCCAAAAACGAAGTAAATTGGAGTTATGTAGCTTAATCTAAAAATCACGCAAGAAGGCCAATATTTCTGGGCTCGAAAACGAAGGCAGGTTGGGAAAATCAAATATCTGTATCACCTGGGTTGATGCATATTATGTTTGATATTTTTCCCAGAAAGAGGACTCTTCAAGCTTTAATTTGAGACTTGAACCAAGTCAAAACCATTTTTCTACAATTAGTTATGATTTTTCAAAGTTGCTGGAAAAGTTCAGCATTTTCAGCATTTTTCCAGAAATAAAGAAAAGTTTTAAAAGTTGTGGTTTTGATGTTCTAAGTCCCATATGAGCTTGAATATGATTCCCAAAGATTATTAGGCTTGGGAATGAGTCCTAGAAGTAGGTGTTACAGCCGCGGCTGTAACACCCCAAATTTTAGAAAATAGGAAATAAGGATTTATTTAAGGTATTGGGAAGTCATTTAGGAATTAAAAAGCCTTATAAATAAATTTATGAGGTCATATGTATTTTTAATATTTTCTAAGACTTAATTTCTTTATTTATTGAGGAAAAATAGTTAGAAGATCAATTTAAATAAGGGAATATTTAGAACCTTGAGGTATTGTTTGTTATTTAAAAAGTCTTACAAATGAATTTGGAAATTAAAGCATATCTAGAGGGATTATTTTGGGACTTAATTCAGATTAAATTGGAAAGGAAATAGTAATTAAACTTTGCAAATAAGGGCATAATGAAAAAGAGAAAATGAAAATGACCATATCTGTCCCTGGTTAGAAAATATCTTGAATAATAGTCTGAAGAATAAAATAGTAAAACACCCATTCAAAATATCATTTCCTACTTTCAATATATATATATACTCCACCTGTTCCTTCTTTTCGAATTCACTTCCCCTGCTTCCCTCAAACCCGAAAATCTCTCTCTCTCTCTCGTCTTCTCTGCCTTCTCAGCGTCTTCAGCGGGCTTCAACGGTGATTCACGGCGGCTCAAGGCTGCGACGGCGCATGCAAGGCCGGATTTGAACTCCGGTGAGCTCCCTCTACTCGATTCTACCCTCTGATTCTTCGATTGTTGTTGTTTTCTGAGTGAGGCTCCGACTGGGTTAGGGGGTTTGGGGATTTTAAACTGATTAAACTGATGTTAGAGCTTAGATAATTAGTTCTCCTAAAGGAAATTGAGCATGCATGAAGTCATTGATCAAATTTTTGAAGTTATCATCGGGAATCACTATTCATTAATGGGGTTCTTTGATTGTCTGCTTAAATCAAAACTAAACGGCATTCAGACAATTTAAAGAATCGACTAGAGTAGATTTTGGGGTTGCATGTTTTATTTTTGTTTTTATGGATTGATTTTCGAAGATGAATCATTATATTCTGTTTTCTGTTTTTGTTCTGAATGATTTGCGCGTAATAGCCATAATACATTTAGTGAGTGATTGCAAGGTCAGAGAAGATGAAAGTTGAAATTTTTGGAAGCTTAATAGTCTAAATACAACCGACTTATTGGAATGACTCTTTATTAGTTTTTAAAGTTGCAGAATCAGGGAAATTAGGAAGTGGTGTAAAGGAGTTTCAACTTATTAATAGTTAGCTAAAAGGGGACATATTGGATTAATTCATCCTTTATAAAGAGTAACCGCAACTAAGGAGCAAGAGTGTGGTTGATCATTGAATGATAGAGAGATAAGGACGTTGTATATTGTTGGGATTCATTGTTTTGTTTGCTAATTTTTGATTGGGATAAGTGTTGCTTTGAATCACAATTTTCTGAATTGTATCTGAGTGGCCTTCAATTTGATGTGATGATGTTGAAAATGGGAGATGATTATTGAAACCAAACCCAGTTCTAGTGAAACACGAAGGTTCAGGGAGATGATTTTTAATTTCAGTTTTTGCTTCTTCCTAAATGTTGTTGCCGTAGATTTTCAGAATTTGGGGTTCATGTTTTCTGAGTGTGTAAATGTTGGTAGTAATTTTATTGTGACTCCAAGTATATTGAGTATACTTTTGGATTTCAAAAGTAAAAAGGTTGAAGATATAAATGTTGGAAGTATGAGTGGTGTATGGGTGAGTAGATGCTTTATTGAACCTGTGAATCATGGAACTCGAATGCAAATTTTTGGAACCATTAATGAAGGAAACACAACTATTCTGAGATAAAAAAAAAAGGGAGCAGCTGTCATATATCATTTAATCACACTTTAATTTAGGCGTTCCAATCTTAAAGCCCAACTTTTGTAGAAGCATTGAAGTAAAATCATGAACTTTCTTTTTTCTCCCTGGTTTTAACCCTCTTGTTTGAGGGAGATAGAGTGAGCTTTACTTTCTCTACAAATTGAAGCTATAAGTTATTGAAGATATTGATTGATTCTTAAAACTGTTTTGAAACAGAGGGATAGTAACCTGAGTATAAATGAAGCTTGTTTTTATAGTAGGCTTTTCAAGTTCCTTTTATCTTCAATTTCTTCAAATGCTACGGTGTGAGGTTTTGAATTGGTTCCTACATGTGTAAGGCACTAACGAAGCATGTTGCTGTTTGATTTATGGGAAAAGAGAATATTTTGGAAATATCAATGTAATATGGGGTGTTCAATACTTGAATGAGATTGCCTGGTTGTAGTTATTATTTTAAGGTTTCAAATGCATGGACAAATTGTATTGTGAATATAGCTTGTGAATGCTTGATAATTGAAGATATATATAAAATTGACTTGTCAAGTTGTGTCACTTTCATTGTGTGTTCCCATATCTCTAGTTCTTTTGGATTCTTTATCTTTTTCAATTTCTGATGGATTTTGAGTGTTTAAATAAATGGGATTGGTCGGGAGAGTGTAATATGATTGTTAGAAAGAATTGACTAAATTACTAGTCAAACATTGAGAATAAGAAATACTAATTAGAGTAAAGTAATTACAAGTGATCTTTTAATCTTAAATAGTCAAGATAGTTATAGTAAATTATAATGATTCATAGACATAAATAGTGGGGTAGTCACAAGCATATTAGGACCCGAGAGAGACGCTTAGAATAAATATAGAAGTACATATATTAACTTACTCTTATTATAATATGATGTGTAGATAAGCCTTGATAGGGATATGAGTTCACCAAGACAGTGGAAAGTAAATGATCTGGTTCAGGAAATAGCTCTGGTATCCAGGTAGTAGTTTAATTCATAATATAAATTTTTATATATAATTTTGTAATATCTGTGGCATTTAAATGAGCATTATTCTGGTGGTGATATTATGATATTTGTGGAGTACTCCAAGGCCTAGGTGGGTCGCTCCCCATTTGCCAGTAAATTCCTATAACCGTGAGGGTTATTGAGTAGCTGTGAGGGCTACAGTTAAATTCCTATAACCGTGAGGGTTATTGAGTAGCTGTGAGGGCTACAATTAAATTCCTATAACCGTGTGGGTTATCGAGTAGCCGTGAGGGCTATAATTGGAAAAAATCCTGCAGGTATTGGTTAAAGGGATATATGCTTTCATTATATGCACAGGTTTATAAAATTGATGTATATGTATATGTATAAGTGCACATGTGATATGGAATAAACTGCTATTGAGATTTCCAATCTCACTGTTTTTCAAAACGTTTTCAGTATAGCAGAAGGGGAGTAACTAGCTAGGAAAGAAGTAAGGTAATATGAAGGGGCAGGAATGCCTGTTTGTCTTGTACCTTGTAGGTAGTTATTTTAGGAACCTTTTTACCGGTGTATGTTGTATGATTAAATAATTAAGACAAGTTGGAAGCTTGTCCAGTAGTTAATGTATATTTGTTTATGTATATATATCCTTAAGGAATAATAGAGCTACATACACATGTAAGAGGGTTATCAATTGAGATAACCCGCCAATATACTATTATAGTAAGAGATGTGTAAATAAATAAATAGAATATAATCTAAAGAATATGTAAATATAGTGTGAGGGGTTTGACTCCCCAAGCATTATAATTCGAGTTATTTTAATTGTTTTAATAACCACTCTATTTTAACGAAAGTTTAAAGATATTCTAATTTGTAAGAAAATCCCATTTGAAAGAAAGGAAATTTGATTTAATACTTTAGAAAGAAAAAGTTTTACATTTTTTTGTATTTTTGGGCTTCTGGAATTAAAAAGTGGTTATAAATAAATTAAAATGCTATAATATAGCAATAAAAATTTAGGTGTTACAGCGGCGATAGCCGCGGCGAAGTGAATCTGCCTCTGCCCATTTTTGGGAGAGCTCGCCGCGGTGAAAGCCACGGCGAGCGACATTTGTGTCTGTCATTTTTGGACTTCGCCGTGGGCTCGCCACGGCGAGACCCACGGCGAACTTCGCGTTTCTGCGCGTTTTGGACAGATCAGGCGCGTTTTCACTCATATAAAAGCTAGGGCTTCGTTGTGAGCCCTCATTCTTCGACTTCTGGGCATATTTTGGGAGTGTTTTGCTCTGCTAGGGCTTGGAGCTTGGTGGGGATTTGGCTTGGGCTTGGAGCTTCAGAGAGATTTGGGCTTCCTCTCTCGGTTTATCTCTTCCTTCTTCATTCTCTTCTCTTGTTCTGATTTGTAATGTTGTGTATATTTGCTCCCTTGGAGTTGTAGAACATGAGTAGCTAAATACTTTGATTCTAGGATTATTTTGAACCCTTGTATGTATTGATTCTTGATTCCTCCTCTTGATTTGTGATTAATGATATCTATGTGCTTATTTTACCCCGTTCTTAATGCTTCTAAGTGCTTGATCACCATTTAGATGTTGTGTTCGCTTGATTTATGACTCGAGAGAGCTAGGTTGAGTGTAGAACTCGGGTAAAGTAGTGCAAGAACCGAAAGTTTGCATGACGAACGGATGGTTTTGTTGGTAAGATAGAGATATACTTGCTAGCCTTGCATAGTCAAATTAGGGTTGGAGTGTGATAATTGGGTTCTATCAAATTGTGGCAAGAGATTGTGCAAAGAATAGGACTAAACACTTGTTCTTGACTCGATAGAGCATTACAAGTACTCTTTGAACCCTAGATTAGCACATGGTTTCGTTGAGAGCTTATTGAGGGGAGGTTAATTGAGTTTTGAGAAGTACAAAGGGGGATAGATAATCCTAGGACCCTTTTTATCCTTGAAGTTGGGGAATCACTTGTTTATATTTTATTTTCTTATTTAATTTTCAATCTCAACATTTGTGTCACTCAAATTGGGCGAGAGTGTAATAATCATTGTTTGACCGGGTTTTGGACAAATCCTCGTGGGAACGATACTCTACTCTTCACTTTATTACTTGGCACGACCCGTGCACTTGCGGCGCGTGGCGAACAGGTAATTACTCTTTTCAACCTTAATCTTTGTTTGGGTGGCCATCAATGAGTTAGGGTTAATTGAGAAACTAAGTGCAATTGTGGGGTGGCCCAAATTGTGGATTTAAAGTCTTGCATTATTGGTTAGTTCTTGAATTTGTCAAATTGCATGAGTGGCATTGGACTTCAATTCTAGAGTCTTGATTTATTATTTGTGGTTCCAGTAATCAATTAAACTCTAGAATTAATTAAGTGGCAATTCGGGGTCCCGGTTGTTGGATTAGGAGCCCCTTACGATTAGCAAATTCATATTGATTTTGAACTTAATCAACTTAGGTTAAATTAAGTAATGTGCGGGGTTCCGGCATTAATTAAGTTAACCTAAGCCTAGCCTAGAGGGGTTCCTCTAGGGGTCTTTTGAACATCAACAAAAACTCCCTAAAAACTTTTAGACGCAATGAATCCCGAGGTTTCCATTCATCAAGAATGATTCCATCTTCATCCTCCTCCAAATCTCACTTTTATCTTATTTTGTTTTACTTTTGAACATATCATACCTTTTGCATCTTTTCTAAACCAAAAACCAAAATACAATACTTTTTAACCGCTTATTCAAGTTTTGCATCTAGCTATTAGGTCATCTTTTGCGTTTAGGCTCCTCAAGTGAACGACACCCGGGGGTTAGCTTCCACTAACCCCTCGGGTTTAATTTCTTGGAGAGCGGACTCGAGGCGGCACTGCTCCGAACCTAATCCCTTAACCAAATTCACGAGCTCTTCACTCTCACTTATATAGGCCACCTCCCTAGGGTTTACCTCTTAAATGCCTTTTTATTGTTGTTTATTTTATTTTATTCTTCTCTTGCAAGAAAACACGTTGTTGCTTCAAGAATCCAATTGTTCCCTTTTAGCACTCGTTAATAGCTTCCCTTATGGTGTCTCAATTTTGCAATCACGTGGCCTATGATTGGTTGTCTTTGAAAATCTGATGGTTGATTTTATCATTTCCTTTTATATTCAATACTTCATTTTCTCTTGTGAAATCAATCAGTAGCCGAACCATGCAATTTTCTTTCCCTTTTTGGCTTATTTCACAAGCATAATTTCCTAATTACTATCATGTTAAAATAAAAATAATCTGACTTCAGCATTTTGAAAAGGTCATTTGTTACCTTATTAGTTCTCTTATTCCCTCTAGACCTTTCCTAATAATCTACACCCAATCAAATTTCCCTTAATTGCTCACATGGTAGCGAATCATTCCCTTCTTTTCCTTGATTTATTTCCATCCATATTTCACCATCATGACCAAGATTAAATCACCATAATCATTTCCAATTTATTCCCTCGCTTGTGGCCCATCATCATGTTTGACTCTCCACAACTCATGCTTGCCTCACAAGAAAGAATCAAGAGTGCCTATTTTTATTTTTATTGTCATATATATTTTTTAATTTTTTATTTGGTGGGGTCCGGACAAAATTGGGTGTTTACACCATCTTCTTCAATCCGACGAGGGAATCGAAGCCCTAAATCGATCTCCTTCAACGAGAGAAAGTAAGGGAAGCAGTAAGGAAATTTCAGAGAGCCATCTCCTTCAATCCGACAAGGGAACATGGACGAGAGAAAATGCACATTCTCCTTGCCACGAATCGTGTCGTATGCTAAAGGTCCCCACCATTTTGAGCAAGTGTCCAAGATACTGAAAATTCTCACATCAGAATGGAAAATGAAGGCCACTGCTATTCAAGAAATGAGGGGAGAATCACCGAGCTCAATCACTTCCTTATTCGGAAGTTTGGCTGAATATGAGTTCACAATTAAGACTCAAAGAAAGCTTTATGGAGACAAGAAGAAAAAGAATCTGGCTCTCTCAGCTCCAGTAAAGGATGATGAGGATGAAGAAGATGAAGAAGAACTTGATGATGATGAGATGACCTTCATGGTCAGAAAATTTAGAAGATTCTTCAGAAATGGGAGAAGATACTAGAGAGGTAGCTCCAGCAACACTAAGAGGGATTCTTAGAAGAATACTCCTGTATGCTATGAATGCAAGAAGCCTGGGCACTTCAAATCAGAATGTCCAAGTCTTTAGAGATTCAAAGAGAAGGAGAAAAAGAAGGAGAAGTTCCAGAACAAAAAGAAAGAATATGTCTCTTCTATATGGGGACATAGCTCAGATGAGGAAACGAGTAATGCTGAGGAAAGAGCTAACCTCTACCTGGTAGCTCTGACAGCGATGTATATCCTTCTGAACGATCTTTTTATGAACTCCAAGATGCATATAATGATCTACATATAGAATTTGTGAAACTATCAAAAGAAGTAGCTGTTTTGAGAAAGAAAAACAAAGAACTTGAAAAGAAAGCTGAGAAACCTGATTGCATGAAATGCAAACAGGTGTCAACAGAGAAATCTCCTTAGAAAATTGAGAATGCTAAGTGCAAAAACTGTGAAAATCTTTTGAAAGAAAAGGAAAAGATTTCTGATGTTTTGAAAAAGTTCACTAAAAGTACTGAAGCACTAGATATTATGCTAATGAGTCAAAGAGCTTTTAGAGATAAAACTGGATTAGGTTATGATTCAACGTCTAAGTCTTTGCAAGAAACAAAGTCAGTATATAAAGAAAAACCTTAAAATTCTTTAGAAAGGCTTCAAACTATTCATCACCATTTAGTTTATACAATTTTTGTAGCAGAAAAGGACACAATGAATCTACATGTTATCCCAAGAAACATGGTGTGTCTGGACTATACAAATGGGTCCCCAAAGAGATACAGTAGCCTAAAATCCATCTGGACTGAAGGCATCAAACTAATCCCAAAAGGCCTAAGAAAATTTGGGTACCTAAATCTGTTTAGTTTATGCAAGTTTGTCTCAAAGCATCCAACAACAACAATAAGTGGTACATAGACAATGGATGCTCAAGACACATGACTGGAGATAAGGAGAAATTTGATAATCTTATCATGAAAGATGGAACCAATTTGACGCTTCCTCCTTAGATGTAGATAAGATTTAGTTTAAATTTTAAAAGAAAAAAACTTCAGGAATGATGTGCACAAAAGAGCGATAAACAAATTTTGATTTTGGAAATGATTTTCTTTTAAAAGTATTGGTAGTTATAGGAAGAAAATAAAAAGAAAATAATGTGAAAACTGGGAAAAAATGTTAAGAAGAATAAAACACATAAAAAGGGTTTCTTCACTGGTATGAATCACTGTTACTAGTCCGAGCTCAGAATACAATTTCAAAGTATGAATGTCACTGTTACTAGTCTAGACTAAAGGTGCATGAATAAGCATGCATGACACAATATTGCATAAGAAAACTTCACATGCATACGTTATTATTTTTTCAACAACCCACCTTTATTGTCCTATCAGGAAAAAAAAAATTGCAATTCTATTTTTATCTTGAAAATGACATTGTAGTTATAAGTTCCCATTTTATAAGGTATCACTTATCATTAATACGATCAACAAATCAACTTACATATTGACTAAACAATAGTTAACGAAAATATTTTATAATATTACATTTATGAATTATGTAAAATATATATATATATTATTTGCATATATGTATATTATTGACAATGACTTTTGGAAAAACTTTTACTTGAATTGGATCTCAAGATTCATGCTTCAATGTTTAAAAAGCATTTACAAAAATATATGCATAATACCTGTTAATAGGATATAAAATCCAATAAAAATATTACTGAATGAAATTTCAATTGAAATTTTTTATTTCAAATGTGTAATTCATTTTTCAGACATTAAAAAGCATATACATATTAAAATTTCTTTGGTGAAGTAATGATTAACTCAACAACAACTTCAGAGGTTGTTGGCCAAAAAAAAAAAACAAAAACAACAACTTCAGAGGTTGCTATTCCATGTATGTATATGTCTGTCCTATAGGCCTAACAATACAAAAGACTGGTTAGTAGAGCTCAGTTTCCTCTTCAGGTTTATACAATATTCCACATTAAATTCTTAGAAAAGTCAAGGGGCACAATTTTCAAAGCTTGGATATATGTTTTATGAAAAAAATTTCTGCACCTAAATATAATTGCCTTGTAGCCTATGAAAACTTTTATATAAATGGGAGGTTTTAAGTTGGATTTGCTTGTAATTCATCAAGCTTTGATGATTGCCCCTTAGTTGACAAAAAAATAAAAAAAGATGATTGCCCCTTTAAATAAAAGAAGTTGAAAATTTTGCACCGAAAAAATATGATAAAATTGGTGAAGTCCTTGTCTAAAAGTTTTGTGGAGCTGAATGACTTGAATTTGTGCCGATACTCTGTGTTTATGAAATGTTGCATAGTATTTGTATTTTTGTACATAAAAATATATTAGGTTGGAATAAAATGTTTAAACACGTACTTTTTATTGTGCTTGTTATATATGAAACTTCTTTATATTTCTTTTGTCAAAATTCTATTCATGTGCACATGCCAACAAAATATAATTAGTTCATGATGTACTTATTGAGTGATATACTCCCTCCAACCTTTAATATATAATTTACATATATGGGTGTTGATTTTAATCTGAAATATATGACTGATTTATATTTTTTGTCAATCTTTTCTACAATTACACATATTAATGCTCCCTTAACAATAATATAATCAAGTAAAGGAGGGAGTGAGGGAATAAAAGAAAATTGTTAGAGTGATTTTAAAAAAATAATGTCATATTAACTAACTTAACCAATGTCTTTAATATAATTAAATTAGGTAAATATAACCTACATTTAGGACTAGAGGGACTAACGTTATTGTTGAGTGGTGTTCCCCATGGTAAAAGTGTCACTTCCTCTGTTCCTAAATATAAGACTGAGTTAGTTGACTTTTTTTAGAGATATTAATGAAGCAAAACGAGTCACTTAATCATAACATATTTTGTATATTTTAATGTTATATGATAACTTATAAGTCAAATAAACAAGTTTAGAAAAAAAAAATTCAAACAAATCAATTTTTAAGTAACTTATTTAGCTTTCTTAGAACTTTCTAAAAAAGTCAACTAGATTCCACATTTAGGAAAGAAGAAGTGAGTATCTTATATATATTAAAGAAAGACAAGTATCTTGATGTATATATAAACGAAATTTAACATACTTGTATTATAATAACATACGAATATGAAATATCCCCGACCAAAACTCTCAAATCAGAGGACAAATTACCACCTAGAGAAAGAGTGACAAATCCGATTTTGCCAGGAAATAGAAAATGTTTCAACACGTAATGTCGAAATATATTCAATATTGGGGCCCATATTATTAATGTGCTTGAAAGGAGCAACAGATATGCTGGAGAAGCCAGACTTGTAGAGTTCAATTTTGTGTCTTTTTCTTTCTTCTCGCCTGCGGCCTACTTCTCTATATAAATGGCTCTATCTTATTTCCTCCTTATAACAAGGATCCCTCCAACTTATAGTATCTACCACTAAAGAATCAAAGCAAGCCTTCTTTTGTGCATTATATATATATTGCTCTTTCGCAATGTCATCACTCGCTCACTTCTACACCCAAAAGTCGCCATTATATTTTTTCTGAAGCAAGTATCAGATATTCATAAAACCAAACCAATTAGAGGAACCAATGTCCCAAACTCTGCTTCCCAGATTAAAATCATTTCCATTACTTCCAATGTGAGGGAATTTTCTTTTATCACTTTATCACTTTTAGTTGAATCTTCTATGCATAGACACACACATATATAAAACATGCATTCAAAGAGAGTGTGAAAAAAATAATAATGTGATTCATTTATATTTGAGGTTATTGTGGATATATAATAATTGTTACCCGTCTTCAGGAGGTCGACATTCATATCAGACATGCAAAAGAATTGAAAAAGGTTAAGAAAATTCTTTTTGATAAAGCAAGAGAGAATTCATTGGATGGTTTATGTATGATTGATATGATTCAAAGGTTAGGGATTGAATATCACTTTGACGAGGAGATTCAAGAAGCTGTTCAAAATCACTATCTGAAGCTTGGAACTCATTCCTATGGTAGCAGCACAAGTCATGATCTCCAGCTCTCTGAAGTTTCACTTCAATTTCGCTTATTAAGACAACAATTTTGTCATGTAGATGCAGGTAAACATACCTTTCCTTGTCCAAAACATAATTATTAGTAATTTGCATGCATAAACTAAATTTGGCATAACCCGTCTGAATTTCAGACCATGTACACACACACACACACATATATATATATATATATTCTCTCCAACATAACTTTTGAAACATTATAATGAACCCCTCTAAATTCTTACATTTATACTGGGGGTGTTTGTTAATGATGAATTTTACTGGTTCAGTGGGCTACTTGTACATGATTTAAAATTCAAAATTCTGAGAGTTTTATGTAATTTAGCCTTTAGCGGACATTGACAACCGATAAAAAATTCTTTCTCCTTTAACGAACATAGAAAACCGATAAAAACTTCTTTCTTAAAGTGGAATATGTCAATGATTATAAGTTAAGGAAAAATATATAAAAAAAATGATGCATGCATGTGATACATATTTATCACGTGCATGTAAATAAATGTCAATTATTGGCGTTACTGTTCTTGAATCTAAAATTTGAGTTTGATTAAAAAAAGATCTAAAAGTTGAGTGGTTATTATTGAATCTTATATCCAGGAGTGTTCGGAAACTTCATGGACAAGAAGGGAAAGCTCAGGCAGAAATTTTGTGGAAACATTCAAGGGTTGATTGAACTGTTTGAAGCTTCACAGTTAAGTATAGAAGGAGAAGATGGTCTTGAGGAAGCTGGGAACTACACCTACGATCTACTAAGTTCATGGTGTTCAAGATTCCATGATCATCATCATCATGAAGCTAATGTTATTGCAAATACACTTAAGTTCCCATTCCACAGGAGTTTGCCAAGGTTTACACCCAGAAATATCCTCATCCAAAATTCCCAACTTAACAACAACATTAATGGATGGTTAACACCTCTAGAAAATCTGTCCCAAATCAGTACACAAATTGTTAACTCCATCAACCTGAAGGAGATATATGCAGTGTCTAAGTGAGTTATTATTTAGTCGATACAATATTTTTATCATAATTGAATTTATATTTTGCCACCGTTTATTACTTCTGCCGGCCCTTTATACAAGATCTACTTCAATGAAGATATTGAACTAGAGACTAGATTTCATATTAAAGATCAAAGTGAATACTATCACTGGCCGTATCTATAAGAAACACGGCATATTATTGTTAATTTGCCGTACTGATCACACAATAGTTTTCTGTGTATAGGTGGTGGAAAGACCTAGGTTTAGCCAAGGAGCTAAAATTTGCAAGAGATGAACCAATAAAATGGTATATGTGGTCCATGGCATGCCTCACGGATCCTCGCTTTTCGGAAGAAAGGATTGAACTCACAAAGCCACTTTCTATGGTTTACATAATTGATGATATATTTGATGTTTATGGGAGTATTGATGAACTCACTATCTTTGTAGATGCTGTCAACAGGTAAAAAAAATTTCTTCAGAATATTTAATTAATTAATTAATGCTTTGTTATTGTTGTTGTATTTAATTAATTAATGATATAAAAAACGAAAAAAAAATTATGTATACTAATGCAGATGGGATTTGGGAGCAACTGAGCAATTACCAGACTACATGAAAGCCTGCTTCAAGGCTCTATATGATATTACCAATGAATTTGCCATGAAGGTTCAAGACAAGCATGGCTGGAACCCTATTAAAACGTTAATCAAATCGGTAATTATAAAAATCTGTTATGAATTAATTAAGTGCTTGTTTCAAAGGAAAATGAGCTCTTATTCTTTTTTTTTTTTAAGAAATCTCATTAATATTAGATTTTATTGCAGTGGGTGAGACTCTGCAATGCATTTTTGGAAGAAGCAAAATGGCTAAGTTCAGGAAAGTTACCAAATTGTGAGGAATATTTAAATGATGGGATTGGGAGCACAGGAGTGCATGTGTGCCTTGTCCACACGTTCTTCATCTTAGGTCAACGCATTACCAACGAAAATGTGGCTCTCATGGGTTGCTTTCCATCTTTGATATCCTCCACAGCCACAATTCTCAGACTTTGTGATGACTTAGAAGGTGCCAAGGTGCGGTAATAAAAATTAAACTTATGATTAATACTGTCTCTAGTCTTGAAAGTAGGAGTTGGATGAATAATCTATAGAAGTTTAAGATCACAAGTTAGTTAGTTAATTGTAACAAATTTAATGTGTGTTGGTTATTCTAAAATGCCTCTTTAATCATTATCCCCGTGATAAAACTCCTTTAATAATTTTAATATAACTTAAGAAAAAATTAAAAATCTATGAGATAAAATGAATTGAGGTATTATATTTTGAATCAAAGTAAACCTTTCAATTAGTTCCTACACACTTAGACGTGGTGGGAATACTTTGTTTACAACAAAATTCAAGATATTTTTGTGTGAAGGATAAAACTGAAATAATACATATGATATCAGTATTTAAGGAAATTCACATGCAAGATTGATTTGAAAACTACATATTGCATTTGGACCACGAAGTTGGAATACTACACCGATGGACAAGCTTTAATATAACGCGTCTTTATTGGTACAGGAAGATGATAAAATTGGTAAAGATGGGTCCTATCTTAACTGCTACATGAAGGACCACCCAGAAGTTTCTTTGGAAACTGCAAGAGAGCATACGAAACATAAAATCTCTGATGCATGGAAATGTCTAAACAAAGAAAGTTTTGATCCGACAAATCCATTTCACTCGTCTTTCTCGAAAATTTGTCTGAATGTTGCGAGGATGGTGCCTATGATGTACCGTTATGATAACTGTAGTCCATCAAGGCTTGAACAGCATGTAAAATCTTTGCTTTATGGTGGTGATGGTATTAAAGAGACCGTACAAAAAGATCAGACCCTCGTATTGTGAAAAATGGGACATATTATTTTTTCTTAATCAAAGTTCAGGTGAAAAGTATCTCAAGAACTCATTTGTGTCAAGGTTGAACTCAACTGGACCAACATTTATTGGATGAACGTGTTACTTCTTATTATCACACCAGTTGTAGTTAGTGTATGTGTATGTTCTTTTATAATTTGTATAATCTGAGAGATATAGATGGATTAGGTGAGTCCAACGAGGCTTATTACCTAGCCTATTTCTGTTTACCATACAGAATTTAAAGACGAGCCATGTTATTTATGTTTTATAAGTAGTGTAGTTTATTATAGATTCTATGGATGTATTGATTTGATTGTAAAATCTATATAATTGCAAATAATGTTTTTACCATTTTATGAGACAAAAGTTATTTTACTAATTTTTTTTACTACACAAAATCACTTGAAATAAATTGATCCAAACATACATAATACTTGTGTTTACAAAGCAAATCTCTTTATCTGAGCACAATAATCAAATTAGTTAGAAGTGAAATATAAAATAGAAAGTGCCTAATGGATGTAGGCGTCACTCAAAATAAGTTATATTAGTTATGATTTTAAAATATTATGTATTTTATTTGAACAAAAAAAAAAGGTCGTATGTATTTTCACCTTATCTTTTGACATGCGCATTGATATGCTATTATTATTTGAATTAAAATGGATTATTTCAATAAAAATAGATCATGCCAATACTATGTTCATAAAATGAAATAAACAAAGAAAAATTTTAAATATAAGACATTCCATTAGACAATCATAGTGAAATTTAAACTTGATTGATTATAGAAATAGAGATAACGCTATTGAACTAGTCCCATATTCAACCCTTGTCAAGATGGTTAAACGTCCAACCATATTTTGCCAATTAAACCGATGATGGGTCCCCTCTACGTTACCCAAAGTATAGAAGCCTCCCATCTATTTTAAATATATATTTATCTATTTATATATTATTTAAACTAAAATTTATGTTATGCTACACAAATATCCCTTACAAATAAAAGATTTATTTTCTATCCGCCTAACCATTATCAAACCGCTAAAGTTGGCTTTAAACTTTTTGTTTTGGCCAAAAAAACCCCTCCTAAACATAAAAACTATTTAAATATTTATATTTTCCAACAAAATAATTATATGTGTGTATATATAGAAAAATAGTTATAAAACGTGTCTTTTGATATTTTCAAACTATTTTATGTTATAAATTTTTTTTTTCATTTTTAGTAATTAATAATGAAACTTTTCATAAAACTTATTTATTTAGATTTCTTTTAAATGATTAAATTTTTAAACCAATAAGGATTGGCCTAAATTAGGGATCATCTTGGAGTCTATATTTGTTTAACTTAACTGTAGATTTTCTAACAAAGTCAATCAAAGAAGAGGTCCCTAAATGCATGCTTTTTGCTAATGATATAGTCTTCTTAGCTAAATCAAGAGATAAACTTAACTCTAAATTAGAAATATGGAGAAATTGTAACATCTTAAGAAATTAAAAAGGGATTAGTGATTGTGATTAGGATTTTATCAATGGAACTTGAGAAATTCTAACAATTTTTGAGTTATCTGGGCATGTTTGCATGTTGAATGCGCAATTTTTTACCCTTATAAATAGCACCAGATAGAAAATTAGGGTTAGAATAATTAGGATTTCAATGAGAGGCCATGGAGAACGAATTGGGCACTGATAGGGCTTGATCTTGCGGCGATTCTAAGGCTTCCTAAGACTTCCATCTCATAGGTAATCATCATTGAACCCTCTCTACTTCATTTTCTCTTTCTTTTCTTAGGGTTTTTCTTGGTATTCTTTGGAGCCCAAATTTGATCTCGATATTTATGGCTTTTAATTGGGTGATTCCTAGTGTTCCTTGAAGCCCTTTTTGATATCTCTGGGATTATGGAGAGTGGATTGGATGTTTTTCTTGGCTCATTTAAGCTTGAAATCTTAGGGTTGATGAGGATTTTTGAAAATTTTGGATTGAGTGATGAATATTAATTTATCGTTTCACTTATTAAGTAGATGGAGAGGATTAAATTGTGTAGTTTGGATAAGTTTGACCTGTTAAGGTATTTCTTTTGCTCAGAGTAGGAATAAGCTTCATCTGATTAAGGAAATATTTGATTATGGACATTTGAGGTTGAGTTATGGATTCTCGGGGTTTGTTTAAGTCTAATGATAATACTGATGAAAATGGTTTAGCTACATTTTGAGTTTTACATGATTTGGAGATTTTGGGATGGCATATAAGCTTGAATTTGGTTAAGTTGATACATAGAGGTATTTGGATGTAATTAGGGGATGACGTACAAATGGATATTGAGGATTAGTAATGGATGTGTAATGTTGGAAAAATAACGATTAGGCATTAATTGCATAATTTTGGTCAATGGTAAAGTATGGACTTGGTGGTGAAAATAGAAGCAGTTGAGATTTGGGGTCAAATTGTAAAAGAGAATAATTGTTATTCTAGGGATTTAAATTCCAAAATTGCAAATTAGCTTTGATAAATGGTTGATCATATTTGTATGTATGGTTGTGTAGAGTTGAATCGTGTTGAGTCGAGCAGGGGGAGCTGCGCTTTTGTGATAATTGGTGCCAGCTACCAAGTAACTGCTTTCTACTTGTGTGTGTGTGTGTGTATGTGGGTGGGTGGGTGTGGGGTTGGTAAGAGATTTCCTACTTTATTACATTATCATATAAAGGAATATTTAGAGATTAGTGGAATTAAACACATATTTTATTATATAACCATCATGTGGGGTATTATTTTATGAAACTGCATAAGTTATGTGATTTAATATATTTTGAGAACTATGATATATCTTATTTGAATAGGTTGCAAGATTCGCATTCTGGAAATACTGGTTAGGTTAAGTGCCGTCTGAATTTTGATGCATTATGAATGATATGTGAATTGCTATGTAATTGGCACCAGTGCATATGTTATTCACCATCACGTTATGAGGGACTTAGATGACCCACATGGATTTATGAAATCTGATCAAAGAGAAGTGGACCCCTCATGGTTCCAGAACAGGAAGTAGACCCAGGCTGGTTTCCATACCAGTGGTTCTAGGATGGTAAGGGGACCCTGAATGGTTCCACTCATTCCTTTGTAAGGGGAACATGCCACAATTACACGCAAAGTGGTCGCATGGGTTTCGGTGGCTGGATGTGATTTTAAAAAAAATATTTTGAATTGATTTGTGGTATGATGTATCATATTGTACAAGTATAATGGTTTCAACTTATATGGACTAGATTTATTTCATTGTATATGATTATGTCATCATGGTTTAAACTAATACATATATATATATATATTACTGTATTATCCCACATTGACACCTTACTGGCACATACTCACATGTAGGTTTGTAAATAGCGTATTACCTTAAACTCTGTCTACCCCCTTTTGCTCATTCCTCATAGGTTCTAGCACTGGTGTAGGCTCTCAAGGAAAGGATCCGATCCAATGACAACTCACTAGGAGCAGTGAGGTTCCCTGAACTTTTGGGTGGAGTTATGCATTGCCACATATGTCAGGCATTTGCATTTTACCTTCCACATCGTGATAAATTCTTTATCTTTGGATTCATCATACTCTCGATGTTACTTTATTTGGGATAATTGTATGGTTTATTGCTTTGTTCAGGGACCAGTCTAATTATATCTGTAAATAGGCCTGAGGCCTCTAGTTGTGATTGAGTATATGTTTGGAGTTGGAACTCTTTAATTTATGTTAGTGATGATTTTGAAATGATTCATTATGTAAAAAAAATTTCTAATTTAGTTACTGTGTACATTACTTAAACTCTTTTTGCTAAGATAGTTAGTTTTAATTAAATCTTGTTAATGTTCGGGTTAGTGGTTAATTAAATGGATTTAGATAATGAGTGTTACAGAAACACTCTGGAGTCCAAGGGTTATCGTCTAAGTATGAAAAAGAATATATGCATTGCAATTTGATAAACAGATAAGTTAGAGGTGATTTGGAGGTTAAACTTGGAGATCAAACCATCCCTCAATTGACAAACTTTAGATGCAAGGGATTAATTATACAACAAGATATTGAGATTAATGGTGATATCAATCATAGAATTCAAGCAAGGTGGAATAAGTGAAGAAAAGCCATTGGAGTTCTTTGTAACATGAAAGTACCCTCAATAAGGTAAAAGGAAAGTTTTATCGCATTGTTATAAGACCAGCAGTGCTATATGATAGTTAATGTTGGGTTTTGAAGGGACACTATGAACATAAAATGGGATAGTAGCTGAGATGATGATGTTGATATGGATGTGCGGTCGTACAAAGAAGTTATATGTGTATGTTAAAAACATAAAATCAAACTTCAATTTAATATCATAAATTCATCAAGAAAATGTTTTAAAAAATAAAAAATGAAAAAATTTTAAATTCTTCAAAACAAATTTAGTCAAAAATTATGTATTTAATATATGATGAAGGGTGAATTAAAAATTATTAAAAGGGCTAAGGTGAAAATATGTTCTGGAAGATTTCACTCTAGAGCTATTTTGTCCTATAAGATTTTTAAGTTAAAAATTACCCTATAACAAATTAACGTTTGCTGTTAAAACAATTGATATTAATCGTTAATATTTTAATGGTGAAGGGCATAATTGCTCCCTTTCAATATTTTCAAGGCCAAAATGCTCCCAAAAAACTTTCAATGTAATATTGCTCCTAAGTAAACACTTGCATGGCATAATTTTCACGTTAACCATTATAAAAAAATTAATTGGTCATTGAATAGATTGAGATGTTGTCTGCACTGCTTTATGTGTGTTCATTGTCAAGCGTTAACCACAAGCATATGGATCACAAGTAGTATAAAATATCGTTCCCACGGATATTTGGATTAAAATCTTTGACCAAGCTAAGCAAAAGACTAAGGTTCATATGCACTTCATTGACAGGGACATTTCTGTACCCTCCATTGGTCATAGAGTCAACCATCGCCTTAGATTGAGGATTCAGAAGAGTGTAGAAAATTTGAACTATCACCCATTTATCTACCCCATGATTAGGGCATTGCCTCATCAACATCTTGTACCTCTCCCAAGCAGCATAAAGGTGCTCATCAGGGTGTTGCTTAAAGCTTAGAAATGCATCTCTAGCTTCAATAGACTCGTCATCAGAGAAAAATCTTGCTCTAAATTTTGCTTCAAGATCGGCCCAAAAAGTTATTGATCCCTCTGGTAGATTATCAAACCATTCCCTTGCTATGTCTTGCAGAGAAAAAGGAAAAAGTCGAAGGCGAAGAACATCATCAGGAACCCCATTCTGCTTGAACAACCCACATACTTCCAGAAAGTATAACAAATGCTTGTTGGCATCTTCATTGTACAGCCCATGAAACAACCCATGCAACTGCAGCATAGTAATCATCACCGGTTTGATCTCAAAATTGTGAGCTTGCATATCAGGCATCCTAATGCAAGATTGAGTGCCTCGCATGTTCCGGCTAGCAAAATCATTAACCGTAGCCCGGTCATATTCATCATCAGCCATGATTTCAGGTTTAGTGGTCCTTTCTTCGTCAAATATATTAGCTCCCTCAAGTACTACTTCCAAGTCAGCGATCTCCACAGTTTGCATAAGGCAAAGTGGTACCTACAAGGAGCATACCCAAGCAAGTATCAAACTAAACAAAGGTAACTATAAACAAGAAAAGAAATTAAAAGAAAAGTAAATAATTACAAGCTCAAGCGAAATCAATAACCAAGCCTAAGGTTGACCAAAGGATTTGTTACCAAATCCTCGGCAACGGCGCCAAAAATTTGTTCGTCACCACAAGTGCACGGGTCGCGCCAAGTAATAAAGTAATGAGAAAGTATCGTTCCCACAGGGATTGGGTTACAAATGCGATCAAACAGAAGGCTTAGTGAATTCAATTAAGTTGAGCTAAAGCAAAGGTTGGAGTGAAGATTTAACATTTTCAAAGACTAAGAACGAAAAGTCTATTTATAGTTTAGATTTTTACTCACAAAGATGATAAAATAAAGAGGTGATTTAGAAACACTTGTTAAGACAAATAAAGCAACCTAGCGTTACTTATCCCCATTTGACTTTATGAACTAGTAAATTCCTTCCTTTCGGCATCATAATCAATCAATGTGTGAGTTCAAGGTTCAATTTCATTTGAAGAAGCTTTCTCAAGTCAAAATAAAATTTATACTTGCATTAATTGCACAATCTCTTGCCATAATTAATGCAAGTCTGAAGTATTTCACCAACCTTATATGAACAAAGTTAGGTCAGTAATTATATCTCTATATTACTAACTAACCATCCATTTAACACTATAAACTTCAAGCCTAACATGATTTCACCCAAGTTCTAAAACAAAATACTCTCTCTCGAGTCATATTCCATTTAACAAATCAAGTAGTGATCAAGCACTTGTATCAATAATAGCAAGATGAAAGTCCACACATAAAAATTCATTTAATGCATTAAAGAAAGGAACTACAATGTTCAATCCATCAAATGGTTCAAAGTAACCCTAGAACAGAGAATTAGTTACACATGATAAAAGTAAAAACGAAAATAGAAATTAAGGAAGAACACATGACAGAAAATTTGAGAAGAAGGAAGAAGAAAGGAACCCAAGAACAATGAACTTGAATCTCTCCAAGATCCTCCAAGCTTCCAAGCTCTTCCCACTCTCTCTTCTTGCTCTAAAATGTCCCAAAATAGGCCCTAAATGCGTTCTGCCCGAAATCCCTTGAATTAATTTCTTTTATCCCCTTTCAGACAATTCATTTGCGCAGAACACGCAGTATTGGGCCAGTTCGCCGTGGGTTTCACCGCGGCAAGTCCACGGCGAATTCTGTAAATAAAAACAGAGTTGATCTACACTCACCGTGACTTTCGCCGTGGCGAAAGTCATGGCGAAGTCGTGTAGCTTCAGGTTCTTAGGCTTCTTCTCAGCTGGTCTTCAATCTGATTGATGTGCGTGTTTTTCCTCTGAGCTTTTTCACTTGAGCGCCTCTTCCTATGCAAGAAAGAAAGAGGGTTGATGAGTTTTACAATTATTACATTATTAAAATTCATTAAGCTCCAAATTTCATACAATTTACAAATCTTTCCTTGTCTTGTTTTCTCATTAAGCTTTTGGTTTCTTTTTGCCATGTTAATCACCAAATTATTCACAGGTACAGGGTAAAACATGATGATTTTGTAATGAAATTTAGGAGCTTATCAAAAGGTTCAAAATAATCCTAAAACAAAAGTTTAGCCACTCATGGAGAAAGAAACACAAATATGGAAAATATAGACAATCATGGCAGAAATTTCAAAGAAGAAAGAGAGAAGAAAAAGAAAAACCAAAAGAAATGAGGTTCAATCTCTTGAAACCTTCAATCTCCACTTGAATCTTCTTGAAACTTTTCAAACCCTAGCATAGAAATGCTCCCAAGTAGCCCTTAAAGTAGTCCTAATTAAGTTGAATGGTTGCCTTTCTATGCAAGTTGGGGGTGTTTTAAAACCTAATTTTTGAGCTGATGTGTCCATTGTTCGCACTCTATCAACATTTTGGCTGCAGCTAAGAATTTTGCCTATGCTTTTGACTAGGGCCAATAACTTTGCTTGGAAATCTTTAGGTTTGGCTACGGCCAGTTATTTTGCCTACGCTTTTGGCTGTGGCTAATAACTTTCTGCAAACTCCTCTTTTCATCTTTCTTGGTTGTGCTAAATCTTCTTTTCCACTTCTTGCCACTTGACTTTAGCTTCAAATACAACTCAAATGTGGCTTAATTGATTGGCTTCAACAACCTAACAAGTAATGAAATAGACAAAAGCCAAAGTTGATAAAAAGAGGGTAAAATATTCACATTTGAATCAAGAATTCATTGAACCCAAATATCGACTTGGCACATTTTCCTATCATATGTACATCAAAATATGTATAAAGCCACCCAAAAAGTGTGCGAACTACAGGAAAATATGCTAAAATGACATGAATTTTGTGAGGTTAACAATAAGATACTTTTCAAGTCCATTATTAAATGCTCTTCACACCACTTTTTTGGGGGACGTGTATGTGAGTGACGAGGAAAGCCATACTTTCTACATTCGTAAAAAAACAAACATGTAAAGTGATTCCACGTCCATTATTTGAAAGAATGGACGTGAAAAGTATGTTTTCCACATTTGTTAAAGCAGAAAACGGATGTAAGAAGTGTTTTTTTTTAAAAAAAAAAAGATGTATTTTACTTTTAATGCCTCCCCCCACCCAAAAGAAAAGACTTGGAAATTGGCATTTTTACTTTAAAAAGAGGCATTTTTTATCTAGGGAAGGTTCATCTACAATAAAAAAAACAAATGCCTCAGTATTAATAATCAAATTTCGATAAATCTAAACTAATAATCAAACCAGGATAATCTGAATTGATAATCAAATCTAGAAATATCTAAACTTATAATCAAATTTGGATAAATCTAAACTAATAATCAAATATGGACAAATGTTAAAGATAATTCTTATTAATTTGTATTGTAGAACAAACTGTAAACATATCCTAACAAAATATACAATTCAAAAAACAAAGTTAAAAAAGCCATTAAAAAAAATCTAAATCCATCATAACAAAACCATTGGCATGTAGACATAAAAGCACCACAAATCACAACCATGAGCAAAGTTGAAGTCGAAAAAACAAGATTAGAACAAGAAAATCATTGCCATGTAGATCTCGACTAAATCCATATAGATATGTCACCAAAAGTTTGTAAGAATACAACCAAGAATTATGATCTAAAGAGAAGAGACGAAGAAGCACTACCACAAAATACAGCAATTGTGGCACCAATTAGGTGGCATTTTGTAGAACAAACACCATAGCATGTGTTATTTTTAAATTTTTTTTAAAAAAAATCTTCTTTTTGTCGCATTCATGAAGGATAATGCCACAAGAAACATTTTTTTAAATTTTAAAAGAATAAATTGATTTTTTGTGCCATTTTTTCTAAAAAAACTCCAGAGAGATAAGAGATTTAAATTATATTTTGGAAAAAAATTAACATAACATGGTTTAATACCCCGTTTATTTATATTTTTTAATAAATTTATCTAATGTGGCAGTTCCCAAGCAAAATGCCACGTCGGGTAATATTAATCCACTTTTTTAAAATTGACATATCATGTCGTTTTTCAGGGAAAACACCACGTTAGGTAATACTAATTCATTTATTTTTTTAAAAAAAAGTGATCTATCATGGCATTTTTTTAGGGGGAACGTCATGTTATGTCAGTGGAGATTTATATCAATATTTGGTTTTATTGCAATGTATTTGTCAACTGCTATCTCTGGTGGTCTGGTATTTCTTAAAACAAGTTACGGTAGAGGTTGATAAATTTCTGCTTTACATGAATCCACTCCTAATTATTCTTGCTTCTCTGCGTCTTTAGACAAGATATTTGGAATTTAGTGATGCTTTATTTCAGCTGAATTAAGAATAGAAAATATGTTAGCTAGTTTGTTAATTAATAAGGCTTGTTAACTTGTAGTATAGTAGTTATTAACTAATTTAAACTTATTGCTTTAAATTTGTTTGGTATCTAGATACACAATTTTTTGGTGTATAAATGTAGCTGCTATATTGGATTGGAACTGTATGACTGTAATTTTTGGACTAATGCAGACATTAGTTAGTATTAAAATTAAAAATATAATTTAAAAAATACTTTAACATGGCGTTTTCTTGAGAAATTGCCACATGAGACCTACTTCCTGTGGAGTTTTATTGAGAAAACACCACATCAGGCTTACTTCCTGTGGCATTTTCTTATAAAAACGCCATGCCATGAAAGGCTATCATAACATAGCGTTTTCTCATAAAAACTCAATAGGAAGATTTTTCGTAAAACAAATTCTTACATTACATGGTGTTTAAAAACGTCACGAGAATAATTTTGGCGCTAGCTAATGTGGCATTTCCAAACCGCCACAGGAACATGCAATAAAAGGCCATCCTAGTAACTTTCTGTAATAGTGAAACCAGGAAGAAGGAATGAGAATAGAAGTTGCTTCTTCTTGTTCTTGTCTCTCTTCGTCATTTTCGTATTCTTGTTATTCCTTCTCTTATGCTTCTTCTTCCCCCTCGTCTGGAGGCTCGGAGAGTTTGGCTTCTGCCACATCAAAGCTTTTATTGAGGTCGGCGATGTTAGTATGAAGTTTGAAGCAAAATAAGGTTTGTGCATTGGAGTGATCTTATCAATAAATATGATTTTGAAAATGAAAAAAGTTGAAAAACACTTTTTACGTCCTTTTTTTTTTAAAATAATGGACATGAGAAGTATTTTAATGTCCCTTTTCATAAAATGGATGTGAAAAATAAGTTAAGAACTGTTACTGCCTCATTTTTTAGGTCCGTTTTATAAAATCAGATGCGAATGGTGGACATGAATTCTCTTGTTTATAGTAGTTGCCATTGTCTATCATTGATGAGGGGTATGGCTATGTTATGACTAATATGTAAAATGTATAACAAAGCAACAAACAATATGCCAAGATGGGTCCTTGTGAGTGAGAAAAAACATGTTAAACAGGAAACAATTATTGGTGGTGGAATTTAGAATATAATCTTTTTTATAATTGGAAGGTCTTATTAGAATTTTAGCTTCTCACGTTAACCACTCATATACACATCCTGATGCTGACTTTGGCTCCTCATATCAACCACTCACATACACATCATGATGCTGGCATACACATCCACACATTTGCAGAATGCTTTGTTAATTAATATATTAAATAGAAATGAGATGTATGTTTTATAAGTTTTTTTAATTCTGCCTCCAGTGTAAAATATAAGAGTTAAAAAATAGTACTATTTAATTAAATGTAAGACAGACATCAAAAAGTAAATGTAAGACATTAATATATTGTGTCTCTCAAATTTATAATTTTTTAAAGTATCCTCATTAATTGACCTAATAGAGGAGTTTTAATCAACTCATATTTGTAATAAATAACTATTTTAACTAATTTTATTGTATCCATACATTGGTTTTCTAACTCTTAATATTTGTTACCATATGCTAGGGATTGTTGACTAAATTTGGAGATGATCAAAAATCAAGTTTTTTATATGTTATATATATATAGATACTAGAGACTGAAATGATACTTTATAAAGATAAGTTAAAGTATAGTTTTAGTTCTTTATGTTTATATAAAATTTTATTTTAATCTTTTAAGTTTGAAAACGTAAGTTTAGTCATTTTTTTTTAATATTGTTAGTTTTTTTAATAAAAAATTGTGACTCAACAAATCTAAAATTTGATTTTGTTTATTAAATGTGGATAAAAATGACTAAATTTTCAAATATAAAAATGGTTATGCAAAAGAATAAAAATTTAAATATAGTTTATCAGCATTTAACTATGGAATCACTAGTTAAACGTTTTGAGTGACCATTTTCGGTTAAATGAAATTGATGGTGTTAGCAAAAATGCCTGAAAATGCACTTTTTATATTTAAGGGAATAAAATAAAGTTTGTTATAAATATAAAGGATCAAAAGTATAGTTTATCCTTATATAATTAAGAGTAAAATACTCTAACTCCCATTTACTTTGCCTTAATTACAAATCTCCATTCTATTGTGAAAACACACAATTTAGTCAAATAACTAACACTATTAAACAATATTCTAAAAAATTTTAAAAGTACATTTTTTATTCAAAATTATGTTTGAATAAATACTCTTTATTTATTTATCGATATAGTATTAAATTTATAATTTATCTATCAATAATGCTTTTGATAATCTCTAATGATCTATGTTATATTTTTTTTCTTAACTTAAAACAGAATTTCAAAACATTTTATGTGAAAAATACAACCAACTTGATCAAAACACATTTTTTTTATGAATTTTGGTTTAATCAATTTTGCTTATGAATTATAAAACATAAATTTTAATATAATATTAATAAAATTATATAAGTTAAAATTTTACTTTTTAATTAAAATTTTTATATATATATAAATTTATATAATTCCCAACCAATATATATATATATTTAAAAAATACAAATTGTAAAATCATCCATACAAATTTCCGTTTTAAATCATGATTACTTCCAACATAATGGCAATTTCAATCAATCCATTTGAAAGCAATTAATGAGGCTAACTAATCACTTCCAAACTAAGCACAAATTCTGATTAAATCATTGGAAACCACTTTAGAAGCTAACACTGAAAAAAAAAAACCACTCAAAATAATTGGTCTATCATAATTAGAAAATAATTCAACTAAAATGGGTAGTTAACTATGAGAGAAAAGATTCTATCATAGTTATTTAAGATTTTATCCAAATAATTCAATTTTAAATGCAATAGAAAAGAGAATGCTGAATCACAAAAGTCTATTATAGTTAAAGGAAGAAGGAATAAATTGAAAGTTAACTATGTTAGAAAATGATCCATCATTATTACTAAAAAAATTAAGATATTATTTGGCACAACTTATCCATGTTAGAAAAATGATGTTTCAAAATATTTCATATACCCTAACATGGATAATAAAATATTAGTAATTGAACCTAAATGTGATAGAGAATGATCAATCATAATTATTAGAAAACAGGACATCATTTGAAAGCAACATATCGATGATAGAAAAGAAGAGTTCTAAATCATTTAAAATACTTTGTCATGGATAATAAAAGATTTTATTATCTTTAAAAAGGTTAACCATGTTAGAAAAGGACAACTGCTAACAAGGTTATTAAAAATTCGTTGTATAAATTGATTAGCCTAACTATGTTAAAAAATACCCTAACATAGTTGGAAAAGAATAACCTTAAGATAGACAAGTCTACTATATTAGAAAGGGCTCACCTAACATAGTAATTAAAAACAAATCTTGAAACCAAGACATTCCCTTCTATACAAATTCCACAAAACACAATCTAGCACAATATCACTAACACCGTTTCCTGTCACATGCTTTGAAATTTAATCACAATTATAATCCACAATGTACTTTACAAATAAAACACCTAGGGCATGCCAAGATCAATAATCTATCCAAGAATGCCTCACAAAACCTCGGGGTCGCATGCATGTGAAACAAGTCTAGGTAGACAGTTAACAATCCTAATAAAGGACCAAACCCAAAAAAGTAATAATCAACAGAAAAACCATCGACTCAATGCACATAAGGCCACAACCCAGCACAACTATCACGATTCCACAGCATCGAGGGATCAACTATGTAACCCAAATCACAGGCCTAAAACATAGAATTTAACTATCAGGCCTCAAGCCATAGTCACTTGAAAGGACCGTCTCAGACAGTATTATCAATATAGTAATCCATAATGTCAATAAAAATTTGGAAGCAAACATGCATACATGCCTTGTCTAATGATTGGTAATTGACAAATCTCTGATTTGTAATGCTTTTATATGCTTAAATTGAGGCAATTAACATGATTGAGATGCAAGTTGGTCTAATAATGTCTAATTGAATGTCTCAAACTTTCAAATGAAATGAGTGTAAAATTAGGATTAATTAGCCATAATTGTAGATTAATTGCATTGATTAATTTATAGGGCTATTTGATCTTGGTTTTGTCTTATTTTTACTTACAGGGTCAAGCAAGGACCAAAGATAGGATTTCGGGCGAAGAAGAAAGGCTTTTCCAAGGGGCAGAAACATCTGAGGCCACGGCGAAAACACCTCCAAGAGGTAGAGAATAATGTAGCTCATCGTGGCTCTCGCCGCGGCGAGCCAAGCCAAAAAGAACCAGAAGCATCGTTACCTCGCCGCGGCGAACTACGCGTTCTGCAGAATTTGAGCTCGCGTTTTTCAGGCCCAATCTGGATCTAACCCAATACCCGCTCACTTGACCCGACTTGGGGGACATAAAACTCGAAATTTACACCCCATTAGGGAGATTTGGTTCACATTCACACCCTCCAAGCCCTAGCTCTCTCTTCTTCATCTTCATCTTCATCTTCTTTTCTTCTCCTTCCTTCCATCCATGGCTTCCACATCTTCGTCTCTTGTTGTTGGTTCTTCCATGCAGAGTAGTAGCTAGGTTCTTACTTGTCCATGGTTTGGCATATCCGCAAGCTCACAGGTCGTCAAAAATAGTATAGAAAAAGGGTATCGTTCCAACAGGGACTAAGGCAAAAGTAGATTAATTATCGCAATTATATTATTAATTAGGTTGAGTGAGAACTTTTGTATTTTGAATTTTAAAAGTACCTAAAATGAAAATAACTTGACAAATACTAAATTAAAATTTTAAATCAAAACAAAAGGAATCTAGGATTATTAATCCACTTTGTATTTCATGATGCTTGATTGTTCTTTCCTTAATGATAATTAATAATCATTATGCTCTTGTTTGAAGTCTTATCCATTTGAATAACTTTCTCAAGCTTACCCAAACCTTAATTAACTCTAATATGCATAATCTCTTACTACATATTATTTTAACTAGTCTCTATAAACATCCCACTTCAATTTTACAAAACTTGGTTAATGAATATCTCTATCTCATTAACAAACTCTTAATCCCAATTTGGAATTTCAAAACAAGCTTGAATTTAACCTAGTTCTATGTTTAATTAATGCTCTCTCAAGCCACTAATTAGGCTAACAAACTAAATGTTGGCCACCACTTAGGATAAATGATGCACAAGTTAAATTCACAACCTAATAATCATTAATCATCAAGAGAGAAAGAGTTCCAAACATCAATCCATACAAGATTTTAAAATAAACCTAGAACAAATTAACTAGCTACTCAAAACTACTAAAAAAATCACAAAATCAGAGTCTTGACAGTATAATTTAAAGGAAGAAGAAAAGGAACAAGAAATTGTTCAGAGCACTCCCCAAAATGTTGTCCTTTCTCTCCTCCATTCAAATGCAGCTCGCCTCCACCAATGGCATGAGAATAATGAATAGTACATGGCGGATCTGGTCTTCAATCGATCACCTCCACGGTCCTCTCGTCCTCCCGTGAAGAAGATCCATGAAACTCTAGAGGCTCTCTCTCCCGCTCTAGTTCTCGTTGCGTCCTTGCGGCTGGAGAAGACAATGTGAAGATCAGCTCCGTTTTTGCACAGCAGCTTGTGGCTTTCATTCGGATTTCAAATTGGGCTTCTTGTGACACCGCTTCACTATAGCCCACTGTTTTCTTCCTTGACCCATTCTCTTTTAATGAGTCAAGACCAATGGCTATAATCTCCTCTTGTCTTTTAGTGAATTCATTCACATTAATCCTTTCTCCACCTAAGCTTCAGACACCACCGAATAAAAGACAACTTAGACAAGCAACCATTAACAATATAAAATAAAAGAAATATTACACTAATAGTAGTACTAGTAACCTAAACTCTTTTCTTTTGTTTCTTTTTTTTTTTTAAGATTTTAAAATACTGATTATTTATTTAGTGCTTTGCCTAAACTATTTTTCTTTTAATTTTAAAACTAAGATATTTATTGTCAAATCCCCAAATCAAATACCAAATTGATATATCAACAAATTCCAACAAAATCGCTCAATTTTTGATTTAATGACTCCCCAAATATACCAAAAAATATATTAAATCTAATTAAAATTGGGGAGTCAACAGGCTCCACCATTCGTGGTGGTGGGAGCCAAGGGATGAGCTTGAAGCTTGAATAGGGGAGTTTTTCTAGTTCTAATCCTTCTTCCATTTGTTGTATTTATGCTTTTCTAGGGTTCTAAGAGTGCATTTATGGCATTTGGTTGAATGCATTTATGTCATTTGGTTGAATGCATTTATGGCACTTGATTGGGTGCATTTATGTTATTGGGGTTAGAAACTATGTTATTGTTATTTCCTTCTTGTACAAATGCTTGACATTGCTATTTATTAACTTTGAGTTTAATGAAATTTATGGGTTCATAGTTTTATTATTTTCTTGGTGAAAATGATGTGCTAATGCAAGGTAGCTTGGTTAGTGGATTAAGAGTGTTAAGTTATTTGCTTGAGGGAGATGGCATAAGAATTAATTGATTGTGTTGGGACATTGGGCAAACACTCTTAGGCCTTAATTTATTGTATGGGTGGCCATCAATGGATTAGGGTTTAGAGAGAAATTTAGAGCAATTATGGGGTGGCCCAAATTGTGGATTTAAAAATCTTGCATAATTAATTATTTCTTGATTTTGAACTTAATCAACTTGGGTTAAATTAAGTAATGTGCAGGGTTCTGGCATTAATTAAGTTAACCTAAGCCTAGCCTAGAGGGGTTCCTCTAGGGTTCTTTAGAAATCAATTAAACTCTTTAAAAATCTTTAGAAGCAATGATTCCCGAATCTCTCATTCATCAAGAATGATCTTTATCCCATTTTCATCCAAATCTCACTTTTTAATTCCAACCTTTTACCTTACCTTTCGCACATACCAAACTTCATACTAAAACCAAACAAAAATGCTTTTTACCCGCCTTTTCAAGTTTACATATTAGCTAATAGGAACCATATTACACTAGACTCCTTGAGATCGACACACAGGGTTAGCTTCCACCATCCCTTCGGGTTTTAATTTCTTAGAGAGCGGACTTGAGGCGGTACTGCACCGATTTCTTCCCATTTCAGAGCTCTTTAGCAATATACATGTCAAGAGAAATAACCTATGAGATCTCACAAACTGGAAGTTCCCTACGCCTCTTTGCCCTCTCGTATTGCACTAGACTCAGAACCTAAAATGAAGAACAACCAATGAGATAAAGTCCCAGTAACACTTATATTGCCCATACTATACTACATATATGTGTGCTTATACAAAAAAACGGTTATGTGGGCCAATAACAATAATCAGATAATCATCAGAATGATGCTATAATGCATTATCGGAAAGGTACAATAAATATTATCAAATATGCCAAAGTATTATAAGTTTGAAAACCAATTATTTTCAAGATGTGATCCAAACTCCTCCAAAGAGACAGATCATACGGGATCTAGAAGCTTTAGAAGAGACAGATCACCAAATAACCGATAGAACCACCAAGAACCGGTTCTAAATGTCAAAATAACCCAAATGATTCACTCGATGGCTGCTGAGGAGTCAGATCACGTGAAGGGGGTGAGTCACAGCTCAAAGGTGATAGAACCAACCAACCAAACGCAATAGTATGCACAATTATATGTTCCTTGAAAATTGGTAATTAAATCAAAATGGTTTATCAAAGGCATGCCACAATACTAGCTCAATTACCATAACAAGTTCAAAGGCTTTTCAATGCAAGTTCATTTCCACAAGGAACTAATCAACATATAATACCCACAAATTTATCAATTACATGCCATAATGATGGTTCAATTACAATACAATTCCCACATAACCAATGTCTTAGAAGTGAGCATCACATACCTTATCTAATGGCAAGGCCTACGTGCCAATTTCAGAATTCCACCAATCACACACATCATTAAGTAAAGGAAGTGGTTATCTTTTTGGCAAAAATAAGTATTACCAGAAGCATTACTATGCAAAAGTGTTTCCCCAGTGGTCCATAAGCCAAAGATCAAGACTCTACAATAACCAACAATAGCAAACATACCATATCAAAGAATTGAGTATTCACAACAAGGTTTTTTAAAATAACCCAAGCCTAAGACTCATATCCCTAGCTATTTAATACCAAGTGCTAACTATAAAATTTAGTAGCCTCAATTGGTCCCAACTTCTGTATTCATATCTTTAACTAATTGGACCCTAAGATCCTCAATCATTGTTATAATTTACCATCACCGCCAACCTCTTTAACCCAATCATCAAACATTCATTTTAATTACAATTCACCTCTAGGCCGCTTGTACCAATTGTACCTTAAGCCACAATCACCAAACTATAAACATCCAAAAACCATCAACTAACACAAACCAACTTTCTAACACCACTGAAATACCCAACACAAAAAGTATCATTCATAATCCCCTTTGCAAGAACAAGTTCCGAAAACTTTACAAAAGCAAAATCCGGATTAGGTTAAAAAACCAAGAGTTTAACACATTGGGAAACGTTATCCATCACTAGTAAACTTGTTTAAATCCTCAATATCATTCAACAACAATTCTCTTCAAAAAACACCACCTAATCTCAATGTTTTTAAAACTTTGATAAGTTAACATTTAATTAAGCCAAGACTTAAAGGATTTCAAATTTTAGAACTCAATAAACATCAATAGGAAGATCGTTAAAAACACTCATCACCCTTTTAGATCAATAATTTCAAAATCATAGGGAAACCCCAAGAATTCCAAACTTTGTCTTACCAAAAATCATCATAGCTTAAAATATAAGTACCCACAAGATTCTACACCATTTTTAGGCAGAAATAAGCTCATTGGAAACAAGAGACATGATAGACATAAGTAGATTTACATACTTCCTAACCATACTGGGTCAATAACAAAACTTAAGAAGTTTCAAAATAAGCCTAGGAGTCAAAGAAATCATTTGAACAACTCATATTTTTGGGTTAAACAAGAACCCCCAAAATCCACCATGAACTCTAAGGGAAAAACACAAGAAAAAGAAGAGAAAAGGAAGAAGGACTGGTTACCTAAAGATTAAAAGTCCAAGTTCTCTTCAAATCTCCTCAAAATTGAAGCCCTAACAGAGCCAAAACACTCTCCCTTGGCCTACTTCTCGAACTAATATGAAACCTAACCTAAAATGAGCTGATTATGTAACACCCCAAAAATTTAGGGGTGACACCCGGGATATGAGAAAACTCACAACCCTAAGCCTTAAATTTATAAAATTTTATATACTTATTTATAGACATATTTACAATATATAATTTAAAGCCTATGATTATGTTTTATATAATAAAAGTTTACTTAATAAATTTTGATAAAACCTCCATTTTAAAGGGAAACTTTGGTAAACTCTACAACTGTACATTCAACAATAACTCAGCAAAAGGAACTCTGCTCCAAATTAATAGATATACAAGGGACGATAAGGACCCTACCTAGAGGCTATATGGAGCATCTACTATAAAAAATTAAATACATAAATGTAAGCTTAGACTCACATCAGCTAGCAACTTTTCCAAAATATGCCCACAAGCCTTGATCGGTAATGATAGCCTTCATTGTTTAATTAGCTAGAGATGCAGGGCCAGTGGTGCTTATCTGAGACCAAAATAATCTTTTGGTGAATAACGTTCCATATGTAAAGATAAATAATATGCTAAAAGAAATTATATCTAACTTCAAATGATAAACCATGATAATAAGTCTCTAAAAAATTATAAAATTTTGAACTTAAATAAAGCTATGTAAAATACTATTGATTAAATAAAACCAAGTGGTGACCAAACAATATATTTAAAACATAAAGTCTCAAATCACATTTTTCCGTAGGACTTCAACAAAACAAACTAACAAGCATGGACCCACAGTCCACGAGGGTAAATAACTAAGCATAGCTTGAAGCCACAAATACAAGCATAGACACACAGTCCACAAAGGGTAAGTAACCAAGAAAGCGTAGCACGAAGCCACGAAACAAGTGTAGGTACAAGACCCACGAATAACAAGTGTGAGAACGAATCTCACAATTATCAAGTATGAGTACTGTGCCCACGAATGTCAAGCGAGCTCGGGGTTAACCATGGCGCGCCATGGACTAACAGCATTGTTGTTAGTAACTAGCGTTTTGGCTCAATCCTCTCAAAATTGTTTTAAAGCATGCTTGGGGGCCAATTTATCAAAACCAATGACAAATCTTTCAAGATAATGTATCTCCTATAAAATCATTCATAATGAAATACCCCAGCATGAAAGTTCAAAACAATATCTTGAAAGTTTTCTAATAATTTTCATGCATAATCATGAAACATACTTTTAATCAATATAATTGAGAATCATAAATAACAATATATAAATTCAACATTATTTACTCATTTCGGTCTCAACAAGGAAATGGAATGCGTCCAATAAACATCCTTTGACAAAATCATTCTTACAAATATGGCAATCAAAATACAGTGTAGCTTCTAGTAATACTGTTATTCATAAAATATTAATGGGACGTTATTCACTTACCTGCTGTGCTTCTAAAATACAACTTACTCCTACTAATCAGCTTCTAGATTATGTTCACTCTCAATCCCCTAAATTAATGAAACAAAACATTAACAGTCCACATAAAATTTTGAACACAATTTTCATTTAACCCATCTAGAAAGATTCTTCGTTAATCTTCGTGCTAACCATGTTCTTAACTCTTAAAACCACAACCATAACCTCTAGACTTAGTAAACCACTTAAGACAATAATAGTCAATGACCAACTACACCATCCCTACATAAATTGCAATGATATAAAATAGAACAACCGATATTTACTAATTTCTATGGAGAATATATTCATTAGTACAATTCATAATTAAATATTATTACACTAAATTATCAGACTCAACACTCCAAATTTGAAAGAATGCATTTCCTTTTTCCCTTTCTTAGATATGACTCACATTATTCCATTCAATAGCCCAAACTTTATTACCCCAATCAATGGTAGTAGAAGAATCAGGGGAGAAAGTCGGTGAGTTTAAAGAAGGGCTTTAGAGATTTCAACTTCCAGAAGTTTCTTAAACTATTCCCCTTTCATATGGTTTTAAAAAGACGGAAGAGAATCAGGCCAAAAAACTGACAGAAGAGAAGGATTGGGCCAAAAAACTGACAGAAGAGAAGGATTGAAAAACTTCTAATATCTTTTTATTCTTCTCTTTTTTTTTTAGCAAATTTGATAATTTTCAAAAATTTGAACAAAATATAATTGGGCTTAGCTTAAAAAGGACTCGGACCAAACTCCTATGATAGGCAACAAGCATAAGTTTAATGAGGCCATCACTTAAACTTAGTGTATACCTACAACAGTTAATTATAATATGAGTTCTAAAGGAAAAACTTGTTTTATTTAAATGATATATGATGCAAACATAAAGGACCAAAAGTATAAAAATGCTTTGACAAATTTGGCCAGGCTCTTATAAAAATGGACAAAACCATTCAATTTTTTTGCTATTATATATAAGGACGGAGGTAGTACTTTAGTCTTTTGAATTGTGAAATTTATAAGTTTTTTAATATAAAAATAAGATATCAATCTCATTTGTCACTTCTAAATTTAAACATAATTATGGTGATTTCTCCCATCTAGGATAGTGTTTTCATTCCTCTTCATTATTGATTGCCCACAAGAGTACAGATTGCAACGTAATATAAAAATTATCGTCCCACAGAGATTAGTTTTAAAATCTTAATCAAACAATAGGCTAATGAATTCAACTAAGTTGAACTAATCAAATTCTTTTAGAAAACAGGTTTTGAAAGATATTTTAAGATAGAAATAAACAAATGCACAAGAAAGATTTAACTTATCAATAAACTAGGCCTAGGATTAATTCTCACCATTGTATTTCGTGAACCTTAATTTATTTCCCTTCATTTAGTCTTTAAATGATAACTTGTGCTTGTCTAAGGTTCTAATGCACATGATACGCTCTCTCGAGTCAAATCAAATCTATACTTCCCATTAAACTTGCTCAATCTCATGTTACAAATTAATGAAAGTACGCATTAAGAGTTGACCTTAATCTGAAAAAACTTGATCGATAGATATATCACTATTCTACTAACAAACCATCTGTTAGTTGATTTAAACTTCAAGTCTAGTCTGATTTTCCTACGTTATACACATAAACTATCTCTCTCGAGTATAATTTAAATGAACAAAATGCTCTAAAAGGTGATTAGTCAATTAAAGGCATCAGGAATAAGATATATCACACTACTACAGAAATGGCCTATAGTGGCGCTTTTTTTGAAGCGCCGCTATAGCCAGCGCCGAGATAGGCTTTGCATTTCTTATTTTTCATTTTTTTTGTAAATTTTGACCTTTCCTGGCGCTAAGTTTATTTAAGTGACAGTGCTAGGTTACCATATTTTATAAAATATTCATACATGATCGAGTATATATATTATTAAACCATGGACAGGTAATCAAGTAAATGCACATCTCAAGTTTAGAGTTCCTTTTTCAAGAATCTTTAATATTCAATGTAATTTATTTCAAAAAAATCAATTTCATGAATATGCACAAACACCCTAGCGATCGATCGTTGTACGAATCGCCAGAAACTGTTAGAATCTTAAGTTTTGATGAAGATTGACCCCAATAGATAACATAAGTAAATAGAGTGTAAGTTACCTTTGAATTTAACAGGTAAAATCTGATAGGTAACAGATCACTATTGCTAGAGCTAGAGTCTATCGCTAATAGACAAAGAGCAATAGCAAATAAAGACTTAGAAATAACAAAGTTAATATCTATCGTTAAGTCATTCTCTATTGCTAGTAAATATCCTATCGCTAGAAGTTCATTGAGAATATGGAAAAATGAAAGAAAGAACAACTAGCAGAAAAGTAAACAAAGTCCCTGAGCTATTGGAATCAGCTAGTGATATCATAAGCTGCTATCGATAACAGGATTAGCTATCGATATCTGAATACTTGAGGAAATAACATAACTCAGATAGCTATACAAACTTACTATAACAAAGGTCACTAGCGATAACGCATCTAGCTATCGATAGGAGAATACTCATTATGATAACAAACTGATAAGCTGATACATTGAGCTAATAGACTAAGCTTGCGATAGCATCTGCTGTGCATTACATGATTATTTGTTTAGCTAACAACTTAAGTGCAGGAATTACACTATGAAGTTAGCGATAGCAAAGCATGCTAACGCTACTGAAAAAGCTGCTATGAAAGTACAATTCGTACAGATGCTTAGAACGCTCAGTCTACATCTCTCTTAGCTCACCCTACGCAAGAGCAGTTGAAGCTAGAGCAGAAAGTTAACCTCGATGAAGTAACTGCATTAATTGCCAACGGCTATGAACCTCCAAAGACTATATTCAAACGGCCACATGAAGCTGAAACAAAAGGCAAGCTGTGAAGATATAAATAGATCAAGACTTGCTTCCAGAAGAGTAACGAAGAAAACGATGGAACAGGGCTTTATGTAGAATTGTAGATTACACTGATTAAGAGCAAAATCTAGTGAGCCCAGAAAAGAGGAAAGAATGTTGAGTCAAGTTAATTAGAAAAAGAGAGCTAGAGCACGCATTGTTCAATCTATCAAGCTCTAGAATTGTAATATCATCATCTATTCTTCTGTACTTAAGTGATTATAATCCGTTCATTAAGTGAACCTATTATCTAAAATCCTCTACTGTTTGAGGTTGTTCTAAAGCTTGGTGCTTTAAGAACAGGGTTGTAACCTTACGAGTAGTAATGGGGAGTGTTTAGAGAGAATTCTAAAACTCTGTGGAAAGGTTGGCAGGTGAACATGTGTTCGTAAAACCTGTGGTAGGCTTCACAAGTGTCCGGCTAAACTTGTGGGTTGTAAAGGCTTCTCTTGTGCCCGGTTTAAATAAGAATGTAGTGGAAATCTCAGGTGGAGCCTGAGGGCTGGATGTAGGTCTGGATTGACCGAACCAGGATAAATTCTGTTTCCATTATCTCTTCCCTTATTTCTCTTAGTTTCAGCATATCTAACTTGTATACTCTTTAGTGTATTTCATGTTTTGAAATATTCTCAGTGATAAACCAAAAGGGATTTTAAAAATTGCCTTCAATGTGTTTCAAGAAAAGAGAAGATAAGAAAAGATTTTTAAGTTTTATCCTATCACCCAATTCACCCCCCCTCTTGGGTGACAACCAGCACTATCATTTGGTATCAGAGCAGGTCACTTGTTTAAAGGATCCAACGATCTCAAGTGAAAAGATCATGGCTGATTTTGGGTGTAACAAGTTTTCTGAAGGTTTTGATCATACCATTCCACCTCTTCTCGAAAATATAGATTTTTCATTTTGGAAAGCTAGGATGAAGAATTTTGTAAAGTCATTTGATTATCATATGTGGAATGTCTTTACAAATTATTTTGATTTCAAACCAAGAAAGGATTGGACTGAAAAACACAAGAAAATATTTTCCTTAAACATTAGAGCAATGCAAATTCTGCACAAAGGCTTAACTGAAAATGATTTTCAGAAAATCAGATTATGCTCTAGTGCTAAAGATATTTGGGATACACTTGAATCTATGTATATCACTAATCATCTTGTTGAAACTGAAAGTGTTGACAGCTCATCTGAATTTCAAAGTTGCATATATATGGTTGATGAGCTATTGGAAGCTGAAATTGAAGAAGGAGAGATCATAGAACCCTTCCAAGATTCAGTCAACACAGAAGGGCAAGAAAAGGATGACTGCTAAGAGTTCTGTCTGAATGAGTCAGATCAATCATCCTCTGGAGCTCAAGATGCAGCTATGGTATACAGTTCCAATTCCTATATTTTTGAGAAAAACAATTTTGATTTGCATAAAGCTAATTTAATGCCTATCACTGATCATATTTCAAAGAGTAAAAATATTTTAAAATATGCTGGAAAATATTTTAGGAAGAAGGAACATGCAAATTCGTTTTTGTACTCATCTGGCCATCACAATAATTGCATAAAATCTCATATTGCACAACATTCTATTATATGCCATTATTGTAGAAAATCTGGTCATATTTCTCACATGTAATATTAGAAGAAATTCCAATGTGAGAAATAAATTTATTTGGGTTCCAAAAGGACATGTAAGGTCCAAGACTAACAATGAAGGACCCAAATATAAATGGGTACCAAAATGTCCATCCAGTACCGTATATGTGCAGATTAGCTCTAAAAGAAAGGGACATCATGGTACAAAGACAACAGAAAAGAATCCAAGAGTTTCTCATACTTCAAGAAAAAGTTTCATAGAACCTCAATACAAAAGGAGAACTCATGGAAAAGCCATCCACTGCCACAACATCTGGTTCAAATCATAAGAAGCAGTGGACAGCAACAAGAACAGTATGTCCTACCTCAAGAATGAGCTACCACAAAGTACCATTCAATTACCTTGAGGAGAACAAGAGAAATAGAATTCCTCATACATCAAGAAGAAGATTCTTGAATTCTATTTCAAGTGAGAGATCTCTGCAACCCAGTGCTAAGCATGTCAGAACCACTTGGGTAAGTAAGAGCAATTCTCCAAATGTCTAAGGTAGAGGTATGCAATGGTAAAATCTCCTACTCTATTATCAGTAATATCTATTGAGATTTTACACTTTGCAATCCTAGGAATGAGCATTGAATTTTGGTATTGAAGAAAATTGCAAAATATTTACAATGCTCACAATCTAGCTCTTATACACATGCATATTGATTTGAAAAAGAATATATTTATATATATCCTTGTGCATGTAGTCATGATTAATTCACTATGCTCAACTATCTTAAAATTAATTACATCTTTTAAAGCATATGAATTATGTTGTTAATACCTACTAACTAACCATGAGCAGATCCATATGAATTTGGATACTGAAGAAAAGAAAAGAATTATAGTTCTGTAGGTTACAAGTAGAGAAAGCTTCAAGACTTCGATCTACATGGAAATTTACTCAAGTCTTGATGAGCTGAACTTTGTGCTTGAATTTTGGTGCTAAATTTGTAAAAGAGAATTGACATTATTCTGCCAAAATCAAGCTATTGCCTGAACAAATGCAGTTATGGTGATATCATTCTTATCCTATCTTATACCTGAATGAATATAATTATGTTTGGATAATGAATGATTGTTTCCTTTCATTAGCAATCAATCTTTTACTGTCATAAAATAGCTGTTAGATTGCTATATGATTGAAAAATTGGAATTGTGCATAGTTTATCTTTTGTGGAATTTATGAAATGCACAATTCAAATTTGTTTAGATCTCAACTCAGCCTGTTTATAAAATTGCATTCATATATTTTGAAAAATATGTTCACTCCAGTTGCATTTAAATGGTTTTTGAAAACTGGAAGATAAAGTTGAAACTGTTTCAATTCATCCTCATAAGATGTTTTTTTTTTCAAAAATGCATGAGTTATCAAATGTCAGAATTTGTTAAATTGTGCTTATCAGTATCACATATCTATGCAATCAATTGGATCTGTTCTATCTATGTTCGCTGTGCCAAATCTCAAAATTATGCAGGACTGACCAATTGATAGTGAGATTCATTATCGCTAGCTTATGCTGAACAGAGTTGTAAGCAAAGATTTCCATCAATGGGCTAAAGCATTATTGATAGCAAATGGAACTATCGATAGCTAGAAGAAGTAAGTGGAGTCTGAGCAACTGACTCAGCATGGAATCTTGCTTGCTAGCTAAAGTCATTATCATTAGCGATAGCAATTCTCTCTGACAACAACTTGACTAGTAATTTGAAATAATGAGTATGAGCCTTATTATTCAAAAATTCTTGCTCTCATTCTGTTACTCAAATACTTCAATGCTCACTATCATATATATGATTAGAGTGACTAAAGTCTTGTGTTTATAATCTGATCATGAATATTCTTATCATTTTGAACACAACTCTAAATAGTCAAGAAAATTGCTATGCTATGGTAGAGTCAATATCTGAAGCACAAAGCATTCACTCTCATGCTGTTATTCGTATAACTTTGGATATCTCATCTGACCTTTAAAAATGCAGCATTCTGACATATTTCTCCTATTATTGATTTCCATCATTTTTATCATGAGCATTGGATGTTAAAATGTTTGAAAAATGTTTTCACATTTTAAACCTGCATCTCATTTATGCTTCATGATATCTTAAACCTATAGTTGAGAGAGTTATTTATCAAATGTATCTTATGCTTTATGAAATATCTTTCTATTTGAATTTTCACATAAAAGCATAAGCAAATTGTTTCAAACCTTATCTTAGATTTTCTATACTTTTACTGAAAATGAATCATACTAATGATTTCAAAACAAGCTTGTATTTTGAGTATGATTCTACAGGTTATGAAAAAGGATTAAAGGCTATCATTGATTGAGCATTTCTATCCCTCATCCTTTATAGTTGATAAATATCATTTTGGGAAGAATTGCCACTTGCTATGAATTGGATTTATTTGCATAAGACTCAGGTCAATGACATCTTTTTAAATAAGGTTATTTTCTGTTAAAATGTCATTGATCAAGAAAAAGAATAGGAGCTATTGCGACTAATATTATGAGGACCCAAGGATGGGTACCAAATTGCCTGTGACAGGTTGCAGCTCTTATTAGCGATAGCAAGTTGTCTTCATGGTACTCAGCCATCGATAGCTTCATGGTCCATCAATCAAATGAGAAGCAGTTATAGATTGCAATCATTCTATCGATAGTCCAAAAAGATCCAACTTCAATACCTGAAGAAGAAGAAAATCAGGGTCATCAAGCCAAAGCAATCAAGCTTACTATCCTATGAATTTTTGGTTTGATTTATCCATTGTGATCTCTGAGTTTTTATGCTGTTCTAATTCTATTCTGCCATCTGCAATTTACTTGCCTTCAGAACCTATGAACTAATCTCTTATGCATTAAAATTTTGATTTCTTGCTGAATAGATATTGATGTCAAAATATAATATTGTTACCACTTTGATTGATTAATATCAAACTTGCTCAATAGAATTTGTTTCGAAATGACAAATCTTAAGTTTTGCAGAACTGACTCATCGATAGTAAGTTTCACTATCACTAGCTGTATGCAGGACAAAAGCTGTTTGAGCAAAGATTGTCATCGCTAGCTAAAAGCATTATCGATAGAAAAGTCAGCTATCGATAGATGGAAGGAGTAAGTGAACTGAAGTCTAAGTCACTTGCTCAGCATGGGATCATGCCTGCTAGTGATAGTAGCTCTTACTAGCGATAGCAAGTCACTTAAAAAGCTCAGAATGCGAAACGTTTAGCGAGAATTCGTCATTGATGGTAATCTCTGAAATTTATAAAATTAGGACATTTGCATTCTGCATTCATTATTCATCTGCATTTTCTATTCTACTTCAAACCTCTCTGAGCATTCAAGCCTCCTCTCTCACTCAAATCACTAAACCCTAAAAATGGCCAGAACCAAAGTTCCAAATGTAAGTGATATTGAGGCAACCTCTAGTGCTAAACCCTCATCTCAATCAACTAGCAAGAGGTCCAGAACCCAGAAAACTATGTCATTCTCCAAAGAAGTGGTTGAATCAGGTTCCAAACGACAAAAGCGAACTACCTCTGATTCGCCCTACTCAGAAGAACCCCTCGAAGCTCCAAGCGCCCTCTTCGCAAATTGAAAAACCCTAGATAAGACTACAGTCTGGGTGGATTTGGAATATTTCAAGAAGAATGGTTTCGACTTGGATGCCTGGCTTTTACCCTACAAGAGATGGCTCAGTATTCAGAATGACTACAATGAGGAAGTGCTGAGGTCATTTTACTCGAGCATGAAAGCCAAGCCAGAATACAAGAAATCGAAGCTGGTCAATATAGTGTTTAAGGCTTCTGTAAGAGGAAGGGGTATATCCTTTAACTGGTTAGCCATCAACAAGATTTTGGGGATATTTGCAACAGAATACAACAAGTGGTATTCCCCTGAGCCCTACTCCAAGGAGGACCTTGAAGCGATTTATGAAACATCCTCCAACAAGCCAGCCAACATGCCTGTGGTCAACAGGATTCTACATTATGTGTATACACGACTCATGACTCACAAGGCAGGGAACTTCAGCAGCTTTCCCAAGATAGACAACCCCTGGCTGCCCAACCTGATCTCAAAAGTTCCTCTAAATCCAGGGCAGTTGGTTTCTATGGAGCTTTACAGGTTCTTATCTGACAAGTCTGCCAAAGCTCCTCTTCCCTATCCTCAGCTAATGTCATTCATTCTGGAGTTCTCAAAGATCAAATCTATAGGGGAAAGAGATAACAAGAAATGCAGACAGCTTACCATCTCCATACTCAGAAAAATGGGAATTCCTGTTAAAGCAGATGGTGCTTATTCTGTTTCTGAAGCTTCTCATGCTCCTTCTACATCAGCTCAGTCTCAGCCTATTGAAGAAGAGACTCAATCTCAAAGGACTCCTCCTGCTACTCCTTCTGTTGTCAAGTCTTCCATTCCCTCAAAGGATGCAATCGAAGAAATCATCTTCAGGGTCTCTGCTGAATTCAATCTTGCCTTAGAAGCTTAGAAAGCAGAGTTGATGAAGCCTATTCGAGAGCTATAGAATCAGGTGAAGAATTTAGAAGATAATCTATACCTCGTCCCTGAACATGTTAAACAAAGGGCAACTGCTCCTCCCTCAGAAGGTACTTCATCACATCATCATTCCCCTCTTCATTTTCACTCACCCTCTCATTCTTTTCCCTAACACTCACCTTCAACCCCTTCTAGTTCTTCTCTTCATCTCTCTCATTATCCATCTCCTCCCACCTTTAAACATCCTAGCGATAGCCACCCTTCACCACAAACCAAACAGCCAACACCTCCAGACACTCCTATCCCTCACCCTTCCCCTAGCGCTAGCCCACTAATTTAACCTTTTCCTTACGCCTTGGGGTTAAAATCACAATAATTACCAAGGATTGTGTAAAGTGGCACAATCCCGGATCGTTTCACTTGAGGAGTCCTTCTAAACTACCTGAGCTAACTAAATGCAATTGAAACAATAAAAAGTATAGGGGTTTGATTTTGAAAATTCATTTACTAAAACTATTGACAAATGCAATTACTTGTTTTTGGTATTTTAGATTAATGACTGAAAAGTCAAAAGAGTTTGGATTAGGGGTGGTTTTATAAAATGGGCTTTGGTAGTGTTTCGGTGGCTCAAACGCTTCTTTCAAAATGATAAGTGGTAGTTTCATTTACCAAGTCTAATTGAAAAATCCCCAAGCAACCACTAGGGGTCCACTAGCCCTAATTAATGACTAATCTAGTAATCACTTTCATAGCCATTACTTAGGGTTAGTGTGAAGATCCACTTGGTTTGTGAAATGCTTTGAAACAAATGCAATTTAACTCTCATGAAGTACAACCACATCATCATGCATGGAAGAAATTGACTATAACCACTAGCAACCACTAAAATGGCTACAACCAAGAATACAACCACAAGTAGATAGGAAATTGTATCTCAATCACATTCAATTCAAAGCATACACAATATAGTTCACAAACATAGATAGCAACCACATATCCCAAGTCTTAAATCCAAATACAAGACCAATACAAAAGAGTAGAAGCCAAATACAAAGGAAATAAGAAATTGTAAACTAGAAACTCCCCTATGTTGGTCCATGAAGCTAGAGCCACCTTCACACCACCAAAGCACCAAGATTCTAGCCTCTCATGTCCTCAAATTCGAGCCAAAGATAGCCCATGACCACAGCCTCCGTGGGTGAAGAAGGTAGAAGAAGAAGTATGGTGGAAATGGAAGGTAGGAAGATGAAGAACAAGAAAATCAGCAAGAATGGAGATGAGATTGAGTGGGAAGATGAAGATTTGAGTGAGGAATGAAGGAAATGAGTGAAACCCTAGGAGAGCTCTTCAATTTCTTGCTCAGGAGGCTTAAAGCCCGAAGATAGGGGTGTTAGGATCCATTTATACTCCCTCAGAAACCCTAAAATCGCGTTAAATTTCTGTAGAATTTCGTGACTTCGTTGTGGGCTCGCCGCGGCGAGCAATAGAGCTTTCTGGTTGGGTTTGGCTTCCTCGCCGTCATCTCGCCACGGTGAAGCCACTGCGAGGGACAGAGCTTTCTGGTTGGGTTTGGCTTCCTCGCCGTTATCGCAAAGTACGGATGATTCTGCCTCTTCCTTTATTTTCTTCTTCTGCTCCGTCCAGAATTCTTCGCTGCAACTTGGCTCCTTAATTTGGGTATTTTCTTCTATGACCTGCATATAAAATGGACCTAAGGTAGCATCAGAATGCTCTTGAAAATGGGTTAAACAATAAATCATACTAATTATGCCCAAATTGCCCTTGACTAGAACAAACTCCAACAAAGTGTGCAAAAATCAGAAATGAACCTAATTAAGTGCAATTACCCCAAGAACATGCAATAATCTAATGATTTTATCAATGAAAAGTGTATAAAAATATGGTACAATCACCCACAAACACAAAACTCACCCTCTCAGACCAAAGTCCTTACACCACAATCAACCCCTATCGCTAGCCCCTTTCCTAGCGATAGCACCCATACTTCACAAAATCAGCCAACCTCTATCGCTACCACCACCACAAGCCCTCTTCCTCCTCTCATCCCTTCCCAAATTTTTGACCAACCCTCTTCACCTACCCCTGCCAATGATGATGACAAAAATGGGGAGAAATAAAGGGAGCAAAATGTGGAAAGCATGGCAGAAGAAGGCTTAGTGGAGGATGCATCTGATAAGGAAGACAATGCCTCAATCAATCCTCCTGGTGGTTCTCCTGATAATGAAATACAAGAGGAAGACATGAGTATGGCCATGGTTCTATATGAGGGGGAGTTTCAACCAGTTTCTGTAAATCTGATTCCTCACTATATTCATTGAGCACAAGAGCTGCATGAGGAAGTTGAAGAATTTTTAGAAAGAACTGTTCAGTCTCAAAAGGAAAGAGAGGACAGAGATGCAGCAAGGGCAGAAACCGAAAAAGAGAAAGAAGTGGATCCTATTCAGACTACCTCCCAGAACCTGGAATCTAGTGGAAAAGAAAAAGCTTCAGAGGTTCAATCTGTTCCTAAGGGAACAAGGATCAAGAAATCTGCTCCTAAACCCCCAGAAAAGAAAATCAGGGCAACCAAAGGGATTGTGATTGAAGAACCCAAATCAGCCCCCAAGTCAAAGAGGAAAGCAGTGTCAAAAGGGAAAGGAAAATCAGCTAAGCCTCCTCCTAAGAACTAACAGAAACAGAAGACATATCTTGATAAGATATTGGAAGAGCTTAAGCCTCCCTCTCCTCCAAAGAAGAAGAAAGCTTCTTCTAAGAAGAAGAAAAAGACTGAGGTTGAGATTGCCCCTGAATTCTTGGAAGAACCTTCAACTGATTCTGGGAGAATAAGCAGTGAATCTGGAGATTATGAGTTAGACACATCAAATTGGAAGAATGATTCTGAATCTGACTGAATTAAAGAGCCTGAATCATTTCCTGAAGCCATTCTCATTTGCATCATACATAAACTGCATGTTTACCAGCTTTATAGTTTATGTTTAGTAATTCTTTCTGCAATATATGAGCTGTGATCTCAACACTGAATTATTTCTATCAACTCTATTATTCTCTTTATCTTTTACTTATGTTTTGTCATCATCAAAAAGGGGGAGAATGTTAGAATCTTAAGTTTTGATGAAGACTGACCCCAATAGATAACATAAGTAAATAGAGTGTAAGTTACCTTTGAATTTAACAAGTAAAATCTTATAGGTAACAGATCACTATTGCTAGAGCTAGAGTCTATCGCTAATAGACAAAGAGCAATAGCAAATAAAGACTTAGAAATAACAAAGTTAATATCTATCGCTAAGTCATTCTCTATCGCTAGTAAATATCCTATCGCTAGAAGTTCATTGAGAATATGGAAAAATGAAAGAAAGAACAACTAGCAGAAAAGTAAACAAAGTCCCTGAGCTATTCGAATCAGCTAGCGATATCATAACCTGCTATCGATAACAAGATTAGCTATCGATATCTGAATACTTGAGGAAATAACATAACTCAGATAGCTATACAAACTTGCGATAACAAAGGTCACTAGCGAAAACGCATCTAGCTATCGATAGGAGAATACTCATTGTGATAACAAACTGATAAGCTGATACATTGAGCTAATAGACTAAGCTTGCGATAGCATCTGCTGTGCATTACATGATTATTTGTTTAGCTAACAGCTTAAGTGCAGGAATTACACTATGAAGTTAGCGATGGCAAAGCATGCTAGCACTACCGAAAAAGCTGCTATGAAAATACAATTCGTACAGATGCTCAGAACGCTCAGTCTACATCTCTCTTAGCTCACCCTACGCAAGAGCAGTTGAAGCTAGAGCAGAAAGTTAACCTCGATGAAGTAACTGCATTAATTGCCAACGGCTATGAACCTCCAACGACTATATTCAAACGGCCACATGAAGCTGAAAGAAAAGGCAAGATGTGAAGATATAAATAGATCAAGACTTGCTTCCATAAGAGTAACGAAGAAAACGATGGAATAGGGCTTTATGCAGAATTGTAGATTACACTGATTAAGAGCAAAATCTAGTGAGCCCAGAAATGAGGAAAGAATGTTGAGTCAAGTTAATTAGAAAAAGAGAGCTAGAGCACGCATTGTTCAATCTGTCAAGCTCTAGAATTGTAATATCATCATCTATTCCTCTGTACTTAAGTGATTATTACAATCCGTTCATTAAGTGAACCTATTATCTAAAATCCTCTACTGTTTGAGGTTGTTCTAAAGCTTGGTGCTTTAAGAACAGGGTTGTAACCTTACGAGTAGTAAGGGGGAGTGTTTAGAGAGAATCTAAAACTCTATGGAAAGGTTGGCAGGTGAACCTATGTTCATAAAACCTGTGGTAGGCTTCACAAGTGCCTGGCTAAACTTGTGGGTTGTAAAGGCTTCTCTTGTGCCCGGTTTAAACAAGAAGGTAGTGGAAATCTCAGGTGGAGCCTGACGACTGGATGTAGGTCTGGATTGACCGAACCAGGATAAATTCTGTTTGCATTATCTCTTTCCTTAACTCTCTTAGTTTCAGCATATCTAACTTGTATACTCTTTAGTGCATTTCATGTTTTGAAATATTCTCAGTGATAAACCAAAAGGGATTTTAAAAATTGCCTTCAATGTGTTTCAAGAAAAGAGAAGATAAGAAAAGATTTTTAAGTTTTATCCTATCACCCAATTCACCCCCCTCTTGGGTGACAGCCAGCACTATCAGAAACAAGTGGAACCAGACGGGACTCTCTACCCGTCCTAGAACCGGAAATATGTGAAACCAAATGGGACTCTCTACCGGTCCTGGAACCATGGTAGAACTCGTCGGGACTCTCTACCTGCCCTCGGAACCATAATACGGGTCATGAGGGACTTTCTACCCTCCCTAAAGCCATAGTATGGATTAGAAGGAACTTTCTACCCTTCCTGAATCTGTGAGGGGCGTTCTCCCCTTAGGGGCGTTCTCCCTCTCATATCAACTAAGTCCCTGTCAGTCAACAAGGTACCTCATCGCGCGATGGTAATAACCAGACCCACCGTTGCCACACACACACATGCAAAATCATCACAGCACGTGGATATGCAACATCAATAATCGGCACTTAGTCTTCCAGTATTTTCCAAGGTATATATATAGACATATACAATAATTTCAAAATCAACATCAATGAGATCATTGCCACAACACGGCCAGCCAAGATACTACGTCTAATATAAGAAAACTCTAAATATTTCGTATGAAAATAGGAGGGATTTCAAAGGTATCCCATAGGCTTTTCGATATAAATATAGTGTTTGAATTTCAATTTACATATTGTTGATCATATACATAAATAAAAAAAAGGATTTGAGGAAAATCCCAACTAACATCACACACAATCAGGTAGTGAGGTGAGAGTGGTTACATGAGCTTACCGAAATAATAATAAAAATACCAGATCAATGCCGTCCTTGAGCTCAACTCGATCCAGTGATATCCACAATCACGAGAGAGTATAATAACACACAGTCAATACACAATTCACACTTATTTGGTTAGATTAAGTTAAATTAAACTCCTATCAAGCCTATAGCACTATCTATTCTCAATTACCTTTATTAACCAAATTTCTCAATTCATACTAACATAGCCACTTTTGCTCAACTCAACCTCGACTATTATATTTTGAAAGTACCCCAACTAATTAGCCACAACTCTTTAAATTCATAATACTATATTATACTTCTCAAACATCATTCCTTTCTCATCACACTTATTAAACCTAAATTTTGCCTCTAGGCCCATAATAGCCTCTCATCACTAATCACCCAAATCTTAAGAATCCAAGCTTATTGAAGAGCTCAACGATTCTCTCTTTCGAGTGTGTGTGCGTGTAGCGCGCCCTTGGGTCCGCCCTTCAAGAAAATAAGAACCAAGGGGACAGTGGAAGCTAACCCCTGGGTGTCGTTCACTTGAGGAGCCTAACGCAAAAGATGACCTAGTAGCTAATATGCAAACTTGAGAAAGCGGGTAAGAAGTATTGTATTTTGTTTTTGATTTAGAAAATATGCAAAAGGTATGATATGTTCAAAAGTAAAATAAAAATAAGATAAAAGTGAGATTTGGAGGGGAAAGGAAATGAAATCATTCTCGATGAATGAAAGCTTCGGGAATCATTGCTTCAAAAGGTTTTCAGGGAGTTAATTGTTGATTTTCGAAAGACCCCTAGAGAAACCCATCTAGGCTAGGCTTAGGTTAACTTAATTAATGCCGGAACCCCGCACATTACTTAATTTAACCTAAGTTGATTAAGTTCAAAATCAATATGAATTTGCTAATCGTAAGGGGCTCCTAATCCAACAACCGGGACCCCGAATTGCCACTTAATTAATCCTAGAGTTTAATCGATTATTGGAACCCCACATAATAAATCAAGACTCTAGGATTGAAGTCCAATGCCACTCATGCAATTTGACAAATTCAAGAACTAACTAATCATGCAAGACTTTAAATCCACAAGTTGGGCCACCCCACAATTGCACTTAATTTCTCAATTAACCCTAACTCATTGATGGCCACCCAAACAAAGATTAAGGTTGAAAAGAGTAATTACCCAATGTCTAAACACAATTAATTAATTCCTATTCCATTTCATTCATGCAAAACCTCTTAACATTTTTAATCCACTAACCAAGCCACCTTGAGTTAGCACAAGATATTCACAAAGATAATAACAAAATCATGAACCCATAAATTTCATCAAACTCAAAGTTAATAAATAGCAATGTCAAGTATTTGAACAAGAAGGAAACAACATAAACATAGTTTCTAACCCCATTACAATATACAAAGTTCAAGCACACAACCAAATGTCATAAATATACTCCTAGAACCCTAGAAAAGCATAAATACAACAAGAGGAAGAAGGATTAGAACTAAAACTCCCCTATTCAAGCTTCAAGCTCATCCTTTGGCTCCCATCACCAAGAATGGTGGAGCCTAGCTGCTGTCCTCCAAGAAGAAAACACCAACAAGGAGTGGAGGTTGAGGAACCATGGCGGATTTGAAGGAAGAGAATGGAAGATGAAAGATGGAGATGAGAGGAAAATGAGAGGCTAGGGTTTGGAACTCCAAAATCTGCCCTAATGGGGTGTGTTCTTCGTGTTTTATGCCCCCTTAAGTCGGGTCAAGTGAGTGGGTATTGGGTTGGATCCGGATTGGGGCCAATTTTTCGCAGCTAAAATTCTGCAGAATCGCAGGCTCGCCGCGGCGAAGCCATGGCGAGCTGCATTGCTCTCTGGAATTTTGGGGGCCTGCTCGCTGTCATCTTGCTGCGGTGAGGACCATTCTTTTCTGCCTCTTCAGGGTGTTTCTCTCCGTCTGCTCGCCGCGGCGAGGAACCTTCATTTCTGCCCTTTAGTTTGGCCTTTTTCTTCATCCCGGGTCCGATCTTTTGGTCCTGAACGACCCTACAAGTGGAAACAAGACTAAACAAGAATCAAATAGCCCTATAAATTAATCAATGCAATTAATATACAATTATGGCTAATTAATCCTAATTTTATACTCATTTCACTTGAGAGTTTAAGACATTCAATTTAGCATTATTGGACCAAACTTGCATCTTAATCATGTTAATTGCCTCAAATTAGGCATGTAAAAACCATACAAATCAGAGATTTGTCACTTATAATCATCAATTACCGATATTAACTAACATAACATCAATTTACTTAGACTAATTATCCCACTATTTCAACTATCATCACCCAATTCCACACACCAAGCTTCCTACAAGAATTTCAATACTTGTACAACCCAAAGTGCAATCCAACATATAGCTTTATCAACTAGCCCATTTAGAATCATTAAATAATATCAATAAGTCAAATAAAAATGTTAAACTACCAACATGCCACTATAGTCTTTAGATCCAATCATGAATCCTACATTATCCAAGATTTGCACAATAAACCCCATATAACTCCAACCATATCAAATTGGTTTAGATGAGCTCATTTAACTCTTATCAAAGCCCAAAGTAACAATCATTCTCCAATTTACTCAATAAACACAATCCCATTTCTTTCTTACCTTTCCACTTCGCATAGCTACCCAAATTTTTATATAACCATTCTAAATCCAAGTTCACCATTCACTAACTCAGACCTAGCCCAATTTCCTCATGACATTCATCTAAATCATTAATCCATACATACCACAACCTATCTCAGCAATATAGCTCTTCCCTAAGCACCTTAAAAACATCCAATTTCACCCAACACAAAATTTAACCCAATAAATCCAACCACCATTATCATTGAACTCCAATAACCCTCTAGCAACCATAAATCAGGTTCAAAAACTCATATTCAAAGGATTTCTAAATCTAAACTTATCTTATTCCCATTTTAAGCAAACAACATCTCACATAGGCCAAATTCAACTAAACTAACAACATTATAATCATCAAATAAGCTATATAAACATGTAAAATCAAGAAATAGCCCCAATCAAGCTAGAAATTTGAAAATCAAACAAACCCTAGAAGTGTTCTCTTAAAAATCAAGAACAAAGAGGGAAAATGAAAGAAGGAAATTACCCACAATTTAAGGGGCTCCACTGCACCTAGGAGCGCCAGAAAAATTGCTAGGCAAAGCTGGAAACTTGCCTAGCTAGCAGATCCCCCCTCAATCTTCCAAAAAATCCACCGGATCCACTCCCTTCTTACTGCCCAAGTTTGATGAAAACAGGGGAAAGGGAGGGGTGATCACTGATGACCATCCTTGCTGGCGTCGTTGGCAATGACGGCGACACCTCCACTGTCCCTTATCTCTCCCTCTCTCGTCTCACACACACATAAAGATGAGAAATAGAGAGGAGGTATCGGGTGGGAAAGAAAATGGGGAAAAGGAAGGATGGAAAGGGCCAAGAGGCCCTCTTACTGGTGACCGACGCCAGCGGTGGCGGCTCTGCCGCCCTCTCACTCCCTTACTTGGTCTCTCTCTCTCTCTTGCGCTGAAGATAGGAAGAGAGGAATGGCAAATTCGGGCATCAGGGGGTAGGAGAGGAGGAAAGGAAATGGAAATGAAAATAAAAGAAAGTAATTAAAATGAATAGGATAAGGAATTTACTAATAGGCCCTTAAATTCTTAAAATAAGATATTTTTCTTTGAGATAAAGTTTTCATTTTGCTTTCTAAAATTTATTTTAATTATCAGCTAAGAGTTTTCTTCCATTATGAGCTCTTTTGGGTCCAAAAATAATTTCTCTAACTCTAAGCTTCTCAAATTAAGGGAGAAATTAGGTCTTTAAAATAATCCCCAAATATTTTTATTTTCTTTAATTTGTATATAAAATTCTCAAACTCCTTAATTAATCCCAAAATCAATTCTTAATTTACTAATAATCCTTAATTAAATTTTTGGGATGTTACAAAAATGGTCAGCATAGCTAACAAAATTTACTTCCATGATATTTAAGGTCCTAAAAAAACTTCCTGGTGCTGGTAGATCCATGTATATAATTCCTGGGTATTTAAGAGCCTTTGCCCAAAAAAACGTTTAGGAAGTTCCCCCAAATTGATGATTCTCCTACTGTGGCGCACAAAGGCTTGTCGCATGTCTGCCCCAAACTTGGAAAAGTCTCACATGTTGGCTCAAACATCTAAGGTGGCAACAACAAGAACATGGGGAAAAGGAAGAAGAAATGGCTATTTTCACATCCAAGAAAATGTTATGGTGCCTAACACTCTTTTGCAAAAAGTTTAGGGGTACTTTTGCTCTTTCACCCGCCAAAAAATAATAATTTTTAAAAATGACGAGAGACATGTCAGATGAAAAGTAATGGCATTAGTTTCCATTAATGGCGGTGGTATTTTTGCCCTCTTTACAGAAGTTCATGAATATTTTTGCACCCAAAATAGTTGGGTTAAGGATAAAAAATACACATATGATTTTGTCAAAAGTTCATCTAGCGCCAAATGATTTTTTTTGACCAAAAATATGATTTTTTTTGTACCAAAAATAACTCTAAACTTTCAAATTTGATCAAAAGTCACATTTATAGTTATATTCCAAAAGGAAGCGCTTGGTGCTGGTGAATCTTTTTACAAAATCACATATGTATTTCTGACCCCAATTTAACTGTAACTGTGATTTTTTATCCAATTTGAAAATTCAAAGTTACTTTTGGTTAAAAAAAAAACATTTGTTGCTAGATGAACTTTTGACAAAATCACATGTATATTTTTTACCATTAACCCAAAAAAAGTTTAAGGTACTTGGCACTCTTTTGAGAAAAGGTTAAGGGTATTTTAATTAATTTGCTCCTTCACCCTAGTGTTATTAATAGCAATGCTTACTTTTTTGTTTTGGGAAAAAAGTAATTTTAAAAACCTGATTGCACGCATCATGATAGTTTCTTACAAAGTGACCACTCATTTTAATTTCTCTTCAACTTAGAAGTCATTGTTTGGATCAGCTTGAACATGTTTTTAGCCTTTACAGAACAAAATTCATCTTATATACTTATCTTGTACAACGTGAAATAACTAAAATAAGCGGCTACTCTGAACAACTTACAAAAAGTGATACTATAAGAGAATTCTTCTTTTCATATTAATCAATACTCCTATGTATTATAGGATTTAAATATCTAAATAATATATATTTAATGAATATTTTTCATATTACATCTGACTAGTCATCAACACGATAAGTGTGTCCACTAAAATCTGAAAAATAGTGGACACTAAAATTGTGTCCATTATCATTTTTTTTTCTTTGATAACACTCATTTTTCAATAAGCAAATACTAGAAAGTGATCGTACGTGGGGTTGTACTCTGTCCGCTAAATTTGTGTCCTCTAAAATCTGAAAAAGACCTGTATGAAGGATACAAGTATTTATGGAACTTGAATAATGTAAGTTTGATTAGCTGGAAATTTCGCAAAACTCCCACCTTCACATTTGCCATTTAATCTAAACCACAAAATTGGAATATATTTCTTTTTTTGGTCGAACAAAATTGGAATATAAGACATACTTTATTATGCGTAAATTCGTTGAAGCAACGATAGAATTGGACTTATGAAGGTTGATATTAATCATGTTGGTGATGATGGGTCCTCTCTTGGCTGCTACCTGAAGAATCCTGCCTCGGAGTTTCTGAACAATCATTGCTCTACTCCAACAAACCCATTTTCGTTGTCTTGTGCCAAAAGTATTTTAAAAAATCTTAACTAGTCAATAAAGAGAATTAATCAGAAATGGATCCTCTAGGTTTGACCGAAAGGTCGATCTAGAGATTTGATCTTTTAATAATTTTATATTTTTTAAAATAAATTTGAATGGATGTAAAACCTAAAATAAAGATGATTTTTTAATTACCATTTTTCCAAATAGCATAGTAATGGCAGCTTAACTTAGCTTACTCCAGATGGAATATCCATGACTCTTAGATTTAGTTCAATTTATTGTAATATGTCATCTTTCTTTCAATTGCTCATATTATATTATTAGATACCATATGGTCTATAATCATGGATAGGTAGAATGAATTTGGACGTAGGAATCATGACTAGATATATACTTAGGCTAGATATACCTAAACTAGATTTTTCTCCCATGTGATGCATAAAAGACATATATAGGTAAATAAGGAATTCATTTAATATTTCAACAATAAAAATTAAAATAAAAGAAAATAAACTAAAAAAATTTATATTTATATGAGTAAATCTATTTAGAAAAGCAAATTGAAAAATGGAGGAAGGTGATAATAGAAACTAATCATGGGAAAGTAGTGCATAAATCTTTAGAAGGATGGGAGATGGTGTAACATCCCAAAAATCTCAATAGCTCTAAAGTAGCTATTTGAGTATATCATTAAGGAAGTTAGTAGAAGTTAATTTAGGTTTTAAGAAAATAGAGTTAGTTGATATTTTATGAGGGGAATTATTATAAGATTAAGGGCCCAAAATAGTTAGAGCTTGTATAACAAGCTTGCAAGAAAAAGATTAGTGCACAGGACTTGTAGAACAAGCTTGGAAGGAAATATTAAAATATAAAGCCTTGATAAGCAAACTTGTGATTAAAGATAATTTATATGGCTAAGTCCTTAATTGCACATTTAGTTAGAGGATTAGTATTAAAATTAATTAAGCATGAATATTGTCCCTACATCCTCTTTTATTCAAGAAATGCCACATGAAAGTTTGCAAGAAAAGTTTTAGGGGTGCTTATGTGGCAATGATTTTATTTGTGCAGTGGACTTAACAAGTCAAATTTAAAATGGGGAATCAGATTTTAAGAAAAATAATGGGCATGTATATGTGTCAATTCTTCTCCAAGAAGCACACCTACTTTCTCTAAGTTAAGCAAAATTGTCTAAATAAAATATTAAGAGAAAGAGAGATAGCATGCATGTAGGAAGCTTCTCTTGAAAGTTTTAAATGAATTATTGAAGAAGCCTTCTTACATGAAGCTATTCGTGTTCCCCACCCTCCAAATGAGTAGGTCAAATGGTCTTCAAATGCCTAAAATTCTCAAGCAAGTCTTCTTCCATAAGGTTCCAAATTAACTTGATGACCAAGTTTTAGTTCTTGGCTTATTTGGAAAGCCTTTTCCCATTCATGCAGCCACCAAAACGTGGCCTTCTCTCCCAATAAAAGTAGCCACCTATTCTTCCTCCATGACACATGGCTTTGCATCCAAAAAATGCTTCTTTTCCAAGCCTACGTTTTGCTTGGCCACCAAGCACATTTTTGGCCTATAAATAGGATGATGAGCAAGGAAAGTGAGGTGAGGAAGTGAGTTCTCAGTTGGCTGAGTGAAAAGAGAGAGAGAAAGATAAAAAGAGAGAGAGGAAAAAAGAAGAAAAAAATTAGAGAAAGAATGAGGCCTAGTTAGAAGGAGTTATGGTAAAAAGTTTCTTTAAGCTCTTGGTAAGTACATTCTTATCTCCCTACTTTCAAGTTTAGACAATTCTATAGTTGGATTAAGAGTTGAATTGTATAGAAGTAATTCTAAATGGGAGAAGAAAGTGTTCATAGCTTACTAAGAATAAATGCCTCAAGTTATAGCATGTAATAAATAGAAGAGTTTTGATTTATGGCTAAAAATTTAGTGAAGGAATTTATATGGGTTATGGCCGAAATTTTCAAGAGGATCGGAAATGCTTAAAAAGGTTTGTTACATGCATCAAAAGTAATCTCCTTGATTATATTTATTAATTTTAGGAATTAATCTGCCTTCAATTATACCAGAAGGAAATTAGAGCAGAAATGCTGTAGAAAGAGACCAGCTAGAGGTAGTTTTAATCTGCAATTTTGTATATTTTGTTTGGTTGCATGTATGTTTATGCCATTTATGCTACAGTTAAGCATGAGAATATTTAATAGGGACAATTACATACAGGTCCCAAGTAAGAGAATTAATTTCAGAGAGGTCTCAAAGATTGTTAATGACAACTATTAACAACTGCAATAGCCTTGGTTAACAAGTGAAGGAGTTGTCAATGGACCTGTCTAAAATTAATTCTCTTGCTTGGGACCTATTTGCAATTCTCCCTATTTAATATCTTTACCCAGTGTTTTTCCATGATCATGTGTGAAATAGCTTCAGTTACAGTTTACAGTTTACAATTTTGTAAGGTATTATTCTCATTGGCTTGTTTTGCATGCACAGTTTTTACCATGCATTATATACTATTTGTGATTATTACTACTGAGATTTCCCCAAATCTCACCCCCTCTTTCTATGTCCCACCCAAAGGACCGAGCTCTTCTGTAACACCCCAAAATTTGGATTAGAGATAATAGGGATTGTTAAAGGTTTTGGGGTGTCATTTAGAAATTAAAAAGTCTTATAAATAAATTTATTAGGTAAAGATGTATTTCTAATAATTTTAAGATTTATTTTCTTTATTAATTGAGGAAAAACTATTTTGAGGCCCAAATAAATTTATGGGTAAGAAAATATCTAACCTGATATGAGAATTAATTTTAGGAAATTAATTTTTCAGATAAGGACCAAACTGAAAATAATAGAAAGGTTAATAATAGGGACTAAATTGAAAAGGACAGAAGTTAAAAGGGCAGAACCATCACTTCCCTTCTCTCTTCATTTTTTCATTTCCTCTCTCTCTTCAACCTTCGTTTTCCTCTCTCTCTCTCGTGCAGCGGTGCCGGCGAAATCGACGGCGGATTCACAGCGGCTTGGAGCTCCAATGGTGCATGCAAGTATGGATTTGAGCTCAGGTGATTCTTCTCTTCCCATCGCTACTAATTTCTGCCCGATTCGAGTGAGATTAAGTGAGGGAGCAATTTCGGGTTTGGGGTTTTTAGGACTGATGAGCTGATGTAATCGAAGCTTAAGCTACAATTAATCACTTCTGGGAACGGATTCGAGTAAAGGAGTGGTATTCATGAGGTTTTCTTCAAATTACTTCCTCTGCCACTGTTCATCCGAGCTCGTTCTTGACGATTTTTGGGCGAGATTCGAATGAAACTTAAATTAACTGTGATTATAAGTAAGTTTAAGATTATAGAGGGTTTTGTATGTTGAACTTTTGGAAGAAATTGAAAGTTCAAATTCTTCGTTCCTCCTCTGTTTCCTCCGTTCTTTCTGTTTCGGCCAGGGAGTTTAAATGGTCTATGATAAAAATATGATAGACCATATATTTGTTGTTGCATGTTGAGTTTAGGATTTTCTAAAATTTTGGTGCTTGCTCTGCTTGGTCGAATTCTCTACCCTGTTTTGGTCCGTGTTCGGTAATGGGGAAGAGAAGTTATTGGTGATTCTGAATTGGGTGGTGTGTTTGTTTTTGGGCTCTGGTTCGGAATATATTTTAATAAGTGAAGTTTGATTTTGTATTTTACTTGCTCTGTGGGTGCTGTCCATGTGTGTAGACTGAAGTAAACTGGAGTTTAAATTGAAGAAGGATTAAATTAGAGTGATTAACTGTCATTGAGCGATCGATTTTTGCCGTGTATTGGAATTTCGAACCGTAATCATTAGGCTCTATTTCTGTTCGTAGATTATTCTGGGTTAAGCTGATGAGATTTACAGCTACATATGTGATAAATAGTTAATGGAGTATGTTAATGATAAAACTCAAAGGTTGAGGGTCCAAATGTTCATCAGTTAATTTCTCTCGACTTCTCACTGATTTGGTACATACACTGAATAAGAGGAAATTTTATTTAAGTAATTTAAGATGGTTTTATATTAGACTTTAGAAACTGGCTTTAAGGTTTCCAATTTGATTTTTGGCTCTACCTAAGCCGATTTGATGTTCTGTTTTGGTGCGAGTTTCAAAGAGGAAGTAAAGAACATATGGTTTTGTAGTTGGGACTTTTGTTGAATGGGAAATTATGTTATTCTTTGGTTCGGTGATAAAAATAATAATTGATGGTAGTGGTGGGTTGTTATCAGTTTCAGTTTTAAGTAAAAAGAAAGAGTAATGACTTAAGCTTGTATTCATTGATTCCTTTCAATGGAATAAAGAGAACTGAACCAACTTTGGTTTGTGTTAAATTCTCTGATGAAATAGAGTTAGAAATTATTATTTTGATGTCTACAATTTTGAGGTTTTCTAATTTTGAGACTCAAAGAAAAGAAAAAAAAAACTAAGGGAAGTATATATGTGTTTCTTCGCACTGCATCATAAGTTTGATCTCTCTCATTGATACTTTGCTCTGATTTGAAGAATTAGGTGTTATTGCTTAAGCTGGAATTTTCAGAATTTGAGCCAAATCTTTAGTACTTTGTTTGAATTCAATTTCGGCATTTTGCGTGCTTTTGTTTTTGTGTTGATTTTGTGTATTAGGGATTTATGTAGTTAAGGAATAATGGGAGTGATGTTGATTCTTGTTTATGGGTGACTAATTCTAGTTATGTAAATAAGGAATAAGGTAGAATGAATATATAGTTTGATATGTTGAATTTTCTCTAGGCAATTGGAATTTGAGGAAAAGAGTAATATGATTGTTAGATGAATTAAATAAGTTGAACCTGAGAACATAATCTATGTTTTGAACTTCTAAATGCAATACGAGTGTGTCATGGTGTTAAGGATATATGAAACAAGGGAATTTACGTTATGGTAATTGTAGAATGTGGTTCTTTCGCTTTAATTGAGGAATATATATATATATATATGTATTAAGTCATAATAAACATGATGTATGGAAAAGTTTATACTTCGGGAAGATTTGTTTTGTATGTGACAGTTTTATAAGAGTTCTAAACTCTTAAAAGGATGCTTCTTGATGATGACTTAATGACTTTGGATAATGATGTAGATTGGAAGGATGTAATGTTGTGTTAGATGGACACTGGATGTTTATGAAAGTGGCAATCGCACAAGAGGGGGTGAATTGTGCTATTTAAAAATCTAGGAATAATTAAATAACACAGAATTTATACTGGTTCGGCCAACACTGCCTACTTCCAGTTCTCCAACACTCTGTTGGGTTCCACTAACCACAGGTTTTACGAGCACAGGTTCACCTGTCAACCTTTACAGAGTTTTAGAATCTCTCTAAACACTCCCCCTTACTACCTGTAAGGCAATATACCTGTTCTAAAGTACCAAGCTTTCAGAACAACCTCAAACAGTAGAGGATTTTAATAAATATGTTCACTTAATGAACTGATTTTGATAAACACTGAAGTACAGATAAAATCTTCTAAAACAATAAATACAGAGCAATGAATGAGTTTGTAAATATTCTCGTTTTTCGTCGCTACTCAATAAATGCTTGAGTTCTGTATTTATATCATCTTCTCAGATTTTGCCCTAACATTCAATCTTCAGGAAGCCGTTTGAATTTAGTCGTTGGGAGCTTATAGCCGTTGGCATTTAATGCAGCTTCTTCATCGGGCTTAATTATCTGCTCTAGCTTCAACTACTTCTTGCGTAGGGTGAGCTAGGAGAGAGACAGACTCAGCGTTCTGAGCATCCGTACATGATGTACTTTCTGGCAGCTTTTTCATTTGCGCTAGCTTGATCTGCTATCGCTAACTCAACAGAGGGAATTTTGCACTTAAGCTGTTAGCTAACCAAATAATCCTATATTGCACAGAAGACGCTATCACAAGCTTAATCCATTAGCTCAATGAGATAAAGACAATTCAAGGTATATCAGAGCTTTTCATATTGATAAGAAGATGTATTACCGATAGCATATTTTCTCAGATCAGAAAGCATTATATCATCATAAACTTTTTCTATCGATTGCTAATCCATTATCGCTATTATCTTTAAGGATACAATTATCTAAGTATTCAGAGATATTTCCAGGTATCCTATCATCGATAGATAAGCTTTTTAGCGCTAGCAATCATGTTGACTCATTTGCTCTTAGGCATTAGGTATCTGAGTGATTATTATCTGAAGCACTTCTGTTATCGATAGCTTGACCTGTTATCGCTAGCTGATTTCATTAGCTCAAGGACTTGGTTTATTTTCCTGCTAGCTGAGTTATCAATGAGCTTCTAGCGATGGATTCTTTCTTTAGCGATAGTGAATGACTTAGCGATAGATATCAACTTTGTTATTTCTAAGTCCTCACTTGCTATTCTTTTCAGTCTATTAGCTATTGAGATTCACTTAGCGATAGAGATATTCATTCTTTATTGATCTGCTAAGCTATCATATTTCATTAGTAATGGGTCTTTATTCTTGCAATGGTGATCTGTTACCTGGCAGATTTTACACGATTAATTCAGAGGTAACTTTCTCTTATTTACTTATGTTTTCTATGGGTCAGTCTTCATCAAAACTTAAGATTCTAACAGTTTATTGAAATGAAAATCAATACTGATATAAATCTTGTTATGGAGGCTGCAAATTTTGTACTTAGTATGTTTGTAATGGATATAAGGGTTGATATATATTGTATTTTTGTTGACTAGTTTAAGATTATAATAGTGCAAGTTCGAAAGCTAATCATAGAGTTGTTTTGGATTTCTTAAATTGTTAGAAAGAATTGACTAAATTATTGGTCAAACATTGAGAATAAGAAATACTAATTGGAGTAAAGTAATTACAAGTGATCTTTTTAATCTTGAATAGTCCAGATAGTTATAGTAAATAATAATGATTCATAGATATAAATAGTGGGGTAGTCACAAGCATATTAGGACTCGAGAGAGATGCTTAGTATAAATATAGAAGTACATATATTAACTTACTCTTATTATAATATGATGTGTAGATAGGCTTTGATATTGGTATGAGTTCACCAAGACAGTGGAAATTAAAGGATCTAGTTCAGGAAATAGCTCTGGTGCCCAGGTAGTAGTTTAATTCATAATATAAATTTCTATATATAATTTTGTAATATCTGTGGCATTTAAATGGGCATTATTCCTATTATGATATTGATGATATTCATGGAGTACTCCAAGGCCTAGGTGGGTCGCTCCCCCTTTGCCAGTTAAATTCCTATAACCGTGAGGGTTATTGAGTAGCTATGAGGGCTACAGTTAAATTCCTATAACTGTGAGGGCAATTGAGTAGCTATGAGGGCTACAATTAAATTTCTATAACCGTGTGGATTATCGAGTAGCCGTGAGGGCTATAATTCCTATAACCGCGAGGGTTATTGAGTAGTCGTGAGGGCTAAAATTGGAAAATCCTGCAGGTATTGGTCTAAAAGGGATATATGCTTTCATTATATGCACAGGTTTATGAAATTGATGTATAGTGCACACATGATACGGAATAAACTACTATTGAGATTTCCAATCTCACTGTTTTCATAAACGTTTTCATTATAGCAGAATGGGAGTAGCTAGCTGGGAAAAAAGTAAGGTAGTATGAAGGGGCAGGAATGCCTGCTTTGTCTTGTACCCTGTAGGTAGTTACTTTAAGAACCTACTTACCTGTGTATGTTGTATGTTTAAATAATTAAGACAAGTGGGAAGCTTGTCTAGTAGTTAATGTATATATCCTTAAGGAATAATAGAGCTACATACACATGTAAGAGGGTTATCAATCGAGATAACCCACCAATATATTATTATAGTAAGAGAGGTGGAAATAGATAAATAGAGCATAATCTAAAAAATATGTAAATATAATGTAAGGGGTTTGACTCCCCGAGCATTATAATTCGAGTTATTTTAATTGTTTTAATAACCACTCTATTTTATTGAAAGTTTAAAGATAATCCAATTCATCAGAAAATTCCATTTGAAAGAAAGGAAATTTTATTTAATACCTTGGAAAGAAAAAGTTTTAAATTTTTCATATTTTTGGGCTTCTGGAATTAAAAAGTGGTTAGAAATCAATTACATGTTATAATATAGTAGTAAAAATTTAGGTGTTACAACTTCTAGAGGAAAGGAGAAGCCGGCAGATTATTAGCTAAGGCAAGGAGATAAAGGAGTATTTTGGAATTTATGGTTTAGTTATCATATTTTGGTCTGTATGTATAAACTCCATAAGGAGCTTAATTAGCTTAAAGACCTGCAAAGAAACCATGAACCTGAACTCTACTTCAAGTAGAAAGCAATATCTATACTTAGAAAAATATGAGTGCATGTGAACATGTCTTATTGTGGTAGATATTTCGTCAGGTTTTCATTTGAGTTAGGCCATGATATTTTCCAAATAGATAGTACACGTCCTAATCTTTAAATCAAGTACTCATGCATAATTTTTGGACGTGTAGATTAGGAGATATGAATTTTACAAGTTAGACGTAAAAACAGAAATTCCCTGCGAATTTCTACTATGTATGGAAAATATAAGAAGGTTTTTCAGTGATAATGGGACCAAATTGAGCTAAGATTATATCATGATTATAAATAATATTTAAAGAGATAAAGTTTGAGCTTTGAACCACTATTTTTGAGTTTAAAAGCTATTAACTATGAATTTTCAAAATTAGAAGCCCAAGTAAGAGATTTGAGAAAAGTTTTAACTTTTTGTCATTCTTGGGTTTTCTAATAGCATTAGTGGTTCAAACTTAATCAAAGGGCTCTAAAGAATGTCCCTAGAGTAAGGCATTACAGATGGAGCATCCACAGAGAATGCTATTTGAAAATGTTCAACACCTATGAGAATGAAAGTGTGATGTTAGCTTGAATTAGTGTAATCTAGATGCGAATGAGGTTGAAGAGCACCTAACCGTTGGGGTTATGTCAGAGCAGTGCCGCCTCGAGTCCGCTCTCCAAGAAATTAAACCCGAGGGGATAGTGGAAGCTAACCCTGGGTGTCGATCTCAAGGAGCCTAGTGATGACTCCCCATATTTAATAGATTTTTAGAAATATTTTATTGTATTTGGGGAGTCATCAATTCAAAAATTGTGAGATTTTGTTGTGATTTGAAAAGATACCAAATTGATACATTATTTGGGGATTTGTTTTGAATTAAAAGAGGAAAGTTACCAAAAATAAAAAAAATAAGCATATGTCAAAAACAAAAAAAAATAGTTTTAGTTTATTATAATTATTGTTATTTGATTTGATTTAAGGTTCCTTTTTCTTTTGTTTCTTTTCTTGGCAGCCACTACACACATGTGCATGATGGAATTGGAAATAAAAGAGACCTAAATTATAATCAATCATCATCACATGAGGGAGAGCATATGAGGCCACTCTTTATATAATAATTCATTCATCACGAGAGGACGGAGCCACCGCCATCACCCTTCTTCTTCATCACAGCAGAGGAGCCACCCTCTTCTCCATCAACGGCAAATAGTGTGAGGACGGGAGGAACTCCGTTTGCCGTCTTTGTTCATCCATTTTCATCTTCTTCGTCGAATAGGAGGCGAGTTCCGGGCTTCTTTGTTCAATAACGGAAGTTGAGTTCGAAGGGTCAGAGGGAGCTTCTTCTTCGTTTCACATCTTCACGTTGTGGTGGCTCTCTGCTTTGATTTATTTGTAGATTTTATTTCTGAATTTTCTGTGGCTGTGATGGATTGTATTTGGAGCATATGTAGCTAATTTGTTTTGCACCTAGAGTAGTTATGAACTAATTCTTGGATTAGAGCATGTTTAAACCTTTTATTTGTGTTTAATTTTAGTTTTGTTTACTTGATCTTGTTGCATTTATCTACTTAGTGATTGATCACCGCTTAGTATGAATTAGGGGAATTTAGATTAGCCTTGGAAGAGGGATCTTAATTGGACCTAGGATTGAGTAATGTGGGATTAGAATTTATTCTAATTTGCCAATAGGATAGGAATATACCTATTGGACCCATATAATCATATTATAGTGAATTTGATTTTTATAGCCTCTTGAGTATCTTGTTAGGAATAACAAGTGTAACTTGGGAGAGGGGTATATTTGATTGGGAGATCTTTATACCTATTAATACTATAGATTAACAAGCTAATTTTAAAGACAATTAATTTGGTAATTACATGCTCTATGAATTGAAAAGGGGATTAGCCACTCTAGGTTGCATCTTTTACTATTTGCATTAGTTTGTTTGTTTTGTTTTGATTTTATTTCTTTTCACTCATTTAAAATCAATGTGGTTTGCTTGAATTAAACAAACGTACGTGTGAAATTAATTCTCAACTAAATTTGTGGTATCAAGTCCTCATGGGAACGATATTCGATTTACTCTTTATTACTTGACGGCCCGTGCACTTGCAGAAACGTAGGTTCAATTTTGTGCCTATCAAGTTTTTGGAGCCGTTGCCGGGGACTTGTGTGCCCACACTATTTTGTTGGAATTGATTAAATATTAGTAGTTTAAGCTTGAGCTTTGTGCATATTTTTTATTGTTTTCTTGTGTGATTTGTTTTGCTTTCTTCGTTTGTGTTTGTCTTAAAAAAATTCAAAAAAATGGATTATTCACAACATTGTCTTGATAGATTGCCAAATCTTTGTTCTTTATTAGATATGCATGTGGATAATATGAAACAAGTGAATAATAGTGCTGGTTGGACTAAAAATGTTGACATCCCTCAATATTATTGGTTTTCTTGTGTTTATTGTGGAGATGATCATTTGAGTGTGAATTGTCCAATTAATTCAGCTACTAATTACATAGGAGATGATTTTACTAGGAAGCAAACTTGTTTTGACAATTCTCATAGTCCTAGTTGGAATTTAGAGCAACATGAGCCTTGGAATTCACATTTTGAGTGTTATTCAAATGAAATGACCCCTCATTTTTCCTCCTAACCATTTGTTGAAAGAACTCCCCCAGAGTCAAGGAAAAAGTCTCATTTAGAAGGATAATTTGCAGAACTAGTGGAATCATTAGAGAAGTTTAGCAATGAGCAGCAAGAATTCGCTACTAGGGTTGAGTCTATGGTTCAAAATATTGGAGTTTATACAAATCAAATTGTTTCATCCATTGAGGCTATGATGCAAGATAATTCTTTAGGCATGATGACCACTTCTATTGTTAATGATGATCATTGTGAGGAAGTTGGAGAGGTGGAGTTGTGTGAGATTATACATAACATGGAATGTGATAATGAACTTGAAATTAATGGTCTAGAAATTGATTTGGGAGAGAATGATGGGTGTCTAGTTGATGTTCTAGCTGTGAAATATAACACTTGTGATTTTGATGTGCATGTTGATGTGAGTATTCCAAGAACTACCTTGAATGATTCTCCTATTAGTGTTGTAACTCTTACTGATGAGAGTCAAGTTGATTTTGTTGGATGCTCATTGTTTTTGAAAGGTCATACATCTAATTGTTTGAATGGGCATGTTATACTTCCTTTGAATTCAGTGATTGCTTGTTCTTTGTGTAACAATCGCTACCTAATTATACTTTTTAATACATTTTAAATTACCATTTAACAATTACAAAATTATTTATTGACTAACTATGTTAGAAAAGTATTCAACTTAGTAAAACCACTAACATAGTTAGAGAATGATTTTTCATAATTTTAGATAATTTACAATTTATTGTCTAATCATGATAGAAAATAATGTTTCTACTAAAGAATGTCTATCATGGTTAGAAAAGATTTAATGTACTTTAACCAAATTATCCATGTTAGAAAAGAATTCTTCTAAACAGTGTAAACGGACTAACATGGATAATTTAATCTCAGCCCATCATTTAAATAAATCAATTAATAAATTTCCAATAATAAATATTTTATAATAATAATTAAAATAACATCCAAAAGCATTAATACTTATAACAACTCACACAATGTTCATATTCAAACTCGGAATTTAATCGTTCAATGATAATTATCAAATGATAAAGCCCATTGAACAAGGACTGGTCCAAAAGGAATAATTAACAGTCAATTAAACCAACACTTGCTAATATTAAAATCTTTAATTCAAAATAAACAACAAACTTAAAAGTGGGCGGAAGCAAATTTAAATGCAACATGTCCCTAAATGTGGCAATAATCTCTTACTCTCTAGTCCAGAGGCTCACAAGTTTAGTGAGGTATTTCCGGATCCTTCCCTTGGTTTCCTACTGCGTTGCTAGGACCTGTAAAAAATAAGATAGAGTGGGGTAGACCCAGGTAACCACTAACTGCTCGCCTACGTGCGGTGTGTGTCAGCAAGGTGTTCAGTGGGATATTACTAAGTATAACTGAATTGAAAACATGAGGCAGTTATCATTTAGATGCATGATAATATCATAACATATAGTCCCACATAAATTATTTTCATGTAACAATTCCTCAAATCACACATAAAATCATATATTCACATTCATATATTATAATCCAATACTTAGATAAATAAAACCAAACAATTAATAACACCGATATTATACGGTCCAGTAGGGACTCACAACCCTCGCCTGAGACCGGGGGCGATCTCCCCAATTCATCTTTCCGTTTTATAATATTTAGTCCTTGTGGGCCAACAAGGAACCTCACCGCGCGATGGCATTTTTATTTATTTATTTATTCGGTGTTCACACAATCAACACAACATGTCATAAATGTAACATCCTAAAAATTTAATAGGGAAATAGTAGGCTAATTAGGAATTAATTATTGAGAAATGACGGATTATGTGAATATTTGAAGGATTTTGAGGTATTTTTGAGGATTTTATATGCCTAGTTTTTCCCTTATTTGGAGGATAATAATTTTGGAGAAATTATTTTTAGACTCAAAAGAGGTTATTGTGGGACTAAATAAATAAAAGATATTATAGGAAAAATTTTGAGAGTAAAAAAAATTTTTGGTTAAAAAGAAATATCTTATTTGAGAATTTTAGGGCCTAATAATATTTTTTTCCCTAATCTGTATCCTATTCACTCGTGACTCACCATTCTCTCTCCCGTGATTTTTCCATTACTCTTTCATTGTCTCCCACCATCATTTCCAATCACACCTGTGACCTCTCAAATCACACTTTCTCTTCCATATTTTAATATTCCTTCCATTATATAAAACCACTCCTTCCCTAATTTGAAGCATCACACACAAGCACTCACACCACACCACACAGCCACACATCTCTCTCTCTCTCTCTCTATTTATTGTTATTCCAAGAGAATATGCTATCGATAAAAAGCTCTGATATTCCTTATATTGTCTTCATCTCATTGGGGAAATGGATTAAGCTTGCGATAGTAACCTCTGTGCATTATAGGACTATTTGGTTAGCTAACATCTCAAGTGCAGAAATTATACTATGCAGTTAGCGATAGCAAAGCATGCTAGCGCTACTGAAAAGCTGCTATAAAAGTACAGGTGTTCAGAGCTCACAGTCTAGCCTACTCTACGCATAAACAGTTAAAGCAAATCTCCAACGGCTAGTTCCTCAAGTCTCCAACAGACAGAAATATATCAAACCCTATATAAAGACTTGAAGACATCTGGATCAAATACACACATACACATACGCTCACATATACGATGCATTCTACAAGATGAAAATCTGTGGCTCTGTACTGAGTAACAGTAATATTCAAGCGAGCCCAGAAATGATGAGTTGAGCGCGTTAGAAAAGAAAGAGCCCGAGCAATACATTGTGTAGATTATTAAGCTCAAATTTGTATTTCATCATACATTCATTTGTACTTCAGTAATTATCACAATCTGTTCATTTAGTGAACTTATTACTTTGATTAAAATCCTCTACTGTTTGAGGTTGTTCTGAAAGCTTGGTGCTTTAGAACAGGGTTGTAACCTTACAGGTCGTAAAGGGGAGTGTTTAGAAAGATTCTAAAGCTCTGTAAAGGTTGACAGGTGAACCTGTGCTCGTAAAACCTGTGGTAGGCTTCTCTTGTGCCAGGTTTAAACAAGAGGGTAGTGGAAATCTCAGGTGGAGCCTGAGGACTGGATGTAGGTCTGGGTTGACCGAACCAGGATAAATCTTGTGTGCATTATCTCTTCCCTAAACTCTCTTAATTTCCAGTCTATCCTTTTATATCTGTCAGTCCATTTCATATTTTGAAATATTCTCAGTAAGAGCTTAAAGATACCAAAAATGATTTAATTATAGCCTATCACCCAATTCACCCCCCCTCTTGGGTGACAGCCAGTACTCTCAATTGGTATCAGAGCCAGTCACTTGTTTAAAGGATCCAACGATCTCAAGTGAAAAGATCATGGCTGATTTTGGGTATAATTCTTTTACAGAAGGTTTTGATCATACCATTCCACCTCTTCTTGAAAATATTGATTTTATGTTTTGGAAAGCAAGGATGAAGAGTTTTATAAAATCATTTGATTATCATATGTGGAATATCTTTACAAATGTTTTTTATTTTAAACCTAGGAAGGATTGGACTGAAAGAGACAAGAAAATGTTTTCTCTAAACATTAGAGCAATGCAAATTCTGCATAAAGGCTTAACTGAAAATGATTTTCAGAAAATCAGACTTTGCTCTAGTGCTAAAGAAATTTGGGATTCTCTTGAATCTATATATACCTCTGACCATCTTGTTGAAGTTGAAAGTATTGACAGCTCATCTGAATTTCATAGTTGCATATCTATGGTTGATGAGCAATTGGAAGCTGAGATTGAAGAAGGAGAGGTCACAGGACCCTTCCAAGATTTAGTCAACACAGAAGATCTAGAGGAAGATGACTACCAAGATGCATCTATGGTATACAACTCCTATTCCTGTGTTTTTGAGAAAGACAATTTTGATCTACAGTCTATCACAGATCATATTTCAAGGACTGAAAATATTTTAAATCATGCTGGAAAATGTTTTGGGAAGAAAAATTTCTTGAATAAAAACAATTTAAATTTGCACTTCTCTGACTATCACAATAATTGCATAAAATCTCATGTTGCACATGATCCTATTATTTGTTATTATTGTGGTAAATCTGGTCATATTTCTCACACATGTAATATTAGAAGAAATTTAAATGTGAGAAATAAATTTATTTGGGTTCCAAAAGGATATGAAAGGTCCAAGACTAACAATGAAGGACCCAAAGGTAAATGGGTACCAAAATGTCCATCTAGTACCTTGAATGTGCAGATTAATTCTAGAAGAAAGGGACATCATGGTACAATGACAACAGAGAAGAATCCAAGAGTTTCTCATGCTTCAAGAAAAGGATTCACAGAACCTAAATCCAGAAGGAGAACTCATGGAAAAGCCATTGCTGCAACATCTAGTTCAAATCATAAAAGGCAGTGGACAGTAACAACAAGATCATGTTCTACCTCAAGAAAGAGCTACCACAAAGTACCATTCAGTTACCTTGAGGAGAACAAGAGAAACAGAATTTCTCATACATCAAGAAGAAGATTCTTGAATTCTGTCTCACAAAAGAGGTCTCTGCAAACCGATGATAGGTATTTTAAAACAGTTTGGGTGAGCAAAAACAATTCTTCAAGTACCTAAGGGAGAGATAAACAAGGGTAAAATCTCCTCACTATTATCAGTAACATTTATCTAGATTTTACACTTTACAACCTTAGGAATGAACATTGAATTCTGGATTTAAAGTCAATTACAAAATGCATACAATGTTCATAAGTTACTTTTTATACATGCATACTGATTGAAAAAGAATATATTTGTATCCTTGTGCATGTAGTCATGATTAGATCACCATGCCCAACTATCTTGAATTGATTATACTCTGCAAAGCATGTGAATTATACTGTGAATACCTACGAACTAACCATGTGCAGATCCATATAAATTTGGATACTGAAGAAAATAAAAGAACTATAGTTCTGTAGGTAACAAGGAGAGAAAGCTTCAAGACTATGATCTACAAGGAAATTTACTCAATCTTGATGAGCTAAACTTCGTGCTTGGATTTTTGGTGCTAAATCTGCAAAAGAGAATTGACAACTTTCTGCCAAAATCAAGCTACTGTTAGGGCAAGTACAGACGATCCAATCGATAGTAAAGTTTACTATCGCTAGCATTTGATGGACAGCTGATATTCTGATTGTCATCAAAAGTACTAGCGATAGCAACCTTCATTACAGATAGCAAGCCTCTGCCCAGACAAATGCAGTTATGGTGATAGCATTCTTATCCTATCTTGTACTTGAAAGAACATAATTTTGTTTGGATAATGAATGCTTGACTCCCATCTCATTAGCAATCCATGTTTTCATGACATAAAATATCTGTCAGATTGCTATATGACTTAAAAGCTGAAGGTGTGCATAATCTATCTATTGAGAAATTTTTATTACATATTGGTATCTAAATATATTGTGCTATTCACTTTAAATGATTTTGGCTCTATAGAATCTGCTCTAAATGTTAAATCTTAAGTTTTGCAAAACTAACCCATCGATAGTGAGTTCCACTATCGCTAGCTGTATGCAGGGCAAAAGCCGATTGAGCAAAGGTTGCCATCGCTAGCCAATAGCGTTATCGATAGCAAAGTCAGTTATCGATAGATGGAAGGAGTAAGTGAAGCCCAAGCATCACTTACTCAGCGTGGGATCATGCCTGCTAGCGATAGCTGTTCTTCCTAGCGATAGCAAGCCACTTAAGAGGGCCCAGAATGCGAAACGTTAATTGATGTACTTCACATGGTAAAACCCTAAACCCTAAAACTTATAAAAGGGGAATCATTTTGCATCAGCATTCATTTTGCATTTCATTATCTTCTAATCCCAACATTCTGAGCATACTCTCTGCATTTTACATCTTTCTCAAAATCCTCAAACCCTAAACCCAGAAATGGCCAGAACCAAAGTGCCAAGTGTGAGTGATATCGAGGCTACCTCTAGCGTTAAATCCCCTTTTCAATCCGCTAGCAAGAGGTCCAAATCCCAGAAAGAAGTAGTTGAATCAGGCTCTAAACGTCAAAAGCGAACTGCTTCCGACTTGCCCTATTCAGAAGAACCCCTTGAAACCCCAAGCGCTGCCTTCACAAAACGAAAAACCCTAGACAGGACTGCAGTATGGGTGGATTGGAATATTTCAAGCAGAATGGTTTCGACCTAGATACCTGGCTTCTTCCATACGAGAACTGGCTAAGTATTCAAAATGTCTACAATGAGGAAGTTCTGAGGTCTTTCTATTCGAGCATGAAAGCCAAGCCTGAATACAAGAAAAAAGAGCTGGTCAATATCGTATTTGAAGCATCAGTAAGAGGAAGGGGGATTTCTTTTAACTGGTTAGCCATTAACAAGATTTTAGGGATATTTGAAGCAGAGCATAACAAGTGGTACTCCTCTGAGCCCTATTCCGAAGAAGAACTTGCTGAAATTTATGAAAACTCCTCTGATAAGCCAGCAAGCATGCCTGTGATCAACAGAATACTACACTACGTGTATACAAGATTAATGACTCACAAGGCAGGAAATTTCAGTAGCTTACCCAAGATAAACAATCCCTGGCTGCCCAATCTGATTTCAAAAGTACCTTTAAACCCAGGGCAGTTGATATCAATGGAGCTACACCGATATTTATCAGAAAAATCTGCCAAGGCCCCACTCCCATATCCTCAGCTCATGTCTTATCTCCTTGAATTCTCAAAGATCAAGTCTACCGGGGAAAAAGACAATAAAAGTTGCAAACAGCTTACCATCTCCACATTGAGAAAAATGGGAATTCCTGTTAAATCAAGTGGTGCTGTATCTGGTTTTGAGGCCTCTCATGCTCCCTCTACATTAACTCAGTCTTAGCCTATTGAGGAAGAGACTCAATCTCAGAGAGCTCCTTCTCCTCAGCAGCAGCATAATCTTGGTCAAGAGACACCTCTTTCTGCCCCTGTTACATCAAAATCAATCAGTTTCAAAAACGCAATAGAGGAAATTGTCTTCAGGGTCTCTGCAGAATTTAATCTGGCCTTAGAAGCACAAAAAGAAGAGTTGATGAAGCCTATTCGTGAACTTCAGTCTCAGGTGAAAAATCTGGAAGAAAACCTATGCCTTGTCCCTGAGTATGTCAAACAAAGAAGGACAGCTCCTCCATCTGAAGGTACTTCATCACTTCATCATTCCCCTCTCCATTTCCACTCTCCTCCTCATTCCTCCTCCAAACACTCACCTTCAATTCCTTCTCTTTCCTCTCTCCACCTATCACATTACCCATCTCCTTCCACCTACAAACATCCTAGCGATAATCATCTTTTTCAAACCCAATCATCCACACCTTCATCTTCTCCTCAAACCAAAATCTCAACCCCTACAGATACCCCTACCGCTAATTCTTCTCCTAGCGCTAGCCCTCAAGCACGTGTCTCAATCCCAATCACTAGAGTACCAATACCACAGACAACCTCTATCAATAGCACCATCCCTAGCGATAGGATTCCTACTTCACCATATATTCAGCCAATCATCGCTACCTCTACCACAACCCCTCCTTCTCCTCTCATCTCTTCTCAAATTCCTGACCAACCCTCTTCACCTACCCCTGTAAATGATGATGACAAAAAGGGGGAGAATCAAATGGACAAAAATATGGCAGAAGAAGGCTTAGTGGAGGATGCATCTGATGATGAGAAAATCAATGAATCAGCAAATCCAGATGGTTCTCCTGATAATGAAATTCCAGAGGAAAACTTGAGCATGGCTATGATAACAGTTGAAGAAGAGCACCAGCCAGTTTCTGTAGATCTGCTCCCTCATTATTTTCAGCGAGCACAAGAACTGCATGAGGAAGTTGAAGAATTATTAGAAAGATCTGCTCAATCTCTAAAGGAAAGAGAGGATAGAGATGCAGCAAGAGCAGAAGCTGAAAAAGAAAAAGATCGTATTCAGACTACCTCTCAGAACCTGAAACTTAGTGAAAAAGAGAAAGCATCACAGGTCCAGTCTGCTCCCAAGAAGATAAGGATCAAGAAATCTGCTCCCAAACCTCCAGTAAAGAAATCCAGGGCATCTAAAGGAATTGTGATTAAAGAGCCCAAATCTGCTCCCAAGCCTTCAAAGAGAAAATCTGTGCCTAAGGGGAAAGGAAAATCTGTCAAGCCTCCTCCAAAGAAAAAGCAGAAGCAATTGAGTTATGGGGAAAGAATGCTAGCCCATTTTCTTCAGAAAGCTTCTCCTTCCCCTCCAAAGAAGAAGAAGGTTACTTCTAAGAAGAAGGCTGCTCCTAAGGAGAAAAAGAAATCTGAGGTTGAAGTTAAAACTGATCCTGAATTGCTGAAAGATCCTTCAACTGACTCTGGGGGAATAAGCAGTGAGCCTGGGGATTATGATCTAGATACCTCAAATTGGAAGGATGATTCTGATTCTGAATAAACCAAAAAGCCTGAATCATTCCCTAAAACCTTTCTCATGTGCATTCTTCATAATCTGGATGATTGACAATTTTATATTTCCGTTTGCATTACAGAATTCAAATGTACATCTTTTATTCCAATGATTGCTTTAAATATACTATATTCATGCCTTATTATTCTTTTATGCTTAATGCTGATATATGTTCTGGATGTGCTTTAATGTACATATTTTTCCTTATGTTTTGTCATCATCAAAAAGGGGGAGAATGTTAGAATCTTAAGTTTTGATGAAGACTGATCTATGAAAAATATCGCTAATAAGAAATGATAACTTAGCAGACCAATAATGAATGAGTATCCTTATCGCTAAGTGTATCTGTATAGCTAATTGAAAGAAAGGAATAACGAGTGAAGACTTAGCAATATCAAGGTTAATATCTATCGCTAAGTCTCCCTCTATCGCTAAGCAAAGGATCCATCACTAGAAGTTCATTGAGCTTATGAGTAAATGGAACCAGCAAATAAATGAACTAAGTCCCTAAATCAGCTAGCGATAATAGGTTAAGCTATCGATAACCATAAGTAATTCAGATAATGATCTTTCAGATAGCTAGTGCCTAAGAGCTAATGAATCAAGAGCTGATATGTTTGCTTGCGCTAAAATGTTTATCTATCGATAATGGGATACCTTGAAGTTCTGAATTCTTTGATAATTGTATCCTTAAAGCTAATAAGCAAATCAAGTATCTAGCGATAGTAGTTTAAGCAATCGATAGAAGAATATATGCTGAAATAATGCTTTTTATTCCAAGAGAATATGCTATCGATAAAAAGCTCTGATATTCCTTATATTGTCTTCATCTCATTGGGGAAATGGATTAAGCTTGCGATAGTAACCTCTGTGCATTATAGGACTATTTGGTTAGCTAACATCTCAAGTGCAGAAATTATACTATGCAGTTAGCGATAGCAAAGCATGCTAGCGCTACTGAAAAGCTGCTATAAAAGTACAGGTGTTCAGAGCTCACAGTCTAGCCTACTCTACGCATAAACAGTTAAAGCAAATCTCCAACGGCTAGTTCCTCAAGTCTCCAACAGACAGAAATATATCAAACCCTATATAAAGACTTGAAGACATCTGGATCAAATACACACATACACATACGCTCACATATACGATGCATTCTACAAGATGAAAATCTGTGGCTCTGTACTGAGTAACAGTAATATTCAAGCGAGCCCAGAAATGATGAGTTGAGCGCATTAGAAAAGAAAGAGCCCGAGCAATACATTGTGTAGATTATTAAGCTCAAATTTGTATTTCATCATACATTCATTTGTACTTCAGTAATTATCACAATCTGTTCATTTAGTGAACTTATTACTTTGATTAAAATCCTCTACTGTTTGAGGTTGTTCTGAAAGCTTGGTGCTTTAGAACAGGGTTGTAACCTTACAGGTCGTAAGGGGGAGTGTTTAGAAAGATTCTAAAGCTCTGTAAAGGTTGACAGGTGAACCTGTGCTCGTAAAACCTGTGGTAGGCTTCTCTTGTGCCAGGTTTAAACAAGAGGGTAGTGGAAATCTCAGGTGGAGCCTGAGGACTGGATGTAGGTCTGGGTTGACCGAACCAGGATAAATCTTGTGTGCATTATCTCTTCCCTAAACTCTCTTAATTTCCAGTCTATCCTTTTATATCTGTCAGTCCATTTCATATTTTGAAATATTCTCAGTAAGAGCTTAAAGATACCAAAAATGATTTAATTATAGCCTATCACCCAATTCACCCCCCCTTGGGTGACAGCCAGTACTCTCATACTGGAGGCTCAGGTCAAGGCCAGCAGAGTTATGGTAGACCTTTTCAGCCTACCCAGAGCAAGCCTTCTCATTCCTTTGGGCCAAGTGGAGGCATTAATAAGAAATTCGGATCAGGTAGTGGTAGTAGCTCTAGTGCCTCCGGGAGGAGGAGTTACTCTGGGAGCTTTGGGCATGGCTAGTCGGGTGGTTTTGGTCGGGGTCAGCCGGGTAGTGGAGGCCATAGTCATTCAGGTGGTTTTGGACACATCCAACCCGGTAGAGGCCGTTCAGGTTCAGCTTAGGGTAGGGCTGGGCCAGGTAGCCAGTCGAGAGGAGGTAGTCAGCTGACTTATGCAGAGTCAGTTCAGTCGGCTCCTAGTGTAACTGGTCCTTGTAGCAAGTGTGGTAGGTACCACCAGGGAGCCTGCTATAGATGTTTTGGATGCATTCGTATTGGCCATACGATCAAGTTCTGCCCGGATGGGGGACAGAATATGCAGCAGCCAGTGGCTCAGGTCAGTCGTCCTCTAGTTCAGGGCAGAGTTTATGCTACATCAGCTGAGGAGGCAGGGATGTCTCCTAATATGATTCGAGGTACGGTCTCTATTCATGGCCATAATATTGATGTGATGTTTGATTCTGGTGCGTCGCATGCTTTTATCGCTCTTAATTGTGCTCGGAGGCTTAGTTTTGAGTTATCTGTTATGCCATATGATATGCGTGTGTCTACCCCCGCGGGTGCTAAATTTGAGACTGCTTTAGTATGCAAAAATATGGATTTATGGTTTGAAGGCCGTAAATCGAAAATTGATTTGGTTTGTTTGCCCTTGAGGGGAATTGATGTGATTATTGGTATGGATTGGTTAGAGGAAAATAATGTAGTCTTGCATTGTAAGGATAAGATTGTGTCTTATGCTGTAAATTATTTGGCTGCTGAGTTATCGAGTGCGCCGATGTTTTTATCTGCGGCTCGTGTAGAGAGGTGTGTGAGAAAAGGCTATGAGGTCTTTATGGTTTTCTTCTCCATTAAGGAGGAGGGTGAGATCTCTATCGATCAGGTGGATGTAGTTAGAGATTTCCCAGAGGTATTTTTCGATGATATGCGTGGACTCTGTAACACCTTACTCTAGGGACAATCTTTAGAGCCCTTTTATTAAGTTTGAACCACCAGAACTATTTAGAAGACCCAAGAATATCAAAAACTTAAAACTTTTCTTAAATATCTTACTTGGGCTTCTAACTTTGAAAATTCATAATTAATTGCATACGAACTCAAAAATTGTGGTTCAAAGCTCAAACTTTATCTCTTTAAACATTCTTTATAATCATAATATAATCATGGCTCAATTTGGTCCCATTATCACAGAAAAACCTTCTTATATTTTCCAGACATATTGGAATTTCGCAGGAATTTCTGTTTTTAGGCCTAACTTGTAAAATTCATATCTCCTAATCTACACGTCCAAAAATTATGCATGAGTACTTTATTTAAATCTTAGGATATGTACTTTCTATCTGGAAAGTTTCACGTCTTGAATCAGAGTATAACTTGACGAAATATCCACCATAACAAAGCATATTCACATGCACTCATATTATTCTAAGTGGAGATATTAATTTCTACTTGAAGTAGAATTCATGTTCTTGGTTTTATTGCAGGTCTTTAGGCTAATTAGGCTCCTTATGGAGTTTATACATACAGACCAAAATATGATAATTAACTATAAACTCCATAATACTCTAGGCCCTCCTTGCCTTAGCTAGAGATCTGCTTGCTTTTCCTTTCCTCTAGAAGTGCTTGGTCCTATGGGTGGGACATAGAGAGAGGGGGTGAGATTTGGGGAAATATCAGTAGCAATAATCACAATTAGTATATAATGCATGGTAAAAACTGTGCATGTAAAAACTAGCCAATGAGAATAATACCTTACAAGTTGATAACTGTAAACTGTGAACTGTAAACTGTAAACTGTAAACTGTAACTAATTTCACACATGATCATGGCAAAATAACTAAGTAAGGATATTACATATTCTCATGCCTAACTGCAGCATAAATGGCAAAACTATACATGCAACCAAAACACATATACAAAATTGCAAATTAAAGCTACCTCTTGTAGAGTCTCTTTCTATAACACTTCCTCTCTGATTTCCTTCTGGTAAAACCGATTACAGATCAATCCCTAATATTAATAGGTACAACAAGAGATTAATTTTGGTGCATGGGATAAACCTTTTACTACTCTTCCTCTTGAATTTTTCGTTTATACCCCAAATATTCCATTTCTAAATTTTCAATCAAAACTTCTTCTATTTATTTCATGCTAAAACTTGAGGCCTTTATTTTTAGTAAGCATATGAACACTTTCTTCTCCCATTTAGAATTACTTCTATACAATTCAACTCTTAATCCAACTATAGAATTGTATAAACTTAAAATAGGGAGATAAAAATATACTTACCAAGAGCTTAAAATAACTTCCTTCTAGAACTCCTTCTAATTAGGCCTCCTTGTCTCTCTATTTTTCTTCCTCTTTTTCTCTTTATTTTTCTCTTCCTTTCTTTCTTTCTTCTCTTTCTCACGCCACACACTCAGCCTTCTAACACTCCATTTCATTGCAACCAAGCCTATTAATAGACCAAAAGTGCTTGGTGACTACGCATAAATCAACTTGGAGAGGAAATGTTTTTATAAAAGCCATTTGTCCTTGCTTGAAATTGTGTCATTGGTGGCTACTTTTCTTTTTCCTTTTTATTCACTAGAAGGCCACGTTGTGGCTGCTTGCAATGGAAAATAATATAACATAATTATTGGATAGGACATGTGTCATTAAGGAAAGAAAGATGGCATCATAAGCCATGCAAAATTTCCACGGATACACACCAAATTTGAAGACTTTATGACACTTCAAGACAAAGCTCTCTTATTTGATATATGTCTTATGTGGATTAGGTGGCTGATTTCTTTTTCATTCCTAGGCCACGTTGTGGCTGTATGAGAGGGAAGATTTCAATGATATTGCATAATGCATTTAGTAGGCCATGCATGTCCAATTTGAAGACAATAATGCTTTCTTTCATCTTGACTTCCATGGCAACTTGAAGACAAAGCCTTCTTGCATTCATTTTCCATGTGTAGCATTAAATAATATGCATAAATCATGAGAGGCCACGTATTTAGCATCTTGAATCATGCATCAACTTAAAGACACAACTTGGTGGACAATATATAATATGTATAAACCATGTATAAGGCCACGCATGCATCAACTTCAAGGCCAAGACTTCCTTGCATTCAGGTGCCAAGTGTCCATACTAGCTAATGTATGGCATCCTAAATCATGCTAGAAGCCATGTCCAATGAAGGCTTAGATGATCAAATGGCTTCTTCTTGAAGCTCAATATTATCTCTTATAGCAAGAAAAAGCCATGTATCTAAAATACCCTTATAAATGAAAATTAGTTGGACACTTGCTAAATAAAATTGTCTTTATTTAAGACAAGATGGCTAATTATTTTGGGATTATTTGACATGTCCTAGACATGTAAATTAAGCTCTTTTATGATCCCAATAATAAACTTCCAACTGAAACTTGCTACATATAAACTTTTGGAACATATAATTTACTGAATTTATTAGCTACTTTAAAGCATCTTGGATTTTTGGGATGTTACAGACTCCCTCCAGAAATAGAGGTGGAGTTTACCATAGAGTTGGAGCCGGGCACGGGCCCAATCTCAAAGGCTCCATATCGGATGGCTCCGTCGGAGTTGGTAGAGCTTAAGAAGCAGATCGAAGAACTTCTGGATAAAGGTTTTATCAGGCCTAGCGGTTCACCTTGGGGTTCCCCAGTCTTGTTTGTAAAGAAGAAAGATGGTAGCATGCGGCTCTGTATCGATTATCGGTAATTGAATAAAGTGACCGTCAAGAATAAGTATCCGTTGCCAAGAATAGATGATTTGTTGGATCAATTGGCAGGAGCTTCAATTTTTTCTAAGATTGATCTTCAGTCTGGGTATCATCAGTTGAGAGTTAGAGCAGAGGATGTTCCTAAGACTGCATTTAGGACGAGATATGGCCATTATGAGTTTTTGGTGATGCCATTTGGGCTCACCAATGCCCCTACCGTGTTTATGGATTATATGAATAGAATTTTTCAGCCATATTTGGATAAGTTTGTAGTGGTGTTTATAGATGATATTTTAATCTATTCCAAGAGTGAAGAAGAGCATCGAGAGCATTTGTATTCCGTCTTGCGAGTCCTGAGAGACCATAAGCTTTATGCCAAACTTTCTAAATGTGAGTTTTGGCTCAAGGAGGTAAAGTTTCTAGGGCATGTGGTATCTGTCGAAGGAGTTGCGGTTGATCCAAGTAAAGTTGAGGCGGTTTTGCAATGGGAGTCTCCTAAGTCAGTGACGGAGGTTAGGAGTTTTGTTGGATTAGCCGGGTACTATCGTCGATTTATTCAAGGCTTTTCGCAGATTGCAAGGCCTTTGACTAATTTGACCAAGAAGGATAGGCCTTTCATCTGGACTGATCGGTGCGAGTTGGCATTTCAGGAGCTTAAGAAACGGTTAACGACTGCACCTGTGTTGACATTACCGGATCCAAGTCAGCCTTATGAGTTGTATACAGATGCATCCTTAATGGGTTTGGGCTGTGTCTTGATGCAGAATGGTAAGGTTATTGCGTATGCATCTAGGCAATTGAGACCGCATGAGGAAAATTACCCAACTCATGATCTTGAGTTAGGAGCAGTTGTTTTTGCTTTGAAGCTCTGGCGACATTATTTAATGGGGGCACAGTTTGAAGTGTTCAGTGATCATAAGAGTCTGAAATATCTTATGGATCAAAAGGAATTGAATAATAGGCAGCGTCGTTGGATGGAGCTAATTAAGGATTATAAGTTTGAAATTAAGTATCATCCGGGAAAGGCAAATGTGGTTGCTGATGCCCTTAGCCGGAAATCAGTACATATGTCTTCCTTAAGTGTGGGAGAGCAGTTTTCTTTTAGTGATTGTCGTGTCATTCATGTTGGGGCAGAAAGGTCAATTGCATTTTTGGGAGCAATTGTTGGCCAGTTTGGGTTCTTCGAGGATTTAAGAGTGGCTCAGGATCAAGATAGTCATTTGAAGGAGATCCAGGAAAAGCTCGATAGTGGTGTTTATCCGGATTATGATCTGTGTGATTCGGGTATTTTGAGATTTAGGAAAAGAGTATGTGTTCCGGATAATGAAGATATCAAGAAGGCTATCCTTGAGGAGGCTCATAGGAGCAGTTATACGATGCATCCTGGCGTTTCTAAGATGTATAATGATTTAAAAAGAGTCTATTGGTGGCCTAAGATGAAGTCCGATGTTACTCAATTTGTCTTAAAGTGTCTGACCTGTCAGAAGGTGAAGATCGAACATCAGAGGCCAGGTGGCTTACTGCAGAGTATTGAGGTTCCACAGTGGAAGTGGGACAGTATTTCGATGGATTTTGTGGTTGGCTTACCTTTGACTCAGTCTGGTCACGATTCGATTTGGGTTATCGTGGACCGTTTGACTAAGTCCGCCCATTTTCTTCCGATCAGGATTAATTATCCTATGGCAAGATTGGCTCAGTTGTATGTGGACGAGATCGTGAGGCTTCATGGAATTCCTGAAAGTATTATTTCATATCGAGACCCACGGTTTACCTCTGAGTTCTGGAGGTCTTTGCAGATGGCTTTGGGTACGAAGCTTAAGTTCAGTACTGCGTATCATCCCCAGACAGATGGACAGACCGAGAGGACTATTCAGACCTTGGAGGATATGCTCAGGGCGTGCGCTTTGGTGCTACCAGGCAGTTGGGATAGGCATCTTCCACTTGCAGAATTCGCCTATAACAACAGTTATCATTCGAGCATCCAGATGGCGCCTTGTGAGGCTTTATATGGTCGGAAGTATCGGTCGCCAATTTGTTGGACAGAGCTTAGCGAGAGGGCTAGTATTGGCCCAGATATTGTGGATCAGACTACAGAGAAGATTAAGTTGATTCGCCAACGGCTATTGACTGCCCATAGTCGACAAAAGAGCTATGCGGATAGACGACGTAGATCGTTAGAGTTCAATGTTGGGGATCATGTTTTTCTTCGGGTACCTCCATCGACGGGTATTTGGAGGTCCATCAGAGCTAAGAAGCTTACTCCCCGGTTTATGGGTCCGTTCGATATCATTGAATGAGTCGGATCAGTGGCATATAGGGTGGCATTGCCTCCGCAGTTATCGAATTTTCATGATGTTTTTCATGTTTCTCAGTTGAAGAAATATCATCCAGACCCTTCGCATGTGATTGAACCTGAGGAGGTCGAGTTGAGAGAAAACTTGACGTATAAAGCTGAGCCAGTAAAGATTTTAGACGTTAAAGATAAGCAGTTGAGGAATAAGACTATTAGGCTAGTTAAGGTGTTTTGGAGTGGTATGACTCCAGGAGATGCGACCTGGGAGACCGAGGAGCGCATGCGACGAGAATACCCTTACTTATTCCCTAGGTAAGTTTGATTTATTGAGTGATTTTATTCATTATATCTGTTGTGTTTGCTTGTTTTGGGGTAATGTTAGCGGAATTTTGGGGACAAAATTCTTAAAAAGGTGAGGAGAGTTGTAACATCCTAAAAATTTAATAGGGAAATAGTAGGCTAATTAGGAATTAGTTATTGAGAAATGACGGATTATGTGAATATTTGAAGGATTTTGAGGATTTTATATGCCTAGTTTTTCCCTTATTTTGAGGATAATAATTTTGGAGAAATTATTTTTAGACTCAAAAGAGGTTATTGTGGGACTAAATAAATAAAAGATATTATAGGAAAAATTTTGAGAGTAAAAAGAAAATTTTTGGTTAAAAAGAAATATCTTATTTGAGAATTTTATGGCCTAATAGTATTTTTTTTCCCTAATCTGTATCCTATTCACTCGTGACTCACCATTCTCTCTCCCGTGATTTTTCCATTACTCTTTCATTGTCTCCCACCATCATTTCCAATCACACCCATGACCTCTCAAATCACACTTTCTCTTCCTTATTTTAATATTCCTTCCATTATATAAAACCACTAATTTTATATTTAAAAATAAAAATTACATCATAAATCAGTTTTAAATATAAAATAATTTTAAACATTTAAAATTATTTAAGAACAAAATTAATAATTATTAAATTAATGAAAAGCGTCATATAGCCAGGTTAATAAGTTTAATAATATAAAAATATGAAATTCTAAATTAAAATTAATTTTAGATGTTGATAAAGACATGTTTAAATGATTATTAAATATTATTGTTGTTAATCAAGGGTATTTTGGTTAAAGCAATGGGTCAACACAATGATTTAATAGTCAACTAATAGTTGGGTGGATGAAAGTTGAATTTAAAAACTACAAGAGAGGTTTAAGCAACGTATTAATTTACTAGGACATGTAGGTTTTCAAAATAAACAATGGGTTTATGTAATTTTGATTAAATAGAGAAGAGGTCAATGTATTTTACATATTTGTTAATGAAATAACTAAATTTCTATATGAATTTAGAAGATCAAAAGTTCATTTTTGCTCATAATTAAATGTTCGTGTATGTTCAAGATAAAATGTTGAGTTATGCGTGAACTTTCGTTTAGCTAATAATATATGATAGTGATTTATATCCATATTGATAATAATGTATAACTGACCATCAGTTTTTGTTATTGTAGTTGGGCTTAATTCTATAAAACACTACTACAAAATACCTTTTTCATGTCACTAATTTATGTCTGATAATTAAAAAACTGACGTTGAAAAAAAACGAGGTAGCATTTTCCTAAATAAGTTAAAAACTGAGGGGAAACAACGTCACATATAATTTTATATGTGACGTTAAAACTTTCAACGTCACACACCATTTATGTGTGACGTTGAAAATCCATAAATTATTCGTCAATAGTTGGCAAAAAAAAATTTATTCATAAATAAATTATAAACTGGGGAGTTTCAACGTCACACATAATTTTATATGTGACATTGAAAGTTTCCACATCACACATAATTTATGTGTGACGTTGAAACTCCATAAATTATTCATCAATAGCTGGAAAAAAAAATCTATTCATAAATAAATTATAAACTGCGGATTTTTAACGTCACATATAATTTTATATGTGACGTTAAAAGTTTCAACGTCACATATAAATTTTGTGTGACGTTGAAACTCCAAAAAACCACGTCACACATAAAAGTATGTGTGACGTGGTTTATCCTTAATTACCCCCTGAAAACATCATATTCGCGCGCCCTCAGCTACTGCTTTGCCAACCCTGGCGCTTCCTTACTCGATTTCCCTTGAAACCCTAACCTCCCTTGCTTTGCATCGCTCAAATCCAAATCCCTCCATCGATGAAAATCTCCCAGCACAACCCCGCCATGGCCGCTCTGAATTTGCTCTAATCTCAATTTCTTCTTCTTTTTCTTCTTCTTCTTCACCATGCCTAGTTTGGTTTCAGTAAAAACGCCACCGCATGTGGCTCCACTTCGAATCTCAGTGTCAGAAGCTCAAACTCCACAACGATCTACAGAGCAAAAAAGATTTGCTTTTTTAAAGATCTGCCCCTGTGATCAGCGATGCCAGAGACATTGAGGCTCAATTTACGGCGGCGAGAAGCTTGGAGACCTCGTGCAACACCTTATTCCATGTCAGGTGAGTCTCCTCATTACATTTCTACTCCTTGATTCTGCGATTAATAGCGTTTTTAAGAGAGGGACAGGATGGGTTTGGGGATTTTGAAATTCTAAACTGATCAAATCAAAGCCTTCTGTGAGATATAGGGTTTTCCAAAAGAAATTTGTGCTTGCTAAAGCTCCCTAGCTGGGTTTTGAATTTCTTTGTAGGAGTTACTGCTCTTGGTGAAATTCTCTGATTTCTAACTCGATTCTAAGGGAAATCTGTAATGTAATGTGTAACACCTAAATTTTACTACCTCATTATAGCATTTTAATTGATTTATAACCACTTTAAATCGTCAGAAGCCCAAAATATGGAATAATTTAAAACTTTTTTTTTCTTTTCAAGTAGTATTCCAACTTTATTGAAGTTGGAATGGGCTTTTCAGAAAAATTGAATAAATTAAAATTTGTATCTAAAATAGAGTGGTTATTAACCAATTAAAAATGACTAAGATCCTATTATAGTTTTTAAATCTATTACTTAGTGTATCAAGAACTTGTTTTACGTATTCTACTTATACTTCTATTATCTTAAGGTTAGGTTGGTATCTAACCATATCTACCTGACCTATTATCAAAATATTGGGGTCATCTCGGTTGATAACCCCGTTACCTACTTATGCTGTTGTTATGGTTTAGGGATACATAGATGCAGAGAGTTATATGCTCTACAAGCTTCCAGCTTGTGCTTCCCTATTCTATATATATATAATATATACAATTACTAGTAAGATAGACATTCAAAAGTGGTACAAAATATAGCAGGCATTCCTGCTTCTTCATAACTACCTTATCCCAAGAAACGATCGCCTCTTGCTTCACTGAAAAGCAAAGGTTCAACGCAGTTTATTTCATACATACTTAATATCATATACACCCAAATACACATATTCATATACAATTCAATTCTGTGCAAATAATGAAAGCATATATCCATCTATATTATTATAGCCCTCACGGCTACTCAATAACCCTCACAGTTATAGGAATTTATTTGTAGCCCTCACAGCTACTCAATAACCCTCACGGTTATAGGAATTTAATTGTAGCCCTCACAGCTACTCAATAACCCCCACGGTTATAGGAATTTAATTGTAGCCCTCACAGCTACTCAATAACCCTCACGGTTATAGGAATTTATTGGCAAAGGGGGAGCGACCCACCTAGGCCTTGGAGTACTCCATAAATATCATCAATATCATAATATCACCACCAGAATAATGCTCATTTATTGCAACAGATTTGTTTCTAAAACAATATATATATACACACACAAATATGTATGTTATGAAATAAACCGCACCTGACTTCAGAAGTTATCCACAAGCCGGTTCCTTTCCTGCCCGACGACCTGAGGTCCCAACACCACTATCTTGTCCTATAATTATTCATAATACATAAATAAGATTAATATTCGCACTTCTTCATGAAACTTCAGCGTCTCTCACGTTCCTATTGTACTACCCTTCCTAGTTCACAATTATATTCTTTAATCACCAATTATACTATCATAATCAGTGTAATAATACACACCACTCAATTAGTAGGATTAACTCAAAACAACAATCAACATAAGTACACAATCACCAAATCACATTCCATCAATTCACAACCCCAAGCCAAAACTTTAATCACATCTAATAAACGACCATGAGCACATACACACAATAATCAAACCAAGACTCATTTGCCAATGCAAAGAAATAAGAAGAAGCAATTCAATTTCACTATACTAAATTCCAATAACTACTAACCACTTTTGGACATAAATCGCACCACCCATAACCAATCAGAGTGGCCAAAACCAAACATACAAAGAATCTAAAATCATTCTACAACATAACAATAATCTGACTTGCCATCAAAACAAAAGAGCGCAATAATTCCTTTACATTCACGCATACTTCATCTCCAACAACCAGTGCCACTTCCATCAATTTTCTTAACTAGACACAGAAATTTTGCACAAAGCAGAGACACGAACCAGAATTCTAAAACCCACAATCAACATGCAACAACAATTATATGCTCAATCAGCCTCACTGAATAATCAGGCCGAAACAGAGCAAAACAGAACAAGAAACTTAAGGAATTGAAACAATTTCCATGATGGTCCAATGACCACTCAACTGAACAGAAACAAGGCAAGGAACAAAGAACACATGACATAGAACAAAGAACAAGGAATAAGAACAAGAACAATAACAAGAGCAAGAACAAGAAAGTCACGGACCAGAGGGAAACAAGGGAAAAACCAAAAGTACAGAACAATCAACATAATACCAACTCAGAAATTTCATCATGCAAGACACACATTATGATCTTCCTTACTAAATATACACTTCACCAAGATTTTCTTTCCCTGCTTGCCGTCTTCCACGAACAGGGGAGGGAAAATTTTCTTCAAAAATTTACAAACTTCCAAAATCCCACATGCAAGGCACTAAATGTACTTAGCTTACTCTTAAACACATTTAATTGAAGCCTCATTACGTTTTTGCCCAGAAATTTCCCTTTGACTGCGTCGGTGAACAGTGTCAGACGAAGGAATTTTTGAGAAGCTTGATTAATGTTGCTCTATTGCTCAAAATGCTTCACAAATGTTGTTATCCGAAGCCTAAACTTCGATTTCACTGGTTTAAAGTTAACAATTTCACCCAAACCCGAACTGATTCCTCTCAAATCCGACAGAAAATGGGTAGAGATAGAGAGAAGTAAATCACCTGAGCTCAAATCCGGCCTTGCATGCACTATCCGAGTCGCCATTCGCCGTGAAACGCCACTGAAACCGCCGGCGGCCGCTGAACCGAGAGAGAGAGCGCGAGAGAGAATGAGGAAGAAGAAATGAAAAAAAATAGAGAGAGAGGAAAAGTGATGTGCGCAGATGAGGGTGGGAGGGAGTATATAATTTTTTTAATTGGCTTAATTTACCCCTTTTTGCCCTAGTACTATCATAATTTACATTTCTGCCCCATTTTTTTTTTGTATTATCCGTCCAGTTTAAGCTACCTTACTCTGTTTAAATACTAATCCAAGTTGAATTCCTAAATAATTTACCTAGATACATTTTTATTTAAAAAAATTAATTTATAGGACTTTTTAATAATAAACTAAATACTCAAATTCTAAATATTCCCTTTATTTTCTCTTTTCGAATTTTTTTTTGGGGTGTTACAATTCTCTCCCCCTAAAAATAATTTCGTCCTCGAAATTAGGAGAGATTACCTTGTGACATGAATTTCGGAAATCGCTTGCTCATCAGATCTTCCAACTCCCAAGTTGCTTCGCTTGGCGAAAATCCTTTCCAGACCACCTTTACAAAAGAAATAGCTTTATTGCGAAGATTCTTCTCTTGTCGATCGATGATTCGTTCTGGCTCCACCTCATAGGTTAGATCCTCCCGAACTTCTAAATTATCATGTTCGATCACATGGTTTGGATCCGGCTGATATTTCTTCAATTGGGATACATGGAATACTCCATGTAATCAGCTCAAATGTGGTGGTAAGGCGATCCGATAGGCTAACTTTCCTACTTTCTCGAGAATCTCAAATGGTCCAATAAATCGGGGATTCAATTTTGTATGCTTAATCGATCGACCGATCCCCGAGAAAGGTGAAATTTTTAAGAACATATGATCTCCCACTTCGAACTCCAAAGGTCTTCTTCGATTGTCCGCATAGCTTTTCTGTCTACTCTGAGCTGCCAATAACCTTTTTCGGATCAACTTGATCTGTTCTGACGTTTGATCTATCAATTTTGGGCCATAAAGCTTCCTCTCCTTCAATTCTGTCCAACATAAGGGAGATCTGCATCTTCTCCCATATAAGGCTTCATACGGAGCCATTTGAATACTTGCATGATAACTATTGTTATATGCAAACTCGGCATAAGGCAAGATTTCCTCCCAACTCTTCTTAAAATCTAACACGCAGGATCTCAACATATCCTCAAGTGTCTGAATAGTTCTCTCGGTTTGACCATCGGTTTGAGGATGATAAGCTGTACTAAATTTCAACTGTGTTCCCAAAGCTTCATGCAAGGATCGCCAAAATCGCGAGGTGAATCTCGGATCTCTATCTGAAATGATGCTAGTTGGTACCCCATGCAACCTCACAATCTCTTTGATATAAGTTTTCACCAATTTATCCAGTGTATAATTGGCCTTGATAGCCAAGAAATGAGCGGATTTAGTTAACCGATCCACAATTACCCATTAGTGTCATATCCAGAAAATGTTCTTAGTAATCCCCCTACAAAATCCATAGTAATACTTTCCCATTTCCACTCAGGAAGATCAATTGTCTGTAGTAGGCCTGGTGGCTTCTTATGTTCTGCTTTCACTCGCTGACAAGTAAGGCATCGAGCTACGAACTTGGTAACGTCACTCTTCATTCCTGGCCACCAACACAAAGCTTTTAAGTCATGGTACATCTTGACCATACCAGGATGTAAAGTATATCGACTCTTATGAGCCTCTTCAAGAATCCTCATTCTGATATTAGCTTTCGGTGGAATATAAATTCTTTTCTTATAACGAACCAGTCCAGTTGGTGACAAGTCATAACTAGGATCTTCATTCGCTTCAATCTTCTTTCTGATGATTCCAGCCAGGTTATCATGTTTCTGAGCATCTTCAATATCATCTCACAGATCACTTTCTACTTTATATACATGACATTCAGCTAAAAGGATTTCATTTGTCAAATTAAAATCCCGGAATTTTTCTATCAACTCCTGTTCTTCAATCATTACGGCAGCTACATGCATAGACTTTCGGCTTAATGCATCTGCTACTACATTTGCCTTGCCAGGGTGATACTTTACCTCATAGTTATAATCCTTCAGTAACTCCATCCACCTTCTTTGTCTCATATTTAATTCTTTCTGATCTTGTAGGTATTTGAGACTCTTATGATCAGAAAATAACTCAACTTGAGCTCCATAAACATAATGCCTCCATATCTTCAGAGCAAATACAATTGCTAGCAACTCTAAATCATGAGTAGGATAATTCTGTTCATGAGGCTTTAATTGCCTGGATGCATAAGCCACCACTCGACCTTGCTGCATCAAAACACATCCCAAACCCTGTTTACTAGCATCACTATAAACCTTATAGGTCTCTTGGGAGTCCGGAATGATTAAAACTGGAGCAGAGGTGAGTTTCTACTTCAAAGTTTGAAAACTAACTTCGCAAACATCATCCCAAATAAATGCTTGATTTTTCCTGATGAGCTTCGTCAAAGGTAACGCGATCCTTGAAAAATTTTGGATGAATCGCCAATAATATCCTGCTAATCCCAAAAAGCTTCTGATTTCTGTAACTGACTCAGGTCGTTTCCATCCCAAAACTGCTTATACTTTATTGGAATCTACAGCAACTCCTTCTTGCGAGATAACATGACCAAGAAATCTAACCTCTGAAAGCCAAAACTCACATTTGCTTAGCTTAGCATACAATCGCTTTTCTCGAAGAATAGATAAAACTATTTTTAAATGTTCTTCATGGCCCTTGCGATCTTTAGAATATATCAGTATATCATCAATAAAGACAACCACAAATTTATCTAAATATGGCCGGAAGATTCTATTCATGTAATCCATGAATACAGCCGGAGCATTAGTTAAACCAAAGGGCATTACCATGAATTCATAATGTCCATAACGAGTTCTGAAAGCAGTCTTCGGAATGTCTTCTGCTTTAACTCGAAGTTGATGATATCCTGATCGCAGGTCTATCTTAGAGTATACACTTGCTCCAGCCAATTGATCTAACAGATCATCAATGCGTGGCAATGGATACTTATTCTTCACCGTTACTTTGTTCAGCTCACGATAATCAATACACAGTCTAAGGCTTCCGTCTTTCTTCTTCACAAAGAGTACTGGAGCTCCCCAAGGAGAAACACTGGGGCGAATAAGACCCTTCTCTAGCAATTCTTCTATCTGCTTCTTCAATTCAGCCATTTCATTTGGAGCCATACGGTATGGTGCTTTAGAAATGGCTCCTGTGCCAGGAATCAGCTCAATGGAAAACTCCACTTCTCGCTCTGGTGGTAATCCACTAACATCATCTGGAAATACGTCAGGAAATTCCTGAACTACAGGAATATCTTCTATTTTGACCTCAGTTTCAGCCTGAACTGAGAAAAACACTATAAATCCCTGACAGCCTTTACACAAACTTCTTTCTGCACGAGCTGTAGAGATAAAATTCATACAAATTTCTTCCCTGCTCGGTTTTACACCCTTAGATACCACTAAGGTTTTAGTACCACAGTCAATTAGGATATTATGGGCAGACAGCCAATTAAGGCCTATAATTACATCAATACCCTGAAATGGTAGACATACCAGATCTATAGTACTACTAATCTGTTCATATTGAATCACACAATTTAAGCATGCATCACATGTCATAACTTTTGCACCCATAGGTGTAGAAACACAAATATCATATGGTAATTTATCTACCCTGATGCACAAACTCTTAGCACATGAATTTGATATAAAAGAATGGCTAGCTCCGGTGTCAAACATTGCACAAATGGGATGCCCATGAATAAGTATCATACCTTTCACCATCTCTGAAGACTTCTCTGCCTCTTCATGAGTTAATGCAAACACTTTGCCGGGTTGTACAGTTCTTGGTGAATACTGCCTCTGGGGACAATTGTAAGCATAATGCCCTGGCTTGTGGCAGGAGAAACAGACTTGTTGATTTGCCCCACATGGATACCCAACATGTGACTGTCCACACCGCCTACACTTTCCACCTCCTTGAGTTGATGGGACTTTTGGTCTTTGCTGAAATTGTTGATAACTAGTTTGTAATGGTCGCTGATATGGTGGTCGAGGACGAAATTGTTGTTGATATGGTAATTGTGGACGGGGCAGTTGCTGGTATGGTGGCTGTGGACGGAATTGTTGTTGGTACGGCCTCTTTGAAGGGTTCCCTTGCTGTGATTGAAAAGGATTCCTCCTCTTCTGTGCGTTTTCTTCAGAAAAATTCGAAAAAATTTTAGATCTTCCATGACCAGACTCTCTAACCAGCCTTTGCCTACTGCATTCAGTCAACCGGCAAACTTCAATAGCTTTATCAAAATTTTCAAGCTGCATGGGAGTTATTTTCTCCCGCATATAGGGAATCAATCCCCTCACTAGTCTGTCAGTCATCCATCGACCATCAGCATTTTCATTGCGGTGCGTATAGTATCGAGATAGTTGAAGAAAACGGGACAGGTAATCCTCAAAAGGTTCATTGTTACCCTGCTTAATGGTAAGGAATTCTGCCTCCATCTCATCCTTAAGAGAACGAGGAAAGTACTTCTCATTAAACCTTGCTTTAAATATTTCCCATGTTATGGGGATATTTTGAGCTTGCAGAATTAATTCAGTGTTTTGCCACCAATGATTGGCAGCACCTTCCAACTTATAGATCGCCATTTGAGCTTTAATTTCTGAAGAGTAATTCATAACTCTAAATATTTTTTCCAAAGCCCTTAACCAATGTTCTGCTTGATTTACATCCACCTTTCCAGCAAACGATGGAGGACGATGCTTACAAAAACGATCTATAGCATGTTGTAGAATATCTCCATGAATGTCATTTTGTCTAGGCGGGTCCTCAGGTGGTTCTTCATGACGCCTATTCACTTCAATATCTTCTAATCGTTTTGCTTGCTGCTCCTGCGTTTCCCTTATTTGGTTCATTATGGCTTGTTGCTCATGCAGACGATCCAGAATAGTTTGAAGTGGATCGACTGGGGGCCTGTTATCCCCCGATCGCCCGCCTCTAATGATTACCATGATTATTTATTTTCCTATCATCAACATTAATTGGAAATAAGCTAACAATTTCATAATTAATTCCGTACAACATAAATCTATATCACAACAGCACATTCACCACAATAACATTCATTAATCATCACATATATGTTTACATTACACTGATCAAGTTCAGTTACTAACAACTCAATAGAAAGAAAATACACACTGAAATCAACAACACTACTTTATCATACAATCAACCACAAACACACATTTAACACCACTTCATCATACATCCAATCACAAACACACATTCATTTCAATATTCACCATCTTAACCTAATCTTTTTCCTTAGTAGTTTTCATCAAGCCATTTACTCATTTCCACAACAAACGGTCTTATATAAAACGGTCCACGCCGCAGCAGTTCTTTTTCTTTGTTCTGAGTCACTTGATTTGCATCAAGACACATCATAAATGCCTGAATCCAGTACCGTTCTTCTACCCTACTTCGTGAACTAGGTCCCACACTCCTATAGGTCTCAAGGGAATTCAGGATATGCTTAAGGCGTTCCTTTTTATCCTCAATCTGATCAATCAACAAGATATACTGTTCAAGTACATATTCCATCACATCATTACGTTGCTCTTCATTTGACTCTTCAATCTCCTCATCCACGTCAGGGTCTAGAGGATCTATCTCAGAATCCTCAGATGTAATACATATAGGGTTACTCGCAGTAACCCCTACAGGGTTGTTTTCAGCCATTGAGGATTCCCTACTAGGTGCCCCAGTAACATAAACGATTTGATCTATAGGATGGTTATGTGCAGGCGGGTATTGCCGGCTTGTCGCTGCAGTACCGCTTAACTGATCTGAGGGAACTGATTGACCTCTCCTAACAAAATTGGTACGAGCAGTTCTAACCATGATCCTATATCCAAATACATTCAAAGTGAGATACATTTATTTAAGGGTTCTAAATATTAAAAACTAGTTAACTAAATATTAATTATGATAATCGAGCAAAGTATTCTAGCTATCCTATGCCAGAATCTCTGCTCTGATACCAAATATGTAACACCTAAATTTTACTACCTCATTATAGCATTTTAATTGATTTATAACCACTTTAAATCGTCAGAAGCCCAAAATATGGAATAATTTAAAACTTTTTTTTTCTTTTCAAGTAGTATTCCAACTTTATTGAAGTTGGAATGGGCTTTTCAGACAAATTGAATAAATTAAAATTTGTATCTAAAATAGAGTGGTTATTAACCAATTAAAAATGACTAAGATCCTATTATAGTTTTTAAATCTATTACTTAGTGTATCAAGAACTTGTTTTACGTATTCTACTTATACTTCTATTATCTTAAGGTTAGGTTGGTATCTAACCATATCTACCTGACCTATTATCAAAATATTGGGGTCATCTCGGTTGATAACCCCGTTACCTACTTATGCTGTTGTTATGGTTTAGGGATACATAGATGCAGAGAGTTATATGCTCTACAAGCTTCCAGCTTGTGCTTCCCTATTCTATATATATATAATATATACAATTACTAGTAAGATAGACATTCAAAAGTGGTACAAAATATAGCAGGCATTCCTGCTTCTTCATAACTACCTTATCCCAAGAAACGATCGCCTCTTGCTTCACTGAAAAGCAAAGGTTCAATGCAGTTTATTTCATACATACTTAATATCATATACACCCAAATACACATATTCATATACAATTCAATTCTGTGCAAATAATGAAAGCATATATCCATCTATATTATTATAGCCCTCACGGCTACTCAATAACCCTCACGGTTATAGGAATTTATTTGTAGCCCTCACAGCTACTCAATAACCCTCACGGTTATAGGAATTTAATTGTAGCCCTCACAGCTACTCAATAACCCCCACGGTTATAGGAATTTAATTGTAGCCCTCACAGCTACTCAATAACCCTCACGGTTATAGGAATTTATTGGCAAAGGGGGAGCGACCCACCTAGGCCTTGGAGTACTCCATAAATATCATCAATATCATAATATCACCACCAGAATAATGCTCATTTATTGCAACAGATTTGTTTCTAAAACAATATATATATACACACACAAATATGTATGTTATGAAATAAACCGCACCTGACTTCAGAAGTTATCCACAAGCCGGTTCCTTTCCTGCCCGACGACCTGAGGTCCCAACACCACTATCTTGTCCTATAATTATTCATAATACATAAATAAGATTAATATTCGCACTTCTTCATGAAACTTCAGCGTCTCTCACGTTCCTATTGTACTACCCTTCCTAGTTCACAATTATATTCTTTAATCACCAATTATACTATCATAATCAGTGTAATAATACACACCACTCAATTAGTAGGATTAACTCAAAACAACAATCAACATAAGTACACAATCACCAAATCACATTCCATCAATTCACAACCCCAAGCCAAAACTTTAATCACATCTAATAAACGACCATGAGCACATACACACAATAATCAAACCAAGACTCATTTGCCAATGCAAAGTAATAAGAAGAAGCAATTCAATTTCACTATACTAAATTCCAATAACTACTAACCACTTTTGGACATAAATCGCACCACCCATAACCAATCAGAGTGGCCAAAACCAAACATACAAAGAATCTAAAATCATTCTACAACATAACAATAATCTGACTTGCCATCAAAACAAAAGAGCGCAATAATTCCTTTACATTCACGCATACTTCATCTCCAACAACCAGTGCCACTTCCATCAATTTTCTTAACTAGACACAGAAATTTTGCACAAAGCAGAGACACGAACCAGAATTCTAAAACCCACAATCAACATGCAACAACAATTATATGCTCAATCAGCCTCACTGAATAATCAGGCCGAAACAGAGCAAAACAGAACAAGAAACTTAAGGAATTGAAACAATTTCCATGATGGTCCAATGACCACTCAACTGAACAGAAACAAGGCAAGGAACAAAGAACACAGGACATAGAACAAAGAACAAGGAATAAGAACAAGAACAATAACAAGAGCAAGAACAAGAAAGTCACGGACCAGAGGGAAACAAGGGAAAAACCAAAAGTACAGAACAATCAACATAATACCAACTCAGAAATTTCATCATGCAAGACACACATTATGATCTTCCTTACTAAATATACACTTCACCAAGATTTTCTTTCCCTGCTTGCCGTCTTCCACGAACAGGGGAGGGAAAATTTTCTTCAAAAATTTACAAACTTCCAAAATCCCACATGCAAGGCATTAAATGTACTTAGCTTACTCTTAAACACATTTAATTGAAGCCTCATTACGTTTTTGCCCAGAAATTTCCCTTTGACTGCGTCGGTGAACAGTGTCAGACGAAGGAATTTTTGAGAAGCTTGATTAATGTTGCTCTATTGCTCGAAATGCTTCACAAATGTTGTTATCCGAAGCCTAAGCTTCGATTTCACTGGTTTAAAGTTCCCAATTTCGCTCAAACCCGAACTGATTCCTCTCAAATCCGACGGAAAATGGGTAGAGATAGAGAGAAGGAAATCACTTGAGCTCAAATCCGGCCTTGCATGCACTATCCGAGTCGCCGTCCGCCGTGAAACGCCACTGAAACCGCCGGCGGCCGCTGAACCAAGAGAGAGAGCGCGAGAGAGAATGAGGAAGAAGAAATGAAAAAAAAATAGAGAGAGAGGAAAAGTGATGTGCGCAGATCAGGGTGGGAGGGGGTATATAATTTTTTAATTGGCTTAATTTACCCCTTTTTGCCCTAGTACTATCATAATTTACATTTCTGCCCCATATATTTTTTTTCTATTATCCGTCCAGTTTAAGCTACCTTACTCTGTTTAAATACTAATCCAAGTTGAATTCCTAAATAATTTACCTAGATACATTTTTATTTAAAAAAAATTAATTTATAGGAATTTTTAATAATAAACTAAATACTCAAATTCTAAATATTCCCTTGATTTTCTCTTTTCGAATTTTTTTTTTTGGGTGTTACATAATGGGAGATGGTTAAGTTGGAATTAATTTATATGGTTTTATGTTTGATTGCTTGTAGATTATTAAGGGTTTGAGTATAAATGTTTTCTGCTCTGTTTTGGGGTGAATAGCTTTGAGGATTATGAACTATACTTTAGAATTTTTGAGATCTCTAGAAGTTCAGTGAAGTGGGTTCATAATGTGTGAAACCCGTGTGATTTGGGTGGGAAATATGTTTATCCTGTAACTGTTGAAGATTATTTTTCACTGGTCTCTGTATGTTCAAAGAGAAGATTACAATAAATATGTGAAATTCCAGAACAAAGTGTGAAGTTGTTCAATATATATAAGCAAGGTTGTCAAACTCGTGAGTTTAAGTGAACTCGTGAAAAGAATATAAAATCGGATCGTAAATTCGAATCATAAGCTCGTAAGAGTTTACCTTTATTAAAAAATACGTGTTTCAAGTATATAATTATATAAGAAATACAAAAATTAACAATAGTTTGATTTAAATATGTTTTAAATATGATAGTTGATATTAAATATATCAACATTCATACTTTATCTAACTCAGTAAAGAAATTTCTATGAAATTTATATATAAATTATTGAATATGGTCAAATAAAAATAATTAACATGAGATATATAGCAAGTTAACACGATTTTCCGTAAGATAGAATCGTAAAAACGGTAAATTCGGCATGTAAACTCATGAGTTTTTACCGAGTTTACAGTCAGTACGAATTTAGATGACTCGTAACACGTTTTGGTTAGGTAGAGCCGTAAAAAGGGTAAAATCGGAGAGTCAACTCGCGAGTTTGACAACAATGTATATAAGAAAACTGTGGAAGGCATGAATGAAAAAAGGTGTTTTGGGAATGTTAGTTATATAGGGAAGATTATGTATTGAAGATGAATACTTAGAAGCTGAAATGACTACTGATTTAAAGTAGTACAGTACAAAATTTAGAGTTACAAAACAATACTTGGGATATGTTAAAGGGCTCTTAAATAAATGACTAAAGACTCTTAAGGCATTATTTGAAACAATGATGTTGATCTCATGAATTTTCCTTTTATGTTGGCCAATTTGTTTGAGAGAGTAAGAGTTTAAGGTTTGATGAATTTAATAGTTTACATGGATTTAGGCCATGATATTGTGTAGGATTGACGTGAGAGAAGAAAATTTCAAGAAAAATAATAAACTACGCTCTAAAGCATTAAGAATATAATTGAAGTTTAGAAATTTGTAGTTTACATAGCTTTTTTAAAGATTTTCTTGAAAGCTAGAGATTTGCACTCATGATTTGATGTTTGATTTCAATACCTTAGGTTTCTCTGCTGCTAACCCCCCAAGTGTTTTAGATCCCTGTCTCGCGGTAAATATTTCTTTGAACTACTTCCTTTGAGCTTTAGTTATGTTGATATAAGAGAGCAGAATTTAGTTGACAACTGACAAGCATAACACATTGTTCCTTTTGCTTGTTGTTTTATTCTTTCTTTTGGGCCCAAACCATGATACCGATGAAAGGGGAATTTTTATTGGTTCCAATGATACAAGATCTGTAATTTTAAATACCAGTAATACTATTGCCATTGTTCCTTTACTTTTAAAAGGGTAATAATATTTTTTTTCTCCTTTATGCTTAAATTTACTCCTCAAACAAAATCCCCAGCTAAATTTCAGAAAAGTAAAGAATGTATCAACTTAAACATCCCAGACTTAACAACATTCATATATTATATCTTGAGCATGGATAACATTGCGTGGTTCTTCAGATGATATCGGATGGTTGCAACAAGATCCTAGCATGCCTTCAGTAGAGGATGGTACTTAAAGATTCTACTCATCATGGTTTTGTTGTTTCGGTTCTTTCACATTTCGGTTTGCTGTTTGTTGCAGAAATTCAGGTGGACATTCTGCCACATTGCTAAAGTTCATAGTGAGGTAATTAAGCACCATGCATTGACCATGTAAATCCATTTTTTCTTTCATGCTAAAGTACTTGTTTTATTGTCATCTTTTTGCATTATTGCTGATAAACTTACTCTACCCATAATACACCAAAAACAATGAAATGAACTGATGTTTCATTTTCCTAACAAAAGGCTTCAGTAGAACACTGTGAACTTAAGCTTCATATTGGGAGCTATACTGGGGCTCTGAGAAGCATTTGATGCTTCTAAGACATAGTAAATGTGGGGTAGATGATGCGGCTGCATTGCCTCTGTATTGGTCAGACTTGAAAGACAAACTGAAGTACTATTGCAATCTAGCTTTTTTGAGGTTTTGATTATTGTGACTGAAATTGTCTTTAATGCAAGTGAACATCAAAGGTGCTGCCAGATTTTATTTAGAAGTCAGAGTTCAATTGGTTAACGAAATTGGTTTTAGTTTGTTACGAGTATTTTATATATCTGTTCTATCCAAGAGATGGCCATCATGTTGAGAAACTAATGCAGATTCAATATTTATTATGCTTTATGTGAAATGTGGTTCATTTATTTTCTTTCTCTGATTTTGTGATACTTTTATTATATTATAGGTATAATATGTGGACCAGTTTTGCTTATTTGGACATTAATTCAGGGTGACATGAAGATGGCAATCAATTTCCCATATCTCTTTTCACCTGGATTCATTGTATACTCTGCTTCCTATAAGATTTTTTCCTCATTTAATTTCATGGTGTCAGTCACCATTGGGATCATTAGGATTGTTAGGTTTATTGATTTAATTTAGTATTATATCTTTTATATTTGCTAATATTATCTTTAATATTCAAATTATAATTTCTTAGGATATCTTGATTCAAATATTCAAATGTTTAAATAAGATATGTTAGTTATTTTGTTTATTTTATCTTAATTACGATATTTTATAAGGGCATTTTTTTGGATTGAGGGTGATTCCAATCCAAAAAATGCCCCAATTTTTTTTAAAAAAAATTGGACTTTCCACGTCACATATCATATTATAAGTGACATGGAAAGTCCAGGCCGGACTTTTCACGTCACATATTAGATAATATGTGACGTGAAAACTGGCTTTCACGTCACATATTATCTAATATGTGACGTGAAAAGTCCGGCCTGGACTTTCCACGTCACTTATTATATGATATGTGACATGGAAAGTCTGACCTGAGACTTTTCACGTCACATATTATATGATATGTGACATAAAAAGTTCAACGATAGACTTTAAAAGAAGGCTTTTGTGAGACTATTGAGACATTCCACGTCACATATTTTGGTGACGTTAAAAGTCATCTTTTCCATGTCACAAGTATTAACGTCACTTGAAAAAGTGACGTGAAAACCCCAAAATAAGTGACGTGGAAACTCCTTTCTGTAGTAGTGAAAGTACGGTCAAGTGGTCAACAATTCTTACAATTAATGTATAGATGAAAACAAATAAAAAGATCGCTGTGGGGATAACATCTTTTCCCCCTTTCTGCACGAGTGGTGTTTGTTGCCAAAAGTTTGCATGTTGCAAATCTGAGATTGCTGAAAAGAGATTGATGCAATAATTCTAAAACATTCCTTCAACTTGACAGCTCCTTTTAAATGTAAGAAATCTTATTCTTACTAATTTAACTCCGACATCATGAAGAACTCTAAATCTTCATTCTCTAGAACATATATTCTGATTTTTATATCTAGGACCATAATAATCAAGATATTCCTTTAATTTGATGCCATTTCCCGAGAATTCATTGTTCGCATATTCAAAATATTTTCTTATTTCAAACTGAAACAGATGACTATGTCTTTAGCAAGGAAATAAAAACCGGACTGGACCGGCCGGTTCAACCGGGGGAACCTGCCACTGATCCGGTCCGGTTGGCCTGTAAAACCGGGATACTTTGACCCGGTTAAGGACCGGGTTGACCCGAGAAAACCGGCCAACCCGGGGGGGTTGAACCGGGTTGGCCTTTTTAAAAAAATAATAATAATTTTATTTTATTATAATTCACCTAATTACTAACTTTCACTTCACTCAATTTTAGAAATTAGGAAACTATAATACTATAAATGCTATTTTACTTACATATACTAAATATTTAATTATTGTTACTCTTAATATTTATATTTTAATCTGTGGATTGTAGAATAATATTTATTTTCACGTGTATTCAACTAATATTTTCTCTTTTTCCCTATATAGAAACATTAAAATATTCATATTTGATGAATCATGCATACCTATCTACATTTACATTTTGATGTTAGTGATTATTAATGTTAATATCAATAAAATTTTATTATTTTAATATAACCGGTTTGACCCGGTCCGACCCCCGGTAGGACCATTGACCCTTGAACCAGTGCCTCGTCCGGTTCGATGCCAGATCCGATTTTTTTAACCTTGGTCTTTAGTAATGAAATCACCTGTAATAAGGAAAATATTTCTCCTTTCGTACTCTCATTCAAGATTTAAAGGTCCAAAAACGTCTAAAGTATACGTTTATTTTAGGGAGAATTACAAATAGGTCCCAAGCAAGAGAATTAATTTCAGACAGGTTCATTAACAACTCATTCACTTGTTAACCAAGGGTATTGCAGTTGTTAATAGCTGTCATTAACAACTCCTTGGGACCTCTCTGAAATTAATTCTCTTACTTGGGACCTATATGCAATTGTCCCTTTATTTTAGTCTTTTAAGGTTATATCAAATTTTATTTTAATCTCTTAAAATTAAGACTAAAGTACTGAAAATGACAGGAAATACACAAGAGGGGGTGAATTGTATATCTCTAAAAATTATAAGAACTTAAAAATCAAGTACACAAGGAATTATATTGGTTCGGTCTTAATTCTGACCTACATCCAGTTCTCCAACCTCAGTTGGGTTTTACTAGTGAATCAGGATAACAACAGGTTTCTGAATACCTTTACACCATAGAATTTTCTCAGTAAGACCTCACTATCTCACCAAATTCTCTCACCTTTGTAAGATTACAACCATTATCCCAAGGAAATCACTCAATCATAATGAAAGAGTATACAAAATTACAAAGCTTCCTCACACACTTGAGCTGATAGGATTACAGTTTGAATAACAACTAAGAAACTCATACTCAAATTGATTGCAGTAAGATGTTGTAATTGGATAGCACTTAATTCTCTACCAACCAAGTCTAGGCTTCAAATGCTTTTATATCATGTTATGAAAATATGCCCATTGAGTCTCTGTTATAGCAGTTGTTTGATCTTTGGTGAGAGATGATTAATCTGATGGAGTGTTGAGATGTAGATGTTCTGTGGATGCATTTACTCCTTGTACTTGGTTAGCTTCATCTTCTCTATCTTCATTAAATGCAAAAGGCAAATCCAGTTTCAAATGGCTTAATTCTTTAGTCTGTGAGAGTAACGTTAACTTCCCAAAATAGATCTGACATACTCTGCACATAAAAGGCTTAAACATTTAAATCCATCGCCAGATCGATTATAAAGCTCCATTCGATCACTGCTTCTGTTCTCTGATCGATCACACATAGATCAGGCTTATATTAGGACCTGCATCACTTGAACATGAGATAACATAAAAGTCATGCCTGATTAATTACAAGGTTCCTGATCGATCATGCTTCATTGATCGAATAGGCTTAAGTTATGTTGGCCTTGTTTCAATTAATCCTAGACTTTCATAATCGATCATAGGACATCACTTTATATTCTCTGATTGAATAAGCAACTATGATCGGATAGGCTAAAGTTAGGACTTGAATTACAACTGAGAGGTCTTGATCTATCACAGGGTGTCCATGATCGATCATACCCTATCATTCGATCAGACAAAGATTACTAAGTTTGGTTTCCATTAATCTCAAGCTTCTCTGATCGATTAGACGGCTATACTTATAACTTATACTCATTCTAACTTTATCCCGATCTATCATAACATTAGATTCTTATTCGATTATTTCTTCTTGTTCAATTAGGCAATGACTTAGATTCCTATCAGATTATTCTAAGTTCATTCAATTTCTAAGTCCAATATTTCTTTATGCCTAAGTTATGTTTAGTTATCATCAAAACTCACTATTCTAACAAGTATCTTTTTGTCCTTTTGATGACTCCTAGAAAGTCATGATTATTTGAGTATATTTACTTGAGTTTTTGTCTATTATTGATACATTTTGGATACTCAAGAGGGAAAATGCTCATTTGATCTTCGGTTGCACCTTTTTGTATATTTATATAGATTTTGATTGTTTTTGTAGTTAGTTTCTTATGTTGTTGTATATAATTTTTGTAGGAATAAATTGAAGCAATAAGCAAGAGATGTTAGCCCTCCTCCAAGCCCTCAATTGAACAAAAATAAAAAGAAGCCAAAGCAGCCAAAGAAATAAGAAAGCAGAGCAAAGCACCAGAGAAGCAGGGACTTCGCCGCGGCGAAGTGAATCTGCCTCTGCCTATTTTTGGGAGAGCTCGCCGTCAGCTCGCCGCGGCGAAAGCCACGGCAAGCAACATTTGTGTGTCATTTTTGGACTTCACCGTGGGCTCGCCGCGGCGAGACCACGGTGAACTTCGCGTTTTGCGCGTTTTGGACAGATAAGGCGCGTTTTCACTGATATAAAAGCTAGGGCTTCGTTGTGAGCCCTCATTCTTCGACTTCTGGGCATATTTTGGGCGTGTTTGGCTCTGCTAGGGCTTGGAAATTGGTGGGATTTGGCTTGGGCTTGGAGCTTCAGAGAGATTTGGGCTTCCTCTCTCGGTTTATCTCTTCCTTCTTCATTCTCTTCTCTTGTTCTGATTTGTAATGTTGTGTATATTTGCTCCCTTGGAGTTGTAGAACATGAGTAGCTAAATACTTTGATTCTAGGATTATTTTGAACCCTTGTATGTATTGATTCTTGATTCCTCCTCTTGATTTGTGATTAATGATATCTATGTGCTTATTTTACCCCGTTCTTAATGCTTCTAAGTGCTTGATCACCATTTAGATGTTGTGTTCGTTTGATTTATGACTCGAGAGAGCTAGGTTGAGTGTAGAACTCGGGTAAAGTAGTGCAAGAACCGGAAGTTTGTATGTCGAATGGATGGTTTTGTTGGTAAGATAGAGATATACTTGCTAGCCTTGCATAGTCACATTAGGGTTGGAGTGTGATAATTGGGTCCTATCAAATTGTGGCAAGAGATTGTGCAATAGAATAGAACTAAACACTTGTTCTTGACTCGAGAGAGCATTACAAGTACTCTTTGAACCCTAGATTAGCACATGGTTTCGTTGAGAGCTTCTTGAGGGGAGGTTAATTGAGTTTTGAGAAGTACAAAGGGGGATAGATAATCCTAGGACCCTTTTTATCCTTGAAGTTGGGGAATCACTTGTTTATATTTTATTTTCTTATTTAATTTTCAATCTCAACATTTGTGTCACTCAAATTGGGCGAGAGTGTAATAATTATTGTTTGACCAGGTTTTGGACAAATCCTCGTGGGAACGATACTCTATTCTTCACTTTATTACTTGGCGCGACCCGTGCACTTGCGACGCGTGACGAACACCTTTATATTAGCATAAGGTATTATTTTAGTTCCTCAATTTTAAAATGTGCACTTTTAGATCCTTTTAACTAATGGTGTTAGTTCAACAAATTTGAATGGTTATTATTATATGGTTAATTATTGATCAAATATGCTTAAATTTTAATTTTTTAGCATAAACATTTTTATATTTTCAAAACTAGTCATTTTTTATCCTTATTTAGTTACAAAATCGCCTTTTAGATTTGAGTCTTCAAAAGCCGTTAAATGAATCTAACACTTTTAGTCAAAAGGGACTAAAACTATACTTTTTAAATTTAAGGGATTAAAATGATACATGACGTAACTATAACTATAAAGAAGCAAATTAAAACTATACTTTAGCCTAAAATTTAAAAAGTATATTTTCAATCTTTAACCTGAATATCTTTAATTTTAGTTAATGTAAAGTTTATTAGCAAATTTAAATGGGGAGGTTTGCAAATTAAATGCTGGCAAGCATGCTTAAATGTTGAAATAGAAAATTGATTATATTAAAGAATTAAGATTTAAGCAGTTTGTCAATATTTAATTTTAAATCTAAGAGTCTCCATTTTTTGTTAAAATCTAGCAGAAGTTTTTATTTCCAAATAAATCATGTTATGGATTTTAAATTGATATGGTCTCAACCTACCAATATTAAGAGAAATTAGAGAATAGAAAACATCAAATAAAGATATTGTTATGACAGGCCAAACAAAACAAGTAACAACTGCAACCATAAAAGTTGGCAACTTGAAGCACCCTGGAAAGTGTATTCTTACCCATGCTGAAGTAGTTCCAAAATCCTCCACGAAAAGGGTGGTACCCTTCCTGTGTATATATTAGAAGCAACCATACAAGAAATGATAGTGAGTAGGAAAAACAACAGCCTAAAAAACAGAGCCTAACAAATTAAGAAAAAGGACTATTTTCATTTAAATTTGTATTGGTTATATATATAAAAATATATTAAACTGTACAAGCTTGTTTTTCATGAAGTATTGGTTATTATGGTCCAGAAATCCAACAATGGACTAATATAACAATACTTGGTTATTATAGTCACATTACCGAATGTTCATCAAAGATTTAAAGCCACAGGTAAACATAATCACACAAATTCCAGATTTGAAGCAATGATGAATTTATCCAAAATTTCCAGCAAGAACACAATAATACCAACTTCGATGGCAATGTAATTATGTCCAAATTTTGGTGCAGCTAGGTTAGGTTTGGTTTGTTAAAATAAGAGTAACCATAGAATGATCAATGCCCAAAAACTGTACAAGTTCATGGAATCAAGCACAAAACCACAATTTCCATATTCAAAACAATTCCCAATGTACCAAGTAAATAAATATCTCGTAAAAATCACAGTTATTGACTGTTTGGTTTGAGGAACTTCTTCTGCATTTGTTGCAAGCATTATTAATTACTCCAGCCCACTCTTCTGTAATAAGCATGAACAACAAAGGTATATTAACAACTACAATCAGTAAGAAGGAATTAACAAGGAAATTTTTGGAAATAATCCTGCCAAGAAATCTATGATTTCTTGGTTCCACAAGCCTTGTAAACAGTCAAGACATGTCACTAACACTAACACTGAAGTCAGTAAAACAGAGCAACCGCATGATGGTGTCAAGTTGGAACTTGGATCAGTTCATGTACCATTCATTGAGTAATGATCATTGACTTTCTTTTCTAGAAAAAATAATAAAGGAGACTGTAACAATACAAATGTGCCAGACGATTTATTTTATTTATGTCTAGACTAGATTCCAGAGCAACACAGGAGACAAATTCGATGTCATCCAAGTGCGTAGCCTTTATAAAATTTCAGAAACCGCAGAGATCCTTCCATGTTTCTTCGTTGCAAGAAATACTATAAGTGTCTTCTTTCTCTCCACATTATATCCCACGTGAAAACCACTCTTTAGAAAATTTTCCCCCTTCAAAAAATAAAAATGTATTATCCCATAAAAAAACATCTAGACTAAGGGTTTTTCTTTCCATTTAAACTAAATGTCTATTCAGAAATCCAGGTCCTCTCTAATAATTTAACAGTAAAGAAACCAAAGAGCAAGCCAACAAAAAGCAGAAGTCAAATTGTCCCAAAATTGACAAACAAAAAGGAAGCAACAAAACGAAATACAAGTGCAGGGAAATGCAAACGAAATACCAGGACGTCTGAGTGGTGTTCTTCCTAACGGCAAGGCGAGTCCAAGCAGTAACTTTTCCCAAAGGAAAGTGCTTATGAGACCAACAGAGTTGCAAAGCTCTTTGTTCCAGAGTTAGATCATGCGGTCACGAGAAGCTGACACGATCTTGGTGTGGGTTGAGAGGAGGAGTAAGCCGCGAATAGAGAAGAGAAAGGCGAGGATTGTTGTTGAGATTGCTTGACGAACATGGGATTTGAATGGAGAATGTCGCTTTGATGATGCTAAATCGAAGATGCAGAGAGGAAGAAGATGATTGAGGAATCTCTCTCTCTCTCTCTGACCTCCCTCTCTCACTAATGCTGGTGGACAAAGAAGATGATTGAGGAGAGAAGGAGACAGAATGGATGATTGAGGGTTTTCCTTTTGCTTTGATTTCTCACTGGTCGGCGAATGGAATATGTAACATCCCAAAAATCTCAATAGCTTCAAAGTAGTTATTTGAGTATATCAGTAAGGAAGTTAGTACAAGTTAATTTGGGCTTAAGAAAATAGAGTTATTTAAGATTTTAGAAAGGAAATTATTATAAGATTAAGGGCCCAAAATAATTATGAGCTTTTGAATTAAGTAAATTATATATTCCAAAAAGTTTATATATAGCAAGATTCATGTGGAAGTTTATTATTAGGATCATAGAAGATCTTAATTTACATGTCTAGGACATGTCAAATAATCCCAAAATAATTAGCCATCTTGTTACAGACAATTTTTAGCAAGGACACATGGCACTTGCATGAAGAAAGTTTTGTCTTCAAGATATAAATTTTTGGCCTTCAAGAAGAAGCCATTTAGCTTCATGCAGCCACTAAAACGTGGCAGCCCTTCTAGATTGAGTAATCCACCTATTTTTCCTCCTTTACACATGTCCAAAACTTCCTCTCCAAGCCTATTACCTACTTGCCCACCAAGTCAAGTCATAATTCTTGTTTGAGAAGTTTTGTTGGCTTATTAAGGAAGCTCTTTCCCTCTCATAACAGCCACAAAACGTGGCCTTCTCTTCCAAGGGAAGCCAACCACATATTTTCCATGTAAGACACATGTAAAGCAAGAAACAAAAGCTTCCTCTCCAAGTTATTAAGGTAACTTGCTCTCCAAGCCCAACAAAGGCCCTATATAAGGAGTTGGAAGCAAAGAAATAATGCAAGAGAAGTGAGAGGACGGTGAGGAAAAGAGGAAAGGAAGAAAAGAAGAGAAAAATAAAAAGAAAAAGAGAAAGAAAAAGAGGAAGAAAAATAGAGAAAGAAGGAGGCCTAGTTTGAAGGAGTTATAGTAGAAAGTTTTCTTTAAACTCTTGGTAAGTATATTCTTATCTCCCTATTTTCAAGTTTATACAATTCTATAGTTAGATAAAGAGTTGAATTGTATAGAAGTAATTCTAAATGGGAGAAGAAAGTGTTCATATGCTTACTAAGAATAAGGGCCTCAAGTTATAGCATGTAATAAATAGAAGAAGTTTTGATTTATGGTTAAAAGTTAGAGAAGGAATTTATATGGGCTAAGGCCGAAATTTTAAGAGAAGGAATAGTAAAAGGTTTCTCCCATGTACCAAAAGTAATCTTCTTGCTTATATTAATGTTAGGAATTGATCTGCCTTCAGTTTTACCAGAAGGAAATCAGAGCAGAAGTGCTGTAGAAAGAGGCCAGTTAGAGGTAGCTTTAATTTGCAATTTTGTATATATGTTTTGGTTGCATGTATAGTTTTGCCATTTATGCTGCAGTTAGGCATGAGAATATGTAATATCCTTACTCAGTTATTTTGCCATGATCATGTGTGAAATTTGTTACAGTTTACAGTTCACAGTTTACAGTTATCAGCTTGTAAGGTATTATTCTCATTGGCTAGTTTTTACATGCACAGTTTTTACCATACATTATATACTAATTGTGATTATTGCTACTAAGATTTTCCCAAATCTCACCCCCCCCTCTTTCCCTGTCCCACCCATAGGACAGAGCACTTCCAGAGGAAAGAAGAAGCCGGTGGATCATTAGCTAAGGCAAGGAGATAAAAAGATTACTTTTGGAATTTATGGGTTAGTTATCATATTTTGGTTTGTATGTATAGACTCCAAAAAGAGCTTAAGTAGCTTAAAGACGTGCAAAGAAACCAAGAACCTGAATTCTACTTCAAGTAGAAAGTTATATCTACACATAGAAAAGTTATGAAAGCATGTGAACAAGTTGTATTGTGGTAGATATTTCGTCAGGTTATCATTGAGTTAGACTAAGATGTTTTCCAGATATATAGTACACGTCCTAAGATTTAAATCGAGTACTCATGCATAATTTTTGGACGTGTAGATTAAGAGATATGAATTTTACAAGTTAGACATAAAAACAGAAATTTCCTGCAAAATTCTGTTATGACTGGAAAATATAAGAAGGTTTTTCAGTGATAATGGGACCAGATTGAGCCAAAGTTTTATCATGATGATAAAGAATATTTAAAGAGCTAAAGTTTGAGCTTTGAACCACTATTTTTGAGTTTAAAAGGAATTAACTATGAATTTTCATAGTTAGAAGCCCAAGTAAGATGGTTAAGAAAAGTTTTAAGTTTATTGATATCCTTGGGTCTTCTAAGAAGCTTTAGTGGTTCAAACTCAGTTAAAGGGCTCTAAAGAATGTCCCTAGAGTAAGGTGTTACAGAATAAGGGAACAATAAGGTTCTGGGTTAAGGCTCTGATCTTATGGTGCTAGGGTTTCAAGATGTTTTTGTTGTTGTGAGAGGAATGGGATTGTTTGGAAGTAATAACTGGCGGGGGGATTTTTCAAGAGGGAAAAAAAAGAGGGAAAGATAAAGGGTTAAGGAGGCCTAACGCGGCGCTTAAAAAATATAAGTGCCGGGTTAGGACAAACTTTAAAAAAAATAAAAATTAAGAAAAAGAAACCCATCCCGGCGCTTAAGACAAATAAGCGCCGGGATAGGTAAGAATATTTTAAAAAAATAAAAGCAAATTAAACATATCCCGGCGCTTACACGAAATAAGCGCAAGGATAGGTCAATCTTTAAAAAAAAAGTAAGAAAAAGATAGTATATCGCAATGCTTAAGTAATAGGTAAGAATATTTTAAAAACTAAAATAAAAGCAAATTAAACCTAAGCGCCGAGATAGGTCAATCTTTTAAAAAAATAAAAAGTAAGGAAAAGAGAGGCTATCCCGGCGCTTATCATAAATAAGTGTTGGGATAAGTTTCTACCTATACTGGCTTGTAAACATAAGCGCCAGAATAGGTCAACAACCCACCAGCACCGACGCTTACAGATTGTTGTGCTGCAATATGATATTTTTGTAGTAGTGTTTTCATAAAATGGATATGAAAAATAAGTTAAGAACTGTTACAGCCTCGTTTATTACATTCGTTATATAAAACCAGATGTAAATGGTGGACCTAAATTCTCTTGTTTACAATAGTAACTGCCATTGTCTATCACTACTACAAAAAACCCTTTCCATGTCACCAATTTATGTCTGATAATTAAAAAAGTGACGTTGAAAAAAAACGCGGTGGCATTTTTGTAATTAACTCAGACACGGAGGGAGAAACCACGACATTCTAATATGTGACGTCGTTTCTTTCAAAACAACATCACATATTTAAATATGTGACATCGTTTTGAGGGAAACCACGTCACATATAAGATTATATGTGTCGTGGTTTCTAACGACGTCACATATTAGCATCTGTGTGACGTTGTTAATTAAAAAAAATTCGAAATTAGTAAACCCCCAGCTCTGACCTCAGCCATCGTCTTCACCACCCCCCCAAAAAAATTCATTGTCGCGCGCGCTCTCAGCTCATCTCTCCCCAAAAAAATTTGAACCCCTCAGCTCATCATCTTCAGCCTCACCCCTCAGCTCTCTCCCACAACTCATCTAGCTCGCGTTCGCTTTCAGCTTTCTCCCTCAACTTCGTCATTGAAGATGCTCTCCCCCCAGGTGCGAAATCTTCACTCCAAGCTTCGTCCAAATCCTGTCACCCCTCCCCCCAAATTTCTTCGTCCCTCAACCACATTTTTCTGTGCATGCCACTTTAGTTTCCAATTTTTACTGAGATTGTTGTTATTCTGTGATTTGTAATTTCTGAGGAAATTAAATGGGATTTTTTTTCTGTGCATGCCACTTTATTTTCCAATATTTACTGAGGTTCCTTCTTCAAAACTTACAGAGCAACCATATCCGCTGAAGCTGGAAAACAAGGTTAGTATTAAATGATTTCAATTTTGTTGTATTTTACTTGTGTGTTCTTGATCATCAATTATATTTTTTTCACTGCTCAAATCGTTGATTTCTAGGCTAGGTAGCTGACTGGTTGTGTATAGACAAAATTCTTAAAACTGTTGTTTCAACTTGAAATTTGACTTATTTTTGAAATGTGCATTTTCTGATCCTTTTACAGGCAAATTATGTCCAGAATTGTTTGTATTTATTTGGTGGGCTTGGCTTTCATTCAGGTTATGTATGTAGATGTTTAATATTTAAACATGAAAACTATATATTTGTCAAGATTGTTTGTACTTATTTTTGGCCATACATTCAAGGATTTTCATAGTTGGATTATCACAATATGAGATGGTAGTTGAATAATAGAATGAAATTTCAAGTGATTAAGGATTGTCAAGGAGTTATAGTTTGTTCTTCTTGTTGCTTTTGGAATGTTGGCACATGGTTTCTTCCTTGCTCGTTTTTCTGCTGTGCAATTCTTTGAATTGCAAGTTGTGATTTTCTGAGTTTAAATCTAATAAGGGGGAAAACAAATAATACATGTGTATAATGGTGTTTAGAAATGCTTTTTGATTGATATGTTTCTATATACATTACTTGGGTGATTAAGCTGCAATATATTGATAAGAGGTGATGATGTTTAAATGTTGATTAGTGAAGTGTAAATTGTTGATTAAATAATTAAGGACTAGTAAGAGAATGGTATGGAGCAACAACGATAATTTGTTATCCCCCTTGGATAGAAGACATTATGTTGAGACAGAAGAATGATACAAATAAATGAAAGAAGAGACTAATAATATATTTGTGTTCTGCCTATCTTGTATTTTTATTTACTGATCTTAAACTGTACTTTGCTTGATAGATGGTCGAGTTCTTTCAAAACATAAATAGGATGCATCCAGCATACCTGTACTATATATGTTTGTTTTGTTAGTATTACCTCTTTTAGAACATTCCTTTTACATCTATTTTTGTTTTGTTAATATTTTGTAAGAATCCTTTTTTTGTGTGGAAGGACATCTTAAATAGGGTGCATCCAACATAACATACCTGTACTATGTTTAGAGCACCAACACTTGATAAATTTAAGATAATATATATAACATCTATGTTGCTTTACTTTGCAGTGTGCATGTCAAATACAAGACATCCCTTTCTACTATGGAGTATTTACCATTTTCTACTGTGACTTATTCTAAGGCTAGTTTTGAGGATATTATTGAGAGGTATTTACTTGTGTTTTATTTAGAACTGATTGAAGATAAATTATCTGTAAATTATTTAGAGCTTCAAGGAAATAAAAATAGACAAGTAACTCTATAAGTAATAAACAAGTTTTTGGAATTTCAAGTTTCAGTATTCCTATATGTTAGAGCTTCACTTGCTTGATTTTTAACCCTATAGTTTTTAATGCACTAGTTTGATGCATTATGCATATGGGATCAGAAGCTTCAGACATCCTACTTACCAGAAATGGTTGGGGGAAACTCTTTGATTCTAAAACAAGCGAAGAGTGGCACTAAACTTTATTTTAATGCATTTGATGTATTGTTGAATTCTACAATCCGTGCTTCAGACCCTATGTGTTGAATGGGGGTGGTTTTGATATGTAAATCTATGCTTGGGAGATGTTTTCTTGTTAATTTTTGCGTATGAATATTGTTCTTGCACTTTTAGAATTGTATGAGATGTTGCACATAGGGACTTTTATTTGGATTGTGGGTGATTCCAATCCAAAAAATTGCCCTATTTTATAATTCAAATGTTCATGTAGGAGGCATTTTTTGGGTTATGAGTGATTCCAATACAAAAAATGCCCCTATTTTTTTAAAAAAAATTGCCAAACTTTCCACGTCACATATTAGATAATATGTGACATGAAAAGTCCCGCCTGGACTTTCCACCTAGAAAGGCAAGTACAGGCCAAACTTTTCATGTCACATTATCTAATATGTGACATGGAAACTCTAATGGACAAACAATGTCACAATTTTAGTAATTTGTGACGTGAAAAATCTGACTTTCCACGTCAGTTTTTTGTGTGATATTAAAAGTTCAGTTTTTCACGTCACTTGAATTTATGTCCCCTTAAAAAGTGACGTGAAAAGCTCAAAATTTGTGATGTGAAAACACTCTTTTGTAGTAGTGTATCATTGATGAGGGGGATGGCGATGTTATGATAACTATGTAATATGTAATGTGTATAACAAAGCAACAAACAATATGTCAAAATGGGACCTTGTGAGCGAGAAAAAAGATGCTTAACAGGAAAAAAATTATGGGAAAATGACAAAAAAATACCTTTGAACTTCAAAATCTCAATAACAACTTCATGATAGGTATTAACAATGTCATGATAGGCATTAACAACCATTAACAACTTAAAATGACCTATTTAGGATTTTAAAATTTGGAAGGGATTTTTTCGCATTTTCCCAAAAATTATTGGTGGTGGAATTTCGAATATAATCTTTTCTATAATTGGAAGGCCTTATTAGAGAACGAAGCTCCTCACGTTAACCACTCCCATATACATCCTGATGCTGACTTTGGCTCCTCATACACATCATGATGCTGGCATTAACATCCAAGCATTTGTAGAATGCTATGTTAATTAGTATATTAAATAGAAATGAAATGTATGTTTTATAAATTTTTTCATACTGCCTCCAGTGTAAAATATAAGAGTTCAAATAGAGTTCTATTTAATTAAAAGTAAACGTAAGTCAGACAAAACAAAAGTAAATGTAAGGCATAAATATATTGTCTCTCAATTTTATAATTTTTTAAAGTATCCTAATTAATTGCACTTAGTAAAGGAGTTTTCATCAACTCATATTTGTTATAAATAACTATTTTAACTTATTTTATTGGTATACATAAATTGGTTATCTAACTCTTAATTAAAGATAGAAAAGAGTATATTATATATAGTGAAAATTGTGACACTTAATATTTGTTTTCCATCTGCTAAGGATTGTTTACTAAATTTGGAAATGATAAAAACTTCAAGTTTTTTATATTTTTTTATATGTTATATCTATATATATATATATATGCTTGAGACTAAATAATGATACTTTATAAAAATAAGTTAAAGTATAGTTTTGGTTTTTTATGTTTGTATCAAATTTTATTTTGATCTTTTATAGTCATTTTTTATTATCTTCGTTAATTTCATTTAATAAAAAATTGTGACTAAACCAATCTAAAAAGGTGATTTTGTTTATCAAATATGGATAAAAATGACTAAAGTTTCAAATATAAATATGGTTATACCAAAGAATTAAAATTTAAATATAGTTTATCAGCATTTAACTATGGAATCACTATTTAAATTTTTTAAGTGACCACTTTTGATTAAATGAAATTGATGGTGTTAACAAAAATGACAGAAAATGCAATTTTCAAACGTAAGGAAATATATTAAAATTTGTTGCAAACATAAAAAATCAAAAGTATATTTTACCCAAATAAAATTAAGAGTAAAATAGTGTAACCTCTCCTTTGTTTTGCCTTAATTACAAATCTCCTATCTATTTTGAAAACACACAATCTAGTCCAATAACTAACATTATTAAAAAAATATTCTAAAAAGATTCTAAAAGTACATTTTTTAATTCAAAATTATATTAGAATAAATAATCATTACTAATTTATCCATCTAGTATTAAATTTATAATTTATCTTTCAAATAATGCCTTTAATAATATCTAATTATATACTCCAAAACAGTAATCTTTCAAATATTTTAATTCCACATAATTTATATAATGTTATATCTTTTTCTTGACTTAAACAGAATTTCAAAATATTTTTATGTGGAAAATATTGCCAAATTGTTCAAAACAGTAAATTTTTTATGAATATTGGTTTAACGAATTTTACTTATTAATTATAAAAGATAAATTTTAATATAATATAATAACATTATATAATTTAAAATTTTAATATTTTTATTTAAAATATATATAATTTTAAATTATTTCCAACCAATATATATTTTAAAAATACAAAATACATCATAAATCAGTTTTGAAATTTAATTAATTTTAAACATTTATAATTGTTGAAAAACTAAATTTGTAATTATAAAGTTAATTAACAGTGTCATATATCTAAATTAATAAGTTTAATAATATAAAAATATGAAATTCTAAATTAAATTTAATTATAGATGTTGACAAAGACATGTTTAAATGATTATTAAATATTATTTATGTTAATCAATGGGTTAACACCACTATGATCTAATGGTCAACTAACGATTGGATGGATAAAAGTTGAGTTTTAAAACTGTAAGGGAGGCTTATGCAACATATTTTAATTTATAGGGAGATTCATATAGGTTTTTGTTCGCCCGCAAGAATACGGGTCGCATGTAGTATAAAAATATCGTTCCCACGAGAACTATGGTTTAATCTAATATAGGTTGATTAATTTAATTCTATTTCTACTTAAGTTGATTAAAAAATTATGAATAATATTAAAAAATAAATAAAACAAACTTTGAAAACTGCTTTTAAGACGATGAGAATGAAACCTATGATTCCTTATCCCATTTATATGTCATGATTTCTACCAAATTACCCTTTCTAATGACTATCTAATGCATTCAGTCTTCGTTTGAAACTCGAATGTGATCAGAAACACTCTCTCGAGTCAAAAATCTTATCTTTACCTTTTAAAACCCTTACACTCTCATGCTATTAGATTTATGAAAAACCGTGTTTAAAGACTCTCACACTCTCATGCTATTGAATCAACAAGATACCTGTTTAAGCATCAATTTCACTATAACGATATTAGGTTGACAGATGAATCTCTTCTCTGTTAATAACGAGTTTTCTCTCTAATATGCTTTTACCTATGTTCTACAATAAAACACCCTCTCTCAAGCGATGAATTATTGAACAAGTAAAGTGTTTATTAGGCACTTTTTGAAATATAAGCAAGGTAAAACAAAACTGAATTGCATTAAATAACCAACAGAAAGAAAACTACCAAAATCACTCCATATAAAGGTTCAAAAAAACCCTAGTCTAATGTTTAGCTACACATAATTGAAAGGAAATCAAATCTATGAAGTTGATTCATGATTACAACTACTAAACAAGACAAATGAATAAGAAGACTAGAAAAGAACCCTATAGAAGCCTCCTGGATTAGCGCCGTAAGACTCTTCTAAAGCTCCAATTTGATCTTTCTCTCTGCATAAGTCTTTTCTCTCTCTAATTTTCGTCCAAAATGCAGTCTCCTCCCCTTTAAAATTCCCTAATTTGTGAATCTAATCTCAAAAATCTATCATTTTATTTTTCTTTGGTCGCCTCGGCCAACCTCGACACCCTGTTCAGGTGGCCGAGGCGTTTCGCTTGGGTCGCCTCAGCACCCATGTCTAGTGGCCGAGGCATCTTGGGTCACCTCAGCACCTTGTTTTGGTGGTCAAGGCATCTTGTCCAACATGCTTTCTTTTACTTTGATTTCCGCTCCATTTGCTCCTCCTTCTTTATCCCACAAAAGAGGGAGAAACTTTGTGAATTTATCTACTCATTGCATCAAACGGATTAGCACAATTTATTATACCAATTATATAAATAAATACATCAATTTCATTTAACACATGGATAATTGTATGATAAATGTGCTCAGAAAACAATAAATTCCTATCGGTTAATAGTTTTCAATAGGGGTGTTCACGGGACGGGACGGGACCGGGACGACCCCGTCCCGTCCCGAACTTGTCCCGGTCTCGATCGGGACGGGACGGGACAGGCCTTGTCCTGAAATTTTTCCCCGATTAAAAAAATTGACCCAAAAATATCTTTTTTTGCAGAGCAACACACTTGGTGGGTGATTTTGTAGCATAATTAAATCTCGTCCAGTGCCATGAGCACTCCATATTAATAAATAATAAACCAAAAACATAATAATTAGAGCAAAAAAAGTAGCAACAGCTACACATTTAAATAGAGTTTGAAAAAAACTTCAAATGTGATGTGTTACACATAGAGCATAGTGGCAGTGGATGAGAAATTTGAGATCGATGAATGGTTGGAACTTAGTTTAGAAGTTAGAGTTATACATTTTTTTAAAAAAAGTCATATATACTCACACATGAGACAGATGACAGATGTATTTTTTTTAAAAAAATATGAACATAATATATATTCGGGACGGGACGGGATCGGGACGACCCCGTCCCGAGCCCCGTCCCGTCCCGAAGCTGCACTCTGTCCCATCCCGAAATGGCCGGGACGGGACGGGATAGACCGGGACGGGACAGTGTTGAACAGCCCTAGTTTTCAAAATAAATAGTATGTGTATGTAATTTTGATAAAATAGAGGGGATTCAATGTATTTTTCTCTTTATAGAAACAACTAAAATTATATATATATATATGAAGAGCTCTGAAACTAAGGGTTATCGGTGCAGTACCACCTCGAGCCCACCCTTCAAGAAATTAGGGACCAAGGGGATAGTGAATGCTAACCCCCGGGTGTCGTTCTCTTAAGTAGCCTAAATACATAAGGTTCCTAGTAACTAAATGCAAACTAATTGGATAGGAAAAGACATTTTGTTTGATTTTAAATGTGAGATTTGTATAAAGGGTGTGGTATGTTCAAAATCAAAGTAAAAGATTGGATAAAGAGGAGATTTGGATTCATACGGGAATGGACATTCTTGGTTAATGGAACTTTTTGGAAATCATTACTTCAAAAATTAATTGGGAGTAAAATTTGTCACTTTCTAAAGAACTCTAGAGGAACCCCTCTAGGTTAGGCTTAGATTAATTTAATTAATGCCGAAACCCCGCACATTAATTAACTTAACCTAATTTGATTAAAATTTGACCAAATTAAACCTACTAATTGCAAGGAACTCTTAATCCTACAACCGGAACCCCGAATTACAACTAGATTAATTTACTAATTCCAATTCCTTGATGGAACCCCAACCAATGAATTAGAACCAATAAATTGAAGCCCAATGTTTCTCAAGCAATCAATAGGCTTACTTTGTCAATTTCCAAACATAAACACTTGACACCATGATCCACTAAGTAAGAACCCTCACTTAGCACAAGATTTTAATAAGAAAACATAAATTAATTGATGAACCCATACAAATAACATATGTTCAAGTCAATAGATGAAATGACAAGCATCCATACAAAGAAAATCAACAACATAAATTGTTTCTACCACTCTCATACAAGGATAATCATGAACAACACAACCAATTGCATAAACAAATCCTATAATTTTAGAAATATGCAAATACAAGAGGAAGAGAGAGTGGGAGAACAAAACTCCCATTTGAAGCTTCAAGCTCATCTCTAGAGCTCCATCACTAAGAATGCAAGAGCTTAGTTGTTGCTCTTCATGGGAGAAACAACAACCAAGAGGAAGGAAGTGGATGTCATGAGATTGTGGAAGGAAAAATGAAGATGGGAGGAGATGAAGATGAGAGAAAATGAGTATGTTAAGGTTTGTAGTGGTTGTAGAATGGTTAGAATGTGCTAGGGTTTGACTAATTCCAGTTTAGAACAAGTGGGTGTCGGGTTATAATTGATTTGGGTTGGATCCGGGTCAAAAAATCAGTAAAAATGCGTAGTTGTTCTGGTACGCGTGTGCCGCGGCACACCATACAGAGACGCCAATTCTACCTTTTTTCTTCGTGTGCCACAGCACACATGTTTGCATGCCGTGGCGCACCATACAGAGGGGTTCCTCTGTTTTTGGTCTGCCTTTAGTGCATCCAATATGTCTTCTTTTGAACTTCTCTTCTTCCTAGATCTCTCTCCTTTTGATCCTTAGGCAACCCTACAAGCAAAAACACAACAAGAATAAAAAAAGCTCTACAGATCAATTAATTCAAATCAATCTTCAATAATGGCTAATTAATCTCATTTTTATGCTAATTTCACCTAAGGGTCTAAGATCATAATTAAGTATTCGTGGACCAATATCGCATCTCAATTATGTTAATTACTTCAAATTAATATATAAAAACCATACAAATCCAAGGATTTGTCAATATATTTTGAAGATCAAAAGTTAACTTTTGCCCGTAAGTAAATGTGTGTGTACTCCTCTGGTCCTATTTATAAGGCACTTCAAACATATTTCACACATACCAAGGAAAACCTTAAAACTCATTAGCTCTGCCTTAAAATTTAACAACTTTTCAGTTTTACCCTATTTAATATCCACTACACCACATGACAACAAAGTCAAGATATAAAAAATGAAGGGTAAAATTGTACATTCAGATGAAAATTTTTAATAAAGTGACTTATTAATAGGACTAAATGAAACATTTTTTTTCTGTCCTATAAATAGGAGCACAGAAGTATCTTCTATGTAAAACATTGGGTTATGCGTGAACTTTTGTTTAACTAATAATATATGATAGTGATTTATATCCATATTGATAATCATGCATAATCCACCCTCAATTATTTTTATTGTAGTTGGGCTGAATTCTATATAGGTATGGTCAACAATTGTTATGGTTAATGTATGGATGAAAACAAATAAAAAGAGTTATGGCCTTGCGGAGATAACATCTTTTTCCCCTTTCTGCACGAGTGGTGTATGTTGCCAAAAGTTTGCATGTTGCAAATCTGAGATTGCTGAAAAGAGATTGCATGCAATAATTGTAAAACATTCCTTCAACTTGACAGCTCCTTTTAAATGTAACAAATCTTATTCTTATTAATTTAACTCCGAAATCATGAATAACTCTAAATCTTCATTTTATAGAACATATATTCTGATTTTTATATCTGGTTCCTTAATAATCATAATCTTCGTTTAATTTGATGACATTTCCCAAAAGAATTTATGATTCGCATATTCAAAATATTTTCTTAACTCAAATTGCAACAAATGAGTCATGATGGGAATAGGCGAGGCCCTTATCAGGGGGCCTACAGCTTAGCCTAGCCTATTTAGTAAATAGGCCAGACTCATAATCAGGCATATTGTTAAGCCTATTTAGGTAAATAGGTCAGGCCTTTTTTCGTAAGGTTTGGCTACATACCTATAGGCCTGGCCTATTTAATTGTTTTGTAAGTTCTATTATGATATATAATATAAAATAAACTATATAAATTAATTATAACATTTCCAACTTATCTAGTTTTATAACCGTAAAATCTTTTTGGGACATTTATATGCCTTTTAATGCGTTTAAAGGGTAATATCACTACTATAGAAATACTCTATTGCAACACACTAATAGCAGCACTTATAGTTTTAAGCGCCGCTATTGATGGGTGGTTGACCTATACCGGCGCTTATAAAAATAAGCGTCGGGATAGGCCTATACTATCCCATCGCTTTTGTTTATAAGCGTCGATATAGGGCTATGGTCACCGCTTTAGTTTTTTTTTAATTATAAAAGCCTATACCGCCGCTTATAAACGTAAGCGCTAGGATATATCCACATATTTTAATTTATTTTTTTTATAATCAACAGACCTATCCACCGCTTACAAACATAAGCGCCAGGTTAGGTTAGGCCCAATTTTTTCATCCCACGCCATTTCCTCTTTTCCCTCCTTCTCATTTTTCCCTCCCATTTCTTCCTCCCATCGTGCTCCACAAGCCCTCATTCTCTCTCATTCTCCCCGAAATTGAAGCGAAATTCAAACAAGAATCGACAAATGCAGAGTTAAATCAACACAAGGTAAACACAAAGAAAAATGAAGAGAAGAGGAGATTCACTGCAGCAGTTCATGATGGCTGACTGAAAGCTAGGGTTTTGGGGTTTTTTTGTCAAACCCTGCTAACCCTTTCATATTTATTTACTGGAATGGTGCTTCGTATGGAGGAGAGATAACAGTGAAGTGAGTCCCTACGACGAAGTTAGGAAAATAGGGATTATTGGTCAACCAAACGGCAATTGGAGTCTTCTCTTCCTCTTCCTCTTCCTCTTTCCCTTCTCTTCACTGAACCTCAGAAATCTTCTCTATCGTTTTTTCCATTGAACCTTCCACCAAACCTTCTTCATTTTCAGAATCATTGCCTCCGTGCTCTCGAGATCCTAAGCTCCGTCGCCTACCTCCGAACAAACTAACAAAGAACCAACGACGATAGATGAAGAAGACGAGCAAGGGTAAACAAATTTGTGTTGTAGATCTGGAGAATTATTTGAGATCTGGTTATGGGTTTTGTGTTGTAGATCTGAAGAAGACGAGCAGGGTTTGATAATCATGATGCTGAGGAATATGAAGAGGAGGAGGGTGCATTTAATAGTCTCCAACAGGACCCAATCATCCACCATTTCGGATGGCAGCATCAGCACGTCTTTGCAGACAGATACTGAGGTAAAATTAGTGTCTGCTTATTCATGAATTGGGTGTTGTCATTTTGTGGTAAAATGCTGACTCTTCTTTTGACAAGGACGATTGTTCATCACCATCTCCAGTCATGAAGCGGTGCATTGATTACAAAGGTGAGTGACGTTCATAATTGCTTGTGGTTCAACATCTTTTTGCATTTAAAATTAAAAATAAAATCTTTAATTTATTAGATTTTTGGTTGGTTACAGAATGTCAAAACTGAAGCTTTAAAAGTTTCTGTGATTTGCTTTGGTTCTGTTTTGATTATGGTTATGAATGAGTAAGTTCTAGTTGTTTTTTGAGCTTACATGATCGAGAAGTGATAATTATATTTTTATGTCCATAATTTGCTGTCAAATTGAACACTATTGCTGTCATTCTTTGTGTAATTGGTCTTCCATAGCTGCTATGTTTTGAAGTGCAGAGATTTGAAGTTCACATTGTGCACATTTTCACTTCACATGGTCCACTTTTGAACTTGAACTCAATTTGTTCCACAGTTTGTTTTCTGAAGTCATGTCCGTGGTCGTGGACTCGTGTTAGTGCTGAGATCCCATTTCCAAATCATTTTCCTAAAATGTGGTTTCCAATCTCCAATTTGCAAGTGAAAAACTGATTTTTGGACCCCAAATATGTCAAATTAAGTTCTAGGAGGTTTGCTAGGGTTCTTTAACTCATTCCTAGTTCCTAGTTCCTAGTCTAATAATATCACTTGTAAGACTTGCTTTGAGGTGTTCACTCGTTGGTTCTTTTTTTTTTTTTTTTGTGTGGAGCAAATCCAATTTGTTTAAGTTGCTGTCCTATTTTGGTCATCCATTTTATTAGTTCTGCATTTAAATGATGTGGATTGAATAAATTTAATAAACAAACATATGCAAGCCTCCGAAAAGATCAAAGTGAAAAAGCACCCACAAATCATAAGAGAGCCAAGATCACCAAGGAGCTTGTTGCTGTTTACATAGATAGAGGCAAAAAGATAAAATTTATGTTTGTTAAATTTGTTCCAATTTTTTCTTCATATTACTTTGCTAATCCTGCATCTTTTTTCTGAATGTTTATTATTTGTACTTTCAGATTGATGAGAGGTAATGGTTCTACTTTTTATTTTTTTTTTTATTTTTTAATCTATCTTTAGAACTTTACTCCTTAAGTTTCAATATATAGAATTGGACACATTGGAAATAGTGAAGCATACAAGTCTCAAATTACACTCACTGGTTGAACCAAACTTGAGAAGTTTATTAAAAGTATGAATGATACTCAGCAGGTTTCTATTATAGCTAACATAATAGGCCGAATACCCTTTTTGTTGCATATAACATGTGATATTTTTTTGAGAAAGCTAAAATTCCGAGAAGTGAAAAAGCCCAGACTATTTGCACTCGATGGTACCATTGAGCTTCGAAAATGTATTATATCAGATTTAGACCTTCCATTTATATTTACTTGGTTTGTGCGTGTGCAAATTTTTGATTTATCTGACAATAACTTCACAACTTTGCCCTTGTCCATAACAAGATGTATCTTTTTGTTGAGACTTGTTTTAAACAATTGTATGCATCTGATACAAGTTTAAGAATTCCTTTGAGAATAAAACATTTGGAAGCAGTAGATTGCACATCATTGACTTAAGAGTCTATTAACTCACTATTAAACTGAGGTAATTTCCTTTAATCTCTCTAGTTTTCTAATATTTATGCAGATCATTGAGCTCTTTGAACTATATACCATATACTTGTTGCTCAACATTTATTTTATTTAACAGGAATTACTCTGGTCTGCCCTCACTAATATTGAAGACAGCTTGTTTTTGAATTGTCCAGAAATACTCTTTGGTATATCTGAATCAAGCATTAATATTCCCGAATGGTTCAGCCATCAATGTAGAGGATCAATTATTTCATTCCTGTAAGAATGCTTTTCCAAACTTTATTTTGTGAGAGACAAATAATGAATTTGCATTCCACCTTCAACGGTGGGGAAGGACCACTCTACACACACACACACACGTAGGTATAGAAATAGTGGAGCCCATGTACAGAGTTTGTTTTGCTAAGATTTTGTTTGATTGTATGTGGGTAAAATTGAATTATTTATATCCATGTATCTTTGTATATAATAGAAAAAGGTGAAAAAATAAATATTCTTAAAGGTAGGAAAACTGTGTATGTTTTAAACACAAGGCCACTAAAAAAATGTATATTCTTACTTTTGGCAGTTGATCATAATCTTTTCAAACCATTAAAACACTTCTTATACTTGAAACTTTATGCCTTGTTTTAAAAATTTTGATTAGATTGTCCTATGCTCTTAGCTTGTCTGAACATGCATTTTTCAGAGTGTAGTTTTAATTGTTAAATTCTGTTGTTGATCGGTACCTACTTGTGGCATCTCAAGGTCATGGAGGTTGATCTTCTCTCATTGGACTCTGTTGTGAAATTTGTTGATGCATGGAAGGCACGCTCGGAACCCCTACATGTTCTCATTAATAATGCTGGAATTTTTTCCATTGGAGGTCGAAACTTTTTATTTAGTAGCTATGATGCTGAATTTTATATTCCCATTGCTTTGAAATTGAAATCATCTTCAATTGCTCTTCATTTTATATATTGAGACAATGAATTCTTAACTGTAGTGTTTGCAATCACATACTGTGACTTCTATCTCTATAAACTTTTTGTGTGATACAATAATAGGCATTATATTATTATAGGGTTGAATGGCAACGAAGGTCTATTCTTTGTAACTAATTTACTTTTTTATCAACATATAATATGCTCATGTTAAGCTTCAATAATATTGAGAAGCTTGATTGTGTAGTAGTTTTCATTTTATGTCCTTTTCACAAAGATAAACTAGTGACTATTGACACTAAAGATGACTGCTGTGGACAATGTTATTTCAATGTGTTATAGACACACAAAACTGTTCCATTTTATCCAGCTTTGTACTTTACATTAATTATTAAATTCAGCTTAGTGATTGTTAATCCCTTTGTATTCTAGGTTGCATGGTAATTTAGAGATTAGGTGTAGAATTGTTGTAGGAGCTAAGACTGAATAAGGGAATGAAACTTATCTCAGTTCATCTACATCTTTTTCGGTAGGGATTGAGCTTTCTGGTTATAACCAACTTTGAGAGTTGGTGAGCACTTGATGAACAGGTTGCCCAGCTTTAAATATTTTTAATATGATCTTCACTCGAATATGTAAGGCAACTTTGTGTTCTCCTTTGGCCATTTAAGCCCTGTTTCTTCAATTCTTGTCGGGGTTAGAGAAATGGCATTTACCTTTGGAAGACGAGGAAGAAGTTGTGAATGAATTCAGTTTGGTCCTTGGTTATATACCAAATAGAGAACTAAAGGGCAACTTATTGGTTGCTGACTTCCAGCTTTGAAGCAGGAGGAAAACTGGTAAGGTTCCTTTTTTGTTTTCCTCCCATGTTGTGAATGTTATTAGATTTGTGTTGCTTGTCTTAAGTGGATCTATTGAACAGATTATTAATCTGATATCATTGTGTTTGTATGTTGTTAATTTTCATTAAGAAGGATGCATTGATTATGCATTTAATTACCTTTATACTTTTTCTTCCTCAGAACAAAGATAAAATTTTTAAGGAAGCGGATATAAATGAATAAATAGTTGGTTAAAAAATAAGTAAAATAAATAAACAAAGGCTCATAAATGATAATTGGTAATTCCTTCTTAAAGTCGAGTAGCATCTATGGGTTGACTTTAAATCATAATTATAGACCCTTTGTAGTTTAGATAGTAGATACTAGATAGACAGACTCGTCCACCACAGTCTGATGAATGGCTTGAGGACATTTGATGTTTTAATCCTAACGTGATAAGTATGTTTTTGATCTCTTGATAACTTCATTAATTGACATTATATTTTGTCATTTTTATTGTATAAATTTGTCATTTGAATTTGATATTTTGTTCTGACTACAACTGTGTTGAGGGACGTCATTTTACATAATTGCCTACAGGTCGGTGTGAATAAAAAATAAATAAATAATTTATTTTAAAAAAATAAAACCTATAGCGGCGCTTTTACAAAAAAGCGCTGCTATATGTGCTTTTGTTTTATTAATCTTAAATGGCCTATACCGGCGGTTATACATAAAAAGCGCCGCTTTAGACCTTTGCTTTAATTTTTTTTACAAAAAATTAAACAACCTATAGCGGCACTTATTTAAGAAGCGCTGCTATAGGTAGGCCTATAGCGGCACTTAATAAGCGCCGCGATAGGTCATTTGGTCTATCACGGCGCTGGCTATAGTGGCGCTTCATAAGCGCCGCTATTTGGTCAAAAAAAGTGTCGCTATAGGCTTTTTTTGTAGTAGTGTATATTAACAAATCTCTGATTTGTAATGTTTTTATATGCTTAAATTGCGGGAATTAACATGATTAAGATGCAAGTTTAGTCTAATAATGTCTAATTGAATATCCCAAACTCTCAAGGGAAATGAGTGTAAAATTAGGAGTAATTAGCCATAATTATAGATTAATTGTATCAATTAATTTATAGGGCTATTTGATCTTGGTTTTATCTTATTCTCACTTGCAGGGTCACTCAGAACCAAAAGATCGGACTCGGGATAAAGAAAAAGGCCAAACAAAAGAGGCAGAAATGAAGGCTCCTCGCCGCGGCAAGCAGACGGTGAACAAGCTTCAATTTTGGCAGAGAAGAATGTAGCTCGCCATGGGCTCACCACGGCGAGAAGGCCCCAAAAGTTAAAGAAGCAACATCAGCTTGCCGCAGCTAGCGGACGGCGAGCCTGTATTCTGCAGAAATTTCAATTTGCGTTTTGGGCCTGATTTGGGTCAAACTTGAATACCCACTCACTTGACCCGACTTGGGGGACATAAAACTCGAAAGACACACCCCATTAGGGCAGATTTGGTTCACATTTACACCCTCCAAGCCCTAGCTCTCTCTTCTCCATCTTCATCTACATCTTCTTTTCTCCTTCATTCCTTTCTTCCATCCATGGCTTCCTTACATTCCTTCCTTGTTGGTTCTTCCATGGAGAGTGGCAGTTAGGCCACCATTCTTGGTGGTGAGAGCCAAGGGATGGGGTTGAAGCTTGAATAGGGGAGTTTTTCTAGTTCTAATCCTTCTTCCATTTGTTGTATTTATGCTTTTTTAGGGTTCCAGGAGTGCATTTATGGCATTTGGTTGAATGCATTTATGTCATTTGGTTAAGTGTATTTATGGCACTTGGTTGGGTGCATTTATGTTATTGGGGTTAGAAACTATGTTATTGTTATTTCCTTCTTGTTCAAATACTTGACATTGCTATTTATTAACTTTGAGTTTAATGAAATTTATGGGTTCATAGTTTTATTATTCTCTTGATGAAAATTATGTGCAAATGCAAGGTGGCTTGGTTAGTGGATTAAGAGTGTTAAGTTATTTACTTGAGGGAGATGGCATAAGAATTAATTGATTGAGTTGGGACATTGGGCAAACACTCTCTAGGCCTTAATTTATTGTATGGGTGGCCATCAATGGATTAGGGTTTAGAGAGAAATTTAGAGCAATTATGGGGTGGCCCGAATTGTGGATTAAAGAGTCTTGCATAATTAATTATTTCTTGATTTTGAACTTAATCAACTTTGGTTAAATTAAGTAATGTGCGGTGTTCCAGCATTAATTAAGTTAACTTAAATCTAGCCTAGAGGGGTTCCTCTAGGGTTCTTTAGAAATCACTTAAACTTCCTAAAAATCTTTAGAAGCAATGATTACCGAATCTCTCATTCATCAAGAATGATCTTTATTCCATTTTCATCCAAATATCACTTTTTAATTCCAACCTTTTACCTTACCTTTCGCACATACCAAACTTCATACTAAACCAAACAAAAATGCTTTTTACCCACCTTTTCAAGTTTACATATTAGCTATTAGGAATCATATTACTCTAGGCTCCTTGAGATCGAGACCCAAGGTTAGCTTCCACTATCCCCTCGGGTTTTAATTTCTTGGAGAGCGGACTTGAGGTGGCACTGATCTGATACAAACCCCAATTTCCGAGCTCTTCAAGTGGCACCGTTGCCGGGGAGCCAAGTAATTGGTTCCTTAGTAGCCGGTTGTCAAACTTGCTTTAGCCGGGTCTAGCTTCTAGTTGCATTTTAGCTTAGTTTCATCTTATTTTATCTTTCATCTTTGCACATCATATTTTGAAATACCACTGATAATTGGTATAGATGCTTACTCTTTGCATTTTCTTGGCTCATTGACTTACTCTTGTGCTTGGTTGCTTTAGTGGTAGTTTTATTGCACTAATTGTGAATCCTTTCCTTTGCTGGATATTAAGTGCATGAATCTATCCCCCAAGTCACACTTTTTGTTGCTTGACGCTTACTTGTGCATAACATACTTGCTTTGACTGATTTGCACTTGTTTGAAGTGTTATATCACATTTTCACTCAATTGGTGTTAGCTTTTGAAACTTCTGAAAATTCTGCAGTTTGCCTTCTGTTTAATGGCAGAATCAGCCACTCCTCGCTGTGCACTCGCCACCACGGCGAGAAAAACTTTTGATTCCTCACCGTCACCTCGCCACGGCGAAGAGACGGCGAGCTCCACCTATGTCAGCCTTTGTTTTCGCTGACTTTCGCTATTCTCTAATCATTCTTGCTGCATATACACACCATACTCACACCATATTCGTACATGCACACTTCATATACTTTCATACATCACATACCATTGACTCTCACTTGACTTTTGTACATTCTAAGTCTTGGTTGCTGCTGATAGTCCACTTGTTGTCTGTGCCTTGTGTGACTCAACTTTGACTTGCTTTTGATTTCTTCTACTTGCTTGATCTCATTGTGCATGCCTAGAGGGAGAGGTAGAAGGAGAAGAGGATCAAACATTCCATCCTTAAACCTTGGGATTGAGACACATCTTAGCCAACTTAGGAGAGCCAATCAAGGTGGTCCCTCTAGCCCTATATTAGAGGAGTGTTCTTCTAGGGAGTCTAGCAGTTCTTCTCATTCAGACATTGAAAACTCTATACATATAGAAATACCTCTAGACATCCCACCCATGGCCCACATACCACCACCCAATGCCCACAATGGTCCAAATGGAAACAATGGTGAGGGTAAGGGAGTAGGAAACAATGAAATCCCTAGGAGGCGTAGTATTAGGGAAGTTACCTTAAGTGGTGTTGCATATGACCCATTTCAAATTGCTTATCCTGCTTTACATGCTGATATTGAGAGTAAAGGGCCTCTAATCGCAGCTTTACCTCATTTTGCAGGTTTAGAAGGGGAGGACGCACATGGCCATTTATATGGGGTCCACCTCGCATGTTCGGGTATGAAGCCGGTTGGGGCAAATATTAATGTTGTGCAGTTGAAAGTCTTTCACTTGTCACTGTATGAGAAAGCTAAATAGTGGTTTAGACTCCTACTGAGACATGATGAGAATGCCCTCACTTTTTGGGCCAATTTGAGGAGGGTATTTCTGGAGCATTACTTCCCAGATGTTAAGACTGAGGATTTGAAGAAGGACATCTATTCCATCAGACAAGATCCTTCTGAGAGCTTTTATGAGTATGGTGCCGTTTTCAAGAGTTATTAGCCAAGTGTCCTCACCACCAGATCATAGATGAACAGTTGATTCTATACTTTCACAAGGGGCTCTTTCCTAATAAGAGAGGCATCATGGATGCTAATGCCGGTGGTTCTTTGGAAGACCTACCCGCCGAGGAGGCTTGGGCTATGATTAAGCTAAGAGCCAAAAACACCCAACAATACAACAGAAGAGGTTTCAAAGGGGTGTTTAAGTTGAGCTCCAACCCACAACAATCAAGGAGGATGGATACCTTAGAGGCCAAGGTAGACACTTTGAGTTCCCAACTTACCTCTCAACTTGCCTTTATCACATTCGAGTTGAGGAACCTTAGCATGCAATAGTGTGCTCCTTCTACCTCCAAAGCCTTAGTTGCACCAAGTTGTGAGCATTGTGGGTCGGTTATGCACATTACAAGCCTTTGTCCTAATGAGCCGGCATATGTTAATGCCATGTACCAGGGAGGTCTAATGCTAATCCCAACCAGAAATGAGATCCTCATAGCAACACCTACAATGAAGGGTGGAGGTCACACCCTAACTTTCGGTGGAGAGAAAACAACAATACCATGACCAATTACAAAGGCCAACCCCCTTCCTCCCTAAGGGCCTTGGTCCCTCAAGATTCACCAAGAGGGGACGATTCTACTGCTCAAATCTCTAGAGCATTCAAAGGATGCATGAGGACATGAATGCTCGCAACGATGCGAGGTTTGCATCTCTTGAGTCTAAGATGGAGCAATGGGAGACTAAAGCCACCAATCTCCAATCATTTGTGACCAAACTCTCAAATAGCCTCAATGTTCAACAAGCAAGGACAAGTGGAGAAATTCCCTCTAATACTGTGATCAACCCCAAAGAGCTCAATGCCATAAGCTTGCGAAGTGGCAAGAAGTTGGGAGTTGAAGAAGAAGAGGATGATAACATTGAGGTGGTCTATGATGAAAGCCGTGAATTTCAAGCCAAAAGCAACAGTCCACCAAAGAATGAGAGCGGTAAAGAGAAAAATCTTTTGGGAGAAACAAGGAAGCAAGAAGAGGCCGAGAGTAACTCAAGCAATCATGCCTCTACAAGTGAAGGTAAGAAGGTAAACATTTATGACCTACATTTTCCTCATTCTTACTTAGGTAGTCAAAGAGTTTTTGAGCAAAAACAAGATAAGGAAATACTTGACATGTTTAGTAAGATTGAAGTGAATGTGCCTTTGCTTGATCTGATTAAAAATGCTCCTAAGTATGCAAAGTCACTTAAGGAGTTGTGCACACGTAAGAGGAGTTTCCAACCTAACAAGAAAGTCCACTTGCCCTCTAGTGTGTCTGCTTTGTTTAAGCCCCAACTCCCCATTAAGTGCTAGGATCCCAGTTCTTTCACCATTCCATGTACCATAGGTAGAACTACCATCCCATGTGCATTGCTTGACCTAGGAGCCGCAATCAATGTCATGCCTAAGTCTTTGTATAGGGCCCTAGGGGTAAAAAATTTGCAACCTACCCCCATGATCTTGCAACTTGCGGATAAGACCGTTAGGAATCCTGATGGTATCTTAGAGGACATCTTAGTGAAAGTGAATGATTTGACATTAGCATGTCTAAGGGTTCTATCACTATGTCTATTGGGGATAGGAGTATGCAATTTAATATGTATGAATAAATGAATCAACCTAATGAGGATTACTCCATGTGTGATGTGAATTGTATTGATGGTTTGCTTCCTGTTGCGCATGATGATGATATGCACACCTCACCCACCCACATTGATTCTATGATTGAGAAGTCTCCTACTAACCCCACTATGCCAGTAAAGAGTTGTCGTTGATAACTTTTGCAGGCGGTGGTAGAGTTGAAAAGACTTCTAAGAAGGAACTTGCCCACTTCTTTAAGGAGCTGCGTGCCTTATATGCTAAGGAAGGACCAGTAAAGGTGCCATGTATTGTCAACTCTGTTCCATCTCAGCTTCCAATCAAGAAATGCTATAAAGATAATATTGTTGCTGCGATGGACATAGAGAAAGTGGACATTGGTGAGAGTTTTGAGGAATCGATTCCTCCAAATCGTCATTCCAAGAAGAAGCACAAGTCTCCACCAACCAAACCACCACAAGCTATCTTGGCCCACCTCCATGTCTTTGATGATGCCTATGAAGATCCAAGCAAAGTGGAGCATTTCCAAATTGGTGACAACGTCCTAGGCTCTTATTCCACATATACAACACCAAATGGCGAAACAAGAGCGAAGCTGGTGGGACCTTTTGAGATTCACTTGTAACACCTGGACTTTTACTACTATATTCCTTTTAATTGAATTATAACCACTTTCTAATGTCAGAAGCCCAAAAATACGTAAAAATTTAAACTTTTCTTTTAAAACATTAGACCAACCCTCTGTTGGTTGGAATGGGCTTTTCAGACAAATTGAAATAACTTAAAACTCTTTATAAAATAAAGTGGTTAATAAAACAATTAAAAGAACACTAACTCTCTTAAGGGAGTCTATTCATAATTCATAATACTTAGGAAATTTAAATATGTTAATAAATTTATACAATTCTATTTTCTATACTTTCTACTATTAATTTAATAATTTAATTTTACAACATATACAAATAATCTTATTAAAAGATTTACTGCCTCTTGCTTCCCAAATTATAATCCTAACTTCTTCGTCTACTCTTCTTCCCCAGCTAGCTTCTTTCAACCTGCTAAACTGAAAAATGTTTGGGGATGGGGGTGAGATTGGTAATCCCAATAGCAGTTTCTTTCATTAACTTATATTATCATGCTAGCATTGACATGTATATATTTCATAAAGCTGTGCAAATGATGATAGCCTTACTCCTATTAATCTGTGTGCTAAAAGCACCTGCCAACCACTAATAACAATATATTCGTTATAGTGGAGGCTTTACCTGCAGGGTTTCTCGTTAAAGCACATAAGGCTAAAACGTAACTAATCTCGCAAAGGTGTAGCTAATCACCTAAGCCTGGAGTACTCCATCTGAGGAATAACAACTTATCAACTAAATGCAACAGTTATTACAAAATAATACATGCAATTTAATTGTTACTGAAATAAACTGCTACCTGGAATCCAAGCTTAATCCTTTACTGTCTCTTTTCCACTGACCTCCTTGACTTATGCCACTATCAGGACCTATTTACATATAATATATAAATAATAAATTAATATCTATATTCTTGGATAATCATCTGGCGTCTCTCCCGAATCCTAATGTAATTAATACTACCCCATTCTTAGTATTAGTGAAATATTACAATTTACCATAATTATCTTAACCTCCTTAAAATTGAAAAGTTAATTATAAATAATTTATTCCTATTAATCTTTCTTAAATTAAGAAGACATTTATAAATAATCTATCACATTTAATATTTCTTATTCTTAATGTTTGACTAATAGTTTTTATAAAACCTTTCTTTAAAAACCATAATCTTTCACACACACAAGCACATACCTATATATATTTACTTCATATTCATTACAAAATTTCAATAATAATAAATCTATCAATAGTGTAAATCAAGTCCAATTAATTCAATTTATTAAAGAATTTTACACATCAAATCATCAATTACAATTATATCCAAATCATCTTTCGTTATCTTCTAAATCCTTACTTACCTTAATGCTTCCAATAATTACTCTAAACACATCTAAAACATATGAAACTGTACTCTAGCACTTGAATCACTCTCATACCATTTATGAACTTTAAAACAACTTCCCCAATTCATTAACCTAAATTATCATCACTACACTTCTTTTACACGTTCAATTTCTAACACTTGACTATTGATTATTACATAATATATGTTGTCAACTATTTGGATCATTTCTTTCACAAATACCCCTAATCTAGCTTTCTTTTCCATTTCTAAGATTGATTACATTCTAATTTAACCTTAATGAATATATCATTTTAGTCATTAATTAAAAACTCCTAATTTCTTAATAAAAGCCTATTTCTTCCTTTCCTTTTTAAATCTCCATACTTCATGTAAAATCTCCAAACACCTTATAGATTTAACAACTTAATTTTCCTCACATCTCAAGATCACCCTTCATTTCAAATCTCTAGTTTCCATTGAGGTAAGAGACTTGGTACTATTCCTAGACTTACAATCACATCCATCACAAAACACTTTCCCACAAAAATCCTTGAAAATTAATATAAATTAAATTAAATCATAACTTCATAACTTCATAAATCAACTCATTTTCCTTGATCATAAAATCAACGCTCCCTAAACTCTGATTCTCACTAACAACAATTCCTAGAACAACCACTACAAATTAAACCCCAATTCACAGAACTAATCCAATCAGCATAGCAGATTCACAACCACTTGTACTAAACATTTTATTCAATTAGAGTTCTTAACTTCAAACTCTTTAGTCTCCAACTAAGACCGCCTATATTCAACAAATCATTAACTTCCCATATCAGTTACCTAATTACAACCCCTTTTGAAAATACTAACTCTGTAAGCCTGAATCTATCTCCATCAAAGAAATCATGTCACTACCTTTACATAACATGGTAAATAACTCTTCCTAAGCCATAGTCAAAACAAAACCAAAGCTATTTACAAAGACTTCAGCCAATTAGAAATTCTAACACCTATATCTCCACAAATAATCCCAATTCTAACTTGCTACTTCATTTTAACTCATTCATAACTTTAACTTCAAAGTTCTCCCACATTAATCAAACTGAAACAGGATCTTCAGAACCCAACAAGTCAAAGAATAACCAAGCCAAATTCCCTCTTCCTTCTCCTATCACAGAAATAATCAGCCCACACCAGTAGAGCATAAAAATTTCTACTACATACCTATTACCATCCACAATTATATTAAACAAAACTAAGCAACCAATGTTGATGAAGATTAAACATTAAAAATCTCCTTCTCTTCCTATTACTAAACCAGCGGCCAAAGTGACAACAGAGGAAGGAAAATTCAACTAATTTAAACAACAATCAACTTAGCTCAATAAGCACCAGAAATCAACAACAAAGAGGAACAAAACTCGGTGGAACAAAGGGAACAAGATTCGGCCAGCACAGAACAGAACAGGAACAAGGAAGAACAAGAACAACAATCTAAATTTTATTTAAATACAGATTCAAAGCACCCAAACTAGCTCCTAATTCATACAGGTATTGCTTCCAAAAATTTCCCCTTTTCGGCCAAACAGAATTCGCAAGAACAGAGGAAGAAATAATTTCAAGAAAAATCTCTAAGCTTCCATAATCCCTGTACAAGGAGCTAAACATACTTAAAATCACTCATACACCAGAGTATTTGAGCTTCAAAGCAACAAATACCCAGAAATCCCAAATTTTGCTTCGGTGAACAGTAACCGACGGGATTTCTTGGGATAAATCGGACCCAAATCCACCTTCCTTCCCAAAATTACTTCAAGAATACTCTTAATCAAGTCTTGGGCTTCATTTTTATGAATTCAAAACTTCAGAAACCCCCCAAAAATTCGAATCCCCCTTCGCCCTATCACGCTCAAAATCGGCCAAGAGAGAAGGAAAATGAAGAAGATGAGCTTACCAAAGGTCGACCCATGTTCCCTGAGTATTTTCCATCACTTCTCGCCGCCGGTTATCACCGCCATTGCCGTCGTTCCTCGCTGTCGGGCCAGAAGAACGAAGAAGAACAGAGGGAGCCCGAGAGTGAAGAGAGAAAGTGAGGGTGAGAGTGTTTTAATGTGTGTGTGTGTGGCAGAGACGGAGAGAGGGAGTATATGATTTCTATTTCATCACATGTATATATTTGAAGGGGATAAGGATGACAAAACTTTACCATTTTGCCCTTGATTCACCTCAATATTACCATATACCATTCACCCTTTTCCCATTCTACCCTTCCATCAACTATTTAATTACCACTCCCAATAAATTTTAATCCAAATTTAGTCCTTAATTAAATTATCCAGATATATTTTGGTGTCCAAATTTATTTCTAAGACTTTTTAAATACTAAACATTACCTCAGGGTTCTAAATACTTCCTTATTTAAATTCATCTTTCAACTATTTTTCCTTATCTAATAAAGAAATTAAACTTTAAAAATTATCAAAAATATACCTGACCTCATAAATTTATTTATAAGATTATTTAATTTCTATATGACATTCCGAGATTTTAAATAAACCTTTATTATTTTCTTTTCTCTAAATTAAGTTCTATCTCCAAATTATTTCTCTTTATTTCTTAAAGAAAATAAACCTTAAAATTATTAAAAATACATAAATATCATAAATTTATTTTTCTTTATTTTCTAAAGAAAATAATCCTTAAAATTTATTAGTAATGTCTAAAACATCATAATTTCATTTTTAATGCTTTTTAATATTTTTAATAATATTCCAAAACCTTAAATAATTTCTTATTTTCTATTTTCTAAAATTTGGGGTGTTACAATTCTCCCCCACTAAAATAATTTCGTCCTCGAAATTAAGAAGAGTTTTCTTACTATTAAAACTCTTAGTATTATTTTATATCACTGTTCTGAAGGGTTTCACTCATAACTTTACCGGGTAACATGTTTCCATCAAATCAATTTATTATTAACTAAGATAAGCTAACACATTTATTATTAGTTTTTACATCACAAATTTAAAATGCAAAAATACGTATTGCAACAACATTCATTAATTATGAAGGTGTATACTTATTTATCTTTTAAGGATTTTTAACAATACATTTTCAATTAGATTGGTTCTTCAAATATCTGGAATACCTATTAACTATTTAGAGATATCAAGCAAACAAAGTTCAACCCAAATGTTCAAATATTTAACAAACAACCAATCATTCATACACGAAACCATAGAATCAAACAAATTTTAGGCTTCATTTCTTTAATTTATCTCATTTAAAATTTTTGCCTAGCATAGAAATTGGGATAAGGCACAAAGAAATCATGTAAAACAAGAAAAATCCAAACACACACACAATATTTAATTGCCAGTTTCACTATCCTAACACAATCTTTCTTTGGTATTTCTTATGACTTGTGGGTTATGGGCCCACCCTTTTCTACCTTTTTCATTACCCTCTTTTTTTATTACTTCATTATTTTTAGGAATCTTTTCCTATCTAAACAAATTCTGACTACTTCAACTAATGAATACATTCCTATGGACTTGAAAAGTCCATTCTTGCTAACATTACCATAGACTATATGGGCTTACTGGGAATCGAAGATAAGTGAACTAGATTAAAAGTTAACTTCCCCTTTAACTGAGCTATAAGGTTTTTATGTTCTGGCTTATCTAGGTCATAATCTATCTAGAGAATTGCTGTATCTATGAAATCTATCTGTGATCTCTATACTGTCCTCTAGGATCTAACTGTGATCCCTTGACTGATTGTCACTTTATCGCTCAACCTCGATATTATCCATTCTAGGTAGGGATGCTCCCATAGCTATGGGCCCCACAGTCACCCTTCACTGTTTTGTTTCTCATGGTAGGGATGATGGCACGCAGCCCCCACACTCACCCATGAAAACACGTCTTTCTCTTGGATCCACTCCGATCCCATCTTCTTTCTTTTCTTAGATACGCTTCTATTACTCTTGGTCAATCTGTCCCGCTACATTGATATAAAGTTTCCCCTTTTTCGCCTGGCCAGGGCTTCTTTTTAAATAGAAGGAAAACCGAATATCAGTGTAGTTAGGGTATTATTTGACCAATGACCATCATTCTTTTAGGCTTTGCCTAATCTTTGTTCTGTGAAACATTATTTGGCTTTATGTCTGATAAATGCCAAATCTTCCTTTCATAAGGTTTTTCTATAATCCCAAAATTCACATCTTACACTTCTAACTACTCATACTTTTATAGGAATACTTATTAAATTATAATTTTAATTCTCGTCAAACATTCCGGTACAATCTCAAATACTCGTTTTTCACTAAAACGTCATTCTTAAACATTCAGCATTAATCTCTCTCATGTAAATTCTACATAAAAGAATCCTTAAATAGACTTTGAGTCATTGACTTGTCGATCTTTTCTATTAGTTTTACTGTTATCATCATAGGAATTTTCCTGCAATACTCTTGAAATATTCTAAATTTCCATAACTTGAATTCCATACTTCCAAAATTCTCAACTTAAAACATATTTCTATCGTAATAATTCTCAAATCATTTAGACTCTAATCTTTAACCTCAAAAATAGTACTAAAATCTAACTTAAATCCTTCAATAATTATATAATCCATCAAAAGACCATAAATTTATTCTCCAAAAACTGAATTTAACTTAGATTTCTACATTTCAAATTCTCAAAATTCGTAAATCCTTTCTTAGCTTCACATTTTTCATCTTGGTATCTTCCTTTAAATTATAAATGTCTCTCAAAATTTCGTAATTGACTTCCATAAACCGCTTATATCTCCCATTTTAAGAACTTATAAGTATTCTCCAACTTTTCTTTTTGCTCAATAATCTTATAATTTTAAGGTAAACTTTTATTTTCTAGGGTAGAACTCTCTCCAATTGTCAAAATCACTCTAATTGTCATTGGAAATCTTCTTCCGATCTATCTTTATATACTAAATTATCCCTTAGATGTTGGTACAACCCTTGTCGAATTCAAATCTAAAGCTATCAGGGTTAAAAATCCAGTCAAAATTTTGATCCAATCCTCAACAATGTCAACATAACTTACTTCTAATATCTATACCTCACTTCTTGTATGTCCTCAAATGTATAAATAATAACTATTATCCGATCATTTACTTCGATCAAATGGGTTTAACTTAACTTGAATCCTTCAAAATCGTTTATTTTTACCATCTATTATCCTCTTATCTGTAAGTTGCCTGCCTAATAATCCAATCTGCTGAACCAACTTATCTATGGCAAACTTACTCTGAGTCGGTCAATTCACCAAGACCAGACTTCAAAATAAAATTAATAATTGGCTTCTTTACATCTTGAATATACTTTTTCTAAAGATATTCTAATTGTTTCTTTTGGGCAACTTCAAGGGGAATTCTAATATCGTCTTCTATGTATCTAATCGACAAAGCTTATAACTATAGTATTCTAAAGGTGTTCTAATGGTACCTTTAAACAACTAACTAATGAGCAAAGTATTCTAGCTAACCTATGCCAGAACCTTTGCTCTGATACCAAATTGTAACACCTGGACTTTTACTACTATATTATAGCCTTTTAATTGAATTATAACCACTTTCTAATGTCAGAAGCCCAAAAATACGTAAAAATTTAAACTTTTCTTTTAAAACATTAGACCAACCCTCTGTTGGTTGGAATGGGCTTTTCAGACAAATTGAAATAACTTAAAACTCTTTATAAAATAAAGTGGTTAATAAAACAATTAAAAGAACACTAACTCTCTTAAGGGAGTCTATTCATAATTCATAATACTTAGGAAATTTAAATCTCTTAATAAATTTATACAATTCTATTTTCTATACTTTCTACTATTAATTTAATAATTTAATTTTACAACATATACAAATAATCTTATTAAAAGATTTACTGCCTCTTGCTTCCCAAATTATAATCCTAACTTCTTCGTCTACTCTTCTTCCCCAGCTAGCTTCTTTCAACCTGCTAAACTGAAAAATGTTTGGGGATGGGGGTGAGATTGGTAATCCCAATAGCAGTTTCTTTCATTAACTTATATTATCATGCTAGCATTGACATGTATATATTTCATAAAGCTGTGCAAATGATGATAGCCTTACTCCTATTAATCTGTGTGCTAAAAGCACCTGCCAACCACTAATAACAATATATTCGTTATAGTGGAGGCTTTACCTGCAGGGTTTCTCGTTAAAGCACATAAGGCTAAAACGTAACTAATCTCGCAAAGGTGTAGCTAATCACCTAAGCCTGGAGTACTCCATCTGAGGAATAACAACTTATCAACTAAATGCAACAGTTATTACAAAATAATACATGCAATTTAATTGTTACTGAAATAAACTGCTACCTGGAATCCAAGCTTAATCCTTTACTGTCTCTTTTCCACTGACCTCCTTGACTTATGCCACTATCAGGACCTATTTACATATAATATATAAATAATAAATTAATATCTATATTCTTGGATAATCATCTGGCGTCTCTCCCGAATCCTAATGTAATTAATACTACCCCATTCTTAGTATTAGTGAAATATTACAATTTACCATAATTATCTTAACCTCCTTAAAATTGAAAAGTTAATTATAAATAATTTATTCCTATTAATCTTTCTTAAATTAAGAAGACATTTATAAATAATCTATCACATTTAATATTTCTTATTCTTAATGTTTGACTAATAGTTTTTATAAAACCTTTCTTTAAAAACCATAATCTTTCACACACACAAGCACATACCTATATATATTTACTTCATATTCATTACAAAATTTCAATAATAATAAATCTATCAATAGTGTAAATCAAGTCCAATTAATTCAATTTATTAAAGAATTTTACACATCAAATCATCAATTACAATTATATCCAAATCATCTTTCGTTATCTTCTAAATCCTTACTTACCTTAATGCTTCCAATAATTACTCTAAACACATCTAAAACATATGAAACTGTACTCTAGCACTTGAATCACTCTCATACCATTTATGAACTTTAAAACAACTTCCCCAATTCATTAACCTAAATTATCATCACTACACTTCTTTTACACGTTCAATTTCTAACACTTGACTATTGATTATTACATAATATATGTTGTCAACTATTTGGATCATTTCTTTCACAAATACCCCTAATCTAGCTTTCTTTTCCATTTCTAAGATTGATTACATTCTAATTTAACCTTAATGAATATATCATTTTAGTCATTAATTAAAAACTCCTAATTTCTTAATAAAAGCCTATTTCTTCCTTTCCTTTTTAAATCTCCATACTTCATGTAAAATCTCCAAACACCTTATAGATTTAACAACTTAATTTTCCTCACATCTCAAGATCACCCTTCATTTCAAATCTCTAGTTTCCATTGAGGTAAGAGACTTGGTACTATTCCTAGACTTACAATCACATCCATCACAAAACACTTTCCCACAAAAATCCTTGAAAATTAATATAAATTAAATTAAATCATAACTTCATAACTTCATAAATCAACTCATTTTCCTTGATCATAAAATCAACGCTCCCTAAACTCTGATTCTCACTAACAACAATTCCTAGAACAACCACTACAAATTAAACCCCAATTCACAGAACTAATCCAATCAGCATAGCAGATTCACAACCACTTGTACTAAACATTTTATTCAATTAGAGTTCTTAACTTCAAACTCTTTAGTCTCCAACTAAGACCGCCTATATTCAACAAATCATTAACTTCCCATATCAGTTACCTAATTACAACCCCTTTTGAAAATACTAACTCTGTAAGCCTGAATCTATCTCCATCAAAGAAATCATGTCACTACCTTTACATAACATGGTAAATAACTCTTCCTAAGCCATAGTCAAAACAAAACCAAAGCTATTTACAAAGACTTCAGCCAATTAGAAATTCTAACACCTATATCTCCACAAATAATCCCAATTCTAACTTGCTACTTCATTTTAACTCATTCATAACTTTAACTTCAAAGTTCTCCCACATTAATCAAACTGAAACAGGATCTTCAGAACCCAACAAGTCAAAGAATAACCAAGCCAAATTCCCTCTTCCTTCTCCTATCACAGAAATAATCAGCCCACACCAGTAGAGCATAAAAATTTCTACTACATACCTATTACCATCCACAATTATATTAAACAAAACTAAGCAACCAATGTTGATGAAGATTAAACATTAAAAATCTCCTTCTCTTCCTATTACTAAACCAGCGGCCAAAGTGACAACAGAGGAAGGAAAATTCAACTAATTTAAACAACAATCAACTTAGCTCAATAAGCACCAGAAATCAACAACAAAGAGGAACAAAACTCGGTGGAACAAAGGGAACAAGATTCGGCCAGCACAGAACAGAACAGGAACAAGGAAGAACAAGAACAACAATCTAAATTTTATTTAAATACAGATTCAAAGCACCCAAACTAGCTCCTAATTCATACAGGTATTGCTTCCAAAAATTTCCCCTTTTCGGCCAAACAGAATTCGCAAGAACAGAGGAAGAAATAATTTCAAGAAAAATCTCTAAGCTTCCATAATCCCTGTACAAGGAGCTAAACATACTTAAAATCACTCATACACCAGAGTATTTGAGCTTCAAAGCAACAAATACCCAGAAATCCCAAATTTTGCTTCGGTGAACAGTAACCGACGGGATTTCTTGGGATAAATCGGACCCAAATCCACCTTCCTTCCCAAAATTACTTCAAGAATACTCTTAATCAAGTCTTGGGCTTCATTTTTATGAATTCAAAACTTCAGAAACCCCCCAAAAATTCGAATCCCCCTTCGCCCTATCACGCTCAAAATCGGCCAAGAGAGAAGGAAAATGAAGAAGATGAGCTTACCAAAGGTCGACCCATGTTCCCTGAGTATTTTCCATCACTTCTCGCCGCCGGTTATCACCGCCATCGCCGTCGTTCCTCGCTGTCGGGCCAGAAGAACGAAGAAGAACAGAGGGAGCCCGAGAGTGAAGAGAGAAAGTGAGGGTGAGAGTGTTTTAATGTGTGTGTGTGTGGCAGAGACGGAGAGAGGGAGTATATGATTTCTATTTCATCACATGTATATATTTGAAGGGGATAAGGATGACAAAACTTTACCATTTTGCCCTTGATTCACCTCAATATTACCATATACCATTCACCCTTTTCCCATTCTACCCTTCCATCAACTATTTAATTACCACTCCCAATAAATTTTAATCCAAATTTAGTCCTTAATTAAATTATCCAGATATATTTTGGTGTCCAAATTTATTTCTAAGACTTTTTAAATACTAAACATTACCTCAGGGTTCTAAATACTTCCTTATTTAAATTCATCTTTCAACTATTTTTCCTTATCTAATAAAGAAATTAAACTTTAAAAATTATCAAAAATATACCTGACCTCATAAATTTATTTATAAGATTATTTAATTTCTATATGACATTCCGAGATTTTAAATAAACCTTTATTATTTTCTTTTCTCTAAATTAAGTTCTATCTCCAAATTATTTCTCTTTATTTCTTAAAGAAAATAAACCTTAAAATTATTAAAAATACATAAATATCATAAATTTATTTTTCTTTATTTTCTAAAGAAAATAATCCTTAAAATTTATTAGTAATGTCTAAAACATCATAATTTCATTTTTAATGCTTTTTAATATTTTTAATAATATTCCAAAACCTTAAATAATTTCTTATTTTCTATTTTCTAAAATTTGGGGTGTTACATCACTCACTTTGTCACCGTGAGAAGGTTATATTGAAGGATGCCCAAGGAAACTACTTTCAAGCAAGGAAAGGATGCCTTCAACTCTTCAAGGAGAGTGAAGAGCTCCGAAATGGGAAGAAATTGGTGCAGTGCTGCCTCGAGTCCGCTCTCCAAGAAATTAAACCCAAGGGGATAGTAGAAGCTAACCCCGGATGTCGATCTCAAGGAGCCTAGTGTAATTTGATTCCTAATAGCTAATATGCAAACTTGAGAAAGCGGGTAAAAGCATTTTTGTTTGATTTTTAACTTGAAGTTTGGTATGACAGTGTGGTATGTTCAAAAGTCAAAGTAAGAGATTGGGTTAAAAAGTGAGATTTGGATGAAAATGGGATAAAGATCATTCTTGATGGATGAAAGCTTCGGGAATCATTGCTTCTAAAGGTTTTTCGGGAGTTTAGTTGATTTTCAAAAGACCCCTAAGGGAACCTCCCTAGGCTAGGCTTAGGTTAACTTAATCATGCAAGGCTTTTAATCCACAATTTGGGCCACCCCATAATTGCTCTAAATTTCTCTCTATACCGCAATCCATTGATGGCCACCCATACAATAAATTAAGGCCTAAAGAGTGTTTGCCCAATGTCTCAACACAATCAACTAATTCTCATGTCATCTCCCTCAAGCAAATAACTTAACACTCTTAATCCACTAACCAAGCCACCTTGCATTAGCACATAATTTTCACAGAGAGAATAATAAAACTATGAACCCATAAATTTCATTAAACTCAAAGTTAATAAATAGCAATGTCAAGCATTTGAACAAGAAGGAAATAATATAAACACAGTTTCTAACCCCAAAGACATAAATGCACTCAACCAAGTGCCATAAATACACTTAACCAAATGACATAAATGCTTTCAACCAAATGCCATAAATGCACTCCTAGAACCCTAGAAAAGCATAAATAACAACAAATGGAAGAAGGATTAGAACTAGAAAAACTCCCCTATTCAAGCTTCAAGCCCATCCCTTAGCTCTCACCACCAAGAATGGTGCAGCCTAGCTGCTACTCTCCATGGAGGAACCAACAACAAGGGAGGAAGGTGTGGAAGCCATGGTGGAAGGAAAGAGAAGGAAAGAAGATGAAGATGAAGATGCAGAAGAGAGAGCTAGGGCTTGGAGGGTGTGAATGTGAACCAAATCTTCCCTAATGGGGTGTAATGTTTGAGTTTTATGTCCCCCAAGTCGGGTCAAGTAAGTGGGTATTTGGAAAACCCGGTTTGAGGCCCGAAATTCGTGAACTGATAAGCTGCAGAATGCTTCATTCGCCGCCTACTCGCCGTGGCGAGGCCACAGCGAGCTGCTGTTGCTTCTGGAATTCCGGGGGCTTTCTCGCCGTGGCGAGGCCACAGCGAGCTCACTTCTTTTCTGCCTCTTGGAAGCGCGTTCACCGTTGGCTCGCCGTGGCCTCAGCCTGAGTTTCTTCTGCTCCTTAGTTTGGCCCTTTTCTTCGTCTTTGGTTCGAGCTTTTGGTCTTAAACGACCCTGCAAGTGGAAACAAGACTAAACAAGGATCAAATAGCCCTATAAATCAATTCATACAAATTAATCTACAATTATGGCTAATTAACCCTAATCTAACACTAATTTCACCTAAGAGTCTAATTCCTACATTAAGCATTATTGGACTAATATCGCATCTCAATTATGTTAATTGCCTCAAATTAGGCATATAAAAGCATTACAAATCAGAGATTTGTCAGAGAGCCATGAACCTCCATGAACTCGAGGTTGTTCCTTTCCTCTCTACTTGCTTCACTTGATTATTAATTGACATATGTTTTTGAGCTAAGTGTGGGGGAGGGAACTTACCAGTAGGAAAAGGTAGTTGTAGTTGTAGTTGTTTTTCAATTCTTAGGATTAGTACTAAAAGTTTCTTGCTCACCACACTTGATTTCAACATGCTTTGAAAATTTCATTGGTATAACATTTTGACTCACTCTTGCCTCTTCCTATTTTCCTTTTGGTGTTGATGACGTGTTGTGCTTCAATCTTGAATTGGACTTCACAACTTTCCACTTCACCCCAAGAGTTGAGTAAAATTGGTATTTCCATGTTTTGCTACATTGAGGACAATGTAGGAATTAAGTGTGGGGGAGGGATGTGCTTCATAGTGGGTGAAGTGGGTTGAAAATCAATGCATCTTGCTTATGTTTTTAGCTTCAAAAAGTTGAAAAAATTGAAAATTTTTGAACTTTTCCTCACTTCTACTTTTGTTGATCCTTGGACCGGTCATGATGTTTTTGGAATTTTTTGGAAATATGGGAATTGTTTCATGCTTCTGGATATGTTGTTGATACTTTTGATTAATCTTCTTGATTGACAGCTTTGTTGATTGGAATTGATGCTTTGTGGTTGAATCTTGGGTGTAGTTGATCTTACTTTATGAGTTTAGGAGAATTAGCCATGTTGTGAGGGTTATTTGAGCCCAATTGTTTATCCTTGTGTGATATCCACTTGTTGCCATTCTCCAGAACTTGTTTGCATTCTTGGTCGAAACTTGTTGCATCTAGTGTAATGAAGCATGATAAAGGCATTCATTTCATACCCTCACATTTCCAAACACAAACCACAAACACTCGTTCCATTTGTCACCCCATTTGAGCTCTTCACTTGATGTTTTGCATTTGACATGCTAATATATGAAAAATTGTATCATTGCTGGTGTTATTTGAAAAATGCCACTGTTTGGTTGTATATAAGCATGCCATGTATAAAGAAAAACAAAAAGAAGAAAAAGAGTGAAAAAAATGTGAAAAATTACAGAAAGTGCAAAATAAGGCATGTGTGGTTACTAGCAAGTTTCAATCGGTGCTTTGAGTTGAATTAGGCATTCAAGCATGCACAACATCATATTCCTTTCATTTCACCATACCATGTGACCTATTCCATCATTACAACCCCAAAAGACCTTTTGATGCATTGCACTTCTTACTTTTAAGTGAAGATCTTAGAATCCTTACAAGCTTATAGTAGAATGTGTTTCAAGGTGGATTTCGAGAGTAGAAAATGAACCCAATATGGTGAGAAGAGTGAAACACTTATCCTTAAGTAACTTTCTCCTTTGCTCATCCTCATTGCATTCACTACACTCATGGTTAGCTCTTTAACATCATTTCATTCCTCATTGCTTGTTGGTTGAAGGGTTGTCAATTTGTATTAGCTCATATTGAATTAGCATGTTGAAGTTCTCATTTATGCCTTAATTACCATTGTGCTTAAGCTTTAAAATTTATCTTTGTCCGGGAGTACAAAGGTTCAAGTGTGGGGGAGTTGACAAATCTCTTATTTGTAATGCTTTTATATGTTTAAATTAAGGCAATTAACATGATTAAGATGCAAGTTTGGTCTAATAATGTCTAATTGAATATCCCAAACTCTCAAGGGAAATGAGTGTAAAATTAGGAGTAATTAGTCATAATTGTAGATTAATTGTATCAATTAATTTATAGGGCTATTTGATCTTGGTTTTATCTAATTCTCACTTGCAAGGTCGTTCAGGACCAAAAAATTGGACCCGGGACGAAGAAGCAATGATTACCGAATCTCTCATTCATCAAGAATGATCTTTATCCCATTTTCATCCAAATCTCACTTTTTAATTCCAACTTTTTACCTTACCTTTTGCATATACCAAACTTCATACTAAAACCAAACAAAAATGATTTTTACCCGCCTTTTCAAATTTACATATTAGCTATTATGAACCATATTACACTAGGCTCCTTGAGATCGAGACCCAGGGTTAGCTTCCACTATCCCCTCGGGTTTTAATTTCTTGGAGAAAGAACTCGAGGCGGCACTGCTCTGATACAAACGCCAATTTTCGAGCTCTTCATATATGGAATTATAAGTATAAACTTTTAAGCCTATTTAAGAGTCTATATTTTAAGAAGGCTTTTAAATAGGCTTTCAGGCCTTGTCAGGCCTTTTGAATACTCAGGTTCATGCCTAAAAATAAGCTTACATATAGGCTCAGGCCTAGGTTTAAGTTTTACATTTTTAATTAGGCCCAGGCCTATTTAGTTGAAGTCTACAAAAGCCTAAAAAAAGGAAAATATTTCTCCTTTCGCACTCTCATTCATGATTTCAAGGTAAAAAAAAAGGCTAAAGTATACGTTTAATTTATTGGTTTTTTAAGTTTATATCAAATTTTATTATAGTCTCTTAAATTTGAGACTAAAGTATATTTTTGGTCCTTTATATTTGTATTAGGTATCATTTTAATCCCTTGATTTTGAAAAGTACACTTTTAGTCCCTTTTTACTAACGGTGTTAGTTTCATTTAACGGATGCTGACTCAACAAATGTAAATGGTTATTTTATGGTTAATTGTTAATAAAGTATGCTTAAATTTTAATATTTAAGTATAAACATTTTTATTTTAAAAATTAGTCATTTTTATCCTCATTTAATTATAGAATCATCATTTAGATTTGAGTCACCATTTTCTGTTAAATAGAACTAACAGTTTCGGTCAAAAGGGACTAAAAAATTATTTTCAAATTTAAGAGACTTAAATGATACATGATACAAATATCAATGACCAAAAGTATACTTTACTTAAATTTAAAAGTGTACTTTTAATCATTAAGATGAATATCGTTATTTTTAGTTAATGTAACGTTGATTAGCAAAGTAAAATGAGGACTTTTCAATAAATGTTGTCAAGCATGATTAAATGTTGAAATATAAAATTGATATATTAAAGAATTAAGACTTAACCATATTTTGTATTGCAATGTCACCGTTTAAATTTAATGTGTCTCCATTTTTGTTATATAAAATCAATGGTGTTAATGTTAAGGGATATAAAAAATTCATTTTTTAAATTTAAAGAACTAAATTAAAACTTGATATAAACTTAAATTTTTAGCCATATTAAAAATGAAATAGGATCAGATTTGAACGAATGAATTGCAAAATTAAAGGGATGGAGAAGAAGAAATCATTATTCATGAGCGAAATTCATCAGTAGCTCAAAAATATCTGATGAAATTAATGAAAGATATGGACTCTATTAAATGATTTGGACCTCAACATTCAAAAACTTTTTCTTAGTCATATTCTCATTCAGATATAAACCGAAAGATATTAACTCTAGTGTCATAAAGGTTAGCCACAAATTTTCCTAGACCCAATATAATATATTTTTAAAAACAAAGTTGATACACCTAGTCCTAGACCCAATATATCTTAGACATACTTTAAACTTAATAAAAAAGAAAAGAAAAGAAAAAGGGAACTCTATTACGTGGGTTGAAATTGAGACTCTTGTAAATACGATAAATAAAATAAAGTTCAACTAGAAATATCTATAAGTAATATTCCCTCCTATTTTAAATATAAGATCATTTTGACCTTTTTTTTTGGATAAAGGTCTAATTTTGACCCGGAAGTAACCCAGTAGGAGCTGATTTGCCCCGGAAGTAACAAATGGAGTTTATTTACCCTGGAAGTAACAAAAGCGGCGTGAAATTGGACTTTTGCCCAATAATAAATGGAGCATTCAGTGTCCTCTCGGGGTTAATGTGCGCCGTTTTTACTACTTCCGGGGTAAATAAGCTCCATTTGTTACTTCCGGGGTAAATCAGCTCCTACTGGGTTACTTCCGGGGCAAAATTGGACCTTTACCCTTTTTTTTTTAAGTTAAGCAAGCAAATTAGACCACTAAATTATAACATATGTCACATGTAATTAGATTATGTATTAGTTTATAAGTAGAATAAATTAGTTGAGGAAAAAATATAACTATAGACAATTTAGAGTGATTAATTTTGTATCCTTAATTTCTCCAAAAAAATCGAAATAATCTTATAATTAGGATTGGAAGGAGTATCAAACATCTCGTGATCGAATATACTTATATATTTCATTGAATGTTTCGGAGCCAGAGATCAAATTGGTTCCTTTCATCTTTATTGTTGAAAAAACAAGTTGTCCTTTTTTTCTTGATGCGCATATACATTCATGAAAATGCAGTCAATTGTGTCGGCTTATATGTGAAACATGTGTTCATGGAAACACAAAGTCAAGAGTGGTACTGATAGATTATTCCCCATCCGTTCTTAAATATAAGATTTAATTGATCTTTTTTAAGAGAAATTAAGAAAGCGAAATGGCCACTTAATTATAACACATTTTGTGTATTATTACATTATACTCGCTCCAATCCTAAATATAAGACCACTTTGACTTTTTTTGTGGAAGTTAAGGAAGCAAATTGGACCACTAAATTATAACATATGTCATATGTAATTAGATTATAGGTTAGTTTATAAGTAGAATAAATTAGTTTTGAAGAAAAAAAGATTTTTTTAGGCTGAAACTGCTTTTTTTTTACTGAAAAAAAGGTCAAAAAAGTCAAAGTGGTCTTATAATTAGGACTGGAGGAAGTATGTTAGCTTGTAAGTCAAATAAACTAGTTTAGAGAAAAAATTTAGTCAAATCAAATTATAGGTAACTTATATAGCTTTCTAATGATTTTTCAAAAAAGTCAACTAAGTCCTATATTAAGGAACGAGGGATTATTATAATACTATGTACTTCTGGTCTCAATATTAGATTTAACTTCTGGTGAAAGTTTGCACGATAAATTAAATCTCATATTATGGACCGGTGGTAGTATATTTTATTGGATTTGAATATTTGAATTGTATTAAAGTATATGTTAAATATTCAGTTTTTTCATTTAAATAAAATATCCAAAATGTGACTCACTGGTTTTTTTTGTTGTTGGAACCTATGCTTAGGATTTTCATTTAATTCTCCTGATGGGAGATTATTGAAATGACCGTAAGTAGACTGAATGAGAGGGTAGTATTCAAAAAACTTGGTTTCAAATGGCTTATTGAGATTTTTCTGACTAGTGAGAATTTGTCAATTGCCACCCTTATGTATACACACTAGTCAGAAGATTCCTTAACATACTTTTTCTGACTGTATTCTCTGTTTTTAGTTGTTTCCTAGTTAGATCGTGAACCTTGTGGATCACGCCATAGAATCATCTAGCAACAGTGTGAGGTATTTTAGTCTTTTGAATTGTGAAATTTACATTTGCTTGTATTTCGCTTCAATAAGTATATGTTTTACACTTGTTCATATCAGAGCTTTTTTAATATAAAAATAAGATATCAATATCTTTTGTCACATCTAAAATTTAAACATACTTATTGTGATTTTCTCCCGTCAATGATAGTGTTTTATTTACTTTTTATTAGTGAAAGTCCTTGAAGTGTTTGCTTGTAATTAATTAGGTCATAAATAAAAGGGTAAATGGTTAAAAATGACCATGTACTTATGTCCAAGTTTCATCCGGCATCTTGTACTTTTTCTTAACTCAAAATTGTTAATCAACTTTCAAATTCGGGTCAACAATGACTTTTCCGTCAAACTGGCCCAACGGACGTTTCAAATTCTAGCCAATAATGATTCATCCGTCAAACTGGCCCAATTTCCATTACTTTTTATGGGTAAGTCCCACACTGGAATTTCACAGGAATCCAATTTTTATTCATAAGCACCAGAATAGGTCAATTGATCTTTAATTTATTTTTTTTAAAAAAAATTGGAAAACCTATCCTGATGCTTATATTTGTAAGCGCCGCGATAGGATAGTTTTTTACAAAATAAGATAGGCCTTTGTGTTTTTATTTTATATTTTTTTAAACTTGGAAAACCTATCCCGGCAACTTTTATATACGCATATAAACTTTTTATATGATTAGTTCCTTTTAAATCTTTTATCTCATCTCTATAATCTTTTATCTATAGGTTTCAGCCTTCCCTATTTTAATTTTTCTACATCTAATATGATATTTTTATTGTTGTACAATGATACTTTGTCCTTTACACAATCCATTTCGCTTATGTCAGATTTTTGGCTTTAAAAAAATGAAAGATCAAATAAATAAAGAAATAATGATTCATTCAATTAGTATAATCATTTTTTTTCTTGCTGTCCATGTGAATTCGCATACCAAATACCATAAAAAGCGTCCTTATATGAAGATACCCAGTGGGATTTATTATGGGGTAGTTTTAAAACCAAGAATAATTTCATATTTGAGTAGTGGGTTTTATATTGCTAGATGTTGGTATTTGTGACTTTGTAGACTCTCAATGAGAGCTTTGGAGTAATTTTTATGATTATCTGTAAGTTATGGAGAAACAGGTAACTCTGAAAAATTCTTTCGCATGTTTGTAAATTGTGTATGATTATCACTTAATTTAAATATGTAAGTCTAGATTTAATTTATAAGATATATTTTTATTTTTACTTTTTATTAAGATAATTATTTGAGCAATAGTTCAACTTTTTCAAGCTTGCTTGTTAGTTAATGTGTACTATGTAAATTGTTGATTAGTTTGTTCTTTTTCAAGCATGCTTGTTGCCCTATATTCTATTACATAATATGAGGAACTTATAAGTGGTTTGTTTCTTTTTAAGCATGCATGAATTCTTTTACCACGTGGTATATATGCAATCACTCGATTCACAGTGGATGGCACTTGTCAGAGCCCCTTCTTCTATGTTTTCCTTTGGCCGGGATTTCATGGAAGTTGTAGAACATGTTACACCTTCTTATATTTGTTTTTTTAAGGAGGAGAGCCATAGTCCGGAGCTCTATAACTTCGGCCGGGTATATCTCAAATACTGGTAAGCTTGGAATAATTCAGTTATATGGATTATTTTCTGTTGGACTATATGTTAGCCTATGGCACTAGTCAATGGAATAAGGATGGCCAGTGATATAAGGGAGGTTGCATACTGCATTTATTCATGAGATGAACATCTTTAAATCAAAAGAAATATATGTTGAATTAAGAATATAGTAAATATGTATGCGAAAAACAAGAGTTGTTTTGTGAATAGGTATATATATAGAAGAGTTTGTATAAAATTGTACATGATTTGCTTGTGTATGTTAGATGCTTTCAGTAGTTACTAAGATGTCAATCTCATCCCTTATATTAACATCTTTCAGGAAAAAAGATGAAGTAGGAAAACAAAGGAAGATACCAAGGAGCAAACTTTAAAGGCTCTCTTATGCTTATTCAGCACATTTATGTCACTTTATATTAAATTGTCATGACACTAGAATTATTTTTACATTATGAAACCCCTTAATTAGTAAATGATTTACTAAATTATTTTGGTACTTTTATCAGGGTAAACTCTAATTTATTTATTTTTTCTATTCTAACTTGATTAGCTTCCAAACAAATTGTTTTCTGGAATTATATATTATATCACTACTACAAAAAGCCCTTTTAACATTACTAATTAATGTCTGTTAATTGTAAAGCTTATGTTAATAAAAAGGCGGTAGCAATTTTGTAAGTAAATTGCATGCTGAGGAAGAAACGACATCGCCAATTATAAAAATTAGGTCTCTCATTAAAAATGAGAGATGTCGTTTGTGATAATGTCGTTACTTACGACATCCCTAATTTTTATATTTGGGGATGTCATTTGTCTTCCCCAACAAAAAATCCCCCAAACCCTTTTTCCCTTTCTCTCTTCTCCTTTTCCTCCAAACCCGACCCTTTCCCTTTCATTTTTCATCATCGTCTCCTTCCTTCCCCAAACCAGATCCCATATTCTCTTCCATCCTTCTCGGCTTCTTCAGCGTGAGGGCCCGAGAGAGAGGGGGTTGTGCGAGAGAGAGAGATCAGAGGAAGAGATGGGGGAGTTCACCCTCTTCACCACCGCTTTTGCTTCTCCTTCTGCAGTGAACGGTCCAACTGCGAGAGAGAGAGAGAGAGAGAAGGATTGCTGGACTTCGGCACCGGCGTCGAGGCAGAAGAGCAGCCAAAAATTTGCCTGTATGCTCGAGTGATTTTTGGTTCAATTTCTCCTCCCTTTTTTGTCTTATTCTTTCTTCTTTCTTTGCTTCTAGCTTTGTTTTCGTTGGGGCTGAGTTAAGAGTAGTTCAATTGATGATTTAAGCTTGAAAATCGTCGTTGAGTGATGCTTATGGGCATTATCATGTTTCTGTTCTTAAGTGGTCTTTGCCCTTTTCCTTAAATCTTCAAAATTTTTGACAGTAGCAGGGACAAGATGTATGAACTTGGATTAGGATTATATTAGAGTTCTTTGTGTCATTGTTAACCTCTTGAAATTCATGCCATTTTAACACATTTTCCTATATTCTTACACTTTTTTGGTGGATTTATATATATTTTGATGTACACATGATAGGAAAATGTGTCAAGTTGATATTTGGGTCAAAGTCATTGAATTCTTGATTTAAATGTGAATATTTTACCCTCTTTTTATCAACTTTAGCTTTTGTCGATTTCATTGCTTGTTAGGTGGTTGTAGCCAATCCATTAAGCTACATTTGAGTTGCATTTGATCCTAAAATCAAGGAGCAAGAAGTTGAAAAGAAGATTTAAAGCAACCAAGAGAGCTGAAAAAAGAAGCTGCATAAAGTTATTGGCCGCAGCCAAAGACAGGCAAAATTCTTGGCCAAAGCCAAATCCTAAAAAATTCCAGACAGAGAGTTATTGGTTGCAGCCAACCGGTGCAGGCAAAAATCTTGGCCGCAGCCAAAACTACTGACAGACTATAAGGTGAAAAATTCTGCTCGAAAATTAGGTTTAAAAACACTCCCAACTCACACTAAAACATATTCCTTTGACTTGGGTTTTCTTTGGGGACTACTTGGGAGCATTTCTAAGCTAGGTTTTGAAGATTTTTAAGGAGATTGAAGATTTGAAGAGATTCAACCTCATTTCCCTTAGTTTTTCTTATTCTTCTCTCTTTCTTCTCTGAAATTCTTCCATGGTTGCTCTGATTTTCCAGACTTGTATATTCTTCTTTATGAGTGGCTAAACTTTCGTTCTAGGATTATTTTGAACCTTTGTATGGATTAAGACTTAATTCTTCCTCTCTTTTGGTATTAAATGATATATATGTGTTGATTTTATCCTTCTCTTCATGCTTCTAAGTGTTTGACCACCATTTAGTTTGATTTGTTCATGTGGGTTTGACTTGAGAGAGCTAATCCATGTGTAGAACTTGGTTAAAATCATGCTTGACTTGAAATTTACATGATTAATGGAAAGTTTGTTGGTAAAATAGAGATATCTTTGCTAACCCTGCATTGTCACATTAGGGTTTGTTTTTAAAGGGGATTTTCATGATTTGTAGCAAGAGATTGTGCATTTTAATGAAAAGATAAACTTGGTTTTGACTTGAGAGAGCTTAGTCAAGTGCATATGAACCCTAGACAAACACATATATTCATGAAAAATACCATTTGAGAGGGAGTCATTTCATGTCTTAGGAAATGCAAAGGGGATAAATAATCCTAGACCCCATTTAATACTTTAAGTCAAAAGAACCATTGTTTTTATCACTTTCTAATTTTTAGAAATAGATTTTCAACATTTCTTTACACAACCCAAAAATATTTTCTTAGTTCAACTTGATTGAAATCACTTAGTCTTTTGCTTGGTCAAGATTTTAGTCCAAATCCCTATGGGAACGATATTTTATACTACTTGCAATCCATACACTTGTGGTTAAGCTTGACGGCGAACAGTCATTGTATGATTTATTTTTTTGTGCTGCAATTGGGATTGTGAATCTGAAATGTCCTTCTTTGCTTCTGGTTTTGTTTTAGTTGTGATTGAAATGGTTAGATGAAATTTAGACCTTAACAACTGAACATATGAGATTTTTAGGATTTAATGCCTTGAAAACAAAAATGGAAGGATAAGAGCTCTAACGTAGATTATAGATAAACATTGGTATGATGTGTGTTTGTTGTGAAGGGGCTGTGATTCTTGAATATGTTCTTATTGCTGTGTTTTGTTGTGATCAAATCAGGGGGTGTGTTCTTGCTTGTGGCTGGCTGAATGATTAATTGTAGGGATTAAGTAGGAAGCTAATCAATATGTGAATGAAGAAGTATCATTTAATGATTTTATAATGAAGAAGGGGATTGGAAGGTGTAGAATTGAAGATGGAAGGGATGAGATGAGAGAAAATGGAATAGCTAGGGTTTGTAGGTTGACCCAATCTGTCCCTTAGGGCTTCAAAATCGTGTTTATTATGTCCAGAGATCGGGTCAAATGAGTGGGTCATTGAGTTGGGTTCGGGTTAGATAAAAAAAAGTCGGGTCTGGTTACTGATATCATGCGCTCGCCGTCTGTTCGCCTTGGCGAGCAACAATGCTTTATGCCCCTTTAATTAGCCTTCTTCTCCATCCAGATCCTATTCTTTCGGTCAATTAATCCTAATCTTATATAATTTCACCTAAGAGTCTAAGATCTACATTGAGCATTAATGGACCAAATTTGCATCTCAATCATATTAATTACCTCAATTTAGTCGTGTAAAAGCATTACTAATCAGATATTTATCAGTGTGCCAGAAAAAACAAGTTATATATCAGTGTGCTAGAAAAAACATGTTATATAAACTAACTTGACTAATAAAATAAATCTAATCAAATTAAATAAATGTATCTTATATTTAAGATCAAAGGGGGTAATACTTTTTTCTCCATTCATTTGATTCAATACAAAGAATTTTTGGTTTTGTGTATTAGGTACTTGCTAGTTGGTATTTCATAATAAGAAACCAAACTTGATAGACGCATATTGGAGTAGTAACATAATTGGCACTAAATCTGATTTAGATATAGACTGCAATCCTCATAATTTTAACCAAATTTTTATCAGATCCCTATATTTTTTTTCTTCTTTTTATCATGTCCTTATACCTTCACTTGTTTTTAATTAGGTCATTGTATTTTTTTTTCTTTTTTTATTAAGTCCTTATAGTTTCACATGATTTTTAATTATTATGAGACATCAACTAGCAAGTGCCTTGTAAAGAGGACCAATACCACCTGCTAGTTGGTGCATTATAATAAGGATTAGAAGGAGTACCTTCTCTCCTACAATTGAATCAAATTAATGGAGAAAAACTATTACTTCCCCTAATTATAAGACATATTTACCTAATTTGATTAGATTAATAATTTTAGTTAAGTTAGTTTATATGACTTACTTTTTTCTAAAACACCCGGCCTGACCATCTTCCTTAAATTCTTGTATCTCTCTTACTTGATATTGTTGAATTAGTATTAATGAGGACAAATTGAGAAAACATTCAAAAAATTATTAATATGTACCGAATCAACTTTCTAAATAGGTTTTATATTAAGGAATATATGAATTAATAATTACATAAAACACAAATAATTATAACAGAATTTCGATATGGTGTATGAAAGAATATTGACAAAACATCTAACATTTCAAAACCATTAAAAATAAGTCACATCAAGTTAAATCCATTCACACAAAGAATGATGTCTGACTTGTGTCAGCTTGAATGACATCTTCACCAATCTAAAAGCATTCTTGTGAAGAACAATCTTAGGTGTAGCATTATGGTTAATACTTTAACTCTTATAATATTTTTGTAAATTATTTTATTGTTTACATATTCTAATAAAAATTCCTATTTTCTGCATTTCCTTTTGTTTTTTTTCCTATTTGGACCTTTTGTACCAACATGGAAAGGGCAATTATAAAAATCAGTTTTTTCACCCAAGGTTCAAAAAACCGGACCGGGCATCGAATCGGACGAGGCACTGGTTCAATGGTCAAAGTTCCAACCGGGGTCGGACCTGGTCAAACCGGTTATATTAAAATAATAAAATTTTATTGATATTAACATTAATAATCACTAATATCAAAATGTAAATGTAGATAGGTATGCATGATTCATCAAATATGAATATTTTAATGTTTCTATATAGGGAAAAAAAAGAAAATATTAGTTGATTACACGTGAAAATAAATATTATTCTACAATCCACAGACTAAAATATAAATATTAAGAGTAACAATAATTAAATATTAAGTATATGCAAGTAAAATAGCATTTAAAGTATTATAGTTTCCTAATTTCTAAAATTGAGTGGAGTGAAAGTTAATAATTAGGTGAATTATAATAAAGTAAAATTATGTTTTTTTTAAAAAAAAAGGGGGTTAACCCAGTTCAACTCCCGGGTTGGCCAGGTTAATCGGTTTTAGAGGCCACCCGGACCGGACCAATGACTGGTTCACGGTTGAACCAGTTCAACCGATCGGTCCGGTCCGGTTTTTTTGTTCATTGTTTGCGCTAGTATGGATTAATTAAAAGTAATTTTTCATTTAATAAAATATCTCAATAAAAACTAAAATGAAATTAAGTTACCTCCATGGACTTGAAACAAATGCTTAATCATATGACTTTTTATCATAATTAATCCTCATCCTATTTTCCAAATCAGTTTCTCAAATCTTACAAATAATTTCTGGCCTAAGAATTCTTTAAATTTGAAGAGCATAAGAAAATATATTACAGACTAAGCAGGCCAGCGACAATGCAAGTGTGGAGGACTGGAGGTAGATAGTTTTTTTTTTTTTTTTTGAACTGAAGAGGTTGATAGGATTAAATTCACAACTTCTCAAATGTCTTCTTTGGGACCATAAGACTTTTTATTTGACATATGAACAAGACCGTCGTTGTTTCAAGTGGCCCTTTTGATAGTACGTAATCCATTCATGTGAAGCACATCCTCAATAAAAAATATCCAAAAACAATAGTACGTGATGCATTTATGTGAAAGCACATCCTCCATAAAAAGTCCAAAAACAATAGTACGTGATGCATTTATGTGAAGCACATCCTCCATAAAAAATCCAAAAACAAGTTTGCTAGCATAAGGTGGAAATAGGTTAGGCCAAAGTAGATTTCAACTAAATAGGCATAAACCTGTATTGGAAATGTAAAACTTGAGCTTGGGTCTGAGCCTGTATGTAAGATTACTTTTAGGCCTAAGCTTATGTAAGACTATTTCTATGCCTGAGCCTAAACCTTCAAAATGCTTGATAAGGCTTAAAAACCTATTTAAAAGCCTACTTAAAATGTAGATTTTTAAATAGGTTAATTTGAAAGTCTATACCTCTAATTCCACATATTACATTTTAAACCATTAAAACACCTATATATGTCTCAAAAAGATTTTATGGCAATAAATTTAGATTGTTTTCGTTACTTTTATAGTTGAAACTGATAAATTATTCCTTTTGAAATTATCATATGTTAAATAGGCATAATTGAAATAAATTTTCTAGTTGCAAAAGTTATTATACTTGAGAAAATCAAAGAAATTAGAGAAGAGTAGTGAGTTAACAATACATCTTAAGAGACTGAAAATGATAAATAAGAGGTGAACTATTGATGAATTAAAGGGTTAAACTTTGTGTACGAATAATGAAATGTGAAGTTTAGAGTTAAACGTAAATTGTTAATATTATAATTAATTCATATAAATTAATAATTTTATATTATATATCATAATAAAAAAAAAAAAAAAAACTAAAAATGCCATATTTGTAGACTTGTAAGCTAGGCTTTACAAAAAAAAAGGCATGACATGTACCTAATAAATAGGCCTGAATATTATCATGTCTTATTTACTAAATAGGCTAGATTAAAGTTATTATAGTTTAGGTCATATGCTCTTGATAAGGGTATAGCCTATTCCCATAACTAGAACTATCTTCTTCTTCATATCACTATGAAAAAAGTTTATAACACATTTATGATAAATTATTTATATTGCTAAAGCAAAAAAGGGTAATGATTTTCTTTTTGGCCTTGTAATGGTATTTTTCATGGATTTTTTTTAATGATGATCCAACCACTAATGGCTATAGTTTTAATTATATGGCAGAATTAGAGAGAAAAATCAGGGGAGGATGCTATTTATTTCGAAGTACCATAAAAACTATAATTATTTTGAATGACTCAATACTTAAATAATTTTTTTTTGTCAAACTCAATACTTAAATAATTTAAAACTACTAAATTGCCCTCTAACTGACATCAGTACGTTTTCTCTTATATTAACAATTAAAATTTTATGATTGTTGTAATAGAGAGGTTTGGATATTTACATATTCATAGGTAACAATAGTGACTATACATAATATAATCATCATTACAACCTAGTTGGAACATTGTATAAAAAAAATTAACCTAGTTGGAACAATTTTAATTTTTTCAATATAGTTTTTTAATTATAATCTTTAATGTTTATTCATTTTTTCTTCGAATTTTAATGTTTGATAGTAATGAAATTAGTTCGATCATTAAGAAAAATAAAAATTGAATTTGATATTTTTATTAAAATGTAATACTCCTATCATTTTAATTTTAGTAGTCTTAAAAAAATTGAATGTAGGAGGAAATGTAGAAAGTTTCGTTAGGTATTGTTAAGTATTTTGAAGTTTATATTTTATTATTTGGTCCTTCTAAATAATTACAATTTTTATTGTCCTCCTCAATAAAAACCATTCTTCCTAGGTCCTTCTGTCTAATTCTGTCTTATTATATATTATGGCATACATTTTTTTTATTTTAAAAAAATTATACGAGTTAGCCTTAGGTTCTTCCTTAAATGTAGATAGACCCCATTTGATGCTTCTTCCTTATATGTAGATAAGATTTAGTTTACATTAAAAAAAAAAAATTCAGGAAAGATGTGCACAAAAGAGCGAAAATTTAAACGAATTTTGATTTTGAAAATGATTTTCTTTTAAAAAAAAATTGGAAGTTTACAGGGAAGGAAATAAAAAATATAATGTGAAAACTGGGGAAAATGTTAAGAAGAATAAAACATAAAAAAGGTTTCTTCACTAACATTTAAAGTTATGAAATCTCAATTATTTCAAATAAGTGATTATATTATATATTCATGAAACTCGTTCGAGCTCAGAATACAATTTCATAGTATGAATGTCACTTTTACTAGTCTAGACTCAAGGTGCATGAATAAGCATGCATGACACAATGTTGCATCAGAAAACTGCACATGCATACGTCCTTATTTTTCATCAGCCCACCTTTCTTGTCCTATCATAAAAAATTAATTGCAATTCTATTTTTATCTTGAAAATGACATCGTAGTTATTAATTCCCATTTTATAAGTTATCACTTATCACTAATACGATCAACAAGTCAACTTACATAATGACTAAACAATAGTTAATGAAAAAATAATATATTGTTATGTTCATGAATTATATATATATATATATATTATTTGCAAATGTATATTATTGACAATGATTTTTTGTAACAACTTTTACTTGAATTGGATCTCAAGATTCATACTTCAAAGTTTAAGAAGCACCTATAAAAATATATGCATAATAACCTGTTAATAGGGTATAAAATCCAATAAAAATAAGTAAATCAAATTTCAATTGAAATTGTTTATTCCAAATGTGTAATTTACTTTTCAGACATTAATAGTAATGATTAACTCAACAATAACCTTAGAGGTTGCTATCTCATGTATGAATATGTCTGTCCCATAGGGTTAGTAGAGCTCAGTTTCCTCTTCAGGTTAACACAATATTCCACCTTAAATTCTTAGAAAGTCAGGGGGAGAAATTTTTAAAGCTTGGATATATGTTTTATGAAAAAAAATTTCTGCACCTAAAATAATTGTCTTGTAGCCTAATAACATTATGAAAATTATTTTCTATAAGTGGGAGGTTTTAAGTTGGATCTGCTTGTAATTCCTCAAGCTTTGATGATTGCCCCTTAGTTGAACAAGAAAAAAAAAAAAAAAGATAATTGCCCCTTAAAAAAAAAAAGAAAATTTTGCACCAAAAAATATGATAAAATTGGTGATGCTTTGTGTTTATGGGGCTGAATGACTTGAATTTTTGCCGATGCTTTGTGTTTATGAAATCTTGCATAGTATCGGTATTTTTGTACATAAAACCATATTAGGTTGGAATAAAATGTTTAAACATGAACTTTTTATTGTGGTTGTAATATATGAAACTTCTTCATATTTCTTTTGTCAAAATTCTATTCATGTGCACATGCCAACAAAATATAATTAGTTCATGATGTACTTATTGTGTGATATACTCCTTCCAACCTTTAATATGTGATTTACATATAGGAGTTGAATTTAATCTGAAATATATGACTGATTTATATTTTTTTGTCAATCTTTTCCGCAATTAAACATATAAATGCTCCCTCAACAATAATATAATTAAGTAAGGGAGAGAGTGAGGGAATAAAGGAAAATTGTTAGGGTACTTTTAAAAAATTGTGTCATACTAACTAACTTAATCAATATCTTTAATATAATTAAATTAAGAAAATATGTCCTATATTTAGGACCAGAAGGAGTAACCTTTTTGCTGTATGGTCTTTTCCATGGTAAAAGTGTTATCTTTTTCTGATACATCAATTGGCAATTGACACCTTTTCTGGATTCTATTATCAGGTATCCGAACAACCGACTACTTAAGTTTTAGGATTCGTGGTTTCCCCTCCCAACACAAGTGTTTCCTCTAAAACTCAAGTATATGAAAGAAAGACAAGTATCATATGTATATAGAAACGGAATTTATCATACGTGTATAAATAATAGCATACGAATATAAAATATCCCTGATCAAAACTCTCAAATCAGAGGACAAGTTACCACATAGGGAAAGAATAACAAATCCAATTTTGTCAGGAAATAAAAAAAAAAGTTTCAAAAAGATATTGCTAAACGTCTGAAAACAAGATTGATTTTTCGAAAATTAAAGGAAAAAACAAATACTGTAGTCAACACGTAATATCTTCAATATTGGGGCCCATATCATTAATGTGCTTGAAAGGAACAAATGTTGGAGAAGCCAGATGTAACACCCCAAATTTTAGAAAATAGAAAATAAGGATTTATTTAATGTTTTGGGGTGGTATTTAGAAATTAAAAAGCCTTATAAATAAATTTATGAGGTCAGGTGTATTTTTAATAATTTTTAAAACTTATTTTATTTATTAATTGAGGAAAAATAGTTGGAAGATGGATTTAAATAAGGGAATATTTAGAACATTGGGGTATTGTTTAGTATTTAAAAAGTCTTATATATAAATTTGAAAATTAAAGTATATCTAGAGAAATTATTTTTGGGACAAATTTAGGTTTATTTGTAAGTGGAAATGGTAAATAAAATTACCATTTAAGAGAAAAATAAAAAAAAGGAAATGAAAAAGATAATATCTACCCCTAGTTGAAAATATCTCTCATTATAAAAGGAAGGGTAAAATGGTAAAACACCCATTAAAAATATCAATTTCTCCTATTCAACATATATACTCCCACATGTCCCATTCCTTCCTCACTTTCCTCTCTCCCTCACCCGATATTTCTTCTGTTCCTCACTCCCTCTCGTTCTCTCGCTTCACCCTCTCTGTCTTCTTCTATTTTGAGCGACGGACGATGGTGATTTCGGCGGCAACAAGTGGCGAGAAGCGGCGAAAAGGCTCAGGAAGCTTGGAGTGACCATAGGTAAGCTTCCTCCTTTCATTTTCGTCTCCTCTCTGACCCGATTTGAGTGAATTAGGAAAGATGATTCGAATTTCTTTGGGGGTTTTTGGAGCTTCTAAATTCATAGAAACGAAGCTTAAGCTTCGATTAACCACCTTTGGGAATGAATTTGAGCATTGGAATAGCATTAATTAAGTTTTCCCCAAATTTTTGCCTTTGATCACTGTTCATCAGCCTCTATTCTTGGGAATTTCTAAATGAACACTGATTGAAACATTAATTAAACACGATTTGGAGTAAGTTTAAATACATAAAGTGTCTTGCATGATGAATTTCTGAGCTTAAGAAGGCTTCGGTAGTTCTGTCTCCCCTGTTCTCTGTTTTGTTCAGTTTTCTTCCCTCTATGCCGCTGATTTTCTTGTTCATCTCGGGGGTATTCTATTGTTATTTTGTTTGCTGATGATGATGAAGGAGGATGTTGGATTGTTAAGTGTTCAATTTTTCTCCTCTCTTGTTGCTCTGGCCAACGGGTTTTGGTGACAGGGAAGGAGAAAATCTTGTGATATTTAATTAAGCTAAATTGTAGGAAGTTGTTGTAATTTTTACTCTCTGATTATGCTGCACTAGCAATGGTTTTAGGTCAAGAGAAGGGAACAATGATTAAAGGTCCATAAGAGTATTTTAGAAAATATTTTAGAGTGCATTTGTGTTCTGAAATATGTAGACAAGAATTAGAGTTTGTAAAGCAATATTATTGAAGCTTGTCCAAATGATGGTTTAAAGAGTTAAGAAGATGGTTGGGGATTTTGATCAACAGGAGTATAGATTACAGGTTTAGGAAAAGGGAAGGGAGGAAATTTTATGGTATATGGCTGTGTATGTGGTATATAGTGAGTTCGGTGATTTTTGGAAATTTTGATATCTCCCTTTGCTTGGCCGATTTTATGGAATAGAAAGAGGAGAAAGTTTGATGCTGTAAGGTTATGATATTTGAGGGCTTAAGCAGTGAAGGGTTGAAATTCTTGTGGTATTCTTGTTATATGTGTTAGCTTAATTATGGAAATTATTTTATTACCACTTGTTAGATGATTTAGTTAGAAATTGAGTATGTTAAGGATTTGAGGTTGTAGGAAAAATTGATTTAGATACTCATAATTGTTGGTTGAGGGAGTTTGATTGAAAGTAGGCTTGAACTGAAAATACACTATGGATAATTGAGATTCTATGATGTTCAGAAATTTCTGGGTACTGGGAAGTCTTGAGTTGATCTTGTTGTATAATTACTCTGTGGTGTTAGATGTTTTGGTGGTGAGGAATATTTGATGGTGTTAAGATTAAATTGGAATATAATGTTTTGTTGTTTATAGTTGAATGTGAAGTCTAAATTGATTATTCCTTGTTCTGGTTGGTATTTCGGTAAAGAAGAAGAATTTTTTATAAAGAGATTTGATGGGGATTATCGATTTGTAGATGTTGAGTTCTGAAGGTCAAGAGTCAAATAGGCTTCTAGGTGATAAGAGGTTATATTTTATATAAATGAAGTTAGTTATGATGTTAAGCTTAAACAGAGATAGTTCTTGTAAGTATATGGTATAGTTGTTCTTTAGAGATTACTTTGATTCAAGAAGCATGGATCTTATTGTGTTAGCTTAATATCTTGTGATACATTTAGTGAATCTAGGATTAGTTTCAAATTTGGGAATGTTCATTTAAATAGATTGTAACTGTTGAAATAGTTAAGTCCTTAAATGTCAAAGAGAGCAATGGCATGAAGATTTCATAATCAAGGGTTGGTGGTTGATACTAATTGAGTTAAAATCTCGCTATCTATGATGCTAGAAATGTGTTATAATCTAAGAAAGAAGTTATTAAGTGTTTGGGTTATTATTGACATTAATTGTAAGTTGTGAACCTGAAGTTGGTGATGTAAATAGATAGGTAGATGCTGATTTAATGGGGAATGCCATGATTAAACTATTAAAAATGTTTTTACTCATTTCTGTTGTGTTTTCTTTTGATTCATGGTTTAATCCATTTGGGAAACTGGTTCTATGGTATAGAGCTGAAAGGTATTGAACTATGCTATTTTAATTTTAGTTGAGTATTAGAGGAGATTGTTGGATTTGAATTCTTACCTAGAGTAGGTTTTGTTCATGTGGCTGTCTCGCAAATGAGAAAGGAAAGTAGATGTATGTGTGTTATGATGTTTGAGGTCTATAGACTTTGTATTAATTAGTTAATGTTTAATTATAAGGTAAGAATAGAATCAAGGATTGGAATTGATAAAGAGGGCTTGAGGATTTAATTAAAGGTAAATGCAAAGGTGGATTTGGGTTTCCTTGTTTAAAGTGGTGGTATTCATTACCAAATCAAGGACAAAGTAGAAAAGTTGGGGAATCAAATGATGATGGTTTTATTATATGAGTTCATGGTTTGAAATTGGTTAAATAAGTATTTAAGGTATTATGGGATATTGAAAAAGTTTATGGATTTTGATTGGAGAATTAGTAATAAGTTGTTGTGGTCTGTTTGTTGGAATGAATGTAATAAGTTGAAACCTCTGTTCTATTTCTGTTCTCTTAAATAACATTTTCAGTGACAACAGTGAATCAGTTGTAAGCTGCGATTCTGATAAGATTAAAGTTACACTATACAAGAATACGAAATTAATATATGGTAGAAGATGGTACTATTTAATAAAATAATTATGATTAAGTCATTAGGATTTTTATATTTAATTTGGGAAAAAATGATAATGAGAATCAGAATTATTAATTGAAATAAATTATTTATAATTGACCTTTTAACTTTAAAAGGGGTTAAAATAATTATAGTAAACTGTAATCTTTCACTAATACAAAGAATAGAGTAGTATTAATTACATTAGGACCGTGAGAGACGTCGAATTATTAAGAATAAGAATAGATATTAATATATCATTTTATATTATAAATATTTATATGAAGAAATAGTAGAGTTGAATATCCAGAATACGATGAAGGAAAGGAATCAAGATAAGAGTAATTCCAGAAGTTAGGTAGCAGTTTATCTCCATTTACTAAAATTGCATGTATCATTTTGTAATTCCTGTTGCATTTAAATTGTATGTCTTTTATTCTGTTCATGTTGGAGTACTCTAGGCTTAGGTGGTTCGCTACCCCTTTGCCGGTTCAGTTACGTTATAACGAGAAGTCCTGCAGGTAGAACCTCATTTAGTTAACGAGGATATCATTATCAGTGGTTGGTAGATGCAGATCGCACATAGAATAATAGGATAAATGCTATCATTATTTGTGAAGGTTTATAAAATGTATACATGGCAATGCATGCATGAAATTTACAGTTAATGACATAAACTGCGTTAAATTTCTGTTTCAGAGAAGCTGGGAGATAGTGAGATGGTTGAAATAAGGCAGGTGTGCTGGAAGATGATTAAATGAAGGAATTAAGATTATGTTTTGAAAAGTAAGGTTATCTGTATATGATGTAAATTTTAATTATTAAATTAATAGTAGAAAGTATAGAAAATGGAATTGTATAAATCTATAAAGGGATTTAAATTTCCCAAGCACTATGAATCAAGAATAGATACCCCAAGAGGGTTAGTGTACTTTTAATTGTTTTATTAACCACTTTATTTTAAAAAGAGTTTTAAATTGTTCCAATTTGTCTGAAAAGCCCATTCCAACTGATAGAAGGTTGATTTAATATTTTAAAAGAAAAAGTTTTAAATTTTCGGTATTTTTGGGCTTCTAACACTGAAAAGTGGTTATAATTCAATTAAAATGTTATGATATAATAGAAAATTTTAGGTGTTACACCAGACTTGTAGAGTTTACTTCGTGGTTTTTTCTTTTTTTGAAAATCATAACTAGGTCTTTTATAAGGGAATTAATTACAATCAGGTTCAAAATAATCATCAAATTATATTGAAGTCCCAAGAGACCTGTGTGATATTAAATTATTTGTCATTGACAACTCAATAGTTGTCAATAGCAGTTTCTTGAGTTGTCAATAATAACTAAATTTTTAAAGAGTTACATTGACAACTCTTGAGTTATCAATGACAAACCATTTAATATCACTCAGGTTCCTTGGGACTTCAATATAATTTGATGATTGTTTGGGATTTGGTTGTAATTAATTCCCTTATGAGGGACCTGGTTGTGATGTTCCCTAAAAAAGTCTCTAGAATTGCCCTTTCATCTCCTAAAAAAAATAAATCCTCGCCTTTAAAGAAAAAATCCTTAGAAGGAAAAAATGAAATCAAAAAAACCAGTGCCCTAGTGAAGAATGAATATAATATTGGGAACATTTCAATTACCCCACATATCAAAATTTATTTTAATCAACGCCATAAAAATTCTGGAATTTCACTTCACTCACATGGACGAAAATGAAATTAATTTTTGTGAATGAAAAAAAAAAACAATAATACCCATGATTTTTTACTTTTAAAAAAAGTTTAATCCACACTGGAGCTAGGGCTACCAGTGTCTAACACCAGCTGGAGAGGCCTTTTGGCCATAGCTCTGGCCACCGTAAAGTAGACACTTGTTCATGAAGTATTTAATTATTCATAAATAGGTGTATGCTTTCCAATAGTCGAAGTCCTGTGAACAAATGTCCAACACTTTATCAACAAATGTGTGTCACATTTGCAAATGTTTAATTCTTCATGAATGTGTATTTGCTATTTCCAATGGTCGGAGCTTCAACCATCTGGCTGCTCGGAGGAGGCTGCTCCCTGCAAGGCGGCTGCCAGTGATGAACGTCGGAGTCTCCAGCAACCATTGAACCTTCATTTTAAAAAATAAAGTAAAGGTATAAGGATCTTTTCAACCACAAAACTTAATTTCATTTTGCTTCATGGAAGTACAGCAAAATTTCATAATCTTTTGGGGTTAACTGAAATTAATTCTTATATGTGGGAATTCACTGAAGTTCTCCCATACTATTTTTTTTCCCCTCTTGTCTCCTTGTTCTTATTTTTTCTTTCCTCGCCCTTCATATAGAAATTATTAGTAATATAGTCAAGGATTGGAAAGGCATATACAAAATAACAAAGTAAATTATGCAGAAAATAAAAAGAAAAAAATATTGCAGCCCCGTGCACGCATCATGATAGTTTGTTACAAAGTGACCACTCATTTTCTCTTCAATTGAGAAGTCATTGTTTGGATCAGCTTGAAAATATTTTTAGCCTTTACAAAACAAAATTCATCTTATATATTTATTTTGTACAACTTGAAATAACTAAAATAAGCTAATCAAGACAACAACTTACGCAAAGTGATATAAGAAAATTATTCTTTTCATATTAATCAATATGTATTATGGGATTTAGATATCTAAATAATATATATTTAATGAACATTTTTCATATTACATCTGATTAGTCATCAACACGATAACTGTGTCCACTAAAATCTGAAAAATAGTGGACACTAAAATTGTGTTCATTATATTTTTTTTCAGATCACAATTAATTTTTCAATAAGCAAATATTATAAAAATGACCGTACGTGTGGTATTATATTCTGTGTCCACTAAATTTGTTTCCTCTAAAATCTGAAAAAGATCTGTATGAAGGATACAAGTATTTATGGAACTTGCATAATGTAAGTTTGATTCGCTGGAAATTTTGACAAAACTCCCACATTCATATTTGCCATTTAATTTAAACCACAAAATTAGAATCTATGACCTGCCTTATTAATTATTATGTCGTAAATTCGTTGATGCGACGATAGAATTGGACTTATGAAGGTTGATATTAATCAGGTTGGTGATGATGGGTCCTCTCTTGGCTGTTACATGAAGGATCCTACCTCGGAGTTTCTGAACAATAATCATTACTATACCCCCAACAAACCCATTTTCGTTGTCTTCTGCTAAAGGTATTTAAAAAAAATTTTAACTGTTCAATAATGAGAATTAATCAGATATAAAAATCCTCTAGATTTGACCAAAAGGCTGATCCAGATTTAATATTTTAATAATTTATATTTTTTAAAATAAATTTAAATAAATATAAACTTAAGATTAAGATAATTTCTTAACTATCATCATTTTTTTAAATAGGATAGTAATGGCAGCTTTACTTAGTTTTCACTAGATGGAATAATATCCATGACTCTTGGATTTTATTCAATTTATTATAATATGTTATCTCTCTTTCTATTGCTAATGTTATATTATTAGACACCATATGGTCAATATTCATAGATAGATAGAATTTGGACATAGGAACCATGACTAGATATAGATTCAGGCTTTGGTTAAAAAAAAAAAGATATAGACTTAGGCTAGATATACCTAAATATCAAAATAGCTTGCATAAACCAAAATGCACTTATGATTAAACATCTCAATGAATTGTAAGAATGATTTACATTAATATCCATATTTTCAGTGTCAATAATCTTGTTCAAGATACTATTGGACGATAAATAATAATATTTTTTTTATTGAAAATTTGAACTTTAGTTCATTATCCCTTTTGTTAATCCCAATCCTATTAACTAGAAAAAATGCCACAGCTGAAAGTTAATTTTTAAAAATGACCTAGTTATTATTGTTTAAAGGTTTTTAAAAATCCCTCAATATGCCATTAATAAAAAAAGTTAATTATTTATGTCCTATTCAAAATGACCTTTATTGAGAATTTTTTCTCCTCTGGTCCTATTTATAAGTCACTTTCAGCATATTTCGCATAGACTAAGGAAAATCTTAAAACTAATTAACTTTCCACTAAAATCTAACAAATTTACAACTTTACCCATAATTAATATCCACTATACCACATGAAAATAAAGTCAACACATAATAAATGAAGGGTATACTTGTACATTTATACTAAATATTTAATGAGGTGACTTATATATAGGACCAAATAAAACATTCTCTCTCTACCCTATAAATAGAACTAGAGGAGTACATAACAATAACTAACCAAATCACATCAACCAAATATGTTAGTTAAAATTAATTGAAAACAACAAATGTTTAAGAGATGTAATTTATCCCGCAAATAGATATATTTATATGAAGATGGGTCTTCCCTTTTTAGTGGTACATAATTTTTGACCACGTGTTTGAAGAAGCTAATCATTGCACAAATTCGTCGACTAGAGGCCATAACTTAATCAATGATTTCGCTGCTTAAATGTGTAATGTTTGATTAACGTGTGATTTCATGGTAAAAATATTAACATGTGATTTCAGGTTAAAAAAATACCATGTGATTTAAGGGCGTCATTGACTTAGTGAAAGGCCCGTTTTAAGTACAAGATTTTTCTAAAATCACAACCAACATTCTTTCCCTGTTCGAAAGTACTTTAATTTTAATTTTATGGATATATATATAAATATATTATCAACTAGCAATCAATCAAGGCCTCTTCTAAATCCTATTATCAGGTATTTGAGCAGTTAATTTCTTACCACTGTGTTCCTTATTATAATTCCACCCTAACTACTTCTCACAAAACAAGAGTGGAAGTTATAGCATTAAATATATCCTATTTTTCCAACTTTACCTTTATTTAAGAATAGGTGTTAAGATAATATTTTATATATTATAACCCTTCTCTCTCATCTTCCGTATTTCCAATACAGGGGTAAACTAATCATTATAGCATTAATTGATCCCAAACTGGACTTATATTTTGGAACAAAAAACTTGTGGTAGTTGAACTTATAATAAGGAACAGAGTGATAGTTTCGAAGTTTGTGGCTTCCCCTCCCGACACAATTATCTCCTCTATAACTCGAACTCGAGACCTCAAAGGATATAACGGGGCCTTACACCACGAGACCAACTATGTGTTGGTGGAAGTTATTTTAATGTTAATCACACTTTATTGAATGATGGAAAAGCATTTCAAATCCTAATCATACTTCCAATAAACATTAAAAAATTTGGTTGTATTATATTTGAATAGTATCCAAGTAACAAAGGAAAAAAGTAGGTAAATTTAAAGTTAAATAAAAACAGAAAGAATAACGGAAAAATGACAAAAAAATCCCTTCCAATTTGTAAAATCTCAATTAAAGAATTTTGAGTTCTTAATGGTTTTTAATATCTATCATAAAGTTGTTATTGAGATTTTGCAAATTGGACGGGATTCTTTTTTCATTTTTCCAAGAATAATTAAAATTATAAAAAAATTACATCATCAAACAAATTCAACCAAACATGCCTGGTCCTGTTGTACATATGGTAGTTGAAGGATCTTATATGCATATATATATATATATGGTTTAATCTATTAAATTATATTTATAAATAATAAATTTATGTATCTATTTAAACCAATAATGTTATTTAAAATGGTAAAAAAAACACTTTAAAAAAATATTCATATGTCCTTTAAGTTAATAATCTGAAACGAAAAAACAAGAAAAGTGTGACGGTGTCAAAGAAAACGGCGGGGGTCCAACTCCAAATGGCACAATGAAGCCGGTCAAATTTCGTCATCGATCAATTAGTGACAAAAAGACAAATATACCCCCTCCATTTTAAATTTATAAATTTTTAAATAGATTTGACCCTTTTTATAAGGTCTTATTTTCTTAATAACTAATATATTTTTTACCCAATTTATCCTCAATTAATTTTCATTCTACATTATCTGTCATTGTTTTTCTTATTATTACTCTTTCTCTTAGTCATAAATAAAAATATGTTTGAAAAAAAATATTTCCTACAAATTTATTACTTTTAAATAATGTAAATTATTTTATTGAATACAGCAATTATGTTAAAAGGAGTTTATATTTAGGGATGGGGTGATTACATGTTTATTATCTATTTTTTGTTTGAGCAAGAGCATCCTAAGTCCCTTTAGAATTGAGACTAATTTAGTAATCCCTTTCGAGATTTAAAGTGCAAAAGGTTTTTACTTTTTCTAATAAGCTTGCTTCTCAAGATTTAAACTTGTGTTCTCCTTCTTACGAGAATGAAACTATTTACCACATCAATCAACAACTTATTGGCTTGTTTTTACAATATAAGTTACTTTGATCAATTAATCAGAATAAAAAAATTTAATTAACTCATTAAATCTTCATTTAAGTTAAAAGAAATTAAATTTACCTATAGTAAAAAAGGATTTAAAGGAGAGAGAAAAAAATATAAAAAATTATATTTAAACATTAACAACACGAGCAAAACTAACAAATAAATATTATTTACTCTAAATGTCACATCAGAAGGGGAAAAATCTTCCCAAGTGACTTGTATTCATGAATCAGAGGAAGTAATTGCGTTGAAATTAACGAGAAAACCACACTAAGGTCCATCTAAAAGAAATAATATTTGAAAATTACATTAGTCATACTTTTACTTGTCATTGACATATTATGGGAATTTTTCACATATTGTATGTTTTGGACTTTAGTGTGATTTTTATGTTGCCTTAATTACGCTATTTCTTTTCCAAGTTATAAATAACCCAATTCGATGAACTCGAATACCAACCACTAAACTAAAGACTTAATCATGGTGAGTGTTTTGTGTAAAGTAGTACTCTTTTTATATTTCTATTAATGGATGAGATTCTGATTTGAATTTGATTCAAATTTTCGATCAGGATGAGATTCAAATCAAACATGCTTTGTTATTGAAGGAAGCTAAGAATGAATTCAACAAAGTTATCAAAGCAGATCCAATGCAAATTTTGCATATGATTGATGCAATCCAACGGCTCAGTATCGCGCACCTTTTCGAAGATGAGATTCAAAAGGCTCTTCTGAAGCAAAATCTGATAATCAGTGATTCCACACACCAACTTCAACTTTCTCAAGTCGCTCTTCTATTCCGTTTACTCAGACAAGCAGGTCATTATGTTCATGCTGGTATGAATCTTCACCTTTTTTCCTTTCATTCCATTTGTTCTTAAACTATCTGATATATATATGTGTGTGTGTGTGTGTGTGTGTGTAATTCATGCTATAATATGATGTTGAATATTTTTCATCCAGTTGGGGTAGCACTTGCTAATGCCCTCATGTTTAAGAGGAATTAAGTCCTTCCTACTAATTATAGCTAGCCATGCATAGTTTCTGTATCTCCCGCGCTCTCAAGATCAAGTTTTATCACAGTTGGTAAAGTCAACCGTGTAGATCACACAGCCTCTATGAACAACCAATTATTTGGACTTATTGTTATCAAAATGTTCCGCTCAATGCCTTCTTTTTCGGGCTTCCAACAACCTTTTTTATATTTATTTGAACCACCTCAAATGATTTTTTATAATTTTCTTTTTAATAAATGTCCTCCAATTGTTCCTAGTCTATGTTTATCACGAAAACTGATATATATTTATATATATATATATTTTTAATCACCAATCGCCCACACATATAAGTCGAAGCATGAAGAGTAAAATGTAACCTTTTGAACTTGATTTAATGGCTTTTCTTTGTTGTCTACAGATATATTTGACAACTTCAAGGGAAAACAAGGAGTGCTAAAAGAAGGATACAGAGAAGATATAAAGGGTCTCATTGCTCTATATGAAGCATCACAATTAAGCATGGAAGGAGAAGATAGTCTTGATGATGCAGGCAAGCTCAGCCGCCAACTTCTTGAGACATGGTTGTCTAAACATGAAGGTCATCATGAAGCTCAAGTTGTTGCAAACGCTCTTGAGAATCCACTTCACCAAAGCTTGTCAAGATTCACCAACACAAACATCATCTTGTCATCAAGTGCTATTGTGATTAGATCAAATAGATGGGCCAGTTTTTTTGAGCTTGCTGAAATCAATTCCTGCATTATTCGCCACATAAACAAGAACGAACTCTTTCAAGTTTCAAAGTAAGATTTAGTCTTTTTTTGGTTTTATATATAAGCTTAATTTTTTTAAGTAAAGTTACATCCAAAATTGTGAATTATTTTTCCAGTAGCACTCATAATCTTAAAATAATGTTGTGCATAATACACTCTTAAGTATTTTTTTTTTCAATAATTCATAGAGTCATTTTTTGTGTATTCAGCACCTTAAAGTATTTTTATAATAACACTCAGATGCATCCTAAAATTTAGGATGTTTATTGCCCCTCAGAAAATACTTTAAGAGAAATAATATTACACAAAAAATTATTTTATTATAATGGCCTAGGTACTACTGAAAAATATTTTAAAATGTTGAATACACAAACAATTACATAATGATATTGAGTGCTGATTGAAAAATACTTCAGTAAACAACATTTAACTCAACCCTAGCTAAGTGTTTTCGCCTGTGGATATATTACTAATTAATGGAGAGAACAGGTGGTGGAAAGAAGTTGGAGTGTCCAAGGAGATGAATTTTTCTAGATTGAAGCCAGTTAAATGGTATATGTGGCCAATGGCGTGCCTCAGAGATCCAACGTTATCTGAGCAAAGAATTGAGCTTATCAAACCTGTGTCGTTGGTCTATATAATTGATGACATCTTCGATGTTCATGGTTCTTTAGATGAGCTCACTCACTTTACAAATGCAGTTAATAGGTAATATTCAGACATCTGTAAATAATAGAGATGATATTCTGTCAAAACAAAATTAAACATAATATTTTGGGGCCAAAAATATCCTAAAGTGAGCCCGTTCATAACTTGTATAAATAGTAGGACTTTATATAAATGTTAAAGATATACGTGATGCCATATTCATATAAGAAAACATCATTAGTACACTGCATAGGTCCTACATAATTTTATTATTTCGAAAAAAGGTAATTGAAGAATTATAAGATATTAATTACAATTTAGAATTGTGGGTTTCTAGAATTTTTTTTTAAAAATAATACTAGAGTCCTGAATCATTAATTAAAATTAATTTTGTATGAATTAAGTTTTTGATACCCATTCTTTTTCTAAGATCTCAAGTATAAAATTTAAAATACTCATTTTTAATATTTTTATTACCGGCATTTTATATCTTAATTTTTTCTATTTTTTGTATTTTCTTAATATGTGAAATAACTAAATTAGAAAACTTTTATTTCAAACCAAAAGAATTGGTCTTTTAGAAGGTCATATAATGTATTTCTTCGTATTATTCCATTCAAATATGCTAAAGATAATTCCCTTGATATGCAGATGGGATTCCATAGACTCAGCTAAATTACCAAACTACATGAAAACATGTTTCAATCTTCTGGATGATACAATCAATGAGTTGGCAAGCAAGGTCCAAGAAAAGCATGGACTGAACCCAACAAATACTCTAAAGAAATCGGTGAAGAGTCAAATAATTATATTCATTTCAAATTTTGTATACAATAAGTATAAATACAGGCCTTTCTTGAAATTAATTACCACCTTGTGCTAATTAATTGGAATATTCGTTTTTTCTTGTCATGAAACAGTGGGCAGCATTGTTCAATTCGTTCTTAGTAGAAGCAAGATGGTTGAGTTCTGGTGATTTGCCAAATGCAAAAGAGTACTTAAAGAATGGGATTGTGAGCTCTGGAGTTCATGTTGTATTCTTACATGCATTTCTACTATTGGATCAGAGTATCACTCAAGAATCTGTAGCTATCATGGATCAAATTCCAACTCTTTCATCTTTAGTTGGCAAAATTCTACGCCTTTGTGATGATTTAGAAGGATTCAAGGTAATTTTACTCCACTTTCAATAACTAAACTTTCTTTATAGTGGAATAATTAACATTTGGATCCAAAAAGCACCATTGATGACAATTGGGTGCTATAATATTTTCTCGGAAGAAAAAGGTATCTAGGGACCACCTAAATATGAAAACTTTTAGAATGGCTGCTCAAAATGACTTAATTCCTATGAATATCGTCTCACGAGAACTCTTGTGGAATTAAGTATTTTGTGTAATGACCTTACTTAGTTATTGTCTTTTAATATGTTGAACTTCTAATTTGTTAAACTATTGTTGCCATTTTGTTTTTTTCCCTTCAAATTAAGGACATTTAGGTAACCTAAGTAAACAAATGTAATTTCAAGTTAATCCTTAAGGACTTTATAGTGATTAGGCCATTTTGGGGTCTGAATAAGGATTTGCATATTTATGAGTGATTTTTGTGTCTTTCTCCCAATTTCATTAGAAGATAAGTTTCAAGTATATCGGTCTCAACTTCACATGAGGTATTGATTTTTTTTTTTTATTAAGACTATCATGTTTATAAATATTTCGAAAGATATTTATAACGATCTAATTGTGGTTAAATTTATTGTCTAGGACCTAACCAGTGTCATTCTCCTCTTTTTCATTGTTGACTTGAGTCATATTATTCACTACTCTTTCACTCTACTTTTGATGCATACCAAGCACGCACTACTCAAGGATAATTTATTCCATCCTTGGACAAATGAATTCCATGCCTATATACAATTATTGTTCCATCAATTATTAGGTGGAACAGAGGGAAAGAAAAATTCATGAATTGTACATTATGGGAGAGAAAATAGGGTCCCAATAAAAAAGGTTTGACATGCAATGACTAAGACAAGTTTTTATACAATAAATGACAACAAGTTTCTACAGGAATCATTATATAGATATGTGTGTCTATATATGAGAGGCAAAGTAGTGGAGAGGCCCCTCACCACCCTATATATATATTTAAGCACACCTTGAATTTCATCTTCCTCATCATTTTCTATCTCATAATTGAAGGGATTTTTTCCTAATATTGGCAACTTGTTATTATATGGCTAGATTTGATCTTTTGAATTTCACTTTACTTGAATCGGAAAAAACGAAAAACCAATTCTTGATTGTTTTCCTGTTCTCGAAATAGTTTTTTTTTTTTATTTTCAAAACATAAAAATTAAAAACTCAGGGATACTTTATTCCATACCTTGGATAAATGTGTTCCATGTCTACGAATTCTGGATAAAAAAAAAATGACTACCTCCAATCTTAAATTTGAGTAGCTTAGAAGTAATTTTGGTCATAGGTATAAGACGTAAATTTTTAATTTTATTTTTTATATTTACACTACTAAAAATGAGAAAAGTAGCATTTTTCTAAAAAAAAAATATTATCATTTTTCTATAAATTGATATAAAATCAAATTATATGCATTACTATTTTAAAGAGATCATATAATGTTATAATTTAGTAATTTATTTAGGATCCTTAATCTATCCAAATAAATTAATTAGTCCTTATATGGAGGTGAAAAGCTTGTATTATATACAATTATCTTTCATCAATCTAGACTTGACATTTGCCACTTGCCACTTGCCATTGTAAGGCTAGATTTGCTATTTCGAATTAAACTTTACTTGATATTTTTTTAAAATGCCTAAACCGTTTTTGCTCAAAAAAAATATTAAAAATATGATTTTTTATGTGTTATATGAAAGCAAAAAAAAAAAAAAAAAAAGATTAAACAGCTGTTTTTGTGTTATGACACATCTACATCTCATTCTAAAGATGAACTCGGCCGGAATATATTAATTATATTACTGACAATAAGAATGATAATAACTCGTATATATGTAGCAGAGTGATGATCAAAATGGTGTAGATGGGTCATACCTTGAGTGTTACATGAAGGAAAACGACGGCGTTTCAGTTGTAGAAGCACAAACACACGTGGACCACTTGATTTCAAATGCTTGGAAACAGCTCAATGAAAAAATCCTAATCACATCAAACCCATTTCCTGCTTATTTCACAAAGTTCTGTCTAAATGCTTCAAGGATGGTCTTTGTCATGTACAATTACAGAAGAAATCAAGGCCTTTGTAATCTACAGGAATACGTGAAGTTGCTGCTTCATGTTGATGAAGCTAGCTATGGGCATATTCATGTCCCATCAAATCCTAAAGGCCACATAGTTTCTTAGATAAATGCAAGTTATTGATGTGTTTAGTGTTTTTAAGTATGTAATAAGATTTTTTACCTTGTTTGATTGCCAATCACGAAGTTTTACTTTGTAATTTGAAGAAAGAATGAAAATCTCGGTCCTTCAAATTTTCCTCACACTAATGCGAAAAAACATTATTAATATGGTGTAAAAAACACTGATTTTCCAAATTTATTTCAAATTTTAAGAGTTGATGAAAATTTTGGTCCTTCAAACTCTTACTATTTTATAACAAAAAAATTTAGATGAGTTGATTTACATAAATTTATTAAAGTCAAGACAGGCATCCAAGCTGAAAAAGAGTTTACAGAGGTATTTACGCCTACCATTAAGGTATTCATTACATCGGTGAGATTCAAACCCACAAACTTATGGTTATGAGCCAACCCCTTATTAACATTACCAATCTTTGTTGGCTTCAAACACTTACTTTGTAGACACAGTTAGTGTGCAAGTCTTGGATTTTATTTTCTCACCCTTTATATATGACCAATGTGTGAAAGGTTAATTAATAATTTTTTTTTTAAAAAAATCATTTACTTTTGTTGAAAAACACAAGCTCAACCCCATTTTAGGTGGCCTCACCGATTGTTATATTTTTTACGGGCCGTTATTTATTTCTTATATTATTTAATTATTTTTATTATAAGTATTTTCATCTCTTTTATGATTTACTATGAAATAGGATTAGATTTATCATTTAAATTTAAATTTCTTTGTAGATATACACTCATAAGATGCCTATATATATCAATCAATTACATTAAATAAAAGTGGAAAAATTTCAGAAAAAGTCTGTTGAGATATACAAATGACACTTGGATATAAGGAATTTCAAAAAAGATAGAAATATGCCACAAACCTAACTGTCTTTTGTAAATTTAAAAGAAATGACAAAAATGTCACTTGACGAAATCTATTATTTTTAAAGTTAGTGATTCGTTATCCAAAGTTGGTAATATGTTATACGAATTTGATAATCTATTATACAACTTTTGTGACAAAAAAAAAAAAGAGAAGTTGGTAAACATATGATGTTGATAAATTGATAGAGACATGTTGATAATACGTTATCCAAAGTTGATAATCCGTTATACAATTCTGGTAACAAATAAAAAAAAGTTGGTAAAATTATGATGTTGATAAATGTATAGAGATGTGTTGGTTATCCATTATCCAAACTTGATAATCCGTTATACGAATTTGTTAGTGGGTATTCTTGTGATTTCCTTTAAATTTGTAAAGGAGAGTTAGATTAGTTATATGTTTCTGTCCTTTTTTAAATTCTCTGAATCCAACTGTACGTACTTTATATATTTCGACATTTTGGAATTTTCCTATAAAAAGTGAATTAGCTGAGTCATCATTACGTCGAATTTCTTGGTAGACTTGTGAACATGTGTCGCAAGGTCACACGACCAAAGCAACGCGTATCACAGGTCGCATCCGGGTGCAACAACCGCTGTGTTTTTTGCATAGCCCTGACTGTAACTTTACATGTTCGACAAATTATTGTTTACAAAAAAAAAAAAAAAAGACAAACTATTATGGGAAGTTTATTCAAGATTATTCTTAGACAACCTAATTATTAAATAGCATGGTCCGGTAAATGATGTAAAGGGTAATTAAGAAAAAATAGAGTACAAGGATGAAGAGTAAAGAAAAGCATGGGGGAGAAAAAAATAGTAAAGGTCAATTCATACATCAATATTATTCACCACAAATAGAATATTGTGAATAGAGGAAGAAATATTTATAAACATACACCACCAAAAATTTCGCTTTTGGTGGTGGCTTTCTAAGAGTATAAAAGTCGCCACTAAAGGTTTTTGACAGCAACAAAAAGTCAACAACAACTCATTGTCTATATGGCTGTCATTGAAAGTATAAGCAGTGACAAAAAAGAAGTCACCACAAAAAATCTACCTTTAGCTTAAAAGTTAAAGCCAAAGTGCCCAGTTGTCTTTAAAATGTATGTCACCACTGAAAGTACTTTTAAAAGTGACTATTTTAGTCACCATCGAAGCTAGTTTCAATGGCGATTCAGCTTCTACGACAATTGTCACCGCTGAAGCTATATTTTCAAAAGAGACTACTATAGCCACTGCTGTAGCTACAATAATAGATCCACCTAAATCTATTAAATATATTTATTTAAATGTTATTTAAATTGAAAACCTGTAATATGATTTATAAACATCAAAATGAATAATAAATAGCTAAAATAGATTTATATTTATATATCATATGTAGAACAAATAATGTATCAAACAAAAATATTTACATAATTATTTACAATCATTGAATTAATCCAATCTCTTCTTAGTACAAAAATTATCTGGTTGTCTAAATCTCTTAAATAGCTATACTATCTTGAAATATTTTCTCGCGAGAGTAGACTTGGTTGCGATAGTTTGTGATTGTCCTTGTGAGGAAACAAATCAAGGCATTAGTCAATCAATAAAAAAAACACCACACATTATAGCATAAAATCCATAAATCAATGTTTGAAACTATACTTAAGAATCAAATCAATAGGCAACTACACTATAAAGAAAGTACAAGTCAAATTTTAAATGAATAGCTAAATATACTAGTGAAAAATTAACTTTTTTTCCTGTAAAACTGAATATCATAACTTACTCAAGGAACAGATACAACAAAACCAGAAAAATTACATAAATAACAAAGAAGACTAACAAACTCCTAATCCCCTACTCATCTCCCACATAAGAACTAACTTATACAATCAACAAAATATGCATACCACAAATTTCAGTTTCAATGTTTTATTAGAATGACAGAGAGGCAACCTAATCAAAGACAAGATAAGCAAAGATCTAATAGTTTCCTTTTCAAGAACTAAAAGGCATAATCAAAGACACGATATTCAAAGACACGCATAAAAATTATCTATCAAACTAACAATTCATAATAAGCAGTTGACATTGTGCAAAGAACTAATAGTTTCCTACCTTCTCAAGCACATGAACTTAAATTTTCCATCAAAAGATGTCAAAATTAAATTATAAGCACATGTATCACCTGTCTCTGCAATCCCCCATCTTTCCTATGAGTTCTTCCAGCGACATCCTTTGCCTATCAGAATTTTAACCTCAACTTGCTTATGCAAGCCAGAGTTGTTATGATTTAACGGCCCTTTTTCACCAGTCCTATGTTTTCTAGCTAGCAAAAAAGAATATATATATCGTCAAGATCTCATGAACACATATATGTCCAGTTTATATATATATATATAAACTGGACATATATGTGTTCATGAGATCTTGACGATGACTTGGAGTGACAGATCCCTGCATGATAAGCAGGATCTAAAAGCTCCCTTTCAAGATAATATAACACTGCATTATCTTTTGGTTCTTGGGTTATTATTAAGTCAATAAGCCAGACTTCTAATGCAAACCAGATTATGACAAAGAAAACTGACTATATAGAAGAAAAAAGAGAAAAATGGATTCAAACAAAAGAAGGAAAAAATTTACACTCAATGCACATGCAGCAGCAAGGACTTCATGAATATAATCAAAAGTAGTAAAAGCCATAAAAAGACATTGAAAAACAAATAAACGATGAAGTTGATATTCAATAATCTCATAAAAGCCACATTTTTAAGTAAACAATAACATCAGATCAGATGAAGGATAAACTTAAACAAGCAAAACCTAGAAACTCCAAGAAGATTCAAACTGACATACAGTAAGCTAAGATAAAAAAATTAAAGAAAAAATAATAATCCTCTTGACAAAGGAAGCTAGCTAGAAAATAGCCTTGTGTTTAAGCCAAGCTATAAACACAACCCAACATAGTAAAAACGAAAAGGCACCAAAATAAAAATGAGCAAGCCGATCGCGATCGATTGAGAAAGAGAGATCAGAATGATCAGTACACACAATCAGAGCAAGCAATTGTCATGATTTGCACAGGCAGCAATCTTCAGGTTTCTATGTTCATTTGGTTTTTGAATTCTAGTGCTCAGAGTTCACAAGAGAAGAATCAGAATCACAAAATAATTAATTCCAAACACAGAAACAGAGATGTAGTGTACTAGTGTGGGGTGTGTGTACGAGCGCGCGTGGAGGCAAGGGCTTTACGTGTGAGAAAAAAAAAACCCAAGGTTTAAGTAAGTTTTTTTTTTCTCTCAAAACAAAATTTGAAACGAAGGAAAATATGTTTTTGGAGGGAACTGTAAATTTTTTTGAGGGAAAATATGTTTAGTCTTTATAAATGGAGGGAATGAGGAAATATGCGAATGATTTGGAGGGAGATGGATTTTCCTTACACATGTAGAAATATGAAAACCAACTTAACATTTTTTTTATGTAAGAAATTATTTGAATTTTGTACACATTATATCTGTTAAAGCAACAATATTTAAGAATATTTTATTTAACAATAACAAATTACATTAATAAAGGCAATGATTATATAAATACGATAAAATATGATAGTTAATTTTAAAAAATTTGAAAAGAATGCGTGATGCGGACTACCTAGCCAAGATGTCCCATACTATGGAGGACCCATTTTGTATCCTTGATCAATCTCCAACCGAACTCAATCGGGTGGATCTTGATGAAGGAGACTAGTGTTTGTAGCTATTTTGAACGTTTAATGTAATGTAATCCAGTATTATTCCAAAAAAAAAAAAATTTGAAAAGACTTTCTGCGACAACTTTAATCACCGCGGAAAGCATTACAATTGGCAGCGACACCAAAAGTTGCCACTAAATGTATTAATTTCAACGATGACATCGAAAGTCGCCACGGAAAGTTATGCCTATTAGCGGCGGCTTTTATTATCGCCGCTGAAAATAAGACCTTTAATGGCGACTTTAAGTGTCACTGCTGAAAGAGGTGACTTTCAGCTGTAGCATTTTTAGTTGTCGCCAAAAACTGATTTTTTTAGTAGACAATGTATTTTTTATACATTTAGCCGTAATCAACATATTTTCTAAATGGAAAATTAATCTTGGAGTCCTTCAACTATCTGCGCAACTCAGTCCCTGAACTTTTAACTCGCCTATAACTCAGTCCCTGACCTTTTAAATTGTTTATATTATTATCCTTATTATCCTATGTGGAAAAAATATTTATTTATATATTAAAAATTAATTACCAACTCAGCTCCACGCTGGACTCCTCCTCTATCTTCATCATCCTTCAACCGAACCATCTAACCCCACTGCTTCAATCCACACACAGAACATTCACTCACCATCTGACTAAAGCTATAAGGTAATTCTTCTCTATTTCCAATAATGTGCTTTGTCAACTGAGGCAAAAACACCATCTATAGTAAAAAAAGGATGAAACTTATTTGTGCAGGAAAAGGGATCACTTTTTTTTCCGCTGCTTCTACTACTCCGGGCAATGTTTTTATTTTGTTTATAATTGTACTTAAAGAGAAGGGTGATTCAATATGTTTGCTTGAGTTTTCTACGGAATATTTTTGTTAACAGTTATTCTTAGAAGTTTGCTTGCTAATAATTTGTCAATGTGCATGTAGGTGAGTTTCAAAAATCAATGTCTCATGAATCTGGAATTCTTTTCAAACTTCTGGGCTCGTTTTAAGCAATATCTACGTGTCATATCTAAAAGCACAAAACCACTGTCTGGCTTCTGAACAAAATTTTATTGAGAACGGTGGATCGTGTTAAGAAAGTAAGGATTTTGATGATGAATATGTTCTGATGGTGTTTCGAACAGATTATTTAGAGAGTGAATATTCCACTCTGTGTGTGTGGATTGAAGCAGTGAGGTTAGATGGGTTAGGTTGAGGATGATGAAGAAGATGGAGAGGAGTCTATTGTAGAGCTGAGTTAGAAATTAGTTTTTAACATATTATTAAATTTTTTGCCACATAGGATAATAAGGATAATAATATAAAAAATTGAAAATGTGAGGGATTGAGTCATAGGCGAGTTAAAAGTTCAGGGACTGAGTCCCGTTGAGTTATAATTGAGGGACTGAGTTACGAGTGAGTTTATAGATGAAGGACCCCAAGATTAATTTTCCCTTTTCTAAATCTTATTATCAGATATTCTAGTAACTGGCTACTATAATTTTATTTTTGTTGCTTCCCCTTGCAATACAAGTAATTCTTTTTTGAACTCAAAATCAAGACCCTAAAACATCCAGCAGGGTCTTATACCGCTAAACCAACAATATATTGGTTAAACATATATTGTAAAATCCTACGTACTAATACAAATTAAACCACCAACAATCAAATCTAATCATAATTATATTACAAATTATGATAGGAAAAATGGTTTTGCATACGATTACAACAATTACCCTATCATAGTTAGAAAAAGATTTATCTTAGAAATATAAAATAATCCATGATAGAAAGGGCAAAAACTTAACCATACAATCATACTATCATGGATATTTTTCCCTAATTATGTTAGAAAAAGATTCCTCTAACATAGTTAGCAAAGATTCACCTTATTAACAATTGATAATTGATTTAATCATGTTAGATAAAGAGCCTCCTAACATGGTTAATAAAAATCCACATGTTAAACGCGAACTTCACAACAATCAAGCATTCACCATAACCATATTAGAAAAGATTCATCTAACATGGTTATTGAACAAAACCTGTACAGTAAATCAATAATCACAGTAATTGGGCTAAATGCCCGGAATAATAGTTTAGTTTAACCATGTTAGATAAATGACAATCTAACATGGTTAAATAAAACACCTGTAATAACCACATTTCACCAAACAAACATTTAACATAACCATGTTAGAAAGAATTCATCTAACATTGTTACTTAACAAAAACCTATGCAATCAGTAGTCAATCTTAATAGCTTGGTGTAATAGGGTCAGCAACAGAACAGATTCAACATCAAGTAATCAAATTCAAACAAATATTGATACAGTCGTCCATAATTTAATACCAATCAAAACATAAATATGCAGAAGCGAATGCAAGCCTAGACTTTTGGCAATGTTCATCCCCAATTACCATTACTAGATGACTCACTGGTTCGGTACGAACTGGACAGCCCCTTCCCTTCCTCGGCGCCCGTGCATGTGCATAATCACCTACAAAAACATAGATAACCACGGAGTGAGACAAACATGTTTTAATAACCACAACTCAACTCAATATAAGAGTATGGGTGGGTTAGCAAAGCGCCTAAAGAGGGATCTCCTTGTCTATACTCAAGGAGACGGTCTCTGTCTAAAATCAGAATGACTGGTACAAATAATCGCTCGGTTAGCCTACCGAGGGTTACATCGTGCGATGGTACAATGCAGTGTCATGCAATAATTACAACAACCATTTATCTCAAATATTACACAATATCAAATCCACATTGATTACTATTCTATTAATCACAGTCCACCAATAGAACCGGCCAGGATACTACATATAATATCAAACTTTATATAAAAGTAGCGGGGATTTCTAAAGGTACCCAGCAAGCTATTAGATAGGATAGTAAATTTGAAGATTTATATTGCAACCCAGGAAATACATATATAACTAAAAAGGGATTTAGAAAATCTCGACTAACATCACCACAATATTATAGTAAGGTGAGAATGGTTACCTGGAATAGCCCAAAAACAAAAAGAAAATACCAGAACGCAGAGTCTTCGAGCTCAGCTCGATCCAGCAGTGTCTACAATCACTAGAGAATATAATACACAAAGTAAATACATAATTCACATCTATTTAGCTTGATTAAGTTAAATTAAACTCATATTAAGCCTAAGACAACTACCTCTCCTCAATTTATCATTATTGAACGCAATTTCCCCAATTATGCTAACATATCCACTTTTTCTCAATTCAACCTCGACTTACAATTATATTTAGCAAGTACCCCAACTAATTAGCCACAACTCTTTAAATCCACAATATTTTATTCATCCAAAATCGTCCAATTATCATTGCAATTACTAAACTCTCAACAATCTAATATCTTAAAATCCAATTAATTACCTCAATAGATCTCAAGACAACTCTCTCTTCATCTCAAAATCACCAATCACTCAATTTTACTAGTTTATCTCAAACAATCATAACTTTAAACACCAAAACTTCTTACGAAATCTTTTCTCAATCAATACTCCCCGCCAACCAACTTGAGCATAGCTCACTTTTCCTCGCCTAATTTATCTAAATCATCATCACATACTCCTCATAATCTAGCTCAGCAATCTAGCACTCTCCCCCCCTAAGCACCCAAACACTCCAAATTTTCATCCAACACTAATCTAATCCAATGAATTCAACCAATATTATCGTTGAACTCCAATAACCCTCTAGAATTCATAAATCAAGCTCAAAAGCCCAAACTCAAAGGATTTCTTGATTAAAACCTATCTTAATCCCACTTTAAGCAAGCAAAAACTCACATAGGATCATAACTCACCAAATCAACCAATCTATCATCATCATGAGACCTCAATAGACAAGTAAAATCAAGCAATTGCTCCCATCAAGCCATAATTTCAAAAATCAAACAAACCCTAACTTTAATCTTTGGAAAAATCGAGAAATCAATTACCAAAGAGAGGGGATTATAGAGAAGCTCACCCACTCCTTGTAGTTGCCGAAGATTCGCCAGAAATCGCCCAAAAACCACGTAAAATCGCTGCTCAAAATCACCTCCTTCTCTTCATTTTCTTCTCTGCACAGCGGGTACAACAGCACACACACGCACACCGAAACACGGGGGGAGGGAGGGAAGCCCGGCGACTTCCTTCATCGTCGCTGGCAACAACAACGGTGGCCGGTCTGCCGCCTTCTCTTGCTGCCTGCCGAAGGCATAGAAGGAGAGATGTGATGAGTGTGTGTGTGTGTGTGTGTGTGTTTTCCAGGGAGGGGAGAGGGAAGAATAGGAAGGAATAGGGAAATATAAAAGAAAATAAAATCAATAAGATGATAAAGTTACATATAGGCCCATAAATTCTCCAAATAAGATATATTACTTTATAATAAAATCTCCATTTCACTTCCTAAATTTTGTTTTGAATATCTCCTAATATTTTTCTCCCTCTAGGATCTTTTCTAAACCTAAAAATAATTTTTCTAACTCAAATTTTCTCAAAATAAGGGAGCAACTAGGTCTTTAAAAATCCCCTAAATACTTCCATTTCTTAAATTTATTTAAAGAACTGTCCTAAACTCCTTAATTAATCCCGAAATCAAATATTAAATCATCCATAATCTTTTATTAAATTTTTGGGATGCTACAACTCTCCCCATTTTTAGAAATTTTGTCCCCAAAATTTGCTATGACATAACATCTAACACAACAATACATGATTGAACCTTGAATTTTTCTCAAATTTATTCTAACTATTCATTGAATACTTAATTATAATCTATTACCCCAAGCACCATCCTTCAGCCCAGATCTCACATCCTTGCCTTTACACCTTCATTTTCCAAATCATTCCAACATCAATACTTTCAATCATCAATTCTTCCATAAAAACACATATGCACCCTCAAAAGATCATCCTCAATCCGGTTTATCCCTTATTCAATTAAATTTTTAATGAAGCCAAACGCTGTCCAATTTATTTCTTCAGGAAACAACAAATTCAGATACAAGAGGCACAAATCTGCAAGGTTATGCAAACAGCACAAAATTCAGGGACAAATCACAACTAATGCCAAAATGTTTGTCAAATTGTCGTCCTAAGTAAAGGACACAAGCAGAATTTCAGAGTCCAACAGAGCACCGATTTTAACAAGATCACGCGATTTAAATCAGCATTGTAAACATATCACTATCACAAATTATGGTTTCGTAAACAAAATGACATTTACAGCAAAACACCTATACCTGAATACAACTACAACTTCCCAAACTCTTCTTTTCTTTTCTTTTCCTTTTTTTTAAACTGATGGCATAACGAAGTAAAACACTTCAACCATATTTAAGGTTCCAACAAGACCACAGAATTTTAGTAGGAATCGGAACAGAAAATTAAACAAGTATAGCAACATTCAGATCCGAATGATACACAAACTAGTGGCACACGACCAGCAAATAAATGCATCAAATATAAAGCACCAAAACAGCAGCGAGAAGCACACAAATTATGCAGCAAATCAGCTGCAAAAATTGTGCAGCAAAATAGTGCCGAACGAAGCAGCAATTCAACACCAAAGAAGCAAACAATGCAGCAACAAATCTACCGCAAAAACAGATGCAATACTGCAGCAAAATTCAGTCTAAGACTGCAAGAAAGTCAGCAAAATATCAGTAACAAATCTGCAACCATTAGCAGCAAAAACCAGCACAAATTGCTGCACAAAACAGCAGCAAAGTGGCTGCAATTATGCAGCAAATGGGGGAAAATTAAACACCAAACTGATCAGCAATTTGAGCACAACTATTGCACAAATTCAGCAGCAATGTGCTGCAAAATGCAGCAAAATTGGGGAAAATGTGCAGTAATTCTTGCAAAAAGTCTCCAATTACTTCAAAGCTATTTTAGGCCTCCACAATCGTCGAAACGAGTTCAAAGAAGTTAAGGGAACTTGGGAAAAATGCCAAACCACTTGAAAAATGCTTAGAACCAAATATGACCACTTGGGTTGCAAAAGTGCACAAAGTAGTTTTCAAAAATGGACCCAAGTTGCAAAAGTAAAGATTTGGCTCTAGAAAACTTGCAACACTGATTCAAACAAGTTCAAATCAATGATAAGGACGTAGAGACATGATACTAAGGTCATAAGGAGCTTACATACAAAAATTGACCATGGAAGGTGCAATTTTGCATAAGTTTGAGTTTTTAAATATGTTTCACACAATTTACAGATATTCCAACACCAACACTAGCTAAACAATGCCACAAGTTCACAATGTAAGATGTGCAATCAATATGCAGAATGGCAGAGGGAATCAGAATGCACAAAACACGGAAAGATTAAGTTCTTCAGCGAATATTAAAATTTCCGTAATAGCATACTCTCCAAACGAATATCGATAAAAATCTAATGAAAACATGAATGACCTGTATAAACACATTCAAAACAGGTTCAATGACTTAAAGAAGTTTGGGGTCATAATTGGCTTAATTGTAAAATGAGTATGTAAGGTAAGCATGGTGCAATTTCGACTCTTACCAAGGAAGTTTCCAAGAAATCAATGATGGAAAATTCAATTCAAGGTTACACAGCAAGAAATCAGGTCTTGAATATCAAGATTTAAACCATTCAACCAAGTTTCATAGAAAAATGCCATGTGTACAAAGCTGGAATCGAGTTGCACTCACATGAAAATACTAGAATGAAATTCGAACATATAGGAGAATACTAGTGCTTGAAACACCACCAACAAGCTTTAAATAAAACACTAAATAACCTTCAATCTTCCCTCTCAAACTTAACTCCAATAAATTCCCTTCGTTGTTCAACTAATAAGATTATCATAATCAATCCACTTAAGCACTTAAGCAGCCTATGGTCTAGTAAAGGAAAAGTCAAAATAACCTCATGTTCTTCCTATTCCCTATTTACATTCTTGAGCTTCTCCAATCATAAACTATACACGAGACTGAAATTTCCAACTTCTAAATTCATACTCAAATCAATATAATTTAAGCCTCCCACTCGTGAATTGACATTTCAAACATTTCTTTAGAATTTAAAATCTTAAAACTATCGAAACATTGGCACAATAGTGATCTTATCTTCTAATCAATGACTTTATATATTCTAATATTAAACAAGTTTCTTTTAAATTCTTATATAAAAGTTCAGATTCCACACCTAGAACAACTCATTAACATTAAGAACCTCAAAATTGTCACTAGTAATTAGATTTTCAACTCAAACATTTTGTGAACCCAACAGATGTAATCATCGATCATGCAGAACTTTAATGACTAAATTGAAACAGGAATTCAAAGCTTAGCCAAGACAATTCATAACAGTTAAAGGTTTATGTTCTTAATCCTCGAGTAACATCTAGAATCCAACATATAATCACTGAAAACGACTTTACTTTACTCATTCTTTTTCCTAGACACTAACTTAATTGAATCAAAAATCGGAATTTGAGTATTCTCCACAATGAACAGTACCAATTTTGGTTTTGGTCCCTGAACTTTAAAGTTTTTGGTTTTCGTCCCTGAACTTTCGGTCAATTTTGGTTTTGGTCCCTGAACTTTGAAATTTTTGGTTTTAGTCCCTGAACTTTGGGTCAATTTTGGTCTTGGTCCCTGAACTTTCAGTAATTTTGGTTTTGGTCCCTCAACTTTAATTTCTTTTTTTGAAGTTTTTTTTTTTAAATTGAGGGACCAAAACCAAAATTACTGAAAGTTCAGGGACCAAGACCAAAATTGACCCAAAGTTCAGGGACCAAAACCAAAAATTTCAAAGTTCAGGGACCAAAACCAAAATTGACCGAAAGTTCAGGGACCAAAACCAAAATTGAGTGAAAGTTCAGGGACCAAAAGTTATATTAACCCAAACATCAATATTGGGAATTTGGCCACCCTTCGACATGAATTTGGTTCAGATGTAGGAGCATGTAAAACATCACAACAACTACCAACTTATAACCACAATCTCAGATTCAGGTCACACATTAGAATGCATAAACTCCAAAATTACACCAGCAATAAGATTGAGGTCAAAACCACAATTTCTATAGCAAGATAGTAGCAAATTCTACATCCAACCAGTGAGAAATCCAGCAGCAAAACATTGACTATAATCTTGCAACAAACCAACTTTTTTTTAAGGCAACCATCATACGCAACACAACAAAGCATAATCAAAGTCACCGCAAAATAAAATCGATTAAAACAGTATGAACCACATGCAAAGTCAAGTCAACAATGCACCGAAGCACAGTCAGGAAAATTCGATCCACAAGTCACACCCACACGCACATGTTTTCACTCAGAGTAGCTACCAACCATCAATCACATAAACCAATTTAATCATACATCGAAAGGAACATCACAATAACTTAGTGCCAAATAACGCAACAAGAAAATTTTAAATCCTTCTGATACAACACTAAGAAAATTTAAGCATGGTCCACAAAAATATTTGATTCAAAACTAAATCACGAAGAATGTAGAGGATATACCCAGAGCAGTTTCCACAATTCCCAACAAAAATCACAACCAAGAACTGCATAATTAGTAGCTCTTAGCAAAACTAGGCCAAATAATTAACACAACTAGATTTTCAACAGTAACCATAATTTAATACACATTTAAAGTGGAAAATGCTCAAACCAATCTCTAGCAACAACCAACCAAAATGTTTGACAAAACTAAAATTGTCTACTAACAAATATTGGAGAATTGCAACATTTAGAGATCCAAACAAGATTGCAGATCAGCATTGCTCAAAGCTTAATATGGCAACATTCAAACTTCAATCAAAAATGCAGAATTTGATTCAAATGCATCATAACACAGATCACAGCAACATCACGCACAAATCATATTCAAAACACAGTGAAAATACACAAAATTCACAGAGGATAGATCACAATTGCAACAATGGTCTTTTGAAGCAAGATAGCATCAGAACTATCAGTAAGTACAAGGGTTGATGTGTAAGACATAGCAATGCAAACCATTTATGACACAATCATATATAAACATTGAGATGCACTTTCATGATGCACACAATCGGAATTGGGCATGGACGAATTTCAACAGAATAACCAGCTACTAAGGTATAGGTGACTTCCACACTCAATTTCATAGGCAATAATCATGGCAAATTGCTCACAATTTGCACCAAAATACTTTAATACAAGGAACACATGAAACTATCCCTCAATACTTTACAAAATATTCTACATCAACATGAATCCATGCAAGAGAGCAACCAATGACAAATAGTAACACAACAACCTTAGAAATCGAGCATAATTTTAAAAACTAATTACTAATATAACTCTAAGAATATTTCAAAACATAAGAGACACTTACCACTACTACCAAATTTCTCTCCAGTTCATCACAAAATGGACTAACCATACCTTACTTTGAGACGTTCCATCTTTAGGTGGATCTAGGTATGGATCCACCACTCTCCCCACCAAGGGATGCATCATATACCACAAAGATTCAACCGAACATCCAACCATCAAACCACTACTCAAAATCTTTTCCAAAACCTTTAAATCAAAACCTATGCTTCATCTTCACTGGTCAAACAAACCCTAAAACCCCCAAATCTTGATTCGATTCCTCTCAAATCTTGCCCAAATTTGAAGAATAACGGGTAGAAATGAGAAGAGGAGAGTCACCTGAGGTAGAATCCTAGCTTGCATACGTCGTTGGAGCCCTCCGCCGCCGGGAATCGGCTCTGCCGCCGTGGAGAGTCGCTGGGGGGGGAGAAGAGAAGACGGAGAGAGAAGGGAAGAGAAAAATGAAGTAAGGTTTTTAAATATCAAAGTACTATTCTACCCTTCTCACTTTAACTAAGGAAAAATTTAAACCAAGGGCAATATCGTCCTTTCACCTTCCTCAAGTTTTCTATTTTACCCTTACTATAAAAATTTAATCACCCTTTAATTAAATCTTGATCTGCATTTAATCTTAAAAATAAATTATCAAGATATGTTTAAATTTCAAAATTTATTTATAAAACTTTTTAATGATAAAAGATAATAAGAGAATAGTTAGAACTTTGGGGTGTTACACTTTTTTAATGATTTTAAAATGTTATTTGTTTTGTCACATATTCTTCCATACACCTTATGCAAGTATTGTGATCATTGTTTGTGTTTATGTAATTATTACTCCCTCTATTCTTTAATACAAGGCTTATTTAGGGAGTTGATCCGAAACCTAAATATATGACATATTTATAATTTTTATCAATGTTTTCCCTAAACAACTATCATAAAGTTGTTATTGGGATTTTGAAATTCAAAGGGATTTTTTTGTTATTTTCCCTTATGATAAATACTTTAACTCTTAAAGTTTTTTCGTAAATTATTTTATTGTTTAACATATTCTGATAAAAATTCCTATTTTCTGCATTTCCTTTCATGTTGTTTTTTTCCTATTTGGACCTTTTCTACCAACATGGAAAGGGCAATTATAAAAACCAGTTTTTGCACCATTATGGATTAATTAAAAGTAATTTTTCATTTACTAAAATACTAGTATCTCAATAAAAACTAAAACGAAATTAAGTTACCTCCATGGATTTGAAACAATTGCTTAATCATATGACTTTTTATCTTTAAAAAGAAAAGTCCAAAAATCCCTCAAAGATCTTCCTCTTCATTACCAAAATGGTATAAGGAAATATCAAATTCTTATAAGGGAATACCAACTTCTGCTAAAGAATTACCAACATGCTCTAACCACATTGGTATTCCCCTATATCAAATTCTTAACAGAATGGTATAGGGGAATACCAATGTGGTAGTAAAGAGGAAGAATTTGATATTCTCTTATATCATTCTGGCAACAGAGAGGAAGATTTTTTAGGGTTTTTTGAACTTTTCCTTTTAATTTTGTATTGGACACTTCAGTCAATTGTACTAATATGTTCTTTCTGAAATTCTGTGTATCAAATTGTTCTTTTGATAATTTGAAAATCTTTATTTGTTTTTTTTCCCAAACTATAAGCACCCATCATCCCATGATCGTATCTTTTGTCTTTTTTTCCCACGGATATCCATATCTCCATCATCAATGTATATAATTTAATAGAGGTAAAAAATATATCATATTTAATTGCACTCTTCTCACAATCATGTTGCACCATATTTAAAATTTCTTAAAATAGATACTTTCTTGTGACCTAATTATAATTTCTTCTTCTTGTACATAGTAATTTTTAATCTCATATAATATTTTGTCAATTTATTTTTTGACGAGTGTATAATTAAAATTTCATGATTGTTGTAATATAGAGGTTTGGATATTTACATATTCTTAGGTAACAATAGTGACTATTCATAATGTTATCATCATTAAAACCTTGTTGGAACATTGTATCACAAAAAAAATACCTAGGTGGAACAATTTTAATTTTTTCAATAGAATTTTTTTAATTATAATCTTTAATTTTTATTCATTTTTTCTTCGAATTTTAATGTTTGATAGTAATGAAATTAGTTCGATCATTAAAAAAAAATTCAATTTGATATTTTTAATAAAAAGTACTACTCCTATCAATTTATTTTAGTAGTCTTAAAGAAATTGAATATAGGGAGAAATGTAGGAAATTTCGTTAGGCGTTGTTAAGTATTTTGAAATTTATATTTTATTATTCTCTCCTTCTAAATAATTACAATTTTTATGGTCATTCTCAATAAATACCATTCTTCCTAGGTCCTTCGGTCTAATTCTCTCTTATTATATATTATGAGCAAGGTTCAAAAAACCTGATCGGACGTCGAACCGGATGAGGTACTAGTTTAAGGGTTAATGGTCGGATCGGGGTCGGATGGGGTCAGACCGGTTATATTAAAATAATAAAATTTTATTGATATTAACATTAATAATAACTAATATCAAAATGTAAACATAGATAAGTATGCAAGATTCATCAAACATGAATATTTTGATGTTTCTATAGAGGGAAAAATATAAAATATTTGTTGAGTACACGTGAAAATAAATATTATTCTACAATCCACAGACTAAAATACAAATACTAAGAGCAATACAATTAAATACTAAACATATGCAAGTATAATAGCATTTAAAATATTAGAATTTCCTTGTTTCTAAAATTAAGTGAAGTGAAAGTTGGTAATTAGGTGAATTATAATAAAATAAAAAAAAATCAAATTTTTAAAAAAAAAAAAGAGAGAGAGAGAGAGAGAACCGGTTCAACCCCCGGTTCAGGCCGGGTTGCCCTTTAATTTTTGGGGCGGGTTGAACCAGTTCTTCCCCCGGGCTTGTGGCCGGTTCACGGTTGAACCTGTCCGGCCCGGGTCAACAAACAGTGATTATGAGACACGTTATTTATATTTTAAAAATTTATACGAGTCAGCCTAAGGTTCTTCCTTAAATGTAGATAGACCCAATTTGATGCTTCTTCCTTAGATGTAGATAATATTTAGTTTAAATTTTAAAAAACAATTCCGGAACGATGTGCACAAAAGAACGATAATTTAAACGAATTTTGATTTTGAAAATGATTTTCTTTTAAAAGAATTGGTAGTTTACAGGAAGGAAATAAAAAATAATAATGTGAAAACGGGGAAAAAAGTTAAGAAAAATAAAACATAAAAAAAAAAAAAAGATTTCCTCACAAATACTTCATTTTTATTCCTATGAAATCTCAATTATTTGAAATAAGTGATTAAATTGTATATTCATGAAACTCGTCCGAGCTCCGAATACAATTTCATAGTATGAATGTCACTTTTGCTGGTCTAGACTCAAGGTGCATGAATAAGCATGCGTCACATAGTGTTGCATCAGAAAACTGCACATGCATACGTCATTATTTTTCAACAATCCCCTTTATTGTCCTATCATGAAAAAAAAAAACAATTGCAATTCTATTTTGGGAAAAAGACAAATAAATACCCTCCAATTTGTAAAATCACATTAACAACTTCATGATAGGTTGCTGTGTTGTTAATACCTATCATGAAGTTGTTAATGGGATTTTACAAATTGGAGGGTATTTATTTGTCTTTTTCCCTTCTATTTTTATCTTGAAAATGACATCGTAGTTATTAGTTCTCCTTTTATAAGTTATCACTTATCATTAATACGATCAACAAATCAACTTATATACTCCTCTGGTCCTATTTATAGGGCAGAGAGAGAATGTTTTATTTGGTCCTATATATAAGTCATCTAATTAAATATTGAGTATGAATGTACAAGTTTACCCTTCATTTATTATATGTTGACTTCATTTTTATGTGGTATAGTGGATATTTAATATGGGTAAAGTTGTAAATTTGTTGGATTTTAGTGGAAAGTTAATGAGTTTTAAGGCTTTCCTTGGTTTGTGTGAAATATACTGGAAGTGACTTATAAATAGGACCAGATGAGTATTGACTAAACAATAGTTAATAAAAATATTTTATATTATTATATTCATGAATTATATAAATATTATTGACAATGATTTATTGTAACAACTTTTACTTGAATTGGATCTCATGACTCATACTTCAAAGTTTAAAAAGCGCTTATAAAAATGTGTGCATAATGTAACACCCCAAATTTTAGAAAATAGGAAATAAGGAATTAATTAAGATTTAGGAATATTAATAAAATATTAAAAAGCATTAAAAATGAAATTATGATGTTTTAGACATTTTTAATAATTTTAAGGATTATTTTCTTTAGAAAATAAAGAAAAAATAATTAGGAGATAAATTTGGATTTGGGAACTTTAGGAGAATTTATGTTAAGGCTTAAAGAAATTATGACTAAGAAAAATCTCTAATATGTTATAAGAATTTATTTTAGAAAATTATGTTTCAGCCCCTCCAGCTTCTATTCTTTTCATTTTAGTCCCTATTCTTAATCTTTTCATTATTTTCAATTTGGTCCTTTTTTTAAAAAACATAATTTTCTAAAATAAATTCTTATAACATATTAGAGATTTTTCTTAGTCATAATTTCTTTAAGCCTTAACATAAATTCTCCTAAAGTTCCCAAATCCAAATTTATCTCCTAATTATTTTTTCTTTATTTTCTAAAGAAAATAATCCTTAAAATTATTAAAAATGTCTAAAACATCATAATTTCATTTTTAATGCTTTTTAATATTTTATTAATATTCCTAAATCTTAATTAATTCCTTATTTCCTATTTTCTAAAATTTGGGGTGTTACACATAACACCCTGTTAACGGGATATAAAATCCAACAACAATATTACTGAATCAAATTTCAATTGAAATCGTTTATTCCAAATGTGTGATTTATTTTTCAGACATTAAAAAGTATATACAAATTAAAATTTCTTTGGTTAAGTAATGATTACTTAGAGGTTGCTATCTCATGTATGAATACGTCTATCCTATAGGACTAACAATACAAAAGACTGGTTAGTAGAGCTCAGTTTCCTCTTCAGGTTATACAAATAAAAACGGGTTTGGTTGGCCCACAGGTTTGACGGGTTGGCCCATCACGGGTTTAGGTTTGATGGGTTTGGGCTCAAAAGACCCATTTTAATATGAGCCCTATTTTTCCGAGCCCATAACCTTTTTTTTACGGGTTTCAGGTTGGCTCACGGGTTTCGGCCCTGTATTAGCAGCTCTCAGGGAAAGCAAATAAAATACATACACATACTCTTTGATGAGATGGAAAAGGTTGGGGTTTTCCTTACATATCATAGGAAGACAATAATTATATATACATATATGCATATTTGTTTTTTTAAAAAAAATATAAATGAATATCAACACTACAAAATGGTATGGAAGGCCAAAAAAAAAAATCTGCACATATGTAGTAACAAATCCAAGATCAGTTGGAGAGAACATAATAATAATGATGATAAATAAATATTTTTATATAGTTCCTTTGTGAAAAAAATACAAAGATATAAAAATAATAATAAAATCTTTAACCCATGATAATGCCTCGGATGAATAGAGAAATATGTGGGTGTTGGTTGGGGAAAATGAGGAGATTTAAACAACAAAGCATACAGCTTAAAGATCTAAAGGATTCATTGAGAAAAATAAGGAAAATAATAATAATAATAATAATAATAATAATAATAATAATAATAATATACAACAGCAAGGTCAAACAGATTTTCCATAGACTTGAGCAAATAAAGTAATAATAAAATATTAGAAGAATAAGTTCACCCCTTTGCAACAGTGATGGAGAAAGAAAAAAATGGTTAAAGTGAATGAGGATTTTATAGCACAACCGCACAGTGAAGGAAGAGGTGAGAACAAAATAGTATTACTAAGAGATATAATATATATTTATAGTTTTGAAAAAAAAATGAGTTCAAATATGTTTATAAAAAAAAAATAAACAAACGTTTTTACACATGAACAGTGAACACGCTGTCTGAACACGAAATGGTTGAAGATTGATAACATACACACACTAACAAGGATAACATTGATAGAAAGCATGTAGGGCAAAAAAGAAATATAATATTACACACACAAAACAACTCCTCACAGTGAAAAGGAAGAAGAATTTTAAAATATATATTATAATAATAACAATAACTGACAAAAATACACGCACATGAGCTAAAGGAATGGAGAAGGGATAGGAATAATAATACCATCACTACAAAAAAAAACCCTTTTTACGTCTTCAATTAATACCCGTTAATTAAAAAAATGACGTTGTATGAAACGACGTCACATATTAACAATATGTGACATTTTTTCAAACAATATACTAATTTATATGTGACGTAGTTAACCCCACCCCCCCAAGAAAACCCAAGCTTCGTCCCTCAACTCCCATTCTTCACCATCTTCACCACCAAATCCCATCACCCCCGCCCCCATTTAATCGGCCAAAGCCCCAATCTTCGTCCCTCAACCACATGCCCTCAATCTTCGGCCAAAACCCTATTTCATCAGCCTCTCTCTCCGCCTTCGTGCCCCCATTCTTCACCACCAAATCCTGTTACCACCCCCCATTTCATCAGCCAAAACCCCAATCTTCGTCCCTCAACCACATTCCCTCAATCTTCAGCCAAAACCCCATTTCATCGGCCTCTCCCTCCGCCTTCATGCCCCCATTCTTCACCATCTTCACCACCAAATCCCGTCACCTCCATCTCTTCCCTTCTTCATGCAGTGCAACGGAGAGAGATAGAACGTAGCAATGGTAGGGGAAGGACCTGCATTCAGTTAGGAGCCCAGATTTGGGTAAGCCCCCACCATGTTTCTATTCTCATTTGTTCGATGATGAGTTGGATTCTGAGATTGAATCCGATCGATATTGGGGGTTTCTTCAACTGATTAAGTCGAAGCTAGAGCTTATACTTTTAGTGAAATTTCGATGTCATGGGATTTTTGGTTGTTCTTCTCTTTTTCCCGTTTCTTCAGCTGTCATTGTGGAAAAACTCTGACTTCTGATTTTAATCAAAATATGTAGATCAGTGTTTAGGAGTGCTTATCATTGAATTGGGTTCTTATATTACTGTGGTTTTATGGTTCTCTATTTTTGACCTCTGAATCTTAAAGTGGTTCTATTGTTGTTTATAAACAATCAATATTCAGAAATTCAGAATTCCTACTGTGCACTAGCTGCTACTTATAAAGAACAATGGAGTAATTAGCATTTTGCTCTTAATTTTTTCTGAATTTGTGCGCATTCTTTGTGTTTGAAGTTTATAATAATGGTTACTTTGAATTCTTTCACCAAATTCTTTTTTAGATTTTCTATTTTCTTTGCGTGACTTTTTATTTTCTTGTTAATTTCGTTCTCTCTCTTTTTACTTCCTTCATTATCTTCACTGTCGAAGTGATGAGTAATTTGCATTTTGCTCATGGTTATTCTGAGTTTGCGACTCTGTGTAGTATTTAAATTTCTTCACCATGTTTCTATTCTCATTTTTCTGATGATGAGTTGGTCTCTGATACTGAATCCGATCGATTTTGGGGGGGTTTCAACTGATTTAAAGCTTTTAGAGGTGATTTTGAGAATGGAGGTTGATTTGGTTCAGATTTCTCAAGTCTTGTTGTTTGAGTTACTGTTCATGGACACCTATAAGAGTGATTTCGAGTTATAACTGAACTAAAGCTTAATTAAACTTAGTTAGAAGTAAGATGGAGTTTATAGATTGCTGTGCATGTTGAATTTTGGTTGGGTTTAGATATTTTTGGAAATTCTGAATTTTTGTTTCTTGGTTTGATGTTTGATTGCTTTGTTCCTCTGTAATGATTTAATGTATGCAATATCTGCTCTATTTAGCACTCTCCTCAATTGAATTATTGATTCTTTTAATCGTTCTTACCCGTGTGTAAACTAGCAGCTTTTGTTCTTTTGTATTGTGGCCAACAAACATATGAAGCAGTTGTAAGAATGCAATGTATAATAAAATGAGGAATTTCTTTTGATTCGAATAATAAAGTGATGAAATAAGAGTTCATTTCATGTTTTTTGAAGCTCATATAGTGATGAAATGAGAGTACATTTCATGTTAGAGGTTTAGTAGAATTTATTAATAGGATTACCTTGCATCAGTTAACTTGAGTTCATTTCATGTCAAAGCTTTGTGTAAGCCATTAATCTTATTGTTGGTTTGCTCTGTTCCCCTGAAGCAATATTGATTTTATTAGAATTTTTGGTTTCATTTTTTATTATCATATATTGTAAATGTAATTTTTGGATGTCACATTTACAAGGGGAGACTCTGCCAAATTTTTTTAAAAATTCCCATTTCTTCACAAGGTAGTGAGCTAAACTTGACTAATTTGTTGTAAATGGTATAGGTTTAATAAAATGGATCGTAGTTAGATGCATGCATTGAGAACAACTAAAGAGTATCAAATAGGGGTAGAATAATATATTAAATTTTCCAAAAGAAACGTGCCTAGTAAGAATGACATGTATCTTTGCCTTTGTGTGAAGTATACAAATGCTTATTGTAAGGTCGTTAATGATATAAGGGATCACCTTCTTTGTGATGGGATCAATCTCCGTTATAAGAAGTTGGTTTGGCATGGGGAATTGGGAAGTATTGTACATGCGTGCACGTCACAAAATGTAGAAGCAGCTGTGGATGATGTTTGTGATGATGGAATGGACAACATGATCAATGACATTGGAGCGGAGTCATTTTCTGTGGTAGATGAGTTTGATAAGTTGCGGAGTGATGTAGAGACACTGTTGTTTCCGGGGTGTACTAAGTATACTCGGTTGACCGGTGTCCTAAAATTGTTGATAATAAAGACAGAAAATGGGTCGGCAAACGAGGGTTTCTCACAGATGCTTAAAGCTTTGAGTGATATGTTCCCGGCCGGTAATGTGCTTCCGAAGCGTATGCACGAGGCTAAAAAAATTTTAAGCAAGATAGGCATGGAGTATAAGAAGATACATACTTGCCCTAATGATTGCGTATTCTACTAGAATGAGTATGAAGGACTAAAAGAGTGTCCAAAATGTAATACTTCTAGGTATAAGCTGAGGAAGGATGCCGTTGGTGATGATGATGGATCAAAGAAAGGGTCACCTTTGAAAGTAATGTGGCACCTTCCAATTGTGCCACGATTTAAACGCTTGTTTTGCAAATGAGGAAGAAGTAAAGAAACTGAGATGGTATTGTGATGAGAAAATCTCCTATGGAAGATATCTCTGGCACCCTGCTGATTCTCCTCATTGGAAAAAGATTAATTCCATGGTTCCTGAATTTGGTGGTGAGCCGAGGAACCTTCGTCTCGGACTGTGTACAGATGGTTTCAACCCTTTTGGGAGTATCAATAGCACACATAGTGCTTGGCCAGTTTTGCTAGTCATTTACAACCTGCCTCCTTGGTTGTGCACGAAACGCAAATATGTGATGATGTCAATGATGATTTTGGGGCTAAAACAGCCTAAGAACAATATCGATGTCTACCTGGTACCTTTGATTGAGGACTTGAAGATGTTGTGGGAGAAAGACGTCGATGTGTTTGATGTGTAAAGGCAAGAGACATTCAAGTTGCAAGTTATGCTATTTACCAGAATAATTGACTTCCTTGCATATGGCAATATTTTAAGTTATATGGCATGTCCTATATGTGAGCCTAGCACACAGTGCCACCAGCTCAAGCACGGAAGAAAGACCATCTGCCTCGATCATTTGAGGTTTCTTGATCAGTTCCATCCTTACCGTAGACTACGAAGTGTTTTAATGGCTCATCTGAGTACTGATCTGCTCTGACCCCCTTAACTGGGGAGGAAGTTTATCATTGTATTGAGAATATCAATGTGAAATTCGGTAAGAAATAGAAAACAAAGGCCAGTTCTGAGAAGATCATTTCGAACAAGAGGTCAATCTTTTTTTATATACCTTATTGGTGATATCTCAATGTGAAGCACAGTATTGATGTGATGCATGTAGAAAAAAATGTTGGTGATAGTCTTGTTGGGACACTGTTGCACATACAAGGGAAGACAAAAGACGGACTCAATGCACGATTAGACTTGGTTGAAATTGGTATAAGACAACAGTTGCATCCTATAGTCAGTGAAAATGGCAAGAGGGCTTATCTAGAACCTGCTGCTCATAAACTTTCCAAACAAAAGAAAAAAAGTTTGTGTGAGTGTTTACGTGGGATCAAGGTGCCGTAGGGTTATTCTTCTAATGTTAGCAGACATGTGTCTATGGGTGATTTAAAGTTGGTGGGAATGAAATCCCATGATTACCATGTATTGATGCAACAACTCTTACCAGTTGCTATAAGAAGCATTATGCAAGATGATGTGAGGATGAATATAACAAGACTGTGTATGTTTTTCAATGTGATCAGCAGCAAATTCATCGACACTGAAAAGCTCGACAAGTTGAAGAATGAGGGTTACATCATATTGTGCTAACTAGATATGCACTTTGATCTAGCCTTTTTCGATATTATGGTGCACTTGATGTTCATTTGGTAAGGGAGATAAGGCTCTGTGGCTCGGTTTATCTAAGATGGATGTACCCTTTCAAGCAATTCATGAAATTCTTGAAAGGGTATTCCAAGAACCCACATCGACGTGAGGCATCCATTGTTGAAAGATACTTAGTTGAAGAGGCAATGAACTTTTGCAAATCGTATCTAAAAGTGGTTGAGTAAATCCCCGAACATGAAGGTGGGATCGGAGGGGGTACGGGGCATCAAAGTGAAGACTATGTGCCATGAAGAGGTATTACAAAACACCTATACATCTTGAATAATATGGAAGAAGTGCACCCTTATTTGAATGAGCATAAGAGGATCCTGAAAGAAAAGAACCCGAAAAAGAGTGACATGCATATTTCTAATGAGCATAACAGGACATTTATTGGGTGTTTCAAGGAGTATGTTGAAAATGAGACCAGTGTGCTGGATACAATAAGATGGTTAGTTAGAGGGCCTCATTTTGAGGTCGTTACTTGAGGCCTTTTTGACTAAATGGTTAATCCTTCTACACTAAGGCCCAAGACAACAACAACACCATGCAAAATAGTGGCGTGATGGTGGTAGCCAAAGTGATGCACTTCTCTAGTTTGAAAGATAAAAACCCAAGATTGGCTTCCATGGCATATTATAGGGTAATTGAAGAAATTTGGGAAGTTAGTTACACCAAGTTCAAAGTTCCAATCTTCAAATGCAAGTAGGTTAACAATAGCGCAGTTGGGATTGTGCTCTTTATTTTAGCAAGAAATTGATCTTCACATAGTTGGGTACAGAGATTAGCCCTTTGTTTTAGCAAGTCACGCAAAACAAGTTTTCTATGTAATAGATCCTACAAATAAGCAATTGTCCATAGTCCTGCAAAGTAAAAGGCAAAAGGACTGTGCTCCCAATTTAGATCTAGATGAGATACCATGCTTATGCACAAATCTACCTAAACCAAGAAAATTAGAATTGATAGATGATGACGACCAATTTACATTTAGAAATGATCATTGTGGGGGGATATGTGATAATAACTTAAGTGATAACCTTTTTGAATTATCATGTATTTCTATTTTTGTTTTGGCTTTGTGAAAGTTGTGGCACTGTACTAACTCATCTCATATCTGATTTGTTAACAGGTACATGGCAGAGGATTCTAACAATCAGCAATAGAGTGATCCCCCTCAAAAAAAGGGCAGAGGTCTGACAAAGCTCAATGTCAAGGGACAAATGTGCAGACTATCCATGTGGATTTTGACGATGACATGAATCCTATCGGGGAAGTTGGCACAAATTTCGTCAGCTATGTTGGTTCTGTGGTGAGGAAGCGGATAAGCATCTTCAATACCGATTGGAGGACGGTCAATAAAGACATTAAGGATCAATGTTGGTCAGATATTTTGGTATGTCTTATCATTATATTTCTATTTGTTCCTAATATGCATGTATTTTTATTTTTAGTTAACTCAACTGATGTGTTTGTTTTTTTTTGCACAACATTGATGTCCCAAACACCAAATAGTTCAAGGATTTTTGGTTGAAAGAAGCGCCAGATGTGGAAGAATTTCAAGAAAACTCTGAGAAGAGACTACATGTGGGGGGATAAGAAGGGTGAAGATCCATGTCAGATCTATTCCAATATTGACCTAAATACTTGGAAGAAGTTTGTTGCATCACGGCTAGATTCTAAGTTCTAGGTGTGTATATTTCATAAATAACTCTTTAACTTTGGTTTAAAATTGCACTATTAACACATTATATTAGTTAACTAACTTAGTCTTAGTTTTACAGGAGGAGAGTGAAAAAGTTGACCCAGAAACAAATTGCAGAAATGGAGGAAACGGCATGATCCGATCCTACCATTGTTGTAGAGCCTCTGATGCCCTTCCCACATCATACTAAATGGGCTGAGGGAAGGAAGAATAAAGAAGGAAAATTTGTAACTCTGGAGATTAAGGCAGTTGCAAAGAGGATTGTAAGTATTTTACTTGGTTATTTATTCATTTAACTTGTGGTTTTGTAGCACATTACAAACTATGATTTTTTGGGTCATTGCAGGATGAACTTGAGCAAGAGGCCATCCAAGGGTCCTTCATACCTTCTGGGAGGATGGACATCCTGGCCATGGTAATAAGAAAGCCCGACCATCTCGGTCGAGTTACTGGGGAGCTGAGGAATGTAGGGCTGACCAAGTATTTCGGCCGTAAACCCCTATCATCTGCTTGTAGAGAATCTACTGAGGAGATTGTAGACAGAGTTTGGACAGAGATGGGAGCCCAGTTCCAAGAGCAAGTTGCTGCACAGGTCCAGCAGTAGGTGACAGCACAAGTCCAGCAGCTTACAGGGCAAATGACGGAGCAGATAAGGGTGTAAGTGAGGCACATGTTCAAGCGTCTACGATACAACTCGAACTCACATCACAATCTGATAAACATAGATAGCAGGTTTGAGCATCTACTACATATGTTGATTACTAAATTCCAAGTTCATCAATTAGGCTTACTCTGTATATTTTCATCCCTTGTAGGAGTCCGCCGATACTGGCGGTCCAAGCGGCAAAGATAGCCGCAATTAGCCTTTACTGTTAGGATTAATTGTTGAGGACGACTCAAATCCCACACCAGACAACAACCCTAACGTTAGAGAGGAGTGTTATCTCCATCTTGATGTCCCTCGCCTGGGCCTGATCGCCAGTTCCCAAAGGCTACCTTCATATATAATTTGTCTATCCGGGAGGACCAAGTGAAGGTGTCTTTACAACTGTCTAGAAGAATGACACGGGGGCAGCTGTAACCTTTCCTAATAAGGAAGTCACCGAACTAGGCGAGGCGATCGGGGCATTCATCTTGTGGCCTAGACGACTTGTACACAAGACTCCGCAAAAGGCGTCGGTTGATGTGGTATGTACACATAAGTTTTGAGTTTGCTTGTTTGATATTTTTCTGGTTTGGGAATAATATAACAATATTTTTTTCATCGCCCACAGATATTTTCAGACAAATATCCTTCTCTCCAGCTCCTGCGGGAGATGCAGCCAAATTTGAACTATGTATCCTTTACGATGCCTCCAGGAGTAGTCAATCCTGATCGTACATACGAATTTGGGCTTGATAGTTCCTGAGATATCATGGAGTTTTTGAAGATGGAGGAAATTGACCTTGGATGGCTTGAGTTAGCAACTATGTAATAAATGAACATTACTTTTTATGTCTATGCAATATTTCTTATTTAATCCTTTTTTTATTTCAATTTATCTATGATATATAGGTACTTCCACAAATTGTGTAACGAATTAGGTAGGGGAGCATATAGATTCTTCAGTCCAATGGCCCTGGTGAGGAGGGATAATTTCAATACCCCGGCGGAGAAGAAGAATTATGATGAGTCTAGGGTCAACCAACCCAAGCTTAAGACAATCATTGTTTTTAATTGTTTTTAGGGAGATCTTTGGTTAACTAAAAAGGCCTCTAGAGGTATCCCTCTAGGCTAGGCTTGGGTTGGGTGGATTAATACCGGAATCCCACTTACTAATCCCTCCAACACCAAGCTGATTAAGCTTAAAAATCAAAGTGAATTTGTTAGTTGTAAGGGGCTCTTAATCCGACAACCGGGATCCCAAATTGCCACTTAATTAATCCTAGGGTTCAATTAATTACTGGAATCCCACATAATAAATTAAAACACTAGGATTGAAGTCCAATGTAACTCATGAAATTTAACAAACTCAATAGCCAATTCACAAATGCAAATGCTTGACAAAATGGTCTACTAAATGAGAATCCTCAAGTAGCACAAATATTAACTAAAACATTCATTTAAAATGATGGATCCATACATTCAAACAAAGTTCAAGCTAATGAAGAGCTATTGTCAAACATACACAAATGCAAATAAAGCTATAAATGTTTCCATCACTCTCTAACAAAAGATAGGCATGAAGAATACAACATTGCACATAAAAAACTCTAGAATCCTAGAAAGATGTAAATACAAGAGGAAGAGAGAGTGGGAGAACAAGAAATCCCCTAATAAAGCTCCAAGCTCATGCTTCTAGCCTCCACACTACAAAAAAAGGGGGGCTTTAGTAGCAGTTACATTAGTAGCAGAACATCAAAACCGCTAGTAATTATGAATTAGTAGCGGTTACAAGCGGAAACCGCAAGTAAATATGATGTTTTTGACCACTGAAGTAGTAAGTGGCGGTTTGTGGGAAAAAACCGCAATAAAATTGGTGCCCTTTGGCGGGATTAGTAGTGGCGTAACTTTAGTCACGGTTTAGGAAGAAAAAACCGCGAGAAAACGAATGGCCGCTGAATTAGTGGCGGTTCTGGTCAAACCGCCACTAATTGCTCGTGAAATAAATGCAACTGCATTTATTACGCTGCATTTAGTTGTGGTTTGAGCCACGATTTTTGCTCAAACCGCAACTATTAGTCAGAACCGCCACTAAATGCATTAGTTTAAAAGGCTCATGCCTTTTCTCTGAAAAGGCACGAGACTTTTTAGAGAGAAAGTGATGTACGTGACGTGAATTCAACCGATACAAGGAATAGGAGGCGTGTTTTGTCCTATATTCAGTCAAAATCATGGTCAGAAAGAGCGATCGCAATAGAGAGAAGAGGCCAACACTTGTGAATAATTTTGTGAATAAAATGGTGAAAAGAAAACAAAAGCTAAATGAAAAAGAGGGCAAAGAAATATCTTTGATTTGTATGAAATTTGGAGCTTAATGATTTTATATATTTGAGTTAATTGTAGAACTCATCAACCCTCTTTCTCTCCTACATAAGAGGAGGCAGACAAGCTAAACAAACCAAGAAAGAACCAAAGTAACCAAAGAACAGAGATGCAGAGAAAGAAAGCAAAGGACCAGAAACATGGAGAGCTCACTGTAAGCTCACCAAGGTGAACTCACGGCGAGCTGATAACAATTCTGCCTCCCAAGTCAGGCTGGCTTGCCGTTGAGCCCACGGCAAAAATACCAAATACTACGTATTTTGATTAAAATAGCTGACTGAAATGGGATAAAAGGAGTTTTCTGAATCAATGATGTAGGGGAACACACTTAGGGCATATTTTGGGAGTCTTGGAGCTTGAAGAGAGGCTTGGGAAGTGTTAGGAATCTTGGAGGACCTTGGAGAAATTCAAGTTTCATGCATCTTGGTTTCCTTTCTCCTTCCTTCTTCTCCCTTTTGCTGTGATGAACTCTATATTAATTTTTCTTTTCATTTTTTATCTTTCCATGTGTAACTAAAACCCTATTCTAGGTTTCTTTGAACCATTTAATGGATTGAACTTTGTATTTCCTTTCTTTGATGCATTAAATGAATTCTTATGTGTGGATATTCATCTTGCTCGTATTTGTACAAGTGTTTGATCACCACTTGATTTGTTAAATGAAATATGGCTTAAGAGAGAGAGCATTTTGTTTTAGAACTTGGGTGAAATCATGTTAGACTTGAAGTTTATGGTTTTAAATGGATGGTTAGTTGGTAATATAGAGATATAATTACTAACCTAACATTGTCCATAGGAGGTTGGTGGAGTATTTATGACTTGCATTAATTGTGGCAAGAGGTTGTGCAATTAATGCAAGTAGAAATTTGATTTTGACTTGAGAAAGCTTTTTCAAATGAAATTGAACCTAGGGCTCACACATTAATTCATTAGATTGCTAAAAGGAAAGGAATTTACTAGTTCATGAAGTTAAATGGGGATAAGTAACCCTAGTCCCTCTTATCCATTCTTGACAAGTGTTTTCTAAATCATCTATCTATTTTATAACTTTTTGTGACTAAACCTTAAATATAAGTAGACCCTTGATATTAATCTTTTACATGTTAAATCTTCAAAACCGAAATTTGCTTTAGCTCAACTTAATTTAATTTACTAAGCCTTCTGTTTGATCACATTTGTAATCAAATCCCTGTGGGAACGATACTTTCTTATCACTTTATTACTTGGCACGACCCGTGCACTTGCGTTGTGAACAGATGCGATGAACCTTCCGAACGGGCACCTAGTAAAGTTAAATGGGACGACGAGTTGACCAAACTACCGGTAGGATAAGGGGGTCAACTATACGGTAGGTTCTGCGGGAGTGTAGGCCAGAGTTACCAGCGATTCCTGATAAACGCTTTGGACTAAAGAAAGATTGATAAGGATTCTAAAAAGTTCGCGTGGAACGAAATTATGAAGGTTTGTTGAACTAACTTTAAGCTTATTTATTGTTTATTATTTATTATTATTAGAATGTGATTTTAATTAATACTATAGGGAATATTCTTATTATATGTTATTTAATATTTATTTATTATTATTGGAATTTGATTTTAATATTAGTTTTAGGAATTATATTTATTATTTATTACTTCTTTTTTTTTATTATTGTAATTTGATTTTAATATTAGTTTTACGAAATGTATTTATGATTTGTTATTTCTTATTTGTTATGTTTGGAATTTGATTTTAATATTAGTTTTAGGAAATGTATTTATGATTTGTTATTTCTTATTTGTTATGTTTGGAATTTGATTTTAATATATATTGTAGGAAATGTATTTATGATTTGTTATTTGTTATGTTTGGAATATGATTTTAATTATTATCATCATAATATTATTTAACCATAGTTAAATTTTATATTTTACAAAGGAAGTTTGATGTGTGGGACATTAGCAAGAATTGGACAGAATCAAAGATGGGAGACGGTCGGAAGAACAAGCTGTTGGAGTTGTTCAAAGGAAGAGATTAGATGGGGAGTAGACCGCTTCAGGAGGTGATCGATGATGTCCCTGGTGGCATCCCTGCGGATGCGTAGGAGAGATATGTGCGTTGGTAGAGGGGAGACATAGGGAAGGTATAATGAATAATATTATTGAATTGATATGGAAATATCATATTGGAGAAATATTTTTGAATTACTGATGATTATTCAATTTTATTTTACATCAACAAAAGAGGTTGCAACAAGGTCTTGCTACTAAGGCACATCAGAAGGTTCATCATACGGCTGGGACGAAGCCGTTTTCGGTTGGCTACAGAGATATGGTATGAAGGAATGAAGCTTTGTTGTTTAATTTAAAAATAATTTCATTTTATATATTAATATTTAGTTGTATCATAATTTTCAGGCGGTTGAAGCTGCGAAGAAGGGGTAGAAGGCTACCTACGGTTTTACCAAATAAAGCACAGACACATGGACGGGAGCCCAACATCGAGGGAGGCTGAGGAGCAAATTGTAAATTTTTTTTATTTATTTATTTATTTTAGTATTATATTTTTAATAAGAACGATATTAAACTAAAATTGTAAATATGTTTGTGTGTGCAAGTTAGGATTGAAGAAGCGGAGACAGAGATCAGCATGTCACAGGGGAACAATGTAGACCCCACTGCCTCGCTCAGGGCTGCCTTAGGGCCTCATGAGCACCCTGACAAGGTGCGCGAGATGGGATTCGGAGCCCGACCTTCGGTGGTGTACAGCAGGTCAAGCGACCCAAGCAGCGCCTAGTCTGCAGCTTTGAACCAACCATCCACCAGTGGCCCGATTAGGAGAGACGCTGAGTATGAGGCGCAAATGAGGGAGTGGCTCACTAGAGCCGGGAATTCGGGCCGAGCCTGTCGGGCCGGCCCGTTTAGGCCCTAGCCCGAGGAGGGCCGGGCTTTGATTTTAGACCCAAAAAAGGGGACCGGGCTTAAACGGGCCGGCCCGTTTAAGCCCGTTTATTGCCTCTCCCTTTTTTTAAACATTTTTTTTATTTTTATTTGCTCAAAGAGTTAAATGGGTATGCTATTTTTGTATATATGCATATAGACGATAATTATTTTGAATACTTATTATGTTAGATTCAAGTCCCGTATGTCCCACTTTTATACTTTAATTCCTTATTACTAAGAATATTCTATATAATTGTGGTGTGACTTCTAGTTCTAGACTTAGTACATAATTTATGAGTTGTTAAGTTGGTATATAGCAATGCACTAATGCTTGATAAGTTTGTATTTAAATATAATTTGGATCATATATATTTATATTTTTTATTATAGGTCCATTATTTTCGTTAGCAATACATATTCAAAATTAAGAAAAAAAATATTTAAAAAAGGCGAAGCCCGCAGGCCGGCCAGAGGCCCGACGACTCAAGGGCCGGGCTTCACAAATAGGGGGTTTTTTTGTTCGCCGGCTAAAACGGGCTTGGCCCGTTTAATCCCGGCCCGTGGCGGGCCGGCCCATTTAAGCCCGGCCCGCCCGAATTCCTACCTCTATGGCTCACTCAAGAGATTATGGAACGGGTGACGGATCAGGTGTACGACAGACTGGAGTTCTGGGTGGAAACCGCCAATAGCACGCTCGAACAGATACAGTAGTGGGTCGACACAGATGGATCTCCTTTGCGAGTACCACTACCTCCACGTCCACCAAAGCACCCTCACAACCGTTCTCCGGAGCATCAAGACGACGATCAGCCTCCTGTGTAGCTCTAGGGTCTTTTTTTTTATTAGAATGTTTGTTAATTTCAGGATTTTAGTTGAACATTTTTATATTTAAATGTTTGTTAATTTGAATATTTGTTGTTCAAACATTTCTTATTTTCAATATTGCATAATTTTGTTAGTTGTTATGATCTTATTTAATTTTTACTTAATACTTAGTGTGATAATTTTTCTTAACAGTTAAAACAAAATGTTTCTTCGTGACTAATAAATAAACATTTATTATTTGTTATTATCTCATACGATATTTAAAAAAAAGATATAAATTTATTGTTTTGACGAAAAAAATAAGAAAATTAGTGGTAGTTTGTAACCGCCACTAATATGTAAAATATATATAAAAAAAAGTAAACTTAGTGTCGGTTTTGAACCGCCACTAATTTCAAAACACTTAGTGGTGGTTCAAAACCGCCACTAATATAATACTCTGATAAATGCCATCTATTCCTGTTCCAACGGTCATGTGGATCGACGATGATGATGATCATGTGGATCCATTTAACGATGTTGTGCATGATGCTTTCAGGGTGGTTGGTGACGGCATCGGTAGTCAGGAAGGGGTTGAAGGACCACTCCCGGAGATTTTCCGAAATGAAGCTGCAAAGAATTTTTTCGACCTTATGATAGAAGCAGATAAGCCATTATTTCCAGGTTCAACTAAAAACTGGCTCATTTCATTTCTAGTTTTGTCAGATAAACGTTACTTTTAGACTAAGAATATTGTTTATTCAGGGTGCAGTAAATATTCGAAACTATCATTTCTTGTCAAGCTCTATCATATCAAGTGCTTGTGTGGCTTCAGCGATAAGGGGACGTCGATGGTGTTAGAATTATTGGGAGATGCATTCTCTCAAGCAGAAATCGAACATTCATTCTACGAAGCAAAGAAGACTATTAACAAGTTAGGATTGAACTACACTAAAATCCATGCATACCCGAATGATTGTATGTTGTATTTAGGAGACGACACCGAGTTGGACAGATGTAAGCGGTGTAATGCGTCGCGATACAAACAGGCAAAGAGGGGACGAATAGCAACCAAGAAGCCTGCAAAGATTCTTAGATATTTCCCCTGACTCCAAGACTTCAAAGGTTGTATATGTCATCCAAAACGGCTGAGCACATGCGGTGGCATTCATTAGATCCCAACGTCAACGAGAAGTTGAGGCATCTTAGGGATGCTGAGGCTTGGAAAGCGTTTGATGCCCAATTCCCAGAATTTGCCAGTGACCCGAGAAATGTCCGCCTTGCTATCGCATCAGATGGGTTCAATCCGTTTAGGAATCTTAGCACTACGTACAGTATATGGCCTATGGTACTGATACCGTACAACTTGCCCCCTTGGATGTGTATGAAACAGAGCTCATTCATTCTTTCGATGATTATTCCAGGGAAGAAAGCTCCTGGAAATGATATAAATGTCTACCTTCAACCATTAATACAGGAGTTGAAGGAACTTTGGAGCAACGGAGTTGAGACGTATGACGCTTACAGTAAGACGCTCTTCACACTCCTTGTGTCGTTGATGTGGACAGTGAGTGATTTTCCCGGACTTGGCACATTGTCTCGTTGGAACGTACATACGGGCAGAGCTTGCCCCAACTGTAGTCGTAAGTGGTGCTTCATGGGTCATCGGCGGTTTCTTCCTAGAGGTAATAGGTTCCGGCTGCAGAAGATTAGATTTAATGGATCATAGGAAATAAGAGATCCTCCTGTGTTTTTGTCTGGCACAGATGTTCTTCAACAGCTTGAAGATGTTCACGTAGAGTTCGGGAAGAGAGACAGAGTTCAGCCTGAGGGCAGAAGGGGACGCGGCCAGTCCTAAGGGGAAAACGTGCAGCAATGGCAAAAGAAGAGCATTTTCTTTAAGCTCCCCTACTGGAAATCTAATCTGCTTCGCCACTGTCTTGATGTCATGCACATAAAAAAAAATGTGTGTGACAATGTTTTGTATACGTTACTAAACGAGTCCGGAAAGTCCAAGGACCATCTCCAAGCAAGGAAAGATCTGATGGTGATGGGAATACGTGAAGATGCATGGCCGGATGAGAATGACAAGTTTGCCCCAGGCTCATTCACACTGATAAGAGCCAACAAGGAAGTCTTCTTCTCCACACTTAAGGACGTTGAGGTCCCTGATGGTTATTCAAGCAACATCTCAAGATGTGTGGACATGCACTCTAAGAAGATTGCCTGATTGAAAAGCTATGACTGTCACGTTTTGCTCCAGTAATTCCTACCTCTGGCAATTAAAAGCACACTGCCCCTGGAGGTGTCTAATGTTTTGGTTCAACTCAGTTCTTTCTACCGACAGTTGTATGCAAAGGTTTTGGACAAAGCAGATCAATTGCAGGAAAAAATCGTTCTAACGCTCTGTCATATGGAGATGATATTTCCCCCCTCTTTCTTCACGGTCATGGTCCATCTCACTGTACACCTCGTTTAAAACGCAAAGATGGGCGACCCAGTTCAATACCGCTGGATGTATCCCCTAAAGAGGTCAGCTGATTCATTTTTCCAGTAGTTTCATATTTTGTTTCAGTTACCTTATTGAACTTGTAATTACATATACTTGGGGAAATTGAAGTCGTATGTGAGGAACAAAGCATCTCTAGAGGGTTCTATAGCAAAGGGATACTCTGGTGACGAGGTGTTAACATATTGTTCGCACTATTTTGATGATGACGTCGAGACTTCATTCAACTGCCCTCCTCGTGTTGATGACAGCCCCACTAATGTCCAGTCACCTTCCAACACATTATTCCCGCCTGTCGGTGTTCGCATCGCAAGTGCACGGGTAGCGCCAAGTAATAAAGTGATAAGTAAAGTATCGTTCCCACGAAGATTTGGTCCAAAACCCGGTCAAGCAATGATTGTCACACTCTCGCCCAATTTGAGTAATTTAAATATTGCGATTGAGAAATTAACTACGAATATAAACATATGCTAAATGAAAATAAAATTATAGACAAGTGATTCTTCAACTTCAAATATAAAATGGGTCCTAAGAATATGTATCCCCCTTGTACTTCATAAAACTCAATTAACCTCCTCTCAAAGATGCTCTCAATAAAACCATGTGCTAATATAGGATTCACAGAGTACTTGTAAAAGCTCTCTCAAGTCAAGAACAAGTGTTTGATCTCATTAATTGCACAATCTCTTGCTACAATTAATAAAACCCAATTTTCAAGCTTCAATCCTAATGTGACTATGTAAGGTTAGCAAGTATATCTCTATCTTACCAACAAAACCATCCATTCATCATGCAAACTTCAAGTTCTTACACTATTTTACCTAAGTTCTACACTCAATCTAGCCCTCTCAAGCATCAATCAAGTGAACCCAACATCTAAATGGTGATCAATAACTTAAAAGCTTTAGGAGAAGAGTAAAATAAACACATACATCTCATGAATCACAAAATAAGAGGAGGAATCAAGAGTTAATCCATACAAGGGTTCAAAATAATCTTAGAATCAAAGTATTTAGCTACTCATATTCAACAACTCCATGAGAGCATACATATATACAAGAAAAAACATAGAACAAGAGAAGAGAATGAAGATGGAGAAGATGAACCAAGAGGAGAAGCCCAAATATCTTCAAAGCTCCAATCCCAAGCTCAATCCCCACCAAGCTCCAAGCCCTAGCAGAGAAAAACACTCCCAAAATGTCCTAGAAGTCGAAGAATAATCGCCTCCCCCGAAACCCTAGCTTTTATATCACTTAAATCTGTCAAAAACGCGCAGCAGCGCAGTCTGCTTGCCTTGAGCTCGCCGCGACGAAGCCACGGCGAGCTGCAAGTTTTTCTGCCAAGTTTAGGGGTTTGGCTCGCCGCGGCTAGGCCACGGCAAGTGGAGACCTTTCTGTAATTTTGGAATTTCGGGGACCTGTCTGTAATTTGGGAATTTCAAGGTCATTTTCTGTAATTTCTACAATTCTTCCAGAAACTTATATTTTCCCTTTTTTCTTGAAATTTCAGCATCCAACCCCAATTTCTCCCCTTTTCAAGTGTTCTTCTTAATCCGGGATCCCTTGGTTTTTGTATCAAAATATTCCTACAAGATTTACACAAAAACAACATAAGAAACTAACTAGAAATATGAGCAAAATCTACACAAATGAAAAATGATGTGCAACCAAAAATCAAATGAGCATTTTCCTATCTTAAGTATCCAAAAATTATAAATGATTGAATAAAATATCAAGGAAAATATGTTAAAATGACATGAATTCCTGGGAATTATCAGTCGGAAATCCAATTGGAGGAAGTCAGTATTACAGGCTCACTCCCACTGAGAGATTGCAAGCACACAGACATGTCTTGAGAAATTGTCCTCAAGTAGAGCCCTACATTCAGTAAGAATTCTAACACTATATACATGTATCATGTTTTTTTATTTCCAAACCACAGAACCCTCTGATATGTTCCATTGAATTTTAGGGATTTCCGTTGTTATGATAAACGCCAACTACGAAGCCGCACAAGGTATTCTGCTGAAGTGGATAAAAAGGTCCATAGAGAGTTTCCAGATTGTTTTGCACGGAGGATACTCAACGACAACAATCCTCATCCGCCTGATATGGTAAATCTAGCAACTGGTTCACTCGACTATGTCAGGAGATATACGGCGTACAACGTCAACGGTTTCAAGTTCCACACTGTTGCAAGGGATGAAGGTTCACTCACCCAGAATTTCGTAGTCTTTGGCACATTTTGTACAAGGAGTTATGCCAGCTCACGGGATACAGACATGTAATTTGGAGGCATATCATACTATGGGAAGCTTGTGGACGTCATCGAGCTTAACTATCAAGGTCATTTCACCGTGCCTTTCTTCAACTGCATGTGGGCAGACACCAGAACTTCTTAAGGCATTACCATGGACAGCTTGGGCATCACGTTCGTCAATTTCTTGAGGCTCATTCACACTGGGGAAATGGCAGATGAGGAGCCATATATTATTGCCTCACAGGGGCAGTAGGTTTACTATGTGGAGGATCAGAAACGCAAAGATTGGCACATGGTGATTCATATGAAGCCTCGTGACCTCTACGAAATGGGTGACGAAGATGATCTGGAACTAGGCAGCCAGCATTTTGAACCTAACAACTTCGAGAACCTCATTTCGGAAGAAGACGGTCATGAACCAGTAGTTAGGTGAGGCTTTTCACTACAAATAATTTAAACAAATTTGAAAACCATTAGAAATAAAAATTTATATATTTGTTTATCTTCTTTTTAGGCGAGAGCAAGAAGAAGATGATTGAAGCAGCCAGCCATAATAATTTTTCATTTTGTAAAATTTTCATAACAATGTGTATCAAACATTCATATATCATGTTTTATTTAATGTAGCTTGAGTATATTTTTTTAAAATTAGTAAAACTTAGTAGCGGTTCTATACCTACTAGTGGCGGTTCCATAACCGCTACTGACGTTGTGAACGTGTTTTGTAGCGGTTTTGTAACCATTGTCCAAACCGCCACTAAATCCCGCTCAGGGCACTATAAATATCCACCCCCTCCCCTCATTTTTCTTCACACATTCATACAATTCCTTCTCTCTCACCTTCCAATTTGTTCCCAAACTGACCAGCAATTTTTTCTCTTTTGTTTTGTTAACAATTTAACTTAAGTATTTTTTATTTCGAGTTTTTGATTTTATTTTTTGATCTTATCTGTTTGCTAATATGCTTTGTTTTTCAGGTTACAATATTGAATTTTTTGTCACTCTTACTGATAAATTTTTTTTGATTTATTATCATAATGTTGATACAACGTAGTTAATTTATTGTTTATTTTAAACTAATACTTAATTTACTGTTTTATATATTGTTTTTTATGCATATGGTGATTGTTAATATAGTTGAGAATTTCTTTTATTTTAACAAAAATGAAAATTGTAATTAATAGATTTTATTATCACTATTTTTTCAACATACTTAATGAAATTTCTCGAATATCTAAACGTGTTTGTTTTTTTCCATCCGTCAACATTTATAGCGGTTAATAACCGCTACTAATTCCAAAAGAAATTCAATTATTTTATATAAAATAGTAGCGGTTTTATAGCATCGCTAGTAGTAGTGGCGGTTTGAGTAGCGGTTTTAACTGCCACTAATAAAATAGAGGCATTTTTTTTCATTAGTGTTGGTTTGACCAGCGGTTCAAACCGCCACTAATGTGAAGAGGGAAATTTTTTTGAAATTATTCTAATTTTTTATTTAGTGGCGGTTTTTAAAACTTTAGTAGCGATTTAATAACCACTACTGAATTAGTGGCGTCGTTGACCTTACTTTCCGCTGTTTATATAACCGCTAGTAAATGTTTGTCACGGGTGTTTTAGTGGCGGAGTTGAAAACCTCTAGTAACATGTTAGTGGCAGTTGAAACCGCTACTAATCAACCTTTTTAACCGCTACTAAAGCCCGCATTTTTGTAGTGATCACCAAGGATTTATGCCCTCTAGCTGCTGTCTTCCATGAGGAAGTCACCAACAAGAGAAATGAGAGTGGGTGCCATGGAGATTTGGGGTGGAGAGGAAAGTGGAAGAAGAAGATGGAATGAGAAAATGAGAGAGCTAGGGTTTTGAAGGATGTGTGGTGAACTAAATCTGTGTTCTAGGGCTTCAATTTTCATATTTATATGTCTAAGAACCTGCCCAAGTGAGCGGGTATCAAATTTGACCCGAAGAAAGTCTGAAATTCACATCCTACTATATTGTCGCAGTGCCGCCACGGCGAGATGCATTGTTCTCTGGCTCTTTTGGGGCTCACTTTCCGTGGTGAGGCCAAAACAAGTGAGGGTGATTCTACCTCTTTGATGAAGCCATGGCGGCAAGGCCACGGTGAATGACAGAATGTTCTGCCCCTTAGTTTGGCCTTCTTCATCCGGGATCCGATCTTTTGGTCCTGAGCGACCCTACAAGTAGAAATAGGATAGAAAAAGGATCAAATAGCCCTATAAACCAATTCATACAAATTAATCTACAATTATGGCCAATTAATCTTAATCTAACACTAATTTGACCTAAGAGTCTAAGTTCTACGTTAAGCATTATTGGACCAATATCGCATCTTAATCATGTTAATTGCCTCAAATTAGACATATAAAAGCATTACAAATCAGAGATTCGTCAGTGCGATAATAAAAATTAAACTTATGATTAATACTCTCTCTAATCTTGAACGTAGGAGTTAGATAAATAATCTATAGAAATTTAAAATTATAAGTTAGTTAGTCAATTGTAACAAATTTAATGTCAGTTGGTTATCCTAAAATGCCCCTTTAATCTTTCCTCTTTATTACTGACAGTCATTGAAGTGTTTGCTTGCAATTAGTCAGATCACAAATAAAATGACAAATCAAGTTCATATAAAAATTTATTAAGTTATTACAAGAATGTCATAGAAATAATTTGGACAAGAAATAAGTTTGTCATTAGTCAATATGCCAATATAAAGCCACAATCCAGGCTTCTCTCCTGTAACACTTGCTATATCTATAGGGAATCACACCAACCTTAAAATAATATTCCCTCTGGTTCTAAATATATGACTTATTTGAGGATGTGAGTTTGGTCCTATATATAAAACTTCCTTCTAATTTTTCTCCACTTTTTCCTAAATTATCACAATTGATGTTCCTTAATAATAAACAAACAAGAAATGGAGTATGAGAATGAAAGTTGATGGTTAGAGTATATTGGTAATATGATGTGATTTTAACTAACTTAACTAAGAACTTTAATATAATCAAATTAGGTAATTATGTCTTATATTTAGGACCAGAGGGAGTAGTATTTAGTCTTTACAAATCACCAAAATCATAAAAGTATGTTAGAATAATTGTCCAATTAAAATAGCTAAAACCTTTGCAATTAACTTGAACCATCAATAAAAACACAAGTTAATAGCATATTTTTGGTCATTAAAAGCTTAAAAACATGTGAAAAACAGTTTTAACCAGTTTTTTTTACCGATGCTAGACTAATTTACTTTTCCCCTGGTTGTCCATACCAACCATAGGACAGTCCCCAGTTGAACAGGTTGGTCCAGTCCAATTCTAACAATTAATCGGAGGGAATACCATAAATGTTAGAGTCCTAATGGGAATACATAGCTTTATTAGTAGCAATGCTTACTTTTTTGTTTTGGGAAAAGAGTAATTCTAAAAACTTGATTGCACGCATCATGATAGTTTCTTACAAAGCGACCACTCATTTAAATTTCTCTTTAGCTTGGAAGTCATTGTTTGGATCAGCTTGAAAAAGTTTTTAGCCTTTACCAGACAACATGCATCTTATATATATATTTATCTTGTATAACATTAAATAACCATAGTAATCGAACCCGGCCCAACTCGGCCGACCTGGATCGGAACCCGACGACTCGGGTGCCAGATTGAGCCGGGTTGGTTGCTAACCTGGGGATGAGATGACCTAGTCAAAACCTAGGAAACCCGTTTTGACCCGGTCAAAACCCGGGCGACCCGGCGGTTCATGTGGGTCAACCCGATCCAATTCCCCCTCCCCCAAAAAAGCCTGAACGCAATCGTTTACATTTTTTAATGTTAATTTCATTATTATATTCCATTTCCTCATTCCTGTCAATTCTTCTCCCTCACTCCATTCAGAATCTCTCTAGAAAAATGAAACCTTCTATGTTCTTTGTGTTCGTCACCGATGTTGTGGTCGCCGTGTTCATTGCCTGCGTGGTTGTCAGTTCCCTCACCTTCACCATGTTCTTCGTTAATGTAGTGATGATAGGGTTAAAGGTGAAAATATTTTGTTATCGTATACCTATTTTGATATAATGAATAATTAGTACTGGGTACTGAAAGTGGCAAATCGCACAAGAGGGGGGTGAATTGTGCTTTTCAGATAAACTTTAACACATAAAGACAATCCTTTATACTGGTTCGGCCAAACCCTGCTTACGTCCAGTTCTCCAACTCCTCATTGGGTTCCACTAAACCACAGGTTTTATAATACAGGGTCACCTGCCAACCTTTACAATCACAGAGCTTTAGACTTCCTCTAAACGCTCCCCCTTACAAGTTGTAAGACTACAACCCTGTTCTAAAATCCCAGATTTTAGAACAACCTCAAACAGTAGAGGATTTCAACAATTGAGTTCACTAAATGAACAGATTTTGATAATCACTGAAGTACAATTAAACTCCTTAAGAATAATAAAACTTTAAGCTGAGAGTAGGTAAAGATAATGAATGAATGTTCAACAATTTTGTTCACTCCTTCATAAATGCTTAAGCTTTGGCTTTTATATATGTCATCTTTGTCTTCCTTGAAGCTTTCAGCTTTGAATCCGTTTGAATATTGTCGTTGGAAGCTCCTAGCCATTGGCATTTAATGCTGGTCTTCATCTTAGTCATCTATCTTCTCTTACTTCATTTAATTCTTGCAAAAGATGAGCTATGAGAGATAGGCTGTGTTTACCAACTACCTGTAACATTGTACTTGCGTAGCAACTTTTTCAGTAGCGCTAACATCTCATGTTATCGCTAGTTCATAGAGTAAGTCCTGCACTTAGCTTGTTAGCTAAATAAGTATTCATGTGAAGCACAGTAGGTGTTATCGCTAGTAGGATTCATTAGCTCAATGTACACAGTTAATTTATCAGCTATCAGAATGACTAAGTTATCTCAGCAAGTGATTTCATTATCGATAGCTAAACTCATTATCGCTAGCAGTTATGTTATTGATAGGTTATTATAGCAACTTATGTGAATGTCTAAGTGTTCCACTTTCGCTAGCTATTTGTGATATCGCTAGAGTCTATAGTAGTGCTAGTGTATTTCATTTGCTCAATACTTTGCTTCTTATCAACCATCTGCTATCGATAACTCTCCATGTTATCGCTAGTGATTATGTTGTAATTTCTTCTAGCTGTTCCTTATGAGGTCTTAGCGATAGAATCATTTTCTCAGTTTACTAGCAATAGGATTCTAGTCTAGCGATAGTATTTCTATTATCCATAGAACCTAATTAACGTTTAGATAACTTATATTTTTCCTTAATCACTTCCCTTAATTCTTTTCTGACTAAGTTATATTCTTATCTGTTCATTTTACTTATGCTGTCTATAGGGTCCAGTCTTCATCAAAACTTAAGATTTCTAACAGGTATTAGTTGGTTGCTAACCATTTTGTGTCATTGGATGGTAGTATGATATAATATTATGATGTCATTTTGTCAAAGAATTTGTAAACAATGTTGATACTTGGATGATTTTTTTGTTAATGATTCAAGATTAGTAAGTGAAGTTATTGTTTGGATTTTTGGAAATTATTGTTACTTGGATGATTTTTTAGTTAATTTTTGGTAATTGGTCAAAAATGACCATATACTTATGTCTAAGGTGCATCTGGCACTTGTACTTTTTTTTGGCTCAAAATTGTCCATCAACTTTCAAATTCAAGTCAATAATGACTCTTTCGTCAAACTGGCCCAATAGACGATTCAAATCTAGGCCAATAATGAATCCTTGGTCAAACTGGCTCAACAGATATTTCAAATTCGGGTCAGTAATGGCTTCTTCGTCAAACCAACCCAATTTCCGTTACTTTTTTATGGGTAGGTTCCACACTGGAATTTCACAAAAATCTATTTTTTTGTTGGGCTAGTTTGATGGATGAGTTATTATTAACCAGAATTTGAAATATCCGTTGAGCCAGTTTGACGAAGGATTCATTATTGGCCCCGATTTGAATCGTCCGTTGGGTTAGTTTAACAGAAGAGTCATTATTGACCTAAATTTGAAAGTTGATGGACAATATTGAGCCAAAAAAAAGTACAAGGTGCCAGATGCACCTTGGACATAAGTACAGGTCATTTTTTACCCTTCACCCTTAATTTTTTATTCTTCACCGGGCTAACTCACTGGTTGGTTATGGACTGACCCTCTGCCTCGACCGGGCTAGTTACCGGTCCAGGTTTAATTACCATGGAAATAACTAAAATAAGCTGCTAATCTGAACAATTTACAAAAAGTGATACTATAAGAAAATTCTTCTTTTCATATCAATCAATACTCCTTCGTATTATGGGATTTATACATCTAAATAATATAGGGTTAAAAGAGTATTAAATTTTTGAAAAATCATATAAAATTGAAAATTGAACCATTTTTATCTATAAGATATCAAAATGTTACTAATTTTATGTAGAATCTAGTGATGAAATCAAACAGAAAAAATTTCAACCCAAAATTAAATAATTTTAGGGTAGAGGACGGAAAAGAACCGGAAGGACAAAGGAGAGGATCAAATCCACTCTAATTATTGAGTGATGGGAAAGCATTTCAAATCCTAATCATGTTTCCAATAAATATTAAAAAAATTAGGTTTATTATATTCGGATAGTATCCAAGTGAAAAAGGAAAAAAGTAGGTAAAAATAGAGAGAATAATTAAAATTATAGAAAAGTTACATCGGATGCATCCTAGAGATGTACGATATACAAATTCAACCAAACATGCATGCCTCGTTCTGTTGTACATATGGTAGCTGAAAGATGTTATATGCCTATATATATATATGGTTTAATCTCTGGCAAAAAAAAATATATGGTTTAATCTATTAAATTATATTTATAAATACTTAATTTATGTATCTGTTTAAACAATTAATATTATTTAAAAGGTAAAAAAATTTTTAAAAAACATTCATATGTGCTTCAAGATAGTAATTTGAAACATAAAAATGACAATGACGTGTGAAAGAAAACGGCCGGGTCCAACATCAATGTACTCCCTCAGGTCCTAATTATAAAATCACTTTGATTTTTTTGGAGAAATTAAGGATACAAAATTAATCAACTTAAATTGTCTATAGTTATCATTTTTCCTCAAAACTAATTAATTCTACTTATAAACTAACCTATAATCTAATTACATGTGATATATATTATAATTTAATGGTCTAATTTAATTCCTTAACTTGCACAAAAAAAGTCAAAGTGATCTTATATTTAGGATTAGAGAGAGTAGTACAATCAAGTAGGTCAAATCTTGCCTCAATTAATGTCAAAAAGACAAATATACCCCTCCATTTTAATTTATAAAATTTTATAATAAATTTGTCCTTTTTGCTAAGGTCTAATTGTCTTACTAATAAAATGTATTTTTACCCAATTTGTCCTCAACTAATTTTCCTTATATATTCTCTTTCATTATTTTCCTCATTATTATTCTTTTTCTCAATCATTTATAAATAAGGGCAGATTTTTTTTAAAAAAAAATTCCTACAAATTTTTTCTTTTAACTAATTTAATTATTTTATTGAATACTGCAATTACGTTAAAAATGCTTTATATTTTGGGACGGTGGGATTACTTGTTTGTTATCTTTTTTTTTTTTTATGAGCAAGAGTATCCCTAAGATGCTTTAGGCTTGAGATTAATCATTTTCTAGACTTAAAATATAAAAGTTTTTCACATCTCCTAAGTATGCTTATTTTATTCAAATTTGTGTTCTCTTTCTTATGAGGATGAGACTACTTACCACCTCAACCAAAAGCTTATTTAATGAAAATTTCCATATTACATCTGACTAGCCATCAACACGTGATAACTGAGTCCACTAAAATCTGAAAAATAGTGGACACTAAAATTTTGTCCATTATCATTTTTTTTCTTAGATAACATTTTCAACAAGCAAATACAAGAAAGTGATCTTACGTGGGGCTATACACTTTGTCCACTAAATTTGTGTCCTCCAAAATCTGAAAAAGACCTGTATGAAGGATACAATTATTTATGGAACTTGAATAATGTAAGTTTGAGGCGCTGGAAATTTTGACAAAACTCCCACCTTCACATTTGCCATTAAATCTAAACCACAAAATTGGAATGTATGACCTACGTACGTTATTATGAGGGAGTCCCTCGGAGTTTTTGAACAAGCATTCTTTACTCCAACAAACACATTTTCGTTGTTTTTTGCTAAAAGTATTTTTAAAAAAAATCTTAATTAACTAGTTAATAAAGAGAATTAATCAGATATGGATCATCTAGATTTGAGTGAAAGGTCGTTTCAGATTTAATATTTTAATAATTTTATAATTTTTTATAAAACAAATTTAAATGGAGATAAATCTTAACATAAATATAATTTCTTAACTATCATTGTTTCTAATAGGTAAGTAACCGCAGCTTAACTTAGTTTACACCGTATATATGGAATACCCATGACTCTTAGATTTAGTATAATTTATTATAATATGTTATCTTTCTTTCTATTGCTAATAAAATACTATAAGATACCATAGGCATTGTTGTCAAACTCGCGAGTTGACTCTCCGATTTTACCCTTTTTACGGCTCTATTTATTCAAAACGTGTCACGAGTCACTTAAATTTATACTAGCTGTAAACTCAGCAAAAACTCACGAGTTTATATGCCAAACTTACCGTTTTTACGTTTCTACCTTATAAAAAATCGTGTGAACTTGTTATAAATCTCATGTTTATTATTTTTATTTGACCATATTTAATGCATTTATATATAAATTTCATGGAAATTTGTTTATTGAGTTAGATAAAGTATGAATGTTGATATATTTAATATCAACTATTTATATGTAAAATATATTCAAGTCAAATTAATATTATTTTTTGTATTTCTTATCTAATTATATACTGGAAACACATATTTATTAATAAAGGTAAACTCTTACAAGTCTACGATTTGAGTTTACGATCCGATTTTACATTTTTTTCACGAGTTTACTTAAACTCACGAGTTTGACAACCTTGACCATAGGTCGATATTCATAGATAGATAGATATAACAATAACTAACCAAATCACATCCACCAAAAATGTTAGTTAAAATAAGTTGAAAATAATAAATTTATAAGAGATGTATTTCATCCGCTAAGTAGATATATTTATTTATGAAGATGATGAATGGGAGAGAAACAGTGGAAAAGGAGATAAGATAGAGATATGTAATTAATTTTTTTCGTTGTTACCTCCACCTAGAGAGTCGATGAAAGGATTGAATTTTTCTTTTTGTTATTGTATATTGAAGGGTGTTATAGACTTTTTATTATTGTGTTACATTAAATTAAAAAATAATGATTCTTTTTAATCTTCTCAATATATAACATACCAAATATATTGATGGTAGGAAACATTATATAACATTGCGTCACACTAAATAATGCCATCTTTAAAGATGTGGGAATTGATGAACCAAACGGAACCCTATATATTTGCACAACCAACCCAAATACAAGAGTTCAAGAAACAATTGTGGGACAAATGTGTTTAGTTGGGATAAATGTTTGTGGTAGATGAATATTGAAATAAATTAAAAAAAACTAAAGCAACAAAAAAACTATTGATTAGTTTGAAATCTCATCTTTCCTACAATCATGATGTGAGTGTGTGCGTGTGTTCTCTTTGAATGCTTGACATTTTCTTGTTAGTTAATGTTCAACAAAGTCCAACTTATTTCTTCATTTCTCCCTGTGTGTTTCGAACTTTCACGCATCTAGTGGCGATACTGAAAGATTCAACGATTTGGGGCAGCCTTAATTTGGAAAATATGGTTCGATTTCACAAGGTCTTTTACTCCTTAGTGGCACATATTTTTTTTTTTTTTATGGATTTATATACCGATGGCACATAATTTTTGAGAATGTGTTTGAAGAAGCTAATCGTTGCACAAATTGGTTAATTTTTTTTACTTAATTATTTATTTCGCTGCTTATTTGATTAATGTTTAATTAACATGTGATTTCACGGTAAAAAAATTAACATGTGATTTCAGGTTAAAAATTACCATGGGATTTAAGGGTGTCATTGTAAAATCCTTCCTACTAATCCATAATTAATCTCTAACAACCGATCACAATCAATCATAATCCTAATTAACAATACTAACTATGATAGGAAAAGATTTTTCATACAATTCAACCCTATCATAGTTAGAAAAAGGTTTACCTAGAAGTTCAAATGATTATCCATGATAGAAAAAGCGAAAACATATTCTAACAATCATACTATCATGGATATTTTTCTCTAACTATGTTAGAAAAGGATTCCCCTAACATAGTAAAAATTCACCTAATTAACAAATACCAGATGATTTAACCATGTTAGATAAGGAGCCTTCTAACATGGTTAATAAAAATCCTCATTTAAAACACTAACCTCACAACAATCAAGCATTCACCATAACCATGTTAGAAAAGATTCATCTAACATGGTTATTGAACAAAACCCGTACACTAAATTGAATCCGAGCAATTATTAATACAGTTATCCAGAATTTAATATCAATACAATACATAGACATGCGGAAGCGAATGCAAGCCTATATGTGGCAATATACAGCTCCAAAGATAACTCTACCGGCCAACTCACCGATTTGGCCTCATCCCCTTTTCCTTCTCCCTAGTCAAGGCATGACCACCTGCAAAAATATAAATAACCACGGGGTGAGACAAACATGTCTTAGTAACCACAACTCAACTCAATACAAGAGTGTGAGTGGGTTAGCAGAGTGCCTAAAGGGTACCACATTTTTATAATATTTAATTCACGATAAAGTAATCTATGGATATACAACTATATCATCGCAAGAATATCAATATGCACCATAACCCATACTACCACAGAAGCAACATCTTATAAGAACATATGACAAAAGTAAACATGATATGATATTATGCCCCTGTTATAATCAGGATGGCATCCTCCCCTCTGTCTATAATCAGAATGGGGACTCCCCCTGTCTATAATCAGGATGGGGACTCCCCCTGTCTATAATCAGGATGGGGATCTCCTTGTCTATAATCAAGGAGGCGGTCTCTGTCTATAATCAGAATGACCAGTACAAATAACCGCTCGGTTGGCCTACCGAGGGTTACATCGCGCGATAGTACAATGCAGTGTCATGCAATGAGAACAACCTCAACATCAATCATTCTCAAATGCTATAATATACACACCCTTAAATATAAAACATATTAATCATCACTGCTGTCATCACATACAGCCAGCTGCAACAATTAACCAATAAATTTCTCGATACCTCCATCTCAATATGTAACACATTAGATAACAGTCATCTGTCAGTACTACCAGTCAGGCTACTAATTATTATAATAAAACTCGATATATCTTCATATGAAAGTAGGTGGTATTTTAAAGGTACCCGATAGGCTCTTTTATATAAACATACCGTTTGAAATCCAACTAGTATGCTAATAGACGTATATACATATATATAAAGGGATTTTTAAGAAAAATCCCAACTAACATCACACACAACCAGATAGTGAGGTGAGAGTGGTTACCTGAACTGGCCAAAAACAATAAATATACCATAGTATGCGGTCTTCCAGTTCAGTTCAACCAACCGACGCCTATCGATATGGCAGTTGTGCTCCGCTAATACATGTATGATAGAGAATATATCAATTCCTGAAGCTCATCCGCAGAGAACCAATCTCATCTAATAGAACATGGTAATGTGTAGGTCTCATGGTTCCAATCATTCCAGCATGTGCACAAAAGAGAAATCATAATTTTGGGGATGGCAAATTTTTGTTACCATTAACCAATTTTTCCAATTAATCTAAATCATTAATAATCAATCACCAACATCAATTTACCTAAAATAATTATCACATTATTCAAGGATCACCACCAAATCCATACTTCCCTTGAGACACACAATTTACAATTTAAATGGCCAAAGCCTTTAAAACCACCATTCCATCAAGCCACCTAGATATATAACATCATTCAACCTTATAAACCCCCAATAATCTAGAATCAACCCCAATCACTCAATTTCATAAAATCTACCCCACAACCCTAACTCAATCAAACTTTAATAATCCAAAAATTTCATATGGGTTAAAAAATCAACTCACCCAAATTCCTATAAATTCCTTTCAAGCCAAAACCAAGCCATGACAACCGATAGATAAGCTCATATGAGCAATTCAAAATAACTAAACCATCAAGAACTCAAATTCCATCCACTACTTAATTGTATCATTATATCATTACATCCATATTTCTAACCATTTATAACTAACCACTACACTCACACACCCATCATGATATTCACCAATCCATTTCCCTCTACATCATTCATCTTAAATTTATAATTTCAAACCTAGGCCAATAGAGATCTACCATCAAAACCATTCCATTCTAATGATTTACCACTCAATTATTAAGTGTATATATATATATATATCAATATCCCATATCAATGAACACTCATCATATCACTTCCAACTAATACCCAAATCAATCTCCTAGGCCTATCATACCATTATCTTCTCTTTGAATACCCAACCTTCATCCTAAACAACATTCCCACAATTCGGTTACTTTAAAGTCACAATTAAACACCATTATTATCACATAACTCCTTTAAATCATCAATCCACATTCCACATAATAAATTCCAACACCCTAACTCTCATACAAACACCAAATATTTCCAATTCCATCCAATACTAAATCTAACCCAATAAATCCAACCAATATTATTGTTGAACTCCAATAACCCTCTAGAATTCATAAATCAAGTTTAAAAGCCCAAATTCAAACGATTTCTTGTCGTAAACTTAGCTTAATCCAACTTTAAGCAAGCAAAATCTCACATAGGGCCAAATTAAACGAATATAACCACATTACAATCATCTAGTAGTCTAAATAAACATGTAGCACTAGGCAATTGCCCCAATCAAGCCAGAAATTCGAAAATCAACAAACCCTAGAAATTTCTATTTGAAAAATTAGGAACAAAAGAGGAAATAGAAGGATAATGGTTACCATAATCCATAAGCTTTCTTTCACCTCTCAACCCGCCAGAGATTCACCAGAAAATGCCTCAAAACCGCCATCGAAGTCGCTGGCCAGATGCACCACAATCGCCCTCTCTGTCCCTCTCCAAGCGGCTCGCACGAACAAGAAGAAATGGGGACCAGAAAGATGGGGGGTCCGGGCTTCTTCATCGCCGTCGATGGCACCGTAAAGTGGCGACCTCCCTCTGCTCCGTTCGAATCGCAGTAAGGAGGAAGAAGGAAGGAAACGGGAATGAAGAAAGAACACGGGAAGGGAGAGGGACACTACTACAAAAAAGGGCTATTGTGGCGCTAATTAGGTGGCATTTTTTACAAAAAACGCTACAGAAAATAAATTATAAATCTATTGTGCCGTTTTGTTTAAAAATGGCACAACTGAGAAAAACGATTGTGCCGTTTTGTTTAAAAAGCGGCACAATAGGTATTTTTTATTTTTAAATAAAACATAAAAAACCTTTCGTGCCGCTTACTGAAAAAAACGGCACAATTGTTTTCCTTAGTTGTGCCGTCTTTTAAAAGGAACGGCACAATAGGTAATAAGAGCAAGAAAATTCAAGTGGCTGTTGTCAAGCAATCTAGTGGTCTATCTAATCCATCTAAAAGAAAGAGTCCAACCAACGCTCAAGTCAGTTAAGATCCAAGTGCACTACAGGTTACTCAATCTAATAAGGGCAAGAAAATTCAAGTTCCTGCTTTCAACAATTCTGGTGGTTCATCTGATCCAAGTGCATTAATGTCATATCGTGATAGATTGCAATGGATGTCAAATAAGCTATCGAACGAATATGTTGTACAGATTGAGTTTGATAGGCACATATATGGCATACGTGATTTCAGTGAGCATATTTCCAAGGAAGTGTTTAGAGAAGCACTTAATCAACAATGGCTTAGTGCTTCTGCCATCAGTATGTGGATCAGGTATGTGTTGCCATTTGCGGTTCATTTAATGTCATAAGTTTTAAACTAATTGCAAGTTGCTATTGTTTATATGAAGGCACTTATACCACGATGTGATGATTGACGGTGAAGTAGTTGATTATGTATTCATGAGCCCATATATGGTAGCACTACAAGAAGGCATAAGTCTTCAAACCCAATCTAATGACATTAAAGAAATTTTTTCTAAAAGAGCATCGAACAAAACATTATTCTTAGCTCCAGTTAATATAGGGTAAGTCTATACATGTTATACCTTTCATTGTATCTTTTCCAATTATATATAAAAATTATCATAACTCTTTAAAACTTTTTAGGCAACATTGGGTTTTGATTGTCATCAATCCGAGTGCACCAATGGGTCCCATGATTTACTATTTGGATCCTCTGGAACAAGGTGAACCATCACACCGTCCGGATTTGTTGTTCCTCTTCAATAAGTAAGTGATTGTCAACAATTGAACGTGTTATGTTATTTGTGATTTTATGAACCTAACTACTAAAATTTATTAATTTAATTAATTTGTTTCATTTTCAGTGCATTGACTAGTTTTCGTGGCTCTCGAGGGTGGAGTTTCTCCAAAGCATCTGACCCAAGAAATGCCTATATATGGCAGAAAGTCAAGGTTTTAAATTTAATACATAGTTTCTTCATGTTTTTAAAAAAACTAGTTATCTCATAATGTAAAAGTTATAATGCATTTTGTAACACCCCAAATTTTAGAAAAGAGAAAATAAGGAATTAATTAAGATTTAGGAAACATTAATAAAATATTAAAAAGCATTAAAAATGAAATTATGATGTTTTAGATATTTTTAATAATTTTAAGGATTATTTTCTTTAGAAAATAAAGAAAAATAATTAGAAGATAAATTTTGATTTGGGAACTTTAGGAGAATTTATTTTAAGGCTTAAAGAAATTATGACTAAGAAAAATCTCTAATATGATATAAGAATTTATTTTAGAAAATTATTTTCAGGAAGGGACTAAACTGAAAATAGTAAAAAGTTGATTCTAGGGATTAAAACGAAAAGAAGAAAGTTTTAGGGGTCAGAACTTTAATTTTCCCCTCATCCTTTATATAATACTCCCTCCGTCCCCTGTTCCTCTCACTCTCTCGATCTCTCTCCCCAAACCGACCCTTCCTCTTTGGCTCTCACCTCTCTGCGTCTTCGATCAGCCACGGCGGACGATCGGCGGCGAGAATGGCGACGGGGGAAGCGACGGAGATGCGTAAGGAGTTTGGGTAACCTTTGGTAAGCCCCTTCCTTCCGTTTTCTTCCCTTTCTATTCCGATTCGAGCAAGATTGGGGGTGGGGATTGATTCGAATTTTAGGTTCTTAAATCCATTAAAACTGAAGCTTAGGATCTGGTCAACAAACCCTGAAAAGGAATTTGAGTAATTGCTTGTTATTTGGTTGATTTCTTCAAAAGCCCAAATCGATTCACTGTTCACCAGATATTCTTCTTCATTTTCTCACCCAAAACGAAATTAATGGGTGTTCTGATGGTGTTAGGAGTCGATTAGAGTGTATATTGGAGCTTGTATGTTTAATTTCTGAAGTTTAGGAATTTTTGAATAATTTTTCCTCTGCCTCTGCTCTGTCCGTCGGGTTTCTTGTTCTTTGCCCTGTTCAAGTTGATTTTCTGATTGGTTGGCTGAGCTTGATAATTTGAGAGTTATGAGAATATGTTGGAAATGTTACGAATTAGCGCATGTCTGTTTCTGCCTTAGATGTGGAGTTGATTAAATTCTTTCTTGCTTTGTTGGCCGAGACTCTATCTCTTCCTGATAGACTGATATTCTAATTTTGATGAAGGGAGGATTGAGTGATGTCTAATTGTGTAAAGTTGTGGTAATTCTTCTCTGCCTGCTCTTGTTTGGTTCAACGGGTTTACAAGGGAAGAAGGAGGAAAAAAAAGGAATTAATGAATCGAGAGATTTTTGTGATGGTTATTGGGGTAGCTTTAAACTGATTCGGATATAAATGTTTTGTATGATTGGGTGTTATGTAATTATATAGTTAATTGATTGATGATTGAATGAAAGAGTGGATTTTTCTGGGTTGTTATGCTGCTGTCCAAAATGTCTCAAGGGGCTAGAAAAGATAAAACTGATTACTATTGATGTTTTTGGACTCTTAAATAATAAGCTAGCAGCACAAGTATTCAATTATGCATAGGAATGTTGAGGTGGTTAGTTTTAGGAATTGAAATAGATTATTATAGTGAGAGTATTTGTTGAAGACAAGGAATTTGAAGTTGGAACTAATTTTGTACCTTACTGATTTATGTTTCTAAAGGTTGGAATTTTCTTAAGTATAGCAAAAGATATGATTTGGATGGTTTAAGTTTAGGAACCAAGCACAAAGTGTTGTTTGGCATATTTGATTGGTATTTAGAATCTTTATAGTTTAAAGTAAGTATTACATGTGCTAAGGGTGTAGGAACAAAGTTCACCGGTGTTTAATTGAGTAAGGATGAATAATGAATTGAATTAGGAATGGAGTTTTTGGGATTGGATCTTTAAATCTGTAAGTTGATCAAAGCTTGATGTTGAGGTTGCTAAAGGAGGATTTGGGTTAGAAGATATAATGTATTTTTAATGTTATGATGAGGGAATGGTGATTTGAGTCTGGGATGACGTGTATTTTGAGTTTTGGTTGGAAAGGATTATGGGAGTTGAAGGAATTAGTGATGAAATCCGCCACTTTAAAGGTATTATTGTTGAGGTTCTTGTGATTAGACTTCATTCTTTAAGGACTTGAAGCATAGGAGTATGGTTTTAAACCAAGAAGAGAAGGTTTTGAGGATCGTACGATGTATGGTGGTGTTTGAAAATTGATTAAGCTAAGGGTGATCGAATTTGGGTGTGAAAGTAATCAAACTAGAGACTTTAAAGCTTAGGCAACCTTTACTTTGTTTGTTTCTTTGATTTCTTGTGAAATCCTAACTAAAGGAATTATATTTTTAAGAGTTAAAACAAAATTTGTATATTAGAAAGGAGATGATATAAGCTTTAAAATTTATATCAAATTATTTTGTAGGATTTTCAAAAGATATGCTAAGCATATATTGTTGAACTTGTTTGGTCATAATTTGGTTCATAAGGGTGAATTTGTGCTGGTCTTGTTTTTATATATTTCATGCTAAAAGAGATGATTGTGGGGGTTGGAAATTAGTAATCAATAGCTGGATGGTGGTTCTGACTAATACATACAAGTGTTTCAAAGTATTAGATAAGAAGTAGAGTTTGATAAGATGATATGAATCGGCATGGTGTTAAATGGTTTCTTGGGTTTATTATTAAAGTGGACTCAACTTGAAGTATAAGGATTTGTTTAAGGATTAAGTTGTGAATTGATTGGTTAAGATAGTTAGAGGATTTGAACATATAGTGTTAATTTTAGATTCAAGGAAAAAGAAGTTGATTTATAAAATAGTAATTGATATAAATATATAATAATCATTTGAGGACTTTTGGGTGATAGGTTAAGGTGATTGAATGCTATATAATTTAATGTTGAAAATTTGTAATTTCTACAAGTCCTAGATTTATAATGGTGATGATTCTCTGTAAATCTCTCTGTTCCTAGTCATTGTGTTGAGAAAGAATAGGAAGCGGGTTGGTTAGGCTTTAGTCATAACCAATTGAATGATGATGTGAAGAGGGCTTTGGAAGTTGTACTGTTAGTAGGGATTAAAGGTTTAATTTATGGTAATTGGTTTAAGGACTTTTGAATGATATTAGTAGTTAATATGAAATTCTTTGGGCAAACCAAATCAAGAATGAGAATTAATTGTTAAAAGATGAAGTAAATGATTATTAATTTGTATAGTGATTGATGATTTGTAATCTTTTTAATAAATTGCATTGTTTGGGCTTTAATTACATTGTCTACTTATTGACTCTTGAGATTTTATAATAAATAAAAGTAAGAATATATAAATAGAGTGTGTTGGCATGCATGAATGATTAAGGTCTTTAAAGAATAATATTTATAGAAATTATTGATCAAACATTGAGAATAAGAAAATATAATGTAAGTAAATTAAGGTAATTTTGGACGATCATAGTTCTAAATAAATATGGGTAAAACATCATTTACTTAGAAAATAAGCTTTGGGTAGTACTAATTAAATTAGGACTCGTGAGAGACGCTGGATGATTATATATATAAACATAGGAATTAATTTATTATTTATATATCATATGTAAATAGGTCCTGATAGTGGCATAAGTCGAGGAGGTCAGTGGAAAAGAGACAGTAAAGGATTAAGCTTGGATTCCAGGTAGCAGTTTATTTCAGTAACCATTAGAGTGCATGTATTATTTTGTAATAACTGTTGCATTTAGTTGGTAAGTTATTATTCCTCAGATGGAGTACTCCAGGCTTAGGTGATTAGCTACACCTTTGCGAGATTAGTTACGTTTTAGCCTTATGTGCTTTAACGAGAAACCCTGCAGGTAAAGCCTCCACTATAACGAATATATTGTTATTAGTGGTTGGCAGGTGCTTTTAGCACACAGATTAATAGGAGTAAGACTATCATCATTTGCACAGCTTTATGAAATATATACATGACAGTATTATTATGATCATAAATGTTAATGAAAGAAACTGCTATTGGGATTTCCAATCTCACCCCCTTCCCCAAACATTTCCAGTTTAGTAGGTTAAAAGAAGCTAGCGGGGGAGAGGAGTAGACGAAGAAATTAGGAGTAGAAATTGAAAAGTCAGAGGTAGTAAATATTTTTAATAAGATTATTTGTATATGTTGTAAAAGTAAAATTATTAAATTATTAATAGAGAGCCAGGAAATAAAATTACTATAAAGGTATTAAGGGAATTAAATTTCCTAAGAATTTCTAATTATGAATAGATAATTTAAAAGGGAAATGTATGTATTATCTTAATGTCGCTGCGTATTCTGATAGAAGGGTTATCAACCGAGGTAACCCCAGCTTTTTAATATCGGAAAGGTAGAAACCCATAAATAGATACAGAGAACCCATGAATGGGTTTTCACTCCCCACACACTATCATCAAGGGGAGAAAATTATAAGGGAACCTAGGTAGTTTAATTGTTTTATGCACCACTTGGTTTTATAAAAAGATTTAAATTCTAAGTCGTCTGAAAAGCCCATTCCAACCAACAGAGGGTTGGTATAATGTTTTAAAAGAAAAAGTTTTAAATTTTCCGTATTTTTGGGCTTCGAATATTCATAAAAGTGGTTATAATTCAATTAAATTACTATAATATAGTAGTAAAAGTCCAGGTGTTACACATTTGATATAAAGTTTGATGTCTTTGTTACAGTGCCCTTTCCAACCAAACAACAATGATTGCGGGTATTACATCATGCAGTTCATGAAAGATGTTGTAACTCATGACCAAAATGACATCCCTTTGAATGTAAGTTTTATACTGTTTTCAGTTCTTATTGAGTTTGTATTAGTTAGATTTTAAGTGATTTTAATTATCATATAAAACTTTTTTTGCAGTATTATGAAGATGCGCGTTGCGGTAAGTTGTCAAAGAAAAACATTGATGAATTAATTGAAGAATGGTGTTACTATGTATATCCACATTTCTCTCATAATAGATAAATATGTTAGTTAGCCTAGATTGTAGGAAGATTTGATAGGACTAATTATCATGTGAACTTGTATACAATAGCTAACTAATTAGAATGCTTGCTTTCAAATCTCTCTGGTTATACTAATTTTGATGTATGTATGTGTTGGAACTGTTTGGTTGTAATTTTTGAACCAATACAAATATGGGTTATTTTATATTTTAATATAATTAAAAAAAAATTCACTCTATCGTGGCGTTTTCCTGAGGAAACGCCACGATAATATATTATAATTTAAAAAAAAAAAAGAAAGAACCTACCGTGGCGTTTATTAAAGAAGCGGCATAATAAATTAGCTTATTGTGCCGTTTTCTTTGAAAAACGACACAATAGAGTAGCTTATCGTGCCATTTTTTGAAGAAAACGTCACAGCAAGGCTATTATATTGTGCCGTTTTCTTAAAAAAACGGCACAATAAACTACACATATTGTGGCGTTTTCAAAACGCCACAAGAACAATCGTGACGCAGGCTATTGTGGCGTTTTGAAAACGCCACAATTATTGTAAAAAAAACGTTACGAAAGCCTTTTTTTGTAGTAGTGGGAATAAGGAGAAAAAGGAAAGTAATGGCCAGAGGGAGCCCTCACCAGTGGCTCACGCCAGCGGCAGCGGCGCCATCCCTCCGCCCTCACTCTGCTCTCTCTCTCTCTCTCTCTCGCTCATTACGAACGGAAGGTGAAGAATGAAGAGGAACACGGGATGAGGAGGAGGAATAAGGGAGAGGAAGTAAAGAAATAAAATAAATTAAATTAAATTAAAAGGGTAGGGGAATGAAATTACTACTAGGCCCTCAATTCCTCCAAAATAAGATATATTTTACTACTATAAAATCTCCCTTTCAGTTCCAACAGGTTTATTTTAAATATGCCCTAAAATTTTCTTTCACTATAAACTCTTTTGGGTCTAAAAATAATTTCTCTACCCATGTTGTTCTCAAATTAAGGAAGAAACTAGACCATTAAAATTTTCCAAAATACTTCTCTTTTCCTGAATCTATTTATAAATCTCTTAAAACTCCTTATTAAATTCCAAAATCCAATCTTAATTTACCATTAATCCTTAACTAAATTTCAGGATGTTACAGTCATTGACTCAGTCAAAGGTCCGTCTTAAATGCATGATTTTTCATTTTTCTGAAAAATCACAACCGACATTCTTTCCTTGTCGAAAGTACTTTATTCACACTTTATTATGAATAATTTTATGTAGAATCTAATGATGAAATCAAATACAAAAAATTTAACTCTAAAACTATATAATTTCAGGGTAGAGGACGGAAGAGAATCAGAAGGGCAGAAGAGAGGATCCAAGTCAAATTTGACTATATAATTTGACTTTGATCCTCTCCTCTGCCCTTTTTGTTCTCTTTCATTCTCTACCCTAAAATTATATAGTTTTGGGGTCAATTATTTGTATTTGATTTCATCATTAGATTCTACATAAAATTAGTGACATTTTGATATATTATGGACGACAAATGATTCAGTTTTCAATTTTATATGATTTTTCAAAGATTTATTGAAAATTGAACCATTTGTCGTCCATAAGATATCAAAATGTCACTAATTTTATGTAGAATCTAATGATGAAATCAAACACAAAAAATTTCATCCCAAAACTATATAATTTCATGATAGAGGACGGAAGAGAACCAGAAGGACAGAGGAGAGGATCCAAATCCACTTTATTTATTGGGTGATGGGAAAGCATTTCAAATCCTAATCATGCTTCCAATAAATACTAAAAACTTAGGTTGTATTAAATTCGGATAGTATCCAAGTAAAAAAGGAAAAAATAGGTAAAAATAGAGATAATAATTAAAGTTATAGAAAAGTTGCATCAGATGCGTCCTAGAGATGTACGTGATACAAATTCAACCAAACATGCCTCGTTCGGTTGTACATATGGTAGCTGAAGGATCTTATATGCCTATACACACACACTCATATATGGTTTAATCTCTGGCAAAAAAAAGGTTTAATCTATTAATTAAACTATATTTATAAAAACTAAATTTATGTATCTATTTAAACTAATAATATTATTTAAAATGTAAAAAAATTTATAAAAAAAAACCATTCATATGTGCTTTAAGGTTATGTTTGGTTCAAGTGAGGGGAGGAGAGGGGAGGTTTATTAAAGTTAGGGGAGGGTAGGTTATGAGTTTTGGCTGGTTGGATGGGAGGAGAGAGGAGTAGATGTTTCTTGTTTGGTTCTGAAGGAGAGGTGAGGAGAGTTAATTCTAAGTGACAAATATACCCTTATTATTTTGTTTAAATTTTTTATTTTTTTATAATATGTATACAAAATTATTATTTTCAAATTTTTAAATCTAAAACACATATTATCTTACTGATATGTGGAAAAATATTTTTATATACATTTTATAGAATGATTTTATTAATTTCAATGTATTAGCTGATAAATTTTATGGAGTGATATTTTAAATCTTTTTTATATAAAATATGATTTCAGTAATTTCAATGTCCAATAATTTGTATAGATTTTTCCGAAAGCAAATTAACCCACACCGCCACACGCAATATACAGTATGAATAATAATCTCTCCTTGGTCCTTTCACATTTTGCAAGCATATAAGCCAATAATCACATAAAGTTTTTTCCTAAAATTCAAAAGGAAATCCAAGCACAAAGAAACAAAAATTCAAAGAGGTGTTTATCTTCTTCTTCATCACCAGCAGCCATGAAAACAACAATTCCTGCAGGTAGCAAATTTTTTGCGGGTTGGTTGGGGATCTCGTCATAGTAAGTGGGTCTAGAATAGTCAGTCATTGTGGGGATAATGTGAGGCGAATATGAAGAAGAAGAATCAGTCATTATGGTGGTGACGTGAGACAGATGAATAAGAAAAAGAAGAATGGCAGATGTGCGGCAGCGACGATAAGAAGAGGATAATGAAAATGAGAAAAGGGGTTTAAGTGAGGAGGACATGATGGGAATATTAAGAAAATGACATGGACAATTTTGGAAAGGTAGGAGGAAAAATTTCTCTCCTCTCCAAAAAAACTCCAATTTGGAGGGGGAGCAAAAGGGGAGGAGAGGAGCACATACAGACAAAAATTTGCCCCTTCCCTCCCCTTCATTTTTTGAACCATACAGGGACACTCCTTACTTAGCCCCCCATTAAAAAAAAGCCTCAACCAAACACAACCTAAGATAATAATTTGAAACATAAAAAAACGTGTGAAAGAAAACGCCCGGGTCCAACTTCAATGTAGTACAATCAAGCACGTCAAATCGGATCCAGATTCTCTCATTTTCCTGCCTCTCCTTTTCCCTCATTTTCCTTTTAACACCATTAGATCTTTGATCCAATGATCCAGATTTAATGTTTTTATAAAAATAAATATCATTATAATAATACTTAAAAATCTCATAAATAAATTTGATTTATCAAAATTTTAAACAGCTCACAATTGTAATAAAAAATGAAAAATAAAATCTAAATTTATAATAGTAGTCTACAGTTCTAAATAGTTTACACCAAAATTTTGATAGATCAAATTTATTTATGAGATTTTTAAGTATTATTATAATTATATTTATTTTTATAAAAATATTAAATCTGGACCATTGGATCTTTGATCCAATGGTGTCAAAAGGGAAAAGGAGGGAAAAGGAGAGGGAGGAAAAGGAGAAAATTCTCTCCCGGTCAAATCTGGTCTCAATTAATGTTTAAAAGACAAATATACCCCTCCGTTTTAATTTATAAAAATTTTCAATAGATTTGTCCTTTTTGCTAAGGTCTAATTGTCTTACTGATAAAATGTATTTTTACCCAATTTATCCTCAATTAATTTTCCTTATATATTCTCTTTCATCATTTTTCTCATTATTAATCTTTTTCATGATCATTTATAAATAAAGGCAGATTTTAAAAAAAAAATATTTCCTACAAATTTTTTTTAACAAATTTAATTATTTTATTGAATACCGCAATTCCGTTAAAAATGCTTTATATTTAGGGATGGTGGGATTAGTATTTTGAGCAAGAGTATCCCTAAGACACTTTAGGCTTGAGACTAATCATTTCCAAGACTTAAAGGCTATGTTTGGTACGTAGGAATGGGGATGAGGGATTGGGAATGGGTTAGGGAATGAGTATTTTTTATTGTTTGGTAGGTGGTATTGGTAATACCTTGGGATTGAACATTACCACATATGTGGGAATGGGCAAACCCACCTCCCCCCTGGTATTGAAATTTCAATACTGGGAATGAAATTTTTCAGGACAAAAATATCCTTTGTTATAATAATTTCAGACAACAGAACCCCTCTTATTTTGACTTAATTAGGTTAGGATAATCTTCTTATTGCCTCTCATCACTCTTGCTCACCTTTCCCATCAGGAGCTGTCGCACGTTTCTTCTTCACTGGTAAACTATTCCTCCCTCATCTATCATTCTTCTCCACTGGCATATGTCGTTTTTCCACAAGCATTTCTTATTATCCTTATTTCCTAGAGCGTGGTTGAGCTACTGAAGCATAGAATGCATTTTTTTCATAGAGGGGTTTTTTTGTGTTTACATCAACTAAGATGAGGTGGCAATTTTAATTCCATCGGGTATTTTTTAAGAGGGTATTATAGTACTTTTATGATTTGTATATGGTTATAAAATAAATTTAATGCATCCATTCCCTCTCAATATTGTCATGTACCAAACATGATTTTAAAGTCTCTTTCCCAATCCCACTCCCAACCCCAATCCCATTCCCACTCCCACTCCCACTTCCACTCCTTCAAATCCATTGCTCCGTACCAAACATGGCCAAAATGTAAAAGTTTTTCACATCTCTTAAGTGCACTTCTCGAGATTCAAATTTGTGTTCTCTTTCTTATGAGGATGAGACTACTTACCACCTCAACCAAAAGCTTATTGGCTTTTTCTTTTTCTCACAATATGAGTTACTTTATTAATTAATGAGAATAAGAAAAAATTAATTAACTTATTAAATCTTCATTTAAATTAAATGCAATTAACTTTGCCCATAGTAGAAACGGTTTTAAAGGATAGTGGAAAATATATAAGAAGTCATATTTAAAAGTCATATTTAAACATTAATTTTTGGCAAAAAAAAAAAAAAAACACTTTATCTTGTCATGGACAAATGATGGGATTTTTTCACATATTGTTTTGGACTTTAGTGTGATTTTAATGGTGCATTAATTACGTTATTTCCTTTCCAAGTTATCAATAACCCAATTCGATGAACTCGAATACCATCCACTAGTAAAGACTTCATCATGGTGAGTGTTTTGAGTAAAGTATTACTCTTTTTATATTTCTACTGTTAAAGGATGAGATTCTGATTCCAATTTGATTCAAATTTTCGATCAGGATGAGATTCAAATCAAACATGCTTTGGTATTGAAGGAAGCTAAGAATGAATTCAATAAAGTTATCAAAGAAGATCCAACGCAAAGTTTGCATATAATTGATGTAATCCAACGGCTCAGTATCGAGCACCTTTTCGAAGAGGAGATTCAAAAGGCTCTTCTGAAGCAAAATCTGATAATCAGTGATTCCACACACCAACTTCAACTTTCTCAAGTCGCTCTTCAATTCCGTTTACTCAGACAAGCAGGTCATTATGTTCATGCTGGTATGAATCTTCACCTTTTTTCCTTTCATTCCATTTGTTCTTAAACTATCTGATATATATATATATATGTATGTATATTTCATGCTATAAAGTGATGTTGAATATTTTTCGTCTAGTTGGGGTAGCTCTTGCTAATGCCCTCATGTTTAAGAGGAATTAAGTCCTTCCTACTAATTATAGCTAGCCATGCATAGTTTCTGTATCTCCCGCGCTCTCAAGATCAAGTTTTACCACAGTTGGTAAAGTCAACCGTGTAGATCACACAGCCTCTATGAACAACCAATTATTTGGACTTATTGTTATCAAAATGTTCCGCTCAATGCCTTCTTTTTCGGGCTTCCAACAACCTTTTTTGTATTTATTTGAGCCACCTCAAATGATTTTTTATAATTTTCTTTTTAATAAATGTCCTCCAATTGTTCCTAGTCTATGTTTATCACGAAATCTGATATATATTTTTTTTAATCACCAATCGCCCACACATATAAGTCGAAGCATGAAGAGTAAAATGTAACCTTTTGAACTTGATTTAATGGCTTTTCTTTGTGGTCTACAGATATATTTGACAACTTCAAGGGAAAACAAGGAGTGCTAAAAGAAGGATACAGAGAGGATATAAAGGGTCTCATTGCTCTATATGAAGCATCACAATTAAGCATGGAAGGAGAAGATAGTCTTGATGATGCAGGCAAGCTCAGCCGCCAACTTCTTGAGACATGGTTGTCTAAACATGAAGGTCATCATGAAGCTCAAGTTGTTGCAAACGCTCTTGAGAATCCACTTCACCAAAGCTTGTCAAGATTCACCAACACAAACATCATCTTGTCATCAAGTGATATTGTGATTAGATCAAATAGATGGGCCAGTTTTTTTGAGCTTGCTGAAATCAATTCCTGCATTATTCGCCACATAAACAAGAACGAACTCTTTCAAGTTTCAAAGTGAGATTTAGTCTTTTTTTGGTTTTATATATAAGCTTAATTTTTTTGGGTAAAGTTACATCCAAAATTGTGAATTATTTTTCCAGTAGCACTCATAATCTTAAAATAATGTTCTGCATAATACACTCTTAAGTATTTTTTTTTAATAATTCATAGAGTCATTTTTTGTGTATTCAGCACCTTAGAGTATTTTTATAATAACACTCAGATGCATCCTAAAATTTAGGATGTTTATTGCCCCTCAGAAAATACTTTAAGAGAAATTATATTACACAAAAAATTATTTTATTATAATGGCCTAGGTACTACTGAAAAATATTTTAAAATGTTGAATACACACACAATTACATAATGATATTGAGTGCTGATTGAAAAATACTTCAGTATACAACATTTAACTCAACCCTAGCTAAGTTTTTTCGCCTGTGGATATATTACTAATTAATGGAGAGAACAGGTGGTGGAAAGAAGTTGGAGTGTCCAAGGAGATGAAGTTTTCTAGATTGAAGCCAGTTAAATGGTATATGTGGCCAATGGCGTGCCTCACAGATCCAACGTTATCTGAGCAAAGAATTGAGCTTATCAAACCTGTGTCTTTGGTCTATATAATTGATGATATCTTCGATGTACATGGTTCTTTAGATGAGCTCACTCACTTTACAAATGCAGTTAATAGGTAATATTCAGACATCTGTAAATAATAGAGATGATATTCTGTCAAAACAAAATTAAACATAATATTTTGGGGCCAAAAATATCCTAAAGTGAGCCCGTTCATAACTTGTATAAATAGTAGGACTTTATATAAATGTTAAAGATATACGTATAAGAAAACATATAAGAAAACATCATTAGTACAATGCATATGTCCTACATAATTTTATTATTTCGAAAAATGGTAATTGAAGAATTATAAGATATTAATTACAATTTAGAATTGTGGGTTTCTAGATTTTTTTTTTTAAAAAAAAAGACTAGAGTCCTGAATCATTAATTAAAATTAATTTTGTATGAATTAAGTTTTTAATACCCATTCTTTTTCTAAGATCTCAAGTATAAAATTTAAAATACTCATTTTTAATATTTTTATTACTGACATTTTATATCTTAATTTTTTCTATTTTTTGTATTTTCTTAATATGTGAAATATCTAAATTAGAAAACTTTTATTTCAAACCAAAAGAATTGGTCTTTTAGAAGGTCACATAATGTATTTCTTCTTATTATTCCATTCAAATATGCTAAAGATAATGCCCTTGATATGCAGATGGGATTCCATAGCTTCAGCTAAATTACCAAACTACATGAAAACATGTTTCAATCTTCTGGATGATACAATCAATGAGTTGGCAAGCAAGGTCCAAGAAAAGCATGGACTGAACCCAACAAATACTCTAAAGAAATCGGTGAAGAGTCAAATAATTATATTCATTTCAAATTTTGTATACAATAAGTATAAATACAGGCCTTTCTTGAAATTAATTACCACCTTTTGCTAATTATTTAAAATATTCTTTTTTTCTTGTCATGAAACAGTGGGCAGCATTGTTCAATTCGTTCTTAGTAGAAGCAAGATGGTTGAGTTCTGGTGATTTGCCAAATGCAAAAGAGTACTTAAAGAATGGGATTGTGAGCTCTGGAGTTCATGTTGTATTCTTACATGCATTTCTACTATTGGATCAGAGTATCACTCAAGAATCTGTAGCTATCATGGATCAAATTCCAACTCTTTCATCTTTAGTTGGCAAAATTCTACGCCTTTGTGATGATTTAGAAGGATTCAAGGTAAGTTTACTCCACTTTCAATAACTAAACTTTCTTTATAGTGGAATAATTAACATTTGGATCCAAAAAGCACCATTGATGACAATTGGGTGCTATAATATTTTCTCGGAAGAAAAAGGTATCTTGGGACCACCTAAATATGAAATCTTTTAGAATGGCTGCTCAAAATGACTTAATTCCTATGAATATCGTCTCACGAGAACTCTTGTGGAATTAAGTATTTTGTGTAATGACCTTACTTAGTTATTGTCTTTTAATATGTTGAACTTCTAATTTATTAAACTATTGTTGTCATTTTGTTTTTTCCCCTTCAAATTAAGGACATTTAGGTAACCTAAGTAAACAAATGTAATTTCAAGTTAATCCTTAAGGACTTTATAGTGATTAGGCCATTTTGGGGTCTGAATAAGGATTTGCATATTTATGAGTGATTTTTGTGTCTTTCTCCTAATTTCATTAGAAGATAAATTTCATGTATATGGGTCTCAACTTCACATGAGTAATTGATTTTTTTTTTATTAAGACTATCATGTTTATAAATGTTTCAAAAGATATTTATAACGATCTAATTGTGGTTAAATTTATTGTCTAGGACCTAACCAGTGTCATTCTCCTCTTTTTCATTGTTGACTTGAGTCATATTATTCACTACTCTTTCACTCTACTTTTGATGCATACCAATCACGCACTACTCAAGGATAATTTATTCCATCCTTGGACAAATGAATTCCATGCCTATATACAATTATTGTTCCATCAATTATTAGGTGAAACAGAGGGAAAGAAAAATTCATGAATTGTACATTATGGGAAAGAAAATAGGGTCCCAATTAAAAAGGTTTGACATGTAATGACTAATTAACGACAAGTTTTTATACAATAAATTAATGACAAAAGGTTTCTATAGGAATCATTATATAGATATGTGTGTCTATATATGAGAGGCAAAGTAGTGGAGAGGCCCCTCACCAGTCTATATATATATATATATATATAAGCACACCTTGACTTTCCTCATCCTCATCATTTTCTATATCATAATTGAAGGGATTCTTTCCTAATATTGGCAACTTGTTATTATATGGCTAGATTTGATCTTTTGAATTTCACTTTACTTAATCGGAAAAAACGAAAAACCAATTCTTGTTTGTTTTCCTGTTTTCGAAATAGTTTTTTTATTCTCAAAACATAAAAATAAAAAACTTAGGGATAGTTTATTCCATACCTTGGATAAATGTGTTCCATGTCTACGAATTCTGGATAAAAAAAAATGACTACCTCCAATCTTAAATTTAAGTAGCTTAGAAGTAATTTTGGTCATAGATATAAGACGTACATTTTAAATTTTATTTTTTATATTTACACTACTAAAAATGAGAAAAGCAGCGTTTTTTTAAAAATAATCATATTATCATTTTTCTATAAATTGATATAAAATCAAATTATATGCATTACTATTTTAAAGAGATCATATAATGTTATAATTTAGTAATTTATTTAGGATCCTTAATCTATCCAAATAAATTAATTAGTTCTTATATGGAGGTGAAAAGCTTGTATTATATACAATTATCTTTCATCAATCTAGACTTGACATTTGCCACTTGCCATTGTAAGGCTAGATTTGATATTTTGAATTAAACTTTACTTGATTTTTTTTTAAAATGCCTAAACCGTTTTTGCTCAAAAAAAATATTAAAAATATGATTTTTTATGTGTTATGAAAGCAAAAAAAAAAAAAAAGATTAAACAGCTGTTTTTGTGTTATGACACATCTACATCTCATTCTAAAGATGAACTCGGCCGGAATATATTAATTATATTACTGACAATAAGAATGATAATAACTCATATATATGTAGCAGAGTGATGATCAAAATGGTGTAGATGGGTCATACCTTGAGTGTTACATGAAGGAAAACGACGGCGTTTCAGTTGTAGAAGCACAAACACACGTGGACCACTTGATTTCAAATGCTTGGAAACAGCTCAATGAAAAAATCCTAATCACATCAAACCCATTTCCTGCTTCTTTCACAAAGTTCTGTCTAAATGCTTCAAGGATGGTCTTTGTCATGTACAATTACAGAAGAAATCAAGGCCTTTGTAATCTACAGGAATACGTGAAGTTGCTGCTTCATGTTGATGAAGCTAGCTATGGGCATATTCATATCCCATCAAATCCTAAAGGCCACATAGTTTCTTAGATAAAAGCAAGTTATTGATGTGTTTTGTGTTTTTAAGTATGTAATAAGATTTTTTACCTTGTTTGATTGCCAATCACGAAGTTTTACTTTGTAATTTGAAGAAATAATGAAAATCTCGGTCCTTCAAATTTTCCTCACACTAATGCGAAAAAACATTATTAATATGGTGTAAAAAACACTGATTTTCCAAATTTACTTCAAATTTTAAGAGTTAATGAAAATTTTGGTCCTTCAAACTCTTACTATTTTATAACAAAAAATTTTAGATGAGTTGATTTACATAAATTTATTAAAGTCAAGACAGGCATCCACGCTCAAAAAGAGTTTACAGAGGTATTTACAGATTGCCTACCATTAAGGTTTTCATTACATCAGTGAGATTCAAACCCACAAACTTATGATTATGAGCCAACCCCTTATTAATATGACCAATCTTTGTTGGCTTCAAACACTTACTTTGTAGACACAGTTAGTGTGCAAGTCTTGGATTTTATTTTCTCACCGGCCCATTATATATGACCAATGTGTGAAAGGTTAATTAATATTTTTTTTTTAAAAAAAATCATTTACTTTTGTTGAAAAACACAAGCTCAACCCCATTTTAGGTGGCCTCACCGATTGTTATATTTTTTACGGGCCGTTATTTACTTCTTATATTATTTAATTATTTTTATGATAAGTATTTTCATCTCTTTTATGATTTACTATGAAATAGGATTAGATTTATCATTTAAATTTAAATTTCTTTGTATATATACACTCATAAGATGCCTATATATATCGATCAATTACATCAAATAAAAGTGGAAAAATTTCAGAAAAAGTCTATTGAGATATACAAAGGACACTTGGATATAAGGAATTTCAAAAAAGACAGAAATATGCCATAAACCTAACTGTCTTTTGTAAATTTAAAAGAAATGACAAAAATGCCACTTGACGAAATCTATTATTTTTTAAAGTTGGTGATTCGTTATCCAAAGTTGGTAATACGTTATACGAATTTGATAATCTATTATACAACTTTTGTAACAAAAAAAAAAAGAAGTTGGTAAACATATGATGTTGGTAAATTGATAGAGACATGTTGATAATCCATTATCTAAAGTTGGTAATCTGTTATACAATTCTGGTAACAAATAAAAAATGTTGGTAAAATTATGATGTTGGTAAATGTACAGAGATATATTGGTAATCCGTTATACGAATTTGTTAGTGGACATTCATGTCATTTTCTTTAAATTTGTAAAGGAGAGTTAGGTTAGTGATATGTTTATGTCTTTTTTTAAATTCTCTGAATTCAACTGTCCTTTATATATTTCGACAGTTTGGAATTTTCCTATAAAAAGTGAATTAGCTGAGTCATCATTACCTCGAATTTCTTGGTAGACTTGTGAGCATGTGTCGCAAGGTCACACGACCAAAGCAACGCGTATCACAGGTCGCATCCGGGTGCAAGCACTGTGTTTTTTGCATAGCCCTGATTGTAACTTTACATGTTCGACAAATTATTGTTTACAAAAAAAAATGACAAACAATTATGGGAAGTTTATTCAAGATTATTCTTAGACAACCTAATTATTAAATAGCATAGTCCGGTAAATGATGTAAAGTAAGAAAAAATAGAGTACAAGGATGAAGAGTAAAGAAAAGCATGGGGCAGAAAAAAAATAGTAAAGGTCAATTCATACAATCAATATTATTCACCACAAATAGAATATTGTGAATAGAGGAAGAAATATTTATAAACATACACCACCAAAAATTTCGCTTTTGTTGGTAACTTTCTAAGAGTATAAAAGTCGCCACTAACGATTTTTGACAGCGACAAAAAGTCAACAACAACTCATTGCCTATATGGTTGTCATTGAAAGTATAAGCAGTGACAAAAAAGAAGTCACCGCAAAAAATCTGCCTTTAGCTTAAAAGTTAAAGCCAAAGTGCCCAGTTGTCTTTAAAATGTATGTCACCGCTGAAAGTACTTTTAAAAAGTGACTATTTTTTAGTCACCACCGAAACTAGTTTCAATGGCGATTCAGCTTCTACAACAATTGTCGCCGCTGAAGCTATATTTTCAAAAGAGACTACTATAGCCACTGCTGTAGCTACAATAATAGATCCACCTAAATCTATTAAATATATTTATTTAAATGTTATTTAAATTGAAAACCTGTAATATGATTTATAAACATCAAAATGAATAAAAAATAGCTAAAATCGATTTATATTTATATATCATATGTAGAACAAATAATGTATCAAACAAAAATATTTACATAATTCTTTACAATCATCGAATTAATCCAATCTCCTCTTAGTACAAAAATTATCTGGTTGTCTAAATCTCTTAAATATCTGAACTATCTTGAAATATTTTCTCGTGAGAGTAGACTTGGTTGCGATAGTTTGTGATTGTCCCTGTGAGGAAACAAATCAAGGCATTAGTCAATCAATAAAAAAAACACCACACATTATAGCATAAAATCCATAAATCAATGTTTGAAACTAAGGAATCAAATCAATAGGCAACTACACTATAAAGAAAGTACAAGTCAAATTTTAAATGAATAGCTAAATATACTAGTGAAAAACTAACTTTTTTTACTGTAAAACTGAATATCATAACTTACTCAAGGAACAGATACAACAAAACCAGAAAAATTACATAAATAACAAAGAAGACTAACAAACTCCTAATCCCCTACTCATCTCCCACATAAGAACTAACTTATATAATCAACAAAATATGCATACCACAAATTTCAGTTTCAATGTTTTATTAAAATGACAGAGAGGCAACCTAATCAAAGACAAGATAAGCAAAGATCTAATAGTTTCCTTTTCAAGAACTAAAAGGCATAATCAAAGACACAATATTCAAAGACACGCAAAAAAATTATCTATCAAACTAACAATTCATAATACGCAGTTGACATTGTGCAAAGAACTAATAGTTTCCTACCTTCTCAAGCACATGAACTTAAATTTTCCACCAAAAGATGTCAAAATTAAATTATAAGCACATGTCACCTGCCTCTGCAATCCCCCATCTTTCCTATGAGTTCTTCCAGCGACATCCTTTGCCTATCAGAATTTTAACCTCAACTTGCTTATGCAAGCCAGAGTTGTTATGATTTAACGGCCCTTTTTCACCAGTCCTATGTTTCTAGCTAGCAAAAAAGATTATATATTGAAGGTTTTCGGACGTACCTGGAATCCGGTAGACTCGCTTGGTACCCACACGGAATCGGAACACCGATTTGGACTCCAATTACATTATACGACAGATGCACACTGGAGGAAGAGAGAGTCCAGAGAGAAGAGAAAGGATATGGGAGATTTCTTTTTTGTTCTCATTGTTACTCTGGAAAGACAGAAACTTCTCCCATATATAAAGATATGAAAAGTCATATCTTTTCAATTCAAATTATTAAGGGAAAAATTACTCATTTTATCCCAAGTCTTTCCATAATTACATGTTAGCCCCAATTCTCATTGGGCATTACATATTAGCCCTAATTCTCATTGGGCTTGGGCCCTAACCCACCAAGGGTGGATTAGGTATTTCCCTACATCTCCCACTCACACTTGGTGGGTTGGATGTTATGGCTCAAGTCTCTCTCTCTTCTTTCCTTCTTTCATATTAAGTGCTCTGTCATAACCGCGTGGGCACGACGTCTCCTTTTAGGTGTCTTGTACTAGAAATCCCTTTTACAGAGACCAGCACAAAACAACCTTGCAGTGCAGCTCGATCATTTTGATATAGTGCCTTAGATATCCTAGATTTACACAAATACACCTCTCGCATGGCCAATCTAATCCCTTTAGAGCCAAGATAAAGCTCAGATTGCCTTTTTCATATGCAGTGTCCACACTTATGAAATTAGCACACTAATATCATAATGGACCGGTCTCAGACACTAGCATAAGTGTGTGTATTATAGGTAATCTTCCTTTCGCCAAAATATCACTTCAATATGAATCAACCGTTTTCCTAACGTAACACCTTTAGATCGCATTTATCATGACCATAGGATATACGCTAAGGTAGCAGACACTAAAACATATTTCCATGACATTGTCAAAGTCAAAGGACATCAAGAAAGTATGGAACCTTTCTTGGACTCACACAGCAATGAAACAGGGATCCATTCACTGCTTCTAGTTTGTGGTAACTTTAGCACACGCGGTATGAATCGCATGCTATGGTGTTACTCTTTTTCTATAAGAGCGTATGTCGATTTGATTGTATCATTAACACCGTACAGACTTCAGTATAGAAACACACAGTATCTAAACCCAAAATTCTCCAACTCTTCTCACATTGTATGACGTCAATTTTGAAGAATTTTGTTGTCTGGCTACAGGTATTACGGATGTGGGTGTCCATAATTCGATCCATATGTGTGTAATCATGGATCTCATCTCGACTTGCTGCACTTTTTAGTCAAGGCGACATATAGTTTGTGTTTCTTCTCTACCATATCAGTATTTTCACTGCTTTGCTGGTAAACACATTGTCTCATCTTTGCACACTACTCCTGAGTGTCAAAGGCGGTCGCTCGTGTGAGAGAGCCGACCTCATCTACCTGTACGACATACTAGACATTGTATACTATCACATACGCATGTAAAGCCTTAATGAAGTATCCATTACTTCATATCCTATGCTTAGCGAAGGACTTATCATGTTTCACATGTATATTCTTGGCCACAGGCTCAATTAGGGGACTTTGCATAGGAACTTGTTGTTTAAAAACAACTTTATGTGCTACAACATATCTCACATATTTATCTTTGTATTCTACTCATGATATGATACTTAGGGACTTTTATTTAGGCAATGGTTATAGTGTTTTCACGATACATTAACACTAGGTTTGAATTCTCATTTCAAATCCAAGATGTACCTCTAGACATCATCGACCATATAGCCATATGTACTACCACAGTAAGTACTTTTAAATGCGCATAACTATCGTGCCCTTTAAATTATCTATGAGCATTTTTGTGGGGCCATCATATGCCTCTCACAATGGTTAGACTAGTACCGACTTACAAAGTCCTACCACAATGGATATCTGATACTTTACACACTACTGTGTACATCAAACTACCAACAACGTTTACATGGAAACCCTTTTCCATTTTGAGTTTAAAGTTGATTCAGTTTAGGGATATATATAATCAAGAACCAAACTCACTCTAGAAGTCACTAGGATATCTATGGGATCATAATCATTTACCTTGGACCGCTCAAGAATTTCCATAATATAATTCTTGTGACAGAGAATGGAGTATACTTGAGCTATATCTTTGGATCTTGACTCCAAAAATACACAATGATGTACCCATGTTCTTAGTACCCTTCTTTAATAGGAACTATCAAAATCAAACTATTTTGGTCAATAGTATATCATCCACTTAAAGGATAATATCACAAACTACTTGATTATGGTTTCTTCAACCATAAGAAGATATATTAGGTTACCACTCATATGGAACATTAAATACCATTGTTTGGATGATTGCTTCAATCCATGAATTGACTAATGCAAAAACATGTAATATGAGGTCATCACATTGTAAACCTCAAACATGTATTGTAGTGAAATCTAATAGCCAAAGCATATAGATTTCTTCATCCAAAAATGTAAACTTAAAAACCAAACAGTCAACTATTTCCAAAATGAATATGATTTTAAGCACATAATATACGAGAAGGTATTCTCACAATATATGCCTATGTATACCCTCTGTAACCGAAAGAGTCTTGTGTTGTTAATTGATCTAACCAACTTGTTTTTAATCTTGAGAATTCATTTGCTTACAAATGATCTCTCGTCTTTGTGGTGAATCAACTAACTCTCAGACTTGATTCTTTCCCAAAGAATCTATCCTTTAAAATTGCTTTCTTCCATTCCTTCTAAGAAGTCTGTAAGGCCTCTTATACAGAACACTTTTAGGTCTCTCTAATGACCTTTCACAAGCTCTCACTTACATGGACAATTGAGGACTTTAGAGCTTGTTCCGTATTACCTTGTCACCGTGTCTCATAAAGAGATACAGAGAAACACAATGTGATGAGCTTCACCATTATTTGGAAAAACTCACCCATAATATATATATGGTTCCTTTCAATTCTTTTCAGGCACAAATCCATCTTCATTTTCACTTATGAAAATGTCGCCATAATAAGCTCCCACTTACAACGACTATAAGATGGTGTAATTGACCTTTATGGCCTACGGGGAACTCAAAAAGACTTGATTTGTTCTTTGACCATAATTCATGTGGTTTGGAAAAAACCACTTAGGAGGGCACATGGTTAAGTATAAAGTTTGTATCTCCTTTACAGAGAAAGCCATACTTGATCAATCAAATATGTGTGTACTAATCCACCAAAGGTGGACTTGATAACACTCTCCCACTCACTTTTGGTGGGTTAGCTTGAACTATTATATACATCACCATATTTAGTAACATTTCATTACGCCTCCTAACAACTCCATCTGGTGACAGAGTATGAAGGATCATTTAACTGAATAAATATCCATTTTCCTTCATGAGGCTCATTGAAACTGGTTAGGAACAACCTCTATTAGTGCGTAGAATTCTTAAATTCTGTATGCACTTTATTTTCAATTTTATTCACTTATCGTCTATAGCACTTGAGCTTCAAACTTGTGTGAAATAAAGTAATGATAATTACGTGAGTAATCATCAACAAAGATAATTAATCTAAGCTCTGTGTCATGCCCTCACATTCATTGAACCATATATAGTCGGATGGAAGAAATGCAATATTTTCTCTATCTCAATTCCCTTACCGAAAAAAAAACTTTTCTTATTGTTTTACCTATTAGACACTTCCCTATCGGGTGATGAACATAGCATTCTTGAAAATGCCGATTCAAATTATGTGTCCTAGTCCACTATGACATGTATTCAAGTCAACACTTGAATTAAGGTGGTAAAGCAGTCACGCACATAAAGATTACCAACAATGACGGAAAATCAAAGAAATGTCAAGGAAGATTGTATCACAAACAACTAATTTTGTCATGAAAGTCAAGATGGTTCATTTAGAACCCATGAGCCTGGTGCATGAAACAATAAACTTGTAGGCTCTAATGACATTCACCTCAATTCTCACGTCATTACCAATTTAAAGCCTTATGCTTGAATTTGATAAATGACAACATTTAATAAAGGATCTTTGATCCTTATTCTTTTAGTCTATGGAGCTTGGGTCTTTTCCTGCTCACTATTGACAGAAAAGAAAATACATCTCAAAATGGTTTATCCTTTAGTAGGAAAGTCATTTGACCTTACTTAGGTCATTCTCCTCCTTAAAGAGTTTATACTTCTGTGATGTCAAGGTATTCCTCACATTCCCTTTTGTAGATCCTTTTACCCTTGTCTCATCTGGGTTTAGGATATTGAGAATGTGCTATCTCTGCGGTATGCTAGCCCAAAGGGTTTGCATACTTCTTGACATCCATATTCAAAATCCAAGTACTTTGATACATCATTGAAAAAGTAACAAAGTTTTCACTTTGGTTTAACCTGACTTTCATGTGCTCATAACAGGAAAGGAGTGCCTTTATGAACAACTTGCACTAATTGTTCATTGGGCAATATACAATCAAATTCCTTCAATCTCCTTGTATTGTTGGTTATCTAATATAAATGTTGTCTCATAAAAGGCGTTAAACCTTAAGTTATATGTGTCAAACTTAATTGACAACCTTTTTCATCTTGTGTAATGGAAGTTTTGCGAAAACTTTTTTTCCTTTTACACAATTCACATGGCTCTTTGTTGTTGGATTTCTATCATGCTTGCACTCTATAGGGTAATTTGTGACACACTATTCCCTTTTCGAGCCATGTAGGTCTCATGTCCTCTCATAAGCTTAGTCGAGATGACTTCTAAACTTTAACTTCATCATGACCTTTGGTCAATGACATGACAACATTTTCTATTTAATCATATGAGACCTTTCAATATCAGATATCACATTTGTCCCCATTAAGTTTATAGTTGTGTTGTTGTTCTTGGCAGCCTTTCTTGGCTTAATTACTTCAAATCATCCCACTTACTTGGCTATTCACAATCTGATTTGATCCAAGAACTCATTTGTAGCACATTGAAGTATACAATGTCATGCACTTGTATTATTCTCAACTAGAAAAGTAATATTACTATTGGGTCTATGATCAAGAGAATACGTTTAAACCTCCCATCACATAGATTCCAGTAATAATATTATCATCTATCAAGAATTTTATACAAGTACTTTCTAGAATATACTCGGTTATATCTCTCAGAAAACTAAGTTTCTGAAAGCTCCCACTTAGATAGAGCAATGTCATTAGCTCCCACTCAGATAGAGTATTTAACATTGGCTCCCACTTAAATAAAGCATATGAAACTCCAAGACTTATTTTCTAAGAGCTCCCACTTAGATAAAGCATATAACACTCTTAGAATACATATGTTCCAAGAGCTCCCACTCATATGGAGCATTTGACATTTTGCTCCCACTCACAAAGTGTACTTGACATTTACTTCTTCACGTCTCTCCTTACATTATTTCCATAATGTCTTATTAACTTCTTATTTGAGTGACTTAAGAGTTTTCTTGATTTCTACTGTGTTCCTATGATTTTGTGAAGTTAATTTTAGCTGAATATAACATCAAAAATGGAAGGGTGAAGTCTCTCAACTTCCCCAAACCAAATTTGATAGGTTCACAGTAACCGTTATTCAGCAAGGCTTTAGGAATCTCATATTCCTAAGTGACATGATAGAAGTTGTGTCATGTTCTTTTGGTAATTTCTAAGAGGTTCTCTATTTTCTCAAAGAAATATTTCAAATGTTTTATGCAATTAATCTATGTTTCTTCACAGAAACATTTGGTCTTTTCTCTTAAGTCTTTTATTGGTTGAATCATTGGTGATTGGACTGGGTTTAGGATACTTTTTCTCCTAAGGTAGGCTTTCAAGTTTACTTGAGGTGTATTTTATTCCTGAATTTCACCGTGATCCGGAGTTAAGATGTGGAAATTTCTACATTTGAAATTTCCTCTTGCATTGATCTGATATTATTTCTTTAATATCTGATTTTCATTTTTAACCTCCGTGAGGTTTATCCGGATACCAATCCTAAACTTTAGGATTTTGGATATTCAGGTTCCTCCCCTAGTGCATCACCAAAATTTTCTTCCTATTACACCTCTTATTTCATTTCAAGTTCAAATGAACTTTACTCTGAATTATCTCTTTCTTGATCCTCTTAAGGATCTTCTCCTTCTAGGTTTTTTATTCTAGAGTCTCATACTCTAATACACAAATCCCTACTTCATACATCACTTAGAGACTCACATTTCTCCAAGTAATTTAGATTTGGATCAACATTTAGAGGCAATAACCAAAAGAGTGAAATTCTTTAGGATTAAGTTTCTCTAATTAAATATCATCCAAAAGAGTGAAATTCTTTTGGTATGGTGCTCTTAGAACACTCTAGGTTCATATTTGACTCAAATAAAACTTTTATGAATTATTGTGAATATTTTAGGATTTTTAAATTAATAAAAATCACAAAAATAGCACCAATGAACCTCCATGGAGATTCGAAAAAATGCCTCAAAAATAGACAAATAATATGTCTAAATGTAGGTCTTGAATTTAGGGATTTTTAGAAACAAATCGCGTCTCAATCGGAGCTAAAATGCCCTTTCAAGTACCCCTAGAAGGAGAGAAAGAAAACATATTCTAGAATTTTTTTTTAAATCAGGCCCCAAAAAATGTATTGGGCTCAGCCATTTAGAGCCCACTTCATTTTTATGACGGGCCCAAACAAATTTGAGTTTTTTTTTATAAAAAGAGCCAAAACGACGCCGTTTGCATTAAGTGGAGAAGGCGCCGTTTTGACCAAAACGATGTCGTTTCGGGGCATCACCAAAATTGTGCGTTTTGGTCATCCCTAACCTTCAGCCGGGTCGCTCCAGACCTGGCTGTACACGCCGGTCGGGTCTGACGGACCCGACCCTTCAACCTCCATAACTTCTTCGTCCGGCGTCCGTTTTTCGCGTTCTGGTAGTCGATTTTTATCGTTTTTTTCGTGCTCTACACAATGGGATACTTTTCATGGCCTAAATCTCTTGATTTCTAATGACCCAATCCCAAAAACTAATATCATCGGTTTTCATTCCTTCACTCTCTGTTCTGATAAAAAATGTGTTAAATATATGCTTTGTGTCTTTTAAAATCTATCCAGAATAATAAGACACATAGTGAAAAATCAGAACACACGAAGAAGAGAAAAAAAAATTACTCTCAGTCTCATACCATAAGGAAAGAACCGATGATTTCTTGAAAATAAAATAACTGGATTGTAAATGAAATTAATATATAAGATTTGCTAAATTTATCTGAAAGCAAATCATCATCATCATCATCATCATCAGTAACCAACCATAAAAAAAACGAAGGCATAAACGATCGAAAAGCAAAAAAAAAAATTGAAACCAAAAGTACACACATACCATACATACGTTTACACAGCACTGAGAAGCATATAAAACATATATATTCACACATATAAAATGCATACAGAATTGATCTTATAGCATATCATCATCACGGCATCTGGAGAGGAAATACGCAAAGCAATTCAAAAAAAATTTGGTATAACTAATAGATGCCAAAATTCACAAAAAATACAAGAGCATATACTTCAAGTACGCAGCAGAACAATTACATGTTAGCCCCAATTCTCATTGGGCATTACATATTAGCCCTAATTCTCATTGGGCTTGGGCCCTAACCCACCAAGGGTAGATTAGGTATTTCCCTACACATATATATATAACAGAGCTGATTTATTAAAACAAGTTGAGTATAAGATTAGCCAACTCCAGTCCACAGTTGTCCCCGATACACCTCAAACTCAAACATCCTCATCCTCAAAAAATGTAATGAATATTGAAAAAGACTCTGACACAGAATCTAAACTTTCAGAATCAGCCCCACTTCAAATCAATAATCAAAATTGGAAAAAACCTTCTAAACTTTATTATTCCCGAGCTTCGCCTCCTGATATTTTATTAGAAGAAAGATTAAATCAGAATTTTAAATCATTTAGTGCTGATCATATTTATGAATGGAACATAGATGGTCAAAGTGAAACAAACATATTACAGATTCTTCAGCAAATGACAATGGTAAGTACGGCATACCAAACCCAAAACAATGCCTCAGATGAATCCATTACCAACCTATTAGTGGCTGGATTTTCCGGACAACTAAAAGGCTGGTGGGATAATTATCTCTCCCCTGAGGACAAACTTGCCATATTTACCTCTGTAAAAACTGAAGCAGATGGAACACCCATAACATCTGATGGATGTTCTATTCCTGATTCTGTAAACACTTTGATTTTTACAATTATTAAACATTTTATTGGAGATCCATCTATTTGGAAAGACAGATCAGCAGAACTCCTCTCAAATCTTAAGTGCAGAACTCTATCCGATTTTCGTTGGTATAGAGATAACTTTTTACAACGAGTACTCACAAGAGATGATGCCAATCAACCATTTTGGAAAGAAAAATTCCTAGCTGGATTACCTAAATCTTTGGGTGATAAAGTTAGAGAAAAGCTTCGAAACCAACATGATGGCAACATCCCTTATGAATGCTTAAGTTATGGACAATTGATTTCTTATGTCCAAAAAACTGCTCTTAAAATTTGTCAGGATGACAAAATTCAAAAACAACTTGCCAAAGAAAAGGCTACAAGGAGTAAAGAGCTGGGCACATTCTGTGAACAGTTCGGCTTTCCTGCTTGTAAAAAATCTAAGCCATCTAAACCAAGGCAGTTTAGAACTGACAAACCAACCTACCATAAGTATAAACAAAAAACAACCCCTAGGTGGCCACACAAAGAGTCTAGATCGCCACACAAAGAGTCTAGATCTAAACCCAAAAATGATCCTTCTCAAAATAAAATAAAATGTTTTAAATGTGGCAAACAAGGGCACATTTCAAAATACTGTCGTTTGACTCGCAAACTTAACAAGATTAGGAATATTGAGCAACCAACCCTTGATCAAATTAATAATCTTTTACTAGAATCTGAGACAGATGATACCAAAAGCTCTTCAGAGGATCTAAACAATATCCAAGACGATGACATTGAAGAATCATCCTCTTCTTCTATTAATGTCATTACTAAAGAACAAGATTTACTCCTTGACATTATCACTAAACTTCCTGATAATGAAAAGGGCGAATACTTGTTTAAATTTAAAGAACTTCTCAATGAAAACCCGAGTTCTTTCAAAAATAAACCATCTTTAATCTCGAATAAATATGATTTAACAGAAACCATAAACCGATTCAAACATTCTGTTAAACCTGCCACCATACAAGACCTCCAGCATGAGATACATAATCTCAAGGCTGAGGTCTCTTATATTAAACTTCAACAAGAAACACATGCAGCTGCAATATCCCAAATCCAAGATATCCAGCTTGAATCCCATAAACCAAATGAACAACAAGCTCTTTCAGGTCATGAAACTGATGACCATGATGAAACATTTATTAATTTAATTTCTAAAGTATTAATCCCAAAATTTCATATCCTTGCTAAAATCATTATCAATGACGAATTTATCCTAGAACAACCTGTTTTGTTTGATACAGGAGCAGCTTCTAATTGTTTTAATGAAGGTATTGTTCCCACCAAATATTATGAAAAAACAACTGAGAGATTTAGTGGCGTAGCACAAACACCCCTAGATGTTAAATATAAAATTACAAATGTTGTTATTGAAAATAATGGATTTCGTGTTCAACAACCATTCATATTAGTTAAAAATATGGGGAACCAAATCATCTTAGGACAACCCTTTGCTGGTTCCATATTCCCATATCTAACTAGTCAGGATGGAATATCCTTTGAGCACTTAGGGAAAACAATTGCATTCCCTTTTACACAAAAACCTAGAATAAAAGAGTTAAATCTTCTTTCTTCAAAACAACAGCAAATAAACTTTTTAAGAGAAGACATTTCTTTTAAACAAATTGAAACACAGCTAGCTTAGCCACAAGTTAAACAACGAATTCAAGACTGCTTAGATAAAATCCACCAAAATATTTGCTCGGATCTACCTAATGCTTTCTGGAATCGTAAAAAACATGTTGTTGATTTGCCCTATGAAACAAATTTCTTGGAAACTCAAATCCCAACAAAATCAAGACCTATCCAGATGACTTCTGAACTTCTTGAAACTTGTAAAAAAGAAATTCAAGAACTTTTAAATAAAAAATTAATTAGTAAATCTAGGAGTCCATGGTCTTGTGCTGCTTTCTATGTTAATAAAAATGCTGAACTAGAACGAGGAGCTCCAAGACTTGTCATCAACTATAAACCTTTGAATGATGCTTTAAGATGGATTAGATACCCAATTCCTAATAAATCTGATCTCTTAAAACGATTATATTCTGCAAAAATCTTTTCAAAATTTGACATGAAATCTGGATTTTGGCAGGTCCAAATCTCTCAAAAAGATAGGTATAAAACTGCTTTCACTGTTCCATTTGGACAGTATGAGTGGAATGTTATGCCTTTTGGGTTGAAAAATGCACCTTCTGAATTCCAGAGAATAATGAATGAGATCTTTAATGACTATAGCCAGTTCATCATTGTTTATATTGATGATGTATTGATCTATTCTCATTCAATTGATCAACATTTTAAACATATAAATTGTTTTATGAAAGTTGTAGAAACAAACGGATTGGTAGTTTCTAAACCAAAAATTTCTATTTTCCAAACTAAGATCAGGTTTCTTGGGCATTGGATCCACCAGGGGTCCATCACCCCCATCGACAGAGCCATTCAATTTGCTGACAAGTTTCCTAACCAAATCCTTGAGAAAACACAACTTCAAAGATTTTTAGGATGTTTAAATTATGTTGCTGACTTTATCCCCCATTTAAGCAACTTTCTTAAACCGCTCCATCAGCGTCTTAAACAAAACCCTCCTCCATGGACAGACTTCCATTCCAATATTGTCAAACAAATTAAACTCCAGGTTAAGCAACTTCCTTGTCTTAGCCTTCCTGACCCTTCTTCTTTCAAAATTGTTGAGACTGATGCCTCTGATATAGGATATGGTGGCATCCTTAAACAACGAGTAGACAATCACGAAAAAATTGTCTCTTTCACTTCTAAACATTGGAATAGTACCCAACAAAACTATTCCACCATAAAAAAGGAGATACTGGCAATTGTTTTGTGCATTTCCAAATTTCAATCTGATCTTCTAAACCAAAAATTTCTTGTGCATATTGATTGTAAATCAGCAAAAGATGTTTTACAAAAAGATGTTAAAAATCTTGCATCAAAACAAGTTTTTGCTCGCTGGCAAGCAATCTTAAGTATCTTTGATTTTGATATTGAATTTATTAAAGGTGCTTCTAATTCTCTTCCAGATTTTCTTACCCGTGAGTTTTTACAGGGTAGATAAGCCTAATCAACCAGACATGCCCAAAAAGAAAAAAGCCTCAGATGACAAGGCCAAAGAGCCATCAGAAGATAAACAATTAAGCATCTTCCAAGATGCCCAAAACCAAGATTGTTCTAGCCAAGAGCTGGAAGAATTTATTAAACAAATCTTGCAACAACATAGATCCCAAACTCAAGGATCTCCACAGTTGCAGCAATCTAAACCGGAGTCATCCACTCCATCTGGGTCATCAACCCAAAAACTTAAACAGGAGTCATCTACTCCTTCTGGGTCATCAACCCAAAAAACCCAAAACCAAACCTCTCCTAAACAAACAGTTGACTCATATGCTCTGGCCTACACCCAAAAACAGATTCCACAAACCACGTGGAGCCACATAGTCACTAAAAATGTACGACCTCTCACTAAAGATAAACAAGCTCTCATACCCCAAGAGATCATAACTAAACAACAATATGATCTATCCAACCCTCAGCCTAACCAGGTAACAATTGCATCCTCTTCAAAGGCAATTGTTCCCCATACTCCTGTGCTATCCAACACACAGGATAGCACTCCCTTTCTCAAAAAATCCAAAAACAAACGAAACATCATTCAGGTAGAACCCGAATGGTTCCATCCCAACCCAAATCAAGTAGCTGCAAATATCTTTCCTTCTGGGATGCATTTTAAACCTTCAGCTATCCCAAAAACAAGAGAGTACTATGAACTAATTCTAGTTCATTCTGGATCTGTCGAGATCAAACATACCTCAGATAGAAAGAATGCCAATGAATTAGCTTTCACAAGAATCCAAATTTTAAACATTCTTACTCCATCTCAATGGGGGCAAGATTTATACAGACCAAAAAACTTTGGAATCAATTATTTTCCCGATGGATATAATTATTGGGATTATGTTGATGCTTGGTCTAATGTTTTTTGGTACCAAAACTCTGGATTTTCTCATACTTGGTTCATCTATTTTAAAAAGGGTAACCAGTATCAATTTCCTCATTGGTTTTTTCACTGGTGGGAATTTTTTGGTCCGTTACCTGAAATATTTCCACCTGAGGTTGTTAAAGCTTTTGAATTATTTAAACAAAAATTCAACTGTGATGATCCCTTTCCTTTGGATCTTCATTATTGTTCTAAACTCTCTGTTTCATGGATTTTCTCCTGGAAATACGAATGCATGAAGATCAATGAAACATCAAACCTCATGCCTGTCCTACAGCGAGTACCTTACTCCAGATGGTGGACAAAATTCCAAATTCCAAGAGTCGACTCTGATGCAGTAGAAAGGTGGTTTCAAGAAAATCCCCAATTCCTTTGCATGACAGAACAAAGCAAATTCCTTCACCAAAAATCAAGGATCGCTTCTCTTCTATCATCAACAGCGGATAAAACAAGTCTTGTAAACCAATTAACAGTACTGCTCCAGACACTCCGGGAACAAGATGCTCAACCCTCCCCTAGTCAAATCATTTCCCAGTCTACTTCAGAAGCCCAGGAAGAAGACGATTATGAGGTGGACTTAGGAGAGGATTGAAACATTCTGACACATTGTAAACAAGCACATGTAAAACACTGAACACTGTAGTATCACTGTAGTACACTGTGCACTTAAACTGACCGGAGCTGTTCAAACAAGTATCCAGTTTCCAGGTCATAAACACTGTTCAAGGGTCTATATAAGACATGCTCAGCACCTAAAGAAGGGCAGAACTTATTTTTAGATCCGAATAGCCATTGTAGAGAGAGAGAGACTTAGAGAGAGAAGCTCTGAGTGTTCTGAGAATCTCTTCCCTTCCCTTTCCTTCTACTTCCTTTGTTTCATTTCTTTGTAAGTTTCATGTTTTATTAAATAAAGCTTTATATTTCCCAGTTATCTTATTACTTTCTGCATCATATCCTTACCTCTTCTGGGAATCAAGGAGGTTGTTACAATGAACTAGCTTGGCAGGTTCTACCGCCTCAGTTCATACGCCCTTTGATTCTTACAGAACACCCCCTTCTGCATCTGCATAGTTATTTATGTTTTAAAGAAGTGTTACTTCTGCTCTACTTCCTTTTCCTTTTCCTACTCGTGATCCTCCGCGCCCTTCGGGACTCGCTCCCCCTACTTGGTATCAGAGCCCTGCATGATCAGCAGGATCTAAAAGCTCCCTTTCAAGATAATATAACACTGCATTATCTTTTGGTTCTTGAGTTATTATTAAGTCAATAAGCCAGACTTCTAATGCAAACCAGATTATGACAAAGAAAACTGACTATATAGAAGAAAAAAGAGAAAAATGCATTCAAACGAAAGAAGGAAAAAATTTACACTCAATGCACATGCAGCAGCAAGGACTTCATGAATATAATCAAAAGTAGGAAATTCCATAAAAAGACATTGAAAAACAAATAAACGACGAAGTTGATATTCAATAATCTCATAAAAGCCACATTTTTAAGTAAACAATAACATCAGATCAGATCAAGGATAAACTTAAACAAGCAAAACCTAGAAACGCCAAGAAGATTCAAACTGACATACAGTAAGCTAAGATAAAAAAAATTAAAGAAAAATAATAATCCTCTTGACAAAGGAAACTAGCTAGAAAATAGCCTTGTGTTTAAGCCAAGCTATAAACACAACCCAACATAGTAAAAACGAAAAGGCACCAAAATAAAAATGAGCAAGCCGATCGCGATCGATTGAGAAAGAGAGATCAACATGATCAGTACACACAATCAGAGCAAGCAATTGTCATGATTTGCACAGCCAGCAATCTTCAGGTTTCTATGTTCATTTGGTTTTTGAATTCTAGTGCTCAGAGTTCACAACAGAAGAATCAGAATCACTAAATAATTAATTCCAAACACAGAAACAGAGATTCTTCGACCTCAACTTCATCCATCGGAGATAATCCCTAAAAAAATGAATTCCTGGCAAGAATTTCACAATAAGATGCTTTGATTTAAGGACCCCCTAGCTGCTGATGATGTAGTGTGGGGTGTGTATGTGCGCGCGCGTGGAGGAAAGGGCTTTATGTGTGAAAAAAAAAGTAAAAAAACCCAAGGTTTAAGTAAGTTTTTTCTCTCAAAACAAAATTTGAAACGAAGGAAAATATGTTTTTGGAGGGAACTGTAAATTTTTTTTGAGGGAATATGCGAATGATTTGGAGGGAGATGGATTTTCCTTACACATGTAGAAATATGAAAACCGACTTAACATTTTTTTTATGTAAGAAATTAATTGAATTTTGTACACATTATATCTGTTAAAGCAGCAATATTTAAGAATATTTTATTTAACCATAACAAATTACATTAATAAAGGCAATGATTATATAAATACGGTAAAATATGATAGTTAATTTTAAAAAATTTGAAAAGACTTTCTAAGACAACTTTAATCACTGCGGAAAGCAATACAATTGGCAGTGACACCAAAAGTTGCCACTAAATGTCTTAATTTCAACGGTGACATCGAAAGTCACCACGGAAAGTTATGCCTATTAGAGGCGGCTTTCATTATCGCCGCTGAAAATAAGACCTTTAATGGTGACTTTTAGTGTCACTACTGAAAAATGTGACTTTCAGCTGTGGCATTTTTAGTTGTCGCCAAAAACTGATTTTTTTTAGTAGACAATGTATTTTTTATACATTTAGCGTAATCAACATATTTTCTAAAGGGAAAATTAATCTTGGAGTCCTTCAACTATGAACTCACTTCTAACTCAGTCCCTCAACTATGTCTCGGAGCAACTTAGTCCCTGAACTTTTAACTTGCCTATAACTCAGTCCCTGACCTTTTAAAAGGGTGCCAGTCATTACTGGGCTTTTAGGGTGCCTGCCGATACAGGGCTTTAAAGCCCTGTATCGGTAGGCACACTCCTTTTCAAAAGGCCAGTAACGATTGGCACTCCTTCAAAAGCCCTGTATTGGCAGGCACAATTCTTTCAAAGCCCAGTTACGCTGGCTCACTCTTTTCAAAGCCTTGTTACGCAGGCCCCTCAAAGCCCTGTTATGCTGGCCAACATTTTTTTTAAAGTCTTGTTATGCAGGCCTCTCAAACCCCAGTTCCGCTGGTCTCCTTTTTCAAGCCCTGCTTTACAGGCACCATTCTTTGAAAGCCCAGTCATGACTGGCACTATTCTTTAGAGTCATGTTTTACCATCCACCCAGCTCTTTGGTTTCCCCCTCACATTCTCTTCTATGAATCATGTAAAGAGGGGGCAGGGGCATTGTATTTTGCCTATGCCCTCTTTCATTTGTGGGGATCCTTTGTAGTGTCTTCTTGTGTCTCATGTCGGGTCGGACAAATATCTTTACTTGATTCATAGACGAGAAGCTCACTACTCTCATCTACAAACAAGTAAAGAAGGGCAACTGTAAACACCATATTTTGTCCGAGCCCCGTAAAATAATAAAAAGAAAAAAGAAAAAAGAAAAATCATCCTTGTAGAATCTCCACTAATTTTGATTGAAAAATGGCACTTTTATTATTATTACAAAAAATTAAAAATTCATTGATTTATTATGATTATGTGTCATTAATGCTGATTGTTGGGTTATAATTGAAGAAGTAAATTTTGAAATTTAAAATTGATTGTGATTATGAGCCATTAATGATGATTGGTGGTTGATTGATGTTTAAAAATTAATTAAAAAAATAAAAAAGGAAAATTATAAAAAAATTGTCATTTAGATGCAAGAATAGAAAATGTTGTTAAAAGAAAAATAAAAAAAAAATTAAACGAAAATTAAAAAATATTAGTGCATTTATGATAAAAACCCTAATGGTGCCTATATAAAGAGGAGTAAGAGCTCACAAAGAAGGATGAGAGATTTTTTTAGGAGGATTCGGAGAGGCAAGGGTTTTTAGGAGGAGGCAGAAATAATTTAGAGAGAGGAAAAGGAGGCAAGTGAGAAGCATGGAGAGAAATTCATTCTTATTATTCAAATTCTTTCTAAGGAGGGATCCATAATTTCCCGTGCCAATGAAACATCTCTAACGGGATGGAGGCTCAAGCATATTCTTACTAAATGCACATTCTTTTCTCTTCTTTATCATTCTTATAACTCATGGGTGGAGCGTTCTAACAGTTTGGTTATGATCCCATATATGCTCATCATCCATATTTGTGGAATGAAAAACGCATGCTTATACAAAATTATTATCTCATCATACTCCGTGATTTTGTGTGTTTGTTGTTTCAAGTTCTTATTCTTATTACTCACACCCCATCCTTCTTTTCTTTGGATTCAAATTTCTCACATTCTTCGTGCATGTGGCTTGCGTATGCTACAAAAATTCTACATGGATTAAAAGGTATGTATCCTCATCATGTTTTATATCTTCTACCATGTATAAGATGTTGACATTGCTACTAACGCTTGTCTTTCTTTGCTTATCATTGCAAATGATTGTGAATCACTTTTTTCTTATAAAGTAAACTAAAAGAGCATATTTTGATCAAAATAAATTAATCCTTTTTTAAAGTATTTTTTATACCATGCGAGGTTTTTAGAACCTCCTCAGGTAGAAATTGATTATTCTTCCGTGCGAGATTATGGGAATCTCCTCAGGAAGTCTAATCCAAAATTCATTTGAAAGTCTTTTTCCTAAATAAAAATTAAAGACATATTTTCCTAAATAAAAAATACAAACCAACAATAAATATTTTTTAAAAAAATGAATAAACATTTTCCCTAAAAAACACAAACACAGTGACACGCATTTCTACCCCGAACTACGTGGGCTTTGATCTCTTAAGGGTACGTGGGCCTTAGGTTAAATCCTAGGTCAAGTCCAACTATGTAAATACTTTTTTTTGTGAATATATTTTTATATTACTTTTTGGGTGGTTAAAATAAATTTAAAGGCCATATTTATTTTTAGATAATTAACTTAGGGTTACCGTTATCATGAACGGGTGCTGTGGGGTGCCTAACAACTTCCCCATGCACAATCGACTCCTGAACCCTATTTGGTTTTAAAAGACCATTTATAATTTTCAACAGGATTTCCAAAATTATCCTATTTTAAAAATTTTGGTGGCAACTCCATTTGACCTAATTTTAGGGCCTACAGGCAATATCGTCCTTTCACCTTCCTCTAATTTTCTATTTTACCCTTACTATAAAAATTTAATCACCCTTTAATTAAATCTTGATCTGCATTTAATCTTAAAAATAAATTATCAAGATATGTTTAAATTTCAAAATTTATTTATAAAGCTTAATAATGATAAAAGATAATAAGAGAATAGTTAGAACTTTGGGGTGTTACACTTTTTTAATGATTTTAAAATGTTATTTGTTTTGTCACATATTCTTCCTTACACCTTATGCAAGTATTGTGATCATTGTTTGTGTTTATGTAATTATTACTCCCTCTATTTCTTAATACAAGGCTTATTTAGGGAGTTGATCCGAAATCTAAATATATGACATATTTATAATTTTTATCAATGTTTTCCCAACTTATCCCCATTGATACTCATTCAACAATAATTAAGTAAGAGGGATAATAGAATTTAAGGAGGATGTCCAGGGTATGCTAGAAAAAACATGTTATGCAAACTAACTTAATTAATAAAATAAATCTAATCAAATTAAGTAAATTTTCTTAATTATATTTAAGATCAAAGGGAGTAATAGTTTTTTCTCCATTCATTGGATTCAATACAAGGTATTTTTTGTCTTTTTTATAAGGTATTTGCTAGTTGATGTATTATAATATGGATCATGAAAGTAGATCTCCTCGTGATTCTCCATGGAAATGCAATTTTAAAAAGTTATCAGGGGTATCTTTTTCTGACCATTTTGACCATTCAAATAAATTGGACATATAAGATGAATGCGTCTTAGGAATTTTTGAGAGAAATGTTATTGAAAGAAATCAAACTTGATAGAAGCATATTGGAGTAGTAACATAGTTGGCACTAAATTTGATTTAGAGACAATTATACTATAAATCCTCATAGTTTTAACCAAATTTTAATTGGATCCCTATAATTTTTTTCTTTTTATCCTATCCTTATACCTTCACTTGTTTTTAACTAGGTCATTGTATTTTTTTTATTAAGTCCTTATAGTTTCACAAGATTTTTAATCATTATAAATAAGGTAATTAAACCCGAACCTGAGTCCGGACTGAGCGAGGCAGTGAGTCAATCAAGAATTGACTTTGGAGGTAGACCGATATTAAATAAAATAATATAATTTGATTATAATTGATGATAATATTTATATTTTATTTTAAAAAATAATGGTTAGATTACATATCCATGTTTTTGTAAGTTTTCAATTAATTATTTCATATTTTTATATTTCTTTTCCTTCTTTTTACCCTTTTTAAGTTGACACTCAAATTCTTTTTTTTATATGTTTCTTCACTCGGCGCCCCCCGCCCTGGGGGTGGGGGGGACGATTGTCCTTCTTTTCCCTCAACACAGTCAACACCCAACCCTCAATACTCACACCCAATAGTTATTTATATGTTCTTTTTCTTTGTTTTTCTTCTCTTCTCTCTCCCCCGCGTGATTGTTCCTCTTTTCCCTCAACACACACCCAATAATCTGACACGTAACGGAGACCCGAAAAGCTAATAAGAGTCAAGACAAATATTAAGTGTAGCATTATGGTAAATACTTTAACTCTTAAAGTATTTTCGTAAATTATTTTATTGTTTAACATATTCTGATAAAAATTCCTATTTTCGTAAATACGTGGAAAGTGCTCAGTGCCAACTTTCCACATCTCTTTTTTGAAAATGAGACGTGGAAAGTGAGCTTCCACGTCTCACATTTAAAATGAGATGTGGAAAGTTCCGACTTTCTACGACTCCTCTATCCACATCCCACCAAAAAGAGACGTGAAAAGTCCAAAAAAAGAGACGTAAAAAGTGTTTTTTGTAGTAGTGATACATATATAATTAATAAAGTACTTAATACATAATCCCAATCCAAATTAGCAAAGTCAAACATCAACCATATATATCTAGAATCTCAATCCAATACATAAATCCAAACATCTCTAAGAGAAGTTCAAATAAACATAGAAGAGACCCTAAACACATTTGTAGAACAAAGAAAAACTCCCCTAATGAAAAACCCATGCTTGAACCACCATCAACCCATCCTCAAGAGATGAAGAAATCCTCAATCCATCATAGATGCTCCAAGAAAAGCCCCAAGAAGAATCTCCATATGAGAATCCATGGAAGGAGAGGGTGGAAGAAGATGGAAGATGAAAAAGATGGAGATGGAAGAAGGATGAGAGGATTTTAGGGTTTGGGAGTAAATGGAGGTAGAAAAGATGATGGGAATTGAGTATTAGGTCGAATTTTATGTTTAGAAGTCAGGTCTAGGTCATTTTGGGTCGAATCCTACCAATTGGTACCTTAAACACCAGAAAAACTAGCTGAAATTACGCATCTGTCAGCGAGTTCTCACTGTAGAGAGCACTTTTGCTCGCTACAGCGAGCTTGGAAGAAACTTGGCCCCAAGTTTCTATCCTTCTCACTACCGCTACCAAATTTGGTGGCCACAGCAAGGTACACAGAAAGTTTAGGGTGAATTTTACACTTAGCCTGCCTCATTCTCCGTAACTCGCTTTTCAACTCGGCCTATATCTTACATGACCTGCATTAGATTTTAACTTAAGGTAGCATCAAAATGTTCTTGAAGATTGTTTAAACAATAAATTATGCTAATTATGCCCAAATTGCCCTTCATTTGCACAAATCTCAAGTAGGTATGCAAGTGCTAGAATTTGCTCTTTTAAGCACAAAAGACCCTAGATTATGCAATAATCCAATGATTTTATCAATGAAAAGTGTATAAAAATATGGTTCAATAAGCATTATGCAAGATGATGTGAGGATGACTATAACAAGACTGTGTATATTTTTCAATGTGATCTGCAACAAAGTCATAGACACTGAATGGTTCAATCAAGCATTATGCAATATGATGTGAGGATGACTAAATGGTTAATCCTTCTACACTAAGGCCCAGGACAACAACACCATGCAAAATAGTGGTGTGATGGTGGTAGCCGAAGTGATTCACTTCTCCAGTTCGAAAGATAAAAACCAAAGATTGGCTTCCATGGCATATTATGGGGTAATTGAAGAAATTTGGGAAGTTAGTTACACCAAGTTCAAAGTTCCAACCTTCAAATACAAGTGGGTTAACAATAGCGCAGTTGGGATTGTGCTCTTTATTTTAGCAAGAAATTGATCTTCACATAGTTGGGCAAGGATTAGCCTTTTGTTTTAGCAAGTCACGCAAAACAAGTTTTCTATGTAATAGATCTTGCAAATAAGCAATTGTCCATAGTCCTACAAAGTAAAAGGCAAAAGGACTGTGCTCCCAATTTAGATCTAAATGAGATACCACCCTTGTGTGCAAATCCACCTAAACCAAGCAAATTAGAATTGATAGATGATGACAACCAATTTGCATTTAGAAATGATCATTGTGGGGGATATGGGATAATAACTTAAGTGATAACCTTTTTGAATTATCATGTATTTCTATTTTTGTTTTGCCTTTATGAAAGTTGTGGCAATATACTGACTCATCTCATATCTGATTTGTTAACAGGTATATGGCAGAGGATTCTAACTATCAGCAATAGAGTGATCCTACTCGAAAAAAGGGCAGAGGTCTGACAAAGCTCACTGTTAAGGGACAAATGTGCAGATTATCCGTGGGGATTTTGACGATGATATGAATCCTATAGGGGAAGTTGGCACGAATTTCGTCAGCTACGTCAGTTCTGTGGTGAGGAACCGGATAAGCATCTTGGATACCAATTGGAGGACGATCAATAAAGACATTAAGGATCAATGTTGGTCAGATATTTTGGTATGTCTTATCATTATATTTCTGTTTGTTCCTAATATGCATGTATTTTTATTTTTACTTAACTCAACTGATGTGTTCGTTTTTTTTTTTTTTTGCAAAACTTTGATGTCCCAAACACCAAATTGTTCAAGGATTTTTGGTTGGGAGAAGCGCAAGATGTGGAAGAATTTCAAGAAAACTCTGAGCAGAGACTACATGTGGGGGGATAAGAAGGGTGAAGATCTGTGTCAGATCTATTCCAATATTGACCTAGAGACTTGGAAGAAGTTTGTTGCATCACGGCTAGACTCTAAGTTCTAGGTGTGTATATTTCATAAATAACTCTTTAACTTTGGTTTAAAATTGCACTATTAACACATTATGTTAGTTAACTAACTTAGTCTTAGTTTTACAGGAGGAGAGTGAAAAAGTTGACCCAGAAACAAATTGCAGAAATGGAGGAAATAGCACGATCCGATCCTACCATTGTTGTAGAGCCTCTAGTGCCCTTCCCACATCATACTAAATGGGCTGAGGGAAGGAAGAATAAAGAAGTAAAATTTGTGACTCTGGAGATTAAGGCAGTTGCAAAGATGATTGTAAGTATTTTACTTGGTTGTTTATTCATTTAACTTGTGGTTTTGTAGCACATTATAAACTATGATTTTTTGGGTCATTGCAGGACGAACTTGAGAAAGAGGCCATCCAAGGATCCTTCACACCTTCTGGAAGAATGGACATCCTGGCCACGGCAATAAGGAAGCCCGACCACCTCGCCTGAGTTACCAGGGAGCTGAGGAATGTAAGGCTGACCAAGTATTTTGGCTGCAAACCCCTATCATCTGCTTGTAGAGAATCCACTGAGGAGATTGTGGCCAGAGTTTGGACAAAGATGGGGGCCCAATTCCAAGAGCAGGTTGCTGCATAGGTCCAGCTGCAGGTGACAGCACAAGTCCAGTAGCTTACAGGGCAAATGACGGAGCAGATAAGGGTGCATGTTGAGGCACATGTTTGAGCGTCTACGATACAACTCGGACTCACATCACAATCTGATAAACAAAGATAGCAGGTTTGAGCATCTACTACATATGTTGATTACTGAATTTTGAGTTCATCAATTAGGCTTACTCTATATATTTTCATCCCTTGTAGGAGTCCACCAGTACTGGCAGTCCAAGCGGCAAAGATAGTTGTAATCAGCCTTTGCTGTTAGGATCAATTCTTGAGGACGACTCAAATCCCACACCAGACAACAAGCCTAACGTTAGAGAGAAGTGTTATCTCCATCTCGATGTCCCCTGCCTGGGCCCGGTCACCAATTCCTAAAGGCCTCCTTCATATATAATTTGTCTATCCGGGAGGACCAAGTGAAGGTATCTTTACAACTGTCCAGAAGAATGAGATGGGGGCAGCTATAACCTTTCCTGATAAGGAAGTCACCAAACTAGGCGAGGTGATCGGGGCATTCATATGTGGCCTAGACGACTTGTACACAAGACTCCACAAAAGGTGACGGTTGATGTGGTATGTACACATAAGTTTTGAGTTTGCTTGTTTGATATTTTTCTGGTTTGGGAATAATATAACAATGATTTTTTCATCGCCCACATATATTTTCAAACAAATATCCTTCTCTCCAGCTCTTGCGGGAGATGCAACCAAATTTGAACTATGTATCCTTTATGATGCCTCCAGGAGTAGTCAATCCTGATCGTACATACGAATTTGGGCTTGATAGTTCCCGAGATATTGTAGAGTTTTTGAAGATGGAGGAAATTGACCTTGGATGGCTTGAGTTAGCAACTATGTAATAAATGACCATTACTTTTTATGCTTCTGCAGTATTTCTTATTCAATCCTTTTTTTTATTTCAATTTATCTATGATATATAGTTACTTCTACAAATTGTGTAACGAATTAGGCAGGGGAGCATATAGATTCTTCAGTCCAATGGCCTTGGGGAGGAGGATAATTTCAATACCCCGGTGGAGAAGAAGAATTATGATGACAACATGCAGGCATATGTCAACCATCAAATGTTAGTAAATCAGGGAACTATCTATTTTGCACCTAATCTTGAAGAGTAAGTTTGATTATTTCATTTTGCCAACGTTTCATCATTATACACATTTGTAAATGTTATGATTATTTTTAATGTCTTTCAATGAGCACTGGACAGTAGCTGTCGTTTGCTCCAGGGATCATCATCTCGTTTGGTTTGGCTCGTTGAGGCATAATATAATTCCTATCATAAAACTCTCCTATCGAAGTAAGTAGTGTTAATATCTGTATTATATACTAGTGGCCAAAATATATTATTTTCATTTATATATGCTAATTTGGTTCTATTTCAGAGGTATATCTCAATAGCATTTAATGGAAGAAATTGGTCGAGCCTTTGAAGATGCTGTGACATAAAGACTTAGAGTAAGTACTTTTGATTTGAATTCTTTCAATGTTAGTCAATTGAGATATATTAATTACTTTGTTATTTATTTATACTGTTTCTTGTGATTAAAGTGAACTAAGCAACCGATGAATAAGGAGTACAGATATTACGTCATGAAGTACATGTATGACATTATTATGAGTGAATGAACCACATCCTTCTCACAGGTATAGATTAAATTCTTATCTATATCTTCTTATATGATTCATACATTAATACATAAATATATAATTTTTTTATCTAATTTCTTAGAATTGATCATCACATCCATTATTGTTGTAGTTTTATGATGGAACTGACTCATTTAAAGCCGAAGATCTTGATCCAATTTGTGAGTTTATTGCTGAATTTTTGCTTTTGATTTTGGTTAGTAGAGATCAGTGATCATTGTACAAAATACTAAATTGTGTAAAAATGAAATTTTTTGGTTGTGTAGTAGTAGCAAGAGTCACATATATATATATATCGTTAGTTTGATTAATTAGTTATATAGCTTGGTTGATGTACATCTGTTGTATATCTGTTTCTGAGACATATGTAATGCATGAAGATATGGGGAAATCAGAAAGAAAATAATATTTTTTTTAAAAAAAAATAGGAATTGATGTCTCTTATTATGGATAATAAGTGAGGTGGTTCTCTGGGGAGAAATCACATCACTTGTGTAACAGGCAGGAATGCACAAGAGGGGGGGTGAATTGTGCTTTTTAAATTTAACTTGATAGACAATATGATTTATACTGGTTCAGCCCAAACTTGGCCTACGTCCAGTTCTCCAACATTCAGTTAGGTTCCACTAATGTCTCAATATTAAATCAGGCTCTTGAAGGCCTTTACAGGTGATAGCAAGAGCTCCTCTCTTTTCTGATCACTCCGCCTTACACTTTGTAAGTTAACACCCTACTCTTAAGATCCCACTATCTTAAGAGTAATTCTTCCTTTTATAATAAATACAGAAATGGGTAGTTTACTCTATTGAGCAGATTGTGTTACACACTTAAGAATATTAGAACAGTAAGCTTTCTGAGTATTGAATGCAGTAGATACAGATAATCAATGTGGCAATCAATTCTTTTTCCTATCTTCTTCACTGAAGTATTTATAGACTCTTCTAGAGATTTATCCGTTGAAGATATAGTCGTTGTATTAGTTCAAAGAGTTGGATAATCTGGTGTGGAGTGTTGAGGATGTACTCTGTGATGCATTTACTCCATTGTACTTGTCTTTTCTTTATCTCATCTCTCTTCATTAATCGCTGAAGGTGGTAGGTGAGTTCCAACAGCTCTATTGATCAGATTGCGTGCTAACGTTAACTTCCATAAATAGGTCTGTGCAATTCTGTACTTGGAAAGCTTAAAATAACCTTAACCATTGATTTTGAATAAATTTCATCGCCACTCAAATTACAGCCTCTGATCGATTACAGGGTCTAGTGTCTAATCGATTACATACAGATTATCAATAGATTATAGCCTGCATCACTGAGCATCAGATTAGAAAATCATGCGCCTAATCGATTACAAGGGAAGCTTGATCGATTATGTATGTCAAATAGATTACATTCAGATTACATGCTTTCCCTGATCGATTACTTGATTCTTCTTTAATCGATTAATGCCTTCTAATCGATTATGCTTGAAATATGTTATGATTGATTAATGTTCTCTTAATCGATTAGGCAAAATTCTCTTAATCGATTACTGGTCTCTGATCGATTAGGCTACAGACTCTTAATCGATTACATGACTCTAATCGATTACTCTAATTTCTCCTAATCGATTATATGGCACTAATCGATTGGGCTAAAACTCTCTCATCGATTATAGGACCCTCTGATCGATTAGGCGACCACATTCTTATCTTCTAATTTGAGCTCTAATCGATTAGACTCATACTTCTTTGTTTTGTAATCTATCCCTGATCGATCATGCAGCACTTAGGATTTTATCAGATTATTTCTAAATTGATTCTGATCTTATCATAGCTTTTCCTTATGCCTAAGATAGGTTTAATTATCATCAAAACTTAGCATTCTAACAACTTGTTATATACCAGAGAAACCACATCACTTGTTATATAATAAGGGAGGAGAAAACACGTCCCTTATTATATAACTAGTGATGTGGTTTGTCAGAGGTCAATAGCAAAACTCGTCTTCTGCGACTTATCAACATCCCTTTTCATAAAATATGACATGAAAACTCTGACATTCTATGTCCATTATTTATAGGGACGTTAAAAGTCTATTTTTCCACGTCACTTGTTTTGACGTCCCCTACAAATGTGACGTGAAAACCCCAAAACAACGAACGTGGAAATCCTTTTCTGCAGTAGTGGACCTTGTGTATGACTAGGGTTGCTGGGTAGGGTGAGAGTAAGAAGTAAAAAGGGAATTATATAGGATGAGTCTAGGGTTATTACAACTGGCCTCTCTAAAATTGGGCCCTTTTTTTAAAAAAAAAAAAAAAAAAAAAAACTTACATACATCTTATCTGCATATATTTTAATTCCATTTTAATTATTATTTTGTTTCTCTCTTAATATAAGAGTCATCCACATATTATAATTACTATCATTTTTTCCAAGTTTTGAAACAAATTTATTATTTCTTTTAAATTCATAATTTACCCTATTCTTCAATATAAAAATTATAATGTCACCAAAAAAATTTCTAACTGCCTAAAAAAATAAGGGATGTTACATATATCACTGGCCTTATCTATAAGAAACAAGACATATTATTGTTACTTTGTCGTACTGATCACACAATAGTTTTATGTGTATAGGTGGTGGAAAGACCTAGGTTTAGCCAAGGAGCTACAATTTGCAAGAGATGAACCAATAAAGTGGTTTATGTGGTCCATGGCATGCCTCACGGATCCTCGCTTTTGTGAAGAAAGGATTGAACTCACGAAGCCACTTTCTATGGTTTACATAATTGATGATATATTTGATGTTTATGGAAGTATGGATGAACTCACTATCTTTGTAGATGCTGTCAACAGGTAAAAATATTTTCTTCAGAATATTTAATTTATTAATGATTTGTTGTTCTTGTTTTTGCTGTGTTTAATTAAGTAATGATAATAGAAAAGTAATAAAATTTATGTATACTAATGCATATGGGATTTGGGAGCAACTGAGCAATTACCAGACTACATGAAAGCCTGCTTCAAGGCTCTGTATGATATTGCCAATGAATTTGCCGTGAAGGTCCAAGACAAGGGTGGTCAGTTTGAGTTGGATGAGGTGAAGTCCTCTGAGGAGGATAATGCTTTGGAATGTAGCAGTGAAAAAATTATGGATACTGAAGGCGGAGCCTTGCAGGAACGTCCACTTGTTCCACGCGTAGAGGACTGGATGAATTTGGAATCAGTTGAATCAGTGAAAGGAACAGAGAATGGGAAAACTGGAAACCGTTCATATAAAGATGCTTGTGTGAATAAGCAGGGAGTTGGGTGGGAAGCGGAAGAGGAAGATGATGACTGGTGGTGTGATGACATGTGGAAATCATGTCTAACGGTAGACACGACAGGGAAGGTTCCGAATATTGTTCTGTCATATGATTTGCGCAACAAAATGGCTAAAAAGTGGAGTCGATACTTGATTGTTTCAGTTCTAGGGATGGTGGTTCGAGAGGATATTATGGCTAGGACGTTGGATCAGTTATGGGGTGATGTGGATACAATAGATATTGGCTCTGGATTCTTCATGGTAAATTGTAAAAGGGATATCACTTATGAATTGGCTCTCTATGAAGGTCCCTGGTAAATTTTTGATCATTATATAAGTGTTCAACCTTGGAGATCCGGCTTTCATTTGGAAGGGGGAAAAGTTACTCAAATAGCAGCATGGGTTCACATTGCATGCTTATCTTTGGATTATTATGATAAAGGTATCCTTTTTGTGGTGGGAAGTCAGATTGGGGAGGTTCTTCGAGTGGATAGAAACACGCTAAGCAGGACTAAAGGTCGCTTTGCGAGGGTGTGTGTGAAACTTAATCTAACAAAGCCATTATTGCCTAGTATCCGAATTAATGGGGTTGAAAAGAAGATAAAATATGAAGGCCTTCATATGATTTGCTTCAAGTGTGGCAAATATGGGCATGAATCTGAACGTTGTGGTTCCGTTTCTCATAGTACTATCGTAACAAAGGAGGTTAAATCTCAGCAAATGGCTTCGCCGGAAAATGGAATTAGTGATTCACAGTATGCTGGTTGGATGGTGGTGCAACGAAATTGGAAAGGCAAGCAAGGTGGAAGACTAGAAGGGAAAGGGAGAGAGATGCGACATAATGGGAGCTCCAGTCATGCAGCGATTTCGGGATCCAGATTTGCAATTCTAAATAAGGAAGGTTCTGACTTGCGTGTGGAGGAAGGATTAATCAGTAATAATGAGGCAATATTCAAGGGATCCTTTAATGACACAAATCAGGGGTTTAAGGTGCCATATAAAAGTTTGAAAAAGGAGCGTGTAACTGCATCAAAGTCTTCAAGTGGGTCCCAAAAAATGACCATTAAATCTGTACCAAGCCCCATGGACGCGTACCTTGCTGCTACAAATAAATTAGGCATTAATGGGCCCAAGGAGAATGTGGTAGAGGATAATACAAGTCAGCCCAAGATGAAGTAGGTTCGGTCTAAGATTAAAAGTCAAGGAGGGAAGCCTGTCATTATTGAAGGTATGTGCTCAAATTGTAAAATTGGGCTGGACGAACCTATAGACCCAGGAGATCATATTGGGGCTTTATTGTTGTTACACAGTAACCCATTATCTGAAGTGCCAATTGAAGAGATGGAGTTGGAGCATGGGCCGCAAGACTCAAAGCTCTCTTCCTAATGCTGTTTAGTGCCACGTTTCTTATATATTCAATTATTATAATTATGAATATGTTGATTTGGAATTCACGTGGGGTTGGAGGCAGATCCTTTGTCCCTTTAATTTCTGAATTGCGCCGTACTCATCATCTTCGTTTTATTGCGATTCTTGAGCCAAGGCAAAAAGGAGATAAAGCTCAACGTTTGAGATGGAGGTGGGGTTTTAATGAAGTTGAAGTAGTTGAAGTGTCAGGCTTTAGTGGTGGTATATGGTGCTTTTGGGAAGCATCTCTTCAGTTTCGTGTGATCTCAAAACACGACCAGGTTTTACATGGAATCTTTAATGAAGGTTCAAGTAGTGCATGGGGTTTGTCGATGGTGTACGGAAGTCCGAATCCTTTGAAATGTAGGCCTTTGTGGGATTCACTGTCTCAAGTGAGGAATTATGGTGTACAGAGATGGTGCTTTTGTGGTGACTTTAATGCTACATTACGTTCAGATGAACGAGTATCTAGAGCCAAAAATAAGACGGAACCAGATAAGTTGTTTAAACAATGGGTCAAGGATTTCTTGTTGAGGGAACCGGAAGTTATGAGTCCTAGATTCACTTGGGGAAGAGATGGTTGTGCAAGCAGAATTGATAGGGTTCTGGCAGATAAGGACTGGTTTTTGAAATTTCCTTCAGCAAGGGTGATTCATCTTCCCAAATATGGCTCGGATCACTGTCCCTTACTTATCAAGCTTAGGAACGATAACGTCAGAAAGGGTGAGAGAAAACCTTTTTGTTTCTTTGTTCCGTGGGTGACGCATAAGGAGTTTCCGCAAGTAGTCAAAAGTACTTGGATCTCATCTTGTGACTGGGAGGAGTGAAACAACCCTCAAATTTTAATTTATTTAATTATTATATTTTTTTTTTTGTATGAAAAGAAACTGTAAGAACAAAGCATAATTATAAATATAATTTATTCTTTTTTTGGACTGAATTATAAATATAATTTATTCAATATCATATAATTCAACTTCTATTACATCAACTACAAACCAACTGTATAATATCCAAACTATATGTATAAAATCCAAACAACTGAAAGCCAAAATTTTTATTCTTTATAATATATATATCTATCTAGCATGCGTCTTCTATGGGTTCCCAAGTGGCGGCTGATCATCAGTAGTTGCGGTGATTTCGGAGGTAATGGTTTCAGAGGTCATGATAATGTTGTCGGTATAAATAGATGCTAAAGGGTCTTCTTCCGGAGCCAAATCGTTCTGAGCATAATCATCGTAAATTATTAGTGGGTTTGGAGGAGGGCTTGGTGGTGGTGGTGGTGGTGGAGGTATGTCATCCTGGTTAATACTAATTATATGGATATTTTGGATGACCCGCATCGCCCCGACCCAAATCCACTCAATTAGGATTCTCACTTCGGTAGTCGGCATCAGGAACATTACGAAATAGTGAGTGATAATAAATTTTAACTAATAATGCCCAGCTGCTTATTAGCAGAAAACAATATTTTTCTCCATAAAAATTTTAAAATAAACTAAAAGAGAAATTGCACCAGAAAATAATTTAAGGGAATATATCCCTTATATGAACATAACTAGGGCGTCCCCTAGTGTGGATCCACAATATCATATCACACAGAATTATTTTCCTTATCTGCACACAGCAGCCACACAATTTGGCAATTCTCATTTAGTTAAATTGTTTGGAGTAAAGTAGAAAGAAAATTTAGCAAATAAATTTTTATACCTTTTTGTCTTTGAAATCGTCAAACAAAACAATTACAAGAAGACATGTCAACTTTTATGGTCATCTTCTTTATATAATAAGAATTACTATTATTTCCTTATAAAATGAAGGAATAGGAAACGGAAATCTATATGTCTACGTGATTTAAGTCAAACAAGTCATGCATAGTAATATGAATATATAAAAAAAAATCATATATCTTTCGGTAATAAAAATAATAAAGGCTTATGAAATGAACTTGATGAGACTAAAGCAGCAGTTTTCTTCCTGTACATGAACATACAAATATGATCTAAGAGTGCTCCTGAATACACAAATATAATCTACATGAATACAAAAACATGATGTAAGAGAAGGTATGTCAGGTTGTAACAAGATGTGAATGTCTGTATATATATATATAAGGAGGAGAGAGTTCCTTTTTCCTTTTGGGTAAATCAAGGAAATTCAGAGATGAAAGGTAAAAAAAGAAATTTACGTAGTAGTAAGGCAGATATAAACATCAAGAGAGAGTGTTAAGTCAGAAACAGTATGTGAATATAAATATATGGGTCAAACCAAACAAGGCATGTGTATAATATAAGAGAAATAACTGACTGTAGAGTAGATAGCCAGTGTTAAGAGAGAGAATCAAGATAATAAGAGTATGAGTGTAAATATATATATATAAATATATGTATGAGTGTATGTGTACATGCAGAATTAATTTATGTAGGTATATATATATATGAGTACGTGTGGGTGCACTCTGAATCAACCCATGCATGTAGATATATATATATATATATATGAGTACGTGTGTGTGCACTCTGAATTAACCCATGTATGTAGATATATATATATTAGTGTGCGTGTGCACGCAGAATTTAACTCATATACTGTAAGTATACCCCCCTGGACACACACATATGACAAAAGACAAATATATGAATAGAGAGAAAATAAAATAAAGTATCTTATCACATGGGTGAGGTAAGAGAGAGGAAAGTAAAAATGGCCTCCTTTTTACTTTTTTTTTTTCTGCGGACAGAATACTAGAATAGTAAAGAGAGGAATAGAGCAATGAAAATAGAGTCATCTACTACTTCATATATACGAAAATAAAACTGGAGAGGGGTGAAGGAATTCAGACTTTTAAATAATCACTCCGTAAGAACAAAAAATTTTCTTACTTTTTCTGAGATTCAGATGGCTTATGGGTGTTTCGTTTGTTCTCTTTTTCTAAAATTGGGGTGACTTTTCCAGTTTTTACTAGGGCCTATTTATAGTATTTTATGACCCTATATAATTAAGATTATTTATTATCATCCTATCTTCTTAAGTCAAGTTTTTATTACCTCCTTATCTCTTTCTTTTCTTCCTCTTCAAGTCAAATTATTCTTCCCATTTAGTGTACAGTCATCCTATTTATCTTTTTATCCTTCTAGAGTTCTCCATGCCTTTTCAATGCAAGATATTTAATTCAACAACATATATGTACGGAGGCAAGGTTTTTTTTTCTAAAGATCTTATTAATTATATTTTTCTTTTAACAAGTGCTAGCATAACTCATTTATATATATATATCTATATAATATACCTCAAAGTGTATATTTATACATATAACTATTCTTATTTTTTTAGGGATGTTACAAGGAGAATGTCCAAAGATTCACAGGGGTTGTTCAAGATTGGAATAAGGAGGTTTTTGGCCACTTAAATAAACAAAAGTTGATGCTGTTGAAAAGGATGGACTCATTAAATAAAAAGGGTGTGAATCATGAATATGGTACTGGTCTACAAGAGAAAAGGAGAAATACTTGGGAACAATTAGAGGAAGTTTTAGCACAGGATGAATTTATGTGGCTCCAAAGATCCGATGTACTTGGTATACTGTCGGAGATAGAAATACTAGATTTTTTTCATTCAATGGCAAACAGTAGAAGGAGAAGGAAAAAAAATAGAAGCTTTAAAGAATGATGATGGTATTTGGGAGTATGATCCTGAGAAAATCAAGGAGAATGGTTCGAATTTTATCAGTTGCTTAATCAGGATGTAGGGGAGATAGCTCCAAACGTTAATTTTGGTATGACTTTTCCTGCTTTATCTGATTTAGACCTTTCATTAATTGGTCGTGAGATTACTCTGTTAGAAGTGAGACAGGCTCTTTTTGCAATGGGGCCATTGAAGGCTCCAGGTCCGGATGGACTTAACCCTTTGTTTTTTCAGAATCAATGGGAGATTTTGGGCCAATTGATTTTGTCAAAAGTATGTAGTATGTTCTTTGACAAGGAGGAAATCAGAAAAGTAAATGATACTAATATAGTGTTGATCCCCAAATTGGAGCATCCTGAATCAATTCGTGATTTTCGGCCTATTAGCTTATGTAATGTTATATATAAAATCTTGACAAAGGTGGTAGCTACTAGGATTAGGAGGATTATTCCAAAAATTATTTCCCCTAATCAGTGTTGTTTTGTGCCTGGTAGGCAAGGTACTGATAATATTATTGTTGCCCAAGAAGTGATCCATTCTATGAATAAGAAGATAGGCAAGAAAGGGTTTATGGCAATTAAAATAGACCTGGAGAAAGCTACTGATCGTGTCAGATAGTCTTTCATCGAGGATTGTTTGAAGGAGTTAAAATTTCCTCCAACTGTTATTGATGCCATTAGATGGTACTTCAGTACTGCTAGTATGAATATTTTATGGAATGGTGAAAAAGGGAGGAGCTTTTTGCCTTCTAGGGGATTGAGACAGGGTGATCCTTTATCGCCTTATTTATTTGTTATAGTGATGGAGAAATTTGCTCACCTTATTCAGAAGGAAATGGAGGAGGATAATTGGATACCTTTTCGGCTTCGTAAAAATGGGACCTATGTGTCTCATTTGTTTTTTGCTGATGATTTGTTTCTATTTGCAGAAGCCAATATAGAGCAAGGAGTTATTTTAAGGGCTTGTTTAGATGATTTTTGTGCAGCATCAGGGGAGAAAGTCAACAATGAGAAATCAAGAATTTTCTTCTCTAAGATTGTCAACCATACAAGGACCCATGAGATTAGTGAATTCATGGGGTTTTCTCCCTATGCGGAGTTAGGGAAGTACCTTGGAGTGCCTCTTCATCATAAAAAGGTAACCACGAGAATGTATGAGCATGTTCTAAATAAAATAGATACGAGATTATCTGCTTGGAAGGCCAAATCTCTTTCAAGTGCTGCTAGACATACCTGAGTGCAATTTGTTATGTCAGCAATACCTTCATATAGCATGCAGACAGTCCCGTTACACTCTTATACATGCTCAGAGATAGATAAACGATGTAGGAGGTTTTTATGGGGAAGTAGTTCTTCATCAAATAAGATCCATTTGGTCTCATGGGATCAAGTTTGTATGAGGAAGGAGGTTGGAGGTCTAGGCCTTAGGAAGGCGAAGTTGCAAAATAAAGCATTTATGATGAAATTAGGTTAGAGCCTCTTGAATAGAAGAGAAGCGTTATGGGTTCGGTTAGTTCGTGAGAAATAAGGATGTGGGATGGATTTATTGCCATTTATTAACAAGTCTAAGCAAGGCTCAAAGGTGTGGCAAGGTATTAAGAATAGTTGGGATGATGTTAGATTTGGAATTCAATGGCAATTGGGAGATGGCCGATCTACATGTTTTTGGAAGGACCGATGGTTACCCATTGAATGCCGGTTGGAGGACATAACGACTCATACGATTCCTTCTGAGATTAGTGAGTTAAAAATTGCTGATTTCATTGATACTGATGGGTCTTGGGCCACTGAAAAATTTTCTCAGTATTTGCCTATAGAAATGGTGGTGCTAATTGAAGCTCAAGTGATTAATTTTGAGGAGGATGATAAACCATTGTGGAGACATACTGTTGCTGGTTGTTTCTCTATGAGATCAGCATATCTTAGTCAATGTTCGGAAACCCAGAATTCTGATCTTAGGTGTGGAAATGAATCTGGAAATTACACATTCCTCAGCGTTGCAAAATGTTCCTTTGGTTAGTGTGCAAGGAAAGGTTATTGACAAATAAAGCTCGTGAAAGAAGGGGCTTGTCAATAAATTTAGATTGTGATTTATGTCAGGGTATTATGGAAGATGTCCTCTATGTATTGCATGATTGTAGTAAATCAGTGGAGGTATGGATGTTGACACTTCCCACATCCTATTATTCAGCTTTCTTTAATATAAAGGATGTCAAGAAATGGGTGGCTTGGAGTCTAAATGCAAGTTTCACAGTAGAAGGTTGGCCATAGAGCATTTGGTTCTTGATGATTTGCCATCAGTTGTGGGTGGCTAGAAAGAACAGAATTTTTAATCATACTCATTTAAACTCCTTGTCAATCATTGCTAAATCTAAAGCTCTTGGGGAGGGGATAGGTTTGGTAAGCAACTAAACCCATCGCCTTCTGATGGAGTTTGGAGGAAGTCGGATAGAGGTTATGTTAAAATGAATGCAGATGGCTCATGTAGGGAGATGGGGAAATTCACTGCATGCGGTGGGATTTTGAGGGATGCAAAAGGGTCTGTGAAAGGAGGTTTCATGTTCAACATAGGTGAAGGAGACCCTTTCAAAGCTGAACAGTGGGGTGTCCTTATGGGTTTGAAATGAAGCTGGGACTTTGGAGTTCGACATCTTGTGCTAGAGATAGACTCTTTACAGTTGGTTGAGGCAATTAAGGGCCAATTCAATGAGAGTGCTTTGAATTCAGAGCTCATGGGACAGATTCTTTAGATGCTTCGGCGCCGGTGGGAGGTGCAAATATTTTGGTATTGCAGGGAGGCTAATATGGTAGCTGACGAGTTGGCAAAACATGCTTTGAATATTGGTGCAGGACTGATTAATTTCTATGATGTTCCAGAGTTCGTTGCGGAACAGGTTCAAAAGGAGATGCTGGTGCCTAATATTTGAGCTGTAATGTGGTGTTATTTCCATCGAAAAAAAGGAACCCTATTAATACGTTAATCAAATTGGTAATTATAAAAATCTTGTTATGAATTAATTAAGTGCTTGTTTCAAAGGAAATGATCTCTGATTCTTTTTTTTTAAAGAAAATCTCATTAATATTAAATTTTATTGCACGCTACAAAAAAACCACAGAATTATTGAAATTTACTAACAGAATTCCGTCAGTAATTTCAATAATCCGATGGATTTCTGATAGATTAGCGATGGAAATGAAATTACCAACGGAATGGAAAATATTCCGTCGGTAATTTCACTGTTGCTAATTTATTTAGTGACAGAAATTTGGTTCTGTCAGTAATTACCGATGGGTTAGTGACATAATTCCATTAGTAAAATTTAGCCACGAAATTCCGTCGATAAATTTTTTTAAAAATTTTTAAGTTATGGCACGTGACCCCTTCGACATATCGCCATGTGTTGCTCCCACAAATTGTCTGAAATGTTGTGAAGTGGAGACTGGAACCCCTAACCTCCTGCTCGCATGCTGATACCTTAACCAGTTGAGTTATGAAGACCTTGTACTATTATTTACAAACTATTATATTCATAATATTTAAACTCCCACTATTATAATTATATTTGATGTTATATATACTTTATATTATATTTAAATTAATATTTTATGAAATATTTTTAATTATTAATATATAGTTTACATATTAATAATTATATTATTTTTATAAAAATAATATTTTATATTCATATACATTAGACTATATTTAGTATATTTTTACCTGATAATATTATGTTTAGTATTTCCATTTTATATTTATAATAAATATTATTTTTGCGAATTACTTTTATTATATGAAATTTTTTAATTATTATATATATTATTAAAAATTTAAAATTAAATTTGTAATAAATATATATGTATGTCTGTAATTTTTATTAATATTTGTAACATATTATTTATTAACTAATTTATATATATATATATAATATTTTTAATATTAATTAAAATAAATAATTTATTTTTAATATTTATTAAAAAATTACCAATAGAATAAAAATACGTCAATAATTCCGTCAGTAAATTTACCAACAGAATTTCTTTCGGTTTTTAGTGGCTAAGTTCAAGGAAGTTACCAAATTGTGAGGAGTATTTAAAGAATGGGATTGTGAGCACAGGAATGCATGTGTGCCTTGTCCACACGTTCTTCATCTTAGGTGAACGCATTACCAATGAAAATGTGGCTCTCATGGGTGGCTTTCCATCATTGATATCCTCCACAGCCACAATTCTCAGACTTTGTGATGACTTAGAAGGTGCCAAGGTGCATGAAGAGCTCGACAAATGGCGTTATATTGGAACAGTGCCGCCTTGAGCCATCTCTTCAAGAAACTTAGGCACCAAGGGGATAGTGGAAGCTACCTCCGAGTGTCGTTCTCTTGAGGAGCCTAATACAAAAGATGACCTAATAGCTATATGCAAAACTTGACAAAGTGGGTAAAATCATTGTATTGGTTTTTGTAAGGAATTTTTGAGAAAGCATGATATGTTCAAAGTGCAAATAAAAAGATTGGATTTAAACGGAAGATTTGGATCAATGGGAGTGAGTAACCCTTGGTGAATGGAAGCTTAAGACAATCATTGTTTTAAATTGTTTTTAGGGAGCTCTTTGGTTAACTAAAAAGGCCCCTAGATGAATCCCTCTAGGCTAGGCTTGGGTTGGGTGGATTAATACCAGAATCCAGCTTACTAATCCCTCCAACACCAAGTTGATTAAGCTTAAAAACCAAAGTGAATTTGTTAGTTGTAAGGGGCTCTTAATCCGACAATCAGGATCCCAAATTGCCACTTAATTAATCCTAGGGTTCAATTAATTACTGGAATCCCACATAATAAATTAAAACACTAGGATTGAAGTCCAATGCCACTCATGAAATTTAACAAACTCAATAGCTAATTCACAAATGCAAATGCTTGACAAAATGGTCTACTAAATAAGAATCCTCAAGTAGCACAAATATTAACTAAAACATTCATTTAAAATGATGGATCCATACATCAAACAAAGTTCAAGCTAATGAAGAGCTATTGTCAAACATACACAAATGCACATAAAAATGTTTCCACCACTCTCTAACAAAAGATATGCATGAAGAATACAACCAATTGCACATACAAAACTCTAGAATCCTAGAAAGATGTAAATACAAGAGGAAGAGAGAGTGGGAGAACAAGAAATCCCTTAATGAAGCTCCAAGCTCATGCTTCTAGCCTCTACACTACAAAAAACACGGGCTTTAGTAGCAGTTACATTAGTAGCGGAACACCAAAACCGATAGTAATTATAAATTAGTAGCGGTTACAAGCGGAAACGGCAAGTACATATGATGTTTTGACCATTGAAGTAGTTAGTGGCGGACTTTAGTGGCAGTTTGTGGGGAAAAACCGCAACAAAATTGGAGCCCTTTGACGGGATTAGTAGTGGTGTAACTTTAGTCACAGTTTAGGAAGAAAAAACCGTGAGAAAATGAATGGCCGCTGAATTAGTGGCAGTTCAAAGACATTAGTGGCGATTCTAGTCAAACCGCCACTAATTTCTCGTGAAATAAATGCAACTGCATTTATTACGCTGCATTTAGTCACGGTTTGAGGCGCGGTTTTTGCTCATACCGCGACTATTAGTCAAAACTGCCACTAAATGCATTAGTTTAAAAGGCTCATCCTTTTCTCTGAAAAGGCACGAGCCTTTTCAGAGATAAAGCAACGTACGTGACGTGACTTTGATTGATACGAGGAATAGGAGGCGTGTTTTGTCCTATATTCAGTCAAAATCATGGTCAGAAAGAGCGATTGCAGTACAGAGAAGAGGCACATTACCGATGAACAACAGGAGGAAGAGGAACGGCTTCGTAAGGAACTAGCTGAGTAGGCCGAGAGGGATCGTATAAAACAAGAGCGCATCCATATACAGAATGAGTTGATTCCAGAAAATGTAATCAATGCATTCTGGAGTGGGGAAGAAAACTTGGACGAGACTAGAGGAGCGGATTTCGAAGATATGGCATGTTGGTTGGACAATGAGGAAGATGAAGACCCGGGGCGCCCTGAACGATCCGTCAGAAGGTCCATCAGTTATGAAGTACAAGTTCAAGGTAAAGAAATTCAATTTTTATCGTTTTTATCAGATAATTATAATTTTTTATCGCTCATAAAATTGTTGCCTAAATTTTACAGATCCTTCTGGTAGCATACACGATAGGAAGTTGACGGTACAAGATGCTGATAAGCTCCTAAATTTCATACAATATCATCATGTTTTACCCACACTTGTGAATAATTCTGTAAATAAAATGGTGAAAAGAAAACAAAAGCTAAATGAAAAAGAGGGTAAAGAAATATCTTTGATTTGTATGAAATTTGGAGCTTAATGATTTTATATATTTGAGTTAATTGTAGAACTCATCAACCCTCTTTCTTTCCTACATAGGAGGAGGCGGACAAGCTAAAGAAACCAAGAAAGAACCAAAGCAACCAAAGAACAGAGATGCAGAGAAAGAAAGCAAAGGACCAAAAACATGGTGAGCTCGTAGTGAGCTCACCACGGCGAACTCGCGGCGAGCTGATAACAATTCTGGCTCCCAAGTCAGAAGCCACGGCGAGCCCATGGCGGAAATACCAAATACTGCGCGTTTGATTAAAATAGCTTACTGAATTGGGATAAAATGAGTTTTTTGAAGCAATGACGAAGGGGAACACACTTAAAGCATATTTTGGGAGTCTTGGAGCTTGAAGAGAGGCTTGGGAAGTGCTAGGAATCTTGGAAGACCTTGGAGAAATTCAAGTTTCATACATATTGGTTTCCTTTCTCCTTCCTTATTCTCCCTTTTGCTGTCATGAACTCTCACTACAAAAAAAAAGTGGATTTGTCACGGTTAAAACCGTGGTTTTGTCACGGTTTGTTTCAAACCGTGACAAATCCTACCGTGGCAAGCCGATTAGTCACGGTTGTTTACAACCGTGACAAATGCTGGGTTAGTAACGGTTAAAACCGTTACAACAATGATCAAATAACCACATACATACAGAAAACCGTGACAAACAGGGGGCTGTGTCACGGTTGGAACCGTGACAAGCCTTGTCACGGTTCCAACCGTGACAACAGTTGTCACGGTTCCAACCGTGACAAGCCTTGTCACCTCCAGATCAGAAAGCCGCGATTATTTTGTTCCCTTTTATTGAGGAATTTTTAGATTTTCACTGAATTACATGATTAATTATTTTCTTTTAAGGTAAATAAGCTCATATTTCATAATTTAATTTTCTTCTAAACATTTCTTTAAAATAACATTTAAACAAGAAATTGATCATATTTTTATTTACAATTTATTAACAGATACAATATTTTTTATTTAAACACCCTGCAACATAAAGAAAAAAGAGTTAGAAATGAAATAAATAAACAAAATTGATATGAAATAAAACTATTCAGAAAAATGAAGCATACCAGACTAGAGGAAAGGAGAATGAGGAGAATGTAAAGTAGAGTGTGTAAAATGAGGGGAAGGGGGTATATATAGGAGTCTTTAACATAGTTTGTCACGGTTTAATCCATGACAATGGTGCTTTGTCACGGTTTGAACCGTGACAATTTGCCTTGTCACGGTTCAAACCGTGACATTCCGTGACAAACATCTTTGTCACATTTTCACCTGTGACAAACGGTTTCTGCCATGTTCTTATCGTTGGAAAGCCAACGGTCGTGGTTTTGTAACGGTTTAAACCGTTACAAAATGTTAAACATTGAAATTTCCATCAATATATATGGTGGAAACGACGGTGAGGAGTTTGCAAATACACAAATTACTACTATTCTCACTTATTTTTCTCTATAACGTTATCATCAAAGTATGCATAAATCATGGATAAAGTTTCCTCGAACAAGTTCGATCTATTTGGATGGATTGAATGTTTTCTTAGATTTTGCTACAACTCACTCTTGTGTTAATGGGAAGATTCTATGTCCATGCCCCAAATGCAAGTGTAAGAGGTGGCATCCACGAGAAATTGTTAGAGAACATTTAATTGTGAAGCCATTTCCGAAAGGATATACATATTGGTGTCTACATGGAGAAACACCCGACATGGCTGATGATCCATTCGCTAAAAGTTCTCAGGCAGCGGTTCAATTAGATGGTGATCATGACCCGATGAATGAGTGATTTGAGCCTTTCCTAATACGCCTTGGGGTTCAAATGCAAAATATAATTTTTACCAAGGATTGCACTATAGTGGTGCGATCCCGGATCGTCTCTCAAGGAGCCTAATGAACTATCCTAGGGAAACTAAATGCAATGAAAGCTATAAAAACTTGGGGAATAAGAGTAGAAATTTTTGGTATTTTTCATAAAGGGAATTAAAAACTTGTTTTTGGTATTTTTTAGGATGAATATGAATGGTTAATGGAATGCGAATGATGGGATGCTCTCTTGGTTAGGGTAGATATGTGGCAAGCATATACTTCACACTCTTGGTGAATTAAGGGATAATTGGACCAAGCTCATGCAAGTAATAAACAATTAGTCTTAATTGAAGGAATAGGTCGGTGACAACCCACTCAACCTCAATAGACCAATTGGGTTAATTATAGTCTAACATTAACTAGAAATAGGTTCCAATAGATAGAATAACTTGGGTCCCATCCAAATTACTCAATATCCTTCGGATCCAATAACTAATCAAAATTAGCTTATAATCAAATCCTCATACGTGTAGAACTTTATCCAATTATTTCATGCGATTGCATTGAATCAATAGTATTGTTTCTTAGGTGAGATTAATTGATGGAATTACTTAATCATGCAAAGAAGAAACTCAACATCAATATGCTCAAACCCAATAAATCAACCAAAGGACATAATCAAGATAAAATAAATGGACTAAATCACCACACACAATGATAGGTAATAAAATCAACAAGTACTCATGAAGATAATGTCAATTGAAAGATAGATGGAACCAAACTAGATCCAATACAACACAAAGGTGAAATTCAACAATTACATAGCCAATAGTCTCAACATAATTGAAATCCAAACATAAGAAAACAAATGCTCAAGGAAATAGATGGAAATCCATGGCTACATAATTGGAACTAATGAAAAACTCCCCTAGAGTGGAAGAATAGCTTGCTTCACGTCATCCCGTCGTCCAAGAGAGCACCGAGTCGGATTAGTTCTTCATAGAGGAGGAGAAATCACCTGAGAGGATCTGCAACTCGAACTCCATGGTGAACCGGTGAAGGATTGTGGAATGGAGGAAGGAATTGGTGGAAGAGATGAGAGAATTGGTGTATTGTTATGTGTATTTTCGTGCTCCCCCCTCCTAGGCATACTAGGCAACATATATATAATCCAAATTGGCCTAAGATCTCCTATTCTGACTAGGATTATCAATTAGGAAAGGATTGGGGAAGACCCAATCACTCAAACTTCAAGAAACCTAGTCAAGATAGGAAATAGTGAGTAGGATAATTAATTAGGAAACTTCCTAACCTCAATCAAGCATAGGGTTGCCTATTCTTGTAGAAATAACAAATAGGAAATGTTTTAAGCAAACCCAATCAATCAATCAACCAATCCTAGTTGAAATAGGAAGTTTCCTATTCTTGTTGATTTTACCAATTAGGAAGGATTATAGGCCAATCCATTAGGCTCAATCAATCAATCCAATTTCTTAATTAGTAATTTCTTGTTGTGTAGAATTTCCTTTTTCTTGTAGAAGTTTCCTATTTTGTTTTCTTCTTGCTTTGACCTTAATTCTTTGCACCTACAATGGAAATTTTAAGCACATGTGAAGTATTTCAAGTCCATAAAAAATAAATGCATGAGTTAAATGCCTAATATGCTCAAATTATAATGAAAATGCAATTAACTCTCTAATCTTGGACCCTAAGTATAAAAGTGCCTAAATCCCCATTTAATAGCTTAGAATAAATGCTAATTTCCTATAATTAGTGGATAAAAATATGTAATAATCAAGTGCAATCAATGAGGTTGTTCGTGATGCTTTTGGTTTTCATGATGACAACATCACTCAAGAAGCAGAAGGATCTGACCCAGTGTTCTATAGGAATGATACAGCGCGTGAGTTTTACCAGTTAATGGACGAAGCAGATAAGTCTTTATATCCTAATTGTGAAAAATACTCTAAATTATCATTTTTGGTTAAATTATATCATATAAAATGCATATGTGGAATGACTGATAAAGGTATATCTATGATCCTTGAATTATTGCATGATGCATTCCCCAACGCGGAAATCCCTGCATCGTTTTATGAGGCAAAAAAGATTATAAACAAGCTTAGGTTAAATTACAAAAAAATTGATGCATGCCCGAATGATTGTATGTTGTATTGGGGAGATGATGCTGAAAGGGAGACCTGTAAGCGGTGTAACGCTTCCAGATACCGGCCAGTGCGAAAGGGGAAAAGGCAAAAGAAGAAGCCGGCAAAGATTCTCAGATATTTTCCGTTGAAACCTCGATTGCAAAGGTTGTTCATGTCTTCTAAGACCACTGAGCACATGAGGTGGCATAGCGTTGACAGGAATCTGGATGGAAAGTTAAGACATCCACGTGACGCGGAAGCATGGAAAGCATTCGACCATGAGTTTCCCTTTTTTTCTGCTGATCCAAGAAATGTGCGTCTGGGTCTCGCAACTGATGGGTTCAATCCTTTTGGGAATCTAAGCACGAGTTATAGTATTTGGCCGGTTGTCCTTGTGCCGTACAACTTGCCTCCATGGATGTGCATGAAGCACAGCTCATTTATTTTGTCCATGATCATTCCGGGGAAAAAAGCACCCGGTAATGACATTGATATATACCTCCAACCGCTTATGCATGAGCTAATAGACCTGTGGTGTAACTCCAGGCCTATTCATCGACCATGATTCTTGAATGATTTCTCTCATAGAAGCACGCCACTCGTTCATGCAAGCCCTGAACTCATTTGCTTGCTTAGTTAATCTAGCCTTCCTGGCTAGATGGGCTTGAATCTCATCCACATTTGAGCACCCCCTAAACTGGGAAGGTCCGACTTCAGACATGCTGGACCTCCCATAAATCTTGCTTGGCCGAGCACCTAGCCCCATCCCTCGGACTCTATCGGGGTGCTCTGGTGTCTCGAAATCCGCTTTTAGGGTGCTTGTGGGATCCTGAGACTCGCCTCCCTCCTCTTGTTGGCTTAACCGCTCCTGTGTTTGCTGAATACGCTCCTTTCCAAATATAAAATTATTCTTAATTAAAATATATACTTAATAATAAATATATCTTTTAATACTTGTTATATAGTTAAATTACTTACAATTCGCATCTGTGTATCTTGGGATACAGGTCTACCATCCTTATATGTATGGGTTTTTATGAATAGCTCCCCATAGTTTGTCCGTCGACCTTCCGCCGCTGCCTCCGCCTCCTAAACAAATTTTAAATAGTAATCAATTCATATATAGAACAAATCAACCAATTCAACACTTCACTCACCATCTCGCTGTATCTAATTTGCAGCGCCTTTGTTCCTGAAGTGTGGGGGTAGTTAGGTAGGAACGACTCCGTCTGTTCTGCTCAGCCATCCGCTGAAACACAAATACATTTTTAATTAAACGCATTTTAATTACTACATGATATATTAAATTCTTTAAACATAATTTAATAAATTATTTACCCTTGCTGCAGCACTCATCCGATATCGAATATAACGTTCCTACGCATCAGGTGTAATACCGTCTGGCACATCCGCTATCCTCTCTTCAATTGTTCTTGCGCCATCCCCATCTGTACTGTGGAACAGGCGATTCCTCTTACTCTTCCACAATTTGCCCATCTTCATAAATGCGTAGTCCCGCATCAATTACCCTCTCACCAGAAACTTCTCCTATCAAATTCAATTCAACAAATACATTATATTAGACTATAAATTTAAATAAATTCTCAACAAATTATTACTTTATATTATATTGATTAAATTCACATATTTTGCTAATTTTTTTACCTTGATTATCTCATTCCAAACTGCGACCTTAAACTCATCAGGCATCTTCTTCCAGTTCTTGAAGTAGATAGGAAACTGGCTCCAGTTGCCGCCTAGATCGCTGCAAAACCGATTGAACAAATGGCCTCCCAACAATTTAGGTTGCCTAGTTTCATCATTGAAAGGCACCACAACTCGTAGGCCCCTTTCCAATTGATTGGTTGCAGTCACATCTAACGTCCTCTTTGTGACCCTACCCCGTCGATCTGCAAAATATCGTAGGTTAAATAACAACTAAAATAATCTTAATTAACAAATTAGTAAATTAAATACAACATATTATTTATCTTATTACCTATAAGATTAACCAACCAACCGTTTCCCCGTGAAGACGATCGTCGGGGACGGATTTGTTCGTTGTTCGCTTCTTCTATACTCATCACGTTTTCTCCTTCAAATATGGGAAAATCGTTGAACAACGCTGCCTCTATATTGTAGTCATCTATGTTGATGTCATCTATATTATCGGGGACTTCAGGAAAATGTACATGAGCTTCTGGTTGGCTCGGTTCAGCTTCGTCAGGTCCGGATGCTACATATACCGGTATTCTACCTCCTCTACCTTGGGCACCCCTACTTCTACCAGAACTTCCTCTTCTAACACGCCTAGGTTCTTCTTCTATTACCTTTCCTTTTCCCTTGTTTCTCCCAGATGACATTGTTATATATATAAATGAAATATGAAGATAAAAACAACGACCCTCCACTAAACACGCACATGAGATGTTGGTGGGAAAATGGAGAGAATTGTAACGGTTCAGTGAATAACAAAACGTGACAAGCATATATAGGCTATGTCACGTTAAAAGACCCTTTTGTAACGGTTTGAACCGTTACAAACCGTTTGTAACGGTTCAAACCGTTACAAAACGGTCTTGTAACGGTTCGAACCGTTACAGCTCAGAAACGGTTCGAACCGTTACTAGACATTAGTAACAGTTCGAACCGTTACAAACTTTTTTTTTAAAAAGAAAATGTTTGTCACGGTTTTTTGTTGCAACCGTGACAAATTCCAAAGATTGGTCACGGTTTAACACAACTGTGACAAAATAACCGTGACAAATCAGCTTTTTTCTTGTAGTGTCTATATTAATTTTTATTTTTGTTTTTTATCTTTCCATGTGTAATTAAAACCTTATTCTGGGGTTTCTTTGAACTATTTAATGGATTGAGCTTTGTATTTCCTTTCTTTGATGCATTAAATGAATTCTTATGTGTGGATATTCATCTTGCTCTTATTTGTACAAGTGTTTTGATCACCACTTGATTTGTTAAATGAAATATCGCTTGAGAGAGAGTATTTTGTTTTAGAACTTGGGTGAAATCATGTTAGACTTGAAGTTTATGGTTTTAAATGGATGGTTAGTTGGTAATATAGTGTCACACCCCAAAACATTAAAGCGTGACCGGCACAAAGTAGAAGATGACTTCACTTCATAAGCCCTTTCAATTAATTATTTCTCGAATATAATTAGCAAGTTCCACTTCAATGACATCATATTAGACAGAATTATAATTTTCATCCAATAACTTTTGTATGCATATTAAACAAAAATTTCTTTATACATAGAACTTCTCAAACATTTATGATCTCAATCATTTTTGTTTACAGCTTATAAAACATTTTTCTTTTCATGTATATAAAAATAAATATACAAGGGAAATGAGTGTCTATGGAACAACTTTTATTTACAACAAAAGAGTAAATCAAAATTTAAAATAAAGTTTACCATGACATCCATCCAATGCAAATATCCAGTAAGTAGGAGAATTCACGATCTAATCTGAAATACAAAAAAACTCAATAAGCAAATGAAATTTCATTGTATGGTTTATTACTAATATTGCATGATAACTATAAATAATTTTTATTAGTATAAGTAGAGCATACTCAAAATCCATAAAATACCATAATATAAATATGTGGATACACATTTATTGGTACAAATTTCACAAAATAAAAGAGGTAAACACTATCATTGATTTATGCAGAAATCTCAATTATTTCTCTTCTTATCCAATCTCCTCATTACATTTTTTTATTTTTAACAAAAATAGAAACGGAAAAAAAATAACAATTTTATTTCAATTGAAATAAAATCCACTAAAGGAATTTTATTCAATAATTTAAAAACAAAGCAAACATTTTTTAAAAAATTTGTTTTATCAGAGGAACTAACACAAAATGATTAGCAAGCATAGCACCAGCCACGAATAACAAGCGTAGCATGAAGGCCACGAATAAGCGTCGTGCAAAGCTATGAATAACAAGTGTAACCCGAAGGCCATGAATATCAAGCGTAGCGCAAGGCTACGAATAACAAGCACAACCCGAAGGCCACAAATATCAAGCGTAGCTCAAGGCTACGAATACCAAGCGTAACCCAAAGGCTACGAATATCAAGCATAGTTCAAAACTACGAGTGACAAGCGCAACCCGAAGGTTAAAAGTAACCAGCGCAGCTCGGGGCTACGAATGACAAGCATTTTGTGTCTAATCCCTCTAATAAAAGTGTTCACAATCTTAGTGTCTGCTCCCCTGATAAAAATATTTACAATATACATATAAGAAGATACAATTCCGTTAAGTTCATTAAAGTTTGCTAGAGTGAAATTTGTGAGAAAAAACAAACCTTAAAGAAACAATTTCCAACTTCCCCTCAAAGATAATGCATATGTATGAAAATAATCAAAGTAATGAAGTTTATAATAATAATGATACATAAGCTATGAAATATGACATACCATGCATTTTCTGTAATTTACATCCAAAATAAATATCATATACATTTCTTGAACATTTCATTCTCTCTAATGATTAGATTTTTATTCTAATAACTTCTCATTCATTAAAATTCAATATTGATGGACAACTGATAATCTCTTCTTGTTACAGGCATATAACACCCTGTAACTCTGTACCATTCAACAAAATCATTGATTCTTGTCCCAAGATATTTCTAGCCAATACACAACTTCCTTACTAATATTTCCAACCTTACCTAATCAGCTTAACTTAAGAAGTATATTTTCCATCCTTATCAGTTAAAACATAATTATGCGTCTATAAAATAGAGTGAAACTATAACTAGCAATTACTTTCAAATATATCATTTTTTTCTCTCCTTTGAGACATTTAATTAACAAGATGTATGCATTACTCAATACTAAATTCAGCTTTACACTATATAAGCTTCTTCTAATAGCATCTAAACACTCTCTGTATGATACTACTTTCTTAGACTCCTTATTTCAAGCTTTTGTACAAACAATTGTGGAATCTTAAATAATGTAGACGCACAAGATAGGGATCTCTAATTACCTACATTTATACAGTAAACTAGACCACATCAATATGTAACAACCACCCAAGTATTTACAAGTCTCATTAACACAAGCAATCATTTCACAGTACATACAAATAATCTTCCTCACTTTCTGCTTATTATTATTATTATTATAATATCAATAGCCCCTTCAACTCCTTCAAAAACAACACCACAATTACAGTTGCAAACAAATAACACTCTCTCTCCCTCTCCTCTTTGATTTGAAACATCTAGTCATCACAGGGAAATAACATAATTTCAATCCTTCGCTCTATATACATAGCAGCCGAAAATTTTAAATAGAAACAGTAAAAATAGAAGAACAGTGAAGGACTATGACTTACACACTCCATTTGATCATTTTAAATAAAAGAGAAATCTTTTGGAGAAGGAGACCTCATCCGTCATAGCAGCAAATGATCCAAGACACAAATAATGGCATAGAACATCAAGGAAGGTGAGTGAGAATCCACTGGTTCTATGCTAGGAGTTTGACCGATTATTTGAAAGTTCCCCAAACTTTCCTTCCCCTTCGTTATAATTTAACCCAAATAGATGGTGAGGTGTCAACAATGAGGAGAATGATCTAGTGAGTCATGCGGCAAAGGAAAATTGATGAGCAAAAGAACAATAAGTGGTGGTCACATGCCAACCCAGAAGGAGATGGGTCATATCGGTTCTTTAAAGATTCATGTCAGTGGATGAAAAGGAAGAATGCAGTCTCAATTTGGGAAAGAAGAGAAGAGATTTCTAGAAACAAATGGAGAGATTTTTCATTTTATTATATGAAGATATAAATATATATATATATATATATGTATATGTGTGGATTCAAAAATAGTCTTTTATGGCAATTAAAGTAATTTAAAAAAATTATCTACTATTTTTCCAAGGTTTAGACACAACAAAATACAAGAAGATAAGGACTAAACTGATTCCACTAAGTCGCCACATTTTCCTTAAAGTATCTATATATAATAATTAATCAAATTTTAGTTAGGAATAAAATTGCTATCACATTTTAAATCCATTATATGTTTCTTAGCATAGAAATATTTTATTTTCATTTTTAGGTTATTACATATATAGATATAATTACTAACCTAACATTGTCTATAGGAGGTTGGTGGAGTATTTATGACTTGCATTAATTGTGGCAAGAGGTTGTGCAATTAATGCAAGTAGAAATTTGATTTTGACTTGAGAAAACTTTTTCTAATGAAATTGAACATTGGGCTCACACATTAATTCATTAGATTGCTAAAAGGAAAGGAATTTACTAGTTCATGAAGTTAAATGGGGATAAGTAACCCTAGTCCCTCTTATCCATTCTTGACAAGTGTTTTCTAAATCATCTTTCTATTTTATAACTTTTTTGTGACTAAACCTTAAATATAAGTAGACCCTTAGTATTAATCTTTTACATGTTAAATCTTCAAAACCGAAATTTGCTTTAGCTCAACTTAATTTAATTTACTAAGCCTTCTGTTTGATCTCATTTGTAATCAAATCCCTGTGGGAACGATACTTTCTTATCACTTTATTACTTGGCGCGACCTGTGCCCTTGCGGTGCAAACAGATGCGATGAACCTTCCGAGCGAGCACCGAGTTAAAGTTGAGTGGGATGACGAGTTGACCAAACTACCGGTAGGACAAGGAGGTCAACTATGCGGCAGGTTCTGTGGGAGTGTAGGCCAGAATTACCAACGACTCCCTATAGATGCTTTGGACTGAAGAAAGATTGATAAGGATTCTAAAAAATTCGCGTGGAACGAAATTGTGAAGGTTTGTTGAACTAACTTTAAACTTATTTATTGTTTATTATTTATTATTATTAGAATGTGATTTTAATTAATACTATAGGGAATATTGTTATTATGTGTTATTTAATATTTATTTATTATTATTGGATTTTGATTTTAATATTAGTTTTAGGAATTGTATTTATTATTTCTTATTTCTTTTTTGTTATTATTGGAATTTGATTTTAATATTAGTTTTAGGAATTGTATTTATTATTTCTTATTTCTTTTTTGTTATTATTGGAATTTGATTTTAATATTAGTTTAAGGAAATGTATTTATGATTTGTTATTTCTTATTTGTTATATTTGGAATTTGATTTTAATATTAGTTTTAGGAAATGTATTTATGATTTGTTATTTCTTATTTGTTATGTTTGGAATTTGATTTTAACACATATTGTAGGAAATGTATTTATGATTTGTTATTTGTTATTTGTTATGTTTGGAATATGATTTTAATTATTATTATCATAATATTATTTAACCATAGTTAAATTTTATATTTTACAGAGGAAGTTTGATGTGAGGGACATCCGCAAGAATTGGACAGAATCAAAGATGGGGGACGGTTGGAAGAACAAGAGGTCAAAGCTGTTTAAAGGAAGAGATCAGATGGGGAGTAGGCTGCTTCAGGAGGTGATCGATGATGTCCTTGGTGGCGTCCCTGTGGATGCGTGGGAGAAATATGTGCGTTGGAGGAGGGGAGACATAGGGAAGGTATAATGAATAATATTATTGAATTGATATGGAAATATCATATTGGAGAAATATTTTTGAATTACTAATGATTATTCAATTTTATTTTACGTCAACAGAAGAGGTCGCAACAAGGTCTTGCCGCCAAGGCGCATCAGAAGGTTCATCATACGGTTGGGACGAAGCCGTTTTCGGTTTGCTACAGAGAGATGGTATGAAGGAATGAAGCTTTGTTGTTTAATTTACAAAAAATTTCATTTTATATATTAATATTTAGTTGTATCAAAATTTTCAGGCGGTTGAAGCTGCGAAGAAGGAGCAAAAGGCTACCTACAGTCGTTTCTATCAAATAACGCACAAACACATGGACGAGAGCCCAACATTGAGGGAGGCTGAGGAGCAAATTGTAAAATTTTATTTTTTTTAGTATTATATTTTTAATAAGAACGACATTAAACTAAAATAGATACAGCGGAGGGTCGACCCAGATGGATCTCCTTTACGTGTACCACTACCTCCACGTCCATCGAAGCACCCTTGCAACCGTTCTTCGGAGCATCAAGATGACGATCAGCCTCTTGTGTAGCTCTAGGGTCTTTTTTTTATTATAATGTTTGTTAATTTCAAGACCTTAGCTAAACTTTTTTATATTTAAATGTTTGTTAATTTGAATATTTGTTGTTCAAACATTTCTTATTTTCAATATTGCATAATTTTGTTAGTTGTTATGATCTTCTTTAATTTTTACTCAACACTTAGGGTGATAATCTTTTTTAACAGCTAAAAAAAATGTTTCTTCGTGACTAATAAAAAAGCCTTTGTTATTTGTTATTATCTCATACGGTATTTAAAAAAAGATATAAATAACATTATTGTTTTGACGAAAAAAATAAGAAAATTGGTGGCGGTTTGTAACCGCCACTAATATGTAAAATATATAAAAAAAAGTAAACTTAGTGGTGGTTCAGACTCAGATAAATGCCATCTGTTCCTGTTCCAACGGTCATGTGGATCGACGATGACGACGATCATGTGGATCCATTTAACGATGTTGTGCGTGATGCTTCTAGGGTGGTTGGTGATGGCATCGGTAGTCAGGAAGGGGTTGAAGGATCACTCCCGGAGTTTTTCCTGAAATGAAGCTGTAAAGAATTTTTTCAACCTTATGATGGAAGCAGATAAGCCATTGTTTCCAGGTTCTACTAAAAACTGCCTCATTTCGTTTCTAGTTTTGTCAAATAAACGTTACTTTTAGACTAAGAATGTTGTTTATTCAGGGTGCAATAAATATTCGAAACTATCATTTCTTGTCAAGCTCTATCATATCAATTACTTGTGTGGCTTCAGCGATAAGGGGATGTCGATGGTGTTAGAATTATTGGGAGATGCATTCTCTCTGGCAGAAATAGAACATTCATTCTACGAAGCAAAGAAGACTATTAACAAGTTGGGATTGAACTACAATAAAATCCATGCCTGGCCGAATGATTGTATGTTATATTGGGGAGACAATGCCGAGTTGGACAGATGTAAGCGGTGTAATGCATCTCAATACAAACAAGCAAAGAGGGGACGAATAGCAACCAAGAAGCCTGCAAAGATTCTTAGATATTTCCCCCTGACTCCAAGATTTTAGAGGTTGTATATGTCATCCAAAACGGTTGAACACATGCGGTGGCATTCATCAAATCCCAACATCGATGGGAAGTTGAGACATCCTAAGGATGCTGAGGATTGGAAAGCGTTTGATGCTCAATTCCCAGAATTTGCCAGTGACCCAAGAAATGTTCGCCTTGCTCATCAGATGGGTTCAATCCATTCGGGAATCTTAGCACCACGTACAGTATATGGCCTGTGGTATTGATACCGTACAACTTGCCCCCTTGAATGTGTATGAAACAGAGCTCATTCATTCTTTCAATAATTATTCCAGGGAAGAAAGCTCCTAGAAACGATATAGATGTCTACCTTCAACCATTGATACAGGAGTTGAAGGAACTTTGGAGCAACGCAGTTGAGACGTATGATGCTTACAGTAAGACGCTCTTCACACTCCGTGCGTCGTTGATATGGACAGTGAGCAATTTTCCCAGACTTGGCACATTGTCTGGTTGGAACATACATACGGGCAGAGCTTGCCCCAACTACAACTTTGACCAAGACTCGGTCCGCCTTCCTCACAGCCGCAAGTGGTGCTTCATGGGTTATCGGCGGTTCCTTCCTGGAGGTCATAGGTTCCGGCTGCAGAAGATTAGATTTAATGGATCATAGGAAAATGAGAGATCCTCCTGTGTTTTTGTCTGGCACAGATGTTCTTCAACATCTTGAAGATGTTCACGTAGAGTTCGGGAAGACAGACGGCGTTCAGCCTGGGGGCAGAAGGGGACGTGGCCAGTCCCAAGGGGAAAACATGCAGCAATGGCGAAAGAAGAGCATTTTCTTCGAGCTCCCCTACTGGAAATCTAATATGCTTCACCACTGTCTTGATGTCATGCACATAAAAAAATGTGTGTGACAATGTTTTTTCACGTTACTGAACGAGTCCAGAAAGTCCAAGGACCATCTCCAAGCATGGAAAGATTTGATGGCGATGGGAATACGTGAAGACGCATGGCCGGATGAGAATGACAAGTTTGCCCCAGCCTCATTCACAGTGACAAGAGCCAACAAGGAAGTATTCCTCTCCACACTTAAAGACATTAAGGTCCCTGATGGTTATTCAAGCAACATCTCAAGATGTGTGGACATGCGCTCTAAGAAGATTGTCGGATTGAAAATCCATGACTTCCAGGTTTAGCTCCATCATTTCCTACCTCTGGCAATTAAAAGCACACTGCCCCCGAAGGTGTCTAATGTTTTGGTTCAACTCAGTTCTTTCTACAATCAATTGTGTGCAAAGGTTTTGGAGAAAGCAGAGTTGGATCAATTGCAGGAAAAAATCGTTCTAACGTTGTCATATGGAGATGATATTTCCCCCCATCTTTCTTAAGGATCATGGTCCATCTCACTGTATACCTCGTTCAAGACACAAAGATGGGCTGCCTAGTTCAATACCGCTGGATGTATCCCATTGAGAGGTTAGCTGATTCATTTTTCTAGTAGTTTCATGATTTTGTTTTAGTTACCTTATTGAACTTGTAATTACAGATACTTGGGGAAATTGAAGTCGTACGTGAGGAATAAAGCATCTCCAGAGGGTTCTATAGCAGAGGGTTACTCTGGTGACGAGGTGTTAACATATTGTTCGTGCTATTTTGATGATGACGTCGAGACTTCATTCAACCGCCCTCCTCATGTCAATGACAGCCCCACCAATGTCCAGTCACCTTCCAACACATTATTCCTGCCTGTCGGAAAGCCAGTTGGAGGAAGTTAGTATTACAGGCTCACTCCCACTGAGAGGTTGCAAGCACACAGACATGTTTTGACAAATTGCCCTCAAGTAGAGCCCTACATTCAGTAAGAATTCTAACACTATATACACGTATCATGTTTTTTTTTATTTCCAAACCACATAACCCTCTGATATGTTCCATTTAATTTTAGGGATTTCCGCCGTTATGTTAAATGCCAACTACGAAGCCGCACAAGGTTGTCTGCTGAGGTGGATAAAAAGGTCCATCGAGAGTTTCCGGATTGGTTTGCACGGAGGATACTCAACGACAACAATCCTCATCTGCCTGATATGATAAATCTAGCAACCAATCCACTCCACCATGTCAGGAGATATACGGCATACAACGTCAACGGTTTCAAGTTCTACACCATTGCAAGGGATGAAGGTTCTCTCACTTAGAATTCTGGAGTCTTTGGCACATTCGGTATAAGGAGTTATGCCAGCTCACGAGATACAGACATGCAATTTGGAGGCGTATCATACTATGGGAAGCTTGTGGACAACATCGAGCTTAACTATCAAGGTCATTTCACCATGCCTCTCTTCAACTGCATGTGGGTAGACACCATAACTTCTCGAGGCATTACCGTGGACAGATTGGGCATCACGTCCGTCAATTTCTCGAGGCTCATTCACACAGGAGAAGTGGCAGATGACGAGCCGTATATTCTTGCCTCACAGGCGCAGTAGGTTTACTATGTGGAAGATCAGAAACACAAAGATTGGCATATGGTGATTCATATGAAGCCTCGTGACCTCTATGAAATGGGTGACGAAGATGATCTGGAACTAGGCAGCAAGCATTTTGAACCTGACAACTTCGAGAACCTCATTTCGGAAGAAGACGGTCATTTACCAGTAGTTAGGTGAGGTTTTTCACTACAAATAATTTAAACAAATTTCAAAACCATTAGCAATAAAAATTTATATATTTGTTTATTTTCTTTTTAGGTTGGAGCAAGAAGAAGATGATTGAAGCAGCCAGCCATAATTATTTTTCATTTTGTAAAATTTTCATAACAATATGTATCAAACATTCATATATCATGTTTTTTTAATGTAGCTTGAGTATATTTTTTTTAAAATTAGTAGAACTTAGTAGCGGTTCTATACATACTAGTGGCGGTTCCATAACTGCTACTAATGTTGTGAACGCATTTTGTAGCGGTTTTGTAACCGCTGCCCAAACCGCCACTAAATCCAGCTCAGGACACTATAAATATCCACCCCTCCCCTCATTTTTCTTCACACATTCATACAATTCCTTCTCCCTCTCCTTCCAATTTGTTCCCAAACTGACCAGCAATTTTTTTCTCTTTTGTTTTGTTAACAATTTAACTTAAGTATTTTTTATTTCGAGTTTTTTTATTTTATTTTCTGAACTTATTTGTTTGCTAATATGGTTTTTTTTTAGGTTACAATATTGAATTTTTTTCATTCTTACTGATAAAAATTTTTTTGATTTATTATCAAAATGTTGATACAACATAGTTAATTTATTGTTTATTTTAAACTAATACTTAATTTATTGTTTTTTTATACATATGGTGATTGTTAATATAGTTGAGACATTTTTTTTATTTTAACAAAAATGAAATTTGTAATTAATAGATTTTATTATCACTATTTTTTCAACATACTTAATGAATTTTCCCGAATATCTAAATGTGTTTGTTTTTTAGTGGTTATTAACCACTACTAATTTCAAAAAAATTTCCATTATTTTAAATAAAATAGTAGCGGTTTTATAGCCCTGCTACTAGTAGTGGCAGTTTGAGCAGTGGTTTTAACCGCCACTAATAAAATAGAGGCAATTTTTTTCATAACCGCCACTAATATGAGGAGGGAAAATTTTTTGAAATTATTCTAATTTTTTATTTAGTGGCGGTTTTTAAAACTTTAGTAGCGGTTTAATAACCGCTACTGAATTAGTGGCGTCGTTGACCTTGCTTTCCGCAGTTTTTATAACCACCAGTAAATGTTTGTTACGGGTGCTTTAGTGGTGGAATTGAAAACCACTAGTAACATGTTAGTGGCGGTTGAAACCGTGACTAATCAACCTTTTTAACTGCTACTAAAGCCCGCTTTTTTTGTAGTGATCACCAAGGATTTATGCCCTCTAGCTGCTGTCTTCCATGGAGAAGTCACCAACAAGAGAAATGAGAGTGGGTGCCATGGAGATTTGGAGTGGAGAGGAAAGTGGAAGAAGAAGATGGAATGAGAAAATGAGAGAGCTAGGGTTTTGGAGGGTGTGTGGTGAACTAAATCTGTGTTCTAGGGCTTCAATTTTCGTATTTATATGTCTAAGAACCGGCCCAAGTGAGCGAGTATCAAATTTGACCCGAAGAAAGTCTGAAATTCACATCCTGATATGCTGTCACAGTGCCGCCACGGCGAAATGCATTGTTCTCTAGCTCTTTTGGGGCTCACTTGTGGTGGTGAGGCCACAACGAGTGGGATTTTTTTGCCTCTTTGATGATGCCACGACTGCGAGGCCACGGTGAATGATAGAATGTTCTGCCCCTTAGTTTTGACCTTCTTCTTCATCCGGGATCCGATCTTTTGGTCCTGAGCGACCCTACAAGTAGAAATAGGATAGAAAAAAGGATCAAATAGCCCTATAAACCAATTCATACAAATTAATCTACAATTATTGCCAATTAACCTTAATCTAACACTAATTTGACCTAAGAGTCTAAGTTCTACGTTAAGCATTATTGGACTAATATCGCATCTTAATCATGTTAATTGCCTCAAATTAGACATATAAATGCATTACAAATCAGAGATTCGTCAGTGCAGTAATAAAAATTAAACTTATGATTAATACTCTCTCTAATCTTGAACGTAGGAGTTAGACGAATAATCTATAGAAATTTAAAATTATAAGTTAGTTAGTCAATTGTAACAAATTTAATGTCAGTTGGTTATTCTAAAATGCCCCTTTAATCTTTCCTCATTATTACTGAGAGTCATTGAAGTGTTTGCTTGCAATTAGTCAGATCACAAATAAAATGACAAATCAGGTTCATATAAAAATTTATTAAGTTATTACAAGAACGTCATAGAAACAATTTGGACAAGAAATAAGTTTGTCAAAGGCAATATGCCAATATAAAGCCAACAATCCAGGCTTCTCTCCTGTAACACTTGCTAGATCTATAGGGAATCACACCAACATTAAAATAATATTCCCTCCGGTCCTAAATATATGACTTATTTGAGGAGGTGAGCTTGATCCTATATATAACACTTCCTTCTAATTTTTCTCCACTTTTTCCTAAATTATCACAATTGATGTTCCTTAATAATAAACAAACAAGAAATGGAGTATGAGAATGAAAGTTGATGGTTAGAGTATATTGGTAATATGATGTGATTTTAACTAATTTAACTAAGAACCTTAATATAATCAAATTAGGTAATTATGTCTTATATTTAGGACCAGAGGGAGTAGTATTTAGTATTTACAAATCACCAAAATCATAAAAGATGTTAGAATAATTGTCCAATTAAAATAGCTAAAACCTTTGCAATTAACTTGAGCCATCAATAAAAATACAGATTAATAGAACATTTTTGGTCATTAAAAGCTTAAAAACATGTGAAAAACAGTTTTAACCGGTTTTTTTACCGATGCTAGACTAATTTACTTTTCCCCTGGTTGTCCATACCAACCATAGGACAGTCCCCAATTGAACAGGTTGGTCCAGTCCAATTCTAACAATTAATTGGAGGGAATACCATAAATGTTAGAGTCCTAATGGGAATACATAGCTTTATTAGTAGCAATGCTTACTTTTTTGTTTTGGGAAAAAAGTAATTCTAAAAACTTGATTGCATGCATCATGATAGTTTCTTACAAAGCGACCATCATTTAAATTTCTCTTCAGCTTGGAAGTCATTGTTTGGATCAGCTTGAAAAAGTTTTTAGCCTTTACCAGACAAAATGCATCTTATATATTTATCTTGTATAATGTGAAATAATCATAATAATCGAACCCGGCCTAGCTCGACCGACCCAGACCGGAACCCGCTGACTCGGGTGCCAGACCGGGCGGGGTTGGTTGCTAACCCTGGGGTGAGATGACTCAGTCAAACCTGGGAAACCCATTCTGACCCGGTCAAAACCCGAGCGACCCGGCGGTTCATGTGGGTCAACCCGATCCGATTCCCCCTCCCCCAAAAAAGTCTGAACGCAGTCGTTTACTTTTTTTTAATGTTAATCTCATTATTCTATTCCATTTCCTCATTCCTATTGATTCTTCTCCCTCACTCCATTCAGAATCTCTCTAGAAAAATGAAACATTCTATGTTCTTCGTGTTCATCACCGATGTTGTGGTCGCCGTGTTCATCACCGGCGTGGTTGTCAGTTCCCTCACCTTCACCATGTTCTTTGTTAGTGTAGTGATGATAGGGGAAGGTGAAAATATTTTGTTATCGTATACCTATTTTGATATAATGAATAGTTAGTACTGGGTACTAATTGGTTGCTAACCATTTTGTGTCATTGGATGGTAGTATGATATGATATTATGATGTTATTTTGTCAAAGAATTTGTAAACAATGTTGATACTTGGATTATTTTTTTGTTAATGATTCAAGATGACTAAGTGAAGTTATTGTTTGGATTTTTGGAAATTATTGTTACTTGGATGATTTTTTAGTTAATTTTTTATTCTTCACCGGGCTGACACACGGGTTGGTTATAGACTGACCCTCAGACCCTCGGCCTCGACTGAGTTAGTTACCGGTCCGGGTTTAATTATCATAGAAATAACTAAAATAAGCTACTAATCTGAACAATTACAAAAAGTGATACTATAAGAAAATTCTTCTTTTCATATTAATCAATACTCCATCGTATTATGGGATTTATACATCTAAATAATATAGGACTGAAAGAGTATTAATTTTTTGAAAAATCATATAAAATTGAAAATTGAACCATTTTTATCTATAAGATATCAAAATGTCACTAATTTTATGTAGAATCAAATAATGAAATCAAACACAAAAAATTTCATCCCAAAACTAAATAATTTTAGAGTAGAGGACTGAAAAGAACTGGAAGGACAAAGGAAAGGATCCAAATCCACTTTAATTATTGAGTGATGGGAAAGCATTTCAAATCCTAATCATTCTTCCAATAAATATTAAAAAATTAGGTTGTATTATATTCGGATAGTATCCAAGTGAAAAAGGAAAAAAGTAGGTAAAAATAGAGAGAATAATTAAAATTATAGAAAAGTTACATCAGATGCATCCTAGAGATGTACAAGATACAAATTCAACCAAACATGCATGCCTCGTTCCGTTGTACATATGGTAGCTGAAAGATCTTATATGCCTATATATATATATGTGTGGTTTAATCTCTGGCAAAAAAAATATATGGTTTAATCTATTACATTATATTTATAAATACTTAATTTATGTATATATTTAAACTATTAATATTATTTAAAAGGTAAAAAAAATTTTAAGGATACAAAATTAATCAATTTAAATTGTCTATAGTTATCATTTTTCCTCAAAACTAATTAATTCTACTTATAAACTAACCTATAATCTAATTACATGTGACATATATTATAATTTAATGGTTTAATTTACTTCCTTAACTTTCACAAAAAAGTCAAAGCGATATTATATTTAGGACTAGAGGGAGCAGTACATCAAGTAGGTCAAATCTTGTCTCAATTAATGTCAAAAAGATAAATATACCTCTCTGTTTTAATTTATAAAATTTTATAATAAATTTGTCCTTTTTGCTAAGGTCTAATTGTCTTACTGATAAAATGTATTTTTACCCAATTTGACCTCAAGTAATTTTCCTTATATATTCTCTTTCATCATTTTCCTCATTATTAATCTTTTTTTCAATCATTTATAAATAAGGGCAGATTTTGAAAAAAAAAAATTCCTACAAATTTTTTCTTTTAACTAATTTAATTATTTTATTGAATACTACAATTCCGTTAAAAATGCTTTATATTTAGGGACGGTGGGATTACTTATTTGTTATCTTATTTGTTATCTTTTTTTTTTTTTTGAGCAAGAGTATCCCTAAGACGCTTTAGACTTGAGACTAATCATTTTTTAGACTTAAAATGTAAAAGTTTTTCACATCTCCTAAGTATGCTTATCGGGATTCGAATTTGTGTTCTCTTTCTTATGAGGATGAGACTACTTACCACCTCAACCAAAAGCTTATTTAATGAAAATTTCCATATTACATCTGACTAGCCATCAACACGCGACAACTGAGTCCACTAAAATCTGAAAAATAGTGGACACTAAAATTTTGTCCATTATCATTTTTTTCTTAGATAACACTCAAATTTTCAACAAGCAAATACAAGAAAGTGATCTTACGTGGGGCTATACTCTTTGTCCACTAAATTTGTGTCCTCCAAAATCTGAAAAAGACCTGTATGAAGGATACAATTATTTATGGAACTTGAATAATGTAAGTTTGAGGCGCTGGAAATTTTGACAAAACTCCCACCTTCACATTTGCCATTAAATCTAAACCACAAAATTGGAATATATTACCTACGTACGTTATTATGAGGGAGTCCTCGGAGTTTCTGAACAATCATTCTTTACTCCAACAAACACATTTTCGTTGTTTTTTTGTTAAAAGTATTTAAAAAAAATCTTAATTAACTAGTTAATAAAAAGAATTAATCAGATATGGATCCTCTAGATTTGACCGAAAGGTCATTCCAGATTTAATATTTTATTAATTTTATAATTTTTTTAAAACAAATTTAAATGGATATAAATCTTAACATAAAGATAATTTCTTAACTATCATTATTTCTATTAGGCAAGTAACGGCAGCTTAACTTAGTTTATGGAATATCCATGACTCTTAGATTTAGTATAATTTATTATAATATGTTATCTTTCTTTCTATTGCTAATAAAATACTATAAGACACCATAGGTCGATATTCATAGATAGATAGATATAACAATAACTAACCAAATCACATCCACCAAAAATGTTAGTTAAAATAAGTTGAAAATAATAAATTTATAAGAGATGTATTTCATCCGCTAAGTTGAAAATAATAAATTTAAAATAAATAATATTTATTTATGAAGATGATGAATGGGAGAGAAACAGTGGAAAAGGAGATAAGATAGAGATATGTAATTAATTTTTTTCGTTGTTACCTCCACCTAGAGAGTCGATGAAAGGATTGAATTTTTCTTTTTGTTATTGTATATTGAAGGGTGTTATAGACTTTTTATTATTGTGTTATATTAAATTAAAAAATAATGATTCTTTTTAATCTTCTCAATAACATACCAAATATATTGATGGTAGTAAACATTATATCACATTGTTTCACACTAAATAATGCCATCCTTAAAGATGTGGAAATTGTTGAATCAAATGGAACCCTATATATTTGCACAACCAACCCAAATACAAGAGTTCAAGAAACAATTGTTGGACAAATGTGTTTAGTTGGGATAAATGTTTGTGGTAGATGAATATTGAAATAAATTAAAAAAACTAAAACAACAAAAAACTGTTGATTAGCAAGGTTGTCAAACTCGTGAGTTTAAGTAAACTCGTGAGAAGAATGTAAAATCGGATCGTAAACTCGAATCGTAAACTCGTAAGAGTTTACCTTTGTTAATAAATACGTGTTTTCAGTATATAATTAGATAAAAAATACAAAAAATAATGATAATTTGACTTGAATATATTTTAAATATAAATAGGTGATATTAAATATATCTACATTCATACTCTATCTAACTCAATAAAGAAATTTCAATGAAATTTATATATAAATTCATTGAATATGGTCAAATAAAAATAATTAACATGAGATTTATAGCAAGTTAACACAATATTCTGTAAGGTAGAAACGTAAAAACGGTAAATTCAGCATGTAAACTCTTGAGTTTTTACCGAGTTTATAGCCAGTAAAAATTTATGTGACTCGTGACACGTTTTGGTTAGGTAGAGCCGTAAAAACGGTAAAATCGGAGAGTCAACTCGCGAGTTTGACAACAATGTTGATTAGTTTGAAATCTCATATTTCCTTCAATCATGATGTGAATGTGTGCGTGTGTTCTCTTTGAATGCTTGACATTTTCTTGTTGGTAAATATTCACCAAAGTCCAACTTATTTCTTCATTTCTCCCTGTGTGTTTCGAATTTTCACGCATCTAGTGGCGATACTGAAAGATTCAACGATTTGGGGCAGCCTTAATTTGGAAAATATGGCTTGATTTCACAAGGTCTTTTACTCCTTAGTGGCACATTTTTTTTTATATAGATTTATATACCGATGGCACATAATTTTTGAGAATGTGTTTGAAGAAGCTAATCGTTGCACAAATTGGTTAATTTTTTTACTTAATTATTTATTTCGCTGCTTATTTGATTAATGTTTAATTAACATGTGATTTCACGGTAAAAAAAAATTAACATGTGATTTCAGGTTAAAAATTACCATGTGATTCAAGGGTATCATTGACTCACTTAAAGGCCCGTTTTAAATGCATGATTTTTCATTTTTCTGAAAAATCACAACCTACATTCTTTCCTTGTCGAAAGTACTTTTTTCATACTTTATTGGGAATAATTTTACGTAGAATTTAACGATGAAATCAAACACAAAAAATTTGACCCTAAAACTATATAATTTCATAGTAGAGGACGGAAATTATATAGTTTTGGGGTCAAATTTTTTGTGTTTGATTTCATCATTAGATTCTACATAAAATTAGTGACATTTTGATACATTATGGATGAAAAATAGTTCATTTTTCAATTTTATATGATTTTTCAAATATTAAATCTTTGAAAATCATATAAAATTGAAAACCGAACCATTTTTCGTCCATAAGATATCAAAATGTCATTAATTTTATGTAGAATCTAATGATGAAATCAAACACAAAAATTTTCATCTCAAAACTATATAATTTCATAATAAAGGACGGAAAAGAACCAGAAGAACAGAGGAGAGGATCCAAATCCACTTTATTTATTGAGTGATGGGAAAGCATTTCAAATCCTAATCATTCTTCCAATAAATACTAAAAACTTAGGTTGTATTATATTCGGATAGTATCCAAGTAAAAAAGGAAAAAAGTAGGTAAAAATAGAGAGAATAATTAAAGTTATAGAAAAGTTGCATCAGATGCGTCCTAGAGATGTACGTGATACAAATTCAACCAAACATGCATGCCTCGTTCTGTTGTACATATGGTAGCTGAAGGATCTCATATGCCTACACACACACACGCACGCGCACACACACACACACACACACACACTCATATATGGTTTAATCTCTGGCAAAAAAAAAAGGTTTAATCTATTAAATTATACTTCCTCCGTTCCTAAATATAAGACCTAGTTGACTTTTTTTGGAGAAGTTAAGGAAGCTAAATGAGCCACTTAATCATAATGTATTTTGTGTTTTATTAGATCATATGTTAGCTCATAAGTTAAATAAAATAGTTTAGAAAAAAAATTTAGAAAAATCAATTTATAAGTAACTTATTTAGCTTTCTTAGGATTCTCCAAAAAAGTCAACTAGCTCCTATATTTAGGAACGGAAGGAGTATTTATAAAAACTAAATTTATGTATCTATTTAAACTAATAATATTATTTCAAAGGTAAAAAAAAAATCCCATTCATATATGCTTTAAAGCTATGTTTGGTTCAACTGAGGGGAGGGGAGGGGAGGGTTGGTTATGAGTTTTGGCTGGTTGGATGGGAGGAGAGAGGAGTAGATGTTTCTTGTAGAGGTGAGCAATGGGCGGGTTGGGTAACCCGAAGCCTAACCCATCGCCCGCCCATTTAATATTAGATGGGTATGGGTTAGCCCATATCCGAGCCTCAACCCATTCAAGCCCGAACTAAATGGGTTCGGGTTAAATGGGCGGGTTAAATGGGTTATGGGAAAACCCATTAATCTCTTGACCTATTTTTTTATTATTACAGATTTCTAAATTTCTTATCAAAGTTAATAATTCAAGCATCACATTCACATATTAAAAGTGACAGCAAGATCTACAACTGCACATCCATGTTTACATCATAGTTTGTTGCACAAAAGAACTTAAATTTAGATAAATACCATAATTATAGGAATGCTACTAACTCACTCTCAATACTCATGGACAAAATTAAAACAAATTGAAAAATATATATATAAATGGGCGGCCATGGGCAGCCCAAGAGTGCACAAAAGAACTTAAATTTATATAAATACCATAATTACAGGAATGCTACTGACTCACTCTCAATACTCATAGACAAAATTAAAACAAATTGAAAAAAAAAATATATATATATATATATATATAAATGGGCGGGCATGGGCAGCCCAAGAGTGCACAAAAGAACTTAAATTTATATAAATACCATAATTACAGGAATGCTACTGACTCACTCTCAATACTCATGGACAAAATTAAAACAAATTGAAAAAAAAAATATATATATATATAAATGGGCGGGCATGGGCAGCCCGAGGGTGTGCCCATCGCCCGCCCATTTAATTTTTGAATGGGCTGGGTTTGCACCCGCCCATCATGGGTTTTAATTGGGCGGGCTTTAAATGGGTAAAAATTGCGGGTAGTGGGCTAGCCCATCGGGTTTCGGGTATTTTGCTCAGCCCTAGTTTCTTGTTTGGTTCATCAGACAGAAAGGTGAGGGGAGTTAATTGTAAGTGATAAATATACCCTTATTATTTTGTTTAAATTTTTTCTTTTTTTATAATATTTATACAAAATTATTATTTTCAAATTTTTAAATCTAAAACACATTATCTTACTGATATGTGGAAAAATATTTTTATATACATTTTATAGAATATTTTATTAATTTCAATGTATTAGCTGATAAATTTTATGGAGTGATATTTTAAATCTTTTTTATATAAAATATAATTTCAGTAATTTAAATGTCCTATAATTTGTATAGATTTTTTTCGAAAGCAAACCCTCACCGCCACACGCAATATACAGCATGAATAATAATCTCTCCTTGGTCCTTTTACATTTTGCAAGCGTATAAGCCAATAATCAAATAAATTTTTTTCCTAAAATTCAAAAGGAAATCCAAGCACAAAGAAACAAAAATTCAAAAAGGTGTTTATCTTCTTCTTCATCACTAGCAGCCATGAAAACAACAATTCCTGCAGGTAGCAAATTTTTTGTGGGTTGGTTAGAGATCTCGTCATAGAAAGTGGGTCTGGAATAGTCAATCATTCTGGGGATAATGTGAGGCGAATATGAAGAAGAAGAATCAGTCATTATGGTAGTGACGTGAGACAGATGAAGAAGAAAAAGAAGAATGGCGATGGGCGGCAGCAACGATAAGAAGAAGATAATGAAAATGAGAAAAGGGATTTAAGTGAGGAGGACATGATGGGAATATTAAGAAAATGACTTGGACAATTTTGAGAAGGTAGGAGGAAAATTTTCTCTCGCCTCCAAAAAACTCTAATTTGGAGGGGAGCAAAAGGGGAGGAGAGGAATTTGCCCCTTCCCTCCCTTCATTTTTTGAACCAAACAGGGATACTCCTTCCTTAGCCCCCCATTAAAAAAAAAAAACCTCAACCAAACACAACCTAAGATAATAATTTGAAACATAAAAAAACGTGTGAAAGAAAACGGCCCTGGTCCAACTTCAATGTAATACAATCAAGCAGGTCAAATCGGATCTAGATTCTCTCCTTTTCCCTCATTTTCCTTTTAACACCATTGGATCTTTAATCCAATGGTCCAGATTTAATGTTTTTATAAAAATAAATATAATTATAATAATACTTAAAAATCTCATAAATAAATTTGATATGTCAAAATTTTAAACAGCTCACAACTGTAATAAAAAAATGAAAAATAAAATCTAAATTTATAATAGTAGTCTACAGTTCTGAACAGTTTACACCAAAATTTTGATAGATCAAATTTATTTATGAGATTTTTAAGTATTATTATAATTATATTTATTTTTATAAAAATATTAAATCTGAACCATTGGGTCTTTGATCCAATGATGTCAAAAGGGAAAAGGAGTGAAAAGGAGAGGGAGGAAAAGGAGAAAATCCTCTCTCGGTCAAATCTGGTCTCAATTAATGTCAAAAAGACAAATATATCCCTCCGTTTTAATTTATAAAAATTTTCAATAGATTTGTCCTTTTTGCTAAGGTCTAATTGTCTTACTGATAAAATGCATTTTTACCCAATTTATCCTCAATTAATTTTCCTTATATATTCTCTTTCATCATTTTTCTCATTATTAATCTTTTTCATGATCATTTATAAATAAGAGCAGATTTTGAAAAAAAATATTTCCTACAAATTTTTTTAACAAATTTAATTATTTTATTGAATTCCGCAATTCCGTTAAAAATGCTTTATATTTAGGGACGGTGGGATTAGTATTTTGAGCAAGAGTATCCCTAAGACACTTCAGACTTGAGACTAATCATTTCCACGACTTAAAATGTAAAAGTTTTTCACATCTCTTAAGTGCACTTCTCGGGATTCGAATTTGTGTTCTCTTCCTTATGAGGATGAGACTACTAACCACCTCAACCAAAAGCTTATTGGCATTTGCTTTTTCTCACAATATTAGTTACTTTTATTAATTAATGAGAATGAAAAATCAATTAATTAACTTATTAAATCTGCATTTAAATTAAATGCAATTAACTTTGCCCATAGTAGAAAAGGTTTTAAAGGATAGAGAAAAATATATAAGAAGTCATATTTAAAAGTCATATTTAAACATTAATTTTTGGCAAAAAAAAAAAAACACTTTTACTTGTCATGGACAAATGATGGGATTTTTTCACATATTGTTTTGGACTTTACTGTGATTTTAATGGTGCATTAATTACGTTATTTCCTTTCCAAGTTATAAATAACCCAATTCGATGAACTCGAATACCATCCACTAGTAAAGACTTCATCATGGTGAGTGTTTTGAGTAAAGTATTACTCTTTTTATATTTCTGTTAAAGGATGAGATTCTGATTCCAATTTGATTCAAATTTTCGATCAGGATGAGATACAAATCAAACATGCTTTGGTATTGAAGGAAGCTAAGAATGAATTCAACAAAGTTATCAAAGAAGATCCAATGCAAAGTTTGCATATAATTGATGCAATCCAACGGCTCAATATCGAGCACCTTTTCGAAGATGAGATTCAAAAGGCTCTTCTGAAGCAAAATCTGATAATCAGTGATTCCACACACCAACTTCAACATTCTCAAGTCGCTCTTCAATTCCGTTTACTCAGACAAGCAGGTCATTATGTTCATGCTGGTATGAATCTTCACCTTTTTTCCTTTCATTCCATTTGTTCTTAAACTATCTGATATGTGTGTGTGTGTGTGTGTGTGTGTGTGTGTGTTTCATGCTATAATGTGATGTTGAATATTTTTCGTCCAGTTGGGGTAGCACTTGCTAATGCCCTCATGTTTAAGAGGAATTAAGTCCTTCCTACTAATTATAGCTAGCCATGCATAGTTTCTGTATCTCCCGCGCTCTCAAGATCAAGTTTTATCACAGTTGGTAAAGTCAACCGTGTAGATCACACAGCCTCTATGAACAACCCATTATTTGGACTTATTGTTATCAAAATGTTCCGCTCAATGCCTTCTTTTTCGGGCTTCCAACAACCTTTTTTGTATTTATTTGAACCACCTCAAATGATTTTTTATAATTTTCTTTTTAATAAATGTCCTCCAATTGTTCCTAGTCTATGTTTATCACGAAATCTGATATATATTTTTTTTAATCACCAACCGCCCACACATATAAGTCGAAGCATGAAGAGTAAAATCTAACCTTTTGAACTTGATTTAATGGCTTTCTTTGTGGTCTACAGATATATTTGACAACTTCAAGGGAAAACAAGGAGTGCTAAAAGAAGGATACAGAGAAGATATAAAGGGTCTCATTGCTCTGTATGAAGCATCACAATTAAGCATGGAAGGAGAAGATAGTCTTGATGATGCAGGCAAGCTCAGCCGCCAACTTCTTGAGACATGGTTGTCTAAACATGAAGGTCATCATGAAGCTCAAGTTGTTGCAAACGCTCTTGAGAATCCACTTCACCAAAGCTTGTCAAGATTCACCAACACAAACGTCATCTTGTCATCAAGTGATATTGTGATTAGATCAAATAGATGGGCCAGTTTTTTTGAGCTTGCTGAAATCAATTCCTGCATTATTCGCCACATAAACAAGAACGAACTCTTTCAAGTTTCCAAGTGAGACTTAGTCTTTTTTTTTTATATATATATATAAGGTTAATTTTTTTGGGTAAAGTTACATCCAAAATTGTGAATTATTTTTCCAGTAGCACTCATAATCTTAAAATAATGTTGTGCATAATACACTCTTAAGTATTTTTTTTTTCAATAATTCATAGAGTCATTTTTTGTGTATTCAGCACCTTAAAATATTTTTATAATAACACTCAGATGCATCCTAAAATTTAGGATGTTTATTGCCCCTCAGAAAATACTTTAAGACAAATTATATTACACAAAATTTTTTTATTATAATGGCCTAGGTACTACTGAAAAATATTTTAAAATGTTGAATACACAAACAATTACATAATGATATTGAGTGCTGATTGAAAAATACTTCAGTATACAACATTTAACTCAACCCTAGCTAAGTTTTTTCGCCTGTGGATATATTACTAATTAATGGAGAGAACAGGTGGTGGAAAGAAGTTGGAGTGTCCAAGGAGATGAAGTTTTCTAGATTGAAGCCAGTTAAATGGTATATGTGGCCAATGGCGTGCCTCACAGATCCAACGTTATCTGAGCAAAGAATTGAGCTTATCAAACCTGTGTCTTTGGTCTATATAATTGATGATATCTTCGATGTTCATGGTTCTTTAGATGAGCTCACTCACTTTACAAATGCAGTTAATAGGTAATATTCAGACATCTGTAAATAATAGAGATGATATTCTGTCAAAACAAAATTAAACATAATATTTTGGGGCCAAAAATATCCTAAAGTGAGCCCGTTCATAACTTGTATAAATAGTAGGACTTTATATAAATGTTAAAGATATACATGATGCCATATACATATAAGAAAACATCATTAGTACAATGCATAGGTCCTACATAATTTTATTATTTCGAAAAATGGTAATTGAAGAATTGTAAGATATTAATTACAATTTAGAATTGTGGGTTTCTAGAATTTTTTTTTTAAAAAAATACTAGGGTCCTGAATCATTAATTAAAATTAATTTTGTTTGAATTAAGTTTTTAATACCCATTCTTTTTCTAAGATCTCAAGTATAAAATTTAAAATACTCATTTTTAATATTTTTATTACTGACATTTTATATCTTAATTTTTTCTATTTTTTGTATTTTCTTAATATGTGAAATATCTAAATTAGAAAACTGTTATTTCAAACCAAAAGAATTGGTCTTTTAGAAGGTCATATAATGTATTTCTTCTTATTATTCCATTCAAATATGCTAAAGATAATTCCCTTGATATGCAGATGGGATTCCATAGCCTCAGCTAAATTACCAAACTACATGAAAACATGTTTCAATCTTCTGGATGATACAATCAATGAGTTGGCAAGCAAGGTCCAAGAAAAGCATGGACTGAACCCAACAAATACTCTAAAGAAATCGGTGAAGAGTCAAATAATTATATTCATTTCAAATTTTGTATACAATAAGTATAAATACAGGCCTTTCTTGAAATTAATTACCACCTTTTGCTAATTAATTGGAATATTCTTTTTTTCTTGTCATGAAACAGTGGGCAGCATTGTTCAATTCGTTCTTAGTAGAAGCAAGATGGTTGAGTTCTGGTGATTTGCCAAATGCAAAAGAGTACTTAAAGAATGGGATTGTGAGCTCTGGAGTTCATGTTGTATTCTTACATGCATTTCTACTATTGGATCAGAGTATCACTCAAGAATCTGTAGCTATCATGGATCAAATTCCAACTCTTTCATCTTTAGTTGGCAAAATTCTACGCCTTTGTGATGATTTAGAAGGATTCAAGGTAAGTTTACTCCACTTTCAATAACTAAACTTTCTTTATAGTGGAATAATTAACATTTGGATCCAAAAAGCACCATTGATGACAGTTGGGTGCTATAATATTTTCTCGGAAGAAAAAGGTATCTAGGGACCACCTAAATATGAAATCTTTTAGAATGGCTTCTCAAAATGACTTAATTCCTATGAATATCGTCTCACGAGAACTCTTGTGGAATTAAGTATTTTGTGTAATGACCTTACTTAGTTATTGTCTTTTAATATGTTGAACTTCTAATTTATTAAACTATTGTTGTCATTTTGTTTTTTTCCCTTCAAATTAAGGACATTTAGGTAACCTAAGTAAACAAATGTAATTTCAAGTTAATCCTTAAGGACTTTATAGTGATTAGGCCATTTTGGGGTCTGAATAAGGATTTGCATATTTATGAGTGATTTTTGTGTCTTTCTCCCAATTTCATTAGAAGATAAGTTTCAAGTATATGGGTCTCAACTTCACCTGAGGAATTGATTTTTTTTATTAAGACTATCATGTTTATAAATGTTTCAAAAGATATTTATAACGATCTAATTGTGGTTAAATTTATTGTCTAGGACCTAACCAGTGTCATTCTCCTCTTTTTCATTGTTGACTTGAGTCATATTATTCACTACTCTTTCACTCTACTTTTGATGCATACCAATCACGCACTACTCAAGGATAATTTAATTTATTCCATCCTTGGACAAATGAATTCCATGCCTATATACAATTATTGTTCTATCAATTATTAGGTGGAACAGAGGGAAAGAAAAATTCATGAATCGTACATTATGGGAAAGAAAATAGGGTCCCAATAAAAAAGGTTTGACATGAATGACTAATTAACGACAAGTTTTTATACAATAAATTAATGACAACAAGTTTCTATAGGAATCATTATACAGATATGTGTGTCTATATATGAATGGCAAAATAATGGAGAGGCCCCTCACCCGTCTCTATATATATATATATATATAAAAGCACACCTTGACTTTCCTCTTCCTCATCATTTTCTATCTCATAATTGAAGGGATTCTTTCCTAATATTGGCAACTTGTTATTATATGGCTAGATTTGATCTTTTGAATTTCACTTTACTTAATCGGAAAAAACGAAAAACCAATTCTTGTTTGTTTTCCTGTTTTAGAAATAGTTTTTTTTATTTTCAAAACATAAAAATAAAAAAACTTAGGGATAGTTTATTCCATACCTTGGATAAATGTGTTCCATGTCTACGAATTCTGGATAAAAAAAATGACTACCTCCAATCTTAAATTTAAGTAGCTTAGAAGTAATTTTGGTCATAGGTATAAGACGTACATTTTTAATTTTATTTTTTATATTTACACTACTAAAAATGAGAAAAGTAGCGTTTTTTAAAAATAATCATATTATCATTTTTCTATAAATTGATATAAAATCAGATTATATGCATTACTATTTTAAAGAGATCATATAATGTTATAATTTAGTAATTTATTTAGGATCTTTAATCTATCCAAATAAATTAATTAGTTCTTATATGGAGGTGAAAAGCTTGTATTATATACAATTATCTTTCATCAATCTAGACTTGACATTTGCCACTTGCCATTGTAAGGCTAGATTTGATATTTTGAATTAAACTTTACTTGATTTTTTTTTTAAAATGCCTAAACCGTTTTTGCTCAAAAACAATATTAAAAATATGATTTTTTATGTGTTATGAAAGCAAAAAAAAAAAAAAAGATTAAAAAGCTGTTTTTGTGTTATGACACATATATCTACATCTCATTCTAAAGATGAACTCGGCCAGAATATATTAATTATATTACTGACAATAAGAATGATAATAACTCATATATATGTAGCAGAGTGATGATCAAAATGGTGTAGATGGGTCATACCTTGAGTGTTACATGAAGGAAAACGACGGCGTTTCAGTTGTAGAAGCACAAACACACGTGGACCACTTGATTTCAAATGCTTGGAAACAGCTCAATGAAAAAATCCTAATCACATCAAACCCATTTCCTGCTTCTTTCACAAAGTTCTGTCTAAATGCTTCAAGGATGGTCTTTGTCATGTACAATTACAGAAGAAATAAAGGCCTTTGTAATCTACAGGAATACGTGAAGTTGCTGCTTCATGTTGATGAAGCTAGCTATGGGCATATTCATATCCCATCAAATCCTAAAGGCCACATAGTTTCTTAGATAAAAGCAAGTTATTGATGTGTTTTGTGTTTTTAAGTATGTAATAAGATTTTTTACCTTGTTTGATTGCCAATCACGAAGTTTTACTTTGTAATTTGAAGAAATAATGAAAATCTCGGTCCTTCAAATTTTCCTCACACTAATGCGAAAAAACATTATTAATATGGTGTAAAAAACACTGATTTTCCAAATTTACTTCAAATTTTAAGAGTTACTGAAAATTTTGGTCCTTCAAATTCTTACTATTTTATAACAAAAAATTTTAGATGAGTTGATTTACATAAATTTATTAAAGTCAAGACAGGCATCCACGCTCAAAAAGAGTAGTTTACAGAGATATTTACAGATTGCCTACCAATAATGTCTTCATTACATCAGTGAGATTCAAACCCACAAACTTATGGTTATGAGTCAACCCCTTATTAACATGACCAATCTTTGTTGGCTTCAAACACTTACTTTGTAGACACAGTTAGTGTGCAAGTCTTGGATTTTATTTTCTCACCCATTATATATGACCAATGTGTGAAAGGTTAATTAATAATTTTTTAAAAAAAAAATCATTTACTTTTGTTGAAAAACACAAGCTCAACCCCATTTTAGGTGCCCTCACCGATTGTTATATTTTTTACGGGCCGTTATTTACTTCTTATATTATTTAATTATTTTTATGATAAGTATTTTCATCTCTTTTATGATTTACTATGACATAGGATTAGATTTATCATTTAAATTTAAATTTCTTTGTAGATATACACTCATAAGATGCCTATATATATCGATCAATTACATCAAATAAAAGTGGAAAAATTTCAGAAAAAGTCTATTGAGATATATAAAGGACACTTGGATATAAGGAATTTCAAAAAAGACAGAAATATGCCATAAACCTAACTGTCTTTTGTAAATTTAAAAGAAATGACAAAAATGCCACTTGACGAAATCTATTATTTTTTAAAGTTGGTGATTCGTTATCCAAAGTTGGTAATACGTTATACGAATTTGATAATCTATTATACAACTTTTGTAACAAAAAAAAAGTTGGTAAACATATGATGTTGGTAAATTGATAAAGACATGTTGATAATCTGTTATCCAAAGTTGGTAATCTGTTATACAATTCTGGTAACAAATAAAACAAGTTGGTAAAATTATGATGTTGGTAAATTTACAGAGATATGTTGGTAATCCATTATCCAAACTTGATAATCCGTTATACGAATTTGTTAGTGGACATTCTTGTCATTTCCTTTAAATTTGTAAAGGAGAATTAGGTTAGTGATATGTTTCTGTCCTTTTTTAAATTTGTTGAATCCAACTGTCCTTTATATATTTCGACAGTTTGGAATTTTCCTATAAAAAGTGAATTAGCTGAGTCATCATTACGTCGAATTTCTTGTTAGACTTGTGAACATGTGTCGCAAGGTCACACGACCAAAGCAACGCGTATCACAGGTCGCATCCGGGTGCAACCACTGTGTTTTTTGCATAGCCCTGATTGTAACTTTACATGTTCGACAAATTATTGTTTACAAAAAAAAAAAGACAAACTATTATGGGAAGTTTATTCAAGATTATTCTTAGACAACCTAATTGTTAAATAGCATAGTCCGGTAAATGATGTAAAGGGTAATTAAGAAAAAAATAGAGTACAAGGATGAAGAGTAAAGAAAAGCATGGGGCAGAAAAAAATAGTAAAGGTCAATTCATACGATCAATATTATTCACCACAAATAGAATATTGTGAATAGAGGAAGAAATATTTACAAACATACACCACCAAAAATTTCGCTTTTGGTGGTGACTTTCTAAGAGTATAAAAGTCGCCACTAAAGGTTTTTGACAGCAACAAAAAGTCAACAACAACTCATTGCCTATATGGTTGTCATTGAAAGTATAAGCAGTGACAAAAAAGAAGTCATCGCAAAAAATCTGCCTTTAGCTTAAAAGTTAAAGCCAAAGTGCCCAGTTGTCTTTACAATGTATATCACCGCTGAAAGTACTTTTAAAAGTGACTATTTTAGTCACCACCGAAGCTAGTTTCAATGGCGATTCAGCTTCTACGACAATTGTCGCCGCTGAAACTATATTTTCAAAAGAGACTACTATAGCCACTGTTGTAGCTACAATAATAGATCCACCTAAATCTATTAAATATATTTATTTAAATGTTATTTAAATTGAAAACATGTAATATGATTTATAAACATCAAAATGAATAATAAATAGCTAAAATAGATTTATATTTATATATCATATGTAGAACAAATAATGTATCAAACAAAAATATTTACATAATTCTTTACAATCATCGAATTAATCTAGTCTCCTCTTAGTACAAAAATTATCTGGTTGTCTAAATCTCTTAAATATCTGAACTATCTTGAAATATTTTCTCGTGAGAGTAGACTTGGTTGCGATAGTTTGTGATTGTCCCTGTGAGGAAACAAATCAAAGCATTAGTCAATCAATAAAAAAAACACCACACATTATAGCATAAAATCCATAAATCAATGTTTGAAACTATACTTAGGAATCAAATCAATAGGCAACTACACTATAAAGAAAGTACAAGTCAAATTTTAAATGAATAGCTAAATATACTAGTGAAAAACTAACTTTTTTTACTGTAAAACTGAATATCATAACTTACTCAAGGAACAGATACAACAAAACCAGAAAAATTACATAAATAACAAAGAAGACTAACAAACTCCTAATCCCCTACTCATCTCCCACATAAGAACTAACTTATATAATCAACAAAATATGCATACCACAAATTTCAGTTTCAATGTTTTATTAAAATGACAGAGAGGCAACCTAATCAAAGACAAGATAAGCAAAGATCTAATAGTTTCCTTTTCAAGAACTAAAAGGCATAATCAAAGACACAATATTCAAAGACAAGCAAAAAAATTATCTATCAAACTAACAATTCATAATACGCAGTTGACATTGTGCAAAGAACTAATAGTTTCCTACCTTCTCAAGCACATGAACTTAAATTTTCCACCAAAAGATGTCAAAATTAAATTATAAGCACGTGTATCACCTGCCTCTGCAATCCCCCATCTTTCCTATGAGTTCTTCCAGCGACATCCTTTGCCTATCAGAATTTTAACCTCAACTTGCTTATGCAAGCCAGAGTTGTTATGATTTAAAGGCCCTTTTTCACCAGTCCTATGTTTCTAGCTAGCAAAAAACGATTATATATATATTACTACAAAAAAACCAGTAATTAGCGACGGAACCATTTCCGTCGGTAATTTCCGGCGGAAATTCCGTCGGTAATTTTAATTAATTATATTATTTTATTTATAAATTATTATTTTAATTTAAATTAAATATTAAAATATTATTACCGACGGAAATTTCCGGCGGAATTTCCGTCGGTAATTTAATTAATTATTTTATTTTTTAATAAATTATTATTTTAAATTATAAATAATATAATAATGTATTATTACCGACGGTATTCCGTCGATAATTTTATTTATTATATTATTTTATAAATAAATTATTATTTTAATTTATTAAAAATATATTAAAATATTATTTTTATTTATTTTAAAAATATTTTATAAATAAATAATATTTAATAAATATTAATAAAAATTACCATTTAGACGTATATAAATATAAATTTTTAATAAATTTAATTGTAATTTTTTATTAAAAAATATGTTATTTTTAATAAATATTAGTAATAAAAATGAAAAATAATTATAATTGAATAATATATATAATAAAATAATTATTAAAATAATTTAATGATAATAATTATAATTATTATTATAATTTAAATAAAAAATGAAAATACTAAATATAATGTAATATTATAAATATAATAGTTTGCAAATAATATCACAAGGTCCTCATAGCTCAACTAGTTAAGGCATCAGCATGCTCGTAAGAGGTTGCGGGTTCGATTCTCAGCTCTGTCACAATTGGGAGACAATTTGTGAAAGCGACACGTGGCGGCAAAAATGTGGTATATAATTTAAAAAAAAATTAAAAATTACCGACGGAATTCCGTCGGTAAAAATAATATTTTAATATATTATTTTTAAATTAAAATAATAATTTATTTATAAAATAATATAAATTAGCGACGGAAATTCCGTCGGAAATATTACTGACGGAATTCGGTTCAAAAATCCGTCGGAAATTTCTGACGGAAAAAAAAATCCGTCGGTAAATCAATTTGCGACGGTGGAATTTCCAACGGAAAAATTTCCATCGGAAATTCCGCCGGAAAAGTTTTTCCTACGGAATTCCGTCAGAAAATTCCGTCGCTAATTCCTGGTTTTTTTGTAGTGTATATATATATTTATATATATATATAAACTGGACATATATGTGTTCATGAGATCTTGACGATGACTTGGAGTGACAGATCCCTGCATGATCAGCAGGATCTAAAAGCTCCCTTTCAAGATAATATAACACTGCATTATCTTTTGGTTCTTACGTTATTATTAAGTCAATAAGCCAGACTTCTAATGCAAACCAGATTATGACAAAGAAAACTGACTATATAGAAGAAAAAAGAGAAAAATGGATTCAAACAAAAGAAGGAAAAAATTTACACTCAATGCACATGCAGCAGCAAGGACTTCATGAATATAATCAAAAGTAGGAAAAGCCATAAAAAAGACATTGAAAAACAAATAAACGACGAAGTTGATATTCAATAATCTCATAAAAGCCACATTTTTAAGTAAACAATAACATCAGATCAGATCAAGGATAAACTTAAACAAGCAAAACCTAGAAACGCCAAGAAGATTCAAACTGACATACAGTAAGCTAAGATAAAAAAATTAAAGAAAAAATAATAATCCTCTTGACAAAGGAAACTAGCTAGAAAATAGCCTTGTGTTTAAGCCAAGCTATAAACACAACCCAACATAGTAAAAACGAAAAGGCACCAAAATAAAAATGAGCAAGCCGATCGCGATCGATTGAGAAAGAGAGATCAACATGATCAGTACACACAATCAGAGCAAGCAATTGTCATGATTTTCACAGCCAGCAATCTTCAGGTTTCTATGTTCATTTGGTTTTTGAATTCTAGTGCTCAGAGTTCACAAGAGAAGAATCAGAATCACTAAATAATTAATTCCAAACACAGAAACAGAGATTCTTCGACCTCAACTTCATCCATCGGAGATAATCTCCAAAACAACGAATTCCTGGCAAGAATTTCACATTGGGGTGTGTGTGCGCGCGCTCGTGGAGGAAAGGGCTTTACATGTGAGGAAAAAAAAACCCAAGGTTTAAGTAAGTTTTTTTCTCTCTCAAAACAAAATTTGAAACGAAGGAAAATATGTTTTTGGAGGGAACTGTAAATTTTTTTGAGGGAAAATATGTTTAGTCTTTATAAATGGAGGGAATATGCGAATGATTCGGAGGGAGATGGATTTTCCTTACACATGTAGAAATATGAAAACCGACTTAACATATTTTTTTTATGTAAGAAATTATTTGAATTTTGTACACATTATATCTGTTAAAGCAGCAATATTTAAGAATATTTTATTTAACCATAACAAATTACATTAATAAAGGCAATCATTATATAAATACGATAAAATATGATAGTTAATTTTAAAAAATTTGAAAAGACTTTCTGCAACAACTTTAATCACCGCCGAAAGCAATACAATTGGCAGTGACACCAAAAGTTGCCACTAAATGTATTAATTTCAACGGTGACATCGAAAGTCGCCACGGAAAGTTATGCTTCTGAAAATAAGACCTTTAATGGCGACATTTAGTGTCACAGCTGAAAGAGGTGACTTTCAATTGTAGCATTTTTAGTTGTCGCCAAAAACTGATTTTTTTTTAGTAGACAATGTATTTTTTATACATTTAGCCGTAATCAACATATTTTCTAAAAGGAAAATTAATCTTAGAGTCCTTCAACTATGAACTCACTTCTAACTCAGTCCCTCAACTATGTCTCGGCGCAACTCAGTCCCTGAACTTTTAACTCGCCTATAACTCAGTCCCTGACCTTTTAAATTGTTTATATTATTATCCTTGTTATCCTATGTGAAAAAAATATTTGTTTATATATTAAAAATTAATTTACAACTCAGCTCCACGCTGGACTGCTCCTCCATCTTCATCATCCTTCAACCGAACCATCTAACCCCACTGCTTCAATCCACACACAAAACATTCACTCACACCATCTGACTAATGCTATAAGGTAATTCTTCTCTATTTCCAATAATGTGCTTTGTCAACTGAGGCAAAAACACCATCTATAGTCAAAAAAGGATGAAACTTATTTGTGCAGGAAAAGGGATCAATTTTTTGTCCGCTGCTTCTACTACTCCGAGCAATGTTTTTATTTTGTTTATAATTGTACTTAAAGAGAGGGGTGATTCAATATGTTTGCTTGAGTTTTCTATGGAATATTTTTGTTAACAGTTATTCTTAGAAGTTTGCTTGCTAATAATTTGTCAATGTGCATGTAGGTGAGTTTCAAAAATCAATGTCTCATGAATCTGGAATTCTTTTCAAACTTCTGGGCTCGTTTTAAGCAATATCTACGTGTCATATCTAAAAGCACAAAACCACTGTCTGGCTTCTGAACAAACCTTTATTGAGAACGATTGATCGTGTTAAGAAAGTAAGGATTTTGATGATGAATATGTTCTGATGGTGTTTCGAATAGATTATTTAGAGAGTGAATATTCCACTCTGTGTGTGGATTGAAGCAGTGAGGTTAGATGGGTTAGGTTGAAGGATGATGAAGATGGAGAGGAGTCTAGTGTAGAGCTGAGTTGGAAATTAATTTTTAACATATTATTAAATATTTTTTCCACATAGGATAATAAGGATAATAATATAAAAAATTGAGAAGGTGAGGGATTGAGTCATAGGCGAGTTAAAAGTTCAAGGACTGAGTCGTCTTGAGTTATAATTGAGGGATTGAGTTACGAGTGAGTTTATAGATGAAGGACCCCAAGATTAATTTTCCCTTTTCTAAATCTTATTATTAGATATTCTAGTAACTGGCTACTATAATTTTATTTTTGTTGCTTCCCCTTGCAATACAAGTAATTCTTTTTTTATTTCAAAATCAAGACCCTAAAACATCCAGCAGGGTCTTATACCGCTAAACCAACAATATGTTGGTTAAACATATATTGTAAAATCCTACATACTAATACAAATTAAACCACCAACAATCAAACGTAATCATAATTATATTACTAACTATGATAGGAAAAATGGTTTTGCATACGATTACAACAATTACCTTATCATAGTTAGAAAAAGATTTATCTTAGAAATATAAAATAATCCATGATAGAAAGGGCAAAAACACTACTACAAAAAGCCCTTTTAATGTCACTAATTAAAGTCCGTCAATCATATAACTGACATTAAAAAAAATATGGTGACAATTTTATAATTAACTGAAAAATGAAGGAAGAAACGACGTCCCTAATTATGTTAATTAGGGACGTGATAGGTAAATCACGTCACATATTTAAAACAAGTGACGTGGTTTATAGAAATCACGTCACATATTTAAAACAAGTGACGTGATTTCTCAATAAACCACGTCAGTTGTTTTAAATTTGTGACGTAGTTTACCTACCACGTCCCTAATTAAAATAACTAGGGACGTTGTTTCTCTTCACAGTGTTCATCCTCCTTCGATCAAACAAATCTCCCAATCCCTTCTTGCTCTCACAATTTTCCTTTCCTCTCTCTGTCGCACCCACTCTCCATCTCTTGCCTTCAATCTCACTCTCTCACCACCACGTTCACGCCGTCGTCTCCTCCTCCGTGTGCGACTCTGGCTGAAGCTTTTTAGCCCTCTCTCTATTCTCTTCCTGATCCATCTTTAGGTTTAGGTTTGGAACTTCGTTCTTCTCGTTCTCGATTAAGAAAGAAACCCTAATGACGCTTTCGACTTCGATAAAGCAAGAATTTTGATTCGGAGCAAGAATAAGAGAAGAGCCTTTGCATAGAGGTAAAAATGACTACATGAATTTTGCTCAGAAGCCACATTCTCGTTCCTCCCCCTCATCCTCTTCTTCTCCGTCTTCGCCCAAGCCACGCCATCAAATGATTCGAACCACAAGCAGGTCTGGGCATATGTCAAACAACACAACCTTCAGGTTCAAAATTCCCCCAGCTTTATATCGTTCTTGTTTTGTTAACCCTAGCTTTTCAGTTTTAATTTTGTTCTGTAAATGTATGGAATGTGTGTGTTGTACTTCTGTTACTTGATGAAATCTAGGAAAGTTCCGATTCCAGGGGATTCAGAAGGTTTTACATTTTTTTATGTGGATTTTATCTAGGGCTATTTCAAAAGCAAAACCGATCTAGTTTGACTTGACTCTGTAATCATAGAGTAGAGTATTTCTATGTTTCATTTTATTTGCTTCATGAACATAAACATACATAGGCAAATGGCTTGAGTTACACGAATCAGATCAAATCAGGTTATATCTCCTAATGTCTTAGAGAATATTGTTGATTAATAACAGAATCAGAATCAAAATACAAACAAGTGACAATAATAATGGGATCCCAATTATCTCTAGAACTCCCTTAAAGTACTTCTCATCATTGATCTTGATATTGATAAGGTTGAAATTATCTCCCACACTGTTTTCTTTGTTCCTGTTTTGAATTCAAGTTCTTAATACTGATTCTCTCTCTCTTTTTTTCAGTGTGCTGCTTCCATGGATGTTGGTGTGGCTCCTTCAGTGATCCAGATGGTCTTGCCCATTTCCTTGGTAAATTTTGACTTGTTGTGGTACATATATTTTACTTCCAACGACTTGGATAACCTTCTAGTTTAGAATATTTTATATTTTGCTTGTCGCATTAGTTAAAACTAGATATTAGTATATTTCATATTCAATTTCTATTTGAATAATTAACAATTGGCTTTCACCCCAGTCAGATATGACTTATTAATTACTACCTGAGCTGGTAGACAAGAAACAGAGAATTGCTGAATGATATGTCTTAACTAAGAACTTAATGTATATTTGGAAGATTATAACCTGATCATCAATTTATTTTTATTGCTTACAGAGCACATGCTGTTTTATGCCAGTGAAAGGTACCCAGAAGAAGATAGCTACTCTAAGTATATTACTGAGGTTAAATGCTGCCTTTTTTGGCCAAGACCACATGAGTAGTACTTAAATGCTTCCATACTTTTAAGATTCCTGAGACACTATAATTCTCAAAGCTTCATAAAAATTTGTTGTTCATTTTATTTCCTCGTTCATCTATAGTTAAATGAAATTGGAGAGACTAAAAGAAATCTTAGATCTCTCATAAAGATTTTGAAAATTGCTGGAAAGTGTTTTCATACCTGAGGCAAGTTAGAACTACTGTTAATTTCGGGGATGCCTTGATATAGAATGATGAACTTATTGCATTTCCTTGGTTAGTGTAATATATTCTAAGTACGATTGAGTTATAAAATGATGGACTGAAAGGCAAGTTTATGCTTTTAATTGATAAGTTTTAACAATTAACATTTGACAATTTGGTCAAAGAAGCTCTGATCTCATGTTATTGACTTCTTCAACTCAGAAGTTACATTAAAGTTCATGTTTACTTCTTTTTTCTAATATTCCTAATTGCTGCCCTTGTGTGTGTGTGTTGGGCCTTTTTATCTTTTAATTCTTTTGATGACATTTTTATAAGTGGTGGAAATTTCTAGATTACAACCCTTCATTATATTATTTGGCAATCTTGTGACCTCATCCTTCAGAGTTGTTTTTACCATTGCTGCTAATTATTATAATTTTGCCTTCCCTGTGGTCTGTCATCTTATCACAGCATGGAGGAAGCACCAATGCGTTTACATCCTCTGAGCACACAATTATTACTTTGATGTTAACACTGATGCTTTTGAAGAGGCTTTAGACAGGTAGATCCTACTGTCACGGTTTCCTACATTTCTTATTTCTCATTATAATTTTCTTATAGAATGTCATAGTTTACTTTCCAGATTTGCCCAATTCTTTATTGAACCATTGATGTCTGCTGATGCTACCACAAGGGAAATTAAAGCTGTTGACTCTGGTTAGTCAATTATTTACATTAGTGTCTTCTGTTTCAAGCTTTCCCTTATTTTTGTATACTTCGTTGCTCCTTTTCATAGAAAACCAAAAGAACTTAATATCTGATGCGTGGAGAATGAACCAGGTAACTAGTCTTGCCTTTGTGAGTTTGTAGTGGTTCATAGTAGAAAATGGTAGAAAAGCAAAATCAACATTTTATTCTATTATGACATATATCCTCAAGTTTATAAGGCTGGAGGGAAATATCTCTAGTTTGTTTGGGAAAATAAATATTATAGTATTATTGATCAATATATGGACTTGAGCAATCTAATTGAGTTGTGTTCTCATAAAATAGCTGTGTTTCCTGGTCGCTATCACCTATAACTGTATAGATAAATATTTTAACTTCTTTGGCATGCATTGATAGATTAGTTATGTACTGCATTTCATGTTCAGAATAGGACAGCCCTGCTCATACTTTCTTTATTTGTAGCTTTTCTGTTCTTTATTTCATGTTCAGTGTTTTGGCTTCATATCTTCGTGAAGAGTGAAATTTTTATTTAATTAACAATTGAGGGTTAACATTACTATGTTTTCCTAATTTTCTCAATGCCACTTTAGGAGTGCTGAGTAATGGTTTTGGAGATTTTTCCATTATTTGTTTTTCAGCTTGGGAGATTGTAATCTGGCAATTGATGTGTATTGTTTTCCATTATTTGTTTTACAGCTTTCAAGATTGTACAATATATACAAAGAAATGGGAACTGTGACCTCATTCCAGAAACGTGATTGGGTGGTTTGATTAATGATAACTTTTTCTGTGGTTCTTAATTTTTATTTAGTTATTTTTGTGTTTGATTAATGGAATAGTGTTATGAATATTGTTCTTGCACTCTAGGAATTGTATGAGATGTTGCTTTGATATTGTTCTCCCACTGTTGTAATGGACATATATTTCTTATGTTGCAGTTTTTTATTTTAATTCTAATGTTCATATAGGGGATTTTTTTTGGATTATAGGTGCCCCTATATTTTAATTCAAATGTTCATATAGGGGCATTTGTTTTGGGTTATGGGTGATTCCTATCCGAAAATTGCCCCTATATTTTAATTCAAAATTTCATATGGGGGCATTTTTTGGATTGTGAGTAATTCCAATACAAAAAATGCCCCTATTTTTTTTAAAAAAAAATTGGACTTTCCACGTCCCATATTAGACTAATAAGGGACATGGAAAGTGTGGCCTGGACTTTCCACCTCCCATATTAGACTAATAAGGGACATGGAAAGTCTAGCCTGGACTTTTCACGTCCCTTATTAAATAATAAGTGACGTGGACAGTCCAGTGACAAACTTTGAGATTGGGCCTTTGTCAGACTATTTAAGTCTCTTTTTTTTATAATGTGTGACGTGAAAACTCTAACATTCCACGTCCGTTATTTTAGGGACGTTAAAAGTCTATTTTTCATGTCACTTGTTTTAATGTCCCATACAAAGTGACATGAAAACCCAAAAATAACGGACATAAAAACATTTTTCTGCAGTAGTGAAACTTAACCATACAATCATACTATCATGAATATTTTTCCCTAACTATGTTAGAAAAAGATTCATCTAACATAGTTAGCAAAGATTCACCTTATTAACAATTGACAATTGATTTAACCATGTTAGATAAGGAGCCTCCTAACATGGTTAATAAAAATCCACATGTTAAACGCTAACTTCACAACAATCAAGCATTCACCATAACCATGTTAGAAAAGATTCCTCTAACATGGTTATTGAACAAAACCCATACAGTAAATCAATAATCACAGTAATTAGGCCTCGGGCCTAAATGCCCGGAATAACAGTTTATTTAACCATGTTAGATAAAGGACAATCTAACATGGTTAAATAAAACACCTTTAATAACCACATTTCACCAAACAAACATTTAACATAACCATGTTAGAAAGAATTCATCTAACATGATTACTTAACAAAAACCTGTGCAATCAGTAGTCACTCTTAACAGCTGGGTGTAATAGGGTCAGCAACAGAACAGATTCAACATCAAGTAATCAAATTCAAGCAAATATTGATATAGTCGTCCAGAATTTAATATCAATCAAAACATAAACATGCAGAAGCGAATGCAAGCCTACACTGTTTGGCAATGTTCATCCCCAATTACCATTACTAGATGACTCACTGGTTCGGTACGAACCGAACAACCCCTTCCCTTCCTCGGCACCCGCGCATGTGCATAATCACCTGCAAAAACATAGATAACCACGGAGTGAGACAAACATGTCTCAGTAACTACAACTCAACTCAATATAAGAGTATGGGTGGGTTAGCAAAGCATCTAAAAGGTACCACATTTAAGAATATTTAATCCACAACAAAGTAATATATATATATATATATCTAACCATACCATCATAAAGATATTCATCTGTATCAAATTATTTCACCATAGAATCACAGTTTTCAAGCACATATGACATAACTAAACATGATGTGACACTGTGCCCCTATCTATACTCAGGATGGCATCCTCTCCTCTGTCTATAATCAGAATGGGGACTCCCCCTATCTCTAATCAAGATGGGGATCTCCTTGTCTATACTCAAGGAGACGGTCTCTGTCTAAAATTAGAATGACTGGTACAAATAATCGCTCGGTTGGCCTACCGAGGATTACATCGCGCGATGGTACAATGCAGTGTCATGCAATAATTACAACAACCATTTATCTCAGATATTACACAATATCAAATCCACACTGATTACTATTCCATTAATCACAGTCCACCAATAGAACCGGCCAGGATACTACATATAATATCAAACTTTATATAGGTTAGAGAATATTAGGAAATATTACTATAATCAGATTAGGAAATATATTTGAATTCTCAATCAATCCCTGTGATTAAGGGATATTATTCATATGTAATTAATACTATGATTCCTCTCCTCTTGTATAAATGTAACCCTCTCATACATGAATAGATTAACTCTTTCAGACAATTAGCTCTCTTTACTACATGGTATCAAAGCTGAGAAATTTTTTAGGGTTCTCTGTTGTTTCTGGCGCTGGTACTGTTCACGTGAACAGTAACGCGTGAACAGTACGCGATTTTCACTTGTTGCTCTTTGAGTTTCTGTTCGAGATCTCCGTTCGCGTCACCACTCACACAGACGTTTTCGTCTTTCTCCGATCGGCGTATCCCAGTCATCACCGGCGGTTTCCGGCGGCGGTTTCACGCAACGGCGTGTAGAGGCATTTTCCGGCGAGTTTTTTGGTTGTTTTAGTGTCAACGTGTTATTTCCGGCGGATCCCTGGTGTGATCGCGTACGGGTCTGAAATCTTTGGTCTTTTCCGGCGATTTTTCCCAGTTTCCGGCGAGTTTTCCAGATTCCGGCGAGTTTTTCCAGATTCCGGCGAGAATTTCCAGATTCCGGCGAAAAATTTCCAGATTCCGGTGACTTTGCTTTGACTGTTTTTTTTTTTCAGGCCTTCTTTGGTTCAGATCTGAATTTTGTGGCTTTTGGTTCATTTTGATATTTGGAAATTTGGTTATTGTATTATTGTTTCCATGGCTGAAGGTGAGAATAAGGTTGTTCATGCGTCTGAGGTGGTCCCTGTTCTAAATAAAATTACTGATCGTAAGCTTACATGGACTAATTACCATGATTGGATTAAATCTATTCGGTGGTATTTGTTGTGTATGGAGAAGGAGCGTCATTTAACTGAAGACCCTCCTACGAATGATACCAAGTTGGCTTGGGCTCGAGCAGATGCTAGGTTGATGTTGCAGATTCGGAATTCAATTGGGGATGACATATCCCTTCTATTAGCCATTGTGAGACAGTTAAGGAGCTCATGAACTATCTGAATTTTATGTATTCTGGAAAGGGAAATATTACTCGTATGCATGAAGTATGCAAAGGTTTTTATCGAGCTGAGCAGAAAGATATGCCTCTGAAGGCCTTCTTCTTTGAGTTTAAAAGCATGTATGAAGAAATGAAGGTGTTAATGCCACCTACCTCGGATCTCCCTACCCGCATAGATAACATGGAGAAATTGGCGATCCTCAGTTTTTTGACTGCTCTCAATCCCTCCTATGAGACAGTTCGGTCTCAAATATTATCTAGTTCTGAGCTTCCTTCCCTTGAAGATGTTTATTCTCGCGTTTTGCGTGCTGAGAGCCTATCTCAACCAGCCGTTATTTCTCAGATTCCTCATTCAAGTGCCTTGGCCGGTCGTGGTCCTGCTCTCAACAAACCTCAAGGTCCTCCCAAGCAAGGGACTAGCTCTCCTAACTCTGGTGGAATCACTTGTTATTATTGTAAGGAACCTGGTCACACTAAACGTAACTGTCGCAAGTTACAGAATAAATTGCAGCGCGAGAATTCTGCTCATGTGGTGCAATCCTCATATGCCTCTGATGATGCTCCAGCCACCTCCAATGCTCTTGTTACAGGTAACCGTGATTCTTGTTTGGCTACTTCCTCCTCACGGTGGATCATAGATTCTGGTACCACTGACCACATGACAGGTAACCATCTTTTATTTTCTACGTATGCACCTTATGCCAACCCTTCCTCGATCACAATTGCAAATGGCTCTTCTTCCCGTGTTTTTGGATCTGGCACTGTTAAACCCACTACCAATATTTCTTTGTCTTCTGTCCTTAATGTTCCCGATTTAGCATTTAATCTTCTGTCTCCAAGTAAACTTACTCGCCACTTAAATTGCTTTATCTCACTTTTCCCTGACCATTGTTTGATTCAGGATCTCACGACGAAGCAAATTATTGGTAGGGGATATGAGTCTGGCGGTCATTATTTTCTTGAGGATCGGGTGCCGCGTTCAGTTGCGTGCTCTGGTGGTGCATCTCCATTTGAAGTCCATTGTCGATTGGGTCATATGTCTGTGTCATCGTTAAAGAAGTTGTATCCGCAGTTTTCTACTTTGTCATCTTTAGATTGTGAGTCGTGTGAGTTTGCCAAACATCATCGCGTGCATTTGGCACCTCGCGTCAATAAACGGGCTGTGTCCCCTTTCGATTTAGTTCATACTGATGTTTGGGGTCCTTGTCATGTTGAGTCTCAGACTGGTTTTCGGTATTTTGTTACTTTTGTGGATGATCATTCTCGTACCACTTGGCTTTATTTAATGAAATCTCGTTCTGAATTATTCTCCATATTTAGCAATTTTTGTGCTGAAATTCAAACTCAATTTGGTGTAACTGTGAAAATCTTGAGAAGTGATAATGCTAAAGAATATTTCTCTGCTCAGTTTCAATCTTTTATGCTTCAGCAGGGCATGGTTCACCAGTCTTCTTGTCCAGATACACCAGCTCAAAATGGGGTCGCAGAACGAAAGAACCGGCACTTATTAGAAGTCGCCAGGGCTCTCATGTTTCAGACACATGTTCCAAAATCATTCTGGGCAGATGCTATTTCAACAGCATGTTTTCTTATCAATCGTATGCCTTCTCCTATTCTCAGTGGATCAATTCCGTACAAAATATTGTTCCCTTCCAGTCCTTTATTCCCCATTGATCCCAAAATATTTGGGTGTGTCTGTTTTGTTCGAGATGTCCGTCCCATAGTCACAAAACTTGATCCTAAGTCACTAAAGTGTGTCTTTCTTGGGTATTCTAGGGTACAAAAGGGTTATCGTTGTTATTCTCCTATTTTACGTCGGTATCTGGTCTCTATAGATGTCACATTCCATGAATCTACTCCGTTCTTCTCTTCTTCTTCGCCATCCCCGCCTACTGACACATCTGATATTCTAGATGATCTTTTGGTATATCAGGTTCGTTCATCACCAGTGCAACCAACTGTACCGGAATCAGCTAAAGGTTTTCCATTTTATCCTTATGTTTATCGCAAGCGACCTAAGGGTCATAATGAAGTTGCTCAGCCTCATGATCCACCAGTAACTGCTTCGGCGTCAGATCCTGAACCCCCTCTTCCTGAGCCTACTCCTGATTCTGATGCAGTGCCAGATACTCCTGATCCTTCCGCTGACTTGCCCATTGCCTTACGCAAAGGTAAACGTACTTGTGCCTATCCTATTTCTTCTTTTGTTTCTTATAACCATCTGTCTGCTCCATCGTGTTCCTTTATAGCTTCCATAGATTCTATCTCTGTCCCTACTTCCCTCCACCAAGCCTTATCTCACCTTGGTTGGCGTGCTGCGATGGAAGATGAAATGATGGCTCTTGATAAGGCAGGTACATGGCATCTTGTTGACCTACCTCCTGGTAAGAAGGCGATTGGGTGCAAATGGGTCTTCACGGTTAAGACCAATGCTGATGGGACTTTGGAGCGCTTGAAAGCTCGTCTAGTTGCCAAGGGATATGCTCAGACTTATGGTGTTGATTATTCAGAGACTTTCTCCCCCGTTGCCAAGTTATCTTCAGTTCGTCTATTTATCTCCATGGCAGCCACATATGGTTGGGATCTTCATCAGTTGGATGTGAAAAATGCCTTCTTGAATGGTGATCTTCTTGAAGAAGTCTATATGGAGCAACCACCTGGTTTTGTTGCTCAGGGGAGCGTGGACGGGTTTGTTACCTTCAGAAATCTTTATATGGCTTAAAACAGAGCCCTCGTGCATGGTTTGATAGACTCAGCTCAGTTGTTAAGAAGTTTGGGTTGCAACAGAGCAAATGTGATCATTCTGTATTTTATCAAAACAAAAATAGTGGCATGATCCTTCTAGTGGTCTATGTTGATGACATTGTAATTACGGGTAGTGACACATCCGGTATTTCATCTCTTAAGGCCTTTCTTAATTCTCACTTCCAGACAAAGGATCTGGGCTCATTGAAGTATTTTCTTGGAATTGAAGTTATGAGAAGTAAGAAGGGTATCTTGCTAACACAGAGGAAATATGTACTTAATCTTCTAGAAGAAACCGGGAAGTTGGGGGCAGCACCGAGTAGCGTTCCTATGGTTCCAAATCCTTTCTTGGAACTTGATGATCGAATACCATATGATGAGCTGCCTGAAGAGGTGAGGAAGAGAGTTGATCCTGAGAAGATAAAGCCTTTTGAGTTCCCTGAGAGATATCGCAGGTTGATTGGAAAATTAAATTATCTCACGGTTACCCGTCCTTATGTGACTTTTCCTGTTAGTGTACTTAGCCAGTTCATGGCAGCTCCCACTGTGGGCCAGTGGGAAGCATTAGAGCACGTATTGCATTACTTGAAGGGATCGCCTGGTCGTGGTATCCTCTATACGAATCATGGCCACACTGAGATTGAATGTTTCTGTGATGCAGACCATGCAGGGTCGAAATCTACAAGGAGATCTACCACAGGTTATTGTGTGTTCGTCGGTGGGAACTTGATATCTTGGAAGAGCAAGAAACAGGATGTGGTATCTCGGTCTAGTGCAGAAGCTGAATATAGAGCCATGGCCCAATCAGTTCAGGAGATAGTGTGGATTCACCAATTAATGAAAGAAGTTGGATTTGCCACATCGTTACCTGCTAAGTTGTGGTGTGATAATAAAGCTGCTTTGCACATAGCTTCTAATTAGGTGTTTCACGAGCGCACAAAACACATCGAGATTGACTGTCATTTTGTGCGTGATAAGATCAAGGAAAACTTTGTCTCAACAGGACATGTGAGGTCCAATGATCAGTTGGGTGATTTATTGACTAAGGCATTGAGTGGGACACGGGTTGATTACTTTTGTAACAAGTTGGGCATGATTAACATCTATGCTCCAACTTGAGGGGGAGTGTTAGAGAATATTAGGAAATATTACTATAATCAGATTAGGAAATATATTTGAATTCTCAATCAATCCCTGTGATTAAGGGATATTATTCATATGTAATTAATACTATGATTCCTCTCCTCTTGTATAAATGTAACCCTCTCATACATGAATAGATTGACTCTTTCAGACAATTAGCTCTCTTTACTACAATATAAAAGTAGTGGGATTTCTAAAGGTACCCAGCAAGCTATTAGATAGGACAGTAAATTTGAAGATTTATATTGCAACCCAGGAAATACATATATAACTAAAAAGGGATTTAGAAAATCTCGACTAACGTCACCCACAATATTATAGTAAGGTGAGAGTGGTTACCTGGAATAGCCCAAAAACAAAAAGAAAATACCAGAACGCAGAGTCTTCGAGCTCAGCTCGATCCAGCAGTGTCTACAATCACTAGAGAACATAATACAAAAAGTAAATACATAATTCACATCTATTTAGCTTGATTAAGTTAAATTAAACTCATATTAAGCCTAAGACGACTACCTATCCTCAATTTATTATTATTGAACGCAATTTCCCCAATTATGCTAACATATCCACTTTTGCTCAATTCAACCTCGATTTACAATTATATTTAGCAAGTGCCCCAACTAATTAGCCACAACTCTTTAAATCCACAATATTTTATTCATCCAAAATCGTCCCTAGGCCAATTATCATTGCAATTACTAAACTCTCAACAATCTGATATCTTAAAATCCAATTAATTACCTCAATAGATCTCAAGACAACTCTCTCTTCATCTCAAAATCACCATTCACTCAATTTTCCTAGTTTATCTCAAACAATCATAACTTTAAACACCAAAACTTCTTACGAAATCTTTTCTCAATCAATATTCCCCGCCAAGCAACTCGAGCATAGCTCACTTTTCCTCGCCTAATTTATCTAAATCATCATCACATACTCCTCATAATCTAGCTCAGCAATCTAGCACTCTCCCCCCTAAGCACCCAAACACTCCAAATTTTCATCGAACACTAATCTAATCCAATGAATTCAACCAACATTATCGTTGAACTTCAATAACCCTCTAGAATTCATAAATCAAGCTCAAAAGCCCAAACTCAAAGGATTTCTTGATTAAAACCTATCTTAATCCCACTTTAAGCAAGCAAAAACTCACATAGGATTATAACTCACCAAATCAACCAATCTATCATCATCATGAGACCTCAATAGACAAGTAAAATCAAGCAATTGCTCCCATCAAGCCAGAATTTCAAAAATCAAACAAACCCTAACTTTAATCTTTGGAAAAATCAAGAAATCAATTATCAAAGAGAGGGGATTATAGAGAAGCTCACCCACTCCTTGTAATTGCCGAAGATTCGCCAGAAATCGCCCAAAAACCACCAAAAATCGCTGCCCAAAATCACCTCCTTCTCTTCATTTTCTTCTCCGCACAGCGGGTACAATAGCACACACACGCACACCGAAACACGGGGGGGTGGAGGGAGGCTCGGTGACTTCCTTCATCGTCGCTGGCAACAATAACGGCGGCCGGTCCGCTGCCCTTTCTTGCTGCCTGCCGAAGACGTAGAAGGAGAGATGTGATGAGTGAATGTGTGTGTGTGTCCAAGGAGGGGAGAGGGAAGAATAGGAAGGAATAGGGAAATATAAAAGAAAATAAAATGAATAAGATGATAAAGGTACATATAGGCCCATAAATTCTCCAAATAAGATATATTACTTTATAATAAAATCTCCATTTCACTTCCTAAATTTTGTTTTGAATATCTCCTAATATTTTTCTCCCACTAGGATCTTTTCTAAGCCTAAAAATAATTTTTCTAACTCAAATTTTCTCAAAATAAGGGAGCAACTAGGTCTTTAAAAATCCCCTAAATACTTCCATTTCTTAAATTTATTTATAGAACTCTCCTAAACTCCTTAATTAATCCCGAAATCAAATATTAAATCATCTATAATCTTTTATTAAATTTTTGGGATGTTACAACTCTCCTCATCTTTAGAAATTTTGTCCTCAAAATTTGCTATGACATAACATCTAACACAACAATACATGATTGAACCTTGAATTTTTCTCAAATTTATTCTAACTATTCATTGAATACTTAATTATAATCTATTACCCCAAGCACCATCCTTCAGCCCAGATCTCACATCCTTGCCTTTACACCTTCATTTTCCAAATCATTCCAACATCAATACTTTCAATCATCAATTCTTCCATAAAAACACATATGCACCCTCAAAAGATCATCCTCAATCCGGTTTATCCCTTATTCAATTAAATTTTTAAAGAAGCCAAACGCTGTCCAATATATTTCTTCAGGAAACAACAAATTCAGATACAAGAGGCACAAATCTGCAAGGTCATGCAAACAGCACAAAATTCAGGGACAAATCACAACTAATGCCAAAATGTTTGTCAAATTGTCGTCCTAAGTAAAGGACACAAGCAGAATTTCAGAGTCCAACAGAGCACCAATTTTAACAAGATCACACGATTTAAATCAGCATTGTAAACATATCACTATCACAAATTATGGTTTGGTAAACAAAATGACAATTACAGCAAAACACCTATACCTGAATACAACCACAACTTCCCAAACTCTTCTTTTCTTTTCTTTTCCTTTTTTTAAACTGATGGCATAACGAAGCAAAACACTTCAACCATTTTTAAGGTTCCAACAAGACCACAGAATATCAGTAGGAATCGGAACAGAAAATTAAACAAGTATGGCAACATTCAGAGCCGAATGATACACAAACTAGTGGCACACGACCAGCAAATAAATGCATCAAATATAAAGCACCAAAACAGCAGCGAGAAGCGCACAAATTATGCAGCAAATCAGCTGCAAAAATTGTGCAGCAAAATAGTGCCGAACGAAGCAGCAATTCAACACCAAACAAGCAAACAATGCAGCAACAAATCTACTGCAAAAACAGATGCAATACTGCAGCAAAAGTCAGTCTAAGACTGCAAGAAAGTCAGCAAAATATCAGTAACAAATCTGCAACCATTAGCAGCAAAAACCAGCACAAATTGCTGCACAAAACAACAGCAAAGTGGCTGCAATTATGCAGCAAATGGGGGAAAATTAGACACCAAACTGATCAGCAATTTGAGCACAACTATTGCACAAATTCAGCAGCAATGTGCTGCAAAATGCAGCAAAATTGGGGAAAATGTGCAGTAATTCTTGCAAAAAGTCTCCAATTACTTCAAAGCTATTTTAGGCCTCCACAATGGTCGAAACGAGTTCAAAGAAGTTAAGGGAACTTGGGAAAAATGCCAAACCACTTGAAAAATGCTTAGAACCAAATATGACCATTTGGGTTGCAAAAGTCCACAAAGTAGTTTTCAAAAATGGACCCAAGTTGCAAAAGTAAAGATTTGGCTCTAGAAAACTTGCAACACTGATTCAAACAAGTTCAAATCAATGATAAGGACGTAGAGACATGATACTAAGGTCAAAAGGAGCTTACATACAAAAATTGACCATGGAAGGTGCAATTTTGCATAAGTTTGAGTTTTTAAATATGTTTCACACAATTTACAGCCATTACAACACCAACACTAGCTAAACAATGCCACAAGTTCACAATGTAAGATGTGCTATCAATATGCAGAATGGCAGAGGGAATCAGAATGCACAAAACACGGGAAGATTAAGTTCTTCAGCGAATATTAAAATTTCCATAATAGCATACTCTCCAAACGAATCTCGATAAAAATCTAATGAAAACATGAATGACCTGTACAAACACATTCAAAACAGGTTCAATGACTTAAAGAAGTTTGGGGTCATAATTGGCTTAATTGTAAAATGAGTATGTAAGGTAAGCATGGTGCAATTTCGACTCTTAGCAAGGAAGTTTCCAAGAAATCAGTGATGGAAAATTAAATTCAAGGTTACCCAGCAAGAAATCAGGTCTTGAATATCAAGATTTAAACCATTTAACCAAGTTGCATAGAAAAATGCCATGTGTACAAAGCTGGAATCGAGTTGCACTCACATGAAAATACTAGAATGAAATTCGAACATATAGGAGAATACTAGTGCTTGAAACACCACCAACAAGCTTTAAATAAAACACTAAATAACCTTCAATCTTCCCTCTCAAACTTAACTCCAATAAATTCCCTTCGTTGTTCAACTAATAAGATTATCATAATCAATCCACTTAAGCAGCCTATGGTCTGGTATAGGAAAAGTCAAAATAACCTCATGTTCTTCCTATTCCCTATTTACATTCTTGAGCTTCTCCAATCATAAACTATACACGAGACTGAAATTTCCAACTTCTAAATTCATACTCAAATCAATATAATTTAAGCCTCCCACTCGTGAATTGACATTTCAAACATTTCTTTAGAATTTGAAATCTTAAAACTATCGAAACATTAGCACAATAGTGATCTTATCTTCTAATCAATGACTTTATATATTCTAATATTAAACAAGTTTCTTTTAAATTCTTATATAAAAGTTCAGCTTCCACACCTAGAACAACTCATTAACATCAAGAACCTCAAAATTGTCACTAGTAAATAGATTTTCAACTCAAACATTTTGTGAACCCAACAGATGTAATCATCGATCATGCAGAACTTTAATGACTAAATTGAAACAGGAATTCAAAGCTTAGCCAAGACAATTCATAACAGAAACCAACATAGAGGTTTATGTTCTTAATCCTCGAGTAACATCTAGAATCCAACATATAATCACTGAAAACAACTTTACTTTACTCATTCTTTTTCCTAGACACTAACTTAATTGAATCAAAAATCGGAATTTGAGTGAAAACAACTTTACTTTACTCATTCTTTTTCCTAGACACTAACTTAATTGAATCAAAAATCGGAATTTGAGTATTCTCCACAATGAACAGTAACAAAAACATCAATATTAGGAATTTGGCCACCCTCCGACATGAATTTGATTCAGATGTAGGAGCATGTAAAACATCACAACAACTAGCAACTTATAACCACAATCTCAGATTCAGGTCACACATTAGAATGCATAAACTCCAAAATTACACCAGCAATAAGATTGAGGTCAAAACCACAATTTCTATAGCAAGATAGTAGCAAATTCTACATCCAACCAGTGAGAAATCCAGCAGCAAAACATTGACTATAATCTAGCAACAAACCAACTTTTTTTTAAGGCAACCATCATACGCAACACAACAAAGCATAATCAAAGTCACCGCAAAATAAAATTGATTAAAACAGTATGAACCACATGCAAAGTCAAGTCAAGTCAACAATGCACCGAAGCACAGTCAGGAAAATTCGATCTACAAGTCACACCCACACGCACATGTTTTCACTCAGAGTAGCTACCAACCATCAATCACATAAACCAATTTAATCATACATCGAAAGGAACATCACAATAACTTAGTGCCAAATAACACAACAAGAAAATTTTAAATCCTTCTGATACAACACTAAGAAAATTTAAGCATGGACCACAAAAATATTTGATTCAAAACTAAATCACGAAGATTGTAGAGGATATACCTAGAGCAGTTTCCACAATTCCCAACAAAAATCACAACCAAGAACTGCATAATTAGTAGCTCTTAGCAAAACTAGGCCAAATAATTAACACAACTAGATTTTCAACAGTAACCATAATTTAATACACATTTAAAGTGGAAAATGCTCAAACCAATCTCTAGCAACAACCAACCAAAATGTTTGACAAAACTAAAATTGTCTACTAACAAATATTGCAGAATTGCAACATTTAGAGATCCAAACAAGATTGCAGATCAGCATTGCTCAAAGCTTAATATGGCAACATTCAAACTTCAAACAAAAATGCAGAATCTGATTCAAATGCATCACAACACAGATCACAGCAACATCACGCACAAATCATATTCAAAACACAGTGAAAATACACAAAATTCACAGAGGATAGATCACAATTGCAAAAATGGTCTTTTGAAGCAAGATAGCATCAAAACTATCAGTAAGTACAAGGGTTGATGTGTAAGACATAGCAATGCAAACCATTTATGACACAATCATATATAAACATTGAGATGCACTTTCATGATGCACACAATCGGAATTCGGCATGGACGAATTTCAACAGAATAACCAGCTACTACGGTATAGGTGACTTCCACACTCAATTTCGTAGGCAATAATCATGGCAAATTGCTCACAATTTGCACCAAAATACTTTAATACAAGGAACACATGAAACTATCCCTCAATACTTTACAAAATATTCTACATCAACATGAATCCATGCAAGAGAGCAACCAATGACAAATAGTAACACAACAACCTTAGAAATCGAGCATAATTTTAAAAACTAATTACTAATATAACTCTAAGAATATTTCAAAACATACGAGACACTTACCACTACTACCAAATTTCTCTCCAGTTCATCACAAAATGGACTAACCATACCTTATTTTGAGACGTTCCATCTTTAGGTGGATCTTGGTATGGATCCACCACTCTCCCCACCAAGGGATGCATCATATACCACAAAGATTCAGCCGAACATCAAACCACTACTCAAAATCTTTTCCAAAACCTTTAAATCAAAACCTATGCTTCATCTTCACTGGTTAAACAAACCCTAAAACCCCCAAATCTTGATTCGATTCCTCTCAAATCTTGCCCAAATTTGAAGAATAACGGGTAGAAATGAGAAGAGGAGAGTCACCTGAGGTAGAATCCTAGCTTGCATACGTCGTTGGAGCCCTCCGCCGCCGGGAATCGGCTCTGCCGCCGTGGAGAGTCGCTGGGGGGGAGAAGAGAAGACGGAGAGAGAAGGGAAGAGAAAAATGAAGTAAGGTTTTTAAATATCAAAGTACTATTCTACCCTTCTCACTTTAACTAAGGAAAAATTTAAACCAAGGGCAATATCGTCCTTTCACCTTCCTCAACTTTTCTATTTTACCCTTACTATAAAAATTTAATCACCCTTTAATTAAATCTTGATCTGCATTTAATCTTAAAAATAAATTATCAAGATATGTTTAAATTTCAAAATTTATTTATAAAGCTTTTTAATGATAAAAGATAATAAGAGAATAGTTAGAACTTTGGGGTGTTACACTTTTTTAATGATTTTAAAATGTTATTTGTTTTGTCACATTCTTCCATACACCTTATGCAAGTATTGTGATCATTGTTTGTGTTTATGTAATTATTACTCCCTCTATTCCTTAATACAAGGCTTATTTAGGGAGTTGATCCGAAACCTAAATATATGACATATTTATAATTTTTATCAATGTTTTCCCAACTTATCCCCATTGATACTCATTCAACAATAATTAAGTAAGAGAAATAATAGAATTTAAGGAGGATGTTCAGGGTGTGCTAGAAAAAACATGTTATGCAAACTAACTTAATTAATAAAATAAATCTAATAAAATTAAGTAAATATGTCTTATATTTAAGATCAAAGGGAGTAATAGTTTTTCCTCCATTCATTGGATTCAATACAAGGTATTTTTTGTCTTTTTTATAAGCTATTTGCTAGTTGATGTATTATAATATGGATCATGAAAGTAGTTCTCCTTGTGATTCTCCATGGAAATGCAATTTTAAAAAGTTATCAGGGGTATCTTTTTCTGACCATTCTAACCATTCGAATAAATTGGACATATAAGATGAATGCTTCTTAGGAATTTTGAGAGAAATGTTATTGAAAGAAATCAAACTTGATAGAAGCATATTGGAGTAGTAACATAGTTGGCACTAAATTTGATTTAGAGACAATTATACTGTAAATCCTCATAGTTTTAACCAAATTTTAATTGGATCCCTATAGATTTTTTCTTTTTATCATGTCCTTATACCTTCACTTGTTTTTAATTAGGTCATTGTATTTTTTTTATTAAGTCCTTATAGTTTCACATGATTTTTAATCATTATAAATAAGGTAATTAAACCCGAACCTGAGTCTGGATCGAGCGAGGCAGTGGGTCAAGGATTAGTGAGTCAATCAAGAATTGACTTGGGTAATATAATTTGATTATAATTGATCATAAATTTATATTTTAATTTAAAAAATAGTAATGGTTAAATTACATATCCATGTTTTTGTAAATTTTCAATTAATTATTTCATATTTTTATATTTCTTTTCCTTCTTTTTACCCTTTTTAAGTTGACACTCAAATTCTTTTTTTTATATGTTTCTTCACTCGGCGCCCCCCGGGGGGAATGATTGTCCTTCTTTTACCTCAACATAGTGAACCCCCAACCCTCAATACTCACACCCAATAGTTATTTATATGTTCTTTTTCTTTGTTTTTCTTCTCTTCTCTCTCCCCCGCGTGATTCTTCCTCTTTTCCCTCAACACACACACCCAATAATCTGACACATAACGGAGACCCGAAAAGCTAATAAGAGTCAAGACAAATCTTAAGTGTAGCATTATACTAAGGGAAAATGACAAAAAAATCCCTTCTAATTTACAAAATCTTAAATAAGGAATTTTGAGTTGTTAATGGTTGTTAATACCTATCATAAAGTTGTTATTGGGATTTTGAAATTCAAAGGGATTTTTTTGTCATTTTCGCTTAGGGTAAATACTTTAACTCTTAAAGTATTTTCGTAAATTATTTTATTGTTTAACATATTCTGATAAAAATTCCTATTTTCTGCATTTCCTTTCATGTTGTTTTTTTCCTATTTGGACCTTTTCTACCAACATGGAAAGGGCAATTATAAAAACCAGTTTTTGCACCATTATGGATTAATTAAAAGTAATTTTTCATTTAATAAAATATCTCAATAAAAACTAAAACGAAATTAAGTTACCTCCATGGATTTGAAACAATTGCTTAATCATATGACTTTTTATCGTTAAAAAGAAAAGTTCAAAAATCCCTCAAAGATCTTCCTCTTCGTTACCAAAATTGTATAAAGAAATATCAAATTCTTATAAGGGAATACCAACTTCTGCTAAAGAATTACCAACATGCTCTAACCACATTGGTATTCCCCTATACCATTCTGGTAGTAAAGAGGAAGAATTTGATATTCTCTTATATCATTCTGGCAACAGAGAGGAAGATTTTTTAGGGTTTTTTGAACTTTTCCTTTTAATTTTGTATTGGACACTTCAGTCAATTGTACTAATATGTTCTTTTTGAAATTCTGTGTATCAAATTGTTCTTTTAATAATTTGAAAGTCTTTATTTGTCTTTTTCCCAAATTATAAGCACCCATCATCCCATGATCGTATCTTTTGTCTTTTTTTCCCACGGATATCCATATCTCCATCATCAATGTATATAATTTAATAGAGGTAAAAAAATATATCATATTTAATTGCACTCTTCTTACAATCATGTTGCACCATATTTAATTTAAAATTTCTTAAAATAGATACTTTCTTGTGACCTAATTATAATTTCTTCTTCTTGTACATAGTAATTTTTAATCTCATATAATATTTTGTCAATTTATTTTTTGACGAGTGTATAATTAAAATTTCATGATTGTTGTAATATAGAGGTTTGGATATTTACATATTCTTAGGTAACAATAGTGACTATTCATAATGTTATCATCATTAAAACCTTGTTGGAACATTGTATCACAAAAAAAATACCTAGGTGGAACAATTTTAATTTTTTCAATAGAATTTTTTTAATTATAATCTTTAATTTTTATTCATTTTTTCTTCGAATTTTAATGTTTGATAGTAATGAAATTAGTTCGATCATTAAAAAAAATTCAATTTGATATTTTTAATAAAAAGTACTACTCCTATCAATTTATTTTAGTAGTCTTAAAGAAATTGAATATAGGGAGAAATGTAGGAAATTTCGTTAGGCGTTGTTAAGTATTTTGAAATTTATATTTTATTATTCTCTCCTTCTAAATAATTACAATGTTTATGGTCATTGTAACACCCCAAATTTTAGAAAATAGGAAATAGGGAATTATTTGATGTTTTAAGGAAGGTAACTCAAATATTAAAAAGCATTGAAAAATAAATTTATGATATTTAGGTATTTTTGATAATTTTAAGACTTATTTTCTTTAAGAAATAATTAGAAGATAACATTTAATTTGGAGAAAAGAGATAATAAGAATTTACTTAATGTCTTGGGAAGTTGGGATAGTATTTAGAAATTAAAAAGCCTTATAAATAAATTTATGAGGCCAGGTGTATTTTTAATAATTTTTAAGACTTGTTTTCTTTATTAATTAAGACAAATAGTTAGGAGATAAATTTAAATAAGGAAATATTTAGAATCGTGGGGTATTGGTTATTAAGTAAAAAGTCTTATAAATAAATTCAGTAATCAAAGTATATTAAGAGAAATTATTTTGGGAACAGATTTAGGTCTATTTCTAAATGATAATGATAAATAAAATTATGATTTAAGAGAAAAATAGAAAATAGAAAATGAAAAAGACAATATATGCCCCTAGTTGAAAATATCTTCAATTATAAAAGGAAAGGTAAGATAGTAAAATACCTATAAAAGAAAAATATCTGTCTCTCTTTTAACATAAGCCACACACGTGTCCCATGTTTTTTTCCTTTCCAAGGTTCAAAAAACCGGACCGGACATCGAACCGGACGAGGCACTGGTTCAAGGGTCATTGGTCGGATCGGGGTTGGACCGGGTCAGACCGTTATATTAAAATAATAAAATTTTATTGATATTAACATTAATAATCACTAATATATCAAAATGTAAATGTAAATAAGTATGCATGATTCATCAAACATGAATATTTAATGTTTCTATAGAGAGAAAGATAGAAAATATTAGTTGATTACACGTGAAAATAAATATTATTCTACAATCTACAGACTAAAATACAATTACTAAGAGCAACAACAGTTAAATATTAAACATATGTAAGTGTAAAATAGCATTTAAAATATTATTGTTTCCTGGTTTCTAAAATTGAGTGAAGTGAAAGTTGGTAATTAGGTGAATTGTAACAAAATAAAAAAAAAGCATTTTTCATTTTTTTTTTAAAAAGCGAACCGGTTCAACCACCCGGGTTGCACCGATTCAAACGATTCTCTCCGGTCTGACCGGGTCTTGACCGGGTCAACTACATCCCGGTCTGACTGCTGAATCGGACCGGACCAGACGCCGGTTCACGGTTGAACCAATCAAACCGGCCGGTCTAGTCCGGTTTTTACTACCTTGTTCCTTTCCTTTTATTTTCCTCTACTCCCTCTCTCACCCGAAACACACACTCTGATCCTCGCTTTCTCTCTCGTATCCCACCCTCTCTGTTTCCCTCTTGATTTCTGGCGGCCATCGACAGCGAACGACGGCGACGGAGGTGACGCATCGACGGTGAGGAGCTCTGAAGCTCACCCTATTCTCGATTGATCTTAGGTGAGTGTTCTTGCTCAGTGTTCTTTTCTCTTTCTCATCTGATTTTAGCGAGTTTTGGGGGGGATCGATTCAGTTTTAGGAATTTTTGAGCTTTCCAAATTCATAAAAATGATGATGGGTCTTTGTGTTCAATGATTTGAGAAGTAATTTTGAGGGTTGATTTGTTGTTGAGCGGATTTCTCCAAGAACCCCAAAGCGAGCATTGTTCATCCGACCCTGTTTCCTTTGATTTCTGGATATTCCTTGTTCTAAAGTTTAATTAGGCATGATTTAGAGTAAGTTTAAGCTTATAGAATAACTTGCATGTTGATTTCGGAGGGACGATTTCTTGTTCTTCCTCTGTTCATTCGAATTTCTTTTCTTTTCTTTGTTGTTTTGATTTTCTGAGCAAGATGAAATTAATGTTTAGTTTGGTGTTTGGCGATGCTTGATAATTGCTGGTTGAAGCTAGTTGCAAGTGTGAGTGCAATGATCTTATTTCTTTGTTGTTCTTGTTTTGTCCGAGAGGTCTTATTCTTTCCCCTGTTTTGGTCAAATTCAAGTCCTATGGTGGTTGTTTGATTTTGTTTTTTTTCCTGGTATATGGTCGTTCTAAGCACAAGGAAAAGATGCTAGAATAGGCGGATTTGATTAAGTTGGAGTTCTTGTTCTTTCTCTTGCTTCCCTGTTGCTGTCGGCCAGGGAAGGTAAAGAGGAATTAATGGTATTTTGCTTTGGGATATAAATGGAAGGTGTTGCTGATAGATAATGGATATTGAATTGTTGAATGTTCAATTCTTTGTCTCTTAGATGCTTTGGCAGATGGGTTTGTTCAGGGGGAAAGGAAAAAGTTGTGGTGATAAGTTGGATGAGGGAATAGGAAGTTATTACTGTTGTTGACTGAAGGTTCTAGGTGCTGGAATTTCAATTCTTGGTTGCTCTGGTCACGGGGTTATAGGCAAAGAGAAGAGAAATTTTGATATTAATTTATTAGGAATGAAATGTAATGGAAGGTGGAATTGAATTGGCATAGTAATTTAGATATGGAGATGTTAATTGTGGTAATATTGAACTATTTCCTCTAATTGGTTCAAGTTGGGATTTGAAAGTGGATAATGATTTGAGCATAGGGGTTAATTTTAAGGTGAGGTATTAATTAAAGTATCTACTCTTATTGGAGGACCGTATTAGGATATGAATTGAGTTGTTTTGATCTTGAGGAATTAGTAATTCGGGAAGTTAAAATATGGATTGAACCTTGTTGATTTAGGCTTCTCCATGATGAGTTATTAACATAGGTGCTTAGGGTTGGCCTAGAAATATTGAAAAATCTCTATCCTTTACCTAAGTGTGTTTGTTTGAGTTATAAAGAAAATGAGGAAGGAAAAGCTTAAGTAGTGGTTTAAGAAAAATTAGTAATTAGAATTGTTTGAGTATAATGAAGCTTAGTATTATGACGGTATATGTGATTGTGGTTTTGATGGTGAAACTGGAATGTGGAGTTGAGGTTATGTTTGGAATTTTTGTAATTTATGATGACACACCTAAAATTAAGGGTGTCTAAGTGACCAACTCAGTGACTACATATTGGGTTCCTGAACATACGGAGTTAAGGATTATTATTATTATTATTTTATTTATGTGATGTATGTAGAATGTAAGCCTAGAGATGATTTTTTTTAATTAATGAGGGATATCAGGAGTTATTTAATTATGGTAATGATTGAATAAACAATTGAAGAATTTAGATGAAGTTAAATCTTGCGACTTGGTTTTCTCTATTAATCCTTGATTGAAATAAGGGTTATATAAATATTGATTTGATTCAAGTTGTTGGATTGTATATGGCTTAGAGTTTTGATTAGAATATGAATTAAAGTCATTAAGGACATATTTGAATTGTAAATGAATTCTGGTAAATAGGATGTTGAATCTGAATTGTTTCTTGTTTAAAGTCCTTAAATGTTAGTAGGTAATCCAAGGATTTCAAAATGTTTATGGATTATGGATTTAAGTGACTTGATTAATCTGATGGGGTTTATAATTGTGAGGAATCAAATAATGGGTATTTGAATAATTTGAACAATATAGATGGTTTAAGGATTAGAATATATGGAGTATTGATTCTATATTCAAGGAAGGAAGTTGAGACTTTAGAAAGGAAACAATTGATTAAAGTGATTGTTCGTCAATAAGGATTTAGAATATAAAGAATTAAAGTGGGTCAAGTTTGATTAATGATTTTCGGAGTGAGAAATGCAACCTAACTATTAAGGTGTTTTTGGAAGAAAAATAAGGAAGAATTTTGTTAATAACGATGGTTGAGGATGGCTTGATCTACTCTTGATATTTTGCACTTATTTGAAATTACGTTGTGTTCATGTCTTCATGTGTGTGTTTCTATGTCATTATTAAGGATTTATTATAAATATAGAATTTATTATTTGAACTAAAGAATTAAGTTATTTAATGTGTATGAAGGACTGGAAGACAGGGTTTAAGGTGTTGATATGTTTTATATGTTTTTAAAGCGTTGATTTAGAAATTATGAATAATTTTATATATAAATTCTAGGTATGCTGTGGGATTGTAAAGATATCAAGAATATAATAAAGAATTAAGTTTTGAACTTGAAACTGAAGTATTTGTTAAATAAATAATTAAAGTATTTAAAGAATGGCTCTTATAGAAACTATTGGTCAAACATTGAGAATAAGAAAATTTAATATGAGAAAATAAATATGGGCAATTTCCAGACAAAGAGAATGGGGTAGTATCAAATATTTAGGACGTGAGAGACGTCGGATAGTTATCCAGGAATATTGCTATTAATTCATTATTTACATATTACATGTAAATAGGTATAGATAGTGACATAAGCTGAGAAGGTCAGTGGAAAGGAAAAGAGACAGTAAAGGATTAAGCTTGGAGTTCAGGTAACAGTTTATCTCATTACACTCAAATTGCATGTATAATTTTATAATATCTGTTTCAAATTTACATTATGCATGAAGGTGAATAACCTTGTTAATTCCTGCATAGTAGTTTATGGAGTACTCCAGGCTTAGGTGGGTCGCTCCCCCTTTGCCAGATCAGTTAGTTATAACTTTAAATGTTATAACGAGAAATCCTGCAGGTGGAACCTCCACTAGTTAACGAATATATTGTTATCAGTGGCTGGTAGAGAATGAGCGCAGGAAATATGTGTGATTGTAATAATTGTTCAGATTTATAAAATGTATACATGCCAATGCATGCATAAAGATTTACAGTTAATGACATAAACTGCGTTAAACTGCTGTTTCAGAGAAGCTGGGAGATAGTGAGATGGTTGAGATAAGGCAGGAGTGCTGGAAGAAGATTAGGTGAAGAAATTAAGATTAGATTATTAAAAGTAAGTTTATTTGTATACGATGTAAAATTAAATTATTAAGTTAATAGTAGAAAGCATAAAAAATAGAATTGTGTAAATTTATTAAGAGAATGAAATTTCTCAAGTATTATGAATTAAGAATAATTACCCTAAGAGGGTTAGCGTACTTTTAATTGTTTTATTAACCACTTTATTTAATAAAAAGTTTTATATTGTTCCAATTTGTCCGAAAAGCCCATTCCAACTGACAGAGAAAGTTGGTTGAATGTTTTAAAAGAAAAAGTTTTAAATTTTCCGTATTTTTGGGCTTCTGACATTGGAAAGTGGTTATAATTCAATTAAAAATTGTTATAATATAGTAGAAAATTCCAGACATTATAGTCATTCTCAATAAATACCATTCGTCCTAGGTCCTTCTGTCTAATTCTCTCTTATTATATATTATGAGTAAGGTTCAAAAAACCTGATCGGACGTCGAACCGGATGAAGCACTAGTTTAAGGGTTAATGGTCGGATCGGGGTCGGACGGGGTCAGACCGGTTATATTAAAATAATAAAATTTTATTGATATTAACATTAATAATCACTAATATCAAAATGTAAACATAGATAAGTATGCAAGATTCATCAAACATGAATATTTTGATGTTTCTATAGAGGGAAAAATATAAAATATTTGTTGAGTACACGTGAAAATAAATATTATTCTACAATCCACAGACTAAAATACAAATACTAAGAGCAATAACAATTAAATACTAAATATATGCAAGTATAATAGCATTTAAAATATTAGAATTTCCTTGTTTCTAAAATTAAGTGAAGTGAAAGTTGGTAATTAGGTGAATTATTATAACAAAATAAAAAAATCAAATTTTTTTAAAAAAAGGAGAGAACCGGTTCAACCCCGGTCAGGCCGGGTTGCCCGTTTTTGGGCGGGTTGAACCGGTTCTTCCCTCGGGCTAAAGGCTCACCCGGACCGGCCTTGTGGCCGGTTCACGGTTGAACCGGTTCGGCCCGGGTCAACGAACAGTGATTATGAGACACATTGTTTATATTTTAAAAATTTATACGAGTCAGCCTAAGGTTCTTCCTTAAATGTAGATAGACCCAATTTGATGCTTCTTCCTTAGATGTAGATAAATTTAGTTTAAATTTTAAAAAACAATTCCGGAACGATGTGCACAAAAGAACGATAATTTAAACGAATTTTGATTTTGAAAATGATTTTCTTTTAAAAGAATTGGTAGTTTACAGGAAGGAAATAAAAAATAATAATGTGAAAACGGGGGAAAAAAGTTAAGAAGAATAAAACATAAAAGAAAAAAAAAGATTTCCTCACAAATACTTCATTTTTATTCCTATGAAATCTCAATTATTTGAAATAAGTGATTAAATTGTATATTCATGAAACTCGTCCGAGCTCCGAATACAATTTCGTAGTATGAATGTCACTTTTGCTGGTCTAGACTCAAGGTGCATGAATAAGCATGCGTCACATAGTGTTGCATCAGAAAACTGCACATGCATACGTCATTATTTTTTCAACAATCCCCTTTATTGTCCTATCATGAAAAAAAAAACAATTGCAATTTTATTTTTATCTTGAAAATGACATCGTAGTTATTAGTTCCCCTTTTATAAGTTATCACTTATCATTAATACGATCAACAAATCAACTTATATATTGACTAAACAATAGTTAATAAAAATATTTTATATTATTATATTCATGAATTATATAAATATTATTGACAATGATTTATTGTAACAACTTTTACTTGAATTGGATCTCATCATGACTCATACTTCAAAGTTTAAAAAGCGCTTATAAAAATGTGTGCATAACACCCTGTTAACGGGATATAAAATCCAACAAAAATATTACTGAATCAAATTTCCATTGAAATCGTTTATTCCAAATGTGTGATTTATTTTTCAGACATTAAAAAGTATATACAAATTAAAATTTCTTTGGTTAAGTAATGATTACTTAGAGGTTGCTATCTCATGTATGAATACGTCTATCCTATAGGACTAACAATACAAAAGACTGGTTAGTAGAGCTCAGTTTCCTCTTCAGGTTATACAAATAAAAACGGGTTTGGTTGGCCCACAGGTTTGACGGGTTAGCCCATCACGGGCTTAGGTTTGACAGGTTCGGGTCCAAAAGACCCATTTTATTATGAGCCCTATTTTTCCGAGCCCATAACCTTTTTTTTACGGGTTTCAGGTTGGCTCACTGGTTTCGGCCCCGTATTAGCAGCTCTCAGGGAAAACAAATAAAATACATACACATACTCTTTGATGAGATGGAAAAGGTTGGGGTTTTCCTTACATATCATAGGAAGACAATAATTATATATACATATATGCATATTTGTTTTTTAAAAAAATATAAATGAATATCAACACTACAAAATGGTATGGAAGGCCAAAAAAAAAAAAATCTGCACATATGTAGTAACAAATCCAAGATCAGTTGGAGAGAACATAATAATAATGATGATGATAAATAAATATTTTTATATAGTTCCTTTGTGAAAAAATTACAAAGATACAAAAAAAATAATAAAATCTTTAACCCATGATAATGCCTCGGATGAATAGAGAAATATGTGGGTGTTGGTTGGGGAAAATGAGGAGATTTAAACAACAAAGCATACAGCTTAAAGATCTAAAGGATTCATTGAGAAAAATAAGGAAAATAATAATAATAATAATAATAATAATATACAACAGCAAGGTCAAACAGATTTACCATAGACTTGAGCAAATAAAGTAATAATAAAATATTAGTAGAATAAGTTCACCCCTTTGCAACAGTGATGGAGAAAGAAAAAAATGGTTAAAGTGAATGAGGATTTTATAGCACAACCGCACAGTGAAGGAAGAGGTGAGAACAAAATAGTATTACTAAGAGATATAATATATATTTATAGTTTTGAAAAAAAAAAGAGTTCAAATATGTTTATAAAAAAAAAAAAACAAACTTTTTTACACATGAACAGTGAACACGCTGTCTGAACACGAAATGGTTGAAGATTGATAACATACACACACTAACAAGGATAACATTGACATTAGAAAGCATGTAGGGCAAAAAAGAAATATAATATTACACACACAAAACAACTCCTCACATTGAAAAGGAAGAAGAATTTTAAAATATATATAATAATAACAATAACTGACAAAAATACACGCACATGAGCTAAAGGAATGGAGAAGGGATAGGAATAATAATACCATTACCCGTTAATTAAAAAAATGACGTTGTATGAAACGACGTCACATATTAACAATATGTGACGTTTTTTCAAACAATATACTAATTTATATGTGACGTAGTTAATCCCACCCCCCCAAGAAAACCCAAGCTTCGTCCCTCAACTCCCATTCTTCACCATCTTCACCACCAAATCCCATCACCCCCCCCCCCCATTTAATTGGCCAAAGCCCCAATCTTCATCCCTCAACCACATGCCCTCAATCTTCGGCCAAAACCCTATTTCATCAGCCTCTCTCTCCACCTTCGTGCCCCCATTCTTCACCACCAAATCCTGTTACCACCCCCCATTTCATCAGCCAAAACCCCAATCTTCGTCCCTCAACCACATTCCCTCAATCTTCAGCCAAAACCCCATTTCATCGGCCTCTCCCTCCGCCTTCATGCCCCCATTCTTCACCATCTTCACCACCAAATCTCGTCACCTCCATCTCTTCCCTTCTTCATGCAGTGCAACGGAGAGAGATCAAAGAAGGTGAGAGAGAGAGATAGAACGTAGCAATGGTAGGGGAAGGACCTGCATTCAGTTAGGAGCTTAGATTTGGGTAAGCCCCCACCATGTTTCTATTCTCATTTGTTCGATGATGAGTTGGATTCTGAGATTGAATCCGATCGATATTGGGGGTTTCTTCAACTGATTAAGTCGAAGCTAAAGCTTATACTTTCAATGAAATTTCGATGTCATGGGATTTTTGGTTGTTCTTCTCTTTTTCCCGTTTCTTCAGCTGTCACTGTGGAAAAACTCTGACTTCTGATTTTAATCAAAATATGTAGATCAGTGTTTAGGAGTGCTTATCATTGAATTGGGTTCTTATATTACTGTGGTTCTATGGTTCTCTTTTTTTGACCTCTGAATCTTAAAGTGGTTCTATTGTTGTTTATAAACAATCAATATAGTCAGAAATTCAGAATTCCTACTGTGCACTAGCTGCTGCTTATAAAGAACAATGGAGTAAATAGCATTTTGCTCTTAATTTTTTCTGAATTTGCGCGCATTCTTTGTGTTTGAAGTTTATAATAATGGTTACTTTGAATTCTTTCACCAAATTCTTTTTTAGATTTTCTATTTTCTTTGCGTGACTTTTTATTTTCTTGTTAATTTCGTTCTCTCTCTTTTTACTTCCTTCATTATCTTCACTGTCGAAGTGATGAGTAATTTGCATTTTGCTCATGGTTATTCTGAGTTTGCGACTTTGTGTAGTATTTAAATTTCTTCACCATGTTTCTATTCTCATTTTAATGATGATGAGTTGGTCTCTGATACTGAATCCGATCGATTTTGGGGGGGTTTCAACTGATTTAAAGCTTTTAGAGGTGATTTTGAGAATGGAGGTTGATTTGGTTTAGATTTCTCAAGTCTTGTTATTTGAGTTACTGTTCATGGACACCTATAAGAGTGATTTCGAGTTGGAACTGAACTAAAGCTTAATTAAACTTAGTTAGAAGTAAGATGGAGTTTATAGATTGCTGTGCATGTTGAATTTTGGTTGGGTTTAGATATTTTTGGAAATTCTGAATTTTTGCTTCTTAGTTTGATGTGTGATTGCTTTGTTCCTCTGTAATGATTTAATGTATGCAATATCTGCTCTATTTAGCACTCTCCTCAATTGAATTATTGATTCTTTTAATTGTTCTTACCCGTGTGTAAACTAGCAGCTTTTGTTCTTTTGTATTGTGGCCAACAAACATATGAAGCAGTTGTAAGAATGCAATGTATAATAAAATGAGGAATTTCTTTTGATTCGAATAATAAAGCGATGAAATAAGAGTTCATTTCATGTTTTTTGAAGCTCATATAGTGATGAAATGAGAGTACATTTCATGTTAGAGGTTTAGTAGAACTTATTAATAGGATTACCTTGCATCAATTAACTTGAGTTCATTTCATGTTAAAGCTTTGTGTAAGCCATTAATCTTATTGTTGGTTTGCTCTGTTCCCCTGAAGCAATATTGATTTTATTAGAATTTTTGGTTTCATTTTTTATTATCATATATTGTAAATGTAATTTTTGGATGTCACATTTACAAGGGGAGACTCTGCCAAATTTTTAAAAAAATTCCCATTTCTTCACAAGGTAGTGAGCTAAACTTGACTAATTTGTTGTAAATGGTATAGGTTTAATAAAATGGATCGTAATTAGATGCATGCATTGAGAACAACTAAAGAGTATCAAATAGGGGTAGAATAATTTATTAAATTTTCCAAAAGAAACGTGCCTAGTAAGAATGACATGTATCTTTGCCTTTGTGTGAAGTATACAAATGCTTATTGTAAGGTCGTTAATGATATAAGGGATCACCTTCTTTGTGATGGGATCAATCTCCGTTATAAGAAGTTGGTTTGGCATGGGGAATTGAGAAGTATTGTACATGCGTGCACGTCACAAAATGTAGAAGCAGCTGTGGATGATGTTTGTGATGATGAAATGGACAACATGATCAATGACATTGGAGCGGAGTCATTTTCTGTGGTAGATGAGTTTGACAAGTTGCGGAGTGATGTAGAGACACTGTTGTTTTTGGGGTGTACTAAGTATACTCGGTTGACCGGTATCCTAAAATTGTTGAAAATAAAGACAGAAAATGGGTCGGCAAACGAGGGTTTCTCACAGATGCTTAAAGCTTTGAGTGATATGTTCCCGGACGGTAATGTGCTTCCGAAGCGTATGCACGAGGCTAAAAAAGTTATAAGCAAGATAGGCATGGAGTATAAGAAGATACATACTTGCCCTAATGATTGCGTATTCTACTAGAATGAGTATGAAGGACTAAAAGAGTGTCCAAAATGTAATACTTCTAGGTATAAGCTGAGGAAGGATGCCGTTGGTGATGATGATGGATCAAAGAAAGGGTCACATTTGAAAGTAATGTGGCACCTTCCAATTGTGCCACGATTTAAACGCTTGTTTTGCAAATGAGGCAGAAGTAAAGAAACTGAGATGGTATTGTGATGAGAAAATCTCCGATGGAAGATATCTCTGGCACCCTGCTAATTCTCCTCATTGGAAAAAGATTAATTCCATGTTTCCTGAATTTGGTGGTGAGCCAAGGAACCTTCGTCTCGAACTGTGTACGGATGGTTTCAACCCTTTTGGGAGTATCAGTAGCACATATAGTGCTTGGCCAGTTTTGCTAGTCATTTACAACCTGCCTCCTTGGTTGTGCACGAAACGCAAGTATATGATGATGTCAATGATGATTTTGGGGCTGAAACAGCCTAGGAACAATATCAATGTCTACCTGGTACCTTTGATTGAGGACTTGAAGATGTTGTGGGAGAAAGACGTCGATGTGTTTGATGTGTAAAGGCAAGAGACATTCAAGTTGCAAGTTATGCTATTTACCAGAATAATTGACTTCCTTGCATATGGCAATATTTTAAGTTATATGGCATGTCCTATATGTGAGCCTAACACACAGTGCCACCAGCTCAAGCACGGAAGAAAGACCATCTACCTCGGTCATTTGAGGTTTCTTGATCAGTTCCATCCTTACCGTAGACTAAGAAGTGTTTTAATGGCTCATCTGAGTACTGATCTGCTTTAACCCCCTTAACTGGGGAGGAAGTTTATCGTTGTATTGAGAATATCAATGTGAAATTCGGTAAGAAATAGAAAACAAAGGCCAGTTCTGAGAAGATCATTTGGAACAAGAGGTCAATCTTTTTTGATATACCTTATTAGTGATATCTCGATGTGAGGCACAATATTGATGTGAAGCATGTAGAAAAAAATGTTGGTGATAGTCTTGTTGGGACACTGTTGCACATACAAGGGAAGACAAAAGACGGACTCAATGCACGATTAGACTTGGTTGAAATTGGTATAAGACAACAGTTGCATCCTATAGTCAGTGAAAATGGCAAGAGGGCTTATCTAGAACCTGCTGCTCATAAACTTTCCAAACAAAAGAAAAAAAGTTTGTGTGAGTGTTTGCGTGGGATCAAGGTGCCGTAGGGTTATTCTTCTAATGTTAGCAGACGTGTGTCTATGGGTGATTTAAAGTTGGTGGGAATAAAGTCCCATGATTACCATGTGTATTGATGCAACAACTCTTACCAGTTGCTATAAGAAGCATTATGCAAGATGACGTGAGGATGACTATAACAAGACTGTGTAAGTTTTTCAATGTGATCAGCAGCAAATTCATCGACACTGAAAAGCTCGACAAGTTGGAGAATGAGGGTTACATCATATTGTGCTAACTAGAGATGCACTTTGATCTAGCCTTTTTCGATATTATGGTGCACTTGATGTTCATTTGGTAAGGGAGATAAGGCTCTGTGGCTCGGTTTATCTAAGATGGATGTACCCATTCGAGCAATTCATGAAATTCTTGAAAGGGTATTCCAAGAACCCACATCGACCTGAGGCATCCATTGTTGAAAGATACTTAGTTGAAGAGGCAATGAACTTTTGCAAATCGTATCTAAAAGTGGTTGAGTAAATCCCCGAACATGAAGGTGGGATCGGTTAGGGGGTACGGGGCATCAAAGTGAAGACTATGTGCCATGAAGAGGTATTACAAAACACCTATACATCTTGAATAATATGGAAGAAGTGCACCCTTATTTGAATGAGCATAAGAGGATCCTGAAAGAAAAGAACTCGAAAAAGAGTGACATGCATATTTCTAATGAGCATAACAGGACATTTATTGGGTGTTTCAAGGAGTATGTTGAAAATGAGACCAGTGTGCTGGATACAATAAGATGGTTAGTTAGAGGGCCTCATTTTGAGGTCGTTACTTGAGGCTTTTTTGACTAAATGGTTAATCCTTCTACACTAAGGCCCAAGACAACAACAGCACCATGCAAAATAGTAGAGTGATGGTGGTAGCCAAAGTGATGCACTTCTCTAGTTCAAAAGATTAAAACCCAAGATTGGCTTCCATGGCATATTATAGGGTAATTGAAGAAATTTGGGAAGTTAGTTACACCAAGTTCAAAGTTCCAATCTTCAAATGCAAGTAGGTTAACAATAGCGCAGTTGGGATTGTGCTCTTTATTTTAGCAAGAAATTGATCTTCACATAGTTGGGTACAGAGATTAGCCCTTTGTTTTAGCAAATCACGCAAAACAAGTTTTCTATGTAATAGATCCTACAAATAAGCAATTGTCCATAGTCCTGCAAAGTAAAAGGCAAAAGGACTGTGCTCCCAATTTAGATCTAGATGAGATACCACGCTTATGCACAAATCTACCTAAACCAAGAAAATTAGAATTGATAGATGATGACGACCAATTTGCATTTAGAAATGATCATTGTGGGGGGATATGGGATAATAACTTAAGTGATAACCTTTTTGAATTATCATATATTTCTATTTTTGTTTTGGCATTGTGAAAGTTGTGGCACTGTATTGACTCATCTTATATCTGATTTGTTAACAGGTACATGGCAGAGGATTCTAACAATCAGCAATAGAGTGATCCCCCTCGAAAAAAGGGCAGAGGTCTGACAAAGCTCAATGTTAAGGGACAAATGTGCAGACTATCCATGTGGATTTTGACGATGACATGAATCCTATCGGGGAAGTTGGCACAAATTTCGTCAGCTATGTTGGTTCTGTGGTGAGGAAGCGGATAAGCATCTTCAATACCGATTGGAGGATAGTCAATAAAGACATTAAGGATCAATGTTGGTCAAATATTTTGGTATGTCTTATCATTATATTTCTATTTGTTCCTAATATGCATGTATTTTTATTTTTAGTTAACTCAACTGATGTGTTTGTTTTTTTTTTGCATAACATTGATGTCCCAAACACCAAATTGTTCAAGGATTTTTGGTTGAAAGAAGAGCCAGATGTGGAAGAATTTCAAGAAAACTCTGAGAAGAGACTACATATGGGGGGATAAGAAGGGTGAAGATCCATGTCAGATCTATTCCAATATTGACCTAAAGACTTGGAAGAAGTTTGTTGCATCACGGCTAGATTCTAAGTTCTAGGTGTGTATATTTCATAAATAACTCTTTAACTTTGGTTTAAAATTGCACTATTAACACATTATATTAGTTAACTAACTTAGTCTTAGTTTTACAGGAGGAGAGTGAAAAAGTTGACCCAGAAACAAATTGTAGAAATGGAGGAAACGGCATGATCCGATCCTACCATTGTTGTAGAGCCTCTGATGCCCTTCCCACATCATACTAAATGGGTTGAGGGAAGGAAGAATAAAGAAGGAAAATTTGTAACTCTGGAGATTAAGGCAGTTGCAAAGAGGATTGTAAGTAGTTTACTTGGTTATTTATTCATTTAACTTGTGGTTTTGTAGCACATTACAAACTATGATTTTTTGGGTCATTGCAGGATGAACTTGAGCAAGAGGCCATCCAAGGGTCCTTCATACCTTCTGGGAGGATGGACATCCTGGCCATGGTAATAAGAAAGCCCGACCATCTCGGCCGAGTTACCGGGGAGCTGAGGAATGTAGGGTTGACCAAGTATTTCGGCCGTAAACCCCTATCATCTACTTGTAGAGAATCTACTGAGGAGATTGTGGACAGAGTTTGGACAGAGATGAGAGCCCAGTTCCAAGAGCAAGTTGCTGCACAGGTCCAGCAGCAGGTGACAGCACAAGTCCAGCAGCTTACAGGGCAAATGACGGAGCAGATAAGGGTGCAAGTGAGGCACAAGTTCGAGCGTCTACGATACAACTCGAACTCACATCACAATCTGATAAACAAAGATAGCAGGTTTGAGCATCTACTACATATGTTGATTACTGAATTCCGAGTTCATCAATTAGGCTTACTCTGTATATTTTCATCCCTTGTAGGAGTCCGCCGATACTGGCGGTCCAAGCGGCAAAGATAGCTGCAATTAGCCTTTACTGTTAGGATCAATTCTTGAGGACGACTCAAATCCCACACCAGACAACAACCCTAACGTTAGAGAGAAGTGTTATCTCCATCTTGATGTCCCTCGCCTGGGCCCGATCGCCAATTCCCAAAGGCTTCCTTCATATATAATTTGTCTATCCGGGAGGACCAAGTGAAGGTGTCTTTACAACTGTCTAGAAGAATGAGACGGGGGCAGCTGTAACCTTTCCTAATAAGGAAGTCACCGAACTAGGCGAGGCGATCGGGGCATTCATCTTGTGGTCTAGACGACTTGTACACAAGACTCTGCAAAAGGCGTCGGTTAATGTGGTATGTACACATAAGTTTTGAGTTTGCTTGTTTGATATTTTTCTGGTTTTGGAATAATATAACAATATTTTTTTCATCGCCCACAGATATTTTCAGACAAATATCCTTCTCTCCAGCTCCTACAGGAGATGCAGCCAAATTTGAACTATGTATCCTTTACGATGCCTCCAGGAGTAGTCAATCCTGATCGTACATACGAATTTGGGCTTGATAGTTCCTGAGATATCGTGGAGTTTTTGAAGATGGAGGAAATTGACCTTGGATGGCTTGAGTTAGCAACTATGTAATAAATGAACATTACTTTTTATGTCTATGCAATATTTCTTATTTAATCCTTTTTTTTATTTCAATTTATCTATGATATATAGGTACTTCCACAAATTGTGTAACGAATTAGGTAGGGGAGCATATAGATTCTTCAGTCCAATGGCCTTAGTGAGGAGGGATAATTTCAATACCCCGGCGGAGAAGAAGAATTATGATGAGTCTAGGGTCAACCAACCCAAGCTTAAGACAATCATTGTTTTTAATTGTTTTTAGGGAGCTCTTTGGTTAACTAAAAAGGCCCCTAGAGGAATCCCTCTAGGCTAGGCTTGGGTTGGGTGGATTAATACCGGAATCCCACTTACTAATCCCTCCAACACCAAGCTGATTAAGCTTAAAAACCAAAGTGAATTTGTTAGTTGTAAGAGGCTCTTAATCCGACAACCGGGATCCCAAATTGCCACTTAATTAATCCTAGGGTTCAATTAGTTACTGGAATCCCACATAATAAATTAAAACACTAGGATTGAAGTCTAATGTGACTCATGAAATTTAACAAACTCAATAGCCAATTCACAAATGCAAATGCTTGACAAAATGGTCTACTAAATGAGAATTCTCAAGTAGCACAAATATTAACTAAAACATTCATTTAAAATGATGGATCCATACATTCAAACAAAGTTCAAGCTAATGAAGCGATATTGTCAAACATACACAAATGCAAATAAAGCTATAAATGTTTCCATCACTCTCTAACAAAAGATAGGCATGAAGAATACAACATTGCACATAAAAAACTCTAGAATCCTAGAAAGATGTAAATACAAGAGGAAGAGAGAGTGGGAGAACAAGAAATCCCCTAATAAAGCTCCAAGCTCATGCTTCTAGCCTCCACACTACAAAAAAAGGGGGCTTTAGTAGCGGTTACATTAGTAGCAGAACATCAAAACCACTAGTAATTATGAATTAGTAGCGGTTACAAGCGGAAACCGCAAGTAAATATGATGTTTTTGACCACTGAAGTAGTAAGTGGCGGTTTGTGGGCATTGCTCAATATAATGATTATCTCCACAAAAATTGCAACAAATGTACTCATATTGAGTTTCAAAAGCATTAGGGTCATAGCAAAAAGGTAGATAATCATTATCCTGTTCAAATCCACTGCTTGCCCCATTAGTCCACCAAGGATAATCCATAAACAAAATTTAAAAGAAAATAATTAACAAACTAAAAAGATAAACAAAGAGAACAAATATACACATGGACACAAGAAAAGAAGCTACAAGAGAAAAACAAACACACGAACAAATATATACAAACTCAAGCTTAAGCTACTAGTGCTCTAACCAAGGTTGACCAAGGACGGTTTTGGAAAACAAATCCCCGGCAACGGCGCCAAAAACTTGTTCGTCACCGGTCGCAAGTGCACGGGTCGCGCCAAGTAATAAAGTGATAAGTAAAGTATCGTTCCCACGAGGATTTGGTCCAAAACCCGGTCAAGCAATGATTGTCACACTCTCGCCCAATTTGAGTGATTCAAATGTTGAGATTGAAAATTAAAAAAGAAAATAAACATATGTTAAATGAAAATAAAATTATAAACAAGTGATTCTTCAACTTCAAGGATAAAATGGGTCCTAAAATTATGTATCCCCCTTGTACTTCATAAAACTCAATTAACCTCCTCTCAAAGATGTTCTCAACGAAACCATGTGCTAATCTAGGATTCACAAAGGACTTGTAAAAGCTCTCTCAAGTCAAGAACAAGTGTTTAATCTTATTAATTGCACAATCTCTTGCTACAATTTAATAAAATCCAATTTTAAAGCTCCAATCCTAATGTGACTATGCAAGGCTAGCAAGTATATCTCTATCTTACCAATAAAACCATCCATTTGTCATGCAAACTTCAAGTTCTTGCACTACTTTACCCAAGTTCTACACTCAATCTAGCCCTCTCAAGCATAAATCAAGTGAACCCAACATCTAAATGGTGATCAATCACTTAGAAGCATTAGGAAAAGAGTAAAATAAGCACATATATCTCATTAATCACAAAATAAGAGGAGGAATCAATAATCAATCCATACAAGGGTTCAACATAATCTTAGAATCAAAGTATTTAGCCACTCATGTCCAACAACTCCATGAGAGCATATATATACTTCATTACAAAATAGAACAAGAATAGAGAATGAAGATAGAGAGAATAAACCAAGAGGAGAAGCCCAAATCTCTTCGAAGCTCCAAGCCCAAGCTCAATCCCCACCAAAATCCATGCCCTAGCAGAGCCAAACACCCCCAAGAATGCCCAAAAGTCGAAGAATGTCGAGTGAGATCGAAACCCTAGCTTTTATTTCATTTCAGTCCGCCTTTTCTGTCAAAACGCGCAGCAGAATACGCAGTTCGCCGTGGGTTTCGCCGCGGCGAAATCACGGCGAACTAGCAAAAATAGGGGCAGAGACAAATGGAGTTCGCCATGGGTTCGCCGCAGCGAAGCCACGGCGAACTTGGACCTATCTGTAATTTTGGAATTTCAGGGACCTATCTGTAATTTGGGAAATTCGAGGTCTTTTTCTGTAATTTTTATAATTCGTCCAGAAACTTGTATTTTCCCTTTTTTCTTGAAATTTCAGCTTCTAGCCCCAAATTCTCCCCTTTTTAAGTGTTCTTCTTAATCCGGGGTCCCTTGGTTATTTTATCAAAATATTCCTACAATATTTACATAAAACAACATAAGCAACTAACTAGAAATATGATTAAAATCTACACAAATGAACAATAATGTGCAACCAAAATCAAATGAACATTTTCCTATCTTGAGTGTCCAAAAATTATAAATGATTGAACAAAACCTCAAGGAAAATGTGCTGAAAATACATGAATTCCAAGAGTTATCAGACTTGAAATCGATACCCTAAGACATCTAGCAGGGTCTTATACAGCTAAAGCAACTATGTGTTGGTTAAACATATATAGTATATTTAAACCAAGTGTTAAGGTGTAAAAAATGACATAAAAAGAACCCGGAAAATACTAAATGACAGAATCTCTAAATATTGATAGTCATTGAATTGTATTTTGAGAGTTATTAGTACAATTTTGAGAGATTTCTAGAAATTCATAAAAACAAATCAATTTTGTGATTCATTAGAAGAGGGATTTTATTATAAATATCTTAAGATTTAAACCAAAAAAGAAATAGCTTAGTTTAGGATAAAAATAAAAAATAACAGTAGCGATGAAGATCAAAGGAGAACGTTCTCTCTAAGCCACTGTTCTTCTACTTCAAACTCTTAACAGTGCAAATAACTCATTTAGACTTTAAAATGATTTTCTGAAATCCCTGTAAAGTTAATATTTGCGCAAAATAAATCCCTTGTCTTATTGTATTATTTTAGTTAAATAACGAACAATTTAACAATAGGATAGTCATTTCCATTAATATACAAAGTTAGGAGATTGATGATGGTAAAGGTTTAATGTTCAAAGTGATTATTTGCATAAAATGTAAATTTCAGGAGGTTATGTATAAGTTAGATTTTACTCATACCACACTTTTTTGGGCCGTTCTATGATTCTATACAAATTAATATGTGAACTTTGATTGGGCAAAATAGTGTATGGTTTTATTTTAGAAAAAATAGGTTAAGATGCTCATAATTTATTAATTTATAAGAAAATGAGGTTAGAAGCTGTACGTCACTGCACTCTCACTCTATATATATATATGTATGTATGTATATACACACACATATGTATTAATTTTATCACATAAATCAAAATAAAGTTAAAACCAACTAATTTACAAAATTATATATAAATGCTAGCTAGGAGGCGATTATAAGTATAGTCACTTTTATTTTTAATGTTGATAATTAATAAACTTCTACTCCATTTCATTTAAGAAAAATTACTTCACACTACTTACATATCTTTTAGTCAGTATCTAGCTCAACCCTAATTAATAAATTATAAAGGGTTAATATAACTTTTGGTCCCTGAACTTTCACTTAATTTTGGTTTTGGTCCTTGAACTTTAAAATTTTTTGTTTTGGTCCCTGAACTTTCGGTCAATTTTGGTTTTGGTCCCTGAACTTTGAAATTCTTGGTTTTGGTCCCTGAACTTTGGGTCAATTTTGGTCTTGGTCCCCTGAACTTTCAGTAATTTTGGTTTTGGTCCCTCAACTTTAATTTTTTTTTTTGAAGTTTTTTTTAAACTGAGGGACCAAAACCAAAATTACTAAAGTTCAGGGACCAAGACCAAAATTACTGAAAGTTCAGGGACTAAGACCAAAATTGACCCAAAGTTCAGGGACCAAAACCAAAAATTTCAAAGTTCAGGGAGCAAAACCAAAATTGACCGAAAGTTCAGGGACCAAAACCAAAAATTTTAAAGTTTAGGGACCAAAACCAAAATTGAGTGAAAGTTCAGGGACTAAAAGTTATATTAACCCAATTATAAACATATGTAGCTATAATTGAAACAGTAAGTTGTGAAAACCGTAAGGAGCGAGAGTGAGTGAAGTAACTTCAGGAATTAAAAATCAAGTAAAATTAAGGGAAAATTTCAGTTAGCCTCCATATAGGCAAGTTAATATTAAAGAGCCCCAAAAATACAAAAATATTATGAAACATCACTGCACCCTCTAAAAAAATGAAATATAATTGTGAAGGTCAAACGATTTTATTGTCTTTTTCTCTTTTTGGAAGAAAAAACATGTAATTTTCATGACAAATATAAGAATTTTCAAGACAAATATGCGGATTTCCGATACAAATAAAGGTATTTCTAAGATAATAAATGAATTGAAAACAATGTTTAAGAGAAACGAGGTATTTACAAAACAAATATGATAATTTCTAAGACAAGTATGTGCTAATACCAAATTCAGTAAAACCAATGATGAAATAGAAATTAATGATCCGAGGTACAATAAGAAGTCTAGGGTAAGGCACGACACAAACCACAACCAAAGAAGAGAGAATCAGGGCTGACAATATGTGTGCGGTTAGCAAGAACTACCCAAGTCAGAAGTTAAAGATAGCGCAAAAAATATTGATCATCTTTGGTTGTTGTTTGTGTCATGCCTTACTTAAGACCAAATTTGACCACTTGGGTTCTAAATTGCAAGAAAATATGTCTTTGAAAATTTGTCAAATGCGCAAAGTTGAAATTTGAGTTTGAAAATTGGTGCAAATGACCTCAACAAGTTCAAATACTTCAAAATGACTTAATTAAGTGGTTTAGATTGAAAAATTCAGTGTAATGCAAAATATGAGTATGTGATGTACAAATACAAACTCAAAATTTGCAATTTAAGCCTACTCTATAGTTAATTCTGTCCATCATAATTCCTTTATCCCAAGAATTCACCCACATCCATCATTCACCTCAATAATATTAAACGATTCTATCTTATGCCACACATAGTCTATAAATTAACCCAAAATCACCAAAAATCCAATTTACTCTAATATTGTTCAATTTCATTATTGCATAATCATCTACTAACATAAACCTCAAAGAATCGTCAAAACACCACAATCCATCATAAATTTTGAAGTATCACTCTAACCTTAGGATTTCCACCACTTTATAATATTAAAATTAAATCTAACTCACATCTTAACTAATTAACCCATTAGAAATCATTTTATAAGCATCAATAAGTATATTGAAACCACCCAATTGCTATTCCTCCTAAATTTAAGAATCCCCTTCAAAATCTATCTCATTCAACTTTTTTTTTTCTAATAGGTAGAGCTTATCGAATTAACCCCATTAGGTTCATTATGTAGCCCAAATGAGTCTATCAGATCAACCAATAAACCCCAATTAACTCAGATTTTTTAAAATCCCCAAACCCTAACTTTGAAATCAAGAGGGAGGGAGGGAGGGAGGAGTATAGGGACCTTACCCAATTCAAATTGCTCCCTCCAACCACCAATGTTTCCAGAAAAGCCGTCGAAATACTCCCCTTCAAGAACCCACGATGCCCCCAAATTCCTATCGATCTCTTTCCCTTTCTGCTCTCTCTTAGGTTGGCGTCTACGGAAGGAAAGGTTGGAGGCCGCCATCACCAGCATTAGCACCAGTGACTATGGCTTGCCCCCTTTCCTCCTCCTCGCTCTCGCCGTCACGCGCGATGAAGAAGACGAAGGTGATGGTGTGACTGTGAGCGATGCCTTACGGGAAAGAAAAAGGAATAACGAAAATATTTGGGAGAACTGCATGATGCAAGTCCATTCACAACTTTTTCACTTGTTAACCAAGGTTAACGTAGTTGTTAATAGTTGTCATTAACAACTTCTTAAGACCTCCCTAAAATTAATTTTCTTGTTTTGAACCTATGTGCAATTGTCCCAAAATATTTTAAATAGTAGGATAAGGAAAAATACTATGAGGCACCTAAATCATCAAAATAAGATATATTTCATTAAGATAAAATCCCCCTTTTACTTTTAAAAATTTTCGCTATATCAAGCTCAGAAGTTCTTCCTACAACAATCTTTTTGGAGTCCAAAAATAGTTTCTCTAACCTTAATTTTTTTGAATTAAGTGAGAAATTAAACTTTTAAGAACCCAAAAAATACTTAAATTTCCATAATTTTATTTATAAAATCCCCCATTTTCTTTAAATGACCTCAAAATAGCTACTTAAATTATTATTAACCTTCACTAAAATTTTGGGATTTTACATGTCCTCTGTCCGAGAAAGACAAGCCTAGATTAAGAAAGGAAAGAAAATTGCCTCTCCCTCTTCGGCTCTATGCCAGGTTCCCCAAATTTTCTCCAAGCCTTCCCAGAGTAGTCTGACGCTGTCTGCCGGGGGGTCTTCCTTAAATCCAACCACGTCACCTTAACATCCTGGTAAAGGGTTTGCCCAATCTATGAGTGTAGTTGCTAAGGGTAAGGGGATCTTGTCAAATCTGCTCCCAAAAAGGAGAAAAACAGAGCTATTCTTGACATCCGAAGATAAGTGCATAATCATGTGTAGCTGGTAGGCATACGCATGAGTTACATTAACTCAACCACCAGTATGCATAGAGTGAGAATGCCTTGAGGTTTAGTGAACATGAAGTTTTAATGTACATGAATTTTAGATAATCATGTGGTGATTGGATGATTCTAGATGTGTAAAAGTTTATGATACTTTAATATTTATTCATAATATGCGGCATGATATGTATATTATAGACAATTATAGATAGAATGTGCTATTATTGAGATTATTTAAATCTCACTCTTTTACCTAATATTTTCCAGTATAGTTGCTCAAGAAAAAATAGTTGAGGAGGAAGAAATGTAGTATTCAAGGGCAGGGATGTCTACTGATAAAGTGTATTAGAATAAGCTTTAGTTATAGTAATTTATTTTACCTGTGTTCGACAAGATAATTTAATTTATATTATTTATTCTTGTTCCATAATCCCTCCATAAGGAGGTGCCACAAGCACAGGTAAATGGCTAACACCCATGATAGCATATATAATGTTTAGTTATATTTAGAAATATTTATGATAAGTAAGTACAATTAGTAATATAAATAAACTAAAAACAAAGGATCGAACCTGGCATATTAATTGTTTTATATGCCACTTGAAATTTTACAATTGTTTGAAGTTTATAAATTTGATTAAAAAAAGTCCATTTCGTTAAAGCATTATTTTTACTTTGCTTTTGAAAAGAAAAGTTTTAGTTTATTCAAGTTTTTAGGCTTCTGAAATTTAAAAGTGGTTATAAATTGATTAAACAGCCTTAGTATAGTAGTATAAAAAGTAGGTGTTACAGTTAAAAGTTGAAAGATGTGTTTGAATGATACTCTCAACGGCCAAAAATATAAAAGGTAGTTAACATTTTCGCATATATCAATAAACATTATTGGAATTATTTATTATTGGTATATTTAATAAAGTTTTCTATTTTTACACTTACTCATTTATTGTACACATTTTCGCTCAAATCCTTTCATTATTTAATATATAAGGGTATAAATGGAAAACATGCATTTATAATTCTGATTTTTGCATGTCATCTCTTATATTTTGGACTTGAAGGTTGGTGTGCCATCATCTACCTAACTTCACAAATTCAAGTTTGACTCTCACGAAATTTTGACAAAACTCACCCTTTCACATTTGCCCATGATTTGGACCACAAAATTGGAATTATAAGCCATACGTGGTACTTTTTTGTCTTTACATTTCTCTTTGGTTTTTTATATAAGATTTTTTAGACATTAAGGTAGTAAAATAAAGTTAGTTAATCATAATATATATTATATATTATTAGATTATGTATTAGCTTACAAGTAAAATAAAATACTTTGGAAAAAAATTCAATTAAATCAATTTATAAATGACTTATTTAGCCTTCTGCGGAATTTTAAAAAAAGTCAAATAGATATTATATTTATGATTGGAGGAAGTAATATATATTTAATCAATTTAGGTATATTAAAAAAGTTAGATAATTAGTTGAATTTTAAAAAAATTACATTTAATCTTTTCTAATTTAATTAAATTTTGTTTCAGTCTTTAAATTTGTAAGGTACAATTTTAACACAGTAAGTATCATCTCACAAGAATGATGACTAATCAAATTAAAAGTAAGTACATGAGTATATAATACAATACTGAAGAAGAATGCTTACATTTTAATAAAATTTGTAAAGTACAATTTTAACACAGTAAGTTTCATCTCACAAGAATGATGACTAATCAAATTAAAAGTAAGTAAATGAGTATATAATACAATACTGAAGAAGAATGCTTAGATTTTAATAATGTCAATCTTATATTTAGGATTGGAGGAGTAATATATATTTAATTAATTTAGGTATATTAAAAAAGTTAGATAATTAGTTGAAGTTAAAAAATATACATTTAATCTTTTCTAATTTAATTAAATTTTGTTTTAGTCTTTAAATTTGTAAAGTACAATTTTAACACAATGAGTTTCATTAAGTAAATGAGTATATAATACTAGGGGTGAGCATGGTGCCCAGCCGCCCAGCATGCCCACCCGAGCCCAGTAAAAAATCGCCCAGCCCAGCCCAAAAAAAGTGGCCCGAAAAATTTTGGGCAGGGCAGGGCCGGGCTAGTTGTTGGGCAGGGCCGGGCATCGGGCAGGGGGTGCTACCCTGCCCATTTGGCCCAGCCCGAAAAATTATATAACATATATTTGAAATATATATTATTTACTATATATTGAATTATATATAATACATAATTACATATTATTTAAATTTACATCATTTTATTTAAAATTTTTCGTTGCTTTATTTATAACTGATTATGGATGCTTAATTCTTGAAGTATGGTTATCTTTTAGGACACATGGTAGATATTTTCCTTTCAAAACATAAGTTGCAAACTTATTTTCAAATATCTTAAGATGTGGAATTATGGTTATTACGGTCATATTAGTATTAATTTATTAGTCATAATTAGATTTTTAATATGAAATAACTTTAAAGTTTATATTAGTATTTATTAGTTATAATTGTATTTTTTCTTATGGGAAGAGAGAATCACGACTTGGGCAGGGAAGCGCCCACCCAGCCCAGCCCACTCTTGCCCAACCCAGAATGGTTAGGGCTTCTATCGGGCAGGGTCGGGCATTGGGCAGCATTTTGCCGCCCATTCATTCTTAGGGCTGGGCATCGGGCAGGGGTACCGCCCTGCCCAGCCCTGCCCATGCCCACCCCTATATAATACAATACTGAAGAAGAATGCTTACATTTTAATAATGTCAAATGTAACATTCTCTTACTAATACTCCATTAATTTAAATAAATCCTTCATATAATAATAATTTATTCTAACTTTGTGATAATTCATAAATTTGCTATGTGTAAAGCGTGCATTTTGATATAAAATTAGTGTATTAAATCGATGCTAATTGCATTAAGGATTAATTAATTTGGACGTGCATTTGATGAGATTGAGGATTAAATGTGGTTTTTATTGACTTATTCTAGAAATTCCAGATTTTCCATTTTTCTTCACTAAGCTTGCACCTCTTTTTTTTGGGGGGGGGGGAGTAAAATTGGAACTTGGCCAAGAGAAGCTAGATTTTAGAAGGAAGGAAAGGTGAATTCAGATGGAACCGGTTTCCATCACAAGAGGAAAGCAGATTCCATCACCAATGGAAACATATCTCCACTGGATGGAGGTACAGAAACATCCTCAGCCCTGTTTGATACATGGTACTAAAGGGTTGGCTTTGTTTTGTTTGGTAGGAGGGTTTGAGGATAAGTAGAGATTCAGAATACCTTTTAAGTTGGATTGTTGCAGACCTACATTCACCCGGGTATTTAAAAAACTATACAAGGACTGAAAAATTTTAAGATAAAAATATCCCTGATATAATAAAAGTTGGACTGCCCTCTCTTACATTTCAAATTTACACCTAACAGTGTCACCGAAGAAAGTAGCATGCCTCTTGATTTTTTTTCCATACGTTAAACTTCTTTTGCTTCAATTTGTGTGGGATTGTTGTTAATATGATATCAAATAGAGGTTAATCTTGACCTAAGAATTTTTTTGTGGTCTTTATAATGTGAGGCAGCGAATCAAGTTTCATGCTTGTAAAAACCCTAAAGCTGAGAGATGATAGTATGGTCACTGGTTTATGTGAGTGGTATAGAGGGAGAGTATTGAGTTCTATATTCCCCTGAGTTTCTGGTAATTTTAATGTGATTGATTTTGTTTTATTCAATGAAATCAATTGAAGATTACTTATTGTTTTGTAATTGCATAAGGACCACAAGCTCTTATTGCAATTCCATATGAACTTGTTGATGCTTGGCAACCAAACCAAAACAGCAATTTTGTTGGCCTTAGTATTTTTTTTATTAATGAGATCATGGGGTTTTACCTTTTCTTTCTCAAATTAAATTATGAGCTTTTTTTATTCATAAAAAAATTATGAGATTATGGGTATTATAGTCTTTTAATGATTTAAGTTTAATTATAAAATAAAATATATTTAAGTTGTCCCTTCCAATATTACTTCATACCAAACACAATTTTAAAATCCAGTCCTAATCCCAACCCCAATCCCAATTCCAATCCCACTCCATCAACATTCAATACCATGTACTCTTAGAGTACACAAGAAAATCTCCCTTATGAATTAAGAGTATCTATTTTCTCATTGCATACTTGTACGAAAAGAATTACTAGTAAAAAAAACAGAAAGAGAAATTTTTCGGTGAACCTGGTGCACCACGTCATTTGTGGTATGACCAATGACAAGTAAACATATAAAATCTGAGACGAAATTTTCAATCTGATTTGACACTCTAAAAAAATTAAATAACCATAAAAATATCTTTTTCAACTTGTAAACTAAAAAAAATTGAAATCATGAGTTTTAAATTTTTTTACTTATCAGTTATTTTTTTATAGGGTGCTAGATTAGATTGAAAATTTTACGTCAAACATTATGTGTTTACTTGTGATTAGTTAGACCACATATGAATATTGTACAACAGTTCACTCAAGAATTCCCCAAAAAAAAAAAAAAAAAATTGTGCTCCTAACCTAAACGCACCGTTTGGTTGCTCACAGTCTCAAATCCATCCGACTTATCGAGAGAAAAGAAAAGGAGCAGCGCCGGCATAATTTCCCAATCTTCCTTCTTCCGAAATCGGCGAAAGGCAAATTTCATAGCCAAATCCTCCTTTCCTCCATGAGCACCAACAGAGCAAGGAATTTTCGCCGCCGTATCGGAGACGACAACGACGACGACAACAACGACGATTCCAAAGGCGGCGGCAATTCTGTCTCCACCACAACCAACACAGTGAAACCCCATTCAAAGCCTAAGAAGCCACAAGCCCCAAAGCTTCTCAGCTTTGCTGACGAAGAAGAAGAAGAAGAGAATGAAACCCCTTCACGTTCGAAACGCTCCGTTTCGAACAAACCCTCTTCTCGTCTTGCAAAGCCACCGTCTTCTTCTTCTTCTTCCTCTTCCTCGCACAAGATCACTCCTTTGAAAGACCGTATTTCTCATTCCTCTTCTGTCACTGCTTCTGTTCCTTCTAATGTTCAGCCCCAAGCTGGGATTTACACCAAGGAAGCACTCCGTGAGCTTCAGAAGAACACTCGAACTTTGGCTAGTAGTAGTAGTTCTCGTCCTTCTTCGGATCATTCTAACAAACCCTCTTCTTCTGAACCTGTTATTGTATTGAAAGGCCTCGTGAAACCCGCGGAGAAAGCAAACGAAGCATCAAAATCGGGTTCTGAGGATGAGCAAGATGATGATGAGGTTAAGGAGAAAAGGGGTGGTGAATTTTTTGATGCCCAGGATAAATTTTCTTCAATGGGGCTTACAAATGGGAAGAACTCATCTGGGTCGTTGTATCCTGATGAAGAGACCATAAAAGCTATCCGGGCGAAAAGGGAACGGCTAAGGCAGGCTCGTCCTGCGGCACCAGATTATATCTCATTGGATGGTGGAAGTAATCATGGTGCTGCTGAGGGGTTAAGTGATGAGGAACCGGAGTTTCAGGGTCGAATTGCTATGCTTGGGAAGAAATTGGAAGGGGGGAAGAAGGGTGTATTTGAGGATGTGGATGAGAGAGCTATGAATATGCGTTTGAAAGATATTGGGGAGTTTGTTGGTAATGATGATGATGATGAGGAGGAGAGGTTGTGGGAAGAAGAGCAATTTAGAAAAGGGTTGGGGAAAAGAATGGATGAAGGGTCTAATGCTAGAGTAGTAAGCAGTGATGCTCCTGTTGCTCACGGTGGTGCCCAGCAGCAAAAATATACACCTTCAGCCGCTACTGTGCTTAGTGCAGCTTCAAGTGCCTCCATAAGTCCCAGCATAGGAGGAGCTGTTGGGACAACACCGGTATTGGATGTGATGCCCTTATCTCAACAAGCTGAAATCGCAAAAAAAGCGTTGCAAGACAATGTTAGGATGTTTAAGGTATCAGAGGCTTTTTATCGTTGTTAAACTGGCAGCAACATTAAGTTTTATAAGCTCTGGTTTTTTTGTCCGAGAAATGTGATTATACATTGCCTTAAACTTATCATTATGATAGCAATTCATGTTCTTATATTTCTTTCATGAACCTCATGCATCTGAACTAAAGTGTAAATATGTTTTATTGAGCATCTTTCTAGGAATAATCTGAGAAATTTGTTATGCTGTGGAGCCATTACAGTACTGTTAAAATATGAATAAGAGGAGAGGTAGGAGCAAGAGAAATAACAGGTGATGGAGAGAAAGTTAGGAACTAGGAGCCCTCTAAAGCCAGGATTTGTGCTTTAGATTTAGGAGTATTTCTATACATTTGAATAGTTCTTTATTCATGTCACAAGAGCATAAAAGTGCTGTCAAAGATTCCTTATAACACCTTAGACCATTAACTAAATGAAACTAACTTCATCACACAAACATCCTAGCATCTGCCATGGTACTTATGAAACTTTGGGATTCGCCACGTCAGAAAATAACTGGATACAACAATTAGCTTCTTAAAACGGTAAACTTGAAGATGATTCTTTCTCCCTTTCGTCCCTAAGAATGACTCTTCCTATTTCAGAAAATGTGCTTCATTATGCATCAAGAAATCATTGGGTTGTGCTGGGAGACTAAGATACATGTTTCCTAACTTGGATGACCATGACTATAATTATTAGGCCTTATTTGGTGAAGACTGGAAAATCATTCTTTTATTAGGCCTTATGTGCTGGGAGACTAAGATACATGTTTCCTAACTTGGATGACCATGACTATAACTATTAGGCCTTATTTGGTGAAGACTGGAAAATCATTCTTTTATTCACACACATAAGTGAATTATAAAATGTTTAATTATTTATAATACTGCTAGTGCCACCATTACTCCGCGATAATTCGAATATATATATATATATATATATATATATATGTAATCTTGGTTCAAGAGGATTGTACAATGTGGTTATTGAAATACTTTGACTATACTTTCTGGTGAGGGGCTTGCAAGTTTTAGGGACAATTGAAGTGTTATGTATGTGAAGCGTTTTCAAATTTCAATTATCATTGGTTGATTGTATCAGCAGTGACTTGCATCCTGTTACCATCATATCTCTATACTCTAGATAAGGCAATACTTTTATGTAGCCATATTGTTTGGATCATGAAAAGTTCCTTGGATACGAGACTTGTTCATCTAACATAATTTTCTATTAAATTGATATATCATAAATATTTTCTTATTGTTTATGTTTTTGTTAAAAAACATGACAGGAATCTCATGCCAGAACGGTGTTGTCATTGAATAAAACAGACGAAAATCTGTCTTCCTCACTATTGAGTATCACCGCCCTTGAAAACTCTTTGGCAGAAGCAGATGAAAAGTACAGGTTTATGCAACAGCTTCGAAGCTATGTTGCAAATATATGTGACTTTTTACAGGTAGCTATACTTTTTGATTGCTTCCTCTTCCTGGTTTGAGCTTGAACACATGTAAGAATAACTATAGGCCCCATTTTGTATGATGGAATCGGGGAAAATGGAAGTCGAATTGAGGGTGGAAGCCGAAATTTGGCCTGTTTGGTATCACTGAAATGACTTTAATGTGAAAGTCACTTCCATAGTGGGGTCATAAATAGAGATTGAGTTGTGCTTTATTTGTATGAATTCTATTTCATACAATATTACATATTTTATGGTTTTCTTTCAATCTTGTGCTCCTTGATCTGTTTTGAGTCTTAAGAGCAATTTTACCTTATTTTGTTCAAAGGTTTAGGATGGACTAGGGGCGCATAATCTGTGGATATGCGTGGCCTCCTTAGATTTTGAATCTTTGTTTTGAGCAGAATGTCTGTCGTTGCCATTAGATGTATGGGATGGATAGAATAATACTTGTGGCCTCTGATGATGCAACTACACCCAAATATTTAGAAGTGTTGTTGAATGGATTGAATTGAAAAGGAAAATAATAAGAATATGAATGATATATATGTAAAGTAAATATATACATATTGGTTACTATCCCAGGGAAAAAATCTGCTGATTTAAAAGCATTCTTACTTTGTAGAGTCTATGAAAGTAAAATTTAATGAATTATATATTGAATAAATTATTTTTTCCCTGTCATCTCTCGGTATTTTGCAAAGAAAGACTTTTTTTTTTTTTTTGTACAGCTCCTCTCTCAATGATTCAATGGAGTGTCCCTTCATATCTAACAAGGCAGCTTTAATTCATGTTAAAATTCATACCTTTCTACTTAATATGATTTCTTTTCTTCCCTTACATGTGAGAGCCTGTGTCTTTTTGTCTGTGTTTTGCTTTGGTGGGGAAGGGGCATGCATGTCTGTGTGATTTGATAGACCCCCTATTGGGACCTTTTTATTGCAGAGCTAGACATGAGACATGGTATGAGGATAATCACATGTTTCTCAAAAAAAAAAAAAAAATATTTGGAAGGGTTGAAAAACTTTCATTGGATTTTATATGGATAAAGTTGAAGATCATGTATTTTGTTAGTCATGATCTCATAGATTACTCTATTAGCAGCAAACCTTGATTAGTGACATCGAGTTTCTGAAAAATTTCTTGTCAGCATCTTCCCTAGTCTGGTTGCCATTTTTTGCACCAATTTGTCCCTCTTGTTCTGGACTAATAGTTATGCCCTTCTTTGGTTTAGGATGAAAGAAATTGGATTCTTATTGTTTTATGTTGCCTTGATTATCAATAATAATTTCATCTAAAGCAACTTTTCATATAGGGTATTAATTAAATTGTTCTCCTGTCTATAAAATTTGGAAATTTAAGTGCCTGCTTGTCTCTTATCTCAAAGCTACCCTGTGGGATGTCATTTATCCATTTGTTGCTAAGTTAATTCTGTTTTTTCCAGCATAAAGCTCCATATATTGAGGAACTTGAAGAGCAGATGAAGGGTCTTCATGGGGATCGTGCTTCAGCTATATTTGAAAGAAGAAACACCAACAATGATGATGAAATGAAGGAAGTAGAAGCTGCTGTGAAAGCTGCAATGTCGGTTTTCAACAGGAGAGGTGGCAATACTGAAGTAATTGCTGCTGCTGCAAGCGCAGCTCAGGCGGCATCTACTGCTGCAAGAGAGCAAAGAGACCTACCAGTGAAATTAGATGAATTTGGTAGAGATTTAAATCTTGAGAAACGACTGAAAATGAAAGCAAAGGAAGAGGAACGTCAACGTAGGAAACTTCGGGCACTTAAATCTAGTAAACAAGATTATATGGAAATAGATTCTCAAAAAATAGAGGGAGAATCTAGTACCGATGAGAGTGATAGTGAAAGCCAAGCTTATCAATCGCAACGTGATTTGTTGCTGCAGACTGCTGATCAAATTTTTAGTGATGCAGCTGAGGAATATGGCCAGCTCTCTTTGGTTAAAAAAAGATTTGAAGAATGGAAAAAGGAGTATTCATCTAGCTATCGTGATGCTTATATGTCATTGAGCCTTCCATCTATCTTCTCTCCGTATGTGAGGTTGGAACTCCTGAAGTGGGACCCACTCCGTAAGGGATATGATTTTCAAGAGATGAAATGGTAAGGAGTTATTGAATTTGTTACTGATCTACTTGAGATACTATTGTTACAGATAAATGTGTGTAATGGAGTGTCTCCTATCTTGCTCTAGTTTATATAATGTTTTCTCCTCTCATGCTTAGGTATAAATTGTTGTTCACCTATGGTTTGCCTGAAGATGGTAAAGATCTGATGCCTGATGATGATGATGCTGACCTTGAACTTGTCCCTAATTTGGTGGAGAAGGTCGCACTTCCTATTCTTCAGTATGAAATTGCCCATTGCTGGGACATGCTCAGTCAACAGGAAACAGTTAATGCAATTACTGCTACGAAGTTGATTGTTCAACATGTGTCCCATGAGAGTGAAGCCCTTGCTGATCTATTAGTCTCCATTCGCACACGATTGGCTGATGCTGTTGCTAATATTACGGTATGACTGGACTGTGCAAGTTTCCATTTACTTTATGAGCAATCTTATTCTATGGCCTAGTTGCATGCATATCTGCATGCCCAATCTATTAAATATGTTTGCTTGAAAAGGAAAAAAGTTGTTAAATATGTGTATGAGTGTAAGTTTTGTAGGTCTGTATGAGGATGAATTTTACAAAATAGTAGGCATGTACTGCAAGATTTATTTGTAGCATTTGATTAATAAATTTTTCATCTTTTCTGCTCTTGTAGGTCCCAACATGGGGCCCGCTGATACTAGCTGCTGTTCCAGATGCTGCGCGAGTTGCAGCATATCGATTTGGTGTGTCTGTTCGACTTTTGAGAAATATTTGCCTTTGGAAGGATGTTTTTGCAATGCCAGTGTTAGAGAAGCTAGCTCTTGATGAGCTTTTGTTAGGAAAAGTTTTACCTCACTTTCGAAGCATATCAGAAAATGTTTATGATGCAATAATGAGAACAGAACGGATTATTGCTTCCCTATCTGGGGTATGGACTGGCTCAAGTGTTGTAGGAGATAAAAGGTACGATAATTGTGTTTTCTCTCCCCCTGACATTTTAGTAATTACATTTGTCTATCTTAACTAATTCGTGCTAATGCTTGAGTCTTTCAAACCACGTCAGTACTAATTTAGTTACTAGTACTAGCTGAGTATTAGTTGAGTTTGATTTACTGATCAGGTTATGAAACAGGCAATGAAACATTTGTAATCATTAGCTTACCCAATTACTACAGAAGAGAGTCAGCTAATTATGTATAGGCAATCAGAATTGAAAAAAGACAAGAACAAACTAAAGTTCCATTTATTATTTTAAACTCATGGATGGGGATTTTAACACCAAAGAGTGATATCAACGGAAAAGATCACTTCACATAAGGTTTTACCCTTGTATGTTGCTGTGTTCAAGTGGCGTATGAACACTTGCTTGTGTGTTTATTTATTTTAGTAGATAAATCTGAGGCAATTTGTTGTTGGGATTCTCTTGAACAGGTTACTTTTTTTTTTTTTTTTTTTATGACAAATCTTGAACAGGTTACTTAGAACCTGACATAGACCGAAGATTCTCTTTGTCGAACATTCATTGGTTCCAAGTCTTGCTGTGCCTTTTTCATTTAAAACTTTTGCTGTGCTCTTTATGGTTCCGTCCCTTTTCAGATTGGTCTCTATAGTTTGGTAGATTATAATTAGGTCCTTACATATCTCAAGTGTGTATGGGATGCCTAAATTCTGCATTGAATTGTATGAGATGCTTTATAGAGTATTTAAGCAGGGTGATTCTCTCATCTCATTGGCTGCTTTCTAGGAACGGGTCCTAATCCCACTTCACTAACCTTTTGAAACTTGAAGGACCTGAAGATCTGTCCAATCTCTTATAACATGCATGCATAGTTTTGTCTTAGTTTGTCTAGTGTTTTTCCAGTTGTTAATCTCATGTTTTTCATTGCCCCTCCTTGTGTTCATGTGTAGTCGCAAGTTGCAGCCACTGGTTGATTACGTGCTGTCACTGGGACGGATTTTGGAGAGAAGATATGCCGGTGGTGTGGTGGAGGGTGACACAAGTCAACTTGCTCGGCGTTTGAAGAAAATACTCGTTGACCTTAATGAATATGATAATGCTAGGAACATTGCCAGAACCTTCCATCTCAAGGAGGCATTGTGAGCTAGGAGGGCCTTTCTCATGTCAATTAACTCAAATATCAACGAGTCGGACAAAATGAAGTGGGATTTCATGATGGCAATTGGACCTTTGTATCAAACATTCATGAAAATTACCAAGGCATCTCTTTCCCACCGTCAAAGAGGCATGAATAAGAACCTGCTGGGACATATGTTGTGCTTCATCAACAGTGTTCTTAAGTCAGATACGGCAGAGTTCTACCAGCAACCACAAAGTGCATATATATATACACTCTCTCTTTCCGGTTGTGAAGAGGAAGGCATTCCTTGGTTCTTGCCTCCATTTGTTTTGCCATTGGTTCTGCTTTTTCTTTAGGGGGGGTTTCAAGAGACAAGACAGAAATATTGTAAAAATTTTCCCGGGCTTTAATGATTCATGTTTTTAGTGGGGTCTTTAACCTAATGTTCAAATTTTTGGGATATCCAACGCATCCTTACTGACAGGTTTTCCACATATATATGACTAGAAACCACCTTTTCATTGATGTGAGAACTTGATTACTCAAATGAATTTGTTGTCTTAAAATGTAAACTTTGCCATGTCAATGCTACACATTGAAACACTGGTGGGCCATCCTCTATTCCATGAGCTTGAGGTTGATCATCCTCCATGAACCGGTCTAAATTTTAGTAATGGCCATAGACCTCAGGGAGAACGCAGCTGCAGATGTGTTAGCTAAGTCAGCCTTAAGCTTGCAGGTAATGGCAGCAAACCCTATGCTCATGCTTTTACTAGAAGGCGTCACGTAGTTTGCATTAGCATGTTTTGTTTTTTCTTGTTTATTGGTTTTCTTGCTTTTTATTTCCTGATGCTTAAAAAAAAATATTGGCGCATCAAACTTATTCTTGATATAGATGTAAATATATTAATGACTTTCAGTAGTGGAATTTAGTTTAACGTAATTACATATTCATATATAATTAATCAATAACTTTTTTAAAGCGTTAAGGTGTAATATTACCAATGAACAATTGTTTGATGAACGTATAGCACAAATAAATATTGGATTATGTAATTATAACAATAAACTTTTTAAAATGAAGCAATTTTACCAATTCTGTTAAATTAAATCCAAACATATGGCTATTGTAACTTCAAAAATTGAGACCTGCGAAAAAATAGACAAAAAAATAATTGGACGTTTTAACTTATTAACGGTATTGGTAAAATTGTTTCATTTTAAAAGTTTATTATTATATTTGTACTATCCAGTAGTCATTTGTATTAGATGTTCGTCGGACAATTGTTCATTTGGTAATATTGTACTTTAAACCTTTTGTAAATGTATGGTGTCAAATTAACAATTTCTTATATGAATTTGATCCAGAATGAAAATACTACTAACCCAGTCGGATTCTCAATAAGATGCACACATAATGCTACTGATTTTAAAAGATGCAGACCCAATAACATGATAAAAGGGGGAAATTAATTCCATTAATTTAACTTGGGCGGAATAAAATTTCTAGAAGTTGTCGTTATTGTTGACCGAATTTCAAATTCAAAATATTGACCCAATCATTTAGATTTTACCCATCCTCTTTTCTAGCTACTCTCTCCCCCCTTCTTAAATATAAAATCTATTTACCTAATTTAATTAGATTAAGGTTGTTAGTTAAATTAGTTAAAATAACATGATATTATCAAAACAGCCTAACCACCTACATTTATTCCCACCTCCTCTCGCTTGGCTGTTTATTATTGAGGAGCATCATTAGGGATAACTTAAGGAAAAGTTGAGAAAAATATAAATAAATCTTATATTTAGGAACAAGCACCTCCCCAAATATGTCTTATTTAGGAACGGAGGCAGTTATTTTTTTTTCCAAATACAAGGATGAAATTATGCATGATCTACATAACTTTTCAATCAAACTAAACGAATTTTATAAAATATATATTTATATATATATATATATATGCGCACCATCTTATATCCTTGAAGTGTTAAATGATGAAAATGTTATAGGTCAATTAAATGAAACAACAATATCATGTGATTTCACTGTTACAGAGGTTGATAAATCACAATTCACAAACACTTGAGAACAGCAGCATAACGAGCTGCCAAACTTACCAAGCGAAGTTTGATTAGCCCTTGAGATAATCAAATAAAAAAAACCCGGTTGCATTTTACCCTTAATACAACAGATAGTTGGTGATTAGATTTGGTCTCAAAATATAAGACCTCAATTTGCCTCTCAAATTTATAATTTTCTCCCCAAATATCTTCATTCATTATTGCACACATAGATCTCCTCAAAGTATATAGTATTTTAGGGAAAACAACTTATATTTACTACGAATAATTAACATAACTAACTTCAATAATCTATTTAAATTAGTTATATACCTCTTATATTAAGGATTGCATGTAGAGACGTGCTTAAAGCTACAAATAATGTTTAATATTGCTTAGATAACATGGGGCCTTTTCTAAAAGAAAAAAGAATGATAGCTGGTATATTAATTTGGAAACCCTACCATGTGAATCCATTATTTCAAGTTTATGATATTTCCCTTATAAATTTTGGGAAATTTTTTAGTTTTTATCATCAAATCTCATGATAAATCTCAAAGCTTACTTTAACGAAGAAAAACAAAAGAATAGAAGAAATAGAAACCTCTCTTACAAATTGTTGCGACTATGCTAGAGACAACTTTGGATCCAACAATGTTCTTGAGAATGCAACCAAAAGGTTTTTACAACTAAATGCAAGAATTGCCAAGTTTTAACATTTCACAATCAATTTGCCACCAATATTTTGATTTTGCAACCAAACTTTTAAGATTTAGAACTGAACTTTGTTGACTATGTAGGGGTAGTTCTCACAAACTTCTTTTTTATGTAAATACGGATATCTGGTGTTGCCAGCAATTAAGGAAACCTCATTATCCCCAAATAATTATTGTGACTGCATACCAAGAGTTTGAAGTCCATACCACTAATTAACCCCGTCTTTCTATGCAATTTCAAGTTATAGTTTATGAATGCCCCCTTTTTTGTTTATTTTATTTCATATTCTTTCTGCCTCATTTTCTAGCACCACGTTATGTCTAAATTTTAAGTTTTTTTTTTTTAAATATTAGTCAAAAATATAAGTCACCAAGAGAGTTTGTTAATTACCATTTTCTTAATTTTAACTTTGTTAATAGTGGTACAAATTGGATATTAAAAAAAGAGGAATGAGGTGAGGTAGATTTAATTTTGTGAAAAGTTGGAAACTTTTCAACTGCCTGTTAAGAAGGACCACTAACAACTTCTAGAAGGTGTTCTGTTGAACAAGAGGGTGTGATCCACATCCATCTCCACTCTTTATATTTATCGTACAAGCTCTCTATAATTTTAACAAAATTATAAAAACATCCTTTAAAAATAAAAGTTAACACTACATTTTGTTGTACTTTAAACATTATGATTGAAATAGCAGTATTATTCATTGAACACCGTCATACAAACATTCATATATGATATTTAAATACATTTTAATTTAAAATTAAAAATAAATTAAAAACTTACATAATTTAAACAAAATTTAAGTGAACTTTGTAATTTTCAATTTTGATATATTGACATATGTAACATTTTATTAGAGGCAATCATATTTGAAGAAGCACTCTTGTGTACTAACTGTAAGCATCTCTTCATTGAATATTATTTCGCCACGTTGTGAGGGATTAGCTCCTTACGTTAGACCCAACTCTCCTTTTTTTTTTTTTTTGGACAGAACCCAACTCTCCTTAGTTAAACATAATTTTCAAATTTTTTTCGTTAAGAATGTGAGGGATAGCCATTAGCCAAGCATCTGATCACTGAACCACTTTCTAAATTATGTCAAAATTGCGAATGTCTCCCCATTGTTGTGGGATCCTTTAATAAAAAGCCATTCCACTTTTCTTTCATGTTATATATCTCTCAAATTTTCAATATTTCTTGTCATTCTTCAATTTTACATGATACATATGGTTCGTATTCACAATCTTAAAAAAGGTGCTTAGTGTCATCGAAGTTATGAGGCCCCGACCACTTTGGTTCTAATTGAAGCATATCTGCTAAGAAAAGTGGTTAATATGAGAATCTTATTTTCTTTGTAAACTACTATACCCTTATATACGCTTTTCTTTAAAAAAAATATTCATAAATGCTTTCCTAGATTCTATAATGTGTATTACATCAATAACTGGAGGGAGTACAGTTATTAGTGTGAAGACATAAATCATATTGTTCATCGTTTATTGAAAAAATTACTTGTTAGGGTTTTTACATTTTATATGGCCCCCACCATTTTACGCAATGAATCTTTATACCCATATGTTGATAAATAGAAAGAATTCGTGGCAAAAAAAAAAAAAAAAAAGTAATGAATGTTAAATTGAGTAGAAAGAAGTTCAGAATATTTTATTTAGGCTCTTTGATTTTAGTGTTTTGAAGAATAAAAGAGTAATGTTAAGAAACAATAAAATTTAAATTATTCGGCACACTGGGTATTTGATAACGTTTTTTCTTATGGAAATTGGCTAGGCCTTTCACATGAGGCTTAGACTTGACCTATTTCAAACTGCCACACTAGACTTAAGCTTGTTTTAAAGCATGTTTTACTAAACAAGCTATGCTCAGACCTCTTTAAAAAAATTATTAGGACTAACAGGTCGACCTGGACTGTTATATATTAAAAAATATTTTAGTAACATTATTTTGTACCCTTAGTTTGAAATAAAATTACACATGTATGTATCTAGTTTTTTTTTCCAACTCACTCTCAGTGATGCTTCCATTCTCATCTACATGTTCTCACTTTTCACTAACTCTCAGCGTTTTCCTTCTCTTGTTGGTTGTATCAGACCATTAGCTTTATTGCTGTATACTTGCTTTGTCTTTTAGACTCTTGTTTCTTTATATCGGATTTGTGTTCTTCAGTTGTTGTTGTGTATCATACTATTATTTATCATAACAGGCTTTAAGTTAGGCCTGGTATGTGAAAATGCCAGGCTTAGGTATGAAAGAAAAGGTCTATTATAGGTTATAGGTTTTGCTCAAACCAATCAACTGTACAACAGGCCATGCCTATTTATGGCCGGACCAGACCTGGTTTATTTATTCCCCTATTAACAATTGTGCATAAGGCATATTTTTCATTATTGCCCTTGTCATTGATTTTTTTTTCTTACTTTCCAAATGCATAATATGTACTTATCTTTAGTGCATATAGGAGACTCAAATTGAAATTTTATAGGTAAATGCAAATAATCTTTAATTAATTCACATACAATACATTTTAATATAATTTAGTTAATGTATCTTCTTCTTTATCTCCATAATTACTCAACATTATCTATTTACATATTAACCTATTTTGATTAAACTAAATACGTTAATTAAATTAGTTAATATAACATGCTTTCCTAAAACACTCTAATCATCTTTAATTTCCTCACACCTCATATTTGATTATTATTGAAGGAATATCATTAATCGTAATATGAGAAAATTGCAAAAATAGAAATAGAATATATATTTTGAACAAAAATTAACTCCCTAGATAAGTCCCACATTAAGGATAGGAGGGAGTATACTACAAACTACTTATATGCCATCTTGTATAATTGAACACATGCATGATAATTGATAAATTGATAATTACATATGACCCGCCCACTGTGTGCAATTTTTGGTCATTACATTAACAAATCAATACTAAGTACTTTTTTAATTATTAAATTATTTCCCAGATACAAATTCCAACATTGGGAAGGGCTTAAAGTTATATCAAGCATCCAAATTAAAATTTCTTATTAAATGCATAAAATAATTTTATGTGTATCAAGCACCCTAGAGTATTTTTTTGATACCGATGCGAGTAATTATTAAACAAGATATTCCTCCAATAGGTCTTGATTTTAATTGTAAGACCCATTTATTGTATTTATCATTTTTTATAAACTATCCTATTGATACTTATTCAGCAATAATTTAATAATATACCATCTAACCTATAAACAATGCCACATACGGATAAATTTTACTATTTCTTTTAGTAAATAATTGTAAACATTTTTAAAAAATATTTTCATACACGCACACTCATTCAATTGAATGGGTTCTTTCCTAAAAATTACTTCGATAATGTAAATTCCATATTTTTTAACAAGAAAAATATAAATTTATATTTTTATTTTACCCAATCAAATAAATGTTCATTTAACCAAAAAAATTCATCTATTAAAAAAATAAGAAAAAAAGAATATAAAAATGACATCGTGCGCTTAAAAGATTACTACGTAGACATTGAGATTAGTTTTAAACAAACGTATTTCATAAAAAAAAAAAAAAAATCGTATTTATTATAGTTAATTAAACTACCTTCAATAATATATTCGAATTAGTTAAATAATTCTTATATAAGAGCTAAGGACAATTTTAACGGAAGAAACATTTTGTGACAAATAACTGAGTAACTTGACTAATTAACACAAATTTGGTCCTTACAATTTTTGCTAATTTTGGATTTGATTTATAGAGTTTTAAATTAAAGGTTTTAGTCCCTCAAAATTTTTTCCTGCCATATTTAAACAATGATATCTGTATTGATGATTTACAGTGTCTCCATGAGTCACACACATCTTAAGCAATTCAATGTAACCCTCAATGAGCTACTCCCGGAAATAAACACAAAAGGCAGCTTACTGTTCTTTTAAGATTACTAATAATCCATCAATATCATATCAAATTCAAGTATTATTAGGAGAAAAAAGAGTTAACTCTTTCAACGTGGTTTACATTGCGTCAGGATATCCAATCACTTTTGTTTTTTTGTTTTTGTTTTTTTTTTTTTTTTTGAGTGAAAGGGATAATATATTAATCATAAAATGATAACTGTACAAAGACTAAGAGAGATTCTCAGCATTACAAAATTCCTTCAGTAAACTAAAACTCCTTTGAGTATTCAATGCTATCGCTCTTATATATATGTGCAACGATTCTGCCGTCTGTGGTGTGGTTCTCTCGCTTAAAAATGCTACGGTTTCTAGCCTCCCACAGTTTCCAAAAAGTAATGCAGATCCCCGCCTTCCAAGAAACATCCAAGTCAGATTTTTTGAGAATGGATCCTAACCAAGTCAAGGTATTCATTCTGAGAAAATCTGCATAGTGCATACATGTCCTTGGGAAGAATTTCCTTCCAGACTGAGTTAGAGGTGGGGCAGTCTCTGAAAACATATTAGCCGACCTAAAAATCAGACTAAAAGCGGGTCTTTGTGCCGTCACCTGGATCCCATTTAATATTGAAACAAGTGTCCTCCCAACACTTTGTAATGTTTTGTCATAGGTGTGATGCGTAGGGGTGCTTCTTGGTTTTCTCCTCCAATTTGATTGCATGTTTTTTATTTAGTACTCTCACCCACAAAGTAGTCGGCTCATTGTGGATCCTGAAGATTAATTTTGACATGAAGGCTCTGTTTTGTGCTTCCAAGTTTGGCACTCCACATCCATCATTTCCCTTTGGCTGACTCATATCATTCCACTTGGCAAGGCTTACCCCTTTTTGATTTTCAGAGTAGCCCCATATGAACCTTCTAATAATTTTCTCAATGTACTTGCAAGTAGAGGAAGGAAGGAGGGTACTCTGCATTGTGTTAATTGGGGTCCAAGCAAGAATCGAGTTGGCCAGTGTTATGCGTCTTGCTAGGGAGAGTGATCGGGACTTCCACCTTGAGAGTTTGGCTTGAAGCTTTTTCAGTGATGTATTTGTAGGTTGAGGAGGATACCTTCCACTAATCAAAGGTACTCCCAAATATTTGCTCATAGCCAGAGATTCCTTGTACCCCAAGCTTCTACAGATTGCTCTTTTGGTCTTAGGTGGCACATTCTTTGAATAGAAAACTTTGGTCTTGGACGATGACTTACAAAAATCCGAGAAGGTTTTCTGAATAATGCGCACTTGAGACTCAGTTGTGTGGTCAAAGATAATTAAGTCGTCAGCAAAAAAGAGGTGCGACAATGGTACTAACTTAACCAAATCACCATTGTGGTATCAACATATATTTTAATTATCATGAACTATAAATTTTGTATGTGTTGAGTCAAAAGACTTCCCTGTAAGAATTGGCCTACATTAGGGATCAGCTTTGAGCCCATATTTGTTTAACTTAGTAGTAGATGCTCTAACTGAACCTATAGAAGAAGAGGTCCCTAAGTGCATGCTTTTTGCTGATGATATAGTCCTTGTGGTCGAGGCGTACACTCAATGAAGTTGTAGAGCAAGATCTTTTAATAAATAATATATCTAAAGATTTGGTTACTGATAGAGTACAATGGCGTCGTGCGATCCATATAGCCGACCCCACTTAGTGGGATAAGGCTTTGTTGTTATTGTTGTTGTTAGTTGTTGTTGTTGTTGAGTCCAAGGAACTTTAGATGCTTATAATGCAAATGCAATAGGTTTGATTTGTCTTCTCTACAATGTTCACTGTGAACTATTCTCTCACCTTCTTTACTTCTTATAAGATTTAAATAAGCTTGTTTTAAACTAAGAAAATTACTAAAATTACTTAAAAGTAATAATTGTGTAGAAAATTTAATTTATTTTTCAATTATGCCTTTATAATTAAAGATAAAAAAATGCATTAGGAAAGAAAAAAATGGGTAAATTTAAATAAATAAATAAATAAATGTTTAGACGATCACAAATTTAAAGTTTATACTATGTGACAGAGGAAGTATTGTTTGGTCCACAACTAGAAGTAATAGAACCCCTTTAACATTAAATGGAAGGTACATTCCTGCTCAAATTGGAGATATCGGAAACTACATTCCAATTAAGCATACAAGATCATAGCTAAAAAAAGAAAAAAAAGTAAACTGCATATCTCATTTCAAGCAATCAATTACTTGATCTCAGAGCGCCCATCAAAACCGTTTAAAGGTTATGTCTGAGACTATAACAAAAGATAAAGTACAAGCACAATTAGACACAATAAGAAAGAATATCAATGTATGCTACTTTACATCATTTGCCTCCAAATTTAGCTTGTAGCGTCGATAGCCATTCATTTTCCCAAGTTGCACAATCTCTTTTGCCTCTGTAATCATAGACTGCCTCACCAAACTATCCACAACAAGCTGCAGAATTGATGGATGAACAAGGCACCGTATATTGAAAATATCTTTGCACAATTCAATAGCACTTGTCAAATCACCCTTCTTACATAAGAATGGAAGAATTATCACATAAGTTATCTTGTTAGGATCATGCTCAGAATTTGATATCTCAGTGTACCACTTTTTGGCTTCATCCAAATCATCCACATCAACAAAACCCTTAATCAAAGTATTGAAAGTGAACATATCAGGCTTGATTCCCTCATTCTTCATTTTCTCAAACAACTCAACAGCATCTTTAGTTTTCTTCTCCTTAACCAATCCCCTTAATCTAGCATTGTAGCTCCTAACATTAGGAGAAACATTTTTCTCACCCATTTGACTCCATAATTTCTCTCCATCTACAAACCTACCATTCCTATACAACCAATCAAGAAGTGTATTATATGTCACCAAATCTGGGTCTATTTCCTTCTTCCCCATCTCCTCAAGCAATGAAACAGCCAAATCAGGATTACCCATTTCACAATAAGCCTTAATAACAATATTATAAGACACCAAATTGGGTTCAATACACAGATTCAAGGGCAACTTCTTGAAAACAAAACCCACCATATCAAACTTTTTCGAGTGCAAATAAGCAGCCAAAAGAGCATTAAAAGAAATCACTGTACGCTCACAATTTCTATCAGGCAATTCATCAAACATCTTATGTGCATTTTCACACAAACCAGCTTTCCCATACAGAGTAATCAGACGAGCAGAGAAGCCTTCCTTTTCGATGTCACTGTACTTCTTTTGATCTTCGAGTATCTCTTCGACCCAATTGAAGCGTTTTGCAATGGCAAGGCGACGAACAGTGTCTTCGTATACACTACTTCGTGTACGGAAACGAGGATTTTCTGATGCTTTCTTGAACTTGTCAACGAGGCGCTTGAGGTCGCGTTCTTTGTAGAGATCTTCGAATATTGACTTTACGGGGACGGAGGATTCAAGTGAGGTAGAAGAGAAGGTGCGATGAAGAATGCGATGGAGGAAGAAGGGCATTGTGTTCACTAGTTTTGAAAGTGGAGAATGCAAGTGAAAGGGAAACAGAATTTCCAATGGCAAAGGGTTTAGTGGAATTTAGGGTTTTATCATTGGAAAAACTCCAAATAAATCTCAGTAAAACTTGCAGATCCAAATCAGTGATACCAACATCTCTTTTTTTTTTTTCTCCTAAGCATTAGTTTGAGATATTTTTAGATAAACCCTCCTTGTTTATCATGATATCCAGTGATGTGATGAATTATAAGTAAATACCTTATTCTTATTCTTCTGTTGTGGAGATTTTAATCCAATCGGGCTCTCTAAAAAATTAGCTGACAGATAAAAGGTTGGGTGAGGGGGCGAAAATACCCACGTTAATTTGTCAAAAATGTGTCTGACATGATATTAAAATTTTGGTGTAAAAATGATTATAAAAATTTGAAAATGAGAAAAAAAAAAGGCCCACATTAATCTTGTGTGTGTTATACCCCTAAAAAAAAAAGATACTTTCAATCCATAAAAATTGTCTTTAGAGTCTAGATTCCTTTCTCCCTCACAACTAACACTCTCACAGTCTCACTCCCCATAGTTCTTTTGTCTCTTTTTCAATGACAAACTTTTTTTGAACTTTAATCTAAATTGAAAATGCAACTAGTCCCCCCATATTCTCAATTTGCACTTGATCGCTATGAGCCTATGACATGTTGTCATCGCTGCCAAGTTTGGACCATCGTAAACACCGACACGCTTAACCTCCACCGCCATTGCTAACAAAAGCATGACCTTCAAGAGCACCACAACGCCTATCATCCACCAAAATTATAATATTGTGATGGACTCACTTTAATTAACGTGGGTATTTTTATACCAAAATTTTAATATGATGTCAGACACATTTTTGACAAATTAATGTGGATATTTTTGCCCCTTTACCCTAAACTTTTTTTAATCTACTTTTTTCTGCATTTTTTTTATTTTGCAAGATGAAACAAATATGTATGAGTTCATTTTTGTAGGGTGTCCAATCAGATTAAAATCTTCATGTTTGACCTAAGGTTTTTGGTTGTAATTGGGTATATCATGAATGATGAGGCATAGCAGGTTCTTTTAAAAATCTCTAGCACATCCTCAATTGGAGGCAATCATGTTTGAGACACTAGTAAGACATTAAATGTGGGTACTATTACTGGATATTCAAACATTAGTTCGACATATTATGGTGAAACTAACTTCTTTTACTAGATTCAACCCTCGTTGGTAGTTCGTAGTTATCCGAATATCACATGAACCAAATCAATCTATGGTCTCATCAAGTAATTTACAAATGTAGATTTAACCTAATCTCTATAAAAAAACTACTATCTAACATAAAATCATATATAAGTTTATAAGCTAGACTAATTAATTAGAACAAAAAAATATAAATATACGAGATAAAATGGAAAAATATTTTTCATTTTAGATGAAAATTCACTTTTAAACTATGTCTTATCAATTGAAAGGATATAGTTATATAATTAATAAAATAAAAAGTAGCATTCATTATTCTAATTTTACATAAATAAAACTAAACACTGTAACTGATAAGTTTATATTTGATAGCAAGAGTGTGATAAAAGCATAAAAAGGCCACCGATTGGAGTTTTTTTTTTTTTTTTTTTTGACCAATCACCGATTGGAGTTCAAAGTTTATAGAATAAATGTCCTCTCGTTGATATCCAGACAAATCAAACACCATATCTTCATTCTTCATATCCTGTCCTTTCCTTACTTTCTTTTGCTCAACTTTTCAATATTCGCATAATGATTATTTATTACATATTCTTATGTACTACCAACCATGGATGGGAAATTAATGTCTAATTAGTTATATTTCTCATAGGAAAAATAAAGCATTGTATTAGAGGGCAAGTGTTAGTTCTACTAGGAATCAGTTCAAAAAATTTCTACTAGGAAGAGATCTGAACAACGCCTGGAATTTGAGTTCATGTATATGAGAAAAATGTTTTTGGAAAAATTAATTCTAATTGTGCTCAACAATATTCATGACTTAGTCAAATAGTTAACATAGTATTAAAATCCAATTTTAATTATCTAGTCAAACTAATCTATTCGTGAACTAGTCTCATAACTGGTTAAATCAAGAGTTTTTGATTGATGGATCAAGTTGAATTTATCTTTTTCTCTTCTCTTGTTAATTCTAAAATTACATTATTCTGAGCTTTTTAAAAAAAGAACTCTTTTTTATTATGTGCACTTTATATATATAAAGTATTATTCATTTACTTATGGATTAATGTATTATTATTTAAAAAAATTATATTATTTTAATCAACGATTCAAACAAGCAATACAACTTATCTTTGATAGACTATCTTGATCAGTTTAAATTGGTCCAGTTTTCGCCACCTTAAACAATTACAAAAATAATTTACATTTGTATGCTTGCATACCTCTTATTTAATTACATCAATTTATTTTATTTATGTGAAACATTAACATTTAATTAATAAATAATTAGTAATTATTTATGCTTTATAGTTTCAATTGTTTCAGAGTACAACTTAATCTTTGAAGTTTTGATTCATCCCACTTAATTTTTTAAGTTTCATGTACTAAGTCCATTACTCTTACTTTTTAGAAAATCATCTAATTATTTGAAAATTTAACAGTAACAAGATTATAACCATAAAAATAAAAATTAAATAAGTAACAAATGCATATACTAACATTTTATATCCATTGTGAAAAAGGTTTGTTTAGAAGCAACCTATAAGAAAAACAAATGCTTAGGTTAACTCGTTGGATTGTTTAAACTTAACTAGTAGTCCTATGTTCAAGTACTGGATGTCCGTGATAAGTATTTGAAAGTAGTGAAGTTTATCCCATTATGGGCATTTATTCTCGCGAATTGGATTAGTCAGTTGCTAGTATCATTAGATATCGATGGATGAAATCCAAAAAGGAGCAATCCATAAGACATTACATAAATTTAAAATTCATAATCCATTTTCGTCAAATGTTTATAAAAAGTAAAAACATACTGAAAATGAAGCAATAGAAAATTGAGGTGTTTTGAATCAATCTGAACAATCTTTTTTTTTTTGATAAAAAAAAATACAACATTATAAATTTCATTCAAAATAACCACGATTATCTTGTCAATATCCAACTTTGCATTTGTACTTCTTTATATTAAAATCCATCAAAAGCCAATTAAATATCTTATTGTCTCTTGAACTATTTGATGTTTTAAATTATATCAAAATAGATAAACTTTTAATCTTGTCCAAGCTATTATCATGCCACTTGAACTACCCATGTAGCTCTATTTAATACTTTTTAGATGCTTCAAATATTCAGCCTAATTTATTCTAGTGTTTTTTTAAAAATAAGAAAATAGAGAAAAGGAGTTAAAATTATCAATAAATATATAATGTGAAAATATAATCATAAATAATTTAATTTATTTAAGAATATGTAATAATAAACTGAAACTGTTCAAGTTTTCAAAAATAGAAAATAAAAAATAAAAAAGAAGCCAGACTTTTCTGCTTCTCTAACAACCTCGCTCATTTGTACTATTGCAGTCAACAAGAACAACTGCCAAAGTACTCAAACAGAATCAAACTACAAATGTAGAAGAAAGTTTATTTCTTTTCATTTTTCCTTAAGAAAATAAATTTTGAGAAAATTTGCTTAAAAACCCACTGTGAAGTTTATTCCTAAATGTACATTAGGACGCATGTGCAAATACAACTCTTCCTTAATTATGTGCAATGTATTTTAAGTTATGTGTAACGGTTTTCAGTTTATTCTAATTCATAATATAATATATTTTGTATAAATTTATTAATTTATTCAGTATCCATCATTATCTATAAAATTTTATCTAACTCCTAACAAGCTTTCAAATCTTGAGACAAAAACTCACACACACACACACACACATCTGCCCCGTCTCCATCTCTTAATTTTCTTCTTATACATGCCTCAAAAAGTTAAAACTTAAAGAGAGAGAGAGAGAAAGAATATTACATTTCACTTATATATCTATTAGTGATATACTGTTCTAATTATAATATCAAGTTGACTTTTTTTGTGAGAATAAAGAAGCAAATTGAACCACTAAATTTTAATATATGTTGCATGTAATTAGATTACATGTTAGTTTATAAGTAAAATAAATTAGTTTTTAGAAAAAAAAATTAATATAAACATTTTAAAGTGCTATATTTTGCATCCTAAATTTTTCTAAAAAAATCAACTTGATCTTATAATTAAAACCATAGGGAGTATTTAGTTTCATAAAATATCTTATAGTAGTAAAAGACCCCTCTCAATTAAGTATCAGAGAAATATCTCATTATGCTGGCCAAAAAAAAAAAGAGAAAATATCTCATTATAACACCATCTTATAACAAAACTTGATTCTGTTATGAAATGTTCCAGCATGTTTCAACCACACCAGAATGGCCACCCTGCGCTCTCCCTCTCTCATAACAAACTCTCTCTCTCTCTCTCTCTCTCTCTCTCTCTCTCTCTCTCTCTCTCTCTCTCTCTCTCTCTCTCTCTCTCTCTCTCTCTCTCTCTCTCTCTCTCTCTCTGACATGATGCATTTGTGAGAAGTGCTTATATAGCTTCCAATCACTCTTCAATTTACAAGTTTTCTTTCTTCTTCCTCCTCCTCCTCCTCCATTCCCTTCTGCTAAGTTCCATTTTCTTCAAACATGGATGATGCAGAAGAAAATGGGTTCTGTGTTACTTTTAATGATTTCTGTGATCTTAACTATATTAACAACAATGGAGGCAGTATCGGAAGAAGCATGGTCAGGAAGAGAAAATATGGTGACAATATTAACTATGAAGAAGAAGAAGAAGTAAATGAAGAAGGCAAAATATTCAAATCCAAGAACCTCAAGACTGAGAGAAAAAGGAGAGAGAAACTCAGTAGCAGACTCTTGCTACTTCGATCTTTAGTCCCAAATATCACAAATGCAAATACCCAAAACGCTAAATTCTTCTTCTATATGCCAATTTTTCATTTTTTTGGACCAGTTTTTCGTTTATGATTGTGATGATTTTTTTTTTTCTTTTTTGTTTCAGATGACCAGAGCCTGCATAATTGATGATGCCATAACCTACATCAGTAAAATGCAAAGCCAGGTGGAGAGTCTAACTCTGGAACTTCAAGCAATAGAGGCAGTGGCAAATTCGAATTCTCAGCCGCCGCCACTGAAAGCTATGGATCAGCCAAAGGCAGAGAAAAGAGATGAAACAGAGGAAGGAGAAGAGGGAGAGGAGATGAAGAAATGTGGGATTCAGGTTAACTTGATTTTATCCTCAGAAATCCAACCTCTCTGTGATTATGAAAAATTCTTCATTAAGAAATAATGAGTTTCTTTTCTGTTTTTGGTGTATAAATGATTCAGTGATTTTTTTTTTTTTTTTGTTGGTGTGTAGGTAGAAGTGAAAGTGACTGAAATTGAAGTGAACAAGCTGTGGATGAAGATCATCATTGAGAAGAAAAGAGGAAGAATCGTTAAACTCATTGAAGCCATTAATTCTTTTGGCATTGATCTCTTGGACACTAATGTCACTACCACTAAAGGAGCATTCCTCATCACAACCTCACTACAGGTCTAATTAGTTACTCTCATTTCCATATATGCTTATATATATAAATATATCAGAAACTGATTTTATGTGAGATGATTTTGTTTTAGGGGAAGAACGGTGAAGGGCTTGGAGCAAAGGAAACCCAGGAATTGATGCTTGAGATTGTTAGGGCTATATAGATTTATCAGTTAGTTTCTCATGAAATCTTAATGAGTTTTTTTTTTGTTTTTTTTTTTCACTTTTTGCTTTTACGGGTTTGAATTAGAAGTATAATTGGAGAGGAATGGTAGTATACATAAGTTATTGAATGAAACTGAAATTTATTTAAGAAAATGTAAGGATACATCGGTTTATAAATATATAATGCAGTATGATTAACCGTATATCCTTTCCTAGTAAAATTAAATATAGAGTAAAGAGAATATATATATATATATATATTTATAAAATGATGTATATATATAGTAGATAGAATATGATAAACACGAGGTAACATTCATTGAAGATGAGATGAAAAACAACAAACAAAATTGAAGGAAGATTTTTGCTTTCCTCTTAAACTATTTTTCATTACTCACTCATAACTCTAATTAGATGTATATCCACTTTACTCCATGAAATTATTATCAAGAAGGCCGAAAAAAAGAGGAAGAAAACAAATAATCTTGTGAAATGAGCAAACAAAACTTTCATCTCTGATCTTGAAATCCAATGCTCTTTCTTCTGAAGGAATCGCCTGCATTATGTCACATGCATCAGAAACAGAATTCAGTTCAATTGCAGAAATAAGACCAAACAAAAGTAAAGTAACAGCTCATAGGTTCTGTTTGCCAACCAGGAAAATTTGAAGGGAAGTGTCTAACCAAAACTCAGAACTGCAAACTTAGCTCACACTAACCTAAAAATTCAAGACAAACAGAGAAAACAAAAAAGTTACCCAGTAGCCTAAGGCACTGTTTGGCAGCCAGGAAAATGCTCAAGTCCAACCCAAACCGAGAAAGGATAATATTAGTCACTGGCCTAAGATTTGAAAACAAACATAGAGAGAAGGGAAAGGTAACCCAGTTGACTAGGCAGTGTTTGGCAGCAAGGTAAATCAGGAAAGTAATAAAAACGTAGCTTACTAACCTAAAAAATTCAAAACAAACAAACATTGGAGGGGGGAAAATGTAACCCAGTAGCCAAGATACTGTTTGGCAACCAGAAAAAGCCATAGAATGAGAAGGATTATCTCCTACCAAAACCCAGAACTGAAACTTAGTTCACTGGCCTAAAATTTCAAAACAAACAAACAGAGAAGGAAAAAAAAGTAACCCAGGAGCCAAGGCACTGTTTGGCAACCTGGAAAATCAGGGAATTAGAAGGAAAATCTCAAACTAAAAACCATAACTGAAAAGTTAGCTCAATAGCCTAAAAATTCAAAACAAACACACAAAGAGATAAGGAACAAGTAACCCAGTAACCTAGGCACTGTATGCCCCAAGTCCAATATCAAAACAAGCCTTGACCACAAGCCTAAAAATAATTGAAAACAAACAGAGAAAAAGAGACATAAGGAAGGAATTCAACCTTGAGATCTGCAAATGGGGGGATCTTCAAAGAGGGAAAATGAGAATTGTTTATGAGCGAGGCCAATATCAAAGAGAATGAGACCAGAAGAAGGGTCATTCACGATAATGTCCTTCACAGGAAGCCATAAGAAAAGCTCTTCCTGAGAAAGACCTTCTAATCCCTTAAGATGTCCAAAGCTAAGATTGGCTCTCACTACACTCTCAAAGAACACTCTGTTCTCAAACTTGGCCATGCATGGCTGATCCAAATGAACCTCTAAACGCCCCGTTTCGTCTAATTTGTATGACTTTACGCTTTCTGGAAACAACCCACTTGGTAGACCATAGCTTCGAAGAAGCTCATGCATTGAAGAAGATGAAATTGTTAGAGGAAGAAGAAGAAGAAAGAAGGTGAGAATTAAAGATCTGGGTTTTGCAGGCATTGTGAAGAAGATGAAGAAGGGTTTGATGAAAGAGAGAGAGAGAGAGAGAGAGAGAGAGAGGTGGGTGATTGAGGTTTAAAGTGAGGATTTTGATTGGCTTTAAGGTTTGAAGTTTGAATACTGTGTCTGTGTGGGTCTGTAACTCAAAAGAAAAAAGTGCGAAACAGAGAGGATTGTTGGTAACAATGACATTATTTCAAGGTTCCCGGTTGGCATGACGGTCTGCGAAATTACCAAATCACCCTTGCATGTTCGGCAATTCCAAGGAATAATTAAAAGTGAGAACTTTATATAAAGTTTGAGTTACATCGTATACATTACAGTTTTTATGAACTGAGTGGGTTATACAAAGGAATGAAGTTATGAGTTTCATAAATCATGAATAAAATAATTTATTATTAGCACTTTTATATAATATCTATTTATATCGATAAATATATCAATTTCCTTATATGTAAGTGAATTGTTACTATTATTATATCCATAATTTCAAAAGGAAATAAATAAAAATGTAAGATAAAAAAAGAAAGAATGCACTGTAATTATATTTACTTTTTTTATCCATGATTTATAGTTCTTCTTTTATATTACTCTCTGTTTTTGAGAGTATGATTTCTTAGATTTTATACTCATTATTTTTAAAAAAAGTAAAAAGAAAAATACACTTTGATTTAGTGTTGTTTTATATTTAATGGATCAGTGATTACCATTGAGCTAAATTGTTGAAGAGATTGCATTTAAAATAAAGTTATACACAATTGAGTGCACTTCGACGTAGATTGCTACATATTTTTTTGTATCACCAAGCTATTTTCTTTTAAATAATGTAAGAATCTAACCGTAGAATAAGACAAAGCAACTTGAATATCTAAAGTTGGAACTTGAAACAAAAAAAGGAAGCGACGTAGTATTTTAATGGATTAATTATGAGATTGGAAAACAACTTTGGCTTTACGATTTGTGATTATGATTTTATTTTAAGAAACAAAAGATTTGAATGTGCTTTGATATTGTCTTTTGGCGCTTTGGCCTTAAGCTGCTTCACTATGATTGCGCTGCTTTTATGCTCTTTCCAACATGAAGCTAAACCCTACGTGATGATGTGTCGAAATTTCCAGACATTAATTATTAATTTTGATTTTCTTGACTTGGTTCATTTTGTATTTTTAGTTTCTTAAAAAATTTAGGTGAACTAAATTTTGAAGACTCACAAAAAAGTTTACATGTCAAATAGCATATAGCATTTACAAAATATTTTGGGACACCAATTGTTATTTTAATTTGGTTGGATCTACTTATTTAATTATGATCTTTAATATAAAACTTAGATAACTAATTTATAGAGAATAAGTGAAATGGTTAAGTTTAAAAAATGATTGTTGATTTTCTTAAAATAATGTTCTTTGATCATCATTTACATTGGAATTATGTTTGATGAACATTTTTTCCATATATACATGATATAGATAATTTAAACAAAATATTTATCTATTCAAAAGACAAAGTAGCTAGATTAATGTTTTATATTCCTATATATTTAAGAAAGGCAAAAAAAAAAAAACCAAGGAAATACTTCTTTTTGCTCTTATTATTATAAAGACCTTTTAAATAGCATTTAGAAATAAAGGATGGGAGTAGCTGAAATGAGGATGTTGAGATGGGTGTGTGGTCATACAATAAAGGATAGAATTAGGAATGACCATATACGCGATCGAGTTGGAGTGGCACCTATCAGTGAGAAAATGGTAGAAAATCGTTTAAGGTGGTTTGGACATGTACAAAGAAAGCCATTAGATGCGTCAGTGAGGAGGGTAGATCAAACAGTCTGGAGTCCGATTAAGAGAGGAAGAGAGAGACCCAGGAGTACACTAAGGGAAGTTGTAGAGCGAGATCTTTTAGTGAATAATATATCTAAGGATTTGATTAATGATAGAGCACAATGGTGTCGTGTGATCCATGTAGCCGACCCCACCTAGTGGGATAAGGTTTTGTTGTTGAAATTCATTAAATTATTGTTTTTCCATCTTAATGTTTCTCCCCTTAATTGATATAATGTTAAGAGTAGTTAAAACAATAAGAGAATTAGGGAAGAAAATAATAAATGAATGGCACAAATGAAAGGAGTTCTTAGAATAAGAACCACAACTCTAATAAAAAGGGTTTTTATTAGATTAAGGACAAAAAAAACCAAAGAGAACATTTTCTTTTAGGGAAAAAATTTCGAGTAATTTGGATCAATTAAGTTTCATATTTCAAATAGTACTAAGAAAATTATTTATATATAGATTACATGCCAACAAAATTCTAATATTAATTGTGGGAATTGAATACTTGTGCTCATAGAATATTCATCCTTTGTTCTTTTATTTGTTTGATTTTTCAAATCTTTTGTTACATAAAAAAAAATCTAGATCTAGACCTATTTTTTAGTTGAATGTACAAGTACCTCTATATACACACTAATGCTCACAACTTTTCTTTTTCTTTTTTTTTATTGAATTAAAGAGGTAGAAATAATCGATATGAAGATATAAAAGATATCAAATATGCAGTCTCCTATATAGATGAAAGTGTTTCAAGTCCCTAAGTTACAAGTTTATCAGCTAATATCCATTGCCACCCCTATATAGATATTTTTTTGCGTTCACACTCAAGTCAAAATTATAACAAGAAACCCTATAATTCATCTTGGATTTTGAAGGATATTTTTTAGTGCTCAAATATAATCTTTGAAAACTTACAACGGAAGGTTGGATCTATGAACAATATTCCTCTCAACCACCCTTTATGGTGATTGATGCAATCTAGGCTGTCAGCAACTACTGTTCAAATTGTTGCAAACCTATTAGTGCATCTCCCTTTAAAATGGCAACCAATTAAATGGAATGCCAATCTTGTTAGAGGAGTTATATCCGCTTTTGTAGCCAATTTAATTCTACATATTAAACTTTCCTTCACTCAACAATCCGACAAATTCATATGGAATAAAAATTTCTCAGGTAACTATAATGTTAAGGATGGTTTCAAGATATAAAGGCAAAGCACATATTGCTCTTAATAATCCTTTTGGAGGATCCTTTGGTCTTTGTTCTTATACCAATGAAATCTCTATTATATTCATTTGGAAAACTGCTTCACAAAACCATTCCTTCATGTGACATCCTAACCCAACATTATCTTTCTTCGAAGGGTTATTGTGTGTTTGGATGTTCTAAACCTGAGAAATTGGATCATATTTTTATATCATGTCCCTTCACAAGTGTAGTTTGGTTTGGTTGCGTGTCTATTACTCTGCCAGTTATTGATTTTCATGGTATACAAAGGTGGCTTAAAAATATTTTGTTATGTATAAACAAGGATGGCCTCCAAGAGAAAGGTGTCTCAATCATTAGTATCTTAAACATCTTATGGAGGACAAGAAATCGAGATCTTCATGAAGTACACATCTCAACACCACAATCGTTCATTAAGGAAGTGCAGCATTGGGCCTCATTCATAAATATTAGCTTATCTTTCACAAATTTCATCAAAGCCATTTGCATGATCTTCGAATTGTTGCTCCAAAGTTCTGAATTTTAATTTAGATATGTTTGGTTGGACCATTATAATGCAGAAAAACAAATCGCATGGGAACTGTACAATAGAGCATGGATTTGTTACCGAGGGTCTTCTCTTCAGCTCATGATATGGAAGAAAGGCTTCCCACATGTATCCCACTGTGGTGACTTATGTTTCAGAACGTGTCTACATTGGATCCGAGGATCAAATTTCTTTTCTAATCTAAGGAAGGACAACCTTGAAGTTTATTGTTTGAAGATGTTTATGCATAATGATGGCGCACCAAAGGAGTCAACAAATATTATACATCATGATATTGTTCAAATGTTAAATCACTTTAATTTCTCTTCTATTAAGCTTGCGAACTCAATAGTGCCTAGGTTTTTCTAGTTTCTCAATGCTTGTCCTGTTTCTTATTTTACTCTGTAACAATTTTGCTAGTTAATTTTTTTAATGCATTTGATCTTTTGTAAAAAAAAAAAAAAAAAAAAAAAAAAAAAACTAGTGGGATAAAAAAATCAAATCTTACTCTTAAACAATTAAACCAGAAGCATTATGTGGTTATAAGAGTAGTGAACGTGGCTTTCTTTGTTTATTACTCTCTCTGCTTCGTGTTTATAAGAGATTGATACCCAAATCACCTGTTTTAATAAATAAGTTAAAATTAAAAAAAACCATTTAATATGTCCTTATTTATAACTGAGGAAGTAAGAGAGAGTAAAAATAAGATAGTAAAAAAGAATATGGAAGAGAGTATTATGAGAAAAAGATTAGGAGAGAAAATAGCGATTAATCAAAGAAAAAAATGATAAAACCATATCATATGATCAGATAACATAAACAAGCTCTTATAAATAAAACCAAGACAATTGAAATTTCAGTCCTTTTAGAGAGGAAAAATAAAAAGAAAAGAAGAGCGGAAGAGTATTTGATATGAGAAGAATATAATTGAGGTTGGATAAAAGGTGAAGATTATGAGTAAATATAACGTAACTGCGTACCATACAATGAGCATGTTTGGCTCAACTTATTTCCCAAAAATAAGTACTTATTATTTGGGGTAAAAATAACTTATTTTGTTGGTAGCTTATTTTACATGTTCGTCTCAACTTATTGTTAATTTGACTTAAAAGTAATTTATAGCTTATAAATCAAAATAAGCATAAGCTGTTTAAAACAATTTATTTCTGACTTATAAGTCACTTATAAGGTGGGGCCCACAAATTCTGACTTATTTTTCACATCTAATCATAACTTACCCAAACATACACAATCTGACTTATAAAAAATAAGTCACTTATAAGTTATTTTTTTCACAGCTGACCTAAACATAAATCTCATTACACAATCTGACTTATTTTCAATCTGACTTATATATAAATCACTTTTTTAAGTCCATCAAAACACACCAATGCCAACAGAAGCATTCATTGATTTCTTTGTTAACCTTGAATTTTGCGCAGGCTAATGATAGTTAATGGATTTTTTGTTTTTTGTTTTAAAAAGTATTCATTTAGTTTGCCTTTTATTTTCTTTCAGTTAAACTACTAATTTTAATAACGATTCAAAGGAGTTACACAAAAATGAAACCAATCGATGGAAATAAAATTTAAATTGAACACGTTAAATGACGAAAGAAAAATACTAAAAGACATAATATCAACTAATTTTTATTATTCTGATAAAAAACTGATATTTATTAAATTATATTTTGATACTATCTTTGATGCAAAATGTAGGCGCTGAATTACTGATTTATAGATATTGAGAGAATTAATGTAGTTATTTGTAAAAAAAAAATGTGTATTAGTTTCTCTAAAATTACTCTTTATTTACTACCAACATTAACGGAATCCATAACATATGCAATAGTTAATGAAAAATGCTACTATGAAGTTAGATGGCAAAATAGATTGACTTCATAAAAAAAAAAAAATAGATTGATACCTTACATTTAAAATCAAATTAAAATAAACCCTTCAACTAACTCTACACTTAGGATTGAAAGGAATATGATCAATGTTTCGAAAGTTGGGCCGAATGCGAGTCCAAAAGATCAACTATTGTGGTTCTAAGTAAAAGTTGAAAGAGGCGGGCCGTTTATTCGGACTGCCATAATAATTTATTTTAAAATAATATCATATACATATAAAATGGTATAAACAAAATTAGTTAAATCTATTAAAAATTTAACATTGTCACAGCATATGTCCCAATACCAATTTGATTTTGTTACAAAAAATTAAAATTTATAGATTTCAAATTCATTTATAAAATAAAAAATGTGAGATATTTATTTATTTAATTTGTATAAAATAATTTGCATACAAGTATTATTCTGCTCAGAAAAATGTTGGGAATTTTATTTTTATTTAATTCTTATTTAGTTATATTAAAATATAAAATATTGGGAAAGATCACATTGAACGATGACCGTAAAAATAAGAAAACCCAGAGAAGTCACATTTTGGTTTTGCATCTTTTATCCAATAATCCAATGAACTTTCATTTTCAGTTTAGATTTTGGACCTCCACTCCAGGCCGGCTAATGGTTTAGAAGGCATAACTGTCTGGTCCAACTCGGTTCTCAAAACATTGGGTATGGTCAAGGAGTTTTTTAATCTAAAAAATTACATGACGAAGATGAAGTGGAATTGGAATAAGAAAACGAATAAACAGAATTGTGTTTTAAAAGCATGTTTGACTCTATGCAAAAAAAAAAAAAAACATGTTTGGCTTGTAATGGAGAGGGGGAAAGGAGAGAGAAAGGAGGCAGGAGGAGACAAAGGTAAAATGGAAAGAAATTCATTTTGGTAGGGGCTAATTGGTCCAAATAATTTGATTTCATGGAACTATGTTTTATACCTGATTTTTCCTTGCCTCTTATTAGTTGGAAACTATCTCCTTTGAAATCCTGTAATTGTGTATCAAACGTTCAAAAAATGAAAATCCATTTCCAATTCTCTTTCCCCTGCTACCAATTCCTATATACCAAACGAAATACAAGAAAATTATCTCCTCCCTTCACTCTTCCTTCCAAATGAAACGAGAGGCTGGAAGAGAGATTTTTTTAGTTGAGGGGTATTTTGTTAATATTGAAGTAACATCTACTAGGGATAATGGTGATGGTGTTTCTACTCTCATTTTAATTAAGAGGCTATAGATACTTTTACACCACCAAAAAGTATATGGTTCTAGAAGCACTTTGATCAAAAGCTCAAGGATAATATTACACCTTGACCCTAAAAAATATATAAAAAATACAACTTATTTCCAAAAAAAAAAAGCCCTTTATTTTTGGAAAGACTTAGTAGATGAGAGAGACTAACCAATAATTAATGGACTTATCGATAAAAGAAGAAAAGTGTTAAAAAACCACCACAAAATCTGTTTCATGAGTACCTTATTTATTTATTTATTTATTGAACTGAGCATGAGTACCTTATTGAAGACCTTGTAAATTGGAGCTTCTAAATAGAAAATTAGTCACAATTTGCGTGAAAATTCAAGCTTTTCAAGCCAATTGTAAGGATGAAAAAAAAAAACGTTTAACTGTAAATTCGTCCAATCTATCTTCATATAGCATATTCATACAATGATATGGTGAGAAACTTTTTGGTTCTTACACAAATTGTTTGGTGACAATAGATCTCAAGTTCTTGAAGATACAAACTGAACATCCCCCATTCATAGCACACTCTGTCCATAACCACATTTCTCAAGATAACTCTTGAAACTACTCATACATCTTAAAAGAACACTAGGCATCTGGAAAGGCTCCCAACACAGGGAACGTATATGAGCAGCACATATGGAGCAGAGGCATGAAAAAAGTCAATTCTTGGCATTTTTCATTTGGTTTTACTCTTACCAAAATTGTTGACCTACAACAAAAAAAAAGCAGAACTAACTGCAGCTGGTGTAGTTGATTAAAAATCTTGAATAATAACAACGAAATAAATGTATTGTCAAATATTGTGCAAAGATGCAAACTGCATCAATCATCTTAGCAATTGATTCAATTTAATTATCTGTTGCAAGAAGTAACCAAGAACTTCTAAACAGAGGACTGTAGAACAGAAATAAACTACCTCATGTTGAGTTCTTAAGAGTCTCATTCTGAGGTAGCTGTCTCTTGCTTTGGTCTTCTGCGTTCTGGCGGTGGGCCATCTCTCCTTCTCTCATACCTTCTGCTCTCATTTTTGGATCCACTGCGTTTTGGTTGATAAGTAGGGTACTTGCATGGAATGATCTCCCCATTTATATACTTATCCCCTACATTTAAAACCAAGCGTTCAAATTCTGTCTTGAGAAAATCCGGATACAGAATTGAACAGATGGATCCTTGGCTTCGAAACAAAGAACTACTTACCTCCATAATCCTTATTCTTAACATCTATATAAGAGTCTGGCAACACCCAAAGAACCCCAGGCAAGCCTACAAGCAGAAACTCACAAATAAGACGAGATGAAAGTACTAGTATGGAAGTCCCTAAAAGCTGATGGATAAGACAAATCCAAAGATGAGATTTTACCCTTAAATTTCTCAGATGTTGCTTCATCAACAGTGCACTGAAATCCAGTGTAGGTAGTGGTACTAAAGGCATACATGTTCTTCTTAGCTTCTTCCATGCTGATTCACAAGCACCAAGATGTAATAAATTAGGAAAAATAATTCCAAGCATTAGATCTAATCAAAGAACACAATCACAACATTTCATCATGAAATTTTATGTTCCTTCAGCATGGAAGTCACACAGGCAATTTTGCTCATGATACTTGTTTTACTGAAGACTAAATGGATGAAATGCGCATACTTGTACTCTCATTATTTACCCTTCCGTGCCAACCACCTCAAAACAAATAAAACTACCACAGCATACAAGCCCCATTTCTCAATTTGTCTAACTTTTTGTTCCAACATTATTACCACTTATTGATTTCAAGAAAGGTAAAAAGGCGTAAGTCTAGCTGTTAGCTATCAACCTCACTGATAGAGCTGCAATATGAGCAAAAAGTCATTTTTCAAGAGCCAACCGTGAGTGCCTACCAGCAACCGCAAAACTAAATTTATCTAAGTTTGTTCTTACAATAATTAGTCAAACCACTAAATCTTGATAATGATTTATTCATTCGTTATTCACATGAAAACAGCTGTTTTATCCCAAAACATTTCAGTCGAAAATTAATCTTCACAGTCATCAAATTATATTATATCATATCGATTTATTGAGTCAAACACACACCCCATATGCCAAAATGAAGATAAAATCAAGACAAATCCCATTCCTCCTTCAAAAGGAAACATACAAATATAAACTAACATCAGAAAAACCCCAAACACCACAAGAACACAGCTAGTCAGATACCCCAATCGCTTAAAGTCAAGAAAACCACCGAGGAAAAAAAAAAAACAAATTCAAATCAAAACCCAACTTTTAAACTTCAATTATTTCAACAAAAACAAATAAAAAGGAGGGAATTTTAAGAAAAAAAGGTACCTTCCAAGAACAGTGGCGAGAGTATTGAGATAAGTATCAATCATTTGTTCCCTAGTAGGAGCAGGGTCCTTAGGGAACTCCATAACAATAAGCCAATGGTTATAATCACAACCAGGAAGCATAATAGTCTCTCTCTGTTCACCACTACTGCTTCTCTTCGCAGAATAATCGCCATCGACGGCCGACGGAATCAATGTTCGGACACGTGTACGGGTGGGATTCGAATGCGGAAGATTCCATGGGAATCGAAGGCTGGTGGTACCTGTGTTGTTGAAGATTAGGGTTTTAGGGTGAGAATGAAGGGTTAGGGTTTTAGGGGAGAAAGACAAAGGCACTGTCGCCATTGAAGGAAACGATGTTGGGAGAGAAAATGGAGAGACAAATGTGTTTGTGTGTGTAGTGTTGTTGTGCTCTGTGTGTGTGGGAATTATTGTTGATAAGGTTCTGAAATGAGATTGTGATATTTTTCTCGGTTTATATTGGCCTCGACTCATACGACGTCGTTCTTTTTTTTTTTTTTTTTGGTTTCATGCTTGATCCTTGTTTGACACATTTTTAATGGGTTAAGATGGAAATACAGTACTACCTCTTTTTTCTTTTTTTAAATATTTTTTAAATATAAGATTACTTTAACTTTTTTTTTAGAAATTAAGAAGTTAAATAGACCATTTAATTTTAACGTATCTTACATGTAATTGTACCATACCATACTAGTTTATAAGTAAATAGGGGTAGAAATAGGTTAGACTTATGTAGGCTTCAACTAAATAGGTCTGAGCCTGATTAAAAATGTAAAATTTAAGCCTGTGTTTGAGCCTGTGTGTAAGCTTATTTTTAGGTCTGAGCCTGAGCCTTCAAAAGGCTTGATAAGGCCTGAAAGCCTATTTAAAAGTTTATTTAAAACCAAAACTCTTAAATATTCTTAAAAGCCAGAAGTGTAAGCTCATTCCACAAGTGTTGTAAGGATACTCCTTACATTTCATCAGCTAAGTAAAGTTGACAGTAACCTGAAATGATGGGCTTATTACTTTCTAAACATAAGTTGGTATATGATCCATAATTTCTTTAAAACAACGCTTAAAACAACAATTCCTATTATTCACGAGGGAGATTTTGTTTATTCTTGGTAGTCCTCTTTCGGCCCAAGGAATTGTGGGTTATATATATCAAATGAGCCCATATCAAGAAAGCTGGCACGTGATATCAACCCAACCCAATAAATATATGAACATCTCTAATTGGGATGGATACTGGAGCATTTAATTTAACTTTTTTTGGCCCAACATCAAGCATTTCATTTCTAAATTCACACTCTCTTCTCTTTTCCTCATTCTTATATGACCTATTCGTAGAGCTTTCATGACAGTTTCAATATGGCCTCACCTATGATCATCACTTGGACTCATAAGATGAAATAGGATTTTTGTGTTCAAAGTTTTTATCCCATCATACTCTATCCTATTCTACGTGTTAGTCTGTTATGATTGTTTTTTAAAATGGTCATTATTGATGTTCTTTGTGAGATTGCTTCAAGTGCTTATCTTCTTTCCCTATACCTCCTTTTATTTTTGGATTCAGTTTTCTCACCCTCCTTTCATGTGTGTGGCTGGTGTTAACAGGTCTAGTAATATATTGATTGATATTACCCCTTAATTTTCAATTTTTCAAACATGAAGTTCAACATTTAAACTTATATCATATATATTTTGAAGCTAAAATCATATGAGAGTGTGCCCACCTAATCCAACCTTGATACTCTCTACAGCAAGAAGCAATTCAAGATATCAATTTGATCTTATGACATGAAATCACATCTTTAAATAAAGGAAGTTAGGTTAAGTCTTGCTTGGAATGTTATACTAGTCCCTCTAAATATATAAAAAAACAATTTAAACAAATTTCAATCTAATGAAAGAATTTATAAAAATATTAAAATGTCATAAGATTGATTTTAAAACAGTAAGTGAAATCAAAGGAATAAAAATAGTACTTTTATATTTATTTTTTAGATGAAAAAATCCTCAAAAAATTACCAACAAATGTTGATCCAGTTGGTAAAGGATTTGGCTCATAATCAAAAGGTTGTGGGTTTGAATCCTACCGGTGTGAGAATCTTGTTGATGGGTGATCAATCTATAAGTATCTCTGTAAGTGCTCTTTGAGCTTGAAGGCCTATCTTAGCCCTAGTAGTCCCTTGAGACCCAATTCATCTAAACTTTTACGTATGAAAAAAAAATGAATCCTCAGAAAATTTATTTTTTGGGTATGAAAACACATACTTTCACCCAGGTAGGCAACAGACAATTCTAGAGACAATAATAGCCCAATTAAAATCTGACAACCTTGTTGGTCCAAATAACAAAATAAACTGGGTAACATTTGATGGGCTTGGCAGTATAAACATTTTTTAAAGGATGGTGAGCAAATGTGCAATGTTAATCTTGACAAAGTCCTTGAGTTTTAAAATTTACAGTAAATTCCAAAATGTTTAGCTATGTATGAAGATGATTTTTTTAACAGCTTGAATATCTTTGCCCCATATCCCTTCATGTTTTTTCCCTAATAATCAATATTGTATTGGCTATGAGAATTTTGTTTGTGTTTCTTTTGTTCTTTGATCTGTTTTTGTTCATGTGTTTGTTTTGCTGAAGATATAACTTCTAATCTGGATACCAATATAAGTTTTCCTATAATGACAAACAATATAGTTTTATTTTATTAAGGGTGCAGATTATATGTTTGAAATCCACTAGCCATTCCTACAATCTGTCAATTTTTTTTTTTTTTGAATATGTCCTGATATTCATTTAAGATGTCAACAAAACTCAGATTGGAAAAGAATTTGATCAATTGATTCCCTTTATTGAAACTATGTTTTTTATTTATTTTTATTTTTAATTGGTCAGTGGCTCTTTTACCTTGGATGTCCATTTAGGTGCAATTGTAATCTTACGTATTTCAAGGATAGAAATGCTAAATTGTGTTAACACAACACGTAGACCCCACAACTTTATATATAAAATTTCTTTCTTATCTTGTTTAATCTTATCCATCGCTTGTATTTTGGGGAAATTTTGTGATTAAGGTGTAAGTAGCTTGTTTACAATTTTTATTTTGAAAACCTCGTGAGATTATATAGTTGACTACACCCAGAAGAAGAACTCAGCAAATAAATGAGTCCAAATTAATATAGCCAAAAATACTTTTTTTAATAGTCGGATACCCAGATTAAATATCTAGATTAGGTGGAACTAATGGAGGCACGAAGATACTAAATCCTTGAAAATGAATGAACCTTCCCAACTTTGCAGGTCAATAATAATTTTAAAAAAATGAAATGAATGGGACTTGTATGTTTAAAAAATACATGATCTCTAGTTAACCTTATCGTTTTCCCCCTTAAATATGTGTAATATATCAGTAAGTTCACCAGAACTTCATTAATTGGCTAAATCTAATTTAATGCAGAAGTAAAAACAGTTCCAAACAAAAAGAAACATACAAATAAGTTACTTAATATTTGTCACAAAACGTTGAATTAAGTCAGCAGAAAGCCATCACAAATAATTAAGATTATATTTAGTAAGAAAAGTCCTCCATTGTTGTCCACTTATAAGTGTTTCTTTAAGGCAAATTTACATTATATTATTTATTTAATTTGTATAAAATTATACTATGGATATGCAGGAGAAGTTTAACCATCACGGACGGTGCAAAATCAAATAAAAAATAATCTTAGAAGGGTCAGCCTTTCAGTTACATATTTTAAAATTATTTTAAGTGATTAAACATTTATGGCCTTGAGTATAAAATCATCGATTTTGAATCGAATTTATTTCAAAATCTCTATAGTATTAAAAAAATTTACAAAATGTATAAAGTATAAGAAGTAGGGCCCTAGAGAGTATTGCTCATGTCAAGATATTAATTCATATCAGCTTATCAAATTTTATTGGAAGACAAGATCCAACTTTAACACTTGTTTTAAGTTTTAAGGGCTCGTTTGGAATAGTGTTAGCGAGCTTCAAAAGTTTTTTTTTTTTTTTTTGTGTGTGTATAAAGGACAATTCATTCAAATAAAAAAGTTACGTACAATATTACATAACTTAAATAATCAAGCTATGTCCTTCAACTATATAGCTTTTATGTCTAAAGACAAAGAATCTCATTGTTCATTATCATCTTCCTCATTTAATCATCCTACCACCCTCTACCAAGTCCTATCGTGTAATGGCTGGAGTATTCTGATGTATTGATATACCTCTGATTCTGGATGTCAATGCAAAATGCAAATTTTCTTGAATAGGACTCTAATTCAATGTTTTGATGAATGAAAGAAAATCAAGTTTCAATCTTTGAACTTCAATCTCAAATATGTCAGGTCAGCAATTCATTGGATTCAAAATTGTGACTTATTTCTTCTAACTCAATCTCTTACAATCATCTCATCCATACCCAGTTCATTGCTACCATCACAATCCTCTTTGCAAGCTGACATTGTAGGAACAGATATCAACCTCATGTTAAAACTTTTTCAATCACATTCCTATGTGGCTGTTGACAAAAGACAGCTATATTCTTTTGTGAGGTTGAGACAAAAAAACACTAGTCGGATGAAAAATGATGCTTGGCATGGTTTTAGAGTCAATTGACTTTTTACGCAAAGGTCAATTTAAATCTAAACAACTTATTCTAATTTCTGGATTTCAATTTTTGACTTTTCGTTAGATTCACACAATTTGAGAATTAAATGATTTTTTTTATGGATCATCAAAATAATTCTTTGGTGATTGTCAAACAGAATTTACTCGAACACAAATTGTATTACACTAATTGGCTTCTACTCAAAATTCATTTTGTAAAAATCAGTTAGGATAATAAAAGTCATTTTCAATAAACATTAATCCGAATAAGCTCTAACTTCAAAGAATTTATAGATGAGAAGACTTGGTGTCATAAAACACACTAAAATTTCTCTTTCCATGTATGATATGAAATTGTAATTGATCGAACATTTTCTCACTTTTTTTTGGCCCAACAAATTTACCCCTATATATTATATTAATTGTTGTTCCATACATACACTACTCCTTACTTCTTTTGTCATTCTAACAGTAACACCCTATTTACATCAAAATAATCATAACCTTTACACTCTATCCTGGATCAAAATCCACCCATCCAGCATCCTGCATCAAAAGATTCATCAACATAGTTGGCAGTCTTGTCGTCCAGTCTCTTGGACATGACCCCTGGACAGCAGCCTTGGCAACCCAGTCGCTTACCAAGTTTGCTTCCATTGGAACCCATTCAAAAGATAGGTCCCCCCTTAGATTCCTTGTAGCAAGGATATTTTCCAAAATAATCTGACTTCTCCGACTCAGAGAACTCGCCTTCTCATTCAAACACTTGATGAGAGTTTGATTATCATATTCAAAACATACATCTTCCAGCTGATTATCAACAACAAAGTTTACTGCTTCCTGCATTGCCAAGCATTCACCCAAATAAACTGACTTAAGACTCAATAACTCTAGTTGTCCCATCAATTAACCATCCATTTGAATCTCTAATTACAAATTCTATTGCTGCCATATTTTCCTCTTGATTAAAAGCACAATCTGTCTTTGCTTTTAATGCATTTCCTTCAGGTTTCCAACACTTTCTCCTTTCTTCATCTTCCCTTGTCCATTCCTGTGATATGCTTTCTTCTGCTAAATTCCATCCTCTTCTTTCCAAAATTCCTGCAACATTTTCCCTGCCTGAGCAGAAGTAAAAACTGGGTCAGGATCTTTTCTCTCAAATATAAAGCTGTTTCTCCCTTTCCATATCTGCCACAAAATCATTACTATTAGGGCCTTCTGCCATTCATTTGGATTTAGGTCGGTCAAAATATTTGTTATCCACATCTTTATATCAAAACTCTCTTCTTGATCAAAATTGAAACAAAATGGGCTGCCAAACCATGCTCTTTGTACCCATGAACAGAAGCAGAATAAGTGTTTAGAGCTCTAAATCTTGCATTTGCAAATTAGGCATATTTCACTCACACTTACTCCTCTCTTGTTCGAGTTTTCAAAGTTTGGGAGAGCATTAGATAGAAGCCTCCATGTAAACATTTTAATTTTGTGAGGCGCCTTTAGTTTCCACACCTCCCTCCATAATTTTTGTGAGTTTTGAGATGTACTAGCTCTATTCTCTTGTCTCTTATCCACCAGGTTCAATGCTCTTTTATATCCCTCTTTTACAACATATTCCCCTCTTTTACCTCCACTCCATCTCCACCTACAATCCCTATTATTCCTACTATTGGTGTATTTAAAATAGCTCTTAGTTCAAACTCCTATAGTCATTCCTCAATGAGAGATATTCCCCACCCATTTAAGTCTCTAATCTCTCCCACCAATAGGTCAGCAAAACATTCAAAAGGACATGGAGATAAAATCTTTTTACCTGGTATATCAACTAGCCACAGATCTGCCCAAAGTCTTGTACTCCTCCCAGTACAAATGCTTGCTATAATGTTTTCTTCCAGCACTCTCCTTCCTTTAATAATGCTTGTCCAAATCCATGATGCTCTTTTTCCCTTCTTTGCTTCAAGAAATCCACATCTGGGGAAGTATCTGGCCTTTAGTATTTTGACCCATAGCTACTCTGGTTCCTACAAAATTCGCCAACCAAATTTTGCTAACATTGCTAAATTAAATGCTTCAAAATCTTTAAAACCCAGCCCCCTTCCATTTGGTTCCTTTTAAGATTTTATTTTGAGACCTAATGTATTTTCCTAATTTCTTCAGTACTTTTCCACCAAAAACCTGAGATTATTTGATCAATTTTCTTGAGTATAATTTTTGGAAAGAGGAAACATGACATAGGATAAACTGGAATAGAATTGGCTACAGCTTCAATGAGTACCTCTTTCCCTGCCTCTAATAGGAAATTCTGTTTCCATCCTTGCATCTTCCTTTTGAGCTGGTCGATCACAAAGTTGAGAACTTGAGCCTTCTATCTCCCCCAAGTGATTGGTAATCCCAAATAATTCCGTGGGATATTTACAGCATGTACCTAGAATATTTGGCCAATTTCATGTCTTAGTAATTCCTAAGTATTTTTTGAGAAAAACAAGCAAGACTTTGTTGTATTTATCATTTAACCCGATGTTGTACAATACTCATCTAGCAGGTTTTTTAAATTTTTGCATCCTTCTAATTCTACTTTCAAGAACAATACTGAATCATCAGCAAAAAAGCTGTGGGTTATAGTTGGACACCTCGAAGATACTTTAATTCCTTTGATAATACTTTGTCTTTCTACCTTTTCAATCATTCTATACAACGCATTACTCATTATAATGAAAAGTTAAGGTGACAAGGGATCTCCTTGCCTTAAACCTCTTTTTGGAACAACTTTTGAAATTCTTTTTCTAGAGAACATGACCGAAAATTCAACAGAGTTTACACACCACATTATGCGATCCACCCGTTGTTGACAAAAACCCATTTTTCAAAGAGTAGCACACAAATAATCCCATTCAACCCAGTCATATGCCTTATTCAGATCTAGCTTATTTGCAACCTCACACGGGCCTGACCCCCTTGACTTCATATGGTGGAATGCCTCATGTACCACAATAATGTTGTCTTGGATTAATCTTCTCAGTACAAAGACTCTTTGGTTTTCCGAAATCATTTTTCCAAGTAAAGGTTTCTGATGTTTTGAGATCACTTTGGAAAAAACTTTGTAAGAGAAGTTACACAGACTTATAGGCCTATAATCACTGACTGTATCTAGGTACTCAACTTTTGGAATTAATACAAAGTCAACACTATTTATTTCATGCAATTGAAAGCCACTTTGAAAGTATTTTTGGATTAAAGAACATACCTGAGGTCCCACTGTTTCCCACGCTTTTTGATAGAACATCCCTGTGAACCCATCTGGTCTAGGTGTATTAGTTCCTCTTAGCTCAAAAATTTCTTTCTTCACCTCTTCATTTGATACTATTGCCATTAATTTTGTGTTGTCCTCCTAAGTTATGATTTCCTCCATACAATTCAACACCTCATTGAATCTTCTATGTTCCCCTCTTGAGAACAAGCGTTCATAGAACTTTGAGAAGTACTCGCCTATCCAATCCTCCTTGTCCACCCATTCATCACTTTCATCCCTTATCCTTGTAACCTCGTTCCTATTTCTCCTACATAGTGTAGTCATATGGAAGAACTTTGAATTCTGGTCACCATATTTGAGCCACTGAATACGTGATTTTTTTTAGCCCAAAACAACTCTTATTCCCATAGCTCACTAATTTTCTTCTTTATTTCCACAATTTCTTTTGTTGTTTCATCATTCCACTCCTTATTCATACAACATTGCACTTTATCAACAAGTTTGTTAATGATTCTTGCATTATTGCCAAACTCTTTTTTGCTCCACTCTAGCAGGATCTTGCTCAGGTTTTCTAGATTAGAAGCCAGTTCACTAATTGTTTCTTCATTCCCGCCCCCTTTACAATTAGCTTTAATTATCTCCAACAATTTCGGATAACTTAACCATCAAGCATCAAACCAGAATAATCTTGGAGTTCTTGACTCATCGTGGCTATACTCCATCCATATCATGTAGTGATAAGAGCCAATAGCTTCAAGTACATAGCTTTGTCCCTTCGGGTATTTTATTGTCCAATGACGATTAATCATCACCCGTTCAGTTTTTCTCTGATGAACTCTTCTCCCTCCCGGTTATTTGCCCATGTAAACCTATATCCTAGCTTCCAGCTCCATCATGGAATTGTTACTCATAAATCTTCTAAATCTCTGCAGGTCTCTTTGTGAACTTATATTCCCTCCTTCCTTAATAGAATGTTAGAGCAATTCATTAAAATCCCCTAAAATGCACCACAACTTGTTCTGGTTCAGCTTCAATCTTTCAAGATTACTTCATCACCTAACTTTTTGATGATATTCATGCGGTACATGAACTAGCGTTATTAGCCCAAGCTCTCTTCCATCAATAATCACTTCCTCCAGATGAATTATGTTTCGATTTATTACACTCTGCTCAAGCTACACCCCTTCTCTCCATCACAATACAAGTCCCCCGACCCTCTGGTTAGATGGCAACATACTCCATTTTCATACTTCAATTTCCTCCTTAACTTTTCTACTTTTTCCTTCTTCATTTTTTGTTCCCGACAAAAAGATAATGTCAAGTTTTAGCTTCCAATATTGGAACCTCATATTATGATTTGTTAAGGTGGTTCCAAATCCCTAACAGTTCCACCCTAAACAACTCATGGCCCCTTGGTGGTTGTAGATGGCCAACCACCAAGCTCTCTATTCTCTCCCTTAGATTTATTATCTAAAAATAAAGCCCTTTTTGTTCTGTTGCTTTTATATTTATATCTGCGTACTCTTTTGAATCCTTCTCCTTCCACAAACATAACTTTCTATTTCCACATCAACTTGAAATATCTCAACAGAAAACTTACCTTTTATTTCGGCGCAGCTCGTTGTGAATCCTAGTCCCCCATCGCTATAGTAAATCTGCGATAATTTCTCCACCTCACCTTCTATTTGTTGGCGTCGATATGAACCTCTTGGAGAATCATGTCCGTGTGTCTTTCTTCTTTTAGTCGATGGAGATTCCCATTCCTGATCTGCCTCTTTTTTGAATTAAACCTTCTTTACTTGATTTACAAGGCCCCCCAAAGGCTCCTCATTCCTCACCACAATTACTGCTTGTTGAAAGTTCCTGTGGCCCATCTCATTTTCTTAATTCCCTTTCCTTTCTATTTCCTGCGTTGGTCCAAACCTTCCCACCCCGCATTGATTAGATGAAGACCCCTCTTCATACTCCATAGTTTCGATTTGGGCCTCTTTTCCCAAATTAAAGGCCCTTTCCCTAGATCCTTCATTAATATCCTCTTTCTGCGATTGAAGATACTGTCCAACGTGGATTGCTCATAAGGAGGCCCCTCATAGTCACCATCCCCTCCATTGCGCCTTAAAAATTAATTATCATAATGTAGAGTTATTACCTGCCCAAAATAGCTCTCTGTCCTTTTGTACTTGTCTGTCTAAACATTGTACTATCTTCGAACTTTAATTAGTGACATTGTACTATCCCCTTTGTTCCTTATGATTGCTCTACTACTAGAAATCACCCGCTCTCATCAGCGGTGTGTGATTTTTTTTTAGGGTTGAGTATACATACTTGCGTCATACATCCTCTTAGGCTTATCAAGGGATCCTCATCATCATCTGTTCCACACAATCTTTCATCGTGCCCCAATCTTCCACATGTATAGTAAAACTTTGCTAACTTCTCATACCTGACTTTTACCTTTGCATCTGGTAACTCATCTGGCCTTGGAACTTTGAATATAGCCACTAAAGGTCTTTTAGTGTCAATCTCTACTTTGGCTCGATAGAAGCTTCTATGAGCAAATCTCTCATCCTCTTGGTCTTCCACCTAGATCACCTTACCAATCTTTTCCGCCATATCTCAAACATTCATGACCATCCTTCCCTCCGGAGGTATGTCATGGAATTGGACCTAAAACCACAAGTTTTGATTTGTATCTCACTATCGCATAGGAATGGTTTACTCCTTTCTAAGCTTAGCATATGTTGCCTTACTACCCACGGGCTCTCTTCTAACACCTTCTTAGATTCTATGGGATTTTCAAATGTAAATGATAAGAGGTTAAACCCAAGGATATTTACATCAAGTCTAGATTTTGGTTTCCATGCTGCCATTACATGCTTCTTCACCACCCCTGTACCTATTTTTTGTCCGATATCACCCTTTTGATAAGCTTCCTTTCCTCTTCATTTTTCGATGTTCCTCCCTACCATTGCATTTGGACTTGCTTACCTTCTATCCTTCCCACTCACCTCCCTATTCCCACTTCCAGGCTACAGTAAAGATTTCCTTCGTGGAGATTAGAGAGTGATAGAGTTCAGTACTATGGCTTTGCACTAGATTGGCGAAGTACTATTTCTAAGATTTACGAGATTTCCCCAATTGCTAAAAACTTGAGGATCGACCTCTTCTGATCGAACATTTCTCTTAACTTCATTATATGAGAATTTAATTAGATATATTTGCAGGAATAGGGGACTACATCTATCATATGCCCATTAGTAATAGTGTTAACCTAATTACTTATAATTGGGTATAACTGTTAGATTAAGATCAAATTTGACCGTTATTATGATTATTTATAATTTTGTTATCTAAGGATAATTTCAAGGGATTTAATTAGGCTAAGATCAAGTTCATTAATTAGGCTATCAGCAAGGTAATTTACTATAAATATTCCCTAATCCTCCTATATATTGTAAATGTTCATAACATAAAGAGATAGAAAAAGAATTACTTAGAATATTTCATGGTATTAGAGTTGCAACAGCCACAAGGTTTCATATCTTTGGTGGAGATGCCATCAAACTCTAAATCTAGCATCACACAAAAGTGGGATGATTGAAAATATGTCTCAAATGGAATTACCAACCTCAAAACTTAATTTGAGAAATTATCTCAAGCAACTAAGGGGCTAGGGTACAAACAATGCAAAGCAGATGATATACTATTCATCAAACAAAGTGAAGAAAAAATAACAATTCTTATTGTATATGTTGATGTTATAGTTTTGACATGTAATGATGAAAATGAAATCGCACAACTAAAAGATTTCGCTAGAAAATTTGAAATTAAGGATCTTGGTCCATTAAGGTACTTTCTTGGCATGGAAGTGGCACAAAAGCCATAACAGAATAAGCATATCCGAATGAAAATACACATTGGACTTACTAAAAGAAACGGGTCTACTAGGAGCTTGACTCGCCAACATGCCTATGGAGCTAAACTATGAACTTAAATTCACACAAGATGGGATAACAGTAAACAAAGAAAGATATCAAAGGTTAGTAGGGAAACTTATTTATTTATTTATTTATCACACATTAGACTTAACATATGTTATCTTGTTAGTGTAGTGAGTAAGTTCTCTAGCAACCGTAAAAAAGAGCACATAACAACAGTCCACAGAATTCTAAGGTACTTGAAGAAAAATCCAGAATAGGGACTTTTCTTTGCAAAGGGAATGTCAAGAGAAGTTGAGCTATTTATAGATGCTAATTAGGCAAGATAAAAAGGGGACAAACGATCTACTACCGGTTACTACTCTTATATATATGGGGAAACCTAGTTATTTAGAGAAGCAACAAGCAACTAGTAGTTTCCAGAAGTGTAGTTGATTCAGAACTCAGGGCCCTAACACTAGAAATCTGTGCAGGATTATGGCTGATCAGATTATTGTATGAACTATAAGTTGTAGCAGATGCTCATTAAAATCTGGTGTGACAACATATCAGCAATAAAAATGGCAAACAATACAATTCAACATGCAGATCTTACAAAACATGCAAAAATATATCAACATTTTATCAAGGAAATGGTGGACAATAATGTGATTGCTCTAGCTTATATTCCCTCAAGAAATCAAGTTGACGATGTAATGACGAAGTCTCTTACTCAAGAGAAATTTGAAGGTTTCAAAAACAATATGGAAATGATCAACATCTATTTGCCATCTTGAGGGAGAGTGGAGGAACATAAGCCTATGTCTATCATAAGCCCATTAGTAATAGGGTTAACATAATTACCTATAATTGTGTATAATTGTCAGATGGTAAGATTAAGATCAAATTTGACTATCATTATGATTATTTATAATTATGCTATCTTAGAAGGATTTCAAGAGATTTCATTAGGATGAGATCAAGGTCATTAATTAGGATAAGATCAAGGTCATTAATTATAAATATTCCCTAATGCTCTTATATATGGTAAACGCTCATAACATAAAGATACAAAGAAAGAATTACTCAGAATATTTCATGGTATCAGAGTTGCAACAGCCACAAGGTTTCATGTCTTTCAAAAAAGCCTTATGAATTAACATGTCTATGCTACAAATGGCAGAGATGCCATCAAAACTCCAAATTCGGCATCGAACAAAAGTGGGATGATTGAAAATATGTCTCATATGGGATTGCCAACCACTGATTCGTTTTCTCACATGCATACTACCTACTGCCTACTATCTCAACAACAATAATTACTTTCAATGGTCTCGCCATGCTTTAATGTTCATTTGAGACATAGTAAAGGGAAGAAGAATGATACCCAAGAGGATGGAACTCCCAAATTCTCTTGAATGGCCCTAGAAAAAAAACCCTAGCAACCCCTCTCTCTATGTCGCTCTCTCTCTCTCTCACTCTCCTCTTCTACCCTTCAAAATAACATACCCTCACGTATGATATAATTGTCATGCTCGCCGCAGTGACTACTTCTATGCTCTGCGACAAGGTGGCCTAACAGAGCCCGAAAAACAACTTGTCTCAACGAGACACTCAAGCCCAACACTGAGATTTGGCCCAAAATCCCCTTGATTCCCTCATATTTTCCTATAATACATGTGATCATTCACCTAAGTTCGAATTCTAAGCCTCAAACCCAAATTTTATTTACATTATAATCCTTTAATTTAATACCAATCATACAATTTCTATTCATCCCTTAGCTCATAAAATCCTCAATCTTCCACAAATGCCCAAATTTCTAATAATCAAATAAATCAAAATCCTAACTGTACCTCAAAACCCATATAATCATATTAGTAAATATTTCTACACTTACTTCAATAATCTCAAAAAATCATAATAGAACTCAAATTTATCCTCAAGTATATTTGAATCCATAGCCTAAACCTTGGGATGTTACAATGTTCCCCAACTTTTTAGGAATTTTGTCTCTAAAGTTTGCCAAAATGGAACCAAAACACAACAAGACAAATACAAAAGAACTAATGTATAACCACTCATCAAGGAAAAATATGAGGAAAATCACGCCGCATGCACTCCTCAGTCTTCCAAGTAGCCTCTTCCTTCATACCCCTCCAAAATACCTTAATCAATCAAATCATCTAATTTCTCAATTTCTTATCCTTCACATCCAAAATCTGCTGAGGATTTGCTCGATAGGTCAAGTTCTCACTCAACTCGACCTCATCCAGTTCAATCACATGCAAAGGTTCTGGATGATACTTCTTCAATTGGGAAATATAGAAAACATCATGCAAATTAGACAACTATAGGGGTAATGTAACTCTATAGGCGACTTAATTGATCCTCTCAATGATATCAAATGGACCCATAAACTGAGGGATGAGCTTCCTTGCTCAAATCGATCTACTAATACCAGTCATCAATGACACACGAAGGAACACATGATCTCCCACACTGAACTCCAATGGCCTATGTTGCTTGTCTGCATAACTCTTCTACCGGATATGGGCAGTCAACAGTTTTTGTTTGATCATCTCAATTTTCCTTGTAGTTTGATCAACCAAATCCAGCCTAATGATGGTCCTCTCATTGAGTTTGGTCCAAAAAATTGGGGACCGACACTTTCGGCCATACAACACCTGTGATATGGATACTAGTATGATAACTGTTGTTATAAGCAAATTCCGCTAATGGAAGATGTCTATCCCAACTACTTACTACCTTACAACTCAATCGCACAAGCTTGGAGCATATCCTCCAAGGTCTAAATTGTCCTTCGGTCTGACCGTCCGTTTGAGGATGATAGGCGGTACTAAACTTAAGCTTCGTACCCAATGCTGTCTACAGGGACTTCCAAAAGTCCAAAGTAAACTATGGATCCCGATGTGAAATGAAGCTCTCTAGAATCCCATGAAGTCAAACAATCTCATCAACATACAATTGAGCTAATCTGGAAAGCAGATATTTAATCCAAATCGGCTAAAAATAGGCTGACTTAGTCAAACGGTCGACGATCACCTAAATTGAATCATGACCTGATTGAGTCATCGGCAAACCCACTATGAAATCCGTATAAATGATGTCCTACTTTCACTAGAGAACCTCAAAGCTCTGCAATAAGCCACCTGGTCTTTGATGGTCAATCTTCACTTTCTGTCATGTCAATACTTAAAAAATGCATTACTCATTTGTGTGTTGGCAATCCTAATAATATTTATTTTAGAAGAAATATATATGATTACCCTTGATTCTCCAATTGAGAAGAGTTGATTTTTCCTTCCTGAGTTGTATTAGTAAAGTTATCAAGGTCTTCGCTTCTGCATTCAATGTTCTTCATATGGTTTTAATAGCGCCTCTACCTATTCCTTTTGTCTCTTTTCATCCATGATCTTATTGGTTTTTCTCTGGTAATCACCTATCATCATTGTTTCTTTTTAACCAATTCATTTGTATCTCTTCATTCATTTAAACATTCAACCTCCCTTTGCGGTCTTTTAGGTTCAATCTTAATGATCTAGTGGTTCAAGCTTATTTTTTGTGATGAAAGCCTCCATAGCACTGTGATGACCAATCTGGGGCTTTCTTGAACTACACTCTATTAATCTAATGTAAACTAATCAAAATAATGCTTGGATCCATTGAGAGTTAAAAAATGACCTAATTAGGCTAACAACAATATTATAATTGAGTTGAGTAAAATAATTTCTTCAAATTAAATAAAGGTTTTGAATTTAAACTATGTGGATAAAAAACATAAAATCCTATTGAAAGAGCTAGTGTATATTTAAAATTCAACATTTATTATTTTTTTATATCCAATACTTAGCATCATATGATTATTAATGAAATGGACCCTTCATATTTTTAATTTCAAATAATTGTCAGTCTATGATGAAGTGATAATCTCATTTAGCCAAAAAGTGCATGTAGCATATGTTAATTGTGAATGAGCCATGTGTTAGATATAATAGATAAAAAAAAGTGGCTTGAAAAAGGCCCTAAAGAGATAAGACTAAGTTTCTTCAAAGTAAAATGAAAAGAATTAAATTGTACGCAATGAATGCTTTTCACAAAACTATATGGGAAAATTAATTACAAGTTGACAAATCCTTGGATTTGTATGTTTTTATGTGTTTAAATTGAAGCTTCTAACATGAAAAAGATGCAAGATTGGTCCAATTGTGCTCATTTAATATCATTGATTTCTAGATGGGATTTGCATGAAAACGAGGTTAATTAGACATAATTGTAGATTGATTCCCATTAATTGATTTATAGGGCTATTTGATCCTTGTTTAGTCTTATTTCTACTTATAGGGTCGCCCAAGGACCAAAGCGGGAGAGATCCAAGAAGAAGAGAAGCTAAAATGAAGATTAAATGGATGCACAAGGTAGCAAAAAAATAGAGGCACCTCTCTGTATGGTGTGTCGCGGCGCAAAAACATGTGTGCTGCGGCATACGAAGAAAAAAATGCGAAATCGACCCCTCTGTATGGCATGCCGCGGCATACAAACATGTGTGCCGCGGCATACAAACATGTGTGCCGCGGCACACGAAGAAAAATGCATAATTGGCGCCTCTGTATGGTATGCCGCAGCACACAAACATGTGTGCCGCGGCATACGCGCATCAGAACAGCTTCGTGTTTTTGCTGATTTTTCAACTTGGATCCTACCCAAATCAAATATAACCTGATACCCACTTGTTTTAAACTGAAATTGGTCAAACCCTAGCCCATTCTAACCATTCTACAGCCACCACAAACCCTAACACACTCATTTCCTCTCATCTTCATCTTTCATTTTCTTCCTCCATTCCACCCCAAATCCATGGCTTCCATTCCTTCCTTCCTTGTTGCTGGTTCTTCCAAAGAGAGTAGCAGCTAGGATCCACCATTCTTGGTGGTGGAAGCCAAGGGATGAGCTTGAAGCTTCAAAGGGGAGTTCTTGTTCTCCCACTCTCTCTTCCTTATGTTTAAACATGTTTCTAGGATTCTAGGGCTTGTTTCTTCATTTGGTTGTAATTTTATTCCATATCTTTGTATGAGAGTGGTAGAAACAACTTGTCTTGTTTATTTTCTTTGTATGGATGCTTGACATTGCACCTATTGACTTGAGCATATGTTATTTGTATGGATTCATCATTTAATCTATGTTTTCTTGTTAAAATCTTGTGCCAAGTGAGGATTCTTGCTTGGTGGATCATATGCCAAGTGTTTGTGTTTAGAAGGTAGCAAGTAAATATACTAATTGCTTGAGTAACATTGGACTTCCATTTATTGGTTCCAATTTATTGGTTGATATTCCACCAAGGAATTGGGATTGATAGATTAATCTTGTTGCAATGCGAGATCCCAGTTGTAGGATCAAGAGTTCCTTGCGATTAGTAGGTTTAATTGGTTCTTGAATTTGTCAAATTGCATGAGTGGCATTGGACTTCAATCCTAGAGTATTGGTTTATTATGTGGGATTCCAATAATGAATTGAAATCCTATGATTAATTAAGTGGCAATTCGGGATTCCGGTTGTTGGATTAGGAGCCCCTTACAATTAGCAAATTCACCTTGATTTTGAGCTTAATCAACTTAGGTTAAATTAAGTAATGTTTCCGGTATTAATTAAGTTAAACTAAGCCTAGCCTAGAGGGATTCCTCTAGGGTCCATTTGAAAGTCAACAAATAACTCCCTAAATATCTTTTGAAGCGATGAATCCCAAGGTTTCCATTTATCAAGAATGATTCCATTTCCATCCCCCTCCAAATCTCACTTTTATCCTATCTTTATTTTACTTTTGAACATATCATACCTTTTGCATCTTTTCTAAATCAAAAACAAAATACAATACTTTCTTTTACCCGTGTTTAATAGTTTGCATACTAGTTACTAGGTCATCTTTTGCGTTTAGGCTCCTCAAGCGAACGACACCCGGGGGTTAACTTCCACTATCCCCTTGGTTCTTATTTTCTTGAAGGGCAGACCCAAGGGCGCGTTACACGCACACACACTCGAAAGTGGTGCTCTTCACAAGTCCCTTGGCAACTGAATTATCATGAGGTCCCACGAAATCGTGTAATTAATCTCAGGTCTCACGTGAAATGTAACACCCCAAATTTTAGGAAATAGAAAATAAGGATTTAATTAAGGTCTTGGGGTGGCATTTAGAAATTAAAAAGCCTTATAAATAAATTTATGAGGCCAGATGTATTTTTAATAATTTTTAAGGCTTATTTTCTTTATTAATTGAGGAAAAATAGTGAGAAGATGAATTTAAATAAGGGAATATTTTGAAGCTTGAGGTATTGTTTGATATTTAAAAGTCTTATATATAAATTTAGAAATTTAAGTATATCTAGAAAAATTATTTTTAGAATGAATTCAAATCAATTTGTAAAGGAAATAGTAATTAAAATTTTAAAGAAGGGCATAAAAGGAAAGAGGAAAAATAAAAGAAAATATCTACCCCTAGTTGAAAATATCTTCAGTTATAAAAGGAAGGGTAAGATGGTAAAATACTCCTAAAAAATATCTACCTTCCCTTTTAAATATACATACCCCACGTGTTCTCTTCCATTTTCACCCTCTCTCTCACCGATATCACTCTACTCTCTCAACCTCCCTCGTCTCCTCCCTCTGTTCTTCGAACATCACCGGCGGATGACGGCTAGACCGGCGGAGATCGACGGCAGGAAGCGACGAAAATACCCAAGAAGCTCGGGCCAACATTGGGTAAGCTCTTTTCTTCATTTTTCTCTCCATTCTAGTCCGATTCAAGTGAGCCTGGGGGGTTTATTCGAAATTAAGGTCTTTTGAAGCTTCTAAATTCATAAAACTGAAGCTTATAGTTCGATTAACAAACCCCAAGAATGATTTTCAGAAATGAAATAGTTTGGATCAAGTTTTTCTCAAATTTCCCTTCGATTCACTGTTCATCCGACACTCTTTTCTCTGATTTTTGGATGTGTGTTCGAAATCTAAATTAATCATGATTAGGAGTAGTATAAGTCCAAAGAAAGAGTATTGCATGATTGATTTATTGAGGTTTGAGATTTTGTTTTGCTTCTCTGTTCATTCGAATTCGGTCTCCTTCTCTGTGTTGCTAATTTCTTGTTCATTGAGGGATGTTCTGTGTTACTTTGGGATGTGAATTGAAATTGCTCATTTATGATTGATTTATATTGGAAGGTTAAATGTTGAATTTTTCTTTCCTTTTGCTTGTTCTGGCCGGTAATTACAGGAATTAGAAGGGGGAATATATGTTTAATGATGAAGGATTAAGGTTTAGTTGAATACATGAATTTGTGGAGTTTTATTTTTCTGCTTGCTAGCCGATGAATTCAGTAACAGGGGAAGGAGAATTGCTAATGTTAATCTAGTAGGATTGATGTTTAATTAAGTAAGGATGAATAGTGAATTAAATTAGGAATGGAGTTTTGGGAGTGGATATTTGAATCCGCAAGTTGAACAAAAATTTGGTGTTGGTGTTGTTAAAGGAGGATTTAGGTTAGAGGATATGATGTATTTTTAATGCTATGGTGAGGGAATGGTGATTCGAGTTTGGGATAATATGTACTTTGAGTTCTGATTGGAAAGGAAGTATTAATAGTGAGCTTACATTTAAGAAATTATGAGGTAGATATGTGGTGGAAAGATTTTCTTTAAATGGAATAATGTAAAGAGTAAGTGATGAGTTGTTTGAGTTCATATGAAAGGATTATGGGAGTTGAAGGAATTAGTGATGAATTCCGCCACTTTAAAGGTATTATTGTTGAGGTTCTTGTGATTAGACTTCATTATTTAAGGACCCAAAGCATAGGAGTTATGGTTTTAAACCAATAAGAGAAGCTTTTGAGGATCGTACGTTGTGTGGTAGTGTTTAAAAACTGATTCAGCTAAGTGTGATTGAATTTGGGTGTAAAAGTGTTCAAACCGGAGACTTTAAAGTTTAAACAACCTTTACCTATTTGGTTTCTTTGATTGCTCGTGAAGTCCTAATCAAAGGAACTGTATTTTTATGATTTAAAATGAAATTTGTATATTAGAAAGTTTGAAGTTCAAAATCTTAAAGAGAAGATAATTAGTTGGAATAAGTATTAAATATGATATGGTTGGTTGCTTAGGTTGATAAGAATTGGAGTTTAATCTATAATGGCTGTGTTTGAAATGGGGCTAGTAAGATCAAAAGATTAAGTGTAGCTAGACATTGTGGATGTTGAAGACTTTGTTATTGTTAGTGAATCTGAAATTTCTTTGTGAGAAATAAATCCAGTGGTGATGATTATGCTTTAGAGGGAGATCTTGAAGCTTAATTACTTGTTATTTAAATTGGGAATTTGAGGTTTTAAATTGGAATTAAGTAGGAGATTAGATTATAAGGTGTGATATATGTGGCTTTGAATGCTTAAAGGTCTTGAGATGTGGATTCCCTTAATGGGGTTATTGAAAGATTGAATGAATTGTACTATTGTTATTTGAGGATTTGAGGATCAAGGAGAATTTAAAGGGACAAGGGATTAATGATTCATATTGTCTGATTATGAAAAATAGAGGAGGAAAGAGGGTTTAGGTACTTCGAATTCCAATTGATTAGTTTCAGTGAGATTTTAATTGAAGCTTGGTATATCTTAATTGTGGGTGGAAAGATGTTTAAGACTGCTCAAGTTAATATGGAACGTTAGGAGATTAATTGATGTTGAGCATAGGCTGAAAGGGAGATAAAGGATTGTTAGTAATGAATAAATGGTTGGGGGTGCAAAAAGGGATGGAAGAAGTAAGCTTTAAGTTAGAAAGTAAGAGTTTTAATGTAATGACTAAGGTGATATATTCCCTAAGGTTAAATTAGTATGTGGTTAATTTTAGGGATAGAAAAGGGAAATGGGATTAGAAGTGTTTGTGGGGAATCTTGGTTGGAATTATGATTCAAAAAGTTTAGGAGTTGAATATAACAAGTTGATTGAGGTTATGGATTTGAAGTTCATGCTTTATCTTTGGTCTTAATATTGAGGATTCAGTTGGGATCATAACTTGTATGTTGGAGTTCTATAATTTATGAGAAATTCTGGATTTATCGGAGTGTTGGTTCTTTATCTGGTTGTTCTGATAAAGTAGAAGATTTTGGGAAAAGGGATGATTGATGTTTAATTAAATTGAGTTAGTTGATGATTTGGAACTAATGATGTTGATAACTGCAGTAGTATTAGATTTCCTTCTGTTTCGCAAGTTAAAGAGGGATAAGGAAGATAGAATTAGTGGAAGTAAGGATTAGTGTATCATTTGTAGGAATGAAATCTGTTTATTGGGTTGATTTATGAAATCATAACTTTATGGAAATTTCTAGGGACTTATGGATGATAAGAGGAGATGATCAATTATGGTTTAACCTAATGTTAGGAGTAATGTAGAAGTTAAGAGATTGATTTTGTCTGATTGTATGTGTTTGTGTGTGTGTACATATATGTAATAGTGATTAAATAACTTTGTAATTGGTATTAAATTAGGACTATAACTGGAATATATATTGAGATTGAAAGGATTAATAAGAATAAATTATTTATAATTGACTTTCAATTTTAAAGGGGATAAGATAATTATAGCAAACTGAAATATATCACTAATACAAAGAATGATGTAGTATTAATTATATTAGGAACGTGAGAGACGCTGGATAACTCTAAATAAGCATATGTATTAATTTATCATTTATATATTATGTGTAAATATAGGAAATGATAGTGGCATAAGTTCTTCGAAGCATCGGAAGGAAAAAGGGTTAGCTCAGGATTGAGTTCTAAAGTACAGGTACCAGTTTATCTCCATTCACTAAAATTGCATGTATCATTTTGTAACTCCTGTTGCATTTAAATGGTATGTATTTTATTCTGTTCATGTTGGAGTACTCCAGGCTTAGGTGGTTCGCTACCCCTTTGCCAGTTCAGTTACGTTATAACGAGATAGTTATAACGAGAAGTCCTGCAAGTAGAACCTCAACTAGTTAACGAGGATATCGTTATCAGTGGTTGGTAGGTGCAGATCGAACACGTGCAGATCTCACATAGAATAATAGAATAAATGCTATCATTATTTGTGAATGTTTATAAAATGTATACATGACAATGCATGCATGAAATTTTACGGTGAATGACATAAACTGCGTTAAATTGCTGTTTTAGAGAAGTTGGGAGATAGTGAGATGGTTGAATTAAGGCATGATTGCTTGTAGAAGATGAGATGAAGAAATTAAAATTATACTTTAAAAAGTAAGAATATCTGTGAAAGTACAATACTATGGTAGTTAAATATTTTAGTAGTGTCATCTGTATATGATGTAAAATTAAATTATTAAATTAATAGCAGAAAGCATAGAAAATAGAATTGTATAAATTTATAAAGAAATTTTAAATTCCTAAGTATTATAAATAAAGCATTGATACCCTAAGAGGATTAATGTACTTTTAATTGTCTTATGAACCACTCTGTTTTAGACAAAATTTTAAATTGTTCAATTTGTCCGAAAAGCCGATTCCAACAGAAAGAAAATTAGTTTAATATTTGAAAGGATACTGTTTTAAATTTTTCGTATTTTTGGGCTTCTGACAATGAAGAGTGATTGTAATTCGATTAAAAATGCTATAGGATAGTAGAAAATTTTTAGGTGTTACATGAAATCACATAATTAATCTCAGGTCCCATAAAGTTGTTATCGCCTGCTCATTCAGTTGTTATCAATAGCTCAAAAGTTGTTACTGAACAAGAGTTGTTACACACGCTCATTAGTTGTTATGGTTAGCCACAAGTTGTTATCACATGCTCATTAAGTTGTTATTGTAGGCCAAAAAGTTGTTATCGCAGGCCAAAAAGTTGTTATTGCCTGTTCATTTAGTTGTTAGTAACTGAGAATTCAGTAACAACTTTTAACCAGAGGATAACAACTGTTTGGCCTATGATAACAACTTAATGAGCAAGTGATAACAACTTCGTATCAGGAACCTGAAATTAATTACGCGATTTCGTAGGACCTCATCTTAATTAAGTTTCTTAATGGAACATGTAATTAATTACCCTAAACTATATTTCAAAGATAGATCAAGAAAAGTCAAATTTAGTACTACATCTGATCTTAAATGCAGGAGCTATAGTGTTATTATTGATCCTAAATATAAGTCTCATATCTAATTCATATTGCTCTCTAAATTTTTAAAATGTTGGTTTATTATACAATGTTTAATCTTTACAGTTTGAACTCATTTTAGTTATGCCCTCTATATTTTCAAACCATATGTTTTGGTCTATCATGCTTCTTTAAGCCTAAAATGTTTGAAACCTATAGCTTAACAAAGACTTGAACCATTTTACCCCTGAGAACCGAAAGGGTATGGTTTAAAACTATAAGGATTAAATATTATGTTAACACTGATTAAATATTATGTTAGCACTAAATTTTCTCCCAAAATAATTCCTATTGTTTATTTATATTAAAGGTGTTTTCATAAATCGTGACAATAATTAAATTTAGTGTTTTAGGAAAAATAATGCACAGATGTTACAACTAACTAACTTAACTAATTTTTATAATATTTGTGTTTGGCTTCTACTTATAGGATCATACTTATAGGATCATCCGAAATACATATGGCAAAAAAAGGATCATTGGGAATACTAGTAAACAATAAAAGTTCATCTTAACCGAGATAAATAACTTACGAATTATGAATAGACAATTGGGATTAATTCTTACCATCCCTTCATGAATCCCCTTCTCTTATAAATTCCAAATCTACATTAATGAATTTGAATGTCAAAAGGGTGGAAATCAATCTACTTTAAGACCTGAAAAGGAAAAAGAGATTTGAAAGGGGTTTAAAAATAAGAGTATGGTGGGACCCACCCTAGGCATGTGTGGACTAGAAGGAATTAGGAATGAGTTGATTAATGAACAAAAGGGTCAATCCCTCCACCGTCAACCCTTTCGCTGTGTTACTATGTGTGGACTATAAGCAATAATGTGTTGATTAGTTTGGTGACATTTCGTTTAGTCCACAAACCCAATCATTAAACTTAAACCCCCGTTCTCTATTCTGTTACTTTCTTTCTATTGGAATTTGAGAATGTGGAGATCTCTGCGTGTGAAATGTAAACGCATGTCACATTGTCATCTCATTCAAGTCAATATTGATAAGGATTGCTCTCACATCAAGTGGAAACAAACCCTAATTTCTGCTTTATAGTTTATATAGAAATATTTACATAGCTATACATACAGATATATATATATATATATTAATCATTACAATCAAAACACGTCTTCATTAGGTTCACATCTCTCTATCTTTTATAAATATATTAGTTTTTATTTGAAAGCCAACTTAATTATATTAGGTTGTTTCTGGATATCATTTATCATATAATTCATATGGTACTATTATAAGGAATTCCAACCCATCTCATGGTTAATTAGTCGCTAAGTTTGTTTGAAGATGAAAAAACAAATTTAAAACTACCGTATATTTAAAACAACTATTAATACCCCACTTGACTGCCAAAAAAAAAATAAAATAAAAAAATACCCCACTTGAATGGTGTTTTATAATAAGAAACACTAATTCTTTCTAAAAAAATCCTTATAATATAGCATGGAATATATTAGTCTCATGATATTGATGAAGCCAATTAATCACTTCCAAGAACATTGAGAAAAATAATTTTTTTTTTTGGGCTATGATCTAAGTCCTGATTCATGAGGAAGTTTAAGTACACTTGAATTTTAATTAAGACAAAAACTACTATGATCATTGAAGATCTGATATCATCATCATCATCAACATCATTTAAACTAAAATACGGTAGGCAAAAGTTTTTTATCTTCATACATTGACAGCTTCCTAGAGCCAAGAGCCAATGGATGGATTCAACCAAAAGTCAATATGCTGACTTTAAGAACTTAAATTCATTTTTGTTTCCCGCTGGGAACTTTTTTCAGAAGAATTTAAATTACGTTTCCTCTTGCGTTTAGTTTAATCAATTCAAACAGGTAATGATTGAAGACGTAATAAAGGATAATCTATTCTCACGGTTTACAACTTACTATATATGTAGGTTATCTACATTTGTTTTAGTTAAAATCTCATGATGCATTAAGGAATGCGAATTTTGCCAATTGCTAATAAATTTGTCAAAATTAAGCAATCAAGTTAGGTATATATATTTTCAATAAAATTTTGTTGATAAGAAGAAAACTAGGATTACACACAGAAAGTGAAAGAATTAGTAATTTAAATTAATTAATATATTTGAACTGTCACATAAAAATCTTTCTAATTGATGGTGAAAGTTTTGGATTGTCTGCCCCTAAAGTGGTAAAAGATAATATGATAAATTGTATCTAATTATATCTCATGGAGGGGAAAATGAAAGTGAAAATTGGCGGTAAACAATATAGCATCCTAATATATAGATGCAATTTATAAACGTTAAAAATAATAACCTTATAAAACAACTAAACACACATAAAATTAATGTATAGGACGGCATGATGAAAGGCAGGCTCAACACTACAATTAATATAATAATATATTATATAGTCATTCGTCGGCGGCGGACGCCAAATCTAATCCTAAATAAAAAAAAAGTTGACAAATACGTACGCATTGACATGGTTATGTATTTAATTACCCTTAAAACAATTTTTTTTTGGTGGTCATCGCATTAGCAATATATATTAAAATAAAAGAGTTCAATAGTTTATAAATTTATCATTGAATTTGACTCGTGTTCATGAACAAAAGTTGCTCTCGAAGGGTTTAAGTGGGCCCAATTAAGTTTCGACAATAATATTATTAATAAGACAATTTTGGAGAGGCAGGATTCAATACCACATATTTATACGCGTTGAAATTTCAAAAAGTACATTTGTTATTATGGAAAACAACAAAATATGTTCAAAAAAATTAAATTATCTAATTTAATTCTCTCCTTTTATATTATAGGAGACAAACTTCTATAATATCGTATTATATACAATACCTGGTGTTGAGTCAGTAATAGAGAATATTTCTTATAATGTTATTCTTTTTTATCTTCAAGGATTAAAAAGAACATATATTTGCGTTATTAGAAAGTATATACAAAAGAATCAAATTCGACTATTATATAGTATTTGTTTCGGAAAAAAATGTACATATAAAAACGACAAATAATTTCTAAACTTTTTTGCTCAAAAAAAATTTTTCTAAACTTTGTCCTGAAAATAAATTTAGCTTATTATAATCTGAAAATCTTCTAATATTGCAATTTCTTAAAGATTTTTTTTTTCCAATGAGCTACAAGAGGACAGCTTGACTTGCTAAGCTTTACCAACAATTAAATGGGTAAAGAACAACAAGAACATCAACAATCTTTTTTCAACGCAGCATAATGAAAATCCAAGTCTTTTGAGGTTTACTCATCACTAATAAGACTAAGATTAAGCATATAATGGAGTGTAGATAAAAATAAAAGTCAAGAATAACAACTTATAATAACGTGAGTAATAAGAGCTTTAATTTGTTATATAAACAAGTTACTTATTTCGGGTTGTAAATCATCATATTTATGCATGTAATATAATAAATAATAAATCTAGTTGCAGGGTGAATTTTTTTTTTTTTTTATACATATGAGAGAGAACTGTTTTTGTTAGCAGTAATACTTCATACCTTATAAAAAAAGTTCAAATTTTCTCAACACAGTTAATGAATAAAAAAAATCATAATCTAATTCGCTTTTGATAGACTAATCATCAATTGCTGCTTTACCCACCCAAAAGGTACAGGTTAAAAAAAAAAAACCCACCCAAAAGATAAAAAAAGAAACCCTTGGCCACAAATACTTTATAAATCCCCTTCTCTTGTACATCCTAATTATTTTAAATTAGCTTTAAAGTATACAAAAATAGTGTAAAATTAACTCAAATAATATAATTTCAGTTTTAAAATCTGTACGATTTTTTATAGACAAAGTGTATCTTTTAATTTTCTGGATGAAGGGAATGAATTATTTCAATTAGGATACTGGACGTAATATATTTATTTTATAGTTTGAGATAACTATATACTATGTAATACCCAATATCATTTACTAACCCATATTTAGATATTAGCATATTCCTTTTTTTTTTGGGTTGCAAGATATTATCATATTCTAAATGAGGTGAAGATTTCAAGCCTCATTCTTTTTTCAATTAAAAGTTTCAAACAAACTATATCTTGTTAAGTAATAATTAACCATTTGACTCAAGCCTCATTCTTTTTTGGATTAATACAACTTTTGGTCTCTGATCTTTCACTCGATTTTGATTTTGGTCCCTGAATTTTCGGATCGATGGTTTTGGTCCCTTAACTTTCGGTCAATTTTAGTTTTGGTTCCTGAACTTTAACATCGATGGTTTTGGTCATTGAATTTTCAATCAATTTTGGTTTTGGTCTCTGAACTTTCAATCAATTTTGCTTATTGGTCCTTGAACTTTAAAAAAATTAGGAACCAATGGTTATAAATGACATAAAGTTTAGGGATCAAAACCACAAATATAAAATTTATGGACCAAAACTAAAATTGATCGAAAGTTCAGGAACCAAAGCCACCTATTTGAAAGTTCAGGAACCAAAACCAAAATTGAGTGAAAGTTTAGGGACCAAAAATTGTATTAACCCTTTTCTTTTTTTTTTTTTAAAAAAAGGCCATTCTTATTTTTTTTTCGTTAATCTATTCCTCATTCTGTTTACTTGACTAATCTTCAAGTTTAACTATACCTTTCAGTTTCACAAATATTTTTTCCATATGATTTCCATAAAATTTAAAATCATAATAAAATGTCCATATTAAAAAAGAGAAGAGTATAAAATGGTTGAAATTAAAATCCCATATTACAAAATTTATTGCCCAAATCTAAGGACTCAAGTCCTTGAACAAGTGTAACTTATCTTCAGGCAACACTTCTTCACCCGCGTGTAATGTATATTTAGTTAAACATAAATACTCATTTGATACTAAATATAGAACTTATTTATATAATTTGATTAGATTAAAGATGTTAAGTAACTTAATTAAAATCATATGATATTACTAAAGTACTATAACTATCTAACTTTATCATCACCCTCCCTTCATAAGAATAAATTGAGAAAATTTTGAAAACAATTAAAAAATATGTCTTAAAGTTATACCAAACTCATTTTTCAAAATAAGTTTTATATTTAGAACCGGGATAAATATCTTCTTTTTTACGGATAGTAGTTAAAGATAAGTTGTGCATATATCTCTGAAGAAGCTATATCTAGTGACTATAATTTTTTTTTTTTTTTGCCAACAGTGACTATAAATTGTTTATCAACCCTTAAACAAATTGTAAATATTTTGGGATGATACATTATGCAATGAGTATGCTTTCAGCAATTTTTCCTTATTATTATTGCTTATGATTGTAAAGATAACACGTGTATCATCCAATGATATTACATGGATCAGATCTTGAAACACGTGACTCCCCCATTGTTACTTTGCCTTTCATATTCTGTAAGCTTTTTACCATCTCCTGCCTCTTTCATTATTATGAGCTCTGTCCACAATTTTAATTTTGTCACCTTCCACACCTCATTGTTACGCATGCATGACATCATATTATGTTCACGCATACATACAGGAATAATTTATTATAGATAAATTTAATAAAATTTTTCATACTCATTTATTATACACAATTTTTCTCTCCTAATTATATTTACTAATATATATTGACAGAAATAAAAAAAATGAATTTATTACGCTGACTTTTGCATATTACTTTTTATATTTTGGATAAAAAATTTGATATATTATAACTTATATTTTGGACCATAGGAGTATGTACAAATACTTTTGTGGCTCATAAATTGGTTAATAAAATTACTAAAAAATGCCTTATATGCCACCTAATTAACCTTTGTTCTCAAATTGATTAGCTATGCTGTTGTGTGTATGTAAGGATTGCAATAATTACACAAACTTAAATTCAATTCTTTTCTTATTTTATTAGCAAGACAGAAGATCTGTAAACTTAAAACACTTCAAGCTTTTTTTTGACCTAAATGTGTTATACAAAAATCATATTTAGATGCAACTTAAATACTTTCACAGTATTAATTTATGCCCACTTATAAAACAAATTCAATATATGTTAATTAATATAATCTTATTAAAAAGATATTCACTAATTATTTTATAACATCGTATATTATCATGCCATGTTAATGGTTGCTACACTAAATCAGATGAAACGTAACTATTTTGAAACTTTAATAAGGTGACACAATTATAAAGAAATTATCGTTTTTCAAATTATAATTTAGCTATATTATAAATCATATTGGATCGGAATGCATACATGAGACATTGGATAATAATGGAACCTTTTTATATGAAAAGCATTATTAGGGGAATTGGGTTGTTATAGAATTATATCAGGGGGAATACAACTTAATTTACTATCATATTATTTTAAAGGGATAAATTCCAATTTCTCTCCAAAAGTTGTTAATTTGAATTAATGTCGTTATGAAAGTTTCTATATCCTAGCAATTTTGCGTGACTATTTACAAAGTTAAATTTGACCGTTAATTGATCAAATATGTTGAGCTGACAGGTCCGTGTGTCATCTACATCATTTTTATTAAGGTGTAAATTTGCCCCAAAAGTTTTCATTCAAGACCAATGTTATCCCAAAAATTTGAAATCATAACAATGTTACCTTGATCATTATCAAATTATGCTTTATCACTGGTTGACCAAATATGTTGAGCTAACGACATGAACAATAATAATGAAGAAGCGGTGGGGAGGGGAATACATTCACTAGAATTTTTAATTGCATGATGCAAGACATAATGAGAGATAGTTCCGAGATAAGCATATTTGGTCAACGAATAATCAAATTTAATTTATATAATAGTCAGGTTGAAATTGCTATGATTTCAAAACTTTTAATCCAACATTTCTCCTGAGTACGTAAAAAATTACAGTCACACTAATTTATTTTTCAAAGATTTTAGCCATAAACATTTGTATGAGCTATAATAAATCCTATTGATACATTGGCACACATGAATGTAATAACTAGGTCATACCCACACAAATACTCATTAGTCTTACAAGATACAAATGTTTGAATTACATGTATAAGAAATTAGTTAAAATGTTAAAGATAATAGATATTTAAAAAGCAACTTATTTTCCAAAAAACCTACTCACTTATGGAGAGGTTGAGAGAGTAATCATAAGAGAGAATAAACAAATAGTTAACTAACATAGTTAGAATAATGGAATGCAAATAAAAACTGAAAATGATACTAAGAACTAATTAAGAATTTTAGACAAGTTATTAGTGTCCCTTATAAATAGGAACATGTCATTCATAAAATATTATGTCATTTATAAAACTAAAGAGAATTTATATGAGTTAGATCTAGAAGGGTCATTAGAACTAAGAAATGCCATCAAACTTAAAAAGAGCTTACAAAAGTGTTTATATATCGTCCATTAAGAAGGACATAACATCGACAGTGAGATTCAAATTCATGATCTCATATGAGCCAGCTCCTTATTGACAGGACTAATATTTGTTGACGACTGTGTGAATATGCGTGAAATATGTGTGTGATAGAGGGGTGAATGGGTCCAGAGTGGTCATTTCAAAGTTGAAGAGAACATTATGAAGCAAATAAAGACGAAGAGAAAACCTCCAGAAGGATTTTGACAGTGATGACCTAAACACCAGAAAGTCATGGCTTTATTAACTGATGTGCTCACTTCTTTTAAATATATTCTTTTTGATATATTTTGTAAGCTCCTAGCTATTTTGTTCTTTTCTTGGACTAGTCAAGACATGATCGATAAAGTTTAACGGTTCAGAATTATAACAAGGATACAATGTCTCGTTGAAGACAAAATTTTAATTAAAAGATACGCGCACATTTATTTTAATATTATTATATATATGTTTGTGACTAGAAATTCATTTTTGGCCCTTCATAAATGGAGAATCCAATTTTTTTTTTCAAAGAAAATAAAACTATATTTTCAATATGATTAATTTTTTTCCAATTCTGTCAGCCACCAATGGTTTTTTTTAGGAATAATAATATTTAATCAATTTATTTATTATGAATGAAATTAATAATATATTTATAAGTAGTTTCATTGTATTACACGAAGAAAAAAATATTTGATTATTAGTTATAATGTTTTGTGAGGATTTATTTAAAAATACCTTTTCTGTGTGGATAAAAATATATATTTTTCCTCAAATAATAATGGATTTCTTCGGGCATATACAATAGTGTTGGACCTTACTTAAGGCACATCGAACTAATTGAGAAGAAAATTATATTATTTTTATTTTTAAAACTTCATTTAGCATTCATATATTTTTAATGTCATTAAAAATCATTTTAGCTGTATCACAAAAGAGTAAAACAAATCATTTTATTATACTTCTTTTGCCAAACATTTCTAAATATTTTGGCCCAAAAAAGATTAAACGTAAGAAGAAGGAAATTTAGAGTCAACATTTTGACTCCTCAAGAGTGCCAGAGTGGGCCCACGTGTCGAGAGCACGCGCGTCCTTAGTAGGTCCCACGTTGACTCTTCTTTAAAACGCGTTACTTTAGTCGCGTGGGGAACGGACTGAAATATTGATATTTTTACGTAGTTTTCTCCCGTAAGAATTGTGTTGCGTGATATTTCTTTTATTCCTAAATATAGGATTTATTGAATTTTTTTAGACATTATTGTAGTAAAATAAGCCACTTAATCATAGTATATTTTATGTATTATTAAACCATATGTAAGTTTATAAATCAAATGAATTAGTTTAGAAAAAATATTCACACAAATCAATTTATAAGTAACTTATTTAATTTTATTAAGATTTTTCAAAAAAGTCATTTATATCCTATACTTAAGAGCGGATGGAGTAATAATGTAGAGTTATCAATGAATTTTTTTAAGACAGTTTAAACGTACATGTCCCCGTGTAGTTCTCCTTCCGATATTAAATATATTATTAAGTTGATTTTTTTTTTAGAAATTAATGAAGCCAATTAAATCACTTGACTTTAATATATATTACATGTAATTATATTTTATGTTAGTTTATATAGTAAAGTAAGTTAGTGCTTAAAAAATACTCCTTCCGTCCTATAATATAAGGTCCATTTTTTTTTAATGATCTTGTCCCACAATATAAGTTCCTGTTTGACTTTATTTGAGTAATAAATGCTTTTTTTCCCCATTTTACCTATACATTAATTTTTCCACACATTCTCTTTCATCTTCTTTTCATAATTACTCCATTTCTTACTCATTCATAAATAAGAGCAAAATAGTATATTTCCTACACATTTATTATTTTTAACTAACTCTAACTAATTTTTTAGAAACCCACAATTCGGTTAAAAGGACCTTATATTATGGGACGGATGGAGTAATAAATAGTAGGGTTAGCATGTTCCCAAGTCTATCTTCATTTTAAGTTTGGTCCACAAGTATCCAAAAAGAGGTTTTGGTTATTCTTGGAGCAAAATGATCCCTATTTTTTATTAAATTATATGGACTAATGTTTTAAGTGAAATAAAACTTGAGTGACAGAAACCAAGATAACAATGAATTTAATAGACCAAAGTTCATATCCCAATTTAACATATAATTATATTTTTTATGTTACAATGGTAACTTTAAAATAAATGCGTTTTTAAAGTAAAGTATGGTATTAATAATTATAAGTTGACCAAAAAATAATTATTATAGAATAATTGAACGTGTATTTTCATTAAAAATATTTAAAATATATAATTTTACATTGATATTGTTAAATTATTACATATTAATTTTTTGGTTTGAAAGTTATTATATATTAGAAAGACATATATATAAACATATGAATTTTTTTACCAATTGTGCGGGAAGATACATAAGATACAATAATATTAAATATGTAAGGCTTTTGGTAAAACATATATGTATATAGAGACACACAAAGATATGTTATTTTCTTATATGTAAAATAATTAATTCATTAAGAAAATATGATTATCAGATATTTAAAAATGAAATTATAGATGATTATAAAACAAACCACGTCTATGAATAAAAACTAATTAATGCAAAGTGCCAGATTATTCAAATAATTATTAGATAATTTTTCAAGTTTATCTGAAAAATATAAAATAAGTTCTATTTCACTTTCAAAATATTCGAAAGATACGAATGGATACTAAATGAAACGGATGTACATCATGCACATGTATGTTATACTACTGAATATGAATACGTACATCACACACATAATTTTTTAAATATTTTATAAAAAACAATTTCTATAAAGCTTTACCTAATTATTATTTTATTCACAAAGATATACCACTCTGTTCCTTATTATAAGTCCAACTATCACAAATTTTTTGTTCCAAAATATAAGTCAACTTTGGGATCAATTAATGCTACTGTGACTATTTTACCCTTATGTTAGAAATAGGGAAGATAAGAGAGAAGATGTATAATGCATAAAATATTATTTCAATACATATTCTTAAATAAGGGTAAAGTTGGAAAAGGCTTTAAAAATATGAGATATTTAATACTATAACTTCCACTCCTTCGTATGTGAAAAATAGTTAGGGTGAACTTATAATAAGGAACAGAGTGTATATGCTTTAATACAATAATATTGTATTGGTAAAAAAATACAAAAATATTGCCAACTACATCGCAATTTACATTGATTGGGTTGTTGGAAATGTATGTGGACTTTGTAGAAATACGAAATGCTGTGAGAAATACAAAAGTTGTGCATGATTACAACGTATAACAAATGTCACCAATGAAATTTGAGTCAACAACACAATTCCAAGCTTCTTATTATTACTTGACTATGGGGTGGGGCGAGGGCTATGACCAATATTAGTTTACGACTTTATTCATCAATTATATACAAAAATAAGTTGATGGCTAATTTCAAAGTATACTACTTTAATTAACACCATATTCATGTCCAGATTTTTATTAAGGTCAACTTGTTCGAAATTCCAAAGACGACACCAAAACTTGCGTCTGACCTAACTTGGTTTAATTGGATCCAAGTCAACTCTTTGTTTTATTGCCCCTTTTCTTTATGTCTTTGTCAACTACATTTTTAATTTTGAAATATATATTTCTTTTTTATGGTTATGCATGAATCTAATTGTCTTTGAACAAATATGAAGGAGATCACTACAATGTACAAACATTTAACATAAAACGGTATCTATATATATATATATATAATAATCCTCCATATATTGCTCGTTTTAATTGAAAATAAACTATGGTGAGTGGATATATTTTGTTGACTAGTAATTAATTAATTTTGGACTTTAAAATTGTTAGAAACATGTGCAGAAATACAACAAAATGTAATGTTTGAGTTGTGTCCATGTACGAGTTGTGTCTAAAGAAACCATGCTTAAGGAGCTGTTTGATACTAGGGGATGGGAAGGAAAGTGGGTAGAAAGAAAATTTTGTAAGTTAGATTTAAAAATTAAAGAAGTGGGTTTAAAAATTCTTAGTTGATTTTTTCACCTTTATTTTGCATCTTATATTTGTTAGAATTTTATAACTCCACTTCTCAATGTTTTAAAAGCCAACTCACAAACATTTTTCCTCCTTTCCCTCCAAATTCCTCTTACCAAACAGTCGAAACTCCAATAATTAAGAAGTGATACTTTCCAGGATTGAATTAATATTCCATACATAGAGCATGGTGACAAAACATCAAGAAGATAACATTGTAACACATGAAGGGAAAGAGGGGAGCTCAAGGATAGAGTTATCACTTGATTAGGTCCCTCTGACCTTGATGCACCTAACCTTACACTGTAAGTTATCTTCTATTCCCTCCGTTCCTATATATAAGAGAAAAAAAATTGAATAGTTTTATTCATTTTTATAAGAGTTTGGCTAAATTTATCAAAGCATTTAATGAGATTTTTCCCACTTTACCCATCATTATTTTCTCTATTTACATTCTCTTTCATACTCATTTATAACACTATTATTATTACATTTTTCTATCTTATATACTCAATCATAAATGAGGGCAAATTTGGAAAAAAAATTATTTTAAAAATATTTATCTCTCTCAACTACTTCCTTAATCTGTATGATTTTACCTTATTAACTTTTATAATAAGGAACAGAGGGAGTATAAGCAAAAAAAACGTGTGACTGTTGATATACCACTCTGTTCCTTATTATAAGTTCACCCTAACTACTTCTCGCATACCAAGTAGTGGAAGTTATAGTATTAAATATATCCTATTTTTCCAACTTTACCCTAATTTAATAATAGGTGTTAAAATAATATTTTATGCATTATAACCCTTCTCTCTCATCTTCCCTATTTCCAATATAGGGGTAAAATAGTCACATTAGCATTAATTGATCTCAAAGTGGACTTATATTTTGGAACAAAAAAATTGTGGTAGTTGGACTTATAATAAGGAACGGAGTGGTACCATAATGGTCATTAAAGACAACTTAAAGACAATTAACACGTGAGTTGCAAAACAAAGATTGATATTGGTTTAATGTAAGAAACCATTAAATGTCATTAAAGCCAGTCCATTATATTGAAGCTCCAACGATCATCTTTAATATCTAGTTCTCAGATTTCTCGTCTTAACCCTTTTATATTTTTATTAGCTCATGCTCATATTTTATTATTATACTATCAGAATCTTGAGTCATAAGAGACCTCTTCCTTTACACAGTTACACTAGTTAACGACTCTTTATATGGTTATAATCATGCACATGAATATAGAAAAAACCCTTTAATGTCATTTTAAAAACCTTTTTACATCTTGATACACACACATACATGTATATATCCTTTAAACAACTCTTTGTGTTGCCAATCATGATGACTTCGATCACCTCTAATTTACTATTATTATTGTTGTTGTTGTTGTTTTTCTATTAAAGAAAGGAAAGAACAACGGAAGGGTCTCATTGTTTGCTTCTTTAATCACTTGATATCAAAACCTTCATCAGATTCTTCATTATCATTGTGTGTGTACATTAATTTCTTACATATATAGTTCTTAAGAAAGCGTTCTTATTAATAATTAATACCAAGCCACTAACAAATATTTGTTCATATTAGTTGAACAAAGCCATAATTTCGGGCCTAATTAAAAATCTGTACTTACCCAATAAGGTGTTTGACTTAATTATGAAGGATACAACCAAATTGTTTAGTACGTTGTTCTGTCACGCTTTTAGACCTTAGTCAAAACGATGACATGGTTCTCTATATCACAACTTAATCTGAAAAAGATTGAACAAATTAAGCTTAAATTAATTGCAAAATATTAGGGTTGACATTTTGAAGAATATTTGATTAGGTAAACAGGCTTGTCATTCTTTTACTTTACGAAAGTAGTAATATATAATTAATTTATTTAGTATTTGACTTTTTCATGATATATCATAATGGCCAACTTCTGAAGACCAGAAAAAAATGCTGTAATTTACAAACTTAAAATCTAAATCACTCTTCATGAAATAAATTTGATATGAAGTAATATATTCAATACATTTTTGAATGAATTCTGTACATAATTAAGTTGGGGCAAACATCATGATAAAAGCATTCATATTTGTCGGTACACTAAAGATTTTAACTTCAAAATAATTAATACTAAAATAATTAAAAAGGTTCTTAATTGTATATGACATATAATTAAGAGGATAATTAGGCCTTTGACCAGAGGTTGACATGAAATCTAATATTGTTTGTTCCATGCTACAGTGTGTTAGGTCAAGTATTAGTTGACGTTTTAGTTTCTCTAATCACGTGTCTATCACGCGCCTCCATCGTGCGCTTTGGCCTCCCAATCTAGCCTTTGGAAAACCTGATACTACTCTGCTTCACCCCCTACTAAGTTAAAATATATGTGTGTGTATATATATATATATTATTACACATATACATATAGATACATATAAATATACACATGCTCATACCATATATAATCATCAACTTGGACCACTTGAATGGACCTTTCATCTTTAGCAAAGGGTAAGTTCTTTGCATAATAATAATTCTCGACCAACAAATTAATGATAGTCTGGAACTGTATTCCAATCTACATGCGCGTGAGTAGGATAACTGTAACATTATATAATTAATTTCATTATAGTCCAAAAAGGGATTTATGGGTCAAAACTGTTTGGCTCAATTGACAAGAGGTTGCAAGTTCAATTATATCTATAAATATGACGATTATATGAGTTTTTTTTTTTTGTAAGGATGACAAAATATTTAGTGTCACTTCATGAAAAAATATTATAGAGATTTAATGTTCTCCATATTTTTATTTAGTTCTTGGTCATTTTTATGGATTAATCTACTAGTGTCGCCGTGTATCAAGCAATTAACCGATTAGTCTGATTCGCCAAAATGTACCTATAATTCCTCTATGAAATAGACAAAATACTCATAGTTTTCTTTTTAGAATCGAGTATCTAAACCACTTCAAACCTCAAACTAACTAATCTCTTTTGAGATTAAGAGTGCAAAATTTCTTTCGCAATTCCCAACGAGTGTGATCGATAGGATTCAAATTTGCGTTTTTCTCCTTACGGGGCGGGGTCTTTTACCACCTCAACTAGCTAGCAGCAGCTTATTGCTTTAGTTAATACAACTCATCAACAAATAAAATAATAGAGCTTGTTGGTACAGTTTTCCTTCCATTCCTAATGATAAATCCTAATATTTGTTTTGGTCAGATGATAGATTCTTTTTTTAATGGATCAGATGATAAAATTCTAATATTAAAAAACACACAAATGAAGATATCAAAATCTATTTTTTATATAAAAATTAGTTTATGTTTTTATTTTTATTCTATGTTTTATGTCACGAAATATTTTAAACCTCAACTAACTAGAAGATTTTTAGTTAAATATTATTCCTATTAGGGTTTTTTTTTTTCAAACAAGTATATTAATCAATCATGATTTATATTTAAGGATGATGAGGAATTTAATGTTAATTGGAGTAATTTAATTTAATTTGAAGATCTTGAATCTTTGTTTGGGTTATTCGAATACTTTCATTTCAAAGATATAAAAAAAATCATATGTTAACTTTATTTTTTTAATGATCCAATTTTTATTATGCCATTGAAGATTAAAATCAAATTATTTCATCATATTTATAATATTTAAATTCTGAATATATAATTATATGTATCGAAAAAACTGAATAATTATAATTTCTATATATCACACACGCTCGAACAAAAGCTAAAGAGTATATGTTAAGAGCAATGCCAATTATATCAGGCTGTATGGACCCACATTTTTAGTTTGTTTAAAATAGCTATAAACTTTTTTACCAAATAAAGAGCTATAAATATTTATTTCGCTGAAATAAAAAGAAGATCACTATTTTTCAGGATAGTTTTCTTGCTACTATAATTAGTTCCCCTTCTGTATAAAAAAGAAAAAAAAAATGCTGAAAACCCTTTACTATAAAATTTATTACTTAAAGATAGTTACAATTTGTTTTAGCTAAGGACACAAGCGTAACATATTCTTAGCAGGTTTAACTCTTCTCTAATTATGTGCGACTTATATTTAATTTGTACTCCCTCCGGTCCTAAAATAGGACCAATTTGTGGAGTTAGTCTTGGTCATAAATATAGGATATAATTCTGATTTTTGTTAATTTTTCCCAAATTATCTCTATTGGTGTTCCTCTAATAATAATCAAGTAGGAGATGGGGGAATAAATGTAGTTGATTGGGGTATTTTAGAAAAAACATAATATACTTTTGTTTATTACATAAAAAAAAGAAAATATTGACTAACATAACTAAAATCCTTAATTTAATCAAATTAGTTAAATAAATCATATATTTAAAACAGAAACAAGTATAAAGTAGAAGATATTAATAGTCCATATGAAAAAAAAAAAGAAGTTGCACCCTATGAAAAAGGGTTAAACAAACAAGCTCTAGGACATGAGTCTTTTAAGTACTTTTGAGTAATAAATTTTACACACTATGAAGTCCTTAGACAAATTTTTCAGAAAAGAAAATTTTCATGGGTTCATTTTAATACATAATTGAATAATGTCCTTAAGAAGAAACCCCACCACCATCACCATCACCATCATCCATCCTCATCTAACATCATCATATCCCCCCCTAAGCTATTCCTTTATACATAAGGAACACAAATTTTTTCAACAAGACATGGGTAATAATTCCTCCAATCTTATTACACAAAAATATATTATATTTCTCAAAAAGCAAAGACAAATCCCCCAAAGAAATAATAATAGAAACAAAATATAAAAAATAAAGAATTAGAATTGGATTCAAAATTCTCTCTTTCTCTCTCATGTGTCCAATCATCTCCCTTGTAATGTCAACCGGATTCTGGTAATCTCCTCTCTCGTCCGTACCCTTTGAACCGTTTCATATATAAAAAACCTTTCTCTCCATCTCACAAAAACTCATTTCTAAGCCCTCAAAGACAAAAACACACCACACACGCAAAAAAGTCAGAAGAAGACTTAAAAACCTCACATCTCAGAAGACTGATTAGAGATGGGTGAAGAATTTGAAGCTGGGATTTGTGGTGGGAATTATAATAATAGTAATAGTAATTACTGGTGGATCAACAACAACAACAACAACAACATGATGATGATGAATTCAGCAACAACGAGAAGTGTTTTCCCTTTGATGATCAGTTCTTCTCCTTGTTCTGTACTTGCTGCTAACACCGCGGATCTTCCAGGAGGAGGTATGATCGGCTACAGCTCATGGCAATCTGATACGGTGGACTTGAAGGCCCCGATGAGCAACACGACATCGTCTTGCTCTGATATCTCTCTGGGGTTTCTCGATGCGACCACGGCAACGGCCACGAAGCCGCTGCTTCAGGCGGCTGAAGCTGAGGCTGCTGTAGACAATCATAATCACCATAATAATGGTTCTATCTTGATGGATTCTTCTTCCTTGGATATGAATATGATCATGGCTTGGAATAATTCTCTCTTGTAAGTTTCTTCTTCTCTCTATATGGTCCCAACCTTCAAAAAGTTTCTTTCTTTTTATCAGCTTAATCTTATCATCATCAGTACATATCTCTCTTTAAATATTTACTTAGATCTTTTTTTTTTTTTTTTTTTTCAGTGGTAATAATTCTTCATCACAAAGCCAAGATCAGAAGAGAGAGATGTCCACAAAGAATAATCAAGATTTATGTGGTGGTGGTGGTGGTGATTTTTCATCAGTTGGGTCATATGAATACCCTTGTGTTAACAATTCTTCAAGTGCATCATCAAAGTTGATTCAAAGTTTGTATGAAATTCCTCATCCTCAACCACAGTCACTTTTCACCAACCCATCGGCTTCCATGGCCTATTCTTCAATAAGTACACCAAATAATAATTATGGCCCCATATCTAATTCCTCTACTGATCAATTTACCACTACCACCACCACCACTTCTTCCTCTTCGTCTCCTTCTTCTTGGTCTAGACCCTCCAATAATAATAACAATAATAATAGTTCCTTCTTGAAGTCTAATGGTGGCGGCTTGCACTTCTCCAACTGTGCTCCTTTCTGGAATGCTTCTGTTGAAACGCCTCATGTTTTTGCTCCTTCAATCTCTGACAAACCCAATTTCACAAGCTCTCTCATATCCAAGGTACATATGTGTGTATATCTATATGTAACTCTCTCTCTCTCTATATATAATTAATTAATGATTGTTTTTCAAATCCATTGGTTCCTGACTGGCTTAAGTACAGCCCAAGAGAGAAGAAGCTTCGGACTATGCTAAGAAAGCTTCGAGTGAACCTGCAATCAAGAAGCAAAGAATTGAAACCCCATCGCCATTACCAACTTTTAAGGTATATATTACTGTGCAAGTTTAAGAGTTTCACTAATTATTACATAGCTCAACTAAAACATATGCAGCGCAAGTGTTTCTAAAGCTCATATAGATGTTTTGTTTGTTCTTGTGGTCCTATATCCATCTTAACTAAGATTAATTAGTTGAAGTCCGATGGGGACTTGGTAGTACAAGATATCAAGTCTCACATTGATTAGAATGAGATGCTCAATAATAGGGTATTTAAATGGGTTGGTTCTCTAGTTTCAACAATTTGCTTTTGAGTCGGTAGGGTTCTCCATTTTACTTAGATATTAGTTAGCTTGATTGAAGAAAGGAAAGTTGATGAGTTTATAATATTGATAATAGTTTTGATTTGTTTGTTCAATCTTGATAACACTCCATTCGTACTTTATTATTAGAGTTAAGGAGGTAAAATTACACAGATTAAGGAAGTAGTTGAGAGATATAAATATGTTTAAAATAATTTTTTTTTCAAATTTGCTCTTATTTATATTTGAGTATATAAGAGAGAGAAATGTGATAATAGTATTATCAATGAGCATGAAAGAGAATGTGAATAGAAAGAATAATGATGGGTAAAGTGGGAAAAAGTTCATTAAATGCTTTGATAAATTTGGCCAGACTCTTATAAAAAGGAATAAAACTATTCAAATTTTTTGTTCTTGTACATATAGACGGATGGAGTATAATTGTGCTTAGATTTTTAATCTAGTTAGGGATGTGTTTGGATGATGATTAGGTTCGGAAAGAGAAGCTAGGGGACCGAATCACTGCTCTTCAGCAATTGGTGTCGCCTTTTGGAAAGGTAACGTTTTTTTGCTGAATTTGTCTCTTTAATTCACTTTTTTACTATTTGTGGTATTGTGAAAAATGAAACTATAAGAACCCTTACTCTACTGTACGTTGAAACTAACCTACCTTTTGTTTGTATTTTCATAGACTGATACTGCATCTGTTCTTCACGAAGCCATTGTGTACATCAAGTTCTTGCATGATCAAGTCAGTGTATGTTTTATTATTCTGATGATAACTTTATTTAGCTTCCTTTTTTACAAATCTTAATTATTGATATAGAACAAAACCAATTAAATGATTATTTTTCTAACAAGTGGAACTTTTTTTAAAATGCTAATAATCTCAGGTTTTGAGCACTCCTTACATGAAGAATGGAGTTCCTATCCAACACTTCCAACAGGTACTTCCACACTACTGTACTTCTATCTTATAGCCTCTGAAATAAAGTTAAGATTTTCAGTGATAACTTTTGTCAGAAAGGTGAAATTTTCCTTGCCTGTTGTAACCTGGGTTCAAAATATGTTTTAATTAATAAAATAATTGAAGAGGTTAATGTAATGTTTCATCCCCACACACATTTATCATGCAGTGTAAAGATTCTAAAATATAATTAGCAACATTATTCTTGATTTGCTCGTACTCCTTGAGACTTACAATATTAATTGTTTCATTCGAATTTTATTTTATGTAAAGCTTTGACATATTGAATATTGATATATCTTTTTTTCTTTTCTGCAAATGATAACTATATAGTGATTGAAGTCTCTTTATTATAAGTCCCTATCAAAAGTTGTATTTTGTATAGATAGGTATCAAACAAGAGTTTTCAAAATCTGAGTGTTGTGTATTTTTTTTTTATTTAGTGCACAATTAATGTATATTTGAAGATATGTATAAATGTATATAGATAAAGAATGAATTAAAAATAAGAAAGAGAAAAGGAAAAACTCCACTCATATGTCTATTATTTTCCCTCATTTTCTGTGTTTAATAAATTTCAAACTATTTGTTTATTATAAATAAGCACAATCCGGTATCAAAACTGTTAAACTTAGAACTATGTACAAACAATCCCTTTAGCCTTAAAAATTTCATATAAAAAGCCAAGAAGAATCTTCTATTTTGTATGAATAATAAACCCAGCCATCAGCTATACCTCTTCAAATTATATTTGTGTACATATATAACCCCTCAAACTCTGAATTATATGCATAAAGACTCCATAAAATCTAATATATGTATAAATAAGTAATGAGAAAAATTATAAGTAGGATAGGTATGTGCATAAATGTAAGAATTGGGGAGATTCATTATAAAGTTTCAAAACTTAATAAGGTTATCTCTACATAACATAAATTTTGTAATAGTTATATATATAGATACTCTCTTTGGTCCTAATTATAAGGCTATTTTGACTTTTTTTTAAAAAAATTAAAGATACAAAATTAATCACTTTAAATTGTCTATAGTTATCTTTTTCCTTAAAATTACTCTATTTTACGTATAAATTAACCTATAATATAATTACATGTGACATATATTATAATTTAGTGGTCTAATTTGCTTTCTTAACTTCAAAAAAAGAAATCAAAGTGATCTTATATTTAGGACAAGAGGGAGTATATATATATACAGTTTCCCAACAATATTCTATATTGATTGGAATATAATGATTATTTACTTCTGGTTACTGTTTATAGGGTTGTGGTGTGAAGGATTCGTCAGAAGGGCGAAAACAAGACTTGAGAAGCAGAGGGCTGTGTTTGGTTCCGATTTCAAGCACATTCCCAATCACAAACGAAACCCCTGTGGACTTCTGGACACCATCATTTGGAGGGACACTCCTAAGATAAACAACTAGTTAATTAAACCCAAAAGAGGATATTTTTATGAAGAGACTGACTTATTATTTTCATGAAATCAGGTTGAGTATTTTCACTATTAAATTCCATAGTGAGATGATATATAATCATGAATTCAGTGAATTCAATAGTCCAAATACTCATACCCTAAATTAGTCATCTCTTCATAAATTTACCCTTTACCCACTATATATATAATAGATCTTTGGTTAATTAATTTGTGTTTGGAAGAACAATTGAAGGCAAAAGTAAAATGGCCATTGATGTAGAAGGAGACTGAAGAGGAAAAAGCGGAAGAGAACAAAAGGAAAAGCAGAAGAGAGAGAAAAAGAAAGAAAAGGAAGTGACCCTTCAAACATATAACAGAATGATGTAGGGCTACCAAATGATTAATTATATATATTTTATGTATTAGCTTATTGTTAGCTAGCTAGATGCTTTATGAATAACACAAGGCATTATATTTAGAATTGATGATATTGATTAGTATAACTATTTATTTAAGGGGCGGGAAAAAGTGTTTATTAAGCTGGGTTTCACATTATTATGTAGACAATTTGAATTTTTTTGTTGAAGTGTTTTGTTGTTAGCTAGAGGGAATGTCATATGTGTAATCATGTAGCTGAATTTAGCAGATGGGGCTAGAATGCCTTTTGTTCCTGTTTATTATATGTCAGCATCATTATGTCCATGTATTAGGTTGCTCCATTAATTTTAAAGCTTTGAATTAATCAATCTTTTATTTCCACGACGAAAATTCAATTCAATAAGTATGATTATATGAGTTATATCAAAACACTTATGTGCTTCCAATTCGTGTGGTTGGAAGAGGAAGTGAATAATTAAAATCGAATGTTTTAATATTATAAATAAAAAAAATTACGTTAAAATATTAATTTTTAATAGTACAAAGTTAAAATATTGCTCTCAACTGATGAATCGGATATGATAATATGGGATACCAAATAATCTTATAAAAAGTAAAGGAAGTGGGTAAGTGAAGCTTAAATAGTAATTTATAAAGTTTGTTTAATTTTGCTTTGTTGTTTCTCTTTGATTTGTTTATTTGTTGGTAAGGGGTTAGTGGGAGTGGCTTGCTTTTTGCTTTCTTATTGACAAATAGAATGCTTATAGGTGAGGGCACGCGTGGATGACTTTACAAACTTGCACGTATATCAATTCATTATTATTCATTTCTGAAACATTGAATTATTAATTAATTATATGCTTTTTTCGTATGGTGGCGACATTTTAGGGAATTTAAATTAATCGGTCCTAATTATATGTGTGTGTATATATTCACTGGGATATGCCTTAATCATTGTCTCTTTTCCTTTCATTTACATGTACTTGAGAATAATATTGGTCTCTACGCTAAAGCTTATGAATTCTTCAACAGAATAAGACAGTGTCCTTGTCATGAACAATTATGGCTAAGATGCACACACATCATGTATTAATGTTTAATGAAACAACAATGAAATACAAGTGGATGGCATAAAAATTGATGAGGATTATAATAAGTCCATGTCAGGTAGTATAACTAGCTAGTGAAATATGATGAATAAGTTCGAGAGTCACCTTCACCCAGTAGTAGGCGATAGTATTTTTGGGGATGAGCTCCTTTGGATTTGATGTGATGTGATCATATCAAGTGTGATTTTATTGAGAGGCCGATCTTCGCAGAGAGGCTTAGAGCCTGTTTGGGTTGGCTTTTAGAACCATGGTTTGGAGAAAAAAAGCTGGAAAAGTGCTTTTTTCAGCTTTTTTGAGAAAAACTGAAAAAATGGCTTTTGATGAAATGAGAGTGTTTGGATTATTGTTGTGAGAATAGCTTTTTCTATGTGTAATTACTAAAAAGGACATAAGTTTAATGTAGTGTGAAAGAGAGAGGATAAGGGCATTTTCGGTAGATCAATATGAAATGTGTAATGATGGTATATTTCTGCCTCGTACTTCGCGTAAAAATGAAAAAAAAGAGCTTTTTCCCAAACCATGGTTTTAAGCCCAAAACCATGGTTTTGGACCCAAACCATGGTTTGGGAAAAAGTTCATCTGTTTGGGTGTCATCTTTCAAAACCATGGTTTGGAACCCAAACCATGGTTTGAAAAGCTCACCCAAACAGGCTCTTAGACCGACTGAAGTGTAGTCAAACATGGGTTCATTGTTATGAGTCTCACCCAGATGCTTCATATGTAAGTGAAGAGTATTTTATAAGTTTATAATATTCTCACACATAATAGGTTAATCTTTCGAGACATTCTCTTTTTTCAACCTGTGATTATACACGTATGTATGTGTATATATATAAAAAAAATAGGTTGTCTAACTGTATTTTTCTGAAACCTTTGTTTAAAGTAGTTCCACGCCCCCCCCCCCCAAAAAAAAAAAAAAAAAAACACCAAAAGAAAAACAAACGACGAAGCACATATTTTATGCCATGTTTCTATATATTTAACATGTGCATGTTGTGGATGTTTAGTAAGCATAGGAAGATACTAATTATTGTTACGTATAAATTATTATTACTCTAATTTTAGCATATGGCTCACGTCCTTTCAATATTCCCAATTAATGAAAGTTTATGCTATCTGTGAAATATTATTTGCCGGAAATTCTAGATAATTATTGCATATTTCAGTTTTAAAGTCACATTTTGAATTATTGTTATAATTTTATTTTACACGGTAGTAGATAATGTTCAGTTTTGGCTAAAAAATTATCCTATAGGAACTTATATGTTAATTTACTTTGAAAATAATGCATCAATAGAAGTTTTATACCTTATCATAATAGAAACATAGATTGCTTGTAATTCTGTTTCACTCACTATTTCATGGCCACATATCTATTCAGTCAAAGAATTGAAAACTCTTCTTTTGTTATATAAATCATATTTTCAATTCATCTAGAAAGATCTCTCTTTTTTCTCAACAATGCCATTATTATTTGATCCAATAATATTCCATTAGATATTGACAACTCTCCGATATAGTACTACAATGGAAAAATCTATTACATATAAATTATTTATACTCATCATGATTGGTGTTATTAAATTATAGTTTTTCAGAAGTAGTGAAATTGCTCAAATCTTTTTGGGAATTCAGACTATGCTACAATGTGCTTGCTTGTGCCGCCATAAAGATTTGAATAGGCTGCCAATGCCCTAGCAAAGTTTGCCAATACTATGGGCACAAACTTGTTGATATTTGTGGACTTTCCCGCATATCCGCTCAATATGCTAAATAAGAGAGTTTTTTTTTTCTTGAGTAGTAAGTTTGCTGTTTTGGTGTCTTTCATTATAAAATATAATAAACATATATTATTTATTGCTGGTTGATAATTACTCCCTCCATTCTTAAATATATGGTTTAGTTGATTTTTCTGGAAAACCCTAATAAAGCTAAATAAGTCACTTAAAAATTAATTTATCTGAATTTTTTTCTTTAAACTTGTTTATTTAACTTTATAAGTCAATATATAATATAATACTACACAAAATACGTTATGATTAAGTGGTCCATTTCGCTTTTTTAATCTCTAAAAAATCAATTAAATCTTATATTTAAGACCGGAGAAATAATAGATTATAAAACTACTAAAAATGATTTGCAGCTCATTATAAAAAACGATAGAGAAATTATATGAGAATTCATGATATATATATATATGGAGCCACTACTACTACAAAAAACCTTTTTAACATCGCTATTTAACATCAGTTAATCATGAAACAGATGTTAAAAAAAGGTTGTGACAATTTTGTAATTAAGTGGTATGTGGAGAAAGAAACGACATCCCTATTTATAAAAATTAGGGATGTCGTAAGTAATGACATCACTCATTAAAAATGCGAGATGTTATTTCCAGAAAACGACATCACTCATTAAAAATGAGTGATGTCGTTTCTAAGATGCAACATCTCTCTTTTTTAATGAGTGATGTTGTTTGTCTGGCACCCAATTTTCCCTTCTTTTTCAATTCCCACCCCCTCTTCCCCACTTCCCCTCCGCCCAATTTCTCACAATCTGCTTCAATTTCAAAGCCCTAAGTCCTTCATAGCCCTAAGTCCTTCACATTCTGCTTCAATTTCAAATACAGATTCACACCGCTATTCTTTTCTTCACAAATTTTCTGACATTCCTTTGTAATCGGTTGAGCCCATCAAAATGTTTCGATTGTAGTGGCGATTTGACAAATCTCTGATTTGTAATGCTTTTATATGCTTAAATTGAGGCAATTAACATGATTAAGATGCAAGTTTGGTCTAATAATGTCTAATTGAATGTTCCAAACTCTCAAGGGAAAGGAGTGTAAAATTAGGAGTAATTAGCCATAATTGTAGATTAATTGCATTAATTAATTATAGGGCTATTTGATCTTGGTTTTATCTTATTCTCACTTGTAGGGTCGCTCAGGACAAAACGATTGGACCCGGGATGAAGAAGAAGGCCAAACAAAAGAGGCAGAAATGAAGGCTCCTCGCCGCGGCGAACAGACGGCGAGAAAGCACCCTGAAGAGGCAGAAATGAATGGTCCTCGCCGCGGCGAACAGACGGCGAGAAAGCACCCTGAAGAGGCAGAAAGGAATGGTCCTCGCCGCGGCCTCGCCGCTGCGAGTAGACGGCGAGAAAGGCCTACTTTTGGCAGAGAGCAATGTAGCTCGCCATGACCTCGCCACGGCGAGCTTCGCGAATTCTGCAAGTGACAGCTCGTGTTTTTGGGCATGATTCGGATCCAACTAATATCCACTCACTTGACCCGACTTGGGGGACATAAAACTCGAAATTTACACCCCATTAGGGCAGATTTGGTTCACATTCACACCCTCCAAGCCCTAGCTCTCTCTTCTCCATCTTCATCTTCATCTTCTTTTCTTCTCCTTCCTTCTATTCATGGCTTCCACACCTTCCTCTCTTGTTGTTGGTTCCTCCATGGAGAGTAGCAGCTAGGCTCCACCATTCTTGGTGGTGAGAGCCAAGGGATGAGCTTGAAGCTTGAATAGGGGAGTTTTTCTAGTTCTAATCCTTCTTCCACTTGTTGTATTTATGCTTTTCCAAGGTTTTAGGAGTACATTTATGGCATTTGGTTGAGTACATTTATGTCTTTGGGGCTAGAAACTATGTTTATGTTATTTCCTTCTTGTACTAATGCTTGACATTGCTATTTATTAACTTTGAGTTTAATGAAATTTATGGGTTCATAGTTTTATTATTCTCTTGGTGAAAATTATGTGCTAATGCAAGGTGGCTTGGTTAGTGGATTAAAAGTGTTAAGTTATTTGTTTGAGGGAGATGGCATAAGAATTAACTAATTGTGTTGGAACATTGGGCAAACACTCTTTAGGCCTTGATTTATTGTATGGGTGGCCATCAATAGATTAGGGTTTAGAGAGAAATTTAGAGCAATTATGGGATGGCCCAAATTATGGATTTAAAAGTCTTGCATAGTTAATTATTTCTTGATTTTGAACTTAATCAACTTGGGTTAAATTAAGTAATGTACGGGGTTCCGGCATTAGTTAAGTTAACCTAAGCCTAGCCTAGAGGGTTTCCTCTAGGGCTCTTTAGAAAATCAACTAAGCTCCCTAAAAAGCTTTAGAAGCAATGATTCCCGGAGCTCTCATTCATCAAGAATGATCTTTATCCCATTTTCATCCAAATCTCACTTTTAAATCCAATCTTTTACTTTGACTTTTGAACATACCACACTATCATACCAAACTTCACATTAAAACCAAACAAAAATGCTTTTTACCCGCTTTTTCAAGTTTGCATATTATCTATTAGGAATCAAATTACACTAGGCTCCTTGAGATCGACACCCGGGGTTAGCTTCCACTACCCCTTGGGTTTTAAATTTCTTGGAGAGCAGACTCAAGGCGGCACTGCACCGACATAACCCCAACGGTTAGGTGCTCTTCAAGTGGCGCCGTTGCTGGGGAGCCAAGTAATTGGTTCCCTAGTAGTCGGTTGTCAAACTTTCTTTGGCCGGGTTTAGCTTTAAGTTGCATTTTAGCTTAGTTGCATCTTAGTTTATTTTTCATCTTTGCATACCATATTTTGAAACACCCCTGAAAATTGGTATAGATGCTTACTCTTTGCATTTTCTTGGCTCGTTGACTCACTTGTGTGCTTGGTTGCTTTAGCGGTAGTTTTATTGCACTAATTGTGAATGCTTCCTTTACTGGAATTTGAGTGCACGAATCTATCTCCCAAGTCACATTCTTGTTGGTTGAAGCTTACTTGTGCATAACATACTTGCTCTGACTGATTTGCACTTGTTTGAAGTAGTATATCACATTTTCACTAAACTGGTGTTAGTTTTTGAAACTTCTGAAAATTCTGCAGGTTGCCTTCTGTTCAGTGGCAGAATCAGCCACTCCTCGCCATGCACTCGCCCCCACGACGAGATCACTTTTTATTCCTCGTTGTTACCTCGCCGCGGCGAGCAGACGGTGAGTTAATTGCATCAGCTTCTGTTTTTACTGATTTTCGTTGTCTTTTGACTATTCTTGCCACATATACACCTCATACTCACACCATATTTGTACATACACACTTCAAACATGCACATACACTTCCATACATCACATACCATTCACTCTCACTTGACTTTAGTACATTCTAAGTCTTGGTTGCTGCTGAAAGTCCACTTGTTGTCTGTGCCTTGTGTGACTCAACCTTGACTTGCTCTTGATTTCTTATACTTGTTTATATCTCATTATGCATGACTAGAGGGAAGGTAGAAGTAGAAGAGGATCAAACCTTCCATCCTTAAACATTGGGATTGAGCAAAACCTTAGCCAACTTAGGAGAGCCAATCAAGGAGGTTCCTCTAGCCCTATTGATTGCACCATATTTTTATACACTTTTCATTGATAAAATCATTAGATTATTGCATGTTTTTGGGGTAATTGCACCTAATTAGGGTAATTTCTGACTTTTGCACACTTTGTTGGAATTTGTTCTAGTCAAGGGCAATTTGGGAATAATTAGCACGATTTATTGTTTAACCCATTTTCAAGAACATTTTGATGCTACCTTAAGTCCATTTTATATGCATCTCATAGAAGAAGCATACCCAAATTAAGAAGCCAAGTTGCAGCGAAGAATTCTGGATGGAGCAGAGGAAGAAAGTGAAAAAGAGACAGAAACCTCTGTCGCTTGCTGCAGCTTCGCCGCGGCGAGCTGACGGTGAGCTCAGAGGCAAAGTTCCAGAACTGATGCTCGCTCGCCGTGGCCTCACCATGGCGAGCCCACGGCGAAGTCCCGAGAATCTGCAAAAATCTGACGCGTTTTTAGGGTTTCTAGGGTAGTAAAAATAGATCAAAACACCCCCACCTTCAGTTTGCAAGCCTCTTATGCACGAAATACACCTCCTCTGCTAGGGTTTCACTCTTTTCCTTCATTCCCTACTCAAATCTTCACCATCCTCACTCATCTTCACCTCCATTGTTGCTGATTTTCTTGTTCTTCCTTATTTCACCTTCCATTTCCACCATAATTCTTCTACCTTCTTCATCCATGGAAGCTGTGGTCATGGGCTATCTTTGGCTCGAATTTGGAGACATGAGAGGCTAGAATCTTGGTGCTTTGGTGGTGTGAAGGTGGCTTGAGCTTTAATGGGCGAAATAGGGGAGTTATTTGTTTCCTCATGCTCTTTTCCTTATGTATTGAGTCTTGTGGTTGCATTTCTCTTTGTATATTTGGATTTGAGACATGATTTCCTTTTCTAGTTGTTTATGAATTGGAACATTTGTGTTGGATATTGAGTTATGTTGATTGAATGATATGTATGTTTGAATTTCCTATTGGATTTATGAATGCTATATGATTTTTAGTGGTTGCTAGATTGTGTAGCTTAATTTGTCCAATTGAATGCTGTGGTTGCACATTCTTGAGAGGAATCGGTTTTCAAAACTCATGTTCCAACACACACCAAGTGGAGCTTAACACTAACCCTAAGTAATAGCTATGAAAGTGGTTGCTTGATTAGTTATTATTATTAATTAGGGCTAGTGGACCCCTAGTGGTTGCTTGGGGATTTTTCAATTAGACTTGGTGAATCCTTTAACTCCCAATATCAATTTAATGAAGCGTGAGAGCCACCGTAACATCACCAAAGCCCATTTTATCAAGTTCCCTTAATCCAAACTCTTTTCACTCATTAATCTAAAATACCAAAAACAAGTAATTGCATTTGTCTATAGTTTTATTAAATGAAGTTTCAAACCAAAACCCCCATATCTTTTATTGTTTTAATTGCATTTAGCTAGCTTAGGTAGGTCAAAAGACTCCTTAAGTGAAACGACCTGGGGTTGCAACCTATATTGCAATCCTTGGATTAATTTTGATTTTAACCCCCAAGGCGCATTAGGCAAAGGTTAAATCACCTATCTTAGAAGAGTGTTCTTTTGGGGAGTCTAGCATTTCCTCTCACTCAGACGCTGAGAACTCTATCCACAAAGAAATACCTCTAAACATCCCACCCATGGCCCACAAACCACCACCCAACATTCCCCAAGCTAACCTACCACCACCTAATGGTCAAAATGGAAACAATGGTGAGGGTGAGGGAGTAGGAAACAACGAAATCCCTAGGAGGCATAGTATTAGGGAAGTTACTTTGAGTGGTGTCACATACGACCCATTCCAAACTGCATAGCATGCTCTAAATGCTGACTTTGAGATAAAAGGACCACTAATTGCAGCTTTACCTCATTTTGCAGGTTTGGAAGGGGAGGACACATATGGCCATCTATATGGAGTTTACGTCGCGTGCACCAGCATGAAGCCACCAGGAGCGAACCTGGATGATGTGCAATTGAAAGTCTTCCACTTGTCACTAGATGGGAAAGCCAAGGAGTGGTTTAGACTCCTACCAAGACATGATGAGAATGCCCTCACTTCTTGGGCTAATTTGAGGAGGGCATTCTTGGAGCATTACTTCCCAGATGTTAAGATTGAGGATTTAAAGAAGGACATCTACTCCATCCGACAAGACCCATCAGAAAGCTTTTATGAATATTGGTGTCGATTTCAAGAGCTATTGGCTAAGTATCCCCACCACCAGATTATAGATGAACAGTTGATTCAATACTTCCACAAGGGGCTCTTGCCTAATGAGAGAGGCATAATGGATGCCAGTGTCGGTGGTTCTTTGGAAGACCTACCCGCCGCGGAGGCTTGGGCTATGATTAAGCTTAGAGCCAAAAACACCCAACAATACAATCAAAGGGGTTCCAAAGGGGTGTTTGAGTTGAGCTCCAACCCACAACAATCAAGGAGAATGAATTCCTTAGAGGCCAAGGCGGATACTTTGAGTTCCCAAATTACTTCTCAACTTGCCTTCATTACTTCAGAGTTGAGGAACCTTAGCATGCAACAGTGTGCTCCCACTTCCTCTAACTCCAAGGCCTTAGTTGCACCTAGTTGTGAGCATTGTGGTTTAGTGATGCATATCAGTAGCCTTTGTCCAAGTGAGCTGGTAGAGACCAATGCTATGTACCAGGGGAGGTCCAGCTCTATTCCCAACCAAAAATGGGATCCCCATAGCAACACCTACAATGAAGGGTGAAGGTCACACCCTAACTTCCGGTGGAGAGACAACAACAATAATTCCATGACCAATCACAAGGCCCAATCTTCTTCTTCCCCAAGGTCCTTAGTTCCCCAAGATTCACCAAGAGGGGATGATTCATGTGATTGGATTCTCAAGAGCATACAAAGGATGCATGAGGATATGAATGCTCGCAATGATGCGAGGTTTGCATCTCTTGAGTTTAAGATGGAACAATGGGAGACTAGAACCACAAATCTTCAATCCTTTGTGACCCAATTGTCGGATGGTTTGACTGACAAGCAAGCAAGGACAAGTGGAGATTCTCCCTCCAACACTGTGATAAACCCAAAGTCCCTTAATGCCATCACCTTGAGAAGTGGCAAAAAAGTCAAGTTCCAAGGCCTTGAGGGTGATGAGTCCGATGTTGATGAAGAAATTGTTTGTGATAGACCACCTTTGGGTATGGGGGAGTGTTCCAACTCAAGACCATTGAGGAGAGCTCCTTGCCTATGTCGACCCCTTCGGTCCAAAGTGAAAGCAATGAAGAGAGAAAGCTCCTAGCTACCCCACCTTCCACAAGAAGAAAGAGAGGAGTTCGCTTTGAAACACAAGATTCACCCAACCAAGAGCCGCAAGAAAAAGGTAAAGAGGTAAAAATTTCTGACCTTCCTTTTCCTCATGCATACTTGGCTAGCAAAAAGGTTGTGGATGATAAATGTGATAAAGAAATTTTTGACATGTTTAGCAAAGTAGAAGTGAATTTACCTCTCCTTGATTTGATAAAGAAAATGCCCAAGTCGGCAAAGTTTTTAAAGGATTTATCCACCAATAAGAGGAAATACAATCATAGTGAACGAATCCAACTGGGGTCTAATGTGAGTGATTTGTTTAAACCACAACTACCTTTGAAATGGAAAGACCTGGGTTCTTACACTATTCCTTGTATCATAGGCAAGACCACCATTTCAAACGCCTTATTAGATCTTGGTGCTGCTATCAATGTCATGCCTACCTCTATTTTTGAGTCCTTGGGTACCCAATCTATTCGAGACACAAGTGTGGTTCTCCAACTTGCAGACCGAATGATTAGGTATCCTAAAGGCATTTTGGAAGATATTTTGGTGCAAGTGAAAGGCCTTGTTTTTCTAGCCGATTTCTATGTCCTAGACATGACTAGTGACAACCCTAGTGATAGTACCTTGATTCTTGGCCGCCCCTTTCTCAGAACGGCAGAAACCATTATTGACATGAAGCAAGGTACCATCACTATGGGGACTGGGAACCAAGAGGTCAAATTTCTGTTTTCTGAGACCATGTAATGCTAGTGATGATTGTACTTACTTAAGCATTAGTGCAATTTCTTGTGTGGATGATGATATTGATGAGCTTTGTGATTCAATGTGGTTTGATTCGATTGAGCATGTTGATCCATCTCCCATTATTTCCCCTCCCACACTTCTTTATGTTGTGCATGTGTTGGTGATGTGAAATGTATTGATTGCATTGAGATTAATGATTATCTTTCCACCTCACATGACATGGATGAATCTACTTGCTTAGTGAATACTTTATCTGCTCATCCCACATCTCGTGGTCTTGGGAAAGTTTCTTCTGATTGTGATGCAGGTTCTGCTGACCACATAGATACTGTTATGCAAGCTACACCGGTAGCTTTATCTATGGTGGATACTTGCTCACCCTTGGGAAGTGGAGAAGTTACAGCATATGTAGATGCACCCATGCCTCCTTCCCCACTTTGTGATGACAACATTCTACCACTTGCTGCACTTGAGCTTCAGGAGTTGGTACCGTCTATGGTAAAACCCTCGATTGTGGATCTCAAACCCTTACCTCCTAACTTGAAATATGTGTTTCTTGCTGATTGTGATAAATTACCTATTATTATTTCAAGTACTTTGTCTGATGTTGAGGAGGGTAGACTAGTTTCTCTTCTTAGAACTTATCGGGGTGCAATTGGGTGGTCTCTTGCTGACATTCCAGGGATTAATCCCTTGGTTAGTACTCATAGGATCCTCTTGGAGGAGGGTTCTAAGCCTATTCGGCAGCCACAGAGGAGACTGAATCCTCTCATTCTTGACGTTGTGAGGAAAGAGATAGCTAAGCTCTTGAGTGATGGGATCATCTATCCCATTTCTGATAACGAGTGGGTGTCACTGGTACAAGTAGTACCAAAGAAGAGTGGATCACCGTTTTCTGGAGTGACAACGATGAACTTATTCCCACTAGAGTCCAGAATTCTTGGAGAGTGTGTATAGATTATAGGAAGCTTAATTCCTCGACTAGGAAGGACCACTTTCCCTTGCCTTTCATTGATCAAATGCTTGAGAGAATTTCTGGCAAGTCTCACTATTGTTTCCTTGATGGGTTCTCTGGGTACTTTCAAGTACCAATTGCACCGGAGGACCAAGAAAAACCAACCTTCACATGTCCTTTCGGTACATTTGCTTATCGTAGGATGCCATTTGGACTATGTAATGCTCCTGGTACTTTTCAAAGATGCATGATGTCTATTTTTAGTGATATGTTGGAGCATAACATGGAGGTGTTTATGGATGATTTCACTGTTTATGGTTCTAGCTTTGATGAATGCCTCTCTAGTTTAGAACTTGTTTTGAAAAGATGTTTGGAAAAGAATTTGGTTTTGAACTATGAGAAGTGTCATTTCATGGTAGATAGTGGCATTGTTTTAGGTCACTTGATCTCCCAAAAGGGGATTGAGGTTGACAAAGCTAAAATTGAAGTTATTGTATCATTGCCCTATCCCACTAATTTGAAAGAAGTTAGATCATTTCTAGGGCATGCGGGGGTTTATAGGCGTTTCATTGAAAATTTTTCCAAAATTGCCTTATCCCTTTCATCTTTGCTTAAAAAGGATTCTAATTTTGTGTTTGATGATAAATGCAAGCATGCCTTTGACACATTAAAATCTTCCTTGATTTCTCCTCCCATTATTAGTGCACCTAATTGGCAATTGCCCTTTGAACTTTCATGTGATGCATCTAATTTTGCGGTAGGAGCCATGCTTAGTCAGAGAGTTGACAAGGTCCCTAGGGTCATTGCATATGAATCTAGGACACTTGATTATGCACAAGTTAATTACACCACTACTAAAAAAGAGTTGTTTGCTGTGATTTTTGCGCTTGACAAGTTTAGACAATATTTGATCAACTCTTCTGTGGTAGTATACACTGACCATGCAGCTGTGCGGTATTTGTTTCAAAAGCCCCAGTCTAAGGCTAGACTGCTGAGATAGGCTCTTCTGATGCAAGAATTTGATGTGAAGATTAAGGATCAGGCCGGAGCTGAAAATCATGTTGCCGATCATTTGAGCCGCTTACCTCCCGACACAAGGGGAGTTGATTCTTCTGATCTTTGCATTGATTCTTTTCCTGAATTTGCTTTGTTTGCCTTGGCCACTGTTGAGCCTTGGTACTCACATATTGTGAACTATCTTACTGCTGATGTGGTTCCCTCTTCCTTGTCTCATTTCCAGGTTAACAAATTGAAGAGGGAGGCCAAGTACTACATCTGGGATCCACCCACTATGTGGCGCATTTGTAGTGACCAAATCATCCGCCATTGTGTTCTAAACGATGAGATTCACTCTATCCTTACTCATGATCATTTCTTATCTTGTGGTGGTCATTTTAGTGCTAAAAAGACTGCTAGGAGAGTTTTGGAGTGTGGATTTTTATGGCCTACTTTGTTTAGAGATGCATTTATTTATTGTAAGTCTTGTGAGAAATGTCAACAATTTGGGAGTTGGGGTAAGAGGCATGAGATGCCTATGAGGCCCATACACTTTTGTGAGATTTTTGATGTGTAGGGCATTGATTTTATGGGACCCTTTCCCCCTTCTTGTGGTTTTCTTACATTTTACTTGCAGTAGATTATGTGTCTAGATGGGTTGAGGCAATCCCAACTAGGAAAGACGATGCCGCTACTGTTTCTAGATTCTTACGTTCTCATATCTTTTGCAGGTACGGCATTCCTATAGCTATCATCAGTGATCAGGGCACTCATTTCTGCAACCGGATCATCCAGTCCCTTCTTGCCAAGTATGGCGTCACTCACAAAGTTGCTACACCCTACCATCCCCAGACCAATGGGCTAGCTGAAGTTTCAAACAGGGAGGTGAAGCGTATCCTTGAGAAGATAGTGAAGCCATCGCGAAAAGATTGGAGTGATCGCTTGGAAGAAGCTCTTTGGGCATATAGGATGGCCTACAAGACGCCTATTGGGACATCACCCTTTAGAGTGGTCTATAGGAAGTCCTGCCACCTACCTATGGAGTTGGAGCATAAGTCTTACTGGGCTATTAAAGCTTGCAATGCCAATTTGGAGTCTTCCTTGACCAATCGGATGATGCAACTCCAAGAGCTTGAGGAACTGAGGTTGCACGCCTATGAAAAAGGGCTCATGTACAAGGATCGGTTGAAGATGATACATGACAAACACATCATGAAGAAGGACTTTAAGGAAGGGGACAAGGTGATGATCTTTAAGGCGAGACTCAAGATCCTACCGGGAAAATTCAAGTCTAGGTGGGAGGGTCCATATCAAGTTGTTCAAGCCTACCCCTATGCTGCATTTGAGCTTCTAGATGGTGCTACCAGATCAAAATTCAAAGTCAATGGCCATTTGCTCAAGCACTACCACGACCCATCTCAACCACCTTATTCATGAGGTTGTTCCTTTCCTCTTTACTTGCTCCTTTGCTTGATAAGTGACATATGTTTTTGAGCTAAGTGTGGGGGAGGGAACTTACCAGTAGGAAAAAGTAGTTGTAGTTACTTTTCAATTCTTAGAATTAGTAATAAAAGCTTCTTGCTCACCATACTTGATTTCAACATGTTTTGAAAATTTCATTGGTGTAACATTTTGACTCACTCTTTCCTCTCCCTATTTTTGTTTTGGTGTTGATGACGTGTTGTGCTTCAATCTCGAATTGGACTTCACAACTTTCCACTTCACCCTAAGAGTTGAGTTGAATTGATATTTCCATATTTCTGCTACATTGAGGACAATGTAGAAATTAAGTGTGGGGGAGGGATGTGCTTTGTAGTGGTGAAGTGGGTTCAAAATCATTGCATCTTGGTTATATTTCTAGCTTCAAAAACTTGAAAAAAAATTGGAAAATTTTAATTTTTCCTCACTTATACTTTTGTTCCTCTTTGGACTTGACATGATGTTTTTGGAATTGTTTTGGCAATTATGGGAATTAGTTCATGCTTCTGGATATGTTGTTAATGTTTTTGATTAATCTTCTTGATTGGCACTTTGTTGATTGAAATTGATGCTTTATGGTTGAATTTTGGTTGTAATTGATCTATGTTTATGAGTTTTGAAGAATTAGCCATGTTGTGAGGTTTATTTGAGCCCAATTGTTTATTCTTGTGTGATATCCACTTGTTGCCATTCTCTAGAACTTGTTTGCATTCTTAATCAAAACTTGTTGCATTTAGTGTAATGAAGCATGATAAAGGCATTCATTTCATACCCTCGCATCCCAAACACAAGCCACAAACATTTCTTCCATTTGTCACCCCATTTGAGCCCTTCACTTGATGTTTTGCATTTGACATGCCAATATACGAAAAGTTGCATTATTGCTTGTGTTGTTTGAAAAATGCCATTTCTTGGTTGTACATAAGCATGCCATGTATAGAGAAAAACAAAAATACAAAAAGATGAAAAAGAGTGAAAAAGAAAAAGAAAATGAGAAAAATTGAAAAAAAATACAAAAAGTGCAAAATAAGGCATGTGTGGTTACTAGCAAGTTGCAATCGGTGCTTTGAGTTGAATTAGGCATTCAAGCATGCATAACATCATCTTCCTTTCATTTCATCATACCATGTAGCCTATTTCATCATTACAACCTGATTGCACCATATTTTTATACACTTTTCATTGATAAAATCAGTAGATTATTGCATGTTCTTGGGGTAATTGCACCTAATTAGGGTAATTTCTGACTTTTGCACACTTTGTTGGAATTTATTCTAGTCAAGGGCTATTTGGGCATAATTAGCATAAATTATTGTTAACCTATTTTCAAGAACATTTGATGCTACCTCTGGCTTGATTTTACTTGTAGATCATAGAAGAAGCATGCCCAAATTAAGGAGCCAAATTGCAGCGAAGAATTCTGGACAGGGAAGAAGAAGGAAGCGAAGAGAGAAACAGAATCAATGTCTCTTCGCCGCGGCGTTAGCCGCGGCGAATTGACGGCGAAAAAGAAAAGAAGAGGCAGAACCAGTGTGAGTTCGCCGTGGGTTTCACCGCGGCGAACTCACGGCGAACTCCCCAGCAAATTCCAGAACCAACATGAGCTAGCCGTGGCTCTCGCCGCAGCGAGCCCACGGCGAAGTGCCCAGTATCTGCGAAATCTGACGCGATTTTATGGCTTTTGGGGGATTATAAATAGTTCCAAACACACGAAAATCGGAACCAAGCTCCCTCAGGCACGAAACACAGCCCCTCTCCTAGGGTTCCCTTCCATTCCTTCATTCCCCATTCATTTCCACCTCCATCTCTATCTTCTACCTTCTTCCACCCTCTTCTTCCATGGATTTTTGGATGGGGCTTCTTCTTGGGGTCCCTCTTGGAGTTTCTATGTTGGATTGAGGAGCTCTTCATCTCTTAAGGATGGGTTGATGGTGTCTCAAGCATGGGTTCTTCATTAGGGGAGTTTTTCTTTGTTCTAACATATGTATTTAGGATTTCTTCTATGTTTATTTGAACCTCTCTTGGAAGATATTTGGATTTATGTATTGGATTGAGATTTTGGATATGTATGTGTATGAAGTATATGTGTTTATTTTGGGCTTTGAACACTTGAGTTATGAATTCTTATCTACATTGTGGTTGTATGAAGTTAATTTCATTTTAGTGGTTGCTAGTGGACTTAATTGATTGCTTCCATTCATAATTATTGTGATTGCATTTTTATGAGAGCCACAAGTGTTTTGACTCGAAGTATTTCACACATCAAGTGGACTTTAACACTAACCCTAAGTAATGGCTATGAAAGTGGTTGCTAAATTAGTCATTGATTAGGGCTAGTGGACCCCTAGTGGTTGCTTGGGGATTTCTCTAACTAGACTTGATGAATCAAACCCCCAAATGATTTGAACCTATGTTTGTCACCTCACCTAGACTCAAGAGATTCATTCCATCAATTTCACTTCATCCATCCATCCATTCCACCTCATGACAGAAAAGATAAAAAAATATTGTAGTTAGGCTCATTTTGCATATTTCATATTAAAACCCAACAAAACCCCTTTTTATACTTCATTTGCATGACATTTAGTTTCCTAGGTTAGTCATTAGGCTCCTTGAGAGACGATCCGGGATCACACCATTATAGTGCAATCCTTGGTTATATAAATATTTTGCATTTAACCCCCAAGGCGATTAGGAAAAGGTTAAATCACAACCCTAAAAGACCTTTTGATGCATTACACTTCTTGCTTTTAAGTGAAGATCTTAGAATCCTTACAAGCTTATGGTAGAATGTGTTTCAAGGTGGATTTTGAGAGTAGAAAATGAACCCAATATGGTAAGAACAGTGAAACACTTATCCTTGAGTAACTTTCTCCTTTGCTCTTCCTCATTGCATTCACTACACTCATGATTAGCTTTTTAGCATCATTTCATTCCTCATTGCTTGTTGGTTGAAGGGTTGTCAATTTGTATTAGCTCATATATTCAATTAGCATATTGAAGCTCTCATTTATGCCTCACTTACCATTTGTGATTAAGCTTTAAAATTTGTCTTTGTCCGGGAGTACAAAGGTTCAAGTGTGGGGAGTTGACAAATCTCTGATTTGTAATGCTTTTATATGCTTAAATTGAGGCAATTAACATGATTAAGATGAGAGTTTGGTCTAATAATGTCTAATTGAATGTTCCAAACTCTCAAGGGAAATGAGTGTAAAATTAGGAGTAATTAGCCATAATTGTAGATTAATTGCATTGATTAATTTATAGGGCTATTTGATCTTGGTTTTATCTTATTCTCACTTGTAGGGTCGCTCAGGACCAAAAGATTGGACCCGAGACGAAGAAGAAGGCCAAACAAAAGAGGCAGAAATGAAGGCTCCTCGCCGCGGCGAGCAGACGACGAGAAAGCACCCTGAAGAGGCAGAAAGGAATGGTCCTCGCCGCGGCGAGCAGATGTCGAGAAAGGCCTACTTTTGGCAGAGAGCAACGTAGCTCGCCGTGGCCTCACCACGGCGAGCTTCGCGAATTCTGCAAGTGACAACTAGTGTTTTTGGGCCTGATTCGGATCCAAATTAATACCCACTCACTTGACCCGACTTGGGGGACATAAAACTCAAAATTTACACCCCATTAGGGCAGATTTGATTCACATTCACACCCTCCAAGGCCAAGCTCTCTCTTCTCCATCTTCATCTTCATCTTCTTTTCTTCTCCTTCCTTCCATTCATGGCTTCCACACCTTCCTTTCTTGTTTTTGATTCCTCCATGGAGAGTAGCAGCTTGGCTCCACAATTCTTGGTGGTGAGAGCTAAGGGATGAGCTTGAAGCTTGAATAGGGGAGTTTTTCTAGTTCTAATCCTTCTTCCATTTGTTGTATTTATGCTTTTCTAGGGTTCTAGGAGTGCATTTATGGCATTTGGTTGAGTACATTTATGTCTTTGGGGTTAGAAACTATGTTTATGTTATTTCCTTCTTGTACAAATGCTTGACATTGCTATTTATTAACTTTGAGTTTAATGAAATCTATGGGTTCATAGTTTTATTATTCTCTTGGTGAAAATTATGTGCTAATGCAAGGTGGCTGGGTTAGTGGGTTAAAAGTGTTAAGTTATTTGTTTGAGGGAGATGGCATAAGAATTAATTAATTGTGTTGGGACATTGGGCAAACACTTTTTAGGCCTTGATTTATTGTATGGGTGGCCATCAATAGATTAAGGTTTAGAGAGAAATTTAGAGCAATTATGGGGTGGCCCAAATTGTGGATTTAAAAGTCTTGCATAGTTAATTATTTCTTGATTTTGAACTTAATCAACTTGGGTTAAATTAAGTAATGTGCGGGGTTCTGGCATTAATTAAGTTAACCTAAGCCTAGCCTAGAGGGTTTCCTCTAGGGCTCTTTAGAAAATCAACTAAACTCCCTAAAAACCTTTAGAAGCAATGATTCCCGAAGCTCTCATTCATCAAGAATTATCTTAATCCCATTTTCATCCAAATCTCACTTTTAAATCCAATCTTTTACTTTGACTTTTGAACATACCACACTATCATACCAAACTTCACATTAAAACCAAACAAAAATGCTTTTTACCCGCTTTTTCAAGTTTGCATATTAGCTATTAGGAATCAAATTACACTAGGCTCCTTGAGATCGACACCCGGGGTTAGCTTCCACTACCCCTTGGGTTTTAAATTTCTTGGAGAGCAGACTCGAGGCGGCACTGCACCGATATAACCCCAACGGTTAGGTGCTCTTCACGATTCAAAGCTCAGAAATGAGGCCCTATGCTTCACCGCTCGCTCTTCTTTTCTTTCTTGCTGAGCGATCTAAAACCCCATCTCCTTCTTCTTGCACATTTCTTGTTCGAGCGAGAGAGGGAGAGAGAGAATGCCGGAGGTAGCTAATGCTGGGGCTACTGATTTCCAGTTTGTGGTGAGTCTTTTTTCCATTTTTGTCTCTACTCTGCATTTTTGTCTCTGCATTTTTAATGATATTGCATCTGAAATAGGGAGGATAGAAAACACTTAAAGCTTCCTTTACCCATTTTAAATCTACAATATCAAATGGGAGTGTTAACAACCTTAATTTGTGATCAAAAGGAAGAATGTCATGGAATATGAAGATCAAAAGAAATCTTAGATTACCTTTATCAGTTGTTCTTCTTAGAAATTTGTGATCATCTGAAAAATGAACCAGTTAGGAAATGTCGGTGGTTGATTGATTTGTTAGATCATAAATTAAGGGAAACAATGGTTAGATAATTGTTTTAAATCTGTAGACATGTCGCTCAAGATAGTAGCTCGTGCTGATGGCATTGTCATGGTCTAGTGTTGCCCCATTCTTCCTCACTGTTGAAATGTTTATAATAATATTTTATTTAAATTAATAATGCTTAAAGGACATCCTTGAATTGGCAAAGCTGTCGCATTTTTTTATGTATATTTTTTTTCCATAAAAAATCCTGCAGGTATACTTGGAAATCCCGGATGGGGAAAATTTGGCAGAAACTCTTCATCTTAAGGTACTTATTTTCATGTTGCTGAGCAACAACACATTCAACTTCCAAAATCAATGTCATTTGATTAATAAACTAATAGGTTCTGTAGTTTCTAGAATCCCTTGCATTTTGAGAATTTCACGGGAAAGGAAAATTTATTTTGGATATTTGACCTTGCAGGGTGTTGCATATGTGATTTATTGGAGAAGTACTTTTTCTTGTTATTTTCTGTTTTTTTGGTGAAAAAAGCTTGTTACGTTCTGAATCGGGTACTGGTGTAATAGTATCCCACGGATGATTTGTTATAAGAAATTGTTTTCCTGATGGCGTGTCAGTGTGATACGTGTAGTCTAATTTGTTAAGCAACTTTAGGCGTGGAATATTTGATTCCTCTAACTGCTTGTCTGAATTTAAATTGCTGAGAGTATATGGCTGTGCTGGTGTTTCTATTGTGCAAGATTATTGTTTTTCATATATAGGACCATCAGGAAAGCAATTTCTTATAACAAATCATCCATGGGATACTATTACACCAGTACCCGATTCAGAAAGTAACAAGCTTTTTTCACCAAAAAAACAGAAAATAACAAGCAGTCATATACTCTGAGCAATTTAAATTCAGACAAGCAGTTTGACTCCTCTGACTGCTTGTCTGAATTTAAATTGCTGAGAGTATATGGCTGTGCTGGTGTTTCTATTGTGCAAGATTATTGTTTTTCATATATAGGACCTTCTTGATGATTTAGTAAGCCAATTTCGAAAGTTTAATGTTGTCCAGGGCTGCGAACTAAGCTGTAGCAGCTGATTTTTGTTTATGGTCATATGTGGTGGTTCCATTTTGGGTTCTATAGCCATCTTCTCTGGTTCTTTAGCTCTGTTGTGCATAGGATGTGAGGGATTAGGGAGACTATTAGTAATGATTTATTTTGGAAGCAACAAGTTCGGAGATGTTATGTAAATAATTAATTAATTTCAAAGGCATGGTTGAAGTTTAGAATCTCTATTTCTGGGTAGTTTGTGGGGGGAAAACCATGACTACAATGCATTGTTTTGGGAGATAAGCTATCTGAAGTTTCTGATTTCTCAATATTTGGGAAAACTCTCCCCACTAGCGTAAGTTTGTGAAGATAGCAACACAATCAGGAACCAAACAACATCCCCTATTATATTATAGGGGATGTTGTTTCTATGATGACACAAACGACATCACTGGTTATGTTAAAAAGTGATGTAGATAAACAGAAACAACATCACCTATTATATAATAGGTGATGTTGTTTCTCCGACGGACACCACTTGTTATGTTAACAAGTGATGTCGATAAATAGAAACAACATCACCTATTATATAATAGGGGATATTGTTTCTCTGACGGTAGAAACTACATCTCTAATTTTCTTAGCGTGTGATATCGTTAGTCCCTAACAGTGTCTTAAGAGGGCTCTTTCTAGGACTATTGACATCTCTTAATTGGTATAATATGAGATGTTGAAAGTCTGACATTTAACATCCGTTATTTAAAGCGATATTAAAAAGTCGACTTTTCAACATCACTGAGATTGACATCCCCTACAGAACGGATGTTAAAACCCTTTAATAACGGATGTTAAACCCTTTTCTGCAGTAGTGCACTCAAATAATTAATTATGATCATGATGCGAAAAAAATCAAAGTGTTATTTTTGTGTTAAAGATAACAACAATTAATACTTCTCTTATCACAGTAAATCAAGTATATTAAATTAATTCGAAGGAACCATGTATATGTAATATTACTATGAATGCATCAAGATTTTTTTTCCTGACCTAGTTAATCTAACTATTCCGTTAGTGAGTTATTGGTATAAAAGTTTGTGGATAAATAAATATTTTGAGGAAATGAGCTAATTAAGAAATCTAGGTTTTTCCAATATTCTATAACTTATATTTATCTGTTTAACCAGCTGAATTTAAAAATATGGCAAAGGTGATTTGAAAATTTAGTGATATAAAAAGGTAAAACTGATCATGTTTCTTTGTGATTATCAGTATAGATATGAAGCATCAATAATCAAAAGATTTGCATAGATTCAATATCTTTCTATTCTCAACCCCAACTTGATATTACAGATGAAGACGCATGAACATAAAAAGCATCACATATTACAAGGACATTTAAGCACATAGATATATAAACTATGTTTTAACAAGAAAACTGATTTTAATTCACTGTAAAAAAGGTTCCTCTTTACACTGGTTTCTAAAAAAATCTACACCTCAATGTAAAAAGTATTTCATTCCTATGAACTGTACACTGGTTGCGTCACAACCGCGGTAGAAAAGGTTAATCAAAACCAAAATCCCAAAATTTGTGTAGAAAGTCAACATTCTTACATCTTATTTACTAAATTGTCACTAATCACATTTTTTACATTGTACGTCCCCACAACAACCGAGATGTAAAAGCCCTGTGGGACAATTGCACATAAGTTCCAAGCAAGATAATTAATTTCAGAGAGGTCCCAAGGAGTTGTTAATGATAGCTATTAACAACTGCAATAGCCTTGGTTAACAAGTGAAGGAGTTGTTAATGGACCTGTCTGAAATTAATTCTCTTGCTTGGGACCTATTTGTAATTCTCCCAAGCCCTATTGTAGCAATGCTAGTTTGCACTAGTGGTTCAACCTCTTATTGGCACATAAAATATTATATATATTTTTTTGATAAAAAATTTGAATATTTATTTAATAAACGATGCATCACATTCTTAACTTAAAAAGACAAAACTTCTTTAGATGCCATAATTTATTTAAACGGAATAATTTTGTTAATAAAAAAGAAAGAATTTGGGGTAATAAATTTTGTCCTATATAACAAAGATGGACCAATTGGAGGAGCTCTATTGTAACAATCACTTGTTAAGCATCTCTGTAGAATAAGCTTAAAGCTGAAGAATCGTTACATGAGATGTGACTAATCATGAAAAAGTTTGCAACTTTAGTAATTTAAAATCTCATTATTGATAGGCATATATGTTTTGGCTTCCCTTTCTTCTAATCTATTTAGGACTTTTATTTGAATTTGAAAAGATAATGATTCTTAATTATAATATTGCTTCAAGCATCTCAAGCTCATCATAACCTACCCCTCTATTACTTTCATGGAGGATGATCCTCTCCTCTATCCCACTTCTACCCCAAAATTTTTTATTTTTGGAGTCAAATTTTTGTTTATTTTTATAATTAGACTCTTCATAAAATTAGTGACATTTTGATATCTTATGGACACAAAATGGTTAAGTTTTCAATTTTATATGATTTTTCAAATATTTAATCTTTGAAAGTCTGTATTTTTTTTAGTTAAAGCATTGAATCTTTAGAAAATCATAAAAGATTAAAAATTGAACCATTTTTTGTCCATAAGATATGAAAATGTCACAAATTTTATGTAGAATCTAATGATGAAAATAAACAAAAAAAATTTGACCCCAAAAATAAAAAATTTTGGAGTAGAGGAGAGATCATCCTCCCACTTCCACAGTCCATTTTCATCCATCATTGTGGTGTCGTGTCATTCCGTATACTAAGCAAAACGATAGTGTTTTTAAATCAGGTAATTGAACATGTGCCTTTTTCATATGGTGATATTAAAACTTTAATGGTTGACAAAATATATTTAAATGCGAACATATTAAATTTAATTTTCAAAACAATAATAATTGTTAAAAAACATTATTCGAGTTTAATAATATTAGAATTAGAGTATTGAAAATATAAAGTTTGGAGATTAAATATGTAATGTTACCAATATAATTTGATTGAAAATCCACTAATTATATTGATTAGTGTATATATGTGTGCGAGAGAGATTTTCTAATCTTATTTATCTAATGCATCAAAGGTACGGTACACACAAGCATTATATGAGAATTTCAAATCTCATGAGTTGTACGTCTTTATAAAGGGTAAGGTTTAATAATGTAAAAGAAGATACTTAAAAAGGAATTTGATAAAGCAGAGAAAAGAAAAAGACATATGGAAGCATCATTGTGATGTTAATAAAGTATATGAATTATGACTGCGTGAGACATCTTACTTTGGTACAAATAAAACTTTTCTTTCCTTTTTCCTTGTTTTGGCTAATCAATGGCAAAGTCTTTATGTGTTTTCCTCTTTTTATATCTTGTACTACAAGTTTTTATTCCAGCTTGATCATCAAAAGGGTTCTTTCTTTTTTGGAAAAAAAAAAACAAAGAAAGAAAAATCAGAGTAGCTCGCTTTGAATCAGATCTTGCTAGCCATTCACACACACAAAATAAAAGGAAAATAAATTCAATTAAGAGCAATTTGCGAACAACATTGATGTAGCAATTCATGTGTCTGATTCTTCCGTAGTTGGGATGGCAATTAACAACATAACTTTCCTCACAACTTTAGTGTTGTCAAGCTGTTTGACCAAATTTAAATATTCTCAATCGATAATGATACAAAGATACTTAGGGTGCAAGATGTACAGATGCTGATTTATTATCAAGCTTATGTTTACTCTTTTTTAAATAAAAAATACTCTACAACTATTTAGTATTCAATACTTCCTTCAAGTTTAATGTAGGGTTAAAGGCCATGTTTGCCCCGAAAATGTGCAAGGTGTATCATATCTGCCCGAAAGTATTTTTTTGTCCAATTTTGCTCCGGAAGTGTGCAAGATGTATCATATTCGCCCTTTACCGTTAAAATATTAACAGTCAATGTCAACTATCTAACAGTTCATGTAAGTTTTTTAATGGTAAAATGCGAATATAATACACCTTGCACACTTTCGGGGCAAAATTGGATAAAAAATATTTCCGAGGCAGATATATGATACACTTTGCATACTTCCGAGGAAAATATGACCTTTAACCCTTTAATGTGTGAGTTAGATAATTAATTTTTAGAAATTAAGAGTGGAAGTAGCCTCCCTACTTGTGAGGAGGTAAAGCTATGTACATCTATTCCTCCGATCCCTTTCTCACCTAGTGGGAGCATTATACAAGGGGCTGCCATTTTTTAACAACGTTCGTTAATTTAGTTTTTTTCTTTTTTTGTAAAAATGCGTATTGGCTAATCCTTTCAATTATTTGCATGGGAAACTACTTTTTTTTTTTTTGAAAAACTCCCTTAATATGTGTAGTTAATGAAGAGAGTTTAGAAAAAACTTGTATATATATATATATTTGAGAGATAAAGTGGATTGATAACACAGTTAGGACTAACAAACCTTTCTACTAGCTTTTATATTAAGGAACGAAGAAATATGTCATTTGTCAAATCTGATTATTAGATGAGAATAATTCATGCAATTGATTTTACAAATCCTAGCTATTTGCATTTGGCATAATTTAGGTGTAAGAAGCAACAATGGAAGCTTGAAAATAAACTAATTTTAGCAGTTAAGTTTGTTATCAACTTGGGTCAAGTTTGCTATACATATCATTAAGAAATCAACCCTAGATAAAGACTAATTTGGTAGCCCAACTATATAAGGCTAAGTGTAATATTTGTGTTCTTAACCCTTTAATTACCGCTAATCCACTCATTTCACCTTCGATTAGTACTAATTATGATAGGAAATAAAGGTGTTAACTTAGTAAAGGCACTTATCATAGCTAGAAAAAGACTTGACTTGAAATTTCTTGTGACCAAATTTAAAGTTGTCTAACTATGATAGACAAGAGGAGTTCTAAATACATTTAAAATCTATCATGGTTAGAAAAGAAATTAACTCTTACGAAATAATTCAAATTCTACAAAGGTTGATCCGACTATGATAGCAAAAGAAGTCACATACTTTATTTGATAGGGCTATCATTGTTAGGAAAGTTTCCATCAAATATTCTCACATTCTATCCATGATAGAAAACGAACTTTCAAAATACGATAAACGCCCTATCATGGATATTTAAAATATTTCATGCACATTCCGATCGTAAACCATGTTAGAAAAGGATAGGCCTAACATGGTTATAAAAATTTTCATATAAATCGTTTAACTATGTTAGAAAAAGATTGAACTAACATAGTTAATAGAAGCTTCGAAATTGTAAAGTTTATGCTAACTATGTTAGGAAATAACTTTCCTACTAACATAGTTATAAGGAGTTTTTCTAAACCATTAAATGCTTACCATGCTAGAAAAGGATTAACCTAGCATGGTAATTTAAAACAACACCTACAAAATAAAATATTACCTTTTCTTCAAAAATCCATTATTTGGTAAATTCATCCTTACAACATGTAACTCAATTCTTATCAATTAAATTCAAGTATAATTAATATCCACATAACTACTTTAACCAACCTTATCATAGATAATCAAGACCCTTGTTCAAATCTAAGAATGTTCAATATCCACAGTAAATAGTACGCCTGCCAAGCAGGGTTTCACAAGCAAATATTTATCACAAATTTACTCATATCCAATAAGCGCCGAAAGTAGACTGGTCCTAATCAAACAATAGAAAGATAAACAGAAATTTCTAAAGAAGTTCAGACAAGTAAGCGAAAGCAAAAATGAATGTCCTAAACTTGTGTGGCAATATACATACCCTTGCAATAGCCTAAAGGCTCTCACTTTTACTAGTGTAATGCAGCCAGCTCCTTTCCCTCGCGTCTACCACCAAAACTAGAACCTAAAAAATGAATAGTGGGGTGAGACAGGGTCTCATTAATACTTATTCTTCCTATTTTTCCTTACATGTGTATGTGTGTAAGTGTATAGTTATGTGGGACTAGCAATAATTGATTAGATATTCAATACAACAATTACCATGATATGTCATATATGTGGGAAATCAGATACAACCATGGAACCAGATAATATAGTTATGAAAACCAGTTTTTAAAAGCATGCCCACAAACCTTTGAAGAGAACAATCCACACATAGTGCCCTACAGAAGCCCCAATTATCCGCTTTATTGCTGTCACTGCACATAGTGCCCGGTAGAAGTCCCAATTACCGGCTTCACTGCCGTGATCACATCCAACAACTCACTGTGAGTAACCAATTTCCTGACTCCATGACCCGACAAAAACCCCAAATACTGGCTTCACTATCGTAAACCCAAAAGGTCACCCGATGGCCGTCAGGGGATCTCATCACGTGAAGCCGCAATACCAATCTCAACGATGCTAAAACCAACTAATCAATCAACAACAAATATGCACATATATATAACATGGTTTCGAAAGGTTGGTGAAGTACTCACAATAATTTTCAAAAAATCACAATGATTGTTCAATTTCAATAACATATGCAAGATCTTTCAACGCATGTTCAAATTTCATAATAACCAATCTCAACACATAATTCCCACATAACCAATGTAGCGAAATAAGCATGTAACATTTCATCAATTTCAAGGAATATGAATAGCATCGAAATGGGATGTATCGGTGTAGTGCTACCTCAGGCCCGCCCTTCAAGAAAATTAGGGACAATAGTGGAAGTTACGCTCGGGTGTCATTATCTTGAGGAGCTTAATGCAATATGGATTCCTAGTAACTAATTAAAACTGGAAAAGTGGGTAAAAAGCATTGTATTAGATTTTTGGTGTAAGATTTGTGTAAAAATTGTGATATGTTCAAAGGCAAATTAAAAATTGGATTAAAGGGAGATTTGGATTTAAATGGGACAAAATCATTCTTAATAGGTGAAAGCCTTGGGACTCATTACTTCAAAAGATTTTTAGAAGGTTTTTTGTTTATTTTCATATGGACCCTAGAGAAACCCCTCCAGGCTAGGTTTAGGTTAACCCAATTAATACCAGAACCCCCCAAATTAACTAACTTAACCTAAGTTGATTAAGCTCAAAATCAAAAACTAATTAATTGTGCAAGACTTTAAATCCACAATTTGGGCCACCTACATTTGCTCTTAATTTCTCTATAAGCTCTAATTCATTGATAGCCGCCCAAACAATGGATTAAGGCTAAAAAGAGAGATTGTCCAATGTCTCTACACAACAAATTAATTCCCTATGTATTTCATTCATGCAAAATCACTTGACCCTTTAATTCACCAACCAAGCCACCTTGAATTAGCATAAAATATTCACCAAGAACATAATAAAATCATGAAACCAAAACTTTCATTAAACTCAAAGCTAATGTAGCACAATGTCAAGCATTTAACAAGAAAGAAACAACATAAAGATAGTAACTAATCCTCATACATCATATAAAATTCAAGAACACAACCAAATGCCATAAATATGATCCACAAACCTAGAAAAACATAAATACAACAAGAGGAAGAAGGATTAGAACTAAAACTCCCATAATTATACTTTAAGCTCATCCCTTGGCTTCCACCATCAAAAATGGGGAAGCCTAGCTATTGTCCTCCATGAAGAAGACACCAACAAGGAGGAAGGAAGTGGCTGCCATGAATTTGGAGGAAGAAAAATGGAAGAATGGAAGAGTAGAAGAGATTAAGATATGAGAGAAAAATGAGAGAGCTAAGTTAGATTTCTCAAAATCTGTCATAAATGGCTCCCAAAATTGTGTTTTAGGTCAATGGAGTCGGGTTGGATGAGTGGAACTGAGTACAACTCGGTTTGAGGCCTAAAATTTGAGCTGAAAAATTTTGCTGTCACTCATTCGTTGTGGGACTCCATAGCCAAAACATTCTTGCCGTGCCCTTCACCGTGGAGGGCCATGGCCAAAAGGAACTTTTTTGCAATTTTTAGAAAGTTCTGGGTCATTTTCTATAATTTTCACAATTTATCCAGAAACTTGTGTTTTGACTTTTTCTTTTGAATTTTCACCTTCTTGCCCCTATATTCTTGTTTTTTCTCACCCGAACTCCTCCATTTTTTGTTCTTGAGTGACCCTACAAGTAAAAAATACAACGAAAAAGAATTAAAGAACCCTAAAAATCAACTAATGCTAATTGACCTTTAATTATGACAATTTAATCCTATTTTCATGCTGATTTCACTTAAAGGTCTAGATTATTATTTAAGCACTTATGGACCAATATTGCATATCAATTATGTCAATTACTTCAAATTAGCATATGAAAACAATACAAATCCAAGGATTTTGTCAACTCCCCCACTCTTAAACCTTTGTACTCCCAAACAAAGACAAGTTTAAAAGCTTTAAACACTATGGTAAGTAAGGCATAAATGAGAACTTCAACATTTTGAGTGATGAGCCAATCCAAATTTGACAACCCTCCAACAAACAAGCAATATGGAATGTAATGATGCTAAAGGGCCAACTATGGGTGTAGTAAATACAATGTGGATGAGTAAAGGAGAAGGTCACTCAAGAAGAAGTGTTTTACTCTGTTAGAATAATAAGTTTTGATGATAATTAAACATAACTTAGGCATAAGGAAGGGCTATGATAAGAACAGAAATATCTTAGGGATAATCTGATAGAAAATCCTAAGTCTTGCCCAATCGATCAGGGATAGATTACAAGTCAAAGAACTTAAGCCTAATCGATTAAAGATGAATCAAGTTCAGATCACATAGCGTCCAATCGATTAGAGGCCCCTGTAATCGATGAGAGAAATTAGCCCATTCGATTAGGAGAAATTGGAGTAATCGATTAGAGTCGTCTAATCGATTAAGAGATCTTGGATTAATCGATCAGAGTCCAGTAATCGATTAAGATAAAATTTCCCAATCGATTAGAGAGTGTTAATCGATCAGAACATATTCTAAGCTCAATCGATTAGAGAGCATTAATTGATTATAGGAAATTTAGTAATCGATTAGAGTAATCATGTAATCTGAATGTAATCTGTTTGTAATTGATTGAACATGTCTAATCGATCAGGCTTCCCCTGTAATCGATGAGGCGCATGAATTTCTAATCTGATGTTCAGTGATGCAGTCTATAATCTATAGGTAATCGATATGTAATCGATCAGACATCAGACCCTGTGATCGATCAGAGGCATGTAATATGAGTGGCGATGAGAAATATTCAAAATCAATGACAAGCCTATTTTTAGCTTTCCAAGTACAGAATTGTTCAGACCTACTTAAGAAAGTTTATGGTAAGACACAAGTTGATCAAAAGAGCCGTTGGAACTCAACTACCCTGTCAGCGATAGATGAAGAAAGATGAGCTAAAGCAAAATCAAGTACAATGGAGTAAATGCATAGCAGAATACATCTTCCATACTTCACCAGATCACTCAACTCTCTTGACATTCTCGTCCATATTATTAACGGACATATTTCTAAGAGAAACTATAAATGCTATTGAGAAGAAGTTAGTTGCAAGAATTGATTGCCACATTGATTATTTGTATCTGCTGTATTCAATACTCTCAACACTTACTGTTCTCATATTCTTAAGTGTGTAACATAATCTGTTCAATTGAGTGAACAATCATTCTGTATTCATTATCTAAGTGAGATTTACTCTTAAGATAGTGGGATCTTAAGAGTAGGGTGTAAACTTACAAAGAGTAAGGGGGAGTGATCAGTAAAGAGAGGGGTTCTTGCTGTCACCTGTAAAGGCTATCAAGAGCCTGATTTAATCTTGAGGAATTAGTGGAACCCAACTGCAGGTTGGAGAACTGGACGTAGGCCAAGTTTGGGCTGAACCAGTATAAACTGTGTTGTTTTATTAAAGTTAGATTTTGAAAGCACAATTCACCCCCCCTCTTGTGCATTCCTTCCTGTTACATACTCTTCTCACCATATTAGGGTCATTTTTCTACTCTCAAGATCCACTTTGGAGCAAACTCTACCATATACTTGTAAGGATTCTAAGATCTCCACTTCCAAACAAATAGTGCAATGCATCAAAAGGACTTTGTGGGGTTATAATGATGGAATAGGCCACATGGTAAGATGAAAGGAATGATATATGATGTTATGCATGCTCAATTACCAAATTCAATTCAAGGCACCAATTGCAACTTGCTCATAAACACACATGCCTTATTTTGCACCTTTTGCAACTTTTCATAATTTTCTCATACTCTATTTCTTTTTCTCAATCTTTCTTCTTTTTGCACTTTTGCTTTTCTATGTACATGACATGCTTATATACAACCGAGTAGTGGCATTTTTTGCATACAACCCAAGCAAAGATGCACATATCACATATTGGCATATTAATGCGAAACATCAAGTGAATAACTCAAATGGGGTGGCAAAAGGAAATAGTGTGTATGGTTTGTGTTTAGGATATGAAGGTGTGAATATGAATGCCTTTATCATGCTTCATCACACTAAATTCAACAAGTCTTGACCAAGAATGCAAATAAGTTCTAGAGAATGGCAACTAAGTGGATATTACACAAAAATAAGCATATAGGCCCAAATAAACCTCACAACATGGCTAATTATCCAAAACTCATGAACAAATATCAACTACAACCAAGATTAACAATAAAGCATCAATTCCAATCAATAAAGTTGCTAATCAAGAAGATAATCAATAGCATCAACAACATATCCAATGACATGGAGGAATTCCCATAATTTCCAAAACAATTCCATAAATATAATGTTAAGTCCAAGGAGGAACAAAAGTGAAAGTGAGGCAAAGTTAAAAAATTTTCAAAATTTTCCAACTTTTGAAGCTAAAAACATAGTCAAGATACAATAGACTTTATCCCACTACAAAGCACATCCTTCACCCACACTTAATTCCTACATTGTTCTCAATGTAGCAAAAACATGTAAATATCACTTCAACTCAATTCTTGGGGTGACTTTGAAAGTTGTGAAGTCTAATTCAAGATTGGAACACAACACATCATCAACACTAAAAGAAAAATAAGAGGAAGGCAAGAGTGAGTTAAAATGATATACCAAAAGAGTTTTCAAAATATGTTAAAATCAAGTGTGGTCTTAGTGTGTGAGCAAAAAGCATTTATTACTAATCCTAGGAATTGAAAAACAACTACAGCCACTTTTTCCTACTAGGTAAGCTCTCTCCCCCACACTTAGCTAAAAAACATGGGTCAATCATAAAGAAAGTGAAGCAAATAGAGAGGAAAGGAACAACCTCAAGATTAAGGCGGTTGTGAGTGCTCATGATAGTGCTTTGAATCTTGATCCAATAATGTTATCTAGAAGCTCAAAAGCACCATAGGGGAAGGCTTGCAGTACTTGATATGGACCCTTCCACCTAGACTTGAACTTGCCTGATAGAAGCTTGAGTCTTACTTTAAACATCATCACCTTGTCTCCTTTTTTGAAGTCCTTAGTCCTTCTTCATGATATGCTTACCATGAAGCATCTTTAACTGGTCCTTGTAGATTAGCCCATTCTCATAGGAGTGCAACCGCAGTTCTTCAAGCTCTTGGAGTTGCATCATCCGATTGGTCAAGGAAGACTCCAAATCGGCATTGTAAGCCTTGATGACTAAATATGACTTGTGCTTGTTCGCACCGCAAGTGCACGGGTCGCACCAAGTAATAAAGTAGTGAGAAAGTATCGTTCCCTCAAGGATTTGCTTACAAATGAGGTCAAACAAAAGGCTTAGTAAATTAAATTAAGTTGAGCGAGATCAATTTTTGGTTTGAAGATTTAAAAGGTAAAAGAGTGCTATTTAAAAATTCTAATTCTAATTAAGGTTTTAATCAAGAAGACTATAAACCCAAGACGTGATTTTAGAAAATATGTGCCAAGATAAATAAAAAGACCTAGGGTTACTTATCCCCAATCAACTTCATGAATTAGCATAATCCTTTCCTTTTAGCATTATAATGAATTAATGTGTGAGTTCAAGGTTCAATTTCATTTGAAGAAGCTTTCTCAAGTCAAAATCAAATTTATACTTGCATTAATTGCACAACCTCTTGCCACAATTAATGCAAGTCATAAATACTCCACCAACCTCATATGAACAATGTTAGGTTAGTAATTATATCTCTATATTACCAACTAACTATTCATTTAAAACTATAAACTTCAAGTCTAACATGATTTCACCCAAGTTCTAAAACAAAATACTCTCTTTCAAGTCATATTTCATTTAACAAGTCAAGTGGTGATCAAGCACTTGTATAAATAATAGCAAGATGAAAATCCACACATAAAAATCCATTCAATGCATTAAAGGAAGGAAATACAAGGTTCAATCCATCAAGAGGTTCAAAGTAACCCTAGAAAAGGGATTTAGTTACACATGAGTAAATAAAAAACGAAAATGAAGATTAAGAAAGAACACATGACAGAAAAATAGAGAAGAAGGAAGAAGAAAGGAAACCAAGATCAACAAGCTTGAATCTCTCCAAGATTCTCCAAGCTTCCTAGCTCTTCCCCACTCTCTCTTCAAGCTCCCAAAAGTCCCAAAATGTGGCCTAAATGTGTTCTACCCTCTTTCCTTCGAAATCAATGCCTTTATCTCCTTTCAGACAGCTCACTTTAAGTGAAACGTGCAGTTTTAGGCATTTCCGCCGTGACCTCGCCGCGGCTAAGTCACAGCGAGAAAGTGTGACATCCAGAAGCTACATCCACTCGCCGCGGCAATATCACGGCGAGATTTTCGTGTTTGAGGTAGAGTTGAATTGCTCTCGCAGTTACCTTGCCGTGGCGAGGTCACGGCAAGATCTCTTTGCTTCTGGTTCCTTGGTTTTCTTCCCAGCCAGTTTTCATTTCCAGAGCTACTTGTGTTTCCTTTGGCTTTCCCACTTTATCACCTCTTCCTATACAAGAAGGAAAGAGGGTTGATGAGTTTTACAGTGTAATAACATATATACATATTCAATTAAGCTCAAAATTTCACACATGTAAACTTTCTTCTTTGTTAAGGTTTTCTCTGAATTTTTATGTCCATTTCAAACTTTACTTTCAAAAATATATACAAAAGTGGGGAAGAATGTGATGAAATGTGTGAAAGTTAGGAGCTTATCACTCCCTCAAACTTGAGTTCTTGCTTGTCCTCAAGCAATTTTTGAAAATCTATGCACTTGAATATATGCTCACCTTACTTTGGCTGAAATGCTTGTTCTCATATGTTACTCTTTTCCTTTTGATTGATAGAAGATATAGTGTGTATGCAAAGATGAATGCTTCATAACATTAAACACAAGCTTTCTACAAATTCCTTGAGCTAGTGTGTGTGTGTTTTGGAGTTGAAAGAAAATTTTCCCGATCTTATTCAAGTCACTTGCAATACTCCAACTTATGTATAAGCTCTTATTTTTAAAATTTTATCCACCCTTTTCTTCATCCCTCTCCACTCACAACTTGCATCACATGATCTTTAAATCAAGAGGATTTTTCAGCTTGTAACTTGGTTAGGGTATAGGGTACTTGAAATGAAAGGAATTAAGGATATATACAAAAAACTTTAAGATAATGGAATTGTTGTGCTTTTCAGATATCTCGTCACTTCTCTATTCATTGAGCTCTTTTGTTTTCTGCCAATCCTTATTGGATATTCTTTTCTTCCTTTTTCTATTTTTCATCCCTTTTTTTTCCAGGATTTAAGGGTTAGGATTTTTCAATGGGTTTTCAAAAGACAAAATCTTGGTTTTCTTTTAGGCTCAAAAATTGGGATCAAATGGTATAAATATCATCAAGGTTAGCTCGAAAGGCCCAATTGCATTTAAAGAACTGCCTCTATCCTTTTTCAAAAATCATATAAAGCTTGCCATGAATATTGAAGTTTTCCAACAAGGATTTTTGGAATTATCGAATAAGCACAAACACATAACACAGTTTATGACAAATTTCCTTCATAAAATCCATCAAATCAACTCTCACTCCATTCGTGCTCAGTTTTACTCAAAGGAATTAAGAAAAGTCCTGTTCTAATATCACAATTCATGTCAAATAATGTATACATATCCAATCTTCTTCCTATCATCAAGTCAAGCAACTTGTTTCAATCATTGAACTTTCAAACCATTTTCAAGCAAGTTCATAGTCGAAACATCACAAAAATGCAACAACTTTAGTTTGGCAATGAATTTCATACATTTATCATTCAAATTGCAATTCATATACCCCTATTATTCACAACCAAAAGTCTTCAAAAATAGTCTATACCCTCACCCCCAAACTTAAAATTGACAATGTCCTCACTTGTCAAAAAGGGAAAAACAAGGGTCTTCTTTCATGCAATTTGTTGCATGAAAGGTTCAAAAATACGTGTATGAAATGTAATATGTACCAAGCATAATCAAAAGCAAAATGTGAAAGTTAGCTCAATTATGTGCAAAAGGCTAACTAGAATAACAGTTCACAAGGTGCCAAAATTTTATCACAACAAGTTGCCTAAACGAAAAATACTCAACAATTAAATTAGTTCAGATCACATGCAACAATGCACTCAACCACCTGCATGTAACTACAAAGTACTTACTAGTTCAAACAACAGGTAACCAAAAGAGAGAAACGGGAAACATCCCCAAAAGAGATTGTTGAGCTAACAGTAGCTCACAAAAAGATAGTTCGTAATGAAAAGCACACAATAAATAAAGAACAAAAACAACCGAAAGCGAACAAACAAAGCGACACAGATCATGGCTCATCCTCCTCCGAAGAACCCTCTTCATCATAATCTGACTCCTTCTTTCAGTGTCTGGCACCATTGGGGCTTTACCTCACTCAGTCCTCTGCCTAACCTCTTCTGACCCCTTTCTTCGGTTCTCAAACTCTTCAGCATCAGAGAATTCCACCCCCATTGACAGTGACATCTTTCTAACTATATTTCTCAATAGGAAGTTCTCATACCGCTACCTCTTCCAGTCCCGCACCATCTGACTACCTAATTTGTCCATTTTCTCCGAGAGCCGACGAATATCACCTCTTGTGGCTGGAGCTTCATCAGAGTCCTCGTTGGGCATTTCCTCTTCCTGGACCGGGTCTGCAGGCATTTCAAGCCCCTTAATTAGCTCATAGTAAAAAACGGGCATCGGGTAGAAGTGGGGATTAGAATCAGGGTCATCCACACCCCGAGCCATGAATAAGTCAGAAATGAGGTGCAGGAAAGCAAGGATCGCTCCCTCTCTACAGGTGGTAGCACTGTGAAGAATGCTATTGTAAATGATGGTCTCCACGTGGACTGGCAACCCCTTGATAAAGCAGTATATGTGGAGGGCTAATTCTTTTGTTACATCGCTCAGATGCGCTAAGGGGATCAAGTTGTATGAAATGAAATGGAGCCATGCCTTAGTGTCTGGAGTTAGGGCCTTCCTGTGCAAGTATTTCTGCTTCCCTACCCGTTTAAACCACCGTGGCTGTCTAGGTGTGACCATCGTCTTTGCCATATCATGGAAGGGATATTTCTGTGTTTGGCCCTTGATGCGCCTATACTCACAATCAGGAAGAGCATGCAGGCTGTAGAAGTCTCGAATGACCGATTGAGTAATGAAATGACTAGTAGCTCACCAGAAGCCCCGTCAAAAGCGCCTTCAATTATCCTTGTTTTAGAGCTAGCATAGTATTGACGCACCAATGCTTCATTATGTTAGAATCTTAAGTTTTGATGAGGACTAGACCCACAGATAACATAAGTAAAATGAACAGATAGAATATAACTTAGTCTGGAATTAATTGAGATAAGAATCATGCTAAAAGACTAAGTAAAAGAAGTATAGGTTATCTGAACACTGAACAAGTAAGAATCCTACAGGTATACTATCGCTAGGCCAAGATCCTATCGCAGTAAATAGAAAGCTTAGGATAATAGATAATGAAGAGTTAGCAATAATCTGAAAAAGACAAATGACTCTATCGCTAAGACCTCATAAGGAACAGCTAGTAGTAATTAAACATAGTCACTAGCGATAACATGGTGAGCTATCGATAGCAGACAGTTGTTTGATATAACTTAGACACTCAGACAGCAAAACACCTTGAGCAAATGAAATGTACTAGCAATAACATAGTCACTAGCGATAACAAAATTAGCTATCGATATCAAAACACTTGTTGAAATAAATTAGACATTCTGATAGCTAATACATTGAGCTAATGAATCTCACTAGCGATAACATCTACTGTGCTTCACTTGAATACTTGGTTAGCAAAGTGCAGGACTAACACTATGAAGCTAGCGATAGTTTGGGATGCTAGCGCTACTGATAAAGCTGCTATGCAAGTACACTGTTGCAGGTATTCATTACTCACAGACCCTATCTCTCATAGCTCACTCTCTGTAAGAATTAAATGAAGCAAGAGAAGAAAGTTGATGGAAATGAAGACCAGCATTTATTGCCAACGGCTAATGAGGCTGAACGAACATATTCAAACGACCAATTGGAGCTGAAGGAAAAGGCAAAGCTGAGAAGAGATATAAATACCAAGACTTGAGCATTTATGAAGTAGAGAACAAGAGAACAAACTGACGAACTTACATTCATTATTCTCATCTACTCACTGCTCAAAGCTTTATTACTCTTAGTGAGTTTACTTGTACTTCAGTGTTTATCAAAATATGTTCATTAAGTGAACTCATTTATTGAAATCCTCTACTGTTTGAGGTTGTTCTAAAGTCTGGGACTTTAGAACAGGGTTGTAGTCTTACAACTAGTAAGGGGGAGCGTTTAGAGGAAGTCTAAAACTCTGTTCTGTAAAGGTTGGCAGGTGAACCTGTATTGTAAAACCTGTGGTTTAGTGGAACCCAACGAGGAGTTGGAGAACTGGAAATAGGCAGTGTTTAGCCGAACCAGTATAAAGGATTGTCTTTATGTTTAAAGTTTAATTTTTGAAAAGCACAATTCACCCCCCTCTTGTGGTTTTGCCACTCACATTTGGTATCAGAGCAGGTCTTCTCTTTTTGATTCCAACGAGTCTGAGAAGCAAAGATAAAAAATGGCATCATACGAGAATATCTTGCCTGAAAGAAGTTCCATCAACAAACCCCCTGGCTTTGATGGAAAGCATTATACCTTCTGGAAACTCAAAATGAAGATATACATCAAAGCTAATGGGTATAGGCTATGGAAGATTATAGAAGAAGGGGATATTGTGTATACAAGTATTCTAGGCAATCTAAAGAGTGAAAATGAATACACTCATGAAGAGATTGTAGATCTTGAGTTGAATAGCAAGGCAATCCTCGTGATCCAAAGTGCCCTTAGCCAAACTGAGTTCTTCAGAATTAGCCACTTAAACACGGCTAAGGAAATGTGGGATGCTTTGCAGATTACTCATGAAGGAACCTCAGGAGTAAAAGACAGAAGAGTGGAAATGCTTGTTGAAGAATTCCACAAGTTTGAAATGATTGATGGAGAAAAGATAAGAGATCTGGAGATCAGATTCACTCATCTCATCAATAATCTTGCTGCACTAGGAAGAAAAATTCCAGAGAAGGAACAAGTCAGCAAGATTTTGAAAGTATTAAAGGGTGATTGGCTTATGAAGGTCACTACCATCCAAGAGATGTAAGGTGAATCAACCAAATCCATCATTGCCTTGTTTGGCAGTCTTGCTGAATATGAGCCAACTCTGATAGCTCAAAGGGAAGCTCAAGGAAATCCTAAGAAGAAGTCTCTTGCCCTTGCTGTATCTGAAAGAGATGAAGATGATAGTGATGATGAAGACCTTGATGATGAAGATATGGCTCTCATGGTAAGAAAATTTAAGAAATTCTTCAAAAGAAGAGGAGGTTTCCAGAGGGGTGGTCCTAGCTTCAGAAAGGATTCTCAGAAAGAGAAAGCTCCTGTATGCTTTGAATGCAAGAAGCCTGGCCACTTCAAAGCAGAGTGCCCAAGTCTCCAAAGACTCAAGGAAAAGGAGAAAAAGAAGGAGAAGTCCTTTGGAAGGAAGAAAGCATATGTATCATCCATCTGGGGTGATAGCTTAGATGAGGAAGCTAGCGATAATGAAGAAAGTGCAAATGTCTGCCTTGTTGCTCAAGAGGAACTAAGCGATACTGAGGTATATGATTCGGAACCTACTTACTCTGAACTTCAAAGCATGTATAATGAGATGCATACTGAGTTAACTAAGCTTGCTAAAGAAGTTATAGGTTTGAGAAAAGAAAACCGGGAACTTAAGAAAAATATTTCCAATTCTACACCAAAAGTTCCCTCTACACTATCGATAGAAGAGAAGCTATCGCAACCTGCCAATGCTACACTATCGATAGCCACTCCTCCATCGATAGCAAATCATCCTTCAACAAAGTTTGACAGTTGTTCTCACTGTGAAAAGTTGTTGAAGGAGAAAGAGAAGCTTGTAAATGCTTTAAAAAAATTTACAAAAGGCTCAGAAATGCTAAACATAATTTTAAAAGATAAAAAAGCATTTAGAAACAAAACTGGCATTAGTTATGAGCCAAAGAAAGCTTCGAAAAAATGAGAAGAACCCAAGGTGAAACCATATTTGAAATATTTTAGAAAATCTTCAGAATACTCTTCACCCTATAGTTTTTGCAATTATTGTAACAAGAAAGGTCATACTCAATCTACCTGCAATCTAAGGAAGTATGGAACTAATGGCTCCTATAAGTGGGTTCCTAAAGGAACTCATGTGCCTATGGTTTTTACAGACCAAGAGCCCAAAACTAATCCTAAAGGACCCAAGAAAGTTTGGATACCTAAATCTGTCTAGTTTGTGCAGGTGTGCCTTAAAGCATCCAACAAAGGAAAGTGGTACATTGATAGTGGATGCTCAAGGCATTTGATTGGTGACAAGAACAAGTTCAACAATCTAGTGATAAAAGAAGGAGCCAAAGTCAGTTTTGGTGGAAATCAAAGTGGAAAGATCACTGGAGTTGGGGAAGTTGATCCTGTCAAGGATGTATACCTGGTGGATGGTCTATGCCATAATTTGCTAAGTGTGAGCCAAAGCACTGACCATGGTAACTGGGTAATTTTTGATTCCAATGAATGTCTTATTGTTGATAAAAGGGACTTAGATCTAAATAAAACTAATCTTAAGTGTAAGCTAAAAGCAAATAGAAATGGTAACTTATACACTTTAGATTTATGCCAGCAACTTGAAGAAAAATGTTTTATTTCAAATGATGAAATGTGTTGGCTATGGCATAAGAGACTAGCTCATGTGAATTTTACTCAACTTGATAAGCTAGTTAAGAAGGAGCTAGTCATAGGGATTCCTAGTTTTAGAACTAAGCATGATTTAATTTGTGAATCCTGTCAAAGGGGTAAACAAACAAAGTCTTCGTTTAAAACTAAGAAGACAGTTTCCACAAGTAGGCCATTGGAGCTAATCCACATGGATTTAGTTGGGCCTGTAAGAGTGAAAAGTCTAGGTGGAAGTCTATACACTCTTGTGGTTGTGAATGACTACTCAAGGTTTACTTGGACAATGTTTCTTTCCTCAAAACATGAAACGTTTGATGCCTTTTGTGTGCTTGCTAAGAAATTGCAGAATGAAAAAGGTACCAAGATTGTTGCAAGGACTGATCATGGAGGAGAATTTGAGAACAAAGAGTTCATGGAGTTGTGTGATGAAAGTGGTATTGAACACAACTTCTCTGCCCCGCTGATTGCACTTGATTATTACATGCTTTTATCCACTAATTATAGGAAATTAGCATTTATTCTAAGCTATTAAATGGGGATTTAGGCACTTTTATACTTAGGGTCCAAGATTAGAGAGTTAATTGCATTTTCATTATAATTTGAGCATATTAGGCATTTAACTCATGCATTTATTTTTTGTGGACTTGAAATACATCACATGTGCTTAAAATTTCCATTGTAGGTGCAAAGAATTAAGGTCAAAGCAAAAAGAAAACAAAATAGGAAACTTCTACAAGAAAAAGGAAATTCTACACAACAAGAAATTATTAATTAGGAAATTGGATTGATTGATTGAGCCTAATGGATTGGCCTATAATCCTTCCTAATTGGTAAAATCAACAAGAATAAGAAACTTCTTATTTCAACTAGGATTGGTTGATTGATTGATTGGGTTTGCTTAAAATATTTCCTATTTGTTATTTCTACAAGAATAGGCATCCCTATGCTTCATTGAGGTTAGGAAGTTTCCTAATTAATTATCCTACTCACTATTTCCTATCTTGACTAGGTTTCTTGAAGTTTGAGTGATTGGGTCTTCCCCAATCCTTTCCTAATTGATAATCCTAGTCAGAATAGGAGATCTTAGGCCAATTTGGATTATATATATGTTGCCTAGTGTGCCTATGAGGAGGGAGCACGAAAATACACATAACAAGACACAAATTCTCTCATCTCTTCCACCAATTCCTTCCTCCATTTCACAATCCTTCGTCGGTTCACCATGGAGTTCGAGTTACAGATTCTTTCGGGTGATTTCTCCTCCTCTATGAAGAACTAATTCGGCTCGATGCTCTCATGGATGATGGGATGACTTGAAGCAAGCATTGAATCCACTTTAGGGTAGTTTTATTAGTTTCCATTATGTAGTCTTGAATTTCCATTTGTTTCCTTGAGTATTTGTTCTTCTTATATTCGGACTTCATTTGTTTTGAGATTCTAGACCATGTAATCGTTGAATTCTATTTGCTGTATTGATTTGGTTTTCTTCTAGTTCCACCTATCTTCCCAAATTACCATGTTATGTTAGTCTTTGTTGATTTTATTGTCTAGCGTGTTTGTTGGGTAATTTAGTTCATTGTGCTTCATATAATTGTGTTGTTTGGGAGTTGATTTGTGGGTTTGAGTTATTGATGTCGAGTTTCCATAGAGCTAGGTAATTCTATTAATCAACTTGCCTAAAGGAACTAGATCACTAATCAAATCTATGTGCATGAGTATGATTAGGTAGAGTTCCATACGTTGGATTGTTTGATTATAGTCTAGCATTAGTTGGTTGTTGAATCCGAAGGATATTGAGTGACTTGGATGGGACCCAAGTTATTCTATCTATTGGAACCTACTTCTAGTTGATGTAGGAATATAGTTAATCTAATTGGTCTATTGAGGTTGAGTGGGTCTTAATTGACCTATTCCTTCGATTAAGGCTAATTGTATCCGCTTATGTTGAACTTAGCCCGATTAGCTCCTCCCTAAGAGTGTGAGTCAATAGTTTGTCACGTGTCATCCCTAACCAAGAGAGCATCCCATCATCCCATTCCATCATCTATCCATCGTTATCCTAAAAATACTAAAAACAAGTCTTTATATTCCTTTTTATGAAAAACACCAAAAATACCTACTCTTAATCCCCTATTTTATAGCTTTAATTGCATTTAGTTTTCCTAGGTAAGTTCATTAGGCTCCTTGAGAGATGATCCAGGATCGCACCACTATAGTGCAATCCTTGGTTAGAAATATTTTGCATTTGAACCCCAAGGCGTATTAGGAAAGGTTTAAAATCACCCGCGTATACCTCAACAAAATGGTGTTGTGGAGAGGAAGAATAGAGTGCTCACAAAAATGGGAAGGAGCATGCTGAATGAGAAGCAAGTGCCTCAAATGTTTTGGGTAGATGCAATGAGCACAACATGCTACATCTCAAATAGAGTATACATCAGAAAGGGGATGGAGAAGACTCCATATGAGCTCTACAAAGGAAGGAAGCCCAACATCAGCCACCTAAGAATTTTTGGATCCAAGTGCTATATTCACAACAATGGGAAGGTAAACTTAGGTAAATTTGACCCTAAATCTGACATTGGCATATTTATAGGATATTCAAATAGGAGTAAAGCATATAGAGTATATAACAAGAGAACTCAAACTGTTGAAGAATCAATGCATGTAGTATTTGATGAAACTCCTCAAGAAAAACAACACTGTGTTGATGAGGATGAAGATTTTTCTTAAGTTTTAAAACGTTCACTATCGATAGCCCCAGAGCCATCGATAGCTAACGTTGAAAATCAAGTTTCTTCAAACCTTTCAAAACCTCCCCTATCGATAGCACCAAAGCCATCTATAGTGAATTCTGAGGAAAATGCTGAAGATGATCAAGATGAAGCTAATGAGCCTCAATCTTCCATAAGACATCTTAGGCACCATCCTCCTGAACAAATAATTGGAGAAATGTTAAAGGGAGTTAGAACCAGAAGGCAACTACAAAATGAAATAGAATTTTCTGCCTTTATTTCTGAAATTGAACCAACCTGTGTTGATGAAGCTCTTGTTGATTGTGATTGGATAGTTGCAATGCAGGAAGAACTTAATCAATTTAAAAGGAATCAAGTTTGGGATTTAGTACCTAGACCAAGAAATCATCCTATTATTGGTACTAAATGGGTTTTCAAAAACAAACTTGATGAATCTGGTCAAATTGTCAAAAATAAAGCCAGATTAGTTGCCAAAGGATATAACCAAGAAGACGTCATTGATTATGAAGAAACTTTTGCTCTAATTGCAAGAATTGAAGCAATAAGGATTCTACTAGCTTTTGCATCTATAAAAAATATTAAACTTTATCAAATGGATGTTAAGAGTGCCTTTCTTAATGGGTATATCAAAGAAGAGGTATATGTTGAGCAACCTCCTGGTTTCGAAAAGAAAACTCTAAGCTTGATCATGTTTACAAACTGAAAAAGGCCCTTTATGGTCTCAAACAAGCACCTAGAGCTTGGTATGAGAGGCTTAGTACTTTTCTCATTGAAAAAGGTTTTTCTAGAGGAAAATTGGATACTACCTTATTCATCATGCATAAAGATAAACATATGCTTATAGTTCAAATTTATGTTGATGATATTAGTTTTGGTGCTACTAATGAAAAGCTCTATGAAGAGTTTGCTAAGATGATGCAGGGTGAATTTGAAATGTCAATGATGGGAGAATTAACATTCTTCCTAGGCCTGCAAATAAAGCAAAAGAAAGAGGGCATCTTCATCTCTCAAACCAAGTATTGTAAGGAGATTCTCATTAAGTTTGGGATGGAGCAATCTAAGGATGAGGACACTCTCATGAGTACCTCTGCTAGTTTAGATGCAGATGTCAAAGGGAAAGTAGTTAGTCAGTCTCATTATAGAGGAATTATTGGATCTTTACTTTACCTAACTGCTAGTAGGCCTGATATTCAATTTAGTGTGGGAATGTGTGCTAGGTATCAAGCAAAACCTAAAGAATCCCACTTAACCAATGTAAAAAGAATTTTGCGATATTTGCAAGGAACTCAAGAGCTTGGGCTGTGGTATCCCAAGGGAACTCAAGAGTACCTTCTTGCTTATTCTGACTCTGACCATGCAAGTTATAAAACAGATAGAAAAAGTACAAGTGGTCAATGTCAATTCATTGGCGGCTATTTAGTCTCTTGGGCAAGCAAGAAACAAAATTGTGTCTCCCTTTCATCTACAGAGGCTGAATATATTGCAGCAGCAAGTTGTTGTGCTCAAGTCCTGTGGCTTAAGCATCAACTAAGAGATCTGGGCTTGGAATTCCCAGAAGCGCCTATTCTCTGTGACAACACCAGCACAATAAGCTTGGCCAAAAATCCAGTTCATCATTCCAGAACCAAGCATATTGATGTGAGACATCATTTTCTGAGAGATCATGTTTAGAAGAAGGATGTCAAGGTGGAGTTTATCTCAACAAATTTGCAACTTGCTGATATCTTTACCAAACCCCTTAAGCCAGCTCAATTTATCTTCATCAGAAGGGAATTTGGAATGGTGAATCCAAATGAATTGTAAATATCTCAGATTTATTCTAAATTCAATTTCATTTCATTCATCTCAATCAATCACTAACTTTGGCATCGGAGTGCCAAATCTTAAGTTTTGCAGGACTGAGCTATCGATAGTGAGGTTCACTATCGCTAGCATATGCAGGGCAAGGCTGTTGGAGCAAAGATTACCATCGCTAGTCAAAAACATTATCGATAGCAAAGTCAGCCATCGATAGTTGGAAGGAGTGAGTGATAAATCTAAGTCACTTGCTCAGCATGGGATCATGCCTGATAGCGATAGCAGCTCTTATTAACGATAGCAAGTCACTTAACAGGTCAGAATGCGAAACGTTAGTTGATGTTCTTCATTGATGGTAAAACCCTAGACCCTAAACCTATAAAGATAGGTCATCTACATTTGCATTCATTCACGAACACTCATTTTCTCTTCTACTCCAAAACCTCTCTGAGGATTCAAGCATTCATTTCCCAATCTCTCTGTTCTCAAAAACCCTAAAATGGCACGAACCAAAGTACCCAATGTTGGAGCAACCTCTAACGCTAATCCATCTTCTCCATCCGCAAGCAAAAGGTCTCGTGCTCAGAAGAATGTCTGATTCTCTAAGGAAGTTGTTGAGAGAAATCCCAAGCGTCAGAAAGCAGTTTCTTCTAGTGTTCCCTATGTTCAAGATCCTCTTGAGGCTCCTCGTCCTTTCTTTGCAGAAAAAGGAACCCTAGATCGGGCTGCTGTATGGGTGGATTTGGATTATTTTAAGCAACAGGGTTTTGATCTAGATGCTTGGTTACTTCCCTACAAAACATGGCTGAGTATGAAGAATGACTACAATGAAGAAGTGCTAAGGTCATTCTACTCCAGTCTGAAAGCCATTCCAGAATACAAGAAAGGGAAACTGGTAAACATTTCTTTTGAAGCCTATGTGAGAGGAAGAGGCATCATTTTTGGTTGGTTAGCTATCAACGAAATCTTGGGGATCTCTGGGGAACAATACAACAAATGGCACATGTCTAAGAAGTACTCAGAAGTAGAGCTGGCAGAAATTTATGAGACAAACACCAATAAGCCAGCAGATATGTCTGTTATCAACAGGATTCTTCAATATGTCTACACTAGGATCATGACTCACAAGTCAGGGAACTTCAGCAGTTTCCCAAAGATTGACAATCCTTGGCTGCCTCATCTGATCAATAAAGTTCCTCTCAATCCGGGCCAGATGGTGTGTATGGAGTTGCACAGGTTTCTATCTGACAAATCTCCCAAGGCTCCACTTCCATACCCTCAGCTAATGTCCTACATCCTGGAGTATTCGAAGATTAAATCTGTAGGGGATGGTGAGAACAAGAAATGTAAACAGCTGACCATCACCACTCTCAAGAAAATGGGGATTCCTGTGAATATCAATGGGGGTAGTTCTGCTTCTCAATCCCAGGCCTCCCATGCTCCATCTTCTTCAGCTCAGCCCAAGACTACTGAAGAAGAAGCTCAATCAGAAAGAGCTCCTCCTCCCCCTTCTGCCACTACTTCCAAGTTCTCCACTTTTTCCAAAGACGCAGTTGAGGAGATAATTTTCAGACTCTCTACTGAATTCAATTTTGCCCTGGAAGCTCAGAAAGCTGAATTAATAAAACCAATCCAAGAGCTTCAGGCACAAGTTAAGAACTTGGAAGAATACCTCTGCCTTGTCTTAGCACATTCTCAGCACAGGGCAACTCCTCCTCACTCACTTGGTACCTCATACCACACATCTCCCCTTCTCACCCATTTCATTCCCCTATTCCTCACTCTTCCTCACCTCTCCATTCTCCAAGTCACTCTCACCATAGCCAACCTCCCTCTCCAACCCTACAAAACACCAAAGTCCCAACCCCTCCAGCCACCCATATCGCTAGTCCATCCACTAGCGATAGCCACCGCACTCTACTTGCAACTGCTCATGAACCACATACAACTCCTATCGATAACCCCTCCCCTAGCGCCAGTCCCCATTCCTAAGTCCTTCCAACTCACCCAACCCCTATCGCTAATCTTCCTATTAGCGATAGCACTCCTACTCCTCCTATCACCACTAGCTCTCCTATCCCTCCACCTCCCATCCCTTCTCCTATCCCTGCCCACACACTTACGCCTGCTGATGATGATGACAAAAAGGGGGAGAATCATCCAGCTTTTAAGGATGCTATTCTTGAGGATACTGAGGAGATTGAGGATGCAATCAGAAACATTACTCGAAGCTACATGGCGTCTGAGGACCACATTTTCCCTCCTCCAATTTCCAATAAGTCTTAAGTCTCAGCTCAAGCTCCTCAGGCTTCAGAGGAAGACCTTATTGCTAAGATTGCGCAGAAACATGGTATACCTCCCAGCAGCAATCCAGTAAAGCCAGTTCCTGTATCAATCATCCCTCCAGAAGCAAATGTTGAATTCTCAATTGGAGTCAAGCCTAGCACTGGGAATAAGGTTCAAGATGATATTCAGAAATTGCTAGTGCTTGAGGCTGAGAAGAACAAGAGCAAGAGGAAAGCCAGAGAAGAGATCTCCTTCAAGGTTATTCCTAAGACCTCTCTTGAGGCCCCTAAGTGTCAAAGGATTAAGCAGATGGCTCCTAGAAGGACAAGAGGTAAAGCAGCTGAAAAGTTAGCTCCTCCTCCCAAGTTGTCAAAAGAAGAAAAGAAGGCCCTTGCTGAAATCTTGAAACAAAAGAAGGAGGATTTTGCTAAGGCCATGAAGGAAGCTCAGGAGGCAAAGAAAAAGGGCAAGGAGGCTGCTGAGGCAAAGAAGAAAGCAGAAAAAGAGGCTGCTAAAGCAAAAAGGGAAGCAGAAAAAGCGGCAGAGAAGGCAGAAAAGAAGAAGGAGAAGGATATTGCTTGAGGGAAAAAGGCATGGGTATACAAAAGAAGGTTTCATACAACTAAGGCTAAAAATGCTAAAGCTATCTCTATATCTAAAACTTCTGAGAACCCTGAGCAAGCCAAATCTGAGCTAGTCAGAGCTAAGAAAGAAAAAGCTAAGCAAGACAAACTAGAGCAAGACAGATTCTTCTACTTAGATTCCTTTATTTCTGACTACCCTGATGAGGAATACATGACCACTCCCTCCAGTGCCAAATTTGACAATGAGAGTGCTTTAGTCTTTAAAAATCATTCTGCATATGCATCATACATGGCTAAAACTGATGTACTTCCTTTTGCAAAGTTAATATAATCTATGTGCTTACTTTAATCTGCACTCTTACATGTTTTTATCTTGTATATATTGTTTTATGCTCTGAACATGCTTTATCTGATATATATATTTTTACTTATGTTTTGTCATCATTAAAAAGGGGGAGAATGTTGGAATCTTAAGTTTTGATGAGGACTGAACCCACAGATAACATAAGTAAAATGAACAGATAGAATATAACTTATTCTGGAATGAATTGAGATAAGAATCATGCTAAAAGACTAAGTAAAAGAAGTATAGGTTATCTGAACACTGAACAAGTAAGAATCCTACAGGTATACTATCGCTAGGCCAAGATCCTATCGCAGTAAATAGAAAGCTTAGGATAATAGATAATGAAGAGTTAGCAATAATCTGAAAAAGACAAATGACTCTATCGCTAAGACCTCATAAGGAACAGCTAGTAGTAATTAAACATAGTCACTAGCGATAACATGGTGAGCTATCGATAGCAGACAGTTGTTTGATATAACTTAGACACTCAGACAGCAAAACACCTTGAGCAAATGAAATGTACTAGCAATAACATAGTCACTAGCGATAACAAAATTAGCTATCGATATCAAAACACTTGTTGAAATAAATTAGACATTCTGATAGCTAATACATTGAGCTAATGAATCTCACTAGCGATAACATCTACTGTGCTTCACTTGAATACTTGGTTAGCAAAGTGCAGGACTAACACTATGAAGCTAGCGATAGTTTGGGATGCTAGCGCTACTGATAAAGCTGCTATGCAAGTACACTGTTGCAGGTATTCATTACTCACAGACCCTATCTCTCATAGCTCACTCTCTGTAAGAATTAAATGAAGCAAGAGAAGAAAGTTGATGGAAATGAAGACCAACATTTATTGCCAACGGCTAATGAGGCTGAACGAACATATTCAAACGACCAATTGGAGCTGAAGGAAAAGGCAAAGCTGAGAAGAGATATAAATACCAAGACTTGAGCATTTATGAAGTAGAGAACAAGAGAACAAACTGACTAACTTACATTCATTATTCTCATCTACTCACTGCTCAAAGCTTTATTACTCTTAGTGAGTTTACTTGTACTTCAGTGTTTATCAAAATATGTTCATTGAGGGAACTCATTTATTGAAATCCTCTACTGTTTGAGCTTATTCTAAAGTCTATGACTTTAGAACAGGGTTGTAGTCTTACAACTAGTAAGGGGGAGCGTTTAGAGGAAGTCTAAAGCTCTGTTCTGTAAAGGTTGGCAGGTGAACCTGTATTGTAAAACCCGTGGTTTAGTGGAACCCAACGAGGAGTTGGAGAACTGGACGTAGGCAGTGTTTAGACGAACCAGTATAAAGGATTGTCTTTGTGTTTAAAGTTTAATTTTTGAAAAGCACAATTCACCCCCCTCTTGTGCGTTTTGCCACTCACACATTACCCCTTTGCCTTGGATCCAAGAGCTTTCCAAAATGATATTGCTGGGTGGCTTGTCGGTGAAAAGGGACCAAATCAGTAGCTGGGAATTCTCTTTCCTAAAGTATGGGCCTTTCCCTCTTTTTGTCCATGGGGGCCTTGCTCTTTTTCTTTGGAGGGGTATGTGGCTCTTGCTATTGGCTGGGGGAGTGTTGCTGAGGCCTTTTACCCCTTCCAGCTAACATCTTGTGGCGAGGCATGATCTATGAGAGCAAACAGACAAACCAAAAGCACTCAAACCAAGACTATTGAGCACAAAAGGAAGACAAAATGGCTAACCCAGTGCAGTCTAAATAACAATAAAAATTCTACCAAACCAGTTCCAAAAGAAAATTTTCCCCCCCAAACTTCAACTAAATTAAGCCCATGATACTTCGCCCCCAAATTCCAAGCCTATGCCTATTCCTCACTGCCCAGTCAAGCGGCCTAATGATGTTTAATACTATAGCCAATAGGCCCAAAAGTGTAACCAACAGAATTTGCCTGAGGGGACCACATAGTGAAATGTTCCCCAAAGTGTGCATTTTCAAATGACGCACGTGAGATTCAGCAAAGTGATTCAAAAGGAGAAATAACAATTGGAATAACACGTGGGCAGTACAAATTGGCTAACCTTGGGCCCACTTACTATCAGATGATTCTTCAAATTAACACAACAACAGATTTAATTCACATCAGGCCCCACAAGTAAAATAAACCTCTAGTACAACCTCCTGTTCAAGCCTACATATTGTCATTCTCAAACTTTCAAAACCCCATCAAAAGTTGGAGTTAGTCATAAGGAGAAAGCTATAGACACCCCACAAAAATTCACACCCTAATGCCTTCAATGACTTGCACTTCCCTGTTCAACCCTATCACAACCAATATCTCCCTATGTACAAAACGTGACTTACATTAATCTTATAAAGAAAGAGAAAAAGAAGTGAAGATTCATACCAAAAATGGAAGAGGAGAGTCACGAATCGAACTTGAAGTTAGGGCGAGAGAATAGGCCAAAAATCTCAAAATGTGGTGACCCTTGGCGTTGCGTGGGCTTCAAAATGTTGAAGGAACAAACAAACAAAGAAGAAGATGGGTCTCGTCGAATGAGGAAGACGAGAGAGAAGAGAAGATGAGAGGCTTTGAAGAGAATGGGGAACAGAAATGGAAGGTAGAGATATGAATGGGATGTGGGGTAGAGAGAGGAGAGGTTAAAAACAAAATGAAAGGGCAAGATTAAAAGATGTAACCGCTGAAAGATGAATGAATCTGGTCAAAAATAGGTCTAGGTGCAATTGGGTGTAAGGAAAGTTGAACAGGTACAGAAATTAACCACACATTAGGGGCATAATTCCCGTGTTCTCGTCGTTGTCTCGCTGTGGCGAGGTCACTGCGAGAACACTCTAATTCTGGCAGAAATGATGCTAGTTCCGCGGCGAGCTAATGGCGAACACCCCAAAATATGGGCAGAGAGGAATGCTTCTCGCCGTTGTCTCACCGTGGCGAGGTCACGGCGAGAAATTTGGCTTTCTGAATTGACTATTACATACAAAAACTTCCTGAACTCTACCAGATTCGTACCACCATTGTTCACACAACAAAATTTATCCCAAATGAACAAAAACCTATACAAAACATCATGCATACCCAAAGTCAACTGCGCTTTAGTCCAACATGAATAAACATGCCTTAATCTGTTATAGTACTTATTGCACACCATCCAAAAACAGATTCATCACCACAAAGCACCCATTGAACTTTAAATTTCACACCCTTTCATGACATACCTTTTACACCACAATTCATCATACAAAAACAGAACACATCAATTCAAATCACAAATATCAAATCAATTATCCATGAAACCCAAAGTAGTACAGCAGTCACAAAAATCAACTAGACTGATATTTACTATAATTGTATCAGGATATGAACTTAAGTACTACTCAATAAAATGTGTAATGGTGTTGTGAGGGTACTTCCCTTTGTAGCCCACTACATGTCTTCTAAGTCCCATAATGTATTCTTCCCATCTTCCATGAGCAATCTAAGCATTGGAGGATACCTTTCTTCCTACAAAAAGGAAAACCAAGGATAAATCTACCAAACTAAAGAGAAATGACTTAAAAATTAAAATAAATAGAATTAGTTCTAGAACTTGGGTTGCCTCCCAAGAAGCGCTTGGTTTAAAGTCACTTAGCCCGACTCTTCATTCTTTTGTTCTGTAGCCAAATGAAGGATGGCCACTTGGCGTTCCACATGTCCACCCCAGTAATGCTTCAGCCGGTGGCCATTCACTTTGAATCTTTCTCCCTCTGCATTTTCAAGCTCAACAGCACCAGAAGGAGAGGTTTGAACCACATTGAATGGTCCCGACCAACGAGATTTCAGCTTTCCAGGAAAGAGCTTGAGTTTTGAGTTGTACAAGAGTACTCTTTGACCAGGCTCAAAAGTCTTCGGGAGGATCTTTTTATCATGGTACCTCTTGGTCTTTTCTTTGTAAAGCTTGGCATTCTCGTATGCGCTAAGACGGAATTCCTCCAATTCATTGAGTTGAAGGAGTCTCTTTGCACCAACTGCCTCAAAATCAAAGTTAAGCTTCTTGATGGCCCAGTAAGCTTCATGTTCAAGCTCCAATGGCAAATGACATGCCTTCCTATAAACAAGTCGATATGGAGACATTCCAATGGGGGTTTTGTAGGTAGTCCTATAGGCCCATAATGCATCATCAAGCTTTGTAGACTACTCCTTCCTTGTGGCCCTAACCACCTTCTCAAGGATATTCTTGATTTCACGATTAGAGATTTCAGCTTGCCCATTGGTTTGAGGATGATATGCCAAGGCTACTTTGTGCTTCACTCCACATTTCTTCATCAGGGCTTGAAATTGATGATTGCAGAAATGGGATCTCCCATCACTAATGATCGCTCTTGGAGTACCAAACTGAGTGAAGATGTGCTTCTTCAAGAATTTGAGCACTGTTTTGGCATCACTCTTTTCACAAGCAATGGCCTCTACCGACTTTGACACAAAATCCACTGCCACTAAAATGTACTCATTGTTGAAGGATTTGGGAAATGGTCCCATGAAATCAATCCCCCAAACATCAAAGAGTTCAACCTCTAACATATTCGTCAAAGGCATTTCATTTCTTCTTGAGATGTTTCCAACTCTTTGGCATCTGTCACACTAAAGCACAAAAGCATATGCATCCTTGAAGAGTGTTGGCCAATAAAAGCCACTTTGGAAGACTTTTGTCGCAGTCTTCTCACCTCCAAAATGTCCACCATAATCAGACGAATGACAACCCTTAAGAATTTCTTGTTGTTCATTTTTGGGTACACACCTCCGAATCATTTGATCAGCACATCTATGAAACAAATAGGTCTCTTCCCACAAGTAGAACTTAGCATCATGCAGAAACTTCTTTTTTTGGGGGTATTTCAAATCTGGTTGTAACACACCACAAACCAAGTAGTTCACTAGATCTGCATACCAGGGCGTAATGGAGACATCAATTGAGAAAAATTGTTCATCAAGAAAGGATGTATTAATCTCTTGAATAGAGCCTTGTTGAGCTTCAGCGCTCAATCGTCACAAATGGTCAGCTACTTGATTTTCAATCCCCTTTCTATCAACAATTTCCAAGTGGAACTCTTGTAACAAAAGCACCCAACGAATCAAGCGTGCTTTGGAGTCTTTCTTACTAAAAAGGTACTTAAGAGCAGAGTGATCCGTATGGATGGTCACTTTAATACCCACAATATATGCCCGGAACTTCTCACATGCAAAAACCACTGCTAACAGTTCTTTCTCAGTTGTGGTGTAATTTAGTTGGGTATCATCGAGTGTTTTACTGGCATAGTAGATGGGATGGAAAAGCTTAGCCTTCTTTTGACCAAGGGCGGTGCCTACAACATAGTCACTAGCATCTGCCATAATGATGAATGGCAAGCTCCAATCCGGTGCTACTAAAATAGGTGCCGACACAAGTTGCTTCTTCAATCCCTCAAAGGCTTTCAAACAATCTTCATCAAACGTAAACTCAACGTCTTTTTCAAGCAAGTAGCATAAAGGCTTAGCAATCTTAGAGAAATCTTTGATAAACCGGTGGTAGAATCCCGCATGACCCAAGAAACTTCTGATGCCCTTAACATTAGTTGGAGGAGGCAATTGCTCAATAATGGAGATTTTGGCTTTGTCCAATTCTAACCCTTGCTTGGAAACACGATGGCCCAAGACAATGCCTTCCTGCACCATGAAATGACACTTCTCCCAATTGAGGATAAGATTAGTTTCCTCACATCTGTGCAAAACAGCAGCAAGGTTGTCCAAGCAATTATCAAATAATTGTCCAAACACCGAAAAATCATCCATGAACACCTCAATAGTTTTCTCAATCATGTCAGAGAAGGTGGACATCATACACCTCTGAAAGGTGGCAGGAGCATTGCATAACCCGAAAGGCATCCTCTTAAATGCAAAGGTGCCATAGGGACAAGTGAATGTTGTCTTCTCCTGATCTTCTGGAGCAATGGCAATCTGATTATACCCAGAGTACCCATCAAGGAAACAAAAGAATTCTTGCCTGGCCAATTTATCTAGCATCTGATCAATGAACAGCAATGGAAAATGATCTTTTCTGGTAGAAGCATTCAATTTACGATAATCCATGCATACTCTCCAACCTGTCACAGTACGAGTAGGAATCAATTCATTGTGGGTGTTAGCCACTACAGTCATGCCGCCCTTTTTGGGGACGCATTAGACTAGGTTCACCCAAGAACTGTCGGATATAGGATAGATAATACCAGCAGAGAGCCATTTCAAGATTTCCTTCTTCACCACATCTTTCATAATTGGATTTAACCTCCTTTGGTGCTCAATCGAGGTTTTGCGATCAACCTCCAAAAGGATCTTATGCATGCAAATAGAAGGGCTTATTCCCTTAATGTCAGCTATAGACCATCCAATGGCTCTCTTGTGATCTCTCAGCACTCTCAATAATTTCTCCTCTTGGACTTGTGATAGGGTAGAGGAGATGATCACTGGTAGAGAATTAGATTCCCCAAGATAAGCATACTTTATGTGAGGGGGTAGCGGTTTCAACTCCAAAGTAGGAGACTCTTCAATTGATGGCTTCAACAGAGAACTCAATGCATTAGACACATCTAAGGGTTCAAAAGGTCTGAATCATGTATGGCTGTAGGTCTCCACCGCACATATTTCCCTTAGTTCCTCATCATAGATCTCTTCAACCTCTTTCTCTCCCACTAGCAAAGCTTCCAATGGATCTTTCATCAACGAAGCATAGAAACTCTCTTGATACATAGAATCAACCACATCCACAAAAGAACATTGAGCGGAATCATCTAAAAATTTCAGGGCTTTATTCATGTTAAAGCTTACTTGCTCATCATTAACTCTCAAAGTAATTTCACCCTTTTCCACATCAATAAGGGTTCTAGCAGTAGCCAAGAAACGTCTTCCAAGAATAATCGGGATATTCCAATCCACCTCACAGTCAAGTACTATGAAATCCGCCAGAAAGATAAACTTGTCTACTTTCACCAGAACATCTTCAATTACTCCTCTAGGACGAGAAATACTTCTATCAGCAAGGAGTAAGGTCACAGTTGTGGGTCTTGCATCTCCTAGGTCCAGTTGATTGAATACATCGGAAGGCATCAGATTCACACTTGCCCCCAAATCACAAAGGGCTTTCCCTTGAAAATTCTATCCGATATTGCATGGAATATAGAAGCTTCCCGGATCCTTCAACTTTGGTGGAAGTTTCTTTAACACATCTTTCAAAAACTTTGCATATTTAGGCATTTGTTCAAGTGCCTCAGCGAACGGGATATTGACATGCAACTGTTTGAACATCTCAAGAAACTTCTTAAACTGACCATCTTCTTCTTTCTTTTTGAAACGTTGAGGGAACGGAAGTGGAGGCATATAGGCCGGAGGGTTGTTTGCCTTAGGCTTCATCTCTTTCACCTTTTCTTTAACACCATCATCAAAGGCCTTCTCAACTGGTTTCTTCTTCGGGCTAGTGCTTTCCTCCATGATAATCTCCTCATCATCTTTTTCTTACTCATCATGAGCAACTTCCTCAGAAACATCACTACTCTTGTCAATGGGCTGGGGCACATTAGGTAGTTGCTTGCCACTTACAGCCTTGCATTAATCTTTGACATCCCTTTTTGGGTTAGGAATGGTGTCACTTGGAAGAACACCTCTTGTCATGGCATTCACTTGTGAAGCCAATTGCCTCATTTGTACTTCGAGGTTTTTAATTGCATTTCCATGGAGGGAAAAAGTGGATTTAGTTTCAGCCCTCTGAGCCTCTTGCCCAGTTAAAATCTGAGCCAGCATCTTTTCCATTTTGGATTCTTCCTCCTTGATAGGAACTTGCCTAGGTTGGGCTTGAAAACCAGGAGGATGTGATGGTTTAGCACCTGAAGATGAAGGTTGATTTAAGGATTGACCTTGATTCCAAGAGAAGTTGGGATGGTTTCTCCACCCAGGATTGTGAGTCTGTGAGTATGGATTGTTCTGAGGGTTTTGAAACTTGCCCATGTAGTTGACTGACTCCGAAGCCATGTAGAGCAGACATTGATTAGGGAGATGGACATCATTGCATTGATCGCACACAACTGGGGTAGAATGTATAGAATGAACCCCTTGAGATTTACCCCTGTGCCTATGAGATTCTATCACATCAAACCGCTTATTTATTGCCGAGATAATGGTTGCAAGTTGTGAAGAAGAAGGAGCATCTTCTTTGGGTGTTGTCATTGGTTGCGAAGTCTTCCTATTAGTCCCTTGAGAGTTGTTGGCAGATAGTTGGTCCAGTAGTCGAAATACTTCATTGACAGGGATATTTCTATACCCTCCATTGGTCATAGAATCAACCATCGCCTTAGACTGAGGATTCAGATGAGTGCAAAAAATTTGAACTATCACCCATTTATCTACCCCATGATTAGGGCATTGCCTCAGCAACATCTTGTACCTCTCCCATGGAGCATAAAGGTGCTCATCAGGGTGTTGCCTAATGATTAGAAATGCATCTCTAGCTTCAACAGACTTATCATCAGAGAAAAATCTTGCTCTAAATTTTGCTTCAAGATCTGCCCAAGAAGTGATAGATCCCTCTGGTAGATTGTCAAACCATTCCCTTGCCGTGTCTTACAGAGACAAAGGAAACAGTCAAAGGCGGAGAACATCATCTGGAACCCCATTTTGCTTAAATGACCCACATACTTCCAGAAAGTAGAGCAAGTGCTTGTTTGCATCTTCATTGTAAAGACCGTGGAACAACCCATGCAACTACAGCATTGTAATCATCACCAGTTTGATCTCAAAATTGTGAGCTTGCATGTCAGGCATCCTAATACAAGATTGAGTGCCTCGCATGTTCTGGCTAGCAAAGTCTTTAATCGTAACCCGATCATATTCATCATCAGCCATGATTTCAGGTTTAGTAGCCCCTTCTTCAGCAGATATATTAGCTACGTCAAGTACCACTTCCAAATCGGCGATCTCCATGGTTTGCATGCGCCAAAGTGGTACCTACAAGAAGCACACCCATACAAGTATCAAACTAAACAAAGGTAACTATAAACAAGAAAAGAAATTAAAAGAAGAGTAAATAATTATAAGCTCAAGCGAAATTAATAACCAAGCCTAAGGTTGACCAAGGGATTTGTTACCAAATCCCCGGCAACGGCTCCGAAAACTTGTTCGCACCTCAAGTGCACGGATTGCGCCAAGTAATAAAGTAGTGAGAAAGTATCGTTCCCTCAGGAATTTGCTTACAAATGAGGTCAAACAGAAGGCTTAGTAAATTAAATTAATTTGAGCGAGATCAATTTTTGGTTTGAAGATTTAAAATGTAAAAGATTGCTATTAAAAAATTATAATTCTAATTAAGGTTTTAATCAAGAAGACTATAAACCCAAGATGTGATTTTAGAAAATATGTGCCAAGATAAATAAAAAGACCTAGGGTTACTTATCTCCAATCAACTTCATGAATTAGCATAATCCTTTCCTTTTAGCATTATAATGAAGTAATGTGTGAGTTCAAGGTTCAATTTCATTTGAAGAAGCTTTCTCAAGTCAAAATCAAATTTATACTTGCATTAATTGCACAACCTCTTGCCACAATTAATGCAAGTCATAAATACTCCACCAACCACATATGAACAATGTTAGGTTAGTAATTATATCTCTATTTTACCAACTAACCATCCATTTAAAACTATAAACTTAAAGTCTAACATGATTTCACCCAAATTCTAAAACAAAATACTCTCTTTCAAGTCATATTTCATTTAACAAGTCAAGTGGTGATCAAGCACTTGTATAAATAATAGCAAGATGAAAATCCATACATAAAAATCCACTCAATGCATTAAAGGAAGGAAATACAAGGTTCAATCCATCAAGAGGTTCAAAGTAACCCTAGAAAAGGGATTTAGTTACACATGAGTAAATAAAAAACGAAAATGAAGATTAAGAAAGAACACATGACAGAAAATTAGAGAAGAAAGAAGAAGAAAGGAAACCAAGATCAACAAGCTTGAATCTCTCCAAGATTCTCCAAGCTTCCTAGCTCTTCCCCACTCTCTCTTCAAGTTCCCAAAAGTCCCAAAATGTGGCCTAAATGCGTTCTGCCCTCTTTCCTTCGAAATCAATGCCTTTATCTCCTTACAGACAGCTCACTTTAAGTGAAACGCGCAGTTTTAGGCATTTTCGCCGTGACCTCGCCACAGCTAAGTCACGGCGAGAAAGTGTGACATCCAGAAGCTACATCCACTCGTCGCGGCGATATCACAGCTAGATTTTTGTGTTTGAGGCAGAGTTGAATTGCTCTCGCAGTTACCTTGCCGTGTCGAGGTCACGACGAGATCTCTTTTCTTCTGGTTCCTTGGTTTTCTTCCCAGCCAGTTTTCATTTCCAGAGCTACTTGTGTTTCCTTTGGCTTTCCCACTTTATCACCTCTTCCTATATAAGAAGGAAAGAGGGTTGATGAGTTTTACAGTGTAATAACATATATACATATTCAATTAAGCTCAAAATTTCACACATGTGAACTTTCTACTTTGTTAAGGTTTTCTCTGAATTTTTATGTCCATTTCAAACTTTACTTTCAAAAATATAAACAAAAGTGGGGAAGAATGTGATGAAATGTGTGAAAGTTAGGAGCTTATCAGTGCTCCAACTCCACAGGTATGTGGCAATACTTCCTATAGACAACTCGAAAGGGTGATGTCCCAATAAGTCTCTTATAGGCCGTCTTATATGCCTAAAGAGCCTCTTCTAAATGATCACTCCAGTCTTTGCACGATGGCTTCACTATCTTCTCAAGAATGTGCTTCACCTCGCTCCCTGTTTGAAACTTCAACTAGCCCATTGATCTGGGGATGGTAGGGTGTAGTAATTTTGTGAGTGACTCCATACTTGGCAAGCAGGGATTGGATGATCTGATTGCAAAAGTGTGTGCCCTGATTACTGTTGATAGTTCTAGTAATGTCGTACCTACAAAAGATATAAGAGCGTAATAATTTAGAAACATTAGCGGCATCATCTTTCCTAGTAGGGACTACCTCAACCTGTCTAGATACATAATCTACTACAAGTAAAATGTAAGAGAAGCCACAAGATGGGGGAAAGGGTCCCATAAAATCATTGCCCCATACGTCAAAAAATTCATAGAATTGTATAGGCCTTATAGGTATTTCATGCCTCTTACCTCAACTCCCAAATTGTTGGCATTTCTCATAAGACTAACAATAAATAAATGCATCTCTAAACAAAGTAGGCCAGAAAAATCCATACTCTAACACTCTCCTAGCAATCTTTCTACGACTAAAATGATCACCACAAGATGAAAAATGAGCATGAGTAAGGATAGAGTGGATCTCATCGTTTGGAACACAACGGTTGATGATCTGGTCATTACATATGCTCCATATAGGATGGGTGGATCCCAAAAGTAGTGATGAGTCTCCTTCTTCAATATGTTAACGTGGAAATGAAACAAGGAAGAGGGAACCACATTAGCAGTAAGATAATTCACAATATGGGCATACCAATGCACAACAATGGCCAAGGCAAACAAAGCAGAATCAAGAAAAGAATCAATGTAAAAATCAAAAGAATCATCTTCCCTTGTGTAGGGAGGCAAGCGGCTTAAATGATCAGCCACATGGTTCTCAGCTCCGGCACGATCCTTGATCTTCACATTGAATTCTTGCAACAATAGAGCCCATCTCAGTAGTCTAGCCTTAGATTGGGGCTTTTGGAACAAATACCGCACTACTGCATGATCAATGTATACTGCCACAGAAGAGCAAATCAAGTGTTGTCTAAACTTATCAAGTACAAATATCATAGTAAACAACTCTTTTTTAGTAGTGGTGTAATTGATTTGTGCGGAATCAAGTGTCCTAGATGCATAAGCTATCACTGTAGGGACCTTGTCAACTCTCTGACTAGGCATGGCATCTACCACATAATTAGATGCATTACATGAAAGCTCAAAGGGTAAATGCCAATTGGGTGCACTAATTATGGGACGACAAATCAAGGAAGATTTCAAGGTGTCAAAGGCATGCTTATGTTTATCATCAAAAACAAAATTAGAATATTTTTTAAGCAAAGAAGAAAGGGGTTAGGAAATCTTTGAAAAGTTTGGGATAAAGCGTCTATTAAACCCTGCATGCCCAAGAAATGATTTAACTTCTTTGAGATTGGTAGGATAGGATAAAGCGGAAATAACTTCAATCTTTGCTTTGTCAACCTTAATCCCCATGTGAGAGATCAAGTGACCTAAAACAACTATCGACCATGAAATGAAACTTCTCATAGTTTAGAACTAAATTCTTTTCCAAACATCATTTCAAAACAAGTTCTAAACTAGACAAGCACTCATTAAAGCAAGAACCATACACAGTGAAATCATCTGTAAAGATCTCCATGTTATGCTCCAACAAGTCACTAAAACTGGACATCATATTCCCATGATTCTAGGTTCATTTCTAACACTCCTCCTCAAGCTGGAGCATACATATCTAGCATCCCCAGCTTGATTTGAAGGCTTTCAAATTTTCCTTTTGCAAGGGGGTTTTGTCATAATATCTACAATCTGATTAGCTGATCAGATGTAGGAAAGATGAATTCATCTTTCTTTAACCTTCTTTTTGATGAAGTGTCTATCTATCTCCATGTGCTCTGTTCTATCATGATACACTGGATTTTTAGTCATTTCTATACTTGCTTTGTTGTCACACCATAGTTGTAATGGTCCCTTGTGGTTGATTCTAAGTTCTTTAAGGAGCTTGATTATCTATATGCCTTTACATACACCTAGAGATACTGCCCTCAATGATGCTTCCGCACTACTTCTTGATACTACTAATTGAGAAAAGTTCTAGAAATTGATATATTTAAAGCAAGCATGCACTCACATGGAAAAGAATTAGGCCCAAATAACCTAACGGCAAGCTAAAGCTCACACCTCATCATTCAACAGCTAATTAACAAAGCAATTTTTCACAATACATGTCTTAAACACATCTTATGTCCAACTCTTGAAAATTGAAAAGCAAAGGACAAAAGCATTGCAAAGTCTATCCAAAGTCCAAGATAACAAACAATCTAAGATTAGTCTCTTCTTGCACTAGGTTTGAAAAAGTAGGGCAATCAAGGTTTTCACAAAGACAAATTTTGAAAAGCACTTGAATTCACTTTCAACAAGTCTATTATGACAAATGCGACCCTTTGTACATAATAGGCAAGTCAATAACAACTTCAAGCCAAAAGTTTTTAGAAACAGTAAAAAATAGTCAAAGTTCACCCAAAACAACTAACCATAGGAAATCATGCAAAGAACTATCCAAAACGATCCAATCAAGCTACCCTCCCCCTACAACTGAATGTTGTATTGTCCCCAGTGCAAAATCCAAATGTAAGGTGCAACAAGCACTCATCCAGAAGAGGGGTATTTATTGATTCTAAAAATACTAAATTACCAACTATTGGAATGGTTCCTCCCTTACATTTATCCTAACATGCATCATTAAATATCATGAGCTAGTCACACATGATAAAACAAGGAAAAGAGAGGAAAGGAACAATATTATGCTTAAAACGCTTCAAACTCTTGTAGGAGAAGTTCTCATCTCGAATGAGAAACATTTATATCTTGATGTAAGCTCCTTCTCCCACATGCTCCTTCCTTGGTTTGAGGTATTTTGGTTCTTGTAAGATACCACAAACACAGCAGTACTAAATTCTAGGAGAGTAAACAGTTTATCTAAATAAGTATTGCAACTAAAGGAGTCAATCATACTCCCATTAGTAAGACAGAAAGAAGATGGTTTGATGGGAGCAGCACAATAAACACTTAAATTTGATAGAAGATCACAAGAAAGTATTTGTTTAAAAAATCCCCTATCATCAACAATATCAACATCTATGCATGGAGAATCTTTCATAGGTACACTCTCAATATCATGTAATCCAATGGGACAAAAATCATTTTCAATATTAACCACAATGGAGTTTGCATTTTCAATGATCTCATGCTTAGAAATTTCAGCACTCCTAGCATTATCAGATGCATCATATTCAATAATAGAGTCATTCAATGTGGCAAAACCATGCTTTGGATGTTCATCAAATAAATGTTTTTTCACCTCATAGCAATGCACACAAATTTGAAATTCCACACATGAGCAAGATTTAATCACGTTTGATTCAACAACATCATCATGACTAGAACTAAGGAGAGAATCATGTTTATCACAAGAAGAATCAATGATATTGCAATCAACATTCTCAATTGAACTATTACTACTTGAAGCACTAAGTTGAGCATATTCATCAATAAACCAATGAGGGAATTCACAAATGAACTCCTCAACCACCTCATCTTTACTCATATGATTAGTAGCATGTTCAATCAAAAACTCAACCAAAGAAGGAGTAATTTACTCAAGGATAAGAGTATTACCTAGTAGGGAGTGTATTTCCTCTTTAGGTTGAGTGATCGCTTGCTTCACTTCTTCAACTCGTAGAGATACACTACATGAAGGCTTAGGAAGGATTTTGTCAATTGTTGGAGTTGTGCAGTCATTGTATCAAGCATATCTATTTATCTTTGTAAGTTTCCCGATCATGCTATCGATCCTTATGGTATTCTTGCATGAAATCATGATGGGGATCAACAAATTTGGAATTGAAATTGGGGTAGGATGGTCATTGTGGGTGGTGTGAAGGGTTAAATGAGGGTAGGGAAGGTAGGGATGAAGGGCATGAATTGAATTGGAGAGATAGTAGCCATTGGGATTGTGGAGATGGTTCATGGTATGACCTATATGATGGAGTTGAAGGTTCACGTGGTGGGGCTTGCAATGATGAAGAGTATGGTGGATAGTAAGGTTCATGGTATGGAGAATAATTTGGTGGATAAGGGGCTTCAAAGTATGGATGATAGTTTGATGGAGGGTACGGTTGGTCACGACATGGTGATTCATAGGATTTGCGGAAGGAATTGCAAGTAGCCTTTATTGTGTTAACTTCATCGTAAATTGAAGAAAGTTCCTCTTCTATTATAGTGGTATTTCCTACAAAAAAATCAGAATACTCAAGTGGATCATGATCATAACCAAAAAAATTTTAATTCCAAGGCATGAAAATTTAATGTTTAAGTCCTAATGAGTCACAAGCAATCAAAATGCACCACAAGATCAAATTGACAATGTAGGGATGAATAATGGGTGACACCAACTCAAATAAACTAAGAATGAAGAAAAATCAAAGAAGAAAAACTCAAAAATTCAACTATCCTAAAATCTAGAATGGTCAAAATCCATCACACCCAATAGCATAGCTATTGAACTTGCTTAGAATGGCCCAAAACTTTAGGAACTCAACTACCGCTTATAAATGCCTCAAGTGACATTTAGCTAACCTAGGGAGTCAAAATCTAGAATGGTCAAAATCCACCACATTCAATGGCATAGCTATTGAACTTGCTTAGAATGGCCCAAAACTTTACGAACTCAACTACCCCTTATAAATGCCTCAGGTGACATTTAGCTAACCTAGGGAGTCAAAAATGACTCCCAGGCAATGGCACCATTGATTTATGCTGTTGGATATAATTAGTTTTGATTATGTCAAATATAGATTTAAATATAGTAAGCAAAAAGTTTGTATGAAGTGTTTATCTCCTACTTTGACTATCTATTATTTTATGTTGCTATCTTATATAGATTGGTCAAAAAAAGATTGAAGCTATTGTGTTTATTTATGGAGAATTATTAGTTTTAATGTAGACTTAAATCTAATAGAAAAAAGCTTGCATAAAGTATTCATCTCCAAACCATTATTTCATGTGAATATCTTGTATAAAGTAGTCAAGGAAAGAATAAGGCTATTATGCTTGTTTGTGGAGAATAATATGATCAAATAAGATTAGAGATTGAATCAGAAAATCATGAATCATGTTATTAGAATTTATATTAGAAGTTTCTATGCTCAAATGGAAGTTAAAAGAAGCTCAAATGAAGTCCAAACCATCAAACCATGAGTTCCCATGCATAATCGATCACAACATAGTGTTTGTGATTGATCAAAGCACCATAATCGATCAAAACATGGTAATCATTGCAAACGTAGGCTTCTGATAGATCAGAGGGTGATTGTGATCGATCAGATGATACAGTCAGATCACAATATGCATATGATCGATCAGACGACTACTCTGATTTTTCGTTCATTCTGACCCTTGTCTAGTATTTCGATCAATCTCATAGAATATAACCCTGATTTAGATGCAACTTGTTTTGTATGAAACTAGACTTCCAACACGGTTCATGCACACAAATTTCACCCTCAAATGATTTATATCCAAGGAGCTGTGAATTTTTCAATCTGCTCAATAATTCCACATCATGCATCAGACATGCAATCATGTTTTGGATCATATCTTTCAAAATACAAATCCAATTGGGATGAAACTTTTTTCATATGAAACTAGAATTAATACATGTTTCATTAATACAAGTTTCACTTTAAAATATTTTAAAATCACAGAGATATGAATTTTCAAAGTTTGCCTAGTGAACTGTCATTTTGCATAAATCTGACAGTCACGATTTTAATCATAACGTTTGAATATCAACAATTTTAGAAATGATTCGTTCTTCATTAAAAACAAGATTGAATTATCTTTCCATGGATATATTATATGCTAGATTTGGAGTTAAAATGAGAAAGTTATGATTTTCCAAAGTTTATCCTTAAACTGAATAATGCACAATCGATTAGTCATAAGTATTAATTGATCAACATTGCCTAATCGATCAGGACGTCCTGTGATCGATCAGGCGAGGCAACTGTAATCTAAGCATAATCGATCATAGATTCCTAATCGATCAGGCCTCCCCTGTGATCGATCAGACTAGGCAAATTGTATGCTCTAATCTATGTCTAATCTAAGCATGATCTATGCCTAATCTAACCATGATCGATTAAGGAATCAGGGTCCCCCTGTGATCGATCAGGCGTGATATTATCTAATCCCATATTCAAGTGATGTAGGCTGTGATCGATGTATGATCGATATGTGATCGATCAGACGTGAGGCAGTGATCGATTAGTGACCAATAATCTATGTGGCGATAGGATTTAATTCAAACTAAATTGTCAGCCTATTTTAAGCTTTCAAGTACAGAAGTTGTTCAGGCCTATTTTGGGAAGTTTACGTTACCTCTCTGACTCAGGAATTAAGCCGTTTGAAACAACAAAAGGTTTATGCAATTAATTAGGAGAGAAGAATAGAAGCAAACTAAATATAAGGAGTTAATGCTACACAAGAATATAATCAGTTCAATACTCCATCAAGATTTATCATCTCTCTCTCACCAACGGCTAATTCTTCAACGGGAAAAAATCCATTAGACATTATATAAAAGAGTTGAAGACATCAGAAGCAAGCAGGCTCGATGAAGTAAGTTTAATACAAACAGATTGAGAGCACAAGTGAGCCCAGAAATGAAAAGTTCATGATGAGTCAAGTGAATTAGAAAAGAAGAGCTAGAGCACACATTGTTCAAATTGTTAAGCTCTAGAATAGTTATTCATCATATATCTTCCTGTACTTCAGTGAGTAACAAAATCCACTTCTTAGAGAGAAGTAAGCTTTCATTGTAATCATTCTATATTTGTGAGTGATACTCAAGATTGGGAGATCTTGAGTGGGAAACAGATTGTATCCTTACAAGTTGTATGGGGGAGTAGTTTTCAAGTGCCCAGACTAAACTTGAGGGAGTAAAGGCTTCGCAAGTGCCAGGCTAAAATTGTGAGATTGTAAAGGCTTCTCTTGCGCCCGATTTAAACAAGAAGGTAGTGGATTTGAAATCTCAGGTGGAGCCTGAGGACTGGATGTAGGTCAAAGGGATAGACCGAACTGGGATAAATCTTTGTTTGCATTATCTCTTCCCTTGACTCTCATCATATTTCTAGCATAACAGATTTACACAATTGATGAAGCATCTCATGTTTCGTGATGTTTTCATTGAATAATTAAAAAGATCTTAAAGAGCTTTACTTATTAATTTAGATGTGATTTTGAAAAGTGAAGATTTCTCAGTTTTTATTCTATCACCCAATTCACCCCCTATAGGGTGATAGCCAGTACTAACATATGCCAATGCAAGTTTATTTATTTAAGGGATAAGGGCCTAAATGCCTCTATAGTTTCCACCAAGGGGCATTGGGAGTCTAGAAGTATTTTTAGGGACAAATATGCCCGAAAGTCATAAAAGTGGGGCAATTTAGCCCCTCCGTTAACACCTCTTAATGGTCAATGATGTTGGCCGAAAGTTGCAAATGTGGCATGCCTACGTGGCATCCACGTCATGCTCATTTTTCCATGTCAGATTTCTTTTAAGAAAATAAAAAAATGGGCAACTAAATTTCTCTTCTTTTTTTAAATATGTTAAAAACTATTTTTTTATTAATATATGACATGAAAAAAGGAGGATGACGTGGATGCCATGTCTGCATGCCATATAGGGTGACGTGGATGCTACATATGCATGCCACGTCTGCACATAATGATCAAAGGCATTGAACATTATAGTTTGTTAATGGAGGGGCGGTTTTGCCCCATTTTTTTAACTTTTAGGGCAATTTTACCCCTAAAAAACTTCTAGACGTCCAATGCCTCTTTATGAAAACTTTTGGGGCATTTTAGGCCCTTATCCCTTCATTTAACCAAGGATTGCACTAGTGGTGCTTTCCCGGATTGTCTCTCAAGTAGTCTAATGAACTAACCTAAGGAAAACTAAATGCAATTAAAACTAGAAAACCAGGGGTTGAGAGTAGGTATTTTTCCATAAAATAAACTTAAAGACTTGTTTTTAGTAGTTTTAGGATAAAAATGGATAGGTGATGCAATGCAAATGATGGGATGCTCTCTTGGTTAGGGATGACACATAACACACTATTAATTCACACTCTTAGGGAATTGGGGAGTTAATTAGGCTAAGTTCACACAAATGGACACAATTAGCCTTAGATGAAGGAATATGTTAAATAAGACATCACTCAATCTTAATAGACCAATTAGGTTAATTATAATCTAATATTAACTAGAAATTAGGTCCAATAGATAGACTAACTTGGGTCCTGTCCAAATCACTCAATATCCTTCAAATCCAATAATTAATCCACATTAAACTATAATCAAATGATCCAACTTATGAAACTTAACCTAATTATGCTCATGCACATAGATTAGATTAATGGTCTAGTTCCTTTAGGCAAGTTGATTAATGAAATTACCTAGAATAATGGAAGCTCAATATCACCAAACCCAAACCCACAAATCAGTCCTAAACAACACAATTATATGAAGCACCATGGATTAAATCATCCAACAAACATGCTAAACAATGAAATGAACAAAGACTAAGCATAACGTGGTAATTTAGGAAGATAAATGGAGCTAGAATAAAACCAAATCAATACAAGCAAATAGATATCAACAACTACATGGTCTAGAATCTCAAACACAAATGAAATATGAACACAAGATAAATGAGTATTCAAGGTACATATGAAAATTCAAGACTACATAATTGGAACAAAATAAAAAGTCTCCAAAAGTGGATTCAATACTTGATTCAAGTCATCCCATGATCTAAGAGAGTATCAAGCCGATTTAGTTCATCAAAGAGGAGGAGAAGTCACCTGAGAGCAGCTGCAACTCGAACTCCATGAAGAAATATGGAATAGATGAGAGAATTGGTGGAATGAGTATGTAAATTCGGCATCCCGCTCTATGGCACAAGAAATCACTTATAACTATCCAAATTATCCTAAGGTATCCTATTCTAACTATGGTTAACAAATATGAATGATTTAGGGAAGACCCAATCACTCAATCTCAAGAAATCTAGCCAAAATAGGAAGTGATGATTAGAATAATCAATTAGAAAATAACTTCAATTAGGCCTAGGGTTGCCTATTCTAGTTGAAGATACAAAAAGGAAATATTTTAGGCAGACCCAATCAATCCAAGTTAATCAATCCGATCGAAATAGGAAGTTTCCTATTATTTTTTCATTTTACCAATTAGGGAACTTTTAGAGGTCAATCCATTAGGATCAATCAATCAATCCAGTTTCCTAATCAGTAATTTCCTATTATGCAGAAGTTTCCTTGTTTTTTAGAAGTTTCCTATTTTGCAGAAGTTCCCTATTTTGTAGAAGTTTCCTTTTTTACTTTCTTCTTGATTTGACCCTTATTCTTTCCATTATAATGGAAATTTTAAGCATATGTGAAGTAATTCAAATTTAGAAATGCCAAATGCACTAGTTAATGCCCTATAATGCTCAAATTATGATGAAAATGCAATTAACTCTCTAATCTAGGACCCTAAGTATAAAAGTTCCCAAATTCCCATTTTAATAGCCTAGAACAAATGCTAAATTCCTATAATTAGTGGATAAAAACATGTAATAATCAAGTGCAATCAACTACGTTTTGCTTCTTACTCCTCCAAGTTATTAGGTTGCCCTACACATACATGCAGTATCCTATGGTTGATCTTCGATTTTCCTTGGAATGTGTATTGTCTGCATCTGTATAGATCTCTATGTCTCTTCTTCATTTTTTTTCCGAAAAAGATCCCTTTGCCAGGATTTGGCTTAAGGTAACTTAGGATTTGCATAACCCCTTCCACGTGTTCTTTTTGAGGTTGGTGCATGAATTGACTCATTAACCCCACTCATAACTTATATCTGGACGCGTGTAAGTTAAATATACCAACCTGCCAACAAGTCTTCCATATCGCTCAGAGTCTATAGGGATGCCCTTTGGTTTAATTTCCAAGTTACATCTATCCTCCATATGTATTTCTATTAGGCTGGCTCCAAACATTCTGGTTTCATGGATAAGATCTAGAGTATATTTCCTTTGAGAGACATTAATTCCCTTTGTGGTTCATGCCACCTCCTTTCTGAGGAAGTATCGCATTTGTCCCATATCGTTGACTTGAAATTCATTGGCCAAAGCTTTCTTTAATCCAGCTATCGATACTTCATCATTCCCTATTATTACAATATCATCTACATAAATAATGAGAATGGTAATTTTTCCATTATCATGCTTCATAAAAGCAATGTGGTTTTCATGTACTTGAGTATAACCAATATTTCTTAGCAATTTAGTACACCTATGAAACCAGGCTATAGGAGATTGTTTTAACCCATATAGTGACTTGTTAAGTTTGCATACTTTTGTAGAGTTCTTTGAATTACGAACTCCTTCAGGGATCTCCATGTACACTTCTTCTTCCAACTCTCCATTGAGAAAGGCATTTTTTTACATCCAATTAATGTAAGGACCAATCTAGGTTGGCTTCTATAGAGAGTAGGATTTTGATGGTGTTGAATTTGGCAACTGTAGGGAAACTTTCTTGATGATTCCATAAGTCTGTGTATATCATTTAGCAACTAGCCAAGCTTTGTCCTTGCTCAAGGTTCCGTCAGGATTAAACTTCAGTGTGAAGACACATTTGCATCCTACCACATTTTTTCCTATGATAATGAGGTGATGTCCACATATTTTGCTCATTTAGGGCTGTTAGCCCCTCAACAATAGCCTTTCGCCAGTTTGGATTTGTCATAGCTTGTTGATTTGTGTCTAGTACCTTTACTTGTGCACTATTAACAACAAAACTTTGCGTGCTAGATGACAAGTTACTATAGGAAACAAATATTTGAATCTAGTGTTGAGTGCATGATCTCACTCCTTTTCTAAGAGCAATAGGACATCCTAATTATTCAGGATCTGCTCTTGGGTCAGATTCTAGATTATGCCTTGGAATGGGTGTGTAACACTCGAAATTTTAGAAAATAAGAAATAAGGAACTATTTGGAATCTTGGGGTATTATTTGATATTTAAAGAGTCTTATAAATAAATCTAGAAATTTCCCTTTTTCCTCTCTGCACCCCCAAAACCCGAACACACGTATACACACACACACATTCCTTCACTCTCTCTCCCCGACTTCACTCTCTCATTCTCCTCCCTCCGTGCTTCGTCTTTCAGCAGCGGCCACGGCCCAGACCAGCGACGGTGACCAGCGACGAGGCGAGGAAAAGACACACGAAGCTTGGGCACTCTTAGGTGAGTATTCCTTCTTGTTTCTTCTCTCCTTCTGGCGCGATTTTGAGTGGTACTGTTCATGCGACGACCAAATTTGGGATTTCTGGGAATTTGTTGTTTTGAAGCTTAATTACTCATGATTTCTTGCAATTCTAAGGCTATGGAATGGATTGAATGGGATGATTTTGAGGTTAGGGAATTTTTGAAGAAAATTCTTCTTCCCTGTTTCAGTTGAACCCGACGGGTTCAAGAGAGAAGAAAATTCTCTGAAGTAATATATTAACCAATTGGAAGCCTAATGAGTGTCTTGGATGTGTGATTGATGAAATTGGAATTTTGTTCTTCCTTCCCTTGTCTCTACCCTGTCTGACCGAGAAGAGGAAAAAGGAGAGGAATGGAATTTTGAAAACTATAGTTTTAATATCTCACCTCTGTGAATGCTTTGCTCTGATGAATAGGAAAATTGATGAGTCTAGAATTTTTGGATTATTGTTCCTTGTTCCCTGTTTTTGTTCTGTTTCTGTTCGGCCAAAGAAAAAGAAAGGGCCATTGATGTTCTGTTAGGCTCTGGGAGATGAGTTGAGTTTATTCATTTGTGATTAACTGATACGAAGCTATTAAGTGTAGGAATTGTTGTCCTTTGGTTCTGATTAACATGTTTGATTAAGGGAAGAAGGAAAAAAAATGTTGTGATGGTTAGTTAAACAAGGAATAGACAATGATTATTGAGGAGGTTTATGATTTTAGGTTCTAGAAATCCTAATCTTTGGTTTGACTGTATTAAAGTGAGTGAAGGAAGGATTTTCCGATCTTGTTAATGCTACTGGCTGCTAGTTTAAGGTGTAAGAAAAGAGGAATGGTGATGTTAGTCTAATAGGAATTAATTTAAGAGAAGTGAAAAGTTAAGATGATTGTTAAGCAAGAAATGATTATGGATATGGTTGGCTCTTGGGTTATTATAGGGGTGAAGGATAGTCTTATGCTTGATTAATTAATGGGAAAAGGAAGCTAAGTGATGATTGAGGTTTAATTGGAGTCTAAGGATTGAAACTCCAATCTTTAATTGGTGGGTGATCGTTGACTTCAATGATGGGGAAAGAAGAAAGGGGAATAAGAGTTCAATTGGAAGTAAAGGAAAAAGTAAGGAAAGTTAGATTGGTTGCTCTTTGATTTTATTAGGTGTTGGTTAAAAAGGGATTAAGTTTAAAGAATGGAGTAAGTTGGATTAGTTGCTCTTGATTGTTGATTCGAAATGGTATTTATTGAATTAAATTGGTACTATGATTGAGGTTTCCAAGTCAATATTACTAGATGGTTAGGATTGAAATTCTAATCTTTGATTGATGGTTGGATTTTTAAATATTAGATAGGATTAAGTAGAAGCAAAGAAAAGTGATGGGTGATTATTACTTGAAGTGCTAAGTCAATATCTTTGAGTGTTTGAGGTCGATGGAGTCAAGATAAGGATTTGGATGTTAGCTTGGGAATTTAATCTATTACTCAAGGATTCTTAAATACTAGGACAAAGTCTAAGTTAGACTATAAATAGAAGTTACTTCATTTGGTAGGTAACTTGGAAGATAATTATTGCTAAGTAAATTTAAAGGCTAACAAATTGTAGTGAATGTAAGTTCATTGAATTATTAATTGATTGACAAGGAAGATTAGTTAATTTGAAATAGTAGAGGTACTCTTGTGCTTATGTTGTGTTGTATATATACTAATATGTATTTGTGCAATGTTTATGAATGATGGTGTGATTAGCCATTAAGTTAAGAATTTAGATTTTTACTATATTAGAAGTAAGATGGGTAGTACCCTAGGGCTGTGAGAGACGCTTAAATGTTATATCTAAGTTTAGATATTAATATATTATTTTTATTATAAATATATATAGGACGAGATAGTGGGATTGAATTCCCAGGATACGAGGAAGTAAAGGAGTTCAGTGAGAACAGTGAAGATTAAGCCCAGTAAATCAGGTAGCAGTTTATTTCAGTAACAATTAAATTACATGTATCATTTTGTATTATCTGTTGCATTTGGTTGATAAGTTATTATTCCTCAGTTGGAGTACTCCAGGGTTTAGGGGTTTGGCCACCTCTTTTCCCAACCAGTTTGTTATAGTTTTAAATGCTATAACGAGAAATCCTGCAGGTAGAGCCTCCACTTTTTAACGAATATATCGTTACTGGTGGTTGGTAGGTGCGGATCGCACACAGATTAATAGGAATAAACTATCATTATTTTGCACTGATTTATAAAATGTATACATGTCAATAGATGAATTCATGAGAATAAAAGTTAATGATATAAACTGCGTTGAACTATTGCTTTTCAGAGAAGCTAGCAGGAGTTGAGCTTTTTGGGGACTAAGGTAAAGTAGAAGAAAGCAGGAATGCCTGCTTTATAGTGTATTATGATAGCTATTTTGGGGACTAGTTTGTATATATTGTAAAGTTAAAGGATAAGCAAAAAGACAAGTATAAGTATATAACTGAGAAGCAGTGAGATGATAGGTAAAGTGAAAGAGGATCATCGATCGAGATTGTTCCTCTAATTTATTTTAAGCGACGCTAGATAATACTAAGTATTAGAATGATATTAAGATGATTTTAATTATTTTAATTGCTTTATAACCACCTAACTTTATAAATAGATTTTAGTATTTGAAGTTAGTCCGAAAAGCCCATTCCAACTATAATAAAGTTGGAGCAGTATTTACAAAGGAAAAGTTTTAAAAATTTTCACATTTAAGGGCTTTCGGTATTAAAAAGTGGTTATAATTGAATTAAAATACGATAATATAATAATAAAAGTTAAGGTGTTACAGGGTGACTCTCTTGTGTTTGGAGGACTCATTTCATTTTCAGTTTTTTGATTCTATGTTTCATTCTAATCATTGTAAGTGAACTCTGGAATGGTGTAATTATTTAGATCACTATTTTCAATATTTTCTTGTTAGTTTACAATGAATTCTGATATATCTATGTTGTTTTCCTGTCTGTTTGTAGTGAATTCTGGTCTATTTTTATTGTTTTCATGTCTGATATCATAAATTTCTGGTTTGTTTTCAATACTAGTTGGTAGGGTTATCATGTCAAATTCTTTGGAATTTATATTTGAGGGTTGTTGATTACGATTATCCCAAGTTAACCATTCTGGAGCTCTATAATTCTCCCCCTAAATGGGTAAATTGGGATAATATATATCATATTCATACAAAACTGTATTTTTGGTTATATGAGTAACTTTTATGTGGGACAATAGCATTTGTATCCCTTTTGAGTAGGTGAGTACCCTAGGAATTTACATTTATCAGCTTTAGAGTTAAGTTTTCCTTCATCATTTTATATACAAATACAACGCATCCAAAAACTTTAAGGTGTAAGTTATTGATGAGAGGGGAGTTAGGATGTGACTCAAGGAGTTTCTAAATTAGGGACGTGAAGTTTAAAACCTTTGATGGCAATCTGTTAATAAGCTATGTTGCAGTCAATACTTCATCTCCCTAAAACAAGTTTGGTACATTTTTTCCTATCATAATTGCTCGAGTTACTTCTAACAAGTGTCTATTTTTCCTCTTAGCTACTCCATTTTGTTGAGTGTGTAGACACATGAGGTTTGATGATGAATTCCCTTTTCTTGAGGAAAATCCCTAAATTTGTTATTAACATATTCTTTGCCATTGTCACTTTGAAGTATTTTGATTGTAGTTTGAAATTGACTTTTTACAAAAGCATAAATTTTTTTTGAAATTTTCAAAAACTTCATATTTTTCTCTTAACAAGAAAATCCTTGTCATTCTAGTGTGATCATCAATAAAAATTACAAACCACTTTGCATTAGAAAGAGTTTTAGTTGTTGCTGGCCCTTAAATATCACTATATAAGATAGTAAAGGGAGCACTTAGTTTGTGAATATGCTTAAGGTACGAGGCTTTGGTTTGTTTTCAAATTGACATATATCACATTTTAGAGAAGATGAATCTTTATTGAATAAATTTGGAAATAGATGTTTCATATAGTTGAAACCAGGGTGGCCTAACCTATGATGCCATAACATCAAATCCATATTTAGTGAATTAGAGCTGACCATTGCTTCTCTTTTTTTATTTTTGATAGTTCTTTTAAAGAAGTAGAGTCCATCCCATTCCTCAGCTTTGCTAATCATACTCCCCAAGGTAAAATCCTGAAAAATACAACCTGATTCATTAAATAGGACTTGACATTCCTAGCTTTTAGTAACCTTACTAACATAAATAAAATTATAGGTTTGTTGAGGGACATAAAGGACATTATATAGGACAAAATGCTCGAATACTTTTTGTAACGTCCCAATTTTTATTAGCTTGGAAATTATATTTCATAGGCATTAGTTTAAAGCATGATGAAGTTTAAATATTTGTTGATAATCTTCCCTATAAATTCTCATAAAACATTGAGAAAATTTATAATAATTTAGTAGAATGTTGCATGGTATTATTTGCTTAGAAGGAGTGTTACACCTTAGCCCATGAGAAGTAGTAACTTTCCCTTGTGGAGCTTATGTTGGGCTTAGAAAATGGACTAGATAAAGACCTTAGCCCATGAAAAAGGGAGGAATTATGTTGCAAATAATAAATAAAAAGGAATTGTATATGTGTAAGCATAAAATTATATTAGAAAGAAATAAGAAAATCATAAGTGGAAATTCTTGTGAGTAATGTCATCATGACTCATGCATGATAGGAGAAAGAAGTCTCTCTTCCTTTCCCAATTAGCCACAAGTAGACCATTAGGTAAAGAAAGGAAGGTATGAACATTAGGTAAAGAAAGGAAGGTAAGAACATTAGGTAAAGAAAGGAAGGTAAAAACATTAGGTAAAGAAAGGAAGGTATGAACATTAGGTAAAGAAAGGAAGGTAAGAGCATTAGGTAAAGAAAGGAAGGTATGAGCATTAGGTAAAGAAAGGAAGGTAAGAGCATTAGGTAAAGAAAGGAAGGTATAGAAAGGAAGGTATGAGCATTAGGAAGGCATGAGCATTAGGTAAAGAAATTAGGTGGAGCATTAGATGAAGTGGCTTGATCCTTGCCCTCATTTCCCCTATAAATAAGACCTCTTCCATTCCATTCTACACACCAAAATTCGTAGCCCCAAAGAAAGTGAGAGAAAGAGGAGTGTTCTTGAGTGTTCTTGAGTATTTTTGAGTGTTCTTGAGTGTTCTTGAGGAACCTTGAAGGTTGGGACTCCAAGAGAAGTTGTAAAGCTTTAAGGTAGTGCTTACTCTCTTACATTTCCAGCATTGTTTCAATATTGTGATGTGGTATTTGGCTGCCTTGATGAATCATGTTTGAAGTGATTATGTGTTTCTTATAATGCTATGGCCATATGTTATTATTTAAGAACATAAATGCTCACATGTATAAGTTATTGGTATTGCCATATCTTGTCCAATGTTAAACTGGCATGGTTGTTTGTTGAGTATTGTGCTGCTGAGATTTTCCCCAAAATCTCACCCCCCAAATCTAAACCATTTTAGGAGCAAGTTCATCAAAGGAGAAAGAGAAGAAGCTAGCCTAGTCAAGATGAAGAATTCAATGTTCTTGTTTTTGTTATGCATCTTTGAATTCATGATAAATCTGTAATATTGTTGGGATGCTTTTAATTATGCTGTTATTATGTTATCCTTTTGGATTTATGTATGTATATGGTTATTCTTGGCCATTAAGAACAAGTTTTAATTCATGCAAATGAAATGCTGTTTTCTGGGTTCCATTCTGTGCAATGTCTATTGTTGATATTATTCGAGATAGAAGATGAATTCCTTTAGCTTTGGAATTTTTATGTAAAATAATAGACATGTAGGGCTTTTTGAAAACCCAAAAACGAAGTAAATTGGAGTTATGTATCGTAAACTAAAAATCACGCAAGAAGGCCAATATTTCTGGTCGTGAAAACGAAGGCAGGTTGGGAAAATCAAATATCTGTATCACCTAGGTTGATGCATATTATGTTTGATATTTTTCCCAGAAAGAGGACTCTTCAAGCTTTAATTTGAGACTTGAACCAAGTCAAAACCATTTTTCTACAATTAGTTATGATGTTTCAAAGTTGCTGGAAAAGTTCCGCATTTTCAGCATTTTTCCAGAAATAAAGAAAAGTTTTAAAAGTTGTGGTTTTGATGTTCTAAGTCCCATATGAGCTTGAATATGATTTCCAAAGATTATTAGGCTTGGGAATGAGTCCTAGAAGTAGGTGTTACACTTTTACTATTCTGAGGCCTCCAACTTTTGTGCTTATTCCATTAGCAACTCTTACATTTAAATATTCATGGCAATATTTAAGGGTTTGAAATAGAGATTTATTTCCAATCATGTAATCAGACAATCCTGAGTCAACAATCCAAGCATCATCATTGGTTACAAAAGAATTAAGAGCAAATATAGAGTTACCTGACATGACCAAACTAACATTTGGTGTGCTGGTATGCTTTTCAAAGAATCGTGCAGGAAATTGAATTTCTTCTTGACTTAGCCTTTCTCCATTCTCATTCTTGACATGAAAGCTTCTGCCCTCTCCCTTTGACTTTGTTTTTTTTATTGGAAGGCCTTCCATGTAACTTCCAGAATATGTCTCTAGTATGGCCTTTCTTGTTGCAATGGCACACCACTTCTCAGTCCTCTGTGGTTTAGGTTCATAGTTTGTTGCCTTTTTATGGCCAGTGCAGATGCCTCTACTTGGTTTATGCGTCCTTGTGTAAATTATACACAACTTTCCTCATTCTTCAGAATATTGAAGGTTTCAAACAATGAAGGGAGTGGCATTATAACCATTATTCTGCCTTGAGATTCCTCAAACACATCATATAATCCAAGTAGAAAATCATATGTTCTATCTTTTTCAACTACTTCTCTAAAATATTGTGCATAATCCAAATCCTTCCAACAATGTACTTCAAATAAATCTAGTTGTTGCCACTATATCATAAGAGCAGTATAATATTGAGTTATATTTAGGTTAACTTGCTTTAGATCTCTAAGTTGTCGTTTAATTTGTAAGAGAGCTTAGAAGACTATGTCCTCCTTGCCACGTCCCAGATATCCTTTACTGTTCTGAGCAACAAGTATCCCTCACTAACTTCTAGCGTCATGGAGTTACATAGCGAGGCCATTACTTGGTTGTTTTCTGCAAACCATGTTTCATAGTTAGGATTGGTGCTTGGTGGTTTTGGAGCTCTTCCATCTATATATTTTTCCTTGCACCTGCCTCTAAGGAAAATCAGCATACTTTAGGACCATTTGAGGTGACAAATCATTGGATTTGTATGTTTTTATGTGATTAAATTGAGGCTCCTAACATAAATAAGATGTAAATTTGGGCCAATCTTTCTTATTGAATATCTTAGACTCTTAGGTGAAATTAACATGAGATTAGAATTAATTGGCCATAATTGTAGATTAATTTATATTAATTACTGCAATGATCAAACTTGATTTTTTGAAACTCTTGCACCCACTTATGACCCGACTTAGGGATGAATTAAACACCAAATTTCCACCTCATTGAGTCAAATTTGGAGCACCATAAACCCTAGCTTTCCATTCTCTCTCAACCCTCTCATTCCCATCTCTCATCTTTCATTCTTCTCCACCCAAATCTCCATGGCACCCACTCTCATTTCTCTTGTTGGCGATTCCTTTATGGAAGGCAGCAACTAAGAGGCATTGATCCTTGGTGATTAAGGCGAATTAGCATGAGCTTGGAACTTCATTAGGGGAATTCTTGTTCTCCCACTTTCTCTTGCTCTTGTATTCACTTATTACTAGGATTCTAGGATTTTGTTTATGCAATTGGTTGTATTCTTCATATTTATCTTGTGCTAGAGAGTGGTAAAAACATTTGTAGCTTGTTTTCATTTTTGTGTGCTTGACGATTGATTGTGCATGATTATTATACTATTTTAACTACTAATAATGGGAAATTAGCATTCAGTTTAGGAGAATTCAATGGGAATTAAGTACAATTGCATGCATGGTCCATAATTAAGGAATTAGTTGCATTTCCATGGTAATTTGAGCATATTAGGTTTTTAACTCATGCATTTCATGATTATGGACTTAAAATACCTCACATATACTTTAATTTCCCATTATAGGTGCAAAGGATGATGCCCTAAATGAAGAAAAGGTGAGAAAAGCAAAGAAAAAGTTTCTGGTCCTTGCCTTAGCCCCTCACGACAAGGGCTACGGCGAAGGACAGAGAGCACACAGCAAGTCAGTTTCCTCGCCGTGACTTGCCACAGCGAGGGCCCGATAAAAATTCTGAAACGGAAGTTTTTAGTTTATTTCCAAATTTTGGGTGATTGGGTTTTCTTCCATTATTTCCTAAAGGATGAATTCGACCTTCCCAAGTAATCTAGAGGGAATCAGGAAGGTTTTTGGGTTTCCTATCTTGTTCTTTAAATTTATACCCGAATTTCCTCTTCCACACCACCAATTCAGATTTCCCTTCACTCTTCATTCACTCTCACCCTTTCCTCTCCTTAGCCCTCTACCCTCTGCACGAAAATTCACCTCCCATTCATCCATCTACATCAATTCCACTCATTCTATATCAATTCATGGCTTCCACAACCAAATTTCATTCAATCTGCTTCGAGAGCATGAGCGGCTAAATTCATTGTGGGGATCTTGATGGAGGAAGGCAATCGGAGCTTCAACGTTCTTAATGGGGAGTTATTTAGTTTCTCTTGTCCAATTCCAATTATGTATTTCAATTCCTTGTGCTTTGTCGTATGTCTTTGGTTTTGGAACAAGTGTGCTTAAGCGTTTAATCTGTTGTTTAAAGGTCATGCATGTAATCAAGCGATGTTCTTTTATGTGTATGAACCTAAGTGTTGATTTCATGATATCATGCAATAGACGTATTTCAATTTTATCTCCTTTGGATTTCTAGTATATGTTGAATGCATGTGCGATTATATGTGTGTTTAGACACTAGGTACAACATTAGATGGTTCGATCTACTTCTAACGAGAGCCTCGTTGTGTGTTTATCATGAGTTCTCACTACCAAGTTGAACCTTAACAATTTCCTATTTGATTAATTAAATGAGCGATGCAACAAGTTAGTTAATTAATTAGGCTAATTGGACTAAGAGCTATTGCCTTTGGTTTTGCATTAGAACTTGGTTTAAACTCCCATATCATTTAGAAGCTAGGAAGGTTTCCCAATTCATCAAGAGACCCACGTTTTCCATTTAGTTTTCACAACCTTGTTTTACTTGCTTTCTTTATAATCAAAAATCCCAAAAAGAAGTATTTTAGTTTTCTTAATCAAAATCACAAAAAAACCCCAACTTTTTATAGCTTTTCATGCATTTAGTTTTTCCTAGGTTAGTTCATTAGGCTCCACGTGAGACGATCCGGGAGAGCACCACATTGCAATCCTTGGTTTTAATAATTTTGCATTTGAACCCCAAGGCATATTAGGAACGGTTCAGATCAATGGCGCCGTTGCCGGGGAGTCATTTTTGACTCCCTAGGTTAGCTAAGTGTCATTTGAGGCATTTACAAGGGGTAGGAGTCCTTAAGTTGATTTTTAGTTCATATAGTTGCATTTAGGTTTTTAGTTTAGTTTTAGTTGCATTCGCATTGATAAAAATTGAAAACTCCAAAAATATAGTGTTCTTGATCTTGTGGTTGATATTTGCTATTGTGCTTGTGGTGTATTGCTGGTTTCTTACACCATTTGAGTGAAATTCGATTGACTAGTTGCTGCTGTGTGGTTTTTGCCTTGATTGGTTGAGCTTGTATTTGTGCATCCCATACCCATATTTTGCATTACACTCAATTTTTCAACCAAAACCACTCAACTAAGTCATTTTATAGTATTTGGACTTGCTGAGGCCATTTGCACCAAGTTTTGAACTCAAATTCTTGAACTTGTGCATTTAGTCAATTTTCAAAGGCATTTTCTTGCAAATTTGGCAACCTAAGGGGTGAATTTTTGTTCTAGGTGGCTTTCAAGTGTTTTGACATTTTTCCTAAGCTTCCTCAACTTATTTAAACTTGTTTCAATCATTGGTTTGTGTTAAAATTACTTGGAATCATTTTTGGACTAAATTTCCCCTTTGCTGTCAAATTGCAGATTTTACTGTCAAACTTTTCTGTTTCTCGCCGTAGCACCCCAAGGCGAAGGCCACGGCGAGCCTTTAAAGGGCAACTTCGTTTCTGTACCTCGCTGTGGACACCCACGGCAAGGCCCACGGCGAAGAACAGAAACCCCAAATTTTCTGGTTTTCTGCAGAATTGCCTACTTGCACCATTTTTTCCCAAATTCAATTCCAATTGATCTCAAATTTTGCACACACATTCTAACCATCATTTTTGACTTGTTTGCATTGGTTTCACTCATATTTCATATTCCTATCATTAATTTGACTTGTGAGTTCTATTTTGGTGAATTTTGGGATTGTTGGTTGCTATCTTTGTGCATATCTTGTATTTCTTGCATACACTTGCTGTCTGTTCCTTGTGTATGACTAGAAGCACTACCAGTGAGTCTAACCTATTGCCTGAAAACCCTGAGATTGAGTGTCACCTTACCCAGTTGAGGAAAACCAATAGACCCATTATTCCTGACACCAAGGTAGTGGTAGAGGAAGCATCTTCTAGTGACTCTAGTGACCAGAAAACCAACACCGAATTTGATCTAGATTTCCCAGCTATGGATCCACCCAATAACCAAATCCACCCAATTGTGCTTGGAATGCCCAATATTCCCAACATACCAAATGAGGGTGTAGAGCCACCTAGGAACCAAAATGGGGGTAATGGGGGTCATGGTTTACACGGTCATAATGGTAATGGGGATGGGATACCACATGGAGTTAAGAGAACCATTAGGGATGCCTCTACTGCAAATTTTGATTATAATCCATTTATGAATGCATTCCCTAATATTAATGCTGGTTATGAAATTAAGGGTTTATTGATTCAGTCCTTACCCAAGTTTCATGGTTTGCAGTTAGAGAAACCACACTTGCACTTGGACGAGATATACATTCGCTGCAGTTTTATGTTGCCAGCTGGCGTGCACATTGATGATGTTATGTGGAGGGTGTTCCACCTTACTCTTGAGGGCAAAGCAAAGGAGTGGTACATGAGCTTGCCATGAGTTGCACCTGCAACCCTAAGTTCTTGGGCTAATTTGAAGAATGCCTTCTTTGAGAGGTTCTATCCAGCTACCCGGACCTCAGCTAGACAGAAGGAGATCAATGGCATTGTGCAAGATGCTGATGAGTCCCTTTATGACTATTGGTCTAGATTCTAAGATTTGCTACAGCGTTGCCCACATCATCAAATACCTGAAGAGTAGCTTGCTCAAAATTTCTATGATGGGTTATGTGAGAAAGAGCAAGACAAGCTGAATTCTGCTGGTGGTGGTTCCTTTATTGATATAACTGTTGAGCAGGGTTGGGATCTAGTAAGAAAGTTAGCCCTTGCTAAGCAACAGCATGGTACATCTCGGAGATCTATCCGGGACCTTGATCGGGTTGAGGCTACTTCTCTCCACATCCCTCAGATGGAGAAGTTTGAGTCTAAGCTTAATGCTATTTTGGACCGTGTCTCTGGTCCTTCTTCTTCTTTGATAGGCCACGCGGCAGGTAACGAACTTGTAGTCCCCTCTTGTGATTTTTGTGGATCTGCTATGCATGTATCTTGTAATTGTCCCTCCCGGTATGAGGATTGTAATGCCATGTTCCAAGGACGCCAGGGAGGTGGAAATCCACGTTGGGATCCTTATTCCAATACTTATAATGAGGGTTGGTGTAAAAACCCTAAGTTCTCATGGAGGCAGGATAGTGATGCACCTAGGCCATTCAATCGCTCAGGCCAAGGTGAAAGTTCAAATCAAATAGTTCCTGCTAAGCCTGATAAATTTGATGAGTTGAGTAAGATTATTAGAGGCCTTGATTCTAAATTAAACAAGAGTGATGCTAGATTCCAGCAGCTTGAGACAAAGAATTCTAATATGGAGGAATATGTTACAAAATTGTCTAATTCTCTTAGTGAGCTGCAGGCACAATTCAGTGGTTCTATTCCCTCTAATACTGTAATGAATCCAAAAGCCCTTAATGCTATAAATTTGAGAAGTGGGAAAACACTTGATCCTGCTCATCCAACGAAAGGGGTGCAGTTTGAGACTGTTATAGAGGATGAAGAACCTGTTGATGAGGAGGTGTTGCTGATAGTCCTCCTTTGAGCCCGTTGAATCTGGGGGCATCTGAGAGTGCCAAGGAGAGGAAGCTGCTTGAGAGGCGCAGTATTACAATGAAGGAGCCGGCTGCTGATGAGGTTCCGAGCATACATGAGCATGGAGAGTCGAGTTCCAGCAATGACCTAGCCAAGTCTCCGGCTAGGGAGGTAACGCTTTCTAAACTTCCTTTTCCACATGCTTTCATTAGAAGTAGGAAGAGATTAGATGATCAAATTGGAAAAGAGATGCTTGATTTGTTTGGCAAGTTGCATGTTAATGTTCCATTCTTTCAGCTTGTTAAATCCATGCCTAGTTATTGTAAGTTTTTGAAAGAGCTGTGCACTAACAAAAGAAAATTCAGACCTAATGAGCGCATTCAATTGAATCCTAGTGTGTCTGCTTTATTTAAACCTCAATTGCCAGTTAAATACAAGGACCTTGGATCATTCATGATTCCATGCACTATAGGGAACTTGACAGTCAATAATGCATTGTTGGATCTAAGAGCGGCTATAAATGTGATGCCTAGTGCGATTTTCTCTACTTTAGGCATCACAGGTTTGAAAAAGACTAGTGTTATTTTACAATTAGCCGATCGCACACTCCGGTATCCACAAGGCATTCTTGAGGACATATTTGTTAAAGTTAAGGATTTGGTCTTTCCTGCTGATTTTTATGTTTTAGACACTTCTAGTGAGCCGAGTGAGTCGATTATCATTCTTGGTAGACCATTCATGCGGACTGCTGGTTCTGTTATTGATATGAGAAATGATTTGATAACTATGGAAGTAGGAGATCATAGAATTAGTTTTAACATGTATGAGACTATGCGACACCCTTATGAGGACTATTCTTTGCTTGATGTTAGTGTGCTTGATATTGCTGTTGAGGATACCATAGAAGAGCATGAGTTAGGTTTGCATTCATATGTTTATATCTCTGACCTAGATGCTTATGACTCTTATTTCTCTTCACTGCCTTCTGTGTTTTCTCTCTCATCTTTGAGTAGTGATGTGAATGGTCTTGAGTCCCTTATGCTTGATAGTTTGCTGTCTATTAGTAGAGATGTCTCTGTGCTTGATGATTCCATCTGTGACATGAGTTCCACTAACCTCTCCTTGTTGAGTGATGACTGTTCTGTAGAGTCTGGTAGTTTGTTCAGTCCTGTAGGTACCAAGAATGTTCGGGAAGTAGAGTTTGAGCTAGAAAACCATGATGTGAACTTGCAGGGGATAGCCCTCAATCTAGCCACTGTAACATCCCAAAATTTACAAAATGGATATAAGGAATTAATTATGTTTTAGGGATATTATTAAGATACTAAAAAGAATTAAAATAAATAAATTTATGACATTAGGTATTTTTTAATAATTTTACTGCTTATTTTATTTAAGAAGTAAAGAAGAATTAATTAGAAGATAAAACGTAATTTTGAGGAAAAATGGATAACAAGGATATAGTTGAGATTTTAGAAATGTATTTAGAAATTAAAAAGACTTATAAATAAATTTATGAGGCCAGGCACATTTTTAATATTTTTTAAAAGTTTATTTTCTTTATTAGCTCAAAGAAAATAATTAGAAGATAAATTTAAATAAGAGAACATTTGGAATCTTAGGGTATTATTTGATTTTTTTTTTTAAAAAAAAGTCTTATAAATAAACCTGGAAATTAAAGTATACTTAGAGAAATTATTTTGGGACAAATTTCAGATTTATTTGTAATAGAGAATGGTAAATGAAATTACCAATTAAGAGAAAATATAAATTGGGAAATTAAAAAGACAATATCTGCCCCTAGTTGAAAATATCCCCAATTAAAAAGGAAAGGGCAAGATAGTAAAATACCTGCAAAACAAAAATATCAGTATTCTCTTTTGTTATATGAGTTACACGTGGTCTTCTCAATTCTTCCACCTCCTCCTTATTTCAATTTATTTAAAATACTCACTCTTCCTCTCACCCGAAACACACATACACACATTCACTTCAACACTCCCTCATCTTCTCTTCTCTCTGGTTCTGCGAGGCAGCGGCGGCTTCAGCCAGATCGGCGACGGCGATGGGCGACGGAGCAACGGAGTAGACGCGCGAGAATTGGGCCACTCTTAGGTGAGCATTTCTTCTCTTTCCCTTCTCTTTTCTGGCGCGATTCGAGCGAAATGGGGGGGATAATCCGAGTTCTTGTGAGATTTTTGAAGCTTCTAAGCTTATAGGAGTAAACCTTGGACCTTGTTCTTGGTTGATCGGGTGTTAATTTTGGAAGAAAAGAGGAAATAAGCTTGGATTGCCCCAAGAAATTCCGTCGGTTACTGTTCACCGAAGTAAAAATTTGGGATTTCTGGGAATTTGTTGTTTTGAAGACTAATTACTCATGATTTCTTGCAATTCTAAGGCTATAGAAAAGATTGGGTGAGTGACTCTGAATTTAGGGAATTTTTGGGGAAATAATTCTTCTCCTCTGTTCGGTGATTCTGGCGGGTGAGAGGGGAGGAATTTTGGGAAACAATGCATGGCTCATTCGGAAGATGTAGTGAAGGTCTTTGGTTGTATGATTTGGTTAAGCCTAGAATTTCTGATTTGTTGGTGATTCTTTGTTTCCCTGTTTCTGCTAATTCGCTGGACTAAGAAGGGAAAATTATTGAAATACTGCAGGTAGGAATTGGAACTGGGAATAGATGATGAGTAGGTGAAATTGGTGAAGTATATAATTCTTGTTTTCTTTTCTTGTCTCTTGTTCTGTCGGCTAAAAGGGAAAATATGGCCATTGATATTTAATTTTTGCTTGGGAGAATGGATTAAAATTGTCTGCTTATGGTGATTAATATACGATTGTCAAGCGTGCAATTTCTAGATTCCTGGATTGCTTGATTTATTGCTCAATTTCTTTGACTTGGTTCTGCTCTGGCCGAGAAAGGAAAGAAGGGAGTTGGAGCTATCATTCTTGATGTGTGGTGGCTGATTTCTGTCTCTGGAATATGTGTTATTGGTTTGAGTTATAGTAGCTTAATTTTGTTCCTCAATTATCCTGTTCTGTTCGGCCAAAGAGAAAGAAAATGGCCATTGATGCTTGTTTTGTTTTGGGGGATGGCTTGAAATTTTGGTTATATATGATTGATTAATATGAGGTACTTAGAGGTGCAATTCTTGGTTATTTGATACCTGGCTGATTTGGAATTGATTAGGGAAAGAAGAAAATGCTGTGATGGTTAAGTTGAGCAAAGAAAAGGAAAGGATTTTGGATGATATAAGAAGAAATTGCTATTGTTATTGATTAAAGTTTTAGGTGTTGAAAGTTAGAAGTTTAATTGTTTTGAGTTACCAATTTAGTGACAAAGAAAAGGAAATGAGGTTGTGATGATTAATTGAATGAAGAGGAAATAGAAAATTAATGCTTTGTTTTATTGAAAGTTTTGGGTGCTAGAGTTATGATACCCCTTGTTCTGATTGCTGGTTTATAGGTAGAAAAAGGGAAAGGATGATTGAGGATGATTGATGTTTGATTATTGACTTTAATGATGAAAATGGAAGGAAGGGATGATGTAAGTTTAGTGGAGAATAAAGGAAGAAATAAGGGAGGTTAAATGGAATGTTCTTTGATTGGTTAGATGTTGATTCAAAAGGGATTAAGTTTAAGAAGTGAAGTAAGTTGGAGTAATTGTATTGGATTTTGGTTGGATTCTCATTTAAAGAGTGAATTAGGTGGTATTTCTAACTATTGATTGGGATTAGTATTTATAGGATTAAATTGGTACAAATTTAGCTTGGAAATTTATTTTATTACTCAAGGATTCTTAAATACTAGTACAAGGTCTAAGTTGGATTATAACTAGATGTTAATTTCATCTAGTAGGTAACTTGGGAACTAATTATTGTTATTTAAATTTAAAGACTAGTAATTTGTAATGGAAGTCCAGTGAATTATCAATTAATTGACAAGGAAGATTAGTTAATTTACGATAATAAAGGAATTCTTGTGCTTATGATTATACTTATGTTATGTATTGTGTATACTAATTTTATTATGTGTATATTATGTTGTGTTGTGTAATATGTGTTAATAATGGTATGATTAACCATTTACTTAGAAATTAAGAATTAATAGACTTAGAAATAGAAAGGGGTAGTGCAATAGGACTGAGAGAGCCGTTTAATTATTATTCCTAAGTTAGATATTAATGTATTATTTTTATCATAAATATTTATAGGACAAGATAGTGGGATTGAATCCCCAGAGTACGGAAAGATAAAGGAGTTTAGTGAAGGTTAAGCTCAAGGATCAGGTAGCAGTTTATTTCAGTAACAATTAAAGTGCATGTATTATTTTGTAATATCTATTGCAAATTTACATTATGCATGAAGGTTAGAAACCTTGTTAATTCCTGCATAGAGTTTATGGAATATTCCAGGCTTAGGTGGGTCGCTCCCCCTTTGCCAGATCAGTTAGTTATAACTTTAAATGTTATAACAAGAAATCCTGCAGGTGAGGCCTCCACTAGTTAACGAATATATTGTTAATAGTGGCTGGTAGAGCATTGAGCGCAGGAAGTATGTATAATTGTTTATTTGTTCAGGTTTATGAAATTAATACATGTCAATGCTAGCATGATAATATAAGTTAATGAAAGAAACTGCTATTGGGATTACCAATCTCACCCCCATCCCCAAACATTTTCAGTAACGCAGGTTTGAAAGAATCTAGCTAGGAGATAGTGAGATGATTAAGATGAGGCAGAAATGCTAGAAGGAGACTAGATGAAGAAATTAAGTTTTATAATTTGAAAAGTAAGATTATTGTATATGATGTAAAATTAAATTATCAGAAGAAAGTATAAAAATTAGAATTGTATAAATTTATTAAGAGATTTAAATTTTTCTCAAGTATGTTGCATTAAGAATAGTTACCCCGAGAGGGTTAGCGTACTTTTAATTGTTTTAGTAACCACTTTATTTTATAAAAGAGTTTTAAGTTATTTCAATTTGTCTGAAAAGCCCATTCCAACCAACAGAGAGTTGGTCTAATGTTTTAAAAGAAAAGTTTAAATTTTTACGTATTTTTGGGCTTCTGACATTAGAAAGTGGTTATAATTCAATTAAAAGGCTATACTATAGTAGTAAAAGTCTAGACGTTACAGCCACGATGACTCCCACTGCTCCCATCGGGCCTACTCCTCATGTGGTTTTAGGGCCACTTCCTTTACCTTCTCCTTCTGATTCACTTTCTAGACCTAGAATCTCCTCCCATACCCTGCATTTTTTAAATGATCTTGTTATGCAAACTGATACAGGTGTGCAGAGTGGAGGAAAAACTGAGGTAGTCGCTGTAAGTAGTCAACTAGTGGTTGATTCGGCTACCCGGACACCATATTGTAGTGTGGATGATGCTTTCCCCAAGGCAGTTGCTGCGATAGACCAACCAGTGGTTGGTTCAACGCTTGGGAAGACCAATGGTCAAGTGGTAAGTACTATTGATCCTAGTTCTAGCCGTGTAGGAGGGTCAACGAAGGGAAGTTTTTCTATGCCTAATGTTTTACCTTCCCTTGTTCCATCTATTGTTGAACCCCCTTCCCTTGAACTTAAGCCTTTACCTAGTAATTTGAAGTATGATTTTCTTTCTTCCGATGATACACTGCCTGTGATAGTCTCTAGTGATTTGATGGCAAGCGAGGAAGCGCAATTGTTGAGTGTTTTGAAAAAGTATAAAAAGGCTATTGGCTGGACATTGGCAGATATTCCGGGTATAAACCCAACTGTTTGCACTCATTGTATTTTATTACAGGATGATGCTAGGCCTCTTAGGCAACCCCAGCGACGGTTGAATCCACTCATTTTAGATGTTGTCAAAAAGGAAGTTACCAAACTCCTTAGAGCTGGCATAATTTATCCGATTTCGGATAGCGAGTGGGTTTCACTGGTGCAGGTGGTACCTAAGAAGTCTGGGATCACCGTTGTTAAAAATGAAAATGATGAACTTATTCCCACGAGAGTGCAAAACAGTTGGCGTGTGTGCATTGATTATAGGAAACTGAATGATGCCACTAGAAAAGACCACTTTCCCCTCCCGTTCATCGATCAGATGCTGGAACGGTTGGCTGGTCGTAGTCATTACTGTTTCCTGGATGGTTATTCTGGGTACTTTCAGATTCCTATAGCGCCCGAGGACCAAGATAAAACCACTTTTACTTGTCCATTTGGTACGTTTGCATATAGGTGCATGCCTTTTGGTTTATGTAATGCGCCAGGCACATTCCAGAGATGCATGATGAGCATTTTGCTGATATGCTCAATGATTGCATGGAAGTATTTATGGATGACTTCACAGTCTATGGAGATTCATTCCATACGTGCCTAGAGAGTTTAGAGAGGGTACTCGCTAGATGTGTCCAGAAAAATTTGGTTTTAAATTATGAAAAGTGTCGCTTTATGGTTTCTCATGATATTGTTTTAGGACACCTTGTTTCTAGTCTGGTATTGAAGTTGACAAGGCTAAGACCGAGGTGATAGCGACCTTGCCTTATCCCACATGCTTAAAAGATCTTCGATCTTTCTTGGGACATGTAGGCTTTTATAGGCGCTTCATCAATGATTTCTCTAAGATAGCCTTACCCCTCTCTAAATTGTTACAGAAAGATGTTGATTTTGTTTTTGATAATGATTGTGTGCTTGCATTTGATATATTGAAAAATAAGCTGCTTGAACCACCTATACTTGCTGCTCCAGATTGGTCTTTACCCTTTGAGTTGGCGTGTGATGCATCTAACTTTGCAGTTGGTGCCATGTTGGGCCAACGAAGTGATAAACAACCACATGTAATTGCATATGCCTCTAAAACTTTGGATACTGCGCAAAGAAATTATACTACTACTGAAAAAGAGTTGTATGCCATTGTTTTTGCTCTAGATAAGTTTAGGCAATATCTGTTGCATTCTCCTGTTGTGGTGTATATTGATCATGCAGCTGTGAAGTTCCTCTTCACCAAGACACATTCTAAGCCGAGACTGCTCCGTTGGACACTGTTGCTCCAAGAATTTCGCCTTCAGATCAAGGATAGAGCCGGTAGTGCCAACCTTGTAGCAGATCACTTGAGCCGCCTTCCAGAAAACACAAGGGGAGTTGATTGTTCTGATTTGACTTGTGATGATTTTCCTGATTCCTCTCTCTGTGCTATTTCTGTTGATACACCGTGGTTTGCTGCTATTGTTAATTATTTGGTGTGCGGACTCACTCCCGGTGATATGTCTTCTTTTCAGGTCCAGAAGCTGAAGCAGGAGTCCCAACACTACATATGGGATGATCCTATCCTTTGGAGGATTTGTCAGGACCAAGTGATTAGGAGATGTGTCCCCGATGATGAATTTACCGCAATTCTCACTTCTTGCCATTCAGTTGTATGTGGTGGGCACTATAGGTCACAATAAACCGCTAGAAAAATTTTAGAGTCTGGTTTTTATTGGCCTTCTATTTTCAAAGATGCTTATGATTTTGTTAGGTCATGTGATGTATGTCAGCATTTTGGGCGGGGTGTGAGTAAGAGAGATGAATTACCTCAAAAACCTACTTTGTTTTGTGAGTCATTTGATGTTTGGGGTATAGATTTTATGGGTCCTTTTCCACCTTCTAGAGGTTTTACTTATATATTGCTAGCCGTTGACTACCTTTCTAGGTGGGTTGAGGCTATTCCTACCCGGAATGATGATGCTCCAACTGTGTCTAAATTTTTGAAAACTAACATTTTTAGTAGGTTTGGAGTTCCTAAGGCCTTAATCAGTGATAGAGGCACCCACTTTTGCAACAAGCTTCTCAATAGCTTGCTTGCTAAATATGGGGTTGCCCATAGAGTCTCTAGTCCCTACCACCCACAAACGAATGGTCAAGCTGAAGTGTCAAATCGTGAGGTAAAGAAGATACTTGAGAAGATTGTGAAGCCGAGTAGGAGTGATTGGAGTCAGCGACTTGATGAGGCACTCTGGGCCTATCGCACTGCATTCAAGACACCCATAGGAATGTCACCTTACCGGTTGGTGTATGGTAAGGGTTGCCACCTTCCGGTAGAGGTTGAGCATAAGTCCTATTGGGCGGTGACATTATGCAATATGGAGATGGATGCAGCTGGCAAAGAGAGAGCTCTACACATTCAAGAGCTGGATGAGTTGCGACTGAATGCCTATGAGAATTCGAGGGTATACAATGCTAAAACCAAATTGCTTCATGATCGAAATCTAGTTAACAAGAGCTTTAAAGTTGGTGACTTAGTTCTCATGTACCAAGCTCGTAATCGTCATGGTCGTGGTAAGCTGAAATCAAATTGGTTCGGGCCGTATCGTGTGACTAAGGTTAATCCATATGGTATGATAGACCTTGTGGATGAGGAGACTCGTAATACTTTCCAAGCTAATGGTCATCTCCTTAATGTCTACCATGATGCTGCAATAAAGCCTCCTTGAGGCTAGGTTGTCCCTTTCCTTTACTCTTTTACTTTACACTACATAATTGATTTGATGCTGTTTTGACTGATGTGGTGTGTATTTTAAGTGTGGGGGAATGGGATTCACCAGTAGAATAGTGGTTTGTTTTGTTTTTGATTTTGTTTTTGTTTTTGGTTCCCCATATTTTTGTTGATGGTTGTCCACGTTTACAGGTGTTGTTCCTCTTTGGTCTCTGATAGTATTGTATTTTAAACATTGAGGACAATGTTTCGTTTAAGTGTGGGGGGTAGATGTGTATTTTGAGGATTTCTTGCATGATTTCCCATAATCTGTGGTTTTGGGTGAACTTTGAATGTTTTTGAACTAATTTTAAAAAAATTTTGGCTTGAAGTTGTTCTTGACTTGTCTATTATGCATAAAGGGTCGCATTCGTCATAGTTGATTTGTTAAGAGTAAATTCAAGTGCTTTTTCAAAATGTTATTGTGAAAACCTAGTTCACCACACTTTTTGAAAACTTGTGCAAGAAGATACCCATCTTAGGTTGTTTTGTTATCTTGTACTTTGGATAGATTTTGCAATGTTTTTGTCCTTTGTTTTTCAATTTTCAAGAGTTGGATTTGAGGTATGTTTAGGGTATACACGGTGGAGACTGTTGCGTTGATTGATTGTTGAATGGTAATTTGTGAGCTTATCCTTGCTGTGAGGTTGTTTTTGGGCCAAAAGAATTTGAGTGAGTACTTGCTTTAATGTGTTAATTTCTAGAACTTGATTCAATTCTTAGTTTAAGCTGCTTTAGTCATACATGATGAACATGATAGAGGCACTCATTCCATGTAACCATATATCTATCTTTTCCACCTCCAACTGATGTCTTTCATGAGTAGAGCATATTTATAAAATTACATCCAGGTTCTAAATGCTATGATAACACAACTTCGCTGGCTTTCTAAGCTTGACTTAGTAACCGGGGGCACTTCATCACCAATGTTGGCACTCGCGTCAAACTGTCAAGTATAAGAGGGTTATGAGTTGGACCAAAGGTCTCTTGATGTTTTGTTGGAGTAACTGAGTAACCGGCGTTGCATTACCCATGTGCAAAGTCGCGTCAAAAAGGGATCTACAACAGCTCAAGATAGATGTTTCAAAAAAAAATACGAAAAAGAGAAAAAAAATAATAATAACAATAATAAGGATGCTTGTGAGTGGTTTAGTTCTAAATCATGGATGACATCTTTCCATTACCATAATCTTAAGTCCTCTTGATTCTTTGTGTGTGTGCTAAACTAGTGGAGATTGATGATTGTTGCAAGCATATGGTAAGTTGCATATTGAGCAAGTAGAGAGTGAATAACCTATATGTAAGATTGTGTGAAATATTCATGAGTGTGCTCACTTGTTGCTATTTGATTCTCAATTGCATTGATAGTTCTCTCCTTTATATGCCTTGAACGTGTCTTGTTCCAATTTGAGATCATTGATTATCTTAGGCCTTTACCATTGTGAATCTATGCTTTGTCCAGGAATACAAAGGTTTAAGTGTGGGGGAATGATTGTGCATGATTATTATACTATTTTAACTACTAATAATGGGAAATTAGCATTCAGTTTAGGAGAATTCAATGGGAATTAAGTACAATTGCATGCATGGTCCATACTTAAGGAATTAGTTGCATTTCCATGGTAATTTGAGCATATTAGGTTTTTAACTCATGCATTTCATGATTATAGACTTAAAATACCTCACATATACTTTAATTTCCCATTATAGGTGTAAAGGATGATGCCCTAAATGAAGAAAAGGTGAGAAAAGCAAAGAAAAAGTTTCTGGTCCTCACCTTAACCCCTCACGGCGAGGGCTACGGCGAAGGACAGAGAGCACACAGCAAGTCAGTTTCCTCGCCGTGACTCGCCACAGCGAGGGCCCAATAAAAATTCTGAAACGGAAGTTTTTAGTTTATTTCCAAATTTTAGGTGATTGGGTCTTCTTCCATTATTTCCTAAAGGATGAATTCGACCTTCCCAAGTAATCTAGAGGGAATCAGGAAGGTTTTTGGGTTTCCTATCTTGTTCTTTAAATTTATACCCGAATTTCCTCTTCCACACCACCAATTCAGATTTCCCTTCACTCTTCATTCACTCTCACCCTTTCCTCTCCTTAGCCCTCTACCCTCTGCACGAAAATTCACCTCCCATTCATCCATCTACATCAATTCCACTCATTCTATATCAATTCATGGCTTCCACAACCAAATTTCATTCAATCAGGTTTGAGAGCATGAGCGGCTAAATTCATTGTGGGGATCTTGATGGAGGAAGGCAACCGGAGCTTCAACGTTCTTAATGGGGAGTTATTTAGTTTCTCTTGTCCAATTCCAATTATGTATTTCAATTCCTTGTGCTTTGTCGTATGTCTTTGGTTTTGGAACAAGTGTGCTTAAGCGTTTAATCTGTTGTTTAAAGGTCATGCATGTAATTAAGCGATGTTCTTTTATGTGTATGGACCTAAGTGTTGATTTCATGATATCATGCAATAGACGTATTTCAATTTTATCTCCTTTGGATTTCTAGTATATGTTGAATGCATGTGCGATTATATGTGTGTTTAGACACTAGGTCCAACGTTAGATGGTTCGATCTACTTCTAACGAGAGCCTCGTTGTGTGTTTAACATGAGTTCTCACTACCAAATTGAACCTTAACAATTTCCTATTTGATTAATTAAATGAGCGATGCACCACGTTAGTTAATTAATTAGGCTAATTAGACTAAGAGCGATTGCCTTAGGTTTTGCATTAGAACTTGGTTTAAACTCCCATATCATTTAGAAGCTAGGAAGGTTGCCCAATTCATCAAGAGACCCACGTTTTCCATATAGTTTTCACAACCTTGTTTTACTTGCTTTCTTTATAATCAAAAATCCCAAAAAGAAGTATTTTAGTTTCCTTAATCAAAATCACAAAAAACCCCAACTTTTTATAGCTTTTCATGCATTTAGTTTTTCCTAGGTTAGTTCATTAGGCTCCACATGAGACGATCCGGGAGAGCACCACATTGCAATCGTTAGTTTTAATAATTTTGCATTTGAACCCAAGGCATATTAGGAACGGTTCATATCAACGATTTTTCTTCATTGACTTGAACTTTGTTTAGATGTATGGATACATCATCTTAAATAAATGTTTTAGTTAATATTTTGTGCTATTTGAGGATTCTCGTGTAGTGGGCTATGTTGTCAAGCATTTGTATTTGTGAATTGGTTCTTGAATTTGTCAATTTGCATGAGTGGCATTGGACTTCAATCCTAGAGTCTTAATTTATTATGTGGAGTTCCAATAATTAATTGAACCCTAGGATTAATTAAGTAGCAATTCGGGATTCCGATTGTTGGACTAGAAGCCCCTACAATTAGCAAATTTACTTTGGTTATTGGGCTTAATCAACTTGGAGTTGGAGGAATCCCACTTACTAATCCACCCAACCCAAGCTTAGCCTAGAGGGATTCCTCTAGGGGTCTTTTTAATAGCTAAAGAGCTCCCTAAAAAAAATTTGAAGCAATGATTGTTTAAGCCTCTAATCACCAAGGATTACTCACTCCTATTGATCCAAATCTCCTTTTGTCCACTTTTTATTTGTTTTTTAACATATCACACTTTTCACACAAATTTGTACCAAAAATCAAACAAAATGCTTTTTCTTGTCCAAATAGTTTGCATCTAGTTACTAGGTAGTCCTTTGCATTAGGACTCCTCGAGAGAACTGACTCTATAACCATATATGCAGTTAGAAATTTGCTAGAAGACTGACTCTACAGCATTATACTTCTAGTACTGGCATTCATCACTGTGTTCTTACTAGAGGTTATTGGGGCCTTTTTGAGCTGAATATGGGCGGAAATTGGTCTAAATTCATAGTTCCTAATCTCTAATACCATGATAAAAATAGAATACTAGGAATTGATAATTTATTCTAGAGGAATAGTTTACATTTATAGGCACTGATTGACTATACTACTGCATAGAATCATAATATGTTAAATGTGAGGAAATCAGGGGAGTAAAATATGGGATTAGATAATTAATTATATCCCATAGATAGTTCCGTGAATCTAGGCCTAATAATAAGCAATCAGATCTGTTATTTATTCCATGATTATAGGTTCGTTTCTAACACATATCAAGCCTATTAAATCACAGACATTCTCAATGTACTTCGATTTCAAAATTTCCAAATTCATTCTTTAAAGTTATGCTAAAATTAGCTTCAAATCAGAACAATAGCCCATAATCTATAAAAAATTATTTCTAATCAAATCACCATAAAGCCTAAGCTCCATTTATACTTAACAATATCTTTCATTGTTTCAATTAGTATAGTCAATTAAAATCCAAAGGAAAAATAATTCCTAAAAATGCCTATCTCATTTTCCAAGTTTCATATTCCAATACTGCAATCTTTCACATACCTAAAAACTTCTAATTCAGATTAACAAGACAAAGACCCAAAGCCCAAATCAAAACCACCAATTCAAATAATATACTTATACAATGATTTAAAAAAAAGGTTCTTTCTTTAATTCATCTTAGTCTCAAACATCATTGACTAAAATTGGAACTTTTCTTCATTTTACATCAATATAGAGTCATACCTTCCTAAACCTTCAAAATAAAGCAATGCTTTAATACTTTTAAATTTCCATTCTCTTAGTTAAAATTTCCAATCAGCTTCAGCTTTTCTTCAGCACATAAAGGATATCACAGCAATGAATGTCTACACATCTGTGCTACTCATACTTTAATTACTCAATCAAATCCATCTTAGGATTCATATGCTCCAAACATTAACAACTAAAAAATGGAATACCATTTCAATTAGAGTAAAGTTTTTTAAATTTCTGAAATTAGCATACTACATCATACTTCATCTGTACTAATTAATCCATGACTGCCCTCATTCATTCCACCTTTAACTTACATAAATCGCGACTCAAATCCTATTTCAACTCAAAAGATGTTTCCAAATAACCTCAACACCAACCACAAGAATGTGACCTATAATTTAAGTTATGTTTTAGGCTAAACATCTCAAAAATCAATATCAAATAGTTCACTACATAACCTAGAAATTTCAGCTTCAAAAATTGAGAACCCAAGCTTCCAATATCTGAACATCATCCCAAATGCACTAACAATTCATTTGAAAACATAGAAGGAAACTTTAATTTTAGAAATGCCCTAATAAGTGAAAAGCAAGCATCCAAGTCCTTGAATCCCACTCATCTTAAAGCTTTGTTACACAACTTTATTTCATTTAAATGCTCATAACCCTAGAGAATTGAAGCTTCTTATAGCCATAACAAAACTAAATCAGAACAATCAACTACAAAAATCACAACACAATCAGCACCCCACAAGCATCCACAACAAACTCTAATATTCTACTAACACTTTAAAACGCTTGTTGGTTTAAATTAGACAAAAAATAGAAGAGCGCTTATGTGAACAGAAACTTATAATAGAATACCCAAAAATCAAGCCAAGAATCCATAAAACTTTTGATTTCTTTAAACAAGGCTTTGCATCAATCTTAAATCTCTCTTCAATTGATGCTTCCTTTCAGAAACCCCCAAATTATACTTATAAACTTATAAGTTACCCCTTTGAAGCCAAACCAAGAATTACCATAAATTCATCCTTGATTTGTACCTTTTCTAATTCGCCTTGAGGAACAAATGCAAAATTAATTTAAACTAAGGATTTCACAAGTGGTGCTCTCCCAGATTGTCTCACGTGGAGTCAATTAACTAACCACCTAGACTAATTAAATGAATAAAAGAGATAAAACTGGGGTTTTGGGCTTTTCTTATTGGAGAAAAGTAAACTACTTGTTTTTGTTTTTTATTTTAATGAAAGCAATTAAAATGGATTTTAAAATGATATGATGAATATGGATCTCTTGATGAATTGGGCAACTTCCTAACTTCTAAAATGATATGGGAGTTATTTAAATCCAAGTTCTAATGTTTAAACCTAAAGCAATTGCTGTAGTCCAATTAATCTAATCTCTAATGATTCGTCGCATCATTTGCACAATTATTAAAGAGGCAATTGTTAATTCCCAACTTGGTTGTGAATGTTCTTAACAAATACTTGATGAGTCGCTTATTGAAAGTTTAATTTGACCTTCCAATTATGTACCTAGTGGCTAAACACACATACAAGCATATAAGCGTCCAACACATATTAGAAATTCAAAGTAAATGAGTAGTTCTACCATATCAATCATATAATGCCAAGAAACAAATACTAGGTTCATACATATAAAAGAAATCTCTTGATTACATGAGTGAATTTTAAGAATCCTAACATAAGATATAGACATCAAAACACAACTTGTTCCAACAACACATACATATACTAAAACACTAGGAATTAGAATACATAGATAAAAGTGGACAAGAAACGCCTAGCCACTCATGATTCTAATGAAATTTGGATAAGAAGGGTGGATGGAAGAGAGAGGGCCGAATGGGAGAGAATATGAGAGTGTATTTGTGTAAATTCATCCCCCACCTCTATATGGGACAATAGGCTAATTAAAATCACTCAAAACAGCCTACAGTTTCCTATTTTGACCGTCAACAAAAGTGTTAGTGCTGGCTGTCACCCAAGAGGGGGGTGAATTGGGTGATAGGATAAAGACTTAATCTTCTTTTAGAAATCTTTTCTTTTCTTACACTATGAAGGCAATCTTAATAAAAACGTTTCAGATTATCAATGAGAATATTTCAAAACATGAAATACACTAAAGAGTATATGAGTTTGATATGCTGGAAACTAAGAGGGTTGAGGGAAGAAATAATGCAAATAGAGTTTATCCTGGTTAAGTCAACTCAGACCTACATCCAGTCCTCAGGCTCTACCTGCCAACCACAAGAGAAGCCTTTACAACCCACTAGTTTCACCGGGCACTTGTGAAGCCTTAACCACAGGTTTTACAACACGGGATCACCTGCCAACCTTAACAGAGGCTTAGACTCTCTCTAAACGCTCCCCCTTACAACCTGTAAGGTTACAACCCTGTTCTTAAAGCACCAAGCCTTAGAACAACCTCAAACAATAGAGGAGTTTAGGTAATAGGTTCACTTAATGAACGGATTGTGATAATCACTTAAGTACAAAAGAATATATATGATGAAACTACAATTCTAGAGCTTACCAATCTGACAATGTGTGTGCTCTAGCTCTACTCTTCTAATTCACTTGATTCATCATTTCTGGGCTCACTTGAATATGACTGTTACTCTGTGCAGAGCCTTTGCTTTTATCTCATCTCATCTTGTCATGAAAAATGCGCCATATGTGCGTTCTCTTTTTATCTGATGTCTTCAAGTCTTTATATATGGTAGTATACTTTTCTATCCGTTGGAGACTTGGAGAACTAGACGTTAACACCTTTCTTTCTTTTTATGCTTCAACATATCTTGCAGAGGATAAGATAAGAGAGACAGAGACTGTGAGTAACGTTATCCTGCTGCTACCTGCCACTGTACTTGTATGTCAGCTTTTTCAGTAGCGCTAGCATGCTTTACTATCGCTATCTTGACAGTGTGAGTCCTGCACTTAAGCTGTTAGCTGAAACAAATAATCATGTAATGTACAGCAGATGCTATCGCAAGCTTAGTCTATTAGCTCAAAAAGATAGAGACAATATATCAGCTAAGGTATTTTCAAAGCATTCTCTATTGATAGACATGAGTATTATCGCTAGCATATTCTTTTAGTTCAATGTTCAGCGTACTAGCCATGTCATCTTAATAAGCATTCTTCTATCGTTAGCTAATATCATTATCGCTAGTTACTTGATTGCTCATTAGCTTTAAGGATACTGATTCATTTGGTTTTTCAAAGGTAATTCTAGGTATCCTACTATCGATAGATAAACATGTTAGCGCTAGCATTTATGTTATTACTAGTTAATTCATTTGCTCAGGCACTAGCTATCAGAATGTTTATTATCTGAAGTACTCTGTTATCGATGGCTTAACCTGTTATCGCTAGCTGATTCCATTAGCTCAAGGACTTTGTCTCTCTTCCTGCTAGATGTTCTTCCTTTTATTTATCCATGTTATCAATGAACTTCTAGCGATAGAATATTCTCTAGCGATAGTAAAAGACTCAGCGATAGATATTAACTTTGTTATTTCTAAGTCTTCATTTACTATGTCTCTTTATTTATTTGCGATAGACTCTAGCTCTAGCGATAGTGATCTGTTACCTATTAGATTTTACTTGCTTAATACAGAGGTAACTTACACTTATTTACTTATGTTATATATGGGGTCAGTCTTCATCAAAACTTAAGATTCTAACAAAAAGTTGGGAAAGATTTGGTGAAGACCCAATCACTCAATCTCAAGAAATCTCACCAAAATAAGAAGTTGTGATTAGAATAATCAATTAGGAAACTTTTTAACCTTAATCAGGCCTAGGGTTTCCTATTTCGAAAATAACAATTAGGAAAGATTCTAGATCGACCCATTCAACCCCAATCAATGAATTACTTGAAATAGGCAGTTTCTTAATTTGGATATTTTTTGCGCCTTCACTGTGGCATCTTACAGCGAACCATCTTTTCCCTTCGTTGTCATCTCCCTTTGGCATTGCCGGAATTCTATTTTTATTTCCTTTTCTTAAATTGATCCTTATTCTTTAGACCTACAATGAAAATTTAAAGCACATGTGAAGTATATCAAGTTCAAAAATGTATAATGCATGAGTTAAAGGCTTAAAATGCCCAAATTAATGTCTATATGTAATTAACTCAATATTATTAGACCCTAAGTGTAAAAGTGCCTAAATCCCATATAATAGCTTAGAACAAGAGCTAATTTCCTATAATTAGTGGACAAAAACATATAATTATCACGTGCAATGAGTCCTCGTGCTCAAATAGACATAACCAATACAACAAAATTGTAACATATATGCCTGATTAGTAACTAATTAAGTGCCACAATTCAAACCTGGGGACTTAGTCCCTACAAAAAAAACCCTAATGGTGCTTTGGGCAATAAGTTATAATTACATGGCAAGATTAAGTTAATTTAACCCAATCAAGTCTATTAAACCATAAACATCCTTAATAACCAATTTGATATAAAAATCCTAATTTCTTTCTTTAAAGTCCTTCAAAAATATTACACCAACCCATTAATCAATCTACTCAATTTTCCTAATTGAAAACTATATTAAACAAAATCCTAATCAAAATCCCATTCTCCATACCCTCTCTAAATTGCTAGATTTAGGAATTTAGTCCTATCCCTTCAAAACATCAAACATCCATTTACGTCATCGTGAACCAGTTTGTTGTAAAGCTTTAAGGGATACAACCTTAGGCCAATTTCCCTACAGTTCTTAGAACCAATTAACATACATGAATACACATACCCATATTTACTCCCACTACTAGAGAAAATTCCTTTCGTGGGTGCATTTTCAATAAAAACCTCATTAAATGAATCATTTTTTTAAAACAATTATAACTTAATGCGGCATTTAATAAGAAAAACGCCGCATTAGGATTTTGCATTACAATTTAAAAAAATTATTCATCTAACATGGCGTTTGTTTAAAAAAAGGTCGCGTTAGATCAATTAATTTTTTTAAAAAATAGATATATCCTAACACAGCGTTTAATAGAAGAAACTCTAGTTAGGATTTTTTATTTATTATTTTTTAAAAAATAATGCCATAACGCGGCATTTTACATGTAAAATACTGAGTTAGGATTTAACAAAATAAAATGTGCCAGATCTCGCGCCCCCAAATCCCATAACTACCCTAACTCTATTTGAAGGTCACCCTTACTATGCTTGCCATTTGAAGGTCATCGTTTCACCTCTTGTTAACTTTCATCTTCTTTGTTCAAGTCACCATTGCGTTAGGGTTTCTTCTGTGAATGGCAAAACGCACAAGAAGGAGGGGTGAATTGTGCTTTGAAAATTGAATAAAACTTTAACAATATAAAAACAAGTTTTTATACTGGTTCGGCCAACACAATGCCTACGTCTAGTTCTCCAACACTTCGTTGGGTTCCACTATACCACAGGTTTTACAATCACGGGTTCACCTGCCAACCTTTACAACTAAGCTTTAGACTTCCCTCTAAACGCTCCCCCTTACAACCTGTAAGGACACAACCCTGTTCTAAAGTCCCAAAATTTAGAACAACCTCAAACAGTAGAGGATTTCAAATAATGAGTTCACTCAATGAACAGATTTTGATAAACACTTAAGTACAGAAAGAATCTCACTAAGAGTAATAAATACTTTTAAGCTTTAGTGAGCAGAGAGTATATGAGAATAATAAAAGCTAGTTCGCCTCTAAGTATGTGTGAGTCACTTGTTCATCATCATCTCATAAATGCTTAGGTCTTTTCTTTTATAGCTCTTCACAGCTTTGCCTTTTCTTTCAGCTTCAGGAGGCCATTTGAAAATAGTCGTTGGAAGCTCTTAGCCGTTAGCAATTAATGTTGTTCTTCATCTTAGTCAACTATCTTCTCTTGCTTCAATTAATTCTTGCAGAAGATGAGCTATGAGAGATAGATTCTGTGAGTAACGATCACCTGCAACATTGTACTTACATAGCAGCTTTTGCAGTAGCGCTAGCTTCCTTGGCTATCGCTAGTTCATTAGTGTAAGTCCTGCACTTAGCTGTTAGCTAAACAAGTATTCAAGTGAAGCACAGTAGGTGTTATCGCTAGTGTATTTCATTGGCTAAATGCATTAGCTATCTGATTATCTAAGTCATTTCAACAAGTATTTCTCTATCGATAGATAATCTCGTTATCGCTAGTCATCTTATTAGCTATTTGAATTGTCTAAGTTATTTAGGTGTTCTGTTATCGATAGCCAATTATGTTATCACTAGCGGACTTAATTCATTACTGCTAGCTGTTCTAACATTCTTCCCCTTTTGTGATATCCATGTTATTTATGGGGCCTTAGCGATAGTGATCTTTTCTTCAGATTATTGCTAAGTCTTCATTAGCTATTGTTATCCTAAGCTTTCCATTTGTTAGCGATGATTCTAGCTTAGCGATAGTTTATCTGTTATCTATAAGATTTTACTTGTTCAACGTTAAGATAACCTACACTCTTTTACTTAGTCTTTTAGCATGATTCTTATCTCAGTTTATTCCAGACTAAGTTGTATGCTAATTATTCATTTTACTTATGTTATCTATGGGGTCAGTCCTCATCAAAACTTAAGATTCTAACATCTTCTTGCTTCTCCATTTACCCAAGAAATCCATTCACATTTGTTCCTTCCTGATTTGGGCAAAGAAATTTTTCACCCTACTTTTGTACTGAAGTTGGTGTCACCACACCCTAAATGCCAGCGACAAATAAAGAATGCCAACGATGAGGGATCGCCTGTAACGCCATATGCCACACCCTGATTTTTGGTTTTACCAAGTAGTTACGAGGGAACATTCCTGATTTTGTCTTTGATTGGAAAGCTCAATCTTCAAAGCTTTAAATAATTTTTCCCCAACCGCACACCCAAATCCAGTGGTCCCACACCCCAATCCAGGGCTCCACATCCTCTTTTAAATATTATCCAGTAACCCCACCATCGGCTGTCCTATAATTGACAAACAATTTTTGATTCGGTGGTCCCATGGTGATTGAGAATTTTTTTCATTCAGACGGTGACCATTGATTTTCTCTCTCTCTCTCTTATTTATAGCAAATTCTTTCTTGGTTGCTATCATTCATAGTAATCGCCAATGAGGGTTAGAGCTCGTTTGTTTTTTCATGTTTCATTTCTATTTCTCTGTCCTCCTAAGAATAACGTAATGGCTTTTCCTTGGCTCTATGGATGTACTAGGTCACTAATTATTAATTAAAATTCCTTAGTTATGAGCAATTTGAATTTGCTGGGCTTCTATAGTATTTGATTTTTCCCTCAATCATTAGCAGTCACTTGCATGATTGCCATTAGTTAATTGATGGGCTTATTTGATGATTCATTTTTTTGGTATTGTAAGAATTTCAATAAGCATTTACCTGGTCCACATTTGATCCTCCACCAAAATACAAGTCAAAGAAGTCATTCAATAACATTTTTGTTAGGTGTTGAGACTGTGTGGTCTGTTAATTTACTTTTATGAAATTATTGCCTTGTGGAACTGGATATGTGAGCTGTGATTGTGTTTTTTGCCTGTCAATGCTCTATATATATGCTCTGTGAATTCTTTTGTTTTGGATTGTGGAAAATTATTGAGTTGATGCTTTGTATTTTGTTGACTATCTATTTTTATATTAAAAGAGAGACCCTTGAGCCAAGTAATGTTCATTTCTAAGCCATTATGCTGTCAAAATTTTTTAAAGATAAGCCAACATTGTAAGGTAGTTTACCTAATGAGTAAGTCATATATCTTACCACTTTCCTTTAGTAGGCTGGAAGGATAGATCAGAAATGGATGTTTTCTAATTGATGTTTAAAGGAATATTTAGATGGAGCAAAAGTGTTCATTAGATTTGCAAATGATCGTGCAAAGGATGCTAATAGAATTGTATTCCCTTATATATCCTGTTGTTATGGAAAGTGTCTTCATCCTCTTGACTTGCTGGATCATTTAGTTTGTCATGGAGTTGATCAATCTTATACATGATGGACAAAGCATGATGATACTTATGAAGATGCATGCAGAAACCGGGTACATGAAGCTAGTGGCACTTCAAATGCATTTGACACATATATGTGTGATGAGAGTGATGACCTTGAAGAAATGTTGAATGTGGTTGGTGAGGAGAATCCAGAAATATTTCAGACACTGTAGAGCAATGTAGAGACACCTTATATGTTATATGCACCAAATACACAAGATTGCTAGTGGTGCTAAAATTGTATAACTTGCAAGGGTGATATGGTTGGAGTGAGGCAAGTTTCACCGTACTACTTTTCGCTCTACGAAATATACTTCTAGAAGCATATGTACTCCTTTTGAAAACATGTGAGGCAAAGCAAATTCTTCGTTCTATCGATATAAAATATGAGAAAATGCATGCATGTCCTAGTGACTATATTTTATTCGGAAACCAACATGCTTCATTAGAGAAGTGTCCTAAATGCAACACATCTCGATATGAAAAGAAAGGCAATAGTCCTTCAAAAGTCTTGTGGAACTTTCCGATCATTCCAAGATTCAAGTGCATGTTTAGTAATGTGGAGATTGCAAAACTTTTGCCATGGCATATAGATGAAAGGATTAAAGACACCAAGTTTGAGCACCCTACAGATGCTCCTCAATATAAAATAATTGATTACGAGTACCCTGAGTTTGTGAAGAACCAATAAATCTATGGTTTGCATTGGCAACTGATGGAATCAATTTGCATGGAGTTCAAACTAGTATTCACAGCACATGGCATGTTATTCTATGGTATAAAACCTCCCCCCAAATTTTATTATGAAACACAAATTTATGATGCTTTCCATGCTAATTTCTGAGCCAAGACAGCCTAACTATAATATAGACATGTACTTGGATCCTTTAATTGAAGACCTGAAGCTTATGTGGAATACAGGTGAGATTGTGTATGATGGCTGTAAGGAAGAAAGTTTTAAATTGAGAGTCATGCTGTTTAGTATAATAAATAATTTCCCAACATATGTTAATTTGTCTGGATACATCATTAAAGGATATGGTGCGTGCCCTATATTTGAATATGAGACCCATTCGATACGACTGGATCATTGTAAGAAAAATGTCTACATGGACATCGAAGGTTCTTTCCATTAAAACATCATTGGAGAAAGTGGAAAAAGGCTTTTAACAATATCTCAGAAGAAGGTAGGCCGCCAAGGATGTTGATCAGGGTTAATGTTTTTGAAAGGTGAAAGCTTTGGAGAATGATTTTGGCAAGCCTTTTGCTAAAAATGTGTTGACAAGTAGTAGGAAGAAGATATCCATATTCTTGAAACTCCCGTATTGGAAGTTCTCATACGTTAGACACTTTCTTGATGTGATGCATTTTGAAAAAAAACCACCGATGATCTCAAATTTGTCGTCGACGGCCTTCTTCCACACCTCTAAAAACCTCCTTCAAACAAGATTCCCGAACAAACGGCCATGACGGTGAACAAAGCATCGGAAACCTCAGCCTTCTTCATACAACACCAGAAACAACATCGACAACAATGAACAAACGGCCATGACGAGGTGCAAATCGGCGATGACCTCCTTCAAATAAGTTGCTCGACCAAAATCCAAATCTTGTTTTCAACAAGAGCTCGATTAACTGGATGGGGAGGCGATAATGCTTACCTAATCAACAAGATCTGGTTTCGGCGTCGACAAGAACATTTAGTACACTGGGATTTGAGTTTGATATAAGTCTAGTCAGATTTTGTGTGATTAGCTGGTGGTGGTTGGCATGAAGGTGGGTGGGATGTGAATGAGGTTCCTTTTTCTTCATAGTTTGTGCTTGAGCATAGATATGAAATCTTCGCTGAAATAATGGTGGTTTGTGATTGACCATGGATATAAAATCTTGCCTGAAAAAATAGTGGAGTCACATTTGTTGCTGAGTAATTGCACTTGATTATTACATGTTTTGGACCACTGATTATGGAGAATTGATGCATGTTCTAGGCTTATACATAGAGATTTAGGCAATTTGGCATTTAAAAATCAAGAGCATAGAGTTTGTTGCACATTTGTTTTAATCCTATTTATCACTTCCGGACATGAGATGCTTCACATGTGCTTGGATTTTCTATTATAGGATCAAAGATTGGAGGAATAAAGCAAAGAACAAAGTAGAAGTCAGATTGCTGTGAACCAAAGATAGCGAAGTCCACAACAAGGCAAAAATGTATCTTCACCATGGGGTGCCATGGCGAAGTCGAGATGGAAATTCTGTTTTCTCGGATTTCAAGCCCAACCCTACTTGTAGAAGTCTTGACTCAGTCTGAAATTACCAAATATGGCATCATAACCTAATATTCGAATCCCAAGTTGATATCCATGATCTCTCATGCCATTTTAAGTTCTCTCCATCTTCTTCTTCATTTCTAGGTCAAATTTATCTCCAACCTTCAATTATTCATTCAAGCCTCATGAAGTTCTAGTTGCTGGGCCTCTTGAGCATCTCCTCCTCCTCAATGGGTGCTTAGTTTGACTAGATTCTCTCTTGGGTTAAGGGATGACATGAAGCAAGTGATTCTTCCATTTTATGGGAGCTTTTCTTAGTTCTAGCTATGTAGCCACGGATTTTCACTTGTGCTATTAATTGTCTGTCTATCTTATGTTCAAATTTTACTTGTGTTTGAGACTAGAGGCTATGTAGTTGCTGAATTATGTCTTTTATTATGTATTAGATCTTGTATGTTTCATCTATCCTTCCATTTAACATATTCTATATGAGTATGTGTTGATTCCATTGCCTAATAATTTTGTGTGGTAATTCAGTCCATTTTGACTTGTCTTGATGATTGAAGAGCACCACTTTCGAGTGTGTGTGCGTGTAGCACGCCCTTGGGTCCGCCCTTCAAGAAAATAAGAACCAAGGGGATAGTGGAAGCTAACCTCCGGGTGTCGTTCGCTTGAGGAGCCTAACGCAAAAGATGACCTAGTAGCTAAGATGCAAACTAACAAAAGCGGGTAAAAATATTGTATCTGGTTTTTGAATAGAATAGATGCAAAAGGTGTGATATGTTCAAAAGTAAAATAAAAATAAGATAAAAGTGAGATTTGGAGGGGAATGAAGATGGAATCATTCTTGATGAATGAAAACCTTAGGATTCATTGCTTCAAAAGATTTTCAGGGAGTTAATTGTTGATTTTCAAAAGAACCCTAGAGGAACCCCTCTAGGATAGGCTTAGATTAACTTAATCAATGCCGGAACCCCGCACATTACTTAATTTAACCTAAGTTGATTAAGCTCAAAATCAAGAAATAATTAATTATGCAAGACTTTTAATCCACAATTTGGGCCACCCCATAATTGCTCTAAATTTCTCTTTAAACCCTAATCCATTGATGGCCACCCATACAATAAATTAAGGCCTAAAGAGTGTTTACCCAATGTCTCAACACAATCAATTAATTCTTATGCCATCTCCCTCAAGCAAATAACTTAACACTCTTGATCCACTAACCAAGCCACCTTGCATTAGCACATAATTTTCACAAAGAGAATAACAAAATCATGAACCCATAAATTTCATCAAACTCAAAGTTAATATAGCACAATGTCAAGTATTCAACAAGAAAGAAACAACATAAAATAGTTTCCAACCCTTATACAACATATAGAAATGAAGAACATAACCAAATGACATAAATATACTCCTATAACCCTAGAAAAGCATAAATACAACAAGAGGAAGAAGGATTAAAACTAGAACTCCCCTATTCAAGCTTCAAGCTCATCCCTTGGCTCCCACCACTAAGAACGGTGGAGCTTAGCTGCTGTCCTCCAAGAAGAAAACACCAACAAGGAAGAAGGAAGTGGCTGCCATGAAGTTGGAGGAAGGAAAATGGAAGATGGAGGGGATGGAGATGAGAGGGAATGAGAGAAAATGGGAGGCTAGGGTTTATGGGACTCCAAATATGCCTAATGGGGTTTAATTTTTGAGCTTTATGTCCCCCAAGTCGGGTCAAGTGAGTGGGTATCGGGTTAGATCCGAATTGGGCCAAAAACTGAAGTTCTGATACGCTGCATTGCGAGCAGTGGGTTTTTGCTCACCGTGAGCTCGCCGCGGTCAGCCCACGGCGAGCTCACATGTTCTCTGCCTTGGGACTTTTCTGTAATTTTCAAATTTCGGGTCCTTTTCTGTAATTTGGGAATTTCGGGGTCCTTTTCTGCAATTTTTACAATTTACCCAGAAACTTGTATTTTCCCTTTTTTTCTTGAAATTTCAGCTTTTAGCCCCAATTTATCCCCTTTTCAAGTATCCTTCTACATCAGGGATCCATTCCTTTGGTCCTCGAGCGACCCTATAAGTAAATATAAGATGGAAAAGGATCAAATAACCCTATAAATTAATTAATACAAATTAATCTACAATTATGGCCAATTAATACTAATTTCACTCAAGAGTCTAAGATATTAAATAAGCATAATTGGACCAAATTTGCATCTTATTCATGTTAGAAGCCTCAATTTAAACACATAAAAACATACAAATCTAAGGATTTGTCAATGATGTTGTTTGGTTGGATTTAATTGGTTTGAGATTGGTAATGTTGAGTCTTTAAGTTCTTAAGTAATTCCATCAATTAATCTCACCTAAAGGAACCATGCTAATGATTTAATCTAATCACATGATTATGGTTAGGTAGAGTTCCACAAGCTAGAGGGTTTACTTATGATCTAATGTGGATTAGTTATTAGACTCAAGGGTATTGAGTAAATTGGATGGGACTCAAGCTATTCTACCCACTGGAATTAATTTCTAGGCAATGTTAGGTTGTAGGTGACTTGATTGGCCTATTGGAGTTGAGTGATGCTATGACTAGAACATTCATTCAATTAACTCTAGTTGTTCTCACTTGTATGAACTTGGTCTAATTGTCCTCTTAATTTCCTCAAGAATGGGAAGAGTATGCTTGCCACTTGTCAACCCTAATCCAAAAGAGCATTCCATCATTACATCATATTCACTATCCATTCCTATCATAAAAATACCTAAAATAAGTCATTCACATTTCTTTAATTAAAAAGACCAAAAAGATATTTCAATGATCAAACCCAGGTATAATTGCTTTCTTCATACATTTAGGTTAGTTTAGGTAGCAAAATAATGGACTCCATGTTAAATGACCTGAGGTTGTGGCACTATTGCACAAGCCTTGGTTTTACATACTTTCTTGCATTTGACCCCGAGACGCATTCTAGACATGGTCAAATCACCGAGGCATGGCATATATCTAATGCAAGATAACAAATCCAATCTATGCGCAGATGTCATGCTTTTGTGTGTTTGATTGCATTTGGGAGTTAGATCACACCATGTTCAGGGTTCCTGTCTTCTGATGTTAGTGGGTTAACAACCCTAGTAGATAGCTGATAGATGAAGTTGGGTTTATATCAGTTGACCTTTCTAAAGTTGGATATAAAGATGATCCTTACATTTTATCGTCACATGCAAAACAGGTGTTTCACAATGCAGATCCTACTAAGAATTGGTCAATTATGCTGATGTGACCTTTGTCTAGACACACTTTGAGGTCAAATGCAAATTAATCTATTAACTAAGCAATGTGCATAGTGGAACAACCTTGGGTCTTCTTACTTGAGGATTCGATTATTTGATGCTTAAACTAACCTAAATGCAAGGGAAATTAATTGAATAAGGGGGTTGTTCAATTAGGAAATTTTTTTTGGTATTTTTGATTAAATAAAGTTAAATGACTTGTTTTTTGTGTTTTTATGATAAGAATGGATAATGAATGGGATGCAATGATGGATGCTCTCTTGGATTAGGGATAACATGTGGCAAACATACTCTTCACATTCTTGGGGAATTAAGAGGACAATTAGGCCAAGTTCACACAAGTGAGAACAATTAGACTTAATTGAAGGAATGTGCTAGTCATAGCATCACTTATAACTCCAATATTCCTATAAGGTTTCCTATAACTTAACATTGACTAGAAATTGGTTAACTACTACAAAAAACAGTATTTAAGTCTCTAATTCACGTCTTTTTTTTAAATATGAGATGTAAAAAAAAACGGTGGTAAAGTTGTAAATATGTAAAAAAGTTTCAACGTCTCTTTTATAATTATGAGATGTGAATTTTACCAAAAAAGGGCGAGAAACACAAAAAGATTAAAAAATGGAAGGCGAGAAGTAGTTTCCTCGTCTCATGAGACGTGGAAACTGCACTTTTTCACGACGTCTCATATTATTTATGAGACGTGGAAAAATGGCTTTTCAGGGCTTTTCACATCTTACAAATTTTGTGAGACGTGGAAGCAACATTTAAAACAAAAAAAAGTTCAGAACACTTTGTCTTCCTCTTCCTCATTCTCCCTCCGTCTCTTCTCTTGTTCTCTCATTCCCCTCCATCTCTCATCTCTCCGCCGGCACCGATGACAGGCAAGATCTCGTCTGGTTCCCTTGTTCTCCCTTCGAATGCATCCTACGTGAAGGAAAATCAAACCCTAGCCTCTTCCCTAAACCTCCTAAGACGAACGGACGAACGACGGTGAAGTCGACGGGGTGTTTTCCGGCGACCCCGTGTGATTGCTGGGTGAGGTACGATTGTGAGCTTCCTCCTTCCGTTTCCAACCTTCGTTTTTTTCTGACTTGGTTTTTTTTTTTTTACTTCGTATATTTCAAGTTCTACGGAGTGTGATTTGGGGAAATAATTGCTTGCAGGTTCAAGATGCCGGAGGAGTCGATTCCTAAGGAGGCGGCGTTTTAGATAATAAACGACGAGCTCATGCTTGCATGAGATGCAAGTAGGGAAGAGTGGGAGCTTGATGTTCTGTGCAGGAGAGGCACAGCTTTGTATGTTGGACCAGCTGATGAGAGCCTCGACGGAGCTTTTGGGGAGGGGATCGTTGGGGACCACTTATAAAGCAGTTTTGGATAACCGTTTGATTGTCACTGTGAAGCGTCTTGATGCTGCAAAAATGGCTACTGATTCGACCAAGGAAATGTTTGATAGTCACATGGAATCTGTTGGTGGTCTTCATCATCCCAATTTGGTGCCTCTTAGGGCTTATTTTCAGGCCAGAGAAGAGAGGCTTCTTATATATGATTATGAGCCCAATGGTAGCCTTTTCTCCCTCATACACGGTAAGGTACTTCTTCCAATTACTTATTTCTCATCATTTTTACTCACAGCATAAGCAGGACCCTAATCGATTCTCATGCATAAGTTTGATTCTGCTTGACTTTTTTGCAACTGACAAATATTGTGTCCTGATTGCATGACCAAAATTTCAGAGTATGCGTGTTGATACATGTGAAGCTTGGAAAAGGCTTGTGCTGAAACACTTTTACCCATAAAAAGTGATGACATGCATTTTCAGAGAACCGCTTGACCGGCTTAAGCATAGGTTATTGTAGCTTTGATGTGTATATGGTTTTGTCTATCTATAAATGTTTCTCAACCCTCAATATGAAACCCAATGGGCCTAAGAAATCAGCAAATGTGCAGGCTAACTATTACCTTATGTTATATCTCAATAATAACTTGTGCTGAAATTTACTTATAACCTTCTTGTTTAACTAGTCCCTGATATCACATGGTCAAGCACAAGTCTTGGAATAATTACTTTTGAGATGAAATAAAGGCATTCTTATAGAAAGATATTATGATGGTTAACAGACTTGCCTCCAAGACAGCTTTAGGGAGCTAAAATAGATAATCAGGCTCAGCAAGCAAAATATCATTTTTTTTCACCTCTTCTTTTTTCTTGGAAAATAAGGCAGTAGAAGTAAAGCTTTTTATTGTGTAGAAACATTGACAGGCTCTGTATATGCATTTGCTATCTTACATGCGGTCTCAAAACCTTTATGCTTTATCATATAGAGCTTTGTCCATGTGCTATTTGTAGGTAATAAAGAATGAAGATCTTGAAGAGCTGAAGGAATTAGGTTTCAGGACCTTTGGAACTGTGTTTCATGGAAAATGGCGAGGAACTGCTTAAAAGAATTAAGAAAATCTGTTTCACTGGTAGATCATCTGAGCAAGAGAGACTGGTAACTATTGGATAGCACCGCTCTATCTTTTCTTAATGATATTACTTACTTAATAGTAACTGCTTAAATGAGAATTATATATATATATTTGAGGCATGTCAATTGATGATAATTTCTTTTCTCAGACTGTAGAATGCTGGCGGGAGGCTGACATTCTTTCCAAGCTTCATCATCCAAATGTTTTGGCATTTTATGGTGTAGTTCAGGATGGACCAGGAGGAACAATGGCTACTGTTACAGAGTACATGGTGGATGGTTCTCTTAGGCATGTATTACTTTGCAAGGACAGGTAATGGATCCAGATCGAGTTAACCATTTCTCTAACCTAGTTTGTTTAATTTGTAAACTCAAAATGTAATTTTGGTTTTACTCCTTAGTCCGTAGATTTAACGAAGTGAATATCACAAGACAATACAACATGGTCTCTCAGGTGGAAGTCATACCATTTTGTAGATAGATTTATCTTGAAGTAGTTGACCATGATGTTGGTTGCAGGTATCTTGATCGTCATAAGAGGCTGATAATTGCTATGGATGCAGCTTTTGGAATGGAGTATTCACACTTTAAAAAATATTGTGCATTTTGACTTAAAATGTGACAATTTGCTTGTGAAGTTGAAAGACCCTGTGAGGCCAATATGCAAGTTATTTATGCTGCTATTATTATTTTGAAATTTGCCATATGTCTATAACTGTTGAGAAAACTGAGTAATTATTTCTCAGGTTGGTGATTTTGACTTGTCAAAAATTAAACGAAATACATTGGTTTCTGGTGGTGTGCGGGGAACCCTGTCTTGGATGGCTCCAGAGTTGCTGAATGGCAGCAGCAATAAAGTGTCATTACATGTTGGATTCTTTACAGGTTTCTGTGAATTTGGACCCGTAAGCTTTGTACTCTATTTCTGTTCGCAGTTATTCTGGGTTAAGTTGATGAGATTTAAATAGTTAATGGAGTATGTTAGTGATAGAACTCAAAGGTTGAGTGTCAAAATGTTCACGAGTTAATTTCTCTTGAGTTCTTACTGATTTGGTAGATACACTAAACAGGGGAAAAGTTTTATTTAAGTACTTGAAGATGGTTCTATATTAAATTTTAGAAATTGGCTTTAATGTTTCCAAGTTGATTTTGTTTCTGTTGGCTCAAGGGAAATTGAACCAGGGGAGCTATAATTTTTAGTTATAAAGATTAAGTAATTACATATGTTGGATTATTCTGTTGCAGAAGTTAGAATCTGAATTTGCCATTCTAGGTGGATTTAATCGATTTTCACTTGTGTCTAAATGCTAAATGATTTGACACTATGAATATGTGATATAATGTACTATTGGCTTGTTCAAGGTGGGGAGGCCATGAAGGCCATATTTGTGGGGGTTGGATTTTAATAACAAAATCTGTCCTCAAATTGATTCCAAGCACTATATAATGATGTTAGATGATCGAAGTGTGTTAAATATGTCTAAGACAATCTTCTTGAAGCTGTTTGAGTTGTTGAAACTGAGAATGAGAATTGAAAATATAAATGATTTTGTAGCTGAAGTTTGATGGGTAGGTTCTAATTTTGTAGTTAAGATCTGATTTAAACCCAATCATGTAAAGACATGGCTTGGTGAAACCTGTACATGCTGAACCATATGTTTTGTCTGGAGCTGTGAATTTGTTGCAAAGACATGGCTTGGTGAAACCTGTACATGCTGAACCTCAACGGAAGGATTCTATTGTGCCTCTTGCTGCAACTATCGTTGCTCCTGGTACTTGTCTTGTCTTTAATTTTGTTCTTGGCTTTCAATTTGAAGTGATTTGAATTTGCTGATGATTTTTTTGTGCGTGATTTGCAGAGGTAGATGTGAAAGAAGAGTTGCATTATGAGCAATTAGCTTCAGACCTTGAAAATGCTTCCCCACTTGAACAGTGTTGTGAAGAATATTAGTGGAGTATGTTAGATACTTCTCCTCATTTCTTCCTGATGTTAGTTTATAATGCATTATTATTTGTATTTGTGAAATATTTTAGGATCAAAGTTGTATTCTAACATTTTTGTAATATTAATTTGGCTATAAATAATAAAGTTAGTTCTTTTTTTTTTTATTTTAAGTGTTGTATTTCTATTATTCCGATAAAATATTGAGATTTTTTTATTGGGGTTAATCATTCTAATTGAAAATTATTTTTTTTAAAAAAAAAAAGACTTTCCACGTCTCTTATTCAAAAAAGAGACGTGGACAATATTTTTTTATTAAAAAAAAGTTTCTTTCCACATCTCACATTTAAATGTGAGACATGGAAAGTGACATTTAAATGTTAGACGTAGAAAGTGGGACTTTCCACGTCTCATATTGGATAAGAGACATGGAAAGTCCCACTTTCCACATCTCTTATTCAAATGTGAGACGTGGAAAGTGGGGATTTTCCACGTCTCACATTTGAATGAGACGTGGAAAGTTCCGACTTTCTACGTCTCCCCTATTCACGTCCCACTAAAAAGAGACGTGAAAAGTCCCAAAAAAGAGACGTGAAAAGTGTTTTCTGTAGTAGTGGTTCTAATAGGTAGAATAGCTTATGTCCAATCCAAGTCACTCAATACCCAAGAATCCAACAACTAATCCATGTTAGATCATAAGCAAATCGTCTAACTTGTGGAACTCTACATAATCATACTCATGTGATTAGATTAGATCATTAGCATGGTTCCTTTAGGTGAGATTAATTGACGGAATTACTTAAGGGTTTATGGACTCAACATCACCAATCTCAAACCAATTAAATCCAACCAAATAACATCATCTTAACATGATATATGGACTGAATCACCACATAAAGATTGCTAGGGTAATAGAATCAAGAATTTCTCATGATGTCAAATGGAAGGGAAAATGAAACCAAACAAGATCCAATACATAATCAAAATCATAATTTAGTAACTACATAGCCTCTAGTGTCAAACACAAGTAGAATTTGAACATAAGATGGACAAACATCCAAATAGACAAATGGAAATCAAAGGCTACATGATTAGAACTAAGAAAAACTCCCCTAGAATGGAAGAAACACTTACTTCACATCATCCTTCACCCCAAGAGAGCATCTGGCCACTTCAATCACTCATGACAGAAGAGGATGCCTCCAAAAGAAACTTCAACTCAAAATCCATGGTGAAAGAAGAAGAAATTGCAAGGTGGTAGTGGAAATTAACTTAGGAATGAAGAAGAAGATGGAGAGGACTCAAAATAGCATAGGAATGGATGATTTTTGGCCTATGCTTTGAAAATTAGGTTAGGATGCCATATATAAAAGTTTCAGACTGGGTCAGAACCTTCAAAAGTCGGTTGGACTCGAAAACTAAGAAAATAGAATTTCAGTCGCTCCTTCGCCGTGAGATCGCACGGCCAGGCCTGATTTTCTTCCTTCACTGTGGGTGAGGATGATCTAATGTTGGTTTCTTACTTTGTTCTTTGCTCGATTCTTCCAATCCTTGATCCTACAATGATAAATTCGAGCACATGTGAAGTATCTCAAGTCCATAAATGATTAATCCACGAGTTTAGAGCCTAAAATGCTAAGAATTAATACCAATGTGCACAAAACTCAATGCTCTTGAACCTTAAATGCTAAAGTTTCTAAACAACCATGTATGAGCCTAGAACATGCATTAATTCATCATAATTAGTGGTTCAAAACATGTTATTATCAAGTGCAATCATTCCCCCACACTTAGACCTTGATACTCCTGACGAAGCATAGATTCGCTATGACAATGGCCTAAGCTAATCAAAATTCTCAAGTTGGAATGTGACATAGTTTTTTGAATGACGTGATGAGTGTGTTTTGGGAACTTTGTAAGTGTGGTTGTTAGATTTATATGATTAATGCTTTTGGTCATTGAAAGTATTGAAAGTTTTAAAGGAAAATCATTTCAGTTTTATGACTTGGCTTTTAATTACCATGTCAGATGTGCTTTTTCTAACATTAAATTGGCAATTTTTTTAAGTAAATTCTTTTATAACATGTTAGAAGGTTATTCCTTTCTAACACAATTATCTTTTAAGTTGATTTCATAACCACATTAGTTAGACCCTTTTCCTAACATGTTTTATTCGTGAAAATGTTATGTAAACTCTTTCTATCCATGATAGCCCTTATTAATCTATGGTTATTGTTTTTCTATCATGGATAGTACCTCTTAAATGTAAGTTTGATCTTTAATAACTATGATAGATTCTTTGCTATCATAGTTATGTTTTCGAAAGTAGTAATCTCTTTTTCTAATTACGATAGTCATGTCAGATTTATCAACTCCCTTTTTCTATCATAGTTAGGGTTATATGAATATTAAATGGTGCTTTTGGTTATAAAGCCTGGTTTCAAAATGGATTTTTGAGAAAGATTTTACAGAGGTAAGTAGATTTTGTAATAGGCAGGAATGCACAAGAGGGGGTTGAATTGTGCTTTTTAAAATTTAACTTGAATGACAACACAATTTATACTGGTTCAGCCCAAACTTGGCCTACGTCCAGTTCTCCAACCTTCAGTTGGGTTCCACTAATACTTCAAGATTAAACCAGGCTCTTGACAGCCTTTACAAGTGACAGCAAGGAACTTCTCTCTTTACTGATCACTCCCCCTTACAACTTGTAAGATTACACCCTACTCTTAAGATCCCACTATCTTAAGAGTAATCCTCACTTGATAACAGATACAAAATAATAGTTCACTCTTTTGAACAGATTATGTTACACACTGAAGTATATCAAATCAAATAGGCTTTGTAAAGATTGGTGAGTATTGAATGCAGTGGTTGCAGATAATCAATATGGCAATCAATGTTTTTAACCAACTTCTTCACAGTAGCTTTTATAGTCTCTTCTGGAGATTTTCCCGCTGTGAAGTTATAGTCGTTGTATGTCTGGAGAGTTGGTTAATAGTATGGAGTGTTGAGGTTGTATTCTGAGATGCATTAACTCCATTGTACTTGTCTTGCTTCTGCTTATCTCTCCTCATTTATCGCTGGAAGTGGTAGGTGAGTTCCAACGGCTCTAAGGATCAGATTGCGTGCTAACGTTAACTTCCTTAAGTAGGTCTGTGCACTTCTGTACTTGGAAAGCTTAAAATATGCTTAGCCATTGATTTTGAATAATTCCTATCGCCACTTCGATTATAGCCTCTAATCAATCACAGGGAATGGTTTATAATCGATCACATATCGATTACGCATAGGTTACATCCTGCATCACTGAATATCAAGTTAGAAAATCATTCTTCTAATCGATTACAGGGAACCCTAATCGATTAGGCATATCTAATCTATTGAAATTTAGATTATATGATTCTTTGATCGATTGCACAATATCCTCTAATCGATTATAGTCCTCTGATCTATTATGTCTTGATCGATTATAGCTCTCTAATCGATTAGGCTTATTCTTCTTAATCGATTATTGCTCTCTGATCGATTATGCTAAAATCCCGTAATCGATTATATGTCTCTAATCGATTATGCTAATTACTCTCATCGATTATAGGTCTCTCTCATCGATTAGGCGATCATATTTGTAACTTCTAATATGAACTTACCTTAACTCTAATCGATTAGGCTTTTAGTTCTTTATCTTGTAATCTTTCTCTGATCGATTAGGCAACACTTAGGATTTTTTATCATATTATCTCTAAGTTATTTCTGATCTTATCATAGCCTTTCCTTATGCCTAAGTTATGTTTAGTTATCATCGAAACTTATCATTATAACATTCTCCCCCTTTTTGATGATGACAAAACATTTGAGCAAATAATATAACGATAAGACAAATGAAGTTAAACAGAAACTTTGAACTAATATTATAGATATTGTGCAAACATTGTTCAAGCATTATACGAGAGAATAAAGTGTTAGAACTAAAATAGGTAAACTTAGTAAGCAGATAAACATGTGAGATGAGTATGATGCATTATGAGAAGGTTGAGGACTAGTGGAGGTTTTCTGGTTTAGTCAGACTCTGTGTCATCCTTCCAATTTGCTGTGTCCAAGTCATAGTCCCCAGATTCACTGCTTATTCTCCCAGAGCTATATGAAGGTTCCTCAAATTCAATTTCAACCTCTTTCTCCTTCTTAGCCGGTGCCTTCCTCTTCTTTGCTGGAGCTTTCTTCTTAGGAGGAGATGGAGGAGGAAAATAAGATAGCATTTTGTCCAGGAGAGATTGTTGCTTCTATTTCTTCTTGGGAGGAGGCTTGGATGATTTTTCCTTCCCTTTTGGTGCTCCCTTCCTCTTTGGTACAGACTTAGGGGTAGGTTTGGGCTATTCAATTACAATTCCTTTGGATGCTCTGGTGCTTGCCCTGGTTGCAATTGCCTTTGGTTGAGGCTTAGGAGCTGTCATCTTAATCTTCTTCTTCTTGACTTCTGACTGTACCTCTGGCCCTTCTTCTTCCTTATCAGACTTTAAGAACTCTGATGTAGTCTGAACAGGATCCACTACTTTCTTCTGAGTAGTCTTCTTGAACTTCACTTGCTTCTGGACACCCCAACTAGGAAATGCAGGATGAGGCTGTTCTGACTTTTCAACTAGAACCTCTTCTTTAGCTTCAGCCTTAGCAAAATCCTTGGCTTCCCTTTCTTGCTGGCTCTTGTTCAGCCTCTAAGACAATTCTTCAACTTGAGAGTGAAGCTCTTCTGTTTGTTGTCGAATGTAGGGCAACAGGCTTAGCCTCTCCTTCATAGACTACCATGGCCATGCTCATGTCTTGCTCTAGTACTACATCCTCATCTACTGGAGGAATATTGGTGTTGGCTTCAACTTCAGAATCTGAGGCTTTTGCTACCACAACTTCCTCTTGGGCCATGCTTAGCTTGATTGCCTCTGCCAACTCATGAATCTCCCCAAGAGTCTGATCTATGGGAATGTCTCTAGAGACTTGAGGCTTTGGAGAAACTTCAGCAGCAATGGAGGATAAAATAGTAGCAGCCTCCATAGCCTTTTCTTGAATGTGGCTGCTTTCCCCAGCTATTGTCACACTGAGTCTCTTCTCCCCCTTTATGGCATCATCAAAAGGGACAGAGGGAGGAACTGGAGTAGTATCAACTACCACAGCTTTGCCCTTCCTGGCATAGGTCTGAGCAGGGTCAGGCTTAGGGGTATAGGCTATAGCAGAGGGATGAATTGATGGAGTCTCTATAGGAGAGGAAGAGTGATGAGATACAGGAGTAGTCTGAGGGAAAGTCTAAGGAATGGTAGATGGCTGAGAGGGTTGAGGATGAGAGATGGGTGTAGAGATGATCATAGGAGAGGGAGGAGGGTCTTTGTTATCTGAGGAACTCAAAGAGGTTTTCTTGGATGGAGAGGAAGGTTTTGATGGTGAAGAAGGGATTTTGGGAGAGGATTGTGTTTTGGTAGTTGGAGAGGTGGGATGAGTTTGTGAGGGAAAGTGTCGGATGGGAGATTCCTGATGAGCCTCAAAGCCAGCAAACGGTGACAAAGGAGTTCCAGGGAGATGAATCTGATGAGACTGCCTTAGGATGTCCTCAAGTCCCGCCAGTCTGTTGTGCAGAAACTTGTGCATGTTCACAACAGCATCATAGCCATTGAAGATGGTCATAGTGCTCTCCTTGATTGACTTGACCACAGAATCATTGCTAGTAGCCACCAATCGCTTCAATAGTCTGTCTTCCATGGCCTGGTGCTCCAGAGTCATTTCTTCCACAACCCTGACAGTCACTTGCTCTACAAGTTGATTAATCATGTTGGCAGGAAGTGGGGTCTGGAACAGGTGCTGCAGGTTCAGGGTGAACTGGTGGTGCAGGTGCTACTTCTTCCTGATCTATGGGATCTTGGACATGTTCAGATGAGTAGGAGGCAGAGGGATTCACTTCTTCTTGTTCAAGTCCCTCTTGAGGTTGTCCCTCTTCAATGTGAATTACTGGTTGAGGTATGGAAGGGGTGTGACTTCTGCCAAAAGGATGCAACCCCATTTTCTTGAGGGTAGTTAGATCACATCTAAGGGTCTCTTTATTATGATCTTCTTCAAGCCAAAAGATCTTGTTGCTGGATAGGATGAAGGAGATAAGCTGAGCAAAAGGGAGAGGAGTCTTCATAGTCTTGGTCTTTTGGAACCTCAGAAATTCCTCACAGATGACTTTCCCAAAATTGATAGGACCTTTGTTGATCAACATGGGCAGAATGGGGTTGTCAATGTCAAGGATCAGAGTGAAATTGCCTGCTTTGTTCACCATACATCTGGAGTAGGCATAGTGGATGACTCTGTAAGCAAGAGGCAGTTGAGCTGGCTTAAGATTTCATTGGATTAGACTGTATGGACTGGAAATCTTTTCGAGCTCTTCATCAGAGAATTTTTCTTTTTCTTGCCAGGTATTGTACTCTTCCATCTCTGGTCCATCCATGTGAAGCCACTGGTTCAGAAGTTTCCAGTCAAAAGAGAAATTCTTGCCTCTGACCTTTGATGATATTGTGATCCCTGTGACTTTTCCCTCTGACTCAGTAGCATGAATCTTCAGATTGGAGTAGAAGGCCTTGATGACTTTTTCATTGTAGTGCTTTTTGATACCTATCCACTGCTTATATGGCTCTAACCATTCAGACACAGGATAGCTATTTTTCTCCAGATAGGCAATATCCATATACCCACACCTTCTATGCAAAGATCTCCTCTGAATATCTTCTGAGGCATCTTCAATAGGACCCTGAGCAAAAGATGAATCAATAGGGACTTCTGTATCCCCTGAGATGAGTTCTTTGACTCAGACTTTAGAGGGACTTTTCCCTTGAGACTTGGATGCACTGCCCCTAGTTTTGGCCATTGATGATGATGGTTGAGAGGTTGAGGGAACGGGGTTTGAAGGAGGGGAAGGATGTCTGAATGTTAAGGCTGGATCTCCTTGGGGTAAAGGAACTGTATCAGGAATGACTTGGTCTTTGGTATACGCATTTTGGGTGCCATGGGAAAGGTTTATATAGAGGGCTTAAGGGATATGACTAATAATTCTAAGAGATGTAACAGGTTGGGAAGAGTTATGGCTAATGATGATTCGAATAATGGCTTCGGTTATGATGGTTACGAGAGGGTTTGATGATTCTAACGTTAGGGTTTGATGAGAAATGAAAAGATTAGGTTGAGAGTGAATGCAATATGGTGTGAAATGATGTTACAGTTACATATGTCAAGTATATATGAGATAGTGAGCACAGAAAAGTATGCAACTGTCAAAAAAAGTGTACGTTACAAATGTTACCGTTGGCGCCTCATCGATTACGTGTCCCCTGTAATCGATACAGGGTATAGTCTTTGATCGATTGGATACGTCTAATCGATTAGGTATTGTTGTGATCGATAGGTCCATGCTGAGTAATCAATCCCCAATCGATTACTCCTTCCTTGTAATCGATCAGAGAGCTTTGATCGATTGCAGTCTCCTTCCTAATTGATGCTCCATTCTTCTCTCATTGATGCCTAATCGATTACAAAACGTGTGCTATGATCGATCAGGGCTGCCTAATCGACACTCCGATGCCTAAGTTAGTATCTTATCATCAAAACATAATTTAAATGAAATCAGATGAGTTGAGGGTTAGATATAGTTTTACAATTCATTGGGGTTTACTATTCCCAATTCTCTTCTAATAAACAAGAATTGTTTAGCTGCCAAAGGTTTGGTGAAGATATCTGCTAGTTGCAAGTGAGTGGAAATAAATTCCACTTTGACATCCTTCTTTTGAACATGATTTATGATGAAGTGATGTCTAATGTCAATATGATTAGTTCTTGAATGATGCACTGATTCTTGGCCAAACTGATTGTGCTTGTGTTATCATAGAGGATTAGAACTTTTGAGAATTCCATTCCTAAATCCTTCAGCTGATGTTTGAGCCATAGAACTTGACCACAACAGCTTGCAGCTGCAATATACTCAGCTTCTGTAGATGATAGAGAAACACAGTTTTGCTTTTTACTTGCCCAAGAGATTAAAGATCCTCCCAAAAACTCTCATTGACCACTGGTGCTTTTTCTATCAGTTTTTTACCCAGCATGGTCTGAATCTGAGTAGGCCATGAGATACTCTTGGGTTCCCTTAGGATACCATAGCCCCAGCTCCTGAGTTCCAACCAGGTATCTCAAGATTCTCTTAACACATGTGTGATGGGATTCCTTTGGATTGGCTTGATATCTGGCACACATCCCCACACTAAACTGAATGTCTGGTCTACTAGCAGTTAGGTATAGGAGTAATCCAATCAGACCTCTATATGTAGACTGGTTGAAGTCTTTTCCCTTTAAATCAGCATCTAGTAATGCAGTGGAACTCATGGGAGTCTCTTCTTCTTTGGATAGATCCATCCCAAACTTCTTTAAGATCTCCTTTACATACTTGGTTTGTGAAATGAATATCCCATCTTTTCTTTTTTTAATTTGAAGACCTAGGAAGAAGTTCAGTTCTCCCATCATGGACATTTCAAACTCTCCCTGCATAGTCTTAGAAAATTCCTCACAAAGAGATTCATCAGTAGCACCAAAAATAATATCATCTACATATATTTGTACAACAAGCATGTTCTTCTTTTTATGCAAAATAAATAGAGTGGTGCCTACTTTTCCTCTTGTAAAACCCTTTTCTAATAAGAAGTTACTTAATCTTTCATACCAAGCCCTTGGTGCTTGTTTAAGTCCATATAATGCCTTTTTGAGTTTGAAAACATGGTCTGGTTTAGAAGAATCTTCAAAACCTAAGGGTTGTTCAACATATACTTCTTCCATGATATAACCATTAAGAAAAGCACTTTTTACATCCATTTGATAAAGCTTAAAATTTTTGAGGGATGCAAAGGCCAACAGGAGTCTTATTGCTTCCAGTCTTGCAACTGGGGAAAAAGTTTCCTTATAATCAATGCCTTCTTCTTGGTTGTATCCTTTAGCTACTAGTCTTGCCTTATTTCTGACCACAGATCCAGATTCATCAAGTTTTTTTTTGAAAACCCATTTGGTTCCAATAATAGGGTAATTTGAAGGTCTAGGAACCAAATCCCAAACTTGACTTCTTTCAAATTGATTGAGCTCTTCTTGCATTGCAACTATCCAATCACAATCTGTTAGAGCTTCTTCAATGCACGTAGGTTCTATTTCGGAAATAAAAGCAGAAAAGTGCATTTCATTTTGAATTTGGTTTCTAGTTTTAACACCCCCATTAACACTACCAATGATTTGCTCAGGTGGATGATCCCTATGATGTCTTCATGCTGAGGGTCCAGCTGGTGCATCAAGAGGATCATCCTCTTGGCCTTCTTCATGTGATTCATTCGATGGTGTTAATGATTGTGTAGAAGTTTTAGGCCTTTTTGGAAAGTCTGATTCTTCTTCTGATATAGGATGATGTTCAGAGTCAGTTTCATCAAATACTACATGGACTGACTCTTCAACAGTAGATTTTCTTTCATTAAAAACTCTATAAGCCTTAATTCTATTAGAATAGCCAATAAAAATTTCAAAATCAGCTTTAGGATCGAATTTACCTAAGTTTACCTTCCCATTGTTGTGGATGAAGCATTTGGAACCAAACACCTTGAGATGGCTTACATTTGGCTTCCTTCCTTTGTAAAGCTCATATGGAGTCTTATCCATACCCTTTCGTATGTAGGCCCTGTTTGATATGTAACAAGCAGTACTCATTGCATCTGCCCAAAACACTTGAGATACTTCCTTTTCATTAAGCATTGTTCTGGCCATTTCAGTGAGTACTCTGTTCTTCCTTTCCACCACACCATTCTGTTGAGGAGTTTTGGGAGCTGAGAAGTTATGATTTATGCCATTTTCTTCACATAGTTCTAGAAAGTCTTGATTTTCAAATTCTCCTCCATGATCCGTCCTAATTGAACTGATTTTCTTGTCTTTTTCATTCTACACTTTCTTAGCAAACAGGTAAAAGGCATTAAAAGTTTCCTGCTTGGAAGAAAGAAACATAGTCCAAGTGAACCTAGAATAGTCATCCACAATTACAAGAGTGTACAGACTTCCTCCTAGACTTTTTACTCTTGCTGGACCAACCAATTCCATATGGGTTAGTTCTAGGGGTCTAGTAGTGAAGACTTCCTTCTTAGGTTTGAAAGAGGACTTTGTTTGTTTCCCCTTTTGACATGCTTGACACAACAAATCAGATTTTACCTTCATATTAGGTATGCAGATAACTAGATCCTTTTTTATTAGTTTCTCTAATTGAGTCATATTTACATGAGCTAATCTTTTATGCCATAGCCAATAGCTGTCAGAATTGCTTATAAAACATTTTTCAGAGAATTGCTGATTTAGATCTACTGTATACAAGTTTGCATTTCTGTTAGCTTTCAATCTACATTTAAGGTTTGTTTTATCTATAGCTAATTATTTCTTATCTACTATAAGACATTCATTTGAGTCAAACATTACCCAGTTACCTTTGTCAGTTCTCTGACTGACACTTAGCAAATTGTGGCAGAGACCTTCCACAAGATAGATATCTTTGACAGCTCCAATTTCTCCTATTCCAGCGATTTTTCCTGACTGGTTTCCACCAAAACTGACTTTGGCCCCATCTTTTATGATCAAACTGTCAAATTTCTCCTTCTCACCAGTCATGTGTCTTGAGCATCCACTATCTATATACCATTTGCTGTTGTTGGATGCTTTAAGACAAACCTGCACAGACTAAACATATTTAGGTACCCAAAGTTTATTGGGTCCTTTGGGATTAGTTTGCTGCCTTTGATCCAAATGGACTTTAGGGTGGTGTGTCCCTTTAGGGACCCATTTGTACGACCCAGATATGCCATGTTTCTTAGGATAACAAGTTGATTCAGTATGACCCTTTTTGTTACAGAAATTGTAGAAGCTAAAAGGTGATGAATAATCTGAGGCCTTTCTGAAAAATTTCCAGTATGATTTCTCTTTAGATACAAACTTCTTTTCTTTCAGAGTTTTGGGAGTTGGATCATAACCTATCCCAGTTTTATCTCTATACGCTTTTTGATTCATTAGCATAACATCAAGTATTTCTGTGCTCTTGGTGAACTTCTTTAAAATCACAGAGATTTTCTCATTTTCTTTCAGAAGCTTTTCACAATTTTTGCAATCAGAATTTTCTTGAAAAACTTTTTCTGAAATCTGTTTGCATTTCTCACAATCAAGTTTTTCATCTTTCTTTTCAAGTTCTTTGTTTTTCTTTCTCAAAACAGACACTTCTTTTGCTAGTTTCTCAAATTCAACATGTATATCATCATATGCATCTTGAAGTTCTTGAAAAGATGGGTTAGTAGGATATACCTCACTATCGGATGATTCCTCTTGAGCTACCAAACAAAGGTTGGCTACTTCCTTAGTAGAGCTGGTAATTCGGGCCAAGCCCATCGGGCCGGCCCTTTTAGGCCCTGGCCCTTGAAGGGCCGGGCTTTGATTTTGGAGGCTTCAAAAAGGAATCGGGCTTCACGGGCTGGCCCTGTAGGGCGGAGGGCTTCAAAGGGCCGGCCCTGTAGGGTCGAGGGCCGGCCATTTAAGCCTGTCACATATATATTGTTAGAATCTTAAGTTTTGATGAGGACTGGACCCTTTAGATAACATAAGTTAAATGGACAGATAGAATATAACTTAGTCAGAAAAGAATTAAGATAAGAATCAAGCTATATGACTAAGGAAAAGTTTAAGTTATCTAAACGTTGAACAAGTAAAATCCTATAGATAACAGATATACTATCGCTAGACTGAGAGCCTATCGCTAATAAATGAAGAGATAAGGATAATAATAGCTAATGAAGTCTTGGCAATAAACTGAAAGTAAACATTCCTATCGCTAAGAACTTCACTATCGCTAAGATCTCTTAACAGAGAAGACTGATTAGAACAACTCAGTATTAAACCATAGTCACTAGCGATAGCACGAATAGCTATCGATAGCAGAACACTTGGTCATTCAGATAAGTTACTATGTAGAGCTAATGACAACCTATCGATAACATAGCTTCTAGCGATAACGAGTTTAGCTATCGATAATGAAATCACTGGCTAAAATAACTTGACTTTCTGATAGCTAATATATTATCTGTATATACTGAGCTAATGAATCCTACTAGTGATAACACCAACTGTGCTTCACATGAATACTTGTTTGACTAACAGTCTAAGTGCAGGATTAACACTATGATGCTAGCGATAGCATAGGATGCTAGCGCTACTGAAAAAGCTGCTACACAAGTACAATGTTGCAGGTAGTTGGTAGTCAAAGTCTCTATCTCTCATAACTCATCTTCTGTAAGAATTAAATGAAGTAAGAGAAGAAAGATGACTAAAATGAAGACCAACATTAAATGTCAACGGCGAGGAGCTTCCAACGGACATATTCAAACGGATTCATGAAGCTGAAAGAAAAAGGAAAACTGTGAAGAGATATAAAAGCCAAGTCTTGAGCATTTATGAAGTAGAGAACAAGCTGACGAACAAGCATTCATTATTTCTCATCTACTCACTAGTCAAAGCTTTATTATTCTTAGTGAGTTTATCTGTACTTTAGTGATTAACAAAATCTGTTCATTAAGTGAACGCATTTATTGAAATCATCTACTGTTTGAGGTTGTTCTTAAGTCTGGGACTTTAGAACAGGGTTGTAGTCTTACAACTTGTAAGGGGAGTGTTTAGAGGATGTCTAAAACTCTGTCATGTAAAGGTTGGCAGGTGAACCTAGTTTGTAAAACCTATGGTTTAGTGGAACCCAACGAGGAGTTGGAGAACTGGATGTAGGCAATGTTTGGCCGAACCAGTATAAAGAATTGTCTTTAAGTTTTAAAGTTTAATTTTTAAAACGCACAATTCACCCCCCATCTTGTGCGTTTTGCCACCTTCATATATATATATTTTTAAAAAATTAACAATTACAAAATAAAAAAATTAATTAAAGGTAAAAAAAACCATAATACCTAATTCCCAATATTTGTTATTGTTTGATAATTTCTTAGTAAGTGACTTATTTATAAATATGGACAATATTTATTAAAATAATTAATTAAAAATAAACATATATTTTGTGACTTATATAAAATATGGACAATATTTATCATTTCTTGATAATTTCTTAGTGTTTGTTGCTTATTGGTGTTTGTATTGTAAATTAAAATTGATATTTATGTTGACGATAATGATTTTTTTGCTTTAATTTTTTCTATAGAAAAAGATTAAAAAATAGTGTATGTGTCTTAATCGGGCCGGGCTGGGCTTTGAAAAATAGGGATATTTGAACTACCCGAGCTTTTCGGGCCGGCCCTTTTAAGGCCATGGCCCTTGAAGGGCCGGCCCTGATGCACAGCTCTATTCCTTAGCATCACTAGTCTCCTCTGTTAGAATCTTAAGTTTTGATGAAGACTGACCCCATAGATAGCATAAGAAAATAAGCGTAAGTTACCTTTGAATTTATGAGTAAAACCTGATAGGTAACAAATCACTATCGCTAGAGCTAGAATCTATCGCTAATGAAAGGCTCAAAGCAAATGGAAACTTAGCAGAACACTGAGATAAAGATATATCTATCGCTAAGAGTATTCCTATCGCTAATAGACAAAGAGCCATAGCAAGTGAAGACTTAGAAATAACAAGGTTAATATCTATTGCTAAGTCATTCACTATCGCTAAGAAAGATCCTATCGCTAGAAGTTCATAGATAACATGGGCTCATGAAAGTGAGGACAAATAGCAGAAATATAGATCAAAGTCCTTGAGCTAATAGAATCAGCTAGTGATAACAGGTTAAGCTATCGATAACAAAGTGCTTCAGTTAATAGACATTCAGATAGCTAGTGCCTGAGAGGAAGAATTATCTTGTGATAACATAGTTGCTAGCGCTAACACGATTAGCTATCGATAGAAGGATACCTTGAAATACCTTTGAATAATCATCTCAGTATCCTTAAAGCTAATAAGCAATCAAGTAACTAGCGATAATGGGATTAGCTATCGATAGAAGAATGTTTGTTGATATGATATAGCTAGTATGCTGAACAATTGAACCAAGAGTATGCTCTGATAACTTAGACAATCTTAGCTGATATATATTGTCTCTATCTCATTGAGCTAATATACAAAGCTTGCGATAGCATCTGCTGTGCATTATATAGTTACTTGTTTAGCTAACAGCTCAAGTGCAGGATTTACTCTATGCAGTTAGCGATAGCAAAACGTGCTAGCGCTACTGAAAAAACTGCTATGCAGGTACAGTTTGTACGGATGCTCAGAATGCTGAGTTTATCTCTCTCTTAGCTCACCCTACTCAAGAGTAGTTGAAGCTAGAGTAGAAAGTTAAGCCCGATGAAGAAACTGCATTTAATGCCAACGGTTATGAGCTCCCAACGACTAAATTCAAACGGCTTCTTAAAGTTGAACGCTAGGGCAAAATCTGAAAAGAGATATAAATACAGAACTCGAGCATTTATGAAAAAGACAACGAAAAACGAGAATATTCACGAACTCATTAATTGCTCTCTGTTTTCTGTATTTATTGTATTAGAGATTTTATCTGTACTTAAGTGTTTATCAAAATCAGTTCATTAAGTGAACATACTTATTGAAATCCTCTACTATTTGAGGTTGTTCTGAAAGCTTGGTGCTTTAGAACAGGGATATTACCTTACAGGTAGTAAGGGGGAGTGTTTAGAGGGATTCTAAAACTCTGTAAAGGTTGACAGGTGAACATGTGTTGTAAAACCTGTGGTTAGTAGAACCCAACAAGGTGTTGGAGAACTGGACGTAGGCAATGTTGGCCGAACCAGTATAAAGTTTTAGAGTTGCATTTATTTGTTATCATTTTAATTTTTGAAAGCACAATTCACCCCCCCTCTTGTGCGATTGCCTCTTTCATCCTCATCTGAACTGTCTCCCCATATAGACGAAACATAGGCTTTCTTTCTTCCTTGGAACTTCTCCTTCTTTTTCTCTTTCTCCTTAATTCTTTGAAGACTTGGACATTCTGCCTTGAAGTGTCCAGGCTTCTTGCATTCATAGCACACATGAACACTTTTCTGGGAGTCCTTTCTGATGTTGCTTGAGCCACCTCTCTGGTATCTCCCTCTATTTTTGAAGAACTTTCGAAATTTTCTGACCATAAAGGCCATCTCATCATCATCTAGTTCTTCCTCATCTTCCTCATCCTCATCATCTTTTGTAGAGGCTGATAAGGCAAGATTCTTTTTCTTCTTGTCTCCATAGAGTTCTCTTTGTACTTTGATGGTTGTTTCATACTTAGCTAGACTTCCAAATAATGATGTGATGGAGCTCATAAATTATCCTCTCATTTCTTGGATTGCAGTAGCTTTCATCTGCCATTCGGGAGTCAGGATCTTCAAGATTTTGGAGACTTGTTCTGTCTCTGAAATCCTTCTTCCGAGAGTTGTAAGGTTGTTGATCAAGTGAGTGAATCTGATTTCCAGCTCCCTGATTGGCTCTCCTTCTTCCATCTTGAATAAATGAAAATCAGTAATTAGTTGCTCTACTCTTCTTGTCTTTACTCCACTGGTTCCCTCATGAGCAACAGCTAAAGCATCCCACATTTCTTTGGCAGTCTCCAGATGACACACTCTAAAATATTCCTTTTAACTTAGGGCATTCTGAAGAATCAAGACTGCTCTGCTGTTTAGTTCTATATCACCTTTGTCATCATCAGAAAACTCTTGAAGAAGCTTTGGCACTTGAACTCCATTCTCTACTTTCATAGGAATGAGGTTTCCTTCTTCAACTATCCTCTAGAGATCATATCCGGATGATTTGATAAAAACCTTCATTTTATCTTCCAGAAGGTATAATGTTCACCATTGAATTCAGGAGGTTTGTTGATTGAGCTGCCTTTTGGAAGCACATTATCATATCCTACCATCTTAGATCTTTGCTTCTCCTGATCGTGGGATCAGTGAGTTCTGAGAAGACCAGGCTCTGATACCAAATGTAATAGGCAGGAATGCACAAGAGAGGGGGTGAATTGTGCTTTTTGAAATTTAACTTGAATGACAACACAATTTATACTGGTTCAGCCCAAACTTGGCCTACGTCCAGTTCTCCAACCTTCAGTTGGGTTCCACTAATACTTCAAGATTAAACCAGGCTCTTGACAGCCTTTACAGGTGACAGCAAGGAACTTCTCTCTTTACTGATCACTCCCCCTTACAACTTGTAAGATTACACCCTACTCATAAGATCCCACTATCTTAAGAGTAATCCTCACTTGATAACAGATACAGAAGAATAGTTCACTCTTTTGAACAGATTATGTTACACACTGAAGTATATCAAATCAAACAAGCTTTCTAAAGATTGGTGAGTATTGAATGCAGTGGTTGTAGATAATCAATATGGCAATCAATGTTTTTAACCAACTTCTTCATAGTAGCTTTTATAGTCTCTTCTAGAGATTTTCCCACTGTGAAGTTATAGCCGTTGTATGTCTGGAGAGTTGGTTAATTGTATGTAGTGTTGAGGTTGTATTCTGAGATGCATTAACTCCATTGTACTTGTCTTGCTTCTGCTTATCTCTCCTCATTTATCGCTGGAAGTGGTAGGTGAGTTCTAACGGCTCTAAGGATCAGATTACGTGCTAACATTAACTTCCTTAAGTAGGTCTGTGCACTTCTGTACTTGGAAAGCTTAAAATATGCTTAGCCATTGATTTTGAATAATTCCTATCGCCACTTCGATTATAGCCTCTAATCTATCACAGGGAATGGTTTCTAATCGATCACATATCGATTACGCATAGGTTACATCCTGCATCACTGAATATCAAGTTGGAAAATCATTCGTCTAATCTATTACAGGGAACCCTAATCGATTAGGCATATCTAATCTATTGAAATTTAGATTATATGATTCTTTGATTAATTGCATAATATCCTCTAATCGATTATAGTATTCTGATCTATTATGTCTTGATCGATTATAGCTCTCTAATCGATTAGGCTTATTCTTCTTAATCGATTATTGCTCTCTGATCGATTATGCTAAAATCCCGTAATCGATTATATGTCTCTAATCGATTATGCTAATTACTCTCATCGATTATAGGTCTCTCTCATCGATTAGGCGGCCATATTCGTAACTTCTAATATGAACTTACCTTAACTCTAATCGATTAGGCTTCACTACTACAGAAAGGCCTTTTCACGTCCTTAATTAACGTCTGTCAATCGAAAAAGAGACATTGAAAAAATCCTGGTGGCATTTATTTAATTAAATTTATGGTTGAGGAAGAAACCAAGTCACACAAATTTTTAATATGTGACGTCGTTAAAAACGACGTCACATAGTAGAATATATGTGACGTGGTTTATTTAGAAACCACGTCACATATATTCTAATATGTGACGTTGTTAGATATTAAAAATATGTGACTTTGTTTCCCTCAAAACGATGTCACATATTAAAAATATGTGACGTCGTTTTGAGGGAAACAACGTCACATTGACGTCGTTTCTAACGACGTCACATATCAGCTTATATGTGACATTGATAATAAAAAAAATTCAAATAAAACCTTTAGCTTCCCTCACCACACCCCCACCCCCAAAAATTTCATTACCCTCCAGCGCGCGCTCTCAGCTTCTTCACCACACAAAAAATCTGAAAAACCTCATCTTTTTAGCCTCACCCCTCAGCTGTCTCCCTCAGCTTCGCCATTGAAGCTCTCAGATCTCTCCCTCAGCTTCGGTTGAAGAAGAAGCTCTCAGCTCTCTGCAATCAGGTGCAAAATCTTCTCCATTTTCGTCCAAATCCTGTCACCCTCCTTGCATTTTCGTTTCTGTGTTCTTGGTTTTCTTTTCCCTTGCATTTTCGTTTTCTGGGTTCTGGTGGGTGTTGGTTTCCTTGCATGTTGAAATTTCTATGAACTCATTTTCCCCTGCATTTTCGTTTTCATTTTGTTGTGTTTATTTCTAGGTTTGATTGCTCTGTTTTGATTAATTTGTTTAGTTGATTATTGTCCAGTTCGTCTCTGATTTCTTGTTGATTTTGGAATGCTGCCACATGGTTTCTTCCTTGCTCGTTTTTCTGCCGTGCAATTCTTTGAATTGCTAGTTGTGATTTTCTGGGTTTAATCTAACAAGGGGGAAAACAAATAGTACATGTGTATAATGGTGTTTAGAAATGCTTTTTGATTGATATGTTTCTCTATACATTATTTGGGTGATTATGCTGTAATATATTGATAAGAGGTGATGATGTTTAAATGTTAATTAGTGAAGTGTAAATCATTGATTAAATAATTAAGGACTAGTAAGAGAATGGTATGGCTTATGTTCTTAAGCTGAAAAGGGAATTAAAAGTGTAACATCCTAAAAAATTAATTTTGTTTAGTGATTTTTATCTATTATTTTAATAATTAATTTGGGGAAATTATGATTTATCTTGTTAAAATTGAGTGTTTTAATATCTTAAATAAATATGTGTATATGTGTATCTATAGATATATATATAAATAGTAGGACTAGGTGGGATACTAAATTAATTATAATTAAGTAACTTAATATTTTTTTTATAAATATATGAGTATATATATAAATATAATTAAATATAAATATATATAATATACATCTAAGTGCACCACCATATTTATGGGACACACACCAACTACACTAATTGCCACTACCATTTTGTTGTGGAAGACAAGAAGGCATTAGGCCTAATTTTCATCATTTTATATAATATAAGTGTGCATTATATACTAGTGTAGGATGCATATACATTTTTTTTTATTCTTTGTTTTTGCACACCAACTACACTAATTGCCACTACCATTTTGTTGTGGAAGACAAGAAGGCATTAGGCCTAATTTTCATCATTTTATATAATATAAGTGTGCATTATATACTAGTGTAGGATGCATATACATATTTTTTATTCTTTGTTTTTGCATATAAATAGGTGTGCATGGCACACAAGAATTCACACCAATTTCTAATGTGATTGAGAGTAAGAACATGTATTAATGTGCTTGAGAGAGAAAGAGAGAAATAGGGAGAGACTTAGGCTAGAGTTTGAGGTAGTGAAAGTCTTAAGAATTCATATTTATTTTAGTGAGTTTGATTGGTGTCAAATAGCACAAGGGGAAACTGTACTATTGTGAAATCGGTGCAAGCTGCAGATAACTACTTCTGTTTGTTTGCGTGTGTGTGTGGGTTAGTAAGTTTTTGGAACTTGAATTTTCTAATTTTCTATGGAACAGAAATTTGAAGAATTATTTTATAATATAAACGTTTGGTGGAGTATGTATTTTAAATGGCATGAAGGTGTGAACTTATATGTTTTGGAAATTATAGTATTTATTAAAGATATCTGCATGATTAAATCTGAAAATTTCTGGACTGGACTTTGTGCCATAAGTTGGATTTGGACATTTATGACGTGTTGTGTTGATTGTGTGAACACCGAATAAATAAATAAATAAAAATGCCATCGCGCGGTGAGGTTCCTTGTTGGCCCACAAGGATTAAATATTATAAAACGGAAAGACGAATTGGGGAGATCGCCCCCGGTCTCAGGCGAGGGTTGTGAGTCCCTACTGGACCGTATAATATCGGTGTTATTAATTGTTTGGTTTTATTTATCTAAGTATTGGATTATAATATATGAATGTGAATATGTGATTTTATGTGTGATTTGAGGAATTGTTACATGAAAATAATTTATGTGGGACTATATGTTATGATATTATCATGCATCTAAATGATAACTGCCTCATGTTTTCAATTCAATTATACTTAATAATATTCCACTGAACACCTTGCTGACACACACCGCACGTAGGCGAGCAGTTAGTAGTTACCTGGGTCTACCCCACTCTATCTTATTTTTACAGGTCCTAGCAACACAGTAGGAAACCAAGGGAAGGATCTGGAAATACCTCACTAAACTTGTGAGCCTCTGGACTGGAGAGTCAGAGATTATTGCCACAATTAGGGACATGTTGCATTTAAATTTGCTTCCGCTCACTTTTAAGTTTGTTGTTTATTTTGAACTAAAGATTTTAATATTAGCAAGTGTTGGTTTAATTGACTGTTAATTATTCCTTTTGGATCAGTCCTTGTTCAATGAGCTTTATCATTTGATAATTATCATTGAACGATTAAATTCCGAGTTTGAATATGAACATTGTGTGAGTTGTTATAAGTATTAATGTTTTTGGATGTTATTTTAATTATTATTATAAAATATTTATTATTGGAAATTTATTAATTGATTTATTTAAATGATGAGCTGAGATTTAATTATCCATGTTAGTCCGTTTACACTGTTTAGAAGAATTCTTTTCTAACATGGATAATTTGGTTAAAGTACGTTAAATCTTTTCTAACCATGATAGACATTCTTTAGTAGAAACATTATTTGCTATCATGGTTAGACAATAAATTGTAAATTATTTAAAATTATGAAAAATCATTTTCTAACTATGTTAGTGATTTTACTAAGTTGAATACTTTTCTAACATAGTTAGTCAATAAATAATTTGTAATTGTTAAATGGTAATTTAAAATGTATTAAAAAGTATAATTAGGTAGCGATTGTTACAGTTGGTATCAGAGCCAAGGTCGATGGCTTGGGGTTCAATTACTTGTTCTTGTTATTGGCTCATATGTTGCATTTGCATTAGTACAAGTGGCAATAATTTTCCGATCCTTTCCCTTTATTATTTTTATATTATATAGAATTTCTTATTAGTATAACTTCCCCCGTAGGTGGGTGGGGAGTATGGCTCGTCCTAGGAGATCAGGCACAGAAAACGACCAATCTAGGAGATCAGGCACAGAAAATGACCAACCTCTTCCAAATCCTGAGTATGAAGCTCTAGTGGCTCAAGTTAGAGTAGAGATGAGAGCTGAATTAGAGCAGAGAGTTGCAGCAGCGAATGAAGAGAATGAAAGGAGGATAGCCCAATTGATTGCAAATTTTCAGGCTCAGCTTCAGGGTGGTGGTGAATCTGAGAGCCAAGAAGTGTCCTCAAGAGTTAGGAATGAAGGGAATTTGAATTATCCTCAGCCAGAGGATCTGAGTGTGGAAAGGGTTTGGAAAAGTATTGATCGCCATCATCCGAAGCCGTTCAGAGATAGGTGGAGCCCTCTTGGGGCAAAGGCTTGGATAGAGAGGTTGGAAGCTATTTTTGCCGCAGTGGCTTGTAATCCTTACCAAAAAGCGAGGGCTGCGATCCTCCTCCTGGAAGAGGAGGCTTTAGCTTGGTGAAAGAGTGTATCTAGAGATGATTCCTTGATGACTTGGGAGGTCTTTAAGGAGAAGTTCTTGGGTTACCATTTTCCCCCTTCTCTTAGGAAGGAGAAGGAGACAGCATTCTACCATCTTGAGCAGGGAGATATGTCAGTGGATGAATTCATTGCCACGTTCATGGAGTTGACTCGTTATGTTTCTTTTCTTCAGCGCCAGGATGATCCAGCCTGGCGTACTGAACAATTGATTGAGAAGACTAGGCCTGATCTGAGGCTTCAAGTATATGGAAAGGAATATGGGAGTTTTGAGGAAGCTTGTGAAAAATTGAGGACAGCAGATCGTTTGATGAGGGAGGCAGCTGCAATGACAGCTAAGTTAGGTGGAGGCTTAAGACCAGGCCAGCAGGGTCAAGGTAAACCTTTTCAGCCAGCTCAAAGTAGGCCTTTTCATTCCTTTGGGCCTACTGGGGGTATTAGCAAGAAATTTGGAGCAAGCAGTAGTAGCCACTCTAGTGGTTCTGGTAAGAAGAGCTTCTCTGGGAGCTTCAGTCATGGCCGGTCTGGTGGCCAGGGCCGTGGTCAGTCTGGTGGCTTTAGCAGAGGTCAGCCCAACAGCTTTGGGCGTGGTCAATCAGGTGGGGGCCGTCAGGGTTCAGCACCATGGAGGTTTGGATCAGGCAATCAATCTGGGGGAGGTAGTCAGATGACTCATGCAGAATCAATTCAGTCAGCACCAAGTGTGGCTGGTCCTTGCGGCAAGTGTGGTAGGTACCACCAAGGGAATTGCATTCAATGTTATAGTTGTGGTCGTTTGGGTCATACGGCTAAGTACTGTCCTAATGGAGGGCAGCATTATCAGCAGCCAGCGGCTCTAGCTAGTCGTCCGTCAATTCCTGGCAGAATATATGCGACATCAGTTGAGGAGGCAAGTGTGTCTCCTAATATGATCCGAGGTACGGTATCCATTCATGGTCACCTAATTGATGCGATGTTTGATTCTGGAGCTTCGCATTCCTTTATCGCTCTTGATTGTGCACAGAGGCTTAGATTTAAATTATCTGTTATGCCTTATGATATGCGTGTATCTACCCCTGCTGGTGCTATTTTTGAGACTTCTTTGGTATGTAAAAGTTTGGATTTATGGTTTGAGAATCGTGAGTCAAAGATTGATTTAGTTTGTTTGCCCTTGAAGGGGATTAATGTGATAATTGGTATGGACTGGTTAGAATCAAATGATGTAGTCTTACATTGTAAGAACAAAGTAGTATCATATGCCATAAATTACTTGTCTGTTGAGTTAGCTAGGATTCCCTCATTATTATCTGCAACCCGTATGGAGAAGTGTGTAAGGAAAGGCTGTGAGGCCTTCATGATCTTCTTCTCTATTAAGGTTGAGGGTGAAAGTCGTATAGACCAACTAGATGTGGTCAGAGACTTCCCTGAGGTTTTTGCTGATAATGTTTGTGGGCTCCCTCCCAAGAGGGAGGTAGAGTTCACCATTGAGTTAGAGCCTGGTACGGGTCCGATTTCCAAGGCTCCGTATCGGATGGCCCCGTTGGAGTTGGTAGAGCTTAAGAAACAATTAGAGGAGCTGTTAGAGAAGGGACTTATCAGGCCAAGTTGTTCGCCTTGGGGTTCTCAGTATTATTTGTGAAGAAGAAGGATGGCAGCATGCGGCTTTGCATAGATTATCGGCAGTTAAATAAGGTGACTATTAAGAATAAGTACCCGTTGCCGAGGATAGATGACTTATTGGATCAGTTGGCAGGAGCTTCAGTATTCTCCAAGATTGATTTGCGGTCCGGTTATCACCAGTTGAGGGTTAGAGCAAAGGATGTTCCTAAGACAGCTTTTAGGACAAGGTATGGTCACTACGAGTTCTTGGTGATGCCTTTTGGGCTCACCAATGCCCCAGCAGTATTTATGGACTATATGAATAGGATTTTCCGACCGTATTTGGATAAGTTTATGATAGTCTTCATCGATGACATATTGATCTATTCCAGAAGTTAGGAGGAGCATCGCGAGCATTTGCATTCTGTATTGCGGGTTCTGAGAGATCATAAGCTCTATGCCAAACTCTCAAAGTGTGAGTTTTGGCTCAAAGAGGTCAAATTTTTGGGGCATGTTGTATCGGCAGAGGGAGTTGCAGTGGATCCAAGTAAGGTTGAGGCAGTTCTTCAGTGGGAATCCCCTAAGTCTGTGGCGGAGATAAGGAGTTTTGTTGGTTTGGCTGGGTATTACAGTCGGTTTATTCAAGGGTTTTCGCAAATTGCTAGGCCTTTGACTAACCTGACTAAGAAGGATAAGCCTTTTATATGGACAGATAAATGTGAGTCAGCATTTCAGGAGTTAAAGACGCGCTTGACGACTGCACCTGTATTGACATTAGTTGATCTTAATCAGCCATATGAGTTGTATACTGATGCTTCTTTGATGGGCTTAGGATGTGTTCTGATGCAAGGAGGAAAAGTCATTGCGTATGCTTCGAGGCAATTGAGGCCTCATGAGGAAAATTACCCAACCCATGATCTCGAGTTAGGAGCAGTTGTATTTGCATTGAAGATTTGGAGACATTATTTGATGGGAGCGCAATTTGAAGTATTCAGTGATCATAAGAGTCTGAAGTATATAATGGATCAGAAGGAGTTAAATAATAGGCAGCGTCGTTGGTTGGAGCTCTTAAAGGATTATAAGTTTGAAATCAAGTATCACCCCGGAAAAGCGAATGTGGTGGCAGATGCCCTTAGTCGTAAGGCATCGCATGTGGCCGCTTTGAGGATGGGAGAATATTCTGCATTTGAGGATTGCATGTCATTCATGTTAAAGAGGAAAGATTGACAGCATATCTGGGAGCTGTGGTCGGTCAGTTTGGATTCTTCGAAGATCTGAGGATGGCTCAAGATCGAGATGATTACCTGAAGAAGATTCGCGAAGAGCTCGGTAGTGAGGCATATCCGGAGTATGATGTAAACGAGTTGGGAATCTTAAGGTTCAAGAGAAGGATTTGTGTTCCGAAAGATGATGAGATTAAGAAGACCATTCTTGAAGAGGCTCATAAGAGCAGTTATGCAATGCATCCTGGTGTTTCTAAAATGTATAATGATTTGAAGAAGCTCTATTGGTGGCCTAAGATGAAGTCCGATGTGACTCAGTTTGTTTTGAAGTGCTTGACCTGTCAGAAGGTGAAAATTGAGCATCAAAGGCCAGGTGGCTTGTTGCAGAGTATAGAGGTTCCCCAGTGGAAGTGGGACAGCATATCGATGGATTTTGTGGTGGGCTTGCCGTTGACTCAGTCCGGTCATGATTCAATTTGGGTGATTGTAGACCGATTGACTAAGTCCGCCCATTTCCTTCCGATCAAGATTAACTATCCGTTGACGAGATTGGCTCAGATATATGTGGATGAGATAGTTAGGCTTCATGGCATTCCTGAGAGCATTATTTCGGATCGTGATCCGCGTTATACCTCAGAGTTTTGGAGATCATTGCAGTTAGCTATGGGTACGAAACTCATGTTCAGTACAGCTTATCATCCGCAGACCGATGGGCAAACCGAAAGGACCATTCAGACATTGGAGGACATGCTTAGAGCATGCGCCATTGAGATGCCAGGTAGTTGGGATAAGCATCTTCCATTAGCAGAATTTGCTTATAACAACAGTTATCATTCGAGTATTCAGATGGCTCCATATGAGGCTCTATACGGAAGGAAGTGCCGATCACCGATTTGTTGGACGGAGCTAAGTGAGAGGACCATCATAGGTCCAGATATCGTTGATCAAACATCAGAGAAGATCGCGTTGATTCGTCAGAGGTTGTTAGCTGCTCATAATCGGCAAAAGAGTTATGCCGACCAGCGGCGTAGGCCGTTGGAGTTCAATGTAGGAGATCATGTTTTCCTTCGTGTGTCGCCGATGACGGGTATTGGGAGGTCTATCAAAGCTAAGAAGCTCACTCCCCGGTTTATGGGTCCATTCGACATTATTGAGAGGATTGGATCAGTGGCATATCGGGTGGCGTTGCCTCCACAGTTATCGAATCTTCATGACGTATACCATGTTTCTTAGTTGAAGAAGTATCATCCAGATCCTTTACATGTGATAGAGCCTGACGAGGTCGAGTTGAGGGAGAACTTGACCTATAGAGCAGAGCCAGAAAAGATTTTGGACGTTAAAGATAAGCAATTAAGGAATAGGTCTATTCGATTAGTTAAGGTATTTTGGAGAGGCATGGCTCCAGGAGATGCTACTTGGGAGACCGAGAAGCGTATGAGGCATGAGTATCCCAACCTTTTCGTGGGGTGAGTCTTGTTTTGTTTATTATGTGTTAATTACGTGTTTTAGTTCTAGGTGGAATTTTGGGGACAAAATTTCTAAAAAGGAGGGTAGAGTTGTAACATCCTAAAAAATTAATTTTGTTTAGTGATTTTTATCTATTATTTTAATAATTAATTTGGGGAAATTATGATTTATCTTGTTAAAATTGAGTGTTTCAATATCTTAAATAAATATGTGTATATGTGTATCTATAGATATATATATAAATAGTAGGACTAGGTGGGATACTAAATTAATTATAATTAAGTAACTTAATATTTTTTTTATAAATATATGAGTATATATATAAATATAATTAAATATAAATATATATAATATACATCTAAGTGCACCACCATATTTATGGGACACACACCAACTACACTAATTGCCACTACCATTTTGTTGTGGAAGACAAGAAGGCATTAGGCCTAATTTTCATCATTTTATATAATATAAGTGTGCATTATATACTAGTGTAGGATGCATATACATTTTTTTTATTCTTTGTTTTTGCACACCAACTACACTAATTGCCACTACCATTTTGTTGTGGAAGACAAGAAGGCATTAGGCCTAATTTTCATCATTTTATATAATATAAGTGTGCATTATATACTAGTGTAGGATGCATATACATTTTTTTTATTCTTTGTTTTTGCATATAAATAGGTGTGCATGGCACACAAGAATTCACACCAATTTCTAATGTGATTGAGAGTAAGAACATGTATTAATGTGCTTGAGAGAGAAAGAGAGAAATAGGGAGAGACTTAGGCTAGAGTTTGAGGTAGTGAAAGTCTTAAGAATTCATATTTATTTTAGTGAGTTTGATTGGTGTCAAATAGCACAAGGGGAAACTGTACTATTGTGAAATCGGTGCAAGCTACAGGTAACTACTTTTGTTTGTTTGCGTGTGTGTGTGGGTTAGTAAGTTTTTGGAACTTGAATTTTCTAATTTTCTATGGAACAGAAATTTGAAGAATTATTTTATAATATAAACGTTTGGTGGAGTATGCATTTTAAATGGCATGAAGGTGTGAACTTGTATGTTTTGGAAATTATAGTATTTATTAAAGATATCTGCATGATTAAATCTGAGAATTTCTGGACTGGACTTTGTGCCATAAGTTGGATTTGGACATTTATGACGTGTTGTGTTGATTGTGTGAACACCGAATAAATAAATAAATAAAAATGCCATCGCGTGGTGAGGTTCCTTGTTGGCCCACAAGGACTAAATATTATAAAACGGAAAGACGAATTGGGGAGATCGCCCCCGGTCTCAGGCGAGGGTTGTGAGTCCCTACTGGACCGTATAATATCGGTGTTATTAATTGTTTGGTTTTATTTATCTACGTATTGGATTATAATATATGAATGTGAATATGTGATTTTATGTGTGATTTGAGGAATTGTTACATGAAAATAATTTATGTGGGACTATATGTTATGATATTATCATGCATCTAAATGATAACTGCCTCATGTTTTCAATTCAATTATACTTAATAATATTCCACTGAACACCTTGCTGACACACACCGCAAGTAGGCGAGCAGTTAGTAGTTACCTGGGTCTACCCCACTCTATCTTATTTTTACAGGTCCTAGCAACACAGTAGGAAACCAAGGGAAGGATCTGGAAATACCTCACTAAACTTGTGAGCCTCTGGACTGGAGAGTCAGAGATTATTGCCACAATTAGGGACATGTTGCATTTAAATTTGCTTCCGCTCACTTTTAAGTTTGTTGTTTATTTTGAACTAAAGATTTTAATATTAGCAAGTGTTGGTTTAATTGACTGTTAATTATTCCTTTTGGATCAGTCCTTGTTCAATGAGCTTTATCATTTGATAATTATCATTGAACGATTAAATTCCGAGTTTGAATGAGCCACAATTAGGGACATGTTGCATTTAAATTTGCTTCCGCTCACTTTTAAGTTTGTTGTTTATTTTGAACTAAAGATTTTAATATTAGCAAGTGTTGGTTTAATTGACTGTTAATTATTCCTTTTGGATCAGTCCTTGTTCAATGAGCTTTATCATTTGATAATTATCATTGAACGATTAAATTCCGAGTTTGAATATGAACATTGTGTGAGTTGTTATAAGTATTAATGTTTTTGGATGTTATTTTAATTATTATTATAAAATATTTATTATTGGAAATTTATTAATTGATTTATTTAAATGATGAGCTGAGATTTAATTATCCATGTTAGTCCGTTTACACTGTTTAGAAGAATTCTTTTCTAACATGGATAATTTGGTTAAAGTACGTTAAATCTTTTCTAACCATGATAGACATTCTTTAGTAGAAACATTATTTGCTATCATGGTTAGACAATAAATTGTAAATTATTTAAAATTATGAAAAATCATTTTCTAACTATGTTAGTGATTTTACTAAGTTGAATACTTTTCTAACATAGTTAGTCAATAAATAATTTGTAATTGTTAAATGGTAATTTAAAATGTATTAAAAAGTATAATTAGGTAGCGATTGTTACAAAAAGAATGGCTAGCTAATTTGATTTTGTCTAGAACTTTGGGTGATCAAGGTTTTATTGAGCTAAAACAAATATGGAGGTTAATGTGCTAAGAGATTTATTCAAAAGCCATTGTTATTGGTAACTAAATTTGGATTAAAAAGTAATAGGCTTAAGTTTGAGAAATGATGTACATTTTGATTAGTGGAATTTAGTGTTCGATTTGTGTTTTGTGAATTATGCTTGGAAATTTAGTCTTGATCAATGGTTTTGTAAAGAAAGGAGGTTGTGTTTCTAATTATTAGTTGTCTGAAATATGGAAGTAATTGATTTAATATTTCCAAGTGTTCACTACCTTATTCTTCTTAAACATTGATTCCGTGGTTTTGCATGTATGGTTTTAAATGTATTATTTTGAAGTCTAATTCTTTGGTTTGTTGATTATTGGTTGTGTTAAGTGAAGTGTAGAGAGGAGTATCAAAACCATTTAGCTCTTCTGTTGAATCTTGTTGGAGATTTTATTTTTAACCTTTTCCAATATATACAGGTAACTGTTCCAAATCAGAAATCGATTCTTCTAACACATATCACCATAGGGGTAATCTTTGTCTTGATAAGCCACCTAGAGGTATGTTATTGATTTTATCTCCTCCATTGAACAATAAGGAATATGACTATGCTCTTATATTCTTGTGACTACTATGATAATTTCCATTGACAACTTGTGTTTCTCTAATTTTACTTGGCTTGTTTGTGTTTGGTGGTGATTTTTATGCCTGTGGCTTGTTACTCTGTTAAAGCTTTGTGTAAGCCATTGATCTGATTGTTGGTTTGCTCTATTCCCCTGAATTAATATGTGATTTCATTGGGATTTCTAGTTTCATTTTGGATTATCTTAGATTGTAAATGTAATTTTTGGATATTACACTTACAAGGGGAAACTCTGCGAAATTTTTTAAAAAATTTGCATGAAGTGAAGTTAAGTGTATGGCATGCCCATTTCTTCACAAGGTAGTGAGCTAAAATTGACTAATTTGTTGGACATATGGAATAGGTTTAATAGAATGGATCGTTGTTGGATGCATGCATTGAGAACCACTAAAGAGTATCAAATGGGGGTGGAAGAATTTATTAAATTTGCCAAAAGAAACGTGGCTAGTAAGAATGGCATGTATCGTTGCCCTTGTGTGAAGTGTGCAAATGCTTATTGTAAGAGCGTTGATGATATAAGGGATCACCTTCTTTGTGATGGGATCAATCTCCGTTATAAGAAGTGGTGATGGATGATGTTTGTGATGATGGAATGGACGAGATGATCAATGACATTAGGGTTGAGTCATTTTCTGTGGTAGATGAGTTTGAGAAGTTGCAGAGTGATGCAGAGACACCGTTGTTCCCGGGGTGTACTAAGTATACTCGGTTGACCGGCATCCTGAAATTGTTGAAAATAAAGACAGAAAATGGGTGGGCGGACACGGGTTTCTCGCAGTTGCTTGAAGCTTTGAGTGATATGTTCCCTGCCGGCAATGTGCTTCCGAAGCGTATGTATGAGGCTAAAAAAGTTCTAAGCAAGATGGCGGTGGAGTATAAGAAGATACACTCTTGTCCTAATGATTGCGTGTTGTACAGGAATGAGTATGAAGGACTAAAAGAGTGTCCTAAATGTGATACTCCGAGGTACAAGCCGAGAAAGGATGCCGTTAGTGATGATGATGGATCAAAGAAAGGGGTACCTTTGAAGGTAATGTGGTACCTTCCAATTGTACCACGGTTTAAACGCTTGTTTGCAAATGAGGCAGAAGCAAAGAAACTGAGATGGCATTGTGATGAGAGAATCTCCGATGGCAGATATCTCCGGCACCCTGCTGACTCTCATCAATGGAAGAAAATTGATTCAATGTTTCCTGAATTTGGTGGTGAGCCGAGGAATCTTCATCTTGGACTGTGTACGGATGGATTCAATCCTTTCGGGAGTCTCAGTAGCACACATAGTGCTTGGCCAGTTTTGCTGGTCATTTACAACCTACCTCCTTGGTTGTGCACGAAACGCAAATATGTGATGATGTCTATGATGATTTCTGGGCCGAAAAAGCCTGGGAACGATATCGATGTCTATCTTGCACCTTTGATTGAGGACTTGAAGATGTTGTGGGAGGAAGGCGTCGATGTGTTTGATGCGTACAGGCAGGAGACATTCAAGTTGCGAGCTATGCTGTTTACTACAATAAATAACTTCCCTGCATATGGCAATCTTTCTAGTTACAGTGTGAAGGGTTATATGGCATGTCCTATATGTGAGTTGGACACAAACTGCCACCAGCTTAAACATGGAAGAAAGACCATTTACCTCGGCCACAGGAGGTTTCTTGATCGGTTTCATCCTTATCGTAGACTAAAGAAGTGTTTTAATGGCTCATCTGAATATAGATCTGCTCCGACCCCCTTAACCGGGGAGGAAGTTTTCAGCCGTGTTAAGAATGTTAATGTGGTATTCGGTAAGAAACAGAAGAAGAAGACCGGTTCTGAGAAGATCATTTGGAAGAAGAGGTCAATCTTCTTTGATCTACCTTATTGGCGATTTCTGGATGTGAGGCACAGTATAGACGTGATGCATGTGTAGAAAAACGTCGGTGATAGTCTTGTTGGAACGTTGTTGCATATACAAGGGAAGACTAAGGACGGACTCAGTGCATGGTTAGACTTGGTTGAAATGGGTATAAGACAACGGTTGCATCCTATAGTCAGTGAAAATGGAAAGAGGGCTTATATGGAACCTGCTGCTCATACACTCTCTAAACAGGAGAAAAAAAGTCTTTGTGAGTGTTTACGTGGGATCAAGGTGCTGCAGGGTTATTCTTCTAATGTTAGTAGACTTGTGTTTATGAACGATTTGAAGTTAGTTGGAATGAAGTCGCATGATTACCATGTATTGATGCAACAATTCTTACCAGTTGCTATAAGAGGCATTATGCAAGATGATGTGAGGATGACTATAACAAGACTGTGTATGTTTTTCAATGCGATTTGCAGCAAAGTCATCGACATTGAAAAGCTCGACGAGTTGGAAAATGAGGGTTACATTATATTGTGCCAATTAGAGATGTACTTTGCTCCAGCTTTTTTTGATATTATGGTGCACTTGATTGTTCATTTGGTAAGGGAGATAAGGCTATGTGGCCCTGTTTATCTGAGATGGATGTACCCTTTCGAGCAATTCATGAAAGTTTTGAAAGGGTATTCCAAGAACCCACATCGACCTGAGGCATCAATTGTTGAAAGATACTTAGTTGAGGAGGCAATGGATTTTTGCAAATCGTATCTAAAAGAGGTTGAGGAAATCCCCCGACATGAAGATGGGATCGGTAAGGGGGTATGGGGCGTTAAAGTGAAGACTATGTGCCGTGAAGAGGTGTTACAAGCACACCTGTACATATTGAATAATATGGAAGAAGTGAAGCCTTATTTGGACGAGCATAAGAGGATCCTGAAAGAAAAGAACCCGAAAAAGAGTGACATGCATATTTCTAACAAGCATAATAGGACATTTATTGGGTGGTTCAAGGAGTATGTTGAAAAGGAGACTGGTGCGCCGGATACAATAAGATGGTTAGCCGGAGGGCCTCGTTTTGAGGTTATTACATGGTGCTCTTTTGACATAAATGGTTATTCCTTCTACACTAAGGCCCAGGACAATAATAGCAACATGCAAAACAGTGGCGTGATGGTGGTAGCCGAAGCGATGCACTTCTCCAGTTCGAAAGATAAAAACCCAAGATTGGCTTTCATGGCATATTATGGCGTAATTGAAGAAATTTGGGAAGTTAGTTACACAAAGTTCAAAATTCCAATCTTCAAATGCAAGTGGGTTAACAATAGCGCAGTTGTGATTGATCCCCATACTAGTATGATCTTAATTGATCTTCAGAAGGTTGGGTACAGAGATGAGCCTTTTATTTTAGCAAGTCACGCGAAACAGGTGTTCTATGTAACAGATCCCGCAAATAAGCAATTGTCCATAGTCTTGCAAGGTAAAAAGCAAAAGGACCGTGCTCCCAATTTAGATCTAGATGAGATACAACCTTTAGGCACAGGACCACCTGAACCAAGTGAATTTGAATTGGTAGATGATGATGACCAATTTGCCTCTAAAAATGATCATTGTGAGGGGATATGGGATAACATATAAAGTGAGAACCTTTTTGAATTATCATGTATTAATTCTTGTTAATGTTTTTGTTTTGGTTTTGTGAAGGTTGTGGAATTGTGACTCATCACATCTTTGATATGTTAACAGGTACATGGCAGACGGTGATAACAATCAGCAACGGAACGATCCCCCTCGGAGAAAGGGAAGAGGTCCGACGAAGCTCAATGACGTTGTTGTTCGTTAGGGGACAAATGTGCAGCCTATCCGTGTGGATTTTGACGATGACATGAATCCTATCGGGGAAGTTGGTGCGAATTTCGTCAGCTACGTCGGTTTTGTGGTGAGGAACTGGATAAGCATCTTGGATAACGATTGGCGGAAAGTCAACAAAGACGTTAAGGATCAATGATGGTCAGATATTTTGGTATGTTTTATCATTATACTTCTTTTTGTTCCTAATATGTATGTATTCTTATTTCCACTTAATTCAACTAATGTGTTCGTCATTTTTTTAAGCAAAACTTCGATGTCCCAAACACACAATTTTTCAAGGATTTTTGGTTGGGAGAAGGGCGCAAGATGTGGAAGAATTTCAAGAATCTCCTGACCAGAGAGTACGTCTTTGGAGACAAGCAGGGTCAAGATCCGGGTCAGAGCTATCCCAATATTGACCCAGACACTTGGAAGAAGTTTGTTGCATCATAGCTAGACGAAAAGTTCAAGGTCTGTATATTTCATAAATAGCTTTTTAAGTTTGGTTAAAAATTGCACTGTTAACACATTATATTAGTTAACTAACTTAGTCTTAGTTTCACAGGAGGAGAGCGAAAAACAAAAGAAGTGACAAGCGAAGAATATCTATAAGCACACGATGTCTCGGGGTGGTTACAAGTGGCTAGAGAAAAAGTTGACCCAGAAACAAATTGCAGAAATGGAGGAAGCGGCACGGTCCGATCCTACCTTTGTTGTAGAGCCTCTGCCGCCCTTCCCACGTCATACAAAATGGGCTGAGGGAAGGAAGAATAGAGAAGGAAAATTTGTGACTCCGGAGGTTGAGAAAGTTGCACAGAGGATTGTAAGTATTTTACTTGGTTGTTTATGCTTTTAACTTGTGGTTTTGTAGCACATTGCAAATTATGATTTGGTTAGGTCATTACAGGAAGAACTTGAGGAGCAAGCCACCCAAGGGTCCTTCACACCTTCTGGGAGGATGGACATCCTGGCCATGGCAATTGGGAAGCTCGACCACCACGGTCGAGTTATCGGGGAGCCGAGGAATGTAGGGCTGACCAAGTATTTCGGTCGCAAACCCCGATCTTACGCCCGTAGAGAATCCACTGAGGAGATTATGGCCAGGGCTCGGGAGGAGATGAAGGCCGAGTTCCAGGAACAGTTGGATGCACATATCCAGCAGGTTAATGAGCAAATGGCGGAGCAGATCTAGATGCAGGTTGAGGCACAGGTCCGAGCATCTACCATACAGCTCGGACTCACTTCGAATTCTTCTGGACAAAATAATCAGGTTTGATCTTCTACTAAATATGTTGATTTCCATATTCCGGGTTCATCAATTATAGTCTTACTCTGTATATTTTCATCCCTTGCAGGAGTCTCTTGGTACCGCCGGTCCAAGCGGCAAAGACAGCTGCAATCAGCCTGGACAATTAGGATCAATTCATGAGGACGACTCAGATCCCATACCAGAAAACAACCCTGACTATGGAGAGGAGTGTTATCTCCATCTCGATGTCCCTCGCCTACACGCGGTCACCAAAGCTCGCCAGTTCCCGAACGCCTCCCTCATACATAATTTTCCTATTGATGAGGACCAAGTGAAGGTGTCCGTTACAGCTATCCAGAGGAATGAGGCGGGGGCAGATGTACCCTTTCCCGATCATGAAGTCACCAAACTAGGCGAGGCGGTCAGGGCATTCATCTTGTGGCCTAGATATTTTGTACACAAGAGCCCGCAAAAGGGGCCAGACCCGCCAGTTGATGTGGTATGTACACTTAAGTTTTGAGACTGCTTGTTTGATATTTTTCTGGTTTAGGCATAACATAACAATGATTTTTTCCATCGCCCTGCAGATCTTTTCAGACGAATATCCTTCTCTCCAGCTCCTACGGGAGATGCAGCCAAATTCGGAGTCTGTGCCCTTTACGATGCCTCCAAGAGTAGTCAATCCAAATCGTACATACAAATTTTTGCTTGACAGTTCCCGAGATATCAGGGAGTTTTTGAAGCTGCAGGAAATTGACCTTGGATGGCTTGAGTTAGCGATTATGTAATAAATGACCGTTACTTTTTATGTCTCAGCAGCATTTCTTATTAAATCCCTTTTTGATTTCAACTTGTCTATGATATATAGGTACTTCCACAGCTTGTGTCACAGATTAGGCAGGGGACAATACAGATTCTTCAGTCCAATGGCATTGGTGATGAGGGTTAATTTCAATACCCCGGCAGAGAAGAGGAATTATGATGACAACATGCAGGCATACGTCAACCATCAAATGTCAGTGAACCGGGGAATTAACTATTTTGCACCTATTCTTGAAGAGTAAGTTTGATTGTTTCATTTTGCCAACTTTTCATCATTATACACATTTGTAAATGTTATGATTATTTTTAATGTCTTTCAATAAGCACTGGGCACTAGCTGTCGTTTTCCCTAGGGATCATTGTCTGGTTTGGTTTGACTCGTTGAGGCGTAATATAACCCCCTATCATAGAACTCTCCTATCGATGTGAGTAGTGTTAATATCTTTATTATATACTAGTGTCCCAAATAAATTAGTCCCATATATATGTACTAATTTTGGTTCCATTTTAGGGGTATATCTCAGTGGCATTCAATGGAAAAAACTGGTCAAGAACATCAAGACGTCGTGCTACAAAGACCTAGAGTAAGTACTTTTGATTTAAATTCTTTTAATGTTAGTCAATTGAGATTTATTAAATTGATTGCTATTAATTTATACCGTTTCTTGTGATTGAAGTGGCCTAGGCAACCGACCAATAAGGAGTGCGGATATTACGTCATGAAATATATTTCTGACATTATTATTAGTGAACGAACCAGATCATTCTCACAGGTATATGTTAAATTCTTGTATGATTGATACAGTTAATACATAAATATATAATGTTTTATATAATTTCTTTGCATTGATCCTCACATCTTTATTGTTGCAGTTTTATGATACCAACACATTTACAGATGAAGATCTTGATTCAATTCGTGAGAATGTTGCTGAACTTTTGCTTTCAGAATTGGTTAGTAGAGATGATTGATCATTGTACAAAATACTAAATTGTGTAACACTAATGGTTAATTTGTGAGTTAGTAGTAAACACAACTTATATATGGTTAGTATGATTGATTACTTATATGTTAGCTTGGTTGATTGCTATTTGTGGTGAATCTGTTTTCTGAGACAGCAAAAACAAGAAAAAGAAAATGGGATCAAACGAAAATATTAAAATTTAATTTAAAAAAAATAATCCACGTCACATGTTTAGAAACATGTGACGTGAAATATCATGGCAAAAAACCACGTCACTTATTAGCCAAATAAGTGACGTGGTTTTGGAGAAACCACGTCACATATAACCATAAAATGTGACGTGGTTTATCAGAAATCACGTCACTTATTTGGCTAATAAGTGGCGTGGTTTCTCCACACCACATTCCACGTCACATGTTTTCTAAACATGTGACGTGAAATCTCAGCCATTTAATAAAAAAAATTTATTCAGGGACTTATCTACGTCACTTGTTTCATAAGTTGTGACGTGGAAAATATAACTTTCCACGTCCCCTATTTTAAGTGACGTAAAATCTCCATTTTTTCTAAGTCATTACTTTTTATGTCACATAAAAAAGTGACATGAAAACCCCGAAATAACAGACATAGAATCCCCTTTCTGCAGTAGTGTTTTTAGTTCTTTATCTTGTAATCTTTCTCTGATCGATTAGGCAACACTTAGGATTTTTTATCAGATTATCTCTAAGTTATTTCTGATCTTATCATAGCCTTTCCTTATGCCTAAGTTATGTTTAGTTATCATCAAAACTTATCATTCTAACAGATTTAAATTCGGAAGACCAATTTTTCTAAATGGGAGTGTGATGATCTAAAAAACTTAAGTAATATAATCGTGTTATTAATATGAAATTATGAGATTTATGTAATGTAAATATGTTTCTTGTCCTGATATGTTAAATATAAAAGTTATATTAGTAATGCAACAAAGGGAATTTGAGGACATGCAGAAATTACGTGATTTGCTAAATATAAGGTCTTGCATTTGAGTGCTTCTTGTGCCAACGGTATTTTATTGTTTACTATCATAAAATTACCATAATGCCCATAGAAAGCAAAAATATAATAAAATAAGGGAAAATTCCAAAAAAAGACCCTCGAATTACACAAAGGACAGTTCAGTACAACGAATTTTGAAAATGACAGTTCAGTACAATGACTGAACTGTCCAAACCCAAATTTAAAGGAAATGTCCAAAATGCCCTTTGCTACAACTAAGTTGGGAATCCCTTAAGGGAAGTTGGGAAGCCTTATACGAAGTTGGGAATCCCTTATGGGAAGTTGGAATCCCTTATGGGAAGTTGGAAATCCCTTATGTAGCAAAGGGCATTTTGGACATTTCCTTTAAATTTGGGTTTGGACAGTTCAGTCATTTGTACTGAACTGTCCTTTTCAAAATTCGTTGTACTGAACTGTCCTTTGTGTAATTCGAGGGTCTTTTTCTGGAATTTTCCCATAAAAAATAACTTACAGTAATAATGTTATAGTAATAATAAATAAATAAATATACATTCAGCTTTTTTTCTACCCATCTTACCTTTTCCCTTTTCCTCCATCAAGCATGTGATAGAAGAGGGAAAAAAAATTCTGGACTCTTCTCAAGTCTAAGTGCTTGGGCATCATCGCTTACTTCTTGTTGTCAATGGGTGGGGAAGCTTGGGCTATGTAAAGTGATCATGAATGTGCCATCTTGATGCATGTCTTCTTCTTTATTGTGTCGAGCATTTATGGTGCTTCTATGTTGTGAGGTTCGTCGTGCAACATCAATGCTTTCTTCCTCTGATTTGATCAGTGCTGTTGTGGGTGTGGTTGGCTAGTTGTTTATTCTCATCCTTTGCTTTTTTCTTCTCTGCTGAATACTTAACATGAAGAAGGGAAGGAACTTAGAGATTTCATTTAGTCAATCCAATGTAAAGGAAGATCTTCTTGAGTAGGTATTGTTAAATTTTCTTCATTTAATGCTATATGAGGAATAAGATGGATTTGAATATTGTTTTATTGTAATTAAAAGTCAAATGTTATGAAATTGAATTAATGAAACTTTGTGAACCCATATGGACATTTGTATATGTGCTTTGATGAGTTATGGTGTTTCTCTAGGAATTAATTGCTATTTATGAAGGCTCTATAAATTCTCACTAAGTCAATACGCGATTTGCAGTTGTTAAGTAATGTTCAACAAATTTCACGACTTAATCCTAACAATGTTTTTATTCAGATCTATGATAGTGTTTCATAAGCCTAACCATTAACTATATAGCTCAGATAGAGTATTTTTACTATAAATAATTATTATGTATCTCGAATTGTTTTTAAAAAATAGTAGGGCTGCTTTACGAATGGTCCCCTAGTACAATTAAATTAAAGAACATACAATGCAAACCTATAGCAGCAGCACACAACCAATAACCACATAACAAGTAGATAAACCAAATTCACCCAAGTATAGGATATATATGTGTGTGTGTGTGTTAAAGAGTCAAGTACATTATTACAAGCTAATATTTAAGTGTCACGTTTTCTTTTATTGGCAGTGCTGGCTGTTTTTAAGATCTTCTTGGCTTGAATTTTTCTCTTCTTGTCTCATTGTAATAATTTACTCCTCTTTAATATCCAAATGCCTTCACTGTGATCAAGCCTTACAATGCATCAACATTTTCCTAAAGAATTGTTGGTCAAGTGACTTCTATTAAATTGATCATCCTCAATTGCACTGTCCATGTCTTCTTCAGCGTATTTTTTTATTGGTGATCAAAACAATAGATCATCCAATAGTAGAAGGATGAAGGACATAGAACACTTGTTTAGCTTGATTAGCCAAAATTAAAGGCTCTTCTTAAATCCTTACTAGTTCAAATTCAATTGTATCAAGCCTAGATCATCAATTCTTAATGCATTATCTTTGTCAACTCACTTGCGACTGAAAATGAGAACTCGAAACCCAATGTAATCTAACTCTCAAATTGCTCAATCACCCCAAAGTATGATGTACTAGCATATATTTTATTTTTATCTTTAACATTTGATATATGCATGGTTTTAGCTACAAGAGTTAAACCATTTTAGATTTTGCTTATATCATCTTGCTCTTTGGTGCAGAAGGTGAATGCATTGACCATGTAGCTTGCATAAGGAATTACGTGCCTGCACAGACCGTTTGTCAATAACTTTAATTTCCTAGAAACTGAATTAGTATAATCTTGCATTTGCACTTTCAATGTCATGTTTTAAGGACATAGTACTTTTTAATATGATTAGGCAATTTCTAATTTGACTTAGGCAAACATAGTTAAGAGTCAAAGCTACACTAAGGTTGTGAATCTTAGACACAGGGGAGTGTGGCTTAGAAAAAAAGTTGGTCATTGAGGCTCCGCTGACTAATCACCAAAACTAGAGCTTTAGTGGTCAACTGCCAGCATCAAAGCCCTGGTGATCAGCCTCTAAGGGATTCGACTCGCTAGAGCTCTGGCGGTGGGTAAAGGGAAAAGGGCTTTTTCCAAAAAAAAAAAAAAAAAGTGAGGGAAATAGAGAGGTTTGACAAGATGTCAAAATTTCAAAGTATTATAGGGGACTCATTTGAGATTTTGTTTATTCCAAATACTAATTTCTCCTTTACATATTTTAAGCGTATTTTTCTGTCTTTTTCCCATAAATATATAACATATAAATATTTTAATTCTTATATTATAATAATATATATGTTTTTCGTTGAAAAATGACAAATGAGACATTTGAATTAGGGAAATCCCAAGTTAGTGCTAAGGGAGGAATATGTGATTTCCATATTTTAGAAAATGACACAAATGCTCCTAGTAATTGATGCTATTATTCACAAGTTTAAATTGAGAATTTCCAACTTTAGCATAACAATTGTCTATTCTATATTAACAATTCACAACATTGGTCTTATCATATGAAAAAGAGCAAAGTGAGTTGTGAATTGTTAACTTAAAGTTAACAATATTTATGATACGATTGGAAATCCCTATTTTAAACTTGTGACTATTAGCACAAGGAGATTTTTAACATTGGCCTTGTCAATTGTTATGGGGAAAAGAAAGACGTGAGTTGTGAATTGTTAATCCAAAACTTGTGAAAGCTAGTATAAATTGTTAGGAGCATTGGTGTCTTTTGATAAAATATGAGAATCTTAGATGCCTCCTTTAGAACGAACTTGAGATTTCCATAATTTAATGCTTTGATTTGTCCTTTTTCAATTTTGGAGGGATTTTGTTTTTGGAATTTTCCCAGAAAAATAGGGAAAATTAATTATAAGTCCCATGGAAGGAATTTAATTAAGATGAGATATCAACTATGCGATAATAACTTTTGATCAGGTGATAACAACATAGGATTTATAATTAATTTTGCCAAAAAAAATAGTACCATATGTTTTTCATTCTTTTATGTTCTTTTTAGTAACTCTTGATCTAATGACCCTTAACGTCTGTTTTGTTTGGTTGAGGGATTCTAGAGGGGAGGTGTGGGGAGAGGAGAGAAGGGGAGAAATTAATTTTTTGTCATTTTGTGGCTCGTCTCCTAAACATGCCCCAAAAATTGGGATTTTTTTGTAAGAAAGAGAAAATTTGTGCCCATTCCTGACTAAATTACCCATGTGATATTTACAGTATTCCAAACCTACCCTCGTCACACTAGAAACCCCGTCCCCTCTTGCAGAGTGCAGACCCTCTTTTCCCTCGACAGATAGCCGCTCACCTTCACTCTTCAGAGCTTCGTCGCTGGTGATTCCCGTTTTCGCTCGTCCGCCTCTCGTTCCGATTTCGCCGCTATATTCAGGTGAGTGTGTACATCTTGCTTGCCAAACTCAGCGCTATTTCGATTTCCCTTGCTTGCTTTTATTCATATTGAAACTGAAGCATATTCAGAGTTCCGATTTCCCCTGCTTGCCAAACTTAGTGATGATAACATGTTATTAGTGGGAGAGATGTGGATGACTGATGAACTTAAATAATTGGAAAAGAGGTCACGGGTGCTTCTTCTGTTACACTGAATCATGTGTTGGAGCCCAGACTTGTTCCTTTTTTATATATAAAGTCCAAATACATTGTGACAAACACCAAAAATCACACTCTTCCTCCAAAATTTCAAACATGGAGCTTTACATAAGTTCAACTTCCTTTATGCATGCTAATCAAAATTTTTACAGCTCCTATGACATTCCCAACATGAATCAAACAAATACAGTGGTCATGCTTTTGCAACTGATTTCTGGACTCTTGCCTCTCTAAACTCTGTAAAAATAGATCCTTTTAGCTTCAATTTTATGATTGTTGAGTGTATGTACCTTGTTCATCTTTCCTTGCTTGCTTTTTTATGTCCAAGCATTGAAAGCCTGTTCATTGTGTGCTTTGCAAAGCTTGTTCATTGTCCTCACCTCAGAAGCTAAGAATTTTGTTGATAGATTAATGGTAGAGGAGGACTTTGATTTCTGTAGAGTCATTTGGGTAGAATATACACATCTTGTGATTAAATCTTTTGCTTTTTTTCCCCTTGTCGGCAGTAATGATCTTTTGGTAGGGGAGGACTTTTTTTTTTGGGTGAAAGGGATGCTTTATTGATGATCTATTGAAGATTTTTCGTTCCTAAAATTAGTGTGGTTTCTTGCTTCCCATAATTTCCATAAGGTAATGCATATACAAATCTCCCATGAGGTGTCAATGTTTGGGCTTCTTAGGACATTCTTTAACCATGCATGGACTTTAATTTCATGTACCTGGTATGTTTTAGTCACGTGCAGACCATGGAACTATTATGTGATGTTTTGATATTTAGGATTACCATAGTGAAATGGTCTATATTTTGAATGTTAGTATGTCATCTTTATTATTTCAATTCAGACATTTATTAAGCATATGTATAATTGCTTTATTTTATTTTTATTATAGTATTTCTTCAATGATAGGGAGAAATTTCCGTTCATTAATAAGAAAGGTCATGGATGTCATGTTGTGAAGCATTCATATTGTACTGTTAATTAATTTTGTTAAAGAAATATTTATTTTATAATAAATAATCGTCAAAGGTACACCATAAAATAAGAATATAAGTGCAAAGGGCGTAATTGTCAACTTATGATTTGCCCCCCTTCCTCCCTTTCTTAACCAAACAAGAAATCAATCCTCCCCTCCCCTTCATAACCCACCCTTCCCTCCCCTCCACTCCCCTTAGTTGAACCAGAGATAGCCTTATCCTGGAGCTTGAGGCCTCCCCTTTCTCTCTTCTTCCTCCAATGACAGATTATGAGATGAAAGCTTCACTCTCAATCTGCATTTCAGCCTCTCCACTAAGCCATAGTCGTTTGCTATCACTCCATTATTGTACTCTCTTGCCGTGCCGTTCAAGCTCTCCGGTCACCGTTCTCTTTGCTCTGCTCTTCCACTTTCATGGATAAAACTTTAAGGTTGTATCTTCTTGACTTTTTCATTCTGCGTTCTCTTCTTGATGTTGCTCCCGTTAGTTATTTTGTTAAGACGTGGGAGAGATTCTTGGTTCTTGGCCTAGCTGTCAAATATGCAAATGCATTTTTCGTTCTGCTTGTTATCTTTGATATTTCGATGGAAGAACTTATTTTATTCGTTAGCTTGCTGGAAATATTTATGCCTTTTGTGGAATCAAAAAATCCTCACTCTTAATTTAATTTCTGGTTGGAACATGAGAAATTTTGTGACTTTAGTGAATCACCGAAGCTAGTTGATTTTGCTGTGATCAAATTGAACTTTGTGTCGACTTGGGTTAATATTTGGTGAAGTGACTTAAATTCATTGCCAATTCTGGAATTTTGCTGAATCTGTTTTTTTGTTTCTGTAAGGGAAGTGTTGACCTCTCTGATGTGTTACATTGTTCTCTGCTGCATTTTGAAAATATGCTACAATTATGTCAAGAATTACACCAGTATCATTCAAACTCAAACCTGATTGAAATCCTCTAGAGTTTTATTGTTGTATGCCATGATATAGTGCACTGAGCCACTTGAGATAAGTTTTGAGCATTGCCTATCTGAATTTGGAAAAGTTGAGATTTTCTAAAAAAAAAAAGATAAGTTTATATCATCAGGATAATTATGCATACTGATCTGGGATTTGTGCTCACCTCTGAGTTCACTTATTGGCTGAATTTGATATATTGAATCAGTTTACATCCAGTTGGAATTTTGCTTAAATTTGTCTTTTGTGGATTCCCTCATATTTTGGATAGTTATTGATGTATATGGTTTTGGCTTGTTTGAAGTTCCAGGCCTGTTTTCCCGTGAAGGCTTGTGTCCTTTTAGATGTCACTGCGTATTGCGGCTAATGCATTGCGAAAAGCTTCATCCACAAAGAAATTGAATTCGCCAAATCAAATCCTTCGGTTCCTCTCTGGTTCAGCTGCATCGGCCTCAACTTCAGCATCTAGCCCTAGCTTATCCATTTGGCGGCGGAAGAAGGAGATTGGTAAAGAAGGGCTGATTGTGGCCAAAGAGCTTAAGAGGTTACAGTCCCATCCAGTCCGGCTCGACCGCTTCATCCGCTCCCATGTCTCTCGCTTGCTCAAGTCTGATCTCGTATCTGTCCTTGCTGAGTTTCAGAGGCAGAACCAGGTCTTTCTCTGCATGAAGGTTTCTAACTTCTCTAGCTTCTATCTCTCCTGCAATCTTATACTCTATATGAAGGATTGTTTGATGTGTTTATGGGTGGAATTTTGTTCAGCTGAACTTACAGCTCTATATGACTGATTGTGATTGAGGTTTTTACAGCTCTCTCAGAAAAACATAGAACTTGGAAAACTGGTTTCAAATTAAATCTGTTACCTCTGAATATCTATGATAAATACCGTGTATTGTTCTTGAATTAGGATAAGAGTAATCTCTTCTAATTTATTTTCCCAGCAAAAATCTCACTAGGAAGACAAATCAGAAGCCTAATAACAATCTCTACTTATTTGTTCTCTAGCAAGAATCTCACTAGAAAAGTAAACAAGAAGTCAATAGAAAGAGCCCAATAAATTAACAATAATTTTACTGGATGAAAATACTAGCCTTATAAGACTAGTATATATAGAAAGATTACAGACTCTTCTAGAACAATTAGGAAGATATTTTCTAAAACAATTAGGAAACGATCTATCCCTAAATAGACTCTCTAGATAAAAGGGAAATATCCTAATTTAAATATTCAAATTATAATAAGAAAATATCTTAACAAACTATCCTAAATAAAATATCCGAAAATATCTTTATTTGACTAAATCAAATAATTTGAATAAGTCAAATAATGATATTAAACTAATTTAAATAATTAAACTAGATTACAAAATAATTAATTCCGGTGGCTATGGATCGTATCATTACTCCCCCCTCGAAAATCGACTTGTCCTCAAGGCTAGCCATAGGCAACAGCTTTCTAGTATATCCGGCAGTTTGTGTAGGCATGATAGGAAGATATCATGGGGAGATATTTCATCAACTTCAAATAAGGATCGAAAATGAGTATACAAGAAAGCTTCAGATATTAGGCGAATAATTGAGCTATTATCCCGCGTAATAAACTCTGCTTATTCATTAGAAAAATTCAGAAGTTGTACCATGGTTTTCAATGCCTTTCCAAGAGTAGTAATGAAAGGAGTTTCTGTGGGTCTAGACCTTATGCCACCTATGCCCTCTGTTTTGTCAAATAATGATTTGCCTGTATTGCTGCTTTCATAGTAAGCATTGATTTGCAGCAAGGCCGAAAATCTAATTTTACTTCAGCTATAGCGAAAGTTTGAAGTTCTACTGGTAATACTGTAGAATCTTGCTGCATGTCATGAAATAACGTTTTGGCTCCCTCTGGCTTTAATTCTGCAACATCTTTGTCTTCCTTACTCAAGTTCATGCCTTCATCTTTCATCTCACCATATTCAAAACAATCACCTTTCTCCCTTCTTATTTGCTGTTTAGCATCCCTAAAGAGGGCTCTAGTTGAAGTGGATGCATCTTTGGCCGAATAGAACTTGGGTATCTTGGTTTTGCGCTTGTGTATTCTAACTTCTTTTCTAACTCCTAAGCCAATGTGGGTAGAGTTGTCTTTGAAGGTGGGAAGCGTGCTGATTAAATTGAGTTGGGGACTACTAACTTGGTTTTTAGAATCAGAAAAAATAATATCAAGATGGGATATAATATAAGAAGCTTGTAATGATTTATAAAAAGTGGTAGAAGTATGGAGGGAATGAGGAAGGGGTAGGAAGATCGGCAGCGGAAGAAGTGATTACCATTTTTGAATCGAACGGCTCTGATGCCAAATGATAAATACCGTGTATTGTTATTGAATTAGGATAAGAGTAATCTCTTCTAATTTATTTTCCCAGCAAAAAATCTCACTAGGAAGACAAATCAGAAGCCAAATAACAATCTCTACTTATTTATTCTCTAGCAAGGATCTCACTAGAAAAGTAAACAAGAAGCCAATAGAAAGAGTCCAATAAATTAACAATAATTTTATTGGATGAAAATACTAGCCTTATAAGACTAGTATACATAGAAAAATTACAGACTCTTCTAGAACAATTAGGAAGATATTTTCTAAAACAATTAGGAAAATATATATCCTTAAATAGACTCTCTAGATAAAAGGGAAATATCCTGATTTAAATATTCAAATTATAATAAGAAAATATCCTAACTAACTATCCTAAATAAAATATCCTAAAATATCTTTATTTGACTAAATCAAATAATTTGAATAAGTCAAATAATGATAGTAAACTAATTTAAATAATTAAACTAAATTACAAAATAATTAATTCTGGTGGTTGTGGATCGTATCAATCTAGTAATTAGAATTGTTAATTACTTGGAAATATGTGGACACCATGTTAATCTATGTTCTTGTACTTTTTGTGCTAACCACTTTCTCAATGTGGCAACTTTTTTCAATTCCAATATTTTTGGTGTTATTTTTGTTAGCTGTTAAATAATCAGAAGGGTAATTGAAACAGATTTGGAGCCACTTTGTCATTCAGTTGAGTTGCTAAAGATCCAAACCCAGGCCTCATTGCTGTCTGTCTTAAAGTAGCTTCCATGTTTATATCATGGAGGAGGTCAATCAATTTATCTTTGAAGGACATATTCATTTGTATATATAATATGTATTTGATATTAAAAGGACTGTGATGGAGAAGTTACACTATGAACTGGGTATAAATGATAAATCAGTAGCTGTGGGATAATTTATCTCAACCTCAATTGTTCTGATTTTGTCAAGTGGTGATATCTTTAGTCCCTAGGTTTCTGTATGATTTTCTTGCTTGGAGTGGTTTTTCTATCGTGCTCCGATTTCTTGTGGCTGTGGGGTAATTTATCTCAACGTCAATTGTTCTGATTTTGTCAAGTGGTGATATCTTTAGTCCCTAGGTCTCTGTATGATTTTCTTGCTTGGAGTGGTTTTTCTATCGTAGTCCAATTCCTTGTGCCTTAGGACTGGCAAAGACATTCAAACACTATAGGAAAAGTAGAGAAACAAATCTTTATTAATGGGTTAGTTCTGTGAATTCTTTAATTCTAGGTTTGTTTCTCTTTTTGCTCATGTTTTTTTAAATTGAATTGCACAATTTTGTCAGTTGTAGGCCTTTTCTGAACTGTGATCTGATATCTGTTTGGCTCATAGGACTTCTCACCTTTAATAACATATTTCATCCCCTTATTGCAGTACAAGAGAATTCTAAAATATTAAAAAAAATTGAATTTACTTATTGACGTTTTTGGTCAACTTGGTATAGGAGGAACCACATGTAGGCATCTGAATGACTGTATCCTAGTCCCTTTATTGTCTAAATTGAATCCCTTAGACTATTCGCGAAAAAAAGGAAGAAAAATACATTCTCTTGATTCTGCTTTTATATTTAATTGATGATATTTCTTGTCTTTTTTAACTAGTCCTATTTCAAACCTTTAGAGCCTAAACTGCATTCCCGAACTCCTGTGGTTGTTTTGCTGCTTTCCAGCATTAGAGAGAACAAAAGTTTAATATAGTATTGTATGCTTATTGCCTGGCTTTGGATAATAATGATTTGAAAGTTTCAAGTAGTGTCCATGCTTCTGACTTCCTAGAAGATAACAGAGTAGCTGACTCCTAGGTTTTGTGCCATCTTGGACGAAAAGCTTATGGGTAATTATTCCCCTAATTTGGTGAACTAGAAATGCAAAAATTTGTGAAACTTGTTGAATTAAATGTGTCAAAATTTGTTTTCACTGTCAAAAATTAATTTGGTGCTTGTTTTAGTTTATGTATACCTTTTCGTCGCATATTCTTAGTTACCGGCCAGATGTTTTCTATCTTTTGCATCATAGTTGTATACCTTTGAATGACAAATATTAGATGTCACAGTTGTATGATGTGGTGCGCAAAGAAATATGGTACCGGCCAGATATGTTCTTTTACAGAGACATGCTCATGATGCTTGCGAGAAACAAGAGGGTGGAAGAAATAAAGAGGGTTTGGGAAGATTTGAAAAGAGAGGAAGTTCTTTTTGATCAACATACATTTGGAGACATCATTCGAACTTGTTTGGATAGTGGCTTGCCCTCAGAGGCCATGGACATATATGAAGAAATGAGGCAATCTCCTGATCCTCCTCTTTCATTACCTTTTCGAGTGATATTGAAGGGACTTATTCCCTACCCAGAACTAAGAGAGAAGGTAAAAGATGATTTCTTAGAGCTTTTTCCTAGCATGATCGTCTATGATCCTCCGGAGGACTTGTTTGAAGATAGAGAGCTCCATCAAAGTGAAGATGATGATTAGAGCTCTGTTAACTAGCTTCTTGGATTTTTTTTTTTTTTGGCCATAATCTTCAGCCTCAGATGATTGGGACTGCCTTGCTGCTACGCTGAATTTCTCTTATGCCTATTGAGACTTTGGAGCTGTTAGTGCGGTCCTAGGGCTGACTAAACTGCAGTGTAAAAAGGAATGGTTGCAAGGTAGAATCCAGATCCGGATCAGGATCGAGTGAATCTTTTGTACTTCAGATGACAGTATAGTTGCCTTTCTCAAGTCAAATTGATGGGAATTGCTGTTGATAACATGGAGTCCGGTTTTGAATCATCTTTGGTCCTGCTTTCTGGATAAATGATGTTATGGGGTGGAAGGTGCATGCTTGGAGGCTTATTAACACAATCTTGCAATGGTTTATTATAGGCTAAAAGTTGTGCTTATTGTATGGAGGCTGCCTGATTGTTTCCACTTTCCTTGTGCATGTTGTGTTGAAAGAATCATTCTCACCGATTCTTGCTGGTTTACCTGATGTCATGATACTGTTGCCATATTTCATCTAATTGAATGGAATATCAAAGGCAATGATTTACCCTGATGCGTATTATGTACCTATTGAAGGTAAAAAAAAAGCACACTTTGTGTTTCATGTGTAGGAAGGTACTTGACATGCTAACAATATCCCTCACTAATGTGATATCATTATTGACCACACAAATCATGCTTTCTTCTATTGATGAAATACCAGCACCAAGTCCTTGCTGAAATTGAACTAGGGCCGACAAAATTTTGGGCTTCAAACGTTTGTAATTAGGGGGCTTTAAATGACGTCTTCATTGGACCATGAAACAAAACAGGAAGTAACAACCCAAAATAAAGGGTTCAAATGAGTGATGAGTTGGGGAAATCAACTGTACATCATACAAAATCTTGAAACTTTAGTTTATGGTCATTTACTTTTGTTAGGTCTGGCTATTACCTAAAAAAAGGGGGTGAATTGTGTATTAGAATAAAACTAAAAACTTAGAACATTTACTTTTTGAAATCACATTTGAAGGAATAAGTAATACTCTTTCAGATCTTTTTGACCATTCAAAGAAAACATTATGAAATATGAAATACTTTATGGATTGTGTAAATTAGTTATATTGGAAATATGAGAGTTGAGGAAAGAGAATATGCAAATAGAGATTTATCTTAATTCAACATAATAGTATGATTTACATTCAACCCCTAAGCTCCACATGAGATTTTCAATCCACTACCTTCTTGTTTGCAAACATTTTGCTTATTAAATTTAGATAGTTACCCAAGCAAGTAAAGATACTGTTTTTAGGATTTGAACCAATGACTTTCAGTTACACAAGAGTTACATTTGCCACTGCTTCAAGTCTCATCCTCTCTTCACCTCTCTCCACATACATAATTTAGACACACACATGTCATTAAACTAAATTCTTTTTGGTATGAGAATATTCACAACAACCCAAGTTTGATTACACTTTTCATGACAACAATTTTTAGGCTTCAAATGATGTGCAATTTACCAGTTTTAACTCAATACATCTGAATTTGCTGATGTATGGGGAGAGAACGAAAATGAATGGGTCAAGAGAAATGGGAGAGTGAACTCAATACATCTGAGCTTAAAACCTTAACGTATAAGATATATAAGAGAAAAAACATAGATATGTCTTATTAACCTATTGATGTGGGACTTCCCACATCAAATCAAATTTGCTGACATTTCACTTATTCTAACAAAAAGTTATTTTCTCCTAGACTAACAAAGAACTTTATTGTATAAGATATATACAGAAATATAGATATCTCTTCTTAAACTATTGCTGTGGGATTCCCCACGTCAAAATCAAGTTTACTGACACTTCACTTGTTTTAACAAAGAATTTATTCAGTTTTTTGTTGCCATAAAAAACTTTATTACCAGATTATCAAGGTAATCATGGTCATGACTGATAATTTCATATAAGAGGTTCTGATATTCTCTTGTCCAATCCAATATATATTATATATCTACCACCTCTCTCTAAATCTCAACACATTGTAAAATTTGATTTTGTTCACAGAAATACCCTTCTTTATGTTAAAATCTTTTGTTTAGACCTTGGTTTAACCATACTAAATCATAATTCAAGAAAATGTATTTTCAACTTGAATTGCTAATCCAAAGACACGCTCAATCGGAAGTCAATGAAGAACAACAGTACAAACATACATGCATGCATATACATTCATGTATATAATAATAATAATGGAACTTACTCAATTTCAATGACAAACTTTGGCAATAACGACTATGGAATTATAATATATCAGCCTCTCTCACTCTCTTCTTTCTTTTTTGGGTAAAGGTGCTGATTTAGTAATTTTACTATTATGAAAATTGCTGCCAGCATAAAAAACAATTTCGAGAAGCAGATGCGGCACTCATCAATTAAATTCGTAGCTTGATTCGTAACGCCGTTAATTAGCAATTAACACCGTCAGAATTGGCTGACGTGGTTTTTTTTTTGCCCTTGTGATGTGACATGGACATGTGGCATTTTTTTATTATTTTATTTTTTTTATAACAACAGGCAGATAAGGCCTTTGGCCCTCCAAACCCGGATTCCCCCTGGTATGTGACGCTTTTTTTTTTGAGTCCTTTCCCTTCTCAAGTGGACCAGATAACCCAGGTTTTTTTTGTAACAACAGACAGATAGGGCCTTTAGCTTCCAAACCCGGATTCCTCCTCGTATTTGGTACCTTTTTCTGAATCCTTGGCCTTCTCAACTGGACCAGGTAACCCGGATTTTTTTATACTTTTTTATAACAACAGCAAATAGGGTTTTTGTCCCCCAAATCTGGATTCCCCCAATATCCGACACCTTTTTTTGAGTCTTTGGCTTTTCAACTAGACCAGATAGCATATATAACTTTGCTCCGGATTAGTCGGTTGCTCCGGGTTACCTGGTCCAAAAATAAGAAAATAAAAAAAATAAGCCCGGGTTACCTGGTCCGGTTGAGAAGGTCAAGGACTCAAAAAAAGGTGCCGGATACAGGGGGAATCCGGTTTTGGGGGTCAAAGGTCCTATCTTCCTGTTGTTACAAATAAAAAATTAAAAATTAAAAAAATTTAAAAATTTAAAAAATAAAAAATAATAAAAAATGCCACATGTCCATGCCACATCACAAGGGAAAAAAATGCCACATCAGCCAATTCTAACGCAAGTTTGGACCAATTAACATCGTTACTAATCAATCTACGAATTTAATTGATGAGTACCGTATCTGCTACTCAAAATTAATTTTTATGCTGGCAGCAATTTTCATAATAGTAGAGTACTAAATCAGCACCTTTACTCTTCTTTTTTCTCTTTCTAGCAACATCTTATTCTAAGGGGCCACACATGGAACAACAATATGCTGAAAATTTATAACTGATGAAGATAATATGTGTGCATAGTGGACAGATGAGAGAACACAATGTATTTCTCATTAATTTTAATAATCTGTTGTACAAATGAGCCTATTTATAAGCTAGAAGGAGAGACAAGCTAGTAAATGCTAATTAAGGCTAATGATTAGTAATAAAGTCTAATCATGCCTATACAATCAGAGAGAATATTCACAATTAATTACAAGATATTCCCACATAATACATAACATTTTTGTTGCTAGTTTATCCAGGAAACACAAACAAAATCACTGAGATCCTTTGAACTTCTTGGCGATACCAGCAAATTATTTTCCTTGATGAAAAGCTTGAGCCAATTCTAACTCAGAAGGCTCTCTACTACCGAAGCCATCTTACCCAGCCACAGTAGCAGAACCATAAGGAGAAGTACCTTTCACATGCTCCATCTCAAACATTCCATCCCCAAATGTGTATCCAATTGGCACAAATGTCATCCCATAATGAACCAGTTATGTAATTGATGTGAGCCTCTGTGTGTGTGTGTGTGTGTGTGTGTGTGTTTCACAACCACATTATAAATCCTCTACTAGTGATCAAAATTTTGCAATTAAACTCAAGATTGAGTCAATAAACTAAGCACCTGTGATGAAAGTCTTATGTTAAGTGGGGCGTACCATTATGTTAATTGAGACAACATCCACTTGTCAAAATTAGAAAATTAATCTTTTTGTCCTTAAAATTTTGATTCAGTTGTAACTCAGTTACACTATGATGTGTATTTGAACACCATATTCATTTTTATCTATAATATGTATTTAATATAAAATGGACCGTGATGGAGATAGTTGCACTAAGAAATGGATACAGGTGATAAATATATGGCCGTGAAGTTATTTATCTCAACCTCAATTGTTCTGATCTTGTCAAGTAGCGATATCTTTAGCCCCTAGGTCCCTGTATGATTTTCTTGCTTGGAGTGGTTTTTCTATCGTAGTACAATTCCTTGTGCATTAGGACTGGCAAAGAGTTGCAAACACTAGGAAAAATAGAGAACAAATCTTGATTAAATGGTTATGGTAAAGTGAATTCTTTAATTCTAGGTTTGTTTCTGCTGTTGCTCTTGTTTTCTAATTGAATTGAACAATCTTGTTAGTCACTCAGTTGTAGTTGTTTTCCAAATTGTGATCTGATATTGTTTCGCTCTTAGGACTTCTCACCTATAGTAACATATTTTATCTTCTATTACAATACAACAGAATTCTAACATATTATGAGTTATCAAAAAAAGAAGAAGAAGAACAATGCTAACATATTATAATCTTGAATTTACCTATTGATGTTTTTGGTCAGCTTGCTATAAGAGGAACCTCACATAATTATCTGTATCCTGGTCTCTTTATTGTTTTAATTGAATCCCTTTGGCTATTAGAAAAAAAGAATAAAAATATCCTCTTACCTCTGCTTTTATATTTAATTGATGATTTTTCTTGTCTCTTTTAACTAGTTTCATTTCAAACCTATAGAGGCTTATCTGCAATCTTGAACTCGTGGTTGTTTTGCCGCTTTCTAGGATTAGATAGAATCAAAATTGAGTGTAGTATTGTATGCTTATTGCCTGGCCTTGAATAATAATGATTTGCAAGTTTCAATAAGTGTCCATGCTTCTACCTAAAAGAGAACAGAGTAGTTGACTCCCAGTTTTTGCCATCTTAGAGGAAACTTATTGGTAATTCCCCTCATTTGTTGAACTAGAGAGGCCAAAATTTGTTAAACTTGTTGACTTTTGAGGTGCCAAAATTTGTTATTACTGTCAAAAATTAACTTGGTGCCTGTTTGAATTTATTCAAACCTTTCAGTTTCATATTATTAGTTACCAACTGAATGTTTTGTACACTAATGGCAAAGTGGGAGGAGAGTGAATTCAATACATCCTAACTTGAAACCTTTTTTTTTTTCTGGCCAACACATGAAACCTTAATGTATAAGATATACTCCTTCTGTTCCTAAATATAATAACTATTTAGGAATGAGAGTTTATTCCTAAATATAAGACCTCTTTATAATTTTTTTCAATATTTTCCCAAATTATCCCTATTGATAATCTCACTCTCACTACTACAAAAAACACTTTTCACGTCTCCTTTTTTGGACTTTCCATGTCTCTTTTTGCTGGAACGTGGATACGGGAGACGTAGAAAGTCAGAACTTTCCACGTCTCCTTAATGTTAGACATGGAAAGTGTGAATGTTAGATGTGGAAAGTGGAACTTTCCACGTCTAACTTTTAAAAGTTAGACGTGGAACATCTAAATTTATAAATTAGACGTTGAAAGTTGCCACTTTTGACATCTAATTTATAAAAAGAGATGTGGAAAGTGCACTTTCCACGTCTAATATTAAAATTAGAAGGGAAAGTGCACTTTCCACTTCTCTTTTTATAAATTAGACGTGGAAACTATACATTCCACGTCTCACAAACAAACGTGAGATGTTGAAAATTGCTTTTCACGTTTCTAATTAAAAAAGAGACGTGGAAAATAAGTTATTAAAAATATTCAGTTTAGTTATATCCCATCTGCACTAAACAAAATGCAGATACAATGTCCAAATCGCAGCAAACAGAGCCGAATAGACAGAATTCACCAAAAAAAGTTGTCTATATACATCACGTATAGATGCATATGTCATACAGTCAAAACAAGTAACACTATCTAATTTCTAATCCATATTTTGAAGAAACCTGGCAACTAATTTATCCTGAATTTCATCAATTGCATCTTGATCAAAAGGATCTTTCGCATCAAAAATCTGCACCATATAAGTGATAAAACATCAATTAGTTAATTATAATTAATGAAGCAAACAATTGAATTAGGAAATGCAATAATAATAATAATAATAATAAATAAACATACATTAGACAAGCCCTCATGAAGTCCACTCATAATTATGTCATACATATATCGAGTTACATAGTACCCACATTCTGTATTGCCAGGTTGCTGAGAGTACTGTAAATCAGACAAAAACAATTAGAACATATGAAGATAATTTACTAACGTACAATGTATTATTGATGGATATTTAAATAAATACAATTTAAATGACTTATTGTAGACCTAACAATCTCAATTTTGTTAGCTCCATGTTTTGTCTGTAATGTGATATGCCATGCCATATGGCCCTACAATGAAATTAAAATAAGAACTATGCAAATAATTTGACTTATGCTCATATGTACTAATTCAAAATATTCAAACATTTACTTGGTGAAAATCTTTTTATACAAACTGAGTGGTCCACGATCCAAAGAAGCAAACCAATAAATATGGTGCTCTGCGGGGAAGATAACACATAAACTCAAATGTCCCCTAAAGCACAAAATTGAATTTACCAAAGATACTCATAAATTCAATTAATTAGAGTGTGCATTTGGAGGTTAAAAAAATCACGTGACAACAAATCACTACCAGCCAAATCAAATATGAAAATGCAGTTAAAATCTGATAGCAAACCAATCAGCACTACACAAATTCGGACACACAATATCTCAGCAAATGCAAATTGAAATCAAGTCACAACCAGCAATATGGCAGCTTGAATGCACAGCAAGTTCAAAGATGCAGCAAAATTCAAGTCCAAAACAATGACCTTCAGTGCAGCACAGTTAAGCCATGTTCAATTTCCCAATGTACATATACAAATGCAGAACCACTGAGACAGATTTCAAATGAAATTTTCCTAGCCCATTTTAACACATGAACAACTGGATAGAGACACATATTTAAAGAACCAGATATTCTGAAATTCAGAAGAGGCAGAACAAGCTTAAATGGTATGCATAGTGAACAAACTTACCTATCAAGGATCGGTGTAAAATAACAACGCTTTCTGCAATGTGAAATTTGAAACCCCACATAGGCCTCCATATCATTGTTGTGTTCATCAATTTTTTCTTTTTCTTTGGAGGTTGTATTCCTTACCAGTGACAATGGACTTAGGAATGCGTAGTTCGTGAAGCCCTCCTGACAGCACCTATCGTGAAAGTACCTAAACTAGAACTTGAATGAGAATATCATATAATTCTATTGGTACATAAATGAAAGGTAAAAATGAGGGAAAAATGAACTTACTGAATTGCAAGTTCCAACCATCCAAGGTCCAAATCGTTCATAGTAGACATCATTCCGCCTAAGTCCAAAGGGATATGTCTTATCAGGTCCTACGACTCATGGATCCATCTTAAAATTGATCTTATTAGGTAGGGAAGGGACATAGCTGGGCAGGAGTACCAGCGAGATATACTTGTTGCCACCATTATCCAGAGGGGCTGTGATTGGTGCATTGAAGACAAGTCGCCTAGGCCATAAAATGAAAGACCCTACTGCTTCATCTAACATAGTGATCTCTTCGGTAGGAAATGGAACATGTGTAGACTCCTCTCCCTCTACAACAAATCCAATAGATACCTTGACTTGGTCCTCCGGAATGGCTATTGACAAATCTCTGATTTGTATAGTTTTTATATGCCTAATTTGAGGAAATTAAGATGATTGAGATGCAAGTTTGGTCCAATAATGCTTAACGGAATGTCTTAAACTCTCAATTGAAATGAGTATAAAATTAGGATTAATTAGCCATAATTGTAGATTAATTGCATTGATTAATTTATAGGGTTGTTTGATCTTGGTTCAGTCTTGTTTCCACTTGCAGGGTCGCCTAGGACCAAAAGATCGGACCCCGGGACGAAGAAGAAGGCCAAACAAAGGAGCAGAGGAAACTGGATCTTGCCGTGGCCTCACCGCGGCGAGCAGACGGCGAGAAACCTTAATTTTGGCAGAAAAGACTGTAGCTCGCCCCCACCTCGACTCCACCTCACCGTGGCGAACTGCGCAAATTCTGCAGATATCAGCTCACGTTTTTGGGCCAGATTCGGATCCAACTTGAATACCCACTCACTTGACCCAACTTGGGGACTTAAAACACGAAAGACACACCCCCATTAGGGCAGATTTGGAGTCCCATAAACCCTAACCTCCCATTTTCTCTCATTTCCTCTCCATCTTCCATTTTCCTTCCTCCAACTTCATGGCAGCCACTTCCTTCTTCCTTGTTGGTGTTTTCTTCTTGGAGGACAGTAGCTAGGCTCCACTATTCTTGGTGGTGGGAGCCAAGGGATGAGCTTGAAGCTTGAATAAGGGAGTTTTAGTTCTAATACTTCTTCCTCTTGTTGTATTTATGCTTTTCTAGGGTTCTAGGAGTATATTTATGACATTTGGTTGTGTTCTTCATTTTTACATGTTGTACAAGGGTTAGAAACTATTTTATGTTGTTTCTTTCTTGTTGAATACTTGACATTGTGCTATATTAACTTTGAGTTTGATGAAATTTATGGGTTCATGATTTTGTTATTCTCTTTGTGAAAATTATGTGCTAATGCAAGGTGGCTTGGTTAGTGGATCAAAAATGTTAGGTGGTTTTGCATGAATGAAATGGCATAGGAATTAATTAATTATGTTTAGACATTGGGTAATTACTCTTTTCATCCTTAATCTTTGTTTGGGTGGCCATCAATGAGTTAGGGTTAATTGAGAAATTAAGTGCAATTGTGGGGTGACCCAAATTGTGGAGCATAAGTCTTGCATAATTAATTGGTTCTTGAATTTGTCAAATTACATGAGTGGCATTGGACTTCAAACCTAAGCCTAGCCTAGAGGGGTTCCTCTAGGGTTCTTTCAGAAATCAACCAAAAAAAAACTCCCTGAAAATCTTTAGAAGCAATGAATCCCAAGGTTTCCATTTATCAAGAGTGATTCCATTTCCTTTCCCCTCCAAATCTCACTTTTATCTTATTTTTCTTATTTTTACCCTTGAACATATAACATCTTTTGCACCTATTTTATACCAAAAACAAAATACAATACTTTTTACCCGCTTTTGTTAGTTTGCATATTAGCTACTAGGTCATCTTTTGGGTTTAGGCTCCTCAAGTGAACGACACCCGGGGGTTAGTTTCCACTATCCCCTTGGTTCTTATTTTCTTGAAGGGCAGACCCAAGGGCGCTCTACACACACACACTCAAAAGTGGTGCTCTTTGGTTTTTATATGCCTAATTTGAGGCAATTAACATGATTGAGATGCGATATTGGTCCGATAATACCTAATGTAGAACTTAGACTCTTAGGTGAAATTAGTGTTAGATTAGGGTTAATTAGCCATAATTGTAGATTAATTTGTATGAATTGGTTTATAGGGCTATTTGATCCTTGTTTAGTCTTGTTTCCACTTGCAGGGTCGCTCAGGACCAAGAGATTGGACCCAGGACGAAGAAAAAGGCCAAACAAAGAGGCAGAACTGCAGGCACGGGGAACGCACGATTCTGCAGAATATCAGCACGAAAATTTTGGCCCAATCCGGATCCAACTTGAAACTCACTCACTTGACCCGATTCGGGGGACATAAAACACGAAATACACACCCCATTAGGGCAGATTTTGGAGTCCCAAACCCTAGCCTCTCATTTTCCTCTCATCTCCATCTTCTATCTTCCACCTTCTTTCTTCAAATCCTCAATGGTTCCTCAACCTCCACTCCTTGTTGGTGTTTTCTTCTTGAAGGACAGCAGCTAGGCTCCACCATTCTTGGTGATGGGAGCCAAGGGATGAGCTTGAAGCTTGAATAGGGGAGTTTTAGTTCTAATCCTTCTTCCTCTTGCTGTATTTATGCTTTTCTAGGGTTCTAGGAGTATATTTATGACATTTGATTGTGTGCTTGAATTTTGTATATTGTGATGGGGTTAGAAACTATGTTCATGTTATTTCCTTCTTGTTCAAATGCTTGACATTGCTATTTATTTACTTTGAGTTTAATGAAATTTATGGGTTCATAGTTTTATTATCCTCTTTGTGAAAATTATGTGCTAATGCAAAGTGGCTTGGTTAGTAGATTAAGAGTGTCATGTTGTTTGCTTGAGGGAGATGGCATAGGAATTGATTAATTGTGTTTAGACATTGGGTAATTACTCTTTTCAACCTTAATCTTTGTTTGGGTGGCCATCAATAAGTTAGGGTTAATTGAGAAATCAAGTGCAATTGTGGGGTGGCCCAAGTTGTGGATTTAAAGTCTTGCACGAGTAGTTAGTTCTTGAATTTGTCAAATTGCATGAGTGGCATTGGACTTCAATCCTAGAGTCTTGATTTATTATTTGGGGTTCTAGTAATTGATTAAACTCTAGGATTAATTAAGTGGCAATTCGGGGTCCCGGTTGTTGGATTAGGAGCCCCTTACGATTAGCAAATTCATATTGATTTTGAACTTAATCAACTTAGGTTAAATTAAGTAATGTGCGGGGTTCTGGCATTAATTAAGTTAACCTAAGCCTAGCCTAGAGGGGTTCCTCTAGGGGTCTTTTGAAAATCAACAAAAACTCCCTAAAAACCTTTAGAAGCAATGAATCCCGAGGTTTTCATTCATCAAGAATGATTCTATCTTCATCCCCCTCCAAATCTCATTTTTATCTTATTTTGTTTTACATTTGAACATATCACACCTTTTGCATCTTTTCTAAATCAAAAACAAAATACAATACTTTTTACCCGCTTTTGTTAGTTTGCATATTAGCTACTAGGTAATCTTTTGCGTTTAGGCTCCTCAAGTGAACGACACCCGGGGGTTAGCTTCCACTATCCCCTTGGTTCTTATTTTCTTGAAGGGCAGACCCAAGGGCGCGCTACACGCACACACACTCGAGATAGAGTCAGTGCTCTTCACTCTTCAGCTATATTATGGATGGCTGAGGCCTTTCGGTACTGAGTAGCTTTGGCAACTGGTCGCAGATTTGGGACATCCAAATGGAGAAAGCAAGGTTGTCCCTCATTTACTGAGCTAGGTCTAGGGGGTCGATCGGCATAGTGCAACTGCTCTTTGTACTTTGAAAACCAGGGGATTCTTGCAATGTTTTAGAAATTACAAAGATAATAAGCTCATTGAAAGATAAAATCTATACTAATTCACAAACAATATTGGATACTCACATGTGGCGATGAAACACCAGGCTGCATCATACTCCTCATCTCACCCTGAACTTGTTTTATCACCTGATCCCTGATTTTATCTGTGAACTTTTCCAAAAATTCCTGACTTGGTTCATACTGGACAGAGCTTCGAGAACAACCAAAATATTGTTTCAAACCAACTGTCCTATGTTCGCCTCTAACTCGTCCAGGGGGTCAGGCTTCCCAATTGCCGTAGCAAGAATATCTATCCTACCGGTCTGAGAGAAGGACCCTTGAGAACTTTGCTCCTCAAGTTCATCTTACTAGTTATAAGAAAAATATCATTTGGTCTTGTTTAGAAGGAAAAGTTAGTATTGCAATTTATTAAATATTAATAAATAACTTACAATCTTTTTAGCAATTTTTTCTACTTCAGGGTTTACAAATTTCCCTCTACTCTTCCTTCCTTCCACAAATTTTTTGTGACGTGGGATAGGTGGGGGAGGTTGTACAACAATGTTAGGGTCTGATTGGGTTGCTTCCTCCATTGCCTTCAAATGTTCCCTAACCATTTTCTCTTCTAACCACAAATAACCTCCACGAGACATTGTGTGTGGATACACATTTAGCTTTTGCTTCTCTTGCTGTTTTTTACTTTTTTTCCTATGCAGAGAAAACAAAGTTAGTATAATGTAATAAACAAGTAGTTAGTAAACAAAGTTTATGTGAAACAAAGTTAGAATAGACATACCTGGAACTCCTCAGTTAATCGTGATGCCTTAAACTTTTTCCAATCCACTCGTTTAAGATATGGCCACATGAGACAAGGATCTTTATTGCTTCTAGGTCCTCGAACATACTCTCTAGTAAGAGTAGACTTGAAATCTTTCCATCGATGTCGTACTTCCCTCAGCCAATTCTTTTTAAATGCCTCAGTGTTTGGGACAGTGAAGTTTTGTGTCAAATTATTAAAATGCTTAGTCAATTGTTGTAACAAATAAATCAAATCATTAATAAATCTAAAGAAAAGGTTTAGAGAATACCAAAATATCCATCCAGACTCTGTCCTTAGTGTCTTTCTGTAATAATCTCCAATCATCTATAAGGACACTTAATCTGCTTCGTGCTAGAAATCTGAGGTAACTAGTAAATGTGTTCCTGTTTGGACCAAGTGGGATCATGTCCTCAGTAAAATCAACACGAATGGGTTCAAAGTTGCTGGTTCCCTGCCGTTAAACGATCTCAGGAAGCTTGGTGGCGCCCCTGCCCCGCTTTCTTTCTGGAGGATCGACATGTGGTTGTTTTTCATCATTTATGTGATCCTCATGTGAGCTATCGTCATAATTGTCTTTCATTTATTACCTGTTACAAAATTGAAATAACTTCAACATAAAATATAAAAAATTAAAAAACAATCTTTATTCATTAAGGTACTTACTTTATGTGTTATCCCATATTCCCTCACAATGATCATTCCTAAAAGCATATTGGTCATCATCTACCAATTCTAATTCACCGATTTGAGGTGGGTTTGAGGAGAAAGGTGGTGTGTCATCTAGATTTGAAGTTGGAGTGTGGTCCTTTTGTTTTTTACTTTGTAGGACTATGGAAAATTGCGGATTTGCAGGATCAGTCACATAGAAAACTTGCTTTGCCTTACTTTCTAAAATGAAAGGCTCATCATTGTAAGCAACCCTCTGAAGATTAATAGTGGTAAACCCAAACTGACAATCGATCTCGACTGCGTTTTGGCTTACCCATTTGCATTTGAAGAATGGAACTTTGAACTTGTTGTAACATACATCCCATATTTCTTCAATAACTCCATAATAAGCCATGGAAGCTACTTTTGGGTTTTTATCCTTTGAACTAGAATAGTGCATAGCTTCGGCTATAACCTTTACACCACTGTTTTGCATAGTATTGTTATCGTCTTTAGTTTTTGTGTAGAAAGAATACCCATTTATATCAAATCCGCTCCATGTGACAACCTCAAAATGGGGGCCCTCAGCTAACCATTTAATGTTATCCGACACATCAGTCTTTTCTACAATATTTTCCTTTAACCACTCAATGAATGTCTTATTATGCTCATTAGCTATTTGTCTGACATTTTTCTTTGGGTTCTTGTCCCTTAAACTTCTTTTATGGTCATCTAAATATGGCTGCACTTCTTCTATATTATTTAGAATATACAGGTGAGCTTGTAACACATCTTCAGATTTCATACTCTTCACTTTGAGGCCTCTTCCCTTACCGATCCCATCTTCATGTTTGGACATTTCCTCTACACCTTTCAAGTATGGTTTGCAAAAGTCCATAGACTCTTCAATCACATATCTTTCCATAATGGATGCTTCAAGTCGATAAGGGTTCTTAGAATATCCTTTTAGGACTTTCATGAATTGCTCGAAAGGGTACATTGACAAATCCTTGGATTTGTATGGCTTTGATATGCTAAAAATGAGGTTTTAGACATAATGGAGATGCAATTTTGGTCAAATTGTGCTTAATTAAGATCTTAGGCCCTTAGGTGAAATTAGGATTAAAAATAGGATTAATTTGCCATAATTGGTAATTAATTAGAAATAATTAATTTCTAGGGCATTTGATCATTTTTCTACTATGTTTTTATTTGTAGGACCATTGAAGAACCATGGGTGGAACATTTCATTTGTAATGGGAAAGGAAAACGCAATTTTCCAAAAGAGAACTTAGCTGTAGCTCAAATTTCTGGGCCGCAGCTCAATTCTTCACAGAAACAAACTGAGCCACAGCTCAAATTCTTCAGCCACAACTCACTGCCTTACAGAGAAAAACTGAGCCGCGGCTCAAATTTCTGGGCCGCAGCTCAATCACGATCTACATAATTTCAGCTGGTTTTTGGGCCAATCCAAGTCCATACCCAATACCCACTCATCCAACCTGACTCCAATCATTTAAGGCATGAAATTGGGACCTCATTTGCTCAGATTTGGAGCCACCACAAACCCTACCTCTCATCTTTCTCTCATTTCCTCTCATCTCCACATTCTTCCACCTAAATCTCCATGTTTCCTCTACCTCCACTCCTTGGTGCTGGATTTCTCATGGAGGACAGTAGCTAGGCTCCCTCATTCTTGATGGTGGGAGCCAATGGATGAGCTTGAAGCTTTAAAGGGGAGTTCTTGTTCTCCCACTCTCTCTTCTTTATGTTTAAGAATGTTTCTAGGATTCTAGAGCTTGTTTCTTCATTTGGTTGTAATTTTATCCCATATCTTTGTATGAGAGTGGTGGAAACAACTTGTCTTGTTTATTTTCTTTGTATGGATGCTTGACATTGCACCTATTGACTTGAGCATATGTTAAATTTGTATGGATTCATCATTTAATCTATGTTTTCTTGTTAAAATCTTGTGCCAAATGAGGATTCTTGCTTGGTGGATCATATGTCAAGTGTTTGTGTTTGGAAAGTAGCAAGTAAATCTACTAATTGCTTGAGTAACATTGGGCTTCCATCTATTAGTTCCAATTTATTGATTGGGATTCCATCAAGGAGTTGGGATTAATGGATTAATCTTGTTTCAATTCGAGATTCCGGTTGTAGGATCAAGAGTTCCTTGAGATTAGTAGGTTTAATTGGTTTTAGATTTGTCAAATTGCATGAGTGGCATTGGACTTCAATCCTAGAGTCTTGGTTTATTATGTGGGATGCCAATAATGAATTGAAACCTTAGGATTAATTAGCAATTCGGGATTCCGGTTGTTGGATTAGGAGCCCCTTACAATTAGCAAATTCACCTTGATTTTGAGCTTAATCAACTTAGGTTAAATTAAGTAATGTGCTGGATTCCAGCATTAATTAAGTTAATCTAAGCCTAGCCTAGAGGGATTCCTCTAGGGGTCTTTCAAAAATCAACATGAAGCTCCCTAAAAATCATTTGAAGCAATGAATCCCAAGGTTTCCATTTATCAAGAATGATTCCATTTTCATCCCCCTTCAAATATCATTTTTATCTTATTTTTATTTTACTTTTGAACATATCACACCTTTTGCATCTATTCTATTCAAAAACCAAATACAATATTTTTACCCACTTTTGTTAGTTTGCATCTTAGCTACTAGGTCATCTTTTGCGTTAGGCTCCTCAAACGAACGACACCCTGGGGTTAGCTTCCACTATCCCCTTGGTTCTTATTTTCTTGAAGGGCGGACCTAAGGGCGCGCTACACGTACACACACTCGAAAGTGGTGCTCTTTTACATCCACATTAGATAAATAGGGCCACATTGTCTTATCTCCCTTACCAAGTTAACGATCAAGTGGACCATGATATCAGAAAACGTTGGAGAAAAGTGCATCTCTAATTTGGTCAGAATAATATAACATTCCTTTTCTAACTCGTCCAATTTCTTAGTGTCGATAACTTTGTTGCATACAGCATTGAAAAACATACACAATCTAGTTATGGTGTTCCTTACATCATCTTGCATAATGCCTCTTATAGCAACTGGTAATAATTGTTGGATCAATACATGGTAATCATGTGATTTCATTCCTACCAACTTCAAATCATCAGACACAAGTCTATTAACGTTAGAAGAATAGCCCATTGGCACCTTGATCCCCCGCAAGCACCCACACAGACTTTTTTTCTCCTGTTTAGACAATGTATAAGCAGCTAGTTCCATATAGAATATCTTGCCATTATCACTTACTTTTGGATGCAGCCGTTGTCTTATTCCCATTTCCACCAAGTCTAATCTCACATTGATTATGTCGTTAGTCTTCCCTGGAACATGTAAAAGCATTCCGACAAGACTATCACACACATTTTTCTCCATATGCATCACATCAATATTGTGTCTCATATCAAGAAAGCGCCAATATGCTAGATCAAAGAAGATTGACCTCTTCTTCCACATGTTAGACTCACTCCCAGTACTCTATTTCTTACCGAATACCACTTTGATGTTCGCAACACGGCTGTAAACTTCCTCCCCAGCTAATGACTTTGGTGCCAATCCATGCTCCGGCGAACCGTTAAAATTCTTCTTGAGCTTACGGTAAAGATGATACTGGTCAGAAAACCGCCGATGACAAAGATAAATGGTCTTCCTTTCGTGCTTGAGTTGATGGTAGTGTGTGTCTGCTTCACATATAGGACATGCTCTGTGCCCCTTCACACTGTATCCAGATAGATTTCCATAAGCAGGGAAATCATTTATTGTAGTGAATATCATAGCACACAACTTAAATGTCTCTTGCATGTATGCATCGAACACATCGACGCCTTCCTCCCACAGCTTCTTCAAATCCTCAATCAAAGGCGTTAGGTAGACATCAATATCGTTTCCCGACTGTTTTGGCCCCGAAATCAACATTAAGAGCATCACGTACTTGTATTTTGTACACAACCAAAGGCATAGGTTGTAAATGACTAGGAGAACAGGCCAAGCACTATGTGTGCTACTTAGGCTTCCGAAAGGGTTGAATCCATCAGTGCATATACCAAGGCGAAGACTCCTTGGCTCACAGCCGAAGTCAGGAAACATTTCATCTATCTTCTTCCATTGAGGAGAATCAGCTGGGTGCCGAAGATATCTTCCATCAGAGATTTTCTCATCACAGTGCCATCTCAGATTCTTTGCTTCCTGGGCATTTGCATACAAACGTTTGATCCGCGGTATTATTGACAGATACCACAACACCTTCAAAGGTGACCAATTGTTTACCCTTTTTCCACAGACATCCTTCTTAATTTTATACCTTGAGGTCTTGCACTTTGGACACTTTGTTAGTCCCTCGTATTCATTCCTATACAGCACACAGTCATTAGGGCAAGCATGTATCTTCTTATACTCCATACCCATATTGTTGAGAACTTTTTTAGCCTCATACATTCGATTCGGAAGGACATTATCGTCTGAAAACATATCACTCAAAGCTTCAAGCAACTTTGAGAACCCTGAATCTGCCCACCCATTATGTGCCTTTATGTTCAATAAGGTCAACACAGTGGTCAACCTGTAGACTTACGACACCCAGGGAATAACGATATCTCTGCATCACTCCGTAACTTGATATGTTCAGGAAGTGGTGTAAATGACTCCGCCCCAGTATCATTAATCATGTAATTCATTTTATCGACACCCACATCATCCACAACTTTTATGCTTTGTGACATTGAAGAAGGCATTGTTATTCCTAATTCACCATGCCATACCCATTTTCTGTACCAAATAAGGTCATCCCGTAACAAATAAGGTCATCCCTTATATCATCAATGCTCTTTCAAATCTGATTTATACACTTCACACAAGGACAAAAATACATCCCACTTTTACTTGGAGCGTTCCTTTTAGCACATTCAAAAAACTCTTCCACTCCAAGTCCATACTCTTTACTAGTTCTCAACTTATTCATCCAACTATGATCCATTCTATTCAAACCTTCGCTACATTCCACAAAAGTCAAGTTTAGATCATCACTAACTCAAATTGAGTGAACTGCTTACACATTTTCCAAAAAATTTAACAGCATTTCCCCATAAAAGTAACCAAACCAACAGTGACACTAACTTATTTTTAGGAGGAATGATGATAGAGCAGTTAAGCAAATAACCATAACAAGCAAGCTTAAACCTTTTATAATATTCAATAAAAAAAAAGCAAGCTGAAATTTCTTAACAACATACACAAAATAAAATGAAGGACGATTAAGAAGCCAACTCACAGAAATAATTATGCAAGCAAAATAGAAGCACAACAGCAAAACAGCTGAAAAATGCAGTGAATATGGAGCAAAGTTTCAGCCAAATAGCAACACAAAGAATCAGCAAATTTCCATCAAAATAATAAAGTAAACAAGAAGAGATGAAGATTTTAGACCTAGAGATAGATGATGAAGATAGCTAGTAATCCCTCAAGTTAGACCTGGTGGAGATGGATGATGGTTTATTATCCAATTATAATTCCCTTGTTCACCACCTAAGAAAGTCAGACAATCAATCATAGAAAAGAATCCCCAATTCACAGAACATAAACCAAACCAAGGCAGACAGGGAGAAAAATCAATTTCACATTTAAATCATCGATTAAACATGCAACAATATATATGTAAAACTCTATTATATCTTCATCTTGAATCAGGCAGAGCAGAAAGCGAACAGAATAGATTTTTCTCACGATAACATATTCAATTCCAATGAGATCAAAAGTGACCAATAATTCCTTGTTTTGAACCAGGAAAAGATTTAAGCCAAATTACCTAACCCCGGCTCCAACAACAGCAACTCTCTTCACTAGTCCTGCAAAGACACAAGACCACAAAATTAAATTCCATCCAAGATGTATCCTTGAAATATGTCCATCACTTTATGACGAATTTTCTCATCAAAAAAACAAAATGCTTCCAAGTTCCCAAAATTGAAATCGGGTTAAACCAGCAATTCATGAATGAAATCGCAATAGTATTGTATATCAACCAAACAATTTATTTGACATCTTGAAGCTAAGCCTCCTATAATTTGATCAAGGCTCTTATATGTTTGTTGTAACAAATGTGTGTATAATGTTGTAACAAATGTGTGTATAATGTCCGTTTCAATCATTATCTACATTGATAAAAAAAATACCCCTTTAAAATATACTATCAATAGAGACATGTTGGGAAATTCTTTTTATAAATTTAAGAGGTAAATTATTATTTTTTTTACCGTGAAAGAGATAAATTATATTGAGCTCTTACATTTAGAATAAAATCAAAACCATCCACTAACTCTTACATTTAGATTAAGAGGGAATGCAATTTATTAGGAGCTTATGACTTGGTTAATGCTGATAATGTATTATATATATAAGCTTATATATCCTCATCTTTTCTACTATACCAAACTTTGCATAAGATATTCTAGTAAATTTTACGATCACTAAACACTTAAATTATTGAATATATTCTACAATTATCTTATATACAATATCATGCCAAACATTGAGAAATACTAACATTGTAATAAACCTTATATATACGAGTATTAATTATTACTCTATCAAATCTTATCAAATGTTCTAATGACCAATCTCTCACATTGGTGAGAGGGAAAAGTGTGATTACCTCTGGTGGGGATAATTGATATATATGGGTGGCCAATAATTTGGGCCCAACAAGTGTAGCAGTGGGAGGGTTGGTGGGCCCATCCTCAAAGAAGATGTTGTTGTTTTAATCAGCATCAAAGAAGAATTTGGGCCCAAGAATTTTGTTCATAAGCATTTTTTAATCAGCATCAAGTCTTAACATCTAAAACAATCAGTAAATAAACAGCTAATTATAATTAAGAAGTTGTTGTTTCTGTGCGTTTGAGACTGCCACGATTAAAAACGAAGAAGTTTACAAAATATCATACACAAGGAGGATTAAAGGTCTAACATGTTGATAATTAGTATTAAAAAGGAACATGTTCTCCAATTTCTTAAGAATCCCATGGACAAGAAGGTAGGAAGGCCTAAACATTCTTGGGTTTAAAAACAGGTCTAAACATGATTCATAATTATTCAAGAAGTGATGACAAACTTATCCATCTTGTCTAAACAGGAAAATGAAATCCTCTTAAAACAATGAACATTGAACAAATCAATGGTTTTCTGAGAAGACACCAAGAACCCAAAAAAAAAACAAAACGGCAGATTAAAAAAATCAATGTCACCAGATTTTTAGAGAGGAGACAAAGTTCGTACCTTTTTCCTCAATACTTGCCAGAAAACCAGCATGCAAGGCTGAAAACGGTGAACGGCGTCCGATGGGGAGCTTCTACAAGAAAAGGGTGTGTGTGTGTTTTTTTTAAGGAGAACTGGAATTCGATGAAGGTAAATAGTGAAGAAGGGGGGAGAATGAAGGAAGAAAATGGTGGTGGCTGGTCGACGAGGAAGGCGATGGAGAGAAAGCGAAGTAGAGATGTTGAGGGAATGCTTGTTCCAAAGCATTAGGTTGGGAAAGAGCAGAGCAGGTTGAGGGAATGCTTTGAACTGATGGAAAAGAGCAGAGCATTCAGACTTTTGTGCCAGGAATGTCTTTTTTATATATATATTATAGCTTTCCACGTCTCACAAGTAAAGTGAGACGTGGAAAGCTACTTTCAACATCTCAAAAACAAAAGTGAGACGTTGAAAGCTTGCTTTCCACGTCTCACTTTTTTTTGAGACGTTTAAACTCCTTTCCCGCCCTCCTTTCAGCCTATTTTCGTGTTTAGCGCTCTTTTTTTTCCAGAATCCATGTCTCACTTTTGAAAAAGAGACGTTGAAACTTTTCAGATATTTACAATTTTGTCACCGCCTATTTTCTACATTTAATATTTAAAAAAGGTACGTGGAAAGGGAACGAGGATTCTATTTTTTGTAGTAGTGTCTCTTCTTTCTTTCCTTTTGCTCCTTCTAGCAACATCTTATTCTAAGGGACAACAGAGGGAATAACAAGATACTGAAAATATAAAACTGACGAAGATAATACATTACACTTTTGTTGCTAGTTTATCAAGGAAACACAAACAAAATCACTGAGATCCTTTAAACTTCTTGGCTATACCAGTAAAGTATTTTCCTTGATGAAAAGCTTGAGCCAATTCTAACTCAGAAGGCTCTCTATTACCGAAGCCATCTTCCCCAGCCAAAGTAGCAGAACCATAAGGCGAACCACCTTTCACATGCTCCATCTCAAACATTCCATCCCCAAATGTGTATCCAATTGGCACAAATATCATCCCATGATGAACCAGTTGTGTAATCGATGTGAGCTTGTGTGTGTTTCACAACCATATTATGAATCTTGTGTTAGTGGTCTAATTACGTCAATAAACTAAGCACCAGTGATGAAACCATTATGTTAGGTGGAGCCCACCATCATGTTAATTGATACCACTTCCAATTCTCAAAATTAGAAAATCAATCTTTTTATGATTACGTTTTAACTCAGTTCTTGAATTCTAAACTCAGTACATGCAACTCAGTCTTTATAGTTTCTGACCTGATTATAATTTAGGCCATAAGTTTTGACTTGATTCAACTCAAAAACTCTAAAATTTTGCATTTAAAATATAAGTCTCTACGTTTTAGAAAATAAAATTATATATTCCATGAAATTTAGGTACTAGAGTTCTAAAGTTTTGAAGCATATTGATCTGTTTGTGGAGTGATATATGAGCCAAAGTTAAACTTACATGACAGTCTCTTGTCCGCCTCCTTGGGATGCGATGCTGCTAAAGAATCCGGCAGGTTTTCCGGCGAGTGCCTGTTCTCACCATAAACCTCCGGTTGCATCCAAAAATGCTTTGAACTGAGCAGCCATTAGTCCATATTTTGTACGGAAACCAAACAAGAAGCCATCTGCTTCAGTTAGCTCACGAGGCTTAATTACTGGTACATCACTCTTTGGAGGTGCTTTTACTTTCACAAGAACCTCCGGAGGTAGTGTCTCAAGTACCTATTTTTGTTTTTAAAAAAGCAAGGAATTAGAGGAAAAAAATCACATTCACACTAACATATAAACCGTTACAAAGACATAATCTGTAAAAATTAAAGTGAGAATCTTGCATCCATCTAGCCAGAGATAAATAAACATAGCAATAAATTTCATCTCATAGACCAAACATATAAAATGTCTAGCTCTCTCTTCACTGAATGGTTGATTACATCATTCATGTTAGAACATATGTAGTTTAAAAAAATTCTTATGAAAAAAAATATTTTAGTCGCTGTAGGTTTGACTTGCTCATTTATAATTCAGTCCCTCAAATATGATTTAACGCAATTAGTCCATGTACTTTTGATTCGCTTAACATTGATACAAAGAATCAAGCATGGTGGAAAAATCAGAGACTGAAGTTTAGATGAATTAAAAGTATAGGGACTGAGTTATAAGTTACTCAAAACTACATTGACTAAAATTAATTTTCCCAAAATTCTATATCATCAAAAGTAAATGGTTGCTACCAACCTGCCAGAGTTTGGCTTCAACTCCTTCAACAGAATCAGCTCCTTTTTTAATCTCATGTGCCTACTTCTCAACATGTCCGTACGTAGAATAGTAACTATATATAGACATATCCATATTAGTAATGTAAATTTTAAGTGTGTGAGTATACATATAAAGTCAATCAAAAGCACCAGGATAGAATCTGAATAATATGGATACCTTGAGAAGAATTACATTAATCAGAAAGAATATGGTGTGAGTAGCTAATTGGTCTAATATATGTAATGGCACTAGTTAGCCACTAAGTCACTATCACAGCAATATAATTGAACTTAGACGAGGAAAATGTTTCTCATGGCAATAGTAATGGGAAGATTCAATCAAAGTCACTAATAATGCATAAACAAGTTATTAATCTGGTGGGACTATGCCATGCATGATTAATAAAGAAATTATATATAAGCATTTATCTTTTTTTTTTAACTGAATATAAGCATTAATCTTAGTATCTTGCAAGAAAATGATGGTGTTGCCTTCACAATATATCTACCCTATGAGTATATTGATATGATCAATAATAAACTTTTTCTAGTAGTTTTAAAGTAAACAAATAGTGGGCATTACAGGAAAAAATAAATTGTATTTGAAGAAAGAAACCCATCAATACTCATAAGATTAATATATTATGCTTACAAGAAACCAGATGGGTTGGAGAGAGATCTAAAGAAATCAGAGTTAATGATTCTAAACTCTGGTTCACAGGAAAGATAAATGGGAGGAATGGTGTTGGTATCATTGCAGATAAAGAATAACGGAAGAATGTAGTGGAAGTTAAGCGGATTGATGACCGAATCATATCTGTGAGAGTAATTGTGGGAAATGATACAATAATTGTTATTAATGCATATGCACCCCAAGTAGGGGCAGAAGCACATCTTAAGGAGAAGTTTTTGGTAGATATTGAAGGGTTGATTCAAGGTATACCGGCAACCGAGAAACTTTTTATTGGAGGGGATCTTAATGGATATGTTAGGAAAGAGGCGGGATCATATGCAAGGGCACATGGTGGTTTTGGTTATGGGGAGTTGAATAATGAAGGGCAAACAATTATCGATTTTTTCTTAGCATATAATCTTAAGATTGCTAACACATGCTTTAAGAAGCGGGAAGAACATTTAATTACATACAAAAGTGAAATTCACAAGTCACAAATTGACTTCTTTTTTGTAAGAAACCCTGATAGAAGGTTATGTACTAATTGTAAAGTGATTCCTGGGCATGGGGAGACTGCTTAACATAGACTTCTAGTTCTTGATGTGAGAATTAAATGTATAAGACAAAGGCGCCGGGCAGTTTTGAACCGAAAGATCAAGTGGTGGCAATTAAAGGGGGAGAAGCAAGAGATTTTTAAGAGAAATCTATTGGATGAAGGGGTATGGGAGCCACAAGGAAATGCTAACAGCATGTGGAAGAATATGGCTACGAAGATTGAAATGGTTGCTAAAGCTACTTCAGGAGAATCAAAAGGTTTTGGACCACGAAATAAGGAGACTTGGTGGTGGGACAAGGATGTCCAAGAAAAGGTGCGGAATAAAAATAATTGTTTTAAGGCTATACACTAGTGTAATAATACTAAAAATTGGGAAAAGTACCGCTTAGCTAAAAAGGAGACTAAGAAGGCAGTGAGTGAAACTCGTGCTAAAGCATACAAGGGGTTTTATAAGGAGTTAGGGACAAAGGCTGGGGAACAAAAGATTTACAAGATCGCAAAGAGTAGGGAGAGAAATTCGAGAGATTTGGATCAAGTAAGATGTATAAAAGATGAAGAAGGTAAAGTTTTGATTACTGACGAAGATATTAAGGATAGATGAGAGGCTTACTTTTCTAAGTTATTCAATGATGGAGGTGAGGGTCTATCTTGTGAGTTGGAAGATTTGACAATTAGTGAAGATGGACTTAATATGTCATTTTATCGTAGAATTAGAGTTTGGGAGGTTAGAAAAGCTCTTAAGAAAAGGGAAAATGGTAAAGCGGTTGGACCTAATGGTATACCGATTGAAGTTTGGAAATGTTTAGGGGAAGAGGGTGTGTTATGGTTATCTGAATTGTTTAATGAGATTTTACGGTCCAAGAAGATGCCTGATGACTGAAAAAAAAGTACTTTAGTTCTGATTTATAAAAACAAAGGCGATATACAAAATTGTGCAAATTATAGGGGAATTAAGCTTATGAGCCATACAATGAAACTATGGGAAAAGCTTATTGGGCATAGGTTAAGACTAGAAACTAGTATTTCTGAGAGACAGTTTGGGTTCATGCCAGGGAGATCCACAACTGAGGCGATATATCTACTAAGGGGGATAAAGGAAAAGTATCGAAGTAGAAAAAGAGACTTTCATATGGTTTTTATTGACTTAGAAAAGGCGTATGATCGCGTGCCGAGAGATCTACTTTGGAAAGCCTTGGAAAAGAAAGGAGTATGTGTTGTTTATACTAAAGTTATTTAGGATATGTATGATGGGGTGTTGACTAATGTTAGAACGCCAGGAGGTGAGACAAAGGACTTCCCTATAAGAATTGGCCTACATCAAGGATCAGTTTTGAGCCCATATTTGTTTAACTTAGTGGTAGATGCTCTAACTAAGCCTATAGAAGAAGAGATCCCTAAGTGCATGCTTTTTGCTGATGATATAGTTCTTCTGGCCGAATCTAGAAAGGAGATTAATGATAAATTAGAGATATAGAGAAACACGCTGGAGTCTAAGGGTTTCCATTTAAGTAGGAGTAAGACAGAATATATGCATTGCAATTTTGCAAATAGACAACTTAGAGGTGATTTGGAGGTTAAATTGGGAGAGCAAACAATCCCTCAAGTGACAAAGTTTAGGTATTTGGGATCAATTATAAGATAAGATAGTGAGATTGATCATAGAATTCAAGATGGGTGGTGTAAGTGGAGGAAAGCTACTGGAGTTCTCTGCGATAGAAAAGTACCCCATAAGGTAAAAGGGAAGTTTTATCGCATTGCTATAAGACCAACAGCATTATATGGTAGTGAATGTTGGGCTTTGAAGGGTCAACATGAACATAAAATGGGGGTAGCTGAAATGAGGATGTTGAGATGAACGTGTGGTCACACAAGAAAGGATAAGATTCGGAATGATCATATACACGAACGAGTTGGAGTGGCACCTATCAGTGAGAAAATGGTAGAAAATCGTTTGAGGTGGTTTGGACATGTACAAAGAAGGCCATTAGATGCGCCAGTGAGGAGGGTAGATCAAACAGTCTGGAGCCCGATTAAGAGAGGAAGAGGGAGACCGATGCTTACACTCAATGAAGTTGTAGAGCGAGATCTTTTAATAAATAATATATCTAAAGATTTGGCTACTGATAGAGCACAATGGCGTCGTGCGATCCATGTAGCCGACCCCACTTAGTGGGATAAGGCTTTGTTGTTGTTGTTGTTGTTGTATACACATATTTCTTGCTTGCGAATGAAGCAAAATTGCAGCTTTTAAAAAGCTCATCAACACTCAATCTTTCTTTATGGATATAAAGAATTAATCACACAATGTAAACCTTGGTTGCCATTGATATTATTGCTGTTGAGATCTCTGTTTCTATTAATTACCATTTAGAAACCAATACTGAAGGTATCAGTGAATGGAGACACAAGAATAATGCTCGTATTTATAATGCCAGATTAAGTGCAGGCCAGAAAACTAAGGAAGAAATCGCCAATGAAATACCATGATTTGTGGGGCATGTATGAATGATTGCTGATGCATGGTTGATAGATAAGTTTTCCTTCCAAATACATCCACTCCAATATCATACGAAAATGATATTTATCAAAGTAAATTCTATACAGACATTTCGGATTTTTATTACAATCATACAGATTTTCCCCAAAAATAAAGTAAATTTTAAAATAATTAATTAGAGAAGTTTGATTAATTAGTAAAAAAGGCTTTATTGTACCAAGACATAGTTGGTCTAGCAGGGTTTAGCGATATAAGGCCCCGTTATATCCCTAGAGGTCTCAAGTTCGAGTCCTAGAGAAGACACTTGTGTTGGGAGGGGCAGCCATGAACCCTAAAACTTAAGTAATCGATTGCTTGGATACCTAGTAATATGATCTAAAAATGGCGTTGATTGCCAGTTAATATATAAAAAAAAAAGGTTTTATTGTTAGCTATAGATTTTAACTGAAAAATAATTAATATTTCATATAAAATAAAGAATCCGAATCTATGTGAATGCAAAAAATGTCTTTGGGAGAGCTACATCCAATTTGACCTAACAATACTCAAATCTGACCCAAGCAAATACCTATATAAAAAATGTAAGATTTCCATATAATAAAGACTGGCACAATATATAGTTCTAAATACTCCCTACTTCTTATACATGGTTTATATTTAATATATATATATAGTACAGCTTTTTTGGTACGATATATAGTTCGGGTTTAGTATTAACAATAACTGGTTTGACCATGTGCATATGGTTTATGATTAATTAGTCATGCAGCAGCCTTAAAAATTTAAATCTAACGAATCAATACAAATGAAATGACATTACAAAACAGTCCAAATATACAAACCAAGACAAACAATAAGAGATAATTGAATTTACTTCTTTTTGTAAATTAATATATATATATATTGTTGGTAAATATTCTCTTATTCAATTTCGATTTTGGTACCTCTATTAATATCTTCTAATTAAATTTGTTCAATTGCCCATGTTAGCTCCTCTAACTTCATTATATTAGTATTGTTAACATTTGTACAGGAGTTAATGATGTTAATAAGTTATAATTAAAATATTTAATCATGATGAAAAATACACATGGATTAAAATCAGGATTATATAAAAATATAGGTACCAGTACTAGCAAACGTATTTGCCCTCTATATGTATAAATCAATATTCTTTTACAGGCACAAGTCATTAATTTATCCCATATATATGTAGAATAAAATTTAAACTTTAATTTCTTAGAAACTATGACATGCACACTAAAGCTATACGAACAAAGGACCTTCTAGTTTAGTGTTTGCTCAAATGATGATGTCCAAATTAATCTACACTGTCTAGGCAAGTTGTGACACAAGAGATAAACTCAAAAGCCTTTGTCTTGAAGGACTCATGCATGCGTATAGCTTTTTCAATTCCTTACACAACGCATTTCATTTATCAAGCTCCAGTAAGTCTCAAGCCAGATATATGAACAAGTTCAATACAGTAGTAATTCATAGTTCCCATTAGCAATAAAAAAAATGTAATAACATTGCTTTTTGTTAAAAAAATCTCTATTTTCATTCAATCACAAGACAATATTAACAATTAACAAGTTCAATTTAACGATTCATCAATCTTCATTAATTATTCATAACAAAAAGTTTACAACAAATTAAAGTTGTCACCAATGGCAGAGCTCCAGCTGTAGGAGTGATAACCTCAGCCATCGGAGCACTAACCACAGTTGTCGGCTAGCAGGGGTAGCTTTAATTTTTTGAAAAAGAAAAGGTGAGGAGCAATATTATAAATTAAATGTACATTAGCAAAGACTTTTTAAAATGATGATCGTTTGGATCATTAAAGGATTTTCTGAGACACAACCAATACATTTGAATATTTTGTTTGATTTAAATGAAATTTCATGTTTCATATATATATATGTGCATAAAGGTTAAGAGATCGCTTTTGTTTTTTCCACCAGAAGTTTCTTTTGTTTGATTTGAATCAATAAATTATTGTCCCTGGAGAACCATTTTGCTTAATTTTAATATGATGTATTGTCTACTCCGTGTTGATGTTATCATTTATATTAATTAATCAAGCGTTAACATCCCACCACATGAACTTAGACAAAAATTACATTGACGAATTTTAATATGCCAAGTTTCGAAACTTGAAGTGTAACATTTGAATTTGAAGACTTATATGTTTGAAATTCAATTAAATAATTGTAATACACAAGGGTTTAGGGGATCTGTCTCATTGTACCAAGCCCACTACTCATCAACTGCAAGTCTCAGAAAAAACAATTAAACATATGGCAGAAATTAAATATATGACACCAAACACACCATAATTATTAACGTGGAAAACCTTCAACCTTAAGGTAAAAACTTGGGTCATTTAGACCGATGAAAAATTAGATCAAAATAGAGACTACATGAGAGTGTCAATTATATGTATAAACAAGTGCAAAAAACCAAAGTTACAAGCATACAACAGAAAATGAAGGAGCTAAAAAATACCAAAACCAGAGGTAGTGGAGTGAACTTAATAACTCTCACGCTAGACAACGAATGATCCAACAGTTGAAAATGACGACATAGCTATTTCAAATATGCTGATGAAAAATGTTCGGCCCGATCCTATAGTTCACAAGTGCACAAACATTGATTCACTACTGAAACTGTGATGTGAATAAAAAATATATATTTCTCTCTTCTTTTCTCTCAAATAGATACAAATTTTCTCTGTATCAGCCCTCACCCCTATGATCTAATATACCCCCTCTATACTTTAATAAGTGAAACACAAATAAGATTCAAACTGTGGACCTTCCTCCACATAAGAAGGGAGAGCAAACCAAAATATATCTTCTCCTCACAACCATATGGAGATAACCGCCAATCACTACAAAAAAAGCGTGCATTAGTAGCGGTTATAAATGCCGATTAGTAGCGGTTCTAACCGCCACTAACATGTTACTAGCGGTTTTTATTTCCGCCACTAAATCATCCGTGACAAACATTTACTAGCGGTTATTGAAATCGCGTATAACAAAGTCAAAGACGCCACTAATTAGTAGCGGTTACTAAAACCGCCCCTAATGTAAAATTTAGCATAATGGTGGGAAAATTCAATTTCTCAATTTAGTGACGGTTTGAACAGCGGTTCGAACCGCCACTAATTAAAAAACAAAAAAAAAATTGGCCCTTTTATTAGTGGCGGTTTGAGCAGCGGTTCTCAAACCGCTACTAATTAAAAAGAAAAAAAATTAAAAAAAGAATTGGTCCAATTTATTAGTGGCGGTTCAAAACCGCTACTAAAGTTTAAGGATTCTAAAAAAACGCCCAGATTAGATATTCAAAAATCAATGTCATATGATCAAATGTAATGAAAAAAGAATGATAATAAATTAGTCTATTTCAAAATGTTTTTATTGTTAAAATAAAAAAAATTTCTCAACTATATTAACAACCATATGTATAAAAAAACAATATATCAAACACTTAAAAAAGAAATAGATAAAAATAAACAACTAATTATGTTTGTTGTAAGAATAATATGAATAATAAATTAAATTTTTTTATCACTAAAAATGGGAAATAATTCGATATTGTTACCTGAAAAAAATATATTAGCAAATAAATTAATTCAGAATAGAAAATAAAACACACTAAATAAAAAGAAATATATCCACCTCGGCAGATGACCTTGTGCGGCTTCGTAGTTGGCGTTTAACATAGCGGCGGAAATCTCTAAATTCCAATGGAACATATCAGAGGGTTATGTTATTTGGAAATAAAAAAAATAACATGATACGTGTATATAGTGTTAGAATTCTTACTGAATGTAGGGCTCCACTTGAGGGCAATTTGTCAAGACATATCTGTGTGCTTGGAACCTCTCAGTGGAAGGTGACTGGACATTGGCAAGGCTGTCATCGACACGAGGAGGGTGGTTGAATGAAGTCTCGATGTCATCATCAAAATAGCGCGAACAATATGTTAACATTTCGTCACCAGAATAACCCTCTGGAGATGCTTTGTTCCTTACATACGACTTCAATTTCCCCAAGTATCTGTAATTACAAGTACAATCAGGTAACTAAAACAAAATCATGAAACCACTGGAAAAATGAATCAACGGACCTCTCTATGGGATACATCCAGCGGTATTGAACCGGGCCGCCCATCTTTGCGTCTTGAACGAGGTGTACAGTGAGATAGACCATGACCGTGAAGAAAGACAGGGGAAATATCATCTCCATATGACAGAGCATTAGAACAATTTTTTCCTGCAATTGATCCAGCTCTGCTTTGTCCAAAACTTTTGCACACAACCGTCGGTAGAAAGAACTGAGTTAAACCAAAACATTAGACACCTCCGGGGGCAATGTGCTTTTAATTGCCAGAGGTAGGAATTGCTGGAGCAAAACGTGGCAGTCATGGCTTTTCAACCCGGCAATCTTCTTAGCGTGCATGTCCACACATCTTGAGATGTCGCTTGAATAACCATCAGGGACCTTAATGTCGTTAAGTGTGGAGAGGAAGACTTCCTTGTTGGCTCTTGTCAGTGTGAATGAGGCTGGGGCAAACTTGTCATTCTCATCCGGCCATGCGTCTCCACGTATTCCCATCGCCATCAGATCTTTCCTTGCATGAAGATGGTCCTTGGACTTTCTAGACTCGTTCAGTAAAGTGTATAAAATATTGTCACACACATTTTTTTCGATGTGCATGACATCAAGATGGTGGCGAAGTATATTAGATTTCCAGTAGGGGAGCTCGAAGAAAATGCTCTTCTTTCGCCATTGCTGCATGCTTTCCCCTGGGACTGGTCGCGTCTCCTTCTTCCCCCAGGCTGAACGCCGTCTGTCTTCCCGAACTCTACGTGAACATCTTCAAGCTGTTGAAGAATATCTGTGCCAGACAAAAACGTAGGAGGATCCCTCATTTCCTGCGATCCGTTAAATCTAATCTTCTGCAGTCGGAACCTATGACCTCCAGGAAGGAACCGCCGATGACCCATGAAGCACCACTTGCGACTGTGAGGAAGGCGGACCGAGTCTTGGTCAAAGTTGCAGTTGGGGCAAGCTCTGCCTGTATGCACGTTCCAACCAGACAATGTGCCAAGTCCGGGAAAATCGCTCACTGTCCACATCAACGACGCACGGAGTGTGAAGAGCGTCTTACTGTAAGCGTCATACGTCTCAACTCCGTTGGTCCAAAGTTCCTTCAACTCCTGTATCAACGGTTGAAGGTAGACATCTATATCGTTTCCAGGAGCTTTCTTCCCCGGAATAATCATCGAAAGAATGAATGAGCTCTTTTTCATACACATCCAAGGGGGTAAGTTGTACGGTATCAATACCACAGGCCATATACTGTACGTAGTGCTAAGATTCCCGAACGGATTGAACCCATCTGAGGCGAGAGCGAGGCGGACATTTCTCGGGTCATTGGCAAATTCCGGGAATAGAGCATCAAACGCTTTCCAAGCCTCAGCATCCCTAGGATGTCTCAACTTCCCATCGACGTTGGGCTCTGATGAATGCCACCGCATGTGCTCCGCCGTTTTGGATGACACATACAACCTCTGAAGTCGTGGAGTCAGGGGGAAATATCTTAGAATCTTTGCAGGCTTCTTGGTTGCTATTCGACCCCTCTTTGCCTGTTTGTACCGAGACGCATTACACCGCTTACATCTGTCCAACTCGGCGTCGTCTCCCCAGTACAACATACAATCATTCGGGCAGGCATGAATTTTAGTGTAGTTCAATCCCAACTTGTTAATAGTCTTCTTTGCTTCGTAGAATGATGGTGTGATTTCTGCCTGAGAGAATGCATCTCCCAATAATTCGAACACTATCGACATCCCCTTGTCGTTGAAGCCACACAAGCACTTGATATGATAGAGCTTGACAAGAAATGATAGTTTTGAATATTTAATGCACCCTGAATAAACATTATTCTTATTCTAAAACGAACGTTTATGTGACAAAACTAGAAACGAAATAAGGCAGTTTTAGTAGAACCTGGAAACAATGGCTTATCTGAATCCGTCATAAGGTCGAAAAAATTCTTTGCAGCTTCATTTCGAAAAAACTCCGGGAGTGGTCCTTCAACCCCTTCCTGACTCCCGATGCCATCACCTTGCACCTCGAAAGCATCACGCACAACTTCGTTAAATGGATCCACATGATTGTCGTCATCATCGTCATCGTCGATCTGCATTCCAACCCGAGATGTTCGAGCAACTACTTCACCACCATCATCATCGTTCTCGCCATGAATACCCCAGAATGTGTAATTTGATGGGAATTGTTTCAGTATAAGATGCTCACGCACAACATTTCTGGGATGCTACTTCTTAAATTTACATTTCGGACAAGGACACAATATCTGATTATTAACACCTGTGTGGTTGAAAGCAAAATCTAAAAAGTGGTCAACACCAACCAAATAACAGGGGGACGTCCGTGGCAAATTTATCCAAGATTTATCCATCATATGACTGAGGATATTATCAAAGAAGGAAAGAGCTTAATAGTTTGAATGAAATGTGAAAATGAATTGGAAAGAATCAATGGCTTATAAAATGAAATTTAGACATTAGTGGCGGTTCTTTAACCGCTACTAAAACCGCAACTAACTCAATCATACTGTTGGAAAAGTAACAGGTTGCAGTTGTCTGATGATTGCATTTAGTAGCGGTTCTAAAACTGCTACTAATATTAAATTATTTTTATATTTAGTAATCTAGTGGCGGTTTAAAACCGCTACTAATTTTAAATTTTTTTAATATTTATTCACTTAGTGGCTGTTTTAGAACCGCTACTAAATGTGCTATTTTGTATTTTTAATGTTATTTATATCTTGTTTTTTTCAAATACTATATAAGAAAATAAACAAATAACAACGGTTTATTTAGTAGTCACGAAGAAACTTTTTTGTTTAACTGTTAAAAAAAATTATCGCCATTTGTGAAGTAAAAATTAAATCAGATAATAACGACTAACAAAATTATGCAACATTAAAGATATGAAATGTTTAAACAACTAATATTCAAATTAACAAACATTTAAATATAAAAATGTTCAACTGAAATCCTATAATTAGCAAACATTTAAATATAAAAATGTTCAACTGAAATACTAAAATTAAAAACATTCTAATAAAAAATGTCTTGATGCTCCGGAGAACGGTTGCGAGGCTGCTTCGGTGGACGTAGAGGTAGTGGTACTCGCAAAGGAGATCCATCCGGGTCGAACCTCCGTTGTATCCGTTCCAACGTGCTATTGGCGTTTTGCACCCAGGAGTCCAGTCGGTCGTACACCTGATCAGTCACCCGTTCCGTAATCTCATGAGTGAGTCTCTCCCTCATTTGAGCCTCATACTCTGCGTCTCCCCTAATCGGGCCACTTGTTGATGGTTGGCTCGAAGCTGTAGACTAGGCGCTGCCTGAGTCGCCTGACCTGCCGTACACCACCGTAGGTCGGGCTCCGAATCCCATCCCGCGAACCCGGTCAGGGTGCTCTTGAGGCCCTAGGGCAGCCTTTAGCGAGGCAGTGGGGTCTACATTGTCCCCCTGCGACTTGGCGATCTCTCTCTCCGCATCTTCAATCCTAGCCTGCACACACAAACATATTAGCAAATATATTTTGATGTTGTTGTTATTAAAAAAATAATAATATAAAAATAAATAAATAAAAATTTTACAATTCGCTCCTCAGCCTCCCTGGATGTTGGGCTCCCGTCGGCGTGTCTGTGCTTTATTTGGTATAAACGACCGTAGGCAGCCTTCTGCCCTTTCTTCGCAGCTTCTTCCGCCTGAAAATTAAGATACAAATAGTTATTAATATATAAAGATAAATTATTTTTAAATCAAACAACGAAGCTTCATTCCTTCATACCATCTCTTTGTATCCAATCGAAAACGGCTTCGTCCCAGCCGTATGATGAACCTTCTGATGCGACTTTGGGGCAAGACCTTGTTGCGACCTCTTCTGTTAACGTAAAATAAAATTAAATAATCATTAGTAATTCAAAAATATTTCTTCAATATGATATTTCAATATCAATTCAATAATATTATTCATTATACCTTCCCGATGTCTCCCCTCCTCCAATCCACATATCTCTCCCACGCATCCACAGGGACGCCACCAGGGACATCATCGATCTCTTTCCCCCATCCGATCTCTTTCTTTGAACATATCCAACCGCTTGTTCTTCCAACCATCCCCCATCTTTGATTCTGTCCAATTCTTGCGGCTGTCCCTCACATCAAACTTCCTCTGTAAAATATTAAATTTAAGTATGTTTAATTAGAAAATAATAAATAATAACAAATTCCAATAATAACATAAAACAAATAAGAAATAATAACTACATTTCCTATAATATTTATTAAAATCAAATTCAAATAATAACAGAAAAGAAATAATAAATACATTTCCTATAATATTTATTAAAATCAAATTCAAATAATAACATAAAAGAAATAATAAATAATAAATAATAAACAATAAACAATACATAATAACAAGAATTTTCTTATAGTATTAATTAAAATCACATTCTAATAATAATAAATAATAAACAATAAATAAGCTCAAAGTTAATTCAACAAACCTTAACAATTTCGTCAAACGCGAACTTTTTAGAGTTCGCGTCAATCTTCCTCCAGTCCAAAGCGTCAATTGGGAATCGCTGGTAATTCTGGCCTACACCCTCGACGAACCTCGAGTACAGTTGCCCCCTTGTCCAATCGGTAATTTGGTCAAGTCGTCCCACTCAACTTTAACTTTGTGCCCGCTCGGAAGGTTCATCGCATCTTGCACCGTCAACCTCTTCTCACTTATGCTACCAGAAGGGTCTGTAAAATTTAGGGAACAATTTCAATTTAATGAGCGATAAAAAATTATAATTATCTGATAAAAACAATAAAAATCGAATTTCCTTACCCTGAACTTGTACTTCGTAACCGGTGGACCTTCCGGCGGATCGTTTAGGGCGGCCCCCCTTGTCATCTTCCTCAGAGTCCAACCAATGTGCCATATCCTCAAAATCCGCTCCTCCTCCAGTCTCGTCGAAGTTTTCTCCCCCACTCCAGAATGCGTTGATTACATCTTCTGGAATCGGCTGGTTCTGTATACGGATGCGCTCTTGTTCTATACGATCCCTCTCAGCCTGCTCAGCCAGTTCCTTACGTAGCCGCTCCTCAGCCTCCTCTTGTTCAACGGTCATAGGCCTCTTATTGCGAACGCCCTTTTTCACCATGATTTTGACCTCTTCTTTCTCGTCGACGTCAAGTCACATCACTTTCTTTCTAAAAAGCTCGTGCCTTTTCTCTGAAAATGCACGATCCTTTTTAAACTGTTCATTTTAGTAGCGGTTTTACAAGAACCGCTACTAGTAGTCACGGTTTCAGCAAAAACCGCAGCTGAAACCGCGACTAATTCAACCTGTAATAAATGCAGTTGCATTTATTTCGCTGAATTAGTGGCGGTTTTGGGGGAAACCGCTACTAATGTATGAAAACCGCCACTAATTCAGCGGCCATTCATTTTATAGCGGTTTTTCCCTCCATAACCGCGACTAAATTTACGCCACTACTCATCCCGCCAAAGCGCGCCAAATTTGTTGCGGTTCTTTCCCCCAAACCGCTACTAATGTCCGCTACTAACTACTTCTGTGGTCAAACCGTCGTATTTACTTGCGGTTTGTGCTTCTAACCGCTACTAAAGTATAATTACTGGCGGTTTTGGTCTTCCGCGACTAATGTAACCGCTACTAAAACCCCCTTTTTTGTAGTGAATCCGGCATTTTCACAACAAACTTAAACTTTTCACAAATGTTAGAATGCATCGAGTCAAGCTACTTAGACCTTCTTGAAGGAAGATTGTCCTTGAAAGATACTCTAACTTGTTTATCAACCATGCAGTGAGAACACTTCTCCAATTTTGCATTGTTATTTGGGAAGTACATCCTTATTTAACCCTTATTTAACTATTATGACTAAACCTTGGATTTCAAAAATTCGATGTCTCCATATTGATGGCATTCATTTGGCCCAAAAAAAATATCGATGGCATTCATTTGGCAGAGTTAATGCAACAACCAACTCAAACCGCATTTAATCCAAGTTTTCTGAGTTCTCTCATTTGTTCTTTAAATTGGAACATATCAACTCACTTTGTGAGTATGTTGTAAATTTGTATTTCCATTCTTATTGTGTGATTTTCTTAGAATAGTGGATTCTAAGGAAGGGATTGTAATCTTATAAAGTGTAAGGGGGAGAGAATTTAGTGAGATAGTGAGATCTTACTGAGGAAATTCTCTGCGTTGTAAATGTGTTTAGGAACTTGTTTTAATCCTGAGTCACAAGTGGAACCCAACAAAGTTGGAGAACTAGACATAGGTCAAAATTTGGATCGAACCAGTATAAATTCTGTGTTTATTCCTTTAGTTAAAAATTTGAAATACACAATTCACCCCTCTCTTGTGTATTTCCTGCCATCTTCAGGGAAGAGGAACGGCGCCGGTAGCGGCGTACCTCGGCGGTGGAGCACGGAGAGAGAGAGAGAGAGAGAGAGAGAAGAGGGGGGGGAGAGAGAGATATCGTGTGAGAGGGGGTTCTGGAGCTGAAAATAAGAGGGGAGGGAAATTAAAAGAGAGGAGGGAAAAAGAAAATACAAAGGAAAAAGGAAAATTTTGACAACTAGGCCCTCAATTTTTTTCAAGTAAGATATTTATTTTGAGTTACAAAGTTCCTTTCTGTTCCAAAAATTTATCTACCAAGACCCTTAATTACTTTCTCTCATAATAACCTCATTTGATCCTAAAAATAATTTTCCCAAATTAGTTGTCCTTAAAATAAGGGAGAAACTAAGCATTTAAAATCCTCAAAAATTTCTCTAATATTCCCGTAATCCATAATCTCTCATAAATCAATTCCTAATTAGCCAACTAATCCTCAATTAATTTCTAGGATGTTACATATGGGATATTGTTTAGTATGCTTTGTTTTGCTGCAGTACTTTTATTGGGTTGTGCTTCTTTTGTGATGATATTCTGTCTAGGTCTGGTCCTTTTTAGCAATTGTTTTGTTGTGGATATTTGGAATGTTATGTATTCTTAAATTGTTTTATCTGATTAGTTGTTGATATTAGGATTGTATTGTGTGGCTAAATTAATTTCACATGCATGTGACCCCAAATATTCGAGAGGCATTCCTTGGCAGATTGTTGGCCTTGGTGTTTTATTTGTGAAGGACATCGTGGATTATAATTGTGGTTAAATTTCAAAATGTGTGATAAGAAATGGTTTTATTGCTATTTTGCTAGATTGTGTTATGTGGAATTTGTAAATAAGGGCATGTCTTGGTTTAAGATGAGTTTTTAATTACCGTGTTAGGTGTGACCTTTCTAACATGGTAGACTTGTCTCTCTTAAGGTTATTCTTTTCTAACTATGTTAGAGTTTTTTCTAACATAGTTAAGCTAATCAATTTACACAACGAATTTTTAATCACCATGTCCGCAGCTGTGATTTTCTAATATGGTTAACCTTTTAAAAGACAATACAATCTTGGGCAAAGGTGCAAATATGCCCATTAGTTCGAACCAAGATGTACCCAACACCGTAAATTTTTTTTTTTTGCCCAAAAGTGCCCACGTAGTTACCAAAATAAGTCAAAAGTGTTCATGCTGTCAATATACACTAACGGCATTAAGTTTTTCAAAGTTAGGGAAAATAAAAGTTGCAAAAATACCCATGAAGTGTGGTCCAAAGTGTACCCAACACAAATGTTCCTTCAATGTCTATGCCGTTACTTTACACATGTTAGCCATGAAAAATACATAAGAGGGGTATGAATTTTGTATTTCAAAATAATATTTTTCAAAACTACAAGTTCAAAAGCAATTTTAAAAAACAGATAGAAAAGAAACAGAGTATTGAAATCTTAGACAAATTTTGCAAAACGTCCGTTTGCATTCTCAAATGCTTATACATATCCATTGATGAAGGAATATTGAAGCATGAAATTACACAGAAAAATTTGAGATATAAGTATTTGCCTAGGACTTCTGTAACACCTAAACTTTTACTATTATACTAAAGCATTTTAATTGATTTAAAACCAATTTTGTAAATGTCAGAATCCCGAAAATACGAAAAATTTAAAACTTTTTCTTTGCAATATTTATTCCAACTTCACTTTTGTTAGAATGGGTTTTTCAGACAAATTAGAACAACTAAAAAACTTTTTATAAAATAGAGTGGTTAATAAAATAATTAAAATAACTTCAACCTACTTGATGTACCTACCCTTTTTTATAGTGATTTGGATTTATATATATTATCTACTTATAGGTTCCTATCACTCCTACTATAATAACATACCAACTATCTACGGTGATACAAAACATAGCAGGCATTCCTGTTTCTTCATACTACCTTACTAACATACTAACTATCTATGGTGATACAAAACATAGCAGGTATTCCTGCTTCTTTATACTACCTTACTTCTTCTCAACTAACTTCTCCCAATCTGTAATACTGAAAAATGTTTGGGGATAGGGGTGAGATTAGAAATCCTAATAGCAGTTTCTTTCATATGAGATCATGCATAATAAATCATAAACCTTAACAATTTTGATCATCTTTATCCTTATAACCTCTGCTTACCACCACTAACGATATATTCATTAAATAGTGGAGGCACCTCTGCCAACTACTAATAACATTCGGTTAAATAGTAGAGGCCCTCTATCCTCTACCTGCAGGATTTTAAACCTCTGGCAAAGGGGTAGCTAGCTGCCTAAACCTTGGAGTACTCCCCTCATAATCATAACGTTCATACCTCTTTAAACCTCAAAGGATTAAAACTTATCATTGCTGCAGATATTATGAAATTTATAAATGCAATGAGCTTTAATGAAATCTTTTATGAAATAAACTGCTACCTGACTTCAGGAGTTACTCGTAACTTGGTTCTTCCTCTTTGTAGAATCCTGGAGATTCAACTCCACTACCTTCTCCTATAATTATATATAGATAATAAATTAATATGTATATACCAACTTATAGTAATTCTACACCTCTCACGATCCTATTCTAGTCTCTAACTTAGTTGTTAATCATACAATCATCAACAAACATCTTTCAATCATCAAACTCAAAATGTAAAAGCATTGCTTACTATTACATAAATGATTTAAAACATGTAAATATATATATTGACATATTAAATCACTTCAAGAACATTTATCTAACACTTGGGTCTCACAAGAGAGATTTTCTAAAAAAAACAGATTTCAATCATCATAACCACTAATTGGAAACTCATATAGATTCTTCCACATTTAAGTCCTAAACTTTAATAATCAAAATACACCACCAATTCTTTCTTTAAATACAATTTAACCCATTTAAATTTTCATTCCTTCCTCAATAATATACCAATTTCATACTCTAAACTCTCAAAACATATAATCATAATTTAAATACATTGTCATAGCTCTCAAAACAATAATTTATACTAAATTGAAGTCATGTGTGATTAAAATAGAAAATACAAAACAGAACAAGGAATGATTCAAGTCAATCTCCAGAGATCAAAGAAGACTCTACATGCATCAAAACAGTGGAGCAAACAAGCAAAACTTCCCAATTAAACCTTTCTTTAATCTTAAATACAATAATTACATTCTCATGAAACTCCTTCTCAAGAAATCATAAATTTTTCACACTACTTAGATCCTCAAATTAGACATGAATTTGCAGAAAACAATTATAGTATACAACTGCTTGCTTCTAATTACTACTTTATTGAAGTAAAGATTGGAAATTAGGAATTTTCATCATGAACAGTATTTACTCATAGAAAAACCCAAGTCAGAATAGGATATGCCCTTGCAAGCCAAACTCCTTTGAACCTTTTAAAACACCAAACATAAGTAAAGCTTTCATTTCCTCTTAAACCAACCTTTCTTTTTATTTAACAACATAAATTTAGCTTTCACATAAAAATCATTCACTTCAATTAACATCTATGTATATCAATATCAATATATACTTAATTCCTTCACCTTCCAGCAATCATCAAACAATCAATTCCATATTCTTAATCCTTTAATTAGCTTGAAAGAGTAAAATTCCAGATTTAATTAACACTAACAACATCAATCTTTGCTAACTCTTTTAAACACTTCCTATAAAACAAAAATTTCCACCTAAATTCATGTAATCAAACAGATTCCAACACTTTCAATATTTCCAACAATACCAATACTCATACACATTAAAAATCTTTTCTAAAATACTCTTATGAACCAGAAATCACTATTTCTTTATTTAAACCCCTTTCACTATACTGCCATATCAGCCAAACAGAGCAGAGACAACCAAACATACAGAAAATATTTAAATTACACTAAACAGAGCAGCAATTCAGTTTAGGCCAAGCAATCAGAAAATAGATGAAACAAGAACAAACACCAGTATTCCAGAAATCACAGCTACCTTTCTTCCTCATCACCGAACTGAACAGGAAACAGGGAAAAGAACAAGAAATCTGATGGCAGAGTAGGGCAGGGAAAAAAAGAGAATTCATCACACTTACACCTTCAACTAGTATCAGCCATAACTCATCAAGCATCATAATTAACAACATTGCAATGAAACAATCGGCCAGCAAAAGAAGAACAGTGAACCGAGAAGGACAAGGAAACATAATTTTCAAATTTCCTCTAAGCTACAAAATATCAACATACAATTTCATTATATGAATCCTATCCTACTTTTAACTTCAATAGCCCATCACTTCCTCTCCCTTTTGCCGGCGGCGTCACTAACAGTGGAGGAAGAAGAGAAAATTCAAAGAAAATCCCAAGCTTCACACATCAACATACAAGGGGGCTATATGTACTTAAATTTACTCCTAAAAAAGACTAATTAAACATTTAAGCAATGGTTGCCCAGAAATCGACCAAAATGGCAACGGATGAACGATGACAGGATGAAGAAATTGGGGAAAACTTGATTAATACGACTCTAATACTCAAAATCCTTCACAAGAGTGGTTAATCGAAGCCTAAGCTTCTTTTTTACTGGATTAACAAGCCCTAAAACCCCAAAACCCAAATCAATTCTCTCTTTACTCTCACTCTAATCGGACCAAAAGAGAGAGGAGAAAGAAGGGAAAAGACTCACCCAACACTACCCCAAGCTTTGTGGGCGTCGCTGTCGCTTTTCGTCCCCGTTCTCCGCCGATTCTGCTGTCGACCGCCGCTTGAACTCAAAGAAGCAGAGAAGGTGAGACGAGAGAGAGCTAGTGGGAATGAGAGAGGAAGAAGTGAATGGAAAGGCAAGAAAGAAGTGGGAGTACATGAAGAGATGAGAAGGAATTGATATTTTTAATGGGTGTTTTACCATTTTGCCCTTCCTTTTATAATTGAAAATATTTTTAATTAGGGGTATATATTGTCACTTTTATTTTCTCTTTCGCATTATACCCTTCTTGAGTAATTTTTAATTACCATTTCTTTTACAAATTTGATATGAATTTTTTCCAAAAATAATTTCTCTAGATATGATTTAATTTCTAAATTTATTTATAGGTCTTTTTAAATATCAAATAATACAGCAAGATTCTAAATATTCCTTTATTAATTTTTTTCCAATTTAAATTTTATCTTCTAATTATTTCTCTTTGTTTCCTAAAGAAAATAAGCCTTAAAATTATTTAAAATATCATAAATTTATTTTTAATGCTTTTTAATATTTTAATAAAATCCCCATAACCTTAATTAATTCCTTATATCTATTTTTTAAAATTTGAGCTGTTACAACTTCGAATCTTTATACTCTGTTTCTCTAAATTTCTGTGAGTTTAAGTATTTATCATATACTCTATTTTATCTATAAGATTTGCTTAACATTTCAATACTCTGTTTCCTTTCTATCTGTTTTTGAAAATTAATTTTGAACTAAAAATTTTGAAAAAAATTTTATTAAAATACCATGTTCACCCTCTTTTCTGTATTTTTTCTGCCTAACATGTGTAAAGTAATGGCATAGGTACTGAAGGAATCATTTTGATAACTACGTCAACACGTTTGGGCCAATAAAAAGTTTGCAATGTTGTGTGCACTTCAAACCAAACTTAATGGGTATTTTTGCACATTTTATTTTCCCTAACTTTGAAAAACTTAATGCCGTTAGTGTATATTGACAGCAGGGGCACTTTTGAACCATTTTGATAACTACATGGGCACTTTTGGGCCAAAAAATACTTCACGGTGTTGGGTGTACCTTGGATTAAATTACATAGGCATTTTTGCACCTCCACCCTACAATCTTTTATTATCCATAATAGAGTATTTTAAATTATTTAGAAGCCTTCTTTTCTATCATAGATATGTTGCTTTCAAATGATATCATGTTTCCAACTATGATAGAGCATTTTCTATCATTGTTAGGTTCGTGAATTACTCCCTCTAGTCCTAAATATAAAACTTATTACCTAATTTGATGAGATTAAGGATGTTAGTTAAATTAATTGTTAAAGGAGTGTCAATTGGGGCAATTTGGGTAAACAATGATAAAAATTAGAAATATGTCTTATATTTAGGACCAAAGATAAACTCCCCAAACAAGTCTTATATTAAGGTCTGGAGGGAGTACTATTCTTTTATTATCCATGTTAGGTTTTTGAAATGTTTTTGAAACATCATTTTCTAACATGGATAAGTTGTGCCAAATAATATATTAATTTCTAATAACTATGATATATTATTTTCTATCATAGTCAACTTTCAAGTTATTATTTCTATCTTTAACTATGATAGATTATTGTGATTTGGCATTCCTTTTTCTATTGTAGCTAAGACTGAATTATTTGGCTAAGCTCTTTTATAAATATGATAGTCTTTTTTCTATCATAGTTAATTTTCCATTTGTAGTTGAATCCTTTGTAACTATGATAGGCATATTATTTTGAGAGGTTTCCTCTTCTATTATAGTTAGCTTCTAAATTGGTTTCCAATGATCTAAATGGAATTTGTGCTTGGTTTGAAAGTGACAAGTTAGCCTTATTAATTGCTTTCAAATGGATTAATTGAAATCGTCATTAGTTTTGAAAGTCATCTTGATTCAAAAAGGAAATTTGCATGGAGGATTTTATACCTTTTAATTCAATCTATTCTGAAGCCATATCCAAATTAGATGGCACCCTTTTTAGACATCCAAACTGTAACACTCCAAAAAAAGATTTTAGAAAAAAATAATAAGGGAATATTTAAAATCTTAAAGTATTGTTCAATATTTAAGAAGCCTTATAAATAAATTTTGGAAATTAAGTATATTTAGAAAATTTATTTTTACAAGTAAATTCATATCAAGGTGTAAGAGAATGGTAATTAAAATTTACAAAGAGGGGTATAATAGGAAAGAAGAAAAATGGGGGATATCTAGACATCTAGATGTAATAGGGTCTTCAATGGTGAACCAAGCCTACTTCCAAACAATGCCCTTGACTCCTACTGTAGGGCATGTTGGGATATAGACTTGATTAACCAATGTAAATTCTATGTTGATAACACAATGTAGGATACTCCAGTGGTTGAGATTCCAACTAACTACATTCGGTTGGAAGTGGACGGTTCGGTTCTTACAAACGGACAAAGTGGATGTGGAGGAGCCATCAAAGATGCAAACGGAAGATGGTTGAGCGGTTATAGTTGTAAACTAACCTCTGTTCCACCCGCAATTGCAGAACTCATAGGCCTCATAAATGGGTTGCAATTGTGTTGGAACAGAGGATACAAGGAAATTGTGGTTCTCTCTGACTGTATTGAAGCTATTAACCTACTCTTAAGAGGTTGTGATACTGACCACCCTTACAATGACATTGTAGATGCCAAGCATATTCTCAACATGGATTGGCAAGTTTTACTAAGATATACTCATAGGGAAAATATTGCTGTAGCTGATCATTTAGCTAAACTATCTCACAATTTGTCTGTCAATTTTCTTTGTTTTGATGTTCCTCCCTTAGACCAATCAGTGTGTACAGACCATGTAATTTGTTAGCTTCTTAGAGAAATGTTATCCAGGTTTTTATTCAAAAAAAAAAAAACTTAAGTTATGAGAAGAAGGGCAAAATGGTAATCTAATCATTAAAAAGATTAACAAAAAAATATTTCCCCTTCCTTCATTCTCTCCCTTCCGTCATTCCTTACCATCACTCTCTCCCCCCGATTTTTCTTTCCCTCTCTATTCTCCGTTCTCTGCATTCTCCAGCGGGTTTCACCGGCGACGAAGGGCTCCGACAACGCTGGCAAAACTCGATTCAACCTTTGGTGAGTTTCATCTTGTCATGCCCATCCTCTTTTTTTCTGATTTTGAACTTGTGAGAGAAGGGTTCCGAATTAAGTTGGGGTTTTGGGGAATTTTCACCCATTAAAGCAAATATGTAGGTTAATGAATGGTAAATCTCATGGAAATTTTTTATTATATATGAGTTATGGGTTCGGGTTTGGGATTCTCTGCTTATTTCTACTGTTCATCGACGGATTTCTCAAATTTTTTTTAACCTAAATCAAAGCTAACCGGTGTGCAAAGGAAGTTGGGGGTCTATTAGAGTTGAATTTTAGCACTGCATGTCCGATTCTGTTCGTTTATGATGATGTTCGAATTTTGAAGAGTCTTGCTCTGTTCTTAGGTTCCTGTTTCAGTTTGATTTAGGTGTGGATTTATGAAGTTAAGACCATGAAATGAGTTAAGAGGAAGTAGTGAGGTGTAGTAATGATTATCTGTGGAGATATATGTGTTTGAATTTCTGGTTGGTTGCAAAATATCAAAACTGAAGCTTTGAAAGTCTCTGTGAATTGGCTTTCGTTATGTTTTTATGACTATGGATGGATTCTGATCTGGTTCTCCAACTGTTATGGTTTGTTTAATGGAAGTAAAGGTAGTTAATAAAAGAGCAAGAAAATGGAAGCTATGGGTTGTATCTCTGAGGTTCCTTTAGATTCTTTTTATCAGTTAAGAGATAGGATTTGTAATGTGAATATATGAAAAGATGGTCACTGTCTTATGCAGAAAAGAAATGATTTTGAATAAAGAATAATCATGGGGCTGATGTTGAATTTAGTATAAATAAATAAATTAATCACTTAAGCTACTATTAGCATGTAAGGAAGCATTATAAGTATTCTGGTTGAGAATAGATTAGCTGTTGCGGTGTTAGATGAATTTTGATCTAATATATGTTTTTAGGAGAGTTAGATGTTTAATTATTAAAATGGTATGTATTGTTAAGTGAAGCCTTGTAAGAAGGACAGTGTTAATTTGGTCAATTGCAATTACTGTTTGCGAAGTTTCTGAGTTATTTTCTATGAGCTCCTGCTTGGAGAAATGGTGAATATGAATTGAGTAAATTAAGGATTTATTTTGTATCTGGGAATTTTACTATTGTTGTGGTGATGGGCGATGGCCTATGAAAGCTGAAAAAGAAATGGTTCAGAACAGGATTGTGCTGTTTGAATTATCTTCAGAAAGAAGAAGTGATCATTTTTATTTTTTTGGGGTTCCTAAATGATGAACTTTTGGTTGAAGTGTTAAAATAATGTCTATAAAGTTGAATTTTCGGACTTGCTGTAATAATGATTGTTAATTAAATAGCTGCAGCCCAAAAAGTACTGACCTAAAAGGTGTGAACTTTTATTTACAAGATTGGAGTTAAGGAAATGTTCTTTTCAGACTTGGAATACTTATAGTTTAGATTATATGGATCCTTTTATGAAGCCTATGAGTGAGCTTAAGTGTTTTAAGTCAAATTGGGAGATAAAAATGACGGGTAAAATAGATAACTTGATAGTTGGAATGTTTAGGAAAACATGTATATGATACCACATAGATTATTAAAAAACATTAGTAATGTTTGAACATAGATGTAAGTAAATTGAGGAATTGGTGGTTTGGTTATGCATGAGGTATATCTCTTAAATTAAACTTGGAAAGAGACTTTTGTTGATATGTATGTGAAGTTGATTCATATTTTTAATTGGAACACATACGATTTGGATGTATAAGGTGGTAAAGAGATAAGAGTTAGCTGTTGTTTACTCTCTAATGGATGATTTAAAGGATTAAGCGGTTATTTGTTTTGCTGCCACGTGAGTGTTGACATATTAAGGAGTATTTGAATGTTTCATAGAAAGGTAGTAAAGGTATTACATGTGTAGGTAATAATGGTACGTTATAAGCACAAATTGTACAATTAAAAAAAAGGATTTTTGGGACAAGGTCATTACAAGCTAAAGAGTAATATGAAGTTATTGTTTGAAGGATAAGGACTCTTACAAAGTAAGTGTCAGCTACAATTGAGGTTTTATTTTTGTATATGATGTTCAAAGAGATGGTTGTAATGTATATATGACATTTATACTTAAAGTAAACTCGAGTAGCAATGAAGATATAGCATTTGATGAGTTTAGTTGTTAATTGAAGCTAGAAAGTTCCAGATTTAGGATAGGTATGAATAATGTGAGTGATTACCTGATGATGATGGAGGATTGTTTAGGTTTAGATTTAAAGTTAGAATGGTATGAGACTTAGAAGAGTTAATGATAATATAATATTTTAGAATGGTACGAGACTTAGAAGAGTTAAGGGTAAAGGTCCTTATTTAGTACTCAACTATTACGAAAATTGCTATCAGCATTAAAAACAATTTTGAGTACATGATGCGGTACTCATCAATAAAAATCGTAGCTTGATTAGTAACGCCGTTAACTTTGCCAAACGTCCGTTATAAATTGCTGATGTGGCATTTTTTTTAGACTTGTGATGTGACAGGGACAGGTGGCATTTTTTATTATTTTTTTATTATTTATTATTTTTTTAAATTTTAACAACAGGCAGACAGGGCCTTTGGCCCTTAAAACCGGATTCCCCCCGGTATCCGGCTCGTTTTTCTGAGTCTTTGGCCTTCTCAACTGGACCACGTAACCCGGCTTTATTTTTAAAATTTTTTTTGTAACAACAAGAAGATAAGGCCTTTGGCGCCAAAACCCGAATTCCCCCTGGTATCCAACGCTTTTTTCAGAGTCCTTGGCCTTGTCAACTGGACCAAATAACGTATATAACCCAACTTTAGATTAGTCGGTTGCCTCGGGTTACGTGACCCAGTTGAGAAGGCCAGGGACTGAAAAAAGTGCAGGATACCAGGAGGAATCCGGGTTTATGGGCCAAAGGCCTTATCTACCTGTTGTTAAAAAAAATAAAAAATAAAAAATAAAAAAATAATAAAAAATGCCACATGTCATTGTTAGATCACAATTCCAAAAAAATGTCACGTCAACAATTTTTAACGGGAGTTTGGCAAAATTAACGGCGTTACTAATCAAGCTACGATTTTTATTGATGAGTACCACATCAGGTACTCAAAATTGTTTTCTATGCTGGTAGCAATTTTCGTAATAGTTGAGTACTAAATAAGCACCTTTACCCAAGAGTTAATGATAATATACTATTTGGATTGTTTCCTTATGTCTCATATTCTATTTTAGTGAATAGGGTGTATGTATGTGTGCTCCAGTTGTATAACTTGTGAGGTCATGATATAAATCTGAGACTGCATTAAATGTGGTGTTGGATTGTTATTAGAAATTGAGGAATTTATCAGTCAAACATTAAGAATAAGAAGGATTAATAGGATTAAATTATTTATAATTGACCTTTCAATTTTAAAGGGGTTAAGATAATTATAGTAAATTTTAATCTTTCACTAATATAAAGAATGTAGTAGTATTAATTACATTAGGACCCGTGAGAGACGCTAAATCATTATAAATAAGTATTGGTATTAATGTATTATTTATATATATTACGTATAATCTTTCACTAATTATAGGATTGGTACTTCAAGGCATTGGGAAAGGAAGAAGCCAACTAAGGTTTAAGTTTAGAGTACATGTAGCAGTTTATTTCATAACATTAAAAATTACATGTATAATTTTTTGTAACATTTGTTGCATGTAATTGGTAAGTTTTTATTGCTTTCATGTTTGGAGTACTCCAGGGTTTAGGTGATTAGTTACCCCTTCGCTGGATCAGTTTTGTTGTAACTTAAACATTATAATGAGAAATCCTAAAGGTAAAGCCTCCAATAGTTAACAAATATATTGTTATCTGTGGTTGGTAGGCGCATAATGCACACAGTTTAATAGGACAAAAAATATCGTTATTTGTACAGGTTTATAAAATGTGTACATGACAAAACATACATAAGAATAATAGTGTATGAAATAAACTGCTTTTGAACAGCTATTTTTCAAAGAAGTTGGAAAAGAGTTTTTTGGAATAAAGCAGTATGTGAAGAAGCAGGAATACCTGCTATATTTTGTACCATAGTAGATAGCTATTTTGGTTATAGTTTATCTTTATAGGTTATAAGATTAAGTAAACAAGTTGGAAGCCCATGTAACTAATATATATAAATGTGTGTGTGTGTGTGTGTGTATCCCTAAGAGACTCTACAACGGCATATATAGGTAAGGGGGTTAACGACCAAGATAACCTATAACCCCACTATTTTGTTATTAAGACAGGATAGGTATAAATAGGTATTAGTTAAATATCAAGATGACAGAAATATAGGTGTATCACATAGAAAATGATTTCCTTAAGCACTATCCAATAGGAATAGAAATTATAAGATGCTTCTAGCTATTTTAGTTGTTTTATAATCATTTGATTTAGGGTTAAATATCATTTTGGCCAATGAATAATGACGTAAGTATCATTTTGGCCAATAATCAATAAAAAGTATCATGTATACCTATAACCATTTAAAAGGTATCATTTTGGCCAACACCGTCAAAAAAATGCTTAACGACCGTTGACTTGGCCAATGACTTGTCCAATCACTTGTCTACACCTAGCTAAAATCTAACAGTCGTTATGCATTTTTTGACGGTATTGGCCTAAATGATACCTTTTAAATGGTTATAGGTATATAATATACTTTTTATTGATTATTGGCCAAAGTGATAATTGCGTCATTGTTCATTGGCCAAAATGATATTTAACCCTTTGATTTATAAAAGGTTTTAAGTTGTTCCAATTTGTCAGAAAAGCCCATTCCAATAGAAATGAAGTTGGATTTATGTTTGAAAAAAAAAGTTTTAAATTTTTGTACTTTTGGGCTTCTGGCATTGAAAAAGTGGCTATAAATTAATTAAAAAATGTTATACTATAGTAATATAAAATTATGTGTTGCAAAACTCTTAATTGACACTACTTGCATATCTTTATAAACATTTTTGTCTTTACTTTAGGCTTAATGTCATAAAACTAGAAGTCACCCAAACTGAACCAAAAAAGTAAAGCTTCTAAAGCCATACATTTTAGGGTTAAGATGCATTTTAGCCAATGAATTATTGGCCCAGGAGCGTCTGGCACAATTATCAATTGAAGAGCTATTGTATGCCAACTAACCTTTAAAATGGACCAGATTGGCCAACGCCGTTAGGGCCTAGTTAACGGCTGTGCTAACATGGCGTGACACTTGTTAGCTGACTTGGCGAGACACGTGTTAAAAATGGGTTAAGGTGCATTTTAGCCAATGAACTATTGGCCCAAGAGCGTCTAGCACAATTATTAATTTACATTGGTCAAAACACACCTTAACCCATTTTAAACATATATTAATTTACATAATCTGTTAAAATTAGTGAATTACGCGTTTTATTAAGTATCAGATGTAGTATAACACTAGTCTGGTGTCTTCAATATACGGGCTAATTAGGAGTTAAATGCACAATAAATTAAACTGTAACAGTCAACAAAGAAAAGAAATAGTAAGGTGCAAGTAATAGGGGTGTTCACGTGGCCCGGCCTCCAGGGTGCCAGCCCCTGCCCGGACAAAAAATGACTGGCCCAGCCTATAAAAAAGAGGCCATATATAAAAAGGGCATGTTTGGGCCAAGCATATTTGCGGACGGGCTGGGTATCAGGTAGAGTATTCGTCCCTACCCGTAAAATAAATAATATTATATATTTTTTAATACATAATTAATATTATATATTTATATTACAAGTTTATATGTTATTCTAATTATAATATTTTGATATATATATAGTATTACATATTTATAATCTTATTTTTATGGGTCAGCAAATAACAATCAATCTTGATTCACCCATTCTTGAAGCCCTAGCAACTCGCATTCAACATTCAACTCCGCTATTCTTGCTCGCATCTACAACCAAAAACATGCTTGTCAACTCGTTATCATCAGTGCTCTGCAAGTTAAGTGTATGGACGTTGTTTAATTTTTGAATTAGTATGCATATTTGCTAAGATATGTGATAATAAAATGCGTAGTTTACTAATTTTAAGAGATTATGTAAATTAATATATGTTAAAAATAGGTTAAAGTGTATTTTGGCCAATGTAAATTAATAATTGTGTCAGACGCTCTTGGGCCAATAGTTCATTGGCCAAAATGCACCTTAACCCATGTGTCTCGCCACGTCAGCACGACAGCTGACACGTGTCTTGCCACATCAGCTGACACATATCATGCTACGTCAACACAAACGACAGTCGTTAATTGGGCCCTAATGGCATTGGCCAATTTGGTTCATTTTAAAAGTTGGTTGGCATACAAGAACTCTTCAATTGATAATTGTGTCAGACGCTCCTGGGCCAATAGTTCATTGGCCAAAATGCACCTTAACCCTACATTTTACTAATTTGAAGCATTGTTAAGTATTGTCGGCCCTATCACACACACAAGGCTAAAACACTTATGCAATCACGATAATAAACTCTAATATATTATACTCATAGACACACTTAATCACTGAATACTTTTGCTTTGGGTCGGAATCCGATACTTTTTAACCATGAATTGGAAACTTAAAACTCCACAACATTTCCAAAGCATCGCATGCAACCACAATCTATATATTTCTTGAAAGCTCCTAGCAACAATCTTATTGGTCCACATGTCCAATGACATCATCTTCACTTAACTCAATTATTGGTCCACATGTCCACATAATCAAAGTCATAATGGAAATTTTATTCTTAATTACAAATTTCATTACCAATAATTAATCATTACTCATCATATATTTCTACTTATGGGAAGGTACTTTTTTAATTTTGAAAGTTATTTAAAATTGAGCAAAGCAATAATGATTAAATACATAAATGTATGGAAGTTATTCAATAGTATTGATCAATGATTACATACATATATATCTACTTTTAAGAAGGTATTCTATATTAATTTTTTTTTATCACATACATACCTCTTAGTGTAATATTGTTTATAGAAAAATCTATCTATATGTATTAATTTTTAATCTGCAATATTTGACTTTTTCAGATATAGAAATTAATTATTATCTTTAAATAAGTCACTATTTTAGGCAACAATTAAAACATATATATATGATTTAAAATCAACACTATTAATTTTTTTATGAAATTTACAAAACAATTAATGTGTTTAAATATGTCAGTAAATTAGATAACAGGGTATAAAATAGTTACTCAAAAAAAATTATGTTCTTTACTTTATTTCATTTTTAATTTTAACTTCCGTGCATCACACGGAGGAGAAAAATCTAGTTTTTATGGAAAAGCTTTGCCTTGTGCTTTTTCTAATTTTAATTGGTAAATCCCCAAAAATCACTACTTAATCGTACCTCACCACCTCCAAATCTTCCAAATCAAATAAACTAAAAGGTGGAAAAGGATAGAAGGGGATCACATGAGTCTATCTCCCTCTAGCTCGATGGAATGAAGAAAGATGAAATTTGGGTGTGGAATGAAGATAGATGAGATTTGAGAGTGAGGAGGTTTAAAGGGGCTTCTAACCTTCAAACTTTCTACCATTTTCAATTTAATCCTTTCTCTAATTTTCAATAGTCCCTTTTCTAACAATATTTTCCATTATAATTATTTTGAGCCTCAATTAGCCTCTTTAATCCTTAATATAATTTTTTTCTAAAATTTTAAGGCTAAAAATTAACCTCTAACTTTTTTGCTTGAATTTTCACAAGAAAAGCTAAGGACCTTAAAATCCTTTAAAAAAAAGTTTTAAGTCCAATAATCTATTTAAGGCCTTTTAATTTTTAAATATTACCCAAGTTCTCAATTATGTTCTTTCTATCATTTTCTCTAAATTTGGGATGTTACATCCATAACCCATTTTAACTCCCACTTTTCTTTTTTGTTATTTTTCCTCTCTCATTCAAGCAAGGGAAAACTCATCTCTCCCCTTTTATTTTTCTGTAATTTTTCTTCCTCTCCAATTTTCTTTCCATCCAAGAAGCACTACGCCTTTCATGTTAATAATATTTCTTTCACTATGGTATAGAGTTATTTTAATTAACGCTCCTTGTAAACCCAAAAAAATTTCGATCTCATTTTCTTAATTAATAATTATTCCCAAAAACTAGAAAATAATTATCTCTCAAGAAGAAAAGTATTGTATAACCTCTTAGAAAATAAATAGTATGATTTATTTATTAGAAATTATGTGTCTAGTCCTTTAAAGTTTTATGTAGATGTTGCAGTTATTGATTAAGAAAATTGTTATATATCTTTTAATTTTGGAGTTGATTATTTCCGCTATTCTTCAGCAATATAATTAATTATGGAAAAAAGGTAAAAAAAATACAATAAATGTTTAGACAGCCCTTAATGAGTTCTTATAAAAAGAATCAAGGTAATTCAAATTTTGGAGAGGTAGTTAAAAAGTTAAATATTAAATGAAAGACAAGCGAAACTCTGCTAAATTTAAGTTGCATTAAGCCATCTTTTGAACTCGTAATTTATCTTACCCAATAGTATTCTAGGAGTATGACACTTGAAAACATGCGGAGACAAATGGCAATTAAAAAGACACTAAAATTATAAACTAAATGTGAAAAAAAAAAAAGAACATGCTTTTCTAATGCTTGAAAATCTAATGTATAGATGGATAAAAAATAACCACTTTGTTCTAAGGTATGTTTGGCACTTCTACCACCGTTAAGCAACAATGTCGTCGAGCTTTGGGTGTTGGGCATATTGGTCAATATAGACCAAAATATTACCCATCCCCTCCAAATTTCCTGAATTTTGTAGGGGGAGTTTCTTAAAACTTCCCTCCCCTCTTACAACTTTTCTCTACCCAAACAAAGGGAGGGGAATGAAATCCGCCCCCCCCCCCCCCCCCTCTCAAACTGAACAAACCTTCAAAGATCAGCAGCCAACACACATTCCTTTAAATTAATACTTCCAAATAAATTTCAAATACTTAATATACTATTACAACATACACAAAATCATTCCAAATTGCAAGAGCAATACGTTTCAAACAAACCCAAACGTTAAGGAATATCCTAGTTCAAACTTTATTTTACAATTAATCAACAAGTAGTGCCTCTAGCATTTTCCATAAGCAAAGCCTTGATTTTTTTCAATGACACTACAACATCAATCATAGTAAGTCGTGCTTCAGGTATGTCATTGCAACAATTTAATGCTAATTGAAAAATTGATGATATGTGAGGTAATATATCATCAGTATTTTGAATTTCTTTCTGCAATAGATTGGCATCTATAATATTGATGATTGAGTGTGGTGTCGAATTGCTTACCCACTCTTTCAAACTTAATCCTTGAACAAACATCTCATCTATGGGCTTCTTCCTTGTAAACATTTCCATCAACAAAATGCCATAACTATACACATCTCCTTTAGCAGAAACAACTCCTTCCAATCCGTACTCTACACATGTCATGCTAAGCAATTAACATACAATTCATGAAATAAAACACTTACTAAAAGGTTTGCCATTAAACTTATAATAAATTCATATCTTCACACATCAAGGTGAAAAATATTTCTCAGAAATTGACTATTATAAAATTTTATAAAGCATGAGAAAAAAAATATCATAGAAATGAATAAAAAAATTATTATCACACCATTACCTGGTGCCATATAACCAAATGTAGCTAAAGTTTTGGTATAAATTTCCATTTGTCTTTCGCCAAACAATTTTGCAACACCAAAATCACTAAGATGAGCCACCATATCTTTGTCCAACAAAACATTGCTTGGTTTCACATCACAATGAACAACAAGTACAGAAGAACCATGATGAAGATACTCCAAAGCTGTTGCCACATCAATCATCATGCTCATCCTTTGCAAAACATCTAAATAATAGTTATGAGAATACAACCATTTGTCAAGACTTCTGTTGTCCATAAATTCCATTACTAGAGATTTGAAATGATCATTTGAGCAACTACTAATTATTTTAGTGATATTGCGATGACGTAAATTGCACATGGCAGCACATTCAATATCAAAACTTCTAAATGCTTCTTCCATGTCTAAGTTAAATACTTTGACAGCAACTATCTCTTCATTTGGAAGAATTGCTTTGTATACTGATCCAAAACTTCCAGACCCAAGAATATTACTCTCATCAAATCCATTTGTTCCATGTAGAAGCTCATAATATGATATCCTTCTTGGAGTATCCAAATTGGTTAAATGCCTTTTGGTTGAATAATTATCATCACCTCTCTTACACTTTAGAAAGATAATGCCTGAAACAACCAAAATGACAACCATGATAGGCAATGAGTATTTTATTATCAACATCACTTTATTTGACATGCGCTTGTTTCCTTTACTACATGGTTGGACTCGTAGTTGGGATTCCCCACAAAGATCCTTATTCATCATAAAAGATTCAGCAGTGAAATTGTGAAAAGAGCCGCCATTTGGAATCTCTCCATGCAGTGAATTGTAGGAAAGATTAATGTATGTAAGATGGAGTAATGATTCTAAGGACTTTGGAATCACACCAGACAAATTATTAAAAGAAAGATCCATGGACTCCATATTTATCATGCCACTAAGTGATTCAGGAATAGGCCCTTGTAATTTGTTGTGAGCCAAAGATAGGGTTTGCAAGGTTTGCAAGCCACCCATGGTTGTAGGGATGCTTCCTGAAATTTGATTTCCTGACAAGTTCAATAGTATAATTTCTCTAAAGTTTGATACTTCTAGTGAAATTATTCCACTAAGTGCATTGGACGATATGTCTAGAACCAACATATCTTTGAGACTCCAAAGAGAAGAGGGTATATGAGAAATCAATTTATTAGAGCTAATATCCAACTTTCGCAAATGTGTATTCCCAAGACATCCTGGAACCACCCCCGAAAACATGTTGTTGGCAAGATACAACTCATATAGACTTTTGAGCTGGCAAAATTCATTTGTAATGGACCCTTGCAATTTGTTGTTGCTGAGACTTAAATGCTGTAGGTTATATAATTTGTTAAATGTATTTGGAATTAGCCCAGTCAAATCATTCCCATCCAAATCTAACCCGACTAGGCTTGTTATATTTCCAATTACATTTGGTATAGCTCCACTGAATTTATTCCATGACAAATCTAACATAATGAGCTTAGAAGCATTTGATATGCTGTTTGGAATTTGTCCCATTAGTTCATTTCCTGCCAACTCTAGATTCTTCAAGTTGGGAAGGCTAATTCCTAAGTAAGAGGGGAGATGGCCAGATAGGGAATTAGTGTCAAGACGCAAGGATATCAATGTTGAAATGTTGAATATATTGGCAGGAATAGATCCACTCAAATTGTTTGAACCCAAACCAAGGATTTCAAAATTAGCAAGATTGCCTATATCACGGGGTATTAAACCTGGAAAAAAACATTGTATTAGAAAAAGAAAGTAAAACAAATAATATAATATGACTGTGTACTTTTTTATGAATAAATTTTAGGAAAAGGTTGGGCTCATCCATAATCCAATGACAGAGCTCCTAACTCATGATCTATTGGGGTTTATCCCTATAGGCTCTGAAGCATGATAATCAAGCCCATTTTTTCTGTCCACACAGGTAGATTTGCCCAACTTTACTTAGCTATAGAGATACCCCCTCAAACGCCGCGACTGAAACCATAACTAAGTGGTACTTCCCTGGAATTAAACACTTTCTGAGATGGTTGAATGTCCAACATTTTCACTAGTTAAACCCGTGGACGATGGGTTATGTGTGTATACTATAATGTAAAAAAACCACACCTATCTTACTAATTCCAAAAACACAATATTTGTCAATGATGAATATATTGAAACGGGTAGAATCGTTTGAATGATTCTGGAGCTAGCAATTACGACACATTTAGTTTACCAAGTTTGCCTAGACCTTTGGGTACAAAACCTGGACATAGAAAATTGGCAGAAATCATGACTTTTATATACAAATAAATTTACTTTTAGTATTTCTTAATTAAACAAAATTAGGGAAATGTTAAAATACCTTAAGATGCCGTAGTTATAGAAGATTTATTTTAAAATTAAACTTTTTATGCTCTAATTATCGAATAACTATTTCAAAGTAAATTAATAAACTTGTGATATGTAAAAGAGACAATTAAAACAATTGAGAAAAGAAAATTGAAGGCAGAGAAAGAAAGGACTTGAACTTTGATTGATATACAAGTGTTTGTATATAACATGTGGGCCCGTTACAAGCGATGTTGAGCTTTTTTATTGAACAAAGCATAAGTGAAATGGCAGTAAATATTATGTCCCATTAGTTCGTCGTGATCATAATATCTCTGTTGTTCTGGGTTTTATGTATGAATGAAAGGGTTAAAAATAAAATCTTATTTTAGTTTTACTCCACTAAAGAAATTGATCTAAAAGGGAAAAAAGAAAATCATTGACTTCCACTTCCATATTTTGTTGATTCAAACCCATGATTACGTGAAAGCAACATTTACTTTAACACCAGTATGACACTGACATTAAAAAATTATTTATATTAAAATTTTTAATTTGAAAAGATTAATTTAATTTAACAGAGAATTGTGTGTGTATGTGTTTAATTAAGCCTAAGAAATGATAAAAACAAAATCTTATTTTAATTTATTTTATTAGAGAAAATGATTATAAAGCAATGAAAAGAACAATAACTCCACATTTTGATATTCTTTCCCCATACTTCCTATTGGTTTTTCCATATTTCCTTTAATTTAAAATTAAAAATTTATCAAGAAATTATTTATGAGAAAAAAATTTAATTTAAAAAGATTCATTTAATTTAACAGAGAATTCTATCGATAAATTCCACTTCAAGCACAAATGAATTAAAACCTTGTAATTCAATTATTATATTGTATAACTAATTTTAACATCTCTTATGCTGTCCATCGGTTTGAGTTTTCTTACTCTTTTTAGCCAAATCAGTTTGAGATTAAATAAGGTTTAACTAGCGTTATTTAGTTTGCATTTAAATTTCTTGCTTAATATATATAAATATATATATATATAAATATATATTATAATTTGTAATTAATTTTATAGTTAGCTTATTGAATACATTTTATTATATTTTTTTTAATTCCTAGTTCTTAATTTGTTTTTAAAAGATTATACATATAAATTTAATTGAAATTAAATTATCTATATTTTATACAATTAATAAATAAAATATATAAGGAAAAAATACAACTCCATACTCGTATTTTTCAATATCAATTTGACTATATCATAAAAAAAACTTTTGCAAATAAAATTATAAAATAGGAAAAATTAATCTTCTAATTTATCAACTTTTACCTACGGTACACCTCAATCATTCAATTATGACTCAATGCGACCACGTCTTTGAATTTTCAACTTGTCTATGATTCATTCTCTCCTCTTTCAATTGTTTTTACATCACTATCCTTATATACTGAGTTATTCTATATCCTTGGCAGTATAAACCCTGAAAGCGCAAAAAATTGGTTTCTAAAATAAAAAGCAGAATAGGTGATAATGTCGTCTGCAAATAATATATATATATATATATAGGGTAAATGTGCAATTTTAGGCATGAAGTATTATGCTAGGTGCACCCAGCAGAAAAATAAATTTTTTGAACAGATTTTAAGCATGAACAATAAAATTGGGGGCAAATCTAGTAACGTCGTTAGTTGACCGTTAAATTTGATTACACATATATTTGGGTGCACCTTTACCCTATATATATATATATTTAGGGGCGCAATATAAAAAGTACACTTGTCTTACTAATTTTAGAAACTTATATATTTGTCGATGTTAAAATGTTGAATATCAGGAGTTGGTCCTTTCAAATGATTTATAGTTAAGTTTGACACATTACATTTATCAAGTTTATTTATGCCTTTGGGTAAAATATGTAGACATAGCAAATTGATGGAAATCATGAATTTTATCATATAAAAATATATACAAATAAATTTATTTCTTGTTTGTTATTTAGGGTTTCAATCACATGCAATGCATATGCCCCATAAATGATGGAAACCAAAACTCATTTTAGGGGAAAATATGGATAGGTTGGGCGTACTTGTAAAGGAGTCGCGATTGTATATATTAAGAAAATACAGGGAAAAAAAGGAAGATATAAGAATGCTACACCAGACAAAATTAAAAAATGGGTAATTAATTACAGGTCCCGTGTAAGGGACTTAATTAAGATGAGGTCCCATGAAATCACCTAATTAATCTGAGGTCCCTACCAGAACGTTGTTATGGCAGGCCAAAAAGTTGTTATTGCAGGCCGAAAAGTTGTTATTGTAGGCCAAAAAGTTGTTAGTGACTAAGCCTTCACTAACAACTTTTTGGCCTGCAATAACAACTTTTCGACCTGCAATAACAACTTTTTTGCCTGCTATAATAACATGTGGCATGAAAATCACTCTTAGTCTATAACAACCTGTGACCTTGCGATAACAACTTTTTGACCTGCAATAACAACTTCGTGGGACCTCATATTAATTAGATGATTTCGTGAGACCTCATCTTAATTAAGTCCCTTACATGGGACCTGTAATTAATTACCCCATTAAAAAACTCGATTAATTTATTTTAACGATTCAATATTTTATTTCATGATTTGACATGGATGTGAAAACTATATATTTAAGAAAGCATCACTCTCGACGTCTTTTGAACTAATAACCTAGCAAAGTCATTATTCTCTAAATTTTTAATGCAAATTATTGACTTATCAAAATAATTGGAACAATATTTAAGACAATCTTGATACAATGTTATTTGGGATGTCTTTATCAAATATTAGGTGAGTAAAAGAGCAGTTTTTTATGTATAATAAGTTTCATGTATATGAAACAAAACTATATTTTAAAAACACATATTTCAACTTTAACATTTTTTATAAATAATAACACAAATAAATTATAAATGATAAACCACAACTGCATTTGTTTTCAAAAAGAAATATCCCTACGGGTAAAAGAAGAATCGTAAAAGGCCCATTATACTGTATTTTATGCCTTGGTTCAGTTTATTATTCTATAATTTGGCTTAATTTATAGGCTTAAAGGTCAAAAATACACGTAATTCTGTCAAAAGTTTATCCAGCATTAAATGTTTTTTTGACCAAAAATACATATGAACTTTCAAATTGAATAAAAAATACACATTTACAATTATATTCCAAAAAGAAAGCGCTTGGTGCTGGACGAACCTTTTTTACAAAATCATATGTTCATTTTTTACCCTAATTTAAATATAAATGTGTATTTTTTATCCAATTTAAAAGTTCATGTGTATTTTTAGTATAAAAAAAATATTTGGTGCTAGATTAACTTTTGACAAAATCACATGTGTATTTTTTACCCTTAACCCTAATTTATATTTACTATTATTGTCTTCTAAACATGTTTGTATGGTCTCCTCATTTTGGAACCAAAAAAAAAACTTCAAAAACTGAAAAGAATAGAGAATCCTGAGGATGCAGATAAAATCTTAAAGAAAAAAAGAAGGTGCCGGCAGATAATATATGTAAATGAACAATATATGAATGAAACGATTTAATATAATCTCACTTTAGATATAAAAATATTAAAAATAAAAGAAAATATATAAGGAAGCTAAGTACATACCTCTAAATGAGTTACCACCCAAATATAATTTTTTCAAAGAAGTGCAATTACTTATTGATTTTGGAATTCTCCCCTCTAACTGATTACCATCAACATCAAGGATTTCAAGTAAAGGGCGTTGATGGCACATTTCTTCCGGCAAATTACCCTTTAAATGATTCATGCCAAGGGATAGATCTCTCAAAGAAGGAATGTTCCAAATAAATGAAGGAATTCCACCTATGAAAAAAACACAGAATATTTGTTTGTTGGTAGTAAGTATATGAATTTCCTTAATTCACACACAACCATATAAATAATACATGGAAATTTGTTAATTAGATGCTTAAATTTATAGAATATAATTTAATTTATGTTGGAAATCAGTTTAAAAAGAGACTCTTTCAATATCAATAACTGATTGGACATTAAAACCCTTTTGAAAAAGATACGCTAAAGAGAGATTATAGAATTGACTTCACCTATTTAAAATGAACAAACAAGTTATTTATATTTTGTAATAAGTTATTTATTATTTACAAGGCTTTAACTTTGAAATCAGACTATGAATTCATCATAGGCTAAAACCGAATGAAATCTTAGTTTTTATTTGAGGAATTAAAATACTTTCAGTTACACATTCAGGAGCTAATATAATGAATATATTATTATTAAAGCATAATAATAAAAATGGGTAGATTAAGCATACCTGTTAATGAGTTGAATGGTAGATATAATTCTTCCAATAACGTCTCATTACCCGTCGATATCGGAAGACTTCCATTCAGCTTGTTGTTCCTTAATATTACAGCTCTTAAGGAAGAATTGTAGAAGATAGATGGTGGGATTTCACCTATTTCGATTTACAAAGTGAACAAGTTATAAGTCATATAAAAGTAAGCTAATTGTTAAAAGGCTTTGGCATTCATCTTTAACATTAGGAAATCAGATAAACCAAATATGAACAAACAAACACACACACATTACGAAATTACTATGCCATAACAAATATGGATATGTCATAAAATTCTTTTCGACCGATTTTTACAAGGTTACAACTTTTTCATGATCCAAAATTATCTTATTTCAATGAACACCTTTTTTTGGCAATATCCTTGCGGTTCTGTAAAATGAACAAAAAATGAAAAACAAAATCTCTTTTCAAATAATATAATAATCACCACAAACAAAGTCTAAAATCAAAGAGGAAGAGTGAAACCGTGCAAGTCCTGCGACTTCACAAGCGATCAGCACAACGCAATAGACAAAATACTAATAATAATAATAATAATAATAATAATAATAATAATAATAATAATAATAATAATAATATAATAATAATAATAATAATATAAAGCCGATCACTGGAATTGAAGAAAAGGGAATCGTTTGGTGAATTAGAAATAATAGTGTGGAAAAGAAGAAGAAGAAAAACGGTGAAGAAAAAACTAGTAATTGAATAGACAGTGTTGAATTTCTTGCAAAGTAGAAAATCTGACGCTAAGTCAAAATGGGGGAAACCTATTTGTGTCCAGAAATTAAAATACAAAAGAAGGAACTTGTATTTGTGAAAGGCAACTGTTTTCCGTTTCTGATTTGTTCTATGAAGAAAAGAAGAAGAAAAGTGGAACAGGATAAGCATGTGAGATCGAAAACGAAGCCCAAAAAAAAATGTCCTAAGGGCGAAAACAAAGTCCAGAAAAATGAAATAAAAAATTTTGCCCTATGATGCAATAGTCTGAAAGCAAAAAATCTGTAAGGAAATTGATGAAATCAATGAAATCGATGAGAATGAGTGAGAAAACCAAGCCTCTAAATGGAGATTTGTGAGGATGAGTGGAAGGAAACCGACAGTGAAAGAGAGAGAGAATGAAAAGACGTCTTTTTTCAAAAAACACACACAAAAGAAGCCAATACCCTTAAAATGACATAAAAATTGAGCTAATTTGTTTACAGTGCTAAAATTACTAGTGTGGAATCGCTTTAATCTCCAGAGCATGGGTTTGTATCAACGTTTAATTTATTTAAAGAAGCCAGTACCCTTAAAATGACATAAAGATTATCACGGAGTGACGTTTTCTTAAAAATATTTAAAATTAAATATTATCCAAAGACAGAGCCAATGGCTTACCCTAATCAAGTAACTATATATCTTGCAGCATTCTAGAAAACTTGGATTCACAACTATTTTTAATCTCAAAGTTTGATCTTTATTGTAAAATCATTATAATCAAACCTCTAACTTACTTAGACAATCTAAAAACCCATCTAGTTCTTTCCAGTTTCAAGCACCAACTTACTTGGACAATCTAAAAACCCATCTAGTTCTTTCAAGCACCAAAAAGTATGTTCCTCGTCAATTTTCAGTCATAAAAATTGGAACACATAATGCTTTTATAATAAGACACTTAAAAACATTATCTATATACCAATATCAAGCATCTAAAACAACTCAATCATGATCCAATCTTAACCCTGAATACTCTTTCAAAATTTTGGACAGAATCCCTTCCTAAATTGCAGAACAATTTAATTTCCAGCCAATCAACATCTAATTCATCATTCTAAAATTGTTATCCATGCAAATCAACAAGTATCATTCTTCAAAACCTTGAATCATTGGTTTAATACTTGTGAACCTCAAACAGAAATTAGAATCAGATTTTAACCTTAACAACTTGAGTAGCTTAATCTTTTAAACACATTTTTTTTTACACCCAATCAATCATCAAAAGTCCCTTGACAAGAAACATCTCTTTAAACCTCATTTTAGAATTCTTGATCATGTTTTAATACTTTGACACTTGATTAACATTTAGACACCTCAAAACAGAAACTTATAGTCTCTTTTAGGCTTCAAAAAAACATTTCCTCAAGCATCAATCCAATCACCATGTAAATGTCTCTGACCATATGGTTTATATGTATAGCTAAGATTTATCTCAAGAGAGCATCAAACAAATTAAAACCTTTAGTTAAATTCAGTCTCAACATTGCTCCCATCACATCACAACAGATCAGACTCACGAGCCTCTTATCTCTTAACAAGCTTTAACTCATATCTAAATATGTTTACTACTTTACTTCATTTAGATGTAATTTAAAGACGAAAAGTAATACTAAAATAGTGGGGGAAATTATAATTAATTTCGAGCTTCAGATTTCAGCTACGGTACGGTAACTCAAATACCCCTTAATTACTTTGACATTTAAATACTCATTTATAATACCCTTATGGAAATCAAACAAAGCCTTACTGGAACAGAAAACTTAGATTCTAAATCTTACACAAACTTTTCATATACACCCAAGGAACCACAAAAACCAATTCTATTCTTTTAATAACTAAATTATTTTGATTAGAATAGGAAAACGGGAATTTTTTACCATGAACAATAGCTTTCAACAGAAAAATCGCAAATCAGAGACAACGAATCATGTGCAACACCAATTTATTCATAAAAGCTTTAATCTTTACTTGTTATTTGTTTTGATTAGTGATTTTCCCTCCAAAGCCCCACTTAATCAGACCCCTCAACTAAAAATAACCCAAACCGCTCAAAGCGGAAACGACTTAGAAGGCTTACCTAAGTCTAGGGTTGAGCAAGCTGGCCCATACCCTCGTAATCCGCTCAGCCCGTCCACAAATTCCCCGTTTACGGCCCTCTTATTAATAGCGCAAGCCCGTACCCGTTTAACATAAACGGGTACAGGCATGGGTAGACCCACGGGCATGGCCGTACCCATTAAAAGCCCGTTTTGTTTAAGGAAAAGATTAAACGGGTCGCCCAAATGCCCGTTTAGCCCGCCGGCATATAGCGAGCCCGTTTAGGGCCCATCAAGGGTATGGGCATGCCCATACCCGTTTATGTTAAACGGGTAAGTCAAATCCTAAGTTTGCATGTGAGAGACGAGTCTCCATTATAAAATTTGGGTTACCTCTGTATGTATTGTAACACCCCAAAATTTTGAAAAGAAATAATAAAGGAATATTTAGAATCTTGGAGTAATATTTAGAAGTTAAAAAGCTTTATAAATAATTTTATAAAGATTGAGGTATTTTTAAAGATTATTAATGTTTATTTCTTCATAATTTCAGGAAATATTGAGAAGTTTAAAGTAAAGGGAATAAAATGGTAATTTTAGCCTTAAAACACCCTTTTAATCCCTTCACTTCCTTCCTTCCCCGTCACTTTCCTGTTCCCTTTCTCTCTTTATCATTTCTCTTGTTCTCTGCTCTCTCCGTTTTCTCTCTTCGTGGCCCGCCATCGCCGGCTATTTCGACGGCGATTTCCAGGGGAGGATGGCTCCAACGACGCATGCAAGCTCGGATTTAAACTCAGATGACTCTACTCTTCTCATTCCTACCCTTTTTCTCCCGATTTATGGGGTTTTAGGGGTTGTGAAATCAGCGAAAATGAAGTTTATACTTCGATTTAAAGGTTTTGGGGAAGATTTGGAGTGATGGTTTGGTGTTTGGTTGAGTTTCTGCAAAAGCCCCAAATTCGTTCACTGTTCATCGGCGCCGATTGAGGATGAATTCGGGTGGGAATCGACTGAACTCTTAGTTGAACATGAGTAATAGTAGGATTGAACTAAGAAATCAGGTTTTATGTTGAGTTTTGGTAATTTCTGAAATTTCCGATTCCTTCCTCTGTTTTAATCCGATTTCTGCTCTGTGGTTCAAGATGAAGATATAGTAGAGTTTTACATATATGTGGTTGCATGTTCAATTTATGTTTGAATGTGAAATTTCTTGCACTGTTTCTGGTTTCATTTCTCTGTTTTGATTGAAGATATTCGATAAGATTAAAGTTTAATCGGGTTATCAATTCATGCTTTGAATGAAAACTGTAATTTTGAAAATATAATGGCCATTTTTATGGTTGAATCTTCGATGGAATCCTCACTTATTTTTGTGGTAAGAGAAATATGGAGGTCTTTATATGTTGGTGAAGTATATGATGTTTGGGGCATGGATTAAATCTGGAATTTTTTTCTGGTGTGTTAGGTTTTGTTGGATGCACAGGGATTGGGAAAACTTTGGGGAAACAATGATTTTAGATGAATGGAACTTAAGAATTTGATTAAATGGCTAATGGAACTTGATGCTCTACTTTAATTCCTTTTGAAGCTTGAGGTTAATAGATAACTAGAACCTATAAATGGATTTATAGAAAATAGTTTCAGTCATTGGAAAATAAAATTATAAAGTTCAGGAATTTGATCCTAATTTCTGTTTGAGGTTAAGAATCTGATTCTAATACTTATTTTGGGATTACTAATTGATTAAGATTTTAAAGAAGGTCTAGAAGTGATGATCCTGAAAAAAGGGACTTTGGATATGGATTGTAAATCTGGAAATTGACATATTATTGCTGGAAATTATTTCTCAGATTTAAATAAAAAGGAATAAAATATGAGAACAATTGGACTATAGAAAATAATAATAATAATAATAATTAAAAAAATAAGCGTAGTAATGAAGTTTTATTTTCATTCTTCTTTGGGCCTTGTTTCTTGTTATTGTTATTTCTGTTAATGGGATTTAATTTTCGGATATAAGAGTATGGAATGTATTGAAATAGTGTGACAGAGCATGTGAATGATAATTTGCGGCTTAAAGAGATAATTGGTAATTGAATGTAAGAATCTGTGTGGGTTAGTTTTGAATTGTTTTAACGGGAATTAAAGTTTTTAGGATATATATATATATAGATGTTTAAAGTGTGATTTTTGAAGCCTCAAGTCAAATGGGATGACATGAATACAGATTTGTGTGTGTTGTTGTGGCTGTGTGGTCCATTAAGAAATTGGGAAGAATATTAAATTAATGAGTGTTATAATTAAGAAGATGGAGAAATAGGGAGGCAAGAAAAGGCTTGTGAGTTTTGAGATTTTGGGTTGACAGGCTCTATTTCCGGTGATTTAGAATTTCTTGTGAAACTTGATGGGGATTTTGTTTAAAACAAGTTAAGAGACTATTAAAGTTGTTCTTGGGTGATGCATGTTTGACTTTACTCTAAACACAAATGTTAAGTTGATATTTTTATATAATATGTTTCTGTTTGCCTTGGCATAAGGATTTAATTGATTACATGGTTGAATTAAATAAGTCTAGAACATAGTTGAGGCTGAAAATCATAACTTTAGGTTGTTGTTTTGAAGTTGAAGTATCATATAAGTAATTTGAAAAGCTAAAGACCTTAAATTGAATGTGATAGTATGGGCTTATAAGTGTTACGCTATTTAAAGTTTTTTTAAGTATTAAAGAAGTGTAGAATTCTTTTGATAACTATATTATTTGAATCTTGATCACTTAGACTTTCCAATGATAAATCATAAATATGGATATTTGAAGTGAAACTAAAACTTTGAAATGAAGGTGTAAAGGTTAATGAAGCTTAGTGTATTTTGAAGTTTGGAATTGTTAAGTTTGGGTTGATGGTGTCAAAACATCAAAATTCCAAATGCTTGAATGATCATTAAAATGTTAAAAATTTGTGACATTTAAAGTTTGTAGTTGAATGGTATGACATAAAAACTGAATTGTTTTATGTTGATATGGAGATTCTTAAACAAGTGGAACGAATGTTGTAAAGTGCTTAAGTTGATCTTTACTGTTAATAGAATGGGAATTTTGTTGAGCTAAAAAGAGAAATTTTGTTGTGGGTATTTAAAGATTTTAAGTTGAAGTTTTAATGTGACTCTAAGAGAATTGAGTTGAAAGGTGTGATTTATATAGCTGTAATATTATTAGAATATGAAGAAGAATGAGTGATTCTATTATTATAGGATTCGTGAACTTTAGTATTATGTGTTGAATTGTGTTTCTAATGAAAAAGTAAGGATTTGAATAGGTAGGAGATAATAGTCGGATTGGAAGCTACAAGAGGAAGTCTTAACTTGTATAAAGCTAAGTAATAAACAGAAGGGTAGAAATATATAGTATAATAAGAACGTGAGAGACGCTAAGTATAAATATATAAGTATTAATTTATTTTTATTATACAGATGAGCAGTAGGCTTTAATAGTAGCGTAAGATTCATCAAAGCAGTGGAAAGGAAAGGAGTTGGTTTAGCACTATATTCTGGTATCTAGGTAGCGGTTTATTTCATAACATTAATTTTACGTATATAATTTTGTAATATCTGTTGTAATTAAATGGTAAGTCTTTATTCCTTTTATGGAGAATGAGCTTTTATAACCTAAATGGTTATAACTGGATGAGCTTTTATAACTTTTTGTTATAAATAGATGAGCTTTTATAACCTAAATGGTTATAACTGGATGAGTTTTTATAACTTAATTGTTATGGATGGTTGAGCTTTTATAATTTAATTGTTTGAAATGGATTAACTTTTATAACCTAATAGTTATAACTAGAAAACCATGTAGGTAAAGCTTCCACTATTTATTAGTGGTTGGTGTTCCTCCGCTATTTAACAAACATATTGTTATTGGTGGGTGGCAGGCCTCCACTGTTTAATAAAGTTGGGGTTATTAGTGATTGACAGACCTTCATTATTTAGTAATAAGATGTTATTAATGGTTGGTAGGTGTTTATGGCACACAGCTTAAAAGGTTAAATGCTTTCATTATTTGTATAGATTTATAAAATATATATATACACACACATATATAAGTATATGAGTGTATATGATAATAAGAATGTATGCAATAAATCGTGTTGAACTTTTGGTTTTCAGTGAAGCAAAGAGGAGACAGGCTTTTGGGATAAGGTAGTATAAGAAGAAGCAGGAATGCTTGCTATATTTTGTACTATAGTATATTACTATTTTGTTATAACTTACCTGTATATGTTATAAGATTAGGAAGTAAATACATTAGATAGATTCGAGTTATTTTAATTGTTTAATAACCGCTCTGTTTTGTAAAAAGTTTTAAATTATTCAATTTATCAGAAAAGTCCATTCCAACATAAATAAAGTTGGACTAATGTTTAAAAAGAAAAAGTTTAAAATTTTTCGTACTTCTAGGCTTCTGAAATTTATAAAAATGGTTATAAATTAATTAAAATGTTATAATATAGTTGTGAAAATTAGGTGTTACATGTGTGGAAAAGTTGATGAAGGAAAGAAGGATGGAGGGTTAGACTTAAAATGCTTGAGGCTGAGGCACATGTTGATGGATAGAAAGCCAAAAACATCATTATAATCCTTTAGTTTTTTCCCCCTTATTTTAAGTTTAGTCTATTTCCAAAATTAGTCGTAGTTTCTAAAACTTAATTCTTATCTCATTATAAAATATTTCTTTCTTAATAAGTTTATTTAGGACATAAAGTAATTTTTCTAAATTTTCAAAGCGAAAAACTAATTTCTAACTATTTTTTCAATCATTTGAAGAAAGTAGATCGTATATCAGATGGGAGTGTGTATGTGTTAATATATAAAATAGGACATTCTGACTGTTTGGGTAACAATCGTGTTAGTTAGTTTTCCCTTTAGACTTTGGTCCGAAATTGATAAAAAAAGTAGATCCTTATTCTAAAAAATAGTTTTAAAACTTTTTGGGGGAATTAAGCCTTTCAAAAAAAATTTATCTTTCTAATTAAGATCATTTATATACTTGTTGAAATCTCTAAGTAATGATTCTATTGGTTCACATGTCCTATAATGTCAGCTTTTATTGCTTCTATTATTGTCCAAATGTTCAATTAAACGTCATCATACATACTAATCAACTCATTCATTATAATCATTATGGTCATAATTAGTTGATTTGTATTTGAAATTTTATGGATTGATTATTATGTTCAAATAGGTAACTATCTTAGGCAACAATCCAAAAATATACTTTTATTTGTAAATTGCAATATTTTATTTTTGAAATTTATGAAATAGTTATTTATTGTGCCCAAACATGTCATTATGTTAGTCAAAAGCCCAAACATAAATATTTTGATCTAAAATCTACTATTTCTCTACAGAAAAATTGGAGTGATAGTGATTTGAATTGTTTTGGATACATTATCAGTTTTTTTACAAAAAAAAAAGGATACATGACTGATTTCAATTTTTAATCCTAAAATAGTTACTCAAAAAAATTAAATCATTTATTTGTTTTCTTTTTTAGTTTTAACTCATGTGCATCAATGGGAGAAAAATCTATATATCTATCTATATCTATATACTTCTAGAAATTTTCAAGTAGTGATTCTATCGATCCACATGTCCTATAATATTAGCAATAAAATTTGCTTCTCTTATTGGTCAAAATGTTCAATTAAACCATATCAACATATATTTTATCTTACTGGCCAACTCATTCATTATGGTCATAATTAGTTGATTTACATTTGAAATTTTATGGATTAATTATTGTGTTCAAATAGGTAACTATTTTAGGAAACAATCCAAAAAATATTTTTTTATTTGTAATTTTTGAAATTTATGAAATTTATAAAATAGTTATTCATTGTGTTCAAAATATGTCACTATTTTAGGCAAAAACCCAAACATAAATATTTGATCTATAATTTGCTATTTCTCTACTGACGGATCGAAGTGATAGTGAATTGAATTGTTTTTGATATATCACCAATTTCAATTTTTAATCATAAAATAGTTACTCTAAACAAATTAAATTTCTTTAGTTTACTTTTTTTTTAGTTTTAACTTCCGTGCATCGCACAGGGAAAAATCTAGTTGCACAATGATTTCTTAATCATCTTTGGCCTTCCATGCATCTTTTATAATTATCTCATTCTTAGCATTCCTAGAATTTTGGTTTAAAAATAAGCTTTTGACTAAATAATTAATTTATGAATCTTTCCTATTCTTTGAAAACATCTCAAAAAATCAATTAATTTTTTTTTCTCTTTTAACATTTATGGGATGTTACAGACAATGTTGACAAAAAGAAAAACAATATAGTTTGTCATTGGAAACAATTCATTTGAAACATGAAAAGTAAAAGGTTAGAAATAAACAGGAACACATTTAAATCTCAACTTTAATTATCATTATTGATACTTTATAAGGTTAATTTTCATGATTATCATATTAATATCTTATAAGGTTAATTTTCATGATTATCAGATTAATATCCATGTGACTCCCTTCTTTTAGTATTTGATATTTGATTTCACGTTTTAAAGATTTTTAAGGAACTCATAGCCCTACCATTATTTGTGTGTTAAAATTATATAAAAATTCCAACTGATTGATGGGAAACAAAATCTCACTTCCAAATATGTTCTATTGAAAATAGTAAAAGAAGAAAGAAAGAAACCACCCATCCACACACATGGAGATGTTTTCAACCACAAAAGCATAATTGCTATGCCACATCTATCAGATTATGAAAAGTATACCACAGAGATATTTTTATATTCAATTGGGATTGAAAGAAAGTATCACGTTGCATGTCTTTTAAAGTAATGTAGTAAAATCATTATTCACTAATATTTTATCCTTATAAAATATTGGAATAGAAGGTAAGATAATCATATAATTAAAACTCTTATCTTGGAAGTTGCTGCTTCTAAGATATAGCCACTGGAGTTTGGTCAAATTTCCAATGTCACTTTGTATGTTTCCTCCATTAAATTTGTTATCACCCAATTGTAAAAGTGCTAATTCTTTGCATTGATGCCAAATGGAGGGTATTTCGCCAGACAAATCATTTCCATTCACATAAAATAATCCAAGTTTTGGAAGACTATAACACACATTTGTTGGGAGATTACCTGATAAATTATTTTCTGAAAGACAAAGCACTTGCAACGGTGAATTGTTAAATAATGAAGATGGTATAGGACCAGCAAATTGATTATATGAAAGATCTAATTTCTTTAGTTGTGAAAGATCGCCAGTCTCATTTGGGATGCCTCCTTCAAACATCAACGAGTGGAAAAGAAACTAATGTTAGTAACAATTCTCAATATATGTATCACATTACATACATGAGATAATTTTTTTTTTTTTGAATAAAACATATTTAACAAGGCTAGCACAATTTTTAGAAATAACGCAAATATATTCTGAATGATAAAACACAAAAACAATTTTTATTTTAAAAAAGGTATGATCTATTAATTTGGGTGGGCCATAAACATATTAAATCAATTGGTTATGTGTTTAGTTGAGAAATTTGGATGGATTCAGGATGACAAAAACTAAGACGGGTTCAACTTCTTTTAATAGTATTTCTCTCAGTATTTTTCAGAAACGTTCATCATATCCATTTAATCAATCTAGATAGCTGGAAAAAAGTACCTCACATAACTTTTCAAAACTCCATATATTTTCATTGTAAGGTTCACTCAATTTGAAAGAATGTAATGCTAGCAACAAATATGTATGCATTATACATTTAAATATTTTTTTAAAAAAACGCATTTATCATGACGTGCACATTTTTTTTTTTTTTTTTGAAATAACACACACGCTAGACGATAAAACACAACAACAATCAGGATTATAAATTGTTATAAAAAAGTATGATTATAAATATTTTGAACAAGATAAAACCATTTTACTTCGGGCAAATAGCTATATTAGATTAAATAAATTGCTTATGTTGAGAAATTTGGGGGACGGGTTGGCGAAGATTAAAATTAAAAGGCGCATTGAAACCCAATTAATTCATTGACCCTTTTCATCATTCCAATCAAACATTTGCGGGGAGACTATTAATTTTTTTTTCTTTTAACTCCACAAACTTTTTTAAAATTATAATTACTTATAAATAATAAAGTTAAAAAAATTAGATTGTTCAAATCAAAATTAAATGTTCCAGGTGTATTCGTTGTAAGGCTTACTCAATTTGAAAAAACAAAACCCTTACAAAGTGTTTTAAATGGAAAGATAATAAATATTTGTTCTTAAAGAATGATGATGTGATCAGCCTTCTTTTGAACTAATTTTAAATCAATCTTTTCTCCCATGGTGTGACTATATAAACTGATTAAAAATTTGGACGACATGATTTTTTTCTCCTCGGAAAAAAGTAGAAAAATTATGGAAAAAAAATTAAGAAAAAAATTCATGAAATACACAAAAATAAATAAATAACAATCGAAAAAACTCTACTTCTTCATGTTAAAATCCTACTAATCAATTACACTAGCTTAGAATAAAGACAAATATAAATCTTAAAAATGATTTAAAACATACCTGATAGGCTGTTATAAGATAAACCCAATAACTCAAGTGAAGACAAGTTGGAAATTGTTCGGGGAATGGTTCCCGAAAGTTTGTTAGCCCCAAATCGTAAAATCTTCAGATGCTCCAGTCTGCCCACTTCAAATGGAATTGACCCTTCAATGAAATTATAAATCAAATTTAAAGTCTCCAATCTTGACAAATTGAATAGAGATTGTGGAATAAATCCATCGAGACTGTTATTTTGAAGATTTAGTAGCTCAAGTGAAGATAAGTTTCCTATCCATATTGGAACTTGCCCATGAAAATTATTGGAGCCCAAGTCGAGTAGTTTCAATCTATGCAATCGAGCTAACTCCTCTGTTATTTCACTATAAAAACTGTTGCTATTGAGATCAAGTTCAACAAGGAATGAGAGATTTCCCAGTTGTGGAGATATGGTGCCTTTAAGACCCATGCCACCAAGATCCAAAGAATGAACCCTTCCATGAAGAGTATTGCATGTGACTCCAGTCCAATTGCATGGAGAATCAGAAGAGACAGACCAATCAGTTAAGAAATTGTGAGGATCTGAAGAGATAAAGGATTTAAAGGCAAGAAGCGCAGATTTGTCAGTAGTGATGTTTGTATGAGTGCAAACAAAGGAGGCCATGAAGCAATAAAGTAAGAGCGAGAAAACAAAGGAAGAAGGCTTTCCCATGATGTGTAGCAAATATATCAGACTTATCAAAACTTCAAAGTCTTGTGCGTCCAGCAATTAACTCATACTTCGTTTTATATACTTCTCGGGTTCCAAACATCTTTACGTGTTGCACAATTCACTTATGGGACCACTTTTTCATACTATTATGCATTTCCTTTCCTTTCTTTTTCTTGGACATTTACAGTTTTATGGACATAGAAAATCTTTTTTTATAAGTTATGGATATAGTTATTCTACCATCTACAAAATGCTTTGACTTACTTGTATTATCTCTCATTGTCATTGCAAGTGGTTAACTAATTCAGTTAATAATATGCCACTTCTGTTTTTTGTTCTAGAAACAGAGTAAAACAGAGCCAAAATTCAATACTCCAACTTTCACATACTCATATCATGAATAATGATATACATATATATATAAATATATATGCACACATGACACACTTATAAAATGGAGGAAGATTGGAACTATTTTGAAGACAAGCTTTGATTTTGTTAAAGTGCTGTATTTATTTATTTACGGTGAGACAGTTATTCCTTTCCTTATTACTTGACATTTGCAGTTTTATCTACCATCTACAAAATGCTTTTGACTTGTATTATCTATCGTTCTCATTACAAGTGGTTAATTCAATCAATAATATGATTAATATTATAAGCTTGTAGCTCATTCAAGGCATTAACTGTGTAATTTAACTGAGCGTACACCAATTCTCATTTAATTATATGTCTCTTTCGGCCAGCTCTTTTTACAAGCCACCTCTGTTTTTGTCTAGAAACAGATATAAACGTATAATTAATATATGAATATATATATATATATATATATATATAAATATATTCATATAATTAATAGATGTACTCCAACCTGAGATAAACAGAGGAAAAACACAGCCAAAACTCAATACTCCAATTCCTGCAAACTCATATAATTAATATGAATATGTGTGCGCGCGCGCGCGCGCAGACTTATAAGATGGAAAAGACTAACTAATTTGAAGACTAGCCTTGTTTTTGTTGAAGAGCTGTATTTTATTTCTTCCATAGCATCAATTTTAATACAACGAGCAGCTAGAATCTGTATTACCACATCAAAAACACAATAACAACATTTGTAAAATATCAGCATCTACTAAGCGCTTCTGTTTCGTTTCTAACTGGAACCTTTTTTTAATAACTTTCTATTTTAAATTCAATTTTGAGAAGCTAAAGACAGAACTTTTCTCGATGTCTTACTGAATAAAAGGAGTTCTGCTGTAAAATAAAGAAGTAAAATACCAATACATAGTTGGTCAATATAAGGCTCGCTAGATCCCTTTTGGGTCTTTAAGTTCGAATCTTAGAGGAGACGTTTGTATTGGGAAGGGAAGCCATATACTCTAAAACTAGAGTAATCAGTTGCTCGGATACCCAACAATAAAATTTAGATTAGACGCTGATTGCCAGTTAATATATATATATATATAATAAAGGAGTAAATTTGAAAAAATCTTCGAATAATTTTGAAGCTTAGAAAAATCGATTGCAAACAATTAAGTACATACATTTTAAGTATGAAGTAATCTTTCTCCCTTTATGAAAAGGATTCATTCATTCACCTCAAAAGCGTGGGCATATAGCATGGTGGAATTTTCAAACATTTAAGTTGTCCGCAAAAGAAGTTAATGCTTTAGTAGCTTATATATGAATTGTAATTTCACTTCTTGGGCCACATTTTCATTTCCATAAGAACGTGAGTGAGAAGAAGGTTGTGTGGATACATTCCTCCTCCACAAAAATATATCTCAAAAGTCTTTGATCTTAAATAGTTTTGATGTATTATATCTCTCTATCTCCCACTTGCAGGTACATGGCAGTCTTGAATTGTGAATAGACCTCAAAGTTACACTCCACTTCATACGAAACTGCTTCAAAATATATCTCCTCTTATAAGAATATTTTATTTTTGGTATTATAATATTGGTTCTATGAAACTTAGCATTTAATTTATGCTAAATTACACGTAAGCATACCACTTTCTATAAAATATCATATAGATATCTATATATATTGATGGTGGTAATTTATATAGTCTCTAACTAGAAATTAAGAAATGTATATACAATAAATTTAAAAGGAAGTAAAACGTATCCCATAATTAACGTGAAAATAATTAAAGGCAACTCTGTGTACAATTGTTATGTCTAACAGAAGAGTTGTATATTATTATTATCATTCGATACATTCACTGCATGGTCAATCTAAATTTAAATATTCACTAAAAGGAACAGAAGTTAAGAGTACGGACTTCTTATAGTATTGTTAGGGACGTCAGAAAAAATAATTATGGCAGGATTTTAAAAGTATTTATTATTATCTGTGGCCAACAAAGGGTTAGTATATTTCATTTTTTTTAACCCTATATTGCGAAATGCACATTTATCAATCAGATAATCAATTTACAAGCTTGAGACCAAATAGGAAATAAATGCTTTATGTAATTTTAATGAAAAAAATCTGTCACCATAATACTATATTAGAATAATATAAATCAGAACATATTAACGTACAATTTCAATATTAGGACTCCAATCTGATAAGAAAAAAATACAAATAAAGACTCTCCAATTATTAAAAAGACAATTTGATACATGAAATTTAAGAAATGATGGATCAATACAATTGACTGAAGTGTCCAATACAAAATTAAAAAGAAAAATCCAAAAAGCTCTAAAAAAGATATTCCTCTTTGTTACTAGGATAGTATAAGGAAATATCAAATGCTTCGTGTTACCAGAATGGTATAAAGGAAACCAATGTGGTTAGAGCATGTCAGTAATCCTTTAACTGAAGTTAATATTCCCTTATACGATTCTGTAACGAAGAGGAAGATATTTGGGGCCTTTTGGACTTTTCCTTTTAATTTAGCATTGGATAATTCAGTCAATTGTACTGATTCGTCCTTTCTGAAATTCGGTGTATCATATTGTCTTTTTGATAATTGAATTATCTTTATTTATCTTTTCCTCAATCTGATATTAAATTTTTATGATTAATTTCCATGTTCTTTCAAAATTCAATTTGTAATTGTTCAGTGTGTGTATAGTCTAAATAAAAAAGTGTTCTTTCCTATTTATTTGATATAGAAACTTTTCAAAATGGAAATGCATCCACAAAAATATTTTAAATTCATTCAGAAAATATATATAAAAAAACATAATGTATACCTCACAATTATTATTTTTAATTATATCCCTTTGGTCTAATCGTAAATCCTATTGCAAGGCGGCATTGTATGTATACAAGTTATTTTAAAAAGATTTCATCTCATTTTATTTGTTTATTTTGAAATTCAACATAATATTTTTAAAGGGTTTCTATTATAACCCTGTTTACTTTAATAATATTAATTTATTATGGAAATCTAAAGCAATATTCCGGTTAACAACCAAACAAAGAACACGCCTAAATGTAATAGGGAAAAAAAAAGCTTTCATTTTTATTTGGTCATGGTGGAAAGAGAGAATATACTTTATTTATATAATCAATTTTTTTTATCAAATTACTAATTTCAAAAAGGATCATTATAAGTAAACTTTAATTATTAATTAAACAAGAAAAGATAAGATATTACACGGGGTTGGAGCTTTCCAACCGGCTTTGGTATATGATACAACTAAATGGATCCCTCCGTTTTATTTTTCACAGTTTCCAATAAGTTGTTTTGATACTAATAAGTGTCATCTTCGGATTTCAAGAAGATATTAAGTGCTTGTTTGGGGTAGCTTTTAGAAACATAGTTTGAAGGAAAAAAAAGCTGGAAAATTGTTTTTTTTCAGCTTTTCTGAAAAAAGTTGAAAAAATAACTTTTGTTGAAATGAGAGTGTTTAGATGATTGTTGTGAGAATGACTTTTTTTATGTATAAATTATTAAAAAGGACATAAGTTTAATGTGACAGGAAAGGGGAGGATAAAGACATTTTATATTTCCCCTTTATTACTGCATTCATTAGTGGTCAAACTATATTTATTTAAAGAGAAGCCTTTAGACGCATGGCATGGTAAACTATTCAAACATTAAGTCACCCTCTAAATAAATTATTATTTTAAATTATAAATAATATAATAATATATAATTACAGACGGAATATTTACCGACGGAAAATATTCCGTCGGTAATAATATATTATTATATTATTATATAAATAAAATATTTTTTAATTTATTAAAAATATATTAAAATATTATTTTTATTTAATTTAAAAATATTTTATAAATAAATAATATTTAATAAATATTAATAAAAATTACTATTTAGACGTATATAAATATAAATTTTTAATAAATTTAATTGTAATTTTTTATTAAAAAATATGTTATTTTTAATAAATATTAATAATAAAAATGAAAAATAATTATAATTGAATAATATATATAATAAAATAATTATTAAAATAATTTAATGATAATAATTATAATTATTATTATAATTTAAATAAAAAATGAAAATACTAAATATAATGTAATATTATAAATATAATAGTTTGCAAATAATATCACATGGTCCTCATAGCTCAACTGGTTAAGGCATCAGCATGCGCGTAAGAGATTGCGGGTTCGATTCTCAGCTCTGTCACAATTGGGAGACAATTTGTGGAGGCGACACATGGCGGCAAAAAACATGACATATATTTTTTTAAAAAAAATAAAAAATTACCGACGGAATTCCGTCGGTAAAAATAATATTTTAATATATTATTTTTAAATTAAAATAATAATTTATTTATAAAATAATATGATTTAGCGACGGAAATTCCATCGGTAATTTCCGACAGAAAAAAAAATCCGTCTGTAAATCAATTTGTGACGGTGGAATTTCCGACGGAAAAAATTCTGTCGGAAATTCAGCCGGAAAATTTTTTTCGACGGAATTCCGCCGGAAATCAGTCGGAAAAATCGATTTTCCGACGGAATTCCGTCGTTAAATCCTAGTTTTTTTGTAGTGTACGTTAGTGATGAGAAAAAGCTTTGATCCATTATCACATTAAAGACATTGGATGTGTCATAGAGTAAACCCATGAAGTACGTTGGTGATGAAAAGAATCATATTGTTCTTCTTTTGGACTAACATGAGACGTCGTTTTTGTACATTTACAAATCCAGATCAAGATAAGTCAAGTCGTACTAACAAAACACGGAGTTGCAAAAGGACATCTTTTGAGGCAAGAGTAAAAGAAGTACTCAACTAAAAATCTAATTAGCATGCTGAGGTGTTATATTTGTTTCCACATATATTTGAATATATGTTTTTGTGCATTATTTTATTTATTTTATTTTGGGCCAGGTTGATCTTTACACTATAAATAACTCAAATTGTATGTTAGTGAGAAAAAACCCCGTCCCCAAGTCTCGTTGCGTGTTCAATTATTTCACTTTTGGACCACATTTTCATTGATTATTTTATTCTTTCAATTGAGAATTTTATTTTTGTTGTTAGTTTCTGAAAATTTACAGTTCTATATGGACATAGCAACTCTACAATCTATAAAATGCTTCGTTATAACTTTCATGAAACAAAACCACCATGCATGAAATCTAATACTAATGAAAGAAATATTTGTTTTGTGATGTCCTCCCTCATAAATTCTCATTCCACATGGTTCATAATTCAATCAATACTATGTTTAATTTTTTAAGCTTGTAGTTGATTCAAGGAGCTAAATGTATAAGTATATTTTGAAACGCCTCATTATTCATTGATTAAATTATGATAACCTTAAAAGAATAATAAAAGAATATTAGACAAATTAAATGCATTGAAAAGTTAACTATGAATTTATTTTTTTCTTTAATGAAGTGGACTCATCAACTCACGTCAACAGTGTAGCACATGGCATGGTTGGCTTCCCAAACGTTAAATTGTTACCCCAGCAAGTTTTTTCTTTTTCATAGACACAAGTATTCTATTTGAGACAATCATATTTTAAACACCGTTAAACACTAAATATGAACACATCTTTTAGTGGGAATTTGAATATTGGCTCATTGCGTTGTTAGCAACTAATCCTTACTAATATACATAGATCCACTCTTCATAGACCAAAAAACCAATCTTTGCTGGTGTGCCCACAAGAAGTTGATGCAACAAAAGAGAAAGAAAATTATGTTAGTGATGAGAAAAAGCTTTAACCCTAAATGCGGTGCGTTATCACTGCATTTTATAGTCCATAGAGTAACCAAAAAATTACATTAGTGATGAGAAAAAATCTGTTCCATTAGGAAGTATAATCTCAGTTCTTGGGGCGGCACAGATTTCATTTTCATTGCACTAGCTTATCCCTTCAAAAAAGTCTTTAGTCTTAATTTGATTGGATGTATTACTCCATTACACAAGAAACCACTTCGATATTTCTCCTCTTATATGGACACTTTATTTGACAATATTATTGGTTCAAAGAAAAATACCGCTCGGTTGATACTAAAGATGTTTATAAATATTACCACTTTCTATAATATATATATATATATATTGGTTATGGGTATTGGTAGTCTCTAGCTAGAAAGAAATAAATGTATATACAATAAATTTAAAATGAAGTAAAACATATACCATAATATTAACTTGAAGAAAATAAAAAACTACGCAACACATAGTTTTTATGTCTAAAAGCATAAGAGTGGCTTGATATTAATGTTCTTTGATATGTTAACTACATAATCAATCTACAATTTAAATATTCACTTCTCAACGGAAAAGAAGTTTATGCACTTTTTACAGCATTATTGGGGACGTTTAAAAACATACTAATGGCAGGATTTTTAAATTATGTATTCTTGTATATGGCATTAAGAAATTGCTTTATGTAGTTTAAAAGAAAATGTTGAGAAATAATATATAAGATCTAACAAAATAAAGGTTGGTTTAGTTAAGTTCAAAGTTTATTGCTGATATAACACTGTTATTATTCAAACACAGTCAGAAATTTGAAACCTATTATTTTCTTGGTGAGCGGCCCCAGTTACTAAACTTAGTTTAGAACATTTGTTGGAATTTTTTTATGGATACTTATGTATTATGATTAAATTAAAAATAATATTATTATTTTTATGAGTATCTTCTTTAATCTTTTATTTTTATTGGAGGCAATATTTTTTGTCATCTCTGAGACCTTGTGTATTTGAAAACAACCAAGCTGGAACAAATTCAAATCAAGTGATGGTGTTTTTAATTGAAACTAATCTAGCCTGCATAGAAAAAATCAGAATGGACTAATGTTTCATTATTAGGAATGGAATCCAAAATTATTTTTAAAAAATTAATTTCGATGTAGTTTCAATTTGCAATTGTCATGAACGAGTGTATCATCAATTTATAAGATGCTGCATCCAAGTTATTTAAATTAGGGAATTTTCAAAATGGAAATACATTCACAAAGATGAATGTATATGAACATAGGTTAAAAAAAATGCACAATGAATAATCAGATGCAGCGAAAGAAAAAGAAAATTACGTTAGAGATGAGAAGAAGCTTTGATCTTAATAGCCATCCATTATCACATGCATGAAGAAGGACCCTATTTTCATTATCATTGTAATGTATGGTCGTATGAGCAATCCCATAGAATACGTTAGTGATGAGAAGAATCTTTGTCCATATAGGAACTATAATTTGAATTTCACTTCTTGGACCACATTTTCATCTTCATTGCACTATTTCATTTATGGTCACTCTTGAGGCCATAGCCTATACATAGAGAGAACCCCCAAAGCAATGTTAGGTTGCTCGGTGGAAGAAACTTGCAGCCATATATTGTCTTTATATCAGCCATATACTGTCGTTATATCCTTCATAAATGCATGGAGTGCTTGAATTTTGAGTAGACCTCATAGTCTATATCTTAGGTCTACTCACGAGTCAAGCACGTCATATACCCATATAAGTAAAGATTGATATATAGTACTATACATCCAATCAACTAAAGTTTGAAGACTTTTTGTAGATGTTTTTGTCAAGACCTTTGATAGATTTCTTTCACGCAAGCTAGTTGCCGTGATACATGTAGAATTTGGAACCCAACGCGTTTAAGAAGAAAAATCTAGCTGAAGAAGAATTTTTTAGCCAAGAATAATTCAATTTAAAAAGTGGTGAGGAAAGAGAGAAACATAAAAGTGTTACTTTTTTTTATACTAAATATAAGACCTAGTTAATATTTTTTTAAAAATTCTAAGAAAGCTAAATAAATATCTTATAGATTGATTTAACATAATTTTTTTTTCTCAAAACTAGTTTGTTTTACTAATAAACTAATACATGACCTAATAATTTATCACATATGTTATATGATTAACTAGCTTATTTTGTTTCCTTGATTACTAAAAAAATTAACTAGACCTTCTATGAAGGACTAGATAAGGTAATATTTTTATGGGTAAAAGTGCATGCACCAAGACCCTTTAAAAATTTTAGAGGGGGCATCAGCATCTTGAAAAACTTATCATTGCAATTCTGCCCTCCATATAATAAACATGGAGCAATTCTACCCCTTTGATAACATAGTACTCCCTCCGGTCCTAATTATAAGAGCCAGTTGACTTTTTAAAAAAATTAAGGATGTAAAATGCACCACTATGAATTGTTTATATTTATCTTTTTTCCTCAATATTAAGTTATTTTACTTATAAACTATCATATAATCTAATTACATTTCCCATAAATTAAGATTTAGGGGTCTAATTTGTTTCCTTAATCTCCCCAAAAAAAAGTCAACTGGCTCTTATAATTAGGACCGGAGGTAGTAATAACTTAAGTTTGTTTCACCAACAAGTCAGCACTTTATTTTTCTTAAAATATGACACGTCAGTAATTAATTGAGCACAACAGTATTGACATTGGGTTGAGGGAGCACTCGCTCCATGGAAGAACGCTACAGGGGAGTGAAGAAGATACGTGACCTTTATTTCATCGAGCATTTTGTTTAATGTATGTAAGACAGAGATGTCTTGGTTTTCGTATGCTTACAATAAAGAGTATAAAAACCTTTATTTCATTTTCAATTTCGACTGATGAGAAATCACATATTCTTGATGTAAGTGAAGTTTTTGATGAAGCTTTATTCTTGGAAAAAAAACAGACATAATTGTTAGTTTTTTGTTTTGAACAAACGGTCATAATTGTGAAGCTTAGAAAAATTGATTGCGAACAATTGATTAAGTCCATATGGCTACTTTTAATTACCACTCTGTTCCTTATTATAAGTTCAGCTACTATAAAATTTTGTTCCTAAACATAATTAATATTACTGTAACTATTTTACCCCTATATTGGAATAGGGAATGTGAGAGATATGGTTTATAATGCATAAAATATTATTTTAAGAGCTATTTTTAAATAAAGACAAAGTTAATTTTTTTAAAAAAAAAATAGCGCATATTTAATACTATAACTTTCACTCTTTAGTATGTGAGAAGTAGGTAGGGTGTACTTGTAATATAATAAGCAATAAAGTGGTATGATAAATAAGTATAAGGGAGTTAATGTAACAGAGTGATATGATGTCTCATGTAAACCTAAAATGAGAAGTTCCTTTAGTTATTGTTAGGCAAATAAATGAATTGTGGTTGAAATGATTTGTCTTGATAAAGGTACTATGATGCAGTCAGTTGCAACAAATTACATAGGGAATTGAGAGTGAGATGTGCACTAAATATTAGGGCTGTTCAACTCTGTCCCGTCCCGGTCCGTCCCGTCCCGTCCCGTCCTGAAAATTTTCGGGACGGGACAGAGTACCGCTTCGGGACGGGACGGGACTCGGGACGGGGTCGTCCCGATCCCGTCCCGTCCCGAATATATATATGTATGTTCATATTTTTTAAAAAAAAATACATGTGTCATCTGTCTCATATGTGAGTATATATGAATATTTTTTAAAAAAATATATAACTCTAACTTCTAAACTAAGTTCCAACCATTCATTGATCTCAAATTTCTTGTCTGCTTCCACTGTGCTCTATGTATAACACATCACATTTGAAGTTTTTTTAAAACTCTATTTAAATGTGTAGTTGTTGCTACTTTTTTTGCTCTAATTATTATGTTTTTGGTTTATTATGTATTAATATGGAATGCTCATGGCACTGGAGGAGATTTAATTATACTATAAAATCACCCACCAAGTGTGTTACTCTGCAAAAAAATATTTTTGGGTCAATTTTTTTAATTGAGAAAAAGTTTCGGGACAAGGCCTGTCCGGTCCCGGTCCCGTCCCGTCCCGATCGAGACCGGGACAAGTTCGGGACGGGACACGGGACGGAAACCCCGTCCCGAACACTTTTCTTCGGGACGGGGTCGTCCCGGTCCTGTCCCGTCCCGTGAACACCCCTACTAAATATAAACATTCATTCAACAGTTGAGGTAATTAGATTTAAATTTGGAAGACCAAATTTTCTAAGGGGGAGTGTAATTGTAAAATCCTTCCAAATAATCTAATTTAAAACTAGGTTTGTGACCAAAAGCACCATTTAATATTCACATAACCCTATCTACGATTAAAAAGAGAATTGATAAATCTGATATGATTATTGTAGTTAGAAAAAGAGATTGATACTTTCAAAAACATAACTATGGCAGCAAAGAATTTATCATAGTTATTAAAGATCAAACTTACATTTAAAAGGGGCTATCTATGATAGAAAAACAATAACCATAGATTAATAAAAACTATCATAAATAGAAAGAGTTCACGTAAGATTTTCACCAATAAACCATGTTAGAAAAAAGTTTTAAGTAACATGGTTATTCGCATTCTCTCCTGCCTGCATTTCATTATTGTTTTGAGCCCAATCACTTCGCTAAAATGCCGATCGATTGTAATGCCTAGAACAGTCTTTTGTTATCCTGCCACAGTTTCGTGTGTTGAAATTTATGAATAACGAAATTCAATTACCCTTATTTGCGCAATATTATCAGGGTATGTTGTTTTTTTTCTTTGTATGCATTTTGGTTGTCCGAATTTTCGTTCTTGCCTTTGAACTAAAATATTTAGTGGTTACTTACAATCTTTTTATCTGGAAGGATATTTCTTTTGAAGATTTTATAATACATTTTCCATATCTGCTGGTTTTGAGATCAAATCCATAATTCTTTCTGCTCTTTTAACTTGTGTTGGAATCAACCTTGGCCTCTGCTTTTTGTTTTTCACTCAATACTCTATATTGAGGAAGCAGCCTGTTATGTCACTGTCTAAGCACCACGCTTGGATAGCCTTAGACTCATTCAGCATTTCTAATTTCAACAATGACTCAAACAGGTGAATATCTTAAGGCTTTAGCTAATAAAAAAGTTCTTGTATGAAATTTGTTACATTAAAAAAGCTGCTTCAAATGTGGTTTGTGAGGAGAAGAGTCTAGGGATACTTGATCGATGGCAAAACTTATCTGCATTGGGCAGGTTTGATTTGTTTTATAATTAGTTGATAGTTGATTAAATGGTTTTTGACCACTGGTTTTGTTGAAAAATTGACCATTTTTCGGTCTCTAGTAAAGCCATCTGTTGCAAGTGTATATTCAACAGATAACATATTTGACTTGTCTTTACTTCAAAAATTTTCAGCCCTTTCGTTCCTATCCCTCAAAACAGCAGTTGAAGTCCTTTCAAGACTAACAAGCCTGATTTACAGGTGCCATGCATTTACATTCTGAATTTTTGTATTTAAAGAGTTGATGTTTTTATCATATGTACGGAGATTTATCCTAATAAGTATTGCAAATTTTTATAAATTATTTTCATTTGCGTTCTTTATTATCTTAAATAGTAGGTTATTGAAAGTGCACAATGGTATAATGCGATGTGACCCCACTTAAGGCTTATTGATGTTGTAGTTATGCTAAAATTGTTATTGAAAGATGTGTTTCATGAACATAATTGAAACTCCTTTTCTTTTTATTTATTTCTTTTCTAAGCTGATATCTTGAAAGTCTAATTACTAGAACTGGATTTTTCAAGGTTATGGGTTCATTTTTGTGCTGCCTATGTTTTTACTGGGGTTGTCTACTATTTTCACCATTTTGGCATTGACTTGTTTCAATGAGCTTAATTTAGAAATTTAGCTTTGATCCTTGGAGCTTTCAGTATAACATAATAGCATGTCCTTAGTTTCTGTATGTTGATATTTTTTATGCTTGTTCACTTCTTTAGTCAGCCGGCTGTCACAACTGCATTGTGGTGTAACTTTCTCGTCTTTTCTCTCAATCTTAGCGTTTGGTTAGCTTCCTGTAGCCATGTCATGTTTGCTGAAGTTGTGCACTCAATAGCAGATTTTGCAAACCAGTCATTTTGTTAAGACTTTGTTTAATAAATTCCTTGTGTTAACTTCTTTTGGATTTGAACTTATTTCATTGCAGATAAACTGATATTTGTTCCATTGTATGCACTACTTGCTTATGCTCTTAGTAGCTCAAGGCGTGCACATGATGCTATTCATATACTTTCAGGGGAGAGGGTATAAGAGGATTATAAAATTGAAAATTGTCCTCAATATTCAATTGCAACTTCCTGCTATGGTCAGATTTGGCCCATTTATTTCTGCTCATAATTTTGTTCAATATCTGTTATATTTGTTTTTAAACTCCATTGGGTAATGTTTCTTGATTTTGCTATATTTGTTTTTAAACTCATTCAGGTTGTCTTGCTTCAAGTGTGGATCCAAACATAGTTCTGGAGGTTACAAATCTTTTGTTGTTTGCTGAGGTATTATTGGATTTTTCTTGTGCAATTTCAATTTGTTAGCGGCTGAGATTACCAACGTCTATAAATGTCCTTTACTTTATGTAAATTGTTTTACATTCGGGAACAAAGATACTGAAGGTGTATTTCTATCCCATATTTTTGGATGAAAGTTGTATTATAATATTTTTGTAATATTAGTTTGGATATAAATAATAAAATTAATTCATTTTTTTCATTTTAAGTGTTGTATTTCTATTATTTTGATAAAATATTGGGTTTTTTTTATTGGGGTTAATCATCCTAATTAAAAAAAATCCTTTTTTTTTAAAAAAGACTTTCCATGTCTTTTATTTGAATAAGAGATGTGGAAAGTCTCACTTTTCATGTCTCATTTTTTAAAAAGAGACGTGGAAAGTTGGTACGAGTCATTTTTCACGTCTCACACACTTTCCACGTCTCATTTTTTAAAAAGAGACGTGGAAAGTTGATACTAGTCACTTTTCACGTCTCACATTTAAAATGAGACGTGGAAAGTCCCAACTTTCTACGTATCCTCTATCCACATCCTACTAAAAAGAAACGTGAAAAGTATTTTCTGTAGTAGTGACGTGAGTTGTAAATTGTGATTCGACCGTAGTCGTGTCGCCCTTAGGTCAAATGTAAAGATATTCATAATTCGGAAGGCAAGGGTGTAGCGATAGAGACGCATTCCAAGTTGTTCTTAAGGAACCAATGTTTAACTAAACTACCTAGTGAACTAAATGCATATACACAAGATGAATTGGGTGAAAACATATTGTAGTTGGTCTTCAATTGGTGGAATGATTGATCCAATGAAAATAAATATTTTTGGTATTTTGATTAAAAGAGTGGGAAGAAAGTCGTTTTTATAAAATAATGAAGATGCTCTTGGAAATTAATTTTCAATGGCAATTCTAGCTCAATTAAGGTATTTGGGAAGTCAAAAGCATTAGTCACTAAAATACCATACCCCATTAACCAATGGGTCCAATGCCTAATTAATGGAACACCATATAATTAGACATTGTTAAGCCCTTTAGCATATTGAGTTTTCTCTAACTTTTCTAGAATACCAAACCTCACCAATCGGCAAGTCTAACACCTAATATCATGAACCCATTCAATTAGACATTATTAAGTACCTTAGAGTGTGATTAGTGGTTAGCAATGCATTAGGTTCATTTACAATCCATTTCATCCAAACTACCTACCATAACCATGCATAAATAGAGAGAAATCAATAGAATTATAAAGAACATATATATGACCATATATATTGATGAAATCAAATCCTCGTTACAAACAAAATCACAACAAACTCAAATCAAAACATATAATATCCAAGTCTCAAATGCATAAATGATAAACCTAGATCTAGGAATTCATAAATACAAAGAGACGGGAAAAGAAACAAAACTCCCCTATAAAGAACATGAGCTCAAATGCATAAATGATAAACCTAGGCATGGTGGAAGGATGAAGGAAATTGGTGGAAGATGGAAGGGAAATGGAAGAAATGAGAGAAGAGAAGAGAGAAAATGAAAGCCTAGGTTTAGGAAATCCAAATTTGAGCAAATGAAGTCCCAATTTTGTGCCTTAAGTGATTTAATTCTGGTTGGATAAGTGGGTACCGGGTATGGACTTGGATTTGGCCCAAAAAGTTGCTGAAATTTTGCATATCGAGACTGAGATGCGGCTGTAAAGAGACGAGCGGTGGCCTAAAAATTTGAGCCACAGCCTAATTTGCTTCTATAAAGAGAGTGAGCCGTGGCCCAGAATTTTGAGCTGTGGCTAAATTCTTTTTTGGGAAATTGAGTTTTTTTAATTGCAAATGAAGTGTTCCACCCATGGTTCTTTAATGGTCCTACAAGTAAAAACAACAACAGAAAAAGGATCAAATGCCCTAGAAATTAATTTTTTCTAATTAATTACCAATTATGGCAAATTAATCATATTTTTATGCTAATTTCACCTAAGGGCCTAAGATTTTAATCAAGCACAATTGAACCAAAATTACATCTCTATTATGTTAAAAACTTCATTTTTAGCATACCAAAACCATACAAACCTAAGGATTTGTCAAATTGTTAACCTAAAACTTGTGAATGTCTATTTTGAACTTGTGAATGCTAACATAAAGTATTCGGGGCATTTGTGTCTTTTGATAAGATATGAGAATCTTAGATGCCTCCTTTAGTACAAACTTTAGATTTCCATAATTCAATGGTTTGATTTGTCCTGTTTCAATTTTAGAGGGATTTTTTTTGGAATTTTTCAAAAAAAAAATTAGGGAAAATTAATTGTAAGTTTCATGAAAAGAACTTAATTAATATGAGATCTCGGCCAGGAGATAACAAGTTTTTGACCAGGGGATAACAACATAGGATTTGTAATTAATTTTCCCAAAAAACTATAGTACTATATGTTTTTCATTCTTTTATTTTTTTTTTAGTAATTTTTAATCAAATAACCCTTAGGGGTTGTTTGGTTGAGGGTTTTTGAAGGGGAGGGAAGAGGAGGGAGGGGAGGGGAGCGGGCCAAATGAATGTGTTTGGTTGGGGAAGGGGAAGAGGGGAGGTTAAAACTTTTTGTTGTTTTCCTCAGCTCTCCGGCTTTGAGCCTCCCCTCCAAAAGTGGCGTTTTCTTGAGGTGGGAGAAATTTTATGTCATATGTTGACAAAAAAAGCCCTCCTTATTTTACAATATTTCAACGGTATCCTTCCTTCAGTTTTTCCTGTGTAGTGCTGATTTTTTCACTCAAGCCCTTATTTACAAAACCCTAGTTTCAGCTTCTGTTCATTTTCTCTATCTCGCCGAAAAACCTTCCTCAGCTTGTAATAATTCACTTCCTTGTTTTGATTAGCGTCAATGATTTCCAGTGTTTTTTTTTTTTTGTCAATTTTTTAACATATATTTTCTAGAGAAGATATTATTTTCAGAGAACATATATTTTTTAGCGTCAATTTAGCGTATAGGTTTAAATCTGTGTTGATAGATATGAACTGAGAATTTAACATTTATGATGATGTGCTCAATTTTTTTAAGCGTTTCGAAGAGAACATATATTTTTTTATGACTTATTTTATGTCATGTGTTAACAAAAATAGTCCTCCTTATTTCACAATATTTCAATCTTACCCTCCCTTCATTTTTCCTGATTACCGTTGATTTTTCCCATCGTCAATTATTTAGCATTTAATTTTTAGAGAAAATATATTTTTTCCGGAGAACTTCAATTTTTTTTTCGCGTTAACTTTTTTTAATGTTTTTCAGATAACATATTTTTTATGACTTATTATATTAAATTCCTACCCATTGTTGTCAAACTCGCGAGTTGACACTCCGATTTTACCGTTTTTACGGATTTACCTAACCAAAACGTGTTACGAGTCACTTAAATTTGTACTGGGTGTAAACTCGATAAAAACTCACGAGTTTACATGCCGAATTCACCGTTTTTACGTTTCTACCTTATAGAAAATTGTGTTAACTTGCTATAAATATCATGTTTATTATTTTTATTTAACCATATTCAATGAATTTATATATAAATTTCATAGAAATTTGTTTATTGAGTGAGATAAAGTATGAATGTTGATATATTTAATATCAACTATTTATATTTAAAATATCGTCAAGTCAAATTATTATTATTTTTGTATTTCTTATTTAATTATATACTGAAAACACGTATTTATTAATAAAGGTAAACTCTTACGAGTCTACGATTCGAGTTTACGATCCGATTTTACATTCTCCTCACGAGTTTATTTAAATTCACGTGTTTGACAACCTTGTTCCTACCTATACGGATCAAACAAGAAATAATTGATGGACATCATTATTTATTTTCTTCCATCATTATTTTCTTGTTTGATCATTTTCCAAGAAAATAAAGAATAGCTGAATCTACATCCCTTCCTTGCTACAAATTCCTTCAGAAAATATTTTTTTGTTTGATAGATATTTTTTTTTATTTATAAAGAGCGGATATTGCTAATAGAACATATTTTTTGTGATTTTTCGTTGAGTAATGATTCAAGAATTATGCATGTGATCCTGATTTAATTATTTAGAATATTTTAATATTTCTATACTATTATTTATTATTTTGTTTATTGTTTAAATAAGTTGGATCCAATATCCCGCAATAAGTTTCATATCCTATTATCTTGGAAATGACGAATTTTTTATTAATAATTTAAACATATAATCAATAAATCTAAATGAAGTATTAAGGATATATTTGTCAACATAAATTAGCTCACCTCCCCTTCTCAACCAAACAAAAGAAGTTCCTTCCCCTACCCTTCCCTCCAAACAAACAAGGTTCATGACCCCCCCAACCTCCCTTCATTTAATCTTCCCCCGTTCCATTGAACCAAACAAGGCGTTAGGGTCTATTTGGTTGGAGGTTATTGAGGGGAGGTGTGGAGAGGAGAGCGGAGAAGGGGAGAAAACCTTGTTTAGTTAGGAAAAATGGAGGGGAGGGGAGGATTTTTGTCAAAAAAATTGTGGTTGTTTTGGGTTTTTTTGTATGGGAGAGACTTTGTGCCTATTCCGGACTAAATTGCCCATATCATATTTGCAATATTCCAAACCTACCCTCATCACTCAAAACCCCATCTCATCGTGCAGACCCTCGTTTCCATTGACATAGCCCTTTATCTGCACTCTTTAGAGCTTTGTTGTTGGTGCTTCCCGTCGCTCATCCGCCGCTCATTCCGATCTCGCCCTCATATTCAGGTGAATGTGTACATCTTGCTTGCCAAACTCAGCACTATTTTGATTTCCCTTGCTTGCTTCATTCATATTGCAACTAAAGCATATTCAAAGTTCTGATTTCCCTTGCTTGCCAAACTCAATGATGATGACATGTTATTAGTGGGAGAGATGTGGATGACTGATGAACTTAAATAATTGGAAAAGAGGTCACAGGTGTTTCTTCTGCCACATTGAATCATATCTTGGAGCCCAGACTTGTTCCTTTTTTTTTTTTATAAACACCAAATACATTGTGACATAGACCAAAAATCACACTCTTTTTGCAAAATTTCAACCATGGAGCTTTACATAAGTTCAACTTCCTTTATGCATGCTAATCAAAATTTACAGCTCCTATTACATTCCCAACATGAATCAAACAAATATAGTGGTCATGCTTTTGCAACTGATTTATGAACTCTTGCCTCTTTAAACTCAGTAAAAATAGATCCTTTTAGCTTCAATTTTATGATTGTTCAGTATATGTACCTTGCTCATATTTCCTTCCTTGCTTTTTATGTCCAAACTTTGAAAGCTTGTTCATTGTGTGCTTTGCAAAGCTTGTTCATTGTCCTCACCTCAGAAACTGAGAATTTTGTTGATGGTTTAATGGTAGGGGAGGACTTTGATTTCGGTAGAGTTAGTTGGGTAGAATATAGACATCATGTGATTAAATCTTTTCCTTTTTTACCTGTCAGCAGTAATGATCTTTTGGTAGGGAGGACTTTTTATTGGGTGAAAGTAATGCTTTATTAATGATCTACTGTAGTGTTTTCATTCCTAAAAATAGTGTGGTTTCTTGCTTCCCATAATTTCCATAAGGTAATGCATAAGCAAATCTCCCATGAGGTCTCAATGTTTGGGCTTCTTAGGATATTCTTTAGCCATGCGTGGACTTTGATTTAATGTAGCTGGGATGTTTTAATCGCATGCAAGCTATGGTACTATTATGTAATGTTTTGATATTTTGGATTACCATCATGAAATGGTTTACATTTTGAATGTTAGTATGTCATGTTTATTATTTAAATTCAGACATTTATTAAGCATATGTATAATTGTTTTATTTTATTTTTATTATAGTATTTCTTCAATGATAGGGAGAAATTTCCGTTCATTAATAAAAAAGGACATGGATGTCATATTGTAAAGCATTCATATTACATCGTTAATTAATTTTGTTAAATAAATATTTATTTTATAATAAATAATCATCAAAGGTAAATCATTTATTAATTTTGTTAAAGAAATAATATTTATTTTATAATAAATAATCATCAAAACTACACCATAAAATAAGAATATAAGTGCAAAGGAAATAATTGTCAACTTATAATTTACCCCCTCTCCTCCCTTTCTGGATCAAACAAGAAATCAAACATCCCTTCTCCTCAAACCAAACAAAATTCATGACCCACTATCATCCACTCTCCCCTAAGTTTTAGTTGAACTAAACATAGCGTTATCCCCGAGGCACTTCCTTTCTCTCTTCTTCCTCCACCAATAGATTATGAGATCAAAGCTTCACTCTCAATCTGCGTTTCAGCCTCTCCACTCAGCCATAGCCGTTTGCTCTCACTCCTTTTTCGTACTCTCTCGCCGTGCTGTTCAAGCTTGCCAGTCTCCGTTCTCCTCTTTGCTCGTCTTTGCTATGCTCTTCCACTTTCGTAGATAAAACTTTAAGGTTGTATCTTCTTGACATTTTCATTCTGCGTTCTCTTCTTGATGTTGGTCCCTTTAGTTATTTTGTTAAGATGTGGGAGAGATTGTTGGTTCTTTCCTTAGCTGTCAAATATGCAAATGTATTATTCGTTCTGCTTGTTATCTTTGATATTTTGATGGAAGCGTTGGAAATATTGACTGGATTCCCTCTTTTGTACTTATTTTCTCAGTTAGCTTGCTAGAAATATTTATGCCTTTTGTAGAATAAAAAAATCCTCACTCTTAATTTAATTTCCGGTTGGAACATGAGAAATTTTGTGACTCGAGTGAATCACCGAAGCTAGTTGATTTCGCTGTGATCAAATTCAACTTTGTCGACTTGGGTTAATATTTGGTGAAGTGACTTAAATTCATTGCCAATTCCGGAATTTCGCTGTAACGGAAGTGTTGACCTCTCTGATGTGTTACATTGTTCTCTGTTGCATTTTGAAAATATGCTATAATTATGTCAAGAATTACACCGGTACTATTCAAACTCAAACCTGACTGAAATCCTCTCTGAAGTCTGAGAGCATGCTGAGTTGAGTTTTATTGTTGTATGCCATAATATAGTGCACTGAGCCACTTGAGATAAGTTTTGAGCATTGCCTATGAATTTGGGAAATAAATAAGTTCATATCATCATGATTGTAACATCCCAAAAATTTGGAAAAAAGGTAATGAGGGGATATTTAGAATCTTGGGTATTACTTTCTTATTAATGAGTCTTATGCATAAATTTGGACATCAAAATATATCTGGATAATTTAATTTAGGGATTAGATTGGATTGATATTTTAGGTGATGGTAAGTTAATTTAGAAGAGAGGGGTAAAATGGAAAAAGGAGAAGAATGGAGAGGGGTAAAAAGGTAATTAATCAATTTAAAACTCCATATACCCTCCTCCACTCTTAATAATCCGTATCACCATCACATTTCCTCTCTCTCTCTCTCTCTCTCTCTCTCTCTCTCTCTCTCTCTCTCTCTCTCTCTCTCGTGCAGAGGATTTACGGCGGCGTGGAGCTCCAACGGTACATGCAAGCTGGGAATCGGGTTCAGGGTGACTTTCCTCTTTCCATTGTACTTATGATTGAATTAAAGGGGCTTTGAGAATGATTGAATGATAATTAAGGTAGGTTAGAATAGGTATATGAAATTTCATGTTTCGGAAATTTTTGTTCTCTGCTTTTCTCTGTTCTATACGATTTTCCGTCCTGTTTGGTCAATGATGTAGATGTAGCAAGGTTTATATATGTTGTTCTACGTTTTACTATGATTAAATGTGAAATTGATTTATTTTGCCTGCTCTGTTTTGGTCCGTGTACAGTGATGGGAAGTGGTTTATGATCTTGCATGTTGGATTTTGGGTTGAATAATTATAGCTTTGGAAATTTGAATATGATGTTTTGTTGTGGATATATGATTTTCCCATGAAGCTATGTTTGTTCAAAGGATGAATCTACTCTAACTGTTATAGAAAATATAGTTTGAATAATTGTTGATTTCTCTGTTTCTAGTGCGTAGGGTGTGATCTTTCACAGATTAAACTTGGTTGGCTACTAAGGATGTATTTTAGATTTTAATTAATATGTGGAATTGAAAAGCCCTGCTCTGATTGTAATTGTTTTAGGGATGAATTGAGATTTGGCTTTTGATGCTGTGAAGATGTAATTACTGTGATTTCTCTGTGAGTGTATAGCTACATAGAACCGAGAAGTTTACAATCCTTTTCATTGAAGAACTAGCATTTTGTCCCCCTCACGTTGCGTGAGGAGCATAATAATAAGATATATACTTCTAATTCAACTAACATATTTTCAACCAAGATTTTATTATGTAAACATTATACTTTTTCGCAACTAATATATACACAAATTACTGAATAGCTGCATGAATATTAGTGAAATAAATCATTTTACTATGTAAACACTACTTTTTCGCAATATAGATAGTCTACATAGGAAGTAGTAACATCGAGATAATCTATACATGTTTAGCATTTAATCCCCTATGCAGATATTAATGAATTAACTTAATTCTTATTAGAAGACGTGACTAAAATTTTTCATTTTTCATTCTTCATTTTAGCATAAAACCGATTCCATTTGAAATAACTCAATTTTTATATAAAATTTTTTTCCCTAAAAAGTAATAAGTAAGTGGTTTTTTTTGGATTTTTGTATATTATTTTTAAAAAATAATCATTACTTTTTTTAAAAAAAAATCAAATTTTGGTAATCTACGTATGTTTAGCTCATCCCAATTCCTACTCATCCTTTTTATAATAAAATTTCTCTTTAAAATATTTCAAATTTTATTAAAAAAAATCTTTGTTAAAGCAATGATAGTTAGTACTTAATACTCCCTTCATAACTATTTTTCATAACTATTTATAACAAATAATTCCCTCATCTAAACATTTGAGATGTTACAATTTTATTTGTTAATTCCCATTCTACCATCATTTAATTACTGATATTGGAGTTGGCAAAAAAAAAAAAATTACTGATATTGGCAAATATGATACACTTTGCACACTTCCGGGGTAAAATTGGATCAAAAAATACTTCCGGGACAGATGTTATCACCGTGCACACTTCCGGGACAAATATGACATTTAACCCAAAATTAAAATGCACTCTTCACATGTTACCCCTCCCCCTCCCTCCCTCTCACATAATAGCACTACAATTTATGAAAAGTTCAATCAAATAATATCACAGAATTAATTCATTTAAAATAAGAAACAAAATAGACAATACTAAATGTTTAAAACTAACGTGTAAAGACCAAGAAAACAAAAAATGGGGGAATTGCAAAAATAAACATTTTCTACTTAAAAAGATGATATCATTCAAATTATTCAACCTGCACAACTTAAAGTTCCAATGTGTTATGTGTGTGACTTGGGGTTCAAAGAAAGCAAGGTTTCAAGATGTCTTTATATAGTACAACTGTGTGTTTGTGGGCAATAGAATCATGGATTTAAATTTGAATAGCAAAGGTGGGAAAGGGAAAATGTGGAGAGGGCATTGAATGGAAATTTTGTGGAGAGTATAGAGGATAAATTCTTAGGACAAGTGTTTTGTGAGAAAGGCACGGATTTCGAGGAAAAGAATGGTGGAAGAGTTTTATAAGTTATACAAGCATGTACTTGCCCGCGCATTGAGTGGAGAGCAGAACAATAAGAAATATGTTCGAGAAGTAGGAAAATAAGAATTATGTGTGGGAGTAGAAAAATAAAAAATATATTCCCAATCCAATTAACGCATGTTCAATCCAAATTCTATTATGAAATAACATACATTTTTCATAACTAAACTAAACGCAAATTATAAAATAAATATTTCATAAACTTCTCAATGTGCACAACATTTGTCATCAACTTCATTAGTGCATCATCCCATTGTAAAATCAGTTTAAAACATAACTATAAAAAGACAATCTAGAATAAATCATTACAAACGTCTCAATCCACACAAATTGAAAAGTTAATACTAAGAATTGGTGTTCCCAACTATAAATTCATAGTGCCTTGGATTTAATTGCATTGAAAATATAATGCACTTATTAGAAATTATATAAAAATGGGGAAATGACAAATACAAGTATTATTTCATGATATTAAGGGAAATTAGAGATGTAAAGAAAAAAATTCCCTTTGAGACACCTATTGGTTTGAGGAAGCTATTTTAATCTTTTTTTTTTTAAGCTTGTAAAAGTGATTGATGAGATTGAAGAACCTCACAAAAGGAAAAGAAATATTTTTCTTGTATCAACAAATTTGAAAAGCTTGTAAATTTACGATGGCAAATTATCCTCACACCCTCACGCCTTCACATTAACAGAGGGAAAATTCTAAATGAATACCCATCGAATATAAAAGGATAAAAAGGTACCTCCAATATATAAAATGATATAAAAGGGATCGTTCCAAATTTGAGATAAACAATGTTAAGGCAAAAAGACCAAAATGACAGGGGTATTTTGGTCTTTTTTCCTTAAAATTGTTTATCCCAAATTGGGAACGATACATTTTATGTCCTTTTGTATAGTGGAGGTACATTTTTGTCCTTTTGATATTCGAAGGGTATTTATTGGAATTTTCCCATTACGACAACAAAATTTTATTGGGAAAATTAAAAGGAACAAATTCTCTCATTTCTTTTTTTTAGAAAATATTATATTTTTTTAATAAAAACAAATGTACCGACTCCTTAAATTGTTATAGGCTTACATCTATCTTTTTTCTTATATATTACTCTCTCCGTCCCTATATATAAGAGCAAAAAATTCAAATGATTTTGTTCCTTTTTACAAGTCCTTATCCAAATTTGTCAAAGCATTTAATGAGTTTTTCACCACTTTACCCATCATTATTCTCTTTATTTACATTCTCTTTCATACTTATTTATTACACTATTATCACATTTCTCTCTCTTATATACTTAATTGTAAATAAGGGTAAATTTAAAATATCAAAATTATCTCAGACATATTTATCTCTCTCAACCAATTCCTTTTGAACTCTTATAATAAAGGAGAGTGGGAGTATTGTCTTTCAATATGAAATAAAATCTCGTTTATCTATTGACTTGAACCTTTTTGACCCCATATACATTGAGTTGAATTGTTAACCCATAGTAACTAATATGTCCCACTAAGAGACAAAATATGGCAGACCCTCGGCTACAAAACTTTACATGAGTGACCGAAACATGGAAGCCTCCCCTCTGCAATCACATGCTCTCTTTATTCAGGGATAATTGTACATAGATCCCAAGTAAGAGAAATAATTTTAAAAATGTTTCAAAGAGTTGTTAATGACAACTATTAACAACTGCAATAGCCTTGGTTAACAAGTGAAGAAGTTGTCAATGGACCTGTCTAAAATTAATTCTCTTGTTTGAGACCTATGTGCAATTCTCCCCTTTATTTATCAAAAAAAAAGCGTGCCTTTTCTTATTCAGTTATTCTCTGTACAACCGACTGGTGGTGACTAAAATAATAATGAAGATATAAATAAATATAAATGGAAAACGAAGATTTAAATGACACATAATAAATGATAGAATATTTAACAAAATAGTAAGTTGTAGAAAAGAGGTTGTTTTCCCATTTATAATAATTGTTTTATGATAGATAAAAGGGTTAAGGGTCAAAAATAGACATATGATTTTGTTAAAAGTTCATCCAGCACCAAATGTTTTTTTTTGGGACCAAAAATACACATGAGTTTTCAAATTGGATCAAAAATCACATTTATAGTTATATTCCGAAAAAAAGCGCTTGGTGCTGGATGAACCTTTTTACAAAATCATATGTGTATTTTTGTCCCTAATTTAACTGTAGATGTGTATTTTTTATCCAATTTGAAAACTTATGTGTATTTTTGGTCCAAAAAATAACATTCGGTGTTGGATGAACTTTTGACAAAAACACATGTGTATTTTTGACCCTTAACCCTAGATAAAATTCAATAAATATTTAAGCTCTTTCTAAAACCCGTACTGGCCATAACTAATTGACTACTAAAAGAAAATCTAAATTTGTTTCCAAAGGAATTTTAAGAGGGCAAAAGAGGAATATTATTGAAAATGAGCCTACTGAGTCATATATTTTTCGTGGTATGGGTTCTTTTTTATTTATTTCTTCAACCAATATTAATTGATTCTAATCTTCAATCGTGAAACCTGTGCAAGGTTCTTAATCCAATGAAAAAAAGGTTTTGAACCTCTGTTTTTTCGAGTCCTGTGATTCTTTTTACCCTGCTTTTTTTCCTTCCATCAAATCATCTTCAGATCCTATCATTTTCCCAGCATTCTTTTCATATCCCTTTATAGTTTATGCATCTTCTTATCTCACCTCATATTTGAGAGCATGAATAGTGTATTGGTATGGATGAGAGAGAAACTATGTCAGCTATGTCATTCTCCGGAGGCACCATGACTTTTTTCTTTTTGAGTGAAGAGATGACTTTACAGTTTACAAGCACGAAATGGGAGGGGCATGTAACATTCAGTGTTATATTACTGGCACGTTCTAATTATAAAATTATTTTGATTTTTTTAAAAAAAATTTAGGATGTAAAATTAATTAATTTAAATTGTCTATAGTTATTTTTTTTTCTTAAAATTACTCTATCCTATATATAAACTAACATATAATTTAATTATATATGACATATATGTTATAATTTAGTAGTCTAATTTACTTCCTTAACTTTCATAAAAAAAAAGTTAAAGTGATATTATATTTAGGAAATGAGGGAGAGTATATATATTGATTGGAAAGTAATGTGAGATTGGGTATTTGAAATCTGGACAATGAAATGTGAGAGAGTGAATGGAAAAGCGCAGATCTTCAAGCAAAGGAAGGTGGAAGAGATTTATATTAATATATTAATCAATTAATATAGCCGATTTTTTTCATTTGTTTTGGGCGAGAATATTTGAATTTATATTTTATGTATTGGTGATTGGTGATACAGTACATTAGTGGGAGTTCTTGGTCACATCAGTACTTATTCCCAAGTCTTCAGTATGCAAGCAAGCAAGATGGGTGGTCCAACAATATACACTAAAAAATTAATTTATAAATTTAGTAAATTGTCCAATTTTTATTTTTTTTTTGGTGGTGTTAACAATTCCCAGTTTTAGATTAAGAATAACAATAAGAAATAAAAAATAAAAAAATATATGTGACTATGTGTAAATAAGTACATGGTACAGTTTTATAATTGTAATTGGGAACCGTAAGTAATTTGGTGGTAATGAAAATAGGAAAAGGTGGAAAATTGTATTTGCAAGGTATATTTTATGTAAATAGAAAATTGTTGTAAATGAACATATGATCCTTGACTGTATGAATGGAAGATCAGATATGGAAATTTGAAATTTGGAATTTGGATTTGGAAACTGAACATGGTAATTTGGAATGTTGAATTTTATTTTTATTTTTTTGAATTTTGAATTGAAAAAAGGTAAAGGTATAAGTATTTGATATGAATAGTGTTCTGTGCCTTAAATCTAAGTAAACAACTATTCATAAGGAGGTGTTAACAATTCCCAGTTTTAGATTAAGAATAATAATAATAAATAAAAAATAAAAAAAATATGTGTGACTATGTGTAAATAAGTACATGGTACAGTTTTGTACTTGTAATTGGGAACCGTAATTTGGTGGTAATGAAAATAGGAAAAGGTGGAAAATTGTATTTGCAAGGTATATCATATAATCAATATATCATATAATCATCAATATATCATATAATTCTCTTCCACCATCACATTTCTCGAAAATCGTGTTTCTCTCATAAATTACTATTCCTAAGGATTCTTATGAATAGTACTGTCACCTTGTACTTTCCCGCCCTTGTGATTCAAAAACTCACTTTCAAAAATTTCCCTCCACTTTTAAGCTAGCCACGCACAGCTTATATAAATATGAGTATATGGCATGACTTCCTTCGCATCATTTCTGCATCTTCTATTTGTTTTACGTCATGCTGCTTCCCATTGTTCAACCACTATTTTTTTTTCTGTTTAAAAAACGAGCATGTGCTTCCCCAAAATTGTTATTGACTCCCTCGCACTATCTGTTATCACTTCAAGGGAGTCAAATGATGAACTATATTTGTTTAATGCAGGTCTAAGAGATAAACAATGCATGAAGGTATGTGTTTTTTTTCTTAAAATTGTTATTGTTCTTCTGTTCCCTACTTTAATTTTTTTTATTTTGTTCATCAGTTAACAGAGTAGGCCCAAAATATTTTTAGTTAATACTATCTTGCAGACGACCATTTAAACGGCTAATGAAGGAGGTGGTTCCATCAAGATCATCTTCTTCAACGCAAAGGTATGACCTTTACTTTGAATAATGAAGGCAGAGCTTTAAACCTCCTGCCAGACCGGACGAGCAGGAAACACAATGGCTTGCTTTTCCTGTTCAGACCGTTTGAGGAGGTAGGTCCTGTTGAACCATTCTTTTCAACCCATGGTTGAGGAAGATGATCAAAGCGATTTTTCAAAGGATATGTATAAAACAAAATTTTTTTATTTATACTTCTTTTTGCCGGTTATTTATTTATAATCAGTGCAAAAGAGGTATTTATTTATACTATTATGTTGCTATGTTCAATTATTAAAACATAGTACTCTTTTTAAGTCATCAAAAGATATAGGAAATTAGAACCCGGGGTGTGTGGTTGAGTAGAAGGGACTCATTCACCCTTAACCAACTGTCCAGGGTTCAATCCTATAAATATTATTTTGAATGTATATATTTGATTTTTCCAAGAGTTATTATTTTTCTAAAAAAACTTATTTTCATGATAGACAATCATTTCGATAGTTTAGATTTGATATTTCTTAAAATTAATGATTACTTTAAAAAATTATTTAAATAGTACATTATTTAAAATATGAACAATCTATTAACCATTGTGTTTTCTGGAAAGAAAAGATTTTTTTGTAGAAAGAGAACAAGTGGAGAGATGGAGAGAGTGAATCGTTGTAACTTTTAACAAAGAATGATTTTCTGATAAAGAAAGTCATCAATATAATGCATTAATTCTTCTAAGAAAAAATAGCAAATTGGCAGTATGTATCTTACAATCCTGCTCATTTGATCTGTACCTATGCCGAAATCCAAGAGCATCACATAGGTGGGGTTAGTGATTAATGATGACTCCATGTTGATTGCCACATTCCATTGTTCTGCATATATATATATATATGGATATCACTCAGTTCCTTATTATAAGTCTACCTTAACTACTTCTCAAATACCAATGAGTGGAAGTTATAATATTAAATGTGTTATATTTTTAAAATATTTTTTAGCTTTCCCCTTATTTAAGAATATGTGTTAAAATAGTATTTTATGCATTCTAAACCTTCTTTCTCATCATCCTATTTCCAACATAGGGGTAAAATAGTCACAATAGCATTAATTGATCCCTAATTGAACTTATATTTAGGAACAAAATATTTGTGATAATTGAATTTATAATAAAAAATATAGTAGTAGCTACAAACGCAAATGTCCTTGTGAAAATACGGATTCCCAATAATTAGCATTGCTATATGTATAGATTATTGGCACATAAATGCCTCTTGTAGCATGCTTCTATGTTCATACTTGCGTCCTCAATAATAGTTTTGAACATATTCTATTCATATCATACACAAATGTAACTTTTTACCTTGCAATGTTGAAGCTTGCATTTGTTATTTACCACAATGCACCGTGTAGCAATACAAGCTTGAGCTTCTAATGTTTTTTCAAAAGTACTCAATTATAACCTTATGTTTATAGATATAAATGAATCATAGTCTGGTGCGAAATTATGTGAGACATGTCGCCTCCAGTTTAATTTGTGAAAATTGTATGTGTCTATGTTTTCATGTTAAGGAAGCAATGTGTCATTATATGCATTAAATAAATAAGTAACTCAGAAGGAATGCTCCCCGCGCAACGCGCGGGGAAGTACGTGCTAGTTTTATATAAATAGAAAATTGTTGTAAATGAACATATGATCCTTGACTGTATGAATGGAAGATCAGATATGGAAATTTGAAATTTGGAATTTGGATTTGGAAATTGAACATGGTAATTTGGAATGTTGAATTTTGTTTTTTGAATTTTGAATTGAAAAAAAGGTAAAGGTATAAGTATTTGATATGAATAGTATTATGTGCCTTAAATCTAAGTAAACACTATTCATAAGGAGGTTATGAATAGTCAAATGTGTCTAGAAAGAAAACGTAGGGAGGAGGATGGTGGATTAGATTTATATTACATATTGATGATGATGATGATTTGTATATCTAAAAGGAAAAGAGAGGATTTTTGAGGTCTAAAAGATGTATGTTGATGTCTATGAACTGATTTTTTTTAACTTTAAATATGACAATGGACAAAGTAAGTTTTAGATTGATTGTTTATGAGGTCTAGAAAACTTTCTAGTATAAATTAAGGATATTTAGTTGAAAAGAAAAGAGTCTATAAGGTGAAATTGGGTGTAAAAGTGTCACTGTTTTAAATTTGGAAGTATTAAAAGGATGACTGAAGTATTGTTAGTGTTGTTGGAAAATGTCCATAGACTATTAGAGGTTCTGATATAGATTAAGTATGAATTTAGAAGCTGAAAACTGATTTAAACTTGTTGTTTTAATGTCTTCAAATGATGTACAATTCTTTTAGAAGCTTCAGCCATGCTTGGTTACTCTAAAACAATATGGTTTGAACATGGTCCTTGAAGTTGGAAATTTTCCTGAATCTATTGGTGTTTTGCTGTTAAGATTTTAAGGAGAATCATGGCTCCTTCAAACTGATGGACATATGCTATGTAGAATTTGGCTTTTATTTGGAGATGAAGGTTGTTATATTTAAAGTGCGATACGTGATTGAAGATTTGAAATAAGATGAATTGAAGCTGAGTTTTTGTTTCATTGAAGTCAAAGAGCAATATGTGATGCTCTATGAATTTATCAAGTGGTGCGGTAAAAAGTATGTAATGAATTTGAATTATGAATTAGTTAAAGTTGTCTATTATGATAAGTTAAGTGAATAAAAAGAGATTTCTAGAATGCATGTGTTCCATACGTTGTCAAGGACCTTAAAGTAATTTATCAATGATACTTGGAGGTACGATGGTCTAGTTGTAAGAATTTGCGTAGTTTTACCAAGAACTAATAATATGGTGCTTGTTGTGTGAATGAGTTAGTTAAAGATTGTACAAATGGATGATTGTAAAATGTCTGTTGATGATGGTATGATTAACAACTAAGTTAGAGACTATGATTTAAATATATATTAGAAATGGGAGGGGTAGAGATATAGGTAGCACTATAGTAACGTGAGAGACGCAGAATCATTACAAGTAAGTTTATGTATTAATTTATAATCTAGATGTAATTATAGGAAAAGATAGTGAAATTGGATATTCGGAACACTGTGAAGGGGAAGAACCAGATTTTGAGTAATTTGTGAAGTCAGCTAGCAGTTTATTTCATAATATAAATTTACATATATAATTTTGTAATATTTATTGCAATAAAATGGGCTTATTCCTTTTATGGTTTTTATGGAGTACTCCAAGGCTTAGGTGGTTCATTATATTACCCCTTTGTCAGTTAAGCTTCTATAACCGTGAGGATTATAATCCAGCTTCTATAACCGTGAGGGTTATAACTGGGAAATCCTGCAGGTATAGCTTTCACTTATTATCAAATATATTGTATATTAGTGATTCGTTTTTGCATATGGCACTCAGCTTAAAAAGATAAATGCTTTCAATATCTACAAAGGTTTATAAAATATATATTAAGTGTACGCATGATATTAATTATATATAGAATAAACTGTAATTAAACCTTTGTCTACAGAGTAGCAGGGGGGAGCTTTTTGGGGATAAGGTAGTATATGAAGAAGTAGAGATGACTGCTATATTTTGTACCATGATAGATATTTTGAATATAGTTTCCAGTGTAGATTATAAGGTTAGGAAGTAAGCAAACTAGTAGCTTGTGTATTAATATATATATATATCTCTATATATATTTGGGCATGTATATATATATATCACTGAGGAACCGTACGATGATATATACAGGTAAATGGGTTATCGACCGAGATAACTCCACTATTTTGTTATTAAGACATGATAGGTAGAAATAGGTATTAGTTAAATATTAAGATAAACCGAAGTATATGTGTATCACACAGAATATGGTTTCCCAAGCTCTATCATATAGGATTAGAAATCATAAGATGTTTCTAGTTATTTTAGTTGTTTTATAACCGTTTAAATTATAAAAAGTATTAAATTGTTCCAATTTGTTAGAAAAACCCCTTCCAACCAAAATGAAGTTAGAATGATGTTCGGAAAGAAAAGTTTTAAATTTTCACACTTTTGAGCTTTTGGTATTGAAAAAGTGGTTATAAATCAATTAAAGTGTTATAATATAGTGGTATAAAATTAGGTGTTACAAGGATGATTATGCATACTGATGTGTGCTCCTCTGGGTTCACTTATTGGCTGAATTTGTTATATTGAATCAGTTTACATCCAATTGGAATTTTGGTTAAATTTGTCTTTTGTGGATTTCCTCATATTTTGGATAATTATTGATTATTGATGTATATGGTTTTGGTCAAGGTTCAAAAAGTCGGACCGGACATCGAACCGGACGAGGCACTGGTTCAAGGGTCAAAGGTTCAACCGGGGGTCGGATCGGGTCAAACCGGTTATATTAAAATAATAAAATTTTATTAATATTAACATTAATAATCACTAATATCAAAATGTAAATGTAGATAGGTATGCATGATTCATCAAATATGAATATTTTAATGTTTCTATATAGAGAAAAAAGAAAATATTAGTTGATTACACGTGAAAATAAATATTATTCTACAATTCACAGATTAAAATATAAATATTAAGAGTAACAATAATTAAATATTAAGTATATGCAAGTAAAATAGCATTTAAAGTATTATATTTTCCTAATTTCTAAAATTGAGTGGAGTGAAAGTTAGTAATTAGGTGAATTATAATAAAATAAAATTATTTTTTTTTTTTAAAAAAAAAAAAGCTGGCCGGTTCAACCCGGGTCGGCCGGTTAACCGGTTTTTCCCGGGTCAACCAGGGTCAAAGGTCCCCCGGTTTTTTGCGCCAATCGGACCGGACCAATGGCCGGTTCACGGTTGAACCGTCCGGTCCGGTTCTTTGTTCCTTGGTTTTGGTAGATGTCGCTGCGTTTTGTTGCTAATGCATTGCAAAGAGCTTCATCCACAAAGATATTAAATTGGCCAAATCAAATCCTTCGATTCCTCTCTGGTTCAGCTGCATCGGCCTCAACTTCAGCATCTAGCCCTAGCTTATCCATTTGGCGGCGGAAGAAGGAGATTGGTAAAGAAGGGCTGATTGTGGCCAAAGAGCTTAAGGGGTTACAGTCCCATCCAGTCCGGCTCGACTCTCGCTTGCTCAAGTCTGATCTCGTATCTGTCCTTGGTGAGGCATGAAGGCTTCTAACTTCTCTCTCTCCGGCGTTCTTATACTCTGTATGAAGGATTGTTTGATGTGTTTATGGGTGGAATTTTGTTCAGCTGAACTTACATCTCTATATGACTGATTGTGATTGAATTTGTTACAGCTTTCTTGAGAAACATAGAACTTGGAAAACTGATTTCAAAATAAATCTGTTATGTCTGAATATCTGATAAATAGGATTGCCAATTACTTGGAAATATTTGGACACCATCTTAATTTATGTTCTAGTACTTTTTGTGCGAATCACTTTCTCAATGTGGCAACTTTTAAGTCTTCAATTCCATTCTTTTTGGTGTTATTTTTCTTGTCAAAAAATCAGAAGGGTAACTGAAACAGATTTGGAGCCACTTTATCATTCAGTTGAGTTGCTAAAGATCCAAACCCATCCCTCATTGTTGTCTTTCTTAATGTAGCTTCCTTGTTTATATCATGAAGGAGGTCAATCAATTTTTTTCTTGTTTTGAAGGCCATATTCATTTGTATCTATAATATGTATTTGATATAAAAGGGACCGTGATGGTGAAGTTGCGCTAAGAACTGGGTACAGGTGATAAATGGATGGCCGTGAAATAATTTATCTCAACCTCACTTGTTCTGATCTTGTCAAGTAGTGATATCTTTAGCCCCTAGGTCCCTGTATGATTTTCTTGCTTGGAGTGGTGTTTCTATCGTAGTACAATTCCTTGTGCATTAGGACTGGCAAAGAGTTGCAAACCCTAGGAAAAAATGGAGAACACATCTTGATTAAATGGTTATGGTAAAGAGAATTCTTTAATTCTAGGTTTGTTTCTGCTGTTGCTCTTGTTTTCTAATTGAATTGAACAATCTTGTTAGTCACTCAGTTGTAGTTGGTTTCCAAATTGTGATCTGATATTGTTTCGCTCACAGGACTTCTCACCTATAATAACATATTTTATCCTCTGTTACAATACAAGAGAATTCTAACATATTATAATCTTGAATTTTCCTATTGATGTTTTTGGTCAGCTTGCTATAAGAGGAACCTCGCATAACTATCTGTATCCTGGTCTCTTTATTGTTTTAATTGAATCCCTTTGGCTATTAGAAAAAAAGAATAAAAATATCCTCTTACCTCTTCTTTTATATTTGATTGTTGATATTGCTTGTCTCTTTTAACTAGTTTCATTTCAAACCTATAGAGGCTTATCTGCAATCTTGAACTCATGGTTTTTTTGCTGCTTTCTAGGATTAGAGAGAATCAAAATTGAATGTTGTATTGTTTGCTTATTGCCTGGCCTTGAATACTAATGATTTGCAAGTTTCAATTAGTGTCCATGCTTCTTCCTAGAAGAGAACAGAGTAGTTGGCTCCCAGTTTTTGCCATCTTAGAAGAAATTTCTGGGTAATTCCCCTAATTTGTTGAACTAGAAAGGCCAAAATTTGTCCAACTTGTTGAATTTTGAGGTGCCAAAATTTGTTTTTACTGTCAAAAATTAACTTGGTGCTTGTTTGAATTTATTCAAACCTTTCAGTTTCATATTCTTGGTTACTGAGTGAATGTTTTGTACACTAATAGCAAAGTGTTCTATTTTTTGCAACTTGGTTGTATACCTTTGAATGACAAATATTCTATGTCACAGTTGTATGATGTGGTGCGCAAAGAAATATGGTACCACCCAGATATGTTCTTTTACAGAGACATGCTCATGATGCTTGCGAGAAACAAGAGGGTGGAAGAAATAAAGAGGGTTTGGGAAGATTTGAAAAGAGAGGAAGTTCTTTTTGATCAGCATACATTTGGAGACATCATTCGAACTTGTTTGGATAGCAGCTTGCCATCAGAGGCAATGGACATATATGAAGAAATGAGGCAATCTCCTGACCCTCCTCTTTCATTACCTTTCCGAGTGATATTGAAGGGACTTATTCCCTACCCAGAACTAAGAGAGAAAGTAAAAGATGACTTCTTAGAGCTTTTTCCTGGCATGATAGTCTATGATCCACCCGAGGATTTGTTTGAAGAACGGGGGCATCACCAGAGTGAAGATTATAATTAGGGCTCTGTTGACTAGCTTCTTGAATTCCTTTGTCATAATCTGCAGCCTCAGATTTTTGCGTCAGCCTTGTTCCTAGACTGAATTTTTCTGATGCTTATGGAGACGTAGGAGCTCTTAGTAATAATATCCTTGAGCTGACTAAACTGCTGTGTAAAAAAGAACAGTTTCAAGGTAGGATCCGGATCAGGCCTTTCTTTGTACTTCAGATTACAAAGTATAGTTGACTTTCTCAATTAAAATGGATTGGAATTGCTGCTGATAGCATGGAATCTGGTTTGACTCACCATTGTTCCTGCTTTCTGGATAAATGATGTTATATGGGGTGGAACGTGCGTGCTTGGAGGCTTATTAAGACAATCTTGCAATGTTTTATTAGAGCCTAAAGATTATGCTAATAGTATGGAGGCTGCCTGATTGTTTCCACTTTCCTTGTGTTGAAAGGATCATTCTCACTGATTCTTGAAGATTTACCTGATGTCATGAAAATATTGCCATATTTCACCTAATGGCTGGATTGTAATATCAAAGGCAATGATTCGCCATGATGCGTATTATAAACTTCTTGAAGGTAAAAAAGCACACCCTTTTGTGTATCATGTGTAGGAAAGTACTTGGCATGCTAACAATCTCCCTCACTAATGTGAGATCATTATTGACCACACAATCATGCTTCTTCTATTGAAGACAACACAAGCACCAAGTCCTTGCTGAAATTGAGCTAGGGCCAACCCGATTTTTGGGTTTTAATCTTTTGTAATTGTGGGATTTAAATGAAGTCTTTATTTCAACATGAAACAAAGCGTGGGTGATGAGTTTCGGATAAGTCTGGGACAAAACCAAAATGGGGAGAGAAAATGAATGGGCCATGAGAAATAGGAGGAGAGTAAACTCAATAGATCTTAACTCGAAACCTTAATGTATAAGATTTATAAGAGTAATAAAGATATATCTTAGTAAACAATTGATGTGGGTTTCGGCCAAAAAAAAAAAAAAACTATTGATGTGGGACTTCCTACATTAAATCAAATTTGCTGACATTTCACTTATTCTAACATATAACTTTATTGTATAATAAAGATATCTCTGATTAAACTATTGATGTGCGATGTCCCACGTCAAATCAAGTTTACGAACATTTCACTTGTTCTAACAAAGAATTTATTTAGTTTTTTGTTGACATAATAAAAACTTTATTATCAGATTAGTAAAGGTAATCATGGATGACTGATGATTTCATACAAGAGGATCCAGAATATTTATTGTCTTGTCCAATCCATCCATCCAATATATTAAATATCTATAACCTCTCTAAAATTCTTAACACTGCAAAATCTTGATTTTGTTCAAGGAAATACCCCTCTTAATGTTAAAATCTATTTTTGAGTTAAGACCTTGGTTTAGCCATACTAAACCATAATTCAAGAAAATCTAGTTTTCAACTTGCAACTGCTAATCCAAACACTCGTTAATCTGAAGTCAATGAAGATAACAGTACAAACATACATGCAGGCATATACATACATGTATATATTAAAAATGGAACATAATTTCAATGACGACAAACTTTGACAATAACAACTAGGATATAATAATATATCATCCTCTCTCACTCTCTTCTTTCTTTGTTTTTGATCCTTCTAGCAACATCTTATTCTAAGGGGCAACACAGGGAATAACCAGATACTGAAAATATAAAACTGATGAAGATAATACATAACACTTTTGTTGCTAGTTTATCCAGGAAACACAAACAAAATCACTGAGATCCTTTGAACTTCTTGGCTATACCAGCAAAGTATTTTCCTTGATGAAAAGCTTGAGCCAATTCTAACTCAGAAGGCTCTCTAGTACCGAAGCCTTCTTCCCCAGCCAAAGTAGCAGAACCATAAGGCGAACCACCTTTCACATGCTCCATCTCAAACATTCCATCCCCAAATGTGTATCCAATTGGCACAAATATCATCCCATGATGAACCAGTTGTGTAATTGATGTGAGCCTGTGGTGTGTGTTTCACAACCATATTATAAAATCTTGTGTTAGTGGTCAAACCTTTACATATACTCAAAGATTATGTCAATAAACTAAGCACCAGTGATGAAACCATTATGTTAGGTGGAGCCCACCATCATGTTAATTGATACGACACCCAATTCTCAAAACTAGAAAATTAATTTTTTGTCCTTATAATTTTGATTAAGTTAGTAACTCAGTTCTTGAATTCTAAACTCAATATATTCAACTCAGTCTCTATAGTTTCTGACCTGATTGTAATTCAGGCCAGAAATTTTGACTTAATACAACTCAAACTCTAAAATTTAAGCATTTAAAATATAAGTCTGTGTGTTTTAGAAAACAAAATTATATATTTCATGAAATTTAGGTGCTAGAGTTCTAAAGTTTTGAAGCATATTGATCTGTTTGTGGAGTGATATATAAGCCAAAGTTAAACTTACATGACAGTCTCTTGTCCGCCTCCTTGGGATGCGATGCTGCTAAAGAATCCGGCAGGTTTTCCGGCGAGTGCTTGTTCTCGCCATAAACCTCCGGTTGCATCCATAAATGCTTTGAACTGAGCAGCCATTAGTCCATATTTTGTAGGGAAACCAAACAAGAAGCCATCTGCTTCAGTTAGCTCACGAGGCTTAATTACTGGTACATCACTCTTTGGAGGTGCTTTTACTTTCACAAGAACCTCCGCAGGTAGTGTCTCAGGTACCTATATTTGTTATTAAAAAAAGGAAAGAATTAGAAAAAAAAGAAGAAAATTCATATTCACTGTAACATATAAGCCATTACAAAGACAGAATCTTGCATCCATTCAGCCAGAGATAAATAAACATAGCGGTAAATTTCGTCTCATAGACCATACATATAAAATGTCTAGTTCTCTCTTCACTTAATGGTTGATTACATCATTCATGTTAGTAAATATATATATGTAAAAAAAAATTTGGGAAGAAAATCTTTTATTTTAGTCCCTGTAAGTTTGGCTCGCTTATCATTCGGTCCCTCAAGTATGATTCAATACAATTAGTTCATGTACTTTTGACTCACTTAACATTCATATAAAGAATCGAGCATGGTGGAAAAATCAGTGACCGAATTTTAGACGGATTAAGAGTATAGAGACTAAGTTACAAGTTACTCAGAACTACAAGGACTAAAATTAATTTTCCCAAAAGTAAATGGTTGCTACTAACCTGCCAGAGTTTGGCTTCAACTCCTTCAACAGAATCAGCTCCTTTTTTAATCTCATGTGCCAACTTCGCAACATGTCCGTACGTAGAATAGTAACTATATAGACATATCCATATTAGTAATGTAAATTTTAAGTGTGTGAGTATACATATAAATTCAAGCAAAAGCATCATGATAAAATCTGAATGATATAGATACCTTGAGAAGAATTATATTAATCAGAAAGAATATGGTGTGATTAGCTAATTGGTCTAATATATGTAATGGCACTAGTTAGCCACTAAGTCACTGACACAGCAAAGTCACTAATAATGGGTTAATAATATATTAATCTGGTGGGACTATGCCATGATTAATAAAGAAACTATATATAAGCGTTAATCTTAGTATCTTGCAAGAAATAATGATATTGCCTTCACAACATATCTACCGTATGAATATATTGATATGATCAATAATAACCTTTTTCTAGTAGTTTTAAAGTAAACAAACGGTGGGGATTACAGGAAAAAATAACTTGTATTTGAAGAAAGAAACCCATCAACACTCACGAATGTAATTAATATTGTGATATATATAATGGAAGGATGGGTTTCACTGTCATATATATAAATAATATATACATATATACACATACATATTTCTTGCTTGCGAATGAAGCAAAAATGCAGCTTTTAAAAAGCTCATCTACACTCAATCTTTCTTTATGAATATAAAGAATTACTTACACAATGTAAACCTTGGTTGCCATTGATGTTATTGCTTGAGATCTCTGTGTCTATGAATTACTATTTAGAAACCAATATTGAAGGTATCAGTGGATGGAGAGACAAGAATAATGCTCGTATTTATAATGCCAGATTAAGTGCAGGCCAGAAAACTAAGGAAGAAATCGCCAATGAAATCCCATGATTTGTGGTGCATGCATGAATGATTGCTGATGCATGGTTGATAGATAAGTGTTCCTTCCAATACACCCACTCCAATATCATATGAAAATGACATTTTCTATACAGATATTTCGGATTTTTATTACAATCATACAGATTTTCCCCAAAAAAATAAGTAAATTTTAAAATAATTAATTAAAGAACTTTGATTAATTAGTAGAAGAGGCTTTATTGTTAGCTATATATTTTAAGTGAAATATAATTAATATTTCATATAAAACAAAAGTTATATTACAAAATATGCAAGAATCAACCGGTGTTGTTAGTTGTAAAGGGGCTATTTTGGTTGTTTAAGTATGAGGTCTTGAATCCAAATCTATTTATGTGAATGTAAAGAATATCTTTGGGAGAGCTACATCCAATCCAATTTGACCCAACAATGTTCAAATCTGATCCAATCAAATAGTTATATATATATATAAATAAATGTAAGATTTCCATATAATTAAGACTGGAAGAACATATATAGTTATATATACTCTCTACTTCTTATGGTTTATATTTAATATATATAGTACAGCAGTTTTGGTACCATATATAGTTCAGGTTTAATATTAACAATAACTGGTTTGACCATGTGCATATGGTTTATGATCAATTAATCATGCAGCAGCCGTAAAAATTTAAATCTAATGAATCAAAAGTTGAATCAATACAAATGAAATGACATTCAAAACAGTCCAAATATAAAAAAACAAGACATAACAATAAGAGATAATTGAATTTAATTTTGGTTGTAAATTAATATATGTATATATTGTTGATAAATATGCTTTCATTCAATTTCGATTTTGGTACCTCTGTTTTTATCTTCTAATTAAATAATTAATTTTTTTCAATTGCTTTTGTTAGCTCCTAACTTCAATATTATTAGTATTGTTAGCGTTTATATAAGAGTTAATGATGCTAATAAAATATAATTAAAGTATTTAATTATGATGAAAAATACACATGGATTAAAATCAGAATTATATAAAAGTATAAGTACCAGTAAAGACAAACATATTTGCCCTATATATGTATATATCAATATTCTTTTACGGGCACAAGTCATTAATTAATCCCATATATATGTGGCAGGATAACATTTACTTCCGCAAACTTTAATTTCTTAGAAACTATGATATGCACATTCAAACTAAAAGCATATGAACAAAGGACCTTCTAAAGTGTTTGCTCAAACGATGGTGTCCTAATTCTACAGTCTACGCAAGTTGTGACACAAGAGATAAACTCAAAAGCCTTTTGTCTCGAAAGACTCATGTATGCTTATAGCTTTTTCAATTTCTTGCACAAAGCATTTCATTTGTCAAACTCCAGTGAGTCTAAAGCTGAAAGAGAAAGAGGAACGCCTACTTTTCTTTTTCCTCCTCTTTTCTCCTTTTTCATTTTTATAATCATCATATCAATAATTTAATAGTTCAGAATTTACTTCATATTAAATATTTGATTGTATATTTTTATTATAATATTAAATTATTTATATAAAAATTCATCAACTCATAGATAATTAATTATTTTTCTTCTTATAATTTAACATTTTAATCACAAATTAATAAAATGTAAAATCTGAAAATGAGAGAAGATGAGGAGAAGGAAAATGAGGGGTTTCTCTCCCTCAAGGCAGGGATATAAACAAATTCAGTTCGGTAGTAATTCATACTTTCATTAGCAATCACAAAAAAAAATAATTGTAATAAAATTGCTTTTTGTTAAAAAAAAATTATCTATTTTCATTCGACCACAAGACAATAACAATTAACAAGCTCAATTTAAAGATTCATCAATGTTCATTAGTTATTCATAACAAAAAGTTTACAACAAATTAAAGTTGTCACCAATGGCAGAGCTCCAGCTGTAGGAGCGATAACCACAGCCATCGGAGCACTAATCACACTTGTCGGCCGCTAGCAGGGTTGCTTTTTTAAAATGGAAAAGGTGAGGAGCAATATTATACATTACAAGCAGTTCAAAAAAAAAAAAAAATATTATACATTACAAGTACATTTGCAAAGACTTTTCAGAATGATCTTTTGAATCATTAGAATATTTTGTTGGATTTACCAATACATCAAAAGGAAAAGGATTTGTTGAGTTTAATCAACCAATACATTTGAATATTTTGTTGGATTTAAATGAAAATTCATGTTTCATATCATATGTGTGTATAAAGGTTAATTAAGAGATCGCTTTCGTTTTTTCCACCAGAAGTTTCTTTTGTTTAATTTGAATCAATAAATTATTGTCCCTGGAGAACCATTTTGCTTAATTTTTAATATGATGCATTGTCTACTCCGTGTTGATGTTATCATTTATATTAATTAATCAAGCGTTAACATCCCATCACATGAACTTAGACAAAAATTACATTGACGAATTTTAATATATCAAGTTTAGAAACTTGAAGTGTAACACTTGAATTTGAAGACTTATATCATATGTTTGAAATTCAATTAATTAAATAACTATAATACACAAGGGTTTAGGGGATCTGTCTCAAATTGTACCAAGCCAACTCATCAACTGCAAGTCTCAGAAAAATAAATTAAACATATGGAAGAAATAAAATATATGACACCAAACACACCATAATTATTAACGTGGAAGACCTTTAACCTTAAGGTAAAAACTTGGGTCATTTAAACCAGTGAAAAATTAGATCAAAATAGAGTCTACATGAGAGCCTCAATTATATGTATAAAAAAGTGCAAACAACCAATACAACAGAAAATGAAGGAGCTAAAAAATACCAAGACCAGAGGTAGTGGAGTGAACTTAATAACTCTCACACTAGACAATGAATGATCCAATAGTTAAAAATGACGACATAGCTATTTCAAATATGCTGATGAAAAATGTTCGGCCCGATCCAATAGTTAACAAGTGGACAAACATTGATTCATTAAAATTGTTATGTGAATATAAAACATATATTTCTCTCTTCTTTTCTCTCAAATAGATACAAATTTTCTCTGTATCAGTCCTCACCCCTCTATACTTTAATAAGTGAAACACAAATAAGATTCAAACAGTGGGCCTTCCTCCACATAAGGAGGGAGAGCAAACCAAAATATATCTTATGACTTATTATCAGGAAAAATTCCAAATAAATACCCCTCGAATATCAAAAGGATAAAAAGGTACCTCCAATATACAAAAGGACATAAAAGGGATCGTTCCCAATTTGGAATAAACAATTTTAAGGCAAAAAGATCAAAATGCCCTTGTCTCCATTCACTTTCAAAGTGAAGTGGTTAATAGCTATACTAGAGTGGTTAATCGCTGTACTGAAGTGGTTAATTACTATACTAGAGTAGTTAAAAACTTTCCCAAATATAAGAGTATTTAAGCCCAACTAATGAATCAGTGAAGTAGTTAATGGCTATACTAGAGTGGTTAATCGCTATATTGCAGTGGTTAATTGTTATATTAGAGTAGTTAACAAGTTTCCCAAAAACAAGCCTAACTAATGAATCAGCGAAGTGGTTATCGCTATATGAAAGTAGTTAATGGCCATACCTGAGTGGTTAATGGGGACAGAGGCATTTTAGTCTTTTTACCTTAAAATTATTTATTCCAAATTGGGAACGATCTCTTTTATGTCCTTTTGTATATTTGAAATACCTTTTTGTCCTTCTGATATTCGAGGAGTATTTATTTGGAATTTTCTCTTATCCTCACAACCATATGGAGATACACTACAAAAAAACCAGTAATTAGCGACGGAACAATTTCCGTCGGTAATTTCCGACAGATTTCCGGCGGAAATTCAATCGGAAAATTTACCGGCGGAATTACCGACGGAAATTCCGTCGGTAATTTTAATTAATTATATTATTTTATTTATAAATTATTATTTTAATTTAAATTAAATATTAAAATATTATTACCGACGGAAATTTCCGGCGGAATTTCCGTCGGTAATTTAATTAATTATTTTATTTTCTAAATAAATTATTATTTTAAATTATAAATAATATAATAATATATAATTACCGACGGACTTCCGTCGGTAATTATATATTATTATATTTTTTATAAATAAAATATTTTTTAATTTATTAAAAATATATTAAAATATTATTTTTATTTATTTTAAAAATATTTTATAAATAAATAATATTTAATAAATATTAATAAAAATTACTATTTAGACGTATATAAATATAAATTTTTAATAAATTTAATTGTAATTTTTTATTAAAAAATATGTTATTTTTAATAAATATTAATAATAAAAATGAAAAATAATTATAATTGAATAATATATATAATAAAATAATTATTAAAATAATTTAATGATAATAATTATAATTATTATTATAATTTAAATAAAAAATGAAAATATTAAATATAATGTAATATTATAAATATAATAGTTTGCAAATAATATCACATGGTCCTCATAGCTCAACTGGTTAAGGTATCAGCATGCGCGTAAGAGGTTGCGGGTTCGATTCTCAGCTTTGTCACAATTGGGAGACAATTGTGGAGGCGACATGTGGCGGCAAAAAATATGGCATATATTTTTTTAAAAAAATAAAAAATTATCGACGGAATTCCGTCGGTAAAAATAATATTTTAATATATTATTTTTAAATTAAAATAATATAAATTAGCGACGGAAATTCCGTCAGAAATATTACCGACGGAAAAAAAAAATCTGTCAGTAAATCAATTTGTGACGGTGGAATTTCCGACCGAAAAAATTCCGTCGGAAATTCCGCTGGAAAATTTTTTCCGACAAAATTCCGTCGGAAAATTCCGTCGTTAAATCCTAGTTTTTTTGTAGTGATAACCGCCAATCCGGCATTTTCATTTTTCACAACAAACTTACACTTTTCACAAATGTCAGAATGCATCGAATCAATCTACTTAGACCTTCTTGAAGGAAGATTGTCCTTGAAAGATACTCTAACTTGTTGATCAACCATGCAGTGAGAACACTTCTCCAATTTTGCATTCTTATTTGGGAAGTACCTCCTTATTTAACCCATATTAACTAATATGACTAAACCTTGGATTTCACAAATGTGATGTCTCCATATTGATGGCATTCATTTGGCCCCAAAAAAATATCGATGGCATTCAAACTGTTTTTAGCCACCAAAGCTTTTGTCATTTATATACTATTTGGAAAATTTTTCCCTCTAGCAATATATTACCAAATTAGCTTCGGTGAACTTCCACTTTCCAGAGCCAAAGTAGTTATCCAAACTACACAAAGAGAAGAGTAGTCATTCATTACGGCGAATGCCACTTTTCACCTCTACAAACTACACAAAGAGAAGAGTTGTGAGAATGAGTCATTTGCTTTGGCAAATGACACAATCAAAAGGCTTCAACTTCAAAAATTCATAATTAATTGCATACACCTCTAAAAATTGCAAGTAAAGATCGTATAGAAAGCTTATGATATGTAATTTCAAATGCAAAAAAATAATTTCTAAAAAATCATTCCTTATGTTCCAAGCTTCGAGTAATCAAATTTGGCTATTCAAATATCCATTTTCCTTATTCGATCATAGTTTAAGAACTTTAAGCCTTTGTTTTAAGGCTGAGATGTTACACTTTCCTTCTAATTTTCTCACTGAGAGCACAATCACTACAAAAAAACACAGAATTAGCAATGGAATTTACCCATGGAAATTCCGTCGGAAACCATATTTTCTGACAGACTTCCCACATAAATGGGTTTTTCGACGGAAACCATTCCGTGGGTAATTTCTTGGTTGCTAAATAATTTAGCGATGAAAATCTGGTTCCGTCGGTAATTTACCGACGGAAATTCCGTGGGTAATTACCCACGGAATTCCTGTGGCAATATTTACCCACGGAATTTCCGTGGGTAAATTAGCAACGGAATTTTCCGTGGGTAAATTACCTACGGAATTTACACACCAAAATTCCCTGTGTAATTACCCAATGAATTTCCGTTACTAATCCGTAGGTAAATGTTTTTTCCTTTTTAAATTAAATGAAACATGGCTGCTGCCGGCCGCCCCATGCCACCACCCACTACCACATGGCTCCTTCAATCCACATGCCGCCACGTGTTGCCGCCACGTGTTGCCTCCACAAATTGTCTCCAATTGTGATGAAGTGGAGATTCGAACCCCCGACCTCTTACGTGCATGCTGATGCCTTAACCAGTTGAGCTATAAAGACCCTGTGATATTATTTGCAAACTATTATATTTATAATATTTAAATTCCCATTATTATAATTATATATTATCTTATAATAAGGTTATATATGTGTGTATATATATCAATTTTTTATAAATATTTATAACATATTATTTATTAAAATAATGTAATTATAAAGTAATTATTAAAATAATATATTAATAAAAAATATTTTACCCACAGAATTTCCATGGTAATTTACCCATGGCAATTCCATGGGTAATTTAGCCACAAAAAATCCGTGGGTAATTACCCACGGAAATTCTGTGGGTAAATCTTTGTGATGGAATTTTCATGAGTAATCCAAGGAAATATTTCTTTCGGTAATTTTTCCAACAGAAATCTATCGAAAATTACCGACAGAAATATATTCCGTCAAAAATTCCGTCGCTAATAAACTGTTTTTTTGTTGTACACTTTTTATTGTTTACAAAAGGGATAACATCATTTGTAAAAGAAATTTGGTCTCGCAACAATCAGGTAGAATTTTCAATAGCTATTCCTAGCCTCTATTTGCAGAAGTGCTTCCATCGTAAAAATATGTGGGCTTTTTGGTTTATGGACCTAAGTTTTCTCTTCTTCTTCACAGCTTATACTATGGGCTTGGCTCTCTTTTTGTCCATCAACAGCTCACTTTTACTATCTTATATTAGTGTGTGGTTAGTTATTTTCATCACTCATTTGAAGGCCTTTCTAGTTGCTTCGGGTGCTTCTGGATCAAGTCTACTACTCGCTTGGTGGATTAATCAAGGTCTTCTTCATCATGGTCTTGTTTTTCATGGTTATCATGTATGTGACCCTCTATATTTTGTATATGGCCCCTCTTCAATGTTCCTTTCTTTAATCAGTTTAGAAGAAGGGCTTCTTATATGTATTAAGTAGTATGAATATTTGCTTGTAATTGTTTTGTTTTATAATATAATTTGTCTTTTAGTCAAAAAAAGAATATTCAATAGATATAATCTATCCCAACGCTTCATCTTCAAAATTGATACTCATTATTCCTAACAATTGACCTAGGAGCCCTTGAGACATTCATTCAAGTGATAAAAAACAGAAGTCTAATCCTTGTATCTCAATTTATCATACAGGTCAACAAATATAATTTTTCATTGCCCGACAATTAGAGGGAAACAAGGACTCAATCTTTTCTCACAAAATTCTTGATATGCCTCATTAACAATAGGATTTTAAAAATTATCTTCTACAGTTATATGAATAAAGGCATGCACCTGCTGATGTTCAATCATCTCAATCCTCATCGGACTTAAAGTCCTGCGTTGGCAAAGCATATACAGGAAGTTTTGTGTTATTAACAAAAAGAAAATCCTTCATATCACCTTTAACATATGATAATTAGTTCCATATAAATAAACCATTCTATTTATATATGTCTCCATCATTCAAGCAAGTCAAAAACTTAACAATTAGTCCATCTGACAACCTGAGAACCTTTCTCTAATATCACTATAATGAGAAAAACAAAAATCAAGTTGATGAGTTACACGCAACAGACGTAAACTCTCATCGATCTCTTTAAAGAGTCTAAGAGGATACAAGTAAACAAATATATAGAAGAAATTAACTAGCACTAGAAACACTAGAATTGTGTATGTGGAAAACCTCTTAATCCAATGGTAAAAACCACGAATCATCCGGACCAATAAAAATTAGCTCCACTAGAAATAAATTTAGATTTTCCAAGACTATTCTGTATGCGAAAATTATAAGACTACCAAGACCGCACATTTTTAATCTAGTGGCCTCAACATTTTACACACATACAAATACAAATAAGTATGTGTATGAATAGATTAAATGTGAGTGTATATATAAATATAAATATTAAAACTTATATAAATATGACTCAATCTTACATAATTAAACTTAGGAGATTGTTAACAACAACTACACACCACATCACATTCACATGTATATGGAGTTAAATATCACTCTTTAGCTTACAAAGAAACACAAAAGAGTTTCTCCAAGAAAAATAAGATTCTCAATTAGAATCTACAAGGATTGTTTACACAAACTTCTATTAATATATTATTAGAAAAAGGGTGAAGGAGTAAAAATACTAACGTTGTTTTGTCAAAAGTGTTTCTGACGTCATATTAAAATTTTGGTACAAAAATTCATATGAAAATTTGAAAATGAGGCAAAAATACCCACGTTAATCTTGTGTGTTACTCTCTTAAAAAGATAATTTCAGTCAACAAAAACTCTCTCTCTCTCTCTCTCCCTCCCTCCCTCCCCCCCCCTCCCTCCATTGGCACTCTCACAATCTCACTTCCTATAATTCTTCTATATCATATTTAATGACAAACTTTTCTTGGACTTTTATTTAAAACGGAAATGCTACTAATCCCCTCCACACCCTCCATTTGAACTTTATCAATGTGAGCCTATGACAAGTCATCTCAAACACTAAGTCTGGACTATCGTGAATACCGAAATACCTAACATTAACCACCATTACCGACAAAGGCATGACTATCATGAACACTGCCGCGCCCATCATCCATCAAAAATTTAATATGGTGCCGAACACACTTTTGACAAATTAATGTGAGTATTATTGTACAAAATTTTAATATGTCATCCTGCTCTTTTGAAAAATAAATATGGGTATTTTTGCCCCTTCATCCTTGAAATCCACTTGTAGAATCTACTCTAAAGCTATTTTATACATCTAAAAAAATCAATCCTCTTTTGAATGATTATCTCACAGGTTTCATATTCAATTATTTCCTTAAGATAGTTAATGTTGATTTAAACCCCTCCAAATTCTCTAAAATTTTCAAGATTTATAGTATTAATGTTCAATCTACATTCATATTTATGTGGTGTCTTTTCAGCTAATGAAAATCGAGAAATTTCTTATTAAAATGGAATGTAAGTGGAGTAGAAAACTTTCTTATAGTAAATGTGGAGCACATGATAGCCAATAATTAGGAGCAAAAAGCCAATAATGGTGGTCTAAGCGGAAAATCACATGAGAGCGAGAGGATAATAGGAAAAAGAGGGGGAAAAACAGAAAATAAAAGAAAGGGATATGGTGTACGACGGTGGGTTGTTGAAAATATATACATATAATATTTTCATATATATATATATATTGCCAGGATATATATTATATAAACATATATATGCACAAGTATGCCTGTGTATAAATATGATTTAATGAAGAGAGAAGATTGATAGGAGAAATTGATTAGAGAAAGACGTAAAAGGACACAATAATGAGGAGGCAGAGCCAGCAGTGTATTTAAAAGTGTGGGAGGCAGGAGTGAACGAAAGATAGATCTATATTTATATATTATTTAGATTTTTAAAAAGTTAAATTTAAATGTATGTAATTATTAACATTAAATTAGATATAGATAATAATATTTTCGCATTGTAATTATTAACTATATTTAATGTTTTAGTTTGGTTCCTTAATTTTAAAAAACATATTTTCAATTCTTTAACCGTAACATTGTTAGTATCAAATTATTATTATTTTTTTTAACAATCATTGTTATTGTGGAAATTAAACTTACTATATTAGCATTTGAAATTTTTTTCAATATTTAAAATGACAATATCATATTTTTTGTTAACAGTCTTATGGTTAAAAGATTAAAAAGATACTTTATTGAAGGACCAAAATATTCTTTAAGTGAAGTTAAAAGCCTTTAATTTATATTTTTGGACAGCTACCCTTATTCAACTTGACAAATGGATCATTATAGAATATTAGTCAGCGTGCACTATTGACTCTTCTTGGAAAATGAGGAAATGGTTTTTTTTTTTTAAGAATAAAGAGTTTTGATGATAACTAAATATAACTTAGGCATAAAGAAATGTTGGACAAAGTTCAGGAATAACTTAGAAACAATATGGATAGAAAATACTAAGTATAGTTCAATCGATCAAGACCAAATTATAAGTTAAGGAACTATAAGTCTAATAGATCAGGGACAGATCAGAGACAGATTAGAAGGTGATCATGGGTGCCCAATCCATCAGGGACCCCTGTGATCAATCAGAGTAGTGAAAAATAAACTAAGACTTAGTATGATCGATTAGAGGATTTAGAAGAACTTAGTGTAATTGATTGGATAAGCCTAATCGATCAAGCCTCCCCTATGATCAATCAGAAGGATTAAAGAGTAATTCAAACCTAACATAAGCCTAATCGATCAGACAATAACTATAATCTGAATATGATCTGAGTGCAATCGATTGTATAAGCCTAATCGATCAGAGATCCCATGTGATCAATCAGGCGAGGTAATTTCTAACTTCATATTTAGTGATACAGGACATGATTGATGTGTGATATATATGTGATCGATCAGGAACCAGAAGCTATGATCGATCAGAGATCTATGATTGAAGTGGCGATAGATTTAATTCAAACTGAATTGTCAAGCCTATTTTAAGCTTTCAAGTACAGAAGTAGTTTAAACCTATTTTAGGAAGTTATCGTTAGACACATTAGTCTACCATTAGAGCCGTTTGATTCAACAACTAAGATCTACGATTAATGAAGAGAGAGGATCTGAAGCCAACCAAGTACAAATGAGTTAATGCTGCCCAGAACACACTCTTCTCAATACTCAATCTACAATCATCTCTAACCAAAAATCAAGCAACAACTATAACTTCATCAACGGGCAAAATTTCATATACAATATATATAAAAGCCTTGATGAAGAAGTTGGTGGAGGCATTAATTATTCTTACTAAGTTACACTTACTGCATTCAATACTTACTAACTCTTAGAGAGATTATTCATTGTCTTTCTACTTCAGTGTGTATCACAATCTGTTTAGTGAGTGAACAAGTTTTCTGTAATATCATTTAAAGTGAGGATTACTCTTAAGATAGTGAGATCTTAAGAGTAGGGTGTATTCTTACAAGTTGTAAGGGGGAGTGATTAGTATGAGAGAATTCTTACTGTACAATAACTTGTAAAGGCACTCAAGAGCCTAATTGAATCTTGAAGGATTAGTGGAACCCAACTGGAGGTTGGAAAACTGGACATAGGCCAAGAGTTTGGGCTGAACAAGAGTCTGAGTCTTGATATATTAAATTTTTAATTAACACAATTCACCCCCTCTTGTGCATTCCTGTCAATTGCATTTTTTACCTGAAATGAGGAGATGGTTGATGCATAAACTACTAACTTGTTTCATCCAGTTTTGTTCAATATTTTTTAAAAAATAAATTATAAATTTCAACAATATATATTACTTACAATAATGTTTCTTAAAATTAATTTTTTATAACATTCTTAAAAATTTTATACCATAATGATTTGAGGTAAAAATATGCATAACTTCCTTTTCATTCGAAAGTTTAAAATTATCTTTAAGTCTCTATTTTTCGACTGTTAATTGTCATGTGATAACACACCACCAGCTTCAAGACGTAGGAAGTGGCCAACCTAATGTTGTTTGAATTATTAATTGTTTCTTTAAATTATTTTCTGTAAAAAAATAATTTTTTCATCAAGTAAAGTAGGAGTAATCATAGAGTGTCACATTCAATAATGTTGAATCAGTTATTTTATTTTCTATAAACAAAAAACCAAAAAAGGCTTGTAATTTTCATTATTTTTAGGCCATTGGCCCCATGGAATGAAATGTCAAATTTTTAAAGTGACAACACTTGTAGAGATTCTCCTAACTATTTGTAGAGTAAAAGTGAGATATTTGTCTGATTTCTCTAAGTAGAGAATCATCAGTAATCTTTGTTGTTATTACTTTATTTTTCACTGACAATCGTGTTTCAACTCCGAGTGTCTAACTCCAGTTACTTTAACAGCAACTTCAGTTACAAAACTCCAGCCAAGCATAACTTTAGTTATCATACTCAAGCCAAACACAACTTTAGTTACCAAACTCAAGCCACACGCAATTTGAGTTCCCAAACTCAAGCTAACTCTACCCACTTTTTGCAGCTCTAGTTTCAAACTTCAGGGACAATAATTATTGTTTTATTTTCATTAATTAATGGTACTTAACATCATGGCAGATGAATAAATTCACTTGGCATCATGGATAATTTGTATAGGCTAGTGGCATGTTATATGGATTAACTAAATAAAATTCAACAAGCATCAAAAGCTTACGCTCAATCACCTGAAGCAGAGAGAATGAATAAAACCCTCCTGTCCGTTTCATTCTGAATCTGGGATGGAAATGAAAATATTGATGAATGACCCCTTGAAGATTTAACCACCCAAATAGGTAATACCATAAACGAAGTCCAAGAGAATGCTACCAAGCCTCTTTGACTACAAAGATGGTAACATCATAGGATGCGAAGCAGAGAGACAAAAATAAATGGTGAGGGAGATTCAATTTCTTATATGAAATTCCTGCTGGATTTAGTTTTACTTTATAATAATTTTGCTATTAAGATATAATTATTTTTCAATTAAGATTTGAGATACTTATCTTTGAATAAAAGATTTAACGGTTTGATGGAATATTATTGTTTATCCTTGTTTGATCGATTTTTGGGTTTCGTCCCTATAGATTCAAATCATTTAGGTTGGTCATATTAAATATTGGACATAAAATTTAACCATACACAATCATACTTATAATGAATCTTGTTTTTAGTCCTTGTAAAAATTTAAACTCAACACCAAAATCTTATGAAACTAGAGAAACCAAATCTAACAATCCCAAGATTTAATATAGGTTTTAGTTGTCCAACAATTTCTGCATCCCATATTTGCATTTTTTTTAAAACTTTTCGAAATGTATATGATCATGAACAACTGGCTTAAAGTCAGAGTTATGAGTAATTTAGCTAATGAATAACTTGATAAATTGATTATATGATCTTTGAGCCAACAAAAACAACTTCGTTCACTTTATCATTCTTTGGACATGATCTATAGCAAGAGAGTCTATTATCAATTTATGTAATCAACTTATGTCCAAAAGCTATGGAGCGACAGAATAATGCTTAGAGCTCTTCTTAAAACAAAGGAACTTTACGATAAAAACTTAATATCTTAGAAATATATACTACACACACACACCCTCACACCCACACAACGACAACAAACTGTCTGCACTTGAAATTTGATTACAGTCAATGACACGATTCAAACTCATCGCCAGAAAAGTTTCACCTCAGACTTATGCAGATAAAGGAAAGCGTGAATACCTTATCAGTAAATGTAAGTAACTTTTAGCAATTCAAGTAAACTAAAGAAGATTAGTCACCAGAGAGAACATTAATTTGGCTAACTATTAATTACCTTTAACCAATTCTTATGATACAAAAAGAATGCCTATTTTGAATGAGCGAGCAAAACTAAAGGGAAAAATAGGTTTACTATGAAAAAAGGTAATTTCAGATAAGATATAGTGTAGTCAACACCAAAGTTCCCTAAAGACAATGCCCTAAACCTTTACCATGTGTAAGTCGGCCACTGAGGAACTAAGATCCTCTCGAGATTGTGATCTCCTACTCTGCAGGCGCATCTGACCTCTGTGAGGAGCCCAGAAGGCACCCATATTACTGCCGTCTGCCTCCATTGAGGAAATAAGGTCTTCTCGAGATTGTGATCTCCTACTCTGCAGACGCATCTGACTTCTGTGAGGAGTCCAGAAGGCACCCATATTACTGCCGTCAATTTGCATCTGCCCTAAATTATTCGACGAATAACTACGTGCAACATTGCTAGCTGAAGGGTACAAGGAAGCTTCCACAAGTTGGATGCTGCTGCTGCCGTCACCCATACTTGGTCCCAAGCCAAATGGTCTTTCTTGAGTCCCAGCAACTGTTGGGCTAAGTGGCATCTTAACTCTCCCATCCCCTGCAATACGAGGTAAATTCGACCTAAAGCTCAACCATAAAAGAAACATGTCCAGAAGATTGACAATGGAACTACTTAAAAACACATTTTGAACCGTCCAAAAAGATCAATTTGGTGATGTATAAAATGAAAACAAGCACAGTAAACAGATTTTATACAATCCAAAATCTTGACAACAGAAAGCAAGGTCACATTGTAAGCATAGAATGCCAATTATATCATCATCCACATGGCACGCTATTTATAGTATATAAGCCGTTATACTAAACCTAGTAGTGAAGAAGACCTTTTGACATCTTACAGCAGTAATAAACCAACACTTCATAACTTCATAACAAGCCGTTATACTAAACCTAGTAGTGAAGAAGACCTTTTGACATCTTACAGCAGTAATAAACCAACATTTCATAACTTCATAAATACTATTTTATCCAAAGGTGAAGAAAAAATAGATATATACTGACAGTATCAAATTCAGATCTAAACCACAATGATAAATTTAACAATGGTTATAATAAAATCAAAGCGTGCCAACTCCATTCACTTAGTAGAGTAAATGAGTTCGAAACTTAAATTTTCAGGGCACAACTGTCCAGTGCATTCCACCAGGCTGAGGGAAAAGACCTTAATTGTTCTGTGGCAAAATATATATTTTAAATAAATATCGGATAGGATAATTTGTAGGACTGACTCATCAATCTTGTAATGGGTTTTCCACATAAGCGCAATAGGGCTTAAGAATATTCCAGAATTGAGTTTTATTATCTGTGTATTGCTGCTACAGTGTTTTGGGCCTGTGTGTTGAAATAAATTCTTCAGATAAATTTACTGTTTATTTTTGTTGTTGCATATCTACTAACACTAGACCCAGGTGATGATATGGATAAATAACCATAACCAGAAATGCTGAGATGACTACAGGACCAAAAGCAGAAACAAGCTAAACAATGCAGAAAGCAGGATCATACAAACAGAGATAGTGGCCGTCAAACTAAAGAACAATGTCTCTTGAAGATCTCTGTGGACGAATTGGCTAAAATTGGACGAAACTTCTGTCAATCAGGTGTGCTTATATGGGAGGCACAAGGTGGGCATACGATTTCTGTGGGAGGGAGCCACAACATGAAGAGGGGACATCTAGAATAGGTGTGATGGCCTGATAGGAACCAGAATAAAATAATGCGAAATGGTACTCCCTCAGGTCCTAAATACAAGATCACTTTGACTTTTTGGTGAAGATCAAAGAAGCCAAATAGACCACTTAATTTTAACGTATTTTATATGTAATTGTATTATATGATAGTTTATAAGTACTGTAAATTAGTTTTAAAGGAAAAAAGATAACTATAAACATTTTAAAATGATTAATTTTGCATTCCTAATTTATCCAAAAAAATCAAAATGATCTTATAATTAGGACCGGAGGAAGTAATGAATAATGCTGAACCTGATTAATAATAGAGAAGCTCCTTGCTCCTCAGTGAAAAGGAAGTTACAGCCTCGAAATACAAGCAACGACCACAACAAATGACCTAGAATTCGAGAGGCTAGCACTCTCACACCATTCACCCCTCTCATAGCAAACCATGGCCTAATAGCCAAACAAATTAAAATGATAAGCACAAGACCCAAAATAACCTAGTACCAGATAAAGGACTAAACTATTACTAAAGTATGCTAGGTCTGCTATTATCAGAAAATTTGTAAGCTTGAAGTCCACTCCTAGCCCACTAAAAGGTATATTTTCTTTTTGCTTGCTTCTGCTTAGATTTCCTCTTGTGGATATTTTTTGCAAAGTTGACTCTATTATGGTCCTCTCACCCATGGATCCAATGTTGCGGCAAGGCATGGGAGGATCCCGAGCCACATTCCCTCAGTTCAGTACCATGGGTGCTCATGGGTATGTTCTTTTGACAAAAATGAAAAGGCTGTATTCCCACAATTCGTTGGTGCAGATTTCAGGGGTAGGCAAACAGATGTCGCCGAATTTTTGATATTGACTAAACACCCATGGAGTAGAGAATCATAATGTTGAGCAATCACTTGGAGGGAAAGGAACTGCAATGGTGCCTGGCTTTTATGAGAGGAAAAAGTAGTGCTACATAGAAATTACATGGAAGCTATGGCACGCAGATTTAAAACATACTTCATGCGCATTGAATGGCTAAGCTTCAGAAGCTCAAACAAACGGGGAGTGTTCTAGAGTTCCAAGAGAAGTTTGAGGAATTGTTGGTTGTAGCGGAAATGCCAGAACCAACAGCCTTAAGTAGTTTCTTAGGGGAACTGAATGCTGAAGTGGAAGCTCCAGTGAGGATGTTTATGCCCTCTACACTTCTTAATGCCATGTAATTAGCTAGGCTTCAGGAGTTGATTATTCCAGGAAAGCAAGGGAGAGCAACCTCTACAAATCACCCATGGCGAAGGAACTCAACCACTCTGGTCTTAATAGCCCCCACCACTGCTTCATCCAAGGGAAGCTCTCCTCAATTTCACCAAGTAAGAAACAAGACATGGAAGAGGGGAGGAAGAAGAAACAAAGCCATTGCAGTCACATGGCAGGTCAAAAAAGCATGTTTAATTCAAATTTGTACATGATTATGGCGTCTAAAGCTAGGAAGGATGAGGCGTTTTTAAGATTCTGTGGAGTTTGAAGGAGCGACTTCTGGGACAACTGCAGCTCCTTGAGGATAAGGAGCATCTGTTCGGAAAATATACATGTATAAGTTTTAAGCTCACTCATCAATTTTCTGGTGGGTTTTCCACATGAGCAAGATGAGGGCTTATGAATATTCTAGAATAGGGTTTTGTCATCTATATATTGCCACTAAAGAGTTTTAGATTTGTGTGCAAATCAGTTTTTAAAATAAATTTAGTGTTTATCTTATTCTTGCATACCATCAATCAATTCATAAAGATTTTTGTCCAAAGACGAAAATATATGTAGTCGACACCACCTAGTGGAATAAGACTTGTTGCTGCTGTTATTGTTTTGTCCAAAAGCATATCATCCATGGGTTTTAATCAAACATTAATATGAAGACTTTACTAACCAAAGATGCAGGATCCACCCAATACTCATCTAACATCAAGATTTTCATATAAACAAAAGCTTGGAATAGAAAATTCGTGATGACAATCAACACACACTTACATCCTATCCTTATTGCTTTAATAGTTAACCCTAGAAAGTAGAAAACCTCGTGAAGAAATTTAATAAGAACCTTTGGCCCACAACTGGAATAAGTTTACTGTGTGGCGACAAGAGAACAGGAAAAATTGAATAGCATGGAACATGGTTTCGGGACCTAAACAATTCTGAGCAAAGATTACAGCCATGCAAATTTTCAAAAATGACAAATTATAAAAAAAAAAAAAAAAAGACCACTTGTATGTTTCTTGGTTCCACAGATGGGAAGGGAGGGGATTGAATTTGGTGGGGTGGGTTGGGGGGGGAGGGTGTTAGGAGAATTATGATCCCTGGTTTGATTTGACTAGATGGGATGAGAGGGCAGGCTTTTTTTGATAGCCGTTTGTTTGGTTTAAACCCAATCAAATTGAATTTTTTATTTTGACTTACCATTAAACAAAAAAAAATAGATATATTATAATTTCTTATGTTAAGAATGTCAATACTTTTACCTAACATGCACAATTTTTTTGAACCATTGTATTAAAATGCAATTTATCAATGCGTACCTCATGAAAAAAAATTAAAACTCTGTACAAGAATGAATTATATATTAGATTTTGATAGGAAATAAAATTTATTTTATTGTGGGTAAGAGGTGGAAAAGCCATAATCTTTTTCAATTCAATGGGTAGCTTTGAATTTTCAAAATAAGAGGGAGAGATCCCTTCCAACTTCTGAACCAAACAAGGGGCTCCCTTCCCCTCCCCTATATTTTTTACCAGCCAAACAAAAGAAGGGGAGTCCAAACCCCCCAACCAAACAAAGCCTTTCATTCAGAATCTATATAATAAAACATGAAACTGATTAGTTTTCTCTTTTCCCTAGCTCCTTCACTTCCCCATAATTGGTGGCCACAAGACTGCTAAGAATTTCAGGAAAAGATCAATGAAGCTGCAAATTAAAATGTACTCAACACTGGGAGAGCACAAGAAAATAACGAGATAAATAATATATATATATATATTTTAATTTTAGGCCATGAGAAGTCTACAAGCTTAGAATAAAGCACCATCAAAAGTCATTATTTGTGAAAATAACTTACCAGAATTGATAGGACTCCACCGTCTAAATCGAAAAGGAGATGACATGTTAAGAACAGATGCACTGGACACACTGTTATGCCTGAAAAGGGGGAGATATGGTGACCTCCGCAAAAATCTTGGCATCCAACTTCCAACATAAGATAATGCACAGAGTAGGAGAATCAAAGAAAGTAACAAAATGGGAATAAGAATAATAGGATTGATCTTAATCTGGATTAAGTCAAAACCACGAAGCCCAAATCTAACGGAAAAAGCCTTCCCAGCTTCCAACAAAGCAACCCCTAGTGTCCAAGTGATGGATCCAGAGCCAACAGTTATGTGGTTATCCATGATATGCAAACCCTCTCTGAGCAGGGATGTAACATACGGCGCCCTAAAGCAATACTGCTCAATGAAAGGCTGTGGAGCAACACTTTTCTTTGCAACATCCCATCTCATTTCACAGAAACCCCTACCTTTTTCCAATACATCATCAAGTGTGGCTTCAGAAGACAGGTTAAAAAATCGATACACCACAAAAAATCCAGAAATCACATAAAAGTGGCCATATGGGCGAGGGAGATTATCACTAAGGGCACAAGGTTGCACTTCACAATCAAGTCCTGGACTGACATTGGACCATTCAGACAAATTGACAACAACTTTTGCGAGAGCACTACATTCTTGCCAATTTGGAGCACCGATAAGTGTCACTGGGGTTCCTGACTCTCCTTTCTTACCCAATTTTTTTCCATTAACCAAAGGGCTTTCACTTTCTTTGTTATTGGAAGAACAACGAGAGCAGACGTACTGCTCCTTGTAACCAGATTGCAAGCAAGGATGTTTAAGTTCTAACTTCCTATGAGCTAGATCTGCATTGGTGGATCCAAGCTCTTTCTTGTAAAGATGAGCAACAGATTTGGAAAACGCTTCATTCAGACCATAGCCTGCCAGAGAATAGGCAGTGAGATGATGGTTTACTGATCCAATCCTAACAAATAAGCTAGTTTCACTATTCAGTTGTTGATCACTCTCAAATGTAACCTGTAATGACGAGCCACCCAAGTCAAGCGAACCATATGTTGCTTGTCTTGGTCTAACACCCAAGATGCCACTATGGTAATTGAGGGCTATCCATCCATAGTAAGCCTCTTCAGTGCCACTAATAATCTTAACCCAATCCTTCTTGCACAAGAAAGGAGAACCCTTAAGTATAGACAATGCATTATCCAGCAGCCATTTTGAGTCAGCACTCGGAAGCCTCCGGACCCCAGCAGTAGCATAAAGGAAAAGAGAAGTACTCTTGTGAGCATTCTCTGGTATTTGCTTCTTTGCCCACTTAATGAGAGGTTTTAATGCTGCCTCCAGGCCAGACTTATTATGAACCAACTTATCAAGCCCAGGTTCAGTTTCCATTCGATCATAAGCACGCCCACTGTTAGATTTCCTCCGCACACCATCCCCAAGTGACTTGATAGTGATTGGAAGATTGCTATGTTCCTTGTGTTCAATGGAAGCCTGATATACATAAATTCGAGTCCCAGTGCTCCCAGAATCGAGTACAACATAATATTTGCCTGACCCTTGATTCCAATAAGAATATATAAGCATGGATATCATGTAAATAAGAAAAAGAAAGAATATGATGCAGAATGATAGTGTGATCACTCGGACCCATTTCTTGCGAAAAGATGGGCTTCCCACTTGAACCGGCTTCGCCTTAGAGAAACTGGCACCAGCATTTTCTCTCTGCAGAAAGAATTGGGGCTGCCTCAAATCATCCACATCCATAGGCAGACCTATATTACACTCAGTGGGCGCATCTGCTCCCACTGAAGTCTTCGGAATATGCATAGTTGATATAACACCCTTTTAATTTTTGTCCCAGATACTTCGACGAAGATGCCTTAGTAAGCCGAATGATTCAGGCAACTCGTCCAAGCCACTGAAGAACAACAATCTAAACTCAAACTTGTAAATAATCAGACACAACTCAAGCCAAGTCATCTACCAGATCTGCATCACAAATACCTTGAAAAAAAAATTTCCCAAATCAATAACAATTTATAGAGATTAATAAACAGAATGACAATGCACAACAAAACAATCCCAAGCATATAAATCGCCAGTAGTGGGCAGATGTTATAATAGCCGATCACACACCATTGAAGCAAAAACAAGTAATCAATTTTTCAAAGAGTCAAAAAAAAAAAAAAAAAAGTAAACTAAATCTTTATTCAAAAGTGTCCATATTAACAAACGATTATTCGAAGCCAAATCAGAATAGGAAAAAAAATCAAAACAATGCGACGGCATCCAACAACAAGAAAAAAGAAAAGATGAAGCGGGGAACAAGATTCAAATCTAGATTCAAAAAAAAACCAGAATGGAAAAGGGAATCTCACAGGAATCAAAAAGCAAACAAAAGCCCTAGGGTTTGTAAACCCTTTTCTTTTCAATAGTGACCGGAGAACAACCGCACAGGGCTGACAACGGTCGAAGAAGATCGACGGCAAGCTTGACCAAGTGGCGAATGGTGGTTCGTCGACGGAGAAAAATGTATCAGCGAATACTGTAACGAGAGGATTCCTTTGGCTCTTTTTTTTTTTTTTTTGGTTTTGTTTTTTCACTTTTTTTTTGGTATAGTGACTCGGCAAGCAATGCAATAGCATTTCCCTTTTTGTGAGGGAAAAGGGGAGAAAATGCATACGATAGTGCTAGTAGTACGGTTGTTTTGTTTGTTTCTCTTCCACAAGAGTATATGCTTTGTTTTGTCACGTAATAATTAATTCTAGGGCAAACAAGAAAATTAATTGTTTTAAATAATAAAATTCATTTTATTTTAGTGTATATATATATATATATTACAAATTAGCGTAGATTCCTTTTTTTTTTAATATTGTTCTTATATTTCTACCTCACAAATTCGCATAGATTCACTCTTAACCATGGGCTAACTTTTTCGATTTAACCATACTCATTGGATTTATGTAAAAACTTTATAGAAATTTTGTCATTGGGAATGATAAATTATGAATGATGATGTATTTAATTTTAATTTTTTGGATTTGAAATAAATTAAATTCAAATTATTTTTATTTTCATATTTTGATTATTTAATTATAGGGGAAATGAAATAACAGAAAAAATAACTTTTGAAATTTAAAATCTTAAACAAGTTATTTGTAGTTGTTAATATCATCCATATCCTTATTAAAAAAATATCTTATAAAAGATTTTAAAATTTAGAAGGTAATTTTCTATCATTTCCCCTTTAATTATATAATTTTAAACATATTTATCGATAACAATAAAAATCATACCAGTTCAAATACAATTTTACTTCATTGTCATGAGTTTGAGAACTTGGGTGACATTGTGGGTGGAAAACTGGAAATAGATTAGACATTGCTTGAGGTAAGGTAGAAGACTTTTGGCTTGATATATAAATGTATTTTAATTCTTTTTCCTGATAATATATTTTATTTATTTTAGTATATATATATATTATATTTCGAAACATCAATAGCTACTTCACATTTTTTTTTTGACAAATAACTATACCTAACTTTTTATAAGTTACAGCATTTTTGGGTGGTATCATTGTTATCAAAGTAAATGAGTGAGGCAATTTATTATTTTTAACTGCTTAGATTATAAAATTGTGTAAACTCACTGCCAAACTTGTGCAAGACTATACACTTGTTTAAAATCATAAGTTTATACATCAAATGTATGGCTTTTATATTTCTCACTTGTGAATATTTCTACCTTATAAAATCGTGTTAACTTACCATTGAACTCATGCTAATACTTTTTTATTTGATCATGTTCATTGGCTTTTTATATAAACTTAATAAAAACCTTTTGTTGAAAATCATAAATTAATAATGTTGATGGATTTAATTTCTATTAGTCAAATTTAAAATATGTTTAAATCAAATTATTGTTAATACGATCAAATAATTGTTTATGGCCCTTGAGATATTACTTAAAGATTAGAGCGATATTCTATAAACACATCACCACCGGCCAGCACGTTTGTTGTGGTGGTCATACCTATTCATCCCAATAATGTTAATGGGAGAGTTCTTCATCCCACAGTAAGAAAATGTGGAGGAGAAATAAGAGATCATGTAATTTTGTCTAAAATTTAATATAATTAAAGTGCAGTTAATCATTATTAAATTCTGTAAGCATAAAATGGGATAAAAAAATTCATAAGATTAATCATGAGGTGCTAAATTCCAATTTCGAATATATGTAGATGTGGAAAATATCTTTAAAAGAACTAACTTAATTTAGATTCGACAACATTGTTCAACTCTTATCCAATTATATAAGTTTTCTTTTTCCGTATATTTACTACATTATGTAAACTCTAAAATTGTCAAACGTTATTAGCTAATTTTACAAACTTTTTTTTTCTAATACAACATGATATAACTTGTGCATATCAATTTCAAATAATTAAGAAAAAAAAATCCTAAATCTAGAAAATGCTTAATTATTTAAGAAAAAAATAAATTTTAAGTCAATTATTGATAAATTAATTTTACATTATTTTAAACAACCATAGACTCCCCGCGCGATGCATTCACTACGGTAAATGACTAAGAAGAATATAACAACATCATCAATCATCAATCATCATCAATATAAATATCAATATCATCATCAATATATCATGTAGAACTCTTCCACCACTCTCCACCTCAAAATTCCTGAAAGTGTCCCTATACACAACCTTCGTAGTTTTAGAAGCCCCACCATTGACTTTGCAATCGATAAGAATCTTCAATCCACTTATGTTTGCACCCTTAAAAGTGCAACTTCCCATGTGTGAAAATTGGGTTAGACAAGTACAAACCAACATGCTTTAGTGATTGACCTTGGTTCTTGTCAATGGTCATTACAAATGAAATTACAATTGGAAACTATCTCCTCCTCATAAAAACAGGCATGCGACTGTCAAACATGTTCATGTCCATCCTATGAATATGAACCTTTTGGTTAGGTTTGGAGCCATCCAAGGTAATTCCTTCAAGCATAAATTGACCAAGACGTGTGACACATATATGAGTTCCATTACATAGTCTTGCTGCTTGATCGATGTTCCTAATTAGCATTATTGGTGTCCCAACCTTCAAAGATAATTTGTGCATAGCCAAGCAGAACAATTGATAGTGTTAAGGAAATCAGAAGTATACAAATCCTCAAATGCATCATTATTATGTAGTGATTTGCAAACGCTATCACAACTATAGTAGTAGACATACTCTCCGGGGAGCATGTTGCACATATACTCATTTAATTGGTTAACAACCTTAATTGTCAAAGCTAGAACGGCAAGGTCATTAAAGTAATATAAATTGGCAATGTTTTCCAAAAGATTTGGATATGTTGATTCGACAACTGCAACAATAGGGTCTTCATATTCAAGAATTAACAACTTAAGAGGGAATTCAGTTCAGTTTCACCTTCATGCGGCATCCCAATATTTCTATCACCCACATCCACAAGCCATGAAGAGAATTTATGCAACTGATCTTCGTCAACCCTCAATGAAGTAAATGATAGTAGTGTGTTTGTCTTCAACTGAAATAATATGCAGTGGTTCCGCAAGGGCGAAGAATTAATGCATACATTTACAATATCTACTCTGTTGCCTTTATCACTAGTAGTATTTGACGAAAATCACCTCTAAAAAAACAGACTTCCCACCAAATATCGCACTCGAATACATTACGTCTCTCAAAGTTCTTTCAAAAGCCTCAAGATGATGTCGTTGAACCATAGGAGCTTCATCCCAAATGATTAGCTTTGTAGCAAAAATCAGAGTAGCAAGTGGAGAATTCTACTTGTTGTTACATATGGAATCCTCAGTTACATGAATAGGAATTGCAAACATTGAATGGGCAGCCCTCCCAAATAGCAAAAGAGTAGCAGCAATATCGCTAGATGCAATTGTGAGAACTATATCACCTTGAGCCCGTAGGCTTGAAGCCAATGTATTCCATAAAAATGTCTTGCAGGTGCCTTTGTAACAGTAAACAAAGTAAAAATCTCTCGATGCAGATTCAGTAGACAACAATATCATGTTGTAAATTTATCTCTTCTCCATATTCAGAAGAGATCATTCTTGCGGCATCTTCCTTAAGTGAAACATGGTCATAACTAAGTTCTTGAAGGATGAGGTGATTGCTGTAATCAAGAGAATCACAATCAACAGGTGAGGGACTGAAATATGCCTTCCCCTCACACAAAGTGTCAAATGATCAAATATCGCTTTGTTCATTATAGAAGCCTGAATCCTACCACCCTACATTTGATAACATGAAAAAAAATGAAATATAAAACATCAAGACAAGTAGGTAAGTGAAGTGGGAACTTAACATATATCTGCATGTATGAAATGTGTAACACCCCAAATTTTAGAAAATAAGAAATAAGGAAATATTTGGAATGTTGGGGTATTATTTGGTATTTAAAGAGTCTTATAAATAAATCTGGAAATTAAAGTATATCTAGAGAAATTATTTTGGGACAAATTTCAGATCTATTTGTAAATGACAATGATAAATAAAATTATCATTTAAGAGAAAAAAATAAATTGGGAAATGAAAAAGACAATATCTGCCCCTAGTTGAAAATATCTTCAATTATAAAGGGAAGGGCAAGATAGTAAAATAACCAGTGAAAACATCACTTTACACCTTTTAACATATATTTGCACCATGTGTCCTTCTAAACTCTTCTATTTCTTTCTATTTTTTTCTTCTTCAATTCCTCTGATCTCTCTCTCTCACCCGAACACACATATACACACACATACACTCCCTGTGTTCCAAAATCTCTCTCACTCTCATTCTTTCTTCTCTGTTCTCCGAGGCGCAGTAGCGACTTCAGCCAAACCAGCGACGGTGGCCGGCGACGGAGCAACCAAGGAGACGCACGAAGCTTGGGCCATTCCTAGGTGAGTGATTTCTTCTCATTTCCTTCCCTTTTTTTGGAGCGATTTTGAGCGAATTAGGGGGAAGAATTCGAAAATTGTGAGGTTTTTGAAGCCTCAAAATGCATGAAATTGAAGCCTAAGACTTGAACAAGGATAATCTTGAAGTGAATTGAAGGTAGGAGGCTCGATTGGTCCGATTTTTGTCAAGGAATCCCGTCGGGTACTGTTCACCCGAGATGAAATTTTGGGGATTCCGTGTTTGTTGTTTTGAAGCTTAATTGCTGGTGATTTCTAGCAAGTCTAAGGCTATGGAATGGATTGAATGTGTGTTCTTGAGATTAGGGAATTTTTTGATCAATTTCTTTGCCTCCCCTGCTTCTGCGAATCTGTTGGGCTGGGAGGGGGGAAAATTTTCAGAGTAATATGTGCATGAATTGGAACCTGAAATGGATGGTTTGGATATGTGATATGATGAAATTTAGAACCCTTGGTTGTTGTTTCATTCTCCCTACTCTTTCCTCTGTTCTGGCCGAGTTCCAACTCCCTTGGAGTTGCTTGTTTTTTTTTGTTATTTCTTTGGATACAATAACATGGTAAATAAGAGGAATAGATGATGGAATAGAGGTGACTGGATTAATTATAGAATTCTTGTTGTTCTTGCTTCTGTTCTGTGCCAGGAAAGGAAAAAAAAAGGGGACCATGGATGTTTTATTTTGCTTTGGGGGAAATGGATTGAGGTTGTTTTGTAGATGTTCTGGTTGGCAAGTTTGGTTAAAGGAAGAAGGAAAAATTGCTGTGATGGTTAGTTGAACAAGGTATAGGGAATGATTATTGATGAGGTTTGTGATTTTAGGTTCTAGAAATCCTACTCTTTGGTTTGACTGTATTAAAGGGAGTGAAGGAAGGATTTTCCGATCTTGTTAATGCTATTGGCTGCTGGTTTAATGCTATTGGCTGCTGGTTTAAGGTATAAGAAAAGAGGAATGGTGATGTTAGTCTAAAAAGAATTAATTTAAGAGAAGTGAAAAGTTAAGATGATTGTTAATGTTAAGCAAGAAATGATTATGGATATGGTTGGCTCTTGGGTTATTATAGGGGTGAAGGATAGCCTTATGATTGATTAATTAATGGGAAAAGGAAGTGGTGATTGAGGTTTGATTGGGAGTCTAAGGATTGAAACTCCAATCTTTAATTGGTGGGTGATCGTTGACTTCAAGGATGGGGAAAGAAGAAAGAGGAATATGAGTTCAATGGGAAGTAAAGGAAAAAGTAAGGAAAGTTAGATTGGTTGCTCTTTGATTTTGTTAGGTGTTGGTTAAAAAGGGATTAAGTTTATGGAATGGAGTAAGTTGGATTAATTGCTCTTGATTGTTGATTGGAAATGGTATTTATTGAATTAAATTGGTACCATGATTGAGGTTTCCAACTCAATATTACTAGATGGTTAGGATTGAAATTCTAATCTTTGATTGATGGTTGGATTTTTAAATATTAGATAGGATTAAGTAGAAGTAAAGGAAAGTGATTGGTGATTATTACTTGAAGTGCTAAGTCAATATCTTTGAGTGTTTAAGGATGGTGAGTATAAGAGATATATGATTTTCAATAGAATTTGATGTTTTGTTATCTTTGGTTGAATGTGAAGTTCAATTTGATCTTCTCTTGTTCTGATAATTGTTGATCAATGATGAGGAAATAATAATGATATAAGAATTGAATTGGATTGGTATGATAAAGACTCATGATATTTCTCTATTTATGCATTTACTGTCTTATAAGGATGTGCATATGAAGTATATTTGTGATTAAGTTTCAATTGAAGAGGAATTCATGAGGCATTTTGTAAGATAGAAATTATATGTATTTTGAATTAATATTGATTTTCAAGCTTATTAACTAGTTAAAGACTAATATACTCAAACCATATGAAATTATTGTGGCATTTGCTTCTAATTGAATAAGAAATGTATTATTATAAAGTTAAATTATTATTGGGTGAGTTATAATGCTAGTTTGTTTTATATCCTATACAGAATTGTACTTATAGAAACTACTGGTCAAACATTGAGAATAAGAAAGATTAATTTGAATAGAACTTATATGATGTGAGTTTGATTTAAAATAATCAGGATATTTGTATGTATGTGTTTGTAGATGTGTGTATTGTTAATGATTATATAGTGCCAGCTAATGATATTATGATCAAGGTAGAGACTAGGATTTAATCCTATATTAGATCTGGGAATGGTAGTAATATAGGAACGTGAGAGACGCGAATTAAATATAAATGAATAAGTATTAATTTACGTTATTATTCATATGATGAATAAATAGGTTGTGATAATGGTATAAGCTCAGCAAGTTAGTGGAAAGGACAGAAGCTGGTTAAGGATTAAGGTTGGAGTTCAGGTAGCAGTTTCATTCAATTTCATCTATCATGTATTAATAATTGCATAGCATGTTTTATAAATTCACAGTAAACTTCAGGGCCGATAGGTCGCTTTGACCTTGTCAGATATATTCATGGGATCCGAGTACTCGATGACTAGAGGGCTAGCTACCCCTAGTACAGATCAGATATGACCGAAATGTTATATTCAGGAGGTTAAACCTCATAGTAGTGCCTTAAGTGCACTAGCAACAAGGTTAATGTTTACTTGTATGGGATGAGTGTAGGGGCCCGCAGTGGGGCAGCATCCCTACCCATAAAGTCACGTTTTTAGTTATACATATTTACTAATTATTATGCATGGTAATGAATGAAATGAACTGCGTTAAATTGCTGTTTCAGAGAAGCTGGTAGATGGTAAGATGATTGAGATAAGGCAGGAGTACTGGAGGAAGATTAGATGAAGAATTTAATATTATGTTATAAAAAGTAAGGTTATCTGTATATGATGTAATTTTAATTATTAAATTAATAGTAGATAACATGGAAAATAGAAATGTATAAGTTTATAAAGGGATTTAAATTTCTTAAGTATTATGAATCATGAATAGACCCCCTAAGAGGGTTAATGTACTTTTAATTGTCTTATGAACCACTCTATTTTAGACAAAGTTTTTAAATTATTCAATTTGTCCGAAAAGCCCATTTCAATAGAAAGCAGATTAGTGTAATGTTTGAAAAGAAAAGTTTTAAATTTATTAGTATTTTTGGGCTTTCGGAACTGAAATAGTGGTTGTAATTCAATTAAAATGTTATAATATAGTAGTAAAAATCCAGGTGTTACAAAATGTAGCACATGAAAAGCAAACTACCTCCTCATCCACCAAGAGCATTGAAATGTAGAATAGATCAAAGGGGAATCTTTTTGGTACACATTCCACCTCTTAATCACCCGAACAACTAACCTCCACCTATCAGTTGAGTCATTAATCTCTTTAATAGTAGCATTCTTGATAGAAGCCATCTTAAAAAGCAACGATTCAAGAAATCATGTCAAATTTGACCATTATTCATGTAACGTCCCAATTTTTATTAGTATGAAAATTACATTCTATAAGCATTAGTTTATAGTATGAGGTAGTTTAAATATTTATTTAATAATTTTCCCTAAGAATTCTCATAAAATATTAAGGGAGAATTTATAATAATCAAGTAGAAATTTGCATATTACTAAGATGATATTATTTACATAGAAACCCATCTAGTTTAGGGTTGGGCTTAAAAAATGGATTAGAGAGACTTTAGCCCATAAGAAATAATAATTCCCTCTTGTGGAGCATAGGATGGTGCAACATGTTATAGAGAGGAAGGGAATTATGTTGTAAATAATAAATAGAAAAGGTATTGTAATATGTATGAGCATAAATTATATTAGAAAGAAAATGTTATGTTAATGACCAATAGAAATGCATGCAAGGGAAAAGTAGAAGGGGTTATCATGACAAGATAACCAATAGGAAGACATGCAAGGATGAAAATCAAAATATAAAATAGAGTATAATAAGAGAGCCAATGGAAAATGCATACAAGAGTAAACGAAAAAGGGATAAAATGATAAGTGACCAATAGGAAGACATGCATGCTTAGAAAGATTCTTGTGAGTGATGTTACCATTTCTTCATGCAATATAAGAAGAGAAGTCTCTCTTCCTTCCCCAATTGGCCAAAGGTGGCACATGGGAGAGGTAGAGGAAGAGAAAGAAAGCTAAAAATAATGTTCCTCCAAAAGACTCAAAGAAAAATGTTGATTTAGTAAAAATAAGTTATTATGCTCTAGGGTCAAAATGGACAAAAGGTGCCACTTACTAGGGGTAAGGTGGTCATTATTAAGAAGAGAGAAAATAAAATAAAGGCAAGAAAAGAAAAGAAATTGCATGAGTGGTGCAATAGAGGTGGCTAACCTAAGGTAGGATAAGGGTGGTACAAGAAATCTTCATGCAATTGAGCATTGTGGGAGGCGGCTTTGGGTGATCCTTGCCCTCATTTTCCCTATAAATAGGACCCATCCCGTCCCATTTTCCACACCAAACTCGCAGCCCCAAAGAAAGTGAAAAAAGAAGAGTGTTCTTGAGTGTTCTTGGGTGTTCTTGAAGAGCCATGAAGGTTGGGACTCCAAGAGAAGTTGTAAAGTTCTAATGTAGTAATTACTCTCTTACATTTCCAGCATTATATAAATATTGTGATGTGATATTTGGCTACCTTGATAAAGCATATTTGAAGTGATTATGTGTTTCTTATAATACTAGGCCATATGTGATTATTCAAGAACATAAATGCTCACATGTATAAGTTATTGATAGGGAAAATGACAAATAAATACCTTCCAATTTGTAAAATCCCAATAACAATTGCACTATAGCTATTAACAACTCCACTATGAGGCATTAACAACTAGTAACAACACAAAGTTCCTTATTTGGGATTTTGCAAATTGAAAGGTATTTTTTTGTCATTTTCCCTTATTGATATTGCCATACATTGTCCAATATTAAAAATGCATGGTTGTTTGTTGAGTATTTTGCTACTAAGATTTTCCCCAAAATCTCACCCCCCCCCCAAAATCTATATCATTTTAGGAGCAACCTCATTAAAGGAGAAAGAGAAGAAGCTAGCCTAAGTCATGATGGAAGATTCAATGTTTCTTGTTTTTGTTGTGCATCTTTGAGATTATGATGAATCTTTAATATTGTCAAGATGCCTTGAATTTATTGTTATTATGTAAAAAATAGGTGGGTGCATGATATGTTTGATATTTTTTCCGGATAGAGGACTTTTCAAGCTTTAATTTGAGACTTAAACCAAGTCAAAACCATTTGTCTACAATTAGTTATGATTTTTCAAAGTCATTAGAAAAGTTTCCGCATTTCATTATATTTCCATTAATAAAGAAAAGCTTTTAAAATTTGTGGTTTTGATGTTCTAAGTCCCATACAAGCTTGAATATGATTCCCATTGATAATCTAGCTTGGGAATGACAACCTTCTTGTGTGATTTTTAATTTGAGATACATAACTCCTATTGACTTCATTTTTGTGTTTCCAGAACAACAAAATATTGCTACTAATGTATTTATAGGGAAATAGATACAATAAGGGTATGGTATATAATGAAGAAACATCCAAGCAACCACAAGGTACTAATGAGGATATTTGTCCATTGGAAAGTAAAAGACATGGTCCAACTAAAACATGGGCCGTTGCAAAATAAAACAAACATCATGCAAATTGATATGGTTGGGAAAAGAAACTACCAAAATTAGGCAAGAATATTTGCATCTTGCATGAGATAGATTTACACATTGGGTACTAGATTGACAACATTAATCAAAACTAAAAAGCAAATGAAACCAAACTGAATTAAAATCACTTAATGCAGAAGAGAGAAAACCAAATAGTGAAAAAAATCATGAACTAGTTAGTATTTGAAACTTCAGAAAAGATGAAATTAGAACATTCAAATAAAACTGTTGTCTCGGTAAATGATTAAAAAATACTTCTACAACTATTCATTACAATCAAATAAAACTGAGATGTTGTTCCTCAAAAGACTTTGCCTATAAGTAATTAATAAATATTTAGTTTGAGTAAGTTGATAGTTTTTTTCAAACTACAAACATAACAATTTGATATTAGTTACACTCTGACAATGGGATACCCAAGAGACATTTGTAATTCAGAATTTACCATGCAATGGTGATAATGAAAAATACAATGTCCCTTGGGTATTAGGAGATGATTGACATTAGGTTGACTTGGACACAATAGCAAAATGAAGATACATATATAAGAGGTAGAATGCAACTGTACGAAGCAAAAAAAGTGAAGAAATTGTGTCATAAAGTGAGGGTGAACAGATAGCTTTTTTGGAGTTTACTTGTAGACATGGAGATAAAATGCTAAAGCAACTATGATTCGCTAGGATAGAAACTAGTCTGTTTTGACATAAAGACATAAGGATAAAATGTTTCTATTTACCATACAAACAATACAATGAGAAAATCATAGAGCAAGACCATTTTTAAAAATCCACAATGATTTTTACAAGTGAGTGTATCAATGGATCAAATTTTTTTTAAATGTTCTGAACTCCTTCCAAATTCTTATTCCATGGAACTCTTTGTAGTTGAGTTAGAGGTATATTCAAATGTCTATCAAGAGGTGAGTCTGAAAGTGACAAATTGCACAAGAGGGGGGGTGAATTGTGCTTTTCAGAAAATTAAGCTTTAACAGATAAAATCAGTCCTTTATACTGGTTCGGCCAAACACTGCCTACGTCCAGTTCTCCAACTCCTCGTTGGGTTCCACTAAACCACAGGTTTTACAATACAGGGTCACTTGCCAACCTTTACAATCACAGAGCTTTAGACTTCCTCTAAACGCTCCCCCTTATAAGTTGTAAGACTACAACCCTGTTCTAAAATCCCAGATTTTAGAAGAACCTCAAACAGTAGAGGATTTCAATAAATGAGTTCACTAAATGAATAGATTTTGATAATCACTGAAGTACAATTAAAACTCACTAAGAATAATAAACTTTTAGCAGAGGATAGATAAGAGTAATGAATGTAAATCTGTCAATTTGTTCTCTACTTCATAAATGCTCAAGCTTTGGCTTTTATATGTCTTCTCAGATTTGCCTTTCTCTTTCAGCTTCATGAGACCGTTTGAATGTGTTCGTTGGAAGCTCCTAGCCTTGGCATTAAATGCTGGTCTTCATCTTAGTCATCTATCTTCTCTTACTTCATTTAATTCTTGCAGAAGATGAGTTATGAGAGATAGGGACAGAGACTACTAACTATCTGCAACATTGTACTTGTGTAGCAGCTTTTTCAGTAGCTCTAGTATCTCATGCTATCGCTAGCTTCATAGAGTGAGTCCTGCACTTAGCTTGTTAGCTAAACAAGTATTCATGTGAAGCACAGTAGGTGTTATCGCTAGTAGGATTCATTATCTCAGTGTATACAGATAATATATTAGCTATCTGAATGTCTAAGTTATTTCAGCAAGGATTTCACTATCGATAGCTAAACTCATTATCGCTAGCAGCTATGTTGAAAGGAAACTTATCTGAATATCCAAGTGTTCTGCTATCGCTATCTATTCATGCTATCGCTAGTGCCTATGTCTTGTTATGAGTCCCTAGCGATAAAGATATGTTCTAGAGATAGTGGTCTTTTGTTCTTGCTTTAGACTAACCCAGACTATTACATTTGTGATAGTGAAGTTCTTAGCGATAGAAATTTTTGTCTAAGTTCATTTCCAAGACTTCATTAGCTATTATTATTCTCATCTCTTTACTTGTTAGCGATAGGCTCTTAGTCTAGTGATAGTATATCTGTTATCCATAGAACCTGATTAACGTTTAGATAACTTATATTTTTCCTTAGTCACTTCCCTTAATTCTTTTATGACTAAGTTATATTCTTATCTGTTCATTTTACTTATGCTATCTATAGGGTCCAGTCTTAATCAAAACTTAAGATTTCTAACAGAGTTCATGTTTAAATTTAACAATAGAATAAACATCCACTGTAAGAATTAATGAAAAAATTAAAAAAGAAGGAAAAGTACATAGCCCACAAAAAAGAGATGTTGAGTAGCTAAAATAATCACCTCTTCATAGAGTAGAAGATCCATTGACAACAAGTATGGCGAGTTGATGGTAGGATCATTAATTCATTCGCTGTACCTAAACTTCTCACCTGTTGATTTGACCTTCGTCTTATCGCCTTAGAGTCAAATGCAAAATAAACCAAGGATTGTACTATAGGGCACAACCTTGGGTCATTCTTTCTCTCAAGGAGCTTTCTATTGGTTCCTAAGTGATTTAAATGTCATGAAATGCATTATGAACAAGGGGGTAATTTTGGTTTTCTTTCAAATGAGTGTGTATGTAAGAATGAGAATATAAATCCTAAACTACTTATTTTTTGTGTTTTTATAAATATAGGATAGTGAATGGAAAATGAATGAAGTGAATCTCTTGAAAATGGATTCGGTGCAATCATTGTTCTCTTTGGATAAAGGGAGTTAAAACATGGTTAACTGTCAAATTGACCCTAGAGGAACCCCCTAGCCTAGGCTTGAATTCAAATGATTTATACCGTAACCCTGCATATTAATCCTTCCAATTTAAGTTGATTAAGCACTTTAGCCAATCAATGGACCTATTAATTGTATAAAGCTCTTAGTCCCACAACCAGACCACCCCGCATTGCTACTTGATTTCCTCTAGAGTTCTAACACATTGTTAGCTACCCAGCAATGAATTAGGACTAAAGAGATGATGTCCAATGCTTTTATACAACTAATTGGTTCATTTACAACCAATTACAACTAAGTCCCTCAATATGCCAAACCTCAAGGATATCCTTAAGTCCAATATCTAATTAATGGCCACCTATATCGTTAAACATTGTCAATTACCACTTAGTAGAATTAGGTTTTCTCTAAGTTCTCTAATATGCCAACCTCATCAACGGCAAGTCTAATGCCTAAACTCATGGACCCATTCATTTAAGCATTATTAAAACCTCTTAGAGTGTGATTATGGATTAGCAATGCTTTAGGTTCAATTATAATCCCACTTCAATCAAACTACCTAGCAAACATACTTAATAGAGAGAAATCAATGAAACTATAATGAAACATATATAATATCATATATATTGAGGAGTACAAATCCTCATCACAAATCCAAACCACAAATTAGCATCCAACATTGATTATAAACATAATCAAATGAGTCTAATTACAAATTACAAAACCTAAACCTAGGAGTTGAAAAACCCCTAGCTAGAACAAAGGATAAAACATAGAAAACGCCCCTTTGAAGCTTGGAACTCATGCCTCTTCACCCATCTTTAAGAGTTGGAAACCCTAGCCTCCAATGACATCAACAATAGCCCCACATAGAGGAGAAATTTTAGCCATATAGGTTGGGTATGGAAGAAAGTTGAAGAAATGAAAGTTAGATGGAAGAAGTGGAAGAAAATGGAAGAAATGAAGAGAATGGATGAAGAAGAGAGTGGAGATGGAAATAGAGTAAAGGAAGTTGTTAGAAATGGCTAGCGTTCGACTATTTTAAGTCTAGAATAAGTGGGTATCGGGATAGAGTTGATTTGGGTCGGATCAGGGTCAAAAAACCAACAAAAATCACATCTTCAGAGTTTCTGTCGCTGGACTTCACCGTAGGATCCCACAGTGAGGCCTCGCTATAGGGTCTCACGGCCAATAGGGGCTTTTCTATAATTTTTCAGAAAGTTCTAGGCCTGTTTTGTAATTTTTATAATCAATATAACTAATAATACTGTTCCACCATCTCTTTTCTAGTTGAGAGTGCTCCACTCTCATATTATTGTAGCTAACCCTTCCCACTCTCAGATCACCCTACAAAAAATAATAAATTAATTAACATAGTTCACCCTTTCCACTCTCAGATTACCCTTCCCACTCTATTGTCAATGCATGTATTAGTTCCTCATTCTTGTGGGATCATTGCAAAATTCTTCATTTGACCAAAAACATGTGCCTTACTGCTGGTCATTCAGATGAAGAAAGGAAGATGTTACAATGGTTTAGTAATTGGTTACTTGACGTTGCTGATGGTAAATTAGCTGATAGTAAAGATGGAGTTGATGATATTGAAATCCCGCGTGAACTTCTGGTGCCAGAGTCCCCCGATCCAATCCAAGCCATTGTTCGTGCCACATACTGTGACTTGGAATCAAACCGGGAGAACAATCAGTATTTTAATGACAGAGCCATCCTTGCACCAACTATTGACATGGTTGCTCAAATAAATGAATATATGTGCTCATTGCTTCCCAGGGATTCTTACGACTTTCTTAGTTGTGATTCAGTTTGCAAAGCTACAAAAGACAGTGAAACATATGAGAATCTATACACAATAGAGTTGCTCAACAAAATAAATAGTTCTGGGTCGCCACCCCATAAACTTACATTGAAGGTTGGGGCACCAATAATGTTATTAAGGAATATTGACCAATCTTCTGGATTATGTAATGGCACTCGTCTCCGAATCTTGAAGTTAGGGAAAAATGTTGTTGAAGCTGTTACATTAAATGGTTCTCACCCCAACCAAAAGGTCTTAATCCATAGAATGGACATGAATCCTTCCGAAAGTAGATATCCATTTCACATGCGACGGAGGCAATTCCTAATAACACTTAGTTTTGCCATGACAATCAATAAAAGTCAAGGGCAATCTCTAAGGCATGTTGGAGTATTTCTTTCTAAACCAGTCTTCACACATGGGCAATTATATGTGGCTTTATCAAGGGTGAAGAGCATTGATGGATTGAAAATATATGTTCCAAAGAGTGAAGAGTGCTGAGTAAGTAACACACAATTTAAGACATTTGCTAATTAAGTTGGCATGGATAATTTCCATAGTACTATTTCAATGGATACATTTTGATTAACAGTTATTTCATTCTCTATTTTTATATTGCCATGTCCCTAAATCGTATCATTTGTATTTAAATGGTTACTTACATTCATGTTTTTTGTCTTCTTCTTACCATTCTCCTTCCAGTTTTTATACAATTAAACATAACCTTCAATAAACTGACTGTTGTTGGATATGCTTAGTTTTGATGATGTCAAATATAGAGTTAAATGTAGGAAGCAAAAAGTGTGTATAAAGTGTTTATCTCCTACTATCTATTAGATTATGTTTGCTATATGTTTACTGTGATTGAAGCATTGCATATATGATCACATAACATGTCTATAGGCTCAGATTGCATACATAAGAGCATGTAACTTAGTCTGGAATGAATTGAGATAAGAATCATAATGGCTAAGTAAAAGAGTGTATGTTACCTCAGCAATGAATAAATAAAATCTAATAGGTAACAGATTCTCTATCGCTAAGCTTGAACTTATCGCTAATCTGGAAAGCTTAGGATATCAATGGCTAATGAGGACTTAGCAGTAATCCATTGAAAGAGCAATATCTCTATCGCTAGGGTCTTCACTATCTCTAATAGAATGATTTGAGCTAGCCTAAGCAAATAAAAATAGATCCTATCGCTAGACTCTGTCACTATCGCTAAAGCCCCTCAGATAACATGAATAAATACTCAGGGAAGAATGTTAGATCAGTTAACATTGTTAGCTATCGATAAAAGGATACCTGAAATAACTTAGAATATTCAGATAACTCAGTATCCTTAAGCTAATGAGCAAACAAGTAACTAGCAATAATGAGATTAGCTATCGATAAAAGAAAGCTCATTGTGATAACTTAGACAAACTAATAAGCTGATGCATTGAGCTAATGGACTAAGCAAGCGATAACATCTGCTATGCATTATATGTTTATATGTTTAGCAAAGTACTGGATTTACATTATGAAGCTAGCGATAGCTTTGGTAGCTATCGATAGCGCAATATCTACTGAGCTAATACACTGTTTCTAAAGTGCAGATTTTACACTGTCAAGCTAGCGATAGCAAAGGCAGCTAGTGCTAGTGAAAAAGCTGACAGCAAGTACAGGAGTAGGTAGTAGCAGGTTACCGTTACTCAGTCTCCATAGCTGAAGCAAGAGAAGAAAGAAATCCTCAACGGCTAGTTCTCCAAGTCTCCAACGGACATAAACATAAGACCATATATAAAGACTTGAAGACATCTGGAGCATTTAGACGAGCGTTATACAAGCTACACACATACGACGCTAACAGCAATGAAAACAGAGGCTCTGCACATAATATTAGTTACATATCAGTGAGCCCAGAAATGATGAGATGAGCGTATAAGAAAAGAAGAGATAGAGCACTCATTGTTCAGATTATTAAGCTCTTATTTGTATTTCATCATACATTCATTTGTACTTCAGTGATTATCACAATCTGTTCATTTAGTGAACTTATTACTTTGATAAAATCCTCTATTGTTTGAGGTTATTCTAAAGCTTGGTGCTTTAAGAACAGGGTTGTAACCTTACGGGTAGTAAGGGGGAGTGTTTAGAAAGATTCTAAAACTCTGTAAAGGTTGGCTGGTGATCCAGTGTTCGTAAAACCAGTGGAAATGGTTGACAGGTGAACCTGTGCTCCTAAAACCTGTGGAAGACTTCTCTTGTGCCCGGTTTAAACAAGATAGTGAAAAATCTCAGGTGGAGCCTGAGGACTGGATGTAGGTCAGGGTTGACCGAACCAGGATAAATTCTGTGTGCTTTATCTCTTCCCTTAACTCTCTTAGTTTCCAGCATATCTTCATTATATATATTTTTTGTGCATTTAACAGATTTGAAATACTCTGTGATAAACAGAAAAAGGTTTTAAAGATTACATTCACAGTGTTTTATGAAAGAGAAGTTTAAGTCTTTATCCTATCACCCAATTCACCACCCTCTTGGGTGACAGCCAGCACTTTCAACTGTGGCATGTTCAATTGCATCCGCAATATCCACACGACGAAACTTAAGCTGCAGGATAATGAGAATGTTTCTGCTCCTGTGCAGCAGCTCAATGAAAGTTATGGTATGAATGATGCAAGTCAACGTGTGGACTTGCTACACATAGGCTGTGTTGTTTCAATTAATTTTTGGAAAAGAACTATTGCTATCCATTTAATTTGTCATGCATTACTTTCATTAGGTACTATTTGAAGTTGTTGTTGTTGGACCCTTTTTATATTTTAGCAAGTTTCCCATTATAGAGTGGGTTCTGTCCAACATCAAAGAAATGTGTTGTAGAAGGAGTTGTTCCGGAAGTGCATTAAAAAATGGTAAGGCATAGTGGTAGTTTGATGTTGAGAATGTTTTAATTTTTGCAGGACGCTTGCTTATGTGTGTGGTACGCCTTGTGTATGTTATATTTAATGTGAGGCAAAATATGCAACCGTGTTAGTTGCTCCCCGCGCAACGCGCGGGGGAGTAAGTGCTAGTTTGTCTGGAAACCTGTATTTTGACTTTTTTTCTTGAATTTTCAACTTCTTGGCCCAATTTCTCCCCTTTTCAAGGTTCCTACAATATAAAATAACCTCAAGAAATATGAATAGCTACAAATAATAAATTAAATAAAGAGTAATCACAAAAACATTCCAAAAATACCCTTTTTACCACTAAGTGCATGTAATTACTCTAGAACATAATTTCTTCATAAAATATTCATTAATACTCAAATAACATGATAAAATACGTCCAAAATGATATGAAATATGTGCAAATCTTGGGATTTGTCACTTGTCTAAGCTAGGACTACCATCAACTGGAAGATATGAAAGCTTGTCCAACGCAAAACCTTACAAAACACGCATAGCTGTGAAAATCAAATAACTGGATTTTTGGGAGGAGATATGGATTTGTAGAGATTTGGTCTAAGTTACATATCATGGAGAATCTGATACATTTCAAGCAAGATTGGATTTATGAAAGGTGAAGAGGTGGATTTAAGCTGTAAAAGTGATGGTCAAGTCATAATTTAGATGCTTCTATCATGTGAGGTGGGTAGATAACAATGGGTAGAAAGGAAGTCTCAAAGCAATATAGAGTAATAGCTTAGGCAAATCCCTATTGAATAGCAACATCAATCTCACATCTCACTTTGCCGTTCAACTATTTAGTTAACCAAATTTATTCAAAAAAAATATTAGACAACTATTCCAATTGTTATTAGTGTTTTAGCGTGGCAAAAATATTATATTAGAACAATAAATTTCCTGTTTAATAATAAGATTTATATAGGAAAACATGCCCCAAATCCATACATAATACTTGGTTTGATATAATCTTATTAGTACTCTTGATAAGCATTAAGTAATTGTTGGAAGTTTATAATAAGAGAAAGAGGGAGTAATAGTTATATTAATTGTATGGCGGTTTACTTATAAAAAAAGTAGCATATGTGTTTGACTCAAAAATAAGAAAAAATTCCATTAATTCCTTAATATAAGATCTAGTTGAATTTTGTCGGAGTCACAATAATGTTAAATAAATCTATCTCTTATATAATAACAGAATCTTGGTAGTCCTCCCTGACTAATCATGGCACCTTTCTTATGTGACACTTGTCTTCTCTTCTTTCCTTCCAACACCTACCTCCTCTGAGAAAAAAAAACCACCCACTTTCTATTTCACTCATCCCTACTCCTCAGACCCATTTCCTTTTTAACCGTCAACCAGTGCAATATGCATGGGAAACTGCATTAGTTAAGATTAAATTGATTAGCCTGAATTTCTCTCTAAACTAATTTATTTGACTAATATGCTAACAAATACTCTAATAATACATAAATAAGGTTATGATTAAGTAGCCCATATAAACTCTTTAGTTTATCAAAAGCAAATTATTTGGGTCTTATATTTAGGAACATAGGAAGTAATTATAATAGTATACATAAACAGCGTTTATATACTACAAGTTAACTTTGTCTTATATTTACGAACAGATGAAGTAATCATAATAGTGTACATGCATCCTTGAATGCTCTTTTGGGTGGCTGACAAAGTTAAGAAAACTTCATATGACAGGGCATTAATTAAAAATAATATTACTTCTTAAACCCCACTGTTAAGATCAACAAAGCTTCCAAATATAAGGAAATCATCTACGGTTTCAATTATATGAGTTATATTTAGAGAATTAAGTTAAAGGTATATCAAACACATGCTTAAATAGTTATATATGGGGGGTGAATAAATTTAGGTTAACATGAGAAAAATAATTTATTGTGACATTTAATTTACTGTTTTCTAATCAGTCTTATAAAGGAAATCATTCCATGTCCACAGATAAAATTTCCTTTCATTGATTGTAATCTTAATATTTTTTTCCATATCTAATTATATTTATTCCATTTCTAATTATAGTGTTATTAATAGTCAAGGCTTATAATGTGAACATCAAAGATATCAGTTATAAGACTTATAATTCAATAATAAAGTTAAAAGGATTTCAAACACAGGGTTGGTTGGTTGTATGTATGATTGCACCATATTTTTATACACTTTTCATTGATAAAATTATTGGATTATTGCATGACCTTGGGGAAATTGTACCTAATTAGGATGAATTCTGACTTCTGCATACTTTGTTGGAGTTTATTCTAATCAAGGGCAATTTGGGCATAATTAGCATGATTTGTTGCTTAACAAATTTTCAAGGACATTTGATGCTACCTTTGGTTCATTTTTTTGTGCAGATCATAGAAGAAGAAGGCTAATCAAGAGAGAAAAGAGTTCTGCACCTCTCCATGGCACAAAAATGGCTTGCTCTCTGACCCTCACCGTGGCCTCCCACGGCGAGGCCCACAGCAAGTGCCCCAAAATTGACACACTCTCTGCCCCTCGCTGTGGCCTCCCACGGTGAGACCCCATATCAGCAATTCTGCTGACTCGTTTTTAGGGTTTCAAGGGAGTATAAATAGCACCCAACACCCCAACTTTCATTTTCCAAGCCTTCTCTGCTCGAAAAACAGATCCTTTGCTAGGGTTTCTTACTTCTTCATTTCTCAGCTCAAATCTTCACATCCCAACTCATTTCCATCCACAATCTTCCTTATTTTCTTCTTCCATACCCTTCCATCTTCAATTTCCACCACATTCCTTCTCCATTCTTCTTCACTCATGGAGGCTGCTATCATGGATCATATTTGGCTCGAATTTGAGAAGATGAGAAGCTAGAATCTTGGTTCTTTGGTGGTGTGAAGGTGGCTCTAGCTTCATGTTCCAACATAGGGGAGTTTTTAGTTCACAATTTCTTATTTCCTTTGTATTTGACTACTACTCTTTTGTATTTGTCTTGTATTTGGATTTGAGACATGAGATATGTGGTTGCTATCTATGTTTGTGAACTATTATGTGTATGCTTTGAATTAAATGTGTTTGAGATACAATTTCCTATCTACTTGTGGTTGTATTCTTGGTTATAGCCATTTTAGTGGTTGCTAGTGGTTATAGTCAATTTCTTCCATGCATGAATATTGTGGTTGCACTTCATGAGAGTTAAATTGCATTTGTTTCAAGGTATTTCACAAACCAAGTGGACCTTAACACTAACCCTAAGTAATGGCTATGAAAGTGGTTGCTAGATTAGTCATTAATTAGGGCTAGCGGACCCCCAGTGATTGCTTGGGGATTTTCTCAATTAGACTTGGTAAATTAAACTTCCACTTATCATTTTTAAAGAAGCACTTGAGCCACCGTAACACTACCAAAGCCCATTTCATAAAATTACCCTTTAATACAAAATACCAAAATTAAGTATCTACATTTTCTTTATGGTTTCACCAAATAAATGACTTTTCAAAACCAAAACCCAAGACTTTTTACTGTTTTAATTGCACTTAGTTAGCTTAGGTAGATTAGAAAGACTCCTTAAGGGAAACGACCCGTGGTTGCAACCTATATTGCAATTCTTGGATTAAAATTTGATCTTAACCCCCAAGGCACATTAGGCAAATGTTAAATCAATGTAGGAGTGTATAAATGGAAGTTACTACGCGTTCAATATGAAGTGGATGGATTAATTAAATAGTGACAGCTGAATATCACAAATAACACTCTCCAGTAAGTTAAAACACTTGATTTAGCATGGAGTTTAGATAAAAAACCAAATAGACATATGCCCAGATTTAGTGGAGCTCAAAGGTAGGAGGGGTACAAAACACTTGAACTGAAACTTGACGAATAAATAGTGCACATAACTAATACAGGATATCTTTTATCAAAAGCATGAATAAGACTGATCAAGCATTCTCATACATGGTAAGCAATATCCTCCTTGTAGAGATGAAGTTGTTGGATGTTGGGTTCCAGAAAACCTGAGTCACTACTTCGTAGTTCATCAAACAAACATCTCCTAAGGCATTAAACAAAACACAACACATTAATAGAAAGAATGTTATGAAAACTACAAAGAAAAAAAATGAAACTTCATTTCCCTCACCATGATCGTCACCAACATTGGCGTACTAAACAATAACCACAAGCTTGTCCATCTTACAATAGCGTGAATAGTAGTTCCATCTAGGATCAGTGCTCAAACATTTTAGACAAACATAAATCATGTCCCTACTTCAAGAAGAATGGAAAACATAGTAGGTATTTATAATAGGGAAAAAAATTCATAAAGAAGTTAATAAGCAATATGACAATAATAAGAGACAAACTTCCGATCCTTGATAACAAACGACAGCTTGGGAGTGTTAGAATGATGAGTTTTGATGATAACTAAACATAACTTAGGCATAAAGTAAGGTTGGGTAAGGATCAGGAAGGTATTAGGAACAATCTAATAAAAAATTGCTAAGTGTTGCCCAATCGATTAGAATCAGAGTATAATTTAAAAAGCCATAAGCCCAATCGATCAGGGACAGATTAGAAGTAAAGTTCATAGGCGCCCAATCGATCAAGGACCCCTATGATCAATTAGAGAAAGAGAAAAATAAACTAAGTACTGGAGGGACCCCCTGTGATCGATTAGATGAGATATTTTCTAACTCCATGTTCAAGTGATGCAGGTCCTAATCAATGTCTGATTTATGCATGATCGATCAGTGATAAGACCCTGTGATCGATCAGAGGCTGTGATCGAAGTGGAATAGAAAATTAATTCAAATTGATTGGACAATCTATTTTAAGCTTTCAAAGTACAGAGTTGGTCAGGCCTATTCTGGGAAGTTATCGTTAGACACATAACCTGCCCTAAAGCTGTTTAATCCACCAACCACCTTCTGGGATTAATGAAGAGAGATGTTTCAAAGCAAAACCAGTACAATGGAGTTATTCTACTCACATAACGCAATCTTAACACTCCATCATCATCAGATTCAAGCAACGGCTATAATCTACTCTCAACGGACATAATTTCAGAGACAAGTATAAAAGGCCTTGTGAGAAAGTTGGTTCATGACATTGATTGCGAGCATTGATTATCTGTATTAACTACTATATTCAATACTCACCAACCCTTAGAAAGTTCATTGTTTATTATTCTTCAGTGTGTAACACAATCTGTTCAATAGTGTGAACAAGCTTTCTGTATTTACAATCAAGTAAGGATTACTCTTAAGATAGTGAGATCTTAAGAGTAGGGTGTAATCTTACAAATTGTAAGGGGGAGTGATCTGTGCGAAGAGAGTTCTTAGTGAGTGATTGACAAATCCTTAGATTTGTATGTTTTTATGTGTTTAAATTGAGGCTTCTAACATGAATAAGATGCAAATTTGGTCCAATTGTGCTTATTTAATATCTTAGACTATTGGGTGAAATTTGTATTAATTGGCCATAATTGTAGATTAATTTGTATTAATTAATTTATAAGGTTATTTGATCCTTTTTCATCTTATATTTACTTGTAGGGTCGCTCGAGGACCAAAGGAATGGATCCTGGATGAAGAAGGACACTTGAAAAGGGGATAAATTGGGGCTAAAAACTGAAATTTTAAGAAAAAAAGGGAAAATACAAGTTTCTGGGTAAATTGTAAAAATTGCAGAAAAGGACCCCAAAATTCCCAAATTACAGAAAATGACCCGAAATTTGAAAATTACAGAAAAGTCCCAAGGCAGAGAACATGTTTGCTCGCCGTGGGCTAGCCGTGGCGAGCTCACAACAAGCAAAAACCCCAAATTTGGCAGAAAAGAATATAGCTCGCCGCGGCGAGCTGACGGCGAACTGCTCTCGATGCAGTGTATTAGAACTTCAGTTTTTGGCCCAATTCGGATCTAACCCAACACCCACTCACTTGACTCGACTTGGGGGACATAAAGCTAAAAAATTAAACCCCATTAGGCAGATTTGGAGTCACCCATAAACCCTAGCCTCCCATTTTCTCTCATTCCCTCTCATCTCCATCCCCTCCATCTTCCATTTTCCTTCCTCCAACTTCATGGCAGCCACTTCCTTCTTCCTTGTTGGTGTTTTCTTCTTGGAGGATAGAAGCTAGGCTCCACCATTCTTGGTGGTAGGAGCCAAGGGATGAGCTTGAAGCTTGAATAGGGAGTTCTAGTTCTAATCCTTCTTCCTCTTGTTGTATTTATGCTTTTCTAGGGTTCTAGGAGTATATTTATGACATTTGGTTGTGTTCTTTATTTCTACATGTTGTATAAGGGTTAGAAACTATTTTATGTTGTTTGTTTCTTGTTGAATACTTGACATTGCGCTACATTAACTTTGTGTTTGATGAAATTTATGGGTTCATGATTTTGTTATTCTCTTTGTGAAAATCTTGTGCTAATTCAAGGTGGCTTGGTTAGTGGATTAAAGGTGTTAAGTGGTTTTGCATGAATGAAATAGCATAGAAATTAATTAATTGTGTTTAGACATTAGGTAATCACTCTTTTCAACCTTAATCTTTGTTTGGGTGGTCATCAATGAGTTAGGGTTAATTGAGAAATTAAGTGTAATTGTGGGGTAGCCCAAATTGTGGATCATAAGTCTTGCATAATTAATTGGTTCTTGAATTTGTCAAGTTCCATGAGTGGCATTGGACTTCAATCCTAGAGTCTTAATTTGTTATGTGGGGTTCCAGTAATTAATTAAACCCTAGGATTAATTAAGTGGCAATTCGGGGTCCTGGTTGTTGGATTAGGAGCCCCTTACGATTAGCAAATTTATATTGATTTTGAACTCAATCAACTTAGGTTAAATTAAGTAATGTGCGGGGTTCCTGCATTAATCAAATTAACCTAAGCCTAGCCTAGAGGGATTCCTCTAGGGTTCTTCTGAAAATCAACAATTAACTCCCTGAAAATCTTTTGAAGCAATAAATCTCGAGTTTTCCATTTATCAAGAATGATTCCATTTCCTTTTCCCTCTAAATCTCACTTTTATCTTATTTTTATTTTACTTTTGAACATATAACATCTTTTGTAGCTATTTATTACCAAAAACAAAATATAATACTTTTTACCCGCTTTCTCAAGTTTGTATATTAGCTGCTAGGTCATCTTTTGCGTTAGCCTCCTCAAGCGAACGACACCCAAGGGTTAGCTTCCACTATCCCCTTGGTTCTTATTTTCTTGAAGGGCGGACCCAAGGGCGCGCTACACGCACACACACTCGAAAGTGGTGCTCTTCAGTGATCACTTGTAAAGGCATTCAAGAGCCTGCCTTAATCTTGAAGTGTTAGTGGAACCCAACTAAAAGTTGGAGAACTGGACGTAGGCCAAGAGATTGGGCTGAACCGGTATAAATCTTGTTTCATTCAACTTAAATTTTTAAAGCACAATTCACCCCCCTCTTGTGCATTCCTGCCAATTACAGGGAGTAATTAGGCCATGCTCGATATTCTAGTCAAAATAAATAGGAAAACACAAGAAGCCGCAAACATATGCACAAATTTAGAAAATACAAAGTATTCAACAACAATGGCAAATAAGAAAAAAACTAATCAAATTTTAATGATAAGTGGAGCATATAATATAACAAAGTACACGCCAACCTCTCACACCAATATGAGGACACTGCTCTATCCTAATAACAGCTATGTCCCTTAAGTGAAAAGAATGTGCAGGTGTTTTGACGAAGAACTCCTGAACAACGGTGTTCGGTGGCAGCCAAATGTGGTACATCTTATGAACGCCCTTCCCACCAAATTGTACCTCAAAGTTCTTCAAACAAAACACATTCGCGTGTCCTGGCAGTGACGGGAAAATAAAGATACAATGTGTAATAATGAGATATAGCTACGAGGAGTGTTATTTTGTGAAATGATACCTTCTTATCAAAGATAATGAGGTCTACGGAAGAAACCCTCTGGCAGAATATGATGTCATCGAAATTTCTGCAACTATCGGCTCTAAGAAAAGAGGCATCCACCTTGACCAACACCCTCCATGTATTTGATGAAGGAGAGATCTCATTCAAGCAACTATAAGGAACATACATAATGGACAAAAAGTTGAAAAAGTTTGGATGCAACCTGAAGAAAAGGACTTCTATTTGTTGAAGATGAACCACACAACATTTCACAGAAGTGCAGCATTATTTATAAAGTGGGAGGGTAGTTGAATTACACAATGGAATACATGATCCAGCAATAAATGTTCAGAATGAAGTAAAAATATATTGTAAAGTAGGGGCTTTTGGCATTTCAAAACCTGAAACGGGGAGACCTTTTCACGCATAGAAGGTTTAGGAATCGGCTGATAATGGCAAAATATGCACGTGGCTGCACCATTTGTTGGTGAGATGTTATTTCTCTAAAGAGCACAAAAACCTTTAGGATCATTATGTGCTGGTAAAAGGATGAGTGTATAACACTCTTGTGTGATATGGCTGCACAAAGCCCCATGCACAAATGAATAATTTACCAAGCCGCCCATATGAGCCGACACTATTCACATGAACAGTGAAAGTAGAGAGAAGCAGTGATGTTGAAGTGGTAAGATCGGCTCAAATGCTATTTAATTTTATAGGTAAGATTGATGATTCCATATTATGTTCATTTTCATCCACTTTTAATTTCTCTTTTGGCAAAAAAAAAAAAAAAAAAAGCGAAAAAAGATGAAATTTCTTACTAAAAGGACACATTTCTAATCAAAAGTATTTTTAATATTACTATTCAAATCGGTGATAAATTACTCCAATACTCCAATAACTCAAGATAAAATAAAAGTAGTTTTGATTCTATTTTAAACTTAATATAATTAAACAACATATATATAAATATATCTATATATATATGATATTGTTAAAATATTATTAAACAAAATTTTTTTTTACTAATATTCCCGATCATAAATATAAGACTTAGCTGTTTTTTTAGTTTTGAAAAATCATAAGAAAGTTAAATAAGTAACTTATAAATTGATTTAAAAGGTTAAATAAGTCACTTATAAATTGATTTACCTAATTTTTTTCAAAATTAGTTAGTTTGGCTTATAAACTGATTCATAATCTAATAATATATCATATATGTAATTATTAACTAACTTAATTTATTTCTTTAATCTCCTAAAAAAAGTCAATCAAATTTTATATTAAGGGTAATAAACAAAACTTTGTCATTTATAATGTGTGCATGAAAAAAGTATAATAAAGTTTTCCACCGACTCACTCCCATCTTTCCTAATATTCTGCCGTCATTCTCTTCATCAAACTTCCCCTTCCTCTGGCTGTAACCACGTTAGAGCTCATAATAAGATGAGATCTTCCAACGTGACAAATTTGGATTATTTAATTTAGATCTGAATGGTGTAGATTTAAAATTTTTAACTTAACAATTTTTTAATAAAAAACTCATTTTTTAAAAATAATAGTTAAGAGATTAATTTTGTTTTAAATTGCATACCTATTAAATTAAATTTTTTTTGTAAGAATAAAGATAAAACTATAAGATATAGACAGTCCAAGTTTAGTCTAACCATTTCAGATTGGCAGGGCAGGGAAAACTCATCTTGTTTACTAGCTCTGAATGTGATTTTCTCTTGCGCCAAGGTATAATCTATAAAGTACAAAACCTTGCTTTTATTTGGGTTAGTGGGGTTCATATTATGGGCTCTTTCAGCAGCGATGGGCAAAGTTTTATGGTTTCAATTTACGGATTCATTTCCTTGTTGGGGATGGTTAGTATTTGATTAGTTTGTTAGACACTAATATATATATATATATATGTATGTATATGGGAGTGTTGAGAAATACTTAAATATTCCAAGAGAATCATATCATCTAAAGTTTATCCAATCCAAATATATCAACTCAATTGATTTTAATTGTGCTTGGCTAATAACTTGTCTGAAAACAACTTACAAAATATTTTGTTTTCATTGCTTACAAAAGATGATTTTGTTTTTCAAATTTAAAAGTTCATGTTTAGAAAAACAAAACAAATTATAAATTATTTCATATGAGTCATCATCCTTGTACTACGAAAATCAGATAATTTGTTGTTGAAGAGCACCAAAATTGGGATAAAGTCGGTGTAGTGCCGCCTCGGATCTGCTCTCCAAGAATTTAAGACCCAAGGGGTAGTGGAAGCTATCCCCGGGTGTCGGTCTCAAGGAGCCTTAGCGTAAATGACTACCTAATAGCTAAATGTGAAACTAATTGGATGGGAAAAACATTTTGTATTTGATTTTTGAGATGTAAAAGAAGGGTTTGTATGAAAAGTGTTGTATGTTCAAAAAAGAATTTAGATTGGATTTAAACGGGAGATTTGGATTAAAAGGGATGGTTATTCTTGGTAAATGGAACCTTCGGGAATCATTGCTTCTTAAAATTTTTGGGAGTTGAAAAATGGTCAATTTCCTAAAGAACCCTAGAGGAACCCCTTCTAGGCTAGGCTTAGATTAATTTAACTAAAGCCGGAACCCTGCATGGTAATTAACTTAACCTAAGTTGATTAAGCACTTGACCCAATTAAATCTACTAATCGCAAGGGACTATTAATCCTACAACCGGAACCCCGAATTGCAACCAAATTAGCCTACTAATTCCAATTTATTTTTGGAACCCCATCTAATAACTTGAACCCAATAGGTTGAAGTCCAATGTTACCAAAGCAATTAGTAGATTTACTTGCCAATTCTAAACATAAATACTTGACACCATAATCCACTAAACAAGAACCCTCATTTAGCACAAGATTTTAACAAGAAAACATATATTAAATGATGAACCCATACAAATAAAATATGCTCAAGTCAATAAGTTCAATGTCAAGCATCCATACAAAGAAAATAAACAAGATAGGTTGTTTCAACCACTCTCATACAAGATATAGAATAAGCTTACAACCAAATGCATAAGACAAATCCTAGAACCCTAGATAATTTGAAATATACAAGAGGAAGAGAGAGTGGAGAACAACACTCCCCTTTGAAGCTTCAAGCTCCTCCCTTGAGCTCCATCACCAAAAACAAATGGGCTTAGCTGCTGCCTTTCATAGGAGAAGCATCAACCAAGGTGGAGGAAATGGTGGAAGTCATGGATGTTGGGTGGAGAAGAAGGTGGAAGATGAAGATGAGATGAGAGAATGAGAGAACTAGGGTTTAGGAGGATGTGTGGTGAACCAAATCTGCCTTCTAGGGTTTAGATTTAAGTATTTATAGGTCCCCCAAGTCGGGTCTAAGAGTGGGTATTAAGTTAGATCCAAAACAGAGGCCCAAAACGCGAACTGAAAAATTCTGCAGAACAGCGTCTCGCCGTCCCTTAGCCACGGTGAAGCCGCGGCGAGCTCCATTGCTCTCTGGACTTTTGGTCCTTTTCGCCGTCGTCTCGCCGCGGCGAGCTCCAGTCTTCTCTGCCTCTTTGGGGTGCTTTTCGCCGTGAGCTCGCCGTGGCGAGGCCACGGCGAACTCCAGTTGATTCTGCCCCTTTGAAAAGCTTTTCTCCTTCAACCAGAATCCGATCTTTGGTCCTTGCTCGACCCTTTAAGTAAAAATAAGACAAAACCAAGATCAAATAGCCCTATAAATTAATCAATGCAATTAATCTACAATTATGGCTAATTAATCCTAATTTTACACTCATTTCACTTGAGAGTTTGAGACATTTAATTAGACGTTATTAGACCAAACTTGCATCTTAATCATGTTAATTGCCTCAAATTAGGTATATAAAAACATTACAAATAAGAGATTTGTCAGTTGTGTTTTGATTGAATAGAGTTTAGATAATGTACATAGTGCTTATCGAGTTTGTAAGCACACTATGTGCCTTTCTTTAACCACCTCAGAGCAGTTAGTTTTAAGTGTTCGTGATGTGGAATCCTCTTTCTTTTTTTGGCTATAGTGCGTGATGTGGAATCCTTCACCAAATATAGGGAGGTTAATAAAGGTCTTCGTCTCAGAAAGCCCTAAAGGTTTAAGTCAAATCGCTCTTAGAAAGGGTTAATTAATTCTCTTTATAAAGATTGATTCTTTCATTAAAAATATTCTTTCAATTCATTCTTACTTAGTTGCTTTGCTAATTGGGATCTTCATAATTGAGGCATTGGATTTGGAGTAGGAAACCAAACTTTGGCTTCTTGACCATCTAAACCGCTGCTTCTATCATTGGGCAATTTTTTATGTCGTCATATTTTAGGTTAAATTTTATTTGTTTGTGGCGTTTTAGGTGTGATTATTAGACTTCATATGTAACCACTTCTTTGATTTGTGTCTTTGGTGTGATTTTTGGTTTCTCTCGTGTTCTATCATTTGTGATAATAAAGAACCAATTTCATTGTCCATCACAATATTAAGTACTAAAAACTCTTCACTACTCCTGACCATTCAAATATAACTTTGATGTATTAGATTGGACATATTTTGAGTTTTATTTTTATAAAAAAATTATTCCAATGCATATAAAATCTAAAATAAAATAATATTATCTTTTTTAAAAAAAATAAAATTTTTTATTTAAATTAATTTGTTGAAATCTTAATGAGTGGACCGTTAAAATTCACTTAAACAATGCATACCTCATTTCAATGAGAAGCTATTGATGTCACTAAAGTTGGCTCTTTGTAAATGAAGCAACTAGCCATCCTTTGTTCGTTCAACATACTTAACGTTCGATATGTCATGGTCGGTGCATTATCTTTTCCTCTAGTGTAGATTCTTTGCTTTGTTGTTTCGTTGGGTGTGTTTTAGGTTATGTTAATGGAGGTTTGGGCTTCTATTGTCTATGTTAATGAAATGTTTGGGTACAAATCCTCCAAAGTATCATTTTATAAGGTGAACCTAATTTACCATAACATTTTTAGTATGACAAAAACAAACACTTTAAACCTGACATTGAGATTTATTTTGATTAGGTGTCCTAAAAAATGAGCTAACAAATAAAAAATATTAATCTCATATTTTTTTACGTTTTTAATATTACAAGTTAAAAAAAATCCTAATTGATTTTTAAGGTGTTTAATCAGATCAAAATCTCCACGTCATATCTAATAATGCATTTGCTTGTGATTGATCGACCATAAAAGACGTGGCAAATCTTGTTCATCTAACGTTAGTCTTTTTTATTAATAAAAGTGTGGAAATTTTGCCAATTTACTATCTAGGCCCCATTTGATAAGAATTGATTTTGATTGAAATAAAAATAGAAATGAATATAGAAATGTAAACGGTTTAGCAATATAGAGTTCAAAAGTGTGTTTGACATGCCATTGAAATTATATATGATTTTTATAGAAAAAAACCAAAAATACCCCTCCCTTAAAAACCCATTACCTCCCAAAAAATATTCATAAAAAAATAAATATGCTCCACAACTTCAATCGACCAAAATCACTACAAATCAATGGAATCCAGCCTAACAATCAGCACTAGCAAATAGGAATTGAGGGACAACTTGAAGAGGCCTTTTTCCTCCTTTGCGAAAAATCACATCTTGAAGGTGGAGAGATGTCGAGAGGTCCTCTTCAAGCCAACCCTGCAAAAATCATATGCTTCGGCCACGAAGACAGTGATGACTGATGAGGAGTCGCGAGAAGATTAAAGAGGACAATAAGAAAATCACCGATGATTTGGGCGGAGTCGTGAGAAGATTAAAGAGGACAAAAAGAAAATCACCGATGATTTGGGCTGCGCTGTGCAATGAAAGTAATTCAATCAAAATCTTTGAGATAAGAGATGGAATTCAAGCCCATCAATTTTGCAAAGAAAATAAGTTTTCCATAATAATGGGCTCAACAAAAAATGGGATAAAATTGGCCGACTACAATTACAAGCTAGCTCCTACTAGTTTGCCGTAATGAATTTACTGAAGGTGAGAAATTAATACATATTGACATATTGTTAGGTTAATAAGCTCTATCCTATTTAAAAATAGCCATGTGTATATAAAACCATTTTTATATTCTATCTCATGACTTTAAATTATTAGGTTTTTTTTTATAGCAATTGTGTATATATTTATTTTTTATTAAAACAATTCTTCAATATCTTGCTTTTGAACTAGCTTTTGATGTAAATTTTTAAATATATGCAGTCAATAGAGATATTTTGAAGAAAAAATTATAAATTTAAGAGATAAAGTGTATTAAAGTTTTAAATTTAGGACCAAAATAAGTTCATTGTTTTTTTTTTCTATATTCAAGATTTGATAGTGTCTTATATAGCCTGTGTGTAAACTTTACTTATAAAGAGAATATACATGCATTCAAATAGATAAAAAATTTTATGGTAATGAAAGGATATAAGTACATAACAATGAGTAATCTTCTAAGATAAAAGGCATCTAATATACTTTTTTTCTTGTGAAAGCAAGTTAATTCATAACTCAATAAAATTTATTCATTGTGTGGTGGTTCATGCTCCAATTGCTGAAGTCCATGGAGCCACTTTCCTCTATGCAGGACACCTTACATTTTTTTTTCTCCTTCAGTATCTCAAGGCAGGCCATCTTTCAAGCACATCAACAGCCACAGACTAATCAGAATTACTGATCATGGGCACCTTAATACGTAACATTTTGAGAAATTAGTTAAGGTATAGTGATATTATTTGGGCTTTTAATATGAGAAATTGAGGAGATTCTAGTGATGATTGGGCTATTGAGGTTTAGTAGAGTGAAATTTGGTAAAGAAATTTGGGTATTGATTATGAATATCGGGATGTTTTGAAGGTATGCTTGATGATTAGTATGAGTGTATGATATTAAGAAATGTAATTATGGAACATAAAAAGGGTTTGAGGAGTTATTTTGCTTGGAATTTGGAATTAGAGTTATAAATTAAGTGGAAGAAGTTGAGGTTGTTCGCCTTAGGCTAGCCACAGCGAAGCCACGGCAAACGCACTTATGAGAACAAAAAATACATAGTGCAATCCACCGCGAAGCTCCAATAGTTTTAAAAAATAATGGGGGGTATCCCATTGCCAAGCCACGTCATGAGCCACGGCTAAACTCCGATAATTTGAAAATAAGGGTCGTTCTCCATGGCAAGGCACTACAAAGCCACAGCAAACGAGTGAATTTTGCAGCTATAAATATACTTCAATTAGAAAAATTAGGGTTTGTGAGTTGGTGTTTCGGCTAGGGGAAGGGAGTCCAAAATTTCTCTGCTAGAGTTCATAATTTTGGTGGTTCTAAGGCTTCATAGCTTCCATCATCATCGGTGACGTTGTGCTACAGACAGTGACGCTGCGATTTTCGCTGTTGTCGGCATTGCTGTTTCTATCGTTGTCGGTGACGTCACGATCGCTGTCTATGACCCTGTGATTTCCATTGTTGACAATGACTTTGTGTTTTCAATCGCAATCGTCATTGATTTCGTTGTGATTTTCATCATCATCAGTGCCCTTGTCGTTTTCGTCATCGTCGGTGATGTTATGGTTTTCGTCACCATTGATGACGTCGCAACCGCTGTCCGTAATGATTAGGTTTCCGTCGTCATCGATGCAATTGCGGTCTCTGTCAATGTAAGTGCCATTGTAACCACCATTGGTGATGTCGTTGATTCCGTCATCGTCTATGATGTCGCAACTGCCATCGGTGATGTTGCGGTTTCTGTCGTTGTGTTTTCTATCGTCTTTAGTGGCATATTGGTTTCTGTCATCGTCAGTGACATTGCGGTTTTCATTGTCATGGACTACGCAACCGTCGTCGGTGATGTTGCATTTTCTAGCGTCATTAATGACGTCGAGGTTTCTGTCGTCATCAGTGATGTCGCTATTTCTGTCATAGTCGTTGACATTGTGGTTTCCGTTATCATCGGTAATGTTGTGTTTTTTGTTGTCATCAGTGACACCATGACCACCGTTGGTAGCTTTTCATTTTTGTTGTTGTCTGTGATGTTGTGGTTCCCATTCATCGGTGACTACGTGACTGTCGTCAATGACGTCGAGACCGCCGTCAGTGATGTTATGGTTTACATCATCGCCGGTGACGTTGCATTTACTGTCATCGCCGGTGACTATGTAACCGTCATCGGTGACGTTATGTTTTTCGTCGTCCTCGGTGATGTGATTTTCATTGTCGTTGGTGACTACGCGACCTTTATTGGTGACGTTGCATTTTCCATCATCATCGATGATGTCGTGGTTTCCGTCATCGTTGGTGACATCACGGTTTCCATCGTAGTCCGTAACGTTGTGTTTTTCGTCGACATCGGTGACATCGCAAATGCCGTCAGTGACATTGCATTTTCTGTCGTCGATGATGTTGCTATTTCTATCGTAGTCGGTGACATCGTGACCACCATCAGTGACATTGCAGTTTCTGTGGTTATTAGTAATGTCCTGACTTTTTGGATGTAGCATGTGTGACGGACTCAACCTTTCTTTCGAAAAAAAGTATTTCCATATTTGGAAACTAAAAACGCCTAAAAGTTGTTTTTATTTTCTTGTTTGTAAAAACAATTTTTTGTTTGTTTTTAAGAACAATTAATTGGAAACAAGTTTTTTTGTTCTTTTGTTTTTTTTAAATAAAAACTGTTTTTAAAAAAATAGAAACAAACAACCCTTAAGTTGTTGAAAGGACCAGATCTAACTGTTAAGCAAGTTCTGGGGTTTTCCTGAATGCTTTGCTTTTTTGGCTATCAAGCATCAATCTCAGAAATCATAAGTTTAACACATCCCATGGTCTCGGCGTTGCTTTCGTTCTTGTTCGCCTATACGTAGCTGGGTAGTTTTGATTTTTTTTAATGCTTACCGATCTTTTTTATTATTTTGACTTTTTTTCAATGACTTAGAAATGTTTATGAAGACATGATGCTTGATCGATGGTTTGATATATATGGCTTCACTCCTATCTTCTTCAATTGATGATGACTTTGGATCTGATCTATCTTTTCTTATTTTGATTTGTAAGTTTGTTGATATATGAATGGTATGATTTGGTTTTGATTTCTGACTTTGTTTATTAATAATAAATGTTTTGCTTCCTATTTTCTTCAATTCTGTTCTTCGAAGGCTATGGTTTTTTATTTCTCTAAGTAACTCTTTTTTTTGGGCAAAATTTCTCTAGGTAAAGTTTGAGGCGAATATATTTTTAGATTTTATTTAGTTTAGATTTATCCAGATTTAATTATTTGTTTTAATGTTTATTATATTTGTATATTAGTTTAGATATTCCAAGATTTTATAGATATGTTAGCATGTAAATAATTTTCCAGGTAAAGATAAAAAAAATATTTGGGAATTTTTGGGATTGGAGATAAACCATCTCTAGATCTCATAAAAACGCCTTTTTTAAAAAAAAAAAAATGCCACTTTCCATGTCCAACGGACATAAATAGTTCCTAAAATTAGAGGCAAAAAGTGTTTTAATAGTAGTGTGTCTTTCTATTAAAAAAAGAGTATGCATACAAATGAAATAATAAGAAATCGAAATCTTAGCTAGTATTTTATATGTGTGTGTTTATGTATTAATATATAGTAGCAATTACAAATATAAAAAATTCTGGATGCGGACTTTCAGGAAGAAAATGATAGGAGTTTACTTATGATTATAGGAAGTGAAGGCTCTTTTAATTAATCTCGAGAAAACGTTGGGGTATTAATTATTAGACTTAGTCAATGCAATATTTTTTGTCCAAGTTTAGGTGGTTCACTGCAATTTCCCCAGTTAAAACTTGATTAACCAATATAAATGATAACATTAACAATGCGTACACAATACATCATAGCTCCCAATGTAGAAGTTAAAAACTAGTTATCTGTGAAGTATATATGTTAGCTTTTCTAAGTGTTATATTTTTTTTGTCATATTGGAAACTATTCTTTTAATGAAAAACTCCCTTAACAGAAACATATTCAATTAATAAAGAGAGACTATGAAAAAATTATAAATTTGAGAAAAAAATAAATTAGGGTCTTAAATTATGACTAAAATAAACATTTAACTCTTACAATCAGAATAGGAGGGAATATTAAAAATAAACCAAAATGATTCTCTAGGGACAATAAATTATTGAGCTTTTGAATTAAAGTTGAATTTAATAATAGGAATATCTTGGGGATAAAAAACTAAAGAAATATCTTAATTAACTTTAGATATAAAATATAAAATGTGTGTATATGTATATATTGAATTTTTTCGCCAACATACATGTAAATATCGAATTGTAGATACGGTAATGTCATTAATTATGAATGCGTAAAGAAGATGTATGAGACTAATAAATTGAAATGCTTATGTGTATAAGAAAATGAAAAAGCTAAGCATGCATATGGATCCTTCAAGACAAAGGCTTTTGAGTTTATCTTTTGTGTCACAACATGCGTAGACAACCTAGACTTAGGACATCATCGTTTAACAAACACCAAACTAGAAGGTACTTTGATCTGTGCATATATTTAGTTTCAATTAATGTGTCATTTTAGTTTAGATTAAATCAAAGTTGGTGTTTGTAAATTTTATTTGTATTAATAACTTTTGTCCATAATTAATATTGATATCAATAAATTCTTTTTTAAAAAATAATTTATTTAAAATTCAGTGATCTCATCCTTTGGTGTTGTTTGATATATTTGGACTGTTTTGAATGTCGTTTTATTTATATTAATTCAACTTTTGATTCATTAGATTAAATTTTTTTTTTATGAATGGTGTGACTTATTGGTCACATTAAAATTAACTTTATCAAATTTGAATTAGTCACCTGTATAGTCAAGCTATATATTCAATCCATTGGAAGTGCCATGGACTCAAGTCAGTTATGAAGTTTAATGAAAATTACCTCAATACCATTCAATTAAATATTAATTTGTTTTAAAAAAAAATATCCACCCTTGTTGGCCGCCAGAGCTCTGACAGCCAGTGAGACTTCTCTTTAGCCTTTTTATGTCCCAAACAAAATGAGGCAAAAAGGAGGGGGTTGGGCTAGCAAGCCTTTAATAATACTCCTATATATAGTTCATAAAGTAATACTCCTTCTGTCTTAATTATAAGACCACTTTGACTTTTTTGACTTTTTTTCAGTCCGAAAAAAAAGTAGTTTCAGTCCCAAAAAAAATCTTTTTTCCTCAAAACTAATTTATTCTACTTATAAACTAACATATAATCTAATTTCATGTGACATATGTTATAATTTAGTGGTCTAATTTACTTCCTTAACTTCCACAAAAAAAGTCAAAGTGATCTTATATTTAGGACCGGATGGAGTATAAGTCTTTTACTTTGTACTTAATTTATTCCCAATTTCCAACTGTTAAATACTTCTATTTGATAAGTTCAGAAATAAAATTATCAAGTTTCAATATGACATTACCAAGTTTAGATATAAAATTATCAACCAATTCTCAAGTTTTGATTATAAATTACCAAATTTTCAATAGGTGTATCAACTTTCGTTATACAAATCACACATCCAACCATTCACCTCATTTTTAGGTTTTATTAAGGCATTACGTAGTTGAAAATATGAATTTACCAATTTGAGACATGGAGGAACCAAGTTCCGATATATGATAAGACGTTAACAAGTTTTCACTTTGGAAATTAGTAATTTCATATCCGAACTTGATAATGCCTTTTCTCGATCAAATTGGTAAATTCATTTATCAACTTGGTAATGCCTTATCAAAACTTGAAAATGAGTTGAACGTTCTGACTATTTTATTTAGTAAACAAAAGTTGATAACACCTATTGAAAAATTGGTAATTCCTAATAAACTTGGGAATGAGTTGATAATTTTATATCTCAATTTGGTAACGTCACATCGGAACTTGGTAATTTCATATATCAAATTGGTAGTTCAATATTTGAATTTGTCAAATAGAAGAACTTTGTAAAGTTATGTCATATAGATAATGTCATATGGAAACTTAATAATTGCATATTAAACCTTGGGAACAAAATTAAAGACTTTACTTATTTTATTTTTTGTAGTGTATGTATTGAAAGACTTATCAATTCTTTTGCAAAGCAAAGGGGGTTGTTCAAATCCCACCTCCTCCACTTTGTCTCATTTATTTTGGGGCAAAAAAGGTCCCACCGGCCATCGGAGCTATGACGCTAGCGGATTCCAGATCTTTAGCGGCTGGAGGAGCTCCAGCAAACGGTAGGGGTGGCCATTTTTTTTAAAAAATTAATATTTGGTTGAAGGGCATTTAGGTAATTTCCATTAAACTTAAAAAAGACAGTTGAGTCCATGGAATCTCATAGAGATTATGCAATTTTTCTACACCTTTCTCTTATTTGCATATTGTGAGAGTGTTTTTTATCAGTCCTAAAAAATATATAAAACTATTCTAAACACTATTCTAAACTTTATGCTAGTTTATAAAATTTTCATGACGTTTCAAAATTCAAGTTGAACCTCCTTTACATTTCAATTTTTGACATTAAACCCCTATCGAGTTTTTCCATAAGATTACTTATGGAAACCTTCATTCCATATCCATGAGGTTGATTTAAAAGGCGATTTTATAATTAAATGACAATAAAATTAGCTAAATTTTAAGATACAAAAATGATTATATTAAGGAATTAAAAATTTTATATTTTGTGAGTACTTAACTACTTAATCACCATTTAATTTAATGGTTCAATATTTTACGTTAGATGAAATTGATGATATTAATAAGAAAAAGATTAAAATTGCATTTTTCAAACAAAAGGTATCAAAATGAAACTTGATGACTTTTAAGAGTTTAGCCTTTTTTAAAATAAATTGTGCATATGTAAAAATTAATAATACATATGATTTTTTTTAAATTAAGAAATATTTCATTTTATTTTTACTCTAATCTCCTTTATACTTTATCTTAATTATACAAATCTCCCTTCTATTTTTAAAATATACATTTTAGTGTACACACTTAACATAGAATATTATAAAATTTTTGAATAAAAAAATATAATAAAATATATTTTATATACTAATTTTTCCTTCAATATGATAAATATTTAATTTTGACGAAACTTATTTTGAATAATGTAAGAGTGTTTTTCCTTTTTCTTAATTTATTTCTTACAAATAATTATTTTTAAATATTTCTATCATATTGGAACAAAAGTTCAAGCAATTTAGTCATCATAGATATAAAACTTAATTGAAAATTTGATTAATAAATATATATTTGATTAAATGTGTTTATAATTATTTGTCAAAAAAAATGCATTCAAAACTTTTTGATTTAAATGATTTATATAACATCTTGAAATTATATTATTTATACTATATGGTGAATAAAAATACATATTTAAAATATGTTTATAGCCATTTAAAAGAAACTTAAATAAGTAATTTTTAATAAATGTGATGAAAAATTATAAAATTTAATAGGATAGTAAAAAGTAATACATTTTATATCATATTGGAATTTTTTTTACCAATATTGGAATGTTTAAACATATGTATTAGGATTTTTTTTTGTTGTATAAAAAGTTTTTAAATATAAATGCTTAAATGATATTCATGTTTGATAGGGGTATTGGGGTCAAAATAAAAGTTTAAGGGTCAAACTTAATGGTTGGATGGATGGAAACAGAATTTTAAATATATGAAAGAAGGTTGTATAGAATAAGTTTTAATTTTAAGCCAGATTTATATACATTTTTAAAATAGAAAAGGTGTTCCAGTAATTTACACTCTCACATATTTGGAATGCCTGAATGATTTACTTTCATCTTTTTATTTTGTTGGAGATTATATGATTTTAATAAAAAATCATAACTGCCTATACAATTTACTTTGAAAAATATAATTTGCATCTGTTATTGGATTGGATGTATTTGGAAGGAACTGATCAGTCAATCATGCATCAACAAACATGCATGCACCACAAGTCATGGAATTTCTTTGTCGATTTCTTCCTTCTAGATAAAAATAGATATTAATTTGAAAATAATATTATTTTTAAAGTTTTATCTGACCAAATTCATGAGTAAAAATAATAAATAAATTTGAAAATTAAATAATTATTATTTTATTATAAAGATTTTAAATGTTGGAAGTACTTTCAAACGAAAAAGCTTAGTTTTACGGACACTAATTACTTTGAATGTCTACTTGAGGAATTAAATGATCCTGGATGGACAAATTCCTTTAAAATAATATTGATACCAAGTCATGGAAAAATTAACATCAAGTGCCGTTTGGAAATAAATATTTTCAATATATCATTTTCAAGTGTAATTATATATATACATATGTGTATGTTTATCAATCTATATATTATTTTCTATTACAACTGATACTATTTTTATCCCATTACAAGTCTATGCTATGTTCTGACCAATCGAGCTCCATTTTGAACTCATTATTCTGCTTTCTCTGTTTTTCTTTTATAAATTCTCGTTTGAATTTCGTGTAAATTACGGCTACAAATATATTTTTAGTCAAATATGCTTTTCTGAATCAACAAATGTTAAACAATATTATTTAACAACTCCAACAATTATTGGTTCTAATTTTTTGAAATTGGCCCACTAATCATTCATCATCCACCCTCAAAAATTTGACAACCAAAACACTAAACTAAACATGATATAACTAATTAAAAACAACAATAACAATTATTACATCCGTAAATAAATTAGTTAAAACAATTTCAAGCTTATCAGAAACGACATCGGCAATCTGTTATTATAAATATGAGCATTATTCTTGTCTCCTCCCTCGTCAAGAACTTCCATTCACAGATACCTTCATTTGGTTTCTAAATAGTAAATACACAGAAAGCTCAAGCAATAGCATCAATGGCAACCAAGGTTTACATTGTGTAAGTAATTCTTTCATGGTCTTTTGATATTCTCTTCAATTTTCTAAATAGTTTCTGATGAATAGCTTAGATTCAACCTTTTCTTTTGGTCATAAGTTTAGATTCAACTTTAATTGGTTTGTTTATATCTTTAATATTTTAATTCAATTAATATCGAATTCAACTCCTCAAGATTTTCTTTCTTTCTTCTGAGTAAGTCTGCAAGTCCATAAAATTGTATCAGTCCTTGTCTTTCACTGAAATCTGGGCTCAGTTCATTTATTTTCTCCATAGGTTTCGATGTTTGTATGATTGATTGTCTTCTAATAAAAAAGAAAATCTTTGTATGATTGAAAGGATGAATCTTTATTAATTTTGTTGTTTTTTATTCGTCTTATAAATTTGGATTGATGGATTTAGAAATGGGTATTTGTTTTTGGAAGTTTTTACTTTATCATGTACCTGAACTTCAAGTAGAAGATTCATTTTCATTTGAGAAGAAGTCAACTACTTTGTTAAAGATATCTGAACCCATCCATTAGGATTATTTCTATGCCAAGAAAATCCCATGGCCTGATGGATACACTAAGAAGCTTCAAATTTCTACTACTTCATATTTCATATTCATATCCAATACTTTTTTACCTTCCGTGATCAAAGGGAATCTAATTTCTCTTTATCCAAAAAGCTGAACTTGTGAAAAAGAAACATCAAGAAAATGAAAGATTAAGATTGATGAGCCTCTTAAAAGCTGCAATTCGCTTCATTTCCAAGCAAGTAAAAACATTTTTATGACAGTGAAACCCAATCTTCCACTATATTTCGCAATATATTGATGATGAGTTCTAATACTAATACCTGAGTATTTTGCTAAGCTTTTTGTTAATTTCTGATATAATATTTAATTTCTTTCTATAATTCTCGCCATTTGTTTACTTTAATTAATAAACACTTGAAAAAGCTTAATCATCATATGAATATATTCTTACTGTATGTAGACGATAATGCGAAGTCAATATCATTATGTCTTGTCTGATACTAAAATTAATGCCTATAGTTTCTTAATTAATCATGACACGGTCCCACGGTCCCACCAGAGTAATATGTTAATGCATTAATGGTAGGTATGGCAGTCTTTCTTACATCACATTCACACCTTCTATTGTGCTTTTTTTTGTTTTTTTTTTTTAGTGACTCTGACAATGAATCTTCCCATTATTGCCGTGAGAAACATTTTCTTCTAAGTTCAATTATATTGCTGTGTTAGTGGCTAATTAGTGCCATCAGACCAATAAGCTAATCACACCATATTCATTATATTCTCATTAATTTATTCTTCTCAAGGTATATTATATTCAGAGTCTATTATGATGCTTTTGCTGGACTTTATATATATTTAAACTTTACATATTACTATTGATCTGTACAGTTACTATTCTACTTACGGACATGTTGAAAAGCTGGCACATGAGATTAAGAAAGGAGCAGATTCTGTTGAAGGAGTTGAAGCTAAACTCTGGCAGGTTGGTAGCATCCAGTTACTTTTGATGATAAAGAATTTTTGGAAAATTAATCTTAGTCATCGTTGCATTTTTAACTTGCTTATAACTCAACCCTTTAAGTACAACTTAACACAATTCAGTCATAGTATCTTTATTTACCCCGCTTAAAATTCAGTCCCTAATCTGTCCATATCATACTTTATTCCCTATTAGAATTTGAAGTGAGCAAAAAGTCCATGAACTAAGTTGCGGCAAGTCAAGTCATAATGTGAGACCGAGTTATAAGTGAGTTAAAACTGCAATGACTAAAAGATTATTGTTTTAAAAAAATTTACATAATAACACAAATATTCTCTAGTCAAGTTTTTTCATTAAGTAAAGAGAGAAATAGACATAGTTATAGGTTTTGTCCATTAGATGGAAATTTACCGCTATGTCTATTTTATCTGTAGCCAGATGGATGCAAGATTCTTACCTTTTTGACAGAAAATATCTCTATAGTGTTTTATATGTTACAGCGAATTTCATTTTTTTTTTCCCTAATTTCCTCCCTTTTTTAACACTATAACAGGTACCTGAGACTCTACCTCAAGAGGTTCTTGGGAAGTTAGGAGCACCTCCAAAGAGTGATGTGCCAATAATTACGCCTAATGAACTAACTGAGGCAGATGGCTTCTTGTTTGGTTTCCCTACAAGATTTGGACTAATGGCTGCTCAGTTCAAAGCATTTATGGATGCAACTGGTGGATTATGGCGAACCCAATCACTCGCGGGAAAGCCTGCTGGAATCTTTTACAGCACAGCATCTCAAGGAGGTGGACAAGAAACTACCCCGTAAGTTTAATTTGGACACACTTAGCAACTTAAATTGTCAATATGTCATGACCTGTTATCTTTTCTTTTGTTAAATCTTATCATTGTCATACTACTCACTTGTTATAAGGATTTTTAGAAATTAATTACTTATATTGGACTTGACACCATAATTTTTCCAGAATAATGGGTTCCATTTAATATATTGATTATTTGCATGAGTGCATATAGTTTATTGACTAAGTTTTTAGTTTAGGTACCTGTCAAGTTTTGACCACCACTTAAAAAAACAACTTTTTCATGCTTTATGAAAGAAAATTGTTCTCCCATATTTATCTCAAACACCTAAAAAAAGACCTAAAATAAGTGAAACTAAACTATCCCCATTAAACTTGTTAATTTCGAGAGTTAGTCCTTGTCTAGATTAATATAGTGGGAGCCCCACCTTACGTATGGGTTTCATGAATACATAGTTTATTGACCAAGTCTTAGGTTTAATTACTTGTCAATTTTTGACCTACTAACACAATATTTAAATGGTTGTGAAACACGCACAGGCTCACATCAATTACTCAATTGGTTCATCATGGGATGATATTTGTGCCAATTGGATACACATTTGGTGGAGGCATGTTTGAGATGGAGCAAGTGAAAGGTGGTTCTCCTTATGGTGCTGGTACTTTTGCTGGGGATGGCTCTAGACAGCCTACTGAGTTAGAATTGGCTCAAGCTTTTCATCAAGGAAAGTACTTTGCTGGCATAGCCAAGAAGCTCAAAGCAGGAGGATCACAGTGATTTATATATATATATATATATATAGAGAGAGAGAGAGATCTTCTTTAAATACACATACATTATATTTCCCATTTTGTGTTTACTTCACTAGCAAGAAAGTGTTGTGTATTGTCTGCATCATCAGCTTTTATATTCAGTATCTTGTTTGTCCCCTGTGTTACCGCACAGAATAAGATGTTACTTGGCACACCAAAAAAAAAAAAAAAATAGAGCGTGAGAGATGATGATATATCATGTTATTGTTGTTACTGTTAAAGCTTGTCATTGAAATTGAGTAAGTTCAATTATTAATATGTTTGTATGCTTGTACTGTTGTTCTTCATTTGACTTGCAATTAAAGATTTTTACCGAGGTGGGGTGTGTGTGTGTGTGTTTGATATATGTGATTGATAAGAGAATATTGTGGATCCTCAAATATAGAATTATGATCATGACCCTGATTACCTAACTAATCTGAAAATGAAATTTTTTTCCTATTTGTTATGCATATAAACTGTCAACTCTTGGACCAATTATAATTGCCTTTAGTGGATGAGATCCTTTAAAATCTTACGTTTTGAATACCAACAACGTTAAGTATAGTTGAAGGTAGCTTCTTTGGACCTAAAAATACTCAAATCTATATATTAATCCATATCATGCAAAAGATAATGTCAAAAAAAAAAAGTTTTGAAGTTTTGAGGTCTTGTTTGGAAGATGATTGGAGCCCTCAAAAATAGTTTTTCAATTATGATTTACGAGATATGGTATAAACATGTGGGGGAGTATTGTTTTAGCTTATGAACGTATGTATTTATGATATCCAGCTCACATTAACCTACAAATGAAAAGGATTTAGATAAGAGCGAAACAAATCACTTTCAGGACACGCATTCCCAAAAAATCCATCATGGTAATGAAAATAAATATGAGCTTCTTACAAAATTTTCCAAACAATAAGTGTATATATACTTAGGCGTATAGACTACGTTCCATGGGCGTGATAAATACAGCAGGCTGATTAGATAGTCATGATTTATCTTTCAAGTTAAGAATGATGACATTGTTCACCATAAATACATTAAAAATGAATTGGATTTAAATAAGGTTATACTTGGTTAAGAATGATGATATTGTTAAACTTGGTTAACAATAAAGACATTAAAAATGAATTGGATTTAAATAAGGTTACAGAAGTAAATTAATTGCTTGCAAAAAAAAAAAGTCAATAAAATGAGGAAGAAAATAACATGACAAACCTGCTAATAAAGTTTTTTGGTAGAATAAGTGAAATGCAATAAAACTTGATTCTATTATATAAGCATGCGTGTGTGTGTATAAAGTGACAGGACTCATATAAAGAGTTTTAAAGTCGGTATTGATTTCACGCTTCCAGAGACTTCAAGATAGAAGACATCCAATGCTTAACATTGTTGTAGATATTAGTGCGAAGATAATTTAGGATAATTAGCAAATTAAATATGATCACGCTTTCAAAGAGGCCAATTTCTGTACAAACTGGCTCGCTCAACACACTCATGATTTAGATAGGGTTTGTTTCTCGGTACCATTCACAAATCTTATGTGAGGTGACCTTCAAAAAAGTTGGATCTCAGGGTTCACTAGAATCAGGGCACGTCAACACTATAAAAAACACTTAAAAAGGGATTTATTTACTCATGTAGCACACTGAAAGTCAGAATTATGCCAAGGTCAAGGAGGCATTTTCTACTAAATTGGAAATGAATTAAGAGTTCAAGGTAACTTTGGATTTAGCTATCTCATTACTCGGCCTTTTTTTTTTTTTTTTTGATTTGTAGTACTCTAAATCAATTCCTTCGAAACCGAGGAGACAGAGTTTGCCAATTCTTCCCATAAACTATTGCGATGAAACAATAGCGGTGCTTTAAAACTGTAAGCACCGGGGTTGGTTCAAGGTGACTTATACAGGCGCTTAAAAACCCTAAGTGCTGGTATAGGTGAAAACCTATCCCGACGCTTTGTTATTATAAGCACCGGGATAGGCGTTTTAGATTCCTTTTTATAAAAAAAAAATTGACTTTTCCCGGCGCTTATATTTTCAAAGCTCCCGGATAGGTCTTTCTTCTTTTATTTTTTTTTCAAATTTTTATTATTACCTATCCTGGCGCTTACCTATTTTAAGCACCGGGATAGGCTGTGTTGTTTTTATTTTTTATTTTTTTTAAGATTTTGACCTTTCCGAGTGCTTATTTTCTCAAAGCGTCAGGATATGTCTTTTCGCTTTTATTTTTTTCAAATTTTTCTTATTACCAATTAGCACTTGTATTAAGCGCCGGGATAGATTGTGTGGTTTTATTTATTTATTTTTAAGATTTTGTTTGGTTATTTTTTTAAAACTTTTTTTTACATATCCCGGCGCTTATTTCTTTTAAGCACCGGGATAGGTTCTTTTATTTTTTTTAAGCGTGGGGGCCTATCCCGGCGCTTAAATGAAATAAGCGCTGGGATAGGCTTGGCCGGACGTATTTCCTCAATTTCATTTTTCCCTCCAGTGAGCCCTATTTCCCTCAACTTTCTCTTTTCCCTCAGCTTTTTCCCCTTCGACTCTGCCGCCCCAAGCTCCTTCCCCAAGCTCGCCATCTTCCCTCATTTCTCTCCCTCATTTTCCCATCATTTCTCTTATTCTCTCAAAGTCACCAAAACCTCTCATTTTAGTTGAGTACCACTCCCTCCGCCGTTCGATTACTACGTCTGCCATCCCCATTGCTCCCTCCACCCACAAAAAGCTCATCTCCATCTCTCTCATGTGCTCGCCGTTCACCTCTCTTCTTCTTCCTTTGTTTCTTTCACTGTCTGAGTCCTCAAAAGTTTGGATTTTTCTGAGGTGAAGAGCTCGGAAATTAGGGTTTGTATCGGAGCAGTGCCGCCTCGAGTCCGCTCTCCAAGAAATTAAACCCGAGGGGATAGTGGAAGCTAACCCTGGGTGTCGATCTCAAGGAGCCTAGTGTAATATGATTCCTAATAGCTAATATGTAAACTTGAAAAGGCGGGTAAAAAGCATTTTTGTTTGGTTTTAGTATGAAATTCGGTATGTGCAAAAGGTAAAGTAAAAGGTGGGAATTTAAAGTGAGATTTGGATGAGAATGGGATAAAGATCATTCTTGATGAATGAGAGATTCGGGAATCATTGCTTCTAAAGATTTTTAGGGAGTTTACTTGATTTCTAAAGAACCCTAGAGGAACCCCTTTAGGCTAGGCTTAGGTTAACTTAATTAATACCGGAACATCGCACATTATTTAATTTAACCCAAGTTGATTAAGTTCAAAATCAAGAAATGATTATGCAAGACTTTTAAATCCACAATTTGGGCCACCCCATAATTGCTCTAAATTTCTCTCTAAATCCTAATCCATTGATGGCCACCCATACAATAAATTAGGACCTAAAGAGTGTTTGCCCAATGTCTCAACACAACCAATTAATTCTTATGCCATCTCCCTCAAGCAAATAACTTAACACTCTTAATCCACTAACCAAGCCACCTTGCATTAGCACATAATTTTCACAAAGAGAATAACAAAACTATGAACCCATAAATTTCATTAAACTCAAAGTTAATAAGTAGCAATGTCAAGCATTATACAAGAAGGAAATAACATAAACATAGTTTCTAACCCTAATGACATAAATGCACTCAACCGAGTGCCATAAATGCACTTCAACCAAATGCAATTAATACATTCCACCAAATTCCATAAATGCACCCCTAGAACCCTAGAAAAGCATAAATACAACAAATGGAGGAAGGATTAGAACTAGAAAAACTCCCCTATTCAAGCTTCAAGCTCATCCCTTGGCTCCCACCACCAAGAATGGTGGAGCCTAGCTGCTACTCTCCATGGAAGAACCAACAAGAAGAGAGGAAGGTGTGGAAGCCATGGATGGAAGGAAGGAGAAGGTGAAGAAGATGAAGATGAAGATGGAGAAGAGAGAGCTAGGGCTTAGGGGTGTGAAATGTGAACCAAATCTCCCCTAATGGGGTCTAGCTTTCGTGTTTTATGTCCCCCAAGTCGGGTCAAGTGAGTGGGTATTGGGTTAGATCCGAATTGGGCCCGAAATTCTTGAACTGATAAGTTGCAGAATGCTTCGCTCACCGTCGCCGCGGCGAGCTGCTGTTGCTTCTGGAACTCTTCTGGCTTTCTCGCTGTGGGCTCGCCGTGGCTCACTCCTTCAGTTCTGCCTCTTTTGTTTGGCCTTTTTCTTCGTCCCAGGTCCGATCTTTTGGTCCTAAGCGACCCTGCAAGTGACAATAAGATAAAACCAAGATCAAATAGCCCTATAAATTAATTAATACAATTAATCTACAATTATGGCTAATTACTCCTAATTTTACACTCATTTCCCTTGAGAGTTTGGGATATTCAATTTGACATTATCAGACCAAAACTTGCATCTTAATCATGTTAATTGCCTCAATTTAAGCATATAAAAGCATTACAAATAAGAGATTTGTCAAAGCCCCTTCTGTTCTTCTTTTCTTTCACTAAAATTTTTGCCAGTTGGGTGGATTTTTCACTCTCTTCTTCTCTTTCGCTCTCTTCTCTCTCTCTCTTTGTTTTTTTTATGCCATTCTTCTCATCTTCTCCCTCTGCTTATTTTGCTTTACTGTCTTTTCTTTAGACGATGGTGTAAATTAGTAGTGTAAAATGTTTAATCTTTACTCTGCCCTTATTCTTTCTCTGCTCATGTGATTTTTCGATACATGCATTTAGATTATTGCTTGGCGAAATATATGCATGCTTTAATTTTTTTCAGGGATTATTTTGTTGAACATGTTAGGAAGCTTTTTCAGTTAAAATATTCGTTTTATTTTATTATTTTTTAGAGTTTCTAAAAATGGCATTTTTGAGTGCATTTATATGAATTATGGGCTAACTAATTATTATTAGATTCTTAGTCGGTATTCATTGTTTACAGCTTCTCTTCCCATCATAGCAATGTGTTTATTTTGGTTTGTTTAGAATGATCACTTTGGCTGTCACTGATTGTACATGTTTTTAATAAACTATGAGTTGAGCTGATTCCATGAACTGGTTTTATAGTTTGTATTTAGGGCAACTTTAAGGGATATGTTGTAGATTGATTAAATCTAAAAAAAATTTATGTGATAACATATTTTGCTGAAAATAGAAGCTTGCAGTAAATCTAAATGGAGTGTTAAGCTAAATATGGTCATATAAAGATTTAACAAATTACAAACGAATTTTTTTCTTCTTGGATTGGCTTTCATTTGGAAAGGGAAAATTTTAGTTGTATTATCACTTATTTCAATTTTGATGCTTTCAAGTCAAGAGGTGTTGTTAATTGGGTTTAAATTCTTGACATTTCTAAATTTCGAACGGTTTGCATTTATAACTAGCAACATAGTAAGAAAGTTTTAAAGACTTGTTTATATGTTGTAGGAATTTCAACAAGCATTATTCTGGTAGACATTTTGATCCTCCACTAAAAGACAAGTTAGAGAAGTCATTTAGGCACTTTTATAAAATTATTGTCTTTTAAAGCTGGATATGTGGGCTATAACTATGTTTTCTGCTGGTTAATATATGCCCTATGAATTCTGTTGTGGTGGGTTATGAAAATATAGAGTTGATTCTGTTTATATAGTTGGCTATCCATTTCTATGTTAAAAAGAGAGGGCCTTAAGTTTGGGAACATTCATTTTGTAGCCGTTATACTGCCGATTTTTTTTAAAACAATAAGGTAACATTGTAAGGTAGCTACCTAATGAGTTATTCATGTACATCTTATCGCCACTTTCCTTTAGTAGGTTATAATGTTAGATCAGAAATGGATGTCTTGTGATTGACGTTCAAAAGAATATATATATATATATGGAGCAAAATAGTTTATTGAATTTGCTGTTGAGCATGTAGAGAATGCTAACAAAATTGTATGCCCTTGTATGTCGTGTTTGTATGGAAAGCGTCTTCGTCCCCTTGAATTGTTGGGTCATTTAATTTGTCATGGAATCGATCCGTCTTATACACGATAGATAAAGCATGGTGAGACCTATGAAGATAAATGCGGAAACTGGGTACCTAATGTTAGTAGCGCTTCAAATGTGCTTGACACAGACATGTGTGATGAGAGCGGTGATCTTGAAGAAATGTTGAATGTGGTGGGTGAGGAGAATTCTGAAATGTTTCAGACACTGAAGAGCGATGCAGAGTCGCCTTTGTATGTGAGATGCAGCAAATACACAAGATTGCGTGCGGTGCTCAAATTGTATAACTTAAAGGCGCGATACGGTTGGACTGATGCAAGTTTCACCGTGCTACTTTTTGCTCTACAAGATAACTCCCAGAAGCGAACATACTCTCTTCAAAAACATACGAGGCAAAGCGAATTCTCCAGTCGACTGGTATGAAATATGAGAAAATACAAGCATGTCCCGACGACTGTATTTTATTCCGAAACTAGTATGCATCGTTGGAGAAGTTTCCGAAATGCAACACATATCGGTATGGAAAGAAAGGTACGAGTCCTTCTAAAGTCTTGTGGTACTTTCCGATCATTCCAAGATTCAAGCGCATCTTCAACAATGCGGATGTTGCAAAGCTTTTGACATGGCACACTGATGAGAGGATTAAAGACATCAAGCTTAGACACCCTGCAGATGCCCCCCAATGGAAAAAAATTGATTGCAAACATCCTGAGTTCGGTGAAGAACCAAGAAACCTACGGCTTGCATTGGTGATAAGCTCCTAAATTTCATACAATATCATCATATTTTACCCCACACTTGTAAATAAAATGGTGAAAAGAGAACAAAAGCTAATAAAAAAAGAGGGCAAAGAAAGATCTTTGATTTGTATGAAATTTGGAGCTTAATGATTTTATATACTTGAGTCAATTGTAAAACTCATCAACCCTTTTTCTTTCTTGCATAGGAAGATGCGATCAAATGAAAAAGCCTAGAGGAAACAAGAACAAAAATGGAACAAAAGGAGAGCTGAGAAAAAGAACAAAGGATCAGAAACAATGTGACCTCACCGTGGGCTCGCCACGGCGAGATCATGGCAAGCTTGTGATAATTCTGCCTCTCAATTCATGCTGGCTCATCGTGGCTTTGCCACAGCGAGCCCACGGCGAAAAGACCCAATGCTGCAAGTTTTAATTAAAACCAGCTGACTGAAAATGGGATAAAAGAAGTTTTCTGAAGAAATGACGAGAGAAAGCACAATTAGGCATATTTTGGGAGTCTTGGAGCTTGAAGAGAGGCTTGGGAAGTTCTAGGAATCTTGGAGGGCCTTGATGGAGAGATTCAAGTTTCATACATCTTGGTTTCCTTTCTCCTTCCTTCTTCTCCATTTTGCTGTCATGAACTCTATCTTAATTTTTATTTTTGTTTTTCATACATCCATGTGTAACTAAAACCCTTTTCTAGGGTTACTTTGAACCATTTGATGGATTGAACCTTGTATTTCCTTTCTTAGATGTATTGAATGAATGTTTATGTGTGAATTTTCATCTTGCTCTTAACTATACAAGTGCTTGATCACCACTTGATGTGTTAAATGAAATATGGCTTGAGAAAGAGTATTTTGTTTTAGAACTTGGGTGAAATCATGTTAGACTTGAAGTTTATGGTTTTAAATGGATGGTTAGTTGGTAATATAGAGATATAATTACTAACCTAACATTGTTCATACGAGGTTGGTGGAGTATTTATGACTTGCATTAATTGAGGCAAGAGGTTGTGCAATTAATGCAAGTATAAATTTTATTTTGACTTGAGAATGCTTCTTTAAATGAAATTGAACCTTGGATTCACACATTAATTCATTAGAATGCAAAAAGGAAAGGAATTTATTAGTTCATAAAGTTAAATGGGGATAAGTGACCCTAGGCCTTCTTATTCATTCTTGACAAGTGTTTTCTAAATCATCTCTCTATTTTATAACTTTTTGTGACCCTTAAATAGAAGTAGACTCTTAATATTAATCTTTTACATGTTAAATCTTCAGACCAAAATTTGCTTTAGCTCAACTTAATTTAATTTACTAAGCCTTCTGTTTGATCGCATTTGTAATCAAATCCCTGTGGGAACGATACTTTCTTATCACTTTATTACTTGGCGCGACCCATGCTCTTGCGGTGTGAACAATTGTCAACCGATGGAATCAATCCACATGGAGTTCAGAGTAGTACTCACAGCACATGGCTAGTGATTCTAATGATATACAACCTCCCCCAAATTTGATCATGAAATGCAAATTTATGATGCTTTCTATGCTTATTTCTCGGCCTAGATAGCCTAACAATGATATAGACGTATACTTGGATTCTTCAATTGAAGACCTGAAGCATATGTGGAATTTGGGTGAGATGGTTTTTGATGGCTGTAAGGAAGAAATTTTTTAACTGAAAGCCATGTTGGCACAATAAATGATTTCCCAGCATATGGTAATTTGTCCTAATACATCATCAAAGGATATGGTATGTGCCCTTTATGTGAAGATGATACCCATTCGATGTGACTGGATCATTGCAAGAAAAACTTTTACATGGGACATCAAAGGTTCTTACCATTAAAACATCGTTGGCAGAGGTGGAAGAAGGAATTTAATGGGAGCTTAAAAAAAGCTAGACCATCGAGGATATTGACCGGGGATAACATTTTTGAAAAGGTGAACTCGTTGGAGAATGATTTTGGCAAGTCTTTTGCTAAAATTGTGTTGACAAGTGGCTGGAAGAAGAGATCCATATTCTTCGAACTCTCATATTGGAAGTCCTTATATGTTAGACACTTTCTTGATGTGATGCATATTGAAAAGAACATATGTGATAACCTAATTGACACGTTACTAAATATGCAAGGAAAAGTAAGGATGGTGTCAATTCAATGTTAGATATGCTCAAGTTGGGAATAAGACAAGAGCTGGCACTTGTCGAGAGAGGATACCGCACTTATTTATCTCTAGCATCTTACACCCTTTCGTGGAAAGAGAAAAGATCATTCTGTGAGTTTCTGAATGGAATCAAAGTTCCCGAAGGCTACTCCTCAAATGTAAAGAACCTTGTATCCATGAAAGAGTTGAAGTTGAAGTACCTGAAATCTCATGATTGTCACGTCCTAATGCAAAATTTCTTACCGGTTGGCATACGCAGCATTTTACCCAAGAAACTGTAGAGCACTATCACTAGACTATGTATGTTCTTCAAGTTCATTTATAGTAAAGTGGTTGATACAATAAAGTTGCAGGATTTCCCCCTTCATTCTTTGACATCATGGTTCATCTTACTGTACACTTGGTCAAAGAGGTTCAATTATGTGGCCCAGTTTACTTGAGATGTATGTACCTAATTGAGCAGTTCATGAAAGTTTTAAAGGGGTATGTTAAAAATAGATATCGACCAGAGGGGTGTATTACTGAACGATACATCATTGAAGAAGCGAGTGATTTGTGTGCCGATTACTTATCAAATGTTGAACTTGTTGGTTTGTCAAAGTCTCATCACAATGGGTGATTAACAGGGAAAGGAATAAGTGGGTTCAAGTTAATACGCATTTCGAATGTTGAAAGGGAGCTAGCTCACTTGTATATTCTTCACAACACTCTTGAGGTTGAACCATTCATTGAAGAACACAAAAAACTCCTTCAGGAAATACACGGTGATAAAAATGAGAGTTTGATTACAAAGGAGCACAACAAACATTTCATTAGATGGTTCAATGCGCGCATTTGTCAGCAAGTTGAGCTTAATGCTGGATCAGTTTGTGAAAGATTGTTCTAGTTATTGAAAGGATTAGGTTTGCACGTATTTTCTTACACCACCTATGCAATCAATGGTTACACATTCTATACAAAAGGCCAGGATGAAAAAGGCACAATGCAAAATAGTGGAGTCACACTTGTTGTCGAGGTATAGCATATATCCAGTGCGAGAGATACAAATCCCATATATGCGCAGATGGCATACTTTCGTGTGATTGATTGCATTTGGGAGTTAAATTACACCATGTTCAGAGTTCCTATGTTGCGATGTCAGTGGGTTAACAACCATAGTGGACGGCGGTTAGATGAATTTGGGTTTATATCGGTCGACCTTTCTAAAGTTGGATATAAGGATAATCCTTACATTCTACCGTCTCAAGTAGCACAAGTGTTTTATATTGCAAACCCTTCTAAGAAGAATTGGTCAATTGTCATGCAGTCGAACAAAAATTATGCCGAACAAGTTGATGATGAAAGTAGTGATGATGATATGAATATGATAGAAGAGGATCCTTCCTTTGAGACATTATTGTTAGAAGACTTTGATGCAGACGGATATGATGACGAAGATGGACTTGTTTATGTAAAGCGTGATCATGAAGAAGGCATTTGGGTCAACACAACCCTAAATCCAACAAAAAAGAGGAAGCAAACAATTTTAGATAATATAACAAAGAGGAAAAAGTGACGAAAGCCCTCATATTGATTTAAGTTTGTATGTATTTCCGTTTTACACTATGAATTATTTCATTTAATTTGCATACACTTAGCATCATTATATGCATATGCACTAAAATCATGTCTTGTTTAATTATTTTACAGGATAATAGATCCCCCCTTAAATGAGGAAGAAGAAGCATAACCTAGTACACCGGTAGATATCGGGTAAAGCAGCTTTTGAGGAGGATGTTCGTCGTGGCAAGACCATTATGCGTAAACTCCTTAGATGCAAAGCTCTGGGAGAAAAGACTAAAATTAAATGGAATGACAATGACCAAGTAATCGGAAAGACTGTGAAGGACCTCTCAAGTTTCATTGGGTGCCCTGTTCGGCAGAAAGTGCCTATTACTGTTATGGATTGGAGAAAAAAGAGGGACAGACATGATGAGGTTTTGTTAGAGATTCAGGTAAGCTACTTTTTTACAATTAAGTTTAATTTTGTCATGATAACATTGTAACTAACAAATTTAATATGATTTCTGTTGTTACAGACCGTGTTTGGTATCAATGATATTCATAGGGAGTATGTGCTGAAGAAAGCTTCAAAATGCATAGGAATTTTCGTTCAACTTTGACCAAGTTTTATCTGAGAGATGAAAACGGGGAGATCGTTTCAACACCCGCATCTTCATACGTAGGGTCAATTACTCAAGAACAATGGGATGCATTTGTCCAATCACATCTGACTAAGGAGTTTAAGGAAAGAAGTAAAAAAAATAGCCAAGCAGCTAAAAGGTGTGAGTATCTGTATTTAAGCGAACGAAAGACATTTCCAGAATTGGAGTATGATATGGTATGTTAGTAATGCTTTTGGTTCCAAAATTATGAATAAATGTTTACGTAATTACTTTATACGTTTACCTGGTTTACCTTGACAAATTCAGGAACAGGGCCTAAAAGGTAAACCACCAAGGCATGAGGTCTGGATCAGGGGACACTCAAAAAAGGACAGTACCATTGTTCATGAAGAGGTCAGAAGAGTCATGAACGATGTGTAAGTCAATCTCTTGGACTTTGTAACATTTTTTAACTAGTGACTTTGCTAAGTTAATAACTAATAATCCTTTCTTCTTGTTATAGGATATGTTAACACAAGAATCTCTTGATGAGGTCAACAAATTTGGCCCTGGTGATTTCCTGAGCAGAGCACTCAATCGCCCTGAGTATTCGGGCCGTGTTTGGGGCATAGGTGTAGGGGTCACGCCCTCATCTTATTTTGGCCACCAAAAGAGGGCATCAAAAGGCGAAGTTAGAGCATCAAAAGATGAAGTTCATACTCTGAGGGACGAGATGCTTGAGATGCACCGATGGAATGAGGAAATGCAATGACAGTACAAGCAGATGTTCAAATTTTACCAGCGAAATAATGTTGCATCACAAACGTCAAACTTCGTGCAATAAGGTAACGTTCCTTCCGTTGAAAGTCCAAGCATCAAGGATAGCTATACGATGCCTAGGGCCGAAATTCATCAGGTAATTCATTCATTTTCTACTTACAAACTTGCAGTGAAATTGTTATATTATCAATTGTGAGCTAATGTTGTCAACTCTTTTGTAGGGAGATTCAAAGTATAGGATGTATAAGGATCACTCTTTCAATAAAGTAGTTGCCATCGGCAAGGTCTACAATACTTCGAATATGACCCTGCACAACTCGCCATTTCCTAATAATGCACTAAGGGTCTTGATTGAATACTCCTGCAACAATGGAGCACCGTTACCATTCCCTGCTGATGAGATGACTAGAGTCGGAGAGGCTGTCGGTGCATTCGTTGCTTGGCCATTGGTTTAATTGAGCCAAAATCACAGGTGGTTATTTACTAATAACATTTACACTAGCATTCATTGTGTTGGAAGAACGCTCTTTTATTTACATCTTTGTTCAGGGTACACAATCTATTAGAAAGAAAGCACAAGTGGCTAATGTCAAAGGTACCGTTGGTTCAGCTGCTTAATTGAAGAAAAAGATTTCACGTACTGATCCATTGTCACAGGTGATTATTTACTAATTAATTTAATCTAGCATTCTTTTTATTGGAAGAAAATTTCAGACTTTCTATTTACATGGTTTGTAGGCAACAAAAGCGAAGGGCAAGAAGAAAGTATAAGTGATTGCTCCTGTTATTGAACTTACAAGCACCGAGACGCCAAATCGTGCTCGATTACGAGCATTTACAGCCATCGTATCTCCCAATTCTATTGGAATGATTCCATTCAACATGCATATATTTGGTGAGTCAAATATGAGTGAGCTTCTTTCTAGGGATCAGGTCATGGAGGTGCTTGATGAAGGATGGTTCAGTGCTACGGTTATCAATTTATGGATCAGGTATATATGCGTTTCCATTGTGGTTTCATTTAGTGTCATAAGTTTTACACTAATTGGGAGTTAGTATGGTTTCTATGAAGGCACCTGTATGAATATGTCATGATCGCCGGGGAGCATGTCTCATTCGAATTCATAAGCCCTTATGCAATAGCATATATTTCGGGCGCAAAACATGAGAAGCAGTCCAAAGCGATTGAAAAATGCTTTTCTTTAAAGACAACAGGTAGGACTTTATTCTTAGCTCCAATTAATATAGGGTAAGATATGCATTATAGGTTTCATTGTATTCTTAGCTCAAAGCATCATAGATATATATACTGACATAACGTTCTAAAACATTTTAGGGCACATTGGGTTTTGCTTGTCATCCATCCGACAACACAATTGGATCCCTTAATTTACTATTTGGATCTTGTGCAATTTGTTGAACTAGAAAATTGCCCAGCTTTGATCATCTTCAATGGGTAAGTGAATGTCAACATTCTTTGAATGCATTGTATCATTTGTCATTTTATGACCCTATCTAATAAAATTAATTTAATTTATTTTGTTTTCAGTGCATTGACTAGTTTTCAGTCCTCTGTTGACTTGAGTTATTCCAGAGCCCTTGACCAGAAAGATGCTTATCGGTGGCTCAAAGTCCAGGTTTTACAAGTTATTCAAATTTTAAAACAATATACTTAAACCATAATGTAAATGTTTCTCTTATGATATTTGGTGTTTTTTGTTACAGTGCCCCTTCCAACCCAATAACAACGACTGTGGATACTATGTGATGCAGTTTATGAGGGATGTCGTTACACATGATCAAAGTAGCATTCCATTGACAATAATTTTTATATTTTTCCAACTCTAATTGTGTTTGTACTTGTTAATAGATTCCAAATAAATTTAATTGTCATTTAAATATCTTTCTTTGTGTAGTATTACCCAGACACACGTTGCTTGATGTTGTCGAGGGAACAAATGAATACGCTAATTGAAGAATGGTGCACTTATGTACAACCTATTTTCTCTCAATATGTAAAAATGTAGATAGTATAGCTAGTAATATTCTTTTATTTCCAAATTAGAATGCTTGGTTTAATTGCACATTACTCTCTGGATGAGTCACCGGTGTATATGGATTGCCTGAAATTGTATAGAATTGCTGATATTTTAGAACTGATGTAGGTCGGTGTATATAAAATTAAATCAATTTTTTTAAAAAAAAATAGCGGCGCTTTTTAACATAGAGCACTGCTATAACCATTAAAAAAATTAAAAGAAAAGTCCTAAAGCGGCGCTATAACCATTAAGTGCCGCTTTAGGCCAGTTAAAATTTATTCATTTTTAAATTAACAGGCATACAGCGGCGCTTATCTTTGTTAAGTGCCTCTTTAGGCCAGTTCATTTTTTTTTTAAATTAACTGGCATACAGCGGCGCTTATGGCCTTTTCTTTTAATTTTTTTTAATGGTTATAGCTACACTTTGCACAAAGTAAGTGCTGCGTTAGGGTTAATGGCGTATCGCAGCGTTGGCTATAGCGGTGCTTAGAAGCGGTAGCGTCGCTAATGAGCCAAAAAAAGCGCCGCTATAGCCCATTTCTATTGTAATGTTCTATGCTTTCAATGGACTTTTAATTATACTTATAAATCGCCTACTAACAACTGAACTAATATTTATTGTCATATTGTCTTTGCTTTTAGTTCTTATACTTGTTAGTCTCGTGCTTTTCTCTTTGTATCAAAAAAGGATAAAAATAAAAAGATTCGATACTATCATTTTTCTATAACCTAGTTAATTTCTTGACTATTGAAAATTGGAAGCTACATAAGAAGTACTTATTGTAAAAAGCTTATTATTTCCAAATGGTTTAGCTCGTATACTTTTCAAATGAGTTGTTAAATGTTTGTCTCCTATATTTACAAATGCTTCTAATTTTTAACATTCACCAATTATATCAGAGCAATAGTTCAGTCTAATGGTGGCTCCAGACTGAACTATTATTTCTGTCTCCTCAATTATTTTTATTTTCATTCAGAACTAGGGTTCTTTTGTGAAATTTGTGGGATTCAGAGTTTTTAAAGTGTAATTAATCTATTATGAGGTTCTAGAATGCTACGTTTCTTACAAGTATCTGAAATTACATTAAATATTTTAAATTTTGATAATTATCAGGGAAAGGGACTACCAAATCTAATTGGCACAAAACTATCACTAAAATGAGGTCACTTAATTGACAATGCTTCTCTATATGATGAATTATTCAAATATGTTGAATTTATTAGCTTAGAATAATTGCACATAGAGAAAAAGATGGCAAAAGGAGAATATAAATTTTATTTAATTTATTTATCTGATGCTTGACTATATATATTGACTTGGAAAATTGACCTTATCTCCCCCGTGTTAACATGTTAATAAATCATGGCCTTTTCTTAGGGTCTGGATTTTATGAAGAAGATGCATGATGGAAGTTGATAAGAAAATAGCTATAAAAAATATTTTTTCCCCAAGATTTTGTAAACTTTCTTTATGATAAGAACATGATACAATAATGCACCGTTTACTTAGAATATTTCTGTATGTAATGTTACCTCCTCACAGATTGTAAAGAAACTGTACATGTCCTGGAATTTCAGAAATCTTGTCATGGAGATTACTATCTATGGAGCGAAAAATGAGCTAGTCCAATCATTTCATTCCAAGAGAATGAGCTATCTGCTGTACACCAAACTACAACTATAACAATAACCCTTGTACCCTTACAAAAATAAAACTAGTTGGATACTTAATATAAAACTTAATTGTGGAGTTGATCTTTCTTCCAAGTATTATACTTATTTCCTGTATTTGTCAATCTTTTCCTAATTTATCTCTATTTATATTTCCTCAACAATAATCAAATAAGAAATAGATGGAGAGAATTAAGGATATGATTAGGGTGTTTAAGAAAAAATATTATGTTATATTAACTAATTTCTTCAATCACAAATCAGGTAGGGCCTTAAATTAAGAAAATGGGATAGTACAAAAATCATAAGAACTATTACTCAGCTTAGTAATTTGTATGAAATATTTCTAACATTTTATGGAGAAGAAAAGAAAAGATCCGTAATAAATATATTCGATGTTGAGTTAGAGTGGCAATTATTGAAGAGAAAAATGTTGAAAAATTATTTTGAGGTGATTTAGCATGTACAAAGATCATTGAATGAGTCAGTGAGGGTAGCATATTTAGTATAGAGTCTTATGAAAAAGGGTATTCGAAGACTAAAAAGAACACTCGCTAGTGTTATAAACTGAGACCTTTCAATTAACAATTAATTCAAACATTTAGTTGATAATAGAATACAATGGAGTTATGTGATCTATGAAACCGACTTCACCTATTAAGATAAGAGTTTTTTTGTTATTGTTGTTTCTATGTTCTATTATATAGAACAAGCTCCCCTTTGATGAGTATGGGGTGGGACTTAGTTCTTGAAAGAGAGAATTTCTTTATTCCACTTTGTGGCTTTGAACAATGAAGACAAGGTTAAAGGAGATGAAACCGAACAAAGTCTTCGTATGATGTTTGTTTTGATAAAATACAAAATTTCTATAGTAGTTGTGTTATCAATTCATACCTAGGTGTGTTATTTTTCAACATATCTATAACGTGGAATAAGCATATCACAGGTTAAACGTCAAGATTTTAATGGGATTTTACGCCAAAGAAGCCAGGTCTAACCTTCGTGTTTGGACCGATGTGTATGTTTTGAAAGTGTCTGTATGTTTTTTTCACGAATTTTTTGATAAAATGACAAAAGAAAACAGAAGGATATGTAATCAACAAAGGATTTGGTAACCATACAAGTTACGGAATTTATTACGGAAAATTCATTTATTAGCCTTAACCAAATTGAGTCATTTATCATTAGAAAAATATAACAAACAATCAAAATCCTTTATTTTTTTCAACTCTTTTTAAGTATATGAATAATGGAATTTGTTATAATGGCTTTCATGTTTTATATGACAGTCCAATATATGAAATTAAAATATAATAATTATAATCCTATGAACTAGGACCTTGACCCGTCATTAACTTGGTTTTTTTCCCCCGAATGAAAACCATTCATTTCATTGACAATCGCATCCAATTCTTACATCACTGAGATGATCTCTGAAATGCAAGAGTTCAACCTAAAATCTACATCTCATTAATTTTTTTTGGGGGGTTTGGGGAGGGGGGGGGGGGGGTGTTGCGCTTCACAAAATTGTATGGCTTTGAAGGATTTGGAACAATATTTCATCAACTCGACTATTATAATATTCCCTTCAAAATTGGGAGAAAAAACTGTAGACCATCTCAACATTTGAAGTTAAAACGTGAACAAAAACCTTGTCTAAGCCTTATCTGATTCCTCAAGCAAATTCTCACTTAATGTTGAATTTAGAGGTGATCGGTAATTAAGGGATTGTAAGAAATTAAAATAAGCATACTTAATGTCGAATTGCATATCGTACCCTGCAAGAAAGAAGATAATAATGCATCAGACTTTCTGATAAACACAGGATAATTATAAACCCCTTTGAGAAAAAATATCTTATCCTTACAATAATTTACAGCAATAGTACATCCTTTATCATCTGGACTCTGCCTCACATGATGGAACCACATACTTGGCCTGCATCAATACCATCATATGAGCCAAATCATTTATGATGATCCAACATCAGCATTTATCCTATAAGGTGGGGTTGGCTCATTTATAATGATACTTATACAGAAAATCTGCTAAACAAATGGAGCAACATATGCTACAAAAAGATGAGATAGAATGTTAAGCTTTTTGTTGACTGATTTAATTCTCAGCTCTGATGATGGACATCATTGTTCACATCAACTATCTAACAAAATAGAATAAAAATTATGAAATGTTCAAATAAAGCATGAAGCTCAAGTTCAATGAGATCTTTAATACAGATTTTTACATTGGTGTTGAAACTTAAAAGGAAGGTGCTCGGGCTAGGTCAGGCCATGTATAGTCATTTCTTTGACATTGTTTTTGTTTGAAAATGGTGCCATTGATTAATATATGAAACAGCAGAAAGGTGAAAATGCATGAATTGCTAGGAACCTAACATGGATTTAAGAAATGACTCTTGGTAAGCACAAGAAAGGTAGGATAACTTGCGGTTCTAATGAGTAGGTGATTCAAGCCACAACAAATAAATGCAACTTCATCTGAGTAAATAAATAACATCATAATGAACATTTCTCAGATTAAAATACAGAAGCCACTTGTCATGAGCTTATCATGTCAATACTCCACTTCAAAATCGAATTCTAGGATTTGGAGAAGTGATACTAAATGATCAGCTCATATAGGACATGAAAATACATGTCTATGGTCCTAGGAGAAAAATCTAAGAATGAAGATTCCATATTTAACAGGCCTATACATGATGGGATACAATAGGTCCAAATTTATTCACAGCAAACTTCATCTAAAGCATGGCTTCATAAATCTCTTCAATCAAAACTTCCTCAGGAATTCATTGTGCAATAATGCAGTAAAAAGATGTTTCTTCTGCAACATCCCTATTGGTGAATTTGGTCTCCAGGGCAAGCCCTATGAGGCATAACCTAGGGGCTGCGAGTCCAAATACCAGTTATAATTCATGCTTATCTAATCTAAATGTGTTTGAATTTAGCAGATAATGGAATGGCATAAAACTGAGGGTGCACTCTGCATTGGTGCATTTTCTACATAGATCATGCAGAACCCATGGATAAGGCTCAGCTGATATTAGGACACAGTTTAATATTTAAGAAACAGAGCTTATGTATTAAGCATATCTAGCTAAAATTAGGAGATCAAAACACAACAGAAGCTTACAAGTAGAGAATCTCGCCAGCCTTAACCGTGCACTGTAATGGCTCAGGGCCATTGAAATACAATGGGAACTTGGACATCTCATCATTTTTGATCTCTGGAGAAGGATAAGGATTCACACTACACCAAGGTACATATCTTAATGGCTTCTCAAGTTCCAAAGAGAACTCTCTGGTATCCTACGAATCATAACAGCAGCACTATTAAAGCTATTGAACTTTCAAAACTTACTTAATCAATGAGAAGAAACATCATACCCAAGAATATCTATAATGAGCAGCGGGGTATTCTCGAATGTACATGCGATGAACATCAGAGGGGGGCAACAGCAGAAAATGTTTCTCTCCAGTGACCACAGTATAGAGATTCTCATAGTGATCCTTGTGAAATGAAGTCTGAGAGTGCTGATTACCAATCCAGAGATTCACAGCTTCAGGAATGCAACCAAGAGCATCAGTGGCCCAGGGAATGTGGGGATCGCAATCGTCAGCCAAAGCTGAATACTCAGACCGAAAGCAGTCATTCTGCTGTTGCGCGTAGGCTACAAATCTCAGGTTTGAAGAACAATCTCTACCTCCAGAAGAAATAAGAGAGAGAGCTTCAGGAAAAGGCATGTTCTCAACGTGTGCAGAGGCGAAGCAGAGTGAAGTGGATGAAGAAGTGGTTTCTGAGAGAGGCAAAGCACCCTGGTGCTCGTGAGTGCCCAAAGGGACGAGGGCGTCGGCACATCCATTGGGTGTGAGGTGGATGGAGACAGATGAGGAGGAAAGAACATGCGTGAGATAGGAGTGGTTAGTCCAGGAACGAAGGGCAGGCCAGTGGTTAATGGCATTGGAGATGATGCAAGGCTTGTTAGGGGCAATGAAGCTTCTGAGGAATTCAACTGGGGTTGGAGGGGATTCTAGCCTCTCAACTCTGGAAGAGTTACCCAAGCTCAGATCCCTCACATCGTTCCACAAAGCCTCAATTTCCTTCATGTAAAATGAATAAACTGAGATCTCAAAGTTTGAGTCCTTATGAGCAATCAGCTGTGAATTGTTGAGCTTGGCTGCTGTACTCGGGATCTTGAATAGGCAAAAGCACCATGCCGTCAATTGTTTCCTTTTTTTTTTTTGTTCTTTTATTCCAGCCTCCCATATATGACCCTAAAATTCATGGTAAGTAGGAAATTAAAGAGTAATCTGAGAATTCATAAACATTTTATGCAATTCCTGAAAAACCTATAAGATAAGCACCCTTTCTTTCATTGGACATGTGCATGGCTAAGTGAATAACCAAACAATCTATTTCCGAAAGTTTCAGATATAGAGGTCAAGAAAGCATTGAAGCTTAAAAGAATTTACCCACAATTTTCATGCCATTTCAACAAAAAACAAAATAAGAGCTCTGCAATAAAAATGAAAGCTTAAAGCCTGTATCAATTTATCAAAGCTTCTCCCTCACTTTGGACTTAAAGTGGACATTGTCTTCAATGTCTAAACAAGAACAATAGGGGATGAAAAAAAGGCATTCACAATTTACAGCCATATTTACATGCTATCAACAAAAGAATAGTAATACAAACCCTGTCAGAAAACTTACAAATATTCTATTGTCATCAAACATTGTGATCAAACAGCATTGTACTTTGAAATTATAATCGAACAGTGCAACTGTACTATTATCAATTTTGCACAATCACAACTGAACTTCAATGAACTGAACTTAATCACAACTGATCTAAGCATAATTTTTTTTTGGAGTCAATCCAAGCTTAAACATCATACAAACGGATCATCTCAAGAGTAACGGAAATGTAAGAGTAAATTAAGATTCAAATCAAGCATATCCATGACTAAGAACAAGTTTATTACCCATCTAAACAATCCAAGCAATCCTCACAAGAGTAAGAAAAGAAAGATCACCAAAAGGAACAGTTTTAAAATATAGTACAAAGCCACAAATAATGAAAACAGATATAAGAACATTATTAATATATATATATATATATATAAATTCAAACGAAATAGCAAGCAGTCATCAATCAAATCACATTTGAATTTCAAACCCATAAAACAGGGGCCATGCACACACACAAAACAACAGTTCAACAAGCAAAATCAACAAGAAACGTCCTGAGGTGAAATCCAAAACGCCCCAAGAGCTTACTCACCTAATCAAAGAAAGAAAAACTAACAAGCTTAACAAAATTGAAATACAAACTAACCATATCTTAAAAGAAAAATCACTCAATAAAAACTAAATCCCAAGAAAAATTAAATAAGAGAGACAGCCACAAACTGAGCTCAATTCAAACAAAATTGCCCAAATCAAAATTTGCATCAACCATTATGATTACCCCATTGCAAACCAATAATAACCACAACCATTATTCACCTCTAAATAAGTACTAATCCTCATATAAGTTTCACTCAGCAGAGCATGCAATCCATAAAATCCAAAATTTGACTCCCAATTCAGATTAAACAAAGCTTTTTTTTTTTGGGGTCAAAAGACTAAACTAAGCTTTAAGAACTCAAGCTCTATAACAATCCAGGCAAAAAGCAGACAGCAAATCCAGTACCTACTTTTAATGCTAGAATTTTAATGCCTCAGAAAATCAGAATAGGAAAGTGAGTTCAAAGAATTACCTTGATTAGGCAAACAAAACAGAGGAAGCAAGAAAGGAGGTGGGTCCTCGAGTTGAGATTGCAGGTAGCGAATCTTGACTAAAGGCGTGACTTTCGGATGCAGAAGGCGAACCAAGAGAAGAAACGAAGTAACGGGAAATAAAATATTGAAGCGGATGTGAAGAAACGATGGATTTCGGAGGTGAAGAAGGAGACGGCGGCGACAATGGAGCTCTGAGGTAGAAGTGGGAAATGCTGAGATTGAATGTCTGTATGAAATAACGACGTCGTACTGCATTTTTAGATAGATCGGGACTGTTCATTTATTGGACGGTATAGATTGGCTCATTTAACAAAAGAATTTTGTGGCTTCATATTGCTAGAAATTCTTGGGTATTCTAATTAAGGGCCCGTTTAGTATGGTTGAATTGGGCTTGTGGAAATGGAAATGGAATCCAATTCTATATAGTAAGTTTGTTTGGTAATATGAAATTTGTTGACAATTCCATTTCCACATGGAATCAAATATAGCTCAATTCCATCCTATCAATTCAACCAAAATTTGTCAGTTTTGCAATTCCATCAAAGCATCTTCCTATATTACCCTTGTTAGAATCTTAAGTTTTGATAAGGACTGAACCCATTATAAGTAAAATGAACAATTATTATAGAACTTAGTCTGGAATGAATTGAGATAAGAATCATGTTAAATGACTAAGTACAAGAGTGTAGGTTACCTTAACATTGAACTAGTAAAATCCTATAGGTAACAGATAATCTATTGCTAAGGTAGAGCCTATCGATAACAAATGGAAAGTTTAGGATAACAATAGCTAATGAAAACTTAGCAATAATCTGAAGAAAAGTCAATATCTCTATCGCTAAGACCTTCACTATCGCTAATACAATGAGTAGAGCTAGCCTAAGCAAGTAAAGAACAATAGATCTCTATCGCTAAGTATATCATTATCGCTAAGATCCCACAGACAACATGGATAGCACAAAGGGGAGAATGCTTGAACGTTGAGCTAATGAAATAAACTAGCGATAACATAGTCACTAGCGATAACATGATTAGCTATCGATAGACAAATACTTGTTGAAATAACTTAGACATTCTAATAGCTACTGCGCTGTCTCTAAACATTGAGCTAATGTATTTCACTAGCGATAACACCTACTGTGCTTCACATGAATACTTGTTTAACTAACAGCTAAGTGCAGGACTCACACTATTAAGCTAGCAATAGCCAAGGGAGCTAGCGCTACTGAAAAAGCTGCTATGCAAGTACAATGTTGCAGGTGATCGTTGCTCAGACTCTATCTCTCTTAGCTCACCCTCTGCAAGAATTAAATGAAGCAAGATAAGAAAGTTGACGAAGATGAAGAACAACATTAATTGCCAATGGCTAAGAGCTCCCAACGACTAAATTCAAAAGGCCTCTTGGAGCTGAAAGAGAAGGCAAGCTGTGAAGAGTTATAAATATCAAGCTTTGACATTTATGAAGAACTAGACAAACTGACTCACACACATAGAGACGAACTAGCATTCAATATTCTTATCTACTCTCTGCTCACAAAAGCTCAAAGTTTTTATTACTCTTAGTGAGATTATTTGTACTTAAGTGTTTATCAAAATCCGTTCATTGAGTGAACTCATTAATTGAAATCCTCTACTGTTTGAGGTTGTTCTAAAGCTTGGGGCTTTAGGACAAGGGTTGTGTCCTTACAAGTTGTAAGGGGGAGCGTTTAGAAGAAAAGTCTAAAGCTTTGTTTGTAAAGGTTGGCAGGTGAACCCGTGTTTGTAAAACCTGTGGTATAGTGGAACCCAACGAGGAGTTGGAGAACTGGATGTAGGCATTGTGTTGGCCGAACCAGTATAAAGATTGTCTTGTGTTTCTAAGCTTTAATTTTTAAAAGCACAATTCACCCCCTCTTGTGCGTTTTTGCCATTCTCATTTGGTATCAGAGCGCGTCTTCTCCTTTTTTATTCCAACGAGTCTGAGAAGAAAAGATCAAGATGGCATCGTACGAGAATATTCTGCCAGAAGGAAGCTCCATTAACAAACCCCCTGGTTTTGATGCTAAACATTATACCTTTTGGAAACTCAAAATGAAGATCTACATCAAAGCAAATGGGTATAAGTTGTGAAAGATTATAGAAGAAGGGGATATTGTGCCTACAAATATTTTAGGCAATCCAAAGAGTGAAAATGAATTTACTCATGAAGACATTGCTGATCTCAAGTTGAACAGCAAGGCAATTCTCATGATTCAAAGCGCTCTCAGTCAGACTGAGTTCTTCAGAATCGCCACTTGAACACTGCTAAAGAAATGTGGGAAGCTTTGCAGATTGCTCATGAAGGAACCTCTAGAGTGAAGGACAGAAGAGTGGAAATGCTTATTGAGGAGTTCCACAAGTTTGAAATGAAAAAGGGAGAAAAGATAAGAGATCTGGAGATCAGATTCACTCATCTCATCAACAATCTTGCTGCTCTAGGAAGAAAAATTTCAGAGAAAGAGCAAGTCAACAAGATCCTAAAAGTATTAAAGGGTGATTGGCTCATGAAGGTCACTGCTATTCAAGAAATGCAAGGAGAATCAACCAGGTCCATCACGGCCTTGTTTGGTAGTCTTGCTGAGTATGAGCCAACCTTGACAGCTCAAAGGGAAGCTCATGGAAACCCTAAAAAGAAGTCTCTGGTCATTTCAAAGCTGAGTGCCCAAGTCTTCAGAGATTCAAGGAAAAGGAGAAAAAGAAGGAGAAGTCCTTTGGAAAGAAGAAAGCCTATGTATCATCCATCTGGGGTAATAGTTCAGATGAGGAAGCTAGCGATAATGAAGGGTGTGCAAATCTCTGCCTAGTTGCTTAAGAGGAGCAAAGTGACTCTGAGTTTGTGCAAGTGTGCCTTAAAGCATCCAACAAAGGAAAGTGGTACATTGATAGTGGATGCTCAAGGCATATGACTGGTGACAAGGACAAGTTCAACAATCTAGTGATAAAAGATAGAGCCAAAGTCAGTTTTGGTGGAAATCAAAGTGGAAAGATCACTGGAGTTGGTGAAGTTGGTCCTGTCAAAGATGTTTACCTAGTGGATGGTCTCTGCCATAACTTGCTAAGTGTCAGCCAAAGCACTGACCATGGTAACTGGGTAATTTTTTATTCCAATGAATGTCTTATTGTTGATAAAAAGGATTTAGATATAAATAAAACTAAGCTTAAGTGTAAGCTAAAAGCAAATAGAAATGGTAACTTATACACTTTAGATTTATACCAACAACTTGAAGAAAAATGTTTTATTTCAAATGATGAAACTTGTTGGCTATGGCATAAGAGACTAACTCATGTGAATTTTACTCAACTTGATAAGTTAGTTAAAAAGGAGCTAGTCATAGGAATTCCTAGTTTTAGGGCTAAGCATGATTTAATTTGTGAATCTTTCCAAAGGGGTAAACAAACAAAGTCTTCATTTAAAACCAAGAAGATAGTTTCCACAAGTAGGCCATTGGAACTAATCCACATGGATTTAGTTGGGCCTGCAAGAGTGAAAAGTCTAGGTGGAAGTCTATCTACTCTTGTAGTTGTGGATGACTATTTAAGGTTTACTTGGACTATGTTTCTTTCCTCAAAGCATGAAACTTTTGATGCCTTTTATGTGCTTGCTAAGAAATTGCAGAATGAAAAAGGCACCAAGATTGTAGCAATAAGGACTGATCATGAAGGAGATTTTGAGAACAAGGAGTTCATGGAGCTGTGTGATGAAAGTGGTATTGAACACAACTTCTCTGTCCCACGTACTCCTAAGCAAAATGGTGTTGTTGAGAGGAAGAATAGAGTGCTCACAGAAATGGCAAGAAGCATGCTGAATGAGAAACAAGTGTCTCAAATGTTTTGGGTAGATGCAATGAGCACATCATGCTACATCTCAAATAGAGCATATATCAGAAAGGGGATGGAGAAAACTCCATATGAGCTCTACAAGGGAAGAAAGCCCAACATCAGTCATATGAGGATCTTTGGATTTAAGTGCTACATTCACAACAATGGGAAGGTAAACTTAGGTAAATTTGACCCTAAATCTGACATTGGCATATTCATAGGTTACTCTAATAGGAGTAAAGCATATAGAGTCTATAATAAAAGAACTCAAACTGTTGAAGAGTCAATGCATGTAGTATTTGATGACACTCCTCATGAAAAGCAACATTGTGTAGATGAGGATGAAGATTTTTCAAAATTTTTAAGGCCTCCACTATCGATAGCACCAAAGCCATCGATAGCGAATACTGAAGAAAATGATAGAGATGATCAAGATGAAGCTAAAGATGATCAAGATGAAGCTAATAAGCCTCAATCTTCCATAAGACATCTTAAGCACCATCCTCCTGAACAAATAATTGGAGAAATGTCAAAGGGTGTTAGAACCAGAAGGCAACTACAAAATGAAATGGAATTTTCTGCCTTTATTTCTGAAATTGAACCAACCTGTGTTGATGAAGCTCTTGTTGACTGTGACTGATAGTTGCAATGCAGGAAGAACTTAATCAATTTAAAAGGAATGAAGTTTGGGATTTAGTAACTAGACCAAGAAATCATCCTATTATTGGTACTAAATGGGTTTTCAAAAACAAACTTGATGAAGCTTGTCAAATTGTCAAAAATAAAGCCAGATTAGTTGCCAAAGGGTATAACCAAGAAGAAGGCATTGATCATGAAGAAACCTTTGCTCCAGTTGAAAGAATTGAAGCAATAAGGATTCTTCTAGCTTTTGCATCCATAAAAAATATTAAACTTTATCAAATGGATGTTAAGAGTGCCTTTCTTAATGGCTATATCAAAGAAGAGGTATATGTAGAACAACATCCTGGTTTTGAAGAAAACTCTAAGCCTGACCATGTTTACAAACTTAAAAAGGCTCTTTATGGTCTTAAACAAGCACCTAGAGCTTGGTATGGGAGGCTTATTACATTTCTACTTGAAAAAGGCTTTTCTAGAGGAAAATTAGATACTACTTTATTCATCATGCATAAAGATAAACATATGCTCATAGTTCAAATTTATGTTGATGATATTATCTTTGGTGCAACTAATGAAAAGCTTTGTGAAGAGTTTGCTAAGATGATGCAGGGTGAATTTGAAATGTCTATGATGGGAGAATTAACATTCTTCCTAGGCCTGCAGATAAAGCAAAAGAAAGATGGCATCTTCATCTCCCAGACCAAGTATTGTAAGGAGATTCTCAATAAGTTTTGGATGGAACAATCTAAAGATGAGGACACTCTCATGAGTATCTGTGACAGCTTAGATGAAGATGTCAAGGGCAAAGTAGTTAGTCAATCTCATTATAGAGGGATTATAGGATCTTTACTTTATCTAACTGCTAGTAGGCCTGATATTCAATTTAGTGTAGGAATGTGTGCTAGATATCCAGCAAATCCTAAAGAGTCCCACTTAACCAATGTAAAAAGAATTTTGCGATATTTACAAGGAACTCAAGAGCTTGGGCTGTGGTATCCCAAGGGAACTCAAGAGTACCTTCTTGCTTATTCTGACTCTGACCATGCAGGTTATAAGACAGATAGAAAAAGTACAAGTGGTCAATGTCAATTCCTTGGTGGGTGTTTGGTCTCTTGGGCTAGCAAGAAGCAGAATTGTGTCTCCCTTTCATCAATAGATGCTGAATATATTGCAGCAGCAAGTTGTTGTGCTCAAGTCTTATGGCTTAAGCATCAACTAAGAGATATGGGTTTGGAATTCCCATAAGTGCCTATTCTCTATGACAACACCAGCACAATAAGCTTGGCCAAGAATCCTGTTCATCATTCCAGAACCAAGCATATTGATGTGAGACATCACTTTCTAAGAGATCATGTTCAGAAGTAGGATGTCAAGGTGGAGTTTATCTCAACAAATTTGCAACTTGCTAATATCTTTACCAAACCTCTTGGGACAGACCAATTTAGCTTCATTAGAAGAGAATTAGGAATGGTGGATCCAAATGAGTTGTAAATATTTCTGACTTAACTCTTGATTTGATTTCATTTTACTCATATTGATCAATCCTAACTTAGGCATCGGAGTGCCAAATCTTAAGCTTTGTAGGACTGACCAATCAATAGTGAGTTTAACTATCGCTAGCATATGCAGGACAAAGCTAAGTTTGAGCTAAGATTGCCATCGCTAGTCAAAAGTATTATCGATAGCAAAGTCGACTATCGATAGCCGGAAGGAGTGAGTGATAAACCTAAGTCACTTACTCAGCGTGAGATCATGCATACTAGCGATAGCAGCTCTTGTTAGCGATAGCCAGTCACTTAAACAAGTCAGAATGCGAAACGTTGGCGAGTGTACTTCATTGTGGTAAACCCTAATCCCTTAAACCCTATAAAATTAGGTCATTTGCATTTGCATTCATCATTCACCAACACTTACACTTTCTCTTCTACTCCAAAACCTCTCTAATCACTCGAGCATACACATTTTCAAATCTCTCTTTTCCCTAAACCCTAAAATGCATAGAACCAAAGTTCCAAATGTCCAGGTAACCTCTAACGCTAATCCCTCCTCCTCATCCGCTAGAAAAAGATCGCGTGCCCAGAAAAATGTTTCATTCTCTAAAGAAGTGGTTGAAAGCAACCCCAAAAGACAAAAGGAAAACCTCCACTAGTCTACCCTACTTGGAAGACCCCCTTGAAGCTCCTCGCAGTTTCTTCGCAGAAAAGGGAACCCTAGATAGGGCTGCAGTATGGGTGGACTTGGAATACTTTAAGCAGCAAGGATTTGATTTAGATGCTTGGCTACTTCCCTACAAGAACTAGCTGAGTGTGAGGAATGACTACAATGAAGAGGTGCTGAGATCCTTCTACTCTAGTCTGAAGTCCGTTCCCGAATACAAGAAGGGGAAGCTTGTGAACATCTCTTTCGAAACCACTGTGAGAGGAAGAAGCTTCATTTTTGGATGGAGGGCTATCAACCAGATTTTGGGGATCTATGGGGAAGAATACAATAAATGGTATATGCCTGAGAAGTACCCAGACAAAGAGCTTGAGGAAATCTATGAGACAAACACCAACAAGCCAGCTGATATGCCAGTAATCAATAGGATCCTTCACTATGTCTACACAAGGATCATGACTCACAAGTCAGGGAACTTCAGCAGTTTTCTAAAGATTGACAACCCATGGTTGCCAAATCTCATTCAGAAGGTTCCCCTCAATCCAGGACAGTTGGTGAGCATGGAGATGCATAGGTTTCTGTCAGACAAATCTCCCAAGGCTCCTCTTCCCTAACCTCATATGGTATTTCACATCCTGGCATTTTTAAAGATCAAATCTTTAGGGGATGGAGAGAACAAGAAGTGCAAGCAGCTCACTATCACTACCATCAAGAAAATTGGCATTCCAGTGGGCGCCAATGGGGGTGTTTCTGCCTCACAATCTTCTCATGCTCCTTCTTCCTCAGTTCATCCTGACTCTGTTGAAAAAGAAACCCAGTCAAGAAGGGCTCATCCTCCTCCTCCTCCTGCTTCAGCAAAGTCCCCTGTTTTCTCAAGAGAAGCTATTGTGGAGATCATCTTCAGACTCTATGCCGAGTTCAACCTTGCCTTAGAAGCTCAGAAAGCAGAATTGATGAAGCCTATCCTAAAGCTTAAGGCACAAGTAAGGAATTTGGAAGAATGTCTCTGCCTTGTCCTTGAGGATATCCTGCACAAAGGTACATCATAAAACCACTCCCCTACACCATCTCAAAATAGCCAACACCATTCCCCCACTCATCACTCTCCCTCACCTACTCACCATTCCCCTTATCACCATTCTCCTACCCAGACTCACCAATCTCAAATTCCAGAAACCAGCCAAGTCCCAACACCTATAGAAACCCCTATCGCTAACCCCTCCCCTAGCGATAGTCACCACTCTCAAGACCCAACCTCACCACAAACTCCTATCGCTAACCCCTCTCCTAGCCATAGTAACCACAGCACCCACACTCCCCAAACCTCACAGCCAATCCCTATCGCTAATCCCTCTATTAGCGATATCACCCCTATCCCTACCACTTGCACTACTAACCCTCCTATCTCCTCTCCAAACCTTGACCGAACCATTATCCTTGGTGATGATGCCAAAAAGGGGGAGAAGAATATTGATACTTCCATGGTTGATGCTGAAGAAATTGAGGAAGTTTTCAGAGACATTGCTCGCAGCTACATGGAGTCTGAGGATCATAGGACCCCTCTTCCTCAAGCTTCCAAAGAGCCTCCTCCTCCTCAAGCTTCTGGTGCTCCTCCTCCTCCTCAAGAAAAAGACAAAGCTCAAGCTCCTAATGCTCCAGAAGTGGACATTTTTGCGGAAGCAGTTGTGATCACAAAGAAGCATGGAATTCCTCCAAGTGTCCTAACTGCAAAGCCTCTTCCAGTTTCTGTCATTCCTCCTGGAGCTGATGTTGAAATAATAATTAAGAACAAGCCTAGCACTGGAGATAAGTTTCAAGATGATATTCAAAAAATGCTAGTGCTTGAGGCTAAGAAAAACAAGAGCAAAGCTGAAGGGTTGAAAAGGGAAAGGACCAAGAGGAAAGCCAGAGAAGAAGTCACCTTCAAAGTTATCCCTATGGCTTCTCCTGAGGCTCCTAAGGAAAGAGCTCAAAGGATCAAGCGAGTGGCTCCTAGGAATCCTAAAGCATCTGAAAAGCCAGCTCCTCCTCCCAAATTCTCAAAAGAAGAAAAGAAGGCTATTACAGAGGCCTTGAGAAAGGAGAAGAAAGCTGCTGCTGAGGCAAAGAAGAAGGCAGAGAAAGAGGCTGCAGAAAGAAGAAAGAAATTAGCAAAGGAGATTGGTCGAGGGAAGAAAGCATGGGTATATAAAAGGAGGTTTCACAAGTCTAAGGCTGCCTCCAAAGAAGTCTCACTTGCTGAACCTTCTCAGACCATTGAGCAAGACAAATTCTTCTACTCTGATTCTTCTATTTCTGATGGACCTGACGAAGAATATATAACCTCAGCCTCTGGAGCAAAATATAACAATGAACCACCTCTAGCCTTTAGGAACCATTCTACATACATTTCATATTAGTTGATCCTAACAATTTTGATCCTGAAAAGATGTGATTATTTTTGCAAAGTCAATACAATTCATATGTTTGTTTTAATTTATGCTCTGTACATGTTTTATCTTATATCTGTTCTTACTTATGTTTTGTCATCATCAAAAAGGGGGAGAATGTTATAATCTTAAGTTTTGATGAGGACTGGACCCATAGATAACATAAGTAAATGAACAATTAGTATAAAACTTAGTCTGGAATGAATTGAGATAAGAATTATGTTAAATGACTAAGTAAAAGAGTGTAGGTTACCTTAACATTGAACTAGTAAAATCCTATAGGTAACAGATAATCTATCACTAAGCTAGAGCCTATCGATAACAAATGGAAAGCTTAGGATAACAATAGCTAATGAAGACTTAGCAACAATCTGAAGAAAAGTCAATATCTCTATCGCTAAGACATTCACTATCGCTAATACAATGAGTAGAGCTAGCCTAAGCAAGCAAAGAACAATATATCTCTACCGCTAAGTATATCACTATCGCTAAGATCCCACAGACAACATGGATAGCATAAAGGGGAGAATGCTTGAACGTTGAGCTAATGAAATAAACTAGCGATAACATAGTCACTAGCGATAACATGATTAGCTATCGATAGACAAATACTTGTTGAAATAACTTAGACATTCTAATAGCTACTACGCTGTCTCTGAACATTGAGCTAATGTATTTCACTAGCGATAACACCTACTGTGCTTCACATGAATACTTGTTTAACTAACAGCTAAGTGCAGGACTCACACTATTAAGCTAGCGATAGCCAAGGGAGCTAGCGCTACTGAAAAAGCTGCTATGCAAGTACAATGTTGCAGGTGATCCTTACTCACAGACTTTATCTCTCTTAGCTCACCCTCTGCAAGAATTAAATGAAGCAAGAGAAGAAAGTTGACGAAGATGAAGAACAACATTAATTGCCAACAGCTAAGAGCTCCCAACGACTAAATTTGAATGGCCTCTTGTAGCTGAAAGAGAAGGCAAACTGTGAAGAGTTATAAATATCAAGCTTTGAGCATTTATGAAGAACTAGACAAACTGACTCACACACACAGAGACAAACCAGCATTCAATATTCATATCTACTCTCTACTCACAAAAGCTCAAAGTTTTTATTACTCTTAATGAGATTATTTGTACTTAAGTGTTTATATCTACTCTCCGAACCAATATAAAGATTGTCTTGTGTTTCTAAGCTTTAAATTTTTAAAAGCACAATTCACCCCCTCTTGTGCGTTTTTGCCATTCTCAATCCTCTCATTCTCTCAGCTTTCCTCCTCGATAAAGCATCTTCCTATATTACTGAAGAGCACCGAAATGGGATTAAATCGGTGTAGTACCGCCTCGGATCTGCTCTTCAAGAATTTTAGACCCAAGGGGTAGTGGAAGCTATCCTCGGGTGTCTATTTCAAGGAGCCTATGTGCAATTAATTCCTAGTAACTAATGCAAACTAATTAAGACGGGTAAAAGCATTGTATTTGGGTTTTTCATAAGTGTAAAAAGTGTGTATGTTAAGGAAAACAATTAAAGATAGATTGGATAAAAGTGGGAGATTTAGATTAAATGAGATGGATATTCTTGGTGATATGAGACTTAAACAATCATTACTTCAATTAATTTTTGGGGAATTCTTTGGCTAATTAAAAGATCCCTAGAGGAATCCCTCTAGGCTAGGATTGGGTTGAGTGGATTAGTACCGGAATCCCGCTTACTAATCCCTCCAACACCAAGTTGATTAAGCCCAATAACCAAGTTGAATTTGCTAATTGCAAGGGGCTCCTAATCCAACAATAGGAATCCCTAATTGCCACTTAATTAATCCTAGGGTTTAAATTCATTATTGGAATCCCACATAATGAACCAAAACTTTCGGATTGAAGCCCAATGCCACTCATGTAATTAACAAGTTCAAGAGCCATTTTCCAAATGCAATTACATGATAACATGATCCATTAAGTGAGCATCCTCAAATAGCACAAAATCTTAACTTAAACATTCATTCAAAATGATGAATCCATACATTTGAACAATATCCAAGTCAATGAAGAACAATACCAAGCATACACAAATGGAAATATAGCTAAGAATGTTTCTACCACTCTCTAACAAAGGATAATTATGAACAACACATCCAATTGCATAAACAAAATCCTAGAATCCTAGAAATATGCAAATACAAGAGGAAGAGAGAGTAGGAGAACAAGAACTCCACTAGTGAAGCTCCAAGCTCATGTTGCCATCTCCACCACCAAGAATAGGGATCCTTAGTTACTGCCTCTCATGGAGAAATCACCAACAAAAGGAATGGAAGTGGAAGCCATGGTTGATTTTGTGGAAGATGGAAGAAATGGTGGTAGGGTTGAGAGAAAATGGGGTGGGAGATGAAATTGGGATTGAGAAGATGAAGGGAGTGAGGCTTTAGGTCGAAATATATGCTTAGGAACCGGGTATAGGTCATTCTAGGTTGGGTCTACCCATTTGGAACCCTAAAAACCCGAAATATCAGCAAAAATCGCGCATCAGAAAATCGCGTCTTCGCCGCGGCGGACAAGACAGAGAGGGGGGAAATGCTCACTGATTAGTCCGCCGTGGCAGACACATTTGTCTGCCGCAGCGAACAAGGCAGTGAGATATATCCCCTGTTTTGTCCACCTCCGGTTTTCCGTTGCTTGAATACTCTTCCGATTCCGGGTCATTCTTCATGCAAACTTCTTCCTTTCACCTTGAACCTTTCTCCTTTGGTCCTTGGGCGACCCTACAACAAAATTGTAATAAACAAGGATCAAAAAGTCTTAGAGATCAATTAATACAAACTAATCTCCAATTATGTCTAATTTGAGAGTGGCAATCGCACAAGAGGGGGGTGAATTGTGCTTCCGAAAATTAAAAACTACTTAATGCAACACAATCTTTATACTGGTTCGGCCAACACTGCCTACGTCCAGTTCTCCAACTCCTCGTTGGGTTCCACTAACCACAGGTTTTACAACATAGGTTCACCTGCCAACCTTTACAGAGTTATAGAATCTCTCTAAACACTCCCCCTTACTACATGTAAGGTTACTACCTTGTTCTCAAAGCACCAAGCTTTAGAACAACCTCAAACAGTAGAGGATTTCAATAATAAAGTTCACTGAATGAACAGATTATGATAATCACTTAAGTACAACTGAAATCACTAAGAACAATAAATACACAGATCAGGGAGCAATGAATGTGTTCGTGAATATTTGTTGTTTTTCGTCCATTCTCCATAAATGCTCAAGTTCTGTATTTATATCTTGTTCTCAGATTGCCTTTGCGTTCAAATTAATGAGGCCGTTTGAATATGGTCGTTAAGAGCTCATAGCCGTTGGCAATAAATGCAGTTTCTTCATCGAGGTTAACTTTCTGCTCTAGCTTCAACTACTCTTGCGTAGGGTGAGCTAAGAGAGATGTAGACTGAGCGTTCTGAGCATCTGTACGAACTGTACTTGCATAGCAGCTTTTTCAGTAGCACTAGCATGCTTTGCTATCGCTAACTGCATAGTATAATTCCTGCATGAGCTGTTAGCTATAACAAGTATTCATGTAATGCACAACGGATGTTATCGCAAGCTTAGTCTATTAGCTCAATGTATCAGCCTATCAGATTGTCTAAGTTATCACAATGGGCATTCTTCTATCGACAGCTAATCCCTTTATCGATAGTTACTTGTTTGCTCATTAGCTAAAGGATACTGAGCTTGCTGAATATTCTAAGTTATTTCAGGTATCCTGTTATCGATAGCTAATTCTGTTATCGCTAACAACTATGTTATCGCTAGTTAACTCATTTGCTCTCAGGCACTAGCTATCTGAATGTCTATTATCTGAAGTACTCTATTATCGATAGCTTAACCTATTATCGCTAGCTGATTCCATTAGTTCAAGGACTTGGTTCATTTTTCTGCTGGTTATTTATTCATGTTCTCAATGAACTTCTAGCGATAGGTTATTTCTTAGCGATAGTGAATGACTTAGTGATAGATATTAACTTTGTTATTTCTAAGTCTTCATTTGCTATGGCTCTTTGTCTATTAGCGATAGGCTCTAGATCTAGTGATAGTGATCTGTTACCTATTAGATTTTACTTGTTTAATTTCAAAGGTAACTTACACTTATTTTACTTATGTTATCTATGGTTCAGTCCTCATCAAAACTTAAGATTCTAACATAATTAACCTCATTTTCATGCTAATTCCACTTAAAGGCATATGATGTTCAATAAGCTTATATGGACCAAAATTGCATCTTAAATATGTTAAAAGCCTAATTTTTAGCATAACAAAACAATACAAATCCAAGGATTTGTCAACTCCCCCACACTTAAACCTTTGTACTCCCGGACAAAGACAAATTTCAAAGTTTTAAGCACAATGGATAAGCAAGGCATAAATGAGAACTTCTACATGCTAGATGAATATGAGTCAATGCAAATTGACAACCCTCCAACTAACAAGCAATGTGGAATGAAATGATGCTAAAGAGATAACTATGGATGTAGTGAATGCAATGTGGATGAGCAAAGGAGAAGGTCACTCAAGGATAAGTGTTTTGCTCTTCTCACCATATTGGGTTCATTTTCTACTCTCAAGATCTACTTAGAAGCATACTTTACCAAATGCTTGTAGGAATTCTAAGATCTCTACTTAAACACAGGAAGTGTAATGCATCAAACGGGCTTTTAGGGTTGTAATGATGGAGTAAGCTGAAAGTGGCAAAACGCACAAGAGGGGGGGGTGAATTGTGCTTTTTACAAATTAAACTTTAAAACACAAAGACAATCCTTTATACTGGTTCAGCCAAACACTGCCTACGTCCAGTTCTCCAACTCCTCGTTGGGTTCCACTAAACCACAGGTTTTACAACACAGGGTCACCTGCCAACCTTTACAATCACAGAGTTTTAGACTTCCTCTAAACGCTCCCCCTTACAAGTTGTAAGACTACAATCCTGTTCTAAAATCCCAGATTTTAGAACAACCTCAAACAGTAGAGGATTTCAATAAATGAGTTCACTAAATGAACAAATTTTGATAATCACTGAAGTACAATTAAACTCACTAAGAGTAATAAAACCTTGAGCAAAAAGTAGATAAGAATAATAAAAGAATGTTCGTCAGTTTGTTTGCTTCTTCATAAATGCTCAAGTCATGGCTTTTATATTTCTTCACAGATTTGCCTTTTTCTCTCAGCTTCATGAATCCGTTTGAATATATTGGTTGGGAGCTCCTAGCCGTTGGCATTAAATGCTGGTCTTCATTTCAGTCATCCTTCATCTCTTACTTCATTTAATTCTTGCAGAAGATGAGCTATGAGAGATAGAGTCTGTTTCTACCAACTCCCTGCAACATTGTACTTGTATAGTAGCTTTTTCAGTAGCGCTAGCATTTTAAGCTATCGCTAGTGTCATAGTGTTAGTCCTGCACTTAGACTGTTAGCTAAACAAGTATTTAGGTGAAGCATAGCTGGTGTTATCGCTAGAAGGATTCATTAGCTCAGTGTACATAGATAATATATCAGCTATCAGAATGACAAAGTTATCTCAGCAAATGATTTTATTATCGATAGCTAATCTCGTTATCGCTAGAGCCTATATTATCGCTAGTTCATTTCATTTGCTCTACTCAGCAACTTATCTGTATAGAGTTCTGCTATCGCTAGCTATTTATGTTATCGCTAGTGACTATGATCTAATACAGTTATTCTAATCAGTCTTAGCGATAGAGGCTTGTCTTAGAGATAATAAGCTAATGTTCTTTGCTTAGATTCTCAACCCATTCTATTTGCGATAGAGAAGTTCTTTAGCGATAGTTCTTTAAGTTTATTGCTAAGACCATTAGCTAATATTACCTTTATCTCTTCATCTATTAGCGATAGGCTTTCAGTCTAGCGATAGTGCGCCTGTTATCCATAGAACCTGACTAACGTTTAGATAACTTATATTTTTCCTTAGTCACTTCCCTTGATTCTTTTCTGACTAAGTTATATTCTTATCTGTTCATTTTGCTTATGCTATCTATAGGGATCAATCTTCATCAAAACTTAAGATTTCTAACATAAGCTACATGACATGATGAAATGAACGAAACATGATGTTGTGCATGATTGAATGCCTAATTAATCGCAAAACATTAGTTGCAACTTGCTAGTAACCACACATGCCTTATTTTGCACTTTTTGTAATTTTTCACATTTTCTTTTTCTTTTTCACTATTTTTTTCTTCTTTTTGTATTTTTGTTTTTCTCTATACATGGCATGCTTATGTACAACCAAGCAGTGGCATTTTTCTTTCATTTAATTCAATCAATGGTGCAACTTCACAAATTGGCATATTAATGCAAAATGTAACGCCTCGAATTTCCCTATTATACTATAACATTTTAATTGAATTACAACCACTATTTCAGTTCTGAAAGCCCGAAAATACGAATAAATTTAAACCTTTCTCTTTTTAAACAATGTTCCAACTTTATTGCAGTTGGAATGGGCTTTTCGAACAACTTAGAATTTAAAACTTTTTATAAAACAAAGTGGTTCATAAGACAATTAAAAATTCATTAATCCTCTTAAGGTATTTATTTTCAATTTACAGTACTTGGGAAATTTTAAATCCCTTTTATGAATTTATACAATTTTACTTTTTTATTCTTTCTACTGTTAATTTAATAACTTAAAATTACATCATATACAATTAACCTTACTTTTTATAACGTAATCCTAAATTCTGCATCTAATCTTCCTCCAGCTTTCCTGCCTTATCTCAATCATCTTACCATCTACCAGATTATTTGAAACAGCAATTTAACGCAGTTCATTTCATTCATTACCATGCATAATAATTAATAAAATATGTATAATTAAAAACTTGTCTGTATGGGTAGGGATGTTGCCCCTCTGTGAGCCCCCGCACTCATCCCATACAAGTAAACATTAACCTTGTTGCTAGTGCACTTAAGGCACTACTATGAGGTTTAACCTCTTGAATATAACCTTTCGGTCATAACTGAACTGTACTAGGGGTAGCTAGCCCTCTAGTCATCGAGTACTCAGATCCCATGAATATATCTGACAAGGTTAAAGCTACTATACATTTATAAAACATGCTATGCAATTATCATACATGATAAATGATATTGAATGAAACTGCTACCTGAATTCCAAGCTTAATCCTTAACCAGCTTCTTTCCTTTTCACTAACTTGCTGAGCTTATCCCATTATCACAACCTATTTATTTATCATATGAATAATAACGTAAATTAATACTTATACATTTATATTTAATTTGCGTCTCTCACGTTCCTATGTTACTACCATTCCCAGATCTAATATAGGATTAAATCCTAGTCTCTACTTTAATCATAATATCATTAGCTGGTACTATATAATCATTAACGATACACACATCCCTCTAAGACAGTAAATTCATAAATAGAGAAATATCATGAGTCTTTATCATACAAATTCAATTCAATTCTTACATCATTATTGTTTCTTCATCATTGATCAACAACTATCAAAACAAGAGAAGATTAAATTGAACTTCACATTAACCAAAGATAACAAAACATCAAATTCTATTATCACAATTTAATCATAGTTTATGATTGAAAATTCATATATCTCTTACACTCACCATTCTTAATCTCAACCAATATAAATAGAAAGACATCAGATTATCCCAACTACTTCTTAAATAAATAATCACACAATTGCCAATCAACATTGCACCAATACAACACAGTATAAACATAATAATTTCTTTGTTATTTTAAATTAACTTACATTGTTATCAATCAGCTATCCCTTTTAATTCAATTTACTTTCCATGTTTCTTAATAACTCATGCAACCACTTACTTAATATTTAAAGATCCAACTCACCATTTAAGTGTCCAAATACCACATTTCAAACATATTAAAGTAGGGACTTCCCTTCTAACTAATTAGTCCTATCTTAATTTAAATTCCTAAAACAATATTTTAAAAGACCTCAACTCTTAACCATATATGTGATTCATCTGATTCCCATTCATTTCTTCTTCAATTATAACATTAATTCAATCTAGTATGAATCCAACCTAACAAACATCAATGCCAAGCCAACAATCCAAAAATAACTCATTCAACTTACTACATTCCTTAAACTTAATTCCTATTGAACCCATATCACCATTTTTCCTTTCCTTGCCAATAAACCAGCAGCTAGAGCAACCAAGAATTAGAATTTCAGCACTTAGAACTTACAATCAGCATTCTTAACAACTTCCTTTTATCTAATTAATCCTATCTTAATTTCCAAATCCAACCAATCAAAGAATGCCCACCTCAACTTCTACTTTTCTTAATTTAATTCCTATTAAACTAACATCATCATTTCCCCTTTCCCCTCCTAAAATCAGCAGCCAGCAATACCAACAGAAGCAGGAAATCATTACTACTCCCATTATTGTCAATATTACATTAAAATCAACAATACAATAGTAATTCGATATATTTAAGGAACCTTTAAATTGTTCCATCCTAAAGCGGTCATTTGATTTAGTCAAACCAACAACTAGAATTCTAGAATCTAAAGCCACAATCACCATAATAATCATTTCCTATTCCTTACTCAATTAATTATCATTGTATTTCTCTTCTTTCCTTAACCAGTCCAGTCAGCAAGAGCATCCAGAGATCCAAGAATTGCACATTTGATAATCACATATTAATCAACTATAAGTAGGCAAATCTCAATCCATTTCCCAGAACCAAACAAACATCAATGATCCCCCTTTCTTTTCCTTCCCTGGCCGCACAGAACAGAAGCAAGAACAACAAGAATTCTATAATTAATTCCAGTCACCTCTATCCCATCCTCTATTCCTCTTATTTACAATGTTATTGTATCCAAAGAAATAAAAAAAACCAAGCAACTCCAAGGGAGTTGGAACTCGACCAGAACAGAGGAAAGAGTAGGGAGAATGAAACAACAACCAAGGGTCCTAAATTTCATCATATCACATATCCAAACCATCCATTTCAGGTTCCAATTCATGCACATATTTCTCTGAAAATTTTCCCCTTCTCGGCCCAACCGATTCGCAGAAACAGGGGAGGCAAAGAAATTAATTCAAAAATTCCCTAACCTCAAGAACACACATTCAATCACTTTCATGAGCTTCAACTTGTTTCTAATTGTCATCAATTAAGCTTGAAAGCAATGAACACCCAAATCCCCAAATATTGCCCTCGGTGAACAGTGACAAGGGAGGGATTTATGGAAAAATTCGAACCTATTCCAACTTCCTTTCCAAAATCGGCACCCAAATCATCAAGAACAAGGTTCAAGGATTATTTCTATGAATTTAGAAGTCTTAAAAACCTCACAAGAACTCAGATTTTTCCCCCCATTTCGCTCAAGAATCGCGCCAAAGAAGAGACGGAAATGGCGAGAAATAACTTACCCGAGATCACCCCGAGTTCCTTGATCTCTTTCCGCCGTGAATCGCCGTCGATCGCCAGCACTGGTGGCCGGAGGAGGCGCTGCGTGTCGAAGAGCAAAGGAAGAAGAGAGTGAGAGATGAGAGGCGGTGTGTGTGTGTGTGTGTATTCGGGTGAGAGAGAGGGAGTATGAAGTGTGTGTATGTGTTGAGTTAGAGAGCAGAGAGGGAGTATATATTATTTTGTTTACAAGTGTGTATGTATACGTGGAAGAAGGAGAGAAATGAAAATAAAAGGAATAGGAGCAGGAGAGGACAAGTGTGTGGTATACATTTAAAGAGTAGACTGATATTTTTCTTTTATAGGTATTTTACTATCTTGCCCTTCCCTTTATAATTGAAGATATTTCCAACTAAGGGCAGATATTGTCTTTTTCATTTTCTATTTTCTATTTTTCTCTTAAATCATAATTTTATTTAGCATTATCACTTGGAAATATACCTAAGTCTGTCCCCAAAATAATTTCTCTAGATATATTTTAATTTCTAAATTTATTTATAAGACTTTTTAATTAATAACCAGTACCCTAAGATTCTAAATATTCCCTTATTTAAATTTATCTTTTAACTATTTTTCTTGACTAATAAAGAAAATAAACTTTAGAAATTATTAAAAATATATCTGGCCTCATAAATTTATTTATAAGGCTTTTTAATTTTTAAATACCTTTCTAAGATCTCAACTACATCCTTATTATCCTTTTTTTCCAAATTAAATTTTATCTTCTAATTATTTCTCTTTATTTCTTAAAGAAAATAAGCCTTGAAAATATTAAAATTGCCTGAACATCATAAATTTATTTTTAATACTCTTTAATGTTTTTAATAATATTCCAAAACCTTAAATAATTCCTTATTTTCTATTTTCCAAAATTTGGGGTGTTACACAAAACATCAAGTAAATGGCTCAAATGGGGTGGCAAATAGAAGATGTGTTTGTGGTTTGTGTTTGGGATGTTATGGTATGAAATGAATGCCTTTATCATGCTTCATTACACTAAATGCAACAAGTTTTGATCACAAATACAAACAATTTCTAGAGAATGGCAATCAAGTGGATATCACACAAGAATAAGCAATTAGGCTCAAATAAATCTCACAACATGGCTAATTCTCCAAAACTCATAAACAAAGATCAACTACAACCAAGATTCAACCATAAAGCATCAATTACAATCAACAAGGTTGCCAATTAAGAAGATTAATCAAAAGCATCAACAACACATCCAAGAGCATGAAACAATTCCCATAATTGCCAAAACAATTCCAAAAACATCATGTCAAGTCCAAAGAGGAACAAAAGTGGAAGTGAGGTAAAGTTCAAAACTTTTCAAATTTTTCCAACTTTTTGAAGCTAGAAACATAACCAAGATGCAATAATTGTTTTACCCACTTCTCCCAATACAAAACACGTCCCTCCCCCACACTTAATTTCTACATTGTCCTCAATGTAGCAAAATATGAAAATACTAATTCAAAGCATGTTGAAATCAAGTGTGGTCTTGGTGTGTGAGCAAGAGCATTTATTAATCCTAGGAAATGAAAGAAAAACAACTACTCTTTTTACTACTGACTTGTGTCTCTCCCCCACACTTATCTCCCTCATACAACAATTAAGCTAAAATATGCATGAAGATTAGGAAGAAAATAAGTGAGGAAAGAGACAACCTTTGTTATGGCCTCTTGAGGCACTTGAAGGAGAAGTTCTCATCTAAGATGAGAAACATGCATTTCTTCAATGTGGCTCCTTCTCCTTTATCATGTTTACTTGGTAGTGGGGGTTCCTAAAAAAGAAACACCAGACCCGCAGCAGTATCTAATCCAAAAGTGAATACATGGAGAGATCTAAAACACAACATATGCATTCTTGAAGCAAGATTCTCCAAGTAAACATCACAACCAAGTAAGTCAATGGGGTTCCCATAAGTAGGAACAAAGCATGCAGCCCCATTGGGATCAAGAGATGAACAATTTTCATATTAATTATCAAATGTAGCATGTGCATTATTGTTATCAATTAAACTAGATGAAGAAGTAACATCATGTGAAGTGGAAAGCCAATCATCAATTTCTATGCAAGTGGAACATGGCCCATCACATTCACATGTGCAAATGAAAGAAGCATGTGGGGAGGAGGGGGAAATGAATTCTTCATCTTGTTCAATAGATTCAAAGAAGCTCAAGTCATGCTTATCAACACCTGAAGAAGAGGATGCTTGTTCACACTTCTCCACATTTCTAACATCCAAGCTTAATGAATTATTTTCCACAATATCATCTCTAGTACTAGTAGATGCATCATGCACTTCACCAAAGTTCTTTTTATGCAATGCAACAAATTTGTCATATTTAAAATCAATGCAATTCATGCACATGTTGTCATCACCACAAGAACAAGGTAAATTCTCATTCAAAACAAGATCATCATCACAACTAGCACTTAGAGAAATATCATTATCACCACACTCATGAGTAGTACAAGCAACATCATCAACTACACAACTACCATGTGAGACTTCATAATGAGTGTTTTCAATATCAAATATTTGAGGGGATCAACAACAATTTCTTCATCCACCTCATCATCACTCACATCAACAATCACAGTAGTATGAGGAGAGTTAACCTCTTCAAGAAAAGGAGGAATATTACCAAAGTGTAAAGGTGACTCCTCCGGTGGTTGAAGAGATGCTTGCTCCTTGTTTGAATCTTGTGTGGGAGTAGGCATTAGGGATTGAAGATTATCCACTTGAGATGTGGCATTTGGCTCTTGTTCTTCAATCTCGTCATCATTGTTGAAGTCATAAGGCCATGGTGCTCCTTCTTCTCCATTAGTCTTCTTCCAGAGAGCATGCTGCATAAACGCCCTGATAAACTCTTGTATTGCTTCAAGCCGCTCTTCCATCTCCATAGGAAGTTGATTAACCTCCTTTAACATGAACAACTCATATTATTGAACTTTTAGCTCATCATACATCCTTTTGAAAGAGAGGGTTTGGTCATCCATGTTTGAAAAGGCGAGGAAGGCATCAAATCCATGGGTTGAGGGTATGGAGGGTGGGGGTGGAGGTTTATGGTAAGGGAGAAGTGAAGGGTTGTATGGATTTCTATGTGGTGTAGGGAGGTGGGTGGGGTGCATTTGTGGACAAGATGGTTCCAAGTGTATTTGGAAGTGGTTGGGCCTTTGAGATCCAAAGACATTGTTATGGCTTTGCAAATTTGCTCTCATGGAATCCAATTCTTGTAGAATGAAATTAACTTGGGAGTGTGTTAGAGTAGAAGGTGCCTCATTTCTCCAAGTATGTGGAAGGCTTGGTGTTTCATCATTCCTTGAAAAAGAATGTATAGGAGGATCAGTGTCGAACAAAAGCTCATAGTTAATGTTAAGCTAAGACATGAAAATTGCAATCAAGCAAATCCCAATATGCAAAATGCAATGCTATACAAATATGCCTAAACCTAAAATAAAAGAAAAAGATGCAAAGATCATGTTATGTACAAACAAAAAGAAAACCTAAAATGCAACTAAACTAAATGCAACCTAAGAAAATGGACTCGGCATAAATAAGTTTGACAACCGGCTACTAGGGAACCAATTACTTGGCTCCCCGGCAACGGCGTCACTTGAAGAGCACCGAAATGGGAGAAAATTGGTGTAGTGCCGCCTCGAATCCGCTCTTCAAGAATTTTAGACCCAAGGGGTAGTGGAAGCTATCCCCGGGTGTCGGTCTCAAGGAGCCTATATGCAATTAATTCCTAGTAACTAATGCAAACTAATTAAGATAGGTCAAAGCATTGTATTTGCGTTTTTGATAAAGAAATTAGTGTAAAAAGTGTCTATGTTAAGGAAAACAATTAAAGATAGATTGGATAAAAGTGGGAGATTTGGATTAAATGAGATGGCTATTCTTGGTGATATGAGACTTAAACAATCATTGCTTCAATTAATTTTTGGGGAATTCTTTGGCTAATTGAAAGATCCCTAGAGGAATCCCTCTAGGCTAGGCTTGGGTTGAGTGGATTAGTACCGGAATCCCGCTTACTAATCCCTCCAACTCCAAGTTGATTAAGCCCAATAACCAAGTTGAATTTGCTAATTGCAAGGGGCTCCTAATCCAACAATAGGAATCCCTAATTGCCACTTAATTAATCCTAGGGTTTAAATTCATTATTGGAATCCCATATAATGAACCAAAACTTTAGGATTAAAGCCCAATGCCACTCATGCAATTAACAAGTTCAAGAGCCATTTTCCAAATGCAATTACATGATACCATGATCCACTAAGTGAGCAACCTCAAATAGCACAAAATCTTGACTTAAACATTCATTCAAAATGATGAATCCATACATTTGAACAATATCCAAGTCAATGAAGAACAATACCAAGCATACACAAATGGAAATATAGCTAAGAATGTTTCTACCACTCTCTAACAAAGGATAATTATGAACAACACATCCAATTGCATAAACAAAATCCTAGAATCCTAGCAATATGCAAATACAAGAGGAAGAGAGAGTAGGAGAACAAGAACTCCCCTAGTGAAGCTCCAAGCTCATGTTGTCATCTCCACCACCAAGAATAGGGATCCTTAGTTGCTGCCTCTCATGGAGAAATCACCAACAAAAGGAATGGAAGTGGAAGCCATGGGTGATTTTGGTAGAAGATGGAAGAAATGGTGGTAGGGTTGAGAGAAAATGGGGTGGGAGATGAAATTGGGATTGAGAAGATGAAGGGAGTGAGGCTTTAGGTCGAAATATATGCTTAGGAACCGGATATAGGTCATTCTAGGTTGGGTCTACCCATCTGGAACCCTAAAATCCCGAAATATCAGCAAAACTCGCGCATCAGAAAATCGGTTGTTCGCCACGGCGGACACATTTGTACACGTGGCGGACAAGACAGAGAGGGGGGAAATGCTCACTGATTAGTCCACCGCGGCGAACAAGGCAGTGAGATATATCCCCTGTTTTGTCCACCTCCGGTTTTCCGTTGCTTGAATACTCTTCCGATTCCGGCTCATTCTTCATGCAAACTTCTTCCTTTCACCTTGAACCTTTCTCCTTTGTTCATTGGGCGACCCTACAACAAAATTGTAATAAACAAGGATAAAAAAGTCTTAGAGATCAATTAATACAAACTAATCTCCAACTATGTCTAATTAACCTCATTTTCATGCTAATTCCACTTAAAGGCCTATGATGTTCAATAAGCTTATATGGACCAAAATTGCATCTTAAATATGTTAAAAGCCTCATTTTTAGCATAACAAAACAATACAAATCTAAGGATTTGTCAATTACCCTCTCATTCTCTCACCTCTCCTCCTTGACAGCTTTCAGATTCACCCCACACTTTTCCACCACCAACAACTTCTATGGCCATTGCCGACCTTCTTCCCAACACTGGCATCCTCCATAGCCGACGCTGACCTTTTTCCCCATTACTACGACTTCCATACCCACTGCCGTAACCTTCTTCCCCACCTCCAGTGCCCTCCATAGCCGCCGCCGAAAACCTTCTTCCCTACCTCTGGCGGCTTCCATAACCATCCCCACAACATTCTTCTTGCCACCTGCGTCCTCCATAGCCGCCACCAACCTTTTTCAACACCAACGGCGGCTTCCGTAACCACACCGTAAACTTCCCCCACCACCGGCATCCTTTGTACTTGCTGCCACAGACATTCACTGTTGTCTTCGTTCGACGATGATGCATGATTATTCAACCAGATCTGGTTCTGAGCGAGAATATTTGGTAAAGATTTGAGTTTGGTGGTCATTGAGGTTTGAGTTGGTGTGATTGATGTTTATGAAATGGTGCGACTGTTCTACTCAATTCAATTACCCAAATTTGGTTCTAATGGCTACATACAGTGGTGTTATGCTAATGTTGGTTGGGTTGAAGCAAGGTGGGTGGTAGGTGGGTTATTGAGACTGAAATAATGTTAAGGGCATAGTGGTCTTTTGATAAAGGAAAATAATATTATAATGAAAAGGGTAAAGGTGATGATTTAGTACTCTACTATTATGGAAGTTGCTGCCAGCATAAATAACAATTTCGAGTAGCAAATATAGTATTCATCAATTTAATTCGTAGCTTGATTAATAACGTCATTAATTGATCGAAACTTCCGTTAGAAATCGCTAACGTGGTAATTGGCTTGTGATGTGGCATGGACAGGTGGCAATTTGTATTATTTTTTTATTTTTTATAACAACAGGCAGATAGGGCCTTTGGCCCCCAATCTAGATTCCCCTCGGTATCCGGCACCTTTATCTGAGTCCATGGCCTTCTCAACTGAACCAGGTAACCCTTTTTTTTTTTGGGTAACAATAGGCAGATAGGGCCTTTGGCCTCCAAACCTGGATTCCCCTGGGTATCCGGCACCTTTTCTGAGTCCCTGACCTTCTCAACTGGACCAGGTAACTCAGGTTTATTTTTTTTGTAACAACAGGCAGATAGAGCCTTTGGCCCCCAAACCCGAATTCCCCCCGCTATTCGACGCTTCTTTATTTTTTTATTCCCCAAACCCGAATTCCCCCAAAGGTAACCCATGTTTATTTTTTTATTTTTTTGGGTAACAACAGGCAGATAGAGCCTTTGGCCCCTAAACCGGATTCCCCTTGGGTATCCGGTGTTAGAATAATAAGTTTTGATGATAACTAAACATAACTTAGGCATAAGGAGAGGCTATGATAAGATCAGAAATAACTTAGAGATAATATGATAGAAAATTCTAAGTTGTTGCCTAATCGATTAGGGAAAGATTACAAGATAAAGAACTAAAAGCCTAACCGATTAGAGTTAGATCAAGTTCAGATTAGAAGTTAAAAATATGGGCGCCTAATCGATCAGAGAAACCTTTAATCGATTAGAAGAGTTAGCCTAATCGATTAAAGACATATAATCGATTAAGGGATTGTAGTGTAATCGATCAGAGAGCAATAATCGATTAAGAAGAATAAGGCTAATCGATCAGAGGATTATAATCGATTAGAGGATATTGTGCAAAGAGTCATGTAATCTAAATTGCAATCGATTACATATGCCTAATCGATCAGGATTCCCTGTAATTGATTAGACGAATGATGTTCTAACTTGATATTCAGTGTTGCAGGATGTAATCTGTGTGTAATCGATATATGATCGATCATAAACCATTCCCTGTGATCGATTAGAGGCTGTAATCGAAGTGGTGTTAGGAATTATTCAAAATCAATGGCTAAGCCTATTTTAAGCTTTCCAAGTACAGAATTGCATAGATCTACTTAAGGAAGTTAACGTTAGCACGCAATCTGATCCTTAGAGTCATTGGAACTCACCTACCACTTCCAGCGATAAATGAAGAGAGATGAGAAAAAGCAAGTCAAGTACAATGGAGTTAATGTTTCTCAGAATACAATCAAAAGCACTCCATACTAGATTATCCAACTCTCTGGACAAACATATAACGGCTATAACATTCACAACGGGCAAATCTCCAAGAGACTATAAAAGCTACTGTGATGAAGTTGGTAGACAGATTAATTGCTTACATTGATTATCTGTGTTAGTTACACTTGCTGAATTCAATACTCTTTCAATCAAAAAGGTTCTTTAAGTGTATATTGTACTTCAGTGTGTAACATCATCAGTTCATAGAGTGAACAAGTTTCTTCTGTAATCATCTCTAAGTGAGGCATACTCTTAAGATAGTGGGATCTTAAGAGTAGGGTATAATCTTACAAGTTGTAAGGGGGAGTGATCAGTATAGAGAGAAGCTTCTTGCTGTCACTTGTAAAGGCTGTCAAGAGCCTGATTTAATCTTGAAGTATTAGTGGAACCCAACCGGAAGTTGGAGAACTGGACGTAGGCCAAGTTTGGGCTGAACCAGTATAAATTGTGTTGTCATACAAGTGAAACTTTAAAAAGCACAATTCACCCCCCCTCTTGTGCATTCATGCCTATTACATCCGGCCTCTTTTTTTGAGTCCCTGGCCTTCTCAACTAAACCAGGTAACCCAGGTTTTTTTTGTTTTTTTTGGTAACAACAGGCAGATAGAGCCTTTGGCCCCAAAACCCGGATTCCCCCCATTATCCGGCGCTTTTTTCTGAGTCCCTGACCTTCTCAAGTGGACCAGCTAGCATATACAACCCCGCTTTGGATTAATCAGTTGCCCTGGGTTACCTGGTCCAAAAATAAAAAAAATAAACCTGGGTTACTTGGTTTAGTTGAGAAGGCCAGGGACTCTGAAAAAAGTGCCGGATATCGGGGGGAATACGGGTTTGGAGGCCAAAGGCCCTATCTGCCTGTTATTATCAAAAATAAAATAAATAAAAAATAAATAATAAATAAAAAAAATAAAAAATACCGCTTGTCCATACCATATCACAAGCCAAAAAAAATTGCCACGTCGGCGATTTCTAACGGAAGTTTTGACCAATTAACGGCGTTACTAATCAAACTACATATTTAATTGATGAATACTATATTTGCTACTCGAAATTGTTATTTATGCTGGCAACAACTTCTATAATAGTAGAGTACTAAATCAGCACCTTTACCCCACTAAAAAATAAAATCTCATTTCCATGACATATTAAACATACTTTTACACCTCATTTCTATCTCCATCTCCTTATCCATTTTCATTTCCATCAAAATCAATTCCAGTGTACCAAAAGAGCCCTAAGAGTAATGATCCAAGTCATGTTGCTTTTATTCTAGCTGTCAAGTGATCCAATAATGCCTCACGGGCACTCTCATATTCTCCCTCTCTCTTACAATTCCCAAGAGCCATTAATACCCCAACTACTCTCAAGGCATGTTTAGTATGATGGAATTGAGAGGTGTGGAAATAGAAATTGAATTGGACTCCATGAGATTGTTTGTTTCGTAGAATTCTTAGGCCTTAGAATTGACTCACATGTGGAATCTAAAAGGGCCCAAATCCATCATCTTGCTTCCACACATAAACCTTAGATTTGTATTTCCATGTCCTAATTTCCATCAACCACCCTCCTCGTAACCTCACCAGAAACCATCACTTTCCCTACCCACCACATACTGCCTTCTTCGCCACTCACCATTAGGTGCCTTCTTCTCCAGCTAACGCCGGTAACCTTCTTCCTTAGTCATGTCTCAGTTATGGTGGCAACGGAGATGGGTCTCCGACTTGGTCTTCCCCATTTTGGTTCATCTTCTCTTCTATTTGCAAAAATCGCAGCTCATTTGGAAGATTTGTCCTAAAAGAAACTTTTAGGGCAACATTGCTCCCACATGATAACTTCTAAAGCAAAATTGGATCTTAACCCTTATTAAATAAATATTATTAAAAAACTAATTTACATAAATAAGATGGAAAAAAATTTACATAACATCATCCATAATGCAATTATAAAAATAATCAGACATAATTTGTGCTACTTATTATTTTGAATATAATCTTGTGGATAAACCAAATGACTTTGCATTTAGTAGTTTAAATACAAAATGTATATGTACTTTTACATTCAATCTAAATGTTTGGAAAGATTTGGCAACGTTTACTTGCTAAGTAGTAGAACTATATGAGCATTTAAGTATCAAAAATATTAATATTCCAAGAATTACTGCCTTTAACGAGCTTCAATCTCTGTAGTACTCATTCCATTTATCGAATTAAATTCCTTAGTACCATCACATCCATTTGATTGATCACATCTAGTTTTCTTGAACATAAATCCTGGTCTTTTAGGAGGTGGAAGAGCAACCTCATTATCCAACATAGAAGCCAGTTCTAATATAGTTGGCCTGTCTGTTGCATGGTCTTGCACACAAAGAAGTCCAATATTTATGCATTTTATAACTTGTTCAAGATATGTTTCACCTATTAATGATGGATCAACAATGTCCATTGCTCTACCTTCTCTCCATAATCCCCATATCTGGATTTATCAAAGGAACTAGATCATTAGATTATTGTAGGGAAATTAATTTCAAAGTTCAAAGAGGTTGCTTCTTATACACACTCACGCACACTTGCACACACACACTTACATGGCCAACTAAAGTATGGGCAATGTCATCATATTGACTGCTACATTTTCTGCCAGTAACAATCTCAAGAAGTAAAACCCCAAAGCTATAAACATCGGATTTTATTGAGAACAATCCTTCCATTGCATATTCAGGTGACATATAACCACTGCAAATCAAAGAAGATTATTGAATGTTATGTCAATGTTCATTCAACTTCAAATAGTGATGTATTGCATTGTTGAGTACTTACTAGGTCCCAACAACATTATTTGTGCTTCCTTCAATTTGGTCTCCACCAAATATTCTAGCCATACCGAAATCTGAGATTTTAGGATTTAAATCAGAGTCTAATAAGATATTACTGGCTTTCAAGTCTCTATGAATTATTCTTAATCTTGAATCATGATGAAGGTACAACATTCCTCTTGCAACCCCACAAATGATATCAAATCGTTTCCTCCAGTCTAACTGTAACTTCTTTGCTTGATCTGAATAAAAGATTGAAATTAAACTATCAAAAGTAAAGAATACTTGATCAACTTCTCTATCATACGAAAAAGTAAGTTTGACTAATTACTCGTGCCAAAAGTTCAAAGAGACATACCAAAAATAAAAATGTCCAAGCTCTTGTTTGGCAAATATTCATAGATCAACATCTTCTCTTTTCCTTCTATGCAACAACCTAAAATTCTTACAAGATTTCTATGTTGGAGCTTTGCCATTAAAGTAACCTCATTTTCGAACTCTTTAATCCCTTGTCCAGATTGTTTTGATAGCCTCTTTATTGCTATTGTAATTCCATTTTGGAGTAGACCCTGAAGTCAAAATACAACTTCAATTTCCTATTAAGTGTTAATTACATACAAAGCTTGAAAATTATGTTGGTCAACTGTATGAAATTTGAGACCAGTTACTAGTAAAGGACTACCTTATAAACTGAACCAAAACCACCTTGTCCAAGCTTGTTAGCATCAGAGAAACTCTCTGTAGCTTCAATTATATCAGTTAGATTGAATAATGATAGATTTGAACTCTTTCCTCTTTCAACTAAATGTTCATCAAGCCTTCTTCTTCTCGCTGTATTTAAAGAGTGGTTAGAGATGACATACTATATAATTCAATTTCCCTATATAATAATAGATGTTTGATTGTAATGAAAGGAAGAAAAATGCATCTCAACTATGCTTGGCTATGATGTGTAGTAGTTGAAATGGAGTTTTTTTGGTCAAATTCGATAGAAATACACTTTACCTTGTTTTTTATTATTTGCAAACCAATACACGAAAATGAGCAGCAACAATAAGAGGCAAACAGAAATGACTAAGAGTGTGACCATCCCCTTCTTGCCAAGAGAACCATGATGTTTGTTTTCATATTTAGCTGCATAAAAGGTTAATATATCAAAGAAGACATTATGATTGAACCATGTAGTAGCTAGGTTATGTGTTGAATGGTGAAAAGTTACACACACACATAACTAAGAGTGATGATATGCAATTCAAGTACATATAATGTTGTGTTAACTAAGTAAATGAAAATTTAGACCAACTAAGAGAGAGCGACGAGAGAGCAAATGTTGGCAGCTTCCTTCTTAGGGTTGCCACTATTGATGGCTATTGAAATAGTGGTGGAGGAGGAGGATGAGTTGAGTAGAAGTAAGAAGGTGAGGAAGGTGGGATAGGATTATAGGAGTACAAGTCACTACAAAAAAACAAAGAATTTCTGATGGAATTTACCGACGGAATTCTGTCGGAAAATCGACTTTTCCGACATATTTCTGACGGAATTCTGTCGGCAATTCCACCGTCGCAAATCGATTTACCGACGGAATTTTTGTTCCTTCGGTAATTTAATAATATTATTTTATAAATAAATTATTTTTTAATTTATAAATAATATATTAAAATATTATTACTGACGGAAATTAGCGACGGAATTTTCGTCGGTAATTTTTTAAATATTTAAAAAATTTACGTTGCCACGTGTCGCTGTCTCATGTTGCCACGTATCCCTGCCCAGACCTCGCCACGTGTCGCTCTCTCGTGCCGCCATGTGTCGCTTCCACAAATTGCCTTCAATTTCGTCGTTGGAGAGATTCGAACTCGCAACCTGTTGGGGCGTGTCTGATTCCTTAACCAGTTGAGCTATGAACACCTTTTGAAATTATTTGCAAACTATTATATTTATAATATTTAAACTCCCATTATTATAATTATTTTTAATCTTAATATATTATGAAATATTTTATAATTATTAATATATAATTTACATATTAATAATTTTATTATTTTTTATAAATAGTTTTTATATTCATATACAATCCATTATATTTAGTATTTTCATTTTATATTATTAAATTATAATTATTTTTCATTTTATTTTATGACATTTTTAAATAATTATTTTATTATATATATTATTAAATTATAATTATTTTTATTTTTATTACTAATATTTAATTTTTTATTAAAAAATAAAATATTATTTAATAACAAATTAAAAATTAAATTTGGTAATGAATTTATATTTATATACTTGTATATATATTAATTTTTATTAAATATATTTTATTTATTTATAAAATATTTTTAAAATAAATTAATATAATATTTTTTATAAATTAAAATAACAATTTATTTATAAAATAAAAAATAATTAAAGTTATCGACGGAAAATTTTCCATAGGTAATAATATTTTATTATATTATTTATAAATTAAAATAATAATTTATAAATAAAATAAAATAATTAATTAAATTAACGACGGAAATTCCGTCGGAAATTTCCGTCGGTAATAATATTTTAATATTTAATTTAAATTAAAATAATAATTTATAAATAAAATGATATAATTAATTAAATTACCGAATTACTAACGGAATTTCTGTCAGTAATTCCGTCGGTAAATTTTTCGACGGAATTTCCGTCGAAAATCCGTCCGAAATTACCGATGGAATTTTTTCCGTCAGTAAATTCCGTCGGAAATTCGTTGTTTTTTTGTAGTGAGTGTCATCCAATGTGGGCATATCCATTAAGGCATCCAATGTGGAACTATAATTTTTTCCTATTTATAAGTAACTTCCAATGTATCTTATTAGAGTCAAGAAAAACACTCAACCTCAATAATTTTTATTCAAATGTACTCCCTATGGTCCTAAATATAAGACATATTTACCTAATTAGATTGGATTAAGGATGTTAGTTAAGTTAGTTAAAATCACATGATAATATCAATACACTATAAACATCTACCTTTATCCCCCACACTACCTTTTTTACTTGTCTATTATTGAGGAGCATTAGCAGGGATAATTTGGGGGAATTTGTGAATAATTAAAAATAGTTTTATGATCAAACTCACATCCCCAAAAATGTTTTATATTTAGGACTAGAGAGAGTAGTACTTTCCAAATTTACACCTATTTAATATACTTTTTTTTGCCATAACCTATTTAATATACACACACTACTAAAGAATAACAAAATTGTATATTCATATAAAAAATTAAACGACATAACCAATCAATATGAGAAAAAATATTTCTCTCCCTTACTTATAAATAAGACAAGAAGAGTATATATTGGGCAAGTCATATGTGCCATATAGAATAAATATGATGAAATCTTTCATTCAAGAAATGTTCAAGTAAAACCAAAGATTCTCTTCATGATATTAAGGATCCAATCACCAGAAGCCCAGCAAAGAGTGTGAGATTAAGAGTTAGAGAAGACATTTGAGGTTCAATTTGCTACATTAAATTTCGAACCTCTAGGTGTGCTTCCTAGCATCAAATCAAGAAGCTTAGCTAATTAAGGATAAATTGAAGTGAATGGGAACTGGGTTTATCAAAAGATGGACCATATCTGAACATGTAAATGTTTGAAGTTTATAAGGGCTACACAGCCGCCATATCCAAGAAATGGTAATGATCCTATAAGGAAACTTATATTGTACGTAATTGGTCCTGGATATTGAGCAACTATAAGTGTGAATCTACTGAAACATGCAAAGAGAGTTGGCGAGTGGTACATACTAGAATGCAACATCTGTATGGGCAAGGTAGTTCATGTGTTGATTATTATTGTAATACCTATATTTGTTATTACAATATTTAGATAACTAATTTGGATATAATAAGAAATTAGTTTAATTATTTGTAATAAATGTGTGTTTCTTTATATAAATTACCAATTTTAATCATGTGCATTGTAACTACCACACACTACAAAAAAAAAGACTTTTGGTAACGACTTTCAGTGGCGACAAAAAAGCGACTTTTTTTGTTGCCACTAAAAGTCCCACCTTTAGCAGCGACATAAAATAGTCACCGCCAAAAGGTGACTTTTTTTGTCAGCCAAAAGGCATACCTTCTGCCGCAGAAGGTTGGACATTTCGTAGCGACTTTATATAGTTGACGCTGAAAGTAGAACTTTCAGCGACGATTAAATATAAAGTCACCGCCAAAGATCCCCTTTTTGGCGACGACAAATACTGTCACCAGTGAAAGGTCCACTTATAGTCGCCACTAAAAGTCATGTAAGTTTAGTTTTTGAATAACACTAATAAATATTATTTTTTTATTTTTATATAAAATATTTAAAATGTTAATAAGTTAATTTATATTGAAAAATAAAATAAGGTAATATATTTTCATTTTTATTGGTTTTTAAATTTATAGTGAATACTTTAATTTGAAATCAATGATATAATAAATAAGCTTATACATGAATAAAAAATAATAATTTTTAAATTAATAAAATTATATCAACAATAACAACATTGTAATTTATTAAAAAAGAATATTATAAATATTATATTAATAAAGAAACAGTTTTATTTTATTTTATTTTTATATATTATATGAATATATATACATATATAGTATTTATATATATATAAATATATATAGTATATATAAATAAATATTAAACTTAGGTAATATGATAATATATTTATATTATAATATTATATGTATTTAAATTGATATATTAAATATATGCATATAATATTTGTGTGTGTGTGTATTTAATTTTGTATCAATATGATGGGAGTTCATCATAGCTCAACTAGCAGAAGCTTCACACAAGAGCAAAGTGGTCATGGGTTCGAACTTGGGAGGCACATTTGAAGGTGAAATTAAAGGTGATGAAGTGGCGCGATGTCACCGCAGAAGGTGGGACATTTTCACTACGACTTTATATAGTCGCCACTAAAAGTTATACTTTTTACTATTTGAATAACACTAATAAATGTTACTTTTTTATTTTTAATATAAAATATTAAAATTTTAAATAAATTATTTTATCATAAAAAATAAAATAAGGTAATATTTTAAATTTTTATTGGTTATTAAATTTATAGTAAATAATTAAAATTAATGATATATTAAATAATCTTATACATGAATAAAGAATAATAATTTTTAAATTAATTAAATTATATCAACTATACCAACATTTTAATTTATTAAAAAAATATTATGAATATTATACTAATAAAGAAAAATTTATATTATATTTTATCTTTATATATTAAATATTTAAATGAATAAATAAATATGTATATAAATAAATATTAAATGTAGGTAATATGATAATATATTTATATTATAATAATATATGTATTTAAATTGATACATTAAATATATGCATATAATATTAGTGTGTGTGTATTTAATTTTGTAGTAAAATAATGGAAGCTCATCACAACTCAACTGGTAGAAGCTTCACACAAGAGCAAAGTGGTCATGGCTTCGAACCTTGGGAGAGGCACATTTGGAGGAGAAATAAAAGGTGATGAAATGGCACGATGTGTCATAGAATAATGATGTGGCACAACGTGGCACATGACAAGTGGTAGGAGGGTGGATGATTTGGCATGATGTGGCAAGTGGGTGAGGGTCACCACATCATCAGTCATGTGGCCATAGGGTGCTGATGTGGCTTTATTTTTTATAATTTTGTTTTTTGCCAATGTCGCAACCAAAGGTAGGTAATTTTTTTGCCACTTTTAGCAAGTCGAATTTCAATGGCAACCCAAAAAGTCACCACCAATATACTTTCGGCGACGATCACATAGGCGGCAACCTGGTGGCGACAAAAAGTTGCAGTGACAACTACTTTATTAAGTGCGATTAAAAGGAATAATCTGTCGAAAAAGTTACTTCAGTCAGTCTTAAATGTAAAACCTATTTATCTAATTGATTAAATTAAGGGTACTTGTTAATTTAGTTAATATGACTTGTTTTTTTAAAAGCACCCTATTTATCTTCTTTAACTCCATTCCTCCCTCTCTTACTTGATGTTGAAGGAGCATTGTTGGGGTAATTTGCGAAAAATCGATAAAAATTAGAAATTAACCCTATATTTAAGAACAATAACAACTCCTCAAAATATATCTTATAACAAGAACTCGAACAAGTATAAACTTGGGGGAGAAATTAAAATTGATTGAAATCTTATATTTATGATCAAATTCATCATTTTTTCTTGTTAGAGATTTTTTTTATACTTTGGACTGAACTTAGAGATTATTAACTATACACAAGTTGAGAAATGAACATACCCCTATCTAATACATGAACTAACAGAGAAACAATAATATAATTAAAAACAATAGAGCAAGAATGTTACCTAATTCAACTGCATCCACACGAACATACAAATCTTGACCCACGCTATTGAATATCCTCATATCTTCCATATCACCATGCCACATCAAGCAGCCTCTTAGTGTGACCTCATTTGCACTCGCATATGCTTCACATGAACAATCCTTCAAACACTTCTTTTCACAGTCTTTCAAGCTCATATTAATGTTCTTATCCAAGTGTACCTTTGACGTATCTGGTAGTTTCATACTTGCCACTCTCACAAAACCCTCCCCACTTTGACACATGGACACATTCTTCTTCCTCACACAACCACCGCGCGAAAACCCATTTCTCATATGTGGGTGTTCAAGTTCAAATCCTGGCAAGCATACACATTGAAACTTGTCATCAGCGACATTCGTCGAGTCATCACAATAACTATTTGACCCGCACCGTCGAAAGTGGTCACAATTCACCCTTGGAACGTGCAAGATTTCATGCCATCTACGGCCATCAGGCTGCCATGTGTATCGGGTCAAGCGACCCGTATTGTCAAGCACCAATCTTGATAAGGCTGAAGGGTCATTAAGGCTGTAAAATACACTTATTTCACTTGCATCATCAATAAAGCTAACATTGAATATGAAGTAATTGGGGATCATCTCGGGTACACCGCTCCATCTTTGACCCGTCCAAGATCCAATCCTGTAGATTGGGTCTTTGTTTTCATAGACGAAGAACTGAGGATAGCCTCTTGGGTTGACCTTGTAACTCATATTTCCAGGTCTTGGGTCGTCTGGCGATTTACATGAGGTAAGGAACCTATTCAACCCAGTTTTCTTATCCAATCCTAGTTTCATAAGTGGAAGCTGTGTGCAATAGGGATGATCAAAACTCTGCCAAACAACCTTATTTCTTCCTTTTTCAATCAAAACCAAGTTTCCTGTGTCTAGAAGCTTTGCAAAAGTGTTAGTGGGAGATGATGAGAATGAAGCAATATTGGAAGACCAAATGGGATTTGAATTATTGTTGGCAACAAGAACGATGTTACCATGGGTGTTGATTGAGAAAATTCCAGAATTGGTATCATTAATAGGATTTTCTCTATTAGCAACCCACACAATGGTTTGCTCTGAAATTTGGTGGTACCATATCCCGATGTAGTGGCTTTTGGGATTATTGTGGGGTGTGAAGAAACCAAGGGCAAAGGTTGCCTTGTTGGAGAGCAAAACGTCGCCCTTTTTGAGGGGATTGGTTGGGGTTATTCTATCTAGGGGGTAACAAGAAGAATATGGAAAGAAGAGAATTATTAGGAATAGCGGAATATTGATGTACAGAGTTATTAGCTCTTCGGCCGGAAAGAGCTTCATGGTTGTTCAGAGATCTGGTTAGAGATCTGTTTCTTTTCCAAAACTTGTACTGTTGTTCGCTCCAAAAAAAAAAAAAAATAGTATTGCCGATAATAAAGATAGAGAGAATGGTCCTACGTTTGTGATTGAGACACGAGCAAATGTTTGAAAGTCATTATAGAGGGTCACATACGTAAAGAAAAGTATTGATGTAATATCATCTCCCAACATGAATCTAAGACGATGAATTAATTTTGGTACAAATATATAAAATTCAATCCAATTTTTCTCCCTAATTTTAATTTTTTTGATATTATCCATATTTTACAAATATTAAAGGGCTTTCTATCAAAATTACTTTCAATGCAAATAATTAAAGAGGGAATTTTAGAAAAACAAACACACATTTGTTGAAACTAACTAATTTAACTAATTTTCTTAATATACACAAAGTAGTGATCTAGATCATTCATTAAGTATAGGAGATGGTGTTAAGTTATTAGATCCATAACCCACAAGTTATTTTATCACCATAAAATAACATCTTAAATCATTTACATTGAAATTGCCCTTTATCACGGGCAATCACTAGGGATAATTTAAAAAAAAAAGTGATAAATATTGCGTATAAAATAGAATGAAGTATTATATTTTGAATCAAATTCAACTCATATAGCTCATATATTAAGGATAGAGAAGGGTAATATAAAACAAGTGAATATGAAGAAACCTATCAAGGTAGTTCAGTCATTTCCGATCCGTTGAAGATCAAAATATTGCGGTCACAAGAAGATTTTGCATGTGATCCTGATAGACACGGAACTAGGGAAAACGTGTGGGACCGATTTATTTTTGTTTGGTTTGTTTTCCTAAATTTTCTTTTTTTTTTTTTACCAAATTTTTCTAAAGTTATAATCACATTTGATTTCTCATATCTAAGCGTCGTCCATACCATTCTTACGTAGCTGCTGCCTCCTTTTGTCATATTATAGAGGACAGTCTGTTTAAGAATGAAGTGATATTTATTAGAGAAGAAGTTTGTATGAAACTCTTATTACCATTTTTTATTTTTACTCCAACTAATTATTAGTTAGTCTCATTATATTAATTATTTACATTTTATCATTTACTCCATCTCTCCATGTATAAGTTGTTTTTGAAAATTAAGTTGCATTTTTCATATCTAAAATATATCACTAATTTTAATCAAATTTTTTATTTACATAATTTAATTATTCGTATAAACGAATAAGACTGGGAGCATGTGAGTCAAGTCGTACAGAGCAAATTACACGTTAACAACCGATAATGTGCTGTGTTACAATTAGTGAGTTGTGCTGCTTTTTTTATAAACAGATCTTTATTGGTAATTATTTTTTATATTAACTATTAGAGAAAATAGATGTGATGCTACCTATACTTTTATTTAATTTTGATTTTGGTACCTATGTATTTTCTTATCATAATTAAATACTTTAATTTTATTTTGTTAGTACCATTAGCTCATATCCATATGCTCGCAATACTAATATAACAAAGTTAGAAGCACTAGTAGAGGTAATTGGGCAAAATTAATTATTTAATTATGATATAAATCACATAGGTTCTGAAATTAAAATTAAATAAAAGTATAGGTACTAACAAATGGGTTTTCTCCAACTATCAAAGTAAAATAAATTATATTTCGGAAAAGCTTAGGACGAATAAGAATCCAACATAAAATAAATACGTTTGCATCATCTGGGGATATGCCTCTCCTCAATGTTTTTAAACTTCAAAAGAAAGGCTTAAACAAACAAAGAGATGGAGAGCATATTATCTTGTTAATTTGTCCCTTGTAAATCCAATATACTCACTTTGATTCTTATTATAAGCCCTCCCGACATATTTGATAATATAATAACATGTTATATCTAAAATCATTGATTTTGTTATTCACACATTATCGCTAACTGAGAGTAAAATTTCTAACTAACTAATAACTAACCAAAATATTATACTTATTGACTTTTAATGAGGATAATTTTTTTTAAAAAAAATTGATAACAATTTTAGCTAACTTTATTAATTTATGTAAAGTTGTTTGTTGATGCTTTTTAAGGAATCGGTTTTTAAGAATTCAAAACAAGCTTGAGAGGGAAGTATATATGAAATGTTGACCAGATTTATATATATATATATATATATCAACTAGCAATCGGCGCCTTTTTTTATCATATAACCAGGTATCCGAACAAATGGTTATTCTAGTTTTGGGGTTCGTAACTTCCCCTCCTAACACTAGTATATCCTCTAGGGCTCAAACTTGAAACTTCAAGGGATCTAGCGGGGCCATACATTGCTGGACCAACTATGTATTAGTGTTCGCACCGCAAGTGCAGGGGTCGCGCCAAGTAATAAAGTGATAAGAAAATATCGTTCCCACAGGGATTTGGTTACAAATGCAATCAAACAGAAGGCTTAGTGAATTAAATTAAGTTGAGCTAACGCCAAGTTTGGATTGAGGATTTATCATTTTAAAAGATTAACAACTAAAATTCTATTTCTAGTTAAGATTTTTGTCGCAAAGATTGTAAAGGAAAGAGGTGATTTAGAAAACACTTTTTAAGATAATTAAAAATAATATCTAGGGTTACTTATCCCCATTTGACTTTATGAACTAGTGAATTCCTTTCCTTTTGGCATCATAATGAATCAATGTGTGAGTTCAAAGTTCAATTTCATTTGAAGAAGCTTTCTCAAGTCAAAATCAAATTTGTACTTTTATTAATTGCACAACCTCTTGCCACAATTAATGCAAGTCATAAATGCTCCACCAACCTCATATAAACAATGTTAGGTTAGTAATTATATCTCTATATTACCAACTAACCATCCATTTAACACTATAAACCTCAAATCTAACATGATTTCACCCAAGTTCTAAAACAAAAAACTCTCTCTCGAGTCATACTCCATTTAACAAATCAAGTGGTGATCAAGCACTTGTATAAATAATAACAAGATGAAAATCCACACATAAAAATTCATTCAATGCATTAAAGAAAGGAGCTACAATGTTCAATCCATCAAATGGTTCAAGGTAACCCTAGAAAAGGGATTTAGTTACACATGGTTAAAGTGAAAACGAAAATAAAGATTGAGAAAGAACACATGACAGAAAAATAGAGGAGAAGGAAGAAGAAAGGAACCCAAGAACAATGAACTTGAATCTCCCCAAGATCCTCCAAGCTTCCAAGCTCTTCCCCACTCTCTCTTGAAGCTCCAAAATGTCCCAAAAATGTGCCCTAACTCGCTTTGCCCGAAAATCCCCTGAATTAATTTCTTTTATCCCCTTTCAGACAGCTCTTTTAATAAAAACGCACAGTATTTGGCCTGTTTGCCGTGGGTTTCGCCACGGCGAGCCCACGGCGAACTCTGTAATTAAGAGGCAGAGATAAACCACACTCGGCGAAAGTCACGGCGAAGTCATATTGCTTCTAGTCCCTTAGTCTTTTTCTCAGCTGGTCTTCAATCCGATTGATGTGTGTGTGTTTCCTCTAGGCTTTTTCACTTGAGCACCTCTTCCTATACAAGAAAGAAAGAGGGTTGATGAGTTTCTCAATTACTACATTATAAACATTCCTTAAGCTGCAAATTTCATACAAATTACAACTCTTTCTTTGCCCCACTTTCTCATTAAGTTTTTCTTTCCTTTTTGCCATTTTATTCACCAAATTATTCACAGGCGCGGAGTAAAACATGATGATTTTGTAATGAAATTTAGGAGCTTATCACTCCCCCAAACTTAAGTTTTTGCTTGTCCTCAAGCAAAGCAAATGATGCAGGGGTTCAATTTACTAATTATCCATTGTATGACCATGCATGATGATTTCCTCAGTTGTTGCTCAAGTTCATACAGTTAACAAGAAAGGAATGAAATAATTGCAAATGCTAAATTCGCAAAGTAAAACAAATTTCCTGCCAATTTTCCAGAAGTGTGTGTGAGAAGAGTTAGAGAATATTTATCTTGCAATGGTTAAGAGCAAATGCAACATTTCAACATATATAAGCCGCCTCAACCTTAAGACTTCATAAGCTCACAATCTCCTCTCTCTCCACCACTAAATGATTCACACAGTTCAAAAATCAATGGAACTTTATAAGCTTGTAATGAGGCTTAGGGTTAGGCTAGTGAAAGAAAGGTCAATAAAGAAATTCAAATATCTTGAGATAATTGACTGCATGTAACTTGTTCCTCTTCTTTCTTTTTACATCAATTTTTCACATACAACACCCATTCCCCCAAACTGGTTTCAAATTGACATCTTTGTACTCCATGTCTTATTGAGACAATTAATCTATACATTTTATTTTCTTGTCCCTTCTTTTTTTTATATGACTTTGGAGTACAAGCAATGAAGAACACTATTCACCAGTTTTGTTCTCCCACCACTTTTATACCATCATATACCTTTAGCCCCCATCCCATTCCTCTCTACCAATAATCAATCATTATCTCAAGAATTGGGTAATTCTTTGGTTTTTCAAATTGTTAGGTTACAGCCAATTGTGGGTTCCAAAAAGAAAATCCATATGGTCTTTCATTATAAGGCTCAAAGAGGGTGCAAATGGATTAATGTTATGGGTTGGCTTGAAAGGCTCAATCTTATTTAAAAGAATGCCCCAATCATATTTTCAAAATGTGTGACGACATCCAATTGTTTCAAGAGATTCAACGATGAGTTCTAAAGCTTTTCAATTAAGACGGAAAATACATATAAACTTGCTACAAAATTTCCCACCAAGTGCATTCAAATCATCCCAAAATCTTTTGTGCATGAATTTAGTTTCCAAAAAATTGCTAGGAATTAAGCTTTAGAACGCAAATCAATCATCCACATATATTAACCATCTTTTCCTATCAATCGTATCACCCAAGCGACTTTTCTATCATTGGATCATGCATTCATTATATGGAATAATCAATTAATCTCACCAACGTTCAGCCAGACATTCCCAAATTTTTTCTAGCCACAAGGAATAGCCAAGAGTAATTTCCAACATTGTGTCCTTCAAAATCAAAATTAAGTATAACTTCAAAGTCAAAAGTATAAGTACACCCTCACCCCCAAAAAATTAAGTATAACTTAAAATTGACAGTGCCCTCACTTGTCAAAAGGGGAAAATAAGGGTGTCCTGTCATGCAAATTGTTGCATGAAAGGGCCAAAAATTTCTGTCGGCAATGTAATATGTACCATGCATAATAAAAAACACAATGTGAAAGTTAGCTAATTTATGTGTAGCGGGAGCTAACTAAAATAACATTTCACAAAGTGGAAGAAGTCAAGAGCAAATTGGTATGTGCAAGCAAATCAACCCAAAATACCAATTAATCAATATGCAATCAGTCACCTGTAGATATCTACAATGTAAACACTAGTTCAAATCACAGGTACCCAAAAGAAAGACTTGCCAACAGTTCACAGCCAAATGCATGTAGAAGAAAGAGGTCCAAATCACTAAAACAAACTAAAAAGTAAATCACTAGAAACAACGAAATGAACAATAACAATAACACAAGAAAAATAGAGTTCAATCATCAGCATCCTCCCATGAATCATCCTCATCGTCGTCAGATTCTTCCTCCTCGTCAGTGTCTCTAACCACTGGCGCTTTACCGCGCTCAGTCCTCTGCCTGACCTCTTCTGAACCCTTTCTTCGGGTCTCGAACTGCTCATCCTCAGATGGTTCAATTTCCATTTTGAGAGACATTTTCTTAACCATCTTCCTCAAAAGGCGATTCTCTAATCTCTGAGTCTTCCATTCTGACATCATCTTACTACCCCATTGATCAATCTGGTCTGAAAGCCTCCGAATATCACCACGGGTGGCAAGAGCTTCATCAGAGTCTTCATCTAGCATTTGCTCCTCTTAGACTGGGGCTGGGACTGCAGGTACCTCAAGTCCTTTGATTTGCTCATAATCAAATGCTGAAGTCGGGTAGAAGTGCGGGTCTGCATCAGGGTCATCCACATCATGTGCCATGAATAAATTAGAGATGAGGTGCGGGAAAGCAAGGACCGCGCCCTCTCTAGAGGTGGTGGCACTGTGTAGAATACTGTTGTAGATGATGGTCTCGGCCTGGACTGGCTGCCCTTGATAAAACAATATATGAGAAGGGCAATTTCTTTAGTGATGTCACTCCAATGCTCAGAAGGGATCAAGTTGCAGGAGATGAAATGCATCCACGCCTTGGCATCTAGAGTGAGGGCCTTTTGGTACAGATATTGTTGCTTCCCAGTCTGCTTAAACCACCCCGGCTCCCCCGGTATGACCAATGTTTGCACTGTATCTCTCATGGGATAGTTCTGGATATGTGACTTGAGTCGCACATACTCACATGCTGGCAGGGAAGGCATGCTATAGAAGTCGCGAATAACTGAAGGGGTTATGAAATGACTAAGCAACTCACCAGAGTCTCGGTCGACTACGCCTTCAATTAATCCATTTTTAACACGATCATAGTAGTGGCGCACCAATGCTTCATTACCCCTTTGCCTTAGACCCAAAAGCTTTCCAAAATGATAATGCTGGGTGGCTTGTCGGTGAAAAGGAACCAAATCAGTAGTTGGGAATTCTCTTTCCTGAAGTATGGGCCTTTCCCTCGTTTTGTTCATAGGGATCTTGCTCTTTTTCTTTGGAGGGGGATTTGGTTCATGCTGTTGGCTAGGGGAGTGTTGCTGAGGTCTTTTACCCCTTCCAGCTAACATCTTGTGAATCTGAGGCGAAACCCACGACGAAAAAACCAATTTCGGCCCCATTCGAGCAGTTATATTTTTTCATTTACCCTTTCACCCATTCGAAAAACAAAGAATATTCACGAACACATTCATTGCTCTCTGATCTGTGTATTTATTGTTCATATTGATTTCATTTGTACTTAAATGATTATCAAATTTAGTGATTATAGAGGGTACTTAAGTGATTATAATAAATATCCACGGTGAGAGGGTAAATGAAAAAATATAACTGCTCGAATGGGGCCGAAATTGGTTTTTTCGCCGTGGGTTTCGTCGCGGCGAGCCCACGGCGAAACACAAAAAATTGGCAGAGGCACAGATAGCTCACCGTGGGTTTAGCCGCGGTGAAACCCACGGCGAGGTGACTTCAATTCTGCCACTTGAGTAACTCAAGTGGGCAGAATTGGTGGGACTTCTCATCAAAATTCTGTAGAAGGGCCTGGATTCATACCAAACTTTATTCAAGGCACACAATTCATCAAAATGACCTAGAAAATCACAGATCTATACAAACATCCCTCACACCCAAAATCCACACACTTGATGCCAAAATGCACAAACATGTATTAATTCAACATATTAAGCACTATACACCTTTCAAAAACAAATTTACCTCCAAAAATTACTCAAAGGACATTAAATTTCACACCACATTTTCAGACTTCAAATCCTTATTCAACACCATAACACATCACTTCCAAGTTACTTAAGATGCAGTTCAAGATGTAAATGGCAGTGTACTTCTCTTTGTAGCCCACTTCATGTCTTCTAAGTTCAATAATGTACTCTTGTCGTCTTCCATGAGCAATTCAAGCATTGGAGGATACCTTTCTTCCTACAAAAAGGAAGACCAAGGATAAATCTACTAACCAAGGATAAATCTACTAACCTAAAGAGAGATGACCTAAAAATTAAAATAAAGAGAATTAGTTCTAGAACTTGGGTTGCCTCCCAAGAAGCGCTTGGTTTAAAGTCTTTCAGCCCGACTCTTCATTGTTTTATTCTGTAACCAAATAAAGGGTAGCCACTTGACGCTCCACATGTCCGCCCCAGTAATGCTTCAACCGGTGACCATTCACTTTGAATCTTTCTCCTTCGGCATTTTCAAGCTCAACAGCACCAGAATTGGAGGCTTGAACCACATTGAATGGTCCCGACCAACGAGATTTCAACTTTCCAGGAAAGAGCTTGAGTTTGGAGTTGTACAAGAGTACTCTTTAACCAGGCTCAAAAGTCTTCGGGAGGATCTTCTTATCATGGTACCTCTTGGTCTTTTCTTTGTAAAGCTTGGCATTCTCGTATGCACTAAGACGCAATTCATCCAATTCATTGAGTTGAAGGAGTCTCTTTGCACCAACTGCCTCAAAATCAAAGTTGAGCTTTTTAATAGCCCAGTATGCTCCATGTTCAAGCTCCAATGGCAAATGACATGCCTTCCCATAAACAAGTCGATATGGAGACATTCCAATGGGAGTTTTGTAGGCAGTTCTATAAGCCCATAATGCATCGTCCAGCTTTGTGGACCAATCCTTCCTTGTGGCACCAACCACCTTCTCAAGGATATTCTTGATCTCTCGATTGGAAATTTCAGCTTGCCCATTAGTTGGAGGATGATAGGCCAATGCAACTTTGTGCTTCACTCCATATTTCTTCATCAAAGCTATTAACTAGGGAAGATATTTAATTCGTAGACTGCAGTACTTGTGAAGGGACATAGCTAGTGAGCATACTTTAGGTTTTAATAGCTGAGGTGGTCTTCAATGCTCTCATTGTCTACAAATATTAATAGCCATAAAAGTGGATTGAGACATAACTAGAAAAAGTTTGGTGCTTCTGGCTTAATTAGTGGTTTTGGCTATTTTATGTGGCACTAAAGAAAAACAAATAAAGAAAAACTATTAGGGATTTGAATAGTCGGAGGAGAATTTTTCTTGAGTTGGATGTAATAAAAAACAGGAGAGAAATGGATGTAAAAGTTTTTAATTAATTTATATTTCATCTTTTATCTTACATGTTCTTTTTACTTAAATTTTATAACCTCATTTATCCGATTTTTTAAAAATCAAACTTATAAAACTTCCCCTCCCCACCAAGGCATCCCTTGGTTTATTGAAAACGGGAAGGGAGGGGCGATAAGCATCGATTTACCATTCTACCCTTAGATTAGTCTATATTTTATTATTTATATGTTGCATATATTAATCTACCCATTAATTTATTTTTTTCTACTGGGATAAATGAAATATAAAAAAATTTATAAGGGCAAATTAGGAAAAAATTATATTTAACATTAATTTTTTGAAACGCGTGGGGAATTATTCTATTTTTTTTCTCATAGTCATTAATAAAATATCACAAATTATATTTGGGTAAAATGGCCAGTATCTTGGCCCCTCTTTATTTTTTTATACAAATATTTTGGCTCCCTCTTAAAACACCCCCAATTGAGAAAAACAAAACACCCCAATCAACAGGGAAGGCAAAATGGGGGTGAAAGAAGGAATTAGAAGGGGACGAAACATTCACGCACCAAAAGAAGGGGACTAAAGACATGGAGAGCAAGCTCTACATGGATACAATTGGTGGGATTTTATGACAAAAATATGTTAACCAACATATAGTTTGTCTAATATTGTAAGGTCCTGCTAGATCCTTTGAAGTCTTGGAGATCAAATCCTTGAGAAGACGCTTGTGTCAGGAGGGGAAGCCACGAATTCCGAAATTAAAGTAATTAATTTTTCGGATACCTGATAATAGGATCCATACGCTTATTACTAGTTAATATATATATAAAAAAATATGTTATATTCAAGCATTTATTATTGGCTACTCAATCTTGCACGGAAAATTAAATGATCCCTCTTCATCATCCATGTACAGCAAAGAGTTGACTGAAAACCAATCTTCTAGCTACAAGTGCCTCGGTTTATGAAAGCAGAACTTGGACTTATCGTAATAATACCCTTCAAACACTGACCTTTCTTCATTTTAGCATATTTTTCCTAGAAACAAAAGGAGACATTTTGTAAGCAAATAGGGATATTTTGTTTTGTTTCAACTTCTGAAATTACTATACTGTCCTTCTTTCAAAAAACTAATGATAAACAAATAAATAAAATGTACACAAATGTCTCCTGTACTTTGTGTTAGTTATATGTCACCTTCCTAACATTTAAAAGTTTAAATTAAATATTTTGGTGTTTCATATTTTGACAAAAAACTCCATTGATCTTTAAAAAAATAAAACTTGACATTCTACACTCCATTGATCTTTGGGTTTGTTTTATTTGGTTCCATTTATAAGTCATATCATTGAATTTTTTATGCAAATGTACAAGTTTACCCTTCATTTATAATGCGTTGATTTTGTCGTCATGTAGTGTTGTGGACATTAAATAAAGATAAAGTTGCAAAGTTGTTGGATTTCAAGGTAGAATTAATGAGATTTAACTTTTTCCTTGGTATACGTGAAATATGTTGGAATTGCCTTATAAATAGGACCAAAAGATTATTTTAGTAATTTGATACTTTTTTATTTAAAAACAACCTAAACAAATGAATATTCTAAATACTTTTTGAAGTATTTAAAAAATACCTAAAATTACAAGTTCGATGCCAAATGTTATTTTTTTGACTGATGTGATTTTTTTTTGGCATGACAACAATGATTAACTTTAATGGTAATTTTGATGGCATAGAAGGTTCATAGTCAAAGTATTAAACATTAATGTGGTTAATTCAAACTTTTAAAGGTTAAGGTGGTATGCAATTGATGAAGTAAAATTTAGGGAGATCTTGTGTATATATAAGCCTAAAATAAATAGATAAAACCTCATCATATTTTAATTCATTCCCACACCCCTTTTCTCTTCCATCAGTGAACACTGAGGGAGGAGGAAATTTCGATCGACTTCAACGTTGGATCTCGTTTGTGTGTGGTTGTAGTGCAAAGCTTCAAATCATCTTGTTTCTATTCCATTCTTCCGTCTTGTTTGTTTTCCTTTGTCATTGGTGTGTGTGACCTGGTCTTGCCATAGCTGTGCCGTGACTATTGAAGTCGTCGTCTTTTTCCTCCGTTTCATGAAGTTGATGTGTGTAGTAGTACAAAAAGCACCATTTTCCTTCTCTTTTACATGGATTCTCTATGGAATATCTTAATGTTTTATTCTTCCTCGGTTTTCTAGAATGTTTTCTCCCTTTGTTGTGTTGCATGTGTGGATTGAGAACTTGATGGTTTTCCTCAACCGGCGCCTGATTTGTGTTGTGTCAAGGGTTGATGATTATATATGTAGAGTTGGATTATAGTTTTAATATACAAAATTTGGGGATATTATTTCAATAGGAATCTTTTTGGAACTTTTCAAAGTGATTGCACATAGATGGTTGATAAAATGTTTAAAATCAGAACTTAAAATAAAATGTTGGTATCAAATGGAATGTTGAGACATTTGTGCATCTACTTTGACGCATGAGTTTTACGTGATTGTTAAACTGTGCAGCTTGATGCTTGTGTATAGGATAAAAGTTATTAAGAAATTTACTTTAGGTGGTTTCTCCAGTTAAAAAGGGGCTAAAAGTTGCTTGGTGGCAATATGATATAATGTTCATTGTTTCATGACTTAATTTTATAATAGACGTACACAAGGTGTTTGTGAAATTGTGTAGAGGAGTTTGGTTAAATTAAGATTGTTTTAAGTTGATGAGTTGATTTGATAGAATGCATATGAAATATTTGATTAAATTTTATGGAATTGAGAATGAAATTTGTTGGTGGTAAAGCTTTGAATATGTTATTTAATAAGAGACAAGTATTGTTCCAATTTTAATGTGGTTTAAAATGGAATTTGGAAAGCTGAAAATTCTATACAATGGTGTTATAATGATTATTGATGGGAGACTTTAGTTGGTAAGTTTTTTAATTCTTATGTTAATGAAGAGCACCACTTTCGAGTGTGTGTGCGTGTAGCGCGCCCTTGGGTCTGCCCTTCAAGAAATTAAGAACCAAGGGGATAGTATAAGCTAACCCCCGGGTGTCATTTGCTTGAGGAGCCTAACACAAAAGATGACCTATAGTAGCTAAGATGCAAACTAGCAAAAGTGGGTTAAAATATTCACTGCCACAGAAATAGTCTATAGCGGTGCTTTTTTAGGCCCTATAGCAGCGCTTTTAAAATGCCGCTATAGCCAGCGCCGCGATAGGTCAGAAGTCCTATCCCGGCTCTTATAAAGCGCCGCTATAGGTAGGCCTATAGCGGTGCTTTTCCCCATAAGCGCCGCTTTAGGGTTTTAAATTTTTTAAATTTTTTTTATTTGGGTATGGCCTATAGTGGCGCTTTACACCATAAGCGCCGCTATAGGATAGGGCATTGAATTTTTTTATAAAATATTTACCCTATAGCGGCGCTTTGTACTTTTAAAGCGCCGCTTTATGTGACCTATAACGGCGCTTTTTTCTAAAAGCGTCGCTATATCTTTATTTTTTTTAAATAAACGATTTATTTTTTTAATTCACACCCACCTGCATCATTGCAAATAACCCAGCAATTCTATACATTTCCAGGCAATCCATATACACAAGTGACTCAAACAGAGAACAATATGTACAATTATACCAAAAATTCTTCAATTAAGAAATAAAAGCATACATACTAGCTACTAGACTATCAAATTTGAGGGAAAAGATGGTGTACATAACTACACCATTCTTCAATTAGTGCATTCATTTGTTCCCTTGACAACATGAAGCAACGTGCGTCTGGATAATACTGCACAAAGAAATTTAAATGACAATTAAATTTACTTGAAATTTTACAAGTACAAACACTTAGATTTGGAAAAGATAAAACTTACTGTCAATGGGATGTTATCTCGATCATGTGATACGATATCCCTCATATAATGCATGACATAGTATCCACAGTCGTTGTCATTGGGTTGATGTGGGAACTGTAACAAAAAATACAGAATACCACATAAGAAACAATTATGTTATGGTTTAACTAACGATTGTTTTAAAAATTGAATAACATGTAAAACCTAGACTTTGCGCCACGGATAAGCATATTTCTAGTCAACGGCTTGGGAATAATTCAACCCATTAGCAGCCCAAAAACTAGTTAATGCTCTGGAAACAAAACAAATTAAATTAATTTTATTAGTTTGGATCGGTCATATAAAATGACAAATAATACAACGCATTCAAATAATGTTGACAATGACTTACTCATTGAAGAGACGCATCAAATCCGGGCGATTATCTGGTTCAACAGATTCCACAGGATCCAAGTAGTAAATAAGGGGCCCCGGCTGTACTGTCGGATTGATGACAAGCAAAACCCAATGTAACCTAGGACATTTTATAGCGTTATTGATAACTCCTAGAAATTCATGATTATTTGAGTATATTTGTCTTGAGTTTTTGTCTATTATTTATACATTTTGGATACTCAAGAGGGAAAAATGCTCATTTGATTTTCGGTTGCATATTATTGTATATTTATGTAGATTTTGATTATTTTTGTAGTTAATTTCTTATGTTGTTTTATGCAATTTTTGTAGGAATAATTTGATGCAATAAACAAGAGATTTTAGCCCTCCACCAAGCTCCCAATTGAACAAAAATAAAAAGAAGCCAAAGCAGCTCAAAGAATAAATAAAAGAAAGGCAAAGCACAGAATAAACGAGCCTTCGCCATGGCCTCGCCGCGGCGAAGTGCATCTTCCTCTGCCCCTATTTTGGTGAGCTCGCCGTCTGCTCGCCGCGGCGAGCTACAATAATTTCTGGAACTTTTGGGACTTCTCCGTGGGTTCGCCGCGGCGAAACACACGGCGAACTTCGTGTTCTGCTTCGTTTTGACAAGTTCAGACACGTTTTGAAGGAAATAAAAGCTAGGGCTTCGAGCTTATTCGACATTCTTCGACTTTTGGGGCATTTTGGGAGTGTTTTGCTCTGCTAGGGCTTGGAGCTTGGTGGGGATTGAGCTTGGGCTTGGAGCTTCAAAGAGATTTGGGCTTCCTCTCTTGGTTTATCTCTTCCTTCTTCATTCTCTTCTCTTGTTCTATTTGTAATGTTGTATATATATGCTCCCTTGGAGTTGTAGAACATGAGTAGCTAAATACTTTGATTCTAGGATTATTTTGAACCCTTGTATGTATTGATTCTTGATTCCTCCTCTTAATTTGTGATTAATGATATCTATGTGCTTATTTTACCCCGTTCCTAATGCTTCTAAGTGCTTGATCACCATTTAGATGTTGGGTTCGCTTGATTTATGACTCGAGAGAGCTAGGTTGAGTGTAGAACTTGGGTAGAGTAGTGCAAGAACCTGAAGTTTGCATGACGAATGGATGGTTTTGCTGGTAAGATAGAGATATACTTGCTAGCCTTGCATAGTCACATTAGGGTTGGGGCATTAAAGTTGGGTTTTATTAACTTGTAGCAAGAGATTGTGCAACTTAAATAAAACTAAACACTTGTTCTTGACGTGAGAGCGCTTTTACGAGTACCCAATGAACCCTAGATTAGCACATGGTGTTGTTGAGAGCTTCTTTAAGGGGAGGTTAATTGAGTTTTGAGAAGTACAAGGGGGAGAGATAATCTTAGGACCCATTTTAGCCTTGAGGTTGGAGAATCACTTGTTTATAATTTTATCTTCATTTTATTTTCTTATTTCATTTTCAAACTCTACATTTGTTTCACTCAAATTGGGCGAGAGTGTGACAATCATTGCTTGACCGGGTTTTGGACAAATCCTCGTGTGAACGATACTCTACTCACTACTTTATTACTTGGCGCGACCCGTGCACTTGCGGCGCGTGGCGAACAGTTATGTTAGCATATATATATCTATGATGATTGTAGCTAAGAATACGATAAAAGCTATTATGCTTATACACTTACCCTGTATTAATTGGAGCTAAGAATAAAGTTCTACCTGTTGCCTTTAAAGTGAAACGCTTCTTAATCGCTTTGAACTGATCATCATATTTCGCGCCCGCAATTTGTGCTATTGCATACGGGTTTATGAATTCGAACGAGACATGCTCCCCGGAGATCATGACATCTTCATATAGGTGCCTTCAAAGAAACCATATAAACTTGCAATTAGTGTATAACTTATGACATTGAATGAAACCATAATGGAAATGCATATATACCTGATCCATAAATTGATAACCGTAGCACCGACCCATCTTTCGTCAAGCACCTCCATGATCTGATCTCTAGAAAGAAGCTCATTGAAACTTGACTCGCCAAATATATGCCTGTTGAATGAAATCATGACAATATCATCGCAAGATACGGTAGCTACAAATGCTCACAATCGAGCACGATTTGGCGTTTCAGCACTTATATCTTTTATAACTGGAGCAGGCACTTGTACTTTCTTCTTGCCCTTCGTTTTTGTTGCTTATGAACCATATAAATAGAAAGTTTGAAAAATTCTTCCAATAAGAAGAGTGTTAGTCTAAATTAATTAGCAAATAACCACCTGTGACACTGGATCAGCTCATGAACTTTTTTTCTTCAATTGAGCAGCTGAGCCACCGGTACCTTTTACATTAGACACTTGTGCTTTCTTTTCCAGAGACTGTGTACCTTGTTAAAACTTATAAATAGTAAAAGAGCATTATTCCAACACAAAGAATGCTAGTCTAAACGTTATTAGTAAATAACCACCTGTGGTATTGGCTTAATCAAACTGGTGGGCCAAGCAACATATGCACCAACAACATCTCCGACCCTAGTCATCAAATCAGGAGTAGGGATTGGTAACGGTGCATCCTTGTTGCGGGAGACTTCAATCAATACCCTCAATGTATTTTCAGGCAACGGCGAATTGTGCAGGGTCCTGTTTGAAATGTTGTAGACCGTACTGATCGCAACTACTTCACTGAAAGATTGATCCTTATACAGGTTGCGCTTTGATTTGCCCTACAAAAAAGTTGACAACATTAGCTCACAATCTATAATATAACAATATCACTACAAGTTTATAAGTACAAAAGACAAGAATTACCTGAGGAATTTGAGCCCTAGGCATCGTACAACTATCCTTGATGCTTGGACTCTCACAGGAAGGAACGTTACCTTGTTGCATGAAGTTCGACATTTGTGATCCAACATTGCTACGCTGGAAAAATTCGTACATTAGATCTTGCCGTCTTTGCATTTCCTCATTCCTTCATTGCATTTCAAGCACAGTCTCCCTAAGAGTATTGACTTCATCTTTCAACACAGAAACTTCGCTTTGTGTTGTTGTACGCTTTTAGTAAACAAAGTAAGTTGAAGGCGTGACCCCTACACCCTTGACTCGAACATGGCCCGAATACTCAGGACGATCAAGTGCTCTGCTGAGGATATCGCCATGGCCAAATATGTTGACCTCATCGGGCGATTCTTATACTAACACATCCTATAACAAGAAGGATTATCAGTTATTAAGTTAACAAAGTCACTAATAAAAAAATTACAAAGTCCAAGAGAATGACTTACACATCGTTCACGGACTCTTCTAACCTCATCGTGAACGATGGTACTGTTGTTTTCGGAGTATCCTTTGATCCAAACCTCAAACTGTGGAGGTCTACCTTCTAAACCATGTTCTTGAATCTGTCAAGGTAAAACAGGTGAACTTTTAAATTAATTACATAAACATTTATTCACAATTTTGGAAGCAAAAGTGCTTTACTAACATACCATTTCGTACTCCAATTCTGGAAATGTTTTACGCCCACCTAAATAGGGATACTCACAGCTCTTAGCCGCCTGGCTATTTTTTTCGCTTCTTTCCTGAAACTCCTCTGATAAACATGATTGCACAAATTCATTCCATTGTGCTTGAGTTATAACATCTTCATGTGTAGATGGGGGTGTTGGAACGACCTCCCCATTTTCATCTCTCATATATAATGTTGACAAAGCTGAACGGAAGTTTCTGTGTATTTTTGAAGCTTTCATCATGACATACTTTCTATGAGTCGCATCGATATGAAACACAGTCTGTAACAATAGAAATCATATTAAATTTGTTAGTTACAATGTCATGACGAAATGAAACTTAATTGTAAAAAAGTAGCTTACCTGAACCTCTGACCAAATCTCGTCACGGTTGTCTTTGCTTACTTTTCTCCAATTTGTAATTGTAATAGGAACTTTATTATGAACAGTGCATCCAACGAAACTGGTAAGGGACTTTGTACTCTTTCCAACTAGTTGGCCATTGTCGTTCCATACAAGGGCTGTCTTTTGTCCCTTAGCTCTACGTTTGAGGAGATCACGCATAATGGTCTTGCCACGATGAACTTGGTCCTCAAAATGTGCTCTACCTTCATCAATAACTGGCTGGGCACTCGGTTGTTCTTCTTCCTCCTCATGTAGGTTGGGATCCATTATCCTGTAAAATAATTAAACAATATATGATTTTAGTGCATGCATACGCATATAATGAAATAATTCGTAGTAAAAACTAAGAAAAAACATACAAACTTAAATCACTATGATGGCATTCGGCTCTTTTTCCTCATTGTTATATTATCCAAAATTGTTTGCTTCCTCTTTTTTGTTAGATTTGGGGTTCTGTTGACCCATATGCCTTCTTCATGATCACGCCTTACATAAACAGACTCATCTTCATCATCATATCCATCTGCATCAAAGTCTTCTGACAGTAATGTCTCAAAGGAAGGATCATCTTCTATCATATTCATATCTTCATCACTACTTCCATCATCAACTTGTTCAGCATAATTTTTGTTCGATTGCACGACAAATGACCAATTCTTCTTAGAAGGATCTGCAATGTAAAACACTTGTGCTGCTTGAGACGGTAGAATGTAAGGATCATCCTTATATCCAACTTTGGAAATGTCAATCGATATAAACCCAAATTCATCTAACCACCGTCTACTATTGTTGTTAATCCATTGACATCGGAACACAGGAACCCTAAACATGGTGTAATCTAACTCCCAAATGCAATCAATTACACCAAAGTATGCCATCTGCGCATAATGGGATTTGTATCTCTCACACTTGATATATGCCATGCCTTGGCAACAACTGTGTCTCCGTTATTCAGCATTGTGCTTTTCTCATCCTGACCTTTTGTATAAAATGTGTAACCATTGATTGCATAGGCAGTGTATGAAAATGCATGCAAACCTGGTCCTTTCAACAGCCAGAACAATCTTTCACAAACTGATCCAGCGCTAAGCTCAACCTGCTGACAAATACGCGCATTGAACCATCTAATGAAATGTTTGTTATGCTCCTTTATAATCAAATTCTCATTTCTATCACCGTGTATTTCCCGAAGCAGTTTTTTGTGTTCTTCAATGAATGGTTCAACTTTAGGAGTATTGTGAAGAATATACAAGTGAGCTAGCTCCCTTTGAACATTCGAAATACGTATTAAGTTGAACCCACTTATTCCTTTCCCCATTAATCACCCGTCATGACGGGACTTCGGTACACCAACAGGTTCAATATTTGATAAGTAATCTGCACACAAATCACTCGCTTCTTCAACGATGTATCGTTCAGCAATACACCCCTCTGGTCGATATCTTTTTTTAACATACCCCTTTAAAACTTTCATGAACTGCTCAATTGGGTACATCCATCTCAAATAGACTGGGCCGCACAGTTGAACCTCCTTGACTAAGTGTACTGTAAGATGAACCATGATGTCAAAAAATGAAGGGGGAAATACATTTCAAGTTCGCACAGAATACAAACGATCTGTCTCTGCAAATCTTGCAACTTTGTTGTATCAACTACTTTACTACAAATGAGCTTAAAGAACATACAAAGTCTGATGATCGTGCTCCGCAGTTTCTTGGGTAAAATGCTGCATATACCAACTGGTAAGAAATGTTGCATCAGGACATGACAGTCATGAGATTTCATGTTCTTTAATTTCTACTCTTTCATGGACACAAGGTTCTTTACATTAGAGGAGTAGCCTTCTGGAACTTTGATTCCATTCAGAAACTCACAGAATGATCTTTTTTCTTTCTTCGAAAGGGTGTAAGCTGCCGGAGGTAAATAAGTGCGGTATCCTCTCTCGACAGGTGCTTACTCTTGTCTTATTCCCAACTTGATCATATCTAACCTAGAATTGACACCGTCCTTACTTTTCCCTTGCATATTCAACAACGTGCCAATTAGGTTATCACAGATTTTTTTTTCTGATATGCATCACATCAAGAAAATGTCTGACATATAAAGACTTCCAATACGGGAGTTCGAAGAATATGGACCTCTTCTTCCAACCACTTGTCAACACATTTTTAGTGAAAGGCTTGCCAAAATCGTTCTCCAACGTCTTCACCTTTTCAAAAACGCTATCTCCGCTCAATGTCCTCAGTGGCCTACCTTCTTCTAAGCTCCCGTTAAATGCCCTTTTCCACCTACGCCAATGATGTTTTAACGGCAAGAACCTCCGATGTCCCATGTAAACATTTTTCCTACAATGATCCAGTAGCATCGAATAGGTATCATCTTCACATACAGGGCACGAACCATATCCTTTGATGCTGTGTCCGGACAAATTACCATATGCTGGGAAATCATTTATCGTGCCAAACAACATGGCTCTCAATTTAAAACTTTATTCCTTACAGCCATCAAAAATAGTCTCACCTGAATTCCACATATGCTTCAGGTCTTCAATCAATGGATCCAAGTAGACGTCTATATCGTTGCCGGGTTGTCTAAGCCCCGAAATAAGCATGGAAAGCATCATAAATTTACGTTTCATGATTAAATTTGGGGGGAGGTTGTATATCATCATAATCACCGGCCATGTGCTATGAGTACTACTTTGAACTCCATGCGGATTGATTTCATGGGTTGCCAATGCAAGCCGTAGGTTTCTTGGTTCTTCACCGAACTCAGGGTACTCATAATCAATTTTTTTCCATTGGGGGCATTTGCGGGGTGCCTAAGCTTTGTGTCTTTAATCCTTTCATCGGCATGCCAAGTCAAAAGCTTTGCAACATCCGCATTATTGAACATGCGCTTGAATCTTGGAATGATCGGAAAGTACCGCAAGACTTTAGAAGGACTCTTACCTTTCTTTCCATATCGAGACATGTTGCATTTCGGACACTCCTCCAACAATGCATACTGATTTCGGAATAAAATACAGTAATTGGGACATGCATGTATTTTCTCATATTTCATATCGATTGAGCAGAGAATTTGCTTTACCTCGTATGTTTTCGGAGGGAGTACATTCACTTCTGGAAGTATATCTCGCAGAACGGAAAGCAGTGCGGTGAAACTTGCATCACTCCAACTGTATCGAGCTTTCAGGTTATACAATTTAAGCACCGTACTCAGCCTTGTGTATTTGCGGCATCCCACATATAACAGCGTCTCTGCATCACTCTTCAGCATCTCAAATATTTTAGGATCCTCCTCACCCATCACATTCAAAATTTCTTCAAGGTCATCGCTCTCATCACACATGTCCGAGTCAAGCACATTCGATGCGATACTAACATCATGTACCCCGTCTCCGCATTCATCTTTATAGGTCTCACCATGCTTTGTCCATTGTGTATAAGATGGATCGATTCCATGACAAATTATATGACCCAACAAGTCAAGAGGGCGAAGACGCTTTCCATATAAACAAGACATACAAGGGCACACAATTCTGTTAGCATTCTCTGCATGCTCAGCAGCAAATTCAATGAACTCTTTTGCTCCATCTATATATTCCTTTGAACGTCGATCACAAGACGTCCATTTCCAATCCAACATTGTAACCTACTAAAGGAAAACATCGGTAAGATGTATATGACTTACTTATCATTAGGTAGCCACCTTACGATGTTACCTTAGTTTTTTAACAAAAATCGACAGCATAACGGCTATAAAATGAACGTTCCCAGGCTCAAGGCCCTCTCTTTTTTACATAGAAATGGATATAAACACCATAAATTCAATATATTTCCAAAGCCTACCACAACAGAATTCACAGAGTATTTATATACAAGAGCATTAATAGTTCAACAAAACAAAAATTTCATACGAGTAAAATAAAACATCACATAGTTTTCTCTCATCACCCGACATAAAATTTACATACCTGAATGACTTCTTTTACTTTAATTTGCTTTTGTCGAATAATGTGGACCAAGCAAAGACTTCCTGAGAAATCTACAACATAAATAAACAACTCATCAACTTTTATATTTATAGTGAACTTCATTAAGCAAAGTTATATGGATTGATTCCCACCTATATACTATGTTGAGCAGCTGAAGGCAAGCTTTGATATATATAGGCCAAGGTTATAGATGAGAACCCTACAACATAAATAAACAAATCATCAATTTCTTGTTCAAAAAAATAGCACTTAAACATATATATGATGATGTCAGTTAAAAAAATGTGGTATTGTTATTATGTAATATATATGTGTGTGCATGCATTTTTCCGTTAAAAACATTCATGTACTTACATATTCATGTATAGAAATACACGTGAAATAGAAAAAGTTATAGCATGAAGAAATATTTTAAACTAAGAAGTATGTGCTTTAAAGCACATAGAACATTCCATAAAATAAGACTTAAAAATATCGACAAAAAATAAGCTTAAAAAATAGAGTTAAATTTTTTTTAACTCTACAAGTATCTATATATATTTTAATACAACATAGTCATATATAACATGAAGCTTTTGACCAATAATGCATCAATATAATCATATGTAGGAGATATGAGCAGAGGAAGCTATTAACAGTTTTTTTTTTCCTTTTCCCAAAGGAAGCTATTTTCTAATATTTTAATCGTGAACTTTTTATTATAATCCAAATCTTTGCAGTGATATGTGATTCAACAAGAGAGTAGTGATATATAATGCATCACAAGCATCCATTTCCAAATTACAATTAATTATTGAACATTTTTATTGCACAAACTAAAACTTGATAAGAGAGTACATGTTATGTACAAGTACAAACAATGAATCAGCTTTGGTTTACGGCTTCCACCGACGCAGAACAAACAAATGAAAAAAAACAAAAATGCAAAAGACACATAAACTCACCTAATTTATCCGATTAAAAGTGAGGCAAAAAATCCTCACCAGCTTTGTTTGCAAAAAACCCACCTTTAAATACAATGAATCAGATGTTAGAACATCTGTTTCTCAAACAACAAAAATCTGGGAATCCCAGAGACTAAAACAAGTTAAAAAAAAGCAAAAGCAAGGGGAAACTCACCAAGGTAGCAAAGATTTGGGGGAAGAGGCTTGGGTGCTTGGGTCGAGATTTTCTGTGGCAAATGGCAGAGCTTAAGCTTATCTCGTTTCCACAGATGAAATGGCAGAGCAAAGGTGAACGGTGTGACTGAAGAAAAGACGAGAATGGTGGTGAGAACGACGTGAACGGCGGCGTGACTGAAGGCAAGGTGAAGATGAAGCTAAGGTGAACGGCGGCGAGAGAAAATGAAATGACGAGAAAGTGAAAAGTGAAAGACAAGAGGAAGCAAGGGTGGGCAGGGAATGAAAAGTGAAAAGTTAAGGATTTTTTTTTTGAGATTGGGAGGGAAAAGTTGGCGCTCACCAATACCGGCGCTTCTAAAAGAGGCACCGGTATAGGATAGGCCTATACCGGCGCTTTTAGCGCCGGTATAGGCTTTTGCAAATAAAAAAATAAAATGAGCTGGACATCTATGCCGGAGCTTTTTTTATGAGCGCCGGCATAGGTTTTTTAATAAAAAAATTGACTTAGGCTTATACTGGCGCTTTTATAGAAAGCGCCGGTATAGGCTTTTGCAAATAAAGAAAATAAAAAATGATTATAGCTGGACACCTATACCGGCGCTAAGAAAGCGCCGGTATAGGCATATAGCTATACCGGTGCTTATGGTGGTAAGCGCCGGTATAGACTATCCACAAACCAACAGTGGCGCTTTTTAGCATAAGCGCCGCTATAATTGCGTCGCGATAAGACATTTCAATAGTAGTGATTGTATTTGGTTTTTGGATAGAATAGATGCAAAAGGTGTGATATGTTCAAAAGTAAAACAAAAATAAGATAAAAGTGAGATTTGGAGGGGAATGAAAATGGAATCATTCTTGATAAGTGGAAACCTTGGGATTCATTGCTTCCAAAGATTTTTAGGGAGTTTCATGTTGATTTTTGAAAGACCCCTAGAGGAATCCCTCTAGGCTAGGCTTAAATTAACTTAATTAATGCCGGAATCCCACACATTACTTAATTTAACCTAAGTTGATTAAGCTCAAAATCAAGGTGAATTTGCTAATTGTAAGGGGCTCCTAATCCAACAACCGGAATCCCGAATTGCCACTTAATTAATCCTAGGGTTTCAATTCATTATTGGAATCCCACATAATAAACCAAGACTCTAGGATTGAAGTCCAATGCCACTCATGCAACTTGACAAATCCAAAACCAATTAAACCTACTAATCGCAAGGAACTCTTGATCCTACAACCGGAATCCCGAATTGCAACAAGATTAATCCATTAATCCCAACTCCTTGACGGAATCCCAATCAATAAATTGGAACTAATAGATGGAAGCCCAATGTTACTCAAGAAATTATTAGATTTACTTGCTACTTTCTAAACACAAACACTTAACATATGATCCACCAAGCAAGAATCCTCACTTGGCACAAATTTTAACAAGAAAACATAGATTAAATGATGAATCGATACAAATAACATATGCTCAAGTCAATAGGTGCAATGTCAAGCATCCATACAAAGAAAATAAACAAGACAAGTTGTTTCCACCACTCTCATACAAAGATATGGAATAAAATTACAACCAAATGAAGAAATAAGCCCTAGAATCCTAGAAACATGCTTAAACATAAGGAAGAGAGAGTGGGCGAACAATAACTCCCCTTTGAAGCTTCAAGCTCATCCATTGGCTTCCACCATCAAGAATGAGGGAGCCTAGCAACTGTCCTCCATGAGAAAGCCAGCACCAAGGAGTGGAGGTAGAGGAAACATGGAGATTTGGGTGTAAGAAGGTGGAAGATGGAAGATGGAGATGAGAGGTAGGGTTTGTGGTGGCTCCAAATCTGTCAAATAGAGTGAAGTTTCGACCTAATATCCTCCCCAAGTAGGGTAAAACGAGTGGGTCTTGGTTATGGGTCCGGGTTGGCCCAAAAAACAGCAAAATTCGCGAATCTGTACTAATAGGAGTGCCTAGGCGCTACTCGGAGTGCCTGGGCGCTAGCATCTTCTGTCCACCTAGCGCCTGGGCGCTCGCAGTCTCTGCCTTCTTAGCGCCTGGGCACTTTTCTTCTACTTTTTTCTACATTTTTCTTCTTGTATATGTTCTCCCATGGTTCTTCAATGATCCTACAAGTAAAAACACCATAGAAAAAGGATCAAGTGCCCTAAAAATTAATTATTTCTAATTAACCACGAATTATGGAAAATTAATCCCAATTTCATGCTAATTTCACCTAAGGATATAAGATATTAAATGAGCATATTTTGAACCATAATTGCATCTTAAATATGTTAATTGCCTTAATTTATCATACAAAACCAATGCAAATCCAAGGATTTGTCAACTCCCCCACACTTAAACCTTCGAACTTCTGGACAAAGACAAGTTTAAAAGCTTAAGCATAATGGCAAGTAAGGCATAAATGAGAATTTCAACATGCTAGATGAACATGTGCCAATGCAAATTGACAACCTCTCAACCAACAAGCAATGTGAAATGGAACGATACTAAGGGCTAATCATGAGTGTAGTGAATGCAATGAGGATGAGTAAAGGAGAAATTCACTCTTCTCACCATATTGGGTTCATTTTCTACTCTCAAGATCCACCTTGGAGCACATTCTGCCATAAGCTTGTAGGAATTCTAAGATCTCCACTCAAACACAAGAAGTGCAATGCATCAAAAGGGCTTTTGGGGTTGTAATGATGAAATAGCCCAAATGATTAGATGAAATGAATGAAAGATGATGTTATGCATGCTTAATTGCCTAATTCAACACAAAGCATCGATTGCAACTTGTTAGAAACCACACATGCCTTATTTTGCACTTTTTATAACTTTTCGAATCTTTCACATTTTCTTTTTCTTTTTCACTCTTTTTTTCTTCTTTTTATATTTTTGTTTTTCTCTATACATGTCATGCTTATATACAACCAAGCAATGGCATTTTTCAAACAATCCAAGCAATGATGCAACTTTTCACTTATTGGCATATTAATGCAACACATCAAGGGAATGGCTCAAAATGGGTGGCAAATAGAAAAGGTGTTTGTGGTTTTTGTTTGGGTGCAATGGTATGAAATGAATGCCTTTATCATGCTTCATTACACTAAATGCAACAAGGTTTGATCAAGAATGCAAACAAGTTCTAGAGAATGGCAACAAGTGGATATCAGACAAGAATAAACATTTAGGCTCTAATAAACCTCATGACATGGCTAATTCTCCAAAACTCATAAACATAGGTCAACTACAAAAAGATTCAACTATATAGCATCAATTCCAATTAACAAAGTTGCCAATCAAGAAGATTAATCAAAAGCATCAACACACATCCAGAAGCATGAAATAAATCCCATAATTGCCAAAACAATTTCAAGAACATCATGTCAAGTCCAAAGAGGAACAAAAGTGGAAGTGAGAAAAGATCAAAAGTTTTCAAAATTTTCCAACTTTTTGAAGCTAAAAACATAACCAAGATGCAATGATTTTTAACCCACTTCACCCACTATGAAACACATCCCTCCCCCACACTTAATTCCTACATTGTCCTCAATGTAGCAAAAATATGGACATACCAATTTAAAGCATGTTGAAATCAAGTGCGGTCTTGGTGTGTGAGCAAGAGCATTTATTAATCCTAGGAATTGAAAGAAAAACAAATACTCTTTTTACTACTGACTTGTGTCTCTCCCCCACACTTATCTCCCTCATACAACAATTAAGCCAACATATGCATGAAAATTAGGAAGAAAATAAGTGAGGAAAGAGACGACATTTGTTATGGCCTCTTAATGCACTTAAAGGAGAAGTTCTCATCCAAGATGAGAAACATGCACTTCTTCAATGTGGCTCCCTCTCCTTTATCTTGCTTCTTTGGTTGTTGGTGGGTTTCCTGAAAAAGAAACATCGGACCAACAGCAGTATCTAGTCTAAAAGGGGATACATGGAGAGATATAAAACATGACACATACATTTTCAAATCAAGATTCTCCAAGTAAACATCACAACCAAGCAAGTCAATGAGGTTCCCATCAGTAGGAACCAAGCATGTAGCCACATTGGCATCACCCTTGAAATTGGGTGTTCCAAAACATTCAGTTTCATTTCCACCAATGTCGGGTGGCAGATCACAAGATAAAATCAGATGGAAAGATTCATTCTTGTTTACAATTTTATCAATCAAAGCATTTGAATCTTTCCTTATTAAACTATCTAAGGAAAGAAAAGAATTGGAATCAAGAGATGAACAATTTTCTTGTTGATTATCAAGTGTGGCATGTTCATTAGTGTTATCAATCAAACTAGATGAACAAGTAACATCATGCGAAGTGGAAAGCCAATCATCAATTTCTATGCAAGTGGTACATGGCCCATCACATTCACATGTGCAAATGAAAGAAGTATGTGGGGAGGAGGGGGAAATGAATTCTTCATCATGTTCAATAGATTCAAAGAAGCTTTAATCATGCTTATCAACACTTGAAGAAGAAGACGCTTGTTCACACTTCTCCACATTTCTAACATCCAAGCTTAATGAATTATTTTCCACAATATCATCTCTAGTACTAGTAGATGCATCATGCACTTCACCAAAGTTCTTTTTATGCAATGCAACAAATTTGTCATATTTAAAATCAATACAATCCATGCACATGTTGCCATCACCACAAGAACAAGGTAAAGGCTCATTCAAAACAAGATCATCATCACAACTAGCACTTAGAGAAATATCATTATCACCACACTCATGAGTAATACAAGCAACATCATCAACTACACAACTACCATGTGAGACTTCATAATGAGCATTTTCAATATCAAATATTTGAGGGGATTCAACAACAATTTCTTCATCCACCTCATCATCACTCACATCAACAATCACAGTAGTATGAGGAGAGTTAACCTCTTCAAGAAGAGGAGGAATATTACCAAAGTGTAAAGGTGACTCCTCTGGTTGTTGAAGAGATACGTGCTCCTTGTTTGAATCTTGTGTGGAAGTAGGCATTGGGGATTGGAGATTATCCACTTGAGATGTGGCATTTGGCTCTTGTTCTTCAATCTCCTCATCATTGTTGAAGTCATAAGGCCATGGTGCTCCTTCTTCTCCATTAGTTTTCTTCCAGAGAACATGTTACACAAAAGCCCTAAGGAATTCTTCTATTGCCTCAAGCCGCTCTTCCATCTCCTTTGGAAGTTGATTAACCTCCTTTAAAATGAACAACTCATATTGTTGAACTTTAAGCTCATCATACGTCCTTCTTAAAGAAAGGGTTTGGTCGTCCATATTTGGAAAGGTGAGGAAGGCATCAAGTCCATGGGTTGGGGGTATGGAGGGTGGAGGTGGGGTTTATGGTAAGGAGGAAATTGTGTGTTATATGGATTTCTATGTGTTGTAGGGAGGGGAGTAGGGTGGATTTGTGGACAAGACGGTTCCAAGTGTGTTTGGAAATGATTGGGCATTTGAGATCCAAAGGCTTTATTGTGGCTTTGCAAATCCACTCTCATGGAATCCAACTCTTGTAGAATGAAATCAACTTGGGAGTGTGTTAGAGTAGAAGGCGCCTCATTTCTCCAAGCATGTGGAAGGCTTGGTGTTTCATTCCTTGAAAAAGAATGCATAGGAGGATCAGTGTAGAACAAAAGCTCAAAGTTAATGTTAAACTGAGACATGAAAATTGCAATCAACCAAATCCCAATATGCAAAATGCAATGCTATACAAATATGCCTAAACCTAAAATAAAAGAAAAATATGCAAAGATCATAGTATGTACAAACAAAAAGAAAACCTAAAATACAACTAAACTAAATGTAACCTAAGAAAATGGACCCAGCCAAAACAAGTTTGACAACCGGCTACTAGGGAACCAATTACTTGGCTCCCCGGCAACGGCGCCACTTGAAGAGCACCACTTTCAAGTGTGTGTGCGTGTAATGCGCCCTTGGGCCTGTCCTTCAAGAAAATAAGAACCAAGGGGATAGTAGAAGCTAACCCCTTGGTGTTGTTCGCTTGAGGAGCCTAACGTAAAAGATGACCTAGTAGCTAAGATGCAAACTAACAAAAGCGGATTAAAATATTGTATTTGGTTTTTGGATAGAATAGATGCAAAAGCTGTGATATGTTCAAAAGTAAAATAAAAATAAGATAAAAGTGAGATTTGGAGGGGAATGAAAATGGAATCATTCTTGATAAGTGGAAACCTTGGGATTCATTGCTTCCAAAGATTTTTAGGAAGTTTCATGTTGATTTTTGAAAGACCCCTAGAGGAATCCCTCTAGGCTAGGCTTAAATTAACTTAATTAATGCCGGAATCCCACACATTACTTAATTTAACCTAAGTTGATTAAGCTCAAAATCAAGGTGAATTTGCTAATTGTAAGGGGCTCCTAATCCAACAACCGGAATCCCGAATTTCCACTTAATTAATCCTAGGGTTTCAATTCATTATTGGAATCCCACATAATAAACCAAGACTCTAGGATTGAAGTCCAATGCCACTCATGCAACTTGACAAATCCAAAACCAATTAAACCTACTAATCGCAAGGAACTCTTGATCCTACAACCGGAATCCCGAATTGCAACAAGATTAATCCATTAATCCCAACTCCTTGACGGAATCCCAATCAATAAATTGGAACTAATAGATGAAAGCCCAATGTTACTCAAGCAATTATTAGATTTACTTGCTACTTTCTAAACACAAACACTTAACATATGATCCACCAAGCAAGAATCCTCACTTGGCACAAATTTTAACAAGAAAACATAGATTAAATGATGAATCGATACAAATAACATATGCTCAAGTCAATAGGTGCAATGTCAAGCATCCATACAAAGAAAATAAACAAGACAAGTTGTTTCCACCACTCTCATACAAAGATATGGAATAAAATTACAACCAAATGAAGAAATAAGCCCTAGAATCCTAGAAACATGCTTAAACATAAGGAAGAGAGAGTGGGCGAACAATAACTCCCCTTTGAAGCTTCAAGCTCATCCATTGGCTTCCACCATCAAGAATGAGGGAGCCTAGCAACTGTCCTCCATGAGAAAGCCAGCACCAAGGAGTGGAGGTAGAGGAAACATGGAGATTTGGGTGTAAGAAGGTGGAAGATGGAAGATGGAGATGAGAGGAAATGAGAGAAAGATGAGAGGTAGGGTTTGTGGTGGCTCCAAATCTGTCAAATAGAGTGAAGTTTCGACCTAATATCCTCCTAAAGTTGGGTAAAATGAGTGGGTCTTGATTATGGGTCTGGGTTGGCCCAAAAAACAGAAAAATTCGTGAATCTGTACTGATAGGAGGGCCTAGGCGCTACTCGGAGCGCCTGGGCGCTAGCAGCTTTTATCCACCTAGCGCCTAAGTGCTCGCAGCCTCTGCCTTCTTAGCGCCTAGGCGCTTTTCCTCTGTTTTTTTCTACATTTTTCTTCTTTTATTTATTCTCCCATGGTTCGTCAATGATCCTACAAGTAAAAACACTGTACAAAAAGGATCAAATTCCCTAAAAATTAATTATTTCTAATTAACCACGAATTACGGCAAATTATTCCCAATTTCATGCTAATTTCACCTAAGGATATAAGATATTAAATGAGCACATTTTGAACCATAATTGCATCTTAGATATGTTAATTGCCTCATTTTATCATGCAAAACCAATGCAAATCCAAGCATTTGTCAGTTAATTTTTCGGACACCTGTGTGAATTGTGATTGAGTGTGCTTGCTAAGTTGTCAAAGAATATTAATAAATGATTTAAAGAGCATAAGTTAATCTTGTAAAGTTATAATTGGAAAATGTCTATACCCATCTTTCTCTTATTCTATTGCTAAAATATGGCTTAGAATGCTAGATGAATTTGCTAGTATAATAAATAAAGATGTAACCATTTGCTTTGATAAACGTTCTCATTTTTATCTTCCAGAAGGTATAGTGCTCTCCATTAAAGCCAGGAGGTCTGTTGATTGAGCTTTCTTCAGGGAGTATGTTGTCATATCCTGCAATGATGGATCTTTACTTCTCTTGATTGTTGGATCAATGAATTCTAAGAAGATATGCTCTAATACCAAATGAAAGAGGCAGGAATGCACAAGAGGGGGTGAATTGTACTAATTAAAAATTTAAATACTGGAACACAAAAACTTATACTGGTTTTGCCCAATTCTTGGCCTACGTCCAGTTCTCTAACCTTCAGTTGGGTTCCACTAAACTTCAAGATTTAAATAGGCTCTTGAATGCCTTTACAAGTGACCTCTCAATAAGAACTCTCTCTTACAGATAACTCCCCCTTACTACTTACAAGATTACAACCTACTCTTAAGATCCCACTATCTTAAGATTAATCCTCACTTAGAAAATGTGATTATAAAGACTTGTTCACTCAAACAAACTGATTTTGATACACACTGAAGTACAAAAGATGTACTGATTAATTTTTTATTTAGAAGTTCTTGAATTTTTTTTACAAGTTTCAAGAAGCTCAAAAGTCATCTGGATAGGCCTTGATTTTGTTGGGATTTGGGTTTCCAAGAAATTTGTTTCATAAGGCAAATCGACAACATGTTTTTTACTATTCCAGAAAGCATTAGGTAAGTCTGAGCAAATAGTTTGGTGGATTTTATCTAAGCATCTTGAATTCATTGTTTAACTTGTGGCTGACCCAACTGTGATCCAATTTGTTTCAAAGAGATGTCTTCTTTTAAAAAGTTTATTTTCTATTGTTTTGAAGAAAGAAGATTTAATTCTTTAATTCTAGGTTTTTGTGTAAAAGGGAATGTAATTGTTTTCCCTAAGTGTGCAAAAGAAATTCCATCCTAACTAGTTAGATATGGGAATATGGAACAGGCAAAGGGTTGGCCCAAGATAATTTGATTTCCCATGTTTTTAACTAATATAAATGGTTGTTGAACGCGAAAACCGTCATTTTCAATAACAATATTTATGATTTTATATTTGACATCTAGGGGAGTTTGTGCTATGCCACTAAATCTCTCAGTTTTTTTTATAGTATTTTGTAGGGACAATGCCTTCATTAAAACAATTAGAAGCACCCCTTGTATCAAACAAAACATGTTGCTCTAGAATGAACTCATCATTGATAATGATTTTAGCAAGGATATGGAATTTTGGAATTAACATTATAGAGATTAAGTTAATAAATGTTTCATCATGCTCATCAGTATCATGTTCTGAAAGAGCTTGTTGTTCATTTGATTTATGGGATTCAAGCTAAATATCTTGAATTTGGGATATTGCAGCTGCATGTGTTTCTTGTTGAAGTTTAATGTAAGAGACCTCAGCCTTAAGATTATGTATCTCGTGCTGGAGATCTTGTAAGGTTACAGGTTTAACAGAATGTTTGAACCGGTTTATTGTTTCTGTTAAATCATATTTATTCGAGATTAAAGATGGTTTATTCTTCGAAGAACCTGGGTTTTCATTGAGAAGTTCTTTAAATTTAAACAAGTATTCGCCCTTTTCATTATAAGGAAATTTAGTGATAATATCAAGGAGTAAATCTTGTTCCTTAGTAATGACATTAATAGAAGAGGATGATTCGTCAATATCATCGTTTTGGATATTGTTTAGGTCCTCTGAAGAGCTTTTAATATCGTCTGCTTCAGATTCAGAACTATCTAGTAAAATATTATTAATTTGAACAAGAATTGGTTGGTCACTATTCCTAATCTTTTTAAGCTTTCGAGTTAAACAGTAGTATTTTGAAATATGCCCTTGTTTTCCACATTTAAAACATGTTATTTTAGTTTGAGAAGGATCATCTCTGGGTTTAGATCTAGATTCTCTGTGTGCCAACCTAGGGGTTGTTTTTTGTTTATACTTGTGGTAAGTTGTTTTGTCTTTTCTGAACAGTCTAGGTTTAGATGGCTTAGATTTTTTACTAGCAGGAAAGCCGAACTGTTCACAGAATGTGCCCAGCTCTCTACTCCTTGTAGCCTTTTCTTTGACAAGTTGTTTTTGAATTTTGTCATCCTAACAAATTTTAAGAGTAGTCTTTTGGACATAAGAAATCAGTTGTGTGTAACTTAAGTATTCATAAGGGATGTTGCCATCATGCTGATTTCTAAGTTTTCTCTAACTTTATCACCTAAAGATTTAGGTAATCTAGCTAGGAATTTTTCTTTACAAAATGGTTGATTGGCATCATCTCTTGTAAGTACTCTTTGTAAAAAGTTATCTCTATACCACCGAAAATCGGATAGAGTCCTGCACTTAAGATTTGAGAGGAGTTCAGCTAATCTATCTTTCCAAATAGATGGATCTCCAATAAAATGTTTAATAATTGTAAAAATCAAAGTGTTTACAGAATCAAGAATAGGACAGCCATCAGATGTGATGGGTGTTCCATCTGCTTCAGTTTTTACAGAGGTAAATATGGCAAGTTTTTCCTCAGGGTGAGATAATTATCCCACCAGCCTTTTAGTTGTCCAGAAGATCCGGCTACTAATAGGTTGGTAATGGATTCATCTGAGGCATTGTTTTAGGTTTGGTATGCCGTACCTACCATTGTCATCTGTTGAAGAATTTGTAAAATATTAGTTCATAAATATGATCAAGACTAAATGATTTAAAATTCTGATTTAATCTTTCTTCTAATAAAATATCAGGAGGCGAAGCTCTTGAATAATAAAGTTTAGAAGGTTTTTTCCAATTTTGATTATTGATCTGAAGTGGGAATGAATCTGAAAATTTAGACTCTGTTTCAGAGTCCTTTTCAATATTCATTACATTCTTTGAGGATGAGGATGTTTGAGTCTGAGGTGTATTAGGGACAACGGTAGACTATAATTGGCTGATTTTATACTCAACTTGTTTTAATAAATCAATTCTGTTGTTTAAGAATTCTGACTTAAGCCTTGGGTTGAGTTGGAATGGTTTAAAGAGTGGGGCTTCTAATTTAGGAACTGGTGATTTATTAGTGTCAAGTAGAGGAGTTTTTTTATCACATAATCCCCTAAGATCTGTAAGTATTTATTAGTATAATTATTTTGTTCTAAGATATTCTTAATGTCTACGGGGATCAATTGGGGTTTTTAAATTTTTATATTTGAAGGGTGCAGCAAGTAGAGGGTTATTTTGATAATCTTTTAATTGAGGAATTTGCACTGTTTTGGGAGGAGGTAATTTAGATGAAATCATTGAGCCGTCTGGGGATCTCCATTCCCTTTTGGTCATGTTTATTTTGTTTATAAAAGGATATTTAATGTTTTGAGTCTAGGCGTAAGCACTAAACCAGTCAAAAAATGGAATATTTTCTTTGATGTTTTCAAGAAATCTGTAAAATTTATTTTGAATATTTTGTCTATCAGATCCTTTAAAGTTTTGGAATAACCATTTTCTCTGAAGTTTGTTGTCTTCAGAATACAATTCTTCTCTAAGGGTTTGTTTGTCGATAGAGAACTGTTTTTGTAAAACATTAATGGTTTGGGAATTTTCTCCTTCATTTAGAGACGAAGTTTCATAAGGTTCCCCTATGTTCATGGATGAATAAGTTGGAGATTGTGGTGGTAGTGAATCTTTAGCTTTTCCATAACTAGTTTGAGGAACGTTTGATGAATTATCGACTCCTTGAATAAGGACGTTTGTTTGAGTGGGAATGTTTCTGGGAATTGTTGAAGGTGGTGCAGGCATATAAATGACAGACGGAGGTTTGGAAAATGAACAAGAATGCCTTGCTAGTTCTATATTAGATCTACAGTCTTCATATAAGGAAGCAGATCGAACACTGAAAGAGTAAGATCTTCTAAGTCTTTCAAATGATAATTTAACAGTCCCATCAATCGTTTGGGTGACTTTGCTTACTTGATTTATTGGACAAGGAGTAGGTTTTGAAGCTTTTTCTAAAGTCCAATCATCAGATAACTTAACGTCATTCCACATAATAGTTTTGGGGATTGTTAAATTAACATGGGTTTGATCTGTCAAGAAGATAATAGTTTGGCCATTATCTGGTGGTCTTTGAGCTAAAGAGTTAGATAAGTTTAAGACCTTATAATGTACCGATATGTTAAGGTAGCAAGTATAGATCCTTGTTTCAAGTTTAAACACCATATATTACTAGCTTACATTAACAAGATGACATCATAGTAGAGTTTCAAATCTAAAAAATTCATTGACAAGCCGAAAATTGGTAGTTACAAGCTTACAATCCTAGATCGCAAAGCCAATTATAAGCTATCTCACTAACAAGGCATATTTGGCAACCAATTTCTGGAAATTAACGTAGCTTAATCATAAATGCACTGCACCAGATGTAACTTGTAAGATTAATAAGAAACAGATCCTAATGATTTCAAATATTTACCTTCCAGTACTTGTATATTATATCCTAATGATTTTGTTAAGGCTAATGATTTCAAAATGCATTTGCTTCGCAATAATCAGAGCTTGAAATAGCAAGAAGCACAAGTTAACAAACAGAACCAATAACATTAGAAACTAAATCAATCACAATGAACATGAACAGTGTTATTGACATTAACACTAACTGCTTCTTTTATGGTTTTCGAAACCTGATAAAGTTGCTCTAAATCATCATGATCTACCCTGCACGAAACCCTTATCAGCGATTTTAACAAGAAGACACAGAAATTTTAGACAAGCAGTTACATAAAAATTAGAAATGAAATAAAAATGGAGCCTGAAGTGTTGATAACAATAGAAAATACCAGAATGTCCTGAGGTAGGGCTTCGAGGTGAGACCTCTAAGAGCTTTTTCTCTATGCATTCTCTTCAATGGAGTCACAGAACTCGAATCATCGAGTGGGGAATCTTCAACATTGGTAGAAACCACAATCCTCTTCCTGCTAAGTGAGCTTTTCTTGTAAAACCCTAGATCGAAGGAAGAGAGAACAACAAAAACTCACCCAATTGAAGGAAGAAATCACCATAACTCACCCAATCGAAGAAAGAGAAGATGAAGGTAAAGAGGATGCTCACACTATGAAGGTTCATATCCCGACGTTGATGGTGTTGAACTCCGGCAACCAATACCTTCTCGATCTTAGTGCTCGAAGGGAAGAATGACGTTGATGATTGTGGAAGGCTGAGATGCTGAACCTTATTCGTCTGATTGAAACGGCAGAGAGAAAAGTTGAAGCAGAGATTTGAGAGAAGGGTGGTCAGTTGAAGGAGGGTGGTGGTAGGAGGAGATTTGAGAGAAGTCGAAGAAGTAGAGATCTGGAAGGAGGGAAAGAATGATTTTTTTAATGATACTGTTTTCCACATCTCACATATAATGTAATACGTGGAAAACTTCTTTCTACATCTCACATATAATGTGAGAAGTTAAAATCTTCTTTCAACATCTCACAAATATTTCAACATCTCATATTATATGTGAGACGTGGAAAAGAAACTTTCCACGTCTCACAATATAAATGAGACGTGAAAAGTTTTTCTTCGCGCCTTCTTTTTCACTTTTTTCATACTTACTGCTTTCTTTTGCGAGAATTCACATCTCATAATTGGAAAAGAGACGTTAAATCTGTTCAAATATATACAATTTTGCCACCGCATTTTTACTAAGTCTAATATTTGAAAAAGAGATGTGAAATAGGGACGTGGATCATATTTTTTGTAGTAGTGACACTGAATCTACTTGTTACCCCAAGAAACATGGTGTGTCTGGATTATACAAATGGGTCCCCAAAGGGACACAATAGCCTAAAGTCCAATTGGACCGAAGGCATCAAACTAATCCCAGAGGACCCAAGAAAATTTGGGTACCTAAATCTTCTTAGTCTGTGCAGGTTTGTCTCAAAGCATCCAACAAAAGTGAGTGGTACATTGACAGGGGATGGTCAAGACACATGACTGGAGATAAGGAGAAATTTGATCATCTTACCATGAAAGATGGAGCCAAAGCTAGTTTTGGTGGAAACCAGTCAGGAAGAATTGCCAGAGTTGGAGAGATTGGGACAGTCAAAGATGTTTACCTAGTTATGGTCTCTACCACAATCTCCTAAGTGTCAGTCAGAGTAATGACAGAGGTAGCTGGGTAATTTTTGACTCAAATGAATGTCTTATAGTAGATAAGAAAGATCTAGCCATAGATAAATCAAATCTTAAGTGTCGACTGAAAGCTAATAGAAGTGGGAATCTATATACAGTTGACTTAAATCAACAATTTTCTCAAAAATGTTTTGTACGTAATTCTGATAGTAGTTGGCTATGGCATAGAAGATTAGCTCATGTGAACATGTCTCAATTAGATAAGCTAGTCAAAAAGGATATTATTATTGGCATACCTAATATGAAAGTAAAAACAGTTTTAATATGTGAAGCATGTCAAAAAGGGAAACAAACAAAATCTTCTTCGAAAACAAAGAAGGAAGTCTCCACATCCAAACCTCTAGAACTGGTTCATATGGATCTAGTTGGTCCAGCAAGAGTGAAAAGCCTAGGAGGAAGTCTATTTGTGGATGACTATTCAAGGTTTACTTGGACTATGTTTCTTTCCTCTAAGCATGATGCTTTTGATGTATTTCACCTGTTTGCTAAGAAAATGCAGAATGAGAAAGACAGCGGATCATCTCAATAAGAACAGATCATGGAGGAGAATTTGAGAATAAAGACTTTCTAGAGCTGTGTGTATAGAATGGGATACATCACAACTTCTCAGCTCCAAGAACACCTCAACAAAATGAAGTGGTTGAAAAAACGAATAGAGTACTCACTGAGATGGCCAGAACAATGCTAAATGAGAGGAAAGTATCTCAAGTGTTCTTGGCAGATGCAATGAGTACTGCTTGCTACATCTCCAACAGAGCTTACATAAAAAAAGGAATCGAGAAGACTCTATATGAGCTGTACAAAGAAAGAAAGCCCAATGTAAGCCATCTCAAAGTATTTGGTTCCAAATGCTTCATTCACAACAATGGGTAGCTAAACCTAAGTAAATTTGATCCTAAAGCTAATCCTAGTATCTTCATTAGCTACTCTAACAGAAGTAAGGCATATAGAGTTTTCAACAAAAGAACCTCCACTGTTGAAGAATCAGTTCATGTAGTGTTTGATGAAATTGATTCTGAACAAAAGCCTTTGGAGGAAGAAGAATATGATTTTTTTACTCAAATCTATGTCTTCCACACAACCAATAACATCACCTGTTGACCCTGTTAAAGAAGGTCAAAAGGATGATTCTCATGATGAACCAGCTGAGCCCTCAGCTTAAACGCAACACAGGGATTATCCACATGAGTAAATCATTGGTGATGTTGGTGGCATCATTTAGTTTCCTATAATCAAGACAAACTCGCTAACTATTTTGCACTCTCGTGGAAATAAGCTCATCATTTTCATTTTTAACAACGATGATTCCAGACTTCTTAGGTACTACCTGCACCGGTGAAACCTACTCACTATTCGAGATCAGATAAATTATGTCAGCACTAAGGAGTTTGGTAAGTTGCTTTTTGACAACATCTAAAATGAGTGGATTCAACCATCGCTGTGGTTGCCTAAGTAGCCTAGCATCATCTTGTAATAAAATACGATGAGTGAAAACTGTTGGGTTTATACCCGGAATATCTGCCAATGTCCGGCCAATAGCCTTTTTATACTTTTTTAGAACATCTAACAATTGTGCTTCCTCGCTTGCCATCAAATCACTAGAGATTATCATATGCAGCTTATCATCGAAAGGAAGAAAATCATACTTCAAATTACTAGGTAATGGCTTAAGTTCAAGGGAAGAGGGTTCAACAATAGAAGGAATAAGGGAAGGCAAAGTAGTAGGTATAGAAAAACTTCCCATTGTTGACCCACCCACACGACTAAGACTAGGCTCAACAGCACTGACCACTTGGCCATTGGTCTTCCCAAGTGTTGAACCAACCACTGGTTGGTCTATCGTAGCAACTGCCTTGGGGAAAGCATCATCCACACTCAATTGTGGTGTCTGAGTAGCCAAATCAACCACTGGTTGACTACTTACAACGACTACCTCGGTTTTTCCTTCACTTCGTACACCTGTATCACTTTGCATAACAAGGTCATTTAAGTAGTGCAAGGTATGGGAGGAGATTCTAGGTCTAGAAAGTGAATCAACAGAAGAAAAAGGGAAAGAAAGTGGCCATGAAACCACATGAGAAGTAGGCTCGATGGGAGCAATGGGAGTCATTGTCGCTGGAGTAAGTGTAACATCCTGATTTTTATTAGCTTGGAAATTACATTTTATAGGCATTAGTTTAAAGCATGAGGAAGTTTAAGTATTTGTTGATAATTTTCCCTAAGAATTCTCATAAAACATTAGGAAGAATTTATAATAATTGAGTAGAATTTTGCATGTCAATGAGATGATATTATTTGCTAAGAAACCCATCTAGTTTAGGGTTGGGCTTAGAAAATGGACAAGAGAAAAATCTTAGCCCATGAGAAATAGTAATTTCCCTTTGTGAAGCTTAGGGTAGCGCTACATGTCATGGAAAGGGAGGGAATTATGTTGCAGATAACAAATAGAAAAGGAATTGTAATATGTGTAAGCATAAATTATATTAGAAAGAAAAGATTATGTAATGACCAATAGAAATACATGCAAGGGAAAAGAAGAAGAGGTTATCATGACAAGGTAACCAATAGGAAGATATGCAAGGAAGAAAATCAAAATAGAAAATAAATGTAAAATAAGAGAGCCAATGGAAATGCATGTAAGAGGTAAAAGAAAAAGAAATAAAAAAATAAGTGAGTAATGAGAAGACATGCAAGCTTAGAAAGATTCTTGTGAGCTAAGTCACCATGTCTCATGCAAAATAAGAAGAGACGTCTCTCTTCCTTCCCCAATTGGCCAAAGGTGGCGCATGGGAGGAGTAGGAGAAGAGAAAAAGAGTTAAAATAATGATCCTCCAATGAACTAAATGGAAATTGTTGATTTAATAAAAATGTGATAATAGGCTTTAGGGTCAAAATGGAGTAAAGGTGCTACTTACTAAGGGTAAAATAGTCCTTATTAAGAACATAGAAAATAAAACAAAAAGTAAGAAAAGAAGAGAAAAGTGCATGAGTGGTGCAATAGAGGAAGCTAGCCTAAGGTAGGATAAGAGTGCAAGAGAAATCTCAATTCTATTGGGCATTGTGTGAGGTGGCTTGGGGTGATCATTGCCCTTATTTCCCCTATAAATAGGACCCCTTCCATCCCATTCTCCACACCAAATTCGTAGCCCCAAAGAAAGTGAGAGAAAAAGGGAGTGTTCTTAAGTGTTCTTGAGGAGCCTTGAAGGTTGGGACTCCAAGAGAACTTGTAAAGCTCTAAGGTAGTACTTATTCTCTTACATTTTCAACATTGTTTCAATATTGTGATGTGATATTTGGCTACCTTGATGAGTCATATTTGAAGTGATTATGTGTTTCTTATAATGCTATGGCCATATGTTATTATTCAAGAACATAAATGCTCACTTGTATAAGTTATTGGTATTGCCATATCTCGTCCAATGTTAAACTGGCATGGTTGTTTGTTAAGTATTGTGCTGCTGAGATTTTCACCAAAATCTAAACCATTTTAGGTGCAAGTTCATCAAAGGAGAAAGAGAAGAAGCTAGCCTAAGTCAAGATGGAAGATTCAATGCTCTTTGTTTTTCTTGTGCATCTTTGAGCTTAAGATAAATCTGTATTATTGTTGGGATGCTTTTGATTATGTTGTTATTATGTTATCCTTTTGGATTCATGTATGTAAATGGTCTTTCTTGGCCATTTAGAACAAGCTTTAATGCATGCAATTGAAATGTTGTTTTTCTAGGTTCCATTTTGTGCAATGTCTATTAATGAAGTTATTCGAATTAGTAAATGAATTCCTTTAGCTATGAAATTTTTATGTAAAATACTAGACATATAGGGAATTTTGGAAACCCAGAATAAAAGTAAAGCAGAGTTATATAGCTCAATCTAAAAATCACGCAAGAAGGCCAAAATTTCTGGGCATGAGAATGAAGGCAAGTTGGGAAAATCAACAATCTATATCACCTGGGTCGATGCATGATCCTTTTGGTATTTTTTCCATATATAGGATTCTTCAAGATTTAATCTGAGACTTAAACCAAGTCAAAACCATTTTTCTACATTTAGTTATGAGTTTTCAAATTTGCTGGAAAAGTTTCCGCATTTTCAGCATTTTTCCAGAAATAAAGAAAAGTTTTAAAAGCTTGTGGTTTTGATGTTCTAAGTCCCATATGAAGCTTGGGAATGAGTCCTAGAAGTAGGTGTTATAGTGAGGGCTATCCCCTTCAAGCTCACATCATGGTTTTCCAGCTCAAACTCCACTTCCCAAACATTCTTGGTACCTACAGCACTGAACAAACTACCAGACTCCACAGAACAATCATCACTCAACAAGGAGAAATTAGTGGAACTCATGTCACAGATGGAATCATTAATCACAGAGATATCCCTACTAATAGCAATAAACTATAAGCATAAGAGAATCAAGATCATTCTCATCACTACTCAAAGATGAGAGAGAAAACACAGAGGGTAGTGAAGAGAAATAAGAGTCATAAGCATCTAAGTTAGAAATATAATCGTATGAATGTAAACCTAACTCATGCTTTTCTATGGCATCCTAAATAGCAACATCAAACATACTCAAATCAAGCAAAGAATAGTCCTCATAAGGGTGTCGCATAGTCTCATACATGTTAAAGCTAATTCTATGATCTCCTATTTCCATAGTTATCAAACCATTTCTCATATCAATAACAGAACTAGTGGTCCGCATGAATGGCCTACCAAGAATGATAGTCAACTCACTTGGCTCACTAGAAGTGTCTAAAACATAGAAATCAGAAGAAAAATCCAAATCTTTAACCTTAACAAGTATGTCCTCAAGAATGCCTTTTGGATATCGGAATGTGCCATTGGCTAATTGCAAAATAACAGTAGTCACTACTACAAAAAACATTTTTCACGTCCCCATTTCACGTCTCTTTTTCAAAAATTAGATGTAGAAAAAAAGGCGGTGGCAAAAATGTAAATATTTACAAAGTTTCAACGTCTCTTTTTCAAAAATTAGATGTAGCAAAAAAGGCGGTGGCAAAACTGTAAATATTTACAAAGTTTCAACGTCTCTTTTTATATATGAGACGTGGATTCTCTTTGAAAAAAGCGCGGTGAGTACAAAATTATTAAGATAAAGGCAGGATATTTAAAAAAAATTGACAGGATGCAACTTTTCACGTCTCATAATAAAATATGAGACGTTAAAAAAAGATTTCACGTCTCATATTTGTTTATGAGACGTGAAAACTTATTAATTAACGTCTCATATTTTTACGTGACGTTGATTAAAAAGTTTCCACGTCTCATAAACAAATATGAGACGTGAAAACCTTTTTCCACGTCTCATATTTATTATGAGACGTGGATTCATAGTTAAAAAAAACATTTCACGTCTCATATTTGATTATGAGACGTGAAAAGGGTTTGAATCCACGTCTCATACAACTTATGAGACGTGGATTCATAGTTAAAAAAAAACTCCCTTTTCCCTTCAAACTCTCTTCTCTCGCATCGCAGAAACCCAACTGGCCTTCTCATCACCATCACTCTTCCATCCCTGAACATTCATCTTCATCGTGCGCTGTTGAGAGAGAATGAGAGAGATGGAGGAGGAACGGCTGAGTCGCTGGCGCCGAGGGAAGTCTCCCGTCCTTCTTCGTCACTCCTCCCCTGTTTTCTTTAGCGCAAATCGCTGGCGCTGTAAAACGCCTGCTAGTTTGAGCGAAGTGGCAGCCAAACCAAACCCGAACACCATCAAGCTCCATGAGCGATGGCTTCTGATTCTGTGTTTTTCATTCTGAAATTTGTTTGCCAAACCAAACCCTAACACCATCAAGCTCCGTGAACGAGAGATCTGAGGAAAATGGGAGGTCCGACGTTGCAGGTGGCGGCGGCGTTGCAGGAAGAAGAAGCCAAGGGTACCAGTAAGCTTTGATTCAAAATTTGTGGTGAGCTTCCTCTGAATTCTTGGATTTGGGATTTGAGTTTTAGGAGTTTAATCTAATGAAAGCGAAGGAGCTCAAAGCTGTTTACTAAAATCTCACTTGTTAAGGTTTCAGTAATAATCAGATTGGACTCGCTCTTTCTTCTCTCGAGCCATCTATGGAATATATTTACGAAAAAAATTGGAATACGAATCAATGGTCATTCTGGAATGTCGACATATTAATCTGTGTATATGAGTTGGGAGTCGTCAAAGTTATAAATGATTTGTCAATTTTCTGCTAATTTTGATTGCTGTTGAGATTGTTTCTCTTGATTTCAACTCATCGATTGATTCAATGTTCAGGAGCTTTCGATTTTCTCTCTCTTTCTTTCTATTTCCTTCTTCTTCGGCTTTAAATCATGTCTGAAAAAATCTCACTGATTGGGGCCTGGAAAAATCCCATCGGTTTTTGGATTTCTCAATGAACCCTTGCTCCCTCTCTTTCTTTCAATGAAGACTCAGCAATGACGAACAAAGAGGAAGCTAGAGTTTGTGAGATGCTTTCTTATACCACCAAAAGGACATGGTCTCAGATCGTGTTCTCATGAACGCTTACTTCAATGCTATTTTCCTTAACAAGCACCACTTCACTGGCAAGGTTTGAACTTTCTTAAAGTATTTAAATTTTTATTGGTACCCAAAACATGCCAGAGAAAGGTTAGGGCAGTTTCCTACTTTGCTCACACTTTTATCCAAATCCTAGTTCAAAATTTCTCATTGTCTATTTTTCATTGGCTTATTGGTGATTTTCAATGTCATGCTACTTGTAGTTGACGTGATAATATCTAAGTGGATGGTTTACAATATAGCAATTTGCTCTGTCTTTTTCAAGTTTTATCTGATTGACCCCATCTGAGTTATAATTTGGTTACATATGCAGTTTGAACTGGCTACAAAATTGTTTTGACAGTTATATTTTTTAAATTTTGTGGCTCTTTTTTCTTTTTCCTTATGTGTTCATCTCATTATATTCTGATAATTTCTCTGGACAATCCTTATTTGTAGTTGGTGGAACAGGTATTAATGCATGGAATTTCGATTTAAGGAATCTTTGTGAGCCAATGTCTAGTTTTTCTGAAACTGATTTTTAATTTATTCTAAGATATGTTGTACTAAATGTTGTTGACTGTATTACTTAGCTACCATTACTTAAAAATGACTTCCATTTTCGTCAATTCCCTGATGATAGGATATGATGATATCCCTCTCTGCTCTAAGTTCAGATGTTTAGTTTCTTTTGTATATATTAGTCTCTTGAGAGCTTAGGAAAATAGCTTTGTTTCAACTAATAATAATGGTGATTACCATTCAGCTACGGATGATTGGCACAACTTTGTTGATGAAACAAATACATATTATGGTGTTGATATGAGCGTTCTAACAAAGCCTTTTGCTGAGGAGCAGAAGAAATACTATCTACAGGTGAATTGCATACTCGGCACACCTTAAATTTGATGCATGCAGTTATATGAAGTTTTAGCGTGTTTGGACAGCTCACTATCTCTTACTATAATTGTTACCTTTGATTGCACTCTAATTTCTTTTTATATATGCATATAAGTTAAGTTTTGGCAATATTACTATAATTGTTACCTTTGATTGCACTTTAATTTCTTTTTATATGCATATAAGTTAAGTTTGGCAATATTATTTCACTCAAAAAATTGCATGGTTGAAATATCACTGATGTTAATCTTTGCTTTATTATGAGTCGATTTCTTAAATAGATTAGTTTTACTAGTTTTATTGGAAAGTTGGCTTCTGCTCGCTCTATCGATTCTGCTTGCCTATGATGCTGAATCATGCTCTTCTTCCTTACCTACTTGATTCTCAATGATTTTTGTAGACATCAATGTGGAGCAACTTTAAACCAAATGACGTTATAGGGACAACTGCTGTAATAAAGGAGATTGATTGTTTAACTGCTACTGTGGCTGATATAAAGGAAGTTATTTACATCTGCGTGTTGGTGTTTGATTTGTCTGTGGTGTCAATTGTTGTCATTCTGCATGATATTAGTTCATAACTTTGAGAACAACTAGAACGTTATTGAAGGAGCAGATTTTGTTTTTGATTTGCTCTATAAATTAGATGTCTATCTCTCATACTTCATCACTTTTATTGAGAGAGAAATAAACTTTCTACTTGTTATAAATAGATGTCTAACATTTTTGTAATATTAGTTTAGTTATAAATAATAAAACTAGTTCATTTTTTTAATTTTAAGTGTTGTATTTCTATTATTCCAATAAAATATTGGGATTTTTTTGGGATCGGGTTAATCATTCTAATTAAAAAATTCTTTTTTAAAAAAAAAAGACTTTCCACGTCTCTTATTTGAATAAGAGATGTGGAAAGTGGGGGTTTTTTTTTTTAAAAAAAATACTTTCCACGTCTCTTATTCAAATAAGAGACGTGGAAAGTGGACTTTCCACGTCTCACATTTGAATAAGAGACGTGGAAAGTATTTTTTTTAAAAAAAAAAGACTTTCCACGTCTCTTATTTAAATGTGAGACGTGGAAAGTCCCCACTTTCCACGTCTCTTATTTAAAATGAGACGTGGAAAGTTCCGACTTTCTACGTCTCCTCTATCCACGTCTCACCAAAAAGAGACGTGAAAAGTCTTAAAAAAGAGACGTGAAAAGTGTTTTTTGTAGTAGTGAGTCTTTTTTAAACCAGTAATGCCTAAAGTAGAGAAAATCGCACTAGATATCACATTTATAGCCGCTCCTAGATCCAACAATGCATTATTCACTATCAAGTTCCCTATAGTGTATGGAATCATGAATGATCCAGGGTCCTTGCATTTAACTGGTAACTGAGGTTTAAATAAAGCAGACACACTAGGATTCAATTGAATGCGCTCATTAGGTGTGAATTTTCTTTTGTTAGTGCACAGCTCTTTAAAAAATTTACAATAACTAGGCATGGATTTTACAAGCTGAAAGAATAGAACATTAACATGCAACTTGCCAAACAAATCAAGCATCTCTTTTTTAGTTTGATCATCTAATCTCTTCCTACTCTTAATAAAAGCATGTGGAAAGTGAAGTTTAGAAAGTGTTACCTCCCTAGCCGGAGACTTGTCTAGGTCATTGCTGGAACTCAACTCTCCATGTTCTTGTATGCTCGAAAGCTTTGACCTTTTAAGAGATGTGGGCTCCTTATAAACCTCCTTAGTAGCTAGCTCCTTCATGGTAAGGCTGCGCCTTTCAATTAGCTCCATCTCCTTGGCACTCTTAGATGCCCCCAGATTCAAAGGGCTCAGAGGAGTGCTATCAGCAACAATCTCCTCATCAACATGTTCCTCATCGTCCTCATCAATCACAAACTACGCCTTCTTAGATGGTGGAGCAGGAAGCGTCTTCTCACTCCTCAGATTTATTGCATTAAGGGATTTTGGATTCATTACAATGTTAGAAGGAATACAACAACTAAACTGTGCCTGCAGCTCACTAAAAGAATTGGATAATTTGGTAACAATTCCTCCATATTAGAATTCTGTCTCAAGCTACTGGAATATAGCATCATTCTTGTCTAACTTAGAATCACTGCTTTTAATCATTGATTTGACCTTTGTCAGAATGCTGCGCCTCAGGGTCAAATGAAAGAAAATATGTGAAACCAAGCTTGAGCAAAGTGGATCAACCATGGGTCGTCTCTCAAAGGAGTCAACTTATTTTGATGCGTAGAGTAACCTAAATGCATTAAAAAGCAAATAAACTGGGGGTTTAGTCATTGAAAAGTCTTTTTGGTATTTTTTTTCAATTATATAGATGGAAAGGGACTTGTTTATGGCTTTTTGGATTTAGTAAAGCAAATAAAAGTGGTTTGGAAACTTTTTAATGGAATGGGTTTTTGGTGAAAACTTTGCAATCTTCATAGCTTCTCAAATGAATTAGGAGTTCAAAATCCAAGACCGAATGTTAAAAACCAAAGGCAATAGCCTAAGTCCAATTGACCTAGTTACTAATGCACAATTAGTCAACTAGCCAATTGTTAGAAGATCGTTTGGTAGTGGAAACCCTTGACAACATACAATGAGTCTCCTCTTGAAGGTATAATTTGACCCTTCAAGAATGGACCTAGTGTCTAATGCTAAATGCAAGAAACAAATGCATTAATCCAATCCAGCAATCCAAAGTAAATAATCAATGCTGCCACGTCAAATTGCATTATGCCAAATGATTAACACTAAAATTTATGCACATAAAAGCAATCGCCAAATTACATACATAACCCAAAAGAAATCTACCCCTAGGAATAGAAATCATAGCACCTCTTGTTCTAAAATTACATATCAAGTAGAAACAAATAGGAATCTCTATTAAATACATAATCTAGACAAGAAGAAGCTAGATAACTCCCCTAATAAAACATTGAAGCTCAAATTGCATTGTAGCCACCAAGAACACCTAAGAATCAGACTCTCATCATGCTACCAAGAAGAGTAGCAATCTCCAAAATTCTGTCAGCCATGGAAAGAGAAGAGAAAGTGACGGTATAAGGAAGAGGGAGTTGAAGATGACAGTAATGGAGGAGGAAACGAACGGGGTGTCAATGGTGATGATGGGTGAATGGGATTTGACCGAAGATAATGATGATGAAAATAGTGAAGGAGGAGGAGAATGTGCGCTTGAGCGAATTTGGAACTGTGGGTATGTGTGTGACCGAAAGAATGCTTGAGTGAATGGAGATGGAAATGCGGTGGTGAAGTTAATGGTGTGGTTGTGCGAGCCAACGGTGAAGATGTGGTTGAAGATGGAAACATAAGGAAGGAAGGATGATGGGAGGTGGGACCCATTGAATTGGTGAATGGAATGGAGGTGAAGAAGCCGACGGTGGTGATGGAGGATGGTGATGAAGAGAGGAGGACGATGGTGAAGATTTGTGCGATGGATGTTCTTTGGTGTGGATGTAATGGTGAAGGGAGTGCAGAATTTTTGTGTTCTGGATGTATTTTAGGGCTGAAAGGGTCTAAGGCTTGTTTCGTTTATGAAATAGAAGCCAAATATCCAATGGTTTAAGCTATATTTACAAGTAAGACTCCAAACAGGGCCCTTACTCATTTAATCTCTATTTAGAAAAATATGAAAATGAACCCAGAAATATTTATCTCATTCCTGCCCTCCTTTAAGCTCCTAAATTACCCAACTTGTCTTTGCCCAGTTGAGATATGCAGTGCCACGGGACTTAACTATAATTTCTGAAATTCGAGCACTAAACTGTAATTTCTAGAATTCAGGCACATCTTCATCAAGACTTCCTACAATGACAAATTTAAGCACAAATTGTAATATCCCAAGTCCATAAATTAGAAATGCATGAGTTTAAACCTTAAAGTGCTCAAATTAGCACTGAAATGCAATTAATTCAATGCATTGGAACTCTAAATGTAAAAGTGCCTAAATTGCTATGTATTAGCCTAGGTCACGTGCTAATTTACTATAATTAGTGGGTAAAAATATAAATAATCAGGTGCAATCATTGCCCCACACTTAGACCTTTGTACTCCTGGACAAAGTATAGATAAACAATGACAATGGCCTAAGCTAATCAACAATCTCAAGTTGGAATGAGAAATATTCGAAAGACATGCAAAGGAAAAATTGACAATGTAATTATAAGCAAATGCCAATATGTGAGAACTCTCAAGGATTGAAGTGTTTAACTCATATCACTGTATGGGTTCTTTCGCTCAAATTGCTCAATATGCAACTTACCATAAGCTTGTAACAAATCCAATATCTCCATTTATAAAGGAGGTATGAAATAAATCGTGAGGACTTTGAGGTTCTAATGATGGGAGAAAGCTATATGGATTGAAAAATGAGATATGAAATGGAAATTTTTGAAATGCATGAGCAACATTCAAAAATGTATTGTAGCAACCAAATTCACACATTTGAACTCAAACTAGCCACACATTTCAATATACCATAATTTTGCAATCTTTTTGCTTTTCTACCTTTCTTTCAAATTTTTCTTTTTTACTTTCTTTTTCTCTTTCAAGCTACCCTTTTCTTTTATTAACATGGAATCATATATAATTGCACAAGTGGCTTTTATTCACATGGCCTGAAGAAGAAGGACTAGAGACATGATCCAAAATAACATTGAGCTTAGACTTAAACTTTTCCATCTAAGGGATGTGGAGAGAAATGGCCTCAACTCGATTAAGGTCCCGGATAGATCTCCGAGATGTACCATACTATTGCTTAACAAGGGCTAGCTTCCTGAGTAGGTCCCAACCCTCCTCAACGGTCATATCAATAAAGGAACCAACACCAGCAGAACTAAGCTTGTCTTGGTCTTTCTCACACAACCCATCATAGAAATTCTGAGCAAGCTGCTCCTCAGGTATTTGATGATGTGGGCAGCATTGGAGCAAATCTTGAAATCTAGACCAATAGTCATAAAGTGACTCATCTACATCTTGCATAATCCCATTGATCTCCTTCCGTATAGCTGAGGTCCATGTAGCAGGATAGAACCTCTCAAAGAAGGCATTCTTCAAATTAGCCCAAGAGCGTAGGGCTGCAGGTGCAACTCGTGTACCACTCCTTTGCCTTGCCTTCTAGAGTCCGGTGGAACACCCACCACATAACATCATCAATATGCGCGTTAGCTGGTAACATAGAACTGCAGCGAATATAAATCTCATCCATATGCAAGTGTGGTTCCTATGCCTACAAACCATGAAACCTAGGCAAGGACTGAATCAATAAACCTTTAATCTCATAACCAGCATTAATATTAGGGAATGCATTCATAAATGGATTATAAAGAAAGTTAGTAGTAGTGGCATCCCTAATAGTCCTCCTAGCTCCATGTGGTACCCCAACCCCATTACCATTGTGACCATGTAAACCGTGACCATCATTCTGGTTCCTAGGTGGCTCTACACCTTCATTTGGTATGTTGGGAATATCAGGCATTCCACTCATAATTGGGTTGATTTGGTTATTGGGTGGATCCATAGCTAGAGTCACTAGAAGATGCTTCCTCTACAACTACCTCGGTGTCACGAATAATGGATCTATTGGCTCTCCTTAACTGGGTAAGGTGACTCTCAATCTTACGGTTTTCAGGTAACGAGTCAGACTCACTGGTGGTGCTTCTAGTCATACACAAGGAACAGACAGCAAGTGTATGCAAGAAATGCAAGATATGCACGAAGATAGCAACCAATAATCCTAAAATGGACCAAAGTAGCACTCACAAGTCCAATTAATGATAGGAATATGAAATATGAGTGAAACCAATGCAAACAAGTCACAAATGATGGTTAGAATGTGTGTGCAAGAGTTGGAATCAATTGGAATTGAATTGGGGAAAAGTGGTGCAAGATGCAAGCTGTGCAGAAAACCAGAGAATTTCTAGTTTCTATATCTCGTCGTGGCCTTTGCTGTAGGTGTCCACAGTGAGGCAATAAAATGAGAGTTAAGTATACGCAAAACGCACAGCTCTCCGTGGCCTTCGCCGTGGGTAGGCTACGGTGAGGAGCAGAATATTTGACAGTGAATTCCCATAATTTGACAGCAAAGAGAGAATTAAGTCCAATAGTGATTCTAAGCAATTTTAACACATACCAATGATTGAAACAAGTTTAAATATGTTAAGGAAGCTTAGGAAAAATGTCAAAACACTTGAAAACCACCTAGAACCAAATTTCACCTCCAAATTGCTAATTTGCAAGAAACTACCTCTTTGAAAATCACCAAATGCACAAGTTTTAGAGATTGAGTTTAAAGATTAATGCAAATGGCCTCAACAAGTCCAATAAACAGTAAATGACTTAGTTGAGTGGTTTTTTGATGAAAAAATTGAGTGTAATGCAAAATATGGGTATGTGATGAACGAATACAAGCTCAACTAATCAAGGCAAAGACCACAGCAGCAGCAGTTAGTCAATCAAAATTCACTCAAATGGTGCAAGAAGTCAGCAATACACCATAAGCATAGTAGCAAAAATAAGCATAAGACAAGAACACTGTTTTTCTATTTTTTTTTTCAATTTTTATCAATGTAACAACTACAACTAAACTAAAAAACTAAATGCAACTATATGAGCTATAAACTAACCTAAGGAGTAAAAAATGACTCCCCGGCAACTGCACCATTGATTTTGCATCTTCCTAAACGCCTTGGGGGTGCAAATGCAAGTTTATTTATTTAATCAATGATTGCACTAGTGGTGCTTTCCCAAATCGTCTCTCAAGGAGCCTAATGAAAAGCTATAAAAAGTCAGGGTTTTTGTGATTTTAGTTAAGGAAAATAAACTACTTCTTTTTGGGATTTTTGATTTATGAGAAAGCAATTAAAATGGATTTATGAAAAACTTATGAGATGAACATGGGTCTCTTGATGAATTGGGCAACCTTCCTAGCTTCTAAGGTAATATGGAAGTTTTAACCAAGTTCTAATGCAAAACCTAAGGCAGTCACTCTTAGTCCAATTAACCTAATTAATTAACTAACGTGGCGCATTTCTCATTTAATTAATCAAATAGGAAATCATTAAGTTCCAACCTGGTAGTGAAGACTTATGATAACTATGCATAAAGACTCTCATTAGAAGTAAATCAAACCATCTAACGTAGGACCTAGTGTCTAAACGCACATACGATCACACATTCATCCAACATTTTCTAGAAATCCAAAGGAGATAAAGTGAAGCACATCTATTGCATAATATCAAGAAATCAACACTTAGGTTCATACATATAAAAGAACATCGCTTAATTACATGCATGACCATTGAACATTAAAGCACACTTGTTCTAAGACCAAATACATAAGACAAAACACAAGGAATTGAAATACATAATTAGACTTAGACAAGAGAAAATAAATAACTCCCCATTAAGAACATTGAAGCTCTGGTTGCCTTTCTCCATCAAGATCCCCACAAGAAGTTTAGCTGCTCATGCTCTCGAACACAACCGATTGAAATTTGATGTTGGAGGCCATGTGATTAGTGTGGAATGAGTGAAATTGATGTAGATGGATGAATGGATGGTGAATTTTCGTGCAGGGGGTTGAGAGCGAGGGAATGGAAGGGATGAGAGTGAATTAATGGTGAATGGTGTCTCAATTTTCGTGTTCCTCCCCCTCTGGTTCCAAAAGCAACTTATAAACTATCCAAGTTGGCCTAGAGTTACCTATTTTGATCTCCCAAAATAATTAAGAAAGGATTGGGAGGACCCAATCAATCAATCTTAAGAAATCTAGTCAAGATAGGAAATAGTGAGTGGGATAATTAATTACCAAACTTCCTAATCTCAATATGGCCTAAAGTTGCTATTGGGGTTGAAAATATTGATTAGGAAACAATGGAAGAAGGCCTAACTGCTAAAACAAGGAATGTCTTAATGTTTTCTTCTTCCTTAGTTTTCACAATGTTGTTTTCTCCCTTTGTTGTGTTGCATATGTGAATTGAAAACTTGATGGTTTTCCTCCAACCGGTGCCTGATTTGAGTGTTGCATGTGTTGCATTGTTTTGGAACTTTTCAAAGTGATTGCACATAGATGGTTGATAAAATGTTTAAAAGGAGAACATAAAATAAAATGTTGGTATCAAATGGAATATTGAGACTTTTGTGAATCTACTTTGATGCTTGAGTGTTATGTGGTTGTTAAATTGTGCAGATGTTTGTGTATAGGGTAAAAGTTATTAAGAAATTTACTTTAAGTGGCTTCTCGAGTTAAAAAGAGGTTAAAATTTTGCTTGGTAACAATATGATATAATGATCAATGTTTTATGGGGTTAAAGGTCATAGTTGCCCATGAAGTGTGTAAGGTGTATTATATATGCCCATGAAGTATTTTTGGGTCCAAATGTGCCCTTAAAGTATGAAAATTGATTAATTTCGTCCTTTAACCATTAAAATGTTAACAGTTAACATCCACTATTTAACAGTCAACGTGAGTTTTTTAACAGTAAAAGGCAAAATTGATCAATTTTCATAATTCGAGGGCACGTTTGGATCCAAAAATACTTCAAGGGTAGATATGATAGACCTTACACACTTTAGGGGAAACTATGACCTTTAACCTTTGTTTTTGACTTAATTTTATAATAAACACAAGGTCTTTGTGAAATTGTGTAAAGCAGGAGTTTGGTTAAATTGTTTACGTTTATGAGTTGATTTGATCGAATGCATATGAAATGTTTGATTAAATTTTATGGAATTGAAAATGAAATTTGTTGGTGATAAAACATTGAATATATTATTCAATAAGAGTCTAGTATTGTTCTAATTTTAATGTGGTTGAAAATGGAATTTGGAAAGTTTGAAAATTCTGTACTATATTGAATATTGATGGGAGACTCCAATTGCATAGTTGTCAAAGAATATTAATAAATTATTTAAAGAGCATAAGTTAATCCTATAAAATTATAATTGGAAAATGTCTATACCCCTCTTTCTCTTATTCTATTTGCAAAAATATGGGCTTAGAATGCTAGATGAATTTGCTATTATAATCAATAGAGATGCATAGCATAATTCTGATTTAGAAAATTTATACTCAACTTTATTTTATAACTTCATTATATATAATAAAAGATACAAGCATCATTCATATAAAGTAACTTCAATAGTGTCTTACCGAAAGAAAGTGACATCAATAGTAAACCAATATAATATGCATCATTACGATTGAAAATTTTAGGAAGTCTTGGAACAATTCACTGCACAAATAGTAGTATTAGTACAAAGAGAGCATTCAAATATCTTGTGTACAATAATTATGGTTCTAACGAGCTTCTATCACAGTGGTACTCATTTCATTTAAAGAATTATATTCTTCTCCAACAGGTTGATTAGAACGATCACAAAGAGTTTTCTAGAGAACAAATGCTGGTTGTTTGGGAGGAGGAAGAGTTGAGTCATTCTCCAACATGGAAACAACTTCTAGCATAGTTGGCCTATCTAATGCATACTCTTGCACGCATAACAATCCAATTTGGATGCATTTTAGAACTTCATCTTTTAGGCATGTCTCACATTTTAAAGATGGATCTATGATTTCCATTGTTGTGCCTTCTCTCCATATGTCCCAAATCTGAGATGATTGGAAGACATTATATTAGCTAATAAGACTAATGAAAGGCAAAAGTAAAAATTAGAGTGTTGGTTGAACCTTATAGATACTTACATGTTTAACCAAAGTAGAAGTAGTATCATCATAATGACCACTATTCTTTCTGCTCGTAACAATTTCAAGAAGTAAAACTCCAAAGCTGTATATGTTAGACTTTATTGAAAACAATTATTTCATTGTATATTCAGGTGACATATATCCACTATTGAAAAAAAAATTATTGAAACTTATCACAATAGTGATTTCAACTTAAAATACTTTAAAAAATGTTAAGTGCAAGTTCTAAATAATTTTATGGCAATTTCTAACATATTGGTCAAGACTGCATAAATATATTGATGATGTCTGAAATCCTTGTAACTTAACAATAACTTAATTAGTAAAATTTTTTCTTCATCTAAAATTATGAAAATTATAATTCTATGTAAGTAACATAGTATGGGAGTGAAGTTTTGTAGTAGTACCGAGAACTTACTAAGTTCCTACAACACAATTTGTGTTTGCCTCGATTAATTTGATCTCCACCAAATATTCAAGGCAAGTCAAAATCAGTAAATTTTGGATTCAATGCACTATCTAACATGATATTGGTTGCCTTGAAGTCTCTATGAATTATTTTCAATCTTGAATCTTGATGAAAATATGATATCCCTCTTGCAATCCCAAAAATGACATTGAATCTTTCCTCCAATCTAGTTGTAATTTTTTCGCTTGATCTAAATAAAAAAATTTAAATTATTACAAAGGAGAAATGCTTAATCAATTTATCTATTCTACCAAAGATGAAAGTTTACGTGCAAATAATATTGTATCAGAGCAGTTTTCATGGCCAAATCATAAGTTTATAAATACATCAAAGCTTAAAGTACATTAATGAAAAGGTTTATGCTACTATTACTTTGCATGTTTTATCCTTCTCCGGATCTTTCTAACAAGGCATCAATTACTAATTCTCGTGGGATAAAGAATGATATTTAACACTATGAATTTGCATGCTTTATACTTCCCCTAATATTTACTACTTCCTCCGTTCCTAAATATATAACCCAATTGATTTTATTTTTGAAAAAATTAAGGAAGCTAAATGAGCCACTTAATCATAACTATTTTGTATATTATTAAATTATATATTAATTTATAATTCAAATGAACCAGTTTTGAGAAACAATTTTGGCAAATCAACTAGATCCTATATTTATAAATAACTTGTTTAATTTTCTTAGGATTCTCCAAAAAAGTCAACTAGATCCTATATTTAGGAATTGGGAAGTATAAGGAATTAACTACTAATTCTCATGAACTAAGGAATTTAGTTAAGTCACTAAATTTGTCCTAAATTGATAATTGTTTTGAATTTTTTCCCTCTCTAAATTATGTGATTCAATTTTTCTAACTTTGATAATAAAGGTTAACCGAGAAAAAAGTAATGAGGTAGTTGGTGTCTTATATTTGAGACTAAAAATTTCTTTTAATTGGTGTATTATAATAAGGATCAGAGAAAGTTTGTATATATATATATATATATTTAGTCCTATTTGTATGTAAACGTTATCTTATATATTTGGAATTATGAAAAACTTAAAATGTGCTTAACAATATTAAAATTTTATAACTTTTCAAATTTATTCATATTTAATAAAATTTGCATATAGAATATGAAGTCTCCACAAAAACAAAATGAAGGGTGAAATTGTGCATCTATATGAAAAATTTAATAATGTGATTTATAAAGAGGACCATGAAAAGCATTCACTCTTGGGAAAATCACAACCAGACCCCTCATAAGGGATTTAATAACAATCAAGTCCCAAACAATCATCAAATTACATTGAAGTCCCAAAGGACCTGGGTGATATTAAATGGCTTATCATTGAGTTGTCAAGATTAGCTCCTTGATTTGTTAATGCACAACTCAATAGTTGCAAATACCATTGACAACTCAATACTTGTCAATACTAGCTCATTGAATTATCAATGCACAACAAAATAGTTGTCAATAACAGCTCCTTGACACTGTGAATGTAGCTCTTTATTGATAACTATAATAAGCTAGTATTGACAACTCAATGACAAGACCACTGTTATTAAACTAGATGGGTAGTTGACCCATCGGAGCACCGGGTCAACCCCCAAAAAGCCGGCTAACCAAGGCAAAACCGAGATGTTGAACCAGGTTGGCTTTTTTTTCTTCAAAATATGGTTTTATTTTATTTTATTATAATTCACTTAATTACTAACTTTCACTTCATTCAATTTTAGAAATTAGGAAACTATAATACTTTAAATGCTATTTTACTTGCACAGTAAGAATGATATACCTAATTCAACTGCATCCACACACACGAACAAGTCTTGTCCCCAACCATTGAATGCCCTAATATCTTCCCTGTCAATGTGCCATGCCATACACCCTCTTTGCGTAATCTCGTTGACACTCTTGTATGTTGTACATGATGTAACACCTAAATTTTTACTACAGTATTAGAGCAATTTAATTGAGTTATAATCACTTTTTCAATATCAGGAGTCCAAATGTACAAAAATTTAAAACTTTTTCTTTTTAAAACATTAATTCAATTTCATTTATGTTGGAATAAGCTTTTCAAACAAATCGGAACAATTCAAAACTTTCTGTAAAATAGGGTGGTTATTAAAACAATTAAACTATCTCGAATCTACTTAAAGTTCTTACCCCTTTTTTTAACAACACTTGAAGAGTTAAAACCCTTTACACTATATTTATATATTATCTAGATTATATATTATTTATCTATCTAATTTCTCCTACTATAATAGCATAATAGCTATTTGCAGTGGTACAAACCTAGCAGGCATTCCTGCTTCTTCATACTACGTTATCCTTCAAAAGCTTATTCCCTTCCCAGCTTCTCTAAAACAGTAATTTAAAACAATTTATCTCATTAACTTTATTCTCATGCATGTATTGTCATGTATACATTTTATAAAACTGTACAAATAATGATAATTTTCATCCTACTAATCTGTGTGCCATAAGCACCTACCAACCACTGATAACAATATATTCATTGACTAGTGGAGGCTTTACCTATAGGATTTCTCGTTATAACATTTAAAGTTACAATTAACTAATCTAGCAAAGGGGGAGCAACCCACCTAAGCCTTGGAGTACTCCAAATATGAAAGGAATAAAAACTTAACAATTAAACGTAACAGATATTACAAAATTGTACATGCAATTTAATTGTTATTGAAATAAACTACTACCTAAACACCGGAGTTTAGTCTTGAATCATCTCATTTCCTCTCTGTTGTCTTGCTACATTTATGCCATTTCCAAAGCCTAGTTATTCATAACATGTATAATAGAAAGAAATTAATACTTTATTTTTATATTTATATTCACGTCTCTCTTCGGGTCCTAGTGTACTTGATACTAACCCATTCGTTATATCTTGACAATTTACTATAACTATCTTGACCCCTTCTTAGATTAAGAGGTCACTTCTAAATAATTTATTACAATTAATGTTTTTTATTCTTAATGTTTGATAGATAATTACCTCAAGAATAATCCTTTATACATTAAAAACCGAGACTTTGACTTCATAAATCACCATCTTTAATTTCTAAAGCATCTCTATTATAACACTTAACTACTTTGAACTTTTCCTAAGAAAACATAACAAGAAACACGCATTCTTAAAGATCTAACTATAACAATCAATAAAGGTCCTTCTTCTAACACCTTGATCTTTATTCAAGGCTCAAAGACATTTGTTTAACCATAACTAATTTTCCCACCTAACAATTATAAAATAGTCATTTCCCAAGTAAAGTTCAACTTTGTTAGACAATCACAACAACAATATTAAATTTTTCTCCAAAAGAGTAGCAACTTGTCATGAATCTCCAGCTCTATAATCCCTCCAAGTCACAAATCAATTCACTTTTGAAATCTGAAAATTTCCTGAGTATCCTTTTTGAAATTTCAAGCATAATCTCTGAATCCAAGTACACATTCAGCATTTTTTCAACATGAATAAAACAACGCAATTCTATTAACTAGTTTCAAAATAAAATCACAACATCACTTGTACTATTCTGTTAATCATTAAGAACCATTCAATCTAGATTCAGCAATAATTTGATATAATCAATTTCTACATCTAATTCATAAAATGAACTTTCTTTCCTCTAATTCTCATTGTTTCTCAAACCTTTACTCACTTTCCTACTTTGCTTTCCCATCCAAACCACTTAGATCTAAAAATCTATCATTATCCTTAGAACATATCTTCATCAACCAATTCTAAAGTTTCCAACTTATGTAATTGTTATTAATCGGTCATTCCAACACGGCTAACTCATTTAAATTAGCTAAAAAATTATTCTACAACCAGAGACATCAAAATAGTCTTTTTAATTCAAGCTTTCATTACATCCTCAAATCAAACTTCTTTGGACACTACCCACACCAATTCACATGCCAATTCTAAAATAATCATTTAATATCCCACCTCTTTATAACTATGATCAGCTCCGTTTAATACATAATTATCAAGTAAAGCATAATTATTAACACTTAATCATGACTTATTATCTCAAAGTCTCTTCAAACAACAACTTTACTTCCAACTCAAACTTCTTCACAATTACATATTCAACTTATATTATTCTACTTCTCAAAGTTAACCCCATACTAACTTGTTTTTAACAATATTTCTCTTCAATCAACACTCAACACTTACATTTCTATCTTCTCCACTAGAACCTATTACTTCATCTTTCTTAACCAAACATTAAACACATATACCCTAACTTTTAAATTACCATCTTTTCCAATTAAACTTTGGCTTATTACATTAAAATACCTGTTCGGTTTCTAACCCCCAATACCTGATGAATAACTAGATCATAACCATCATATGGTTCACTTGATATCTCAAATATTAAATGCTTATCTATCATTTCTCGAATCTTCAAATATGCCTCTTCAAACCTTCCATCAAATGACATATAGCCATTTACAAGACAACAACAATCTTCAATAATTTCTTAGCTTTCCGTCAACACACATAATAACATACTCAAATCCTAGCTAAATTTTCCAAACCATAAGTGACAAGAAGACAACTCCCATAGCCTTACCTATCCAAAATACCCTAATTCCCCCCTATATATTTATACGCTCAATCTTTACTGCCACTAAATTAAATTACTCCTTTATCATTGCAATTATGAAACAACGACCGTGTAGCACCTTAATTTTTACTACTACAGTATAGCATTTTAATTGAATTATAACCACTTTTCAATGCCAGAAGCCCAAAAATACGAATAATTCAAAACTTTTCTTCCCAAACATCATTCCAACTTCATTTCTGTTGGAATGGGCTTTTCTGACAAATTGGAATCATCTAAAACTTTTACTAACATAGAGTGGTTCATAAAACAATTAAAAGTACATAAACCCTATCAGGGTATCTACTCTTTATTTATAGTACTTGGGAAATTTAAATCCCTTTTTAAATTTATACGTTTCTATTTTTTATGCTTTTCATTATTGATTTAATAATTCAATCATATATCATATACAAGTAATCCTACCACATATAGTCCTGTTTTCGAATTATCATCTTATTCTCTCCATCTCATCTTCTTCCAACCCTCCTGCCTTATCTCAACTATCTAACCATCTCCTAACTTCTCTAAAACAGCAATTTACTGCAGTTTATGTCATTCACCGTAAATTTCATGCATGCATTATCATGTATACATTTTGTAAACCTTTGCAATTAATGATAGTGTTTATCCTATTAATTTGGGTGCAATTACCACCGATAATGATATCTTTGTTAACTAGTGAAGGTTCTACCTGCAGGACTTCTCGTTATATCATTTAAAGCTACAATGTAACTGGTCTGGCAAAGGGCCAGCGAACCACCTAAGCCTGGAGTACTCCAACATAAAAGGAATAAAAGACATACCATTTAAATGCAATAGGTATTACAAAATTATACATGCAATTTAGTGAATGGAGATAAATTGTTACCTGACTTCTGGAATTACCCTTATCTTGATTCCTTTCCTTCGTCGTATTCTAGAGATTCAACTCCACTATTTCTTCCTATAAGTATTTATAATAGAAATGATATATTAATATCTATTCTTATTCTTAATAATTTGACGTCTCTCACAGTCCTAATGTAATTAATACTACCCCATTCTTCGTATTAGTGAAAGATTACAGTTTACTATAACTATCTTAACCCCTTTTAAAATTAAAAGGTCAATTATAAATAATTTATTTCAATTAATAATTCTGATTCTTATTATCATCTTTTCCGAAATAAAATATAAAATTCCCAATGACTTAATCATATTTAATCTATTAAACATTACCATCTTCTACCATATACTATTTCCTTATTTTTATACAGTATAACTTTAATCTTATCAAAATCACAGCTTACAATTGATTCACTGTTGTCACTGAAAATATTGTTTAAGAGAACAGAACTAAAATAGAGATTTCAACTTATTACATTTAGTCCAACAAATAGACCGTAGCTAGATTTAATTTCTAATTCTATCATTACTTCCTACTATCAAAATATAAGGCAATCGGACATGGAACCAAACACAGAAATAAATCCAGACTTTTAGAAATTTATAATTTCCACCCACACTATAATATCACTTAGATATACGAAGCTTCCATTAAAATCTAAACTGAAATTAATTAAGCGAAAACCAAAGTACGTAAACCCTCTTTCCCTCTTTATTTTTTCCTAATCAAATATGAACAATTAATTCCCACAAATAATATAGAATCTATTCTCCTACAAGTCCTTAAAATAATCACCCTAGATTAAATCTCAACCTCAGGAATCAACTTCTTTCCTTGAATTTAAAATCAATACTCCATATATTATAATCCTTAAGCCATCTACATACATAAATTCACACTTACTCATTAAACTAATTCTCTATACTTCATGTGGAATCCATGGCAATAATTAACTCAATCAACCAATCTTATTTCCATAAGAATTTGAGCTAGATTTACTTTTACCAATTTTATTTCCTATATCCCCGGCATCATCTTTAAAATCCCATCCATCTTTACTTCAACTAAACAGTGTAATAAACCTTACACAACCACCATTATCCATATCACCATTCTCAAATCACTAACTTAATTTAATAAAACTTCAATCATTAAATCCCCCAAAATCTTCTACTTTATCCTTGCCTCCAACATTCTTTTAATCAAAAACCATTTCATTCATTTAAGTTATGATGTCTACAATATCAACAAAATCACAGAAAAGACAATCTGGTTTACAAACTTAAATAACGTCTACTTAATTATTGTTACATCACCGTCTACTTTAACCTTAATATAAGGTAAGTTATAATAGTTTCATAGCATTTCTTCTAATCCATAACTTCAAATGAAACCAGTAACATTATCTTTCACCAAACCCAACTTTCAAATTCTTTAAATCTAGATTAATTCTTATGAAAACCTAAGAACTTGTATATTATTTGAAACTGGTTCTCTCTTGTCCTAATTCCTAAAACTCAACAACTTAATCATTAAACAAACCATATTATCATATATCACAACATAAATACCTCAATCACTTATTACATCTAGATCCCTACAAAACAAGATCTAACTCTTACTTCAACCAAATTCATCAACCTTTAATTATTTACAAAGTCCCACAACTCTCACAATCAGATCAACCAAAGAGAGTAATCTCATGCCTAACTACTATTATTAATACCTCTATCTTCAAATTGTAGAACTGTTCATCTCAAATAAAGCACCACATAGAAGAATATCAAGTGTTAACTTCCCAAAACTCTCCTTTCAACACTTAATATTACTCTAAACCAGCTTTGGGACTATAGAAACTCCAAATGAAACTTCAGGATTTAATAGTCAATAACTTAGAAATCAAATCTTAACTCTTCTTAGCATTCTTAATATCAATCATATACTTCAACATCCAGAGCTTCTAAACCCAACTTTGAAAGCTAATTCCTAATTTCCAGGTTCCTCAAATCATATTTTTAACATATCTATTTCAATGGTAAAGCATCAACTAACAATCTCACTCAAGCAATTACAAGCATACCTCCATTATTGTTTTCATATCAACACTTAGCCATTAAATCCAAAACAAAGCCTAATCCCTCACTCTACCCGAAATAGAGTCTCTAATATGACCAATGCCCCTCAACTTCATTAATCCCATCAAGCTAACCAACAACTCTCACATAACATAAAACATAGTTTAATCGTTCAACATTTTCATTCTATCCTCCTTTTGTCGCAAACTCCTATTAATCAACTCAAAAACTTCAAGATTATTTATTTAAACTCTGTAACACTGCCAACTTACTTCAACCACTATAAAACTGGATTTCTAACACCAAACATAGAGAAATATATACACACATGATTCATACCTTCATTTCCCAATGAACTTAAAATTTCCAGTAATTATAGGACCTCAATATTCAAGATTTGATTCCAATCTAATCCTAACACTATCCAATATCCCTCATCATGAACCAAGCTTCACAGAACAGGAAAGGAGAAAATTAATTTCCACACTCAAACATAACTTTTCAACAAACAAAACAGTTATAACCCAATCAATTCAAGGCTTCCCATAAATCCAAAATCTACAAATATCATAGAAACCTCCTACTTGCTCAACTGGATACAGTCACAAGGAAGTATATAATTTCTACCATCATCAAAGAGCCTCAATTACACATAATAATCCTAATTCAAATCTAATATCAACAAAGCTTCCCCCTCCCCTCATTGCAATCCGCCAGACAGAGCATTCCAAGAGGAACAAGAATTACAACAACTTCCTACATCCAGTTAAACCTTAATCCCACTAAATTAATCATCATAAATTTTTCCTTCCTCTGCCAGTGAACCCGTCGGCCAACAAATCAAAGAAGAGAAAGAAAATTGAACAACTTCCTATTTAACCACCACCCAATCAAACATTAATTTCATTTCATCAGAGCAACAATCAAAATCCTTGTTCATTTTCCAACCCAAGAATTCTGGAAGACAGAACAAACAAGGAACAAAGAAGAACAGGGGAAGAACAAGAAATCAAACATCAACAAATCAAACATGTAATACCCTTTGTTTGAACTCATACTACTCCTAATCATGTTTAATTTAAGTTTCATTTGAATTTTGTCCAGAAATCCCTAAGAACAGTGTCGGTGAACAGTGAAAGGGAAGAAGAAATTTGGGGAAAACTTATAAATACCTCTCCCTTACTCAAATTCGTTCCCAAAAGTTATTAATCGAGGTCTAAGCTTTGATTTTACTGATTTATAGCTTCTAAAACTCCCAAAATCCGAAATGATTCCCCTCCAAACTCGCTTAAAATCGATCAAGAAAAGAGAGGAAATCGAAGGAAAGCAACTTACTCAAAGCTATCCCAAGCTCCCATTGAACATCCGCCACGTCTCGTCGTCATTCTCCACCTGGACCACCGTCGTCCACTGCTATAACTCGAAGGAACCAGAGGGATCGAAAGAGAGGAAGCAGAGAGGGAGTGTATACAGAGAGAGAGAGATTGGGTAGAGAGAGCGAGAGAACACGTGTGGTATATATTTTTAATAGGAGGGATTGATATTTTGAATAGTTGTTTTACCATCTTGCCCTTCCTGTTATAACTGGAGATATTTTTCAACTAGGGGCAGATATTGTCATTTTGCTTTTCTTCTATTTTTCTTCTTTCCCTTTATGCCCTTCTTTAAAAATTTTATCTACCATTTCTTTCACAAATTAAATCTGAATTTATTTTAAAAATAATTTTTTAGATATACTTTAATTTCCAAATTAATTTATAAGACTTTTTAAATACTAAACAATACCCCAAGGTTCTAAATATTCCCATATTTAAATTCATCTTCTAACTATTTTTCCTCAACTAATAAAGAAAATAAGCCTTAAAAATTATTAAAAATGCCTCAACATCATAAATTTATTTTCAATGCTTTTTAATATTTTAGTAACATTCCCAAAACCTTAAATAACTGCTTATTTTCTATTTTCTAAAATTTGGGGTGTTACAGACCATCTCTTAACTTTTAGTCTTATTCATAAAATTTACAACTTCACTAAGATAGACAATCTCACCAAATAAATTCTATTTCTTATATTGAAACTTGATTTCTTTCAACACATGTACTTCAACCCATAATCTTAAAGTGATCAATGCCTTTAACTAAGAAACTATATCTAAACCACAATTAAACCTCATAGAACTTAACCATAAGTAACTATTGCAAAAATCAAGTGAAACTCAAAATGACCCATTATCATCAAACCTCAACTGGAATTCATAGAAAATAAATTCCCTTCATCTATCCACACTACTACAAAAAACAGTATTTATGTCCCCATTTCACGTCTCTTTTTTAAATATGAGATGTAGAAAAGAAGGTGGTGGCAGAATCGTAAATAACTGGAGAAGTTTAAAACTTTTCACGTCTCATTTTTATTTATGAGACGTGGATTATTGTGAAATTTGGGCGTGGAATTTGACAATAGGCAAAATAGGAGGCGGGAATGCACTTTCCACGTCTCACAAAAATTGTGAGATGTGGAAAGAGACTTTTAACATCTCACATATTTTTGTGAGACGTTGAAAGTCTCTTGAAAATTAAAAAAAAAATTGCCCCACTTTTCCACGTCTCACAAACATATGTGAGACGTTGAAAGTCTCTTAAAAATTAAAAAAAAACGAAAAGAGACTTTTAACGTCTCACATATGTTTGTGAGACGTTGAAAGTCTCTTGAAAATTAAAAAAAAAAAATTGCCCCACTTTTCCACGTCTCACAAACATATGTGAGACGTTGAAAGTCTCTTAAAAATTAAAAAAAAACCTACTAACATTTTTTCACGTCTCACAAAAATGTGAGACGTTGAAAGTCTCTTAAAAAATTAAAAAAAAAGTTGCCCCACTTTTTCACGTCTCATATATGATTGTGAGACGTTGAAAGAGACTTTCAACGTCTCACAATCATATGTGAGACGTTGAAAGTCTCCTTTAAAAAAAAAGGCTTCCCTGAAACACAACCCTTTCCTCTTCTTTCCTCTTCTCTGCCTCTTCTCCCACCGCCTTCTCCCTCTCACCGTCATCAAATCAAGCTTCTCCATCTACAGATCATGTTCCTTCGCCTTCTGCCTCTTCTCCCTCCGCCTCCGTCTTCTTCCCATAAGCTTCTCCCTTCGTCTTCTTCGATTCCGCCTCTGTCTTCTTCTCCCTTCGTCTTCTTTGATTCATCTAGGGATGGAGAAGCTAATGCCGCCCTTCAAGAGAACTCATCATTAGACCCTCGCGTCATCAGAATCACACTCTCGTGCAAAAATCTCAAAGGCTATATCCCCTTCGAACTCGGAACCCTAACCTACCTCCGTAGACAATTTCTACAGCTTCATCCTTCGATCTGTGAAATGCCACATTTCTTCCTCTATGGTAACAATTTCCACCTTCGATCTGTAACATTACTCACTTGCAAAACATTGATCTACGAAGGCTCGTTGATTCTTGTTTTGTATTCCTGGTTTGATTTCTCTGTTTCATTCAAGGTTTGTTGCTTGTTGTTCTATATTTTGGATAGATCTGTAGAACATAAATACCTAATTTGGATATAATTTTTTTTTGGTTGGCTCTCCATTATTGCCAACGACCCCTGCATTCTTCCTCTTTGGTCATGCTTGCTGTTATGTCCTTTAATGTTGGCATCTTCATAGCTACTGTTTTTGGCCACACTTTGGGATTCTTTGTCTCCAAGTATCGAGACATTATTGATCAGGCCAACATAGATCAGAACAGGTCCTCCATGTTAAATGATCCCAAGGTTTGAAAAAAGAGTCTCATTAGCAGAATTTCACCTATGTGTCACACAGTTTGATGTTTCTGTTTTTTTAATTTGTTAATTAAGCTTGATTTCTCGAGCAAGATTCTAGTTTAATTGATTCCATCGAATTGTCCAGCTTTTTCTGTTTTTCTAAGGAGGTTGTATCAGCATGAAGCACACTGCGATATATGGACATATTTTTAGGGGTTTCAGATGCAAATATTGTGTGTATGATTTGTTATACATATCTGTGATAGCAATTGTAAACTAATGACTGAGTCCATCGTGCTGTAGAATTGATTAATGCAATTTTCACTGGTCAGATGCTTGGCCAAGACTGTTCGAACATTCGCAACTGATGAGGTCGCGAACATTGCAAGAAGTCTTCTCCATAGAGAAGATAGGTAATTCTTAACATGATTTACTGTCTTCTCAGCCAACTTAGGTAATTCTAAATCGAATGCTTGCATCAATTTTGAGAGCATAAAACAAATATTTATTTCTTCTCCCTGCTCTTGTTATATTGTTTCAGAGCTCACAAATTGTTGCTGCTATATAACATGTGTTTAGATCTGAGTTGGAGGTGCTTGCTGGTACTTTAAATTGTTGAATAGTATGTGAGTTTGTGTGCAGTTCCGTTGTATTTTCATGCTTAGTATGTCCTTTAATTATTAGGAAGTTGTGACCCATATTTACCGTGTTAAATAAATATAGGCTTGTTAAATTTCTGTTCTTGTTAATAATGTGTAAGCATTTGCACATTAAAGAGTGTTCTCTACATCTAGCATGAGAACCTTAGAAAAAAAAATAGAATACGAAAAATGAATGGCCATTTTGTTTTTTTCTGAGCATCAATCAAGCTGGGTCCCTTGTATGTTTACATGTATGTTTGGCAATAAGTGACATAGGCTTACTATCATAGTTTGTTCTCGCTGCATAATTGCATGAAAAGGAATTTTGCAGGGGTCTGTGAATTGAAGTTTCTTGTTTACTAATGTGAGAAATTCGGCTCAGATGTATATTTTGTTTTGATGTGAGCTACATTCATATTGTTATAAATATAGTTTGCTAATGGTAGAGTTTGACTATTTCTTTGTGAGTTTGCTTGTTTCAGTTTATCTATGTTCCTGTTGACTATTCTGGTCATGCTTTTAGATAAATCCTAATCACGGCCTTGAATAATTTTCATATGGGAAATATTTACATGATCAGTTTTCACAAATAATTTCACTTGGGTTTAAATTACTATTGGATGTCTAGTTTACAGACATTGTTTGGTCTGCAGAAAGAAGAGGTCTTACTTGAAGCTTCTTTTTCCTATGTCTTCAGAAATTGACTGAATTTATTTCTGATACAGCTGCCTCTAGGTACCTCTCTCTATGGAACTGGAGAAGTTAGTGGACAGCTTGAAAGGACTAGGAAGAGAATATGTCACTATTATGGATGTCTTTATTGAGTCGGTTTTTGGCTTAATTGTTAGGGAGTATGAGGATTTTTTTTATTCTGTTAAGATTTATAATTATTATGCTTAATTGTTTTTTTTTGCTAACCATCCCATATTGTAGGATCAAAGTTGTATTCTAACATTTTTGTAATATTAGTTTGGTTATAAATAATAAAATTAGTTCATTTTTTTATTTTAAATGTTGTATTTCTATTATTCTGATAAAATATTGGGGTTTCATCCTAATTAAAAAAAATATTTTTTTAAAAAAAAAGACTTTCCACATCTCTTATTTTAAAAAGAGATGTGGAAAGTCTCACTTTTCACGTCTCATTTTTGAAAAAGAGACGTGGAAAGTTGGCACTGGCGACTTTCCACGTCTCACATTTAAATGTGAGACGTGGAAAGTGGCACATTCCACGTCTCATTTTTGAAAAAGAGACGTGGAAAGTTGGCACTTTCCACGTCTCATATTTAAAATGAGACGTGGAAAGTTCCGACTTTCTACTTCTCCCGTATCTACGTCACACCAAAAGGAGATGTGAAAAGTCCGAAAAAAGAGACGTGAAAAGTGTTTTTTGTAGTAGTGCCATAATCTCAAAACAAAACAGTATCTAAAATTAAATTTCTCAGCTTCATAATTTGTTTTCTAAGGCTAAAACTATTTAATTTATATCATCCTCAACAGAATATTTCCCCTTCTATACCAGCCGCGAACAAAACAAGACGAAAAGAGAAAAATCAAGCAACCTCCCCTTCCATTAATAATCAACCAAATACCATCAAACATCACTCCATCTTCCCTTCATCATATTCAAAAACGAAATTAAGGAGAAAGAAGTAAAAATTTGAACCAACAGAGAAAGAAAATCGGACCAAAACAGGGCAAAATTGAACCTTCCAAAATTCAACCTACAACCTGATTTCTTAATTAAATCTTACTTTTAATTGAGTTTGACTAAGGTTATGGGTCAATTTCCACTGAAAAACACCATGAAGGCGTCGATGAACAGTGACAAGTTTGGGGTTCTTGGAGCAATTGGGCTAAACTCGAATACTCACTCAAAATCACTTCCCAAATCGACTAAATTGAAGCTTAAACTTCATTTCTATATATTTAGAATCCTCAAAGACCCCAGAAATCAAATTGACCCCTTCGCCAAACTCACTCAAATCAGCCCGAAAAAGAGAGGAAAACGAAGGGAAGAGACTCACCCACAACTACCCCAAGCTTTGTGTGCATCTCCGCCATGTTTCGTCGCCATTCTTCACCGATTATGCCGTCACCCACTGCTGAAGTTCGAAGAAATAGAGAGGGGTAAGGAAGAGAGGGTGAAGGGAAAGGTAAAGAACACGTGGGGGTATAATAAAATGATAAGGATTGAGGAGGATATTTTTAAATAGGAATATTACCCTTTTGCCCCTCCTAATATAACTAAAAGTATTTCCAACTAGGGGCAAATATTGTCATTTTCATTTTCTCTTTCCCATTTTGCCCTTCTTTGAAAATTTTATTTACCATTTCCCTTTCAATTTAATATGAATTATTCCCAAAATAATTTCTCTAGATATGCTTTAATTCCCAAATTTATTTATAAGGCTTTTTAAATATTAAACAATACCACAAGATTATAAATATTCCCTTATTAACTCTTTAATATTTTGGGGTGTTACACATGAACAATCCTTCAAACATTTCTCTTTACAATAGGGATAGAAATAGGCTAGGCCTAACAAGGCTTTAGCTAAATAGGCTTGGGCCTACAACAGAAATGTAAAGTTTAGGCCTAGGCCTGACCTATATGTAGCCTTTTTGGGTCTGAGCCTCCAAAAGGTCTCACAAAGCCTGAAAGCCTTTTTAAAAGCCTACTTAAAATATAAAAATTTAAATAAGCTTAAAATTCTCGAACTCTTATTCCATAAATTGCCTTTTAATCTATTTAAAGATCTATGTATATCTTAAAAAGTTTTTATGACCATGAAACTAATTTTTTTCTCTTGCTTTTATCATAAAAATTGTGAACGACTTATGAATAAAAGAGTTGGATTTTGTGTGTGAATGATAAGGTGTTAAGCTTAGAATTAAAGCTAAGCTGATAATGTTATAAATAATTTATATAATTTAATTTATATTATATATTATAAGGCAAATTTTAAAAAATAAATGGGCCAGGCTTGTAGGTTTGTAGGATAGACCTTCCAAAAAAAACTCTGGCATGTTTACTTAAATAGGTCTAACAACAAGCCTGGCCTATTTTTTAAAAAGGCTAGACTAGGCCTAAAATAGGCTAGTCTGTAAGCCCCTGATAAAGGCATGACCTCTTTCCACCAGTACTTTACAATCACATTCAAACTCATGCTCATATTGCTATCCACTTGTGTCTTTGATATCTCCGACACATTCACACTTGCTACCTTCACAAACCCTTCCCCACTACAACACGTAGACACATTCTTCTTCCTCACACACTCTTGTGGGGTCTTATGTTCAAATCCTGGTAGGCACACACATTCAAACGTTTCACTCTTGTATGGATTACAAATATTATTTGATCCACACCTGCTATATTTGTCACACTCCTCCGCAGGACCATACCAAAATTCAAACCATCAATTCTCTTGAGCTTGCCACATGGTTCTTGTTAGTCGACCTGGTTCTTCAAGAGCAACTCTTTCGTAAATAGACGAGTTCCTGAAGATCTTGATACCATTCATTATAGTAACTTCATTGGCATTATTTATAAAAACAAAATAATGTATTGAGTCATTTCTCATCCCAATAATACCGCTCCATCGTTTACCCGTCCATGACCTGACCCGCCAATAGGGATCTCTATTTTTATAAATGAAGAGCTGAGGATATCCAATTGGGTCTATTCTCATGGTTACACATTCAGGTGATGGATCATTTGGGGATTTCCAAGATGTAAATATCCGGTCCAAACCTGCTTTTCGATCAAACCCAAGTTTCACGAACGGAAGCATAGTGTTGCTGGGATGACCAAAACTCTGCCATAGAATAATTTGCCTCCCTCCACTATCTCTTAGAACCAAATTCCCTTTATCTAAAATGTAACACTATTTTTTTTATACTACTATATTAAGGTTGTTTAATCAATTTAGAACCACTTGGTAGTTATCAGGAGCCCACAAACCTGAATAAATTAAAACTTTTTCTTATGAAAAGCTTAAATAAAAATAATGCTTTCAATGAATGGGATTTTCTGACAAATTATATATTTTAATGTATTATAAAATCTCAAGTGGTTATAAATCAATTAAATAACTAAGCTTGATCCTCAATACTTAATCTCAACTAATAGTGCTTGGAAAGCCAAAAATAACAATAATTATAATATATTTACAAATACGTAACACTATCTATCATATGTATAACTAATAATAACTTGGCTCTCTCGGTCGATAGCCTATTACCTGTGCTTGTGATCGGACCTCCTTATGGAGGAATGATACAACAAGAATAATAATATAGACTAATCATTCTGTCAAGCACATGTAAATTAATTACTATAACTAAAATATTTATACACTACATCAGCACGCATCCCTACCCTTCAAAACTACATCATCCCAAAATGCTCACCTTCTTCCAGCTCTTCTGAAAAAACAGCGGTTCAAAAAGCAGTTCATTTCATTCATTACCATGCATAATAATTCATAAATATAGATAAATGTTACTAATAAACAATAACCATGCATACTAGTATGCTTAAGACACCACCAAATAATTAATATAAATTTATTTTCCTGTAATTGTATAGCCTGTGAAGCTCAACCTCCTGAATATAACTTTTCAATTCTATCTGATCTGTACTAGGGGTAGCTAGCCACCTAGCCATGGAGTACTCTAATACATTGGATATTTCTGACAGGGTTAGAGCAATCTTTCGACCCTGAAGTTTACTGTAAATTTATGACAGATATTATACAATTATTTATACATGATAGATGATATTGAATGAAACTGCTACCTGGTTACCAGTACTCAGTCTTGAATCATCTCCTTTCCTTTCCACTGACTTGAGGAACTTATACCACTATCAAACCTATTTATACATCATATGAATACTAAGATAAATTAGTACCTAAACCTTTATGTTTAAACTTCGTGTATCTCTCATATCCTAATATACTTAATACTACCCCATTCTTTATATCTATGAGATCACCATTTACTATAATTATCTTGACCTTTTTAAGATGGGTAAATGTGCAATTTTAGTAATGAATAATTACTCCAGGTGCACGAAGCAGAAAAATGAATTTCGTGAACACATTTTAGTTATGAAGAATAAAACTAAGCGCAAATTTGATAACATCGTTAACTTGACCAGCGTTAACCACAGAAGCTGATGTGACAGAACTGAAAATTTTAAGTAAGGAGTAGTGGTAATTTAAGAAGTCATTTTGTGATTAATTAAGAAGTTTTGAGAGTTTTATAAATAAATTTAAGAAAATAAAATTTTTTTTACTTTTAAAGGCCTAATTTCTCCCTTAACTTGGGAAAATTAGAGTTAGAGGAATTATTTTTGGACCCAAAAGGGATTATAGTGGGAGGAAATTATTCTTAGCCGGTAATGAAGAAAACTTTTAAGAATTGAAGTGATAATATTTTGCCCAAAGAATATATCCAATTGAGAAGATTTAAGGACTTAATAGAAAATTCTTTACCTAATCTATTGTATTTTTCTTTAGGCCAAAAGTTATCCCTTCAATTCTTAAAAATTTTCTTTATTACTGGCTAAGAATTTCCTCCCACTATAATCCCTTATAGGTCCAAGAATAATTCCTCTAACTCTAATTTTCCCAAATTAAGGGAGAAACTAAGCCTTTAAAAGTAAAAAAAAAAACTTTCTTTTTCCTGAATGTATTTATAAAACTCTCAAAACTCCCTAATTAATCACAAAATCATTTCTTAAATTACCACTAGTCTTTATTTAAAATTTTCAGTTCTGCCACATTAGTTTCTGTGGTCAAACTTAACGGTCAACGTAGGTCAATTTAACAGCGTTACCGAATTTGCGCCTAGTTTTATTCTTCATAACAAAATGTGTTCACGAAATTCATTTTTCTGCTGAGTGCACCTGGTGTAATTATTCGTTAATAAATTGCACATTTACCCTTTCTAAGATTAAAAGATCAATTTATAAATAATATATTCCAATTAATCTTTTTGATTCACAATGTTTGCCTAATAATTATCTCAAAAACATTTTTGTAAAGATCAAATGCTATCAACATTAGTAAACCTTAAACATTTCTATTTAAAGTTATTGGAGTTAACTAATTTGATAAAAAATTTCTAGACTTTTCAAAACAGTTTTTAGGTGAAACATGAAACATTCTTCACACATACTCATATTAACTAGCAACATAGTATATCTTTATTTCCAATTTCCTATTCACAGAAAAATCCTAATCATATTGTCCACCTATGTCACACAAGCTTCTTACTCTATCTCTAACTCATTTTAGCCCAATCCTCAGAAAACACAGTCTTTATTGCCTCAGTAACAGTCAAAAACAGAAGATGACACTTCCTAAACTGAACTATTTCTATTACTTTTGATTTAATAATTTCAAGATCATGTCTTCCAACAGCACCATTGGATACATCACTACTATCACACACAAATTCAGACTTTCATTTAAAAATAACTCTATAGACCTAACACCATTTTACCACGAATCGTACTGGTAAATTAGAACCATTCGACTTCTCCCTCTATCCTTAATTATCTTTACAGCAAAATATATGAAGTAACACAAAAGAAACATGCAAACTACTTCCGACAGTAACTTGAACATATATATACATATATATTTATCTTAAGTCCTCAATATTGGCTTCTAGTAAGACTTATATTTTTATCCAAGATCGAAAGTTAACAACTTATAAATCAGTTTCAGTTCTATAGTTATAAGCCTATGAATTTAGACATGATACTTCATATCATCTTTAATAAATTAACATTCTTATGCTGACTTTAACCCTTAAGCCATTAACTCACCATTTAGGAACCCCAACAACACCACCATTTCAATTGAAGTATGATAACTCTTCCCTCTCATAAATTCTTAATTAAATTATATACCATGATAAACATCAATCACAACACAACATTCTTTTGAAACAAAACAGCACTACAAATAACCCCTGCTTAACCACAATGAACCCAATTTATTCACTTCAAACAATCATCAAATCCTGTAACCATTTGAATCATATTCTTATCTTTAATGTCCTTTATCTTCAAATCATCATTACTAGTACTAAACTCATACACTTAATGCTAACACCTAGTAATGTTCCCACAACATCACAAAAGATTCAGCATCGTCATTATACCTCCTGCTCTCTATGGTTTGTAACACCCCAAAATTTTAAAGATAGATATAAGGAATTATTTAGGGTTTTTTTTGGAATGTTATTAAAAATATTAAAAAGCATTAAAAATGAATTATGATGTTTTAGACATTTTTAATAAATTTTAAGGTTTATTTTCTTTACACAGAAAGGTAAAATAATAATTAAAAGATAAATTTTAATTTAGGAACTTTAAGAAAATTTATTTGGAGGCTTAAAGAATTTAGGGATAAGAAAGTCTCTAATTTGATATAAGCATTAATTTTGGAAATTCATTTTTAGAAAAGGGACCAAACTGGAAATAATTGAAAAACTTTAAAATAAAGGAATATTTAGATTCTCGGGGTATTATTTGATATGGGCATAGGGGCAAATATACCCATGAACTTTTCTTACATGGGCATCCAGCACCAAAAACTTTTCATTGGTCCATTAATACCTATCAGCTTTTAAAAAAGGCCCAAAACTGCCTTCACTGTCACACGAGGAAAACAGCCGTTAGTTTTATGCGTGGGCCCCACTTTTTTTGTCCATGTGTACATAGGTTTGACCAATAATGGGACTTACACGTGTACTCTCTCTGCCTCCATTAAACCCCCACCCATCCCTCTGCATCAAACCTCCATTAAACCAAAAAACCATCATCATCAATTCATCTTCTTCCTCCTCTGCACCAACATCAAACCCACCATCAACCTCCTCTGTATCTTCATATTTTCACCCAAAAAACCATCAACAAACCACCCAACACATCTCCATCAACCTATCTTCTTCCATTGAACCAATAACCAACCCCCCAAGCCGCCTTCTAGAACGAAGGAAAGAAGAAGAGTTCGAAGATGTCGTCATCCTCTGCATTGACAAGTAGATTGAGAAGAAGGGTTGCATTGATGAGGCACCTAGCCGTGAAGACGAGCATGATGGTGCCTGGGAAGATAAGTTGATGTGGCTTATGTATATTTGATCTGTTTGTTATAAGTTTGAAAGGGGGAAGTGTAGTTGCTTTGCTTTTGTTGTTAATGAGAAATTATTTCTAGTTATTATTCTAGTGAGAAAATTGGCATTGTTGTTAATGAAAATTTATGTTGCATGATGTGGTTTATTGATTTGTACTGTTCGCTGTAGTTTTCCTTATGCCCATTTTAATATTGGTACTTGATGCATATTCTTGCACATATACGCATGAGCTTTTATGGTTAATAGATAAATCTGTCACAATGGACTTAAAAGAGGTATGCAAGATCTAATAATATGCTGGTGCAGAAGAGGAAGAAGATGAATTGATGAAGATGTGTCGCCGCCTTGGTTTAACGGAGGTTTCATGCAGAGGGATGGGTGGGGGTTTAATGGAGGCAGAGAGAGTACACGTGTAAGTCCCATTGGTCAAACCTATGTACACATGGATAAAAAAAGTGGGGCCCACTCATAAAACTAACGGCTGTTTTCCTCATGTGACTGTCAAGGCAGTTTTGGGCCTTTTTAAAAAGCTTATGGGTATTAATGGACCTATGAAAAGTTTCTGGTGCTGGATGCTCATGTAAGAAAAGTTCATGGGTATATTTGCCCCTTTGCCCTATTTGATATTTAAAAAGTCTTATAAATAAATTTGAAAATTAAAGCATATCTAGAGAAATTATTCTGGGACAAATTCTGGACTATTTCTAAATGATAATGGTAAGTAAAATTATCATTTAAGAGAAAAATAGAGAAAGGGAAATGAAAAGGATCCTCAATTATAAAAGGAAGGGCAAGATAGTAAAATATCTAGTAAAAAATATCACACCTCTCTTTTAACATATAAGCTCCACGTGTCCTTCTAATTTCTTCTCCTTTGTTCCATTTCATTTACTTCCTCCCTCTCCAAACCCGATACACACACACACTTCCTCTGCTCTCTCTCACTCTCCTCTCTCCGTCTCTCGCTCTCTGCTCTCCCTCGTCTCCCACATTCCAACAGCGAACTCTGGCAAGAACGGAGGTAAACGACGGCGGGAGGTGGGGAAAAATGCTCAAAGAACTTGGGCTAACCTTAGGTGAGTTTCTCTTCTTCATTTTCCCTCTCTCTCATCCGATTTCGAGCTAAATGGGGGAGGGGAAGAGAGATTTGAATTTTTGGAAGTTTGAAGCTTCAGGATCCTTGAAAATGAAGTTTAGGACTTGAATAAGAGTAGCTTTGAAGTGATTTTGTAAAAGAAAGCTGATTTGGTGTTTGATTTCTCATGATTTGGGCTTCGGTTACTATTCACCGACGCTATTGTTCTTGATTTTTGGAGTTTCATTGCTTTGAAGCTTGATTAAACATCAATAAGAGTAAGATTGATACTATAAATGAGTCTTGTATGGTTGATTTGTTGAGATTTAAGCTTCTTGTTCTTCCCCTATTCTTGGTTAATGCCGTTAGTGATGATAGCTGATGGTGATGAATTTTATGCTTTATGATTAAGGGTTCAATTTCCTTGTTCTAATTGCTTGATGATGTTAGATAATAACTGTTCAATTTCCTTTTCCTTCCTGCTATCTTGTTCTGTTAAAATTCGTGTTCTTTCTCTTATTTTATGTTGAATGTGCTGTTCTGATGAAATTGGATTTGATGTTGGTTGTTATTGGAATGAGAAATTGTCCATTATGTTTTCTTCCTCTTTCTCTGCCGTCAGATTTCTTGTTGTCTTCCTTGTTTCCTGTTCAGTTTGGTGATGAGGAAGAGAAGTAATCATGATGTTGAATATAGTGGATGTTTTGGCTGTTGAGTTTTGGACTTCTAAAATACTGATGGTTATTTTGTTTCAGTGATTTTCTGCTCATTTGATCTAAGCCGAAATGCTCCTTTGTGTTTAGTGTAATTTAAATATTTTTATGTATTGTTCGGTTATTATATAATTTTGTTCTCTAGTGTTGCTGGCCACTGGGTTTAGTGGTAAGGAAAAGAGAAATTTGTAATGTTTAGTTTAGTAGGAAAAAGGTTTGAGTGAATGTGAAGCTTTGAATTAGTTATAAATTTCTTTTCAGAATTCTTAAAGGTCAAACAAGCATTCCAATTAGTTAATAAGGCATAAGAACTGATCACTATTTTTATCTAGAGTCCCCTAAGTAAGGAACTATTAGTTTAATGGTTAAAATATGCATAGAAATGTATGACTCTGTTTTGATGTAACATGAAGATAATTTTCAGTTTTGAAAGGGCGTAATGATGCATTTAAGATTGATTTTCTAAGATAAGTATGTTTACATATATGTGGGTATTGGATGATTATGTATGTGTTTTATTGTTTGATTAAGTTGTTATATGACATTTAAAGCTTAACTAGGTTGATTAAACAAGTTAGCAATAAAGCACAATAATTTAGAAATGCAAAATAGACATTTTAGGTGGGCTTTGCAATTGGCTTTGGTATGATGTACTCATGTATTTGATTGATTGTGGCTATTTATAGAAATATGGCTTTATATTGTTTTCTCATTTAATTGGGTGCAAAAGGTTAAGGTTTAAAATTATATGTGTGTAATTGTTCTTTTTGTTGTCTGGACATCCAAAGCATAAACATAAATTTTGTCCCAGTAATTGTTTTAGTAATATGACTTTAATGTCAATAAAAATAGATGAGTAGTAATGAATATTACTTGGCTTGGATTCATTGGAAATTTACTTGAAATTCAGTAAATTTAATTAAAGTAAGTGTAAAAGCTGATTATATATTGATATAGGAATCTAAGTTTTGCTGTGAAGTCTTAATGATAAAGTTTGAATTCATAACTTGCGATCATTCGTTTGCAACTGACTATCTGTGATTACATTGCATTTTTGGGCCTTTGATAGTGCTTATATTTTTTTATAAGCTATTGTAACATGTGTTATAGTATCTGATCTGTTTTTGACAAATTCAATTATACAGACTATTTGTCCTTATTGTTGTCCAGAAATTTATTAAATTGGAATGAATTTTACTGCATATTGATGAGAGTTGGTGATGTATGACTCTTTGTATGGGTTATATGTTCTATTGTGAGTTGAGTTTGATTATTTGTTTTGCTCTTTGCTGTAACCAAATAGGATGGGTTTAGTTTCTAAACAAGATTTATAAAAATGTTGCTAGATGATGATTCTCTTTAATTATAAGTTTTATAATTGAACATAATACTGCTTAATTTAATATGAGTCATGTGCAAGTTTGTTTATAGTTTAAAGTCTTCAAAGTTAATACAAGAGTTATATGTGCTAAGAATGTATAGAGATCAATGTTTGTTAGTAGGAAAATTATGAAATTCACTGGTAACAAAGTGGCAATTGTTTCTAATTGAATTAGAAATATATTATTATAAAGTTAGATTAATATTGGGTAAATTATAATGCTAATATGTTTTATGTCATCTATCAAGATTGTACTTATAGAAACTATTGGTCAAATATTGAGAATAAGAAAGATAAATTGGAAATTTATTAGAAAGTGTGAATTATTGAATCTAATATGTGGATTTCGGTTAATTGCTTGATATAATAAATCTAAAGACAAGTAAATAACAAAGGTTGCAAGTTTATAATTGTTTAATTTAAATTATTAATTGAGGATGTTAATCTAAAAATGAATCTACTGTTTACCCTGTTCAAATTATTGTATTTGGGTACTTAAGTTGTGAATTAGATTTTCAAGTATGAAGTAAGTGATTGATAGGAAATATAAGTTGACTTAGAATAATAAGGATATTCTCATGCTTGTGTTATGTGTGTATTAATTAATGATGATGTAATTAACAATTAAGTTAGAAACCAGGATTTAATTATATATTAGGAATAGAAAGGGTAGTCCTATAGGAAAGTGAGAGAAGCCAAAGTATTATGAATAAGTTTAGATATTGATGTAGTGTTTCTATATTATAAATATTTATAGGACAAGATAATGGAATTGAATTCCCAGAGTACGTAGAAGAGAAGGAATACAGTGAAGAGTAAGCTCAGGATACAGGTAGCAATTTATCTTGTGAATGGCAAAATGCACAAGAGGGGGTGAATTGTGCTAATTAAAAATTAAACTTTAAACTTAATGACAATCCTTTATACTGGTTCGGCCAAACACTGCCTACGTCCAGTTCTCCAACTCCTCGTTGGGTTCCACTAATCCATAGGTTTTACAACACGGGTTCACCTGCCAACCTTTACAGAACAGAGCTTTAGACTTCCACTAAACGCTCCCCCTTACAAGTTGTAAGAATACAACCCTGTTCTAAAGTCCCAGACTTTAAAACAACCTCAAACAATAGAGGATTTCAATAAATGAGTTCACTTAATGAACAGATTTTGATAAACACTAAAGTACAAATTAACTCACTAAGAGTAATACAACTTTGAGCAGAAAGTAGGTAAGAATAATGAATGAATGTTCGTCAGTTTGTTCGCTTCTCCATAAATGCTTAAGTCTTGGTATTTATATCTCTTCTCAGTTTTGCCTTTTTTTCTTTCAGCTCTATGATTCCGTTTGAATATGTCCGTTGGAAGCTCCTAGCCATTGGCACTTAATGCTGGTCTTCATTTTAGTCATCTTTCTTCTCTTACTTCATTTAATTCTTATAGAAGATGAGCTATGAGAGATAGAGTCAGAGTCTAACAACTACCTGCAGCATTGTACTTGTGTAGCAGCTTTTTTCAGTAGCGCTAGCATCCCAAGCTATCGCTAGCGTCATAGTGTTAGTCCTGCACTTAGGCTGTTAGCTAAAGAAGTATTCAGGTGAAGTACAGTTGGTGTTATCGATAGAGAAATTCATTAGCTCAGGGTATACAGATAATGTATGTACCTCAGTAATTTCAACAGGTGTTTTGTTATCGATAGCTAAACAAGTTATCGCTAGTGACTATATTATCGCTAGTACATTTCATTTGCTCAAGGAGTTTTGCTATCTGAATGTCTAAGTTATATCAACCATCTATCTGCTATCGATAGCTCACCATGTTATCGCTAGTGACTATGTTTAATTTCTACTAGCTGTTCCTTATGAGGTCTTAGCGATAGAGTTACTTGTCTTTTCAGATTATAGCTAAGTCTCATTAGCTGTTATCCTAAGTTTTGCGTTTACTTGCGATAGGATCTTGACCTAGCGATAGTGTATCTGCTATCTATAGGATTCTTACTTTGTTCAACGTTCAGATAACCTATACTTCTGTTACTTAGTCTTTTACCATGATTCCTAATTCAATTTCATTCCAGACTAAGTTATACCCTATCTGTTCATTTTACTTATGTTATCTATAGGTCCAGTCCTCATCAAAACTTCAGATTCTAACATATCTCATTACACTCAAATTGCATGTATAATTTTGTAATATTTGCTTCGAATTTACATTATGCATGAAGGTGATAAACCTTGTTAATTCCTGCATAGAAGTTTATGGAGTACTCCAGGCTTAGGTGGTTCGCTACCCCTTTGCCAAACCAGTTAGTTATAGCTTTAAATGTTATAACGAGAAGTCCTACAGGTAGAACCTCCACTAGTTAACAAACATATTGTTAATAGTGGCTGGTAGAATATGTAGCGCAGGAAGTATGTGTAATTGTGATATTTGTTCAGGTTTATGAAATATATACACGACAATGCATGCATAAAAGTTACAGTTAATGACATAAACTGCATTGAACTGCTGTTTTAGAGAAGCCGGGAGATAGTGAGATGGTTGAGATAAGGCAGGAGTGCTGGAAGATGATTAAAAGAAGGAATTTAAGATTATGTTATAAAAAGTAAGGTTATCTGTATATGATGTAATTTTAAATTATTAAATTAATAGTAGAAATCATAGAAAATAGAATTGTATAAATTGATAAAAAAAAGGTATTTAAATTTCCTAAGTACTACGAATTAAAAATAGATACCCTAAGAGGGTTAGTGTACTTTTAATTGTTTTATTAACCGCTATATTTTATAATGAATCTTAAGTTGTTCCCATTTGTCTGAAATGCCCATTCCAACTAACAGAAAGTTGGTTTAAAGTTTAAAAGGAAAAGTTTTAAATTTTCCGTATATTTGGGCTTTTGACATTGAAAAGTGGTTATAATTCAATTAAAAATTACTATATTATAGTAGAAAATTTTAGGTGTTACATGGTTTCTATGTACTATAGGCATTTTAAGTACCTCAAATATATGAATTCTCATCTTAAAACCTCAATTCCACATTAAAAGTAACCAATAGTAAATTTAGCCCACAACTCCTAGATCTAAATCACACCTCAAAACAACTTCTAATAGTTCACACACATTTTTTTTTCTAAATCCAGAATATAATACCAATTGACAAGCCAGTCCAATCAATAAAATCACAGCTTCATTAACACTATAATTGCAACCATTTCATCAATTAGAATTTTGTAACCATAGTTTAATACAAACCTAACCAAACCAAAGTCTTGCTTTTGAGTACAACACCTTAAACATAGACAACATCCAATACTTCCATCTGAATAATTTAACTTTCTTCTAATAAATTAATTAGGACCCAAACATATAAAATTCATTCCATTATCTCAGCCAACCACAGACAGAAGAGAAATAAACTATATAACTACGGTACTCATTAAACTTACATTTCCAAAGTCCCATTTATTTCTTGCCAATTTAACTCAATTACCCTCTTTAACCGGACTTTTATCACACCACAGCAACAACCTTAATTTCAAACAGGCCTCACTCCTTAACACAGGGAACCCAATGCCACAATCAAAGCCATAAATCACCTCCAATTTCCTTACCCAGACTCATATACTAACAGTAATGCGTGTGTGCGCGCATTATGTAACACCTAAAAATTTTCTGCTATACTATAGCATTTTTAATTGAATTACAACCACTCTTCAGTGTCAGAAGCCCAAAAATACGAAAAATTTGAAAAAATTTCTCTTAAAACATTAAACCTACCTTCTGTCAGTTGGAATGGGCTTTTCAGACAAATTGGAATAATTTAAAACTCTTTATAAAATAAAGTGGTTAATAAAACAATTAAAAGTATACTAACCCTCTTAGGGTATCTATTCTTGATTCATAGTGCTTGGAAAAGTTAAATCCCTTTATAGACTGATACAATTCCATTTTCTATGCTTTCTACTATTAATTTAATAATTTAAATTTACATCATATACAGATAACCTTACTTTTCAAAACATAATCTTAATTCGTTCATCTAATCATCTTCCAGCACTCCTGCCTTATCTCAACCATCTCACTATATCTCAGCTTCTCTGAAACAGCAATTTAACGCAGTTTATGTCATTAACTGTAAATTTCATGCATGCATTGCCATCTATATATTTTATAAACCTTCACAAATAATGATAGCATTTATCCTACTATTCTGTGTGCGATATGCACCTACCAACCACTGAAACGATATCCTCGTTAACTAGTGGAGGTTCTACCTATAGGACTTCTCGTTATAACTATCCCATTATAACATAACTGAACTGGCAAAAGGGGGAGCAACCCACCTAAGCCCAGAGTACTCCAACATGATAGGAATAAAAGACATACCACTTAAATGCAACAGGTATTACAAAATTATACATGCAATTTGTGTGTAATGAGATAAACTGCTACCTGGATCCCATAACATACTCCTTAATCAACTTCTTTCCTTCTACCCTTTCGACTTATATCAAGAGTCAGGGCCTATATACATTTATGGGTTTGGGTTAGAGGTCGGACTATAAATTAATCGATGCATTTCTCTCGATTCCGAACTTAATTAATACTACCCAAGTCTTTTTATTTAAGCGAATTATAATTTATCCATACTTATGTAGGTTCTGGATCATCCAAGATCACTTTGATAATTTACCTATATTAAAATTTCTTATTCTCAATGTTTGACCAATAGTTTCTATAAAAATTATTCTTTAAAGACCTTTGTCGTTCACACACATAAGCACACACCTGTATATACATACTTACTTCCTATTTATTATAAAATTGTAATAATAACTCAATCAATAGTGTAAATCAAGCCCAAATAATTCAATTTATTAAAGAATATTAAAAATCACCAATCACAATCAACCCAAACCATATCTCCCAAAATAACACTTCACTTCCTTCTTACTAATGAATGATTAACAATTCAAATCACTAATTTAACTTCAAAAACAGTCACTGCAACCGACCAATTTAAACAACACCATTAACCATAGAGTCTCTCTCCCTCTTCAAATTTCTAAACAAGGTTTACCTCAGAATCAAATTAAATCAATATCCAAATCCAATTCTTAGCCCACCTATTCAAACATTCAAACATTCTACAATAAGCAAATTAATTTCTTTGTCATATACTAAAACCAAACCTAAACTCTTATAAACTTATTTCTTGTCATATTAATAAAAATTTCACTCCTTTTTCCACAAGACACCAGAACTTGAACATGAAACTTGAGAGTCAACTATCATTGAACTTCTAATTCTCTCCAATTCCACTTGTATTAGTTATTTCGCTAAAACCCCAACATAAAATATCAAAACAAAGCACATACCCCAAATTAATCAATCACAACCTTAATCATTACTCCCTTTTCTCTACGACCTGAAATCAATGACCTGATTATCATAATCATTAAACATTGTAATTAGGATTCTACACTCCATAGTCAGTTTACATATATTTGATCACCTAGTGAACTATAATTATACAATCACTTATTTCCAACCTTAATAGAAAGATTAACCTCCAGTGCACTATACACTTATCTCTTTCTTCTAAGATCTTCAATTCCTCTATAACACTAACTAGCATTTAGAAACTTCAGACAATAACAACTTAACGGGTTCAATCATATACCTAACAATTCTTGATCATTTCATATACCCCCCAATCAAAGAAACCAGTATTGTAACACATCTTCCTATTTACTTAAAATCTTTAACATAACTAAACTTAAACACAAACTATTCAAATCTCAGCAAAACTTAGAATACAATCACCATATTCCAATTTCTAGAATTTCATATCCTCTTAGGAAAAATCTAACATACAAAACCATAATTAATCCTTCTTCATCACGTGAAAACAAAACATATACCTCCAACTAGTCAACTACCACTTAACGTTACTCCCTTTTCTTCCAACTCGAATTTGATACCCTATTGTAACTAACCATTATAGTAATTATTGCAGAATCAAATAATCATCAATACAGGGTAAAAATGAGCTTAATCTGCAATTTATTCACACAACCTAACCTTAATCCCAAAGTTACAATAATTAATAGTATAATCCTTACTTCATGACACTAATTCAATTCCAGTAAAACATCCCCTTCAAAAGTCCGTAAACAATTTCCATAATCAAATTGCACTTTACAAATTAACTCCCTTTCCTTAGATCTAGGAATCATAATGCATACATTCAAACCCCTAAGTCCTCTTCATTAATTACAACCTCTAGTCTCATTCTAACCTATAATCAACATCAATTAGCCCTTATAATTAACATGGAACCCATTTTCCAAAGTTACCTCATACTAATTTAATGTCATATTATCCTTTGTTACCCATAAATTTTTAAAATAAGACACCATTTCATAAATTGTTCCCCTTTTTCCAAAATCTGAAATTTATAAGCCAAGTGATCAAAATCCCAAATTATCTTCTTTAATCCTCTCTTACTGAAATAACCCAACATCAATTTCATTTCCATTATCCTTTAAATTATGCTCTTACTAAATCACCAAAAGTAAGGAAACATCTTTTGGACTTAACTCCCAAAAGAACCAAACCTCCATTTTCAATATATACTCTAATGAGTTTAGAAATCCCAAAGAAATATTTCAGAGAATCAGTTTCTAAACTTTAATTACAACCTGAACACTTTGGAACATATTCAAAATTTCAAATCACTTATAAACCATTCCTATCATACTCAAATACACATAATGAAGCTCTAATCAAATCCTAATATTAACAAAACCTTCCTCCCTTCACTGAACCCGCAAAATAGAACCATTCAAGAGGGAGAAAATTACAACAACTCATGCATCCAATTAACATCAATTTTACTAAATCAAACATCACAAACTCCCTCCCCGTGTAACTGAAATCCGTCGGATGAACAAGCAAGAGAAGAGAAAAATTCAAACAATTAGCATCCCACAATAAACCAACATCAATCCCATCTTTCCCATCATCATATTAAGAATCAAAATCACAGAATCACATAAGCATAGAATTACAGAAGCAAAACAAGAATTCGGCCAGCAGAGAGAGAGAAATCGAACAACCCAAGAAACTCCCAAAATTCGTCGTATTGCTTGATTTCTTTAGCCAAATATTATTCTTAATTAAGCCTAATCAAGGGTTAGGGTCAATTTCATCGAAAAACCCCATATATGGCATCGGTGAACAGGGCATGAATTTGGGGTTCTTAAAGAAATTGAGCCAAACTCGATTTCCCACTCAAAATCACAACCAAAATCATCCAAATCGAAGTCTAAGCATCATTTCTATAAATTTAGAAACCTTAAAAAGCCCCTCAAAGTTCGAATCACTCCCCCTAGTTCGTTCAAAATCATACCAGAAAGAGAGGAATAAGGGATGGAAAAGGCTCACCTAGGACCGACCCACACTTCCCATGAATCTCGACCGATGGTTGCCGTCTATTTTCGCCGCTGCCGAGCTTGGAGAAACAGAGGAAACGGAGAGGAGGGTGAGGAACAGAGGGAAACTCGGGGACGAGAAGGATAGGTAGAGAATGAGAAATGAAAGGAACACGTCGGAGTCTAATAAAGGAAGGAAGGAGTTGATATTTTTATTGAGTGATTTACCATCTTGCCCCTTTTTTACAACTGAAGATATTTTCAACTAGGGGCAGATATTGTCATTTTTATTTCTTTTATTTTTCCTCTTTCCCTTTGTGCCCTTCTTTAAAATTTTAATTATACTATTTCCTTTACAAATTAATTTGAATTCATTCTAAAAATAATTTTCCAGATATACTTTAATTTCCAAATTTATTTATAGGACTTTTTAAATATCAAACAATACCCCAAGGTTCTAAATATCTCCTTATTTAAATTCATTTTCTAACTATTTTCCCTCAACTAATAAAGAAAATAGGCCTTAAAAATTATTAAAAATGCCTAAACATCATAAATTTATTTTCAATGCTTTTTAAACCTTTTGCCTAGATGCGCCTTGGGGGTTAAAATCAAAATTAATCCAAGGATTGCAATATAGGTTGCAACCTCGGGTTGTTTCTCTTAAGGAGTCTTTTAACCTACCTAAACTAGCTAAATGCAATCAAAACAATAAAAGATATGGGGGTTTTGGTTTGAAAATTCATTTAATAAAACTATTGACAAAAGCAGTTACTTGTTTTTGGTATTTTAGATTAATGAGTGAAAAGAGTTTGGATTAAGGGAGATTGATAAAATGGGCTTTGGTAGTGCTACGGTGGCTCTCAATCTTCATTAAATTGATATTGGGAGTTAAAGATTCACCAAGTCTAATTGAAAAATCCCCAAGCAACCACTAGGGGTCCACTAGCCCTAATTAATAACTAATCAAGCAACCACTTCATAGCTATCACTTAGGGTTAGTGTTAAGCTCCACTTGGTGTGTGTTGGAACATGAGTTTTGAAAACCGATTCCTCTTAAGAATGTGCAACCACAGCATTCAATTGGAAAAATTAAGCTACACAATCTAGCAACCACTAAAAATCATATAGCATTTATAAATCCAATAGGAAATTTAAACATACATACCATTCAATTAACATAACTCAATATCCAACACAAATGTTCCAATTCCTAAACAACTAAGAAAGGATCTGGATGGTATGGGCTAAAAATCATATAGCATTTATATCCCTGTTTGACACCTCCGCTTGGCCATTTGTTTGGGGATGGTATGGGTTTGACACTCAGTGGGACACCCCATACTTAGCAAGCAAGTTATCAAGAAGCTTGTTGCAAAAGTGGGTTCCTCGATCACTTATGAGACCTCTTGGTACTCCAAATCTACTAAAGATGTTAGACTTGAGAAACTTGGAGACCGTGGGTGCATCGTCTTTTCTGGTCGGGATAGCTTCTACCCACCTAGAGACATAATCTACGGTAAGTAGGATATAAGGGAAACTGGAAGAAGGTGGGAAAGGTTCCATAAAGTCTATCCCCCAAATGTCAAAAATCTCACAAACTAGGAAGGGTCGTTGGGGCATCTCATGTCTTTTTGTCACACTCCCCCCAAACTTTTGGCACTTATCACAGGATTTACAAAAGGAATAGGCATCTTTGAAATGTGTAGGCCAATAAAAACCAGCGTCTAAGACCCTTCTAGCGGTATAATTCCTTTGTGCACAGTCCAAAGTCTTAGATGCATATGCTATGACATGTGGTGTCTTGTTGCTCCTTTGACCTAGCATGGCACCAACCGCATAGTTGGAAGCATCACATGCTAGTTCAAAGGGCAATGACCAATCGGGAGCAAGAAGAATAGGAGGCTCCAAAAGAGTTTTCTTTAATGTTTCAAAAGCCATTTTGCACTCATCATCAAAAACAAATTCGACATCTTTTTGCAGCAAATGAGAAAGAGGCAATGCAATTTGGGAAAAACCCTTGATGAAGCATCGGTAAAAGCCTACATGTCCCAAGAAAGAGCGGAGCTCTTTGATATAAGTGGGATAAGGTAAGGAAGCAATTACCTCGGTCTTAGCTTTATCGACCTCAATGCCTCGACTAGAGACTAGGTGGCCTAGAACTATGCCATGTGTGACCATGAAATGACATTTTTCATAATTAAGGACTAAATTCTTTTCGACACACCTAGCTAGCACTCTCTCTAGACTAAGGAAGCAAACACCAAAAGAATCACCAAAAACAGTGAAGTCATCCATGAAAACTTCCAAGCAATCATCAAGCATATCAGAAAAGATGCTCATCATGCAACGTTGGAAGGTGCCTGGCGCATTGCATTAACCAAAGGGCATGCGCCTATAGGCAAAAGTACCGAATGGACAAGTGAAAGTGGTCTTTTCCTGATCCTCGGGTGCTATAGGAATTTGAAAATACCCCGAATAACCATCTAAAAAATAGTAATGGCTTCTTCCCGTAAGCCGTTCCAACATTTGATCAATAAATGGAAGCGGGAAGTGGTCTTTTCGGGTAGCATCATTCAACTTCCTATAGTCAATACACACACGCCAACTATTTTGAACCCTTGTTGGAATAAGTTCATTGTTTTCATTTTTCAAAACAGTGATTCCGGACTTCTTAGGTACCACCTGGACCGGCGAAACCCACTCACTATCCGAGATCGGATATATGATGCCGGCGCTTAGGAGTTTTGTGACCTCCTTTTTGACCACATCCAAAATGAGGGGGTTAAGCCGCCTTTGAGGTTGCCTAAGAGGCCTAGAATCCTCTTTAAGTAAAATCCGATGGGTGAAAATAACGGGGTTCATACCCGGAATATCAGCCAATGTCCAACCCAAAGCCTTGCTATATTTATTCAAAACATCAAAAAATTTGACCTCCTCAATTGCACTCAAGGTATTAGAAATAATAACCGGCAATTTGTCATTGGGGGCAAGAAAAGCATATTTAAGATTGCTTGGCAAAGGCTTTAATTCCAAAATGGGTGGTTCCAAAACAGAGGGAACAAGAGTAGGAAGAGTTAAAGTGTAAGAAGAACTCCCCTTTGTAGACCCAATTGGAAAAGGTAGACTAGGTTCACTAGACTCTATCACTTGTGCATTAGTCTTCCCAAGAGCCGAATCAACACTTGGTTGATCTATCGCAGCGACTTGCCATGGGGAAATGTCATCCACAACACCTACATCACAACTTGTAACAAAATCATTCAAATTCTAAGTGTGTGGGAAGAAATCCTCGGTCTAGGATTAGAATCAATGGAAGAGGGTTTAGAAGGTGGCCCTTTTACCACATGCTGATCCGGTTCAAAGAAGGTCAAGTGTGAAGTAGCTTTGGTTGGGGTAAGGGCTATACCCTTTGAGCTCAGATCGGCCAACTCTTGGCTTCCAACCTCAAATTCACATTCTTCAACCAACTTATGACCTGAAACATTAAGAAAACTACCATCCTCCAAAGAAATGTCATCACTCATCAAGGAAATGTTAGTGGAGCTCATATCCAGATTAGCATTATCATTATCAATCAAAGAAAAATCCAAAGGGACAGAAAGTAGACAATCAATTACAAGTGAGTCAAGGTCATACACGTCATCACCTAAGGAAGAAAAAGAATGAACAGAGGGTAGAGAAGAAAAATAAGAGTCATAAGCTTCAAGATCAGATGTGTAATAATATGAATGCAAGCTTAATTCATGCTCCTCAATTGCATCTTCCACAGCAATGTCAATCACACTCACATCTAGAAGAGAATAGTCCTCATGGGGATGTCGCATTGCTTCATACATGTTAAAGCTAATCTTATGTTCTCCCACCTTCATTGTTATCAAACCATGTTTCATATCAATTACCGATCCGGCGGTCCGCATGAAAGGTCTACCAAGAATGATAGTCGATTCACATGGCTCGCTAGCGGTGTCAAGAACATAGAAATCAGCGGGAAAAACTAAGTCTTTAACCTTAACAAGTATATCCTCAATAATGCCTTGTGGATATCGGAGTGTGCGATCGGCCAATTGTAAAATCACACTTGTCTTCTTCAAACCGGTAATGCCTAAAGAAGGGAAAATCGCACTAGGCATCACATTAATGGCCGCTCCTAAATCCAACAATGCATTAGTCACCGTCAAGTTCCCTATCGTGCAAGGGATCATAAATGATCCAGGGTCTTTACACTTGACCGGCAACTGAGGGTTGAACAAAGCTGATACACTAGGGTTCAATTGAATCCTCTCATTTGGTCTAAACTTCCTTTTATTGGTGCACAACTCTTTCAAGAATTTACAATAACTAGGCATAGATTTCACAAGTTGAAAGAAAGGCACATTCACATGCAATTTGCTAAAAAGTTCAAGCATTTCATTTTCAACAACCTCATCATGTTTCTTTTTGCTTCTAAAGTAAGCTTGAGGAAAAGGGAGTTGAGAGATAGTTACCTCCTTGGCCGGAGGTTTGGCCAAGGTATCTTGTGTGCTACACTCTCCTTTCTCATTAATGCTCAACTGCTTTGTGCGCTTCTTCTCCTCTTGAGGTTGTGCCTTAGAGTCCTCTACCACTTTCTCTTTTTGGGTCAATACCCTCCTTTCTTGAAGTTCTCTCTCCTTAGCACTCTCGGATTGCACAAACTTCATTGGGCTCAATGGTGGGCTCCATGTAGGGCTTTCCACTTCAATTTCCTCATCCACCGGTTCATCATCTTCCTCATCACTACTTGTAAAGTGAACCCTCTTCTTGAGTGGGATGGGGTTTAGTGATTTCCCACTTCTCAAATTAATGGCATTCAAAGACTTAGGGTTGATGACCGTGTTGGATGGAGTTGGGCCACTTGTCTTGGCTTGAAGCTCATTGAAAGAGTTGGAGAGCTTCATAACATAGTCCTCCAAATTGGCACTCTTAGTCTCCCATTGGCTCATACGATTGTCTACCTTCTCAAATCTCGACTCCATACATTGTTTCATTTCATTAGCCTTAGAGTCAATGAGACCTTCTACATGGCGGAATCCCATAGTGATAGACTTGTTCAACTCTTCAAAGTCATTAGTGGGTCTCTCTCTTCTCACGGGAGCCAATGCTTGGGAAGACTCTCCTTGGAATTGTCTTGGAGGATTGCCATCTTGGCGCCAACTAAACTTAGGATTTTGTCTCCACCCCTCATTGTAAGTATTAGAATAGGGGTCCCATCTTGGATTATTCCCTTGCCTTTGTTGGAACATTGCATTACTTTCTTCCGGCTTTGAGGGGCAATTGCTTGATAGGTGCATAGGAGGTGCACAATAATCACAAGAGGGAGCCACCAACTCATTTCCTGTTGAACTTTGTGGGGAAGGTGGACCTGAGATCTTGTCCAATCTAGAATGGATCGCTTTGAATTCGGCCTCAAACCTCTCCAATTGAGGAATGTGAAGAGAGGTAGATTCAACCCTTTGAAGTTTGCGGATTGACCTTCTTGAACTATATTTCTCCTTGGCCGATGCAAGTTTTCAAACTAAAGGCCATGCTTTTTCCGGTGTATAGTCAATGAAGGATCCACCGACGGCCGCATCCAACTTATCTTGGTCTCTTTCTGTCAAACCATCATAAAAGGTGTGGGCTAACTGCTCATCCGGAATCTGATGATGTGGACACCTCTTCAAAAGGTCTTGGAACCTTGTCCAATAATCAAAGAGAGATTCATCCGGCTCTTGCATAATGGAGTTGATCTCTTTTCTCCTTGCTGATGTTCTTGTGGCTGGTAAAACTTCTCTAGAAAAGCTTGTTTTAAGTTGCCCCAAGAGGCTAGGGCTTCTGGCTTGAGAGTGGGCAAGCTCATGTACCATTGCTTAGCCTTGCCTTCTAGAGTGAGGTGGAACACTCTCCACATAACATCATCCACTTGTGCTCTCGCTGGTTTCATAGTGTTGCAATGTATGAAAATTTCATCCAGGTGATCATGTGGCTCATCTTCCTGCAAACCATAAAATTTAGGTAAGGATTGTATCAATAAACCTTTAATTTCATAATCAGCATTAATGGTGGGAAATGCATTCATGAATGGGTTGTGGTCAATGTTGGTTGTGGTGGCGTCCTTAATAGTTCTTCTTCTAGGTTGCTCACCATCATTAAACACTTGTCCTCCCCCATTACCACCTAGATTTGGCTCTACTTAGACGTCAGGAATATGGTGATCCCCCTCCATTTCTCTAGTATCACTATTAGTTTATGGATCACTATCAATGCTTGACTCACAAGAAGATGGGTGTTCAACTATCAAGGATGTAACTGAGGTTCCCCATTTCTGTGTCTTTCTCAATCTAGTAAGGTGTCTCTCAATTTCTGGGTATTCAGGGTAAAGCTCTTGGTCTCTAGTGTTCCCTCGAGTCATACACAAGGCACAGACAACAAGTGTAGACTAAGGTTCAGACAAAATTGCACTTGCACAAATTCAAGGAAAAATGGATGAATGATGATGCAAGTGAGTATGGTATGGAGTGTATATGAAATGTGTATGATATGTATGAAGTGTGTGGTATGTACGCAAGTATGGAGGTATGGTAAGTCAAGTATTCACAAGTCAATCAAGGACAAAGAGTCAGCAATATTTTTGGTATTTTCAAGGAAAATTGGATGTAAAACAAAACAAGCAAATGTAAGCTAACCAAAAGATGCAAATGACCTAAACCTAATCCTAATGACTCCTACCCCTAGTCAATAGTTTCAATTGACACTTAGCTAACCTAGGGAGTCAAAAATGACTCCCCGGCAATGGCGCCATTGATTTAAACCTTTTGCCTAGATGCACCTTGGGGGTTAAAATCAAAATTAATCCAAGGATTGCAATATAGGTTGCAACCTCGGGTCGTTTCTCTTAAGGAATCTTTTAACCTACCTAAACTAGCTAAATGCAATCAAAACAATAAAAGACATGGGGGTTTTGGTTTGAAAATTCATTTAATAAAACTATTGACAAAAGCAGTTACTTGTTTTTGGTATGTTAGATTAATGAGTGAAAAGAGTTTGGATTAAGGGAAATTGATAAAATGGGCTTTGGTAGTGCTACGGTGGCTCTCACGCTTCATTAAATTGATATTGGGAGTTAAAGATTCACCAAGTCTAATTGAAAAATCCCCAAGCAACCACTAGGGGTCCACTAGCCCTAATTAATAACTAATCAAGCAACCACTTTCATAGCTATCACTTAGGGTTAGTGTTAGGCTCCACTTGGTGTGTGTTGGAACATGAGTTTTGAAAACCGATTCCTCTTAAGAATGTGCAATCACAGCATTCAATTGGAAAAATTAAGCTACACAATCTAGCAATCACTAAAAATCATATAGCATTTATAAATCCAATAGGAAATTTAAACATACATACCATTCAATTAACATAACTCAATATCCAACACAAATGTTCCAATTCCTAAACAACTAAGAAAGGAAATCATGTCTCAAATCCAAATATACAAAGAGAAATGCAACCACAAAACTCAATACATAAGGAAAAGAGCATGAGAAAACAAATAACTCCCCTATTTTGCCCATTGAAGCTCGAGCCACCTTCACACCACCAAAGAACCAAGATTCTAGCCTCTCATGTCTTCAAATTTGAGCCAAAGATAGCCCATCACCACAGCCTCCATGGATGAAGAAGGTAGAAGAAGGTGTATGGTGGAAATGGAAGGTAGGGAGATGAAGAACAAGAAAATCAGCAACAATAGAGATGGTATTGAGTAGGAAGATGAAGATTTGAGTGAGGAATGAAGGGTATGAGTGAAACCCTAGTAGAGGAGGTGTATTTCATGCATAGAAGGCTTAGATGTTGAAGGTGGGGGTGTTTAGATCTATTTATACTGCTTCAAAACCCTAAAAATCGCGTCAGAATTTTGCAGATTTTCGTCACTTCGCCGTAGCGAAAGCCACGGCGAGCTGGTATCCATTCTGGAACTTGCTGGGAGTTCGTCATGAGTTCGCCGCGGCGAAGCCCACGGAAAATGTTGGGTACTGACAGTGGCAGCTATCAGCCCACCATGTTGGGCACCCCAGGGATCCACTCTCGCTTCACCCCGGTATTGGCAAGCCCAACTCAGGTATTGTAGGGAGGCCCAATGCTCTCTCGAGACCTTCATCCCCAGGCTGCAGCCCTGGTGGGATTCGAAGTCGAGACCTCCCACTTTATAGGCACCTTAAGTGCCTCGCTTATCACCACTTGAGCTGCAGCTCAAGTGGTGATAAGCGAGGCATCTAGAATGCCTATAAAGTGGGAGGTCCAGAGATCGAACCCCAGGGTGCGCCAATGACACGGCCTCCTCCCTGAAATGCTGCAGCATTGGGTCGGGTCTGCGAGAGCGGCCCTGGACTTCTCTACAATACCTGAGTTGGGCTTGCCAATACCGGGGTGACCTCGAGAGGGGCCCCTGGGGTGCCCAACATGGTGGGTTCAGTAGCTGCCAATGCTGGACTCAACAGAAAACTCACATTGGTTCTGCCTCACAGGTCTTTCTCTCCGTGATCTCGCCGCGGCGAGGGACAGGAGCTTCTGCCTCTTCCTTCACTTTCTTCTTCTGCTCCGTCCAGAATTCTTCGCTGCAACTTGGCTCCTTAATTTGGGTATTTTCTTCTATGACCTGCATATAAATTGGACCTAAGGTAGCATCAGAATGTTCTTGAAAATGGGTTAAACAATAAATCATACTAATGGTGCCCAAATTTCCCTTGACTAGAACAAATTCCAACAAAGTGTGCAAAAGTCAGAAATGAACCTAATTAAGTGCAATTACCCCAAGATCATGCAATAATCCAATGATTTTATCAATGAAAAGTGTATAAAAATATGGTGCAATCACCATCACAGTAAATTCAAGATTTCTAGAAATTACAGGACCTCAACATTCAAGATTGATTCCAATTTAATCCTAACACCATCAAACATTCCTCATCACCGAAGCACTGAACAGAACAAGGCAAAAAGAAAATAAAATCAACTCAAGACTTCACATTCATACATGAATTGAACAAATACCACCAAACACTAGCTTCATTATCCCTTCAATATCCTCAAAATCTCTTCAATCCCAAATAATCGGATCAAATAGAAGGAGGGAGTGGGAATTCTGAAAATTCCCAAAACCAACAACATTCAACATGTAACTCAATCTATTAAGCAAGCCATTGAACATCATTTTAATGTTTCATTACTTTTTGTTGAATTAAACAGAGAAGAGGCAAAGAACATTTTATTTTCATTAATGACAGTTATATTAATAAAGAAAATCATTATTTTGGTATTTTAGGCTTGCACTTTATTATTTTATATACAATTTTCATAATAATGAATCAAACAATTTTTTTTATTTTATTTTCGTAACTTATTATAAGAAATTCATTCACAGAATTATTCTTAAAAAATAAAAATAGATATGTCACACCCCAAAAATCTAAGGGGTGACTAGCACAGAATACGAGATAACTCACATTCTGTAAGCCTTAAACCATTAAATTGAATGTCTGATATAATAACTATAATTATATATATATACACTTTTCATAATTCAATATGCATATTCCATATAAGTCCTATCAACTATATAAGAGTGTTGAGACCTATAAAAATCGCTCATAGAAATTTTAGTATAGACTTTCTATAAGAGAGAATCCCAAAATTTCTACAATAATTTACAATTCAAAACAACATTTGGTTTGAAGTTCAACTCCACCACAACAACCACATATAATCCAAAATACAAGAGAGGATATAGATCCTACCTATAAATTACGTGGAGCATCTAACTCTCAGATATAATATATGAATTTAGAGTTATAATTACATTGGGTAGCAGTTTCAACGTATGTTTGCAGGCTGTCAAACGGCCAGGCTACTCTCACCATTAGGCTGGTATTACACGATCATTAATACTATATGAGATTAAAACAATTTTTCCAGTGAATAATGTACCATTAATGAATTTTAATGAAATTCTAAGGAAATATTTAAGTAGAATTAACCTTGAATGACAAGGCATGATACTATCTATTAATTTCTAAACTATACCATTGTAACTATAACTACAACAATATGTAAGATCATTAATCGAGTAAAACAATGTGGTAATAAAATTGTTTTAGTGGAACCAATTTGAAACATCAAAACTCTGATATGATTTTTTTTGTAGGACTTCAACAGAACGCAAACAGCATGGACACACAGTCTACGAGGGTAACTAACCAAGCACGGCGAGGCCACAAAACCAATCATGGAGACACAGTCCACAAGGGTAAGTAACCAAGCGTGGCTCGAAGCCATGATAAAGCATAGGTACAAGACCCACGAATAACAAGCATGAGAACGAATCCCACGATTATCAAGCATGATTATCGTGCCCACGAAAGTCAAGCGAGCTCGAGGTTAACCATGGTGCACCAAGGACTAACAGTGTTGCTGTTAGTAACCAGCGTTCTGTATTCAATCCTCTCAAGCAAAACTATTTCAACCATGCTTAAGGTCAATCTATCCTTAACGAACAAATATCTTCTTTCAACTATAAACTCTATATATCAAGTGATTCCAACATGAATATTTACAAGAACATCTCATATTTTCTTTCAACTATAAAACATAAATGTTTTGTAAAATAAAAATGACAAATAACATTAAGCTATTGTCATTTGCCCATTATTGACTTAATATCAATGCAAAGAAGAGATTGTAATAATATGAATAGCTATCCATGGTGAAATCATACCTAAGAAATACAATCACTAAATTTAATTTTAAATATAACAAACAATACAATTGTCATCTATATAAATTAGAATGGGACGTTATTCACTTACTTGCTGCGCTCTTAAACATTAACTTACTTAGCTTAATTTAGCTCTTAATCATGTCCATCCTTCAATTCTCTGACGTCAAAACATTGTTGTTATCCCTCTAATAAGCTTCATAAAACCAAAATCCTTCATTTTTCAAAAATCCTTCATTTTTGGTATCTCGTAACCACTCTTATTAGTCTAACTTAGAACTCATGTTCTCAAATCATTTAACAAACTCTTTCACAGTTCAAGAAACAAAATCGAAAATCCATATGGTAAAATGTCATAATAATTTTAATCAACAATACACTATCAAATTTCATTTCTCAATTCCATAGAATTAGTTTCTTAGACAATTTATCAACTAATTCATAAGTGCTTCAAAGTTGAACCAAAGTTATGTAGAGTTAATTCTTCAAATTCCAAATCATCTCTTTCAATCAATATATCAGCTATTTTACCCATGTGTGTCTCAACTCTATCACAAATGAACAAGGATTCCTTGTGAGAGTTAAGTAGAGTTAACAATGACAATAAATATATAACATCAGAAAACAGCAAAACTACATAAATTTCTTGGAAATATAGTTTTCAATCTTGTTATACATGCACTACTACATAAATAATCTATTGCTACGCAACAATAGCGGCACTTATATTTATAAACACCAATATAGGGTAGCATTTCACCTATAACAGCGCTTATTCTCATAAGCTCTGGCATAGGTGTTTACCTATCCGGGTGCGTCTTTTTTTTATATTTTTTTTATTCTTTAAAACATATCTCGGCACTTTAATTTATAAGCGCCGAAATAGGATTTACATTTTTTTTTTAAAAAATAAGCCTATACCGGTTCTTATATTTCTAAGCACCGATATAGTTTTGTTACTTTTTTATTTTTAATTTTTTTTGTTTGCTAAAACCTATAAGCACCAGGATAGGGTTTACATTACTCTTAAAAAAAAGCCTATACCGGCACTCATATTCTTAAGCGCCAATATAGGTTTGTTATTATTATTATTTTTTTGCTAAAACATATCCCAACGCTTTTATTTATAAGCGTTGAGATAGGGTTTATTGTTTTTTTAAAAAATAAACCTATATTGGCGTTTATCTTCTTAAGCATCAGTATAGTGTTATTACTTTCTTGATTTTTTTTAAAACCTAACCCAGTGCTTTCATTTATAAGCGCTGGGATAGGTTTATTCAATATTTTCAAAATTCGTTTTTTGAACCTATACCGGCGTTTTTGGTTATAAGCGCCGGGACATGCCTTAAAATTTCCCTCCCACGTGCCTTTTTCCCTCTCATTTCCCCTTTTCCCCTCTCATCTTTTAGCCCTAACCCGTTATCTCTTGTCTCACTTTCACAGTACTTCCCTTTGTCTCCAGCGCCGTTCAGCCCCATTCTTGGCTTCTTCACCGCTGTTTGTCGTTCAGCCCCATTCTTGTCATTCGTCGTTCAACCACACAGCAATTCTCTCCTCCCTCCCTCCAAGCTCTCATTTTTGCCTTCTCGTTCAGCCCCATTGGTTCTTCTCCCTCTTCATTTTATTTGCTTCATGTCGATAGTGAGAGAGGGGAAGCCTCAACCAGTTTCTTTCCTTCTCTGCTTCTTGAAGCCACTTGAGATTTCACTCATTATCCTGGTGAACACTCTTCTCTCTCTCTCTCTCTCTTTACTTCACCCTTGATTTTTTTTTGACAAAATCAACGAGAAAAGGGGGAATATGAAATCCTTCACCCCTAATTTGTACTATTTTTTCCTGTCTGAACTTTTTAAAAGAAAAAGAATCAGTTGAGTGTTGGGACAAGATAGTAATTTGTTTTAGTTTGCATCAGTCACATTTCACTTGCTACTTAGTTGAGCAGGAACTATAATTTTTTGTTTTAAATTTTGAATTTTGCTAGAAATATAACATCGTGCATTCTCAGTATATAGGAAATTCAGCTTCAGGGTTAAAGAGAATTGATCAATAATTTACTTGCCTCAGTTATTTGATACGTAAGAGCTTTTTTTATTCTCTATTTTTGTTTTATATTGTTATTTTGTTGGCTCTTTTTATAATACATGTCTATAATGTTTGTCAAGATGTTTATAATGTTTATGATTCTGAATTGTCTTCAATTCATTCTTAATTCATGTATTATAGCTTCCCACTATTATTTGGGGTATCTCTGGATCCATTTTTGTAGGTCACCAAGAAAGGTGAAGGGGTCTCTCCAATCTTCTCTCTGTAAGATTTACATTCCTTTTCTCAAAAGTTTTGACTGATTAGTGAGTTGTTTATGGTGTTGAGTTGTTAGATTTATAGTATGTGGGCATAGTGATTGCTCATGAGTTAAATTATGCATATGAGATGTTACACATATTTGCTACAAGTGACAATTAATAGTATGTGGGTATAGTGATTGCTCTGTGAATTCTGTTGTTGTGGATTGTGGAAAATTATTGAGTTGATGCTTAATAAAAGTGAGGGCCTTAAGCTTGGGAACGTTCATTTTTTAGCCGTTATGCTGCCAAAATTTTTTTAAATAGTCTAATTCTTGTGTTCAATCTCATTCCTTGTCATAAAAAAGTACAATTCTTGTGTTCAACAAATTATGGAATTTAATTCTTAGGATTTAGAACTAAGCTTTTTAGTTTGTTTGTTCCAATATATGAATAAAGAGTAGTATGAAGGATTTTGTGCAGGAGTTTCCAATTCTTGCTGAAATTCTTGTTCAAAAGTTGTAATTGGTAACAATTTGTTGTTTATGGTTTGAAAAAGCCCAAGAATTGATGACTTGTTTATTTATGTTGTAGGGATTTCAAGAAGTATTTGAATAGTACAAATTCTTCATCAAAAACAAAGTAAAAGAAGTCATTCAGGTATCTAAATTTTATGTTGGGTGATAAGACAAAACTGTGTGATCTTTTATTTTGCTTGTATGAATTTTTTTTCATTGTGGAACTATATATGCTCTGTGAATTCTGTTGTGGTGGGCTGTGGAAATATATTGAGTTGCTGATTATATAGTTGGTTATTCGTTTTCATATTAAAAGTGAACCGCCTTGAGCCTGGGAACGTTCATGTCTTAGCCGTTATGCTACCGATTTTTTTTTAAAATAGGGGTAACATTGTAAGTTAGTCATATACATCTTACCGCCACTTTCCTTTGGTAGGTTACAATGTTGGATCGAAAATGGAGGCCATGTGATCGACATTCAAGGGAATATATAGATGGAGCGAAAGAGTTTATTGAATTTGCTGCTAAGCATGCAGAGAATGCTAACAGAATTTACTGTGTGGTCTTTTATTTTGCTTGTATGAATTTTTTGCTTTGTGGAACTATATATGCTCTGTGAATTATGTTGTGGTGGGCTGTGGAAATATATTGAGCTGCTGATTATATAGTTGGCTATCCATTTTTATATTAAAAGTGACAGCCTTAAGTCTGAGAACATTCATGTCTTAGCCATTATGCTGCCAATTTTTTTAAAAAATATGGGTAACATTGTAAGTTAGTCATATACATCTTACTGCCACTTTTCTTTGGTAGGTTACAATATTGGATCGAAAATGGATGCCTTGTAATCAACGTTCAAGGGAATATATAGATGGAGCAAAAGAGTTCATTGAATTTGCTGATAAGCATGCAGAAAATGCTAACAGAATTGTATGCCCTTATATGTCTTGTTTATATGGAAAACGTCTTTGTCCTCTTGACTTGTTGGGTCATTTAATTTGTCATGGAATTGATCCATCTTATGAAAATGAATGCAGAGACTGGGTACATGATGTTAGTATCGCATCAAATGTGATTGACACAAACGTATGTGATGAGAGCAATGACCTTGAAGAAATGTTGAATGTGGTGGGTGAGGAGGATCCTGAAATATTTCAGACAATTGAAGAGCGATGCAGAGATGCTGTTGTATGTCCGATGCAGCAAATACACAAGATTGCATACGGTGCTTAAATTGTATAACCTAAAAGCGCGATACAGTTGGAATGATGCAAGTTTCACCCGTGCTGCTTTCTGCTCTGTGAGATATACTTCCAGAAGCGAATGTACTCCCTTCAAAAATGTACGAGGCAAAGCAAATTCTCCACTCGACTTGTATGAAATATGAAAAAATACATGCATGTCCCAACGACTGTATTTTATTCCGAAACCAACATGCGTCGTTGAAGGAGTATCCTAAATGCAACACATCTCGGTATGGAAAGAAAGGTAAGAGTCTTTCTAAAGTTTTGTGGTACTTTCTGATCATTCCATGATTCAAACGCATGTTCAATAATGCGAATATTGCAAAACTTTTGACGTGGCACGCTGATAGAGGAGACAAGACATAAAGCTTAGAAACCCCGCAGATGCTCCCCAATTGAAAAAAATTGATTATGAGTACCCTGAGTTCGGTGAAGAACTAAGAAACATATGGCTTGCATTGGCAACCAATAGAATCAATCTGCATGGGGTTCAAAGTAATACTCATTATACAGGGCTGGTGATTCTGATGATATACAACATCCCCCCAAATTTGATAATGAAAAGCAAATTTATGATGCTTCACATGCTTATTTCCAGGTTTAGACAGTTCGGCAACGATATAGACGTGACCTTGGATACTTTAATTGAAGACTTGAAGCATATGTGGGATTCGGGTGAGATGGTTTCTTGTGGTTGTAAGGAAGAAAGTTTTAAATTAAGAGCCATGTTGTTTGGCACAATAAATGATTTCCTGGCATATGGTAATTTATCTGGATACAGCATCAAAGGATATGGTGTGTGCCCTGAATGTGAAGATGATACCCATTCGATGCGATACTACTACAAAAACATTATTTATGTCCCCATTTCACTTCTCTTTTTTAAATATTAGACTTAAAAAACAGGCGGTGGCAAAATTGTAAATATTTGAAAAGGTTCAACGTCTCTTTTCTAATTATGAGCCATGGATTCTTGCAAAAAAAGCGATAAACACCAAATAAATGTGGAAAATATGGCAGGAAGGTAGTTTCCACGTCTCACAAATATTGTGAGACGTGGAAAGTGTTGTTTTTTTTTTCTCTTTTTAAAGAGCTTTCCATGTCTCACAATATTTGTGAGACGTAGAAGGAGCTTTTCCACATCGCACAAATATTATGAGTCGTGGAAAGCTCTTAAAAAAAAGACTTTCTACGTCACGTAGTAGAAGGAGCTTTTCCACATCTCACAAATATTGTGACACGTGGAAAGCTCTTCCAAAAAAAAACACGTGGAAAGCTCTCACAATAAAGCTCTTGAAACAGGAAAAAAACACTTCCCCCGTCTCCAGTTCTTTCACATCGCGTCGATCTGCCCCCTTCTCCCAGCTCAGCTTGTGTAATCTTCCTTCGTTTACCTGCAAGTTCACACTCGCACAGTTCCATAGCCATGCCTAGCTTCCTCGTTTGCAGAATCTACGATCCACTTCCCAACTTCCCAGAGAAACTTCGTCTTTCTCTTCCAACATATTCACCTTCCTTTTCCTCACTCTCCTCATCTTATCCTTCCGTACAATCGTCAAACACGGCACCACCCATGTCACCCCGATTCCTCTCTCAAAGCCCTTCTCTCTCGCCTCAACATCGCCGGCAACACCAACTCCAATAATCGCTTCCAATCTCACACGTGTCGGAACCCTAGACGATGACTTCTTCTCCAATGATGATGATGGTCGCTCCTAGTTTGGGCCCAACAAGAAATCATCTGTTAATGGTAGTTTCTTGTTTTTTGGCTCATTTAACTTGAAGTCTGGAATCACCTTTCGGTAACCGAAAGGTCTACCCTTCTCTTCTCCTTTCAACCTCGCTGCCCTGTCACAAATCGAGGTATGTCATTGAAATGTTGGTTTCATTCTTCCCTTCACGTCGCATTCTATTTTTATCAAGTGTATGTTCTCTCTGCTGTTCTTTTCCTCGTTACTTGAGCTACATTTGGTATGATTTATTAAGTGTATTTTCTGGGTTTTTGGTGAAATTATTTAGATCTTACAAGTAAAGTTTGAATGTAAGAGATTCCCACATTTCCCATCGGAGGAGTTTTTCTCATTTCATCATTTCCTATATGTTTTGTTGCCGATCTCTGCACAAGATTCTCAAATAGTTTGCATCTCACACCCAATTCCGCTAGAACCTGCATGCTTCCAATCTGTTCAGAACTTTTCTGGTGTGATCTGATGAATTTTTAATAGTGATTAGAAAACATTGATTTGTTTAACACATTTTGGAAAAAGGAAACCGTATCATCTGCATTTATCAAGTCAAGGTGATTATCCACTAAAGTGACAAATATTTATGTTATGTATGAATAAAATGTTTAATGGTCTGAGGACGAACCACAAAAAACTCTTGGATCTAAGCCCTCTTTTGCAATTCACAACTTTCAAACCTTGAGACAGTCTGTATTTTGAATTGTGGTTATCACTATCATTCCTTCCCATTTGAATCATTGTTTTCTGTTGAAATAATTGTTATGACTTATGAATGCTTCGTATGCAGAGAAGTTATCCCATATACCTCCTCTGAGTGTTATTTTTTTGGCTGTATATGCAGTGCCCTAATTGTGGAAATCAATTTCAGGTCTTCAAGTAAGATTTGCTTAGAATATACTATTTAAGCTTAGAGATGATTCTTTTCAAAAAAGTTTCCAAGGATCCTTTTGTATGATTGTTTTTTGTTTATCTGATGCAGATCCACTATAAATGAAGAATTGCAGCAGTGTCCTTTCTGCGGTCAACCTTTTTCTGGTAAGATTTGTTTGGTTCCTTGCTTCTCGAAGAATGTGAGCAATAATTATAAAGTAAGAAATAGTTGAAACCTAGCATGATTATTACTCTTTTACTCCACTAATGACAACATGCAATCTCTATGAAAGCATTCCTATCTGTCTTTAACTGCAACTTCTGTTATAAAAGAAGATGTGTGTATGATGTGTGCTGCCTTGTCCAAGTATGTTTGTCCCATGTTAATGATAGTACTAAATCATAAATCACCAGTTTTAGATTATAATTTTATCTTGCCCAAATTTGTTGCTTTTTTGTATAATTATTAGAAATGTTGGTATCGAATATTTATTTCATAGAACTGGATAATCGTTAGACCATGTGCATGCAGTGTACATAGGATATTGAAGAAACTGAAAGGAAGGATACAACTTGTAATTATAACCAGCAGGTGGCCTGCATGTACCAAGCATAGAAAGTAAGAGGATCCAAAAAAACGAAACCTTACATGTGGATGCTTTCAATAACAAAACTAACAATGCTTTAAAATTTAATCATATTCAAATATTATTTCGAAGTCTTATCTTGTAGTCTCTCAAATATAGTACCTTTTAAGAAATATATGTGAGGAGACAATGAAGTGGTTGAAAAAGACAGTAATCTCAAATTGTTTGAGAGTTGTTTCGTAATATAACACTACAGGAAAATGGGTATCTAGCAGCAGCAGTCAAAACTGCTAGTAAATGTTCTATTAACTGCTGGTTTAACATTCTTAGTTGCCACTGTCATAACCAAGAACTTTGCTATATCCCTATTGGGATGAGTGATCCAGCAGATAAGTTAACTAACAGCACATATCTTCACGCATGTTTTTGCTAAAGTTTATGTTTACTAACCAATTTTATATTTGAATCTCTAAAGTAAACTTCAAGGCCATGGCAGGCCCCATATTTTATAGCGTGACTGTGTGTCCCACATCTCTGTCTCTCCTTACATTTTACCTAAAGTAGGCTTTAGGAATGTAACTTTTTATTGTTAATTTCCTCTTATGAATGTAACTATAAATGATGCTGCGAAGGAAAAGAGAAAAGAAACGGCCAGTAAGCATATCTAGTGACATTCATAAATGCTGCCAGAGAGTAAAAGGAAACAGTGTCACTAAATTTAATTTTTGTAAAAAATCACAAGTGTTAACGTTGACACACCATGAATATGCTCAAGTGTGAAACAAAACAGACCACAACTTTTAAAAAGAATTTGCTAAACTGCAAGAATCAATTTGCCCCCAACTTTTGTAAATCATATTTTCCCAGCTTTCTTAACGAGGAATTAAAGAAATGAATTGAAATGGGTATATTTCTTATTGTTGAATAAGCTTACTTTTTTATATCAGTTGTTGGGAATGAGTTCGTGAAGGACTCTGTGAAGTTTTCAAACCATTCTACAACATTGGGACTATATTTTCATGTAGGATTTGTTTGGTTGCTTGCTTCTCGAAGAATGTGAGCAATGCAAAGTTTTCTTCCTGATAGATGTTTGGATAACCAAAGTTAACTAACCTATCTATTTTGATCTGCATGCAAGTCATTCATCCAGCTTCATAACACGCACATGATTAAACGCAATTAACAGAAGCTAAGTTAGGAGAACTTCAATTTTCTGTTTACAGCAATTTGGGATTCAATTATGACAAATATAGATACTAGGGAATTTGCATGCACATATAAGCATGGCTTGAGCATTAGACACTAAATTATGTTGTGGATTCTATGGCCATGAATATTTAGAACTATATTTTGATGCCTATTGTTTGAAATTTGGAATCCCGAATCTTCTTGAGATTTGACGGGAATATTCTATGGATCCTTTGGCCTGTTAATACAAAATCCATGAAGTGATGGGGGGGCTTGTTTCACACAGTCTGACCTTGTATGAAATTGGAGCCTAATGTCTTCTTCCTACATTGCATATTTTTTCTCATCACCCCTTAATCCTTACATGGTTTCGTTCTGCTGCAGGCAAAGTCCCATTGGATGGTGAAGGGGTTTTTTCTTGGTTTTTTTTTTCTTTAATAAAATTGTGAGGGAGGATTGAGAATGTATGTTGCTATAACAATAAGGAGAAACAAAGCTGTGACAGAAGTTGGACAGATTAAAATGAACGCTGGATTCGTCGCACACTACCAACTCAAGTGTGTCAGGTGAATAACTCATTTACTTCCTTTTATTGGGTTTCCAAGGATGAATGGATTTTGTAAAGTTTGTGTGGCATATGACTTTCCATTTTATATATCAGAATTTGTATGGGAAATTTTTCAGCCACCAACAGTGGATATTATGCTATAGAGATTATCAATGTTTCGTACTTTTAAAACTCCAAAGGCTGAGTTAGCTCGGATATCTCTTTTTTATTATAATGGCTTTAGAAATTAACATGTAATGTTGGATAAGGTTCTGAAACATATAGCCTAATGTCAAGTTTAAGTTTATTTTGGTTGTATAATTTGACATTAGCATAGTAGGTTTAAGTTTATTTTGGTTTTAACTAATTGATGTTTTATTGCTTATATGGTATAGATTTTTCATGGGGAAGAGTTCTTTGATCAAGATGCAATCGATAAAATTTGGGATAAGTTAGCTGCTAGGTTTCTTCAACACTATATGGATTAGAAATTAAATAGAACATGCTTTGACTGTATGACATATGAATCTATATGTGATGTATGTAGACAACATTTTTTGGTGAATTCTGTCTATTCAAATATGTTTGTGGTGATTTGGACATTGTATGTAAGCTTAATTGTAAAGTGCAGATGGGATATGACTAATCTGGGTGGAAATATTTTTTTTAAAAAAATAATATTCCACGTCTCTTTTTAAATGTGAGAAGTGGAATGTGCCACTTTCCACGTCTCATATTTAAAATGAGACATGGAAAGTTTGCACTGGTCACTTTCCACATCTGCTTTTTAATGTGAGAAATGGAAAGTGGCACATTCCACGTCTCATATTTAAATGTGAGACGTGGAAAGTGACCAGTGCCAACTTTCCACATCTCATTTTAAATGTGAGACTTTGAAAGTTGGCACTGGTCACTTTCCATGTCTCACATTTAAAATGAGACGTGGAATAGGTCGAGGAGTGCAAGGGGATTCTGATGAAAGTAGCAGGAAATGGAAGCCACCGGAGCAGGAGTTGGTCAAAGTTAATGTTGATGGTGCCTTCTCAAACCTATTAAATACTGCTGCATGTGGTGGAATTCTTCGAAATGCAGCAGGTGATTTTATTCGAGGCTATGCTGTCAAGCTTGAAAAGGGTGATTGTGTCACAGCAGAGATTTGGGCATGCTTGCATGGAATGAAGATTGCATGGGACATGGGGTACAGGCAAATAGTTCTGGAGTCAGATTCGTCCGACGTTATTTCGCTTTTGTCTAATGAAGGGCATGAAACTCGCACTGATGTTGGAATAATTACGGAAGCCAGGAATATGTTGAGTCAGGACTGGAGGGTTCAATTTTGTCACGTGAGCCGTTGGGCAAATTCAGCAGCAGATCATTTAGCAAAAGAAGGGCTGTCAGCAATGTCGGGTATTCAGTTTCTTAATCATGCACACAGAGCTTGAGAAGAATATTGATCTCTGATAATGGCTAAGATGTAATGGAGGGTTTAATGTATCAAAAAAAATGAGACGTGGAAAATTCCGACTTTTTACGTCTCCTCTATTCACGTCCCACCAAAAAGAGACGTGGAAAGTATAAAAAAAGAGACGTTAAAAGTGTTTTCTGTAGTGGTGCGACTGGTTCATTGTAAGAAAAATGTTTACATGGGACATCGGAGGTTCTTGATGTTAAAATATCATTGGCGAAGGTGGAAAAAGCCATTTAACGGCAGCTTAGAAGGTAGGCCAACGAAGATATTGATTGTAGATAACCTTTTTGAAAATGTGAAGGCGTTGGAGAATGATTTGGCATTGGCAAGCCTTTTGCCAAAAATATGTCAACAAGTGGTTGGAAGAAGAGGTCCATATTCTTTGAACTCCCGTACTAGAAGTCTTTATATGTTTGACACTTTCTTGATGTGATGCATATTTAAGAAAAGATCTGTGATAACCTAATTGGCATGTTGCTAAATATGTAAGGGAAAAGTAAGGATGGTGTCGATTCAAGGCTAGATATGCTCAAGTTGGTAATAAGATAAGAGTTAGCACCTGTCGAGAAAGGATTCCACACTTATTTACCTCAAGCATCTTATACCCTTTCGAGGAAAGAGAAGAGATCATTATGAGTTTCTGAATGGAATCGAAGTTTCAGAAGGCTACTCCTCAAATGTAAAGAACCTTGTATCCATGAAAGAGTTCAAGTTGAAGAACCTTAAATCTCATAATTGTCATGTCTTAATGCAAAATTTCTTACTGGTTGGCATACACAGTATTTTACCCAAGAAATTGCAGAGTACAATCATGAGACTATATATGTTCTTCAAGCTCATTTGTAGTGAAGTTGTTGATACAACAAAGTTGTAGAATTTGCAGAGGTAGATTGTTTGTATCTTGTGTGAACTAGAGTTGAAGGGTTTCCGTTTAAGTAGGAGTAAGACAGAATATATGCATTGCAATTTTGCAAATAGACAACTTAGAGGTGATTTGGAGGTTAAACTGGGAGAGCAAACAATCCATCAAGTAACGAAATTTAGGTATTTGGGATCAATTATAAGACAAGATGGTGAGATTGATGACGATGTCAATCATAGAATTCAAGCTGGGTGGTGTAAATGGAGGAAAGCTACTGGAGTTCTCTGCGATAGAAAAGTACCCCATAAGGTAAAAGGGAAGTTTTATCGCACTGCTATAAGACCGGCAGTATTATATGGTAGTGAATGCTGGGCTTTGAAGGGTCAACAAGAACATAAGATGGGGGTAGCTGAAATGAGGATGTTGAGATGGATGTGTGGTCACACAAGAAAGGATAAGATCCGGAATGATCATATACGCGAACGAGTTGGAGTGGCACCTATCAGTGAGAAAATGGTAGAAAATCGTTTGAGGTGGTTTGGACATGTACAAAGGAGGCCATTAGATGCGCCAGTAAGGAGGGTAGAGCAAACAGTCTGGAGTCCGATTAAGAGAGGAAGAGGGAGACCGAGGCTTACACTTAATGAAGTTGTAGATCGCGATCTTTTAATAAATAATATATCTAAAGATTTGGTTACCGATAGAGCACAATGGCGTCGTGCGATCCATGTAGCCGACCCCACTTAGTGGGATAAGGCTTTGTTGTTGTTGTTGTTGTTGTATTCTTGACATCATGGTTCATCTTACAGTACACTTGGTCAAAGAGGTTCAACTGTGCGGCCTAGTCTATTTGAGATGGATGTAACCAATTAAGCGGTTCATAAAAGTTTTAAAGGGTATGTTAAAAATAGATATCGACCAGTGATTTATGTGCCAATTACTTATCAAATGTTGAACCTATTGGTTTGCTGAAATCTCATCATGACAGGCAATTAACGGGGAAAGGATGCATATCGAATGTTGAAAGGGAGCTGGCTCACTTGTATTCTCTTCACAACACTCATGAGGTTGAACCATTCATTGAAGAACACAAAAAACTTCTTCAGGACATACACGGTGATAGAAATGAGAGTTTAATTATAAAGGAGCACAACAAACATTTTATTAGATGGTTCAATACACACTTTTGTCAACAGGTTGAGCTTAATACTGAATCAGTTTGTGAAATATTGTTCTAGCCATTGAAAGAACAGACTTTGCATGCATTTTCTTACACCGGCTATGCAATCAATAGTTATACATTCTATATAAAAGGCCAGGATGGAAAAAGAACAATGCATAATAGTGGAGTCACAATTGTTGCCAGGGCATAGCATATACCCAGTGCAAGAGATACAAATCCCGTATATGTGCAGATGTAATACTTTGGTGTGATTGATTGCATTTGGGAGTTAGATTACATCATGTTCAGAGTTTTTTGTGTTTCGATGTTAATGGGTTAACATAATGGACTGAGGTTAGATGAATTTGGATTTATATCGATCGACCTTTCTAAAGTTGGATATAAAAATGATCCTTACATTCTACCGTCTCAAGAAGAACAAGTGTTTTATATTGCAGATCCTTCTAAGAAGAATTGGTCAGTTGTCATGCAGTCGAACAAAAATTATGCTGAACAAGTTAATGATGAAAGTAGTAATGAAGATATGAATATGATAGAAGATGATCCTTCCTTTGAGACATTACTGACAGAAGACTTTGATGCATACGGATATGATGATGAAGATGAGCCTTTTATGTTAGGCGTGATATGAAGAAGGCATTTGAGTCAACACAACCCTAAATCCAACAAAAACGATGAAACAAACAATTTTGGATAATATAATAATGATGAAAAAGTGACGAATGACATCATATTGATTTAAGTTTGTATGTATTTTCTTTTTCTTTTTTACTATGAATTATTTCATTATATGCATATGCACTAAAATCATATTTTGTTTAATTATTTTACAAGATAATGGATCCCGACCTACACGAGGAGGAAGAAGCACAACCGAGTGCCCAAATAGAAGCTGCAAAACAACTAGATCTAATCTCTATAGCCCAAGAAATGGAGCAACAGGCTATAGAGGATGTGCAACAAAAAATAATGACTGAGAAATCAGTAGAAACAGTAGTTGAGCAATCTGAGGTTCCAACAAAAAAACTTGTAGAATTACCAGAACCTGAGAATTAGGAGGTCAAGCAACCTAAAGATCAAATGGAAGTTGCTCAGGAAGAAGAACCTGTAGTACAACTAGAGAGTGTTCTAGCATAAATTCATGAAGAAGTAAGGATACTTCAGGAAAAAAAGCTCAAAGTACCTGAAGCAACAATTGCTAAACCTGCTGAGATACCTGATGAGACCCAAGTTCTTATTGCAGAGTCGGTTGGTGAAACTCTTGAAAAATCTAAAGTCTCTACTGCAATGCCCTCTGGTGAGCCTCAAGCTATAATGAAAGAAAGAACAGTGGAGGGTTAGGTTGAAGAAGAAAGATCACCAACAGAGACAATAGACCAGTTCCTTGAAAGTTCAAATGAGAAAAGAAAAGGGGTAGCCAAGCCTAATGAAGGGGCCAAGAAGAAGGGAAAGGCAGTCAAGAAAACTCTGTCCAAAAAGAAGCCTACACCCAAGCCCAAAAAGAAGCCAGCTCCTAAGAAGAAGCCCCAGAAAGGAAGAAGGAAATCAGGTCTGAGGAATCTGAGGGAGAAACCACAACATAATTCATAATCTCTCCTAGGCCTACAAAGATAACTACAAGAAGCATGGCCAAGTCTAAGGTAAAGTAAGTAGTAGTAGTAAAGGTAGCAGAGAAATAAATAGAAAAGGAAGTGCCTCAGCTGATGAAGAGGAATACAGGTCCCAAGCTGCCAAGAGGTCCAGTTCAGAAAAAGAGAAGGGCAGCTCAAGTTGTGCAGGAGTCTTCCGGGTCTGAGAGGACCATATCAGATAGAGCCTTATCTCCTTCCAGTGAACCCCTTGAAGAATCATCCCCAGAACTTCAAGCCTCCAACAAATCTTCCCATTTTTATGTTTTTACAACTTTCATATCTGTATATGTTATGATTCTGCACATGTACTTGTTATCTACATATATCTGCTTCATGTTTGATTTACTATATACTACATTATGAATTTATGAAACATCTGGATAAGTTGTCTTGCTCATCTCATGATCTCTTGAAAATTTTCAAAATATCTTGACAACTAAGCTAAGTATGTTTTGTCATCATCAAAGGGGGAGAATGTTAAATCTCAAAATTTTGATGATAACTAAACATGACTTAGGCTTAGGATATAGAAATTATGGACTTATTAAGATAGAAAAAAAATTTAAGTCAAATTTTAAAATTATAAGAACAACAATAGATAGCTTGCAGAGACCATCGATTGAACCCATGTGTTAGCAATCGATGAAATATCAATTGCTTATCAATTTCCTATGATCAATCGATAGACAATTAGTTCAATCGTTTACTCACTACACCAATCGAGTAAACCAAGGTGAGTACAATCGATTAAGAACATAGCCATTGATCGATCATCAACAATCTAAAAGCAATCGATTGTTACTCAAGTTTAAAGAAAGTGGAAGCCATCGATAGAAGAATAGTTAATCAATTGACCTTTACTAATCGATGGGAAACCTGAGCCATCATTGTTGTACTTATATTTTGATCGATAAACTGACAAATTCATCAAGTATTGTAGGGCAATCTGAAAGCCATCGATTGACGTCTGAAGAGATCAATCGATTGATAACTTACCATCGATTGCTAAACTCAAGATTTCAAAAATAAATTACCTCTCTTATGCTTCACTTACTTTATATTTGGGAAGTTTTCCCTTGTCTATTTCAGGAAGTTTATGTTAGACACAGAAGCATAGCTAAACCTCTCAGACATCGTGGCTCAAGAAGTCGTTACACTGAACAAAGGCAAAATCCAGAAAGAGAGAAAGAGAGAAGCAGTTTCATACAATGCATAGTCATCTTGGAGCATTAAATGCAACGGATAAATTCACTCTAACATTCTGATCCTTCTCACACAATGGCAATTCCAAATCAACTCAGAAGCTGCAACGTGCAAAATTTCTCACTAGTGAAACCTAACCTGGTTGGAAAACTGGATGTAGGTCAAGAGTTGGACCGATCCAGTATAAATTCAATGTTCTAGATTGTTTCCAGTTTCAAATTTTTAAGATACACAATTTAACCCCTTCTTGTATATTTTCCTGCCATTTTCAATATTTATGTCCAGAAACACACATGTATTTAACTTGTTAAGCCAACACATGTCTCATGTGTTCTCATAATCATGCGAATATTTATATTATTCCAGCAAGAATGCATAGGTATTGTATCTTAAATGGTTAATATGCCTTTGTCCAATCACTTTAGAACAAGTGGATTTAAAAGTGTTAATAATACCATAGTAAGAGTTTGTTAGAAGATAGATAATACTCCCTTAGAATATTAAATATATTTAGCAAATCTAAAATTCGAATAAGCAATACAAGTTCATTCAATCTCAATAACACCTATTATTTGTCTTTCACTCATTACATCAAACACCTTGTAGGCACTTAGGATTAACTCATAAAACAAGCATCCCAATTTATAAACTACACACAGCAAAAAGATAAATATGCCTTTAGGTACCAATGAACTGTCTTCCTATTGCTAAAGATAAATTTTCTTACCAACGCTAATTTTAATTCCTTCTTATGTCAACTAGCATCCTAACTCCTTTCATTTCCCTAAATCAGCGGCAATCCATGTGGAAACAAAACAGTTTGGGCCGAGCACACACACATGACAGATCATGAAAAGAAAAAGAAAAAACACAATCCCATAGCAGCAGCAGACAAACAAAGAGTATAAAAGAACACCTCCAAGCCACTTTTCTAGCATCAATAAGGAAAAAAAGCAGAGAGACAAGGTTCAGCCCTCACTAACCCCATATGATGCACCAAACGAAGAAGGAAATGAAGAATTTGGCTGTCTTCACACCCACAACAATAGACAATAGCTAGGTGCTGATGGTTGGAAGGAGAAACGGCGCCGGTGATGGTGGCTAAAGAAGAGAATTAGGGAGAATTTGAGAAGTCTCTAGAAAAATACCCTTCTCTTTTCTCTGAGGGTCTGCTTGGATGGAGAAAAAATGAGAGAGGAAAGAAAGTGGGAGGAAAGACACAGAGGAAAGAAAATTGGGAGGAAAATATAATCACCCATCTTGCTTGGATGGATGAGGGAATACAGAGAGGAAAGAAAATGAGTAAATGTTATAATGACTAAAATACCTATATTATAAACACTTAGCAAAAAAAACCAAATATTTCAACAAAGGAAATTATTTTTATTCAGTAAAAAAGTGGAACATATTTTGAATGGGCTAATGCAACTTTATTAATATAATAACTGGAATAACTCAACAAAAAATGCAAGTCAGTATTTATTCATCAATGAAGGGTTGATGCAACTTTATTAATATAATAAACTGGAACACTCAGCGGAAAACACCGGCAATCCAAGACCAGTGGAAAAAAATCGGTTGACCCAAACACATATTAGGGCTCAACAATAACAAGGTAAGAAAAATCACAAATCGCAATAGAATGGAGGGGATGATGATCCTACAAAGAAGAAAATGGCTGTGGACAGAATAGAGCTTGCTGATAGAGGAGACCATATGCTCTGGCGCACAAAGAGAAAGATAAGAAGACGGGAGGGTCAGGGGCAGTCACTGGAATAAAATATTTTGAGGGTCTGCTTGGATGGAGGGCAAATGGGAGAGGAAAGAAAAGTAAGGAGGAAAATAGGGGGAGGAAGAACATTTTCCCCTGCTTGGTAGGAGAGAAAATGGGGGAGGAAGGAAAAGTGTAAGGGAAAATAAGGTGGGCCCCATAGCCCATTTTCCTCCCAAATTTTCTCTCCACAAGTGGAGAGATTTGGGGAAGGAAACTCGTTGCCCATATTTGCCCCTATGGCCCCACTCACAAATCAAAGTGGCTCTGTTTTTTTTCAATCAAACCAATGCCTCTTTTTTTTTTCTTTTTTTCATTTTTTTCAAACGATATCACTTCTTTTTTTCCCCTCCAAATCAATGCGTCAGTCCCACGCCCCATTTTCCCCCCAATTTTTTTTCCTTCCCCATTATCCTTCCCATCCAAGTAAGAGAAAACTTATTTCCACCACCCATTTTCCTCCTTAGTTTTCTTTCCTCCCCCATTTTCCTCCCATCCAAGCAGACCCTGAGTTCGACGGGAAAGAAGAACAAGGTTAGGGAAAAATCTGATTCCCTATTTGATAGTTTGTTTAGATGGATATATAAATATATATATATTAAAGGGAGAATTGCACATAGGTCCCAAGCAAGAGAATTAATTTCAGACAGGTCCATTAACAACTTCTTCACTTGTTAACCAAAGCTATTGCAGTTGTTAATAGTTGTTATTAACAACTCTTTGGGACCTCTCTGAAATTAATTCTCTTACTTGGGATCTATATGCAATTGTCCCTATATTTTAAACTTTATAATTGGAAAAAAAATTATTCCTTTGACACAAAAGACCCTATCCCAAAACCTCTTATTTAACAACATATGTAATTTCCACTTATCCTCGAGTTCCTTCTCTTGCTTTACCAACAAGATTTAATACATATACAACACAAAAAAGATGACAAGCTAATTATAATCCTAAAATTTGTATTTTCGTATTTATAACACAATTATCTTATAATTATTTCACGACATATTTTTTTTTGATAACATAAGCACACACCCTAACTAGGTACTAATTAACATCCACAGCAAGAAGCTGCATAATACAATCTAGGGGAAACTGAAAGAAAACAAGACCCTCAGCCCTCTTTAGTGCCTCTCTCGCCAATTGATCTACAAATCTGCTTTTTCATGACATATTGAATATATGTCAATATTTAATTTTTATTACTATTTGACAAATCTCTGATTTGTAATGCTTTTATATGCTTAGCAATTAACATGATTAAGATGCAAGCTTGGTCTAATAATGTCTAATTTAATGTCTCAAGCTCTCAAGTGAAATGAGTGTAAAATTAGGATTAATTAGCCAAAATTGTAGGTTAATTGCATTGATTAATTTATAGGGCTATTTGATCATGGTTTTGTCTTATTTTTACTTATAGGGTCGTGCAAGCACCAAAGATCGGATTTCAGGCGAAGAAGAAAGGCTAAAGTTTGTCGTGGCGAGCCAGTGGCGAGGTCACGGCGAGCCAAGCCAGCTTTTCAAAGGGGAAAAATCATTTGAAGTTCGCATGGTGAGCTCATGGCGAGGTCACGGTGAGTTCATGGCTATCTCATGGCGAGAAAACCTCTGAAGTGGCAGAAAAAAAGGTTGCTTGGCCAAAAAGGTCCAGAGACATTGTTAGCGTGACGGCGAGCGAAACACTATGCAGAATTTCAGTTCACGTTTTTGGGCTTCTAACTCAAATCCAACTCAATACCCACTCTTAGACCCAACTTAGGGGACATATAAAAGGTAAAACTAAACCCTAGAAGTTAGATTTGGTTTACCATACACACACCCAAACCCTAGCTCTCTCATCCTCTCATCCCCACCTTCATCTTTCTCACTTTCTTTCCTTCCACCCATGGCTTCCACACCTTCCTTCCTTGTTGCTGGTTCTTCCATGGAGAGTAGCAACTAGGCTCCACCATTCTTGGTGGTGGGAGCCAAGGGATGAGCTTGAAGCTTGAATAAGGGAGTTTTACTAGTTCTAATCCTTCTTCCATTTGTTATGTTTATGCTTTTCTAGGGTTCTAGAGGTATATTTGTGGCATTTGGTTGTGTGCTTAATTTCTGAATTTTGTAATGGGATTAGAAACTATGTTTATGTCATTTCCTTCTTGTTCAAATACTTGACATTGCTATGTATTAACTTGGAGTTTAATGAAATTTATGGGTTCATAGTTTTATTATTCTCTTTGTGAAAATTATGTGCTAATGCAAGGTGGCTTGGTTAGTGGATTAAGGATGTTAAGTTATTTTCTTGAGGGAGATAGCATAAGAAGTAGTTGATTGTGTTGAGACATTGGGCAAAACACTCTTCAAGCCATAATTTATTCTATGGGTGGCCATCAATGAATTGGGGTTTGGAGAGAAATTTAGAGCAATTGTGGGTGGCCCAAATTGTGGATTTAAAGTCTTGCATAATTAATTATTTCTTGATTTTGAACTTAATCAACTTAGGATAAATTAATTAATGTAGATCTGAACCCTTCCTAATACGCCTTGGGGTTCAAATGCAAAATTTAATTAACCAACGATTGCACTAGTGGTGTTTTCCCGGATCGTCTCTCAAGGAACCTAATGAACTAACCTAGGAAACTAAATGCATGAAAAGCTATAAAGTTGGGGTTTTTGAGATTTTAATTAAGGAAACTAAACTAAATTCTTTTTGGGATTTTTGTTATTAAAGAAAGCAATTAAAATGGATTTGTGAAAACTATTGAGATGAACATGGGTCTCTTGATGAATCGGGCAACCTTCCCAGCTTCTAAAATGATATGGGAGTTTTTAAACCAAGTTCTGATGCAAAACCTAAGGCAATCGCTCTTAGTCCAATTAACCTACTTAATCAACTAACGTGGCGCGTCGCTCATTCAATTAATTAAATAGGCAATCGTTAAGTTTCAACTTGGTAGTGAAGATTCGTGATAAACATGCAAGGAGACTCTCGTTAGAAGTAAATCGAACCATCTAACGTTGGACCTAGTGTCTAAACACACATACAATCGCACATGCATTCAACATATTCTAGAAATCCAAAGGGAATATAAATGAAGCATATCCATTGCATAATATCAAGAAAACAACACTTAGGTCATACATATAAAAGAAATCTCTTAATTACATGCATGACCATTTAAACAAAAGATCAAACAATGAAGCACACTTGTTCCAAGACCCATTACATAAAACAAAAGGGATTGAAATAAATAATAAGACTTAGACAAGAGAAACTAAATAACTCCCCATTAGAAATGTTGAAGCTCCGGTTGTCGTCCTTCATCAAGATCCCCACGAAGAACTTAGCCACTCATGCTCTTGAACACAATCGAATCGATTTTGGAATTGGAAGCCATGAGAGTGTAGTGGAAGATGATTTTCATGCAATGTGGAGAGGAGAGGAGAGGAGGATGAAAATTTGAGAGACGAGTGAGAGAGAAGCATAAATTTTCGTTGGTTTCCTATATATAACACAAGAGGCAACCCAAAAACCTTCCTAATTGGCCTAGGTGTCCTATTCTTACTAGGATTAACAAATAGGAAAGGTTTGGGGAAAGAATTAAGAGAGAATGAGTGGCACAAGAAACCACTCAAAAACTATCCAAAATGGCCTCCGGTTGCCTAATTTGGCCTCCCATAACATATACGAAAGATTTGGGGAAGACCCAAGTACTCTCTCTCAAGAAATCTAGCCAAAATAGGAAGTTGTGATTAGAATAATCAATTAGGAACCTTCTTATCCTCAATCAAGCCTGGGGTTGCCTATTCTTGTAGAAATAACAAAAAGGAAATATATTAGGCAAACCCAATCAACCAATCCAATAGGAAATTTCCTATTTTGCAAAAGTTCCCTTTTTTGTAGAAGTTTCTTATTTTGTCTTCTTCTTGCTTTGACCTTAATTCTTTGCACCTACAATTGAAATTTTAAGCGCATGTGAAGTATTTCAAGTCCATAAAAAATAAATGCATGAGTTAAATGCCTATTTTGCTCAAATTATAATGAAAATGCAATTAACTCTCTAATCTTGGACCCTAAGTATAAAAGTGCCTAAATCCCCATTTAATAGCCTAGAACAAATGCTAATTTCCTATAATTAGTGGATAAAAATATGTAATAATCAAGTGAAATCATTCCCCCACACTTAGACCTTTGTACTCCTGGACAAAGCATAGACTCACAATGATAAAGGCCTAAGATAATCAATAATTTCAAACTGGAACAAATTATACTCAAGATATGGAAAGGAAAAACTAGCGATGCAATTAATAAACGAATAGCAACAAGTGAGCACTCTCACGAATATCAAATTGTCTCACACAGCCTCACCATATGGGTCATTTACTCTCTTCTTGCTCAATATGCAACTTATCATATGCTTGCAACAATTCTCAATCTCCACTAGTTTAGCACACACACAAAGAATCAAGAGGACTTGGGATTATGGTAATGGAAAGATGTAATCCATGAGTAAGAACTAAACCACTTACAAGCATCCTTATTTTTTTTTTCTTTTTCCTTTTTTTTCTTTCTTTTTTTTTCATCTTGAGCTGTTGTAGATCCCCTTTTGACGGGACTTTGCACATGGGTAATGCAACGCCGGTTACTCAGTTACTCCAACAAAACACCAAGAGACCTTTGGTCCAACTCATAACCCTCTTAGACTTGACCGTTTGACGTGAGTGCCAACATTGGTGATGAAGTGCTCCCGGTTACTAAGTCAAGTTTAGAAGGCCAGCGAAATTGTGCAATTATAGAAATTAAAACCTGGATGCAATTTCATAGATATGTTCTACTCATGAAAGACATCAGTTGGAAGTGAAAAGGATGGATATATGGATGTATGGATTGAATGCCTCCATCATATTCATCATGTATGACTAGACAGTTTCGACTAGGAGTTGAGACAAGTTCTAGAAGTCAACATATTAGAAACAAGTATTCACTCAAAATTATTATTTGGCCAAAAATAACCTCACAGCAAGGATAAATTCACAATTTACCATTCAATAATCAATTGACACAGCAATTTTCACCATACATATCCTAGGCATTTCTCATACCCAACTTATGAAAATTGAAAAACAAAGGCCAACAACATTGCAAAATCTATCCAAGGTCCAAGATAACAAATAACCTAAGATAGGTCTCTTCTTGCACAAGTTTTCAAAAAGTGGGGTGAACTAGGTTTTCATAAAAACACTTTGAAAAGCACTTGAATTCATTCTTAACAAGCCCACTATGACAAATGCGATCCTTTGTACACAATAGACAAGTCAAGATCAACTTCAAGTAAAAAATTCAAAAAAAAATAGTCCAAAAACAGTCAAAGTTCACCCAAAACCACAAATTATGGGAAATCAGGCAAGGAAACCTCAAAATACGCATCTACCCCCCCCCCCACACTTAAATCAAACATTGCCCTCAATGTTCAAAATATCAAATACCAAGGAGGAACAACATCTGAAAGTAGAGGCAACCATCAACAAAAATATGGGGAACTAAAAAGAAACGAAAACAAAAACAAAGCAAAAATACTACTATCCTACTGGTAAACCCCATTCCCCCACACTTAAACTACACACCACATTCAGTCAAAACAGCATCTAAACAATTATGCAGTGTAAAGTACATGAGTAAAGGAAAGGGACAACCTGGCCTCAAGGAGGCTTTATTACAGTACCATGGTAGACCTTAAGGAGATGACCATTAGCTTGGAAAGTATTACCAGTCTCCTCATCCACAAGGTCTATCATACCATATGGATTAACCTTAGTCACACGATACGGCCCGAACCAGTTTGATTTCAGCTTACTACGACCGTGGCGATAACGGGCGTGGTACATGAGAACTAGGTCACCAACTTAAAAGCTCTTATTAACCAAATTTCGATCATGAAAAAGTTTGGTTTTAGCTTTGTAGATCCTCAAGCTTTCTTAAGCATTAAGTCGCAACTCATCTAGCTCTTGAATGTGTAGAGCTCTTTCTTTGCCAGCTACATCCATCTCCATGTTGCACAATGTCACTGCCCAGTAGGACTTATGCTCAACCTCTACTGGAAGATGACAACCCTTACCATACACCAACCGGTAAGGTGACATTCCTATGGGTGTCTTGAATGCAGTGCGATAGGCCCAAAGTGCCTCATTAAGTCGCTAACTCCAATTACTCCTACTCGGCTTCATAATCTTCTTTACCTCACGATTTGACACTTCAGCTTGACCATTCGTTTGTGGGTGGTAGGGACTAGAGACTCTATGGGCAACCCCATATTTAGCAAGCAAGCTATTGAGAAGCTTGTTGCAAAAGTGGGTGCCTCTATCACTGATTCGGGCCTTAGGAACTCTAAACCTACTAAAAATGTTACTTTTCAAAAATTTAGACACAGTTGGAGCATCATCATTCCGGGTAGGAATAGCCTCAACCCACCTAGAAAGGTAGTCAACGGCTAGCAATATATAAGTAAAACCTCTAGAAGGTGGAAAAGGACCCATAAAATCTATACCCCATACATCAAATGGCTCACAAAACAGAATAGGTTTTTGAGGTAATTCATCTCTCTTACTCATACCCCTCCCAAAACGCTGACATACATCACATGACCTAACAAAATCATAAGCATCTTTAAAAATGGAAGGCCAATAAAAACCAGACTCTAAAATTTTTCTAGCGGTTTTCTGTGAGCTATAGTGCCCACCACATACAACTGAATGGCAAGAAGTGATCATCGGAGTAAATTCATCATCGGGGACACATCTCCTAATCACTTGGTCCTGACAAATCCTCCAAAGGATAGGATCATCCCATATGTAGTGTTGAGACTCCTGCTTCAGCTTCTGGCCCTGAAAATAAGACATATCACCAGGAGTGAGTCCACACACCAAATAATTAACAATAGCAGCAAACCATGGTGTATCAATAGAAATAGCACAAAGAGAGGAATCAGGAAAATCATCACAAGTCAAATCAGAACAATCAACTCCCCTTGTGTTTTCTGGAAGGCTGCTCAAGTGATCTGCTACAAGGTTGGCACTACCGGCCCTATCCTTGATCTGAAGGCGAAATTCCTGAAGTAGCAGTATCCAACGGAGCAATCTTGGCTTAAAATGTGTCTTGGTTAAGAGAAATTTCACAGCTGCATGATCAGTATAAACCACAACAGGAGAATGCAACAGATATTGCCTAAACTTATCTAGGGCAAAACCAATGGCATACAACTCTTTCTCAGTAGTAGTATAATTTCTCTGTGCAGTATCCAAAGTTTTAGAGGCATATACAAACACATGTGGTTGTTTATCACTTCGTTGGCCCAACATAGCACCAACTACAAAGTTAGATGCATCACATGCCAACTCAAAGGGTAAAGACCAATCTGGAGCAGAAAGTATAGGTGGTTCAAGCAACTTATTTTTCAAAGTATCAAATGCAAGTACACAATCATTATCAAAAACAAAATCAACATCTTTTTGTAACAATTAAGAGAGGGGTAAGGCTATCTTAGAGAAATCCTTGATGAAGCGCCTATAAAAGCCCACATGTCCCAAGAAAGATCGAAGATCTTTTAAGCATGTGGGATAAGGCAAGGTCGCTATCACCTCAGTCTTAGCCTTGTCAACTTCAATACCATGACTAGATACAAGGTGTCCAAACACAACACCATGAGAAACCATAAAATGACACTTTTCATAATTTAAGACCAAATTTTTCTGGACACATCTAGCAAGTACCCTCTCTAAACTCTCTAGGCACGTATGGAATGAATCTCCATAGACTGTGAAGTCATCCATAAATACTTCCATGCAATCATTGAGCATATCAGCAAAAATGCTCATCATGCATCTCTGGAATGTGCCTGGCGCATTACACAGCCAAAAAGGCATGTGCCTATATGCAAACCTACCAAATGGACAAGTAAAAGTGGTTTTATCTTGGTCCTTGGGCGCTAAGGGAATCTGAAAGTACCTAGAATAACCATCCAGGAAGCAGTAATGACTGTGACCTGCCAACCGTTCTAACATATGATCGATGAATGGAAGGGGAAAGTGGTTTTTTCTAGTGGCATCATTCAGTTTCCTATAATCAATGCACACACACCAACTGTTTTGCACTCTCGTGGGAATAAGTTCATCATTTTCATTTTTAACAACGGTGATCCCAGACTTCTTAGGTACCACCTGTACTGGTGAAACCCACTCGCTATCCAAAATCGGATAAATTATGCTAGCACTAAGGAGTTTGGTAACTTCCTTTTTGACAACATCTAAAATGAGTGGATTCAACCGTCGCTGCGGTTGCCTAAGAGGCCTAGCATTATCCTGTAATAAAATACGATGAGTGCAAACAGTTGGGTTTATACCCGGAATATCTGCCAATGTCTAGCCAATAGCCTTTTTATACTTTTTCAAAACATTCAATAATTGTGCTTCCTCGCTTGCCATCAAATCACTAAAGATTATCACAGGCAGCGTATCATCGAAAGAAAGAAAAGCATACTTCAAATTACTAGGTAAAGGCTTAAGTTCAAGAGAAGGGGGTTCAACAATAGAAGGAACAAGGGAAGGCAAAACAACAGGCATAGAGAAACTTCCCTTTGTTGACCCACCTACACGGCTAGGACTAGGCTCAACAGCACTTACCACTTGACCATTGGTCTTCCTAAGCGTTGAACCAACCACTAGTTGGTCTATCGCAGTAACTGCCTTGGGGAAAGCATCATGCACACTCAAATGTAGTATCCGGGTAGCCGAATCAATCGCTGGTTGACTACTTATAGCGACTGCCTCGGTTTTTCCTCCACTCCGCACACCTGAATGACTTTGCATAACAAGATCATTTAAAAAACGTAAGGTATGTAAGGAGATTCTAGGTCTAGAAAGTAAATCAATAGAAGAAGGGAAAGAAAGTGGCCCTGAAACCACATGAGAAGTAGGCCCAATGGGAGCAGTGAGAGTCATCGTGGCTGGATTGAGGGTTATCCCCTGCAAGCTCACATCATTGTTTTCCAGCTCAAACTACGCTTCCCGAACATTCTTGGTACCTACAGCACTAAACAAACTGCCAGACTCCACAGAACAGTCCTCACTCAACAAAGAGAGGTTAGTGGAACTCATGTCACAAATGGAATCATCAAGCACAGAGACATCCCTACTAATAGACAGCAAACTATCAAGCATAAGGGGCTCAAGATCATTCACATCACTACTTAAAGATGAGAGAGAGAACACAGAAGGCAGTGAAGAGAAATAAGAGTCATAAGCATCTAGGTCAGAAATATAATCATATGAATGCAAACCTAACTCATGCTCTTCTATGGCATCCTCAACAGCAATATCAAGCACACTAACATCAAGCAAAGAATAGTCCTCATAAGGGTGTCGCATGGTCTCATACATGTTAAAGCTAATTCTATGATCTCCTACTTCCATAGTTATCAAACCATTTCTCATATCAATTACAGAACCAGCGGTCAACATGAATGGCCTACCAAGAATGATAGTTGACTCACTCGACTCACTAGAAGTGTCTAAAACATAAAAATCAGCAGGAAAGACCAAATCCTTAACTTTAACAAGTATGTCCTCAAGAATGCCTTGTGGATATCGGAGTGTGCGATAGGCTAATTGTAAAATAACACTAGTCTTTTTCAAACCGATGATGCCTAAAGTAGAGAAAATCGCACTAGGCATCACATTTATAGCCGCTCCTAGATCCAACAATGCATTATTGACTGTCAAGTTCCCTATAGTGCATGGAATCATGAAAGATCCAGGGTCCTTGCATTTAACTGGCAACTGAGGTTTAAATAAAGCAGACACACTAGGATTCAATTGAATGCGCTCATTAGGTCTAAACTTTCTCTTGTTAGTGCACAGTTCTTTCAAGAATTTACAATAACTAGGCATGGATTTGACAAGCTGAAAGAATGGGACATTAACATGTAACTTTCCAAACAAATCAAGCATCTCTTTTTTCAGTTTGATCATCTAATCTCTTCCTACTCTTAATGAAAGCATGTGGAAAGTGAAGTTTAGAAAGTGTTACCTCCCTAGCCGGAGACTTGGCTAGATCATTGCTTGAACTCTACTCTCCATGCTCATGTATGCTCGGAAGCTTTGATCTTTTAAGAGATGTGGGCACCTCAGGAACCTCCTCAGCAGCGGGCTCCTTCTTGGTAGTACTGCGCCTCTCAAGTAGCTCCCTCTCCTTGGCACTCTCAGATGCCCCCAAATTCAAAGGGCTCAAAGGAGGACTATCAGCAACGATCTCCTCATCAACAGGTTCCTCATCCTCTATAACAGTCTCAAATTGCACCCTTTTCGTTGGATGAACGTGATCAAATGTTTTCCCACTTCTCAAATTTATAGCATTGAGGGCTTTTGGATTCATTACAGTATTAGAGGGAATAGAACCACTGAATTGTGCCTGCAGCTCACTAAGAGAATTAGACAATTTTGTAACTTATTCCTTTATGTTAGAATTCTTTGTCTCAATCTGCTGGAATCTAGCTTCACTCTTGTCCAACTTAGAATTAATAGCTTTGAACATCTTAGCCACTTCATCAAACTTGTCTGGCTTATGAGGGACTATCTGGTTAGGAACTTCACCTTGGCCTAGGCAATTGAATGGCCTAGGTGCATCACCATCCTGCCTCCACTAGAACTTAGGGTTTTGACGCCAACCCTCATTATAAGTATTGGAATATGGATCCCAACGTGGATTTCCACCTCCCTGGCGTCCTTGGAACATGGCATTGCAATCCTCATACCGGGAGGGACAATTACAAGATACATGCATAGCAGATCCACAAACATCACAAGAGGGGGCTACAAGTTCATTACCTGCCACGTGGCCTGAAGAAGAAGAAGGAACAGAGACACGGTCCAAAATAGCATTGAGCTTAGATTCAAACTTCTCCATCTGAGGAATGTGGAGAGAAGTGGCCTCAACCTGATCAAGGTCCCGGACAGATCTCTGAGATATACCATGTTGCTGCTTAGCAAGGGCTAGCTTCCTGACTAGGTCCCATCCCTCCTCAACAGTCATATCAATAAAAGAACCACCACCAGCAGAATTCAGCTTGTCTTGCTCTTTCTCACGCAACCCATCATAGAAATTTTGAGTAAGCTGCTCTTCAGGTATTTGATTATGTGGGCAACGCTGTAGAAAATCTTGGAATCTAGACCAATAGTCATAAAGGGACTCATTAGCATCTTGCACAATGCCATTGATCTCCTTCCGTCTAGCTGAGGTTTGGGTAGCTGGATAGAACCTCTCAAAGAAGGCATTCTTCAAATTAGCCCAAGAACGTAAGGCTGCAGGTGCAACTCGTGGCAAGATCATGTACCACTCCTTTGCTTTAATTTGCCCTCAAGAGTAAGGTGGAATACCCTCCACATAACATCATCAATATGCGCGCCAGCAGGCAACATAGAACTGTAGCGAATGTATATCTCATCCAAGTGCAAGTGTGGTTCCTCTAATTGCAAACCATGAAACTTGGGTAAGGACTTAATCAATAAACCCTTAATTTCATAACCAGCATTAATATTAGGGAATGCATTCATAAATGGATTATAATCAAAATTTGCAGTAGTGGCATCCCTAATAGTTCTCCTAGCTCCATGTGGTATCCCATCCCCATTACCGTTGTGAACATGCAAACCGTGACCCCCATTTTGGTTCCTAGGTGGCTCTACACCTTGATTTGGTATGTTGGGTATGTCAGGCATTCCAAGCACAACTTGGTTGATTTGGTTGTTGGGTATCTCCATAGCTGGAAGGTCTAAGTCAGACTCGGTGTTATGTTCCTGATCACTAGAGTCGCTACAAGATGTGTCCTCTACAACTACCTCGTGAGTAGAAGCAGTGACTCTATTGGTTCTCCTCAACTGGGTAAGGTGATGCTCAATCTCAGGGTTTTCAGGCAATAAGTCAGACTCACTGGTATTGCTTCTAGTCATACACAAGGAACAGACAGTAAGTGTAGCAATAAACGAAGTCAAATACCAAGTAAGCAATCACAATACACCACAAGATCAAATGGCTAATGAAGATATGAATAATGGGTGAAATTAATACAAACAAACTAAGAATGAAGGAAAATCAAAGAAGAAAACTCAAAAACACAATTATCCTAAAATGTGGAAAAATCCCAGAAAATAACGAAAAATTGGAAAAGTGCTCAAAATGATGGAATTCGGCCAAAATCCACCACACCCAATAGCAATGCTATTGAACTTTCTTAGAATGGCCCAAAACTTTAGGAAACCGAAGCTCATAAATTTCTGGGCGAAACTTTTCGAAAACGACAGCAAGCTCTACTACGGGTGTCAATGAATTTTAAACAATTTCCAATCGATGTGCAAGCAAGATAGCATTCAATCCCAACAAAGACAATTCAAATATGATTTAGAATAACACAGCACAAAACAAGAACAATATTTTTTTTTGGATTTTTTTTTAATTTATGATATGCAAGTGCAACCTACAACTAATCTAAGACCTAAATGCAACTATATGAACTAAAACTAACCTAAAATGCTACTAACCCCTTGTCAATAAGAAATTGACACTTAGCTAACCTAGAAGTCAAAAATGACTCCCCGGCAACGGCGCCATTGATCTGAACCTTTCCTAATACGCCTTGGGGTTCAAATGCAAAATTTAATTAACCAAGGATTGCACTAGTGGTGTTTTCCCGAATCGTCTCTCAAGGAGCCTAATGAACTAACCTAGGAAACTAAATGCATGAAAAGCTATAAAGTTGGGGTTTTTGAGATTTTAATTAAGGAAACTAAACTAAATTCTTTTTGGGATTTTTGTTATTAAAGAAAGCAATTAAAATGGATTTGTGAAAACTATTGAGATGAACATGGGTCTCTTGATGAATCGGGCAACCTTCCCAGCTTCTAAAATGATATGGGAGTTTTTAAACCAAGTTCTGATGCAAAACCTAAGACAATCGCTCTTAGTCCAATTAACCTACTTAATCAACTAACGTGGCGCATCGCTCATTCAATTAATTAAATAGGCAATCGTTAAGTTTCAACTTGGTAGTGAAGATTCGTGATAAACATGCAAGGAGACTCTCGTTAGAAGTAAATCGAACCATCTAATGTTGGACCTAGTGTCTAAACACACATACAATCGCACATGCATTCAACATATTCTAGAAATCCAAAGGGAATATAAATGAAGCATATCCATTGCATAATATCAAGAAAACAACACTTAGGTCATACATATAAAAGAAATCTCTTAATTACATGCATGACCATTTAAACAAAAGATCAAACAATGAAGCACACTTGTTCCAAGACCCATTACATATAACAAAAGGGATTGAAATAAATAATAAGACTTAGACAAGAGAAACTAAATAACTCCCCATTAGAAATGTTGAAGCTCCGGTTGCCGTACTTCATCAAGATCTCCACGAAGAACTTAGCCACTCATGCTTGTGAACACGATCGAATCGATTTTGGATTTGGAAGCCATGAGAGTGTAGTGGAAGATGATTTTCATGCAAGGTGGAGATGAGAGGAGAGGAGGATGAAAATTTGAGAGAAGAGTGAGAGAGAAGCATAAATTTTCGTTGGTTTCCTATATATAACACAAGAGGCAACCCAAAAACCTTCCAAATTGGCCTAGGTGCCCTATTCTTACTAGGATTAACAAATAGGAAAGGTTTGGGGAAAGAATTAAGAGAGAATGGGTGATAAATATGCAAATTCGGATTCCCCTCTACATGGCACAAGAAACCACTCAAAAACTATCCAAGATGGCCTCCGGTTGCCTAATTTGGCCTCCCATAACATATAGGAAAGATTTGGGGAAGACCCAAGTACTCTCTCTCAAGAAATCTAGCCAAAATAGGAAGTTGTGATTAGAATAATCAATTAGGAAACTTTTTATCCTCAATCAAGCCTAGGGTTGCCTATTCTTGTAGAAATAACAAAAAGGAAATATTTTAAGCAAACCCAATCAACCAATCCAATAGGAAATTTCCTATTTTGCAAAAGTTCCCTTTTTTGTAGAAGTTTTCTATTTTGTCTTCTTCTTGCTTTGACCTTAATTCTTTGCACCTACAATGGAAATTTTAAGCGCATGTGAAGTATTTCAAGTCCATAAAAAATAAATGCGTGAGTTAAATGCCTAATTTGCTCAAATTATAATGAAAATACAATTAACTCTCTAATCTTGGACCCTAGGTATAAAAGTGCCTAAATTCCCATTTAATAGCCTAGAACAAATGCTAATTTCCTATAATTAGTGGATAAAAATATGTAATAATCAAGTGCAATCAACAGGGTTCCGGCATTAATTAAGTTAGCCTTAGCCTAGCCTAGAGGGGTTCCTCTAGGGTTCTTTAGAAAATCAACTAAAACTCTCTAAAAGCCTTTTGAAGCAATGATTTCCAAAGCTCTCATTCATCAAGAATGATTTTTATCCCATTTTAATCCAAATCTCCCGTTAAATCCAATCTCAATTCTTTCTTGAACATACAACACTTTTCACACAACTTTTATACCCAAAATCAACCCAAAAAAATGTTTTACCCACTTTGTCAAGTTTGCATCTAGCTATTAGGTTATCATTTGCATTTTAGGCTCCTTAAGAGAACGACACTCGAGGGTAGCTCCCACTATCCCCTTGGTCCCTAAAATTCTTGAAGAGAGGGCCCTAGGTGGCACTGCTCCGACATAACCCAAACGGTTTGGTGCTCTTCACTATTTTATTTTTTAAAAATTTTTTCCATTCCATAAATTTCTGGGTTATTACATGATAATATAATCATAGAAGTACTAAGACATTCAAAGTTTTTTAATTTTTACTCCCTCCAATCTTATTTATAAGTTACAATTTAAATATATCTAAAACTTTAACTATAGGAAAATGTTCATTTTATTTTTGGTTGCACATCATTGCTTAATTGTGCATATTTTAATTATATTCCTAGTTAATTTCTTATGTTTTCATGTTTCTCCTATGTAGAAATATTTTGGCACAAAGATTAAGTGATTGTGGCTCCTTCACTAAGCTCTAAGACATTTAATAATGAGAGAGCCATAGGAAAATCATTATCCAATGAAGAAACAAAAAATTTGAAAATAAACATAAGAGCGTTGTGGCCTCTTTTTGAAGCCTAAGCCCTAAACATATAGAAAATAGAATTTTGAGACAGAGAGCAGTAATTAGCATTTAGGCCTTGAATGTTAAAAATAGATATAGAGAAGAGGAGCACCCAGGCACTTAAAACTTGTTGGGCCTAGGCCCTTTGTGCTTCAGCAAAACATTTCTGTTTGGGAAAATTAATTAGGGGTCCCTTGTAGGACACATAATATAGGAGACATCCCATTAAATGCTCAAATTAAAGTAGGGTCCCAAGGGACCTTATTTTTATTATGTTCGAAACCCAAATGACATTTTTACCCTCCTTATAATTGTCTAAATGAAACACTCTCACTCTCATTCATTGTCACTCTCCCTCATAGCAGGTGAAAAAATGATAAGGGTGCTAGGGCTCCAAAGAAATCGGTTATCCCACTTATGTTCCCACATCATCACCGTCGGCCGTCAATAGTCGGTGATTGTAGTGGTCACAGAGCATCTTGCCTTCCATCATCAATGTCATGTTCTCGTCGATAGAGAAGAAGCTTGCCTTTTTGATTTTTCATTGCTTGGTCCAAAAGGGTATGTGAGCCACAAGAATCTAAGTCATTGTCTAAGTGTAAGCTTGCCTTTTTCGTTGCTGCACTTCACTCAATCTGAGACATCTATTGAATGATTTTCGAACTCTCGGATTTGGGATTTGGGATGAGTTTCAAACTCTCGGTGCGAAGGGGGATTTTTTATTTTTCGTTGCTGCATTGTTACGCAATGTTGGATTTTTCTAGTGCTGTGTTAGGTTTAGTTCATTCTCCCCTATGTAGGAGTGATGTAAATTATGGTAGACAGTAATAGAAACATCTGGTTATTTTTCATCTTGAATTTGTGTTCATCTCCATTTTTCATGTTTGGATTTTTGTGTGAGGATGTGCTTCTCTTATCTGATACGTGTGTGCCTAATTGGAAAGAGAGAACAAGCTCGTCAACTGAATATTAACACAATTGATGGTCTTCAAAAATTTTGGAAAAAAACAGAATGGACTTGGCTGTTATATTGTGAAATTTGATTGAAGATATATGTAAATTGGCTCTACTTTTTAGATGGAAAAAGATGTTAGAAGCTAGCATTTGAACTATTTTTAATATTCAACTAAGGAGGCTGAATGATTCATTCCCTAACAACACTTGTAAATTTGAACTTTTTCTTTCAGTAATGTTTAAATGTCTTGGTTTTTAATTGTTGGCTTATCATGCTGCAGCTGGTTTACAATGGTCTTGTGATTGTTCCATTATTACTTTGAATCATGGTAACTCAAATACAATTAGAGGCGGCTATGTGATTTAATTTTGTTATAATTTTTGTCTTCTCTTTTTAGGTTAAGAGAATGGTTAAGGGGACGCAAAGTAAAGACCAATTGAAAATCACTAAGTTTTCACTCTTCACTAAGAAGTTTTATAAGGAAAACCCTGAGAAATACAAATCATTGAAGTCCCGCAATAAAGAGTTGAAGGAGGCATGGGAGAAGTTGCCTGAGAAGACGAAGAAGGCATATAGTGAACAGGCTAGTAAAGTAAGGGTTCGTACTGCTGTTAATATCTTTCCCTTGTTAATATCTACTCTTTGCCTAGAACTGTTTAATGAAGTTGTAACTATGCAATCTGAACTATATATGCTTACTTATGCAGAGGTATTGCTTGATGGAAATAATTCAGATGGTTAAGCTAGAACTTTTAGATCGAATTGATGATAAGGACAGGTGTGTTCATTGGTCAAACGTACACTTTGAGAATGGGAATCGCACAAAAGGGGGGTGAATTGTGCTTCCGAAAATTGAAAACTAATTAATTCAACACAATCTTTATACTGGTTCGGCCAACACTGCCTACGTCCAGTTCTCCAACTCCTCGTTGGGTTCCACTAACCACAGGTTTTACAACACAGGTTCACCTGCCAACCGTTACAGAGTTTTAGAGTCCCTCTAAACACTCCCCCTTACTACCTGTAAGGTTACTACCCTATTCTCAAAGCACTAAGCTTTAGAACAACCTCAAACAATAGAGGATTTCAATAATAAAGTTCACTTAATGAACAGATTATGACAATCACTTAAGTACAGATAAAAATCACTTAGAACAATAAATACATAAATCAGAGAGCAATGAATGTGTTCGTGAATATCCTCGTTTTTCGTCAGTTCTTCATAAATGCTCAAGTTCTGTATTTATATCTCTTCTCAGATTTTACATTGCGTTCAAAACTTCATGAGGCCGTTTGAATATGGTTGTTGAGAGCTCATAGCCGTTGGCAATTAATGCAGTTTCTTCATCGAGATTAACTTTCTGCTCTAGCTTCAACTGCTCTTGCATAGGGTGACCTAAGAGAGATGTAGACTTAGCGTTCTGAGCACCTGTACAAACTGTACTTGCATAGCAGTTTTTTAGTAGCGCTAGCATGCTTTGCTATCGCTAACTGCATACTATAATTCTTGCACTTGAGCTGTTAGCTAAACAAGTATTCATGTAATGCACAACAGATGTTATCGCAAGCTTAGCTCAATGTACCAGCCTATCAGTTTGTCTAAGTTATCACAATGAGCATTCTCCTATCGATAGCTAGATGCGTTATCGCTAGTGACCTTTTGTTGGATATGCTTAGTTTTGATGATGTCAAATATAGAGTTAAATGTAGTAAGCAAAAAGTGTGGATAAAGTGTTTATCTCCTACTATCTATTAGATTATGTTTGCTATATGTTTACTGTGATTGAAAGCATTGCATATATGATCACATAACATGTCCATGGGCTCAGATTGCATTCATAAGAGCATATAACTTAGTCTGGAATGAATTGAGATAAAGAATCATGATGACTAAGTAGAAGTTCTATAGCTAACATGTTACCATAGCTAATGGAATGTGTAGAGCTAGCCTAAGCAAATAAGAATAGATCATATCGCTAGACTCTGTCTCTATCGCTAAGGCCCCTCAGATAACATGAATAAATACTTAAGGGGAAGAATATTAGATCAGTTAACATAGTTAGCTAGCGATAACAGGTTTAGTTATCGATAACAGGATACCTGAAATAACTTAGAATATTCAGATAGCTCAGTATCCTTAAACTAATGAGCAATCAAGTAACTAGTGACAATGGGATTAGCTATTGATAGAAGAATGCTTATTGAGATGACATAGCTAGTACGCTGAACATTGAACTAAAAGAATATGCTAGCGATAATGTTCATATCTATCGATAGAGAATGTTTTATGAAATTCCTTAGCTGATATAATGTCTATCTTTTGAGCTAATGAACTTAACTAGAAATATATGCTAGCGATAGCATGATTGGCTATCGATAGAGAATGCTTTGAAATTCTTTAGATGATATATTGTCTCTATCTCTTTGAGCTAATGAAATGCACTATCGATAATATCCACTGCATGAATACTTGTTTTAGCTAACAACTTAAGTGCAGGACTCACACTGTCAAGATAGTGATAGCCAAGGGAGCTAGCGCTAATGAAAAAGATGACATGCAAGTATAGTGGTAGGTAGCAGCAGGTTACCGTTACTCATAGTCTCCATCTCTCTTAGCTCATCATCTGCGAGATAAAGTGAAGCAAGAGAAGAAACTTGATTGTCAACGACAAGTTCCACAAGTCTCCAACGGACAGAAAATTATAAGACCCTATATAAAGATCTGAAGACATCTGGAACATGTATGCTCACACGATGCACATACACGAGACGGAACTATGACGAGATGAAAAACAGAGGGCTCTGCATAGACTACACAGAGTATCAGTTATACACAAGTGAGCCCAGAAATGAAGAGATAATGATGAGTTGAGTGCATTAGAAGATAAGAGCTAGAGCACACATTGTTCAAATCATTAAGCTCCATAATTTGTATTTCATCATTAATCTTCCTGTACTTCAGTGATTATCAAAATCCCTTCTTAGAGAGAAGTATTCTTACATCGTACTCATTCTGTATTTATGAGCGATACTCAAGATTGGGTAATCTTGAGTGGGAAACAGATTGTATCCTTACAGGTTGTAAGGGGGAGCATTTAGAGGGAGTCTAAAACTCGTTAAAAGGTTGGCAGGTGATCCCGTGTTGTAAAACCTGTGGTAAAGGCTTCACAAGTGCCCGGCTAAACTTGTGGGTTGTAAAGGCTTCTCTTGTGCCCTGTTTAAACAAGAGGGTAGTGGAAATCTCAGGTGGAGCCTGAGGACTAGATGTAGGTCAGGGTAGACCGAACCAGGATAAATACTGTTTGCATTATCTCTTCCCTTAACTCTGTTAGTTTCCAGCATATCTACATTATATATCTCTTAGTGCACTTAACAGTTTTGAAATACTCTTAGTGATAAACTGAAAAGGATTTTGAAGATTGCCTTAATTGTGATTTTATAAAAGAGAAGATTTGCAAAGAGTTTAAGTTTTTATCCTATCACCCAATTCACCCCCCTATTGGGTGACAGCCAGCACTAACACCTTTGTTATCGCAAGTTTGTTTAGCTATCTGAGTAACTTATTTCCTCAAGTATTTAGATATCGATAGCTAATCCTGTTATCGATAGCAGCTTATGATATCGCTAACTGATTCCACTAGCTCAAGGACTTGGTTCATTTTTCTGCTAGCTGTTCTTCCTTTCATTTATCCATGTTCTCAATGAACTTCTAGCGATAGGACATTTCTTAGCGATAGTGAAGGACTTAGCGATGGATGTAAACTTTGTTATTTCTAAGTCTTCATTTGCTATGGCTCTTTGTCTATTAGCGATAGAGATACACTTAGCGATAGAGATATTTGTTCTAGTGTTCTGCTAAGTTTCCATCTGTTTATAGTTGAACCTTTCATTAGCAATATTTCTTTATTCTAGCGATAGTGATCTGTTACCTATCAGATATTACTTGTTTAATTCAAAGGTAACTTACACTCTATTTACTTATGTTATTTATGGGGCCAGTCCTCATCAAAACTTAAGATTCTAACACACTTACAGGCTGATACGTAAGTATTTTCTTTGTTGGTCATTTTGAATAAGTGTGCTTGCTGTATGCCTAAATATGGTACTATCCTTGCAGGGATTCTTGTGGTGTTCATGTTCTATCATGGTTACAGGGTTGGGATGGTTTGGAGTATGATGGAGGGTACACGATGTCAAAGTATTCCAATGATGATATCTATGAAATTAAGGTTGAATGTCTCTAATGGCTGATAAGCTCCTATATTTCATACAAAATCATCATGTTTTAGCCCACACTTGTGAATAATTTTGTGAATAAAATGGTGAAAAGAAAACAAAAGCTAAATGAAAAAGAGGGCAAAGAAAGATCTTTGATTTGGATGAAATTTGGAGCTTAATGATTTTATATATTTGTGTTAATTGTAGAACTCATCAACCCTCTTTCTTTCCTATATAGGAGGAGGTGGACAAGTGAAAGAAATTAAGAAAGAACCAAAGCAACCAAAGAACAGAGAAGCAAAGAACTGAAGCAATGGACCAGAAACATGGTGAGCTCACCGTGAGGTCACCACGGCGAACTCAAGGCGAGCTGATAACACTTCTGCCTCCCAAGTCAGGCTGGCTCGCCGTGGCTTCGCCAGGGCAAGTCCACAGCGAAAATACCAAATATTGCGCATTTTGATTAAAATAGCTAACTGAAATGGGATAAAAGAGTTTTTCTTAAGGAATGAAGGGAGAGAACACACTTAGGGCATATTTTAGGAGTCTTGGAGCTTGAAGAGAGAGAGGCTTAGGAAGTGCTAGGAATCTTGGACGACCTTGGAGAGATTCAAGTTTTATACATCTTGGTTTCCTTTCTCCTTCCTTCTTGTCCCTTTTGCTGTCATGAACTCCATCTTAATTTTGATTTTCGTTTTTTTATCTTTCCATGTGTAACTAAAACCCTATTCTAGGGTTTCTTTGAACCATTTAATGGATAGAACTTTGTATTTCCTTTCTTTGATGCATTAAATGAATTATTATATGTGGATATTCATCTTGCTCTTATTTGTATAAGTGTTTGATCACCACTTGATTTGTTAAATGAAATATGACTTGAGAGAGAGTATTTTGTTTTAGAACTTGGGTGAAATCATGTTAGACTTGAAGTTTATGGTTTTAAATGGATGGTTAGTTGGAAATATAGAGATATAATTACCAACCTAACATTGTCCATAGGAGGTTGGTGGAGTATTTATGACTGGCATTAATTGCGGCAAGAGGTTGTGCAATTAATGCAAGTAGAAATTTGATTTTGACTTGAGAAAGCTTTTTCAAATGAAATTGAACCTTGGGCTCACACATTAATTCATTAGATTGCTAAAAAGAAAGGAATTTGCTAGTTCATGAAGTTAAATGGGGATAAGTAACCCTAGTCCTTATCCATTCTTATTAAGTGTTTTCTACATCATCTTTCTATTTTATAACTTTTTGTGACTAAACCTTAAATATAAGTAGACCCCTTATATAAATGTTTTACATGTTAAATCTTCAAAACCGAAATTTGCTTTAGCTCAACTTAATTTAATTTACTAAGCCTTCTATTTGATCATATTTGTAATCAAATCCCTGTGGGAACGATACTTTCTTATCACTTTATTACTTTGCGTTACCTGTGCACTTGCGGTGCGAATAGTGGCTCATCACACACAAGAACAACTTGCATAGTCACAATGTCCTTCGTAAGGTGGAAGACATCTTTTAGGCCTTCATGTTAGTAACAGCTTTTTGACTTTGTGTAACAACTTTTAGGCCTTCTGTAAAATGTATGGTCCTTACTAAATGTCAACATTTTGGGTTGTAACAACTTTTGGGCTGTTTGTAACAACTTTTTGACCATGCATAACAAGTTAATGGGAACCAGTCACAAATCATTACCAATATTTGTTTGAGTGTGAGCAGAAGGATAAAAGAAAATGGGACTGCCCTTATGACAACTTTTGGGCAGTCTGTAACAACGTCTTGGCCATTCGTGACAAGTTTTTGAGCACAACTGACAATGTGTGAAAATTTCAACTACTAACAACTTTTGGCTGGCTCTAACAACTTCTTGGCCTTTAGTCACAAGGTTCTGGGCACTAGTCACAAGTCATTTGATTTAATTTCTATTACTTTGTTTTGTAACAGAAGGTTAAAAGAAAATGGGATTACCATCGTGACAACTTTTGGGCAACCCGTAATAAGTTATTGGGCACAACTGACAATGTGTAAAAGTTTTAAGTACTGACAACTTTTGAACTATCTTTAACAACCTTCTGACCATACGTAACAAGCTATTAGGCACCAGTCACAAGTCATTTAATTTCTATTAATTTGTTTCTTAACAGAAGGACAAAAGAAAATGGGATTGCCATCGTGACAACTTTTGGGAAACTCGTAACAAGTTATTGGGCATTAGTAACAAGTTATTGGGCACAACTGACAATGTGTAAAAGTTTTAAGTACTAACAACTTCCGGGCTGTCTTTAACAACCTTCTGACCATGCGTAACAAGTTATTGGGCACCAGTCACAAGTCATTTAATTTCTTGAAAGTTGAATTTTAGAACAAGGATAACTGAAAGTGGGTTTGCTTCGTCACAACTATTGGGCAACTCGTAACAACTTATTGGCCTTTAGTAATAAGTTATTGGGCACCCGTCACAAGTCTTTAATTTCTTTAATGTCACACTTTTAGTACAAGGATAACAGAAAATGGGATTGCCTTCGTCACCTGCAACAAGATTATGACTAACACACATATACAACACAACCTTATCATTATAACAATGTTTGGCCTGTCCATAACAACCTTCTGCGCATTTATAACAATGTTTTGGGCAATCATAACAAGTTTTATAACAGAATCAGTTATAACAGAAGCATTTCACATTTGTCATTAATCATCACTTACCATTCATGGACAACTTACTTGCCATTCAGCACTAGTTACAATTCATGGACAAGTAGTCCAACAAAAAATTAGCCACCATATACTAGTTTCACACCCACTATGAACTAATGTTGTATCATCAAAGCACACTATAAATTTCATGGTTATTCCCCTAGCTTCTTCTCCAATAATTGATGCTACAATTGTTCTCAATTCTCCATAAGTAGTGGCTTCCTTTATGGTTCTTGATATGGTACTACCCCCGACGTGTTGCATCTCACCTTCTTCACCATTTATAAATTGTCCACCCATTTGCAACAAACATATTACATGCTTCCCTGATGTGCCCGTCATCTTCTCATTCATCCTACACAGGAAAATTGTTATTCACAGGTAAATGACTAGATATAACGACTTAATAAGCATTTGTAACAAATTTATATTAAAGTAGTGAAAACACCTTATTAAAATCCAACACATTGGTGGTAACCCAACAAAGCTTCAACCGTTTACTTTACCCCTATGTTGGAACAAAATAATAGTGCACAAAACCCATCCCCAATAAAATTCATTCAAAATTTCAATTGTCTTTCAGAATGTTGTTATTTTCAACTGAATGACCTGCAATAACAATTATTTGAGCATCTGACGACAATAGAAATTTTAACTGATGTGGAAACCGAAAAAGCTACAGCATTTTCAGATTTCCCCTGTTTTTGGATGGAAAACAGAGCTTATCACCCCTAAACATAGCACCAACCCAAACCCTCATCAACAACAAATGAGAAACCAACTTACATAATAAGAACAACAAAAAATGACTATGGTTTGCATATAAGCATGTCTTTTATGTTCAAACATTAAACCAAAATTAGATTTATATAGAAAGTTTTGACCTTTGTTTTAAAACATTCACCCCAAATCACATTCCTAACAAACATGGGAAACTGATTTTCTCAACATACCACTAGTTGAAGAGACAAATACAAATTGAATCCATGATTTTAGTTCGATGAAGATGGAAAATGGATGAAGGAGTTTTCTTATTGAGTGCTCTCCTTCCCTTTGAGTGAGAGTGATGTTGCTGCTTGCTGGAAATGAGAGAGATGGTGAGTGAGAGTGATTGTGTTTGTTTTGGTTAATTATGTTAGAATCTTAAGTTTTGATGAAGACTGATCTCATAAATAGCATAAGTAAATAAGCGTAAGTTACCTTTGAATTTATAAGTAAAAAATATGTTAGGTAACAAATCACTATCACTAGAGCTAGAACCTATCGCTAATAGATAAAAAGGTATAGCAAGTGAAGACTTAGAAATAACAAGGTTAATATCTATCGCTAAGTGATTCACTATCGCTAGAAGTTCATAGATAACATGGACTCATTAAGAACATGAATAAATAAAAGGAAGAATAACTAGCTGATCAATGAACCATGTCCTTGAGCAAATGAAATCAGCTACCGAAAATAAGTTGAGCTATCAGAATACCTCATAAACTTATAGCTAGTGCCTGAGCAAATGAGTTAACTAGCGATAACATAGTTGCTAGCGCTAACAGTTTTATCTATCGATAGTAGGATACCTGGAGTTACTCTTGAATGTCCATATAACAGTATCCTTAAGCTAATCAACTAGCGATAATGGAATTAGCTATCGATAGAGAATGCTTTGAAAATACTTTAGCTGGTATATTGTCTCTATCTCTTTGAGCTAATGAAATACCCTATCGATAATATCCATTGCATGAGTATTTGTTTCATTTAACAACTAAAGTGCAGGATTCACACTGTCAAGATAGCGATAGCAAATCATGCTAGCGCTAATGAAAAAGCTGACATACAAGTACAGTGGCAGGTAGCAGCAGGATAACGTTACTCACAGTCTCTGTCTCTCCTATCTTATCCTCTGCAAAATCAGTTGAAGCATGAAAAGAAAGAAAAGGTGCTAACGGCTAGTTCTCCAAGTCTCCAACGGATAGAAAAATATATCACCATATATAAAGACTTGAAGATTTCAGAATTAAGAGCGCCCGAATATACTAAGCATTTTTCATGAGAGATGATGCGAGATGAAAACAAGAGGCTCTGCTCAGAGTATTAGATATATTTTAGTGAGCCCAGAAATGATGAATTAATTGAGTTAGAAAAATAGAGCTAGAGCTCACATTGTCAGAATTGATAAGCTCTAGAATTATAGTTTCATCATATATTCATCTGTACTTAAGTGTGTATCAAAATCAGTTCATTAAGTGAACATATTTATTGAAATCCTCTATTGTTTGAGGTTGTTCTGAAAGCTTGGTGCTTTAGAACAGGGATATTACCTTACAGGTAGTAAGGGGGAGTGTTTAGAGGGATTCTAAACTCTGTAAAGGTTGGCAAGTGAACCTGTGTTCGTAAAACCTGTGGTAGGCTTCTCTTGTGCCAGGATTAAACAAGAGGATAGTGGAAATCTCAGGTGGAGCTTGAGGACTGGATGTAGGTCTGAGTTGACTGAACCAGGATAAATTCTGTGTGCATTATCTCTTTCCTTAACTCTCTTAGTTTCCAGCATACCAAAACTATTTTCAGTATATTTCATGTTTGGAAAATATTCTCTGTGATAAATCTTAAAAAGGTTTCAAAGATTGACATCGCTTGTATTTTTATTTAAAGAAACAGAAGTTTTTATTCTATCACCCAATTCACCCCCCTCTTGGGTAATAGCCAGCACTCACAATTGGTATCAGAGCGGGTCACTTGTTTAAAGGATCCAACAATCTCAAGTGAAAAGATCATGGCTGTTTTTGGGTGTAACATGTTTTCTGAAGGTTTTGATTTCACTGTTCCACCTTTTCTCGAAAATATAGATTTTTCATTTTGGAAAGCTAGAATGAGAAGTTTTATAAAATCATTGGATTATCATATGTGGAATGTTTTCATACATGATTTTGATTTCAAACCAAGAAAGAATTGGACTGAAAAAGACAAGAAAATGTTTTCCTTAAACATTAGAGCTATGCAAATTCTCCATAAAGGCTTGACTGAAAAAGATTTTCAGAAAATCAAATTTTGCTCTAATGCTAAAAATATTTGGGATACACTCGAATCCATGTATATCACTAATCATATTGTTGAAACTGAAAGTGTTGACAGCTCATCTGAATTACAAAGTTGCACATCTATGGTTGATGAGCAATTGGAAGCTGAAATTGAGGAAGGAGAAATCATAGAGCCCTTCCAAGATTCAATCAACACAGAAGGTCAAGAAAAGGATGACTGCCAAGAGCTCTACCTGAACGAGTCTGATCAATCATTCTCTGGAGCTCAAGATGCAGCTATGGTATACAATTTCAAATCCTGCGTTTTTTAGAAAAACAATTTTGATCTACATAAAACTGATTTACTTCCTATCACAGATCATATTTCAAGGATTGAAAATGTTTTAAATCATGCTGGAAAATGCTTTGGGAAGAAAGATCATTTGAATGAAAACAATTTGTGTTTGCACTTCTCTGATCATCACAATAATTGCATAAAATCTCATGTTGTACATCATTCTATTATTTGCTATTATTGTGGTAAATCTGGTCATATTTCTCACACATGCAGCATTAGAAGAAATTCAAATGTGAGAAATAAATTTGTTTGGGTTCCAAAAGGACAGGTAAGGTCCAATACTAACACTGAAGGACCCAAGTTCAAATGGGTACCAAAATGTCCATTTAGTGCTTTATGTATGCAAATAAATTCTAGAAGAAATGGACATCATGATACAAAGACAACAGAGAAGAATCCAAGAGTTTTTCATACTTCAAGAAAAAGATTCACAGAATCTATATATAGGAGAACTCAGGGAAAAGCCACTGTTGCTACATATGGTTCAGATCATAGAAAGCAGTACACAATCACACGAAGAGCATGTTCCACCTCAAGAATGAGCTACAACAAAGTGCCATTCAATTATCTTGAGGAAAACAGGAGAAATAGAACTCCTCATTCATCAAGAAGAAGAATCTTGAATTCTACTTCACATAAGAGATCTCTGCAACCCAGAACCAAGCATGTCAGAACCACTTGGTGAAATCCACTATCGCTAGCATATGCAGAACAGAGCTAAGATTGAATTGATTGTCATCAAGAGCTCTATCGATAGCAACTCTCGTTACCGATAGCAATGTTTTACCTATTCAAGTGCAGATATGGTGATATCATTCTTACCCTATCTTAAATGAATATAATATTGTTTGGATTATGAATGATTGTTCCTTTTCATTAGCAATCAATTTTTTGAACTATCTGGCAGATTGCTATATGATTAATTGAAATTGTGCATAGTATTATCTTATGAGGAATCTCTGAAATGAAATTCGAATTTGTTTAAATTTTAGATCAGCATGTTTATAAGAAGTGCATTCATATGTTTTGAAAAACATGTTGGATTTGGATAAATTTTGAAAACTGAAAGATAAAGTTGAAAATGCTACAATTCGACCTCATAAGATGATTTCCAAATGCATGTATTATCATTATGGGAAGAATTGCCAAATTAAGTTAATTTGCATAAAATTTCAGATATTAGTATCTAAATTTATTTTTGTCACCTCCCTGCACAATTAACAACTATCTTGCTCTATAGAATTTGTTCAAATGTTAAATCTTAAGTTTTGCAACTCTGATCCATCGATAGTGAGCTCCACTATCGCTAGCTATGTGCAGAGCAAAAGCTTGAGGCAAGATTGGAATCACTAGCCAAAAGCATTATCGATAGCAAAGTCAGCTATCAATAGATGGAAGGAGTAAGTAGAGTGAAATCTAAATCACTTGCTCAGCGTGGGATCATGCCTGCTAGCTATAGCTGATCATATTAGTGATAGCAAGTCACTTGCACAGGTCAGAATACGAAATATCAGTTGATGTACGTCACACATGGTAAAACCCTAAACTCTAAAACTTATAAAGGTGGATCATTTTGCATCTGCATTCATTTTGCATTCATTCTCTTCTACTCCAAACACTGTCTGAGTACTCTCTGAGCATTTTCGAAAACATTTTTGCATCCCTAAAAACCCTAATCCAGCAATGGCCAAAACCAAATTTCCAAATATGAGTGATCTTGAGACTACCTCTAGCGCTAAACCCTCTTCCCAATCCGCTAGAAAGAGGTCCAGAACCCAGAAAAGTGTGTCATTCTCAAAAGAGGTGATTGAATCAGGCCAGAAGCGTCAAAAGCGAACTTCCACAGATCTGTCTTACGCATCAGAACCTCTAGAAGCTCCCAGCTCCTTCTTTGCAGAGAAAGGAACCCTATATAGGGCAGCAGTTTGGGTAGATTTGAAGTATTTCAAGGAGCAGGGCTTTGACTTAGACGCTTGGTTACTGCCATACCAGAACTGGGTGAGTGTGAAGAATGCTTATAATGAAGACGTTCTGAGATCCTTCTACTCAAACCTGAAAGTTATCCCAGTTTACAAGAAAGGGCTTCTAAGGGACGTATCCTTTGAAGCCACTATCAGAGGGAGAAGTTTTGGTTTTGGCTGGTCTACTATCAACAACATGTTGGGAATTTCTGGGGCAGATTATAACAAGTGGTTCATGACTGAGCAATATACAGATGAAGAACTTGCTGAAATATATGAGACTTCATCTAAGAAGCCTGCAGATATGCCTGTGCTCAATCGAATCCTTCACTACGTGTATACCACACTCATGACTCACAAGTCTGGGAACTTCAGCAGTTTTGCCAAGATTGACAATCCTTGGTTGGCCAATCTCATCCAGAAGATACCCTTAAATCCAGGTCAAATAGTGTGTATGGAATTGCTGCGATTCATGTCTGAAAAATCTGCCAAGGCTCCTCTTCTATACCCTCAGTTGATCTCTTTACTTCTCGAGTATTCCAAAATCAAGTCTATCGGGGATGGAGAGAATAAGAAATGCAAGCAAGTCACAATCTCCACCCTGAAGAGGATGGGGATCTCAATTGGCCTAGTCAAAGGAACTTCTGGCTCTAAGTCTCAAGCCTCTCATGTCTTTGCCTCGTCTGCTCAGCCTGACTTACAAGAAGAAGAAGCCCAATCCAGAAGAGCTCCACCTCTTCCTCCTGTTGTAAATCAAACTTCAATTTTTTCCAAGGAAGCTGTGGAGGAAATAGTCTTCAGGCTCTCTGCCGAGTTTGCTTTTGCTCTGAATGCACAAAAAGAGGAATTGCTAAAGCATATCCAGGAGCTTCAGGCTCAAGTAAGGAATCTAGAAGATAGTCTTTGCATTGCCCCGGTTAATGATCATCAAGGTACATCATCATCACCACCACTCTCACCTATTCTACACTCTCCCATACACCTTCCAAATCCCTCTTCTACTTCATCTCACTCACCCCTTCATTCACCAAATCATTCTTCTACTCCCTCTTTTTCTCCCAGTCCCCCACATTCCCCTCTCTGTTATCACTCACCTTCTAATTCCTCTTCCAAACACTCATCTTCAACCCCTTCTACTTCTTCTCTTCATCTTTCTTATTACCCCTCTCCTTCCACCTTCACACATCCTAGCAATAGCCCTCATTCTCGAGCCCAAACACCTACACCCTCACCTTCAATCACTTCTAGCTCTTCCCTTCATCTCTGTAATTATCCATCTCCTCCCACCTTCAAACATGCTAGCGATAGCCCCCATTCGCAAGCCAAAACACTTGCACCTTCACCACATTCCAATCAGCCAACTCCTCCAGACACTCCTATCGCTAATCCCTCCCCTAACGCTAGCCCACAAACACAAGCCTCACCCTCAAAAACCAAAGCCCCAACACCACCAGCAATCCCTATCGCTAGCCCTTCTTCTAGCGATAGCACCCATCCCTCACCACCAATCCAACCAACCTCTATCGCTACCACAAGCCCTCCCTCTCCTCCCATCTCTTCCCAAAATCCTGATCAACCCTCTTTTCTGACCCTTGTTTACGATGATGACAAAAAGAGGGAGAAACATGTAGAGAAAAATGTGGAGCAGATTCTGAAGGATCCCATCATAGTAGAAGAAGCTAAGAAAGTTATCAGATAAATTGCACGCTGCTACATGGAGTCAGAGGATCACAGAACCCCTCCTCCGCAAGAAAAGGCTCAAGCTCCTCCAGAAAAGAGAAAAAGTCAAGTTTCAGCTGAAAGTCTGAAAGGGAAAAGGACCAAGAGAAAAGCAAGGAAAGAAATTTCCTTCAAGGTCACTCCCAAGACCCCAGAAGTTTCTTCAGCCAAAGCTCCAAGAATAAAAATGACAGCCCCAAAGCCAAAATCCAAAGCATCTGAAAAGCTGTCTCTCCCTCCAGATTTGTCAAAAGAAGACAAGAAAGTAATAGCTGAGATCTTAAGGCAAGATAAGAAAGAAGCAGCTAAGGCCAAGAGGGAAGCTGATAAGGCAGACAAGAAAGCCATAGCTGAGATCCTAAGGCAAGATAAGAAAGAAGCAGCTAAGGCCAAGAGGGAAGCTACTGAGGCAGATAAGAAAGCAATAGCAGCACTCTTAAGGCAAGACAAGGAGGAAGCCAAAAAGGAAAAGTCAGAAGAAGATAAGATGGCTGAATGGAAGGCTGCTTATGTAGCAAGAAAGGCTAAGCTGGATGCATGGAAAGAAAAATATGAGGAGCAGAAAAAGGCTGAAAAGGTGCCTGTTCTTAAAGAAAAGTCAATAGCCACTTCTCGCCCTCGCAGAATGTTAAAAGAAGAAAAGAAAAGGGCTGAAAAAGAGGCTGCTAACAAGAAAGCCCTTGAAGAGGCTGAGAGAAAGCTCAAAGAAGCCCTTGAGAAAAAAGCTGCTTTTGAAGCAAGAAGGAGGGCAAGAATAGAGAGAAATGCAGAGGTTGCTGCTCAAAGGGCAGAAGAGAGAAGAAGAAATGAAATTTCTCAAGGAAAACAGGTGTGGAATATAAGAGAAGATTTCACAAATCAAAGGGTGGCTCTTCAGGCATTTCCATCAGAGAACATGTTCAGAAAATTGAAGAAGAAAGAGTTAAGGGTGGTCCCAAGAGCATTGACCAAGACAAATTCTTCTACCCAGACTCTGAGCTATCTGACGATCCTGATAAGGAGTACATTGCCACAGCCTCTGGAGCGAATTTTGAAAATAACTACACCCTAACCTTTAGAAATTTCTCTGAATACAAATCATACGTAGCCTCTTCTGATGACCCACCTCTTTTAGATTGCATGCTAGATATTCCTCCTATACCATTCATGCATGATTTTAATGACTCTGATTCTGAAAAGGAATATTCTGAGGGTATTATTATTCATACTGACCCTAACTGTTTACCCTGATGTATTGCAATAATATTACTTATTGTTGATTTGAATATGTTTTATCTTACATACTTTTACTTATGTTTTGTCATCATAAAAAAAGGGGGAGAATGTTAGAATCTTAAGTTTTGATGAAGACTGATCTCATAAATAGCATAAGTAAATAAGTGTAAGTTACCTTTGAATTTATAAGTAAAAAATATGTTAGGTAACAAATCACTATCGCTAGAGCTAGAACCTATCGCTAATAGATAAAAAGGTATAGCAAGTGAAGACTTAGAAATAACAAGGTTAATATCTATCGCTAAGTGATTCACTATCGCTAGAAGTTCATAGATAACATGGACTCATTAAGAACATGAATAAATAAAAGGAAGAATAACTAGCTGATCAATGAACCATGTCCTTGAGCAAATGAAATCAGCTACCGAAAATAAGTTGAGCTATCAGAATACCTCATAAACTTATAGCTAGTGCCTGAGCAAATGAGTTAACTAGCGATAACATAGTTGCTAGCGCTAACAGTTTTATCTATCGATAGTAGGATACCTGGAGTTACTCTTGAATGTCCATATAACAGTATCCTTAAGCTAATCAACTAGCGATAATGGAATTAGCTATCGATAGAGAATGCTTTGAAAATACTTTAGCTGGTATATTGTCTCTATCTCTTTGAGCTAATGAAATACCCTATCGATAATATCCATTGCATGAGTATTTGTTTCATTTAACAACTAAAGTGCAGGATTCACACTGTCAAGATAGCGATAGCAAATCATGCTAGCGCTAATGAAAAAGCTGACATACAAGTACAGTGGCAGGTAGCAGCAGGATAACGTTACTCACAGTCTCTGTCTCTCCTATCTTATCCTCTGCAAAATCAGTTGAAGCATGAAAAGAAAGAAAAGGTGCTAACGGCTAGTTCTCCAAGTCTCCAACGGATAGAAAAATATATCACCATATATAAAGACTTGAAGATTCCAGAATTAAGAGCGCGCGAATATACTAAGCATTTTTCATGACGAGATAATGCGAGATGAAAACAAGAGGCTCTTCTCAGAGTATTAGATATATTTTAGTGAGCCCAGAAATGATGAATTAATTGAGTTAGAAAAATAGAGCTAGAGCTCACATTGTCAGAATTGATAAGCTCTAGAATTATAGTTTCATCATATATTCATCTGTACTTAAGTGTGTATCAAAATCAGTTCATTAAGTGAACATATTTATTGAAATCCTCTATTGTTTGAGGTTGTTCTGAAAGCTTGGTGCTTTAGAACAGGGATATTACCTTACAGGTAGTAAGGGGGAGTGTTTAGAGGGATTCTAAACTCTGTAAAGGTTGGCAGGTGAACCTGTGTTCGTAAAACCTGTGGTAGGCTTCTCTTGTGCCAGGATTAAACAAGAGGATAGTGGAAATCTCAGGTGGAGCTTGAGGACTGGATGTAGGTCTGAGTTGACTGAACCAGGATAAATTCTGTGTGCATTATCTCTTCCCTTAACTCTCTTAGTTTCCAGCATACCAAAACTATTTTCAGTATATTTCATGTTTGGAAAATATTCTCTGTGATAAATCTTAAAAAGGTTTCAAAGATTGACATCGCTTGTATTTTTATTTAAAGAAATAGAAGTTTTTATTCTATCACCCAATTCACCCCCCTCTTGGGTAATAGCCAGCACTCACAAATTATAAGGAGGGTAAAAGGGTCATTTGGGTTTGGAACATATTAAAAATCAGGTCCCTTGGGACCCTACTTTAATTTGAGCATTTAGTGGGACTTCTCCTATATTATGTGTCCTACAATGGACCTCTAATTAATTTTCCCTTTCAGTTTCTAAAAGTCAAAGATTTTAGGGATTTTACAATACTAATCCTTCACTTCCTACACTTCCTCTTGAACGACATTGTGGACTTTTGGGACTTCCTTGAAAGCTCTTTGGTATGCTTGGGAAATAATTTGGGTTAAGATAGGTAAGTTTGGAAGAGATTTTATCTTCATACCTTGGTTATTCTCCATTCTCTTCTCCTTACTCTTGTTCATTGTTTGTGCTGATATTTGTGTATTTTACTTTTGGATTTCTTGCATAGCAGAAGCTAACAACTTTGCTCTATGATTAGTTTGAATTATTGTATCGATCAAGTACTCTTTTCCCCTTTGTATTTGTGATTAATGATTTATTGTTGATTGATCACCAATGAAATTGTTGGGATCACTTAATGATTGATGTTAGAGAGGGCTAAGTTGAGTGAAGAACTCTGAACTTAAAATTTGTAAGTTGCATAGATTGTTTTGTTAATTAGATAGATATATACTCATTAACCTCACATAGTACATTATGCGATTTGTAATGAGAATTGAGGTTTAATTAATTGATTGAGAAATCAAGGAATCAATTGAATCATACATCTATTTGGAGACTTGAAAGAGCACTTATGTGTAACTTATTAGTATTCTTGGCTAGCATGCATATTAAGACTAATATGTGGTGGGGAATCAATTGGGTGCTCTTGAAATACACGGGGGATAAATAATCCTAAGTTTCGTTTAATCCTTGAAGTAATTGAATAATTTGTTTTTATTTTCCTAAAATTTAATTTCCCCTCAATCTTGATTATTTTAGTAACTCAAATTGGGAAAAGTGTGATAACTTCTACTTGACCAGGTTTTAGAACAAAATCCTTATGTGAATGACACTCTACTTATCACTTTATTATTTGGTAAGATCCTTGCACTTGCTTCACGAAAATTATTATTCTTTGTAAAAGCCCACTTACTCCCAAGTCCCAACTACCATCTTTCAACCAGGTAATGTGTGATCTTCCAAATATGGGTTTTATATGTAATTCCCTTAGCTCTTCAACAACCATGTCTCGCCAATTCGGATCACAATTTTCTTCCTCCACTAAAAAAAAGCTTTCAGCGACAACTTTCGTCATTGCTGAAAGCTAAAACATCGCTGAAAGATTTTATAGGTGACAAAAGGTCACCACAAAGCAATCGTCTATGCAAATGCCACTGAAAGTATAGGCGGTAACGAAGAGAAGCTTAAAGAATTAGCGATGACTAATTTGTTGCCGTTGAAGCTAATATTCAGTGGCTACTTTTTTTTCATCGCTGAAGCCAACCTATGAGTCAGCGGCGACTTTTTGCTTTTTGCCGTCGCTGAAGTTAGGATTAAACAGCGATAGAAGTTGTCACTAATATTTCCGTCTCAACATTTTTTTATGGATAACTACAAAACAAACACCTACTGACTCATGTCAGTAGTAAGCAAATCAACAATAAATTCAGGACTTAAGGATAAAAAAGTCATCCCACTAAGACTATTCAGGGCCCTTTTAGCCAGCGAATCCGCAACCATATTTGACTGGGTGCAGTTTCCATGCTCAGCCAAGATAGGCAGAGACCTGCTCGTCCCACAGCGCACCGTTTTACTAATAGAAGAATCAATCTCAGGCGTCCGTGTTTGATCTCAGCCATTAATTTCCTCCCATTTAATTAAATCACAAATATATCCCCTTTCTAGATCCAACCCCATTGTCCACCGGTCTTGCTCAGCCCCTTCTGGTAATCCACTGAAACAATGGCACGAAATTCACCAAAGTGGGAATCATGGTTACCCAATTTGAAAGTCGCATTCAATGGCCAAGAGACCTTGTCCCTCCCAAAACCCTCCTCATCGATTAGTGCCAGGCACCCTAAGATCTGTCATTCTCTCACAGGTTCTTTCTTCTTTTTCCATATTCTTCTTATTTTTTTATTTTTTGTTTTCTATTCATTAGCTTGGAAATTTTGTAAGATATGAGCATAAGACGAATCTTGCTTGCTGATTGTGTGTGGCCTAATAGTGCGATATTCCTTATTGTGTAGAGTGCGATTTTTATTTTCAGGATCTCTATGCATGTTTTGTATGTTATTTACAATTCGACTTTATGCATAGTCTCAAGAGCTCCAAACAAAAAAAAACGGAAAGAAACTTGGACATAAAATTGATAAAAATTAATAGCTTTATGAAACATTTTTTAAATGTTAGGCGTCAATTCTGCTAGAATGAAACCAATGGTATGTAGTTAAATGCATCTTTTAATGTTATTAAATTAAAACTAAATTGGGTGGATTCTTTCTGAAGGCTAATTAATGTCTCAGATTTTCTAACTATTATTCTAACAGATATTGAGAACTAAATCCTTAGAACATCTGAATGTTGGTGGTATAGTTATCATGGACAAACATTGTTTGCCATTGCCACAAGTTGTCCAAAGTTGGAGGTAAATTATACAAACTGAACTTTAGGTTTTGTCTGACCAAGAATCTCTAAGTTATCCCCTTTTCTTGTTTTCTTTTCCCAATAAGAATGGAGAAAAAGAAAGCATTTTATTACATTCACCCAATTAGTCATTCATTAATCTGATCATCATTCATCACTGGCTAAAAAGGATAGCGTCTGATATTTTTTTATTTTTCATGACTTTCAGTCCATTGTACTGTGGGGTTGCCATCATGTTACTGAGAGTAGGTTGTTGCTACAATTTAATTCAATAGAATGGTTTATTATCAACTACAAAAAGCTCAAGGACTGAGTTATACAATGCCAGTCATTGTTAAGGATAGTCTGACTGAGTGCATTGATTCCATAATATAAGTTGAGTGTCAAATCTTGTATATTTCTTTCCTCGAGTGAATTTTGATTCCCTTTCTGCACTTTTAACTTTGCCATTCTCAGATATTGAATGACATGACCAATTAATGTCCCTGTTTTTCTAAATTTCCTGCACTGTGTATTCATTGTAATTCCTACACTGTGAATGTAGGTAAAAAGAAAGAAAGCTTCACATGCTAGCATTATATAACCTGTTTACAGCATCTATTTGCATAACAATATCTATGTTTTATCAACTTGACAGCAATACATCCATTTGATAGTTTGACATACATCACTTGGAAACTAACAAAAATTGCATAACATTGATTTGGACATGTGGTTCAGTTAGAGGATTGAAGCAAAGCAAACACCATTATACAGCAATGTGTCCTTTCTGCTGTGCAAAAATTCAGAAACTATCTACTAAAGCAAAGTTGACAAAATATGAAGTCTATGCTGTCACCAAAAGCCAAAATTCAATAGTTGTCCTGTGTAATGCTACCACCAAAAGCCAAAAACAATACCATGTGTATTTCACTATCCTGTATGAAGGGAAAATTATGTATTTAGTTAGGCTTGTAAGTTGTATAAGTTGTAAAGAGATTGTACAAAACCAGATTGTAGAGAGATTATGTATGAGAACCCAATTGTATACGATATTATTGAAAAGAATAAAACATTATGTCTATGCAAATTATGTGTATCTACTTTTTATGCATTACCTTGTGTGTGGTTTGCCATAAGATTTATGGGCTCAAGTTATGAAATTTGTGTGCCTTATGCCTACATTTGCAAATGTTAGTGCTTGTAACATCAAATATAAATTAGTAGTAATCAATTTATTGATGCATACCATCAATAAGCTTGTAAATGACTGTGATATAGAGAGTGGACAAAAAAGTTGTGATGGTGGAACTGAAAATGAAGATGTTGGATCTTGTGTTTGTGCAAGTTGTGTTGGATCTTCTAAGCATAAAATTGTTAAAACTTGAGTTGGTGTATCTTCTATTTTATCAACCTTCCTTCTTTTCTTTTGTGATGAAGCCTCTTCTTTTTTCTTAAATTTCTTCTTAGATGATGAAGCATATTGAGAATCCTACAAAAAAGTAGATATAATTACAAAATAAGTAATACTTTCTTTTTTCATTGTATGTAAATTAAAATGTAATACCTTCGATGTGACTTCTCTTCTTATTTTTCTATTCTTCTCTGACCAACTTTTGTAGCGTCTGTTTCTTGATTTTCCTTCTCTCTTTTTGAATTCCTTTGGCATATTTTGTTGCTCTATGATTGGTTCATGAGGATCATTTTCATTACCATCAGGAATCTCATTTTCTAACTCAATGATACATCTCTCAACACGAGTAAATCCCTCAAGAGTATTAGAAGCCTTTGTTGCCAATCTTACCATTCTACTCATTAGTCGGTTGTATTTTCTTGTTCTGTCAAGTCTAGGATCTACTTGTATCTCATTTCCTTTGATATCACGTACAACCCCTTTTCTAGCTTCTTTGGTCCCCCGCTTGAGAATATATTGCTCCGGCATAACTCTTATATCTTTGGACTCGTATAATTTCAATGCATGGCAACACATTATCCCAGTGGTTTCAAACTTCCGACAATTGCAAAAAACTTCATGTGTATCGGGGTTAAACACAATTTTCCATTCCCCCTCTTCACCTATCATTTGGGCTGTGTATACAAAAACCGATTCTCTCTCAACACATTCAGTTAACTCCACAGAGAATTAGAGGTCCCATTGTTCTTGGAACATGTCAAAGATAGTAGGGGTATAATATTGTATGACTTGACACAACATGGGTGCACTCTGATTAACCATCCTTGGTATCTTTTCAGTGATTCATACTCAAGTTGGACTTCCTTGTATCGCTTCTTTGCTACAATTTTGTCAAACCTTTTGAGGAACCGATTCATGTCTAATTTAGGTTTTGTACATCTCTTCACATCAGCATTCACACTTTCACTAATTTGTGTGCTTCTCATGCCTAGTGTGAAAACATCCTTCATATAGCACCTGGCCCATTTCTCCTTAATGTTATAAGTAGAGTTCAACCACCCATTTTCATGAACATTGTAAGAAGATAGTAATTCACCCCATGCTTCTTCAAACTTATCTGCTTGGACATAATCAAACATGCATTTCTTAAAGTCGGTCAAGAAGTGTGAGCCTCCTTTCATCATGGTGAATAATCGCTACTGAAGACAACTATCATGGTGACGATAGATGTCATTGTTGAAGATGAATTCTTTCATAGTCGCTGTTGAAGTTTGTACCTTCGGTGGCTACAATTTGAAGTCACTGCAGAAAGTCATACTTTTAGCGGCGACATTTTAATCTCCGCCAAAGGGGATTTTGTTTTAGTGGTGACTTTATTTTTCACTGCTGAAAGTCATACTTTCAACAATGACTTTAAATGTCGCCACTAAAATTAGGCATTTTTTTGTGCTAAATGCCTTATGGCAAGTTTTCTTAATCAAGTTTTGTAACAAGACTCTGCATAGATGGTAATAATCTATCATATGAAACAAAATTATTAATAGGATGTTGAGTGCATTATTGTACCCCTTTTCTCACTAAAACTTGCAATCGAAGGTCATCAGAACTTGGAGTCATTGTTGAGGATTGACTTCGCTCAGCATTAGTGAGCCCTTTAGACTGTGGCATTGTGCCTATCTTAGAGTTTCACCTAGCAGGTCCACGTTCTTCACTACTTTGGGAACAAAATATAACTGCAATGGTTTCCTATCTTAGATTGTCCCTATCATATTCAGTGTCACGTTCAGTGACATGAGTCTCTAGGTAGGGAATTGGGTTTTTTAATTATAATTTATTTATTATTTTTAATTAATTTTAATCAAATTTTTATATCTATATAATTTAATTATTTATATTTTATAAAAAAAGATAGGGAAAATGTTAATTAAGATGAACGGAGTTCATCACAAAAATGTGGTACATAATAAATTATAGGCTAACCACTGATGAAGTGTTGTGCTACAATTACTGATCAGTTGCGCAGCTTTTTTTGTAAATTGATTTCTATTGATATTTCTTAAATTAAAACTATTTAATAAAATAAACCATATTTAGAAAAGCTGTTAGATATTCAATTCGTTTTAGTTTTCAAATAATATAGAACCAAAGCCATAATTGGACATTATTTTAATATATTTTTAAAAGAAAAAATAGTCTAAAGAGAAAATTAATTACATGTCCTATAGAAGAGACTTAATTAATATGAAGTCCCATAAAGTTGTCATCGTTTGGCCAAAAGGCGTTATTGACCAAGAATTTGAAAATTGTGATCGTGAGACCAAAAGTTGTTATCGTGAAGCCAAATGTTGTTATTATCTAGTCAAATATTGGTAGTGACTAAGAATTTAAACTTTTGGTAACTAACAACTTTTGACCGAACAATAACAACTTTTGGCCTGAAATTCACAAATTTCTCGAAGGAACTTCAGTTTAATTATGAGATTTCGTGGGACCCTATTTTAATTAAGTTTTTTCCATGGGACTTGTAATTAATTTCCACTATTCTAAATTTAATAAATACTGAAATTTAACTACAACATCAAAGAAGTATGAAAAGAATATATTTTATTGGTAATTAGGGTTTTAAAAGAATATTATTATATAAATTTATTATTTTATAGATAAAATAATCATTATGAAAAGGTAATAATCAAATTGATATTGTATTTGGGAAGCAGAAAGTTTATACACTTTCAACAAACAAGTTAGGAGGAATAACAATCCACCATTAAGTAAAAAAAGAATCCACCATAAAATAATGGAGATTTGTATCATCTAGGGCTATGCCTATATCCTCAATGTTTAGAAAAGGGCTGAACACAAATACAAAAAGAGGAAGATAATGTTATTCGGATAGTTGTTGTTGTTATCGTCGTTGTCGTCGTCGTCATCGTTGTTGTGGTTGTTGTTGTTGTGGTTGTGGTTGTCGTTGTTGTTGTTGTGGTTGTCGATGTCGTTCTCCTCCTCCTCCTCGCATGCATGTTTTATAAAATTAAAGCATTAATTTTTTCACATAGTATCCTTAAGTAACTATAATAATTTTTAATTAATTAACCAAAATCTTCTAACTAATGATTTGCTACGAAGGATAATTTTGATATTTTACAATAAATAACTAATTAAATCTAACTGTAATAATTTAGATAAAGTTGTTTAATTAGAGAGTGCTTATAATAAGAATGGGAGGGAGCAAGTATAAGAATTTGTAAAACAGTAGATTAGGTTAATTAGAAAAGGGTATCTAAGGAATTGGATTTTAAGAATTCAAAAAAAGCTAGAGAACGAATAATAGAATATTGGTCAGAGTTAATTAGTTGGGTTAATTGAGGAAAGAAATTTAATTTGTAGACTCCAGACTCCAGTGCATCGGAAGGTAGCTAAGGGCGTCTCCACTACATAAAAAGGGCTTAGTGAGCATGTTTTTAGTTTTAATAGCTGAGGTGGTCTTCAATGCTCTTATGGTCAACGAAAATTAATAGTCACAAAAGTGGTCCTTCAAGTGTGATTGAGATTTGAGAGACAAATAGAAAAAGTTTGGTTCTTGTAGCTTATGAGTGATAATAGGCTATTTTTTGTGACATAAGACAAGAAAAAAATTAACAATTATTAGAGATTTGAAGGGAAGAGGGGGGATTTTTTTTATTTTTTGAGTAAAATTTTTTAAAAAAATTAGAGTAGTGGGGTTATAAAATTTTAATAAAGAGAAAATGTAAGATGTAATGAGTCTGTGAAGTGGAAAGAAAAAGGGTGAGCTATGAAAAAACTTATAATCCAACATTTATTAATCATACCCTTTAAGCACTACCCTTTTCTTCGTTTGAACATTTTTCCCTAGCTAGAGAACAAAGGTGACAAAGCCCCCAAAAAAAAAACAACTCATTTGATTTGAACAAGATGAATCGTTCATTTAGAATGTTAGACGAATTTGCCAGTATAATTAATTAATAACTGATCAAAGCAAAACATGATTATGATGTAGAAATTTCTGCACACATTTTAATTTTATAATTTTAATATATAATAAAAGTAAAAAGTATCGTTAATTTAAATTGACTTCAATAGAGCGATTAAGTGCACAAGGCTCCCCACCACATGAGTATGGGGGAGTTAGATGTCTACAACCTTAAGTCAAGTGTAGAGGCTATTTTCAAAAATAGTAAAATATATATATATATACATATATATATATATGCATCACTAAGATTCACAATTTTCTGAAAGTCTTAGAACCACTCACTTCACAGATTGTACCACTATAAAAAGTACATTCAAGAGTTATGGCCTTTAGCGAGCTTCAACTATAGTAGTACTCATCCCATTTAAAGAACTAACTTCTTTGCCAATAGATTGATTCGAATGATCACAATTAGTATTCTTGTGAACAAATGCCGGTTGTTTGGGAGGAGGAAATGTTGAGGCGTCATTCTCCAACATGGAAACAACTTCTAACATAGTTGGCCTATCTGATGCATTTTCTTGTACACACAACAATCCAATGTGGATGCATTTAAGAACTTCATGTTCTGGGCATGTCTCACATTTTAATGATGGATCTATGATTTCGATGGATCTGCCTTCTCTCCATAAGTCCCAAATCTGAATAGATTGGAAGATACAAGCCAATTAGACCATTGAAGGAAAACTTTAATATTAGGATTGGTTGATACTTGTAGTTACTTACGTGTTTTACCAAAGTAGAAGAAATGGCATCAATATAACAACTGTTCTTTCTGCTCGAAACAATTTCAAGAAGTAAAACTCCAAAACTGTATACATCAGACTTTATTGAAAACAATCCTTCCATTGCATATTCAGGAGACATATAGCCACTGCAAAAAAAAAGATTATTAAAATAAATCAATATTGATTTCAAGTACTAATTATTGGCCAAAAAGTACTAATTACTTTTATTATAATTTTCAAGATTATAACCAAAACAAAATTTTAAGGTCAAATTTTACACATATAACATTGAATCATGATGTCCGAAATCCTTGCAACTCAACAGTTAGTTAATTGGGTACTTTTTTCATTGATTTACAATTGTAAACCTATAATTCTGCACAACATAGTATTAAGAAATTAGTTTTGTACTTACTAAGTTCCCACAACACGGTTTGTGTTTGCCTCAATTTGATCTACACCAAATATTCGAGCCATACCAAAATCTGTAATCTTTGGGTTCAATGCATTGTCTAACAAAATATTGCTAGCCTTTAAGTCTCTGTGAATTATTCTCAATCTTGAATCTTGATGAAGGTATAAGATCCCTCTTGCAATTCCACAAATGATGTTGAATCGTTTCCTCCAGTCTAGTTGTAATTTTCTTGCTTGATCTGGATAAAAAAAATTAAACTATCATAAATGAGTAATGCTTGACCAATTTATCTACTTGATCAACTTAAAGATGAAAATTTCACGTGAGAAAAACACCATACCAAAAATAAAAGCATCCAAGCTTTTGTTTGGTAAATATTCATAGATCAACATGTTCTCTTCTCCTTGTATGCAACAACCTAAGATCCTTACAAGATTCCTATGTTGGAGCTTTGCAACTGTAGCAACCTCATTTTTGAATCCTTCGATGCTTTGCTCAGAATACTTTGACAACTTTTTTACTGCTATCTCAATTCTATTCTTGAGTAAGCCCTGAAGTCAAAATTTATATTGTAGTCATCTTATAAATAGTGCATGTACACTCACGTACCTTTCTTGCAAGAGACCATTACTTTGAGAACTGTCGTTATGATCCTTTTCGCCTTGATCAAAATTGTGAATTGTTAAACTAATTACAAAAATAATTCTTACCTTGTAAACAATTCCAAAACCACCTTGTCCAATCTTGTTAGCGAAAGAGAAATTGTTTGTTGCTTCAATTATCTCACTTATATCGAAAAATTGAAAATCTGAATTGCTTTCTCTCTCAAGCAAATCGTTGCTATGTCTTCCTTTTACTGGATCAAGAGACGATAAGAGATGAGTTGTAATGAATAGTGGGAAAATACACACCAATAATACAGTTGAGTCAACTAGCTTACCATGTCTCGATTTTTTTACAAACCAGTACAAGAAAGAGGTTGCCGCAAGTATCAATAGGAAAGTGGCAAGAACTATTAGTGTTACCAACCCCTTCTTGCCAAGAGAACCAAATGGCTTCCTTTTATATTTGGCTGCAAATAATAATATATTAGCAGTTTGAATGTACAAACCATTGTTCCCATCAAAGTCTAAAGTACATCATTATGCAGTAGCTGCATAATATTATTAGTTGTAATGTTTTATTATGGAAAGTAAGTAGAGCATTACAGACAAAAAAGGTCAAAAATTATACATAAGGAGATAACTATATTTTTTGCAGGTCCTAGGACCACCTAAGTTAAGAGAGGACTTGGATGTCTATGAGACCTAGAGATAGAGAACTTGTGTAATCCAATATGCAAGTTTTATGGTCGATGGTCTAATGGTGGTTGAATGGAGGTCAACTTAATCATGATTGAAATAATATAATTTCATTAAAATAAGCACAAAAATACATATACAAATCCAAAAGGATTGAAGATTGATGTTTAAATAAAAAAACATTGATCCTCAGGTAGATGAAATATTCATAATAAAAACATCTAGAATCCAACCAAATAGAGTTGCCAAAGCATTAATTTTAGAAACTGTATTATGTTCAACTCAAAATGACATCCATTCCATTCGGCAATTAGAGAAAAAAAAATGTTAAGTCTAGCATGATCAATGAGTGTAAAACTCTTGACCTAACCAACACGAGGAATAGTTTCACTAATATGTCCGTTCATGTTATGTTTTAATACCATACACTATTGTAAAAAATCCGCTCTACATCCCCATTTCATGTTTTTTTTTAAATAAGAGATGTGGAAAAAAGCGATGGCAAAAGTGTAAATATTTGTAGACTTTCTACATCTCATATTTATAAATGAGACATAGATTCTAACAAAATAAGAGCCGTAAGTAATTAAAGAAGCCAAAATAAAAGAGGGAAAACGTAAGACTGATAACTTACAATAATTCATGTAATTTCAGCACATTTTCCTTGAGTTTTATTTACTCATAGATATATTTATGCATATTTTGGATACTCAAGATAGAAAAATATTTATTTGATTTTTGGTTGTACATAATTGTTCATTTGTGCATATTTTGATCATATTTCTAGTTAGTTTCTTATGTTATTTTATGCAATTCTTGTAGAAATATTTTGATGAAATGATCAATTGATTCTAGGCACTTTACCAAGCTCTAAAGACATTTTAGGGGAGAGACACTCATAGAAAAATCATTCTACAATGAAGAAATTTAAGAAACAAAACCAAGCAATGCCTAGGCGCTAAAATCAGCGCCTAGGCCATGACCAATTGATGAAACAGAGTATTGAGGCAGAGAGCATAAGCGCCTAAGAGATAGAATTAGTGCCCAGGCTCTCATCGCAGAAATCAAAGGCAGAGAGAAAGAGCGCCCAGGTGCTCCAACTAGCGCTTAGGCGCTCCGTCTTGACAGCAAAACGCTATGCTCTGAAAAGTGACGAAATTTTAGGGTTTCTCCAATATAAACCCTCCCACTTCACATTGGCCAACATTCTGGACTTCTTGGGAGCTTTGGGAGGTGTTTTGTTGTACTAGGGCTTGCTTCTTTGTGGAGATTGAGATAGGATTTGGAGCTTTAAAGAGATTTGGGCTTCTCCTCTTAGTTTATCTTCTCCATCTTGATTTCCCTTCTCTTGTTCTTTGGTTTTGTTGGCTTGTTTATATTATTCTCACGGATTTGATGAACATGAGTGGCTAAATACTTTGATTCTAGGATTATTTTGAACCCTTGTATAGATTAACTCTTGATTCCTCCTCCCCATTTTGTGATTAATGACATATACGTTTATTTTACTCTTTACCTAATGCTTCTAAGTACTTGATCATCATTTAGATGTTGTGTTCACTTGATTGATGCTTGAGAGGGCTAGGTTGAGTGTAGAATTTGGGTAAAATTGTGTAAGAACTTGAAGTTTGCATGATGAATGGATGGTTTTGTTGGTAAGATAGAGATATACTTGCCAACCTTACATAGTCACATTTGGATTGGAACTTAAATAGGATTTTATTAATTGTAATAAGAGATTGAGCAATTAATAGAATTAGAAACTTGTTCTTGATTTGAGAGAGCTTTTACAAGTGCCTATTGAATCCTAGACTAGCGCATGTGGTCATTAATAGCATCTATGAGATGAGGTTAATTGAATATTATGAAATGCAAAGGGGGAAAAATAATCTTAGGTCCCATTTCATCCATGAAGTCAAAGAATCACTTGTTTATAGTTGTTTTTTATTTTAAAAATAGTTACCCTTCACTCTTGATATTTTAATCACTCAAATTAGGAGAAAGTGTAATAATCGATACTTGACCGGGTTTTGGAACTAAATTCTTGTGGAAACGATAGTTTACTTATTACTTTATTACTTGGCGCGACCCGTACACCTACGAAACAGAGACTTGAAAAAATACTTTCTATGTGAAAAATATTTTAAACAATACTTACAAGTGAGGCGTAGAAACCTTTGCATTAGACCCTATACTTTTCCATTTCTAAAACCCTTTTCTTCTCACCTTGCCCCTGGAACCAGCCACCCTTCCTCTGCATTTCCTTCTCACCTTGACCCTCGTGCATCCTCTTCTTCTCTTCTTCTTCTGCCTATCGAAAGTGCCGTCGCCATTTTTCCCCTCGAGCATCGAGATCGAGAAGGGAGTGGTCGCCGGAGTCCAAATTTTGGCTGTTCTCTCTTCCTTCGATCTAGGGTTTTAGGTCTGATCTATGATCTTTCCCTTGTGTTCGCACAAGATTTGAGGATCAGAAATTCTCCTATTTGCCTTACTGTTTATGCTTATGGTTTACGTCTTTCTTTATAAATGAGAAATTCTCCTATTTGTGAATTTTCCTCTTACTTTTATAATTGATTTCTGTCGCCAAGAAGAACGCAAGCTTCTTCTTGCTCTCAACCTTTTATGGCCATGAGGCAGCAGACGCATTAACGAAAGAACAAGAAAAGCTCACTTAGCAGGAAGAGGATTGTGGTTTCTACCAATGTTGAAGATTCCTCACTCGATGATTCTAGTTCTGTGACTCCATTGAAGAGAATGCGTAGCGGGACCTTCTCAGGTCATATATATTTATATATATAAATATATATTTGTGACAGTTGACTTGTGATAATGGATAGAGTTGACCCAATTTGTAATCGGAGTGATATTTGAATCTGATCAGATATTGGGTTCGTTGCTTTCAGTTCCTGGTGCTTCAAATACTGTGCTTGAAGCTGTGATTCCTTACTCTAGGATGTCCACGATTCAGTTGCTTGGCAAGGTCTTTGTTTTGAATTGTTGTTCTGTGGGGTCCAATTTTTTTGTTTTTGAAATGTTTGATGTTGTTATTGTTGTGTTTGTTATTCCAGATTCCTCCTCAGTTTTGTAGCCTACAGACTGCTGAAGAGATGGCTTTGATTACTTACAATCGTGCTCTTATGCTCTCCAGACCAGGTCAACTAATCAAAATAAAACTTATTCTCTTTGGTCCAATGTTTTGCAGTCTTGTGAAAATTTGCTAGTTGGTTTTGACAACATGCGGCTATTCCCATCATTTTTTTTTTTTTATTAATGCCTAGTGATATGGCAAAATTTCTGTCATGTGAATTGGATGATTTTAACATGCTTGTAAATGTGTATATATGGTTTGCCTCTTCAGGATCCCCAGTTCTTGGTGTAGGTTTCACTGGTTCTTTAGCTACTGCTCGTCCAAAACTTGGGAAGCACAGGTAATCAAGTTATCCGCAGAACTGGTTAATGTATCTGACTCTCTTAAGCCTAGGCAAAGCTTTTAATGGGTGTTCTTCTTTGCCTAACCCAGAGGATTAACTTGTTGATCGGAAATTGGCATTAATATATACCTGATCTGATTCAAACACACTATGAATGTGTTTGTGGTATTTATCTTATATCCTTTGATTTCACATGGAGGATTTGTCATACACACTTTTCAGGTCATGGTCATGTCTTAATATCATAGACAGAGCTTATGTACAAAACCCTTTTTAGAGTTTAAATAGATGGCGGTTGGAAGGACGCTAAAGGTTTTTCAATTGTCCATTCTATATATCTAAAGATTGAGACTAGTAACTACAATCATGTTCGGCTGTAAGTTTCTAAATAATTCATATAATGATGAACTTCATGTCAAAAGCATTTGTTTTAGTAATATATGGCGAAGCTTTAGGTCTAAAAGGACCGAACTTTATGCATTATTCGTGTTTTGGTTGGCTTGTGAAATTCTAGTTGTGCTTGTGTTTTTGTAACGAGAATGAGTAGTATAGAGCAAAACCTAGTTTCCTTACGTAGAGCTAGATTCTTCTTTCTTCCGCTAGGTTCTTTTTCTTTTGTATGATATGCTTCTTTTTCCTATGTCTTCATAAACTAACTGAATTTACTTCTAATACAGCTGTCTCTAGGTACCTCTATCTATGGAACTGGAGAAGTTAGTAGATAGCTTGAAAGGACTGGGAAGAGAGTATGTCACTATTATGAATGTCTTTATTGAGTCAGTTTTTGCCTTAATTATTAGGGAGTATAAGAATATTTTCTTTTAAGATTTATAATTGTTATACTCAATTTTTTTTTTTTTTTGCTAGTCATCCCATATTGTATGATCAAAGTTGTATTCTAACATTTTTGTAATATTAGTTTGACTATAAATAATAAAATTAATTCACTTTTTTCATTTTAAGTGTTTAATTTCTATTATTCTGATAAAATATTAGATTTTTTTTATTGAGGTTATTCATCCTAATTAAGAAAAAAAATTAAAAAAAAAAAGACTTTCAACTTCTCACATTTAAGTAAGAGACGTGGAAAGGAACTTTTTTTTTTTTAAAAAAAAAAGACTTTCCATGAGATGTGGAAAGTTCCGACTCTCCACGTCTCATATTTAAAATGAGACGTGGAAAGTTCGAACTTTGTACGTCTTCCCTATCCACGTCCCACCAAAAAGATATGTGCAAAGTATCTTTTGTAGTAGTGATATCAACGATTCAAGTTATGTTTTAATACTATATCAATTTTATTTCCAAAATGGTTCAATAGATGAGAATTTATATACAAATATAACAAGTAAGAACCAAAAAATGAGTAAGAATTTACCTAATTCAGCTGCATCCACACGCACATAAAAGTCTTGTCCTACATTATTGATTGCCCTAATATCTTCCATGTTATTGTTGTGCCATGTCAAACAGCCCATGCGTGTAATTTTATTGACACTTGTGTATGCTGTACATGAACAATCCTTCAAACATTTCTCATTGCAATCATTCAAGCTCATGCTCATATTGTTATCCACTTGTGCCTTTGACGTGTCTGGCACCTTCAAACTTGCCACCTTCACAAACCCTTCCCCACTTCGACACGTGGACACATCCTTCTTCCTCACACACTCTCGTGGGGTCTTGCGGTCGAATCCAGGTAGACACACACATTCTAACTTTCCACTCTTATAAGGATCACAAATGCTATTTGATCCACACCTTCTATATCCATCACACTCCTCTGATGGACCATGCCACGCTACTGCCCATGTATTCGTATTGGCTATCCAAGCTTTTAGTGACATTCCCGTTTCATTGAGCACAAGTCTTTGAAAGATCGCAAGAGCCTTTAGGATCTTGATATCAGTCGTTATTGTTACTTCATTCGCGTTGTTAGTAAAAACAACATAGCGTACTGTGTCAGGTGTCATCACAGAAATACCACTCAATCCTTGACCCGTCCACGAACCGACCCGCCAGAATGGAACTCCATTCTTATACATGAAGAACTGAGGATATCCAGTCGGGTCTATCCTTACGGTTACACTGCCCAACGATGGATCGTCAGGGGATTTCCAAGACGTCAGGATACGGTCGAAACCGGTTTTTCGGTCCAACCCAACCTTCGCGGAAGGAAGAATGGTGTCACTGGGATAATCAAAACTCTGCCATATAACCTTTCCCCTTCCTCCATTATCTATTAGAACCAAATTCCCAGTATCCAAAAGTTCAGCAAAACTATCAACATGAGATGAGACCGAAACATTGGAAGACCAAATGGTGTTAACGTTTTCATTCTTGGTATGGTTGAGAACAAGATTTCCATGGATGTTGATGGAGAAAACTCCAGAAGTATCCTTCAAAGAATGTTCTCTATTCGCAACCCAAACAACAGTTTGGTTGGGAATATTATTGTACCAAATTCCAACATAGCGGATTTTGGAATTATGATTGGGGCTAAAGAAACCAAGGGCAAAGACGTTTCCCTTTGAGAGCAATATATCACCATCTTTGAGGGGCTGGTTTATGGATATTTTGGTCAGCGAGTGAGCAGAAGCATAGAGGAGAAAGAGGAGGAATAACAAAATATTTATCGGAGTAACTGGCCGAGTATACGGAAAGAGCTTCATCAGGGAATATTTTAGAGAGTAGTTGGATATTATCTGCTCCTTCACATGGTGGTTATAATTTAAATTTTGTATGGGTATTTGTATTCATAATTCCGTGTCCTTCACGCCTATTTGAACGCTTTTGGTCAATAGCAATAAAGCACGATGAAGTGGTCCTCCTGAATGTGGAATTAATATGCTGTAGTTAACTTTGAATAAAATCGAGGGTATAATTGTACTGTCAAAGACCAATAGTTTGCCGTCTTCGAGGGATTACTCATCAAGGAGGTGGCAAGAAAAATAGTTCTCCCTGCTCCTATTTATAAGTCATGGAGAGAAGATTTTCTTTTTTTGTCATATTTGTAAGTTATATAAGTAAACTTTTTATAAGAATGTAAAATTTTGCCTTTCATTGATTGTTGTGTAAATTTTGTTCTTTGAGTAGAGTATGTTACATAGGGGCAAGGTTAAAATATTGCGAAATTTTAATGCAAATTTAAGAGGTTTAAGGTTTTTCTTTCTTCTTAGTAATAGTGATTTATAAATTAAAGATCAAAAGAACAAGCGGGGAGCTCAGAAACCTTTTTTTAACTTTTATAAGACTACTTGAGCACTGAAAATAATATAACAAATTTTTTAAATAAAAATATATAATAAAAATAATTTATTAATTTGTATGGCTGTTTTTATTCATAATTTCCCGTCATTCACGAATCTTTGAAGACTTTTGGTCAACTGTAAAAAAAACACAATAGAGAAAGCCCTCTTGGATATGGAATTAATAGTTAACGTTGAAGAAAATTGAGGGTATACATTGTATTTGATTTTATTAGAAGACCAAAAGCTTGCGGTCTTTGAGGGATTACTCATCAAGGAGGTGGGATAAAATATAAAATAAAATGCCCCCTACTCCTATATATGTCATATTTGGAAGTTATATAACTAACTTTTTTATATGAAGGTAAAATTGTACCTCTCATTGATTATTGAGTAAACTTTGTTCTTATGAGATATAGAGTATGTTAAATATTTGTAAAGTTAGAAAATTGCAAAATTCTAATGCAAATTGAAGAGGTATATATAAGGTTTTGTTTTGTTTCTAGTAGTAATTTATAAATAAAAAATTGAAGGAGTAAGTAAGCAAGGGAGCTTATAAAAAATTGTTTTTTTATTTTTATAAGACTACCTGAGCACTGAAAATAATATAATAAATTATTTAAATAAAAAAATATGATAAAAAACAATTTTATTTCTGATACATACAAAAATTAATAGTTATATATATTATATAAATTTAAATTTTAAATAAACAATATATTAATAATTAATAAATATTTGTAAGAGATATGAAAAAAATATTATATTATGATAATTTAATGACTTATTAAAATAAAATCTAAATATACTAAAAATAATTTTATATAAACAATATTATATATAAAAAAAAATTTCTGAATATTTTTTGTTGAAATAAATATATATACACACAATCGTGCAATAAGGTTTTTTTTCAAAATTTCCATAAATAATATATGTTGCATAAAAAATAATTGTTAAATTATACATAATATAAGTATACAAAATATAAAATATGTTTATATTTTATTTCTGAGTTACTCCCTCCAATCCTAAATATTATATCACTTTGACTTTTTTTGTGGAAGTCAAAGAAGCAATTTAGACCACTAAATTATAACATATGTCACATGAAATTAGATTATAGGTTAGTTTATAAGTAGAATAAATTAATTTTAAGGAAAAAATATTTTTTTTGAATTGAAACTACATTTTCTTATATTATAAAAAGTCAAAGTGATCTTATAATTAAGACAGGAGAGAGTATAACATAGTGTGTGTGTAATCTTGCAAATATGGGACCATGATCTTTTTTTGGCCCCTTTTCCAATAGGCTACGACAAAGTCTAACAATTTTTCTTCTTTCCATCTTTGTCAAATGAATCGTATTATTTATGTAATACCCCAAATTTTAGAAAATAGAAAATAGGGAATTATTTAAAGTTTTAAGGAATGTAACTAAAATATTAAAAATTATTGAAAATGAATTTGAGGTTTTAGGCATTTTAATAAATTTTAAGGCTTATTTTCTTTAAGAAACAAAGAGAAATAATTAGAAGATAAAACTTAATTTGGGAAAAAAAAGATAATAAGGGTTTATTTGAGATCTTGAAGCATCATTTAAAAATTAAAAAACCTTCTAAATAAATTTATAACGTCATGTGTATTTTTAATAATTTTTAAGTTTTAATTTCTTTATTAATCAAGGAAAAATAGCTAGAAGATAAATTTAAATAAGAGCATATTTAGAACCCTGGGGTATTGTTTAGTACTTAAAAAGTTTTATAAATAAATTTAGAAATTAAAGCATATCTAGAGAAATTATTTTAGGACAAATTTCAGATTTATTTGTAAATGAGAATGGTAAATAAAATTACCATTTAAAGGAAAATAGAAAAAGGGAAATGAAAAAGACAATATCTGCCCCTAGTTGAAAATATCTTTAATTATAAAGGGAATGGCAAGATAGTAAACTATCTAATAAAAATATCAGTCTCTCCTCTTTTAATATATGCATCCGAGTCCCTAAATATTAATAACACTCCCTCCCTCAGCTTCCTTTTATTCCTCCCTCTGCTTCCTCTCCCGACCTCACTCCCTCTCATTCTCCTCTCTTTATGTTTCTTAGAATCAGTGGCATCCTTAGCGTTCAGCGGCGCCAATCGGAAGAATCAATCCGATTTCGGGGGGTTTTTGAAGCCTCTAAATTCATAAAATTGAAGCCTAAGATTCGATTAATCACTCTTGAGAGAGGATTTGAGCGATGAAGTAGTATTGGTAAGGTTTTTCCCAAATTTCTTACCCGGTCACTGTCCATCCAACGTTGTTCTTGCTTGTTTCGGGGCGCTTATTGTTCGCCCTGCACCGCAAGTGCACGGGTCGCACCAAGTAATAAAGTAGTGAGTAAAGTATCGTTCCCATGAGGATTTGTCCAAAACCCGATCAAACAATGATTATCACACTCTCGCCCAATTTGAGTGATACAAATGTAGAGTTTGAAAATGAAATAAGAAAATAAAGGAAGATAAAATTATAAACAGGTGATTCTCCAACCTCAAGGCTAAAATGGGTCCTAAGATTATCTCTCCCCCTTGCACTTCTCAAAACTCAATTCACCTCCCCTCAAAGAAGCTCTCAACAACACCATGTGCTAATCTAGGGTTCATTGGGTACTCGTAAAAGCGCTCTCGCATCAAGAACAAGTGTTTAGTTTTATTTAAGTTGCACAATCTCTTGCTACAAGTTAATAAAACCCAATTTTAATGCGCCAACCCTAATGTGACTATGCAAGGCTAGCAAGTATATCTCTATCTTACCAGCAAAACTATCCATTCGTCATGCAAACTTCCGGTTCTTGCACTATTCTACCCAAGTTCTACACTCAACCTAGCTCTCTCGAGTCATAAATCAAGCGAACCCAACATCTAAATGGTGATCAAACACTTAGAAGCATTAAGAACGGAGTAAAATAAGCACATAGATATCATTAATCACAAATTAAGAGGAGGAATCAAGAATCAATACATACAAGGGTTCAAAATAATCCTAGAATCAAAGTATTTAGCTACTCATGTTCTACAACTCCAAGGGAGCATATATATACAACATTACAACAGAACAAGAGAAGAGCATGAAGAAGGAAGAGATAAACCAAGAGAGGAAGCCCAAATCTCTCTGAAGCTCCAAGCCCAAGCCAAATCCCCACCAAGCTCCAAGCCCTAGCAGAGCAAAACACTCCCAAAATATGCCCAGAAGTCGAAGAATGACGAGTAAGCTCGAAGCCCTAGCTTTTATTTCCGTCAAAACGCGTATGAACTTGTCAAAACACAGCAAAACCCGCAGTTCACCGTGGGTTTCGACGCGGCGAGCCCACTGCGAACTCCCAAAAATGCCAGGAATGAAAGAAGCTCGCCGTGGCTTTCGCCGCGGCGAGCTGACGGTGAGCTATCCAAAATGGGCAGAGGCAAATGTACTTCGCCGTGGGTCTCACCGCGGCGAGGCCGCGGCGAAGTCCTTTTTCTTCTGTTTTCTGCATTTTCTTCTTTATTTCTTGTGCTGCTCTGGTTTCTTCTTATTTTTGTTCAATTGGGAGCTTGGTGGAGGGCTAAAATCCCTTGTTTATTGCATCAAATTATTTCTACAAAAATTATATAAAACAACATAAGAAACTAACTACAAAAATAATCAAAATCTACATAAATGTACAAAGATGTGTAACCGAAAATCTAATGAACATTTTCCTATCTTGAGTATCAAAAATTTATCAATGATTTAATAAGACTCAAGGAAAATATACTCAAATGACATGAATTTCTAGGAGTTATCACTTATCAGTTCTAAGCTTAATTAAACATGATAAGGAGTGAGATTAAGGCTATGAATATGTTCGTATGTTGATTTGTGGAGTTTGGAATTTTCTTGAATTTTCTTCTTCCTCCCCTGTTCTGTGATGTCGACGGCAAAAGGGAAAGGAATTGATGATTTCTGGTTCATTAAAGAATAGAAAGGAACATAAAATAGATGTTGCATGTTGAATCTTGTTGAATGGTTGTTGGAAATTATGTTTCCCTCTCCCTCTGTTCTGTTCAGTTCCTTATTCCCTCTGTTTCTCTGTTTGGCCGTGGAAATTGATGGGTTTTTGGGGATTTCTGGTGTTAAATTTATAGTGATTACTCTCTGATGTTTTCGTTAATTCATAGGTAATATATGATTTATTTTTCCCTGTCATTTGGTTTCTATTTTCCCTCAGTTTCGGTTAGTAATGAGAAAGGAGATGGATGATGAATTTGATTTGTTGGATATGTGGATTCTGAGTGTTGATTATGAAGGAACTGTGATGGTGATAACTGATCTCCCTGTCTCTTGGTTCTATATTTGGTGCCGTAATGAAGTAAAGAAATGGATTTGGAAAATTGTAATGGTTGACAGTTCTGCTTATTTGTTGTTGGGTTGTTTTGAAGCTGAAAGTATAAAAGAAAAGTATTAATGAGAAATTTTAAGTTTCAAGCTTTGAATTAGTTATAAATTTCTTTTCATAATTCCTAAAGGTCAAATAAGGCATAAGAACTTATCACTACTATTGTTGGGGTTAACTAAATAAGGAACTATCAGTTTAATGGTTAAAATATGCATAGAAATGCATGACTCTGTTTTGATGTTCTAAAATGGGGGTTGAATATGAAATTATTCTCTAGTTTATTAATTAGATGCTACTACTTAAGTATTTAGTAAAGTGTTAGACAATAAGTTCTAGGAAATGTTATAAGTAAATTGGTATGAAGCTGTTCGCCATGCGCCGCAAGTGCACGGGTCGCGCCAAGTAATAAAGTAGTGAGTAAAGTATCGTTACCAAGATGATTTGTCCAAAACCCGGTCAAACAATGATTATAACACTCTCGCCCAATTTGAGTGACACAAATGTTGAGATTGAAAATAAACTAAGAAAATAAATGAAAATAAAATATAAACAGGTGATTCTCCAACTTCAAGGATAGAATGGGTCCTAAGATTATCTCTCCTCCTTGTACTTCTTAACACTCAATTTAACCTCCCCTCAAGAAGCTCTCAACGAAACCTCGTGCTAATCTAGGGTTCACAGAGTACTTGTAAACGCTCTCTCGAGTCAAGAACAAGTGTTTAGTCCTATTAATCGCACAATCTCTTGCTACAATTTAATAGAACCCAATTATCAAGCTCCAACCCTAATGTGACTATGCAAGGCTAGCAAGTATATCTCTATCTTACCAACAAAACCATCCGTTTGTCATGCAAACTTCCGGTTCTTGCACTACTTTACCCAAGTTCTCCACTCAACCTAGCTCTCTCGAGTCATAAATCAAGTGAACCTAACATCTAAATGGTGATCAAGCACTTAGAAGCATTAAGAACGGAGTAAAATAAGCACATAGATACCATTAATCACAAATTAAGAGGAGGAATCAAGAATTAATACATACAAGGGTTCAAAATAATCCTAGAATCTAAGTATTTAGCTACTCATGTTCTACAACTCCAAAGGAGCATATATATACAACATTACAAAACAGAACAAGAGAAGAGAATGAAGATGAAAGAGATAAACCGAGAGAGGAAGCCCAAATCTCTTCGAAGCTCCAAGCCCAAGCAAAATCCCCACCAAGCTCCAAGCCCTAGCAGAGCAAAACACTCCCAAAATGCCCCAAAAGTCAAAGAATGTCGAATAAGCTCGAAGCCCTAGCTTTTATTTCCTTCAAAACACGTCTGTTCTGTCCAAAACGCAGCAAAACACGAAGTTCGCCATGGGTCTCGCCGCGGCGAGCCCACGGCGAAGTCAAAAAATGACAGAAACAATTGTCGCTCGCCGCGGCAAGCTAACGGCCAGCTGGCCAAAAACATGTGCAGAGGCTGATGCTGTTCGCCGTGGGTTTTGCCGTGGCTAAGTCCCACTTATTCTGGTCCTTTACTCTGGTTTATTGTCTTCTTGGGCTGCTTTGACTTCTTATTTTTATTCAATTGGGAGCTTGGTGGAGGGCTAAAATCTCTTGTTTATTGTATCAAATTATTCCTACAAAAATTACATAAAACAAAATAAGAAATTAACTACAAAATTAATCAAAATCTACATAAATATACAAGGATGTGCAACCAAAAATCAAATGAACATTTTCCTATCTTGAGTATTCAAAATTTATCAATGATTTAATAAAACTCAAGGAAAATATACTCAAATGTCATGAATTTCTAGGAGTTATCAGAAGCAAATGAATAAGGCTTAGAACACTACTACAGAAAAGCCCTATTGCGACGCAACAATAGCGGCGCTTATAGTAAAAAGCGCCGCTATTGGTAAGGGTGGGGCCTATACCGGCGCTTTATAAGAAAAGCGCCGGAATAGAGTGGACCTATACCGGCGCTTTCTATAGAAAGCGCCGGTATAGGGTTTTGTTCACTTTATTTTTTTTATTTTTTAATCATAAAAACCAATACCGGCGCTTATACAGAAAGCGCCGGTATTTCTTTTCAATCATATTCCTTTTTTTTTATTTTTTAAATACCTATACCGGCGCTTACTAGAAAAAGCGCCGGTATAGAGTTTTATTTACACATTTTTTTTTATTTTTTAATGATAAATACCTATACCGGCGCTTCTAGAGAAAGCACCGGTATAGGTTGTCTCAATTTTTTTTCTCTTTCAACTTTTAATAAAAAATTAAAATAATAATTCAATAATAAATAATACATAATAAATTAAAAAAAATATTAATTTAGTATATATATACCGGCGCTTTTTTGGAAAAGCGCCGATATAGGCCAAAATTTTGGAGGGAATTTTCCCTCCAAAATATTTCGGGCAAGCTATACCGGCGCTTTTCCAAAAAAGCGCCGGTATAGCTCCCCTTAAATACTCTTCTTCTTTCTTCATCCCCACATCGTCTGAGCGAAATCCTTCCCCCATCCGGCAAACCAGCGGTGTGCCCCAACCGGAAGCTCGCGTCACCGGAAGCTCGCCCCACTGGAAGCTTGCGTCGCCGCCGCCGTCTTCGTTCGGCCGTCCTTCTCTTCGCCTCCGGACGCTCGCGTCGCCGCGCCGTCTCCGTTCGTGCCGCCGTCTTCGTTCGTGCCGCCGTCTCCGTTCGTGTCGTCCCACATCTTGGCCGATTTCCGTCACTTTTTGGCCGATTTCCATCACTTTTTGGCCGATTTCCGTCACTTTTTGGCCGATTTCGCTCCATATTTGAGAGGTACATATCTGCATTTTTTCTTTAATTGGATATAGCCTAATATTTCCCTCGCCTGGTTAACAATTTTGGCATATATTTGGGCGTTTTTTTTAGTCAGCCTTCATGCTATATTGGTCTTGTATATTTCTGAAACTTGCCCAAACATTAGATGAGTATTTAAGTTATCCTTACCTTTGTAATAATTTAGACAATTAGGCTTATTTTTAAGACCATATGGGTAGCTTGAAAATGGGAATCTGGATGATTGGAATGCCTAGCTATGTGAATTATAGTTACATTGCTTTTTTTTTCATGAGGATTAATTATGGTTAAGCTTCAGCTTTGATTAATTATGTATTAATTGTGTATAATTTTGGGTATTACTATGATGCCTAAACTGAATGGAACGAGGCCAATTTGTATTGAGAAATGCATCAAGATTAATTAGATGGTTTGATATATTTGAGGTATTGAATTGAGTTGTTTAAGTGGGTATAGGTGACTGCTCTCTTGCTTTTTGTTTTCTTTGAACTTTGAGTTAAATCAAATCTATTTGCTTTTTGTTTTCCTTATAGTATTTAGAGATTATTGCTCGACACTTGAAGGTGAAGAATCCTATTGTTGCTAGCGGGCTTACTTTGAGCTAAAGGATCTTGAAGTAAGTCTTATCTTTTTTTTCTTTAATTTAGCAGGCTGGGACATATCAGATGATTGAGTTTTGGTACTTTCCAATGAATTCTATTGTGTGGTGTTTTATTTTAGTCGTATGGAATTTTTGTTTTGTGGAACTATTAATGCTCAATATATATAAATGCTCTGTGAATTTTGTTGTGGTGGGCTGTTGAGATATATTGAGTTGATGTTGTTTATATAGTTGGCAATCCATTTCTATGTAAAAAAGAGAGGGCCTTGAGCCTAGGAATGTTCATTTTTTAGCTGTTATGCTGCCAATTTTTTGTTTAGAAAATAAGGTAACATCGTAAGGTGGCTACCTAATGAGTAGGTCATATACATCTTACCGATGTTTTCCTTTAGTAGGTTATAATGTTGGATCGGAAATGGATGTCTTGTGATCGACGTTCAAGGGACTATATAGATGGAGCAAAAGAGTTCATTGAATTTGTTGCTGAGCATGCAGAGAATGCTAACAGAATTGTATGCCCCTGTATGTCGTGTTTGTATGGAAGGCGTCTCCGTCCTCTTGACTTGTTGGGTCATTTAATTTGTCATGGAATCGATCCATCTTACACACGTTGGACTAAGCATGGTGAGACGTATGAGTATTCTAGCGGAGACCGGGTACCTGATGTTAGTAGCGCTTCAAATGTAGTTGACACAGACATGTGTGATGAGAGTGATGATCTTGAAGAAATGTTGAACGTGGTGGGTGAGGAGAATCCTGAAATGTTTGAGACACTGAAGAGCGATGCAGAGACGCCTTTGTATGTGGGATGCAGCAAATACACAAGATTGAGTGCGGTGCTTAAATTGTATAACCTGAAGGCACGATACGGTTGGAGTGATGCAAGTTTCACCGCGCTGCTGTCCGCTTTGCGAGATATACTCCCAGAGGCGAATGTACTCCCCTCGAAAACATACGAGGCGAAGCAAATTCTCCGGTCGACTGGTATGAAAAATGAGAAAATACATGCATGCCCCAATGACTATATTTTATTCCGGAACCAGTATTCGTCGTTGGAGAAGTGTCCTAAATGCAGTACGTCTCGGTATGGAAAGAAAGGTAAGAGTCCTTCTAAAGTCTTGTGGTACTTTCCGATCATTCCGAGATTCAGGCGCATGTTCAATAATGCGGATGTTGCAAAGCTTTTAACTTGGCATGCCGATGAAAGGATTAAAGACAGCAAGCTTAGGCACCCCGCAGATGGCCCCCAATGGAAAAAAATTGATTATGAGTACCCTGAGTTCGGTGAAGAACCAAGAAACCTACGGCTTGCATTGGCAACCGATGGAATCAATCCGCATGGAGTTCAGAGTAGTACTCATAGCACATGGCCGGTGATTTTGATGATATACAACCTCCCCCCAAATTTAATCATGAAACGCAAATTTATGATGCTTTCGATGCTTATTTCCGGGCCTAGACAACCCGGCAACGATATAGACGTCTACTTGGATCCATTGATTGAAGACCTGAAGTATATGTGGAATTCGGGTGAGACAGTTTTTGATGGCTGTAAGGAAGAAAGTTTTAATTTGAGAGCCATGTTGTTTGGCACGATAAATGATTTCCCAGCATACGGTAATTTGTCCGGATACAGCATCAAAGGATATGGTGCGTGCCCTGTATGTGAAGATGATACCCATTCGATGCGATTGGATCATTGTAAGAAAAATGTGTACATGGGACATCGGAGGTTCTTGCCTTTAAAACATCGTTGGCGTAGGTGGAAAAAGGCGTTTAACGGGAACTCAGAAGAAGGTAGGCCACCAAGGACATTGAGCGGGGATAGCGTTTTTGAAAAGGTGAAGGCGTTGGAGAATGATTTTGGTAAGCCTTTCACAAAAAATGTGTTGACAAGTGGTTGGAAGAAGAGGTCCATATTCTTCGAACTCCCGTATTGGAAGTCCTTATATGTTAGGCATTTTCTTGATGTGATGCATATTGCTGAATATGCATGGGAAAAGTAAGGATGGTGTCAATTCGAGGTTAGATATGGTCAAGTTGGGAATAAGACAAGAGTTAGCACCTGTCGAGAGAGGATACCGCACTTATTTACCTCCGGCAGCTTACACCCTTTCGAAGAAAGAGAAAAGATCATTTTGTGAGTTTCTGAATGGAATCAAAGTTCCAGAGGGCTACTCCTCAAATGTAAAAAACCTTGTGTCCATGAAAGAGTTGAAATTGAAGAACCTGAAATCTCATGACTGTCACATCCTGATGCAACATTTCTTACCGGTCGGCATACGCAACATTTTACCTAAGAAATTGCGTAGCACGATCACCAGACTTTGTATGTTCTTCAAGCTCATTTGTAGTAAAGTGGTTGATACAACAAAGTTGCAGGATTTGCAGAGACAGATCGTTTGTATCCTGTGCGAACTTGAAATGTATTTCCCCCCTTCATTCTTTGACATCATGGTTCATCTTACAGTACACTTGATCAAAGAGGTTCAACTGTGCGGCCCAGTCTATTTGAGATGGATGTACCCAATTGAACGGTTCATGAAAGTTTTAAAGGGGTATGTTAAAAATAGATATCGACCAGAGGGGTGTATTGCTGAATGATACATCGTCGAAGAAGCGAGTGATTTGTGTGCAGATTACCTATCAAATATTGAACCTATTGGTTTACCTAAGTCTCATCACGACGGGAGATTAACTGGGAAAGGAATGAGTGGGTTCAACTTAATACGCATTTCGAATGTTGAAAGGGAGCTGGCGCACTTGTATATTCTTCATAATACTCCTGAGGTTGAACCATTTGTTGAAGAACACAAAAAACTTCTTCGGGAAATTCACGGTGTTAGAAATGAGAATTTGATTACGAAGGAGCACAACGAACATTTCATTAGATGGTTCAATGCGCGTATTTGTCAGCAGCATGAGCTTAATGCCGGATCGGTTGGTGAAAGATTGTTCTGGCTGTCGAAAGGACCGGGTTTGCACGCATTTGCTTACAGTGCCTATGCAATCAATGGTTACACATTCTATACAAAAGGTCAGGATGAGAAAAGCACAATGCAGAATAGTGGAGTCACAGTTGTTGCCGAGGCATGGCATATATCCAGTGCAAGGGATACAAATCCCGTCTATGCACAGATGTCATAGTTTGGTGTGATTGATTGCATTTGGGAGTTAGATTACACCATGTTCAGAGTTCCTGTGTTCCGCTGTCAGTGGGTTAACAATAATAGTGGACGACGGTTAGATGAATTTGGGTTTATATCGGTTGACCTTTCTAAAGTTGGATATAAGGATGATCCTTACATTCTACCGTCTCAAGCGGCATAAGTTTTTTACATTGCAGATCCTTCTAAGAAGAATTGGTCAGTTGTCATTCAGTCAAACAAAAATTATGCCGAACAAGTTGATGATGGAAGCAATGATGAAGATATGAATATGATTGAAGATGATCCTTCCTTTGATACATTACTGGCAGAAGACTTTGATGCAGACGGATATGATGACGAAGATGAGCCTGTTTATGTAAGGGGTGACCATGAAGAAGGCATTTGGGTCAACACAACCCTAAATCCCACAAAAAAGAGGAAGCCAACAATTTTGGATAATATAACAATGAGAAAAAGGAGTTGAATGCCATCATAATGATTTAAGTTTGTATGTATTTTCTTTTTTTTTACTACGAATTATTTCATTATATGCATATGCATGCACTAAAATCGTATATTGTTTAATTATTTTACAAGACAATGGATCCAAACGTACCTGAGGAGGAGGAAGCACCACAGAGTGCCCAGCAAGTTATTGATGAGGGTAGAGCATATGTTGAGGACCAAGTTCGTCGTGGCAAGACCATTATGCGTGATCTCCTCAAGCTTAGAGCTAAGGGAAAAAAGGCAGCCCTTGTATGGAACGACAATGGCCAACTAGTTGGAAAGAGTGCGAAGGCCCTTACCGGTTTCGTTGGATGCACTGTTCGTAATAAAGTTCCTATTACAGTTACAGATTGGAGAAAAGTAAACAAGAAAATACGTAATGAGATTTGGTCAGAGGTTCAGGTAAGCTATTTTTTTTTACAATTAAGTTTAATTTCGTCATGATAGATAACATTGTAACTAACAAATTTAATATGATTTCTATTGCTACAGACTGTGTTTCATATCGATGAGACTCACCGGGACTATGTCATGAAGAAAGCCTCAAAAATACACAGAAACTTCCGTTCAGATTTGTCGACATTATATATGAGAGATGAAAACGGGGAGGTAGTTCCAACACCCCCATCTACATATGAAGGGGTCATAACCCAAGCAGAGTGGGATGAATTTGTGCAATCACGCTTATCAGAGGAGTTTCGAGAAAGAAGCGAAAAAAATAGCCAGGCGGCTAAAAGCTGTCTGTATCCCTATTTAGGCGGCCAAAAAACATTTCCAGAATTGGAGTACGAGATGGTATGTTAGCAACGCCCTTTTGCTTCTAAAAGTGTGAATTAATGTTTATGTAATTAATTTATAAGTTCACCTGTTTTACCATGACAGATTCAGGAAGAGGGCTTATAAGGTCACCCTCCACGGTTTAGGGTCTGGATCAAAGGACACTCCAAAAGCGATGGAACCATCGTTCACGAAGAGGTTAGAAGAATCCGTGAACGCTGTGTAAGTCATTCTCTTGGACTTTGTAATTTTTTTATTAGTGAATTTCCTAACTTAATAACTAATAATCCTTCCTTCTTGTTATAGGAAATGTTATCACAAGAATCACCCGAGGAGGTCAACATATTTGGCCAAGGCGATATCCTCAGTAGAGCACTTGAACGTCCTGAGTATTCAGGCCGTGTTCGGGGCACTGGTATAGGGGTCACGCCTTCAGCTTAGTTTGGCCGCCAACAGCGGGTAACACAAAGCGAAGTTTCTGTGTTGAAAGATGAAGTCAATACTCTGAGGGAGACTGTGCTTGAAATGCAAAGAAGGAATGAGGAAATGCAAAGACGGCAAGATATGATGTATGAATTTTTCCAGCGTAACAATGTTGGATCACAAATGTCGAACTTCATGCAACAAGGTAACGTTCCTTCGTGTCAGAGTCCAAGCATCAGGGATAGCTGTACGATGCCTAGGGCTCAAATTCCTCAGGTAATTCTTGTCTTTTGTACTTATAAACTTGTAGTGACACTATTATATTATCGATTGGGAGCTTACGTTGTTAACTCTTTTGTAGGGCGAATCAAGGTGCAACCTGTACAAGGATCAATCTTTCAGTGAAGTAGTTGCAATCGGTACGGTCTTCAACACTTCAAACAGGATCCTGCACAATTCTCCGTTGCCTGAAAATACATTGAGGGTTATGATTGAATTCTCCCTGAACGGGGATGCACCGTTACCATTCCCTACTTCTGATGCGATGACTAAGGTCGGAGATGTAGTTGGTGCATATGTTGCTTGGCCCATCAGTTTGATTGAGCCAATACCACAGGTGGTATTTACTAATAACGTTCAGACTAGCATTCTTTGTTTTGGAATAACGCTCTTTTACAATTTATAAGTTTTTACAGGGTACAGAGTCTCTGGGAAAGAAAGCACAAGTGGCTAGTGTAAAAGGTACCGGTGGCCCAGCTGCTCAATTGAAGAAAAAGAGTTCATGAGCTGGTCCAGTGTCACAGGTGGTTAGTTTCTAATTAATTTAAACTAACACTCTTCTTATTGGAAGAATTTTTGAAACTTTCTATTTATATGGTTTATAGGCAACAAAAGCAAAGGGCAAGAAGAAAGTTCAAGTGCCTGCTCCTGTTATCCAAGATATAAGTGTTGAAACGCCAAATCGTGCTCGATTGCGAGCATTTGCAGCTACCGTACCTCACGATACTACTGTCACAATCCCATTCAACAGGCTTATATTTGGCGAGTCAAATTTCAATGAGCTTCTTTCTAGGGATCAGGTCATGGAGGTGCTTGACGAAAGATGGGTCGGTGCTACGGTCGTCAATTTATGGATAAGGTATATATGTGCTTCCATTGTGGTTTCATTCAATGTCATAAGTTCTACACTAATTGGATGTTTGTATGGTTTCTTTGAAGGCACCTGCATGAAGAAGTCATAGTCTCCGAGGACAACGTCTCGTTCGAATTCATAAACCCTTATTTAATAGCGCAAATTGAGGGTGCGAAACGTGATGATCAGTTCAAAGCGATTAAGAGGCGTTTCACTTTAAAGGCAACAGGCAGAACTTTATTCTTAGCTCCAATTAATACAGGGTAAGTGTATAGGCATGATAGCTTTCATCGTATTCTTAGCTCCAATCATCATTGATATATATACTGACATAACGTTATAAAACGTCTTAGGCTACATTGGGTTTTGCTTGTCATCAATCCGACAGTACAGCCGGATCCACTTATTTACTATTTGGATCCTGTGGAATCTGCTGAACCAGATAATCGCCCGGATTTGATGCGTCTCTTCAATGGGTAAGTGAATGTCAACATTATTTGAATGTGTTGTATTATCTGTCATTTTATATGACCGACCCAAGCTACTAAAATTAATTTAATATGTTTTGTTTCCAGAGCATTGACTAGTTATCGGGCAGCTAATGGGTACAATTATTCCAAAGCCCTTGACCAGAAAGATGCTTATCCGTGGCTCAAAGTTCAGGTTTTACAAGTTATTCAATTTTTCAAACAATCGTACATTACTTAAACCAGAACGCAACTGCTCTTATATGCTATTCTGTATTTTTTGTTATAGTGCCCACATCAACCCAATGACAACGACTGTGGATACTATGTCATGTATTATATGAGGGATATCGTATCAAGTGATCGAGATAACATCCCATTGACAGTAAGTTTTATATTTTTCCTAATCTAAGTGTTTGTACTTGTTAGATTTCAAGTAAATTTAATTGTCATTTAAATTTCTATACGCAGTATTACCCAGACACACGTTGCTTCATGTTGTCAAGGGAGAAGATGAAAGCACTAATTGAAGAATGGTGTAGTTATGTACACCCTCTGTTCTCTCAAATTGGACAGCCTGACTAGTAGTATGCACGTTTATTTTCCTAACTGAACAATATAACTTTTGGTCTTATTGTATATATTCTTCTCTGTTTGAGTTACTGGTGTATATAGACTGCCTAGAATTGTATAGAATTGCTGGAATTTTTGCAATGATGCAAGTGGGTGTGAATTAAAAAACAAATTGTATATTTTAAAAAAATATAACCTATACCGGCGCTTTTTATGAAAAGCGCCGCTATAGATACCCTATACCGGCGCTTTTTCTAAAAAGCCGGCGCTTTTTACAGAAAGCGCCGGTATAGATAAGCCTATACCGGCGCTTTTTAAAAAAGCGCCGGTATAGGCCTTTTCAATTTCAGTAAAAAACTAATTAAAAGATACCTATACCGGCGCTTTTTGGTAATAAAGCGCCGCTATAGAGAGGCCTATACCGGCGCTTTGTAAGCGCCGGTATAGGTCTCGTGACCTATTGCGGCGCTAGCTATAGCGGCACTTCAAAAGCGCCGCTATAGGGGTCAAAAAAGCGCCGGTATAGGTGTTTTCTGTGGTAGTGGAAGTCAATTGTAAATATGTTTGAACTTTGGGAAGTTATATTAGAATTCTTGGTCCTATGATTCTCAAATGAATGTGCTTGTAGAAGTTGTAATAAAAGGAAGAAGATTGAGTTAAACTTAATCCTGTGTGAGTGAATACGATGATAATGGTTAAAAGTCCTGACTTTCTTCTGTGGATATTTATGTCCATGATTGGATTGTTCAAGCTTGAGTTAGAATTTTCATTTGAATATTCCTTTGCTTTGTTTCAGTTGGTTGGGATGGAATCTGGAATTTTGTTGCTCTGATTTGAATGTGATTTAACATAAATTTTGTAGAACATTTGGATGCTACAATTAGAAATCTTGTGGGTTAAATTGGAGTCTTTAAAGTAAATATTAACTAAATAAGAGTATGAACCAAAAGATATCAAATTAGAGGGTTCAATAACAGAGAAAGGAGAAAATTTGTAATTGTTTAATTATGTAAGGTTGATTTTTATTATAGATGAAGTGGTTTGTTCGTTTCTCCTATGCTTGGGTTGAGTGCATACTCCACTGTGAAGGATTGTTTCAGTCTTGGATATCTAAAATATTAAACAAAGAGATACTATAAATGATTAAGTCATTACTTTGAATCATGGTTGGAACCTTTCTATTTTTCTATTGAATCTAGATTTTTCAACGTTATTGAAAGATTGTATTCAAATTATAATTGATGATTGAAATGACAATGTGGTAAAAGAAGTAGAATTTATTGCTTGTGATTTATTAGAGTTGATGATTTTCTTTAGCTATAAGTTTTATAATTGAATGAGGAAATAGGAAGTATAAATTTTATGAATGCCTTGTCTTGGTTTAATTCAATGTCTGGATGCTCTGGTTGTGGGTGTTATAACAGAGGAAGAAGGAATTTGATTGTTATTAAACCTGAGACTGGAATTTTGTTTATGTGGATGTATATCAATGTTGGTTGAAAGCTCCAACTCTTGTTGATGGACTAGCTTTGTTGGATGGGGATGTTGGTAGCAAGTGTAGTAATTATATGTTCTGTTGGTTTTGTGAGCAGAGCAAAGGGAAGGTTGTGATGATTAAATTGGATAAGAAAATAGGAAGTTGTTATTGTTGTTTAGTTGTTCTGGCTGCTGGCTTATTGGCAAAGAAAGGAGAAATGGTGATTTTATTTATTTCTTCTTGTTCTGCTAGGCGGAAGTGAAGGGAGGAAGGAACTAGTTGGTATTGTTGGTATGATTGAAAATATTGGAGACATAGCTATTAATTGAAAATTATGCTTGGATAGCTCTCCTGCTACATTCCTCCCTTTATCTTTCTTTGATAGAGGGGTTGAAGTGGGATCATTTTCTAGAGCCTCCATTTGCATCTTTTTGATATGTGTGCTGGTGAATAGAGAAACCTCATGAACATTATTTTTCTCTAGGCACCAAATATCATTTTTCAGGAGAATGAAAGATATCGGTTGAGGAAATGGTAGTGGAGTTTTGGTTCTGGTGAAGTCCTTGAAGTTCTTGAACTCCTTAGTGATGATCTCCCTAGATTTAATGGATCCTTCTTGATGAGGGCTTGCAAAATTGGGTTATCAACCAGTTGTAGTTGAGACAAGTTCCCTGCCTTGTTCACCATGTAGTGGATGAGCCTATCAACTGAAAGGCATATAAGAAGGCTTGATGCAGGAATCAATAACTTCTTCTATTGGATGATAAATTCTTAGTACTTCTGCCTCAAAATAGGGAGTCTTCTTTTGCCAAATGTTAAAGGGAACTTCAGAAACCCCCAACCATTCATTTAGTGTCTTCCAGTTGAAGGAAAATCTCTTTCCTCTCACAATGGATATGACCTCTATAACACCCCAAATTTTAGAAAATAGAAAATAAGGATTTATTTAAGGTCTTGGGGTGTCATTTAGAAATTAAAAAGTCTTATAAATAAATTTGTTAGGTAAAGATGTATTTCTAATAATTTTAAGATTTATTTTCTTTATTAATTAAGGAAAAATAATTAGATGATAAATTTTAATTTGGAAATTTGAGGAAAAAAAACTATTTTGAGGCCCAAATAAATTTATGGGTAAGAAAATATCTAATCTGATATGAGAACTAATTTTAGGAAATTAATTTTTCAGATAAGGACCAAACTGAAAATAATAGAAAGATTAAGAATAAGGATTAAATTGAAAAGAACAGAAGTTAAAAAGGGCAGAAGCGCAATTATCTCCTTACCCCTTTATAAAATCAGACACTCCTTCCTTCCCGTCATTTTTCCCTTCTCCCTCCCTCTCTTCGACATCTCTCTCTATTTCTCTATCTCCGTTTTCCTCCTCAGTTCCAGCCATCTTCACCGTCGATGGAGGCAATTTCTGGCGGTTGGGAACTCTGACGACGCATGCATCACGGGATTCTGCCTCAAGTGAGCTACCTCCGCACTTCTCTACTCTTAATTTCTCCGATTAGGGCCATTCTTGGGTGAGGTTCGGATTTGGCGGTTTGGGTTTTTGAGAATCTAAGTCTATTGAATTGAAGCTTATGGTTATACTTTTAGTTTCCTTAAAGAATTTAGAGCATGCATGAAAGAATTTGGCCGAACTCCTAAAATTTATGTTTCTGTTTCTGTTCATGCAGAAAACTTTCAGATTTTTGAGTTTAAGCAAATGGAATCTAAGATTAAAGATCTTTTAAGTATTTCTAAGAAATGTTTTGTGGGTGCATGTGTTTGATTTTGCTGGTTGTGATTTTGAACTTCTTTCTTGTTGCTCTGTTTCATATTCGGTTCCTCATGATGCGTGTATAGCATTGGCTTGCACAATAATAATAAAAGGAATATAGAGATATAGGAACTTGTTTGTGAAGGTTTGAATTGAAAGAAAGCTTCCTAGACTTAATAATTCCGTTGATAGTGTTACATGATGATTTGAAACTTAAGCCTTGATGCTTTTTTTTTCTGTTATTGTTATGATTGATTGCATGAAAGTTTGCTGCCCTGTTTTGTATTGGATGTGATAGGGGTTGTCATTTTTGAGTTTGAGTTGCCGTAAAACAAGAAGAGGGTTTTACAGTTAAGGGAGAATGGTTTCAAAAGGTTAAAGACTTTGGGTAATGTGCTGTCCAAAATTTTAAAGGAAATGTTGTAACCAAAATCCTATAAAAAGTATATTGAATTGAAAGATAAATTGTTATTGGCGTCATTCTAACGAATGGTCATGAATGTTGCCAAATTTGCAATTGGGTCCATAGTTTTAAATCTAGAAAATTATTTCACAATAAAACTGAAGGTGTCTAATTTATGTAAAGGCATTTAAATTGTCAATGCTAGGATATTAGCTTGTTAAATTAGGAGCAGCGAAATCATTTTAAGATTCGGAACCCACTGTTTAGTAAGGAAAAGGCCATTTTCTATAATGAGAAACTAAAGGAAATCATTCTTTCTTGATGGTATTGAATGATGAAAGTTTGAAGTTAATTATGCGTTCCCCTTATTTGACCAAGATCCTTTGACTTTGTAAAAGTCCCTATTTAGTTTGAGCCCTCTAGAGGAAGTAATAACAATTAAAGGGAAAGTTGGGAGAATTAATGTTTGGGGATTGTTTGGATTGAGAGTTGATTTCATATTTTTATTAGCTAAAGTAACTAGATGATGGGTGGTGATTTTGGAAGTTATAAATCCCTGTCTCTATGTACGTGTATATATATGCTCACCTTGCTGTGAAGTTTGTTAAAGTTAAAGAAGGTACAAATACGGGTTTCAGTAAGATTAAGGATCTTAAGAGGTAAAATCTGATTGTAGTTATTACTTGAGGTAAGTGTTAGATATGTCAAGTTATTCAATAGATTAACAGAGTGGGAAAATTAGATTAAGATTGGAAAATAATTTAAAGAGAATTAAGGATTTATGTATCTTAATGGTGTTGTTATGGTTTTTCACTGATTCCTAAGAAATTTAAACTAGGAATATAATTTGACTTATGAATGGCTGTTTATTTATTTGTTAGTGTTTAAGAAATGAAAGGAGGTAAATTTAGAGATGCATGTGTTGACTGGCTCTTGTGTATGGTTCCTATATCTGTTTGTTGATGTATGGGATATTGAGCTTATGATGGTAATTGTGGTGATTCGATGGCTGCTTTGTTAGCTTGGGTCTGATTGCTTTCTATTCCTCAGTAATATTTTTGATAAGATGGTATATAATTAGAATGGGGTTGAGTATGTTGTATGTGAACATCTCGAGTAAGTCTGAAATTGTGCTTTGAGTGATGTTAGTACATGTTTGGGTTTATTGACTTATAGTGATAAATGTGTTGTATTAATTATAATAATACTTAATGAGGCATTTACATGGCCTTTCTGTGTGAATTCTTGCGAAATTTTCTGCAACAATTTGAAGGAAATATTGTTAAAGTGGTTGAGTTAATCTTTGTGATTTTAAAGAGGTATGGTTTGGATAAATGGGAATTAATATTGCTGATGATATTAAAGGTTGGAGCTTAAAGTTTTAAAGAGAAGTTAATTATAAGTAAGTTGTAATGTGTGTTATATGTGGCTGTATTGTCTACTTAGAATTTGAGGTTGAATTTATAGTTATTGTTTGAAGGTTTCAAAGGCAGGGATAAACAGTAATGGAAATTGCTTGTTTAAAAGAATTATCCTTGAGGTAATTATTAGTCAAACATTGAGAATAAGAAATACTAATTGGAGTAAAGTAATTACAAGTGATCTTTTAATCTTAAATAGTCAAGATAGTTATAGTAAATTATAATGATTCATAGATATAAATAGTGGGGTAGTCACAAACATATTAGGACCCGAGAGAGACGCTTAGTATAAATATAGAAGTACATATATTAACTTACTCTTATCATAATATGATGTGTACATAGGCTTTGATATTGGTATGAGTTCACCAAGACAGTGGAAAGTAAAGGATTTGGTTCAGGAAATAGCTCTGGTATCCAGGTAGTAGTTTAATTCATTATATAAAGTTTTATATATATAATTTTGTAAAATCTGTTGCAATAAATGAGCATTATTCCTGTTATGATATTGAGGATATTTATGGAGTACTTCAAGGCCTAGGTGGGTCGCTCCCCCTTTGCCAGATAAATTCCTACAACCGTGAGGGTTATTGAGTAGCTGTGAGGGCTACAATTAAATTCCTATAACCGTGAGGGTTATTGAGTAGCTGTGAGGGCTACAATATAATTCCTATAACCGTGAGGGTTATTGAATAGCCATGAGGGCTATAATTGGAAAATCCTGCAGGTGTTGGTTTAAAAGAAATATATGCTTTCATTATATGCACAGGTTTATGAAATTGATGTATATGTATGTATATAAGTGCACACATGATATGGAATAAACTGCTATTGAGATTTCCAATCTCACTGTTTTCCAAAACGTTTTCAGTATAGCAGAATGGGAGTAGCTAGCTGGGAAAGAAGTAAGGTAGTATGAATAGGCAGGAATGCCTGCTATGTCTTGTACTTTGTAGGTAGATACTTTAAGAGTCTATTTACCTGTGTATGTTGTATATTTAAATAATTAAGACAAGTTGGAAGCTTGTCTTGTAATTAATATATATTTTATATATGTATATATATCTTTAAGAAACAATAGAGCTGCATACTCATATAAGAGGGTTATCAATCAAGATTACCCGCCAATATATTATTATAGTAAGAGAGGTGTAAATAGATAAATCGAACATAATCTAAAGAATATGTAAATATAGTGTAAGGGGTTTGACTCCCCAAGCATCATAATTTGAGTTATTTTAATTGTTTTAACAACCACTCTATTTTATTGGAAGTTTAAAGATATTCCAATTTGTCAGAAAATCCCATTTGAAAGAAAGGAAATTTGATTTAATACTTTGGAAAGAAAAAGTTTTAAATTTTTCGTATTTTTGGGCTCCTGGAATTAAAAAGTGGTTATGAATCAATTAAAATGCTATAATATAGTAGTAAAAATTTAGGTGTTACAACCTCAATATCTAATAATGGAAATTTAGCCACTAATGGGGAAAAAGCCACAGATCTATGAGAAAAATACAGCCATAGTAGAAATTTCAAAGAGGAAGGAGAGAAGAACAAGAAAAACCAAGAGAAATAAGTTGAACATCTTCAAATCTTCAATCTTCACTTGAATCTCCTTGAAAATCCTCCAACCCTACCTTAGAAATTCTCCCAATTAGCTCCCAAAGAAAGCCCAAGTCGAAAATATATGTTTTTATATGAGTTGAGGATGTTTTAAAACCTATTTTTAAGCTGATGTGTCTATTTTTGGCACTTTGTCAGCATTTTGGCTGTGGCCAAATATTTTGCCCACACTTTTGGCTGCAGCCAGTTCCCTGCTGCCTCTTTTTTCAGTTTTCTTGTTTATGCGAAATCTTCTTTTCCACTTCTTGCCCCTTGACTTTAGCTTCAAATGCTACTCAAATAATGTTTAATTGTTCGGCTTCAACAACCTAACAAGCAATGAAATCTACAAAATCCAAAGTTGATAAAAAGAGAGTAAAATATTCACATTCAAATCAAGAATTCAATGATTGTAACTCAAATATCAATTTGATACATTTTCCTATCATATGTACATTAAAATATGTATAAATCCACCCAAAATTTGTGAAAACTATTGGAAAATGTACGAAAATGTCATAAATTTTGTGAGGTTAACAAGTACATCGGAAGGAGGTTAAGGGCCTCTAGATCTCCACTGCATTAAAGGGGCTTTAGTGAGGATGTTTTTAGTTTTAATAGTTGAGGCGGTCTTCAATGCTCTTATGCTCTACAAAATTTAGTAGCCACAAAAGTGGTCCTCCTAGTATGATTGAAATTTGAGAGACAAATAGATAAAGTTTGGTTCTTGTGGCTTATGAGTGATAATGGGCTATTTTATTGTGACATAAAACAAGAAAAAAAAGAAAAACTATTAGAGATTTAAAGGGATGGAGAGGAATTCTTTTCGAGTAATTAGAGTAGTGGGGTTATAAAATTTTAATAAAGAGAAAAAGTAAGATGTAATGAGTGTGTGAAGTGGAAAGAAAATGGGTGCACACTACTACAAAAAGTACTTTTAATGTCACAAATTTTGGGGGTTTTCACGTCACTTTTTCAAGGGACATTGAATCAAGTGACATGGAAAATAGACTTTTAACGTCACATAAACAAGTGACATAAAAAGTCAGAGAAACAACGTCACACATAATATTATGTGTGACGTTGTAAGTTGCTCGGAGAAACCACGTCACACATAATATTTATGTGTGACGTGGTTTCCTGGAAACCATGTCACACATAATATCTTGTGTGACGTGGTTTCCAGGAAACCACGTCACACAAGATATTATTTGTGACGTGGTTTCTTTTTTTTTTAAAAAAAAACGTTTTTAATTTTTCTATTCCCCGTTGATATTTAGCAATTTGAGAACAAAAACCTATTCAAACCAATTTACAAGACTTATAAAATATTTTGGCAAGTATGCAGTATTTGCAGCAATTACAACGTAATAGCATTTGCAAACCAATTTACAATTGAACATTAAACATTTTATGGCAGACCAATTTACAAGACTTACAAAACCATTAAATATTCTATGGCATTTTTTGCAATTTACAATTGAGAAAAAAAGGCAGCAGATTTAATTATCAGGAAAAAAAAGGAAAAGAAGGAACCTGGATGAAGTGAAGCTGCGAACGGAGGCACGATTGAAATTGTTGAACCCGATAGGAGGAAAACAGAGCTGAAAAAAAACCTTGAACAAGTAAAAAAAAAAGAACCCTATAGAAATTGCATATTTAATTACAAGAAAAAAAAAAGAAAAAGAAAAGAAGAAATGAACCTGCAGCTGGAGGGTGAGGGGGATGGGGAAGCTGTGGGCGGCTAGGGGGAGCTGTGGGGGGTGGGGAAGGGGGAGCTGATGGCTGCTGGGAGCTGTGGAGGGGGAGGGAAGGGAGGAGCTGTGGGTTGAGGGGTGGGCTGGGGGGAGCTATGGAGGGGAGGGAAGGGGGGAGCTGTGGGTTGAGGGGTGGGCTGGGGGGGAGCTATGGAGGGGGAGGGAAGGGGGGAGCTGTGGGTTGAGGGGTGGGGGGAGCTGAGGGCACGGGGGGTGGGGCATCTGGGGGCACAGGGGGGTGGGGGGTTTTTGTTTGGGGTGGGAAGAGCAGCTGGAGCTGCTTTTTGTTTGGTGGGCCGCCAAAATGAAAAAAATGGGGGGGAGGGAAATGAAAAAAAAAAGGAGGGGAAGTTTTCCACGTCACACCAAAATTTTGGTGTGACGTGGAAAACCACTTTCAACGTCACACCAAATTTTGGTGTGACGTTAAAAGTGGTTTTCCATGTCACACCAAAATTTTGGTGTGACGTGAAAAACCACTTTCAACGTCACACCAAATTTTGGTGTGACGTTGAAAGTATTGGGAGGGGCGGGAAATGAAAAAAAAGGAGGGGAAGTTTTCCACGTCACACCAAAATTTTGGTGTGACGTGGAAAACCACTTTCAACGTCACACCCAAAATTTGGTGTGACGTTGAAAGTGGTTTTCCACGTCACACCAAAATTTTGGTGTGACATGGAAAACCACTTTCAACGTCACACCAAATTTTGGTGTGACGTTGAAAGTATTGGGGGGGCGGGAAATGAAAAAAAAAGGAGGGGAAGTTTTCCACGTCACACCAAAATTTTGGTGTGACGTGGAAAACCACTTTCAACGTCACACCCAAAATTTGGTGTGACGTTGAAAGTGGTTTTCCACGTCACACCAAAATTTTGGTGTGACATGGAAAACCACTTTCAACGTCACACCAAATTTTGGTGTGACGTTGAAAGTATTGGGGGGGCGGGAAATGAAAAAAAAATGAGGGGAAGTTTTCCACGTCACACCAAAATTTTAGTGTGACGTGGAAAACCACTTTCAACGTCACCAAAATTTTGGTGTGACGTGAAAAGTTTCAACATCACACTTAATTTTAAGTGTGACGTTGTTTCTTTCCTGTGTATTTTCAATGTCACATTTTTAAATAAGTGACGTTAATTGGTGACATAAAAAGGGCTTTTTGTAGTAGTGGTGAGCTATGAAAAAACTTATAATCCAACATTTGTTAATAGCTACGCGGCCCTCCACGGCAAATTAAACAGTCCCTCTTCTTCATCCATGACAGCAACGAGTGCCTCAGTTGATTGTAATATCATAACATGAACTTATCGTAATCATACCCTTTAACCACTATCCTTTCCTCCATTTTATAATTTTAATATATAGTGAAAGATACAAGTATCATTAACTTAAATAGACTTCAATAAAGTGATTAAATGCACAAGGCTCCCCGACAGATGAGTTTGGGCAGAGTCAGATGTCTACAGCCTTAAGTCACAAGTATAAAGGACATTTTCAGAAATAGTAAAAAAAAAATTATATGCATCATTAAGATTCACAATTTTCTGAAAGTCTTAGAACCACTCACTTCACAGATAGTACCACTATAAAAAGTGCATTCAAGAGTTATGGCCATTAGCGAGCTTCAATTGTAGTAGTACTCATTCCATTTAAAGAACTAACTTCTTTGTCGATTGATTGATTCGAATGATCGCAATTAGTTTTCTTGAGAACAAATGCTGGTTGTTTGGGAGGAGGAAGAGTTGAGTCTTCATTCTCCAACATGGAAACCACTTCTAACATGGTTGGCCTATCTGATGCATTTTCTTGTACACATAACAATCCAATGTGGATGCATTTAAGAACTTCATCTTCTGGGCATGTCTCACATTTTAATGATGGATCTATGATTTCCATGGATCTGCCTTCTCTCCATAAGACCCAAATCTGAATAGATTGGAAGATACAAGCCAATTAGACTATTGAAGGGAAACTTTAATGTTAGGATTGGTTGATACTTATAGTTACTTATGTGTTTTACCAAAGTAGAAGAAATGTCATCAAAATAACAACTGTTCTTTCTACTGAAAACAATTTCAAGAAGTAAAACTCCAAAACTGTATACATCAGACTTTATTGAAAACAATCCTTCCATTGCATATTCAGGAGACTTATAGCCATTGCAAAAGAAAAAGATTATTTTTACCAAAAAAAAAAGAAAAAGATTATTAAAATAAATCAATATCGATTTCAAGTACTAATTATTGGCCAAAAAGTAGTAATTACTTTTATTATAATTTTTAAGATTATATCCAAAACAAAATTTTAAGGTCAAATTTTACACTTATGACATTGAATCATGATGTCCGAAATCCTTGCAACTCAACAGTTAGTTTATTGGGTACTTTTTCCATTGATTTACAATTGTGAACCTATAATTCTGCACAACATAGTATTGAGAAATTAGTTATGTACTTACTAAGTTCCCACAACACGATTTGTGTTTGCTTCAATTTGATCTACACCAAATATTCAAGCCATACCAAAATCAGTAATCTTTGGGTTCAATGCATTGTCTAACAAAATATTACTACCCTTTAAGTCTCTGTGAATTATTCTCAATCTTGAATCTTGATGAAGGTATAAGATCCCTCTTGCAATCCCAGAAATGATGTTGAATCGTTTTCTCCAATCTAGTTGTAATTTTCTTGCTTCATCTGGATAAAAAACGTAAACTATCATAAATGAGTAAGGCTTGACCAATTTATCTACTTGATCAACTTAAATATGAAAATTTCGCGTGAGAAAATGAGAGCACATACCAAAAATAAAAGCATCCAAGCTTTTGTTTGGTAAATATTCATAGATCAACATGTTCTCGTCTCCTTGTATGCAACAACCTAAGATCCTTACAAGATTCCTATGTTGAAGCTTTGCAACTATAGCAACCTCATTTTTGAATCCTTCGATGCTTTGTTCAAAATACTTTGACAACCTTTTTACCGCTATCTCAATTCTATTCTTGAGTAAGCCCTGAAGTCAAAATCCATATTGTAGTCATCTTATAAATAATGCATATACACTCACGTACCTTTCTTGCAAGAAACCATTACTTTGAGAACTGTCATTATGATCCTTTTCGCCTTGATCAAAATTGTGAATTGTTAAACTAATTACAAAAATAATTCTTACCTTGTAAACAATTCCAAAACCACCTTGTCCAATCTTATTAGCGAAAGAGAAATTGTTTGTTGCTTCAATTATCTCACTTAGATCGAAAAATTGTAAATCTGAATTGCTTTCTCTCTCAAGCAAATCGTTGCTATGTCTTCCTTTTACTGGATCAAGAGACGATAAGAGATTAGTTGTAATGAATAGTGGGAAAATACACACCAATAATACAGTTAAGTCAACTAGCTTACCATGTCTCAATTTTTTTACAAACCAGTACAAGAAAGAGGTTGCCGCAAGTATCAATAGGAAAGTGGCAAGAACTATTAGTGTTACCAACCCCTTCTTGCCAAGAGAACCAAATGGCTTCCTTTTATATTTCGCTGCAAATAATAATATATTAGCAGTTTGAATGTCCAAACCATTGTACCCATCAAAGTCTAAAGTACATCATTATGCAGTAACTGCATAATATTATTAGTTTTAATGCTTTATTATGGAAAGTAAGTAGAGCATTACAGACAAAAAAGGTCAAAAATTATACATATGGAGATAACTATATTTTTTGCAGGTCCTAGGACCACCTAAGTTAAGAGAGGACTTGGATGTCTATGAGACCAAGGGGTGGGAATAGCCCAGCCAGCCTGCAAGGGGCCTGCGGCCTGGCCTACTAAGGCCTGTTTATTATCAGGCCAAGCTCAAACTCAGGCTTATTTTTGGGCCTGTCATGCTTAAGAGGCCAGGTTCAGGCTAAAAAATATGCCTGTTAGGTTTGTCAGGCTGGCATGTTAAGCAAATACATATATATATTTTTTATCTGATTTACTTTTATATTATATAACATTTTTTATTACATATAATTTGGGCATGTTGTAGGGTTGTTTGAAGTCATCGGCTTGTTTGGCCTGTTAGCCTGTATAAATAAACAGGCCTCTTAAGAGGTTTCTTAACACTACAAAAAAACATGATATTAGTGACAGAATTTCCGTCACTAAACAATTTAGTGACGGAAATTCTGTCACTAATTCCGTCACAAACCCATTAGAGACGGATTAGTGACGGATATTTTTCTATCTACAAAAACCCCGTCACTAATTTCCATTTGTGACGGAATACAAAATTCCGCTGCAAACCTGTGACGGATTAGCGACAGAGTACCCGTCACAAATTTGCGACGGAATTGCCGTTACTAATTGCAAATTCTGTCACTAAAAGATTGGATAACTTAACATGTATTTGAGACAAATTAGTGACGGACATTCCGTCACTAATTATTGGAATAAGCTATTTTGTCACTGGTTAGTGACGGAAATATCTATCACTAATTATTAGAATAAGCTATTTTGTTACAGATTAGTGACGGAAAAATTAGTAAATTTTGTCTCTTTTTCGGAAACTTTTTGATAAAATAATGTGACACTTTCTGTCACAAATCTGTCACAACATTGTGATAGAATTTCCATCACTAATCTGTCTCTAGTTTTTCTTTTTTTTTTCAAATCTCAATTTTCCCTACATTTTTTTTGTAAAAACTATATGCAATGCTATCCAAATGACTGAAAATAAAATTAAACAAAGTACATATAATAATAATTTAAAGCTAAATTATAGAAAATATAGAAGTCCATTGGTATGAATAACCAATCTATCATCCATCAAATTACCTACAAAATAAAACTAAAATACTGAATTTAAAATGTATCAAACAAACCACAAAAGTCATAATATATAATCAACCAATCTAGTAACTATTCAGGATATGCCATCATTAGCTTCAATGTTTGAATCATTGACATGACCAGATAATTTTTGCTCAAGTGCTTCCAACCTTGATAAGATAGTTTCATTCTGTTTCTTAATAGTTTCATTCTGTTGCTTAAGATTTGCATTCTCTTCTTTAAGCTCTGTGACAACAGATTCTATATCAGGTTGATGCACTGTGTAGATGGAAGGAGAAGTCCTATGGGAATAAGCCTGTATACAGGCCAAGCTCAGACCTGAAAAAGGGCCTGTTATAGGCCATAGGCTAGGCTCAGGCCTCTTTCTAACAACACAGGCCTAGCCTATTAAGGTAAAGGCCTAGCCTAACCTGACCTGTTTCCACCCCTAATCAGACCTAGAGATAGAGAACTTGTGTTATACAATATGCAAGTTTTATGGTCCATGCTCTAATGGTGGTTGAATCGAGGTCAACTTAATCATAATTAAAATAATATATTTTCATTAAAATAAGCACAAAAATACATATACAAATCCCAAAAGATTGAAGATTGATGTTTAAATAAAAAAAACATTGATCCTCAGGTAATAAACGAAATATTCATAATAAAAACATCTAGAATCCAACCAAATAGAGTTAACAAAGCATTAATTTTAGAAACTATATTATGTTTAACTCAAAATGACATCCATTCCATTCGGCAATTAGAGAAAAAAATATAATGTCAAGTCTAGCATGATCAATGAGTGTAAAATACTTGACCTAACCAACAAGAGGAATAGTTCACTAATATGTCCATTCATGTTATGTTTTAATACCATACACTACTATAAAAAATCCTATCTACATCCATATTTCACGTTTCTTTATAAAATAAGAGATGTGGAAAAAGGTGATAGCAAAAGTGTGAATATCTGTAGATTTTCCACATCTCATATTTATAAATGAGATGTAGATTATGACAAAATAAGAGCTATAAGTAATTAAAGAAGCCAAAATAAAAGCGAGAAAAAGTGAAATGTAAAAAAATACTTTCTATGTGAAAAATATTTTAAACAATACTTACAAGCATTGTTGTCAAACTCACGAGTTGAGTCTCCAATTTTACCGTTGTTACTGCTCTATCTAACTAAAATGTGTCACGTATCAATTAAATTCATACTGGCTGTAAACTCAGTAAAAACACAGAAGTTTACACGCCGAATTTACTATTTTTACATTTCTACCTTGCGGAAAATTGTGTTAACTTGCTATAAATCTCATGTTAATTATTTTTATTTGACCATATTCAATGAATTTATATATAAATGTCATAAAAAAATTTTTATTGAGTTTGATAAAGTTTGAATGTTGATATATTTAATATCATCTATTTATATTTAAAATATATTCAAGTCAAGTTATTGTTATATTTTTTATTTCTTATCTAATTTTATACTGAAAACACGTATTTTTTAACAAAATGTAGCTCTTACGATTTACAATTCGAGTTTATGATCTGACTTTAATTTCTTTTCACGAGTTTGACAACCTTACTTACAAGTTATACGCTAAAAAACCTTTGCATTAGACCTTATTCTTTTCCCTTTCTAAAACCCTTTTCTTCTCACCTTGCCCCTGGAACCAGCCACCCTTCCTCCGCATTTCCTTCTCACCTTGACCCTCGAGCATCCTCTTCTTCTCTTCTTCTTCTGCCTATCGAAGTGTCGTTGTCATTCTTCCTCTGCCATTCACCGCCGCTCGCTGCTCTAGGTGTATGCGTCGTTATTATCTTCATTCTTCCGCTCGAGCATCGAGATCGAGAAGAGACACTACTACAGAAAATGCCTATAGCAGCACTTATTTTGGCCCTATAGCAGTGCTTATAAGCGCTACAATAGTCAGTGCTGCTATAGGCTATTAAGCCTAAAGCAGCGCTTGTTAAGCGCTGCGATAGGTAATTAATTTTTTTAAAAAAATTAATTTTTATCCCTGCATCAATTTAGAAATTACAGACATTTCCAAAACATATATACATCTAAAACCATTTATCCAGAGATCAAATACGTTAAAGCAAACATTCTAATTAATTAACTCCTATATATTATAAGGTAATATACTTAGAGAAAAATAAACAATTAAATAAATTAGAAAGAACAATGGACAATTAAGTAAATTAAACATGTAAATTCACTAAACATTCTAGAAATCAAAGTCTCTCTCAAATATATTTACTATATACTAATAACATATATATATTACTTCAAAAATTTGAAGTAATATATATATGTGTGTTGTCCAGAAGAAAGCTTCCAACCGGAAATTTGATTACCCAAGAATAATACTAAGGATGAGCAACTGTGATTATCAAAGACAACAGTAACAGAAAGATTTCCTTCTAATCCATGAAGTTTTCCAAAATGCACAATACATGCTATAAACCGCATCACAATTTGCAATTTGGATAAGAAATTTCATATTTTTACTTAAATCAGAAGAACTATGACACAATTTGACGATCCAACATAGGTACCCCATGATCTTGTCTACATATAATTTCAAATCAATTATAGAATAACGAAAGCTATTAAAATAATGGAAATCTGATTGTTTTGCATATTCCTAAGCAAAGGTAAACAAGACAATAAAAAATATAATTAACATAATGCAGAATATAGACAAAATTAACTAAGAATTACAAGGCATATACATGTTGCTTATGATTTGTTCAATAAGAAATGGTGAAGACGCTATGTATTGATAATAACAAGCCTTTCATGGACTCTTTCATGTAAACAATGATCTAGCAAATAATTATAAACTTATAATCATTAATCAGGAACAGAAGAATCAGAAGAATTGAAACAAGCATAATACCATCAGCATCATGGGGTGGCCTGGACGCGCCACTTATCTTCCCTTGAGTTTCAGATGGAGGAAGTGTCTGGAGATCTAAGTATGAAGTAATAAATTTGTCAAATGTAATAAAATCAAACCCCAAGGTTACAACAATTTATATATGCTATTGAAGTGAAAAGAAACAAAGCCATGTTGGTACTTTCATATCAGATTTTCGGCAAAAGTTGTAGGTCCATGTTACTAGGTATCACATATGTCAATAATTCATCTAGAATGACTAGATATAACAATTTAAAGCTACAAACTCAAATAGGCAGTAGTTAAAATGATGAAGGAGGATACTTCATTCTAGACATAGTCATCTTTTGGTTATCACATGAGGGCAACTTACAAATATCAGAATCTTCAAAGGTACCAGGAAGAGTTAGCAAACGAAAAAAGTTATATATGATGTATCTAGGGATTCCTTGTAAGTGTAGAGAATGTTTTTGACATAGTAATAAAAACACAACTTAAATGGAGAATAGCTTATTGCCATCCAATTAGGTAACAACAGCTTGTCAAAACCAGCACTTGGTCCTATCACATGAGGGGGAAAACAAAAAAGGAAAAGGAAATTGCAGAGCACAACTTTTCCAAGCAGCCAAATGAGAAGCAATTGGCTCCATACTGATCAGTTCAATAGGATACAACATCAAATAGCACCTACAGAAAAAAAATTTCAAGTCATAAAATAAACGATATATAAAGGCATGAAATTATCTTAAATTAATGTCATGCGTAACAATTTTGGACCAGCCAAAAGAATGTTATTTACATTTTACATGTTGCAGAAGAGCAGTAGAGATATAAATCCAAACTATCCCATCAACAAGAAAGACAGTAATTAAGTTTCATCCAACAACATCATACTAAATAATTTCTTAGACAAAGGAACAAATCTCTACAGATTCTACCAACTATTATATGCCACTGTACATTAATGCAAATTTATACATATGGAAAACTTTAATAAAAGAGAAAGAGGACTCACTAAAACAAAATTGTCATAAGAAAATATTTTGGGAGCTGATAATGAACTGAATCACGAGGGCAGAGTTTGGGATTGATTTTGCTCCAATGATACCTTGACTATGGTAAGCGAATTGATCAAGGCAAGTCCTCTAAGGCACTGAATAATGATTATTGAAGATACGTCTGTACAGAGAATTTTTAGATATAATAAGAATAAAAAAATCACCTTAAAATAAGAAAATTCAAGATTCAAGTTGAGGAAATTCTATCACCGGAAATTAAATAAACAAATCACACGTTTTCTCTTACAATTCCAGAACAACAACAAGAAGGTCTCAGAACATAGAAGACTAATATAAACTTCATTCAAATCTATGCTTCCAATAAAACCAACGATACCATAAGTCAAAACAGCTAGCTTATCTACATTGGATTCTATTCTAAGAAAAAATCCATGCTCAGAATCAACTAGCTAAATAGAGCTCAAAATTACATTTTTAACAACAACAAAAAAGAACAGGAAGAAAGCACCAAATGAAGCTGTTACTGATAGCAAAATGAATTCAATTGCAAAGAAGAAAGTACTTACTGTTTCTTATGAAGAACCATCTCCGATCAACTGAAATCTAATCTAGAATCAAATAAAGAAAACAAAGAATTAGAATAATTAATACCTTTTCTCTCCTCCAGTGTAATACTCCCAGAACGGCTCCCAGAGTTTCATTAAATTCAGAATCATCAGAACTATCACGCGCAGACCGATTCAAATCAGAAAGCATCGTAATTCTCCCAGATCGGCTCCCAGACGCCTTAGCAGCAGCCTTACCTCGTGAGAAAGGGGACATCTATCATTCGTAAGTGAAAAGAGACCATCCCCCTAACCTACTCTTTGTTATGAGTATGCTTTATGATATGAGTACTTATAAAAGCTTTCTGCTCCCCACCAAACATTATTGCGACGGTTATGAAAGAGCAAGCACAGCAAATGATTCACACCAAGAAAACAATGAAAAGAAAGTATCGAACCCCATCATTAAATGCGGAGAGAATAAAAAAAGGGAAAATCCACAACATCTAGAGGAGCCTACATCAACATCCATACAGATTACAACAAAAAGGAAACACATTTATATTTTTCTTAGGCATTAACAGATTTAAGTGAGATGATAAAATTAAAAACAAAAACAAAAACACCTAGGTTGAAGATTGTTTGACTAAACAGTCGTAGCAGGCTCTATTTCTGCACAAATGGAAAGATCAACAAGAAAGGCAGATGTCATTCCTACCCTCGCTTTCTGATGGTTGCTGGTGCGGCTACTGTGGGGAAAGCATTAGCTGAGCTTGAAGCTGCTGTCAAACGAACCACCACCACTGCCTCCTCCACCGAGAGCTAAAGAAGGAGACATCTCCACCAAAATAGCAGCATTATTTGAAGAAATATGACTATTAAATCCACTCCCAAAATTTAGGGCTCTGGAAGCAAATCAACCAAACTCGACTCATCACTCAAAACAGTCCCCAAATCGTCGAAATCAAAGCCTAAGCTTCGTTCTCATGGGGTTAGGAACTCCAAAAATCTGAATCGACTACCCCTCAAATCGTCTGAATCGTTGAACGAGTCGCGAGTAGGAACGATGAACGATGAGAAGATATGAGGAGCTCCTCTGAGACAACGAGCACGATGGTGAACAGAGTAGTCTGAGACTTTGAAAGATATGAGGATGAAGAATATGTGGCTGAAGCACAATGATGATGATGAAAGGAATGGGGGCGACGTGTTTTGGGAAGGGGAAGAAGAAAAATTAGGGTTTGGTCGAAGGAGAGAAGGAAATTAAAGGGAGGGAAAATGAGAAAGAGATGGGAAAAGGGCTCGGGTAAAATTGGCCATTCTTTTGGGCCTATCCCAGTGCTTATGGCGTTATAAGCACTGGGATAGGCCCTTAAGATTTTTAAAAATATTGAGGCATTTCAAAAAAAGGGAAAACAATTTGAAAATACATAAAGAGGCCTATCTCAGCGCTTGTGACGTCATAAGCGCTGGGATAGGCCTCTTATGTAATTTTATATTGTTTTCCTATTTTTTAAAAGCCCTCAATATTTTTAAATTTTGTTTAAAATATTTTTTAAATAAAATAAAAATCCTATGGGGCCTATTGCAACGTTTATTACGTCATAAGCGCTGGTATAGGCCTCTTATGTAATTTTATATTGTTTTCCTATTTTTTAAAAGCCCTCAATATTTTTAAAATTTTTTTAAAATATTTTTTAAATAAAATAAAAATACCTATTTAGGACTATGTAAGCCCCATGTCATTTAAATTTTATTTAAAAAATGTCTAAAGGCAATTTTAAAAATACTAATTCATTTTAAAAAAGGAAAGAAAATTTTAAAATACATATTTTAGGCCTATAGCAGCGCTTAAGCGCTGCTATAGGGCCCCACTTGATTTAAATTTTATTTAAAAAATGTCTAAAACCAATTTTATAAATACTAATTCATTTTAAAAAAGGAAAGAAAATTTAAAAATACCTATTTAGGCCTATGTAAGCCCCATGTGATTTAAATTTTATTTAAAAAATGTCTAAAACCAATTTTAAAAATACTAATTCATTTTAAAAAAGGAAAGAAAATTTAAAAATACATATTTTAGGCCTATAGCAGCGCTTAAGCGCTGCTATAAGGCCTCATATGATTTAAATTTTATTTAAAAAATGTCTAAAGGCAATTTTAAAAATATTAATTCATTTTAAAAAAGGAAAGAAAATTTAAAAATACATATTTTATGCCTATAGCAGCAATTAAGCGCTGCTATAGGGCCCCATGTGATTTAAATTTTATTTAAAAAATGTCTAGAACCAATTTTAAAAATACTAATTTATTTTAAAAAAGGAAAGAAAATTTAAAAATACCTATTTAGGCCTATGTAGGCCCCATGTGATTTAAATTTTATTTAAAAAATGTCTAAAACCAATTTTAAAAATACTAATTCATTTTAAAAAAGGAAAGAAAATTTAAAAATACATATTTTAGGCCTATAGCAGCGCTTAAGCGCTGCTATAGGGCCCCATGTGTTTTAAATTTTATTTAAAAAATGTCTAAAACCAATTTTAAAAATACTAATTCATTTTAAAAAAGGAAAGAAAATTTAAAAATACCTATTTAGGCCTATGTAGGCCCCCTGTCATTTAAATTTTATTTAAAAAATGTCTAAAACCAATTTTAAAAATACTAATCCATTTTAAAAATGGAAAGAAAATTTAAAAATACATATTTTTGGCCTATAGCATCGCTTAAGCGCTGCTATAGGGCCCATGTCATTTAAATTTTATTTAAAATTGGTTTTAGATAATTTTTTAAAGAAAATTTAAATCACAGGGGCCTATAGCAGTGCTTAAGCGCTGGTATATGCTTATACCTATACCATCACTTTTTTTAAAAGCGCTGGTATATGTCATATTATACCTATCCCATCACTTACGTTTTGCAAGCGCTGCTATTGTTGCGCTGCAATAGAGTATTTCTGTAGTAGTGAGAGTGGTCGCCAGAGCACAACGCCGTCAACGTCCTTCGATCTTCTTCACTGTGCAAGCATCCTCTTCACCTTTATTTTCTCTTTCTTCAATTAGGTGAATTATGGTGATTTCTTCCTTCGATTGGGTGAGTTTTTTCTATTCTCTCTTCCTTCGATCTAGGGTTTTAGGTCTAATCTATGATCTTTCCCTTGTGTTCGCACAAGATTTGAGGATAAGAAATTCTCCTATTTTCCTTACTGTTTATGCTTATGGTTTACGTCTTCCTTTATAAATGAGAAATTCATATAGTATGGATTTAGTTGTGGCTTTTCTAGTGCTTAAGTGAATTTTCCTCTTACTTTTATAATTGATTTCTGTCGTCAAGAAGAACGCAAGCTTCTTCTTGCTCTCAACCTTTTATGGTCATGAGGTAGCAGAGGCATTAACGAAAGAACAAGAAAAGCTCACTTAGCAGGAAGAGGATTGTGGTTTCTACCAATGTTGAAGATTCCTCACTTGATGATTCTAGTTCAGTGACTCCATTGAAGAGAATGCGTAACGGGACCTTCTCAGGTCAAATATATATTTATATATAAATATATATTTTGTTGGAAGTGTGGTGGGCAATAAGAGTATTTTTTTAAGAAAATATACCCAACTTTTTCTACTGAATTCATCAATAAAGGTTAACTAATACCTGCTTCCTCCAAGTGATGGTATGTCAAATGGGCCGGCTAAATCTGAGTGCACAATCTCGAATGGTCTTCTAGCTCTTCATGATTTTCCAATTTCAAAGCTTTGTCTGTGTTGTTTCCATTTCATGCATGCTTCACATAAATGATCTAGTGGATTTATTTCTGGCAGTCCGTTCACCATCTTTGCCTTAGCTAACAATTTCAAGCCAGAAAATCCAAGATGTCCATATCTTAGATGCCATAGCCATGAGTCATCTTTAATGGAAGCCTTCATGTATTTCACTTCTTCATGAGGTCAATAGTGAAAAGACGATTTTTCATCATATTGACCTTGGAAACTAATTCTCCATCTTTGTTTCTCAAAGTTAATGAATAGTCTTTTATCACCACCTCATATCCGATTTCACTAAGCTGTCCAATGTTGATGATGTTGCTCTTTAAGGCCGGTACATAATATACATCTGTTATTACCTCTTTTTCCCGTTCTTCTAAGTGATCATAATTTTCCCTCTGCCTTTGTTATCTTCATGTGAATCATCTCCAAAGGTTACTCGTCCATGAACCTTTTTATCTAATTCCACAAACAACTCTTTTCGAGCACACATATGATTACTAGCACAACTATTAAGGTACCAGACGTTTTCCTTGGATTCTTGAATCTCTTTATAAGTAAGGAATACATAAGATTCCACATGTTCTTCATCTACTGTTGCAACATGATTTCTTTCTTCTTGTTTAGGAGTCGTCCTGCACTCATAGCTATAATGACCATATTTATTACAGTTATAACACTGTATCTGGGATTTACTTCCCTGTTGAGATCTTCCTTGACCTCGACTTCGACCTCTGCCACAAACTCCTCTTCCACGACTTGGCGTTTGAGATTTGTCACTTGACTGTCCTCTACCATATGATTGATAGCCACGTCTATGTTGTCCTCGACCACCTCTATATCCTCCACGGTTATCAGAACTTTGTCCAGAGTTGCTGCTTGCTTTATCTTCATTTAGGGATAACTCGCTTTGCAAAGCTTGCTCTAAATTTTTAAAATCATCATTTTATTTCATCTTTTACTCATGGGCTTGAAGAGAACTCACCAGCTCATCAAAGGATATTTGTGATAAGTCCTTTGATTCTTCAATTGCGGCAACAACATAATTGAATTTGCGTGTTACTGAACGCAAAATATTCTTGTAACACCCCAAATTTTAATAGAAAATAAGGAATTATTTAAGGTTTTGGAATATTACTGAAACATTAAAAAGCATTGAAAAATAAATTTATGATATTTAGGCAGTTTTAATAAATTTGAAGGCATATTTTCTTTAAGAAATAAATATAAGTAATTAGAAGATAAAAACTTAATTTGGAGAAAAGGGATAATAAGGGCTTATTTAAAGTCTTGGGATTGCATATAGAAATTAAACAGCGCTATAAATAAATTTATGAGGCTAGGTGTATTTTTAATAATTTTTAAAGTTTGTTTTCTTTATTAGTTAAGGAAAAATAGTTAGGAGATAAATTTAAGTAAGGGAATATTTAGGATCTTGGGGTATTGGTTATTAATTAAAAAGTCTTATAAATAAATTCAGAAATTTAAGCATATCTAAAGAAATTATTTTGGGGACAGATTTAGGTATATTTCTAAATGATAATGGTAAATAAAATTATGATTTGAGAGAGAAATAGAAAATAGAAAATGAAAAAGACAATATCTGCCCCTAGTTAAAAATATCTTCAATTTTAGAAGAAAGGGCAAGATAGTAAAATACCTGTTAGAAAAAAAATCTTAGTTTCATCTTTTAATATTTGCCACACACGTGTCTCTCTCCCTCAGCTTCTTTTTATTTCTCTTTCCTCCCTCAAAACCGATACACACACACTTCCCTCTGATTTCCTGAGCTCCCTCTCTCACTCGCCTTCCTCTATTTTCTTCGACGGCGACTGCGGCTCTAAGCTGCAGAACCAGCGAAGAGCAGCGATTCCGATGATGGCGGGCTCGGTCGGAGCATGTAACATCTAATCTAAGATTAGGTGAGCTTTTCCTTTCCTGTTTTCTTCTGCTTCCTACTGGGTTGAGCGATCTAGGGTGAGATCCGAATTGGGATATGGGGATTTTGAAAATCCTAACTCATAAATAGAAGTCCAGACTCTGGATTATAATTTTTATGAAGGATTTTGAGGATTTGTGTGGTATTTGGTTGATTTGTTCAAAAACCCCAAATAGGGTATTGTCCATTGGCGTCGATTTGGGCAAAATTTTGAGTTAGAATTGAACCAAACTTCAATTAAACATGATTAAAAGTAAGTTTAAGTGGATATAAGAGCTTGCACGTGTGATTTCTGAAGTTTGAAAATTTTCTTCTTCTTTTCCTGTCCAACTGATTTCTGTTCTTCCTTTTTTTGTTCTATTTCTATTCTTCCTCTCTGTATTTTCGTTTTTAGGCATAAATAGGAGAATGAAATTGATGTTCAATGGTGTAGGATTAAAGTTTGATTGAATATGTGAATTTGTAGCAAATTTTTTGTTCTTGCTCTGTGCTGGCCGATGGGTTACAGGGAAAGGAAATAAGAAGTGGAGTTGATGTGTGATTATTGATTTTCCCTTGCTCTATGTATGATTGGAATAGGTGTTAGTTATTTAATTTCCCCCCCAATGGTTGCTCTAGCCGCTGGCTTCAGTGGGTAGAAAGAAGGGGAAATCTGTGATTTTAATGATAACTAGGCTGTGGTATGAATATGTAAGGTTAGAAGTTGGATTCTCTGAGAGGGGGTTCAGAATTTGTGTTGGGAATCTATTGCCGTTCTTATTATGGTTAGGACCTTGAAAGTTTCTGTTCTTCATGGTGTTTGTTAGTCTATGATTTAGTGAGATAAGGAACCAATAATCTTAGAATAATTAGTGAAGAGTTGTTGAAGGAAGCTGAGTATAATCAACTAATGTAATGTCTCCAATTGTTGAATAATGTACTTTAATGGTTAAACAAAGGGAAGAAACCCTGCTGTTTAAGATTATGGGATTTAGGTGGATGAATTGGATGGTTGAGATTTTATATTATGAATTTTGTTGTGGCCTAAGCATGGGTGTTACATGAATAAAAGGTTTTGGAATGGTTAGTGCTTCAATGATGATATGATAAGGATTTAGAAATTGAAGGGTGGTGAAAGTTTAGATTTGGTCACCAAAAGCATAAAAGGGAGTTCTGAACAAGGAATTCGATAATGATTATTTGAAGTCATATAGAGCATGATTTAAATTGGTTGATTTTAGGAAGATCGAATTATAATGGAACTTAAATGGATCTCTGTAGTGTTCAAAGTCTTGGAAATCTAGTGCCCATGTTGTATATGGTTTTGAATAGTGGGAGCTTAGTGTGTTGTTTTGAAATACTTGAGGATTATGTTCGGTTTTCGTAAATCTGTTCGAGTTGGAGACTGATTGTTCATTGGTGTTCCAGTCTTTAATAAGTGATATTAGGAATTGATTAAGTTTTGGATCTCTGAATGATTTACATGAGGATGCAGGAAGATTACTTGGAATTATATGATATTTAGATTAATGATGCAAAGATTAGTAGTTCAGGGTGAATGATGTTGGATTTCTAATATATAAAAAGGCCAAAGTAAGTATAAATGCTTAAAAAAATAATATATGTTATAAGTGGTTTGTGCATTGGTGTTAGTATGTCAGTGGATGAATCGTTTACACTTGAAGGGAATTCTTGAACTTCTGTCATGAAACCTCCTTAAGAAGAGAGTTGAGAGTTGAAGATGTAAATTGCTAGTTTAATAGTGCTGAGATTTTAAGGTGAGATGTAAGTACGAATCGTTTGAAGTAAATGGTGGTGTTTTGGACATGAAATAAAATTGGGATTTTGCAATCTCTGGTAGATGAAGTGCAAATGTTAAGCAATTAATTTAGGTGATTAAATAATTTTTGGAGGTATAAGAATGATGATTTAAGAATTGTGGTTGAGTATGGAGGACTTTCAAATTAATGTGGAATGTTGTCTGAAGAACTTCAAGGTATCAGAGTGGGTATATGGAAATAATATACGCAGGAATTTTCCCTCTTTTCTGTTTTGGTTAGCAGTGATGGATATGAGAAAGTTAAGTTGTATTTGAAATGGGGAGTGTTATTGAGGTTAAAGTTGATTGTAAATTCTGGTTCAGGAATTAATTAAGGAACTACCAATTGAATTGTTAAAGTTCAATAAACTTTGAAGTCAAGGGTTGAAATTAGTGAAGGGAACTTAAGGATTACATTGAAGGTAAATGCAAAGGAGGATTGAATTAGAGCTTCGTTTTAGTGTAATTGAAGTTCTATGATAATTCTGGAGATTTTATGGTTCCTATGGTTGTGTGTATTCGGTTGGAAGAAGAGGAATTTATGTTAAGAGAATTTGATTTTACTTGCCTCTTTGTTGGTTAGTGCTTCAGTGATGAGAAAGAAGTAATAATAATAGGATAAGAATAGTGTTAAGCAGGTATTTGCTCCATTTATGTTTGGATGAGGAATCTGATTTATTCTTTGTTGCTTTGTTTTTGTTGGTAAACCATATTGGTTTTAGAAAATGGATTTTATGAATTGGAGGTTGAAATTTATTAGAAAAGATTATATCAAGGTATGGGAACCCATTGGAAGTATAGGAAGTACTTAATTTAGTAATTAAACAGCAAAGAGATTATGGAAAGATTGAGTTAGGAAGTGTTATGAATTGGAAAGCGAAGTAATATATTCTAATTAAGAAGTTAGGAAGATTAGCTATTTATGATTATATTTAGTTAATAACCTTGAAGTTTAATTTGTTATTATTTCTCTGATAGAAGATGGTAATGTTTAATAGATTAATTATGATTAAATCATTGTGATCTTATATTTAATTTCAGAAAAGATAATAATGAGAATTAGAATAATTAAATTGAAATGAATTATCTTAAGTGGTCTTTTAATTTTAAAAGGGTCAAAATATTTAAAATAAAACCTACTTATATGAGATATAAGGATGGGGTAGTACTAAGTATATTATGACCCCTAGAAGTTTATGTATTAATTTACTATTTATATTAAATGTTAATAGGTCTTGATAGTAACATGGGTTGAGAAAGTCAATGGAAAGGAAATGAGCAGATAATGACTAAGCTTGGAGTTCAGGTAACAGTTTATTTCAGTAACAATTAAATTGCATGTATTATTTTGTAATAACTGTTGCATTTAGTTGGTAAGTTGTTATTCCTCAGTTGGAGTACTCCAGGCTTAGATGGTTCGCTACCCCTTTGCCAAATCAGTTTAGTTATAACGGGATTGTTATAACGAGAAGTCCTGCAGGTAGAGCCTCCACTAGTTAACGAAAGTATCGTTATCAGTGGTTGGTAGGTGCGGATCGTACACAGATTAATAGGAGTAAGACTATCTTCATTTGGGCAGTTTTATGAAATATATACATGACAATGGTAGTATGATCATATATGTGTTAATGAAAGAAACTGCTATTGGGATTTCCAATCTCACCCCTTCCCCAAACATTTTCAGTACGCAGGATGGGAGAAGCTAGTTGAGTAAGAAGATTAGAAGGAGGAAAGGGTACATCTGCCCCCGCCTCATTCCTCTGGACAGCTGTAACGGACACGTTCACTTGGTTCTCATCAATAGGAAAATTATGTATGAGGGAGGTGTTCGGGAACTGGCGAGCTTTGGCGACCGCGCGCAGACGAGGGACATCGAGATGGAGATAACACTCCTCTCCATAGTCAGGGTTGTTTTCTGGTGTGGGATCTGAGTCATCCTCATGAATTGATCCTAACTGTCCAGGCCGATTGCAAGCTGTCTTTGCCGCTTGGACTGGCGGTACCGAGAGACTCCTGCACGAGATGAAAATATACAGAGTAAGACTATAATTGATGAACCCGGAATATGGAAATCAACATATTTAGTAGATGATCAAACCTGATTATTTTGTCCAGAAGAATTCGACGTGAGTCCGAGCTGTACGGTAGATACTTGGACCTGTGCCTCAACCTGTATTCGGATCTGCTCCACCATTTGCCCATTAACCTGCTGGATATGTGCATCCAACTGTTCCTGGAACTCGGCCTTCATCTCCGCCCGAGCCCTTGCCATAATCTCCTCAGTGGTCAGCCGTACATTCCTCGGCTCCCCGATAACTCGACCGTGGTGGTCGAGCTTCCCAATTGCCGTGGCCAGGATGTCCATCCTCCCAGAAGGTGTGAAGGACCCTTGGGTGGCTTGCTCCTCAAGTTCTTCCTGTAATGACCCAACAAAATCATAATTTGCAATGTGCTACAAAACCACAAGTTAAATGCATAAACAACCAAGTAAAATACTTACAATCCTCTGTGCAACTTTCTCAACCTCCGGAGTCACAAATTTTCCTTCCCTATTCTTCCTTTCCTCAGCCCATTTCGTATGACGTGGGAAGGGCGGCAGAGGCTCTACAACAAAGGTAGGATCGGACCGTGCCACTTCCTCCATTCTGCAATTTGTTTCTCGGTCAACTTTTTCTCTAGCCACTTGTAACCACCCCGAGACATCGTGTGCTTATAGATATTCTTCGCTTGTCGCTTCTTTTGTTTTTTGCTCTCCTCCTGTGAAACTAAGACTATGTTATTTAACTAATATAATGTGCTAACAGTGCAATTTTTAACCAAAGTTGAAAAGCTATTTATGAAATATACAGACCTTGAACTTTTCATCTAGCCGTGATGCAACAAACTTCTTCCAAGTGTCTGGGTCAATATTGGGATAGCTCTGACCCAGATCTTGACCCTGCTTGTCTCCAAAGACGTATTCTCTGGTCAGGAGATTCTTGAAATTCTTTCACATCTTGAGCCCTTCTCTCAACCAAAAATCCTTGAAAAATTGTGTGTTTGGGACATCGAAGTTTTGCTGAAAAAAATGACGAACACATTAGTTGAATTAAGTGGAAATAAGAATACATACATATTAGGAACAAACAGAAGTATAATGATAAAACATACCAAAATATCTGACCAACATTGATCCTTAACGTCTTTGTTGACTCTCCACCAATCGTTATCCAAGATGCTTATCCGGTTCCTCACCACAAAACTGACGTAGTTGACGAAATTCGCACCAACTTCCCCGATAGGATTTATGTATGTAACAGGCAGGAATGCACAAGACGGGGGGTGAATTGTGCTTTTAAAAACTATCTTTGAGAAACAACAGAGTTTATACTGGTTCAGCCCAAACTTGGCCTACGTCCAGTTCTCCAACCTGCAGTTGGGTTCCACTAATTCCTCAAGATTAAATCAGGCTCTTGACAGCCTTTACAAGTGACAGCAAGAACTTCCCTCTTTACTGGTCACTCCCCCTTACACTTTGTAAGTTTACACCCTACTCTTATGATCCCACTATCTTAAGAGTAATTCTCACTTTGATAATGAATACAGATTAAATGTTCACTCAATTGAACAGATTGTGTTACACACTTAAGAATATGAAAACAGTAAGTGTTGAGAGTATTGAATGCAGTAGATACAGATAATCAATGTGGTAATCAATTCTTCCAACTAACTTCTACACTGAAGCATTTATAGTCTCTTCTAGAATTGTATCCATTGACAATATGACCGTTTGAATATGTCCAGAGAGTTGAGTGATCCGGTGGAGTATTGGAGATGTATTCTACTATGCATTTACTCCATTGTACTTGACTTTGCTTTTGCTCATCTCTCTTTATCTATCGCTGAAAGGGTATGTGAGTTCCAACGGCTCTTTTTATCAGATTGAGTCCTAACGTAAACTTCCTTAAGTAGGTTTGAACAACTCTGTACTTGGAAGGCTAAAAGTAGACTTGTCATTGATTTTGAATATTTCTCATCGCCACTCAGATTACAGCCTTTAATTGATCACAGGACTTGGTGACTGATCGATTACGTATCGATTAAGCATAGATTATGTCCTGCATAACTGAGCAATAGATTAGAAATTCATGTGCCTAATCGATTACAGGGAAGCCTAATCGATTAGGCAAGTTTGATCGATTACACCTAGATTGCATATAGATTACATATTTCTCTAATCGATTACATTCAGATTACTTAATCTTCTCTAATCGATTATACTAGATAAATGCTCTGATCGATTAAGGTTCTCTAATCGATTAGGCTACCTTTCTTGATCGATTATATGACTCTAATCGATTGGGCATTTTTCTCTTAATCGATTACTAGACTCTGATCAATTAGTCTAAGATCTCTTAATCGATTAGGTGACTCTAATCGATTACTCCAATTTCTCCTAATTGAATGAGCTAATTTCTCTCATCGATTACAGGGGCCTCTAATCGATTAAGCTTAAGTTCTTTGACTTGTAATCTATCCCTGATCGATTGGGCAAGACTTAGGATTTTCTATCAGATTATTCCTAAGATATTTCTGATCTTATCATAGCCCTTCCTTATGCCTAAGTTATGTTTAGTTATCATCAAAACTTATTATTCTAACAATGTCATCGTCAAAATCCACACGGATATGCTGCACATTTGTCCCCTGACGGACAACACAGTCATTGAGCTTCGTCGGACCTCTTCCCTTTCTCAGAGGGGGATCGTTCTATTGCTGATTGTTATCACCGTCTGCCATGTACCTGTTAACATATCAAAGATGTGATGAGTCACAATTCCACAACCTTCACAAAACCAAAACAAAAACATTAACAAGAATTAATACATGATAATTCAAAAATGTTCTCACTTTATATGTTATCCCACATCCCCTCACAATGATCATTTCTAGAGGCAAATTGGTCATCATCATCTACCAATTCAAATTTACTTGGTTCAGGTGGTCCTGCGCCTAAAGGTTGTTCTCATCTAGATCTAAATTGGGAGCACGGTCTTTTTGCTTTTTACCTTGCAAGACTATGGACAATTGCTTATTTGCGGGATCTGTTACACATAACACTTGTTTCGCGTGACTTGCTAAAATAAAAGGCTCATCTCTGTACCCAACCTTCTGAAAATCAATTGAGATCATACCAGTATGGGGATCAATCACAACTGCGCTATTGTTAACCTACTTGCATTTGAAGATTGGAATTTTGAACTTTGTGTAACTAACTTCCCAAATTTCTTCAATTACGCCATAATATGCCATGGAAGCCAATCTTGGGTTTTTATCTTTAGAACTGGAGAAGTGCATCGCTTTGGCTACCACCATCATGCCACTGTTTTGCATGGTGATATTATTGTCCTGGGCCCTAGTGTAGAAGGAATAACCACTTATGTCAAAAGAGCACCAAGTAACAACCTCAAAATGAGGCCCTCCGGCTAACCATCTTATTGTATCCGGCGCACCAGTCTCCTTTTCAACATACTCCTTGAACCACCCAATAAATGTCCTATTATGCTCGTTAGAAATCTGCATGTCACTCTTTTTCGGGTTCTTTTCTTTCAGGATCCTCTTATGCTCGTCCAAATAAGGCTGCACTTCTTCCATATTATTCAATATGTACAGGTGTGCTTGTAACACCTCTTCACGGCACATAGTCTTTACTTTAACGCCCCGTACCCCCTTACCGATCCCATCTTCATGTCGGGAGATTTCCTCAACCCCTTTTAGATATGATTTGCAAAAATCCATTGCCTCCTCAACCAATTATCTTTCAACTATTGATGCCTCAGGTCGATGTGGGTTCTTGGAATACCCTTTCAAAACTTTCATGAATTGCTTGAAAGGGTACATCCACCTCAGATAAACAGGGCCACATAGCCTTATCTCCCTTACCAAATGAACAATCAAGTGCACCATAATATCGAAAAAGCCTGGAGCAAAGTACATCTCTTATTGGCACAATATAATGTAACTCTTATTTTCCAACTCGTCGAGCTTTTCAGTGTCGATGACTTTGCTGCAAATCGCATTGAAAAACATACACAGTCTTGTTATAGTCATCCTCACATCATCTTGCATAATGCCTCTTATAGCAACTGGTAAGAATTGTTGCATCAATACATGGTAATCATGCGACTTCATTCCAGCCAACTTCAAATCATTCATAGACACAAGTCTACTAACATTAGAAGAATAACCCTGCGGCACCTTGATCCCACGTAAACACTCATAAAGACTTTTTTCTCCTGTTTAGAGAGTGTATGAGCAGCAGGTTCCATATAAGCCATCATTCCATTTTCACTGACTATAGGATGCAACCGTTGTCTTATACCCATTTCAACCAAGTCTAACCGTACACTGAGTCCGTCCTTAGTCTTCCTTTGTATATGCAACAACGTTCCAACAAGACTATCACTGACATTTTTCTCCACATGCATCACGTCTATACTATGCCTCACATCCAAAAATCGCCAATAAGGTAGATCAAAGAAGATTGACCTCTTCTTCCAAATGATCTTCTCAGAACCAGTCTTCTTCTGTTTCTTACTGAATACCACATTAACATTCTTAACACGGATGAAAACTTCCTCCCCGATTAAGGGGGTCGGAGCAGATCTATATTCAGATGAGCCATTAAAACACTTCTTTAGTCTACAATAAGCATGAAACCGATCAAGAAACCTCCTGTGACCGAGGTAAAAGGTCTTTCTTCCATGTTTAAGCTGGTGGCAGTTTGTGTCCAACTCACATATAGGACATGCCATATAACACTTCACACTATAACCAGAAAGATTGACATATGCATGGAAGTCATTTATTGTAGTAAACAGCATAGCTCGCAACTTGAATGTCTCCTGCATGTACGCATCAAACACATCGACGCCTTCCTCCCACAACATCTTCAAGTCCTCAATCAAAGGTGCAAGATAAACATCGATATAGTTCCCAGGCTGTTTCGGCCTAGAAATCATCATAGACATCATCTCATATTTGCGTTTCGTGCACAACCAAGGAGGCAGGTTGTAAATAACCAGCAAAACTGGCCAAGCACTATGTGTGCTACTGAGACTCCCGAAAGGATTGAATCCATCAAATTCAGGAAACATTGAATCAATTTTCTTCCATTGAGGAGAGTGTTGGATATGGTTAGTTTTGATGATGTCAAATAAAGATTTAAATATAGTAAGCAAAAAGTTTGTGTGAAGTATTTTTCTCCTACTTTGACTATCTATTATTTTTTGTTGTTATCCTATATAGATTAGTCAAAAGAAAGATTGAAGCTATTGTGTTTATTTATAGAGAATTGTTAGTTTTAATCTAGACTTAAATCAAATAAGAAAAAGCTTGCATAAAGTATTCATTTCCAAACCATTATTTCATGTGAATATCCTGTATAAAGTAGTCAAAGAAAGAATAAGGCTATTATGCTTGTATGTGGAGAATGATATGATCAAATAAGATTAGAGATTGAATGAGAAAATCATGAATCATGTTATTAGACTTGATATTAGAAGTTTCTATGGTCAAATGGAAGTTAAAAGAAGCTCAAATGAAGTCCAAATCATCAAACCATGAGTTCCACGTATAATCGATCATTCCCATGCATAATCGATCATAACAAGGTGTTTATAATCGATTAGAGCACTCCAATCGATCATAAAATGAGTTCTGCAGTCGCCTAATCGATCATAACAAGGTGATTGATCAGAAAAATGCATGTAATCGATCAGACGCAAATTCTGATTTTCGTTCAGTCTGACCTATGTCTAGTATTTTGATCATATCTCATAGAATATAACTCCGATTTAGATGAAACTTGTTTCGTATGAAACTAAACTCCCAACACGGTTCATGGACACAAATTGTACCCTCCAATGATTTATATCCAAGGAGATATGAATTTTTCAATCTGCCCAATATTTCCACGTCATGCATCAGACAGGCAGTCACTACTGCAGAAATACCCTATTGCAGCGCAACAATAGCAGCGCTTATAAAATGTAAGTGATGGGATAGGTATAATATGACTTATACCAGCGCTTATAAATAAAAGTGCTGGTATAGGTATAAGCATATAGCACCGCTTAAGCGCTGGTATAGACCCCTGGGGATTATTTCTTATATTAAAGAATATATAAAACAATTTAAAAAAATTGGCAAATTGTTTTACATATTTGTTTCAACATAAAATAAACCCCAGGGACCTATACCATATTTTAAACAATTTAAAAAAAATTGGCAAATTGTTTTATATATTTTTTTAAATAAAAAATAAACCCCAGGGGCCTATACCAGCGCTTAAGCGCTGGTATAGGCCCCTGGGATTTATTTTTTATATTAAAAAATATTTAAAACAATTTTAAAAAAATACGCTAATTGTTTTAAATATTATTTAATATAAAAAATAAACCCCAGGATCCTATACCAACGCTTAAGCGCTGGTATAGGCCTCTGGGGTTTATTTTTTATATTAAAAAATATTTAAAACAATTTTAAAAAAATTGGCAAATTATTTTATATATTTTTTTAAATAAAAAATAAACCCCAGGGGCCTATACCAGCGCTTAAGCGCTGGTATAGGCCCCTGGGGTTTATTTTTAAAAATTGGCAAATTGTTTTACATATTTGTTTCAACATAAAATAAACCCCAGGGGCCTATACCAGCGCTTATAGGTATTTTTATTTTCAAGCCCATAGCTGATGATCTCTCTTGGCGCCACATTTCCCAAAATTCCCCAAATATTATTTGTTTTTCCATCCTTATTCCCTCAAAGCTGAGAAGCCAAATATTTATTCCCATTGCTCAGAACCCAAAGCTGAAGTTTGAGCTTCTTGTTCTTCGCGTCTGCTTTATTTTTTTTCGCCCAGAGCTGAAGCCAAAGCAGTTGGATTCGAGTTGGGAAACGGTAAAGGTTCTTGGCGCAGTTCACCGTCGCCGCCACCGGTAGACCCAGCGACATCCGGAACAAACAAACAAAGGTGTTGCTTCATCGGTTTGGTGTGATTCTTGTTTTTTTTGGCCCCGCATTGCTATTCTGCGCTCCAGATTTCGTTTTTTTATTCTAACAATTAAGATCGATTCGCGATACTGGATTTGTTTCTTGTGATGCATTGCCCGTGTTTGATTCATTTATTTCATATGCTGAATTTATCTGGAGTGTTTTTTGTGGCTGTACTATAGCTTACCTCTTTTGTAACACCCCAAATTTTAGAAAAGAGAAAATAAGGAATTATTTAAGATTTAGGAAATATTATTAAAATATTAAAAAGCATTAAAAAAAATAAATTTATAATGTTTTAGGTATTTTTAATAATTTTAAGGCTTATTTTCTTTAAGAAATAAAGAGAAATAATTAGAAGATAAAAACTCAAATTGGAGAAAAGAGATAATAAGGGCTTATTTAAAGTCTTGACATGGCATGTAACAATTAAACAGCCTTATAAATAAATTTATGAGGTCAACTGTATTTCTAATAATTTTTAAAGCTTATTTTCTTTATTAGTTAGGGAAAAATAGTTGGGAAATAAATTTAAATAAGGAAGTATTTAGAATCTTGGGGTATTGCTTATTAATTAAAAAGTCTTATAAATAAACTTAGGAATTAAAGTATATCTAGAGAAATTATTTGAGGGACAGATTTAGGTCTAATTTTAGATGACAATGATAAATAAAATTATGAATAGAAAATGAAAAAGACAATATCTGCCTCAGTTGAAAATATCTTCAATTATAAAGGAAAGGGCAAGATAGTAAAATGCTTATAAAATAAAAATATCAGTCTTCCTTTTTACATGGACCACACACGTGTATGGATTTAATTTATTTACTCTCTTCCTTTCCCAAACCGACACACACCTTCATTCCTCACACTCTCTCGCTCTCTCACTCTCTTCTCTCTGTCTCGCAAACCAGCGGTGTCGCCGGCCTCTAGCAGCGGCCTTCGACGGCGATCGACGGCGGGGGGAAAGCTCAAGAGCTTGGGACAACCTTAGGTAAGTTGTTTCCTTCCTTTTCCTCTTCTTCTGCCGCGAGTTGAGCGGATTTGGGGGTGAATCAATTCAGATTTTTGGAAAGATTTTAGAGCTTCTGAAATTATAGAAATGTTCCTTGAACCTTTCTCTTGATAGATTGAGTGTTGATTTTGGGTATTAAAGTCAAATAGGTTCAGATTTCTCAAGAAACTCCTCTGTCACTGTTCATCCGTCGGGAATTTTGGGATTCTTGGGTATTGGTTGTTTTAAAACTTAATTACTCACGATTTCTTGCAATTTTAAGCCTATGGAACGATTTGAATGACTGATTTTGAAGTTAGGAAATTGTTGGAGCAATTCTTCTTCTCCCCTGTTTCGTTGAATCCGTTCGGCCAAGAAAGGGAAAAATTTCTGGAATGAGATACAGATTAATTGGGAGCTTGAAATGGGTGTTTTGAATGTGTGGATTGATGAATTCTTGGTTGCTTGATTTGTTGTTCAAAGTTCCCTGTCTTCCCTCTGCTCTGGCCGAACTCAAGCCTCTCTTGGGGTAGTTTGATTTCTGTTATTTTCTTGGATGTTTCAACACTGTAAGCATGAGGAATAAATGATTATTAGGAAAATTTATGAAGTCTAGAATTTTTGATCATTATTTCTTGTTCCCTGTTGCTGTTCTGATTCGGACAGTAAAGGAAAAATGGGCTATTGATGTTTGTTTTGTTTTGGGAGATGGATTGGAATTTTGTTTATGTATGGTTGATTAATGTTAGGTTATTAAATGTGAAATTCTTGTCTTTTTGCTATGCTGGCCGTGGCTTTATGGAGGGAAAGAAGGAAGAATGTGTTGGTAATTAGTTAAACAATAATTAAGCAATGGTTAGTGATATGTTGTAGGTCTTTAGATTGTAAATCCTGATTGTTGTTTGAGTTGAATCAAATGGCTATTGGTTTATTGGTAATGAAGAAGAATAGCATGATGATTAATGGGATAAGAAAATAGGAGGTTGTTATGGATGTTGGATTAAAGGCTGAAGGGCTGAAATTCTAGTTCTTGGGTGATATTAATGGCTGCTGTTTATTGATAAGGAAAGAAGAACTAGGGATATTGGTTCAATAGGGATTAGGTTTAAGGAAGGATTAAGAATGGTTGTTGATGGTTCATGATAAGTAAATGAAGTAATGGTTTATGTTTTGTTGATCATTGGCCACTGATTTGAGAGACAATAAAAGAGAACAGTGATATAGATTTAAAAGTAATTAAGTTAAGAAGGTAGGAAAATGAGGTGGTTGTTCTTGAATTTATTGGACTTATTGAATTATTATTTTAAAGATTGTGAATTAAGATTATACTTGCAATTAGGATAAGATTAATGGGGTAGAAGGAAATTTGTTAGTGATTCATTAATTTAAACTCCAAGTCAATGTATGGAGATAGGTTAAGAAGTTTAGTTTGAAGGTTGATTCATTTCTTAAGAATTTCCAAGAATTAGGAAAGCTTTAAGTTAAATGTAAAGACTAACAAGTGGTGGTGAATATGAGTTCATTGAATTATTAATTAATCAATAAGGAAGATTAATTAATTTGAAGTAATAGAGGTACTTTTGTGCTTATATTTGTGTGGTATGTATATTAATATGTTTTGTGCAATATTTATGAATAATAATGTGGTTAGCCATTAAGTTAAGAATTTAGATTTTTACTATATTAGAAATAAGACGGGTAGTACCCTAGGAACGGGAGAGACGTTTAATTATTATGCATATGTATAGATATTAACGTATTATTTTATATCATAAATATTTATAGGACAAGATAGTGGGATTGAATCCCCAGAGTACAAAGAAATAAAGGAGTTTAGCGAAGGTTAAGCTCAAGAATCAGGTAGCAGTTTATTTCATATAATATTTAATTACAGCGCATTGCATGCATAAATTTCATAATATCTGTAACAATAGTAATTTTATTCCTTAGAGGTTATGAGGGGAGTACTCCAAGGCTTAGGTGGGTCGCTCCCCCTTTGCCAGAGGTTATGAAATCCTGTTGCAGGTAGAGGTACCTCCACTATTTAATGAATATATCGTTAGTAGTGGTTGGTAGAGGTTACAAGGATAAAGATTATTCATATTGTGAAGATTTATGATTTATTATGCATGAACTCATATGAAAGAAACTGCTATTGGGATTACCAATCTCACCCCCATCCCCAAACATTTTTCAGTAATGCAGGTTAGAAGAAATAAGCTGGAAGATAGTGTGATGACTGAGATAAGGCAAAAGTACTGAAGAAAATTAGATAAAGATTTTGAGATTATGTTTTGAAAAGGGAGGTTATTTGTATTAGTTGTAAATTAAATTATTAAATTAATAATAGAAAGTATAGACACTAGAATTATATAAATTTTATTAAGGAAATTAAATTACCTAATTATTATGAATTAGGAATAACCTTAAGAGAGTTAGTGTACTTTTAATTGTTTTATTAACCACTTTATTTTATAAAGAATTTTGAATTATTCAATTTGTCTGAAAAGCCCATTCCAACTGAAAGAAAGTTGGTTAAATGTTTTAAAGAAAAAGTTTTAAATTTTTACGTATTTTTGGACTTTTGACATTAAAAAGTGGTTATAATTCAATTAAAATGTTATAGTGTAGTAGTAAAATTCAAGGCGTTACATCTTTCGCATCCGTACTACCTCTCTATTTTTTTATTTTTCAGTTGTGTGGATGGATAATTATTAGGAAATTCGCTTTCGCAACGGTGTCTATGATGCTTTGGTTGTGCTTGTGCCTTTGTTTTTGAAGTTTTTTTTTAATCACTAGCAGTTATTCTTCTTGTCGGTTGACTCCAGTTACGCAGGGACTGAGAAATATAATGGAAAACTTGTGGAGGTGCTTGAAGCCTGGTCAATTATTTCCTTAATCTTCATGGAAATTGAATTGAAATAACTGTCATATTGAATTTTTATATTTTTCCGCCAACTGACTCGTTACAGGCTATCGTACCTCTCTTCGACATCGGTGAAGGAGAAAGGGAAGTCGTGCAAGGCCGGATTCGAATTGGGTAAGCCTCTTCAGAAATTATTTTGATTTTCCAGCTTAAATCAAAGCCTAAATTCGTGATGCCTAACTTCTATTCAGTTTGATGCCTAACTTCTCTTCTAAATCCAGCAAGGGTATGCCCCATCGACTGAAAGGTGTTGTCCCTTGGAAAGGTTTTTGTTGTTTTCATTTTCGATTCTCTAAAGGAACACTCTTTATTTTATTAATCGAGATATGCTGTGATATTTTGTCGATCTAGTTTTTTGTTTGGGGTTGTGCTGTTTGTGCATTTGGTAAGCGTAAAGTGGGAAGATGATTTACATGAAAACAAATAAATGCTTTCTCTTACCAAGCGCTTTGGAGCTTAAATTGGTTCATAAAGATGAAACTTTTTTCTTTTTAGGATAATGAGTAGGAATTGGGGGCAAAAATGGATTTGAAAGGAAGAATCAAGATTTTAAACTCTCCTGTATTGAGTGGAAGAAAATGTATAAAATCAATGAACAACAGAATAGATTGATGTCCATTGCTTTCTCTGTTTTTCTTGGTTGGTTCTTAAATCCTACTGTTTTTGGATTTTCTGAGATTTTTCTGTTTTTTGTTCTTTTGCTAAATTTCATTTTGGATATGAGGCTCTCTTTTCATTGATGTTATAGCTTGGTTTTGTCTGAGGTGGTGATTTGATGGCACAGTGGAAAGTTCCGTGGAAATTTTTTGTTTACTGTACTTGGCATGGAAGTTCTGTTACGAACCTAGAATTTTTGTTGAAAATGTCTTTTGTTAGCACCTATTATTTACTTCGTTGTCGAAAAATTACATTGTTAAACTTAGCTTGCTATGGCTTGTGTAGTTGTGTACTTATTCTTGTTCTTGTTCTTCCTAGAGCTGAAGCATCGGCCGCCGACGGAGGAGAGCTCTGATTGTCCATGCAAGACCGGATTCTAGTTTAGGTGAGTCTCCTATCTCTATTTCTATTCTCAGTTTCTTCGATTAATGTCATTTCCTCAAAGAAGTTAGGGGATTAATTACTTGATTTTTTTATAGGAGCCTACAGTTGCCTCATAGTTTGTTGGCAAAAAGGGGGACTAAAAGTGAGATACTTTTGAACAGTTTGAGAGCTTATATTAATCAACTTTGCCACATATAAGGTATGTTCTTAATTTTCCTTTCTCCATTGAATTATGAGTAATCTAATTGTGGTAACCCCAGGAGTCTCATGTCTAATTTTGATGTGGTAGTAATTGTATATTTGTGCCCATTAATGCTATATATGTATATAAGCTCTGTGAGATCTGTTGTTAAAGACTGGAAAATTATTGAGTTGATGATTGGTATTTTGTGGGCTATCCATTTCTATGTTAAAAATAGAGGGCCTTGAGCCTGGGAATGTTCATTTTGTAGCTGTTATGCTGCCGATTTTTTGTTAAGAAAATAAGGTAACATCTTGGGGTGGCTACCTAATGTGTAATTCATTATGAACATCTTACCGCCACTTTCCTTTAGTAGGTTACCATGTTGGATCGGAAATGGATGTCTTGTGATCGGCGTTCAAGGGAATATATAGATGGAGCAAAAGAGTTCATTGAATTTGCTGCAGAGAATGCTAACAGAATTGTATGCCCCTGTTTGTCTTGTTTGTATGGGAAGCGTGTTCGTCCTCTTGACTTGTTAAGTCATTTAATTTGTCATGGAATCGATCAGTCTTATACACGATGGAAAAAGCACGGTGAGACCTATAAAGATGAATGCGGAGACCGGGTACCTGATCTTAGTAGCGCTTCGAATGTGCTTGATAGAGACATGTGTGATGAGAGTGATGATCTTGAAGAAATGTTGAACGTGGTGGGTGAGGAGAATCTTGAAATGTTTGAGACACTGAAGAGCGATGCATAGACGCCTTTGTATGTGGGATGCAGCAAATACACAAGATTGAGTGTGGTGGTTAAATTGTATAACCTGAAGGTACGATATGGTTGGAGTGATGCAAGTTTCACCGCGCTGCTGTCCGCTCTGCGAGACATACTCCCAGAAGCGAATGTACTCCCCTCGAAAACATACGAGGCGAAGCAAATTCTCCGGTCGACCGGTATGAAATATGAGAAAATACATGCATGCCCCAACGACTGTATTTTATTCCGGAACCAGTATTCGTCGTTGGAGAAGTGTCCTAAATGCAGCACGTCTCGGTATGGAAAGAAAGGTAGGAGTCCTTCTAAAGTGTTGTGGTACTTTCCGATCATTCCAAGATTTAGGCGCATGTACAGTAATACGGATGTTGCAAGACTTTTGACATGGCACGCTGATGAGAGGATTAAAGACATCAAGCTTAGGCACCCCGCAGACGCCCCCCAATGGAAAAAAATTGATTACGAGTACCCTGATTTCGGTGAAGAACCGAGAAACCTACGGCTTGCATTGGCAACCGATGGAATCAATCCGCATGGAGTTCAGAGTAGTACTCACAGTACATGGCCGGTGATTCTGATGATATACAACCTCCCGCCAAATTTGATCATGAAACGCAAGTTTATGATGCTTTCCATGCTTATTTCCGGGGCCTAGACAGCCCGGCAACGATATAGACGTGTACTTGGATCCTTTGATTGAAGACCTGAAGCATATGTGGGATTCGGGAGAGACGGTTTTTGATGGATGTAAGGAAGAAAGTTTCAAATTGAGGGCCATGTTGTTTGGCACGATAAATGATTTCCCAGCGTATGGTAATTTGTCCGGATACAGCATCAAAGGATATGGTGCGTGCCCTATATGTGAAGATGATACCCATTCGATGCGGCTGGAGCATTGTAGGAAAAATGTTTACATGGGACATCGGAGGTTTTTGCCGTTAAAACATCATTGGCGGAGGTGGAAGAAGGCATTTAACGGGAGCTTCGAAGAAGGTAGGCCACCGAGGATATTGACCGGGGATGACGTTTTTGAAAAGGTGAACACGTTGGAGAATGATTTTGGCAAGCCTTTTGCTAAAAATGTGTTGACAAGTGGCTGGAAGAAGAGGTCCATATTCTTTGAACTCCCGTATTGGAAGTCCTTATACGTTAGGCACTTTCTGGATGTGATGCACATTGAAAAGAACATCTGTCATAACCTTTTTGGCACGTTGCTAAATATGCAAGGAAAAACTAAGGATGGTGTCAATTCAAGGTTAGATCTGCTCAAGTTGGGAATAAGACAAGAGTTGGCACCTGTCGAGAGAGGATACCGCACTTATTTACCTCCGGCAGCATACACCCTTTCGAAGAAAGAGAAAAGATCATTCTGTGAGTTCCTGAATGGGATCAAAGTTCCAGAAGGCTACTCCTCAAATGTAAAGAACCTTGTATCCGTGAAAGAGTTGAAGTTGAAGAACCTGAAATCTCATGATTGTCACGTCCTGATGCAAAATTTCTTACCGGTCGGCATACGCAACATTTTACCCAAGAAACTGCGTAGGACGATCACTAGACTGTGTATTTTCTTCAGGCTCATTTGTAGTAAAGTGGTTGATATAGGACGGTTGCAGGATTTGCAGAGGCAGATCATTCGTATCTTGTGCGAACTTGAAATGTATTTCCCCCCATCCTTCTTTGACATCATGGTTCACCTTAATGTACACTTGGTCAAAGAGGTTCAACTGTGCAGCCCAGTCTATTTGAGATGGATGTACCTGATTGAGCGGTTCATGAAAGTTTTAAAGGGGTATGTCAAAAACAGATATCGACCAGAGGGGTGTATTGCTGAACGATACATCTTTGAAGAAGCGAGTGATTTGTGTGCCGGTTACTTATCAAGTGTCGCACATGTTGGTTTGCCGAAGTCTCGACACGATGGGCGATTATTGGGGAAAGGAATAAGTGGGTTCAACTTAATACGCATTTCGAATGCTGAAAAGGAGCTTGCTCACTTGTATATTCTTCACAACACTCCTGAGGTTGAACCATTCGTTGAAGAACACAAAAAACTCCTGCGGGAAATACACGGTGATAGAAATGAGAGTTTGATTACAAGGGAGCACAACAAAACATTCATTAGATGGTTCAATGCTCGCATTTGTCAGCAGTTTGATCTTAATGCTGGATCAGTTTCTGAAAGATTGTTTTGGCTGTCGAAAGGACCGGGTTTGCACGCATTTTCCTACACCGCCTATGCAATCAACGGTTACAAATTCTATACAAAAGACCAGGATGAAAAAAGCACAATGCAGAATAGTGGAGTCACACTTGTTTCCGAGGCATTACATATATCCAGTGCGAGAGATACAAATCCTATATTTGCGAAGATGGCATACTTTGGTGTGATTGATTGCATTTGGGAGTTAGATTACACCATGTTCAGGGTTCCTGTGTTCCGATGTCAGTGGGTTAACAACCATAGTGGACTGCGGTTAGATGAATTTGGGTTTACATCGGTCGACCTTTCTAAAGTTGCATATAAGGATGATCCTTACATTCTACCGTCCCAAGCATCACAAGTGTTTTACATTGCCGATCCTTCTAAGAAGAATTGGTCAGTTATCATGCAGTCGAACAAAAATTATGCCGAACAAGTTGATGATGAGAGTAGTGATGATGATATGAATATGATAGAAGATGATCCTTCATTTGGTACGTTACTGGCAGAAGAGATTGATGCAGACGGATATGACGATGAAGATGAGCCTGTTTATGTAAGGAGTGATCATGAAGAAGGCATTTGGCTCAACACAACCCTAAATCCAACAAAAAAGAGGAAGCAAACAATTTTAGATAATATAACACAGAGGAAAAAGAGACAAAAGCCCTCATATTGATTTAAGTTTGTATGTATTTCTGTTTTACATTGTGAACTACTTCATTTAATTATTCTGCACTAAAATAATATCTTGTTTCATTATTTTAATTTGCAGGAAAATGGATCCCCCCTGAGCGACGAGGAAGAAGAACAACCGATTGTGGAGCCAGATATCGATGCGGGTAGACAGGCTGTCGAGGCGGATGCTACCCGTGGCATCACCCTTATGCGTAAACTACTCAAGCGCAGATCTCTGGGGAAAAAGACCAGACTTAAATGGAACGAAAATAACCAACCAATCGGGGAAACTGCGAAAGACCTCTCTGGTTTTATTGGGTGCACTGTTCGGCAGAAAGTGCCTATTACTATCACAGATTGGAGAACCGCAGGGAGCTACAAGAACGCGGTTTGGTCAGAGATTCAGGTTAGGTGCCTTTTTACAATTTAGTTTTATTATGACAACATTGTAACTAACAAATCTAATGTGATTTCTATTGTTACAGACCATATTTCATATTGATGATTCTCATAGGGAGTATGTCATGATGAAAGCTTCCAGAATGCATCGCGGTTTTCGCACAAATTTGACCAAGTACTTCCTGAGAGATGCAGACGGGGAGATCGTTCCAACACCCCCAGAGGCATTCGCAGGGTCAATTACCCAGGAACATTGGAATGAATTTGTGCAATCACGGTTGACACCGGAGTTTGAGGAAGTAAGTCAAAGAAATAGATAGGCGGCTAAAAGCTGCGAATATCCGTATATGGGCGGACGAAAGACCTTTCCTGAATTGGAGCAAGATATGGTATGTTAGTTACGCTTCTAAATACAAAATTATGAATACATGTTTACGTGATTAATTATGTGTTCACCTGGCTTGCTTTACAGATTAAGGAACAGGGCCTAGAAGGGAAGCCACCACGGCATGGCCTCTGGTTTCGGGGAAACTCTCAAAAGGACGGTACCATCATTCACCACGAGGTCAGAAGAGTCTGTGAACGATGTGTAAGTCATTCTCTTGGACTTTGTAATATCTTTTTAACTGGTGACTTTGCTAAGTTAATATCTAACAACCATTTCTTCTTGTTATAGGATATGTTGTCACAAGAATACCCTGACGAGGTCAACAAATTTGGCCCCGATGATTTCCTGAGCAGAGCGCTCGATCGCCCTGAGTATTCGGGTTGTGTTCGGGGCACAGGTCTAGGGGTCACGCCCTCTTCTTACTTTGGCCGCCAACATAGGGCATCAAAAGGCGAAGTAAGTGCGTTACAAGAAGAAGTTCAATCTCTGAGGGAGGAGATGCAACGACGGGACGAGGAGATGCAACGATAGAACGAGGAACTGCATCGGAAGTACGAGGAGATGTTCGAATTTTACCAGCGATATAATGTTGCATCACAAACGTCCAACTTCGTGCAACAAGGTAACGTTCCTCCCGTCGACAGTCCAAGCATAAGGGAGAGCTGTACGATGCCGCGGGCCCAAATTCCTCAGGTAGTTCATACATTCTCTGCTTACAAACTTGCAGCGACATTGTTATATTATGCGTTGTGAGCTAATGTTGTCAACTCTTTCGTAGGGCTAGTCAGACTGCAGGCTGTATATCGATTACTCTTTCAGTGAAGTAGTTGCCAAAGGGAAGGTCTACAACACTTCCAACACGACCCTGCACAACTCGCCGTTGCCTAAAAATGCACTGAGAGTAATGATTGAATCCTCCTACAACAACGCGGCACTAATACCGTTCCCTACTGATGAGATGACTAGCGTCCAAGATGCTATCGGTGCTTTCGTTGCTTGGCCCGTTGGTTTGATTGGGCCAACACCACAGGTGGTTATTTACTAATAGCATTTACACTAGCATTCATTGTGTTGGAAGAATGCTCTTTTATTTACATGTTTTTTCAGGGTACACGCTCTACCGGAAAGAAAGCACAAAGGGCTAATGTCCAAGGTACCGGTGGTCAAGTGATGAAGAAAAAGAGTTCACATACTGATCCATCGTCACAGGTGATTATTTACTAATCAATTAAACTAGCATTCTTTTTTATTGGAATAAAATTTCAGACTTTCTATTTACATGGTTTGTAGGCAACAAAAGCCAAGGGCAAGAAGAAAGTACAAGCGCCTCCTGTTATTGAACGTACAAGCGCCGAGACGCCAAATCATGCTCGATTGCGAGCATTTGCAGCCACCCTATCTCCCGAATTTACTGCCAATATTCCATTCGACAAGCGTATATTTGGGGTGTCAAATATGGTTGAGCATGTTTTTAAGGAGCAGATCATGGACGTGCTTGATCAAGGATGGCTCGGTGGTACCGCTATCAATTTATGGATCATGTATAAATGTGTTTTCATTGGGGTTTCATTTAATGTCATTAGTTTACACTAATTGGGAGTTTGTATGGTTTCTTTGAAGGCACCTGCACGAACATGTCATGATTGCCGGGGATTATGTCTCGTTCGAATTCATAAGCCCCTATGACATAGCACATATTGCGGCCGTGAGCTATGACGAGCAGTCCGCGAAGCTTAAAAGGCGCTTTTCTTTAAAGGCAACATGCATGACTTTATTCTTAGCTCCAATTAATACAGGGTAAGTCGATATGCATTATAGGTTTCATCGTATTCTTAGCTTCAAGCATCATTTATATATACTGACATAATGTTCTAAAAAATTTTAGGCAGCACTGGCTTTTGCTTATCATATATCCACAAGCACAAGCGAATCCCATTATTTACTATTTGGATCCTGTGTATGGTGCTGAACTAGAAAGTCGCACAGCTTTGATGCGCCTCGTCAATAGGTACGTGAATGTCAACATTCTTTGAATCCGTTGCATCATTTGTCATTTATGACCCTAGCTAATAAAATTAATTTACTTTGTTTTGTTTCCAGCGCATTAACCAGTTTTCGGTCCTCCGTTAACTTGAGTTATTCCAAAGCCCTTGACCAGAAAGATGATTATAAGTGGCTCACAGTCCAGGTTCTATAAGTTATTCAATTTTTTAAACAATCTACTCAAACATAAAGTAAATGTTTCTCATATGATATCTGGTATTTTTTGTTACAGTGCCCCTTCCAACCCAATAACAACGACTGTGGATACTATGTGATGCAATTTATGAGGGATGTAGTTACACATGATCGATGTAGCATTCCATTGACAGTAAGTTTTTTATTTTGCCAACTCTAATTGTATTTGAACTTGTTATTAGATTTCAAGTAGATTTGATTGCCATTCAAATTTATCTCTCTGTGCAGTATTACCCAGACGCACGTTGCCCCTCATTGTCGAGGGAAAAAATGAATGCGCTAATTGAGGAATGGTGCACTTATATTCTACCTCTTTTACACCAAGTACAAATGTAGATATATAATAGTATAGCTAGTAGCGTGCTGTTTCCCAATTAGAATGGTTGGTTCATTTGTACATTGCTCTCTGGATGAGTTATAAGTGTATTTTCGTTGCCTGGAACTGTATAGAATTGCTGGTATTTTAGTACTGATGCAGGTGGGGTATATAAACTAAAATGAAATATTTAAAAAAAAAATCAATACCAGCGCTTACTTCATTAAGCGCTGCTATAGGTAAATTTTAGGTATCCTATAGCAGAGCTTAAGCGCTGCAACAGGTCACTATTGCAGCGCTTAAGCGCACTGTTGCAGCGCTTAACAAGCGCTGCTATAGGCCTAATAGCCTATAGCATCACTAGCTATTGCAGCGCTTATAAGCGCTGCTATAGGGCCAAAATAAGTGATGCTATAGGCATTTTCTGTAGTAGTGAGTCATGTTTTAGATCATATCTTTCAAAATACAAATTTGATTGGGATGAAACTTGTTTCATATGAAACTAGACTTAATACCTGTTTAAGGAACACAAGTTTCACTTTAAAAGCTTTTGCAATGAGGGAGATATGAATTTTCAAAGTTTGCCCAGATAACTGTCACTTTGCATAAACCTGACAGTCACGATTTTTATCATAACTTTTGAACCTCAAAGAGTTTGGCAATTATTATTTCTTCATTAAAAACTAGATTTAATTATCTTTCCATGGATATATTATATGCTAGATTTGGAGTTAAATTGAGAGAGTTATGATTTTTCAAATTTTATCCTTAAACTGAACAATGCCCAATCAATCCTATGATCGATGAGGCAGGGCATAATCTAACCATGATCTAACCATGATCGATTAAGGAGCAAAGGTAGTGATCGATGAGAACTAGTTGATCGATGAGGCGATGGCATAATTTAACCATGATCTAACCATGATCATGTAAGGAGCAAAGGCCTAATCCATTAGGGAGCAATAATCGATCAGAAGAACCAAAGTATAATCCAAACATAATCTAAGGCTAATCGATTAGAGAGCAATAATCGATTAGAGTATATTGTGTGATCGATCAATCAAGAGCTATAATCTGAATGTAATCTGAATGCAATCAATTGGACATGCCTAATCGATCAGGGTTCCCCTGTGATCGATCAGGCGAGTAATTTTCTAACAGTATGTTCAGTGATGCAGGTCCTAATTGATGTATAATCTATATATGATCAATCAGACACCAGACCCTATGATCGATCAGAGGCTGTAATCTATGTGGCGATAAGATTTAATTCAAACTGAATTGTCAGCCTATTTTAAGCTTTCAAGTACAGAAGTTGTTCAGGCCTATTATGGGAAGTTTACGTTACCTCTCTATCTCACCAACGGCTAGTTCTTCAACGGGCAAAAATCTATCAAACATTATATAAAGAGTTAAAGACATTAGAAGAAAAAAGGGCTCGACGAAGTGAGTTTAATGCAAACAGAATGAGAGCACAAATGAGCCCAGAAAGGAAAAGGTCATGGTTTGAGTAGAAGAGCTAGAGTACACATTGTTCAAATTGTTAAGCTCTCACTACTACAAAATATACAAATTATGTCCCCAATTCAAGTCCATTATTTTAAAATGGACTTTAAAAAAATCTTCCAAAATAACAAGGTCCATTATTATATAAATGGACTTTGTTTTTCATAAATTTACATCCACTTAAATAGAATGGACTTAGATTATATATCCAATGGCACATTCTGGACCTTTTTATAAAAAGCAAAGTCCATTGCTTAAAATGAACTTTGCTTTTATTATTGAAATAACAAAAAAGAAGAAGCCCAACACGCACTTCTCTTCCCCTCCGTAGCCTCTGCTCTCTGCTAAATCGATTTATGATTGAAATAACAAAACAAAAAAAAAAGAACCCCAACATTCACAAGCGCAGTAGCCCTTCCCCTCCGGATCCGTAACCTCTGCTTCTCATCCCCACTACGTCGCAAAAATCTCCACGAATCTTTGATTCTTTAAGCTTAAATCATGAAGAAGGAGAGTCTATGCCGATTATTTATATTCGTGAAGCTTAGTTTAGGATTTCTTGGTGGATTTGGATTTCGATCGGTGGTTTTTGATTTTGGTGATTCCTTAATCTCTCTTCTCGCCCTGCAGTTTCCAGTCCTCTCACTAGCATTCGTAATCGTATGCTCTTTTCTTCTCTACATTCGATTACTACTAGTATTATTGTTCTTGCTTTTTTCAGCATTTGTGTTAAGTTCGATTTCTCTTTTTCTCAGCATTCCTTCGATTGCTCTTCTTCTGCCCATTACAAAGTTTGATTTCCCGTGGCAGCACCTCTTCTTTTCGGCATTCTCAACTACACATCAGTACAGTTTCCTAACGGCCTTCTTCCCTGTAATTCCAAGGTATTGTATTAATTACACCTATGAATTTCATTTTATTTAATTCTCTGAAATCGCTATCTATTTGCTGGATTAACATAGAATTTGAGCATGATGTTCTGTTGTGGATATAAGATTTTTCCATGAAACTATGTTAGTTCAAAGTACTCATCTACTCCAATTGCTATAGGAAATATGGTCTGAATAATTGGTGATTTCTGTTTGTTTAAGCTGTGATACTAGAAAACTGGAACCTTTGAAAGCATGCTCTGCTACGTTTTGGTTGGAATGAAGGTTTAATATTAGGAGATTTATTATGAGGCTTTACAGAAAGCATGCTGTGTAGAAAAATTTTATCAGGTTCTTTATTAGTCTTAAACAAGGGAAGTTTATTTGAATTGTTGAGGTTCATTTTTTCTTTTAAACTAGAAAATATAGAACAGTTAATTTTGACACACACACACACACATTAGGAATGTGATTAAGGAGAGAAATAAGTTCTCTATGTATATATAGTTATTAACAAATGTCTATTGTTGTTAGATACTTCTGTACAATGTTATAATGAGAATGAAAGCTGAGTTTTTAATCCCATGCCCTAGTTATAATGTATAGGCTATTTGGGTACAGTTTGGGAAGAAGAAAGGAAAATTTCTAATATGTCTCCGTGGTTTTTTTTTTGTTTTTTCTTTTCTGCTGGCTCTAATTTTGCTTGAAAAAGGGAAGACATTGGGGGAATGCAACACCAAGATAGGGTCTTTGAGGCATTTCAACTTTTTGAAACTGTTCGTGTCTTTTTTGGGCTACCAAACAAAGAAAACACTTCTGTGGCTCGGATCCCATGCCCTGGTTAATCTATTTTTGCTGTACGGTTTAGGTACAATGTTATGGCATCATGATTTAATGGTCACTGTGCAGAAAAATTTCTATCAGCTTCTTTATTAGTCTTTAACAAGGGAAGTTTAGTTGGAATGAAGGTTTAATGGTCATTGCCTGAGATAAGCAGTAAATCTCATTTGAGATATAAAAACTTATTAACAAAGATAAACATCAAAATGCCAACAACTCATCTTTAGTGTTTTGCTGAATCAGTTTACCTGATATAGAAAAGGGATCAGAGATCAGAATCATGAGTATTTGTATGTTCACATTTAATAGATATGGACCATGCACTCTTAAAAAAACACGCAGGAAAATGAGACTTCATATATAGAATATAAGTGTGGGAGGGATGTAAATGTCTATATATATGGCTTGATTTTAATTTTTCTATTATGGTTTGAAAAAAGGGGGCTTTAAATTTGAAAGGAACAAGAGAATGTGGAGGATTAATGTATGAGGCGTATGGTGAGTAGCTAGCATGTTATTTTGAAGCTGTGTGGGGTCTTGATTGGATTGATTCTATGATTCAAGGGTAGGTGGTTCATAATTCTACATGATATAAATATATTGTTCTTGGCTATATATGAATCACACATGAGACAACTATTCTCTCGTGATTGGATTAGATGTTGCTGATCTAATTATGAGGCTTTGATCATTCTCACTTCTCTCACTTTTGGTATGTCACTTTTGCTATTTTCCTGAATGCGTTAATTAGTTTAATTATTTGCTATCCATGGATCCAGCTAGTGGCACGATGTAGATAGTTATTGGATGCTACTTAATTAGGAAGTGATCACTCATATGATATGCATCTTTTTGAGTCAGACATTCAGAGAATGATGGACTGTTCTTTGCTGATCTGGAAATGAGTGATCTTTTCTTAGTTTTCCTTTTTTTCTCCGTATAGCTAGTTGTTACTATTACTACTTTACTGTCTCTCCCAAACCCAAGTGCAATTTTTCAGAACAGAAATGAATGATAGAACACTTAAAGCTTAATCATCATAAGAGGTCTGATCCATGATTCAGAACACTGACAAAATTTGTGATTTTTCCCATCAAGACTTAACATCTAACTGCTGACCGTTAACTGAGTCAATTTGAGAGATGATGTTGGTTTTTCCAGTAGTGCTACTGCATGTTTGCCATTGATTCAGTGAAGCAAGGCTGAAGCTGTGTTGTATTTGCTTGTTTTTATCTTCACTGAGAACAATTCTGGAAATCTGTATTTAGTTGAATGTGTGTGAGTATATATAGTTATTAACAAATGTTTATTGTATGACGAAGAACATGTGTTAGCATCCTATCTGGAGTAAACTTCCCACATTCTCCATAACCATGAACTTCAACACTAGCAATGGCCATAATCGCCACAAAAAGCAGCACCAAGCTAACAAACTTCTTCATCCTCCTCTTTAATTTGTTTTCTCTAATTAATTGAATAAGGAAGCTGTATATATGTATGTGTGATTGTCTTTCACAGTTTTGCTATGTGTCTTGAAGTGTATGTGTGTGAGTATATATAGGAGATAGGTGCATTTTGAAATGAACAAACCTTGTTCCCAAAAGTCTTAATCCTTTGGCTTTAATTAGTTGGAATCTGTTTATGTTTGGTTTGCATGGAGAAACAAGTTAAGCCCCCCGGATTGTCTTCAAAAACAGAATAATTAAGCACATGGGAATTATATATGGCCCAAAGAAGCTTGAATTTAAATTATTGTAATTATAATGTGAACTCCTACATGAATAGCCCCTTACTTTTATTATGAAAATTATATATATATATATAATTGAGTTCATTGATTTATTCCATGATCACCTACTCCTTCCTTTGTCAATGGGTTCTGCAAAGGAATTTTTGGAATCTTAGTTGTTCTTATGTTAAAGATATGTTTAATTTGAGATTTTTGTTATAAGTTTAAATCCCTTGCTTTATTGCTGTACTTATGTTGTTGTGCTTAAATTGAGATGTTGGTATTGTCAGAACATTCCTTTGTCAATAGGTTTGTTTATGGATGATTAAAACAATTATAGAATGCTTATAATGGAAGTTCAAGTCTTGCAATGAAATTGGGACTTTTCTTGGTTATAGTAAAAATAATCGTTGTAGAAGAACAATTTCAGTTTTTGCTGAAGTTTTTGTAAGTTTTAACATTGATAATGTTGCATCGGATTCTAAAATTATTAAAACGGGGAATCTGATTTTTACTTCTGTTTTAAGGTTCCAAAGTGAAGATTAAAAATTTCAAATGATGGAATTACATCTTAAGATATTTAATGTTTGATTTAGAATTTGAAAAGTTGTGTAGATTTGTTGTTTTGAAGTCTTAAAAGATGCTTAAGTACTTGAAGAGAGCTTTATTCATATTTCTGTTTAAGAGTTAAACTGATTAGCTTAATGAGTAAGTTCTCTAATATCTTCCAGTTTCAGGAAAATAGGGCAATTTGTCAGTCATGTTTATATTATAAACTTGAAAGAAGCTCTGCTAATTGCATATGGTCTGTGTGATGCTAGATATAAAGTGATAGTTTATATGCAATCCAGTAAGCTTATTCAACTAAATTATATTTTTCTGTCAGATTTTGAATTCAACTTCTCAATTTCTAGCAGCGGAAGAAGGGAGTGGTCAGCGCTTATTATTTAACTTAAAAGATCCAAGTGATTGAAGCAATACTAGGTACCTTTAGATATATTACATTGTTGTTAATTTTGGTTATATTTTGCTTGTTTATGAGCTTCCTAGTGAACTTAAAAGATCCTGGTATAGTTTATTTCTGATATCTGTTTTGGTAGCACAAGTCTTTAGTCGCTGCTACAAATGAATACTTTGAATGTTTCTCTCTCATATAATTTTTGGGGACTGGCACTGTTCATCATTCCTGTTTGCAAGGCAAATATTGATTACTAAGAATAATGAGTTCATAGGTGCTTCATTTACTTCAAAACAAATATACATTATCATTCTTTAGCATATGAAAGATCTAAACATGTTTTAACAAAAACAAGCCAAAATTGAAACCCAACAAGATCCAAACAGTAGAAAATATAACCATAGCAGTAACTTAGAAATTCAAGTTGCTTGGGAGGACTTGGAGGGTAGAACTGTCACATTATCCTTTTATTATATTTTTATTGTATATATAGCCATATAGAATGTGAATAAACCCATTGCATTCCATGAAACCTTGCACACCATTTTATGTATATGTTCACCATAGGTTCAAATACACATGCATGTTCAAAGAAAGATCATCATCATCATCAAAATTTGCATGATATTGAAATAGTGTGTGTTAATTAGTGTTAGATTGTTTTTGATAGTTAGTTTTGTATTAATTGAATTGAATTGGATTCTCGGTGAAAATTTCGATATTGTTACTTTTATGATCAAATGATACCAAAATTTTTAGAAAATGTCTAAGACCATTCAATCACTTTGAGTTAAGTGAGCTAAACTTGAAATTTGTGGGAAATGGCGTAGGTTTGAATATAATGGATCGTAGTTGGATGAATTCACTGAGAACCAGTAAAGAGTATCAGCTTGGGGTGGAAGAGTTTATTGAGTTTACTAAAAAGAATGCTCGTAGTAAGAGTGGGATGTATTTTTGCCCTTGTGTAAAGTGTGCAAATCATACTCGAAAAAGTATTGATGATATAAGGGATGACCTTCTTTGTGACGGGATCAATCTTCGTTATAGAAAATGGGTATGGCATGGGGAATTAGGAACAACCACTGTTTCTTCCATGCCCCAAAACATCAAAGTTGTGGATGATGTGAGTGCTGATAGAATGGAGGATATGATTAATGATATTGGGGCGGAGACATTTACACCGGTTCATGAATATGACCAGTTGCGTAGTGATGCGGAGACACCGTTGTTCCCAGGGTGTCAAAAGTATACACGTTTGACTGCTGTATTGACCTTGTTGAACATAAAGGCAAGTAATGGGTGGACTGATGCGGGTTTCTCGGAGCTACTTGAAGCTTTAACTGATATGTTCCCAGACGGTAATGTTCTTCCCAATAAAATGTACGAGGCTAAAATAGTTCTCAAAAAGATGGGTATGGAATATGAGAAGATACATGCCTGTCCTAATGATTGCGTGTTGTATAGGAATGAGTATGAGGGACTAGCGGAATGTCCAACATGCAATACTCCCAGGTATAAAGTTAAAAAGGATGTTGGTGGTGGTAATGCAAAGAAAGGGCCACCTTTGAAGGTGTTGTGGTATCTTCCAATAATACCACGATTTAAATGTTTGTACGCAAATGCTTCGGAAGCAAAGAATATGAGATGGCATTGTAATAAGAAAATATATGATGGAAGATATCTTCGGCACCCGGCTGATTCTCCGCAATGGAAGAAGATAGATGAATTGTTTCCTGATTTTGGCAGTGAGCCAAGGAACCTTCGGCTTGGCCTATGTACTGACGGATTCAACCCTTTCGGAAGTCTCAGTAGTACACATAGTGCTTGGCCTATTCTCATTGTCATTTATAACCTACCTCCTTGGTTGTGCATGAAACGCAAATATGTGATGCTCTCAATGATGATTTTGGGGCCAAAACAGCCAGGGAACAATATTGATGTATACATGGCACCTTTGATTGAGGACTTAAAGAAGTTATGGGAGGAAGGTGTCGATGTGTTTGATGCATATAGACAGGATACATTTAAACTGTGTGCTATGATATTCACAATAATAAATGACTTTCCAGCATACGGAAATCTATCAGGATACAGCGTGAAAGGATACATGGCATGTCCTATATGCGAAGCAGACACACACCATCACCAACTTAAGTACGGGAGGAAAACTGTTTACCTTGGTCATAGGCGATTTCTTGATAGGTATCATCCTTACCGTAAGCTGAAGAAGAATTTCAATGGTTTACCGGAGCATGGATCAGCTCCTAAGGCATTAACTGGGGAGGAAGTTTATTGTCGCTTGAAGAATGTCAACGTTGTATTCGGTAAGAAACAGAATAGCAGTAGTGAGAAGAACATATGGAAGAAGAGGTCAATCTTCTTTGATCTACCATATTGGCGCTTTCTTGATGTAAGACATAGTATTGATGTGATGCATGTGGAGAAAAACGTGTGATAGTATTGTCGGAATACTTTTGCACATTCCCGGGAAGACTAAGGACGGAATCAATGCGAGATTAGATTTAGTAGAAATGGGAATAAGACCACGGCTGCACCCGAAAATAAGTGATAACGGCAAGAGGGCATATATGGAACCAGCTGCTTATACACTAACCAAATATGAGAAAAAAAGCATGTGTGGGTGTTTACATGGGATTAAGGTACCAAAAGGGTATTCCTCTAATGTTAGTAGAATTGTGTCTGTGGATGATATGAAGCTGGTGGGAATGAAGTCGCATGATTACTATGTCCTGATGCAACAACTATTACCAATTGCTATAAGAGGCATTATGCAAGATGATGTGAGGAACACTATAACCAGGTTGTGTATATTTTTCAATGCTATATGCAGCAAAGTCATCGATATTGAGAAATTGGACGAGTTGGAAAATGAAGGTTACATTATTTTATCTCAATTGGAGATGCACTTTCCGCCAACGTTTTTCGATATCATGGTCCACTTGGTTGTTCACTTGGTAAGGGAGATAAGGCTATGTGGCCCTGTTTATTTGAGGTGGATGTATCCTTTCGAACAATTCATGAAAGTCTTAAAAGGGTATACTAAGAACCCATACCGACCTGAGGCATCCATTGTTGAAAGATATGTGGTTGAAGAGGCTATGGATTTTTGCAAATCATACCTAGGAGGGGTGGAGGGAAAGTCTCAACATGAAGACGGGAACAATAGGAAAAGAAGGGGCCTCAAAGTGAAGACTATGAGCCGTGTAGATGTGTTACAAGCTCATCTATACATCCTAAATAATATGGAAGAAGTACAACCTTATTTGGATGAGCATAAAAAAAGCATAAAGGTCAATAACCCCAAAAAAAATGACAGACAAATAACTAATGAACATAATAAGAAATTTGTTGTGTGGTTCAAGGAAAATGTTGCAAAAAAGGAAAATGTGTCAGATACAATTAAATGGTTAGCTGATGGACCTCGTTTTGAGGTTGTTACTTGGGGCGGATATGATATAAATGGGTATTCTTTCTATACAAAAACCCAGGACGATAATAGCAGTATGCAAAACAGTGGTGTAATGGTTGTAGCTAAAGCAATGCACTTTTCTAGTTCGAAGGATAAAAACCCAAAATTGGCTTCAATGGCATATCATGGAGTCATTGAAGAAATATGGGAAGTAAGTTACACCAAGTTCAAGGTTCCACTCTTTAAATGCAAGTGGGTAAACCATAATGCAGTTGAGGTCGATCATCAGTTTGGATTTACCTTCGTTGATCTTCATGAGGTTGCTTACAAAGATGAGCCGTTCATTTTAGCAAGTCAGGCTAAACAAGTTTTCTATGTGACCGATCCTGCAAATCCCCAACTGTCCATAGTCCTGCAAAGTAAAAGACAAAATGACCGTATTCCAAATTCAAATCTAGATGAGACACCTCCTTTCTGCTCAAATGCACCTCAACTATGTGAATTAGAATTGATGGATGATGACCAATATGCTGCTAGGAATGATCATTGTGAAGGGATATGGGATAACACATAAAGTGAGGAACTTAATGTATTAGGTTTTTTTTGTTTGTTTTATATTTTATGCTGAAGTTATTTTATTTATGATCAATATGACTTTGCACTGTATTAAAGCATTTCATATTTCAATTTGTAACAGGCTAATGTCGAATAGCTCTGACGATCGCTCAAACAAGGAGCACTCTAATGATGATGAGCAACCACATGACGATCCTCCTCGGAGAAGGCGGGGCAGAGGCTCCACTAAGCTTCCTGACATCGTTCTCCGACAAGGGAAGTTTGAACCCCTTCCTGTTGAATTTGCTTATAACATGAACCCACTTGGTCCAAACAGAAAGAAATTTGTTAGTTATCTCGGATTTGTAGCACGGAGCAAAGTAAGCATTCTTGTACATGAGTGGAGGTCAGTGCCCCTACAAACTAAGGACAGAGTCTGGGCTGATATTTTGGTATTTTCTAAACTTTTTCTTTAAATTTATTAATGATTTAATTTATTGTTTCATTAATTAGCTAAACGTATCAATAATCTGGCAGCAAAACTTCACTATCCCAAACACTGAAGCATTTAGAAAGCATTGGATAAAGGTAGTACGAAGGTGATGGAAAAATTTCAAGACTACTCTTACTAGAGAGTATGTTCGAGGACCTAAGAGGAATCAAGATCCTTGTCTTCAATGGACATATCTTGATCCAGAGGAATGGAAGAAGTTTTATGCATCGCGGTTAGATCCCAAGTTCCAAGTATGTTTATATTCTTTGTTTCAAATCAAGTTTGTTTCCTCATTACCTATGTATTACATTTTGTTAACTTTGGTTTTTTTCCACAGGAAATTAGTAAAAAACAGCAAGAGAGGCAAAAGCTAAATGTATTTGCACACACAATGTCTCGTGGGGGTTATTTGTTGGTAGAAGAGAAAATAACTAGGGAACAATTGAAGGCTATGGAGGAAGCGGCCCAATCAGATCCTAACATTGTTCTACAACCTTCCCCACCTATCACACGTCATAGAAAATGGGCTGAAGGAAGGAAGCACAAAGGGACATATATAAATGCTCAAGTAGAAGAGATTGTTAGAAGGATTGTAAGTTATTTGTTAATGCTTAATTAATTGAATTCTTAACCTTTTCTCCTAGACAAGTGCATATGATTGGTTTTCCGCATATTATAGGATGAACTTGAGGAGCAAAACTCCCAAGGGTCCTTCTCTCAGATTGGTAGGATGGACATCTTGGCTACAGCGATTGGAAAACCTGATGGCCCTGGACGAGTTAGAGGGGAGTATGGGTCAGTTGGTTTAACCCAATTTTTTGGTCGTTCACGAAGAAATGTCCAAGCTGATTTAAGCGAGGAACTAGTAGAAAAGATCCGAGAAAAAATTCCGGAAGAGATAATGGAACAGATTCGGGGTGAGATGAAAACTATGGTTTCCAACATTCAACAAGTTGGTGTTGCACAACCCCAAAATGTGAGTATGTAACATTATCTATGAATTAGTATTGAGTTTCACTTTTAATGAGCTCATCTCTTTAATGTCATCTGATGCAGGAATCCCCCGTCTTTCTCAGCACAAAAAATAGTTTTACTCAGCCGGCTGGGGTAGATGTGCATCATCATGACCCCCCTGTCCTAACTCTGCAGATAAGGGAGACCCTTGCTTTCTTCATATGGATGTCCCAAATCTTCGAGCTGTTGCCAAAGCTACTCGGTACCCAAGGGCTTCCATCATCCATAATATGAACATTCCTGAGGACCAAGTTAAGGTATCTATTATATCTTTTGGAGAGGGGGAGGCAGCTACAGAAGTCCCGTTTCCTATCGAAGGTGTTGCCAAATTAGGCGAAGCGGCTTCGATACAGCGATTGCAGCCTCTTCTGATAATCTTCACAACTATCCCTCTCTGGAAGTCCTGCGTAACTTCTTCCCTTCCTAAGAATATCAACTTGAAGATGGCTCTAGGAGTCGTTGGTCCTGACAAGGAATATACATTTGGATTTGTGCCAAGTGATATTGTAGCATTTTTATCTATGCATGATCTTGACCTCGGATGGCTTGAACTTGCAATCCAGTAAGCTTATTTTTTCCCACTTTTACCTTTCATTTATTAACCAATATAATAATGTTCTCATTTGAATTCTCTTATAGGTGCTTTCACCACATGTGCTGTCAGGCGGGTTTTATGAAGTACGGGTTCCTAAGTCCAATGTCATTGCTAATGATTGTAGACCCCAAAACAGAGGAAGAAAGGATCGAACACAACAATATTATGCAAGCTTATGTTGGGTTTCAAATGGCACATGCTAGAAAGCCTATTTATTTAGCACCAATTCTTGATATGTATATGTTTGTTTACTATGCCTATCCATTTATTTATTTTGCTTTGTATCTTTGGTAAAGTTATCTTCATGTCTCAGGGAACATTGGAGCTTATGTGTTGTTTGTCCCGGGGAAAGTCGTGTTTACTGGTTCGATTCCTTGCATCGTCGGCCTAATGCCTCCTACAAAAAGATCTTCAACAAGTAACTATTTTAATAGTTAATTAGAATCAATAACTTTAGCTTGAGTAAATTAATTATTTGAATATGCTATAATGTTCATATCATTACAGGGCAATATTGACTTGGCATATTATGTGTGAAACATGTCGTGGAAGTACCCCCATTAAATGAGTTATGCCAACAGTAAGTCTTTTAATACTTTTCATTTAATAATTTAAGAAGTATGAAATTAGTTGGCATTTGATTTAAGGGAGTCATGTGAGTCTCCTAACCTCTTTTGCTGTATGATGTTATTTGTGGGAAAAGTATTAAAGCTCTGGTTTTCATTTATTCTCGTATCAGTTTTCATTTTTTCTGGTATATTGGGGTATAAAGCTGCCCATTCCATTTTTCACTATCACCTTCATTACCCATTTAAATAAGATATCTTGTTTGGGTAGGTATATTTCGTTCATACTTTAATGTGCTCTTCCACTGCCTCCTTTCCCTTGTTTAGGTTTGGGGTCTTGATGATGATTATAGTAGTGTATCTAGTCAGTTACTGATGATATCTTGTGATAAAATGTAAGCCTTCCTGAAACTTATGAGTAGCTGTACACATGTAAGATTTATCATGTGAGGAAGATTCATGTGGACTCTAACTAGTTGTGCCGGATCTAGTATACATTAGTTTTTAATCTCTGAAAAAAAACTATGAACCAAACAAACAAGATAGTAGCACTAGAAGGTATATACTTTTCCTTCCCACTCACACAGGCAACGTGTACACAGGATATTGAACATGAACCATTTTAATTAGCAACTATTCCATTTGATTTTGAAAAACATGCTCAAGCAAGGCCTCTTTTCAAATTTGTGTCTTTAAATCTTCCCTTTTGTCTTATTAAAACCTAGCTGCAGCTATCTGGATTTTATATTCATTTTGGAGATTATGTATTATTTCTACTTGGGGCTATGTGCATTAATGCTCTCTGATTTTGATGAATTGTATATATAACATTATGCAATCAAGCTTGGTCAAGTTATATATAACTATATCATTAACACTCTATATATATAAGCAACTAGATAAGCTAAGTGACCAACTTTCTTTTTGGTGGTGTAACCAACTTTCTCTTTTATGACAATACTGCCTTTTGTTATGATTATTTAGCTGATTTCATTGGTTTTTTTTTGTATGATTTATAGTGCCCTCAACAACCCGGCAACAAAGAGTGCGGTTATTATGTCACACGGTATATGTATGACATAATTATGAGCGGTCTCCATGAAAACTTGACAAATGTATGCACCATTCTTATCATCATTGCATTACGTACTTCAATTATTTGTTTTACTTATATTAATTAATATAAACTAATTGATGTTCTAACACATGCTTATATGGTGCAGATTTTTGATGCGGATGAGGCTTTTGAACAAGATGAACTTGATGAAATTCGTAATCAATTAGCAGGCTGGTTACTTCAAAATGGTTTGAAGTAAAAAAGATAGAATTATTCAGTCTAAAAAAATTAGATAGAATTTACTTGCAACATTGTATTATGTATATGTAGAAGTTATGTTATGTAATTTCAATTGTGATAACCTTATTAGTGAAAGCTTCTTTCCACAATTTGTCTGTGTGTGCTCTGAGTAGTGTTGGATAAATTTTAATATATATACAGATGGAAATCATATAAAATAGGTACGTAAAAACACGAATTTACGTCCATTATTTTTTTAAAGGACTTAAAAGATGAGATATTCAATGTCCATTGTACCAAATAATGGACATAAAAAATGGCCTGTGGAGCATCTTTCATGTCCATTATTTCAATAATTGACTTAAAAGGTGCGACAAGGCAACTATTCTACGTCCATTCGATGAATAATGGACTTAAAACATGCCACTTTGGGAATCTTTTAAGTCTATCTACCAAAAAAATGGACTTAAAAATGACATATTTTAAGTCCATTATAGATATAATAGACATGGAATAGTTGCATATTTTAAGTCCATTAATACTTATTGGACGTAAAAAAAATTTCTAAGTCCATTCCATAATGGATGTAAAAAGTCCATATTTTTAATGTCCCCTGTACTAAAGTCCTCTCAAAAATGGACTTTAAAAGTCCAAAATAATGGACTTAAAAAATATCTTCTGTAGTAGTGTCTAGAATTGTTATTCATCATATATCTTATTGTACTTCAGTGAGTAACAAAATCCACTTCTTAGAGAGAAGTAAGCTTTCATTGTAATCATTCTATATTTGTGAGCGATGCTCAAGAATGGGAGATCTTGAGTGGGAAACAGATTGTATCTTTACAAGTTGTAAGGGAGAGTGGTTCTCAAGTACCCAGATTAAAATTGAGGGAGTAAAGGCTTCACAAGTGCCTGGCTAAACTTGTGGGATTGTAAAGGCTTCTCTTGTGCCCGATTTAAATAAGAAGGTAGTAGATTGAAAATCTCAGGTGGAGCCTGGGGACTGGATGTAGGTCAAAGGGATAGACCGAACCAGGATAAATCTTTGTTTGTACTCTCTCTTCCCTTAACTCTCATCATATTTCCAGCATAATAGGTTTACACATTTTATTATGCTTTTCATGGTGTTTTTATTGAAGAGTTAGAAAGGATCTGAAAGAGCTTTACTTATTATAACTGTGATTTTGACAAGGAAAGAATTTCTCAGATTTTATTCTATCACCCAATTCACCCCCCTCTTGGGTGACAGCTAGTACTAACATTTGGTATCAGAGCAGGTCACTTGTTTTAAGGATCCAACGATTTCAAGCGAAAAGATCATGGCTGATTTTGGGTGTAACATATTTTCTGAAGGTTTTGATTACACTGTTCCACCTCTTCTCAAAGATATTGATTTTTCGTTTTGGAAAGCTAGAATAAAAAGCTTTATAAAATCATTTGATTATTATATGTGGAATGTCTTCATGAATGATTTTGATTTTAAACCAAGAAAAGATTGGACTGAGAAAGAAAATAAAATTTTTTCTTTGAATGTTAGAGCAATGCAAATTTTATATAAAGGTCTAACTGAGAATGACTATCAAAATATCAGATTTTGCTCTAATGCCAAAGATATTTGGGATACTCTTGACTCCATATATGCCTATAACCACTCAATTGTAGTTGAAAGTGTTGACAGTCCACCTGAAATTCAAAGTTGCATATCTACGGTGGATGAACAAACGGAAGTAGAGATTGAAGAAGATAAAATCACAGAACACTTCAATGATCCAGTCAACACAGAAGGTGACTCCCTAAAAGAGCTCAACATGGACGAGTTAGATAAATCATCCCCTGGAGCTCAAGACACATTCATGGTATACAGTTCTAATTCTTGTGTAATTAAGAAAAACACTTTTGATTTGCATAAAATTGATTTCCATCCTATCACCGATCATATTTCTAAAAGGGAAAATGCTTTAAATCATATTGGAAAATGTTTTGGGAAGAAAGATCATTCAAATGAAAATAACTCGAGTCTGTACTCCCCTGACCACCACAATACTTGCATAAAATCTTCTATTGCACATCATTCTATTATTTGCCATTATTGTGGAAGATCCGGTCATATTTCTCACACATGTAATATTAGAAGAAATTCAAATGTGAGAAATAAATTTATTTGGGTTCCAAAAGGACACGTAAGGTTCAAGGCTAACAAAGAAGGACCCAAAAATAAATGGGTACCAAAATGTCCATCTAGTGATTTGTGTGTGCAGATTGAATCTAGAAGAAATGGATATTTTGATGCAGAAACAAAAGAGAAGAATCCAAGAGTTTCTCATGCTTCAAGAAAAATATTCATAGAACCTATATATAGAAGGAGAACTCATGGGCAATCCACTACTGCAACCTCTTGGTCAAATCATAAGAAGCAGTGCACAACCACCAGAAGAGCATGTTCTACCTCAAGGATGAACTATCATAGAGTACCATATGATTACCTTGAAAAGAACAAGAGAAGCAATATCCCTTGGGCTTCAAGAAGAAGACATTTGACTTCTGTATCACATTAGAGGGCACTACAATACAAGGACAAGTATACCAGAATCTCTTGGATAGGCAAAATCAATCCTCCAAATACCTGAGGAAGAGGTATATCATGGTAAAGTCTCCCAACTGTTGTCAGTAATATTTATCTAGATTTCACACTTTGCAACCTTAGGGATGAACATTGAATTTTGTATTGAAGACAATTGCAAAATATTTACAATGTTCATATAATCTAGCTCTTTATGCATGCATAATGATTTGAAAAGTCAACATATATCTATGCATAAAATTATGATTATTTCACTATGCTCAACTATCTTGAATTGATTATATCCTTTGAAGCATGTGAATTATGTTGTTAATTCCTATGAACTAACCATGGGTGGATCCAAGAGAATTTGGGTACCTAAGGAAGAAAAAGGAATTACTCAGGAAAGAAGAACATAAGGCATCAAGATTATGGTCTGCATGGAAATTTATTCAAATCTTGATGAGCTAAACATGGTACTTTGATTTTGGTGTTGAACCTACAAAAGAAGAATAGCAACATTATTCCACTAAAATGAAGCAACTTACTGCATGGACAAGTGCAGTTATCGTGATATCTACTTGAATGAATATAATTTTGTTTGGATGATAAATGCTTGTCTCTCTTTTTTTTTCATTAGCAATCAATCTTTCACTGTCATGAAATATCTGTCAGATTGCTATATGATTGAAAAGTTGAAATTGTGCATAGTTTATTTATTGTGAAGTTTTTTTTAAATACACAATCCAAAATCTATTTAGATTTCAACTGATCATGGTTCATAAAATTGCATTCACATATTTTGAAAATATTCTCACTTCAATTGTATTGTATTTAAATTGTCATTGAAAATTGGAAGGATATATCTATTATGAACTTAAAGTTGGAAATGCTTCAAATACATGCACCAAAGTTTTCTTCCAACTTTTATGTGCTATCTAGTGCCTAATCTGCTCTAACTTATTTTATAATGAGTTAGACCCTATGTCCAACAAGTTGAGCATCTTTTCAAGAAAGCCCTAAGACAAATACATAAATTCTTGAAAGCCCTAAGACAAATACATAAATTCTTGACTAAGTTATTTGGGCTAATGAGTATGTGCTTCATTATTCAAAAATCTATACTCTCACTCTATCACCCAAATACATTAACAGTCACTATCATTTCTATTTCAGAATAACTAAAGTTTTGTGTTCATGTATGTCCTGATCTTGAATAGCTTTATAACACAATTCTATAAGTCAAGAATATCTCTATGCTTCTGCAAAGTCATTTGTCTTATCATGTCTATAGCACAAAGCCTTCGTTATCATACTGTTATTCATATGACATTGGAAATCTTATCTGATCCATAAAAGTGAAGCATTCTGACATATTTTCTTCATTATTATCTTCCATTATTTTTATCATGAGCATTGGTTTTTGACATGATGAAAAAAATGATTTTATATTTTAAATCTGTATCTCATTTATGGCTCACGATATCATTAAAACTTTTGCTATGCAAATTTGTTTTTCAAAATGATCCTTATGCTTTATGAAATATAGCTTTATCTGAATTCAAACATAAAAGCATAAGCATTCTGTCTCAAAGCTTATCTTAAGTTTCATTGCTCTTACTGGAAATGAACCATGCTCTAGCTTATCTTAAGTTTCAAAGCTTATCTTAAGTACACAAAAAGGATTGAGGGCTATCATTGATTGAGCAAATAAAAGATGGCCACTTGAAGGAACTTGAAGTGGTCAAGATGAGTTAAGCAAGCAAGACACTTGAAGATGGATAGGAAAGAATGAATGCCAAGACCATTACTCATTATACAGAGGAGAAGCTCTAGCTGTCATATTTAAAGATGAAACTGGCTACTTCAAGCATCCATTGAAGAAAGCCCCTCCAATCTTGAATGAGCATTTCTATCCCTACTCTTTAATTGATGAATATTATTCTGGATAAATTCTCTACTTGCTCTTGAATGGATTTACTTGCATAAGATTCATATCAATGACATGGCCTTACATTAAAGTTATTCTTGCAAATTGTCATTACTCATGAAAAACCATCAGATTATGTTTCATTATAGGCTACTTGAATCTGATGGTTACAAAAATCATATTTTGGTCATTTCAAGTAATATCCCTGTTCAAGAATCATATTGGATAATTTCATATGAGCATAATAACTTATGACTTTTGGGTTTGCTTTATCCATTGTGGTCTTTGAGCTTTTGTGATATTTTGTGCTGCTCTGTGTCATCTCATATTCTGGAGTGTTTTCTGCAATTGACTTGGTTTTAGATCCTATGAACTAATTTCGTGTGCACTGAGTTTTTGATTTCTGTCAAAATTTATTTTGGCATCTGAATCTGTTGTTGTCACCACTTGGCCTCAAATTTAATTACTAGAGTGTATCCACAATTACTGTCACTTTCGTCAAATCTTGCTATACAATTGGACATGTTTTGTCTGGCAAATTAATATATCAATTTTAATATTTCAAATAGACTTTTAATCTTTGTTCATAATAACATTGCAATTCGGTTTTTGCAATTTATGTACTCAAATACCATTGCAACTTCTAGAGATTTGTGACTAAATTTTGCTGTCAAAACTTGAACACCAAATTCTATGGTTATTCTGTGATTATCCCCTTTTTCCCACTTCATTCATTCTTTGACGCTGGTGATTGAATTTCATTACTGATAGTTGTCTTCACTTATGCGTACTTGATTATAATGAGCTTAAATCTAGCAAATCTGATTTACATGCTTAAATCTGATTTGAATGTGGCCGTGAATGCGTAAATCTGATCATGTCATAAAAGGCTTTGCGTTGATATCTTGCTGTCAGATTTGCTGCTGAATCTTAATCTGCTGTTTTGTGAATATACCTTGATTGATTGGTGAATATACCTGGTTGACTGGTGTTTGATCCTTGTTTGTTCAGCATTATGCACTTGATTGGCTATTGAATATCCTTGTCGAATTGAAGTATGGTTGAATAGTAAAATGCTATTAACAAGCCTATTGTTAATACTATAATTTTAAAATTTCTGAATATATCTATAAATCTGATTTGCACATGATTGCTACTCATCTGTTGCATGCTTTGACCATGAAGATAATTGTTGGTGACATGTTTTGTTCAAAAATCTGTCTTGACGTGAATTGCTGGGAAATCTAAATCCTTGATTATGTCTAGCTGTCAAAGCCATGCGTTAATAGAATTAACAATATGAAGTTACTTAATGGCCAGTATAGCTTTGACATTGTGTTGTATTGTGCACTTTCCTCTGCATTCTCATGGTAAAGAGTTTGAACTGAATTATGGAAAATCTGTCATCATTAATGGCTTCGTGATAATACTTGATGACTTGTTCTCTATTGATTGAATTTTGAAACTCTTGTACTTTAGTCTAGAAACATGTAGACAAGCCTATGAAGGGTTTGCGGTTATTGTGGATATGATGAAGCTGCTAAAGGAAAGAGTCCACTGGCTTGCACCTGAGAGAACTGAATTTGGAGAAACTTTTGGTGGAAACACCATGGAGGAAGAAACAAAAGTCCTCTAGAATAAATCTTTCCATGTCTCCGAATTTGGTAACATCTAGACCTTATCATCTTTAAATGCTTGATTCATATCTTGGGTAAGAATGTCAGTTTAATTTATCCTCATAAAATGCATTAATTAAGGGGGAGCTTCAAATTAACATGTGTATATTCCTTTGATGAATGAAAATCTTCTTAGCATACTCATCTAAATTTACTGTGCAACAATTGATTAGTTTCGATGATGATGTGCTTCTCTTATATATTCCTTTCTTAACCTGAATAGGAAAATATATTACAGAAAGGATTCTTTTGATACTTGATTGTATTAATCACTCTCCTTGCAAGAAAGATAAACATTTATGACAGGAGAACTCAGTATGGGCAAGAGCATCCCTCAATAATATGTGGTATCAATGAAGGATTATCACATACAACAAAGCAAGAGAGGAAGACACTAGGCTTCATGGATCAATTAATCACCTTGCCGAATATAAATGAGCATTTCTAAACCCTCTCTCTAATGTTACATTTAAAGTTTCTTTGATAAATTTGCCCTGTCAATCTGTATGCCTTGTTTGAACATCTTGAATATCTTAAAAAAAACATAGAGTCAGACCTTTCACATGTGAACTTCATCGTTTTCAATCTAGGTAGAAAATATCTTCACAAACTTTTTGCTGATGTCAAATAGGGGGAGAGAAAGGCATGAAAAATATATTGCATCTACTTTGCTTCCATAATCTCACATATTTTTCATGATGGATTTGTCATCATCAAAAAGAGGGAGAATGTTGGATATGGTTAGTTTTGATGATGTCAAATAAAGATTTAAATATAGTAAGCAAAAAGTTTGTGTGAAGTATTTTTCTCCTACTTTGACTATCTATTATTTTTTGTTGTTATCCTATATAGATTAGTCAAAAGAAAGATTGAAGCTATTGTGTTTATTTATAGAGAATTGTTAGTTTTAATCTAGACTTAAATCAAATAAGAAAAAGCTTGCATAAAGTATTCATTTCCAAACCATTATTTCATGTGAATATCCTGTATAAAGTAGTCAAAGAAAGAATAAGGCTATTATGCTTGTATGTGGAGAATGATATGATCAAATAAGATTAGAGATTGAATGAGAAAATCATGAATCATGTTATTAGACTTGATATTAGAAGTTTCTATGGTCAAATGGAAGTTCAAAGAAGCTCAAATGAAGACCAAATCATCAAACCATGAGTTCCACGCATAATCTATCATTCCCATGCATAATCGATCACAACAAGGTGTTTATAATCGATTAGAGCACTCCAATCGATCATAAAATGAGTTATGCAGTCGCCTAATCAATTAGGAAGAACTCCCAATCGATTAGAGGGGTTTGATCGATCAGAAAAATGCATGTAATCGATCAGACGCGAATTTTGATTTTCGTTCAGTCTGACCTATGTCTAGTATTTTGATCATATCTCATAGAATATAACTCCGATTTAGATGAAACTTGTTTCATATGAAACTAAACTCCCAACACGGTTCATGGACAAACATTTCACCCTCCAATGATTTATATCCAAGGAGATATGAATTTTTCAATCTTCCCAATATTTCCACGTCATGCATCAGACAGGCAGTCATGTTTTAGATCATATCTTTCAAAATACAAATCTGATTGGAATGAAACTTGTTTCATATGAAACTAGACTTAATACCTGTTTAATGAACACAAGTTTCACTTTAAAAGCTTTTGAAATGAGGGAGATATGAATTTTCAAAATTTGCCCAGATAACTGTCATTTTGCATAAACCTGACAGTCACGATTTTTATCATAACTTTTAAACCTCAAAGAGTTTGGAAATGAATATTTCTTCATTAAAAACTAGGTTTAGTTATCTTTCCATGGATATATTATATGCTATATTTGGAGTTAAATTGAGAGAGTTATGATTTTTCAAAGTTTATCCTTAAACTGAACAATGCCCAATCAATCCTGTGATCGATGAGGCGAGGGCATAATCTAACCATGATCTAACCATGATCGATTAAGGAGCAAAGGTAGTGATCGATGAGGCGATGGCATAATTTAACCATGATCATGTAAGGAGCAAAGGCCTAATCCATTAGGGAGCAATAATCGATCAGAAGAACCAAAGTATAATCCAAACATAATCTAAGGCTAATCGATCAGAGAGCAATAATCGATTAGAGTATATTGTGTGATCGATCAGTCAAGTGCTATAATCTGAATGTAATCTGAATGCAATCGATTGGACATGCCTAATCGATCAGGGTTCCCCTGTGATCGATCAGGCGAGTAATTTTCTAACAGTATGTTCAGTGATGCAGGTCCTAATTGATGTATAATCTATACATGATCGATCAGACACCAGACCCTGTGATCGATCAGAGGCTGTAATCTATGTGGCGATAGGATTTAATTCAAACTGAATTGTCAGCCTATTTTAAGCTTTCAAGTACAGAAGTTGTTCAGTCCTATTCTGGGAAGTTTACGTTACCTCTCTCTCTCACCAACGGCTAGTTCTTCAACGGGCAAAAATCTATCAGACATTATATAAAGAGTTGAAGACATCAGAAGCAAAAAGGGCTCGACGAAGTGAGTTTAATGCAAACAGAATGAGAGCACAAATGAGCCCAGAAAGGAAAAGATCATGGTTTGAGTAGAAGAGCTAGAGTACACATTGTTCAAATTGTTAAGCTCTAGAATTGTTATTCATCATATATCTTCTTCTACTTCAGTGAGTAACAAAATCCACTTCTTAGAGAGAAGTAAGCTTTCATTGTAATCATTCTATATTTGTGAGCGATGCTCAAGATTGGGAGATCTTGAGTGGGAAACAGATTGTATCTTTACAAGTTGTAAGGGGGAGTGGTTCTCAAGTACTCAGATTAAAATTGAGGGAGTAAAGGCTTCACAAGTGCCCGGCTAAACTTGTGGGATTGTAAAGGCTTCTCTTGTGCCCGATTTAAACAAGAAGGTAGTAGATTGAAAATCTCAGTTGGAGCCTGGGGACTGGATGTAGGTCAAAGGGATAGACCGAACCAGGATAAATCTTTGTTTGTACTCTCTCTTCCCTTAACTCTCATCATATTTCCAGCATAATAGGTTTACACATTTTATTATGCTTTTCATGGTGTTTTCATTGAAGAGTTAGAAAGGATCTGAAAGAGCTTTACTTATTATAACTGTGATTTTGACAAGGAAAGAATTTCTCAGATTTTATTCTATCACCCAATTCACCCCCCTCTTGGGTGACAGCCAGTACTAACAGAGAGTCGGCAGGGTGCCGGAGATATCTTCCATCGAAGATTCTCTCATCACAATGCCATCTCAGTTTCTTTGTTCTGCCTCATTTGCAAACAAGCGTTTAAACCGTGGTACAATTGGAAGGTACCATATTACCTTCAAAGGTACCCCTTTCTTTGATCCATCATCATCACCAACGGCATCCTTTCTCGGCTTATACCTCAGAGTATGACATTTAGGACACTCTTTTAGGCCTTCATACTCATTCCTGTACAACACGCAATCATTAGGACAAGTGTGTATCTTCTTATACTCCACCACCATCTTGATTAGAACTTTTTTAGCCTCATACATACGCTTCGGAAGCACATTGCCGGCAGGGAACATATCACTCAAAGCTTCAAGCAACTGCAAGAAACCCGTGTCCGCCCACCCATTTTCTGTCTTTATTTTCAACAATTTCAGGACGACGGTCAACTGAGTATACTTAGTACATCCTGGGAACAACGGTGTCTCTGCATCACTCCGCAACTTGTCAAACTCATTAACCACAGAAAATGACTCCGCCCCAATGTCATTGATCATCTCGTCCATTCCATCATAACAAACATCATCCACCGCTACTTCTACATTTTGTGACATGCACACATGTATGGTACTTCCCAATTCCCCATGCCAAAGCCACTTCTTATAACGGAGATTGATCCCATCACAAAGAAGGTGATCACTTATATCATCAACGCTCTTACAATAAGCATTTACACACTTCACACAAGGGCATAGATACATGCCATTCTTACTAGGCACGTTTCTTTTAGCAAATTCAATAAATTCTTCCACCCCCATTTGATACTCTGTAGTGGTTCTCAATGCATGCATCCAACTACGATCCATTCTAATTAACCTATGCCATATGTCCAACAAATTAGTCAAGTTTAGTTCACTACTTTGTGAAGAAATGGGCAAGCCATACACTTAACTTCACTTCATGCAAATTTTTAAAAAAATTTGGCAGAGTTTCCCCTTGTAAATGTGACATCCAAAAATTACATTTACAATCCAATTTCAGTCCAGTAAATACAAAAGCATACCATTACTAATTCAACACCAATCAAATGGGCATGCCACACATTTAACTTCACTTCATGCAAATTTTTTAAAAAAATTGGCAGAGTTTTCCCTTATAAATGTGACATCCAAAAATTACATTTACAATCCAAATTCAGTCCAGTAAATACAAAAGCATACCATTACTAATTCAACACCAATAAGTAATTACAAAACCTATAATTTCACCCTCATTTGATGGAAATTAAACATTGCTCTACAATTAGTAAATTAAATACTCACTATGGAAAAATTGATAAGTAATTGTACAAAGTATGAATGATATGATAAAGTAATTGATAACCCACTGAGCAGAGAGCATCTAAACAACAGTCATTGAAGTAACAAAAATTATGATAAAGTAATTGAAGTAACAGCCAATTGAGCAGAGAGCATCCTAAACGCTGGCAAAAAAAATGAAATTCCAAACAAAAAAAGAGCAATAACCATGCATTCTGGGCAAGAGCCAAGAATAAGCCCCATTATACAAATTTAGTGCAAGAGCCAAAAAAAATAAATAAAAAATAAAAGAAATGGCTTAGATCTCGCACCTGTGAGGGACGAGCTGAGGGAGAGAGCTGAGGGAGCGAGAGACCTGAAGGATGAGCTGAGGGAGAGAGCTGAGGGAGTGAGAGACCTGAAGGACGAGCTGAGGGAGGAAGAGAGCTTCTTCAATGCCGAGAGCTGATGGGTGAGGGAGCTGAGGGGCGAGGGAGTTGAAGAGGGGTGATGTTCAAATTAAATTTTTCTGGGAAGAGAGAGCTGAGAGCGAGTTTCTGGCATGGCAATGAAAAATTTGGTGAAGAAGACGATGAATGGGGTTTTAAATACACAGGTTTTGAATTTTTTTTAATATGTAACCACGTCACATTTTAGAAAATATGTGACGTGGTTTCTTCTAAACGACGTCACATATTAACATATGTGACGTCGTTTAGAAGAAACCACGTCACATATTTCCTGTATGTGACGTGGTTTTCTTCAAAATAATCATTTTTTTATTTTTTTCATAAACCACGTAATTTGTGACGTGGTTGGCTCCTAATTAAATTTTTAATTTTTTTTATAAGAAACCACGTCACATATTTTTAATATGTGGTTTATTAAAAAAATAAAAAAAACGATTATTTTGAAGGAAACCACGTCACATATTGGAAATATGTGACGTGGTTTCGTATAAAATAAAAAAAAATAAAAAAATCCTGATTAAACCTGAAGCAAACCACGTCACATATTAAAAATATGTGACGTGGTTTCCTCACAAATTTAAACCACGTCACATTTCTCCCATTATTGTGACGTGGGTTCTTCCTCAGCCTGAAATTTAATTACAAAAATGCCACCAAGCTTTTTTCAATGTCACTTTTATAAATTAGTGACGTGAATTAGGGACAAGAAATGTGTTTATTGTAGTAGTGATCTTATCAACAAAACCATTCATTCATCAATAAAATTTCAAATTCTTGCACAATTTCACCCAAGTTCTACATTCAACCTAGATTTCTCAAGCCTCAATCAAATGAACAAAACATCCAAAAGGTCATCAAGCATCTAGAAGCATTAAGCAAAGAGCAAAATAAACACATATATATCATTAATCACAAAAGGAGAGGAGTAATAAAGAGTTAATCCATACAAGGGTTCAAAATAATCCTAGATAACTAGTTTAGCTACTCATTGTCAGCCAAAAACTACAAATCCACAGAGAGATTACAGCCATAGCAGAAAATAAGAGAGGGAAAGGAGATGAAGAAGATAAACCAAGGAAATGGAGCTCCAAATATCTTCCAAAGCTCAATCCTTTGCTACCCACTCCTCAAGAGCCAAGCCCTAGCACCCCAAGGATCCAAAATATGCCTAGCAAGTCGAGAATGCCGCCCCCTTTGAGTCTGCCCGAATATAACATCCACAAACCCTTTCTTTTCGTCATCAGCGAAACTCAGCATTTTGCTGTTCTAATAGGAGCACCTAAGCGCTAAATGAAGCTCCTGGGCTCTGGAGTCTTCTGTCTATGGAGCGCCTGGGCACTAGATGTAGCACCTAGGTGCTGCTGCTCTCTGTCCAATTCTTCAAATGATCAATGCCTAGGCGCTGATCAGAGCGCCTAGGCGCTAGAGGCTGCAGTTTTGCTTCTTCATTTTGTCCTCCTATGTATCTTATATTCACTTCATGTCTCCTAGCCCTGCAAAAATGGTTATAACAACTAGATATATATATTCAAAATATAGACATTTGAGCAATAATATGCAATCAAGAATCAAATGCACATTTTCTACCATTCAACTCCCAAAATATGCACAAATATACACATTGGTGCACGGAATTGGAATAAAACATGCCAAAATGTCATGAAATCCAAGAGGTTAACACACCCCCAAACTTAGATTTTTACTCGTCCTCAAGTAAACAAGTAATACAATGGCTAGATTACTCAATTATCCACTCCATGCATGTATGGTATTGTCCTCATTGGTTGCTCAAGAGATATATCAAATAGGAAAATAATGAAATACATGAGGATGTAAGATTCACAAGTTAAGAACGACTTTTCCAACAATTTGAAAGTGTGTGTGTGCAAAGCCAGAGAACAATTCTTCAGCAAATATCAAGGAGAAAATTGCACATTTCAGTATATATTAAGCTATCTCAACATTCAAATTTCATATGCCTAGTCTCTTCCTCTCTCTCCACCAAAAGAATTTTTCTTACATGAATTCAAAATCAATGGGACTTGATAGGCTTGTAATGTGGCCAAGGGTTAGGCTAATTAAAAAAATGGACAAGAGAAATCAAACATCTTGAGATAATTGATTATATGCACTCATCCTCTTTTTAGAACAAAATTTTCTTTCCAAGATGCTAACCATTCCCCCAAACTCATTTCAAATTAATTTATTTGCACTCCAAATCTTATTGAACTAATAAATTTTCTTTTCTTTTCTTTTTTTTCTTCTTTTTCTTCTTCTTTTTTTATATAAACTTGAAATGACTTTGGAGTACAAATCATTGAATATCATCTACTATTCCTCATACCCACTTTTACAATCATATTCATCTCAACATCACCAAACCAATCCTTAACACCAATAATAATCATCAAATATAATCAATCATCTCAAGATTAAGGTAATTCATGGTTTTTCGGGCTTTAAAGGTTAGGGTCTATTGAGGGTTTCAAAAAGAATATTCACATGGTTTTTCAATCAAAGGCTCAATAGGGGATCAAATGGAAAAATATGACATTGGTAGGCTTGAAAGGCTCAAGCGCATTTGAAAGAATGCCCATATCATTTTTCAAAATCATGCAAAATCATTACATAGCCTCAAGAGATTCCAAAATAGGTTCTAGAGTTTATCAGTTGTGAAAGAAAATATACACTTAAATGTTACAAAATCTCCAAACAAAAGCATCCACATTATTCTCAACTCAAGTGTGCCAAATTTGTTTCAAAACCATCAGAAAACCTGCCTTGACTGGCAATCAAACACCCAAAGATATTAGCCATAATTTCCTATTAAGCATATGATCCAAACAACCATTCTATCATTGGATCACACATTTAATTTAGAGGATAATTAACCAATCTAACCCATATTTCGCAAAAATGACAAGCAAAAATCCCAAGTTCCATTGAAAATCATGACATATCAACAAGTATCATTAGTCAAAAATACCTTCACCCCCAAACTTAAAATGAACAGTGTCCTCACTGTTGATAGGGAAAAAATTGAAGGTCTTCCCTCATGCAAATGAATGGAAAGGAACAAAAATTGCATGAGAGGAACAAAACATAAAACCTGCAGAAGCATAGACATCTAGTAATCATAGAATGGCAGTCAATCATGCTATCAAGCAAAAGGTCAATAAGCATCATTAACCAACGGAACCATTCAGATCAGTTATACTTCACAAAATATCCACAGCTAACATAAGGGTTAGGAAAAATCAAGCCAAAGATTCAAATTCAAACAAAATAATATCATGTAGAGTTCAAAAATTATTTCTTCCCAACCTTTATCAATGAACCAGCCACAAAGAGACCAATAACAAACATATTTAAACTTACTCCTAGAACTGAAATAGGGGAGCAATGAATTACCACTCTGCCGCATAACAATGACACAGCGCCTCACCAAAAATGAAGATCGAAGTTGCCTACCCAAAAGAAACCCAAATAGTGACTGGTACAAGCAAGGGATCGAATGGCAAACATAGTGCAGAACAGGGAGTGCACAAAAGATCTCAAGAAAAGGGACTAAAATCCGGCGAAGAGAGGGATAAAATAATGTGTAGAAGATCAGCACCTTAGTCGACGGTGCTTGGAGCAGTGTGAACGGTGGCGATTAGAACTGTGGCGGTGACCTTTGAATGCGAGGAAGGCGAGATGGCGAATGAGTGATTGATGGCAAGAAGAGGAGCAGCGATTCAGCCTCCACAGACCGCTGGAGACATTGTGCTGGCTGATTATGGAAGAAATGGTTTGTAGGGAAGAGGAAAGGTGTTAGGGCAAAGGAAGTGGGAGGAAATCTGAGATTTTCGGGGGATGGGGGGTTGAAGACCGAGTGTTCAGTGGAAATGAAAGAAAAAAATGAAGATGTTTATTATTATATTTTATTCTATTTTGTTTTTTTAAAAGAAAATCTGGTTTCAAGGAGGGCCTTGGCGCTCCATTTTGCGCCTGGGCGCTAGTGCTCTCTGCCTCCTTACTCTTCTTTCACAGTGTGTTGGAGCGCCTAGGCGGAGCACCTAGCGCCTAGGCCCTTTTGACCTCTGGATAATTTATGATAGAGCATGGCCTAGGCGCTGATTCTTGCGCTTGGGCGCTATTGCTCTCTGCAATATCAGCACAAACACCAGTAAACACACCAAAAACACCTCAATGACTAATATTCAACCCAAAATAACACTACCATGCACACACACAAACAAGCATTCACCTTCATCTCCATAATCCACTATCACCCAAATCAAATTTCCATTCCAACACATCAAGTTCATTCCACATCAGAGATAACATTTAGCAGCAACACAAATGTTTATATATCAGTCCACCATCTCTACACCAAAATGCACACTAATTGCCAAATAATTTAACACTCAAAACAGCTACCACCAGTGCAAGAATCAGATTTAATTCAGTTAGATACTTCCCTGAAAGTGCTCAGGCATTCATTAAGCGTTAAATCAACCACATTGCGCATGCCTTTTTCCTTTCAACTGCAATATTCCTGAATACTTCCCACAAGCCTACAAAACACAAAAGAACAAGCATAACTCCACCAAAACAAGCACAAACTACCTAAAAATTTAAAAGAAAAAGGTTAGAACTTGGGTTGCCTCCCAAGTAGCGCTTGGTTTATAGTCCTCAGCCGGACTCTTCTCTGCTTCAAGAGGGATTAAAAAGAGGTAAGGTGACCGATGCACGATCCACGTCACCACTCCAATAATGCTTCAACCTTTGACCGTTAGCTTTAAATCTCTTTCCATCATTGCCTTCAAGCTCAATAACACCACGATCAAGTGCTTGGACCATAGTGAACGGTCATGACCATCGGGATTTGAGTTTTCCCGGAAATAGTCTCAACTTGGAATTAAACAAGAGAACTTGTTGTCTAGGCACAAAATTCTTGGAGAGGATTTTCTTGTCATGCCACCTTTTTGTCTTCTCCTTGTATAACTTTGAACTCTCATAAGCATTGAACCGAAATTCTTCAAGTTCATCTAATTGAAGGAGTCTCTTTTCACCCACAGCCTTAGCATCAAAATTGAGCTTTTTGATAGCCCAATAAGCACTATGCTCCAACTCCACCGGTAGATGACAAGACTTTCCAAACACAAGCCGATATGGAGACATACCGATGGGAGTCTTGTATGCCGTTCGATAGGCCCATTATGCATCATCAAATTTAATGGACCAATATTTTCTTTTTATGCCCACGGTCTTCTCAAGGATTTTCTTGATTTCTCGGTTAGAAATTTCAGCTTGGCCATTAGTCTGAGGGTGGTATGGCAAAGCAACCTTGTGTCTCACACCATACTTCTTCAAGAGAGTTTGGAATTGATTGCTGCAAAAGTGAGTACCTCCATCACTCACAATGGCCCTAGGAGCTCCAAAGCAGGTAAAAATATGTTTCTTAAAAAACTTTACCATGACCTTTGCATCATTGATGGGAAAAACAGCTGCTTCAACCCATTTTGAGACATAATCAACAGCAACTAAGATGTATTGATTGTTGAATGATTTGGGAAAAGGTCCCATAAAGTCAATGCCCCACACATCAAATAATTCTACTTCAAGCATGTTGTTAAGTGGCATTTCATTCCTTCTAGAGATGTTGCCCAGTCTTTGGCACCGATCACACTTCAATGCAAATTCATACGAATCTTTAAACACAGAGGGCCAATAAAAGCCACATTGTAGAATCTTAGCAGTAGTCTTGTTGCCTCCAAAATGTCCCCCATATTCAGAAGAATGGCAACATCTTAGAATCTCTTGTTGTTCAAGTTCAGGGACACACCTTCTCAACAGTTGGTCAGCACATTGATGAAACAAGAAAGGTTCTTCCCAATAATAGAACTTGACATCATGCAAAAACTTTCTTCTTTGGTGTGGCTTCAAATCATGAGTTATGATTCCACAAACAAGAAAATTGACAATATCCGCATACCAAGGAGTCATAGTATGACTGAAACTAAAGAGTTGTTCATCAGGGAATGTCTCATCAATATATTTGTTTCTCTCTAGTTGAGCGTCAATACTCAACCTAGATAGATGGTCAGCTACTTGATTCTCTGTACCCTTTCTATCCACAATTTCCAAGTCAAACTCTTGCAATAAAAGCACCCATCTAATCAATCGTGCTTTTGATTCTTTCTTGCTAAAGAGATACTTCAAAGCTGAATGATCAGTATACACTGTGACTTTAGCTCCCATAAGATATGCCCTAAATTTTCCAAAGGCATACACCACTGCAAGCAACTCCTTTTCGGTGGTTGTGTAGTTTTCTTGTGCATCATAAGTGTTCTGCTAGCATAATATATAGGATGGAATAACTTGTCTTTCTTTTGACCAAGAACCCCACCCACAGCAAAATCACTAGCGTCACATATCACAATGAAGGACAAAGCCCAATTAGGAGCCATCATAATTGGCGTAGAAACAAGCCTTCTCTTCAATTCTTCAAAAGCTTTCATACATGCATCATCAAACTTGAATTCAACATCTTTCTCAAGCAATGCACATAGTGGTTTAGCTATTTTCGAAAAATCCTTGATAAAACGGCGATAGAAACTAGCATGGCCAGGAAAACTCCTCACATCCTTGACATTGATAGGTGGAGGAAGTTGCTCAATCACCGAGATTTTTGCTTTATCTACTTCTAAGCCATTTTTGGACACTCGATGGCCGAGAACTATGCCTTCCTTAACCATGAAGTGACATTTCTCCCAATTCAAGACTAGGTTAGTCTCTTCACACCTTTTCAACACCTTAACTAAGTTCTTCAAACACTCTTCATAGGAATCCCCAAATATAGTGAAGTCATCCATGAACACTTCCATAGAATGCTCAATCATGTCAGAGAAGATAGCCATCATGCATCTTTGAAAAGTGGCCGGAGCGTTGCATAAACCAAAAGGCATGCGCTTGAATGCAAAAGTCCCATATGGACAAGTGAAAGTCGTCTTCTCTTGATCTTCCAGTGCTATTGCAATTTGGTTGTATCCCGAGTACCCATCCAGAAAACAAAAGAATTCCTTTCCTGCCAGTTTATCAAGCATCTGATCAATGAAGAGGAGAGCAAAATGATCCTTCTGAGTAGCGGCATTTAGCTTGCGATAGTCCATACAGACTCTCCAACCTGTGATAGTGCGAGTCGGAATCAACTCGTTGTGAGTGTTAGCCACTACAATCATACCGCCCTTTTTGGGGATGCATTGGACTGGGCTCACCCAAGAACTGTCAGAGATAGGATACACAATGCCTGCATCAAGCCATTTCAAGATTTCCTTCTTCACAACTTCCTTCATAATTGGGTTTAATCGTCTTTGATGCTCAATGGAAGATTTATGATTTTCCTCAAGAAAAATCTTGTGCATACAAGTTGAAGGGCTAATACCCTTTATATCTGCAATAGTCCACCCGATAGCCTTTTTATGAGCTTTCAAGACCTCAACTAATTGTTCCTCTTGTTGCAATGACAAATCAGAAGCAATGATCACTGGTAGAGTATTGTTGGCCCCCAGATAGACATATCTCAAGTGTGAGGGTAAAGGCTTTAACTCAAGAGAGGGTGGTTCTTCAAGAGAAGATTTTTGAGTTGGTCTATCAAGAGAAGTCAAGTCTAGAGATTCAAAGTGCACCTGACTCTTAGGATAAGGTATTGCTGCATCCATAATAGCCAAACATTCCTGCATGTCCAAACCCTCATTTTGTAGCCCAAGTAACACTGCTTCAACTGGATCTTGACATATTGACTCATTGAATCCTTCTTGCACCAATTGCTCCAAAACATCAACAAAGAAACATTGGTTTGCCTGATTGGGAGACTTCATCAACTTGTGTATGTTGAAAGTAACTTGCTCATCTGCAACTCTCAAGGTAAGTTCACCTTTTTCAACATCAATAAGAGTTCTATCAGTTGCTAAAAATGGTCTGCCTAATAGAATAGGCATGTCTCTATCTGCCTCAAAGTCAAGTACAATGAAATGCGCAGGAAAAATGAATTTATCCAATTTTACTAACACATCCTCATCCTTAATAATACCCCGTGGATAAAACAGGCTCTATCAGCAAGCTACAAAGTGACAGTGGTAGGTCATGCTTCACCCAACTCTAGCTTGTTGAAGACAGAAAGAGGCATTAAATTCACACTAGCCCCAAGATCACACAAAGCCTTGCCTAAAAATTTGTCTCCAATGTGGCATGGAATAGAAAAACTTCTAGGATCTTTCATTTTTGGCGGAAACTGCTTGATAACATCGGTAAAACTCTTAGTAATAGTAACTGTTTCAAATTCATTGAATCTTCTCTTCGTTGAGAGCACATCCTTCATGAACTTAACGTATTAAGGCATTTGCTCCAAAGCTTCTACAAAAGGAATGTTGATATGCAATTACTTGAACATATCTAGAAACTTCTTGAATTGGGCATCATCTTGTTGCTTCTTTAGCCTTTGAGGAAAGGGAGGTGGAGGCACATATTTTTGTTTTGCCTCTTGTAGCTTCTTCTTGTTATCACTCTCTTTTTTGCCTTTGGCTTCATCTTTCTTCTCAACAACATTCTTCTTTATGCTATCATTCTCTTCAACTATGACCTCCTCATCAACTTTGTTATCTTCATCAAGATCAGCCTCCTCAAAAACTTCATTACTCTTGCTATTAGGTTGAGGCACATTAGGTAATTGCCTCACACTTCTCAAAGTTACTGCCTTGCATTCCTCCTTACCGTCCCTTTTTGGGTTAGGGATGGTATCACTCGGGAGATTACCTCTTGACATAGCATTCACTTGTGAGGCTAATTACCCCATTTGTACTTCGAGGTTTTTTATTGCAGTTTCATGGAGGGAGAAAGTGTTTTTAGTTTCAGCCCTCTAAGCTTCTTGTCCTGCTATAATTTGAACCAACATCTTTTACATTTTAGACTCTTCCTCCTTGATAGGAACTTGCCTAGGTTGAACTTGAAAACCAGGAGGATGGGATGGTTTGGAATGTGAGGAAGAAGGTTGATTCAAAGATTGTCCTTGATTCCAAGAGAAATTGGGGTGATTTCGCCACCCAGGATTGTAAGTTTATGAGTATGGATTGTTGTGAGGGTTTTAAAATTTTCCCATGTAGTTGACTGACTCCGAAGCCATATAGAGTGGACAATGGTCCGGGAGATGGACATCATTGCATTGATCACACACCACCGGGGTAGTATGTACAGAATGAACCCCTTGAGATTTACCCCTGTGTATCTGAGATTCCATCACATCAAACCGCTTATTTATTGCTGAAATAATGGTTCCAAGTTGTGAAGAATAAGGAGCATCTTCTTTGGGTGTTGTCATTGGTTGCGAAGTCCTCCTATTTGTGCCTTAAGAATTGTTGGCAGATAATTGATCTAGCAGTCGAAACACTTCATTGATAGGGACATTTCTATACCCCCCATTGGTCATAGAATCAACCATTGCCTTGGACTGATGATTGTGGCGAGTGCAGAAAATTTGGACTATCACCCATTTATCTACCCCATGATTAGGGCATTGCCTCATCAACATCTTATACCTCTCCCAAGCAGCATAAAGGTGCTAATCAGGGTGTTTCTTAAAGCTCATAAATGCATCTCTAGCTTCAACAGACTTGTCATCAGAGAAAAATCTTGCTCTAAATTTTGCTTCAAGATCAGCCCAAGAAGTGATAGATCCCTCTGGTAGATTGTCAAACCATTCCCTTGCTATGTCTTGCAGAGAAAAAGGAAACAGTCGAAGGGGGAGACATCATCAGGGACCCTATTTTGCTTGAATGATCCACACACTTCCAAAAAGTATAGCAAATGCTTGTTGGCATCTTCATTGTAAAGCCCATGAAACAACCCATGCAATTGCAGCATAGTAATCATCACCAGTTTGATCTCAAAATTGTGAGCTTGCATGTCAGGCATCCTAATGCAAGATTGAGTGCCTCACATGTTCCGGCTAGCAAAGTCATTAACCGTGGCCCGGTCATATTCATCATCAGCCATGATTTTAGGTTCAGTGGTTTCTTCGTCGGCAAATATATTAGCTCCGTCAAGTACTACCTCCAAATCGGCTATCTCCACAGTTTGCATGCGCCAAGGTGGTACCTACAAGAAGCACACCCAACAAGTATCAAAATAAACAAAGGGAACTATAAACAAGAAAAGAAATTAAAAGAAAAGTAAATAATTACAATCTCCAGCGAAATTAATAACCAAGCCTAAGGTTGACCAAGGGATTTGTTACCAAATCCCCGGCAACAGTGCCAAAAAATCGTTCGCACCGCAAGTGCACGGGTTACGCTAAGTAATAAAGTGATAAGAAAGTATCATTCCCACAAGGATTTGGTTACAAATGTGATCAATCAGAAGGCTTAGTGAAATAAATTAAGTTGAGCTAGAGCAATTTTTGGTTGGAAGAGTTAATTAGTAGAAAACTAGCATTAAAAATAGAAGTTGATAATTACAATTGATTCTTTGACTTTAAGGATAAAATGGAGTCTAGGATTACTTATCCCCCTTGTATTTTATAACCTTTAATTAACCTCCTCTCACAAATGCTTTCAATGAATATAAGTGCACTAGCCTAGGGTTCAATTTATACTTGTAAAAGCTCTCTCAAGTCAAGAACAAGTGTTTCATTTCTTCAATTGCTCAATCTCTTGTTACAATTAATGAAACCCAATTTCCAAGCTCCAACCCTACTATGACTATGCAAGGTTAATAAGTATATCTCTATCTTATCAACAAAACCATCCATTCATCAAGAAAATTTCAAGTTCTTGCACAATTTCACCCATGTTCTACATTCAACCTAGCTCTCTCAAGCCTCAATCTAATGAACAAAACATTCAAATGGTGATCAAGCATCTAGAAGCATTAAGTAAAGAGCAAAATAAACACATATATATCATTAATCACAAAAGGAGAGGAGTAATAAAGAGTTAATCCATACAAGGGTTCAAAATAATCCTAGATAACTAGTTTAGCTACTCATTGTCAGCCAAAAACTACAAATCCACGGAGAGATTACAGCCATAGCAGAAAGTAAGAGAGGGAAAGGAGATGAAGAAGATAAACCAAGGAAATGGAGCTCTAAATATCTTCCAAAGCTCAATCCTTTGCTACCCACTCCTCAAGAGCCAAGCCTTAGCACCCCAAAGCTCCAAAATATGCCCAGCAAGTCGAGAATGTTGCCCTCTTTGAGTCTGCCCAAATATAACATCCAAAAACCCTTTCTTTTCGTCATCAGCGAAACTCAGCGTTTTGCTGTTCTGATAGGAGCACCTAGGCGTGGTTAGTAGCGGTTATAAATGCCGAATAGTAGTGGTTCTAACCGCCACTAACATGTTACTTACGGTTTATATTTCCGCCACTAAATCACCCGTGACAAACATTTACTGGCGGTTATTGAAACCGCGTGTAACAAAGTCAAAGTCGCCACTACTTAGTAGCGGTTAAGGAAACCGCTACTAAATAATAAAAAACCGCCCCTAATGTAAAAATTAGAATAATGTCAGAAAAATTCAATTTGTCAATTTAGTGGCAGTTTGAACAGCGGTTCAAACCGCCACTAATTAAAAAACAAAAAATTTTAAAAAAAATTTGGCCCCATTTATTAGTGGCGGTTTGAGCAGCGGTTTCAAAACGCCACTAATGAAAAAGAAAAAGGAAAAAAAAAATTTTAAAAAAAGAATTGGTCCAATTTATTAGTGGCGGTTCAAAACCGCTACTAAAGTTTAAGGATGTAAAAAAAACGTCCAGATTAGATATTCAAAAATTACAGTCATATGATCAAATGTATTGAAAAAATACTGATAATAAATTAGACTATTTCAAAATGTTTTTATTGTTAAAATAAAAAAAATTTCTCAACTATATTAACAATCACGATATGTATAAAAAAAACCATATATCAAACAATAAAATAAGAAATAGTTAAAAATAAACAACTAATTATGTTTGTTGTAAGAATATTATGAATAATAAATTAAACTTTTTTATCACTAAAAATGGGAAATAATTCGATATTGTAACCTGAAAAAAAAAATATATTAGCAAACAAATAAATTCATAATAGAAAATCAAACACACAAAATAAAAAGAAATATAAGATAAATTGTTTTCAAAACAAAAAATAAGACATTGGCGATCAGTCTGAGGATAAATTGAATGGAGAGGGAGAAGGAATTGAATGAATGTGTGAAGAAAAATGAGGGGAGGGAGTGGATATTTATAGTGCTTTGTGCGGGATTTAGTAGCAGTTTGGGCAGCAGTTATGAACTGCAAAAAAAAGGCTTCAGCGGCGGTTCTGGAACCGCCACTAATATTTGTCCGCAGAATTAGTGGCGGTTCTAGAACCTCTACTAGTTGTTATTAATTAAAAAAAAAGCTCAACCTACATTAAAAAAAATATGATATATGAACGTTTGATACACATTTTTATGAAAATTTTATGAAATGAAAAATAATTGTGGTTGGCTGCTTCAATCATCTTCTTCTTGCTCCTGCCTAAAAAGAAAATAAACAAATATATAAATTTTTATTGCTAATGGTGTTGAAATTTGTTTAAATTATTTGTAGTGAAAATCCTCACCTAACTACTGGTAAATGACCGTCTTCTTCAGAAATGAGGTTGTCGAAGTTTTCAGGTTCAAAATGCTGGCTGCCTAGTTCCAGATCATCTTCGTCACCCATGTCGTAGAGGTCACGCGGCTTCATATGAATAACCATGTGCCAATCTGTGTGTGTCCGATCTTCCACATAGTATACTTGCTGCGCCTGTGAGGCAAGAATATACGGCTCATCATCTGCCATTTCCCCTGTGTGAATGAGCCTCGAGAAATTTACGGACGTGATGCCCAAGCTATCCACTGTAATGCCTCGAGAAGTTCTGGTGTCTGCCCACATGCAGCTGAAGAGAGGCACAGTGAAATGACCTTGATAGTTAAGCTAGATGATGTCCATGAGCTTTCCATAGTATGATACGCCTCCAAATCGCATGTCTGTATCCCGTGAGCTGGCATAACTCCTTGTCTCGAATGTGCCAAATACTCCAGAATTCTGGGTGAGAGAACCTTTATCCCTTGCAATGGTGCAAAACTTGAAACCGTTGACGTTGTATGCCGTATATCTCCTGACATGGTCGAGTGGACCGGTTGCTAGATTTATCATATCAGGCGCATGGGGATTGTTGTCATTGAGTATCCTCTGTGCAAACCAATCCGGAAACTCTCGATGGACCTTTTTATCCACCTCGACAGATGACCTTGTGCGGCTTCGTAGTTGGCGTTTAACATAGCGGCGGAAATCCCTAAATTCCAATGGAACATATCAGAGGGTTATGTGGTTTGGAAATAAAAAAATAACATGATACGTGTATATAGTGTTAGAATTCTTACTGAATGTAGGGCTCCACTTGAGGGCAATTTGTCAAGACATGTCTGTGTGCTTGCAACCTCTCAGTGGGAGTGAGCCTGTAATACTGACTTCCTCCAACTGGCTTTCCGACTGGCGGGAATAATGTGTTAGAAGGTGATTGGACAATGGTGGGGCTGTCATCGACATGAGGAGGGCGGTTGAATGAAGTCTCAATGTCATCATCAAAATAGCGCGAACAATATGTTAACATCTCGTCACCAGAATAACCCTCTGCCATAGAACCCTCTGGAGATGCTTTGTTCCTCACATACGACTTCAATTTCCCCAAGTATCTGTAATTACAAGTACAATCAGGTAACTGAAACAAAATCATGAAACCACTGGATTCAATTTCCCCAAGTATCTGTAATCAATGGACCTCTCTATGGGATACATCCAGCGGCATTGAACCAGGCCGCCCATCTTTACGTCTTGAACGAGGTGTACAGTGAGATGGACTATGACCATGAAGAAAGACGGGGGAAATATCACCTCCATATGACAGAGCATTAGAACAATTTTTTCCTGCAATTGATCCAGCTCTGCTTTGTCCAAAACTTTTGCACACAACCGTCGGTAGAAAGAACTGAGTTGAACCAAAACATTAGACACCTCCGAGGGCAATGTGCTTTTAATTGCCAGAGGTAGGAATTGCTGGAGCAAAACGTGGCAGTCATGGCTTTTCAACCCGACAATCTTCTTAGAGTGCATGTCCACACATCTTGAGATGTTGCTTGAATAACCAACAGGGACCTTAATGTCCTTAAGTGTGGAGAGGAAGACTTCCTTGTTGGCTCTTGTCAGTGTGAATGAGGCTAGGGCAAACTTGTCATTCTCATCCGGCCATACGTCTTCACGTATTCCCATCACCATCAGATCTTTCCTTGCTTGAAGATGGTCCTTGGACTTTCCAGACTCGTTCAGTAAAGTGTACAAAATATTGTCACACACATTTTTTTCGATGTGCATGACATCAAGACAGTGGCGAAGTAGATTAGATTTCCAGTAGGGGAGCTCAAAGAAAATGCTCTTCTTTCGCCATTGCTGCACGTTTTCCCCCTAGGACTGGCCGCATCCCCTTCTTCCCCCAGGTTGAACGCCGTCTGTCTTCCCGAACTCTACGTGAACATCTTCAAGCTGTTGAAGAATATCTGTGCCAGATAAAAACGTAGGAGGATCCCTCATTTCCTGCGATCCGATAAATCTAATCTTCTGCAGCCGGAACCTATAACTAGGGCTGTTCAACACTGTCCTGTCCCAACCATTTCAGGACAGGACAAACCAGGATGGGATAGAGTACAGCTTCGGGACGGGACGGGACTCGGGACAGGGTCGTCCTGATCCTATCCCGTCCCGAATATATATGTTCATTATTTTTTTAAAAAAAATACATGTGTCATCTGTCTCATGTATGAGTATATATGACTTTTTTTTAAAAATATAACTCTAACTTCTAAACTAAGTTCCAACCATTCATCGATTTCAAATTTCTCGTCCGCTGCCACTATGCTCTATGTGTAACACATTACATTTGAAGTTTTTTTCAAACTCTATTTAAATGTGTAGTTGTTGCTACTTTTTTTGCTCTAATTATTATGTTTTTGGTTGATTATGTATTAATATGGAGTGCTCATGGCACTGGAGGAGATTTAATTATGCTACAAAATCACCCACCAAGTGTGTTGCTTTGCAAAAAAAATATATTTTTGAGTCAATTTTTTTTAGTTGGGAAAAATTTCGGGACAAGGTCTGTCCTAACCCGGTCCCGCCCCGTCCCGATCAAGACCGGGACAAGTTCGGGACGGGACGAGTCACGGGACGGGAACCCCATCCTGAACACTTTTCTTCGGGATGGGACAGGGACGACCGTGAACACCCCTACCTATGACCTCCAGGAAGGAACCGCCGATGACCCATGAAGCACCACTTGCGACTGTGAGGAAGGCGGACTGTGTAACACCTAATTTTCGTTTTACCTTTTTGATAAAACCTTGCCTATTTGGTAGCCTTTCTTAACGTTTAGCCAAATGATTAGTTAACTAGAACTGACCGAAAACCTTTTTAAGTAGCCCAAAATTGACCTGATTAAAACTTTTTATTGGAATCTTAATGTGTCAAATTAACTTATTATTTAATGCCTTATCAAATTTAAATTTTATTTGGTACTTGATCATTAAGCTTCAATATATATATATTTAAAACTATCATTTACATATCGATACAGACATCACACCATTGCCTACGATAAGGATACTGGTGTAATACATATATATATTGAGGCTCAGGTCCCTTTGTATATCTACTACAATCTTTACCCCAAATTCACTTACATATAACAACCTCTTCCCACCATAATATTTACAAAATACGCATATGCAGCAAGTATTCACCATAGCTTAATATTAACATACTCAAAAGTATATACAAATTGCCTAAGCAATCTTGTACAACATCCTCAGGCTACATATGCCTTCACTAAATCCAGCCTTACCAAAAGCTGTCCAGCTTATCTTTCCCTGCAACCAAAATTTTCTCAGGTTTACCTCATACACTCTAAATTCATACAGTCATACCATCACAATTTATTTAAGCTGTACAAATAATGATAAATTATTCTCATATTTCGCGTCTCTGACGCCGGTCATCCGAGTAATGATATATTCATTCACTTGGAGACTAATTAATTATCTCAATGTGCATATAGCACCTGCCATCTATTAATAAGGATACATACCCTATTAGTAGTGACTATACCTGCAGGATTTTAATAATATAATACAGATATATCATGTGGATAGAAAATCTGACATAGGGGGAGCGACCCACCGTATGCCTAGGAGTACTCCGAATTTAAAAATAATAAGAACATACGAGCAATAATCATTTATCAAGTATCTGTAACAGCAATCATGCTTAATTATCATACAATCCAATCATGCATTGTTCTAGGTGTGTATGAAGTAAACCCTCACCTGTGACAACCACGTACTACTTCACTGGAGCCTTTCCTTCTCGCTGCCTATCAGATTTATCACCACTTGGTCCTCCTATTATTACATCATGTAATAATAGAGGTCAATACTCATATATATTAAATATCTCGCTCCCGGTCCTAGTATACTACCCACCCCTTAGTGATAGTTCTTACTAGGTGAAACACATTCACATCTCTAATTAGAACAACAAGTCCCATTTTCCAACTCTAAAAGTTGGTATTTCTATTAAAGAAAGAAATTCCACAATCAATGTTTATTATTGCACAAATTATAGCTGAATTTAATTGCCAATTCAACAACAACAATTAAGTTCATTTATGTACAAGAAGCATCACACTTTAAACACTTGTTATAGCACAATTGCCCACAACTTTTTGAACCTATTTTAATTAAAACCACTTACAATAAGGCAGCAGCAACTTGTACTCAAAATTATCAAACATCTTGTAATGTAATACAAGGAAAGTATATGTCATATTATCTTTATTTGAATTACAATTGTGCAGCAGTAAAATTGGGCACATTATAATGCCATTCACATTGTTTTTAGTCAAAACAAATCATCCCTTATTAACTCCATTAGTCCCATTTGTTCTAGGCCAAAACAGAACCAATTTTCATCTACTATTAATTCAAGCACAATCTTACCAACTTAATCTAAATTGCTGTCACAAATTGCAGCAATATGCACAAACTATAACTTCATATTCCTTCACTACTTTGCAGCGACTTGAATCATCAATAAGGTAACTAAGTTATGCTAAACTTGTGTGAATTATAGAAGGAAATTTGCTGCACAAAACGCACAACTAAGCTCTATGGCTGAACCGAATTGCCACAGAACAATTTGACAGCAACTTTCAGCATGGACTTGCCTCCAATTACAGCCAATTATTTACTTGATACTTCTCCAATTTTTGTTGTAACTTTCATAGATAAAAGATGGGAATATTAGAGTCAATCATCTCTCTTTCATCGGTCAAGAAACTGTCCAGAATCACCCAAGAATTTCGGACAGATTTCATGGCTGATTTGGTTTAAACAAAAACAGAGCATCAATGGTAAATAAATACACATGCAGCCACCACTTTTCAATCACATAAACACCTTTAACAATTTCCCCTTTAGCTAACACAAGTCAGGTTCGAACAGCCCCAATTTCCCCCTCAAACCCGACATGCATCTCACATAAAATCCTCTCTTGATTGAAGAAAAATTGGCATAGATGGATAGAAGATCTTCACCTGAATTTGAATCTTGCTTTGCATGTGAATTCCACTTCAATCTTCCTCCAATTTCGTCCAAGGAAGCTGCTGGAGGTTGGGAAGAAGTTGCACCATTTTTAGAGAGCAAGAGAGAGAGAAAACGAATTGGGAAGAAGTGAAAGAGTTAGTGAATGTGTGTGTGGTGTTCGGCTGACATAAGGGCTGAATATCAATTAATTATTTATTATTTAGGTAAGGTAATTTAGTCATCTCCTAGTTTACTTAATTGCTCTTTTGCCCTTACCTTTAATTAAATTTTTTTTTTACAACAATATTACACAACAATATTACATATTGTTCCCTATTTGGCAAATTTATATTTCTTATTTTTCCTAGAGGAATTTTGTTTACTAATTGGGTTTTGGGATGTTACAATTCCCTCCCCCTAAAAGAATTTCGTCCTCGAAATTAGAAATATTACCTCGACTCATGAATTCTGGAAATTTCCTTTTCATTTCATCTACCAGTTCCCATGTAGCTTCACGAATAGAAAACCCTTTCCACAAGACTTTTACAGATGGAATATGCTTATTCCGGAGAGTCTTTTCTTGATAATCAATTATTCGTTCTGGCTCAATTTTATAAGTCAAATCTTCCTGAATTTTTAATTCCTCATGTTCCAGGATATGCTCCGGGTCAGGTTGGTACTTCTTGAGTTGGGAAACATGAAATACATCATGTAACTTACTCAAATGGGGAGGCAAAGCAATTCGATATGCAACCTTTCCGACTTTTTCCAGAATTTCAAAGGGTTCGACGAATCGGGGATTCAATTTGGAGTGTCTGATTGATCGGCCTATCCCTGTGGATGGCGATACCCTTAGAAAAACATGATCTCCCACCTCAAATTCTAGAAGTCTTCTACGCTTATCAGCATAGCTCTTTTGTCGACTCTGCGCTACCAGCAACCTTTCTCTGATTAACTTAATTTGTTCCACTGTCTGATCAATCAATTCAGGCCCATACAATTTCCTCTCAGATAATTCCGTCCAACAAAGTGGGGATGTACAACGTCTCCCATATAGAGCCTCATACGGAGCCATTTGGATACTAGCATGATAGCTGTTATTGTATGCAAACTCCGCATAGGGTAGAATTTCATCCCAGCTTTTCTTAAAGTCCAGCACACAAGACCTCAACATATCTTCTAATGTTTGTATGGTTCTTTCTGACTGCCCATCTGTTTGGGGATGGTATGCAGTACTAAATCGTAATCGGGTTCCCATGGCTTCATGTAAAGAACGCCAGAACTGAGAAGTGAATCTTGGGTCCCTATCAGAGATGATACTAGTAGGTACTCCATGCAGCCTAACAATCTCTCTGATGTAAACCTTCACTAATGTATCTAGAGTATAATTGGCTTTGATAGCTAGAAAATGTGCTGATTTGGTGAGTCTGTCAACAATCACCCAAATAGAATCATACCCTGCAGAAGTTCGAGGTAAACCACCCAAAAAATCCATTGTGACGCTCTCCCATTTCCATTCAGGTAATTCAATTTGTTGTAGAAGACCTGGGGATTTCTGATGTTCCGCTTTTACCCTTTGACAAGTTAGGCATCTAGCAACAAATTTTGTGACATCACTCTTCATTCCTGGCCACCAATACAAAGATTTCAAGCTATGATACATCTTTACCATCCCGGGATGCAAGGTAAAACGGCTTTTATGAGCTTCCTCAAGAATCCGAACTCTAATTGTGGGTTCTGGAGGAACATAAATCCTTTGTTTATAACGAATCAAGCCGCTGGGCGACAGATCATAATCATCATCTATCTGTTTCTCAATTTTCTCTTTGATTGCTATAGCAAGACTATCTTGTTTCTGGGCTTCTTCAATCTCATCACCCAAGTCACTTGTAATTTTTAGCATAGCACACTCTGGGATGCTTATTTCATTTGCCAAATTAAGGTCTCGAAATTGTTCTATCAATTCATGCTCATAAGTCATCAAAGTTGCCATATGCATTGATTTTCTACTGAGGGCGTCAGCCACAACGTTCGCTTTGCCAGGATGATAGTGAATCTTGTACTCATAATCTTTTAGCAGCTCCATCCATCTTCGCTGTCTCATGTTCAACTCTTTCTGATCTTGCAGGTATTTCAGGCTTTTATGATCACAGAATAGTTCAACTTTAGCTCCATATAGATAATGTCTCCATATTTTCAGAGCAAATACAATTGCAGCTAACTCCAAATCATGAGTTGGATAATTTTGCTCATGCGGCCTCAACTGTCGAGAGGCATAAGCTACTACTCTTCCTTGTTGCATCAACACGCATCCCAGACCCTGTTTGCTTGCATCACTATAGACCATATACGTCTCATGCGGCATAGGAATGATTAAGACTGGAGCAGTAGTAAGCTTTTCTTTTAAGGTCTGGAAACTGGCTTCACATTCATCAGTCCAGACAAAGGCTTGATTCTTCCGGGTAAGCTTGGTTAGAGGTAAGGCCATCTTAGAAAAATCCTTAATGAATCTCCTGTAGTAACCTGCTAAACCCAAGAAACTTCTAATTTCGGTAACTGACCCAGGTCTCTTCCATTCTAGAACAGCTTCTACTTTACTGGGATCAACTGCTACTCCTTTATTAGAAATAACGTGTCCCAAAAATTTAACTTCTGGAAGCCAGAAATCACATTTGTCAAGCTTTGCATATAATTGCTTTTCTCTCAATATATTCAAGACTGTACGCAGATGCTCTTCATGTTCTTCATGGCTCTGGGAGTATATCAAAATGTCATCGATAAATACGACAACAAATTTATCAAGAAATGGCCGAAAGATTCTGTTCATATAGTCCATAAACACAGCTGGAGCATTAGTTAGTCCGAAAGGCATAACCAGGAACTCATAATGCCCATATCGAGTTCTAAAAGCTGTCTTAGGGATATCTTCCGCCTTAACACGCAATTGGTGATAGCCCGATCTCAGATCAATCTTGGAAAAGACTCTAGATCCTTCTAATTGATCAATCAAATCATCAATCCTTGGCAAAGGATACTTGTTCTTTACTGTCACCTTGTTTAATTCCCGGTAATCAATACATAATCGCAGACTCCCATCCTTCTTTTTCACAAATAATACCGGAGCACCCCATGGTGAGACACTAGGGCGAATGAACCCTTTTTCAAGTAACTCTTCAATTTGCTTCTTCAGTTCTGCCATTTCACTTGGTGCCATTCTATATGGCGCTTTAGAGATAGCCCCAGTTCCAGGAACTAACTCAATAGAAAATTCCACTTCTCGCTCAGGAGGTAACCCTACCACATCCTCAGAAAATACTTCAGGGAATTCCTGTACCACTGGAATATCTTCCAATTTCAACTCAGATTCAGCTTGAACTGAGAAGAACACAATAAACCCTTGACACCCCTTGCTCAAGCTCTTTTCTGCTCGAGCTGCAGTGATTAGGTTAATTCTAGCTTCTACCCTGAAAGGTTCTAAGCTTTTAGGAATTATCAAAACTTTATTGGCACAATCAATCAGTATACTGTTAGCAGACAACCAATCGAGACCAATGATCACATCAATGTCTTTTAAAGGTAGAATCACAAGATCAATACTACTACAAATTTGTTCATACTGGATCACACAATTAAGACAAGCAAGTCCTGTGATTACCCTACCACCCGTCGGTGTGGAAACACGAATCAAATATGGCAATTTATCCATTACCAGGTTCAATTTCCCCACACAACTATCAGAGATAAATGATCTACTTGCTCCAGAATCAAATAAAGCACATACAGAGTATCCATTTAGGAGAATCATACCTTCTACCATTCTTGGAGATCTTTGAGCCTCCTCATGATTCATGGCAAATACTCTCCCTTGCAGAGTAGAGCGGGATGCATTCTGCTTCAGAGGACAAACCTTAGAAAAATGGCCCGGCTTGAAACAATTGAAACATACCGGTTTCCCGTAATGACATGGCCGGTCGCCATGATTCTTTCCACAAAATCTACACCTCTTTCCTTCCCCCGATGATGCCACCTTATATTTAGGTGGATTTTGATTCTGTTGGTGAGAAGAAGAAACTGGAATCGTCTGAGGAGACTTAGATGCTGGAAACTGAGAAGAACTAGATTTCTGCTGAGGCGGTCTATCAGAATGAGACTGATAATGTGATCGTTTTGAGGGATTCACAAAATCAGTAGGAGGGAAGTTCTTTCTTTTTTGTGACTCTCCTGCAGCCCCACTAAAGGACCCACTAGTCTTACTCTGATCATTTGGTCTGACAAATTTTGATCTATTGATCTCGGCAATGCGACAAACTTCAATTGCCTTATCAAAATCTTCAAGTTGCATGGGAGCTAGTCTCTCCCTCAGATAGGAATTCAATCCTCTGACTAATCGGCTAGTAAGCCACTTACCATCATTTTTGTTATCCAGGTGGGTATAATAGTGCGACAATTGGTTGAATCTGGATAAGTAGTCATCAAAGGACTCATCATTTCCTTGGCGGATTGTTAGAAATTCTGCCTCTTTCTCCTCCCTTAAAGATGGCGGAAAATACTTTTCATAGAACTTCCTCCTGAATACTTCCCAGGTGATGGGATTATTCTGTGCTTGCAAGACTAACTCAGTGTTCAACCACCAATCATTTGCAGCACCATCAAGCTTATAAATGGCCATCTGAGCCTTCTCTTCAGTGGAACATCTCATAACTCTGAATATCTTCTCAAGGGTCTTTAGCCATCGTTCTGCCTGCACCACATCAACCCTTCCATCAAAAGAGGGTGGGCGGTGCTTACAAAACCGCTCTATAGCCTGGTATATCACTTCTTGCGGAGGCTCTGGCTGGTTCAGGATTAACTCCTCCTGATTTACATTTTCTTGTTGATTCTGCCCTAAGGGATTTTGGACTGGTTCCTCCTGCCCTCTATTGGCTCTATTCTCTTCATTTTGTTTGTCATATTGTTCCTGCCTTTCTCTCAGCTGATTAATAGTAACTTGTTGCTCATTCAATCGATCCAGTATAACCTGTAGGGGATCAACTTGGGGTTCAGGATTACCTCGACCCCTACCTCGACCCCTACCTCGACCTCGGCCACCCCTCCTGGTGTCTACCATTTTATAAACTTTCCTATAATCATCACATGTAAACTATTTAGTTACATCCAATGATGAGTATGTATCTAATAATAATTAGATCACCATGCCAATGCAATAAATAAAACATGCCAAATTTAATCCAAATGCTACTAAGTAACATTCATAAAATTACAATCATCACCACAATTCCATTTCATTTTCAATCAATTTCATATAGATATATATTTTATAGGGTTTCCTTTGATGCCTCAACTATCATTATGCCCGGGTTCATAATTATATTTGAGACCCCAAGAAATAATCCCCATTTCCAAGGATTTTATCCCTTTGCTTAGTCCAATCCCAAATTATTATCAATCATCAATAAATCCCAACCAATACAACAGCAGTTAGTCATTCAATACATGTATATATATACTTGGTACATTGCAACACCCATATCTTCTTGCTATATACCTTCTTACATGAAGAAGTTCACATTACTTCACAATAAACAATCTCAACATTCATGGTAAGAATGTAGATAATGCACTTCAAGCATTCATGGTTCATATATTAAACAAATACTTTCAAATCTAATCAAGGTTTACTAGTTCCTCAAGGACTATCTATAAAGTCTTCCTAGATTATAAAACTATTAACCATCTTCCTATTTTGAAGTGGTATTCAAGCAAAGTATTCTAGCTTTCCGTGCCAGAATCTTTGCTCTGATACCAAAAATGTAACACCTAATTTTCGTTTTACCTTTTTGATAAAACCTTGCCTATTTGGTAGCCTTTCTTAACGTTTAGCCAAATGATTAGTTAACTAGAACTGACCGAAAACCTTTTTAAGTAGCCCAAAATTGACCTGATTAAAACTTTTTATTGGAATCTTAATGTGTCAAATTAACTTATTATTTAATGCCTTATCAAATTTAAATTTTATTTGGTACTTGATCATTAAGCTTCAATATATATATATTTAAAACTATCATTTACATATCGATACAGACATCACACCATTGCCTACGATAAGGATACTGGTGTAATACATATATATATTGAGGCTCAGGTCCCTTTGTATATCTACTACAATCTTTACCCCAAATTCACTTACATATAACAACCTCTTCCCACCATAATATTTACAAAATACGCATATGCAGCAAGTATTCACCATAGCTTAATATTAACATACTCAAAAGTATATACAAATTGCCTAAGCAATCTTGTACAACATCCTCAGGCTACATATGCCTTCACTAAATCCAGCCTTACCAAAAGCTGTCCAGCTTATCTTTCCCTGCAACCAAAATTTTCTCAGGTTTACCTCATACACTCTAAATTCATACAGTCATACCATCACAATTTATTTAAGCTGTACAAATAATGATAAATTATTCTCATATTTCGCGTCTCTGACGCCGGTCATCCGAGTAATGATATATTCATTCACTTGGAGACTAATTAATTATCTCAATGTGCATATAGCACCTGCCATCTATTAATAAGGATACATACCCTATTAGTAGTGACTATACCTGCAGGATTTTAATAATATAATACAGATATATCATGTGGATAGAAAATCTGACATAGGGGGAGCGACCCACCGTATGCCTAGGAGTACTCCGAATTTAAAAATAATAAGAACATACGAGCAATAATCATTTATCAAGTATCTGTAACAGCAATCATGCTTAATTATCATACAATCCAATCATGCATTGTTCTAGGTGTGTATGAAGTAAACCCTCACCTGTGACAACCACGTACTACTTCACTGGAGCCTTTCCTTCTCGCTGCCTATCAGATTTATCACCACTTGGTCCTCCTATTATTACATCATGTAATAATAGAGGTCAATACTCATATATATTAAATATCTCGCTCCCGGTCCTAGTATACTACCCACCCCTTAGTGATAGTTCTTACTAGGTGAAACACATTCACATCTCTAATTAGAACAACAAGTCCCATTTTCCAACTCTAAAAGTTGGTATTTCTATTAAAGAAAGAAATTCCACAATCAATGTTTATTATTGCACAAATTATAGCTGAATTTAATTGCCAATTCAACAACAACAATTAAGTTCATTTATGTACAAGAAGCATCACACTTTAAACACTTGTTATAGCACAATTGCCCACAACTTTTTGAACCTATTTTAATTAAAACCACTTACAATAAGGCAGCAGCAACTTGTACTCAAAATTATCAAACATCTTGTAATGTAATACAAGGAAAGTATATGTCATATTATCTTTATTTGAATTACAATTGTGCAGCAGTAAAATTGGGCACATTATAATGCCATTCACATTGTTTTTAGTCAAAACAAATCATCCCTTATTAACTCCATTAGTCCCATTTGTTCTAGGCCAAAACAGAACCAATTTTCATCTACTATTAATTCAAGCACAATCTTACCAACTTAATCTAAATTGCTGTCACAAATTGCAGCAATATGCACAAACTATAACTTCATATTCCTTCACTACTTTGCAGCGACTTGAATCATCAATAAGGTAACTAAGTTATGCTAAACTTGTGTGAATTATAGAAGGAAATTTGCTGCACAAAACGCACAACTAAGCTCTATGGCTGAACCGAATTGCCACAGAACAATTTGACAGCAACTTTCAGCATGGACTTGCCTCCAATTACAGCCAATTATTTACTTGATACTTCTCCAATTTTTGTTGTAACTTTCATAGATAAAAGATGGGAATATTAGAGTCAATCATCTCTCTTTCATCGGTCAAGAAACTGTCCAGAATCACCCAAGAATTTCGGACAGATTTCATGGCTGATTTGGTTTAAACAAAAACAGAGCATCAATGGTAAATAAATACACATGCAGCCACCACTTTTCAATCACATAAACACCTTTAACAATTTCCCCTTTAGCTAACACAAGTCAGGTTCGAACAGCCCCAATTTCCCCCTCAAACCCGACATGCATCTCACATAAAATCCTCTCTTGATTGAAGAAAAATTGGCATAGATGGATAGAAGATCTTCACCTGAATTTGAATCTTGCTTTGCATGTGAATTCCACTTCAATCTTCCTCCAATTTCGTCCAAGGAAGCTGCTGGAGGTTGGGAAGAAGTTGCACCATTTTTAGAGAGCAAGAGAGAGAGAAAACGAATTGGGAAGAAGTGAAAGAGTTAGTGAATGTGTGTGTGGTGTTCGGCTGACATAAGGGCTGAATATCAATTAATTATTTATTATTTAGGTAAGGTAATTTAGTCATCTCCTATTTTACTTAATTGCTCTTTTGCCCTTACCTTTAATTAAATTTTTTTTTACAACAATATTACACAACAATATTACATATTGTTCCCTATTTGGCAAATTTATATTTCTTATTTTTCCTAGAGGAATTTTGTTTACTAATTGGGTTTTGGGATGTTACAGACTGAGTCTTTGTCAAAGTTGCAGTTGGGGCAAGCTCTGCCTGTATGCACGTTCCAACCAGATAATGTGCCAAGTCTGGGAAAATCGCTCACTGTCCACATCAACAACGCACGGAGTGTGAAGAGCGTCTTACTGTAAGCGTCATAAGTCTCAACTCCGTTGCTTCAAAGTTCCTTGAACTCCTGTATCAACGGTTGAAGGTAGACATCTATATCGTTTCCAAGAGCTTTCTTCCCCGGAATAATCATCAAAAGAATGAATGAGCTCTGTTTCATACACATCCAAGGGGGTAAGTTGTACAGTATCAATACCACAGGCCATATACTGTACGTAGTGCTCAGATTCCCAAACGGATTGAACCTATCTGATGCGAGAGCGAGGCGGACATTTCTCGGGTCACTGGCGAATTCCGAGATTTGAGCATCAAACACTTTCCAAGCCTCAGCATCCCTAGGATGTCTTAACTTCCAATCGACGTTGGGCTCTGATGAATGACACCGCATGTGTTCAGCCGTTTTGGAAGACATATACAACCTCTGAAGTCGTGGAGTCAGGGGGAAATATCTTAGAATCTTTGCCTGTTTGTACCAAGACGCATTACACCGCTTACATCTGTCCAACTCGGCGTCGTCTCCCCAGTACAACATACAATCATTCGGGCAGGCATGGATCTTAGTGTAGTTCAATCCCAACTTGTTAATAGTCTTCTTTGCTTCGTAGAATGATGGTGTTATTTCTGCCTGAGACAATGCATCTCCCAATAATTCTAACACCATCGACATCCCCTTATCGCTGAAGCCACACAAGCACTTGATATGATAGAGCTTGACAAGAAATGATAGTTTTGAATATTTACTGCACCCTGAATAAACATTATTCTTATTCTAAAACGAACGTTTATGTGACAAAACTAGAAATGAAATGAGGCAGTTTTTAGTAGAACCTAGAAACAATGGCTTATCTGAATCTGTCATAAGGTCAAAAATATTCTTTGCAGCTTCATTTAAAAAAAACTCCGGGAGTGGTCCTTCAACCCCTTCCTGACTCCCGATGCCGTCACCTTGCACCCCGAAAGCATCACGCACAACATCGTTAAATGGATCCACATGATTGTCGTCATCATCGTCAACGTCGATCTGTATTCCAACCTGAGATGTTCCAGTAACTACTTCACCACCATCATCATCGTTCTCGCCATGAATACCCCAGAATGTGTAATTGGATGGGAATTGTTTCAGTATAAGATGCTCACGCACAACATTTCTGGGATGCCACTTCTTAAATTTACATTTCGGACAAGGACACAATATCTGATTGTTAACACCGGTGCGGTTGAAAGCAAAATCTAAGAAGTGGTCAACACCAACCAAATAGCGGGGGGACGTCCGTGGCAAATTTATCCAAGATTTGTCCATCATATGACTGAAGATATTATCAAAGAAGGAAAGAGCTTAATAGTTTGAATGAAATGTGAAAATGAATTGGAAAGCATCAAGGGCTTATAAAATGAAATTTAGACTTTAGTGGCGGTTCCTTAACCACTACTAAAACCGCAACTAACTCAATCAGACCGTTGGAAAAGGAACAGGTGGCAGCTCTCTGATTATTACATTAGTAGCGGTTTTAGTTAAAGGACCGAAAAATTCCCACCAATAGAAAAACCAATGAGGAAATTGATACTTGGTTTCCTTTTTAAAATAAATGAACCAAGTATGAGAAAAACCTTTGTTTTGGTACCAGAAAACATTTGACCAAGCTTCAACATAATCCCAATAATTATATTCATCAGGAAAATAATTGATTCTAAAGTTTTTTGGTATTTGTAAATCTTGTCCCCATTAGGATGGAGTAAGAACGTTTAAAATCTGGAGTCTTGTGAAAGCTAGTTTATTGTCATTCTGCTTGTCTGAGGTATGTTTTATTTCTATAGACCCTGAATGAATAAGAATCAGCTCATAGTACTCTCTTGTTTTTGAAATAGCTGAAGGGTTAAAATGCATTCCAGGAGGAAAGATATTGGCAGCTACTTCGTTTGGGTTTGGATGGAACCATTCGAGTTCTATTTGAACAATGTTCCTTTTGTTTTTAGCTTTTTTGATGAAAGGGGTGGTTTCTTTCGTTTTGGATGGCATAGTTTTATGGAGAACAATTGCCTTTGATGAGGATGCAATTGTTATCTAGTTAGGCTGTGGGTTGGATAGATCATATTGTTGTTTGGTTATGATCTCTTTAGGTATGAGAAGTTGTTTATCTTTAGTGACTATCTGGCCCCATGTGGTTTGTGGAATCTGTTTTTGGGTATAGGCCAGAGCATATGATTCCAGTGTTTCTTTTGGAGAGGCATGTTTTTGAGTTTTCTAGGTTAGTGACCCTGAATGTCAAAATGTCAAAATCAAAGATACTTAAAATTGCTTGCCAGTGAGCAAAAACTTGTTTTGATGCAAGATTTTTAACATCCTTTTGTAAAACATCTTTTGTTGATATACAATCAATGCGCACAAGGAATTTTTGGTTTAGAAGATCATATTGGAATTTGGAAATGCATAAAACAATTGCTAGAATTTCCTTTTTAATGGTGGAATAGTTTTGTTGGGTACTATTCCAATGTTTAGAAGCTAAAGAGATGATTTTCTCTTGATTTTCAACTCTCTGTTTAAGAATGCCACCATATCCTATATCAGAGGCATCGGTTTCAACTATTTTGAAAGAAGAAGGATATGGAAGGCTAAGACAAGGAAGTTGCTTAACCTGGAGTTTAATTTGCTTGATAATATTGGAATGTACGTCTGTCCATGGAGGAGGGTTTTGTTTAAGACGCTGATGGAGTAGTTTAAGAAACTTGCTTAAATGAGGGATAAAACCAGCAACATAATTTAAACATCCTAAAAATCTTTGAAGTTGTGTCTTCTCAAGGATTTGATTAGGAAATTTATCAGCAAATCGAATGGCCCTGCCTATGGGTGTGATAGACCCTTGGTAGATCCAATGTCTAAGAAATATGATCTTAGTTTGGAAAATACAAATTTTTGGTTTAGAAACAACTAAACCATTTGTTTCTGCAACCTTTATGAAACAATTTATATGTTTAAAATGTTGATCGATTGATTGAGAATAGATTCATACATCATCAATATAAACAATGATGAACTGGCTATAATCATCAAAAATTTCATTCATGATTCTCTAGAATTTGGAAGGTGAATTTTTCAAACCAAAAGGCATAACATTCCACTCATACTGCCCAAACGGAACAGTGAAAACAGTTTTATACCTGTCTTTTTCAGGGATTTGGATTTGCCAAAATCCAGATTTCATGTCAAATTTTGAAAAGATTTTTGCAGAATACAATCGTTTTAAGAGATCAGATTTATTAGGAATTGGGTATCTAATCCATCTTAAGGCATCATTCAAAGGTTTACAATTTATTACAAGCCTTGGGGATCCTCGTTCCATTTCAGCATTTTTATTAACATAGAAAACAGCATAAGATCATGGGTTCTAGATTTACTGATTAATTTTTTATTCAGAAGTTCTTGAATTTCGTTTTTACAAGTTTCAAGAAGCTCAGAAGTCATCTGGATAGGCCTTGATTTTGTTGGGATTTGGGTTTCCAAGAAATTTGTTTCATAAGGCAAATCGACAACATGTTTTTTATGATTCCAGAAAGCATTAGGTTAATATGAGCAAACAGTTTGGTGGATTTTATCTAAGCAATCTTGAATTCGTTGTTTAACTTGTGGCTGACCCAACTGTGATTCAATTTGTTTCAAAGAGATGTCTTCTTTTAAAAAGTTTATTTGCTGTTGTTTTAAAGAAAGAAGATTTAATTCTTTAATTCTAGGTTTTTGTGTAAAAGGGAATGTAATTGTTTTTCCTAAGTGTGCAAAAGAAATTCCATCCTGACTAGTTAGATATGGGAATATGGAACTGGCAAAGGGTTGCCCCAAGATAATTTGATTTCTCATGTTTTTAACTAATATAAATGGTTGTTGAACGCGAAACCCTCATTTCAATAACAATATTTGTGATTTTATATTTGACATCTAGGGGAGTTTTTGCTATGCCAATAAATCTCTCAGTTGTTTTTATAGTATTTTGTAGGGACAATGCCTTCATTAAAACAATTAGAAGCATCCCTTGTATCAAACAAAATCTAGAACGAACTCATCATTGATAATGATTTTAGCAAGGATATGGAATTTTGGAATTAACATTTTAGAGATTAAGTTAATAAATGTTTCATCATGCTCATCAGTATCATGTTCTGAAAGAGATTGTTGTTCATTTGATTTATGGGATTGAAGCTAAATATCTTGAATTTGGGATATTGTAGCTGCATGTGTTTCTTGTTGAAGTTTAATGTAAGAGACCTCAGCCTTAAGATTATGTATCTCGTGCTGGAGATCTTGTAAGGTTACAGGTTTAACAGAATGTTTGAACTGGTTTATTGTTTCTGTTAAATCATATTTATTCAAGATTAAAGATGGTTTATTCTTCGAAGAACCTAGGTTTTCATTGAGAAGTTCTTTAAATTTAAACAAGTATTCGCCCTTTTCATTATAAGGAAATTTAATGATAATATCAAGGAGTAAATCTTTTTCCTTAGTAATGACATTAATAGAAGAGGATGATTCTTCAATATCATCGTTTTGGATATTGTTTAGGTCCTCTGAAGAGCTTTTAATATCGTCTGCTTTATATTTAGAACTATCTAGTAAAAGATTATTAATTTGATCAAGAATTGGTTGGTCAATATTCCTAATCTTTTTAAGCTTTCGAGTTAAACAGTAGTATTTTGAAATATGCGCTTGTTTTCCACATTTAAAACATGTTATTTTAGTTTGAGAAGGATCATCTCTAGGTTTAGATCTAGATTCTCAGTGTGCCAACCTAGGGGTTGTTTTTTGTTTATACTTGTGGTAAGTTGTTTTGTCTTTTCTAAACAGTCTAGGTTTAGATGGCTTAGATTTTTTGCAAGCAGGAAAGCGGAACTGTTCACAGAATGTGCCCAACACTCTACTCCTTGTAGCCTTCTCTTTGGCAAGTTGTTTTTGAATTTTGTCATCCTGACAAATTTTAAGAGCAGTCTTTTGGACATAAGAAATCAATTGCCTATAACTTAAGTATTCATAAGGGATGTTGCCATCATGCTGATTTCTAAGTTTTCTCTAACTTTATCACCTAAAGATTTAGGTAATCTAGCTAGGAATTTTTCTTTACAAAATGGTTGATTGGCATCATCTCGTGTAAGTACTCTTTGCAAAAAGTTATCTCTATACCAACGAAAATCGGATAGAGTCCTGCACTTAAGATTTGAGAGGAGTTCTGCTAATCTATCTTTCTAAATAGATGGATCTCCAATAAAATGTTTAATAATTGTAAAATTACTGAATCAGGAATAGGACAGCCATCAGATGTGATAGGTGTTCCATTTGCTTCAGTTTTTACAGAGGTAAATATGGCAAGTTTTTCCTCGGGGGAGAGATGATTATCCCACCAGCCTTTTAGTTGTCCAAAAGATCCGACTACTAATAGGTTGGTAATGGATTCATCTGAGGCATTGTTTTGGGTTTGGTATGTCGTACCTACCATTGTCATCTGTTGAAGAATTTGTAAAATATTAGTTTCACTTTGACCATCTATGTTTCATTCATAAATATGATCAGGACTGAATGATTTAAAATTCTGATTTAATCTTTCTTCTAATAAAATATCAGGAGGCAAAGCTCTTGAATAATAAAGTTTAGAAGGTTTTTCCAATTTTGATTATTGATCTAAAGTGCGAATGAATCTGAAAATTTAGACTCTGTTTCAGAGTCCTTTTCAGTATTCATTACATTCTTTGAGGATGAGGATGTTTGAGTCTGAGGTGTATCAGGGACAACGGTAGACTATAATTGGTTGATTTTATACTCAACTTGTTTTAATAAATCAGTTATATTGTTTAAGAATTCTGACTTAAGCCTTGGGTTGAGTTGGAATAGTTTAAAGAGTGGGGCTTCTAATTTAGGAACTGGTGATTTATTAGTGTCAAGTAGAGGAGTTTTTTTTGGATCACATAATCCGCTAAGGTCTGTAAGTATTGATTAGTATAATTATTTTGTTCTAAGATATTCTTAATGTCTACGGGATCAATTGGGGTTTTTAAATTTTTATATTTGAAGGGTGCAGCAAGTAGATGGTTATTTTGATAATCTTTTAATTGATGAATTTGCACTATTTTGGGAGAAGGTAATTTAGATGAAATCGTTGAGCTGTCTGGGTATTTCCATTCCCTTTTGTTCATGTTTATTTTGTTTATAAAAGGATATTTAATGTTTTGAGTTTGGGCGTAAGCACTAAACCAGTCCAAAAATGGAATATTTTCTTGGATGTTTTCAAGAAATCTGTAAAATTTATTTTGAATATTTTGTCTATAAGATCCTTTAAAGTTTTGGAAAAACCATTTTCTCTGAAGTTTGTTGCCTTCAGAATACAATTCTTCTCTAAGGGTTTGTTTATCGATAGAGAACTGATTTTCTAAAACATTAATGGGTTGGGAATTTTCTCCTTCATTTAGAGACGAAGTTTCATAAGGTTCCCCTACGTTCATGGATGAATAAATAGGAGATTGTGGTGGTAGTGAATCTTCAGCTTTTTCATAACTAGTTTGAGGAATGTTTGATGAATTATCGACTCCCTGAATTAGGACGTTTGTTTGAGGGGGAATGTTTCTGGGAATTGTTGAAGGTGGTGCAGGCATATAAATGACAGACTGAGGTTTGGAAAATGAACAAGAATGCCTTGCTGGTTCTATATTAGATCTACAGTCTTCATATAAGGAAGCAGATCTAACACTGAAAGAGTAAGATCTTCTAGGTCTTTCAAATGATAATTTAACAGTCCCATCAATCGCTTGGGTGACTTTGCTTACTTGATTTATTAGACAAGGAGCAGGTTTTGAAGCTTTTTCTAAAGTACAATCATCAGGTAACTCAACTTCATTCCACATAATAGTTTTGGGGATTGTTAAATTAACATGGGTTTGATCTGTCAAGAAGATAATAGTTTGGCCATTATCTGGTGGTCTTTGAGCTAAAGAGTTAGATGAGTTTAAGACCTTATAATGTACCTGATATGTTAAAGTAGTAGGTATAGATCCTTGTTTCAAGTTTAAACACCATATATTACTAGCTTACATTAACAAGATGACATCATAGCAGAGTTTCAAATCTAAAAAATTCATTGACAAGCCGAAAATTGGTAGTTACAAGCTTACAATCCTAGATCGCATAGCCAATTATAAGCTATCTCACTAACAAGGCATATTTCGCAACCAATTTCTGGAAATTAACGTAGCTTAATCATAAATGCACTGCACAAGATGTAACTTGTAAGATTAATAAGAAACCGATCCCAATGATTTCAAATATTTACCATCCAGTACTTGTATATTATATCCTAATGATTTTGTCAAGGCTAATGATTTCAAAATGCATTTGCTTCGCAATAATCAAAACTTGAAATAGCAAGAAGCACAAGTTAACAAATAGAACCAATAACATTAGAAACTAAATCAATCACAATGAACATGAATAGTGTTATTGACATTAACACTAACTGCTTCTTTCATGGTTTTCGAAACCTGATAAAGTTGCTCCAAATCGTCATGATCTACCCTACATGAAACCCTTATCAGCGATTTTAACAAGAAGACATAGAAATTTTAGACAAGCAGTTACATAAAAATTAGAAATGAAATAAAAATGGAGCCTGAAGTGTTGATAACAATAGAAAATACCAGAATGTCATGAGGCAGGGCTTCGAGGCGAGACCTCTCAGAGTTTTTCACTATGTATTCTCTTCAATGGAGTCACAAAACTCGAATCATCGAGTGAGGAATCTTCAACATTGGTAGAAACCACAATCCTTTTCCTGCTAAGTGAGCTTTTCTTGTAAAACCCTAGATCGAAGGAAGAGAGAACAACAAAAACTCACCCAATCGAAGGAAGAAATCACCATAACTCACCCAATCGAAGAAAGAGAAGATGAAGGTGAAGAGGATGCTCATACTATGAAGGTTCACAACTCGACGTTGATGGTGTTGAGCTCCGGAGACCAATACCTTCTCGATCTTAGTGCTCGAAGGGAAGAATGACGTTGATGATTGTGGAAGGCTGAGATGTTGAACCTTATTCGTCCGATTGAAACAGCAGAGAGAAATGTTGAAGCAGAGATTTGAGAGAAGGGTGGTCAGTTGAAGGAGAGTGGTGGTGGGAGGAGATTTGAGAGAAGTCGAAGAAGTAGAGATCTGGAAGGAGGGAAAGAATGATTTTTTTAATGATCCTATTTTCTACGTCTCACATATAATGTAAGACGTGGAAAACTTCTTTCTACGTCTCACATATAATGTGAGAAGTTGAAATCTTCTTTCAACATCTCACAAATATTTCAACATCTCACATTATATGTGAGAAGTGGAAAAGGAACTTTCCACATCTCAAATATTGTGAGATGTGAAAAAGAACTTTCCACGTCTCACAATATAAATGAGATGTGGAAAGTTTTTCTTCGCACCTTCTTTTTCACTTTTTTCATACTTACCACTTTCTTTTTCGAGAATTCACATCTCATAATTGGAAAAGAGACGTTAAATCTTTTCAAATATTTACAATTTCGCCACCGCATTTTTACTAAGTCTAATATTTGAAAAAGAGATGTGAAATAGGGATGTGGATCAGATTTTTTGTAGTAGTGACACTGAATCTACTTGTTACCCCAAGAAACATGGTGTGTCTGGATTATACAAATAGGTCCCCAAAGGGACACAACAGCCTAAAGTCCAATTGGACCGAAGGCATCAAACTAATCCCAGAGGACCCACGAAAATTTGGGTACCTAAATCTTCTTAGTCTGTGCAAGCTTGTCTCAAAGTATCCAACAAAAGAGAGTGGTACATTGACAGTGGATGGTCAAGACACATGACTGGTAATAAGGAGAAATTTGATCATCTTACCATGAAAGATGGAGCCAAAGCCAGTTTTGGTGGAAACCAGTCAGGAAGAATTGCTGGAGTTGGAGAGATTGGGACAGTCAAAGATGTCTACGTAGTTGATGGTCTCTACCACAATCTCCTAAGTGTCAGTCAGAGTACTGACAGAGGTAGCTGGGTAATTTTTGACTCAAATGAATGTCTTATAGTAGATAAGAAAGAGCTAGCCATAGATAAATCAAATCTTAAGTGTCGACTGAAAGCTAATAGAAATGGGAATCTATATACAGTTGACTTAAATCAGCAACTTTTTTGAAAAATGTTTTGTAATTAATTCTGATAGTAGTTGGCTATGGCATAGAAGATTAGCTCATGTGAACATGTCTCAATTAGATAAGCTAGTCAAAAAGGATCTTGTTATTGGCATACCTAATATGAAAGTAAAAACAGTTTTAATATGTGAAGCATGTCAAAAAGGGAAACAAACAAAATCTTCTTTCAAAACAAAAAAGGAAGTCTCCACATCCAAACCTCTAGAACTAGTTCATATGGATCTAGTTGGTTCAGCAAGAGTGAAAAGCCTAGGAGGAAGTCTATTTGTGGATGACTATTCAAGGTTTACTTGGACTATGTTTCTTTCCTCTAAGCATGATGCTTTTGATGCATTTCACCTGTTTGCTAAGAAAATGCAGAATGAGAAAGACAGCAGATCTTCTCAATAAGAACAGATCATGGAGGAGAATTTGAGAATAAAGACTTTCTGGAGCTGTGTGTATAGAATGGGATACATCACAACTTCTCAGCTCCAAGAACACCTCAACAAAATGGAGTGGTTGAAAAAAAGAATAGAGTACTCACTGAGATGGCCAGAACAATGCTAAATGAGAGGGAAGTATCTCAAGTGTTCTGGGAAGATGCAATGAGTACTACTTGCTATATCTCCAACAGAGGTTACATCAAAAAAGGAATCGAGAAGACTCTATATGAGCAATACAAAGGAAGAAAGCCCAATGTAAGTCATCTCAAAGTCTTTGGTTCCAAATGCTTCATTCACAACAATGGGTATCTAAACCTAGGTAAATTTGATCCTAAAGCTAATCATGGTATCTTCATTAGCTACTCTAACAGAAGTAAGGCATATAGAGTTTTCAACAAAAAAACCTCCGCTGTTGAAGAATCAGTTCATGTAGTGTTTGATGAAATTGATTCTGAACAAAAGCCTTTGGAGGAAGAAGAATATGATTTTTTTACTCAAATCTAAGTCTTCCACACAACCAATAACATCACCTGTTGACCCTGTTAAAGAAGGTCAAGAGGATGATTCTCATGATGAACCAGTTGAGCCCTTAGCTTGAAGGCAACACAGGGATCATCCACATGAGTAAATCATTGGTGATGTTGGTGGCATCATTCAGTTTCCTATAATCAATACAAACTTGCCAACTATTTTGAACTCTTGTGGGAATAAGCTCATCATTTTCATTTTTAACAACGATGATTCCAGACTTCTTAGGTACTACCTACACCGGTGAAACCTACTCACTATTCGAGATCAAATAAATTATGTCAGCACTAAGGAGTTTGGTAACTTGTTTTTTGACGACATCTAAAATGAGTGGATTCAACCATCGTTGTGGTTGCCTGATAACTCCTAGAAATTCATGTCATTTGAGTATATTTTCCTTGAGTTTTATTAAATCATTGATAAATTTTGGATACTCAAGATAGGAAAATGTTCATTGGATTTTTGGTTGCACATCATTGTTTATTTATGTAGATTTTGATTGTTTTTATAGTTAGTTTCTTATGTTGTTTTATGTAATTCTTGTAGGAATATTATGATGCAATAACAAGAGATTTTAACCCTCCACCAAGCTCCCAATTGAACAAAAATAAGAAGAAGCCAGAGCAGCCCAAGGAATAAAGAAAACAAAGACAAGAAACCAGAGAAGAAAGGACTTCGGCCACGGTGAAACCCACGGCGAGAGGCATTGGTCTCTGCCCTGTTTTGGTAGCTCGCCGTGAGCACAGCGAGCTCCACTCATTTCTGTAATTTTTGGTGGTTCGCCGTGGGCTTGCCGCGGCGAGACCCACGGTGAACTTCATGTTTTGCTGCGTTTTGACAGCAAATGACGGACTAAATTAAAATAAAAGCTAGGGTTTCGAGTCCATTCTTCCTTCTTTGACTTTTGGGGCATTTTGGGAGTGTCTTGCTCTGCTAGGGCATGGAGTTTGGAGGGGATTAAGCTTGGGCTTGGAGCTTTGAAGAGATTTGGGCTTTCTCTCTTGGTTTATCTTCTCCATCTTCATTCTCTTCTCTTGTTCTGTTTTGTAATGTTGTATATAAATGCTCCCGTGGAGTTGTAGAACATGAGTAGCTAAATACTTTGATTCTAGGATTATTTTGAACCCTTGTATGTATTGATTCTTGATTCCTCCTCTTATTTTGTGATTAATGATATCTATGTGCTTATTTTACTCTTCTCTTAATGCTTCTAAGTGCTTGATCACCATTTAGATGTTAGGTTCACTTGATTGATGCTTGAGAGGGCTAGATTGAGTGTATAACTTAGGTAAAATAGTGCGAGAACCTGAAGTTTTCATGGATGGATAGTTTTGTTGGTAAGATAGAGATATACTTGCTAGCCTTACATAGTCACATTAGGGTTGGAGCATGATAATTGGGTTTTATTAACTTGTAGCAAGAGATTGTGCAATTAATAAGACTAAACACTTGTTCTTGACTTGAAAGAGCGTTTACAAGTACTCTATGAACCCTAGATTAGCACGTGGTTTCGTTGAGAACTTCTTTGAGGGGAGGTTAATTGAGTTTTAAGAAGTACAAGGGGGATAGATAATCTTAGGGCCCATTTTATCTTTGAAGTTGGAGAATCACTTGTTTATAATTTTATTTTCATTTAGCATATGTTTATTTTCATTGTTAATATCCAATCTCAACATTTGTGTCACTCAAATTGGGTGAGAGTGTGACAATCATTGTTTTACCGGGTTTTGGACAATAAAATACGATGAGTGAAAACTGTTGGGTTTATACCCGAAATATCTGCCAATGTCCGGCCAATAGCCTTTTTATACTTTTTCAGAAAATCTAACAATTGTGCTTCCTCTCTTGCCGTCAAATCACTAGAGATTATCATATGCAGCTTATCGTCGAAAGAAAGAAAAGCATACTTCAAATTACTAGGTAATGGCTTATGTTTAAGGGAAGGGGGTTCAACAATAGACGGAATAAGGGAAGGCAAAGTAGCAGGTATAGAAAAAATTCCCATTATTGACCCGCCCACACGACTAGGACTAGGCTCAACAGCACTGACCACTTGGCCATTGATCTTCCCATGTGTTGAACCAACCATTGGTTGGTCTATCGCAGCAACTGCCTTGGGGAAAGCATCATCCACACTCAATTGTGGTGTCTAGGTAGCCAAATCAACCATTGGTTGACTACTTACAACGACTACCTCAGTTTTTCCTCCACTCCGTACACCTGTATCACTTTGCATAACAAGGTCATTTAAATAGTGCAAGGTGTGGGAGGAGATTCTAGGTCTAGAAAGTGAATCAACAGAAGAAAAAGGGAAAGAAAGTAGCCCTAAAACCACATGAGAAGTAGGCTAGATGGGAGCAATGGGAGTCATCATCGCTGGAATGAGTGTAACATCCTAATTTTTATTAGCTTGAAAATTACATTTTATAGGCATTAGTTTAAAGCATGAGGAAGTTTAAGTATTTGTTGATAATTTTCCCTAAGAATTCTCATAAAACATTAGGAAGAATTTATAATAATTGAGTAGAATTTTGCATGTCAATGAGATGATATTATTTGCTTAGAAACCTATCTAGTTTAGGGTTGGGCTTAGAAAATGGACTAGAGAAAAATATTAGCCCATGAGAAATAGTAATTCCCCCTTGTGAAGCTTAGGGTAGCGCCACATGTCATGGAAAGGGAGGGAATTATGTTGCAAATAATAAATAGTAAATGAATTGTAATATGTATAAGCATAAATTATATTAGAAAGAAAAGATTATGTGATGACCAATAGAAATACATGCAAGGGAAAAGAAGAAGAGGTTATCATGACAAGGTAACCAATAGGAAGATATGCAAGGAAGAAAATCAAAATAGAAAATAAACGTAAAATAAGAGAGCCAATGGAAATGCATGTAAGAGGTAAAAGAAAAAGAAATAAGAAAATAAGTGACCAATGAGAAGACATGCAAGCATAGAAAGATTCTTGTGAGCGAAGTCACCATGTCTCATGCAAAATAAGAAGAGAAGTCTCTCTTCCTTCCCCAGTTGGCCAAAGGTGGTGCATGGGAGGGGTAGGAGAAGAGAAAAAGAGTTAAAATAATGATCCTCCAATGAACTAAATGGAAATTGTTGATTTAATAAAAATGTGATAATAGGCTTTAAGGTCAAAATGGAGTAAAGGTGCTACTTACTAGGGGTAAAATAGTTCTTATTAAGAAGATAGAAAATAAAACAAAAAGTAAGAAAAGAAGAGAAAAGTGCATGAGTGGTGCAATAGAGGAAGCTAGCCTAAGGTAGGATAAGAGCGCAAGAGAAATCTCAATTCTATTGGGCATTGCGTGAGGTAGCTTAGGGTGATCCTTGCCCTCATTTACCCTATAAATAGGACCCCTTCCATCCCATTCTCCACACCAAATTGGTAGCCCCAAAGAAAGTGAGAGAAAAATGAGTGTTCTTGAGTGTTCTTGAGGAGCCTTAAAGGTTGGAACTCCAAGAGAAGTTGTAAAGCTCTAAGGTAGTACTTACTCTCTTACATTTTCAACATTATTTCAATATTGTGATGTGATATTTGGCTGCCTTGACGAGTCATATTTGAAGTGATTATGTATTTCTTATAATGCTATGGCCATATGTTATTATTCAAGAACATAAATGCTCACTTGTATAAGTTATTGGTATTGCCATATCTCGTCCAATGTTAAACTCGCATGGTTGTTTGTTGAGTATTGTGCTGCTGAGTTTTGCCCCAAAATCTCACCCCCCCCCCTAAAATCTAAACCATTTTAGGAGCAAGTTCATCAAAGGAGAAAGAGAAGAAGCTAGCCTAAGTCAAGATGAAAGATTCAATGCTCTTTGTTTTTGTTGTGCATCTTTGAGCTTAAGATAAATCTGTGTTATTGTTGGGATGCTTTTGATTATGTTTTTATTATGTTATCCTTTTGGATTCATGTATGTAAATGGTCTTTCTTGTCCATTAAGAACCAGCTTTAATGCATGCAATTGAAATGCTGTTTTTTCTAGGTTCCATTCTGTGCAATGTCTATTAATGAAGTTATTCGAATTAGTAAATGAATTCCTTTAGCTATGAAATTCTTATGTAAAATACTAGACATATAGGGCATTTTGGAAACCTAGAATAAATGTAAAGCAGAGTTATATAGCTCAATCTAAAAATCACGCAAGAAGGCCAAAATTTCTGGGTGTGAGAATGAAGGCAAGTTGGGAAAATCAACAATCTATATCACCTGGGTTGATGCATGATCTTTTTGGTATTTTTTCAAGATATAGGATTCTTCAAGCTTTAATCTGAGACTTGAACCAAGTCAAAACCATTTTTCGACATTTAGTTATGAGTTTTCAAATTTGCTGGAAAAGTTTCCGCATTTTCAGCATTTTTCCAGAAATAAAGAAAAGTTTTAAAAGCTTGTGGTTTTGATGTTCTAAGTCCCATATGAAGCTTGGGAATGAGTCCTAAAAGTAGGTGTTATAGTGAGGGCTATCCCCTTCAAGCTCATATCATGGTTTTCCAGCTCAAACTCCACTTCCCGAACATTCTTAGTACCTACAGCACTGAACAAACTACCAGACAACAAGGAGAAATTAGTGGAACTCATGTCATAGATGGAATCATTAATCACAGAGGTATCCCTACTAATAGACAGTAAACTATCAAGCATAAGGGAATCAAGGTCATTCACATCACTACTCAAAGATGAGAGAGAAAACACAGAGGGTAGTGAAGAGAAATAAGAGTCATAAGCATCTAAGTTAGAAATATAATCGTATGAATGTAAACCTAACTCATGCTCTTATATGGCATCCTCAATAGCAACATCATACTCAAATCAAGCAAAGAATAGTCCTCATAAGGGTGTCGCATAGTCTCATACATGTTAAAGCTAATTCTATGATCTCCTACTTCCATAGTTATCAAACCATTTCTCATATCAATAATAGAACTAGTGGTCTGCATGAATGGCCTACCAAGAATGATAGTCAACTCACTTGGCTCACTAGAAGTGTCTAAAACATAGAAATTAGAAGGAAAAACCAAATCTTTAACCTTAACAAGTATGTCCTCAAGAATGCCTTTTGGATATCTGAATGTGCCATTGGCTATTTGCAAAATAACAGTAGTCTTTTTTAAACCAGTAATGCCTAAAGTAGAGAAAATCCCACTAGATATCACATTTATAGCTGCTCCTAAATCCAACAATGCATTATTCACTGTCAAGTTCCCTATAGTGTATGGAATCATGAATAATCCAGGGTCCTTGCATTTAACTGGTAACTGAGGTTTAAATAAAGCAGACACACTAGGATTTAATTGAGTGCTCTCATTAGGTCTGAATTTTCTTTTGTTAGTGCACAGCTCTTTCAAAAACTTACAATAACTAGGCATGGATTTTACAAGTTGAAAGAATACAACATTAACATGCAACTTGCCAAACAAATCAGGCATCTCTTTTTTAGTTTGATCATCTAATCTCTTCCTACTCTTAATAAAAGCATGTGGAAAGTGAAGTTTAGAAAGTGTTACCTCCTTAGCCAGAGACTTGGCTAGGTCATTGCTGGAACTTGACTCTCCATGTTCTTGTATGCTTGAAAGCTTTGATCTTTTAAGAGATGTGGGCTCCTTATGAACCTCCTCAGTAGCTAGCTCCTTCATGGTAAGGCCGTGCCTCTCAATTAGCTCCATCTCCTTGGCACTCTTAGATGCCCCCAGATTCAAAGGGCTCAGAGAAGGGCGATCAGCAACAATCTCCTCATCAACATGTTCCTCATCCTCCTCATCAATCACAAACTATGCCCTCTTGGATGGTGGAGCAGGATCAAACGTCTTCCCACTCCTCAGATTTATTGCATTAAGGGCTTTTGGATTCGTTACAATGTTAGAAGGAATACAACAACTAAATTGTGCCTGCAGCTCACTAAAAGAATTAGATAATTTGGTAACAATTCCTCCATATTAGAATTTTGTCTCAAGATACTAGAATATAGCATCATTCTTGTCTAACTTAGAATCACTGCTTTTAATCATTGATTTGACCTTTGTCAGAATGGTGCGCCTCGGGGTCAAATGCAAGGAAATATGTGAAACCAAGCTTGAGCAAAGTGGATCAACCTCGAGTCGTCTCTCAAAGGAGTCAACTTATTTTGATGCCTAGAGTAACCTAAATGCATTGAAAAGCAAATAAACTGGGGGTTTAGTCATTGAAAAGTCTTTTTGGTATTTCAATTATATAGATGGAAAGGGACTTGTTTATGGCTTTTTGGATTTAGTAAAGCAAATAAAAGTGGTTTGAAAACTTTTTAATGGAATGGGTTTTTGGTGAAAACTTTGCAATCTTCATAGCTTCTCAAATGAATTAGGAGTTCAAAATCCAAGGCCGAATGTTAAAAACCAAAGGCAATAGCCTAAGTCCAATTGACCTAGTTACTAATGCACAATTAGTCAACTAGCCAATTGTTAGAAGATCGCTTGGTAGTGGAAACCCTTGACAACATACAATGAGTCTCCTCTTGAAGGTATAATTTGACCCTTCAAGAATGGACCTAGTGTCTAATGCTAAATGCAAAAAACAAATGCATTAATCTAATCTAGCAATCCAAAGTAAATAATCAATGCTACCACGTCAAATTGCATTATGCAAAATGATTAACACTAAGATTTATGCACATAAAAGCAATCGCAGAAATTACATACATAACCCAAAAGAAATCTACCCCTAGGAATAGAAATCATAGCACCTCTTGTTCTAAAATTACATATCAAGTATAAACAAATAGGAATCTCTATTAAATACATAATCTAGACAAGAAGAAGCTAGATAACTCCCCTAATAAAACATTGAAGCTCAAATTGCATTGTAGCCACCAAGAACACCCAAGAATCAGACTCTCATCATGCTACCAAGAAGACTAGCAATCTCCAAAATTCTGTCAGACATGGAAAGAGAAGAGAAAGTGACGGTATAAGGAAGAGGGAGTTGAAGATAACAGTAATGGAGGAGGAAACGAAGGGGGTGTCAATGGTGTTTGTGGATGAATGGGATTTGATCGAAGATAATGATGATGAAAATGGTGAAGGAGGACGAGAATGTGCGCTTGAGCGAATTTGGAACTGTGGGTATGTGTGTGACCGAAAGAATGCTTGACTGAATGGAGATGGAAATGCGGTGGTGAAGTTAATGGTGTGGTTGTGTGAGCCAACGGTGAATATGTGGTTGAAGATGGAAACATGAGGAAGGGAGGATGATAAGAGGTGGGACCCATCGACTTGGTGAATGGAATGGAGGTGAAGAAGCTGACGGTGGTTATGGAGGATGGTGATGAAGAGAGGAGGACGATGGTGAAGATTTGTGCGATGGATGTTCTTTGGTGTGGATGTAATGGTGAAGGAAGTGCAGAATTTTCGTGTTCTGGATGTATTTTAGGGCTGAAAGGGTCTAAGGCATGTTTGGTTTATGAAATAGAAGCCAAATGTCCAATGGTTTAAGCTATATTTACAAGTGAGACTCCAAACAGGGCCCTTACTCATTTAATCTCTATTTAGAAAAATATGAAAATGAACCCGGCAATTTTTATCTCATTTCTACCCTCCTTTAAGCTCCTAAATTACCCAACTTGTCTTTGCCTAGTTGAGATATGCAGTGCCACGGGACTTAACTGTAATTTCTAAAATTCGAGCACTAAACTGTAATTTATAGAATTCGAGCATATCTTCATCAAGACTTCCTACAATGACAAATTTAAGCACAAATTGTAATACCCCAAGTCCATAAATTAGAAATGCATGAGTTTAAACCTTAAAGTGCTCAAATTAGCACTGAAATGCAATTAACTCAATGCATTGGAACTCTAAATGTAAAAATGCCTAAATTGCCATGTATTAACCTAGGTCACGTGCTAATTTACTATAATTAGTGGGTAAAAATATAAATAATCAGGTGCAATCATTCCCCCACACTTAGACCTTTGTACTCCTGGACAAAGTATAGATAAACAATGACAATGGCCTAAGCTAATCAACAATCTCAAGTTGGAATGAGAAATGCTCGAAAGACATGCAAAGGAAAAATTGACAATGTAATTATAAGCAAATGGCAATATGTGAGAACTCTCAAGGATTGAAGTGTTTAACTCATATCACTGTATGGGTTCTTTCGCTCAAATTGCTCAATATGCAACTTACCATAAGCTTGTAACAAATCAATTATCTCCATTTATAAGGCAGGTACAAAATAAATCATGAGGACTTTGAGGTTCTAATGATGGGAGAAAGCTATATGGATCAAAAAATGAGATATGAAATGGAAATGTTTGAAATGCATGAGCAACATTCAAAAATGTATTGTAGCAACCAAATTCACACATTTGAACTCAAACTAGCCACACATTTCAATATACCATAATTTTGCAATCTTTTTGCTTTTCTACCTTTCTTTCAAATTTTTCTTTTTTACTTTTTTTTCTCTTTCAAGCTATCCTTTTCTTTTATTAACATGGCATCATATATAATTGCACAAGTGGCTTTTATTCACATGGCCTGAAGAAGAAGGACTAGAGACATGATCCAAAATAGCATTGAGCTTAGACTTAAACTTCTCCATCTAAGGGATGTGGAGAGAAATGGCCTCAACTCGATCAAGGTCCCGGATAGATCTCCGAGATGTACCATACTGTTGCTTAATAAGGGCTAGCTTCCTGACTAGGTCCTAACCCTCCTCAACGGTCATATCAATAAAGGAACCAACACCAACAGAACTAAGCTTGCCTTGGTCTTTCTCACACAACCCATCAAAGAAATTATGAGCATGCTGCTCCTCAGGTATTTGATGATGTGGGCAGCATTGGAGCAAATCTAGAAATCTAGACCAATAGTCATAAAGTGACTCATCTACATCTTGCACAATCCCATTGATCTCCTTCCATATAGTTGAGGTCCATGTAGCAGGATAGAACCTCTCAAAGAAGGCATTCTTTAAATTAGCCCAAGAGCGTAGGGCTGCAGGTGTAACTCATGGCAAGCTCATGTACCACTCCTTTGCCTTGCCTTCCAGAGTCCGATGGAACACCCTCCACATAACATCATCAATATGCGTGTTAGCTGGTAACATAGAACTGCAGCGAATATAGATCTCATCCAGATGCAAGTGTGGTTCCTATGCCTACAAACCATGAAACTTGGGCAAGGACTGAATCAATAAACCTTTAATCTTATAACCAGCATTAATATTAGGGAATGCATTTATAAATGGATTATAAAGAAAGTTAGCAGTAGTGGCATCCCTAATAGTCCTCCTAGCTCCATGTGGTAGCCCAACCCCATTACCATTGTGACCATGCCATCATTCTGGTTCCTAGGTGGCTCTACACCTTCATTTGGTATGTTAGGAATATCAGGCATTCCAAGCACAATTGGGTTGATTTGGTTATTGGGTGGATCCATAGCCAGAGTCACTAGAAAATGCTTCCTCTACAACTACCTCGGTGTTAGGAATAATGGATCTATTGGCTCTCCTTAACTGGGTAAGGTTACTCTCAATCTTAGGGTTTTCAGGTAACGAATCAGACTTACTGGTGGTGCTTCTAGTCATACACAAGGAACAGACAGCAAGTGTATGCAAGAAATGCAAGATATGCATGAAGATAGCAACCAATAATCCTAAAATGGACCAAAATAGCACTCACAAGTCTAATTAATGATAGGAATATGAAATATGAGTGAAACCAATGCAAACAATTCACAAATGATGGTTAGAATGTGTGTTCAAGAGTTGGAATCAATTGGAATTGAATTGGGGAAAAGTGGTGCAAGATGCAAGCTGTGTAGAAAACCAGAGAATTTCTAGTTTCTATATCTTGCTGTGGCCTTTGTTGTAGGTGTCCATGGCAAGGCAATCAAATGAGAGTCAAGTATATGCAAAACGCACAGCTCTCCGTGGCCTTCGCCTTGGGTAGGTGATTTAACCTTTTCCTAATCGCCTTGGGGGTTAAATGCAAAATTATTTATTAACCAAGGATTGCACTATAGTGGTGTGATCCCGGATCATCTCACAAGGAGCCTAATGACTAACCTAGGAAACTAAATGTCATGCAAATGAAGTATAGAAAGGGGTTTTGTTGGTTTTTAGTGTGAAACATGCAAAATGAGCCTAACTACATGATTTTTGATCTTTTCCTTAATGGGATGGAATGGTTGGATGGGTAAAGTGAAGTTAATGCAATGAAATGGAATCTCTTGAGTTTAGGTGAGGTGGCAAACATTGGTTCAAATCATTTGGGGGTTCAATTCATCAAGTCTAATAAAATAATCCCCAAGCAACCACTAGGGGTCCACTAGTCCTAATTAATGACTAATATAGCAACCACTTTCATAGCCATTACTTAGGGTTAGTGTTAAGGTCCACTTGATGTGTGAAATACTTTGAGCAAAAACACTTGTGGCTCTCATAAAAGTGCAACCACAACAATTATGAATGGAAGCAATGAATTAAGCTCACTAGCAACCACTAAAATGAAATTAACTTCATGCAACCACAATGTAGATAAGAATTCATAACTCAAGTGTTCAAAGCCCAAAATAAACACATATAGTTCATACACATACATATCTAAAATCTCATTCCAATACATAAATCCAAACATCTCTAAGAGAAATTCAAATAATCATAGAAGAAATCCTAAATACATATGTTAGAACAAAGAAAAACTCCCCTAATGAAGAACCCATGCTTGAGCCACCATCAACCCATCCTCAAGAGATGAAGAATTCCTCAATCCAACATAGAAACTCCAAGAGGAACCCCAAGAAGAAGGTCCATATGAAAATCCATGGAAGAAGAGGGTGGAAGAAGGTGGAATATGAAGAAGATGGAGGTGGAGGAGGGATGAGAGGGTTGAGAGGAATTTAGGGTTTTTGGATTGAATGGGAATGGAAAAGATGATGGGAATTGAGTGTTAGGTCGATTTGCATGTTTAGAAGTCTGGTCTAGGTTGTTTTGGGTCGGATCCTACCAATGGGTACCCTAAAAACCCGAAAAACCAGCTGAAATCGCGTATCTGTCAGCTCGTTCTCGCTGCAGTGAGCAAATCTTCTCGCTGCAGCGAGCTAGACAAAAAGTTAGCCCAAGCTTCTGTCTTCCTGGCTGCAGCGAGAAGATCTTCTGGCTGCAGCGAGAAGATCTTCTGGCTGCAGCCAGATGCTCGAAAAAGCTATGATCAATTTCTTGCTTTGGCCAGCTTTCTTCTTCGTAACTTGCTCTTCCGTGCGGCCTACTTCTTTTATGACCTGCACTCAAAATTACACTCAAGGTAGCATCAAAATGTTCTTGGGAATATGTAAATCAATAAATTATGCTAATTATGACCAAATTGCCCTTGATTAGTATAAACTCCAACAAAGTGTATGAAAGTCAGAATTTATCCTAATTAGGCACAATTACTCCTAGAACATGCAATAATCCAATGATTTTATCAATGAAAAGTGTATAAAAATATGGTGCAATCATTTCCCCCACACTTAAACCTTTGTACTCCTGGACAAAGGGTACAATGCAAAGAAGAATGGTTTTAACAAATCAATAATCTCAAGCTAGCATGAATCATGATCAAGAATATGCAAAGGGAGAATTGGCAAAGCAATCGGATGAAGCAATGGCAAAGAGGACTCTCAAGATAATAGTGTTTCACACTCCTTACCTTATGTGGGGTTTTTCACACTCAACTTGCTCAAACAACAATTTGCCATAAGCTTGTAACTACTCTTACATCTCCACCCATGCATACAATCAAGCATGAATCAAAAGGACTTGTAGGGTTGAAATGATGGAAAAGGCAAGATGGATTGCATGTTATGGAACGGAAAGGTTGAAATGCAATTTAATGTTTCTATTAGGGCACATAGCATATGATAGCATGATTTCAACAATAATGATGCCACATCAAGAAATGAATTATTCTTCAAACCTTCTTTTTCTTATTTTTTTTCATTTTTTTTCTTTATTTTTATGCATACTTTTCTATTTTCTTTTTCTTTTCAACACATACATGGCATTAACAACAAACAAAATTGGCTCAAACTCAATGCTTCTTCACAAAATTCACATTAATGCATTACAACCAAGGCATGGCTCAAAGTGGGTGAACAATGGAAAATGTCATGTTGTAGGCTTGTGTTTGGGAATAATAGGGTGATGAAAAGAATGCCTAAATCATCTTCATGTATGAATGCAATTCTAGCTTTGACAAAGAGTAGAGACAAGTTCTAGAAATTGAATGATCAAGCAAGCATACACTCTTGAAATGAAAATAGGCCCAAAAATCTCACAACAAGGTTAACCTCAATTGCCAATCAAATATCAAATTGCAAGGCCAATTAACACAATGCATATGCTTGAAAATAACTCATCACTGGCTCTTTGAAAATTGAAAAGCTAAAATGCATAATTCTTTGGATTCTTCCCATTGCTCATGAAGCTCATTGGTCATAGGGTAAGGTTCAGTCTTGCTCCATGGTTTTCCAAAATTTTGCCACACTAGGTTTTTTAAGAAAAGAAAGTTGTAAAAATAGGTAGAGAATGCAACTAGATCCTATATTGTATTGAATGCGACCCTTCATCACAATACAAGACTAAGAAGCAAAATCAACCTTAGTTTTTGAAAAACATTTGACAAAAATTTGAAAAATTTTCTCTAATGTGACATAACATGATAAAATCAATGGATCAAGCAAGACTACCTAAACAACACACAAACCCTTCCCCCACACTTAAATCTTGCATTGTCCCCAATGCAAAATCAAAATGTAAGGTACATCAAGCAAGAGAACACAATGGGGATTTATTGACTCAACTAACACTAGGTCTACCTTTTACTAATGGTGCAGTCCCTCCCCCACACTTATCATCATCATAATCTCAAAAGAGCATGCAACAATTAAAGGCAATGAGGATACAAGAGAGGAGAGAGACAACCTTGCGTTTAAAACGCTTCAAACTCTTGTAGGAGAAGTTCTCATCTCGGATGAGAAACATGCATGTCTTCATGTAGGCCTCTTCTCCCACATGTTCCTTCCTTGATGTGAAGTGTTCCGTTTCCTGCAAAGAGAATACAACAAACACAGCAGTATCCAATTCTAGGCAAGGAAACAATTTTTCTAAATAGGCATTGCAACCAAGGAAGTCAATCAAACTCCCATCAGTAGGAGTAACACGAGAAAATTCATTTTCAAAGCACTCAAGTGTGTGTAGCGGAATCATTGCATTCACATACACAAGAGGTAATGGAGAGAGGGGGAAAAGAAAATTGGACGTTGGGAGTGGCATAACAAACACTTTCATTTTTAGATATGTCAGGTGGAAGATCACAAGAAAGTATTTGTTGGAAGGATTCCTTATTGTCAAAAATATCAAAATGCAAAGTTTGGAGAATCCTTCCTATGCACACTCTCAACATCATGCAATTCAATGGAAACAATATTACATTCTCAAGCACAATGTAACTCTCATTCTCAATTATCACATGCTTATAAATTGTAGCACTCCTAGCACTAGCAGATGCATCATGATCAATAGTAGAGTTGCTCAATGTGGCACAGTCCTGCTTTGGATATTCAACAACAAAATGACTTTTCCCTTCATAACAATGCACACAAATTTCAAACTCCACATTTGAACAAGATTTAGTCACATGTAATTCAACAACATCATCATGACTAGTACTAAGGAGAGAAGCATGGTTATCACAAGAAGAATCCATGACAGTGCAAGCAACATTCTCAATTGAGCTACTACTCCTTGAGGCACTAAGTTGAGCATATTCATCAATAAATCGATGAGGGAATTAACAAATGATTTCCTCATCCACCTCATCTTCACTCATAAGATTAGTAGTTTTTTCAATCAAGGGATCAACCAAAGAAGGAATAATCTCCTCAAGGATAGGAGTATTACCTAGTGGGGAGTGCATTTCCTCTTGAGGTTGTGGAGTAGCTTGCTTCATTTCTTCTACTTGTGTAAAGTCATTAAAGGTCACCACTGGAGGTTGGGTATTCTCCACAAGAGATGTGGGATGTTGCGCTTCATTAAATGTCCCCGGCTCCTCTTCAGCATTATTGGCATAAGGCCATAAGGTTCCTTCTTCTCCTCTCGTTCTTTTCCAAAGCACATGTAGGTAGAATGCATTGAGGTACTCCCCTAGCTCATCCAATTCATCTTCCAATTTCTTGGAGAGTCCAATTGTGGTCTTCTTTCTATACAACTCCATGGAACGAGCCTTATGGACCTCATACATCCTCTTGAGCTCCTTTGTATGATCATCCATGTTAGGATAATCGAAGAAAGCATCAAGCCCAGTTGGTTTAGGTGTGATGGGTTTGGGTGGAGGTGAGGGATCACGTGGTGGTGGTTGGTATGTAGTTTGGTAGGAATGGTGAGATAGGGGTGTACAAGGTAGGAATTGAGATTATGGCTCGAATTGGAGGGGAGATTCATGATATGGCTTATATGGTGGAAGTGAAGGCTCATATAGTGAGGATTGGTATGGTGAAGGGTATGGCTCATGGTGTGGAGGAAAATATGGTGATTAAGGATCATCGAAGTATGAATGTGGTATGGATGAAGTTGGGTCCCTACATTGTGTGTCATAGGATTTGAAGAAAGAATTTAGATTGGCCATCATTTTATCTCTTTCTTTACGAAACTCATCCATGCTTGAAGAAGGTGCATCTTCCGTCCTAGTGGTATTTCTTACAAAAGAATGAGACTCCCCAAGTGGATCATGATTGTAACCAAAGTTTTTGTAATTCCAAGACATGAGAATTCAATGATTTAGTCCTAAAGAATCACAAGCAATCAATCTATGTGCAAACAAATACAAGAATTAAAAAGAAGAAAAAGTATGCAAAATGCAATGCATCTAAGCTAACCTAAATGGTGAAATAATGCAAATATGACCTAAAGGCTCCTACCCCTTCTAAATGTCTCAAGTGACACTTAGTTATCCTAGAGAGTCAAAAATGACTCCCCGGCAACGGCGCCATTGATTTAACCATTTCCTAATCGCCTTGGGGGTTAAATACAAAATTATTTATTAACCAAGGATTGCACTATAGTGGTGCGATCCCGGATCGTCTCACAAGGAGCCTAATGACTAACCTAGGAAACTAAATGTCATGCAAATGAAGTATAGAAAGGGGTTTTGTTGGTTTTTAGTGTGAAACATGCAAAATGAGCCTAACTACATGATTTTTGATCTTTTCCTTAATGGGATGGAATGGTTGGATGGGTAAAGTGAAGTTAATGCAATGAAATGGAATCTCTTGAGTTTAGGTGAGGTGGCAAACATTGGTTCAAATCATTTGGGGGTTCAATTCATCAAGTCTAATAAAATAATCCCCAAGCAACCACTAGGGGTCCACTAGCCCTAATTAATGACTAATATAGCAACCACTTTCATAGCCATTACTTAGGGTTAGTGTTAAGGTCCACTTGATGTGTGAAATACTTTGAGCAAAAACAATTGTGGCTCTCATAAAAGTGCAACCACAACAATTATGAATGGAAGCAATGAATTAAGCTCACTAGCAACCACTAAAATGAAATTAACTTCATGCAACCACAATGTATATAAGAATTCATAACTCAAGTGTTCAAAGCCCAAAATAAACACATATAGTTCATACACATACATATCTAAAATCTCATTCCAATACATAAATCCAAACATCTCCAAGAGAAATTCAAATAAACATAGAAGAAATCCTAAATACATATGTTAGAACAAAGAAAAACTCCCCTAATGAAGAACCCATGCTTGAGCCACCATCAACCCATCCTCAAGAGATGAAGAATTCCTCAATCCAACATAGAAACTCCAAGAGGAACCCCAAGAAGAAGCTCCATATGAAAATCCATGGAAGAAGAGGGTGGAAGAAGGTGGAAGATGAAGAAGATGGAGGTGGAGGAGGGATGAGACGGTTGAGAGGAATTTAGGGTTTTTGGATTGAATGGGAATGGAAAAGATGATGGGAATTGAGTGTTAGGTCGATTTTTATGTTTAGAAGTCGGGTCTAGGTTGTTTTGGGTCGGATCCTACCAATGGGTACCCTAAAAACCCGAAAAACGAGCTGAAATCGCGTATCTGTCAGCTCGTTCTCGCTACAGCGAGCAAATCTTCTCGCTTCAGCGAGCTAGACAGAAAGTTAGCCCAAGCTTCTGTCTTCCTGGCTGCAGCGAGAAGATCTTCTGGCTGCAGCCAGATGCTCGAAAAAGCTATGATCAATTTCTTGCTTTGGCCAGCTTTCTTCTTTGTAACTTGCTCTTCCGTGCGGCCTACTTCTTTTATGACCTGCACTCAAAATTACACTCAAGGTAGCATCAAAATGTTCTTGGGAATATGTAAATCAATAAATTATGCTAATTATGACCAAATTGCCCTTGATTAGTATAAACTCCAACAAAGTGTATGAAAGTCAGAATTTATCCTAATTAGGCACAATTACTCCTAGAACATGCAATAATCCAATGATTTTATCAATGAAAAGTGTATAAAAATATGGTGCAATCAGTAGGCTACGGTGAGGAGCAAAATATTTGACAGTGAATTCCTGCAATTTGACAGTAAAGAGAAAATTAAGTCCAATAGTGATTCTAAGCAATTTTAACACATACCAATGATTGAAACAAGTTTAAATATGTTAAGGAAGCTTAGGAAAAATGTCAAAACACTTGAAAACCATCTAGAACCAAATTTCACCTCCAAATTGCTAATTTGCAAGAAACTACCTCTTTGAAAATCACCAAATGCACAAGTTTTAGAGATGGAGTTTAAAAATTAGTGCAAATGGCCTCAACAAGTCCAAGAAACAGTAAATGACTTTGTTGAGTGGTTTTTTGATGAGAAAATTGAGTGTAATGCAAAATATGGGTATGTGATGAATGAATACAAGCTCAACTAATCAAGGCAAAGACCACACAGCAGCAGCTAGTTAATCAAAATTCACTCAAATGGTGGAAGAAGTCAGCAATACATCATAAGCATAGTAGCAAAAATCAACCATAAGACAAGAACACTGTTTTTCTATTTTTTTTTTTCAATTTTTATAATTTTTATCAATGTAAATGCAATTACAACTAAACTAAAAAACTAAATGCAACTATATGAGCTGTAAACTAACCTAAGGTATCAAAAATGACTCCCCGGCAACTGCGCCATTAATTTTCCACCTTCCTAAACGCCTTGGGGTGCAAATGCAAGTTTATTTATTTAACCAATGATTACACTAGTGGTTCTTTCCTAGATCGTCTCTCAAGGAGCCTAATGAAAAGCTATAAAAAGTTAGGGTTTTTGTGATTTTAGTTAAGGAAACTAAACTACTTCTTTTTGGGATTTTTGATTTATGAGAAAGCAATTAAAATGGATTTATGAAAAACTTATGAGATGAACATAGGTCTCTTGATGAATTGGGCAACCTTCCTAGCTTCTAAGGTAATATGGAAGTTTTAACCAAGTTCTAATGCAAAACCAAAGGCAATCACTCTTAGTCCAATTAACCTAATTAATTAACTAACGTGGCGCATTTCTCATTTAACTAATAAAATAGGAAATCATTAAGTTCCAACCTGGTAGTGAAGACTTATGATAACTATGCATAGAGACTCTCATTAGAAGTAAATTAAACCATCTAACGTAGGACCTAGTGTCTAAACGCACATACGATCGCACATGCATCTAACATATTCTAGAAATCCAAAGGAGATATAAGTGAAGCACATCTATTGCATAATATCAAGAAATCAACACTTAGGTTCATACATATAAAAGAGCATCTCTTAATTACATGCATGACCATTGAACAAAAGATTGAACATTAAAGCACACTTGTTCTAAGACCAAATACATAAGACAAAACACAAGGAATTGCAATACATAATTAGACTTAGACAAGAGAAACTAAATAACTCCCCCTTAAGAACATTGAAGCTCTGGTTGCCTTTCTCTATCAAGATCCTCACAAGAAGTTTAGCTGCTCATGCTCTCGAACACAACCGATTGAAATTTGATGTTGGAAGCCATGTGATTAGTGTAGAATGAGTAAAATTGATGTAGATGGATAAATGGATGGTGAATTTTCGTGCAAAGAGCTGAGAGCGAGGGAATGGAAGGGATGAGAGTGAATTAATGGTGAATGGTGTCTCAATTTTCGTGTTCCTCCCCCTCTGGTTCCAAAAGCAACTTATAAACTATCCAAGTTGGCCTAGGGTTGCCTATTTTGATCTCCTAAAATAATTAGGAAAGGATTAGGAAGACCCAATCAATCAATCTTAAGAAATCTAGTCAAGATAGGAAATAGTGAGTGGGATAATTAATTACCAAACTTCCTAATCTCAATCTGGCCTAAAGTTGCTGTTGGGGTTGAAAATATTGATTAGGAAACAATGAAAGAAGGCCCAACTGCTAAAACAAGGAATGTCTTAATGTTTTCTTCTTCCTTGGTTTTCTACAATGTTGTTTTCTCCCTTTTTTGTGTTGCATGTGTGAATTGAAAACTTGATGGTTTTCCTCCAACCGGTGCCTGATTTGAATGTTGCATGTGTTGCATGTTTCTGGAACTTTTCAAAGTGATTGCACATAGATGGTTGATAAAATGTTTAAAAGGAGAACATAAAATAAAATGTTGGTATCAAATGGAATATTGGGACTTTTGTGAATGTACTTTGATGCTGTGCAGATGTTTGTGTATAGGGTAAAAGTTATTAAGAAATTTACTTTAGGTGGCTTCTCAAGTTAAAAAGAGGTTAAAATTTTGCTTGGTAACAATATGATATAATGATCAATGATTTATGGGGTTAAAGGTCATAGTTGCCCCTAAAGTGTGTAAGGTATATTATATATGCCCATGTCCAAATGTGCCCTTAAAGTATGAAAATTGATTAATTTTGTCCTTTAACCATTAAAATGTTAACAGTTAACATCCACTATTTAACAGTCAACATGAGTTTTTTAACAGTAAAAGGCAAAATTGATCAATTTTCATAATTTGAGGGCACATTTGGATCCAAAAATACTTCAAGGGTAGATATGATAGACCTTGCACACTTTAGGGGCAACTATGACCTTTAACCTTTGTTTCATGGCTTAATTTTATAATAGACACAAGGTCTTTGTGAAATTGTGTAAAGCAGGAGTTTGGTTAAATTGTTTAAGTTTATGAGTTGATTTGATCGAATGCATATGAAATGTTTGATTAAATTTTATGGAATTGAGAATGAAATTTGTTGGTGATAAAACATTGAATATATTATTCAATAAGAGTCAAGTATTGTTCTAATTTTAATGTGGTTGAAAATGGAATTTGGAAAGTTTGAAAATTCTGTACTATATTGAATATTGATGGGAGACTTCAATTGCATAGTTGTCAAAGAATATTAATAAATTATTTAAAGAGCATAAGTTAATCCTATAAAATTATAATTGGAAAATGTCTATACCCCTCTTTCTCTTATTCTATTTGCAAAAATATGGGCTTAGAATGCTAGATGAATTTGCCATTATAATCAATAGAGATGCATAGCATAATTATGATTTAGAAAATTTATACCCAAATTTATTTTAGAACTTCATTATATATAATAAAAGATACAAGCATCATTCATATAAAGTAACTTCAATAGTGTCTTACCGAAAGAAAGTGACATCAATAGTAAACCAATATAATATGCATCATTACGATTGAAAATTTTAGGAAGTCTTGGAACAATTTACTGCACAAATAGTAGTATCACTACAAAAAGAGCATTCAAATATCTTGTGTACAATAATTACGGTTCTAACGAGCTTCTATCACAGTGGTACTCATTTCATTTAAAGAATTATATTCTTCTCCAACAGGTTGATTAGAACGATCACAAAGAGTTTTCTAGAGAACAAATGCTGGTTGTTTGGGAGGAGGAAGAGTTGAGTCATTCTCCAACATGGAAACAACTTCTAGCATAGTGGGCCTATCTAATTGAAGAGCTCCGAAATGGGAAGGAATCGGTGTAGTGCACCCTAGGGTCCGCTCTTCAAGAAATTAAGCCCAAGGGGTAGTGGAAGCTATCCCCGGGTGTCGGTCTCAAGGAGCCATAGCGTTATTTAATTCCTAATAGCTAGATGCGAAACTAATTGGACGGGAAAACATTTTGTATTTGATTTTTGGGTGTATAAATTTGTGTTAAAAAGTGTTGTATGTTCAAGAAAGAATTGAGATTGGATTTAAGCGGGAGATTTGGATTAAAAGGGATAATCATTCTTGGTAAATGGAACTTTTTGGGAATCATTGCTTCAAAAATTAATTGGGAGTAAAAAGTGGTCAATTTCTAAAGAACCCTAGAGGAACCCCTCTAGGCTAGGCTTAGATTAATTTAACAAACGCCGGAACCCCGCACGTTAATTAACTTAACCTAAGTTGATTAAACACTTGACCCAATTAAATCTATTAATCACGAGGGACTATTAATCCTACAACCGGAACCCCGAATTGCAACCAAATTAGCCTATTAATTCCAATTTATTGGTGGAACCCCATCCAATAACTTGAACCCAATAGGTTGAAGTCCAATGTCTCTCAAGAAATTAATAGATTTACTTGCCAATCTCTAAACATAAATACTTGACACCATGATCCACTAAACAAGAACCCTCATTTAGCACAAGATTTTAACAAGAAAACATATATTAAATGATGAACCCATACAAATAAAATATGCTCAAGTCAATAAGCTCAATGTCAAGCATCCATACAAAGAAAATAAACAAGATAAATTGTTTCTACCATTCTCATACAAAGATATAAATGAGAATCACATCCAAATACATATAACAATTCCTAGAACCCTAACAATTCCTAGAACCCTAGAAAAATTGAAATACATATAAGGAAGAGAGAATGGAGAACAACACTCCCCTTTGAAGCGTCAAGCTCATCCCTAGAGCTCCATCACCAAGAATGCAAGAGCTTAGTTGCTGCTCTTTATGGGAGAAACAACAACCAAGGTGGAAGGAAGAATGGCCATGGATGGTGGGTTGAGAAAATGAAGAAGATGAAGGATGAGATGAGAGAGTTGAGAGGATTAGGGTTGTGGTGAGTGAATGGTGGCTCCAAATCTGAGTTTTAGGGTTCATTTTCGTGCCTTATGTGTCCATAGATCGGGTCAAGAGTGGGTGTTTTGGTTTGGACCCGGTTTGGCCCAAATCAGATGCTGATTTTCTGCAGAATTCGGGGCCTCACCGTAGGCCTCGCTGTGGGGTTCCACGACGAAGGACAGAAGCAAATAAAACTTTCGGATCCTCACTGTGGGGTGTCACGGCGAGGGACCTTTCTGTATTTTTCAAATTTCGGGTTCTTTTCTGTAATTTTGGAATTTTGAGGTCCTTTTCTGCAATTTTCACAATTCGTCCAGAACTTGTATTTTGACCTTTTTTCCTTGAAATTTCAGCTTCTAGCCCCATTTTTCTTGCTTCTTCTCGTATTGAACCCTTCATATTTGGTCCTCAGATAGCCCTACAAGTAAAAATGCAACAAACAAGAATCAAAGAGCCCTAAAAATCAATTAATGCTAATAGATCTTCAATTATGGCAATTTAATCCTATTTTCATGCTACTTTAACTTAAGGATATATATTATTATTTAAACAATTATGGACCAATATTGCATCTCAATCATGTTAATTACCTCAAATTAAGCACACAAAAGCATACAAATCCAAGGATTTGTCAACTCCCCCACACTTAAACCTTTGTACTCCAGGACAAAGAAAAATTTGAAAGCTTAAGCACAAATGGTAAGTAAGGTATAAATGAGAACTTCAACATGCTAAATGAATATAAGTTAATGCAAATTGATAACCCCCTAACCAACAAACAATGAGGAATGAAATGATGCTAAAGAGCTAACCATGGATGTAGTGAATGCAATGTGGATAAGCAAAGGAGAAGGTCACTCAAGGATAAGTGTTTAACTCTTCTCACCATATTGGGTTCATTTTTCTACTCTCAAAATCCACCTTGGAGCACATTCTACCATATGCTTGTAAGAACTCTAAGATCGCCACTTAAACACAAGAAGTGCAATGTATCAAAAGGGCTTTTAGGGGTTGAAATAATGGAACGGCGGCATGGTGTGATGAAATGAATGAAACATGATGTTGTGCATGCTAAATGCCTACTCCAACTCAAAGCACCAAATGCAACTTGCTAAAACCACACATGCCTTATTTTGCACTTTTACAACTTTTCAATTTTTCACTTTTTCTTTTTCTTTTTCACTCTTTCTCTTCTTTTTGTATTTTTGTTTTTCTCTATACATGGCATGCTTATGTACAACCAAGCAGTGGCATTTTTCATATAATTCAAGCAATGATGCTACTTCACACATATTTGGCAATTTATGCAAAACATCAAGAGAATGGCTCAAATGGGGTGACAATTGGAAGAAGTGTTTATGGCTTGTGTTTGGGATGTGAGGGTATGAAATGAATGCCTTTATCCTGCTTCATTACACTAAATGCAACAATTCTTGATCAAGAATGCAAACAAGTTCTAGAGAATGGAAATCAAGTGGATATCACACAAGAATGAACATATAGGCTCAAATAAACCTCACAACATGGCTAATTCTCCAAAACTCATAAACATAGATCAACTACAAACAAGATTCAACCATAAAGCATCAATTCCAATCAAGAACATTAATCAAAAGCATCAACAACATATCCAAAAGCACGAAACAATTCCCATAATTGCCAAAACATTTCAAAAAATATCATGTCCGGTCCAAGGATCAACAAAAGTATAAGTGAGGAAAAGTTCAGAATTTTTCCAACTTTTTGAAGCTAAAAACATAACCAATATGCAATGATTTTCAACCCACTTCACCCACTATGAAGCACATCCCTCCCCCACACTTAATTCCTACATTGTCCTCAATGTAGCAAAAATATGGAAATACTAATTCAAAGCATGTTGGAATCAAGTGTGGTCTTGGTGTGTGAGCAAGAGCATTTATTAATCCTAGGAATTGAAAGAAAAACAACTACTCTTTTTACTACTAACTTGTGTCTCTCCCCCACACTTATCTCCCTCATACAACAATTAAGCCATTATATGCATGAAGATTAGGAAGAAAATAAGTGAGGAAAGAGACAACCTTTGTTATGGCCTCTTAAGGCACTTGAAGGAGAAGTTATCATCCAAGATGAGAAGCATGCATTTCTTCAATGTGGCTCCTTCTCCTATATTGGACTTTCTTGGTAGTAGGGGTTCCTAAAAAAGAAACACCGGACCAGCAGTAGTATCTAGTCCAAAAGAGAATACATGGAGAGATCTAAAACATGACATATGCAGTTTCAAAGCAAGATTCTCCAAGTAAACATCACAACCAAGCAAGTCAATAAGGCTCCCATCAGTAGGAACCAAGCTTGCAGCCACATTGTCATCACCCTCGATATTGGGTGTTTCAAAATGATCAATTTGGGTCCTATCAATGTCGGGTGGCAAGTCACAAGATAAAATTAAATGGAAAGATTCATTCTTGTTCACAATTTGATCAATAAAAGCATTTGAATCTTTCCTTATTAAACTACCTAAAGAAAGAAAAGAATTGGGATCAAGAGATGAACAATTTTCATGTTTATTATCAACTGTAGCATGTTCATTAATGTTATCAACTAAACTAGATGAAGACCCAACATCATGTGAAGTGGAAAGCCAATCATTAATTTCTATGCAAATGGCACAAGGCCCATCACCTTCAATTGTGCAAATAAAAGAAGAATGTGGGGAAGAGGGGGAAATGAATTCTTCATCATGTTCATTAGATTCAAGAAAGTTCCTATCATGCTTATCAACACTTGAAAAAGAGGATGCCTGTTCACACTCCTCCACATTTCTAACATCCAAGCTTAATGAATTATTTTCCACAATATCATCTCTAGTACTAGTAGATGCATCATGCACTTCACCAAAGTTCTTTTTATGCAATGCAACAAATTTGTCATATTTAAAATCAATGCAATCCATGCACATGTTGTCATCACTACAAGAACAAGGTAAAGGCTCATTTAAAACAAGATCATCATCAAAACTAGCACTTAGAGAAATATCATTATCACCACACTCATGAGTAGTACAAGCAACATCATCAACTACACAACTACCATGTGAAATTTCATAGTGAGCATTTTCAATATGAAGCAATTGAGGGGATTCAACAACAATTTCTTCATCCACCTCATCATCACTCACATCAACCATCACAGCAGTATAAGGAGAGTTAACCTCTTCAAGAAGAGGAGGAATATTACCAAAGTGTAAAGGCGACTCCTCCGGTGGTCGAAAAGATGCTTACTTCTTGTTTGAATCTTGTGTGGGAGTAGGCATTGGAGATTGGAGATTATCCACTTGAGATGTGGCATTTGGATCTTGTTCTTCAATCTCCTCATCATTGTTGAAGTCATAAGGCCATGGTGCTCCTTCTTCTCCATTAGTCTTCTTCCATAAAACATGTTGCACAAACGCCCTAATGAATTCTTCTATTGCCTCAAGCTGCTCTTCCATCTCCTTTGAAAGTTGATTGACCTCCTTTAACATGAACAACTCATATTGTTGAACTTTTAGCTCATCGTACATCTTCCTTAAAGAAAGGGTTTGGTCGTCCATGTTTGGGAAGGTGAGGAAGGCATCAAGTCCATTGGTTGGGGATATGGAGGGTGGAGGTGGAGGTTTATGATAAGGAGGAAATGGTGGGTTGTATGGATTTCTATGTGAAATAGGGAAGGGGGTGGGGTGAATTTGTGGACAAGATGGTTCCAAGTGTGTTTGGAAGTGGTTGGGCATTTGAGATCCAAAGACATTGCTGTGGCTTTGCAAATTCGCTCTCATGGAATTCAACTCTTGTAGAATGAAATCAACTTGGGAGTGTGTTACAGTAGAAGGCGCCTCATTTCTCCAAGTATGTGGAAGGCTTGGTGTTTCATTCCTTGAAAAAGAATGCATTGGAGGATCAGTGTAGAACAAAAGCTCATAGTTAATATTAAACTGACACATAAAAATTGCAATCAAGCAAATCCCAATATGCAAAATGCAATGCTATACAAATATGCATAAACCTAAAATAAAAGAAAATGATGCAAAGATCATGGTATGTACAAACAAAAAGAAAACCTAAAATGCAACTAAACTAAATGCAACCTAAGAAAATGGACCCGTCCAAAACAAGTTTGACAACCGGCTACTAGGGAACCAATTACTTGGCTCCCCGGCAACGGCGCCACTTGAAGAGCTCCGAAATGGGAAGGAATCGGTGTAGTGCGCCCTAGGGTCCGCTCTTCAAGAAATTAAGCCCAAGGGGTAGTGGAAGCTATCCCCGGGTGTCGGTCTCAAGGAGCCATAGCGTTATTTAATTCCTAATAGCTAGATGCGAAACTAATTGGACGGGAAAAACATTTTGTATTTGATTTTTGGGTGTATAAATTTGTGTTAAAAAGTGTTGTATGTTCAAGAAAGAATCGAGATTGGATTTAAGCGGGAGATTTGGATTAAAAGGGATAATCATTCTTGGTAAATGGAACTTTTTGGGAATCATTGCTTCAAAAATTAATTGGGAGTAAAAAGTGGTCAATTTCTAAAGAACCCTAGAGGAACCCCTCTAGGCTAGGCTTAGATTAATTTAACAAACGCCGGAACCCCGCACGTTAATTAACTTAACCTAAGTTGATTAAACACTTGACCCAATTAAATCTATTAATCACGAGGGACTATTAATCCTACAACCGGAACCCCGAATTGCAACCAAATTAGCCTATTAATTCCAATTTATTGGTGGAACCCCATCCAATAACTTGAACCCAATAGGTTGAAGTCCAATGTCACTCAAGAAATTAATAGATTTACTTGCCAATCTCTAAACATAAATACTTGACACCATGATCCACTAAACAAGAACCCTTATTTAGCACAAGATTTTAACAAGAAAACATATATTAAATGATGAACCCATACAAATAAAATATGCTCAAGTCGATAAGCTCAATGTCAAGCATCCATACAAAGAAAATAAACAAGATAAATTGTTTCTACCATTCTCATACAAAGATATAAATGAGAATCACATCCAAATACATATAACAATTCCTAGAACCCTAGAAAAATTGAAATACATATAAGGAAGAGAGAATGGAGAACAACACTCCCCTTTGAAGCGTCAAGCTCATCCCTAGAGCTCCATCACCAAGAATGCAAGAGCTTAGTTGCTGCTCTTCATGGGAGAAACAACAACCAAGGTGGAAGGAAGAATGGCCATGGATGGTGGGTTGAGAAAATGAAGAAGATGAAGGATGAGATGAGAGAGTTGAGAGGATTAGGGTTGTGGTGAGTGAATGGTGGCTCCAAATCTGAGTTTTAGGGTTCATTTTCGTGCCTTATGTGTCCACAGATCGGGTCAAGAGTGGGTGTTTTGGTTTAGACCCGGTTTGGCCCAAATCAGATGCTGATTTTCTGCAGAATTCGGGGCCTCACCGTGGGCCTCGCTGTGGTGTCACGGTGAGGGACCTTTCTGTATTTTTCAAATTTCGGGTTCTTTTCTGTAATTTTGGAATTTTGAGGTCCTTTTCTGCAATTTTCACAATTCGTCCAAAACTTGTATTTTGACCTTTTTTCCTTGAAATTTCAGCTTCTAGCCCCATTTTTCTTGCTTCTTCTCGTATTGAACCCTTCATATTTGGTCCTCAGATAGCCCTACAAGTAAAAATGCAACAAACAAGAATCAAAGAGCCCTAAAAATCAATTAATGCTAATAGATCTTCAATTATGGCAATTTAATCCTATTTTCATGCTACATTAACTTAAGGATCTATATTATTATTTAAACAATTATGGACCAATATTGCATCTCAATTATGTTAATTACCTCAAATTAAGCACACAAAAGCATACAAATCCAAGGATTTGTCACTAATGCATACTCTTGCACGCATAACAATCCAATTTGGATGCATTTTAGAACTTCATCTTTTAGGCATGTCTCACATTTTAAAGATGGATCTATGATTTCCATTGTTGTGCCTTCTCTCCATATGTCCCAAATCTAAGATGATTGGAAGACATTATATTAGCTAATAAGACTAATGAAAGGCAAAAGTAAAAATTAGAGTGTTGGTTGAACCTTATAGATACTTACATGTTTAACCAAAGTAGAAGTAGTATCATCATAATGACCACTATTCTTTCTGCTCGTAACCATTTCAAGAAGTAAAACTCCAAAGCTGTATATGTCAGACTTTATTGAAAACAATTATTTCATTGTATATTCAGGTGACATATAACCACTATTGAAAAAAACATTATTGAAACTTATCACAATAGTGATTTCAACTTAAAATACTTTAAAAAATGTTAAGTGCAAGTTCTAAATAATTTTATGGCAATTTCTAACATATTGGTCAAGACTGCATAAATATATTGATGATGTCTGAAATCCTTGTAACTCAACAATAACTTACTAAGTTCCTACAACACAGTTTGTGTTTGCCTTGATTAATTTGATCTCCACCAAATATTCGAGGCAAGTCAAAATCAGTAATTTTTGGATTCAATGCACTATATATCTAACATGATATTGGTTGCCTTGAAGTCTCTATGAATTATTTTCAATCTTGAATCTTGATGAAAATATGATATCCCTCTTGCAATCCCAAAAATGACGTTGAATCTTTCCTCCAATCTAGTTGTAATTTTTTCGCTTGATCTAAAAAAAAAAATTTTAAATTATTACAAAGGAGAAATGCTTAATCAATTTATCTATTCTACCAAAGATGAAAGTTTTACATGCAAATAATATTGTATCAGAGCAGTTTTCATGGCCAAATCATAAGTTTATAAATACATCAAAGCTTAAAGTACATTAATGAAAAGGTTGATGCTACTATTACTTTGCATGTTTTATACTTCTCCGGATCTTTCTAACAAGGCATCAATTACTAATTCTCGTGGGATAAATAATGCTATTTAACACTATGAATTTGCATGCTTTATACTTCCCCTAATATTTACTACTTCCTCCGTTCCTAAATATATAACCCAATTGATTTTTTTTTTGAAAAAATTAAGGAAGCTAAATGAGCCATTTAATCATAACATATTTTGTATATTATTAAATTATATATTAATTTATAATTCAAATGAACCAGTTTCGAGAAACAATTTTGGCAAATCAATTTATAAATAACTTTAAATTTTCTTAGGATTCTCCAAAAAAGTCAACTAGATCCTATATTTAGGAATTGGGAAGTATAAGGAATTAACTACTAATTCTCATGGACTAAGGAATTTAGTTGAGTCACTAAATTTGTCCTAAATTGATAAATTTTTTGAATTTTTTCCCTCTCTAAATTATGTGATTCAATTTTTCTAGCTTTGATAACAAAGGTTAACCAAGAAAAAAGTAATGAGGTAGTTGGTGTCTTATATTTGAGACTAAAAATTTCTTTTAATTGGTGCATTATAATAAGGTCAGAGAAAGTGTGTGTGTATATATTTAGTCCTATTTGTATGTAAACGTTATCTTATATCTTTGGAATTATGAAAAACTTAAAATGTGCTTAACAATATTAAAATTTTATAACTTTTCAAATTTATTCATATTTAATAAAATTTGCATATAGAATATGAAGTCTCCACAAAAACAAAATGAAGGGTGAAATTGTGCATCTATATGAAAAATTTAATAATGTGATTTATAAAGAGGACCATGAAAAGCATTCTCTCTTGGGAAAATCACAACCAGACCCCTCATAAGGGATTTAACAACAATGAAGTCCCAAACAATCATCAAATTACATTGAAGTCCCAAGGGACCTGGGTGATATTAAATGGCTTGTCATTGAGTTGTCAATACTAGCTCCTTGAGTTGTTAATGCACAACTCAATAGTTGCAAATACCATTGACAACTCAATACTTGTCAATACTAGCTCATTGAATTATCAATGCACAACAAAATAGTTGTCAATAACAGCTCCTTGACACTGTGAATGTAGCTCTTTATTGATAACTATTGAGTTGTGCATTAACAACTTAATAAGCTGGTTTTGACAACTTAATGACAAGACCACTGTTATTAAACTGGATGGGTAGTTGACCCATTAGAGGACCAGGTCAACCCCCCAAAAAGCCGGCCAACCCCGATAAAAAACGAGAGGTGGAACCGGGTTGGCTTTTTTTCCTTCAAAATATGGTTTTTTTATTATAATTCACTTAATTACTAACTTTCACTTCACTCAATTTTAGAAATTAGGAAATTATAATACTTTAAATGCTATTTTACTTGCACAGTAAGAATAATATACCTAATTCAACTGCATCCACACACACGAACAAGTCTTGTCCCCAACCATTGAAAGCCCTAATATCTTCCCTATCAATGTGCCATGCCATACACCCTATTTGCGTAATCTCGTTGACACTCTTGTATGTTGTACATGATGTAACACCTAAATTTTTACTACCGTACTAGAGCAATTTAATTGATTTATAACCACTTTTTCAATATCAGGAGTCCAAAAGTACAAAAATTTAAAACTTTTTCTTTTTAAAACATTAATTCAATTTCATTTATGTCGGAATAAGCTTTTCAGACATATCGGAACAATTCAAAACTTTCTGTAAAATAGGGTGGTTATTAAAACAATTAAAATATCTCGAATCTACTTAAAGTTCTTACCCTTTTTTTAACAGCACTTGAAGAGTTAAAACCCTTTACACTATATTTATATATTATCTAGATTATATATTATTTATCTATCTACATTTCTCCTACTATAATAGCATAATAGCTATTTGTAGTGGTACAAACCTAGCAGGCATTCCTGCTTCTTCATACTACGTTATCCTCCAAAAGCTTATTCCCTTCACAGCTTCTCTAAAACAGCAATTTAACACAATTTATCTCATTAACTTTATTCTCATGCATGCATTGCCATGTATACATTTTATAAAACTATACAAATAATGATAATTTTCATCCTACTAATTTGTGTACCATAAGCACCTACCAACCACTGATAACAATATATTCATTGACTAGTGGAGGCTTTACTTGCAGGATTTCTCGTTATAACATTTAAAGTTACAACTAACTAATCTAGCAAAGGGGGAGCAACCCACCTAAGCCTTGGAGTACTCCAAATATGAAAGGAATAAAAACTTAACAATTAAATGTAACAGATATTACAAAATTATATATACATGCAATTTAATTGTTATTGAAATAAACTGCTACCTAAACACCGGAGTTTAGTCTTGAAACATCTCATTTCCTCTCTGTTGTCTTGCTACATTTATGCCATTTCCAAAGCCTAGTTATACATAACATGTATAATAGAAATAAATTAATACTTATATTTTTATATTTATATTCGCTTCTCTCTCTCGGGTCCTAGTGTACTTGATACTAACCCATTCATTATATCTTGACAATTTACTATAACTATCTTGACCCCTTCTTAGATTAAGAGGTCACTTATAAATAATTTATTACTATTAATGTTTTTTATTCTTAATGTTTGATAGATAATTACCTCAAGAATAATCCTTTATACATTAAAAACCGAGACTTTGACTTCATAAATCACCATCTTTAATTTCTAAAGCATCTCTATTATAACACTTAACTACTTTGAACTTTTCCTAAGAAAACATAACAAGAAACTCGCATTCTTAAAGATCTAACTATAACAATCAATAAAGGTCCTTCTTCTAACACCTTGATCTTTATTCAAAGCTCAAAGACATTTGTTTAACCATAACTAATTTTCCCACCTAACAATTATAAAATAGTCATTTCCCAAGTAAAGTTCAACTTTGTTAGACCATCTCAACAACAATATTAAATTTTTCTCCAAAAGAGTAGCAACTTGTCATGAATCTCCAGCTCTATAATCCCTCCAAGTCACAAATTAATTCACTTTTGAAATCTGAAAATTTCCTGAGTATCCTTTTTGAAATTTCAAGCATAATCTCATGAATCCAAGTACACATTCAGCATTTTTCCAACATGAATAAAACAACACAATTCTATTAACTAGTTTCAAAATAAACACAACATCACTTGTACTATTCTGTTAATCATTAAGAACCATTCAATCTAGATTCAACAATAATTTGATATAATCAATTTCTACATTCTAATTCATAAAATGAACTTTCTTTCCTCTAATTCTCATTGTTTCTCAAACATTTACTCACTTTCCTACTTTGCTTTCCCATCCAAACCACTTTGATCTAAAAATATGTCATTATCCTTAGAACATATCTTCATCAACCAATTCTAAAGTTTCTAGCTTATGTAATTGTTATTAATTGGTCATTCCAACACTGCTAACTCATTTAAATTAGCTAAAAAATTATTGTATAACCAAAGACATCAAAATAGCCTTTTTAATTCAAGCTTTCATTACATCCTCAAATCAAACTTCTTTGGACACTACCCACACCAATTCACATGCCAATTCTAAAATAATCATTTAATATCCCACCTCTTTATAACTATGATCAGCTCCATCTAATACATAATTATCAAGTAAAGCATAATCATTAACACTTAATCATGACTTATTATCTCAAAGTCTCTTCAAACAACAACTTTACTTCCAACTCAAACTTCTTCACAATTACATATTCAACTTATATTATTCTACTTCTCAAAGTTAACCCCATACTAACTTGTTTTTAACAATATTTCTCTTCAATCAACACTTACATTTCTATCTTCTCCACTAGAATCTATTACTTCATCTTTCTTAACCAAACATTAAACACATATACCCTAACTTTTAAATTACCATCTTTTCCCATTAAACTTTGGCTTATTACATTAAAATACCTGTTCGGTTTCTAACCCCCAATACCCGATGAATAACTATATCATAACCATCATATGGTTCACTTGATATCTCAAATATTAAATGCTTATCTATCATTTCTCGAATCTTCAAATATGCCTCTTCTCCATCAATCTTCAATAATTTCTTAGCTTTCCGTCAACACACATAATAACATACTCAAATCCTAGCTAAATTTTCCAAACCATAAGTGACAAGAAGACAACTCCCATAGCCTTACCTATCCAAAATACCCTAGTTCCCCCTATATATTTATACGATCAATCTTTACTGCCACTAAATTAAATTACTCCTTTATCATTGCAATTATGAAACAACGACCGTGTAACACCTTAATTTTTACTACTATAATATAACATTTTAATTGAATTATAACCACTTTTCAGTGCCAAAAGCCCAAAAATACGAATAATTCAAAACTTTTCTTCCCAAACATCATTCCAACTTCATTTCTGTTGGAATGGGCTTTTCTGACAAATTGGAATAATCTAAAACTTTTACTAACTTAGAGTGGTTCATAAAACAATTGAAAGTACATAAACCTTATCAGGGTATCTATTCTTTATTTATAGTACTTGGGAAATTTAAATCCCTTTTTAAATTTATACATTTCTATTTTTTATGCTTTTCTTTATAGGTTTAATAATTCAATCATATATCATATACAAGTAATCCTACCACATATATTCCTGTTTTTTGAATTATCATCTTATTCTCTCCATCTCATATTCTTCCAACCCTCCTGCCTTATCTCAACCATCTAACCATCTTCTAACTTCTCTGAAATAGCAATTTACAACAGTTTATGTCATTCACCGTAAATTTCATGCATGCATTATCATGTATACATTTTATAAACCTTTGCAATTAATGATAGTTTTTATCCTATTAATCAGGCTGCAATTTGCACCTACCAACCACCAATAACAATATCTTCGTTAACTAGTGGAGGTTCTACCTGCAGGACTTCTCGTTATAACATTTAAAGCTACAACGTAACGGGTCTGGTGTAACGCCTGGACTTTTACTACTATCTTATAGCAATTTAATTGAATTATAACCACTTTTGTGAATATTCGAAGCCCAAAAATACGGAAAATTTAAAACTTTTTATAAAACCAAGGGGTGCATAAAACAATTAAACTACATAGGTTCTCTTATTATTTCCTCCCCTTGATGATAGTGTGTGGGGAGCGAAAACCCACTCATGGGTTCTCTGCATCTACTGATAGGTTTCTACCTTTCCAATATTAAAACGCTAGGGTCGTCTCAGTTGATAACCCTTCTACCGGAACACACAGTGACATTAGGGTAATACATACATTTTCTTTTTAAAGTATCTATTCATAATTCATAACTCTTAAGAAATTTAATTCCCTAAATAAATTCATTGTAATTCTATTTCCTGTGCTCTCTATTATTAATTTAATAATTTACTTTTACAACATTTACAAATAATCTTATTAAAATATTTACTACCTCTGGCTTTTCAATTTCTAATCCTAATTTCTTCGTCTACTCTTCTCCCCATCTAGCTTCTTTCAACCTGCTAAACTGAAAATGTTTGGGGAAGGGGGTGAGATTGGAAATCCCAATAGCAGTTTCTTTCATTAACATATATGATCATACTAGCATTGTCATGTATATATTTCATAAAACTGTACAAATGATGATAGTCTTATTCCTATTAATCTGTGTGCTAAAAGCACCTGCCAACCACTAATAACAATATATTCATTATAGTGGAGGCTTTACCTGCAGGGTTTCTCGTTAAAGCACATAAGGCTAAAACGTAACTAATCTCGCAAAGGTGTAGCTAATCACCTAAGCCTGGAGTACTCCATCTGAGGAATAACAACTTACCAACTAAATGCAACAGATATTACAAAATAATACATGCAATTTAATTGTTACTAAAATAAACTGCTACCCGAACTTCGAACTTAAACATCCGCCAGCTCCTACTGGTCCAGATGCCTTGGCGTATTAATCTCACTATTCCTCCTATAATTTCATATAGATAATTTAATATATATATTAACTTATAATAATTCTGCGTCTCTCACATTCCTATTGTACTACCTATAACTCTACCCTTTCCCTTTCTAACATATGATTAAATCTTAATCTCTTATTTATTTATTAATCACACAACCATCCATAGGCATTTTACAATTATTAACAATACACCATCATAAAAATATCATAATTACTTTAAATCAAACTTACATCTTATGATAACATATATAATAACTTTACCTAATTAAATTCGCTAAATTTCAAATATATTTTCCAATAATCATACTTTTTCATCACATTAATAATTATTACCTATAACTTAACTTATTATAATTAACCTAACCATTTAAGATCTGAAGAACACTTTTAATTAATCTATTCCAATTAATCTTTCTTATTCTCAATGTTTGATTAATAATTACCTTAAGAATAGTTATTTTTAAGGAGCGTTACATTTCCTTAATCCCTAGAGTACTCATCTACATATTATTTATATTCTTTTATTTATAACTTTAATTACTAACGTTTCTCAAGTTACCGAATTAGTGAGTTTAAGCATTTTGAATTCTATGGCTTAAATCTGAACAACTGAAAATATTTTACCATCATAACTCAAATACATAGAAATAAAATTCACTTAAAACTTTAAACATCAAAACATCAAATCTATTTCATTATATTACTATTCTTTACTTTTGGTCAACCATAAAATTAGGAATCTTAACAATTATTTCCCATCTGTCATTAATTTAACTTTCTAACTTTAAGAACCACTAAGCTTCCTAAACCTTTAGGATTTCAACACCATTAACTCTCTTAACTAAAATAATTACTCTGCACAAGTAACATTATCAGCAAGAAACAACCAGGACAAACAAGAATAAGAAGAGGTTTAAAATTAATTACAAGCAACAAGTATCATAAATTTCTCTTTTATAACACTTAGTTTCAAAATAACCCAATTAATTCAAAGCTTTTCTTATGTTACATCAACATTCAATCAAGAATTCCAAACATCCATGGAAAGTAACGGAAATCAAAGAAATTTAATCAGAAGGTTCTTTATTCATTTCAATAACAATCTAATTACAACTCTTAAAGTTAAATATAAGTTCTAATTCAAACATAATACCAACAAACTTATAAAACAACATTACTTATTCCATTTCTATCTTCTAACATGTCTTACACTCAAAGCTCAACAGAAAAATCCAATAACAACATCCCTTCAAAATATAGAAAATCTCTAATCTAATATCTTTTGATTCATAATGTTATTTGGTTAATATTTACTTTAAAGATTCCAAATTTAAACAAGATTGTTGATTATAACATCCAATTATTCTGCAAAATTTACATTATTTCAAATTCTAATGAGAGCAACAAAATTCCAGATTCCATCTCAACTAACTAAAACAGAACAAGGAAATATCCAAATCAAAAATTCTACTTCAAGCTTGAACAATTTAGTCACAAACATGCTAACATCAATACTCAAAATTCTCAGCTAACATCTTCAACCGATTAGGAAATCAAAACCAGAAACAGAGCCAGGGTGTTCAGCTTCAAAAATTTGCCATATTTAGTGGGAATCATACATGAGATCTCAGGTAACCAACTTTAATCAATTCTTAAACCATTTAAACATTGATTTTTAACTTTAAATCTTCACTAAAGTTTTTAATCGTTCTTTCCCCCAATTAGAACCAGGACCTGAAAACAACATAGCAATCCCATTTAAACTAACTATCAGTATTTCTTCCTCATCATCATATCAGGATCAAAATCAGAGAGGCAGGAACAAGAATTCGGCCAAAACACAAGAGCAAAGAATTGAACAATTACAACTTACATCAAGCAATCAAAAAATTACAACATCCATTCCATCATTCCTACATCATAATCGGACACAATTACAGTAACTAAGATCCTCAAGAAGCAAGGGAAATCGACGGAATAGAGGGAACAAAATTCGGCCCAGAACAGTACAAAAACAGGGGAACCCAAGAACACCCATACAAGACTCATTTATAGCATCAATCTTACTCCTAAACAAGTTTAATTAAGCTTCAAAGCAACAAAACTCCAGAAATCAAGAACAATGGCGTCGGATGAACAGTGACAAGAAGGAGAAATTTGGGGAAACTTGATTAATCCGACTCTATTGCTCAGATTCGTTCTTGAGGTTTGTTAATCGAACCCTAGGCTTCATTTTAATGGATTTAAGGACTCCAAAAACCCCTGAAACCCGAATTGATTCCCTTCCCAAATTGTAGAACTGTTCATCTCAAATAAAGCACCACATAGAAGAATATCAAGTGTTAACTTCCCAAAACTCTCCTTTCAACACTTAATATTACTCTAAACCAGCTTTGGGACTATAAAAACTCCAAATGAAACTTCAGGATTTAATAGTCAATAACTTAGAAATCAAATCTTAACTCTTCTTAGCATTCCTAATATCAATCATATACTTCAACATCTAGAGCTTCTAAACCCAACTTTGAAAGCTAATTCCTAATTTCTAGGTTCCTCAAATCATATTTTTAACACATCTATTTCAATGGTAAAGCATCAAGTAACAATCTCACTCAAGCAATTACAAGCATACCTCCATTATTGTTTTCATATCAACACTTAGCCATTAAATCCAAAACAAAGCCTAATCCCTCACTCTACCCGAAATAGAGTCTCTAATATGACCAATGCCCCTCAACTTCATTAATCCCATCAAGCTAACCAACAACTCTCACATAACATAAAACATGGTTTAATCATTCAACATTTTCATTCTATCCTCCTTTTGTCGCAAACTCCAATTAATCAACTCAAAAACTTCAAGATTATTTAATTATAACTCTGTAACACTGCCAACTTACTTCAACCACTATAAAACTGAATTTCTAACACCAAACATAGAGAAATATATACACACATGATTCATACCTTCATTTCCCGATGAACTTAAAATTTCCAGTAATTACAAGACCTCAATATTCAAGATTTGATTTCAATCTAATCCTAACACTATCCAATATCCCTCATCATGAACCAAACTTCACAAAACAGGAAAGGAGAAAATTAATTTCCATACTCAAACATAACTTTTCAACAAACAAAACAGTTATAACCCAATCAATTCAAGGCTTCCCATAAATCCAAAATCTACAAATATCATAGAAACCTCCTACTTGCTCAACTGGATACAGTCACAAGGAAGTATAGAATTTCTACCATCATCAAAGAGCCTCAATTACACATAATAATCCTAATTCAAATCTAATATCAACAAAGCTTCCCCCTCCCCTCATTGCAATCCGCCAGACAGAACAATCCAAGAGGAACAAGAATTACAACAACTTCCTACATCCAGTTAAACCTTAATTCCACTAAATTAATCATCATAAATTTTTCCTTCCCCTGCCAGTGAACTCGTCAGCCAACAAATCAAAGAAAAGAAAGAAAATTGAAAAACTTCCTATTTAACCACCACCCAATCAAACATTAATTTCATTTCATTAGAGCAACAATCAAAATCCTTGTTCATTTTCCAACCCAAGAATTCTGGCGGACAGAACGAACAAGGAGCAGAGAAGAACAAGGGAAGAACAAGAAATCAAACATCAACAAATCAAAGATGTAATACCCTTTGTTTGAACTCATACTACTTCTAATCATGTTTAATTTAAGTTTCATTTGAATTTTGTCTAGAAATCCCCAAGAACAGTGTCGGTGAACAGTGAAAGGGAAGAAGAAATTTGGGGAAAACTTATAAATACCTCTCCCTTACTCAAATTCGTTCCCAAAAGTGATTAATCGAGGTCTAAGCTTTGATTTTACTGATTTATAGCTTCTAAAACTCCCAAAATCTGAAATGATTCCCCTCCAAACTCACTTAAAATCGATCAAGAAAAGAGAGGAAATCGAAGGAAAGCAACTTACTCAAAGCTATCCCTAGCTCCCTGATCTTGAACCTTTTCCTTACGCCTTGGGGTTAAAATCACAATAATTACCAAGGATTGTGTAAAATGGCACAATCCCGGATCGTTTCACTTAAGGAGTCCTTTTAAACTACCTGAGCTAACTAAATGTAATTGAAACAATAAAAGGTATGGGGGTTTGATTTTGAAAATTCATTTAATAAAACTATTGACAATTGCTATTACTTGTTTTTGTAATTTTCTTTTGATTAAAAGGGAGAAAAGGGTTTGGATTAAGGGAAATTTGTAAAATGGGCTCTGGTAGTGTTTCGGTGGCTCTCACGCTTCATTAAAATTGATATTGGGAGTCAAAAGGTGCACCAAGTATAATTGAAAAATCTCCAAGCAACCACTAGGGGTCCACTAGCCCTAATTAATGACTAATCAAGCAACCACTTTCTTAGCCATTACTTAGGGTTAGTGTTAAGCTCCACTTGGTGTGTGTTGGAACATGAGTTTTGAAAACCCATTCCTCTCAAGAATGTGCAACCACAACATTCAATTGGATAAATTAAGCTACACAATCTAGAAACCACTAAAAATCATATAGCATCACAAACCCAATAGGAAATTCAAACATAGACATCATTCAATTAACATAACTCAATATCCAACACAAATATTCCAATTTAAAGACAATGAAAGAGGAAAAACATGTCTCCAATCCAAATATACAAGAGAAATGCAACCACAAAACTCAATACATAAGGAAAAGAGCATGAGGAAACAAATAACTCCCCTATTTTGCCCATTGATGCTCAAGCCACCTTCACACCACCAAAGCACCAAGATTCTAGCCTCTCATGTCTTCAAATTCCAGCCCAAGAGGACCCATGATGACAGCCTCCATGAGTGAGGAAGATAGAAGGAAAATTGGAGTGGGAATGGAAGTTAGAAAGGGAAAGAACAAGAAAATCAGTGAGATTGAGTGGGGAGATGAAGATTTGAGTGAGAAATGAAGGGAATGAGTGAAACCCTAGGAGAGCTCTTCAATTTCGTGCATAGGAGGCTTGGATTCTGAAGGTGGGGGTGTTTGGATCTATTTATACTGCTCTCGAAACCCTAAAAATGCGTCAAATTTTTGCAGATTCTGGGGACTTCACGTCGGCGAAAGCCACGGCGAGCTCACGTTGGTTCTGGAATTTGGTGGGAGTTCGCCATGAGTTCTCCGCGGCGAAGGCCACGGCGAACTCATGTTGGTTCTGCCTCTCCTTGTCTTTCTCGCCGTCAGTTCGCCGCGGCGAAGAGACATTGATTATGTTTCTCTTCACTTTCTTCTTCTGCTCCGTCCAGAATTTTTTCACTGCAACTTGGCTTCTTAGTTTGGGCATGCTTCTTCTATGACCTGCATATAAAATGGACCTAAGGTAGCATCAAAATGTTCTTGAAAATGGGTTAAACAATAATTCATACGAATCATTCCCAAATTGCCCTTGTCTAGAACAAATTCCAACAAAGTGTGCACAAGTTAGAAATTATCCTAATTAGGCGCAATTACCCCAAGAACATGCAATAATCTAATGATTTTATCAATGAAAAGTGCATAAAAATATGGTGCAATCACTCCCCTTGAACATCCGCCGCGTCTCGTTGTCATTCTCCACCTGGACCACCGTCGTCCACTGCTATAGCTCGAAGGAACCAGAGGGATCGAAAGAGAGGAAGCAGAGAGGGAGTGTATACAGAGAGACACGTGTGGTATATATGTTTAATAGGAGGGATTGATATTTTGAATAATTGTTTTACCATCTTGCCCTTCCTGTTATAACTGGAGATATTTTTCAGCTAGGGGCAAATATTGTCATTTTGCTTTTCTTCTATTTTTCCTCTTTCCCTTTATGCCCTTCTTTAAAAATTTTAACTACCATTTCTTTTACAAATTAAATCTGAATTGATTTTAAAAATAATTTTCTAGATATACTTTAATTTCCAAATTTATTTATAAGACTTTTTAAATACTAAACAATATCCCAAGGTTCTAAATATTCCCTTATTTAAATTCATCTTCTAACTATTTTTCCTCAACTAATAAAGAAAATAAGCCTTAAAAATTATTAAAAATGCCTAAACATCATAAATTTATTTTCAATGCTTTTTAATATTTTAGTAACATTCCTAAAACCTTAAATAACTCCTTATTTTCTATTTTCTAAAATTTGGGGTGTTAAGACCATCTCTTAACTTTTAGTCTTATTCGTAAAATTTACAACTTCACTAAGATAGACAATCTCACCAAATAAATTCTATTTCTTATATTGAAACTTGATTTCTTTCAACACCTGTACTTCAACCCATAATCTTAAAGTGATCAATGCCTTTAACTAAGAAACTATATGTAAACCACAATTAAACCTGATAGAACTTAACCATAAGTAACTATTGCAAAAATCAAGTGAAACTCTAAATGACCCATTATCATCAAACCTCAACTGGAATTCATAGAACATAAATACCCTTCATCCATCCATAATCTCAAAACAAAACAGTATCCAAAATTAAATTTCTCAGCTTCATAATTTGTTTTCTAAGGCTAAAACTATTTAATTTATATCATCCTCAACAGAAGAAAGGAATTGGAAATTGCATAAATCACATAACTTCATCATACAAGGGTTAATTTCAAGTTAATCCTATTACCATCACTTCTTCCTCATCACAAAAGCACCAAAGCACAAGCCAACAAAGAGGCAACAAAATAAAATTCCCTTAACATAAGTTCCTCTTCCTCCTTCCCTCTACCCAACCGAACACACACACCCCAAAGAGAAACCAAAATTTCCCATCATTATCCTAGCCTTCAATTACACAAAATAATGCTCTAATCAAAACCCAACAACAACAAAATATTTCCCCTTCTATACCAGCTGCCGAACAAAACAAGACGAAAAGAAAAAAATCAAGCAACCTCCCCTTCCATTAATAATCAACCAAATACCATCAAACATCACTCCATCTTCCCTTCATCATATTCAAAAATGAAATTAAGGAGAAAAAAGTAAAAATTTGAACCAACAGAGAAGGAAAATCGGACCAAAACAGGGCAAAATTGAACCTTCCAAAATTCAACATACAACCTGATTTCTTAATTAAATCTTACTTTTAATTGAGTTTGACTAAGGTTATGGGTCAATTTCCACTGAAAAACACCATGAAGGCGTCGATGAATAGTGACAAGTTTGGGGCTCTTGGAGCAATTGGGCTAAACTCGAATACTCACTCAAAATCACTTCCCAAATTGACTAAATTGAAGCTTAAACTTCATTTCTATGAATTTAGAATCCTCAAAGACCCCAGAAATCAAATTGACCCCTTCCCCAAACTCACTCAAATCAGCCCGAAAAAGAGAGGAAAACAAAGGGAAGAGACTCACCCACAACTACCCCAAGCTTTGTGTGCATCTCCGCCACATTTCGTTGCCGTTCTTCACCGATTCTGCCGTCACCCACTGCTGAAGTTCGAAGAAATAGAGAGGGGTGAGGAAGAGAGGGTGAAGGGAAAGGTAAAGAACACGTCGGGGTATAATAAAATGATAAGGATTGAGGAGGATATTTTTAAATAGGTATATTACCCTTTTGCGCCTCCTTCTATAACTAAAACCATTTCCAACTAGGGGTAGATATTGTCATTCTCATTTTCTCTTTCCCATTTTGCCCTTCTTTGAAAATTTTATTTACCATTTCCCTTTCAATTTAATATGAATTATTCCCAAAATAATTTCTCTAGATATGCTTTAATTCCCAAATTTATTTATAAGGCTTTTTAAATATTAAACAATACCCCAAGATTATAAATATTCCCTGATTAACTCTTTAAAATTTTGGGGTGTTACACATGAATAATCCTTCAAACATTTCTCTTTACAATAGGGATAGAAATAGGCTAAGCCTAACAAGGCTTTAGCTAAATAGGCTTGGTCCTACAACAGAAATGTAAAGTTTAGGCCTAGGCCTGACCTATATGTAGACTTTTTGGGTCTGAGCCTCCAAAAGGTCTGACAAAGCCTGAAAGCCTTTTTAAAAGCCTACTTAAAATATAAAAATTTAAATAAGCTTAAAATTCTAGAACTCTTATTCCATAAATTGCCTTTTAATCTATTTAAAGATCTATGTATATCTTAAAAAGTTTTTATGACCATGAAACTAAATTTTTTTCTCTTGCTTTTATCATAAAAATTGTGAACGACTTATGAATAAAAGAGTTGGATTTTGTATGTAAATGATAAGGTGTTAAGCTTAGAATTAAAGCTAAGTTGATAATGTTATAAATAATTTATATAATTTAATTTATGTTATATATTATAAGGCAAATTATAAAAAATAAATGGGCCAGGCTTGTAGGTTTGTAGGCTAGACCCCAAAAAAGTCTGGCCTGTTTAGTTAAATAGGCCTAACAACAAGCCTGACCTATTTATTAAAAAGGCTAGGCTAGGCCTAAAATAGGCTAGACTGTAAGCCCCTGATAAAGGCATGACCTATTCTCACCCGTACTTTACAATCACATTCAAACTCATGCTCATATTGCTATCCACTTGTGTCTTTGATATCTCCGGCACATTCACACTTGCTACCTTCACAAACCCTTCCCCACTACGACACGTAGACACATTCTTCTTCCTCACACACTCTTGTGGGGTCTTATGTTCAAATCCTGGTAGGCACACACATTCAAACTTTTCACTCTTGTATGGATCACAAATATTATTTGATCCACACCTGCTATATTTATCACACTCCTCCGCAGGACCATACCAAAATTCAAACCATCAAGTCTCTTGAGCTTGCCACATGGTTCTTGTTAGTCGACCTGGTTCTGCAAGAGCAACTCTTTCGTAAATAGACGAGTTCCTGAAGATCTTGATACCATTCATTAATATAGTAACTTCATTGGCATTATTTATAAAAACAAAATAATGTATTGAGTTATTTCTCATCCCAACAATCCGCTCCATCGTTTACCCGTCCATGACCTGACCCGCCAATAGGGATCTCTATTTTTATAAATGAAGAGCTGAGGATATCTAATTGGGTCTATTCTCATGGTTACACATTCAGGTGATGGATCATTTGGGGATTTCCAAGATGTAAATATTCGGTCCAAACCTGCTTTTCGATCAAACCCAAGTTTCACGAACGGAAGCATACTGTTGCTGGGATGATCAAAACTCTGCCATAGAATAATTTGCCTCCCTCCACTATCTCTTAGAACCAAATTCCCTTTATCTAAAATGTAACACCTATTTTTTTTATACTACTATACTAAGGTTGTTTAATCAATTTAGAACCACTTGGTAGTTATCAGGAGCCCACAAACCTGAATAAATTAAAACTTTTTCTTATGAAATGCTTAAATAAAAATAATGCTTTCAATGAATGGGCATTACTGACAAATTATATATTTTAATGTATTATAAAATCTCAAATGGTTATAAATCAATTAAATAACTAAGCTTGATCCTCAATACTTAATCTCAACTAATACTGCTTGGAAAGCCAAAAATAACAATAATTATAATATATTTACAAATACGTAACACTATCTATCATATGTATAACTAATAATAACTTGGCTCTCTCGGTCGATAGCCTATTACCTGTGCTTGTGATCGGACCTCCTTATGGAGGAATGACACAACAAGAATAATAATATAAACTAGTCATTCTGTCAAGCACATGTAAATTAAATTACTATAACTAAAATATTTATACACTACATTAGCACGCATCCCTGCCCTTCAAAACTACATCATCCCAAAATGCCCACCTTCTTCCAGCTCTTCTGAAAAAATAGCGGTTCAAAAAGCAGTTCATTTCATTCATTACCATGCATAATAATTCATAAATATAGATAAATGTTACTAATAAACATTAACCATGCATACTAGTGTGCTTAAGACACCACCACATAATTAATATAAATTTATTTTCCTGTAATTGTATAGCATGTGAAGCTCAACCTCCTAAATATAACTTTTTAATTATATCTGATATGTACTAGGGGTAGCTAGCCACCTAGCCATGGAATACATTGGATATTTCTGATAGGGTTAGAGCAATCTTTCGACCCTGAAGTTTACTGTAAATTTATGACAGATATTATACAATTATTTATACATGATAGATGATATTGAATGAAACTGCTACCTTGTTACCAGTACTCAGTCTTGAATCGGCTTCTTTCCTTTCCACTGACTTGAGGAACTTATACCACTATCAAACCTATTTATACATCATATGAATACTAAGATAAATTAGTACCTATACCTTTATGTTTAAACTTTGTGTATCTCTCGGATCCTAATGTACTTAATACTACCCTATTCTTTATATCTATGAGATCACCATTTACTATAATTATCTTGACCTTTTTAAGATGGGTAAAGGTGCAATTTTAGTAATGAATAATTACATTAGGTGCACTAAGCAGAAAAATGAATTTCATGAACACATTTTGGTTATGAAGAATAAAACTAAGCGCAAATTTGATAACGTCGTTAACTTGACCAGCGTTGACACAGAAGCTGATGTGGCAGAACTGAAAATTTTAATTAAGGAGTAGTGGTAATTTAAGAAGTCATTTTGTGATTAATTAAGAAGTTCTGAGAGTTTTATAAATAAATTCAAGAAAATGAAAGTTTTTTTTTTTACTTTTAAAGGCCTAATTTCTCCCTTAATTTGGGAAAATTAGAGTTAGAGGAATTATTTTTGGACCCAAAAGGGATTATAGTGGGAGGAAATTATTCTTAGCCAGTAATGAAGAAAAATTTTAGGAATTGAAGGGATAATTTTTGGCCCAAAGAATATATCCAATTGAGAAGATTTAAGGACTTAATAGAAAATTCTTTACCTAATCTATTGTATTTTTGTTTAGGCCAAAAGTTATCCCTTCAATTTTTAAAAATTTTCTTTATTACTGGCTAAGAATTTCCTCCCACTATAATCCCTTTTGGGTCCAAGAATAATTCATCTAACTCTAATTTTCCCAAATTAAGGGAGAAACTAAGCCTTTAAAAGTAAAAACAAAAACTTTCATTTTCCTGAATGTATTTATAAAACTCTCAAAACTCCCTAATTAATCACAAAATCATTTCTTAAATTACCACTAGTCTTTAATTAAAATTTTCAGTTTTGCCACATTAGTTTCTGTGGTCAAACTCAACGGTCAACGTAGGTCAAGTTAACAGCGTTATCGAATTTACGCCTAGTTTTAATGTGTTCGCGAAATTCATTTTTCTGCTGAGTGCACCTGGCGTAATTATTCGATAATAAAATTGCACATTTGCCCTTTCTAAGATTAAATGGTCAATTATAAATAATATATTCCAATTAATCTTTTTGATTCTCAATGTTTGCCTAATAATTATCTCAAAAACATTTTTGTAAAGATCAAATGCTTTCAACATTAGTAAACCTTAAACATTTCTATTTTAAGTTATTGGTGTTAACTAATTTGATAAAAATGAACGTCTAGACAAACAAAACAGTTTTTAGCTGAAACATGAAACATTCTTCACACATACTCATATTAACTAGCAACATAGTATATCTTTATTTCCAATTTCCTATTCACAGAAAAATCCTAATCATATTGTCCACCTATGTCACACAAGCTTCTTACTCTATCTCTAACTCATTTTAGCCCAATCCTCAGGAAACACAGTCTTTAGCCTCAGTAACAGTCAAAAACAGAAGATGACACTTCCTAAACTGAACTATTTCTATTACTTTTGATTTAATAATTTCAAGATCATGTCTTCCAACAACACCATTGGATACATCACTACTATCACACACAAATTCAGACTTTCATTTAAAAATAACTCTATAGGGCTAACACCATTTTACCACGAATCGTACTGGTAAATTAGAACCATTCGACTTCTCCCTCTATCCTTAATTATCTTTACAGCAAAATATATGAAGTAACACAAAAGAAACATGCAAACTACTTCCGACAGTAACTTGAACATATATATATATATATTTATCTTAAGTCCTCAATATTGGCTTCTAGTAAGACTTATATTTTTATCCAAGATCGAAAGTTAACAACTTATAAATCAGTTTCAGTTCTATAGTTATAAGCCTATGAATTTAGACACGATACTTCATATCATCTTTAATAAATTAACATTCTTATGCTGACTTTAACCCTTAAGCCATTAACTCATCATTTAGGAACCCCAACAACACCACCATTTCAATTGAAGTATGATAACTCTTCCCTCTCATAAATTCTTAATTAAATTACATACCATGATAAACATCAATCACAACACAACATTCTTTTGAAACAAAACAGCACTACAAATAACCCCTGCTTAACCACAATGAACCCAATTTATTCACTTCAAACAATCATCAAATCCTGTAACCATTTGAATCATATTCTTATCTTTAATGTCCTTTATCTTCAAATCATCATTACTAGTACTAAACTCATACACTTAATGCTAACAACTAGTAATGTTCCCACAACATCACAAAAGATTCAGCATCGTCATTATACCTCCTGCTCTCTATGGTTTCTAAGTACTATAGGCATTTTAAGTACCTCAAATATATGAATTCTCATCTTAAAACCTCAATTCCACAGTAAAAGTAACAAACAGTAAATTTAGCCCACAACTCCTAGATCTAAAATCACACCTCAAAACAACTTCTAATAGTTCACACACATTTTTTTTTCTAAATCCACAATATAATACCAATTGACAAGCCAGTCCAATCAATAAAATCACAGCTTCGTTAACACTATAATTGCAACCATTTCATCAATTAGAATTTTGTAACCATAGTTTAATACAAACCAAACCAAACCAAAGTCTTGCTTTTGAGTACAACACCTTAAACATAGACAACATCCAATACTTCCATCTGAATAATTTAACTTTCTTCTAATAAATTAATTAGGACCCAAACTTATAAAATTCATTCCATTATCTCAGCCAACCACAGACAGAAGAGAAATAAACTATATAACTACGGTACTCATTAAACTTACATTTCCAAAGTCCCATTTATTTCTTGCCAATTTAACTCAATTACCCTCTTTAACCGGACTTTAATCACACCACAGCAACAACCTTAATTTCAAACAGCCCTCACTCCTTAACATAGGGAACCCAACGCCACAATCAAAGCCATAAATCACCTCCAATTTCCTTACCCAGACTCATATACTAACACTAATGTGTGTGTGTGCGCGCATTATGTAACACCTAAAAATTTTCTGCTATACTATAGCATTTTTAATTGAATTACAACCACTCTTCAGTGTCAGAAGCCCAAAAATACGAAAAATTTAAAACTTTTTCTTTTAAAACATTAAACCAACCAAGAGTCAGCTTCTTTCCTTCTACCCTTTCAGTTTATATCAAGAGTCAGGGCATATATACATATATGGGTTTGGGTTAGGGGTCGGACTATAAATTAATCGATGCGTCTCTCTCGATTCCTAACTTAATTAATATTACCCAAGTCTTTTTATTCAAGCGAATTATAATTTATCCATACTTATGTAGGTTCTGGATCATCCAAGATCACTTTGATAATTTACCTATATTAAAATTTCTTATTCTCAATGTTTGACCAATAGTTTCTATAAAAATTATTCTTTAAAGACCTTTGTCAATCTATAGTGCAAATCAAGCCCAAATAATTCAATTTATTAAAGAATATTAAAAATCACCAATCACAATCAACCCAAACCATATCTCCCAAAATAGCACTTCACTTATTCCTTCTTACTAATGAATGATTAACAATTCAAATCACTAATTTAACTTCAAAAACAGTCACTGCAACCGACCATTTTAAATAGCACCATTAACCATAGAGTCTCGCTCCCTCTTCCAATTTCTAAACAAGGTTTACCTCAGATCAAATTAAATCAATATCCAAATCCAATTCTTAGCCCACCTATTCAAACATTCAAACATTCTACAATAACCAAATTAATTTCTTTGTCATATACTAAAACCAAACCTAAACTCTTATAAACTTATTTCTTGTCACATTAATAAAAATTTCACTCCTTTTTCCACAAGATACCAGAACTTAAACATGAAACTTGAGAGTCAACTATCATTGAACTTCCAATTCTCTCCAATTCCACTTGTATTAGTTATTTCGCTAAAACCCCAACATAAAATATCAAAAAAAAGCACATACCCCAAATTAATCAATCATAACCTTAATCATTACTCCCTTTTCTCTACGACCTGAAATCAATGACCTGATTATCATAATCATTAAACATTGTAATCAGGATTCTACACTTCGTAGTCAGTTTATATATATTTTATCACCTAGTGAACTATAATTATACAATCACTTCTTTCCAACCTTAACAGAAAGATTAACCTCCAATGCACTATACACTTATCTCTTTCTTCGAAGATCTTCAATTCCTCTATAACACTAACTAGCATTTAGAAACTTTAGACAATAACAACTTAACGGGTTCAATTATATACCTAACAATATCTTAATCATTTCATATACCCCCCAATGAAAGAAACCAATATTGTAACACATCTTCCTATTTACTTAAAATCTTTAACATAAATAAACTTAAACACAAACTATTTAAATCTCAGCAAAACTTAGAATACAATCACCATATTCCAATTTCTAGAATTTCATATCCTCTTATGAAAAATCTAACATACTTAACCATAATTAATCCTTCTTCATCGCGTGAAAACAAAACATATACCTCGAACTAGTCAACTACCACTTAACGTTACTCCCTTTTCTTCCAACTCGAATTTGATACCCTATTGTAACTAACCATTAGTAATTATTGCAGAATCAAATAATCATCAATATAGGGTAAAAATGAGCTTAATCTGCAATTTATTCACACAACCTAACCTTAATCCCAAAGTTACAATAATAATAGTATAATCCTTACTTCATGACACTAATTCAATTCGAGTAAAACATCCCCTTCAAAAGTCCTTAAACAATTTCCATAATCAAATTGCACTTTACAAATTAACTCCCTTTCCTTAGATCTAGGAATCATAATGCATACATTCAAACCCCTAAGTCCTCTTCATTAATTACAACCTCTAGTCTCATTCTAACCTATAATCAACATCAATTAGCCCTTATAATTAACATGGAACCCATTTTCCAAAATTACCTCATACTAATTTAATGTCATATTATCCTTTGTTACCCATAAATTTTTAAAACAATTCCCATAAAATAAGACACCATTTCATACATTGTTCCCCTTTTTCCTAAATCTGAAATTTATAGGCCAAATGATCAAAATCCCTAATTATCTTCTTTAATCCTCTCTTACTGAAATAACCCAACATCAATTTCATTTCCATTATCTTTTAAAGTATGCTCTTACTAAATCACAAAAAGTAAGGAAACATCTTTTGGACTTAACTCCCAAAAGAACCAAACCTCCATTTTCAATGTATACTCTAATGAGTTTAGAAATCCCAAAGAAATATTTCAAAGAATCAGTTTCTAAACCTTAATTACAACTTGAACACTTTGGAACATATTCAAAAATTTCAAATCACTTATAAACCATTCCTAACATACTCAAATACACATAATGAAGCTCTAATCAAATCCTAATATTAACAAAACCTTCCTCCCTTCACTGAACCCGCAAAATAGAACCATGCAAGAGGGAGAAAATTACAACAACTCATGCATCCAATCAACATCAATTTTACTAAATCAAATATCACAAACTCCCTCCCCCTGTAACTGAAATCTGTCGGATGAACAAGCAAGAGAAGAGAAAAATTCAAACAATTAACATCCCACAATTAACCAACATCAATCCCATCTTTCCCATCATCATATTAAGAATCAAAATCACATAATCACATAAGCATAGAATTACAGAAGCAAAACAAGAATTCGGCTAGCAGAGAGAGAGAAATCGAACAACCCAAGAAACTCCCAAAATTCGTCGTACTGCTTGATTTCTTTAGCCAAATCTTATTCTTAATTAAGCCTAATCAAGGGTTAGGGTCAATTTCATCGAAAAACCCCATGTATGGCGTCGGTGAACAGGGCATGAATTTGGGGTTCTTGAAGAAATTGAGCCAAACTCAATTTCCCACTCAAAATAAAACACAAAATCATCCAAATCGAAGTCTAAGCATCATTTCTATAAGTTTAGAAACCTTAAAAAGCCTCTCAAAGTTCAAATCACTCCCCCTAGTTCGTTCAAAATCAGACCAGAAAAAGAGGAATAAGGGATGGAAAAGGCTCACCTAGTGCCCCTTCTTTTACAACTGAAGATATTTTCAACTAGGGGCAGATATTGTCATTTTTATTTCTTTTATTTTTCCTCTTTCCCTTTGTGCCCTTCTTTAAAATTTTAATTACTATTTCCTTTACAAATTAATCTGAATTTATTCTAAAAATAATTTTCCAGATATACTTTAATTTCCAAATTTATTTATAGGACTTTTTAAATATCAAACAATACCCCAAGGTTCTAAATATCCCCTTATTTAAATTCATTTTCTAACTATTTTCCCTCAACTAATAAAGAAAATAAGCCTTAAAAATTATTAAAAATGCCTAAACATCATAAATCTATTTTCAATGCTTTTTAATATTTTAGTAACATTTCCAAAACCTTAAATAACTCCTTATTTTCTATTTTCTAAAATTTGGGGTGTTACACATTACCATCTCAGTAAATTCAAGATTTCCAGAAATTACGGGACCTTAACATTCAAGATTGATTCCAATTTAATCCTAACACTATCAAACATTCCTCATCACCGAAGCACTGAACATAACAGGGCAAAAAGAAAATAAAATCAACTCAAGACTTCACATTGAAACATGAATTGAACAAATACCACCAAACACTAGCTTCATTATCCCTTCAATATCCTCAAAATCTCTTCAATCCCAAAGAATCAGACCAAATAAAAGGAGGGAGTGGGAATTCCGAAAATTCCCAAAACCAACAACATTCAACATGTAACTCAATCTATTAGCTTTATCTTACGTCAACCTAAGTTTAATTAAATTTTGGTTCAATTCTAACCTGAAATCACCTCCAAATTGGAGCCGTGAACAATAACATAAACAGAGAAATTAAGAATATGGCCAATAACTTCATGCATGCTCAAATTTCTTCAGGGAAACTCAAAATCAAACTTTAAGCTTTGATTTAATCGGATTACTACTTCCCAAAAACCCGAACCCGTTCACAATCCTCACCCAAGAAAAGATGCTAACGAAGAAACAAAGAGTAGAAGTAGAGAAAGGAGGCTCACCACAGTTGAAATCCATGATTGCATGGCCCATTTGCTGGCGTTTCCGCCGGCGGCAACACTTCGAAGCTCCCGATAGCCACTAGAGTTGTAGAGAACAGAGGAAAAGGAGAAGGGAATGAGACGAAGGAAGAAGAAAGATCTGATGTTATACCCATCATCCGTTGGTTCAGCTGGAAAAGGGGGTTCGACTTCAACCTTATTGGCGATGGTTCGATCCTTGGGAAAGGCCACTTTGTTGTGGCTCCAGTCACGGCGCTTGGGGAGGCATCACCATAGCTTAGTGAAGTTGGGCGTAACCTACCTGTGTGGATAGAGAGAATGGGCTTACTTGTCATGCCACAGAGCCCACAGGGCCAAGCCCCAGTGGATCATGAGTTAGGTGCAGGTCCTTGGAATGTGGGTAAGCCGAACCCCTTTCCTAAAATTTTTGTTATAAAAAAGAAAGAAAGAAAGATCTTACGTTATACAAGGGGTTAGAAAAAATTACGTTTCTACCCTTCCAACTTTTCTCTTTTTCATTTAGTCCCTATTCTTAAGCTTTCCATTATTTTCAGTTTGGTCCATTTTCTGAAAAATAATTTTCTAAAATTAATTCTTATATTAGATTAGAGATTTTATTACCCATAAATTTCTTTAAGCCTCAAAATAATTTTTCCTAAAATTCCCAAATTAAAATTTATCCTCTAATTATTTTTCTTTATTTTCTAAAGAAAATAAGCCTTAAATATTATTAAAAATACTTAAATCATCATGAATAATGCTCTTTAATATTTTAATAACATCCCAAAACCTAAATAACTCCTTATATTTATATTTCAAATTTTGGGATGTTACATAAAAGTTCAGCAAAACTATCAACGTCAGATGAGACAAAAACGTTGGAAGACCAAATGGGGTTAAGGTTTTGATTCTTGGTATGGTTGAGAACAAGGTTTCCATGGATGTTGATAGAGGAAACTCCAAATGTATCGTTCAAAGGATTGCCTCTGTTAGCAACCCAAACAACAGTTTTTTTGGGAACATTATTGTACCAAATTCCAACGTAGTGGTTTTGGGAATTATGACTAGGGGTGAAGAAACCCAGGGCAAAGACTTCTCCCTTATGTCTCATTTGTTACGATGGAAGAGTTTTTTATGGAAGTGGAAGTAGAAATAGAAGTGGAAGTATAAGTGGAATTGGAGGTGGAAGTGACTTCAAAAATTTGTTTGGTATATCAATGGAAGTGAGATATATTTTTTAATTAAAATGTATATCATTTCAAGTAGAAGACCAAAATACCCTTATCATTATTGTTTTGAAAAAAGAATAATAAAACCCTCCACTTGCAACCCACCATCATCAACCCCCATCCCTGTGACCATCTTACACCTCCATTCTCCACCATTCATTTGAGCCCAGCTAGAATAGTACAATCAACACCCCCGAAAATCATTCATTTGAGCCCAACTGGGTTCAAGGTTAACGTCAGAATATTAAAGCACCATGATAAAAAAAATGAAATTAATGCCTTTGTGACCAGAGACGAGGGGGAAGGCTTCAATGCAAGGTGAAACTGGGTAGTGGACTTTGAGTCAATGAATCTCTACTCCGACGACAACTCCTCGCCGACACTGATAACTTCAAGGACCTTAGCAACGGCTGCGTCACAGGAGACCCAATCATCGACTGCTGGAGATGCGCCCTTAACTGGGCTTCAAATCGCCAAAAGCTAGCCAATCTACGTGGTCATCAGAGTCCAACCCCGTGAATTCAACACCAAGAACACTCTGATTCAGAGTAATCCCAAACGAACCCCGATTTTTCATTGATTCCTATGCGTTTTCATTTCCTTCTTCTGTGTAAAAATTGTAATTCATTGTTTTCATTTTCGGAAACCGGCATGGATTTAGACGAATTCTAATCAATTTTAGAAATGGCTGGTGTGGATGTATGGATATTCATCGATATTGCTCTAGTGGTGGATTGAGGTTGGCAGTAGAGAGGAGGTGAGAATCGGAAGGGCAAAGGTGGAAATAGAACCTTGGAACTGAATATGGAACTTAGTTCCATGGGGTAAGTGATGGAACTGACTTCCAACGTTTTTTATGGAAGTGAGTTCCATCAAGAACCCACTTGCAACACACCAAACAGCTAGAGAGGAGAGTTCCACCTCCACTTCCACTTCCCTCTCCCCAGTTCCACTGAACTAAACGGGGTGTTAGAGAGCAATACGTCACCATATTTGAGGGAATGGCTTGTAGTTACTCTGGTTAGCAAATGACAAGAAGAAACGAGGAGGAAGAGAAGGAACAAGGTAATCCTTATCGGAATAAGCTGAAAGAGCTTCATCATGGAGGTTTTAAAAGATTAATTGGATTATCAGCTCCTTTCAATATATTGTTGGGATGTAAATTTTGAGTATTTGTATTCATAGTTTCCGTCCCACTTAGCCTCTTGGAAGACATAGCGTCAATGAAGAAAGTGGCCCTTCAGTAAGTGTAATTAAGGGTTTATTTTCAAGTCTTTAGTCTTCCTTCATGTGGTATAAATGCTTGCCTAAACAACCCACATCATACGCTGTGTACTATCGAAGACCAAAATGCTTGCATGTGTTTGAGGGGGTTCCTTTGGGTTACTTATCTTGGAAAAAAAAATAAAACTAATTGTTTTAATATATATATATATATTATCATGTGTTGTGGAGAAAATTAAAACTTGTTAGGAAAAAATGTATGGTCTTTTTTATGTTTTTTGTTGCATTCTATCAAACTTGATAACATGCATATATATTGTATATTTTCATTAAAGGAATTATTATATAAATATAATCATTCATATTCACCCATCACTTCACAATTTTGAATGTATTTTTCAAAATAATGTTCAAAACATTATCTTAAACAATTAATCTACTAGTTTGTTCCAGGAACACAAAAAACTAGAGAATAAAATCAACCAAGCCATTGAACATCATTTTAATGTTTCATTACTTTTTGTTGAATTAAATCAGAGAAGAGGCAGAGAACATTTTATTTTCATTAATGACAGTTATATTAATAAAGAAAATCATTATTTTGGTATTTTAGGCTTGCACTTTATTATTTTATATACAATTTTCATAATAATGAATTAAACAATTTTTTTATTTTGTTTTCGTAACTTATTATAAGAAATTCATCCATAGAATTATTCTTAAAAAATAAAAATAGATATGTCACACCCCAAAAATCTAAGGGGTGACTAGCACGGAATACGAGATAACTCACATTCCGTAAGCCTTAAAACATTAAATTGAATGCCTGATATAATAACTATAATTATATATATATACTTTTTATAATTCAATATGCATATTTCATATAAGTCCTATCAACTATATAAGAGTGTTGAGACCTATAAAAATCGCTCATAGAAATTTTAGTATAACTACTACAAAAAACTGCATTCACGTCACCATTTCACGTCTCTTTTTTCAATATGAGATGTAGAAAAAACGCGGTGGCAAATTTGTAATTATGTTAGGTACTTTCAACGTCTCTTTTTAAATAAGAGACGTGGATTCTCCTCCAAAAATTTTAATCCCGCCAAATTAAAATAAAGGCGGGATGTTTGCAGGCAAAAAAAAAAGGCGGGGTATTTTCCACGTCTCATATATTTTATCAGATGTGGATTATATGAGTAACCACGTCTCATATCTGATATGAGACGTGGTTGCTCTTTTTTTTTATTTTTAAATTAGAAACCACGTCTCATATCTGATATGAGACGTGGTTTCTTTTTAGTAACCACGTCTCATATCTGATATGAGACGTGGTTGCTTTTTTTTTTTTTTTAAATTAGAAACCACGTCTCATATCTGATATGAGACGTGGTTGCTTTTTTTTTAAAAAAAATTAGAAACCACGTCTCATATCTGATATGAGACGTGGTTTCTTTTAGTAACCACGTCTCATATCCATATATGAGACGTGGTTACTCTTTAATATAAAAAAAAAAAACCCCTCCCAACCCGCGCAGCAGCTTTCCCTTTCCTCACTTCGTCTTCGCCGTTCTTCTCCATTCTTCATTCTCCATCTTCGCCGGCAAGGAGGTCGGTTAGCACATGCAAGACCGGATTTGGAGTTAGGTAAGTCATCCCAATCACACTCTAGCCTTTGATTTTCAGATTTCGACGAGTTACTGAATCAGATTTCTGCGTCTCGGAAGTCCCTGTTCATTCGTGAACACTTCAGTTACTGAATCAGATGTTTTTTATCCTACTTCCTTCTGTTTATTTCTGTACAAAACATCCTATTTCCCTTTCAGTTGCATCCCTAGCAGATTGGTCGTTTCCCAACCTTTCCATTTAATATAGATTCCTCTGGATTGAAACTGATAATAACTTGTACGTTTGGTGCTTGCTGCTGAAGTCCACGTTTGGTGCTTGCTGCTACTATCTTAAGTTGATAATTGGGAATTTATGGATCTTTTTTTATTCATTCTTTAATCCTGGTAGCTTGTTAGAGTTTGGGAAGTTGCTGAATTCTGGTTTGCTGATCATAAGTTACCATGCCTGATTCTATTTGTGATTGAAATTCTTGTTAAAATCTTGTCTTTGTGGTTGAAGCTAAACAAAGTGTTGTTGGCTGTTAGAGCCTATTTAAACACAGACGTGGGTGAATGGATCTAGCATTTTATTGTATTCTAGTTTAATGCTAATTTTTTTATTTTTATTTTCCATTCTAGTTTACTTTTATAGAATTATTCTATATATTTGATCAGGTATGTTTCAAATTGTATGCTATAACAATTTGAAAGTCTCTTGCAATCTATAATCCTTTGAAGATTAAGGCATTACGCATGTAAATTAAAAATTGGTTTCACAATTTGGGTGTATCATGGGATAACTTCTGATGTGGCCACTGGTATCATCGGTGTGTTTAACATATTTTATTGGAATCCTCATGTGTATAAAGCCTGAATGTTCTAGAGGTGTAATTATGGCTTGATTTTTTTTTCGCATAGAGTTATGACTTGATATTAAGACTGAATGTTCTAGAGGTGTGATTGAACATAACCACTTCTGATTAGATTTTCTTTTTTCTAATAGTCCATTGCATATTAATCAGAGTTGTTTACTGATGCTTTTGGGTGGTGCACTTGCTTTTCCTATGGTAATAGCAAATGTTCCCTTTCCAAGGACATTACATTACAATATTTATTGTTTGACTTTTTGCTTTGCCTCTTAAGCGTTTAGTTATTTCCTCCTATCAAATTGGTTTTGAAGATGGTTCTCCCTTTTGCAGGTATTAACAGAATATGTTCTTGTCTTAGTAACTAGTGCAGTCACAATTACAATAGCTGGGGTTGTTAAGGAGGCTGTCACCATATTTGTATCGTTTTTTTCCTTTTATTTGCCAATTTGTTTGCATGAGCATCTAGTGGCTATCACTCTTTTTATTTTGGTCAGTCTCATATTTTCAAAGCACCTAGTTGAGTTGTCACCTTGTACTTAGGTCATTCATAACTCGTGAATAAAGCTACTCAAGTAGATGGATGCATTATAATTTGATTAGCTTTTAGATTATTGCATTTAGCATTCTGTAATTTCTATGTTGCTGATTTTTAAGTTTGTGTAGGTTGATGTGCTATACTTTCATGATGAATTTACTTGGTTGAAAGGACTTGGTTGAAAATCTCTGCCAACTTTTGTCTTAAAGATTTATCTTAGAGAAGATTTAGTAGGGATTTAGAAGTTGAAAATAACTGTGAATTTCTGTTTTGTTTTATCAATTAGGAATCATATTATATGGATGGGTTCCATTATGTAAGTGTAAACCAACAACGATGCTTGAAGAATTTAAATTTTGGGTCTTTGTTTCTGATTCTTTACATTATCCTAAAATTCTTTTAATGGAATATTCAATGTCACTAATTCTATAACCCTCCTTGATCCTAAATGGTCCAATTGCTTGAGATGTTACCTGGGGTACAAACGTCAGTTTTCTAGTTTAATTGCGCTGTATTGGTGAAATTTGCTGGAAATTTGATTCATAGTCACTAGATTTTTCAGATTTTCTCCTAGCTATATATAAGCTTTTGTCATTTGAAATGTGAAACAAAAGCTTTTGTCATTTATGGTTTCAGGGCTAAGATACCTGATTTGGTGTAGAGGAATCAACCATCCTTTCTTCTCATTTGTTTGCTACTACTGTGAGTTAGATTCTTACTCTTCCTTCATTTTCTTTTTTGTATGTTGTTAATAAAGTTCAGCTTTCTTTTATGGGGGGATGTTATCAAAATTTTTGGAAAGTTACTTTAATTAACTGCTCTATCATCATTAAAATACTTTGAGTTAGTAATGATGTAAAACTGACTTTTGTGGAATGTAGTAAAGGTTTGAATAGAATGGATCGTAGTTGGATGAATAAGTTGAGAACTAGCAAAGAGTATGGACTTGGGGTGGAAGGGTTTCTTGAGTTTGCTAAAAGGAACGCTCGTAGTAAAAGTGGGATGTATTTTTGTCCTTGTGTGAAGTGTATAAATCAAATTCGAAAGAGCATTGATGATATAAGGGATGACCTTATTTGTTACGGGATCAATCTCCGGTACAGAAAATGGGTTTGGCATGGCGAATTAGGAATAACAACGCCTTCTTCAATGTCACAAAGTGTGGGTGTTGTGGATGATGTCAGTGTCGATAAAATGAATGACATGATTAATGATATTGGGGCAGAGTCATTTACACAACTTCCTGAACATGAGAAGTTACGGAGTGAAGCAGAGATACCGTTATTCCCCGGGTGTCGTAAGTATACACGGTTGACCGCTGTGTTGACCTTATTGAATATAAAGGCACGTAATGGATGGGCAGATTCGGGTTTCTCAGAGTTACTTGAAGCTTTGAGTGATATGTTTCCAGACGATAATGTCCTTCCGAATCGAATGTATGAGGCTAAAAAAGTTCTCAACAATATGGGTATGGAGTATAAGAAGATACATGCTTGCCCTAATGACTGTGTACTGTATAGGAATGAATACGAGGGACTAACAGAGTGTCCGGAGTGCAAGACCCCAAGGTATAAAATTAAGAAGGATGCCTGTGGTGATAAGGTAAATAACGGGTCACCTTTGAAGGTGTTGTGGTATCTGCCAATAGTACCGCGGTTCAAACGTTTGTTTGCAAATGCGCAGGAAGCAAAGAATTTGAGATGGCACTGTGATGAGAAAATCTCTGATGGAAGATATCTTCGGCACCCGGCTGATTCTCTTCAATGGAAGAAGATAGATGAAATGTTTCCTGACTTCGGATGTGAGCCAAGGAATCTTCGCCTTGGTCTATGCACTGATGGATTCAACCCTTTCGGAAGTCTAAGTAGCACACATAGTGCTTGGCCAGTTCTCCTAGTCATTTACAACCTACCTCCTTGGTTGTGTACGAAGCGCAAGTACTTAATGCTCTCAATGTTGATTTCGGGGCCAAAACAGCCGGGGAACGACATTGATGTCTACCTGGCGCCTTTGATTGAGGATTTGAAGAAGTTGTGGGAGGAAGGCGTCGATGTGTTTGATGCATACAGGCAAGAGACATTTAACTTGCGCGCTATGATATTCACTACAATAAATGATTTCCCTGCTTATGGAAATCTATCTGGATATAGTGTGAAAGGGCACAGGGCATGTCCTATATGTGAAGCAGACACACACTACCATCAACTCAAGCACGGAAGGAAGACCGTTTATCTCGGTCATCGTCGGTTTCTTGATCGGTATCATCCTTACCGTAAGCTAAAAAAGAATTTTAATGGTTCGCCGGAGCATGGATTGGCACCAAAGGCATTAACTGGGGAAGAAGTTTACGGCCGTGTTGCGAATATCAAAGTGGTATTCGGTAAGAAACAGAAGACTGGGAGTGAGTCTAAGAAACAAAAGACTGGGAGTGAGTCTAACATGTGGAAGAAGAGGTCAATCTTCTTTGACCTACCATATTGGCGCTTTCTTGATGTGAGACACAGTATTGATGTGATGCATGTGGAGAAAAACGTGTGTGATAGTCTTATCGGAACGCTTTTGCACATTCCAGGAAAGACTAAGGACGGGATCAATGCAAGATTAGACTTGGTGGAAATGGGAATAAGACAACGGCTGCATCCAAAAGTAAGTGATAATGGCAAGAGATTTTATATGGAACCAGCTGCTTATACATTGTCTAAACAGGAGAAAAAAAGTCTTTGTGGGTGTTTGCGTGGGATCAAGGTGCCACAGGGCTATTCTTCTAACGTTAGTAGACTTGTGTCTGATGATTTGAAATTGGTGGGAATGAAATCACATGATTACCATATATTAATGCAACAATTATTACCAGTCGCTATAAGAGGCATTATGCAAGATGATGTAAGGAACACCATAACTAGATTGTGTATGTTTTTTAATGCTGTATGCAGCAAAGTTATCGACACTGAGAAATTGGATGAGTTGGAAAAAGAAGGTTACCTTATTCTGACCAAATTAGAGATGCACTTTCCTCCATCCTTCTTTGATATCATGGTCCACTTGATCATTCACTTGGTAAGGGAGATAAGACTATGTGGCCCTGTTTATCTAAGGTGGATGTACCCTTTCGAGCAATTCATGAAAGTCCTAAAAGGATATTCTAAGAACCCCTATCGACCTGAAGCATCCATTGTGGAAAGATATGTGATTGAAGAATCTATGGACTTTTGCAAACCATACTTGAAAGGTGTAGAGGAAATGTCCAGACATGATGACAGGATCGGTAAGGGAAGGGGCCTTAAAGTGAAGAGTATGAAACCTGAAGATGTGTTACAAGCTCACCTATATATTCTAAATAATATGGAAGAAGTGCAACCTTATTTAGATGACCACAAAAGAAGTTTAAGGGACAAGAACCCAAGGAAAAATGACAGACAAATAGCTAATGAGCATAACAAGACATTCATTGAGTGGTTCAAGAAAAATATTACAGAAAAGACCGATGTGTCGGATACAATTAAATGGTTAGCTGAGGGCCCCCGTTTTGAGGTTGTCACATGGAGCGGATATGATATAAATGGGTATTCTTTCTATACAAAAACTAAAGACTATAACAGTACTATGCAAAACAGTGGTGTAAATGTTGTAGCCGAAGCTATGCACTATTCTAGTTCGAAGGATAAAAACCCAAAAGTAGCTTCCATGGCTTATTATGGAGTTATTGAAGAAATATGGGATGTCAGTTACAACAAGTTTAAAGTTCCGCTCTTCAAATGCAAGTGGGTTAGCCAAAACGCAGTTGAGATTGATCGTCAGTTTGGGTTTACCACTGTTGATCTTCAGAGGGTTGCTTACAGTGATGAGCCTTTCATTTTAGCAAGTCAGGCGAAGCAAGTTTTCTATGTGACTGATCCTACAAATCCCCAATTGTCCATAGTCCTACAAAGTAAAAAACAAAAGGATCGTGCTCCAACTTCAAATCTAGATGACACACCACCTTTCTCCTCAAACCCACCCCAACTCTGTGAAATAGAAGTGATAGATGATGATCAATATGCTTTTAGGAATGATCATTGTGAAGGAATATGGGATAATACATAAAGTAAGTACCTTAATGAATAAAAGTTGTTTTTTATTTTTTATATTTTATATTGAAGTTATTTCAATTTTGTAACAGGTAAATGGCAGACAATTCTGGCGATGACTCGTATGAGGATCACTCAAATGATGAAGAGCAACCACATGTCGATCCTCCCGAAGGAAGGCGGGGTAGGGGCTCCACCAAGCTTCCTAAGATCGTTAAGCGGCAAGGAACTAGCAACTTTGAACCCATTCCTATTGATTTTAATGAGGACATGATCCCACTTGGTCCAAACAGGAGCACATTTGCTAGTTACCTCGGATATCTAGCACGAACCAGACTAAGCATACTTATAGATGATTGGAGATTAATACGCAAAGAAACTAAGGACAGAGTCTGGACGGATATTTTGGTATTTTCTAAACCTTTTCTTTAAATTGATTGATGATTTGATTTATTTGTTATAAAATGATTTGATTTATTTGTTATAACAGTTGACTAAGCATTTTAATAATTTGGCAGCAAAACTTCACTGTCCCAAACACTGAGGCATTTAAAAAGCATTGGATGAGGGAAGTACGACATCGATGGAAAGATTTCAAGTCTACTCTTACTAGAGAATATGTTCAAGGACCTAAATGCAATCAAAATCCTTGTCTTATGTGGCCATCTCTTAAACCAGAAGAGTGGCAAAAGTTTAAAGCATCACGGTTAACTGAGGAGTTCCAGGTTTGTCTATTATAACTTTGATTCATATAAACTTTGTTTACTACTTGTTTATTGCATTATACTAACTTTGTTTTCTTTGCATAGGAAAAAAGGAAGAAACAGCAAGAGAAGCAAAAGCTAAATGTGTATCCACACACAATGTCTCGTGGAGGTTATTTGTGGTTAGAACAAAAAATGGTTAGGGAACATTTGGAAGCAATGGAGGAAGCAGCAAAATCAGACCCTAACATTGTTGTAGAACCTCCCCCACCTATTCCACGTCACAAAAAATTTGTGGAAGGAAGGAAGAAGAGTGGAGGGAAATTTGCAAGCCCTGCAGCGGAAAAAATTGCTCAAAAAATTGTAAGTTCTCTGTTAATGTTTAATAAATTGTATTACTAACTTTCTCTTCTAAACAAGACCAAATAATTTTTTTCATGTAACTTATAGGATGAACTTGAAGAGCAAAGTTCCCAAGGGTCCTTCTCCAATACCGGTAGGATGGACATTCTTGCTACAGCAATTGGGAAGCCTGATCCCCCTGGACGAGTTAGAGGCGAGTATGGGACAGTTGGTTTGAAAAAATATTTTGGTCGTTCTCGAAGCACTGTCCAGTATGAACCAAGTCAGGAATTTGTGGCAAAGCTCTCAGAAACAATCCGAGATCAGGTGATACAACAAGTTCGGGGTGAGATGATGAGCATGATGCAGCCTGGTGTTTCACCACGACATGTGAGTATCGAATATTGTCTATGAATTAGCATATATTTTATCTTTCAATGAGCTTATTATCTCTATAATTTCGCAAACACTGTAGGAATCCCCTGGCTTTCGAAGCACAAAGAGCAGTTGCACTGTGCCGATCGATCCCCCTGGTCCTAGCTCAATAGATGAGGGACAACCTTGCTTTCTCCATTTGGATGACCCAACGCTGCGACCAGTTGCCAAAGCTACTCAGTACCCAAGGGCCTCAACCATCCATAATATAGCCATTCTAGAGGACCAAGTTAAGGTATCTGTTGTATTTGTTGTAGAAGGAGAGGAGTCTACAGAAGTTCCGTTTCCTACCACAGAGGTCACTAAGTTAGACGAAGCAGCGGGGACTTTCATTTTATGGTTTAGGCGACTTGTCTTTGATGCACCAATCACAACCCCTCTGGGTGATGATGGCAATGTCAATGCCTCGCTGGCACTCCTGCGCAGCTTTGTTGCTTCCCTGCCTAACAAGATCAATTTCAAAATGGATCCAGGAGTCGTGGGACCTGATAAGACATATCCCTTTGGACTTGGGCGAAATGATGTCGTAGCATTTTTGACTATGAATAATTTGGACCTTGGATGGATGGAACTTGCAATTCAGTTAAGTTTTTTTTCGAGTCATTTTTACCTTTCATTTATGTACCAATATAATCATATGATCTAATTCAAGTTCTATTTTAGGTACTTTCACTTGAAGTGCTGTAACGAGGGCTTCACGGAGTACGCATTCCTAAGTCCAATGTCATTGTTAAGGAACACAACCTCCAAGGAAAAGGAAGCAATTGAGGAACACAACAATATTATGGAGGCCTATGTGGGGTTTCAAATTTCACATTGCAGAAAACGATGTTATTTCGCACCAATCCTTGATAGGTAAGTTTGTTCACTATACGTACCATTTAAGTTTGTTCTGCCTCTTCTGAATTTCAGAGTAACTGTTTGCTCATGTGTTAAAATCTGCTAGGCAAATTTCATTTGAAATCTGACTCGGTGGTTCTGTTGTATGTCTACAATCTATTTCCTGCTGTCATATTTGCATTTTTGCTGCTGACTTGTTTGACCAAAAGCTTTGCCATCATGTTTTATGTAGTGACTGAGATTTTTGTCTCTATATTGCTGCTTGGTGAATTTGAGAAGCCTGATTTTATTTTGACCTCTAAATGCACACTCTAATTTATGAGCATCTTTGGTAAATTTAATTCTGTGGTTCAGGGGACATTGGAGTTTATGTGTTATCTGCCCTGGAGAACACCATATTTATTGGTTTGATTCCTTAGCTCATGGGCCACCCGTTTTGTATAAAAAGATTTTCACCAAGTAAGCCTGTTAATATTTTGAATTAGTAAAATATGATCATAAGTAAATTATTAGCATAGTTCTTATTTTAGTTTCATTGTAGGGCCATATTGCATTGGCATATCACATTACATACACGCCGTGGAGCTAATCAAAAAATTGAGATTGTTAGGCCTACAGTAAGTCATTTAGATTGTATTTATTTAAATGTCAATCAATAATATCTTGAACATTAGTAAATTATTTTCATATGTTCTAATTATTTTTGTATGATTTACAGTGCCCTCAACAACCTGGCAATACAGAATGTGGGTACTATGTAATTCGATATGTGTATGACATACTTATGAGTGGACTTAATGAGGGTTTGTCTAATGTATGTTTCATTCTTATCATTACTATTGCATTTCCTAATTCAATTGTTTGCTTCACTTATTAATTACAACTAACTAATTGATGTTTTATCGCTTATATGGTGTAGATTTATGATGGGGAAGAGCCTTTTGATCAAGATGCAATTGATGAAATTCGGGATAAGTTATCTGCCATGTTTCTTCAACATTATATGGATTAGAAATTAGAACTTACTTGTTTTAAACTGTATGACGCAGCTAGTATATATAGTGCAGATGTATATAGATAATATTTTTTGGTGAATTCTGTCAATTTGTGGCAATTTGGATATGAATCAATTCGGATCTGTATATAGTGCAAATGTATATACCTGGATGGAAATATTAAAAAAAATATTCAGCCACTTTCCACGTCTCTTTTCTATTGTGAGACGTGGAAAGTGTTGCACTGGGCCACTTTCCACATCTCCCTTATGAAAAAGAGACGTGGAAAGTGGAATTTTCCACGTCTCTTTTCTATTGTGAGACGTGGAAAGTGTGCCCAGGGCCACTTTCCACGTCTCTTTTCTATTATGAGACGTGGAAAGTGTTGCACTGGGCCACTTTCCACGTCTCCCTTATGAAAAAGAGACGTGGAAAATGCCACTTTCCACGTCTCTTTTCTATTGTGAGATGTGGAAAGTGTGCCCAGGGCCACTTTCCACGTCTCATTTATGGAAAAGAGACGTGGAAAGTGAGACTTTCCACGTCTCATATTAAAATATGAGACGTGGAAAAGTTCCACTTTCCACGTCTCATATTAAAAAAGAGACGTGGAAAGTGAGACTTTCCACGACTCCCCAATCCACGTCCCAGCAAAAAGAGACGTGAAAAGTCCAAAATAAGAGACGTGAAAAGTGTTTTTTCTAGTTTCTATAAGAGAGCATCCCAAAATTTCTACAATAATTTACAATTCAAAACAACATTTGGTTTGAAGTTCAACTCCACCACAACAACCACATATAATCCAAAATACAAGAGAGGATATAGATCCTACCTATAAATTACGTGGAGCAGCTAACTCTCAGATATAATATATGAATTTAGAGTTATAATTAGATAGGGTAGCAGTTTCAACATAGGTTTGCAGGCTGTCAAACGGCCAGGCGGCTCTTCACCATTAGGCTGGTATTACATGATCATTAATACTATCTGAGATTAAAACAATTTTTCCAGTGAATAATGTAACATTAATGAATTTTAATGAAAGTCTAAGGAAATATTTAATAGAATTAACCTTGAATGACAAGGCATGATGCTATCTATTAATTTCTAAACTATACCATTGTAACTATAGCTACAACAATATGTAAGATCAGTAATCGAGTAAAACAATGTGGTAATAAAATTGTTTTAGTAGAACCAATTTGAAACATCAAAACTCTGATATGATTTTTTTCATAGGACTTCAACAGAATGCAAACAAGCATGGACACAAAGTCTACGAGGGTAACTAACCAAGCACGGCGAGGCCACGAAACCAAGCATGGAGACACTGTCAACGAGGGTAAGTAACCAAGCGTGGCTCGAAGCCATGATAAAGCATAGGTACAAGACCCACAAATAACAAGTGTGAGAACGAATCCCACGATTATCAAGCATGATTATCGTGCCCACGAAAGTCAAGCGAGCTCGAGGTTAACCATGGTGCACCAAGGACTAACAGTGCTGCTGTTAGTAACCAGCGTTCTGTATTCAATCCTCTCAAGCAAAACTGTTTCAACCATGCTTAAGGTCAATCTATCCTTAACAAACAAATATCTTCTTTCAACTATAAACTCTATATATCAAGTGATTCCAACATGAATATTTACAAGAACATCTCATATTTTCTTTCAACTATAAAACATAAATGTTTTGTAAAATAAAAATGACAAATAACATTAAGCTATTGTCATTTGCCCATTATTGACTTAATATCAATGCAAGTAAGAGATTGTAATAATATGAATAGCTATCCATGGTGAAATCATACCTAAGAAATACAATCACTAAATTTAATTTTAAATATAACAAACAATACAATTGTCATCTATATAAATTAGAATGGGACGTTATTCACTTACTTGCTGCGGTCTTAAACATTAACTTACTTAGCTTAATTTAGCTCTTAATCATGTCCATCCTTCAATTCTCTAATGTCAAAACATTGTTGTTATCCCTCTAATAAGCTTCATAAAACCAAAATCCTTCATTGTTGTTATCTCGTAACCACTCTTATTAGTCTAACTTAGAACTCACGTTCTCAAATCATTTAACAAACTCTTTCACAGTTCAAGAAACAAATCGAAAATCCATAAGGTAAAATGTCATAATAATTTTAATCAACAATACACTATCAAATTTCATTTCTCAATTCCATAGAATTAGTTTCTTAGACAATTTATCAACTAATTCATAAGTGCTTCAAAGTTGAACCCAAGTTATGTAGAGTTAATTCTTCAAATTCCAAATCATCTCTTTCAATCAATATATCAGCTATTTTACCCATGTGTGTCTCAACTCTATCACAGATGAACAAGGATTCCTTGTGAGAGTTAAGTAGAGATAACAATGACAATAAATATATAACATCAGAAAACAGCAAAACTACATAAATTTCTTGGAAATATAGTTTTCAATCTTGTTATACATGCACTACTATAGAAATAATCTATTGCTACGCAACAATAGCGGCGCTTATATTTATAAATGCCGCTATAGGGTAGCATTTCACCTATAACAGCGCTTATTCTCATAAGCTCCGGCACAGGTTTTTACCTATCTCGGTGCGTCTTTTTTTCATATTTTTTTTTATTCTTTAAAACATATCCCAGCACTTTAATTTATAAGCGCCGAAATAGGATTTACATTTTAAAAAGAAAAAAATAAGCCTATACCGGTTCTTATATTCTTAAGCACCGATATAGTTTTGTTACTTTTTTATTTTTAATTTTTTTTTGTTTGCTAAAACCTATAAGCGCCGGGATAGGGTTTACATTACTCTTAAAAAAAAGCCTATACTGGCGCTTATATTCTTAAGCGCCAATATAGTTTTGTTATTTTTTTATTATTTTTTTTTTTGCTAAAACCTATCTCGACGCATTTATTTATAAGCGTTGAGATAGGGTTTACAGTTTTTTTAAAAAATAAACCTATATTGGCGTTTATCTTCTTAAGCATCGGTATAGTGTTATTACTTTCTTGATTTTTTTTTGAAAACCTAACCCAGTGCTTTCATTTACAAGCGTTGGGATGGGTTTATTCAATATTTTCAAAATTCTTTTTTTGAACCTATACAGGCGCTTTTGGTTATAAGCGCCGGGACATGCACTAAAATTTCCCTCCCACGTGCCTTTTTCCCTCTCATTTCCCCTTTTCCCCTCTCATCTTTTAGCCCTAGCTCGTTCTCTCTTGTCTCACTTTAACAGTACTTCCCTTCGTCTCCACCGCCGTTCAGCCCCATTCTTGGCTTCTCCACCGCTGTTTGTCGTTCAGCCCCATTCTTGTCATTCGTCGTTCAGCCACACCGCAGCTCTCTCCTTCCTCCCTCCAAGCTCTCATTGTTGCCTTCTCGTTCAGCCCCATTGGTTCTTCTCCCTCTTCATTTTATTTGCTTCATGTCGATAGTGAGAGAGGGGAAACCTCAACCAGTTTCTTTCCTTGTCTGCTTCTTGAAGCCACTTTAGATTTCACTCATTATCCTGGTGAACACTCTTCTCTCTCTCTCTCTCTCTTTTTACTTCACCCTTGATTTTTTTTGACAAAATCAACGAGAAAAGGGGGAATATGAAATCCTTCACCCCTAATCTGTACTATTTTTTCCTGTCTGAACTTTTTTTTTTAAAAAAAAAGAATCAGTTGAGTGTTGGGACAAGATAGTAATTTGTTTCAGTTTGAGTCTGTCACATTTCACTTGCTACTTAGTTGAGCAGGAACTATAATTTTTTGTTTTAAATTTTGAATTTTGCTAGAAATATAACATCGTGCATTCTCAGTATATAGGAAATTCAGCTTCAGGGTTAAAGAGAATTGATCAATAATTTACTTGCCTCAGTTATTTGATACGTGAGAGCTTTTTTTATTCTCTGTTTTTGTTTTATATTGTTATTTTGTTGGCTTTTTCTATAATACATGTCTATAATGTTTGTCAAGATGTTTATAATGTTTATGATTCTGAATTGGCTTCAATTCATTCTTAATTCATGTATTATAGCTTCCCACTATTATTTGGGGTATCTCTGGATCCATTTTTGTAGGTCACCAAGAAATTGACACCAAGAAAGGCGAAGGGGTCTCTCCAATCTTCTCTCTGTAAGATTTACATTCCTTTTCTCAAAAGTTTTGAATGATTAGTGAGTTGTTTATGGTGTTGAGTTGTTAGATTTGTAGTATGTGGGCATAGTGATTGCTCATGAGTTAAATTATGCATATGAGATGTTACACATATTTGCTACAAGTGACAATTAATAGTATGTGGGTATAGTGATTGCTCTGTGAATTCTGTTGTTGTGAATTGTGGAAAATTATTGAGTTGATGCTTAGTAAAAGTGAGGGCCTTGAGCTTGGGAACGTTCATTTTTTAACCGTTATGCTGCCAAATTTTTTTTTTAAATAGTCAAATTCTTGTGTTCAATCTCCTTCCTTGTCATAAAAAAGTATAATTCTTATGTTCAACAAATTATGGAATTTAATTCTTAGGATTTAGAACTAAGCTTTTTAGTTTGTTTGTTCCAATATATGAATAAAGAGTAGTATGAAGGATTTTGTGCAGGAGTTTCCAATTCTTGCTGAAATTCTTGTTCAAAAGTTGTAATTGGTAACAATTTGTTGTTTATGGTTTGAAAAAGCCCAAGAATTGATGACTTGTTTATTTATGTTGTACGGATTTCAAGAAGTATTTGAATACTACACATTCTTCATCAAAAACAAAGTAAAAGAAGTCATTTAGGTATCTAAATTTTATGTTGGGTGATAAGACAAAACTATGTGATCTTTTATTTTGCTTGTAAGAATTTTTTCCTTTGTCGAACTATATATGCTCTGTGAATTTTGTTGTGGTGGGCTGTGAAAATATATTGAGTTGCTGATTATATAGTTGGCTATCCATTTTCATATTAAAAGTGAACCGCCTTGAGCCTGGGAACGTTCATGTCTTAGCCGTTATGCTACCGATTTTTTCTTTAAAAAAATAGGGGTAACATTGTAAGTTAGTCATATACATCTTACCGCCACTTTCCTTTGGTAGGTTCACTACTACAAAACAGGGTTTTCACGTCACAAATTTTGGACTTTTCACATCACTTTTTGGTGTGACATAAATTCAAGTGACGTGGAAAATTGGATTTTTAACGTCACACCGAAAAGTGACGTGAAAAGTCATCTTTTTCACGTCACAAATTACAAAAATTGTGACGTTGTTTGTCCAAAATTAGATTATATTGATAAAGATATGACAGAGAAACCACGTCACATTTTACAAATTTGTGACATGGTTTTAAGAAACCATGTCACACATTACCAATTTGTGACGTGGTTTCAAGAAACCACATCACACATTTATAAAATGTGACGTGGTTTCTTGAAACCACGTCACATATTGTGTAATGTGTGACATGGTTTCTTGAAACCATGTCACAAATTTGTAAAATGTGACGTGGTTAGTTTTTTTTTTCAAAAAAAAAACGATGGTTTAATTAACTTCTTTTGGTTTCCCAATCTGTATTCATTGCAAATGTCACAGAAATAAATATAATGCAAATCAACACTATACATTATCCACACAACATGTGTTCATAGTTATATTATAACTAAATCAAACTAAACATATATATATCCACACAAAAAATTCCATGTTTACACAACAAAGACATTGTAAATTTTATAAGATAAAAATGAACAATTTCCAAATTAGTATGAACATTCCAAAAATGACATGTTTCATAATACATCTAACAAAATTATACTTTACTAACCCATAAATAATCTCCATTCTCGTTATAATAACTCAAAGAGATTTTCAATGCATAATACCTTGAAAGGAACACACAATCAGTTTTGCAGAACAACTCATTTTATCCAAGAAAGTTATGATTTGCCTCACACTTTCTTGAACTTTTTAAAATAAAAGGTTGCTTATAAATAATCTATTCTAATTGATTTTTCCTTATTCTTAATGATTAATAACTTCAGGAATCATTCTCTTCTACAGTCATAATCAATCATAATCAAGCTTGACACTTTAACACTATGAAACAAAGTTTCCTTTAATTTAAAATTTCTCAAGATAAGTTTTCATGATATTTTTCTTGCCACAATTAAATCAGTCTAAAATATAATTTAATAGCTAGGAATTTAATTACATAAAATGAGCTTTTAACTATTCATTCCTTCAAGGCCATATACTTGTTCCACACTCAATTTAACCCAAGGTACACTCATAACCATCCAGGATATTAAATATATTTAGCACACCTAAAATTCAAGTAAGCAATACTAGTTTATTAAATCTCGATAATGCTTATTATTTGTCTCTCATCCATTACATCAAACACCTTGTAGGCACTTAGGATTAACTTGTAACACAACAACCCTAATATATAAACTACAAACAGCAAAAATGAATATGCCTTTAGGTATCAATTAAATGTCCTAGAGTACCTAAAAATCAATTTCCTTACCATAGTTAATATTAATTCCTTTTTGCGTCTATAATAAATTTATTAGCCTAAATTCCAATAAACTAACATTATAACTCCTTTTATTTCCCTAAATCAGCAATAATCTAAGAGCAAAGGAAAAACTTGGGCTGACCACACACATAACAAATCATAAAGAAATTAATGAAGGAAGGAAAAGAATGGAACACCTAAACCCATGTCAGCAATGGACAGTTAAAGAGGAATTAAAATACACCTTCATTCCACTGTGCAAGCATCAGTAAGGAAAAGTTACAGACATACCTAAGCTTTCACAAAATCTTAACCAACTCCTCAAAATCTTTCACAAAACTCATTAACCAAAGCTTAAACTTGTTTTTGACCGGTTTAGAAGCTTCAAAATTCCCTAGCACCCAGATCGATCCTCGCACAAAATCGCTCAAACCGAAGGAGTTAAGGGTAGAAATAGGAAAGAGGAAAGTCACCTGAACTCAACCCAGTACTTGCATGTGCCGTCGAAGCTCCATGCCGCCGTGAATCGCCGTCGTTGAGGGGGGGAAGTTGGGGGGCTGGGGGGAGCTGTGGGGGGGGGAAGCTGGGGGGCTTGAGGGATTTGGAGGGAGCTAAGGGTGCGGGATCTGAAATATTGGGGGTGTGGGGGTGGAAAGTGTTTCAATTTAAAAAACAATTTCTGTGACTTTCAACGTCACACTTTATTAAAGTGTGACGTTAAAAGTCACAGAAATTTTTTAAAAAAAATATTTAAAAAAAAATTCGTGACTTTCCATGTCACACTTAATCTAAGTGTGACATGGAAAGTCACCAATTTTTTTTTTAATTTTTTTTTTAAAAATTCGTGACTTTCAACGTCACACTTAATTTTAAGTGACAAATATTTATGTTATGTATGAGTAAAATGTTTCATCTGCATTTATCAAGTCAAGGTGATTATCCACTAAAGTGACAAATATTTATGTTATGTATGAGTAAAATGTTTCATGGTCTGAGGACGAACCACAAAAAACTCTTGGATCTACGCCCTCTTTTGCAATTCACGACTTTCAAGCCTTGAGACAGTCTGTATTTTGAATTGTGGTTATCACTATCATTCCTTCCCAGTTGAATCATTGTTTTCTGTTGAAATAATAGTTATGACTTATGAATGCTTCGTATGCAGAGAAGTTATACCATATACCTCCACTGAGTGTTATTTTTTTGGCTGTATATGCCGTGCCCTAATTGTGGAAATCAATTTCAGGTCTTCAAGTAAGATTTGCTTAGAATATACTATTTAAGCTTAGAGATGATTCTTTTCAAAAAAGTTTCCAAGGATCCTTTTGTATGATTGTTTTTTGTTTATCTGATGCAGATCCACTATAAATGAAGAATTGCAGCTGTGTCCTTTCTGCGGTCAACCTTTTTCTGGTAAGATTTGTTTGGTTCCTTGCTTCTCGTAGAATGTGAGCAATAATTATAAAGTAAGAAATAGTTGAAACCTAGCATGATTATTACTCTTTTACTCCACTAATGACAACATGCAATCTCTATGAAAGCATTCCTATCTGTCTTTAACTGCAACTTCTGTTATAAAAGAAGATGTGTGTATGATGTGTGCTGCCTTGTCCAAGTATGCGTGTCCCATGTTAATGATAGTGCTAAATCATAAAGCACCAGTTTTAGATTATAATTTTATCTTGCCCAAATTTGTTGCTATTTTGTATAATCATTAGAAATGTTGGCATCGAATATTTATTTCATAGAAATGGATAATCGTTAGACCATGTGCATGCAGTGTACATAGGATATTGAAGAAAATGAAAGGAAGGATACAACTTGTAATTATAACCAGCAGGTGGCCTGCATGTACCAAGCATAGAAAGTAAAAGGACCCAAAAAAACGAAACCTTACATGTGGATGCTTTCAATAACCAAACTAACAATGCTTTAAAATTTAATCATATTCAAATATTATTTTGAAGTCTTATCTTGTAGTCTCTCAAATATAGTACCTTTTAAGAAATATATGTGAGGAGACAATGAAGTGGTTGAAAAAGACAGGAATCTCAAATTGTTTGAGAGTTGTTTTGTAATATAACACTACAGGAAAATGGGTATCTAGCAGCAGCAGCAGTCAAAACTGCTAGTAAATGTTCTATTAACTGCTGGTTTAACATTCTTAGTTGCCACTGTCATAACCAAGAGCTTTGCTATATGCCTATTGGGATGAGTGATCCAGCAGATAAGTTAACTAACAGCACATATCTTCACGCATGATTTTGCTAAACTTTATGTTTACTAACCAATTTTATATTTGAATCTCTAGAGTAAACTTCAAGGCCATGGCAGGCCCCATATTTTATAGCGTGACTGTGTGTCCCACATCTCTGTCTCTCTTTACATTTTACCTAAAGTAGGCTTTTGGAATGTAACTTTTTATTGTTAATTTCCTCTTATGAATGTAACTATAAATGATGCTGCGAAGGAAAAGAGAAAAGAAACGGCCAGTAAGCATATCTAGTGACATTCATAAATGCTGCCAGAGAGTAAAAGGAAACAGTGTCACTAAATTTAATTTTTGTAAACAATCACAAGTGTTAACGTTGACACACCATGAATATGCTCAAGTGTGAAACAAAACAGACCACAACTTTTAAAAAGAATTTGCTAAACTGCAAGAATCAATTTGCCCCCAACTTTTGTAAATCACATTTTCCCAGTTTTCTTAACGAGGAATTAAAGAAATCAATTGAAATGGGCATATTTCTTATTGTTGAATAAGCTTACTTTTTTATATCAGTTGTTGGGAATGAGTTCGTGAAGGACTCTGTGAAGTTTTCAAACCATTCTACAACATTGGGACAGGCATTCAATGACTTTACCCGTTTCAGAAATGGTATTCTTCCCAACCATAGGATGAAGGACTCTGGTGGAGCGATTGATATTGAAGCAGAGATAAAATATATTCGGCCATGTGAAGGTGAATATATTTTCATGTAGGATTTGTTTGGTTGCTTGCTTCTCGAAGAATGTGAGCAATGCAAAGTTTTCTTCCTGATAGATGTTTGGATAACCTAAGTTAACTAACCTATCTATTTTGATCTGCATGCAAGTCATTCATCCAAATTCATAACACGCACATGATTAAATGCAATCAACAGAAGCTAAGTTAGGAGAACTTCAATTTTCTGTTTACAGCAATTTGGGATTCAATTATGACAAATATAGATACTAGGGCAATTTGCATGCACATACATTAGACACTAAATTATGTTGTGAATTCTATGGCCATGAGTATTTAGAACTATATTTTGATGCCTATTGTTTGAAATTTGGAATCCCAAATCTTCTTGAGATTTGACGGGAATATTCTATGGATCCTTTGGCCTGTTAATACAAAATCCATATAGTGATGAGGGGCTTGTTTCACACAGTCTGACCTTGTATGAAATTGGAGCCTAATGTCTTCTTCCTGCATTGCATATTTTTTTTCATCACCTCTTAATCCTTATATGGTTTCGTTCTGCTGCAGGAAAAGTCTCATTGGATGGTGAAGGGGCTTTTTCTTGGTTTTTTTTCTTCAATAAAATTGTGGGGGAGGATTGAGAATGTATGTTGCTATAACAATAAGGAGAAACAGAGCTGTGACAGAAGTTGGACGGATTAAAATGAACGCTGGATTTCGTCGCACACTACCAACTCAAGTGTGTCAGGTGAATAACTCATTTACTTCCTTTTATTGGGTTTCCAAGGATGAATGGATTTTGTAAAGTTTGTGTGGCATATGACTTTCCTTTTTATATATCAGAATTTGTATGGGAAATTTTTCAGCCACCAACAGTGGATATTATGCTATAGAGATTATCCATGTTTCATACTTTTAAAACTCCAAAGGCTGAGCTAGCTTGGATATCTCTTTTTTGTTATAATGGCTTTAGAAAGTAACATGTAATGTTGGATAAGGTTCTGAAACATATAGCCTAATGTCAAGTTTAAGTTTATTTTGGTTGTATAATTTGACATTAGCATAGTAGGTTTAAGTTTATTTTGGTTTAAACTAATTGATGTTTTATTGCTTATATGGTGCAGATTTTTTTATGGGGAAGAGTTCTTTGATCAAAATGCAATCGATAAAATTTGGGATAAGTTAGCTGCTAGGTTTCTTCAACATTATATGGATTAGAAATTAGAGAGAACTTGTTTTGACTGTATGACATGAATCTATATGTGATGTATGTAGACAACATTTTTTGGTGAATTCTGTCTATTCAGGTATGTTTGTAGCAATTTGGACATTGTATGTAAGCTTAATTGTAAAGTGTGGATGGGATATGACTAACCTGGGTGAAAATATTTTTTTTAAAAAAATAATATTCCACGTCACTTTTTAAATGTGAGACATAGAATGTGCCACTTTCCACGTCTCATATTTAAAATGAGACATGGAAAGTTTGCACTAGTCACTTTCCACATCTCCTTTTTAATGTGAGAAATGGAAAGTGGCACATTCCACGTCTCACATTTAAATGTGAGACATGGAAAAGTGATCAGTGCCAACTTTCCACGTCTCATTTTAAATGTGAGACATTGAAAGTTGGCACTGGTCACTTTCCACGTCTCAAATTTTAAAAGGACACGTGAAAAGACAAAAAAAAGGCTTTAAAAGTGTTTTATGTAGTGATGCGACTGGATCATTGTAAGAAAATGTTTACATGGAACATCGGAGGTTCTCGCGGTCAACATATCGTTGGCGACGGTGGAAAAAGGCATTTAACGGCAGCTCAGAAGAAGGTAGGCCACCGAAGATATTGACCGGAGATAATGTTTTTGAAAAGGTGAAGGCGTTGGAGAATGATTTTGGCAAGCCTTTTGCCAAAAATATGTTAACAAGTGGTTGGAAGAAGAGGTCCATATTCTGTGAACTCCCGTATTTGAAGTCCTTATATGTTTGACACTTTCTTGATGTGATGCATATTTAAAAAAACATCTGTGATAACCTAATTGGCACGTTGCTAAATATGCAAGGGAAAAGTAAGGACGGTGTCAATTCAAGGTTAGATATGCTCAAGTTGGTAATAAGACAAGAGTTAGCACCAATTGAGAGAGGATACCACACTTATTTACCTCCAGCATCTTATACCCTTTCGAGGAAAGAGAAGAGATCATTCTATGAGTTTCTAAATGGAATCGAAGTTCCAGAAGGCTACTCTTCAAATGTAAAGAACCTTGTATCCATGAAAGAGTTCAAGTTGAAGAACCTTAAATCTCATGATTGTCATGTCTTAATGCAAAATTTCTTACCGGTTGGCATACGCAGCATTTGACCCAAGAAAATGCGGAGCATGATCACGAGACTATATATGTTCTTCAAGCTCATTTGTAGAAAAGTGGTTGATACAACAAAGTTGTAAAATTTGTAAAGGCAGATCGTTTGTATCTTGTGCGAACTTGAAATGTATTTCCTTTTTCATTCTTGACATCATGGTTCATCTTTCAGTACACATGGTCAAAGAGGTTCAACTGTGCGGCCCAGTCTATTAGAGATGGATGTACCCAATTGAGCAGTTCATGAAAGTTTTAAAGGGTATGTTAAAAATAGATATCGACCAGTGATTTGTGTGCCGATTACTTATCAAATATTGAACCTATTGGTTTGCTAAAATCTCATCACGACAAGCGATTAACGGGGAAAGGAATAAGTGGGTTCAAGTTATTATGCACTTCGAATGTTAAAAGGGAGCTGGCTTACTTGTATATTCTTCACAACACTCGTGAGGTTGAACCATTCATTGAAGAACACAAAAAACTTCTTCGGGACATACACGGTGATAGAAATGAGAGTTTCATTACAAATGAGCACAACAAACATTTCATTAGATGGTTCAATGCACACATTTGTCAGCAGGTTGAGCTTAATGCTGAATCAGTTTGTGAAATATTGTTCTAGCCATCGAATGAACCGGCTTTGCATGCATTTTCTTACACCGACTATGCAATCATTAGTTACACATTCTATACAAAAGGTCAGGATGAAAAAAGCACAATGCATAATAGTGGAGTCGCAATTGTTGCCAGGGCATGGCATATATCCAGTGCAAGATGTACAAATCCCGTCTATGTGCAGATGTCATACTTTGATGTGATTAATTGCATTTGGGAGTTAGATTACATCATGTTCAGAGTTTCTGTGTTTCGTTGTCAATGGGTTAACAATCATAATGGACTAAGGTTAGATGAATTTGGGTTTATATCGGTCGACCTTTCTAAAGTTAGATATAAAGATGATCCTTACATTCTATCGTCTCAAGCAGCACAACTGTTTTATATTGCAAATCCTTCTAAGAAGAATTGGTCAGTTGTCATGCAATCGAACAAAAATTATGCTGAACAAGTTAATGATGAAAGTAGTAATGAAGATATGAATATGATAGAAGATGATCATTCCTTTGAGACATTACTGTTAGAAGACTTTGATGCAGATGGATATGACGACGAAGATGAGCCTATTTATGTTAGGCGTGATCATGAAGAAGGCATTTGGGTTAACACAACCCTAAATCCAACAAAAAAGAGGAAGCAAACAATTTTGGATAATATAATAAGGAGGAAAAAGTGAAGAATGCCATCATACTGATTTAAGTTTGTATGTATTTTCTTTTTTTTACTATGAATTATTTCATTATATGCATATGCACTAAAATCATATCTTGTTTAATTATTTTACAGGATAATGGATCCCGACCTACACGAGGAGGAAGAAGCACAACCGAGTGCCCAGGTAGAAGCTGCAGAACAACCAGATCCAATCTCTATAGCCCAAGAAATGGAGCAACAGGCTACAGAGGATGTACAACAATAAATAGTGACTAAGAAACCAGTAGAAACAGTAGTTGAGCAATCTGAGGTTCCAACAGAAAAACTTGCAGAATTAGTAGAACTTGAGAATTAGGAGGTCAAGCAACCTAAAGATCAAATGGAAGTTGCTCAGGAAGAAGAACCTGCAGAACAACTAGAGAGTGTTCTAGCAGGAATTCATGAAGAAGTAAGGATACTTCAGGAAGAAAAGCTCAAAGTACCTGAAGAAGTACCTGAAGCAGCAATTGCTAAACCTGCTGAGATACCTGATGAGACCTAAGTTCTTATTGCAGAGCCGGTTGGTGAAACTCTAGAAAAATCTAAAGTCTCTACTGCAATGCCCTTTGGTGAGCCTCAAGCTATAATGGAAGAAAGAACAGTGGAGGGTCAGGCTGAAGAAGAAAGATCACCAACAGAGACAACAGGCCAGTTCCTTGAAAGTTTAGATGAGAAAGGAAAAGGGGTAGCCAAGCCTGATGAAGGGGCCAAGAAGAAGGGAAAGGCAGTCAAGAAAACTCAGTCCAAAAAGAAGCCTACACCCAAGCCCAAAAATAAGCCAGCTCCTAAGAAGAAGCCCCAGAAAAGGAAGAAGGAAACTGGGTCTGAGGAATATGAGGGAGAAACCACAACACAATTCATAATCTCTCCTAGGCCTGCAAAGATGACTACAAGAAGTATGGCGAAGGATAAGGCAAAGCAAGTAGCAGTAGTAGAGGTAGCAGAGGAATAAACAGAAAAGGAAGTGCCTCAGCTGATGAAGAGGAATACAGGTCCCAGGCTACCAAGGGGTCCAGTTCAGAAAAAGAGAAGGGCAGCTCAAGTTGTGCAGGAGTCTTTTAGGTCTGAGAGGACCATATCAGACAGAGCCTCATCTCCTTCCAGTGAACCCCCTGAAGAATCATCCCCAGAACTTCAAGCGTCCAGCAAATCTTCCTCTAGAGTTTAAGCCTTAGAACCAAACCTTAGGATCATGCATCTCTCATCACTAATATCTATATGCATCATTTTTATGTTTTTGCAACTTTCATATCTGTATATGTTATGATTCTGCACATGTACTTGTTATCTTCATATATCTGCTTCATGTTTGATTTACTATATACTACATTATGAGTTTCTGAAACATCTGAATAAGTTGTCTTGCTCATCTCATGATCTCTTGAAAATTTTCAAAATATCTTGACAACTAAGCTAAGTATGTTTTGCATCATCAAAAAGGGGTAGAATGTTAAATCTCAAATTTTTGATGATAACTAAACATGATTTAGGCTTAGGATATAGAAATTATGGACTTGTTAAGATAGAAAAAATTTTAAGTCAAATTTTAAAATTATGAGAACAACAATCGATGGCTTGCAGAGACCATCGATTGAACCCATGTGTCAGCACTCGATGAAATATCAATTGTTTATCGATTGCCTGTGATCAATCGATAGACAATTAGTTCAATCGATTACTCACTGCACCAATCGAGTAAACCAAGTTGAGAACAATCGATTGAGAACATAGCCATTGATCGATCATAAACAATCTAAAAGCAATCGGTTGTTACTCAAGTTTAAAGAAAGTGGAAGCCATCGATAGAAGAATGGGCAATCAATTGACCTATAGCAATCACTGGGAAACTTGAGCCATCATTGTTGTACTTATATTTTGATCGATAAACTGACATATTCATCAAGTATACAGGGCAATCTGAAAGCCATCAATTGATGACTGAAGAGATCAATCGATTGACAACTTGCCATCGATTGCTAAACTCAAGATTTCAAAACTAAATTACTTCTCTTATGCTTCTTTTGCCTTGTCTATTTCAGGAAGTTTACGTTAGACACAGAAGCCAAGCTAAACCTCTTAGACACAGTGGCTCAGGAAGCCGTTACACTAAACAAAGGCAAAATCCAGAAAGAGAGAAAGAGAGAAGCAGTTTCATACAATGCATAGTCATCTTGGAGAATTAAATGCAACGGATAAATTCACTCTAACACTCTAATCCTTCTCAAAGGACTATAAAACATTTGAGGTCTCAACTTGGCTGGTAGAGAATTAAGTGCTATCCAACTACCAATTCATACTGCATTCAATCCAAATTTTCTGAGTTCTCTCATATGTTCTTCAAACTGCAATTTTTATCAGCTCAAGTGAGTGAGCTAGCTTATCAATCTGTGATCATTTTCTTTAAGTGATTTCCTTGGTATAGTGGGATCTTAAAGGAAAGGATTGTAATCTTACAAAGTTTAAGGAGGAGAGAATTTGGTGAGATAGAGAGATCTTAATGAGAAAATTCTCTGTGGTGTAAAGATCTTCAGAAACCTGATTTAATCCTGATTCACTAGTGAAACCCAACCTAGTTGGAGAACTAGACGTAGGTCAAGAGTTGGACCGATCTAGTACAAATTTAGTGTTCTAGATTGTTTTCATTTTCAAATTTTTAAGATACACAATTCAACCCCCATCTTGTGTATTTTCCTGCTATTTTCAATATTTATGTCCAGAAACAAACATGTATTTAACTTGTTAAGCCAACACATGTCTCGTGTTCTCATAATCATGCGAATATTTACATTATTCCAGCAAGAATACATAGGTAGTGTATCTTAAATGCTTAATATGCCTTTGTCCAATCACTTTAGAACAAGTGGATTTAAAAGTGTTAATAATACCATAGTAAGAATTTGTTAGAAGATAGGTAATACTCCCTCAGAATATTAAATATATTTATCACATCTAAAATTCAAGTAAGCAATACAAGTTCATTCAATCTCAATAACACCTATTATTTGTCTTTCACCCATTACATCAAACACCTTGTAAGCACTTAGGATTAACTCAAAAATACACTTCCTCCAGATGTATCCATCATCTTGGTTGGTTTGTGCACTTTCTTCCGACATTTGTGTTCAAAGGTTTTGGTGATAGATGAACTTGATCAACTACAACAAAAAATTATTCTGACACTCTGTCATTTGGAGATGATATTCCTTCCATCCTTTTTCACCGTCATGGTTCACCTAACAATACACCTTGTTCATGAAACAAAGTTAGTTGGGCCAGTGCAATATCGATGGATGTATCCTATGGAGAGGTACGTAATTATTTAACTTCTTATTACCATACAAACTTCCCAATTGATCTGTTACTGAATTTTTAAACATGTATTATTATTTCTACAGGTTTCTTGGCAAGTTGAAATCTTATGTAAGAAATAAAGCAAGTCCAGAAGGTTCTATAACTGAAGGCTATTTAGGGGATGAGGTTCTAAACTTTTGCTCAAGATACTTCGATGACATAGAGACATCTTTCAACCGTCCACCTCGGGTAGACGATCGTCCTGAATCAAGCATTTCACCTCATGAACCTTTATCATCTAGTCAAATATTGGTAGTGACTAAGAATGTAAACTTTTGGTAACTAACAACTTTTGACCAGACAATAACAACTTTTGGCCTGAAATTCACAAATTTCTTGAAGGAACTTTAGTTTAATTATGGGATTTCGTGGGATCCCATCGTAATTAAGTTTTTTCCATGGGACCTGTAATTAATTTCCACTATTCTAAATATAATAAATACTGAAATTTAACTACAACATCAAAGAAATATGAAAAGAATATATTTTATTGGTAATTAGGGTTTTAAAAGAATATTATTATTTAAATTTATTATTTTATAGATAAAATAATCATTATGAAGAGGTAATAATCAAATTGATATTGTATTTGGGAAGTAGAAAGCTTATACACTTTCAACAAACAAGTTAGGAGGAATAACAATCCACCATTAAGTAAAAAAAGAATCCACCATAAAATAATGGAGGTTTGTATCATCTAGGGCTATGCCTATTCTCAATGTTTTGAAAAGGGCTGAACACAAATACAAAGAGGAAGAGAATGTTATTCGGATAGTTGTTGTTGTTGTCGTCGTCGTCGTTGTTGTTGTCATGGTTGTCGTCATTGTCGTTGTCGTTATTATCGTCGTCGTCGTCGTCGTCATTGTCGCCGTCGTTGTCCTCCTCCTCCTCCTCCTCCTCCTCCTCGCATGCATGTTTTATAAAAGCATTAATTTTTTCACATAGTATCCCTAAGTAACTATAATAATTTTTAATTAATTAACCAAAATCTTCTAACTAATGATTTGCTACGAGGATAATTTTGATTTTTTACAATAATAAATATCTAATTAAAGCTAACTGTAATAATTTAGATAAAGTTGTTAATTAGAGGGTGCTTATAATAAGAATGGGAGGGAGCAAGTATAAGAATTTGTAAAACAGTAGATTAGGTTAATTAGAAAAGGGTATTTAAGGAATTGGATTTTAAGAATTCAAAAAAAGCTAGAGAACGAATAATAGAATATTGATCAGAGTTAATTAGTTGGGTTAATTGAGGAAAGAAATTTAATTTCACTACAAACAAAAAACAGAATTTTGGTGGCAACAAAAAAGCTTTCAGTGGCGACTTTTTTTGTCGCCGCCAAAAGGCATACCTTCGCGGCGACTTTTGTGTCGCCGCAGAAGGTTGGACCTTTCGTGGTGACTTTATATAGTCACCGCTGAAAGGTCCACTTTCAGTGGCGACTATATAAAGTCACCGCCAAAGGTCCCCCTTTTGGTCGCTGAAAGGTCTACTTTCAGCGGCGATTATACAAGTCGCCGCTAAAAGTCATGTAGTTTATTTTTTGAATAACACTAATAAATATTGCTTTTTTATTTTTATATAAAATATTTAAAATGTTAATAAGTTAATTTATATTGAAAAATAAAATAAGGTAATATATTTTCATTTTTATTGGTTTTTTAATTTATAGTGAATACTTTAATTTGAAATCAATGATATATATTAAATAAGCTTATACATGAATAAAGAATAATAATTTTTAAATTAATAAAATTATATCAAAAATACCAACATTGTAATTTATTAAAAAAAGAATATTATAAATGTTATATTAATAAAGAAACAATTATATTTTATTTTATCTTTATATATTATATGAATAAATATATATAGTATTTATATATATAGTATATATAAAATAAATATTAAACTTAGGTAATAGGATAATATATTTATATTATAATATTATATGTATTTAAATTGATATATTAAATATATGCATATAATATTTGTGTGTGTATTTAATTTTGCATTAATATGATGAGAGTTCATTATAGCTCAACTGGCAGAAGCTTCACACAAGAGCAAAGTGGTCATGGGTTCGAACCTTGGGAGGCACATTTGAAGGTGAAATTAAAGGTGTTGAAGTGGGGCGATGTGGCAGAGAGTGATGACTTTTGGCGGCTACACACTTTATGACTTTTGGTGGCGCCTGACTTTCGGTGGCGACTTTTAATGTCACTGCCAAAGGTCCCCCAAATGTAGCCTCAAAAGGTGGGATCTTTTCGCAGCGATTTTATATAATTGCCGCTAAAAATCATACATTTTATTATTTGAATAACACTAATAAATGTTACTTATTATTTTTAATATAAAATATTAAAAATATTAAAATGTTAAATAAATTATTTTATCATAAAAAATAAAATAAGGTAATATTTTAGATTTTTATTGGTTATTAAATTTATAGTAAATACTTTAATTTAATTAAAATTAAGAGTAAAATACACTCACCTCCCTTCTATTTTGCCTAAATTACAGGAGCTTCCCTTCTATTTTGAAAACGTACACAAACCTCCCTCAAAATTTAACTATATGTTACACTAACCTCCCTCCTATTTTTGAGATTCCATTTCCATCCACCCAAACTGTTAGTTGACTGCTAAATTTGACTTTCAAATTTTGTTTGGACCAAAATACCCATTTTAACATAATAATTATTTAAACATTTATATTTGTAAAAAAAATATGACTTATATAATAAACTAATTCTCACATTTTTTTCAAATGCACACGCATATATTATTGAAGAATTTTAATTTTTTTAATACATTCGTTAAATATTATTTATTTTATTTTTTTAAATTACTGAAAACATATTTCAAATATATTATTATTCATAATATAATTTAGGGTTTTATTAGAATGAAGGGTAAAATGGTAAATAAAATATAAATTTAATTTAAAATTTTTTTTTAGAATCTTTTTATAATATTCCTAATGGTGTTAACATATTGGACTAAACTGTATATTTTCAAAATAGAGGGGAGGTCTGTGTAATAAAGGCAAAACAGAAGGGAGGTCAGTGTATTTTACTCTAAAATTAATGATATATTAAATAATCTTATACATGAATAAAGAATAATAATTTTTAAATTAATTAAATTATATCAACTACATCAACATTTTAATTTATTAAAAAATAATATTATGAATATTATATTAATAAAGAAACATTTATATTATATTTTATCTTTATATATTAAATATTTAAATGAATAAATAAATATGTATATAAATAAATATTAAATGTAGGTAATATGATAATATATTTATATTATAATAATATATGTATTTAAATTGATATATTAAATATATGCATATAATATTAGTGTGTGTATTTAATTTTGTAGTAATATGATGGAAGGTCATCACAGCTCATCTGGTAGAAGCTTCACACAAGAGCAAAGTGGTCATGGGTTCGAACCTTAGGAGATGCACATTTGGAGGAGAAATAAAAGGTGATGAAGTGGCGCGATGTGGCATAGAATGATGATGTGGCACAATGTGACACAGACAAGTGGCAGGAGGGTGGATGATGTGGCACGATATGGCAAGTGGGTGAGGTCACCACGTCATCAGCCATGTGGCCATAGGATGCTGATGTGGCTTTATTTTTATTTTTATTTTTTTGCCACTTTCAGCGGCGACATTTGTCGCCGCAAAAGGGTACCTTTGGTGGCGACTTAAAATGTCGCCACCGAAAGAGTAATTTTTTAATTTTTTTTTGCCACTATCTGTCGCAGCTGAAAGTTTACTTTCAGTGGCGACCCAAAAAGTCGCCGCCAATACTTTCGGCGACGGTCACATAGGCGGCGACCTAGTGGTGACAAAAAGTCGCCGCCAAAGACCTTAATTGGCGACTTTTTATGCTTTCAGTGGCAACTTTTGTCGCCGCCGAAAGTGAAATTTTTTGTAGTGTAAACTCTAGTGAATCGGAAGGTAGCTAAGGGCCTCTCCACTACATAAAAAGGGCTTAGTGAGCATGTTTTTAATTCTAATAGCTGAGGTGGTCTTCAATGCTCATATGGTCAACGAAAATTAATAGTCACAAAAGTGGTCCTTCTAGTGTGATTGAGAGTTGAGAGACAAATAGAAAAAGTTTGGTTCTTGTAGCTTATGAGTGATAATAGGCTATTTTTTGTGACATAAAACAAGAAAATAAAAAATAAAAATTATTAGAGATTTGAAGGGAAGGGGAGGAATTTTTTTATTTTTTGAGTAAAATTTTTTTAAAAAAATTAGAGTAGTGGGGTTATAAAATTTTAATAAAGAGAAAATGTAAGATGTAATGAGTCTGTGAAGTGGAAAGAAAAAGGGGTGAGCTATGAAAAAACTTATAATCCAACATTTATTAATCATACCCTTTAAGCACTACCCTTTTCTCCGTTTGAACATTTTTCCCTAGAAAACAAAGGTGACAAAGCCCCCAAAAGAAAAACAACTCATTTGATTTGAACATGATGAATCGTTCATTTAGAATGTTAGATGAATTTGCCAGTATAATTAATTAATAACTGATCAATACAAAACATGATTATGATGTAGAAATTTCTGCACACATTTTAATTTTATAATTTTAATATATAATGAAAGTTACAAGTATCGATAATTTAAATTGACTTCAATAGAGGGATTAAGTGCACAAGGCTCCCCACCACATGAGTATGGGGGAGTCAGATGTCTACAACCTTAAGTCAAGTGTAAAGGCTATTTTAAAAAATAGTAAAAAAAAAATATGCAACACTAAGATTCACAATTTTCTGAAAGTCTTAGAACCACTATAAAAAGTACATTCAAGAGTTATGGCCTTTAGCGAGCTTCAACTATAGTAGTACTCATTCCATTTAAAGAACTAACTTCTTTGCCAATAGATTGATTCGAATGATCACAATTAGTTTTCTTGTGAACAAATGCCGGTTGTTTGGGAGGAGGAAGTGTTGAGTCGTCATTCTCCAACATGGAAACAACTTCTAACATAGTTGACCTATCTGATGCATTTTCTTGTACACACAACAATCCAATGTGGATGCATTTAAGAACTTCATGTTCTGGGCATGTCTCACATTTTAATGATGGATCTATGATTTCAATGGATCTGCCTTCTCTCCATAAGTCCCAAATCTGAATAGATTGGAAGATACAAGCCAATTAGACTAATGAAGGAAAACTTTAATATTAGGATTGGTTAATACTTGTAGTTACTTACGTGTTTTACCAAAGTAGAAGAAATGTCATCAATATAACAACTGTTCTTTCTGCTCGAAACAATTTCAAGAAGTAAAACTCCAAAACTGTATACATCAGACTTTATGGAAAACAATCCTTCCATTGCATATTCAGGAGACATATAGCCACTGCAAAAGAAAAAGATTATTAAAATAAATCAATATTGATTTCAAGTACTAATTACTGGCCAAAAAGTACTAATTACTTTTATTATAATTTTTATGATTATAACCAAAACAAAATTTTAAGGTTAAATTTTAGACTCATAACATTGAATCATGATGTCTGAAATCCTTGCAACTCAACAGTTAGTTAATTGGGTGCTTTTTTCATTGATTTACAATTGTGAACCTATAATTCTGCACAACATAGTATTAAGAAATTAGTTATAAGAAATTAGTTATGTACTTACTAAGTTCCCACAACACGGTTTGTGTTTGCCTCAATTTGATCTACACCAAATATTCGAGCCATACCAAAATCAGTAATCTTTGGGTTCAATGCATTGTCTAACAAAATATTGCTAGCCTTTAAGTCTCTGTGAATTATTCTCAATCTTGAATCTTGATGAAGGTATAAGATCCCTCTTGCAATCCCACAAATGATGTTGAATCGTTTCCTCCAGTCTAGTTGTAATTTTCTTGCTTGATCTGGATAAAAAAAATTAAACTATCATAAATGAGTAACGCGTGACCAATTTATCTACTTGATCAACTTAAATATGAAAATTTCACGTGAGAAAATGAGAACATCATACCAAAAATAAAAGCATCCAAGCTTTTGTTTGGTAAATATTCATAGATCAACATGCTCTCTTCTCCTTGTATGCAACAACCTAAGATCCTGACAAGATTCCTATGTTGGAGCTTTGCAACTGTAGCAACCTCATTTTTGAATCCTTCGATGCTTTGTTCAGAATACTTTGACAACTTTTTTACTGCTATCTCAATTCTATTATTGAGTAAGCCCTACGTCAAAATCCATATTGTAGTCATCTTATAAATAATGCATATACACTCACGTACCTTTCTTGCAAGAAACCATTACTTTGAGAACTTTCGTTATGATCCTTTTCGCCTTGATCAAAATTGTGAATTGTTAAACTAATTACAAAAATAATTCTTACCTTGTAAACAACTCCAAAACCACCTTGTCCAATCTTATTAGCGAAAGAGAAATTGTTTGTTGCTTCAATTATCTCACTTAGATCGAAAAATTCTAAATTTGAATTGCTTTCTCTCTCAAGCAAATCGTTGCTATGTCTTCCTTTTACTGGATCAAGAGACGATAAGAGATGAGTTATGATGAATAGTGGGAAAATACACACCAATACAGTTGAGTCAACTAGCTTACCATGTCTCGATTTTTTCACAAACCAGTACAAGAAAGAGGTTGCCGCAAGTATCAATAGGAAAGTGGCAAGAACTATTAGTGTTACCAACCCCTTCTTGCCAAGAGAACCAAATGGCTTCCTTTTATATTTGCCTGCAAATAATAATATATTAGCAGTTTGAATGTCCAAACCATTGTACCCATCAACGTCTAAAGTACATCATTATGCAGTAGCTGCATAATATTATTAGTTTTAATGCTTTATTATGGAAAGTAAGTAGAGCATTACAGACAAAAAAGGTCAAAAATTATACAGATGGAGATATCTATATTTTTTGCAGGTCCTAGGACCACCTAAGTTAAGAGAGGACTTCGATGTCTATGAGACCTAGAGATAGAGAACTTGTGTAATCCAATATGCAAGTTTTATGGTCGATGATCTAATGGTGGTTGAATCGAGGTCAACTTAATCATGATTAAAATAATATAGTTTCATTAAAATAAGCACAAAAATACATATACAAATCCAAAAAGATTGAAGATTGATGTTTAAAAAAAAAAAAACATTGATCCTCAGGTAAATGAAATATTCATAATAAAAACATCTAGAATCCAACCAAAGAGAGTTACCAAAACATTAATTTTAGAAACTGTATTATGTTTAACTCAAAATGACATCCATTCCATTCGGCAATTAGAGAAAAAAAATGTTAAGTCTAGCATGATCAATGAGTGTAAAATTCTTGACCTAACCAACAAGAGGAATAGTTTCACTGATATGTCCATTCATGTTATGTTTTAATACCATACACTACTATAAAAAAATCTTATCCACGTTCCTATTTCATGTTTCTTTTTCAAATAAGAGATGTGGAAAAAGGCAATGGCAAAAGTATAAATATTTGTAGACTATTTACATTTTATATTTATAAATGAAACGTAGATTCTGACAAAATAAGAGCCCTAAATAATTAAAGAAGCCTAAATAAAAGCGAGAAAACTTTTCCGTCTCACTTTTTTTAAAGTAAGACGTTAACGTGACAAATATTTTAAACAATACTTACAAGCGAGATGCAAAAAACCTTTGCGACCCCTATTCTTTTCCCTTTCTAAAACCCTTTTCTTCTCACCTTTCTCTGGAACCAGCCACCCTTCCTCTGCATTTCCTTTTCACCTTGACCCTGGCGCATCCTCTTCTTCTCTTCTTCTTCTGCCTATCAAAGTGCCGTCGCCATTCTTCCTCTGCCGTTCGCCGCCGCCGCTCGCTGCTCTGGGTGTGTGCGCCTTTGTAATCGGTGTGATATTTGAATCTGATCAGGTATTGGGTTCGTTGCTTTCAGTTCCTGGTGCTTCAAATACTGTGCTTGAAGTTGTGATTCCTTACTCTAGGATGTCCACGATTTGCTTGGTAATGTCTTTGTTTTGAATTGTTGTTCTGTGGGGTCCCATTTTTTGTTTTTGAAATGTTTAATGTTGTTATTGTTGTGTTTGTTATTCCAGATTCCTCCTCAGTTTTGTAGCCTACAGACTGCTGAAGAGATGGCTTTGATTGCTTACAATCGTGCTCTTAAGCTCTCCAGACCAGGTCAACTAATCAAAATAAAACTTATTCTCTTTGGTCCAATGTTTTGGAGTCCTGTGAAAATTTGATAGTTGGTTTTGACAACATGCGGCTATTCCAATCAATTTTTTTTTTTATTAATGCCTAGTGATATGGCAAAATTTCTGTCATGTGAATTGGATGATTTTAACATGCTTGTAAATGTGTATATATGGTTTGACTCTTCAGGATCCACGGTTCTTGGTGTAGGTTTCACTGGTTCTTTAGCTACTGCTCGTCCAAAACTTGGGGAGCACAGGTAATCAAGTTATCTGCAGAACTGGTTAATGTATCTGACTCTATTAAACCTAGGCAAAGCTTTTAATGGGTGTTCTTCTTTGCCTAACCCAGAGGATTAACTTGTTGATCGGAAATTGGCATTAATATATATCTGATCTGATTCAAACACACTATGAATGTGTTTGTGGTATTTATCTTATATCCTTTGATTTTACATGGAGGATTTGTCTTACAAACTTTTCAGGTCATGGTCATGTCTTATTATCATATATAGAGCTTATGTACAAAACCGTTTTAGAGTTTAAATAGATGGCGGTTGGAAGGATGCTAAAGGTTTTTCAATTGTCCATTCTATATATCTAAAGATTGAGACTAGTAACTACACTCACGTTCGGCTGTAAGTTTCCAAATAATTCATATAATGATGAACTTCATGTCAAAAGCATTTGTTTTAGTAATATATGGTGAAGCTTTAGGTCTAAAAGGACCGAACTTTATTCATTATTCGTGTTTTTGTTGGCTTGTGAAATTCTAGTTGTGCTTGTGTTTTTGTAACGAGAATGAGTAGTACAGAGCAAAAGCCAGTTTCCTTACGTGGAGCTAGATTCTTCTTTCTTCTACTGGGTTCTTTTTCTTTTGTATGATATGCTTCTTTTTCCTATGTATTCAGAAACTAACTGAATTTACTTCTGATACAGCTGCCTCTAGGTACCTCTCTCTATGGAACTGGACAAGTTGGTGGATAGCTTGAAAGGCCTAGGAAGAGAGTATGTCACTGTTATGGATGTCTTTATTGAGTCAGTTTTTGCCTTAATTATTAGGAAGTATAAGAATATTTTCTATTAAGATTTATAATTGTTATACTCAGTTTTTTTTTTTTTTTTTGCTAACCATCACATATTTTATGATCAAAGTTGTATTATAACATTTTTGTAATATTAGTTTGGCTATAAATAATAAAATTAATTCACTTTTTTCATTTTAAGTATTGAATTTCTATTATTCTGATAAAATATTGGATTTTCTTTATTGGGTTATTCATCCTAATTAAGAAAAATCTTTTTTTAAAAAAAAGACTTTCCACGTCTCACATTTAAGTAAGAGACGTGGAAATAGACTTTTTTTTCTAAAAAAAAAAGGACTTTTCACTAGACATAGAAAGTTCCGACCCTCCACATCTCACATTTAAAATGAGACGTGGAAAGTTTCAATTTTCTACGTCTTCCCTATCCACGTCCCACCAAAAAGAGACGTGAAAAGTATCTTTGGTAGTAGTGATATCAACGAAGGTTATGTTTTAATACTATATCAATTTTATTTCCAAAATGGTTCAACAGATGAGAATTTATATACAAATATAACAAGTAAGAACGAAAAAATGAGTAAGAATTTACCTAATTCAGCTGCATCCACACGCACATAGAAGTCTTGTCCTACACTATTGATTGCCCTAATATCTTCCATGTCATTGTTGTGCCATGTCAAACAGCCCATGCGTGTAATTTTATTGACACTTGCGTATGCTGTACATGAACAATCCTTCAAACATTTCTCTTTGCAATCATTCAAGCTCATGTTCATATTGTTATCCACTTGTGCCTTTGACGTGTCTGGCACCTTCAAACTTGCCACCATCATCACAAACCCTTCCCCACTTCGACATGTGGACACATTCTTCTTCCTCACACACTCTCGTGGGAACTTGCGGTCGAATCCAGGTAGACACACACATTCTAACTTTCCACTCTTATAAGGATCACAAATGCTATTTGATCCACACCTTCTATATCCATCACACTCCTCTGATGGACCATGCCACGCAACTACCCATCTATTCTCTTGAGCTATCCAAGCTTTTAGTGACATTCCCGTTTCATCGAGCACAAGTCTTTGAAAGATCGCAAGAGCCTTTAGGATCTTGATATCATTCGTTATTGTTACTTCATTCTCGTTGTTAGTAAAAACAACATAGCGTACTGTTTCAGGTGTCATCATAGAAATACCACTCAATCCTTGACCCGTCCATGAACCGACCCGCCAGAATGGAACTCCATTCTTATACATGAAGAACTGAGGATATCCAGTCGGGTCTATCCTTACGGTTACACTGCCCAACGATGGATCGTCAGGGGATTTCCAAGACGTCAGGATACGGTCGAAACCGGTTTTTCGGTCCAACCCAACCTTGGCGGAAGGAAGCATGGTGTCACTGGGATAATCAAAACTCTGCCATATAACCTTTCCCCTTCCTCCATTATCTATTAGAACCAAATTCCCAGTATCCAAAAGTTCAGCAAAACTATCAACATGAGATGAGACCGAAACATTGGAAGACCAGATGGTGTTAAGGTTTTCATTCTTGGTATGGTTGAGAACAAGATTTCCATGGATGTTGATAGAGAAAACTCCAGAAGTATCATTCAAAGAATGTTCTCTATTTGCAACCCAAACAACAGTTTGCTCGGGAATATTATTGTACCAAATTCCAACATAGCGGATTTTGGAATTATGATTGGGGCTAAAGAAACCAAGGGCAAAGACGTTTCCCTTAGAGAGCAATACATCACCGTCTTTGAGGGGCTGGTTTATGGATATTTTGGTCAGCGAGTGAGCAGAAGCATAGAGGAGAAAGAGGAGGAATAACAAAATATTTATCGGAGTAATTGGCCGAGTAGACGGAAAGAGCTTCATCAGGGAATATTTTAGAGAGTAGTTGGATATTATCTGCTCCTTCAAATGGTGGTTGTAATTTAAATTTTGTATGGGTATTTTTATTCGTAATTCCCTGTCCTTCACGCCTATTTGAAGACTTTTGATCAATAGCAATAAAGCACGATGAAGAAAGTGGTCCTCCTGAATGTGGAATTAATATATACTGTAGTTAACTTTGGATAAAATCGAGGGTATAATTGTACTGTCAAAGACCAAAAGCTTGCCGTCTTCGAGGGATTACTTATCAAGGAGATGGCAAGAAAAATAGTATAAAATATAATTCCCCATGCTCCTATTTCTAAGTCATGGAGAGAAGATTTTCTTTTTTTTGTCATATTTGTAAGTTATATAAGTAAATTGTTTATAAGAATGTAAAATTTTACCTTTCATTGATTATTGTGTAAACTTTGTTCTTTGAGTAGTGTATGTTACATAGGGCAAGGTTAAAATATTGCGAAATTTTAATGCAAATTTAAGAGGTTTAAGGTTTTTCTTCCTTCCTAGTAATAGTGATTTATAAATTAAAGATCAAAAGAACAAGCGGGGAGCTCAGAAACCATTTTTTTTTTTTAACTTTTATAAGACTACTTGAGCACTGAAAATAATATAACAAATTTTTTAAATAAAAATATATAATAAAAATAATTTATTAATTTGTATGGGTGTTTTTATTCATAATTTCCCGTCATTCACGCGTCTTTGAAGACTTTTGGTCAACTGTAAAAAGCACAATGGAGAAAGTGGTCCTCTTGCATGTGGAATTAATAGTTAACGTTGAAGAAAATTGAGGGTATACGTTGTACTGTTGATTTTATTAGAAGACCAAAAGCTTGCGGTCTTTGAGGGATTACTCAACAAGGAGGTGGGATAAAATATAAAATAAAATGCCCCCTACTCCTATTTATGTCATATTTGGAAGTTATATAACTAAATTTTTTATATGAAGGTAAAATTGTACCTCTCATTGATTATTGAGTAAACTTTGTTCTTAGATATAGAGTATGTTAAATATTTGTAAAGTTAGAAAATTGCAAAATTCTAATGCAAATTGAAGAGGTATATGATAACTCCTAGAAATTCATGTCATTTGAGTATATTTTCCTTGAGTTTTATTCAATCATTGATATATTTTGAAAACTCAAGATAGGAAAATGTTCATTTGATTTTGGTTGCATATCATTGTTCATTTGTGTAGATTTTGCTCATATTTTTAGTTATTTTCTTATGTTGTTTTATGTAAATCTTGTAGGAATATTTTGATACAATAACCAAGGGATCCCGGATTAAGAAGAACACTTAAAAAAGGGGAGAAATTGGGGCTAGAAGCTGAAATTTCAAGAAAAAAAGGGAAAATATGAGTTTCTGGACGAATTGTAAAAATTACAGAAAATGACCTCGAAATTCCCAAATTACAGATAAGTCCTCAAATTTCCAAAATTACTGACAGGTCCCAGTTCGCCGTGAGCTCGCCGCGGCAAACTCACGGCGATCCAAAACCCCCAAAAAGAGGCAGAAACGATCATAGTTCGCCGTGGACTTCGCCGCGGCGAACGGACGACTCTGCTGTGCGTTTTTTGACAGATTTAAGTGATATAAAAGCTAGGGTTTCGAGGGAGCTCGACATTCTTCGACTTCTGGGTATTCTTGGGGGTGTTTTGCTCTGCTAGAGCTTGGAACTTGGTGGGGATTTAGCTTGGGCTTGGAGCTTCAAAGAGATTTGGGTTTCCTTTCTTGGTTTATCTTCTCCATCTTCATTCTCTTCTCTTGTTTTGTTTTGTAATGTTGTATATATATGCTCCCATGGAGTTGTAGAACATGAGTAGCTAAATACTTTGATTCTAGGATTATTTTGAACCCTTGTATGTATTGATTCTTGATTCCTCCTCTTATGTTGTGATTAATGATATCTATGTGCTTATTTTACTCTATTCTTAATGCTTTTAAGTGATTGATCACCATTTAGATGTTGGGTTCACTTGATTGATGCTTGAGAGGGCTAGATTAAGTGTAGAACTTGGGTAAAGTAGTGCAAGAACTTGAAGTTTGCATGATGAATGGATGGTTTTGTTGGTAAGATAGAGATATACTTGCTAGCCATGCATAATCACATAAGGATTGGAGCTTTAAAATTGGATTTTATTAAATTGTAGCAAGAGATTGTGCAATTAATAAGATTAAACACTTGTTCTTGACTTGAGAGAGCTTTTACAAGTCCTTTGTGAATCCTAGATTAACACGTGGTTTCATTGAGAGCTTCTTTAAGGGGAGGTTAATTGAGTTTTAAGAAGTACAAGGGAGATAGATAATCTTAGGACCCATTTTATCCTTAAAGTTGGAGAATCACTTGTTTATAATTTTATTTTCATTTAATATATGTTTATTTTCTTAGTTAGTTTTCAATCTCTACATTTGAATCACTCAAATTGGGCGAGAGTGTGTCAATCATTGCTTGACCGGGTTTTGGACTAAATCCTCGTGGGAACGATACTTTACTTATCACTTTATTACTTGGCGCGACCCGTGCACTTGCGGCCGGTGACGAACAGTATATATAAGGTTTTGTTTTGTTTCTAGTAGTAATTTATAAATAAAAAATTAAAGGAGTAAGCAAGCAAGGGAGCTTAGAAACAATTGTTTTTTTATCTTTATAAGACTACCTGAGCACTGAAAATAATATAATAAATTATTAAATAAAAATTATGATAAAAAATAATTTTATATCTGAACAAAAATTAATATTTATATATATTATATAAATTTCAATTTTAAATAAAAAATATATTAATAATTAATAAATATTTGTAAGAGATATGGAAAAAATATTATATTATGATAATCTATCTATTATGATAATTTAATGACTTATTAAAATAAAATTTAAGTATACTAAAAATAATTTTATATAAACAATATTATATATAAATAAAATTTTTTGAATATTTTTTATTGAAATAAATATATATACACACAACCGTGCAATAAGATTTTTTTCAAAATTTCCATAAATAATATATGTTGCATAAAAAATAATTATTAAATTATACATAATATAAGTATACAAAATATAAAATATGTTTGTATTTTATTTCGGAGTTATAACATAGTGTGCGTGTGTGTGTAATCTTGCAAATATGCCAATTGACGATCTTTTTTGGCCCCGTTTCCAACGGGCTACGACAAAGTCTAACAATTTTTCTTCTTTCCATCTTTGTCAAATGAATCGTATGATTTATACTTGATTATGACCAAATCACCCATAAAAGAGGCTCAGTTCAATGTAAGGGTATGGTAAATTATGTTCTAATAAGGCACACTTGAAATTTTTTATCAATTTAAGCTATATTTAGTTGCTTAATTGTGAATACTTTATTCATTCTTGCATGTATGATAGGTTTATCATTTTGAAACTTGTTTGTTTCTTTTGGTTTCTCAGTTATGAAACCTAGATCGAATAATAGTAAATCAGCTGAATTGCTTTCTCTGTCATGCACAAACATAATATACGTATTTCTGGGGGTGTCTTCCATCACGTCAAATGGGACATGAGAGTGGAGACCACACAAAAAACAAAGGAAAATTCAAAATTGTCAATATGCTGTATCTCACGTCACTTAGGTTATTTGGAAAAACGAGTTTGTCGCAATTATTTTTGGGATAATTAATCAGAGATCCTATAAAAACATATAATTAAGGTGATGTTCCATAGAGTTGTAAATAATAACTTTTAACCTAACAATAACAACTTTTGGCCTCGTAAATACAACTCTTGGGACCTTACATTAATTATGTTTCTTCTATGGAACCTCTAACTAATTCTCCCATTATTTTTCAACCGGGCATAAGAAAATAAATCATTTTACCTTATCCTCATTCCAGCCTTTTATTCAGATAAATTCTATCCCAAACCAGATTTTTTGAATATTTTTTATTGAAATAAATATATATACACACAATCGTGCAATAAGATTTTTTTTTCAAAATTTCCATAAATAATATATGTTGCATAAAAAATAATTATTAAATTATACATAATATAAGTATATAAAATATAAAATATTTTATTTCGGAGTTATAACATAATGTGTGTGTGTGTGTAATCTTGCAAATATGGGACCATGGGGCTGGCCAACTGACGATCTTTTTTGGCCCCGTTTCCAACGGGCTACCATAAAGTCTAACAATTTTTCTTCTTTCCATCTTTGTCAAATGAATTGTATGTTTATACTTCCTCCGGTCTTAAATATAAGTTCATTTTAACTTTTTTTTTTATGGAAGTTAAGGAAGCAAATTAAACCACTAAATTATAACATATGACACATTAAATTAGATTATATATTAGTTTATAAGTAGAATAAATTAATTTTGAGGAAAAAAGATTTTTTTTTTTGGATTGAAACTACTTTTTTTGGACTGGAAAAAAAAAGTCAAAAAAATTAAAGTAATCTTATAATTAGGATCGGAAGGATTACTTGATTATGACCAAGTCACCCATAAAAGAGGCTCAGTTCAGTGTAAGGGTATGGTAAATTATGTTCTAATCAGGCACACTTGAAAATTTTTATCAATTTAAGCTATATTTAGTTGCTTAATTGTGAATACTTTATTCATTCTTGCATGTATTATAGGTTTATCATTTTGAAACTTGTTTGTTTCTTTAATTTTGGTTACTCAGTTATGAAACCTAGATTGAATAATAGTAAACCAGCTGAATTGCTTTCTCTGTCATGCACAAACCTGATCACGTACCTCAAAGTAAGATCTTAAGATATATTTTCAATGAATATCTATAATTTACTTCATTAACTTAATTACCATGTTTCGTTTGCTTTACAAACCAGTACAAGAAAGAGGTTAACCACAAGTATATTATACATGAATCTGTCTACAATGGAATTTGTGCCATACATATAAAAACTTTCTTACATGTAAATTTCCCACTTTTAACAACGGTATACAGACCAAATATTTTTGAGCTGATGTGTCTATTTTTGGCACTCTATCAGCATTTTGGCTGTGGCCAAATATTTTGCCTACACTTTTGGCTGTGGCCAATTCCTTGTTGCCTCTTTCTTCAGCTTTCTTGTTTATGCGAATCTTCTTTTTACTTCTTGCCCCTTGACTTTAACTTCAAATGCTACTCAAATACGGCTTAATTGTTCGGCTTCAACAACCTAACAAGCAATGAAATCTACAAAAGCCAAAATTGATAAAAAAGAGAATAAAATATTCACATTCAAATCAAAAATTCATGAATTTAATGACTGTAACCCAAAAATCAATTTGGCACATTTTCCTATCATGTGTACATCAAAATATGTATAAATCCACTCAAAAAATGTGAGAACTTTAGGAAAATATACTAAAATATCATGAATTTTGTGAGGTTAACAAGTACATAAGGAGGTTAAGAGCCTCTCCACTGCATTAAGTGAACATGTTTTTAGTTTTAATAGTTGAGGCGGTCTTCAATGCTCTTCCCTCTTGATCCGTCAAAAAAAAAAAAAAAAACCACCCCCACCGGGATTCTCCCATCTGCGTTGAGTCCCCAGGGTTAGCCACAAAAGTGGTCCTTCAAGTATGATTGAGATTTGAGAGACAAATAGATAAAGATTACTCTTGTGGCTTATGAGTGATAATGGGCTATTTTATTGTGACATAAAACAAGAAAAAAAGAAAAAAGGTGTGAAGTGGAAAGAAAAAGGGTGACTATGAAAAAACTTATAATCCAGCATTTATTAATAGCTACGTTGCCCTCTACAGCAAATTAAACAGTCCCTCTTCTTCATCCATGACAGCAACGAGTGCCTCAGTTGATTGTAATATCATAACATGAACTTATCGTAATCATACCCTTTAACCACTACCCTTTCCTCCATTTGAACATTTTTCCCTAGAAAGCAAAGGTGACAAAGCCCCAAAAAGACAACTCATGATCATTTGATGTGAATAAGATAAATCGTTCATTTAGGATGTTAGATGAATTTGCTAATATAATTAATTAATAATTGATCAATGTAAAACATAATTACGATGTAGAAATTTTTACACACATTTTAATTTTATAATTTTAATACATTGTGAAAGATACAAGTGTCGTTAACTTAAATAGGCTTCAATAAAGTGATTAAATGCACAAGGCTCCCCAACAGATATGAGTCTGGGCAGAGTCAGATGTCTACAACCTTAAGTCACAAGTATAAAGGATATTTTCAGGAATAGTAAAAAAAACTATATGCATCATTAAGATTCACAATTTTCTGAAAGTCTTAGAACCACTCAATTCACAGATAGTACCACTACAAAAAGTGCATTCAAGAGTTACGGCCATTAGCGATCTTCAATTGCAGTAGTACTCATTCCATTTAACGAACTAGCTTCTTTGCCGATAGATTGATTCGAATGATCGCAATTAGTTTTCTTGAGAACAAATGCTGGTTGTTTGGGAGGAGGAAGAGTTGAGTCTTCATTCTCCAACATGGAAACAACTTCTAACATGGTTGGCCTATCTGATGCATTTTCTTGTACACATAACAATCCAATGTGGATGCATTTAAGAACTTCATGTTCTGGGCATGTCTCACATTTTAATGATGGATCTATGATTTCAATGGATCTGCCTTCTCTCCATAAGTCCCAAATCTGAATGATTGGAAGATACAAGCAAATTAGACTATTGAAGGGAAACTTTAATATTAGCACTACAGAAAAACAGACTTTCAGTGGCGACTTTCCGCTGCGACTAAAAAAGTCGCCGCCAAAAGTCCCACTTTCGGCGGCGACTTAAGGCGACTTTTAAGTCGCCGCTGAAAGTGGACCTTTCCGTGGCGACATAAAATAGTCGCCGCCAAAAGGGGGACTTTCAGCAGCGACTTTTTTAGTCGCCACTGAAAGTCATACCTTCTGCGGCGACTTTTGTGTCGCCACAGAAGGTTGGACCTTCAGTGGCGACATTATAAAGTCGCCGCTGAAAGGGGGACTTTCGGCGGCGACTATAGTCGCCACTGAAAGTCATGTATTTTATTTTTTAAATAATACTAATAAATATTGTTTTTTTATTTTTATATAAAATATTTAAAATTTTAAAATGTTAAATAAATTATTTTATCATGAAAAATAAAATAAGGTAATATTTTAAATTTTTATTCGTTATTAAGTTTATAGTAAATACTTTAATTTAATTAAAATTAATGATATATCAAATAATCTTATAAATGAATAAAGAATAATAATTTTTAAATTAATAAAATTATATCAACTATACAACCATTTTAATTTATTAAAAATGAATATTATATTATTAAAGAAACATTTATATTATATTTTATCTCTATATATTGAATATTTAAAGTGGGACTTTCAGCGGCGACATTATAAAGTCGCCACGGAATGGGACCTTTCAGCAGCGACATATAAAGTCGCCGCTGAAAGGTCACTTTTGGTGGCGACAAAAAGTCGCCGCTGAAAGTCATATAGTTTATTTTTTAAATAACATTAATAAATATTGTTTTTTTACTTTTATATAAAATATTTAAAATTTTAACATGTTAAATAAATTATTTTATCATGAAAATAAAATAAGGTAATATTTTAAATTTTTATTCATTATTAAATTTATTGTAAATACTTTAATTTAATTAAAATTAATGATATATCAAATAATCTTATAAATGAATAAAGAATAATAATTTTTAAATTAATAAAATTATATCAACTATACCAACATTTTAATTTATTAAAAATGAATATTATATTAATAAAGAAACATTTATATTATATTTTATCTCTATATATTAAATATTTAAATAAATATTTAAAGTAGGACTTTCAGCGGCGACTTTATAAAGTCGCCACGGAAAGGGACCTTTCAGCGGCGACTTTTAGTCGCCGCTGGAAGTCATATAGTTTATTTTTTAAATAATAATAATAAATATTATTTTTTTAATTTTATATAAAATATTTAATATTTTAAAATGTTAAATAAATTATTTTATCATGAAAAATAAAATAAGGTAATATTTTAAATTTTTATTCATGATTAAATTTATAGTTAATACTTTAATTTAATTAAAATTAATGATATATCAAATAATCTTATAAATGAATAAAGAATAATAATTTTTAAATTAATAAAATTATATCAACTATACCAACATTTTAATTTATTAAAAATGAATATTATATTAATAAAGAAACATTTATATTATATTTTATCTCTATATATTAAATATTTAAATAAATATTTAAAGTAGGACTTTCAGCGGCGACTTTATAAAGTCGCCACGGAAAGGGACCTTTCAGCGGCGACTTTTAGTCGCCGCTGGAAGTCATATAGTTTATTTTTTAAATAATAATAATAAATATTATTTTTTTAATTTTATATAAAATATTTAATATTTTAAAATGTTAAATAAATTATTTTATCATGAAAAATAAAATAAGGTAATATTTTAAATTTTTATTCATGATTAAATTTATAGTTAATACTTTAATTTAATTAAAATTAATGATATATCAAATAATCTTATAAATGAATAAAGAATAATAATTTTTAAATTAATAAAATTATATCAACTATACCAACATTTTAATTTATTAAAAATGAATATTATATTAATAAAGAAACATTTATATTATATTTTATCTCTATATATTAAATATTTAAATGAATAAATAAATATGTATATAAATAAATATTAAATGTAGGTAATATGATAATATATTTATATTATAATAATATATGTATTTAAATTAATATATTAAATATATGCATATAATATTAGTGTGTGTGTGCATGTGTGTGTATATATTTAATTTTGTAGTAATATGATGGAAGGTCATCACAGCACAACTGGTAGAAGCTTCACACAAGAACAAAGTGGTCATGGGTTCGAACCTTGGGAAGGCACATTTGGAGGAGAAATAAAAGGTAATGAAGTAGCGTGATGTGGCATAGAATGATGATGTGGCACATGACAAGTGGCAAGAAGGTGGATGATGTGGCACGATGTGGCAAGTGGGTGAGGGTCACCACGTCATCAGCCATGTGACCATAGGGTGCTGATGTGGCTTTATTTTTTTAATTTTTTTTGCCACTTTCAGCGGCGACTTAAAATGTCGCCACCAAAAGGATAATTTTTTTTATTTTTTTTTCGCCACTTTCAGCGGGGACAAATGTCGCCGCTGAAAGTCGACTTTCAGTGGTGACCCAAAAAGTTGCCGCCAATACTTTCAGCGACGGTCACATAGGCGGCGACCTGGTGGAGACAAAAAGTCGCCGCCAAAGACCTTCAGCGGCGACTTTTGTCGCCACCGAAAGCGTAATTTTTTGTAGTGTAGGATTGGTTTATACTTATAGTTACTTACGTGTTTTACCAAAGTATAAGAAATGTCATCAATATAACAACTGTTCTTTCTGCTAAAAACAATTTCAAGAAGTAAAACTCCAAAACTGTATACATCAGACTTTATTGAAAACAATCCTTCCATTGCATATTCAGGAGACATAGCCACTGCAAAAGAAAAAGATTATTAAATAAATCAACATCGATTTCAAGTACTAATTATTGGCCAAAAAGTACTAATTATTTTTATTATAATTTTTAAGATTATATCCAAAACAAAATTTTAAGGTCAAATTTTACACTTACGACATTGAATCATGATGTCCAAAATCCTTGCAACTCAACAGTTCGTTAATTGGGTACTTTTTTCATTGATTTACAATTATGAACCTATAATTCTGCACAATATAGTATTAAGAAATTAGTTGTGTACTTACTAAGTTCCCACAACATGATTTGTGTTTGCCTCAATTTGATCTACACCAAATATTCGAGCCATACCAAAATCAGTAATCTTTGGATTCAATGCATTGTCTAACAAAATATTGCTAGCCTTTAAGTCTCTATAAATTATTCTCAATCTTGAATCTTGATGAAGGTATAAGATCCCTCTTGCAATCCCACAAATGATGTTGAATCGTTTCCTCCAGTCTAGTTGTAATTTTCTTGCTGGATCTGGATAAAAAAAAAAATTAAACTATCATAAATGAGTAATGCTTGACCAATTTATCTACTTGATCAACTTAAATATGAAAATTTTGCGCAAGAAAATGAGAACACCATACCAAAAATAAAAGCATCCAAGCTTTTGTTTGGTAAATATTCATAGATCAACATGCTCTCTTCTCCTTGTATGCAACAACCTAAGATCCTTACAAGATTCCTATGTTGGAGCTTTGCAACTGTAGCAACCTCATTTTTGAATCCTTCGATGCTTTGTTCAGAATATATTGACAACTTTTTTACTGGTATCTCAATTCTATTCTTGAGTAAGCCCTGAAGTCAAAATCCATATTGTAGTCATGTTATAAATAATTCATATACACTCACGTACCTTTCTTGCAAGAAACCATTACTTTGAGAACTGCCGTTATGATCCTTTTCGCCTTGATCAAATTTGTGAATTGTTAAACATATTACTAAATAATTCTTACCTTGTAAACAATTCCAAAACCACCTTGTCCAATCTTATTAGAGAAAGAGAAATTGTTTGTTGCTTCAATTATCTCACTTAGATCGAATAATTGTAAATTTGAATTGCTTTCTCTCTCAAGCAAATCGTTGCTATGTCTTCCTTTTGCTGGGTCAAAAGACGATAAGAGATGAGTTGTAATGGATAGTGGGAAAATACACGCCAATAATACATTTGAGTCAACTAGCTTACCATGTCTCGATTTTTTTATAAAACAGTACAAGAAAGAGGTTGCCCCAAGTATTAACACGAAAGTGGCAAGAACTATTAGTGTTACCAACCCCTTCTTGCCCAGAGAACCAAATGGCTTCCTTTTATATTTGGCTGCAAATAATAATATATTAGCAGGTTGAATGTCCAAACCATTGTACCCATCAAAGTCTAAAGTACATCATTATGCAGTAGCTGCATAATATTATTAGTTTTAATGCTTATTATGGAAACTAAGTAGAGCATTACAGGCAAAAAAAATGGGTCAAAAATTATACATATGGAGATAACTATATTTTTTGCAGGTCCTAGGACCACCTGAGTTAAGAGAGGACTTGGATGTCTATGAGACCTAGAGATAGAGAACTTGTGTAATCCAATATGCAAATTTTATGGTCGATGGTCTAATGGTGGTTGAATTGAGGTCTACTTAATCATAATTAAAATAATATAATTTCATTAAAATAAGCACAAAAATACATATTCAAATCCAAAAAGATTGAAGATTGATGTTTAAAAAAAAACATTGATCCTCAGGTAAATGAAATATTCATAATAAAAACATCTAAAATCCAACCAAATAGAGTTATCAAAGCATTAATTTTAGAAACTGTAATATGTTTAACTCAAAATGACATCCATTCCATTCGGCAATTAGAGAAAAAAATGTTACGTCTAGCATGATCAATGAGTGTAAAATTCTTGACCTAACCAACAAGAGGAATAGTTTCACTAATATGTCGATTCAAGTTATGTTTTAATACCATATCAGCGATTCAGATTATGTTTTAATACCATATCAATTTTATTTCCAAAATGGTTCAAACGATGAGAATTTATATACAAATATAACAAGTAAGAATGAAGCAATGAGTAAGAATTTACCTAATTCAGCTGCATCCACACGCACATAAAAGTCTTGTCCTATACCATTGAATGCCCTAATATCTTCCATGTCATTGTTGTGCCATGTCAAACAGTCAATGTGTGTGATTTTATTGACACTTGTGTATGCTGTACAAGAACAATCCTTCAAACATTTCTCTTTGCAATCATTCAAGCTCATGTTCATATTGTTATCCACTTGTGCCTTTGACGTGTCTGGCACCTTCAAACTTGCCACCTTCACAAACCCTTCCCCACTTCGACACGTGGACACATTCTTCTTCCTCACACACTCTTGTTGGGCCTTGAGGTCGAATCCAGGTAGACACACACATTCTAACTTTCCACTCTTATAAGGATCACAAATGCTATTTGATCCACACCTTCTATATCCATCACACTTCTCTGATGGACCATACCACTCTACTAGCCATCTATTCTCTTGAGCCTGCCAAACGCTTCGTGATATTCGACCCGTTTCATTGAGCACAAGTCTTTGAAAGATCGCAGGAACCTTGAGGATCTTTACAACATTCATTACAGTTACTTCATTCGCGTTGTTAGTAAAAACAACATATTGTACTGGGTCAGGTCTCATCACAGGTATACCGCTCCATCCTTGACCCGTCCATGAACCGACCCGCCAGACTGGAACTCCATTCTTATACATGAAGAACTGAGGATATCCAGTTGGGTCTATCCCTATGATTACACTTCCCAACGATGGATCGTCAGGGGATTTCCAAGACGTCAAGATCCGGTCCAACCCAAGCTTTAAGAAAGGAAGCATGGTGTCACTGGGATAATCAGAACTCTGCCATATAACCTTTCCCCTTCCTCCATTATCTCTTAGAACCAAATTCCCAGTATCTAAAAGTTCAGCAGAACTATTAACATGAGATGAGACCGAAATATTGGAAGACCAAATGGGGTTAAGGTTTTCATCCTTGGTACGGTTGAGAACAAGGTTTCCATGGATGTTGATAGAGAAAACTCCAGAAGTATCGTTCAAAGAATGTTCTCTATTTGCAACCCAAACAACAGTTTGTTTGGGAATATTATTGTACCGAATTCCAACATAGCGGATTTTGGAATTATGATTGGGGCTAAAGAAACCAAGGGCAAAGACGTTTCCCTTAGAGAGCAATACTTCACCATCTTTGAGGGGCTGGTTTATGGATATTTTGGTCAGCGAGTGAGCCGAAGCATAGAGGAGAAAGAGGAGGAATAACAAAATATTTATCGGAGTAATTGGCCGAGTAGACGGAAAGAGCTTCATCAGGGAATATTTTAGAGGGTAGTTGGATATTATCTGCTCCTTCAAATGGTGGTTGTAATTTAAATTTTGTATGAATATTTTTATTCGTAATTCCCTGTCCTTCACGCCTCTTTGAAGACTTTTGGTCAATAGCAATAAAGCACGATGGAGAAAATAGTCCTCCTGCATGTGGAATTAATATATACTGTAGTTAACTTTGAATAAAATTGAGGGTATGATTGTACTGTCAAAGACCAAAAGCTTGAGGGATTACTCATCAAGGATGTCACGCCCCCAAAATATTAAGGCGTCACCGTTATGAAGTATACAATAATCTCACTTTGTAAGCCCTTCTCGACTAACTAAGTTATATTCGACAAATTCCATTTCAATAATATCATATTAGATAGAATTATAATATTTATTCATGAAAATTTTATCATATATATTGAGCATACGTTTCTTTCACCAAAAGAACTTTCCAAACATTTAAAATTTTAATCATTTTTGTTTGCTGCTTATAAATCATTTTTCTATTAATGTATATAAAAATAAATATACAAGGGAAGTGAACATCCTTGGAACAACTTTTATTTACAACAAAAGAATATATCAACTTTTAAAGTTACTTTAAATAAAAATTCGGTAAAAAAAAATTATTCACTAATTTTAAGATAAAAAACTTTAAAAACTTGTCTAATTAGGGGAACTAACACAAAACTATTAGCAAGCGCAGCACCAGCCATGAATGACAAGCACGGCACGAAGGCCACGAATAACAAGCGCAGTACAAAGGCCACAAACAAGCGTAGCTCATAGTTCAAGGCTATGAGTGACCAGCGTTTTGTGACTAGCTCCTTTGCTCAGAGCATTCCTATCCTTATAAGAAAACTGTTTCTTTCAGTTTGTGAAAATATCTAATGTGTATTAAAAAAAACCTTCATACTGAATTACAAAATCTTCATAATCCATTAAATAAATGTTCTTTATTTACTTGCAACCATATCATAAATATCACATCTAGTCTTTCAACATATGTCACTTGATCGAACTCTTAAACCTCTTTTCTTGCAATCACAAGGTTAGATTTGAGTTAAAGATAAATAGATATTGTATTTCCTTTCTTGCAACCATTAAATTTTAGTAAGATACACATATAATTAAACTTTCATCCCTCATGCCATGGAAAAACAAAAACATTCAAACATGACTCTTCTTGCACACAATTCATCAAACACCTTATAGGCATCCAAAAACTCAATAACCATGCCACTTATTTTTCAAGTTAAAAGTCACATATTTCCAATCATCCATATTCAAATAAACTCTCAAAGCCTATCAAATCAAGTTTAAGTTTTAATTTTTCTCCTTGAGCCACACATAGCCATATTATTAAAATATAGCACAAATTCACACAATCTACTGTGGTCATACCCATTTAAGAAAAGAGAAGTTTTGCACACATACCACCACACCCATCCACATATTGATAAGAATTCCATTGTCATGCAAAGGAGGAGAAAAAAGAAAGTCTTATTGCAACATACCTATATTCAAGAGACCTAGTAAGGAAAATAATTGAAGAAGTTTAATAAAAGAAAGGTAGCATACACAACTACTTTTTATTGTAGACTCATTGGGAGAATTTAAATTCAAATTCCCACTTTTCATTCTAGGCTTGATTTGAGCGTGGCTGTTATGAAAGAGGAAGGAAGTGATTTTCCTACTTCATTATTAATAAGTATCATTAATCAACACTTGGCCACATGCTTGATCATAATTTTATATTACATCATGCTTTCTATATTGTTCCCAAAACTTTGGACAACATGTCCCTCCATTTTCCTAGATTCCCAAACTTACAAGATTTCAAGAACAACTTAAAGAACCATAATCAACATGATCATAACCATAATAACCATCACTTATCTTAATCCAAGTATTGTTTTATTCTTCTATCTTATTTTTTTCCCTTCCGCTTGAAACCATTATAGCCTCAACCTCCTCTCTTTTTTAAATATATCAATCATCAAGATACTTTTAAAGACTAAAGGGGTTTCAAACACAAGATTAAATTGGGATCAACTCCTTACCTAAGGAACTTGATCTTTCTTCTTTCCTTTCTCCTTTTCCTTCACTGCCTTTTCTTTCCTCCAGCACTCACTCACTCTTTTTTTTTTCTCCTCGCTGAATTGGACGAATAATGAGGCTTCAAGAGAGTGTGTGTGTCATTTTCTCATTGTCGGGCAATTTAAAGATTCATTCCCATTCCACCGCCATTCCCAAACATATTATTATAATTAATACTCTCTTTACTAATATGTGGTGTAAATTTATTCCTTGTCCCTTCATCCTTCTCTACCATGCCACTCCCTTTAGGAGAGTTATTTTATTTATTTTTTTAAGGGATTGGATAAATGAAATCATTTCCACACCAAGAAAGCATGGCTACATCCAATCATATTTGGCCAAATTGATAATTTTAATCATCATTAACTCATTTCTCAAAGATTAATATTGGCCATTCATTTTATTCTTCCATTCTTGCCCTTGAAATAAATTTAATCTCTCACTTTGACCTTACATGTGATGTTAATTACTAATCTAGCCATCCATCCATTTTAACCATGGTAAATTTTCTATTTATCATAATTAACTCCTTCACATATTTGAAATTATTTTCCTTAATTAATTCCTTCAAAGATTTATAACCAATAAAATCAATTCAATTTCTCCAAAAATTCATTCCTCTAATAAAATAATCCTCCCCTATTATTTTCCAATTATTGAAGGCATTCTTATATTTTTCATAAGTTAAATTTGGGTAATTTTCCTTTAATTAACCAAAATACTTGATAATTCTTTAAAATTCATATAATAAAGTATTTCCTCATTCTTAAACTCATATGGGCCTTCAAGCATCATTCCTATATTTTCTTTTTAATTTTTCTACATTCTCAAGAAAATTACCACTATGGGTCTGTAACTTCATGAAAATTACTTTCCTGCCTAGACTCAGGCTTATCCTAAATATTTTTCTTATTTGGGCCTTTACATGGTAGTTGTCCCATTTCTATCCTTATTTCTCTCATCTACGGCATTTGAACTTTGCTAGAGTCTCTCATAATATTTACACTTTGACTTAGAAAAGAAATTTCATTTATTACGATTTAGTTCCTGATAACTATTTCACTTTTTTAGGACACTTTTGAGATCTCAGTTCAATATGTGATATGACAAAGGAGGTGGGATAAAATATAATATTAAATTCCCCCTACTCCTATTTATGTCATATTTGGAAGTTATATAACTAACTTTTTTATATGAATGTAAAATTGTACCTTTCATTGATTATTGTGTAAACTTTGTTCTTATGAGATAATATAGTATGTTAAATATTTGTAAAGTTAGAAAATTGTGAAATTTTAATGCAAATTGAAGAGGTATATATAAGGTTTTATTTCATTTCTAGTAGTAATTTATAAATAAAAGATTAAAGGAGTAAGTAAGTAAGGGAGCTTAGAAACCAACTGTTTTTTTGTTTTATAAGACTACTTGAGCGCTTAAAATAATACAATAAATTATTTAAATAAAAATTATAATAAAAAATACTTTTATATATGATACAGACAAAAATTAATATTTACATATATTATATAAATTTCAATTTTAAATAAACAATATATTAATAATTAATAAATATTATGATAATTTATTGAATTATTAAAATAAAATTTACATATATTAAAAATAATTTTACATAAAAAATATTATATATTAATACAAATTTTTGAATACTTTTTATTGAAATAAATATATATACACACAATCATGAAATAAGATTTTTTTTTTCAAAATTTCCATAATTTTGGGGATATAGAGTCCCTCTACAGAGACCTACTCCATCTGAAGAACAAAGGGCCAAGCAGAAGAAAGTTGAAAAGGAGGAAGTCCAATCCAAGCCTGCTCCTCCCTTAAACCAAAAAGGAAGTCAAAAGCTCCTATCATTAGTCCTGAGATTTATGTACCACCACAGGACTTTGTGACAGATGCTCGTCTGACCATCAGTGATCATTACAAACACTAAAGCATCAACAAAAGGACATGTTGCTTTGATCTAGACCATCTGAAAAATCTGGGAATAGACTTATCTCTATAGTTGGAACCTTACGAGGCTTTGCTCTGTTAGAATAATGATTTATGATGATAACTAAACATAACTTAGGCATAAAGAAAGATTGGACTTAGAACTTGAATGAACTTAGAATAATCTGATAGAAATCCTAAGTCATTGCCTAATCAATCAGGAAGAGATAATCGAATAAGAAAGTAATGTTATGATCAATCAGGATAAGGTTAGAATGAGTATAAGTTATAAGTATGGCCGCCTAATCGATCAGGATGTGATCGATCAAAGAAGATTGAACTTAATTGGAAATCAAACTTAGTAATCCTAGTGTGATCGAATGGAAGGGTATGATCGATCAGGACACCCTGTGATCGATCAAGACCTCTAAGTTGTAATTCAAGTCCTAATCTTAGCCTATACGATGATAGTTGCTTAATCGATCAAGAGTATTGAGTGATGTCCTATGATCGATTATGAAAGTCTAGGATTAATTGAAACAAGGCCAACATAACTTAAGCCTATTCGATCAATGAGGCATGATCGATCAGGTGTGGCTTTTATCTAATCTCATGTTCAAGTGGTGCAGGTCCTAATCTAAGCCTGATCTATGTGTGATCGATCAGAGAACAGAAGCAATGATCGAATGGAGCCTTATGATCAATCTGGCGATGGATTTGAATGTTTAAGCCTTTTATGCACAGAGTATGTCAGACCTATTTTGGGAAGTTAACTTGACTCACACAGACTCAAGAATTGAGCCGTTTGGAACTGGATTTGTTTTCTGCAATTAATGAAGAGAGAAGAACTAAAGCTAACCAAGTACAAGGGAGTTAATGCAATACAAGAACATCATCAATTCAAAACTCCATGAAGATTCATCATCTCTCATCCACATCAGGCACAATGGCTATAATCTCACCAACGGGCAAAATTCTAGAGCTATGTATAAAAGCAATTGGTGAAGAAGTTGGTGACATGAATTGATTGAATACACTATTAAGAAATCAATACTTCCTGCATTCAATACGCACCTACTCTCTGTTATATTTGTTCAATATACTTGTACTTCAGTGTGTATCAAAATATGTTCATTGAGTGAACAAGTTTCTGTAATCTCTTTCTGAGTGAGGATTACTCTTAAGATAGTGGGATCTTAAGAGTAAGTTGTAAACTTACAAACTATAAGGGGGAGTAATCTATAAAAGAGAGTTCTTACTAAGGATCACTTGTAAATGCAATCAAGAGCCTGATTAAATCTTGAAGTTTAGTGAAACCCAACTGGAGGTTGGAGAATTGGACGTAGGCCAAGTTATAGGCTGAACCAGTATAAGTTTTGTGTCTCATTGCTTAATTTTTTTATTAGCACAATTCACCTCTTTGTGCATTCCTGCCACTTTCATTTGGTATTAGAGCAAGTCTTCTCAGAGTTCATTAATCCAACGATCAATAGAAGTAAAGATAAGCTATGGCAGGATATGAGAATATTCTCCCTGAAGGAAGCTCAATCAACAAACATCCAGGCTTCAATGGAGAGCACTATACCTTCTGGAAGATGAAGATGAGAACATATGTCAAAGCAAATGGATACATGCTATGGAAGATCATAGAAGATGGAGGCATTGTTCCCATGACGATAAAAAATGGAGCTCAAGTTCCTAAGCAAGCTGCTGAGTTCATAGATGATGATAAAGACAACATGAAGCTGAATAGCAAGGCTATACTAATTATTCAAAGTTCCCTGAATCAGAAGGAGTACTGCAGAGCGTGTAATCTAAAAATGGCTAAAGAAATATGGATGCGCTGGAGGTTGCTCATAAAGGAACAAAAGGAGTAAAAACTAGAAGAGCTAAGCAACTAATCACAGAATTTCATCTCTTCAAAATGGAAGATGGAGAGCCTATTAGGGAGGTGGAGATCAGATTCACTCATCTAATAAATAATTTCATCGCTCTTGGTAAGAGGATCTCGGAAGCTGAGCAAATTTCCAAGATTCTGAAAATCCTCGCACCAGAATGGCAAATGAAGGCCACTGCCATTCAGGAAATGAGAGGAGAATCAATGAGTTCAGTTACTTCATCGTTTGGAAGCTTGGCTAAATATAAGTCGACTATTAAGACTCAAAGGGAGCTCTATAGGGATAAGAAGAAGAAGAATCTAGATCTCTCAGGTCCTGTGAAGGATGATGAGCATGAGGAAGATAAAGAAGAGTTTGATGATTATGAAATGGCCTTTAGGTAAGAAAATTCAGAAAGTTCTTCAGAAATGAAAGAAGATTCTAAAGAGGTGGCTCCAGCAACACAAAAAGCGACTCTCAGAAGAATGCTCATGTATGCAAGAAGCCTAGGCATTTCAAATCAGAATGTCCAAGTCTTCAGGGGTTCAAAGAGAAGGATAAAAAGAAGGAGAAGTTCCAGAGAAAAAAGAAAGCATAAGTCTCATCTATATAGGGAGATAGCTCAGATGAGGAGACAAGTAATGTTGAGGAAATAGCCAACCTCTGCCTGGTAGCCGAAGAAGAAGAATCTGACAGTGAGGTATACCCTTCTGAACCATCTTTTCATGAACTCCAAAGTGCATATTGTAACACCTAGTCTTTGTTTTACCTTCTTAACAAATTTTTACCTACTATGTAGTTCTGCTTAATGTTTAGTCAATATTTAACTAACTAAAACTTGTAGACAAGCCTCTTTAAGTAGTTCAAAACTGTCCTGATTAAAACTTTTATTGAATCCTTGATATTGTCAAAACAATTTATCATTTAATGCCTTGTCAAATTTAAATTTATATTTAGTACTTAATCATCAAGCTTCACTAACATATATATAAACTATCATTTACACTTCGACTCAAACATCACACCATCTCCTACGATAAGTACATCGGAGTAATACATATATATCGAGACTCATACCCCTGTTGAGACTTACTACAACTTTACCCCATATTCACTTACATGTAACAACTTCTTCCCACCATTGTGTTTACAAAATATACATATACATCAAGTATTTCATATGGCTTAACATTAATATACTCAAAAATATATACAAATTGCCTAAGCAATCTTATGCTACATCCTCAGGCTACATATGCCTTCGCTAAAACCAGCCTTACCAAAAGCAGTCCGGCTTATCTTTCCCTGCAACCAAAATTTTCTCAGGTTTACTTCATACACTCTAAATTCATACAGTCACACCATCACAATTTATTTAAGCTGTACAAATAATGATAATGTTATTCTCATATTTCGCGTCTCTAACGCCGGTCATCCAAGTAATGATATATTCATTCACTTGGAGACTAATTAATTATTTCAATGTGCATATAGCACCTGCCACCTATTAATAAGGATACATACCCTATTAGTAGTGACTATACCTGCATGTTTTTAATAATATAATACAGATATATCATATAGATAGAAAATCTGACATAGGGGGAGCGACCCACCGTATGCCTGGGAGTACTCCAAATTTAACAGTAATAAACATACGAGCAATAATCATTTATCAAATATCTGTAACAGCAATCATAATTAATTATCATACAATCAAATCATGCATTGTTCTAGGTGTGTATGAAGTAAACCCTCACCTGTGACAACCACGTACTACTTCACTGGAGCCTTTCCTTCTCGCTGCCTATCATATTTATCACCACTTGGTCCTCCTATTATTACATCATGTAATAATAGAGGTCAATACTCATATTATACATATTCGATATCTCACTCTCGGTCCTAGTGTACTACCCACCCCTTAGTGATAGTTCTTACTAGGTGAAACACATTCACATCTCAAATTAGAACAACAAGTCTCATTCTCCAACTCTAAAAGTTGGTATTTCTTATTAAAGAAAGAAATTCCACAATCAATGTTTAATATAGTACCACTTATGGCTGGATTTAATTGCCAATTCAACAACAACAATTAAGTTCATTTATGTACAAGAAGCATCACACTTTAAACACTTATGATAGCACAATGGTCCGTAAATTTTGAACCTAATTTAATTAGAACCACATACAATAGGGCAGCAGCGACTTGTACTCAAAATTATCAAGCATCTTGTAATGTAATACAAGGAAAGTCTATGTCACATTATCTATATTTGCTTTACAATTGTGCAGCAGCAAAATTGGGCACACTATAATGCCATTCACATTGTTTTTAGTCAATAAAAATCACCTCTTTTTAATTCCATTAGCCCCATTCGTTCTAGGCCAAAACAGAACCACTTTTCATCTTCTATTATCTCAAAGCACAATCTAATCAATTTAATCAAAATTGCTGTCACAAATTGCAGCAATATGCACAAACCATAACTTTATATTTCCTTACTATTTTACAGCAACTTTAAGCATCAATAAAACAACTAAGTTAGGTTAAGCTTGTGTGAATTTTAAAAGAAAATCTGCACACACATAAATAAGCTTCATGGCTGTACAGAATTGCCACTGCACGAATTGACAGCAATATTCAGCACAAACTTGCCTCCATTTGCAGCCAATTATTTACAAGATATAGCCCCAATTTTTGTTGTAACTTTCATAGATAAAAGATGAAAATGTTAGAGCCAATTATCTCTCTTTAATCGGTCAAGAAAACTGACCAAAATCACCCAAATTTCGGATAGATTTCATGGCTCCTTCATTTTCACAGAAACAGAGCATCAAAGTTATATAAATACACATGAAACCACCACTTTTCACTCACATAAACACCTTTAACAATCTCCCATTTAGCTACAGAAAGTCAGGTTCGAACAGCCCCAAATTCCCCCTCAAACCCGACATGCATCTCACTTAAATCACCTCTTGATTGAAGAAAATTTAGCATAGGTGGGTAGAAGATCTTCACCTGAGTTTGAATCTTGCTTTGCATGTGAATTCCACTTCAATCTTCCTCCAAATTCGTCCAAGGAAGCTGCTGGAATTTGGGCAGAAGTTGAAGCATTTTAGAGAGCAAGAGAGAGAGACCGAAATTGGAGAAGAAGAAGAGTCAATGAATGAGTGAGTGTGTGTGTATGTGTGTGTTCGGTTGGACATAAGGAAGTAAATAATAATTAATTATTTGGTATTTGGGTAGGGTAATTTAATCATCTCCTTATTTTACTTAATTGGCTCTTTTACCCTTACCTATGATTTTTAACAACAATATTACATATTGTTCCTATTTGGTAAAAGACATTTCTTATCTTCCTTGAGTAATTTTTTATTTACTAATTGGGTTTTTGGGATGTTACAATTCCCTCCCCCTTAAAGAATTTCGTCCTCGAAATTAGAAGTATTACCTTGCCTCATGAATTCTGGAAATTTCCTTTTCATTTCATCCACCAGTTCCCATGTAGCTTCACGAGTAGAAAAACCTTTCCACAAGACTTTTATAGATGGAATATACTTATTTCAGAGATTCTTCTCTTGATAATCAATGATTCGTTCCGGTTCAATTTTATAAGTCAAATCATCTTGAATTTTTAATTCCTCATGCTCCAAGATATGCTCCGGGTCAGGTTGGTACTTCTGTAGTTGGGAAACATGGAATACATCATGCAGCTTACTCAAATGGGGAGGCAAAGCAATTCGGTATGCAACCTTTCCGACTTTCTCCAAAATTTCAAAGGGTCCGACAAATCGGGGATTCAATTTAGAATGTTTAATTGATCGGCCTATTCCTGTGGATGGCGATACCTTTAGAAAAACATGATCTCCTACCTCAAATTCTAGAGGTCTTCTACGCTTATCAGCATAGCTCTTCTGTCGACTCTGCGCTGCCAACAACCTTTTTCTGATTAACTTAGTTTGTTCCACTGTCTGATCAATCAATTCAGGCCCATACAATTTCCTCTCAGATAATTACGTCCAACAAAGTGGGGATGTACAACGTCTCCCATATAGAGCCTCATACGGAGCCATTTGAATACTAGCATGATAGCTGTTATTGTATGCAAACTCCGCATAGGGTAGAATTTCATCCCAGCTTTTCTTAAAGTCTAGCACACAAGACCTCAACATATCTTCTAACATTTGTATGGTTCTTTCCGACTGCCCATCCGTTTGGGGATGGTATGCAGTACTAAATCGTAATCGGGTTCCCATGGCTTCATGTAAAGAACGCCAGAACCGATAAGTGAATCTTGGGTCCCTATCAGAGATGATACTAGTAGGTACTCCATGTAACCTAACAATCTCTCTGATGTAAACGTTCACCAATGTATCTAGAGTATAATTGGCTTTGATAGCTAGAAAATGTGCTGATTTGGTGAGTCTGTTAACAATCACCCAAATAGAATCATATCTCGCAGAAGTTCGGGGTAAACCACCCATAAAATCCATTGTGACACTCTCCCATTTCCATTCAGGTAATTCAATTTGTTGTAGAAGACCTGGGGATTTCTGATGTTCCGCTTTTACCCTTTGACAAGTTAGGCATCTAGCAACAAATTTTGTGACATCACTCTTCATTCCTGGCCACCAGTACAAAGATTTCAAGCTATGATACATCTTTACCATCCCTGGATGCAAGGTAAAACGGCTTTTATGAGCTTCCTCTAGAATCCGAACTCTAATTGTGGGTTCTAGAGGAACATAAATCCTTTGTTTATAACGAATCAAGCCGCTGGGCGACAGATCATAATCATCATCTATCTGTTTCTCAATTTTCTCTTTGATTGCTACGGCGAGACTATCTTGTTTCTGGGCTTCTTCAATCTCATCGTTCAAGTCACTTGTAATTTTTAGCATAGCACACTCTGGGATGCTTATCTCATTTGCCAAATTAAGGTCTCAGAACTGTTCTATCAATTCCTGCTCATAAGTCATCAAGGTTGCCATATGCATTGATTTTCTACTGAGGGCGTCAGCCACAACGTTCGCTTTGCCAGGATGATAGTGAATCTTGTAATCATAACTTTTCACGTCTCTTTTTGGTGGACGTGGATAGAGGAGACGTAGAAAATCAGAACTTTTCATGTCTCATTTTAAATAAGAGATGTGGAAAGGGACTTTCCACGTCTCACATTTAAATGTGAGAGTAGGACTTTCCCTCCCTTTCCAAGTCTCACATTTAAATGTGAGCCTTTGAAAGTGGGGACTTTCCACGTCTCTTATTTGAATAAAAGATGTGGAAAGTCTTTCTTTTTTTTAAAAAAGGATTTTTAAAATTAGAATGATTAACCCCAATTTAAAAAAATCCCAATATTTTATCTGAATAATAGAAATACAACACTTAAAATGAAATAAAAATGAACTAATTTTATTATTTATAGCAAAACTAATATTACAAAAATGTTAGAATACAACTTTGATCTAAAATATGGGATGGTTAGCAAAAAAATATTAAATAAAACAGACCATAAAAATTATAAAGAAAGTGTACTGTATGTACATCAAAATATTGCTAAGAACAACTTCAAACACAAACCTAACATGAAACAAATGAAATCTTCCACAAATTCATGTCACTCTTCTCACCGAAATCTCATGCAAATCCAAGTCCATTCTTCACCCATCAGGAAGCATTACTTGTCCGAAGAGAAACACCTAGTGGACCCACAGAGAAATTCTCAAGCAAGGAGATGACTATTGATGATAGCACTAGAGCCCCTCTATAGCATCAATCATAAATGATCTTGTTCTACAAAGAATAATGCTTTTAAAGTACAGGAGTTGCAGTAACAAATGCACATTCAATCTTAGAAACTACATGGTTTACACATACAAAAAGGTATCCTACGAATTAAACAAATAAGATCACCTTCAACTATATGTTTATTTTCAGTCGACAAGAAGGAAGAGAGACAAAAAGATTCTTGAACATATGCAGACGAACGAATAAAGAATAATAAGACAGGTAAAAGCTCCTCAGTTGTCCCTTCAGCTCCACACACAATAAGAAGTTTCAGGAATTTGAACAATATATTTGGAAATTTCAGAACAAATAATCATGGGAGCATTAGTCTAGGCTCATTCATATCAAAGAAAATCTACAAACATGTTGCATATGACATATGTTTAAAACTGCACAATAAACTTGGGAACTATAAGAAAATGTTCAAAATTGATTTCTGGAATTAAATAGATGCAGAAAACAACTTTTTGAAATGCAAATTTAAATTCTAAGAGGATTTAAATTAACAACAGTAATGGCTAATAAATTCCAGTCCAAACTATTATTGATGAACTTTTATGGCAATTATTACTATGAATTAACATGGTTCTAGGAAGAACAGAAATGAAGTTTGCACAGATGCAAATGGATAGTTCATACCTGTGCCATGAATGGATCTAGTTGTGCCCTAATATGTACTCATTGCTCCCAATAGTGACTGGTTCTTCAAAGCAGCTGCATCTTCAACTGCAAATATGTAGGATGCAATAAGGTTAGCACTCAATACAATGCAAATCAATCTCCAAAAGGAAACATGTGTAGCTAAACCGGAGCTCCAAGTGAAGTAGAAATAAGAAAATGAAGGGACCATCCAACAAATTCTCATTTGTCTAAGAACTATAATTAAATTACAAGACCCCAATACATAAATAGAAATAAGAAAACAAAATCAATGTTTTCCTTAATCATTCATGAAGCTAAACAATGATTTCACAAAATATGTAATCTGTAACAAATACCATTTGAAGAGTAACTTCCAATAATTCTATGTGGCCTGCAAACCCCTGAATTCAATGTCTTATAACCTCTTTGAGACACAGCCACGTGTACCTGAAATTCGCCACCCAAAAGGGGAAAAAAAATCCCCCATTACCATATCATAATAAGAAAAATGTTAGTAATAAACCATAAAAGAATTAAAAAGGGGGCAGAAAAGGGAACGTAATTGTTACCGGTGGCATGATGAACTTGTCAGTGAGCAAGCAAAATCTCAGACACCTGAAATCAAGAAGCCACAAAAGTCAGAGTGTTTCTTATAGAGTTTAACCATGAATTAAAATAATTCAGTTCTGAAAGGATGAAAGAACAAATTTGGTCAAAATTAATTTGCACTTTATATCATCCAGCAGAGAAGTAGTGAGGGAATTTGATTTTTTCCCATGCAACAGATAACACGCAAGAAGATTCATTCTTAGTTTTTATTTTAAGAGAGAGAGACCCATACTACATTCAATCTCTATCCTTCAATATCATTACAGGGCTAGAACAAGAGCTTCTCCCTATCAGTATGGTACATATACACAACAGTGATTTTGATAGAGCCCAAGTAAAAAGTACAGACCCAACACTGAATTTATATCAAATATAAAAATATCCTTCCCCTTATCAAAGGGATTACCATATAGGAAAACTCAGAGGATACAAAAGGAGACACACTAAAACAGAAACAAAAAATGAAGAAAGTCAATTTTCCTCTATTCCCAACTTGGCACTCAAGAGGCCAGAACTCTCCTCACCACTGTTAATCAAAACGTAGAACTTATAATAAATGGTGAACTTTACCAAGTAGGGGGAGCGAGTCCCGGGAGAGCGCAGAGGATCACGAGTAGAAAAATAGAAAGGAAGTAGAGCAGAAGTAACACTTCTTAAAACATAAATAACTATGCAAATGCATAAGGGGGTGTTCTGTAAGAATCAAAGGGCGTATGAACTAAAGCGATAGAACCTGCCAATTTAGTTCATTGTAATAGCCTCCTTGATTCCCAGAAGAGGTAAGGATATGATGCAAGAAATAATAAAATAACTGGAAAATATAAAACTTTATTCAGAAGAACATTAAACTTACAAGAAATTAAACAAAGGAATCAGAAAGAAAGAGAAGGGATCGAAGAGACTCTTAGAACGCTCGAGCTTCTCTCTCTAGGTCTCTCTCTCTACAATGGCTATTTCAAATCTAAAAATGAGTTCTACCCACATCAATTGTTGAGCATCCCTTATATAGACCCTGGAACAGTGTTTACAACCTGGAAATTGGTACTGTTTCAACAGTTCTGGTTAGTTTAAGTGCACAGTGTCCTGCTAACACTACAGTATTCTGGCACATGTCAAAAGTACAAGTTTACAAGAGTCTTAGTTTTCGCCTAAATCTATCTCATAATCTTCTTCTTCTTGGATTTCTGAAGTAGATGGAGAAATGATTTGACTAGGAGAAGGCCGAGCTTCTTGTTTCTGGAGTGTTTGAAGCAGTGCTGTTAATTGGTTTACAAGGCTTGTTTTATCCGTTGTTGATGACAGGATAGAAGTAATCCTTGATTTTTGGTGAAGGAATTGGCTTTGCTCTGTCATACAAAGGAATTGAGGATTTTCTTGAAACCATTTTTCTATTGCCTTAGTGTCAATTCTTGGAATTTCGAATTTTGTCCACCATCTTGAGTAAGGAACTCGCTGTAGGACAGGCATAAGTTTTGTTGCTTCATTGATCCTTATATATTCATATTTCCAAGAGAAAATCCATGAAACAGATAATTTAGAGCAATAATGAAGATCCAAAGGAAAGGGATCATCACAATTGAATTTTTCTTTAAATAATAATTCAAAGGCTTTAACAACCTGGGGTGGAAATATTTCAGTTAAAGGACCGAAAAATTCCCACCAATAGAAAAACCAATGAGGAAATTGATACTTGGTTTCCTTTTTAAAATAAATGAACCAAGTATTAGAAAAACCTTTGTTTTGGTACCCAAAAACATTGGACAAAGCTTCAACATAATCCCAATAATTATATCCATCAGGAAAATAATTGATTCCAAAGTTTTTTGGTTTTTGTAAATCTTGTCCCCATTGGGATGGAGTAAGAACATTTAAAATATGGAGTCTTGTGAAAGCTAGTTTATTGTCATTCTTCTTGTCTGAGGTATGTTTTATTTCTACAGACCCTGAATGAACAAGAATCAGCTCATAATACTCTCTTGTTTTTGAAATAGCTGAAGGGTTAAAATGCATTCCAGGAGGAAAGATATTGGTAGCTAATTCGTTTGGGTTTGGATGGAACCATTCGGATTCTATTTGAACAATGCTCCTTTTGTTTTTAGCTTTTTTGATGAAAGGGGTGGTTTCTTTGGTTTTGAATGGCATAGGTTTATGGGGAACAATTGCCTTTGATGAGGATGCAATTGTTATCTGGTTAGGCTATGGGTTGGATAGATCATATTGTTGTTTGGTTATGATCTCTATAGGTATGAGAGGTTGTTTATCTTTAGTGACTATCTGGCCCCATGTGGTTTGTGGAATATGTTTTTGGTTATAGGCCAGAGCATATGATTCCAGTGTTTGTTTTGGAGAGGCCTGTTTTTGAGTTTTCTGGGTTGGTGACCCTGAAGGAGTGGATGACTTCTATTTAAGGTTTTGGGTTGATGACCCTGATGGAGTAGATGACTCCTGTTTAGATTGTTGCTGCAATTGTGGAGATCCTTGAGTTTGAGATCTTTGTTTACTATCTGGCGAGCATCTTGGAAGATGCTCAATTGTTTAGTATCTGATGGCTCCTTAGCCTTATCATCTGGGACTTTTTCATTTTTGGGCATTTCTGGTGGGTGGTTGATTACTCTTATCTACCCTATAAAAACTCACAGGTAAGAAAATCTGGAAGAGAATTAGAAGTACCTTTAATAAATTCAATGTCAAAATCAAAGATACTTAAAATTGCTTGCCAGTGAGCAAAAACTTGTTTTGATGCAAGATTTTTAACATCCTTTTGTAAAACATCTTTTGCTGATATACAATCAATGAGCACAAGGAATTTTTGGTTTAGAAGATCATATTGGAATTCGGAAATGCATAAAACAATTGCTATAATTTCCTTTTTAATGGTGGAATAGTTTTGTTGGGTACTATTCCAATGTTTAGAAGTTAAAGAGATGATTTTCTCTTGATTGTCAACTCTCTGTTTAAGAATGCCGCCATATCCTATATCAGAGGCATCATTTTCAACTATTTTGAAAGAAGAAGGATATGGAAGGCTAAGACAAGGAAGTTGCTTAACCTGGAGTTTAATTTGCTTGAAAATATTGGAATGTACGTCTGTCCATGGAGGAGGGTTTTGTTTAAGATGCTGATGGAGTGGTTTAAGAAACTTGCTTAAATGAGGGATAAAATCAGCAACATAATTTAAACATCCTAAAAATCTTTGAAGTTATGTCTTCTAAAGGATTTGATTAGGAAATTTATCAGCAAATCGAATGGCCCTGCCTATGGGTGTGATAGACCCTTGGTAGATCTAATGTCCAAGAAATTTGATCTTAGTTTGGAAAATACAAATTTTTGGTTTAGAAACAACTAAACCATTTGTTTCTGCAACCTTTGTGAAACAATTTATATGTTTTAAATGTTGATCGATTGATTGAGAATAGATTAATACATCATCGATATAAACAATGATGAACTGGCTGTAATCATAAAAAATTTCATTCATGATTCTCTGGAATTTGGAAGGTACATTTTTCAAACCAAAAGGCATAACATTCCACTCATACTGCCCAAACGGAACAGTGAAAGCAGTTTTATACCTATCTTTTTGAAAGATTTGGATTCGCCAAAATCCAGATTTCATATCAAATTTTGAAAATATTTTTGCAGAATACAATCGTTTTAAGAGATCAGATTTATTAGGAATTGGGTATCTAATCCATCTTAAGGCATCATTCAAAGGTTTATAATTTATTATGACAAGCCTTAGGGCTCATCGTTCTATTTCAGCATTTTTATTAACATAGAAAGCGGCATAAGACCATGGGCTTCTAGATTTATTGATTAATTTTTTATTTAGAAGTTCTTGAATTTCATTTTTACAAATTTCAAGAAGCTTAGAAGTCATCTAGATAGGCCTTGATTTTGTTGGGATTTGGGTTTCCAAGAAATTTGTTTCATAAGGCAAATCGACAACATGTTTTTTTACGATTCCAGAAAGCATTAGGTAAATCTGAGCAAATAGTTTGGTGGATTTTATCTAAGCAATCTTGAATTCATTGTTTAACTTGTGGCTGACCCAACTGTGATTCAATTTGTTTCAAAGATATGTCTTCTTTTAAAAAGTTTATTTGCTGTTGTTTTGAAGAAAGAAGATTTAATTCTTTAATTCTAGGTTTTTGTGTAAAAGGGAATGTAATTGTTTTCCCTAAGTGTGCAAAAGAAATTCCATCCTGACTAGTTAGATATGGGAATATGGAACCGGCAAAGGGTTTCCCCAAGATAATTTGATTTCCCATGTTTTTAACTAATATAAATGGTTGTTGAACGCGAAAACCCTCATTTTCAATAACAATATTTGTGATTTTATATTTGACATCTAGGGGTGTTTGTGCTATGCCACTAAATCTCTCAGTTGTTTTTTTATAGTATTTTATAGGGACAATGCCTTCATTAAAACAATTAGAAGCATCCCTTGTATCAAACAAAACATGTTGCTCTAGAACGAACTCATATTGATAATGATTTTAGCAAGGATATGGAATTTTGGAATTAACATTTTAGAGATTAAGTTAATAAATGTTTCATCATGCTCATCAGTATCATGTTCTAAAAGAGCTTGTTGTTCATTTGATTTATGGGATTCAAGCTAAATATCTTGAATTTGGGATGTTGCAGCTGCATGTGTTTCTTGTTGAAGTTTATTATAAGAGACCTCAGCATTAAGATTTTGTATCTCGTGCTGGAGATCTTGTAAGGTTGCAGGTTTAACAGAATGTTTGAACCGGTTTATTGTTTCTGTTAAATCATATTTATTCGACAAGTATTCGCCCTTTTCATTATAAGGAAATTTAGTGATAATATCAAGGAGTAAATCTTGTTCCTTAGTAATGACATTAATAGAAGAGGATGATTCTTCAATATCATTGTTTTGGATATTGTTTAGGTCCTCTGAAGAGCTTTTAATATCGTCTGCTTCAGATTCAGAACTATCTAGTAAAAGATTATTAATTTGATCAAGAATTGGTTGGTCAATATTCCTAATCTTTTTAAGCTTTCGAGTTAAACGGCATTATTTTGAAATATGCCCTTGTTTTCCACATTTAAAACATGTTATTTTAGTTTGAGAAGGATCATCTCTGGGTTTAGATCTAGATTCTCTATGTGCCAACCTAGGGGTTGTTTTTTGTTTATACTTGGGGTAAGTTGTTTTGTTTTTTCTGAACAGTCTAGGTTTAGATGGCTTAGATTTTTTACAAGCAGGAAAGCCGAACTGTTCACAGAATGTGCCCAGCTCTCTACTCCTTGTAGCCTTTTCTTTGGCAAGTTATTTTTGAATTTTGTCATCCTGACAAATTTTAAGAGCAGTCTTTTGGACATAAGAAATCAATTGTCCATAACTTAAGTATTCATAAGGGATGTTGCCATCATGCTGATTTCTAAGTTTTCTCTAACTTTATCACCTAAAGATTTAGGTAATCTAGCTAGGAATTTTTCTTTACAAAATGGTTGATTGGCATCATCTCTTGTAAGTACTCTTTGCAAAAAGTTATCTCTATACCAACGAAAATCGGATGGAGTCTTGCACTTAAGATTTGAGAGGAGTCTGCTGATCTATCTTTCCAAATAGATGGATCTCCAATAAAATGTTTAATAATTGTAAAAATCAAAGTGTTTACAGAATCAGGAATAGGACAGCCATCATATGTGATGGGTGTTCCATCTACTTCAGTTTTTACAGAGGTAAATATGGCAAGTTTTTCCTTAGGGGAGAGATAATTATCCCACTAGCCTTTTAGTTGTCCAGAAGATCCGGCTACTAATAGGTTGGTAATGGATTCATCTGAGGCATTGTTTTGGGTTTGGTATGTCGTACTTACCATTGTCATCTGTTGAAGAATTTGTAAAATATTAGTTTCACTTTGACCATCTATGTTCCATTCATAAATATGATCAGGACTGAATGATTTAAAATTCTGATTTAATCTTTCTTCTAATAAAATATCAGGAGGCGAAGCTCTTGAATAATAAAGTTTAGAAGGTTTTTTCCAATTTTGATTATTGATCTGAAGTAGGAATGAATCTGAAAATTTAGACTCTGTTTCAGAGTCCTTTTCAATATTCATTACATTCTTTGAGGATGAGGATGTTTGAGTCTGAGGTGTATCAGGGACAACGGTAGACTATGATTGGCTGATTTTATACTCAACTTGTTTTAATAAATCAGTTCTGTTGTTTAAGAATTCTGACTTAAGCCTTGGGTTGAGTTGGAATGGTTTAAAGAGTGGGGCCTCTAATTTAGGAACTGGTGATTTATTAGTGTCAAGTAGAGGAGTTTTTTTTGGATCACATAATCCCCTAAGGTCTGTAAGTATTGATTAGTATAATTATTTTGTTCTAAGATATTCTTAATGTCTACGAGATCAATTGGGGTTTTTAAATTTTTATATTTGAAGGGTGCAGCAAGTACAGGGTTATTTTGATAACCTTTTAATTGAGGAATCTGCACTATTTTGGGAGGAGGTAATTTAGATGAAATCATTGAGCCGTCTGGGGATTTCCATTCCCTTTTGGTCATGTTTATTTTGGTTATAAAAGGATATTTAATGTTTTGAGTCTGGGCGTAAGCACTAAACCAGTCAAAAAATGGAATATTTTCTTGGATGTTTTCAAGAAATTCGTAAAATTTATTTTGAATATTTTGTCTATCAGATCCTTTAAAGTTTTGGAAAAACCATTTTCTCTAAAGTTTGTTGTCTTCAAAATACAATTCTTCGCTAAGGGTTTGTTTATCGATAGAGAACTGTTTTTCTAAAACATTAATGGGTTGGGAATTTTCTCCTTCATTTAGAGACGAAGTTTCATAAGGTTCCCCTACGTTCATGGATGAATAAGTTGGAGATTGTGGTGGTAGTGAATCTTCAGCTTTTTCATAACTAGTTTGAGGAATGTTTGACGAATTATCGACTCCCTGAATTAGGGCGTTTGTTTGAGGGGGAATGTTTTTGGGAATTGTTGAAGGTGGTGCAGGCATATAAGTGACAGACGGAGGTTTGAAAAATGAACAAGAATGCCTTGCTGGTTCTATATTAGATCTACAGTCTTCATATAAGGAAGCAGATCTAACACTGAAAGAGTAAGATCTTCTAGGTCTTTCAAATGATAATTTAACAGTCCCATCAATCGCTTGGGTGACTTTGCTTACTTGATTTATTGGACAAGGAGCAGGTTTTGAAGCTTTTTCTAAAGTCCAATCATCAGGTAACTCAACGTCATTCCACATAATAGTTTTGGGGATTGTTAAATTAACATGGGTTTGATCTGTCAAGAAGATAATAATTTGGCCATTATCTGGTGGTCTTTGAGCTTAACACCATATATTACTAGGTTACATTAACAAGATGACATCATAGCAGAGTTTCAAATCTAAAAAATTCATTGACAAGCCGAAAATTGGTAGTTACAAGCTTACAATCCTAGATCGCATAGCCAATTATAAGCTATCTCACTAACAAGGCATATTTGGAAACCAATTTATGGAAATTAACATAGCTTAATCATAAATGCACTGCACAAGTATAACTTGTAAGATTAATAAGAAACAGATCCCAATGATTTCAAATATTTACCTTCCAGTACTTGTATATTATATCCTAATGATTTTGTCAAGGCTAATGATTTCAAAATGCATTTGTTTCGCAATAATCAGAGCTTGAAATAGCAAGAAGCACAAGTTAACAAACAGAACCAATAACATTAGAAACTAAATCAATCACAATGAACATGAACAGCGTTATTGACATTAACACTAACTGCTTCTTTCATGGTTTTCGAAACCTCATAAAGTTGCTCCAAATTGTCATGATCTACCTTGCACGAAACCCTTATCAGCGATTTTAACAAGAAGACACAGAAATTTTAGACAAGCAGTTACATAAAATTAGAAATGAAATAAAAATGGAGCCTGAAGTGTTGATAACAATAGAAAATACTAGGATGTCCTGAGGCAGGCCTTCGAGGTGAGACCTCTCAAAGTTTTTCCTCTATGCATTCTCTTTAATGGAGTCACTGAACTCGAATCATTGAGTGAGGAATCTTCAACATTGGTAGAAACCACAATCCTCTTCCTGCTAAGTGAGCTTTTCTTGTAAAACCCTAGATCGAAGGAAGAGAGAACAACAAAAACTCACCCAATCGAAGGAAGAAATCACCATAACTCACCCAATCGAAGAAAGAGAAGATGAAGGTGATGAGGATGCTCACACTATGAAGGTTCACAACCCGACGTTGACGGTGTTTGTAACAGGCAGGAATGCACAAGAGGAGGGGTGAATTGTGCTTTCAAAATCTAACTTTGATAAAACAACACAGTTTATACTGGTTCAGCCCAAACTTGGCCTACGTCCAGTTCTCCAACCTGCAGTTGGGTTCCACTAATTCCTCAAGATTAAATCAGGCTCTTGATAGCCTTTACAAGTGACAGCAAGAACTCCTCTCTTTACTGATCACTCCCCCTTACTTTTTGTAAGTTTACACCCTACTCTTAAGACCCCACTATCTTAAGAGTAAATCTCACTTAGATAATGAATACAGAATGATTGTTCACTCAATTGAACAGATTATGTTACACACTTAAGAATATGAGAACATAAAGTGTTGAGAGTATTGAATGCAGCAGATACAAATAATCAATGTGGCAATCAATTCTTACAACTAACTCCTTCCCAATAGCATTTATAGTTTCTCTTAGAAATATATCCGTTGAGAATATGGCCGTTGAAGACATTAAGAGAGTTGAGTAGTTTGGTGGAGTATGGAAGATGTATTCTGCTATGCATTTACTCCATTGTACTTGATTTTGCTTTGGCTCGTCTCTCTTCTTCTATCGCTGATAGGGTAGGTGAGTTCCAACGGCTCTTTTGATCAATTTGTGTGTTAACGTTAACTTCCATAAGTAGGTCTGAACAACTCTGTACTTGGAAAGCTAAAAATAGGCTTGTCATTGATTTTGAATATTTTCCATCGCCACTCAGATTACATGCCTCTAATCGATCACAGGGTCTGATGTCTAATCGATTACATATCGATTACCTATAGATTATAGCCTGCATTACTGAACATCAGATTAGAAATTCATGCGTCTAATCGATTACAGGGGAAGCCTGATCGATTAGGCAGGTTTAATCGATTACACATAAATCACATATTTCTCTAATCGATTACAAACAGATTATATTCAGATTACTTAATCTTCTCTAATCGATTACATAACTCTAATCGATTGGGCATCTTTCTCTTAATCGATTACAGGGCTCTAATCGACTGGGCATCTCTCTCTTAATCGATTAGACGACTCTAATCGATTGGGCTAATTTCACTCATCGATTACAGGGGCCTCTAATCGATTGGTCGCTATGTGATCTGAACTTGATTCATCACTAATCGATTAAGCTTAAGTTCTTTAACTTGTAATCTATCCTTGATCGATTGGGCAGAACTTAGGATTTTCTATCAGATTATCCCTAAGATATTTCTGTTCATATCATAGCCCTTCTTTATGCCTAATTTATGTTTAGTTATCATCAAAACTCATTATTCTAACTTCTCCCCCTTTTTGATGATGAAAAAACAATGAATTTAGCAAACAAATAAACAGTCCAAAAGAGACAGAAATAGGGAACTGATAATAAACATATTATAAACCATAAGTCAAATAATACAAGAGAAATATAGTTGATCAGGTAATAAAAATAACAAAAAGTAGAAAGCAAGTAAATATGCAGAGTGTGAGTGATGCATATGAGGGTAGTTGAGATGTGATGGAAGATTTTTGGATTTATGTGTCGGATTGTGATTTTGGATATGTATGTGTATGAACTATATGTGTTTATTTTGGGCCTTGAACACTTGAGTTATGAATTCCTATCTATATTGTGGTTGTATGAAGTTAATCTCATTTTAGTGGTTGCTAGTGGGCTTATTTCATTGCTTCCATTCATAATTGCTGTGATTGCACTTTTATGAGAACCACAAGTGTTTTGACTCAAAGTATTTCACACATCAAGTTGACTTTAACACTAACCCTGAGTAATGGCTATGAAAGTGGTTGCTAAATTAGTCATTGATTAGGGCTAGTGGACCCCTAGTGGTTGCTTGGGGATTTCTCTAACTAGACTTGATGAATTAAACCCCTAAATGATTTGAACCTATGTTTGTCACCTCACCTAGACTCAAGAGATCCATTCCATCAATTTCACTTCACCCATTCAACCATTCCACCTCATTAAAGAAAAGATAAAAAAATATTGTAGTTAGGCTCATTTTGCATATTTCACATTAAAACCCCACAAAACCCCTTTTTATACCACATTTGCATGACATTTAGTTTCCTAGGTTAGTCATTAGGCTCCTTGAGAGACGATCTGGGATTACACCGTTATAGTGCAATCCTTGGTTAATAAACAATTTTGCATTTAACCCCCAAGGCGATTAGGAAAAAGGTTAAATCAGTACTTCTTTGACAACTGGCTTAGGGGCAACTTTCTTGATTCTTTTCCCTTTATCAACAGATTGAACTTCTTGCCCCTTCTCTTCCTCATCAGATTTCAGAAAGTCTGATGTAGTCTGATTGGGATCCACTACTTTCTTCTGATCAGACTTCTTAAACTTTACTTGCTTCTGAACACCCCAACTAGGAAATACAGGCAGAGGCACATGATGTTTCTTTTCTGATTCTGCTAACTCAGCCTTTGCTGCATCTCTGTCTTCCATTTCTTTTTGGCTCTGAGCCAAAGTCTGGCAAAATTCTTCTACTTACTGGTGCAGCACTTCTGCCTGATAAAGATAGTGGGGTAACAAGTCAACAGCAACAGGTTTGGCTCCCCTTCATACAGGACCATAGCCATCTTCAAGTCTTCCTCCAGAACATTTTCAGCATTTTCTGGGGTAATATTGATGGTGGCCTCAACTTCAGGATCTGAGGCTTCTTCTACCACAACTTCCTCTTCAGCCATGCTTAGCTTGATGGCTTCTGCAAGCTCATGAATTACCTCAAGTGTCTGGCTCATGATGGCTTCCTTAGGTATTTGGGGCATCTGAGGGATTTCAAAGGCAATGGTTGAGAGGATGGTGGCAGCTTCCACAGCCTTTTCTTGAATTTGACTGCTTTCTCCAGGGGTTGGAACGCTGACTATCTTCTCCCCCTTTTTGGCATCATCAAAAGAGGGAGGGGAGACTTCTAGGACATCTTTCCCTTTTCTGATATAGGTTTTGGCAATTTGAGGTTTAGGAGAAGGTTGGGATGAAGATGTAGGCTGAGAAGGTGGTGGTGGAGTAGGTTGTTGGAGAGGTGCAGGATGAGAGGCAGGGGTAAGGATGTGGTCAGGAGAGGGTGGAGGGTCTGGATGATCTGAGGAACTGGAAGAAGTTTGTTTGGAGGGAGATGAAGGTTTGGATGGTGGAGGAGTGTGTTTGGGTGAGGTTTGTGTTTGGGGAATTGGAGGAGAGGGATGAGAGTGAGAGGGTGAATAATGGATGGGGGATACCTGATCAGTCTTATGGCCAGCAAATGGGGATAAGGGAGAGCCTGGAAGATTGACTTGATGAGATTGCCTCAGAATGCTCTCCAATCCAGCAAGTCTGTTATGCAAGAACTTGTGCATGTTGACCACTGCATCATACCCATTGAAAATGGTCAGGGTGGTTTCCTTGACAGACTTGACCACTGAATCATTCAGAGCAGCCACTAATCTTTTTAGCAAACGATCCTCCATGGCTTGGTGTTCTAGTGCCATTTCTTCCACAACCTTGGCTGATACCCTTTCAACCAGATCATCAATGATGTTGGCAGGAAGAGGGACCCCTTGATCTGGGAGAGGTGTTGCAGGTTGAGAAGGTATCTGGGGTGCAGGGGCAACTGGTTCAGAGGCTGGTGAAGCAGGTGCTGTTTCTTCCTGATCCATGGGATCTTCTGGTTCATGTTCTTCTTGAGGCTGTTCCTCTTCAATATTAATGGTAGGTTCTGACTGAGAGGGAACCTGACCAAATGGCTTCATCCCCATCTTTTTCAGGGTGGTCAGATCACATTTGGGTGGTTCCCTATTCTGTTCCTATTCAAGACAGAAAATTTTGTTGTTGCAGAGAATAAAGGAAACAAGTTGAGCAAAGGGAAGAGTGGTCTTTACTGTCTTGGTCTTGTGAAACCTCAGAAATTCCTCACAGATAACTTGACCAGGATTGATGGGAATTTTGTTGATTAGCATGGGCAGGATGGGATTATCAATATCAAGAATCAGGGAAAAGTTTCCTGCCTTGTTGACCATACATCTGGAATAGGCATAGTGAAGGATCCTATAGGCAGGAGGCAGTTGAGCAGGCGTCAGATTACCCTTAATAGGACTTGTTGGCTGATAGATTTGCTTGAGTTCCTCATTTGAAAATTTCTCCCTTATCTGCCAAGTGTTGTACTCTTGCATATTGGGCCCATCCATATGAAGCCATTGGTTCAAAAGCTTCCAGTCGAAGGAGAAGGTCTTGCCTCTGACCTTAGAAGATATGGTGATCCCTGTGACTTGTCATTCTGATTCAGTGACTTGAATCTTCATATTGGAATAGAAGGCCTTGATAACGTTTTCATTGTAGTGATTCTTGATTCCTATCCAATGCTTGTAGGGCTCCAACCATTCAGATACAAGATAGCCATTTCTCTCCAGATAGTCTATATCAACAAACCCACACCTTGGTTGCAGAAATCTCTTCTGAATATCTTCTGAGGATTCCTCAATAGGACCCTGAGCAAATGATGAATCAATGGGAACTTCTGTATCCCCTGAAATGAGTTCTCTGACTCTGACTGAAGAGGGACTCTTGGCTTAGGACTTGGATGCAGAACCATGGGTTTTGGCCATTTGTGGTGATGGTTGAGAGGTTGAGGGAGGAGGATTTGAGGGAGGTGATGAAGGTCTGTAGGTTAAGGCAGGATCACCTTCTGGCAGGGGAACTGTGTCAGGGACAATCTGGGCTCTATAGTTCTTTGGTATACGCATTTTGGGTGCCATGGATAGGGTTTATATAGAGGGTTTAAGGATGTGTCTGGTGATTCGAAAAGTTGTAACTGGTTTGGAGGAGTTATGTCTGATGATGATTCGAGTAATGGCTACAGTTATGATGGTTACGAAAGGATTTGATGGTTCGAACGTTAGGGTTTAAGAGTAGATGAAGAGAGAATGCTTTAGAATGAATGCAATATGGTGCGAAATGATGCTTCAGTTACATATGTCAAGTTTATATGAGAGAGAAATCACAGAAAAGCATGTAACTGTCAGAGAAAGTGTACGTTACAAAAGTTACCGTTGACGCCTAATCGATTACGTGTGCTGAGTAATCGATTACAGGGAGTAGTTTCTGATCGATGAGATGCGTCTGATAGATTAGGGATTGCTGTGATTGATAGGTCCACGCTGAGTAATCGATGCCCAATCGATTACTCCTTCCTTGTGATCGATCAGACAGTTCTAATCGATTATACCTTTTCCCTAATCGATCCTTCTTTTCTTCCCTAATCGATGCCTAATCGATTACAGGGCATGCTCTGTAATCGATTAAGGTTGCCTGATCGATTGGATGCAGAACCTGCAAAATTTTATTTTGACACTCTAATGCCTAAGTTAGTACTGGATCATCAAAACATGAAATAATTCAGATAAATTAAAGAATTCTACACAGACTTACAACTCATTGGGATTTACCATTCTCAATTCTCTTCTGATGAACATGAATTGTTCAGTTGCTAGGGGCTTAGTGAAGATATCAGCTAGTTGCAAGTGTGTTGAAATAAATTCCACTCTGACATCCTTCTTTTGCACATGGTCTCTGATGAAATGATGCCTTACATCAATGTGCTTTGTTCTTGTGTGATGCACAGGATTTTTGGCCAAACTAATAGTGCTTGTGTTGTCACAGAGGATTGGAACTTCTGGAAACTCCATCCCCAAATCCCTTAATTGATGCTTGAGCCATAGAACTTGAGCACAACAGCTTGCAACAGCTATATATTCAGCTTCAGTTGATGATAGAGAGACACATGTCTGCTTCTTGCTTGCCCATGAAACTAAGGATCGTCCAAGATATTCACATTGACCACTGGTACTCTTTCTGTCAGTTTTGTACCCAGCATGGTCTGAGTCTGAGTAAGCAATGAGATACTCTTGAGTTCCCTTTGGATACCACAACCCCAGCTCCTGAGTTCCTACCAGATATCTTAAGATTCTTTTAACACATGTGTGATGTGTTTCCTTTGGATTAGCTTTATATCTGGCACATACTCCCACACTAAATTGAATATCTGGTCTGCTGGCAGTTAGATATAGAAGAGAACCAATTAGACCTGTCTATGTTGATTTATTGAAGTCCTTTCCCTCTAGATCAGCATCCATTACTACTGTAGAGCTCATAGGGGTATCTTCTTCCTTGGACAGATCCATTCCAAATTTCTTCAAAATCTCCTTCACATACTTGGATTGGGAAATGAAGATCCCATCCTTTCTTTGTTTAATCTGAAGACCTAGAAAGAAATTGAGTTCCCCCATCATGGACATCTCGAATTCTCCCTGCAAAGTCTTGGAAAATTCCTCACAGAGAGATTCATCAGTAGCACCAAAAATAATATCATCTACATAAATCTGTACAACAAGCATGTGTTTCTTTTTATGTAAAATAAATAGAGTGGTGTCTACTTTTCCTCTTGAGAAACCTTTTTCTAATAGAAAATTACTTAGTCTTTCATACCAGACTCTTGGTGCCTGCTTAAGTCCATATAAGGCCTTTTTAAGCTTAAAGACATGATCAGGTTTAGTAGAAATTTCAAAACCAGGAGGTTGTTCAACATATACCTCCTCCATGATATAACCATTAAGAAAGGCATTCTTTACATCCATTTGATAAAGTTTAAAATTTTTGAGGGATGCAAAAGCCAATAACAGTCTTATTGCTTCCAAACTTGCAACTAGAGCAAAAGTTTCCTCATAATCAATACATTCTTCTTGGTTATATCCTTTAGCCACAAGTCTTGCCTTATTTCTGACCACAGATCCATACTCATCAAGTTTGTTTTTGAAAACCCTTTTAGTTCTAATAATAGGATAATTTGAAGGCCTAAGGACTAAATCCCAAACTTGACTTCTTTCAAACTGATTGAGCTCTTCTTGCATTGCAACTATCCAATCACAGTCCTTTAGGGCTTCTTCAATGCAAGTAGGTTCAATTTCAGAAATAAAGGCAGAGAAGTGCATTTCATTTTGAACTTGATTTCTGGTTTTAACACCTTCATTAACCCCACCAATAATTTGCTCAGGTGGATGATCCTTGTGATGTTTCCAAGCTGAGGGTCCAGCTGGTGTATCATGAGGATCATCCTCTTGTCCCTCCTCATGGGATTCATCTAGTGGAGATAATGATTGCGTAGAGTTTTTAGGCCTCTTTGGAAAAACTGATTCATCTTCTGCTGTAATATTCTGTTCAGAGTCAGTTTCATCAAATACTACATGTACTGACTCTTCAACAGTAGAGGTTCTTTTGTTGAATACTCTATAAGCCTTACTTCTACTAGAATAACCAATGAAAATTCCAGAATCAGATTTAGGGTCGAATTTACCTAGGTTTATCTTCCCATTGTTGTGGATGAAGCATTTGGAACCAAAAACCTTAAGATGGCTTACATTTGGCTTTCTTCCTTTGTAAAGCTCATATGGAGTCTTGTCCATTCCCTTTCGAATGTAAGCTCTGTTTGAAATGTAACATGCGATATTCATTGCATCTGCCCAGAACACTTGAGATACTTCTTTTTCATTGAGCATTGTTCTGGCCATCTCAGTGAGTACTCTGTTCTTCCTTTCAACCACTCCATTCTGTTGAGGGGTTCCAGGTGCTAAGAAATTGTGATTTATGCCATTTTCTTTGCACATCTCTAGGAAGTCTTGGTTCTCAAATTCTCCTCCATGATCTGTCCTGATTGAGCTGATTTTCTTGTCTTTTTCATTCTGCACTTTCTTAGCAAACACATAAAAAGCATCAAAGGTTTCATGTTTGGAGGAAAGAAACATAGTCCAAGTGAACCTAGAATAGTCATCCACAATCACAAGAGTGTACAGACTTCCTCCTAGACTCTTCACTCTTGCTGGACCAACCAAATCCATATGAATTAGTTCCAGGGGTCTAGTGGTGGTAACTTCCTTCTTAGGTTTAAATGAGGACTTTGTTTGTTTCCCCTTTTGACATGCTTCACACACCAGATCAGATTTTACTTTCATATTTGGTATCCCAATAACCAAATCCTTTTTGATTAGTTTCTCTAGTTGAGACATATTAACATGAGCTAATCTTTTATGCCATAGCCAACAGTTATAAGAATTGCTTATAAAACATTTTTCAGAAAGACGCTGATCTAAATCTACCACATACAGATTTCCATTCCTGTTAGCTTTCAATCTATAATTTATGTTTGATTTGTCTATAGCTAATTCATTCTTATCTACTATGAGGCATTCATTTGAGTCAAAAATTACTCAGTTACCTCTGTCAGTACTTTGACTGACACTCAGCAAGTTGTGACAGAGACCTTCCACAAGATAGATATCTTTAACTGGACCAATGTCTCCTTTTCCAGTGATTTTACCAGACTGATTTCCGCCAAAACTAACTTTGGCACCATCCTTCAAAATCAGGTTGTCCAGTTTCTCTTTATCTCCTGTCATGTGTCTTGAGCATCCACTGTCAATATACCATTTTGTGTTGTTGGATGCTTTGAGATATACCTGCACAGACTAAACAGTTTTAGGTACCCATATTTTCTTGGGTCCTTTGGGATTAGTTTGCTGCCCTTGATCCAAGTGGACTTTAGGCTGATGTGTCCCTTTAGGGACCCACTTGTATGATTTTGATAATCCATGTTTCTTAGGATAACAAGTTGATTCAGAGTGACCTTTTCTATTACAATAATTGCAAAAAGAGAAAGGTGATGAATAGTCTGAAGCTTTTCTGAAAAATTTCAAGTATGATTTCCTTTTGGCACATATTTGTTTTCTTTCAAAATTTTGGGAGTTGGATCATACCCTATCCCAGTTTTATCTCTATATGCCTTTTGATTCATTAGCATAATATCAAGTGTTTCTGTGCTCTTGGTGAACTTCTTTAGAATTTCAGAAATTTTCCCATTTTCTTCCCGAAGTGTTTCATAGTTTTTGCAATCAAAATTCTCTTGAACAACCTTCTCAGAGATCTGTTTACATTTTTCACAATCAGATTTTTCAGCTTTCTTTTCAAGTTCTTTGTTTTTCTTTCTCAAAATAGATACTTCTTTTGCTAGCTTTTCAAATTCAATATGTATATCATCATAAGCATCTTGAAGCTCTTGAAAAGATAAGTTAGTAGAATATACCTCACTATCAGATGATTCCTCTTGAGCCACCAGGCAGAGGTTGGCTGCTTCCTCAACATCACTAGTCTCCTCATCTGAGCTGTCTCCCCATATAGATGAAACATAGGCTTTCTTTCTGCCTTGAAACTTCTCCTTCTTTTTCTCTTTCTCTTTAAATCTTTGAAGACTTGGACATTCAGCTTTGAAGTGTCCAGGCTTCTTACATTCATAGGACACAGGAGCATTTTTCTGGGAGTCCTTTCTGATGTTGCTTGAGCCACTCTCTGGTATCTCCCTCTATTTCTGAAGAACTTTCTAAATTTTCTGACCATAAAGGCCATCTCATCATCATCCAGTTCCTCCTCATCTTCCTCATCCTCATCATCTTTTGTAGAGGCTGTTAGTGCAAGATTCTTTTTCTTTTTATCTCCATAGAGTTCTCTTTGCACCTTGATAGTTGTTTCATACTCAGCCAGGCTTCCAAATAATGAAGTGATAGAGCTCATAGATTCTCCTCTCATTTCTTGGATTGCAGTAGCTTTCATCTGCCATTCAGGAGTCAGAATCTTTAAGATTTTGGAGACTTGTTCTGCCTCTGAGATTCTTCTTCCGAGAGCTGTAAGATTATTGATCAATTGAGTGAATCTGATTTCCAGCTCCCTAATTGGTTCTCCTTCTTCCATTTTGAATAAATGAAAGTCAGTAATTAGTTGCTCAACTCTTCTAGTCTTTATACCACTGGTTCCTTCATGAGCAACTGCTAGAGCATCCCACATTTCTTTTGCAGTCTCCAAATGACATACTCTAAAGTATTCTTTTTGGCTTAGAGCATTCTGAAGAATCAAGACTGTTAGAATGATAGGTTTTGATGATAACTAAACATAGCGTAGGCATAGGGGAGGGCTATGATAAGATCAGAAATATCTTAGGCTTAATCTGATAGAGATTTCTAAGTCTTAAGTAATCGATCAGGGATAGTCTGCAAGTCAAATAACTTAAGCCCAATCGATTAGAGAAGAATCAGATAGCGCCCAATCGATTAGAGGCCCCTGTGATCGATGAGTGAAATTAGCCTAATCGATTAGAGATGAAACAAGTTCAATCTATATAGCGCCCAATCGATTAGAGATCCTTGTAATCGATGAGAAAATGTTAGCCTAATCGATTAGAGCCATGTAATCGATTAAGAGATCCCAGTCTAATCGATAAGAGTTCAGTAATCGATTAAGAAGCAATTGGCTAATTGATTAGAGTCATGTAATCGATTAGAAGAAGATTGAGTAATCTGAATGTAATCTGTTTGTAATCGATTAGAGAAATATGTGTAATCGATCAAATCTGCCTAATCGATCAGGCCTTCCCTGTAATCAATGAGGCGCATGAATTACTAATCTGATGTTCAGTGATGCAGGCTATAATCTATAGGTAATCGATTAGACAACAGATCCTGTGATCGATCAGAGGCATGTAATCGAAGTGGCGATAGAAAATATTCAAAATCAATGGTCAAGCCTATTTTTAGCTTTCAAAGTACAGAGTTGTTCAGACCTACTTATGGAAATTAACGTTAACTCTCAAGTTAATCAAAAGAGCCGTTGGAGCTCACCTACTCTGTCAGCGATAGAAGAAGAAAGATGAGCTAAAGCAAAAGCAAGTACAATGGAGTAAATGCATAGCAGATTTCATCACCATTACTCCACCAGACTTCTCAATCTGCCTTGAGGATTTCAACGGCCATATTCTCAACGGATATATTTCTAAGAGAAACTATAAATGCTATTGGAAAGAAGTTAGTTGTAAGAATTGATTGCCACATTGATTATCTGTATCTACTGCATTCAATACTTTCAACATTCATTGATTTCATACTCTTAAGTGTGTAACACAATCTGTTCAATTGAGTGAACAATCATATTGTATTTATTATCAAAGTGAGATTTACTCTTAAGATAGTGGGATCTTAAGAGTAGGGTGTAATCTTATAAAGTGTAAGGGGGAGTGATCAGTAAAGAGGGTAGTTCTTGCTGTCACTTGTAAAGGCTGTCAAGAGCCTGATTGAATCTTGAGGAACTAGTGGAACCCAACTGCAAGTTGGAGAACTGGACGTAGGCCAAGTTTAGGCTGAACCAGTATAAACTGTGTTGTTATTTCAGAATTAGTTTTGAAAGCACAATTCACCCCCCCTCTTGTGCATTCCTGTCTGTTACAAAGACTGCTCTGCTGTTGAGTTCCAGGTCTCCTTTGTCATCATCCGTCAACTCCTGAGGGAGCTTTGGCACTTGAATTCCATTTTCAGTTTTCATAGGAACAAGATTTCCTTCTTCAACTATCCTCCAAAGATCATACCCGGATGATTTGATGAACACTTTCATTTTCATCTTCTAAAAGGTATAATGTTCACCATTGAATCCAGGAGGTTTGTTGATTGAGCTGCCTTCTGGGAGCTCGTTATCATATCCTGCCATGATAGATCTTTTCTTCTCATGATCGTGGGATCAGTGGAATCTGAGAAGACCTTGCTCTGATACCAAATGTAACAGGCAGGAATGCACAAGAGGGGGGTGAATTGTGCTTTCAAAATCTAACTTTGATAAAACAACACAGTTTATACTGGTTCAGCCCAAACTTGGCCTACGTCCAGTTCTCCAACCTGCAGTTGGGTTCCACTAATTCCTCAAGATTAAATCAGGCTCTTGATAGCCTTTACAAGTGACAGCAAGAACTCCTCTCTTTACTGATCACTCCCCCTTACTCTTTGTAAGTTTACACCCTACTCTTAAGACCCCACTATCTTAAGAGTAAATCACACTTAGATAATGAATACAGAATGATTGTTCACTCAATTGAACAGATTATGTTACACACTTAAGAATATGAGAACAGTAAGTGTTGAGAGTATTGAATGCAGCAGATACAAATAATCAATGTGGCAATCAATTCTTACAACTAACTCCTTCCCAATAGCATTTATAGTTTCTCTTAGAAATATATCCGTTGAGAATATGGCCGTTGAAGACATTAAGAGAGTTGAGTAGTTTGGTGGAGTATGGAAGATGTATTCTGCTATGCATTTACTCCATTGTACTTGATTTTGCTTTGGCTCGTCTCTCTTCTTCTATCCCTGACAGGGTAGGTGAGTTCCAACGGCTCTTTTGATCAATTTGTGTGTTAACGTTAACTTCCATAAGTAGGTCTGAACAACTCTGTACTTGGAAAGCTAAAAATAGGCTTGTCATTGATTTTGAATATTTTCCATCGCCACTCAAAATTACATGCCTCTGATCGATCACAGGGTCTCATGTCTAATCGATTACATATCGATTACCTATAGATTATAGCCTGCATTACTGAACATCAGATTAGAAATTCATGCACCTTATCGATTACAGGGGAAGCCTGATCGATTAGGCAGGTTTAATCGATTACACATAGATCACATATTTCTCTAATCGATTACAAAGAGATTATATTAAGATTACTTAATCTTCTCTAATCGATTACATAGCTCTAATCGATTGGGCATCTTTCTCTTAATCGATTACAGGGCTCTAATCGATTGGGCATCTCTCTCTTAATCGATTACAGGGCTCTAATCGATTGGGCATCTTTCTCTTAATCGATTAGACGACTCTAATCGATTGGGCTAATTTCACTCATCGATTACAAGGGCCTCTAATCGATTGGGCGCTATGTGATCTGAACTTGATTCATCTCTAATCGATTAAGCTTAAGTTCTTTAACTTGTAATCTATCCCTGATCGATTGGGCAGACTTAGGATTTTCTATCAGATTATCCCTAAGATATTTCTGTTCATATCATAGCCCTTCTTTATGCCTAAGTTATGTTTAGTTATCATCAAAACTCATTATTCTAACATTGTTGAGCTCCGGCGACCAATACCTTCTCGATCTTAGTGCTCGAAGGGAAGAATGACGTTGATGATTGTGGAAAGCTGAGATGCTGAACCTTATTCGTTCGATTGAAACGACAGAGAGAAAAGTTGAAGCAGAGATTTGAGAGAAGGGTGGTCAGTTGAAGGAGGGTGGTGGTGGGAGGAGATTTGAGAGAAGTCGAAGAAGTAGAGATCTGGAAGGAGGGAAAGAATTATTTTTTTAATGATCCTGTTTTCCACGTCTCACATATAATGTAAGACATGGAAAACTTCTTTCTACGTCTCACATATAATGTGAGAAGTTGAAATCTTCTTTCAACATCTCACAAATATTTCAACATCTCACATTATATGTGAGACGTGGAAAAGGAACTTTCCACGTCTCACAATATAAATGAGATGTGGAAAGTTTTTCTTCGCGCCTTCTTTTTCACTTTTTTCATACTTACCACTTTCTTTTGCGAGAATTCACATCTCATAATTGGAAAAGAGACATTAAATATTTTCAAATATTTACAATTTTGCCACCGCATTTTACTAAGTCTAATATTTGGAAAAGAGATGTGAAATAGGGACGTGGATAAGATTTTTTGTAGTAGTGACACTGAATCTACTTGTTACCCCAACAAACATGGTGTGTCTGGATTATACAAATGGGTCCCTAAAGGGACACAACAGCCTAAAGTCCAATTGGACCGAAGGCATCAAACTAATCCCAGAGGACCCAAGAAAATTTGGGTACCTAAATCTTCTTAGTCTGTGCAGGTTTGTCTCAAAGCATCCAACAAAAGTGAGTGGTACAGTGATAGTGGATGGTCAAGACACATGACTGGAGATAAGGAGAAATTTGATCATCATACCATGAAAGATGGAGCCAAAGCCAGTTTTGGTGGAAACCAGTCAGGAAGAATTGCCGGAGTTAGAGTGATTGGGACAGTCAAAGATGTCTACCTAGTTGATGGTCTCTACTACAATCTCCTAAGTGTCAGTCAGATCACTGACAGAGGTAGCTAGGTAATTTTTGACTCAAATGAATGTCTTATAGTAGATAAGAAAGAGCTAGCCATAGATAAATCAAATCTTAAGTGTCAACTGAAAGCTAATAGAAATGGGAATCTATATACAGTTGACTTAAATCAGCAATTTTCTAAAAAATGTTTTGTAAGTAATGCTGATAGTAGTTGGCTATGTCATAGAAGATTAGCTCATGTGAACATGTCTCAATTAGATAAGCTAGTCAAAAAGGATCTTGTTATTGGCATACCTAATATGAAAGTAAAAACAGTTTTAATATGTGAAGCATGTCAAAAAGGGAAACAAACAAAATCTTCTTTTAAAACAAAGAAGGAAGTCTCCACATCCAAACCTCTAGAACTGGTTCATATGGATCTAGTTAGTCCAGTAAGAGTGAAAAGCCTAGGAGGAAGTTTATTTGTGGATGACTATTCAAGGTTTACTTGGACTATGTTTCTTTCCTCTAAGCATGATGCTTTTGATGCATTTCACCTGTTTGCTAAGAAAATGCAGAATGAGAAAGACAGCAGATCATCTCAATAAGAACAGATCATGGAGGAGAATTTGAGAATAAAGACTTTCTGGAGCTGTGTGTATAGAATAGGATACATCACAACTTCTCAGCTCCAAAAACACCTCGACAAAATGGAGTGGTTGAAAAAAAGAATAGAGTACTCACTGAGATGGCTAGAACAATGCTAAATGAGAGGGAAGTATCTCAAGTGTTCTGGGCAGATGCAATGAGTACTGCTTGCTACATCTCCAACAGAGCTTACATCAGAAAAGGAATCGAGAAGACTCTATATGAGCTGTACAAAGGAAGAAAGCCCAATGTAATCCATCTCAAAGTCTTTGGTTCCAAATGCTTCATTCACAACAATGGGTAGCTAAACCTAAGTAAATTTGATCCTAAAGCTAATCCTAGTATCTTCATTAGCTACTCTAACAGAAGTAAGGCATATAGAGTTTTCAACAAAAGAACCTCCACTGTTGAAGAAGCAATTCATGTAGTGTTTGATGAAATTGATTATGAACAAAAGCCTTTGGAGGAAGAAGAATATGATTTTTTTACTCAAATCTAAGTCTTCCACACAACCAATAACATCACCTGTTGACCCTATTAAAGAAGGTCAAGAGGATGATTCTCATGATGAACCAGCTGAGCCCTCAGCTTGAAGGCAACACAGGGATCATCCACATGAGTAAATCATTGGTGATGTTGGTGGCATCATTCAGTTTCCTATAATCAATACACACTCGCCAACAATTTTGCACTCTCGTGGGAATAAGCTCATCATTTTCAATTTTAACAATGATGATTCCAGACTTCTTAGGTACTACCTGCACCGGTGAAACCTACTCACTATCCGAGATCAGATAAATTATGTCAGCACTAAGGAGTTTGGTAACTTGCTTTTTTACAACATCTAAAATGAGTGGATTCAACCGTCGTTGTGGTTGCCTAAGTGGCCTAGCATCATCTTGTAATAAAATATGATGAGTGAAAACTATTGGGTTTATACCCGGATGATTTGAGCCTTTCCTAATACGCCTTAGGGTTCAAATGCAAAATATTTTTAACCAAGGATTGCACTATAGTGGTGCGATCTCAGATCGTCTCTCAAGTAGCCTAATGAACTTGTAACATCCTGAATTTTAAATTACCAATAAATGTGTATAATTCTCAAATTTAGAAAAGAAAGGGCAATAAGGAGTCATTTAAAATTCTCAAGTGTCTCTAGAAAAATACATTAGCTTTATAAACAAATTCACAAGGAGGATTTTAAAAATGATTTCCAATATAAGTTAAGAAGGAATGATTGGGTATTTATTTCTAATTTACAAAATTAGGGAAATTATTTTTAAAGCTTGAAGGAACTTTGGGGGAAATAAAATTTACTAATCTAACATAACGATGAATTTCAGGAAAATAATATAATCTATTAGGCCTTAATTGTAAACTATTTCAATTTTTAGGGTACTTTAGTAATTTTTCCCTACCCAACAACCCTAATATTCCCCTTATATATATATATATTACATACTCCTTCTTCTTCATGCACGAGACCACCGCACTACACACACACCACAGTTCTTCCTTCTTCTTCAGCACCGCACGTACACGACACATTCAGCTGCACACACTCACACACATACACACCCACTGCGTCATCGTACCTAGACTGGCCGCCAACATCCTCTTCCTCGGCGCCGATCTGGGTGGCCAGCGAGAGAGAGAGGGGGAGAGAGAGGGAAGGCAGAGAACTTTGTTTTCTTCCTCCACCTCTATTCTAGCTGAGAGGAAAGAGAGCAAGGGAGGAGTTGAGCGCTGCCGTCCGCCCATCGTCGTCCTTGCCGCCGCTTACCATTGTGGTGCCATCTCTCTCCTTCGTTTTCCTTGTTCTTAAGCTACCATCAGAATCTTCCTATCTCCCTTGCCATTTTTCTGTCTTCGATTTAGGGTAAGCAATTTCCTCTTTCTTTTGGTAATTCAGTGGCTGCCTTAGAAATTGTTTTTGAAGACGCATTGATTGATTTTGGCTATGGAAGAGTTTTCTATTTCTTGCAAAAGGCAGTGACATGATTTCTTTTATGAAACTAAATTCGGGCTTATAAAGCAGGTATTTTCAAAGGGTTTTTAATTATCCAAATGAAGAGGGAAGGTGGAAATAGTTCAGAATTTTATTAGTCTTAAACACTTTATGTTTCAGGAGAGAAATGTAACAATTTTGGGAGTGACGGTGTAAGTAAAGTTGATGATCATATTTTGAAGATGGAGCGTGATATTTTAATGTAATTAATTTAATTGTTTAAGGAAGGAAGGGCAAAGGCTTAAAGGGTGGATGTATTAGGAATCTCGGATTATGACTATTCTGTGGTTATTGTTTTTGGGTTCAATTAAAAATGTAAAGGAAAGTTGAAAGTTATTATTATTAAGAATTAAGTATGGACATTCGGAGTTTAAGATCGAATAGGCAAGTTTGAGGATACTTGTGATTTAATAGGCTTGATGTGGGTTAAAATTAACTTAATTTAGCCGTGTAATTATAATTTGTTACACAAAGTAGCATTAGGAGTATTGTAGGATAAATTCCCTAAGTTATGAATGGTAGCACTTGATTGGCTACTAATTAGGTTTGTGTATATGACATTATTTGTAGACTCTAATCTTGCTTGATTTGGGCACGGGGGCGCGTCTACGGTAACTATTGGTTTAACATCACGGAGGTAACTGCTTCTGTTTGTTTGCTTGTGTGTGTGTGGGTTAGTGAGTATTTGAGACTTATAATTTTGTGATTGACTATAGTCTTGATGAACATGCATTTTGAAAGCTTATTTTGTAATATAACCTGTTTGGTGGAGTATGTATTTTTAGTGTGAACTTGTGTGTTTTGGAAATTTATAGTATTTATTAAGATATCTGCATGATTGAATTTGAGAATTTCTGGATTGGACTTTGTGCCATATGTTGGATGTGTATATTTATGATGTATTGTGCTGATTATGTGAATACCGAATAAGTAAATAAATAATAATGCCATCGCGCGATGAGGTTCCTTGTAGGCCCACAAGGACTAATCAACACAAAATGGAAAGACGAATTGGGGAGAACGCCCCCGGTCTCAGGCGAGGGTTGTGAGTCCCTACTGGACCGTATAATAATGGTGTTATTGATTTGTTTGGTTTTATTTACCTGTGTATTGGATTGCAATATATGAATGTGAATATGTGATTTTATGTGTGATCATGAGGAATTGTCAAGTGACGATAATTATGTGGAAATATATGTTATGATATTGTCTTGCATCTAAATGTAACTGCCTCCTATTTTCAATCCAGTTATACTTATTAGTACTCCACTGAACACCTTGCTAGCACACACGGCACGTAGGCGAGCAGTTAGTGGTTACCTGGGTCTACCCCCCCTTTATCTTATTTTTACAGGTCCTAGCAACGTAGTAGGAAACCAAGTGAAGGATCCGGGACCGTCTCACTAAGCTAGTGAGTTCTGGACTGGTTTGACGAAAGATATTGCCACAAATAGGGATTCATATCATTTGTTTTGCTTTTGCTCATTTTTCCACGTTTTGCTTATTTATTTTCAAATTGAGAATTTGTTTTAGAATATTTATTTTGGTAACTTGAGGTTATTTCCTTTCTAAGAGACCGATCTAAAATTTCAATGGTGTTTCAACTATTTTGATATTATTATGGACTATTGGGATTTTGCATATTTTGAGGACGTTGAATGAATGACAAATTTGAAGTTATAATGGTTTTAAATATTGTTCGTAAAAGTGTTTAATGGTTAAATATATTATTGGGTGTTTGTAAAATGGTTGATTAGTCAGGTGGTACGTTGGCTTTAATTATCCATGTTAGCCATTGTTGTATTAGAGAAATTCTTTTCTAACATGGATAATCTTTTGTGATATTATGCTAAATTCTTTTCTAACCATGATAGCCCTCTTAATATTAGAAATCAATTTTCTATCATGGTTAGGGTATTTAATTGGTATTCTTATTCAAATGACGAAAAGCCTTTTTCTAACTATGTTAGTGTTTGTTTTAGTAAACTTCTTTTTCTAACATAGTTAGTCAATAAATAATTTTGTAACTGTTAAATGGTAATTTAAAATGTATTAAAAAGTATAATTAGGTAGCTAATATTACAGAACTAACCTAGGAAACTAAATGCAATTAAAGCTATAAAACGGGGGATTAAGAGTAGGTAATTTTGGTATTTTTTTATAAAGGGAATATAAAGACTTGTTTATGGTATTTTTAAGGTAAATATGGATGGATGATGGAATGGGATGATGGGATGCTCTCTTAGCTAGGGATGACACGTGAAAAACTATTGACTCACACTCTTAGGGAGGAGCTAATTGGGCTAAGTTCAACATAAGCGGATACAATTAGCCTTAATCGAAGGAATAGGTCAATTAAGACCAACTCAACCTTAATAGACCAATTAGATTAACTATAATCCTACCTCAACTAGAAATAGGTTCCAATAGATAGAATAACTTGGTTCCCATCCAAGTCACTCAATATCCTTCGGATCCAACGACCAATTGATGCTAGACTATAATCAAACAATGCAATTTATGGAACTCTACCTAATCATACTCATGCACATAGATTTGATTAGTGATCTAGTTCCTTTAGGCAAGTTGATTAATGGAATTACCTAGCGCTATGGAAACTCGACATCAATAACTCAAACCCACAAATCAACTCCCAAACAACACAATTATATGAAGCACAATGGACTAAATTACCAAACAAACACGCTAGACAATAAAATCAACAAAGACTAACATAACATGGTAATTTGGGAAGATAGGTGGAACTAGACGAAAACCAAATCAATACATGCAAATAGAATTCAACGATTACATTGTCTAGAATCTCAAAACAAATGAAGTCCGAATATAAGAAGAACAAATACCCAAGGAAACAAATGGAAATTCAAGACTACATAATAGAAACTATAAAACTCCCCTAAAGTGGATTCAATGCTTGCTTCAAGTCATCCCATCATCCAAGAGAGCATCGAGCCGAATTAGTTTTTCTTAGAGGAGGAGAAATCACCCGAAAGGATCTGCAACTCGAACTCCATGGTGAACCGGCAAAGGATTGTGGAATGGAGGAAGGAATTGGTGGAAGAGATGAGAGAATTTGTGTCTTCAATGTGTAATTTTCGTGCTCCCCTCCCATAGGAACACTAGGCAACATATATATAATCCAAATTGGCCTAAGATCTCCTATTTTGACTAGGATTATCAATTAGGAAAGGATTCGGGAAGACCCAATCACTCAAACTTCAAGAAACCTAGTCAAGATAGGAAATAGTGAGTAGGATAATTAATTAGGAAACTTCCTAACCTCAATCAAGCATAAGGTTGCCTATTCTTGTAGAAATAACAAACAAGAAATATTTTAAGCAAACCCAATCAATCAATCAACCAATCCTAATTGAAATAGGAAGTTTCCCATTCTTGTTGATTTTACCAATTAGGAAAGATTATAGGCCAATCCATTAGGCTCAATCAATCAGTTCAATTTCCTAATTAGTAATTTTTTGTTGTGTAGAATTTCCTTTTTCTTGTAGAAGTTTCCTTTTTCACATTGTTCTTGCTTTAACCTTTATTCTTTGCACTTACAATGAAAATTTTAAGCATATGTGAAGTATTTCAAGTCTAGAAACAATAAATGCATGAGTTAAATGCCTAATATGCTCAAATTATAATGAAAATGCAAATAACTCTCAAATCTTGGACCATAAGTAGAAAAGTGCCTAAATCCTCATTTAATATCTTAGAACAAATGCTAATTTCCTATAATTAGTGGATAAAAGCATGTAATAATCAAGTACAATCACCGGAATATCTGCCAATATCCGGCGAATAGCCTTTTTATACATTTTCAGAACATCTAACAATTGTGCTTCCTCGCTTGCCATCAAATCACTAGAGATTATCATATGCAGCTTATCATCGAAAGAAAGAAAAGCATACTTCAAATTACTAGGTAATGGCTTAAGTTCAAGGGTGTTGGATATGCTTAGTTTTGATGATGTCAAATATAAAGATAAATGTAAGAAGCAAAAAGTGTGTATAAAGAAGCAAAAAGTGTGTATAAAGTGTTTATCTCCTACTATCTATTAAATTATGTTTACTGTGATTGAAGCATTGCATATATGATCACATAACATGTCCATAAGCTCAAATTGCGTACATAACTATAGGTAACAAATTCTCTATCGCTGATCATTGAACTAAAAGAATATGCTAGCTATAGCATGATTTGCTATCCATAGCATGACTTGCTATCTATAGCAAGATTTGCTAGCGATAGTAAGATTTGCTATCCATAGCATGACTTGCTATCCATAGCATCATTTGCTATCCATAGCATCATTTGCTATCTATAGCAAGATTTGCTAGTGATAGCAAGATTTGCTATCCATAGTTAGATTTGCTAGCGATAGCAAGATTTGCTATCCATAGCACGATTTGCTAGCCATAGCAAGATTTGCTATCCATAGCATGATTTGCTATCTATAGCATGATTTGCTATCTATAGAGTCTTTATCATTGAGCTAATGGACTAAGCTTGCGATAACATCTGCTGTGCATTATATGATTATCTGTTTAAGCTAAGTACTGGAATTACACTATGAAGCTAGCGATAGCTTTGTTAGCTATCGATAGCACAATATGTGCTGAGCTAATACATTGTTTCTAAAGTGCAGATTTTACACTATCAAGCTAGCGATAGCAAAGTCAGCTAGCGCTAGTGAAAAAGCTGACAGCAAGTACAGGAGTAGGTAGCAGCAGGTTACCGTTACTCAGAGTCTCCATCTCTCTTAGCCGAAGCAAAAGAAGAAAGAAATCCTCAACGGCTAGTTCTCCAAGTCTCCAACGGACAGAAACTTATCAAAACCATATATAAAGACTTGAAGACATCTGGTGAAAGAGTAGCGTCATGAGAACAACGAAAAAGATGAATATACCCTAACAGCAATGAAAACAGAGGCTCTGCACAGAATATTAGTTATATATCAGTGAGCCCAGAAACGATGAGTTGAGCACATTAGAATAGAAGAGCTAGACCAACCATAGTTCAAATCTTTAAGCTCTAGAATTTGTATTTCCTCATCATATACGAATCTGTACTTAAGTGATTACCAAAATTCCTTCTTTGAGAGAAGTTAGATTTCCTTGTAATCATTCTCTATACTTAGTGAGTGATACTCAAGATTAGGAGATCTTGAGTGGGGAAACAGATTGTAACCTTACAGGTTGTAAGGGGGAGTGTTTAGAGAGAGTCTAAAGCTCTGTTGTAAAGGTTGGCTGGTGATCCCATGTTGTAAAACCAGTGGAAAAGGTTGGCTGGTGATCCCGTGTTCGTAAAACCAGTGGAAAAGGTAGACAGGTGAATCTGTGTTCGTAAAACCTGTGGTAGGCTTCTCTTGTGCCTGGTTTAAACAAGAGGATAGTGGAAATCTCAGGTGGAGCCTGAGGACTGGATGTAGGTCAGGGTTGAACAAACCACTTGTTGGTCTATCACAGCAACTGCCTTGGGGAAAGCATCATCCACACTCAATTGTGGTGTCCGGGTAGCCAAATCAACCACTGGTTGACTACTTACAATGACTACCTCAGTTTTTCCTCCACTCCGTACACCTGTATCACTTTGCATAACAAGGTCATTTAAATAGTGCAAGGTATGGGAGGAGATTCTAGGTCTAGAAAGTGAATCAACAGAAGAAAAAGGGAAAGAAAGTGGCCCTGAAACCACATGAGAAGTAGGCTCGATGGGAGCAATGGGAGTCATCGTCGCTGGAGCGAGTGTAACATCCTTATTTTTATTAGATTGGAAATTACATTTTATAGGCATTAGTTTAAAGCATGAGGAAGTTTAAGTATTTGTTGATAATTTTCCCTAAGAATTCTCCTAAAACATTAGGAAGAATTTATAATAGTTGAGTAGAATTTTGCATGTCAATGAGATGATATTAATTGCTTAGAAACCCAGCTAGTTTAGGGTTGGGCTTAGAAAATGGACTAGAGAAAATCTTAGCCTATGAGAAATACTAATTCCCCCTTGTGAAGCTTAGGGTAGCGCCACATGTCATGGAAAGGGAGGGAATTATGTTGCAAATAACAAATAGAAAAGGAATTGTAATATGTGTAAGCATAAATTATATTAGAAAGAAAAGATTATGTAATGACCAATAGAAATACATGCAAGGGAAAAGAAGAAGAGGTTATCATGACAAGGTAACCAATAGGAAGATATGCAAGGAAGAAAATCGAAATAGAAAATAAATGTAAAATAAGAGAGCCAATCGAAATGCATGTAAGAGGTAAAAGAAAAAGAAATAAGAAAATAAGTGACCAATGAGAAGACATGCAAGCTTAGAAAGATTCTTGTGAGCGAAGTCACCATGTCTCATGCAAACTAAGAAGAGAAGTCTCTCTTCCTTCCCCAATTGGCCAAAGGTGGTGCATGGGAGGGGTAGGAGAAGAGAAAAAGAGTTAAAATAATGATCCTCCAATGAACTAAATGGAAATTGTTGATTTAATAAAAAATGTGATAATAGGCTTTAGGGTCAAAATGGAGTAAAGGTGCTACTTACTAGGGGTAAAATAGTCCTTATTAAGAAGATAGAAAATAAAATAAAAAGTAAGAAAAGAAGAGAAAAGTGCATGAGTGGTGCAATAGAGGAGGCTAGCCTAAGGTAGGATAAGAGTGCAAGAAAAATCTCAATTCTATTGGGCATTGCCTGAGGTGGCTTGGGGTGATCCTTGCCCTCATTTCCCCTATAAATAGGACCCCTTCCATCCCATTCTCCACACCAAATTCGTAGCCCCAAAGAAAGTGAGAGAAAAAGGAGTGTCCTTGAGGAGCCTTGAAGGTTGGGACTCCAAGAGAAGTTGTAAAGCTCTAAGGTACATACATTTTCAGCATTGTTTCAATATTGTGATGTGATATTTGGCTACCTCGATGAGTCATATTTGAAGTGATTATGTGTTTCTTATAATGCTATGGCCATATGTTATTATTCAAGAACATAAATGCTCACTTGTATAAGTTATTGGTATTTCCATATCTCGTCCAATGTTAAACTCGCATGTTGTTTGTTGAGTATTGTGCTGCTGAGATTTTCACCAAAATCTCACCCACCCCCCCAAATCTAAACCATTTTAGGAGCAAGTTCATCAAAGAAGAAAGAGAAGAAGTTAGCCTAAGTCAAGATGGAAGATTCAATGCTCTTTGTTTTTGTTGTGCATCTTTGAGCTTAAGATAAACCTGTATTATTGTTGGGATGCTTTTGATTATGTTGTTATTATGTTATCCTTTTGGATTCATGTATGTAAATGGTCTTTCTTGGCCATTAAGAACAAGCTTTAATGCATGCAATTGAAATGTTGTTTTTTTGGGTTCCATTCTATGCAATGTCTATTAATGAAGTTATTCGAATTAGTAAATGATTTCCTTTAGATATGAAATTTTTATGTAAAATACTAGACATATAGGGCATTTTAGAAACCCAGAATAAAAGTAAAGCAGAGTTATATAGCTCAATCTAAAAATCACGCAAGAAGGCCAAAATTTCTGGGTGTGAGAATGAAGGCAAGTTGGGAAAATCAACAATCTATATCACCTGGGTTGATGCATGATCTTTTTGGTATTTTTTCCAGATATAGGAATCTTCAAGCTTTAATCTGAGACTTGAACCAAGTCAAAACCATTTTTCTACAATTAGTTATGAGTTTTCAAATTTGCTGGAAAAGTTTCCGCATTTTCAGCATTTTTCCAGAAATAAAGAAAAGTTTTAAAAGCTTGTGGTTTTGATGTTCGAAGTCCCATATGAAGCTTGGGAATGAGTCCTAGAAGTAGGTGTTATAGTGAGGGCTATCCCCTTCAAGCTCACATCATGGTTTTCCAGCTCAAACTCCACTTCCCAAACATTCTTGGTACCTACAGCACTGAACAAACTACCAGACTCCACAGAACAATCATCACTCAACAAGGAGAAATTAGTGGAACTCATGTCACAGATGGAATCATTAATCATAGAGATATCCCTACTAATAGACAGTAAACTATCAAGCATAAGGGAATCAAGATCATTCACATCAAAACTCAAAGATGAGAGAGAAAACACAGAGGGTAGTGAAGAGAAATAAGAGTCATAAGCATCTAAGTTAGAAATATAATCGTATGAATGTAAACCTAACTCATGCTCTTCTATGGCATCATCAATAGCGACATCAAACATACTCAATTCAAGCAAAGAATAGTCCTCATAAGGGTGTCGCATAGTCTCATACATGTTAAAGCTAATTCTATGATCTCCTACTTCCATAGTTATCAAACCATTTCTCATATCAATAACAGAACTAGTGGTCCACATGAATGGCCTACCAAGAATGATAGTCAACTCACTTGGCTCACTAGAAGTGTCTAAAACAAGAAATCAGAAGGAAAAACCAAATCTTTAACCTTAACCAGTATGTCCTCAAGAATGCCTTTTGGATATCGGAATGTGCCATTGGCTAATTACAAAATAACAATAGTCTTTTTTAAACAAGTAATTCCTAAAGTAGAGAAAATCGCACTAGATATCACATTTATAGCCGCTCCTAGATCCAACAATGCATTATTCACTGTCAAGTTCCCTATAGTGTATGGAATCATGAATGATCTAGGGTCCTTGCATTTAACTGGTAACTGAGGTTTAAATAAAGCAGACACACTAGGATTCAATTGAATGCGCTCATTAGGTCTGAATTTTCTTTTGTTAGTGCACAACTCTTTCAAAAACTTACAATAACTAGGCATGGATTTTACAAGCTAAAAGAATAGAACATTAACATGCAACTTACCTAACAAATCAAGCATCTCTTTTTTAGTTTGATCATCTAATCTCTTCCTACTCTTAATAAAAGCATGTGGAAAGTGAAGTTTAGAAAGTGTTACCTCCCTAGCCGGAGACTTGGCTAGGTCAATGCTGGAACTCGACTCTCCATGTTCTTGTATGCTCGAAAGCTTTGACCTTTTAAGAGATGTGGGCTCCTTATGAACCTCCTCAGTAGCTAGCTCCTTCATGGTAAGGTTGCGCCTCTCAATTAGCTCCATCTCCTTGGCACTCTTAGATGCCACCAGATTCAAAGGGCTCAGAGGAGGGCTATCAGCAACAATCTCCTCATCAACATGTTCCTTATCCTCCTCATCAATCACAAACTACGCCCTCTTAGATGGTGGAGTAGGATCAAGCGTCTTCCCACTCCTCAGATTTATTGCATTAAGGGCTTTTAGATTCATTACAATGTTAGAAGGAATACAACAACAAAACTGTGCCTGCAACTCACTAAAAGAATTAGATAATTTGGTAATGTAACACCTTACTCTAGGGACAATCTTTAGAGCCCTTTTATTAAGTTTGAACCACCAGAACTATTTAGAAGACCCAAGAATACCAAAATCTTTAAAATTTTCTTAAATATCTTACTTGGGCTTCTAACTTTGAAAATTCATAATTAATTGCATACGAACTCAAAAATTGTGGTTCAAAGCTCAAACTTTATCTCTTTAAACATTCTTTATAATCATAATATAATCATGGCTCAATTTGGTCCCATTATCATAGAAAAAACCTTCTTATATTTTCCAGACATATTGGAATTTCGCAGGAATTTCTGTTTTTAGGCCTAACTTGTAAAATTCATATCTCCTAATCTACACGTCCAAAAATTATGCATGAGTACTTGATTTAAAGCTTAGGATATTTAATTTCTATCTGGAAAGTTTCACGTCCTGAATCAGAGTATAACTTGACGAAATATCCACCATAACAAAGCATATTCACATGCACTCATATTATTCTAAGTGTAGATATTAATTTCTACTTGAAGTAGAATTCATGTTCTTGGTTTTATTGCAGGTCTTTAGGCTAATTAGGCTCCTTATGGAGTTTATACATACAGACCAAAATATGATAATTAACTATAAACTCCACAATATTCTAGGCCCTCCTTGCCTTAGCTAGAGATCTGCTTGCTTTTCCTTTCCTCTAGAAGTGCTTGGTCCTATGGGTGGGACATAGAGAGAGGGGGGTGAGATTTGGGGAAATCTCAGTAGCAATAATCACAATTAGTATATAATGCATGATAAAAACTGTGCATGTAAAATAAGCCAATGAGAATAATACCTTACAAAACTGTAACTGTAAACTGTAACTGAAGCTATTTCACACATGATCATGGCAAAACAAACTGAGTAAGGATATTAAATATTCTCATGCCTAACTACAGCATAAATGGCAAAAGCATACATGCAACCAAAACAAAATATACAAAATTGCAAATTAAAGCCACCTCTTGTAGAGTCTCTTTCTATAGCACTTCCTCTATGATTTCCTTCTGGTAAAACCGATTGCAGATCAATCCCTAATATTAATAGGTACAACAAGAGATTAATTTTGGTGCATGGGATAAACCTTTTACTACTCTTCCTCTTGAATTTTCGTTTATACCCCAAATATTCCATTTCTAAATTTTCAATCAAAACTTCTTCTATTTATTTCATGCTATAACTTGAGGCCTTTATTTTTAGTAAGCATATGAACACTTTATTCTCCCATTTAGAATTACTTCTATACAATTCAACTCTTAATCCAACTATAGAATTGTATAAACTTAAAATAGGGAGATAAAAATGTACTTACCAAGAGCTTAAAATAACTTCCTTCTAGAACTCGTTCTAATTAGGCCTCCTTGTCTCTCTATTTTTCTTCCTCTTTTTCTCTTTATTTTTCTCTTCCTTTCTTTCTTTCTTCTCTTTCTCACGCCACACACTCAGCCTTCTAACACTCCATTTCATTGCAACCAAGCCTATTTAATGACTATAAGTGCTTAGTGACTACGCATACATCAACTTAGAGAGGAAACTTTTACTTCTTGCTTGACATGTGTCTTACATGATAAGTATGTGGTTGTCTTATTCTTGGATGAGAAGGCAACGTTTTGTGGCTGCATGAGAGGGGAACAACTTTGTTAATAAGTCAACAAAGAAGGATTAGGACATAACTTGGTGGGATAGTAGGTAATAAACTTACATAAGTCATGTAGTAGGCCACACACCAAGACTTTCTTGCATACTTGTGTCATGTGTTCACACTAGCTCATATATGGTGTATCATGAATCATGGAATACAGCCACGTTGTGGCTGCTTGCAAGGAGAAGGAAGCAATAATTAATCCTTGAAGACTAAGCACATGCCATCTTGGAAGCAAAGCTTTCTTCACCTAATGCCATGTGTCCTTTTAGAAATAAAAGATGGTCTTCATGAGGCATGAGATCACGCATGAAATGTTTTATGAAGCATAAATGGCTTTCTCTTGAAGCCTAAAATTATCTCTTGTAGCAAAATAAGTCATATGTCTATGGTACCTTTATAGATAAAAATTATTTGGAAACTTGCTAAATAAAATTGTCTTTATTTCAAACAAGATGGCTAATTATTTTGGGATTATTTGACATGTCCTAGACATGTAAATTAAGCTCTTTTATGATCCCAATAATAAACTTCCAACTGAAACTTGCTACATATAAACTTTTGGAACATATAATTTACTTAATTCAAAAGCTTATATAACTATTTTGGGCCCTTAATCTTATAATAATAACTCCCTTTCTAAAATATTTCTATTATCTTGAGGCCCTAATTATCTTTCTTATAATTCATTAGCTACTTTAAAGCTTCTTGGATTTTTGGGATGTTACAGGTAACAATTCCTCCATATTAGAATTCTGTCTCAAGCTGCTAGAATATAGCATCATTCTTTTCTAACTTAGAATCACTCCTTTTGATCATTGATTTGACCATTGTCAAAATGGTGCGCCTCGGGGTGAAATGCAAGAAAATATGTGAAACCAAGCTTGAGCAAAGTGGATCAACCTCGGGTCGTCTCTCAAAGGAGTCAACTTATTTTGATGCCTAGAGTAACCTAAATGCATTGAAAAGCAAATAAACTGGGGGTTTAGTCATTGAAAAGTCTTTTTGGTATTTTTTTTTTCAATTATGTAGATGGAAAGGGACTTGTTTATGGCCTTTTGGATTTAGTAAAGCAAATAAATTTGGTTTGAAAACTTTTTAATGGAATGGGTTTTTGGTGAAAACTTTGCAATCATCATAGCTTCTCAAATGAATTAGGAGTTCAAAATCCAAGATCGAATGTTAAAAACCAAAGGCAATAGCCTAAGTCCAATTGACCTAGTTACTAATGCACAATTAGTCAACTAGCCAATTGTTAGAAGATCGCTTGGTAGTGGAAACCCTTGACAACATACAATGAGTCTCCTCTTGAAGGTATAATTTGACCCTTCAAGAATGGACCTAGTGTCTAATGCTAAATGCAAGAAACAAATGCATTAATCCAATCTAACAATCCAAAGTAAATAATCAATGTTACCACGTCAAATTGCATTATGCCAAATGATTAACACTAAGATTTATGCACATAAAAGAAATCGCCAAATTACATACATAACCCAAAAGAAATCTACCCCTAGGAATAGAAATCATAGCACCTCTTGTTCTAAAATTACATATCAAGTATAAACAAATAGGAATCTCTATTAAATACATAATCTAGACAAGAAGAAGCTAGATAACTTCCCTAATAAAACATTGAAGCTCAAATTGCATTGTAGCCACCAAGAACACCCAAGAATTAGACTCTCATCATGCTACCAAGAAGACTAGCAATCTCCAAAATTCTGTCAGCCATGAAAAGAGAAGAGAAAGTGACGGTATAAGGAAGAGGGAGTTGAAGATGACAATAATGGAGGAGGAAATGAAGGGGGTGTCAATGGTGATGGTGGGTGAATGGGATTTGATCGAAGATAATGATGATGAAAATGGTGAAGGAGGAGGAGAATGTGCGCTTGAGCGAATTTGGAACTGTGGGTATGTGTGTGACCAAAAGAATGCTTGAGTGAATGGAGATGGAAATGCGGTGGTGAAGTTAATGGTGTGGTTGTGCGAGCCAACGGTGAAGATGTGGTTGAAGATGGAAACATGAGGAAGGGAGGATGATGGGAGGTGGGACCCATCGACTTGGTGAATGGAATGGAGGTGAAGAAGGTGACGGTGGTGATGGAGGATGGTGATGAAGAGAGGAGGACGATGGTGAAGATTTGTGCGATGGATGTTCTTTGGTGTGGATGTAATGGTGAAGGGAGTGTAGAATTTTCATGTTCTGGATGTATTTTAGGGCTGAAAGGGTCTAAGGCATGTTTGGTTTATGAAATAGAAGCCAAATATCCAATGGTTTAAGCTATATTTACAAGTGAGACTCCAAACAGGGCCCTTACTCATTTAATCTCTATTTAGAAAAATATGAAAATGAACCCAGCAATTTTATCTCATTTCTGCCCTCCTTTAAGCTCCTAAATTACCCAACTTGTCTTTGCCCAGTTGAGATATGCAGTGCCACGGGACTTAACTGTAATTTATGAAATTCAAGCACTAAACTGTAATTTCTAGAATTCGGGCACATCTTCATCAAGACTTCCAACAATGACAAATTTAAGCACAAATTGTAATATCCCAAGTCCATAAATTAGAAATGCATGAGTTTAAACCTTAAAGTGCTCAAATTAGCACTAAAATGCAATTAACTCAATGCATTGGAACTCTAAATGTAAAAGTGCCTAAATTGCCATGTATTAGCCTAGGTCAAGTGCTAATTTACTATAATTAGTGGGTAAAAATATAAAATAATCAGGTGCAATCATTCCCCCACACTTAGACCTTTGTACTCCTGGACAAAGTATAGATAAACAATGACAATGGCCTAAGCTAATCAACACTCTCAAGTTGGAATGAGAAATGCTCGAAAGACATGCAAAGGAAAAATTGACAATGTAATTATAAGCAAATGGCAATATGTGAGAACTCTCAAGGATTGAAGTGTTTAACTCATATCACTGTATGGGTTCTTTCGCTCAAATTGCTCCATATGCAACTTACCATAAGCTTGTAACAAATGCAATTTCTCCATTTATAAAGCATGTATGAAATAAATCATGAGGACTTTGAGGTTCTAATGATGGGAGAAAGCTATATGGATCGAAAAATAAGATATGAAATGGAAATGTTTGAAATGCATGAGCAACATTCAAAAATGTATTGTAGCAACCAAATTCACACATTTGAACTCAAACTAGCCACACATTTCAATATACCATAATTTTCCAATCTTTTTGCTTTTCTACCTTTCTTTCAAATTTTTCTTTTTTAATTTTTTTTTCTCTATCAAGCTATCCTTTTCTTTTATTAACATGGCATCATATATAATTGCACAAGTGGCTTTTATTCACATGGCCTAAAGAAGAAGGACTAGAGACACGATCCAAAATAGCATTGAGCTTAGACTCAAACTTCTCCATCTAAGGGATGTGGAGAGAAATGGCCTCAACTCGATCAAGGTCTCGGATAGATCTCCGAGATGTACCATACTGTTGCTTAACAAGGGCTAGCTTCCTGACTAGGTCCCAACCCTCCTCAACGGTCATATCAATAAAGGAACCAACACCAGCAGAACTAAGCTTGTCTTGGTCTTTCTCACATAACCTATCATAGAAATTCTGAGCAAGCTACTCCTCAGGTATTTGATGATGTGGGGAGCATTGGAGCAAATTTTGAAATCTAGACCAATAGTCATAAAGTGACTCATCTACATCTTGCACAATCCCATTGATCTCCTTCCGTATAGCTGAGGTCCATGTAGCATGATAGAACCTCTCAAAGAAGGCATTCTTCAAATTAGCCCAAGAGCGTAGGGCTGCAGGTGCAACTCATGGCAAGCTCATGTACCACTCCCTTGCCTTGCCTTCCAGAGTCTGGTGGAACACCCTCCACATAACATCATCAATATGCGTGTTAGCTGGTAACATAGAACTGCAACGAATATAGATCTCATCCAGATGCAAATGTGGCTCCTGTAACACCCTAAAATTTTCTACTATATTATAGCGATTTTAATTGAATTATAACCACTTTTCAATATCGGAAGCCCAAAAATACGGCAAAATTTAAAACTTTTTCTCTTAAACATTATCCCAACTTTCTGACAGTTGGAATGGGCTTTCCGGACAAATTGGAGTAACTTAAAACTCTTATAAAATAAAGTGGTTAATAAAACAATTAAAGGCACGCTAACCTTCTCAGGGTATTTATTCTTAATTTATAGCGTTTAGGGAGTTTAAGTTCCTTTATAAAATTTATACAACTATAATATCTATGCTTTCTACTATACCTTTAATAATTTAATTTTACAACATATACAAATGGCATTACTAAAATATTCAACTACCTTATTTTTCAATTTATAATTCCAATTTCTTTGTCTAATCTTCTTCCAGCACTTCCGCCTTATCTTAGCTATCTTACTATCCTCCAGCTTCTCTGAAAACAGCAGTTCAACGCAGTTTATCTCATTAACCTTTATTCTCATGCATGTATATTGACATGTATACATTTCATAAAACTGCCCAAATGATGATAGTTATATCCCTATTAATCTATGTGCGATCCGCACCTACCAACCACTGATAACAATATTTTCGTTAACAAGTGGAGGCTCTACCTGCAGGATTTCTTGTTATAGCACTTAAGGCCATAACTAACTGGTTTGGCAAAGGGGAAGCGACCCACCTAAGCCTGGAGTACTCCCTCTGAGGAATAAAAACTTACCAACAATATGCAACAGAAATTACAAAATGATACATGCAATTTAATTTATTGTTACTGAAATAAACTGCTACCTGAACTTTAAACTTAACCATCCGCTGGATCCTGCTGTTCCAGATGCCTTGGCGTACTAATCTTACTATTTCTCCTATAATTACATATAGATAAATTAATACATATATACTAACTTATAATAATTCTGCGTCTCTCACGATCCTATGGTACTACCTATAACTCTACCCCTTACTTTTCTAATATATGTTTAAACCTTAATCTCTGATTTAATTATTAATCACACAACCATTCATAGGCATTTTACAATTATCAAATAATACATATATATACAAACACAATCATAAAACATCCTAATTACTTTAAATTAAACTTACATCATATATTAACATATATGATAACTTACTTTACCTAATTAAATTTAATGGATTTAAAGTAAATTTTCTATTGATTATACTTTTCTTCCACGTTAATAATTATTACCTATAACTTATCTTATTTATAATAAACTTGACTATTTACTATCTAAAGAGCACTTCTAATTAATCGATTCCAATTAATATTTCTTATTCTCAATGTTTGACTAATAATTACCTCACGAATGGTCATTTTAAGGAGCATTACATTTTCTAAATCCTTAAGAGTACAAATTTACATATTATTTATTTTCTTTTATTTATAACTTTAATTACTAACATTTCTTAAGTCACCGTATTAATGAGTTTAAGCATTTTGATTTCTATAGTTTAATTTGTACAGCTGACAATATTTTACCATCATATTTCAAATTAAAACTTTAAACATCAAAGCACTAAATCTATTTCATTATATTACTATCCTTTGCTTTTGGTCAACCATAAAATTAGGAATCTTAATGATTATTTCTTATTTTTCCTTAATTTAATTCCCTAACTTTAAGAGCCACTAAGCTTTCTAAACCTTTAGGATTTCAACATCACTAACTCACTTAAACTAAAATAATTACCTTGCACAAGTAACATTAGCAGCAAGAAACAATCAGGACTAACAAGAACAAGAGGTTTAAAATTAATTACAAGCAACAAGTGTCATAAATTTCTCTTTCTTACAACCAAGCATCGATTAATCCCAAAAAGAAGATTAATTCATTAATGGACAATATTCTAAAACTTTAACATACAAAGTGATATTTTCCATTCAATTCTAATTTTACTTTCCTTTAACCACCAACATTACAGCAAGAAGTCATCAATACAAAGAAGAACAAAAGAGAATCAAAATCAATGATAAGCAATATTAAGCAATAGGAAGGAGCAAAATAACTACTTCAATTGAACTAAGACATTTAAACAGTATATGTAACATACTTGTTTCATACTTTATATTATAAATCACTTATCTTTCTCTCATTATTTATTTATTCATAAGACACAATTTACATATATCAATTACTGAACAACTCACAATAATAATTAGTTCATACTTCTCATTTAATTAACCTAATACCTACTCAATTAATGTCATTACTTACCAACGGTTCAAGAAGGAAATCCAAATCAAGTCATAGGTAACAAAGAACAAAATAACATTTTAATTCAAGGTAATCATATACCACAAACGTTACCATTTAGAGTTAATATTTTCTAGAATTTAGCTCATAACATTTTTATTTCCTTACTTACGATTCGGTTATTAATAAAACCAAAATCCACCAAGTCTTGAAGATTGATAAAATGCAAGAGGCAGTACTTGGAGAGTAGACAAAATGGTAACCATGAACTAAATCACAAACACAACATCTTTAGCTCCTTGAACCCTTTACAAGTCTAAATCATTTTCAAAAAACTTAATTGCAGATTTCATCCTTATATAATCATAGCTTATATACAAAAATTAAGCAAGAGTAAAGTGTCATAATTCTCAAAATTCCACTTTAATTCTCTTCCTTTGTCACTAAACAGCCAAATAACACAACAAAGTAGAGCAAAGTTGCAATAACATCCATTCAAATTGAACATCAATCTTGAGACAATTAAATATCACAAATTTCTCTTTTCCCTACCAATAACCAGTGGCCAGAGCAAGAAAGAACAAGAACAAGAACAAGAACAGGGAGAATTAAGAACAATAAACCAACAATATCAAGCGGTCACAATTAAGCAATTTCAGCTTACATCCCAGCCAAATGAAACACCAATGGCCCCTTTTTACTCCCTGGCCGAACAGAACACAAAAGAACAAGAAGAAGGGCAGAAATTTCACACAATCAACTTCATCAATATCATCATCATTTTCTTATGCTTATAACGTTAATAATACAAAGGAAGAATAAGGATCGGCTGAACACAAAAGAACAAGCTCGGCGGAACAGAGGAACACAATTCGGCCAAGGGAAGAACAAGAACAGGGAAGCTAAGAACATTCATACAAATTCAGTTATAGCATTAATATTACTCCTAAACAAGTTTAATTAAGCTTTAAAGCAACAAAACTCTAGAAATCGAAGGAAATAGGGTCGGATGAACAGTGATCCGAGTTGGGGTTTTGAAGAAAATCAACCAAACACTCTTCCCTTCTCAAATTCGTTCTTGGGGTTTGTTATTCGAAGCCTAAGCTTCATTTTCCTAGATTTTGAAGCTCTAAAACCCCCCAGAAATCGAACCCTAAATCGGAGCTCTCTCAAAAGAAATCGTTCAAATCAGAGGGAGAAGATAGGGAATGAGAAGGGAAAGCTCACCTAGGCTCTCACGCGATCTTGCCGACGTCACTGGAGCTGCCAATCACCGGGAATCTCGCCGGCGCCGTCACTGGAAGGACGAAGGAACAGAGAACGGGGAAGAGGAACAGAGGAGCATATCAGGGAGAGAGAGGGAAGACGGATGAGAAAGGGATGAGGGAGTATTATATAAGAGATGAGGGGGAAAATTCAATTTCAAACCCCCTAAGACTTTCTTCTTTTCGTTTTAATCCCTATAACCAACTTTTATTATTTTCAGTTTAGTCCTTTTTCTGAAAATAATTTTCTAAAATAAAATTCTTATATCATATTAAATATTTTCTTACTCATATATTTCCTATTTCATATTTTTATCTTATATGGTAATTTTATTTACCATTTTCTATTTGTAATTAAATCTGAAACTTATCCCAAAATAATTTTACTAGATATATTTTAGTTCCAAAATTTATTTATAAGACTCTTTAATAACAAACCATACTTCTAGGTTCTAGATATCCCCCTTATTAAAATTAATCTTCTAACTATTTTTCCTCATTTATCAAATAAAAGAAGTCTTAAAAATTATTAAAATAAATCTGATATCATAAATTTATTTGTCAATGCTTTTTAATATTTGAGTTACCTTGCCTGAAGCATCAAATAATTCCTCATTTCCTATTTTCTAAAATTTGGGATGTTACAATTCCCTCCCCCTAAAATAATTTCGTCCTCGAAATTAAGAAGAATTACCTTATTACTAAAATTCTTAATATTATTCCATATTTTACTTCGGGAGAAACTTATCCAATACACTTTTATAGAATAAATATCACACGCATACATTCAACACACATAAAATGTATGTTTTTCATAACTTTGTTTTGCAACATCAAAGAAGCTCACAAAATAATTATACTTATTTGGATAGTAATAATCAGTCCAAGCATCTTGAAAATATAGAATAAAATCATTGTCTACAAAGAGTCGGTAAATTAAATTTTTTTTTTTTTTTTTTTTTTTAATATCTAATTTATGAGTTTGGAAAACATCCATAACAACACATACTAATTTTTAAAATATTTGGTAATGGATAGAAATTTGTAGCAAAATCAATACAATTGATAGTTCAAAACCCAATTGAACAGAGAATCGAATAAACAGAGTTTTATTTCAGGAATTTCATAAAAATTCTATTCTCAACAAAAGTTAAACATGCAAAATCATAGATTATTTTTATCTTAACTTCATCTTCATTCTTCTACCAATTTGAAAACCAAATAGGATTACCATTGGGACCAGGCAAGATAAGAAAGAGGAATCAAATTTCACAATTAAATCACATAATATTCTATTGTCACTTTCCCAGTCCTAACACAGTCTTTTCCTTAATAGTTCACATGATTCTTCCTGAATTTCTTCTTTGATTGCTAAACAAATCTCTATGGATTTTTCTAATCCATACTTACTAACAACACTATAGACCATCTCCGGAAATCTAAATTAAATATCCTTGAATGAACCTAAACTTTACTTTTTATTTCTCTTGGTCATAATCTATCCTGAAAATTATCGTATATTGCTGTATCTATGAGATCTAACTACGATCTCTATATTTTCCTCTAGGATCTAACTGTGGTTCTTTGTCCGCTCTAGGTAGGGATGCTCCCATGGTTATGGGCCCCACACTCACCCTTTACGGTCTCATTTCTCATGGTAGGGATGACGGCACGCGGCCCCCCGCACTCACCCATGTAAACCTGTCTTTCTCTTGGATCTATTGTGATCCTCTTTTTCTTTATTTTCTTATATCTATTTCTGTTACTTTTGGCCACTCCATCCCTCTGCTTTGGTATAAGGTTTTCCCCTTTTTGCCTGGCCAGGGCTTCTTTTCAATAGTAGGAAAATCAAATACCAATGCAGTTAAGGATATTCTTTGGCCATAACTTATCTCTTGTCTAGGCTTTGTTTAATAACTGTTCTGTAATTAATCTTTTGGCTTTATATCTGACAAATGCCATATCTTGTGACTTGGTAACCTTTCATAAGGTTTTTCCATAATTCGAAATTCACACTTCCAATTACTCTTAAATATCATGTTATTAATAAAATGAATCTTAAATAATATAATCGCTAATCTTAATCTCAATAGTAATATTGAAAATTTCAACTCAGTTCCTTTATTAAACATATAATTCATTCTCAATGCATCAAACTTAACAAACTTCTAGACTATTTCATAATAGTTAAAGCTTTCTAATCTATTTATTCTGGAAAATCTTATTCAATAGCTATTAATATTATCGTCTTTATCATCAAGAAATTGAACTTACCTTAGATTTCTACATTATAAATTCTCAAAATCGCAAATCCGCCCATAATTTTCCTATTCTTATCTTGCAAAAGGGAGAAATTGTTGCTTTAGTCTTCTTCCAAATTAAAAATATTTTCCTAAAATTTCGCAATAACTCCAATAAAACCTCTTATATCTCTCATTTGAAGAGCTTATAAGTACTCTAACCTTTCTTTTTGCTCACTAATCTTCTAATTTTAGGGTAAACTTTTATTTTCTAGGGTAAAACTTTTCCCAATAGTCAAAATCACTCTAATTATCGTTAATATTCAATGAAAATCTTCCTCCGATCTGGCTTCTTATGCTAAAGTATTCCTTAAAAATTGGTATCACGGGTGCCAAATTCAAGCCTAAAGCTATCAACATCTAGAATCGGGTCAAAATTTTGATTCACCTTCACTAAAATGTCAACATAATTCACTTCTAATATCTATATTTCACTTGTTACATCTCCTCAAATGCATAAAACATAACTATTATCCGGTCATTTACTTCGATCAAATGGGGCTTAACTTAGACTTGAATCTTTCAAAATCATTTATTTCCACCACCTATTATCCTCGTATCTGTAAGCTGCATGCCTAAGAATCCAATCTGCTGAACCAACTTATCTAGGGCAACTTACTCTGAGTCGGTCAATTCACCAAGACCAGACCTCAAAAGAAAGTTAATAATTGGCTTCTTTACATCTTGAATATACTTTTTCCAAAAGTATTCTAATGGTTTCTTTTGGGCAACTTCAAGGGGAATTCTAATATCGTCTTCTATGTATCTAATCGACAAGGCTTCTAACTATAGCATTCTAAAGGTGTTCTAATGGTATCCTTAAATAACTAACTAATGAGCAAAGTATTCTAGCTAACCTATGCCAGAACCTCTGCTCTGATACCAAAATGTAACACCCTAAAATTTTCTACTATATTATAGCGATTTTAATTGAATTATAACCACTTTTCAATATCGGAAGCCCAAAAATACGGCAAAATTTAAAACTTTTTCTCTTAAACATTATCCCAACTTTCTGACAGTTGGAATGGGCTTTCCGGACAAATTGGAGTAACTTAAAACTCTTATAAAATAAAGTGGTTAATAAAACAATTAAAGGTACGCTAACCTTCTCAGGGTATTTATTCTTAATTTATAGCGTTTAGGGAGTTTAAGTTCCTTTATAAAATTTATACAACTATAATATCTATGCTTTCTACTATACCTTTAATAATTTAATTTTACAACATATACAAATGGCATTACTAAAATATTCAACTACCTTATTTTTCAATTTATAATTCCAATTTCTTTGTCTAATCTTCTTCCAGCACTGCCGCCTTATCTTAGCTATCTTACTATCCTCCAGCTTCTCTGAAAACAGCAGTTCAACGCAGTTTATCTCATTAACCTTTATTCTCATGCATGTATATTGACATGTATACATTTCATAAAACTGCCCAAATGATGATAGTTATATCCCTATTAATCTATGTGCGATCCGCACCTACCAACCACTGATAACAATATTTTCGTTAACAAGTGGAGGCTCTACCTGCAGGATTTCTTGTTATAGCACTTAAGGCCATAACTAACTGGTTTGGCAAAGGGGAAGCGACCCACCTAAGCCTGGAGTACTCCCTCTGAGGAATAAAAACTTACCAACAATATGCAACAGAAATTACAAAATGATACATGCAATTTAATTTATTGTTACTGAAATAAACTGCTACCTGAACTTTAAACTTAACCATCCGCTGGATCCTGCTGTTCCAGATGCCTTGGCGTACTAATCTTACTATTTCTCCTATAATTACATATAGATAAATTAATACATATATACTAACTTATAATAATTCTGCGTCTCTCACGATCCTATGGTACTACCTATAACTCTACCCCTTACTTTTCTAATATATGTTTAAACCTTAATCTCTGATTTAATTATTAATCACACAACCATTCATAGGCATTTTACAATTATCAAATAATACATATATATACAAACACAATCATAAAACATCCTAATTACTTTAAATTAAACTTACATCATATATTAACATATATGATAACTTACTTTACCTAATTAAATTTAATGGATTTAAAGTAAATTTTCTATTGATTATACTTTTCTTCCACGTTAATAATTATTACCTATAACTTATCTTATTTATAATAAACTTGACTATTTACTATCTAAAGAGCACTTCTAATTAATCTATTCCAATTAATATTTCTTATTCTCAATGTTTGACTAATAATTACCTCACGAATGGTCATTTTAAGGAGCATTACATTTTCTAAATCCTTAAGAGTACAAATTTACATATTATTTATTTTCTTTTATTTATAACTTTAATTACTAACATTTCTTAAGTCACCGTATTAATGAGTTTAAGCATTTTGATTTCTATAGTTTAATTTGTACAGCTGACAATATTTTACCATCATATTTCAAATTAAAACTTTAAACATCAAAGCACTAAATCTATTTCATTATATTACTATCCTTTGCTTTTGGTCAACCATAAAATTAGGAATCTTAATGATTATTTCTTATTTTTCCTTAATTTAATTCCCTAACTTTAAGAGCCACTAAGCTTTCTAAACCTTTAGGATTTCAACATCACTAACTCACTTAAACTAAAATAATTACCTTGCACAAGTAACATTAGCAGCAAGAAACAATCAGGACTAACAAGAACAAGAGGTTTAAAATTAATTACAAGCAACAAGTGTCATAAATTTCTCTTTCTTACAACCAAGCATCGATTAATCCCAAAAAGAAGATTAATTCATTAATGGACAATATTCTAAAACTTTAACATACAAAGTGATATTTTCCATTCAATTCTAATTTTACTTTCCTTTAACCACCAACATTACAGCAAGAAGTCATCAATACAAAGAAGAACAAAAGAGAATCAAAATCAATGATAAGCAATATTAAGCAATAGGAAGGAGCAAAATAACTACTTCAATTGAACTAAGACATTTAAACAGTATATGTAACATACTTGTTTCATACTTTATATTATAAATCACTTATCTTTCTCTCATTATTTATTTATTCATAAGACACAATTTACATATATCAATTACTGAACAACTCACAATAATAATTAGTTCATACTTCTCATTTAATTAACCTAATACCTACTCAATTAATGTCATTACTTACCAACGGTTCAAGAAGGAAATCCAAATCAAGTCATAGGTAACAAAGAACAAAATAACATTTTAATTCAAGGTAATCATATACCACAAACGTTACCATTTAGAGTTAATATTTTCTAGAATTTAGCTCATAACATTTTTATTTCCTTACTTACGATTCGGTTATTAATAAAACCAAAATCCACCAAGTCTTGAAGATTGATAAAATGCAAGAGGCAGTACTTGGAGAGTAGACAAAATGGTAACCATGAACTAAATCACAAACACAACATCTTTAGCTCCTTGAACCCTTTACAAGTCTAAATCATTTTCAAAAAACTTAATTGCAGATTTCATCCTTATATAATCATAGCTTATATACAAAAATTAAGCAAGAGTAAAGTGTCATAATTCTCAAAATTCCACTTTAATTCTCTTCCTTTGTCACTAAACAGCCAAATAACACAACAAAGTAGAGCAAAGTTGCAATAACATCCATTCAAATTGAACATCAATCTTGAGACAATTAAATATCACAAATTTCTCTTTTCCCTACCAATAACCAGTGGCCAGAGCAAGAAAGAACAAGAACAAGAACAAGAACAGGGAGAATTAAGAACAATAAACCAACAATATCAAGCGGTCACAATTAAGCAATTTCAGCTTACATCCCAGCCAAATGAAACACCAATGGCCCCTTTTTACTCCCTGGCCGAACAGAACACAAAAGAACAAGAAGAAGGGCAGAAATTTCACACAATCAACTTCATCAATATCATCATCATTTTCTTATGCTTATAACGTTAATAATACAAAGGAAGAATAAGGATCGGCTGAACACAAAAGAACAAGCTCGGCGGAACAGAGGAACACAATTCGGCCAAGGGAAGAACAAGAACAGGGAAGCTAAGAACATTCATACAAATTCAGTTATAGCATTAATATTACTCCTAAACAAGTTTAATTAAGCTTTAAAGCAACAAAACTCTAGAAATCGAAGGAAATAGGGTCGGATGAACAGTGATCCGAGTTGGGGTTTTGAAGAAAATCAACCAAACACTCTTCCCTTCTCAAATTCGTTCTTGGGGTTTGTTATTCGAAGCCTAAGCTTCATTTTCCTAGATTTTGAAGCTCTAAAACCCCCCAGAAATCGAACCCTAAATCGGAGCTCTCTCAAAAGAAATCGTTCAAATCAGAGGGAGAAGATAGGGAATGAGAAGGGAAAGCTCACCTAGGCTCTCACGCGATCTTGCCGACGTCACTGGAGCTGCCAATCACCGGGAATCTCGCCGGCGCCGTCACTGGAAGGACGAAGGAACAGAGAACGGGGAAGAGGAACAGAGGAGCATATCGGGGAGAGAGAGGGAAGACGGATGAGAAAGGGATGAGGGAGTATTATATAAGAGATGAGGGGGAAAATTCAATTTCAAACCCCCTAAGACTTTCTTCTTTTCGTTTTAATCCCTATAACCAACTTTTATTATTTTCAGTTTAGTCCTTTTTCTGAAAATAATTTTCTAAAATAAAATTCTTATATCATATTAAATATTTTCTTACTCATATATTTCCTATTTCATATTTTTATCTTATATGGTAATTTTATTTACCATTTTCTATTTGTAATTAAATCTGAAACTTATCCCAAAATAATTTTACTAGATATATTTTAGTTCCAAAATTTATTCATAAGACTCTTTAATAACAAACCATACTTCTAGGTTCTAGATATCCCCCTTATTAAAATTAATCTTCTAACTATTTTTCCTCATTTATCAAATAAAAGAAGTCTTAAAAATTATTAAAATAAATCTGATATCATAAATTTATTTGTCAATGCTTTTTAATATTTGAGTTACCTTGCCTGAAGCATCAAATAATTCCTCATTTCCTATTTTCTAAAATTTGGGATGTTACAGCTCCTATGCCTACAAACCATGAAACTTGGGCAAGGACTGAATCAATAAACCTTTAATCTCATAACCAGCATTAATATTAGGGAATGCATTCATAAATGGATTATAAAGAAAGTTAGAAGTAGTGGCATCCCTAATAGTCCTCCTAGCTCCATGTGATACCTCAACCCCATTACCATTGTGACCATGTAAATCGTGACCATCATTATGGTTCCTAGGTGGCTCTACACATTCATTTGGTATGTTGGGAATATTAGGCATTCCAAGCACAATTGGGTTGATTTGGATATTGGGTGGATCCAGAGCTAGAGTCACTAGAAGATGCTTCCTCTACAACTACCTCGGTGTCAGGAATAATGGATCTATTGGCTCTCCTTAACTGGGTAAGGTGACTCTCAATCTTAGGGTTTTCAGGTAACAAGTCAGACTCACTGGTGGTGCTTCTAGTCATACACAAGGAACAGACAGCAAGTGTATGCAATAAATACAAGATATGCACGAAGATAGCAACCAATAATCCTAAAATGGACCAAAATAGCACTCACAAGTCCAATTAATGAAAGGAATATGAAATATGAGTGAAACCAATGCAAACAAGTCACAAATGATGGTTAGAATGTGTGTGCAAGAGTTGGAATAAATTGGAATTGAATTGGGGAAAAGTGGTGCAAGATGCAAGCTGTGCAGAAAACCAGAGAATTTCTAGTTTCTATATCTCGTCGTGGCCTTTGGTGTAGGTGTCCATGGTGAGGCAATCAAATGAGAGTCAAGTATACGTAAAATGCACAGCTCTCCGTGGCCTTCACCGTGGGTAGGCTACGGCGAGGAGCAGAATATTTGACAGTGAATTGCTGCAATTTGACAGCAAAGAGAGGATTAAGTCCAATAGTGATTCTATGCAATTTTAACACATACCAATGATTGAAACAAGTTTAAATATGTTAAGGAAGCTTAGGAAAAATGTCAAAACACTTGAAAACCACCTAGAACCAAATTTCACCTCCAAATTGCTAATTTGCAAGAAACTACCTCTTTAAAAATCACCAAATGCACAAGTTTTAGAGATTGAGTTTGAAAATTAGTGCAGATGGCCTCAACAAGTCCAAGAAACAGTAAATGACTTAGTTGAGTGGTTTTTTGATTAAAAATTGAGTGTAATGCAAAATATGGGTATGTGATGAACGAATACAAGCTCAACTAATCAAGGCAAAGACCACACAACGGCAACTAGTCAATAAAATTCACTCAAATGGTGCAAGAAGTCAGCAATAAACCATAAGCACAGTAGCAAAAATCAAGCATAAGACAAGAACTCTGTTTTTTCTATTTTTTTTCAATTTTTATCAATGTAAATGCAACTACAACTAAACTAAAAAACTAAATGCAACTATATGAGCTATAAACTAACCTAAGGAGTAAAAAATGACTCCTCGGCAACTGCGCCATTGATTTTCCACCTTTCTAAATGCCTTGGGGTGCAAATGCAAGTTTATTTATTTAACCAATGATTGCACTAGTGGTGCTTTCCCAGATCGTCTCTCAAGGAGCCTAATGAAAAGCTATAAAAAGTCAGAGTTTTTGTGATTTTAGTTAAGGAAACTAAACTACTTCTTTTTGAGATTTTTGATTTATGAGAAAGCAATTAAAATGGATTTATGAAAAACTTATGAGCTGAACATGGGTCTCTTGATGAATTGAGCAACCTTCATAGCTTCTAAGGTAATATGGAATTTTTAACCAAGTTCTAATGCAAAACCTAAGGCAATCACTCTTAGTCCAATTAACCTAATTAATTAACTAACGTGGCGCATTTCTCATTTAATTAATCAAATAGGCAATCATTAAGTTCCAACCTGGTAGTGAAGACTTATGATAACTATGCATAGAGACTCTCATTAGAAGTAAATCAAACCATCTAACGTAGGACCTAGTGTCTAAACGCACATACGATCACACATGTATCCAACATATTCTAGAAATCCAAAGGAGATATAAGTGAAGCAAATCTATTGCATAATATCAAGAAATCAACACTTAGATTCATACATATAAAAGAACATCACTTAATTACATGCATGACCATTGAACAAAAGATTGAACATTAAAGCAAACTTGTTCCAAGACCAAATACATAAGACAAAACAAAAGGAATTGCAATACATAATTAGACTTAGACAAGAGAAACTAAATAACTCCCCATTAAGAACATTGAAGCTTCGGTTGCCTTTCTCCATCAAGATCCCCACAAGAAGTTTAGCTGCTAATGCTCTCGAACACAACTGATTGAAATTTGATGTTGGAAGCCATGTGATTAGTGTGGAATGAGTGAAATTGATGTAGATGGATGAATGGATGGTGAATTTTCGTGCAGAGGGCTGAGAACGAGGGAATGGAAGGGATGAGAGTGAATTAATGGTGAATGGTGTCTCAATTTTCGTGTTCCTCCCCCTCTGGTTCCGAAAGCAACTTATAAACTATCCAAGTTGGCCTAGGGTTGCCTATTTTGATCTCCCAAAATAATTAGGAAAGGATTGGGAAGACCCAATCAATCAATCTTAAGAAATCTAATCAAGATAGGAAATAGTGAGTGGGGTAATTAATTAGCAAACTTCCTAATCTCAATCTGGCCTAAAGTTGCTGTTGGGGTTGAAAATATTGATTAGGAAACAATGGAAGAAGGCCCAACTACTAAAACAAGGAATGTCTTAATGTTTTCTTCTTCCTTGGTTTTCTACAATTTTGTTTTCTCCCTTTGTTGTGTTGCATGTGTGAATTGAAAACTTGATGGTTTTCCTCCAACCGGTGCCTAATTTGAGTGTTGCATGTGTTGCATGTTTTTGGAACTTTTCAAAGTGATTGCACATAGATGGTTGATAAAATGTTTAAAAGGAGAACATAAAATAAAATGTTGGTATCAAATGGAATATTGAGACTTTTGTGAATCTACTTTGATTCTTGAGTGTTATGTGGTTGTTAAATTGTGCAGATGTTTGTGTATAGGGTAAAAGTTATTAAGAAATTTACTTTAGGTGGCTTCTCGAAAGAGGTTAAAATTTTGCTTGGTAACAATATGATATAATGATCAATGTTTTATGGGGTTAAAGGTCATAGTTGCCCCTGAAGTGTGTAAGGTGTATTATATATGCCCATGAAGTATTTTTGGTTCCAAATGTGCCCTTAAAGTATGAAAATTAATCAATTTCTCCCTTTAACCATTAAAATGTTAACAGATCCACTATTTAACAGTTAACGTGAGTTTTTAACAGTAAAAGGCAAAATTGATCAATTTTCATAATTTGAGGGCACATTTGGATCCAAAAATACTTCAAGGGTAGATATGATAGACCTTGCACACTTTAGGGGCAACTATGACCTTTAACCTGTTTTATGACTTAATTTTATAATAGACACAAGGTCTTTGTGAAATTGTGTAAAGCAGGAGTTTGGTTAAATTGTTTAAGTTTATGAGTTGATTTGATCGAATGCATATGAAATGTTTGATTAAATTTTATGGAATTGAGAATGAAATTTGTTGGTGATAAAACATTGAATATATTATTCAATAAGAGTCAAGTATTGTTCTAATTTTAATGTGGTTGAAAATGGAATTTGGAAAGTTTGAAAATTCTGTACTATATTGAATATTGATGGAGACTCCAATTGCATAGTTGTCTAAGAATATTAATAAATTATTTAAAGAGCAAAAGTTAATCCTATAAAATTATAATTGGAAAATGTCTATACCCCTCTTTCTCTTATTCTATTTGCAAAAATATGGGCTTAGAATGCTAGATGAATTTGCTATTATAATCAATAGAGATGCATAGCATAATTATGATTTAGAAAATTTATACTCAACTTTATTTTATAACTTCATTATATATAATAAAAGATACAAGCGTCATTCATATAAAGTAACTTCAATAGTGTCTTACCGAAAGAAAGTGACATCAATAGTAAACCAATATAATATGCATCATTATGATTGAAAATTTTAGGAAGTCTTGGAACAATTCACTGCACAAATAGTAGTATCACTACAAAAAGAGCATTCAAATATCTTGTGTACAATAATTATGGTTCTAACGAGCTTCTATCACAGTGGTACTCATTTCATTTAAAGAATTATATTCTTCTCCAATAGGTTGATTAGAACGATCACAAAGAGTTTTCTAGAGAACAAATGCAGGTTGTTTGGGAGGAGGAAGAGTTGAGTCATTCTCCAACATGGAAACAACTTCTAGCATAGTTGGCCTATCTAATGCATACTCTTGCACTCATAACAATCCAATTTGGATGCATTTTAGAACTTCATATTTTAGGCATGTCTCACATTTTAAAGATGGATCTATGATTTCCATTGTTGTGCCTTCTCTCCATATTTCCCAAATCTGAGATGATTGGAAGACATTATATTAGCTAATAAGACTAATGAAAGGCAAAAGTAAAAATTAGAGTGTTGGTTGAACCTTATAGATACTTACATGTTTAACCAAAGTAGAAGTAGTATCATCATAATGACCACTATTCTTTCTGCTCGTAACAATTACAAGAAGTAAAACTCCAAAGCTGTATATGTCAAACTTTATTGAAAACAATTATTTCATTGTATATTCAGGTGACATATAACCACTATTGAAAAAAACATTATTGAAACTTATCACAATAGTGATTTCAACTTAAAATACTTCAAAAAAATGTTAAGTGAAAGTTCTAAATAATTTTATGGCAATTTCTAACATATTGGTCAAGACTGCATAAATATATTGATGATGTCTGAAATCCTTGTAACTCAACAATAACTTAGTAAAATTTTTTCTTCATCTAAAATTATGAAAATTATAATTCTATGTAAGTAACATAGTATGGGAGTGAAGTTTTGTAGTAGTACTGAGAACTTACTAAGTTCCTACAACACAGTTTGTGTTTGCCTCGATTAATTTGATCTCCACCAAATATTCGAGGCACTACTACAGAAATACTCTATTGCAGCGCAACAATAGCAGCGCCTACAAAAAGCAAGTGCTGGGATAAGTATAAGATGACCTATACCAGCGCTTTAGAAATAAAAGTGATGGTATAGGTATAGGCCTATCCCAGCGCTTATTACATAATAAGCGCTGGGATAGGCCCTGAGATTTTGTTTTTATTTAAAAAATATTTAAAACAAATTTTAAAAATAGTGAGGTATTTAAAAAAAAGGGAAAACAATACATAATTACAGAAATAGGCCTATCCCAGCGCTTATTACGTAATAAGCGTTGGGATAGGCCCCTGGGATTTTATTTTTATTTAAAACAAATTTTAAAAATAATGAGGCATTTAAAAAAAGGGAAAACCATATAAAATTACAGAAATAGGCCTATCCCAGCGCTTATTACGTAATAAGCGCTGGGATAGGCCCTGGGATTTTATTTTTATTTACAAAATATTTAAAACAAATTTTAAAAATAGTGAGGTGTTTAAAAAAAAGGGAAAACAATACAAAATTACAGAAATAGGCCTATCTCAGCGCTTATTATGTAATAAGCGCTGGGATAGGCCCCTGGGATTTTATTTTTATTTAAAACAAATTTTAAAAATAGTGAGGCATTTAAGAAAAGGGAAAACCATATAAAATTACAGAAATAGGCCTATCCCAGCGCTTATTTTTTGTTTCCCTCCCTTCTTTTTCCAGATCTGGCGCCAGACTTCTCTTCCCTCTCTTCTTCTATTCTCCTTCGCCCCAAAAGCCCACAAACCCTAGCCTCTTCTCTTCAATATGCCACAACCACTCATCTCGGCCTGCAGCGAGAAAGCAAGAGGAGATGGAGAACTCGCCGCCGTTCGCCGCCGTTCGCCGCCGTTCATGGTCGTGGTTTCTCGTTCATGGTATGTTGTGGATTTCGGGCTTGGGTTCTTGGTGATTTCGAGCTTGGGTTTGTTCATGTTGGTAGTTGCTCGTTCTTGGTGATTTTGAGCTTGGGCTCGATTTTGGACTCTAGGGTTCCAAAACTCGCTGTCGCCCTTTAACTCTCCCTCAAGCACCACTCTCCCTCTTCTTCTGAACAACCTGAAGGTTTTTATTTTCTTTTTCCAACTTTGCTATTTCATATTTTTGTTCAATGATCTTTGCTGAGTTGGGCCTGGAGCTATTTCATTTTTTTGCTTATTGTTTCTTCTTCTTTCATTTGTTATGAACTGCTTTTTGTTTTACCATCGTCTTCTTAGTTCTGGAGAATAGAGCAAGAGCACAAAAGTAGTTTTCAATAATCATCAGAAGGCCTTTTGTCATTTATACTGAATATTCCCCCTTATCAATGGTACAAGATCATTTCAACTTCAAGATGTGTTTTCCCTGGAGAATGAAGATTCTGATGATGCAACAACCTTGATTGACATAAAGGTGTTCTGACTTATGATGCAAAGCCTTTATTGGTTATACATTATGCTTTAAAATTATTAGTTTTCATCCAACTCATGTATTTGTTTATCCTACTACATGGCAGGACAATGTTTTTGTGATGTCAAACAATAAATCCAAATACCCAGTACTTCAGTTGGATTTAAGGTTGACATTTATTATGACTTTTATTCTTGTAATTTATTTTCAATGATACATTTAAAAAAAACAGATATAACTCCAGCAAAATGCTATAGATAATTTTGCGTCATTATAGGTCATCATCAAGAAATTGGTGTAGAATTGAAAAACCAATGCTTCCCCCAATTATTTGTTTTTGTTTTGGATGATAAAATGGGTCCCACATTTTTTGTATTTGTTTGATGGAGGTTATATAAAATGCTTTTGAGTTGTCTACTGGGTTTCTTGTGAAATTTGGATTTGTTTATTTCAACTTGTAATGATGATCATCTAGTGTTCTCACTGCTATTGAATGATTCTTCACGCCAACCATAGTCCATAGTCTATAATAAAGGCTTGGACCTCAAAATATGACTCCAAGGCATTATCTTCAGGTGCAGATTCATCAGACCTTGATTATGAGCCATAACGTATACAATACAAAAGTTTATGAACTCGATGAAACAGGAACATTGAAGATAAGTTGATTTTTGTGCTGTGGGCTTGCTCTTTGCTTTACTCCCAGTTTTGGGTGGCACCAGTGGCCTTTTACATGGAATAATTTCAACATAAGTAACCTCTTGTACTGGTGAAAGCCAACTGAAACTTATGATGTTACTATATCCTTTTCACTTGTTTTTACTTTTATGTATGTTAAATCTTGGTAGAAACTGTAGTGATTGATGTAGCATTTTTCTGTATGTTAAATCTTGGTAAGTTGCCTCAGTTTTTTGGACGATAGTTTGTTCAGTAACATTTTCATAAATCATGAGTACCGAATGGCTGTATTCCTGACTATATATGTTGGGATTTCACTTGCTCAGATTGCGATATTTATGTTCTTGTGTGGCATTTCTTACCATGATCTGGTAGTGGTTACATTTTAATGTTGATTTTGTTAGAAGCTACTGGCTATGATTATTTCTAAATGGAAACTAAGCATTTTTGTCATCGTGCTTTGCAGTTATTTGGAGCCAAGTTGTTAGAAGGTGTATTTGTTGGTTCCTTTCTGTCCATTTCATCAACAGCTGTGGTAATAAAAACATACTATCATATATTTTTCCTTAAACTACACAAGATGTCTTATCCATTTGTCGTTAGGACTTATTAGATTCTAAGCAATTGATATTTAAGTTTTATTTTCTATATTAAACAGGATGAATCATTAAATTGGATTGGCAATTGTTTGTTGCAAGGAATGCTCATTTGTTAAGAAAGCTACCAAATATAAATACCGTTTTGGGTGTTGAGGTGAAAAATAAGAATTTATTAGACACCTAGAGATTTCAATGTGATTGTTGAAACTTGCTGAATTTTAGGTTATAAATGTTAAGTAATCATTCAAGCTAAAATAGTACTCTATAATGTAGATGTTAATGATGACATGAATGGGTAGTGGACTTTAAATGGCTTTATGTGATACATGTTTAATTTTGGAGTTTAAAATTGGTTGTGCACTTTATTGTTACAAGTAGTTTTATGCATTGTTAAGCTGATTTTAGGATGAAAGTTGTATTATAACATTTTTTTCATATTAATTTGGATATAAATAATAAAATTGGATTGAATGACTTGTGTTATAATAATTTTTGGATAATATGATATTGGATTGTGACAGTTACTTTGGAATTTTTGGATAAATGTATTTGATCTGTGGATATATGGTTTTTTGGTGTATATATGTATCGAAAATATATGTAATTTTTTAAATTGATGCAGATGTGGGATAATATTAAAATTTATTTTTTTTTAAAAAAAAAACCTATCGCAGCGCTTGTTTAAATAAGTGCCGCTATAAGTATGCTTATTAAAAAAGACCTATAGCAGCGCTTTTTATGTAATAAGTGCTGGTATAGGCTATATATAGCAGCGCTCTTTTATTAATAAGCGCTGCTATAGATATTATTTTTTATTTTCCTAAAAAATAATTCCAATTGGTATGACCTAAAGCTGCGCTTTTATGATTATAAGCGCCGCTTTAGGTTACCTATACCAGCGCTTATAGCAAAAAATAAGCGCTGCAATAGGTCTTATGACCTATTGCAGCACTGGCTATAGCAGCGCTTAAAAGCGCTGCTATAGGGTCAAAAAAAGCGCTGCTATAGGATATTTTTGTAGTAGTGAGGCAAGTCAAAATCAGTAATTTTTGGATTCAATGCACTATCTAACATGATATTGGTTGCCTTGAAGTCTCTATGAATTATTTTTAATCTTGAATCTTGATGAAAATATGATATCCCTCTTGCAATCCCAAAAATGACGTTGAATCTTTCCTCCAATCTAGTTGTAATTTTTTCGCTTGATCTAAATAAAAAATTTTAAATTATTACAAAGCAGAAATGCTTAATCAATTTATCTATTCTACCAAAGATGAAAGTTTTACGTGCAAATAATATTGTATCAGGGCAGTTTTCATGGCCAAATAATAAGTTTATAAATACATCAAAGCTTAAAGTACATTAATGAAAAGGTTGATGCTACTATTACTTTGCATGTTTTATACTTCTCCGGAACTTTCTAACAAGGCATCAATTACTAATTCTCGTGGGATAAAGAATGCTATTTAACACTATGAATTTTCATGCTTTGTACTTCCCCTAATATTTACTACTTCCTCCGTTCCTAAATATATAACCCAATTGATTTTTTTTTTTGAAAAAATTAAGGAAGCTAAATGAGCCACTTAATTATAACATATTTTGTACATTATTAAATTATATATTAATTTATAATTCAAATGAACCAGTTTCGAGAAACAATTTTGGCAAATCAATTTTAAATAACTTGTTTAATTTTCTTAGGATTCTCCAAAAAAAGTCAACTAGATCCTATATTTAGGAATTGGGAAGTATAAGGAATTAACTACTAATTCTCATGGACTAAGGAATTTAGTTGAGTCACTAAATTGGTCCTAAATTGATAAATTTCATGAATTTTTTCCCTCTCTAAATTATGTGATTCAATTTTTCTAACTATGATAACAAAGGTTAACCGAGAAAAAAGTAATGAGGTAGTTGGTGTCTTATATTTGAGACTAAATTTTTTTTTAATTGGTGCATTATAATAAGGATCAGAGAAAGTATGTATATATATATTTAGTCCTAGTTGTATGTAAACGTTATCTTATATATTTGGAATTATGAAAAACATAAAATGTGCTTAACAATATGAAAATTTTATAACTTTTCAAATTTATTCATATTTAATAAAATTTGCATATAGAATATGAAGTCTCCACAAAAACAAAATGAAGGGTGAAATTGTGCATCTATATAAAAAATTTAATAATGTGATTTATAAAGAGGACCATGAAAAGCATTCTCTCTTGGGAAAATCACAACCAGACCCCTCATAAGGATTTAATAACAATCAAGTCCCAAACAATCATCAAATTACATTGAAGTCCCAAGGGACCTGGGTGATATTAAATGGCTTGTCATTGAGTTGTCAATACTAGCTCCTTGAGTTGTTAATGCACAACTCAATAGTTGCAAATACCATTGACAACTCAATACTTGTCAATACTAGCTCATTGAATTATCAATGCACAACAAAATAGTTGTCAATAACAGCTCCTTGACACTGTGAATGTAGCTCTTTATTGATAACTATTGAGTTGTGCATTAACAACTTAATAAGCTGGTATTGACAACTCAATGACAAGACCACTGTTATTAAATTGGATGGGTAGTTGACCCATCGGAGGACCAGGTCAACCCCCCAAAAAGCCGGCCAACCCGAACAAAACCGAGAGGTTGAACCGGGTTGGCTTTTTTTTTCTTCAAAATATGGTTTTTTTATTTTATTATAATTCACTTAATTACTAACTTTCACTTCACTCAATTGTAGAAATTAGGAAACTATAATACTTTAAATGCTATTTTACTTACACAGTAAGAATAATATACCTAATTCAACTGCATCCACACACACGAACAAGTCTTGTCCCCAACCATTGAATGCCCTAATATCTTCCCTGTCAATGTGCCATGCCACATATACACCCTCTTTGCATAATCTCGTTGACACTCTTGTATGTTGTACATGATGTAACACCTAAATTTTTACTACCGTACTAGAGCAATTTAATTGAGTTATAACCACTTTTTCAATATCAGTAGTCCAAAAGTACAAAAATTTAAAACTTTTTCTTTTTAAAACATTAATTCAATTTCATTTATGTTGGAATAAGCTTTTCAGACAAATCGGAACAATTCGAAACTTTCTGTAAAATAGGGTAGTTATTAACAGCACTTGAAGAGTTAAAACCCTTTACACTATATTTATATATTATCTAGATTATATATTATTTATCTATCTACATTTCTCCTACTATAATAGCATAATAGCTATTTGCAGTGGTACAAACCTAGCAGGCATTCCTGCTTCTTCATACTACGTTATCCTCCAAAAGCTTATTCCGTTCCCAACTTCTCTAAAACAATAATTTAACATAATTTATCTCATTAACTTTATTCTCATGCATGCATTGTCATGTATACATTTTATAAAACTGTACAAATAATGATAATTTTCATCATACTAATCTGTGTGCCATAAGCACCTACCAACCACTGATAACAATATATTCATTGACTAGTGGAGGCTTTACCTGCAGGATTTCTCGTTATAACATTTAAAGTTACAACTAACTAATCTAGCAAAGGGGGAGCGACCCACCTAAGCCTTGGAGTACTCCAAATATGAAAGGAATACAAACTTAACAATTAAACGTAACAGATATTATAAAATTATACATGCAATTTAATTGTTATTGAAATAAACAGCTACCTAAACACCGGAGTTTAGTCTTGAAACATCTCATTTCCTCTCTGTTGTCTTGCTACATTTATGCCATCTCTAAAGCCTAGTTATACATAACATGTATAATAGAAAGAAATTAATACTTATATTTTTATATTTATATTCGCATCTCTCTCTCGGGTCCTAGTGTACTTGATACGAACCCATTCATTATATCTTGACAATTTACTATAACTATCTTGACCCCTTCTTAGATTAAGAGGTCACTTATAAATAATTTATTACAATTAATGATTTTTATTCTTAATGTTTGATAGATAATTACCTCAAGAATAATCCTTTATACATTAAAAACCGAGACTTTGACTTCATAAATCACCATCTTTAATTTCTAAAGCAGCTCTATTATAACACTTAACTACTTTGAACTTTTCCTAAGAAAACATAACAAGAAACACGCATTCTTAAAGATCTAACTATAACAATCAATAAAGGTCCTTCTTCTAACACCTTGATCTTTATTCAAGGCTCAAAGACATTTGTTTAACCATAACTAATTTTCCCACCTAACAATTATAAAATAGTCAATTCCCAAGTAAAGTTCAACTTTGTTAGACCATCACAACAACAATATTAAATTTTTCTCCAAAAGAGTAGCAACTTGTCATGAATCTCCAGCTCTATAATCCCTCCAAGTCACAAATCAATTCACTTTTGAAATCTGAAAATTTCTTGAGTATCCTTTTTGAAATTTCAATCATAATCTCATGAATCCAAGTACACATTCAGCATTTTTCCAACATGAATAAAACAACACAATTCTATTAACTAGTTTCAAAATAAAATCATAACATCACTTGTACTATTCTGTTAATCATTAAGAACCATTCAATCTAGATTCAGCAATAATTTGATATAATCAATTTCTACATTCTAATTCATAAAATGAACTTTCTTTCCTCTAATTCTCATTGTTTCTCAAACCTTTACTCACTTTCCTACTTTGCTTTCCCATCCAAACCACTTTGATCTAAAAATCTGTCATTATCCTTAGAACATATCTTCATCAACCAATTCTAAAGTTTCCAGCTTATGTAATTGTTATTAATTGGTCATTCCAACACTGCTAACTCATTTAAATTAGCTAAAAAATTATTGTACAACCAGAGACATCAAAATAGCCTTTTTAATTCAAGCTTTCATTACATCCTCAAATCAAGCTTCTTTGGACACTACCCACACCAATTCACATGCCAATTCTAAAATAATCATTTAATATCCCACCTCTTTATAACTATGATCAGCTCCGTTTAATACATAATTATCAAGTAAAGCATAATCATTAACAATTAATCATGACTTATTATCTCAATGTCTCTTCAAAACAACAACTTTACTTTCAACTCAAACTTCTTCACAATTACATATTCAACTTATATTATTCTACTTCATCTTTCTTAACCAAACATTAAACACATATACCCTAACTTTTAAATTACCATCTTTTCCAATTAAACTTTGGCTTATTACATTAAAATACCTGTTCGGTTTCTAACCCCCAATACCCGATGAATAACTAGATCATAACCATCATATGGTTCACTTGATATCCCAAATATTAAATGCTTATCTATCATTTCTCGAATCTTCAAATATGCCTCTTCAAACCTTCCATCAAATGACATATAGCCATTTACAAGACAACAACAATCTTCAATAATTTCTTAGCTTTCCGTCAACACACATAATAACATACTAAAATCCTAGCTAAATTTTCCAAACCATAAGTGACAAGAAGACAACTCCCATAGGCTTACCTATCCAAAATACCCTAATTCCCCCCTATATACACTACTACAGAAATGCCCTATTGCAGCAGAACAATAGCAGCGCTCAATAACAAAGCGCTGGTATAGGTGAACCCTATCCCAACATTTATATCTTGTATATTATAAAGCGCCGGGATAAACTCAAATTTAATTTAATCTATTAAAATTTGTTTCATGTAAGGCTTGATTTTGGGTTGACTTTACTTTTTCTTCTAACTTTTATTTCACTTTTGAATTATTAAACATTTTCTCGTAATTTTCTAATTTTTCAAACTAATTCAGATATCTTTTTTAGTTTTAAAACAAGAAAAATTAAAAATTAAAATTAAAAAAATCATTTTCATGGCCTATCCCAGCGCTTTTCACGGATAAAGCGCTGGGATAGGCCTCATTAAACAATTTTTTAATTTAAATATTTGTTTGTTCTCTTTTTACTTATCAGATTTTTTTAGAATATGTTTTTCAATTTTTTTAATTTTTCATGGCCTATCCCAGCGCTTTTTACGTATAAAGCGCTGGGATAGGTCTCATTAAACAATTTTTTAATTTAAATTTTTATTTGTTCTCTTTTTACTTATCAAATTATTTTATAATATGTTTTTCAATTGTTTTTATTTTTTATGGCCTATCCCAGCGCTTTTTACGTATAAAGCGCTGGGATAGGGCTCATTAAACAATTTTTTTAATTTAAATTTTTATTTGTTCTCTTTTTACTTATCAGATTATTTTAGAATATGTTTTTCTATTTTTTTTATTTTTCATGGCCTATCCCAGCGCTTTTTATGTATAAAGAACTGGGATAGGTCTCACTAAACAATTTTTTAATTTAAATTTTTATTTGTTCTCTTTTTACTTATCAAATTATTTTAGAATATGTTTTTCTATTTTTTTTTATTTTTCATGGCCTATCCCAACGTTTTTTACGTATAAAGCGCTAGGATAGGTCATTTGCTTTATATTTAATTAATTCTCTGAATATTTAACCTTATCTTTTTTTATTTAATTTTTTATAAATTCCCCCTTTTGTTTAATTTTTATGACCCTATCCCAGGACTTTTTACTTAAAAAGCGCTGGGATAGGTGCGCCAGAAATTTCCCTCCACAAATCTAAAATTTTCCTTTTCCCTCTCATTTCCCCACATTTCACTTTAAAAGCACCGTACTTTCACTCTTCTTCATCACCACCCATTTAATTAATCACTCTTTTTCATCTCCTCCTTGCTTCTTCATCTCTTCCTTCTCTCTGATCATCATCATCGAGGTCTCTCAGATCTGTATGGATCAAGTCCAGATCTACATGCTGATGATGGTTTCTTAAGGGTAAGGGTCCTCTCTTATATTGAACGTTGTGTTTTCAACCTCATTACCTTTTTCTCTTTTCTTCTTCCCCTTCCAAATTTTTTTTGCCTTTAGTCACGGATCAGATTTTGTGCTCTGTTTTTTCTTCTTCTTCACTACTCTTGACTTCGCTTCTGGACTTCACTTCTTATTCATGTGTTAATTTTTATTTTATTTGAAGCTCGTTATTTTTGGTAGCTATGGTTACCATTCTGATGCTTTCTTGCTCTTTTGTTTCTGGATATGGCAAGTTGATAGTTTAATTAGAAGAGATATTTTGGTTGCTGCTCTTCTTAGTTTATGTTCATTCCATCATATTGATATGAAGGTATCATTGTCTGATTCTTCTTATTCCATCATATTGATTGTTAATATGCATTGGTTAATGTTTTCCGAGGCTTGAATTTATAAAGTCTTCATTAGGAATTTTGCACTGATGCAGGAGGGTGTAAAACAAAAATAAATGAATATTTTTTTAAAAAAATAATGCCTATAGCAGCGCTTATTACGTAATGAGCGCTGCTATAGGCATTATTTTTTATTTTTTTTAAAAAATAATTCATTTAAGTATGACCTAAAGCTGCGCTTTCGAGATTATAAGCGCCGCTATAGGTAGCGCTGCTATAGGGTCAAAAAAAGCGTTGCTATAGGATATTTCTGTAGTAGTGATATTTATACGATCAATCTTTACTGCCACTAAATTAAATTACTCCTTTATCATTGCAATTATGAAACAACGACCGTGTAACACCTTAATTTTTACTACTATAATATAGCATTTTAATTGAATTATAACCACTTTTCAGTACCAGAAGCCCAAAAATACGAATAATTCAAAACTTTTCTTCCCAAACATCATTCCAACTTCATTTCTGTTGGAATGGGCTTTTCTGACAAATTGGAATAATCTAAAACTTTTACTAACATAGAGTGGTTCATAAAACAATTAAAAGTACATAAACCTTATCAGGGTATCTATTATTTATTTATAGTACTTGGGAAATTTAAATCCCTTTTTAAATTTATACATTTCTATTTTTTATGCTTTTCGTTATTGGTTTAATAATTCAAATCATATATCATATATAAGTAATCCGACCACATATATTCCTGTTTTTGAAATTATCATCTTATTCTCTCCATCTCATCTTTTTCCAACCCTCATGCCTTATCTCAACCATCTAACCATCTCCCAGCTTCTTTGAAACAGCAATTTACCGCAGTTTATGTCATTCACCATAAATTTCATGCATGCATTATCATGTATACATTTTATAAACCTTTGCAATTAATGATAGTTTTTATCCTATTAATCTGGGTGCGATTTGCACCTACCAACCACCGATAACGATATCTTCGTTAACTAGTGAAGGTTCTACCTGCAGGACTTCTCATTATAACATTTAAAGCTACAACGTAACTGGTCTGGCAAAGGGGTAGCGAACCACCTAAGCCTGGAGTATTCCAACATAAAAGGAATAAAAGACATACCATTTAAATGCAACAGGTATTACAAAACTATACATGCAATTTAGTGAATGGAGATAAACTGCTACCTGACTTCTGGAATTACCCTTATCTTGATTCATTTCCTTCGTCCTATTCTGGAGATTCAACTCCACTATTTCTTCCTATAATATTTATAATAGAAAATGATATATTAATATCTATTCTTATTCTTAATAATTTGACGTCTCTCACAGTCCTAATGTAATTAATATTACCCCATTCTTTGTATTAGTGAAAGATTACAGTTTACTATAATTATCTTAACCCCTTTTAAAATTAAAAGGTCAATTATAAATAATTTATTTCAATTAATAATTCTGATTCTTATTATCATCTTTTCCGAAATAAAATATAAAAATCCCAATGACTTAATCATATTTAATCTATTAAACATTACCATCTTCTACCATATACTATTTCCTTATTTTTGTACAGTATAACTTTAATCTTATCAAAATCATAGCTTACAATTGATTCACTGTTGTCACTGAAAATGTTGTTTAAGAGAATAGAACTAAAACAGAGATTTCAACTCATTACATTTAGTCCAACAAACAGACCATAGCTAGATTTAATTTCTATTTCTATCATTACTTCCTACTATCAAAATATAAGGCAATCGGACATGGAGCCAAGCACAGAAATAAATCTAGACTTTTAGAAATTTATAATTTCCACCCACACTATAATATCACTTAGATATATGAAGCTTCCATTAAAATCTAAACTGAAATTAATCAAGCGAAAACCAAAGTACGTAAACCCTCTTTCCCTCTTTATTTTTTCCTAATCAAATATGAACAATTAATTCCCACAAATAATATAGAATCTATTCTCCCATAAGTCCTTAAAATAATTACCCTTGATTAAATCTCAACCTCTGGAATCAACTTCTTTCCTTGAATCTAAAATCAATACTCCATATATTATAATCTTTAAGCCATCTACATACATAAATTCACACTTACTCATTAAACTAATTCGCTATACTTCATGTGGAATCCATTGCAATAATTAACTCAATCAACCAATCTTATTTCCATAAGAATTTGAGCTAGATTTACTTTTACCAATTTTATTTCCTATATCCCTGGCATTATCTTTAAAATCCCATCCATCTTTACTCCAACTAAACAGTGCAATAAACCTTACACAACCACCATTATCCGTATCACCATTCTCAAATCACTAACTTAATTTAATAAAACTTCAATCATTAAATCCCCCAAAATCTTCTACTTTATCCTAGCCTCCACACTACTACAAAATACCCTTTCTATGTCACTAATTTGTGTCTGATAATTAAAAATGTGACGTTGAAAAAAAACGCGGTGGCATTTTTGTAAATAATTTAGAAACTGAAGGGAAACAACGTCACATATAATTTAATATGTGACGTTGAAAGTTTCAACGTCACACATAATATATGTGTGACGTTGAAACTCCATTTGAAAAATAAAAAAAAAATGCTATTCGTTCTAATAATAGAGTATCAACGTCACACAAAAAATATAGTGTGACGTTGAAACTCTATTTTTTTTTAAAAAAAATAACGGAGGAATATTAGAGTTTTAACGTCACACAGAAAATATTGTGTGACGTTGAAACTCTATTTTTAAAAAAATAATAAAAAAGTTGGAATATTGGATTTTCAACGTCACAGAAAATATAATATGTGACGTTGAAAATCTATTTTTTTTTAAAAAAAATATTAGAGTTTCAACGTCACACAGAAAGTATTGTGTGACGTTGAAACTTCATTTTTTTTTTTAAAAAAAAAGAAAATAAGATTTTCAACGTCACACAAAATATAATGTGTGACGTTGAAAATGTCACTATATTAAAAAAAAAAAACCCGCGTTTTCTTCCCTCCCCCGCCCCTGTATCTTCAGCTCCCCCAAAATCAAAAACCCTTGGCTCCATTTTCCTTCGCCCCCAGCTCCCCCAAAATCAAAATCCCTTAGCTCCTCCCTCAGCTCCGTTTCGTTTACCTTCAGCTAAGGGATTTTTTTCAGCTCCTCCCTCCCTCAGCTCCGCCCCCAGCTCCTCCTCCCCCCACCTTCAGCTCCGTTTTTTCAGATCCTCCTCCCTCAGCTTCGTTTCATTTTTTCAGCTCCTCCCTCCCTCAGCTCAGCCCCGAGCTCCGCCGCCAGCTCCCGCCGCCGCCGCCAGCTCCCCCCTTCTCCCAACCCTCAGCTCCCTACCCTGTGAGTTCTTTTTTCATTTTTTTTACAACTTTTTTTTGTTTCTTTGTCATTATGTCATCGTGCTTAATTTTTTTCCCACCAGGTTTCTGAAATCATTTTTTTTACTAATATATATGCAATTGAAAATAAAATAATGAAATTTATGAGGAAGATAATTAGTTGTGGTGTTGAATGTAGTTTAGTTTTTGGATTTCTGGAATATTGTTGTGGTGCTGCATCATCTATTTCTCTGGATAAGTTAATTTGTTTGACAATTATCATTAGGCTTTATGTTCGGCCCTGCCTTGGTTTATGTTAATATTCTTCATATTCTCTGGCTTATGTTCGGCCCTGCCTTGGTATTGTTGGAAATATTGAAGGCATTAGAAACTGTAGGAAGTAAGGTGGAATTTTTTGTTTTATAAGGAGTGTTTAAAAGAGTTAGCAAAGATTGACGTTGTTAATTAATATTAATTAAGTCTGGAATTTTATCATTTTGAGCTAATTAAAGGATTAAGAATATGGAATTGATTGTTTGATGATTGCTGAAAGGTATAGGAATTAAGTACATATTGATATACATAGATGTTAATTGAAGTGAATGATTTCTATATATGTGAAAACTAAGTTTATGTTGTTAAATAAAAAGAAAGGTTGGTTTAAGAGGAAATGAAAGCTTTATTTATGTTTGGTGTTTTAAAAGGTTCAAATAAGTTTGTCTTGCAAAGGTTCAAATAAGCTTTGTTCCATTGAAGAGTTAAATCACATTTGGTCTCTCATACTTTCTTTTTCAGCTCTGTTTTCTTATTGGGTTCAGCAACTTCAATCGTGCGATTCGAGGGTATTTTTGTGCCTGTGGTATGCTCTGATTTTCTTTGTTTTTTTTATCAATTGCAAATTGTAAATGCTGCCATAGAATGTTTAATCGATGAACTGAATTAGATTTGAATGTTTAAATGTGGAAAAGGGGGAAAAAAGGGGTATTGCTGCTGTTACCTTGAAGTTGCTGCAAATCTTGCATACTTGCCAAACTGTTTTGTAAGTCTTCTAAATTGGTTTGCTACTGTATTGAGCTGAAATTTTGCTGAAAATTTGTTCCATAATTCATCTTTTTGGTGATGATATGTGGCTGCCACTTTGCTGATTTTTGTTTGCACTGAAAAAAGATGAAATTATAGGTTTTGTAATCACTGAATGGTGTTGAATTCATAATGGTATTATTTTGTATTTACTGGACTGAAATTGGATTGTATGAAATGAAGTTAAGTGCATAGCATGCCAATTTCTTCATAATGTAGTGAGATAAACTTGACTAGCTTGTTCGAAATGGCATAGGTTTAATATAATGGATCGTAGTTGGATGCATACATTGAGAACCACTAGAGAGTATCAGATGGGTGTGGAAGAATTTATTGAATTTGCCAAGAGAAACGTGCCTAGTAAGAATGGCATGTATCTTTGCCCTTGTGTGAATTGTGCAAATGCTTATCGTAAGAGCGTTGATGATATAAGGGATCACCTTCTTTGTGATGGGATCAATCTTCGTTATAAGAAGTGGCTTTGGCATGGGGAATTGGGAAGTACCGTACATGCGTGCCCGTCACAAAATGTAGAAGCAGCGGTGGATGATGTTTGTGATGATGGAATGGACGAGATGATCAATGACATTGGGGCGGAGTCATTTTCTGTGGTACAAGAGTTTGACAAGTTGCGTAGTGATGCAGAGACACCGTTGTTTCCGGGGTGTACTAAGTATACTCGGTTGAGTGGCATCCTGAAATTGTTGAAAATAAAGACAGAAAATGGGTGGGCAGACTCGGGTTTCTCGCAGATGCTTGAAGCTTTAAGTGATATGTTCCCGGTGGGCAATGTGCTTCCGAAGCGTATGTATGAGGCTAAAAAAGTTCTAAAAAATATGGGCATGGAGTATAAGAAGATACACGCTTGCCCCAATGATTGCGTGTTATACAGGAAAGAGTATGAAGGCCTAAAAGAGTGTCCAAAATGTAATACTCCGAGGTACAAGGCGAGGAAGGATGCCGTTGGTGATGATGATGGATCAAAGAAAGGGGTACCTTTGAAGGTAATGTGGTACCTTCCAATTGTGCCACGGTTTAAACGCTTGTTTGCAAATGAGGCAGAAGCAAAGAAACTGAGATGGCATTGTGACGAGAAGATCTCCGATGGAAGATATCTTCGGCACCCTGCTGATTCTCCTCAATGGAAGAAGATAGATTCCATGTTTCCTGAATTTGGTGGTGAGCCAAGGAACCTTCGTCTCGGACTGTGTACGGATGGTTTCAACCCTTTCGGGAGTCTCAGTAGCACACATAGTGCTTGGCCTGTTTTGCTGGTCATTTACAACCTGCCGCCTTGGTTGTGCACGAAGCGCAAGTATGTGATGATGTCAATGATGATTTCGGGTCCGAAACAGCCTGGTAATGATATCGATGTCTACCTGGCACCTTTGATTGAGGACTTGAAGATGTTGTGGGAGGAAGGCGTAGATGTGTTTGATGCGTACATGCAGGAGACATTCAAGTTGCGAGCTATGTTGTTTGCCACAATAAATGACTTCCCTGCATATGGCAATCTTTCTGGTTACAGTGTGAAGGGTTATATGGCATGTCCTATATGTGAGTCTGACACACACTGCCACCATCTCAAACACGGAAGAAAAACTGTCTACCTTGGTCATAGGAGTTTTCTTGATCGGTTCCATCCTTACCGTAGACTAACGAAGTGTTTTAATGGCTCATCTGAGTACCGATATGCTCCTACCCCCTTAACCGGGGAGGAAGTTTACAGCCGTGTTGAAAATGTCAGTATGGTATTCGGTAAGAAACAGAAGCCAAAGACCGGTTCTGAAAAGATCATTTGGAAGAAAAGGTCAATCTTCTTTGATCTACCTTATTGGCGATATCTCGATGTGAGGCACAGTATTGATGTAATGCATGTGGAGAAAAATGTTGGTGATAGTCTTGTTGGGACATTGTTGCACATACAGGGGAAGACAAAGGACGGACTCAATGCTCGATTGGACTTGGTTGAAATGGGCATAAGACCACGGTTGCATCCTATAGTCAGTGAAAATGGCAAGAGGGCTTATATGGAACCTGCTGCTCATACACTTTCGAAACAGGAGAAAAAAAGTCTGTGTGAGTGTTTGAGTGGGATCAAGGTTCCACAGGGTTATTCTTCTAATGTTAGCAGACTTGTGTCTATGAATGATTTGAAGTTGGTGGGAATGAAGTCACATGATTACCATGTATTGATGCAACAATTCTTACCAATTGCTATAAGAGGCATTATGCAAGATGATGTCAGGAAGACTATAGCAAGACTGTGTATGTTTTTCAATGCGATATGCAGCAAAGTCATCGACACTGAAAAGCTAGACGAGTTGGAAAATGAGGGTTACATTATATTGTGCCAACTAGAGATGCACTTTGCTCCAGCCTTTTTCGATATTATGGTGCACTTGATTGTTCATTTGGTAAGGGAGATAAGGCTCTGTGGCCCTGTTTATCTAAGGTGGATGTACCCTTTTGAGCAATTCATGAAAGTCTTAAAAGGGTATTCCAAGAACCCACACCGACCTGAGGCATCAATTGTTGAAAGATACTTAGTTGAGGAGGCAATGGATTTTTGCAAATCGTATCTAAAAGGGGTTGAGGAAAACCCACGACATGAAGATGGGATCGGTAAGGGGGTACGGGGCGTCAAAGTAAAGACTATGTGCCGTGAAGAGGTGTTACAAGCACACCTGTACATCTTGAATAATATGGAAGAAGTGCAGCCTTATTTGGACGAGCATAAGAGGATCCTAAAAGAAAAGAACCCGAAAAAGAGTGACATGCATTTTTCTAACGAGCATAATAGGACATTCATTAGGTGGTTCAAGGAGAATGTTGAAAAGGAGATCGGTGTACTGGATACAATAAGATGGTTAGCCGGAGGGCCGCGTTTTGAGGTTGTTACTTGGGGCTCTTTTGACATAAATGGTTATTCTTTCTACACTAAGGCTCAGGACAACAACAGCACCATGCAAAACAGTGGCGTGATGGTGGTAGCCGAAGCGATGCACTTCTCCAGTTCGAAAGATAAAAACCCAAGATTGGCTTCCATGGCATATTATGGGGTAATTGAAGAAATTTGGGAAGTTAGTTACACCAAGTTCAAGGTTTCAATCTTCAAATGCAAGTGGGTTAACAATAGCGCAGTTGTGATTGAACCCCATACTGGTATGATCTCAATTGATCTTCACAAGGTTGGGTACAGAGATGAGCCCTTTATTTTATCAAGTCACGCAAAACAAGTGTTCTATGTAACGGATCCCGCAAATAAGCAATTGTCCATAGTCTGACAAAGTAAAAAGCAAAAGGATCGTGCTCCCACTTTAGATCTTGATGAGATACCACCTTTGTGCGCAATTCCGCTTGAACCAAGCGAATCGAAATTGATAGATGATGACGACCAATTTGCCTCTAGAAATGATCATTGTGAGGGGATATGGGATAACACCTAAAGTGAGAATCTTTTTGAAATATAATGTATTAAGTATTATTGTTTTTGTTTTGGTTTTGGGAAAGTTGTTGCCTTGTAATGACTCATCACATCTTTGATTTGTTAATAGGTACATCATGGCGGATGATTCTAACAATCAACAACAAAACAATCCCCCTCGAAAAAAGGGAAGAGGTCCGACGAAGCTCAAAGATATTATTGTCCGTCACGGGACAAATGTTCAGCCTATCCGTGTCGAATTTGACGAGGACATGAATCCTATTGGAGAGATTGGCGCGAATTTCGTGAGCTACGTCGGTTTTGTGGCAAGGAACCGAGTAAGCATCTTGGATGACGATTGGAGGGAAGTCGATAAAGACATTAAGGATCAATGTTGGTAAGATATCTTGGTATGTTTTATCATTATTTATCTGTTTGTTCCTAATATGCATGTATTTGTTTTTTTTAATTAACTCAACTGATGTGTCTTTTATTCTTATTTTTCTTTGCAGCAAAACTTCGACATCCCAAACACCCAATCGTTCAAGGATTTTTGGTTGAATGAATTGCGCAAGATGTGGAAGGGTTTTAAGAATAACCTAACCAGAGACTACATCCGGGGGGACAAGATGGGTCAAGATCCCTGTCAGACCTATCCCTCTATTGACCCGGAGACTTGGAAGACCTTTGTTAAGAAACGGCTAGACCAAAAGTTCCAGGTGTGTATAGGTTATAAATAGTTCTTTTACTTTGCTTCAAAACTGAATTTTGAGCACATTATATTAATTAACTAACTTAGTTTTATTTTCATAGGAGAATAGCCAAAAACAAAAGGAGCGACAAGAAAAGAATATTTACAAGCACACAATGTCTCGGGGGGGTTACAAGTGGGTCGAGAAAAAGTTGATTGAGAAACAAATTGCAGAAATGCAGGAAGTGGCACGGACCGATCCTACCGCTGTTCTACAGCCTCCGCCGCCCATCTCACGTCATACGAAATGGGCTGAGGGAAGGAAGTCTAAAGAAGGAAAATTTGTTAATCTGGAGGTTGAAGCATTTGCAAAGAGAATTGTAAGTATTTTGCTTGGTTGTTTATTCCTTTAACTTGTGGTTTTATAGCACATTACAACTTAAGATTTTTTCGGTCATTGCAGGAAGAACTTGAGCAGCAGACCACCCAAGGGTCCTTCACACCTTCTGGGAGGATGGACATCCTGGCCACGGCAATTGGGAAGCCCGATCGCCCCGGCCGGGTACTAGGGGAGCCCAGGACTGTAGGGTTTACCAAGTATTTCGGCCGTGAATCCCGATCCACCCGCACATATTCTACTGAGGAGATATTGGCTAAGGCTCGGGCAGAGATGGAGGCCCAGTTGGAGGAGCGGGTTGCTTTGTCCCAGCAGCAGATGGCAGCACAGTTCGATGGGCAGGTGGCCGCGAAGGTCCAGGAAGCTCTTGCGGGTTATATGGGGGAGCAGATCCGAGCGCAGATTGAGGCACAGGTCAGAGCGTCTACCATGCAGCTTGGACTGTCATCAAATTCTTCTCAACAAAGACAGCAGGTTTGACCATCTCCTATATATGTTAATTACCGAATTGTAGGTTTATCAATTAGGCTCACTCTGTATATTCCCATCTCCTGTAGGAGTCCCCTGCTACCTGCGGTCTAAGCGGCAAAGACAGCTGCAATCAGACTGTGCCGTTAGGATCAATTCGTGAGAATGAATCAAATCCCACACCAGACAATGACCCTGAAGTTGGAGTAGAGTGTTATCTCCATCTCGATTTCCCTCACCTGCACCCGGTCGCAGAAGCTCGCCAGTTCCCGAACGCCTCCTTCATACATAATATGCTTATTCAGGAGGACCAAGTGAAGGTATCTGTTACAAATATCCTAAATGATGAGGGGGGGACAGATGTACCCATTCCCCATAATGAAGTCACCAAACTATATGAGGCAATCGGGACATTCATCCTGTGGCCTAAACGACTTGTACACAACACTCCACAAAAGGCGCCGATTGATGCGGTATGTACACTTAATTTTTGAGACTCCTTGTTTCATATATTACAGTTTGTAAAAATATATAACATTGGTTTTTTCATCGCCCACAGTTCTTTTCAGATGAATATCCTTCTCTCCAACTCCTGCGGGAGATGCAGCCATCTTTGCTCTCCACAACCATTAAGATGCCTCCAGGAGTAGTCAGTCCGTATCGTTCATATGATTTTCTACTTGATGGTGACAGAGATATTGTGGAGTTTTTGACGATGGAAGAAATTGACCTCGCCTGGCTCGAATTAGCGACTTTGTACATGACTGTTATTTTTTTATGTCTGTGCAATATTTTTACATCTATCCTTTTATAATTTCAATTATTTTATGATAGGTACTTCCACCAGCTGTGCAACCAATTAGGCAGGGGACAATACAGATTCCTTAGTCCAATGGCCTTGGCGAGGAGAGATGATTTTAAAAATGACAAGGCCAAGCTGGAGTATGAGGACGAGATGCGGGCTTATGTCATACATCAAATGTCAGTGAATCGGGGATCTGTCTATTTTGCGCCTATTCTTCAAGAGTAAGTGTCATTATTACCTTTTTCCAACTTTTCATTATTTGCACATTTACAAATGTTATGTTTCTGTGTGGACATAATATTCTTAATGTCTTTCAGTAAACACTGGTCATTAGCTGTCGTTTGCCCCATACAACATCGTCTGGTTTGGTTTGACCCCTTGAGATATAATATGACCTCATATTATAAAACCCTCTTATCTAAGTAAGTATTTCTAATGACTTTTTACTTTGGGCTACATAAATTATTTTTATGTTTATGTGCTAATTTTAGTTCCATTTTTAGGGGCATTCAACAATGGCATTTTGCAGCAGAAACTGGTCAAATGGATGATGCCATCGTGACACAAAGACCTAGAGTAACTACCTTTAATTTAAATTCATTCAATGTTAGTCAATTGAGATATTATTTACTTTGTTATTAATTTATACTATTTCTTGTGATTTATAAAGTGCCCCCAGCAACCGACAAATAAGGAGTGTGGGTATTACGTCATGAAGTATATGTGTGACATTATTGAGAGTGATCGTACCGGATCCTTTACACAGGTATAAATTAAATTCTTATCTATAGCTTGATACAATCAGTACATAAATATATGATTTATTTATCTAACTTTGCATGCATTAATCATAGCATCCATTATTGTTGCAGTTTTATGATGGAAACAACTCATTTGAAGACAGAGACCTTGATTCACTTCGTGACCGTATTGCTCAATTTTTTCTTTCATTTGTTGTTGGTTAAAAAGTGATCATTGCAAAAAATATTTTGTTGTGTAAACATGGAATTTTTTGTGTGTATATATATATGTTTAGTTTGATTTAGTTATAATATAGCTATGTATACATGTGTGAATAATGTATACTGTTGATCTGCATTATATCTATTTCTGTGACATTTGCAATGAATATAGATTGGGAAACCAAAAGAAGTTAAAATTAACCATCGTTTTTTTTAAAAAAAAAAATTAACCATGTCACAATTTAATAATTTGTGAGTGGTTTCTCAGAAACAACGTCACAAATTGGTAATTTGTGACGTTGTTTCAGGAGAAACCACATCACAATTTAATAATTTGTGACGTGGTTTCTCATAAACCACGTCACAAATTAATAATTTGTGACGTGGTTTATGAGAAACCACGTCACAAATTATTAAATTGTGACGTGGTTTCTCTGCCACATCTTCATCAAATTACTCTAATTTTTGACAAACAACGTCACAATATTTGTAATTTGTGACGTGAAAAAGATGACTTTTCACGTCACTTCTTGGTGTGACGTTAAAAGTCCAGTTTTCCACGTCACTTCAATTTATGTCACACCAAAATGTGACGTGAAAAGTCCAAAATTTGTGACGTGAAAACCCTGTTTTGTAGTAGTGCCAACATTCTTTTAATCAAAAACCATTTCATTCATTTAAGTTATGATGTCTACAATATCAACAAAATCACAGAAAAGACAATCTGGTTTACAAACTTAAATAACGTCTACTTAATTCTTGTTACATCACTGTCCACTTTAACCTTAATATAAGGTAAGTTATAATAGTTTCATAGCATTTCCTCCAATCCATAACTCCAAATGAAACCAATAACATTATCTTTCACCAAACCCAACTTTCAAATTCTTTGAATCTAGATTAATTCTTATGAAAACATAAGAACTTGTATATTATTTGAAACTGGTTCTCTCTTGTCCTAATTCCTAAAAATCAACAACTTAATCATTAAACAAACCATATTATCATATATCACAACATAAATACCTCAATCACTTATTACATCTAGATCCCTACAAAACAAGATCTAACTCTTACTTCCACCAAATTCATCATCCTTTAATTATTTACAAAGTCACACAACTCTCACAATCAGATCAACCAAAGAGAGTAATCTCATGCCTAACTACTATTATTAATACCTCTATCTTCAAATTGTAGAACTGTTCACCTCAAATAAAGCACCACATAGAAGAATATCAAGTGTTAACTTCCCAAAACTCTCCTTTCAACACTTAATATTACTCTAAACCAGCTTTGGGACTATAGAAACTCCAAATGAAACTTCAGGATTTAATAGTCAATAACTTAGAAATCAAATCTTAACTCTTCTTAGCATTCCTAATATCAATCATATACTTCAACATCCAGAGCTTCTAAACCCAGCTTTGAAAGCTAATTCCTAATTTTGCAGGTTCCTCAAATCATATTTTTAACACATCTATTTCAATGGTAAAGCATCAATTAACAATCTCACTCAAGCAATTACAAGCATACCTCCATTATTGTTTTCATATCAACACTTAGCCATTAAATCCAAAACAAAGCCTAATCCCTCACTCTACCCGAAATAGAGTCTCTAATATGACCAATGCCCCTCAACTTCATTTATCCCATCAAGCTAACCAACAACTCTCACATAACATAAAACATAGTTTAATCGTTCAACATTTTCATTCTATCCTCCTTTTGTCGCAAACTCCTATTAATCAACTCAAAAACTTCAAGATTATTTAATTATAACTCTGTAACACTGCCAACTTACTTCAACCACTATAAAACTGAATTTCTAACACCAAACATAGAGAAATATATACACACATGATTCATACCTTCATTTCTCGATGAACTTAAAATTTCCAGTAATTACAGGACCTCAATATTCAAGATTTGATAGCAATCTAATCCTAACACTACCCAATATCCCTCATCATGAACCAACCTTCACAGAACAGGAAAGGAGAAAATTAATTTCCACACTCAAACATAACTTTTCAACAAACAAAACAGTTATAACCCAATCTATTCAAGGCTTCCCATATATCCAAAATCTACAAATATCATAGAAACCTCCTACTTGCTCAACTGGATACATTCACAAGGAAGTATATAATTTCTACCATCATCAAAGAGCCTCAATTACACATAATAATCCTAATTCAAATCTAATATCAACAAAGCTTCCCCATCCCCTTATTGCGATCCGCCAGACATAGCAATCCAAGAGGAACAAGAATTACAACAACTTCCTACATCCAGTTAAACCTTAATCCCACTAAATTAATCATCATAAATTTTTCCTTCCCCTGCCAGTGAACCCGTCGGCCAACAAATCAAAGAAGAGAAAGAAAATTGAACAACTTCCTATTTAACCACCACCCAATCAAACATTAATTTCATTTCATCAGAGCAACAATCAAAATCCTTGTTCATTTTCCAACCCAAGAATTCTAGCGGACAGAACGAACAAGGAACAGAGAAGAATAGGGGAAGAACAAGAAATCAAACATCAACAAATCAAACATGTAATACCCTTTGTTTGAACTCATACTACTCCTAATCATGTTTAATTTAACTTTTCATTTGAATTTTGTCCAGAAATCCCCAAGAACAATGTCGATGAACAGTGAAAGGGAAGAAGAAATTTGGGGAAAACTTATAAATACCTCTTCCTTACTCAAATTCGTTCCCAAAAGTGATTAATCGAGGTCTAAGCTTTGATTTTACTGATTTATAGCTTCTAAAACTCCCAAAATCCGAAATGATTCCCCTCCAAACTCGCTTAAAATCGATCAAGAAAAGAGAGGAAATCGAAGGAAAGCAACTTACTCAAAGCTATCCCAAGCTCCCCTTGAACATCCGCCGCGTCTCGTTGTCATTCTCCACCTGGACCACCGTCGTCCACTGCTATAGCTCAAAGGAACCAGAGGGATCGAAAGAGAGGAAGCAGAGAGGAGTGTATACAGAGAGAGAGAATGGGTAGAGAGAGAGAAGGAAACACGTGTGGTATATATGTTTAATAGGAAGGATTGATATTTTGAATAGTTGTTTTACCATCTTGCCCTTCCTGTTATAACTAGAGATATTTTTCAACTAGGGGCAGATATTGTCATTTTGCTTTTCTTCTATTTTTCCTCTTTCCCTTTATGCCCTTCTTTAAAAATTTTAACTACCATTTCTTTCACAAATAAAATCTGAATTTATTTTAAAAATAATTTTCTAGATATACTTTAATTTCCAAATTTATTTATAAGACTTTTTAAATACTAAACAATATCTCAAGGTTCTAAATATTCCCTTATTTAAATTCATCTTCTAACTATTTTTCCTCAACTAATAAAGAAAATAAGCCTTAAAAATTATGAAAAATGCCTAAACATCATAAATTTATTTTCAATGCTTTTTAATATTTTAGTAACATTCCCAAAACCTTAAATAACTCTTTATTTTCTATTTTCTAAAATTTGGGGTGTTACAGACCATCTCTTAACTTTTAGTCTTATTCATAAAATTTACAACTTCACTAAGATAGACAATCTCACCAAATAAATTCTATTTCTTATATTGAAACTTGATTTCTTTCAACACCTGTACTTCAACCCATAATCTTAAAGTGATCAATGCCTTTAACTAAGAAACTATATCTAAACCACAATTAAACCTCATAGAACTTAACCATAAGTAACTATTGCAAAAATCAAGTGAAACTCTAAATGACCCATTATCATCAAACCTCAACTGGAATTCATAGAAAATAAATACCCTTCATCCATCCATAATCTCGAAACAAAACAGTATCTAGAATTAAATTTCTCAGCTTCATAATTTGTTTTATAAGGCTAAAACTATTTAATTTATATCATCCTCAACAGAAGAAAGGAATTGGAAATTGCATAAATCACATAACTTCATCATACAAGGGTTAATTTCAATTTAATCCTATTACCATCACTTCTTCCTCGTCACAAAAGCACCAAAGCACAAGCCAACAAAGAGGCAACAAAATAAAATTCCCTTAACATAAATTCCTCTTCCTCCTTCCCTCTACCCAGCCGAACACACACACACTCCCCAAAGAGAAACCAGAATTTCCCATCATTATCCTAGCCTTCAATTACACAAAACAATGCTCTAATCAAAAACCAACAACAACAAAATATTTCCCCTTTTATACCAGCCGCCGAACAAAACAAGACAAAAAGAGAAAAATCAAGCAACCTCCCCTTCCATTAATAATCAACCACCGCTAAAGTTTGAAGAAATAGAGAGGGGTGAGGAAGAGAGGGTGAAGGGAAAGGTAAAGAACACGTGGGGGTATAATAAAATGATAAGGACTGAGGAGGATATTTTTAAATAGGTATATTACCCTTTTGCCCCTCCTTCTATAACTAAAAGTATTTCCAACTAGGGGCATATATTGTCATTTTCATTTGCTCTTTCCCATTTTGCCCTTCTTTGAAAATTTTATTTACCATTTCCCTTTCAATTTAATATGAATTATTACCAAAATAATTTCTCTAGATATACTTTAATTCCCAAATTTATTTATAAGGCTTTTTAAATATTAAACAATACCCCAAGATTATAAATATTCCCTTATTAACTCTTTAAAATTTTGGGGTGTTACACATGAACAATCCTTCAAACATTTCTCTTTACAATAGGGATAGAAATAGGCTAAGCTTAACAAGGCTTTAGCTAAATAGGCTTGGGCCTACAACAGAAATGTAAAGTTTAGGCCTAGGCCTAACCTATATGTAGACTTTTTGGGTCTAAGCCTCCAAAAGGTTTGACAAAGCCTGAAAGCCTTTTTAAAAGCCTACTTAAAATATAAAAATTTAAATAAGCTTAAAATTCTAGAACTCTTATTCCATAAATTGCCTTTTAATCTATTTAAAGATCTATGTATATCTTAAAAAGTTTTTATGACCATGAAACTAAATTTTTTTCTCTTGCTTTTATCATAAAAATTGTGAACGACTTATGAATAAAAGAATTGGACTTTGTGTGTGATTGATAAGGTGTTAAACTTAGAATTAAAGCTAAGTTGATAATGTTAAAGCTAAGTTGATAATGTTATAAATAATTTATATAATTTAATTTATATTATATATTATAAGGCAAATTTTAAAAAATAAATGGGCCAGGCTTGTAGGTTTGTAGGTTAGACCTTCCGAAAAAAAGTTTGGCTTGTTTACTTAAATAGGCCTAACAACAAGCCTGGCCTATTTATTAAAAAGGCTAGGCTATACCTAAAATAGGATAGACTGTAAGCCCCTGATAAAGGCATGACCTATTCCCACCCATACTTTACAATCACATTCAAACTCATGCTCATATTGCTATCCACTTGTGTCTTTGATATCTCCGGCACATTCACACTTGCTACCTTCACAAACCCTTCCCCACTACGACACGTAGACACATTCTTCTTCCTCACACACTCTTGTGGGGTCTTATGTTCAAATCCTGGTAGGCACACACATTCAAACTTTTCACTCTTGTATGGATCACAAATATTATTTGATCCACACCTGCTATATTTGTCACACTCCTCCACAGGACCATACCGAAATTCAAACCATCAATTCTCTTGAGCTTGCCACATGGTTCTTGTTAGTCGACCTGGTTCTTCAAGAGCAACTCTTTCGTAAATAGACGAGTTCCTGAAGATCTTGATACCATTCATTATAGTAACTTCATTGGCATTATTTATAAAAACAAAATAATGTATTGAGTCATTTCTCATCCCAACAATACCGCTCCATCGTTTACCCCGTCCATGACCTGACCCGCCAATAGGGATCTCTATTTTTATAAATGAAGAGCTGAGGATATCCAATTGGGTCTATTCTCATGGTTAGACATTCAGGTGATGGATCATTTGGGGATTTCCAAGATGTAAATATCCGGTCCAAACCTGTTTTTCGATCAAACCCAAGTTTCACGAACGGAAGCATAGTGTTGCTGGGATGATCAAAACTCTACCATAGAATAATTTGCCTCCCTCCACTATCTCTTAGAACCAAATTCCCTTTATCTAAAATGTAACACCTATTTTTTTTATACTACTATACTAAGGTTGTTTAATCAATTTAGAACCACTTGGTAGTTATCAGGAGCCCACAAACCTGAATAAATTAAAACTTTTTCTTAGGAAAAGCTTAAATAAAAATAATGCTTTCAATGAATGGGCTTTTCTGACAAATTATATATTTTGATGTATTATAAAATCTCAAGTGGTTATAAATCAATTAAATAACTAAGCTTGATCCTCAATACTTAATCTCAACTAATAATGCTTGGAAAGCCAAAAATAACAATAATTCTAATATATTTACAAATACGTAACACTATCTATCATATGTATAACTAATACTAACTTGGCTCTCTTTGTTGATAGCCTATTACCTGTGCTTGTGATCGGACCTCCTTATGGAGGAATGATACAATAGGAATAATAATATAAACTAATCATTCTGTCAAGCACATATAAATTAAATTACTATAACTAAAATATTTATACACTACATCAGCACACATCCCTGCCCTTCAAAACTACATCATCCCAAAATGCCCACCTTCTTCCAGCTCTTCTGAAAAAACAGCGGTTCAAAAAGCAGTTCATTTCATTCATTACCATGCATAATAATTCATAAATATAGATAAATGTTACTAATAAACATTAACCATGCATACTAGTGTGCTTAAGACACCACCACATAATTAATATAAATTTATTTTCCTGTAATTGTATAGCCTATGAAGCTCAACCTCCTGAATATAACTTTTCAATTATATCTTATATGTACTAGGGGTAGCTAGCCACCTAGCCATGGAGTACTCTGATACATTGGATATTTCTGACAGGGTTAGAGCAATCTTTCGACTATGAAGTTTACTGTAAATTTATAACAGATATTATACAGTTATTTATACATGATAGATGATATTGAATGAAACTGCTACATGGTTACCAGTACTCAGTCTTGAATCCGCTCCTTTCCTTTCCACTGACTTGAGGAACTTATACTGTAACACCCAAAAAATTCGAAAAGAGAAAATAAGGGAATATTTACAATTTTGGGTATTTAGTTTATTATTGAAAAGTCTTATAAATTAATTTTGAAACAAAAATGTATCTAGGTAAATTATTTAGGGGTTCAACTTGGATTAGTGTCTTAAAAATGTAAGGTGGCTTAAACTGGACGGGTAATAAGAAAAGAAAAATATATGGGGCAGAAATGTAAATTATGATAGTACTAGGGCAAAAGAGGGTAGATTAACCCAATTTAATATTATATACTCCCTCCCTCTCCTTCATCAGCGCACCATCACTCTCTCTTCTCTCTTTCATTTCATTTTTTTTCTTTTTCCTCTCTCACTCTCGCGCTCTCTCTCGGCTCCAGTGGCCACCGGTGGCTTCAACGGCGTTTCACGGCGGACGACGACTCGGGTAGTGCATGCAAGGCCGGATTTGAGCTCAGGTGATTTCCTTCTCTCTATCTCTACCCATTTTTCGTCTGATTTAAGAGGAATTAGAGAGGAATCAGTTCGGGTTGAGGGTGAATTTGGGAACTTTAAACCAGTGAAATCGAAGCTTAGGCTTAGGTTAACAACATTTGTGAAGAATTTTGAGCAATAGAGCAACATTAATCAAGTTTCTCAAAAATCCCCTTCGTCTGGCACTGTTCACCCGAGGCAATCTTGGTGATTTCTGGGTTTTCAATGATTAAAAACTTAATTAAACGTGTATTGGGGGACGATTATAAGTGTAGAATGCAATGCATGTTGATTTTGCTGAGGTTTGAAGCTTTTAGGAATTTTGGGAGAATTTCTTTCTTTCCCCTGTTTTGGATGAAGCCGCCGATGTAAAAGACAAATGGGAAGGAACTGATGAGATTAAGAGTAAGCTAAGTGTATATAGTGCCTTGCATGTGAGATTTTGGAAGTTTGTGAATTTTTGGAGAAAATTTTCCTCTTCCCTGTTCGTGGCCGACGGCAAGCAAAGAAAGAAAATCTTGGTGAAGTATAGAATTAGTAAGGAAGATCATGATGTGTGCTCTATGTAACGAAATTTCTAAGTGGGTATTGTGATTGATGGTTCTGTATGATTAGCCCTTCTCTTGTGTCCTCTGGTCCGTGACTTTCTTGTTCTTGCTCTTGTTATTACTCTTGTTCTTGTTCTTGTTCCTTGTTCTTCGTTCTATGTTCTTTGTTCTTTGTCCCTTTCCTTGTTTCTGTTCAGACGAGAGGTCATTGGACCATAAAGAAAACGTTTCATTTTCTTAAATTTCCCCTGTCTTGTTCTGCTATGTTTTTCTTTAGGCTTGATGATTAAATGGCTCTAATGAAACATATAATTATTGTTGCATGTTGATTTTGGGTTTTAGAGTTCTGGTTCTTGTCTCTGCTTGGTGCAAATTCTAGGTGTCTAGTTAAGAAAATTGATGTAAGTGGAAACTGATTTGCTTGTGATGAAGTATGTGTGTGAATGTAAAATTTATTTGCTCTTTTGTTTTGATGGCAGGTCAGATTATTGTGATGTTGTGGAATTATTTTAGATTCTTTGTATGTTTTGTTTTGGCTGCTCTAATCGGTTATGGTTCGTGTGATTTATGTCTAACAATGGGTAATAGTTATTGGAATTTAGTATAGTGAAATTGATTTGTTTTTTTTATTACTTTGCGTAGGTGAATAAGTTTTGGTCTGATTATTATGTATGTGTAGGTATGTTCTGCTCCTGGTTGTTTGTTTGATGAGATTAAAGTCTTGGTTGGGATTGTGAATTGATGGGATGTGTTTGGTGATTGTGTTATTCATGTTGATTATTGTTTTGAGTTGCTTTTGTGAATATGAGTGATGTGTATGATTATACTGTTTTATAATAGTGTAATTGGTGATTAAAGAATATAATTATAAATTAGGAAGGGTAGTACAATAGGAACGTGAGAGACGCTGAAGTTTCATGAAGAAATACGGATATTAATATTATTTATGTATTATGAATAATTATAGGACAAGATAGTGGTGTTGGGACCTCAAGTCGTCGGGCAGGAAAGGAACCGGCTTCTGAATAACTTCTGAAGTCAGGTGCGGTTTATTTCATAACATAAATATTTGTGTGTGTATATATATTGTTTTAGAAACAAATCTGTTGCAATAAATGAGCATTATTCTGGTGGTGATATTATGATATTTGCGGAGTACTCCAAGGCCTAGGTGGGTCGCTCCCCCTTTGCCAATAAATTCCTATAACCGTGAGGGTTACTGAGTAGCTGTGAGGGCTACAATTAAATTCCTATAACCATGAGGGTTATTGAGTAGCTGTGAGGGCTACAAATAAATTCCTATAACCGTGAGGGTTATTGAGCAGCCGTGAGGGCTATAATAATATAGATGGATATATGCTTTCATTATTTGCACAGAATTGAATTGTATATGAATATGTATATTTGAGTGTATATGATAATAAGTGTGTATGAAATAAACTGCGTTGAACCTTTGCTTTTCAGTGAAGCAAGAGGCGACCGTTTCTTGGGATAAGGTAGTTATGAAGAAGCAGGGATGCCTGCTATATTTTGTACCATCTTTTGAATGACTATCTTATTAGTAATTGTATATAGAATTAGTAATTATATATATAGAATAGGGAAGCACAAGCTGGAAGCTTGTAGAGCATATAACTCTCTGCATCTATGTATCCCTAAACCATAACAACAGCATAAGTAGGTAACGAGGTTATCAACCGAGATGACCCCAATATTTTGATAATAGGTCAGGTAGATATGGTTAGATACCAACCTAACCTAAAGATAATAGAAGTATAAGTAGAATACGTAAAACAAGTTCTTGATACACTAAGTAATAGATTTAAAAACTATAATAGGATCTTAGTCATTTTTAATTGGTTAATAACCACTCTCCTTTAGTTACAAATTTTAATTTATTCAATTTGTCTGAAAAGCCCATTCCAACTTCAATAGAGTTGGAATACTATTTGAAACAGAAAAAGTTTTAAATTATTCCATATTTTTGGGCTTCTGACGATTTAAAAGTGGTTATAAATCAATTAAAATGCTATAATGAGGTAGTAAAATTTATGTGTTACATATGCCACTATCAAACCTATTTATACATCATATGAATACTAAGATAAATTAGTACCTATACCTTTATGTTTAAACTTCGTGTATCTCTCGGATCCTAATGTATTTAATACTACCCCATTCTTTATATCTATGAGATCACCATTTACTATAATTATCTTGACCTTTTTAAGATGGGTAAAGGTGCAATTTTAGTAATGAATAATTACGCCAGGTGTACTAAGCAGAAAAATGAATTTCGTGAACACATTTTGGTTATGAAGAATAAAACTAAGCGCAAATTTGGTAACGCCGTTAACTTGACCAGCGTTGACCACAGCAGCTGATGTGGCAGAACTGAAAATTTTAATTAATGAGTAGTGGTAATTTAAGAAGTCATTTTGTGATTAATTAAGAAGTTTTGAGAGTTTTATAAATAAATTCAAGAAAATGAAAGTTTTTTTTTTTTACTTTCAAAGGCCTAATTTCTCCCTTAATTTGGGACAATTAGAGTTAGAGGAATTATTTTTGGACCCAAAAGGATTATAGTGGGAGGAAATTATTCTTAGCCGGTAATGAAGAAAACTTTTAAGAATTGAAGGGATAATTTTTGGCCCAAAGAATATATCCGATTGAGAAGATTTAAGGATTTAATAGAAAATTCTTTACCTAATCTATTGTATTTTTCTTTAGGCCAAAAGTTATCCCTTCAATTCTTAAAAATTTTCTTTATTACTGGTTAAGAATTTCCTCCCACTATAATCCCTTTTGGGTCCAAGAATAATTCCTCTAACTCTAATTTTCCCAAATTAAGGGAGAAACTAAGCCTTTAAAAGTAAAAAAAAAAATTCATTTTCCTGAATGTATTTATAAAACTCTCAAAACTCCCTAATTAATCACAAAATCATTTTTTAAATTACCACTAGCCTTTAATTAAAATTTTCACTTCTGCCGCATTAGTTTCTGTGGTCAAACGTAACGGTCAACGTAGGTCAAGTTAACAGTGTTACCGAATTTGCGCCTAATTTTATTCTTCATAACAAAATGTGTTCGCGAAATTCATTTTTCTGCTGAATGCACCTGGCGTAATTATTCGTTAATAAAATTGCACATTTACCCTTTCTAAGATTAAAAGGTCAATTATAAATAATATATTCCAATTAATCTTTTTGATTCTCAATGTTTGCCTAATAATTATCTCAAAAACATTTTTGTAAAGATCAAATGCTATTAACATTAGGAAACCTTAAACATTTCTATTTAAAGTTATTGGAGTTAACTAATTTGATAAAAATGAACGTCTAGACTTTTCAAAACAGTTTTTAGCTGAAACATGAAACATTCTTCACACATACTCATATTAACTAGCAACATAGTATATCTTTATTTCCAATTTCCTATTCACAGAAAAATCCTAATCATATTGTCCACCTATGTCACACAAGCTTCTTACTCTATCTCTAACTCATTTTAGCCCAATCCTCAGAAAACACAGTCTTTATTGCCTCAGTAACAGTCAAAAACAGAAGATGACACTTCCTAAACTGAACTATTTCTATTACTTTTGATTTAATAATTTCAAGATCATGTCTTCCAACAGCACCATTGGATACATCACTACTATCACACACAAATTCAGACTTTCATTTAAAAATAACTCTATAGGCCTAACACCATTTTACCACGAATCGTACTGGTAAATTAGAACCATTTGACTTCTCCCTCTATCCTTAATTTCTTTACAGCAAAATATATGAAGTAACACAAAAGAAACATGCAAACTATTTCCGACAGTAACTTGAACATATATATATATATATATATTTATCTTAAGTCCTCAATATTGGCTTCTAGTAAGACTTATATTTTTATCCAAGATCGAAAGTTAACAACTTATAAATCAGTTTCAGTTCTATAGTTATAAGCCTATGAATTTAGACATGATACTTCATATCATCTTTAATAAATTAACATTCTTATGCTGACTTTAACCCTTAAGCCATTAACTCATCATTTAGGAACCCCAACAACACCACCATTTCAATTGAAGTATGATAACTCTTCCCGCTCATAAATTCTTAATTAAATTACATACCATGATAAACATCAATCACAACACAACATTCGTTTGAAACAAAACAGCACTACAAATAACCCCTGCTTAACCACAATGAACCCAATTTATTCACTTCAAACAATCATCAAATCCTGTAACCATTTGAATCATATTCTTATCTTTAATGTCCTTTATCTTCAAATCATCTTTACTAGTACTAAACTCATACACTTAATGCTAACAACTAGTAATGTTCCCACAACATCACAAAAGATTCAGCATCGTCATTATACCTCCTGCTCTCTATGGTTTCTAAGTACTATAGGCATTTTAAGTACCTCAAATATATGAATTCTCATCTTAAAACCTCAATTCCACATTAAAAGTAACAAACAGTAAATTTAGCCCACAACTCCTAGATCTAAAATCACACCTCAAAACAACTTCTAATAGTTCACACACATTTTTTTTTCTAAATCCACAATATAATACCAATTGACAAGCCAGTCCAATCAATAAAATCACAGCTTCGTTAACACTATAATTGCAACCATTTAATCAATTAGAATTTTGTAACCATAGTTTAATACAAACCTAACCAAACCAAAGTCTTGCTTTTGAGTACAACACCTTAAACATAGACAACATCCAATACTTCCATCTGAATAATTTAACTTTCTTCTAATAAATTAATTAGGACCCAAAATTATAAAATTCATTCCATTATCTCAGCCAACCACAGACAGAAGAGAAATAAACTATATAACTACGGTACTCATTAAACTTACATTTCCAAAGTCCACTACTACAAAACAGGGTTTTCACGTCACAAATTTTGGACTTTTCACGTCACTTTTTGGTGTGACATAAATTCAAGTGACGTGGAAAACTGGACTTTTTTTGTCACACCAAAAAGTGACGTGAAAAGTCATATTTTTCACGTCACAAATTACAAAAATTGTGACGTGGTTTGTCCAAAATTAGATTATATTGATAAAGATATGACAGAAAAACCACGTCACATTTTATAAATTTGTGACGTGGTTTCAAGAAACCACGTCACAAATTGGTAATGTGTGACATGGTTTCTTGAAACCACGTCACAAATTTGTAAAATGTGACGTGGTTAGTTTTTTTTTAAAAAATAAGATGGTTCAATTAACTTCTTTTGGTTTCCCAATCTGTATTCATTGCAAATGTCACAGAAATAGATATAATACAGATCAACAGTATACATTATTCACACAACATGTATACATAGCTATATTTTAACTAAATCAAACTAAACATATATATACACACAAAAAATTCCATGTTTACACAACAAAGTATTTTATGCAATGATCACTTTTTAACCAACCACAAATGAAAGAAAAAATTGAGCAATACGGTCACGAAGTGAATCAAGGTATTTGTCTTCAAATGAGTTGTTTCCATCATAAAACTGCAACAATAATGGATGCTATGATTACTGCAAAGTTACATAAATAAATCATATATTTATGTAATGATTGTATCAAGCTATAGATAAGAATTTAATTTATACCTGTGTAAAGGATCCGGTACGATCACTCTCAATAATGTCACACATATACTTCATGACGTAATACCCACACTCCTTATTCGTCGGTTGCTGGGGGCACTTTATAAATCACAAGAAATAGTATAAATTAATAACAAAGTAAATAATATCTCAATTGACTAACATTGAAGGAATTTAAATTAAAGGTAGTTACTTTAGGTCTTTGTGTCACGATGGCATCATCCTTTTCACCGGTTTCTGCTGCAAAATGCCATTGTTGAATGCCCCTAAAATAGAACTAAAATTAGCACATATACATGAAAATAATTTATGTAGCCCAAAGTAAAAAGTCATTAAAAGTACTTACTTAGATAAGAGGGTTTTATAATATGAGGTTATATTATATCTCAATGGGTCAAACCAAACCAAACGATGTTGTATGGGGCAAACGACAGCTAACGACCAGTGTTTACTGAAAGACATTAAGAATATTATGTCCACACAGAAACATAACATTTGTAAATGTGCAAATAATGAAAAGTTGTCAAAAGGTAATAATCACACTTACTCTTGAAGAATAGGCGCAAAATAGACAGATCCCCGATTCGCTGACATTTGATATATGACATAAGCCCGCATCTCGTCCTCATACTCCAGCTTAGCCTTGTCGGTTTTAAAATCATCTCTCCTCACCAAGGCCATTGGACTAAGGAATCTGTATTGTCCCCTGCCTAATTGGTTGCACAGCTGGTGGAAGTACCTATCGTAAAATGATTGAAATTATAAAAGGATAGACGTAAAAATATTGCACAGACATAAAAAGTAACAGTCATTTACAAAGTCGCTAATTCGAGCCAGGCGAGGTCAATTTCTTCCATCGTCAAAAAGTCCACGATATCTCTGTCACCATCAAGTAGAAAATCATATGAACGATACGGACTGACTACTCCTGGAGGCATCTTAATGGTTGTGGAGTGCAAAGTTGGATGCATCTCCCGCAGGAGTTGGAAAGAAGGATATTCATCTGAAATGAACTGCGGGCGATGAAAAAACCAATGTTATATATTTTTACAAACTGTAATATATGAAACAAGGAGTCTCAAAAGTTAAGTGTACATACCACATCAATCGGCGCCTTTTGTGGAGTGTTGTGTACAAGTCGTCTAGGCCACAGGATGAATGCCCCAATCGCCTTGTATAGTTTGGTGACTTCATTATGGGGAAAGGGTACATCTGTCCCGCCCCCCCTCATCATTTAGGATATTTGTAACAGACACCTTCACTTGGTCCTCCCCAATAAGCTTATTATGTATGAAGGAGGCGTTCGAGAACTGGCGAGCTTCTATGACCAGGTGCAGGCGAGGGAAATCGAGATGGAGATAACACTCTACTCCAACTTCAAGGTCATTGTCTGGTGTGGGATTTGATTCATTCTCACGAATCGATCCTAACGGCACAGTCTGATTGCAGCTGTCTTTGCCGCTTGGACCGCCGGTAGCAGGGGACTCCTACAGGAGATGGAAATATACAGAGTGAGCCTAATTGAAAAACCCATAATTCGGTAATTAACATATATAGGAGATGGTCAAACCTGCTGTCTTTGTTGAGAAGAATTTGATGACAGTCCAAGCTGCATGGTAGACGCTCTGACCTGTGCCTCAATCTGCGCTCGGATCTGCTCCCCCATATAACCAGAAAGAGCTTCCTGGACCTTCGCGGCCAGCTGCCCATCGAACTATGCTTTCATCTACTGCTCGGATAAAGCAACCCGCTCCTCCAACTGGGCCTCCATCTCTCCCCGAACCTTAGCCAATATCTCCTTAGTAGAATCTGTGTGGGTGGATTGGGATCTACGGCCGAAATACTTGGTAAACCCTACAGTCCTGGGCTCCCCTAGTACCTGGACAGGGTGATCGGGCTTCCCAATTGCCGTGGCCAGGATGTCCATCCTCCCAGAAGGTGTGAAGGACCCTTGGGTGGTCTGCTGCTCAAGTTCTTCCTGTAATGACCGAAAAAATCTTAAGTTGTAATGTGCTATAAAACCACAAGTTAAAGGAATAAACAACCAAGTAAAATACTTACAATCCTCTTTGCAACTGCTTCAACCTCCAGATTAACAAATTTTCCTTCTTTAGACTTCCTTTCCTCAGCCCATTTCGTATGACGTGAGATGGGCGGCGGAGGTTGTAGAACAGCGGTAGGATTGGTCCGTGCCGCTTCCTCCATTTCTGCAATTTGTTTCTTAATCAACTTTTTCTCGACCCACTTGTAACCCCCCCCCCCCCGCGAGACATTATGTGCTTGTAAATATTCTTTTCTTGTCGCTCCTTTTGTTTTTAGCTATTCTCCTATGAAAATAAAACTAAGTTAGTTAATTAATATAATGTGCTCAAAATTCAGTTTTGAAGCAAAGTTAAAGAACTATTTATAACCTATACACACCTGGAACTTTTGGTCTAGCCGTTTCTTAACAAAGGTCTTCTAAGTCTCCGGGTCAATAGAGGGATAAGTCTAACAGGGATCTTGACCCATCTTGTCCCCCCGGATGTAGTCTCTGGTTAGGTTATTCTTAAAACCCTTCCACATCTTGCGCGATTCATTCAACCAAAAATCCTTGAACGATTGGGTGTTTGGGACGTCGAAGTTTTGCTGCAAAGAAAAATAAGAATAAAAGACACATCAGTTGAGTTAACTAAAAGAACAAATACATGCATATTAGGAACAAACAGATAAATAATGATAAAACATACCAAGATATCTGACCAACATTGATCCTTAATGTCTTTATGGACTTCCCTCCAATCGTCAACCAAGATGCTTACTTGGTTCCTTGCCACAAAACCGACGTAGCTCACGAAATTCGCGCCAATCTCTCCAATAGGATTCATGTCCTCGTCAAATTCCACGCGGATAGGCTGAACATTTGTCCCGTGACGGACAATAATATCTTTGAGCTTCGTCGGACCTCTTCCCTTTTTTCGAGGGGGATTGTTTTGTTGTTGATTGTTAGAATCATCCGCCATGACGTACCTATTAACAAATGAAAGATGTGATGAGTCATTACAAGGCAACAACTTTGACAAAACCGAAACAAAAACAATAATACTTAATACATTATAATTCAAAAAGATTCTCACTTTAGGTGTTATCCCATATCCCCTCACAATGATCATTTCTAGAGGCAAATTGGTCGTCATCATCTATCAATTCCGATTCGCTTGGTTCAGGTGGAATTGCGCACAAAGGTGGTCATCATAATCAAGATCTAAAGTGGGAGCACGATCTTTTTGCTTTTTACTTTGCAAGACTATGGACAATTGCTTATTTGCGGGATCCGTTACATAGGACACTTGTTTTGCGTGACTTGCTAAAATAAAGGGCTCATCTCTGTACCCAACCTTGTGAAGATCAATTGAGATCATACCAGTGTGGGGTTCAATCACAACTGTGCTATTGTTAACCGACTTGCATTTGAAGATTGGAACCTTGAACTTGGTGTAACTAACTTCCCAAATTTCTTCAATTACCCCATAATATGCCATGGAAGCCAATCTTGGGTTTTTATCTTTCAAACTGGAGAAGTGCATCGCTTCGGCTACCACCATCACGCCACTGTTTTGCATGGTGTTGTTGTTGTCCTGAGCCTTAGTGTAGAAAGAATAACCATTTATTGTATCCAGCCCACCAGTCTCCTTTTCAACATTCTCCTTGAACCACCCAATGAATGTCCTATTATGCTCGTTAGAAATCTGCATGTCACTCTTTTTTGGGTTCTTTTCTTTCAGGATCCTCTTATGCTTATCCAAATAAGGCTGCACTTCTTCCATATTATTCAAGATGTATAGGTGTGCTTGTAACACCTCTTCACAGCACATAGTCTTTACTTTGACACCTCGTATAGGTGTGCATCCAACTACGATCCATTCTATTAAACCTATGCCATTTCCAACAAGCTAGTCAAGTTTATCTCACTACATTATGAAGAAATAGGCATGCTATGCACTTAACTTCACTTCATGCAAATTTTTTTTAAAAATTGGCAGAGCTTCCTCTTGTAAATGTGACATCCAAAATTACATTTACAATCCAATTTCAGTTCAGTAAATACAAAATCATACAATTACTAATTCAATGACAGCAAACACACCAAATCCATTGTAAATAACAGAGCAGCAGTAACATTATGAGCATTAAAGACAAATATCCCAACAGACCTATCAGCAAACGCAAAATCCATTTTGTTAAGACTAGACCTTACGAAACAAGAGGTGAAATTGTACCAAATTCAATCGAAGTATGTAAGAGGAGGAATATGAATCAGAGGAGTGGCGGTGCCTGCGACGTCAAAAGATTTTGCACAAAGAGCCCCAATTGTGGAGGTAGCACTAGCAATCTTTAAGAAGTTATCTCCTACATAATATCAACTTCAATCAGTGAAAAAAACCCATATGGTTTTACATGAATAGAAGCCCGAGCAAGAAAAAAGGAAATGATACAAATTATTTAATCCTTGCACCTTTTACATACCTCATTCATTTAAACCTTGAACACTCAAAGTTCTAAATGAAGCTAAATCAACATTCATTTGGATAAACAGAAACTCCAAACATAAATAATCATGCCCACTCAAAGCCAAAGTAATCCATGTTTGGAAAATATACAGCATGCCCACTCCAAACTTTAACATTTGCATGTTCATGCCTATGACTTAAAACTTTAAAGTTAGCTAGCAAAAGTCAAGGGATTGAACTCAATGCCTACTAGAAAACCTCCATTCACAAGTGAATAAAAGTACACAAATATCTCCCATCTTTCTAGTAATGCAAAACCCAATTTACATTCATTAAAATTCCTGACATACAAAGTTTGTTTAATAGCACAATTACCAAACCTAAACTTATATTATGCTTTGGATCATCAAAACCATGTTTTAATTACTTAAGGACCATTAAACCTTACTGTTTAACCACTTAGCACATAAAGAACTAAAATTGGCAAAGAAGAATTAACTCGATCAAAAGCTTCATGATTATTCAATTACAAATCTGACCGAAATGCACAGGAAGAAACAGAGAAAACAAAGGGAAACGGAAATCCCACACTCAAACAAGTTCACCAGTTCCATCATCCTTTCCTCATGCTCAAAACATTAATATAAAAGAGGAAAAAAAAGAAATCAAACAGAACAGGGAAGACCAAAGCTCGAATGGATAGGGGAAAATGAGGAACAAAAAACAAACAATTCCAAACTTCCTCAAATCAACCATATAATACTCTCTCTTTGAGGAGTTTCAATTCGTTCGATTCTTGCCCAAATCGGATGAACAGTGGATACCGATAACAAATTTTCAAAACCCTTCATGCAAGCTAAAATTTCTTTGGGGAAAGACAATACAAAGGATAGTGATGGAAAGAAATACCTCACCTGAGTTCCTCGCAACATTGAGAACAGGCACCAAGCTGACATGAACCAAACAAAAGTTGCCAGATCCTGTATGAAACAATAGAATCAGATAAACTTATTAACTGATGAACATCCAACAGAAAATAAACAATTAACCTACAAGGTATGAAGTATCAGAAACATTAACTACAGGATATGAAAATTGGCCAAGTGCCTAAATAAAGGCATGGATTCAATATCACCTACATAATAAAGGGTTCATAGTACAATTAAATAAATTGTAGAGCTTTCAAATCATAAAAGGTGAAAATTTCTAATGCAATTATAATAGTTGGGGAAACAATTAAATATTGGTTACTTAAGTTTTAAATTTCAACAATTTATCTACGGTTCCACCTAATTCGATGACACAGACATTGTCACGGATGAAATTGGAGGTGGAGAAATCAGCCCCATTAACAGAAATACAAGAACAAAAAACAAGAAATAGAGCATACAATCCAAAGATTTTATGCTTTCATATATCACCAAAAAATACACATCATTAACACGGATCAAAATAGGCAAAACATAAAACAAGATTAGCTTCTATCTCTCCATAATCCTCTTCTCTATTCTCCTTTCAACACCACACTCAACAAGAAGCAAATCAAAATGGTATATAATCACACAGAATAAAGTTCTAATCTCAAGCTTAATATCAATTAAACTTCCTCCCCCTTTTTCACCTATCCACAGCCGAAATGCACTAGCCAAGAATAAGAAAAATTTTCACAATTTCATACACCCAATTAAACATCAATTTCATCCTCCTATTCATGCTTAGAAATGAAAACCACCGGGAAAGAAGAACAGATTTTCAGCTCCAACAGGAAAAATTGAACAACCAAGAACACAGCAAAATTCAACATCGAAACTTATCCCTTATCCCAATCTTGCTCTTTCTCAAATTTAATCAAAGTTTCCATTAATTTTCCACCCTGAAACCCGGCATACAGTGGCAGCAATGAAGAATTTGGGGGTCTTGAAGAAATTCAACCAAAATGAACTCCCCACTCGAAATTACTCCCCACATTGTCCAAAAACCCCATCTTTCAAATAGACCTCCCCCAAACCTTACTTAAGTCAGCTAAAAGAGGAGGAAGATGGAGGGAAAAACTTACCAAAGGCCGTGCCACACCACTGTGATGCGCCGTTCTCTGCTATCGACCGGATTCGTCAAACCAGTGCTTGCATGTGCCGTCGAAGCTCCACGCCATCGTCAAACCAGAACGATAGAGTGGGAGAGGAATTGAACAATGGAAAGGGAGAAGGGAGAAGAGGTGAGATTCACGCTATCGGCTGGATTCAAGTTTGGGGGAGCTGAGGGCGCAGGGTTTGGGGGAGCTTGGGGTTTTTGGGAGCAGAGGGCAGGGGAGGTGGCAGAGCTCAGGGCGGGGGAAGGTGTGAGCTAGGGGCGCGAAATGAAAATAAAATAGGGGGGTTGAGCTGATATACCACGTCACACATATCAATTGTGTGACGTAGTTTCATGAAACGAAGTCACACAATTGATATGTGTGACGTGGTTTCAAAGGAAACGACGTCACACATATATAATGTGTGACGTCGTTTCCAAAAAAATGAAAAAAATGCAAAAAACTATTTTTTTTTAAAAAAATGAAATAAAATTTCTGTGACTTTCAACGTCACACATAAATTAAGTGTGACGTTGAAAGTCACCAATTTTTTTAAAAAGAGAGAAAAAAAATTGCTGTGATTTTCAACGTCACACTTAAATTAAGTGGGACGTTGAAAGTCACAAGTTTTTTTTAAAAAATGAAAAAAAAAATTCTGTGACTTTCAACGTCACATTTAACTTAAGTGTGACGTTGAAAGTCATGAATTTTAAAAAAGAATTAAAAAACAATTGCTGTGACTTTCAACGTACACTTAAATTAAGTGTGACGTTGAAAGTCACAAATTTTTTAAAAAAAAAGAAAAAAAATTTCTGTGACTTTCAACGTCACATTTAACTTAAGTGTGACGTTGAAAGTCACGAATTCTTTTTTAAAAAACATTTAAAAAAAATTGCTGTGACTTTCAACGTCACACTTAAATTAAGTGTGACGTTGAAAGTCACAGCAATTTTTTTTTTCGTTTTTTAACATACAACGTCACACATATTTAAAGTGTGACGTTGAAACTTTCAACTTAATTACAAAAATGGCACCGTTTTTTTTCCATGTCACTTTTATAATTATGTGACGTTAATTGGTGACGTGAAAAGTCTGTTTTGTAGTAGTAGTCCCATTTATTTATTGCCAATTTAACTCAATTACCCTCTTTAACCGGACTTTTATCACACCACAGCAACAACCTTAATTTCAAACAGCCCTCACTCCTTAATATAGGGAACCCAACGCCACAATCAAAGCCATAAATCACCTCCAATTTCCTTACCCAGACTCATATACTAACAGTAATGTGTGTGTGCATTATGTAACACCTAAAAATTTTCTGCTATACTATAGCATTTTTAATTGAATTACAACCACTCTTCAGTGTCAGAAGCCCAAAAATACGAAAAATTTAAAATTTTTTCTTTTAAAACATTAAACCAACCTTCTGTCAAATTGGAACAATTTAAAACTCTTTATAAAATAAAGTGGTTAATAAAACAATTAAAAGTATACTAACCGTCTTAGGGTATCTATTCTTTATTCATAGTGCTTGGAAAAGTTAAATCCCTTTATAGACTGATACAATTCCATTTTCTATGCTTTCTACTATTAATTTATTAATTTAAATTTCAATCATATATAGATAACCTTACTTTTCAAAACATAATCTTAATTCCTTCATCTAATCATCTTCTAGCACTCCTGCCTTATCTCAACCATCTCACTATATCTCAGCTTCTCTGAAACAGCAATTTAACACAGTTTATGTCATTAACTGTAAATTTCATGCATGCATTGCCATCTATATATTTTATAAACCTTCACAAATAATGATAGCATTTATCCTACTATTCTGTGTGCGATTTGCACCTACCAACCACTGAAACGATATCCTCATTAACTAGTGGAGGTTCTACCTATAGGACTTCTCGTTATAACTATCCCATTATAACGTAACTGAACTAGCAAAGGGGGAGCAACCCACCTAAGCCTGGAGTACTCCAACATGATAGGAATAAAAGACATACCACTTAAATGCAACAGGTATTACAAAATTATACATGCAATTTGTGTGTAATGAGGTAAACTACTACCTAGATCACATAACATACTCCTGAATCAGCTTCTTTCCTTCTACCCTTTCGGCTTATATCAAGAGGCAGGGCCTATATACATATATGGGTTTGGGTTAGGGGTCGGACTATAAATTAATCGATGCGTCTCTCTTGATTCCTAACTTAATTAATACTACCCAAGTCTTTTGATTTAAGCGAATTATAATTTATCCATACTTATGTAGGTTCTGGATCATCCAAGATCACTTTGATAATTTACCTATATTAAAATTTCTTATTCTCAATGTTTGACCAATAGTTTCTATAAAAATTATTCTTTAAAGACCTTTGTTTTTCACACACTCAAGCACACACCTGTATATACATACTTACTTCCTATTTATTATAAAATTGTAATAATAACTCAATCAATAGTGTAAATAAAGCCTAAATAATTCAATTTATTAAAGAATATTAAAAATCACCAATCACAATCAACCCAAACCATATCTCCCAAAATAACACTTCACTTCCTTCTTACTAATGAATCATTAACAATTCAAATCACTACTTTAACTTCAAAAATAGTCACTGCAATTGACCATTTTAAACAGCACCATTAACCATAGAGTCTCGCTCCCTCTTCAAATTTCTAAACAAGGTTTACCTAAGAATCAAATTAAATCAATATCCAAATCCAATTCTTAGCCCGCCTATTCAAACATTCTACAATAACCAAATTAATTTCTTTGTCATTTACTAAAACCAAACCTAAACTCTTATAAACTTATTTATTGTCACATTAATAAAAATTTCACTCCTTTTTCCACAAGATACCAGAACTTGAACATGAAACTTGAGAGTCAACTATCATTGAACTTCCAATTCTCTCCAATTCCACTTGTATTAGTTATTTTGCTAAAACCCCAACATAAAATGTCAAAACAAAGCACATACCCCAAATTAATCAATCACAACCTTAATCATTACTCCCTTTTCTCCACGACCTGAAATCAATGACCTGATTATCATAATCATTAAACATTGTAATCAGGATTCTACACTCTGTAGTCAGTTTACATATATTTAAACACCTAGTGAACTATAATTATACAATCACTTCTTTCCAACCTTAACAGAAAGATTAACCTCCAGTGCACTATACACTTATCTCTTTCTTCTAAGATCTTCAATTCCTCTATAACACTAACTAGCATTTAGAAACTTCAGACAATAACAATTTAACGGGTTCAATTATATACCTAACAATATCTTAATCATTTCATATACCCTCCAATCAAAGAAACTAGTATTGTAACACATCTTCCTATTTACTTAAAATCTTTAACATAACTAAACTTAAACACAAACTATTCAAATCTCAGCAAAACTTAGAATACAATCACCATATTCCAATTTCTAGAATTTCATATCCTCTTATGAAAAAACTAACATACAAAACCATAATTAATCCTTCTTCATCACGTGAAAACAAAACATGTACCTCCAACTAGTCAACTACCACTTAACGTTACTCCCTTTTCTTCCAACTCGAATTTGATACCCTATTGTAACTAACCATTAGTAATTATTGCAGAATCAAATAATCATCAATACAGGGTAAAAATGAGCTTAATCTGCAATTTATTCACACAACATAACCTTAATCCCAAAGTTACAATAATTAACAGTATAATCCTTACTTCATGACACTAATTCAATTCCAGTAAAACATCCCCTTCAAAAGTCCTTAAACAATTTCCATAATCAAATTGCACTATACAAATTAACTCCCTTTCCTTAGATCTAGGAATCATAATGCATACATTCAAACCCCTAAGTCCTCTTCATTAATTACAACCTCTAGTCTCATTCTAACCTATAATCAACATCAATTAGCCCTTATAATTAACATGGAACCCATTTTCCAAAATTACCTCATACTAATTTAATGTCATATTATCCTTTGTTACCCATAAATTTTTAAAACAATTCCCATAAAATAAGACACCATTTCATACATTATTCCCCTTTTTCCTAAATCTGAAATTTATAAGCCAAATGATCAAAATCCCTAATTATCTTCTTTAATCCTCTCTTACTGAAATAACCCAACATCAGTTTCATTTCCATTATCCTTTAAATTATGCTTTTACTAAAACACCAAAAGTAAGGAAACATCTTTTGGACTTAACTCCCAAAAGAACCAAACCTCCATTTTCAATGTATACTCTAATGAGTTTAGAAATCCCAACGAAATATTTCAGAGAATCAGTTTATAAACCTTAACTACAACCTGAACACTTTGGAACATATTCAAAATTTCAAATCACTTATAAACCATTCCTATCATACTCAAATACACATAATGAAGCTATAATCAAATCCTAATATTAACAAAACCTTCCTCCCTTCACTGAACCCGCAAAACAGAACCATTCAAGGGGGAGAAAATTACAACAACTCATGCATCCAATTAACATCAATTTTACTAAATCAAACATCACAAACTCCCTCCCCCTGTAACTGAAATCCGTTGGATGAACAAGCAAGAGAAGAGAAAAATTCAAACAATTAACATCCCACAATTAACCAACATCAATCCCATCTTTCCCATCATCATATTAAGAATCAAAATCATAGAATCACATAAGCATAGAATTACAGAAGCAAAACAAGAATTCGGCCAGCAGAGAGAGAGAAATCGAACAACCCAAGAAACTCCCAAAATTCGTTGTATTGCTTGATTTCGTTAGCCAAATCTTATTCTTAATTAAGCCTAATCAAGGGTTAGGGTCAATTTCATCGAAAAACCCCATGTATGGCATTGGTGAACAGGGCATGAATTTGGGGTTCTTGAAGAAATTGAGCCAAACTCGATTTCTCACTCAAAATCACAACCAAAATCATCCAAATTCAAGTCTAAGCATCATTTCTATAAATTTATAAACCTTAAAAAGCCCCTCAAAGTTTGAATCACTCCCCCTAGTTCGTTCAAAATCATACCAGAAAGAGAGGAATAAGGGATGGAAAAGGCTCACGTAGGACCGACCCACACTTCCCTTGAATCTCCACCGATGGTTGCCGTCGATTTCCGCCGCTGCCAAGCTTGGAGAAATAGAGGAAATGGAGAGGAGGGTGAGGAATAGAGGGAAACTCGGGGACGAGAGAGAGAGGCAAAGAATGAGAAATGAAAGGAACACGTGGGAGTCTAATAAAGGAAGGAAGGAGTTGATATTTTTAATGAGTGATTTACCATCTTGCCCCTTCTTTTACAACTGAAGATATTTTCAACTAGGGGCAGATATTGTCATTTTTATTTCTTTTATTTTTCCTCTTTCCCTTTATGCCCTTCTTTAAAATTTTAATTACTATTTCCTTTACAAATTAATCTGAATTTATTCTAAAAATAATTTTCCAGATATACTTTAATTTCCAAATTTATTTATAGGACTTTTTAAATATCAAACAATACCCCAAGGTTCTAAATATCCCCTTATTTAAATTCATTTTCTAACTATTTTCCCTCAACTAATAAAGAAAATAAGCCTTAAAAATTATTAAAAATGCCTAAACATCATAAATTTATTTTCAATGCTTTTTAATATTTTAGTAACATTTCCAAAACTTTAAATAACTCCTTATTTTCTATTTTCTAAAATTTGAGGTGTTACACATTACCATCACAGTAAATTCAAGATTTCCAGAAATTACGGGACCTCAACATTCAAGATCGATTCCAATTTAATCCTAACACCATCAAACATTCCTCATCACTGAAGCACTGAACAGAACAGGGCAAAAAGAAAATAAAATCAACTCAAGACTTCACATTCAAACATGAATTGAACAAATACCACCAAACACTAGCTTCATTATCCCTTCAATATCCTCAAAATCCTTCAATCCCAAAGAATCAGACCAAATAGAAGGAGGGAGTGGGAATTACGAAAATTCCCAAAACCAACAACATTCAACATGTAACTCAATCTATGAGCTTTATCTTACGTTTAGCTAAGTTTAATTAAATTTTGGTTCAATTCTAACCTGAAATCACCCCCAAATTGGAGCCGTGAACAATAACATAAACATAGAAATTAAGAATCTGACCAATAACTTCATGCATGCTCAAATTTCTTCAGGGAAACTCAAAATCAAACTTTAAGCTTTGATTTAATCGGATTACTACTTCCCAAAAACCCGAACCTGTTCACAATCCTCACCCAAAAAAAGACGCTAACGAAGAAACGAAGAGTAAGAGTAGAGAGAGGAGGCTCACCAGAGTTGAAATCCATGATTGCATGGCCCATAGGCTAGCGTTTCCGCCGGCAGCAACACTTCGAAGCTCCCGATGGCCACTGGAGTTATAGAGAATAGAGGAAAAGGAGAAGGGAATGAGACGAAGGAAGAAGAAAGATCTGATGTTATACCCATCATCCGTTGGTTTAGCTGGCGAAGGGGGTTGGACTTCGACCGTATTGGCGAGGGTTCGATCCTTGGGAAAGGCCACTTTGTTGTGGCTCCAGTCGCGGCGCTTGGGGAGGCATCACCACAGCTTAGTGAAGCTGGGCGTAACCTACCTGTGTGGATAGAGAGAATGGGCTTACTTGTCATGCCACAGAACCCACAGGGCCAAGCTCCAGTGGATCATAAGTTAGGTGCTCTGTCCTTGGATTGTGGGTATCCTAAAATTTTTTTTATCAAAAAAAGAAAGAAAGAAAGATTTGATGTTATAAAAGGGGTTAGAAAAAATTACGTTTCTACCCTTCCAACTTTTCTCTTTTTCATTTAGTCCCTATTCTTAAGCTTTCCATTATTTTAAGTTTGGTCCATTTTCTGAAAAGTAATTTTTAAAATTAATTCTTATATATTAGATTAGAGATTTTATTACCCATATATTTCTTTAAGCCTCAAAATAATTTTTCCTAAAATTCCCAAATTAAAATTTATCCTCTAATTATTTTTCTTTATTTTCTAAAGAAAATAAGCCTTAAATATTATTAAAAATACTTAAATCATCATGAATAATGATTTTTAATATTTTAATAACACCCCAAAACCTTAAATAACTCCTTATATTTATATTTCAAATTTTGGGATGTTACATAAAAGTTCAGCAAAACTATCAACGTCAGATGAGACAAAAACGTTGGAAGACCAAATGGGGTTAAGGTTTTGATTCTTGGTATGGTTGAGAACAAGGTTTCCATGGATGTTGATAGAGGAAACTCCAAATGTATCGTTCAAAGGATTGCCTCTGTTAGCAACCCAAACAACAGTTTTTTTGGGAACATTATTGTACCAAATTCCAACGTAGTGGTTTTGGGAATAATGACTAGGGGTGAAGAAACCCAGGCCAAAGACTTCTCCCTTAGAGAGCAATACGTCACCATATTTGAGGGAATGGCTTGTAGTTATTCTGGTTAGCGAATGACAAGAAGAAACGAGGAGGAAGAGAAGGAACAAGGTAATCCTTATCGGAATAAGCTGAAAGAGCTTCATCATGGAGGTTTTAAGAGATTAATTGGATTATCAGCTCCTTTCAATATATTGTTGGGATGTAAATTTTGTGAGTATTTGTATTCATAGTTTCCGTCCCACTTAGCCTCTTGGAAGACATAGCGTCAATAAGTGGCCCTTCAGTAATATGCATATATATTGTATATTTTCATTAAAGGAATTATTATATAAATATAATCATTCATCATATTCACCCATGACTTCACAATTTTAAATGTATTTTTCAAAATAATGTTCAAAACATTATCTTAAACAATTAATCTACTAGTTTGTTCTAGGAACACAAAAAACTAGAGAATAAAATCAAACAAGCCATTGAACATCATTTTAATGTTTCATTACTTTTTGTTGAATTAAATCAGAGACGAGGCAGAGAACATTTTATTTTCATTAATGACAGTTATATTAATAAAGAAAATCATTATTTTGGTATTTTAGGCTTGCACTTTATTATTTTGTATACAATTTTCATAATAATGAATCAAACAATTTTTTTATTTTGTTTTCGTAACTTATTATAAGAAATTCATCCACAGAATTATTCTTAAAAACTAAAAATAGATATGCCACACCCCAAAAATCTAAGGGGTGACTAGCACGGAATACGGGATAACTCACATTCCATAAGCCTTAAAACATTAAATTGAATGTCTGATATAATAACTATAATTATATATATACTTTTCATAATTCAATATGCATATTCCATATAAGTCCTATCAACTATATAAGAGTGTTGAGACCTATAAAAATCGCTCATAGAAATTTTAGTATAGACTTTCTATAAGAGAGCATCCCAAAATTTCTACAATAATTTACAATTCAAAACAACATTTGGTTTGAAGTTCAACTCCACCACAACAACCACATATAATCCAAAATACAAGAGAGGATATAGATCCTACCTATAAATTACGTGGAGCATCTAACTCTCAGATATAATATATGAATTTAGAGTTATAATTACATTGGGTAGCAGTTTCAACGGAGGTTTGCAGGCTATCAAACGGCCAGGCGGCTCTTCACCATTAGGCTGGTATTACACGATCATTAATACTATCTGAGATTAAAACAATTTTTCCAGTGAATAATGTACCATTAATGAATTTTAATGAAAGTCTAAGGAAATATTTAAGTAGAATTAACCTTGAATGACAAGGCATGATACTATCTATTAATTTCTAAACTATACCATTGTAACTATAACTACAACACTATGTAAGATCATTAATCGAGTAAAACAATGTGGTAATAAAATTGTTTTAGTACAACCAATTTGAAACATCAAAACTTTGATACGATTTTTTCGTAGGACTTCAACAGAACGCAAACAAGCATGAACACACAGTCTACGAGGGTAACTAACCACGCACGGCGAGGCCACGAAACCAAGCATGGAGACAGTCCACGAGGGTAAGTAACCAGGAGTGGCTCGAAGCCATGATAAAGCATAGGTACAAGACCCACGAATAACAAGCGTGAGAACGAATCCCACGATTATCAAGCATGATTATCGTGCCCACAAAAGTCAAGCGAGCTCGAGGTTAACCATGGTGCACCAAGGACTAACAGTGCTGCTGTTAGTAACCAGCGTTCTGTATTCAATCCTCTCAAGCAAAAATGTTTCAACCATGCTTAAGGTCAATCTATCCTTAACGAACAAACATCTTCTTTCAACTATAAACTCTATATATCAAGGGATTCCAACATGAATATTAACAAGAACATCTCATATTTTTTTTCAACTATAAAACATAAATGTTTTGTAAAATAAAAATGACAAATAACATTAAGCTATTGTCATTTGGCCATTATTGACTTAATATCAATGCAAATAAGAGATTGTAATAATATGAATAGCTATCCATGGTGAAATCATACCTAAGAAATACAATCACTAAATTTAATTTTAAATATAACAAACAATAAAATTGTCATCTATATAAATTAGAATGGGACGTTATTCACTTACTTGCTGCGCTCTTAAACATTAACTTACTTAGCTTAATTTAGCTCTTAATCACACTACTACAAAAAACAGTATTTACGTCCCCATTTCACGTCTTTTTTTAATATAAGATGTAAAAAATAGGCGGTGGCAAAATTGTAAATATGTGAAAAAGTTTCAACGTCTCTTTTTTTATTATGAGACGTGGATTCTCGAAAAAAAAAGCGGTAAATACGAAATAAGGTAAAAAATAAAGCGGGAAAAACTTTCCAAGACTTTCCACGTCTCATAAATTTTATGAGACGTGGAAAGTCTACTTTTCACGTCTCACAAATTTTGTGAGACGTGAAAAACTTGGGGCTTATTACTTTCCACATCTCATAAATTATATGAAACGTGGATTGTTAAAAAAAAAGAAGAAATTCCTGATTTTTTACGTCTCATATAACTTATGAGACATGAAAAATCAGAAACCATGTCTCATAAGTTATATGAGACGTGGATTGTTTAAAACTAAAAAAAACTCGCTCAATTAGCTTCAAACCAAACCACCAGCCCCCCCAACACAAACAATCCCTCTCTCTCTCTTTGCCTCAAACAATCCCTCTCTCACGGACGTAGCGGCGAACCACGGCGAAGGAGGATTGTTTCACGGCGGCGAGCAAATTGAGCGAGGGAGGTCGGAGTATAAAACCTAGGTGAGCTCTTTTCTCCCTTTTCTGGTCTGATTCGAGCGAGGGAGGGGGGAGTCAAATCGGTTTTAGAGTTCCTAAACTCATAAAACTGACACTTAGGCTTCGATTTAAAGGTTTTAGGGGAAGATTTTGAGTAGTGGCTTCGATTCTTGCCTTCTTTGTCGATTTCAGCTAGTCGGTGAGTGAGAGGAGGATGAAGGGGTTTCTCAGGCGAGGAGGATTAGAGGCAGTCGATTTAAAGGTTTTGGGGGAAGATTCTGTTTCTGCTGGCGTAAATGGTGATTCGGAGTCCCTTTCGACCTGATTGGTATGTTCGTTTACATTACTTTTAGTCACGTCTAAGCCCTAATCCCTGGGTATTCCCATAATTCGTAGTATCTTTCTTCCGTTTCGCCTGAAACCCTTGGTGAGAACACCTTCTCTCGTCAGCTCAAGTGATTTAATTTTGGCGAGGACTGTCCTGTCTTTGATGGGTTATTCGATTTTTGTCAGGCCTCTGCTGGTGGCTCCATTGGTGCTGCTGTTAAGTTGAACCGTGGTGATGCTAATATTGCCATTAATTGGGCTGGTGGTCTTCACCATGCTAAGAAGTCTCAGGCTTCTGGGTTTTGTTATGTCAATGATATTGTCCTTGGCATTCTTGAGCTACTCAAGGTTCACAGGGTAAATTCTATTTCTTTTATTCCCTTGGTCTGTGATCCTTATGTTAATGTTTGATCGTCTGTTGATTTGGACACTTATTGCTGTGTGCAAAACTCTAGGCTCAGTTTGCTGCGTGTTTCTGGGTTTTTTTTCCTGGGTTGCTGTTGCAGAATATGTCAAATTTTCCATTTGAATTACATGCCAATGAATTTAGAACCTATTTGGTGATGCATGATACATGGATAATTTAACTTAGAAGTGCATTGGAATATATTTATATTCTGTTGTGATTTAACTAAGTTATGAGCATTTGGAAAATTATTAAGTCAAGAGACCCATATACCAGGAGTGACCAATATATCAGCCCAAGAAGATGTCATTGGATATGGAGTGACTCAAGAAAATACCATTAAGCACAGAGCAATTGTTCGCCCGCAAGAGTACGGGTCGCACGTAGTATAAAAATATCGATCCCACGAGGACTATGGTTTAATCTAATGAAGTTAACTAATTTAATTATATGTTTACTTAAGTTGAATAAAAATATTGCTTTGAACAAAAACGATAAGAAACAAACAAATAAACTTTGAAAACTGCTTTTAAGACGATGAGAATGAAACCCATGATTCCTTATCCCCTCTATATGTCATGATTTCTACCAAATTACCCTTTCTAATGGCTATCTAATACATTCAGTCTTCGTCTGAAATTCGAATGTGATCAGAAACGCTCTCTCGAGTCAAAAATCTGATCTTTATCTTTCAAAACCCTCACACTCTCATGCTATTGGATTTATGAAAAATCGTGTTCAAAAGACTCTCACACTCTCATGCTATTGAATCAACAAAAACACGTTTAAGCGTCAATTTCACTCTAACGATATTAGGTTGACAGATGAATCTCTTCTCTGTCAACAAAGAGTTTTCTCTCTAATATGCTTTTACCTAAGTTCTACAATAAAACACCCTCTCTCAAGCGATGAATCATTGAACAAGTAAAGTGTTGATCAGGCACTTTTTGAAATATAAGCAAGGTAAAAACAAAACTGAATTGCATTAAACAACCAACAGAAAGGAAATTAACAAACTCAATCCATATAGAGGTTCAAAGAAACCCTAGTCTAACGTTTAGCTACGCATAATTGAAAGGAATTCAAATATATGAAGTCTATTCATGATTACAACTACTAAACAAGACGAATGAATAAGAAGAACAAAGAAGAACCCTATAGAAGCCTCCCGGATTCGCGCCGTAAGTCTTCTCTAAAGCCCTAATTTGATCTTTCTCTCTGCACCGTTCGTTTCTCTCTCTCAATTTCGTCCCAAATGCAGTCCTCTCTTCAATTATGCGTCTTCTTGGTCTTAAAAAGCCCTAATTTTCGAATCTGATATCCAAAATCTAAAATCTGATTTTTCTTTGGTCGCCTCGGCACCCTGTTCAGGTGGCCGAGGCGTCCTGGGTCGCTTGGGTCGCCTCAGCACCCTGTTCTGGTGGCCGAGGAGTCCTGGTTTGTCCTTGGTCGCCTCAGCACCCTGTTCTGATGGCCGAGGCGTCCTGTCCAGCATGCTTCCTTTCACTCTGATTTCTGCTCCATTTGTTCCTCCTTCTTTATGCTACAAAAGAGGGAGAAAATTTGTAAATTTATCTATTCATTGCACCAAACGGAGTAGCACAATTTATCATAACAATTATACAAATAAATATATTAATTTCAAACAAAACATGGATAATTGTATGATAAATATGCTTAGAAAACAATTAATTCCTATCGGTTAACACCCCCAAACTTAAACTTTTGCTTGTCCTCAAGCAAAGCTCAAACAACAACTCTTCTGCCTATCTCATGTGTTTAGTAACTCCTCAGAGATTTTCATTCCTTTTAGAACCTCAAATAACCATATCTACATACAAACCAGTATGCATTGTATAGTTGAACAATCCTCTTCCAAATTCCAGAGTGTGCATGTGTGTGATAGAATCAAAAATAGTTTCTCCAATTCTCATCTTAGTCATCAATGGCAATCTAAGCTACATACAAATCTCTAACCAAGTACACTGACAACCTTTTTCTAAATACATTCCTCTTGAAAAGCATGTTCATAAAACTTCAAAAACTCATTAGATTTCACATGGTAGTAAATTACACTTTATTTTATTGCCTTTTAAATCTCCCCGAAACTTGATTTTTACTTTCTTTCTTTTTACTTTTCTTTCTATTTTTGTACTTCTTTCTTTCGTTCTTTCTTCTTCTTTTTTTATTTATATCTTGAATTGTTGTAGGTCCCCTTTTTACGCGACCCTGCACATGGGTGATGCAGCACCGGTTACTCAGCTATTCCAACAAGATCAAGAGGCTTTTCTGCCCAACTCTTAGCTTTCTTTGACTCAACCGTTTGACGCGAGTGCCAACATTGGTGATGAAGTGCCCCCGGTTACTAAGTCGAGTCTTTAGATGCTAGCGGAGTTGTATATACTCTTCTTTTTTTTCAAATTTGGGATTGACCAAAAGACTTTATATATTTTTCTTACTACCCATGTTAGTCTAACTTATTTTCAAAATTTTAATGAGAATCAAATAAGCACTAAAAATACCGAAATTGGTTGTAAGAGTACAAGATTAAAAATCAGTACATAACCTTGATTACTATCAGTTTCCTTGATTAAAATTTTCAAAACTATTTCTAATTCTAATTTTGGATAGTATTACTCAAAAGAATTTAGTAAAGTGATATGTCAACCATACAATTCAACTGACAAGCATATAAAGTATGGGTTTTGCTGTTCTAAATGTCAGTCAATCTTTATCACATCATCGGACTTATTAACACATTTTATAAGCATAGGAGTTATCAATAAAATTATCAAACAAAAGTTAAAGTTTATGAGATGAAATTGTCAAAGAATTTAATACAATTAATATTTGTTTATCCCCCCAACCTAAATCTAACAATGTCCTCATTGTGAAATCCAACATAGGAGAGAAGAAACAAAATTTAAGAGTAAACTAGGATATATCACTGAGACGCATATCATCAGTAAGCCTATAAGTGCTAGAGAATTCAGTGATAAGTAAGAAATACTCCCCTTCGTAGTTCCTCAAGCTTAATCCTCTTCCTTGAGTTTGAGCGGCTGGTGGTGGAATAGTGGATTCCACAGCTTTAATATTAGTTCTGGAAGTGTCTTGATGAGCTATTGCAATCCCATTTCCATCTCCTTTGCTGCAAAATTTGGATCTGCAGGAGAACGACCAAATATAACTCTAATAATAATAAAAAATAAAAAGAGAAAAAAATGAAATAAAAACAAGTTTTAGAACTTGGGTTGCCTCCCAAGAAGTGCTTGGTTTATAGTCTTCAGCCTAACTCTTCAGAACTCAAGGTATGCTCTTGAGGTAGATAGTGGATATCAGATCATCCACATGTCCTCCCCAATAATGCTTTAAGCGCTGTCCATTAGCTTGGAATCTTTCACCTTGTTTGTTCTCCAGCTCGACATTCCCAAATTTTGAAGCTTGCACCACTGTAAACGGACCACTCCATCTTGATTTAAGTTTTCCTGGAAACAACTTCAACTTAGAGTTGTAGAGAAGCATTTGTTGTCCCAGCTCAAAATGTTTAGGCACAATTTTGTTGTCATGTAGCCTTTTCGTTTTCTCTTTATAGAGTCTAGCGCTCTCATATGAGTTAAGTCGAAGCTCCTTGTTCGCCACGCGCCGCAAGTGCACGGGTCGCGCCAAGTAATAAAGTGATAAGTAGAGTATCGTTTCCACGAAGATTTGTCCAAAACCCGGTCAAACAATGACTATCACACTCTCGCCCAATTTGAGTGACACAAATGTTGAGATTGAAATTTAAATAAGAAAATGAAATGAAAATAAAATATAAACAGGTGATTCTCCAACCTCAAGGCTAAATAGTCCTAAGATTATCTCTCCCCCTTGTACTTCTCAAAACTCAATGAACCTCCTCTCAAGAAGCTCTCAACAACACCACATGCTAATCGAGGGTTCAAAGAGTACTTGTAATGCTCTCTCGAGTCAAGAACAAGTGTTTAGTCCTATTCTATTTCACAATCTCTTGCCACAATTTGATAGGACCCAATTATCACACTCCAACCCTAATGTGACTATGCAAGGCTAGCAAGTATATCTCTATCTTACCAACAAAACCATCCGTTCGTCACGCAAACTTCCGGTTCTTGCACTACTTTACCCAAGTTCTACACTCAACCTAGCTCTCTCGAGTCATAAATCAAGCGAACACAACATCTAAATGGTGATCAAGCACTTAGAAGCATTAAGAACGGGGTAAAATAAGCACATAGATATCATTAATCACAAATCAAGAGGAGGAATCAAGAATCAATACATACAAGGGTTCAAAATAATCCTAGAATCAAAGTATTTAGCTACTCATGTTCTACAACTCCAAGGGAGCATATATATACAACATTACAAATCAGAACAAGAGAAGAGAATGAAGATGGAAGAGATAAACCGAGAGAGGAAGCCCAAATCTCTTTGAAGCTCCGAGCCCAAGCCAAATCCCACCAATCTCCAAGCCCTAGCAGAGCCAAACACTCCCAAAATATGCCCAGAAGTCGAAGAATGACGAATAAGCTCGAAGCCCTAGCTTTTATTTCCTTCAAAACGCGTCTGAACTTGTCGAAACGCAACAGAACACGAACTTCGCCGTGGGTCTCGCCGCGGCGAGCTCCAAAAATTTCTGGCTAAGGGTTGCTCGCCGTGGCTTTCGCCACGGCGAGCTGACGGCGAGCTCACCAAAATAGGGGCAAAGGCAGATGCACTTCGCCGCGGCGAGGCCACGGCGAAGGCTCGTTTATTCTGTGCTTTGCTCTGCTTTCTTTATTTCCTTGAGCTGATCTTTGGCTTCTTCTTATTTTTGTTCAATTGGGAGCTTGGTGGAGGGCTAAAATCTCTTGTTTATTGCTTCAAATTATTCCTATAAAAATTATATATAACAACATAAGAAACTAACTATAAAAACAATCAAAATCTACATAATTAACAATAATGTGCAACCGAAAATCAAATGAGCATTTTTCCCTCTTGAGTATCCAAAATGTATAAATAATAGACAAAAACTCAAGACAAATATACTCAAATAACATGAATTTCTAGGAGTTATCACTCCTCCAACTCGTTGAGTTGCAAAAGTCTCTTCTCATCACAAGCATGAGGATCAAGATTAAGCTTTTTAAGGGCCCAATAAGCTCCATGCTCTAATTCCACCGGTAGGTGACATGCCTTGCCAAACACCAACCGATAAGGAGACATCCCAATTGGTGTTTTGTAGGCAGTACGATACGCCCAAAGAGCATCATCTAGTTTACAAGACCAATCTTTTCTTGTGGTGTTCACCATCTTCTCAAGAATTGATTTAATCTCGCGATTGGAGATTTCAGCTTGGCCATTTGCTTGAGGATGATAAGGCAGAGTAATTTTATGCTTCACACCATATTTCTTCATCAGAACTGTGAATTGATGGTTACAAAAATGAGAGCCTCCGTCACTTATTATAGCTCTAGGGGTGCCAAAACGAGTAAATATATTCTTTTTGAGGAACTTCAACACAGTCTTTGCATCATTCTTGGCACATGGTATAGCCTCTACCCATTTGGACACGTAGTCCACACCAACCAAAATATACTCATGAGAAAACGAAATTGGAAACGGTCCCATGAAGTCAATGCCCCATACATCAAAAAGCTCAACTTCCAACATATTAGTTAGAGGCATCCCATCCTTTCTTGAGATATTTCCTGTTCGTTGGCACCGATCACATTGAAGGACGAAAGTGTAAGCATCTTTAAATAAGCTGGGCCAAAAGAACCCACTTTGAAGAACCTTGGCAGCTGTCTTTTCACCTCCAAAGTGACCACCATAATCAGAAGAGTGGCAGCTATAGAGAATATCATGGTGTTCATGTTCAGGGACACACCTTCTAATGATTTGATCAGGACCTCTTTTGAACAGGTAAGGCTCATCCCAGAAGTAGTTCTTCACATCATGTAGGAATTTACGCCACTGATGGGCATTTAAGTCTGGAGGCAGGACTCCACAAACAAGGTAATTCACAAAATCAGCATACCATGGTGTTGCTGTCTCATCTACATAGAACAATTGCTCATCTGGGAAGGATGCTTGAATTTCTTCATTATTTTCTAGTTGAGCTTCAGTACTCAACCTAGAAAGATGATCAGCTACTTGATTTTCTGTGCCCCTTCGATCAACAATATTCATGTTAAATTCTTGAAGGAGCAAGACCCATCTAATCAATCTTGCTTTAGAGTCTTTCTTAGTAAGCAAGTACCGCAGAGCTGCATGGTCAGAATAGACAATGACGGGATTGCCTACAATATAGGCACGAAACTTCTCACAAGCATAAACAATAGCTAACAATTCCTTCTCAGTGGTTGTGTAGTTGAGTTGAGCACAATCGAGCGTTTTGCTTGCATAATAGATTGGATGAAATAACTTTTCCGCCTTTTGGCCAAGCACAGCTCCCACAGCATAATCACTAGCATCTGCCATAATAATGAATGGTAAACTCCAATCTGGAGCTACCAAGATAGGTGCAGATAAAAGCCTTTTCTTGAGCTCTTCAAAAGCCTTTAAGCATTCTGCATCAAATTTAAACTCAGAATCTTTCTCAAGCAGCTTACATAATGGCTTAGCGATCTTAGAAAAATCTTTGATGAATCTGCGATAGAACCCAGCATGACCAAGAAAGCTTCGAATGCCTTTCACTGAAGTAGGAGGTGGTAGTTGTTCAATGATGGAGATTTTAGCACGATCAACCTCAAGTCCTTGCTTAGATACTCGGTGACCAAGGACGACACCTTCTTGAACCATAAAGTGACATTTTTCCCAGTTCAGAATCAAATTAGTGTCTTCACACCGTTGTAAAACGGCATCAAGGTTGTCTAAACAACCATCAAAAGATTGGCCAAACATCGAGAAATCGTCCATGAACACTTCAATGGTGTGCTTGATCATGTCTGAAAAGATAGACATCATACACCTCTGAAAAGTAGCAGGTGTATTACACAAACCAAAAGGCATCCTTTTAAAGGCAAAGGTGCCATAGGGGCAGGTAAAAGTAGTCTTCTCTTGATCCTCGGGAGCAATTACAATTTGGTTGTAACCGGAGTAACCGTCAAGGAAGCAAAAATATTCTTGCCCAGCTAACTTATCAAGCATCTGATCAATGATGGCAATGGAAAGTGGTCCTTCCTAGTTGCTGAATTAAGTTTCCGGTAATCCATGCAGACCCTCCAACCAGTCACCGTACGGGTTGGGATTAATTCATTTTGAGTGTTAGCCACTACAGTCATGCCTCCCTTCTTAGGAATGCATTGAACTGGGCTCACCCAAGAACTATCAGAGATGGGATAAATGATACCAGCTGACAACCACTTTAAAATCTCCTTCTTCACAACTTCCTTCATAGCCGGATTTAACCGCCTCTGATGCTCAATAGAAGGTTTGTGGTCATCTTCCATCAAGATCTTATGCATACATAGAGAAGGGCTTATTCCCTTTATATCAGCTATGGTCCACCCAATAGCTTGTTTGTGCTCTCGAAGCACTCTAAGAAGTTTTTCCTCTTGTAAAGTCGACAGTGCAGATGAGATTATGACCGGTAAAGTGCTAGAGTTTCCCAAGTATGCATACTTGAGATGTGATGGAAGTAGCTTCATCTCAAGTGTTGGTTGCTCTTCAATGGATGGTTTCAAAGGAGAACTCAATGCCTTAGAAATATCAAGTGGCTCGCATGGTTTGAATCTCACATAAGGGAATGCATCAATGCTAAATATTTCATTAAATTCACCTTGCTCAGCATCAATAAGACTCTTACCCCCGATCAAGAATGATTCCAAAGAGTCTTTAATCACAGGCTCCAAATGATCTTCCCGCACCACATCTTCTAACACGTCAGTAAGGAAACAATGACTAAGCTCGTCATCATGAAATTTTAATGCTTTTGACATGTTGAAGATAACTTGATCATCATTCACTCGCAGAGTAATCTCACCCTTTTCTACATCAATGAGTGTTCTTGTTGTGGCTAAGAATGGTCGTCCCAAGATAATAGGGATCTTCCAATCTACTTCGCAGTCTAAAACTACGAAATCTGTAGGGAATATAAATTTGTCAACCTTTACCAACACGTCTTCAATAATGCCACGAGGTCTAGCTGTGCTGCGATCAGCAAACAGTAGTGTGACTGTGGTCGGTTGTGGCTCACCAAGCCCCAATTGGTTGAAGACAGCTAGTGGCATGAGATTAATGCTAGCTCCTAAGTCACACAGAGCTCTACAGGAGAAGTTGGTGCCTATGTTGCAAGGAATATAAAAACTTCTGGGGTCTTTAAGTTTGGTTGGTAACTTTCACTGGATCACTGCACTGCAACCTTCAGTCAACGCTACGGTTTCAAATTCATTGAACCGTCTCTTCTTAGATAACACATCTTTTAGGAATTTGGCATATTTAGGCATATTTTCCAGTGCCTCAGCAAAGGGAATATTGATATGGAGCTGTTTGAACATGTCAACAAACTTTTTGAACTGAGCATCTTCTTCCTTCTTCTTGAACCGCTAAGGATAAGGCATTGGAGGCATAATGGAAGAAGGGGTAGTGATCTTCTGCTTCTTATCTTCCCCTGTATGTTTAGCCTTTACAGAGGCTTTAGTCAAATCATGAAAGCTTTCTGTAGCTTGTTTTCTTTTCTTAGAGGGTTCATCATCAACAATGATCTCTTCATCCACCTCTTCGACATCATTACTAGATGGAGTTTGCACTGGTTGAGATTTCTTAATCTCTGGAGCAACAGATTCATAAGTCTTTCCACTCCTCAAGGCTATTGCCTTGCACTCTTCCTTGCCATCTCGCTTTGGATTAGGGACTGTGTCACTAGGTAACCCATTGCGTGTCAAGACATTCATTTGCGAGGTAACCTGTCCCATTTGTACTTCAAGATTCTTGATGGCGGTGTCGTGTAGAGCAATCTTGGCATTGGTTGCATTAGTTGCTTCTAAGAGCTGAGAGAACATCTTTTCAATCCTAGATTCCTCTTGAGGCTTAGGTGGTTGAGCGGTAAATCCCGGTGGTGCTTGGGATCTATATGAAGAGGAAGCTGCAGGTGGATTGAGACTGGTACTATTTCTCCATGACAGATTTGGATGATCTCTCCACCCTTTATTATAGGTGTTGGAATAGGGATTGCTTTGAGGATTCCGATTGGAATTATTCATGTGATTCAGGGTCTCAACTACATAGGGGTAATCCACTACATTATGCCTTCACCACAAGTCTCACATGATGGAGTGGAGCCTTGAAGCATATGAACACCTCTTGGGAGATGATTTTCAAATTTCATCTCTAATTTGTCAAATCTCCGAGTAATAGCTTCTAACTGAGCACTAATGTCTTTAGAGCCATCTGATGAGGATCCTAATGCAGAAGGATCCATATGTGACTTATAGAAAGCTCTGTCTCTGCGCGAGGTCTGAACGTTATTAGAGGCAACATCCTCATATAGCTGCTGTAATTCAGAACTCTTTATTTTTCTAATGTTCCCTTGCGCTGCTGTATTCAACATAACCTGTGTAGGCTCAGTCAACCCATGATAGAACGCCTCCAGGAGGATGTTAGATCTCTGCCCATGGCTTGGGCAATTCCGGCACATGTCTTTAAACCTCTCCCAGGCTTCATAGAATGTTTCACCTGGCTCTTGCTGAAAGTTAAGTAATTCACCCCTTTGAGTTGCTCTTTTTCCTGTAGGAAGAAATCTAGCCTTAAATTTGGAAGCCAGTTCATCCCAACCCGTGATGGAATGTTCGGGGAGTGAATTGAGCCAGGCCTTTGCCTTAGTCCCCAGTGACATGGGAAAAAGGCGTAGTCGTAGAGCATCGTTGGAAACTCCGACTTGTTTGAAGTTTTCACAGACTTCCACGAACTTAGTCAGATGTTCGGTGGGATCTTCCAATTGGGTTGCATTGAAAGTTCCCATCATCTGGATCATCTGGATCATGACAGGCTTAACTTCAAATGTCCTCGCAGTGATGTTCGGGTACTGAATACTGGATGAGTATGTGAAGCCTTCTTGCTCCAAGAACTCATCCATAAAGAGATCCTCCTCATCCCGAATTGCAGCCATAGTGTAAGGTTGACGTTCAGGTTCAGGTGGAACAACTGGTTCTTGCATAATAGGAATTTCTTCAATGTCAAAAAGAACCACCTCCAAATCACCTAGCATACAGCCGACTGAGTCACCTGCAAAGAAAAATCGAACTAACGAGTATCAACCTTATCAAGATAGATGATTAAAGAAACAAAGAAAGAAAAGAAATCAACTATAACTAAAGACACAATTAAATTAACTAACGCCTGAAAGACTAAAGCCGTAGTCCCCGGCAACGGCGCCAAAAACTTGTTCGCCCGCAAGAGTACGGGTCGCACGTAGTATAAAAATATCGATCCCACGAGGACTATGGTTTAATCTAATGAAGTTAACTAATTTAATTATATGTTTACTTAAGTTGAATAAAAATATTGCTTTGAACAAAAACGATAAGAAACAAACAAACAAACTTTGAAAACTGCTTTTAAGACGATGAGAATGAAACCCATGATTCCTTATCCCCTCTATATGTCATGATTTCTACCAAATTACCCTTTCTAATGGCTATCTAATACATTCAGTCTTCGTCTGAAATTCGAATGTGATCAGAAACGCTCTCTCGAGTCAAAAATCTGATCTTTATCTTTCAAAACCCTCACACTCTCATGCTATTGGATTTATGAAAAATCGTGTTCAAAAGACTCTCACACTCTCATGCTATTGAATCAACAAAAACACGTTTAAGCGTCAATTTCACTCTAACGATATTAGGTTGACAGATGAATCTCTTCTCTGTCAACAAAGAGTTTTCTCTCTAATATGCTTTTACCTAAGTTCTACAATAAAACACCCTCTCTCAAGCGATGAATCATTGAACAAGTAAAGTGTTGATCAGGCACTTTTTGAAATATAAGCAAGGTAAAAACAAAACTGAATTGCATTAAACAACCAACAGAAAGGAAATTAACAAAATCAATCCATATAGAGGTTCAAAGAAACCCTAGTCTAACGTTTAGCTACGCATAATTGAAAGGAATTCAAATATATGAAGTCTATTCATGATTACAACTACTAAACAAGACGAATGAATAAGAAGAACAAAGAAGAACCCTATAGAAGCCTCCCGGATTCGCGCCGTAAGACTTCTCTAAAGCCCTAATTTGATCTTTCTCTCTGCACCGTTCGTTTCTCTCTCTCAATTTCATCCCAAATGCAGTCCTCTCTTCAATTATGCGTCTTCTTGGTCTTAAAAAGCCCTAATTTTCGAATCTGATATCCAAAATCTAAAATCTGATTTTTCTTTAGTCGCCTCGGCACCCTGTTCAGGTGGCCGAGGCGTCCTGGGTCGCTTGGGTCGCCTCAGCACCCTGTTCTGGTGGCCGAGGCGTCCTGTCCAACATTCTTCCTTTCACTCTGATTTCTGCTCCATTTGTTCCTCCTTCTTTATGCTACAAAAGAGGGAGAAAATTTGTAAATTTATCTATTCATTGCACCAAACGGAGTAGCACAATTTATCATAACAATTATACAAATAAATATATTAATTTCAAACCAAACATGGATAATTGTATGATAAATATGCTTAGAAAACAATTAATTCCTATCGGTTAACAGCAATGGTGTTTACATATATGTCTTCTTTTTGGAGAGCTGATGCTTTTTATACTTGGTAGCAATCACGATCCTCTAGCCCGTTTTGCTTATACTTGTTAATTTCAGCTTTGTGTATGTGCAGTAATCTCATTGAATTGGCATTGCTTTACTACCAAAGGTGATTGATTCTCTTCTACTAATCTTGCATTTGTTTGGGTTAATTTTATCTGGGATCGTTTTGTTTGCTCATTGTTCTTGGTGACTGGGATGGGGCAGGTTTGGTTCCTGAGTTGTCTTATTGTTTACGATTCCATTGGCTTTTGCTTATTGGGTATTTCTGGGGTATTGGATTTACTGTGCATTTTTAATGGAGGTTACGATTTGGTTGGACGGTAGTATAGTATCTCGTAAAATCCACTGAGTTTTGTCTGAGACTTTAAGAAAGGGTAAATAAATCCATACCCAAGGAGTAAGCTTAAATTAAATGAATAATTACTTCCTAACAGCTGTTATAGTTATTGTTACTTTTGATTTGGTGCTGTTTTTTTCGGGAACTGTATCATTCAGCAACACAGTCAAGGACTCAATAGGAAGCCATGTGTGCTTTATACTTTACCAAGAAAATGTGTTCATTATTTTCACGAAACTAACTTTGCCAAAAGAAGTACTAAAGAATGAAAAGATGTAATCCTTTGTAGCTATTTGCAAGCAATGGGCCATAGGCATGGATTTAGCCTAATTCTAATTCACCTGCACTTATAGCATAACAATTTTGTTGTGTTTTTAGCATTTGACTTACCTTCTTTCTTGCCTATTAATCATTAATAACATTTCTTATGAAGATGTATAAATTTTCGTGGTCTTAGTAGTGAATGTGCCATGTTTTCTCTGACAGGGTATCTCATATTTATACTGCTAGTTGCTCTTATTGGGTGTGTTATGAACATTACACCATAGGAATGACTGTAGCTAAAAAGAAAGCTTCAAATTGTTATGATCTTGTAATATTTGAGTATTTCTTACTACCTTTACAGTTCAACAATATGTTATGTTTGTAAATATTTTTAACAGGGCACAGAAACAGAGTTCTTCACTGAGTATGGAGAGGGAAGTAGATATCAGGTCCACGAAGTTATTGGAAAAGGAAGTTATGGTGTCGTAGGTTCTGCGATTGATATGCTCTTTTTATGGACGTCTTTACTGAGTCTGCTTATGGTTTAAGTGTTAACGTTAGGGAGTATGGGAATATTTTCTATTAAGATTTATAATTGTTATCATCAGTTTTACTTTGTTTCTTTTTTTGCTAACCATCCCATATTTTAGGATCAAAGTTGTATTATAACATTTTTGTAATATTAGTTTAGATATAAATAATAAAATTAGTTTATTTTTTCATTTTAAGTGTTGTATTTATATTATTCTGATAAAATTATTGGGTTATTTTTCGGATTGGGATTAATTATCCTAATTAAAAAAATATTTTTTAAAAAAAAAAGACTTTCCACGTCTCTTATTTGAAAAAGAGATGTGGAAAGTCTCGCTTTCCACGTCTCATATTTGAATATGAGACGTGGAAAGTGGCAACTTTTCCACGTCTCATATTAAAAAAGAGACGTGAAAAGTCCCGACTTTTCACTTCTCCCCAATCCACGTCCCAGCAAAAAGAGACGTGAAAAGTCCAAAAAAAGAGACGTGAAAAGTGTTTTTTCTAGTAGTATCATGTCCATCCTTCAATTCTCTGACGTCAAAACATTGTTGTTATCCTCTAATAAGCTTCATAAAACCAAAATCCTTCATTTTTCAAAAATCCTTCATTGTAGTTATCTCGTAACCACTCTTATTAGTCTAACTTAGAACTCATGTTCTCAAATCATTTAACAAACTCTTTCACAGTTCAAGAAACAAATTGAAAATCCATAAGGTAAAATGTCATAATAATTTTAATCAACAATACACTATCAAATTTCATTTCTCAATTCCATAGAATTAGTTTCTTAGACAATTTATCAACTAATTCATAAGTGCTTCAAAGTTGAACCCAAGTTATGTAGAGTTAATTCTTCAAATTCCAAATCATCTCTTTCAATCAATATATCAGCTATTTTACCCATGTGTGTCTCAACTCTATCACAGATGAACAAGAATTCCTTGTGAGAGTTAAGTAGAGTTAACAATGACAATAAATATATAACATTAGAAAACAGCAAAACTACATAAATTTCTTGGAAATATAGTTTTCAATTTTGTTATACATGCACTACTACAGAAATAATCTATTGCTACTGAAGAGCACCTAACCGATGGGGTTATGTCAGAGAAGTGCCGCCTCGAGTCCGCTCTCCAAGAAATTAAACCCGAGGGGATAGTGGAAGCTAACCCTGGGTGTCAATCTCAAGAAGCCTAGTGTAATATGATTCCTAATAGCTAATATGTAAACTTGAAAAGGCGGGTAAAGAGCATTTTTGTTTGGTTTTAGTATGAAGTTTGGTATGTGCAAAAAGTAAAGAAAAAGGTGGGAATTAAAAGTGAGATTTGGATGAAAATGGGGTAAAGATCATTCTTGATAAATGAGAGATTCAGGAATCATTGCTTCTAAAGATTTTTAGGGAGTTTAATTGATTTCTAAAGAGCCCTAGAGGAACCCCTCTAGGCTAGGCTTAGGTTAACTTAATTAATGCCGGAACCCCGCACATTACTTAATTTAACCCAAGTTGATTAAGTTCCAAATCAAGAAATAATTGATTATGCAAGACTTTAAATCCACAATTTGGGCCACCCCATAATTGCTATAAAGTTCTCTCTAAACCCTAATCCATTGATGGCCACCCATACAATAAATCAAGACCTAAAGAGTGTTTTCCCAATGTCTCAACACAACCAATTAATTCTTATGCCATCTCCCTCAAGCAAATAGCTTAACACTCTTAATCCACTAACCAAGCCACCTTACATTAGCACATAATTTTCACAAAGAGAATAACAAAACTATGAACCCATAAATTTCATTAAACTCAAAGTTAATAAGTAGCAATGTCAAGCATTATAAAATAAGGAAATAACATAAACATAGTTTCTAACCCTAATGACATAAATGCACTTAACCAAGTGCCATAAATGCACATCAACCAAATGCAATTAATACATTCCATCAAATGCCATAAATGCAACCCTAGAACCCTAGAAAAGCATAAATACAACAAATGGAAGAAGGATTAGAACTAGAAAAACTCCCCTATTCAAGCTTCAAGCTCATCCCTTGGCTCCCACCACCAAGAATGGTGGAGCCTAGCTGCTACTCTCCATGGGAGAACCAACAAGAAGGTAGGAAGGTGTGGAAGACATGGGTGAAAGGAAGAAAGATGGAGAAGATGAAGATGAAGATGAAGAAGAGAGAGCTAGGGCTTGGAGGTGTGAATGGGAACCAAATCTGCCCTAATGAGGTGTATCCTTCATGTTTTATGTCCCCAAGTCGGGTCAAGTGAGTGGGTAATGAGTTAGATCCAGTTTGGGGCCGAAATTCGTGAATTGAAATTTCCGCAGAACGCAGGCTCGCCGTCATCTCGCCGTGGCGAGGTGACGATGCTCCTGGCTCCTTCTGGCTTGGCTCGCCACGGCAAGGCCATGGTGAGCTGCTTTGTTCTCTGCCTCTTGGGGTACTTTCTCGCTGTCTGTCTCGCTGCAACGAAGCCGCGGCGAGGTGCCTACAGTTCTGCCTCTTTGTTTGGCCTTTTTCTTCATCCCGGGTCCGATCTTTTGGTCCTGAGCGACCCTGCAAGTGAAAATAAGATAAAACCAAGATCAAATAGCCCTATAAATTAATTAGTACAATTAATCTACAATTATGGCTAATTACTCCTAATTTTACACTCATTTTCCTTGAGAGTTTGGGATATTCAATTTGACATTATCAGACCAAAACTTGCATCTTAATCATGTTAATTGCCTCAATTTAAGCATATAAAAGCATTAAAAATCAGAGATTTGTCAGCTACGCAGCAATAGCGGCGCTTATATTTATAAATGCCACTATAGGGTAGCATTTCACCTATAACAGCGCTTATTCTCATAAGCTCCGGCATATGTTTTTACCTATCCTGGTGCGTCTTTTTTTTATATTTTTTTTATTCTTTAAAACATATCCCGGAACTTTAATTTATAAGTGCTAAAATAGGATTTACATTTTTTTTAAAAAAAAGCCTATACCGGTTCTTATATTCTTAAGCACCGATATAGTTTTGTTACTTTTTTATTTTTAATTTTTTTTGTTTGCTAAAACCTATAAGCGCCGGGATAGAGTTTACATTACTCTTAAAAAAAAGCCTATACCGGCGCTTATATTCTTAAGCGCCAATATAGTTTTGTTATTTTTTTTTCTAAAACCTATCCCGACGCTTTTATTTATAAGCGTTGAGATAGGGTTTATAGTTTTTTTAAAAAATAAACCTATATTGGCGTTTATCTTCTTAAGCACTGATATAGTGTTATTACTTTCTTGATTTTTTTTGAAAACCTAACCCAGTGCTTTCATTTATAAGCGCTGGGATAGGTTTATTCAATATTTTCAAAATTCTTTTTTTGAACCTATACCGGTGCTTTTGGTTATAAGCACCGGGACATGCCCTAAAATTTCCCTCCCACGTGCCTTTTTCCCTCTCATTTCCCCTTTTGCCCTCTCATGTTTTAGCCCTAGCCCGTTCTCTCTTGTCTCACTTTCACAGTACTTCCCTTCGTCTCCACCGCCATTCAGCCCCATTCTTGGCTACTCACCGCTGTTTGTCGTTCAGCCCCATTCTTGTCATTCGTCGTTCAGCTACACCGCGGCTCTCTCCTCCCTCCCTCCAAGCTCTCATTGTTGCCTTCTCATTTAGCCCCATTAGTTCTTCTCCCTCTTCATTTTATTGGCTTCGTGTCGATAGTGAGAGAAGGGAAGCCTCAACCAGTTTCATTCCTTCTCTGCTTCTTGAAGCCACTTGAGATTTCACTCATTATCGTGGTGAACACTCTTCTCTCTCTCTCTCTCTCTCTCTCTCTCTTTTTACTTCACCCTTGATTTTTTTTTGACAAAATCAACGAGAAAAGGGGGAATATGAAATCCTTTACCCCTAATTTCTACTATTTTTTCCTGTCTGAACTTTTTTTAAAAAAAGAATGAGTTGAGTATTGGGACAATATAGTAATTTGTTTCAGTTTGAGTCAGTCGCATTTCACTTGCTATTTAGTTGAGCAAGAACTATAATTTTTTGTTTTAAATTTTGAATTTTGCTCGAAATATAACATCGTGCATTCTCAGTATATAGGAAATTCAGCTTCAGGGTTAAAGAGAATTGATCAATAATTTACTTGCCTCAGTTATTTGATACGTGAGAGCTTTTTTTATTCTCTGTTTTTGTTTTATATTGTTATTTTGTTGGCTTTTTTATAATACATGTCTATAATGTTTGTCAAGATGTTTATAATGTTTATGATTCTGAATTGGCTTCAATTCATTCTTAATTAATGTATTATAGCTTCCCACTATTATTTGGGGTATCTCTGGATCCATTTTTGTAGGTCACCAAGAAATTGACACCAAGAAAGGCGAAGGGGTCTCTCCAATCTTCTCTCTGTAAGATTTACATTCCTTTTCCCAAAAGTTTTGAATGATTAGTGAGTTGTTTATGGTGTTGAGTTGTTAGATTTATAGTATGTGGGCATAGTGATTGCTCATGAGTTAAATTATGCATATGAGATGTTACACATATTTGCTACAAGTGACAATTAATAGTATGTGGGTATAGTGATTGCCCTGTGAATTCTGTTGTTGTGGATTGTGGAAAATTATTGAGTTGATGCTTAGTAAAAGTGAGGGCATTGTTCTTGGGAACGTTCATTTTTTAGCCGTTATGCTGCCAAATTTTTTTTAAATAGTCTAATTCTTGTGTTCAATCTCCTTCCTTGTCATAAAAAAGTATAATTCTTGTGTTCAACAATTATGGAATTTATTCTTAGGATTTAGAACTAAGCTTTTTAGTTCGTTTGTTCCAATATATGAATAAAGAGTAGTATGAAGGATTTTGTGCAGGAGTTTCCAATTCTTGCTGAAATTCTTGTTCAAAAGTTGTAATTGGTAACAATTTGTTGTTTATTGTAACACCTTAGCTTTTATTACTATATTTGAACATTTTTAATTGATTTACAACCACTTATGCAAATATTAGTAGCCGAAAATACGAAAAATTTTAAACTTTTTATTTGTAAATCTTACCTCAATTATACTATTACCAAATCGGCTCTTCAGACCAATTGGATTACTTTAAAACGGTTATAAATTAAAGTGGTTAGTAAAGCAATTAAAAATGTCTTGTTTACCTAAAATAATTATAACTTTCTAACCTTGTTCTGAGCCTAGCATTTTTATATCGTCTAAAACTATACGGTCCTAGATTAAATGCCATTTAACTACTTACTTTGGCGGGTTATCTGGGTGACAACCCTCGTATCTATACATACACTGTACGGTTTAGCTACTATTTACATATATACAAATATACAACATTATAGTAATTAAAATAGAACTTAAAGTTTGTTACCTACTTAGACCTTAACCATACCCTAAAATAACTAAACCAAAATAGCAAAGTAACTATACACATCTTAGCAGGCATTCCTGCTTGCTTCCGATTACCTTCTTCAAAAATCAACTTTTCTCCAGCTTATCTGAAACAGCGGTTCAATGCAGTTTATCTCATTAACCATAACTGTTATATGCGCATTAACATGTAATAATTTTATAAACCTTTTACAATTAATAATAATTCATATCCTATTAATCTGTGTGCTAAAAGCACCTGCCAACCACTAATAACAATATATTTGTTACAGTGGAGGCTTTACCTGCAGGGTTTCTCGTTATAGCACTTAAGGCTAAAACGTAACTAATCTCGCAAAGGTGTAGCTAATCACCTAAGCCTTGGAGCTCCAATCATGAAGGAATATAATTTATCTATTAAAATGCAACATATATTATAAAATTATACATGTAATTAATTTGTTACTGAAATAAACTGCTACCTGGCTTCCAATTTACTCGTAACTCGGTGCTTCCTCTTCCCAAGGTTCGGAAGATTCAACTCTACTGTCGTCTCCTATAATTACATATAAATAATAACTTAGTATTTATATACTAATTGGTAATCATTCAGGGTCTCTCACGTTCCTAAGAGACTACCCTTCCCATTCCTAATATATAATTAAATCCTGATTTCTAACTAGATTACTAATCACACAATCATAAACAAACATCCGTACAATGCACAGGAACACCAACACCAACTTCAACCCTTAATCACATTAGAGAAATTAGCACAACAAGTACACACACACCTATCATCAATCAAACACACTCAAGATCACCATTACATGGCAATCTCTAACAAAATCATTTTAGCTTGATCAACTTAAGGCTTTCTCACTAAGTTAATCCTAAAAATTCCTTTCCTTATTCTGCTCAGCTTTTGGTCAGCTCAACATAAAAGAAAAGGGTAATTAAAACAATTTTATAATTCAATTACAAATCAATAATTGTCAACAAGTTTTACTAAAGTTAAACATTAAAATTCTCTTCTCCTCCTATTCTTAAACCAGCAGCCCAACAAAGTAAAAGAACAGAAAGAACAACTCAATCACAACAACATCACACACATAACACTCTTATAAAAGAATTCCCTTTTCAATTTCAATTATCCTAAACTAAAAAAAATCAAACATACAGAACATACTATCATTAATTAAATTCCAACTTCACCATCATATTATCTCAGCTCATGTGCATCAATTAATTAGAGACATAGAAACCAATTTTTCTAAACTTTTCCCCCAACCACTCTGCCAAAACAGAACAGGAAACAAAGAACAAAGATTCAACCAACACAACAACTAATCAGATTAAACCTACAAGCACAAGAATTCACAGAGTACATCCATCAGAACATATTCAACATAAAACAAGGAAGAAGGACAGGAAATCCGACGGACAAAGCAACAAGAAAGGGAAAGAAGTTGAACAATTATTGTCTAACAATATCAAGCAACAATTTCAAGCAACTGAAACAAAGCAATTAAAGTCTTAATCATAAAGCATAAATCCAACCCCCATCAGCCTTAGCCACTGGCTGCATCGCTCAAGAACAAAGGAAGAAAGAAAAATTTTCAAGAAACCTTAAGCTGCACATATTCACATACAAGGTCCGATTATAGCATTAATCCTACCCCTGACCAAGTTTAACTAAGTTTCAAAGCAAGGAAGCTCTGAAATCATAAAATGGCATCAAAGTGAACAGTACCCGAAGCCTTAATCGAAGGAAATCAACCCCCAAACTTCATCCCCTTACAAAATCACTTTAGGAATACTCTTACCCAGGTTCTAAGCTTCAGTTCCATGGGATTAGAAGCTTGTAAATCTCCCAAATTTTGAATTCCTCTTCCTCCCATTCAGACCCAAAATCGGCAAAAGAGAGAAGGAAAATGAGGAAAAGAAGCTTACCCAAGGTTGGCCTCAATGTCTTGTGCGTGTTGCTCCTCCGTGCTCCGCGGCTTGCCGCTGATCTGGCCGAAAACCGCCGTCCGACGCTGAAGAACGAGGGAGACGGGGGTGAGAGAACGAGAGAGAGAGTTGAGAGTGAGGGAGAGACGGTGATGAGGGAGTATTTTAATTTATTCATCACATGTGCAAATTTGAAGGGGATAAGGATGACAAACATTTTACTATTTTGCCCTTGATTCACCTCAATATTACCATATATCATTCACCCTTTTCCCATTCTACCCTTCCATCAACCATTTAATTTCCACTCCCAACAATTCTAATCCAAATTTAGTCCTTAAATAAATTATCCAGATATATTTTAGTGTCAAAATTTATTTATAAGACTTTTTAAAATTAGTGTAATACCCCAAAATTCCATATATTCCCTTATTTTCTCTTTTAAAAATTTTGGGGTGTTACATTTATGGTTTGAAAAAGCCCAAGAATTGATGACTTGTTTATTTATGTTGTAGGGATTTCAAGAAGTATTTGAATAGTACACATTCTTTGTCAAAAACAAAGTAAAAGAAGTCATTCAGCTATTTAAATTTTATGTTGGGTGATAAGACAAAACTGTGTGATCTTTTATTTTGCTTGTATGAATTTTTTGCTTTGTGGAACTATATATGCTCTGTGAATTCTGTTGTGGTGGGCTGTGGAAATATATTGAGTCGCTGATTATATAGTTGGCTATCCATTTTCATATTAAAAGTGAACCGCCTTGAGCCTGGGAACGTTCATGTCTTAGCCGTTATGCTACCGATTTTTTTTTAAAAAATAGGGGTAACATTGTAAGTTAGTCATATACATCTTACTGCCACTTTCCTTTGGTAGGTTACAATGTTGGATCGAAAATGGATGCCTTGTGATCGACATTCAAGGGAATATATAGATTGAGCGAAAGAGTTCATTGAATTTGCTGCTAAGCATGCAGAGAATGCTAACAGAATTTACTGTGTGGTCTTTTATTTTTCTTGTATGAATTTTTTGCTTTGTGGAACTATATATGCTCTGTGGATTATGTTGTGGTGGGCTGTGGAAATATATTGAGTTGCTGATTATATAGTTGGCTATCCATTTTTATATTAAAAGTGATAGCCTTAAGCCTGAGAACATTCATGTCTTAGCCATTATGCTGCCGATTTTTTTAAAAAATATGGGTAACATTGTAAGTTAGTCATATACATCTTACTGCCACTTTTCTTTGGTAGGTTACAATGTTGGATCGAAAATGGATGCCTTGTGATCGACATTCAAGGGAATATATAGATGGAGCAAAAGAGTTCATTGAATTTGCTACTAAGCATGCAGAAAATGCTAACAGAATTGTATGCCCTTGTATGTCTTGTTTATATGGAAAACGTCTTCGTCCTCTTGACTTGTTGGGTCATTTAATTTTTCATGGAATTAATCAATCTTATGAAAATGAATGCAGGACTGGGTACATGATGTTAGTATCGCATCAAATGTGATTGACACAAACTTGTGTGATGAGATGAATGGCCTTGAAGAAATGTTGAATGTGGTGAGTGAGGAGGATCCTGAAATATTTCAGACATTGAAGAGCGATGCAGAGATGCCGTTGTATGTCCGATGCAGAAAATACACAAGATTGCATACGGTGCTTAAATTGTATAACCTGAAATCGCAATATAGTTGGAATGATGCAAGTTTCACCCGTGCTGCTTTCTGCTCTGTGAGATATACTTCCAGAAGCGAATGTACTCCCTTCAAAAATGTACAAGGAAAAGCAAATTCTCCACTCGACTCGTATGAAATATGAAAAAATACATGCATATCCCAACGACTGTATTTTATTCCGAAACCAACATGCGTCATTGGAGGAGTATCCTAAATGCAACACATCTCGGTATGGAAAGAAAGGTAAGAGTCTTTCTAAAGTTTTTCCAAGATTCAAATGCATGTTCAATAATGCAAATATTGCAAAACTTTTGACGTGGCACGCTGATAGAGGAGACAAGACACCAAGCTTAGAAACCCCGCAGATGCTCCCCAATGGAAAAAAATTGATTATGAGTACCCTGAGTTCGGTGAAGAACTAAGAAACCTATGGCTTGCATTGGCAACCAATAAAATCAATCTGCATGGGGTTCAAAGTAGTACTCATTATACAGGGCCGGTGATTCTGATGATATACCACATCCCCCCAAATTTGATAATGAAAAGCAAATTTATAATGCTTTCCATGCTTATTTCCAGGTTTAGACAGTCCGACAACGATATAGACGTGACCTTGGATCCTTTAATTGAAGACCTGAAGCATATGTGGGATTCGGGTGAGATGGTTTCTTGTGGCTATAAGGAAGAAAGTTTTAAATTAAGAGCCATGTTGTTTGGCACAATAAATGATTTCCTAGCATATGGTAATTTATCTAGATATAGCATCAAAGGATATGGTGTGTGCCCTGTATGTGAAGATGATATCCATTCGATGCGATACTACTACAAAAAACATTATTTATGTCCCCATTTCACGTCTCTTTTTTAAATATTAGACTTAAAAAATAGGCGGTGGAAAAATTGTAAATATTTGAAAAGTTTCAACGTCTCTTTTCTAATTATGAGCCATGGATTGTTGCAAAAAAAGCAGTAAGCACTAAAAAAAGGTGGAAAATATGGCAGGAAGGTAGTTTCCACATCTCACATATATTGTGAGACGTGGAAAGTGTTTTTTTCCTTTTTAAAGAGTTTCCCATGTCTCACAAATAATCACAATATTTGTGAGACATAGAAGGAGCTTTTCCACATCGCACAAATATTATGAGACGTGGAAAGCTCTTAAAAAAACACTTTCTACGTCTCACAATATTGTGAGACGTATTTGTGAGGTGTGGAAAGCTCTTCCAAAAAAACACTTTCTCGAGCTTTTCCACGTCTTACAATAAAGTTCTTGAAACAAGAAAAAAAACACTTCCCTCATTTCTAGTTCTTTCACATAGCGTCGATCTGCCCCCTTCTCCCAGCTCAGCTTGTGAAATCTTCCTTCATTTACCTGCAAGTTCACACTTTCACAGCTCCATAGCCACGCCTACCTTCCTCGTTTATAGAATCTACGATCCACTTCCCAACTTCTCAGAGAAACTTCTTCTTCTTTCTCTTCCAACATATTCACCTTCCTTTTCCTCACTCTCCTCATCTTATCCTTCTGTACAATCGTCGAACACGGCACCACCCATGTCACCTCTTTCATCGACCACGATTCCTCTCTCAAAGCCCTTCTCTCTCGCCTCAACTTCGCCGGCAACACCAACTCCAATAATCGCTTACAATCTCACACGTGTCGGAACCCTAGACGATGACTTCTTCTCCAATGATGATGGTGGTCGCTCCTAGTTTGGGCCCAACAAGAAATCATCTGTTAATGGTAGTTTCTTGTTTTTTGGCTCATTTAACTTGAAGTCTGGAATCACCTTTCGGTAACCGAAAGGTCTACCCTTCTCTTCTCCTTTCAACCTCGCTGCCCTGTCACAAATCGAGGTATGTCATTGAAATGTTGGTTTCATTCTTCCCTTCACGTCGCATTCTATTTTTATCAAGTGTATGTTCTCTCTGCTGTTCTTTTCCTCGTTACTTGAGCTGCATTTGGTATGATTTATTAAGTGTATTTTCTGGGTTTTTGGTGAAATTATTTAGATCTTACAAGTAAAGTTTGAATGTAAGAGATTCCCACATTTCCCATCGGACGAGTTTTTCTCATTTCATCATTTCCTATATGTTTTGTTGCCGATCTCTGCACAAGATTCTCAAATAGTTTGCATCTCACACCCAATTCCGCTAGAACCTGCATGCTTCCAATCTATTCAGAACTTTTCTGGTGTGATCTGATGAATTTTTAATAGTGATTAGAAAACATTGATTTGTTTAACACATTTTGGAAAAAGGAAACCGTATCATCTGCATTTATCAAGTCAAGGTGATTATCCACTAAAGTGACAAATATTTATGTTATGTATGAATAAAATGTTTCATGGTCTGAGGACGAACCACAAAAAACTCTTGGATCTAAGCCCTCTTTTGTAATTCACGACTTTCAAACCTTGAGACAGTCTGTATTTTGAATTGTGGTTATCACTATCATTCCTTCCCATTTGAATCATTGTTTTCTGTTGAAATAATTGTTATGACTTATGAATGCTTCGTATGCAGAGAAGTTATCCCATATACCTCCTCTGAGTGTTATTTTTTTGGCTGTATATGCAGTGCCCTAATTGTGGAAATCAATTTCAGGTCTTCAAGTAAGATTTGCTTAGAATATACTATTTAAGCTTAGAGATGATTCTTTTCAAAAAAGTTTCCAAGGATCCTTTTGTATGATTGTTTTTTGTTTATCTGATGCAGATCCACTATAAATGAAGAATTGCAGCAGTGTCCTTTCTGCGGTCAACCTTTTTCTGGTAAGATTTGTTTGGTTCCTTGCTTCTCGAAGAATGTGAGCAATAATTATAAAGTAAGAAATAGTTGAAACCTAGCATGATTATTACTCTTTTACTCCACTAATGACAACATGCAATCTCTATGAAAGCATTCCTATCTGTCTTTAACTGCAACTTCTGTTATAAAAGAAGATGTGTGTATGATGTGTGCTGCCTTGTCCAAGTATGTTTGTCCCATGTTAATGATAGTGCTAAATCATAAAGCACCAGTTTTAGATTATAATTTTATCTTGCCCAAATTTGTTGCTTTTTTGTATAATTATTAGAAATGTTGGTATCGAATATTTATTTCATAGAACTGGATAATCGTTAGACCATGTGCATGCAGTGTACATAGGATATTGAAGAAACTGAAAGGAAGGATACAACTTGTAATTACAACCAGCAGGTGGCCTGCATGTACCAGGCATAGAAAGTAAGAGGATCCAAAAAAACGAAACCTTACATGTGGATGCTTTCAATAACAAAACTAACAATGCTTTAAAATTTAATCATATTCAAATATTATTTCGAAGTCTTATCTTGTAGTCTCTCAAATATAGTACCTTTTAAGAAATATATGTGAGGAGACAATGAAGTGGTTGAAAAAGACAGTAATCTCAAATTGTTTGAGAGTTGTTTCGTAATATAACACTACAGGAAAATGGGTATCTAGCAGCAGCAGTCAAAACTGCTAGTAAATGTTCTATTAACTGCTGGTTTAACATTCTTAGTTGCCACTGTCATAACCAAGAACTTTGCTATATCCCTATTGGGATGAGTGATCCAGCAGATAAGTTAACTAACAGCACATATCTTCACGCATGTTTTTGCTAAAGTTTATGTTTACTAACCAATTTTATATTTGAATCTCTAAAGTAAACTTCAAGGCCATGGCAGGCCCCATATTTTATAGCGTGACTGTGTGTCCCACATCTCTGTCTCTCCTTACATTTTACCTAAAGTAGGCTTTAGGAATGTAACTTTTTATTGTTAATTTCCTCTTATGAATGTAACTATAAATGATGCTGCGAAGGAAAAGAGAAAAGAAACGGCCAGTAAGCATATCTAGTGACATTCATAAATGCTGCCAGAGGGTAAAAGGAAACAGTGTCACTAAATTTAATTTTTGTAAAAAATCACAAGTGTTAACGTTGACACACCATGAATATGCTCAAGTGTGAAACAAAACAGACCACAACTTTTAAAAAGAATTTGCTAAACTGCAAGAATCAATTTGCCCCCAACTTTTGTAAATCATATTTTCCCAGCTTTCTTAACGAGGAATTAAAGAAATGAATTGAAATGGGTATATTTCTTATTGTTGAATAAGCTTACTTTTTTATATCAGTTGTTGGGAATGAGTTCGTGAAGGACTCTGTGAAGTTTTCAAACCATTCTACAACATTGGGACTATATTTTCATGTAGGATTTGTTTGGTTGCTTGCTTCTCGAAGAATGTGAGCAATGCAAAGTTTTCTTCCTGATAGATGTTTGGATAACCAAAGTTAACTAACCTATCTATTTTGATCTGCATGCAAGTCATTCATCCAGCTTCATAACACGCACATGATTAAACGCAATTAACAGAAGCTAAGTTAGGAGAACTTCAATTTTCTGTTTACAGCAATTTGGGATTCAATTATGACAAATATAGATACTAGGGAATTTGCATGCACATATAAGCATGGCTTGAGCATTAGACACTAAATTATGTTGTGGATTCTATGGCCATGAATATTTAGAACTATATTTTGATGCCTATTGTTTGAAATTTGGAATCCCGAATCTTCTTGAGATTTGACGGGAATATTCTATGGATCCTTTGGCCTGTTAATACAAAATCCATGAAGTGATGGGGGGGCTTGTTTCACACAGTCTGACCTTGTATGAAATTGGAGCCTAATGTCTTCTTCCTGCATTGCATATTTTTTCTCATCACCCCTTAATCCTTACATGGTTTCGTTCTGCTGCAGGCAAAGTCCCATTGGATGGTGAAGGGGTTTTTTCTTGGTTTTTTTTTCTTTAATAAAATTGTGAGGGAGGATTGAGAATGTATGTTGCTATAACAATAAGGAGAAACAAAGCTGTGACAGAAGTTGGACAGATTAAAATGAACGCTGGATTCGTCGCACACTACCAACTCAAGTGTGTCAGGTGAATAACTCATTTACTTCCTTTTATTGGGTTTCCAAGGATGAATGGATTTTGTAAAGTTTGTGTGGCATATGACTTTCCATTTTATATATCAGAATTTGTATGGGAAATTTTTCAGCCACCAACAGTGGATATTATGCTATAGAGATTATCAATGTTTCGTACTTTTAAAACTCCAAAGGCTGAGCTAGCTCGGATATCTCTTTTTTATTATAATGGCTTTAGAAATTAACATGTAATGTTGGATAAGGTTCTGAAACATATAGCGTAATGTCAAGTTTAAGTTTATTTTGGTTGTATAATTTGACATTAGCATAGTAGGTTTAAGTTTATTTTGGTTTTAACTAATTGATGTTTTATTGCTTATATGGTATAGATTTTTCATGGGGAAGAGTTCTTTGATCAAGATGCAATCGATAAAATTTGGGATAAGTTAGCTGCTAGGTTTCTTCAACACTATATGGATTAGAAATTAGATAGAACATGCTTTGACTGTATGACATATGAATCTATATGTGATGTATGTAGACAACATTTTTTGGTGAATTCTGTCTATTCAAATATGTTTGTGGTGATTTGGACATTGTATGTAAGCTTAATTGTAAAGTGCAGATGGGATATGACTAATCTGGGTGGAAATATTTTTTTTAAAAAAATAATATTCCACGTCTCTTTTTAAATGTGAGAAGTGGAATGTGCCACTTTCCACGTCTCATATTTAAAATGAGACATGGAAAGTTTGCACTGGTCACTTTCCACATCTGCTTTTTAATGTGAGAAATGGAAAGTGGCACATTCCACGTCTCACATTTAAATGTGAGACGTGGAAAGTGACCAGTGCCAACTTTCCACATCTCATTTTAAATGTGAGACTTTGAAAGTTGGCACTGGTCACTTTCCATGTCTCACATTTAAAATGAGACGTGGAATAGGTCGAGGAGTGCAAGGGGATTCTGATGAAAGTAGCAGGAAATGGAAGCCGCCGGAGCAGGAGTCGGTCAAAGTTAATGTTGATGGTGCCTTCTCAAACCTATTAAATACTGCTGCATGTGGTGGAATTCTTCGAAATGCAGCAAGTGATTTTATTCGAGGCTATGCTGTCAAGCTTGAAAAGGGTGATTGTGTCACAGCAGAGATTTGGGCATGCTTGCATGGAATGAAGATTGCATGGGACATGGGGTACAGGCAAATAGTTCTGGAGTCAGATTCGTCCGACGTTATTTCGCTTTTGTCTAATGAAGGGCATGAAACTCGCACTGATGTTGGAATAATTACGGAAGCCAGGAATATGTTGAGTCGGGACTGGAGGGTTCAATTTTGTCACGTGAGCCGTTGGGCAAATTCAGCAGCAGATCATTTAGCAAAAGAAGGGTTGTCAGCAATGTCGGGTATTCAGTTTCTTAATCATGCACACAGAGCTTGAGAAGAATATTGATCTCTGATAATGGCTAAGATGTAATAGAGGGTTTAATGTATCAAAAAAAATGAGACGTGGAAAATTCCGACTTTTTACGTCTCCTCTATTCACGTCCCACCAAAAAGAGACGTGAAAAGTATAAAAAAAGAGACGTTAAAAGTGTTTTCTGTAGTGGTGCGACTGGTTCATTGTAAGAAAAATGTTTACATGGGACATCGGAGGTTCTTGATGTTAAAATATCATTGGCGAAGGTGGAAAAAGCCATTTAACGGCAGCTTAGAAGGTAGGCCAACGAAGATATTGATTGTAGATAACATTTTTGAAAATGTGAAGGCGTTGGAGAATGATTTGGCATTGGCAAGCCTTTTGCCAAAAATATGTCAACAAGTGGTTGGAAGAAGAGGTCCATATTCTTTGAACTCCCGTACTAGAAGTCTTTATATGTTTGACACTTTCTTGATGTGATGCATATTTAAGAAAAGATCTGTGATAACCTAATTGGCATGTTGCTAAATATGTAAGGGAAAAGTAAGGATGGTGTCGATTCAAGGCTAGATATGCTCAAGTTGGTAATAAGATAAGAGTTAGCACCTGTCGAGAAAGGATTCCACACTTATTTACCTCAAGCATCTTATACCCTTTCGAGGAAAGAGAAGAGATCATTATGAGTTTCTGAATGGAATCGAAGTTCCAGAAGGCTACTCCTCAAATGTAAAGAACCTTGTATCCATGAAAGAGTTCAAGTTGAAGAACCTTAAATCTCATAATTGTCATGTCTTAATGCAAAATTTCTTACTGGTTGGCATACACAGTATTTTACCCAAGAAATTGCAGAGTACAATCATGAGACTATATATGTTCTTCAAGCTCATTTGTAGTGAAGTTGTTGATACAACAAAGTTGTAGAATTTGCAGAGGTAGATTGTTTGTATCTTGTGTGAACTGGAGTTGAAGGGTTTCCGTTTAAGTAGGAGTAAGACAGAATATATGCATTGCAATTTTGCAAATAGACAACTTAGAGGTGATTTGGAGGTTAAACTGGGAGAGCAAACAATCCCTCAAGTAACGAAGTTTAGGTATTTGGGATCAATTATAAGACAAGATGGTGAGATTGATGACGATGTCAATCATAGAATTCAAGCTGGGTGGTGTAAATGGAGGAAAGCTACTGGAGTTCTCTACGATAGAAAAGTACCCCATAAGGTAAAAGGGAAGTTTTATCGCACTGCTATAAGACCGGCAGTATTATATGGTAGTGAATGTTGGGCTTTGAAGGGTCAACAAGAACATAAGATGGGGGTAGCTGAAATGAGGATGTTGAGATGGATGTGTGGTCACACAAGAAAGGATAAGATCCGGAATGATCATATACGCGAACGAGTTGGAGTGGCACCTATCAGTGAGAAAATGGTAGAAAATCGTTTGAGATGGTTTGGACATGTACAAAGGAGGCCATTAGATGCGCCAGTAAGGAGGGTAGAGCAAACAGTCTGGAGTCCGATTAAGAGAGGAAGAGGGAGACCGAGGCTTACACTTAATGAAGTTGTAGAGCGCGATCTTTTAATAAATAATATATCTAAAGATTTGGTTACCGATAGAGCACAATGGCGTCGTGCGATCCATGTAGCCGACCCCACTTAGTGGGATAAGGCTTTGTTGTTGTTGTTGTATTCTTGACATCATGGTTCATCTTACAGTACACTTGGTCAAAGAGGTTCAACTGTGCGGCCTAGTCTATTTGAGATGGATGTAACCAATTAAGCGGTTCATAAAAGTTTTAAAGGGTATGTTAAAAATAGATATCGACCAGTGATTTATGTGCCAATTACTTATCAAATGTTGAACCTATTGGTTTGCTGAAATCTCATCATGACAGGCAATTAACGGGGAAAGGATGCATATCGAATGTTGAAAGGGAGCTGGCTCACTTGTATTCTCTTCACAACACTCATGAGGTTGAACCATTCATTGAAGAACACAAAAAACTTCTTCAGGACATACACGGTGATAGAAATGAGAGTTTAATTATAAAGGAGCACAACAAACATTTTATTAGATGGTTCAATACACACTTTTGTCAACAGGTTGAGCTTAATACTGAATCAGTTTGTGAAATATTGTTCTAGCCATTGAAAGAACAGACTTTACATGCATTTTCTTACACCGGCTATGCAATCAATAGTTATACATTCTATATAAAAGGCCAGGATGGAAAAAGAACAATGCATAATAGTGGAGTCACAATTGTTGCCAGGGCATAGTATATACCCAGTGCAAGAGATACAAATCCCGTATATGTGCAGATGTAATACTTTGGTGTGATTGATTGCATTTGGGAGTTAGATTACATCATGTTCAGAGTTTTTTGTGTTTCGATGTTAATGGGTTAACATAATGGACTGAGGTTAGATGAATTTGGATTTATATCGATCGACCTTTCTAAAGTTGGATATAAAAATGATCCTTACATTCTACCGTCTCAAGAAGAACAAGTGTTTTATATTGCATATCCTTCTAAGAAGAATTGGTCAGTTGTCATGCAGTCGAACAAAAATTATGCTGAACAAGTTAATGATGAAAGTAGTAATGAAGATATGAATATGATAGAAGATGATCCTTCCTTTGAGACATTACTGACAGAAGACTTTGATGCATACGGATATGATGATGAAGATGAGCCTTTTATGTTAGGCGTGATATGAAGAAGGCATTTGAGTCAACACAACCCTAAATCCAACAAAAACGATGAAACAAACAATTTTGGATAATATAATAATGATGAAAAAGTGACGAATGCCATCATATTGATTTAAGTTTGTATGTATTTTCTTTTTCTTTTTTACTATGAATTATTTCATTATATGCATATGCACTAAAATCATATTTTGTTTAATTATTTTACAAGATAATGGATCCCGACCTACACGAGGAGGAAGAAGCACAACCGAGTGCCCAAATAGAAGCTGCAAAACAACTAGATCTAATCTCTATAGCCCAAGAAATGGAGCAACAGGCTATAGAGGATGTGCAACAAAAAATAATGACTGAGAAATCAGTAGAAACAGTAGTTGAGCAATCTGAGGTTCCAACAAAAAAACTTGTAGAATTACCAGAACCTGAGAATTAGGAGGTCAAGCAACCTAAAGATCAAATGGAAGTTGCTCAGGAAGAAGAACCTGTAGTACAACTAGAGAGTGTTCTAGCATAAATTCATGAAGAAGGATACTTCAGGAAAAAAAGCTCAAAGTACCTGAAGCAACAATTGCTAAACCTGCTGAGATACCTGATGAGACCCAAGTTCTTATTGCAGAGTCGGTTGGTGAAACTCTTGAAAAATCTAAAGTCTCTACTGCAATGCCCTCTGGTGAGCCTCAAGCTATAATGAAAGAAAGAACAGTGGAGGGTTAGGTTGAAGAAGAAAGATCACCAACAGAGACAATAGACCAGTTCCTTGAAAGTTCAAATGAGAAAAGAAAAGGGGTAGCCAAGCCTAATGAAGGGGCCAAGAAGAAGGGAAAGGCAGTCAAGAAAACTCTGTCCAAAAAGAAGCCTACACCCAAGCCCAAAAAGAAGCCAGCTCCTAAGAAGAAGCCCCAGAAAGGAAGAAGGAAATCAGGTCTGAGGAATCTGAGGGAGAAACCACAACATAATTCATAATCTCTCCTAGGCCTACAAAGATAACTACAAGAAGCATGGCCAAGTCTAAGGTAAAGTAAGTAGTAGTAGTAAAGGTAGCAGAGAAATAAATAGAAAAGGAAGTGCCTCAGCTGATGAAGAGGAATACAGGTCCCAAGCTGCCAAGAGGTCCAGTTCAGAAAAAGAGAAGGGCAGCTCAAGTTGTGCAGGAGTCTTCCGGGTCTGAGAGGACCATATCAGATAGAGCCTTATCTCCTTCCAGTGAACCCCTTGAAGAATCATCCCCAGAACTTCAAGCCTCCAGCAAATCTTCCCATTTTTATGTTTTTACAACTTTCATATCTGTATATGTTATGATTCTGCACATGTACTTGTTATCTACATATATCTGCTTCATGTTTGATTTACTATATACTACATTATGAATTTATGAAACATCTGGATAAGTTGTCTTGCTCATCTCATGATCTCTTGAAAATTTTCAAAATATCTTGACAACTAAGCTAAGTATGTTTTGTCATCATCAAAGGAGGAGAATGTTAAATCTCAAAATTTTGATGATAACTAAACATGACTTAGGCTTAGGATATAGAAATTATGGACTTATTAAGATAGAAAAAAAATTTAAGTCAAATTTTAAAATTATAAGAACAACAATAGATAGCTTGCAGAGACCATCGATTGAACCCATGTGTTAGCAATCGATGAAATATCAATTGCTTATCAATTTCCTATGATCAATCGATAGACAATTAGTTCAATCGTTTACTCACTACACCAATCGAGTAAACCAAGGTGAGTACAATCGATTAAGAACATAGCCATTGATCGATCATCAACAATCTAAAAGCAATCGATTGTTACTCAAGTTTAAAGAAAGTGGAAGCCATCGATAGAAGAATAGTTAATCAATTGACCTTTACTAATCGATGGGAAACCTGAGCCATCATTGTTGTACTTATATTTTGATCGATAAACTGACAAATTCATCAAGTATTGTAGGGCAATCTGAAAGCCATCGATTGACGTCTGAAGAGATCAATCGATTGATAACTTACCATCGATTGCTAAACTCAAGATTTCAAAAATAAATTACCTCTCTTATGCTTCACTTACTTTATATTTGGGAAGTTTTCCCTTGTCTATTTCAGGAAGTTTATGTTAGACACAGAAGCCAAGCTAAACCTCTCAGACATCGTGGCTCAAGAAGTCGTTACACTGAACAAAGGCAAAATCCAGAAAGAGAGAAAGAGAGAAGCAGTTTCATACAATGCATAGTCATCTTGGAGCATTAAATGCAACGGATAAATTCACTCTAACATTCTGATCCTTCTCACACAATGGCAATTCCAAATCAACTCAGAAGCTGCAACGTGCAAAATTTCTCACTAGTGAAACCTAACCTGGTTGGAAAACTGGATGTAGGTCAAGAGTTGGACCGATCCAGTAGAAATTCAATGTTCTAGATTGTTTCCAGTTTCAAATTTTTAAGATACACAATTTAACCCCTTCTTGTATATTTTCCTGCCATTTTCAATATTTATGTCCAGAAACACACATGTATTTAACTTGTTAAGCCAACACATGTCTCGTGTTCTCATAATCATGCGAATATTTATATTATTCCAGCAAGAATGCATAGGTATTGTATCTTAAATGGTTAATATGCCTTTGTCCAATCACTTTAGAACAAGTGGATTTAAAAGTGTTAATAATACCATAGTAAGAGTTTGTTAGAAGATAGATAATACTCCCTCAGAATATTAAATATATTTAGCAAATCTAAAATTCGAATAAGCAATACAAGTTCATTCAATCTCAATAACACCTATTATTTGTCTTTCACTCATTACATCAAACACCTTGTAGGCACTTAGGATTAACTCATAAAACAAGCATCCCAATTTATAAACTACACACAGCAAAAAGATAAATATGCCTTTAGGTACCAATGAACTGTCTTCCTATTGCTAAAGATAAATTTTCTTACCAACACTAATTTTAATTCCTTCTTATGTCAACTAGCATCCTAACTCCTTTCATTTCCCTAAATCAGAGGCAATCCATTTGGAAACAAAACAGTTTGGGCCGAGCACACACACATGACAGATCATGAAAAGAAAAAGAAAAAACACAATCCCATAGCAGCAGCAGACAAACAAAGAGTAGAAAAGAACACCTCCAAGCCACTGTTCTAGCATCAATAAGGAAAAAAAGCAGAGAGACAAGGCTCAGCCCTTACTAACCCCATATGATTGATTTAACCTTTTCCTTATTCCTTGGGGTTAAAATCACAATAATTACCAAGGATTGTGTAAAGTGGCACAATCCCGGATCGTTTCACTTGAGGAGTCCTTCTAAACAACCTAAGCTAACTAAATGCAATTAAAACAATAAAAAGGTACGGGGGTTTTGGTTTGAAGATTCATTTACTAAAGCTATTAACAAAAGCAGTTACTTGTTTTTGGTGTTTTAGATTAATAAGTGAAAAGTGAAAAGAGTTTGGATTGGGGGTGATTTTATAAAATGGGCTTTGGTAGTGCTTTGGTGACTCAAACGCTTCTTTCAAAATGATAAGTGGGAGTTTAATTTACCAAGTCTAATTGAAAAATCCCCAAGCAACCACTAGGGCTCCACTAGCCCTAATTAATGACTAATCTAGCAATCACTCTCATAGCCATCACTTAGGGTTAGTGTGAAGATCCATTTGGTTTGTGAAATGCCTTGAAACAAATGCAATTTAACTCTCATGAAGTGCAATCACATCATCATGCATGGAAGAAATTGACTATAACCACTAGCAACCACAAATGGCTAAAACCAAGAATACAACCACAAGTAGATAGGAAATTGTATCTCAATCACATTCAATTCAAAGCATACACAATATAGTTCACAAACATAGATAGCAACCACATATCCCAAGTCTTAAATCCAAATACAAGACCAATACAAAAGAGTATAAGCCAAATACAAAGGAAATAAGAAATTGTAAACTAGAAACTCCCCTATGTTGGTCCATGAAGCTAGAGCCACCTTCACACCACCAAAGCACCAAGAACTTAGCCTCTCATGTCTTCAAACTCGTGCCCAAGAGGACTGATTTAACCTTTTCCTTACGCCTTGGGGTTAAAATCACAATAATTACCAAGGATTGTGTAAAGTGGCACAATCAAGGATCGTTTCACTTGAGGAGTCCTTCTAAACAACCTAAGCTAACTAAATGCAATTAAAACAATAAAAAGGTCTGGGGGGTTTTGGTTTGAAGATTCATTTACTAAAGCTATTAACAAAAGCAATTACTTGTTTTTGGTGTTTTAGATTAATAAGTGAAAAGTGAAAAGAGTTTGGATTAGGGGTGATTTTATAAAATGGGCTTTGGTAGTGCTTTGGTGACTCAAACGCTTCTTTGAAAATAATAAGTGGGAGTTTAATTTACCAAGTCTAATTGAGAAATCCCCAAGCAACCACTAGGGGTCCACTAGCCCTAATTAATGACTAATCTAGCAACCACTTTCATAGCCATTACTTAGGGTTAGTGTTAAGATCCACTTGGTTTGTGAAATGCCTTGAAACAAATGCAATTTAACTCTCATGAAGTGCAACCACAACATCCATGCATGGAAGAAATTGACTATAACCACTAGCAACCACTAAAATGGCTACAACCAAGAATACAACCACAAGTAGATAGGAGATTATATCTCAATCACATTCAATTCAAAGCATACACAATATAGTTCACAAACATAGATAGCAACCACATATCCCAAGTCTTAAATCCAAATACAAGACCAATACAAAAGAGTATAAGCCAAATACAAAGGAAGTAAGAAATTGTAAACTAGAAACTCCCCTATGTTGGTCCATGAAGCTAGAGCCACCTCCACACCACCAAAGCACCGAGAACTTAGCCTCTCATGTCCTCAAATTCGTGCCCAAGAGAGCCCATAACAGCTGCCTCCATGGAAGAAGAAGATTGAAGATGCAATGGGGTGGAAATGGAAGGTACAGGGATGAAGAACAAGAAAATCAGCAAGAATGGGGGTGAAAATGAGTGGAATGGATGGAAATTTGAGTGGGAAGGATGGAAAATGATGGAACCCTAGAGGAACTGAGGTATTTTCGACTTTGGAGGCTTATGGACAGGATTTTCGGGTGTTAGAAACTATTTATAATCCCTCAGAGACCCTAAAATCGCGTCAGATTTCGCAGATACTGGGCACTTCGCCGTGGGCTCGCCGCGGCGAGAGCCACGGTGAGCTACCACTCATTCTGGAACTTGCTGGGGAGTTCGCCGTGAGTTCGCCGCGGCGAGACCCACGGCGAGCTCACGTTGCTTCTGCCTCCCTGGTCTTTCTCGCCGCCAGTTCGCCGCGGCTGACGCCGCGGCGAAGTCTCTTCGCTTCCTTCTTCTTCCCCGTCCAGAATTCTTCGCTGCAACTTGTCTCCTTAATTTGGGCATGTTTCTTCTATGACCTACAAATAAAATCAAGCCAGAGGTAGCATCAAATGTTCTTGAAAATGGGTTAAACAATAATTTATGCTAATTATGCCCAAATTGCCCTTGACTAGAACAAATTCCAACAAAGTGTGCAAAAGTCAGAAATTACTCTAATTAGGTACAATTACCCCAAGAACATGCAATGATCCAATGATTTTACCAATGAAAGGTGTATAAAAATATGGTGCAATCAAGGACCCATGATGATAGCTTCCATGAATGAAGAAGATAGAAGGAAATGTGGAGTGGAAATGGAAGGTGGAAGGAGAAAGAACAAGAAAATCAGCAATAATGGAGGTGGAAATGAGTGGGGGTGAGAGGATTTGAATGAGGAATGAAGAAGAACAAGAGGAACCCTAGGAGAGGGCTGGTTTTCGGACCTGAGGAAGCTTGGAGAGAGGATTTTCGGGTGTTAGAAACTATTTATAATCCCTCAAGAACCCTAAAATCGCGTCAGATTTCGCAGATACTGGGCACTTCGCCGTGGGCTCGCCACGGCGAGAGCCACGGCGAGCTACCACTCATTCTGGAATTTGCTGGGGAGTTCGCTGTGAGTTCGCCGCGGCGAAACCCACGGCGAGCTCACGTTGCTTCTGCCTCCCTGGTCTTTCTCGCCGCCAGTTGGCCGCGGCTAACACCGCGGCGAGGGGACATTGATTCTGTTTCTCTCTTCGCTTCTTTCTTCTGCTCCGTCCCGAATTCTTCGCTGCAATTTGGCTCCTTAATTTGGGCATGCTTCTTCTATGATCTACAAGTAAAATCAAGCCAGAGGTAGCATCAAATGTTCTTGAAAATAGGTTAACAATAATTTATGCTAATTATGCCCAAATTGCCCTTGACTAGAATAAATTCCAACAAAGTGTGCAAAAGTCAGAAATTACCCTAATTAGGTGCAATTACCTCAAGAACATGCAATAATCTACTGATTTTATCAATGAAAAGTGTATAAAAGTATGGTGCAATCATTTCCCCCACACTTAGACCTTTGTACTCCTGGACAAAGGGTACAATGCAAAGAACAATGATTTTAACCAATCAATAATCTCAAGCTAGTATGAATCATGATCAAGAATATGCAAAGGGAGAATTGGCAAAGCAATCGGATAAGCAATGGCAAAGAGGACTCTCAAGATAATAGTGTTTCCCTCTACTCACCTCATGTGGGATCTTTTCACACTTAACTTGCTCAAACAACAATTTGCCATAAGCTTGTAACTACCCTAACATCTCCACACATGCATACAATCACGTATGAATCAAAAGGACTTGTAGGATTGAAATGATGGAAAAGGCAAGATGGATTGCATGTTATGGAAAAGGAAAGGTTGCAATGCAATTGAAAGTCACAATTCAAGAACATAGCACATGAGAGCATAATTTCAACAATAATGATGCCACACCAAGAAATGCCTTATTCTTCAAACCTTCTTTTTCTTCTTCTCTTTTTTTTTTGTATATATATACATCTTTTTTTTTCTTTCTTTTATGCACATTTTCTATTTGATTTTCTTTCTTTCAACATATACATGGCATTAACAACAAACAAAAGTGGCTCAGATTCAATGCTTCATCACAAAATTCACATCAATGCATTACAACCAAGGAATAGCTCAAAATGGGTGAACAATGGAACGTGAAATGTTGTGGGTTTGTGTTTGGGAATATGGGGTGTTGAAATGAATGCCTAAATCATCTTCATGTATGAATGCAATTTAGCTTTGACAAAGAGTAAAGACAAGTTCTAGAAATTGAATGATCAAGCAAGTATACACTCTTGAAAGGAGAATAGGCCCAAAAATCTCACAACAAGGTTAACCTCAATTTCCAATTAAAATCCAATTGCAAGGCCAATTAACACAATGCATATGCTTGAAAATAACTCATCACTAGCTCTTTAAAGGTTGAAAGGATAAAATGCATAATTCTTTGAATTCTTCCCATTGCTCATGAAGCTCATAAATCAAAGGGTAAGGTCCAGTCTTGCTCCATGGTTTTTCAAAAATTGTTGCCACACTAGGTTTTCACAAACCAGTTTTAAAATTGGGTAGAAAAATGCAATTAGGTCCTCCATTGCACTGAATGCGACCCTCCGTTGCAACAAAAGACTAAGGAGCACAATCTACCTTGATTTTGAAAAATTTTGACACAGAATTTTAAAAATTACCTCTAATGTGGCATAAACATGATAAAACCAATAGATCAAGCAACAAGACTACCTAGTACCCTCCCCCACACTTGAAATTGGCATTGTCCTCAATGGCATAGGGTATTTTATTGAATGAAAAAGTCCAAATTTTCTACTTTCTACTAGGATGCTCCCTCCCTCACACTTGTTCAATGCAATGACAGTAAAATATCAACCAGTCAGCCCAGAATGCATGAAAGTAAACAAGATAAGGAGAAGAAGCAACCTGGCCTCAAGGAGGCTTGGCAACCGGTTCATGGTAGAGCTTGAGGAGATGCCCATTCGAAACGAATTCCTTCCCGGTTTCCTCTTCAATGAGCTCCACCATCCCATACTTGTGGACCTTCGTTACTTTGTACGGCCCGAACCAATTGGATGTGAGCTTCCCATGACCATGGCGGAAGCGGGCTTGGTACATAAGGACTCGGTCACCAACGTTGAAGCTACAGTTGAAGATCTTACCATCATGGATCAACTTGGTCTTTTCCTTGTGGAGCCTTGAGCTCTCATATGCCTTGAGCCTTGCTGATAGAGGAGACCATATGCTCTGGCGCACAAAGAGAAAGATGAGAAGACGGGAGGGTCAGGGGCAGTCACTGGAATAAAATATTTTGAGGGTCTGCTTGGATGGAGGGCAAATGGGAGAGGAAAGAAAAGTAAGGAGGAAAATAGGGGGAGGAAGAACATTTTCCCCTGCTTGGTAGGAGAGAAAATGGGGGAGGAAGGAAAAGTGTAAGGGAAAATAAGGTGGGCCCCATAGCCCATTTTCCTCCCAAATTTTCTCTCCACAAGTGGAGAGATTTGGGGAAGGAAACTCGTTGCCCATATTTGCCCCTATGGCCCCACTCACAAATCAAAGTGGCTCTGTTTTTTTTCAATCAAACCAATGCCTCTTTTTTTTCTTTTTTTCTTTTTTTTCAAACGATATCACTTCTTTTTTTCCCCTCCAAATCAATGCGTCAGTCCCACGCCCCATTTTCCCCCCAATTTTTTTTCCTTCCCCATTTTCCTTCCCATCCAAGTAAGAGAAAACTTATTTCCACCACCCATTTTCCTCCTTAGTTTTCTTTCCTCCCCCATTTTCCTCCCATCCAAGCAGACCCTGAGTTCGACGGGAAAGAAGAACAAGGTTAGGGAAAAATCTGATTCCCTATTTGATAGTTTGTTTAGATGGATATATAAATATATATATATATTAAAGGGAGAATTGCACATAGGTCCCAAGCAAGAGAATTAATTTCAGACAGGTCCATTAACAACTTCTTCACTTGTTAACCAAAGCTATTGCAGTTGTTAATAGTTGTTATTAACAACTCTTTGGGACCTCTCTGAAATTAATTCTCTTACTTGGGATCTATATGCAATTGTCCCTATATTTTAAACTTTATAATTGGAAAAAAAATTATTCCTTTGACACAAAAGACCCTATCCCAAAACCTCTTATTTAACAACATATGTAATTTCCACTTATCCTCGAGTTCCTTCTCTTGCTTTACCAACAAGATTTAAATATATATACAACACAAAAAAGATGACAAGCTAATTATAATCCTAAAATTTGTATTTTCGTATTTATATCACAATTATCTTATAATTATTTCACGACATATTTTTTTTTGATAACATAAGCACACACCCTAACTAGGTACTAATTAACATCCACAGCAAGAAGCTGCATAATACAATCTAGGGGAAACTGAAAGAAAACAAGACCCTCAGCCCTCGTTAGTGCCTTTCTCGCCAATTGATCTACAAATCTGCTTTTTCATGACATATTGAATATATGTCAATATTTAATTTTTATTACTATTTGACAAATCTCTGATTTGTAATGCTTTTATATGCTTAGCAATTAACATGATTAAGATGCAAGCTTGGTCTAATAATGTCTAATTTAATGTCTCAAGCTCTCAAGTGAAATGAGTGTAAAATTAGGATTAATTAGCCAAAATTGTAGGTTAATTGCATTGATTAATTTATAGGGCTATTTGATCATGGTTTTGTCTTATTTTTACTTATAGGGTCGTGCAAGCACCAAAGATCGGATTTCAGGCGAAGAAGAAAGGCTAAAGTTTGTCGTGGCGAGCCAGTGGCGAGGTCACGGCGAGCCAAGCCAAAGGCTTTTCAAAGGGGAAAAATCATTTGAAGTTCGCATGGTGAGCTCATGGCGAGGTCACGGTGAGTTCATGGCTATCTCATGGCGAGAAAACCTCTGAAGTGGCAGAAAAAAAGGTTGCTTGGCCAAAAAGGTCCAGAGACATTGTTAGCGTGACGGCGAGCGAAACACTATGCAGAATTTCAGTTCACGTTTTTGGGCTTCTAACTCAAATCCAACTCAATACCCACTCTTAGACCCAACTTAGGGGACATATAAAAGGTAAAACAAAACCCTAGAAGTTAGATTTGGTTTACCATACACACACCCAAACCCTAGCTCTCTCATCCTCTCATCCCCACCTTCATCTTTCTCACTTTCTTTCCTTCCACCCATGGCTTCCACACCTTCCTTCCTTGTTGCTGGTTCTTCCATGAAGAGTAGCAACTAGGCTCCACCATTCTTGGTGGTGGGAGCCAAGGGATGAGCTTGAAGCTTGAATAAGGGAGTTTTACTAGTTCTAATCCTTCTTCCATTTGTTATGTTTATGCTTTTCTAGGGTTCTAGAGGTATATTTGTGGCATTTGGTTGTGTGCTTAATTTCTGAATTTTGTAATGGTATTAGAAACTATGTTTATGTCATTTCCTTCTTGTTCAAATACTTGACATTGCTATGTATTAACTTGGAGTTTAATGAAATTTATGGGTTCATAGTTTTATTATTCTCTTTGTGAAAATTATGTGCTAATGCAAGGTGGCTTGGTTAGTGGATTAAGGATGTTAAGTTATTTTCTTGAGGGAGATAGCATAAGAAGTAGTTGATTGTGTTGAGACATTGGGCAAAACACTCTTTAAGCCATAATTTATTCTATGGGTGGCCATCAATGAATTGGGGTTTGGAGAGAAATTTAAAGCAATTGTGGATGGCCCAAATTGTGGATTTAAAGTCTTGCATAATTAATTATTTCTTGATTTTGAACTTAATCAACTTAGGATAAATTAATTAATGTAGATCTGAACCTTTCCTAATACGCCTTGGGGTTCAAATGCAAAATTTAATTAACCAACGATTGCACAAGTGGTGTTTTCCCGGATCGTCTCTCAAGGAACCTAATGAACTAACCTAGGAAACTAAATGCATGAAAAGCTATAAAGTTGGGGTTTTTGAGATTTTAATTAAGGAAACTAAACTAAATTCTTTTTGGGAGTTTTGTTATTAAAGAAAGCAATTAAAATGGATTTGTGAAAACTATTGAGATGAACATGGGTCTCTTGATGAATCGGGCAACCTTCCCAGCTTCTAAAATGATATGGGAGTTTTTAAACCAAGTTCTGATGCAAAACCTAAGGCAATCGCTCTTAGTCCAATTAACCTACTTAATCAACTAACGTGGCGCATCGCTCATTCAATTAATTAAATAGGCAATCGTTAAGTTTCAACTTGGTAGTGAAGATTCGTGATAAACATGCAAGGAGACTCTTGTTAGAAGTAAATCGAACCATCTAACGTTGGACCTAGTGTCTAAACACACATACAATCGCACATGCATTCAACATATTCTAGAAATCCAAAGGGAATATAAATGAAGCATATCCATTGCATAATATCAAGAAAACAACACTTAGGTCATACATATAAAAGAAATCTCTTAATTACATGCATGACCATTTAAACAAAAGATCAAACAATGAAGCACACTTGTTCCAAGACCCATTACATATAACAAGAGGGATTGAAATAAATAATAAGACTTAGACAAGAGAAACTAAATAACTCCCCATTAGAAATGTTGAAGCTCCGGTTGTCGTCCTTCATCAAGATCCCCACGAAGAACTTAGCCACTCATGCTCTTGAACACAATCGAATCGATTTTGGAATTGGAAGCCATGAGAGTGTAGTGGAAGATGATTTTCATGCAATGTGGAGATGAGAGGAGAGGAGGATGAAAATTTGAGAGAAGAGTGAGAGAGAAGCATAAATTTTCGTTGGTTTCCTATATATAACACAAGAGGCAACCCAAAAACCTTCCTAATTGGCCTAGGTGTCCTATTCTTACTAGGATTAACAAATAGGAAAGGTTTGGGGAAAGAATTAAGAGAGAATGAGTGGCACAAGAAACCACTCAAAAACTATCCAAGATGGCCTCCGGTTGCCTAATTTGGCCTCCCATAACATATAGGAAAGATTTGGGGAAGACCCAAGTACTCTCTCTCAAGAAATCTAGCCAAAATAGGAAGTTGTGATTAGAATAATCAATTAGGAAACTTCTTATCCTCAATCAAGCCTGGGGTTGCCTATTCTTGTAGAAATAACAAAAAGGAAATATTTTAGGCAAACCCAATCAACCAATCCAATAGGAAATTTCCTATTTTGCAAAAGTTCCCTTTTTTGTAGAAGTTTCTTATTTTGTCTTCTTCTTGCTTTGACCTTAATTCTTTGCACCTACAATTGAAATTTTAAGCGCATGTGAAGTATTTCAAGTCCATAAAAAATAAATGCATGAGTTAAATGCCTAATTTGCTCAAATTATAATGAAAATGCAATTAACTCTCTAATCTTGGACCCTAAGTATAAAAGTGCCTAAATCCCCATTTAATAGCCTAGAACAAATGCTAATTTCCTATAATTAGTGGATAAAAATATGTAATAATCAAGTGAAATCATTCCCCCACACTTAGACCTTTGTACTCCTGGACAAAGCATAGACTCACAATGATAAAGGCCTAAGATAATCAATAATTTCAAATTGGAACAAATTATACTCAAGATATGGAAAGGAAAAACTAGCGATGCAATTAATAAACGAATAGCAACAAGTGAGCACTCTCACGAATATCAAATTGTCTCACACAGCCTCACCATATGGGTCATTTACTCTCTTCTTGCTCAATATGCAACTTATCATATGCTTGCAACAATTCTCAATCTCCACTAGGTTAGCACACACACAAAGAATCAAGAGGACTTGGGATTATGGTAATGGAAAGATGTAATCCATGAGTAAGAACTAAACCACTTACAAGCATCCTTATTATTTTTTTTTTCTTTTTCCTTTTTTTTCTTTCTTTTTTTTTTCATCTTGAGCTGTTGTAGATCCCCTTTTGACCGGACTTTGCACATGGGTAATGCAACGCCGGTTACTCAGTTACTCCAACAAAACACCAAGAGACCTTTGGTCCAACTCATAACCCTCTTAGACTTGACCGTTTGACGTGAGTGCCAACATTGGTGATGAAGTGCTCCCGGTTACTAAGTCAAGTTTAGAAGGCCAGCGAAATTGTGCAATTATAGAAATTAAAACCTGGATGCAATTTCATAGATATGTTCTACTCATGAAAGACATCAGTTGGAAGTGAAAAGGATGGATATATGGATGTATGGATTGAATGCCTCCATCATATTCATCATGTATGACTAGACAGTTTCGACTAGGAATTGAGACAAGTTCTAGAAGTCAACATATTAGAAACAAGTATTCACTCAAAATTATTATTTGGCCAAAAATAACCTCACAGCAAGGATAAATTCACAATTTACCATTCAATAATCAATTGACACAGCAATTTTCACCATACATATCCTAGGCATTTCTCATACCCAACTTATGAAAATTGAAAAACAAAGGCCAACAACATTGCAAAATCTATCCAAGGTCCAAGATAACAAATAACCTAAGATAGGTCTCTTCTTGCACAAGTTTTCAAAAAGTGGGGTGAACTAGGTTTTCATAAAAACACTTTGAAAAGCACTTGAATTCATTCTTAACAAGCCCACTATGACAAATGCGATCCTTTGTACACAATAGACAAGTCAAGATCAACTTCAAGTCAAAAATTAAAAAAAAAATAGTCCAAAAACAGTCAAAGTTCACCCAAAACCACAAATTATGGGAAATCAGGCAAGGAAACCTCAAAATACGCATCTACCCCCCCCCCCCACACTTAAATCAAACATTGCCCTCAATGTTCAAAATATCAAATACCAAGGAGGAACAACATCTGAAAGTATAGGCAACCATCAACAAAAATATGGGGAACTAAAAAGAAACGAAAACAAAAACAAAGCAAAAATACTACTATCCTACTGGTAAACCCCATTCCCCCACACTTAAACTACACACCACATTCAGTCAAAACAGCATCTAAACAATTATGCAGTGTAAAGTACATGAGTAAAGGAAGGGACAACCTGGCCTCAAGGAGGCTTTATTACAGTACCATGGTAGACCTTAAGGAGATGACCATTAGCTTGGAAAGTATTACCAGTCTCCTCATCCACAAGGTCTATCATACCATATGGATTAACCTTAGTCACACGATAAGGCCCGAACCAGTTTGATTTCAGCTTACTACGACCGTGGCGATAACGGGCGTGGTACATGAGAACTAGGTCACCAACTTAAAAGCTCTTATTAACCAAATTTCGATCATGAAAAAGTTTGGTTTTAGCTTTGTAGATCCTCAAGCTTTCTTAAGCATTAAGTCGCAACTCATCTAGCTCTTGAATGTGTAGAGCTCTTTCTTTGCCAGCTACATCCATCTCCATGTTGCACAATGTCACTGCCCAGTAGGACTTATGCTCAACCTCTACTGGAAGATGACAACCCTTACCATACACCAACTGGTAAGGTGACATTCCTATGGGTGTCTTGAATGCAGTGCGATAGGCCCAAAGTGCCTCATTAAGTCGCTAACTCCAATTACTCCTACTCGGCTTCATAATCTTCTCAAGTATCTTCTTTACCTCACGATTTGACACTTCAGCCTGACCATTCGTTTGTGGGTGGTAGGGACTAGAGACTCTATGGGCAACCCCATATTTAGCAAGCAAGCTATTGAGAAGCTTGTTGCAAAAGTGGGTGCCTCTATCACTGATTCGGGCCTTAGGAACTCTAAACCTACTAAAAATGTTACTTTTCAAAAATTTAGACACAGTTGGAGCATCATCATTCCGGGTAGGAATAGCCTCAACCCACCTAGAAAGGTAGTCAACGGCTAGCAATATATAAGTAAAACCTCTAGAAGGTGGAAAAGGACCCATAAAATCTATACCCCATACATCAAATGGCTCACAAAACAGAATAGGTTTTTGAGCTAATTCATCTCTCTTACTCATACCCCTCCCAAAACGCTGACATACATCACATGACCTAACAAAATCATAAGCATCTTTAAAAATGGAAGGCCAATAAAAACCAGACTCTAAAATTTTTCTAGCGGTTTTCTGTGAGCTATAGTGCCCACCACATACAACTGAATGGCAAGAAGTGATCATCGGAGTAAATTCATCATCGGGGACACATCTCCTAATCACTTGGTCCTGACAAATCCTCTAAAGGATAGGATCATCCCATATGTAGTGTTGAGACTCCTGCTTCAGCTTCTGGCCCTGAAAATAAGACATATCACCAGGAGTGAGTCCGCACACCAAATAATTAACAATAGCAGCAAACCATGGTGTATCAATAGAAATAGCACAAAGAGAGGAATCAGGAAAATCATCACAAGTCAAATCAGAACAATCAACTCCCCTTGTGTTTTCTGGAAGGCTGCTCAAGTGATCTGCTACAAGGTTAGCACTACCGGCCCTATCCTTGATCTGAAGGCGAAATTCCTGAAGTAGCAGTATCCAACGGAGCAATCTTGGCTTAGAATGTGTCTTGGTTAAGAGAAATTTCACAGCTGCATGATCAGTATAAACCACAACAGGAGAATGCAACAGATATTGCCTAAACTTATCTAGGGCAAAACCAATGGCATACAACTCTTTCTCAGTAGTAGTATAATTTCTCTGTGCAGTATCCAAAGTTTTAGAGGCATATACAAACACATGTGGTTGTTTATCACTTCGTTGGCCCAACATAGCACCAACTACAAAGTTAGATGCATCACATGCCAACTCAAAGGGTAAAGACCAATCTGGAGCAGAAAGTATAGGTGGTTCAAGCAACTTATTTTTCAAAGTATCAAATGCAAGTACACAATCATTATCAAAAACAAAATCAACATCTTTTTGTAACAATTAAGAGAGGGGTAAGGCTATCTTAGAGAAATCCTTGATGAAGCGCCTATAAAAGCCCACATGTCCCAAGAAAGATCGAAGATCTTTTAAGCATGTGGGATAAGGCAAGGTCGCTATCACCTCAGTCTTAGCCTTGTCAACTTCAATACCATGACTAGATACAAGGTGTCCAAACACAATACCATGAGAAACCATAAAATGACACTTTTCATAATTTAAGACCAAATTTTTCTGGACACATCTAGCAAGTACCCTCTCTAAACTCTCTAGGCACGTATGGAATGAATCTCCATAGACTGTGAAGTCATCCATAAATACTTCCATGCAATCATTGAGCATATCAGCAAAAATGCTCATCATGCATCTCTGGAATGTGCCTGGCGCATTACACAGCCAAAAAGGCATGTGCCTATATGCAAACGTACCAAATGGACAAGTAAAAGTGGTTTTATCTTGGTCCTTGGGCGCTAAGGGAATCTGAAAGTACCTAGAATAACCATCCAGGAAGCAGTAATGACTGTGACCCGCCAACCGTTCTAACATCTGATCGATGAATGGAAGGGGAAAGTGGTTTTTTCTAGTGGCATAATTCAGTTTCCTATAATCAATGCACACACACCAACTGTTTTGCACTCTCGTGGGAATAAGTTCATCATTTTCATTTTTAACAACGGTGATCCCAGACTTCTTAGGTACCACCTGTACTGGTGAAACCCACTCGCTATCCAAAATCGGATAAATTATGCTAGCACTAAGGAGTTTGGTAACTTCCTTTTTGACAACATCTAAAATGAGTGGATTCAACCGTCGCTGCGGTTGCCTAAGAGGCCTAGCATTATCCTGTAATAAAATACGATGAGTGCAAACAGTTGGGTTTATACCCGGAATATCTGCCAATGTCTAGCCAATAGCCTTTTTATACTTTTTCAAAACATTCAACAATTGTGCTTCCTCGCTTGCCATCAAATCACTAAAGATTATCACAGGCAGCGTATCATCAAAAGAAAGAAAAGCATACTTCAAATTACTAGGTAAAGGCTTAAGTTCAAGAGAAGGGGGTTCAACAATAGAAGGAACAAGGGAAGGCAAAACAACAGGCATAGAGAAACTTCCCTTTGTTGACCCACCTACACGGCTAGGACTAGGCTCAACAGCACTTACCACTTGACCATTGGTCTTCCTAAGTGTTGAACCAACCACTAGTTGGTCTATCGCAGTAACTGCCTTGGGGAAAGCATCATGCACACTCAAATGTAGTATCCGGGTAGCCGAATCAATCGCTGGTTGACTACTTACAGCGACTGCCTCGGTTTTTCCTCCACTCCGCACACCTGAATGACTTTGCATAACAAGATCATTTAAAAAGCGTAAGGTATGTAAGGAGATTCTAGGTCTAGAAAGTAAATCAATAGAAGAAGGGAAAGAAAGTGGCCCTGAAACCACATGAGAAGTAGGCCCGATGGGAGCAGTGAGAGTCATCGTGGCTGGATTGAGGGTTATCCCCTGCAAGCTCACATCATTGTTTTCCAGCTCAAACTACGCTTCCCGAACATTCTTGGTACCTACAGCACTAAACAAACTGCCAGACTCCACAGAACAGTCCTCACTCAACAAAGAGAGGTTAGTGGAACTCATGTCACAAATGGAATCATCAAGCACAGAGACATCCCTACTAATAGACAGCAAACTATCAAGCATAAGGGGCTCAAGATCATTCACATCACTACTTAAAGATGAGAGAGAGAACACAGAAGGCAGTGAAGAGAAATAAGAGTCATAAGCATCTAGGTCAGAAATATAATCATATGAATGCAAACCTAACTCATGCTCTTCTATGGCATCCTCAACAGCAATATCAAGCACACTAACATCAAGCAAAGAATAGTCCTCATAAGGGTGTCGCATGGTCTCATACATGTTAAAGCTAATTCTATGATCTCCTACTTCCATAGTTATCAAACCATTTCTCATATCAATTACAGAACCAGCGGTCAACATGAATGGCCTACCAAGAATGATAGTTGACTCACTCGACTCACTAAAAGTGTCTAAAACATAAAAATCAGCAGGAAAGACCAAATCCTTAACTTTAACAAGTATGTCCTCAAGAATGCCTTGTGGATATCGGAGTGTGCGATAGGCTAATTGTAAAATAACACTAGTCTTTTTCAAACCGATGATGCCTAAAGTAGAGAAAATCGCACTAGGCATCACATTTATAGCCGCTCCTAGATCCAACAATGCATTATTGACTGTCAAGTTCCCTATAGTGCATGGAATCATGAAAGATCCAGGGTCCTTGCATTTAACTGGCAACTGAGGTTTAAATAAAGCAGACACACTAGGATTCAATTGAATGCGCTCATTAGGTCTAAACTTTCTCTTGTTAGTGCACAGTTCTTTCAAGAATTTACAATAACTAGGCATGGATTTGACAAGCTGAAAGAATGGGACATTAACATGTAACTTTCCAAACAAATCAAGCATCTCTTTTTTCAGTTTGATAATCTAATCTCTTCCTACTCTTAATGAAAGCATGTGGAAAGTGAAGTTTAGAAAGTGTTACCTCCCTAGCCGGAGACTTGGCTAGATCATTGCTTGAACTCTACTCTCCATGCTCATGTATGCTCGGAAGCTTTGATCTTTTAAGAGATGTGGGCACCTCAGGAACCTCCTCAGCAGCGGGCTCCTTCTTGGTAGTTCTGCGCCTCTCAAGTAGCTCCCTCTCCTTGGCACTCTCAGATGCCCCCAAATTCAAAGGGCTCAAAGGAGGACTATCAGCAACGATCTCCTCATCAACAGGTTCCTCATCCTCTATAACAGTCTCAAATTGCACCCTTTTCGTTGGATGAACGTGATCAAATGTTTTCCCACTTCTCAAATTTATAGCATTGAGGGCTTTTGGATTCATTACAGTATTAGAGGGAATAGAACCACTGAATTGTGCCTGCAGCTCACTAAGAGAATTAGACAATTTTGTAACTTATTCCTTTATGTTAGAATTCTTTGTCTCAATCTGCTGGAATCTAGCTTCACTCTTGTCCAACTTAGAATTAATAGCTTTGAACATCTTAGCCACTTCATCAAACTTGTCTGGCTTATGAGGGACTATCTGGTTAGGAACTTCACCTTGGCCTAGGCAATTGAATGGCCTAGGTGCATCACCATCCTGCCTCCACTAGAACTTAGGGTTTTGACGCCAACCCTCATTATAAGTATTGGAATATGGATCCCAACGTGGATTTCCACCTCCCTGGCGTCCTTGGAACATGGCATTGCAATCCTCATACCGGGAGGGACAATTACAAGATACATGCATAGCAGATCCACAAACATCACAAGAGGGGGCTACAAGTTCATTACCTGCCACGTGGCCTGAAGAAGAAGAAGGAACAGAGACACGGTCCAAAATAGCATTGAGCTTAGATTCAAACTTCTCCATCTGAGGAATGTGGAGAGAAGTGGCCTCAACCTGATCAAGGTCCCGGACAGATCTCTGAGATATACCATGTTGCTGCTTAGCAAGGGCTAGCTTCCTGACTAGGTCCCATCCCTCCTCAACAGTCATATCAATAAAAGAACCACCACCAGCAGAATTCAGCTTGTCTTGCTCTTTCTCACGCAACCCATCATAGAAATTTTGAGTAAGCTGCTCTTCAGGTATTTGATTATGTGGGCAACGCTGTAGAAAATCTTGGAATCTAGACCAATAGTCATAAAGGGACTCATTAGCATCTTGCACAATGCCATTGATCTCCTTCCGTCTAGCTGAGGTTTGGGTAGCTGGATAGAACCTCTCAAAGAAGGCATTCTTCAAATTAGCCCAAGAACGTAAGGCTGCAGGTGCAACTCGTGGCAAGATCATGTACCACTCCTTTGCTTTAATTTGCCCTCAAGAGTAAGGTGGAATACCCTCCACATAACATCATCAATATGCGCGCCAGCAGGCAACATAGAACTGTAGAGAATGTATATCTCATCCAAGTGCAAGTGTGGTTCCTCTAATTGCAAACCATTAAACTTGGGTAAGGACTTAATCAATAAACCCTTAATTTCATAACCAGCATTAATATTAGGGAATGCATTCATAAATGGATTATAATCAAAATTTGCAGTAGTGGCATCCCTAATGGTTCTCCTAGCTCCATGTGGTATCCCATCCCCATTACCGTTGTGAACATGCAAACCGTGACCCCCATTTTGGTTCCTAGGTGGCTCTACACCTTGATTTGGTATGTTGGGTATGTCAGGCATTCCAAGCACAACTTGGTTGATTTGGTTGTTGGGTATCTCCATAGCTGGAAGGTCTAAGTCAGACTCGGTGTTATGTTCCTGATCACTAGAGTCGCTACAAGATGTGTCCTCTACAACTACCTCGTGAGTAGAAGCAGTGACTCTATTGGTTCTCCTCAACTGGGTAAGGTGATGCTCAATCTCAGGGTTTTCAGGCAATAAGTCAGACTCACTGGTATTGCTTCTAGTCATACACAAGGAACAGACAGTAAGTGTAGCAATAAACGAAGTCAAATACCAAGTAAGCAATCACAATACACCACAAGATCAAATGGCTAATGAAGATATGAATAATGGGTGAAATTAATACAAACAAACTAAGAATGAAGGAAAATCAAAGAAGAAAACTCAAAAACACAATTATCCTAAAATGTGGAAAAATCCCAGAAAATAACGAAAAATTGGAAAAGTGCTCAAAATGATGGAATTCGGCCAAAATCCACCACACCCAATAGCAATGCTATTGAACTTTCTTAGAATGGCCCAAAACTTTAGGAAACCGAAGCTCATAAATTTCTGGGCGAAACTTTTCGAAAACGACAGCAAGCTCTACTACGGGTGTCAATGAATTTTAAACAATTTCCAATCGATATGCAAGCAAGATAGCATTCAATCCCAACAAAGACAATTCAAATATGATTTAGAATAACACAGCACAAAACAAGAACAATATTTTTTTTTGGATTTTTTTTTAATTTATGATATGCAAGTGTAACCTACAACTAATCTAAGACCTAAATGCAACTATATGAACTAAAACTAACCTAAAATGCTACTAACCCCTTGTCAATAAGAAATTGACACTTAGCTAACCTAGAAGTCAAAAATGACTCCCCGGCAACGGCGTCATTGATCTGAACCTTTCCTAATACGCCTTGGGGTTCAAATGCAAAATTTAATTAACCAAGGATTGCACTAGTGGTGTTTTCCCGAATCGTCTCTCAAGGAGCCTAATGAACTAACCTAGGAAACTAAATGCATGAAAAGCTATAAAGTTGGGGTTTTTGAGATTTTAATTAAGGAAACTAAACTAAATTCTTTTTGGGATTTTTGTTATTAAAGAAAGCAATTAAAATAGATTTGTGAAAACTATTGAGATGAACATGGGTCTCTTGATGAATCGGGCAACCTTCCCAGCTTCTAAAATGATATGGGAGTTTTTAAACCAAGTTCTGATGCAAAACCTAAGACAATCGCTCTTAGTCCAATTAACCTACTTAATCAACTAACGTGGCGCATCGCTCATTCAATTAATTAAATAGGCAATCGTTAAGTTTCAACTTGGTAGTGAAGATTCGTGATAAACATGCAAGGAGACCCTCGTTAGAAGTAAATCGAACCATCTAATGTTGGACCTAGTGTCTAAACACACATACAATCGCACATGCATTCAACATATTCTAGAAATCCAAAGGGAATATAAATGAAGCATATCCATTGCATAATATCAAGAAAACAACACTTAGGTCATACATATAAAAGAAATCTCTTAATTACATGCATGACCATTTAAACAAAAGATCAAACAATGAAGCACACTTGTTCCAAGACCCATTACATATAACAAAAGGGATTGAAATAAATAATAAGACTTAGACAAGAGAAACTAAATAACTCCCCATTAGAAATGTTGAAGCTCCGGTTGCCGTACTTCATCAAGATCCCCACGAAGAACTTAGCCACTCATGCTTGTGAACACGATCGAATCGATTTTGGATTTGGAAGCCATGAGAGTGTAGTGGAAGATGATTTTCATGCAAGGTGGAGATGAGAGGAGAGGAGGATGAAAATTTGAGAGAAGAGTGAGAGAGAAGCATAAATTTTCGTTGGTTTCCTATATATAACACAAGAGGCAACCCAAAAACCTTCCAAATTGGCCTAGGTGCCCTATTCTTACTAGGATTAACAAATAGGAAAGGTTTGGGGAAAGAATTAAGAGAGAATGGGTGATAAATATGCAAATTCGGATTCCCCTCTACATGGCACAAGAAACCACTCAAAAACTATCCAAGATGGCCTCCGGTTGCCTAATTTGGCCTCCCATAACATATAGGAAAGATTTGGGGAAGACCCAAGTACTCTCTCTCAAGAAATCTAGCCAAAATAGGAAGTTGTGATTAGAATAATCAATTAGGAAACTTTTTATCCTCAATCAAGCCTAGGGTTGCCTATTCTTGTAGAAATAACAAAAAGGAAATATTTTAAGCAAACCCAATCAACCAATCCAATAGGAAATTTCCTATTTTGCAAAAGTTCCCTTTTTTGTAGAAGTTTTCTATTTTGTCTTCTTCTTGCTTTGACCTTAATTCTTTGCACCTACAATGGAAATTTTAAGCGCATGTGAAGTATTTCAAGTCCACAAAAAATAAATGCGTGAGTTAAATGCCTAATTTGCTCAAATTATAATGAAAATACAATTAACTCTCTAATCTTGGACCCTAGGTATAAAAGTGCCTAAATTCCCATTTAATAGCCTAGAACAAATGCTAATTTCCTATAATTAGTGGATAAAAATATGTAATAATCAAGTGCAATCAACAGGGTTCCGGCATTAATTAAGTTAGCCTTAGCCTAGCCTAGAGGGGTTCCTCTAGGGTTCTTTAGAAAATCAACTAAAACTCTCTAAAAGCCTTTTGAAGCAATGATTTCCAAAGCTCTCATTCATCAAGAATGATTTTTATCCCATTTTAATCCAAATCTCCCGTTAAATCCAATCTCAATTCTTTCTTGAACATACAACACTTTTCACACAACTTTTATACCCAAAATCAACCCAAAAAAATGCTTTACCCACTTTGTCAAGTTTGCATCTAGCTATTAGGTTATCATTTGCATTTTAGGCTCCTTAAGAGAACGACACTCGAGGGTAGCTCCCACTATCCCCTTGGTCCCTAAAATTCTTGAAGAGAGGGCCCTAGGTGGCACTGCTCCGACATAACCCAAACGGTTTGGTGCTCTTCACTATTTTATTTTTTAAAAATTTTTTCCATTCCATAAATTTCTGGGTTATTACATGATAATATAATCATAGAAGTACTAAGACATTCAAAGTTTTTTAATTTTTACTCCCTCCAATCTTATTTATAAGTTACAATTTAAATATATCTAAAACTTTAACTATAGGAAAATGTTCATTTTATTTTTGGTTGCACATCATTGCTTAATTGTGCATATTTTAATTATATTCCTAGTTAATTTCTTATGTTTTCATGTTTCTCCTATGTAGAAATATTTTGGCACAAAGATTAAGTGATTGTGGCTCCTTCACTAAGCTCTAAGACATTTAATAATGAGAGAGCCATAGGAAAATCATTATCCAATGAAGAAACAAAAAATTTGAAAATAAACATAAGAGCGTTGTGGCCTCTTTTTGAAGCCTAAGCCCTAAACATATAGAAAATAGAATTTTGAGACAGAGAGCAGTAATTAGCATTTAGGCCTTGAATGTTAAAAATAGATATAGAGAAGAGGAGCACCCAGGCACTTAAAACTTGTTGGGCCTAGGCCCTTTGTGCTTCAGCAAAACATTTCTGTTTGGGAAAATTAATTAGGGGTCCCTTGTAGGACACATAATATAGGAGACATCCCATTAAATGCTCAAATTAAAGTAGGGTCCCAAGGGACCTTATTTTTATTATGTTCCAAACCCAAATGACATTTTTACCCTCCTTATAATTGTCTAAATGAAACACTCTCACTCTCATTCATTGTCACTCTCCCTCATAGCAGGTGAAAAAATGATAAGGGTGCTAGGGCTCCAAAGAAATCGGTTATCCCACTTATGTTCCCACATCATCACCGTCGGCCGTCAATAGTCGGTGATTGTAGTGGTCACAGAGCATCTTGCCTTCCATCATCACTGTCATGTTCTCGTCGATAGAGAAGAAGCTTGCCTTTTTGATTTTTCATTGCTTGGTCCAAAAGGGTATGTGAGCCACAAGAATCTAAGTCATTGTCTAAGTGTAAGCTTGCCTTTTTCGTTGCTGCACTTCACTCAATCTGAGACATCTATTGAATAATTTTCGAACTCTCGGATTTGGGATTTGGGATGAGTTTCAAACTCTCGGTGCGAAGGGGGATTTTTTATTTTTCGTTGCTGCATTGTTACGCAATGTTGGATTTTTCTAGTGCTGTGTTAGGTTTAGTTCATTCTCCCCTATGTAGGAGTGATGTAAATTATGGTAGACAGTAATAGAAACATCTGGTTATTTTTCATCTTGAATTTGTGTTCATCTCCATTTTTCATGTTTGGATTTTTGTGTGAGGATGTGCTTCTCTTATCTGATACGTGTGTGCCTAATTGGAAAGAGAGAACAAGCTCGTCAACTGAATATTAACATAATTGATGGTCTTCAAAAATTTTGGAAAAAAACAGAATGGACTTGGCTGTTATATTGTGGAATTTGATTGAAGATATATGTAAATTGGCTCTACTTTTTAGATGGAAAAAGATGTTAGAAGCTAGCATTTGAACTATTTTTAATATTCAACTAAGGAGGCTGAATGATTCATTCCCTAACAACACTTGTAAATTTGAACTTTTTCTTTCAGTAATGTTTAAATGTCTTGGTTTTTAATTGTTGGCTTATCATGCTGCAGCTGGTTTACAATGGTCTTGTGATTGTTCCATTATTACTTTGAATCATGGTAACTCAAATACAATTAGAGGCGGCTATGTGATTTAATTTTGTTATAATTTTTGTCTTCTCTTTTTAGGTTAAGAGAATGGTTAAGGGGACGCAAAGTAAAGACCAATTGAAAATCACTAAGTTTTCACTCTTCACTAAGAAGTTTTATAAGGAAAACCCTGAGAAATACAAATCATTGAAGTCCCGCAATAAAGAGTTGAAGGAGGCATGGGAGAAGTTGCCTGAGAAGACGAAGAAGGCATATAGTGAATAGGCTAGTAAAGTAAGGGTTCGTACTGCTGTTAATATCTTTCCCTTGTTAATATCTACTCTTTGCCTAGAACTGTTTAATGAAGTTGTAACTATGCAATCTGAACTATATATGCTTACTTATGCAGAGGTATTGCTTGATGGAAATAATTCAGATGGTTAAGCTAGAACTTTTAGATCGAATTGATGATAAGGACAGGTGTGTTCATTGGTCAAACGTACACTTTGAGAATGGGAATCGCACAAAAGGGGGGTGAATTGTGCTTCCGAAAATTGAAAACTAATTAATTCAACACAATCTTTATACTGGTTCGGCCAACACTGCCTACGTCCAGTTCTCCAACTCCTCGTTGGGTTCCACTAACCACAGGTTTTACAACACAGGTTCACCTGCCAACCGTTACAGAGTTTTAGAGTCCCTCTAAACACTCCCCCTTACTACCTGTAAGGTTACTACCCTGTTCTCAAAGCACCAAGCTTTATAACAACCTCAAACAATAGAGGATTTCAATAATAAAGTTCACTTAATGAACAGATTATGACAATCACTTAAGTACAGATAAAAATCACTTAGAACAATAAATACATAAATCAGAGAGCAATGAATGTGTTCGTGAATATCCTCGTTTTTCGTCAGTTCTTCATAAATGCTCAAGTTCTGTATTTATATCTCTTCTCAGATTTTACATTGCATTCAAAACTTCATGAGGCCGTTTGAATATGGTTGTTGAGAGCTCATAGCCGTTGGCAATTAATGCAGTTTCTTCATCGAGATTAACTTTCTGCTCTAGCTTCAACTGCTCTTGCATAGGGTGACCTAAGAGAGATGTAGACTTAGCGTTCTGAGCACCTGTACAAACTGTACTTGCATAGCAGCTTTTTCAGTAGCGCTAGCATGCTTTGCTATCGCTAACTGCATACTATAATTCTTGCACTTGAGCTGTTAGCTAAACAAGTATTCATGTAATGCACAACAGATGTTATCGCAAGCTTAGCTCAATGTACTAGCCTATCAGTTTGTCTAAGTTATCACAATGAGCATTCTCCTATCGATAGCTAGATGCGTTATCGCTAGTGACCTTTTGTTGGATATGCTTAGTTTTGATGATGTCAAATATAGAGTTAAATGTAGTAAGCAAAAAGTGTGGATAAAGTGTTTATCTCCTACTATCTATTAGATTATGTTTGCTATATGTTTACTGTGATTGAAAGCATTGCATATATGATCACATAACATGTCCATGGGCTCAGATTGCATTCATAAGAGCATATAACTTAGTCTGGAATGAATTGAGATAAAGAATCATGATGACTAAGTAGAAGTTCTATAGCTAACATGTTACCATAGCTAATGGAATGTGTAGAGCTAGCCTAAGCAAATAAGAATAGATCATATCGCTAGACTCTGTCTCTATCGCTAAGGCCCCTCAGATAACATGAATAAATACTTAAGGGGAAGAATATTAGATCAGTTAACATAGTTAGCTAGCGATAACAGGTTTAGTTATCGATAACAGGATACCTGAAATAACTTAGAATATTCAGATAGCTCAGTATCCTTAAACTAATGAGCAATCAAGTAACTAGTGACAATGGGATTAGCTATTGATAGAAGAATGCTTATTGAGATGACATAGCTAGTACGCTGAACATTGAACTAAAAGAATATGCTAGCGATAATGTTCATATTTATCGATAGAGAATGTTTTATGAAATTCCTTAGCTGATATAATGTCTATCTTTTGAGCTAATGAACTTAACTAGCAATAGATGCTAGCGATAGCATGATTGGCTATCGATAGAGAATGCTTTGAAATTCTTTAGATGATATATTGTCTCTATCTCTTTGAGCTAATGAAATGCACTATCGATAATATCCACTGCATGAATACTTGTTTTAGCTAACAACTTAAGTGCAGGACTCACACTGTCAAGATAGCGATAGCCAAGGGAGCTAGCGCTAATGAAAAAGATGACATGCAAGTATAGTGGTAGGTAGCAGCAGGTTACCGTTACTCATAGTCTCCATCTCTCTTAGCTCATCATCTGCGAGATAAAGTGAAGCAAGAGAAGAAACTTGATTGTCAACGACAAGTTCCACAAGTCTCCAACGGACAGAAAATTATAAGACCCTATATAAAGATCTGAAGACATCTGGAACATGTATGCTCACACGATGCACATACACGAGACGGAACTATGACGAGATGAAAAATAGAGGGCTCTGCATAGACTACACAGAGTCTCAGTTATACACAAGTGAGCCCAGAAATGAAGAGATAATGATGAGTTGAGTGCATTAGAAGATAAGAGCTAGAGCACACATTGTTCAAATCATTAAGCTCCATAATTTGTATTTCATCATTAATCTTCCTGTACTTCAGTGATTATCAAAATCCCTTCTTAGAGAGAAGTATTCTTACATCGTACTCATTCTGTATTTATGAGCGATACTCAAGATTGGGTAATCTTGAGTGGGAAACAGATTGTATCCTTACAGGTTGTAAGGGGGAGCATTTAGAGGGAGTCTAAAACTCGTTAAAAGGTTGGCAGGTGATCCCGTGTTGTAAAACCTGTGGTAAAGGCTTCACAAGTGCCCGGCTAAACTTGTGGGTTGTAAAGGCTTCTCTTGTGCCCTGTTTAAACAAGAGGGTAGTGGAAATCTCAGGTGGAGCCTGAGGACTAGATGTAGGTCAGGGTAGACCGAACCAGGATAAATACTGTTTGCATTATCTCTTCCCTTAACTCTGTTAGTTTCCAGCATATCTACATTATATATCTCTTAGTGCACTTAACAGTTTTGAAATACTCTTAGTGATAAACTGAAAAGGATTTTGAAGATTGCCTTAATTGTGATTTTATAAAAGAGAAGATTTGCAAAGAGTTTAAGTTTTTATCCTATCACCCAATTCACCCCCCTATTGGGTGACAGCCAGCACTAACACCTTTGTTATCGCAAGTTTGTTTAGCTATCTGAGTAACTTATTTCCTCAAGTATTTAGATATCGATAGCTAATCCTGTTATCGATAGCAGCTTATGATATCGCTAACTGATTCCACTAGCTCAAGGACTTGGTTCATTTTTCTGCTAGTTGTTCTTCCTTTCATTTATCCATGTTCTCAATGAACTTCTAGCGATAGGACATTTCTTAGCGATAGTGAAGGACTTAGCGATGGATATAAACTTTGTTATTTCTAAGTCTTCATTTGCTATGGCTCTTTGTCTATTAGCGATAGGGATACACTTAGCGATAGAGATATTTGTTCTAGTGTTCTGCTAAGTTTCCATCTGTTTATAGTTGAACCTTTCATTAGCAATATTTCTTTATTCTAGCGATAGTGATCTGTTACCTATCAGATATTACTTGTTTAATTCAAAGGTAACTTACACTCTATTTACTTATGTTATTTATGGGGCCAGTCCTCATCAAAACTTAAGATTCTAACACACTTACAGGCTGATACGTAAGTATTTTCTTTGTTGGTCATTTTGAATAAGTGTGCTTGCTGTATGCCTAAATATGGTACTATCCTTGCAGGGATTCTTGTGGTGTTCATGTTCTATCATGGTTACAGGGTTGGGATGGTTTGGAGTATGATGGAGGGTACACGATGTCAAAGTATTCCAATGATGATATCTATGAAATTAAGGTTGAATGTCTCTAATGGCTGATAAGCTCCTATATTTCATACAAAATCATCATGTTTTACCCCACACTTGTGAATAATTTTGTGAATAAAATGGTGAAAAGAAAACAAAAGCTAAATGAAAAAGAGGGCAAAGAAAGATCTTTGATTTGGATGAAATTTGGAGCTTAATGATTTTATATATTTGTGTTAATTGTAGAACTCATCAACCCTCTTTCTTTCCTATATAGGAGGAGGCGGACAAGTGAAAGAAACTAAGAAAGAACCAAAGCAACCAAAGAACAGAGAAGCAAAGAACTGAAGCAATGGACCAGAAACATGGTGAGCTCACCGTGAGGTCACCACGGCGAACTCAAGGCGAGCTGATAACACTTCTGCCTCCCAAGTCAGGCTGGCTCGCCGTGGCTTCGCCAGGGCAAGTCCACAGCGAAAATACCAAATATTGCGCATTTTGATTAAAATAGCTAACTGAAATGGGATAAAAGAGTTTTTCTTAAGGAATGAAGAGAGAGAACACACTTAGGGCATATTTTAGGAGTCTTGGAGCTTGAAGAGAGAGAGGCTTAGGAAGTGCTAGGAATCTTGGACGACCTTGGAGAGATTCAAGTTTTATACATCTTTGTTTCCTTTCTCCTTCCTTCTTGTCCCTTTTGCTGTCATGAACTCCATCTTAATTTTGATTTTCGTTTTTTTATCTTTCCATGTGTAACTAAAACCCTATTCTAGGGTTTCTTTGAACCATTTAATGGATAGAACTTTGTATTTCCTTTCTTTGATGCATTAAATGAATTATTATATGTGGATATTCATCTTGCTCTTATTTGTATAAGTGTTTGATCACCACTTGATTTGTTAAATGAAATATGACTTGAGAGAGAGTATTTTGTTTTAGAACTTGGGTGAAATCATGTTAGACTTGAAGTTTATGGTTTTAAATGGATGGTTAGTTGGAAATATAGAGATATAATTACCAACCTAACATTGTCCATAGGAGGTTGGTGGAGTATTTATGACTGGCATTAATTGCGGCAAGAGGTTGTGCAATTAATGCAAGTAGAAATTTGATTTTGACTTGAGAAAGCTTTTTCAAATGAAATTGAACCTTGGGCTCACACATTAATTCATTAGATTGCTAAAAAGAAAGGAATTTGCTAGTTCATGAAGTTAAATGGGGATAAGTAACCCTAGTCCTTATCCATTCTTATTAAGTGTTTTCTACATCATCTTTCTATTTTATAACTTTTTGTGACTAAACCTTAAATATAAGTAGACCCCTAATATAAATGTTTTACATGTTAAATCTTCAAAACTGAAATTTGCTTTAGCTCAACTTAATTTAATTTACTAAGCCTTCTATTTGATCATATTTGTAATCAAATCCCTGTGGGAACGATACTTTCTTATCACTTTATTACTTTGGGTTACCTGTGCACTTGCGGTGCGAATAGTGGCTCATCACACACAAGAACAACTTGCATAGTCACAATGTCCTTCCTAAGGTGGAAGACATCTTTTAGGCCTTCATGTTAGTAACAGCTTTTTGACTTTGTGTAACAACTTTTAGGCCTTCTGTAAAATGTATGGTCCTTACTAAATGTCAACATTTTGGGTTGTAACAACTTTTGGGCTGTTTGTAACAACTTTTTGACCATGCATAACAAGTTAATGGGAACCAGTCACAAATCATTACCAATATTTGTTTGAGTGTGAGCAAAAGGATAAAAGAAAATGGGACTACCCTTATGACAACTTTTGGGCAGTCTGTAACAACGTCTTGGCCATTCGTGACAAGTTTTTGAGCACAACTGACAATGTGTGAAAATTTCAACTACTAACAACTTTTGGCTGGCTCTAACAACTTCTTGGCCTTTAGTCACAAGGTTCTGGGCACTAGTCACAAGTCATTTGATTTAATTTCTATTACTTTGTTTTGTAACAGAAGGTTAAAAGAAAATGGGATTACCATCGTGACAACTTTTGGGCAACCCGTAATAAGTTATTGGGCACAACTGACAATGTGTAAAAGTTTTAAGTACTGACAACTTTTGAACTATCTTTAACAACCTTCTGACCATACGTAACAAGCTATTAGGCACCAGTCACAAGTCATTTAATTTCTATTAATTTGTTTCTTAACAGAAGGACAAAAGAAAATGGGATTGACATCGTGACAACTTTTGGGAAACTCGTAACAAGTTATTGGGCATTAGTAACAAGTTATTGGGCACAACTGACAATGTGTAAAAGTTTTAAGTACTAACAACTTCTGGGCTGTCTTTAACAACCTTCTGACCATGCGTAACAAGTTATTGGGCACCAGTCACAAGTCATTTAATTTCTTGAAAGTTGAATTTTAGAACAAGGATAACTGAAAGTGGGTTTGCTTCGTCACAACTATTGGGCAACTCGTAACAACTTATTGGCCTTTAGTAATAAGTTATTGGGCACCCGTCACAAGTCTTTAATTTCTTTAATGTCACACTTTTAGTACAAGGATAACAGAAAATGGGATTGCCTTCGTCACCTGCAACAAGATTATGACTAACACACATATACAACACAACCTTATCATTATAACAATGTTTGGCCTGTCCATAACAACCTTCTGCGCATGTATAACAATGTTTTGGTCAATCATAACAAGTTTTATAACAGAATCAGTTATAACAGAAGCATTTCACATTTGTCATTAATCATCACTTACCATTCATGGACAACTTACTTGCCATTCAGCACTAGTTACAATTCATGGACAAGTAGTCCAACAAAAAATTAGCCACCATATACTAGTTTCACACCCACTATGAACTAATGTTGTATCATCAAAGCACACTATAAATTTCATGGTTATTCTCCTAGCTTCTTCTCCAATAATTGATGCTACAATTGTTCTCAATTCTCCATAAGTAGTGGCTTCCTTTATGGTTCTTGATATGGTACTACCCCCGACGTGTTGCATCTCACCTTCTTCACCATTTATAAATTGTCCACCCATTTGCAACAAACATATTACATGCTTCCCTGATATGCCCGTCATCTTCTCATTCATCCTACACAGGAAAATTGTTATTCACAGGTAAATGACTAGATATAACGACTTAATAAGCATTTGTAACAAATTTATATTAAAGTAATGAAAACACCTTATTAAAATCCAACACATTGGTGGTAACCCAACAAAGCTTCAACCGTTTACTTTACCCCTATGTTGGAACAAAATAATAGTGCACAAAACCCATCCCCAATAAAATTCATTCAAAATTTCAATTGTCTTTCAGAATGTTGTTATTTTCAACTGAATGACCTGCAATAACAATTATTTGAGCATCTGACGACAATAGAAATTTTAACTGATGTGGAAACCGAAAAAGCTACAGCATTTTCAGATTTCCCCTGTTTTTGGATGGAAAACAGAGCTTATCACCCCTAAACATAGCACCAACCCAAACCCTCATCAACAACAAATGAGAAACCAACTTACATAATAAGAACAACAAAAAATCACTATGGTTTGCATATAAGCATGTCTTTTATGTTCAAACATTAAACCAAAATTAGATTTATATAGAAAGTTTTGACCTTTGTTTTAAAACATTCACCCCAAATCACATTCCTAACAAACATGGGAAACTGATTTTCTCAACATACCACTAGTTGAAGAGACAAATACAAATTGAATCCATGATTTTAGTTCGATGAAGATGGAAAATGGATGAAGGAGTTTTCTTATTGAGTGCTCTCCTTCCCTTTGAGTGAGAGTGATGTTGCTGCTTGCTGGAAATGAGAGAGATAGTGAGTGAGAGTGATTGTGTTTGTTTTGGTTAATTATGTTAGAATCTTAAGTTTTGATGAAGACTGATCTCATAAATAGCATAAGTAAATAAGCGTAAGTTACCTTTGAATTTATAAGTAAAAAATATGTTAGGTAACAAATCACTATCACTAGAGCTAGAACCTATCGCTAATAGATAAAAAGGTATAGCAAGTGAAGACTTAGAAATAACAAGGTTAATATCTATCGCTAAGTGATTCACTATCGCTAGAAGTTCATAGATAACATGGACTCATTAAGAACATGAATAAATAAAAGGAAGAATAACTAGCTGATCAATGAACCATGTCCTTGAGCAAATGAAATCAGCTACCGAAAATAAGTTGAGCTATCAGAATACCTCATAAACTTATAGCTAGTGCCTGAGCAAATGAGTTAACTAGCGATAACATAGTTGCTAGCGCTAACAGTTTTATCTATCGATAGTAGGATACCTGGAGTTACTCTTGAATGTCCATATAACAGTATCCTTAAGCGAATCAACTAGCGATAATGGAATTAGCTATCGATAGAGAATGCTTTGAAAATACTTTAGCTGGTATATTGTCTCTATCTCTTTGAGCTAATGAAATACCCTATCGATAATATCCATTGCATGAGTATTTGTTTCATTTAACAACTAAAGTGCAGGATTCACACTGTCAAGATAGCGATAGCAAATCATGCTAGCGCTAATGAAAAAGCTGACATACAAGTACAGTGGCAGGTAGCAGCAGGATAACGTTACTCACAGTCTCTGTCTCTCCTATCTTATCCTCTACAAAATCAGTTGAAGCATGAAAAGAAAGAAAAGGTGCTAACGGCTAGTTCTCCAAGTCTCCAACGGATAGAAAAATATATCACCATATATAAAGACATGAAGATTTCAGAATTAAGAGCGCCCGAATATACTAAGCATTTTTCATGAGAGATGATGCGAGATGAAAACAAGAGGCTCTGCTCAGAGTATTAGATATATTTTAGTGAGCCCAGAAATGATGAATTAATTGAGTTAGAAAAATAGAGCTAGAGCTCACATTGTCAGAATTGATAAGCTCTAGAATTATAGTTTCATCATATATTCATCTGTACTTAAGTGTGTATCAAAATCAGTTCATTAAGTGAACATATTTATTGAAATCCTCTATTGTTTGAGGTTGTTCTGAAAGCTTGGTGCTTTAGAACAGGGATATTACCTTACAGGTAGTAAGGGGGAGTGTTTAGAGGGATTCTAAACTCTGTAAAGGTTGGCAGGTGAACCTGTGTTCGTAAAACCTGTGGTAGGCTTCTCTTGTGCCAGGATTAAACAAGAGGATAGTGGAAATCTCAGGTGGAGCCTGAGGACTGGATGTAGGTCTGAGTTGACTGAACCAGGATAAATTCTGTGTGCATTATCTCTTCCCTTAACTCTCTTAGTTTCCAGCATACCAAAACTATTTTCAGTATATTTCATGTTTGGAAAATATTCTCTGTGATAAATCTTAAAAAGGTTTCAAAGATTGACATCGCTTGTATTTTTATTTAAAGAAACAGAAGTTTTTATTCTATCACCCAATTCACCCCCCCTCTTGGGTAATAGCCAGCACTCACAATTGGTATCAGAGCGGGTCACTTGTTTAAAGGATCCAACAATCTCAAGTGAAAAGATCATGGCTGTTTTTGGGTGTAACATGTTTTCTGAAGGTTTTGATTTCACTGTTCCACCTTTTCTCGAAAATATAGATTTTTCATTTTGGAAAGCTAGAATGAGAAGTTTTATAAAATCATTGGATTATCATATGTGGAATGTTTTCATACATGATTTTGATTTCAAACCAAGAAAGAATTGGACTGAAAAAGACAAGAAAATGTTTTCCTTAAACATTAGAGCTATGCAAATTCTCCATAAAGGCTTGACTGAAAAAGATTTTCAGAAAATCAAATTTTGCTCTAATGCTAAAAATATTTGGGATACACTCGAATCCATGTATATCACTAATCATATTGTTGAAACTGAAAGTGTTGACAGCTCATCTGAATTACAAAGTTGCACATCTATGGTTGATGAGCAATTGGAAGCTGAAATTGAGGAAGGAGAAATCATAGAGCCCTTCCAAGATTCAATCAACACAGAAGGTCAAGAAAAGGATGACTGCCAAGAGCTCTACCTGAACGAGTCTGATCAATCATTCTCTGGAGCTCAAGATGCAGCTATGGTATACAATTTCAAATCCTGCGTTTTTTAGAAAAACAATTTTGATCTACATAAAACTGATTTACTTCCTATCACAGATCATATTTCAAGGATTGAAAATGTTTTAAATCATGCTGGAAAATGCTTTGGGAAGAAAGATCATTTGAATGAAAACAATTTGTGTTTGCACTTCTCTGATCATCACAATAATTGCATAAAATCTCATGTTGTACATCATTCTATTATTTGCTATTATTGTGGTAAATCTGGTCATATTTCTCACACATGCAGCATTAGAAGAAATTCAAATGTGAGAAATAAATTTGTTTGGGTTCCAAAAGGACAGGTAAGGTCCAATACTAACACTGAAGGACCCAAGTTCAAATGGGTACCAAAATGTCCATTTAGTGCTTTATGTATGCAGATAAATTCTAGAAGAAATGGACATCATGATACAAAGACAACAGAGAAGAATCCAAGAGTTTTTCATACTTCAAGAAAAAGATTCACAGAATCTATATATAGGAGAACTTAGGGAAAAGCCACTGTTGCTACATATGGTTCAGATCATAGAAAGCAGTACACAATCACACGAAGAGCATGTTCCACCTCAAGAATGAGCTACAACAAAGTGCCATTCAATTATCTTGAGGAAAACAGGAGAAATAGAATTCCTCATTCATCAAGAAGAAGAATCTTGAATTCTACTTCACATAAGAGATCTCTGCAACCCAGAACCAAGCATGTCAGAACCACTTGGTGAAATCCACTATCGCTAGCATATGCAGAACAGAGCTAAGATTGAATTGATTGTCATCAAGAGCTCTATCGATAGCAACTCTCGTTACCGATAGCAATGTTTTGCCTATTCAAGTGCAGATATGGTGATATCATTCTTACCCTATCTTAAATGAATATAATATTGTTTGGATTATGAATGATTGTTCCTTTTCATTAGCAATCAATTTTTTGAACTATCTGACAGATTGCTATATGATTAATTGAAATTGTGCATAGTATTATCTTATGAGGAATCTCTGAAATGAAATTCGAATTTGTTTAAATTTTAGATCAGCATGTTTATAAGAAGTGCATTCATATGTTTTGAAAAACATGTTGGATTTGGATAAATTTTGAAAACTGAAAGATAAAGTTGAAAATGCTACAATTCGACCTCATAAGATGATTTCCAAATGCATGTATTATCATTATGGGAAGAATTGCCAAATTAAGTTAATTTGCATAAAATTTCAGATATTAGTATCTAAATTTATTTTTGTCACCTCCCTGCACAATTAACAACTATCTTGCTCTATAGAATTTGTTCAAATGTTAAATCTTAAGTTTTGCAACTCTGATCCATCGATAGTGAGCTCCACTATCGCTAGCTATGTGCAGAGCAAAAGCTTGAGGCAAGATTGGAATCACTAGCCAAAAGCATTATCGATAGCAAAGTCAGCTATCAATAGATGGAAGGAGTAAGTAGAGTGAAATCTAAATCACTTGCTCAGCGTGGGATCATGCCTGCTAGCTATAGCTGATCATATTAGTGATAGCAAGTCACTTGCACAGGTCAGAATACGAAATGTCAGTTGATGTACGTCACACATGGTAAAACCCTAAACTCTAAAACTTATAAAGGTGGATCATTTTGCATCTGCATTCATTTTGCATTCATTCTCTTCTACTCCAAACACTGTCTGAGTACTCTCTGAGCATTTTCGAAAACATTTTTGCATCCCTAAAAACCCTAATCCAGCAATGGCCAAAACCAAATTTCCAAATTTGAGTGATCTTGAGACTACCTCTAGCGCTAAACCCTCTTCCCAATCCGCTAGAAAGAGGTCCAGAACCCAGAAAAGTGTGTCATTCTCAAAAGAGGTGATTGAATCAGGCCAGAAGCGTCAAAAGCGAACTTCCACAGATCTGTCTTACGCATCAGAACCTCTAGAAGCTCCCAGCTCCTTCTTTGCAGAGAAAGGAACCCTATATAGGGCAGCAGTTTGGGTAGATTTGAAGTATTTCAAGGAGCAGGGCTTTGACTTAGACGCTTGGTTACTGCCATACCAGAACTGGGTGAGTGTGAAGAATGCTTATAATGAAGACGTTCTGAGATCCTTCTACTCAAACCTGAAAGTTATCCCAGTTTACAAGAAAGGGCTTCTAAGGGACGTATCCTTTGAAGCCACTATCAGAGGGAGAAGTTTTGGTTTTGGCTGGTCTACTATCAACAACATGTTGGGAATTTCTGGGGCAGATTATAACAAGTGGTTCATGACTGAGCAATATACAGATGAAGAACTTGCTGAAATATATGAGACTTCATCTAAGAAGCCTGCAGATATGCCTGTGCTCAATCGAATCCTTCACTACGTGTATACCAGACTCATGACTCACAAGTCTGGGAACTTCAGCAGTTTTGCCAAGATTGACAATCCTTGGTTGGCCAATCTCATCCAGAAGATACCCTTAAATCCAGGTCAAATAGTGTGTATGGAATTGCTGCGATTTATGTCTGAAAAATCTGCCAAGGCTCCTCTTCTATACCCTCAGTTGATCTCTTTACTTCTCGAGTATTCCAAAATCAAGTCTATCGGGGATGGAGAGAATAAGAAATGCAAGCAAGTCACAATCTCCACCCTGAAGAGGATGGGGATCTCAATTGGCCCAGTCAAAGGAACTTCTGGCTCTAAGTCTCAAGCCTCTCATGTCTTTGCCTCGTCTGCTCAGCCTGACTTAGAAGAAGAAGAAGCCCAATCCAGAAGAGCTCCACCTCTTCCTCCTGTTGTAAATCAAACTTCAATTTTTTCCAAGGAAGCTGTGGAGGAAATAGTCTTCAGGCTCTCTGCCGAGTTTGCTTTTGCTCTGAATGTACAAAAAGAGGAATTGCTAAAGCATATCCAGGAGCTTCAGGCTCAAGTAAGGAATCTAGAAGATAGTCTTTGCATTGCCCCGGTTAATGATCATCAAGGTACATCATCATCACCACCACTCTCACCTATTCTACACTCTCCCATACACCTTCCAAATCCCTCTTCTACTCCATCTCACCCACCCCTTCATTCACCAAATCATTCTTCTACTCCCTCTTTTTCTCCCAGTCCCCCACATTCCCCTCTCTGTTATCACTCACCTTCTAATTCCTCTTCCAAACACTCATCTTCAACCCCTTCTACTTCTTCTCTTCATCTTTCTTATTACCCCTCTCCTTCCACCTTCACACATCCTAGCAATAGCCCTCATTCTCGAGCCCAAACACCTACACCCTCACCTTCAATCACTTCTAGCTCTTCCCTTCATCTCTGTAATTATCCATCTCCTCCCACCTTCAAACATGCTAGCGATAGCCCCCATTCGCAAGCCAAAACACTTGCACCTTCACCACATTCCAATCAGCCAACTCCTCCAGACACTCCTATCGCTAATCCCTCCCCTAACGCTAGCCCACAAACACAAGCCTCACCCTCAAAAACCAAAGCCCCAACACCACCAGCAATCCCTATCGCTAGCCCTTCTTCTAGCGATAGCACCCATCCCTCACCACCAATCCAACCAACCTCTATCGCTACCACAAGCCCTCCCTCTCCTCCCATCTCTTCCCAAAATCCTGATCAACCCTCTTTTCTGACCCTTGTTTACGATGATGACAAAAAGAGGGAGAAACATGTAGAGAAAAATGTGGAGCAGATTCTGAAGGATCCCATCATAGTAGAAGAAGCTAAGAAAGTTATCAGATAAATTGCACGCTGCTACATGGAGTCAGAGGATCACAGAACCCCTCCTCCGCAAAAAAAGGCTCAAGCTCCTCCAGAAAAGAGAAAAAGTCAAGTTTCAGCTGAAAGTCTGAAAGGGAAAAGGACCAAGCGAAAAGCAAGGAAAGAAATTTCCTTCAAGGTCACTCCCAAGACCCCAGAAGTTTCTTCAGCCAAAGCTCCAAGAATAAAAATGACAGCCCCAAAGCCAAAATCCAAAGCATCTGAAAAGCTGTCTCTCCCTCCAGATTTGTCAAAAGAAGACAAGAAAGTAATAGCTGAGATCTTAAGGCAAGATAAGAAAGAAGCAGCTAAGGCCAAGAGGGAAGCTGATAAGGCAGACAAGAAAGCCATAGCTGAGATCCTAAGGCAAGATAAGAAAGAAGCAGCTAAGGCCAAGAGGGAAGCTACTGAGGCAGATAAGAAAGCAATAGCAGCACTCTTAAGGCAAGACAAGGAGGAAGCCAAAAAGGAAAAGTCAGAAGAAGATAAGATGGCTGAATGGAAGGCTGCTTATGTAGCAAGAAAGGCTAAGCTGGATGCATGGAAAGAAAAATATGAGGAGCAGAAAAAGGCTGAAAAGGTGCCTGTTCTTAAAGAAAAGTCAATAGCCACTTCTCGCCCTCGCAGAATGTTAAAAGAAGAAAAGAAAAGGGCTGAAAAAGAGGCTGCTAACAAGAAAGCCCTTGAAGAGGCTGAGAGAAAGCTCAAAGAAGCCCTTAAGAAAAAAGCTGCTTTTGAAGCAAGAAGGAGGGCAAGAATAGAGAGAAATGCAGAGGTTGCTGCTCAAAGGGCAGAAGAGAGAAGAAGAAATGAAATTTCTCAAGGAAAACAGGTGTGGAATATAAGAGAAGATTTCACAAATCAAAGGGTGGCTCTTCAGGCATTTCTATCAGAGAACATGTTCAGAAAATTGAAGAAGAAAGAGTTAAGGGTGGTCCCAAGAGCATCGACCAAGACAAATTCTTCTACCCAGACTCTGAGCTATCTGACGATCCTGATAAGGAGTACATTGCCACAGCCTCTGGAGCGAATTTTGAAAATAACTACACCCTAACCTTTAGAAATTTCTCTGAATACAAATCATACGTAGCCTCTTCTGATGACCCACCTCTTTTAGATTGCATGCTAGATATTTCTCCTATACCATTCATGCATGATTTTAATGACTCTGATTCTGAAAAGGAATATTCTGAGGGTATTATTATTCATACTGACCCTAACTGTTTACCCTGATGTATTGCAATAATATTACTTATTGTTGATTTGAATATGTTTTATATTACATACTTTTACTTATGTTTTGTCATCATAAAAAAAGGGGGAGAATGTTAGAATCTTAAGTTTTGATGAAGACTGATCTCATAAATAGCATAAGTAAATAAGTGTAAGTTACCTTTGAATTTATAAGTAAAAAATATGTTAGGTAACAAATCACTATCGCTAGAGCTAGAACCTATCGCTAATAGATAAAAAGGTATAGCAAGTGAAGACTTAGAAATAACAAGGTTAATATCTATCGCTAAGTGATTCACTATCGCTAGAAGTTCATAGATAACATGGACTCATTAAGAACATGAATAAATAAAAGGAAGAATAACTAGCTGATCAATGAACCATGTCCTTGAGCAAATGAAATCAGCTACCGAAAATAAGTTGAGCTATCAGAATACCTCATAAACTTATAGCTAGTGCCTGAGCAAATGAGTTAACTAGCGATAACATAGTTGCTAGCGCTAACAGTTTTATCTATCGATAGTAGGATACCTGGAGTTACTCTTGAATGTCCATATAACAGTATCCTTAAGCTAATCAACTAGCGATAATGGAATTAGCTATCGATAGAGAATGCTTTGAAAATACTTTAGCTGGTATATTGTCTCTATCTCTTTGAGCTAATGAAATACCCTATCGATAATATCCATTGCATGAGTATTTGTTTCATTTAACAACTAAAGTGCAGGATTCACACTGTCAAGATAGCGATAGCAAATCATGCTAGCGCTAATGAAAAAGCTGACATACAAGTACAGTGGCAGGTAGCAGCAGGATAACGTTACTCACAGTCTCTGTCTCTCCTATCTTATCCTCTGCAAAATCAGTTGAAGCATGAAAAGAAAGAAAAGGTGCTAACGGCTAGTTCTTCAAGTCTCCAACGGATAGAAAAATATATCACCATATATAAAGACTTGAAGATTTCAGAATTAAGAGCGCGCGAATATACTAAGCATTTTTCATGACGAGATAATGCGAGATGAAAACAAGAGGCTCTGCTCAGACAGAAATGATGAATTAATTGAGTTAGAAAAATAGAGCTAGAGCTCACATTGTCAGAATTGATAAGCTCTAGAATTATAGTTTCATCATATATTCATCTGTACTTAAGTGTGTATCAAAATCAGTTCATTAAGTGAACATATTTATTGAAATCCTCTATTGTTTGAGGTTGTTCTGAAAGCTTGGTGCTTTAGAACAGGGATATTACCTTACAGGTAGTAAGGGGGAGTGTTTAGAGGGATTCTAAACTCTGTAAAGGTTGGCAGGTGAACCTGTGTTCGTAAAACCTGTGGTAGGCTTCTCTTGTGCCAGGATTAAACAAGAGGATAGTGGAAATCTCAGGTGGAGCCTGAGGACTGGATGTAGGTCTGAGTTGACTGAACCAGGATAAATTCTGTGTGCATTATCTCTTCCCTTAACTCTCTTAGTTTCCAGCATACCAAAACTATTTTCAGTATATTTCATGTTTGGAAAATATTCTCTGTGATAAATCTTAAAAAGGTTTCAAAGATTGACATCGCTTGTATTTTTATTTAAAGAAACAGAAGTTTTTATTCTATCACCCAATTCACCCCCCCTCTTGGGTAATAGCCAGCACTCACAAATTATAAGGAGGGTAAAAGGGTCATTTGGGTTTGGAACATATTAAAAATCAGGTCCCTTGGGACCCTACTTTAATTTGAGCATTTAGTGGGACTTCTCCTATATTATGTGTCCTACAATGGACCTCTAATTAATTTTCCCTTTCAGTTTCTAAAAGTAAAAGATTTTAGGGATTTTACAATACTAATCCTTCACTTCCTACACTTCCTCTTGAACGACATTGTGGACTTTTGGGACTTCCTTGAAAGCTCTTTGGTATGCTTGGGAAATAATTTGGGTTAAGATAGGTAAGTTTGGAATAGATTTTATCTTCATACCTTGGTTATTCTCCATTCTCTTCTCCTTACTCTTGTTCATTGTTTGTGCTGATATTTGTGTATTTTACTTTTGGATTTCTTGCATAGCAGAAGCTAACAACTTTGCTCTATGATTAGTTTGAATTATTGTATCGATCAAGTACTCTTTTCCCCTTTGTATTTGTGATTAATGATTTATTGTTGATTGATCACCAATGAAATTGTTGGGATCACTTAATGATTGATGTTAGAGAGGGCTAAGTTGAGTGAAGAACTCTGAACTTAAAATTTGTAAGTTGCATAGATTGTTTTGTTAATTAGATAGATATATACTCATTAACCTCACATAGTACATTATGCGATTTGTAATGAGAATTGAGGTTTAATTAATTGATTGAGAAATCAAGGAATCAATTGAATCATACATCTATTTGGAGACTTGAAAGAGCACTTATGTGTAACTTATTAGTATTCTTGGCTAGCATGCATATTAAGACTAATATGTGGTGGGGAATCAATTGGGTGCTCTTGAAATACACGGGGGATAAATAATCCTAGGTTTCGTTTAATCCTTGAAGTAATTGAATAATTTGTTTTTATTTTCCTAAAATTTAATTTCCCCTCAATCTTGATTATTTTAGTAACTCAAATTGGGAAAAGCGTGATAACTTCTACTTGACCAGGTTTTAGAACAAAATCCTTATGTGAATGACACTCTACTTATCACTTTATTATTTGGTAAGATCCTTGCACTTGCTTCACGAAAATTATTATTCTTTGTAAAAGCCCACTTACTCCCAAGTCCCAACTACCATCTTTCAACCAGGTAATGTGTGATCTTCCAAATATGGGTTTTATATGTAATTCCCTTAGCTCTTCAACAACCATGTCTCACCAATTCGGATCACAATTTTCTTCCTCCACTAAAAAAAAGCTTTCAGCGACAACTTTCGTCATTGCTGAAAGCTAAAACATCGCTGAAAGATTTTATAGGTGACAAAAGGTTACCACAAAGCAATCGTCTATGCAAATGCCACTGAAAGTATAGGCGGTAACGAAGAGAAGCTTAAAGAATTAGCGATGACTAATTTGTTGCCGTTGAAGCTAATATTCAGTGGCTACTTTTTTTTCATCGCTGAAGCCAACCTATGATTCAGCGGCGACTTTTTGCTTTTTGCCGTCGCTGAAGTTAGGATTAAACAGCGATAGAAGTTGTCACTAATATTTCCGTCTCAACATTTTTTTATGGATAACTACAAAACAAACACCTACTGACTCATGTCAGTAGTAAGCAAATCAACAATAAATTCAGGACTTAAGGATAAAAAAGTCATCCCACTAAGACTATTCAGGGCCCTTTTAGCCAGCGAATCCGCAACCATATTTGACTGGGTGCAGTTTCCATGCTCAGCCAAGATAGGCAGAGACCTGCTCGTCCCACAGCGCACCGTTTTACTAATAGAAGAATCAATCTCAGGCGTCCGTGTTTGATCTCAGCCATTAATTTCCTCCCATTTAATTAAATCACAAATATATCCCCTTTCTAGATCCAACCCCATTGTCCACCGGTCTTGCTCAGCCCCTTCTGGTAATCCACTGAAACAATGGCACGAAATTCACCAAAGTGGGAATCATGGTTACCCAATTCGAAAGTCGCATTTAATGGCCAAGAGACCTTGTCCCTCCCAAAACCCTCCTCATCGATTAGTGCCAGGCACCCTAAGATCTGTCATTCTCTCACAGGTTCTTTCTTCTTTTTCCATATTCTTCTTATTTTTTTATTTTTTGTTTTCTATTCATTAGCTTGGAAATTTTGTAAGATATGAGCATAAGACGAATCTTGCTTGCTGATTGTGTGTGGCCTAATAGTGCGATATTCCTTATTGTGTAGAGTGCGATTTTTATTTTCAGGATCTCTATGCATGTTTTGTATGTTATTTACAATTCGACTTTATGCATAGTCTCAAGAGCTCCAAACAAAAAAAACGGAAAGAAACTTGGACATAAAATTGATAAAAATTAATAGCTTTATGAAACATTTTTTAAATGTTAGGCGTCAATTCTGCTAGAATGAAACCAATGGTATGTAGTTAAATGCATCTTTTAATGTTATTAAATTAAAACTAAATTGGGTGGATTCTTTCTGAAGGCTAATTAATGTCTCAGTTTTTCTAACTATTATTCTAACAGATATTGAGAACTAAATCCTTAGAACATCTGAATGTTGGTGGTATAGTTATCATGGACAAACATTGTTTGCCATTGCCACAAGTTGTCCAAAGTTGGAGGTAAATTATACAAACTGAACTTTAGGTTTTGTCTGACCAAGAATCTCTAAGTTATCCCCTTTTCTTGTTTTCTTTTCCCAATAAGAATGGAGAAAAAGAAAGCATTTTATTACATTCACCCAATTAGTCATTCATTAATCTGATCATCATTCATCACTGGCTAAAAAGGATAGCGTCTGATATTTTTTTATTTTTCATGACTTTCAGTCCATTGTACTGTGGGGTTGCCATCATGTTACTGAGAGTAGGTTGTTGCTACAATTTAATTCAATAGAATGGTTTATTATCAACTACAAAAAGCTCAAGGACTGAGTTATACAATGCCAGTCATTGTTAAGGATAGTCTGACTGAGTGCATTGATTCCATAATATAAGTTGAGTGTCAAATCTTGTATATTTCTTTCCTCGAGTGAATTTTGATTCCCTTTCTGCACTTTTAACTTTGCCATCCTCAGATATTGAATGACATGACCAATTAATGTCCCTATTTTTCTAAATTTCCTGCACTGTGTATTCATTGTAATTCCTACACTGTGAATGTAGGTAAAAAGAAAGAAAGCTTCACATGCTAGCATTATATAACCTGTTTACAGCATCTATTTGCATAACAATATCTATGTTTTATCAACTTGACAGCAATACATCCATTTGATAGTTTGACATACATCACTTGGAAACTAACAAAAATTGCATAACATTGATTTGGACATGTGGTTCAGTTAGAGGATTGAAGCAAAGCAAACACCATTATACAGCAATGTGTCCTTTCTGCTGTGCAAAAATTCAGAAACTATCTACTAAAGCAAAGTTGACAAAATATGAAGTCTATGCTGTCACCAAAAGCCAAAATTCAATAGTTGTCCTGTGTAATGCTACCACCAAAAGCCAAAAACAATACCATGTGTATTTCACTATCCTGTATGAAGGGAAAATTATGTATTTAGTTAGGCTTGTAAGTTGTATAAGTTTCAAAGAGATTGTACAAAACCAGATTGTAGAGAGATTATGTATGAGAACCCAATTGTATACGATATTATTGAAAAGAATAAAACATTATGTCTATGCAAATTATGTGTATCTACTTTTTATGCATTACCTTGTGTGTGGTTTGCCATAAGATTTATGGGCTCAAGTTATGAAATTTGTGTGCCTTATGCCTACATTTGCAAATGTTAGTGCTTGTAACATCAAATATAAATTAGTAGTAATCAATTTATTGATGCATACCATCAATAAGCTTGTAAATGACTGTGATATAGAGAGTGGACAAAAAAGTTGTGATGGTGGAACTGAAAATGAAGATGTTGGATCTTGTGTTTGTGCAAGTTGTGTTGGATCTTCTAAGCATAAAATTGTTAAAACTTGAGTTGGTGTATCTTCTATTTTATCAACCTTCCTTCTTTTCTTTTGTGATGAAGCCTCTTCTTTTTTCTTAAATTTCTTCTTAGATGATGAAGCATATTGAGAATCCTACAAAAAAGTAGATATAATTACAAAATAAGTAATACTTTCTTTTTTCATTGTATGTAAATTAAAATGTAATACGTTCGATGTGACTTCTCTTCTTATTTTTCTATTCTTCTCTGACCAACTTTTGTAGCGTCTGTTTCTTGATTTTCCTTCTCTCTTTTTGAATTCCTTTGGCATATTTTGTTGCTCTATGATTGGTTCATGAGGATCATTTTCATTACCATCAGGAATCTCATTTTCTAACTCAATGATACATCTCTCAACACGAGTAAATCCCTCAAGAGTATTAGAAGCCTTTGTTGCCAATCTTACCATTCTACTCATTAGTCGGTTGTATTTTCTTGTTCTGTCAAGTCTAGGATCTACTTGTATCTCATTTCCTTTGATATCACGTACAACCCCTTTTCTAGCTTCTTTGGTCCCCCGCTTGAGAATATATTGCTCTGGCATAACTCTTATATCTTTGGACTCGTATAATTTCAATGCATGGCAACACATTATCCCAATGGTCTCAAACTTCCGACAATTGCAAAAAACTTCATGTGTATCGGGGTTAAACACAATTTTCCATTCCCCCTCTTCACCTATCATTTGGGCTGTGTATACAAAAACCGATTCTCTCTCAACACATTCAGTTAACTCCACAGAGAATTAGAGGTCCCATTGTTCTTGGAACATGTCAAAGATAGTAGGGGTATAAGATTGTATGACTTGACACAACATGGGTGCACTCTGATTAACCATCCTTGGTATCTTTTCAGTGATTCATACTCAAGTTGGACTTCCTTGTATCGCTTCTTTGCTACAATTTTGTCAAACCTTTTGAGGAACCGATTCATGTCTAATTTAGGTTTTGTACATCTCTTCACATCAGCATTCACACTTTCACTAATTTGTGTGCTTCTCATGCCTAGTGTGAAAACATCCTTCATATAGCACCTGGCCCATTTCTCCTTAATGTTATAAGTAGAGTTCAACCACCCATTTTCATGAACATTGTAAGAAGATAGTAATTCACCCCATGCTTCTTCAAACTTATCTGCTTGGACATAATCAAACATGCATTTCTTAAAGTCGGTCAAGAAGTGTGAGCCTCCTTTCATCATGGTGAATAATCGCTACTGAAGACAACTATCATGGTGACGATAGATGTCATTGTTGAAGATGAATTCTTTCATAGTCGCTGTTGAAGTTTGTACCTTCGGTGGCTACAATTTGAAGTCACTGCAGAAAGTCATACTTTTAGCGGCGACATTTTAATCTCCGCCAAAGGGGATTTTGTTTTAGTGGTGACTTTATTTTTCACTGCTGAAAGTCATACTTTCAACAATGACTTTAAATGTCGCCACTAAAATTAGGCATTTTTTTGTGCTAAAAGCCTTATGGCAAGTTTTCTTAATCAAGTTTTGTAACAAGACTCTGCATAGATGGTAATAATCTATCATATGAAACAAAATTATTAATAGGATGTTGAGTGCATTATTGTACCCCTTTTCTCACTAAAACTTGCAATCCAAGGTCATCAGAACTTGGAGTCATTGTTGAGGATTGACTTCGCTCAGCATTAGTGAGCCCTTTAGACTGTGGCATTGTGCCTATCTTAGAGTTTCACCTAGCAGGTCCACGTTCTTCACTACTTTGGGAACAAAATATAACTGCAATGGTTTCCTATCTTAGATTGTCCCTATCATATTCAGTGTCACGTTCAGTGACATGAGTCTCTAGGTAGGGAATTGGGTTTTTTAATTATAATTTATTTATTATTTTTAATTAATTTTAATCAAATTTTTATATCTATATAATTTAATTATTTATATTTTATAAAAAAAGATAGGGAAAATGTTAATTAAGATGAACGGAGTTCATCACAAAAATGTGGTACATAATAAATTATAGGCTAACCACTGATGAAGTGTTGTGCTACAATTACTGATCAGTTGCGCAGCTTTTTTTGTAAATTGATTTCTATTGATATTTCTTAAATTAAAACTATTTAATAAAATAAACCATATTTAGAAAAGCTGTTAGATATTCAATTCGTTTTAGTTTTCAAATAATATAGAACCAAAGCCATAATTGGACATTATTTTAATATATTTTTAAAAGAAAAAATAGTCTAAAGAGAAAATTAATTACATGTCCTATAGAAGAGACTTAATTAATATGAAGTCCCATAAAGTTGTCATCGTTTGGCCAAAAGGCGTTATTGACCAAGAATTTGAAAATTGTGATCATGAGACCAAAAGTTGTTATCGTGAAGCCAAATGTTGTTATTATCTAGTCAAATATTGGTAGTGACTAAGAATTTAAACTTTTGGTAACTAACAACTTTTGACCGAACAATAACAACTTTTGGCCTGAAATTCACAAATTTCTCGAAGGAACTTCAGTTTAATTATGAGATTTCGTGGGACCCTATTTTAATTAAGTTTTTTCCATGGGACTTGTAATTAATTTCCACTATTCTAAATTTAATAAATACTGAAATTTAACTACAACATCAAAGAAGTATGAAAAGAATATATTTTATTGGTAATTAGGGTTTTAAAAGAATATTATTATATAAATTTATTATTTTATAGATAAAATAATCATTATGAAAAGGTAATAATCAAATTGATATTGTATTTGGGAAGCAGAAAGTTTATACACTTTCAACAAACAAGTTAGGAGGAATAACAATCCACCATTAAGTAAAAAAAGAATCCACCATAAAATAATGGAGATTTGTATCATCTAGGGCTATGCCTATATCCTCAATGTTTAGAAAAGGGCTGAACACAAATACAAAAAGAGGAAGATAATGTTATTCGGATAGTTGTTGTTATCGTCGTAGTCGTCGTCGTCGTCGTTGTTGTGGTTGTCGTTGTTGTGGTTGTGGTTGTCGTTGTTGTTGTTGTGGTTGTCGATGTCGTTCTCCTCCTCCTCCTCGCATGCATGTTTTATAAAATTAAAGCATTAATTTTTTCACATAGTATCCTTAAGTAACTATAATAATTTTTAATTAATTAACCAAAATCTTCTAACTAATGATTTGCTACGAAGGATAATTTTGATATTTTACAATAAATAACTAATTAAATCTAACTGTAATAATTTAGATAAAGTTGTTTAATTAGAGAGTGCTTATAATAAGAATGGGAGGGAGCAAGTATAAGAATTTGTAAAACAGTAGATTAGGTTAATTAGAAAAGGGTATCTAAGGAATTGGATTTTAAGAATTCAAAAAAAGCTAGAGAACGAATAATAGAATATTGGTCAGAGTTAATTAGTTGGGTTAATTGAGGAAAGAAATTTAATTTGTAGACTCCAGACTCCAGTGCATCGGAAGGTAGCTAAGGGCGTCTCCACTACATAAAAAGGGCTTAGTGAGCATGTTTTTAGTTTTAATAGCTGAGGTGGTCTTCAATGCTCTTATGGTCAATGAAAATTAATAGTCACAAAAGTGGTCCTTCAAGTGTGATTGAGATTTGAGAGACAAATAGAAAAAGTTTGGTTCTTGTAGCTTATGAGTGATAATAGGCTATTTTTTGTGACATAAGACAAGAAAAAAATTAACAATTATTAGAGATTTGAAGGGAAGAGGGGGGATTTTTTTTATTTTTTGAGTAAAATTTTTTAAAAAAATTAGAGTAGTGGGGTTATAAAATTTTAATAAAGAGAAAATGTAAGATGTAATGAGTCTGTGAAGTGGAAAGAAAAAGGGTGAGCTATGAAAAAACTTATAATCCAACATTTATTAATCATACCCTTTAAGCACTACCCTTTTCTTCGTTTGAACATTTTTCCCTAGCTAGAGAACAAAGGTGACAAAGCCCCCAAAAAAAAAACAACTCATTTGATTTGAACAAGATGAATCGTTCATTTAGAATGTTAGACGAATTTGCCAGTATAATTAATTAATAACTGATCAAAGCAAAACATGATTATTATGTAGAAATTTCTGCACACATTTTAATTTTATAATTTTAATATATAATAAAAGTAAAAAGTATCGTTAATTTAAATTGACTTCAATAGAGCGATTAAGTGCACAAGGCTCCCCACCACATGAGTATGGGGGAGTTAGATGTCTACAACCTTAAGTCAAGTGTAGAGGCTATTTTCAAAAATAGTAAAATATATATATATATATATATATGCATCACTAAGATTCACAATTTTCTGAAAGTCTTAGAACCACTCACTTCACAGATTGTACCACTATAAAAAGTACATTCAAGAGTTATGGCCTTTAGCGAGCTTCAACTATAGTAGTACTCATCCCATTTAAAGAACTAACTTCTTTGCCAATAGATTGATTCGAATGATCACAATTAGTATTCTTGTGAACAAATGCCGGTTGTTTGGGAGGAGGAAATGTTGAGGCGTCATTCTCCAACATGGAAACAACTTCTAACATAGTTGGCCTATCTGATGCATTTTCTTGTACACACAACAATCCAATGTGGATGCATTTAAGAACTTCATGTTCTGGGCATGTCTCACATCTTAATGATGGATCTATGATTTCGATGGATCTGCCTTCTCTCCATAAGTCCCAAATCTGAATAGATTGGAAGATACAAGCCAATTAGACCATTGAAGGAAAACTTTAATATTAGGATTGGTTGATACTTGTAGTTACTTACGTGTTTTACCAAAGTAGAAGAAATGGCATCAATATAACAACTGTTCTTTCTGCTCGAAACAATTTCAAGAAGTAAAACTCCAAAACTGTATACATCAGACTTTATTGAAAACAATCCTTCCATTGCATATTCAGGAGACATATAGCCACTGCAAAAAAAAAGATTATTAAAATAAATCAATATTGATTTCAAGTACTAATTATTGGCCAAAAAGTACTAATTACTTTTATTATAATTTTCAAGATTATAACCAAAACAAAATTTTAAGGTCAAATTTTACACATATAACATTGAATCATGATGTCCGAAATCCTTGCAACTCAACAGTTAGTTAATTGGGTACTTTTTTCATTGATTTACAATTGTAAACCTATAATTCTGCACAACATAGTATTAAGAAATTAGTTTTGTACTTACTAAGTTCCCACAACAAGGTTTGTGTTTGCCTCAATTTGATCTACACCAAATATTCGAGCCATACCAAAATCTGTAATCTTTGGGTTCAATGCATTGTCTAACAAAATATTGCTAGCCTTTAAGTCTCTGTGAATTATTCTCAATCTTGAATCTTGATGAAGGTATAAGATCCCTCTTGCAATTCCACAAATGATGTTGAATCGTTTCCTCCAGTCTAGTTGTAATTTTCTTGCTTGATCTGGATAAAAAAAATTAAACTATCATAAATGAGTAATGCTTGACCAATTTATCTACTTGATCAACTTAAAGATGAAAATTTCACGTGAGAAAAACACCATACCAAAAATAAAAGCATCCAAGCTTTTGTTTGGTAAATATTCATAGATCAACATGTTCTCTTCTCCTTGTATGCAACAACCTAAGATCCTTACAAGATTCCTATGTTGGAGCTTTGCAACTGTAGCAACCTCATTTTTGAATCCTTCGATGCTTTGCTCAGAATACTTTGACAACTTTTTTACTGCTATCTCAATTCCATTCTTGAGTAAGCCCTGAAGTCAAAATTTATATTGTAGTCATCTTATAAATAGTGCATGTACACTCACGTACCTTTCTTGCAAGAGACCATTACTTTGAGAACTGTCGTTATGATCCTTTTCGCCTTGATCAAAATTGTGAATTGTTAAACTAATTACAAAAATAATTCTTACCTTGTAAACAATTCCAAAACCACCTTGTCCAATCTTGTTAGCGAAAGAGAAATTGTTTGTTGCTTCAATTATCTCACTTATATCGAAAAATTGAAAATCTGAATTGCTTTCTCTCTCAAGCAAATCGTTGCTATGTCTTCCTTTTACTGGATCAAGAGACGATAAGAGATGAGTTGTAATGAATAGTGGGAAAATACACACCAATAATACAGTTGAGTCAACTAGCTTACCATGTCTCGATTTTTTTACAAACCAGTACAAGAAAGAGGTTGCCGCAAGTATCAATAGGAAAGTGGCAAGAACTATTAGTGTTACCAACCCCTTCTTGCCAAGAGAACCAAATGGCTTCCTTTTATATTTGGCTGCAAATAATAATATATTAGCAGTTTGAATGTACAAACCATTGTTCCCATCAAAGTCTAAAGTACATCATTATGCAGTAGCTGCATAATATTATTAGTTGTAATGTTTTATTATGGAAAGTAAGTAGAGCATTACAGACAAAAAAGGTCAAAAATTATACATAAGGAGATAACTATATTTTTTGCAGGTCCTAGGACCACCTAAGTTAAGAGAGGACTTGGATGTCTATGAGACCTAGAGATAGAGAACTTGTGTAATCCAATATGCAAGTTTTATGGTCGATGGTCTAATGGTGGTTGAATGGAGGTCAACTTAATCATGATTGAAATAATATAATTTCATTAAAATAAGCACAAAAATACATATACAAATCCAAAAGGATTGAAGATTGATGTTTAAATAAAAAAACATTGATCCTCAGGTAGATGAAATATTCATAATAAAAACATCTAGAATCCAACCAAATAGAGTTGCCAAAGCATTAATTTTAGAAACTGTATTATGTTCAACTCAAAATGACATCCATTCCATTCGGCAATTAGAGAAAAAAAAATGTTAAGTCTAGCATGATCAATGAGTGTAAAACTCTTGACCTAACCAACACGAGGAATAGTTTCACTAATATGTCCGTTCATGTTATGTTTTAATACCATACACTATTGTAAAAAATCCGCTCTACATCCCCATTTCATGTTTTTTTTTAAATAAGAGATGTGGAAAAAAGCGATGGCAAAAGTGTAAATATTTGTAGACTTTCTACATCTCATATTTATAAATGAGACATAGATTCTAACAAAATAAGAGCCGTAAGTAATTAAAGAAGCCAAAATAAAAGAGGGAAAACGTAAGACTGATAACTTACAATAATTCATGTAATTTCAGTACATTTTCCTTGAGTTTTATTTACTCATAGATATATTTATGCATATTTTGGATACTCAAGATAGAAAAATATTTATTTGATTTTTGGTTGTACATAATTGTTCATTTGTGCATATTTTGATCATATTTCTAGTTAGTTTCTTATGTTATTTTATGCAATTCTTGTAGAAATATTTTGATGAAATGATCAATTGATTCTAGGCACTTTACCAAGCTCTAAAGACATTTTAGGGGAGAGACACTCATAGAAAAATCATTCTACAATGAAGAAATTTAAGAAACAGAACCAAGCAATGCCTAGGCGCTAAAATCAGCGCCTAGGCCATGACCAATTGATGAAACAGAGTATTGAGGCAGAGAGCATAAGCGCCTAAGAGATAGAATTAGTGCCCAGGCTCTCATCGCAGAAATCAAAGGCAGAGAGAAAGAGCGCCCAGGTGCTCCAACTAGCGCTTAGGCGCTCCGTCTTGACAGCAAAACGCTATGCTCTGAAAAGTGACGAAATTTTAGGGTTTCTCCAATATAAACCCTCCCACTTCACATTGGCCAACATTCTGGACTTCTTGGGAGCTTTGGGAGGTGTTTTGTTGTACTAGGGCTTGCTTCTTTGTGGAGATTGAGATAGGATTTGGAGCTTTAAAGAGATTTGGGCTTCTCCTCTTAGTTTATCTTCTCCATCTTGATTTCCCTTCTCTTGTTCTTTGGTTTTGTTGGCTTGTTTATATTATTCTCACGGATTTGATGAACATGAGTGGCTAAATACTTTGATTCTAGGATTATTTTGAACCCTTGTATAGATTAACTCTTGATTCCTCCTCCCCATTTTGTGATTAATGACATATACGTTTATTTTACTCTTTACCTAATACTTCTAAGTGCTTGATCATCATTTAGATGTTGTGTTCACTTGATTGATGCTTGAGAGGGCTAGGTTGAGTGTAGAATTTGGGTAAAATTGTGTAAGAACTTGAAGTTTGCATGATGAATGGATGGTTTTGTTGGTAAGATAGAGATATACTTGCCAACCTTACATAGTCACATTTGGATTGGAACTTAAATAGGATTTTATTAATTGTAATAAGAGATTGAGCAATTAATAGAATTAGAAACTTGTTCTTGATTTGAGAGAGCTTTTACAAGTGCCTATTGAATCCTAGACTAGCGCATGTGGTCATTAATAGCATCTATGAGATGAGGTTAATTGAATATTATGAAATGCAAAGGGGGGAAAATAATCTTAGGTCCCATTTCATCCATGAAGTCAAAGAATCACTTGTTTATAGTTGTTTTTTATTTTAAAAATAGTTACCCTTCACTCTTGATATTTTAATCACTCAAATTAGGAGAAAGTGTAATAATCGATACTTGACCGGGTTTTGGAACTAAATTCTTGTGGAAACGATAGTTTACTTATCACTTTATTACTTGGCGCGACCCGTACACCTACGAAACAGAGACGTGAAAAAATACTTTCTATGTGAAAAATATTTTAAACAATACTTACAAGTGAGGCGTAGAAACCTTTGCATTAGACCCTATACTTTTCCATTTCTAAAACCCTTTTCTTCTCACCTTGCCCCTGGAACCAGCCACCCTTCCTCTGCATTTCCTTCTCACCTTGACCCTCGTGCATCCTCTTCTTCTCTTCTTCTTCTGCCTATCGAAAGTGCCGTCGCCATTTTTCCCCTCGAGCATCGAGATCGAGAAGGGAGTGGTCGCCGGAGTCCAAATTTTGGCTGTTCTCTCTTCCTTCGATCTAGGGTTTTAGGTCTGATCTATGATCTTTCCCTTGTGTTCGCACAAGATTTGAGGATCAGAAATTCTCCTATTTGCCTTACTGTTTATGCTTATGGTTTACGTCTTTCTTTATAAATGAGAAATTCTCCTATTTGTGAATTTTCCTCTTACTTTTATAATTGATTTCTGTCGCCAAGAAGAACGCAAGCTTCTTCTTGCTCTCAACCTTTTATGGCCATGAGGCAGCAGACGCATTAACGAAAGAACAAGAAAAGCTCACTTAGCAGGAAGAGGATTGTGGTTTCTACCAATGTTGAAGATTCCTCACTCGATGATTCTAGTTCTGTGACTCCATTGAAGAGAATGCGTAGCGGGACCTTCTCAGGTCATATATATTTATATATATAAATATATATTTGTGACAGTTGACTTGTGATAATGGATAGAGTTGACCCAATTTGTAATCGGAGTGATATTTGAATCTGATCAGATATTGGGTTCGTTGCTTTCAGTTCCTGGTGCTTCAAATACTGTGCTTGAAGCTGTGATTCCTTACTCTAGGATGTCCACGATTCAGTTGCTTGGCAAGGTCTTTGTTTTGAATTGTTGTTCTGTGGGGTCCAATTTTTTTGTTTTTGAAATGTTTGATGTTGTTATTGTTGTGTTTGTTATTCCAGATTCCTCCTCAGTTTTGTAGCCTACAGACTGCTGAAGAGATGGCTTTGATTACTTACAATCGTGCTCTTATGCTCTCCAGACCAGGTCAACTAATCAAAATAAAACTTATTCTCTTTGGTCCAATGTTTTGCAGTCTTGTGAAAATTTGCTAGTCGGTTTTGACAACATGCGGCTATTCCCATCATTTTTTTTTTTTTATTAATGCCTAGTGATATGGCAAAATTTCTGTCATGTGAATTGGATGATTTTAACATGCTTGTAAATGTGTATATATGGTTTGCCTCTTCAGGATCCCCAGTTCTTGGTGTAGGTTTCACTGGTTCTTTAGCTACTGCTCGTCCAAAACTTGGGAAGCACAGGTAATCAAGTTATCCGCAGAACTGGTTAATGTATCTGACTCTCTTAAGCCTAGGCAAAGCTTTTAATGGGTGTTCTTCTTTGCCTAACCCAGAGGATTAACTTGTTGATCGGAAATTGGCATTAATATATACCTGATCTGATTCAAACACACTATGAATGTGTTTGTGGTATTTATCTTATATCCTTTGATTTCACATGGAGGATTTGTCATACACACTTTTCAGGTCATGGTCATGTCTTAATATCATAGACAGAGCTTATGTACAAAACCCTTTTTAGAGTTTAAATAGATGGCGGTTGGAAGGACGCTAAAGGTTTTTCAATTGTCCATTCTATATATCTAAAGATTGAGACTAGTAACTACAATCATGTTCGGCTGTAAGTTTTAAATAATTCATATAATGATGAACTTCATGTCAAAAGCATTTGTTTTAGTAATATATGGCGAAGCTTTAGGTCTAAAAGGACCGAACTTTATGCATTATTCGTGTTTTGGTTGGCTTGTGAAATTCTAGTTGTGCTTGTGTTTTTGTAACGAGAATGAGTAGTATAGAGCAAAACCTAGTTTCCTTACGTAGAGCTAGATTCTTCTTTCTTCCGCTAGGTTCTTTTTCTTTTGTATGATATGCTTCTTTTTCCTATGTCTTCATAAACCAACTGAATTTACTTCTAATACAGCTGTCTCTAGGTACCTCTATCTATGGAACTGGAGAAGTTAGTAGATAGCTTGAAAGGACTGGGAAGAGAGTATGTCACTATTATGAATGTCTTTATTGAGTCAGTTTTTGCCTTAATTATTAGGGAGTATAAGAATATTTTCTTTTAAGATTTATAATTGTTATGCTCAGTTTTTTTTTTTTTTTTTTTGCTAGTCATCCCATATTGTATGATCAAAGTTGTATTCTAACATTTTTGTAATATTAGTTTGACTATAAATAATAAAATTAATTCACTTTTTTCATTTTAAGTGTTTAATTTCTATTATTCTGATAAAATATTATATTTTTTTTATTGAGGATATCCATCCTAATTAAGAAAAAAAATTAAAAAAAAAAGACTTTCAACTTCTCACATTTAAGTAAGAGACGTGGAAATGAACTTTTTTTAAAAAAAAAAAAAAGACTTTCCATGAGATGTGGAAAGTTCCGACTCTCCACGTCTCATATTTAAAATGAGACGTGGAAAGTTCGAACTTTGTACGTCTTCCCTATCCACGTCCCACCAAAAAGATATGTGCAAAGTATCTTTTGTAGTAGTGATATCAACGATTCAAGTTATGTTTTAATACTATATCAATTTTATTTCCAAAATGGTTCAATAGATGAGAATTTATATACAAATATAACAAGTAAGAACCAAAAAATGAGTAAGAATTTACCTAATTCAGCTGCATCCACACGCACATAAAAGTCTTGTCCTACATTATTGATTGCCCTAATATCTTCCATGTTATTGTTGTGCCATGTCAAACAGCCCATGCGTGTAATTTTATTGACACTTGTGTATGCTGTACATGAACAATCCTTCAAACATTTCTCATTGCAATCATTCAAGCTCATGCTCATATTGTTATCCACTTGTGCCTTTGACGTGTCTGGCACCTTCAAATTTGCCACCTTCACAAACCCTTCCCCACTTCGACACATGGACACATTCATCTTCCTCACACACTCTCGTGGGCTCTTGCGGTCGAATCCAGGTAGACAAACACATTCTAACTTTCCACTCTTATAAGGATCACAAATGCTATTTGATCCACACCTTCTATATCCATCACACTCCTCTGATGGACCATCCCACGCTACTACCCATTCATTCTGTTTAGGTATCCAAGCTTTTAGTGACATTCCCGTTTCATTGAGCACAAGTCTTTGAAAGATCGCAAGAGCCTTTAGGATCTTGATATCATTCGTTATTGTTACTTCATTCGCGTTGTTAGTAAAAACAACATAGCGTACTGTGTCAGGTGTCATCACAGAAATACCACTCAATCCTTGACCCGTCCATGAACCGACCCGCCAGAATGGAACTCCATTCTTATACATGAAGAACTGAGGATATCCAGTCGGGTCTATCCTTACGGTTATACTGCCCAACGATGGATCGTCAGGGGATTTCCAAGACGTCAGGATACGGTCGAAACCGGTTTTTCGGTCCAACCCAACCTTCGCGGAAGGAAGAATGGTGTCACTGGGATAATCAAAACTCTGCCATATAACCTTTCCCCTTCCTCCATTATCTGTTAGAACCAAATTCCCAGTATCTAAAAGTTCAGCAAAACTATCAACATGAGATGAGACCGAAACATTGGAAGACCAAATGGTGTTAACGTTTTCATTCTTGGTATGGTTGAGAACAAGATTTCCATGGATGTTGATGGAGAAAACTCCAGAAGTATCCTTCAAAGAATGTTCTCTATTTGCAACCCAAACAACAGTTTGGTTGGGAATATTATTGTACCAAATTCCAACATAGCGGATTTTGGAATTATGATTGGGGCTAAAGAAACCAAGGGCAAAGACGTTTCCCTTAGAGAGCAATACTTCACCATCTTTGAGGGGCTGGTTTATGGATATGTTGGTCAGCGAGTGAGCAGAAGCATAGAGGAGAAAGAGGAATAACAAAATATTTATCGGAGTAATTGGCCGAGTAGACGGAAAGAGCTTCATCAGGGAATATTTTAGAGAGTAGTTGGATATTATCTGCTCCTTCAAGTGGTGGTTGTAATTTAAATTTTGTACGGGTATTTTTATTCATAATTCCCTGTCCTTCACGCCTATTTGAAGATTTTTGGTCAATAGCAATAAAGCACGATGAAGAAAGTGGTCCTCCTGAATGTGGAATTAATATGCTGTAGTTAACTCTGAATAAAATCGAGGGTATAATTGTACTGTCAAAGACCAAAAGTTTGCCGTCTTCGAGGGATTACTCATCAAGGAGGTGGCAAGAAAAATAGTATAAAATATAATTCCCCCTGCTCCTATTTATAAGTCATGGGGAGAAAATTTTCTTTTTTTGTCATTTGACTAGAGTATGTTACATAGGGGCAAGGTTAAAATATTGCGAAATTTTAATGCAAATTTAAGAGGTTTAACGTTTTTCTTCCTTCTTAGTAATAGTGATTTATAAATTAAAGATCAAAAGACCAAGCGGGGAGCTCAGAAACCTTTTTTTAACTTTTATAAGACTACTTGAACACTGAAAATAATATAACAAATTATTTAAATAAAAAATATATAATAAAAATAATTTATTAATTTGTATGGGTGTTTTTACTCATAATTTCCCGTCATTCACGCGTCTTTGAAGACTTTTGGTCAACTGTAAAAAAGCACAATGGAGAAAGCGGTCCTCTTGCATGTGGAATTAATAGTTAACGTTGAAGAAAATTGAGGGTATACGTTGTACTGTTGATTTTAGAAGACCAAAAGCTTGCCGTCTTTGAAGGATTACTCATCAAGGAGGTGGGATAAAATATAAAATAAAATACCCCCTACTCCTATTTATGTCATATTTGGAAGTTATATAACTAAATTTTTTATATGAAGGTAAAATTGTACCTTTCATTGATTATTGAGTAAACTTTGTTCTTATGAGATATAGAGTATGTGAAATATTTGTAAAGTTAGAAAATTGCAAAATTTTAATGCAAATTGAAGAGGTATATATAAGGTTTTGTTTTTTTTTTTCTAGTAGTATTTTATAAATAAAAAATTAAAGGAGTAAGTAAGCAAGGGAGCTTAGAAACAATTGTTCTTTTTGTATTTTTATAAGATTACCTGAGCACTGAAAATAATATAATAAATTATTTAAATAAAAAATTCAATATAAAAATAATTTTATACCTGATACAGACAAAAATTAATATTTATATATATTATATAAATTTCAATTTTAAATAAAAAATATATTAATAATTAATAAATATTTGTAAGAGATATGAAAAAAATATTATATTATGATAATTTAATGACTTATTAAAATAAAGGTTAAGTATACTAAAAATAATTTTACATAAAAAAATATTATATATAAATAAAAGTTTTTGAATATTTTTATTGAAATAAATATATATACACACAATCGTGAAATAAGATTTTTTTCAAATTTTTCATAAACAATATATGTTGCATAAAAAATAATTATTAAGTTATACATAATATAAGTGTATAAAATATAAAATATGTTTATATTTTATTTCGGAGTTATAACATAATGTGTGTGTTGTAATCTTGCAAACATGGGACCGTGGGGGTGGCCAACTGACGGTCTTTTCTGGCCCCGTTTCCAACGGGCTACGACAAAGTCTAACAATTTTTCTTCTTTCCATCTTTGTCAAATGAATCGTATGATTTATACTTGATTATGACCAAATCACCCATAAAAGAGGCTCAGTTCAATGTAAGGGTGTGGTAAATTATGTTCTAATCAGGCACACTTGAAAAATTTTATCAATTTAAGCTATATTTAGTTAATACTTTATTCATTATTGCATGTATGATAGGTTTATCATTTTGAAAATTTTTTGTTTCTTTTGGTTGCTCAGTTATGAAACCTAGATCGAATAACAGTAATCAGCTGAATTGCTTTCTCTGTCATGCACAAACAGCTATAATATAAGTATTTCAGGGGGTGTTTTCCATCACCTCAAATGGGACAGGAGACCACAAAAAAATAAAGGAAAATTGTCAATATGCTGTATCTCACGTCACTTGGGTTATTTGGAAAAACGAGTTTGTCTTTATTATTTTTGGGATAATTAATCAAAGGTCCTATGGAAATAATATAATTAAGTTGAGGTTCCATAAAGTTGTAAATAACAACTTCTAACCTAACAATAACAACTTTTGGCCTGGTAAATACAACTCTTGGGACCTTATATTAATTATGTTTCTTCCATAGAACCTCTAACTAGTTCTCTCATTATTTTTCAACTAGGTATAAGAAAATAAATCATTTTACCTCATCCTCATTCCATCCTTTTATTCAGATAAATTCTATCCCAAACCAGATTTTTTGAATATTTTTTATTGAAATAAATATATACACACAATCGTGTAATAAGATTTTTTTTTTTCAAAATTTCCATAAATAATATATGTTGCATAAAAAAAATTATTAAGTTATATATAATATAATTATATAAAATATAAAATAGTTTATATTTTATTTCGGAGTTATAACATAATGTGTGTGTGTGTGTAATCTTGCAAATATGGGACCGTGGGGGTGGCAAACTGACGATCTTTTTTGGCCCATTTTCCGTTTCCAAAGGGTTACGACAAAAGTCTAACAATTTTTCTTCTCTCATCTTTGTCAAATGAATTGTATGATTTATACTTGTTTATGACCAAATCACCCCTAAAAGAGTCTCGGTTCAATGTGGTATGGTAAATTATGGTCTAATCAGGCACACTTGAAAAATTTTATCAATTTAAGCTATATTTAGTTGCTTAATTGTGAATACTTTTATTCATTCTTGCACTTATGATAGGTTTATCATTTTGAAACTTGTTTGTTTCTTTTTGTTGCTCAGTTATGAAACCTAGATCGAATTATAGTAAATCAGCTGAATTGCTTTCTCTGTCATGCACACACTTGATCACGTAACTCAAAGTAAGATCTTAAGATATATTTTCAACTAATATCTATAATTTACTTCATTAACTTAATTACCATGTTTCGTTTTCTTTACAAACCAGTACAAGAAAGAGGTTGCCACTGTTAGAGTAAAGAAACAAAAGAAGCCCAAATCAAATAAACCCACTACACACACATAGTTTGGCCCACTGTGTTAGGTCCATTAGCTACTCACTCACACATGTATACAGATATGCAAGATATGGTGTAAGTGTAACCGTCTAGGGCTAGAGTACTGACAGCTTTGGTGTGCACCGTACAAGTGCTCTCCATTATATATTTCTCTGTACAGCATTATTCATGTTAATAATGAAATACAATACTTTTCTCTTTAATACTTTTTCTTTCAGCTCTATACCTCTTTAGCAACAAGTATATTATACAGGAATCTATCTACACTGGAATTTGTGCCATACATGTAAAAACTTTCTTACATTTAAATTTCCCACTTTTAACAACGCCATATGAACCATATACACATGTGACTGCAACAAGATATACACCATTATTTTATTATCAATATTATTTAATCACAAGTAGAAGCTAGCCCTATAAGAACGGAAAGTACCACCATGCATATTTTGCGAGTTATGGCCTTTAGCGAGCTTCGACTACGGTAGTACTCATCTCATTTACTGAATTAAATCCTTCACTTGTAGATGGATTTGAACTGTCACCCGTTTTATTCCTTTTGAAAATAAATGCTGGCTGTTTTGGAGAAGGAAGATTTGATGATGTGTCACTTCCCAACATGGAAACAACTGTAGACATAGTTGGTCTGTCATCTGCAAAGTCTTGTACACATAGAAGCCCAATTTGAATGCATTTCAGAAGCTCATTAAGGCATGCCTCGTCTTCTTCTAGTAATGATGGATCAACAATCTCCATTGCTCTCCCTTCTCTCCATAGGTCCCAAATCTGAATGTATTTGAAGATATAAAATGATTAGATAGTTGAGAGATGAATTTAAATTTGGAGTGGTTATTTCTAATAGAATACTCACATGTCCAACCAAAGTTGAGGTAATTTCTTCGTATTGACTGCTATTCTTCTTGCCAGTAACAATCTCTAAAAGCAAAACTCCAAAACTATATACATCAGACTTTACTGAAAATAGTCCTCCCATTGCATATTCTGGTGACATGTAACCACTAGAATAATAAAAAAAAAAGATTAGTCATATATACTAAAGAAAAATTCAATTTAAAATTGTTTAATACGTATATATGTCCAACTCAGAGGAAATAGAAATTCTAGCTAGGAAATATAATGTTGAGAACTAATGATATGCTTGGTTTGTTCAATACGTACTAGGTTCCAACGACACGTTTTGTGTTTGCTTCAATTTGATCAACACCAAATATTCTAGCCATGCCAAAATCAGCAATTTTTGGATGTAATGTAGAGTCTAACAAGATATTACTAGCCTTCAAGTCTCTATGAATGATTCTTAATCTTGAATCTTGATGAAGGTATAAGATTCCCCGTGCAACCCCACATATGATATCAAACCGTTTGCTCCAATTCAATACTAATTTCCTTTCTTGATCTGAAATTTGAAGCAATTGTTAACATAATGCATGTTTGATGATGATTAGTCCTATATATATAGATATTGAAATTTTAAAGGATCGACCTAGCTAGAATCATGAAAAACGTGACTTACCAAATATGAAAAAGTCCAAACTTTTATTTGGCAAATACTCATAGATCAACATCTTCTCTTCTTCTTTTATGCAACAACCCAAGATTCTCACAAGATTTCTATGTTGCAGCTTTGCAATTAAAACAACCTCATTTCTGAACTCTTCAATTCCCTGTCCAGAGTACTTTGATAGCCTTTTCACCGCTATTGCCATTCCATTACTAAGCAAACCCTGAACACGAAATTGGTAGTCATTTTCTGAATGTGCTCTTAGATATTGATATAAATTATGAATATGTGTGAAAACCCTAAGCAATACTGATGAAATTTTAAAAATTTAAGACTAGATACTGAATAATGACTGAAACGCAATGTATAGGAGCTAGTTAGAGGGCTTAGTTTGATCTTAAATATAACCTATCGAATCTATTTTGTTTTTCAAATTTATATATTTTTTCCGAAACTATTTCTATTGATAACATGTATTTTAAATAGGGTATTGTGGAGAAACTAACACATAACTTTAAGGATATTAATATAGTTACCTTATAAACCGAACCAAAACCTCCTTGTCCAAGCTTGTTAGCATCGGAGAAGTTCCCAGTTGCTGCAGCTATGTCAATAAGATCAAATAATGGTAAATCTGAATTTTTCCCACTGTCAAAGTCATCCATACTAGGAGAGTTCTCAAATTTGTAGTCAAACAAATTTTTGCTATGCCTTCCTCTTGCTGCGTGCATTAAAAAAACAAAATTGAGTTTTGATCCAGTATTTAACAACCATTGAATCCAATGAAAAGATTGAAGAAATTTGTGTAAACAAGATTAGGGAAAGGAATATATTTATCGTACCTCGTTTCTTGTTCTTCATTAAACAATATATGAAAGAGATCACAAGAAATATTACTAGTAATATAGAAACGACTGAGAGTGATACCATCCCTTTCATTCCAAGCGAACCAAAGGGCTTTTTTTGGTACTTCGCTGCAAATGACAATACGTGCATTATTAAAAGCAGAACTCATGTATATATCCCATTTCATTAAATGTACCAATTAAATATACAGTAGCATATATACAAGAGGAATATTGGAGGAAGATGGGCTACAGATCGATGACAAAAAAATATATATATCAACAAAACGGTGTTAACAAAAATTGCTAACAGGTTAACATTCTCAAATGCTCACATATTAAATTTTAATTTTCAAAATAAAATGGTTATAACCAAAAAAAAAATAATCATTTAATACCAATGTTGTTCTCGATAAAATAAAAAAGAATACCGATGTTGCTAGAGTTAGAGGACTAAAGATATATACGTTTTGAAATCAAAGACCAAACTGAAACCCAGTATAAAATAATAAATCAAATGTACACTTTCGCCCATTTAATTTTCCTTAATCATACATCATTTTTAAAATATTCACAAATATTATATTAATCATATTAATCTATCTGTAACTTGATTAATTATTGAGTTTAGAATGAAAAAAAATAAAATTTGTCCGAGCGATGATAAAGACATGAATAAGATGCTGATAAATGTTGGCGGCTTGGCGCCCAATGCCTACTAAAGAAAACAAAAAACATAAAATGGTACCAATGTATGTTGAGCATTTTGTTAGTTGAGAATTATAAAATGAAATTCTATACTAATTACAATAGGAAAAAAATATTTTCCAAGAGAGCAAGACTTATATCTTTCATTCTTAACTAATGATATATATAGAACTATAATGAATTTATATATTGATTAAAAAATATTTTCCAATTTCAACACATGTATCAAAGATTTTTTAAGTTCAACCAAGTCTTCTTTAGTCAAACGTCAAACCTAGATACTCCTCCATATGTTGCAGACTGCAGAATTAAATTTTAGTAATACGTGGAACAATCTTTTTCACAAAAATGCTGCTACCAGACCAACCACAACAAATTAAACCACCAAGGCAAGGATTGATGAAATTTAGAAAAAAAAAAAAAAAAGTTATCAGTATTAAATAATATATATTTATCATTTCGGCTGTACAAATGTGTGTGTGTGTGTGTATTTTTAGTAAGAAAATATAATGTAGATGTATTTAAATAATTGTTATATCATATATTTCATTATCTCTTTAAAATTTATATCATTAGATTATACATGAAGCTGGAAAATTATTTTGGAAATATGATAAAAAAATATTTCAATATGATTTATTTAACTTCCTTAAATTCTTTAAATTAGTCCTAATCGCATATAAGAGCAAGACGTACGATGTGAGATTTTTATATCAGATGAATGTATTGTTCAGATACATTGAATATTTTAATCATGTGTGTGTCCGTTAGGTGGTTTGTTTTGCTACGTACGTATAAGCTTAACCACTATCAAATATCTAAATCATCATAAATAACTCTATAAATATATTTTTTTTTATTTTTTTCAAAATAAACTCATATACTCCCTTCGGTCATTATTATAAGATATAGCCAACTTTTTACACGTACAAATAAACACATATTGAAATCATTTATTATGGGTAGAATTAATAGAGTTATCTCATTTTACCCTTACTCATTTATTATATACATTTTCTATCATCTCCTTATATTTACTAATATATAAGAGCAGAAAATGGAAAATATGCATTAATTACTATGACTTATGAATGTTCTCTCATATTTTGGACCAGAATTTTATCCATATTACCTCTTATAATAACCTCGGAGGAGTATCTACTTCTTATACCCTTATGAATAAATGAATAATAAAGAAAGAAAAACATTTAATGCTAACTCTAATAAAAATAAAGTCAGAAGAGTACCTAATTCAAGTGCATCCACACGTACATAGAGATCCTGTCCCACACTGCTGTACGTCCTAATATCTTCCATGTCATCATGCCACGTCATACACCCAGTAAGTGAGCTCTCATTAGCACTTGTATACGCCTCACATGAACAATCCTTCAAACACTTCTCCATACATTCCTTCAAACCCATGCTCATGCTCAAATCCACACGCACTTTAGAAGTATCTGGCACCTTCACACGTGCCACCTTCACGAATCCCTCTCCGCTTCGACACGTGGACACATTCTTCTTCCTCACGCACCCATCCGACCCATCTCTAAGGTTCCACTCTATTGGGTTCTTGGGTTCAAATCCTGGCAAACAAGTACACTCAAACGTCTCCGTGTTATACGGGTCACAATTACTATTTGACCCACACCGTTTAAAGCTATCACAATCTTCTTTTGGACCATTCCAAATCTCAAACCATCTATGTTGTTGAGGTTGCCATGTGTGTCGTCTAACGTGACCGGAGTTTTCAAGTACCATTTTGGTGAATACAGAAGGGTCTTTTACACCATACATTATGGTAACTTCACTAGCATTGTTGACATAAACAACAGTGAAGATGAAGTTTCGGGTCATCTCGGGTACACCGCTCCATCTTTGACCCGTCCAAGACCCGACCCGCCATAGTGGACTCACGTTTTTGTACATGAATAACTGAGGATACCCTGTTGGGTCAATTCTATAGGTCATGCTCCCAAATCCCGGGTCATATTGGGATTTCCATGACGTTAGGAACCGGTTCAAACCGGTATTCCGGTCTAACCCGAGTTTCATAAACGGCATCATGGTGTCACTAGGATAATCAAAACTCTGCCATAGAATTCTCTGACTTCCTACATCTTCAATCAAAACCAAATTTCCTGTGTCTAGAAGCTTAGCGAAGGTATTAAAGGAAGATGATGACGAGAGGGATCCATTGGAAGACCAAACCGGGTTGAAGCTTGTCCTTGTGTTGTTTTTGCTGTGTGAAACGACGACGTTTCCTTGGTTGTTGATAGAGAGAACCCCAGAAGTTTCATTAAGAGGATTGTTTCTATTAGCAACCCAAACAATAGTTTGTGTTGAAACTTTGTTGTACCAGATTCCAACATAACGGTTACGGGAACTATTCGTGGGACTGAAGAAGCCGAGGGCAAAAATCGCATTATCGGAGAGCAAAACGTCGCCGTCTCTGAGGGGTTGGCTAAGGGTTATTCTATTAAGAGAGTAACTAGATGCATGATGAAGAAGGAAGAGAAGGAATAATAATAGAGTAGTGATAAGAACGAACTCTTTCCCAGAAGATGCTTTCATGGTGTTGTGTGTAGCTGTTGGGATATTGAAGGATAACGAGGTTATTGTAAAGATAAGTATATAATATTTATTTGTGAAAAAAATATTGATTTGATGTGAAGCCAACTTTCTTAAATTGGGTAGTTGGATGAATAAAAGGCAGATATTTTCAGTGTCTAGTTGAGGTGGGGTGTTAATACACACACACATGCACATGATTTGTAAGAGAATGGTCCAGCATGTAATGAGAAGAGTTGTGATAGAGACGTATAACATATAACAATAAGATGTATATGAGGGGCTAATCTATTGAATTCTTTGGCCTTCCTTCTGGTTGTGAAGTGTTCCAGATTATACGGCAAGAGATCTTATTTTGTAATTTGCACTGTACTTGGAGAACAAGATCTACGTGAAGGTTCATGGATCCTAACAGTATATGGTCACAACTTTATGGGAGAATTATTTTGGTATACATTTACCAAAATGTCCTCAACTACTTATTTAAAAGAAAAGGTCCCTTCATTATTGTTGGACGCTAATCTTATCAACAGCTGCCAGCCGCTAGAAACCCCCGCCGCCGGACAGTTGTTTCAGGTCAACAACTTGAGTATCACGAGCTATCAATTGCACCTGATGATTTCAAATTACAATTTTTTTTTTTGGACATAAGATTTCAAATTACAATTTAAGGATAGCATATGTATCAACATTGAAAAGTTTTTTTATTTACTTAACCAAGGGTAATGACAGTTTAAATTACTATTCTTTTGCAAATTATAATGAACAATGGGCAAACAAGAATTAGCAAATTCACAACTGCATTTATAACATTTGAAATTGACAACCACAAAATATATATATATATATATAAGAGATTAATAACTATCCTTCAAGGAAAATACTAAGGTTAAGTTCCTTATATCCATTTCGTCAAGTTCTTCAATCACATATGATCATGTGTTTTATTTTTAAAATATTGTCATTTAACTATAATTCAAAATGAAATAAATAAAATACGTGGTCTTGTATGATTGTAGAATTTGACAAAATCGATGTAAGGAACTTAATGTAAGTATGGTCCATCCTTAAAATGCACTTTCTTTTGAACGGGGTTGGAGATTAAGTTTATTGTGTGTGTGTGTTTGAGAATTTGAATCATGATATCAATAATTAATACATGGTTCAATGCTTATATATTTTCTTGATTACCTCCTTCCTTTGCCAATATTGACCATGGTGGAGAGAATTTTTTTCTCCATTAAGGGGGTAAAGTGGTAAATATATACGAAAACTTATTTATACTTAGCTTTGATGGAATTCACAATAATTTGATTATTTCAGGTACTTTTGCGTAACTTTAACGCTTACCCCAATTTATATGTTAATGTGCATGCGTGTGTACGAAATTTGATCATCTCAATCTCATGATTAATCTCATGAGCAGATATTGTGTGTTACTTATGTGGTAGGACTTAAATCTTATAAGCTAATAAATTTATTTATAAAAATGCTACTTATAATATAATTTAGAAATTAGTTTAAAACATTAACCGATCTAAACAATATATATTAAAAGTGCAATTTGCACTACTAGAAGTACCATGAAATTAAATGAAAGAACGTATATTTCACTTCATGGTTTGATACTGCCTGACTCCGTTTCACGGGTTTCTTTCTTCATTTGCATAAGAAATCTTGAAGAGGATAAAAGGGGGGAAACATAAGAATTACTCTGTCTGTTCGTAAATATAAAATTTATTTAGGGATTGGACTTGAGCTTGTTTCTATAAATAATATATGTATTTAGTTTTTCTTAAATTTTCCTTAAACTATCTATATTGATGCAACATAATAATTAACAAATAAGAGAGCGAGGATGAGAATAAAGATAAGTGGTTATGGCCTGTGTTTTGATAATATCAAGTAATTCAACCAACTTAACTAACATCCTTAATCTCATTAAATTAGATAAATATGTCTGACATTTAGGAATAGAATAAGTAGTATAAGAATCAAACCTTTAAATTAAAAAGTGTCAAACGGAGTAAGGGATTTGCATATCAAATTAATGGTTTTTCTTTCTTATGTTGCAAGAGAAATCTTGTAAGGGAATATAATAAAACTAGGTTAAAAAAGGCACTAAAAACCGAAGGAAACATCCAAGGAGGTTATGTCCTCTGGGATTGGGAGTGAGCTGTAGTCATGCAAAGTCTTTCCATTGAACCGAAGGAAACCATCAATTTCCCTAAGGGTGGCTTGTTCCTTTTCAGTAGCATTTATGATCAGACATGTTTTATTAATGTAAATCACTATGTTTGTAAATTGAATGGTGAAATGAAAGGAAACATTGTCAAGTTGAACATATATCAAGTAGTCAAGTGTTATTACCTGAGCGTGTCTGATCCTTACGTGGAATGTAAAACAAATCTTCAGATAAAAGACTTGACGTTTCTCACCACACACTATCTGGCCGTTTAAGAGATCCACATAGAAGCATAGTAACAAATAGCTTTCTTAAGCATCTGCCCGATACCCAAATTGATGCTTCCTTTATTGTAGATATGTATTCACAATCATCATCCAACAAGCCAAGAGCAAAGCATGCATCTTTGTATGTTTTGTGAACTACTCTGTCAACCATCTTGATTGCATCAAATAAGATGGGCCCTCGTACCTTTGTTTATAGTATGTGCATGTAATATAACTGACAAATCCTTATATTTGTATGTTTTTATATGTTTAAATTGAGGTTTCTAACATGAATAAGATGCAAATTTGGTCCAATTGTGCTTATTTAATATCTTAGACTCTTGGATAAAATTAGTATGAGATTAGGATTAATTGGCCATAATTGTAGATTAATTTATATTAATTAATTTATAGGGCTATTTGATCCTTTTTCATGTCATATTCACTTGTAGGGTTGCTCAAGGACCAAAGGAATGGATTCCAGATGAAGAAGGACACTTGAAAAATGGAGAAATTCAGGCTAGAAGCTGAAATTTCAAGAGAAAAAGGGAAAATACAAGTTTCTGGATGAATTGTGGAAATTACGAAAAGGACCTCGAAATTCCCAAATTACAGAAAAGGACCACGAAATTCCAAATTACGGAAAAGGGCCTCGAAATTTCCAAATTACAGAAAAGTCCTGCCCAACACCACCTACCATCCACTCAACAACCCCACTATCATTTATTTTATTCTCCACCTACCATCCACTCAACAACCCCACTATCATTTATTATATTCTCCACCTACCATCCACTCAACAACCCCACTGTTCGCCACGCGCCGCAAGTGCACGGGTCGCGCCAAGTAATAAAATGATGAGTAGAGTATCGTTCCCACGAGGATTTGTCCAAAACCCGGTCAAACAATGATTATCATACTCTCGCCCAATTTGAGTGACACAAATGTTGAGATTGAAAATAAACTAAGAAAATAAATGAAAATAAAATATAAACAGGTGATTCTCCGACCTCAAGGATAAAATAGGTCCTAGGATTATCTCTCCCCCTTTGTACTTCTCAAAACTCAATTAACCTCCGCTCAAAGAAGCTCTCAACAACACCATATGCTAATCTAGGGTTCATTGGGTACTCGTAAAAGCGCTCTCGCGTCAAGAACGAGTGTTTAGTTTTATTTAAGTTGCACAATCTCTTGCTACAAGTTAATAAAACCCAATTTTAATGCTCCAATCCTAATGTGACTATACAAGGCTAGCAAGTATATCTATATCTTACCAGCAAAACCATCCATCCATGCAAACTTCCGGTTCTTGCACTACTTTACCCAAGGTCTACACTCAACCTAGCTCTCTCGAGTCATAAATCAAGCGAACACAACATCTAAATGGTGATCAAGCACTTAGAAGCATTAAGAACGGGGTAAAATAAGCACATAGATATCATTAATCACAAATCAAGAGGAGGAATCAAGAATCAATACATACAAGGGTTCAAAATAATCCTAGAATCAAAGTATTTAGCTACTCATGTTCTACAACTCCAAGGGAGCATATATATACAACATTACAAATCAGAACAAGAGAAGAGAATGAAGAAGGAAGAGATAAACCAAGAGAGGAAGCCCAAATCTCTTTGAAGCTCCAAGCCCAAGCCAAATCCCACCAATCTCCAAGCCCTAGCAGAGCCAAACACGCCCAAAATATGCCCAGAAGTCGAAGAATGTCGAGCTAGATCGAAACCCTAGCTTTTATATCACTTAAATCTGTCAAAAAACGCGCAGCAGAGCACGCAGTTCGCCGTGGGTTCGCCGCGGCGAACTATGATCATTTTTGCCTCTTTTTGGGGGTTTTGGCTCCCCGTGAGTTCGCCGCGGCGAGCTCACGGCGAACTGGGACCTGTCAGTAATTTTGGAAATTCGGGGACCTATCTGTAATTTGGGAAATTCGAGGTCCTTTTCTGTAATTTTTACAATTCATCCAGAAACTTGTATTTTCCCTTTTTTTCTTGAAATTTCAGCTTCTAGCCCCAATTTCTCCCCTTTTCAAGTGTTCTTCTTAATCCGGGATCCCTTGGTTATTGTATCAAAATATTCCTACAATATTTACATAAAACAACATAAGAAATTAACTACAAAAATAATCAAAATCTACATAAATATACAATTATATGCGACCGAAAATCAAATGAACATTTCCTCTCTTGAGTATCCAAAATTTATCAATGAGTTAATAAAACTCAAGGAAAATATACTCAAATGACATGAATTTCTAGGAGTTATCACCCACTATCATTTATTTTATTCTCCACCAACCATCCACTCAACAACCCCACTATCATTTATTTCATTCTCCATCTACCACCCACTCAACAACCCCACCATCATTTGTCTTCCATCACTCACTATATATATCATCTTCACCACCACCAAGCAACACACCTCTTCTTCATCCTCCTATCTCTCTCAACTCTCTCATTCCACCTCCATCTCTCTTCCATTTCTCCTTCCTCCACTCCATGTCTACTATTTTCTTCCACCTTGGTGTTGTTCTTCCCGTGGAGAGTAGCAGCTAGGCTCCACCATTCTTGATTATGGGAGCCAAGGGATGAGCTTGAAGCTTCAAAGGGGAGTTTTAGTTCTAATCCTTCTTCCTCTTGTTGTATTTATGCTTTTCTAGGGTTCCAGGAGTATATTTATGACATTTGGTTGTGTTCTTCATTTCTACATGTTGTATAAGGGTTGGAAACTATTTTATGTTGTTTCTTTCTTGTTGAATGCTTAACATTGTGCTACTTTAACTTTGAGTTTGATGAAATTTATGGGTTCATGATTTTGTTATTCTCTTTGTGAATATCTTGTGCTAATTCAAGGTGGCTTGGTTAGTAGATAAAAAAATGTTAAGTGGTTTTGCATGAATGAAATGGCATATGAATTAATTAATTGTGTTTAGATATTGGGTAATCACTCTTTTCAACCTTAATCTTTGTTTGGGTGGCCATCAATGAGTTAGGGTTAATTGAGAAATTAAGTGCAGTTGTGGGGTGGCCCGAATTGTGGATTATAAGTCTTGTATAATTAATTGGTTCTTGAATTTGTCAAATTGTATGAGTGGCATTGGACTTCAATCCTAGAGTCTTGATTTATTATTTGGGGTTCCAGTAATCGATTAAGCTCTAAGATTAATTAAGTGGCAACTCGGGGTCCCGATTGTTGGATTAGGAGCCCCTTACGATTAGCAAATTCATATTGATTTTGAGCTTAATCAACTTAGGTTAAATTAAGTAATGTGCGGGGTTCCGGCATTAATTAAGTTAACCTAAGCCTAGCCTAGAGGGGTTCCTCTAGGGGTCTTTTGAAAATCAACTAAACTCCCTGAAAACCTTTAGAAACAATGATTCCCAAAGCTCTCATTCATCAAGAATGATTTCATTTCCCTTCCCCTCCAAATCTCACTTTTATCTTATTTTTATTTTACTTTTGAACATATCATACATTTTGCATCTTTTCTAAATCAAAAACAAAATACAATACTTTTTGCCCGTGTTTAATAGTTTGCATATTAGCTACTAGGTAATCTTTTGCGTTTAGGCTCCTCAAGTGAACGACACCCGGGGGTTAGCTTCCACTATCCCCTTGGTTCTTATTTTCTTGAAGGGCGGACCCAAGGGCGCGCTACACACACACACTCTCGAAATTGCCGAGCTCTTCAATAACTCCCCTGTTGCTAGAGATACATGAGCCATGTGTAACATCCTGAATTTTAAATTACCAATAAATGTGTATAATTCCCAAATTTAGGAAAGAGGTGATAAGAAGTCATTTAAAATTCTCAGGTATCTCTAGAAAAATAAAATAGCTCTATAAACAACTTCACAAGTTTAAAGTATTTTTGGAGGATTTTTAAAACTATTTCCATTATAAATTAAGAAGGAATGATTGGATATTTATTTCTAATTTATGAAATTAGGGAAAATTATTTTTAAAGCTTAAAGGAACTTTAAGGGGTTTAAAATTTCCTAATCTAACATAAGGATGAATTTCAGGAAAATAATATAATCTTTTAGGCCTTAATTGTAAACTATTTCAAATTAGAGGGCAGTTTAGTAATTTTCCCCACCTAACAACCCTAATATTCCCCTTCCTTTATATTTCATCTTCCTTCTTCTTCCTGCATGAGAGCGCCGCTGCACACACACACCGTACTTCTTCTTCTTCTTCCTCGCATACACACACACGCACACACACATTCACCACCACCATCGTATTTTCTTCTTCCTCTCTTCCCTTCCCGTGCATCTCTCTTCCCAGCACCATAGCTGTTTTCTTCCTCTCTTCCTTCATGTTGCGAGCTAGAGAGAACGAGGAGGACCTACACGTTGCCGCCGTCGCCATTCGTCGAGCTCCAGTCACCGGCGAGAGAGAGAGAGAGTGTGAGAGCAGATTCTTTCTCCATTTCTGGCCGAGAAAGAAAGAGACCAAGAAAGGAGAGTGAAGCCGCCGCCGTCCACCGTTGTCACTATTGTAAGGTCCCTTTCTTTCATCCTCATATTGGTGAGCAACCTCCCATTTTCTTTTCCCGTTTCTTATCCGGTTGTGGCATTTTTGGAGGTTAAAGGATTTCTTTTGGCATTAGAATTCAAACAAGAAAGGTCCTGATTAATTTGTAGAGAAAGATTTTAAGCTTAGAAATTAGTTCTAGAGGGAGATTCTGTTGTACTAAGCTAAAGGATTGTGACAGTAGGCTTGTATATAGATGAAAATTTTGAGTGGGAATTTGACTAAGGTATGATTATGTTTGGGAATGATTGTTATTTGGGGTTAAGTTCTGATAAAATGAAATTAGTTTTATAATCTGTCCAATAAATGTGGAAATATTAAAAGAATGATGGGATGAAATTGCAAGTGTATTAGAGGTTGAAGTTAAGAATTTTTAAAGCATAAATTGTCATATTGAGGATGAAGTTTTTATTTAAGGGTGTTTGTGGCTAATGTGTAACTAGTTTGAACTTGGTGTGAGGGTGATTGTAGTTTAATAGGCTTGATATGGGTTATATTCACTTAATCTAGCCGTGTAGGTACAATTTGTTATGTAACGTAGCATTAGGAGCATTGTAGGATTAATTCCCTAAGTTATGAATGGTAGTACTTGATTAGTTACTAATTAGATGCGTGTATATAATATTAATTGTAGACTCTGATTTTGCTTGACATTGAGCATGGGGGTGTGCCTACGTTAACTAGTGGTCTAACTTCAATGAGGTAACTACTTCTGTTTGTTTGCGTGTGTGTGTGGATTAGTGAGTATTTGAAACTTATAATTTTGTGATTGGCTATAGTTTTGATGGACATGAATTTTGGAAGCTTATTTTATAATATAACCTGTTTAGTGGAGTATATATTTTTAAATGGCATGAAGGTGTGAATGTTGGATGTGTACATTTATGACGTGCTGTGCTGATTGTGTGAACACCGAATAAATAAATAAATAATAATGTCATCGCGCGATGAGGTTCCTTGTAGACCCACAAGGACTAAATAACACAAAATGGAAAGACGAATTGGGGAGAACGCCCCCGGTCTCAGGCGAGGGTTGTGAGTCCCTACTGGACCGTATAATAATGGTGTTATTGATTGTTTGGTTTTATTTATCTATGTATTGGATTACAATGTATGAATGTGAATATGTGAATTTATGTGTGATTTTGATGAATTGTCACATGACGATAATTTATGTGGGAATATATGTTATGAAATTGTCATGCATCTAAATGGTAACTGCCTCATGTTTCTAATTCAATTATACTTAGTAATACTCCACTGAACACCTTGCTATCACACACCGCAAGTAGGCGAGCAGTTAGTGGTTACCTAGGTCTACCCCTGAAGAGCACCACTTTCGAGTGTGTGTGCGTGTAGCGCGCCCTTGGGTCCGCCCTTCAAGAAAATAAGAACCAAGGGGATAGTGGAAGCTAACCCTAGGGTGTCGTTCGCTTGAGGAGCCTAACGCAAAAGATGACCTAGTAGCTAATATACAAACTTGAGAAAGCGGGTAAAAAGTATTGTATTTTGTTTTTGGTAATAAATAGGTGCAAAAGATGTTATATGTTCAAAAGTAAAACAAAAATAAGATAAAAGTGAGATTTGGAGGGGAAAGGAAGTGGAATCATTCTTGATAAATGGAAACCTCGGGATTCATTGCTTCAAAAGATTTTCAGGGAGTTAATTGTTGATTTTCATCCACCTCATCATCACTCACATCAACAATCACAGTAGTATGAGGAGAGTTAACCTCTTCAAGAAGAGGAGGAATATTACCAAATTGTAAAGGCAACTCCTTCAGTGGTCGAAAAGATACTTTCTCTTTCTTGATGGCTTGTGTGGTAATAGACATTGGTGTTTGGAGATTATCCACTTGAGATGTGGCATTTGGATCTTGTTCTTCAATCTCCTCATCATTGTTGAAGTCATAAGGCCATGGTGCTCCTTCTTCTCCATTAGTCTTCTTCCAGAGAGAATGTTGCACAAACGCCCTGATAAACTCTTGTATTGCTTCAAGCTGCTCTTTCATCTCCTTAGGAAGTTGATTAACCTCCTTTAACATGAACAACCCATATTGTTGAACTTTTAGCTCATCATACATCCTTCTTAAAGAGAGGGTTTGGTCATCCATGATTGGAAAGGTGAGGAAGGCATCAAGTCCATGGGTTGAGGGTATGGAAGGTGGAGGTGGAGGTTTATGGTAAGGAGGAGAGGGTGGGTTATATGGATTTCTATGTGGTGTAGGAAGGGGGTAGGGTGAATTTGTGGACAAGATGGTTCCAAGTGTTTTGGAAGTGGTTTGGCATTTGAGATCCAAAGACATTGTTGTGGCTTTGCAAATTCGCTCTCATAGAATCCAACTCTTTAGAATGAAATCAACTTGGGAGTGTGTTAGAGTAGAAGGCACCTCAGTTCTCCAAGTATGTGGAAGGCTTGGTGTTTCATCATTCCTTAAAAAAGAATACATAGGAGGATTAGTGTTGAACAAAAAATTATGGTTATTTTTAAACCAAGACATGAAAATTGCAATCAAATAAATCCCAAAATGCAAGATGCAATGCTATACAAGTATGCCTAAACCTAAAATAAAAGAAAAAGATGCAAAAATCATGGTATGTACAAACAAAAAGAAAACCTAAAATGCAACTAAACTAAATGCAACCTAAGAAAATGGACCCTGCCAAAACAAGCTTGACAACCAGCTACTAGGGAATTAATTACTTGGCTCCCCGGCAACGGCGCCACTTGAAGAGCACCACTTTCGAGTGTGTGTGCGTGTAGCGCGCCCTTGGGTCCGCCTTCAAGAAAATAAGAACCAAGGGGATAGTGGAAGCTAACCCCGGGTGTCGTTCGCTTGAGGAGCCTAACGCAAAAGATGACCTAGTAGCTAATATACAAACTTGAGAAAGCGGGTAAAAAGTATTGTATTTTGTTTTTGGTAATAAATAGGTGCAAAAGATGTTATATGTTCAAAAGTAAAACAAAAATAAGATAAAAGTGAGATTTGGAGGGGAAAGGAAATGAAATCATTCTTGATAAATGGAAACCTCGGGATTCATTGCTTCAAAAGATTTTCAGGGAGTTAATTGTTGATTTTCATAAGAACCCTAGAGGAATCCCTCTAGGCTAGGCTTAGGCTAACTTAATTAATGCCGGAACCCTGCACATTACTTAATTTAGCCTAAGTTGATTAAGTTCAAAATCAATATGAATTTGCTAATCTTAAGGGGCTCCTAATCCAACAACCGGGACCCCGAATTGCCACTTAATTAATCCTAGAGTTTAATCGATTATTAGAACCCCACATAATAAATCAAGACTCTAGGATTAAAGTCCAATGCCACTCATGCGATTTGACAAATTCAAGAACTAACTAATCATGCAAGACTTTAAATCCACAACTTGGGCCACCCCACAATGGCCCTTAATTTCTCAATTAACCCTAACTCATTGATGGCCACCCAAAAAAAGATTAAGGTTGAAAAGAGTAATTACCCAATGTATAAACACAATTAATTAATTCCTATGTCATTCCATTCATGCAAAACCACCTAACATTTTTAATCCACTAACCAAGCCACCTTGCATTAGCATATAATTTTCACAAAGAGAATAACAAAATCATGAACCCATAAATTTCTTCAAACTCAAAGTTAATGTAGCACAATGTCAAGTATTCAACAAGAAAGAAACAACATAAAATAATTTCCAACCCTTATACAACATGTAGAAATGAAGAACACAACCAAATGTCATAAATATACTCCTAGAACCCTAGAAAAGCATAAATACAACAAGAGGAAGAAGGATTAGAACTAAAACTCCCCTAACATTGCTTCAAGCTCATCCCTTGGCTCCCACCACCAAGAATGGTGGAACCTAGCTACCGTCCTCCAAGAAGAAAACACCAACAAGGAAGAAGGAAGTGGCTGCCATGAAGTTGGAGGAAGGAAAATGGAAGATGGAGGGGATGGAGATGAGAGGGAATGAGAGAAAATGAGAGGCTAGGATTTAGACGTGTGTGGTGGCTCCAAATTTGAGGTTTAGGGCTTCAATTTTCATTTATATATGGTCTAGGGTTGGTCCAAGTGAGTGGGTATCATGTAGGACCCCAAAACTCACGTCTGATATGTTGCTGATATGCATGAGTTCGCCATCGGCTCGCCGTGGCGAGGCCATGGCGAGCTCACATTACTTTTGGTTCTTTCAGGGGAAGTTCGCTGTGGGTTTCGCCGCGGTGAAACTCACGGCGAACTAACATGTTTTCTGCCTTAGGACTTCTCCATAAGCGAAACCCACGGTGAACTAACATGTTTTCTGTCTTGGGACTTCTCTATAATTTTCAAATTTCGGGTCCTTTTCTGTAATTTGGGAATTTCAAGGTCCTTTTCTGTAATTTTTACAATTCACCCAGAAACTTGTATTTTCCCTTTTTTCCTTGAAATTTCATCTTTTAGCCCCAATTTCTCCCCTTTTCAAGTATTTTTCTTCATATTGAATCTTTCATTTTTGGTCCTCGGATGACCCTACAAATAAAATATGCAAAATGCAAGAATCAAAATGCCCTAAAAGTCAACTAATGCTAATTGATCTTCAATTATGGCATATTAATCCTATTTTCATGCTACTTTAACCTAAGGATCTATATGATCATTTAAACACTTTTAGGACCAATATTGCATCTCAATTATGTTAAATGCCTCAAATTAGGCATATAAAACATACAAATCCAAGGATTTGTCAACCCTTTTTATCTTATTTTTACAGGTCCTAGCAATACAGTAGGAAACCAAGGGAAGGATCTGGGACCGTCTCACTAAGCTAGTGAGTTCTGGACTGGTCTGACAGAAGATATTGCCACAAATAGGGATTCATATCACTTGTTTTGCTTCCGGTCATTTTTCCACGTTTTGCTTCTTTATTTTTCAAATTGAGGATTTGTTTTAGAATATTTATTTTGGTAACTTGATGTTATTTCCTTTCTGAGAGACCGGTCTAAAGTTCAGTGGTGTTTCAACTATTTTGATATTATTATGGTCTATTGGAATTTTGCATATTTTGAGGATGTTGAATGGCTGACAGATTTGAAGTTATAATGGTTTTAGATATTTTTCGTAAAAGTGTTTAATGGTCAAATATGTTATTAGGTGTTTGTGAATGGGTTGATTAGTCAAGTGGTAAGTTGGCTTTATTTATCCATGTTAGCAGTTGTTGTATTAGAGAAATTCTTTTCTAACATGGATAATCTCCTGTGATATTATGTTAAATTCTTTTCTAACCATGATAGCCCTTTTAATATTAGAAATCCTTTTTCTATCATGGTTAGGGTATTTATGTTATGTTAAAATCTTTTCTAACCATGATAGCCTTTTAATATTAGAAATCCTTTTTTTCTATCATGGTTAGTGTAACACCCCAAATTTTAGAAAAATAAGAAATAAGGAAATATTTGGAATCTTGGGGTATTACTTGATATTTAAAGAGTCTTATAAATAAATCTGGAAATTAAAATATACCTAGGGAGATTATTTTGGGACAAATTTCAGATTTATTTGTAAATGAAAATGGTAAATGAAATTACCATTTAAGAGAAAATATAAATTGGGAAATTAAAAAGACAATATCTGCCCCTAGTTGGAAAATATCCTTAATTAAAAGGGAAGGGCAGGATAGTAAAATACCTGGTAAAAATAAATATCAAGATCCCTTTAAATTACAACCACACACGTGTCCATTGATTTAATCTCTCTTTCCTTCCTTTATGTCTCCCTCTCTTTCCACGTGCACACACATACAATAAATAAATAAAAAATTAATTAGCATTATATACTTCCTCCCTCTGCCGAAATACACACACACACACACACACTTAAATCACTCTCTCTCTCTCCCGAAAAACACACACTCATCCTCTCCACCGTTCCTTCATCTGGCAGCGGCGACCATGGCTTCGACGGCGGTGAGCGGCGGCCACGTGCAGTGGAAGACGAACAAGAAGGCTAGAGGAACCTTAGGTAAGCTTTGTCCTCTCATTTCCTTCTCTTTCTGGGCGCAAATCTGAGCGTTTTGGGGGTAGGAGCATTCAAAATTTATGAGGTTTTAGAGCTTCAAAATACATCAAACTGAAGCTTAAGACTCGAACAAGTATAATCTTGGAGCAGATTGAGAGTAGGAAGCTTGATTTGGCCAATTTTTCCAAAGTAAGGCCGGCGGGTACTGTTCACCCGAAATGAAATTTGGGGTTTTTATGTGTTTCTTGCTTCAAAGCTCGATTACACATGATTATGAGTAAGATTAAGCTTAAAGAACGAAGTATATGTGGATTATTGAGGATTTGGGAATTTTTGGATTTAATTTTTACTTCCCCTGTTCTGCGTTCTGTTCGGCCAAGAAGAAGAAAATATTTGAAGTAACATATATGTATGAAATGGAATCAGGAATTGAGGCTTTAGGTGTGTGGATTGATGAATTCTTGATTTGTTTGATTTGTTGCTCAATTTCCTTGCTTATGTTCTGCTGGCCGAGAGGAAGAAAATAAAAGAAAAGAATTTTGGGAACCAAAATTCTTGAGATATATTTGTTGAATTTTATCTCTGATTTGTGTATGATAAGTTTGAGTCATAGTAGCTTAATTTTGTTCTTCAATTTCCTGTTCTGTTTCGGCCAAAGAGAAAGAAATGGCCATTGATGTTTATTTGTTTTGGGAGATGGATTGGAATTTTGTTTAGGTATGGTTGATTAATATTAGGTCCTTAGAGGTACAATTCTTGTTTATTTAATACCTGGCTGATTTGGAATTGATTAGGAAAAGGAAAGGATTATGGATGATATAAGAAGAAATTGCTATTGTTGTTGATTAAAGGTTTAGGTGCTGAAAGTTAGAAGTTTAATTGTTTTGGGTTACCAATTTAGTGATAAAGAAAAGGAAATATGGTTTGTTGTGGTAATAGGTTCTAGAATTCTAAATATTAGTTTGATCAAATCAAAGACAAAGGAGGTTATGGTGATTAATTGGAGGATACAAGAGGAAGTAGTTGTTGTTGTTTGATTGAGGGTTTTAGGTGTTAAAGCTATGATTTCTGGCTGTCTTGGTTGCTGGCTTATGGGCAAAGGAAGGGAAATAATGGTGTTAGTTAATGGGAATTGATTAAAGAGAAGTTGGGAACTTGATTGGTTGTTCTTGGATTTACTAGACTTGGTTTAAAATGTAATGTGAGTTGAATTCTTTTGGATTATTATTTTAAAGATTGTAAATTAAGATTGTACTAGCAATTAGGATAAGATTAATGAGGTAGAAGGAAATTTATTAGTAAATTCATTTCTTAAGAATTTCCAAGGATTAGGAAAGCCTCAAATTGAATGTAAAGACTAACAAGTGGTAGTGAATATGAGTTCATTGAATTATTAATTGATTACTAAGAAAGATTAGTTAATATGAAATAATAAGAGGTACTTTTGTGCTTATGTTTTGTATTGTATATACTAATTTTATTTGTGTGTATATTATTAGGTGTTTGTGCAATATGTGTTAATAATGGTGTGATTAACCATTTATTTAGAAATTAAGAATTAATAGAATTAGAAATAGAAAGGGGTAGTACAATAGGACTGAGAGAGCCGTTTAATTATTATCCCTAAGTTAGATATTAATGTAATATTTTATATTATAAATATTTATAGGACAAGATAGTGGAATAGAGATTCCAGAGTACGAGGCAGAGAAAGAGTACAGCGAAGAGTAAATCAAGAATCAGGTAGCAGTTTATTTCAGTAACAAATTAAAATGCATGTATCATTTTGTATTATCTGTTGCATTTAGTTGATAAGTTATTATTCCTCAGTTGGAGTACTCCAGGGTTTAGGGGTTTGGCCACCTCTTTTCCCAACCAGTTAGTTATAGTTTTAAATGCTATAACGAGAAATCCTGCAGGTAGAGCCTCCACTCTTAACGAATATATCGTTACTAGTGGTTGGTAGGTGCTGATCGCACACAGATTAATAGGAATAAGCTGTCATTATTTGCACTGATTTATAAAATGCATACATGTCAGAATATATATATTCAAGAGAATAAAGGTTAATGAGATAAACTGCGTTGAACCATTGCTTTTCAGATAAGCTAGCAGGAGATAGACTTTTTGGGGAGTAAGGTAAAGTAGAAGAAAGCAGGAATGCCTGCTTGTTAGTGTATTATAATAAACATTTTGGGCCTAATTGTATATATTGTAAATATAAGAGATAAGCAAAAATACAAGCATAAGTATATAACTGATGAGCAGTAAGCTGATAGGTACAGTTAAAGAGGATCGTCGATCGAGATTGTTCCTCTAGTTTATTTTTAAGCCACGCTAATCATTACTACGTCTTAGATCGATATTAAGACAAATCTAATTAATATTTTAATTGTCTTATAACCATTGGACCTTATAAAAGATTTTAGTATTTTAAATTAGTCCGAGAAGCTCATTCCAACTATACTAAGGTTGGAACATTGTTTTCGAAGAAAAGGTTTAAAATTTTTCATATTTTAGGGCTTTCGGTATTAAAAAGGTGGTTATAATTCAATTAAAATACGGTAATATAGTAGTAAAAGATAAGGTGTTACAGTTAGGGTATTTAATTGGTATTTTTATTCAAATGACGAAAAGCCTTTTTCTAACTATGTTAGTGTTTATTTTAGTAAACTTCTTTTTCTAACATAGCTAGTCAATAAATAATTTTGTAATTGTTAAATGTTAATTTAAGGTATATTCAAAAGTATAATTAGGTAGTAATTATAACACCATGCGCCCTACTGAAAAACCCTTCTCCCTTAACTTCCATTTACGCATATCCCTTTGATATACATAACGGTTAGGGAATTCAGAGTAAGCCAAGGTTCTTGCAAAAGTATCCAGGGAATTAATTTGCATCCATACTAGAAATTGTGATTCACAAACATGTGGATTGTTAACCAAATATGAAAAATCTTCTGTGCTTGAATAAATAACATATTGTTGGTTTGGAAGGTGAAAGCTTAATCTTTCAACAGAAGAATACCTATGATAAGCCAAAATATAATTATCCCATCCTGCGTACTGAAAAATTATAATTCTAATTCCTTTGTCTAATCTTCTTGCCCAGCTAGCTTCTCCCATCCTGCATACTGAAAAATGTTTGGGGAGGGGGTGAGATTGGAAATCCCAATAGCAGTTTCTTTCATTAACATATATTATCATGCCAACATTGTCATGTATATATTTTATAAACCTGAACAAATAACACAATTATACATACTTCCTGCGCTACATGATCTACCAGCCACTATTAACAATATGTTTGTTAACTAGTGGAGGTTCTACCTGCAAGACTTCTCGTTATAAAATTTAAAGCTATAACTAACTGGTTTGGCAAAGGGGTAGCGAACCACCTAAGCTTTGGAATATTCCATAAACTTCTATGCAGGAATTAACAAGGTTCATCACCTTCATGCATAATGTAAATTTGAAACAAATATTACAAAATAATACATGCAATTCTTTTAATGTAATGAAATAAACTGCTACCTGGTTCTTGTGATTACTCGTCACTGTACTCCCTCACTATCTCGTACTCTGGGATTCAACCCCACTATCTTGTCCTATAAATATTTATAATATAAAAATTGTTATGAATATTTCATTAATGTGGATGTCCTTAACTCCCATCCCTATTATTACTCTAGTAATTATTAATTAATTATATTGTAACCCTAAAGCCTCCTCTATAAATAGGAGGCTAGTATTATGTATTCTACAACTCTTGAACGTTGAATGACAACGGCTTTCTATTCTCTCTACTCTTCTCCCCCATTCTCTATTATCTTCTTCTATTATTTATTTATAACACGTTATCAGCACGAGTCTCTAACCAAGACTAATAATAAGTGAAAGCAACTCCTCTTTCTCCTTGTTATTGTCGAAGGGACGAACCTATTATATGCAATTTGACTGCGGATGAAATAAGATAAGTTTTTCACTTTTAGTTTTGTTTTGAAAATTGTTTAAATTAATTTTGGTCAAATTCTTAGTGTGAATGTGTGATATTGGTTGCCAAATGCTTTCTTGTTTCATCTTATCACTTAACCATAAAGATCGCTGAAAAAAAAAGGCTCTTATCATATTTTGTTTTGCGTTGCAAGTGTTTTGTTCAATTTGAATGTTTTGAACTTTGCTGAAATCATTGTTATTGCTTCCTTTGAATTTCAATATGACGGTATTTGTTTTTTCCTTGGCCATTGTGTTGACGAGGAACAATAAAGTAATGGTTTCAATTTGCTGGATATATCCTTTAAACCAATGACTCCAAAAGTACGAGCATCTAACTAAGGTAATCTATTTTTTTTATTCATAGAATCCTTTGATGTTATGCTCTTATGGAGAACCTGAAGTTCACCTTTCTATTTCTCTCATCTTCATCTTTCTTTATAATTTTTAATGTTGACCTGAAGTCATATTTCATGGAACCTGAAGTTCCACTTTACATTATAGTGTAATCATCATTGACTTGAAGTCACTTTTTTATGGAACCTAACGTTCCATATAAATTTAATTTTTCTATTTAATTATAATATGGCTAGAAGTCATATAAACTCAATTTTTATGTTTGAACATCATATGGCCAGAAGCCACATAGATTTAATTTTATGGCTAAAAGACATATCAATTTAATTATTCTAATTTAACATTTTGGGGCTAGAAGCCATATAAATTTAATTTCTCTATTTTAATATTTTATGGCTAGATGCCATATCAATTTAATTATTCTAGTTTAATATTTTGTGGCTAGAAGCCACATAGATTTAATTTTATGGCTAGAAGCCATATCAATTTAATTATTCTAATTTAATATTTTGGGGCAACAAGCCATATAGATTTAATATTATGGCTAGAAGCCATATAAATTCAATTTTTTTTAATATTAAATGGCAAGAAGCCATATGCCTCTAATTTATTGGAAAATACTATATGTGAGATATTTGGTATGTCTAGATTATAGGATATTTAAATATAATGCATGCATTTAGGCGGGTATCTAAACAGCATAACCGCATAACGTGATTTTATCCAATGACAAATATGTTTTTACACTAAAGTCTCATTAATTTTTTTTTATTTTAAATGGCCATAAGCCATATGCCTCTAATTTTTTATTATTATTTTATTTTGGTATTTAATGGCCAGATGCCATAAATATATATATATATATATATATATTCCATTTTATGCTCAAATAATTAATCCTTTGTGATATGGAGTGCTTTTTGATGGACTCGAAGTTCCAATAATTTTTTTTTAATAAAGATTTCTTAGTAACCTGATGTTTCTATCTTAAATGAAACGTGGAGTTCAAATCAATATTTACAACCTCCTTGAATGTTTACCGTTTGTTTCATTATTAAAAAAAATGATGAATATCAATTTTATTTTCTATATTGATATATGGCCAGAAGCTATATACATTTAATTTTTTCTTTTGAGATTATATATCATATGATTTTTAACATTATTATATGGCCAGAAGCCATTTATTTTTTATTTATTTTTTCATTTTTTTTATTTTTTTAAAATTATTAATAGCCAAAAGGAAAATAAAATTAATTTTTTTGGCTAGAAGCCATATAACTTCAATTTTTCTATTTTGATATTATATGGCAAGACGCCATATAAATTTCATTTTATGGTCAGAAGCCATATAATTTCAAATGTTCTATTTTGATATTAAATGGCTAGAAGCCATGTATATATAAGCATTCAAATAAAATTGAAATTTTCCCTATTATACTAAATGGCCAGAAGATATATAATTTTGATTCTCTTATTAATTGGCCAGAAGCCATATATGTTGGATTTATTTTTATTGAGGTCCTACATATTAGAATAATACTTGTTGAAATTTGTGGTGAGAGAAGAGAGAAATAAAATCTCTACATTTCATATGCTTTTGATAAATTTAATAACCATGTTTATATAGCCATGAAGCCTAATGTTGCGAACCAAATTGCTTGTCGTTCAAGTATTAGTACAATATATTCTAAAAATATTATTGTAATGGTCCTGAAGACTAATGTCTATGGAAATTTATATCATAATAAATAATAATCAATTTCTCTAGAAATAAATAAAGACAATTATATTTTGTTATAAATTGTTGATTAACACTCCAGAAGAGCTAAATGAGTAAAATTTCAATTAGCACTAAATAAATATATTTATGCCAATAAGACCACATATATTTTATCTTACTAGTTAGTTGACCATTATTATGGCAATTATGTGCTCTTGCATTAATATTATTTGAGCGTAAAGTTGATATGGTATGTTATAATAACAATCCTGTGCAATGATCCTTATTTCACTTTAGCATTTGAATATCTCATATGTTGTAGTGTGATTTTTATGTAGTTTGATTTAAATTCTTATAAATTTTAATTATTCAAATTTTTATTGAGTTTACAAATTACATAGTGAATATATATATATATATGACAGTTCCTGAAGAACGATATGACAATTCCTGAAGAACTATATGTGTACAACGATATATTCATAGTTCTTGAAGAACTAATAATTTTATTTTGCATGTGAAAAGTATGTTCACATGACTCACTTGAGGGGGGAGATTGTTAGAATATAAGTATGAGTGATTTAACCTTTTCCTTACGCCTTGGGGTTAAAATCACAATAATTACTAAGGATTGTGTAAAGTGGCACAATCCCGGATCGTTTCACTTGAGGAGTCCTTCTAAACAACCTAAGCTAACTAAATGCAATTAAAACAATAAAAAGGTCTGGGGGTTTTGGTTTGAAGATTCATTTACTAAAGCTATTAACAAAAGCAATTACTTGTTTTTGGTGTTTTAGATTAATAAGTGAAAAGTGAAAAGAGTTTGGATTAGGGGTGATTTTATAAAATGGGCTTTGGTAGTGCTTTGGTGACTCAAACGCTTCTTTCAAAATAATAAGTGGGAGTTTAATTTACCAAGTCTAATTGAAAAAATCCCCAAGCAACCACTAGGGGTCCACTAGCCCTAATTAATGACTAATCTAGCAATCACTCTCATAGCCATCACTTAGGGTTAGTGTGAAGATCCATTTGGTTTGTGAAATGCCTTGAAACAAATGCAATTTAACTCTCATGAAGTGCAATCACATCATCATGCATGGAAGAAACTGACTATAACCACTAGCAACCACTAAAATGGCTAAAACTAAGAATACAACCACAAGTAGATAGGAAATTGTATCTCAATCACATTCAATTCAAAGCATACACAATTAGTTCACAAACATAGATAGCAACCACATATCCCAAGTCTTAAATCCAAATACAAGACCAATACAAAAGAGTATAAGCCAAATACAAAGGAAATAAGAAATTGTAAACTAGAAACTCCCCTATGTTGGTCCATGAAGCTAGAGCCACCTTCACACCACCAAAGCACCAAGAACTTAGCCTCTCATGTCTTCAAACTCGTGCCCAAGAGGACCCATGATGATAGCTTCCATGAATGAAGAAGATAGAAGGAAATGTGGAGTGGAAATGGAAGGTGGAAGGAGAAAGAACAAGAAAATCAGCAATAATGGAGGTGGAAATGAGTGGGGATGAGAGGATTTGAGTGAGGAATGAAGATGAACAAGAGGAACCCTAGGAGAGGGCTGGTTTTCGGACCTGAGGAAGCTTAAAATTCCCATTTTCGGGTGTTAGAAACTATTTATAATCCCTCAGAGACCCTAAAATCGCGTCAGATTTCGCAGATACTGGGCACTTCGCCGTGGGCTCGCCGCGGCGAGAGCCACGGTGAGCTCATGTTGGCTCTGGACTTTGCTAGGAGTTCGCCGCGGCGAAGCCCACGGCGAACTCACACTGGTTCTGCCTTTTCTTGTATTTCTCGCCGTCAGTTCGCCGCGGCTAACGCCGCGACGAAGAGACATTGATTCTGTTTCTCTCTTCGCTTCCTTCTTCTGCTCCGTCCCGAATTCTTCGCTGCAACTTGGCTCCTAAATTTGGGCATGCTTCTTCTATGATCTACAAGTAAAATCAAGCCAGATGTAGCATTAAATGTTCTTGAAAATAGGTCAACAATAATTTATGCTAATTATGCCCAAATTGCCCTTGACTAGAATAAATTCCAACAAAGTGTGCAAAAGTCAGAAATTACCCTAATTAGGTGCAATTACCCCAAGAACATGCAATAATCTATTGATTTTATCAATGAAAAGTGTATCAAAATATGGTGCAATCATTTCCCCCACACTTAGACCTTTGTACTCTTGGACAAAGGGTACAATGCAAAGAAGAATGGTTTTAACCAATCAATAATCTCAGGCTAGCATGAGTCATGATCAAGGATATGCAAAGGGAGAATTGGCAAAGCAATTTGATAAAGAACTGGTAAAGAGGACTCTCAAGATAATAGTGTTTCCCTCTACTCACCTCATGTGGGATCTTTTCACATTTAACTTGCTCAAACAACAATTTGCCATAAGCTTGTAACTACCCTAACATCTCCACACATGCATACAATCACGTATGAATCAAAAGGACTTGCAAGGTTGAAATGATGGAAAAGGCAAGATGGATTGCATGTTATGGAAAAGGAAAGGTTGTAATGCAATTCAAAGTCACAATTTAAGAACATAGCACATGAGAGCATAATTTCAATAATAATGATGCCACACCAAGAAATGCCTTATTCTTCAAACTTTCTTTTTCTTCTTCCTTTTTTTTTTATTTTTTTTTATTTTTATGCACACTTTTCTATTTTTTTTTTCTTTCTAACATAAGTATGGCAATAACAACAAACAAAAGTGGCTCAAACTCAATGCTTCATCTCAAGATTCACATTAATGCATTACAACCAAGGAATAGCTCAAAATGGGTGAACAATGGAAAGTGAAATGATGCGGGTTTGTGTTTGGAAAGATGGGGTGTTGAAATGAATGCCTAAATCATCTTCAAACATGAATACAATTATAGCTTTGACAAAGAGTAAAGACAAGTTCTAGAAATTGAATGATCAAGCAAGTATACACTCCTGAAATGAAAATAGGCCCAAGAATCTCACAACAAGGTTAACCTCAATTTCCAATTAAAATCCAATTGCAGGGCCAATTAACACAATGCATATGCTTGAAAATAACTCATCACTAGCTCTTTGAAGATTGAAAGGATAAAATGCATAATTCTTAGAATTCTTCCCATTGCTCATGAAGATCATTAATCAAAGGGTAAGGTCCAGTCTTGCTCCATGGTTTTTCAAAAATTGTTGCCACACTAGGTTTTCACAAACCAGTTTTAAAATTGGGTAGAAAAATGCAATTAGGTCCTCCATTGCACTGAATGCGACCCTCCATTGCAACAAAAGACTAAGGAGCACAATCTACCTGGATTTTGAAAAATTTGACACAGAATTTTAAAAATTACCTTGAAAAATTTGACACAGAATTTTAAAAATTACCTCGCAAAATTTGACACAGAATTTTAAAAATTACCTCTAATGTGGCATAAACATGATAAAACCAATAGATCAAGCAACAAGACTACCTAGTCCCCTCCCCCACACTTGAAATTGGCATTGTCCTCAATGGCATAGGGTATTTTATTGAATGAAAAATCCTAATTTTCTACTTTCTACTAGGATGCTCCTTCCCCCACACTTGTTCAATGCAATGACAGTGAAATATCAACTAGCCAGCCCAGAATGCATGAAAGTAAACAAGATAAGGAGAAGAAGCAACCTGGCCTCAAGGAGGCTTGGCAACCGGTTCATGGTAGAGCTTGAGGAGATGCCCATTTGAAACGAATTCCTTCCCTGTCTCCTCTTCAATGAGCTCCACCATCCCATACTTGTGGACCTTCGTTACTTTGTACGGCCCGAACCAATTGAATGTGAGCTTCCCATGACCATGGCAGAAGCGGGCTTGGTACATAAGGACTTGGTCACCAACTTTGAAGCTGCGGTTGAAGATCTTACCATCATGGATCAACTTGGTCTTTTCCTTGTAGAGCCTTGAGCTCTCATATGCCTGAAGGCGCAGTTCATCAAGCTCTTGCAATTGAAGGTATCTTTCATTTCCGGCGGCATCCAATTCCATATTGCATAGTTTCACGGCCCAATAGGACTTGTGCTCCAATTCAACCGGCAAATGACAAGCTTTACCAAAAACTAACTGGTATGGAGACATGCCTAAGGGTGTCTTGAATGCAGTCCGATATGCCCACAATGCATCTTCAAGTCGATCACTCCAATCTTTTCTTGATGGCTTAACAATTTTCTCAAGAATATGCTTTATATCCCTGTTAGACACCTCCGCTTGGCCATTTGTTTGGGGTGGTATGGGCTAGACACTCTGTGGGACACTCCATACTTAGCAAGCAAGTTATCAAGAAGCTTGTTGCAAAAGTGGGTTCCTCGATCACTTATAAGACCCCTTGGTACTCCAAATCTACTAAAGATGTTAGACTTGAGAAACTTGGAGACCGTGGGTGCATCATCCTTTCAAGTTGGGATAGCCTCTACCCACCTAGAAACATAATCTACAGCAAGTAGGATATAGGTGAAACCAGAAGAAGGTGGGAAAGGTCCCATAAAGTCTATCCCCCAAATATCAAAAATCTCACAAACTAGGATGGGCCGTTGGGGCATCTCATGTCTTTTTGTCACACTCCCCCCAAATTTTTGGCACTTACCACACGATTTACAAAAGGTGTAGGCATCTTTGAAAAGCGTAGGCCAATAAAAACCAGCGTCTAAGACCCTCCTAGCAGTTTTCCTAGAACTATAGTGGCCAGCACAAACCATCGAGTGGCAAGCAGAGAGGATGTCTAGGGACTCGGATTCCGGTATGCATCGCCGGATTACTTGATCATTGCACAGTCTCCATAGGTGTGGTTCATCCCAAACATAGTATTGGGCTTCTCTCTTTAACTTTTGCACCTGAAAGGGAGACATGTCATCCGGGGTGAGGGCACAAACAAGATAATTGACTAAACAAGCATACCAAGGCACCTCAACATCAATTGCACACAAAGAGGAATCCGGAAAATTATCACAAGTTAAGTCAGAAAGATCTACTCCCCTGGTGTTGTCTGGGAGTCTACTCAAGTGGTCAGCTACCAAATTGGCATTGCCGGCGTGATCCTTGATCTGCAAATTAAACTCTTGTAGCAAGAGTGTCCACCGAAGAAGTCTCGGCTTTGAGTGTGGCTTTGTGAATAAAAACTTTATAGCTGCATGGTCAGTATAAATGACAACCACATAATGGAGCAAGTATTGTCTAAATTTGTCTAATGCAAAGACTATGGCAAAGAGTTCCTTTTCAGTAGTGGTATAATTCCTTTGAGCACAGTCCAAAGTCTTAGATGCATAGGCTATGACATGTGGTGCCTTGTTGCTCCTTTGACCTAGCATGGCGCCAACTGCATAGTTGGAAGCATCACATGCTAATTCAAAGGGCAATGACCAATCGGGAGCAAGAAGAATTGGAGGCTCCAAAAGAGTTTTCTTCAATGTTTCAAAAGCCGTTTTACACTCATCATCAAAAACAAATTCAACATCTTTTTGCAGCAAATGAGAAAGAGGCAATGCAATTTGGGAAAAACCCTTGATGAAACGTCGGTAAAAGCCTACATGTCCCAGAAAAGAGCGGAGCTCTTTGATACAAGTGGGATAAGGCAAGGACGCAATCACCTCGGTCTTCGCTTTATCGACCTCAATGCCTCGGTTAGAGACTAGGTGGCCTAGAACTATGCCATGTGTGACCATAAAGTGACATTTTTCATAGTTAAGTACCAAATTCTTCTCGACACACCTAGCTAGTACTCTCTCCAAACTATGCAAGCAAACATCAAACGAATCACCAAAAACAGTGAAGTCATCCATGAAAACTTCCAGGCAATCATCAAGCATATCAGAGAAGATGCTCATCATGCAACGTTGGAAGGTGCCCGGCACATTGCATAAACCAAAGGGCATGCGCCTATAGGCAAAAGTACCGAATGGGCACGTGAAAGTGGTCTTTTCCTGGTCCTCGGGTGCTATAGGAATTTGAAAATACCCCAAATAACCATCTAGAAAACAGTAATGGCTTCTTCCCGCAAGCCGTTCCAACATTTGATCAATGAATGGAAGCGGGAAGTGGTCTTTCCGGGTGGCATCATTCAACTTCCTATAGTCAATACACACACGCCAACTATTTTGCACCCTTGTTGGAATAAGTTCATTGTTTTCATTTTTCAAAACAGTGATTCCGGACTTCTTAGGCACCACTTGGACCGGGGAAACCCACTCACTATCCGAGATCGGATATATGATGCCGGCACTTAGGAGTTTTGTGACCTCCTTTTTGACCACATCCAAAATGAGGGGGTTAAGCCGCCTTTGAGGTTGCCTAAGAGGCCTAGAATCCTCTTTAAGTAAAATCCGATGCGTGCAAATAGCGGGGTTCATACCCGAAATATCAGCCAATGTCCAACCCAAAGCCTTGCTATACTTTTTCAAAACATCAAGCAATTTGACCTCCTCAATTGCACTCAAGGTATTAGAAATAATAACCGGCAATTTGTCATTGGGGGCAAGAAAAGCATATTTTAAATTGCTTGGCAAAGGCTTTAATTCCAAAATGGGTGGTTCCAAAACAGAGGGAACAAGAGTAGGAAGAGTTAAAGTGTAAGAAGAACTCCCCTTTGTAGACCCAATTGGAAAAGGTGGGCTAGGCTCAAAAGACCTCATCACTTGTTCATCGGTCTTCCCAAGAGTCGAATCAACACTTGGTTGATCTATCGCAGCGACTTGCCTTGGGGAAATGTCATCCACAACACCTACATCACAACTTGTAACAAGATCATTCAAATATCTAAGTGTGTGGGAAGAAATCCTAGGTCTAGGTTTAGAATCAATGGAAGAGGGTTTAGAAGGTAGCCCTTTTACCACATGGTGATCCGGTCCAAAGAAGGTCAAGTGTGAAGTAGCTTTGGTTGGGGTGAGGGCTATACCCTTTGAGCTCAAATCGGCCAACTCTTGGCTTCCAACTTCAAATTCACATTCTTCAACCAACTTATGACCTGAAACATTGAGAAAACTACCATCTTCCAAAGAAATATCATCACTCATCAGAGAAATGTTAGTGGAACTCATATCCAAATTAGCAGTATCATTATCAATCAAAGAAAAATCCAAAGGGACAGAAAGTAGACAATCAACTACATGTGAGTCAAGGTCATACACGTCATCACCTAAGGAAGAAAAAGAATGAACAGAAGGCAGGGTAGAAAAATAAGAGTCATAAGCTTTAAGATCAGATGTGTAATCATATGAATGCAAGCTTAATTCATGCTCCTCAATGGCATCTTCCACAGCAATATCAATCACATTCAAATCTAGAAGAGAGTAATCCTCATGAGGATGTCGCATTGCTTCATACATGTTAAAGCTAATCTTATGTTCTCGCACCTCCATTGTTATCAAACCATTTTTCATGTCAATTAGCGATCCGGTGGTCCGCATGAAAGGCCTACCAAGAATGATAGTCGATTCACATGGCTCGCTAGCGGTATCAAGAACATAGAAATCTGCGGGAAAAACTAAGTCTTTAACCTTAACAAGTATGTCCTCAAGAATACCTTGTGGATATCGGAGTGTGCGATCGGCCAATTGCAAAATGACACTTGTCTTTTTCAAACCGGTGATGCCCAAAGAAGCAAAAATCGCACTAGGCATCACATTAATGGCCGCTCCTAAATCCAACAATGCATTTGTCACCGTCAAGTTCCCTATGGTGCAAGGGATCATGAATGACCCAGGGTCTTTGCACTTGACCTGCAACTGAGGCTTGAACAAAGCCGACACACTAGGATTCAATTGAATTCTTTCATTTGGCCTAAACTTCCTCTTATTGGTGCACAACTCTTTCAAGAATTTACAATAGCTAGGCATAGATTTCACAAGTTGAAAGAAAGGCACATTCACATGCAGTTTGCTAAAAAGTTCAAGCATTTCATTTTCAACAACCTCATCATGTTTCTTTTTACTTCTAAAGTAAGCTTGAGGAAAAGGGAGTTGAGAGACAGTTACCTACTTGGCCGGAGGTTTGGCCAAGGTATCTTGTGAGCTACACTCTCCTTTCTCATTGATACTCAATTGCTTGTTGTGTTGCTGCTTCTCTTGTGGTGGTGCCTCAGGATCCTCCATCACTTTCTCCTTTCTAGTCAATGCCCTTCTTTCTTGAAGTTCCTTTTCCTTAACACTTTCTGATTGTGGAAACTTCATTGGGCTCCAAGTAGGGCTTTCCACTTCAATCTCCTCATCCACTGGCTCATCATCATCCTCCTCTTCACTACTTGAAAAGTGAACCCTCTTCTTGATTGGCATGGGATTTAGTGATTTCCCACTTCTCAAAGTAATAGCATTCAAAGACTTGGGGTTGATGACCGTATTGGACGGAGTTGGGCCACTGGCCTTGGCTTGAAGCTCATTGAAAGAGTTTGAAAGCTTCATGACATAATCCTCCAAGTTAGCACTCTTGGTCTCCCATTAGCTCATACGGTTGTCTACCTTCTCAAACCTTGACTCCATACATTGCTTCGTTTCATTCGCCCTAGAGTCAATGAGACCTTCCACATGGCGGAATCCCAAAGTGATGGACTTGTTTAATTCCTCAAAGTCATTTGTGGGTCTGTCCCTTCTCACGGGAGCTAGTGCTTGGGAAGACTCCCCTTGGAATTGTCTTGGGGGATTGCCGTCTTGGCGCCAACTAAATTTTGGATTTTGTCTCCACCCCTCATTGTATGTATTGGAATAGGGGTCCCATCTCGGATTGTTGCCTTGCCTTGGTTGGAACATTGCATTACATTCTTCCGGCTTAGAAGGGCAATCGCTCGAGAGGTGCATAAGTGATGCACAATAATCACAAGACGGACCTACCAACTCATTACCAACTAGACCTGGTGGGGAAGATGGACCTGAGATCTTGTCCAATCTAGAGTGGATTGCTTTGAATTCGGCCTCAAACCTATCCAATTGAGGAATGTGAAGAGAAGTAGAATCAACCCTTTGAAGACTACGAGTTGATCTTCTTGAACCATGTTTCTCTTTGGCCAAAGCGAGCTTACGAACTAGAGGCCATGCCTCTTCAGGTGTGTAGTCAATGAATGAGCCTCCAGCGGCTGCATCCAGCTTGTCTTGGTCTCTCTCCCTCAACCCATCATAGAAGGTATGGGCTAATTGTTCATCGGGAATTTGGTGATGAGGGCATTTCTTCAAAAGGTCTTGGAATCTTGACCAATAATCAAAAAGAGATTCATCTGGTTCTTGAGTGATGGAATTTATCTCTTTCCTTCTTGCAGATGTTCTAGTGGCTGAGTAGAACTTTTCTAGAAAGGCTTGTTTCAAGTTGCCCCAAGAGGCGAGGGCGTCTGGATTGAAAGTAGGCAAACTCATGTACCATTGCTTAGCCTTGCCTTCTAGAGTAAGGTGGAACACTCTCCACATGACATCCTCCACTTGTGCTCTCACTGGTTTCATGGTGTTGCAATGTATGAAGATCTCATCCAAGTGATCATGTGGCTCATCTTCCTGCAAACCATAAAACTTAGGTAAGGATTGTATCAATAAGCCTTTAATTTCATAATCAGTATTCATAGTGGGGAATGCATTCATGAATGGGTTGTGGTTAAGGCTGGTTGTGGTGGCTTCCCTGATGGTTCTTCTTCTAGGTCGCTCACCATCATTATACACTTGTCCTCCCCCATAACCACCTAGATTTGGCTCTACTTGGACTTCAGGAATATGGTGATCTCCCTCCATGTCTCTAGTATCACTCTCAGTTTCTGGGTCACTCTCAATACTAGGCTCACAAGAGGGTGGGTGTTCCACTATCAAGGGTGTAACTGAAGATCCCTCTCTTTGTGTCTTTCTCAACCTAGTAAGGTGTCTCTCAATTTTTGGGTATTCAGGGTAAAGTTCTTGGTCTCTAGGGTTCCCTCGAGTCATACACAAGGCATAGACAACAAGTGTAGACTGAAGGCTCAACAAAGATGCACTTGCACAAATTCAAGGAAAAATGGATGAACGATGATGCAAGTGAGTATGGTGTGAAAGTGTGTATGATATGTGTGGTGTGTATGGCAAAGTATGGTATGAGATGTGTATGCGATGTATATGAGTGTAGAAGTATGGCAAGTCAAGTATTCACAAGTAGGTGCAAGAAAGTCCAGCAATACACCTAAGCAGGTATCACAATTCAAGCAAGAGCAAAGGGCAAGCAATATTTTTAGTATTTTCTTGTCAAACTTTATACAATGCAGAACAAGTAATTGTAAACTAACCTAAGAATGCAAATGACCTAAATCTAATCCTAATGACTCCTACCCCTAGTCAATAGTTTCAATTGACACTTAGCTAATCTAGGGAGTAAAAAATGACTCCCCGGCAACGGCGCCATTGATTTAACCTTTTCCTTACGCCTTGGGGTTAAAATCACAATAATTACCAAGGATTGTGTAAAGTGGCACAATCCCGGATCGTTTCACTTGAGGAGTCCTTCTAAACAACCTAAGCTAACTAAATGCAATTAAAACAATAAAAAGGTCTGGGGGTTTTGGTTTGAAGATTCATTTACTAAAGCTATTAACAAAAGCAATTACTTGTTTTTGGTGTTTTAGATTAATAAGTGAAAAGAGTTTGGATTAGGGGTGATTTTATAAAATGGGCTTTGGTAGTGCTTTGGTGACTCAAACGCTTCTTTCAAAATAATAAGTGGGAGTTTAATTTACCAAGTCTAATTGAAAAAATCCCCAAGCAACCACTAGGAGTCCACTAGCCCTAATTAATGGCTAATCTAGCAATCACTCTCATAGCCATCACTTAGGGTTAGTGTGAAGATCCATTTGGTTTGTGAATTGCCTTGAAACGAATGCAATTTAACTCTCATGAAGTGCAATCACATCATCATGCATGGAAGAAACTGACTATAACCACTAGCAACCACTAAAATGGCTAAAACCAAGAATACAACCACAAGTAGATAGGAAATTGTATCTCAATCACATTCAATTCAAAGCATACACAATTAGTTCACAAACATAGATAGCAACCACATATCCCAAGTCTTAAATCCAAATACAAGACCAATACAAAAGAGTATAAGCCAAATACAAAGGAAATAAGAAATTGTAAACTAGAAACTCCCCTATGTTGGTCCATGAAGCTAGAGCCACCTTCACACCACCAAAGCACCAAGAACTTAGCCTCTCATGTCTTCAAACTCGTGCCCAAGAGGACCCATGATGATAGCTTCCATGAATGAATAAGATAGAAGGAAATGTGGAGTGGAAATGGAAGGTGGAAGGAGAAAGAACAAGAAAATCAGCAATAATGGAGGTGGAAATGAGTGGGGATGAGAGGATTTGAGTGAGGAATGAAGAAGAACAAGAGGAACCCTAGGAGAGGGCTGGTTTTCGGACCTGAGGAAGCTTAAAATTCCCATTTTCAGGTGTTAGAAACTATTTATAATCCCTCAGAGACCCTAAAATCGCGTCAGATTTCGTAGATACTGGGCACTTCGCCGTGGGCTCGCCGCGGCGAGCTCATGTTGGCTCTGGACTTTGCTAGGAGTTCGCCGTGAGTTCGCCGCGGCGAAGCCCACGGCGAACTCACACTGGTTCTGCCTTTTCTTGTATTTCTCGCCGTCAGTTCGCCGCGGCTAACGCCGCAGTGAAGAGACATTGATTCTGTTTCTCTCTTCGCTTCCTTCTTCTGCTCCGTCCCGAATTCTTCGCTGCAACTTGGCTCCTAAATTTGGGCATGCTTCTTCTATGATCTACAAGTAAAATCAAGCCAGAGGTAGCATCAAATGTTCTTGAAAATAGGTCAACAATAATTTATGCTAATTATGCCCAATTAGCCCTTGACTAGAATAAATTCCAACAAAGTGTGCAAAAGTCAGAAATTACCCTAATTAGGTGCAATTACCCCAAGAACATGCAATAATCTATTGATTTTATCAATGAAAAGTGTATCAAAATATGGTGCAATCAATGAGTCATATTGGATGGAATTTTACTCCTATACTTTCCATAAAATTCCTATGATCTCCCAATGAAGGTCAAATTAATAATATGATACAATAACCAGAAGTTATATGATATTATAACAAACTTGAAGTTTGTGAATGTATTGTTTGGCATGACCGGTTAGATCATCCCGGATTATAGTGATGCAAAATATAATGTTGAATGCATAGAAACACCCATTGAAGAACCAAAAGATTCTTTATAAATAGCAAGTGTTTTCTTACTTGTTCTCAAAAGAAGTAAATATGGGAATATCATTAGCTATGGTTGGAATTGGATATGTGTACATTTGTACTGTATCAAATATATATGGGCCCATGTAGACATCATATGGACTAAATTGGTACTTTATGAATAATAGAGATGCATCTATAAAATGGTCATATTGGTGTCTATGATCAACTTGCAACTTAAAGTTTGCAAATTTGTTCTAATAAGTACATTAGTCCTTAACTATGCAACCATATGATTTCCATAGAAATCACTAGTGATTGTTTATCAAGTTTTCCATGATTATAGGCTATGTAAAAGCATATTTAACAAATATATCTAGCAATACTACTATCGAAGCCTCCCTGAGCTGCTAGATCAAAACTTATGAAAATAAAGTTCCAATTTTAGAGTTGGAAGGAATGATTTTACATACTACCACATATAAATGCATCATGCCAACATAGTATTATGAATTCTCCCATTGGCTCTTGGTCAGTAGCCAGATAGTTTTCATCTTGTAATGTGCAATATTTATTTATAGTGTCCCACCACAATTATGCACATAGATGGATATTCATTGAAAGTTGGGATAAATGTTTGATAAGAACCTTCTTCCTCTTGTTTATCTCTAAATGAAACAAAATGATGTTTCTAGAGAAAGTAAATGGATTGAGCAGACTTATATAGCATGATTAGTTGGTTGTCATTTGACAAAGTTTTCCTAACTTGAGGGGGAGAAAATGAATAGCTGGAAGATATATCACATAGTATGCATCAACATAGATCCTCAAATATAACGATATGAACCAGAAGTTCATCAAATGATGCATACATAAAATATTACAAAATATTTGCCAGATGCAATTACTGACCAACATAAGAATTGTTGTATCTCATATTCCAGCTTAAGAATGCTCCAATCTGTACAAATGAAAAAAATGATATCTTCCTTAAGCATGAGAAAATGATCGGTTCCAAAAGAAAAGAAAATGGAGCAAATAATCAAGATGATCATACGGAGGAGGCAAGAATTGAGACATAACCATCTGTAATACCCCAGAAGAGGTACAGGTACCTGAAAGAGGGATAGAGATCTCGATAAGTTATGTCACAACAAAAAGGAACCGCAAATAGATAAAGTTGTCGACAAGGATTTTGATGATAATATCATGTGATCAAATGAGGATCTTCTATACAAAAATGCCATGAGATATAGACATAAAGATGGCTAGCTAGCAGGAAAGAAAAAGACGCGACATGAAGTATCATAACATAAATTTGTGTATTTAACTTAATCACCTGAAGTGCAATGCTAGTATTGTATAAATCAGAACCCTTGTGCGAAAAATGGGGGAGAGATATAGTCACAATATTTTTCGCAGAAGTTAAATCTTGATAGATATTCTCTTGTGGTGGATTAAATTTCATGTCGTCTTAATCTAGAAGTATGGCAATATATGAAAACTTTGGTATGCGTCTAGAGAATATGACAATGACACATGAGTCATTGTATTGTGAATTATAGTGAATCCTAGAATGATTTAAAATACTAGAAGTATTGTCAAGAAAAATATTTATGAAACCCTTGGATGATCAAATGTATATATAGACATAGATCTAAGCATTTGAAAGTCCCTGAAGGATTTTCTAGAAGCATATGATTTAAACAAATGAAACTCCCCAAAGGATTATAGTTTCTAGAAGCAAACATTTTAATCCAGATATCTATATGGTTCAAAGCAACCTGGACAAATATGGTATTATCGAATCGATAGATATCGGTTGAAAGAAAGATATATTGTATTTAATCTTTCCATATATGTTCTTATGAAAATATATGAATGTTATTAAGACTCTTGATGTGTTTATATATCTTTGGAATTCCTGAAGAGCTTGCAAAATCTGAATAGTGCTTAAACTCCTAAAGAGTCTGCAGAAGCTTAAAAAAATACTTCAAGAAAGAATTTGAAATGAAATATATACTTTGAAAGAACAAAGATTTTCTCTATATATAAATCACCATTTGCTCTAATAGTTATAAGATCGTTAAATGTGGATTGAGATCAATTTATACCTGAAGAAGTTGATGGAGAAATTTTTCGTCTAGAAGTACCATGTCTTTAGAATTCAAGAAAATGATGCAAAAATACTTGGTCTGGAAGTACCATATCTTTGTATAATTGGAGTAACAATATGTAATCTGACTAGCCATGCACGAGCTGGTATATCATTTACTAATCAACATGATACATTGATTCACCAACACAAAGAAATTGGGGTGGCCTACATCAATAGAAGATGGTGAAATCAATGTCCAAACAAATCTGATCAAACAAAAATTAAGCAGATGTGTTCACCAAGTCACTTCCTGCTACAATATTTGAGAAGCTTACTCATGACATTGGACTTCGCAGACTCAGTGATATCAACTGAAGTGGTCAAGAGGAGGAGATGATACACGCTGTACTCTTTTTCCCTTGTCTATGGTTTTTTCCCACTGGGTTTTCCTAGCAAGGTTTTTAATGAGGCAGCATTAGGAAGTATATCACTAAACATTGTACTCTTTTTCTTCTACTAAGTTTTTTGTCCCACTGGGTTTTTCTTAGTTGGAGTTTTTTAACGAGACACATGTTTAGTCATGGACATCCAAGGGGGAGTGTTATGAATATTTCATTAATGTGGATGTCCTTAACTCCCATCCCTCTTATTACTCTAGTAATTATTAATTAATTATATTGTAACCCTAAAGCCTCCTCTATAAATAGGAGGCTAGTATTGTGTATTCTACAACTCTTGAACGTTGAATGACAACGGCTTTCTATTCTCTCTACTCTTCTCCCCCATTCTCTATTATCTTCTTCTATTATTTATAACAAAAATAATATATTAATATCTAACTTAGGCATAATAATTAAGCGTCTCTCTCCTTCCTATTGTACTACCCTTCTTATCTCTAATACAATTAAATCTAAATTCCTAACTAAATGGTTAATCACACCATTATCAATCAACATTGCCCAAGCATTAATTAATATTCACAAAACACAAACATTAAACATAAAAATATTCTTACTATTTTAAATTAAACTTAAATACCAAATATAATAACACATATTTCCAATCCAACTTACTACATTCCTTAAACATAATTCCTTTTGAACCAACACCTAACAAAATCAAAGAATACCAAATTCAATTTCACATTCCATTAAAATTCCTTCCTATCAAACTAACATGACCATTTCTTCTTTCCTACCATTAAACCAACAATTTCAGCATTTCAATTCAAAATATATTTCAAATTAACCAAAATCCAATAAAATCCAAGAATAGTTAATTCACTTCACTTCGAACTAATTAGTCCTATCTTAATTCACATTTCTTTGCATATACTCTTTAATCATAACACTAATATTCTTTCTTTTTTTTACTATTAATTGAGTCTAACATTGGTCCATCTTAACACACATCAATAATACCTATTTCATCATACAATTTCAACCACCCAAACTAGAAAATCATACATACAGAGCATACTATCATTAATTAAATTCCAAATTCATCATCACAACATCACAGCTCATGCACCTTAATTAGTTAGAGACAAAGAGACCAAAATTCTCAAAACTTCCCTCAACCATTCGGGCAAAGCAGAACAAGGAGCTGAGGAACAAAATTCCACCAACAACCCCAACCATATCAATCAACCATACTTAAACAAATTCAATTCATCTCCTAGAAGCAAAACAAAACACTAGTAACCATTTTATCCTTCCTAGCCGTACAGAACAGAAGGCAAGGAGGGAAGCAAGAATTCCATACTTAACCAATTTCACCTATTCATTATCTATTCCTCATGTTTAATATGTTAATACACCAAGGGAAACAACAGAAATCAAGCAATTCCCATAGAAAGGGAAGCTCGGCCAGAACAGAACAAAGCAACAAGAAGAGTAAGAATTCATCCATTCCAAATTTCATGAAATCACACATACAAAATGCTTATCAGAGCTTCCAATAGCAAGTGTATGACGTCCAAAAATTCTTTCCTCTTGAACTCGACGGACTCGCAAGAACAGGGGAGAATAAGAAAAATTTTCAGCAATTCTTTAATCTCCAAAATCACGCATACAATTTATTTCATGAGCTTCAACTTGCCTCTAATCACCATTAATTAAGCCTGAAAGCAATGAACACCCAAATCCCCAAATATTGTCGTCGCGTGAACAGTACCAGAGGGGAAAATTTGTTGAAGAAATCGGTCCTATTTGACTTCAATCCCCAAAATCAACACTCAAACAACCAAGAGAAAGGTTCAAGCACAATTTCTATGAATTCAGAAGCTTCAAAAACCTTCCCAAAATCTGAATCAATTCCCCCCCATTTCACTCAAACTCGCGCCAAAAAAGAGAGGAGAAGGAAGGGAAACAACTTACCTAAGGTTGTTCCAAGTTTCTGAGCATCTCCCGCCATGTTTGGCCGTCAATCACCGTCGATGGACACAGAGGCCGCTGCTGAGTTCGAAGAAACAGAGAGGAGAGAGTGAGAGAGAGGTTTTCGGGTTTGAGGGAGGAAGCAGAGGGAAATGAAATGAATAAGAAGAGAATGGAATATTTGAGAAGGACACATGTGTGGTATATATTAAAAGAGGAGAGACTGATATTTTTTATTGGGCATTTTGCTATCTTGCCCTTCCTTTTATAATTGAAGATATTTTTAATTATGGGCAGATATTGTCATTTTTTTTTCTCTTTCCCCTTATGCCCTTCTTTGGTAATTTTATTTACCATTTTCTTTTTCAGATAAATCTAAATTTACTCCAAAAATAATTTCTCTATATATGTTTTAATTTCCAAATTTATTTATAAGACTTTTTAAATAACAAACAATATCCTAAGGTTCTAAATATTCCCTTATTCAAATTCATCTTCCAACTATTTTTCCTTAATTAATAAAGAAAATAAGCCTTAAAAAATTATTAAAAATGCCTAAATGCTTTATAATGTTTTAGTAATATTCCAAAACCTTAAATAATTCTTTTTTTTCTATTTTCTAAAATTTGGGGTGTTACACTCCGCATCTGAAATCTTGTCTTTTTTGTCAAGGAAGAGGAGAATATGAGCATGTGCGAGCCCTCTTTTTTGAAACTCAATGGTGTATATCCCTGTTGTGTTAATTCAATGAATAAGCATTAGAAAATAATTCCAACATAAGCAGGTTAAAAAAACTAATATATTTCAAGAAAAAATGAACGTGAAGTTACTATTGAAGGAAAATAACTCACAAGAACCAATTTTAACGGTTTATATTTAATACTTTAAAAGATTAGAAGATTAACCTTATTCATATATCCCATATTGTACCAAATAAATAAAATATAGCAATGAAAATTAAAATATAGTTTATCAAAACATTAGAATAGCAATAAAAAATTGACTTACGTAGGAGAGGGAGGGACAAGTTTTGGGTTAATGAAATCACAAAGTTAGCTGTAGAAAATAAAAAACAAATTATGAATAATCACAACTATATTATTATTATTGTATAAGATATGAATAGGTAATTTGTTCCACAATTAAACTCCTTCATTGCTGCATAAATAAACAAATTAAAAAAAATAAAAGATAACCATGTTACAATAAGCATGACGAATTATTTAACATGTATAAGTATATGCATATGTGTCATATTGTTTATATAATTATATATTTATAATTAGTTTATAATTCAAAAAATGGCTAAAGGTTATAATCAATCAAATAAAATTAGTGATAAATTGACCCATGAGAAGCTTCTTATGAACATAATTTTAGGGTTTATCTTAAATATAATAATTATATTTTTCTTAAATATAATTAGTAATATATATAGATATTGATAGATATAAATTAAATATAATCCGTCTTTAAATTTAAATATAATTATTAGTGGATATAATCGGTCTTTAAATTTAAATATAATTACACACACACAAAAGTTATAACAAATCATGAAGACCCAAAATTTCAAGGGAAAAAAAGCAAACAAAACATTAGAAAAATCCTAGCACAATATAAAAATTCACATATATATATATATATATGAAACAAAACTGATCCATGCTATCTCATAAAATTGAAAGTAATCTAAAATAGAAAACTTGGCCATATGGCCATATGAATTCTTGAAACAGCGTACCTTCTGCCAAATTGCTTATCGTAGAGGGTATTGAATGTGCTTATATGAATGTGCTATAAATTCATTCATTCAGTGGAGCATAGATATAATGTAGGCCTCATATTTATAGGTATAACTTAGGATTACAATATATCCAGAATAAATAAGGATAGAAATATATTTTTTTGATATCATTTTTTAAAAAAATATAGTAAAACCAACATATAATATAATACATTATCCAAATACTAAGTAGATTGGATTATTAATAATATATTTGTTGTAAATTAGGTTATTTAAAAAATATGTCAAATTAATAATGGAGATAGGGAGAAGGCTTCATTGGTGAGTTTACATAATTATATAATTATATATTTGTTATTCGGTAGAGGGTTGCTCATATTGTTTATATAATTATATATTTATAATTAGTTTATAATTCAAAAAAAAGGTAAATTTAAATATACTTATCAGTAGATATAATTAGTGATTATCAATCTTTAAATTTAAATATAATTATTAGTAGATACAATTTTATGGCTTATCTTAAATATAATAATTCAAAAATAATGATTATATTTTTCTTAAATATAATTAGTGATAAATATATTTTGGGATTGACCAATCAAATATAATTAGTAGATTATATAATTAGTGATAATTTGACCCTTTAATCTGAATAAAACTAATCATCTGGGCTGTTAATTCCTTATTAACAGTATTTTGGTGGAGTGGAAGAGTAATTTATGTTATATGGATATGGATATGGATGGATAATCAGTTTAAAAATAAACACAAAATAAAGATTGTAAGCTTAATAGCATGTGGCATTAAAATAAAACAAAATTTTTTCCCAATAATTTCTTAAGTAAATTTCAAAATATTATCATCATGTAGTTATCCATGTACAGATTTTTATTTTGTTTTTGCCCAAAATCCATATACAGATTTTGAGACCCTAAATCAATCTCCAAAGCAATCGGAAAAAAGAACAAACAACTTTATGTTTTAAACAAAACAGAATAAAAAATATCTAACTAGATTTTATCTTATGGATATTTAATTTTTGTAAATTTAAAATTATATAATTTAATGAATAATTAAACTCAAACGTCTTATGTATGTTCATATTTGTTTAGTCACTAATTGTTAAATTAATTATAAATTCCAACCAAAATATAAATACCGTATTAGAAGATGATTGGATTCATATTTTTTAATTGGAAAGAATATGCTATAACTTTTAGTCTTGAACACGTTAAGTTTTGTTTTTATCAAATGATCTTTTCAGATTATCATCACATTATAATATACAAATTTGTTTACTTTTGATAATTTACCACTTTTTGGGAGGGGCCATTCTTTTCTATAACTTCAGTTTTTATCGGAATATATGATTATTTGAACATCTTGTTCATTAAAAAAAATTGTTGTATGCCGATTAAAACAGGGTGAGCAAATGCGTTGGTTTTAAGTAGCTTTTATGTGTCTTCACCGTCAATGGAAAATCAAAGTGGTACCAACTTCCTAACTTTAAATGTTTAAAAAATAAATATGATTTACTTTTGTAATAATATTATTAGAACTTTTACTGTTGTTTTAGTTCGTGAAGTAAAAGTTACCAACGAGATTTCATGAAGTGATTAAGTACAAATATGCTAAAAAAGTGTTGTGTATGTCATGAAGAGTTTGAACAAAAGATTTTCATAAAGAGTTGATATAAACAAAGAATAGCAACTATTATTTAACATAAATTCATACAAATTATATACTAACAGAAATGTGAATAGATCAAAACAAAATTTCCATACTAAAATTGTGGATGACTAACATTGAGGAGGACATAATATACACACACACATATTATTATACAAGCAAAATCTGAAACAAAAACATCTTGTTAACATCTTCCCGATGATGGAGAAGATGCAAACTATAAGATCAAAAACAAGGAGATAAGATTCACGATGTGATCATAGGCTCCGACTCTTCCAGCCATTTCCAAACAGTGAGCAAACCGGTTCCATCTCCCGTGAAGAAGAGTCCACCTGGGCCATCTTCTATTACACTAATCTCCTGTTTTGAGAATAATCTTCCCCTTAGCGCAAATCTGCCCAAACAAGTGACACAAGATCAAAGTCTGATGACTCACAATATTAAACCAAAATAAACACACAAACATAAAGTCTACTCACGTTGGCATTTCGTACAAACCCACTGAATGGTTGTTACACGAGCAAAGCAATATGGGTTTCCCTTTTGCATCAATCATCCCATTTATTCTAACCACACCCTGCATCAACGTAAAAGCTATGCGTTAGAGGGATTTATGACAACACAAAAATTCATGACAGGCTGAAATATAAAAGATTGAAGATGTAATTTGAAAACTAATGCAAACGATTTGAGAAGATGTAATTTCATCCTATCATATTTGAGAGAAATTAAGACTTATACATAACATCATGCACTGTTAAAATATTATTATCGCATTGCAGCGTTGCTTTTGGCTTAAGTGCATGTTGATAGATAATTTATCAAAGCAAAATAAGAAACTTTACACCAACATTAAGCCACACAACCAATATAATATTAAAACTCGATCTTGCATTTGAATTATGTTTTACAAAGCAGAACATTGAGATTCGAAATAGTCCAGCAAGGAAAGGAAACAAAGCATAAAGAATTAGCATAGTTTGACAGATTGTTATTTAAGATATTAACAAAATTTAAATAAACTCACATTTTGTTCATGGTGTGTGTATACTATTTCCATAGTTTCCTTTTGAGTGGCAGTCCAAATCTTGATAGTGCGGTCTAATGAACTTGAGAATAAGTAATTGTCCCAGAAAATAAGGGATGTTACTACATCAGTGTGCCCTCTCAAAGTCGTCATACATTGTAATGTGTTGAGGTCCCAAACCTAAGAAAACAAGAAATCAATAAATACCCTCATAACAGAAAATGAAATCCTGCTTACACGACTAACTGAGGTGCTTTTAATTTATAATACACATGTACTAAGGGCATCAATTTGGAGGCATACCTTGACACTATGATCCATGGAACCTGAGTACAGCTTGTCCCCAGGTCCACCAGTCAAGCAAACAACCGCTTTGGTGTGGCCATTCAACATGCCCAATGGTTTGAATGGGTAATTTGCTTCAGAACTGAGTCTCCAAGCATAAATAACACCGTCCTATGATATGAAGACAAAGAGAGACCATAACAAAACCAAATTTGAACCATAAATAAGAGAGCACATATTAGATCAAACATAAGAGAAATAATTATAATACTAGAAAAGAACTTTGTAAGACTTTAAACAAACAATTACCATTGCTCCAGCAAAAAGTGTATCGTTGTAAACAGCCATGGAAAGTACACGACCTTTAGGTCCATCAAGAGTGATCTCAGCGGCTGTCTGAATATTCCATGCCTTCGTAATGATCATAAACACACAATCGATTTCCAGTTTACTCAGTCATATAAAAGATGAAATACACAACAACACACGATAACATGAATAAGTAGTTGAAGAGCTTACCGTAACAGCATCCCCAATACCAACAAAAACCCATGAGCCCATACTGATCAAACACCTTGCTTCTTCACCCAGATTTATAACATTGACACATTCACCCGTATGACAGTCCCAAACTCGAAGTGTCCCATCAGTACTACAGGAAAAAAGTTTATCTGATCCAACTGGAAGTGTAATCCCAGTAACAATCTGTAATCATGATTTAAAGTTTTTTATTCGAGCCAAAAGCTAGTATATAAAAGAAGGTGACATAATTTCCTATGATCCAGTAAGTACCGTCTTGTGTTGATGGAGCTTTGTGAGGAGAGACAGGCCATCACCGTGAAACCAGGAGTGCAAGTTCCAACAACGATCACCATGTACACAATTTCCTCTAATCCAGTATTTGCAAATTTGAGATGATTTGCCTGTGGCATTAGAGGATATCATACCATCTGCTTCATGCTTGTTAAGCACTGCATTCCTAGGAGGCTTGTTATGGCAGTAAGAGGGCTTTCTCGTGTAATGATAAGCAGTACTATGTGGTGTGGACTTTATTGAGGTTTCATTGTGCATGAACCTCCAAGACTTACAGGGGTAAGACCCGCTTCTTGAAACTCTTGCATACATTCTACAATAAAAATTGGGATCCAAACATCTCATTCCTTCATTCATAATTCATGTTCACAATGCTATGATCCGCATCAAGAAAAAGAATGATTTCTTTCTTGTTTTGTGAAGTAACTTTTTTAAGTTTTTTAATTTATTACATAATTTGATCATTTAAATATTTGAAATAAAATTTTCCCTTTAAATGCAAATACCACATTAGCTATATTCTTTTTGGTAATTTGTACATTAAAAAACTATTCTGGTAACAACTATCTAAACACTCTCATTTTATCAAAAGCTATTTTTTCAGAAAAGCGATTCTGCCAAAAGCTATTCTCAAAAAGTTATTTTTCAGCTTCTTTTTCTCAAAAGCTATTCTCAAAAAGCTAATCCAAACATGTCAGGGATAAGAAGAAACCCTGCTTCTTGAATCTCTTGCATACATTCTACAATAAAAATTGGGATCCAAACTTCTCATTCCTTCTAGTTATTTACTTTTTCATAATTCATGTTCACAATGCTGTGATCCGCATCAAGAAAAAGAATGATTTCTTTCTTGTTTTGTTTTTCATAGATGGGAATTAATAACAAGAAGCACGTACCTTGGTGACGAAATGATTCAATTCCTCTATTGGTATTTCTCACGAATTATTTCCCACTACCTCGCTCTTTTTCTCTCGTAGGTATTTTTTCTGTATCTCTCTCTCTTGGCACACACACTATTGACTGATGTAAGAATTTTTTCTTATGCGCCACCTTTGTCTTCTTATAGGGTTGGATACTGCGTATCCTTGACGCAGCTCATTAGCTTATTTTGTACGGTTTTCATTTATTTAAATCTCAACGGCAAAAAAAAATCATATATTGTGTTAAATGATTTTTCTTTTGATCTGAAATCTTAATGAAAGATTTAAAATTTAAAGAACTAACCGCTTCCCTATATTTTTTTTTCTCAAAAATATATTTGATAAAATCTGTCCAACTTAACAGATCAGTTCAATCCAATATTACTACATTTTCATTTTGTATTTAGCCTAATTTTCGAAAACAACAACAACCTTTATTTTTTGTCAAAATTCTTATTTATTTTAAATCGAAATACTTATGTAATAAATTCTCTCCTATAACCAAATGATGACCGAAAATATTGGAAAAAAATAAAAATAGGTTTTTTTTCCTCTGTTTAATGTATACATTGGGTAATTTATGTTTCCATCTGATATCATTTTAGTCACTTAAGTTTTAAAAGTGCATTTTTACTCTTTTTTTTTTTTTACCAATATAGGCAGTTTGAACTCAACAAATTAAAGTGTTGACCAGCAAATTTAAAAGACTCTTAGTTAAATGTTGAAAAAATATACTTAATTTTTGTTTCATTTATTTAAATCTTAATGGAAAAATAAATCATAGATGATCTTAAATGATTTTTCTTTTAGTCTGACAACTTAAAAAAAGATTTCAAATTAAAAGAACTACGGATTCCCTAAATTTCCGTTCGGAAAAATATATTGGTTAAAGTATACTTTTGGTCCTTTATATTTGCATCAAGTCTCTTTTTAGTCCCTTAACTTTAAAAAGTGCATTTTTTGTCCTTTTTCACTAACACTGTTAGTTTTATTTAACGGAAAATGTTAACTCAACAAATCTAAAAAATAATTTTATAATTAAATATTAATAAAAATGGCCAAATTTTAAAATATAAGAATTATTATACTAAATAATTAAAATTTAAACATATTTTGTTAGCGTATAACTATAAAATCATCATTTATATTTGTTGAATCAGCAATTTTCGTTAAATGAAACTAACGGTGTTAGCAAAAAAGGACCAAAAGTGCACTTTTCAAAGTTAAGGGACCAAAAGAAGACTTAATGTAAACATAAAAGATCAAAAGTATACTTTAGTCAAATATATTTTATAAAATCTGTCCAATTTAACAGATCTGTTAACATTACTATATTTTCATTTTCTATCTAGTATAACTTTCGGCAACAAACAACAACATTTTTTTCGAAAATCTTATTTATGTTAAATTGAAATACATATATGTAATAAATTCTCCACTATGACCAAATGAGGACCAAAAAAATTGGAAAAAATGAAATAGGTTATTATTTTAACTTGGTTAAAGTATACTTTCGGTTCTTTATGTTTCCATCAGGTATCATTTTGGTCCCTTCCGTTTTAAAAGTGTATTTTTACTCCTTTTTTACTAACGCGGTCACTCTTAATAAAAAATGTTGATCCAACAAATTTAAAATGTGACTCTATGTTTAAATGTATACAAAATATACTTAATTTTAATTGTTTTAGTATAATCATTTTTATATTTTCAAAATTAGCCATTTTATACATATTTAATAAGATAATCACCGTTTAGATTTGTTGAGTCACCCTTTTTTCGTTAAATGATTCTAATGATGTTCGCATAAAATGGCTAAAATTTTATTTTTTAAAAAATACACTTTAGGTTTTTTTCTTTTGAACTTGAATGCGGTACTTTTATACTATCGAGTATAAAGTATATCTTTAATCTTTTATGTTTGTATTAAATTTTGTTTTGATCCCTTAAATTTGAAATGTGTAATTTCCTTCTTTTTTTTACACTTTCATTTAATAGACAATACTGATTTATCCAATTTAAAGGATGACTATGTAATTAAATGTTCATAAAATATGTTTAAATTTTAGCTCTTGAGTATAAGTGCATAATCTTTTTCATAGTTTTTATTTTAGTCAATTTTTATCTGCATTCACTTATATGTAAAAAGATGGTGTTAAATCACACCATTTTTTGTTGAACGAAACAGATGGTGTTAATAAAAAGAGCTAAAACTTTACTTTTCAAACTTAAAATATCATAATAAAACTTAATGTAAAAAGAAAGTACCAAACTTATATTTTATTCTTAACAGCAACGAGCTGGGCCTCCCGTGCGTTGCACGGTTGATATTTTTTATGTGATTTGACTTGAAATCATAAATATGGTTTTTCAATTCAAAAAAAAGAAATCATAAATTTGTTTGCATGAGGTCATGTATGCAGATCATTTAACCAAACTATTACATCTCTTCATCAAAATTTAAGACTGAATTATTTGTGGATTTAATTATACCTGGATTTGGAACTTGTGATGCAGCACTTTGTGAGTCATTTATTGTGAGTCCCTTTTGTGAATCTTCTCTCCTTGCTCTCCTTATTCTCTTTTTTGGTATGTTACTTTGGATGTTTTCTAATCCATGCCATCGTGCACTCACCCGCTTATAAGATGGTGATAACTCCTAGAAATTCATGATTATTTGAGTATATTTGTCTTGAGTTTTTGTCTATTATTTATACATTTTGGATACTCAAGAGGGAAAAATGCTCATTTGATTTTCGGTTGCATGTTATTGTTTATTTATATAGATTTTGATTGTTTTTATAGTTAGTTTCTTATGTTGTTGTATATAAATTTTGTAGGAATAATTTGATGCAATAAACAAGAGATTTCAGCCCTCCACCAAGCTCCCAATTGAACAAAAATAAGAAGAAGCCAGAGCATCCCAAGGAATAAAGAAAGCAGAGTAAAAGACCAGAGAAGCAGGGACTTCGCCGTGGCTTTCGCCGCGGCGAAAGTCACGGCGAGCAGAATAAGCTTCTGCCCATTTTGGAGAGCTCGCCGCGGCGAAAGCCACGGCGAGCATCTCTCAGTTCTGTCATTTTTGGACTTCGCCGTGGGTTCGCCGCGGCGAAATCCACGGCGAACTGCGTGTTTTCTACGCGTTTTGGACAGAACAGGCGCGTTTTAACTGATATAAAAGCTAAGGCTTCGTTGTGAGCCCTCATTCTTCGACTTCTGGGCATATTTTGGGGTGTTTTGCTCTGCTAGGACTTGGAGCTTGGTGGGGATTTGGCTTGGGCTTGGAGGTTCAGAGAGATTTGAGCTTCCTCCTTCGGTTTATCTCTTCCATCTTCATTCTCTTCTCTTGTTCTATTTGTAATATTGTATATATATGCTCCTATTAGGGGTGAGTATCGGTTCGGTTTTCGGTTTTTCGGTTCAAAAACCGAAAAAACCGAAAACCGAAATTGGGATAAAAACAAAACCGAAACCGAAACCGAAAACCGAAACCGAAAAACCGAATTGTTAACGGTTCGGTTTTTCGGTTATTTCGGTTTTTGGGCCTTTTTTTTTCAGATTTGGCCCATACGAAAATTCAACAAAAAAATGAAAAAAAATAGATTTAATGTATCTAAATAGTTATACAAATTCTACATCTTGCCCAAACAACTAAACTATTAATTCAACATGTCCAAAAACAAAGAAATTCTTAAAATTATACATTATATATCTTGTCCAAAGTAACTAAACTATTAATTCAACATGTCCAAAATAAAGAAAAGTTTAAAACATTCACATGTTTAAAAAGTTGTTTTTTTTTCTTAGAAATCATATTTTATTTGTTTGGATTTTGAGATTTTTTTTATACTTATTAATTGTTATCCTATTTTTAAAAAAAAATTTATATTTTTTTAAATAAAATTATTATTTTTTTCGGTTTTTCGGTTTTAAACCGAAACCGATAACCGAAAATGGAAAAAAATGGAAACCGAAACCGAAACCGAAAACCGAAAAACCGAAACCGAAAAACCGAAATGCATTCGGTTCGGTTCGGTTTTGCGGTTCGGTCCGGTTTTTGCTCACCCCTAACTCCTATGGAGTTGTAGAACATGTGTAGCTAAATACTTTGATCCTAGGATTATTTTGAACCCTTGTATGTATTGATTCTTGATTCCTCCTCTTAATTTGTGATTAATGATATCTATGTGCTTATTTTACCCCGTTCTTAATGCTTATAAGTGCTTGATCACCATTTAGATTGTTGGGTTCGCTTGATTTATGACTCGAGAAAGCTAGGTTGAGTGTAGAACTTGGGTAAAGTAGTGCGAGAACCTGAAGTTTGCATGACGAATGGATGGTTTTGCTGGTAAGATAGAGATATACTTGCTAGCCTTGCATAGTCACATTAGGGTTGTGGCATTAAAATTGGGTCTTATTAGCTTGTAGCAAGAGATTGTGCAATTTAAATAAGACTAAACACTTGTTCTTGACTCGAGAGAGCATTACGAGTACCCAATGAACCCTAGATTAGCACGTAGTATCATTGAGAGCTTCTTTGAGGGGAGGTTAATTGAGTTTTGAGAAGTGCAAGGGGGAGAGATAATCTTAGGACCCATTTTAGCCTTGAAGTTGGAGAATCACCTGTTTATAATTTTACTTTCTTTTATTTTCTTATTTCATTTTAAATCTCAACATTTGTGCCACTCAAATTAGGCAAGAGTGTGACAATCATTGCTTGACCGGGTTTTGGACAAATCCTCGTGGGAACGATACTCTACTCACTACTTTATTACTTGGCGCGACCCGTGCACTTGCGGCGTGTGGCGAACAGATGGGATGTTGATCATTACTTAGTTATGGCATTTAAATTGATTCCAATCTCTTCGTAATCAGTGTTTGCAAAAAACTTTATAAAAATCAAATCTAACTCATTAATTAAGTTTGGTGTGGTAGCTACTTTTCCTATTTATATTATTATTTTGTTGATTTTTTGTCTTAATTTTGGCCAAAAATGATCCACAAATATTAAAATATAATTGATGAACCGGTCAAAAACATAGGTACATTGAAAATCATAAGAAAATAGATTATATTGAGAAATATATTATATTATTACTTCTATTTACATAAATTGGTGGCGTGTAAAATGGTGTGATGAATACATTATGCTTCATATATCCCTTATGTTACTAATTTCCTGAAGCATATTTTGACCTACAAAAATTAAGATAAATATAATCATAATATGTATAAATCATAAATAGTGGTATATATATTAGGATTGACCGATCAAAAGTTGTGGACGTCTTGTGAACATAATTTTAGGGTTTATCTTAAATATAATAATTATAAAATAATGATTATCTTTTTCTTAAATATAATTAGTAGATATAATTAGTGATATATATATATATATTGGGATTAAACAATCAGAAGCTTCTTATGAACATTATTTAAATAATTCAAAAATAATGATTATATTTTCAAAAACAAACGTATAATAATTATATATATATATTATTACATTTTTCTTAAATATAATTAATAGATATAATTAGTGATATATATATATATATATTTTAGGATTGACCAATCAGAAGCTTCTTATCTAATTAGTGATATATATATTTTGGATTGACCAATCAGAAGCTTCTTATGAATATAATTTTAGGGTTTATCTTATATATGATAATTCAAAAATAATGACTACATTTTTCTTAAGTATAATTAGTAGATATAATTAGGGATATATATATATATATATTTTGGGATTTATCTTTTTTTTTTTTTGTTGCTAAAATATATTCAAAAACAAATGTAGAATAAGCTTTTATTTAAATAGGTAACTAATGAAGCTTTTATTTTTGAGAAAATCACATATTTTCATCCTAAAATTTAATTAAAATTATATTTAAGATTTAAGATAAACATTAAAATTATGTTCAGAAGAAGCTTATGGTTGGTTATTCCCGAAATATATATATATATATATCACTAATTATATTTAAGATTAAAGAGAAATCCTAAATCAATTTTTCTTGGTTGATTTTAATTAAAATGAAATTAGCTTACTTTCTAACTGTATTAGCTATAGTTTATTTTTGCCCATTATTGTTCGGTTGGGCAGTATAAAAAATGAAAATTGATTTTTTGGTTGTAAAATTTTAATTAATTTTTTTAATCCTAAATCCTAAATGGAATTTTAATTAATTTTTTTAATTAAATTAAAATATGAAAGTATAAAATTGATTTTTCGGTTAGGGCTTATCTTAAATATAATAATTATGACCAATCATTCTTTAATTTTAAATATACTTATTAGTATATATAATTAGTGATTATCAGTCTTTAAATTTAAATATAATTATTAGTAGATACAATTTTTGGGCTTATCTTAAATATAATAATTCAAAAAAAATTGTTAACGGTTATAACCAATCAAATATAATTTGTGATATAATTAGTAGATTATATGATTAATGATAAATTGACCTGAGCCGTTAATTCCTTATAAATATTGTTTTGGTAGAAGAGTATTTTATGTTATATTAAATATACTTATTAGTAGATATAATTAGTGATTATTAGTCTTTAAATTTAAATATAATTATTAGTAGATACAATTTTAGAGTTTATCTTAAATATAATAATTTCAAAAAATGGTTAATGACTATAACCAATCAAATATAATTAGTGATATAATTAATAGATTATATAATTAGTGATAAATTGACCTTGATCTGAATAGAACTAATCATCTGGGTCGTTAATTCCTTATGAATAATGTTTTGGTAGAAGAGTTTTTTATGTTATACAGATATAGATATATATATAGATTATTAAATATACTTATTAGTAGATGTAATTAGTGATTATCAATCTTTATAAATTTAAATATAATTATTAGTAGATACAATTTTAGAGCTTATCTTAAATATAATAATTCAAAAAAAATGGTTAATAGCTATAACCAATCAAATATAATTAGTAGATTACATAATCAATGATAAATTGACCCGTTGATCTGAATAAAACTAATCATCTTGGCCGTTAATCCCTTATGAATAGTGTTTTGGTGGAAGAGTTTTTTATATTATATAGATATAGATATAGATATAGATATAGATATAGAATATAGATAGATATATCTGTCTTTTACTCATCTATGTGTATATGCCTATATTTATAGATATAAATAGGCCCACAAAGAGTTAATCGATCAAAACAATCTGTGAAGGGTGAAGGAAATTTGATCTTAAGCTCTATATAATTTTCACGTTAAATTATTTTCCACCATATCTCACATGATCAATTTAGAATAAAATATGCTATAAAAGTTTTTTTTTAATCAGCCTATAAAAGTTATTTGGAACTATATAAAATATATTGACGTAAAGATACCTATAATTTCATCGTGTTTAATAATCAATTCAATTCAAATATCGTCGGATTAAATAAATAATCAGTTTAGTCGTTTTTTATCATATGTTAATTATCAAATGATCTTTTCAGCTTATCATCACATTATAATATACAATTTGTTTATTTTTTATAATTTACCACTTTTTGGGAGGGGGCCATTCTTTTCTGTAACTGCAGTTTTTATCCGAATATATGATTATTTGAACATCTTGTTTATGGGGGAAAAAAAACAAAACACTTGTATGCCGATTAAAACAGGGTGAGCAAATGCATTGATTTTAAGTAGCTTTTTTTGTATCTTCACCGTCAAGGAAAAATCAGGGTGGAACCACCTCCCTAACTTTAAATATTTTAAAAATAAATATGATTTATTTTTGTAATAATATTATTAGAACTTTTACTTTTGTTCAGTTTGCGAAGTTAAAGTTACCAACGAGATTTCATGAAGTGATTAAGTACAAATATGCTAAAATAGTGTTGTCTATGTCGTGAAGAGTTTGAACAAAGGATTTTCATGAAGAGTTTATGTAAACAACGAATGGCAACTATTATTTAACATAAATTCATACAAATTTTATATTAATAAAAATGGGAATGGATCTAAACAAAATTTCCATACCAAAATTGAGGATGACTAACTTTGAGGAGATAAAATTGGAATCAAATATATATGTACATAGTTCCCATACCAAATCTTGGAATAATCATCAATAAAAGGGATAAAATACCAAGTTCCTTGTCTTGCCTTCATACTCATGGGTCCATATATGTCGGTGTGAATTAGTTGCAATGGAATTTCGGCTCTAGTTCCCTTACCGAAAGGCTTTCTTGTTGCCTTACCAATTAAAAACTTTCGCATAAGGACATTTCCATGTTTGATATTTCATCTAGTAAGCCTTGTTGACGACTCACCAATTTTAATTAGATTATATATATATTGGTATATTTAGGGGGTCATTAATTCGAAAATAGAGGGAATTTTTTGAGATTTTGGTAAAATATCAGTTAAGTGCATTGTTTAGGGGATTTCATTGAAAATATCATAGTTTTAGTTAAAATGGAAATATTAGATATATGGTAAAATATCATCATCCCCACAGGTCAGCTCATCCACCTTCACCTTCAATGTCGCAGCATCTCAAGAAGGTCAAAGAAAATAGGGTTATTTGAGGGTGCTTTGGTCTAGAAATTGGGTTCCCACATTTTTTTTGTGGGAATCTATTTTCACCTCTTTAAAGGACTTTTAGAAGAGGCAAGCAATCAAATTTTAGGAGGATTCTGGCAACCAAATGCACTTCATCCGTCGGAATTGCTTCATTTTCCCTCTCCCACCTTTGAATTCGGCAAAGCAAACGGGCCCTTAAAAGAATATGTCATGATCCAGAAATACATGGACCTCATGGAAAGATATGGGCCTAAAGCTTATATTTTATAATATATGTGTCTTTTACTCATCTATGTGTATATGCCTATACTTATAGATATAAATAAGCCCACCAAGAGTTAAATAATAAAAAAAAAAATCTGTGGAGGGTGAAGAAAATTTGATCTTATAATTTTCACGTTAAATCATTTTCCACCATATCTCACATGATCAATCCAAAAAAAAAATATATGCTATAAAAGTTATTTGGAAGCACTATATAAAATATAGAGTAAAATACACCGACCTCCCTTCTATTTTGCCTTTATTACACAGACCTCCCCTTTATTTTGAAAACATACAGTTTAGTCCAATCTGTTAACACCGTTAGGAATATTCTAAAAATATTCTAAAAACATATTTTTTAAATTAAAATTATATTTTATTTACCATTTTACCCTTCATTCTAATAAAACCCTAAATTATATTATTATTGAAAGATAAATTATACTGAAATTGTTTTCAAGAATTGTTGAATTTTTTTTCTTATTTTTCTAGGTATTTATTTAACTAATGTTGATAGCATAAAATTAAGTAATCACGTGTTAAAAATATATTTGAAATATTTATCAGTAATTTAAAAGAAATTAAAATAAATATTTTTTAATGAATGTATTTAAAAAATTATAATTCTAAAAGTTCATGCGTTAAATAAAAATTAAAAAAATTTATTAGACATATTAGAGATTTTAAAAAAATTTATTTAAGTGCATTTGAAAGAAATATGTGAGAATTATTTTATTTTATAAATAATATTTTTATTACAAATATAATTGTTTAACTAATTATTGTGTTAAAGGGGCATTTTGGTCCAAACAAAATCCGAAAGTCAAACTTAACGGTCAACTAACGGTTTGGGTGGATGGAAATAGAATCTCAAAAATAGGAGGGAGGTTTGTGTAACTTATATTTTAATTTGAAGGCAGATTTCCATACGTTTTCAAAATAGAGGGGATGTTTATGTAATTAAGGCAAAATAGAGGGGAGGTGGGTGTATTTTACTCTAAAATATATTAACGTAAGGATACGTATAATTTCATCGTGTTTAATAATCAATTCAACTAAAATATCGTAGGATTAAGAAAATAATAATTTTTAAAATAAATACAAAAACAAAACTGTAAGCTTAATAGCATGTGGCATTAAAATAAAACAAAATTGATATTTTAGATTTTTTCCCCAATAATTTTTTAAGTAAATTTCAAAATCTTATCATTATGTAGTTATCCATGTACAGATTTGTTTTCTGTTTTTGCCAAAAAATCCATATACAGATCTAAAGACCCTAAATCAATCTTCAAAGAAATTGAAAAAAGAAAAATAAACAATTTTGTGTTTTAAACAAAATAGAATAACAAATATTTAACTACTTTTTATCTTATGGATATTTAATATTTTGTAAATTTATAATTATACAATTTAATAAATAATCATCAATATACTTCTCTAAATCTCATGAACTCTCTATCATCGGTACAAGTCAGCATAAAAAATTCAATAATGAAAAGAAATTTAATCTTCTATGATAATCAATAAAAGAATAAAAAAATCGAAATTTAATCTTAATGGCTTAATTTAAATTTAATTAAAAATCAATCTTCTATGTAAATCAATAAAAGAATAAAAAAATCTTTATGTTTCAAAGTTTAAAATTCAAATCCAAATGCTTTAATGGATCCATGATTTTGGGATACAAATTAAATAGGAAATTAAAGAAAGTTAATCTCAATGGCTATAAAAGAAATTTAATCTTTATGGTGGCTTAATTTAAATATAATTAATCTCATGAACTCTCTATCATTGTCTAAGTCAGTATAAAAAATATTCAATTATGATAATCAATAAATTAAAGTTAAAGAAATTTAATCTAAATATCATGAACTCTCTATCATTTGTCCAAGTGAGCATAAAAAAATTCAATTATGAAAATAAATTTAATCTTTATGTTTAATTAAAAATCAATCTTCTATGATAATCAATAAAAGAATAAAAAAAATCAAAATTTAATCTTAATGGTTTAATTTAAATTTAATTAAAAATCAATCCTCTATGATAATAAATAAAAGAATCAAAATATCTTTCTCTTTCAAAGTTTAAAATTCAAATCAAAATGCTTTAATAGATCCATGATTTTAGGATACAAATTAAATAGGAAATTAAAGAAAGTTAATCTTAATGGCTTAATTTAAATTTAATTAAAAATCAATCTTCTATGATAATCAATAAAAGAATCAAAATATCTTTCTTTTTCAAAGTTTAAAATTCAAATCCAAATGCTTTAATGGATCCATGATTTTAGGATACAAATTAAATATGAAATTAAAGAAAGTTAATCTTAATGGCTAAGTTTAAAATTCAAATCCAAAATACTTTAATGGATCCATGATTTTAGGATACAAATTAAATAGGAAATTAAAGAAAGGATCCATGATTTTAGGATACAAATTAAATAGGAAATTAAAGAAAGTTAATCTTAATGGCTATAAAAGAAATTTAATCTTTATGGTGGCTTAATTTAAATATAATTAACCTCATGAACTCTCTATCATTGGTCCAAGTCAGTATAAAAAATATTCAATTATGATAATCAATTAAAGAAATTTAATCTTAATGGCTATAAAAGAAATTCAATCTTTATGGTGGCTTAATTTAAATATAATTAATCTCATGAACTCTCTATCATTGGTCCAAGTCAGCATAAAAAATATTCAATTATGATAATCAATTAAAGAAATTTAATCTTAATGGCTTAATTTAAATTTAATTAAAAATCAATCTTCTATGATAATCAATAAAAGAATAAAAAATTGAAATTTAATCTTAATGGCTTAATTTAAATTTACTTAAAAATCAATCTTCTATGATAATTGATAAAAGAATAAAAAAATCAAAATTTAATCTTAATGGCTTAATTTAAATTTAATTAAAAATCAATCTTCTATGATAATCAATAAAAGAATCAAAAAATATTTCTGTTTCAAAGTTTAAAATTCAAATTCAAATGCTTTAATGGATCCATGATTTTAGGATACAAATTAAATAGGAAATTAATTTTCGAAAATAATTGTAAACTATAAAGTATTTTAAAATAATAAGATAATTTAAAGTGATCAATAAGAATATTCTAAATAGTTACAAAAAATATTAAGATATTTCATTCATAAAGATATAAAGAATCAGAAACTCAATTTCGAAAATATTTGTAAACTATAAAGTATTTTAAAATGAATCTACTTATGCTTCATGAGCTAAACTTCAATAAGGATAATGAAAGAGAAAAGTGTGAGATGTTGAAGTCATCAATGAATGAGTATCAGAGAAACATTTTTTATTGTGTGATGGCAGCTGTTCAATCAAGAACCGGGAGTTTTTTCTTTGTTCAAGGATGCGGTGGAACTGGTAAGACCTATCTTTAGAATACATTCACTGCAACAGTACGAGCATGTAGGGGGATTATATTAAATGTGGCGTCAAGTGGAATAGCTGCAACTTTGTTGCTATCTGGTAGAACAGCGCATTCCAGGTTCCACATTCTTATTGCAATTAATGGGGATTCAATCTGTGGCTTAACCCAAAATTCGCAAGAAGCAAACCTCATCAAAGCATCTAGCCTAATCATTTAGGATGAAGCACCCATGATAAAAAGACATAGTGTCGAGGCTGTTGATCGTACATTGAGGAATATAATGAAATGTCATTCAATCTTCGGTGGTAAGTGCGTTGTCATGGGAGGCGACTTCAGGCAGATACTACCTATAGTGCCAAGAGGTGGGAGGGCAGAAATTGTTGATGCAACATTAAACACGTCCAACTTATGGCGTGAGTGTGCATTAATGGAGTTTAAGAAGAATATGAGACTACAATCCTCAGATGATCCAGAGGAACAGGCAATAATCAGGCCATTCTCCGAATGGTTATTGAAGGTTGGAGATGGGGATATTGGACTACCACATGATGCAACTACAGAAATTCACATGCTAGATGAATTATTGTTGTCAGATGGGGTGATCCTATTAAATCAATAGTTGAAGCTACATTTCCAGATTTATCAGATCACTTATTTGAGGAAAACTATTTAACAAACCGTGCAATTTGATAACTCCTAGAAATTCATGTCATTTGAGTATATTTTCCTTGAGTTTTATTAAATCATTGATAAATTTTGGATACTCAAGATAGGAAAATGTTCATTGGATTTTTGGTTGCACATCATTGTTTATTTATGTAGATTTTGATTGTTTTTATAGTTAGTTTCTTATGTTGTTTTATGTAATTCTTGTAGGAACATTTTGATGCAATAAACAAGAGATTTTAGCCCTCCGCCAAGCTCCCAAGTGAACAAAAATAAGAAGAAACTAGAGCAGCACAAGGAATAAAGGAAAAAAGGCAGAAAACAGAAGAAAAAGGACTTCGCCATGGGCCTCGCCGCGGCGAAACCCATGGCGAAGTACATTTGCCTCTGCCCATTTTGGGCAGCTCGCTGTCAACTCGCCACGGCGAAAGCCATGACGAGCATCTTTCAGTTCTGGAGCTTTTGTGAGCTCGCCGTGGCGAAACCCACGGCGAACTGCGTGTTTCACTGCGCGTTTTGACATAACAGACGAGCTGGAATGAAATAAAAGCTAGGGCTTCGAGCTTATTCGTCATTCTCGACTTTCTGGGCAACTTGGGAGCATTTTGGGGTGCTAGAGCTTGGTTTTTGAAGAGAAGGAAGCAAGGATTGAGCTTTAGAAGAGATTTAGAGCTTAATTTCTTTGGTTTTTCTTCTTCATCTTCCTTCCCTCTCTTGTTTTATGTTATGGCTGCATTTTCTCCTTGGATTTGTAGTTTTTCATTGACTATGAGTAGCTAAACTTGTTATCTAGGATTATTTTAAACCCTTGTATGGATTAACTCTTTAATACTCCTCTCCTTTTGTGATTAATAGTATATATGTGTTTATTTTACTCTTTGCTTAATGCTTCTATATGCTTGATCGCCATTTAGATGTTTTGTTCATTTGATTGAAGCTTGAGAGTGCTAGGTTAAATGTAGAACTTGGGTGAAATTGTGCAAGAACTTGAAATTTGCTTGATGAATGGATGGTTTTGTTGGTAAGATAGAGATATACTTATCAACCTTGCAGAGCCACATTAGGGTTGGAGTTTGGAAATTGGGTTTTATTAACTGTAACAAGAGATTGAGCAATTAATGAAATGAGACACTTGTTCTTGACTTGAGAAAGCTTTTACAAGTATATTTTGAACCCTAGGCTAATACATATATATTTATTGAAAGCATTTGTGAGAGGAGGTTATTTAGAGGTTATGAAATACAAGGGGGATAAATAAATCATAGGCTCTATTTTATCCTTAAAGTCAAATAATCAATTGTACTTATCAACTTCTATTTTTAATGCTAGTTGTCTACTAATTAACCTTTCCAACCAAAAATTGCTCTAGCTCAACTTAATTGATTTCACCAAGCCTTCTGATTGATCACATTTGTAACCCAATCCTCGTGGGAACGATACTTTCTTATCACTTTATTACTTGGCGCGACCCGTGCACTTGCGGTACGAACACAATTCTTGCTCCTACAAATGAGGTGGTCGATAGTTTGAATGACTACATTTGTTCTTCACTCCCAAGTGATGTAGTTGAATATCTTAGCTCAGATGCAATCAGCCACACGGACAATGTGAACGATAGGTTCGAAGATTTGTACAATATTGAGTTTATGAATTGAATCAATTGTTCTAGAATGCCCCATCACATATTGAAGCTGAAGGTCGGAGTTCCGATTATGCTAATAAGAAACATTGACCAAGCCGTAGGTCTTTGTAATGGCACCAGGTTGAGGGTTACGCATATTGGCAAGAATTTCATTAAAGCAGTTGCTCTCAACGGGAGCAGCATTGGACAAGAAGTTCTTATACATCGTATGGACATGAATCCATCAGAGTCTAAGTTACTATTCAACATGACAAAAAGGCAATTCCCTGTTATCATTCCTTTTGCAATGACAATAAACAAAAGTCAAGGACAATTAATGTCGACTGTTGGTTTATACCTACCGAGTCCTGTATTCTCACATGGTCAGCTGTATGTCTCTTTGTCACGTGTGAAGAGTGTAAAAGGCTTGAAAATACTAATCTTGGACGACAAAAGAAGAAGTATAAGCAAGATCAGTAAAGTAATATATAGAGAGGTTTTCCAAAATTTGTACACCAGTTGACCTCATTTATTTTACAATTGAAAGAAAATTCTTTTTCCTTCACGGTTCAAATTTTTTAGCAATCCGAATTGCATTCACATAATTTTTATTTAGGTGTTCGGATTGTGCTTATGCATAATTTTCATTTTATTACAACTCCTACCGATTGCGCATCCCTTATGAAAATATCGTTCAGCTTAAAATTCATCGTTAGTGTGGAACGCTTAACTATAACTCATCGCGCAACGCGAGGGTCCAGAGTCTTGTTAAACTCAAACGTCTTATGTTCATATTTGTTTAGTCACTAATTGTTAAATTAATTATAAATTCCAACCAAAATATAAATACCGTATTGGAAGATGATTGGATTCATATTTTTTAATTGGAAAGAAAAAGCTTTAACTTTTAGCCTTGAACACGTTAAGTTTTGTTATTAAGAAATTTAAAATATTTTTCTTTTTAATCATTTTTTATCATATGTTAATTATCAAATGATCTTTTCAGCTTATCATCACATTATAATTATAATACACAATTTGTTTATTTTTTATAATTTACCACTTTTTGGGAGGGGCCATTCTTTTCTGTAACTGCAGTTTTTATCCGAATATATGATTATTTGAAAATCTTGTTTATGGAAAAAAAAAGTTGTATGCTGATTAAGACAGGGTGAGCAAATGCATTGATTTTAATTTTTAAGTAGCTTTTTTTGTATCTTCACCGTCAAGGAAAAATCAGGATGGAAACACCTTCCTAACTTTAAATATTTTTAAAATAAATATGATTTACTTTTTTAATAATATTATTAGAACTCTTACTTTTATTTTAATTTGTGAAGTTAAAGTTACCAACGAGATATCATGAATTGATTAAGTATAAATATACTAAAAAAGTGTTGTGTATGTCATGAAGAGTTTGAACAAAAGATTTTCATAAAGAGTTGATATAAACAAAGAATAGCAACTATTTTTTAACATATAAATTCATACAAATTATATACTAACAGAAATGGGAATGGATCAAAACAAAATTTCCATACTAAAATTGTGGATGACTAACATTGAGGAGGACATAATATATACACACACATATTATTATACAAGCAAAATCTGAAACAAAAACATCTTGTTAACATCTTCCCGATGATGGAGAAGATGCAAACTATAAGATCAAAAACAAGGAGATAAGATTCACGATGTGATCATAGGCTCCGACTCTTCCAGCCATTTCCAAACAGTGAGCAAACCGGTTCCATCTCCCGTAAAAAAGAGTCCACCTGGGCCTTCTTCTATTACTCTAATCTCCTGTTTTGAGAATAATCTTCCCCTTAGCTCAAATCTGCCCAAACAAGTGACACAAGATCAAAGTCTGATGACTCACTATATTAAACCTAAATAAGCACAGAAACATAAAGTCTACTCACGTTGGCATTTCGTACAAACCCACTGAATGGTTGTTACACGAGCAAAACAATATGGGTTTCCCTTTTGTATCAATCATCCTATTTATTCTAACCACACCCTGCATCAACATAAAAGCTATGCATTAGACGGATTTATGACAACACAAAAATTCATGACAGGCTGAAAAAATACAAGATTGAAGTGCCCATAGATTCTGTTTTAATTTCTAAATGCTTTTGACAACTAATCCAAACGATATTTGAAAAAAATTAAGACTTATACATAACATCATGCACTGTTAAAATATTATTATCGCATTGCTGCGTTGTTTTTGGCTTATGTACATGTTAATAGATAATTTACCAAAGCAAAGTAAGAAACTTTACACCAACATTAAATTAAGCCACACAACCAATATAATATTAAAACTCTTGCATTTGAATTATGTTTTACAAAGCAGAACATTGAGACTCGTAATAGTCCAGCAAGGAAAGGAAACAAAGCATAAAGAATCAGCATATATAGTGTGACCGATTGTTATTTAAGATTTAAACAAAATTTAAATAAACTCACATTTTGTTCATGGTGTGTGTATACTATTTCCATAGTATCTTTTTGAGTGGCAGCCCAAATCTTGACAGTGCTGTCTAATGAACTTGAGAATAAGTAATTGTCCCAGAAAATAAGAGATGTTACTACATCAGTGTGCCCTCTCAACGTCGTCATACATTGTAATTTGTTGAGGTCCCAAACCTAAGAAAACAAGAAATCAATAAATCCTGCTTTTAATTTATAATACACATGTACTAAGGGCATCAATTTGGAGGCATACCTTGACACTATGATCCATGGAACCTGAGTACAGCTTGTTCCCGGGTCCACCAGTCAAGCAAACAACTGCTTTGGTGTGGCCATTCAACATTCCCAATGGTTTAAATGGGGAATTTGCTTCAGAACTGAGTCTCCAAGCATAAATAACACCGTCCTATGATATGAAGACAAGGTGAGACCATAATAAAACCAAATTTGAACCATAAATAAGAGAACACATATTAGATCAAACATAAGAGGCATAATAATAATAATATTAGAAAAGAACTTTGTAAAACTTTTAACAAACAATTACCATTGCTCCAGCAAAAAGTGTATCGTTGTAAACAGCAGTGCAAAGTACACGACCTTTAGGTCCATCAAGAGTGATCTCAGCGGCCGTCTGAATATTCCATGCCTTCGTAATGATCATAACCACACAATCGATTTCCATATTACTCAGTCACATAAAAGATGAAATAACAACAACACACGATACCATGAATAAGTAGTTGAAGAGCTTACCTTAACAGCACCCCACATACCAACAAAAACCCATGAGCCCATACTGATCAAACACCTTGCTTCTTCACCCAGATTTATAACATTGATACATTCACCCGTATGACAGTCCCAAACTCGAAGTGTCCCATCAGTACTACACGAAAAAAGTTTATCTGATCCAACTGGAAGTGTAATCCCAGTAACAATCTGTAATCATGATTTAAAGTTTTTTATTCGAGCCAAAAGCTAGTATATATTAAAGCTAGTATATCTTCTTCACCCAGATTTAAAGTTTTTTATTCAACAAAAAGTTAATATATTAAAGAAAGTGACAGGCGAAAAAATAAACAAGATCGAGTAAGTACCGTCTTGTGTTGATGGAGCTTAGTGAGGAGAGACAGGCCATCACCTTGAAACCAGGAGTGCAAGTTCCAACAACGATCACCATGTACACAATTTCCTCTAATCCAGTATTTGCAAATTTGAGATGATTCGCCTGTGGCATTAGAGGATGTCATGCCATCTGCTTCATGCTTGTTAAGCACTGCATTCCTAGGAGGCTTGTTATAAGAGGGCTTTCTCGTGTAATGATAAGCAGTAGTATGTGGTGTGGACTTTATTGAGGTTTCATTGTGCATGAACCTCCAAGACTTACAGGGGTAAGACCCGCTTCTTGAATCTCTTGCATACATTCTACAATAAAAATTGGGATCCAAACATCTCATTCCTTCTAGTCATTTATTTTTCATAAATTATGTTCACAAGGCTGTGATCCGCATCAAGAAAGAGAATGATTTCTTTCTTGTTTTTCATAGATGCATGGGAATTAATAACAAGAAGAACGTACCTTGGTGACGAAAGCATTCAATTCCTCTATTGGTATTTCTCACGAATTATTTCCCACTACCTCTCTCTTTTTCTCTCGTAGGTATTCTCTCTTTGTATCTCACTTTCTCTTGTCACACAACACGATTGACTGAGGTAAGAATTTTTTCTTATGCGCCACCTTTGTCTTCTTATAGGTGTATACTGCGTATCCTTGACGCAGCTCATTAGCTTATTTTGTACGGTTTTCATTTTAATTAAATCTCAACGGCAAGAAAAATCTTATATAATGTTAAATGATTTTTCTTTTGATCTGAAATCTTAATGAAAGATTTAAAATTTAAAGAACTAACCGCTTCCCTATATTTCCTTTCTCAAAAATATATTTTATAAAATCTGTCCATCTTAAAAGATCTGTTCAATCAAATATTACTACATTTTCATTTTATATTAAGCATAATTTTCGACAACAACAGTAAACTTTATTTTTTTGTCAAAATTCTTATTTATTTTAAATTGAAATACTTATGCAATAAATTCTCCCCTATAACCAAATGATGACCGAAAATATTGGGAAAAAATAAAAATAGGTTGTTTTTCCTCTGGTTAATGTATACTTTGGGTAATTTATGTTTCCATCTTATATCATTTTAGTCACTTAAATTTTAAAAGTCCATTTTTACTCTTTTTTTTTCTAATACAGGCAGTTTGAACTCAACAAATCAAAGTGTTGATCCAGCAAATTTAAAAGACTATTAGTTAAACGTTGAAAAAATATACTTAATTTTAGTTTCATTTTAAATCTTAACGGCAAAATAAATCATAGATGATCTTAAATGATTTTCTTTTGGTCTGACAACTTAAAAAGATTTCAAATTAAAAGAACTACCGATTCCCTATATTTCCGTTATGAAAAATATATTTTATAAAATCTGTCCAATTCAACAGGTCTGTTAACATTACTATATTTTCATTTTCTATTAAGTATAGTTTTCGGCAACAAACAACAACATTTTTTTCGAAATTCTTATTTATGTTAAATTGAAATACATATATGTAATAAACTCTCCCCTATGACCAAATGGGGACGAAAAAATTGGAAAAAAATGAAATAGGTTATTATTTTAACTTGGTTAAAGTATACTTTCGGTTCTGTTTTCATCAAGTATCATTTTGGTCCCCTCAATTTTAAAAGTGCAGTCTTTTTTTACTAACACGGTTAGTCTTAATAAAAAATGTTGATCCAACAAATTTAAAATGCGACTCTATATTTAAATGTAAAGACAAAATATACTTAATTTTAATTGTTTTAGTATAATCATTTTTATATTTTCAAAATTAGCCATTTTTTATCCGTATTTAATAAGAGAATCATTGTTTAGATTTGTTGAGTCACCCTTTTTTCGTAAAATGATTTTAATGACGTTCGCGTAAAAGGGCTAAAACTGTAATGTTTAAACATCATAACCCGTCAAAATCATACCTAATGTGAACTTAAAGGACTAAAAATACACTTTAGTTTTTTTTTTCTTTTCAACTTGAATGTGGCACCTTTATGATATCGAGCATAAAGAATAAATTTAGTCTTTTATATTTGCATTAAATTTTGTTTTGATCCCTTAAGTACTTTCCGTCTTTTTGGTTACATTTTCATTTAATAGAAAATGCTTACTTACCCAATTTAAAGGATGACAATGTAATTAAATGTTCAAAAAATATGCTTAAATTTTAATGCTTGAGTATAACCTTTTTCATAGTTTTTATTTTAGTCAATCTTTATCCGCATTCACTTATATAATCACTCTTTTTTTGTTAAATCATACCCTTTTTTGTTGAATCATACTCCTTTTTGTTGAACGAAAGAGATGTTGTTAATAAAAAGAGTTAAAAGTTCACTTTTCAAACTTAAAATATCATAATAAAACTTAATGTAAACAGAAATGATCAAACTTATATTTTATCCTTAATGGCAATATATCTGTCTTTTACTCATCTATGTATATATGCCAATATTTATAGATATAAATAGGCCCACAAAGAGTTAAACGATCTAAAAAATCTGTGAAGGGTGAAGGAAATTTGATCTTAAGCTCTATAATTTTCACGTTAAATTATTTTCCACCATATCTCACATGATCAATTCAAAATAAAATATGCTATAAAAGTTATTTGGAACTATACAAAATATATTAACGTAAAGATACCTACAATTTCATCATGGTTAATAATCAATTCAATTCAAATATCGTCGGATTAAATAAATAATCAGTTTAAAAGTAAATACAAAAACAAGATTGTAAGCTTAATAGCATGTAGCATTAAAATAAAACGAAATCGATATTTTAGATTTTTTTCCCAATAATTTCCTAAGTAAATTTCATAATGTTATCATTATGTAGTTATCCATGTACATACTTTTTTTTGTTCAAAAATCCATATTCAGATCTTAAGGCCCTAAATTAATCTTCAAAGCAATCGGGAAAAAAAATCAACAATTTTATGTTTTAAACAAATTAGAATAAAAAATATTTAACAAGTTTTTATCGTATGAGTATTTAATATTTTGTGAATTTAAAATTATAGAATTTAATAAATAAATAAACTCAAACGTCTTATGTTCATATTTGTTTAGCCACTAATTGTTAAATTAATTATAAATTCCAACCAAAATATAAATACAGTATTAGAAGATGATTGGATTCATATTTTTTAATTGGAAAGAAAATGCTTTAACTTTTAGCCTTGAACAAGTTAAGTTTTGTTATTAAGAAATTTAAAATATTTTTCTCTTTTAATAATTTTTTATCATATGTTAATTACCAAATGATCTTTTCAGCTTATTATCACATTATAATATACAATTTGTCTATTTTTTATAATTTACCACTTTTTGGGAGGGGCCATTCTTTTCTGTAACTTCAGTTTTTATCCAAATATATGATTATTAGAACATCTTGTTTATTGAAAAAGAAAGTTGTATGCCGATTAAAACAGGGTGAGCAAATGCATTGGTTTTAAGTAGCTTTTATGTAACTTCGCCGTCAATGAAAACTCATAGCGGAATAACCTTCCTATCTTTAAATATTTTAAAAATAAATATGATTTTCTTTTGTAATAATATTATTAAAACTTTTACTTTTGTTTTAGTTTGTGAAGTTAAAGTTACCAACGAGATTTCATGAAGTGATTAAGTACAAATATGCTAAAATAGTGTTGTGTATGTCCTGAATAGTTTGAACAAAAGATTTTCATGAAGAGTTGATATAAACAACGAATAGCAACTATTGTTTAACATAAATTCATACAGATTTTATACTAATAGAAATGGGAATGTATCTAAACAAAATCTCCGTTCTAAAATTGTAGATTACTAACGTTGAGAAGATAAAATTGGAATCCAATTTATATGTACGTAATATTATACAAAATAAATAAAAAGACATGACCAAATCTTGAATAATAATCAATAAAAGTGATAAAATACCAAGCCCTATGTCTTGCCTTCACACTCATGGATCCACACAAGGAGATTTCCATGTTTTAAATATAATTTGGTATATTTGGGGGAGTCATTAAGTTTTGAATATAATTTGGTATATTTGGGGAGTCATTAATTCAAAAATAGAGAGATTTTCTTGAGATTTTGGTAAGATATCAATTATGTGCTTTGTTTGGGGGATTTCATTGGAAATAATATCATAGTTTTAGTTAAAATAGAAATATTAGATATTTGGTAAAATAATAAATGGAAAAAAAAAAGAATGAAACTTAAAGAAAATGAAAATTCGGTGGCCTACCCTGTACCACTATTTTTGTTCTTATTAATATTAATATTAATATATTATTAATAATTTTCCTTTCTTTGTCCAGTAGCCACTAGCCAACGCTGCGTTTTGGGGATAAATGAATTGCAGCGTGTGAACAAGGGGCAGCCACTTTATTCATCGTCGTCGTCATCTTTCGCGGCTGGGCGAGCGAGAACCTGAGCGTGAAAGTGAAATCCTGAACAAGAGAAGCGAGATGTGTGGGTTCAGTTTACCATCTCTACGGGAGGATGAGAGGACTGTGGAGTGGTTGATTTAGGGCCGTCGAGCTGCTAGGTGGAAGAAATCGTGAAGGGAACGGAGAAGGGAGCCGAATCGAGAACTACTTATCATCATCTTCATCTTCATCTTCATCTTCATTTTCTTTGGGTATAAAGGGAGGCAGAGCTTCATTTGGACTCATCTTGCATCTTCTTGCTTTGGTGACAGGAGCACAAGGAGAGATGATTTAAATAGAGTTTTGCTGTTTTCTTTCTCTTCACTTTAGACTGTGATTCTGGATTTGAATTTGGCTCAGATGAATTTGTTATGGATTTGCTTGGTTGATGAGTATGAGTAGTTAGTTAATTTGTTGTAGGATTATTTTAAACTATTGCATGGATTGAGATTTATTTAATATCCTCTTTTAGTTGTTAATAATAATTATATGGTGGTTTTACATTGTGCATAATGCTTCCTTGTGATTCGCCAACATATAGATTGTTTTGTTCATTTAAATTATGCTCAAGATAGATAATTTAAGTGTAGAACTTAGGCAAACCATGTTAGGATTTAAGTTTAGGGTTTAAATAGATGGCTAATTGGTAACGTAGAGATATAGTTACTAATCTAATATTGTCAATTGGATGTTGGTTTTTAAACTTAACTTTCATTAATTGTAGCAAGAGATTGTGTGTTTTAATTAGAGTATAAATTTGATTTTGGCTTGAGAAAGCATTTTCAAATGTTTATAAACCTTAGACAAACACATATTTTCATTATAATGCTAATTGAGAGGGTTATAATTAAGTTTTATAAAATGCAATGGTGATAAATAATCTTAGACTCCTCTTATCTTGAAGTAAATTTTTAATTTAATTTTGTCAAATTATTTTCATTTTAGGTACTTTTGAAATCCAAAATACAAAAATTTTCAGTCAACCTAATTGATAACATATAGTTGTAATGATTAATCCACTCTTGACTTAGTTTCTGTTGGGACAACAATCTTTTCTATACTACTTTTAACGACCTGTGTACTTGCGAATATGTTAAATACCAGACAAGTCACTTGTTTAACTAGTTTAATCATTATATTTTGGCTAATATGTCCTTGTCTAGAATGTCAGATATTCATGTCAACAGTTACATTAGAGGAAACAGCAAAACAATCAAGTACATAGGAATCACCAACAATATCTATTACAAAACAAGTGACTTTGTCATTGAGGTATACAACAAACCCATAATTCATAAGACATAAAACATAAAATAAATTCTTTCGGATGTTCGGTGCATGAAGAACATATCGTTGGGTCAAAGTCTTCCCACCACACAAATTTAATTTGTAGGTGTTAATTCCCTTAACCTCAATTCTAGCATTGTTGCCCATGTAAAACCACTTGCTTTGGTTTGGCAATCGAAGGTATTCTACGAAGGATCCTTGATCCCTCGCTTTATGGTCTGTTGAGCCTGAGTCTAAGATCCAAGAAGAACAAACAGGTTCTGTTAGAAAATCAATACTTAAAACATAGGAAATGTGTGAATTTACATAATTCAACAATACATTTTCATGGTCATTTCACTCGGTGCAGTCACGTGCAAAATGATCCATTTTCTAGCAGGCATAACATTTGACCTTCTTTAGGTCAATTTTCTTCTTACTGCCTTTCTTTCCTTTCTTCTTGAATTGTTTTTTTTTACCCTTCTTTCATTTTGAGCAGTCCTTTTTGTCTTTCTTATGAAATTTCTTACCCTTATTATGATCAGGCTTAGCATGAGAAGGACCAGCATCCTCAATGTAATAAGCATGTCCAAAGGTCCTGTATGCCTCCAAACGTTCATCTTCAAGCTCAAAATGCGATGAAAGTGACAATGTTATCATTATGTGTCGGATTAACCTTCACGTACTCTCAGCTATAAGGGAGCAACCTTATGACAGGTTGAACTTGTTCATAAGTCAAATTGAGTCCAGCTTCTTGAAGTTCTCTGATCATGTTTGACATATCTCTCATATGCTGCTTCATAGGAATGTTTGTTCTAAGTTTATAGGTGTCAAACTTTATAGTCAACCTTCTAAGATTAGAGGTTGATGTGCCACCAAACTTGTCCTTGAGTGCTGCCCATATGGCTTGTGCAGTTTGGTGTTTCTCATAGCTTGCACATCAGGTCATTCTCCATGGAACTTAGTATGGTGATTCTTGTAACACTGTTCTTCTTTTTCCAGTTTTGGTAAGCATATATCCATATCCCTCCTATGCTGGGCAATGTTGTCACCGTTCAGTTGTCCCCCTTGTTATATTCAGCGATAATGTTCTTGGAAGACATTTTGATTTCTGAGACAAAGTTTTTCCACATCAAATTTTGTTCTCTTTTAAGAGATTAGGCCAAAAAAGAACATATCAATTACGATTATATAGCACATCTTATTGCACAATGTCTTATACTTATATTACCCTTAATCAGACTGTAATGTCGTTACTAGATTCATGATCGGAAGTATACGTTTGTATCTTCCATCACACAAAAAACTAATAACTTCATCCTTTTCCATCAAGGATAAAATGAAAACCGCCCGTTACATTTGCGTTTTTGTGGGTGTTCTCACTCATACACATCCCCCCACACATGTTGGGGGGTCCGGGCTCCCGTGGCTCCGCCCGGGCCGCCCGGTAGGCCCCGCACAAGATATAAGTATTTATTATTATTATTATTATTACTTTTAGAAGTCTCATCTTCTAAAAGCTCCCACTTATCATAAGCATACTTGGAATTCATATCATTAAAATAACATCTACTTTAAACATGCTATTTTGCATAAGAAAAACCAAGTTTAATAAACTACAAGTTCACAATACAATACATATATTTAATAAGAAAGAGAAGCTGCACTAACTTATATACATAAATAAATATCACAAGAATAGTTTACAATGGCTTTCCTCATTTTTTAAGTCTTCGGTTTTCTAGTATAGACCTTGTTGTTCAATTTTTAGCATCAACCCATATGCCACTCACTTGAAAATGCCTATTGCCCTAGCTTCCTCACGATATTTCATCATGAGGTTAACATAGAATCTGCACTCTTCTTATCATATATATTGTCAACATATTTTCCAAGAATTGAATATATATTTTTAACATTTTTAACTTCAGCTGTTCTTGCTACATCTTGTTCAACTATCTTCTAAGTTCTAGTTGGTGTGTGGGTTTAGCCACCTCTATATATGAATATAGAGTTTCTTCTAGAAGAGAACGTTCCAATTTAGGACCCATAATGGTTAAAACTTCTTGAGGCTCCTTGGGGTTTTGTTTGAAATCCTCAACTAGATCCTCCTTGACAAACTCGTTGGGATCCTCTTCAAAGAATTCTTCATTGAGATCTTGATCAATTTCCTATTGAACGAACTCAATTTGTTTATGTTCATAGAACTTAATCATTTTGAGTTCTAGATCCTCTTCTAGATCTTCAACAAAATGATTATCTGCATGCTCGATGCTCAATGGTGAATACTCTTGAGTTTCAATGCCATTTCAAGCCTCTTGCTTCATCTCTTTTACCTAACAAAATAAATAAATTTTATTCAATAATTTTTCAATTTTTTTAAGATATATATAAAAATAAGCACTGAAAAACTCATAAATAGATTTCAAAATTGTCTTGAAAATATACAAATTAGTATATCAAATTAAAGGTCTTGAATTTAGAATTTTTCAAGATAAATCGCATTTAAATCGGAGCTCTCACGCCCTGTACGCGTACTCCCAAGTAGAAATATTCCAAAAAAATGAAAAATTAATGTTTCCCACCCTTAGCAGCCATACACAACCCGGACTCGTACACACTCTGGATGAGCAGCTTTCAAGCTCCATAAGCTTTCGGATGGGGCCCACCATTTGGCTTATAAGAGTGCCACATGGCCTCACATGCCACATGGATTTTTTGACCTTTTTTTAATATTAATAATATTTTATATAATTTAATTATTTTTTAAAAATTGGGAATGGATTAGGTCAGTCAGACCCAATCCAATGGGCTCTGGACCAACCCATCTCCTTTTTTTAAGTCACATTGGCTATTGGGCCTAACACATTCGGCCCAACTGCCTCATTTTCTTATTTAATTTCTGTTGGGATGGATCCTCTCGGCCCAGTTTGCGCCATCTAGTTTTTTTATTATTGCGATGCCAAAACAATGCCGTTACATGTGACAAGGTCATCTTCAATCTTCAACTGGGTCAACTTAACTCGGTTTAAGTTATGGGTCCAGTCCGCTGAACTAGAACCTTCTTTCCTTATTTTCTCTGCGGTTTGGTGTCTATTTTTCACGTTCTTGAAGTTGTTCTTCATTGTCTTTCGAGCTCTACGCAATGGTATATGTCTTAGATTCTAAAAAAGTTGTTTTCCAAACACCCAATATTGAAAAGAAAGTTTCGGTGGTTTTTTTTTGTTATGGTTTTTCATTTTTCAAAATGCCTATCCCTTCTATAGTTGCTTTATGTATTTATCATGCTTTTCTAAAGCATATATAGACCAATTAAAAACATCCACAGAAATAGGAAGGACGAAAAACATACAATGAAAAATTAGAAAATAATAAATTCAAACCACCAATACATCAAAATAAAAAAACTTATAAAGATATGAGGATTTGCTTAATATTTTATAGAAGCAAATCATATTAAAAGATTGTCTCTAATAAAATATAAAACCATGTATTCTGAAATTTTGTAGCAGAGTAGTAGAGAGGCATATGAACATGTACACACTTTTTCTTTTATACAGTTAAAAATAGGTATGTTGACAAAACAATTATTCTTCATATTCACATCCTTAGAATCTAAATATGCTCTAATACCAATGTTGTATTTCGGGGCGTACCTGATTGATGATGATCACTTTATGACAATGCCTATCCGAGTCAAATCATAAGATGGATTTAACTATTGTTTATAGCAAATAAAACAGAGAGAGGAGAAGGTTTTTGTGCATTGTTGAGTTTTTGTCCACGTCTCTTAAAATGCACGATTATAATAAAACAGTTCCCACGTAATAATCTCTTAATAACTTTTCCCACATTTTTTATTCAAAATTTAAACTAAATGGGAATATTACATTTGAAGCCCAATACTTCTGAATGATTCTATTCAGACCCTAGAGATTTTATAGGGCCTAATACACCAAGGTGGACTGAGCCTTGCCCATTTTCCCAGTGTTGTAAGAACCGGACCGGACGGTCCGACCGGTTGGACCGTCAACCGCTCCACATGTCGGTTCGGATTTTATGGTCTGACTGTTTATTGTGTTAAGCCGGATCGGGCCGTTTTCAGCCGGACATTGGACCGGGAACCGGAGCGGTTTTATAAAAACCGGGCGGTCCAATCTGAAACAAAAAAAAGATGAAAAAAAATAAAATTAAACCCAAAAAAAACCCAAGTTCTTAAAAAAGAAACCCAAATTACATCCCCAAATTCATTAGCTTCATATCTTTCTCCCAAATTAAAAACCCCAACAACCATTTGAAACTCTTAGGGCTGTGAAATTTGATCTCCAAAACTCCAACCAATTGGTGAATATCATCTCTCTCACCATTCCTCTATTGTTGATGTTTAACGTATCTTCCAAACTTTTATTCTATATTTAGCACTTGTTGTCTTTCTACATTTTACATTTCTTTTGAAATTTTTATCAGTTGCATATTCTATCTCTTACCTTTTGCATAACAGAAATTGGTTGTGTTCCTAACTTCCTAGTTCTTCTATCTCAACAAAAAATTTTGCAACTGTGATCCTCAAATGGTCCTTTATGCCTTCTTTGTTTTGCTTATCTAAAGACAAGAATGATTGTTTTCTAAGTCTCTAATGACTATATATTTCTTGGTCAATGGTCTTTCATTAAAAATTAAGAGGTGAAGGGACCATAATTTGTTTATATTTAATTTACATTTAAAAATCATATATTTTTCCTTAATTATTACGTCATCGGTCCGACCGATCCGACCGTGCGAACCGTGACCCGATGCCCTCTCCGACTCACCTTCCGGTCCGGTTTTTACTACATTGCATTTTCCTACAAAAATAACTATAATTTTTATCTCATTTTTCTAAATATTATTTTATATGTAGGACCAACCACCACAGTAATAAGAAAAGAAAGCAAGGGTATCTACTATTTAACCACTTCCCAGGTTCAAATAAAGATTATGCAAAAAGTGCTGGATATTTTTTTTTCTCCTTTGGCAACAAAATCAGCCAAGCTATAATTATAATCTATCTTTCTAATTTCTGACATGGTAGAGAATTATCAGTGATAAATGATTCTGGTTTGATAGATCAAACACTAATTTATCGTACAAAACAATTTCCTCCAACAATGCTAGATTCTCAGTAAAAGCTTAATTTTACTTCAGAAAGCAGATTCTAATACACATTTGTCCCAGAAGCCATTTTTTTAGAGACAAAAGCCTAACGGCCTTCTAGTATGGTGATACTTGTGTTATTGGAACAAGAATTTATTCCTGCAAGTGATGATGAGTCCGTCTCTGAGAAACATCTCTCTGAATACATTCCTGGTCGTCCCGGTTGTGGCAGCGAGACATTGTCATTGTCTAACATCAAAAGTACTTGTGACATTGTTGGTCGGTCCTCTGGGTTCTGTTGAACACAAGAAAGTCCCACTTGGATACACCTTAGAGCTTCTGATACAGGAAACTGATTCTCAAGTAATGAATCCATAAGGTCTATTGCCTTTTCTTCAATCCAAAGCTTCCATGCCTAACACATTTCATCGCAGTTTCAAGGTCAATCAAAATCATTTCTTTTTGTAAAATAGTTGTTTTGAAGTACTAAATTGGTTCACTATTATACTCACATGGCCAAGGAGATTCAGCTTGTGATCTGGATGGAAAAATCCTTTGTTTTTCTTGCCGCTCAACAGTTCTAATAACAAAACGCCAAAGCTGAAGACATCAGTTTTGAATGAGAAGTGTCCATCTACCGCATATTCAGGTGGCATGTATCCACTGCAATAATTGGAAAAAGGTAATTTGATTTTAGCAATTATGGTATCAAGGAGGGTGATTTTTTTTTTTTAAATGTTTGGGTTAATTTCTTTGTGCATACTAGGTTCCAACTACTCTATTTGTCTTTGCTTCTGTTTGATCTCCACCAAACATTCTTGCCATTCCAAAGTCAGAAATTTTGGGATTCATTTCACTATCTAGAAGAACATTGCTTGCTTTTAAATCCCTATGAATTATTCTTTGTCTTGAATCTCTATGAAGATAAAGAATTCCTCTAGCAACTCCAACAATAATATCCAGTCTCTTTTGCCAAGTTAGTGTTGAACGCCTTGTTTCATCTGTTTCAACATATTATACAAAATAGTTTCAGTAAAACATGTTCATTGATATGAAAATGTGAGGGTTGAATATTTAAGAGGCTTACCAAATAATAAAGAGTCTAAGCTCCGGTTTGGCATGTACTCGTAGACCAACATTCTTTCATTTTTATGAATGCAGCAACCTAGAAGTTTGACGAGATTTCGATGCTGAAGTAGAGATATCATAATAACTTCATTCTTGAACTCTTGTAAGCCTTGTCCTGACCATTCAGAAAGTCTTTTCACGGCTATTTCTTGTCCTGATGCAAGTTTACCCTAATATTTTCCACATCAATAAAGGTAGTAGTATTATTGCTCAACGTCATGAAGGAAAACAGAGAAAACAATTCTTTCTTGTGAGGGAAATGGGAACACATGAGTATATAAGTAAACAAGGAACTTGGAACATGTGGATTGTTGAACTAATTGTCAGGTGTTAATGGATTTTATCATAATACTTCCTGTGAAGATTACGTGAACAGTTAGAGTAGTATTATGTAAAGCGGTGTGATAAGAGACCAACACCACGACAACAGATTACTTTGTTTCATTATACAAAAATAGTTTAATGACAATTGGAAAAATATGGTGAAAATTCAGTCACCTTATTGAATTTATATTATAGTGTACAATTCAGTGTGACGAACTGTTGTAATAACTAAAGAATATAAATCTCTACTAAGAATATGGTGAAAGTCTAAGTTACCTCCCCAATGAATTTCACATTCTACAAAATATGAATTACATTACTAATAGAGTCTTTAGTTCTGAGTCATTTGTTGAAGATGTTAATTGTTAGATAATTAGACAAAAGAAGTAGTGATTTACTTTGTATACTGGACCAAATCCACCTTCTCCAATCTTATTGCAGGCAGAGAAGTTCTTTGTTGCAGCTTTAATAATGTCAATCTTGAATGATGCGTGTTCACTTCTAGATTTGTTCAGTATCAGTTGAATATCTGTCTCTATAGCTCCTGAAAAATGTTAAAAGGGAAAAAAAAAAAAAAGTCAATGATAATAAATATAATAAATTAATACAAAAAAATTGCATAAAACCTTTTGAAATTACAAGATAGTTTACCTTCCCTTCTTCTCCATCTCTTAATTATGAGCCACATTACCAAGATAACAAATGCTGAACTTACTAATACAGCCACAATAATTATTATATGTTTCTTTCTTTTTGGGACATCAACATTTGAACCTAACAGAAATACACAGATATTAGAAAATGAAGATCCAACTTCTTAAAGCTTGGACTACAGAAAAGGCAGAGCAATATCCTCAAATTTCTTACCAAGTTCTGCAGCTGAAACTCTGATGTAGAGATCTTGTCCAAAATCTGCAAGCTCTCTGATATCAAATAAACCTCCAAACCAAGTGACACATCCCTTGCCGTTTGTATTGATATCTACTTTTGCATAAGCTACACATGAACAGTTCTTCAAGCACTCTGCCTCACATTGTTCAAAACTCATGGTTGAGTTTGTGTAAAACACAGCCGAATCTGGCAGTTTCACTCCTGTAAACTTCTTAAATCCCTCTCCATTTCTACACGTATGAGAATACATAACACATCCATTTGACCATTTATTTTTCCTCCAGTCTTGAGGTAACCTAGGCTCAAATCCATCCAGACACTTGCAAATTGGAGATTCTTTCATGTTGCAACTACCATAGGCACCGCAAATTCCATAATCATCGCAATGATCTCCTTGAACTGTGAATTCTGGGATCCAACTGGAATGAAGATCACTCCATGAGAAGTGCTGAATCAGACCAGATTGAGTAAGTACAAATCTTGAAGTGATACTGTCCTTAGTTTCATATGTGAAAATCACTTCATCAGAATTGAAAACAAAAACAGGTTTGAAAACTGGGTTTTGCATAAGAGCTGGGTCACCTTTAAGTTGCTGTGCAAACCATGGCCCACTTCTGAAGATCTTCTTTTTCCCTTCAAGAAGAAGAAGCTGAGGAAGGCCACGTGGGTCCACACTATAAGTATACTCCCCAGAAGAAGGATCATCATGGCTTTTCCAAGATGTTAAGTGTCTGTTCAAGCCAGTTTTGAAGTTCCAACCAAGTTTCATTCCTGAAATAAATGTATCAGATGGATAATCAAAACTCTGCCATTTGTAACTCTCAGCACTTTCTTCATCCTCAAGGTCTCTCAAGACGAAATTTCCAGAGTCTAGAAGCTGAGCTATTGGTTTCCTTGGCAATATGGATGAATTTGCAGACCATATGATACTTCCTGTATGACTCAGAATAACAAGTTCACCATTTTTGCTGAATTTTAAAGTGCCATTAGAATTCACAAGTGGGTTGTCCCTATTTGCAACCCAAATAGCAGTAACCTTAGGGATATTCTTGTACCAGATTCCCAGATATTTTAAACTGGAATTTCCAGGACTGAAGAAACCAAGTTCAAATTTTTCACTAGAGGAAATCAGTGTCTGGCTATCAGTGATGTATTGTGTTGAAGTTATGAAATTCTTTGCTTTCAAAACTGTTGGAAACAAGGATATAAGAGAGAAGCAAGTGGCAAGAAAGAAGAGGGTGAAGGAAAACTTTGTTTCTTCCATGAGAAAGTGGAAAGAAAGAAATGGGTGAATGAGAACTTTGTTACCCCCATGAGAATTTTGAGCCTTCATTCTACTTCATAAAAGGAAAAATTCATCTTTTATTGTTTATTTCCCAAAATTTTTTGTGGAAAGCTCCATGCATTTTAATGTACTCGTTAAGACCGAGGAGGGAAAATGGTCTTTTTCAATCGGAGCAGGTATAACTCGAGGGCCCTGTCTACTTTTTGAAAGACAAATAGAATGGACCAAAACACAATTTTTTCTAGAGGGAAAAACCAAAGGAATATGTAAAACAATCAATAGTAAACCTTAGGATAACATGGCACTTCAGTTCAATTAAACTAGACTCAGATAATGCATTCGTGCATGCATCCTATATATAGCCTATGACTTAGTTTAGAGCAACTAGTAATAATATACGAATAATTGTTTTGTAGGTACTTACACTACACCTCAAATTTTTATTTACTACTTTTTCCTTCTCTCTCTCTCTATTAAATCATTTAATTTTTGCTTTCTTAGCTCTGTTAGCTTCATAACTTTGCTTTGTTAGCTCTTGTATATGAATTAATTGTGCTATCTGACCAAAGTTAAATAATTTATTAAAGTGAGGAAAAAATCAACATTGTACCTAATTAAAAATTGAGGGGGAGTATAGGTGCATGAATAACATTTTTCCCAATTATCATTTGCCCTTAATTCAAGGAAGAAAAATATGTTCGTTTTGTTAACCCATTTAATGCACTTGAAACTAATGAGTAACTTACAGTTATTTTAGTGCTGAGTAACCTTAAAACTATGATCATATGAACATCTTACACGTAATTTAGGCTTATAGGTCATCAAGTCAAGACCAATAAAACTCTTTTCTTTTGTTGACAAGATGTGGGTGAGAAACACTAGGAACATTGAAACTATTTGTTGACAAGATATTGGTGAGGAACACTAGGAACATTGAAAAAACTAGGGTGAATGGTAAAAAGTGACCATGTACTTAAGTTTAAGGTGTATCTGACATATTGTATTTTTTTTGTTCAAAATTATCCATCAACTTTTAATTTCGGGCCAATAATGACTCTTTCGTCAAACTGGTCCAACGAACGTTTTAAATTCAGGCCAATAGTGACTTCTCCGTCAAACTGGCCCAACGGATATTTCAATTTCGGGTCAATAATGACTCCTATGTCAAACTGGCCCAATAAAAATTAGATTCATATGAAATTTCAGTATGGGGACTACCTACAAAAAGTAATGGAAATTGGGCCAATTTAACGGATGAGTCATTATTGACCCGAATTTGAAACTTCTGTTGGGCCAGTTTGACGGAAAAGTCATTATTGACCCCGAATTTGAAAGTTGATGGACAATTTTGAGCTAAAAAAAGTATAAGATGCTAAATACACCTTGGATATAAGTACATGGTCATTTTTTACCCCTGAAAATACTAACACTCATGTAAGGAGCAAAATATGAATCAAACTTTGAAATTTCTTACCACTAACCTTTTTTTTATTACTTGCTTTACAGTTGTTTAATCATTCTCCACAACTGTAAATGTTATAATATTTTGATTTTAATGTCTTTCATCATGTGATGATTTCAACAGCAAATGACTACTCGTCAATCAGTGCTATGCTGGGAGATGTTGATTGCACCATAAGACTTTTTACCTAACGAAAGTTTGAATCTATTGCTATGCACAAACTTATATGTCTCGAGAGCCAAAATAAAATTTCAAATTTTCATATTTAATTCAATCATATGAGTAGAGCCGACACAAAATATTTTGGCTGTTCTGATCAATTAATAGGCACAACACTGTTTCAGATCTCCATTGGAATTCTAGATATTGGTATATATTTTATTTTTTTATTTTTTTATTTTTTGTAGGTTAACAAGGCAGTCTCAGCAAAATAATCGCTTGCACATTCGTTAACCATCCAATCGGGTTGAAATTTGATTAGTAGGTTTGCCACTTTTGGTGCGTCATTTTGAACGGAGGGATCATCTATGTGTTATGTGAGAGTAATTGAATTTATTTTGAACTCTGTTTTTATGGTATTTTCAACTTATTCATTCTCTATAGTAAGTTTGTAAATTTGATTGTTGGGCTGGGTATTTGCGCATGCTTGTGCATGTATTTGAGACTCTTTTGTAACCTGATTTGATAATAGTGGATATGATTTTCCTTGGTTTGGATGACCTCTGCTTTTTACACTTGATTTGAGGGGTTTTCCATGTTAATGCTCCTGGGGTATCTTGAGGTATTTTGTTTATTTGTTTTCTCATAAACTCTTGTAAGTTCAGTTCAAAAAGAAAAATAAATAAACTCTTGCAAGTAATAGCAAGGATTAAAATCTGTTGTGCTCTTCCTAACAAATAGAAAGACGAGAATGCTGAAAATATTCTTTGTATTAATTTGATTTCATTTAATGCAGAGTGAAATTACAGTATATATATAATTGATGAGTAGCTAGTCTAAGAATATTCCCTAGATGTACAAAGTATTGGTAAAATATCTTGTAGTCTAGATTTGGGCCTTTGGGGTTGATGTCTTGGGTTGTTCTTACTCTTCAATAAGATTGGGCTTATTTTTTGCTTTTTGCCAGAAGATTGAACTTGTTACAGTGCTTACAATTATCAATAAGTTTTTAGTTGAGTTAGTAAGCAACTTGCGATTGTAAGGTGGAGAATATAAGTATGAATCCTTGAAAATGCATTTGTTTGGAGAGGCAAACACTCAACGTTGTGAAAGAGATTAGCCTTAAATATAAAGTAGTTTGTGGATGCTCTTAATCGGGTATAAAAAATTGAGTTGTCTATTTATTTGAATAATTTAATGTATTTGATAGGACTTACTTTCTACACCACCATATAACTTTAACCACTTCTTTAATTAATCCATGTGGAGGCCTATTTACACTATAATACTCCTCATGCCAAGCTTTTTTTTTTTTTTTTTTTGAGTTAAGGGTCAAAAATATACATGTGATTTTGTCAAAAGTTCATCCAACACTAAGTGTTTTTTTGGACTAAAAGTAACTTTAAACTTCCAAATTATGATCAAAAGTCACATTTACAGTGATGGTTAAAAAAAACGCTTGGTGCTATATAAACTTTTAACCAAATTACATATATATTTTTTACCATAATTTAACTGTAAGTGTGACTTTTGAGCCTAATTGTGAAGTTTAGAGTTACTTTTGATAAAAAAAAAAACACTTGGTGCTGAATGAAGTTTTAACCAAATCACTTGTGTATTTTTGACCCTTAATCCTTTTTTCATTAATTTTTTCTTTTGCCTTAGCTTGTATATTTTTAGTTAAAAAGGCCTCAGGTCCGTAACATTCTTCTTCTTCTTTTTACTTAGTTTTGGGTGTATTTCAGGAATTGAAGAAATGAATTAAACAGGTTTGTGAATATAAAATCTTATTCTAAATATATGACCTATTTGGGGAGGTGGGTTTGGTCCTAAATATAAGACATCTTTCTATTTTTTCGCAGCTTTTTCCGAATTATCCTTATTGATACTTCTCAATAATAAACAAACAAGAGAGGAATGGTGAGAATAAAGGTACGTAGATGGTTATGGTACTTTGGTAATATCATATTATTTTAACTTACTTAACTAACATCCTTAATTTAATCAAATTAGGTAAATAGGTATTATATTTAGGACCGAAGGGAGAAATAAAGTGTTTTGTTATATACACCAATTATAATAATCTTTTGGAAATTTCAAAAGTAAACATAAACTTTTTAAAACATGACAAAAATAGTAAATCCGTTAATTGCGGTGAAACGTCCGTTAACTATTTTACTATTTTTCCATTGTTTTAAAAGTTTTATTTATACTTTTACAATTTCTAAAAAATTATTACGATGATAATGATTGGCGCACGTAGTGAAATACTTTAATATAAGATTTGCACCGTTACCCTTATAATATTGATATAATACCATAAAAACTTCATAGATTGGAAGTGAGTTCACATCATCATTACCGGCATTTGTAATGAATACTTCAATATAAGATTTGCACATTTACCCTTATAATATTGATATAATACTTCTCTCTCTAGATAATTTTATTCCCAAAAATCACCAAGTACATTGAGAATAACCTTTTGCATTAGTTTTCATAAATTATATAATTCCAGCATGAGCTAGGGTAAGATCCCTATACATGATCGTGTTTCATTATTGAGCATTTTTGTCTTTTTCTTATGTCTCCAAGTTTGATAGAAACCCATGAAATAGAATCAATTCAATATTTAGTTATTTGGGTAAAGGCTCTTAAATACTCAGAAAGTTATACCTAAAGAGCTGCCAGCACCAGGAAGTTTTTGTGAGATCTTAAATGCCTGGGAAGTATTATTTTTGTAGCATTAATGCCCAAAGTAAACAGAGCGAAAAACGGACGTTTGCCATGTCAGATTGAACGTCACGTGAGGCAGAATGGATGATGATCTGGCTTGGGTTAAAGAGCACCTTTGAGAAAACTTCAGGGGCATTTAAGAACTAAAGCAAAACTTCCAGGTGCTATATGCTCATTTGAAAAAACTTTTAGGGCATTTAAGAACCCTCACCCAAGCCACGTGTCCACTATGTGTCAAGCCAGAGTGTCCACTTAACGCCAATTAAGTTGACACCATTAAAAATGGTCAACATAGCTATCAAAATTAACTTCCATGGTATTTAAGGTCCCAAAAAAACTTCTTGGTGCTGGCAGCTCCTTGAGTATAACTTCCTGGGTATTTAAGAGCTTTTGCCCTTAGTTATTTACTCTTCAAGCACAAATCCTCATTATTGGTTCTTGATGGTGAGGAAATGCATATTTTTTTTATAGAAATGAGGAAATGCATACTTGATACTCTCTCCATACTTAAATATAGGATTCAATTGAAATTTTTTGAAAATTTTAAAAAATCTAAATAAGTTGTATAAATTGGTTTGCCTAAATTTTTCTCTAAACTAGTTTATTTACCTTATAAGCTATTATATAATCTAATAATAATACACATAATACGTTATGATTAAGTGACTCATTTAACTTCCTTGATTTCTCTAGAAAAGGTCAACTATTTCTTATTTTAGGAATGGAGGAAGTACCTCACAACCACACACTACTTTTAGGAAATACTTTGAGATCTGTTGAAAATTTTATTATCAGAAATGAGTCAATGACACTGACAAATAAATTTAATCTAGCCTAAGAAAAGATGTTAGATGAGGCTAAAAAAAGAGCATTTGATTTTGTCCGAATGTTCTAGACCAAAATCGAGAAGGAAAAAAGAGTTTCTAACTAAGAAGAAAAGATTGATGTGATAAGTTTTTATACTCGGAAGGAAGTAATAGAAGTAACCAAATCTAAATCCGATTCAATTTTCATTAAGAAAAGTATGTAAAACTTCAATTTTTTTAACCAATTGTTGAATTAGCATTGTGAAAAGCAAGTGGGAGGTAACTTTACATCTGTAAGTTTTGGGATCACATGTTCAAGATTACCATAAAAAGGAATACAATTTGAGAAGAAGATTATATTCAATGAATAAGGATAGAAAGTTGAAAAGAATACGTTTAATCTTCCTATAGTCTGACCCACCCATGTTGAATTCAAAAGCAGTTATATTAGACTTTATAATCAGAAAACTAAACCTTCTCACTGTGGTATCAGACTTAAAAGATGACAAAAACCGTTCAAGAGATCCTAATTTCTAGTTAAGTCTTCCTTTGGCTGTGATCTAACAGCTCAAAAGTCAATTGACTCACTTTTCCGTACCCCTCAAAGATACTTCTTGCAGCCCTTCCAAGTCGCAAGCAAGTTAGAGATATTTTGTAAAAACTTACCCACTTATGGTATATGTACACACATAATATTGGCTGTTACAACTGTTTCCTTTCTTGCTTTCTTATCTTAATACAAAGTCAACTTTTTAATCATCACTGGTTTTAAAATCGAATGTTAGACCTGCACTTGAAGTTCAGGTTGAAATAGGGAGTGGGCAAGGGGCAGATCTTGCGATTTCTTCTCTGTGATAAAATTTGGTATGGAAAAAGTCACAAGATAATGAAGATAGCAAATGGGTTAGTTATTTTATCTGTTATATTCTATTACTGCTTCTTGTTCTGTGCAGCTTCTGACACCATAACCATTAACAAACCCATAAGAGATGGTGAGCTTCTCATTTCTAAGGAAAACAAGTTTGCTCTTGGATTCTTCACTCCAGGCAAATCAAACTATCGCTATGTAGGAATTTGGTACAACAATTTGGAAGAGAAAACTGTTGTTTGGGTTTCAAATAGAGACAATCCCATGAATGACACCTCTGGGGTTCTCTCCATAAGCGCAGATGGAAATCTAGTTCTTCATGGTAATTGGTAACTACTCCAACATACCAATCTGGTCCACAAATGTTTCTGTCACTGTTCCAAATACAAGAGTTATGGTTCAACTCACAGATTTAGGCAACCTTGTTTTATCTCAAAATGACACAAAATCTGTTATATGGCAAAGTTTTGATCATCCCACTGATACTTTACTTCCATATGCCAAATTGGGAATCAACAAAAGAACTGGTCAGAGCTGGTTCTTGCAGGCATGGAAGACAGATGAAGATACTGGAACTGGAAGCTTCTCAGTTAGGTTCAGTACTAGTGGGAAATCTCAGATGTTTTCCTACAATAAGAACACGCCGGTGTGGCGAGCAGGATCATACAACGGCGAAATATCTGTTGGTATCCCATTTATGAAACGAGCCACAGCAACTGATTACAGCATTAATGTCACAGACAATGATAATGAGGTTGGATTTATATTTTACGCTTTCAACAAGAGAACCATCATGCGTGTGGTGGCTGTTCAAACTGGATTCTTTCGAACATTGCTTTTGGATTATGATAAGAAACAATGGAATCGATTTTGGTCTGCCCCAGAAGTAGATTGTGATAACTATGCATCATGTGGTGCTAACGGCAAGTGTGACCCTCTTAACTATGCAAATTTCAAGTGTTCTTGCCTACCAGGGTTTGAACCTAAAAATACAACAAGTTGGTATCAACATGGTGATGCAACACAAGGATGTGTGAGGGAAGAAAGGACCATCCTTGTGTGGGAATGGAGAAGGATTTGTTAGAGTAGAAAGCGTCAAGATTCCGGATACTTCTGTGGTGAATGCAAATATGGTGATGAGTTTGGAAGAATGTGAACGAGAATGCTTAAGAAACTGTTCTTGTAATGCCTATGCAGCTGCTGATGTGAGAAATGGTGGAAGTGGATGCTTGACATGGTTTGGTACTTTGATGGACACACAGATCTTAAGTCAAGAAGGGCATGATTTATTTGTTCGTGTTGATGCTATTGAACTTGGTAATGGCAATACTTTTCTTTGATTTTTCTTCTTCAATGAACATTTTCTTTTGTTTTTCTTTTCCTTCAAGATTTCTTTCTTTCTACTTTTTTCAGTAAAATATGCTAGGGGGTCAAAAAGAGCACTTATCAAGTCTAAGAAAATGGGAATCGTAATGGCTTGTGTCACTTTGCTTACTCTTCTTATTGCCTTACTCGTATACTGCTTTTGGAACAGAAAGAGAAGAGGTAAGTATTTCATTTCTTGCTCCCATAATAGTCTGTACTTTGTATGTTTTTTCACTTGATTAAAAAGAGAAGAAAACATCTTTAAAACCATGGTGACAAAAAGAACCAAAACAACACTCGAACCAAACGTCATTGTTTTGCCAATTTATTTTAGTTTTATAATTGAATTGTGGTTTTGACTTTATGATACAATGCAGAGTTCTGCTCTTATACATATTTTCTGTCTTCTTCTTCCTTCTTCATTTACTGTTACCTTTAGTTCATACAATAGTGAAGTTGCATTTGTTAAGGACATATGGTAGTTCTTATGTGCACAAAAATAAAAATAAAAAATTTATCATTCATTTGCTACAATAGCTAAAATTGCTAGAGGAGCATGGTGAAAACAGAGCACAAACAAGTTTATTCCGGTTCACTGAGCTAACCCAATTCTCTCTCTCTCTCTCTTCTTTTTTTTTGGATAAGAAAAGAGCTAGCCCAATTCTTAAACCATCGATCTTTGATTTTTTTTTCCTGTTTGGTAAAGGGTTTTAAAGTTTATTTTGCTCTTCTCTTAAATTTACTTATTACACATGTTTTAAACCATTTCAACCTCTCAATTTGTGGTGATTCCAGATGAAATAGCAGAACAAGAATTAAAATTAAATTCCCCAACAGAAGAGGAGGATGGAGAAAATAGAGCACAACCAAGCTTACCGTTTTTCAGCATCAAAACCTTAATGACAGCAACAAACAATTTCTCAAATGAGAATCAATTAGGGCAAGGTGGATTTGGTTCTGTATACAAGGTAAATGAAGTATTTAAGTGTCCTCTTATAATGAAATTGTAATTTGTTTGTTAGTAAAATATAAATGCTTTGATATTTCAGGGCACATTAGTTAATGGACAAGAAATTGCAGTGAAAAGATTGTCCCAAGGTTCTGGACAAGGAACTCAAGAGTTCAAGAATGAAATTAAATTAATTGCCAGATTACAGCATAGGAATCTTGTGAAATTGCTTGGATATTGCATTCATAAAGAAGAAAGGATGTTGATCTATGAGTACCTTCCAAACAAAAGCTTGAACTTCTTTCTCTTCGGTACTTTTTAATATTCTCTTCCTCATTCTCTAAAGTGATGTTTTTATGAAAATTTTATAGAAAAGAGGTTGGACTCACCCACTATTTAAGGGTAGGGCTCATAACTCATGATCCACTGGTGCATGTCTCTATGGAATCTAGAGCATGACAAGTAAGCCTTATTTTTAGTTCATATAGGTAGGTTTCATTTAGTTTTACTTAGCTATGCAGATGCTTCCCCAAGCGCTGCGACTGGAACCACAACTAAGTGGCCCTCCCAAGAATTGAACACTCGCCAAGATAGTCGAATGTCCAACTCTTTTACCAGTTGAACCCACAAACGATGGGTTCTCTAATCTGATGTTGCTTTCAAATATTTGCATGCATGAATCAAAACGATCATATTGCTAAAAAAACATAGGGACAATTGCATATAGGTCCCAAGCAAGAGAATTAATTTCAGAGAGGTCCCAAGGAGTTGTTAATGACAGCTATTAACAACTGCAATAGCCTTGGTTAACAAGTGAAGGAGTTGTTAATGGACCTGTCTGAAATTAATTCTCTTACTTGGGACCTATTTGCAATTAGCTTTTAATTCCTATCATATCATACTTATATCTTACTGATATTACTATGTTAGTTTCCCATCATTTGCCAACAAAGTTAAGAAGCATTCGATGCTCATTGCAGATAGGAGTCAAAGATTTTCATTGAATTGGGACACGCGTTTCCATATTATATTTGGAATCGTTCGGGGTCTTCTCTATCTTCATCAAGATTCAAGGCTAAAAATAATCCATAGAGACCTTAAAGCTAGCAATGTCCTCATAGATGCTACAATGAATCCAGAAATTTCTGATTTTGGTATGGCTAGAATTTTTAGAGAGGATCAAATTCAAGCAACAACGAGACGAATTGTTGGAAATAGTGAGGATGAGACTCTTGCACATCATCTAATATAATACCATTAATTGTTTTTTCACAACAATTTTATATTATAATAAATTTCCTTATTTTAGTGGCTATATGTCTCCAGAATATGCGATGGTTGGACAATATTCAACAAAATCTGATGTTTTTAGCTTTGGTATTCTATTGTTAGAGATTATTAGCGGAAAGAGAAATACAAATTGTCATAAAGAAAGAGCATCCGTAAATTTGATTGGACAGGTAAATATAAAGAAACCTAGAAAGATGATATTTGAACATTTCCATTGTTTTTTTTTTTCGGTCTACTCTACTCTGATATATAACCGTAAAAGTTTTCAATTTTCAGGTATGGGACTTGTGGAGAGAAGGAAAAGCCTTGGAAATAGTGGACTCAACACTTGGTGAATCATATCCTCTTGACATAGCCTTAAGGTGTGTACAAATAGGGCTCTTGTGTGTGCAAGAGAGTGCATTATATAGGCCATCCATGTTGGAAGTCATTTTCATGCTTGGCAATGAAGTAACCCTTCCCTCTCCTCGAAAACCTGCTTTTCTATTCACTTCTGATATAGAACATTTAGAGTCTTCAACATCTGGTGATCCTTCAATAAACAATGTTACAACTACTACCATTAGTGCTCGATGAACATGATTTGTTACGTATAAGAGATGTATCCTATGATGCTATGTTTTTTTACCTTGTTTGATTATATTTGAAAAAACAAAATAAGGAAAGTTGATTAAATGCAAATCTATGGCCGATATATAAAAAAATAAAAAATAAAAAAGAAGTTAAAATGCTAGTCCCTTTGATTCTATAAGAGCTAAATAACTAGGGGTTAAATGCAAATATACCCACAAACTTTTATCCATATTTCTCATTCTCTTGTAACAATTAATAAAATCCAGATTTAAGTGCCAACCTTAATGTGATTAGAGTAGTAAGTATTCTCTTCCTTCGTAAATATAAGACATATTTGCCTAATTTGATTAGATTAAGGATGTTATTTAAGTTGGTTAATTAAAATCACATGATATTACTAAAACACTCTAACCATATTCTTTTAATTCTATCCTCTCTCTCTCTCTCTAGTTTATTATTGATGAGTATTAATAGTGTCGGAAAATGGGCTATACCCACTCCACCCTGGGTGCATTTATAAGGCCTATTTGTTCTTTGGGGTCTGAATAGGATTATTCAGAAATATTAGGTCCTTATGTGTAATATTCCCATTTTATTTAAATTTAAGTTAATTTAAATTTAAATGGAGAGTTGTGTCTTTTGGTGCCCGATTTATAAATAGGAGACTGGATACACAGAAAAGACATGTACGATAAAAATAACAGACACCAAAACAGGCTTCTCTTGTTCTCTCTTCTTTGTGCTTCTATTGTATTCTAAAGTCACAGTCCCTCTAGTGATTCTAACTCTGCAAGGCAGTAATATCAAGAGTGCTTCAACCGGGTATGTTCCCCTAAACCCTACAAATAGGAATAATTTAGAAAAAAATGTGAAAAAAAATGGGAAAAGGTCTTACATTTAGAAACAAGCTCACCTTCCCAAATAGGTCGTATGTTTAGGAATGGAAGGAGTATGTAGCGCCCTAAAATTTGGTCAATGGAGTTGTCACCAAAATTTTTGAAATAAGATAATTTGGGAAAACCTTTTTCAAAATTATAAATGGTATTGAAAACTAAATAAGGTTCGGGAGTTGGTTGTATGTGGGGGAAGGTGTGGGGCACCCCACAGCACCCGTTCATACAAACGTTTACCCTAACCCAAAAAGAAATATAAAAAACTGATTCACATAAAGACATTTATTTACATAGTTGGACTTGACCCAAGATAAAAACATAAGGCCTACGTATTCTTTAGAGGGATCAAAGCCGACACAGTTCGGGGTAAAAGTACGTGCCAATGTGTTTGTGTTTTTTTAGGAAAAAATGTTTATTAAATTCTTTTAAGATAAAATTTATTGTTGGTTTGTATTTTTTTTTTATTTAGAAAAACATGTCTTTACTTTTATTTGGAAAAAGACTTTTAAAAGAATTTTGGATTAAACTTCCTGATGAGATTCCCATAATCTCACACGATGGAGGCATAAAAAATAATTTGAGATAAAATGAAATTGACTATTTTTTTTATATATCAACTGGCAACCAATGCCTTTTCTGAATCATATTACCAAGTATCCGAGCAACTGATTACTCTAGTTTTGGGGTTCATAACTTCCCCTCCTAACACAAACGTCTTCTCTAGGACTTGAACTCGAGACCTCAAAGGATTTAGTGGGGCCTTAAACCGTTAGACACAATAATTGACTATTTTAGCTTAACCTTAGGATTCTTTCAATTCATTTAAAATCACTATGCAATTGTTCGAAGCTTTATAGTTTACACAGAGTCTTCGTTATTGTGCACACTCTTTTTGACTTATATGAGGACACAATAAATGTCACAAGTATAATGGACTGAAATGGAAGACCATTCACTGCTAAGTAATGCTTGGTTATCTCTCAAATCATCCAGTACGTGTAGGTGCTAAAAGGACATACTTATATCACATTCACATTGCATATAGATTTTTTTTAGAAGTGTAGAAACAAACATTAATGGGCGTAACGTTGGTTCAGCTAGCGAAGGGGGTTGGACTTCGATCATCTTAACGAGGGTTCGATCCCTGGGAAAGGTCACTTTGTTGTGGCTCCAATCGTGGCGCTTTAGGAGGTATCTCCACAGCTCAGTGAAGTTGGGCGTAACCTAGCTATGTGGATTGGGCAACTTGCCAATCAGAAGCCCACAGGGACAGGCCCCAGTGGATCATGAGTTAGGGGCCCTGCCTTTAGATCGTGGATGAGCCAAACCTCTTTCCTAAAAATTATGTATAAAAAAAACATTAATGGGGCTTTGAGCATGAATTAAAGAGCTGCATAAATTGTATACGATGACCTAAGCTTCCGTCTCCCTTAAAACATTAATGTGGTACTAAAAACACAGTTATAGCTCAATGGCTCATCAGTTATGACAGCCTTCTACAACACAAAGATATGTGTTTAGTGTGGGACATCATAAAGACTTGGGTTTACCTCCATCAAGCAGTTTCCATTTGCATGAAAGGTCAAAAGTCACGTCTCTAAAATGGCTGACACAAATATGTAAAGAATTATCAGTGTAATTTAAAAGAGAAGAGGAAATTAAATTTGCACTCCTGAATAGTGCCATTGACTACTCAAAAATCATTATGTAGGAAAAACTAATAGGATTATAAAAAAAATCTAAACACCAATGAGCCTGATTAAAACCAAAGGCACTTCAAATATCAATACCAATGTTCATGGCACAAAATTCTAATAACAGATTGACTGTTTGAGTACTTCTACTTGGGGCAGATTGTGTCACAAAATAATCTAATTTCGATAATTACAGAAATTAAGAAAAGAATGTCCACAGAATGCCAACAGCTATAGTGGGAAGAATGAGGCAAAGATTTTAGGGAAAATCACAATGAGGTCCCACATAAGGCATTTAATCACAACCAGGTCCCAAACAATCATCAAATTACATTAAAGTCCCAAAGGACCTAGGTGTAATTAAATTGAGTTGTCAATACCAGCCCATTGAGTTGTTACTATGCCCAAAATAGTTGTCAATAGGTTGTCAATTCAATATTGTCAATACCAGCCGTGTAAGTTGTCAATGCACACAAAAAGAGTTGTCAATCGCAGCTCAATGAGTTGTCAATTTAATAGTTGTCAATATCAGCTGTTTTGTATGCACTAACAACTCATACGGCTGGTATTGATAACTCCCATTTAATTACACAGAGGTTCCTTGGGACTTCAATGTAATTTGATGATTGTTTGGGACCTGGTTGTAATTAAATGCCTTATGTGAGACCTCATTGTGATTTTCCCAAGATTATGCAGCCTGTGGCGACTTTCTAGCGGTGTTCAACCTAGCGGAATGCTTGAATGGTGGGTAGGATATATGAGGCCATTTTAGATGTGAGGTTGAATAGAATTTTTTTTTTTCCAAATTTCAAATTATAGTGCCATCATTTAGGGGAGGATGTTGACATGTCATGGAGGGAAAAGCATTTGGACGAGAAAAAGAAGGCAAAATGCCCACCCATGGAACGATTAAAACAAATGGAAGAGGACAAAAACATGAAGGCAATAAATGAGCTGGCTTGAGGAGTAGATCCTCCTCTTCTTTCTTCTGTCATGGCCTCCTGCCACTTTTACCTGTATCATGTTTCTCTGTGGCTTCTCTCCATTGGGGGGTCTGAAGGCTATCAAGAAAAAGGAAAGCTTTTTTTGGATAATTAATGTAACAGTATGATGTTTGACTAAAGTATTTTATTTTTTTCATCACATAGCCCATATACAATCGTACAAGACTTTCTTGCTTGCAGCTGAGGCCGGGAAGATAAGAAACGAACAAAACAGATTGTATTTAGCCATTATATAAAAAGCCCAGCATGAATTAGAGTGATTATTTACACGAGATTTTCCGTAAGTAAAGATATTTTTTCTACAAAAATAATCTAAAATATACAAAATAGAGAATAATATAATATTTTAACCATCTTATTTTTAAAAAAATTATTTTAAAAACCTTACTTTGTTAAAAAAAAATAGACTATTGAAATAATAATATTTAGATAGTCTATATATTTAGATCTTCCAACTTGTCTTTTTAATGAGTAGGGAAATCCTATTTACATGGTATATAAAATTCAAAATAATATATTTTAAAAATATATAATATGTTTCAGAAAATCGTTATCTACATATTTGATATGATTTTTTAACATAATAATTTTCTAGAAAAATCATCCTTCCAAGAAGATAATCTACATTCTCCTACTATGTTGATGCTTTCAGATTGAACCGCATGGAAAAACCGCATGGAAAGGTGGTTTTATATGGGGGTAATGTTTGGGCTGGAGTTTTGAATAAACAAAAAAAAATTACAAAAACTAATTTTTGGTCAAATTTCATTGACGGTTGAGTGCCTGTTTGGGTAAAAAAAAAAAAAAAACACTTTTAGATACCCAAACTAAGGTTTCAACAAATGCTTGGCAAACAACTAAATATTTGGAAAAGCACTTTTTTGGTTGAAACCATGGTTTTGGGGTTTCAAACCTAGGTTTCAAAAAAGCTATTTTTTTACCCCTTTTGCCTTTCTTTTTTTTTGGGTTGGTGGGGTCATTATTGTACCTCATAAATTCTACCCCAAATTACCCTTTTATTTTCTTCACTCTTCTCCTTCCTTCAAAAGAGTCATTATATAAATATAATTTTTTTAAAAAATATGCCTACAAAGACCCTACTTAAAATTGTAAATTTAAAAAGAGAAAAGTGATGGTTTTTTTTTAAATATTTTAAAATCCACCACTTTTTATTTTTTAAGGTGGGTCTGAGGATCTCAATTATTTGCTAATACATAAATTTGAGCTATTTGATTATATTATAAAATTGACAAATTTTATTTAATTTTTTTGACATGTTTAATTAATTTTTATTATTAATTGATATTTACCCCTTTAAGAATTAAGATAGAATTCTATCTTTTGTATGTAAATACCATATTAACTAATGTCATTTTTGGTAATTTATACTTAAAAAGGTGATTTTGGTAACAACTATCAAAACACTATCATTTTATCAAAAGTCATTTTTTTTAAGAAAAACTATTATGCTCAAAAGATATTCTTAAAAGGCTATTTTCCAATTTTTTTTTTAAGTTATTATCAAAAAACTAATCCAGGCCCTAATTCTGATTCATAGGAGAGGAGTATTGTTAATAACCATCTGGCACAAAGCCACATGAGTTTCTAATTTCTTGTTGAACATGCCCCATAGGCCATAGCCCCTAGCCCCCTACGACATTTTTATTTCTTTTCTTTTTTACACACAAATATATATAAACAATGTTTTATGAGCAAGGTTAAAAAACCTCAATTTGGGATCAACTCGGTTAAGGCACTGGGTTTAAGGTCTGAGGTTCAATCGAGGATCGACTCGGGGTCAAACCGGCCACATTAAATAATATAATTTAATAATTAATAACAAAACACACCAACATTAATGTCAAAATATAAGGAAATCCAACAAAAGTTTAACTATTTTAAAAACACAATATATCAACATTGAGAATGTTCATTACTAATTCCTTACAATCCTTCAATCAATACTATCAAGATTATTCAGCTCATTAAAATTCATTGGACATGGGACATTAGGAGCTAAAATATTAGGAGCTGGGACATCAAGAACTGGATTGAGGAAAGCACTAGTAGTAGTAGCAATAGCAACATCACTATTAAGCTCTAAAATCGTCAAATAAAATATTTCTTTTGAGATAAAAATTTTCTTTTCATTTCCAAAATTTTACCTATAATATTGTCTAACCATTTTCTCCCACATAACCTCTTTTGAGTTGCAAATATAATTTCTCAAAATTATTTTCCTTAAAATAAGAGAAAAGCTAATCCTTTGAAGTCGTAAAAAACACCTCAAATTCCTCAATATTCCAATAATCCAACAATTTATCTTAACTTCCTCCTAATTACATTCCCTAATCTTCAATTAATTTTTTAAGATGTTACAAGTTTTGTATAGAGGCCCACTATAAAATTTTCAGTGGAATTTCACGTGATGACTGATTATATGTTAGTACAATTTCAGGTGATAACTGATACACACTCTTTTGTCCAATGGATTATCTGTTACTACAATTTAGTTTTTTATCCATACGTAATTACCAATTATAAGCTTCACAGGGATTAGAATCAGATTATCTTTCTAATAGGATCCTCTTCTACCTTCGTCTTTATCTTATTTTAGACTCCAGTGAGATGGATTAAAAATCAATAGCTCCAACTTTTTTTATGTAGAGGTTAGTGTAATTGGCAGGAATGCACAAGAGGGGGTGAATTGTGCTAATTAAAATTTAAGGAATTAACACACAAGCCCTTATACTGGTTCAGCCCAAACACTTGGTCTACGTCCAATTCTCCAACTTCCAGTTAGGTTCCACTAATCCTTCAAGATTCAATTAGGCTCTTGAATGCTTTTACAAGTGATCACATAGTAAGAGCTCTCATTCACTGATCACTCCCCCTTACAACTTATACAAATACACCATACTCTTAATATTCCACTATCTTAAGAGTAATTCTCACTTGAAATGAGATTACAGAAAACTTGTTCACTCACTGAAAAGATTGTGATACACACTGAAGTACAATAATCAATTAATGATATTTCTAAGAGTTGGTAAGTATTAAATGAGGTAAGTATAACTAACAAGAGTAATCAATGTAAGCAATCAATGTCTTCACCAACTTCTTCATTAAGGCTTTTATACTGATTTCTGAAATTCTGTCTGTTGATGAAGTTATAGCCGTTGCTTGATCTTAGATGAGAGATGATTAAAAATTGTGTGTCACACTTTTTTATATTAAAAAATTGTGGGCCCACTAAAGTTTGTAACGGACATTTGATATTTTTAACGCATTGGCCAATCTATCCCCGGTTAAAAAGTTCATTGGTATTTCTAACCCTTTCAATTGTCAATTATGACATCTGCAACTTAGACAACAGTCTATTGGTAAATTGATCTTTAACCCATTTTTCTATAATAACTCTTCTTAGCAATAACATCATTAAAGAATAATCACGTTTTATAGGAGGAGACTTGACAGCAGAAATTTATACAATTAACCACCACTAGCACATGCGTTCTGGTTTCCTGCTAAAAGGTTATTTTTATTTTAAATTTTATACTTGCTAAAATTGTTTTTTTAAAAAAATATAAACTTAAAACGAAAACTGGTTCCCTCATGCGAGCGTGTGGGGTCTAGGTTGGACCAATAAAAGTTGAAACTAGATTGCCGTTACCATCACCAATATTCGCCATATACAATTTCATAAGTAAATTCACACCCAATCTATACGGCATGAAATAATAATACAATTCATTCAAATTTAAAAATGATACTAAATTATTTACTAATGCTTGCCAGAACATATAATATTTGTTTTAAATAACTGTATGTAATAATGTTTATACTTATACAAGGATAAAAATAATCTTAAAAAGAATAAAATAAATTTGAAATGAAAAGACTCAGAGGGAACTTAATTTGTAAGTTTTTTCTTATTTTTCCTAACTTTTTCTCATCTTATAAAAATTATACAGACATTAATAGTATTAACTATGATTGACTTTTATTTTTATTGGATCCATTGCTACTTACAACTTATTAGTTTAGTTTGCGAAAATATCAACCTTTAATAACATTGCTATCTCTCTAATTATTTAGGTTGTATAGCCAATATTTAAACATGAGATTATTGACTAAATTGGGTCAACATGTAGCCGATTGATCCAAACACTCTAGAGGTGTGGTCATTTACTCTTACTAGAGTCACTACTAAAAAAACACGCACGAAATTGGGGACCAATTTATGATTTGAGATGGATTAGTCAATAATCCTGGTCCCATAAACCCCCCTATGTTCTTGTAGCTAGTGAAAATATGTAATAGGTTTAAGCGGACCATACTCACTTTTCCATCACATGCATGCTTATATGAACTCAACAGGTGCCTCCTATGAATTTAATTAGACACTAAAAAATGTACTAATTATTTAGTTTCAAGATTCCCTCATATATATCATCATATTATTGCTTGATCTCTAAGGTCTGTTTGGCACAAGGGAAATAGATCGAGAGGCAAAATTTTAATTAGTTTATGTTTAAAAGAAATGGGTAAGTGAGGATAAAATGTCTAATTAAGAAAAGATTTCAAGAAAACTAATTAAAAACTTTCAAATCCACTTCTCTGATTTTTTTTTTTTTAAAATGAACTCGTTAAAATTTCGCCTCTCTTTCAAATCCACTTCTCTGATTTTTTTTTTTAAAATGAACTCGTTAAAATTTCGCCTCTCTTCCCTTTCATTTTCTTTGTACCAAACAGACAATGGCGGAATTTCATAAAGTGGGAGTGCGTGGGACAAGAACATTCATGTTCATTATATGGATCCTGTCACTTTAGCCTCTTTTTTCTCATACTTCAATATCAAACAGAGCTTTAAAGATAAAATTTATTGCAAAAAGATTGTACTTTTGACAATATGCATGGAACAAAAGAAGTGTCTCGAAACAAAGAAAACCGTAAATTAAGGAAAGATTTACAACTAGATCCCAAAAAAAGTAATTAATCACAATTAAATCATCTAAAAGTCATTAAATTACATTGAAGTCCTAAAGGATCTAGGTGATAATAAATTACATGTATTAGAAGTTATCAATACAGCTCAATAAGTTTTTATTGATTTAACATCACTCAGATTTCTAGAGATTTTAATGTAATTTAATGACTTATTGAGATCTAATTATGATTAATTACCTTTTTATGTTATCTAGTTGAAATGCTGAAAATCAATTCAGCATACCCCACCCATTCCACAAGTTGCAGAACCATTACTCACCGTCCATGTGCAAAAGGTGTTGGAGCTTTTAGTAAAAAAAATAAAAAAATAAAAAAATAAAAAATAATAAAAATCAAGTGCGCGTGTCAAAAGGAATGCCTCAAATTACTTGCATAAGAAGAGGTCTAAGTGTATATTATATAACTTGTGATTTTTGACAAGCAAATGATATTAAGGAGGAGTGAGCGTGATCTTAAGGAGGAGTGAGTGTGACGAGCATGGAGTGACTTCTCTCCACTGTCACTACCATCCTCTTCCCTCCTCTTCTTTTTTTTTTTTTTTTCTTCAAATCATTGGATGGTTCACATTAAATATTTTATAAAAATAAATATAATTATAATAATACTTAAAAATCTCATAAATAAATTTAATCTGTCATTATTTGGTCTAAACAGTTCAAACGATAATAAAAAATGAAAAATAAAGTCTAAATTTATGATATTAATTTACAGTTCTTTACTGTTCAGACTAGATTTTGACAGATTTAATTTATTTATGAAATTTTTAAGTATTATTATACTCACATTTATTTTTATAAAATTTTAAATGTGAACCATTGAATCTTTAATCCAATGATCCAATGGTGTCTGTGGGAAAAAGAAAGGAAGAGGGGTGAACTGTGGAGAGGATGGGAGTGGCAGTGAAGAGAAGCCACTCCCAACAAGCACAAGGTTGTGCTACCAAAAACAAACACGTTGCGAATCCGGCGACTCCCCCATAAAGTTTTGATGCGACTTAGATTTAAGTGGTTCTTCTAACTTTCTAAGTTGATTTTGTAACCAGTTTAAATGCAACTGGTATAGAAAGTCCACACTAGTTATATTTTACTTGTATAAATAAAAATGGTAAGAAAAACAAAATAATTCTTGCAAACTTTCTACACGTGCGGAATATGCAGTAAATACTACATTTTTTGGGTGTAAATATAATAATTAAATCATCATGCCTGTAATACTGAATTATTGGAATCTTATTCATGATATGATTGAGAGGAAATTATATATCTGTTTAATTTTAATTTTCTCAAAGAAAACAATCACAATGATATATATAGTAAGCCACTTATAGCTTTTTCATGATTAATTTTTTCCTTTAAAACACAAACAAAATTTCCTGTTTCATTTTGCTTTAGGTTGCATTTATGAATTTCAGATGTTTATAATGATTTAAAATGGCTTTTAGAAAAAAAGGCATATGTTAACAAATGTACTTAAATGTTCTTTATAGAATGTGGCTGAGATATTGACAAAAGGAAAACTGTTTTTTTAAAGAGAATGAGGAAAATCAGGTAAAAACAACAAGAGAATAAGGAAAAATCCAACGTAATAGGTCATTTAATTTATCATTTATTTATTGTTTTGTTCCCAATTAGATAAGGATGTTTTGATTTTTGCACTATGAATATATACAAATGTATTTAAAAGCTTCTCAAAATTTGAGTAATTGGTTGCTCTGATATTTGATAATAGAATTCATAAAAAACGTTGATTATCTGTTGATACATATATATATATATAAAAGTTCAGTTTTATTTCCACACCCAAAAGTAAAAGCTCGCTTTGAACTATTTTCTTAAGTAACAAATCGGCATGGAGATAGTATTTTTTCCTTATTTCCACTCTAGTTCTAGATACATACAGCTTCTTATTAGTACTATTTATAAACCAATCTATCCTAAACTTTTGACACCCGTTCAGTAAAAAAAAATTTTGCTTTTAGAGTGTTCAAGAGCAATAAAATCGTCATGCCAATTTTGTAATAAAAAAAAAAAAAGCTATTTAAGTCTTTATGACCCAAGTGGATGAGATTAACAAGAGAAAAACGGTGCTACGTCAGAATATTACACATAAAGAGAAAGCATAATTGATATGTTTAGAAATTGCAGGGATATTAAAAAAGGATCCATAATAAAAAAAAATTATAAAAAAGCAAAGTAACATTTTATGCTGGCCAACTCAAGAAAAGTCTAGTCAATGCCTTAGCTTAAGATAGTGGTGAATGACTAGAACCCCACATATGTCTCTTTAATTTGTCCATATTGTACTTTCGGCAAAGCTGTTCTTATTTAATTCATGTTTGTGATGATGAAGTTTGGGAGTTCATTAAATGGTTTGCTTTTATTTTTTACTAAGAAGACTAAATGAAATTAATAAAATGTAAACATTACAAAATAATAGCTATAAACAAACAGAAAAACTAACCAAATTATAAAACAGAGGAAATGAGCCGTGAAAAAGAACACCCTTGAGAAAATCTTAAGAAGTGAATGCACATCATTCCGAAACATGTGTTCAAGTTATAGGAGGAGGTTTTATTCTTTCCTTGCTAATGTAAAGTGTTTCTAATATCTCATTATCCAGCAATAAGTTGTTCTTTTTTCATGAATAGTCAATGGAGAGATTTCAAATGTTAATGTCATTTTGCCTTAACTTCAAGAAAAAAAAAATGGAGAGATTTCAAAGCATAGAAATGTAAAGTGGGGCTGGGCTTCAGGAGAGTTTAGTCCAACAAAAAATGCCTAAAGAAAATACCATTATGACATAAAAGGAATATGATGAAAGAAGGTATATATATATATATATATATATATATATCTCCCAACGAAATTTAGGAAGAACTATTACTCAAATTTGATTGGAGAGATGTGAATTCTATTGTTGCAGGATAATTTGCTTTTGATTAATAGAGATTCATTAAAGACTTGAGGGATTATGTTTTACAAATGACTAACCAACTATTTTTTTTTCTTATGTTCACGTATTGATTTTTGGGTTTTACATTTACAAACCAACAAAGTAATAGAAATTAGAAAGTGAAATATGTGAGATTCGGATGTTTGAAATGTTTTGCAAATGAGATTCGGATTATGTTTTACAAATGACTAACCAACTATTTTTTTTTTCTTATGTTCACGTATTGATTTTTGGGTTTTACATTTACAAACCAACAAAGTAATAGAAATTAGAAAGTGAAATGCTAGATGTGAAATACGTGAGATTCGGATGTTTGAAATGTTTGTTTCATGATATTGAGTTGACGGCCTAATTTGAGATCGACGTTAACAATAGTGGAAAATGATTTTGATGTTACTGTGGCTTTGTTCAATTTTTATTTTGAGAAAAAGACAAAAAAAAAAAATACCTCTAAAAATAAAGAAGGACATTTCAATCCCTCAAACTTTAAAAACCCTATAGAGGAATATGGGATTTTGTAAATGTTATTAAAAGATATTTTTACCCCTAAATGTATGTAAATGAAAATAATTAAGGATTTACAACTCATAGTGATTTATAATTTTATTATAACCATTTGCAAGTTGAACATAACAATTCGCAATTAATTACTTTGCTTTTGGAATGAGCTTTTGACAATGACTTTAAGATGGAAATTGAAAATGGATTAATGCTACTTTTCTGAATTTTTATATAAAGATTTACAATTTTATCATAATAATTTTTTATTTGCAAGTTGAACGTGATAATTCACAACTAGCTATTTTGTTGTTAAAATGACCATTTGACAAGGCATTTAAGATGAAAATCAACCATTGCTACTTTTCATAACTTTTACATAGAAATTTACCGGTTGATATATTTAATGATGTTTTACAAATGACTAACCAACTATTTTTTTTTCCTTATGTTCACGTATTGATTTTTGGGTTTTACATTTACAAACCAACAAAGTAATAGAAATTAGAAAGTGAAATGCTAGATGTGAAATTCGTGAGATTCGGATGTTTGAAATGTTTGTTTCATGATATTGAGTTGACGGCCTAATTTGAGATCGACGTTAACAATAGTGGAAAATGATTTTGATGTTACTGTGGCTTTGTTCAATTTTTATTTTGAGAAAAAGACCAAAAAAAATACCTCTAAAAATAAAGAAGGACATTTCAATCCCTCAAACTTTAAAAACCCTATGGAGGAATATGGGATTTTGTAAATGTTATTAAAAGACATTTTTACCCTTAAATGCATGTAAATGAAAATGATTAAGGTTTTACAACTCATAGTGATTTATAACTTTACTATAACTATTTGCAATTTGAACATAATAATTCGCAATTAATTACTTTGTTTTCGGAATGAGCTTTTGACAATGACTTTAAGATGGAAATTGAAAATGAACTAATACTACTTTTCCAAATTTTTATATAAAAATTTACAATTTTACCATAATGATTTTATTTGCAAGTTGACTGTGGCAATTCACAACTAACTATTTTGTTGCTAAAATGATCATTTGACAAGGCATTTAAGATGAAAAACAACCATTGCTACTTTTCATAACTTTTATATAGAAATTTACAACTTTATTACAATAATTTTCAAATTGCTTATAACGATTTTCAAATTGGGTAATTAGTTGTAAAACAAGATTAGAAGAATACTAACGTCTAACAATACTAACGCAACTAGCGTCTAACATTAGTTGTAAAACATAACTTTTTCCTTTCTACTTGGTATCAATTTTTTTATTAAATCATTTAATTTTATCTTGTTCGTAGTTGGCTTTTATTTTTTTTAACCGCAACTAACGTCTAATAATACTAACGCAGCAAAGTTACTGAGGTTAACAATATTAGGAGAATAAAATTTAAATATTTAATAAAGAAAATACATAAATATCTAATTAAAAATTGAACGGAATCCCATGTACCCTAAGATTAATTTTTCCTTTGGGGAAGAAAACCTGAAAGAATAATTCTCCTAATGCTTTTAGAAATTGCTATGAAACTTGTCTCATGAACCGACAAAACCGAATAAGAAAAAACAGGGTAACCCAAGTTAGCGGCTCAAGAGAAGTTTGGAGTCATTGTCTTCGGTTAAAAATAAGATATGGATTGGCTCATGACTTGAACGATGACCAATAGACAGTTTTGTTAATAGTTAATTTCTTTCATTCTGTCGGGAGGAAACTTCCAAGTAATTTACAAGGGAAAAGTTACGTAGACATGATATCGTCACCAGGAAACTTGAAAGCAATGCACAAACAATAAATTATACGGAAATCACAGTTAGATTCTCTTCAAAAAAATTTATAAAAATTATTTTCAAATACTAATTCAATAAACGAAAATCTTAATTACAAACTAACAATTTTCTTTTAAACTTAATTACCTTATTTACAATAGCAACTCCTAATTTCTGGCGATTTAAATTCATAGTGTAATTTATTTCTTAAAAATTAAGAATTTAACAGTTACTAAATTGATCTTTACTCTTTAACGTGCCATTCTGAAAAACTGTCTTTTTTTTTTTATAATGGGAAATAGACAAAAAAAGACTTTTAAAGGATAGCTGGATTCAGTGAATTTAAAAAAAAATTAAAAAGGACCATAACATATAATTAACCTAATTATCCTTTGTAAATTTAAAGGAAATAACACAAATGTTCTTGAATAAATTTTTTTATTTTTTTATAAAACGGCCTACCACCGCTAGTCACATGTTTTTGGGAATTACCCCCACTGCCTCATGACAAGTGGGCATGGCAAATCCACCCCTCCTCTTTGTCCCTTGTTTTTTTGGGAATTACCCCACCTGTCATGTGGCAAGTGAGCCTCCGGGGATTGGTGGTGGTGACCTGCCGGCTACAGCCGGAGCTCCGGCAGCCAGTGTGGCCAGTAGTGACGGGCCCTTTTATTAAAAAATAGTTAGATCAGTGGTATGTTATGGTCTTTTTGAAATTTATTACATTAAACTGTTCTTTATATATTTCAAAAATCTTTTTATGTCTTTTCCCCTTTTTATATTGTCATTTCACTTAATTGGATTTGGGTATTCTCACAATTAGGGTCTCTCCCAATACATTTCAAAAGAAAAATTGAAGCGTAGCCATGTGGATGTGGTTATATTTAGGTGTGAAAGAAAAGAAGTTAGCAATAGTGTGTGTATATGTACATATATAAATATTCTCCAAAATATTTGTCTAGTCAACTTAAGTCAAGGAATCAAACAGCCAGAGTGCCCAGGGAACGATGGGTGGATAAAAGATTCTCCTTGTTAAAAAAAAAAAAATCAAAAGGTTCCCTACCTATCCCATAGAAATAGGTATGAATGAAACTCTCCTCTCTTCAAAGTTCAAACTTTTTTTTTTCTTTTCCTTTTTTTTTTAAGAAACAGTAGTTGTTGATTTTTTTTTTTTTTTTGGGGTATAGGTAGTTGTTGATTTCAATAAACTGGTGAGTCGGCAATTGGCAGTGCCAACATGGCACCAATGAATTCTCCCAAGGCTTTGCTTGATGAAATGGTTGTGTGGGATCCTAAGGCTTTTTTTTTTGCCAGCAAGATCCTAAGGCTTTGTTAGGACAAGGTGTCAGAATTTATATCCATAAAACTGATTTGTTTTATTATATACTCCTATCTTATTTTACTTCTATAAAATGAAAGGTTTCCCAAACACACTTAGATACCCAGAATCACTACCCAAACACATTAGGAGGTTTTTGTATGAGACCTCATGGACATAAACTCTTTCACATATTTATGTATCTCGTACAACATAAAATTATTTTTCTATAGTTAATTTAAATGGGGACTAAACTGGTGAAAACGTTTATTCAAGAGTTAATGTTTCAAATTGAATCCAATTCACTTAATTGTAATCACAATGTATAAAAATATTCATATATATATATATACACACACCTTTAAAAAAAGAAAAATCTATTTGTTGGTATCTATCTTTTATTAATTTTGATTTTCGTAATTCCTAATTAAATCAATATTTTACTTGGTTATCACTGTTAGTTTCTATAACTTTGATCTATTGGTATTGTTAGCCTTTGTATGGGATTTAAATATGTTAACAAAATAAAATTAAAATATTAAATTAGGATAAAAAAAGCGTGTATCAAAATAAAAAATGAATAAAAATAGAGATGGACACAACACACAAAGGGTTTTCTCTGAATAAAACAGTTACTAATTTAAAAATCAATGTAATGTTCATGTCTGAATCACATGTAATCCAAGAAAATAGAGTCATAAAAAACAATTAAATCACAAAGTTGAGTTTTTTCTTATTAAATAGAAAAACGTCGCTTCAAGTTCAATATATGAAGCTTACCGTTTTAATACTATAATACCCCTTTTGTATTGATGATAGTGAGGGTGAGCTATTTATGTATTTATATTTATAATAATGTAAAAAAAAAAAAAAAAAGTGGCCAGTCTCTTATCTCAATCAGATAGAGATTTAATTCCTTTAAGATAAAATTCACTTTCATAAACTTTCTTCCCATTTTGTGGCTTCTTTCAAGTGGTTGCTTTGAGGAGGGCTTTATCATTTATGAATTGCTTAAAGTGAATGCCGTACAATAATATACATACATACTTCCGGTAATAACTCCTAATTATAATATTACTTTGACTTTTTTGATTTTTTTTCAGTAAAAAAAATGTAGTTTCAGTCCAAAAAAATCTTTTTTTTCTTAAAATTAATTTATTCTATTTATAAATTAATCTATAATCTAATTTCATATAACATATGTTATAATTTAATGGTCTAATTTACTTCCTTAATTTCTTTAAAAAAAATGTCAAATAATTTTATGTTTAAGGCGGGAAGGGAGTGCATTTATTTAATATTTCACAAGACGACAACAAAAGCGAACTTAGCATGCTGTTATGTACGTTTTTTGAGTGAACGAATAGAATTTGTCTATCTGATTTGATATTTGTGTGAAGGACAAAAGCAGGCCACAACGAATGGGGAATGGGGAAGGACAAAAGATTCTTCATACCTAACACATTGAGAAATTGGACTAAAACTTTTATTTAAAAAACTAAAGAAATTACAATGAAACTCCTACACACGTAAGGCTTGCGCTCACATGGACATTTTAATTTTCATATTTTTGTTATTTATTATGGAAATATATATACATATAGATTGTATATTTTTAAAGTTTAAACTAATCCTTTTGCGGTGAATTATGTATAAGATGCAAAATATTTAAAACGACAACAAATTAAAGACTCCTTATCATCCTTAATATAAGATCTAATTTATTTTTTTTGAAAAATTATAAGAAAACTAAATAAGTTACTTATAAATTGATTTATCTAAATTTTTTCTCGAAACTAATTTGTTTAACTTATAAACTAATATATAATCTAAAAATATACCACATATGTTATGATTATCTAACTTATTTAGCTTCCTTAACCTATAAAAAAGTCAATTATGTCTTCTATTGAGGACCAAATGGAGTATATTGTTAATATTCTCACCTTTGAGTTTATACTAGCAGGATTACCTTATACTCCCTTCAGTTTTAAATATAAAACATATTTACCAAATTTAATTAAATTAATGATGATTGTTAACTTATTTGAAATCACATAATATTACTAAAACACCCTAACCATCTACATTTATCTCCAAGCACCCTTTCTTACTTATTTATTATTGAGAAACATAATAAAGATAATTTAGAAAAAAATTGAGAAAAACTAGAAAGATGCTTTATATATAGGACCAAATTCACCTCCTGAAATATGTCTTATATTTAATATCGGAGAGAGTATTATTAACAATTCAGGTTAATATAATATTCAGTCGCTTAAGTTTTTTTTTATTTTAGTTTTGATCTTTCAAGTTTGAAACAAGATGTTTTAGTTCTTTTAGGCATAAATTGATACCTATTTTTATTAACCTTTAGAGACCAATGCTTTTAGAAAAATGAAACTTAAGGAGCCAAACTCTTGTTTAAAATTTGAGAGACTAAACCTAAAATTGAAACAAATTTGGGGGACTAATATTGTATTAGGTCTAAAAACGCATTTCAAACCTTTATACAAAATAGATTAAACAAGTTTTAGTCTAAATGTAAGAAACAATTTCTCATAATCTTTTGCATTTCTTGAATATTTTTATTCAATTAATTAGACAGTCATTGTGTCAAACAATTAATATGAATATTTTTAAAAGGAGATATTTATTAATCTTAATTATATGATTTAATGATTTAATTTTTTAATTGACTTTCATTGATAAATTTTGGATAATATTTCTATGTTTACCCTTGTTTTATAAAATAGGGTATATTATGGCCTATTATTTTGATTTGTATAATGTTTTCATTTTAAAAAAAAAAACTCCATATAAATTTAAAGGTAAAAATGCAATTTTATCAAAGAAGTGTTATGGTTTAAACATATAACACAAACATGTTTTGAAGTGATACAATTTTACCAATAAATATCTAAAAACAAAGCCAAACAATAATTGCCGTTTATCTTCCTCATACATCCATTTATTTCCATGGTGTAATTAATTCGACAACGCTTGGGGAAAATAAATGGCAGTGGCTGTTTCGCTTCGTTTTTAAATGTTTATTGGTAAGATTGCACCATTTTATTTGAACTAGATGCTCTCGTATCAACGCTTAATTGTAAAATTGCATATTTACCTTAAATTTTAATAAAAAAATTAATAATCAATCCATATATTTTATTGTATTTTCAAAGAAGTCCCTACAATCTCAAAATTTATACATAAACTCTTGTAAGTTGTAAGATCCATCTCAAACAAGTAAAGAAAGGGAGTTCAAGGATGATGATGTGGCAACAAGTAAATAAAAATAAATATTGACAATAACAAGTCAGCACGTGACAGACACGCCAACGTAGCACGTGATGTGCCACCGAGATCGTCCCTTTCACAGTCCTTTCTCACTAGTCAGAATCTCTTCTCTGTCTCCCTGACTTCTCAAAAAAAAAAAAAATCGATCAGAAGTTTCGTGTGGTGGTGTTGCTGGTTGTAGATGTGACTGGAAGGAGAAAGAATCGAATTCTGAAATGGTGATCAGAGAAGGAATGGTTGGTTATTTTGGACGGAGACTATGGAAAGAGCAAATAAAAATTCTTGAAGGTAATCGCGTAAATGGAGGAATATTCAAACGGCGAATTCTATGTAAGCAAAGTACTTAACATTCTGTGAAGGTTTGTGATCTCTCCTAAGTTGCTGAATCTATAAAACCAGTCAAATCAAATACATTCGGATACAAAGAGAGGAATAGAATCTTCCTATTTCAGTAGAGAAAGTTGTTCATTTCAATCTGAGTCTGAAAATTACGATTGGGATTGGAGAAATTTACATTTTAGGGATTTTTGAATCTGTTCAATAAGCAGAGATTTTTTTTGTAAAGATGGTATATAATTATGATTAAAAATATATAGGTGTCAAAATCAAAATTCAATAAAAATATGGAAGTTTACCAATTTTTTTTTATATATCAATTGGCAATCGGTGTCTTTTTTGGATCCTATTACCAGCAAGGTTCAAAAAACCGGACCGGGTATCGAACCGGATGAGGCACTGGTTCAAGGGTTAATGGTCGGATCGGGGTCAGACCGGGTCAAACCGGATTATATTAAAATAATAAAATTTTATTGATATTAACATTAATAATCACTAATATCAAAATGTAAATGTAGATAGGTATACATGATTCATCAAATATGAATATTTTAATGTTTCTATAAAGGAAAAAAGAGAAAATATTAGTTGATTACACGTGAAAATAAATATTATTCTACAATCCACAGACTAAAATACAAATATTAAGAGTAACAATAATAAAATATTAAGTATATGCAAGTAAAATAGTATTTAAAGTATTATAGTTTCCTAATTTCTAAAATTGAGTGAAATGAAAGTTAGTAATTAGGTGAATTATAATAAAATAAAATTATTTTTTTTTTTTAAAAAAAAGGGTCAACCCGGTTGAACCCCCGGGCTGACCGGTCTTGTCCGGTTCAACCGGGTTGGCCGGTTCAATAGCCCCTCCGTGTTTTTAGCCCAGCCGGACCAGTGACCGGTTCACGGTTGAACCGGTCGAACCGGCCAGTCCGGTCCGTTTTTTACTTCCTTGATTACCAGGTATATCCGAGCAACCGACTACTCAAGCTTTGGAGTTCGTGACTTCCCCTCTCAAATCAAGTGTCTCCTCTAGAACTCAAACTCGAAACCTCAAGGGATCTGGTGGGGCCTTACAATACTAAACCAACTATGTGTTGATGAAGCTTACCGATTTAGTATTATGCCCTTCCAACCCGAATTAAATTTTAATATTAATACTACTATAATACTCCTTTTGTCGTGATATTAGTGAAGGCGAGCTATATATGTATTTATGATAAGGATAAATGTGCAACTTTAGAAAAAAAAAAAGACTATTGTGTTAATTGTATGAAAACATAAGAATCTTTTTTTTTTTATGAAACATCAAGGTATCCCCACCTGACAGGTGGAGACTAATCCTCCGCTGAATTGTAGGCACCTCAAAGGGTGGGACAGCTGGCCCAGGAGATTTAATGCTTCTCCAAACCCAACGCCAAGGATCGAATCCTCGACAGTTGGTTAAGGGTGAATGAGTTCATTCCACTCAACCACACACTCTGGGTTAACATAAGAATCTTTTTGCGAGGCATAACATACTCATTATGAAATAAAAAAATTCAAATATGATTAATTTGTTAATTTTTCCAAACATCCGTCTGACATATTTGGGGACCCTACCTTATAAAAAGTTATACAGACATTTATACAAATTTTTGAATTTACTATATTTACAATGCTTTTATTTCATTGCAATCATATTTGCATATCACAAAAAATTATTATATTTTATGTACCTTGTGAAATTGTTGTTCTTAAATGTGCATCTTTACTCTTTTAATAAATTAAACAAAATGTAGTGGCCAGTTTCTACTCTAATCAAATAGATTGGTGCAAGATTTAATTCCTTTAAAATAAAATTCACTTTCCTAAACTTTTCCCATTTTATAGCTTCTTTGAAGTGCTTTCTTTGTGTCTGGTCTAAAAAAGAAAAAAGAAGAAGTGCTTTGGCTTTTCATTTATGAATTGGTTAAAGTGAATGCCGTATAATAACACACACACACACATTTATCTAATAGTATTTCACAAGACGACAACACAATGGGACTTAGCATGCTGTTATGTGCGTTGTTGTTGTTTTTTTTTTTTTTCCTTGACCTTCTGTTATGTGCGTTGTTGAGTGAACGAAGAATTTGGCTACTTGATCTGTACATTTTCGCCTTTTCAGTGGGGGACAAAAGCAAGCCACAAAAATAGGGATTGGGGGAGGACAAAAGATTCTTCGTACCTAACACAATGGCAAATTGGACTCTAACTTCTATTGAGGGGAAAATTTTAAATAAATACCCTCAAATATTAAAAAGCCAAAAATGTATCTCTAATATACAAAAGGATATAAAAGGGATCGTTCCCAATTTGGGATAAATAATTTTAAGGTAAAAAGACCAAAATACCCCTGTCTCCATTAACCACTCAGGTATGGCCATTAACTACTCCCGTATAACAATTAACTACTCTAGTATAGCCATTAAACCACTTCGTTGATTGATTAGTTAGGCTTGTTTTTGTGAAAGCTGTTAACTACTCTAGTATAGCAACTAACCACTTGAGTATAGCGATTAACCACTCCAGTATAGCCATTAACTACTTCACTGATTCATTAGTTGTGCTCAAATACTCTTATATTTGTGCAAGTTGTTAACTACTCTAATATAACAATTAACTACTTCAATATAGTGATTAACCACTCTAGTATAGCCATTAACCACTTCACTTTGAAAGTGAATGGAGACAGGGGTATTTTGGTCTTTTTGCCTTAAAATTGTTTATCCCAAACTGGGAACGATCCCTTTTTTATCATTTTGTATATTTGAGGTACCTTTTTATCTTTTTGATATTTGAGGGGTATTTATTTAAAATTTTCCCTTTTAACAGGCTGGCCCAAAAAAAAAACAACTACAAAAATTGCAATGAAACTCCTATACACATAAGGCATGCGCTCAAATGCACATTTTAATTTTTGTATTTTTTTGTTATTTATTATGGTAATATATATTATATAAAAATTCTATATCTTTAAACTAATCCATACATAAATAAATTATGTATAAGATGTAAAATGTTTTTTTAAAAAAAAAATTAGATACTGGAATCACAATTTTAATACTTCAACTTTAAGGAAAATTATATTATATATATTTAATACTCTATGTAGTCCTTAATATAAGGCATAATTGACTTTTTTTGAAAAATTTTAAAAAAACTAAATAAACTACTTATAAATTGATTTGCCAGAATTTTTTTATCAAAATTTTTTGTTTGACTAATAAACTAATACATAATCTAAAAATGTACTACATATATTATTATCTAACTTATTTAGCTTCCTGATCTCCCAAAAAAAGACAATTAGGTCTTATATTAAGGATCAGATGGAGCATATTGTTAAGACTGAACTTTAAGTTTCTACTAGCAAGACTACCTTATATTATTAAAAACTCGGGTTAATATAACTTTTGGTTTTTGAAATTCGCCTTCATTTTGGTTTTGGTCTTTCAAATGTCAAGTAAGATGTTGGTCCTTTTATGGGCAAAATGATACACGTTCTTATTAACTTTTTGGGGCCGATGTTTAAGAAAAATGAAATTTGAGGCACAAAAAATTTTTGTTTAAAACTCTAGGAACTAAATCCAAAGTTGGAGCAAACTTGGGGGACTAGATATTTTACTAACCCTGAAATATCATTTCAAACCTTTTAAATAAGTGCAACAAGGTTTTAGTCTAAATATAAGAAACAATTTCTCAGCATCTTTTGTATTTCTTGAATATTTTTTTCCAATCAATTACATAGTCATTAAGTCAAAAAATTAATTAATATGAATATTTTTAAAAGGAAAATACAATGTTATATTTATATATATATATATTTATTAATCTTGATGATATTTTTTAATTATATGATTTAATGATTTAATTTTTTAATCAACTTTTATTTATAAATTTTGGATAATGGAGTATTTCTCTTTTAACCTACGTTTTATTAAATAGAGGTATATTTTCCTTCCATATAGATTTAAAGGTAAAGATACAATTTTACCAATGAAGTGTTGTAGTAGGAGTATATTTCACATAGGTGTTTTGAGTGGTACAATTTTACTAATAAATATTTTAAAACAGAGCAAAACAATAGACACAGTTTATTTTCATCAAACATCCGTTTATTTCCATGGTGTAATTAATTTGACATCATATGGAGAAAATAAATGGCATTAGTTGTAAAAACAACAAACACTGTATATATGCTCCTATAACTGTAACAATTGCTTTCTTATAAACATTTTAAGTCACCATTAACCAACCTCAAAACCATTTTAGTAGTTAACTATGTTAGAAAAAGATTCGTCTCATTTTAAATGACTAACATAGTTAGAAAAGAATTTTCATAAATATTTTTAATAAAACAATTTTCACGGTCTAACTATGATAGAAAATGAACTTCCAAAATAATAAAATGAGCCTATCATAATTAGAAAAGAATTTCCATAAATATTTTTAATAAAACAATTTCCACGGTCTACTGTGATAGAAAAGGAACTTTCAAAATAACAAAATGAGTCTATCATAGTTAGAAAATGATTTAACTTTATAAAAATGGAGATCCATGTAAGAAAAGGATGAAAATAATTTATATAACGCTTACATGGATTAGAAAAGCAATAAGTAATATATTTCATTTATCCATGTTAGAAAAAGAACTTTCTAAAATTATGAAGCTAACATGGATATTTAAAATCGCAAATACTTATAAAACAGTTAATCCATGTTAAATAAGGATTTGCCTAACATGGATATTTAAAACAACCTAATTACAACGCAGTAGGACCAATTCAGATAAGTGCACCTATACAATGATATAAAAGGAAATTGCAAATCAAATCTAAGAGACAATAATGCTAAATCAAAGCGGAAGCATAAAAAAAATGCATGAGCCTAAGTGTGGCAATAACCCGTGTCCTAACGGCCCAGAGGAACTCACTATATCAGTGAGAAGCTCTCGGATCCTTCCCTTGACCGGCTACTCCGTGACTCGAACCTGCGAAAGTGAGATAAAAGTGGGGTAGACCCAAGGTAACCACTTACTACTCGCCTACGTGCAGTGTGTGATAGCAAGGTGTTCAGTGGAGTGCTAATATATATATACATCACTTTGAAATGAATGACAAGTACCAGATAAATGCATAATAATATCCAACATCTCTTTCCAAGCCTTCTCAAATCATCAATCAGTATGCAACAGTTTCTCAAATGTCATTCACATAAATAATACCAAAATCATAAATTACAGTGTATCACAAAAACCACCGGTATCATATTACGGTCCAGTAGGGACTCACAACCCTCGCCTGAGACCGGGGGCGTTCTCCCCATTATCGTCTTTATTTTCTATTAGTCCTTGTGGGCCAACAAGGAATCTCATCGCGCGATGGCATTTTATTTAATTAACCGGTATTACATACACAATCACCACAATCAGATCACAACTGTATGCAACACCAACAAATATAAGGCACAAGGCCCATCCAGTAATTCTTTGAAATCTAATCATGCAATAACCTTTAATGTATAATATCGTTCCAAACATGACAATACACATCTTCATGCTAGTTTAAAATGCATACTCCACTAAACAGGTTATGTTATAAAATAAGCTTTCAAAATTCATGTTCATCGAGATTTTAGCCAATCACAAAATTATAAGTTTCAAATACTCACTAACCCCCACACACACAAACAAGCAGAAGTAGTTACCTGGTAGCTCGTACCGATCTCACAACAGTGTAGCATTCCCCCGTGCTAACTCAGCACAATAAGACTCTACACGCATATTCGTATAACACAATCACTATCTAATAAAAGCAATCACAATCTGCAGATTAAATTCCTAGTTACTCAACTTTACTTCTATTAATTTCTAATCTCAACCTTTCTTTACTCCACCACAACCATCATTCACCACTAATTCTAATTACTCAATTCAAGCTTAGGTATACTTTTCCAATCATTAATTGATCATTACTTAACCTCAAAATTCCCTTCATCATTCAATAATTAATTCCTTAATCTTCCATATGCAAATTCTTTCATATTCAAGCCTAAGAGATGACCCAATTTTCTCAAATCAATTCATACATAAAACCTACCCGTTCAATATTTCTAGTACTATCGTTGAGTCCAAATGATTTCTTAAATTCCATAATTTCACCTCAAATACTTAAATTCATAAATTTCTCTGATTAAATCCAAGCTTAAAGCTACTCAGATCAAGGAAAATCACCCATAAGGATCAACTCTATCACAACTAAACCTTTTAATGTCTTTAATAAACAAAGATAACCCAAACCATAAACTATAATACATTATCTAAGCAGTAATTTTTAGAATCTTTTATGAATTCTAAGTTTTTAAATTAAGAAAATTATTTTAAATTCTCAAGTCACCTAATAGATAAATCTAAACCCATAAAATTAACCTACTAATTTACCTTAACAAATCTATAGTCAGTTATTATCAAAACTCAACAATTACTTCAATCCCGAGTCCTAATTTTTTTGCTCTAATCACCTTAATATTATTGTCATTGGAAACCTAAAATTATATGTAAAAACATTTGTGAAGAAAATTAAATCAAAAGAAGTGATTTTGATTATCTAAATCATCTATAAAACTCACCTAAAACTGCTCTGCTCACTGCACCATGACGAACGAAGAAAAGACGAGTTCCGCATCGACGGATTCAATGGGTATGAGGTGTGTATATATATATATATATAATATAACCCTCCTTTCCCTACGTGTCTATTGGAGCATGGGCCCCACGTAATTAATTTTTTTTATTATAATTATATATTATTATCTATTATTTTCTTCTTCTTCTTCTTCTCTTTTTTTTTGTTTATTATATAAATATATTTTTAAGTTCCCGATAAATATTTAAAACAATATATATATTTTCTTTAATATTTATTCTTTTTTTTATTTTCTGTATATGTAAATATATATTTTTAAAATAAATTTTTACATTAATTTAGTATATCTCCCTAAAATTTAAATAATTACTAAGTTTTAGATCATATCCATATATATTTATATTTTTATAAGAGTAAGGATATCATTTTCTATTTTCGGATTTTCCCATTTAAATTATCAACATAATTTTCTAATTATTTTTCAACCTAATTATTTTGTGAAGTTAATCATCACTAATAAATCTTAAATCACCTAGAAATTTCTCCTTCCATCATAAATCTCTCCGACGTATCTCCATAAGATCCTCTACTCAAATTTAATTTAAATCCCTAAATTCAAATTAAATCTTCAAATCCAAATTAAATCCTCAAATCTAAATTATATCCTCAAATACAAATTAAGTCTCAAATTCAAACCACATCCTTCAATTCAAATTAAATAATTAATTATATTTCTTAAAATACAAAAATACTAAACCCCTAGAAGTCATCAACAACATCAAATTTCCCCATATCTTAATATAATTTATTTCTCAACTCTTATTCATTTATTCTAATCCTCAAATAACACCTTAAGATTCCATTATATTCGCCAAAATTTCTCAAATTCCCTTATTAATTTCCTAAATAAAATCACTAAACATTAATTAATTTTTCAGGATGTTACAATAACAACAGATTATTGTAAAATTGCATTTTTACCCTAAATTTTAATAAGAAAAAAAAATAATCAATCCATATATTTTATTGTATTTTAAAAGAAGTTCCTACACTCTAAAATTTTATACGTAAGCTCTTGTAAGATTTATCTCAAATAAAGTTAAGAAATCGAGTTCAATAATGGCATGAACACCGAAAGTGATCCGTTAACACCCACTTTTACCCAAGGATGATGTGGCAACAAATAAATGGTTGAAATGCAATTTATCTAGAAGTTTTTACTCAATAACTATTTTATTTCGAAGTTTTTTTGGGTTTAAAATTATTCAAAAATTTTAGAACGTTCTAATTTTGCTATTTTTCATTAAAATATTAAATTAAACCATTAAAATAAATATTAAATTTGCACCTTAACAAAAAAAAAATATTAATAATAACAAGTCAGCACGTGGCAGATACGCCAACGCAGCACGTGATGTGCCAGGGCCACTGAGATCGTCCTTTTCATTCAGTCCTTCGTCACTGGTCAAAATCTCTCCTCTCTCGCACTAATTCGCAAAATAATAATAATAATAATAATAATAATAATAAAAATAATCTTTTAGAAGTGTTGTGTGGTGGTGTAAGTGTCAATCGAATTCTGAAATGGAGATACGAGAAGGAATGGTTGGTAAGTTTGGACGGAGACTATGGAAAGATTGCGACGATTCCGACGGCGAATCCTATGTAAGCAAAGTACTTAACATTCTGTGAAGTTTGGTGATCTCTCTTAAGTTGCTGCATCTATAAAACCAGTCAAATCAAATACATTCAGATACAAAGAGAGGAATAGAATATTCCTATTTCAATAGAGAAAGTTGTCCATTTCCATCTGAGTCTGAAAATTATGATTGGGATTGGAGAAATTTACATTTTAGGGATTTTTGAATCTGTTCAATAAGCAGAGATTTTTTGTAAAGATGGTATATAATTGAATTCTACATTCCACATTATTATTTTAATTGTCATAATCGCCATTACATTTCTAATGCAACATATGTGCCAAATCATTGTTCAAGTTTTAGTTTCTCGCCACCTCAGCTGTTACTTAACAGTATTAATGCCAGGTATGTATTGATGGGATTGTTATTTAGATAAGGTGAATTATTATAAGGGATAAGATCCATTTTTATCCTGAAAGTAGAGCATTAAGTATTCAAAAGTAACATCAGGAGTATATTTACTGTGAAAGTGTCTAAATCAAAGTAAATTTACACCCACCATTTAAAAACAAATTTACCCATTATTATTACTCATAAGGACTAGCTTTTAAATTGCAGCTAACGGCGGGGACTGATTTAAAAAGAACATATATGTTCTTCAAAATAAATGTAAAATGTGGGGTCAGGGATTAATTTTCCCATCGTACTACACACGCCTCTCACTAAGCAACTTGGGGGCTAAGTTTTGTCCCTTCAAGGAATTCACACACCCAAGTCAAGGCATGCTTATGCTATAAATGGTATGAGAGGTGAAGTGGGTAACACATATGGTGTGTGTACTTGAACTGTGAAAAAGCTTTTGGTCTGTTTTTTTTTTTTTCTCCCCAAAATCTGAGCTAAAAGGAGTGGAGTTTTTGCTTGCTCAAAAGGGGTTAAGATCAAATTTGTTCAAAGAGATGGAGCAAAAGCACGTTTTGCTTTCAGCATTGGGTGTTGGGGTTGGTCTTGGAGCAGGCCTTGGGTTGAGTTCCGGGCTTGTAGGGAATGGTGAGTCTGGTGATAAGCTTTATGATGAACAGATTGAGCAGGAGCTTTTGAGGCTGGTGATTGATGGAAAGGAATGCAAGGAAACTTTTCAAGAGTTTCCTTATTACCTGAGGTGATTTAACGTTTTGAGCATTTCTTGAAAACTAGAGTGTTTACTTTATTTGAACAAATATGTTTTCCCTCATTTAGGAATATTCTGTTCAGCTGCACTTTTAGTGTTTTTGTTATTTTTCGGTTCAGATTGATTCCTGATGTAATAATATACTAGTGAACATGGTGTTATGTTCTACTTTGGAGGAACTTGATGTGCTTGACTTGTTATCTTTATTCTTAAGTTGAGTGACTCTGTGTATATACAATGTTCCTTCTGGTTTAGGCTTCAACTCATACATATATAAGAGTATTACCATTATATATAACATAAGTCTTTTTCAACCCCATTGACAGTGAAAAAACCCGAGAGTTATTGAAAAGTGCTGCATCTGTTCATTTAAGACAACTTTTCTTCTCCAAACACACCCGGAACCTTTCGCCAGCAAGCAAGGCTATTCTGCTTTCTGGACCTGCAGGTCTGTTATGAAGATGTCTTATGTATGTTCCTGCACAAGGTTGCGTTGGGTTTTCATGTCTGTTTGACTGATGCTTGTTTCAAATTTTTTTCTTGGGGCAGAATTTTATCTACAAGCGCTTGCCAAGGCTTTGGCAAATCACTTTGAATCAAAGTTGCTGCTGTTAGATGTAGTTGACTTCTCTTTTAAGGTGATTATTCTCATCTTGCAATTTCTTTTGTTTGTTGAATTAATATTCATATCTGACCTGTTTCTCTTTTATAGATCAAAAGCAAATATGGATGCGAGAGAAAAGAATCAGTAAGTCGATCTACTCCAAATTTGGTTGTTTTTTCTTGTCATGCTCTGCATTAGAAACTGAAGATACTTCCCTTTTTACCTGAAAATCTGTGTTTTATCCATTTCTACCTTTCAAGTCATGTTTGAAAAATGAATCACAAAGTCACAAATATTTGAGTAGGTTTATGAGGTGATTTCCCTGACTCGTTTGCTTTGTTTGTAGTCTTCTAAAATGGCTTTATCTGAGGTGGCTTCGGAGAGAGTGTCTGGTTTGCTTGGCTCCTTTTCAGTGCTCTATTCAAACGGCAAAACCAAAGGTAGGGAGGGAAGAAACTGGCCTTTGCCCCCAAAGTCATCATATTTCTTACCATTAAATTACATTTTATAAAGAGCTTCAGACCGATTCAACTTGCAGATGTTGTGGAAGTGAATAACCTTCACTTGTGGCCTCTTTCTATGCTTTGTTGTGTTATATCACATCAGTGTATCCTAATTTACTACTTTTATGCAGGCACTTTTCAAAAACACAGTAATGTTAATGGAAGTCCCAATGTTAATTCAAAGCTTCATGGAAATACTGCTTCCCAATCTTCTCCAGCAAATTCTGGTTATCCTTGAACACGTTTTTATTTCTATCTGTTCTCTTATTTCAGTAATATGCATGTTATTTATACTTTTGATGGATTCATCTTCATTGTAAGATAAACATATTAAAATTACAGAAATCTCCAGAACTATAGGCTGCTAAAGTATGCAACTTTTGGGCTTATTCGGACCTATTCACTTCTTGCCTCTTTCCTGCTTATTGCTTTAATTAGTAAATCCATCTGTTGTTTAATTATTGCACTCCCGCTAATTCAACCTAAAATAGTTTATGCCCTGTTTTATGACTGATTGTACATAAAATTGAATGTTTTCTTTGCTTATTGCTGTGAAACTTCATTCTCAGGTCCCTTGAAGCAGAAAAGCAGCTTGTGTGTAGATGAAAAACTCTTTATGCAGCTGCTTTATAAGGTATTTTCATGATCATCTAACTCAATCTAGCTCTTTAATTAAATAGAATCCTGGAACTGAAATACATTCATGGAAGAAGAGAATTTCCCAGTAATTTATTCTAGCTAACCAGCAGGATGAATAAAATTCTTCCAGGTCTTGGTTTCTGTGTCAGAAAAGAGTTCAATCATTTTGTACATCAGGGATGTTGACAAGATTTTCCTCCAATCAGAGAAACTATATGATTTGTTTCATGAAATGCTAGGGGAACTTCCAGGGCCAGTGCTGATACTTGGCTCCAAGATTGCTGACAAAGTCAAAAGACCTGGTGAGCGAGGCAAAATTTATATCTGATTAATATTGAAGACTAGATTCATAAGGAAAATGGTACTATCAAAAAAATGATTTGCTATAAAAGTTATATGTATTATTCATATTCTTCACTATAAAGCTCTGTTTTTTTTTTTGGTAACTTAAGCTTTGGTTATTTAATGAATTGGGAATGGGAATGTGATTAAAGTACCAAAAAGCTTTGGTTTTTTAATGAATTGGGAATGTGATTAAAGTACTAAAATCCAAAAATAGTTGGTCAAAGAGTATTTACCTTTTTGATGGAGCATAAAAGTAAAGGCCAATGTCTTTTTTGAGAAACTTAAACATATGACTATCATTTTTGTTTTTTAAATTATTATTGCAGGAGTCAGATGCATTTGTTTTAAAATTGTGTTCTGATTTTTTTTTTGGAAGAAAGTTAAATGGAAATTGGTTCTCTCAAAGTTATAATATTATTTGCAAATATAATGGTTGTGTTTTCTGTGATTGTAGGAGGTCTTCCACCATGGATGATTCCATCTCGCAAAGAGGATAAGCGTCCAAAAGTTGATGAAAGGCTTGCAGCATTATTCCCTTATACCATTAAGATCAAACCACCAGAAGATGAAGCTGATCTTGAAGATTGGAAAGCCCAACTGAAAGAGAACAAGAAAACAACCAAGTCTCAAGATAACAGAAACCACATCGCTGAAGTATTGGCAGAAAATGATGTTGAATGTTACGACTTGAATTCAATCAGCCATGAGGACACAAAGATACTAAGTAGTCATATTGAAGAAATTGCGGTATCTGCAATATCTTACTACTTGACGAATACCAAGGATCCAGAATATCGGAATAAAAAGCTGATAATATCAGCTGAGAGGTAAGAATTTGGTCCTGTTAGTTACTTGTTAAGGAAAACATGTTCTATTGACTAATGCTGGAAGTTCACAGTTTGCGCCATGGTTTGGATTTATTTCGCAAAAAGAAAGGTAATGGTGATGATGGAAAGAAGAAAGAGACCAGTGGAAAGAAGGTATGTTTAAATTCACTCTCATGATTCAATTTAAAAAAAAAAGTCACTCTCATGAGTGAGGGCAAAATGGAACAACACAAATGAAAAAACACCACATGGATGAAGAAAGACTAACATTCTAAATTTATATAATTGAACTCTGCTGGTTGGGATGCAAAATAGGAGCATTTAACCAATGTTTTACTTGATCACTTCATTCTGTTCTTTGATTTTTTTTTTTTTTTTTTTGTTAATCTTGTGCTGGTAGGATGTTTCTCCAGACAATCAGCATGAAAGGCACATAAGATCAGAGCTTATCCCAGCAAAAGAGATAGGAGTCACATTCTCAGATATTGGTGCATTGGAGGAAGTTAAGGAAGCACTCCAAGAGCTAGTCATGCTTCCACTTCGAAGACCAGAACTCTTCAAAACCGGTCTTCTTAAGCCTTGTCGAGGTATATTGCTTTTTGGACCTCCAGGAACTGGAAAAACAATGCTTGCAAAGGCAATTGCAAATGAAGCAGGAGCTAGTTTCATCAATGTCTCAATGTCTACCATCACATCAATGTGGTTTGGAGAAGCTGAGAAGCATGTTCGAGCTCTGTTCACACTGGCTGCAAAGGTTTCTCCAACCATTATTTTTATTGATGAGGTTGATAGCTTGCTCGGACGACGATCCAAATGTGGAGAGCATGAGGCTACCAGAAGGATTAAGAATGAATTCATGAGCCATTGGGATGGTCTATTGACAAAACAACGTGAGCGGATTCTTGTTCTTGCTGCAACCAATAGGCCATTTGACCTTGATGATGCAATCATAAGACGGTTTGAGCGAAGGTATATATGTCTTCATTCGTTTCTGATGCATTTAATCAATTTAGTCTTAAGAACAGATGCATACATGACCCTTATTACTAGTTAGGTACTCATAAGAAAACAGACAGATTGGTACGTGAAATTAAATTTTTAGCCTTCACATAATCAAAATACTTCACATAGCATACAAGTGACACCGTTTGAGGACATGCACTTTTTTTACTTTCTAAATTTTACCCACTCTTCAGGTAAAATTTTTAATCTCTGACAATCATTGGTGTTTGTTGGTCCAATTTGTTTCTTGCATGGATAATTAAGTCTCAGTCTTAATTTTGCATTAGTAAGTAGTAACTATTCAAAACCTCTCTAGAGCATCTTTTGGAAAATTTATTTTGTCTTGACCTCCTAGTAACAATATTGAATAATTCAATTTTTATATTCACATTGTTATGGTTTTTTGATTGATACCTACATTACTTTCAATGTTGAGCAGATTCTTGGTTGGTCTTCCATCAGCTGAGACTAGGGAGATTATCTTGAAAACTATATTAGCTAAAGAAAATACTGAAAACTTGGACTTCAAAGAGATTGCAGTCATGACAGAGGGATATACTGGAAGTGACCTCAAGGTTTCTTTCTTTGTTTTGGTCTTTCCCTTTTATATTGCGATTCTACTTTTGCACTTATAATCTGTGGCCACCATCTCTTGACAATTTCTTTTAAATAGAATTTGTGCACTGCTGCTGCTTATCGACCTGTTAGAGAGCTGTTAAAGCAGGAGAAACTGAAGGATACGGTAATGTTACTAACCAAACTTGACAATGTTGGCTTGTGAATCTTGTTAATGTGCCCTATTCTGATCATCATCTCTAAGCTGACTAGCATAAATTTTTTCTTATTTTAGGAAAGTAAAAAGGAAGCTGAAGGTCAAAGCTCAGAGGCTGCTTCAAGTCCCAAAACGGATTCAGAAGAGCAAGTAATTTCCCTGACTTGTAACATCATCTCACCGTGCCTTCTCAACTTAATTATTACATTTTAGCTGACTAGCATAAATTTTTTCTTTAATTTAGGACAAGGATAAGAAAGATGTCAATGGCCAAAGCTCACAAGCTGCTTCAAGCCCTAAAGAGGATCCAAAGGGGAAAGTAATTTCCTTGACTTAATATCATCATCTCAATTATATTAAAAAAAAAAAATAATTATCTTTTAGCTGAGTAACTAAAATTCTATCTTAATTTAGGATAAGAATAAGAAAGATGTCAAAGGCCAAAGCTCACAATCTGCTTCAAGTCCTAAAGGGGATCCCAAAGAGAAAGTAATTTCCTTGACTTAATAGCATCATCTCACTTGTCACAAAAAAAACATCATCTCGCTATGCCTTTCAACTATCTTTTAGCTGACTAATATAAAATTTATCTTAATTTAGGACAATAATAAGAAAGATGCCAAAGGCCCAAGCTCAGAAGCTGATTCAAGTGATGAGGAGGACAAAGAAGAGCCAGTAATTACCTTGAGGCCTATTAATATGGACGACATGATTCAGGCTAAGAAACAGGTATGCTTAACTTAAAACCATCACAATTTTAATTAATGGCTATGATTTTTTTCTTCATTTAGGCCTATACCTTTTTTCCCGCTTCTATCATTATGGGAAAATACTCTATATAAATAGATATTTGCTTTATTTATATGGAGGCTGGTTATGGTTTCATTGTTGATTAATAATGATACCATTTGATCTTAACTAGTGAAATTTAACTAACACATTTCATTAGTCAGATGACTTTTAAAACTTTACGTTTGCTTTCTCTTGCACCATTGTGCAAAAATACTTGCAAAAGATTAAGATTCAAACTCATAACCCTATATAAATTAATTATTATATAAATCTGAAATAGTTACATGAGATCAGATAGTTATTGAATGGCCTTTCTTCACCGCCTTTGAGAAAACGAACCCGTTTATCGGTGGGGCACATATAGAAGAATCTTATTAAATCTTATATTTTACCACAGGTTCCTGCAAGTTTTGATGCTCATGGATCAATTATGTATGAGCTGAAGCAATGGAATGAGCTGTATGGAGAACGACTTTCGCTGTAGAAGTGACACCTACTTACTAGTATTTGAGTTGGAGCAACTTTTATTAGGAGAATAGTTTGCGGCAGAAATAAAACCCAGTTAAATGGATTTCAGTTAATATCCTTGTTTCATATAATCGGAGGTACTTTTATGAAGAAAAACTATTGTCATTTTGAGCCTATTATGCTTGGAGGGCTGTTCCAAGACACTATGACTATTTAAGATTGATGATGATAAATGAAAAGTAAGCTTATCTTTCGGTCGTTTATCCATGTGAGCATTTAGACACATTTAATAGCTTGATCTTGTTGTTAGGCTTTGTATAGGAGTTAAATTGTTAACAAAATAAAATAAAAATAAAAAATACACATGTGTTAAAATCAAAATTGAATAAAAAATATAGATACATATAGCACACAAAGGGTTTTCCCTGAATAAAACAATTACTAATTTAACAATTAATGTAATGTTTATAAAAAAAAAAAATGTAATGTTTATGTCTGAATCACATGTAATTCAAGAAAATACAGTTGTTAAAACAATGAAAACACAAAGTTGATGTTTTTTTCTTATTAAATAGAAAATCGGCGTTTCAAGTTCAATATATGAAGCTTACCGATTTAGTGTTATGACTTACAACCCGAGGTTAATTTTAATTTTAATACTATAATACCCCTTTTGTCGTGATGATAGTGAGGGTGAGCCATTTTTGTATTTATAATAATGTGAAAAAAAGTGGCCAGTCTCTACTCTCAATCAGAGACTGATTTAATTCCTTTAAAATAAAATTCATTTTCATAAACTTTGTTCCAATTTTGTGATTTCTTTCAAGTGGTTTCTTTGAGGAGGGCTTTATCATTTATGAATTGGTTAAAGTGAATGCGTACAATAATATAGTACATTCATATATACATGGGAGAATTTCACTGTAGGACCACTGTAGCAAATTAATTTAAAAGAATAACCACAGGAATATGAAATTTCATTGCAGGTCGTGGGTCCTTAAATGAAATTAAAATGCTTGGCAAAAATACCTCAAAGCCCTTGTTTAAATGAAGGACCCCAGGATGAAGTTGATTGGCTTAAGTACTCATTTGACACAGGAAGGACAAGGCAACCACACTTACGCATGAAGGAAAGAGGAAGCTTGATGAGGACGATGAACACGCATAAGAGCTGAAGGATTTTAACATTAATGGAGCTTTCATTGGTGTTAAAAGAAGTGAATATTGAAGGGTTGGTGATGTATGTTTATGGGTATCGCTTTCTCTGTTCTCACTCTCGTTCTCTCCCTCACTCTCTCTCGTTGTGGCTTTCACTCTCGTTCTCTCCCTCACTCTCTCTCGTTGTGGCTCCCTCTCTCTCTCACTCTCATTGTATCTCTCATAATGCACAATGAAATAACTAGGAAGTATGAAGGGTCTCATAATGCACAATGAAATATTGAACCATTTGTCATACGCTCTAGTGCACGAACAAGGAAATGGGCATATGAACAAGGAAATTCTCATATGAATAAGGAAATCGTCATATGAACAAGCAGTAATAAATTGAAGTTAACATGGTCTGTCCAATGCACGAACTAGGAAATGGCCACACGAACGGGGAAATTCCCATATGAATAAGGAAATCGTCATATAAACAAGCAGTAATAAATTGAAGTTAACATGGTATGTCCAGTGCACGAATAAGGAAATGGGCATATGAACAAGGAAATCGTCATATGAATAAGCGGTGATAAATTGAAGTTAACATGGTCTGTCCAGTGCACGAACATCGAAATGGCCATATGTAACACCTGGGTTTTTACTACTACACTATAATATTTTAATTGAATTATAACAGCTTTTATGAATATTAGAAGCCCAAAATACAAATAAATTTAAACATTTTCTTTTCAAATCGTGTTCCAACTTTATTTCTGTTGGAATGGGTTTTTCGGACAACTTAGAATTTAAAACTTTTTATAAAACAAAGTGGTTCGTAAAACAATTAAACTACTTAGGTTCCCTTATGGTTCTTCCCCTTGATGATAGTATGTGGGGAGCGAAAACCCGTTCATGGGTACATTATATCTACTTATAAGTTTCTACCCTTCTTATATTGGAAACGCTGGGGTTATCTCAACTGATAACCCTTTTTTACCTCAATACACAGCGTCATGAGGGTTATACATACATATACATACAATTATATATTAACCATTTATATTTATACTCATAGGTAATTAAGTTCTAGAATAACGAACTAAAGTAGTACACAGCTTAGCAGACATTCCTACTTCTTCATACACTACCTTACTTCTTCCCCCAGCTAGCTTCTCCCATTCTGCGTACTGAAGAATGTTTAGGGAGGGGGTGAGATTGGAAATCCCAATAGCAGTTTCTTTCATTAACATATATTATCATGCTAGCATTGTCATGTATATATTTCATAAACCTGAACAAATAACACAATTACATATACTTCCTGCGATATATGTTCTACCAGCCACTATTAACAATATGTTTGTTAACTAGTGGAGGCTTTACCTGCAGGGTTTTTCTCTAATCTCGCTAAGGGGTAGCTAACCATCTAAGCGTTGGAATATTCCATAAACTTCTATGCAGGAATTAACAAGGCTTATCACCTTCATGCATAATGTAAACTTGAAACAGATATTACAAAATTATACATGCAATTCTTTTAATGTAATGAAATAAACTGCTACCTGATTCTTGTGATTACTCGTCACTGTACTCCTTCACTTCCTCATACTCTGGGGATTCAACCCCACTATCTTGTCCTATAAATATTTATAATATAAAAATAATATATTAATATCTAACTTAGGCATAATAATTAAGCGTCCCTCTCCTTCCTATTGTACTACCCTTCTTATCTCTAATATAATTAAATCTAAATTCCTAACTAAATGGTTAATAACACCATTATCAATCAACATCGCATAAGCATTAATTAATATTCACACAACATAAACATTAAACATAAAAATATTCTTACTATTTTAAATTAAACTTACATACTAAATATAATAACACATATTCGTAATCCTACTTAGATCTTTGTCCTAATCCTTGAAAATCCTTAAGTAATGAATTCAACTTCCAAACTAAACTTGCAACTTCTTAACTTAACTTTACCAATTTAATCCAATCAATACCATTCCTAACCCAACAATCCAGGAATGCAATTCAAATTATATTTTGAACCAAGACCTAACAGAGTCAAAGAATACCAAATTCAATTTCACATTCCATTAAAATTCCTTCCTATCAAACTACCATCACCAATTCCTCTTTTCCTACCATTAAACCAACAATTTCAGCATTTCAATTCAAAGTATATTTCAAACCAAAATATAATAAAACCCAAAAATAACTAATTCACTTCACATTCCCTTATACCTCATTCCTATTGAATCAATATCACAATTTCTCCTTTCTTTGCCAATAAACCAGCAACCAACAACATCAATAACAACCCACAACCAAATCCTATTTCTTGTTCCATTAACCCATTTTCTAATCCTGGTTTAGCAGAACATCACAACATTCTTTCTTCTTTCCCTGCACAAAACTGTCGGCCAGCACTAAAGAACAAGGAATTGCACCTCTAATAATTTCCTATCAATCGACCATACTTAAACAAATTCAGTTCATTCTCCCAGTAACAAAACAAAACATTAATAGCCACCTTATTCCTCCAGGCCGAACAGAAACAGAGAAACAAGAGAGAGAACAAGAATCCAACCTTAAGTCAAATTTACCTAATTTCTTCATTTTCCTTGTGCTTAGCCGTCCATACATCAAGGAAAAGAACATGAATCAAGCATCACTGAGAGAGTGAAGCTCGGCCAGAACAGAACAGAAACATGAAAACAAAGAACAATAATTAGAGATTCTAAACTTCATCAAATCATGCATCCAAAATGCTTATTATAGCTCCTAATTGCAGGTATATCACGTCCAATAAATTTTTTCCCCTTGAACCTGTCAGCTCGTAGGAACAGGGAAGAAGAAAGAAGCATTCAGAAATTCCTTAAGCTTCAATAATCCTCATACAACCTATTTCATGAGCTTAAACTTGCTTCTAATTACCATTAATTAAGCTCGAAAACAATAAACACCCGAAATCCCCAAATTTAGCCTCGGTGAACAGTACCAGAGGGAGAATTCTTTGAAGAAATCGGTCCTATTTTGACTTCCCTCTCAAAATTAACACTCAAAACACCAAGAACAAGGTCCAAGCATCATTTCCCTAAGCTTAGAACCTTCAAAAACATCCCAAATTTCGAATCACTTCTCCCCCCAACTCACTCGATTTCGCGCAGAAAGAGAGGGAAACAAGAAGAAAGAACTCACCTGAGGTGCACCCAAGCTCCGTGAATGCCTTCTTCCTTGCTCCGCTGTCGATGGCTGCCGCCTGAGCTAGTGCCGCCGCCGCGAACGTTGAAGGAACGGAGAAGAGAGTGAGAGAGTGAGTAGAAATGTGTGTGTGTCGGGTTGGAGAGGGAGCAGGGGGAAATAAAATGAAAGGGAAGGAACAAGGAACACGTGTGTGGCCTATATTAAAAGGTAGGATTTTAATAGGTATTTTACTATCTTGCCATTCCTTTTATAATTGAAGATATTTTCAACTAGGGGCAGATATTGTCTTTTTCATTTCCCTTTTTCTATTTCTCTCTTAAATGGTGATTTTATTTATCATTATCATTTAGAAATAGGCCTGAATTTATCCCAAAATAATTTCTCTAGATATGCTTTAATTTCCAAATTTTTTTATAAGACTTTTTAAATATCAAATAATACCCCAAGATTCCAAATATTTCCTTATTTCTTATTTTTCTAAAATTTGGGGTGTTACACCATACGAACGAGGAAATTCCCATATGAACAAGGAAATCTTCATATGAACAAGCAGTAATTAATTGAAGTTAACATAGTCTGTCCTTGTTCATATGACGATTTCCTTGTTCATATGACGCTTTCCTTGTTCGTGGCCTGGAAATCAGCATATGAAGAAGGAAATGTTCATATGAACAAGGAAATACCATGTTAACTTCAATTTATTACCGCTTCTTCATATGGCCCTTTAACTTGTTCATATGACGATTTCCTTGTTCATATGGCCATTTCCTTGTTCATATGACGATTTCTTTGTTCGTGGACTGGAAATGCCCTGTGTTGTTCAATTAATTACTGCTTGTTCGTATGAAGATTTCCCTGTTTATATGGGAATTTCCTCGTTCGTATGGCCATTTCCTTGTTCGTGCACTGGACAGACAATGTTAACTTCAGTTTATTACTACTTGTTCATATGATGATTTCCTTGTTCATATGGGAATTTCCTTGTTCATATGGTCATTTCCTTGTTCATGGACTGGACATACTATGTTAACTTCAATTTATTACTGCTTACTCATATGACGATTTCCTTGTTCATATGCCCATTTCCTTGTTCGTGGACTGGACATACCATATTAACTTCAATTTATTACTGCTTGTTCATATAACGATTTCCTTGTTCATAAGGGAATTTCCTTGTTCGTGCACTGGAGCATATGACAAATGGTTCAATATTTCATTGTGAATTATGAGAGATACCAGAGAGAGACCATTAGTGGGTCCCTTCATGCTTCCTAGTTATTTCGTTGTGCATTATGAGAGATACAATGAGAGAGAGATAGAGAGAGAGAGAGAGAGAGAACGAGAGTGAGAGCCACAACGAGAGAGAGTGAGAGAGAGAACGAGAGATGGAGGGACAGAGAAAGAGATACCCATAAACATACCTCACCAACCCTTCAATATTAACTTCTTTTAACACCAATGAAAGCTCCATTAATGTTGAAATCCTTCAACTCTTATGCGTGTTCATCGTCCTCATCAAGCTTACTCTTTCCTTCATGCACATTTTAATTTTGATATTAGGGTTAAGGGTAAAAAATATACATGTGATTTTGTCAAAAGTTCGTTAAGCATCAAGTGCTTTTTTTTTTTATCAAAAGTAACTATGAACTTCCAAATTAGACTCAAAAATCATACTTTCCATTAAATAAGGGTAAAATAGACGCATGTGATTTTGTCAAAAGTTCGTTTAGCACCAAACACTTTTATTTAATACATAAATGTAAATGTTACTTTTAAACCTAATTTGGAAGTTCATAGTTACATTTGATCCAAAAAAAAAAAAGCACTTGGTACTAGACGAACTTTTGATAAAATCACATATGTATTTTTGACCCTTAACTCTTTGTTATTTATTATGGCAATATATATATACACATAAATTGTATATCTTTAAGGCTTAAACTAATCCCTATGTGGTGAATTATGTATAAGATGCAAAATATTTCAAAAAAACAACAAATTAAATACTCCATATCGTCCTTAATATAAGACTTAATTTACTTTTTTGAAAAATTATAAGAAAATTAAATAAGTCATTTATAAATTTATCTAGCTGAATTTTTTCTCGAAACTAGTTTGTTTGGCTTATAAACTAACATATAATCTAAAAATATACCACACATATTTTGATTATCTAACTTATTTTGCTTCCTTAATCTCCTAAAAAAGTCAATTAGGTTTTATATTGAGGACCAGATGGAGTATATTGTTAATACTCTCACGTTTGAGTTTATACTAGCAGGATTACCTTAGACTCCTTTCGGTCCTAAATATAAGATCTATTTACCATATTTGATTAGATTAAGGATGATAGTTAAGTTAGTTAAAATCACATGATATTACCAAAACACAAGAACCATCTACCTTTATTTCCATCCACCATTTCTTACTTGTTTATTATTGAGAAATGTCAATAAGGATAATTTAGGAAAAAACTGAGAAAAACTAGAAGGATGTCTTATATATAGGACCAAACTCACATTCTAAAATATATCTTCTATTTAAGACCAAATAGAGTATTATTAACAACTCACGCCAATATAATCTTCAGTCGCTAAAGTTTTCTTTCATTTTGGTTTTGGTCCTTCAAGTTTGAAACAAGATGTTTTGGTTCTTTCAGACGTAAAATGATACATGTTTTTATGAACTCTTAGGGACCAATGTTTTTGGAAAAATGAAACTTAAGAGACCAAAACCTCTTAATTGAAATTTGAGAGACTAAACCTAAAATTGAAACAAACTTGAGGGATCAAATATGGTATTAAGTCTAAAAACGCATTTCAAACCTTTTATACAAAATAGATGAAACAAGTTTTAGTACTAACTGAAAGAAACAATTTCTCATAATCTTTTCCATTTCTTGAATATTTTTATTTAATTAATTACATAGTCATTGTGTCAAACAATTAATATGAATATTTTTAAAAGGAGATGTTTATTAATCTTAATTATATGATTTAATGATTTAATTTTTCAATTGACTTTCATTGATAAATTCTGGATAATATATCTCTCTTTACCCTTGATTTATAAAATAGGGGTATATAATGGCGTATTATTTTGATTTATATAATATTTTCATTTAAAAAAAAACCTCCATATAAATTTAAAGGTAAAAATTCAGTTTAACTAAAGAAGTGTTATCACATGAGCATATGAGACAAACATGTTTTGAAGTGGTGTAATTTTATCAATAAATATTTAAGGCTAAAGTATACTTTTAGTCCTTTATGTTTACACCAAGTTTCATTTTAATCCTTTATATTTGAAAAGTACACTTTTAGTCATTTATGTTTACACCAAGTTTCATTTTAGTCCTTTATGTTTGAAAATTACACTTTTAGTCATTTTTTGCTAATACTGTTAGTTCCATTTAACTGAAAATGCTGACTCATCAAATTTAAAAGGTGATTTTATAACTAAATGTAGATAAAATGACTAATTTTTAAAATATAAGAATGATTATACTAAAAAATTTAAATTTAAGCATCTACAATTAATTATAAAATTACCTTTTAGATTTGATGAGTCAGCATTTTCCGTTAAATGGAACTAACGGTGTTAGCAAAAAAGAACTAAAAGTGTACTTTTCAAATATAAAGGACTAAAATGAAATTTAACGCAAACATAAAGAACCAAAAGTATACTTTTCAAATATAAAGGATCAAAATGAAACTTGACGTAAACATAAAGGACTAAAAGTATACTTTAACCAATATATAAAAACGAAGTTAAACAATCATTGCCGTTTATCTTCTCCAAACATCCGTTTATTTCCATGGTGTAATTACTCTGACGGTGCTTGTGGAAAATAAATGACAGTGGTCGTTTCGCTCCTTTTTTAAATATTTATTAGTAAAATTTACCATTTAAAACATACTTGAACTATATGCTTATTATGCTCTCATATCAATTAAGGGCATCTTTACCTTAAAATTTATAAAAAAATTAATAATCAATCCATATATTTTATTGTATTTTCGAAGAAGTCGCCACACTCAAAATTTATAGTATACATGATACACACAAACTCTTGTAAGATTCATCTCAAATAAGCTAAGAAATGTTGATATATTTGTCCTTGATGGATAAAAAAAAAAAAAAAAAGCTAAGAAACGGAGTTCAACAAGGATGATGTGGCAACAGATAAATAAAAATAAATATTGATAATAACAAGCCAGCACGTGACAGATAGCCAACGCAGCACGTGATGTACCAGTGCCACTGAGATCGTCCCTTTCACTCAGTCCTTCCTCACTGGTCAAAATCTCTTCTCTCTCGCACTAACTTTGCCAACAAAAAAAAAAAAAAAAAATCGAGTAGAAGTGTTGTTGGTTAAAGCTGTGATTTGAATGGAAGGAGAGAATGGAATTCTGAAATGAAGAAAAGAGAAGAAATGGTTGGTACTTTTGGGTGGAGACTATGGAAAAAGCTAACAAAAGTTCTTGGAGATAATCGCATAAATGGAGGAATACTGAGATTGCGACGATTCAAACGGCGAATCCTATGTAAGCAAAGTACTTAACATTCTGTGAAGTTTTGTGAGCTCTCTTAAGTTGCCGCATCTATAAAACCAGTCAAACAAAGAGAGGAATAGAATCTTCATATTTCAATAGAGAAAGTTGTTCATTTCCTTGAGTCAGAAAATTATGATTGGCATAGGAGAAATTTACATTTTAGGGATTTTTGAATCTGTTCAATAAGCAGAGATTTTTTTTTTTATTATTATTTTTTTTTGTAAAGATGGTATATAATTGAATTGTACATTTCACATTATTGGCTTTTAGCTCACTTGCTTTGAGAGAGACTGAATTCTCTTGCTTTTAACAATATTTTAGTATGATTCAAGATTGCATTTTAATTGCCTAAATTGCCATTACATTACATTTTTAATGCAACATATGTGCCACATCATTGTTCAAGTTTTAGTTTCTCGCCACCTCAGCTGTTACTTAACAGTGTTAATGCCAGGTATGCATTGATGGAATTGTTATTTAGACAAGAGATGAATTATAACTCAAAAGGACTAACTTTTAAATTGCAGCTAACGGCAGGGACTGATTTTAAAAGAACATATATGTTCAAAAAAAAAAAGAAAAGAAAATATATGTTCTTCAAAATAAATGTAAAATGTGGGGTAAGGAATTAATTTTCCCATCGTACTACACACACCTGTCACTTAGTAAGCAACTTGGGAGTTAAGTTTTCTCCCTTTAAGGATTTCACACACCCAAGTCAAAGTCTAGGCATGCTTATGCTATAAAAGGTGTGAGAGGTGAAGAGGGTAACACATATGGTGAGTGTACTTGAACTGTGAAAAAGCTTTTGGTTCTTCCCCCCCCCCCCCCCCCCCCCCAAATCTGAGCTAAAAGGAGTGGAGTTTTTGCTTGCTCAGTAGGGGTTAAGATCAAGTTTGTTCAAAGAGATGGAGCAAAAGCACGTTTTGCTTTCAGCATTGAGTGTTGGGGTTGGTCTTGGAGCAGGCCTTGGGTTGAGTTCCGGGCTTGTAGGGAATCATGAGTCTGGTGATAAGCTTTATGATGAACAGATTGAGCAGGAGCTTTTGAGGCTGGTGATTGATGGAAAGGAATGCAAGGAAACTTTTCAAGAGTTTCCTTATTACCTGAGGTGATTTAACGTTTTGAGCATTTCTTGAAAACTAGAGTGTTTACTTTATTTGAACAAATATGGTTTTTCCTCATTTAGGAATATCCTGTTCAGCAGCACTTTTAGTTTTTTTTTGTTGTTGTTATTTTTCGGTTCAGATTGATTCCTGATGTAGTAATATACTAGTGAACATGGTGTTATGTTCTACTTTGGAGGAACTTGATGTGCTTGACTTGTGATCTTTATTCTTAAGTTGAGTGACTCTGTGAAAACAATGTTCCTTCTGGTTTAGGCTTCAACGCATATAGAAATAACAGTATTACCATTATATATAACACAAGTCTTTTTCAACTCCATTGACAGTGAAAAAACCCGAGAGTTATTGAAAAGTGCTGCATCTGCTCATTTAAGACACCTTTTCTTCTCCAAACACACCCGGAACCTTTCGCCAGCAAGCAAGGCCATTCTGCTTTCTGGACCTGCAGGTTTGTTATCAAGATGCCTTATGTATGTTCCTGCACAAGGCTGCGTTGAGTTTTCATGTCTTGTTCAATGATACTTGTTTTGTTTTCATTTTTTCAATTTCTTTGGGGCAGAATTTTACCTACAAACGCTTGCCAAGGCTTTAGCAAATCACTTTGAATCAAAGTTGCTGTTGCTTGATGTAGTTGACTTCTCTTTTAAGGTGATTGTTTTCACATTGCCATTTCTTTTGTTTGTTGAATAAGCTAAGATTCATATCTGACTTGTTGCTCTTTTACAGATACAAATCAAATATGGATGTGAGAGAAAAGAATCAGTAAGTCGTTCTGCTCTAAATTTGTTTGTTTTCGCTTGTCATGCTCTGCATTAAAAACTGAAGATACTTCCCTTTTAACCTGAAAATCTGCGTTTTCTCCATGTACCCTTTCAAGTCATGTTTGAGAAATGAATTACAAAGTCACAGATATTTGAGTTGGTTTGTGAGGTGATTTCCCTAACTCGTTTGCTTTGTTTGTAGTCTTCTAAAATGGCTTTATCTGAGGTGGCTTCCGAGAGAGTGTCTGGTTTGCTTGGATCCTTTTCAGGCCTCTCTTCAAACGGCAAAACCAAAGGTAGGGAGAGAAGAAACAGGCCTTTGCCCGTGAGGTTATCATATTTCTTAGCATTAAATTACATTTTATATAGAGCTTAAGACTGATTCAACTTGCAGATGTTGTGGAAGTGAATACCCTTCAGTTATGACTTCTTTCTATACTTTACTTCATTGTATTATATCACATCAGTGTATCTTGATTTACTACTTTTATGCAGGCACTTTTCAAAAGCACAGTAGTGCTACTGGAAGTCCCAAAGTTACTTCAAATCTTCATGGAAATACTGCTTCCCGATCTGCTCCAGCAAATTCTGGTTATCCTTAAACACATTTTTATTTCTATCTGATCTCTTGTATTAGTTTATTTGCATGTTATTTATACTCTTAATGGATTTATCTTCATTGTAAGATAACCATATTAAACTTATACTAATCTCCAGAACTACAGATTGATAATGTCTACAAGTTTTGGGCTTATTCAGACGTATTCCTGCTTGCCTCTTTCCTGCTAATTGCCTTAATAAGCAAATCCATTTGTTGTTCAATTATTGCACTCCTGCTAATTCAACCTCAAATAGTTTATGCCCTGTTTTATGATTGAATGTACATAAAATTGAATGTTTTCTTTGCTTATTGCTGTGAAACTTCATTCTCAGGTCCCTTGAAGCAGAAAAGCAGCTTGTGTGTAGATGAAAAACTCTTTATGCAGCTGCTTTTTAAGGTATTTTCATGATCATCTAACTCAATGTAGCTCTTTAATTAAATAGAATCCTGGAACTGAAATACATTCATGGAAGAAGAGAATTTCCCAGTAATTTATTCTAGCTAACCAGCAGGATGAATATAATTCTTCCAGGTCTTGGTTTCTGTGTCAGAAAAGAGTTCCATCATTTTGTACATCAGGGATGTTGACAAGATTTTTCTCCAGTCAGAGCAACTGTATGATTTGTTTCATGAAATGCTAGGGGAACTTCCAGGGCCAGTGCTGATACTTGGCTCCAAGATTGCTGACAAATTCAAAAAACCTGGTGAGCGAGGCATAATTTGCATCTGATTAATATTAAAAACTAGATTCATAAGGAAAATGGTAGTATGATACTACTGAAAAAATGATTTGCTAAAAAAATTATTTATATTATGCATATTCTATTTCATTATAAAGCTCTTTTTTTTTTTTTTTTAAACAAAAGCTTTGGTTTTTTAATGAATTGAGAATGTGATTAAAGAAATAAAATACAAAATTAGTTGGTGAAAGAAATATTTACTTGTTTAATAGAGTATAAAAGTAAAGGCCAATGTCTTATTTGAGAAACTTAAACATATGTCTCTTAAAGTTATATTACTTGCAAATATAATGGTTGTGTTTTATGTGATTGTAGGTGGTCTCCCACCATGGATGATTCCTTCTCGCAAAGAGGATAGGTGTTCAAAAGTTGATGAAAGGCTTGCAGCATTATTCCCTTACACCATTAAGATCAAACCACCAGAAGATGAAGCCGATCTTGAACATTGGGAAGCCCAACTGAAAGAGAACAAGAAAACAATCAAGTCTCAAGATAACAGAAACCACATCGCTGAAGTACTGGCAGTAAATGATGTTGAATGTTACGACTTGAATTCAATCAGCCATAAGGACACAAAGATACTAAGTTGTCATATTGAAGAAATTGCAGTATCCGCAATATATTACTACTTGACGAATACCAAGGATCCAGAATATAGGAATAGAAAGCTGATAATATCAGCTGAGAGGTAAGAATTTGGACCTGTTATTTATTTGTTAAGGAAAACATGTTCTATTGACTAATGCTGGGAATTCACAGTTTGCGCCATGGTTTGGATTTATTTCGCAAAAAGAAAGGTAGTGATGATGGAAAGAAGAAAGAGACCAGTGGAAAGAAGAAAGAAACCAGTGTAAATAAGAAAGAGACCAGTGGAAAGAAGGTATGTTTAAATTCACCCTCATGAGTGTGGGCAAAATGGATCAGCACAAATGCTTCCAAAGAAGGAAAAAAGGCCACATCGATGATGAAAGACTAACATTCTAAATTTATATAATTGAACTCTGCTGGTTGAAATGCACAAAAGGAGCATTTAACCAATGTTTTAGGTGGTTACTTCATTCTGTTCTTTGATTTCTGTTTTTTTTTAATCTTGTGCTGGCAGGATGTTCCTCCAGACAATCAACATGAGAGGCACATAAGATCGGAGCTTATCCCAGCAAAAGAGATAGGAGTAACATTCTCAGATATTGGTGCATTGGAGGAAGTTAAGGAAGCACTCCAAGAGCTAGTCATGCTTCCACTTCGAAGACCAGAACTCTTCAAAACCGGTCTTCTTAAGCCTTGTCGAGGTATATTGCTTTTTGGACCTCCAGGAACTGGAAAAACAATGCTTGCAAAGGCAATTGCAAATGAAGCAGGAGCTAGTTTCATCAATGTCTCAATGTCTACCATCACATCAATGTGGTTTGGAGAAGATGAGAAGCATGTTCGAGCTCTGTTCACACTGGCTGCAAAGGTTTCTCCAACCATTATTTTTATTGATGAGGTTGATAGCTTGCTCGGACGACGATCCAAACGTGGAGAGCATGAGGCTACCAGAAGGATTAAGAATGAATTCATGAGCCATTGGGATGGTCTATTGACAAAACAACGTGAGCGGATTCTTGTTCTTGCTGCAACCAATAGGCCATTTGACCTTGATGATGCAATAATAAGACGGTTTGAGCGAAGGTATATATGTCTTCATTCGTTTCTGATGCATTTAATCAATTTAGTCTTAAAAAAAGGATGCATACATGACCCTTTTTAGTAGTTAGGTACTCATCAGAAAAGAGACAGATTGATGTTCATGAAATTAAAATTTTAGCCTTCAAATAACCAAAATGTTTCAGATAGCATACAAGTGACACCGTTTGAGGACATGCACTTTTTTTACTTTCTAAATTTTACCCACTCTTCAGGGAAAATTTTTAATCTCTAACAATCTTTGATGTTTGTTTGTCCAATGTGTTTCTTCCATGGATACTGAAGTCTCAGTCTTAATTTTGCGCTAGTAAATAGTAACTATTCAAAACCTCTCTAGAGCATCTTTTGGAAAATTTATTTTGTCTTGACCTCCTAGTAACATTATTGAATAATTCAATTTTTATATTCACATTGTTATGGTTTTATGATTGATACCTACATTACTTTCAATGCTGAGCAGATTCTTGGTCGGTCTTCCATCAGCTGAGACTAGGGAGATTATCTTGAAAACTATATTAGCTAAAGAAAATACTGAAAACTTGGACTTCAAAGAGATTGCAGTCATGACAGAGGGATATACTGGAAGTGACCTCAAGGTTTGTTTCTTTGTTTTGGTCTTTCCCTTTTATATTGCGATTCTATTTTTGCACTTATAATCTGTGGCCACCATCTCTTGACAATTTCTTTTAAATAGAATTTGTGCACTGCTGCTGCTTATCGACCTGTTAGAGAGCTGATAAAGCAGGAGAAACTGAAGGATATGGTAATGTTACTAACAAAACTTGACAATGTTGGCTTGTTAATCTTGTAAATGTGCCCTATTCTGATCATCATCTCTTAGCTGACTAGCATAAATTGTTTCTTATTTTAGGAAAGTAAAAAGGAAGCTGAAGGTCAAAGCTCAGAGGATGCTTCAAGTCCCAAAACGGATTCAGAAGAGCAAGTAATTTCCCTGACTTGTAACATCATTTCACCGTGCCTTCTCTACTTAATCATTACATTTTAGCTGACTAGCATAGATTTTTTCTTTAATTTAGGACAAGGATAAGAAAGATGTCAAAGGCCAAAGCTCACAAGCTGCTTCAAGTCCTAAAGAGGATCCAAAAGGAAAAGTAATTTTTTTGACTTAATATCATCATCTCAATTATATAAAAAAAAAAAAAAACTCGCTATGCCTTCTCAAATTAATCATTATCTTTTAGCTGAGTAACTTCAATTTTATCTTAATTTAGGATAAGAATAAGAAAGATGTCAAAGGCCAAAGCTCACAAGCTGCTTCAAGTCCTAAAGAGGATCCCAAAGAGAAAGTAATTTCCTTGACTTAATAACATCATCTCACTTATCACAAAAAAAACATCATCTCGCTATGCCTTTCAACTATCTTTTAGCTGACTAATATAAAATTTATCTTAATTTAGGAAAATAATAAGAAAGATGCCAAAGGCCCAAGCTCAGAAGCTGCTTCAAGTGATGAGGAGGACAAAGAAGAGCCAGTAATTACCTTGAGGCCTATTAATATGGACGACATGATTCAGGCTACGAAACAGGTATGCTTAACTTATAACCATCACAATTTTTATTAATGGCTATGATTTTTTTCTTCATTTAGGCCTATACCTTTTCCCCCCTTCTATCATTATGGGAAAAATACTCTATATAAATGCATATTTGCGTTATTTATATGGATCAATTATTATTATATAAATCTGAAATAGCTACATGAGATCAGATAGTTCTTGAATGGCCTTTCTTCACTGCCTTTGAGAAAACTAAAAAGTTTATGGATGGGGCACATATAGAAGAATCTTATTAAATCATATATTTAACCACAGGTTCCTGCAAGTTTTGATGCTCATGGAGCAATTATGTATGAGCTGAAGCAATGGAATGAGCTTTATGGAGAACGACTTTCGCTGTAGAAGGGACACCTAGTTACGAGTATTTGAGTTGGAGCGTCTTTTATTAGGAGAATTGTTTGCTGCAGAAATAAAACCTAGTTAAATGGATTTCAGTTAATATCCTTGTTTTAAATCATCGGAGGTACTTTTATGAAGAAAAAACTATTGTCATTTTGAGCCTATTATGCTTGGAGGGCTGTTCCAAGACACTATGACTATTTAAGATTGATGATGATAAATGAAAAGTAAGCTTGAGTTATCTTTCGGTCGTTTATCCATGTGAGCGTTTAGACACATTTAATAACTTGATCTTGTTGGTATCCAGAGGATAAAGCGTAGCCCAAAAAATTAATTTAAAATCTTTGTTGCCATTACAGATCCTTTGGTGTTGCTTCCTTCTTGCTAGAGTTTAGGGGTAATCCTTTAGCGTAAACCAAAGCATTTGTTGATTTTTTTTATGTACAAATGTCTTCTTACCAGAGTCTAGAAGTAATCTTGATTGGAGTATTGTTCTGTACTAAATGTCAACTCCACTCTCAATGATTATTCAAACCTTGATTTACCATACCGTTTAAGAGTAACCAATGTCGTTATATTCAACCCTGGCAAATTAAACCCTCTGTTCCTAACCCTCTAGCCTCTACTTGCCAATATCCATTTTCATCTCACAAAAATAAGATTTCTCATTTTAACTTGAAGAACAAAAGGGGAAGAGATGTTAAAAGAGAAAACAAGGGACTAAACATCCTATTCTATTTTATTTCCAATCTTTCTGCAAATCAAACTGACCCTTAGTCTAAGAATAAACAATACCTGAGAAGCGAGGGTTAGAACGAATAAATTTGTTGCGGTGGCGTAGAAAAATGATGAAAATGCATTTTAAATTTTAAATTGGGTTAAAGGTCAAAAATACACATATAATTTTGTTAAAAGTTCATCAAGAACCAAATGTTTTTTTTTTGATCAAAAATACATATGACCTTTCAAATTGGATCAAAAATACATATCTACAGTTAAATCAGGGTCAAAAATACATATGTGATTTTGTAAAAAGGTTCATCCAGCACCAAACGTTTTTTTTTGGAATATAACTGTAAATATGACTTTTGATCCAATATGAAAACTCATGTGTATTTTTGGTAAAAAAAAAACATTTGGTGTTGAATGAACTTTTAACAAAATCATATGTGTATTTTTGACCCTTAACTCTTTTAAATTAAGATGTTCGCCCTCCAATACTACTTATAAAAGACCTTCAACCAAATCACATGGATTAAAAAGAGTGGTTAAAATTAGTCAAGAGTCCTAATTCTTTTTATCAACAATTTTTATAACATTATTAAATTTCTTTTAATTAAAAATATTGATTGCTACTTTTTTATAAAAATATTAGTTGAACAATTTTATATTTAAAGTTGATATGATAGAGTCTAGGAATGATGTATTATCAAAAATATCAATTCTATGGAGTGACTAGAAAAATGATTGAAGAAATAAATGAATATTCTTTTCTAAGATACTATTGAAGTTATAATGGGCATGATGTCCTTGAGCAAATTCTTCTGGGATCTAATGGCAATGATGTGGTTCAAAGAAGCAGCAGATATTGGAAGCACTTGGGTAACCCAATGCATCATTAGTTTTAAAGTAATGATGCATGAAATATGAGCATAAGAAGATTGTAGTTTTGCCAATAGGACAATTTGGATTTCATCGCAAATTAGCTGTTACATTAAATCTTAGTCAAAGATACCACTCAAACGAACCAATTAAATATGAGTGTTATTGGGACATGAAAGCTTTTTTTTATGCCTGCTGCAAAATAAAATAAAAAAATATATGTGGGTAGTAAAAAGTCTTTTATAATTAATTCCACGAAAGATTTCGTTTTGATAACTTAACTTTATAAGGAATCTTTTTTGTATTTTAACAGCAACATTGTAATAAAAAATCCTGATATCAACATTTTAATTGTTGAAAAAATATTTTCAAATGCTGAAATAATAATTTTAATTTTCGAAGTAACAATCACCGTTATAAAATATCATCATTTAAGACTACGGATATTTGGGTTGAAAGATTAAAACCATGCTTTCAAATATTAAGAGACCAAAGTGAAATTTTGTAGAAAGGTAGATGATTAAATGTGTAATTTTGGCTAATATTCTTTACATGCCAGTTTTGGACAATTTTTACATTAAATTTGCTATTAGCTAGAATAATGTTTCTCGCTAAGCGTACTATATTGCTTGTGTACATTTGGGGGGGGGGGGGGGAATAAAATTTAACTTGATTACTTGATTGATGGTCATTTTAAAAAAGTTATAAAATAAGTCGATTCAACTAAACAACTCGGTAACTTAATGCTTATACTTTGAGTTCAAGCGAATCTTGTACCAAAAAGCTCTACACATATGCATAATATTGATAGGAACCTTTAAGTTTACTAGCAGTCATTTAGAGGTTCTTCTTTAAGTGTTGCTTCTTATTAGTCATGCAATGAGCAGTGCTATGACTAGGTTTGTTTGTTGGTGTCTCTTGATGGTTCTTTTTGGTTTGTACTTTGTCTTGTTTTTGGCAGCCTACTATCTTTGGTCAGCCATACACCTCCTCAACATCATTATCTCAAGATTTTCAACACATGTGATGCAAGGCATGTGTGCCCACGTCATTTCATTAGCAGGATCGTACAAAGACTTTTTCAACAGCTTAAAACTGATGACGTCATGGGTTATTGGTGTGAATTGGTGATCCGTGGAGGCATCCTTCCATGTCCATTATTTAATCAATGCCGCTGAATATTAGCTACTTGTACTCGTTGGTAGGGGTGAGCAAATTGGAATCGAAATCGAAAATTGAAAATCAAAGCAAACTCAATTTGGTTTTTTCGGTTCAGTTAATTTGGTTTTTAGTTAATTCGGTTTGGTTACATTTTAAGAATTTCAATTTTAAGTTCAATTCGGTTTATTAAAAAAATAATTTAATTAAAACCGAATGACTGGAATTTATTTAATATATTTATATTTAATTTAAAATATTGACTCTTATATGATGATTATGGGATATTATAATATATATTACATTATTATATAGTTTTAAGATTATTAATATATTCTATAGATAATATTAAACTCAAAATGCATATAGTTATTTATATATAATACAATATTATGTTTGGTAAATAATACTAAAATCAAAATCTGGTTATTTCGGTGATTAACTGAACTGAACCAAAATATTTCTGTTAATTCTGTTTTGGTTATTTGGTGAATTGGTTTTAGTTTGGTGTTTAAAATTATTACTATTAGTTTTCGGTTTTTACGGAAAACCGAACCGACTAACTGAATGCTCACCCCTATCTTTGGGACTTTAATGGTTGTTTGGCTTGGTGGTATTATAGCTGGTTCGATATAGGACTTAAGGTTTGACGTGTCTCTAAATTCTTGACTATCTTTTGCTCCAACGAAATGCAGCTTCTATTTTAATTTTCCTCAATTGTTGTTTTTATATTTATATCCTATTGTTGTAATGTGTTTTTATTTTCAGTGTCAATGGAACCCAGCTTAGTACTCATCTAGGACTAGTGTGGGGTTTTATATGCTTAGTACTCATCTAGGACTAGTGTGGGGTTTTATATGTATCGTTTTATCTTAGTTGAATAAATTGACTTTTATATATATATATATATATATAAACTCTGTACATTAATACTTGGACAATTTTTTATTGTTTATCCGTCATGAAAAAAAAATTAAAATATGGTTACAGAGAAAAATATATCACCTCTTACCTAATAAAATCGGTTTCCCAATTAAGTACAAACTTAATAGGCAAAGCTGATCAGATTTGAGCACCATCTAGATATGGCCTAAACAGTCCAAATTTGATTATATATATATAAATATTAAGAAATAGTTTTTGATAGGTCTTTTAAAAATTATTTTATTGTGTAATATAATCTATTAATTATTAATTTTATACAAAAAATCATCATTTTATAAAAAAAATCACATTTAGACTGTCATTATCAGATTCGATAAGTCAAAATTTTATGAGTTCTATCTACTAACCTTCATATTAATTAGTGGAAATGATTCCCAATTTAATATCATAAAACCGTCAAATATAGGATCAAAGTTTAAATGATGCACTCTTATGCAAGGTAATCAAACTGGACCAGCTTCTAAACTAGTCGAGGTGTTAGGTAAGATTAATGAGTTAGTTTGGAGTCGACCTGGGGGCTAGACGAGTGGGGAACCAAAAAACTAAAAAAATAATATAATTGTCATCACACAATCAAATCTTCCTCCATTTCTAAATATAGGACTTATTTGGGGAGGTGAGCTTATTCCTAAATATAAGACCCATTTCTATTTTTTCTCATATTTTTCCTAAATTATCTCTATTAATGCTCCTCAATAATAAATGTAAGATTCTCCTTCTAAATCAGTAATTAATTAACCATAACCCTTTCTTAAATCATAAACAACACACTATGATAGTAAAGGATTTTACTAAACAAAAGAGCTATTATAGTTAGAAATTTTTCGAACTTATGCAATACTTTTCAAACCAAAGATTGTTTAACCTAACTATGATAGAAAAAAGAAACCACTTGTTAAAACGTTAAAAGCTATCATAGTTATAAAATGTTTCTCCTAATATTAAAATAGCCTATCCATGATAGAAAATAAACTTTCTAAATACATTGAACACCCTATCGGATATCAAAAGCCTTCTACCACTTTCAAACTATAAACCATGTTAGAAAATGAATACTGTTAACATGGTTATTTAAACTTGACTTAATAAGAAAGTTTAACCATGTTAGAAAAAGAGGACACCTAACATAGTTAAATAGAAACCACCTTATATAATTGTTTTGACCAACTATGCTAGAGAAAGTGTTTCACTACTAATATAATTAGAAAATAGCTTTTCATAAAATCTTTGGAAACTTGCCATGTTAGTAAAGGCTGACCTAACATGGTAAATAGAATAAACATACATACATGTTAAACGTTTATTTCAAAACTTTCTCATATAGTCACATCCATCCATATTCAATCAAATAACAGATGGTAACTACAAAAATTCCAAATTACAACTTTGCTCATGATAGAAATCTCCCGAATTCCTGGGTCACATGCATGTGATCAATCATCAACTATCAACAATTACTAACACAAGAGAGACGTAGGCCCTTGCCGGAATGTACATCGGTCTCAACACTACATACATTTATCCAAAAATAAGTTTAAACATGAAATATGAGGAAGTGGATAAATGTTTGACTACTTGGCAATATATAATAAACGAAAAAAGAAAAACTAAGCTCACTACTTCCTCAGTGAGTATCATATGGTCCCTTTCCCACTAATATCGATACTGAGAGCAACACTTGGAAAAGGTTGAGCAACAGAGTGAGATAAATGTTTCAGTAACACACTAGTTCGTACCATATGGTATGTTCAAAATATGCACACAATATCTTAACAATTCACAATAATATCACTTTTCTTTTCAAATTGTGTACATATACTTATCAGTAACATCTCATACTCATAAACATAAAGCTCTTCTCAATAAGACAGTAACAACAATCCAAACCCTAAGGCCTATTCCCTACGCTTAGGGATCGAACAATTGAGCCTTAATGGCCCTATCCTTTTAAAAGAACAAAAAGTTGTTGCCAGCCTATCCCAAAAGAATGAGTCTCTTGACCACTCAATGGGCTAATTGAGGGCCTCACCACGTGATGGTAGGATCTCCATGCATATGCAACAACCACAACTCATAACCAACACAACTCAACAATCAATCTCAACACTATATAATAATGGCATTTAGCCATCCCATAGTAAAACTATGGCACGCTCAACTTTTAAAACTCATTCTTTTCTAAATCATGATTGAATCACATTAATGTATAGATAAATAATAAAGTCTCACAAGACATTTTAGAATCGACATACTTAATTTCTAAATCATTCATATATATATATATATATATATTCCATATTCAAAACCATTTATACAAAAGCACTTACTAACCCAACAAACACATATGACAAGTGAAAAAGTGGTTACTTTTTTTATACTGTGGGAGGATTTTTGGGCCATTTGTCATGGATTTTCCATGGCTTATCCATCGTGCATTTTACCGTGGCTTCAAAAACCCAAAATCTGTTTTTTTTAAAAGATGCATTTGTAGAGAGGAAAAAAAAGAAAAATCGAAGGAGGCAAGGGGAAGCTCTTATAAGGCTTAGGATTTCAGAGATTTTTGAGTAATTTCAATCTTCTACACTACTTGATATGTAATCCTAGTTTGATTTCTACCATTCCCCTTGTCTATTTTTCAGATCTTCATGTTTTAGGATTTTAGGATTTGGTTGAATCCGAAAATTTGGGAGTTGTTTGGTAATTACTAAATTATCATTTGAATCCTTGCAGCTTGTTTAGAGGTTTTAATGGTTTAGTTTCATTGGATTTGATCATATGTGAGATTTTTCTTGATCTAAAGTTTGAATAATCTAGGGCTTATGATTGTTAGAATAATGAGTTTTGATACTAACTAAACATAACTTAGGCATAAAATAAAGGTTAGACATAGATCAGGAATAATTTTGAAACAATCTAATATAAAATGCTAAGTACTGCCTAATCGATCAGAATCAAATTATTAGTTAAGAAACTAAGGTATTGATTGATCAGAGACAGATCAGAGTTAGAATAGAATGAATAGAAGTTTGAAACTTAGCGCCTAATTGATCAGGGTTACCTTGTGATCGATCAGAGAAGTAAAAATGAATCAAGTAATCTCTGTGTGATTGATCAGAGAAATAGAAGTAACTTAGTGTGATCGAACTATAGCACCTAATCGATCAGACCTTCCCTGTGATCGATCAGAAAGTTAAAAGTGTAATTCAAGTCTAATCTAAGCTTGATCGATCAGAGAAGCGTCATCGATCAAAGAGTAGTAAGTAATCGATCATTGAAATATATGTAATCTGAATATAATCTGAGTGTAATCTATTATAGAATCCTAATCGATCAGAGACCCCTGTGATCGATCATGTGATTGATGTGTGATCGATCAGGTTACAGAGGCAGTGATCGATTAGAGACCAATAATCGAAGTGGCGATAGGTTTTAATTCAAATTCAATAGCTAGTCTATTTTAAGCTTTCAAGTACAGATAGTGTTTAAGCCTACTTTGGGAAGTTATCGTTAGACACACAAAATTGCCATTAGAGCCGTTTGATACAACAACTACTTCCTGCGATTAATGAAGAGAGAAGAACTGAAGCAAAAGTAGTAAAGAGGAGTTAATGCTACACAGAACAACTTCATCTCAACACTCCATCTGATTAACCATCTCTCATCACAGTTTAAACAATGGTCATAAACTGTCACCAGCGGATATATTGCCAGAATCACATATAAAAGCATTTGGTGAAGAAGTTAGTAGAAAAACATTGATTACTCTTGTTAGTTATACTTATTGCATTCAATACTCACCAACACTTAGAGAGATCATTCATTGACTATTGTACTTTAGTGTGTATCACAATCCGTTCAATGAGTGAACAAGTTTTCTGTAATCTCATTTCAAGCAAGGATTACTCTTAAGATAGTGGGATCTTAAGAGTAGGATGTAATCTTACAAGTTGTAAAGGGGAGTGATTAGTGAGAGAGAGTCCTCATGATCACCTGTAAAGGCATTCAAGAGCCTGTTTGAATCTTGAAGTATTAGTGGAACCCAACTGGAAGTTGGAGCACTGGATGTAGGCCAGGAATTTTGGCTGAACCAGTATAACTCTTGAATCTTTCCTGCTTAAAATTTTCAGTAGCACAATTTATCACCCTCTTGTGCATTCCTGCCAATTACAATGATGGTTTCAAAATTTATAATTAATTTGGAGGTTTTGGTATTTCCCATTAGTGTATTTATCCTTATCTATGATTCTAGATGGATTGGTTGGTTGAGATATAGATTGATTTGCATTTTGGGTATTCAAAGAGTTGAAATTCTTGTTGTAGGATAAAGATGTTGAATTGGATAATGATTTGGGATGATGTAATAATTGTTTTTTGATATTGGAGGTTGATGATTGATGATTGATGATTGATGATTGAAGCCTTGGATGGTTGTGATTGGATGATTTGTGATGATAGACTACTTTGGCCTAAGAATGAATTGTTATGGTGATATGTGTGATGAAGAGGGAATGATGGTTTGAAGATTCAATTGCATGTGTTGGATGAGATCTTATTTTTAGGAATAGGGGCTAAATATTAATTCACTACTTTGAATCACTAACAAAATGATCATATACTTATTCAACATTCCTTACAATTAATTTGACATACTCCTCCGTTCCTAAATATAAGATATATTTACCTAATTTGGTTTGATAAAGGATCACTACAAAAAAAATGAGGATTTGAAGTGGTTTGAACCGCCACAAATGAGTTAGTGGTGGTTTCTCCATTCGCTACTAAAAAAGCCATGGCAAATTATTTGCGGCGGTTTTATGTAATTGCTAGCACATTGTTCAAATATGCTAATATATCAGTAGCGTTGAATATAACCCACAACAAAATGTGAGGGGCCAAATTTCAAATCGAGTGAAAATTTGTAGCGGGTCACAACCACTACTAAAACCCCGAGAAATGAAAATTTCAAATTCCATGATAGTAAGGATTAGAAACCGTAGATCAAAATGCTACAAAGTGACTTAATTTTAGCAGTTTATAACTGTAACTAATGGAAGGGGAAATGGGAATTTTGAATTTCGAAAACAATTAGTGGCGGATGGAGACCGTGATATCAACTACTACAAATTCATGAATTAGTAGCGGTTTATGAATTGCTACTAACATTGGATAAGTAAAATATTATAATCAAAACACAGTAATATTATTTTAAACTTTGTTTTAAAATTTATGTAATTGATAATTTGTTTTACATATTGAAATTATTTTTTCTTTTATCTTTTGATTTTTATTAATAGGGATAAGGCTCATATTTGCCTTGGAAGTTTTAGTCAAGGATTAACGAATGTCCAAAAGTTTTTTTGGGATCAATTTTTCCTCGGAAGTATTGAAAATGTATCAATTTTTCCCCATTTGTTAATAAGGTTAATTTTGACTATTAATTGACCTAATTTTGCGGAGTTGGCTGTGACACATAGGATATAATGCCACCTATTATTTCACACATATTATGCCTTGTCTCCATCATTTCTTTCCTTCAACACTTCTCCTCCTCCACTATTCATCTAATCTCTTAAACCATTCCAAAAAACCATTTGAAGTGGGAAAATCCGAAAATCAAAATCACACATTCACGCATACACACATATAAGTACATATCTCGATGTCTCATATCTTCCTTCTTCTTCTTTGTCACCTGCTCCGGCAGCCAACGCGAGTAGCCGCTGTAAATGCCCAGAGCCGATGGAAGAGGACAATTTGTTGAAGAAAGGCTTGTTGGGATTGAAAGGACCTATGTTTCTCTCTCTCATCAGTTTCAATACTCATCGTTGCGGAGAGTGGGGGTTCAATGCGACCGGATCTGGAAGTACATCAATTTCTTTGATTTTGGGTTTTCAATTATTCGCTTAATATGATTGTTTTCTTTTTTTTAAAAAAATTGGTCGATGACTTTGATAGTGGCTCCGAGTTCCAAAGGAGTGTGTATTGGTATTGGAAGATGATGGATGACTTTGATAATTTTCTTTAAGTTATTTGACTTGTGGATCATTTCCTTCTCATCGTTTCCTGGCTATTTGATGTAGAACGGGGCTATTCCCATCACTGTTGCTCAGAGACATTGCTTCCCATCACTAATGGAAGATGATGGATGACTTTGATAAGTTTCTCCAAGTTCCAATTCGACTTGTGGATCATTTCCTTCTCATCGTTTCTTGGCTATTTGATGTAGAATGGGGCGATTCCCATCACTATTGCCCAGAGACACTGCTTGCTTTGGATTGGTTCATCCTCATTTGTGTAATTTAATGGAAACGAATTTTCATTTTTTCAGAGATCAAATAAATAGTGGAGTGGGAGAAGGGTTGAATGGAAGAGATGAGAGAGACGAGGGATAAGAGAGAAGTGTGAAAATGACATGGCATTATATCCTGTGTAATAGCCAAGTAAGCAAAATTAAGTCAACTAACAGTCAAAATTAATCTTATTAACTGATGGGGTGAAATTGGTACATTTTGAATACTTTCAGGGCAAAATTATATTGATCCCCAAAAAAACTTCCGGACACCCCGTAATCCTTGGTTAAAACTTCAGGGGCAAATGTTACCCTTATCCCTTTATTAATATGTAATTAATTCAGTAAAATGAAATAGTAAATTTGATGCGCCTCTTAGACAATAATATATGGCTCATCATCTTCTACTTCCCCCTTGTGAATGAGCCTCAAGAAATTAACAGATGCGATGCCCAAGCTATCAACAGTAATGCCTCAAGAAGTTTTGGTATTTGACCACGAACAAGCTTGCATAATATGAGATTCCTTCAAATTGCATGTTCGTATCACGAGCTGGCATAACTCTTAGTCCTGAATGTGCCATATACTCTGGAGTTTTGGGTGAGAGAATCTTCATTCGATGCAACGATACAAAACTTGAACCCATTGACGTTGTATGCCGTATATCTCCTGACATTGTTGAAAGGACCAATTGCTAGATTTGTCAAATCAGGCGGATGGGTATTGTGATCGTTGAGTCTCCTTCATGCAAACGAACTTGGAAAATTCTTGATGGACCTTTTAATCCAACTCACTAGATGTTATTGTGCGGCTTCCTAGTAGATGTTTAACATTACACCAGAACTCCCTAAAAATCAAAATAACAGATAAGAAGATATTGTTGTGTGTAAATAAAATGATACGATATATGGTGTTAAATTTCTCATTGATGAATGTAGCGGTCAACTTGGGGATAATTTGTTAGGACATCTTTGCACTTACAAACTCTTAGTAGGAATGAGCTTATAATACTGACTTCCTCCAAATAGCTTTATGACAGGAGGAAATAATGTGATCGACGATGACTAAAAATTGGTGGGACTACCATTGACACATGGAGGATGATTAAATGAAGTCTCAATGTCATCAAAACACTCTGGATTGCTAAGCTCCCGGGTTAGTGGCACGCTTGGACCGGTTGCATGGCCAAGTTTAGTTCTGAGTTGGCCCGACCAAGTTGGGTCGATTTAGATTACCATGCTCATATGTATCATTTAAAATTTATGGCATTTTCTATAATAGTAAATAATTTATGGGTGGGTTACTTAATTTATAAATAAAGTATTTTATTTTATAACATAAACTCAATGAAAATAAAATTTTAAAGATATCTTATATTAGAGACATGAGAAGTAAGTCTCTATGATATGGTAAAGGTGCAAATTTAGCAATAAAGGTTTTGCTCCATACGCCTAACATAATAATCACTACAAAAAACAATGAATTTCCAACGGAAAAAATTCCGTCGGTAATTTCTGACGGATTTGCGACAGAAATTCCGTCGGAAAATTTACCGACGGAATTTCCGTCAGTAATTTAATTAATTATATGATTTTATTTATAAATTATTATTTTAATTTAAATTAAATAATAAAATATTATTACCGACGGAAATTTCCGGCGGAATTTCCGTCGGTAATTTAATTAATTATTTTATTTTATTTATAAATTATTATTTTACTTTATAAATAATATAATAAAATATTATTATCGACGGAAAATTTTCTGTCGGTAACTTTAATTATTTATTATTTTAAATTGTTATTTTAATTTATAAATAAAAAATAAAAAATATTATATTAATTTATTTTTAAAAATATTTTATAAATAAATAAAATATATTTAATAAAAATTAATATATATACACGTATATAGATATATATTTATTACCAAATTTAATTTTTAATTTGTTATTAAACAATATTTTATTTTTTAATAAATAATTAAATATTAGTAATAAAAACGAAAAATAATTATAATTTAATAATATATGTAATAAAATAATTATTTAAAAATGTCATAAAATAAAATGAAAAATAATTATAATTTAATAATATAAAATGAAAATACTTAATATAATGGATTGTATATGAATAAAAAAATTATTTATAAAAAATAATAGAATTATTAATATGTAAATTATATATTAATAATTATAAAATATTTCATAATATATTAAGATTAAATATAATTATAATAATGGGAGTTTAAATATTGTAAATATAATAGTTTACAAATAATTTCACAAGGTGTTCGTAGCTCAACTGGTTAAGGCATCAGGCACGCCCCAACAAGTTGCGGGTTCGAATATCTCCAACGACAAAATTGAAGGCAATTTGTGGGAGCGACACGTGGAGGCACGAGAGAGCGACACGTGGCGGATTAAATTTTTTAAATATTTAAAAAAATTACCGACGGAAATAATATTTTAATATATTATTTATAAATTAAAAAATAATTTATTTATAAAATAATATTATTAAATTCCCGACGGAATTTTTTTTCTGTCGGTAAATTGATTTACGACGGTGGAATTTCCGAGGGAAAAAATTCCGTCGGAAATTTCGCCGGAAAAATTTTTCCGACGAAATTCTGCCAGAAATCTATCGGAAAAGTCGATTTTCCGACGGAATTCCGTCGCTAAATTCCGTCAGAAAATCATTGTTTTTTTGTAGTGTAATGTATTTATCGGATGCAAAAATAAATATAAAATTTTAAAAAACATAGTAAAAAATAGCAATATCGTCAACTAAGACATAACTTTCATTTCCTTATATAAATGAAAATAACGGAAGTTTGTGGGTCCATAGATATAAAGCAACAGAATTTTTGCCTTAGCTGTTGGCATTATTATTTTTGCTTTGTTTTTAAAAAAATTATGTTTATTTTTACGCCAAATAAAACATTATTATATTGAGTGCACTTGAATGCACACGTTACACATCTAATGCTAGTAACTCATGAATGATGATGATGATATCATTATAATTGTTTGTGTAATTAAAGGCAATATATGTGTGCACATATTTATTCTCCACTTAATGCCTTCATACAAAGATATTTATTCTCCACTTAATGCCTTCATACAAAGTCAACTTTTAAGTGATAAAAGTTGGAACTTTTTTAAATGAGCGGTGAATAAGAAAACGAGCAAAATTTTTTTTTTTAATCAACATCTGAAGATCAAAAGAATTTGATGCTTATGCACCTCTTCATCTAGCTTTGATCTTGCGCCTGTCTAAATTTATTTTGGTTCCTTTAATGATATTCTTCTTGTTCGCAATTACAAGTGGTATTGTCTTGAAATCCCTCCTATGTTGGAAGTGACGCACCCTGATTCCAACTTAACACCTTTAAAAAAAGCATCACTATGATATTCAAAATCAAGTTTAATTTTCTTTTATAAATATAGTAAACGAAAATTAATAAGAGTTCCCATGTAAAGAACCAAATTGAGGTTATGTCACACAAAATCTCCTAATTAATTTAAGGTCTTAGGTACTTGAATTAAATTATGTTTGAAAATAAAATTACCATTTTACCCACCCTTTCACACCCTCTCCCAGTCAATCCCTCCCCCTTTCCCAGTCAATTCGTCCCTCCATGCCTCCCTCCACCGACCACTGCTATGGATCAAGCCATTCCATGCAGAACCCACCTGGGCGAAGAAACACATAATGTAGAGAACTTTATAATAAGTCTCATTAAAATAAATCCATGACACACTCTTTCACAAGAAAGATAGAGAAGAAGGAAGATTTCACCCAGAAAACCAAAACAAAAATGAAAAGAACAAAAAAATTCCAGAAAGTTCAAACAAAAAAGTAAATCCGAATCTCAGTCCTCAGATCCTACCTTCTCTGGGCTTGTTTGGCTGGACTTATTCCAGCCAAATAAGGACTTATTTTCAGAAAAGTTGTTTTGAGTATGTTTGTCTGGACTTATAAAAATAAGTAACTTATAACTTATAAGTCAAAATAAGTCTAAGTTCTTTTTTTCAACTTATGACTTAAGTTATGACTTATGACTTATAAGTCACTTACGGAGGTGGACCCCACAATTCTGACTTATTTTACACATCCAATCACAACTAACCTAAACATAAATCACTTTTCCAAAAGTCCATCCAAACATACATCTCATTATACAATATGACTTATGACTTATAAGTTATATTTTTAACAGCAAATCCAAACATAAATCTCATTACACAATCTGACTTATTTTAAGTTTGACTTATATATAAGTCACTTTTCCAGAAGTCCATCCAAACACACCCTCTATGTCGCTCAAAACCCAAGAATTTCCAACGATTTTTTCTTCCAAAAATCTTCTCACAGTAAATTCCCTTCTTCTCCTTCTCTCTCTACAAATAACTATCAATAAATTTCATAAGAAAATAACCATCGTCGATGGCATCTACATGTACATGGCGGCCACGAAGGAGATGACGGAGGTTGTTTGGTGGGTTGGAAAGAGTGATGTCAACCAGAAAGATTATCATGAACTAAAGCATCAGCTCTAATAAACAATAATCATCCTTTCCACCATGTATTTATTTTGCGTCGTCATGTCTCAGATTATCAGAATACCCTACTATATAATTAGGAACATATATAGATACACCACAATATCATACTACAATCACATCGCTGGCAAACCCAAACATAAAATTCCGACATTTGTTAACCAACTCAGAAAAAAATCACAAAGTGTCGCGGAAAAACAGCACATCAGGGAAAGCGAAGGCTAGTGGAATAAAGTGAGTTTTAATTTAAACAAACATTTTCTGAAAATAGAGAGAAAATCCAAATCCAGGAGAGGACGAGATCAACCACAGTTCATACTTTGACGGTATGGTCAGGAAGAAAACGTTGAGGAGAGAGAAAGGGTGGGGTTGACTGGGAAAGGGTTCAAGAGGATAGGTAAAATAGTTATTTGATTTTTCAAGATAATTAAACCCAAGTTCGTAACCACCTTAAATTAATCAGGGGATTTTGTGGGACCTATCCTCAATTAAATTCCTTACTTGGGCCTCTTATTAAATTTTTTCTAATAATAAATTAGTTATTTTTTGTTAACTTTTGATTTTAGTATTAAAATAAAAAGAAAATAATCTTTAATCAAAATATACATAAATATTTATCAAACACTAGAGAATGTCATAATTTCAGTATAAATAATATAGGAAGTTAAATACTAATTACATTAGCATTAATTTCAATAAGGTGTTGAGTCTGAGTTCGTGTGAATGTAGTAAACGTTCTTGGGAGAACATTTACTTGCATTTGGGTTCCGTAAAAATTGAATATGACCCAATCAAAATACCGTATAATAAGAATGATGTTTTAAAAAAGGTATATTCCACAAATAAATGGAATATTTACGTATGAACGTCTCATAATCCATTAAGACAAAGTTATGACTTACGATCAGTGGATTGACCAAGGGGCTATTCATTTTTTTTTGTAAGTCTGACCGTTTAATACTATGTTTTAAAAAACTAAGGTATTATTGACTTTCGAGAGATTTCTTATTAAATATAAACAAAGTTATTGCTATGTGCTAGAAACACCAATTTTAATTCCAGTGTCGTTGTACATGATTCTTTTATCTTTTCAAGTTAACGTTGAGTAAAAATAAATCAACGATCATATTTGAGTATATAATGGTGAAGAAGGAATCGGTTCTTGTACAAGAAGAAAACAAAAGAGAGAAAAGCTTCTTTTGCTTTTTAAAATTCATTTCACACGACTGTGTATGTTTATATATAGGAGAGATTTTTCTTTGTTTCTCTAAACCCTATCTCCAAATCATAGGCACCAACCATAGCAAGTACCTAATCATACTCTGTGATCAGTGTTGGGTTCTAGTCTGTATGAATGTAAGAAAAACATCTTAAGGAGAGCTACTTTGTTGACTCCCGATGATACATAAATCTCACTCAAGGGAAACCATACAAAACAAAGGCAAGGAGCAGAAGAATGTTTTCCTGTCGATCAGCATGGAGTGTTGGGGTTTTGGGAGCAGGATATATATATTCAAGGCTAAGAGGGAACCTTAATTCTAGTGAAGAAGAGCTATGGAATAAGCAAGTTCAGCAAGAGCTTATGATGCATGTGATTGATGGCAAGGAATGCAAGGAAACTTTCCAAGACTTCCCATATTACTTAAGGTCATACTCCTTTTGTCTTTTCGAAAGACTTATTAAATAAATTTAGAGGTTAATAGAACTTTTGGTCCTTGAACTTCCACTTAATTTTGGTTTTTGTCCCTAAACTTTGAAATCGGTGGTTTTGATCCTTGAACTTTTGGTCAATTTTAGTCTTGGTCCCTTAACTTTAATTTTTTTTGTTTTGATCTATGAATTCTGTGCCATTTATAACCATTGATCCTTGCTATTTCAAGTTTTTTTAAAGTTTAAGGACCAAAACCAAAATTGACTAAAAGTTCAGGGACCAAAACCAAAATTGACTGAAAGTTTAAGGATCAAAACTACCGATTTTAAAGTTCAGGGACCAAGACCGAAATTGACCAAAAGTTCAAGAACCAAAATCACCAATTTCAAAGTTTATGGACCAAAATCAAAATTGAGTGAAAGTTCAAAAACCTAAAGTTGTATTAACCCTAAATTTAATTAGATTAGATTAAAGAAGTATGTTAATTTAGTAAATATGACATGATTTTCTTAAAACATCCTAATAGTCTTTCTTAATTCACTTTCTCACTCTCTTTCCATTTGATTATTGCTAAGAAGTATAAAAAAGAGTTATTTAAGAAAAATTAATAGATATGGAAAATATATCTTTCATTTAGGATCATAATCAACTCCCATATTTGGTCCTGCATTAGGGATAGGATAAGTATGAATTAAGTCTATATAGTTTAGTTCAAGGTACACCCAACACCGTGAATTTTTTTTTGCCCAAAAAATGCCCATTTAGTTAACAAAATGGGTCAAAAGTGCCTATACCGTTAATATACACTAACTGCGTTAAGTCTTTTAACATTAAGAAAAATAAAAAGGTGTAAAAATACTCATGAAGTTTGGTCCGAAGTGCACCCAACAGTGCGATCTCTTTTTTGGCCTTAAAGTGCCCACATAGTTACCAAAATAGTTCCCTCAGTGCTTATGCCGTTACTTTACATAAGTTAGGTAGAAAAAATACACAAGAGGGGTGAATTTGGTATTTCAATAAAATATTTTTCAAAAATTTAAGTTCAAAATCAATTTTTAAAAAACGATAAGAAAAAAAAAACAGAGTATTGAAATTTTAGGCAAATGCTTACAGATTAAATAGAGTATATGATAAACACTTAAGCTCACAGAAATTTAGAGAAACAGAGTATGAAGATTCGAAGTCCTAGGCAAATACTTGTAGCTCAAAATTTTCTTTATAATTTCATGTTTCAATATTCTTTTATCAATGGATATATATAGGCCATTGAGAATGTATACGAACGTTATGCAAAATTTGCCTAAGATTTCAATATTATATATATAAGCCTCTGTGAATTTTGTGTTTCAATAAAATAATTTTCAAAACTGTAAGTTTTTTTTTCTTCAGTCCAAAAAAGAAACTTACAGTTTTGAAAAATATTTTATTGAAATACAAAATTCACAATCCCTGTTAAGTATTTGTCCTACCAAACATATGTAAAATAATGATATAGGTACTGAATGAACCATTTTAGTAACTACGTAGGCATTTTTAAGGAAAAAAAAAGAAACTTCGCAGTGTTAGATACACTTTAGATCAAACTTCATGGGTATTTTTTCACCTTTTATTTTTCATAATGTTGAAAAACTTAACGCCGTTAGTGTATATTGAGATCATAGGCATTTTTAACCCATTTTAGTAACTACATTGGCTCTTTTAGGCCAAAAAGATTCATGACGTTAGATGCACCTTTTTTTTTTTGACCTGAATACGTTAGATGCACATTGAACCAAACAATATGAACATTTTTGTGACTTCACCAAAAAAAAAAAAAAAAAACAGAGATATTGTCACCACCCTTATTATAACATGAGCCAAAGCAGAGCAACCTGATGACATAATGCTTGTTTCACTTCATTGAACAGTGAAAGAAGTCGGGATTTATTGATTAGTGCTGCACTTGTTCATCTAAAACAATTTCATCACTTTTCTAGAGACTTCCAGAACCTTCCACCGGCGATTCTACTTTCCGGATCTGGAGGTGCGTTATGCATATGGTGTCTGCAGTGGTTCATAGTACTGCCTACATACATGCACATAATTGACTTTTTTTTTTTTTTTTTTGAGAGATTGAGGAAACTAAATTAGACACTTAATTATAACATATTTTGTGTATTATTAGATTATATGATAGTTTATAAGTCAAATAAACTAAACTAGTTTATAAAAAAATTAAAACAAATGAATTTATAAGTAACTTATTTAATTTTTTTATAATTTTACAAAAAATCAACTAGGTCTTATATTTAGGAATAGAAGAATATAAGGTATCTTCTTAAAAATGGACAATCTTTATTGTTGGTTTTTAATTCAATTATTATTTATTTCCAAGTATGGACGAAGTGGAAAGTATTTTCATTTTCAAACCAAGTTAATAATTTAAATATCTCTCCTTCATTCTATGAAGTGATTAAAAATGGAGGTGGCTTATATAATAGGGACAGAAGGAAAAATATGATTGTTTGGGTTTTTTTTTTTTGTATGTTTGACTCATATTAGCTTTCTCTGCAAATGTTGAAGAACTTTACATGCAAACAATCGTCAAGGCTTTAGCGCATCACTTCGAATCAAAGTTACTGCTACTAGATATTGTTGACTTCTCTTTGAAGGTGATTTACTTTCACATTTTAAATTAATTTGTTTAAGCTGTATTAGCACATTTTTGTGCTTGACCTATTTCAATATTTATTTATAGATAAAAAGGAAATTTGGATGTGCAAGAAAAGAATCAGTAAGTTCCTCTCCTCTGCATTTTCTGTGCTATTTCTTGCCATTATTTGACTAGAATTTAAGTCCATTTTGTTCTTTTAAATATGGATTAACAAAAAAAGAACCACTTTTAAGTTGGTTTATCATGTAATCTTTTGTTGTTAATCATTTGCTTCCAAGGGATTGGCCAGTTTATTTGGTTCCTTTTCGACCAGAGAAACTAAAGGTAAGGAAGGAAGAATAAGCATTCTCCACAGTCCCTATAAATGCTATGATATTTCTTAGTAAATACTTTCATTTTTAGAAGGAATTTAATGTAATGTATATTCAATATATTTAATACTCTACTTTGTCCTAAATGTAGGTGATAAATAGCCAATTTATAAAAATTTGAAAAATTAGTATAGTTAGCTATTTGTGGTATGCGGTGGTTTTAATAAAATAGTTTAATCACTTGCATTGCAACTACCTTCATTTATGAAAATTTCTTTTAGCATGTACAATCAATAAGAATGTTTGAGAAAAAATATTACTCTCCATCTAGTCAACTTTTTCCCATATGCCTATTTGAGGAGTTGATCTTGATCATAAAATAAAACTTATTTCTAACTTTTGTCAACTTCTTCTCATACCCCTATTGATATACTCTTAACAATAATCATGTTAGAGAAGGGTGCTAATAAGATAAAATGGTTAAGGTGTTTCAGAAAAAAAAAACACATCATACTAACTAACTTCACTAATATAATTAATATAATCAAATTAGGTAAATATGTCTATAATTTGGACATAAGGGAGTACATTTGTAATTTGTTAGACCAAGGCAATAGGTAGTTACATTTAGAACAAAAGCAAAACACTCAACTAACCCTTATGGGTTGGATTAGAGTAAGACTTGTTCAACTATATATATAAACATCTATATAATTGGTATTTAGTAGTGATATAGTATTTCAACATGAATATAAATAAAACTTTAATGTTTTCATTTGCTTATTACATTGAATCTCCATTCCCAGATCCCGTAAAGAACAAAAGTGACATGTGCATTGATGAAGAAATCCTTATGCAGTTGCTTTATAAGGTGATGCAATAATGGCTTTTCTTTCTCCAACTCTTAATTTGTTCTTTATTTGAAAACTACCATAATTTCAAGGCTTTCCATAAAACGCACATAACAAAGAAAGATAAATATTAATTCTTGCAGGTCTTGGTTTCTCTCTCAGAAAAAAGTTCGATCATATTGTACATCAGGGATGCTGACAAGATTTTCCTACAATCAGATCGACTATATAATTTGTTCCATGGAATATTGGAGAAACTTTCAGGGCCCATTTTGATACTTGGTTCCCAAGTAATTGATGTTGAAGATGAATTGCTAGGAAATTGGTGGTTACCAAGTTATGTTCCAGAAGCTGATGCAAAAGCTAATGAAAGGCTTACTGCATTATTCCCTTATAATATAAAGATCAAACCTCCTAAATATGAGAATAATCTTCAACGCTGGACAAACCAACTAAAGAAGGACAAGAGAAATATTCAATCTCAAGATAACAGAAACCATATTGCTAAATTACTTGCAGAAATTGATGTTGATTGTAAAGACTTGAATTCAATCAGCCACAAGGATACGGAGATACTCAGCAAAAATATAGAATTTATTGTGGAATCTGCAGTATCTTACTACTTAATGAATACCAAGGAACCGGAATATCATAATGGAAAGCTTGTAATATCATCTGAAAGGTATGAATTTGGTCCAACTATTTTTCACTATTATTTTACTTAAAAATCATTGGGAAAATTTGGGAAAAGTTCGTTGGGAAAAAAATTTTGGTAATAAGGACCTCAACCAAAGTACTGATACTTTGTATAAATTTGTAGAGTACCAGTATTCCATGTGTATAAATTTTATCAGGTATTCTGACTAGTAAAATTTTCAATCGGGAACTTTTCCCCACTCTTTCTTAAAATTATTTCAGTAACTGATCTTGGGAATTTACAGTTTGTGCCATGGTTTGAATCTATTCCGCAAAAGCAATAGTGCGAAGGATACTCTGAAGCCAGAAACTGATGAAAAGCAAGTATGTTTACATCCACAAATGAGTGAGATTACCGAGCTTGTGGAGAATGCAACACAGAAAAACAAAGAAGTGTTTTAAGTAATATTTGTCATTATTTAGTTTTACCTCAACTTCATTTTTGTGTTGGCAGGAAGTTTCTCCAGACAATCGACATGAAGAGAGCATAAGGTCAGAGCTTATCCCTGCAAAAGAGATAGGAGTTACATTCTCAGATATTGGTGCATTAGAGGACGTTAAAGAATCACTCCAAGAGCTAATCATGCTTCCACTTAGAAGACCAGAACTCTTTAAAACTGGACTTCTTAAGCCTTTTCGAGGTATATTGCTTTTTGGACCTCCGGGAACTGGAAAAACAATGCTTGCAAAGGCAATTGCAAGTGAAGCAGCAGCAAGTTTCATCAATGTCTCAATGTCTACCATCAGATCAAAGTGGAATGGAGAAGATGAGAAGCATGTCCGAGCTCTGTTCACACTGGCTGCAAAGGTTTCTCCGACCATTATTTTTATTGATGAGGTTGACAGCTTGCTGAGGCAAAGTTCAAAATGTGGAGAACATGAGGTTACAAGGAGGATTAAGAATGAATTCATGAGCCGTTGGGATGGTTTATTGACTAAACAACATGAGCGAATTCTTGTTCTTGCTGCAACCAATAGGCCATTTGACCTTGATGATGCAATCATAAGACGCTTTGAGCGAAGGTATATATGTCTTCATTCTTTTCTGATTCAATTTATCAATTTATTCTTAAGAACAGATGCATACATGACTCTTATTAGTAGTTAGGTACTCATAAGAAAACAGAGATTGGTTTTCATGAAACTAATTTTTTAGCCTTCAAATAATCAAAATATTTCACATAATATACAACTGACACCAGTTGAGGAGATGCACTTTTTTTACTTTCTAAATTTTACCCACTCTTCAGGTAAAATTTTTAATCTATAACAATCCCTATTTTTATCAATCTTTGATATTTGTTTGTCCAATTTGTTTCTTGCATGGATAATCAAGTCTCGGTCTTAATTTTGCATTAGTAAGCAGTAACCATTCAAAATTCTTTAGAGCATCTCTTGGAAAATTTATTTTGGCCTGACCTCCTAGTAACATCATTGAATAATTCAATTTTTATATTCACATTGTTATGGTTTTATGATTGATACCTACATTACTTTCAATGTTGAGCAGATTCTTGGTTGGTCTTCCATCAAATGAGGCTAGGGAGATTATCTTGAAAACTATATTAGCTAAAGAAAATACTGAAAACTTGGACTTCAAAGAGATTGCAGTCATGACAGAGGGATATACTGGAAGTGACCTCAAGGTTTCTTTCTTTGTTTTGGTCTTTCCCTTTTATATTGCGATTCTATTTTTGCACTTATAATCTGTGGCCACCATCTCTTGACAATTTCTTTTAAATAGAATTTGTGCACTGCCGCTGCTTATCGACCTGTTAGAGAGCTGATAAAGCAGGAGAAACTGAAGGATATGGTAATGTTACTAACCAAACTTGACAATGTTGGCTTGTTACATCTTGTTAATGTGTCCCTTATTCTGTTCATCATCTTTTAGCTGACCAGCATAAATTTTTTCTTATTTTAGGAAAGTAAAAAAGAAGCTGAAGGTCAAATCTCAAAGGCTGCTTCAAGTCCCAAAACAGATTCAAAAGAGCGAGTAATTTCCCTAAATTGTAACATCATCTCACTGTGCCTTCTCAACTTAATCAATACCATTTAACTGACTAGCATAGATTTTTTCTTCAATTTAGGGCAAGAATGAGAAAGATGTCAAAGGCCAAAGGTCACAAGCCGCCTCAAGTCCTAAAGAGGATCCAAAAGGGAAAGTAATTTCCTTGTCTTAACAACATCATCCAACTTATCACGGAAAAAAATCTCACTATGCCTTCTCACCTTGATCATTATCGTTTAGCTGACTAATATAAATTTTACCATAATTTAGGACAATAATAAGAAAGATGCCAAATCCCAAAGCTTAGAAGCTGCTTCTCGTGCTGAGGAGGACAAAGAAGTGCCAGTTATTACCTTGAGACCTATTAATATGGACGACATGATTCAGGCTAAGAAACAGGTATGGTTAACTTAAAACCATCATAATTTTCATTTCTTCATTAATTAAGGCCTATACCTTTTTTTCTTCCCCTTCTATCATTATGGGAAATTACTCTATAGAAATGGATATTTGTGTAATTTATATGGCGGCTGGTTATGGTTTCAGTGCTGATTTATAATGGTACCATTTGATCTTAACTAGTGAAGATTCAGCTAACACATTTCATTAGTAAGATGAATTTTGAAACTTACGTTTGCTTTCTCTTGCACCATTGTGCAAAAATACTTGCAAAAGATTAAGATTTAAACTCGTAGCCTAATCTAACTTAATTATTATAGAAATCTGAGATAGCTACATGGGATCAGAAAGTTCTTGAATAGCCTTTCTCCATTGTCTTTGAGAAAACTTACCCATTTATCAATGGGGCACATATAGAAGAATCTTATTAAATCTTCTCTTTTAACACAGGTTCCTGCAAGTTTTGATGCTCATGGATCAATTATGTATGAGCTAAAGCAATGGAATGAGCTGTATGGAGAACGAATTTCACTGTAGAAGTGACCCTAGTTAGAAGTATTTGAGTTGGAGCAACTTTTATTAGGAGAATAATTTGCGGCAGAAATAAAACCTAGTTAAATGGATTTCAGTTAATATCCTTGTTTTAAATCATCGGAGGTACCTTTATGGAGAAAAACTATTGTCATTTTGAGCCTATTATGCTTGGAAGGCCGTTCCAAGACACTATGGGTGTGTTTGGATGGACTTATGAAAAAGTGACATATATATAAGTCAAACTGAAAATAAGTCAAAATGAAAATAAGTCAGATTATATAATGACTTTTTATGTTTGGATGGGCTGTTAAAAAATGACTTATAAGTCAATTGAACTTTTAAACATGTTTGGATGGACTTCTTGAAAAGTAAGGTTAAGATGAAAATGACTAAAAAGGACATGAACTTTAGAGAATAATAGAATTAAATTAAATTATCCATTAGATCTTTGAATTATGATGATTTTGAGTGAAAAATTAAAATTATCTGAAAAAAATAAAATGTAAATTTTATTATAATTATTTGCAAATAAAATAAAATGGAAATTTAATTAAAATTATTTGCAAACATACTAATTGAATCATTTTCTACATAATATATTATATATATAATTAATTGAATTTTATTGAATGAAGAAGAAGAGGGAAGGCAGCAACGTGGGAAAAAAAAAAGAAAATAAAAAAAGAAGAAGAAGAGGAGGGATCACCTGATGGAATAAAAAATGAAATGGAATAGCTTAAAAAAATATTAATTCGTGGGCCCTACATATTCAATTGATCACCTGATTCACCTCTTGGATGGCGTGAACTTTGCTCTTTTTCATGGGTCCCACCGTTGCAACAGTAATAAGTTCTTTTGGACCCAAAATAAGTTCATCTAATCAACTTATCCAAATAAGTCATTTTTTGGTCATAAATCCTTATTTTGGGTAGCTCAGCCAAATAACATTCATAATGCCTTTTTTTATTATAAGTCATTTTTCCCAAAAATAAGTCCTTATTTGGACATAAGTAGCCCAACCAAACACACCCTATGACTATTTAAGATTGATGACGGTAAATGAAAACTAAGATTGAAAACTAAGATTGAAAACTAAGCTTGAGTTATCTTTCGGTCGTTTATTCATGTGAGCGTTTAGACACATTTAATAGCTTGATCTTGTTGCAATTCAGAGGAGAAAGTGTAGCCCAAAAAATTAATTTAAAATCCTTGTTGCCATTCCAAATACTTTGGTGTTGCTTCCTTCTTGCTAGAGTCCAGAGGTAATCCCTTAGCGTAACCCAAAGCATTTGTTGATTTCTTTTTAGGTACAAATGTCTTCTTACTAAAGTCTAGAAGTAATGTTGATTGGAGAATTGTTATGCACTAAATGTCAACTCCACTCTCAATGATTATTCAAACCTTGATTTACCATACCCTTTTTTGCCAACAATTTACCATACTGTAAAGACTAACCAATGTCGGTAACTTCTGCAAAAGAGGAAACTCCTGCACAATAGGAAATTTTTTATTAGCAAAACTGAATTGATTGATTGGGCCTAGTGGATTGGCCTTTAACTTTTCTAATTGGTAAAATCGATTAGAATAGGAAATTGCCTATTTTGATCTGATTGGTTGATTGGGTTTACCTAAAATATTTTCTATTTGTTATTTTCGATTAGAATAGGTAACCTTAGGCCTAATTGAGGTTAAAAAAAATTCCAAATTGATTATTTTAATTACTACTATCTATTTTGATTAGATTTTTTGAGATTTAGTGATTGAGTCTTTCCCATGTCTTTCCTATTTGGTAATCCTAGTCAGAATAGGCAACCAGAGGCCAATTTAGAAGGTTTTAAAGTTGCTTCTTAGGCCATATAGTGGGGGATCCGATTTTCACACATTCATTCACCTATTCTCTCTCCATCTCATAATTCTTTATCGGTACTTCATGGAGCTCGAGTTACAGATCATCTTGGGCGATTTCTCCTCTTCTATGAATAACTAATTTGACTAGATGCTCTCTTGGACCATGGGATGATGTGAAGCAAGTAAATATTCCACTCTAGGGGAGTTATTCTTAGTTTCAATTATGTAGCCATAGATTTCCATATGTGCCTTTGAATATTTGTTCTTCTTATGTTCAGACTTCTTTTGTGTTTGAGACTATAGGCTATGAAATGTTGAATTTCAACTTTGTATTTTTATTGTATCTAGTTTACACTACTACAAAAAGTACTTTTAACGTCACAAATTTTGGGGGTTTCCACGTCACTTTTCCAGGGGACATTGAATCAAGTGACATGGAAAATGGACTTTTAACGTCACATAAACAAGTGACGTAGAAAGTCAGAGAAACAACGTCACACAAAATATTATGTGTGACGTTGTAAGTTGCTCGGAGAAACCACGTCACACATAATATTATGTGTGACATGGTTTCTTTTTTTTTTTTTAAAAAAAACGTTTTTAATTTTTCTATTCCCTGTTGATATTCAGCAATTTGAGAACAAAAACCAATAGCAAACCAATTTACAAGACTTATAAAACATTTTGGCAAGTATGCAATATTTGCAGCAACTACAACGTAACAGCATTTGCAAACCAATTTACAATTGAACATTAAACATTCTATGGCAGACCAATTTACAAGACTTACAAAACCATTAAATATTCTATGGAATTTTTTGCAATTTACAATTGAGAAAAAAAAGGCAACAGATTTAATTATCAGGAAAAAAAAGGAAAAGAAGGAACCTGGATGAAGTGAAACTGCGAACGGAGGCACGATTGAAATTGCTGAACCCGATAAGAGGAAAACAGAGCTGAAAAAAAACTTTGAACAAGTAAAAAAAAACAACCCGATATTACCAGAAAAAAAAAGAATAAAGAAAAAAAAACGCACCTTGCAGCTGTGGGCGCTGGGGGGGTGGGGGGAGCTGGGGGTGGGGGGTGTGGGCGCTTGGGGGGCTGGGGAGGAGCTGAGGGCGCTGGGGGTGGGGGGAGCTGAGGGCGCTGGGGTGGGGGAGCTGAGGGTTTTTGTTTTGGGGGGGAGCACGAAATGAATAAATGGGGGGTGGGAAATGTATAAAAAAGGCAGGGGAGTTTTCCACGTCACACCAAAAAATTTTGGTGTGACGTGGAAAACTACTTTCAACGTCACACCAAATTTTGGTGTGATGTTGAAAGTGTTGGAAATGAAATAAATTTTGGGGGGGGGGGGGCGGGAAATGAAAAAAAAAGGCATGGGAGTTTTCCACGTCACACCAAAATTTTGGTGTGACGTGGAAAACTACTTACGACGTCACACCAAAATTTGGTGTGACGTTGAAAGTATTGGGGGAAGTTTTCCACGTCACACCAAAATTTTGGTGTGACATGAAAAACCACTTTCAACGTCACACCAAATTTTGGTGTGACGTTGAAAGTATTGGGAGGGGCGGGAAATGAAAAAAAAAAGGAGGGGAAGTTTTCCACGTCACACCAAAATTTTGGTGTGACATGAAAAACCACTTTCAACGTCACACCAAATTTTCGTGTGACGTTGAATGTATTGGGAGGGGCGGGAAATTTAAAAAAAAGGAGGGGAAGTTTTCCACGTCACACCAAAATTTTGGTGTGACGTGGAAAACCACTTTCAACGTCACACCAAATTTTGGTGTGACGTTGAAAGTATGGGAAATGAATAAAAAAAGGAGGGGAAGTTTTCCACGTCACACCATAATTTTAGTGTGACGTGGAAAACCACTTTCAACGTCACACCAAAATTTTGGTGTGACGTGAAAAGTTTCAACATCACACTTAATTTTAAGTGTGACGTTGTTTCTTTCTTATGTGTTTTCAATGTCACATTTTTAAATAAGTGATGTTAATATCTTTTCAATTAACATTATCTTTATGAGTACTTGTTAATTTTATTGCCTATTATTGTGTGTGGTGATTTAGTCCATTTAACTTGTCTTGATTTTGTCGTTTGGATGATTTATTTGCTTTGAGCATGATGACGTTGAGTTTCTTTTTTAAGTAGTTAAGTAATTCCATCAATTAATCTCACATAAAGAAACCATACTATTGTTTCAATATAATTACATGAGCGTAATTAGATAAAGTTCTACAAGTATGAGGGCTTGATTATAAGCTAATATGAATTAGTTACTGGATCTGAAGCATGTTGAGTAATTTAGATGGGACCTAAGTTATTCTACACTACAAAAAAACAAATTTCTGATAGAATTTACCAATGGAATTCCGTCGAAAAAATTTTTCTTGCGGAATTCCCGTCGGAAATTCCTCCGTTGGAAATCCATTTACCGACGGAATTTTTTTTCCGTCGGTAATTACCGTTGGAATTCTGTGGTAATTTAATTATATTATTTTATAAATAAATTATTTTTTAATTTATAAATAATATATTAAAATATTATTACTGACGGTATTTCCGTCGGAAATTTTTTTAAATTTTTAAAAAATTTAAGCCGCCACGTGTCGCTCTCTCGTGCCGCCACGTGTCCCTGCCACTAATTGCCTTTAATTTCGTCATTGGAGAGATTCAAACCCACAACCTGTTGGGGCGTGTCTGATGCCTTAACCAGTTTAGCTAAGAACACCTTGTGAAATTATTTGCAAACTTTAATATTTATAATATTTAAACTCCCATTATTATAATTATATTTAATCTTAATATATTATGAACTATTTTATAATTATTAATATATAATTTGTATATTAATAATTCTATTATTTTTTATAAATAATTTTTATATTCATATACAATCCATTATATTTAGTATTTTCATTTTACATTATTAAATTATAATTATTTTTTATTTTATTTTATGACATTTTTAAATAATTATTTTATTATGTATATTATTAAATTATAATTATTTTTCGTTTTTATTACTAATATTTAATTATTTATTAAAAAATTAAATATTATTTAATAACAAATTAAAATTAAATTTGGTAATAAATTTATATCTATATACGTGTATATATATTAATTTTTATTAAATATGTGTTATTTATTTATAAAATATTTTTTAAAATAAATTAATATAATATTTTTTTATATATTATTTATAAATTAAAATAAAAATTTATTTATAAAATAATATATAATTAAAGTTACCGACGGAAAATTTTCCGTCGGTAACAATATTTTATTATATTCTTTATAAATTAAAATAATAATTATAAATAAAATAAAATAATTAATTAAAATACTGAATTTCAGTCTGTAATAATATTTTAATATTTAATTTAAATTAAAATAATAATTTATAAATAAAGTAATATAATTAATTAAATTACCGACGGAAAAATTTCCGTCGGTAAATTTTCCAACAGAATTTCCGTCGAAAATTACCGACAGAATTTTTTCCATCGATAATTACTTGTTTTTTTGTAGTGCTATCTATTGGAACCTGTTTCTAGTTAATGTTAGATTATAACACATACACCTTATTATTAGCTAGTCAAGTGCAATAATTCACAACATTGGGACTTAGTCCTTACAAAAACCCCTAATGGTGCTTTGAGCAACGATTTATAATCACATAACTAGATTAAATTAATTTAACCCATATCAAGCCTATTAGTTCTCAGATTCCCTATATTCAATTACTACAAATCCAACCACCCCCTAAAATCGTTAACACAAGCCTTTACAAACATCAACCTCATATTCACTTAAAGTACTCAACTGTACTTGAGAAACATTTGTGTTCATTCAATATCCTCATTATACCATATCGTAGAGGTTCCTAAACACTTTGTATACATGATAATCCAAAACAAAGATTTCAACATATGCTATTATTGAAACAAAAACTTTAAGCTAGTTTCCATCTAACATTTCAAAACACAGCTACGACTTAACCTTGCTTGTTTGCTCAATGTTTGATCAACTAATTCTACAAGAACCTTTCCTCACATAAAATCTAAAATTACTTTTCAAATTCAATCAACTCCATGAATCAAATGCTCCATTCCAAATCATCGCGCTATCACACTCATGAATTCATATAAACGCCATTCATCCTCTCCGAAACAATATATCTTCAATTCTTTCACCTAATGCTACTTACGAAGTATAAAGATTCTCCTTTAGCATCACCAAATTATATATATACACTTTGCTTTCCATTTTCATTTTCTAAAATTTAACTACATTAAATATAAACTTAGATGAAGAACCTTCAACCCATATTTCAGTTTCATATTACTAGTTTCAATGAACATCATTCATTACTAGAAACTTTAGCCAACTTTAAGTAACATTACATTTAAATCCAGAATTCCAGATTCAACTACCCATATCTTCACATAACTAAAATCACATAATTACACATCAAATTTCTATTGTAGCCAAACTATAATCCATAACAATAAGCAAACTTAATGAAATTCAAGTCTAAACTATTCTTTTAACTTGGAACCTTAATATAACAACTTACATCTTACTTCAGCCAATTGAGATTCTCACATGGCATCAAGCATCACCCGCACTTATGCTTATAGCCCATTTCCAACCCCCAAAACTCAAATTTAACTTCAGAATTTTTCTGCAAAATTTCAAACTCCCACATACAAACAGCATACCTCATATATATCTATATATATATATATATATAAACTCTAACCCCCTTACAAAGCCCATATCATACATCAACTATTTCACTTCTTTAATCCTCTTCTAAAACTAAGAACTTCATATTTTCAACTATCAAAGCATAATTTCCGAAATCCCAACCAGCATTTACACACAATTACTAGCATCATAATCAAACCAAAACTGAACAAGAAATTTCTAATATTCCAACATTGCAACACAGAGCAGAACCGAATATATAACCCAATAACAACTCTAATACAGCCACACAAACCACCATAAGTGCACAACCAATATTCTAAAATTTGATTCCTCTCCTAGATCTACACAAAACTGAAATTAACACGAGTCTCATCCAAACAAAATTTACTTATCTTTTAACTCTGATTAAATACAGAAATTGAAGGATTCTTTGATGAACCGAAACCCCAGAGCAGTTTTAACTTCACTGAAACAAAGCCAAGAACAGAGAAGGAGTTTCAGACTCAAAATCCCAATTGTAGAGCAACAATAAATCATAAAATCACTATAAGGAACTATAATGTAATCCTAATCTTAAACTTATACCTCATCTTGCTCCAGATTAAGATAAAACTCGCAGGTTCAAGAACAGACATAGACTTGAAAGGGGAAAAATTGCAGAACAAGACCAACCACTCTGAAATTGATTTTCTGCCTTACTATTAACACAAAACTGATTTCCCAACAAGAAAGGAGAGTGGCAACGGCTTACCCAAATGAAATCAGGAGGAACGAAGCAAACCGACGAACGAACGGCGTCGGCAATGGCTTACACGAACGGTGACGGCGCCGTCAACCACTTTGGCGACGTCCTCTCTCAACCTCTCTTCCTATTTCCAGGGTGATGGGACGAAGATGAAGGTGAAGGTGAAGGTGTACAGGAAATGAAAGAAGTGAGGTGGGGGGAATTACAATTCTGTCATTCTCTTTATAACTGAACTTATTTTCTCTATCAAGGGCAAAATGATTCTTTCACTTTTCTAAAATTTATCTTTCTACCATCTACCAATTTAGAAATTTTCTTCCACCAAAATTTTCTTTATGTTTTAAAGCAATTTCCACGAAATTCTCAAATTGAAAATAAGTATCTAATTATTTTTTTCAATTTAAAATGGGAATACAGCTTATTTCATCAATGTCGCCGAGTAGTATCTACTCTTGCTCTTTGGGACTAATGAGTGTTTCATTTGATGGTATTGTAGCTGGTTCGAGATAGGACTTAATTATTGGTGTGTCTATGAAGTACTAACTATCTTTTGATCTAATGTGGGGTTTTATATGTAGTGTGGGGTTTTATATGTATCATTTTCTCTTAACTGAATAAATGGACTTTTATGTAATAAATCTTCGTAACTTAATACTTGGACACCTTTTTATTGTTTATCCGTCATGTAAAAATTAAAAGATGGTTAAACTGAAAAAAGTATATCATCTCTTATCAAATGGAATCGGTTTCCAAACTAAGTACAAAACCTAATAGCCAAAGCTAATTAGATTTGAGCCCTCTAGATATGGTCTAAACAATTTATATTTGATTATATATATATACACATATGTATATATTAAAACATACTTTTTGATAGGTCTTTTAAAATTTTTTTTATTGTATATAGAATCTAACATAAATATAATCTGTTAATTGTCATTTTTAAAAAATAAAATTTTGTAGAAAAAATCATCAATTTAAAAAATAAAATTTCACTTAGACTGTCCATATATGATTTGGAGTGTCAAAATTTTATGAGTTTTATCTACTAAACTTCGTACTTAATAGGGAAAACGATTTCCTATTTAATATCATAAAACTGTCAAATATAGGATCATAGTTTAAATGATGCACTCATATGCAAGGTAATCAAAAGCGGACTGGCTTCTAAACTAATCAAGGTGTTAGGTGAAGTGTCAGTGGGTCAGTTTGGAGTCAACCAAAGGGGCTAGATCAGTGGGGAATAAAAAGGTAAAAGATAATTTAGATAGTCATCATACAATCAAATATTCCCTTCATTTCTAAATATTATATTGGACATATTTGGGGAGGTTAGCATGTTCCTAAATATAAGTCTCATTTTTATTTTTTCTAACATTTTCCCTAAATTATCTCTAATAATGCTTATCAATAATAAATGTAAGATTCTCCTTCTAAATCATTAATTAATTAACCATAACCCTTTCTCAAATCATAAATAACACACTATGATAGTAAATGATTTCATTGAACAAAAGAGCTATTATATATAGAAAAGTTCAAACTTACACAATACTTTTCAAACCCAAAATTGTCTAACCTAACTATGATATAAAAAAGAAACCACTAATTAAAACACTAAAAGCTATAAAAAAAAGTTTCTCCTAATCTTAAAATAGCCTATCCATTATAGAAAATCTTTCTAAATCCACTAAACACCTTATCATGGATATTAAGAGCTTTCTACCACTTTCAAACTGTAATCCATGTTAAAAAATGAATATTGCTAATGTGGTTATCAAAACTTGACTTAATAAGAAAGCTTAAATATGTTAGAAAAAGAGGACACCTAACATAGTTAAATAAAAACCACCTTATATAATTATTTTTACTAAATATGTTAGAAAAAATACTTCACTCCTAACATAATTAGAAAAAAAGCTTTTCATAAAATCTTTGAAAACGTACCTTGTTAGTAAAGGCTAACCTAACATGGTAAATAGAATAAACATACATACAAGTTAAGCCTTTATTTTAATACTTTCTCATATAGTCACATCCATCCATATTCAATCAAATAACAAATGGTAAATACAAGATGTCCATATTACAACTTCATTCATGATAGAAGTCACCCAAATTTCGGGTCATATGCATGTGATCAATCATCAACTACAACAATTACTAACAAAAGACAAACATAAGCCCTCGCAGAAATATACACCTATCCCAACACTACATAGTGTCTCAATAACACACTAGTTCGACTTGTGTTGTCATCCATGTGCGTACGTACAAGCAAGGTGTCAAGTTAGACTTGAACCATATGGTGCATACCAAATATGCACACAACATCTTAACAATTCGCAATAATATCACTTTTCTTTTCAAGTTGTGTACATATGAGTATTAGTAACATCTCATACATAAGCATAAAGCTCTTCTCAGTAAGAGGGTAACAACAAACCAAACCTTAAGGCCTATTCTCTATGCTTAGGGAACGAACAACCGAGCCTTAATGGGTCTATCCTTTTACAAGGATGAAAGGCCGTTGCCGGTCTATCCCAAAGAGACGAATCTCTTGGATATTCAATGGGCAAATTGAGGGTCTCACCACGTGATGATAGGATGTCTATGCATATGCAATAACCACAACTCATAACCAACACAATTCAACAATCAATCTCAACAATATCCAATAATGGCATTTAGCCATCTTATAGTAAAACTATGGCATGCTCAGATTTTAAAATTCATATTATTTTCTAAATCATGCTTGAATCCCATCAATGTATAGTTCAATATCGAAGTTTGACAAGACATTTTCATATCAACATACTTAATTTCTAAATCATTCATATATATATATTCTCATATTCAAAATTATTTCTAAAAAAGCGTTTACTAACCCAACACATACATTCATATGACAAGTGGAAAGTGGCTACCTCTTTGATGTCAAGGAAATTAACACAAGAGAGACACATGCCCTGGCCTAGCTCCAGCCTATTACCAACATTTATCCAAAAATAAGTTTCAACATGAAATATGCGGAAGAGAATAAATGCTTGTATACTTGGCAATATACAATACCACTAAAAAAAAACTAAGCTCATTACCACCTTAGTGACTGTTAGATGGTCCCCTTCCCACCAATACCGATACTGAGAGCAACGCCCAAAAAGGGTTAAGTAATAGAGTGAGAAAAGTGTCTCAGTAACACATTAGTATGATTTGTCTTACATGTGCGTGAGTGCTAGAAAAGTGTCAAGTGAGACATGTACCATATGGTATGTTCAAAATATGCACACAACATCTCAACAATTCACAATAATATCAATTTTCTTTCAAATTGTGTACATATAAATATCAGTAACATCTCATACTCATAAGCATAAAGCTCTTCTCAATAAGAGGGTAACAACAAACAAACCATAAGGCATATTTCCTATGCTTAGCGAACAAACAATTGAGCCTTAATGGGCCTATCTTTTTACAAGGATGAAGAGTCGTTGTCGGCCTATCCCAAGGGGATGAAACTCTTGACCACTCAATGGGCCAATTGAGGGTCTCGCCATGTGATGGTAGGATCTCCATGCATATGCAACAACCACAACTCATAACCAACACAACTCAACAATATATGATAATGGCATGTTGCCATCTTATAGTAAAACTATGGGATGCTCAACTTTTAAAACTCATATTATTTGTTAAATCATGCTTGTGTCCCATCAATGTATAGTTCAATAATGAAGTCTGACGAGACATTTTCATATCAACATACTCAATTTCTAAATCATTCATATATATATATATATATATTTTATCATATTCAAAATTATTTTTACAAAAGCACTTATTAACCCAACACACGCGCGCGCGCGCGCGCACACACACACACACACACACACACACTCATATGACAAGTGGAAAGTGGTTACCTCTTTAATGTCAAAGGAAATTACCATAACCGACGGCTCCATGCTCAACTCGACAAGGGCAGTCTACATAAGCAATAATACATAACACATGATTAATTTCTTAATCAAGTGGTCAAAACTCAATTAGGGACTTAATGCCCTCTAAAGTCCCATTGGGTATTTTGGAAAATCAAACACAACTTTCAAAGTTCCATTGAGTTAGATATCTCTCAACACAATCGAATCTCTATCGACTTTAATTATCCAATTTCTATCTCAATTCTGGATTCTTCCAACTCAGACTTTTCCATCAGTAGACCACTTTCTAAATCCAAAACCTAGGCAACCATTCCAATTCAATATTCATCACTTCATAATCCAAATAACTTATTCAAATCCTCAAAACAGAAATTCAACTCCTTAATTCACAACACTTAGCCATATTGATCCATAGGTCCAACCTAAAACTCAAAATAGCACATAACCCAATTCCCACCAATATAAACTGATTAAAATCATTCATTAGCATCATTGAACCTATTGAAATCATTCTATTATCAAAAATTATCATCAAATTTTAAACTCCCCTTAAACCCTAGGTTTTCTAAATTTTAAACATCCAAAATGCTATCTGAACCATAACTCAACAAACCAAACTATTCAAAGGCTTATATTAGGTCCTAGGAGTGTTTAGAAACCAAGAAACTCAAACAACTTGACCCACATTTTTGGACACCCCAAAAACCGAAGTTCCACCATAAAATCTCAAGAAAAATAAGGGAAAATGATGAAGGAAGGGTCTAGATATGACTACCTATTGATGTGAAAGCTCCAACCAGCCCTTAGAACCTCCAAGATCAAACACTAGTAGAGCAACTCTCTCTTTATGTCGCCTCTCTCTTGGACTCTTATAATTTCCTCTCTCAAAATCAGTCTACGACTATTTATAATTGACAGGATATTGGGGCTTCGCCATGGGTTTACTCCAACAAAGCCATGATGAACTCCTTTATTTTCCTGCTTTATCGAGACTTTGAGTGAACCCACATCAACTACCAACCTGAAATATTTGCCAAAGAGCTTCGCCTTGGGTTAGCTCTAGTGAACTTACAGCGAACTCCCCATTCATCCTCTATGCCTAATTCTTCGTCGAGTGAACACACGGCAAAGAGCACCCAAGCTCTCATCCTAATATTTGTCACCTCACTTGCCATAGTTTTGCTCCAATGAAGCCATGGCGAGCCAACCAGAATTAAAATCCCATGAATTGGCTCTCTACTCTCCTAATCCTTATTCAACCTATATTAATTTATCAATAATGTCTCAAACATTATGATCATACAATTTAACTAATCCTCAAAAACCCATCTTACTTTACTCAAATTGCACATAAGAAAAATTTTAATGAATCTCAATACATCCTTTAATTATTTTATCTCCAATCCTCATGATCAATGCATTCTTAGCATGACTTCCATTTCATAACACAACATTAAATCATTGATCCTAAAGCTACCAATGCCTCAAAACCTTAATTCCAAACTTTATCATCGTTAAATTATCATAATTACCTAGGCTGAAACCTAGGATATTACAATAAACAAGCAAGAGATGAATGGTAGAAATAAAGGAATGTGTTTAGGGTGCTCTAGTAATATCATGTGATTTTAACTAACTAACTTAATTAAACTAATCAAATTAGGTAAATAGGTCATATATTTATGAACGGAGGTAATTAAACCAATCAAATTAGGTAGGGCTAAGGTACAAAAATGACCATGTAGTTTGGTCCAGGGTACACCCAACACCGTGAAGTTTTTTTTGGAACAAAAGTGCCCACGTAGTTATCAAAATGGGACAAAAGTGCCCATTCCGTTAACTTTAGGCACCTAACGCCGTTAGGATAAATTAACGGTATGGGCATTTTTGTCCCATTTTGGTAACTACGTGGGCACTTTTGTTCCAAAAAAAACTTCGCGGTGTTGGGTGTACCCTGGACCAAACTACATGGTCATTTTTGTACCTTAACCCGATTAGGTAAATAGATCATATATTTATGAACGAAGAGAGTACTAAATATTAATTCACTACTTTTAATCAATAACAAAATGATCATATACTTATCCAACATTCCTTACAATTTATTTGATATACTCCCACCATTCCTAAATATAAAGCCTATTTACCTAATTTGATTTGATTAAAGATTACAATAAAAAAGGCATGGATTTGTAGTAGTTCAAACCAGGGATTTATAGCAATTTGAACTACCACAAATAAGTTAGTAGCGGTTTCTCTATCTGCTATTAAAAACACCGTGGAGAATTATTTGTGGCGGTTTCATGTAACTGCTAGTACATTGGTCAAACAGGCTATTACATGAGTAGCGTTAAATGTAAACTGCCACAAAATGTGAGGGGCCACATTAAATTTTAAATCGAGTGAACATTTGTAGCTGGTCAGAACTGCAACTAAAAGCTTGGGAAATGAAAAATTCAAATTTCATGAGTATTAGTAGCGGTTAGAAACTGTGCGAGCAAGAACATGCTTGTCAACTCGTCATCATCAGTGCTCTGCAAGTTAGGTGTATGGACGTTGTTTAATTTTTGAATTAGTATGGATATTTGCTAAGATATGTGATAATAAAACGCATAGTTTACTAATTTTAAGAGATTATGTAAATTAATATATGTTAAAAATGGGTTAAGGTGCATTTTGGCCAATGTAAATTAATAATTGTGCCAGACGCTCTTGGGCCAATAGTTCATTGGCCAAAATGCACCTTAACCCATGTGTCTCGCCACGTCAGCACGACAGCTAACACGTGTCTGGCCACGTCAGGACGTCAGCTGACACGTGTCATGCCACGTCAGCACAAACGGCAGCCGTTAACTGGGCCCTAACGGCGTTGGCCAATTTGGTCAATTTTAAAAGTTGGTTGGCATACAAGAACCCTTCAATTGATAATTGTGCCAGATGCTCCTGGGCCAATAGTTCATTGGCCAAAATGCACCTTAACCCTTTTTTTTTAAAATGAATTATTTTATTTGTTTTTTTATTCTCAATTTCATTTTAATATTTTTATAATAAAATATAAGAATTAAAATTTTATTTTCTGTTAAGACATGTTTGTGTACTTGCAACCTCTAAGTAGGAGTAAGCTTATAATACTAACTTCCTTCAACTAGCTTTAGGATAGGCAAAAACAATACGTTCAATGGTGACTGAACATTGGTTAGACTTCCATCAACATGTAGAAGGCGATTGAACGAAGTCTCGATGTCATCAAAATACCTTGAACAATATGTTAGCACCTTGTCACTAGAATAACCCTATGCTAAAAAAACTTCTAGAGATGCTTTGTTCCTCACATAGGATTTCAATTTCTCTAAGTATCTGTAATTACAATTAAAATTAGATAATAATCACACATGTTTAATTGTAATTGAAATATATAATTAATGAAATGAGTGTATCAGAAATAACGCACCTACCGATGGGATACATCCAGTGATATTGAACCGCCCTATCTGCCTTTGCGTCTTGAACAAGGTGGATAGTGAGATCAACCATAACACTGAAAAAAGATGGAGGAAATATCATCTCAATATGACATATCTTGAGAATGATTTTATCCTGCAATAGATCCAGCTCTACATTATCCAGAACTTTTTTCACACAACTGTTGACAAAAAGAATTTAATTGAACCAAAACATAAGAGACAGTCGTAGTAAGTGTATATTTAATAGCAAAAGGTAAGAAGTGCTACATCAAAATGTGAAAGTCATGACTTTTCAACCTAGCAACCTTCCTATCATGCATGTAATAACCATTAGGAACTTTATGTCTTTAAGTGTTGAGAGGAAAATGTCCTTATTGGCTCTTGTCGATGTGAATATTGCGATAAACCTATCATGTTCATTCAGCCAAGCGTCTTCACATATTCCCATTACCACTAGATCTTTCCTTGATTGCAAATGATCCTTTGACGATTCATTCAGCAATGTGTACAACACATTATCACACACATTTTTTTAGTATGCATGACATCAAGACAATGGTGTAACAGATTAGATTTCTAGTAAGAGAGTTAAAAAATATGCTCTACTTTCTCTAGTGCTGCACGTTATCCCCATGAGACAGATTGTAAGACTTTTTGCTACCAGGTCAAACATCATCGTTCTTCTCAAACTCTACATTCACATTTTCTAGTTGTTGTAGAACACTATTCGCACCGCAACTGCACGGGTCGTGCCAAGTAATAAAGTGATAAGAAAGTATCGTTCCCATAGGGATTTGATTACAAATGCGATCAAATAGAAGGCTTAGTAAATTAAATTAAGTTGAGCTAAAGTAAATTTTAGTTAGGAGATTTAACAAGTAAAAGATTAACATTGAAAGTCTATGTCTATTTAAGGGTTTAGTCACAAAAGGTTATAAAATAGAGAGATGATTTAGAAAACATTTGTCAAAGATAAATAAGAAGGCGTAGGGTTACTTATCCCCATTTAACTTCATGAACTAGTAAATTCCTTTCCTTTTAGCATTCTAATGAATTAATGTGTGAGTCTAATGTTCAATTTCATTTGAAGAAGCTTTATCAAGTTGAAATCAAATTTATACTTGCATTAATTGCACAACCTCTTGCCACAATTAATGCAAGTCATAAATACTCCACCAACCTCCGATGGACAATGTTAGGTTAGTAATTATATCTCTATATTACCAACTAACCATCCATTTAAAACCATAAAATTCAAGTCTAACATGATTTCACCCAAGTTCTAAAACAAAATACTCTCTCTCAAGCTATATTTCATTCAACAAATCAAATGGTGATCAAGCACTTGTATAAATAAGAGCAAGATGAAAATCCACACATAAAAATTCATTCAATGCATCAAAGAAAGGAATTACAAGGTTCAATCCATCAAATGGTTCAAAGTAACCCTAGAAAAGGGTTTTAGATACACATGGATGTATCAAAAACAAAAATAAAAATTGAGAAGGAGTTCATGGTAGAAAAATAGAGAAGATGGAAGAAGAAAGGAAACCAAGATAAGTGAACTTGAATCTCCAAGGTCCTCCAAGATTTCTAGCACTTCCCCACTCTCTCTCGAAGCTCTAAGACTCCCAAAAATATGCCCTAAGTTTGTTCTCCCCCCGTTTCTTCAAAGCCCTAGTTTATATCCATTTCTATCAGCCTATTTTTAGTCAAAATGCGCAGCAGAAGGTTTTGCTCAAGGGAAGAAGGGCAGAATCATCATCACCTCACTGTAGCTAGCTCACGGCGAGCTCTCTTCTAGTCTGGTTTCTTTGCTTCTGTTCCTTTATTTCTCTGGTTTTCTCTTAGCTTTTCCACTTGTCCACCTCTTCCTACACAAGAGAGAGAAAGAGGGTTGATGAGTTCCACAAATAACTCAAGTTTATATCCATTAAGCTCCACATTTCATTCACATATAAAATCTATCTTTGCTTTCTTTCTTTCTGTTAACTTTTGTTTTCTTTTCTCTTTTCAACTCTTTATTCACAAAATTATTTACAAGTGTGAGGAAAAATATGATGAAATGAATAAAATTTAGGAGCTTATCACTCCCCCAAACTTAAGTTTTTGCTTGTCCTCAAGCAAAGCAAGCTGTGCAAGGATTAGATTCACTAATTATCCCTTTAGCATCCATGCATGTTAATTTCCTCATTGGTTGCTCATGATTGTATATTCAGCAGAAAAGAAATGGAATAGATGCAAATGCTATATTCGCAGCTTAAAAGCAAAGTTCCTACCAATTTTTAAGAGTGTATGTGTGAAGAGTCATAGAGCAATTATCCTGCAGTCATCAAGATTAAATGCAACATTTCAACATACATAAAGCAGTCTCAATATCAAAACTTTATAGGCTTAAAATCTCCTCTCTCTCCATAGCATAATGATTCCACACACTTTCGAAATCAATGGGACTTTATAGGGCCTTGGGGTTAGGTTAAATGAAAGAAGGGTCAAAAGAGGGATTCAAGCATCTTGAGATAAGTGATTACTTGCATCTCCCTCATTTTCTTTCACTTCACAATTTTATCATAAGAAACAACTATTCCCCCTGATTGCACTTAATTATTACATGTTTTTATCCACTAATTATAGGAAATTAGCATTTGTTCTAGGCTATTAAATGGGGATTTAGGTACTTTTATACTTAGGGTCCAAGATTAGAGAGTTAATTGCATTTTCATTATAATTTGAGCATATTAGGCATTTAACTCATGCATTTACTATTTCTGGACTTTAAATACTTCCCATTTGCTTAAAATTTCCATTGTAGGTGCAAAGAATAAAAGTCAAAGCAAGAACAAAGCAAAAAAAAGGAAACTTCTAAAAAAAGGAAACTTTTGCAAAATAGGAAATTTCCTATTGGATTGGTTGATTGGGTTGGCCTAAAATATTTCCTTTTTGTTATTTCTACAAGAATAGGCAACCTTAGGCTTCATTAAGGTTAAGAAGTTTCCTAATTCATTTACTTCCTATTTTGGCTAGATTACTTGAGATTGAGTGCTTAGGTCTTCCCCAAATCTTTCCTATATATTATGTGGGGCCAAATTAGGTAACCGGAGGCCATTTTGGATAGTTTTTGAGTGGTTTATTGTGCCATGGAGAGGGGAATCCGAATTTGCATATTTATTCACCCATTCTCTCTTAATTCTTTCCTCAAATCTTTCCTATTTGTTAATCATAGTAAGAATAGGACACCTAGGCCAATTTGGAATGTTTTGGGTTGCCTCTTGTGCTATATATAGGAAACCAATGAAAATTTATGTGTCCTCTCTCATCTCTTCTCCCAAATTTTGGTCCTCCTATCCTCTCCTCACACAAAATTCATCCATTCCACTACACTCTCATGGCTTCCAATTCCAAAATCCAGTCCATGTTGATCGAGAGCATGAGTGGCTAGGCACCTTTGTGGGGATCTTGATGGAGGAAGGCAACTGGAGCTTCAACATCTTTAATGGGGAGTTATTATTTTCTTTTCTTGTCCAATCTCATCTATGTATTTCAATTCCATGTGTTTTGGTATATGTATATGTTTTTGGAACAAGTTGTCTTTGAATTTCTATTGGTCATGCATGTAATTAAGAGATGTTCTTTTATGTCTGTGAAACTAGTGTTGTTTTTATGATATCATGCAATAGATATGCTTCATTTATATCTCCTTTGGATTTCTAGAATATGTTGAGTGTATGTGAGATTGTATGTGTGTTTAGACACTAGGTCCAACGTTAGATGGTTTGATTTACTTCTAACGAGAGTCTCTTTGCATGTTTATTATGATTCTTCACTACTGAGTTGGGAATTAACGGTTTTTGATTAATTAATTGAATGAGCGATGCGCCACGTTAATTGGTTAATTAGGTAACTAGACTAAGAGCGATTGCCTTAGGTTTTATCATTAGAACTCAGATTAGAACTCCCATATTCTTTTAGAAGCTAGGAAGGTTGTCCAATTCATCAAGAGACCCATGTTCATCCCATAAGTTTCACAACATCATTTTATTTTCCTTTCTCATAAATCAAAAATCCTAATAATATTTAGTTTATTTTTCCAAATCAAAATCACAAAAACCCCTACTTTTTATAGCTTTTCATGCATTTAGTTAGCTTAGGTTACTTCATTAGACTCCTTGAGAGACGATCCGGGAAAGCACCACTAGTGCAATCCTTAGTTAGAAATATTTTGCATTTGCACCCCAAGGCATTTAGGAAGGTGGCAAATCACCCCCAAACTTCTCTTCAAATTGAGATCTTTGTACTCTAAGTCTAATTGAGGTATTTGAATTACCTTATCCTCCTCCTCCTCCTCTCCTTCTTTTTACTTTAGAGTACAACTTTTTGAGAATCATCATACACCTTTTATGTTCCATCACCTATTTTGTATCATCATGCTCACTTAACAACCATCCAACCTTTTCTACCATTGATTAGTTAATTATCTCAAGATTTAGGTAAGCCATGGTTTTTCATGTTGCTAAGGTTAAAGTCTATTATGGGTTTCAAAAAGAAAATTCATATGGTTTTTCATTATAAGGCTCAAAAAGGGTGCAAATGGATTTATATCATGGGTTGGCTTGAAAGGCTCAATCTCATTGGAACGAATGCCCAAATCATTTTTCAAAAGTTCTTGAAAACATCAATTCGTTTCAAGAAGTTCAAAAATGAGTTCTAAAGCTTTTACATTAAGAAAGAAAATACATGCCGACTTGCTATAAGATCCCCTAACAACAACATTCACATCATTCCATGATCTCTTGTGCATAAATTTTGTTTCCAAAAATTGTTAGGAATTAAGTTTTAAAATGCAATTCAATAATCCACACATATTGACCCCAATTTCCAATCAAACATACCACCAAAGCAACTCTTCTATCCTTGGATCATGCATTTATCATATGAAATAATTAATCAATCTAACTAAAATTTCGACAATCCACAACCAGAAAGAGTTTAAATTTCCCAAAATTGATTCAACCAAAGAAAATTTTCAAAAATATATCGTCAAAAATCAAAAGTATACCTACACCCCCAAACTTAAAATTGACAGTGTCCTCACTTGTCAAAAGGGGAAAAATAAAGGCCTTCTTTCATGCAAAATTGTTGTATGAAAGGCTCAAAAAAACCTGTTGGAAGGGTAATACATACCAGGCATAGCCAAAAGCAACAATGTGAAAGTTAGCAAATTCATGTGCAACAGGAGCTAACTAGAATAACAGTTCACAATGTGCAAGAAGTCTAGAAGAAACTGTCATGTGCAAGAAAATCAATTCAAAACACATCCAAAAAGAAATGTAATCAATCACTTGTAGATATCTATAATGCAAGCACTAGTCCAAATCACAGGTATCCAAAAGAACGAGCCGTCAGTAGCTCAAAGTTAGAGCAAGTAAAGGGAAAAAGCCAAAAGCACTGAAACAAACTAAAAATTCAATCCTAAGAAACAAAAAGATAAAGTGAACAACAAAAAGAAAATAGCACAGGTCAATCTTCATCGACCTCCCAAGACGAATCATCTCCTGAAACCTCTTCTGAACTATCATCATCATCCTTTAATTCCTCCTCCTCGGTAGTATCTACAACCACTGGGGCTTTACCGCACTCAGTCCTCTGCCTTACTTCTTCCGAACCCTTTCTCTGGTTCTCAAACTGCTCATCATCAGTGAATTCAACTTCAAACTTCAAAGATATCCTCCTGATTCACGCAATATATTATTCATCACCCTTTGGTCTCACCACTCCGCTTCCATCCGATCCTCCAATCTTTCCAGCTTTCCCATAAGGCGATGAATATTAGCTCGTGTGGCCGGAGTGTCATCAGGCATCTGTTCCTCCTGAACCGACACGGGAGGTGGCTGAAGTCCCTTTATCATATCATAATCAAAAGCAGACCTTAGGTAGAAGTGGGGGTCAGTCTTAGGATCGTCCACACCCTGTTGCATGAATAAATCAGAGATAAGGTGTGGGAAAGCTAGTACTACTCCTTCTCGAGGTTGGTAAGCACAGTGGATGATACTGTTGATGATAAGGAGTGCCAGCTTTTTAGTGATGTCAATAATAAGGTGGTGGAGGGCTTCACGTTATATGAAGCCAAGCTTTAGCGTCAGGAATAAGTGTAGCTTGTTATAAGTAGAGTTGATTGCCCTATTTTTGGAACCAGCCAGGCTCTCCGGGTATAACCAAAGTGTCTTGAATGGCCGAAAGGGGATAATCTTGGACATACCCCTTTATTCGCTCATACTCACAATTAGGGACAACTGATAGGTTATAGAATTCCCTGATGTCTTGCGGAGTGATGAAATGGTAAGTGAGTTCACCAGTGTCTCGGTCAGTCACGCTTTCAATCAATCCATTGGATACTTTTTCATAGTAGTAGCGGACCAACGCTTCGTTCCCACGTTGACGTTTTGCCAGTAGTCTCTGAAGACGGTAGCGGGAGGTAGCTTGATTATAAAATGGGACCAAGTTAGTCTGAGTGAAAGCCCTTTCTTGCAAAAGCGGTTGTTGCTTTTTGTCTTTCCGAGGTTTCTTTACTTTTTGCTTTTGTGGGGGCTCAGAGTCCTTTTCTTTGCTCTTTTATGGGGGAAATTTTTCTTTCCTTTTTGACCCTTTCTTTGAGGACTCAGCTATGGTTTTAAGTCGAGGCATGACCTATAGGAGTGCACATAAAACAAACAATAAAACACAGGACAAAGACACTCAGCAGCAGAACACAACAACAAGTGAAAGAAAGTCCTAAATAAATATCTACCCCAAACTTGAATTAAACTAGGCCTTAAATTTGTCTCATTGCTTCCAAGCCTAGTCCTTAGTTGTTTCATCCTAGTCACAACACAAAGAAAATTTTCTTGTGCAAGCCTATACACACAATAGCTTCAATCAATAAACATGAGTCGGAAACTGGCATGACCAAAATTTATACCAATTGATTCAATAAGGACATAATGTCATTTCCAAAAATTTTCAAAAATGTAGACTCAAGTTCAATGATAAGCAAAGTTATAGTGGTATTATCATCGCAAAAATGGTAGAAACTACTCACTTCATACTCACCTCCCCTAGAGAATAACCAAAAACAACCCTTACGAAGAGCTTTATGCAAAAGAAACCAACAATGGGGTTACTAGGGCTCATCGAATGGCAAGCACAGAAACAGAGCATCATGAACATTAAGGGCTTGTTTGGTTTGAGGGATTTTGAGGGGAGGGGAGGGGAGAGAAAATTTTTGTGAGCTGAATTTAAAAAAATTGAAGAAGTATAGTTGTAATTATTAAACAAATATTAGATATAAGATAAAAGAGTAAGGGAAAATAATTATAAAATTTGAACCCCACATCGCTAATTTTCTTAAATTCAACCCAAAAAAATTTTCTCTCCCCTCCCCTCATACCAAACAGACCCTAAATCAAGGCATAGCCCACAATGTGGATATTCGAGAGTCTCACATAATTAATGCCCTGTTCAAGCATTTACATGGGACACTCCAGTCTTTAAAACCCCATTAAATGAGTCTACTATAACCCACAGAATGAGAGAGCAAAATAATGGTCAACAATCTCTCACATTAAACACTTTCACCACTAAATACTCCCCTGTTCAAACCTACAATAACCAGATATCCTATTCTCCCAAACCCCATTACTCTAAACTAAACCTAATCTAAATTAATATAATTAAAAATAAAGCAAAGTGGGTGAATAGAAGTACCAAAAGTGTAGGGATGAAGGATAAACAAGACAAAGGTATTGCAGGTCCAAAAATCTCTCTGTAAGCGTCCAAAATTTGTGGTTGAAATGATTGTGGTGTGCACACAATTGGTGGGCAAAGGGAAAACAACGAATAAGGAGAGAGAGTGGATGGTGAGATGAGATTGCATGGCGAGAGTATGACGTGTGAAGGGAAGAAGATGAAGAATAGGGAGGGTGAGGATGGCTGTTGGTCGTGGTGTGAAGAAGAGAATTGTGGTGATGTTGAAGATGAGAATGGCGGTGACTTGCAGAGGGAGGAAGACGGTGAGAAGGGGGTGAGTTCAAACAAGGAGGAACGAGGTTAGGGTTAATAAGAAAGGAAATAACAAGAGAGGGTGTGGTAAGGGGTGGATGCATGTGGTCATAATATAGACTAGGTTCAAAAGGATGTGTGGGAAAAGGAGAACTAATGGGAGTGGTCATGTCTTTTAATCTGATTTAAACTAATTTATTATTATTTTTTATATATATTTATTTACTCCCTTTTCTTACTCACAGCCAGCATAAGCCAACAGGGGCAGAGGCAATGTTACCTCGCTGTGGCTAACCCGCAGCGAGCCAAGCAAAACTGGGGGCAGAGCAAACTTTTGCTCGCCGTGAGATCGCTGTGGTGAGCTCACAACGAGCTCCCCAAAATTAGACTAAAGGGGGGTTGTACTCGCCGTGGGCTCATTGCAGCGAGGTCACGGCGAGCAACCTACATCAGACCTTTACAATCAGCATAGAGCAAATAAATGCACACCAAAAGTCCCAAGATTCTATCAGTTATGCAACAAAATTCATCCGTAGATAATTCACCCATAAAACACCAAATTTCACAGCAAAAATACAAGCTGCAAAATTTCATTCAACACCAATTTGTCATGCAAGTAGCTTCAGTCCAAAGCAAAATAGATTGTAAGTGGAAATTAGAAGTGTACTTCCCTTTGTAGATCACTTCCTGCTTTCCATGCTCCGAAAATGTAACTCCTCCAATTTCATGTGCAATCCAAGCGTTAAGGAGGAGACCTTTCTTCCTACAAAAAGGAAAATCAAGGATAAATCTACTAAATCTACAAGAAATGACTTAACATCAAAATAAAGAGCATGCGTTAAAGAACTTGGGTTGCCTCCCAAGAAGCGCTTAATTTATAGTCATCAGTCGGACTTTTTATTTTGTTCACGTTGTTGCAGCCAGTAAAGGGTGGCCACTTGATGCTCCACATGTCCACCCCAATAATGCTTCAACCGGTGGCCATTCACTTTGAATCTTTCACCTTCTACATTTTCAAGCTCTCACCACCAAAATTTGAGGCTTGAACAACTTTGAACGGTCCAGACCAACATGATTTTAGCTTTCCAGGAAAGAGCTTGAGTTTAGAATTGTATACTAGTACTCTCTAACCCAGTTCAAAAGTCTTTGGAAGAATTTTCTTGTCATGGTACCGCTTAGACTTCTCTTTGTACAGCTTTGCATTCTCATAAGCACTCAGACGAAATTCATCCAATTCATTAAGTTGAAGGAGTCTCTTAACACCGCAGCCTCAAAATCAAAGTTGAGCTTTTTGATGGCCTAATATGCTCCATGTTCAAGCTCCAATGGCAGATGACACGCCTTCCCATAAACAAGTCTATATGGAGACATTCCAATGTTTGAAGCCCTAGCTTATATCCATTTCTATCAGCCTATTTTTAGTCAAAATGCGCAGCAGAAGGTTTTGCTCAAGGGAAGAAGGGCATAATCATCATCACCTCGCTGTAGCTAGCTCACGGCGAGCTTTCTTCTAGTCTGGTTTCTTTGCTTCTGTTCCTTTGTTTCTTTGGTTTCCTCTTAGCTTTTCCACTTGTCCACCTCTTCCTACACAAGAGAGAGAAAGAGGGTTGATGAGTTCCACAAATAACTCAAGTTTATATCCATTAAGCTCCACATTTCATTCACATATAAAATCTATCTTTGCTTTCTTTCTTTCTGTTAACTTTTGTTTTCTTTTCTCTTTTTAACTCTTTATTCACAAAATTATTTACAAGTGTGAGGAAAAATGTGATGAAATGTATGAAATTTAGGAGCTTATCAAACACCTGCACCAGATATAGTCTTAGGAGGATGTCTCCTTTCCCGTGATCCATTGAATCAAATCATCGTTAGTAATGAACTTATGATTTCCAAGTAGGAAATGTCGATGACCCATGAAGCACCACTTGTGACTATGAGGATGGTGTATTGAGTCTTCGTCAAAGTTGCGGGTAGGACACGCTCTCCCTGTATGAATGTTCCAACCACAGAGTGTGAAGAGTGTGTTATTGTAAGCATCATATGTCTCAACTTCGTTGCTCCACAACTCTTTAAGCTCATGTTTCAACAATTGAAGTTAGACATCTATATCATTTCCTAGAGCTTTCTTTCCCAAAAGTATCTTTGAAATAATGAATGAGCTCTGTTTAATACATATCCAAGGGGCAAGTTGAATGGTATAAATACTACTTGCCATATGCTGTAACTTGTACTAAATTTACGAATGGGTTGAAGCCATCTGATACCAGAGCTACATAGACATGTTTAGAGTCCTTGCCAAATTCTGATGACAGAGCTTTATAGTTAGGTTAGTTAAAATCACATGATATTACCAAAACACCCTTACCATCTACCTTTATTCTTGCCCTCCCTCCCTTGCTTGATTATTGTTGAGGAGTATCAATAGGATAAATTTGGTGAAATATTGAGAAAAATTAGAAAGATGTTTTATACTCCCTCTGTCCCATAATATAAAGTCCATTTTTTTGTATGATCTTTTCCCACAATATAAGGTCATATTTGACTTTATTTGAGTAATAAATGCTTTTTTTCCCATTTTACCCATGCATTAATTTTCCCACACATTCTCTTTCATCTTCTTTTCATAATTACCCCTCTCTTACTCATTCATAAATAAGGGCAAAATGGTATATTTCCTACACATTTATTGTTTTTAACTAACTCTAACTAATTTTTTAGGAACCCGCAATTCGGTTAAAAGGACCTTATATTATGGGACAGAGGGAGTATTTAGGAACAAGCTCATATCCTCAAATAGGCTCTATATTTAGAAACGGAGGAAGTATTTACATTATAGCTCCATTCTATTATCCAATGACATAAAAATTAGTAATCGCTAAATATTCATCAAAGAAAAAAATAAAAATAGGTAAATGATTATAAAATATTCATACTCATAGTCTTTTAATCACTAAACCAATAGTTATTTCCACCAACATTATCTTTAATTTCAACTTATATTGCCTTCTACAATTCCTGCACCAAAAAAAAAAAAAAACACACACACACACACATGCGCGCGCTCACACATACACACACACTATTTTAAAAAAGGGCAAGCCAGCATCCAACCAGGTTACTGGTTAAGTCGGGTTGCACCGAGTTAGCCGAATTAAGCCAGGGTTACTCTAGCTTGCTAAGAACCTAGGTTAGTGACACGCTTGAAACGATTGCATGGACAAGTTCGGTCTGACCTGGCTAGGCTGATTTAGATTACCATGCTCATATGTATCATTTAAATTTTATGGCATTTTCAGTACTAGTGAATAATTTATGGGTGGGTTACTTAATTTTATAAAGTCTTTTATTTTTTAATAAAAATTCAATAAAAATAAAATTTTAAAGATATCTTACATTAGGGACTAGGTATTGAGATGATGTGCTAGTGACCACCCCTTTATAGATATTATTGATGAAACTAGAAGGTAGTTCCACAGAGATTGGAAAGTAGAGCTTCGCCATAAGAGAAGAGAAGACCTTGTTAATGTTGATAAGTTGGTGAACTTCTCCCAGGGAATGATTGATAATTTTATCATCCTTTATCAACCTTTGCCCTTTCTTGTTGAAGTTGAGAATGGTTGAAGGATTGTAGGTTGGTTGGTTTTTGATTTTGTAAGGTTACCTTACTATGTATCCATATTATAATTAAAAAATCACGTTAAATTATGTAAAGTCTAATTTTAGCACACATTACACTAGTGTTGAAAGAACCGGACTAGGCGGTTGGGCTGTTCCAACCGTTGTTAGGCACATCAATCAGTCCAGACTTATGGTTTGGCCATTTAGTAGGTCAGGCCGAGTTAGACTGCTTTCAGCCGACCATTGGACCGGGAACCGGAGTTCAACCGGGAACAGGGGGCGGGCTTCTGAAAATAGAACGGTCCAATTCGAAGCGCGTGAAAAGCTGAAAAAAAATATAATCAAGGCCAAAAAATCCCAAAATCCTTAAAAAAAACCCAAATTATATTCTCAAATCCCAAACTCGTTAGGTTTATCCCCCAAAATGACCGAGATACACCCACGTTTATCAAGCCATGAAGTCATGCTTGTTTTTGTTACTTGTTAGGTTGTTGACTTGACATGTATTATTGGTAATTATGTATTCTTTACTTATTATTATGTATTTTTTTTAATGATTTCAACATGTAAGAAATTAGTATTTGAGAAATGTGCATCAAAACTTTTGAATATGTTTATTTGTAAGGTATATTATAAAGTCATATTTTTTTCCTTAATTATTACGTCATCGGACTGACTGTGCGAACCGTGACCCCTGCCCTCTTTGGTTCGCCTTTCGGTCCGGCTTTTACAACATTACGTTACACATCTAATGCTAGAAACTCATGAATGTTGGTGATGATGTCATTATAATTGTTTGTGTATTTAAAGGCAATAGGTGTATGCACGTATTTATTCTCCACTTAATGCATTCATACCTAGTCAATTTTCAAGTGATAAAAGTAGGAACCTTTTTTTTTTTTATTGAGCGGTGAATAAGTAGGAACCCTTTTTTTTTTTTTTTTTAAATGAGCTGTGAATAAGAAAACGAGCAAAAGGATTTGATACTTATGCACTTCATCATCTAGCTTTCATCTTAGTGCGCTTGCCTGGCTTCATGCAAATTTATTTGTTGCTTTAATGATATTCCTCTTGTTCGCGGCAATTACAAAAGGTATTGTCTTGAAATCCCTTCTATGTTGGAAGTGACGCACCCTGATTCCAGCTTAAGATTTGCTAATATTCTTTAAAAAAGTATCACTATGATATTCAAAATTAATTTTAATTTTCTTTTATAAATATAAGAAATTAGTTATTTTTTAAATTTGATTTTAATATGTAAAAAAGGAAAAACTATTTTCAATCGAAATATACATAAATATTTTTCAAACACTAAAGGATATCATAATTTCAATATAAAAAAATATAGGAAGTTAAATAATTAAATTAGCAATAATTCCAATAAGGTCTTGATGAGTATGAGTTCACGTGAATGCAGTAAATATTCTTGGGAGAATATTTATTTATAGTTGGGTTCAATAAAAATTGAATATGATGCTATTAAATTACCGTATAATATAGAAGGGTTAATACAACTTATAGTTCATGAACTTCCAGTCAATTTTGGTTTTAATCTTTGAACTTTAAAATCTGTGGTTTTGGTCCGTGGAACTTTAAAACTGATTGTTTTGATCCCTGAACTTTCGGTCAATTTTGGTTTTAGTTCCTGAACTTTCAATCAATTTTGGTCTTGGTCTCTAAAGCTCAAGGACCAAGACCAACATTGATGGAAAGTTCAGGGACAAAACCATCGATTTTAAAGTTCAGGGACCAAAACCAAAATTGACTGAAAGTTCAGGGGTGAAAACCACAAATTTTAAAGTCCAGGGACCAAAACCAAAATTAACTGAAAGTTCAAGAACCAAAAGTTATATTAACCCAATAAAAAATAATGTTTAAAAAGGTTATATTCCACAAATAAATGGAATACTTATGTATGAACTACTCATAATCCAATAAAACAAGGGCCCATAAAACAAAGTTACGATGTTTGGGTTCTTGGGAGAATTACTCATGACTAGGTTCGATAATACTTGAATATGATCCAGTCAAGTTACCAGATAATGGAGTGATGTTTAGAAAAAGTAATCCACAAATATATGGAATATTTATATATAAACTACTCACATTCCAACAAAACAAAATAACGAAATTAAAAATATGATTAAATGCTATTTTTTGAACTCAAAATGATTTCATTTGAAGCTACCAAAGTACTTTTCATTGATTCATACACTACAAAAAAACAGGCTATTACCGACGGATTTCCGGCATAATTTCCGTCGGTAAATTTACCGACGGAATTACCGACTTACTTCCGCCGGTAATTTGTTTATTATTTTTTAATCAATTACCGACTGAATTCCGCCGGTAATTTTTTTTTAAAAAATAAAAAATTAATTAATTTTTTAAAAATTACAGACGGAATTCTGTCGATAATTTTTTTAAAAAAATAAAAAATTAATTAATTTTTAAAAATTACCGACGGAATTCCATCAGTGATTTATTTAATATTTTTTTAATAATTACCGACGGAATTCCGTCGGTAATTTTTTTTAAAAAATAAAAAATTAATTAATTTTTAAATAATTAATTTATTTTAGTTTATTAACTATTTTATATATAAAATAGTTAATAAATATATTTTATAAATATTAATAAGTACATATATATTTATTACAATTTAATTATGAATTTTTTTATTAATTAGTATGTTATTTATTACAAATTTAATTTAAATATTTTTAATAATATATATAATAAAATAATAATTATTAATATGTAAATTATATATTAATAAATAAATATATTTCATAATGCATTAATTTAAATACAATGTAGAGTATATATAAGATTAAATATAATTATATTAATGGGAGTATAAATATAATAAATATAATTGTTTGCAAATATTATCACAAGGTCATCATAACTCAACTGGTTAAGGTATTAGCACGCACGCAGGAGGTCACGAGTTCGAGTAGCAACTCGCCACATTTAAGAGAATTTGAGAGCGCAACACGTGGCGGCCTGCGAGAGTGACACGTGGCAGGCCAAGGTAGCGACACGTGACTGGTGAGATACGTGGCATAAATAAAAAAATGTTTTTAAAAATTTACCGACGTAATTCCGCAACGGGAAAATTACGGACAGACAAATTTCCGTCGGTACTTCCGTCGGTAATTTTTTTTCCGACGGAAATCCATCGGAAAATTTAAATGACCGACGGAATTTCGTCGGTAAATTCCGCTGGTAATTCAGTGTTTTTTTGTAGTGATAGGTCTGACCGTTTAATACTATGTTTTAAAAAACTAAGGCAATATTGACTGTTACGAGATTTCTTATTAAATAATATAAATAAAGTCATTGTTATATACTAGAAACACCAACTTTAATTCCAGTGTAGTCGTACATGATTCTTTTATCTTTTCATGTCAAGGTTTAGGAAAAAGTTAAATAAATCAACGATCATATTTGAGTAAATGATGGTGAAGAAGGAATCGGTTCTTCATTATTTCTCCTACACACATAGTGAAACTTGTATTACAAGAAGAAAACAGAAGAGAGAAAAGCTCCTTTTGCTTTTTAAAATTCATTTCGCACGACCGTGTATGTCTATATAAAGGAGCGACTACGATTTTTCTTTGTTTCTCCAAACACTATCTCCAAATCATAGGCATCAACCATAGCAAGTACCTAATCATACTCTGTGATCAGCCTTGAGTTCTAGTCTGTATGAATGTTAAAAAACATCTTTAGGAGAACTACTTTGTTTACTCCCGACGATACATAAATCTCACTCAAGGGTAACCATACAAAACAAATGAAGCTACAAGTGTCGTCTTGAATCGAAATTTCAAAAGCCAGAATGAAAAGAAGCAGGGGAAACATGGAGCAGAAGAATGTTTTGTTGTCAGCATTGGGTGTTGGGGTTGGTGTGGTTGCAGGATTTGGATTAAGTTCAAGGCTAGGAGGGAATCTTAATTCTATTGAAGAAGAGCTATGGAATGAGCAAGTTCAGCAAGAGCTTATGAGGCATGTGATTGATGGCAAGGAATGCAAGGAAACTTTCCAAGACTTCCCTTATTACTTAAGGTCGTACTCCTTTTGTCTTTTTGAAAGGCTTGTTTAATTAATTTAATTAGATTAGATTAAAGAAGTTTGCTAACTTAGTTAATATGACATGTTTTTGTTAAAACGTACTAATAATCGTTCTTAACTCTCTCTCTCTCTCTTGATTATTGGTAGTAAGTATCAAAAAGAGTAATTTTAAAAAATTAATATGGAAAATAGATCTTGCATTTAGATCATGATCAACTCCTAGATTTGGTCCTGCATGAGGGACTGGAGAAGTATGAATTAAGTCACTTTCTTAATAAGATAGTGTTATGAAAAAGGGACAATGAATTATTATGTCAAGTTACACAGTTTTGTAGTTGTTAAATAACGGATATGACTTTGTTAAAACTAGATTCTTGTTTTTCATTCAAATCATACATTAAAAAGAGATATTGTGGTCACCCTTAATATAACATGAGCCAAAGCAGAGCAACCTGATAACATAATTCTTGTTCCACTACTGCATTGAACAGTGAAAGAAGTCGGGATTCATTGATGAGTGCTGCATTTGTTCATCTAAAACAACTTCATCACCTTTCTAGACATATCCAGAACCTTCCACCGGCGAGCAAGGCGATTCTACTTTCCGGACCTGCAGGTATGTTATGCATATAGTATCTGTGGTTATTTCTTTCTCCACTCATAAATATAAGACCTAGTTGACTTTTTTAGAAAGATTAACGTAATTAAATTAGGCGTATTTAACATATTTTTTTGTATTATTAGGTTATATGCTGGCTTATAAGTCAAATAAATTAGTTTATTAAAAAAATTCAGACAAATCAATGGGCAAAGGTGCAAATTTACAATGGACAATTACCCAAAGAGTGTCTAGTACAAAAAAATGTTTTGTGGTGCTTAAATACCAAGTTTTTTTTTTAAAAAATGGTGTGAATTTAACAAAACCGTTATCTATAACCAAACTTCCGTTACTTTTTTCCCTTGGGTCCCACCTGATTTCTTCCTCAAAAAGTAACAGCCGTTTGCTTATATAGATATATATGTTTATATATATATAAATAACGGTTTTGTTAAATTCGCACAATTTTAAAACTTTTTTTGTATTTAAGCACCACAAAGCACTTCTTTGTGCTAGCTCATCATGATAAATGTCATTAATAAATTTGTACCTTTGCCCTAAATCAATTTATAAGTAACATATTTAGCTTTCTTAGAATTTTCTAATAAAGTCAACTAGGTCTTATATTTAGGAACGAAGGAATAATATAAGGCATCTTCTATAAAGAATGGATAATCTTTATTGTAGGTTTTTAATTCAATTATGATTTATTTCCAAGTATGGACAAAATGGAAAGTATTTTCATTTTCAAACCGAGTTAATAACTTAAATCTCTCCTTCATTCTGTGAAATGATTACAAATGGAGGTGGTTTATAATAGGGACAGAAGGAAAAATGTGATTGTTTGGGTTTTTGTGTATGTTAAACTCATATTAGCTTTCTCTACAAATGTTGAAGAACTTTACATGCAAACAATTGTCAAGGCTTTAGCGCATCACTTTGAATCAAAGTTACTGCTCCTGGATATTGTTGACTTCTCTCTGAAGGTGATTTACTTTTGCATTTTAAATTAATTTGTTTAATAAGCTGGATTAGCAAATTTTTGTACTTGACCTATTTCATTATTTACTTATAGATAAAGAGAAAATTTGGAAGTGCAAGAAAAGAATCAGTAAGTTCCTCTCCTCTGCATTCCCTGTGTTACTTCTTGCCATTATATGACTGGAATTTAAGTCATGTTCTTTTAAATACGGATCAATATAACAAGAACCATTTTTAAGTTGGTTTATCATGTGATTTATTCTTAACTCATTTGCTTTTTCTATAGTCTTCTTCAAGGTCTTTATGTGAGAATGCTTCCAAGAGATTGGCCAGTTTGTTTGGTTCCTTTTCGACTAAAGAAACTGAAGGTAAGGAAGAATAAACATTTCCCACACTCCCCAAAAGAAGCTATATGATATTTCTTAGTAATGAGTTTCATTTTTATAATAAATTTAATTTAATGTAAATTCAATATATTTAATATTAGCACTTGTCCTAAACGTAGGAGATAGATAACCAATTTATAAAAATTAGAAAAATTAGTAAAGTTAGTTATTTGTGATGTGTGGTGGTTTCAATAAAAAAGTTTAATCATTTGCATTGCAACTACCTTCATTTATGAAAATTTCTTTTAGCTGGTGCAATCAACAAAAATGTTTAGGAAAAAATATTACAATCCCTTCGATCCTAAATATATAATATATCTGGGGAGTTGATCTTAGTATAGGGAGAAATTAAGGGAAAATTGTTAGGGTGTTTTAGAAAAACTAATATTTTTAATTTAATCAAATTCAGTAAATATGTCCTATATTTAGGACACGAGAGAGTACATTTGTAATTTGTTAGACAAAGTGAATAGGAATTTACATTTAGAACAGCAAACACTAAACTAACCCTTATGTTTAGGATTAGAAGGAGTAAGACTTATTTAACTGTGTGTCTATATATAATTGGTATTTAGTAGTGATGCAATATTTGAACATGAATAACACAAAATTTTAATGTTTTGATTTGCTTATTACATGGAATCTCCAATCCCAGATCAAGTGAAGACCAAAAGTAACATATGCATTGATGAAGATATCTTCATGCAGTTGCTTTATAAGGTGATGCAATAATGGCTTTTCTTTCTCCAATTTTAATCTGTTCTTTACTTGAAAACTACCATAGTTTCAAGGCTTTCCATAGAAACGCACATAACAAGAAAGATAAATATTACTTCTTGCAGGTCTTGGTTTCTGTCTCAGAAAAATGTTCTATAATATTATACATCAGGGATGCTGACAAGATTTTCCTTCAATCAGAACAACTATATAATTTGTTCCATGAAATATTGGAGAAACTTTCAGGGCCAACTTTGATAATTGGATCCCAAGTAATTGATGTCGAAGATGAAAGTTTTGAAGATGAATTGCTAGGAAATGGGTGGTTCCCATGTTATGTTCCAGAAGCTGATGCAGAAGCTGATGAAAGGCTGGCTGCATTATTCCCTTATAATATAAAGATCAAACCTCCTAAAGATGGGAATAACCTTCAAAACTGGAAAAATAAACTAGAGGAAGACAGGAAAACAATTAAATCTCGAGATAACCAAAACCATATTGCTAAAGTTCTAGCAGAGATTGATGTTGAATGTAAAGACTTGAAATCAATCAGCCACGAGGATACAGAGATACTCAGCAAAAATATTGAAGAAATTGTGGTATCCGCAGTATCTTACTACTTAATGAATACCAAGGACCCAGAATATCATAACGGAAAGCTTGTAATATCATCTGAAAGGTATGAATTTGGTCCAATTATTTTTCACAATTAATTTTCAGAAATATCATTAGGAAAATTTGGGAAAAGTCTCCGGGAAAAATTTTAATGGTGATAAGGATCCCAACCTAAGTATCAGTACTTTGTGTGTACAAAATTTGCAGAGAACCATTACTTCATGCATATAAAAATTTATAAGGTCCTTCTCACTAGTGAAATTTTCAATCGTGAACTTGTCCCCAATTTTCTCAAAATTATTTCAGTGACTAATCTTGGGAATTCACAGTTTGTGCCACGGTTTGGATATATACCGCAAAAGCAATAGTGTTAAGGAAACTCAGAATCCAGACACTGATGAAAAGCAAGTACGTTTACATCCACACATGAAAGAGTGAATATCAAGCTTGTGGAGAATGTAACATGGAAAAACAAAAAAGAGTGATTACCTCAACTTCTTTTTTATGTTGGCAGGAAGTTCCTCCAGACAATCGACATGAAGAGAGCATAAGATCAGAGCTTATCCCTGCAAAAGAGATAGGAGTTACATTCTCAGATATTGGTGCATTAGAGGAAGTTAAAGAATCACTCCAAGAGCTAATCATGCTTCCAATTCGAAGACCAGAACTCTTCAAGACCGGTCTTCTTAAGCCTTGTCGAGGTATATTGCTTTTTGGACCTCCAGGTACTGGAAAAACAATGCTTGCAAAGGCAATTGCAAATGAAGCAGGAGCTAGTTTCATCAATGTCTCAATGTCTACCATCACATCAATGTGGTTTGGAGAAGATGAGAAGCATGTTCGAGCTCTGTTCACACTGGCTGCAAAGGTTTCTCCAACCATTATTTTTATTGATGAGGTTGATAGCTTGCTGGGGCAACGGTCAACATGTGGAGAACATGAGGCTACAAGGAGGATTAAGAATGAATTCATGAGCCATTGGGATGGTTTATTGACAAAGCAACATGAGAGAATTCTTGTTCTTGCTGCAACCAATAGGCCATTTGACCTTGATGATGCAATCATAAGACGCTTTGAGCGAAGGTATATATGTCTTCGTTCTTTTCTGATTCATTTTATCAATTTAGTCTTAAGAACAGATGCATACATGACCCTTATTAGTAGTTAGGTACTCATAAGAAAACAGAGAGATTTGTTTTCATGAAATTGACCTTTTAGCCTTCAAATAATCAAATTACTTCACATAGCATACAAGTGGCACCATTTGAGGGCATGCACTTTTTTTACTTTCTAAATTTTACCCACTCTTCTGGGTAAAATTTTTATTCTCTAGCAATCCCTATTTTTATCAATCTTCGATATTTGTTTGTCCAATTTGTTTCTTGCATAGATAATTAAGTCTCAGTTTTAATTTTGCATTAGTAAGCAGTAATTATTCAAACATCTCTCTAGAGTATCTCTTGGAAAATTTATTTTGGCTTGACCTCCTCGTAACATTATTGAATAATTCTATTTTTAAATTCACATTGTTAAAGTTTTATGATTGATACCTTCGTTACTTTCAATGTTGAGCAGATTCTTGGTTGGTCTTCCATCAGCTGATACTAGGGAGATTATATTGAGAACTATATTAGCTAAAGAAAATACTGAAAACTTGGACTTAAAAGAGATTGCATTCATGACAGAGGGATATACTGGAAGTGACCTCAAGGTTTCTTTTTTTGTTTTGGTCTTTCCATTTTATATTGCGATTTTATTTTCTACTTATAATATATGGTCACCATCTCTTAATAAAAAATTTCTTTTAAGCAGAATTTGTGCACTGCTGCTGCTTATCGACCTGTTAGAGAGCTGATAAAGCAGGAGAAACTGAAGGATAAGGTAGTGTTACAAACCAAACTTGACAATGTTGCCTTGTTACATCTAGTTAATGTGTCCCTCATTCTAATCATCATCTTTTAGCTGACTAGCAAGAATGCTTTCTTATTTCAGGAAAATAAAAAAGAGGCTGAAGGTCAAAGTTCAGGGGCTGCTTTGAGTTCCGAAAAGGATTCTGAAGAGCAAGTAATTTTCTTTGTAACATCATCTCACCGTGCCTTCTAAACTTGATCATTCCCTTTTAGCTAACTAGCATAAGTTTTTTCTTAATTTAGGGCAAGAATAAGAAAGATGTCACAGGCCAAAGCTCACAAGTTGCTTCAAGTCCCAAAGATGACCCAAAAGAGAAAGTAATTCCTTAACTTAATAAAATAATCTCACTCATAAAAAAAAAAAACCATCATCTCACTTTGCCTTCTCAATTTAATCATTATCTTTTAGCTGACTAGCATAAATTTTATCTTAATTTAGGACAATAACGAGAAAGATGCCAAAGGCCAAAGCTCGGAAGCTGCTTCATGTGCTAAGGAGGACAAAGAAGAGCCAGTAATTACCTTAAGGCCTATAAATATGGACGACATGATTCAGGCTAAGAAACAGGTAAAACCATCACAATTTACATTAATGGCTATGATGTTTTCTTGAATTAGGCCTAATCTCCTCCTCCTCCCTCCCTCCCCTCCGCCTTCATCCTCATCCTCTTGGGAAAATACTTGCTACAAATGAATATTTGCTAAATTATATGAAGCTGGTGATGGTTTTAGTGTTGATTAATAATGATACCATTTGATCTTTGCTATTGAAGATTCAACTAACACATTTCATAAGTAAGATGATTTTTGAAACATTACGTTTGCTTTCTCTTGCACCATTGTGCAAAAATACTTGCAAAAGATTAAGATTTCAAGATGATTTTTGAAACGTTACATTTTGCTTTCTCTTGCATCATTGTGCAAAAATACTTGCAAAAGATTAAGATTTTAACTCAGCCTAATCTACCTAAATTATTATATAAATCTGAGATAGCTACATGAGATCAGAAAATTGTAGAATGGCCTTTCTTGATTGCCTTAGAGAAAACTTACCCATTTATCAATGGGGCACATACAGAAGAATCTAATTAAATCTTACATTTAACCACAGGTTCCTGCAAGTTTTGATGCTCATGGTTCAATTATGTATGAGCTGAAGCAATGGAATGAGCTATATGGAGAACGAATTTCCCTGTAGAAGTGTCACCTAGTTACAAAGTGTTTGAGTTGGAGCGACGTTTACAAGGAGAGTAGCTTGCTGCAGAAATAAAACCTAGTTAAATGGATTTTAGTTAATATCCTTGTTTCGTATCATGGGAGAAACTTTTATTAAAAAAAAAACAATTGTCATTTTGAGCCTATTATGCTTGGAGGGCTGTTCCAAGCCAATATGACTACTTAAGATTTATGATGAGAAATGAAAAGCCTGAGTTATCTTTTGGTCGTTTATTCATGTGAGCGTTTAGACATATTTAATAGCTTGATCTTGTTGGGATTCAGAGATGAAACCGTAGCCCAAAAAATCAATTTGAAATCTTTGTTGTCCCATGCCTGGGTGAAGGAGAAGGGTTGTGGCCGGTATGCCCCGATAGCCAACGTAAAACCTTGTTAAATCTCATGAACATGGATCAACGAAGAAATGGTGTTAATGTTAAGTCATTGCCCATAAGTAACATGCTGTATAGCTCGAACACAGTGAGATGAGAATGAAAGTCGCTGCATCCTCGTCTGAATGTAGTGTTAAATAAGCAAGGGCTATCCGAAAGATTGTTGCTTGTAAGTAACGCACTGTATGACTCAAGTATAGTGAGTATCAAGCAAGAGCCACTACATTGTCACCCGAATGTAAGCAAAGACTATTGTACTCTAATGGACAGAGGCAGCTAAAGAAGTTAGTACATGAGAGTAAGATTAGATTTGGTACTTGGAATATTAGGATACTAAATGCTAAGTGTTGTGAGGTGCCACAAGTAATGAGAGATTGTAAGATCAATATATTGTGCCTGCAGGAAACTAGATGAGCTAGAGAGGGAACCCAAGAAATCAAAATCAATGGCTCCAAACTTTAGTACACAGGAAAGGTAAAGGGAAGGAATGGTGTTGGTATCATTGCTGATAAAGAATGGAGGAAGAATGTGGTGGAAGTTAAGTAGATTGAGGAGCAAATTATATCTGTAAGAGTAATTATGAGAAATTATACCATAAACATTATTAGGGCATATCGTCTACCTCAAGTAGGGGTAGAAACACATCTTAAGGATAAGTTTTTGGAAGATATCGTCAACCAAGAAAATTTTTATTGAAGGGGATCTTAATAGACATGTTGGTAGAGAGGCGAGACCATACGCAAGGGCTCATAGTGGTTTTGGTTTTGGGGAGTTAAATAATGAAGGGCAATCTATTACTGATTTTTCATTAGCATAAAACCTTAAGATTGGCAATACTTGCTTTAAGAAGTGGGAAAAACATTTAATCACATACACGGGATAGTGATTTGAGCCCTTTCCTAAAGCGCCTTAGGTTTCAAATACAAGTTATTTATTAAAATCAAAGATTGCACTAGTGGTGCTTTTTCGGATTGTCTCTCAAGGAGTCTTACACTACCTAGGGCAACTAAATGCAATCAAAGCAATAAAACTAGGGGTTGATAGTGGATAATTTTGGTATTTTTCATAACATGAATGTAAAGACTTGTTTTTGGTATTTTTAGGATAAAAGTAGATAATTGATGGAATGCAAATGATGTGATGCTCTCTTGGTTAGGATTGACATGTGGCAAGCAAATTTTTCACATTCTTGGGGAATAAGAGGTTAACTGGACTAACTTCATGCAAGTGAATACCATTGGCCTTAATTGAAGGAATAGGTTAGGGATAACACCACTAAACCTCAATAGACTAATTAAGTTAATTACAATTTAACATCAACAAGGAATTAGTTCCAATAGATAGAATAACTTGGGTTCCATCTAAATTACTCAATATCCTTCGGATCTAATAAGTACTTCACCTTAACTTGTAATCAAACCCTCATACTTGTAGAACTTTGCCTAATTACACTCATATGATTATATTGAACAATAGCATGGTTCCTTTAGGTGAAATTAATTGATGGAATTACATTACTTAAGTGCTTAGAGAAGAAACTCAACATCAACATGCTCAAACCAAATAATCCATCCAAACGACATAATCAAGACAAGTTAAATGGACTAAATCACCACACACAATGAAAGGCAATAAAATCAACAAGTACTCATAAAGATAATGTCAATTGGAAAGATGACTAAAACCAAACAAGATTCAATACAAACATAAAGTTCAAATTCAACAATTATATTACCTATAGTCTCAAACACAAATGGAGTATGAATCTAAGTAGAACAAATATTCAAAGACACATATGGAAATCCATAGCTACATAATTAGAATAAGAAAAACTTCCCTACAATGGAAAAATAGCTTGCTTCACGTCATCCCATGGCCTAAGAGAGCATCGAATTGATTTAGCAACTCATAGAGGAGGAGAAGATGCCCAGAAGGATCTGCAACTTGAATTCCATGAAGTTGGGGTGGAAATTTGGAGGTTGGGAATGAAAATTGGTGGTAGAGAGATGAAACTCAAATCTCCTCACATATGACACAAGAAGACACTTAAAAACTATCCAAAATAGCCTAGTGTTGCCTATTCTGGCCGAAATTATCATTTAGGAAAGATTTTTCATGGACCCAATCAACCCAATCACTCAAATCATATAAGAATGGGAAGTTTCCTATTTTGTAGAAAGTTTCGTGCGTTTGCCATGGCAAATGAGATTTTATTTTTTTTGCGGCATGTCGGCCTTTCACTGTAGTGTTTTCCATGGGGTTCCACAACGAACATTGAATTTCTCTTCTCCTCAAACCTCACCATGTATAATCCATGGCGGATTACTCCAAACTTTTTTTCTTCTTGCCTTTTCTTGGTTTTCTCCTATACTTTGCCCCTACAATATGAGAATGGCAAAACGCACAAGAGGGGGGGTGAATTGTGCTTTTCAAAATTAAAATGTAAACACAAAGACAATCCTTTATACTGGTTCAGCCAAACACAGCCTACGTCCAGTTCTCCAACTCCTCGTTGGGTTCCACTATTCCACAGGTTTTACAACACGGGTTCACCTGCCAACCTTTACAAAACAGAGCTTTAGACTTCCTCTAAACGCTCCCCCTTACAAGTTGTAAGAATACAACCCTGTTCTAAAGTCCCAAACTTTAGAACAACCTCAAACAGTAGAGGATTTCAATAAATGAGTTCACTTAATGAACAGATTTTGATAAACACTGAAGTACAAATAAACTCACAAAGAGTAATAAAAACTTTAAGCTTTTGAGAGCAGAGAGTAGGTGAAATTAATGAATGTTTGTAATTTCGTTCTCTACTTCATAAATGCTTAAGTCTCGGTATTTATATCTCTTCACCGCTTCCCTTTTCCTTCAGCTCCAAGAGGTCGTTTGAATATGTTCGTTGAGAGCTCATAGCTGTTGGCAATAAATGCTATTCTTCATCTTAGTCAACTTTCTTCTCTTGCTTCATTTAATTCTTGCAGAGAGTGAGCTAAGAGAAATAGAGTCTGTGAGTAACGATCACCTGCAACATTGTACTTGCATAGCAGCTTTATCAGTAGCGCTAGCAACCTTGGCTATCGCTAGCTTCATAGTGTTAGTCCTGCACTTAGCTAAACAAGTATTCAAGTGAAGTAGAGTAGGTGTTATCGCTAGTGAAATTCATTAGCTCAACATTTACAGATAATGTATTAGCTATCAGAATGTCTAAGTTATTTCAACAAGTATTTTCCTATTGATAGCCAATCATGTTATCGCTAGTGACTATGTTATCGCTAGTTCATTTCATTAGCTCAATGGTTCAAAGGCACTAGCTATCTGAATGACTGTTATCTGAAGTATTTTGTTATCAATAGCTGATCCTGTTATCGCTAGTTATCTTTGCTAGCTGTTCTAACATTTTCCTTGTGATATCCATGTCATTTATGGGCCTTAGCGATAGAGATATAGCTTAGTGATACTGATCTATTCTTTGCTGACTTAGGCTAGCTCAAACCATTCTCTTATCGATAGTGAAGGTTTTAGCGATAGAGACATTTGTCTTTTCAGATTGTTGCTAAGTCTTCATTAGCTATTATTCTAAGCTTTCCATTTGTTAGCGATAGGTTCTTGGCCTAGCGATAGTGTATCTGTTATCTATAGGATTTTACTTGTTCAATGTTAGGATAACCTACACTCTTTTTCTTAGTCATATAGCATGATTCTTATTTCAATTCATTTCAAACTAAGTTGTATGCTATCAGTTCATTTTACTTATGTTGTCTATGGGTTTAGTCCTCATCAAAACTTAAGATTCTAACACAATAGAAATTTAAGGCACATGTGAAGTATATCAAGTCCCATAAATGCTACATATAAGAGTGTTAGTGCTGGCTGTCACCCAAGAGGGGGGTGAATTGGGTGATGGGATAAAATCTTAAACTCTTTTCAAATCTTCTCGTTTCTAAAAACACAATGAAGGCAATCTTCAAAAACCTTTTCAGTCTATCATTGAGAATATTTTTAAAACTGTTAAATGCACTAAGAGATATATAATGAAGATAAGCTGGAAACTAAGATAGTTAAGGGAAGAGATAATGCAAACAGACTTTATCCTGGTTCGGTCAACCCTAACCTACATCCAGTCCTCAGGCTCCACCTGAGATTTCCACTACCCTCTTGTTTAAACCGGGCACAAGAGAAGCCTTTACAACCCACAAGTTTAGCCGGGCACTTGTGAAGCCTTTACCGCAGGTTTTACAACACGGGATCACCTGCCAACCTTTTAACGAGCTTTAGACTCCCTCTAAATGCTCCCCCTTACAACCTGTAAGGATACAAACTGTTTCCCACTCAAGATTACCCAATCTTGAGCTTCACTCACTAAAACAGAAAGTTTACAATGAAATTTACTTCTCTCAAAGAAGGGATTTTGATAATCACTGAAGTATAGAAGAATGTATGATGAAATACAAATTAGAGCTTAGTAATCTGAACAATGTGTGCTCTAGCTCTTCTTTTCTAATGCGCTCAACTCATCATTTCTGGGCTCACTTTTACATAACTGATACTCTGTGTATTATATGCAGAGCCCTCTGTTTTCGTCATTGATCCATCTTGTGTAGTGCGTTGTATGTGCATAATTGCTCCAGATGTCTTCAAGTCTTTATATAGGGTATTATACTTTTCTGTCCGTTGGAGACTTGGAGAACTAGTCGTTGACAGTTTTCTTTCTTCTCTTGCTTCAACTAATCTTGCAGAGGATAAGCTAAGAGAGATGGAGACTGTGAGTAATGATAACCTGCTGCTACCTACCACTGTACTTGCATGTCAGCTTTTTCATTAGCGCTAGCTCCCTTGGCTATCGCTATCTTGACAGTGTGAGTCCTGCACTTAAGCTGTTAGCTAAAACAAGTATTCATGTAGTGGATGTTATCGATAGTGCATTTCATTAGCTCAAAGAGATAGAGACAATATATCAGCTAAGGAATTTCAAAGCATTCTCTATCGATAGCCAATCATGCTATCGCTAGCATCTATTGCTAGTTAAGTTCAATGTTCAGCGTACTAGCAGCATTCTTCTATCGATAGCTAATCCCATTATCGCTAGTTACTTGATTGCTCATTAGCTTAAGGATACTGACTTATATGAATATTCTTAGTTATTTCAGGTATCCTGTTATCGATAGCTAAACCTATTATCGCTAGCTACTATATTAACTGATCTAACATTCTTCCCCGAGTATTTATTCATGTTATCTGAGGGGCCTTAGCGATAGAGACAGAGTCTAGCGATAGGATCTATTCTTATTTGCTTAGGCTAGCTCTACACATTCCATTAGCTATGGTGAAGACCTTTAGCGATAGAGATATTGCTCTTTCAATGAATTACTGTTAAGTCCTCATTAGCCATTGTTAACCTAAGCTTTCCAGATTAGCGATAGGCTCTTAGCTTAGCGATAGAGAATCTGTTCTTTGCCTAGCTAGCTCAACTTCTTCCTATTAGCGATGAAAAACATATTAGCGATAGAACTTCTACTTAGTCATCATGATTCTTTATCTCAGTTTATTCCAGACTAAGTTACATGCTGTTATGTATGCAATCTGAGCCTATGGACATGTTATGTAATCATGTATGCAATGCTTTCAATCACAGTAAACATATAGCAAACATAGTCTAATTGATAGTAGGAGATAAACACTTTATACACACTTTTTGCTTCCTACATTTAACTCTATATTTGACATCATCAAAACTAAGCATATCCAACTAAGAGTTAATGCCCTAATATGCTCAAACTAAGATGAAAATGCAATTAACTCTCTAATCTATGACCATAAGTGTAAAAGTGCCTAATTCCTAATGTAATAGCCAAGAACAAATGCTAAATTCCCTACAATTAGCAGCTAAAAACATGCAATTATCAAGTGAAATTATTCCCCCACATTTAGACCATTGTACTCCTGGACAAAGCATATACTCACAATGATAAAGGCCTAAGCGACTCAAAATTATCAAGTTGGAATGAAACATGCTCAAAGAAATGCAAAGGGAAAATCAACAAAGCAATTGGAAATTAAATGGCAACATGTGTGCACTCTCAAGGATATAAAGTGTTTTGCACAACTCACAACATGGGTTATTTCACTCAGCTTGCTCAATATGCAATTTATCATATGCTTGTAACAATTCTAAAATCTCCATTAATTTAGCACACATACAAAGAATCTAGAAAACTTTAAGGCTTGTAATGTTGGAAAGGCCAAACATGGAATAAAATGTAATATATGAAAGAATGATGGTTGAGATGTGCACATACAAGTCATAATATACTTGGTAGCAATAGAAACCACAATGTCAAGCACATACTAGCCATATTTCTTGGAATGCCTTATTTTTAATTTGCACTATTTCCTTTCTCTTCTTTTTTTTCTTTTGATTTTCACTTTTTTTAATGGCATATATCTTTTGGACCAAATGGTTTTCTCACATTTTTATAGTGGCAAATGCTACATTTAACAAATTCAAGTAGTGCAAATCAACCAAGTGATGGACTTAAAGGGTGACTAAGGGAAAATATGGAGTGGTTTGTGTTTGGGACAATGGGTGATGAAAGAATGCCTCTATCATATTCATTACACATGACTAATGCCATTTCAACCAATAATTGAGAAAAATTCTAAAAATTGACATAACTACGCAAGCATGCACACATATTTAGAAAGTTGAAACTAGGCTGACAATAACCTTATGACAAGCTAAAGCTCACACATCACCATTCAACAAACAATTACAAGGTAATTTTCACAATACATGACATAAACACATCTCATAACCAACCCTTGAAAATTGAAAAGCAAATGGAAAAAAGCATTGTAAAGTATATCCAAAGTCCAAGATAACAAATAATACAAGATATGTCTCTTCTTGCACAGGTTTTCAAAAACTAAGGCAAACTATGATATCACAAAAGCAAATGTGAATAGCAATTGAATTAACTCCCAATAAGAAAAATGCGACCCTTTGCACATCATAGACAAGTTGAGAATAACTCAAGCCAAAATTTTGAAATATTTTCGAAAATAGTCAAAGTTTACCCAAAAACCACCAATCATAAGAAGCATACAAGAACTATCCAAAATGAAAATTGAAGTAGAAACCCACACTTAAATTTTGCATTATCCACAATGCAAAATGCAAAAGTAAGGTGCAACAAGTAATTATCCAAAAGAGGGTATTTATCAACTCTACTAACACTAAACTATCTTTTACTACTGGAATGGTCCCTACCCCACATTTATCCTAACATGCATCATTAAATATCACTAGCTAGTCACAACATGTAGAAAAGTAAGATAAGAGAGGAAAGGAATAACCTAACTGGTTATGGAGGCTTATAACTCGAATGGTAAGGTCGAAGCCTATCTAGCTAATAACACATGCTATGTCCCTTAGAAAGTTGGAGTGATGCTTGATTCGTGAAATAGTCTAAGGACATGATCTCTAACGGTCCAACCCACCAGCTCTCTCCCCAAAATCCGCATCTCTAGATAGAGTGATTTGAAGCCAAATGAAATTAGAGACCTTGAGTGGGACTTCTTCCACAGGATCCTAATGAAAAGGGTTTTCATAAGTAGGTGAATCCAAGACATCCGATCGAGTTAGGATGGGAGAAAGGAGTGGTAGTAACTTGGAGTGGACTGGCATGTGACTTCTCTTTGTAGTTCTAAGAGCGCAGAAGATTTCTTCTAAGATCGTGTACGCTTGTTCTTTTTCTTGGGCTTCAACATTGGAAGCTTAATCTTGTTGCTAACACCTGCAAAATCACATAAAACAGAATCCTTTCCAAGAAAAGAAGGGCTAGGTGTAACAATACGAGCAATAGGCTCTAGATCAAAAACAATACATGGAGTGCAAATTTAACAATAAAGGGTTTTGCCATGTACACCCAACATAATGATGTTTTGTTGGGTATAAAAATAAATATAAAATTTTAAAAACAAAGGAAAAAATAACAACCTCATCATCAACTAAAATAAAACTTTAGGTCCTTTATATAAGGTAAAGTCACATAAAACAGAATCCTTTCCAAGAAAAGAAGGGCTAGGTGTAACAATACGAGCATTAGGCTCTAGATCAAAAACAATACATGGAGTGCAAATTTAACAATAAAGGGTTTTGCCATGTACACCCAACATAATGATGTTTTGTTGGGTATAAAAATAAATATAAAATTTTAAAAACAAAGGAAAAAATAACAACCTCATCATCAACTAAAATAAAACTTTAGGTCCTTTATATAAGGTAAAGTAATTGAAGTTTGAGAGCCCGCTAGATGAAAAGTAACAAAAGATTTACTTTAGCTGATGATGTTATAATTTTTACTATGTTTTTCAAAGTTTTTATTTATTTTTCACCCAACAAAACATTATTATATTTGATGTATATAGAGAATCACTTTGTTGTTAAAATTGTACAATTACTTTATTATGTAAAGGCTAGTTTTTGGACACGCTCCACATCTAATGCTGGTGACGCATGAATATATTGTTGATGATGATGTCATTACAACTGTTTGTGTATTTAAGGCTAATATGTGTATACGCATATTTATTCTCCATTTGGTGCCTTCCAACCAAGTCAATTTTTAAGTGATAAAAGTAGGAACATTTTTTGAATGAGCGGTGAATAAGAAAATGAGCAAAAGAATTTGATACTAATGCACTTCTTCATCTAGCTTTTATCCTAGTGCGCCTGCCTGGCTCCATGCAAATTTGTTGTGGTTCATTTAATGATATTCTTCTTGTTCACAATTACAAGTGGTTTTGTCTTGGAAATCCCTTCTATGTTGAAAGTGACACACCCTGATTCCAACTTAAGATTTGCTAATATATTTTTAGAAACTATCACTGTGATATTAAAAATCAAGTTTAATCTGTTTTAAAATATAAGAAAATAATTATTTTTCTTTTAAATTTTGATTTTAGTATTAAGATAAAAGAAAATTTATTTTTAATAGAAATATACGTAAATATTTATCAAACACTGAAGGATATCATAATTCTAGTCAATTTAAAGTATACTTTTGGTCCTTTATTTTGTATTGAGTATTATTCTGGTCCTTTAACCTTAAAAAGTACAATTTTAGTCCTTTTTTATTAACACTGTTAGTTTCATTTAACGTAAAACTTTGGCTCAATAAATCTAAAGGGTGTTCTATAACTAAATGTGAATAAAAAATGGTAATTTTTAAAATATGAAAATGATCATATTGAAAAAATTAAAATTTATGCATATTTTCTCAATATTTAACCATTGTCAATATTTAACTACAAAATCACCATTTAAATTTGTTGAATCAATGTTTTCCTTTAAGTGAAACTTATAGTATTCATAAAAAAAGAGTGTTACTAACTGTGTCAAAAAAAAGGACTAAAAGTGCACTTTTTAAATTTAAGGGACTAGTATGATGCAAACATTAATGGAAAGTGTTAGCTTAATAAATTTAAGTAGTGATTCTATAGTTGAATGGTGATAAAATAAGTTTAAAGTTTAACATTTAGCCATTTTTTATCTCTATTTAACTATTGAATGACCCTTTAGATTAGAGAGAAATTCTTGTGTACCAGTGCACCACATTGGTTTTTGTTTGACCAATCATAATTCATAAACAAATACCTCGAGTCTATTTTAACCTAACATGGCACTGAAAAGTTTTTATTTTTTCTAGTAAACAAAAAATAAATGGAGCTTTGATATTTTCCATAATATAGGGGCACATCATATTTGTAAATTCATTTTTCCTTATTTAAGTTCCAAATCAGATTAAAATATGCTCTATGTTATAAATTATGGAAGATAATAGAAAAAGATAAGCTCAATAGGGAGAGAATAGATAAAATAGAAAGATGTTCTCATTCACGTTTTAGAAGTGTAGAATACATAATACTAATCTTCTATTTATAGAAGAGGCTCTAGGGTTATAATATAATTAACATTAATAATTTATAGAATAATAATAGGAGATGGGGGTTATAGGCATCCCACATTAATAGGATATTCATAACATTTCCCCCTTGGATGTCTATGACTAAACATGTGCCTTGTTACAACTAAGTAAAACCCAGTGGGACAAAAAACTTAGTAGAAGAAAAAGAGTACAATGTTTAGTGATACACTTCCTAATGCTACCTCGTTAAAAACTTTGCTAGAAAAACCCAGTGGGAAAAAACCACAAACAAGTTGATATCTCTGAGTCTACGAAGTATGATGTCATAATTAAGCTTCTCAAATATTGTAGCAGGAAGTGACTTGGTGAACATATCTACTAAATTTTTGCTTGACCGAATTTGTTGGATATCAATTTCACCATCTTTTTGAAGATCTCGAGTGAAGAAGAATTTTGGTGAAATATGCTTAGTTCTGTCCCCTTTGGTGTATCCTTCTTTAAGTTGGGTGATGCATGTAGTACTACCCTCATATAGGACCATCAGGGTCATTTAACTAAAAGATAAACCAAAAGTAGTTCATATATGATGTATTATTGATCTTAACCATACACACTCTAGGCTTGCTTCATGCATTGCATGAATTTCTGCATGGTTAAATGATGTGGTTGAGATGGTTTGTTTCATGGATCTCCATGAGATCACTGTACCACCAAATGTGAACAAATAGCCTGTTTGTGATCTTCCAACATGTGGATCAGATATAAATCCAGCGTCCGCATAGCCAACAAGATCTGTCTTGGTTACATTCGAGTAAAATAGTCCCATGTACAAAGTACCCTTGAGGTAGCGAAGAATGTGCTTAACTTCATTCCAATATCTTTGGGTTAGTGAGCCATATCTTGCTAATAAGTTAATGGCAAATGATATATCTGGCTATGTGTGATTAGCAAGGTACATTAGTGCACTGATTGCACTAAGGTATGGTACTTCTAGACCAAGTATGATATCATATCTGGAGCCATTCAAAATCAAAGTCCAAAAGCCCAAGAAGTTATCCATTTAGAGGTTGAACAAGCCCTCCAAGGTGTTCAAGGAACTCTTAGCTCAAGTTGGCTTACATGGAGGGTGACATGGATTATTGCATGGGTAAAGAATACTAGTTTCCTATTTTGTATTGAATACTAGTTTCCTATTTTGTATTGATTGATTCTTGAAGGTAAATAATTGCCTATTTTGTATTGCATTAATTAGTAGAGAGTCAAATATGGTCCTTTTCATTCATGATGGGATCTCTCTAGATAGTGAGTCATCTAGACTATTCTATCTTGACTAGCAAGATAGAGTATTCTAGAAGGTCTTTTGGTTTTTCCTATTTTTAATGTATTTTTGCAATTATTTTTATTGTATTTTATTTAGTTAGTGTTTTATGTTCAAATAGCTTATTATGGGCTTTTGGGCTTAGGTTATCAATTAGGGTTTTTCAAATGTCTTAGCTTATAAATAGTTCACAATGTACTCATTTATAAGAAAATGAAGATGATTCGAGATAAGAACTATGTTCTTAGAGAGATTTTTAATCTCTTGTGTGAGCTATACTTGCACGTTGTATTGTTTTTAGACTACTTGACTGTATCAAAAGACTATCATTCTTGTGGTGTCATTGTGGCTAGGGTTATAAGAGACGAGTAATCTTCCTCCCATTAATCATCCGTTCCGCCTTATCTTGTCTTTCACTTGTTTATAGCCAATCCGTCCCCCCTTAATCTATCAATTGGTATCAGAGGCCTAAAAGGGTCTTTATCTACCTCTAATAATCTTACAACCATCGTAGTACATGATGGAAGTGATTTATCCATGTAAAAACATTCTAGGACCTTTCTAATATAAGTTACTTGGTATATGAAAATTCCATTTTTCAAATACTCAATTTGTAACCCAAGGCAGAATTTTGTTCTTCCTAAGTCCTTCATTTCAAATTCTTTCTTCAGACAATTTATTGCCTTTTCGAGCTCTTCAGGAGTTCCAATAATATTTATATCATCAACGTATATGGCAATTATGGCAAACTCATTTCCAGATCTTTTCATGAATATATATACATGGGCATATTATATCATTTTTATATCCTTCATTGAGTAGATATTTTTTTTGATCTGAATCATTGAGCATATATTCACTAAGTCGATTGTACCATATACGCCTGTATTTCTTTAATCCATATAAAGACTTATTGAGTATTGTTCTCATGGACTTGATTTGTATGCTTTTGGAAACTTGAATCCTTCAAGGAGTTTCATATAAATTTCACTATCAAGTGAGGCATACAAATAGGCTGTAACAATATCCATTAGATGTACATTTAACCCTTCATTCACTGCTAGGCTAATCAAGTATCGAAGAGTAGTTGCATCCACCACCTGTGAATAAGTTTCTTCAAAGTCAATGCCGGGTCTTTGTGTGAAGCCTTATGCAACAAGTTGTGCCTTATATCTTGTGTATCACCTTTTTCATTCCGCTTTCATACAAAAAACCCATTTGTATCCAACCGGTTTCACATCTTCAGGTATAAGGACTACGGTCCAAAAACTTTTCTTTTTTCCAATGATTTTAATTCTGCCTCAATTGCATCTTTCCCTTTTGGCCAATCATTTCTTTGTTCACATTAACTAATAGACTTTGGCTGATGATCCTCATTATCATTCATTACATCAATCACTACATTGTAAGCGAAAACATCGTCAATGTTGACTTCCTTTCGGTCCCATCGTATTTCACTTAGCATAATTTATTGAGGTCTCATGATTTTCACATATTTTAGAAACTTGAGTCTCTTTTGGGATTAGGACATTTTCATTGTCCAATGATTCTTCTAGAGTTACTAAAATTCCTTGGATATCCTCGATTTGGCCATCTGTATTGTTAGCTCATCTTCTCTTTTGAAGATTTTTATCTTTGGAACCAATAGGCTTGCCACATTTCAAATGTGCTTTAGATTCATTAGCACTAGGTTGTCCAACAGGGACATCAATTTTGAGAGGAGCATTGGCAGCTGAAAAATGTGATTTTGTCACTTTCTTTGGGTCAGTAAATGCGTTTGGCAATTGATTAGCCAAATTTTACAAATGAATTATCTTTTGAACTTCTAGTTCACATTGTTTTATGCGAGGATCAAAATGAGGAAATGATAATTCATTCTAGCTAATTTCTTTTTCTAACTGTTTATTTTCTCCCCTAATGTTGGGAAAGATAATTCATCAAAATGATCATCAACAAATCAAGCCATAAATAAATCTCCTGTTGATGGTTCAAGATATTTTATTATTGAAGAAGATTCATACCCAACATATATTCCCATCCTTCTTTGATGACCCATCTTGGTACGTTGTGGTGGAGCAATTGGAGTATATATTGCACATCCAAAAGTCCTTAGATGGAAGATATTAGGTTCCTGACTAAGAACCAATTTCAAAGGGGAGGCCTCTAGATTATTTGTTGGCCTGATACGAATTAATGTTGCTACATGCAAAATTGCATGTCCTAAAGCTGAAATTGGGAGATTAGATCTCATAAGTAATGGTCTTGCAATCAGCTGTAAACGTTTAATTAATGATTCTGCAAGTCCATTTTGTATATGGACATGAGCTACAGGATGTTCAACATCAATTCCTATGGACATACAATATTCATTGAAAACTTGTGAAGTAAATTCACAAGAATTATCAAGTCATATTTTGTTAATGAGATAATTAGAACAATGTGCTCTTAATCTAATCAATTAAGCAAGAAATATTGCAAATGCCAGGTTGCGAGAAAAGAGTAAGGAAACATGCGACTATCTTGTTGAAGCATCAATTAAAACAATGAAATACCTAAATGGTCCACATGGTGGGTGAATTGGCTCACATTTATCTCCCTGTATGCATTCTAAAAATGTAAGGGACTCACTCTCTATTTTCCTTGGAGATGGCCGAATAATTAATTTCCCCTTAGAACAAGCAGCACATGAGAAAACATTCAATTGTGATATTTGTGGACATATTAATGAATGTCCACATGAATTCTCAATTATTTTTCACATCATAATTGTCCCAGGATGGCCTAACCGATCATGCCAAACATAAAATTTATCGTTGTTTGCAAACTTCTAGTTTACAACAACATTTATCTCATTTGTACTAAGAAATGTATAGTACAATCCAGAAGAAAAGGAAGATAATCTTTCTAGTATGCACTTTTTATCAGAAACTATATTTGTGATATCAAGATATTCTCAATTCCCTTCAGTTTTTGTTTCTATGTGATACCCATTTCTGCAGATATCCTTGAAACCTAATAAATTTCTTTTAAACTTTCTTGAGTAAAGTGCATTATCAATATATAATTTTGTTCCTCCATGTAACAATATATTAGCTCTTCTGAAACCTTTAATCAGATTTATATGTCTGGATATAGTTTGAACATAAGGTTCTTGCGTTACTAAAGAAGAAAAATATTTGTCACTCCTTAGTATAATGTGAGTTGTTGCGCTATCAATGAGGCATAATTCTCCATGATTGATGTTGGTACGAGTCATTCTAACATTATGGGAACATATAAAAGGAAATTAAATGCAATTAATGAAAAATGAAGTACTCATTTATTTATTTGGAAAGACAACTACATCGAAATCAAAAACATTGTTGTACTAAAGACAGAAAAATAAACTAAAACATAGCATGTTCAACTACATAAAGATTAATTTATTTCTCGAAATTCCCGTCACCAATAAGGTGATCAATTTTTCCACTAGGATCAGCAAAGAAATCACTAATATCCAAGTTGGTAACATCTATATCGCCAAAATCAAGATTGCCTTCTTCATCAACAAAGTTTGATTCAATTTTAGACTCTTTGCCTCTATTTTTATTTTTATTCTTGAGCGATTATGGTAAAGGTCGATAAGATATTTTTGTGTACGGTTGGTCCACCATTGCAATAACACAAGTTTTCAACTGGATTATTGTGCCCATTATTTTCCTTTTGATGAGCCTTGTCTTTCTCTGTCCACTTCGAGTGATAATTTGAATCACCATGACCACGCCTACGACCATATCCACGGCCACGTCCTCGTCCACAGCCACGTACGTCCACGACGAGTAGATGGATTTGCTACAACATTCACTTCTGGGAATGAAGTCAAGCTTGTTGGACGAGATTCATGATTTTTTTTATCAGGAGCTCGTTGTTTTGTTCAGCCATAAGATGGCAAGAAATTAATTCAGAATATTTTTAAAACATTTTTCACGATATTGCTACTGCTAGAGCACATTGGAATCTTGAAAAGTTGAAAAGATTTTTTCTAACAAGTCCTCATCAGTGATCTTCTCACCACATAATTTCAATTGAGAACTTATTTTAAAAATTGCTGAATCGTATTCAGCTACAGATTTAAAATCTTGTAGCCTCAAGTGAATCCATTCATAACAAGCTTTCGGCAAAAATCACCATTTTCTGGTGATCAAATCTTTCTTTCAAATTATTCCACATTTTAGTGGGATCTTTCACCGTCATGTATTCGACTTTCAGTCCTGCATGGAAGTGGTGACGAAGGAAAATCATAGCCTTAGCCTTATTTTAGCTAGTGATTGCACTTGATTATTTTATATTTTTACTCACTAATTATAGGGAAATTAGCGCTTGTCCTAGGTTAATATAGGGCAATTTATGCACTTTTAACTTAGAGTTCCAATGCATTAAGTTAATTGTATTTTAGTGCTAAATTGAGCATCTTAAGGTTTAAACTCATGTCTTTCTGATTTATGAACTTGGGATATTTCAATTTGTGCTTGAATTTATTATTGTAGGAAGTCTTGATGAAGACGTGCCTAAATTCCAAAAATTTTAGTTTAGTGCTCGAATTTTAGAAATTATAACTAAGTCACGTAGTATTGCATATCTTGATTTGGCAAGGACAAGTTGGGTAGTTTGGGAGCTTAAAGGAGGGCAAAGATGAGATAAAAATTGCTGGGTTCATTTTTATATTTTTCAAAAAAGAGATTAAATGAGTAAGGGCCTCGTTTGAAAGCTTATTTGGGAATTTAGCCTAGACCTTTAGAAAGGCTTCAATTTCATTTGCCAAACAGCCCCTTGTTCGCACCGCAAGTGCACGGGTCGCGCCAAGTAATAAAGTGATAAGAAAGTATCGTTCCCACAGGGATTGGGTTACAAATTTAATCAAACAAAAGGCTTAGTGAATTCAATTAAGTTGAGCTAACGCAAAGTTTGGATTGAAGATTTAATATTTTCAAAGATTAACAACTAAAATTCTATTTATAGTTAAGATTTTTAATCAGAAAGATTATAAAGTAAAGAGGTGATTTAGAAAACACTTGTTAAGACAAATAAAACGACCTAGGGTTACTTATCCCCATTTGACTTTATGAACTAGTAAATTCCTTCTCTTTAGGCATCATAATGAATCTATGTGTGAGTCCAAGGTTCAAATTTATTTGAAGAAACTTTCTCAAGTCAAAATCAAATTTATACTTTCATTAATTGCACAACCTCTTGCCACAATCAATGCAAGTCATAAATGCTTCACCAACCTTATATGAACAATGTTAGGTTAGTAATTATATCTCTATATTACCAACTAACCATCCATTTAACACTATAAACTTCAAGTCTAACATGATTTCACCCAAGTTCTAAAACAAAATATTCTCTCTCGAGACATACTCCATTTAACAAATCAAGTGGTGATCAAGCACTTGTATAAATAATAGCTAGATGAAAATCCACACATAAAAATTCGTTCAATGCATTAAAGAAAGGAACTACAAGGTTTGACAAATCTCTGATTTGTATGGTTTTTATATGCCTAATTTGAGGAAATTAACATGATTGAGATGCAAGTTTGGTCCAATAATGCTTAATTGAATGTCTTAAACTCTCAAGTAAAATGAGTGTAAAATTAGGATTAATTAGCCATAATTGTATTAATTAATTTATAGGGCTATTTGATATTGGTTTTATCTTATTTTCACTTGCAGGGTCGCTCAGGACCAAAACATTGGACCCGGGACGAAGAAAAAGGCCAAACAAAGAGGCAGAATTGAAGGCTCCTCGCCGCGGCCTCGCCACAGCGAGTCAGACGGCGAACAGGCCCCAAATTCCAGAGGAGGAGTGAGCTCGCCATGGCGAGAAAACCAAAAGGGCCAGAAGCATTGTCACCTCACCGCGGCTTCGCCGCGGCGAACTGCGCGAATTCTGCAGAATTTCAATCGCGTTTTGGGCCTGATTTGGGTCCAATTTGAATACCCACTCACTTGACCCGACTTGGGGAACATAAAACACGAAAGTTGGACCCCATTAGGGCAGATTTTGGAGTCCCAAACCCTAGCCTCTCATTTTCCTCTCATCTCCATCTTCCACCTTCTTCCTTCAAATCCTCCATGGTTCCTCAACCTCCACTCCTTGTTGGTGTTTTCTTCTTGGAGGACAGCAGCTAGGCTCCACCATTCTTGGTGATGGGAGCCAAAGGATGAGCTTGAAGCTTGAATAGGGGAGTTTTAGTTCTAATCCTTCTTCCTCTTGTTGTATTTATGCTTTTCTAGGGTTCTAGGAGTATATTTATGACATTTGGTTGGGTGCTTGAACTTTATATATTGTAATGGGGTTAGAAACTATGTTTATGTTATTTCCTTCTTGTTCAAATGCTTGACATTGCTATTTATTAACTTTGAGTTTAATGAAATTTATGGGTTCATAGTTTTATTATTCTCTTTGTGAAAATCATGTGCTAATGCAAGGTGGCTTGGTTAGTGGATTAAGAGTGTTAAGTTGTTTTCTTGAGGGAGATGGCATATGAATTGATTAATTGTCTTTAGACATTGGGTAATCACTCTTTTCAACCTTAATCTTTGTTTGGGTGGCCATCAATGAGTTAGGGTTAATTGAGAAATCAAGTGCAATTGTGGGGTGGCCCAAATTGTGGATTTAAAGTCTTACATGATTGGTTAGTTCTTGAATTTGTCAAATTGTATAAGTGGCATTGGACTTCAATTCTAGAGTCTTGATTTATTATGTGGGGTTCCAGTAATCGATTAAACTCTAGGATTAATTAAGTGGCAATTCGGGGTCCCGGTTGTTGGATTAGGAGCCCCTTACGATTAGCAAATTCATATTGATTTTGAACTTAATCAACTTAGGTTAAATTAAGTAATGTGCGGGGTTCCGGCATTAATTAAGTTAACCTAAGCCTAGCCAGAGGGGTTCCTCTAGGGGTCTTTTGAAAATCAACAAAAACTCCCTAAAAACCTTTAGAAGCAATGAATCCCGAGGTTTCCATTCATCAAGAATGATTCCATCTTCATCCCCCTCCAAATCTCATTTTTATCTTATTTTGTTTTACTTTTGAACATATCACACCTTTTGCATCTTTTCTAAATCAAAAAAAAAATACAATACTTTTTACCTGCTTTAGTTAGTTTGCATATTAGCTACTAGGTAATCTTTTGCGTTTAGGCTCCTCAAGTGAAAGACACCCGGGGGTTAGCTTCCACTATCCCCTTGGTTCTTATTTTCTTGAAGGGCGGACCCAAGGGCGCGCTACACGCACACACACGAGATAGAGAGATCGGTGAGCTCTTCAAGTAATTCAAGGTAACCCTAGAAAAGGGATTTAGTTACACATGGTTAAATTAAAAACGAAAGTAAAGATTGAGAAAGAACACATGACAGAAAAATAGAGAAGAAGGAAGAAGAAAGGAACCCAAGAACAATGAACTTGAATCTCTCCAAGATCCTCCAAGCTTCCAAGCTCTTCCCCACTCTCTCTTGAAGCTCCAAAATGTCCCAAAAATGTGCCCCAACTCGCTCTCCCCGAAATCCTCTGAATTAATTTCTTTTATCCCCTTTCAGACAGCTCATTTACTCAAAAAGCGCAGTATTTGGCTATTTCGCCATGGGTTTCACCGCGGCGAACGCTGTTGTTCCAGAGGCAAAATAGGATTACACTCGCCGTGACGGGTGTGTTTCCTCTGGGCCTTTTCACTTGAGCACCTCTTCCTATACAAGAAAGAAAGAGGGTTGATGAGTTTTACAATTTACTACATTATAAAAATTCATTAAGCTCCAAATTTCATACAAATTACAGCTCTTTCTTTGCCCCGCTTTTTCATTGAGCTTTTGTTTCCTTTTTTGCCATTTTAACCACCAAATTATTCACAGGCGCGGAGTAAAACATGATGAATTTGCAATGAAATTTAGGAGCTTATCACCCTTAAGCTCCCGTAATCTCTAAATCATTAGCCCCTCACACCATTTTTCACAGGGGAACACATCATCACCATTCTCTCATCCTCACCTTCTTCCTTCACCACCATCACCAGCCACCACGCATTCAACCACATATCTAGAGGTGTTCAACATTTTCCCGTCCCGTCCCAGTCATTTTGGGATGGGTCAATCCCGTCCCGAAAAGTTTCGGGATGGGACGAACCAGGACGGGACAAAGTGCATCTTCGGGATGAGATGGGACTAGGGATGGGGTTGTCTCGATCCCATCATATCCCAAATATATATGTGTGTCCACATATATATTTTTTTTTCAAAAAAATACATGTGTCATATGTCTCATGTGTGAGCATATATGGCATATTTTTTTAAAAAATACAACCCTAAGTTCTAACCATGCATTGATCTCAAATTTCCTGTCCATTGCACTATGCTTTATATGTAGCACCTCACATTTGAAGACATGTTTTTAAGTTTATGTATTAATATGAAAGTTTCTTTCAAACTCAATTTAGAAGAGTTATTTTTATTTTTGGGTTTATTATGTTGTATAAGACAGCTTTTTGGAAGCAATATTGGGTATATTTCTTTGTTTGTTAAAAGCTCAAAGGGCCATATTTTTTTACTAGTCTATTTTTAATAAAAAAAACTTTTGAGACTTTCCCGTCCCATCCCGATCGGAACCAGAACAAGTTCGGGACGGGATGCGACACGGGATAGGGTTCTCGTCCCAAACACCTTTTTTCAGGACGGGACCGGATGGGGCCTTCCTGGTCCCGTCCCATGAGCACTCCTACACATATATTCATCAATCACCATCGCCCAAGAATCATCTCCTTTGGCCACCACTTCCTCAACCATCATCATCTTGCTTCTCATCACCAACATTTTTCATCTCCCTTCAAGTTTTCATTCCCTTAATAAGTCTCTCTATTTCTCAGTTCCATTTCGAGTTCCACTGTCAACATTATCATCACCATTATTCCTTCCATATATATATATATATCCCCAATATTTCATTTCCTTCATTCTCCATCCCTTCCAATTCCTTAATCATGACCAATAGCTTGTGTGGGATCTTTGGAGCAAGAGCAGAAGCAGTGAGGGGTTGATTGGTGTGCTTCTTGGTAGCTACAATGCAATTGGAGCTTCAATGCTTAATTAGGGGAGTTTTCTAGCTTCTTTTGTTTCTAGATTATGTAATTGATGTGGATTCCTAATTGTTTATGTTTGATATATAATTTTGGAACAAGAGATGCTATGGTTTCTATTCCTAGGGTAGATTTCTTTTGGGTTATGTATGTGTTCGCACCGCAAGTGCACGGGTCGCGCCAAGTAATAAAGTGATAAGTAGAGTATCGTTCCCACGAGGATTTGGTTCCAAAACCCGGTCAAACAATGACTGTCACACTCTCACCCAATTTGAGTGGTTCAAATATTGAGATTGAAAATTAACTATGAAAATAAACATATGCTAAATGAAAACAAAATTATAAACAAGTGATTCTCCAACTTCAACTATAAAATGGGTCCTAAGATTATGTATCCCCCTTGTACTTCTTAAAACTCAATTAACCTCCTCTCAAAGATGGTCTCAATGAAACCATGTGCTAATCTAGGATTCACAAAGTACTTGTAAAAGCTCTCTCAAGTCAAGAACAAGTGTTTGATCTCATTAATCGCACAATCTCTTGCTACAATTAATAAAACCGAATTTTCGAGCTCCAATCCTAATGTGACTATGTAAGGTTAGCAAGTATATCTCTATCTTACCAACAAAACCATCCATTCATCATGCAAACTTCAAGTTCTTACACTATTTTACCCAAGTTCTACACTCAATCTGGCCCTCTCAAGCATCAATCAAGTGAACCCAACATCTAAATGGTGATCAATCACTTAGAAGCATTAGGAGAAGAGTAAAATAAACACATACATCTCATTAATCACAAAATAAGAGGAGGAATTAAGAGTTAATCCATAAAAGGGTTCAAAATAATCTTAGAATCAAAGTATTTAGCCACTCATGTCCAACAACTCTATGAGAGCATATATATACATCATCACAAAACAGAACAAGAGTAGAGAATGAAGATGGAGAAGATAAACCAATAGGAGAAGTCCAAATCTCTTCAAAGCTCCAAGCCCAATCTCCACCAAGCTCCAAGCCCTAGCAGAGCAAAACACTCCCAAAATGCCCTAGAAGTCGAAGAATGCTCGCTGAACTCACAACCCTAGCTTTTATTGTAGTTCAGTCTGCCTTTTTCTGTCAACACGCGCAGCTTCGTAGGCCGTTTGCCGTTAGTTCGCCGTGGGCTTCAAAAATTACAGAAATAAGTGTTGCTCGCCATGGCTTTCGCTGCGGCGAGTTCACGGCGGGCCAACAAAAATAGGGGCAGAGACAATTGCATTGGCCGTGGCCTCGCCGTGGCGCTTCTCTAGTCCTTTTATTCCTTGGGCTGCTCTGGTTTACTCTTAGCTTTGTTCTCTGGTCAGCTTGGTGGAGGGGCTGTAATCACTTGGTTATTGCATCAAAATATTCCTACAATATTTACATAAAACAACATAAGAAAATAACTAGAAATATGATCAAAATCTACACTAATAAACAATGATGTGCAACCAAAAATCAAATGAGCATTTTCCTATCTTGAGTATCCAAGATTTATCAATGATTGAATAAAAGGTCAAGCAAAATGTGCTGAAATTACATGAATTCCTGGAAGTTATCAATATGTAATTTAGCGATTGCGTTTATATACATAAACCTTATTGTTAATCACTTGACATAATGCAATTTGATGTGGTAGCATTGATTATCTACTTTGAATTGCTAGATTGGATTAATGCATTTGCTTCTTGCATGTAGCATTAGATATTAAGTCCATTCTTGAAGTGTCAAATTATACCTTCAAGAGGAGGCTCATTGTGCCTTGTTAAGGGTTTCCACTACTAAGCAATTTTCTAACAAATGCCTAGTTGACTAATTGTGCGCGATGCACCAAATCAGTTAGTAACTAGGTTAATTGGACTTAGGTGATTGCCTTTGGTTTTTAACATTCGTCTTGGATTTTAAACTCCCAATTTATTTAAGAAGCTATGAAGATTGCAAAGTTTTCACCAATAACCCATTCCATTAAAGAGTTTTCAAACCACTTTTCTTTGCTTTCCTAAATGCAAAAAGCCAGAAACAAGTCCCTTTACATTTCTATAATTGAAAAAAAATACCAAAAAGGCTTTTCAATGACTAACCCCCTGGGGTTTATTTGCTTTTCAATACATTTAGGTAAGTCTAGGCATCAAAATAAGTGACTCCTTTGAGAGACGACCCGATGTTGAGCTACTTTGCTTAAGCCTTAATTTCACATATTTTCTTGCATTTGACGCCAAGGCGCACCATTCTGACAAAGGTCAAATCAGCTAGTCACTTCATTTCCAGATAAAATGGTTTCTCTAAGGCTATGGGCATTAAAGTGGATTTCAGCATCTAACTCCCAAGACAAATAATTTCTTCCCATAATGTCGAGAGCCGTTAAATCAAGTTTGGTAATGTTGGACATGTTGATACTATCATGAAATAGAATAGTGTTAGGATAAATGAATTTAATGATGTATAATATATATATATATATATATATATATTTAATAGGATATAATAATAAATATTAGATTTAACATATATGAAGAATCAAGATCATCTCGTTAATATATTTAATAGGATATAATAATAAATATTAGATTTAACATATATGAAGAATCAAGATCATCTCGTTAACATTATATATATATATATATATATTACAAAGTGAAGCATCTTCTAAACTCACACAAGTTGCTTTATTTTGTAAACGCACAATCACGTTTTATTCAAATTTTTAAATATTAACATGTTGACAATATTAGCTTTATAATTGCAACTCAAAACAAAATTCTAGCAATAATGTTGCGTACATAACAATATTTCTTTAATTGGATTTATATGTCTTCTAGCCATAAAATTAAATCTATATGGCTTTTCGCTATTTAATATTAAAAATAGAAAAATTAAATCTATATGGCTTCTGGCCATTTAATATTTAAAATAGAAAAATTGAATTTATATAGCTTCTACTTCAAGTTTCATTAAAGATGACTTTAGGTTAAAAAACCAATCATCAAATATTATGTGGAACATTAGGTTCCTTCAAAGATGATTTAAGGTCGGTAAAGAATGCATTAAAATATAAGGTCATGAGAGATGTCTTCAGATCAATGATGCATGCATTAAAATATAAAATGGAATGTCAGGTTCTATAAAAAATGACTTCAGGTCAATGATGATTATATTAAAATGTAAAGTGAACTTTAGGTTCTATTAAAGATGACTTCAAGTCAACATAAGAAAATATAAAGAAAGATGAAGATGAAGAGAAGAGAAATAGAAAGGTGAACTTCAGTTTCTCCATAATAGCCAAACAGAAAAAAGATCCTATGAATAGAAAATAGACTACCTTGGTTAGAGGCTCTTACTGATAACATGTTATAAATTATAGAAGATAATAGGAAAAAATAAGAGAAATAGGGAGAGAATAGAGAGAATAGAAAGCTGTTTTCATTCACGTTTCAGAAGTGTAGAATACATATATTAGCCTTCTATTTATAGAAGAGGCTCTAGGGTTACAATAAAATTAAAATTACTAATTAATAGAATAACAATAGGAGATGGGAGTTATGGGCATCAACATTAATAGGATATTCATAATACTCTAGATGTTTGTTTATAATTTGTTAAACCACAAATGGAGTGGTGTACCAGTTCACATAAGAATGACTATTGGATATGTTGAGTCAACATTTTCCGTTAAATGAACATAAAAAATGACTAAAAGCTAACTTTTAAAATTTAAGGGAAAAAAAAGATACTACAGACAAAAAAGAAAATATACCTTACCCTTTCATCTCCAATAATGACTTAAAATATAGGGAAAATTCCAAATAAATACCCATTGAATATCAAAAGGACAAAAAGATACCTCCAATATACAATAGGACATAATAAAAGGGATCGTTCCCAATTTGGGATAAACAATTTTAAGGCAAAAAGACCAAAACCTGTCTCCAATTTGGGATAACTTTCCAAATCTAGTTGACGGGAGACAGGGGCATTTTGGTCTTTCTGCCTTAAAATTGTTTATCCCAAATTGGGAACGATCCCTTTTATTATGTCCTATTGTATAATGGAGGTATCTTTTTGTCCTTTTGATATTCGATGGTGATTGCACCATATTTTTATACACTTTTCATTGATAAAATCATTAGATTATTGCATGTTCTTGGGGTAGTTGCACCTAATTAGGGTAATTTCTGACTTGTGCACACTTTGTTGGAATTTGTTCTAGCCAAGGGCAATTTGGGAATAATTAACACGATTTATTGTTTAACCCATTATCAAGAACATTTTGATGCTACCTTAGGTCCATTTTATATGCATCTCATAGAAGAAACATACCCAAATTAAGGAGCCAAGTTGCAGCGAAGAATTCTGGACGGAGTAGAAGAAGAAAGTGAAGAGAGAAACATAATCAATGTCTCCTCGTCGTGGCCTCGCCTCGGCGAAACTCACGGCGAGATAGACAAGAAGAAACAGAAAGCTCTGTCCCTCGCAGCGGCCTCGCCGCGACAAGTGACAGCGAACTCAAAGCCAAAGTTCCAGAATGGGTGCTTCCTCGCCGTCACTTCGCCGCTGCGAGCCCACGGGGAAGTGACGAAAATCTGCAAAATTCTGACACGATTTTTAGGGTTTTTGAGCAGTATAAATAGATCCAAACACCCCCACCTTCAGAATCTAAGCCTCCTATGCACGAAATATACCTGCTCTGCTAGGGTTTCACTCATCTCCTTCATTCCTCACTCAAATCTTCACCATCCTCACTCAATTTCACCCCCTCTCTTGCTGATTTTCTGGTTTTTCCTCTCCCACCTTCCATCTCTTCACCATTTCTTCCCCATATCCTTCCATTTTCGTCCAGCCATGATGTCTACACTTGGGAGGGTGCTTGAGCTCGAAATTTCATCAATGAGAGGCTAGAACTTTGGTGCTTTGGTGGTGTGAAGGTGGCTTGAGCTTCAATGGGCGAAATAGGGGAGTTATTTGTTTCCTCATGCTCTTTTCCTTATGTATTGAGTTTTGTGGTTGCATTTCTCTTGTATATTTGGATTGGAGACATGTTTTTCCTCTTTCATTGTCTTTAAATTGGAATATTTGTGTCGGATATTGAGTTATGTTAATTGAATGATGTCTATGTTTGAATTTCCTATTGGGTTTGTGATGCTATATGATTTTTAGTGGTTGCTAGATTGTGTAGCTTAATTTATCCAATTGAATATTGTGGTTGCACATTCTTGAGAGGAATCAGTTTTCAAAACTCATGTTCCAACACACACCAAGTGGAGCTTAACACTAACCCTAAGTAATGGCTAAGAAAGTGGTTGCTTGATTAGTCATTAATTAGGGCTAGTGGACCCTTAGTGGTTGCTTGGGGATTTTTCAATTATACTTGGTGCATCTTTTAACTCCCAATATCAATTTTAATGAAGCGTGAGAGCCACCGAAACACTACCAAAGTCCATTTTATCAATTTCCCTTAATCCAAACCCTTTTTACTCATCAATCAAAAATTACCAAAAAGAAGTCTTTAAATTCTCACTACTTTTATCAAATGACCTTTTCAAACAAAAACCCCATATCTTTTATTGTTTTAATTGCATTTAGTTAAGTTAGGTAGTTTAGAAAGACTCCTCAAGTGAGACGATCCGGGATCGCACCACTATAGTGCAATCCTTGGTTAACAAATAATTTTGCATTTAACCCCCAAGGCGATTAGGAAAAGGTTAAATCAGATGGGTATTTATTTGGAATTTCCCCTAAAATATACCTTATCCTTTCATTTATAATAATGACATATTTTTAGCGGTGATATTTTCAACGACTTACATATAAAATTATTAATTATTTGATGGGAAAAAGACAAAAAAAATCCCTTCCAATTTGTAAAATCACAATAACAACTTCATGATAGGTATTAACAACCATTAACAACTCAAAATTCCTTATTTGGGATTTTTCCCTTATTTTTTGATTATGCTTTTAAATAGAATATTATTTAGTATTTAAAATCTTTTAGAATTCATCTCTATATATCCCTAAAATAGTTTCCACAGTAAAATCGACGGCGCAATGAAGCAGATGACAATAGCCAGGGAGCTGCCATATCTCCCGCCGGAAATCGATTATTATTTAATCCTAATATAAAATTTGATTCAATAGGAGATATGTAAGTCAAAAAATTTATAATATTAAAATTTTGGATTGAAATAGGGAAAATTAATTATAGTAAATATAAAATGAACTTAATTAAAATAAGGTCCTACGAAATCTTTTAATTAAAATCATTACAAGTGACTAAGAATTTAAATAGTTGTAAATTATGCTTATAATATTATTATAAATGGTCAAAAGGCCCCAAATGTTGTCACCATTTTAGCCAAACATTGTTTGTTACCAAGGATTTATAACAGCTGGGAATTATGATCATAATATTGTCACAAATGCCTGAAAGGCTGTCACTAATTCACTATTTGGCCAAACTTTCGTATTGAGTATTTTTTTTGTACAAAAAGAGAGGGAGATAAATATAATCATCTAAAGAATAATTTTTGTCCTTTATATTTTTCATTAAGTATTATTTTGGTTTATAACTTTGAAATGTGTACTTTTGATCTTTTTTATTAACATTGTTAGTTTCATTTAATGGAAATATTAACTCAACAAATCTAAAAGGTGTTCTATAATTAAAAGTGATTAAAAATGGTAATTTTTATAGTATAAAATGATCATACTAAAAAATTAAAATGCAAGCATATTTTGTCCATATTTAAGCTCAAAATAAACATTTAAATTTATTGAATCAACGTTTTCGGTTAAGTTAAACTAACAGTGTTAACAAAAAATGATTACAAGTGCACTTTTCAAAGTTAATGGAAATAAAATGACAACTAATACAAAAATAAAAGATCAAATTTTTATATAAATTAACACTATTTAATTTATGAAAAAATTACTTGATATTGAAATGTTTTTACGGTCTTTATTATATAAATGATTAATGAATGAAAATTTGATTAAAAAATATTTAGTTAAATAGTATAAAGTATACAATTGTTCCTTTATATTTCTATCAAGTCTCTATTTGGATTCTTAAATTTTAGAGTAAAATACACTCACATCGCCACTATTCTACTTTAATTACATAAACCTCTTATCTATTTTGAAAATGTATATGAACCTCCCTCAAAATTTAGTTAAATATTATATAAACCTCCCTTTAAGATTTTATTTTCATCCACCTAAACTTTTAGTTCACTGTTAAGTTTTACTTTTAAACTTTATGTGGACCAAAATACCGTTTTTAACATAATTATTTAAATATTTATATTTGTCAAAAATATGTTTTATAAAATAAAAAATAATTCTCGCGCACACATTATTTTCAACAGAATACACTAATATTTTCAAAATTTCTAATAAATTCATTAATTTTTATCTGAATAATGAACTTTCCTAATTTTAATTTTTAAATATATTCATTAAAAATATTTATTTAAATGTATTTTAAATTTAGAAAACATATTTCAGTTGCTTTTTTCTACATACTATAGTAAAAATTTATAAAATTTTTGAGATCATATAATTCATTTAAATTTATAATTCAAAATTCTTGTTTTGGTAAATAATTCAAAATTCTTAAATGGATATTTTTTTGCACGATATAAAACATATATATATATATATATATATATTTATTTAAGAAGGCTTTACAAGGGATGCCGGGTATAACTCCTTTCGTGACCCTGCCTCAATAGGTGCAGCTGATTATGCAGCAGGATTTAGCTTTAAGCAATGTTTTAAAAGTCGGGCTTGACGTCCAACCGGAAAAGTCATCAGTTCATGATTTAAACGGTCAAAACAGTCTGTCTATCCGGTCGGGCCGTTGACGTAATTAGTAAATAAAAATTTTAAAAATAATTGTAGGTGTATATAATAATATATTAAGCATACTAATTCAATTTCAACTTTATATTATTCTCTTCATATTTATATATTTAGGGTCAAAATCTATTCTCAAATTAAAATATACTCTCTAATTAATTTTTACAATAAGTTAAGAATGCAAATTGGGGAGTAATAATTATACACGAAATAAAAAGCAAGATAGTGTAATTTTTTTTTAACTAAGCAAGATAATAATATTGAATAAAAGGGAAAAAAAAGGGGAGAGAAAGAGAATACGTAGAGGACTGATAAGGTATAGTAGCAAGAATAGTTAGACCTGGATAACTTTTGAAAATCTAGTTGGCTTAGCAAGATATGCCTATGGTCATATAGGCATTGAAAAACGTAAGACAACTTTTTATCTTCCCCAGTCAAAGCTTTTGTACATTGGTCAGAATAACATTTTTTTACTATTTCTAATTATAAATGCTGCCAGAGTTCTATATTTCTGTTCATCTTCTTCGCTGGTGTTGTTGACGGGGAGTAAAAGAAAAACAGGATGAAACAACTTCAAGCTTGCTTCTATTGTTATTTCTGTTGTTATTGTAGTCTTTCATTCGTCTTAACTCTCAAGGTTAGTCTAAGGTATATGAGAAAATAAAGTATAAGCATTTTCCCATTTTCACCATGTCGACCTTTTTCCCATTCTTCTCCTTCCCTTGTTTTTTTTTCATGTTGAGGTGTGAATAACTCCAGGCCGGACGGTCTTATGAAATCCGTTCCGGGTCATGGTTTAACTTCGGTTCCCGACTTGAAAGCCGGTTTTGAATGGATTACTGCAGCTTGACTCCTTAAGCGGTCTAAAGATGGAACCATAGCCGTTTTTTTCTCCGGGAAACGGCCGGACAGGCCCAGCCGTCCGGTTCGGTCTGGCTCCAAAAACAATGGCTTTAAGTAATGCCATGTTGATTGGAGGGTATCCCTCTCTCTATGTATTAAAAAAACATATTTTTTGTTACAAATTGTAAAAACATTTAATCATGAAACATTTATTAAAAGAAAAAATTGAATTTGTTTGATGTATTTGTTTATGATTGGTGACGATAAATGGTTTGTAGGGCATAGATACACACAAGAATGTTTATTAGATTTGTTAAATCAGCATTTTTTATTAAATGAAAATAAAAATGTTAGAAAAAATGGCTAAAAATGAACTTTTCAAATTTAAACAATAAAAAAAGAGACTTTTTTTTATCAGAATAAACAAAGAGACTTGATGTAAAAATAAAATCATTAAAAATATACCTTACCCTTTCATTTATAATATTGCCATATTTTTAGCCGTGATATTTGTAACACCTAGAATTTTCTACTATATTATAACAATTTTTAATTGAATTATAACAACTTTTCAATGTCAGAAGCCCAAAAATATGGAAAATTTAAAACTTTTTCTTTTGAAATCTTAGTCCAACCTTCTATTGGTTGGAATGGGCTTTTCAGACAAATTGGAATAACTCAAAATTCTTTATAAAATAAAGTGGTTAATAAATCAATTAAAAGTACGCTAACCCGATTAGGGTATCTATTCTCAATTCATAATACTTAGGAAATTTAAATCCCTTTAAATTTATACAATTCTATATTTTTTTTATGCTTTCTACTATTAATTTAATAATTTAAAATTACATCATATACAATTAACCTTACTTTTTATAACATAATCCTAAATTCTTCATCTAATCTTCCTCCAGCACTCCTGCCTTATCTCAATCATCTTATCGTTTACCAGCTTCTCTGAAACAGCAATTTAACGCAGTTCATTTCATTCATTACCATGCATAATAATTAGCAAATATGTATAACTAAAAAAACATGTCTGTATGGGTAGGGATGTTGCCCTTCTGTGAGCCCCCGCACTCATCCCATACGAGTAAACATTAACATTGTTGCTAGTGCACTTAAGGCACTGCCACACAATTATTGTATATTTATTTTCCTGAATTGTGTGGCCTGTGAGGCTCAACCTCCTGAATATAACATTTCGGTCATATCTAAGCTGTACTAGGGGTAGCTAGCCCTCTAGTCATCGAGTACTCGGATCCCATGAATATTTCTGACAAGGTTAAAGCTACTATAAATTTATAAAACATGCTATGCAATTATCATACATGATAAATGATATTGAATGAAACTGCTACCTGGATTCCATAACATACTCCTGAATCAACTTCTTTCTTTCTATCCTTTCGGCTTATATAAGAAATCAGGGCCTATATACATATATGAGTTTGGATTAGGGGTTGGACTATAAATTAATCGATGCGTCTCTCTCGACTCCTAATTTAATTAATACTACCACATTCTTTGTATTAATGAAAGATTACAGCTTGCTATAATTATTTTAACCCCTTTTTAAAATTAAAAGGTCAATTATAAATAATTTATTTCAATTAATAATTCTGATTCTCATTATCATTTTCCCCAAAATCATAATTATTTTATTAAACATTACCATCTTCTATCATATATTAATTTCGTATTCTTGTATAATATAACTTTAATATTATCAGAATCGTAGCTTACAACTGATTCACTGTTGTCACTGAAAATGTTGTTTAAGAGAACAGAACTAAAACAGAGATTTCAACTTATTACATTTAGTCCAACAAATAAACCGTAGCTAGATTTAATTTCTATTTCTATCATTACTTCCTACTCTCAAAATATAAGGAAATCGAACGTGAAACCAAGCACAGAAATAAATCCAGACTTTTTAGAAATTTATAATTTTCAACTTAACAACCTACGTCTAAACTTTGAGATCTTCAACAAAAGCATAATCATCCATATTAGATCCTTAGTTGTTATATATAGTAATCTCCTAAAATCACAACTCTATTTCCAATTCTAAAAATGATATCACGGCTAATTAAGCCGATTAAATTCCCAAACTTACCATCGTCATAGTGCACAACATATAATCATCTTATCTCACCTCTACAATTCTTAAAATGGTTACCCCATACTAAATCACCACTTCAAGAATCAACTTTAATCCACTCACTCTTACTTCATGATTCAAGCCTCTATTATCCTTTTCTTGTATATTTCAAAATCTAATCTTTGTATGCTTACTACACACCTTCACAGCTTTCATAAATGTTTAAAATCACTGACATTTAATCCTTCCAATATTTATCAGTCAATGTACATCTGCATAACCCCTTAACATCTAGAAACAATAAAAATAATACAATCAAATTTCTAATCTCATTCTAAGTAAAAGTCTTCATTGAACAACTTCAAACATCCTACTTTCATAACTCAAAATAAGTTCAACCCAATTACCCTTCCAAAACTGAAACAATAAACATACTTCCTTACTTTTAAAATTCTTAAACTCAACTATTCCAACAATTCTCATCATACTAACATCATTTAACCCTTTAAACCATCTCTTGAACAAACTTTAATGATATATTCCTACAAACTTTAATTCTTGTCTGCACACTTCACAATGCGTACAACATTTAGAATCATCACAACAGCAATTTCTAATTTATAAAAACTTGAGATTTCATTTTTTTAATCTCCATGTACTTGTCTTAATCCTCCATAACTTTATTACCATCATTGACATTAATAAAACTCTAATCAAGCATAGAACCTCTTCTTCCAACTTAAGACTTTGAAATAGTACTAAATCATTTTCAAATCGTCGCTCATGTTAAACTACCATTACAACCATCAGTTATAAAATTTATATCCTTCAACCCCTTAATACAAACCTATAATTTCCCTTTTTCTCTAAACGATCAACAGAACATTTCAACTCTGTAATATCTATTTGCCTCAAGAATAGCTATTAACACCTAATTCTTTCCTTCTCTCATTTCAAAATCATTAAACGATATCTCTTTCCATGCCCATTAAAATAATCGATCTTCCTACAGATTAAGCATAAGAAAATTCTGTGAACATCTATTCAATTTGTAGTCATCCCACTAAATAAAATCTATATCACCTTTTACAATCAACATTACCCATTCCAGCCATGACATTAAGAATCCAGCAATGTTTTTAACCCTAATCAAGCAACATCAATCTCTCAACTCCCAATAATTCAAACTCGTAATATTCACAGTGTTTCACAATACAAATTCATCATCAAGAACAACTAGAACACTATATTAATCCCATCCTCAATCACCATTTCAATTTCTAGAATTTCATATCCTCTTATCAAAAATCTAACATACAAAACCATGATTAATCCTTCTTCACCACTTGAAAACCAAACATATACCTCCAACTAGTCAACTACCACTTAACATTACTCCCTTAATAACTTAAAACATCAATCCATACTTACATTTCTAATTCAAAAATCCAGCATCAATTCATTTCTATGATCATATGAAGACAACCTTAATCATTAACTTCCATTAAACAAATTTCATCCCACCAAAACTAACAACTTAGCATTCATAATCAAAAGTCACCATTAACTCTTGCTTATCACTAACATATCACAATCAGCAGAAAAGAAACCTATTCAATCTTATCATCAACTAATTTCCTATTTCAAGAATAACTTATTAAACATTTACTCCTCCTCCAGCCTTAATATTCAACATCCTGACCGTATTTAGACATCATCACCTCTTATCTACCAACCAGAACCACAATTTCACCGTCCCAAACAAGCATACTATCAACCTTATTCCTTGTTCTTAACCCCATTAAAATCCTCTCATTTACATACACCTAATCATCATTGGTTCATCAAGAATCAATCCAAGCATAGCAAATAGAAAGGAATCCCCAATTCTCGATGACCACAATAAAACTCTAATTAGAATCATCACAATTTTCCTCCTTCTACAACAACCCATCAGCCGGGCAGAACAACAGAAAATCAATTAAAATCCACCATAAATTGAGCTTAGACAGAGCCGAGTAAAGCCTCCCAAAATTCTAAGATCATCATCAACCACAAGAATCAGATATGCAGTGGTAAAAATATACTAGTCTAAATTTCTTCTTCACCGCCGATAGCCAAACAGAACAGGGGAAAAGAAAAGGAGGAACCGAACAAAATTTCATATGCAGCTAGTAATCAACCAACACCATTATTCCTTCATCATGCTCAGAAACAAGATTCACAGAAGAACAGAAATTCGAGCAACAAGAAATCAGACAAAGAAGAAGAAAATCGAGCAGATCAGAGAACCTTCCACAATTCAACATAAAAGCTCGTTTCTAACTCAATCTTACTCTTAGTCATGCTTAACAAAGTTTTCATTCGAATTTTGCCCAGAAATCACCAAGAATCGACTCGGATGAACAGTGCACAGAGGAAGAATTTGAGAAAATCTTGATTAATGCTACCCGACTGCTCAAATTCGTTCTTGGCGTTTGTTAATCGGACCATAAGCTTCAGTTTTATGAATTTAGAGCCTTCAAAAACCCTTAAAATCGGATTGATTCTCCCCCCAAATAGTCACTCGATTCGGACCAAGAAGAGAGAAGAACGAAGGAACGAGGCTCACCTATGATCAAACGAGCTTTGGGAGTGCTTTGGAGCTTCTCCCGCCGTTCATCACCGCCATCGCCGTCGTTCATCGTTGCCAGGCCGGAGGAACGAAGAAGAACAGAGAAGAGAGTGAGGGAGAGGAAGGATTTCGGGGGAGCAGAGAGAGGCAATAGGGAGGAATAAAGAAAACTGAGGGAGAGAGTATATTTAATAAGAGGGACACGTGTGTGGTATAAATTGAAAGAGGAGAGACTGATATTTTAATTGGGTATTTTACTATCTTGCCCTTCCTTTTATAACTGAAGATATTTTCAACTAGGGGTGGATATTGTCATTTTTATTTTTCTCTTTCCCATTTTTCTCTTAAATGGTAATTTTATTTATCATTATCATTTACAAATAAATCTGGATTTGTCCCCAACATAATTTTTCTAGATATGCTTTAATTTCTAGATTTATTTATAAGACTTTTTAAATGTCAAGTAATACCCTAAGGTTCTAAATATTCCCTTATTTAAATTTATCTCACAACTATTTTTCATTAACTAATAAAGAAAATAAACCTTAAAAATTATTAAAAATACAGCTGACCTCATAAATTTAATTATAAGGCTGTTTAATTTTTATATGCCATGCCAAGACTTTAAATAAGCCCTTATTATCTCTTTTCTCCAATTTAAGTTTTATCTTCTAATTAATTCTTCTTTGTTTCTTCAAGAAAATAAGCTTTAAAATTACTAAAAATGCCTAAATGTCATAAATTTATTTTCCAATGCTTTTTAATGTTTTAGTAATATTCCAAAACCTTAAATAATTCCCTATTTCTTATTTTCTAAAATTTGGGGTGTTACAATATTCTTATTCTCAACTACTCACACTTTAAATTATTGATTATGCATTTATGCTAAATTGAATATTATTGATTAGCATTTAAAATCTCTCACAATTCCAAAGGCAAAAAAAACTTTTAGAATTCAGAAATCCCCGTTGATCCCTAAAAAAATAGTTCCCAATCCAGGCCTTCCTCCCACGCGAAAAATTGACTGCGCGATGAAGAAGATGACAATAGACGCCGAACTGAAATATCTTCAAGCGGAAATCATAAGAAACATTCTCAGAAGACTTCCTGTGAAATCCTTACTCCGATTTCAATGTGTTTGCAAAGATTGGAAAAAACTCTTCAAAACCTCTTCGTTCATTGCCGACCACCTCCACCACAGCCATCAAAACAGTTTTCTTCTCTTCGAATGTTCTGGAAATTGTGAACCTTTTAAGAAAGAATGTGACCCCTTTCACTTATTTTTGGTTGATCGTGAGTTACAGATCCGTAAAGTTCAGTACGTACCTCGGATCCCTTTCATGAAAATGTCTGGAATCATCGGTTCCAGCAACGGCTTGATCTGTGTAAGACTTCATGGTACTAATCATTCCCTTTTAGTTTATAATCTAGCACTTAAAGAGGCAACGCTAGTGCCTAAATCTCTTCATGATTGGCATATGGGACTTTTTGTAGGATTTGGGTTTAGCTCAATTGTTAATGATTACAAGATAGTGAGACTTCATATTCCTTTATCTGTTTATTCGGTTAATGGGGTGGAAGTGTATTCATTAAGCACATGTTTATGGAAGGAAGTAGAAGTTGGGAACTTGGAAGGGATAGCTCTCAAGGATGGTGATGGCTTTTGTGGTAATGGAACTATATATATTTTGGTTTGGCTCAAAGCCAAGTGAAAATAATCGTCATTTGATAGTTTCATTTGATATAGCTGTGGAAGTATTTACATTGTTACCAATGCCCCCTATACGCTATAATCATGATACTAAGTTTACTGTTTATGAGAACAAACTTGCTATCCTTTGTCCTATTAGAAACGGTCAATCTTGTGTGATTGAATTGTGGGTGATGGAGGAGGATTCAACTGCAGCTGGGGAGAGGGAAAGATGGACTAAAAAATTTTGCAGCAACTCCTATCCATGCTGGTTAAATCCAATGGTTATTTGGAGTAATGAAATTGTTTGTAGAGTTGATGGAATGTATGAAATCATTAAATTAGCTGAAGGTGAAGGGCAGAATTTTGAAATAGACCCTATTATGATAAATCTCACCACTAATGAAGTTAAAACAAGGTTTGCGCACCAACAATTTGACCCCTTTCATAGTGTTTTCAATCATGTGGAAAGCCTAGTATCCCTCAACAATGTCCCCATTGAAGAATCGTGAACTTAAATATCAAGTTAGTCATTATATATTAGTTTAAGCATTTGTGGTAAAAATGAGTTCATATTAGCTCAAGATGATTCTGCATCTACAAAGCTTGTCTTCTGGAGATGTTTTCTACAATGATGATTGAATATGTATTTCAATATCAGATGTTTTTAGTTTTATATAATCTATTTATGATCATGTTATTTAGATTATATTTCTCGCTTGATTTATTTGCTAGTGTGTTGATTATGTGGGACCTCTGGCCCAAATTATTTCCCAATGGTTTTATAGATGAATAGTTTTTTTAAGCTTTTGCAATGAGTAATGATGACCTGACTTCTATCGAAGCTTGACTCTTTGTCTACTTAGTGATACATATTTATATTCTAACTTTCCATGATATGAAGATTGTTTCATAGGTGAGGATCCCACTTGCTAGTTTTTTTTTCTATGTCTATCCCACTGTTTTTTTTTTCAAAAAAAGATATCACCTCTTATTTACAAAAGAGTTCTTAACAATGACAAGAAGGATTTACGAATTGTCTTTAAAAATATAAGATTTGAACCCCCCCCCCCCCCAACAAAAAGATTAGGATAATTCTAGTTCGTTTTTGGAAGGACAATTCAAATGAATGTATTGACGTGTACTATCCAGACAAACAAAGGAGAGTCCAAACTATTAGCTGAAAACTTCAGCTATGTCAGGGCATTTTATAAACGTACTCATGAGAAAAATAGATGTTGATGAAGGATATCCATATTAAGTATTTAATTGTGCTGGGTTCCCATTCCATACTCATCAACCTGATGAGAAACCAATTTCTTATCACCAAAACGACACCGTCTCGTTAAAAGAAGGAATTTGAACCATGAATTAAAAAAAAAAATCTTGGCCACTGAATTAATTGAATGGCAACAAATCCAATCCTTAATATATGATGCATGCGAAGACCACTAAGGTTGCCGGCATGAACGGAACACTTAACGTTCCCCGACCCCCAAACTTCAGCAACTCCATTTTTGAGTTCGGCCCATCGCTAGTTCTGTCGTAAAGGTCACCCCTCGCTGGTTATTGCCCTGTTGCTGAAGATCTTGCTTACAACTACATTGTAAGCAAGCACTTTGAATTCCATTCTCTTACTGGTTTGTTTAGTGAATTACTTCCTTCATTACTAAATCTCTGCTCTTCGCCTCACCATGGAATTCGGCACCCTCTAAATCTACAATATAACATGTTTGATTATATGATGCATGTGAACTTGATATAAGCTTTGAGACTGACATCTATTCTTCATACCGGCGGCCTCAGTGAACAAGCCTCAAACAGATAATACACATCCTTATATCTAAATGTGCAATTTTAACAACAAAATTTTGTGTCAATAGCGTATGGCACTAATATACATAAAGTTTATTATATGGTGCAATTTTAACACAAGCCTTAATACCAATATGTGTTACTTTTTTTAAAAAAGAAGGTACAATTTTTAAAAACAAAGTTCAGTGAAAGGAGCTTTGGGAGGAATTTCAACACAAACCCTAACATCATTTACCTTATGTTATTTTTTAGTTTTGTGGCCCACATTTGTTAATTTTAAATGATTATTAAAATCATTATACTTCTTTTCCATTTATTCCACCTCATCTAATTTCCTTTGTCTCCTTTTATAAGAGTTTGGGCCAAATTTGTCGAAGCATTTAATGATTTTTTTCACTTTACCAATCATTACTCTCTATATTCACATTCTCTTTCATACCATTTATAACACTATTATCACATTTCTTTCTTTTATATACTCAATTATAAATAAGGGCAAACTTGAGAAAACAAAATTATACCATTTCTTGAGAAAACAAAATTATCACATTTCTTTCTTTTATATACTCAATTATACCATTTCTTTCTCTATATTCACATTCTCTTTCATACCATTTCTCCTCTTCTTAATATATAGGGATGGAGGGAGTAGAATTGTTCCTTTATATTTGCACCGAGTCTCCTTATAGTCTCTTAAATTTTAAAAGAGCAGTTTTACTATTTTTTATTAACGTCCTTTGTTTCATTTAACAGAGAGTGCTCACTCAGTAAATTAAGAGGTGATTCTATAGTTCAATGCTGACAAAATAAGTTTAAATTTTAATTCTTTAATATAATCATTCTTATAATTTAACCTTTAGAAATTTTTTGACGGGACAATTGCACCTAGGTCCCAAGCAAGAGAATTAATTTCAGAGAGGTCCCAAGGAGTTGTTAATGACAACTATTAGCAACTGCAATAGCCTTGGTTAACAAGTGAAGAAGTTGTCAATGGACCTGTCTGAAATTAATTCTCTTGCTTGGGACCTATGTGCAATTCTCCCTTTTTTGATATGCATTTAACTATTAATCACCCTCTAGATTTGGAGAAATTTGTGGATGCATCACCATCTATTTTCTGGTATGACCAATCATAAACAAACACCTCAAGCCTATTTTAATCTAACGCAGAACTTAAACGATTTGATTTTTACATCTGTTAATATTGTAATAATATGTTTCCATCAATAATGCAATGCATGAAAATATGGGGAAAAAACAAAAAAGAAACTATTTTTTTTAAAAAAAAAATGGAATTCACATCACATACTAGAGTAATGAGTGACATGGTTTCTCTTGGCAGGAGAAACCACGTCACTCATTATATAACTTGTGACATGGTTTCTTGGAGACCTAACAGACAAAACTCAACATTTTGCGACTTATCCACGTCCCTTTTTTTATAACATGTGACGTGGAAATTCTAACTTTCCATATCTGTTATTTATTGTGACATGAAAAGTCAATTTTTCCATGTCACTTGCTTTTATGTCCCATACAAAAGTGACATGAAAACCCCCCAAAATAACGGACATAAAAACCCTTTTCTGTAGTAGTGACGGGACGAGCGGGACGAGAAATTCTTGAACACCCCTAAAAAAGAGCATGCGAAACACTCTCAATTTGTAAAAGCACTTTTAATCATGAAACTTAGGTTTTGAGGTTTGAAACCTTAGTTTGAAAAATGCTACTTCCCCCCTTTCTATCTCATCATAAATGATTACACTTATATTCTTCTACTCTCTTCCTTCCCTGTCCTATTTGTCTTCTTCCTGCCAGCCCCCAACAATGTTTTTGTATTTCCTTTTGGCCACAAAAAATGCTCTAACCTGAAGGCCAACTACCTCATTGAAAGAATTAAGCCTGAGCACTCAGGTTTAAAAAAACTAGAGCAAATTCGGTATAATATGATAATATATATTTTATAAAAATAATTGCTATTTAAAATAAGTTTGGGTTTCTATTATTTACTAATTCATATATTTTGGAGCTTTTTTATTATATTATAAGATTGACTAATGTTATAATTTTAATTTTTTACAAATCTAATTTGAAATGTATCACTAATTATAAAATTGGATGTTCAAAATCTTTGAAACAAAATCTTATCATTTATATACAAATACCACATTAGCTAATGTTTTTTTATTTTGGTAACACTACTGCAGAAAAGGGTTTTAACATCCGTTATTAAAGGGTTTTAACATCCGTTTTGTAGGGGATGTCAATCTCAGTGATGTTGAAAAGTCGACTTTTTAACATCGCTTTAAATAACGGATGTTAAATGTCAGACTTTCAACATCTCATATTATACAAATTAAAGATGTTGTTTCTGCCGTCTGAGAAACAACATCACCTATTATATAATAGGTGATGTTGTTTCTGTTTATCGACATCACTTGTTAACATAACAAGTGATGTTGTTTCTGCCGTCTGAGAAACAACATCACCTATTATATAATAGGTGATGTTGTTTTTGGTGCTTGACACCAATCATTGGCTTCTCACCGGGGCCGGAAATAACCTTGAATGGCCACAATTTCATATCACTCTGCACGGAAGGGTCGCTGATTCTCCTACCAATCAACCTCTTAGCATCTGCAAAATGACAATAGACACAGTCAGTACCAAGCCATCAAAAAAACTTACAAATGACGATCTTTCATACACACGGGATAGCAAACTATACAAAATTAAGTTAAAATAATTTTGATTCGGATCAGATCAAAAAATCTTGAAAACTTGCATAACTTGAAACTGTTTACAAATATTCAGATTTCAGAAGACAATCGTAAGGTTAAAATCCCAACCAAATTTAGACATTACAGACAAATAAGAGATAAAAAAATCATTCAGATTAATAAAAAATAAATCCACTTAATTAGCCAAATGCGCAGATCTACCTTTTAGACCCATCAAAACGATACAGGGCAATAACAAACAAGATCTAAACAACGTAGAAATACAGAATACGACGACGCAAATCAAGAAGAGCATTATGAGGAAACAATTAGCTCATACATGAAAGCAGTAGATCCAAATTAAACATATTTAAAAAAGGCCAAATACAAAGCGAGGACAAGATTAAACACACAGATCTGATACAAAATGAAACAATGAGCACATAAATCGAAGACAACAGATCCAAAACAAGATCAAAGAACATATCGGTTACCAAAAACGGTGTTGGTTGGGTTCATGGCGACCTGATTCTTAGCTGCATCACCGATCAACCTCTCGGTATCGGTGAAAGCAACATAAGACGGCTTCGTACGATTCCCTTGGTCGTTGGCGATGATTTCAACACGATCATGTTGCCATACTTCGTCGTTGGCGATGATTCCCTTGGTCGATGGCCTAGACCGTTGCTGGTCTAGGCCGTCCGCCGCTGCTGAAAGACGAAGCACGGGGGAGGAGAATGAGAGAGTGAAGTCGGGTTGAGGGAGGGAAGTGGGAAATGAGATGAGAGGGAAACGCGCGCGGGTTTTGAGAGGGAGGGAAGTGGGAAATGAGATGAGAGGGAAATACAAATGACATCACTCATTTATGAGTGATGTTGTTTCTTAGAAACAACATCACTCGTTTTAAACGAGTGATGTTGTTTCTAAGAAACAACATCACTCATTTTAAATTGGGGATGTCGTTTCTAAGAAACAACATCACTCGTTTTAAATGAGTGATGTCGTTTCTAAGAAACAACATCACTCGTTTTAAAGGAGTGATGTCATAACTTACGACATCTCTAATTTATTTAATTAGGGATGTCGTTTCTTTCTGAGCAACCATTTAATTACAAAATTGTCACCGCCTTTTTTTTAACATCTGTTTTATAATTAATAGACATTAATTAGGGATGTTAAAAGGCTTTTTTGTAGCAGTGTAATTTGTAAGTGAAAAAGTGATTATGATAATGTTTATCCAAACATTCTCAATTCAAAAGTCATTTTTTCACAAAAGCTATTCTACTTAAAATATATCATCAAAAAGTATTTTTACAACTTTTTTTAGAAGTTATTCTTGAAAAGCTAATCCAAATAAGCTCTAAAATATGTTCGATGTGGTTGTTTATAATTGGTCAGACCATAAATGGCGTAAGGCACAAATGCACGTAAGAACGTCTCTTAGGTTTGTTAAGTCAGCATTTTCGGTTACATGAAAATAAATGTGTTAAAAAATGACTAAAGGTAAACTTTTTAAATTTAAAGGATAAAAAAAAAGACTTGATATAAACATAAAATGATTAAAAATATACGTTACCCTTTCATTTATAACAATGCCACTTTTTTAGCCGTGATATTCTTATTCTCAACGACTTACATATTAAATTATTGAATTATTGATTATGCATTTATTCTAAATTGAATATTATTGATTAGTATTTAAAATCTCTTAGAATTCAGAAGGCTCAGAAATCCCTGTGGATCCCTGAAAAATAGACGGCGCATCGAAGAAGATGACAATAGGCGGCGACCTGCCATATCTCCCGCCGGAAATCATAAGAAACATTCTCAAAAGACTTCCTGTGAAATCCTTACTCCGATTTCGATGTGTTTGCAAAGATTGGAAAGACCTCTTCAAGACCTCATCGTTCATCGCCGACCACCTCCACCACAGCCTTCAAAACAGTTTTCTTCTCTTCGAATGTTCTGGCAATTGTGATCCTTGTGACCCCTTTCACTCATTTTTGGTTGACAGTGAGTTAAAGATCCGTGAAGTTCAGCACGCACCTCGGATCCCTCTCATTACTATGCGTGGAATCATCGGTTCCAGCAACGGCTTGATCTGTGCAAAACTTCATGGTACTAATCATTCCTTTATAGTTTATAATCTAGCACTTAAAGAGGCAAGGCTAGTGCCCAAATCTCTTCATCATAAGGATATGGGACTTTGTGCAGAATTTGGGTTTAGCCCAATCGTTAATGATTACAAGATAGTCAGACTTAATAGTCGTTTATTTGATTCTTCGATTAATCGGGTGGAAGTGTATTCATTAAGCACAGGTTTATGGAAGGAAGTAGAAGTTGGGAACTTGGAAGGGGTAGATCTCAACAGTGATAAGGGCTTTAGTGCTAATGGATCTATCTTTTGGTTTGGTTCAAAGCCAAGTGAAAATGACCGTAGTTTGATAGTTTCATTAGATATAGCTGTGGAAGAGTTTACATTGTTACCAGGGGCCCCTATAAGCTATACATCTGATACTAAGTTTACTGTTTATGAGAACAAACTTTCTGTCCTTTGTTCTATTGAAAACGGTTTATCTAGTCTGATTGAATTGTGGGTGATGGAGGAGGATTTAAGCGCAACTGGGGAGAGGGAAAGATGGAGTTGGACTAAACAATATAGCAGCAGCCCCTATCCATACTGGTTAAGTCCAAGGTTTATTTGGAGGGATGAAATTGTCTGCACGGTTGATGGATTGTATGATATCACTAGCTTAGCTGAAGATAAAGAGGAGAATTTTGAAATAGACCCTATTATGATAAATCTAACCACTAATGAATTTAAAACATTCGCGCGCCAACAATTTGACCCTTTTCGTGGTGTTTTCAATCATGTGGAAAGCTTAGTATCCCTCAACAATGTCCCCATTGAAGATCCGTGAACCTAATTATGGAGTAGTTCGTTACATTTTAGTTTAAGCATTTTTGGTAAAAATGAGTTCATATTGGCTTAAGATGATTCTGCATCTATGAAGCTTGATGTCCTCTGCAGAAGTTTTCTACATTGATGATTGCATTTGTATTTCAATACCAGATGTTTATAGCTTTATATAACCTATTTTATGATATCATGTTATTTATGTTAGATTTTTACCTTGATTTATTTGTTAGTATGTTGATTACTATTTTCCCAATGGTTTTATACCAGATGAATAGCTTTTTCAAGCTCTTGTAATGAGTATCGATTGCTTGACTGCTATTGAAGCTTGACTCTTTGTTTACGTAAGTGATAAATTTTTCATAGTCTATCTTTCTATGAGATGAAGATTGTTTCATAGGTGAGGATCCCACTTGCTACTTTTGTTCTATCTGTATCTCACTGTTTGTTTTCAAACGAGATATTATGTCTTATCCACAAAAATTTTCTTAACCCCATTACTTATCGTCTGCACAGGAAAATTAGGAAAACAATTGAATTAAATAATGGAGTTCTCTTTCTAGCTCCTTCTTGGAAGGACAATTCAAATGAATGTTATAACATGTAGCATCCAGAAATAGGGCCAGAATCCAAACTATTAGATGAGAGTTTCAGCTATGTCAGGGCATTTTTTAAACTCACTTACGAGAAAAATAGATGCTGATGGAGGATATCCATAGTAAGTATGATAGAGTACAATACATCAAAGTATTTAACAATGCTTTGAACAGGCCTTAAACAGAGAATAAACATACATATGTACTCCTTCCGATCCTAAATATAAAATCACTTTGACTTTTTTTATGGAGATTAAGAAAGCCAAATAGACTATTTAATTTTAACATATCTTACATGTAATTATATGATAGTTTATAAGTAATATAATTTAGTTTTGAGGAAAAATGATAACTATAGATATTCTAAAGTGATAAATTTTGTATCATTAATTTCTTCAAAAATAGTGAAAGTGATCTTATAAATAGAACCGGAGGGAGTATGAATATATATATATATATAAGATAGATGTTGACGGTTGTAATTGTATTTGACAAATTTTCAGCTGAAACATGATAATTCAATTTTGCAAGTACTTTGTTCCCCAAAGTTGTGCATTCCATCATTACTCTAACCCAAAGTGTGTTTGGTTTGATGGAGAATTTTTTAAAAGCAAAGGATACCGGAATATAATGGAAATTGGCATCCGAAAATGTTGTTTGGTTTGCATTCAAAAGAAAAGAAGAAAGAGAATGAAATACTGCCTCCATTCCTAGCTAAATATAAGACCTATTTTCTTAATACTCCCTCCGGTCCTTACTATAATAAGAGTTCGACAACCAAATTATACTTTTTAAGAAAACTGTTTAAAATTAATTAAAAATCATAAATATGTTTGAAATAAAACTTTTTTCTAATATTACCCCTATTATGTTTTGCTATCCTCTCATTTAAAACAAGGCTAAATACTAAAAAAAATTATTCTAGACCCCTGTAACACCTTAATTTTTACTACTATACTATAGCATTTTAATTGAATTATAACCACTTTTCAATGTCAGAAGCCCAAAAATACGGAAAATTTAAAACTTTTTCTTTTAAAATATTAAACCAACCTTCTGTCAGTTGGAATGGGCTTTTCAAACAAATTGGAACAATTTAAAACTCTTTATAAAATAAAGTGGTTAATAAAACAATTAAGAGAACACTAACCCTCTTAAGGGTCTATTCATAATTCATAATACTTAGGAAATTTAAATTCCTTTATAAAATTTATACAATTCTATTATCTATGCTTTCTATTATTAATTTAATAATTTAATTTTACAACATATACAAATAGCATTACTAAAATATTTAACTACCTCTTACTTTTCAAATTATAATCATAATTCCTTTGTCTAATCTTCTTGCCCAGCTAGCTTCTCCCATCCTACGTACTGAAAAATATTTGGGGAGGGGGTGAGATTGGAAATCCCAATAACAATTTCTTTCATTAACATATATTATCATGCCAGCATTGTCATGTATATATTTTATAAACCTGAACAAATAACACAATTACACATACTTCCTACGCTATATGCTCTACCAACCACTATTAACAATATGTTTGTTAACTAGTGGAGGTTCTACCTGCAGGACTTCTCGTTATAACATTTAAAGCTATAACTAACTGGTTTGGCAAAGGGGTAGCGAACCACCTAAGCCTGGAATATTCCATAAACTTCTATGCAGAAATTAACAAGGTTTATCACTTTCATGCATAATGTAAATTTGAAACAGATATTACAAAATAATACATTCAATTTAATTGTTACTGAAATAAACTGCTACCTGGCTTCTGAGATTATTCATCACTGAATTCCTTTTCTTCAAATTCCTCTAAATGGCACAATGGTATACATGCTCCTTAATGCAAACCATGTAATTAGACTTAATAAGGTCAAGAGATCTTTGAATGACTTTCTTTATAAATCCTTTTAACAATTTTGATGGAGACATTTAACAATCTCCTATGCCACACAATTTGAAGAAATCCTACTCATGAAAAGTTTAAACAAAATGAGATTTTAAATACAATGATGCAAGATTATATCCATAATTATCTCCAATCAAACCTTTCATTATAAGCATACTATCCTTTAAATGCTTGCTCCGCTGTGGCCTTGGAGTCAATATATGATAATTCTCTTTTATTATCACATTTTCCTCCAAGGTAGAGCTACACTTTTGCATACATTTTTCCAATGAATACTTTGGTATTCACAAAAAAGTATAACAGCTCATACTAATGAGATAATAAAAGATGAAGTTCTCTACCACATATTGATGGACATCTCTTGTACCAAAGTATGTTAGGGAGAATCACTTTATGGTTAGTTCACAATGCATTGTGACCTTCATGAGAATATCCATAATCCATTTACTATGTATCGATAATTACCAGATCTTAGTTGAGATTGTTGTAATGAGACAATAAAATCCCTTAATATTATATCATGACTAGTTTAATTGGTACTATAATTTTCTTAATGTAAAGTTAAAATTGATTGAAGAAGTAACATTTCTGTTCTTCTACATTTGAATACCATCCAAGTCAATCTCACTAATAACAATAGGGAGAATTGCATATTAGTCCCAAGCAAGATAATTAATTTCAGACAGGTCCATTGACAACTTCTTCACTTGTTAATATAGGCTATTGCAGTTGTTAATAGTTGTCATTAACAACTCCTTGGGACCTTTCTGAAATTAATTCCCTTACTTGGGACCTAGGTGCAATTGTCCCATAACAATATGACAATTTTTTTGCAAGGTCAAAATTAATATATATATATTCATGGTTACACTATATGAGGCAATTTAGCCATCACATTTAGGTATATTCTTACCAATGTAAATCATACGATCATTAATTTTGTATCACTAAAGTTTTTATGTGAGTAAAGACATTAGCGTAGCATAAATTTATGTTTATCAAATAGTGAAACTAAAATGTATTTATATTCCCATAGTACTTGTGGGCAATTTAGTAAACATAAGGCCACTTTTATTTTGACCTAATTAAACATACTATCGTAATTTTATACCTATGGGCAAAGAATAATTACAACCAGATATTCATTTGCAACTGATGTCTTTCACATTAATTTTGCATAACTAAGGTCTACCTTTGGGTAAAGACATTAGCATACCATAAATTTATATCCGTTAAATGATGAACCTAGAACGCATTTATGTCCATAGATACCTATGGGCTACTCAGGAAACATAAGGCTATTTCTTTTTCAGATCAATTAATTAAATACATAATTATAATTTATCTACCTGTGGGTAAAGATAAATTATAAACAAACACTTAATTACACCTTTTTTTGGTGAAATAATTACAACTTTAAAGCATGGAAGAATGTTTTGGCTACTCCTTACCTGCAAAGATTTCAAAAGAATACATTTTGTATGTTAATTGTACACTCAAAGCAAAAGACGATATTATGGGCTCACATGTGATTTATTGCATACACAATATATGTGTATGCAAATCACCAATATCACATTTGTACAATTAAAATTGCATATGTATACACAATATCAATGAGAACTTAACTAAATAATTTAATCAACTAAACAGTTATGTGAATAAAGTAAATTCATTCATCTTATCATAATTGATATTTTAAAAGCCATATGTGATTATTTATGATAATATGCAATAACTGATATCAATTATGTGCATTTAAATTGATATGCACAAATTTAATAGAGAATTTAACCATTTAATTCAAAAAACATAATGGCTAAATAAATAAAATTAAACTATCCCACGTTAATTAAATTAAACTTCTCATTGATCAGGGTTGATATATTTAAAAAAATGCCATATGCGATTAAATTATGTATGCAACTATAATATGTATCACTAATACCTACCTAGACAAAAATACTACCATAACATGTATCATCTTAAATTGGTGAAACTAGATTGCATCATTTTCTAATACATGTGAGCCACTTAGAAAATCTATGACAATTCTATTCCACTCAGGAAAACATACCAATCACAAATACCAACTATATGTGCATTTAAACTAAATATATGCACAATTCTTAATGAGAATTTAAGCGATTGATTTAATCAACAAAAAAATGTTACTAAAAAACCATAATATTAAATCCATCCACTATTTCATCCATCCAAAAATTGCTTAAAAGTAACTTGAGCATATTTTAACTTTAATTGAATCTTGCAAATTGAAAACAATTATTCCATTGCCTAAATAATTTAGACAATTTAAATAACTCACAAAAATTTTGCAAAATTTACAGCATGTTAAAATAGTTAAAGTTAAACTTTCCAATATATAAGCAATTAAAATGATGCATGCAAAAAAATATAAACTATTAGGTTGCTAAATAAATAAACGCGTGAGAGAAACAGACTCAACAATATTTTTTTTATCACTAGCGAAATTCTGGAAGAATAAAACAAGTGGCTTCAACAACAAAATGAAACCCAAACTATTTTCAGGAAATAAAATAAATAAATTTTGTCGCTGGCCCATAAAAATTCTAGAAATGATTGTGTCCAAAATAGAACGCAAATCCAAATTTCCAGTAGTAAGACAATAAAATAAATGACCCAAATAAAAGCCCGAAAATTTCATCAATTCTGAAGTTTACGGTTTTTGAAAATCTGAAACTCTCCAAACAAAAACTGGGTCCAAAAATTAAAGGCCGAGGTACAATATTTAACTCCAAACACAAAAAATCATGACATCAATTTGAGAAACCAAAAATGGAGGCCCAGATGCTTCAAAAGAAGAGGGAAAAAATTGTAGCAAGCCCACATTAGCAGCCCAAATGCTCATCAGCCATCTCCTTATCGAGTGAAACGCTGTGTATCACTATGGTAAAACGGCATCGTTATAGTAGTAATAGATGAAGACTTATTATTGAAACGGCGTCGTTTTATTTATCCCCCCAAGCCTCTGGATCCTTAAAACCCGACCCGCCTTGCCACCATGACCACCGAATTCAAAATGGCCGCCACTCCAGTGAATGTGAAAAGTCAAGGTGAAACATAAATGTGCAGCGATTTCATCAATAGTATTTGTGATTCTTGATTTTGAACCTAAGATAAAATGTGATTTCATAGCTTTATTCAATGAGTTTTACGTTACAGTCTGATTTCTATCTTCTTGTCTTTCATCATCATCTTCTTTGTCTGATCCATTACAATCTGAGCTTAATGAGACCAAGCACCAACTTGAATTTCTGTATGATTGTGAAACGAGCTTTTGGGCTCAATGGCAGGTTGAGGGTAAGCAGAATACTAGATTTTTTCATGCAGTTGCTAGTAGAAGAAAATCAAAAACTCTTATTTCCTGTTTGTAGACACATGATGGTAATTGGATATCAGACTCTAGAGACCTATCAAATGTAGTTTCTCTCCATTTTTGAGATGTTTATCTTGGTGCTAGGGATCCAGGTATGGAAGATATTGTTTTGCAATTATCTAAACCTCCCTATTCTTACTTAGGATATGATTGAATCTTTGATGAAACCAATTTCTCTTGCAGAACTCAAGGATATGGTATTCAGTCTTCCAAAAGATAGTGCTCCAGGTCCAGATGGTTTTCATGCCAAATTTTACCAAGTAAATTGGGATTTGGTTCACATGGATTTGTTCTCCGCAGTTAATTCCTTCTCAAGGAATTAAATAAAACAAACATAGTTCTGATTCCAAAAATAGATAATCCCCAACTGGTCAAGGATTTTAGACCTATCAGTTTGTGCAATGTCTCTTACAAAACCTTTGCAAAGATCCTTGCAAATAGGTTGAAACCTATTCTATCTAAACTGATTGCCCCAAACCAGAGCGCCTTCTTGAAAGGTAGATTAATTTCAGACAACATCATGCTTTTGTTTGAACTAATGGATCATATTCATTCTTCAAGATCTAGTAGGAAAAAAGTAGCAGCCATAAAAATTGACTTCTCTAAGGCTTTTGACCATCTGTCTTGGAATTTTTTGGCTGCAATTCTTTTCAGTATGGTTTTTCCAATGAAATGGGTGAATCTTATATCCTAGTGCATTTCTACGGTTGAATACAACATTCTCTTTAACGATCAAATTGCATATGTTTTAATCCAAGAAGAGGAATTCGCCAGGGTGAACCACTTTCACCATATCTGTACATATTATCCTCTATTGTTTTATCCTGTCTGATTGCTTAATGTGAGGGCTCAAATCATTGGCCTGGCATCAAGCTAGTCACTGAGCTTTATTGATCTCTCATATGTTATATGCTGACGATTCTCTGTTTTTTACTGAAGCTTCAGAACAAGGCTTTCAATCTGTGATGAATGTTCTTGATAAATTTTGTAAATTATCTGGTCAAAAGTTTAACAAAGATAAATCTAGTAGTATTTTTAGCTCGAATGTATCTCATCATACAAAGAGTTTGTTATTTGGTAAACTAGGCATCCACTTCTCAGGCAGATTGGGGAAATATCTTATTACTTGGATTGATCCGGGAAGGAACAAATCCATGATTTACCAACAAGTAATTTCAGCAATTGAATCTCGTATATCATCCTGGAAGGCGAGTTTGCTTTCACAGACCAGTCGCCTAACTTTGATCAAATCAGTTTTGGCAGCTGTGAATGTTCACCTTATCTCTTGTGTCAAGCTCCTAATCTCATTTTGTAACAAAATTGATAGCAGGTGCCTTAATTTTTTCTGGGGCAATGGAGGAATTCAAATAGACTCCATCTGTCTAACCGAATCATCCTATTCCTTCCTATCTCCAAGGGAGGTTTGGGAATTCAACCAATGCACCTAGTTAATAAATCCCTCCTTGCTAAACAGATTTGGCAAATTATAGCTGCAAATCAGTCTTCCCTCCTGGCCGCTACATTAAGACGAAAATATATCGATTGACTGTGGTTCTTTCATCACTGCCAATTTGAAATGGCGTATTGGCAATGGTTCCGGTATCCCAATCAACCACCCTCTTTGGTGGCCTATGCAGCGCACAGTTGGAAATGTTGAAAACATTCACAATGTCTCTAACTTGCTTACGCATAATCTTTTTTCTTCGAACCTAATACAATGGAATGTCCAACTAGTCAGAAGAATTTATCCTCCTTAGACTGCAGATTATATCTTGTCCACTCTAACGTCCATTCTATCAAATCTTGATTGCATTATTTGGTCCGGCAGCCCTTCAGGGATTTATTTTGTAAAATTTGGCTATCAACACTTATTCAATACTCATTACTCATCTCAGCCAGCTTAGGATTCCTTTTGGAGATTTCTATGGTCTATCTCTCTTCGACAAAAACAGCTCTTGTTTATTTGAAAGTTAATTCATAAGGCCATTCCATCTATGGACATTCTAAGGAAACACCATATAGATATCTCAGGAACTTGTCTTTTGGGAAGCCAAACAGAAGAAACCATTAAACACATTTTCTTTGACTGTAGCTTTGCTAAGGCAGTTTGGTTTGGTTGCTTTGCCATGCATATCCTAGCTCATGCATCCATTGATGATTGTCTCAATTGGCTTAAATCTTTTTTGCTATAAATATCACCTAATGATCAATTGACTCTAGGAATTATAGCTCTGCTAAATGCTATTTGGTACAACAGAAATATACTTCTCCATCAGGAAGGGTCTGCCAATCCTCATAGAGTGACTCAACAAATTTTTGCCACTCTTTCTTTCTCCATAATGGCATTTTCTTCATCTTTTTCAGCCCGAGAATTTTGAAGTCCAATTATCCAGCAACATGCCGTGGAATTGGAAATAATCATCAGGAAATGAAAGCAGAATTCCTCGTCCTACTGGCACATCCTCATTAGCCACAACGGAACTCACCTCAGAAATCTACTTTGGAAAAGGCATATCATCCCTTACACATTATTTGCTTTGGCATGTTTTCGGGTAGCTCTACACAATGGATCTCTTTGACGGGAAGAGCAATGAACCATTTGACAATTTGGAACAAAAAGAAGCACTTTGTGGATCATACAAGTCTCAATGCAACAAAATACAGTGTGGTTTTGTCAAATCTTATTCTCTTTTCACTTTTGTAACCACTACTCGTAGTATTTATGCTGATGCAATTAGGTTGTTTTTATTGTCTCCTATTATAAAGGCTATGTAAGGTTTCCTATATTAATGTCATTTTGCCTTTAACTCAAAAAGAATGAGTTTTACATTAGAGCAATTAGTTGAGCAGGATAAAATCAATAAATATGCTTTAAAAAATAAAATCAAAACTTCGATTTAAAAGCCAAATGAATAGTGATCTTTTTTTCCTTTTTAATTATAAGCTGGATATTAGAGTTCATAAAAGCATAATAGTGCCATTGGGTGAGTATTCTACTGAGCATCAATAGCCCTGTCTACACCTAAGTAGGGGTGTCCATGTCGTCCCGGTCCCGGATAGTTTAGGCCGGGAATTTCCTGTCCCAGAAATTTTCGGGACCAGGACGGGAAAAAGGATTAGGGCCAGGAATCCCGGTCCCAGTCTTGGATTTGTTTTTATTTTTTAAGTCTTGGACTGTTGGTTCTATGTTTTGAGTCCAAGAGAGAGGGATTTGTTTAAATTTAATACCCATTAGACAATTGGCCCAGCCCAATTTGTTTTGACCTAATAGCTTTTTTCCTTCTTTCACAGGCACAGCTTCCCTTATACGCTAGCCTCCTTCCTTTTTCTTCATTGTGCTTTTATGCAAGCCTCCCTTCCCTCGTGTGGAATTATCTTCCTCCAATAACACTTTCAAATGCCTTCATTCATCCAAGAACTTATCCTCTAAACCCCTTCTCAGAATTTCATCAAATCGTGCATTATCATCTCTGTCATCATCCCACTTTGCTGAACCACTTTCCTTTGATACCAAAGTCAATAAATTGCGGGTTTCAAGGGTTTTTGCTCAAGAAAGGCTTGTAGTGGCCGATGAGGTTGATGCTGGTTTGGTAAAAAGAATGAGCAAAATGTTATCCGATGTGGAATTCAGTGTGAAAAAAGGCGAGAGCATTGGATGTGATAATTCTTCTTTTTCTTCCTAACTCTTCTAATATTTTTGTTTTTCTTAAAATGTATTAAAAAAGACCCCAATTTTTTCTTAAATTTTTTTTCACAGGTTGTTGCCTTATTATTCGAGATATCATGTATATTGCCACGTACTATAGGCTAGGAATATATGCATGTAGCTTCCACATTTTAATTATTATTCTGGATTATTGTATTTGTTACTAATTTTCTGAGACCAATCCTCTTTTGGCATTTGTGGCCGAAGGCTTTATGTTTATGTTATTTTGTTGATAGTCTTTATTTTAATTTGGCATCTCATTTCCATTTTATCATGGGTAAAATTTGTTAGAATCTTAAGTTTTGATGAGGACTGGCCCATAAATAACATAAGTAAAATAAGTGTAAGTTACCTTTGAATTAAACAAGTAAAATCTGATAGGTAACATATCACTATCGCTAGAGTAAAGATATATCGCTAATGAAAGGCTCAACTATAGCAGATGGAAACTTAGCAAAACATTAAAATAAAAATCTTTATCGCTAAGTGTATCCCTATCGCTAATAGATACAAAGGAATAGCAAATGAAGACTTAGAAATATCAAAGTTAATATCTATCACTAAGTTCCTCACTATCGCTAAGAAATTTCCTATCACTAGACTCTGTCTCTATCGCTAAGGCCCTCAGATAACATGAATAAATACTTAAGGGGAAGAATGTTAGATCAGTTAACATAGTTAGCTAGCGATAACAGATTTAGCTATCGATAACAGGATACCTGAAATAACTTAGAATATTCAGCTAACTCAGTATCCTTAAGCTAATGAGCAAACAAGTAACTAGCGATAATGGAATTAGCTATCGATAGAAGAATGCTTATTAAGATGACATAGCTAGTACGCTGAACATTGAACTAAAAGAATATACTAGCGATAATGCTCCTGTCTATCGATAGAGAATGCTTTGAAATTCCTTAGATATTGTCTCTATCTCCTTGAGCTAATGAAATGCACTATCGATAACATCCACTGCATGAATATTTGTTTAGCTAACAGCTCAAGTGCAGGAATTATACTATGCAGTTAGCGATAGCAAAGCATGCTAGCGCTACTGAAAAAGCTGCTATGCAAGTACAGTTTGTACAGGTGCTTAGAACGCTCAGTCTACATCTCTCTTAGGTCACCCTACGCAAGAGCAGTTGAAGCTAGAGCAGAAAGTTAACCTCGATGAAGAAACTGCATTAATTGCCAACGGCTATGAGCTCTCAACGACCATATTCAAATGGCCTCATAAAGTTTTGAACGCAATGTAAAATCTGAGAAAAGATATAAATACAGAACTTGAGCATTTATGAAGAACGGACGAAAAACAAAGAATATTCACGAACACATTCATTGCTCTTTGATATCTGTATTTATTGTTCTTAGTGATTTTATTTGTACTTAAGTGATTATCACAATCTGTTCATTAAGTGAACTTTATTATTAAAATCCTCTACTGTTTGAGGTTGTTCTAAAGCTTGGTGCTTTGAGAATAGGCTAGTAACCTTACAGTTAGTAAGGGGGAGTGTTTAGAGGGATTCTAAAACTCTGTGAAGGTTGGCAGGTGAACCTGTGTTGTAAAACCTGTGATTAGTGGAACCCAACGAGGAGTTGGAGAACTGGACGTAGGCAGTGTTGGCCGAACCAGTATAAAAATTGTGTTGCATTAATTAGTTTTAAATTTTCAGAAGCACAATTCACCCCCCTCTTGTGCGACTGCCATTCTCAAAATTCACATTCAATTACTAGTTTATTCCTTATGACTATGATAGATCCTTTTCAATCATAGTTAGGCTTTATAAATGACTAAACTCTTTTGTTTAACTACAATAGGATTTTATATTTGACATTCTTCTTTTTCTATCGTAGTTTACCGCTATTAATATTGCCAAGCTTTTAATAACTATGATAGTCTCTTTGCTATCATAGTTATGGTTTTTTTTAATCAATGAAAATTCTTTTCTAACTACGATAAACCTTTCGTTTTTTACAATTTTCTTTTCTTTCGTAGTTAGTATCCCATTAGGGTAAGTATTATCTGGTTGCAAAGGATGATTGTAAATTAAATACTTGAGAGGATCTTGCATGTTACATATGGACTAGACACTTTTTACTGACATATTTGCGAAAATTTCAAATAAATAGTTCAATAAAATAACTAACTACAAAACCTTATAATTTGATGGTTTCATATTCGAATAACTTAAAGCTTTTATTATTGGCTATAAAAGGATAAAGCTCATTATGGTCTTTATGTGTTTGTGCCATTGCCCCATGTTCACCTGGACTCACTGCTAATAAAAGATAGAGTCTGCTGAAGGTCTAGGAGCTCATTCTTTCCTTCTTCTTTGGTTGTGTTTCTCTGTTAAGTTCCTTTTGTATTTTAATTGTTCCTTTACTTAAACTGCACCACTTCTAGATGCTAAACAAAACAAGATAGATGATTGCGCTTATGCTACTAAGATTTGCAAACACACTCTCATCAATACTTTATCTAATGATTTGTTTGATGTGTATCAAGTATACATGAAAGCCACCAAAATATGGGAATCACATATTCTTAAGTACACTATAGGTGGGAAATGATCAATGAGAAGTATATTAAGCTTTAAATCAAAGGGTACCATAAGCTGCTTGAGGTGAGAACCAAAAAGTTAATCTGACTGAAGAGTATGTAGTTCGTGTTCTGATCAAGAAACTGTCAGAATTTTCGAATAACTATAAGCAAGTGTTGAAACACAAACAAAAGTAGTTATATCTCATAGACCTAATCACTCACATTATTGATTAAGACACCAACAGAAAGGCAATGTAAGCTACTAAAGCGAAAGAAGTAGCTGCAAAAGCAAGTATGGTGAAAGACAAGCCTCACTCCAAGAGGCATGATTCCAAACATAAAAAACATAAATAAAAGCAAAAACAAAATCTTATTACAAGCCTAAGGATTCAAACCCCAAATTCAAAAAGAAAGGAAATTACTATGTTTGTGGAAAGCTAGGTCACTATGCAGAGCAATGTAGGAATAGAGCTATAGGACACTACTCTAAAAGAGGTAATAATCCACCAAATTCAAATGTCAATTTGGTTGAGGGTGATGGTGTTAGCAATGAAGACGAAGTCATTGCTATAGTGGTCTCTCAAGTCCTTCTTGTATCTAATGTGAAGAAGTGGGCGGTAGATTCCGGAGCTACTAAATACATTTGTGCAAACAAAGAGTAGCTTATCTCCTTTTAAGAAGGGGAAGACCACATTTACTATGTTGATTCATGAACTACAAAGGTTATAGGAAAAGGAAAAGTGGTACTTAAGCTCACATCAGTAAAGACTTTGACACTAAATAGTGTAATGTATGTACCTTAGATTAGATCTAACTTGGTCTCTCACACTTCTTGAAAGGCTGGGGTTAGAGTGCCCTTTGACAAGATTGTCATGACTAAGAATAATTTGTTGATTGGGAAAGGCTTTTGTAATTAGGGTTTGTTTGTGCTAAGCGTTGTTGAAATAAACAATACATCTTATGCTTACTTGATTGATTTTTTTTAATACGTGTCATGCCAAACTAGAACATCCTCATAAATCATATAAAAGTAGACTGCAAAATCTGGGAATAATTCCTAAATGTAAAAAAGAGATTAAAAATAAATGTGAAGTTTGTGCATAACCTTAATTAACTAACAGGACGCATTTTCCTGCACAAAGAGAAACTGAGTTGTTGTCCTTAGTTCCTACTAAGGTAATCTTAAACAAACTAAAATTATAGGTGGTAAAAGATATTATATTACTTTCATTTATCATTTTTCAAGATCTAATAAAGTATATTGTTGAGGAATAAGGATTAAGCATTTGATGAGTTTCTTTTATATAGAGTAGAAGTAGGAAATCAACTTGATTAAAAGATTAAAAGAGTTAGGATGGATAGAGGGGAAGAACATTTATTGCTAAATGACTTTTGTGAAAAAGAGGGAACAATCCATGAAGTAACACCTTCCTATTCACCTAAATTTAATGGTGTAGTAGAAAGGAAAAATAGAACTTTAAAAGAAATGATAAATGCTTTGCTTGTGAGTTTTCTTGCACGGAATAATTTTTTTAGTAGAAGCTTTCAACATTCAAACTATCAAACAATCATACTCCAAATTGCAGCAACTGTCCCCCCAAGTGATGACTCATAGGAAGACTCATACTTCTGGACACTCACAGCTATTGGACCTGATTGCACTTGATAATTATATGTTTTGAGACAATAGTTATAGTGAATTAATGCATGTTCTAGGCTAAAACATAGTTGTTTAGGCACTTTAGCAGGTAAGGTCCAAGAGCATAGAGTTTGTTGCATAATGATCTTAATTCTATTATTATAGGCCTTAAACTCATGCATTAATCATTGCTAGACTTGAGATGCTTCAAATGTGCTTAAATTTAGTCTTGTAGGTGCAAGAATACAAGAATCAAGCAAGAACAAAAAGGAAAATTCTAAAGTTAAGTTTATTGGACTTGGGTGATTATTTTTTGGTTGATCACATTTGGTCTTGGATTTTAACTCCAAATTAAATAAGCTAAGAAGTTTGCTAAGTTTCATCAAAGCACCCTAACTCATCAAAAAGGTTTTCAAAAATAATCTACATTTGTTTTCCCTATTTTAAAACCCAAAAACAAGTCATTTGCATTTCCCTAATCAAAAAAATCCAAAAACATCATTTCCAGTAAACAACCCCGGCTTAATTGCTTTCTTCATGCGTTTAGGTTAGCTTAGGCATCAAATAATTGACTTCTTGTGAGATGACTTGAGGTTGTGCCATTTTGCACAATCCTTGGCTTCATATAACTCACATTTGAACCCGTGGCGCATTAGGACAAACGTCAAATCAATGGTGCCATTGCTAGGGAGTCATTTTTACTCCCTAGGCTAACAAAGCGTCAATTGAGCATTGACAAGGGCTTATCATCATTCTAGGTTAGTTGTAATTCATTAGTTTGCATTTAGGTAGTTAAGTATGTGTATGATACATTTACTTTGCATATCTCAAGAACACCCAAAAATATTGTGCTCTTGTGTGTTCTTGCTACTTGCTCACTATGATATTGGTGTATTGCTGGTTTCTTGCATCATTTGCTTGCTAATTGCATGACTAACTGTTGCTTAGTAGTTTTTTGTGTGAATTGTTAAAGTTGTGATTGTGCATTGCATACCCAATTTTTGCAAAGCACTCAATTTTTCAACCACAACCACTCAACTAACTCATTTTCAAGTGTTTAGACTTGTTGAGACCAATTGCACAAGTTTTCAAATCTATATTCTCACTTTGGCAATTTTGGTCCACCTTGAAAGCCTTTTTCTTGTATTTTGGAAACTCAAGAAGCTGGTTTTGATCAAGAGATTTGACATTTTTTCCAAGTTCCCCTAACTCATTTGAACTTCCTTTAATCATTGGGAAAGCTTAAAATAACTTAGAATCATTCTTGGACCGTATTTCACTTTACTGCACAGAAACCCCTTTTTCTGCCCAGAATTTGCTGTACACCCCACGGCGAGCGAGCATTTTTCCTTCAGAACTACAATTTTGTGTTGTTCGCTGTGAGACCCACGGCTATTCTTCAAGGTAAAGATAAGAAAAACTTGCCTAATTTTCTGCTTTTTGCTATTTCAACCACTTTTCATCCATTTCAATTCCATTTGTTCCCAACTTTTGTACACTCATTTCAAGCATACTTTGTGACTTGTTTGAGTTGTTTACATTTATTTTCCATCTTCATATCATCCATATTGACTTGTTGGTGCATTTTCCCTATTTGCTTACTCTCTAATTGTATTTCTTGCATACACTTGCTGTCTTTTCCTTGTGTATGACAAGAAACAACCTATGTGAGGCTGGGCTATTCCCAAAAATTCTAGAACTTGAGAGACACCTCATCCAAATTAGCAGAGCCCATAGAATCAGAGCTTTTAGCACCTCTTTAGTTGTAGAGCACCCTTACTCAAGAGAGTTGAGCATAACTAGTGACCAAGACACTGACAGAGTGTGATCCACCACCCTTAGCCATGAATTACAAAACAACCATATACTATCAAGCCATACTCATACCCAACATACTAGATGAGCCTAATATCCAAAATCTGGGTGTAAAGCCTCCTAAGAATCCAAATGGGGGTAATGGTGATGGGTTACATGTTTAAGTTCTAAATGAGGGTGAGATTCTCATACCAGTGAAGAAAGCCATTAGGGATGCTACTTGTACAAACCTTACTCAAGAGAGTTGAGCATAACTAGTGACCAAGACACTGACAGAGTGTGATCCACCACCCTTAGCCATGAATTACAAAACAACCATATACTATCAAGCCATACTCATACCCAACATACTAGATGAGCCTAATATCCAAAATCTGGGTGTAAAGCCTCCTAAGAATCCAAATGGGGGTAATGGTGATGGGTTACATGTTTAAGTTCTAAATGAGGGTGAGATTCTCATACCAGTGAAGAAAGCCATTAGGGATGCTACTTGTACAAACCTTACTCAAGAGAGTTGAGCATAACTAGTGACCAAGACACTGACAGAGTGTGATCCACCACCCTTAGCCATGAATTACAAAACAACCATATACTATCAAGCCATACTCATACCCAACATACTAGATGAGCCTAATATCCAAAATCTGGGTGTAAAGCCTCCTAAGAATCCAAATGGGGGTAATGGTGATGGGTTACATGTTTAAGTTCTAAATGAGGGTGAGATTCTCATACCAGTGAAGAAAGCCATTAGGGATGCTACTTGTACAAACCTTGATTACAATCCATTCATGCATGCATTCCCTAACATATATACATGTAGATTATGAGATTAAAGGTTGTTGATTCAGTCCTTACCCAAATTTCATGGTTTGCAGGCTAAGGAATCACACATGCACCTTGATGAGATCTTTATTCACTGCAATACCATGAAGCCGATTGGTGCCTATGTAGATGATTATTCTTCCATCTTACTCTTGAGGGCAAAGCAAAAGAATGGTATATGAGTTTGCCAAGGGTTTCATCGGAGGCAATTAGTTCACGATCCAATTTGAAGAAGGCTTTCCTTGACAAGTTCTATCGGGCTACTAGGACTTCCGCAAGGCGAATGGAAATAAATTCTATCTGGTAAGATGCAAATGAGTTCCTGTATGATTATTGGGTGTGATTCCAAGACTTGCTTAGGTGTTGCCCACATCACCAACTTCCTGAAGAGCAATTGGCTCAAACCTTTTATGATGGGCTTTGTGAGAAGGACCAAGACAAGCTTAATTCGGGATCCAGGGGTTCTTTCATTGAGTTTACAATTGAGGAGGGTTGGCAACTTTTCAAAAAGCTAGCCTTAGCTAAGCAACATTATGGACCATCTAAGATGTTTATTCGTGATTTGCAAAAGGTTGAGTCTACCTCCCTACACATACCTAAATTGGATCGATTTTGAGACTAAATTGAAGGCCATTCATTCTAGATTGGATAGACTCTCTAGTCCAACTACTTCTCCAAGCAATACATAGGGTAGAGAGCTTGTGGCCCCTTCTTGTGAGTTTTGTGGGTCATCCATGCATGTTTCTTGCAATTACCCCTCTAGGTATGAAGATTGCAATGCCATGTACCAACAACGTCGAGGAGCTGGAAATTATATATTGGACCCTTATTCCAACACCTATAATGAAGGGTGGCGCCAAAATCCTAAGTTTCATGGAGGCAAGATGGGGATCCATCAAAGCCATTCCACAACTGTCAAGGCCAAGGGGATTCCTTACAAGAGATGGTTGCAATACGAAGAGAGAAACCCAACCCTTATTTGTATAGAAGTTTTCTTCATTATCAATTCATTTGATATTATTTCTCTCTCTTCCTTATATGAGTTCAACTTGATGAGCTCTACAACATTCAAATTAAGTTTCAAAGGTTTATATATAAATTTTGAATTGATGATTTTTAAATAAAAAATTATTTTTTTAAAAAAAGTAACAATTAAGATTTCATTTTTATTTTATATTAAATCATGTACACATTAAAATATTTTTTTAACAAAATGTCACTAGATTTGATGTTTATCACTTGGTGATAAGTACTCAATCTCAATCCTGATAAAATATAGACTTTTCTAGGGCTATTCAAAAAGATCTTGTCCTGGTTGTCCCGGTCCTGTTCGGACAGAAATTTCTCGGGACTAACAGGATTTGGTACCAGGATCATGGTACCAAGACCAAATTGAAATCAGGACAATATTGGAATATGGTCATGTATCCGGGATTATCGGTCCTAGTACCATGAGTATAATTATTTCTTTTATTTTTCCCTAGTCCAACTATTCATTTCTTCCTTTATTTATTTTTTTAGTTGATCTATCCCCTAGCCAAATATTTTTTTTTTTCTCTTTCTTCACATAATCATTTAATTTATTGATTCAATCTTTTAAGGTTTAGGGTTTAACCATTTAGAAGGTACACCTCTTCTTTCTCTTCCACCATTTCACATTAGTTGATTGATTGATTCAATCATTTAAGTATATATATGTGATATTAAGAAAATAATTATATTATATTATTAGTAATCAAAGTATAAATATACATAGGTTCTTTGTTTTTTTCTTGGTAAGTGAGATTATGTCAAAAAATTGGGATGTCCTGGCCCGGTCCATGTCTTGGTCAGCTGGTCCCATCCCAGTGAGACCAGGACACCCTTAGTACTAGTACCGGAACCGGACACAATGGCTCTTGGCCTTCTTCCGATACCAGGACTCATGAAATGGGTGTCCCGATTTCGTTCTGGTAATTGAACAGCCCTAGACTTTTCTTTAGCGATTGAAAATTCATATCTAACTCATTAAAACTCCAAAAATAGTGGTTGAAAGTCTTGAAAACATATTCCTTAGGAAATATGTCCCTGCTTATTCTTTGACATAGTTTTTCCATAAATCTTTTTTTTTTCCAAACTGCAAAGTGACTTTCAAATTCAGTTAAAAAAAAAAAGTAACTTTCAAATATTATTTTCCATACTCTTGGATTAACTTCAAAAAATCATCTCTCTTGGTGTACACAGCTAAAGACTCTGATCTGGGAGTTGTTTTAAAAATTAGGATGCGATTTCTCTACCAAATATCAAGACCTAAATCACCCGTTTGCTCTATTTGTAACCATCAACAAATATGTTACTTGTGCATAAAACAAAAACTATCTAACTGGTTAATTACATGCATTCTTGCCATGATTATTAATTAGTACTTGCCTTAAGCATAAGTTATCTCCTCTTCTCCTCCTTATTGATGTTAATTATATTCCATAATAGAACAATTTACATTAAACTATGCAGAAAAGGCGACAAAATAATTAAACAAATTATAGGCATAATAATCAAAATAGACTCCTTGAGGGCTTCCACCTTCTCTATTTTTAAACTAATTAAGAAATTTCGAGTATTTTTTGTTCTTGAGTTCTCCGGGTAGTTAATAGAGAATTGGGAAAAGAAACGGTGATTTGACCACGCCAAACAAAAATAGATAAAGTCTTGCGTGTGCTCGAAGCCTCAAACCCAGAAAGTAAAGAAATCCCCCTAATTAACCATTAATACTTTTGATTTGGTGAACTACTGGTATTTTTTGGAATATTTCTAGAACATATCTAGAAATTATACGATTACTAAGAATAGTTTATTACTCTCTCCGTCCCTATATAGTTTGATTATAGTTGTTAGAGTATTTACTGAGTTTTTTCTTATTTTACCTATCATTATTATCTCTAGTCTCGATTAACGTTCTCTTTTATATTCATTTCTATCATTATTATGATTTTTCTTTCTTGCACTCCCCATTTTAAATAAAGGAAAATTTGGAAAATTAAAATTATTTTGGACATACTAATCATGTTAAACTATTTTTCTTAATATTTGTGAAAGTATTTTTGAGCTCTTATATATAGGGATAGAAGGACTAATATATATAAAAATACGCCATCAATGAAAAAGATGTAAAACAACTAGGAGGGAAGGGAAAGAAGAGATGAAAAGGAGAATAAAAGGAGAGGAGAGCCCTACAAAGGTAAGAAAAATGAAATCTTATTCGGTTCAATCAATAAATAATTGAATACGAAAAGAAACTCTTGCTATATTTATCAAGATAATTAAACCCAGACCAGACTGGCAGGGTCAACTCAGAACTCGTCGACCCAATCACCAATCCGGTCCGGGTAAGCCCCTAACTCGGGGTGGAAGAAACTCAGCAATGACTCGGGAAATTTGGTGTAAACCGGCACTGACTCGGCTAACTCACTGAACTGGCTGAGTTTCTTTTTTATCAAATCAGATCTAGCACAGTTCAGAAAAGACAAGGAAAAGAGAAAAGAGAGATGAACAAGAGAAAGAGGAGAAAAGTAATGGCAAGAAAGGAAAGAGGAATTCATCAAAAACAAAAGGAAAGGAAAGAGGATCTTGCAGAGTTGATCTCGTTTTGACCGTGAAGAAAGCTTCCTTGCACTCTAGAGAAGAAAGCTCCAAAGTAAGTGGAAAAAGATTTGACAGCCGCCGGAGACATTTGTTGTGAGTGTCGGGTAAAAGTGGGAATAGCCCAGCTTGCCTGCCAGGGGCCTATGGCCTAATTTGCTAAAGCCTAGTCTGGCCTGTTTATTTTTAGGTTAGGATTAGGCTCAGGCTTTTTTTTTTCCTGTTATGCTTAATAGGCCAGACTCATGCTAAAAAAATACCTATTATGCCTGTCAGGATGGCCTGTTATGCAATTAAATAATATTTTTAAAATATATGTTTTCATTCATATATTATATAACATTTATTTTTTACATATAACATTATAATTAGTAGGCTTGTTTCGGGCCTATTTTCGGCCTGTTATAGTATTATGGCCTGTAGCTTGTTAACCTGCGGCCTGTGTTGACATATTGGCTTGTTAGCCTGTATAAATTAACAAGCCTCTTAATACGTCTCTTAACAGGCCAGGCTTAGGCCTAAAAATGGCGACTGATAGGCCACATGCCATGTTCAGGCCTCTTTTTGACAATACAAACTTCACCTGTTAAGGTTAAGGTGTGGCCTATTCCCACCCCTAGTGTCGGCGAAGGGTATAAGAGGTGCAATTAAAGTTAAGATGAGAGGAGTTAATGGGCTTAGGTTGTTGGGCTTTACTTCATACAAATGGGTTTAAGGCTACAATTTCTAAAAACTAATTTTTTTGTCAATAAAAAAATAAATGAATGAAAATATATATTTTAAATATTTAAAAAATTTGCATAGGATATGATCTTTTACCATTTGGATGATATGATGATAATTCAAAATTATTAATTTTTTTATTACTCAACAATCTAGCTCCCGAGTTGACTACAGTCTAACCCACTAATCCTTGACCCATTGTTTCGACCGGTTTAGTGCCCGGTCCATGTTTGATTACCTTGGTATTCATAGAACTTTAAGAGTAATAAAAGTAATGATAATAATTCAAATTGAAATATAAATCCTAAATCAAATCATGTCCTAAAGATAACAATGATAATCAATTAACTTATAATATAACATCTCGTAATACCACCCAACAACCTATTTATAATATGGGTTAGTTTTTTTATCAATAATTAATTATATATATATTATCAATTTCAACAAGCATTAAATGTGATTAGTTATTATGAAATATTATTAATTTGAGTATTAATAGGCTAACAAAAAATATTTCAAATTTTAAAATACAATCAGCCATTATAAAATATTATTAATTAGGATATTAATATATTTCTCGTGCGTCGCACAAAAAGAAAATTCTATTTATAAGGTAAATAATTAAATAAATAAATTATAAATATATGAATTAATATCCTAATTGATAATCTAAAAATTCTAATTGATTCCTGATCATTCTTTAATCCATATCCACAAAAGGTATATAAAAATAAACCATTTAGATCTTAGTCATATATTTACATTACTTTTATTTGTAAGATTAATTCCAACAGTATCTTTTTAATTATCATTGTATAGTTTTATAATTCATTTATGTCACATGATCTTTCACTTATTCTATATACATGTGGTTTTTTTTTATGATTTTCTTTTTATTCTTTGATTACTTATTATATAATTTACATAATTAATCAAATTAACTATATTATTGTAGTTTATTCCTCCTGTTTTAAACTATAAACTTAAAATTTTATCCAAGATAAGACTGTTTATGATTATTAAGCTGCAACTAACCGATATAGATAGCAGCACACAATAAGACGATAAAAATCGTAAATAAATGGGCAAATGTGCATATTTACCAATGAACAATTACCAAATGAGCATCTGGCTTAATAAAGGTTTTTGTCGTACTTAATTACCAATGGACAATTAAACTAAGAGCAATATTGCCAACGGCCGTACAACTAACCACACACATGGTTCCATGTGACACACATGGCGTCACGTATGTCTCCTTTGGCAAATTGCTCCTGTTTCAAAACTTCATTGGTAATTAAGCACCACAAAAACATTTATTGTGCCAGATACTCCTTTAGTAATTGTTCACCTTCGCCCTAAATAAATGCACAAATTGAATTATTCATGGATAGCTTCCATTAACGAATTAAATGATAAAAGAAATATAATATCCATGAAAAGCAATATAACTTCTTATTGAATTAGCCATTTTCTTCGTCATGATATAATACTGATAAGGAAATTGCACCCAACCCCTAGAAAATTACACCGAAGACCAATTCTTCACCTAACTTCTTGAACACATTATGGCCAAAAAATCCTATCAAAGTTCACAATCATAAACACACAGAGAAATTGAAAGAGGTATAGAGATATCTAGACAAGTAGTTGGTAATGAATTAAAGAAAGGGTCATAACAACTCCCATCATATGATCCAATTAATGAAATGAAAGGAAAGAATAATAAGTTGCTGGTGGAGAAAAAAAAATACTTGGTCAAGGGGCCACTATTATTTAATTATATTTGCTTCTTCCTGCAAGTAAATTAAAGAGACCATTTCAATGGGTTCTTCTTATACACACACAAGATGAAATCTGTGCGCTTGGTTATGTTGTTGTTAGCGTCTGGGCATTTGCTTCTGTTCATGTGTATGAACCAAGTCCTCTTCAATATTTCTGTGTCGCACTCAATGTCTCAGATACTAAAGGAGGTATGCACAATTAAATTAGAGAAAAGGCTTCTTATCAGTCGTGATACTATAGGTTGAAGTTATTCCAAATTCTGCTTGTCTGGATGGGAAGTGTGAATGTTTCGAGAATTTTTCTTGTTGAATGACGGGGGGCAATATTCTGTTTTTAAAGTTTTGATTGTCAGAATGAAAGTCTATTGGTGATTGCTTTAACCATTCAAACATGAGATTTAAATTTGAGTTGGTGTAAAATTTTCAACGTTACTTTTAGTATTATATCAGATTTTGAAAGAGAGAGAAACTTATGGGAAGTCATAATTAAGAAATCAGAATGAGTAAAATTAGGAAGAAAACATTAGTTGTTCTCAAATTGATTTAGACTTTCAATTAATAACTAGTAATATCCTAAACTCACATCAGTATGAAAGAAGAAAAAGAAGTCAACAACAACAAAACATTATCTCACTAGATCAAAAATAATTATAAAAATTAAGGAAAAAACAACAGTTAGCAGCCATTGAAAAGCGTTGACACCTTTTTGGTACAAAAATATTAGGCAAGGGTTTGGGCATTAACCCAAGCTTAGAGCAGGGTGTTTAAACGGCTCCTCCTAGATGATATTAATGTCAAGTAGGGCACCTTATACCCTCATCTAAGTACCTAGGCATTCCCGCTCTAGGATACCTCCCCAAGCCCTGTAATGGAGAATCAAACCCTCTCCCTTACGATGAGAAGGCTGATTCCTTATTACTAAATCCACGGACTATGGGTGAATCATGGTTTACCTTATCTCGCAAAGAGTTGTTAATTTTGTAAGAGATATTGAGAAGCGTGAAGACCATACTGAAGAGTTGTTTTCATTTTCCAAGTCCAATGATGTCCATGGGACAAATTACTATGCGAGTATATATATTTTTAATTATGTTAGTAAAAAACTAAGATGCATTGAGTTAGAATTTTTTGAAAAATGCACATACCTTATGTGATTATAATATGATATAATATAAAAGTATAGGGTGAATGGGCAAAATAACCCACGTTAATGTGTCAAAATTGCGTCCGACATCATATTAAAATTTTTGTGTAAAAATACCTATGAATATTATAAAATAGTCCAAAAATGTCAAATACATAAATTAATCATAATGTCTATATATTTTAGATCTAAGTCCAAGAAAAGTTTTCTATTGAAACAAAAAGAATTATAGGGAGTGAGACTTTAGAGTGCTGATGTTAAATGAGTGAAGACTTAAGAGACAATTTTTGTTTAGTGAAATATATTTTTAAGAGGGTAACACAACATATTTAGTGTGATATGTTGTGTTTTCATTGGGGAGTGTACAGAAAATGTGACAAATTTATGGACACATGAATATGGGTGTAAGTCCTACCAAAAAAAATTAATAGCCATTTGGTGAAGTTAACTATCTCACTAATTTTGACTTATTTTCAAATTTCCATTAGTATTTTTACATCAAAATTTCAATAAAGTGCTTGATGCACTTTTATTAAATTAATGTGGCTATTTTTTCCCTTTCACTCTATAATATAATTATAGATTATACATTATAAAATAGCATAATATAGATATATGTATTATAAGTTGTTATTATTTATTTGTTACATTCTGAATTTCAGATTACTTGTTCTATCCATAATAAAAAATTTGTCACTCAAATAGTGTTTATTTTATTTTTAATAAATAATTTCTTTGAAAGTAGAAATAAGTGATGATCATTTAAATTAACTAAAAGGAAGTACTATATTAGTTTGTAAATTTTATTTCTAATGTATTTAAAGATTATCTGGATAATATCGTGTCAAATTGCATTAGATGTTTTATTATTAGCATCCATCATTCCATTATGAAAGCAAGCGTGGCACGTGTCAGCTTTGAGATCACTTGTTCAATATCACAACACTCGGGAGTCAGAACAACCTTTTACAGGTTGATATTCAAAGGTTATGATGAGAAAGTTGGCAACTAGGAACCATTCACGAAGGATCCTAATATCAATGTCTTACGGCTGCTGGGACCCCATGCTTCATAAGTCAACTGACCTTTTAAAATTTTTTATATCCCTGTAAGAAATATCTCGATTGCTAGCAGCCCTTGTTACCTAGTTTTTGCTAATTGATATTTTACACAAACATGTTCACTTGTAATCATTTAACTTGTCTTTTCTGAAGATATGTATACGCGGTTTAATTTGTTAACTTACGTACTGAATTGTCCTTTCCTGCTTTCCCATCTGATATGCTTCACTTTTTTTTCTCAACCATAACTGATCGCCACAACAAAATTCACATATATTCTTGGTGAAGTTAAGGATTAGACCAAGGGTCAAGATAACCATGATAGCAAATGAATTAGTTATTTTGTCTGTTATAATCCATCACTGCTTCTTGTTTTGTGCAGGTTCTGATATCATAACCTTAGACAAACCCATAAGTGATGGTGAGCTTCTCATTTCCAAGGAAAACAAGTTTGCTCTTGGATTCTTCACTCCAGGCAAATCAAACTATCGCTATGTAGGAATTTGGTACCACAATTTGGAAGAGAAAACTGTTGTTTGGGTTTCCAATAGAGACAATCCCATGAATGACACCTCTGGAGTTCTCTCCATAAGCTCAGATGGAAATCTAGTTCTTCATGGTAACCACTCCAATATTCCCATCTGGTCTACCAATGTTTCTGTCAATGTTCCAAGTACAAAAGTTATGGCTCAACTAACAGATTTAGGAAATCTTGTTTTGATCCAAAATGACTCAAAATCTGTTATGTGGCAAAGCTTTGATCACCCTACAGATACCTTGCTTCCATATGCCAAAATTGGAGTGAACAAAAGAAGTGGTCAGAGTCAGTTCTTGCAGTCATGGAAGACAGAGGATGATCCTGGATCTGGAAGTTTCTCTGTTAGGTTCAACGCAAGTGGAAAATCTCAGTTGTTTTTGGACAACAACAACGAGCCATGGTGGCGAATCGGATCGTACAACGGTGAAATGTATGTGGGGAATCCTTTTATGAAACAAGCAATGAGAACTGATTTCAACATGACTATAGTGGATGATGATAAAGAGGTTGCGTTTGCATATAACCCCTTCGACAAGACAATCATTGTTCGGGCTCTGGCTGTTCAATCTGGATCATTTCAAGTGATGGTATGGGATACTAATAGGAAACAATGGAATCGATATTGGTACGGTCCAAAAGTGGATTGTGATATCTATGGTTCTTGTGGTGCTAATGGGAATTGTGATTCATATAACTATGCCTACTTCAAGTGTTTCTGCCTACCAGGATTTGAACCGAAAAATCCAACGGATTGGTATCAACGTTTTCATAGAACAGAAGGTTGTGTGAGGAAGAAAGGGCCATCTTTGTGTGGGAATAATGGAGAAGGATTTGTTAGAGTAGGAAATGTTAAAATTCCTGATACATCATTAGCAATTGTTAACATGAATATGAGAATGGAAGAATGTGAACGGGAATGCTTGAGGAATTGTTCTTGTAATGCTTATGCAGCTGCAGATGTGAGAAATGGAGGAAGTGGGTGTTTAACTTGGCATGGGACTTTGATGGACACAATGGTATTAAGTGAAGAGGGTCATGATTTATATGTTCGTGTTGATGCTACTGAACTTGGTAATTACACTTTTCTTTTTTTGTTTTATTTTTTCCTCCTCCTCTGTTTTATGCTCTGTCTTTTATGGATTATTTCTTCCAACTTTTCACAGCGAAATATGCTACAAAATCAAAAGGAGACCTTACCAAGTTTGGGAAAGTAGGAATTGCACTGGCCTCTGTCGCTTTGGTTGCTCTTCTTACTACGTTATCTGTTTATTTCATTCGGAAGAGAAAAAGAAGAGGTGACTATTTCATTTCATCTCTTGCTTCTTTTTTATTGTTTATTATACTCTTTAGGTCATTAGAGAGTTGATATGATCCTAAATATATGACGTGTTTTTAATTTTTGTCAGTTTGTTTTCTCAAATCAACCCTATTGGCTATTGATTTTGTCTCAACAATATTCAAATAGTAAAAGAGAGCGAAGGTAATTACGCAATAAGACTATCAGAGAGTTTTTAAGAAAAAATATATCATATTAACTAATTTAAATAATATTTTTAATCAAATCAAATTAGATAAATTGTTCATATATTTAGGAGGAGTAATGAGATGGTCTTTCACTTAATGTTGAAACCTTTTCCTAGAATCTAAAGCCTTTCTTTAGCGAATATATTTCATTTTTCATATATGCATTTTTATATGTTTAAGTTTGTATTTTGTTTAATACTTCACTTGGGTTTATTTCAAATATAAAGTCACACACCTGTTAAGGATATATTGCGAAAGAATTTGATGGAAATCATCTTTGTGATAGTGTCATTACAGCTGTATGGATATCTAGTTTAGCCGCCTAATACACTCATAAAGGTATATAAGAAAACAAGAACCACACGGCAAATCCAACGAAGGCCCATCTCTCACATTATAGCTTAGCCGCCCAACATACACTCTCTTGCCAACTCACCCCTCCTATTTGTCTTTTTTCTGCTATAAACTTAGGCTGGCATTCTAGGCCCAATTTTATCCCTAAACCCATTGACGTTGTTATATGCCCAAAAGTGCATGGTCATAGTTTTTTTTTTTTTTTAATTAGAGGGTAGTCACTATGGTTTGAAGTTAAAAGCTATCTTTAATTTTTAGTATATTTGAAATATATTCTAGGTATAAATGCAGTGTTATCAATGCAATTTTGGGAGATTCAATGGGTTTGTAATGAGAAATCAATTTTCTGTATCATTAGAGGGATTTTATCATGAATATCATAGTTTTATTTTCAAATATAAATTTTTATATTGACTGAAACAATAAATAAATAATAACGGTTTAGAGTTGAAAAAAAGGTTTCAGTTTTTATCGTTATTTCCTTTTCTTCTTTTAACTTAGAGGAGAGTTTTCATGCCATTAAACTATAATGTTATTGGCAGTTGATTAATTAGTTAAAATAGAACCAAAAAAATGCAAGGGTAATATGGTGAAAGTAGTGCACATTCAAGCTCTCTCTCTCTCTCTCTCTCTCTCTCTCTCTCTCTCTCTCTCTCTCTCTCTCTCTCTCTCTCTCTCTCTCTCTCTCTCTCTCTCTCTCTCTCTCTCAATGACCTCATATAATTGTTCAAGCATTATATTAATATTGAAATAACCTTTTTTTTTTATAAAGGGTCATAATGTTCTTTGCCTTTTTTCTGAATATATTACAATTTCATATGTTCGTAGAAACACTTCACCCCTCGTTTTTGCTAATCTCAGATGAAATTCTGGAAGAGGAGGAATTTAAGTTAGATTTCCCAACACGTCAAGCACAAAATGGTGAAAATAGAGCACAACCAAGCTTACTGTTTTTCAGCATCAAAACCATAATGACTGCAACAAACAATTTCTCCATTGAGAATCAATTAGGGCAAGGTGGATTTGGTGCTGTATACAAGGTAAGTGAAATGTTAAAAAATCCTGTTGTTATGCAATTGGTAATGGCATATATATCCTTTTATTATATTTTTATATATCCTATTGGCTTTAATATGGTATGAATCACATGATTTCTTATAGGGCTTATTAGATAGTGGACAAGATATGGCAGTGAAAAGGTTGTCTGAAGGTTCTGGACAAGGGATTCAAGAGTTCAAGAATGAAATCAAACTAATTGCGAAGCTGCAACATAGGAATCTTGTTAAGTTACTTGGATATTGCATTCATAAGGAAGAAAGGATGTTAATATATGAATTCCTACCCAATAAAAGCTTGGATTTCTTTCTCTTTGGTGCGTGTTCTTCTCCTCTTTCGTGAAACTGATGTTTATTTCTTTCTTTTTTTTGGTCAAAAAATTATTTCAGATAGCACGATTTCTATTAACATGCCGCAACAAATTAGTTATGTGGGGAAAATTTTATGTGCATGATTTTTTCAAACCATCAAATTTGGAATGCACACGATTTTTAATGTATTTTTGTCATATTATATAAATGTTTAGGCACAGTACTTTTAAAGGGCTTAAAATACTTGTCTTCAATCTGTCTCCAAATATTAAGTATATAAAATTACAAACTTCAAAATATTATTTCATTCATAATCAATATGATTTTATATAGCCTTGAATGCCCATTGTATCATACTTAATTTGTATATGTATTAATATTCCGTATGACTTGATTAGCTTTCCATCATTTTAACTTTAATATTGTTATTTTGTTGGTTGCAGAAACAAATCATAGAATGTCATTAGACTGGAATACACGTTTTCATATAATATTTGGAATTGCTCGAGGTCTTCTCTATCTTCATCAAGATTCAAGGCTGAAAATAATCCATAGAGACCTTAAAGCTAGCAATGTTCTTTTAGATTCTGTAATGAATCCCAAAATTTCAGATTTTGGCATGGCTAGAATATTTGATGAGGATCAAATACAAGCAAAAACTAGAAGAATTGTGGGGACATAGTAAGGACAAATCTCTTCCACATATTCTACTCTAAAACAATTGGGTTTCATGACAATGTTGTGACTATTTTTCTTATTCTAGTGGTTATATGTCTCCAGAATATGCAATGGCAGGACAATATTCGACAAAGTCCGATGTTTTCAGCTTTGGTATTCTTCTTTTGGAGATTATCAGTGGCAAGAGAAATACAAATTGTAACAAGGGAAGAGCATCCCTAAATTTGATTGGAGAGGTAAGGCTAAATAAAGCTGTAATGGTAAAATTTAAACATACATTGATCCTTCGCCTTTCATTTCCTGTCATTTAACCTTGGAGCCTTTGAACCTTGTTGGAACATATTTTGTTGAACCTTTATATATACTACTTTTCTTAGCAATTATATGATATTGATCACTTAATTTGCAGGTATGGGACTTGTGGAGAGAAGGAAAAGCCTTGGACATAATGGACTCAACAATTGGTGAATCATATCCCCTTGATGTAGCTCTAAGGTGTATACAAATTGGGCTCTTATGCGTAGAAGAAAGAGCCTTCTATAGGCCATCGATGTTAGATGTTGTTTTCATGCTTGGCAATGAAGTAAGCATACCTTCACCTCACAAGCCTGCATTCCTATTCAATTCTGAAATAGAGCATTTAGAGTCTTCAACATATGGAAATCCTTCAATAAATGTTATGACTACTTCAATCAGTGCTCGTTAAACATAAATCGGTGGATATGAGAGAAATGTACGTTATGATGCTAGGTCTCGTGAGTTGGTAGATACTTATAGTTGGATTATATATCCTACTTGATTTTGTATTTTTGTACTTACCCATGTTACTTTTATAATGTATAGGCACCTAATAAGAAGATATTCGTTCCCGATTATTTGGAGTGTATAGTTTGCATCAATTGTTGATTTGATCCCAATAGTTTATTTCTTTTTGATGTTATCCCTATATCCAAATGTTTCATTGTGAATTCAAGGGAAAATTAATCTTTAAACCTTTCAACTTTCAATCCACTTATAACTCACTCCTTATCATTTTTTTTTTTTTTGAAGAAAATGATCCTTATCAGTCCAACTCATCCTCCACTCAGAAAATGAAACAATCCCAGCCAATGATCATTAGCTGGAGGTTCTCTAACTATGGACAAAATCATTTACAAAATATATAAAAATATACAAAGCCCATCTAGGCCCAAATAGGAAAAAGAAAAAGCACACAGGACCATATTTCTTTCTCTAACACAAGTATCGCTTAGATTAAAAATTCTTCAGATTAAATTGAAATATTCCAAAGGTATTTTTTTGTGATTGGCCATACCAGAAGTGACAAAACAAGCCTGATTGATATAAGAGTTTCTCATAGAATATTAGAATCTTCTAAACAACAATGATATTCTCAAATTGTGTAGTCATATATGGGAGAGATATTTTGTAATTAAATTAATATATATATTATAAAATAATATTCAATACTACAATAAGGAAATTGCTGTGCATTACTGTGCAATTATGTTAAATGAATTACTCAGGTTGAATAAATTTGTTATTTGAGTATTCAATCCCTGCCTCAAGTTTTTATCTTCTTACCCTTAAAACTATACCTCATTTAACATCATGTATGAAATTAGTGGATTAACTGTTAGATAATAGTTTTTTAGAACAAAGTGGACGGATGAAGCACTTTTTGATAATAGATTTTGAGCAGAATAAATTATGTGAAAAATAGTTTTTGATAAAATAAGAGTGTTTAGATAATAGTTTTCATAAACACTTTTTCATGTGCAAAATACACAAAAAAAAAGGATATTAGCTAATGTGGTATCTACATATAAATGATAAAATTCTATTGGAATGATTTTAGACATCAATTTTCATGATTACTAACAAAATTCAATTAAAATTTTATAAGAAATTAAAATGGAAGTAAGATTGGACTTAAAAAAGTGCTTAAAACCCATTTTTAACTTTTGGGTCATGTTTGGATTTTTCAATTGAGCTTTTTTAAAATTGTGGGGCCTACCATAGAAGAGAGAGAAGAAATAATACATCTTGTCCTTATCCTTAATATAAAAGCTTGTAGACTAATTTAGAGAAACTAATGAAACTAAATAAATTAATTACTTACTTATACTCCCTCCGTTCCTAATTATAAGACCTATTTTCAGTTAAAAAAAAAAAATTATTAGACCTATTTGTGGAGGTGGGTTTATTTTTAAATATAAGACCTCTTTATAATAAGTCTCAACTTTCCCCAAATTATCCATATTAATGCTTCAATTTCTCAATAAAAAACAAGTGAGGGATGTTGTGAATAAAGGTACATGTGGCTAGGATGATTTGGTAACATCATGTGATTTTAACTAATTTAATTAACAAACTTAATCTCATCAAATTAGGTAAATATATCTTATATTTAGGAACTGGAGGGAGTAGTGTATTACATGATGCCTCTAAAATATTACGTGTATCATTAAATTATATAAATATACATATACAATATATATATGAATTAATAAAGAGATGTCTGTGATATTTATTAAATTATCATTTTATTTGTTTTTAAACTATCATGGTTGCTTTTCAAAAAGGAATTTCTTAAAATGATTTTAAAATTATTAAGTTATTAGTAATTTTGGTAAAGACGTTACAATCTAGAGGGGAGAGGAGTGAAATATTTTGAGTTAGATTGAAAAGATTAGAAAAATGTGGTTAAATTAAAAGTTTTTAATTAATTTTTTTTATTTTCCCCCACTTCTTCAAAAATTTTAAATTCAAATCTTTAGAACTTTAACTCCTATTCTCTTCAAATATTTTAAATTCAAATCATTAAAATTGTAACTTCTATTCCCTACCCTTCAAATTATTCCTGCCAAAAAGCTAGAAAACTATTTTAATTTTAAATAAAAAACCTCAATTTACTCTATATATCTTCTAAATATATGACATTTTTTGTCCAACTATCATTTATTAAGAGTGTATAGCAAGATTGTTCAATCAGTGGGCAGCTCCAATACAAATAATGATTAAGAAGGATATATTGAAAAAATAATCCACATTTTTAACTAATTTTTTAAGGCAAATTAATTAGCTACAAAGTTGTTATAATACAATATATATATATATATATATTAAATATCCAAGTACCTTTTATGTTTTCAATTGTTTTGATATTCCTGTAATCCTGTACACGAAACGTTTTTGTTAACTTATAGACATTATATAATTTAAATAAACATATAATAATATAAATTTTCTTTTGCACCCACTACCCCTTTCTAGATGCCATAATTTTCAAGCAAAATAATTTTCAGGGGCCAGCATCTCAATGGGAGCCAGCATACCCGTCATCAACCCCTGCACTTAATTAATTTTAAATTGAAAGCCAGGCTTGTGAAGTTGACCATATACCTGAATGGAAATTTGATAGGAATAAAATATCAAACCTATACTATTGTTAGGCTGAACTTGATCTCATATTTAATTAGATAATAAACAGCCTAAATTTTTAATAAATTGTTGACCAAAAGATTTTGCTCAATAATTTTTTTGATAGTTCTCGGTTATCTTTCACATCTTTTTATAGGACTCCATATCACTTATTTTTAACCTCATCACTTGCACATCCAATGACATTTTTTGGCATCTTATATAATTTTCTATCATTTTCTCTACGATATAGATCTAACTATGACTGCTCCTAGTATATGTTCATCACAGATATTATCTTTTTTTTTATAACCACACATCTTTATCAACATCTTCATCTCATATCCCTTCTTTATGCTCTTATATGTGATAAAGCTAATATCTTTCACCTTCTTCTCTCTTAAATAAAGGTAATTTTTCTTTCATTAGAACTCTCCCCCATGCCTTATAGTTTGCACCCTGACTTTAGATATTGGGAGCCTAAGTTAAACCCAACATCCTTTTCCATTTAAACCATCTAACTTCAAATTAATGATTTACATCTCCAACAGTTGCACCATGAGATAGTGAACAAGGACACTTATCAATTTGTTGTTGATAAAGTTCGGAATCGGTTGTCAAGCTGGAAATCTAATATGCTTTCTTTGGCGGGTAGACAGACTCTAGTACAATCTGTAATTTCTGCAATGCCCAACCATGTGATGCAAACGGCCATTCTTCCAAATGGTATTAGTGATGAGATTGACCAAAAGGCAAGGAATTTTATCTGGGGAACTACAGAAGATAAACAAAAAGCTCACCTTATAGCATGGAACAAAATTTGTAAACCAAAATCTTCAAGACGCTTAGGTCTACGACATTCTAAGTTGCAAAATCAAGCTTTTCTCATGAAGGTTGGTTGGGGTTTAATTACTAGGAAAGATGCATTATGGGTGAAAGTGGTGAGGAATAAATATCAATGTGGAAATGATCTCATCCCTAGAATTGAGAAAAAGTTACCTGGATCACGTCTTTGGAGTGGCCTTAAGACTACGTGGGAGTCTCTCAACAATGGTATTGAAGTGGTTCACCATCAAGGGAGCGAGAAAGCAAGATGGCGGCTTGATAAAAGTGGGAGTTTCACGTTAAGCTCAGCTTATTCCTCCCTAACTGGTAGTATTTGAACAGGTACAACAGACTGGGATAGAATATGGAAGTTAAATATTCCTCAGCGTGTCAAAACTCATTTATGGTTGTTTATGCATGGTCGGCTCCTCACAAATGAACGGCTCCAACGTTTTAGTCTTCATCCAAACGGTCAATGTGGGGACTGTGTATCTATAGCTGAGACATCTCTTCATGTTTAAGGGATTGTCCTCAGGCAAAATTGCTTTGGGAAGCTCTAAAAGTCCCAAGTAATATTCTGAATTTTTGGCAATTGGATTTACAAAATTGGCTATCATCAAACATAAGGTCTCGGTCTGTTGTTGATAATTTTAGTTGGAAGGAGATATTTGCTATTACATGTTGGCTTTTATGGCGAAGAAGGAATGAGAGAGTTCATTCTACATCCTGTCCTAGTATTCATGAAGGAATAGCTGAAGTTAAAGGTATTATGAATTGTATGAACAAGGCGAGAATATTTAGAAGAACAACCACAAATGCTCCTGTTTATGGTAACAACTCTCTGTGTTCAGAGGATGCTTCTCGTTCGGAAACCTTTTTCATCTGGGTTGATGGAGCTTTTTCAACGATGACAAGGTTGGGAGGTTGCGGTGGCTTCATTCGGTATCCTAATGGTGACATGTATGAAGCTTTTTATGGAGGTGATGTTTGTGATGATTCTTTTGGAGCTGAAGCATGGGGCTGTTATTGGGGTCTCCAACGAGCTTGGGAGGGAGGTTTTAGAAGGATTCATCTATGTTGTGATGCCCAAGAGCTAATTGTTACTCTGAATGGAGAAATTCCAGAGCTTCATGCATATAGGGATGTGTTGCTCAGTATCAAACAATTGCTGGGCAGAGAATGGGTAGTCCAGATTCAGCAAATAGGCAGGGAGGAAAATGTTATGGCAGATTGTCTTGCTAAGGAAGCTCTAGTGCAGAACAATGGCTTACAGATTCTCTCTGCTGAAGCCTTTACGGCTCTCCTCCGTTCTCGAGGACTTACTTAGTTTTGTAGTTTATTTTGATGTTGTTTAATTTCCCTGTTATCAAAAAAAAAAAAAAATACTATCGTCAATAAACGTATATGAAATCTGCCGCTTTTGGCATGATCTAATATCTTACTTTAACTTCCAAATCAATTTTAACTTGCATCTTATTAAAATCACAATGCAAATATTCTATCTTACTCAGGTGAAAATCCACGACTATATGGTTCTTCTCAATATAACTCAAGTTTTAAGTTAATATTTTCTCTTAACATAGACTCAAGAACTATATCATTCGCAAAAAACATGTACTTAAATATTTGCTCTTATATAAGCTCAATTAGAACATCTAAAACCAAATTAAGCAATAAGGGCTTAAAGGTGAAGTCTGTCTAGCAGTTGTTACCTATTCACTCATATCATCTTTTTTTTATAAAGTAGAAAACAATAAAACCTATACTACATTACAAGAAGTAACTAAACGAAATCATCTAAAGGAAGTAAATGAAATCCAAAAGGCATCTCTAAGGCGCGCTTTTAGTAAGAATATTAGCTTTAAAGTTATTTTCTCTTATAATGTGTTGAAAATCAACAATCCACTTCATATCCAGCATATGATAGTTTTCAAGGATTAAATTCCAATTTTCATGAAGATTATTATTTTCATCTTTTATGAGGTTGATTGCATCAAGAGAATTATTTTTCAAGCAAATTTGCTTATGATTCACATCCCTTGCCCTTCTAAAAGCAATAAGGCATGCTCAACATTCTGTTGACAATGAGTTTCCATTTTGAACATTAAGCATAAAAGCTTAAATGATGTTACCTTTTTGGTTTTTAATGATTCCTCCACATCCTGCTTTTCCAGCCTTATGAGAGTAAGCGCCATCAACATTAACAACCATTTATCCTTCCATCTCCGTTCTAGTCTGATCCTTCTTAGTTCCTTTTAAACCTTGAAACTAGACTATGGCTTTGGCCTTCACTCATATCATCTATGACATATATATATATATATATATGTAGCACCCCAAAATTTGGAAAATATAAATAAGAAGTTATGAAAGGTCTTGGTGTGTTATTAAGATATTAAAAAGTCTTATAAATAAATTTATGATGTATGAGGTAATTTTAATGATTTTTTTAAGGCTATTTTCTTTAGAAATTAAAGAAAAATAGATAGAAGATAAATTTTAGAAAAATTACTTTGAGGCTCAAAGGACTTTTTAATCAAAAAATTCTTAATTTGACATGAGGATTAAATTCTGGAAATTATTTTTTGAAGACGGACTAAACTGAAATAACGAAAAGATCAAAGAAAGGGGTTAATATGGTAATTTTACAAGCCTTCATCCTCTTCCTCCCAGACACTGCCTTCACTCCCTCACTCCCTTTCACCCCCCCCCCTCTCTCTCTCTCTCTCTCGCGATTCCCTCCCTCGTTTCAGCGCCGGCGACCCCGGTGAGGTGATTTCCGGCGACGGTGAGGCCATTTGAGACCTGCAACACCTGATTTGAAGTCAGGTGAGCTTTCTCTTCTCATCCCTACCATTATTTTTTCTCTGATCTGAGCAATTTTAAGTAAGGGCCGATTTGGGGTTTGGGAGATTTTGAGAGTTCTAAGCCAATGAAATGGTAAGTTAGGCTTTGATTTAAAGCTTTTATGAAGAGATTTTGTGAATGGAGTTTTCATTGGAATGATTTCTTCCAATTTCAGTTTTTGGCTACTGTTCATCGACGCCTTTTTGGTGTGATTTCAGTTTAGAACTATGTCAGAGCTTATATAAATTTAGTTAGAAGTAAGATGGAGTTAGTAGATGTGGTTGCATGTTGAGTTTTGGCTAAATCTGTGTGACTTCCGATTTCTTCCCCTGTTCAAGTCGATTTTCTGATACGGTTGGCTGAGTTTGGTAATTTAAGACTTATGAGAATATATTAGAGATGTTACGAATTAGTGCATGTCTTTTTTTGCCTTAGATGTGGAGTTCTGATGGAGTCTTGGTTGCTCTATTTCTACATAAGTTTTAAAGTGCTGTGAATTTTTATTTTCATGGAAGGAAGCTATGAAATTTCTGGAATTTGTTGTTATTAGTGAAACTTGAAGTTGATGGAGTAATTTGGTTGTTTATGATGTAATTCGAATTGTTTTCTTTAGCTGAAATAGGGAGCAATGGATTAAGGTCTTAACTATGAGTTGCTGAAAGTATGGGCTTTTAGTTTAATGATTCGATTCTGCATCTTTGTGCTCTGTTTCGGTTCTTTGCAATAGGCTCTAAATCCTTCTCCTGTCCTCTAGATTTCTTGTTGGAAGAAGATTTATGGGAAAGGTTTGATCAAATCAAAATTGAATAGAAAGGAAAGGGGAAGGATTTGTGCTGAAATCTGATCGGTGAAGGATTGGTGCTGAAATCTGATCGGTTGGACTAATGTTATAGTGAAACAACTACGTATGGAACATGGGTTAGAAGCTTGTAAGTATTATAGGTGAATAAACATCTTCCTACTGTACTATTTGGTTTTAAAAGCTAAGAAAACTGATTCGAAGTTGAAGTTAGATTGGCTTGTTCTAAGATAATAGATTCATGTCATGGGATTATAACTAAGTTTGAAAAAAAATAAACAAATTTAGATTAATGCTAGTATAAAGGGATTATGAATATATGCTCATATTCCTAAATTGATGTTCTTGAAGTAAAGTTCTTTGAATTGCTGTAGAGTTAATCAATATTTGAAAACTGGATAATTTCCTTATAATCTAAGAAATGATCTTGGATGGTCAAGGTCTTAAACAAGTACATAATTTGTTCAAATAAAAGAGTTGGGTAGTATAGAATAAATTAGGATTCGAGAGAGATGTTAAGTAATCATATAAAAATATAGGTATTAATTTATTCATATATATTATGTGAAAATATAGGTTACATTAATGGCATAAGTTCATAAAGGCTGAGGAAAGGAAAAGAGATGATTCAGAACTAAGTTTGGAGTTCAGGTAGTAGTTTATTTTATACGAAATTTTATAAAGAGTAATATTACATGCATGAATTTCATAATATCTGTTGCAGGTATAGACACCCCACTATTATTAGTGACTGGAAGTTACCCTACTATTAATAGTGGCTAGAAGATACTCCACTATTTTTAGTGGTTGGAAGTTACCTTATTATTAACAAACATATTGTTAATAGTGGCTGTAAGATATACCCCACTATTTTTAGTGGCCGGAAGATACCCCACTATTTTTGTGGCTGGAATTTACTCTATTATTAACAAACATATTGTTAATAGTGGCTGGAAGATATACCCCATTATTTTTAGTGGCTGAAAGATACCCACTATTTTTAGTGGCTGAAAGTTACTCTACTATTAACAAACATATTGTTAATAGTTGCTGGAAGATATACCCCACTATTTTTAGTGGCTGGAAGATACCCTACTATTTTTAGTGGCTGGAAGTTACCCTTGTTAATAGTGGCTAGAAGATATACCCCACTATTATTAGTGGCCTGAAGTTAGCCCACTATTATTAGTGGCTGGAAGGTGCCAAGGGCACACAGTTTATAAAGATAAAGGCTATCGTTATTATTCAAGTTTATGATTTATTATGCATGATTTAAATATGAAATAAACTGCGTTTTAAACTGTTGTTTTTCAGAAGAGGTGGAAGAAGGTGGGCATTTTTGGGATAAGGTAGTTTTGAAGGGTAGGTATGCCTGCCGATGTAATGTATAAATATTTTAGCTATAGTAATTTAATTTACCTGTGCTTGATAGAATGATTAGTTTATATTATTATTCTTGTTGTATCATTCCTCCATAAGGAGGTCTGATTACAAGCACTGTTAATAGGCTATCGACCGAGATAACCAAGCTATTATTTTTTTGTGTGATAGTGTTACGTATATGTGGATATGTTGTTGTTGTTGTTGACGATTTGGGATTTTATTACATTGAAATATATATTTTGTCAGAAAAGCCCATTTATTTAAAGCATTATTCCTATTTAAGCTTTTAATAAGAAAAAGTTTTAATTTATTTAGGTTTTTGGGCTCCTGATAAATACAAGTGGTTCTAAATTGATTATATAGTCTTAGTATAGTAATATAAAAAGTAGGTGTTACAACTTACAACACAAACACCTTTATTTTCTAACACTTTATAGAGTAAGTATTTGGTACAGAGTTTGTAAGCTTTATAAAAATCTATAAAAACCATATGCACGACTCCTCTTTAATTTTTATCTCATTTTCCATTATAATCCCATGAGTAAATATATCACAACTATTATAGACCTGAACATAAATCCAAATTGGCATTTAGAAATGCAAAGTGTCCAATCTCAACCTGTATTAATTGCCTTTTCACACAATTTCATGGTATGTCTCATGAGCTTTATCCCTCGATAACTTGCACAATTCTAGATATTCCCTTTATTATTTTTTATACAAAATATATTCCCTTGATATTTGCAAAAATGTAATACAAAAAATATAATAAAAGTATTAAAAAATTTTAAATTGTGATAAAAACATAACTATACATGGAGACTATCAAAACATATAACTATGTTTCATCGAAATAATTTGATGTTAATTTCACAATTATCACTTTATCTATATTATCCCTTTTCACAAGCTGGGGTGTAAAATCATTAATAATTTTAGACTATTATGTTGTGTTCATGTGAAATTGAAGCTAAGTTACACCGTTTTTTCTGATGATTTTTAGATTTATATTCAGTTAAATTGAATGGAAAATTACTTAAGATAAAAGATAATAAAACAAAAATCAAAAGTCTAAAGTTTTCATTTTTCCGGGAATGCAAGTTAAACACATTACATCGCCACCAAGTTCTTCAATTGATAGTCCTTTTAAATTCCTGTAGGCCTTCAGCTGACTCGGACAATGAATCGTCAAAGTCTACGAAGCCAGCAATCTTAGAAGAGGAAATTTCAGCTAGGACATATTAGGCATACCCACTATTTTCGAATGGAATTGAGTCCTTTATATTAATTTTTATATACGATATATAAATGTGAATTTGATATTGTGTGTAGTATAGATTACTTAGATTTTTGATGTCGAACATATAGAGCCACTTATTATCATCACCAACTTCCTTTGTATTCAATCTTCATCTCCCTTAAAAGTAAGCTTTAGGTAGCTCACTTTTGAGCCAACTGAGAACTTTAACAAGGAATTTAACTCCCTTTCTCTATATATGTGTGTAGATATTATAATACAAGTTATAATGCAACCAGTGACCAAAAAGATATTGATCTACCGTGTGAAACTTCTCTTTTACACACAAAATTTCAGAGTTTACATTTAAGAACACTTGAGATTGGAGTTTTTCATACTCAGCAAAGGGGAAGGTTATTTTGTAATATTTCATAATAATCATTCGCTGTTTTCTATTTAGTGTTGATATTGAAGCCATAACCAAAGGATAAACGGAGTCCCATTCAATGCCCATCACATCGATGATAAAGCATTTCTCATCGTTGAAACAAAATCTGGACCATTCAAAATTTGATATGGATGATCCAAATTTAAAACTTTTAAGTGACCATTTTTTTGAAAAATAAATTTAGTTTTTTAACAAGTGATAGTTATAAGATTAACTTTATTTTTTTATTTTGTATCCATTAAAATAAAAATTTATTAAAAATGTTAAAATGAATCTGGACCTTTAAAATTATTACGAACGGTACAGATTAAGATGAAAAGGCCATTACTTATATTTATGATGAGCATGGAAATAAGAATCCAAGGATGAATCCATCACAATGTGGAGGACAGAATGATAAAAAGAAGCATAGTTTATCTATTTAGTAAATAAAAATGTACATAAATTATTATTAGAAATTTAAAATACAAAAAAAAAAATCAACATTAAAAATATTAAACATGGCTTTATAATTTATAAATAAGCTACAACATCGTACACAAGGCGTTATTGATATACATATAGAATGAAAGAAGAAAATGATGTCTCTGTAGTGACATTATGATTTTATTAATTATTATTGAAATGGAAGATATAACTTCAGTGAAGCTACTGGTTCAATGGCTTGTGGGCAAGTTGTGAATTTGACCCCACCGCACACATATGTGTATATATGTAAATGTTAAGGAACTTGAAAGAAGGAAATTGAAAATTTCTTTGGCCTAATTTTGAAATCAAAATTCAATATCAAAAGGGTCAAAGTCTCATTTTTGTTATTCTTTTCCTGGTCAACCAAAAACAAGACGCCGTGTACTGTACTAGTAACCATAGCCATTATAAAAATATATAACCCAAAAAACATTTATGGACCGGAGACACTTAACACGGGTCCACAATAACTTTTTGCAGGTGAATGATATTTCGCGCGTGAATAGATATATAACAATCCCAAGTGGTAATGAAAGAAAGATGGGAGCATATTGAATTCAAAATATGGGCTACTTTCTCCATAAATATTTAAAAACAAAAATCCCAAAACAGTAATTCACAGGCCGTCACGGTTGAAGCAGCCAATTGATCGTCTTTCTTTTTCAAACATGGGCTGTAATTGAATAAATAAAATAAAATGTGAGTGTGTATATATATATGTGCATGCCCGGCTCCGATTCTGAATCAAATTGAGACTCCTCGACCTCGCAGTGTATAATCAAAACCTATCCCATCGTTCATCTTTAGTAATGGCATTGGCATCAACTTTTCTCATCAACCCTTCCGTCGCTATTAATCCCCGCATTAAGGTAACATCTATCATTATTTCAAACACTTTTATGTGATTAATGGGCCATAAAATTAAATTCGAATCCAAGTTATATGTATGTGCAATATAATTGTTACGTTTCTTTTTGTTGTGTTTTAGAGTACCAATGGTGGAAATACATGGGAGAGCTTGGGATTTATGAATTTTAAGTCAAACCGACCCATCCATGCAAAGGGGTTCAAAGTAAACTGTTCAATCCAAGCGGACAAGCTTACGGAGAGCAAATCTGATTTGTTCAATTCTAACGTGGTTTTGCCTAGTGGTTTGTGACGTGTTCATGTGTTGATGTTGTAAGTGTGTGTGGTATTTTCTTCGATGTTAATAGTTTTGGTTTATTCTATTTGCAGAAAACCACACAGTTGAACCTAGCATGTCTACTTTGTTGGTGAATTACCACAATGACTTTGATCCTTATAAAGCAACCTCTACACCAATTTACCAGACTGCTACTTTCAAAATGGTGAAGTTTGATCTATATATATTTGTTAAGATCTTCATTAATTGGTGTACTACTTAGTATATTCATTCCATGATATTCTTCTCATACTCAAGTTATTGTCTTGTTCTATTATTTCTTCATGCAGACTTCTGCTACCCAATTTGATGAATATGCCTATTCTAGGCTTACAAATCCTACCCGAGATACTTTAGAAAAGTGAGCACAACTATTCTTGATTGTATCTTCATGTTGTGTTTTCTTCTTTTCATCCTGTTTGAACTGGCTTAATTTGCATTTAGGTTACTCGCAAAGCTTGACAATGCAAAAAAAGCGTTTTGCTTTTCCAGTGGAATGACGGCTTTGACTGCTGTTTGTGAACTAGTTAATCCTGGTACATTTTCTCACTTTAGTTTGTTTAGTTATTCTTTTGCTTAATAAATATATGAAATGTCCAATAAAAGTTTATTTTTATTATAAGAATATTACAAGGATCCCGTGTGAGGATATTTTCTCATAGTTTTTGACAAAGATAGTATATACGAAGAGATTTCTTCTTAACGTCATTTACTTTCATCATTTGAATGTAGGTGATGAAATAATAGCATTAGAGGATATATATGGTGGTTCATATAAATTCTTGAACGAACTGATTGCAAGAAAAGAGGGTGTTACAGTGAAGTAAGTTTTTTCGATTATCAAAACAAATAATTGTTTGATTGATTTCTAGAAGATGATGAGGTTGTATATATGCTTGCATGAACAGAAAAGTAGACACAACTAATATAGAGGATGTGAAAGCTGCCATGGGAATGAACACTAAGTTGATTTGGTTAGAAAGTCCTAGCAATCCTCAGTTGAAAATATGTGATATTCGAGTAAGCTATTTTCTTGACTTTGCACATTGGAAGTATATTATTTTTGTCATCTCTATCTCATCTATTAATAAGGCTCATCAGGTTTTTTCTTAGATACACCCTGTTCTTCTAACTTTACATAATCGTTCAGTATTTAATTTGTTGATGTTTTTATCCATATTTAAAATTTCAAAGACAATATTTTTTGTCAATGGCATTAGAATAAAGGACTGAAAGGATATTTTATAACATTAATGGATCAAAATGAAACCTTATATATATATATATAAAGTCATACAGTTTGATATACACTTTCTTTTTTATAAGAATTGATACACACTTTTCATTTCTTTACTTTTGGCTGGCATAAGTAAGCAGCAACGGCCTTGTCTATATATTTCTTGTTTTGTTCGTACATGGAGCAAACCTAAAATAATAATATGTATAATATGTACTTGCAACATGTAATTCTTTTAAATTAGAAATTTTCTTTAATATTTTCTTGATTTATGTACAGAAAATATCAGAGATTGCTCATGCACATGGTGCAATTGTATTGATAGACAATAGTTCAATGTCTCCCGTGTTAAGTCAGCCATTAGATCTCGGAGCAGGTATTCATTCCCCCTTGCCATGTAACTTAATTACCTGCATGCTTGCTTGTTAGTCCTCTAATTAAAGTTCTATTTCACTTTGTGTACGTGAAATTAAAATTGAAGGAATATAATTTTTTAAAAAAGAAGCAGAAATAAATTTGAAGTAATTGACATTTACTTCTTTCTTTTTCCAGATATTGTGATGCATTCAAATACCAAATTTGTTGCCGGAAATAGTAGCGTCCTGGCGGGTAGCCTCGCTACGAATGATGAAGGGTAAGCACTCTTATTCTTTTTGTTGAGTTTGTTATGCGTTTCTAATTATTTCCATTTCTTACTCATTTAATTTTTCATCAGCCATTTATTTCCATTTGTTAATTATTTCAACTTTGCCTTTTAATTGGATCATAGGTTGGCAAAACAACTGGAGTCTTATAAAAATACAACAGGTGTTGCCTTGTCTCCATTTGACTCTTGGCTAGTTTTGGAAGGAATTAAGACAATGGCTCTGCGTGTTAAGGAGAAACAGGTGACTCACAAAGCATTCTAACTAAGTTATTCGTAGTTTTCAGGTTTATGATTAATATAATTGTTTTGCTTTAAATATATTCCCATTTCGTACATTACATTTGATAGAAATGTTTGCTTACATAGACGCTTATTAAAATATATATTTACAAGTTTAAAAAAATAAATCTTTTTGGGAGAACAAAACTGTTAATCTTCTGAAAAATAGTTTTACTTTTGGTCATTTTTAATAATCCTGTAATGCTAATCTGGGTTATTGTTCTTCAATCACTCATCAACCTTCTTTGAGTTTTGTCACTTAAATAATATGGTTTTTTAAATCTCCAGTGGAACATATTCAAATAATATAGATTTTTTCAAGTATATCTTTATAAATTTTGAATAATGTACTGAGTAACTGTGCTTCCCAAAATTGGATCGCATCTCTACAGCTCAGCTTCCAATTTAAAGTGTTAATGACGATGTCATTATTTAGTTCAATAAAAAGAAATAATAGTAAGTTAAAGTAAGCACATTATCTTTTGCAGAATAATACACAAATAGTTGCTGAGTTTCTTGCATCTCATCCACGAGTAACAAAGATAAACTATCCCGGTCTTAAAAGTCATCCTGGATATGACTTGCACAACTCCCAGGTATACTTTAAGTTCTAAAATTCAATTTTTTTTTAAAAAAATTTATATCGGCTTAAAATTATTTTTTTGGTCAACTTCTTAAAATTATTTTATTCATTATTTGATTTATTGTTTTATAGGCGACGGGGCCAGGATCTGTGATAAGCTTTACAACAGGCTCACTGCCACTATCAAAGCATATTGTTGAAACTACCAAATATTTTGGTATGAGCGTCAGTTTTGGTGAGTATGTAGTTTTGGGAATGTGTATTTATTGTCATGTGATGGTTAATTATCATTTATATGCAACTGCCCTACCTTCACAGTTATATATTAGTTGACCAAAATGGTAAGCTAGTATGGTTTCAAATTGAAAATTTAAAATTCATCATTTTTTCAAAATTTTGTATGGTTTCCCTTCTGACCGTGATTTTCCAAGTTGTTGTTCATAGTGGTTTTAGCTAGTGTTCCTTTATTAATATTAAGAAATTCATTTCGGAGTTCCCAAAATATTATTTAAACATCATTCCAATATTTTTATATTAGAAGAGGTTGCTGTTTAATTAGTAATAATAGTTAAGAAGATATCAAAGCAAATGACATTTAAAAAATAAAATTAATGTTTTAAACAAAAGGGTATATTAAGCGGCATGGGGAAGGATTGAAAGGTGTAATGAATTGTTTGAAGTACCTTTAAACTTGTTGGTGATTTATAAGCGGCGGATAAACATATTTTGGAGTTTGTGAATGGTTTCCCATAAAGTCAATATAGTATTGCATATTACTTACAAAAAATGTTATTGGTAACACTTTCTTTGACATCTTCGCAATATAGAGGGTGTAAAAGTCCTGCTGTAAAAATGCTTTTTCGTTCTTAAACTAGTGTATATATGCCTACAAAAATACCGAACGTTATGAATTTTATTGCTATTGCTAGGGAGCGTAAGTTCAACAATTTGCTTGCCCTGGTATACTTCTCATGCCGTTGTTCCTGAAGGAGAGAAACTCCGTGTTGGCGTAACTAAAGATCTTGTACGTATTTCTGTGGGGATTGAAGATGTCAGCGATCTTATTGCAGATTTAGACAAGGCACTCTCATATGGGTCACTCTAATTCCATTATAGACTTTTTGGCCCCAAAAAAAATCCCATTTTAGACAACTTTCCCTTGCTTCAAAATGTTGTCCTCATTTTAGTTCAACTGAGGATGCTGATAATTTGACATTTTTATTATCTTGCTCTCATTTCTTTACCTTGTAATTTATTTGTACAACATTATTTGGAATAATAAGCTTATTAAAGCATGACAATTTTATTTATCAGGCGTTGGTGTCTTTACCTTCCTCTATACCTTATAACTTAAATGCTTTCATAATGGTGGGGTAATTATAAAATTTTACTTTTTCGCACGCGTAGTGAGAAGTTCAAATGTAAACATTAAAATCTCACCAAGTTTGTACCCTTTGCTTAAAGGGAATAACCGTCAATTTTCAATAGGGAAAATACCAGAAAATGACGCTCTATCTATACATATAAAGGACACTTAGGACGCTCTAAATTTTTGAAAGCACAGATAGGTGACATGCACTTATATGTTCTTTCATAAATATTAAGAAAATAAGTAATATACCAATACATGAGTTTCAAAAATTTACCAAATATCTTTAAGGGTTTATTAACTTCACCTAAGCATGTACCAACAGTCTATTTTTACTAGACTTTACCAACTTTTTATTTGTATTTACTAACTCTCAATCCATATGGGTTTAGCGATTTTCTATTTGCGATTACCAACTCCACATAGGTACTTACCAACACTCTCTTTACTTGACTTTACCAACATCGTTTTTGTGTTTACCAACTCTCTGTGTAGGAATACACCTTATCCACCCCTTAATGGGTTAGGGCCCAAGTCCAATGAGAATTAAGGCTAATATGTAATGTCTAATGAGAATTGGGGCTAATATGTAATTAAGGAGAGATATGTGATAAAATGAGGAATTTTTCCCTTAATAATTTGAAATTCAAATGATATGACTTTCCATATGGGATATGTCTTTCCATATGTTGTTTATAAATTAAGGGTTTGTGGGAAAGATCATAACTCACGTAGAAAAACAGAATGTCGTCCAAGTCTCTTCTCTTCCTCTCCTATTTGTATCTATTGTATATGTAATCGGGGTCTAAATCGGTGCTTCGATTTTGTGCTTGTACCTAGTGAGTCAACCGAATTCTAGGTACGCCTGAAATCCTTAAGTGGCATTAGAGCAATTAATGATCTTAAGGGCCATATGAATCATGCTTCTGCTATATATAAATCTACTTCTGCTGTGCGTATATATTGCATGTGGAATGTGTGTATACATGTGGTTCTTTACTTCTGCACGTTATTATTTTGCATGTGGGCCATATCTAATTTTGCTTCTGCACGTTATTATTGTGTTATGTTCGTTAAACATGCTTCCCAAAATTTTCATGCCATGCAATCTTTCTTCTTTTATGGCATAGTAAATTTATGATCGTGGCATCAACCCAGTAAAGATTTGCTCATCTATAATTCTGCAAATCTATCATTGTTTTTAGTTTATTGATTAAATTATTTGTTTTTTTTTCATTTTCAGTTATATTTGTTTTATGCAAGTTTTTGGGTTCTACATTAGTGGCCTATATTTACATATGTTTAAGAAATAGGATGAGGATGTAGGAACACTAGAACCAAGCAACATTTTTGAACCAAGAACACCCAATCAAAACCGAACATATTATTCTCATGATTGGGTCATTAGAAATCAAAATATTTAGGCCATGAAAATTATCCCATTACGTAGAGCACGAAAAAATGATGAAAATCGACTACTAGAACGTGAAAAAGGAACACAGGACGGCGAAGGTTTCTGTGAAGACTAAAGACTAAAGGTTTTTGTGAAGAAACATAGATAAATGACATAAGACATTTGGAAGATTTCTTTGAGAATATATAGAACCTCTCATAAATTACTACAACAATATAGCACAATTTCTATCATATCACTTAGGAATATGAGATTCCTAATGCCTTGCTGAATAACAGTTTCTGAGAACCTATCAAATTTGGTTTTGGGAAGTAAAGAGACTTCACCTTCCATTTTTTATGCTATATTCAGCAGAAATTAACTTCACAAAATCATAAGAACATAGTAGAAATTAAAAAAAAAAATCTTAAGTCACTCAAATAAGAAGTTAATAAGATATTATGAAAATAATGTAAAGAGAGACGTGAAGAAGCAAAATGTCAAATGCTTCGTCTGAGTGGGAGTTCTTAGAAAATGTGTCTTCTAAGAGTGTTATATGCTCTATCTAAGTGGGAGATTTTTTAAAAAAAGTTTTTTTGGAGTTTCATATGCTTTATCTAAGTGGGAGTCAATGTCAAATACTCTATTTGGGTGGGAGCTAATGACATTGCTCGATCTAAGTGGGAGCATTCAGAAACTAAGTTTTCTGAGAGACATGATCGAGTATATTCTAGAAAGTACTTGTATAAAATTCTTAATAAATGATAATATTATTATTGGAATCTGTGTAATGGGAGGTACAAACATATTCTCCTGATCATGGACCCAATAGTGTTATTATTTTTTTAGTAAAGAATAATACAAGTGCATGACATTGTATACTTCAATGTGCTAAAAAAATAAGTCTTTGATCAAATCAGATTGTGAATAGCTAAATAAGTGGAATGATTTGAAGTAATTAATCTAAGAAAGGCTGCCAAGAACAACAACACAACTATAAATTAACTTAATGGGGAAAAATGTAATATTTGATATTGAAAGGTCTCATACGATTAAATAGAAGATGTTGTCATGTCATTGACCAAGAGTCATGATGAAGTTAAAGTTGACAAGCATCTCGACTAAGCTTATGAGAGAACATGAGACCTACATGGCTTAAAAGGAAAACATTGTAGCATAAACTACCCTATAGAGTACAAACATTTTAGAAATCCAACAACAAAGAGCCATGTAAATTGTGTAAAAGGGAAATTTTGGCAAAGTTTTCATTACACAAGTTGAAAAAGGTAGTCAATTAAGTTTGACACATAACTTGAGAGTTAATGCCTTTTATGAGTTAACATCCACATGAGATGATCAACAAGACAATGAGATTGAAGGAAGTTGATTGTATATTGTCAAATGAACAATGAGTGAAAGTTGTTCATAAGGGCACTCCTTTCCAGTTGAGAGCACATGAAAGTCAGGTTAAATCCAAGTGAAAACTTTGTTACTTTTTCAATGATGTATCAAAGTACTTGGAGTTCAAACATGGATGTCTAAAGGTTTACCACCTCCTTGGGCTAGCTTACTGTTTGTCACCGGCCGCAAGTGCACGGGTCGGGCCAAGTAATAAAGTGATAATTAAAGTATCGTTCCCACGAGGATTTGGTCCAAAACCCGGTCAAACAATGATTGTCACACTTTCCCCAATTTGAGTGGCACAAATGTTGAGATTGAAAATCAACTAAGAAAATAAACATATACTAAATGAAAATAAAATTATACACAAGTGATTCTCCAACTTCAAGGATAAAATGGGTCCTAAGATTATGTATCCCTCTTGTACTTCATAAAACTCAATTAACCTCCTCTCAAAGATGTTCTCAACGAAAACATGTGCTAATCTAGGATTCACAAAGGACTTGTAAAAGCTCTCTCAAGTCAAGAACAAGTGTTTAATCTTATTAATTGCACAATCTCTTGCTACAATTTAATAAAATCCAATTTTCAAGCTCCAATCCTAATGTGACTATGCAAGGTTAGCAATTATATCTCTATCTTACCAACAAAACCATCCATTCATCATGCAAACTTCAAGTTCTTGCACTACTTTACCCAAGTTCTACACTCAATCTAGCCCTCTCAAGCATCAATCAAGTGAACCTAACATCTAAATGGTGATCAATCACTTAGAAGCATTAAGAGAAGAGTAAAATAAACACATGCATACATCTCATTAATCACAAATTAAGAGAAGGAATCAAGAGTTAATCTATACAAGGGTACATCATAATCTTAGAATAAAAGTATTTAGCTACTCATGTTCAACAACTCTATGAGAGCATACATATATATACAATCAGAAACAGAGAACAAGAGAAGAGAATGAAGATGGAGAAGATAAACCAAGAGAGGAAGCCTTAATCTCTTCAAAGCTCCAAGCCCTAGCTCAATTCCCACCAAGCTCCAAGCCCTATCAGAGCAAAACACTCCCAAAATGTCCCTAAAGTTGAAGAATGACGGTCAAGAATGAAACCCTAGCTTTTATATCACTTAAAACGCCCCTGTTCTGTCAAAAAACGCGCAGCAGTGAAGTCTCGCCACGGCGAGGTGCAAGTGTTTCTGCCACTTTTTGGGGGGTTTTGGCTCGCCGTGGCGAGCTGGGACCTATCAGTAATTTTGGAAATTTAAGGACCTATCTGTAATTTGGGAATTTCGAGGTCATTTTCTGTAATTTTTATAATTCGTCCATAAACTTGTATTTTCCCTTTTTTCTTGAAATTTACACTTCTAACCCCAATTTCTCCCCTTTTCCGGCGAGAAGGTTGTTGATAGTGCGAATGTAGTGGTTGAAGGTGTTGGATAGGTGGATGGTATGGTCGAGAAGAGGGCTTATGATATGATCTAAAAGGTGGATGTGATGGGTGGTGTGTTTGAGATGAAGGTTGGTGGTAAGGGTAATGGTATGAGTTGTGGAAAGGCACATCAAACTCTTGAACATCTCCTACAAAAGAATGAGAATGAAATGATAAATCATGATTACCATTAAACCAAGCCATAAGAATATAATACAATCAATTCCAAATATGCAAAGATGCAATATTATGTTATGAAATCTACCTAAATGCACAAAACCTAAACTATATGAAAACTAAAACAAAAAAAATGCAAAACTAATAAGTCTCACACAAGATACCCCTTGTCAAAAGTGAATTTGACAATTAGATTACCTAGAAAGCCAATTACTTAGCTCCCCGATAACGATGCCATTGATTTGACCGTCATCTTATTGCCTTGGGGTCAAACACAAAATAAACAAAGGATTATACTATAAGGCACAACCTCGGATCGTTCTCTCTCAAGGAGCTTTTTATTGGTTCCTAAGTGATCTAAAGGCCATGAAATGCAATATGACCAAGGGGAAACAATTTTAGTTTTCTTATATATGAGTGCGAATGCAAGAGTGAGAATAGAAATCCTATTTTTGGTATTTTTATGAAGATGGGATAGTAAATGAAAAATGGATGAATTGAATCTCTTGAACATGGATTAGGTGTAATCATTGTTTTCTTAGGATAAGGGGAGCTAAACTATGGCTAAGTATCAAATTGACCTTACAGGAACCCCTCTAGGCTAGGCTTGAATTCGAATGATTAATAAAGAAACCCCGCATATTAATCCTTCCAATTCAAGTTGATCAAGCACTTTAGCTAATCAACGTACCTATTAATTGTATAAAGCTCTTAGTCCCACAACCGGGCCACCCCGCTTTAACTACTTGATTTCCTTTAGAGTTCTAACACATTGTTGGCTACCCAAGCAATGAATTAGGATTAAAGAGATGATGTCTAATGCTTTCATACAAATAACCGGTAAGGGTAGGAATAGTCAAATCGCTTGCCAGGGGCCTGCGGCCTAGCCTGTTTATTAGCAGGCCAGGCTCAGGCTCAGGCTTAGGCTTTCTTGGGGCCTGTTATGTTTAAGAAGCCATGCTCAGGCTAAAAAAATAAGCCTGTTAGGCCTGTCAACCGGCCTGTTAAACAAATATATATATTATTATCTAATTTACTTTTATATTGCATAACATTTTTTTATTACATATAATATTATATTTAGTTAATATTATAGCCTCTAGGGTTTGTATTACATTGTAGGCTTGTTTGAAATCATAGGCCTGTTTTGGACCTGTTAGACTGTATAAATTAACAGGCCTCTTAAGAGTCTTCTTAACAGGCCATACCTGTTTACAGGCCAGGCTCAGACCTGAAAAATGGCCTGTAATAAGCCACAGGCCAGGCTTAGGCCTCCTTTTAACAACATAGGCCTGGCCTATTAAGATGAAGGCTTGGCTGTTCCCACCCTTAATAATCGGTTCATTTACAACCAATTACAACTAAATCCCTTAATATGCCAAACCTCAAGAATACCCTTAAGTCCAATGTCTAATTAATGGCCACGCATATCATTAGACATTGTTAATAACCACTTAGTAAAATTGGGTTTTCTCTAAGTTTTCCAATATACCAAATCTCACCAACTGGCAAGTCTAATGCCTAAACTCATGGACTCATTCATTTAAGCATTATTAAAACATCTTAGAGTGTGATTATGGATTAGCAATGCTTTAGGTTCAATTAAAATTTGAAGAGCACCAAAATGAGAATAAATTGGTGTAGTGCCCCCTCGAATCTACTCTCCAAGAAATTAAACTCAAGGGGTAGTGAAAGCTGTCCCCGAGTGTCAATCTAAAGGACCCCTAATGCAATATGATTCATAATAGCTATATGCCAAACTTGTTAAAGACGGGTAAAATCATTTTTTGTTTGGTTTTAATCACAAAATTGGTATTATGAGGAAAGTGTAATATGTTCAAAGAAAAACTAGAGATTGGACAAAAGGGAGATTTGGATTAAAAGGGGATAAAAATCATTCTTGATAAATGAGAGCTTTGGGAATCATTGCTTCAAAAGATTTTTAGACAGTTTTTGTTGATTTTCAAAAGAACCCTAGAGGGACCCCTCTAGGCTATGCTTATGTTAACTTAATTAATCCTGGAACCCCGCACATTCCTTTTTTTAACCTAAGTTGATTAAGTTCAAAATCAAGAAGTAATTAATTATGAACGACTCTTAATCCACAATTTGGGCTACCAAACAATTGCTCTAAATTTCTTTACAAACCCTAATTCATTGATGGCCACCCATACAATGAATTAAGGCCTAAATAGTGTTTGCCTAATATCTCAACACAATAAATTAATTCTTATTCTATCTCACTCAAACAACTGACTTAACATTTTTAATCCACTAACCAAGCCACCTTGCATTAGCACATAATTTTCACAAAGAGAATAACAAAATCATGAACCCATAAATTTCATTAAACTCAAAGTTAATACAAAACAATGTCAATCATTTGAACAAGAAAGAAACAACATAGTCATAGTTTCTAATCCAATTACAACATATGGAAATTAAGCACACAACCAAATGCCATAAATACACTCCTAAATCCCTAGAAAAACAAAAATATAACAAATGGAAGAAGGATTAGAACTAATAAAACTCCCCAAATATGCTCGAATGCTCATCCCTTGGCTCCCACCACCATGAATGGTGGAGCCTAACTGCTACTCTTCATGGAAGAATCAGCAACAAGGAAGGACGGTGTGGAAGCCATGTATTTGGGGTGAAAGGGATGAAGAAGATCAGAGATGTAGATGAGAGAATGAGATGCTAGGGTTTGGGGGTGTCCAAATCTTCCCAAATGAGTGTATTTTCAACCTAATATGTTTCTCAGGTCGGGTCAAGAAATAGGTAAATGAATTTGACCCAGGTTGGCCCAAAAATTTGCAACTGTTTTTTTTAGAATCAGGGTCTCGCTGTGGCCCTCGCTATGGGGTACCACGGTGAGAAACAGAAGTGGTCAAAATTTTGTGACCCTCAAAGTGGGCCTTACTGTAGGGTCCCACCGTGAAGAGGGACTTTTGTGCAAATTTTTAGAAAGTTCTGGGTCTTTTCTGTAATTTTCACAATTTATCCAAAAACTTGTATTTTGTCTTTTTTTTCTTGGATTTTTAGCTTATTGCCACAATTTCTCCCATTTTCAAGGTTCCTACAATATAAAATAACCTCAAGAAAGATGAATAGCCCCAAATAATCAATTAAATTAAGAGTAATCACAAAAAATTCTAAAAATGCCCTTTTTACCACTAAGTGCATGTAATTACTCTAGAACCTAATTTCTTCACAAGATATTCATTAATGCCAAAATAACATTATAAAATAGCTCCAAAATGATTGAAATATGTGTAAATCTTGGGATTTGTCAAAATCCCACCTCAATAAAACTACCTAGCAAACATGCGTAATAGAGATAAATTAATGAAACTATAATGAAATATATATATATAATATCATATATATTGAGGAGCACAAATCCTCATCACAAATCTAAACCACAAATTAGCATCCAACATTGATTATAAAAATAATCAAATGAGTCCAACTACAAATTACAAAACCTAAACCTAGGAATTGAAAAACCTATAGCTAGAACAAAGGATGAAACTTAGAAAACTCCCCTTTAAAGCTTGGAACTCATGCATCTTCACCTATATTCAAGAGTTGGAAACCCTAGCCTCCCATGGCATCAATAACAGCACCAAATGGAGGAGAAATTTCAGCAATATATGTTGGGTATGGAAGAAAGTGGAAGAAATGAAAAATAGGTGTGGAAGAAAAGGAGGTTTGGATGGAGAACATGGAAGAGGAAGAGAGTGGAGATGGAAATAGAGAGAAGGAAGTTGTTAGAAATTGATAGGGTTCGGGTTAGAGTTGATTTGGCTCGGATTCGGGACAAAAATCAGCAAAAAATTGCATTTTTGTATTTTTGTCAGTGGTGCTTGCCTTGTGTCCACCGTGGCTAACACATGGTGAGTGACAATGTTCTCTGCCTCACGCTCTCTGTGCACTCGCTGTGGCGAGCACACTGCTCACTTTGGGGCTTTTCTGTAATTTTTGGAAAGTTTTGGGTGTTACCCAATGTTAACCTCTTGAAATTCATGTATTTTTGGCAAATTTTCCCTTGACTTTTATACATTTTTGAAGTATTTGTACATCTTTTGGACACTCAGATAGGAAAATATGCATGACACTTTGGTTGCACATTATTGCTCAATTGTGCATATTTTTAGGCTTTCCTCCTTGTTTATAATGAGCTTATAAAATTTATTATTTTGTAAGGAGTGTATTTTAGCAAGAGAATTAGAGCCAAGACATTTGGGGAATCAAAGATGATGAAAATGATGACAAATCATAGATAGAACACCCCATTTGCAATAGAAGAACTCAAATTTTCAGAAGAGAAATGAGCCACAGCCTACTCTGTTTTGAGCTGCAGCGCATTCTGCAGCAAAATGACAGAAGAAAACTGAGCTGCATCTCAAAAACCAGGCCACAGCTTATTTTATGACAAAAGAAAACTGAGCCGCAGCTCAGATTTCTGGGCCGCGGCTCAGTCACGACAACAAAAACGCACAGCACTGATATGACGGGAAATTTAGGTTTTTAAGGGGAGGAATCAAAGGAGGTCGACATTCTGGACTTTGGAGGCCTTCTTGGGAGCTTTGTGGTGTGCTAGGGCATGGATTTTGGTAGAGATTGAGCTAGGATTTGAAGATTGGAAGAGATTTTGGCTTCACATCTTGGTTCTTCTTCTCCATTCTCCTTTCCTTTTTCTTGTTCAATCTTTGTGCTGATTCTTATGTATTTTCCTTTGGGTTTCTTGAACATGTGTAGCTAAACACTTTGCTCTAGGGTTATTTTGAACTCTTGTATGGATTAAGTACTAATTTCCCTTTCTATTTGTGATTAATGGTATGTTTATGTTGATTTTACTCCATGCTTATGCTTGTTGATTGGCCACCAATGAGATTGTTGGGTTCACTTGATTGATGCTTGAGAGGGCTAGATTGTGTGTAGAACTTGGGTTTAATCATGTGGGAACTTGAAATTTGATGTTGAATGGATGGTTTTGTTAATGGGATAGAGATATACTCATTAACCTCACATAGCCATATGGGATTTGCAAAGAGAATTGGGGGTTCAATTATTGAATTGAGAGATCAAAGAATTCATTGAACTAAACACCTATTTGGAGACTTGAGAGAGCACTTATTGGTAACTTAGTATCCTTGGCTAGCATAATATATCATTAGGAAGCAAATATATTTGGGAATTAATTGAGTGCTTTTGAAATACAAGGGGGATAAATAATCCTAGGTCCTAATTGCATCCTTGAAGTACATGAATCATTTGTTTTTATTTTATTTTTTTTTAAAATTAGCTTCCTTCCACTCATGATATTTGTCTCACTCAAATTGAGCAAAAGTGTTATAATCGCTACTTGACCGGGTTTCGGAACCAAATCCTCGTGGGAACGATACTTTACTTATCACTTTATTACTTGGCATGACCCGTGCACTTGCGGTGCAAACACTCAGAAACTTGTATTTTCACTTTTTTCTTGAAATTTCAGCTTCTAGCCCCAATTGCTCCCCTTTTCAAGTGTCCTAAAATGTAAAATAACATCAAGAAATATGAATAGCTCCCAATAAACATTCAAATCAAGAGTAATCACAAAAACATTCCAAAAATGCCCTTTTACAACTAAATGCATGCAATTACTCTAAAACCTAATTTCTTCACAAGATATGTAAGTTCCTAAATAACATGATTAAAGGCCTCCAAAATGATATGAAATGTGTGCAAATCTTAGGATTTGTCAGCCATGTCAAAATACCTCCAAAATAACATGATTAAAGACCTCCAAAATGATATGAAATGTGTGCAAATCTTAGGATTTGTCAGCCATGTCAAAAGTTTTGTAGCATTCGCATTATTAAACATGCGCTTGAATCTTGAAATGATCAGAAAGTACCACAAGACTTTCGAAGGACTATTGCCTTTCTTTCCTTATCGACAGCATAATGGCTAAAAAATGAACGTTCCCAGGCTCAAAGCCCTTTCTTTTAATATAATAATGGATACTCCACAAAATAATAATCATCAACTCAATATATTTCCACAATCCACCATAACAGAATTCAAAGAGCATATATATAGCATTAATGAACATAAGAACAAAGTTACACCTCACATATCTAGTTCCAAAAGGCAATAATCTCATAATAGTAAATTAACACACCACACATTCTTAGCATCTAACATAAGAATGTACCTTGAATTCTTTCACTTGCCTTTCAGTGGAGGATCAAAATATGGAGCAGAAAAATCCTTGTTGAAATTTCTACAACATATAAATAAAGTCTTTATAACTTTCTTAACATGTTCCTAGTTAGAAATCTAAACCATTTGAAATGTAAATCATTTTTAAGTGTAAGCAATTCAATTCATTAATAATCACAAAACATTATATATAATTCATTATTCACCATCTTATCTTTGTTCTTACATCCTTACAATCAAGCAATCATAAATTCAGACCCTTATTCTTACTTCCTAAACATAACATTTATACTTCTAATTCATAATAACAACCTTCAACCTTATAGCATATACAAATCCAATATTACCCATTAATTCTATCATAATCCTATCATTATAAAATCACCTACTACCATCCAAATCAGAAAAATTGACTCTTACAGAGAAGAAATCGGACATCTCAGAATTTACTAAAACTCAACATGCAAATCTATTTACAAGCATATATCATTCCTATTCTAGTCTTAAACTCATTTGATCGACAATTACAATCACCCAAGTCGAAGGGTCAGACATTCAATTTCATTTTAAAGTAAGATTCTCCAAGTAAGCAGCACAACCAAGCAAGTCAATAAGGTTCCCATCAATAGGAACCAAGCATGCAACCACATTGGCATCACCCTTGACATCGGGTGCTTCAAAACATTTAGTTTCATTTCTACCAATGTCGGGTGGCAAGTCACAAGTTAAAACTAGATGGAAAGATTCATTCTTGTTCACAATTTTATCAATCAAAGCATTTGAATCTTTCCTTAATAAACTACCAAAGGAAAGAAAAGAATTGGGATCAAGAGATGAACAATTTTCATGTTGATTATCAAGTGTGGCATGTTCATTAGTGTTATCAATCAAACTAGATGAAGAAGTAACATCATGCGAAGTGGAAAGCCAATCATCAATTTCTATGCAAGTGGCACATGGCCCGTCACGTACACATGTGCAAATGAAAGAAGTATGTGGGGAGGAGGGGGAAATGAATTCTTCATCATGTTCAATAGATTCAAAGAAGCTCAAATCATACTTATCAACACCTGAAGAAGGGGATGTTTGTTCACACTTCTCCACATAATCCAAGCTCAATGCATCACTTTCCGCAATCTTATTTCTAGTACTAGTAGATGCATCATGCACTTCACCTAAGTTCTTTTTATGGAATGCAACAAACTTGTCATATTTAAAATCAATACAATCCATACATATGTTGTCATCACCACAAGAACAAGGTAAAGAATTGTTCAAATCAAAATCATCATTACAACTAGCACTTAAAGAAATATCATTATCACCACACTCATGAGTAGTACAACCAACATCATCAACTACACAACTAGCTATGTGAAACCTCATAGCATTTTCAATATCAAGCATTTGAGGGGATTCAACAACAATTTCTTCATCCACCTCATCACCACTCACATTAACAATCACAGTAGTATGAGAAGAGTTAACCTCCTCAAGAAGAAGAGGAATATTACCAAAGTGTAAAGGCGACTCCTTCGGTAGTCGAAAAGATGCTTGCTCCTTCTTGATGGCTTATGTGATGGTAGGCACTGGAGATTGGAGATCATCCACTTGATATGTGGCATTTGGCTCTTATTTTTCAATTTCCCCATTATTGTTGGAGTCATAAGGCCTTGGAGCTCCTTCTTCTCCATTAGTCTTCTTCCATAGCACATGTTGCACAAAAGCCTTGATGAATTCTTCTATTGCCTCAAGCCGCTCTTCCATCTCCTTTGGAAGTTGATTAACCTCCTTTAACATGAACAACTCATATTGTTGAACTTTAAGCTCATCATACATCCTTCTTAAAGAAAGGGTTTGGTCGTCCATGTTTGGGTATGTGAGGAAGGCATCAAGTCCATAGGTTGAGGCGGAGGTTTATGGTAAGGAAGAGATGGTGGGTTATATGGATTTCTATGCGGTGTAGGGAGGAAGGTAGGGTGAATTGGTGGACAAGATGGTTCCAAATTCGTTTGGAAATGGTTGGGCGCTTGAGATCCAAAGGCTTTATTGTGGCTTTGCAAATTCGCTCTCATGGAATCCAACTCTTGTATAATGAAGTCAACTTGGGAGTGAGTTAGAGTACAAGGTGCCTCATTTCTCCAAGTATGTATAAGGCTTGATGTTTCATCATTCCTTGAAAGAGAATGCATAGGAGGATTAGTGTTGACCAAAATATCATGGTTATTGTTAAACCAAGACATGAAAATAGCAATCAAGCAAATCCCAATATGCATGATGCGATGCTATGCAAATATGCCTAAACCTATCTTGAAAAACCTAAACAAAATAAGAATTGAGAAAAATAAAAGAAGAAATGTAAAAATGCAAAGATAAAAACACACCAAGTGAAAACTACACAAAAACATGTCAGAAACAAATGATCAAATTGTCTAAAGTTCAAATTGGTATGGTATGTGTAACATTTACTTCCTAAATACACATTTTAAGGTACACTTAATCAACTTAACTCATAATATAAACGCTAACTATGTTAGAAAAGAAACTTGCTCGGTAAATTAGCGAACATAGTTAGAAAAAGAATTTTCATACTGCAGTCTAACTACGATAGAAAGAGCATTCTAGAATAATAATAAAACCTATCGTAATTAGAAAAGAGTTTAGTTTTATAAACAGATAATCCATGTTAGAAAAGAATTTCAGTAAAACCAAGAGCCTAACATGGATAATAACATCTTTCATACAACTTTTATTATCTAAATATCCTTTAAAATCCGTTAGAGTCAAATCAAATTATTCGTTAAATACTAACTATGTTAGAAAGGAGAATAACATATAAAAATTGATTAACATAGTTGGAAAAGAGTTTTTCATAATATTTAAATATATATATATATATACCCATTATAGATTCAAAAGTCTAACCATGATAGGAAAAAGAATGTTCAAATCGCAAATAAGATCTATCATGGTTAGAAAAGGAATTGACTTAATCTAGAGAATATCCATGTTAGAAAAGAGATTTTCTAAAATTACAAAGCTAACATGGATATTTAAAATCACAAATGTTCAAACACAGTTATCCATGCCCCAACTATAAATTCTTATCAAATTATCAATATAAAATCCCTTCCATCACACCAAGGCACTAAATCATTCATAATCATTATAAAAATAATGTTCCCGAGATAATTATATCATTCCAAAATAAGTCAACAATGAGAGTTGCCGGAATTTGACCAGTTCCAGAAGAAATAATCAACAACCAAATAATTCCAAAACCATTCATCATAAGTAAATTAAATTCGGACTCAAATGACAGTCAAAATGAGTTTAATCATGCGGAAGCGTAAAATTATGCATGAAACCTAAGTGGCAATACGTTTTTGTCCTGCTAGTCCAGAATCACTCATTGACTCAGTGAGAAGTTCCCGGATCCTTCCCTTAAATTTCTACTCCACTCCTAAGACCTGCAAAAAGTGAGATAAACGGGGGTATCCCCAAACGTAACCACTAGCTACTCATCTACGTGCGGTGTGTCTAGCAAGGTGTCAATGTGGGAAACTATATATATATATATATTTTTGAACAAATTGAAATATGAGCACATATCCAGACATTCATGCAGAAATTCGTAACCAAAAATCTTTTACAAACTCAAGGTATATCATTTTATAAAAGCAATTCAAAATATATTTTACACAATCATCCATAACGTTCGCCTTGCGAAACGTTAGGTTGTCCCCTACAATTAGGTGGACCAGAGTGGAACTCGACGGGGATCTCAACCAGTACCCAGAACCACGGAGAAATGGAACTCGATGGGGGCTACCCATACCCAGCACACCGAAAGGTAGTACTCGATGGGGGCTACCCATACCCAGTACACCAATAATATAATTAGTCCCTGTGGGCCAACAGGGTACCTCATCACGTGATGGCAATAGTATCCAGTGCATCGATGCTAAACTACCACACAATTTATGCATCACAATCCACAACTGTAATTTAACCGAAAATAGGCATTTGGCCTTTCTAGTGCTCCAAAAATCCATGCAATGCAAATTTCTAAAACAATATATATAATCATTTTCCAAATTGTGATGCAATACACAATCATATATGACAAGTTCACCATACGAATCCCACATGACATTTTTATACTAAAATAAGCAGTTGGAATAGCATAATACACCTGCAAAACAATCCAGGAATTTCAAAGTTGGAAGAGATTTTGAAATCCCTTACCAACAACGCACGCACACATAGAACAAGTAGAAGCGGCTACCTGATAGCTGGCACCAATATCACAATAGTGCAGCTCCCCCGTACAGACTCAAGACAGTTCAAGCACTACACAGAACATACATATAATTATAATTAATCGTCTACCAGAATAAATTCATACATAGGAATTAAATTACTAATTACCCTTTCCTTGCCCTCACTTAATTTAATTTCTATTCGACCTTTATTCTCCCTCCTTATCCCCAAAATTCATCTCTAATCCACATATACATATATTTTGTTGAGTATAAACTAACCCCATACATCCATAAATCAACTTCCAACATCCAGAATCACAATATTAACTATACAAAATCCCCCTTACTCCAAACTCTAATCACCAATATTTTCTTGGGTACTAATTTCAATCAAACCAATAGATTAAATCTCCTCATATGACCTTAATAAACATATAAAAATTATCAATTTGACCGTAAGCACCTCAAATCATCAAAAGCCCCAATTTCCAAAATATCCAAAAATCCAAAAATTCCCCATAATTAGGAAAACTTCTAACAATTAAAAATCTATTCAGAGGAACTCAAATTCAAGGTCCAAGCTTCAGTTTATTAAGCTTAGGACTCCCAGAAACACCAACTTAGACAAGGCCTAATTTTTCAAATATAACCAATCGAAAAACTAAAGACATAGGGGTGTAGAGGAGACTTACGGGATTCCGAAAATGTACTTAGTTGACCAGAAAACCCAATATTCCGGCGCCGGCGAGCTCTACAAGATCCGGCTAAAAGCTATTTTAATCTCCTCATTTAGGCACGGATCGGAACAAAAACAAATGAAGGAAGGAAGTATGAGGTAAGAGGAGTTGCATGGTGGTGTTAGATGGTGGTTTCTGGCTAGTTTTGGCCGGAAAAGTTCGTCCCCTCTGAGCTCGAGCTGCGACATTAATGGAGGAAGAGGGAGTGGTCTGGGCGAGGAAGAAGGAGGAAAGGAATGAGGGAGGAAGAAGAGCTAAGCCGGTGGTGACCGACACCGTCGCCGTCAAGTCCGACGGACAAGAGAGGGAGAGAGAGAAAAGAGAGAGAGACGAGAGTAAGAAGGAGAGATGGGAGAGCGAGAGAGAAGGAACACGGGGGGGGGGGGGTTCTGAACGTGGAGGGAGGAAGAAATAATAATAAAAAGAAAAGGAAAGAGAAGTAAAAGGGAAAAGGGAACAATTACACTATTAGACCCTAAAATTTTCAAATAGGATATTTATTTTGAGCCACAAAATTCCTTTTATTCCCAAAAATTTACCTACCAAACCTCTTATTTATTCTTTCCCATAATAACCTCCTTTGAACCTAAGAATAATTTTCTTAAATTTATTTTCCTTAAAATAAGGGAGAAACAAAGTCTTTCAGATCCTCAAAATACCTCAAAAATTCCTCAAAAATTCTCATAATTCCATAATCTCTCATAAATCAATTCTTAATTAGCCCACTAATCCTCGATTAAGTTTTTAGGATGTTACAGTATGTACAAACAAAAACTGAACTTAAAATGCACTTAAACTAAATGCAACTAAAATTTGGACCCGACCAAAACAAGTTTGACAACTGACTACTAAGGAACCAATTACTTGGCTCCCCAGCAATGGCGCCACTTGAAGAACACCCAATTGGGATAAAGTCGCTGTAGTTCTGCGTCGGATCCGCTCTCCAAGAAATTAAACTCAAGGGGTAGTGGAAGCTATCCCTAGATGTTGGTCTCAAGGAGCCTTAGTGTAAATGACTACCTAATAGCTAGATGCGAAACAATTGGACGGGAAAACATTTTGTATTTGATTATAAGGTGTAAAAGTTTGTGTGAAAAGTGTGATATGTTCAGGAATAAATTGAGATTAGATTACAGGAGATTTGGATTAAATGGGGATAAAAATCATTCTTGATGAATGAGAGATTTGGGAATCATTGCTTCAAAAGGGTTTTTAGGGACTTTTAGTTGATTTTCTAAAAAACCCTGGAGGAGCCCCTTTAGGCTAGGCTTAGGTTAACTTAATTAATGCCGGAACCCCGCACATTATTTACTTTAACCCAAGTTGATTAAGTTCAAAATCAAGAAATAATTAATTATGCAGGACTTTAAATCCACAATTTGGGCCACCCCACCATTGCCCTAAATTTCTCTTCAAACCCTAATTCATTGATGGCCACCCATACAATAACTTATTACTTGAAGAGTGTTTTGCCAATGTCTCAACAAAATAAATTACTTCTTATGCTCTCTCCCTCAAGCAAATAACTTAACATTCTTAATCCACTAACCAAGCCACCTTGCATTAGCACATAATTTCACAAAGAGAATAATAAAACTATGAATCCATAATTTCATTAAACTCAAAGTTAACACATAACAATGTCAAGCATTTGAACAAGAAGAAAATAACATGAAAATAGTATCTAATTCTATTACAATAGACAGAAATCAAGCACACAACCAAATACCATAAATACACTCCTAGAACCCTAAATAAGCATAAATATAACAAATGGAAGAAGGATTAGAAATAATAAAACTCCCCTATTCAAGCTTCAAGCTTAACCCTTGGCTCCAACCACCAAGAATGGTTGAGCCTAGTTGCTACTCTCCATGGAAGAACCAGCAACAAGGAAGGAAAGGTTGGAAGCCATGGATGGAAGGAAAGGAAGTGAGAAAGATGAATATGAAGATGAGAGAATGAGAGAGCTAGGGTTTGGGGATGTGTATGGTGGACCAAATCCCCGTTTTAGGGCTTCAATTTTCGTATGTATATGTCTAGAAATGGGTCCAAGTGAGTGGGTAACAAGTTTAACCCGAATGAAGTCCGAAATTCGCGTATGTTATGTTGCTGCTGCAGGGCAGCTCGCCGTGGACTCGCCACGGCTACCCCAAGGTGAGTGAATATGTTCTCTACCGTGGGACTTTTCTGTAATTTGGAAAATTTTGGGTCTTTTTAGGTAATTTGTAAATTTCAGGGTCCTTTTCTGTAATTTTCACAAATTATACAGAAACTTGTATTTTCACTTTTTTTTCTCTTGAAATTTCAGCTTCTAGCCCCAATTTCTCCCCATTTCAAGTGTCCTACAATATAAAATAATATCAAAAATATGAATAGCTCCAATTAATCAATTAAATCAAGAGTAATCACAAAATCATTTCAAAAATGCCATTTTTACCACTAAGTACATGTAATTACTCTAGAATCTTATTTCTTCACAAGATATGCAATAATGCTCAAATAATATGATATGAAATATGTGCAAATCTTGGGACTTGTCAGACAGCATAATGGCTAAAACATGAACGTTCCCGGGTTCAAAGCCCTTTCTTTTAGTATAAAAATGGATAGTCCACAAAATAATAATCATCAACTCAATATATTTCCACAATCCACCTTAACAGAATTCAAAGAGCATATATATAGCATTAATTAACATAAAAACAAAGTTACAGCTCACATATCTAGTTCCAAAAGGCAATAATCTCATAATAGTAAATTAACATACCACACATTCTTAGCATCTAACATAAGAATGTACCTTGAATTATTTGACTTGTCTTTCGGTGGAGGATAAAAATGTGGAGCAGAAAAATCCTTGTTGGAATTTCTACAACATATAAACAAAGTCTTTATAACTTTCTTAACATGTTGCTAGTTAGAAATCTAAACCATTTGAAATGTAAGTCATTTTTCTGCGTAAGCAATTCAATTCATTAATAATCACAACACATTCTATATAATTAATTATTCACCATCTTATCTTTGTTCTTACTTCCTTACAATCAAGCAATCATAAATTCAGACCCTTATTCTTACTTCCTAAACATAACATTTATACGTCTAATTCATAATAACAACCTTCACCCTTATAGCATATACTAATCCAATATTACCCATTATTTATATCATAATCCTGTCATTATGAAATCACCTACTACCATACAAATCAGAAAAATTGACTCTCACAGGAGAAGAAATCGAACACCTCAGAATCTACTAAAACTCAACATGCAAATCTATATACAAGCATATATAATTCCTATTCTAATCTTAAACTCATTTGATCAACAATTGCAATCACCCAAGTCGAAGGCTCGAACAAACAGGAGGAGGAGGAGGAGGAGAAGAAGAAAATAAAAAATCGGTAAAAGTTTCAAAACCCCTGAAATTAAAAATGCAACCCAAATAACAATTCCATTTTTTTTTCTAATCATGTTAAATCAAAACCTGTATATTGAGGTCAAAGAAGATGAAAAAGCGGCGTGATGGAAAACAATGGAATTGGCTAAACAAACGGCTGAGGTTTTGGTGGCGGCAGCACACTATGTGGTGTCGAGAAGAGGCGGAAGTAGAGAGTGACGACATCGGACTGGTTTCACAGTGTTGGAGGAAGATGACCACAGGGATATCATTTGAACATGGAGGGCAGACTGGTTTCAAGACGATCTTGGAGAGAAGATGGTGAGCAGTGCGATGGGAGAAGAGGATTTGAAGAGATTTCAGCGGGAAAAAAATAAGTCTGGGCTCGTGATGAGTTTTGTAATATATAAAGCCTAAGCCGGTGCTTAATACAATAAGCACTAGCTTAGGCTACCTAACTCGGCGCGTTAGGCCATTCTTTTTTTTATAAAGCATGAGGTTAGGCACTCAAAATATGTAAAAAAAATAAAAAAGAATGGCCTAACCCGGCGCTTAGATTAATAAGCATCGGGTTAGGCCCTCAAATATTAAAAAAAAATAAGGCCTAAGCCTACGCTTATTTAAATAAGCGCTGTCTTAGGCCCTAAAAATAAAATGAAATAAGAATGACCTAACTTGGCATTTATTTTAAAATAACCTCCGGCTTAGGCCCTAAAAATAAAATGAAAAAAAAATGACCTAACTTGACGCTTATTTTAATAAGCTCTGGCTTAGGCCTCAAAATATTAAAAAACAACAATACGGCTTAACCCGGCTCTTATTACAATAAGTGCCAGGATAGGCATTCCTTTACCTGTCACGGCGCTTGTTTCAACTAATGTTGCGATAGCTGCGCTGCGTTAGACATTTTCTGTAGTAGTGTATGTCTTATATTTAGGAATGGAGAGAGTAGTGTGTTCCATGATGCCTTTAAAATATTATGTGTATCATTAAATTATATACATATACATATACATATATATGTGTGTGTGTGTGTGTGTGAATTAATAAAGAGACTTCTACGATATTTATTAAGTTATCTGTAACACCCCAAAATTTAGAAAATAGAAAATAGGGAATTATTTAAGGTTTTAAGGAATGTAACTAAAATATTAATGAGCATTAAAAATGAATTTGAGGTTTTAGGCATTTTTAATAAATTTTAAGGTTTATTTTCTTTAAGAAACAAAGAGAAATAATTAGGAGATAAAACTTAATTTAGAAAAAAGAGATAATAAGAATTTATTTAAAGTCTTGGGATGATATATAGAAATTAAAAAGTATTATAAATAAATTTATGAGGCCCAGTATATTTTTAATAATTTTTAAAATTTATTTTCTTTATTAGTTAAGGAAAAATAGTTAGGAAATAAATTTAAATAAGGGATTATTTAGAATCTTGGGGTATTATTTGATATTAAAAAAGTCTTATAAATAAATTTAGAAATTGAAGTATATCTAGAAAAATTATGTTGGGGACAAATTCAGATTTATTTGTACATGTGAATGGTAAATAAAATTACCATTTAAGGAAAAAATAGAAAATAGGAAATGGAAAATGACAATATCTGCCCTTAGTTGAAAATATCCTCAATTTAAAAGAGAAGGGCAAGATAGTAAAATACCCATAAAACCAAAAATATCATACATTCTTTTATTATGAACCCCACACGTGTCCCTAACCATTAAATACACTCACTCTCCTTCAGTTTCTTTTTATTTCTTTCTTCCCTCTCTCACCGAACACACATATACACACACATACACCCTCGTTTTCTCACTTCACTCTTAGGCTCCCTCTGTTCTTCTTCGTTCTTCCGGCCCGGCAGAGACGATCAATGGCGTTCGGCGGCGGCTGAGGGCGTGACGGAGCAAGCAAGGTCGGACCTAATTTCAGGTGACTCTTCCCGTGATTTCTGCCTTTCTTTCCTCTAATTCGGGCGAGGTTGGAGAGGAAATCGATTTGATTTCAAGGGTCTTTAAAGCTTTTGAATCCATAAAAACAAAGCCTAGACCTAGATTAACAACCCTTGTGAACGAATTTGGGTAAGGAAGTAGGATTTATAGGTTTTCCCCAAATTTCTTCTTCCTATCACTGTTCATCCGTCGGGAATTCCGTTGATTTCTAGGCGTTTAAGTGAACTAAAGCTTAATCAATCTTGTCTAGGAATGAGTTTAAGTTCAAAGAGAGTCTTGTACATTCAATTCAATGAAGTTTGGAATTTTGTTCCTCTGTTCTTCTTTGTTTCTTGTTCCTTCCTGTATGCCGGATTTTGGGGTGTGAACTGAATTGAAATCTTGGGTTAATAGGGTGAAAGAACGTTGGGGTTGATGTTGAATGCATATGGCTGATTCTTGTTTGCCTATGGAATTTTGTAGTTCTCTTCCTTTCCTGCTCCCTGTCCTGTTCGACCATATACTATGAAGAGAAGGGAATTGCTGATATTGGATTATGTGGGGTTTATTTCTTAATTGATTGTAAGGTTGTTCTTTATCTTCTTTCTTGTTCTACGTTGATCAGTGATGAGGAATAGGAGTTAAGGATGTTTGAATTAATTGATGTGCTGTTTTAAATTCTAGATAGGAATATATTTTATTAGTGGAATTCGATTTGGTGTTCTGGTTGACATTTCAAAAAGAGGAAGAATTGATGATTTTAGGATTGAATTAGAATCACCACTTGTATGTTGGAGTTTTGCAGTTTATGAGCCTAGGGATTTGTTGTGGTATTGGTTCTTTGTCTTGACTGTTGGGATGAATATGTGTGGTTGGCTATACTTGAGTTAGGACTATTTGAGGGATGATGTTTAATTCAAGAATAATTGGATTGTACTAATTTGAGGATCCATGCAATTTTAAATGTGCTTGAGGAATCAAATAATTATTTAGTGGGATTCTTTAATAGTTGTGGAAGATTTGTGAGGTTAGAAGTGATTTACATAGCTGTATAATTCTTGTAGATGGTTCAAATATGCTTGGTAAATCCAAAAGAAAGGTGTCAACCTTGTTATGTTTCGGTTGGTGTATAATCATGAAGAAGGAGTAGGTTTTTGTTGAATGAGAATTGCTAAATGTGATCTTAAATTTGATTGAAGGTGGTTAAGTAGTCCTAAAGATGTGGAAAAATTGTTTAAGAAGATGATTGTGTATTTAAGTTAGTAAAGGTTTCAAGGAAAAGAATTAAGTTGTTAAAGCTATGAAGGTATTGGAAGAGATTTTAGTGTAGAACTAGGGTTTGGATAGAGCTAAGAGAATGGACATATGTTTAAGAAATATATGAACGTCAAGGTAATAATCTGCTATAGTGTTATTGATTATATTAAGATCTGATTTTGAGATGTTGATTGTACATGGCTTGGAGTTTTGGTTAAAATAGGAATTAAAATGGTTAATGACAAATTTGAATAATAAATAAATTAATGATTATCATGGTATGTAATATTAAGGATTTCTGGAAAAGAAGAGTTTAGAAATTTCAAATAGGAATACTAACTATTAATTAAAAGTTTTAGTCTGAATTTTGAAGATGTGTTGAAGAAGTTATGTTTAAGCAATCAAATTTAAAGATGGACTAGGAGAGTAAACTGTGGCTTTATGGATTAAACTTTTGAAGTTGAAACTTGATAAGGAACATCCCATTTGATATTCTTAGGAATAAAATAAGTATTTGGATTGTTTTAACTTGTTAAGGGATTCAATAAAATGACGAAATTGTCATGATGAATTGCTGGAGAAATTGTTCTATGTAAGTGTAAGTATTGTAATTTGGGATATGATAGAATAGTTACTTTGAAGTAGAGTTTTATGAGTTAGTTAGGTGATACTGGAATGAACTTGACCACTAACTACCATTTCATGGTAACTAAAAGTATTCTGGAGTTAAAGTTTGCTGATGGAATCAATATTCTGTTTTATTTAGAAGTACGTTAAATGTGTTCCAGTTTTGAATTAAGTAAGATTAGGAGAGGATGTGGCTTGTGAATGTGTTTGGTTTACTTTGGTCTGTGATTTCCAAATATGATTGCTATTGTTTAATATCATTTGAGGATAAATAAGATAGAATTGTATTGTTTTCTTCACGTTGGCAAGATGCTGAATGTGTTTCTTGTTATGTTTTCTTATGAAAAGTTCAAAGTGGTTAAGTGTTATAGTAGAAATTCTTTATGGTGATTTATCAAGTTCAAGACACGGTTTTTTTTAATGTATAAAGGATTATTCTCGAGGTAATTACTAGTCAAATATTGAGAATAAGAAATATTACTTGGAATCGAATAATTAATGGTGATTTTGATCTTAAATGATTAGAATAATTATAATAAATTAAGTGGTAGGTAATTATTAATGTAGAAGGAAAAAAAATATATATAGATGATCTTTGAAAATTTAATTAGATGAAGTAAATTGTTATATAAGTTATTATATAAAGTAAGTTCGATTTAAAAGTAATTAGGACATTTCCTATTCTTGTGTATACATTGTTTGAGATTGGTATGATTACCCACTAAGTTAGAAAGTAACATATATTAGCAAAGGGAAGGGTAGTGCTATAGGAGCGTGAGAGACGCCTAGTTACTACGAATAAACTTAGGTAATAATATATTTCGTATTATGAATACTTATAGGAAGGGATAATGAAGTTGAATCTCCAGAGTACTGTAAAAAGGAAGAACCAAGTTGCGAGTAACTCCTGAAGCCAGGTAGTAGTTTATTTCATTACATTAAAAGAATTGCATGTATTATTTTGTAATATCTGTTTCAAATTTACATTATGCATGAAGGTGATAAGCCTTGTTAATTCCTGCATAGTAGTTATGGAGTACTCCAGGCTTAGGTGGTTTGCTACCCCTTTGCCAGTTCAGTTATGTTATAACGGGATAGTTATAACGAGAAATCCTGCAGGTAAGGCCTCCACTAGTTAACGAATATATTGTTAATAGTGGCTGGTAGAGCATTGAGCGCAGGAAGTATGTGTAATTGTGATATTTGTTCAGGTTTATGAAATATATACATGACAATGCTAGCATGATAATATATGATAATGAAAGAAACTGCTATTGGGATTTCCAATCTCACCCCCTTCCCCAAACATTTTCAGTACGCAGGATGGGAAAAGCTAGCTGGGGAAGAAGATTAGAAGAAAGAATTAGGATTATAATTTGAAAAGTAAGAGATAGTAAATATTTTAGTAATGCTATTTGTATATGTTGTAAAATTAAGTTATTAAGTTATTAGTAAGAAGCATAAATAATAGAATTGTATCAATTGTATAATGGAATTTAAATTTCCTAGGTATTATGAATCATGAATAGACCCCTAAGAGGGTAGTGTACTTTTAATTGTTTTATGAACCACTCTGCTTTAGTTACAGATTTTGAATCATTCAATTTGTCCGAAAAGCCCATTCCGACTGCAATAAAGTTGGGACACGGTTTGAAAAGAAAAAGTTTTAAATTTTACGTATTTTGGGCTTTCGGTACTGAAATAGTGGTTATAATTCAATTAAAATGCTATAATATAGTAGTAAAAATCCAGGTGTTATATTATCACTTTATTTATTCTATTTATTTGTTTTTAAACTATCATGGTTACTTTTTAAAAAGGAATTTGTTGAAAATGGTTTCAAAATTATTAAGTTATTAGTAATTTTGGTAAAGATGTTACAATCTAGAGGAGAGGAGTGAAAGTTTTTGAGTTAGATTGAAAATGTTAGAAAAATGTGGTCAACTTAAAAGTTTTTAATTAATTTTTCTTATTTTCCCTACTTCTTCAAAAATTTTAAATTCAAAGCTTTAAAATTTTAACTCCTATTCCCTTCAAATATTTTAAATTCAAATCATTAAAATTTTAACTTCTATTCCCTTCCCTTCAAATAATTCATGCCAAAGAGCTAGTTATATAATCTATTTTAATTTTAAATATAAAACCTCAATTTATTTTTCTTCTAAATATATGACATTTTTTCCCCAACTATCATTTATTAAGAGTGTATAGCAAAATTCTTCAGTCAGTGGGCAGCTCCAATACGAATAATGATTAAAAAGGATAGATTGAAAGAATAATCCACATTTTTTAATTAATTTTTTAAAGCAAATTAGTTACATAGTTGTTATAATACAATATATATATATATATATCTCTCTCTCTCTTAAATACCCAAGTACCTTTTATGTTTTCAATTGTTTTGATATTCCTATATACAAAACGTTTTTGTTAACTTTCGACAATATATAATTTAAATAAACATATAATAATACAGATTTTCTTTTGCACCCGCTACCCCTTTCTAGATGCCATAATTTTCAAGCAAAATAATTTTGAGGGGCCAGCATCTCAATGGTAGCCGGCATACCCGTCATCAACCCCTGCACTTAATTAATTTTAAATTGAAAGCCAGGCTTGTGAAGTTGACCATATACCTGAATGGAAATTTGATAGGAATAAAATATCAAACCTATAATATTGTTAGGCTGAACTTGATCTCATATTTAATTAGATAATAAACAGCCTAATTTTTCAATAAATCGTTGACCAAAAGATTTTGCTCAATAATTTTGTTCATAGTTCTCGGTTTTCTTTCACTTCTTTTTATAGGACTCTATATCACTTATTTTAAACCTCATCACTTGCACATCCAATTTTCTTGTAAATTATCCAAACCACCTTACATAATTTTCTGCCATTTTATCTACCATAGATCTAACTATGACATTGTTTTAAAAACCGGACCGGGCAGTTCAACCGGTCCAACCGCGACCTCCCAGTGGTCCAGTCCGGTTGCCCATTTAAAACTGGAGGGGCAGTCGACCCAGCGGAAGACCGGGTCAACCCGCCAAAAACCGACAAACCCGGTGAAAACCGGGAGGTTGAATTGTGTTGGTTTTTTTTTTCTTTTTTCTTTTCTCCAAAATATGGTTTTTTAAAAATTTTATTATAATTCACCTAATTACTAACTTTCACTTCACTCAATTTTAGAAATTAGGAAACTATAATACTTTAAATTCTATTTTACTTGCATATGTTTAATATTTAATTGTTGTTGCTTTTAATATTTGTATTTTAGTTTGTGGATTGTAGAATAATATTTATTTTCACGTATAATCAACTAATATTTTATCTTTTTCCCTCTATAGAAACATTAAAATATTCATGTTTGATGAATCATGCATTCCTATCTATATTTACATTTTGATATTAGTGATTATTAATGTTAATATTAATAAAATTTTATTATTTTAATATAAACGGTCGGACCAAGGTCCAACCATTAACCCTAGAACCAGTGCCTGGTCCAGTTCTATGCCTGGTCCGGTTTTTTGAACCTTGAACTATGACTGTTACTAGTATATGTTCATCACAGATATTATCTTCTTCTTCTTTTTTTTTTTTTTTATAACCACACATCTTTATCAACATCTTCATCTCATATCCCTTCTTTTTGCTCTTGTATGTGATAAACCTATTATCTTTCAATCTTCTTCTCCCTTAAATGAATGTAATTTTTCTTTCATTAAAACTCTCCCCCACGCCTTAGTTTGCACCTTGACTTTAAATATTGGGTCTTTATCCATAGAAGAAGGGAGCTAAGTTATAACCCAACATCCTTTTCCATTCAAACCATCTAACCTCCAATTAATGTACATCTCCAACAATTTCACTATACATCTAATGTACTATAATCAATAAACGTATATGAAATCTGCCACTTTTGGAATGATCTAATATCTTATTTCAACTTCCAGATCAATTCTAACTTGCATCTTATTAAAATCATAATGCAAATACTCTATGTTACTCTTAGGTGAACATCTATCGACGAATACATGGTTCTTCTCAATATAACTCAAGTTTTAAGTTAATATTTTCTCTTAGACTCAAGAACTATATCATTCACAAAAAACAGGTACTTAAATATTTGTTTTTATATAAGCTCAATAAGAACATATAAAACCAAATTAAACAATAAGGGCTCAAGGGTGAAGTCTGTCTAACAGACGTTACCTATTCACTCATATCATCTATGACATAGATACATGCAACATAAACTCCTTTATTCTCTAACACCTTATAGGGTAAGTATTTGGTACTAAGTTTGTAAGCTTTATAAAATCTATAAAAACCATATGCACGACTCCTCTTTTTGCCTTATTTTCCATTATAATCCCATGAGTAAGCAAATAAATCACAACTATTATAGACGTTAACACAAATCCAAATTGTTTTTTAGAAATGCAAGTGTCCAATCTCAACCTGTAATAATTGCTGTTTCACACAATTTCATGGTATGTAACATGAGCTTTATACCCCGATAACTTGCACAATTCTAGATATTCCCTTTATATCTGTAATAATATAATACATAAAATATAATAAAAGCATTAAAAAATTTTAAATTGTGATAAAACATAACTATGTTTTATGGAGAGTCAAAATATAACTATGTTTCATCGAAAAACTTGATGTTAATTTTACAATTATCACTTTATCTATATTACCCCTTTTCAAAAGTAGATAAGGGTATAAAATCATTAATAATTTTAGACTATTATGTTGTGTTCATGTGAAATTAAAGCTAAGTTAAACCATTTTTTTTCTGATGATTTTTAGATTTATATTCAATTAAATTGAATGGAAACTTTAAGATAAAAACATAATAAAAAAAATCAGTTGAACAAAAAAAAATAAAAAAATAAAAAGTCTATTCTATCCAAAAAAAAAATCTAAAGCCTAAAGTTTACAATTTTCCGGGAATGCAAGTTAAACACATTACATCGCTACCAAGTTCTTCAATTGGAAGTCCTTCTAAATTCTTGTAAGCCTTCAGCTGACTCGGACAATGAATCGTCAAAGTCCACGAAGCCAGCAATCTTAGAAGAGGTAACTTCAGCTAGGACATATTAGTCATACCCATTATTTTCGAATGGAATTGAGTCCTTTATATTATTTTTTGTATATGATATATATATATATATATAGGATTTTGGGGTTTACTTGGTTGAAGCACACATGACTTTAATGCCTTTAATGCCTTATGTAGTTAGAATCACCAGAGGGACAATGAATTAGGAATACAGCAGAAGCACAAAAGAAAAAAGAGAAGGATAAGTCTTTTGGGGTTTTTTTTGTAACACCTAATTTTTCTACTACTATACTATAACATTTTAATTAAATTATAACCACTTTTCCAATGTCAAAAGCCCAAAAGTACAAAAAGTTTAAAACTTTTTCCTTCCAAACATCAATCCACATTCGTTTCGTTTGAAATGGGCTCTTCTGACAAATTGGACAACTTTTATAAAAACATAGTGGTTATGAAACAATTGAAATAACTCAATCTTTTTAATGTACTTATTCCATTCAGACAACACTGGGAAGTGAAACTCCCATTTTCTATATATATTCCCTACCTAATATTTTAGTGATCCACCTACATCTTTCCTGCTATAATAACAAAATAGTGGGGTTGTATCACTGTACTTGTTCATGAGCGATATACACACACACATATACAGTTATATATAATAACTACTACACAAGCTTCCAGCTCGCTTACTTACTTAGTCTTATAACATACACAGGTACACTATGTCCTCAAAATAGTTATCTACGACAATACAAAAATATAGCAAGCATTTCTGCTTCTTCTCATACTACCTTATACCAAAAGCTTGTCTCCTCTTTACTCCACTGAAAATCAAAAGTTCAACAAAGTTTATATATAAATGCAAATAATGAAAGCATTTAACCTTTTAAGCTGTGTGCCATAAGCACCTACCAACCTTTAATAACAACCTTGTTGCTAAATAATGGAGGTCTGCTAATCACTAATAACACCATCTTTGTTAAATACTTTGTTAAATAGCAGAGACCTGTCAACCACTAATAACAATATCTTTGTTAACTAGCAGAGGCCTACCAACCACTAATAATAATATGTTTGTTAAATAGTGGAGGCCTACCAACCACTAATAAATAGTGGAGGCTTTACATGCAGGGTTTTCCAATTATAACTATTAGGTTGTAAAAACTAATCCATTTATAACAATTAAGTTATAAAAACTCAACAATTTATAACAATTAGGTTATAAAAGTCCAATAATTTATCCATAAAAGGAATAAAGACTTACAATTTAATTGCAACAGATATTACAAAATTATACATGAAAAATTAATGTTATAAAATAAAATACTACCTGGTACCAGAACTCAATCCCAATTGGCTCCTTCCCTTTCCACTGCTTTGATGAACTTATACCACTATCCAAACCTATTTTCACATTATATGAAAAGTAAATTAATATTTATACTTAGCGCTCTCTTGGGTCCTAATATGCTTGATATTACCTCAATCTTTTCATCTAAACAAATTATGGTTAACCAACAATGTATTGAACGTTTAAGATAAAAATGTTGATCCCAAATATTCTTTTAAGGATAAGTTACCTTTCTTAAATCCTTGACAATTTTGAATAAAATAATTACTAACCCATTCTGTCACATTAAAAGAAAACTATGTCTAGTATAACTTATTTTCAATCAAATTCTATCTAGCCTTGAGACATAAAGTTATACCTACAATAAAACAAAATCCATAATTTGACAAAACTTCATCATTCATTTATTTACTCCCAGAATACATTTATTATGTACTAAACAATCTATGTATTAACTACTTCCAACTCCATTGTACATTTTTCCTTCATAATTTCAACCTTTAGCAAAACTCCCACAATTCCTTAAAATCAAACTCTAATTGCTTAAAACAATTATATCCGTTAATTAGTTCTAAAACAAAAAAAATAAATCAAATATTTAAAGCCTTGATCTAAATACCTAAGAAAAATATTAGTCATGTTGGAGTGTATTAATCAATTTCTTACAATGCACTTGATTGCACCATATTTCTATACACTTTTCATTGATAAAATCATTGGATTATTGCATGTTCCAGGAGTAATTGTGCCTAATTAGGATAAATTTTGACTTTCATACACTTTGTTGGAGTTTATACTAATCAAGGGAAATTTGGTCATAATTAGCATAATTTATTGATTGACATATTTCCAAGAACATTTTGATGCTACATTGAGTGTAATTTTAGTGCAGGTCATAGAATAAGTGGGCCAAGCAGAAGAGCGAGTTACAAAGAAGAAAGCTGGCCAAAGCAAGAATTGACCCTAGACTTTCGAGCATCAAACTGCAGCTAGCACTTTTGTTAGCTGCAGCAAGAAGGACAGAAACTTAGGGCTAACTTTCTGCCAAGCTCGCTGTAGCGAGAACGAGCTGACAGATACACGAATTCAGCTGGTTTTTCGAGTTTTTAGGGTACCCATTGGTAGGATCCGACCCAAAACAGCTTAGACCCGACTTCTAAACATAAAAATGGACCTAACACTCAATTCCCATCATCTTTTCCACCTCCATTCACTCCCAAACCCTAAAATCCTCTCAACTCTCTCATCCTTCTTCCATCTCCATCTTCTTCATCTTCCACCCTCTCCTTCCAAGAAATTTCACATGAGGCTTCTCCTTGGAGCTTCTCTTGGAGTTTCTATGTTTGATTGAGGGGTTCTTCATCTCTTAAGGATGGGTTGATGGTGGCTCAAGCATGGGTTCTTCATTATGGGAGCTTTTCTTTGTTCTACATATGTATTTAGGATTTCTTCTATGTTTATTTGAACTTCTCTTGTAGATGTTTGGATTTATGTATTGGATTGAGATTCTAGATATGTGTGGTTGATGTTTGATTTTGCTAATTTGTATTGAGATTATGTATTAAGTACTTTATGGATTATATATGTATGCTTGATTAATTCTCCTTGATATTGAGTTGTTTGGCTATGTGTTGATGATTCTATCAAGTTGATTTATTTAGGGTATGTGTGTAATTGTAAGGGAAAGAAACATTAATCCAATCTAAGTTAGCTAATCACATCATGTATGAACTAGTTTGTGTCTATTTTGGGCTTTGAACACTTGAGTTATTAATTCCTATCTACATTGTGGTTGCATGAAATTAATCTCATTTTAGTGGTTGCTAGTGGGCTTACTTGATTGATTCCATTCATAATTGTTGTGGTTGCACATTTATGAGAGCCACAAGTGTTTTGACTCAAAGTATTTCACACATCAAGTGGACCTTAACACTAACCCTAAGTAATGGCTATGAAAGTGGTTGCTAGATTAGTCATTAATTAGGGCTAGTGGACCCCTAGTGCTTGCTTGGGGATTATTTCATTAGACTTGATGAATTGAACCCCCAAATGATTTGAACCAATGTTTGCCACCTCACCTAAACTCAAGAGATCCATTTCATTGCATTAACTTCACTTTATCCATCCAACCATTCGACTCATTAAGGAAAAGATAAAAAATATTGTAGTTAGGCTTATCTTGCATGTTTCATACTAAAACCCAACAAAACCCCCCCTTTTATACCTCATTTGCAATGCATTTAGTTTCCTAGGTTAGTCATTAGGCTCCTTGTGAGACGATCCGGCATCGCATCACTATAGTGCAATCCTTGGTTAATAAATAATTTTGCATTTAACCCCCAAGGCGATTAGGAAAAGGTTAAATCAATGGCGCCGTTGCCGGGGAGTCATTTTTGACTCCCTAGGGTAACTAAGTGTCACTTGAGACATTTAGAAGGGGTAGGAGCCTTTAGGTCATATTTGCATTATTTCACCATTTAGGTTAGCTTATATGCATTGCATTTTGCATACTTTTTCTTCTTTTTAATTCTTGTATTTGTTTGCACATATATTAATTGCTTGTGATTCTTTGGGACCAAATCATTGAATTCTCATGTCTTGGAATTATAAAAAATTAGGTTATAATCATGATTCACTTGAGGATTCTCATTCTTTTTTAGAAAATACCACTAAGATGGAAGAGCCACCTTCTTCAAGCATGGATGAGTTCTATAAAGAAAGGGTCAAAATGATGGACGCTCTAAATTCTTTCTTCAAATCCTATGACATATCATGTAGGGATCCACCTCCACCCCTACCACAATATCATTCATACTTTGATGATCCTCATCAACCATACCTTCCACCATACCCCTCCTCACATCAAGCCCCACAACGTGAGCCTTTACCTCCACTATATAGACCATACTAAGACCATCCTCTCCATTGCTATCTTACCCACCACCAATTCACCCTTCATACCAAACTACACATCAACCACCACCACATGAACCCTCACCTCCACCCAAACCCATCACACCTACACCAACTGGGCTTGATGCTTTCTTTGACTATCCCGGCATGGATGATCACACAAAAGAGCTCTAAAGGATGTATGAGGTACATAAAGCCCGGTACAAGGAGCTGTATAGGAAGAAGACCACAATTGGGTTCTCCGAGCAATTGGATAAAGAATTGGAATAACTAGGGGAGTACCTCAATGCATTCTACTTACATGTGCTCTAGAAAAGAACAGGACGAGAGGAAGGAACCTAATGGCCTTATGATCCTAAAGTTGAAGAGGAGCCGGGGACATCTAATGAAGAGCAAAACCCCACATCTCTTGTGAAGAACACCCAACCTCCGGTGGTGATATTCAATGAACTTACACAAGTTGAAGAGATGAAGCAAGCTACTCCACAACCTTAAGAGGAAATGCACTCCCCACTAGGTAATACTCCTATCCTTGAGGAGATTACTCCTTTTTTGGTTGATTCCTTAATTGAACAAGCTACTAATCATATGAGTGAAGATGAGGTAGATGAGAAAATCATTTGTGAATTCCCTCATCAGTTTATTGATGAATATGCTCAAATTAGTGCTTCAAGTAGTAATAGCTCAATTGAGAATGTTGCTTGCACTATTGCCAATTCTTCTTGTGATGAACATGCTTCTCTCCTTAATGCTAGTAAAGATGATTTTGTTAAATTAAATAAGGTTAAAACTTGTTCATGTGTGGAATATGAGATTTGTGTGCATTGTTATGATGTGAAGAAACCCTTGCTTGTTGAATTTCAAAAGCATAGTTTTGACACAATGACTTGTTCTACTATTGAACATGATGCATCTACTAGTGCTAGGAGTGCTGCAATTTGTAAGCATGATACAATTGAGAATGACAATTTTGTTGTGGTTGAGAATGCAAATGTTTTTGTCCCCATTGAATTACATGATGTTGATAGTGCACCATGGAATGATTCTCCATGTTTAAATTTCAAGATTGATAATAATAGGGAACCCTTCCAACAAATACTTTCTTGTGATCTTCCACCCGACATATCTAAAAATGAAAACATTTGTTGTGCCACTTCCATCACACCATTTTCTTTCCCTCCCTTCTCTACTACCTCTTGTGTATGTGCAAGCGACGTTTCCTGCCCCAACCATATGTTGGACTTCGTGATTTCCGCTACACATACACTTGAGTGTTTTGAAAATGAATTTCCTTGTGTTATTCCTACTGATAGGAGTTTGATTGACTTCCTTGGTTGCAATACCTATCTAGAAAAATTGTTTCCCTGCGTAGAATTGGATACTGCTGTGGTTGTTGTATTCTCTTTGCAGGCAACGCAACACTTCACATCAAGGAAGGAACATGTGGGAGAAGAGGCCTACATGAAGACATGCATGTTTCTCATTCAAGATGAGAACTTCTCCTACAAGAGTTTGAAGCGTTTCAGATGCAAGGTTGTCCCTTTCCTCTCTTGTATTCTCATTGCCGTTAATTGTTGCATGCTCTTTTGAGATTATGATGAATGATAAGTATGGGGGAGGGACTACACCACTAGTAAAAGTTAGACTTAGTGTTATTTGAGTCAATAAATCCCCATTGTGTTCTCTTACTTGCTGCACCTTACATTTTGATTTTGCATTGGGGACAATGTAAGAATCAAGTGTGGGGAAACGGTTTGTGTGTTGTTTAGGTAGTCTTGCTTGATCCATTGATTTTATCATGTTCTATCACATTAGAGATTTTATCATGTTCTGTCACATTAGAGAAATTTTTTGTTAAAAAAAACATTTTGTCAAAAGTTTTTCAAAAACCAAGGTGGATTTTGCTCTTAGTCTTCTATTATGATGAAGGGTCACATTTATTGCAATGGAGGACCTAGTTGCATTTTCTACCCATTTCTAAAACTTGTTTGTGAAAACCTAGTGTGGCAAAAGTTTTGAAAACCATGGAGCAAGACTATGCCTTACCTTTTGATCAATGAGCTTCATGAGCAATGGGAACAATTCAAAGAATTATGCATTTTAGTCTTTCAATTTTTAAAGAGCTAGTGATGAGTTATTTTCAAGCATATGCATTGTGTTAATTGGCCTTGCAATTTGATATTTGATTGGCAATCGAGGTTAACCTTGTTGTGAGAGTTTTGGGCCTATTTTCATTTCAAGAGTGCATACTTGCTTGATCATTCAAATTCTAGAACTTGTCTCTACTCTTTGTCAAAGCTAGAACTGCATTCATGTATGAAAGTGATTTAGCCATTCATTTCATCACCCTATTTTCCCAAACACAAACCCACAATATGTAATTTTCCATAGTTCACCCATTTTGAGCCATTCCATGGTTGTAATGCATTAATGTGAATTTTGTGAGGAAGCATTAAGTTTGAGCCACTTTTGTTTGTTGTTAATGCCATGTATGTGTTAAAAAGAAAAAGCAAATAGAAAAGTGTGCATAAAAATAAAGAAAGAAAAATGAAAAGAAAAAAGAAAGAGAAGAAAAAGAAGGTTTGAAGAATAAGGCATTTCTTGGTGTGGCATCATTATTGTTGAATTTGTGCTCTCATGTGCTATGTGCTACAATTGTGACATTGAATTGCATTGCAACCTTTCCTTTCCATAACATGCAATCCATCATGCCTTTTCCATCATTTCAACCTCTCAAGTCCTTTTGATTCATACATGATTGTATGCATGGGTGAAGATATTAGAGTAGTTACAAGCTTATGGCAAATTGTTGTTTGAGCAAGTTGAGTGTGAAAAATCCCACATGAGGTGAGTAGAGTGAAACACTATTATCTTGAGAGTCCCCTTTGCCATAACTTCATCCAATTGCTTTGCCAATTCTCCCTTTGCATATTCTTGATCATAATTTCTGCTAGCTTGAGATTATTGATTGGTTAAAATCATTCTTCTACATATTGTACCCTTTTTCCAGGAGTACAAAGGTCTAAGTGTGGGGGGGAAATGATTGCACCATATTTTTATACACTTTTCATTGATAAAATCATTGGATTATTGCATGTTCTAGGAGTAATTGTACCTAATTAGGATAAATTCTGACTTTCATACACTTTGTTGGAGTTTATACTAATCAAGGGCAATTTGGTCATAATTAGCATAATTTATTGATTGACATATTCCCAAGAACATTTTGATGCTACATTGAGTGTAATTTTAGTGCAGGTCATAGAAGAAGTGGGCCAAGCGGAAGAGCGAGTTACAAAGAAGAAAGCTGGCCAAAGCAAGAAATTAACCCTAGACTTTCGAGCATCTAATTGCAGCTAGCACTTTTGTTGGTTGCAGCAAGAAGGACAGAAACTTAGGGCTAACTTTCTGCCAAGCTCGCTGTAGCGAGAAAAAGTGCTCGCTGCAGCGAGAACAAGCTAACAGATACGCGAATTCAGCTGGTTTTTTGAGTTTTTAGGGTACCCATTGGTAGGATCCTACCCAAAACAGCTTAGACCCGACTTCTAAACATAAAAATTGACCTAACACTCAATTCCCATAATCTTTTCCACTTCCATTCACTCCTAAACCCTAAAATCCTCTCAACTCTCTCATCCTTCTTCCATCTCCATCTTCTTCATCTTCCACCCTCTCCTTCCAAGAAATTTCACATGAGGCTTCTCCTTGGAGCTTCTCTTGGAGTTTCTATTGTTGACTGAGGGGCTCTTCATCTCTTGAGGATGGGTTGATGGTGGCTCAAGCATGGGTTCTTCATTATGGGAGCTTTTCTTTGTTCTACATATGTATTTAGGATTTTTTCTATGTTTATTTGAACTTCTCTTGTAGATGTTTGGATTTATGTATTGGATTGAGATTCTAGATATGTGTGGTTGATGTTTGATTTTGCTAATTTTTATTGAGATTATGTATTAAGTACTTTATGGATTATATATGTATGCTTGATTAATTCTCCTTGATATTGAGTTGTTTGGCTATGTGTTGATGATTCTATCAAGTTGATTTATTTAGGGTATGTGTGTAATTGTAAGGGAAAGAAACATTAATCCAATCTAAGTTAGCTAATCACATCATGTATGAACTAGTTTGTGTCTATTTTGGGCTTTGAACACTTGAGTTATTAATTCCTATCTACATTGTGGTTGCATGAAATTAATCTCATTTTAGTGGTTGCTAGTGGGCTTACTTGATTGATTCCATTCATAATTTTTGCGGTTGCAATTTTATGAGAGCCACAAGTGTTTTGACTCAAAGTATTTCACACATCAAGTGGACCTTAACACTAACCCTAAGTAATGGCTATGAAAGTGGTTGCTAGATTAGTCATTAATTAGGGCTAGTGGACCCCTAGTGCTTGCTTGGGGATTATTTCATTAGACTTGATGAATTGAACCCCCAAATGATTTGAACCAATGTTTGCCACCTCACCTAAACTCAAGAGATCCATTTCATTGCATTAACTTCACTTCATCCATCCAACCATTCGACTCATTAAGGAAAAGATCAAAAATATTGTAGTTAGGCTTATCTTGCATGTTTCATACTAAAACCCAACAAAACCCCCCTTTTATACCTCATTTGCATGGCATTTAGTTTCCTAGGTTAGTCATTAGGCTCCTTGTGAGACGATCCGGCATCGCAGCACTATAGTGCAATCCTTGGTTAATAAATAATTTTGCATTTAACCCCCAAGGCAATTAGGAAAAGGTTAAATCAGCACTTTAACATTTTAACACTTAACGATATTAAGTTCCAAGTCATCATATCCTTCTCTCACATCAATTCAAAATAGAAACTTGTGATTGAATTCACTTAAAAATTTTAAAACATAACATAAAACTTTAATTCAGTTCCTAAGCTCTAAAATTCATTCTTCATCATATTATAGTATCTTATCCATAGATATCCAAGAATCCTCTATGAAACTAAATATTCCCAGACTTTCTTCTTACTGCAACAAACTACAGTATGCATATACATACCTGTACATACCTATATCTTACCCTAAACTGTTCCCCTTTCATTTTTCTCCTTAATTATCCAAATCAGTTTTTAAACTCACTTCAATTGGCCAAGAAACATTTACAAAATTTATATTCAACAAACTCTAAAATTTCAATCATCAATTATAAGTGCTTCACTCTCCCTTTAAAGATAAATTACTACTTTAAGAAGCAATCTCTACTTTGAATCAGTCAACTAAAAATTAGAATCACACCATACATAAGTCATACAAGATCATCTTACAGTATCAAGTATAACCAACCACCCCGTTCTAGTCTAGAAACTTTGCAAATTCAATAACAATGTTTCAAAGAACCCATATAGCAACTTACATCACACGTTACATCTTACTTTACTAATTAATTGTTCTTTAATCCTCAAACTCCATTTATTAATGTCATAAAAACTCCTCTGTACCACCCAACTTAACTATCAATCCATTAATAAGGTTTCATTCCAACCTGAACCTAAAGCAAAGCACACTTCCATAAAATCTAAAAATCCATGCATCTTTCTTTTCACTTTCCATTTTATTCCTTTATCAGTCAACTTACAGCTTTCAAATTTCAAAACACCACCACTTATACAACCAGGAATAATTAATATCCCCCATGGAAAACCATAAACTCTTTCCCTTCTATTTCCATCATCAAAGAGTAGAGAAGTAAATTCAGAACTTCCCCAAATCTCTAAATTGAAACTCCAACTCCATTTTAACCAGTTTCAATCTCTTGAAAACTCATAGGAGCAGAGTAATAGGTCAAAATCGAAAAAAATAGGACACGGAGCATTAGAGAGAAGAATTTTGCATTTCTACTCTTTAACAAAAAATTTAATATGCAAAACCATAGATTATTTCCATTCTATTTCTATCATTCCTTATCTGTCATCAAATGCTAATAAACCCAGAAAATACGAAACAGACAGAAAGAGGATTTAAAAATTTCGAACACAATCATAAACAAAAAGAATCGGACATGCAGTGCTAAAGTCCAACTCTAATAGACTCCTAACATCATTTAAACACTAATTAACTTTGGTTTAAGTGAAAAATCGAAGGAACCCATAGGTTAACAATGACTTTGATATGAAATTCTTTAAAATCAAATCAGAAAACTTCATGCATGATCAAACCCGTCTTTAAGATTTGATTTAATCGGTTTAAACACCCAAATCCAAACACCCGATCAAACCCGTCTCTAAAAAATGGCCCAAACCGAGAAACAAAGGGTAGGAATAGAAAGAGAAGGCTCACCTAAGCAAGAATCCGGTCTTGCATGCTCTAATAAACAAACTCTACGGCGCCATCATCACTCAAACTCTCCGGCGTCTCTCCCTCCCTCTCCCTCTCTCGCTTACGGAAAGAAGAAAAACAGAGGTGATGAATGATGAAGATGATTTCAGGGAGAAAGACAAAAAAATCCCTTCCAATTTGCAAAATCCCAAATAAGGAATTTTGAGTTGTTAATGGTTGTTAATACCTATCATGAAGTTGTTATTGGGATTTTGCAAATTAGAAGGGATTTTTTTGTCTTTTTCCCATGATTTCGGGCTCAGGGAGATTTAAGGGGTTAAAGAATAAAAAGACCATTTTGCCCTTCTTTGATAAAAATTCAAACTTTTGATTATTTTCAAATTTATTCCTTCTTCTAAAAGTAATTCCTAGAATTTAATCCTTATACCCAAATTGATATTTTCTTCCACCATTTTTCATGTATTTTGAATTTAACCTATAGTGGCGCTTTTTAAAAATAGCGCTGCTATAGGCTAAAAAATGGTGGGAAACTTTCCCCCCATTTTTCCTGCATGTGCCTCCTTCTTCTCTCTTCGCTCTTAACACTCCTATCCTAGCGCTTTTTGTCAAAAGCGCCGATATATGCTAAAAAATGGAGGGAATTTTCCCTCCATTTTTTGCTCTATACTGGCTTTTTTGTAAAAAACGCTGGTATAGGCCAAATAAATAGATTTTTTCTGCACGTGACTCCCTCTATTTCTTCTCTCTTAACACATCCCACTCCCATTTTTTCTTCTCTCTTCTTTCTTTCTCTTCCCGTCCCACTCTCTCTTCTCTCTTCACAAGGGATTTGATCGACAACTTGTAAGTCTCTCTTCCTTTCCTCAAATATTCCCACTCTCTCTTCTCTCTTCACATATCGCACTCTCTTTCTCTCACTGCCATTTCTGGAGAAATCACTTACAGATGCAGATTCTGGAGTTCCAAGTTTACAGGTGATTTCACGAATCTCAAATGACATAAGCTTTTTTTTTCTTTTTTTCCTCGGTACGTGGGTTTTTTTGTTTCTACTCGTTGTATAGAAATGTGAAAAGGGAAAAATAATTTGGATTTCTTGTTTCTACTCGTTGTATTAAGTTACAACACTAGGCACATGAAATGGAAAAAGGGAAAAATAATTTGGATTTCTTGTTTCTACTCATTGTATTAAGTTACAACACTGAGCACGTGAAAAACCATTCTGAATTGGGAGTATTTTGCTTTTTGCTGAGTTCCAGTGCTGGAATTTTCGCACTGATGTAGGTGGGTGTGAAAAAAAAATAGATTTATGTTTTTTTTTTAAAAAATAAAACCTATAGCGGCGCTTTTTAAAAATAGTGCCGCTATAGGCCCTCTAAATTTTAAAAAAAATTAAATTGAAGGCCTAAAGCGGCGCTTTTTAGTAAATAAGCACCGCTATAGGTCTCCTATTACGGCATTTATTTATTAAAAAGCGATGTAATATGTCACCTATAGCGTTGCTTTCAAAGCACCAGGATAGGCCATTTGACCTATAGCAGCTGTGGCTATAGCGGCACTTCATAAGCGCCGTTATAGGGCCTAAAAAAGTGCCGTGGTAGTGACCTGAGATTTCAAATCCACTACCTTCTTATTTAAATTGGGCACAAGAGAACCCTTTACAATCCCACAAGTATAGCCGGGAACTTGTGAAGCCTTTACTCCCTCAAGTTTAATCTGGGCACTTGAGAACCACTCTCCTTTACAGCTCATTAAGATTACACCATCTCTTCAAATCCCACTATCCTAAGAGAAATCTCATTTTATATACAATACAAAGTATTTCTTGTTCACTCAATGAACCCAATAATGTTACACATTGAAGTATATAAGATTTGATTGATCGGAGAGTAGGTAAAGCTTAGAATGCTAAGAATGAATATGCTCAAGTGTAGCCATCTCTGTCTATCTCAGGTTTATGTGTCTAACGAAAACTTCTAAAAGTAGGCCTGACACATACTGATATAAAAAGCAAAGTTAGCATAATAATGTAATTCTATCGTCACATCAATCAACTAGCTCTGATCGATCACTGCCTTTGCTCCTTAATCGATCATGCTTAGATCATGCTTAGATTAGGCTTAGATCATGCTTAGATTACTTAGATTAGAACATGTACAATTGCGTCGCTTGATCGATCACAAAACATCCTGATCGATTAGGCAATGTCAATCGATTGGACTTAGGTTATATGTAACACTAGTTCAAATTATCCTAATCTTTCATGATCGATCACATGGCATCACTCACATACTCCCTGATCGATTATATGACTATGATCGATTATTACTTATGACTGATCGATTGGGCATTGTTCATTTTAAGGATAAACTTTGAAAAATCATAATTCTCTCGATTTAATTCCAAATTTAGCATATAATATATCCATGGAAATATAATTCAATATAGTTTTCAATGAAGAAAGAATCATTTCCAAACTCTTTGAGATTCAAAAGTTATAATTAAAATCGTGACTGTCAGACTCATGCACAATGACAGTTTACTAGGCAAACTTTGAAAATCCATATCTCCCTCATTTTAAAATTTTTTAAAGTGAAACTTGTGTTCATAAAACAGGTATTAAGTTTAGTTTTATATGAAACATTTTTCATCCCAATCAGATTTATATTTTGAAAGATATGATCCAAAACGTGACTGCCTATCAGGTGCATGATGTGAAAATATTGGGCAGATTGAAAAATTCATAGCTCCTTGTATATAAATCATTTGAGAGTGAAATTTGTGTTCATAAATCGTGTTGGGAGTCTAGTTTCATACAAAAGAAGTTTCATCTAAATCAGAGTTACATTCTATGAGATATGATCAAAATACAAGACATGGGTCAGATTGAATGAAAAACAGTAGCTGTATGATCGATCACATGCATATTCTGATCAATCAACACCCTATGATCGATCACAATCAGCTTATGATTGATCAGACGCACTCCTTTATAATTGATTATGATGCTTTAATCGATCACAAACACTCTGTTATAATCGATTATGCATGGGAACTCATGGCTGGTTTGATGATTTGGACTTCATTTGAGTTTCTTTAAGCTCCCGATTGATCATAGAAACTTCTAATATCAAATCTAATAACTTGATTCTTGATTTAATCATTCAAATCTTCTTCAATCTCATTAGTAATCATTCTACATAGCCAAACACTCCATTATTGCTATCAGGATAACCACACAACATTCAAAGTAGGAATTACACACCTCATACAAACTTTTTGCATATTGTTATTAAATCTATATTTGACATCTCTATTATTATTCTTTTTATCATTCTCCATAAACAAACATAGTAGCTTCAATATATCTATAACTATTCTATAGAAGATAGTCACATAAAATAATAGTTAGTCAAAGTAGGAGATAAACATTTCATACAAACGTTCTGCTCATTATATTTAAATCTACATTTTGTTAGAAATCTTAAGTTTTAATGAGGACTGAACTCTATAAGATAACATAAGTAAAATGATCAGATAAGAATATAACTTAGTAAGAAAAGAATCAAGATAAGAATCAAGGTAACTGATTAAGGAAGAGCATAAGTTATCTAAACGTTGAACAAATCCTATAGATAACAGTTATACTATCGCTAGACTAAGAACCTATCGCTAATAGGTGAAGAGATAAGAATAATAAAAGCTAATGAAGTCTTGCAAATAAACTATCCTATCGCTAAGAACTTCACTATCGCAAATGGAATAGCTTGAGTTAGTCTAAAGAAAAGAACAAAAGATCACTATCTCTAAAACTTGTCTCTATCGCTAAGGTCTCCTAACAGACAAGACATAGCCACTAGCGATAGCAGAACACTTAGACATTCAGATAAGTTGCTATGTAGAGCTAATGATAACCTATCGATAACATAGCTACAAGCGATAATGAGTTTAGCTATCGATAATGAAATCGCTTGCTGAAATAACTTGACATTCTGATAGCTAATATACTATCTGTATACACTGAGATAATGAATCCTACTAGCGATATCACCAACTGTGCTTCACATGAATACTTGTTTAGCTAACAGGCTAAGTGCAGGACTCACTCTATGAAGCTAGTGATAGCATGAGATGCTAGCGCTACTGAAAAAGTTGTTACACAAGTACAATGTTGCAGGAAGTTGGTAATCACAGTCTATCTCTCATAGCTCATCTTCTGCAAGAATTAAATGAAGTAAGAGAAGAAAGATGACTAAGATGAAGACCAGCATTAAATGCCAACGGCTAGGAGCTTCCAACGAACATATTCAAACGGTCTCATGAAGCTGAAAGAAAAAGGAAAATTTGTGAAGAAATATAAAAACCAAGTCTTGGGCATTTATGATACAGAGAACAAATGGACGAACAAGCATTTATTATTTCTCATCCACTGGTAAAAGACTTATTATTCTTAGTGAGATTATTCTGTACTTCATTGATTAACAAAATCTATTCATTGAGTGAACTCATTTATTGAAATCCTCTACTGTTTGAGGTTGTTCAAAAGTCTGGGACTTTAGAACAGGGTTGTAGTATTACAACGTGTAAGGGGGAGTGTTTACAGGAAGTCTAAAACTCTGTCTTGTAAAGGTTGGCAGGTGAACCTGGTTTGTAAAACCTGTGGTTTAGTGGAACCCAACGAGGAGTTGGAGAACTGGACGTAGGCAGTATTTTGGCCGAACCAGTATAAAGGATTGTCTCTGTGTTTAAAGTTTTAATTTAGAAACGCACAATTCACCCCCCCTCTTGTGCGTTTTTCCACTTTCACATTTGACATCATCAAAACTAATCATATCCAACATCCCACTCACACTTGGTGGATTCAACTTCTTACGGGCCTCTCTTATTTCTCTTTCTTTGATCATACGGAGTGCTATGATGTAACCACATAGGCATGACGTCAAATTAGTGTCTGTACTAGTAACCCATTTTATAGGGTCAGCACAAGACAACCTTTCTTGTGTAGCTTGAATTATATTGTTGCCTTAGACATCACAGATTTACCAAAATATTTTTATACAGTTCACATGAAAAAAACTAATCCCTCTCAAGTTATTGTAAAAAGTCAAATTGCCTTTCTCATTTGCTTAGTATCCACACTTACGAAATCGCAAATAATATCATAAGGGACATGTCTTTGACACTAGCATAAGTGTGTATATTTCAGGTAATCTTCTTTTTGCCCATATATCACTTCGACATACATTGATCACTTTCCTAACACAATAACTTAGATCTCATAAATCATGATCATAGTACATGCACTAAGGTAGCTGAAAATTGAAGTACATTTCCATGATAATGTCAAAGTCAATGGATATCTCAGAAGGATAGAAAATTCTTAGGACTCACACAACAATGAAGCATGGATCCATTCATTTTCTTCCTATTTTCGGTTCTTTAGCACATGTGGTATGAATCATATGCTACAGCGTTACTCTTATATTATAAGAGCGTATGTCATTTTGAAAGTTTATCAATAACACTATACATATTTAAGTTCAGACACTCCTAGTATCCAAACCCAAACTCTTCGTTTTTACTCATCACATGACGTCAAAGTTGAAGAATTTGTTGTCTGGAAATAAGCATCAAGGAAATGGGCATCCATATTATAATCCATATTTTGTATTTTATGTTTATAGCTCTCATCTCGACAAGCTATACTTTTGTTGAGGCGACATGATTTTGTGTTACTTCTCTACCATATTAGCATTTCTACTACTTTACTGGTGAACACAAACGTCTCATATTTGCACACTCTTCTTTAGTGTCAAAGGTGGTTGCTCGTGTGAGAGAGCCAACCTCCATTGCCTGTGCAACATACTAGACATTATATACATTTATACAGCCACAAATAAATATAGCAAAATAAAACACATCATTGATCACAAATAAATTACATAGTGTTTGCATATTCTACATTTTACGCATACCAATAGCTTTTGCATGTTTGTAATACATCTCTTTAGCTATCGGTTTGGTTAGGGGATCTGAGACCATTTACTTGGTCAAAATATGTTGTACAGTAACAACTTTCAGTGCTACATAAAATCTCTTACAAAGTTATACTTTATGTCAATGTGCTTAGTTTTACTATGATACTTGGGATCTTTCATATAGGCTATGGCTGTGGTATTGTCACATTATACTAACACCGAATTGGTACTCTTATTTCCAAAACCCAGGTATTCAATAAACATTTTCAGCCATATAGCCTCTTGTAAGGCTGAAGTACATGCCACAAATTCAGGTTCCATAGGATGTAGTGCAATGCATGTTTGCTTCTTGCTGCTCCAACTTATAGCGCCATTGTTCAGGAAGAAAGCATAGCTAGAAGTTCATATTCACTCTTCTTCATCTCCTCCTAAGTCTGCATCTAAGTATCCAACTAGACACAGATCACTTCCTTCATAGCATAATGCATAATCTAACATGCCCTTCAAAAATCTCAAGATTCTCTTTACCGCTTTTCAGTGCTTTTCACCAGGAATTTATGGAATCTACTTACCAATTTAACTGCATAACATATATATGGTCTTGTATACATCATTACATACATTAGACTGCCAATTGCACTGGCATAAGGAACTCTTTCTATTTTCTATTTGTCTAATTCAGTTTTGGGATGCATTTCATTGCTCAAGGTTAATCCGAAAACTACAGGAGTATCCATGGGATGGCAATCTTTCATATTGAATCACTTATGAATTTTCTTGATGTAATTCTCTTGTGAAAGAGATAAAATTCTTATTGAGCGATCCCTTTGGATCTGAACTTCAAGTATATACTCTGCCTCACTTATGTCTTTCAAAACATAACTATGTTTCATCAAAAAAACTTGATGTTAAATTCACAATTATCACTTTATCTTTATTACCCCTTTTCAAAAGTTGATAAGGGTATAATAATTTTAGACTATTATGTTGTGTTCATGTAAAATTAAAGCTAAGTTAAAGGATTTTTTTCTGATGATTTTTAGATTTATGTTCAATTAAATTGAATGGAAACTTTAAGATAAAAATATAATAAAACAAAAAAAATCAAAAGTCTATTCTATCAAAGTCTACGAAGCCAGCAATCTTAGAAGAGGAAACTTCAGCTAGGACATATTAGGCATAACCATTATTTTCAAATGGAATTGAGTCCTTGATATTAATCTTTATATACGATATATGTAGGATTTTGGGGCTTACCTGAGTGAACAACATTTGACTTTAATGCCTTGTGGAGTCAGAATCACCGGAGGGACAATAACTTGGGAATACAGCAAAAGCACAAAACAAAAGAGAAAAGAAGGAGAAGTCTTTTTGGTGTTATTGTTCTGTTATATTATCTCTCATATTTATAAAACACATAACCAAATAACATATCCTTTCCCATTTAAATTCAAATTTAAATAAATATAAATAAAATGGGAATATTACATAGAACAGCCCAATATTTCTAAATAATTCTATTCAGACCTCAAAGAACAATTGGGTCTAATACACTAAGGGTGGACTGGGCCTAACCCATTTTTCCTACTATATATATAAATGTGAATTTGATATTGTGTATAGTATAGATTACTTAGATTTTGTTCATAAAAAAAAAAAAAAAAGAGTTCATTAAATTACTTAGATTCTTGCTGCTTAACCCGCTTCTCAAGAATCCATTCGATTTGATAGAGTTCAGTTGTCGAATTCACTGAGTTAAACATATAGAGCCACTTATTATCATCACCAACTGCCGTGTGAAACTTCTCTTTTACACACAAAATATCAGAGTACACATATAAGAACATTTAAGATTGGAGTTTTTCATTCTCAGCGAAGGGGAATATTAGTTTGTAATATTTCATAATAATCATTAGCTGTTTTCTATTTAGTGTAGATCTTGAAGCCGTAACCAGAGGATAAACCCATCACAACGTGACCGACGGAAGGATCTAAAGAAGCATAGTTTATCTATTTAGTAAATAAAAATGTATATAAATTATTATTAGAAATTTAAAATGCAGAAAAATCAACATAAAAAATACTAAACATGAATTTATAATTTATAACTAAAACATAATACACAAGGGGTTATTGCTATACATATAGAATAAAAGAAGAAAATAATGTCTCATTAATGACATTATGATTTTATTAATTATTATTGAAATGGAAGATATATCTTCAGTAAACCTACTGGTTCAATGGCTTGTCGGGAGGTTGTGAATTTGACCCCACCGCACACATATATGTATATATGTAAATGTTAAAGAACTTGAAAGAAAGAAATTGAAAATTTCTTTGGCCTAATTTTGAATTCAAAATTCAATATAGAAGGGGTCAAGGCCTCATTTGTTATTCTTTTCCTGGTCAACCAAAAACGAGACGCCATGTACTGTTCTAGTATCTATAGCCATTATAAAAATATATAATCCAAAGAACATCTGTGGACCGAAGACACTTAACACGGGTCCACGCTAACTTTTTGCAGGTGAATGATATTTCGCATATGAAAGAAATCCCAATACAGAAATTCTCACGCCGTCACGGTTGAAGCAGCTAATTGATCATCATTCTTTTTCAAACATGGGCTGTAATTGAATAAATAAAATAAAATGTGAGTGAGTGTATATATATGTGCATGCCTGGCTCCGATTCTGAATCAAATTGAGACTCCTCGACCTCGCTATAAGCAAAACATATCCCATCGTTCATCTTTAGTAATGGCATTGGCATCAACTTTTCTCATCAATTCTTCCTTTGCTATTAATCCCCGCATTAAGGTAACATCGATCATTATTTCAAATACTTTTATATGATAAATGGGCCATAAAATTAAATCCGAATCCTACTTAATCATGTGCTTGCAATATAATGTTTACGTTTATTTTTGTTGTGTTTAGAGTACAAATGGTGGAAATACATGGGAGAACTTGGGATTTATGAATTTTAAGTCAAACCGACCCATCCATGCAAAGGGGTTCAAAGTAAACTGTTCAATCCAAGCGGACAAGCTTACGGAGAGCAAATCTGATTTGTTCAATTCTAACGTGGTTTTGCCTAGTGGTTTGTGACGTGTTCATGTGTTGATGTTGTAAGTGTGTGTGGTATTTTCTTCGATGTTAATAGTTTTGGTTTATTCTATTTGCAGAAAACCACACAGTTGAACCTAGCATGTCTACTTTGTTGGTGAATTACCACAATGACTTTGATCCTTATAAAGCAACCTCTACACCAATTTACCAGACTGCTACTTTCAAAATGGTGAAGTTTGATCTATATATATTTGTTAAGATCTTCATTAATTGGTGTACTACTTAGTATATTCATTCCATGATATTCTTCTCATACTCAAGTTATTGTCTTGTTCTATTATTTCTTCATGCAGACTTCTGCTACCCAATTTGATGAATATGCCTATTCTAGGCTTACAAATCCTACCCGAGATACTTTAGAAAAGTGAGCACAACTATTCTTGATTGTATCTTCATGTTGTGTTTTCTTCTTTTCATCCTGTTTGAACTGGCTTAATTTGCATTTAGGTTACTCGCAAAGCTTGACAATGCAAAAAAAGCGTTTTGCTTTTCCAGTGGAATGACGGCTTTGACTGCTGTTTGTGAACTAGTTAATCCTGGTACATTTTCTCACTTTAGTTTGTTTAGTTATTCTTTTGCTTAATAAATATATGAAATGTCCAATAAAAGTTTATTTTTATTATAAGAATATTACAAGGATCCCGTGTGAGGATATTTTCTCATAGTTTTTGACAAAGATAGTATATACGAAGAGATTTCTTCTTAACGTCATTTACTTTCATCATTTGAATGTAGGTGATGAAATAATAGCATTAGAGGATATATATGGTGGTTCATATAAATTCTTGAACGAACTGATTGCAAGAAAAGAGGGTGTTACAGTGAAGTAAGTTTTTTCGATTATCAAAACAAATAATTGTTTGATTGATTTCTAGAAGATGATGAGGTTGTATATATGCTTGCATGAACAGAAAAGTAGACACAACTAATATAGAGGATGTGAAAGCTGCCATGGGAATGAATACTAAGTTGATTTGGCTAGAAAGTCCTAGCAATCCTCAGTTGAAAATATGTGATATTCGAGTAAGCTATTTTCTTGACTTTGCACATTGGAAGTATATTATTTTTGTCATCTCTATCTCATCTATTAATAAGGCTCATCAGGTTTTTTCTTAGATACACCCTGTTCTTCTAACTTTACATAATCGTTCAGTATTTAATTTGTTGATGTTTTTATCCATATTTAAAATTTCAAAGACAATATTTTTTGTCAATGGCATTAGAATAAAGGACTGAAAGGATATTTTATAACATTAATGGATCAAAATGAAACCTTATATATATATATATATATATATATATATAAAGTCATACAGTTTGATATACACTTTCTTTTTTATAAGAATTGATACACACTTTTCATTTCTTTACTTTTGGCTGGCATAAGTAAGCAGCAACGGCCTTGTCTATATATTTCTTGTTTTGTTCGTACATGGAGCAAACCTAAAATAATAATATGTATAATATGTACTTGCAACATGTAATTCTTTTAAATTAGAAATTTTCTTTAATATTTTCTTGATTTATGTACAGAAAATATCAGAGATTGCTCATGCACATGGTGCAATTGTATTGATAGACAATAGTTCAATGTCTCCCGTGTTAAGTCAGCCATTAGATCTCGGAGCAGGTATTCATTCCCCCTTGCCATGTAACTTAATTACCTGCATGCTTGCTTGTTAGTCCTCTAATTAAAGTTCTATTTCACTTTGTGTACGTGAAATTAAAATTGAAGGAATATAATTTTTTAAAAAAGAAGCAGAAATAAATTTGAAGTAATTGACATTTACTTCTTTCTTTTTCCAGATATTGTGATGCATTCAAATACCAAATTTGTTGCCGGAAATAGTAGCGTCCTGGCGGGTAGCCTCGCTACGAATGATGAAGGGTAAGCACTCTTATTCTTTTTGTTGAGTTTGTTATGCGTTTCTAATTATTTCCATTTCTTACTCATTTAATTTTTCATCAGCCATTTATTTCCATTTGTTAATTATTTCAACTTTGCCTTTTAATTGGATCATAGGTTGGCAAAACAACTGGAGTCTTATAAAAATACAACAGGTGTTGCCTTGTCTCCATTTGACTCTTGGCTAGTTTTGGAAGGAATTAAGACAATGGCTCTGCGTGTTAAGGAGAAACAGGTGACTCACAAAGCATTCTAACTAAGTTATTCGTAGTTTTCAGGTTTATGATTAATATAATTGTTTTGCTTTAAATATATTCCCATTTCGTACATTACATACATTTGATAAAAATGTTTGCTTACATAGACGCTTATTAAAATATATATTTACAAGTTTAAAAAAATAAATCTTTTTGGGAGAACAAAACTGTTAATCTTCTGAAAAATAGTTTTACTTTTGGTCATTTTTAATAATCCTGTAATGCTAATCTGGGTTATTGTTCTTCAATCACTCATCAACCTTCTTTGAGTTTTGTCACATAAATAATATGGTTTTTTAAATCTCCAGTGGAACATATTCAAATAATATAGATTTTTTCAAGTATATCTTTATAAATTTTGAATAATGTACTGAGTAACTGTGCTTCCCAAAATTGGATCGCATCTCTACAGCTCAGCTTCCAATTTAAAGTGTTAATGACGATGTCATTATTTAGTTCAATAAAAAGAAATAATAGTAAGTTAAAGTAAGCACATTATCTTTTGCAGAATAACACACAAATAGTTGCTGAGTTTCTTGCATCTCATCCACGAGTAACAAAGATAAACTATCCCGGTCTTAAAAGTCATCCTGGATATGACTTGCACAACTCCCAGGTATACTTTAAGTTCTAAAATTCAATTTTTTTTAAAAAAAATTTATATCGGCTTAAAATTATTTTTTTGGTCAACTTCTTAAAATTATTTTATTCATTATTTGATTTATTGTTTTATAGGCGACGGGGCCAGGATCTGTGATAAGCTTTACAACAGGCTCACTGCCACTATCAAAGCATATTGTTGAAACTACCAAATATTTTGGTATGAGCGTCAGTTTTGGTGAGTATGTAGTTTTGGGAATGTGTATTTATTGTCATGTGATGGTTAATTATCATTTATATGCAACTGCCCTACCTTCACAGTTATATATTAGTTGACCAAAATGGTAAGCTAGTATGGTTTCAAATTGAAAATTTAAAATTCATCATTTTTTCAAAATTTTGTATGGTTTCCCTTCTGACCGTGATTTTCCAAGTTGTTGTTCATAGTGGTTTTAGCTAGTGTTCCTTTATTAATATTAAGAAATTCATTTCGGAGTTCCCAAAATATTATTTAAACATCATTCCAATATTTTTATATTAGAAGAGGTTGCTGTTTAATTAGTAATAATAGTTAAGAAGATATCAAAGCAAATGACATTTAAAAAATAAAATTAATGTTTTAAACAAAAGGGTATATTAAGCGGCATGGGGAAGGATTGAAAGGTGTAATGAATTGTTTGAAGTACCTTTAAACTTGTTGGTGATTTATAAGCGGCGGATAAACATATTTTGGAGTTTGTGAATGGTTTCCCATAAAGTCAATATAGTATTGCATATTACTTACAAAAAATGTTATTGGTAACACTTTCTTTGACATCTTCGCAATATAGAGGGTGTAAAAGTCCTGCTGTAAAAATGCTTTTTCGTTCTTAAACTAGTGTATATATGCCTACAAAAATACCGAACCTTATGAATTTTATTGCTATTGCTAGGGAGCGTAAGTTCAACAATTTGCTTGCCCTGGTATACTTCTCATGCCGTTGTTCCTGAAGGAGAGAAACTCCGTGTTGGCGTAACTAAAGATCTTGTACGTATTTCTGTGGGGATTGAAGATGTCAGCGATCTTATTGCAGATTTAGACAAGGCACTCTCATATGGGTCACTCTAATTCCATTATAGACTCTTCGGTTCCCAAAAAAAAATCCCATTTCAGACAACTTTCCCTTGCTTCAAAATGTTGTCCTCATTTTAGTTCAACTGAGGATGCTGATAATTTGACATTTTTATTATCTTGCTCTCATTTCTTTACCTTGTAATTTATTTGTACAACATTATTTGGAATAATAAGCTTATTAAAGCATGACAATTTTATTTATCAGGCGTTGGTGTCTTTACCTTCCTTTCTATACCTTCTAACTTAACTTAAAGGTCAAAGGGTCAAAAATGACAATGTACTTATGTCCAAGGTGTATCTGACACCTTGTACTTTTTTTTGGGTCAAAATTGTCCATCAATTTTCAAATTTGGGTCAATAATGGCTTTTTCACCAAACTAGTCCAACAAACATTTCAAATTCGGGCCAATAATGACTCCTATGTCAAACTGACCTAGCAGACGCTTCAAATTCGGGCCAATAATGACTCATCCGTCAAATTGGCCTAATTTCCGTTAACTTTTTATGGGTAGGTCCCACACTGGAATTTCACAGGAATCTAATTTTTGTTAGGCCAATTTGAAAAATGAGTCATTATTGACCAGAGTTTGAAACATTCGTTGGGCTAGTTTGACGGAGGAGTCATTTTTGGACCAAATTTGAAACGTCCGTTGGGCCAGTTTGACGAAAGAGTCATTATTGGCCCGAATTTGAAAGTTGATGGACAATTTTGAACCCAAAAAAAGTACAAGGTGTTAGACACACCTTAGATATAAGTACAGGGTCATTTTTTTACCCTTCACCCTAACTTAAATGCTTTCATAATGGTGGGGTAATTATAAAATTTTACTTTTACGCACGTGTAGTGAGAAATTCAAATGTAAATATTAAAATCTCACGAAGTTTGTGCCCTTTGCTTAAAGGGAATAACCGTTAATTTTCAATAGGAAAAATACCAAAAAATAATGCTCTATACATATAAAGGACACTTAGAAACACTAAATTTTTGAAAGGACGTATACGTGACATGAACTGATATGTTCATTCATAAATATTAAGAAAATAAGTAATATACTGATAGATGAGTTTCAAAAATTTACCAACTTTCTTTAAGGGTTTATCAACTTCACCTAAGCATGTACCAACACTCTATTTACTAGACTTTACCAACTTTAATTTGTATTTGGGTTTACTAACTCTCTACATGGGTTTAACAATTTTCTATTTACGATTTCCAACTCCACATAAGCACTTACCAACTCTCTCTTTACTTGACTTTACCAATATCGTATTTGTGTTTACCAACTCTCTTTATGTATTTACCAAATTTTAATTTGGGTTTGCCAAGTCCACATGGGCACTTAACAATTCTCTAGTTATTGAAGGGCATTTAGGTATTTTCCTTTAAAATTCACAAAGGATATATTCGTCCATGTCACCTATTTGTCATTTCTGCAGAAATTTAGCGTACATAAGTGTTATTTATATATTTCTAACGTCATTTTGTGGTATTTCCCCTTTTTAATATGTATTATGAACAATTTATGACACAAATACACTCCATGCAATTTTTGTAGCAGTTAAGTTAGTAACAGTTGACAAAATTGCTATTGAATCAAATTTTGTGATGTTTTGTGGGGTTTTCCATAAAACCACCACTAATGCATGACTGTTTGAACAGTTTATGTATTATGAACAATTTATGACACAAAAACACTCCATGCATATTTTTGTAGCGGTTAAGTTAGTAACAGTTGGCAAAACTGCTATTGAATCAGATTTTGTGATGTTTTGTAGGGTTTTCCATAAAACCGCCACTAATGCATGATTGTTTGACTGAAAGTGGTATTTGTGGTGGAACATTGTGGCAATTGGAAGGGTCTATGAAGAGCACCACTTTCGAGTGTGTGTGAGTGTAGCGCCCTTGGGTCCGCCCTTCAAGAAAATAAAAACCAAGGGGATAGTGGAAGCTAACCCCCAGGTGTTGTTCGCTTGAGGAGCCTAAACGTAAAAGATGGCCTAGTAACTAGTATGCAAACTATTAAACACGGGTAAAAAGTATTGTATTTGGTTTTTGATTTAGAAAAGATGCAAAAGGTGTGATATGTTCAAAAGTAAAACAAAAATAAGATAAAAGTGAGATTTGGAGGGGAATGAAAATGGAATCATTCTTGATAAGTAGAAACCTTGGGAATCATTGCTTCGAAAGATTTTTAGGGAGTTTCATGTTGATTTTTGAAAGACCCCTAGAGGAATCCCTCTAGGCTAGGCTTAGATTAACTTAATTAATGCTGAAATCCCGCACATTACTTAATTTAACCTAAGTTGATTAAGCTCAAAATCAAGGTGAATTTACTAATTGTAAGGGGCTCCTAATCCAACAACCGGAATCCCGAATTGCCACTTAATTAATCCTAGGGTTTCAATTCATTATTGGAATCCCACATGATAAACCAAGACTCTAGGATTGAAGTCCAATGCCACTCATACAATTTGACAAATCCAAAACCAATTAAACCTACTAATCGCAAGGAACTCTTGATCCTACAACCGGAATCCCGAATTGCAACAAGATTAATCCATTAATCCCAACCCTTGATGGAATCCCAATCAATAAATTGGAACTAATAGATGGAAGCCCAATGTTACTCAAGAAATTAGTAGATTTACTTGCTACTTTCTAAACACAAACGCTTGACATATGATCCACCAAGCAAGAATCCTCACTTGGCACAAGATTTTAACAAGAAAACATAGATTAAATGATGAATCCATACAAATAACATATGCTCAAGTCAATAGGTGCAATGTCAAGCATCCATACAAAGAAAATAAACAAGACAAGTTGTTTCCTCCATTCCCATACAAAGATATGGAATATAATTACAACCAAATGAAGAAACAAGCCCTAGAATCCTAGAAGCATGCTTAAACATAAGGAAGAGAGAGTGGGAGAACAAGAACTCCCCTTTGAAGCTTCAAGCTCATCCATTGGCTCCCACCATCAAGAATGAGGGAGCCTAGCTAATGTCCTCCATGAGAAAGCCAGCACCAAGGAGTGGAGGTTGAGGAGACATGGAGATTTAGGTGAAGGAAGGTGGAAGATGGAAGATGGAGATGAGAGGATGAGAGAGCTAGGGTTTTGGTGTGTGTTTGGTGGCTCCAAATCTGAGTTTTAGGGTTCATTTTCGTGCCTTATATGTCCTCAAATCGGGTCAAGAGTATTTTGGTTTGGACCCGGTTTGGCCCAAATCAGATGCTGATTTCTGCAGATTTCGGGGGCTCGCCGTGGGCCTCGCTGTGTGGTGCCACGGCGAAGGACAGAAGTAAAGAAAACTTTCGGATCCTTGCTGTGGGCCTCGCTGTGGGGTTCCACAGCGAGGGACCTTTCTGTATTTTTCAAATTTCGGGTCCTTTTCTGTAATTTTAGAATTTCGAGGTCCTTTTCTGCAATTTTCACAATTCGTCCAGAACTTGTATTTTGACCTTTTTTCCTTGAATTTTCAGCTTCTAGCCCCATTTTTCTTGCTTCTTCTCATATTGAGTCCTTCATATTTGGTCCTCGGATGACCCTACAAGTAAAATATGCACCAAATAAGAATCAAAGAGCCCTAAAAATCAACTAATGCTAATTGATATTCAATTATGGCAATTTAATCCTATTTTCATGCTACTTTAACTTAAGGATATATATTATTATTTAAACATTTATGGACCAATATTGCATCTCAATTATGTTAATTACCTCAATTTAAGCACACAAAAGCATACAAATCCAAGGATTTGTCAGTCTAACCATTAGTGATCTTGTACCATTTGGCACAAAGGTGGTGCCAAATTTGTTGTGGATTATATGTGGCAGATATAAATTGAATGCCAAAGATTATGAGCTAAGTTGGCACATAGTTTGTAGGTTTATTTGTAGTTGTTATAGGGAAGAATTATAGGGAAAGCAGAACATCATTAGGTTAGTAGCAATTATTCACGTTTATGGTGGTTTTAACCAGAAATACTACTAATTTCACATGTTCAACGAGACTCATTGATGACACTTTCATCTGTTGTATTTATCATTAGCGATTGAGGTTGCGGTTTGGCAATCAACCACTACTAACTTCACAAGTGTATAAGCCATTTGACCTTCCTCTTTTTGCTAGTTTTGGCAAGTTTATGTCTCACGATTGGTCTCAAAATTCCTTTCTACAAATTGTCTAATTTTTTCATTGCTAAAGTGAAAGATAATGAAGGATAAGGCTAGATAAAAGACCTATAACTGCTACACGAATTTAGGAGGAGGAGCAGCAACAAGAGCCTGAGTCGTGAAGAGCATGATTCATTATATGTGCCTTAGGGTTATTCTTCAAAAGTTTTAATCCAAGGAAAGTAAATGGTTATGATCTCGGAGTTGTTCTCCATGAAGCCCTTATGTAACTTATTACTTAGTATCCTACAAGCAAAAAAATGTAAGAAATTGTATTTGATTTTCATCAAGTGGTAAAGTATGTTTGAAAGGTGTTAGATAATGCTGATAACTTGTTTTTGGGGTTTTCAATGAAAAATGAAAAGTTCCCTTAGACCAGTGGATTTATGCTATCATTACTTCATCTAATTATGGAGAGTTGGCTAATTTCACTCAATTGCTCAAGAGACCTCTCAAGCTAGTTAGGAGTAGGTGAATTAATATCCCCGACCATAGTCGGGGTGTTAATACCTCTAACTAAAACTCAATCAACCCTTTAGCCACTTTAATTAAAGCCAAGAAAATGACCCAAACAAACGAGACCTTGAATTGCTTAACAAAATGTATTCCTTAGCATAATTGTAATACATGTTAACCAGTCCAAATACACAATCAATACTACTTAGTTACGAACATGAATTCAAATGCTTATGTGAAAGTTAAATTACAACCATAATCCCCAAATTGTAAGATACATTAATACAAGAATCAGTACATCACAAATATCAATCATCAATATCGATATAACTATAAATACTCTTCCAACATGCACTGTTCATAAGCATTTTCCTGAATGAAATATTATCCTCTCATCAATAGCTCAACACATCCATCTATTGTTCCTAAGGATTTCCACCATTAAAATATTGTGCACACATTTTGAGAGCCAACCTTTTTTGAATTTCAATTTCTTTCTTGCCACATATGTTACCCCATTTCCTACATCCGTACACCTTATCTTAACCTAACCCCATAACTTTTGGCCATTTTCATTTCACTTGAAATTTCAAATGCTTCTTCCTTTTCCCGTTTCACACTGATGCCATTAACCCAGCTCCTCATCATAAAACTCCATCCCCATAGTGTCCCACCGCCACACCATCCCATCAAAAACACATATCCACATCATCTTTTAACTCCATCTTTAAGATCCCACATGCTCGCCCCCACCGCCACCACCTCAACTGTAGTTACAAGGCATCACCGTTGAAGCTGTCATCAAGAGGTGTAACTCAGAGTACTCCTTCGAACCCTACATGGATTTCCGGTGTTCCATATAGGAGATGATAGAAATAACGTAATTAGTGGATGTGACTAGAGGATGGGATTTTCCCACTTTATCGCAATAAGTTTGGCTCTCTTTGTATTGATTTATATCTTTCCCCAAGTTGCAGTAACAACTTCATATGGCTAAGTCTAACCAAAGTGTTCCTAAACATATTTGCAGGTTTTGATGTGGGATTACACAAAATCAGATGAGAATGAAAGCAATGGAAGTGAGTGTAGCTGAGTAAAGAGAAGAAAAAGCTGTGAGAAAATTTGAATCTGAATTTTTTAAAATGCCCCACTTGCTACACCCTCATCTGGGTTCTTCCCCTCTCCAAAAATAAACCCCTTCTGTTTCTTACACTCCCTTCCTCCCTCTCCCAAAATGCATGATGTTTCCATTTTTACCAAAGTTGGCTGCTCTACGAGAAGGTATGACTTTATTGCCAGTGACATATGCATACCCATGCTTCATGAGGGTGGCCAAAAAGAAGCATCCAAAAGGGGGATCTGTGAGGTGCTTTCAATTTCGTTCTGGATTTCTAATGATTGCTTTTCTCTCTTCTTTTGGTGGCTTCTATTTGGACTCTTTCTGGCTATGGTTGCACACAACTTTCTTTAAGCCATGACCCACTTTTTCTAATTATATTGAATATAATAAAATTATATTAGAAGCCCACTCTAGCTAACCCCATTCATTGAAGTTGAACTCCAACATTGAGTATTTTGACTTCCTCCTAATTCCCCTCTCCAAGCAACCTATGAGGGCATCTAAATCAAGTTGGGGTCAAGGGTAAGTCATTAGCATGCTTTTGGCCTATTTGTATGTATAATTGATTAAATTAATAGAAAGTTAGATTAAAAACTGGAGGTTAATAGTTTGCCATTGTCACTTCTTTTCAAGATTTTCAAATTTGTTTATACAAGAAAAGCAGACAGCTCTCTTTTTTTCTTTTCCGTAGTTGAGGTTCTTCAATTTCATTAATGACTTCTGCAAATCAAAACATTAAAAATAACTTTTTCAAACTAATATGATGTGTACGAGTTGTTGCTAAAAAGGTAAAATATGATTTAATTAAGTGCTTTTTTGGGTACCTAAAAAAGCAAGTAGGCTTAAGTCCTTACATTATAAAAAATTGATCACAATAGATAGATCTACTGCTTCAAACTATTAGGCATGAAAGGAAACAAAAAGAAATGGTGAATACTAAATGCTAAGGAAAGGAAGACGAATTAATGAAGAAAGAGAAAAAATATCTTAATCATTTTGTGAGATATGGCCACTGCTTCGGCCCGAAATTACTGCATTTCCCCAATCTCCTTTTCCCCTGCATTTTTTCAATATTAGCCATCCTGATTGGATGGCCCATAACACCCCCACAAATCCCTCAACCCATAACAAAAATCAGGCCCAATACAGTTTGCAGCCATGTGATTTTGTTTTTGCTAGGTTAGTTTATTCTTTTCCCGTGCAGCAGTTTGCCAAACTCCTTGAATCAAAACTATGGCTTATGCACAGTTCGAAGAGAGAGAGAGAGATAGAGCTTGATGATCAGGTACCTAGTTCCCTTCTTTTCTCATCGTCGCTGCGTTTCTGGTGCCTTCTTCCCTGTGGCCAAATTATTCAAGCTTCTTCCGTCATTTTTATGCTCAAGTAAGGGTTACAATTAGCGATTTCTCCACCCCCTTTTTTCTTATTCTTTCCATTATTGTTAGTATAAATAACTCCACCCTAATGTCCTGATGCAATCAAATGACATTTTTGCAGAATATTCCTTCGTCGTTTTTGGCGCCTATTAAAGAGAAGGAGGTTGCTGACCCAACTTTAAAGGCTGCAGGACTTTCTTGATGAGGTATTTGCTCTTCCCTTATCCATATAGAATTTGATATTTTTGCTTCTTTTTCTCGTATCTTTTCTATGCTCTTAATGAGTTAGAAAATAGTGATGTCACTTGATCAAAGAATGGTGAATTGGTAAACTAGATAGTTTTTGTTGGAAAATATTTATCTTGTACAATTTTATTTATCTATCTTTATCCTTTATTTTTATTTATTTTTTCAGCTTCTTTCTCATTTTAATTATGTTCATGTTTTTCCTCGTGTAGCTTTAAAAAATGGATACAAGTTTAACTCCAATACTTGGTCTTGAATTTAATGATCTAGAAGAGGCATGGCAATATTGGGTTGGTTATGTTGGAAGAACAAGATTCGGTGTACGAAAAATGTATGGAAACAAGAGCAAGAAAGATAAATCCATTATGTATTACAAATATATTTATTCAAAACAAGGTGTTAAAGAGTTAGATAAAAGAGATTCTTAATATAAGAATCCATGACCAGAAATAAGAACAAGGTGTGAAGCCAAAATGGTAGTTAAAAATGTGAATGGAAGGTTTAGATTTAGTCAACTATTTTTGGGTCATAATCATCCATAGGAGCCTGAAAAAACAATTCATATGTTAGCATCACAAAAGAGATTACCAGATGCGCAGGCCCATGCTTTGGATGCTATCAAAGATGTTGGAATTAAGCAAAAGGCATCTTATGATTTAATGAGTAAATATGCACGAGGAAAAACTAATTTGGGGTATACAAAAGATTATATAAAGATATATCTAAGATAAAAAAAGCAATGGGAGATGGTCTAGATGGTGAAGCAGTGTTTCCGCTGTTTCCAAAAACAATTAAAGAAAAATCCTTCATTTTATCATGCTTATCAAATGGATTTAGAAGAGCAAATAACTAATGTATTTTGGGCTGATGCAAGTATGTTGATCGACTATGCTTGTTTTGGGGAAGTTATTTTATTTGATATGACATACTCTACAAATCGTGATGGTAGGCCGCTTGCTGTTTTCACAGGTTTCAACCATTACAGAGAAGTTGTTGTGTTTGGTGATGCTTTATTATAAGATGAGACTGTTGATTCTTTTAAATGGCTTTTTTGGACTTTTTTGCAAGCACATAAGGAAAAATACCATTAACTATATTTACCGACCAAGATGCTGCAATGGCACGAGCTTTGGTAGAGGTAATGCCATATGTGAAGTATGGCTTATGCATATTTCATATAAATATAAATGCGGTGAAACATCTTGGGAACTTGATGAAGGAATATTATGATTACTTGTTGGGTAAGTTTAATTGGTGCATGTACCATTGTGAGGAAGAAATGATGTTTGAGGAATCTTGGAAAGCATTATTAGCAAACTACAATGTTGAAGACAACCCGCAATTGATGTCAATTTATAGTTTAAAAGAGAAATATGCAACATGTTATATGAAAAACTCGAGGATTCTTAGTATGAGAAGCACACAACTCAGTGAAAGATCAATTCGTTTATAAAAAGTCCTACAGATCCTAACATGAATCGTTATAAATTCTTAAAAACCTTTGAACAAGTTCTTGTGGACAAATGATACAATGAATTAAAGAGTGATTTTAACTTAAGGCAGAAATTGCCAAGGTTGCTTGTGAAAAGTTCACCTATGCTTTAAGTCTTCAACAACTTTCTCAAGTTTACACTCCACCAATTTTTGACCTATTCCAACAGGAGTATGACTTATGAGATGCTACTTGTTTTAAAGAGAAGAAAGAAAGAAAGATAAATGAAGATGAAAAAGCTGTTGTATTTGATTATGTGATTACAAGGGTTGATAAAAAAGGAGAGTGGAGATTGACATATGAGCCATCAAGAGAAGACAAGGAGGTTAACATTACTTGTAGTTGTAATAAATTTGAACATTGGGGGATATTATGTTGTCATGTGCTTAGAATATTTAATTACCAAGATGTGAAGCTACTTCATAGTAATAAATATGTTTTAAAAAGGTGGAGAAAAGAAGCAAGATGTGGTGTAGTGTGTGATTGCAAAGGAAATGATGAATATGTACTCATGATTCATCCTAAATTTGATGAGTGACTCACCACTAATGATTTCATTATTTTTAGTTGGCTATTGAGCACTATGACAGCCAATGTTACATCTCAAGTTCTTTAATTTCAGCCTTCCCCTCATATTCAGAAGGTGGTAACAGATCTCATGAGTGCACATTCAAAATGAAAATTTTTAATGGATTTGGAAAGGTTCTAGCTTGATTGATGAATATCTTTAAAGATGAAAATAATTGCAGATAATCTTGCTATGGATGAAGCCCAATCGTTGAGGCTTATCTTATCACACAAGTAATTGATGGTCTTCATGTGGGGTATACTCTAATTGTCATCTATCATTCTAACAAAGATAACATCTCCTAAATTGATGTTCATATTCACTTGCTAACATTCGAAAGGCATCTTAAACACTTCACTATCGTTAACACATTGAGTAATTCTTTTGCAAATGTTGCTATTAGTGCTAATGATCAATTTTTGTCTTGTCAGCCACAAATTGGCTCTTGGCCACCTTAGTGTAACAAGAGCTAGTATTCACAAAGTAAAGGTAGAGGATATGGTGGATGGTCAACTCATTCTAAACCAACTTGTCAAGCATATAACAAATATGGCCATGCATCAATAATGCTTTTATAGGTTTGCTTGTTCTGACTCTAGTTCTAATACAGAGAGAAAAAGAGATAGTTATATGGAGGGGGTATGAATGTGTAATCTCAACTTAAGTGATGCAGAGTCACATGTCTCACATTTATAGTGTCATATGTACAAGTTATCCCTATGGCATACCTAATATATAGACTAGACACAAATATTTTCACATGCAACTGAATGAGATCTACTTTTAATGCCCAGCCATCACATAGACAAAGAGGGCTCATCATTAAAAGCGATGTTATTTCGGCCATCCGTCTTGCTTGTTTAATCATAGAAGTTTACTACTTTTTTCATTAACCCATTAATAATAACAATAATTCATTATATTAGTCTAATTCAGCATTAAAATCCTTGACCTAAAACTCAACATTTGGTGGCAACTTTTGGAGGGAAAATATTTTTTGACTTTTGCCATTGAAGATGAGATGAAGGCATCAAATTTTAACGTAAAGATGGTTCTTCGCTCCTTTTTTGTTGTTTGTATAATATATACATATACATATAATTGAAAATGTAATGAACAAACTGAAGTCAAATTAAAATGTACATCTGCGGTTATATATTTGTAGGTGGTCATATATGGTTTTTCAAATGATTTATACACACAATGAAACGTGGGTGGGTTTTATGTGGCTTTCATTTCTTTATTTAATTCATTAATGTTATTTATAGACAATAACAATATATTTATGTTTTTAATCATGGTATTTGAAGAATGAAAGTGTTTTTTCTATTTAATGTGATATTTTATATTTACAAGATGAAATTGTTAATAATAAGATCTTTTTATTGAATATAGGGACCACACAATGGAAGATGAACCCAAACTTGAAATAGGCAAAGAATTAGAAAGTTCAGATGAAACATGGATTTTTTGAAATGAATAAATGGGAAGAAAATCAGGTTTGGAGTTAGAAAGTATAAGGGATTGATGAGTGAAAAACAGGGTTCCATTATTATATATAAGCGTGTATGTTGTAAGAAGGGTGTTAGGATAAAGATAAAGAGAGACAACCTCTTCTAGACATTGACCAAAGACTAGAACCAAGAGCGAGGCAAAAATGATTGTATCTCATCGTGATGGTCAAAAGTTCAAAAATGATTGTATATGACAATAACAAAGCACTTGCTATTGTCATATAGAAATTTATCAAAACACATGTTCATAAAATTGTTCTTGCAAAAGAAACTGGGCTTCAACCCATGGAAGTTTTTAATTTAATGAGTACATATGCTGGGGGGTCAAGAACATCTTGTTTATACTATGGTAGATGCAATTAACTACATGATGAAAAAAAGCACGAAGACATATGAAGTTTGGGGAGGTAAGGTGTATACTTGAATATTTTCAAAAGCAAAGTGCAGAAAATCCTTCATTTTATTGTAAAAACTAATTAGACATGGAACGACATACCACCAATGGGTTTTGGGCATATGCTTATATGCTATAGGATTAGGCACATTTTGGTGAGGTTGTATCATCTGAGACAACATATAGTACTGATTTGAGCCTTTCTTAATACGCCTTGGGGTTCAAATGCAAAATATTATTTACCAAGGATTGCATTATAGTGATGCAATCCCGGATCATCTCTCAAGGGGTCTAATGAACTAACCTATCAAAACTAAATACAATTAAAGCTATGAAAACCGGGTTTGAAAGTAAGTGTTTTTGGTATTTTTCATAAAAGGAATATAAAGACTTTATTTTTGGTATTTTTAGGATAAATATGAATAGGTGACGGAGTGGGATGATGGGATGCTCTCTTGGTCAGGGATGACATGTAACAACCTATTGATTCACACTTTTAGGAAGGAGCTAATCAGGCTAAGTTCACACAAATGGATACAATTAGCCTTAGTCAAAGGAATAGGTCAATTAAGACACCATTCAACCTCAATAGACCAATTAGATTAACTATAATCCAACATCAAATAAAAGTAAATTCCAATAGATAGAATAACTTGGGTCCCACCCAAGTCACTCAATATCCTTCAGATCCAACAACCAATTAACGTTAGACTATAATCAAACCATCAACTTATGGAACTCTACCTAATCATACTCATGCACATAGATTAGATTAATGATCTAGTTCCTTTAGGCAAGTTCTATTAATGAAATTACCTAGCGCTATGGAAACTCGACATCAACGAACTCAAACCCACAAATCAATCCCAAATAACACAATTATATGAAGCACAATGGACTAAATTACCCAACAAACATGCTAGACAATAAAATCAACAAAAACTAAGCATAACATGGTAATTTGGGAAGATAAATGAAACTAGAATAAAACCAAATCAATACATGCAAGTAGAATTCAACAATTACATGCCTCGAATCTCGAAAACAAATGAAGTCTCAACATAAGAAGAACAAACATTCAAAGACACAAATGGAAATTCACGACTACATAATTGGAACTACAAAACTCCCCTAAAGTGGATATATTCAATTCTTGCTTCAAGTCATCCCATGGTCTAAAAGAGCATCTAGCCGAATTAGTTCATTAAAGAGGAGAAGAAGTCACCCAAGACCAGCTGCAACTCGAACTCCATGAAGAACCGATGAAGAATTTTGGGATGGATGAGAGAATGGATGGAATTTTTGCCAAGAGAGAAGAGGAGGGGAGGGGAGGACGAAATTTTAGAGGTAGAGGGCATAAATTTTCGTTGGTTACCTATATATAGTACAAGAAGCACCTTAAAACCTTCCAAATTAGCCTAGGGTGTCCTATTCTAACTAACATATAGGAAATATTTGGGGAAGACCCAATCACTTAATCTCAAGAAATCTAGCCAAAATAGGAATTATTGATTAGAATAATGAATTAGGAAAATTCTTAACATCAATCAGGCCTAAGGTTGCCTATTCTTTTAGAAATAACAAACAAGAAATATTTTAAGCAAACTCAATCAATCAACTAATCTAATTGAAATATGAATCTTCCTATTCTTGTTGATTTTACTAATTAGGAAAGTTTAGAGGCCAATCCATTAGGCTCAATCAACCAATCCAGTTTCCTAATCAGTAATTTCCTATTATGAAGAATTTCCTTTTTTGCAAAAGTTTCCTATTTTGTAGAAGTTTCATTTTTTTTTGCATAAGTCTCCTATTTTTCTTTGTTATTACTTTGACCTTTATTCTTTGCACATACAATGGAAATTTTAAGCATATGTTAAGTATTTCAAGTCCAGAAACAATAAATGCATGAGTTAAATGCCTAATATGCTCAATTTATAATGAAAATGCAACTAACTCTCTAATCTTGGACCATAAGTATAAAAGTGTCTAAATCCCCATTTAATAGCCTAGAGAAAATGTTAATTTCCTATAATTTATGGATAAAAAACATGTAATAACCACTCTCTAACAAAAGATAATTCATAGAAATTACATCCAAATGAAGAAACAAGCCATAGAATCCTAGAAACATGCTTAAACATAATGAAGAGAGAGTGGGAGAATAGGAACTCCCCTAATGAAGCTCCAAGCTCATATCATTTGCCTCCATACCAAGGTTTATAGAGCTTAGTTGATGCTCTTCATGGAAGGAACAACAACCAAGAGGGAGGAAGTGAAGGCCATGGAGATTTGGGTGGAAAGAGGTGGAAGATGAGAGATGGGAATGAGAGTTGAGAGAATGGGATGTTAGGGTTTATATGGTGGATCCAAATCTGCCCTAAAGCCTTCAATTTCGACCTAATATATCTCTCAAATCGGGTCAGGTGGTGGGTAATTAAGTTGGACCCAGTTTGGCCCAAAAATCAGCTGATGCTCACTGCAAAATTCACGCTCCCTCGTCATGGGCTCACCGTGGCCAACCAATGCTTTTGGTCCTTTTTGGCTAGGTTCACCGTGGTGAGGCCATAGCGAGTCCCATGTCATTTTTCTTCCCTGGAGCTTAGTTCGCCATGGCAAGGCGACGGCAAACAGAGAAGTGTTCTGCATCCTGTAATCAGCCTCTTCTTCATCCGGGAGCCAATCCTTTTGGTCTTGAGAAACTCTGCAAGTAGAAACAAGACAAATAAATGATCAACTAGCCCTATAAATTAATCAATACAAATTAATCTACAATTATGGCTAATTAACCCTATTTTCATACTAATTTCACCCAAGAGTCTAAGATCTTTATTAAGAATTAATGGACCAATTATACATCTCAATCACGTTAATTGCCTCAAATTAGGCATATAAAACCACTGAAAATCAAAGATTTGTCACAACATTTTTCCAATTTGGGGCGCTATGGTCATTTTATGATTACTCTTTTCTATTTTATCTTTAAATTCTTAAAAATAAATCTCAAAATCATTTTCAACTAGATTTTTCTTCTTAAATTAGTTCCTAGAAATATAGGCTTAATTCAATGTACAAATTTTCTTTCATTATTTAGTCCACATTAATTTCCATAAAATTCTCAAATCCAATTAAATACAATTATTTTTTTTTGCTTAAAATAAGTAAGATACTATTCTCCTAAAAATCCTCACAACACCTCAAATTCCTTCATATCTTAATATGATTTATTTCTCAACTGTTATTCATTTATTCTAATCCTCAAATAACACCTCAAGACTCCATGAAATTTGCCAAAATTTCTAAAATATCATTATTAAGCTCCTAAATAAAATCACTAAACCTTAATTAAGTTTTCAAGATGTTACATGTACAATAGGAATTTGTTGCAAAATGGTATTAAACACCTTGGGAACTTGATGAAAGAAGGCTCACACTTCTTGACCAACAAAAAAAAGCATGTTTGATTATGTTCAAGCAAATAAGTTTGAAGAAGCGTGGAGTGAATTTTTTTTCACGGAATGGGTGTTTAAACCCCACTTATAACATTAAGGAGAAATGGGATAGGTGCGATTTAAAGATGCCTTCCATATTAGGCATGAGAAGCATATAAATTAGTGAAAGTGTGAAAGCTAAGGTGAAGAGGAAGAGATATACAAAGCCAAAATTTGACATGAACCATATCTTCAAAAGGTTTGACAAAATTGTAATAAAGAAGCAATACAGGAAGTTCAACTTGAGTACCAATCATTGCATATGATACCAAGGATGGTCGATTAGATTGCACCTATACTATTTCAAGTTATACAATCTTATGCCCCCACTATCTTTGACATGATCCTATAATAATGGGACCTTCAATGCTTTGTAAAGTTAATTGAATGTGTTGAGAGAAAATCATTTTTTGTGTACATAACCTAAATGATAGGTGATGATGATGAATGAAGAATTGAGTTGAACCCTATACACTTTATGTTTTTTGCCATTGCAGAACTTTGAGACCAGTGGGATAATGTGTTGTCATGCATTGAAATTATACGAGTCCAAAGATATAAGAGTTGTGCATAGGCAATATATTCTCGAGCGGTGGACCAAGGAAGCTGAGACCTGTACATGATGTTAAAGGAAATGAGGATAAGCAAATTCTAGACTTGACAAAATAAGAAATTACAGCCAACTAATGAGTAGAATAGTAAGATTAGCAACAAACACTTCTAATACTCTTGAGGGATTTACACAAGTTGAGATATGTGACAAATCCTTATATTTGTATGTATTTATGTGTTTAAATTGAGGCAATTAACATGATTAAGATGCAATATTGGTCCAATAATGCTCAATGTATATCTTAGACTCTTTAATTGGAATTAGCATGAAAATGAGGTTAATTAGCCATAATTGGAGATTAATTTGTATTAGTTGATTTCTAGGGCTTTTTTTATTCTTGTTTATTGCAATTTTATTTGTAGGGTCACCCAGGGACCAAAAGGAAGAAGTTTGCATGAAGAAATGGGCCAAATCGAGGATCGAGTTGTGGAGAAGGAAGCCAGCGAAAGCACAAAATTCAGCTCCAAAATTCTGTCAAGTTGGCTGCAGCGAGAAAAAGTTCTGGCTGCAGCGAAAAAAAGGTCCTGGCTGCAGCGAGAAAATGTCCTGGCTGCAGCCAGACAGACAGAGAGCAAGGGCCAAGACTCTGTGCTCCTGGCTGTAGAGAGCAAAAGTTCTGGCTGCAGTGAGAACGCGATTTTTCTGATGCAAAATTTTGCTGATATTTCAGGTTTTTAGGGTTCCAAATGGGTAGATCCGAGCTTGAATGACCTAGACCCGACTTCCTCACATATATTTCGAACTAACACCTCAGTCCCTTCATCTCTTCCATCCCCATTTCATCTTCCACCCAATTTTCTCTCAACCCTACCACCATCTCTTCCATTTTTCACACCAAATCATCCATGGCTTCCATCCTCTTCCTCTTGGTTGTTGTTTCTCCCATGAAGATCAGCAACTAAGCTCTTATATTCTTGGTGATGGAGCTCAAGGGAGGAGCTTGAAGCTTCAAAGGGGAGTGTTGTTCTCCACTCTCTCTTCCTCTTGTGTATTACAATTTTTCTAGGGTTCTAGGAGTTGTTTTATGCATTTGGTTGTAATTTTATCTTATATCTTTGTATGAGAGTGGTAGAAACAACTTATCTTGTTTATTTTCTTTGTATGGATGCTTGACATTGCACCTATTAGCTTGAGCATATTTTATTTGTATGGGTTCATCATCTAATATATGTTTTCTTGTTAAAATCTTGTGCTAAATGAGGGTTCTTGTTTAATGGATCATGGTGTCAAGTCTTTGTATTTAGAAATTGACAAGTAAATCTACTAATTGCTTGAGTGACATTGGGCTTCAATCTATTGGGTTCAATTTATTGGATGGGGTTCCACCAATGAGTTGGAATTAATAGGTAAATTTGGTTGCAATTCGGGGTCCCGGTTGTAGGATTAAGAGGTCCCTTGTAATTAGTAGATTTAATTGGGTCAAGTGCTTAATCAACTTAGGTTAAGTTAATTAATGTGCGGGGTTCCGGCGTTAGTTAAATTAATCTAAGCCTAGCCTAGAGGGGTTCCTCTAGGGTTCTTTAGGAAATTGGCCATTTTTCAACTCCCAAAAATTTTAAGAAGCAATGATTCCCGAAGGTTCCATTTACCAAGAATAACCACCCCAATTAATCCAAATCTCCTTATTTGCAATTTTAAATATATTACACTTTTCTTACAAAAATCAAATACAATGCCTTTTACCCGTTTGAATCAAGTTTGCATTTAGCTATTAGGAATCAAATTGCATTAGGGCTCCTTGAGACCGACACCCGGGGATAGCTTCCACTACCCCTTGGGTCTAAAATTCTTGAAGAGCGGATCCGAGGCGGCACTACACCGATCTACCCCAATTTCGGTGCTCTTCAAGTGGCGCCGTTGTCGGGGAGCCAAGTAATTGGTTCCCTAGTAGCCGGTTGTCAAACTTGCTTTGGCCGGGTCTAGCTTCTAGTTGCATTTTAGCTTAGTTGCATCTTAGTTTAGTTTTTATTCTTGCATATCATATTTTGAAAATCCCTAAAAATTATTATAGATACTTGCTCTTTGCACTTTCTTTGCTCATTGACTTACTTGTGTGCTTGGTTACTTTTGTGGTAGTTTGACTGCACTAAATTGTGAATGCTTTCTTTTGCTTGATTTTGAGTGCATGATCCTATCTCCCAAGTCACATTTTTGTTGCTTGAAGCTTACTTGTGCATAGCATACTTGCTCTGACTGACAGCTCCTATTTTAGCTGATTTTCACTGTCCGTTCATCATCTTTACTGCACATACAAAACATACACCTCATACATACATACTTCATACACACACATACACTTCCATACATCGCATACCTTCATTCTTGCTCGAGTTTTGTACATTTTAAGTCTTGGTTGCTGCTGAAGTCCACTTGTTGTCTGTGCCTTGTGTGACTCAACCTTGACTTGCTCTTGATTTCTTCTACTTGTTTGTATCTCATTGTGCATGCCTAGAGGGAGAGGTAGAAGGAGAAGAGGATCAAACCTTCCATCCTTAAACCTTAGGAGAGCCAATCAAGGTGGTCCCTCTAGCCCTATATTGGAGGAGTGTTCTTCTAGGGAGTCTAGCATTTCCTCTCACTCGGACACCGAAAACTCTATCCACATAGAAATACCTCTAGACATCCCACCCATGGCCCACAGACCACCACCCAATATTCTCAATGCTAACCCACCACCCAATGGTCAAAATGGAAACAATGGTGAGGGTGAGGGAGTAGGAAACAATGAAATCCCTAGGAGGAGGAGTATTAGAGAAGTTACCTTGAGTGGTGTTGCATATGATCCATTTCAAACTGCTTATCCTGCTTTACATGCTGATATTGAGATTAAAGGGCCTCTAATCGCAGCTTTATCTCATTTTGCAGGTTTGGAAGGGGAGGATGCATATGGCCATCTATATGGGGTCCACCTCGCATGTTCAAGTATGAAGCCGGTTGGGGCAAATATTGATGATGTGCAGTTGAAAGTCTTTCACTTATCGTTGGATGGAAAAGCCAAGGAGTGGTTTAGACTCCTACCGAGACATGATGAGAATGCCCTCACTTCTTGGGCCAATTTGAGGAGAGCATTTCTGGAGCATTACTTCCCGGATGTTAAGACTGAGGATTTGAAGAAGGACATTTATTCTATCAGACAAGATCAATCTAAGAGCTTTTATGAGTATTGGTGTCGTTTTCAAGAGTTATTAGCCAAGTGTCCCCACCACCAAATCATAGATGAACAGTTGATTCAATACTTCCACAAGGGGCTCTTGCCTAATGAGAGAGGCATAATGGATGCTAGTGCCGGTGGTTCTTTGGAAGACCTACCAGCCAAAGAGGCTTGGGCTATGATTAAGCTAAGAGCCAAAAACACCCAACAATACAACAGAAGAGGTTCCAAAGGGGTGTTTGAGGTGAGCTCCAACCCACAACAAACAAGGAGGATGGATTCTCTAGAGGCTAAGGTGGATACTTTGAGTTCCCAACTTACTTCTCAACTTGCCTTCATTACTTCAGAGTTGAGGAACCTTAGCATGCAACAGTGTGCTCCTACTTCCCCTACCTCCAAGCCTTAGTTTCACCAAGTTGTGAGCATTGTGGGCACATTACAAGCCTTTGTCCTAATGAGTCAACAGATGTTAATGCCATGTACCAGGGGAGGTCTAATGCTAATCCCAACCAGAAATGGGATCCTCATAGCAACACCTATAATGAAGGATGGAGGTTACACCCTAACTTCTGGTGGAGGGATAATAACAACAATACCATGACCAATTACAAGGGCCAATCTTCTTCACCCCCAAGGGCCTTGGTCCCCCAAGATTCACCAAGAGGGGATGATTCTACTACTCAAATTCTCAAGAGTATTCAAAGGATGCATGAGGACATGAATGCTCGCAACGATGCGAGGTTTGCATCTCTTGAGTCTAAGATGGAGCAATGGGAGACTAGAGCTACCAATCTCCAATCATATGTGACCAAGCTCTCAAATAGCCTCAATGATCAACAAGCAAGGACAAGTGGGGCAATTCCATCTAATACCGTGATCAACCCCAAAGAGCTCAATGCCATAAGCTTGCGAAGTGGCAAGAAGTTGGGAGTTGAAGAAGAAGAGGATGATGACATTGAGGTGGTCTATGATGAAAGCCGTGAATTTCAAGCCAAAAGCAACAATCCACCAAAGAGTGAGAGCGGTAAAGAGAAAAATCTTTTGGGAGAAACAAGGAAGCAAGAGGAGGCCAAGAGCAACTCAATCAATCATGCCTCTACAAGTGAAGGTAAGAAGGTAAACATTTCTGACCTACCTTTTCCTCATTCTTACTTAGCTAGCCAAAGAGTTTTTGAGCAAAAACAAGAAAAACAAGATAAGGAAATACTTGACATGTTTAGTAAGATTGAAGTGAATGTGCCTTTGCTTGATCTGATTAAAAATGTTCCTAAGTATGCTAAGTCACTTAAGGAGTTGTGCACACGTAAGAGGAGTTTCCAACCTAACAAGAAAGTCTAATTGCCCTCTAGTGTGTCTGCTTTGTTTAAGCCCCAACTCCCCATTAAGTGTCAGGATCCTGGTTCTTTCACCATCCCATGTACCATCGGTAGGACCACCGTCCCACATGCATTGCTTGACCTAGGAGCCGCAATTAATGTCATGCCTAAGTCTTTGTATAGGGCCCTAGGGGTAAAAACTTTGCAACCTACCCCCATGATCTTGCAACTTACTGATAAGACCGTTAGGAATCCTGATGGTATCTTAGAGGACATCTTGGTGAAAGTGAATGATTTGGTTTTCCCTGCTGACTTTTATGTGCTTGATATGCCAAACACCCAAGGGGATGGAACTTTAATTTTGGGTAGACCCTTCCTCAGGACTTCCAACACTGACATTAGCATGTCTAAGGGTTCTATCACTATGTCTGTTAGGGATAGGAATGTGCAATTTAATATATATGAACAAATGAAGCAACCTAATGAGGATTACTCCATGTGTGATGTGAATTGTATTGATGGTTTGCTTCCTGTTGAGCATGATGATGATATGCACACCTCACCCATCCACATTGATTCTATGATTGAGAAGTCTCTTACTAACCCCACTATGCCAGAAAAGAGTTTTGTTATTGATAACTTTGCAGGAGGTGGTAGAGCTGAAAAGACTTCTAAGAAGGAACTTGCCCACTTCTTTAGGGAGCTGCGTGCCCTATATGCTAAGGAAGGACCGGTAAAGGTGCCATGTATTGTCAACTCCATTCCATTTCAGCTTCCAATCAAGAAACGCTATAAAGATAATATTGTTGCTGCGATGGACGTGGAGAAAGTGGACATTGGTGAGAGGTTTGAGGAACCGATTCCTCCAAATCGTCGTTCCAAGAAGAAGCACAAGTCTCCACCAACCAACCCACCACAAGCTATCTTGGCCCACCTCCGTGTCTTTGATGATGCCTATGAAGATCCAAGCAAAGTGGAGCATTTCCAAATTGGTGACAAAGTCCTAGGCTCTTATTCCACATATACAACATCAAATGGCGAAACAAGAGCGAAGCTGGTGGGACCTTTTGAGATTCACTCACTTTGTCTCCGTGAGAAGGTTATATTGAAGGATGCCCAAGGCAACTACTTTCAATCAAGGAAAGGGCGCCTTCAACTCTTCAAGGAGAGCCATGAGCCTCCATGAACTCGAGGTTGTTCCTTTCCTCTCTACTTGCTTCACTTGATTATTAATTGCCATATGTTTTTGAGTAAGTATGGGGGAGGGAACTTACCTAGTAGGAAAAAGTAGTTGTAGTTGTTTTTACATTCATAGGTTTAGTAATAAATGCTTCTTGCTCACACACCAAGACCACACTTGATTTCAACATGCTTTGAAAATTTCATTGGTATATCATTTTGACTCATCCTTGCCCTCTCCCTATTTTTATTTTGGTGATTGATGACGTGTTGTGCTTCAATCTTGAATTGGACGTCACAACTTTCCACTTCACCCAAGAGTTGAGTTAACTTGGTATGTCCATATTTTTTGCTACATTGAGGACAATGTAGAAATTAAGTGTGGGGGAGGGATGTGCTTCATAGTGGGTGAAGTGGGTTAAAAATTATTGCATCTTGGTTATGTTTCTAGCTTCAAAAACTTGGAAGAAATTGAAAATTTTTGAACTTTTCCTCACTTCCACTCTTGTTCCTCTTTGGACTTGACATGATTTTCTTGGAAATGTTTTGGGCAATTATGGGAATTATTTCATGCTTTTGGATATGTTGTTGATGCTTTTGATTAGTATTCTTGATTGTCAACCTTGTTGATTGAAATTGATGCTTTATGGTTGAATCTTGGTTGTAGTTGATCTTTGTTTATGAGTTTTGGATAATTAGCCATGTTGTGAGGTTTATTTGGGCCTATTGTTCATTCTTGTGTGATATCCACTTTGTTGCCATTCTCTAGAACTTGTTTGCATTCTTGATTAAAACTTGTTGCATTTAGTGTAATGAAGCATGATAAAGGCATTCATTTCATACCATATATCCCAAACACAAACCACAAATACTTCTTCCCTTTGTCACCCCATTTGAGCCTTCACTTGATGTTTTGCATTTGACATGCCAATATACGAAAAATTGCATTATTGCTTGTATTGTTTGAAAAATGCCACTGCTTGGTTGTACATAAGCATGCCATGTATAGAGAAAAACAAAAAAATACAAAAAGAAGAAAAATTGGGAAAAAGAAATAGAAAATGAAAAAAAAATTGAAAAGTTGCAAAAAGTGCAAAATAAGGCATGTGTGGTTGTTGGCAAGTTGCAATTAGTGTTTTGAGTTGAATTGGGCATTCAAGCATGCATAACATCATCTTCCTTTCATTTCATCATACCATGTAGCCTATTTCATCATTACAACCCTAAAAGTCCTTTTGATGCATTGCACTTCTTGTGTTTAAGTGGCGATCTTAGAGTTCTTACAAGCATATGGTAGAGTGTGCTCTAATGTGGATCTTGAGAGTAAAAAATTAAACCCAATATGGTGAGAAGAGTGAAACACTTGTCATTGAGTAACTTTCTCCTTTACTCATCCATATTGCATCAATTGCATTCATGGTTAGCCCTTTAGCATCATTCCATTCCTCATTGCTTACTGGTTGGGAGGTTGTCAATTTGCATTAGCTCATATTCATCTAGCATGTTGAAGTTCTCATTTTTTCCTTACTTACCATTTGTGCTTAAGCTTTTAAACTTGCCTTTGTCCGGGAGTACAAAGATTTAAGTGTGGGGGAGTTGACAAATCCTTATATTTGTATGTATTTATGTGTTTAAATTGAGGCAATTAACATGATTAAGTTGCAATATTGGTCCAATAATGCTCAATGTATATCTTAGACTCTTTAATTGGAATTAGCATGAAAATGAGGTTAATTAGCCATAATTGGAGATTAATTTGTATTAGTTGATTTCTAGGGCTTTTTTTATTCTTGTTTATTGCAATTTTATTTGTAGGGTCACCCAGGGACCAAAAAGGAAGAAGTTTGCATGAAGAAATGGGCCAAATCGAGGATCGAGTTGTGGAGAAGGAAGCCAGCGAAAGCACAAAATTCAGCTCCAAAATTCTGTTAAGTTGGCTACAGCGAGAAAAATTTCTGGCTGCAGCGAAAAAAAGGTCCTGGCTGCAGCGAGAAAATGTCCTGGCTGCAGCCAGACAGACAGAGAGCAAGGGCCAAGACTCTGTGCTCCTGGCTGTAGAGAGCAAAAGTTCTGGCTGCAGTGAGAACGCGATTTTTCTGATGCAAAATTTTGCTGATATTTCAGGTTTTTAGGGTTCCAAATAGGTAAATCCGAGCTTGAATGACCTAGACCCGACTTCCTCACATATATTTCGAACTAACACCTCAGTCCCTTCATCTCTTCCACCCCCATTTCATCTTCCACCCAATTTTCTCTCAACCCTACCACCATCTCTTCCATTTCCCACACCAAATCATCCATGGCTTTCATCCTCTTCCTCTTGGTTGTTGTTTCTCCCATGAAGATCAGCAACTAAGCTCTTATATTCTTGGTGATGGAGCTCAAGGGAGGAGCTTGAAGCTTCAAAGGGGAGTGTTGTTCTCCACTCTCTCTTCCTCTTATGTATTACAATTTTTCTAGGGTTCTAGGAGTTGTTTTATGCATTTGGTTGTAATTTTATCTTATATCTTTGTATGAGAGTGGTAGAAACAACTTATCTTGTTTATTTTCTTTGTATGGATTCTTGACATTGCACCTATTGGCTTGAGCATATTTTATTTGTATGGGTTCATCATCTAATATATGTTTTCTTGTTAAAATCTTGTGCTAAATGAGGGTTCTTGTTTAGTGGATCATGGTGTCAAGTCTTTGTATTTAGAAATTGACAAGTAAATCTACTAATTGCTTGAGTGACATTGGGCTTCAATCTATTGGGTTCAATTTATTGGATGGGGTTCCACCAATGAGTTGGAATTAATAGGTAAATTTGGTTGCAATTCGGGGTCCCGGTTGTAGGATTAAGAGTCCCTTGTAATTAGTAGATTTAATTGGGTCAAATGCTTAATCAACTTAGGTTAAGTTAATCAATGTGCGGGGTTCCGGCGTTAGTTAAATTAATCTAAGCCTAGCCTAGAGGGGTTCCTCTAGGGTTCTTTAGGAAATTGGCCATTTTGCAACTCCCAAAAATTTTAAGAAGCAATGATTCCCGAAGGTTCCATTTACCAAGAATAACCACCCCAATTAATCCAAATCTCCTTATTTGCAATTTTGAATATATTACACTTTTCTTACAAAAATCAAATACAATGCCTTTTACCCGTTTGAATCAAGTTTGCATTTAGCTATTAGGAATCAAATTGCATTAGGGCTCCTTGAGACCGACACCCAGGGATAGCTTCCACTACCCCTTGGGTCTAAAATTCTTGAAGAGCGGATCCGAGGCGGCACTACACCGATCTACCCCAATTTCGGTGCTCTTCAATATGTATCATTGAGTTAGAAAATGAGAATCCTGATGGTAATGAAAATGATCGAAATGAACCAGTCATAGAGCCACAAAATATGCCAAAGGAATTCAAAAAAAGAAAAGAGAAGGAAAATCAAGAAAGATACGCTATAAAAGTTGGTCAAAGAAGAATAAACAAACAAGAAGAGAAGTTGCATAAAATATATTAAAGTTTAATTTACATATAAGGAAAAAAGAAACTATTACTTATTTTATATTTATATTTACTTTTTTGTAGGACTATTGAGATGCTTCATCATCTAAGAAGTAATGTAATAAAGGAAGAAGAGGCTTTGTACAAAATAAAAGAAGGAATGTTGATAAAATTAAAGATATATCAACTCAAATTGCAACAGTTTTATACTTAAAAGCTCCAACATAACTTGCACAAACACAAGTTCCAACATCTTCATTTTCAGATCCACCATCACAAGATTTTTGTCATCCCTCTACATCACAACTATTGCCATTTACAAGCTTATTTATGGTATGAATCAATAAATTGATTACTACTAAGTTATATGTTGACGTTGCAAACACTAACATTTGCAAATGTAGGCACAAGGTGGTGACATTCCATTACTTGAAGCCATAGATCTTATGGCAAACAACACACAAGGTATTGCATAAATAATTTATTCTTTTCAATAATGTCATATACAATGCAGTTCTCATATACATAATTTTCCCTTCATACATGACACTTAAATACACATGGGAATTTTTTGGCTTTTAGGAATAACATTGCACTGGACAACTATTGAAGTCTGGCTTTTCAAGACAACATATATTTCATACTTTGTCTACTTTGCTTTAATGGATAGTTTTTTTTTTCAAAGCAAAAAGGACACATTGCAATAAAATAGTGCTTGCTTTGCTTTAATCCTCTACCTAAAACATATATTCAAATCAATGTTAAGAAAATAAATTAACATTCTTCATTATGCAATTTTGTCAATTTCCATCAAGAGATCTAAAATCACAATATCTTTTATTTTTCATCAATGTATGACAATTTATATAGTTTAGCACAATACCAACATATGATGATATTAATTGTTTATTATGTCTATTTTCACCAAGTGATGTATGTCAAACTATCAAGAAGTGGATGTATTTATGTAAAAAACAGACAAAAACGTCACAAAGATCAACTATTTCCCAGTTGATAAAACATAGATATGATACCAACAACATACATCGATGAAATGATATATTAAATAGTGTATATATGATATTCTTTGGTGACTAGAAGTAAAGCAACACTCTGAGAACTAAAAAATTCATACATAAATAAAAGTATCTAATTGACCCTCAGGTACATAAATAAATTGCTCTAACATATTTAATTTCTACATTAGGAATATACAATAATAAACCTACATTCCTTGAGCTTTTTGTTGTTGACAATTAACCATTTTGTTGAATTAAATTGTAGCTTTTACCTTCACAAAATGGCTAATCTCATAAAAAGCATGAACTTAAAAGTATATAATTGAGAACCAGTGTCCCTTACTTTCTCCAAACCCTAAAAAATATAATATTTTCCTTTTAAAGTAAAAAACTATGTCAATAATTGAAGTTAATTTAGAAAGGCAACAAATAAAGAACTTGCATCTTGATGCCTTGTTTCTGCAAGTTTAATTTGTGTTATATGTTGATAACATATGACATACTATCCTTTATTTAGATAGATGAAAGGCAAAAGTAAAATGTAAACTATCCTTTTTTCCTCAATTTATCATCTTCAAGGATCACTCACTTTAGTAATCTCAAGATTAAACCAAGGTGAAACCTCAATTAGGTATTGTTAGTGAAAATGAAAATCATAGAGACAATCAACACAAACAAAGTATAAAAACCAAAATGGTGATACAATTGAAAAAATAGTAACTAATCATTAAATTAAAGTAGCTCATTATCCAAAAGGGAAACTTTTATACTGATACTATGTGAGAAGAATCTAAAGGGGGGACTTAACACTAGTAGATTCACTATATAATAGCCCAAGTAAGATTCAAGAATGGTTAACTAGAAAAGGAAATTGAGCTCAATTTCATTCAGAAAAGATGGGTTAATACTAGAGAAATTGTTTCCAGTAAACATAATCTAATTAACTCATCCATACATTATCAAACCCGATATGCACAGTCCTTCCAGCATCATCAAACAAATTTGCTTTATTGCTGAATCATGAGTTAAGTTGTAGCCGAAGATAGAAGAAGCGTTTTGGAAGGGAGACAACTATCATCTTTAATGGGGTTGGATTTGGAAAAGTGATATATTGATTGTTTAATGAAATAGAGAAAAATCAATTTATAAGATTTAGTTAAACAGACAGTCAACATAATATTGTTTTTAATGAAATTGTGTTCAAAGTTCTGAGCGCACTCCGCTTATCTTTTAACTACATTATACTTGAAAATTGTTCATTTCTCAATCCCAATTATTTTCTTGCATTAGCTAGCTAAATAAGGAGAAATTAAATTGTTTTGATTGATAAAATTGTGGATGATAATGAAACTTTCAATCTAATTTTATCTTATGACTTACCACCTGACAATAGTGGAAATAGAAATGAATATTTTCAAAAACACCTAATGTCAAGGGTGATGACTCAAACAATTCTCTTTATTCTTCCACTCTTTTACCGTCCACCTATTTTGATTGAAAAAGTGATGTGGTGTACCCTAACATGAAGTTGGATTTCACACCTTCTACTTTGAAAATGCAAGAGGATTTTTAAAATACAATTGTTTAAATGACTCCTACTGATGGGAGTAACATTAATTTCCTTGGATGCGATTTATACTTGAAGAGTTTTGATCGTAATTTGTTTACAAACTACTCTAGATCTTTCCAAGTTTATCTCTTTGGATTCGACACTACTTCTAGCTTGCTTTCTATACAGGAACATAATTGGAAGAGTTCTATGTAGTACCAACCTCACCATACATTATGAAACCTCTTCCAATTGACCTAAAACCGCCACCACCAAGGAAGTCTAATATAAGAGAAGAAGTTATATTGAAAACATGCATGTTCCTCATATCGGAGAACTTCTCCTTCAAAAGCCTCAATAGGCCATAAAAAGGTTGTTCTTTTCCTTCTTACTCTATCTTCTTATTATTTGACATATATGTTTGTGGTTAAGTGTGGGGTAGGGAACATGATAGTAGTGGTAGTAGTAGTAGTTGTTCTTTATTTTTCTTTGTTTTAGCCATCATCCTTTTGTCTTTGAGTCTAGTTTTAGATAATAGATGTCCCAAAGCTACATGCATCTCATACTAAATCTTTACATGTGCTTTAAATCTTTATTGGTACATTGAGGACAATGTAGGGAGTAAGTGTGGGGAGTAGGTTAGGTCGCATATTCTAAAAATTTTTTTACAAAAACTTTCTTCCCCTTTGAATATTTAATGCTTCGGACTTTGATCAATTTTTCAAAATATTTTTAGGTAATTATGGGAATTTTATTTCATTCAAATTTATTGTTTGATCTCATTAAGGATTTGCTATGCTAATTCCTATGGTAGATATATTGATGACTTGTGATTAAATTTTAACACAATGAATCTATGCTTTTGAACTTGAGAGAACAAACCATGTGAGAGACTTATGCCTAAAAATACGAGTGATATTCACTTATTTGTCATTCTCAAGAACTTGTATTAGTTCTCAGTCAAGGCTTGTTACATTTAGTGTAATGTGGAATGATAGAGGCATTCATCTCATAAAGCCTTACATCCCAACACAAACCATACACATATACCCCTTGCTATCCATTTAAGCCTTGGTTAATGTTTTGCATAAGTAGGGTAGATTTATAAGCATGGTTGCAAGTGAAAACAAAAACAAAAATAGAAGAAAAAATTCCATAGTGTTACAACTCTTGTGGCTTTCTAGATCTAACTTAGTAACTGGGGTCACTACATCACCAATGTTGGCATTCATATCAAATGATCAAGTCGAAGAGGGTTACGAGTTGGGGTAAAGGCATCTTAACGCTTTGTTGGAGTAACTGAGTGACCGGTGTTGGATCACCCAAGTGCATGGTCATATTAAAAGGGGACCTACAATAGCTCAATATAAAAAAATAAATAATAATAATTTTTGAAAAAAGCTTGTGACATAGTAAATAAAAGACTTTTGGATGTTTAACAATACTTTAGTAATCCTTACTCACACATAACATCGCCACTTACACGAGTTCATCTGGCCTTTACATCGGGAGAGGAACCCCTCCTATTCCTTTCCCTCCTCTCCCCTCTTTATAACTATTAGAGCAACAATTAAATGATTCAGATTTGACATTTTATTAAATTGTGATTGAAATGTTAAATTATAAAAAGAAAAATAATTAATTATATGTAAGTTTATGAATTTTGATATGAATAACTTAATACTATAATAAAGAACATACAATCAAGTATTAATCTAGAGCTAAATCAGGACCATTCGATTGTTGATCTAATGGTTATAAAGAGGGAAAAGGAGAGAAGAGGAGAAAAGATAATAGGAGGGGTTCCTCTTCCGTTTCGATCACCATAACCCATGAATATCCTCTTGATGCACTACATTATTTTGTAAAATGGAGATTTGAGAACTTTGACAAGCCTATGGTAGACTGGTTAATTAAATGAATAAGAGCAAATACAAGCTTCATTGATGAGAAAAGTGTAAAACACTTTACCCTTAAGAGTTTCTCTTTCATTTGTTCTCATTGTATTTATTGTGTTCATATTTAATCCCTTGATATCATAATATTCTTTTACCATAATTAAATTAGGGATTTGTAAATAACATTGATCAATAAATTTTAAATGCTTTTAGGCTCTCATTTATGCCCAAGCTTCTTTGATGTTTTAAGACCCTTAATCTTTTCGAGCAGTACAAAGGTTAAACTTTGGGAAGTTAACAAATCTCAAGATTTGTATGGTTTTATAAGGATTTTTATCATGATTTTGTTATGTTTGTAGGTCAAAATGAGCTAATAGGGTATCTATGTCACATGCATTAGAATAGGGCACAATAAGGGTAAAATTGTCAATTATGTTGTTATTTGTTTAATTAATTTTTTAAGGTAATTGATACTCTCTATGTTTAGTTTTTATTGCAGATACCGTAGAAGAACTTCAAAATGAGACAAAATGACGAGGAGCCAAAGACGACGAAGGCACGATATCAGAAGAAGATATTTCAAATATTTTTAAGATATTAGTTTTCGGATATCCTAGTTCTAATTGGTTTCTCCTAAACCTATAATACTCTCTCCTAGGGTTGAAATAAGCAGACTTTGGTAGCCACAAATCCTTATTTCTTACCAACTTCTTTCAATCCATCTCCTATTGGTGTTTCCCTAAAGCGATGGAAGAAGCTTGAGCAATGAGCTGAAAGGGTATTTTTTTTATATCTAATCTTTTAATTCTTTGTATTGTTTATTCTAGAAACTAGGTCTAGGTCTAGCTTATTCAATACTTAGATTAGTCGTTAGAGGTCTCTTCAATGGAGTGATTAGATATTTTCTAATTCGTTTTATTCATTTGATTCCTTTTTTTTTATAAATGACATTAATTTGTATAACTAAACCATCGGCGGTTATTTCAATTTTAGTGATAGAACATATTTTATTTGTAACTGAGGTCTCAGTTACTCTTTTAAATTAATATAGGTTAGTGCGTATTGAGTTAGGAATTAGAGGAAGTAGTATCTGATTGGTTAGGAATACTAATTCATCTAACCCTCACAAGCACTATTGATGAACTTATTATAACTCCCCATATATTTAGAAGTGATACTACTGACTTCATTGATTTAGGGAAGCTTTTCAAAAATTAAACTCATTCATATATAATTGGATAGTTGGTGGTTATTTCAATTTAAGTTATGGAACATATTTCTATTTGTAACTGAGGTCTCAGTTACTCTTTTAAATTAATTTGAATTAGCATAGGTTTAGTGCATATTGAGTTAGAAATTAGAGGAAGTAGTATCTGACTAGTCAGGAATACTAATTCATCTAACTGTAACGAGCTCAAAAGGTCTCTTAAGCAATATTGATAAACCTACTATAACTCCCCATATTTTTAGAAGTGATGATAGTGACTTCATTGATTTGGGGAACTCTTCAAAAATTGAACTCATTCAAGTCCATTCCATTTAGCTCTTTTAATTAACTCATTTTCATATAGGTTATTAAGTAGCTAAATGCAAATTAGTTCCTTGCAATATGACATTCAGGATCATACTTGTTAAGTTCCTTGGATTTAGATAACTCTTGAAGAACAAGATCCATTGTTAAAACTATTTTGAATTAGAATTATATTCCACATTAGTTTAGATTAAACGAACGAGCTCTTCACCAATATAGACTTGTCATATTAACTTAATTAAGACTATACAAACTAATCTTTTGTCTAATGACTTAATGGGTTCCGCTGCTACAGAAAACCCTTTTAACATTCGTTATTTTGAGCTTTTAACTTCTGTTATGATGGGGATGTCAACCACGGCGATGTTGAAAGTTGGGCCTTTTAACGTCCATTCAAATAATGGACGTTAAATGTGACACTTTCGACGCCACGTATTAAATATAATAGGAGATGTTGAAACTCCCACCAAAGTGGCTCTAAACGACTATCGATAATTTTAAGGGACATTACAAGAGGCTTTTGATGTCTGTTATTTTTTCAACAACAGAAGTTGAAAGAGGCTCATTTTTTCTTACCATTTCACTTATTTGTTCTAGTTTCCATCTGTTTATTTGTTTTAAATTTAGTCTTTAATATTAATTTCATTTAACTTTCTTTGTCATTGCAATAGCACTTATGTTACATAAATTTGCTACAGACATTTATTGCACTAGAGCAAATCTATACAAAGAGGCTTTACAAATAGTCCACGATCCATTTGGTACAGATAACTAACAATGAGTAATGGTCTAATTGTCAAGCTTGAAGGCAATCCCCTAAGTGAAGATATTAAAGGTGGAGAGAAGGTGCTTACAGTATACTTTTTGTCTGTATGAAGATTCTTGTATAGATAATATTTAAGTGTAAAAAATAGTATTCATATAGACATATACTGTAAGTACCTTCTCTCCACATTTAATATCCTCACTTAGGGGATTGACCTCCAGTTTGACAACTAGGTTATTCCTCATCATTATAGTGATCTATACCAAATGGACCATGGACTACTATTTGTAATCCGAAGCCTCTTTGTATGATTTGCTCTTTTGCGATAAATGAGTGCAACAAATTTATGTAACATAAGTGCTATAGTAGTGACAATCCAAAGAAAGTTAAAGGATATTAATATTAAAGATTAAAGTTTGAAACAAATTAAATAAATAGATCTGATAAGGAAATTGTACATAAAAGGAAACCAAGAAAAATCTTAATCAATATATACTGACCATAACAAAAGCTTCGGAAAGAAAGCAAAGAGAGAAGGAAGCTACAAAATGGCCTAGGCAAAATAGAGCAAAGCAAGAAACAGAAGGAATAAATCAATTTCACTGGACTTTAGGATAATCAAAATGAAGTGATGATCAAACGAAAATAATAAGAACGATCATACATTAGTTTTCAAACTCAAATATTCATATTTATGGTTTTCAATTCTTCTTTGAGCTTAACATAAATAAATTACTAGTTCTCTCCGCCTAGCGTGAGGGTTTTCTTCGTTCTCTCCGCCTAGCGTGAGGGTTTTTGTTTTGTTCCTGGAGCTTTAGGGTTTGCGAGTGGTGATCGTAGGGATGATTGGCGGTAGTAACGTAGGTACAATGAATTCAACGGGAAGGAAGATTCACTGCGATGAGGAGGAGTGTAGAATTTTGGCTCCTTTGATATGGAAGGAAGAGGCACAGGAGAAGACGTTGATTGGCAAAGTTATCGCGGAGAAGATTTATTCCAGATCTGTGATGGAATCAATTGTCAAGAAAGCTTGGAATCTGCAGTCAGGCGTTGATGTGATTGAGGTATCTTCTAATGCTTTCTTGTTTAAATTTGCTGAGATTGAGGAATTTGCGAGAATTCTTCGTGGTCGGCCATGGTCGGTCAATGGAAGTCTATTATGTCTTCATGAAAGATCTAAATTCAAGAATTATGAGGATTTTGATTTTGGTGCTAGTCCGATATGGATTCAGTTGCATAATGTTCCTTTGGAAGCGATGTGTTTGGAAAATGTTGTTATGATTGGTGGTTATGTAGGTAAAGTGGTGATGGCTGAGGATCCTTTATACATCGGCAAATATAGAAGGTGCTTTATGCGAGCTAGAGTAGTGTTAGATCTAAGGAAGGCCTTGGCGTACGGGTTTTGGTTACCAAAACCTGATGGTAGCAGTACTTGGATTGATGTGAAGTATGAGAAATTGCAGAATTTCTGCTTTAAATGTGGAAGGATTGGACATGAATATCGGAGCTGTAGGAAGGAGAGATTGTATTCGGTTAAGAATTCTGAGGAACCAAGGTATGGTGCCTGGTGTACAACAAATCTTTGTAGGAATTGGGAGGATGCGATGGTGGTGGTATGTAAGGATTGGCCAGAGGTAGAGTATGTGTTGAGAAAGAAGGAGGAAGCTATAAGAAAGCAAGCTGGTGGTGAAGCAAATTGTAAGGAGAAGGCTCAAGCTGTGAATGAGGAGAATTTATTCAGTATTAAATTAAATATTGATTCGAAGAGGAGAGTTGTTGGTGAGGAGAAGAGGTCAGAGAATGTAAAGGTTGCTGTTAAATCTGAACAGAATAAGAAGGATAATGTGCTAGGATCTGGTGAGCAAACGTGGAATCCTAGACATGATTTAAAGTTCAGACAGTTTGGGTCCAGAATTGTGAAGGATGGACTGAATAATTCTAGCGATGGTAGGGCGAAGGTAGAGGTGAAGGAGAGGATTATTTTGGAGTCTAAGGTAGGAAATGAGGAGGAGGCAGAGGTTGAGAACTTGCTTGCTATTGTTCCATATACGGGCCAAATTCTCAGTGATGTGATTGTTAAGTTGGGTGGTTTAGGCCTGAAAAGGGTGGCTTCCGAGGAAATTGGGCCTGAGATGGTTAAAAGGAGGAGAGTTAAGGCTGATGAGGTACAGCGGAAGCCTGAAATTTCTGTGTTTGCAAGTTCTTTAAGGAAGACTAAGGAAAGATTGAGGAGGGGTGGAAGATCGAGAATGGCATGTAAAAGGTGAAAAAGAGTGTTGGAGGAGATGGTATCTCTAGAGGAAGGGAGGAATGTGGAGTCTGTTTTGAAGGCGGGTGAAGAGTTCGTGTTTAGAGCTGGAAGCAGGAAAGGGAAGGAAAATAAAGCTGAAGGTGTGGGTGACTAGCCTTTAACAGTCACCAAGGTAGCATGAAGCTTTTGTCATGGAACTGTCAAGGTTTGGGAAGAGCCTTGACAGTTAAAAACTTGAAGGATTTGGTGAGGAAGTTTAATCCTTCTGTTATCTTCCTAATGGAGACCAAAATGATTAGTACAAAGTGTGCGAGAATAAGAAGGAGGTGTGGGATGGCTAAGGAGGTGTATGTGGAGCTGAGAGGCTTATCTGGTGGTCTGGCTTTATGGTGGAGTGATGATGTGGGGCTGGATGTTCTGTATAGATCTGAGAATATGATTCATGTTGCTGTGAGGACTATTTCTGGGGATTTACCTCAGCTGATTAAATTTGTGTATGGACCACCTAAGGAATGTGAAAGAAGGGTTGTTTGGGATAGGCTGAGAGGAGTGGCAACTGAAATAAGGGAGTCATGGCTGACGGTGGGGGACTTTAATGATTTGTTATTGCAATCAGAAAAGGAGGGAGGTAATCCTCGGGCTGTGAGGAAAATTCTGAATTTTCAAAGTCTGATTTCTGATTGTGGATTAATGGATCTGGAATTTAAAGGGCCTAGGTTTACGTGGTGTAATAAGAGGCCTGGTGCGATTGTAAGGGAAAGGATTGATCGTGCAATGGGTAATGTGGCCTTTAGAGAAGAGTTTGTGAAGGCAATAGTTTTTCACACGGAGCCAATTGGTTCGGACCATCATGCTTTGGTGGTAGATTGCTGCTTTGTAGAGGAGTTTGTCAAGAAGCAATTTAAATTTGAGGCTATTTGGGTTGAACATGAAGCATATCTTGATACTGTAAGGTATGGATGGAATGATGTGGTAGGGGAGTTGGAGAACAAGTTGCTAGACCTTGTGAGAAGGTTGAATGCGTGTCGACGAACTCTTATCAAGTGGAGCAAGGATGCTTTTCCTAATTACAGGAAGCTAATTGCTTATTTGAGAAGTAGGATAAGTGAATGTCAAAGTGGCTTGATGAATGCTGAAAAGTTACAAGAAGTTGAAGAGATTACAAAGCGAATTGAGGAGGCATGGGATAAGGAAGAGGTTTTTTGGTGGCAAAGATCAAGGATTAATTGGTTGAGGTGTGGAGATAGGAACACCAAGTTTTTTCATAGTTGTGTGGTGCAACGAAGACAAAGAAATAAGGTGTTGAGGCTCAAGGAGGATAATGGAGGCTGGATTGAGGATAGAGAGAGTATTGATAATGCCTTCAGTGTTTTTTACCAAAATCTGTTTAAATCCTCTGGGTCTAAGACCATGGAACAGGTTCTGTCTTATGTGGAGATGGTGGTGTCACATGATGATAATGTCAGACTTACCTGTCCTATCTCTGATGGTGAAATAGAAGAGGCTGTATTTCAGTTAGGAGCTAATAAAGCTCCGGGGCCTGATGGGTATTCGGCCTTGTTTTTTCAATCTGCTTGGGAGGATGTAAATAAGCAGGTTTGTGGAATGGTACAGGAGTTTTTTGCTGGAGGATCGGAGCTGGGTGGCATTAATACTACAAACATTGTGCTGATTCCAAAAAATGATAAGCCTGAAACGGTTAATCATTTTAGGCCGATCGGGCTTTGTAACGTCTCATACAAAGTCATTGCAAAAATCTTAACAAACAGGTTGAAAGAGGTGATGGATAAGATAATATCCCCTAATCAAAGAGCTTTCATTTCTGGACGGATGATTCAGGATAACATTGTGATTGCACATGAGGCCTTCCATTACTTGAAGAATAAGAAGGAGGGAAGTAAATATGAGTTTGCCTTGAAGATTGATATGAATAAGGCTTATGATCGTGTTGAATGGAGTTTTCTTGAGGCGGTGATGTTAAGAATGGGGTTCTGTGAGGAGTGGGTGAAGTGGATTATGGGTTGTATAACTTCAGTGACATTCAATTTGCAAATTGGGGGGAAGAAAAGTTGATTCTTTTATTCCTGGGAGAGGGGTGAGACAAGGTGATCCTTTGTCACCCTATTTGTTTATTATAGTGTCAGAAGTCTTATCTAGGATGATTCAATATCATATAGATAAGATGGAGCTGAATGGCATTAAGCTTGCTCGGAGAGCCCCTATTCTGTCGCACTGTTTTTTTGCAGATGATGCGATTGTTTTCTTGAAGGCAGAAGAGGTAAGTTGCAAGGTGTTAAGGAGAATTCTGGATGCTTATTGTGATGCCTCGGGACAGGTGGTGAATTTTGATAAATCTAGCATTTTCTTTTCTGCTAATACTCATGTGCAGGTGAAGGATTTTGTTTCGGACTGTTTAGACATTAAACATTCGGAACAAGCAGGGAAGTACTTGGGGCTACCTGTGATTTGGGGAAGATCAAAGGCAGCGTCTTTGGCTTTTGTTAAGGAAAGGATTGGGATAAAGTTACAAGGGTGGAAACAAAAGCTTCTTTCTTTTGCTGGTAGAGAGGTGCTAATTAAGGCAGTGGCTAATTCAATTCCCACATATCCAATGACATGTTTTCTTTTTCCGAAAAAAGCTTGTATGGATATTGATAGTATGGTGGCTAATTTTTGGTGGGGTGCCAAAAGGGAGGGGGGAGCAATTCATTGGAAAAGTTGGAAGAAGCTGGCAAGAAGTAAAAGAGATGGTGGGATGGGTTTCCGAGAGCTTTTAAATTTCAATAAGGCCTTGTTAGCAAAAACTGCATGGCGTTTATTGGAAAAGCCTGATGACTATTGGTATCGTATTTTGAGGGGAATTTATTTTCCCAATGGTGACTTTATGAAGGCGAAGAAAGGAAGGAAGGCCTCTTGGGGGTGGTCGAGTTTGTTGGCTGGGAGAGATCTGCTGTTTGAAAATGCCTGTTGGAAGGTTGAAATGGCAGAAGAATTAATATTTGGGGGGACAAGTGGATACTTGGATTGGAAGGGTGTAAACTAAACGCATCTGCTGTATCTGAGCAAGAGAGGTCTTTAAAGGTGTCGGAACTTATTGTGGATGGTAGATGGCATCTTGAGTTGCTTCATGGCAGGATTTCAGCAGTCGAGAAGGAAATGATATTGAAGATTCTTATTCCTATAGTTGACAGGGTGGACAGTGTAGTGTGGTTGGGGAATAAGGATGGTGTTTACACAGTTAAGTCGGGGTATGCAGTGGCAATGGGGCTTGATGAATCATGTAAAAGTAAGGACCCGAGTACTTCGTATAGTATTCCAAAATCTCTTTGGAAATGCTTGTGGAAAATTTTAGTGCCTCTAAAGGTTCAACATTTTTTATGGAGAATTATTAGTGGGGCTGTTGCTACAAAAGATGCGCTTGTGAGGAGATTTTGTGGTAAAGACACAGCATGTCCGATTTGAGGGAAATGCAGGGAAACTATTGAGCACATGTTATTCTTATGTCCATGGGCAAAGCAATGTTGGGAAGAGAGTTGTCTGGGGATAAAGTTTAGCAAATGGAATGTTAAAAGATGTGAAGATTGGCTGTTTGAGATGTTATCCAGTGGAAGTGTATTGGATGATAGGGGGAAGGCCTTAATTGCTACTATGTGTTGGTGGATCTGGAAGAAAAGGTGTAGCTGGGTTTTTAGAGGTGAGGAAATTAATGTGTCTCAGATTTTAAATCTGGTGCATGTGCAGGTGGATGAATTCTTAAGATCAAAAGCCAGAGCAGTTAAGATGACCACCAAATTGTATAAAGAGGCTGTTGTGAGAAAGGATCACTGGGAGGCGCCTGAAGAGGGGGTTGTGAAGATTAATATTGATGGTTCTTTTAAGAACCAAGATGTAAATGCTGGTGTGGGAGTGATTTGTCGTGATAGGGAAGGGAAGTTGTTAGGATGTGTGGAGAAAGTAGTGGAAGCTACATCTCCTTTGATGGCTGAATGCATGGCTTTGAAGGAAGCTTTACTGTATAGGAGGAATTTTGCTGGTTCTCGTGTGGTAATAGAGATGGATTGTGAAGTGTTGTTTCTTATGCTTCAGAAGAATTCTGCAGTGGGGTGTGAATGGAAATGCTTTGATCTTATGCAAGAGATCCTTGTGATGAAGGAGTCGGTTGAGGAAGTATTTTTTTCTCTTGTTTCTAGACAAGGAAACAAAGCTGCAGATTTTTTAGCAGCTAATGCAGCAGGGAGTATGGCCCAATGTGTTAGCCTGGGATTTATGCCATCTCCTTTACGCAATATTTTGTTCTGTGATTCTTGTGGTGACAGGGACTCTATAAATTCTTCTGATGGTAGGTGCAAGAAAGTTGGTATAGGCTAATAGTAGTTTTGTTGTCATGATTCTGATGGTAGCAATTAGATAGTTTAGGATATTTTCTTTTCTTTGTAGATGGTTTAGGTGTGAGATGTGTGATAGGATTTACTGTTAGATTTTGAGTGTTTTTTCTTTTTTGGCTTCGGCTATTGGTGTTTGTATACTTTTTTGAATATTAATAAAATGATTCTTTTGGCCAAAAAAAAAAATTCTTCTTTGAGCTTCGAACTATACAAGCAAGACAACAAGCACATCAAATATATACACAATTGGTTACCTATTGTACACCAAAGAAAAGTTACCACAATAGCATATCCCCATGCTCAAATATGTAAATAAAAATCACTCTACACAACATAATTACAATACCATATTATATTACTTAAATAACTAATTAAGTGATCACATAACAAAATTGGGAACTTATTTCCTCTCTAGAGCTCCCACGATACTCTTGATCACAATTCACTAACATAACATCACCATCATGTTCCTCTAATCCTCAATTACTCAATTAAACTCTGTAACACCTAAAATTTTCTACTATACTATAGCATTTTTAATTGAATTACAACCACTCTTCAGCGTCAAAAGCCCAAAAATACGAAAAAATTTAAAACTTTTTCTTTCCAAATATTAAACTAATTTTTATTATGTTTGAATGGGCTTTTCGGACAAATTGAACAATTTAAAACTTTGTCTAAAGCAGAGTGGTTCATAAAACAATTAAAAGTACATTAATCATTTTAGCGTAACTATTCTTTATTCATAACACTTAGGAATTTAGAATTCCTTTATAAATTTATACAATTCTATTTTCTATACTTGCTGCTATTAATTTAATATTTTAATTTTATATCATAGATAAATATCACTAACAACATTTAACTACCATAGTACAGCATATGTTCTTCGTTTCATCTTCTTCCAGCACTCCTGCCTTATCTCAATTATCCAACTATCTCCTAGTTTCTCTGAAACAGCAATTTAACGCAGTTTATGTCATTCACCGTAAGTTTCATGCATGCATTCTCATGTATACATTTATAAACCTTTGCAAATTAATGATAGTATTTATCCTATTAATCTGGGTGACATAAGCACCTACCAACCACTGATAACGATATCCTCGTTAACTAGTGGAGGTTCTACTTGCAGGACTTCTCGTTATAACATTTAAAGTTATAACTAACTGGTTTGGCAAAGGAGTAGCGAACCACTTAAGCCTGGAGTGTACTCCAACATAAAAGGAATAAAAGACTCTCACTTAAATGCAACAGGTATTACAAAATTATACATGCAATTTGAGTGTAATGAGATAAACTACTACCTGGCTTCTTTAAACCTTAGTCCTATACCAGCTCCTTTCCTTTATATTATTTCGATGAACTCCAATCACTATTCATAACCTATATACATATATAAGCTTATTAAAATCCCATTTATAAATTATTCTATGCGTCTCTCTTGAATCCTAACTTACTTAATACTACCCAAAACTTGTCTTCTAGGCAAATTATGTTTTGCCTATATTTATTTAGAATTATAACCATCCAAGAAACTTTAGTAATTCACTTATATTAAACCTTCTTATTCTCAATGTTTGACCAATAGTTTCTATAAAATTTTTCTGTAAAGACCCCATTTATTCACATATTTATGTATATATTTATTTTCTATTTATTACAATATTTCGAGAATAAATCAATCAACAATGTAAATCAAGCCTGGGCAATTCAATTTATTAAAGAACATTACAAATCATCAGTCATAATTTCGGACTTTCATTTAAAAAATAACTCAAGAGGTCTATCACGAATCTTACTACTAAATTAGAGTCTCTAATTATCTTTCACACCTTCATGACCACATATATACCCATGAACATCTATACTTTATATCCTATTATTTACTTAAAATCTTTAACATTACTAAACCTAAATACAAACCATTCAAGTCTAACCAAATTACTATAATCAAATCTTTAGAAACGTAAACTAGTAGGGTACAAAATCAGTCCCAACTTCAAACTCAAACCTCCATGAATCAATTCTTACCTATTAAACAAACTGGAGATGTGCATGCCTAATTTACACTTCCCCAAATAATTCAATACATCAACCATCCAAGTAAAAACTAGCATTAATCCTATATGAGTCACAATTAGAACACCAATGAAACAAAACATAAATCACAACTTTCCTGTACCAATTCAATAAGCCAAAATCAGCTCAATCACCTAAAAATATTCTCTTTAATCTGCCTAGAATTTCTCAGCCACAACCGCATATACATATACACCATAATTATTTCTTTTAGCATCAAATTACAAAAATAGGACCTTAAATCAATTCAACTTCACAACATTTATATCACCACAAAACATAAATGAACCAAATTCAAATCATACCCTTAATTATTTAACTATAATGATCAATAAAGGTCCTTAACAATTACCAAAAGCTAAACCATAATCAAGACCTTACAAATCTAATCCTCAGGCCACCTACGCCCATTAATCCACCCCTAACCATGACATTAATCTTTGTACTTCATTTCTAATACATATGATCTATCTCAACATCTTTCAACCTTAAATCCTCATGACATGGACCATAAACAGGGCACATATTTTCAAACTATAAACCTCAAACAATTGGTAAGAATTAGATTTCTAAACTTTATAAATTTGATTTCTAACAACTAAATTTGATTAATCCAAACCCAACTAAAGCCTAAAGCTTTAAACTAAACATCAAACATAATTACTAGATGCTTGGAGTTAAAATAACAAACTCAAATTAAACAATAATTATTTTCAAAGCACCCCAACCTATTTCAGCTTTCCTTAATCAGATTTAAGCCTGCATTTATATAGTTCCTAATTAAACTTCCTTTTAGTTCATTTACAACATCTACCTAGAAGATTCAAACTGACAGCAACAAAGAAAACAAAACAATTCATAGGATTAATTTTGAAATCCTAATTGCAAAACCAAAACAAATCACTCAACGACCAAAATAGATCCTATTACATTCCTAATCAATACTTATATCTCCACTTGATCCTGTACAGCCATAGACTGAAAGTTCCAGAACCATGAGCATTTTAATAAACTCAAAAATTTGTGCTAAACATCCATTAACCATAAATCATCAAACATCAACCTCATTCTTCCTTCCCCTATTATTAAAGTTGTCGGCCAGAACAACAAGAACAAAGAAGATTGAACATTTAACAACAAAATCACAAGAACCCATCTCTTAATGAACCAGAAATCAACGGCATAGAGGGTAGCAAAATTCGAATAATCAAGGAAGAAGAACAAGAATTCGACGGAACAGGGCAGGGAAGAAGGAAGAAAATCCCAACTTCAAAATCAGACATATAAGACACTCTACACACTTAAACATCTCCCTAATTCATGCTTAATCAAGCTTCAAAGCAATAAACATCCAGAAATCAGAGAAAATGGCGTTGGTGAACAGTAACCGAGGCCTAGTTTTCAGAGAAATCGGACCCAAATCAACCTTCCTTTCCAAAATCACTTCAAGAATACCCTTAATCTAGTCTTAAGCTTCATTTCTATGAATTTAAAACTTCAAAAACCGCCCCAAAATTCGAATCCCTCTTCCTCCTATCACGCTCGAAATCGGCCAAGAGAGAAGGAAAATGAAGAAGATGAACTTACCTAAGGTCGACCCATGCTTCTTGGGCATTTTCCACCTTATTTCGTCACCGGCCGCCGTCGTTGGAGGCTGAAGTCGCCATTGAAATCGAAGAACTAAGGGAGGAGAGTGAGAGCAGAGGGACGATGGGTTTGAGAGGAAGAGGAATGAAAAAAAAAAGAACACGTGGGGGTGTATATGAGGAGAAGAAGGAGGGAGATATTTTAAATAGGTATTTTACCATTTTGCCCTTCTTTTTACAACTGAAGATATTTTCAACTAAGGGCAGATATTGTCATTTTCCTTTTCTTTTATTTTTCCTCTTTCCCTTTATGCCCTTCTTTAAAAATTTTAACTACCATTTCCTTTACAAATTAATCTGAATTGATTCTAAAAATAATTTTCTAGATATACTTTAATTTCCAAATTTATTTATAGACTTTTTAAATATTAAACCATACCCCAAGGTTATAAATATTCCCTTATTTAAATTCATCTTCTAACTATTTTTCCTCAATTAATAAAGAAAATAAGTCTTAAAAATTATTAAAAATGCCTAAACATCATAAATTTATTTTTTATGCTTTTTAATATTTTATTCACATTCCCAAAACCTTAAATAACTCCTTATTTTCTATTTTCTAAAATTTGGGGTGTTACAAACTCACTATATATTAGCCGCCATTTCTCCAATCAATCAAACCCTCAACATTAAGCTCAAAAGCTCTCTTAAATATACTTATTTTGCGAATTCTAGCTAAATCAACTTTCTAAACAAATAAAACCTCTAATCTTACTCCAAATAACATTAAACAACCATTAAATCTTGATTTGAAACATTACTTTACCATCAAATTCTAACCAGCCCTAACTCAAATATTCCAATTATTACTCACAACCTCAAATAATCACAAATATAATCCAAAATAACTAAACTGATTAAACACTTCATTTAGCTCCTGGGTAATCAAACACGGCCCGGTCAGCCCGGAACCCGGCGACCCGGCCATTGGACCAGGCCGGGTGACCATCCAACCCGGGGCAAGTGGCAACCCGGAGCGACCCGGTAAAACCCGGTCAACCCGGTTGGTTACTGGGTTGACCCGGGTTGCATATTTTTAAACAAAAAATGGTGTTAAAAACAATGAATGAAAAACCGGACCGGACCGGCCGGGTTAGACCGGAAACCGGCGACCCGTTTGCAAGTCCGGTCCGGGTGAGCAGGGTATGCATGGTTACTCGGACCCGGAGTAACCCGTTACGACCCGTGAAAAACCGGTGTAACTCGGGGTGACCCGGGAGGGTCACGGTTTGCCCGAGCCTATTAAAAACAAAAAAAAATTTCTTCGTCTTCCCCTCTAGCTCATACGAATAAATCGCTGCGACAGAAGATAAACTTCATCTCCTAGAAGAAGAAGATTTATCTGAAAAGAGAGGAAGAACATAAGAAAAAAGAAGAAAACTTACCACGAAAATCTTGTTGGGGTAGAATGTATGAATGAAAAAGAAAGAGAGTTATTTCTGGGTTGAGAGCACTGTGAGAGGGAGGGAGAGAGAAACCAGAAATGCAGAAACTGTGGAGGACGAGGGAAGGGCAGACAGCTATGTATGAGGTTTGAAAAGGAGGAGGATGATAGGAAGGCTGATAAGTGATAGCTGTCAAAAACGTGTTGCAGTGCCTAAACTTCAAATTACAGTAATTTTTTATCCTTTTCCAAAGCTCCACTGTGCTTGCACATTCTCCCATATGCAAATATATTAAAAAACTTGATGGCTATTATTTCAATACACACAAAGATTTTTTTTTCCACCTTAATATACTCAAATATTGAAGAAGAGGCGTGTGTATATATATACATATAAATACAATATAGCAATATTTATGTTGTTTGATTGGATATTTTTAAAAACTATAATTAAATATGAATGTTTTTAAAATCTAATTTAAATTATATATTATAAATTATCTCCGATCTGACTACGGGTTGACCCCCGATCTGACCCTCTAACCCTTGACCCACTGCCTGAACCGGTTCACTAACCGGTCCGGTATTTTATTCCTTGGTTAAAAATGACATAATTTGTGTTTTTTTAATTTTAATGATAATTTTGATATTAATGACTATTAGTTTAGTGATTAAAAAAATTATTGGTAGGGATATTTTGTTAACATTTATTTTTTAAAAACTTTATTAGGAAGAATATTTTGTGATTAATGACTCTAATATCAATGAATAATAGATTGAAGCTATTGAGTTAAAATGTCAAAGAGATTGTAAAGAATATTTGATAAAATATGATTATTTTATTAGTAATTCAAGGTATTGAATCGGCATTCAATATTTGGATAATATGATGATAAATTTAACATTTAAATTATTTTTTAATTTTTTTATTTCTCACCGATCTGGTTCCCGAGTTGACTCCGAGCCGACCCACTGACCCTTGACCCAGTGCCTCGACCGGTCTAGATGCCGGTCCGGGTTTAATATCCTTGTTTAGCTCATATAAAAAGAATGAAACCAAATATTTTGTACAAATTTCTACCATTTTGAAAATCCCCAAAAACCCTAACCTGGACTAGGATAAACTTTATGAACTAGGATAAAATTAGAGGAATAGAGATATAACCGCTTACCTAATGATTTAAAAGCTTAGGAATGCTCCCCAAGATTCAAACTCGAGACCACTGGTTAAATTAGAACAATCTATAACTAATTGATTTAAAAGCTTAGTGGTACTACTATATATAATTAATTTAAACATGTTTCGCAAAGGCACATTTAAGAAAATGAGACTAGCTTAAAAAAAGAGGATGACTCTTATAAGAGTATAATTATTGAAGCATTTTTAGTTACAAAGTTATTTAAACATATATTATATGACAAAACTTTAATAGGGTATAATTATATAAAAAACCATTAATAATTATTAAAACTAGACTATTATGTTCATATACATTTTAAGCTAAATTGCCCTTTGCTTATGATTTTTTGATTGATATTCAATTCAATCCTGTAATGATTGTTTTAGGACAAAAATATTCTAAAGGTAATCAATATTCTGAGGTTGTTATTATTTATGAAGGCAATGCAAATTAAATAAAACACACCCCATCAGGGCCAACTTGTTTAATCGACATATGGCATTATTTAAATTATATTTTCTATATGAATATATATAATGATGCCGCTCTATAAAATATTGACCTCTTTTGACTTTGATGTATTTTCCAATACGTCAAATTCTAGACGTTGAATGGATGGATCCCCATGATGCTTGAATGGGTAAAAAGTCAGCATTCTTTGAAGGAATTGATTTGTCAGCTACGACATATTAAGCAAACTCGATGTTTTCTCATGGAATCTAGAGCATAATACTCATTCCGTTTTTATAAAACATAATTAGATTTAAAATGTTAATAAAGTTAATAAATATCTCAGATTTTATATTTATAATAAGATCAATTTTTTAAATAGGTCATTGATTTATATGAGATATATTTATATATATAATTGAACTTTTTCCGCCTAACTTTGAAATAAAAATTCAGCATCAATTGCCAAGGCCTCATTTTATTAATTTATTTTTTTTCTAGGACGCCATTTACTGTATTAGTAATTGTATCGTCAATATAAAAATATATAACCAAAGAGAAAATCTGAACCGAAGATATTTAACACCGGCCGCCACTTGCTTTTCTCAAGTCAATGATATTTCACGCGTTTACAACGTATAAAAATCCCTCATTCGTAAAGGACGTCATGTCTACTGAATAATATATGTCAGAACATAGAAACAGTAATTTCTGACGCGGTCACTCTTGATTTCAACAGCGTTGGCTTGGCTATCTTATCTTTTTAAAAAAAAATAAAAAATAAAATGCTAGCCTGAGTATAACCATTCTTCATCTTGTTTTATATTGTTGTCTGGGTTTTTGGTGTAAATCTAATTTGAAAGTGTAAAAAAAATCTCATATTCATCCTAAAAATCCATTAAAAATTCCATCGGTAATTAATTATTTTTTTGTAGTCACTATTCAGAAGCTGAGAAAGGTAAAAATTACTGTTATTTTTTATGCATAAATGATGTAAAAACTATTAATAATTTATTAAAACCAGACTATTTCACATGAAAATTAATGTAGGTTATACTAATATTTTCTGATGATTATAGATATTTTATTAATTGCTTATTTAACTGTATTATAGATTATTATCTTTTTAAAATGAAAAGCCTACTTCATTATAAGTAAAACGATTACATGTCAATGCTCATTTATGCAAAAAATAAGAGCCCAATATTATAATCCGTATAGAAAAGAAAAATAAAATAAGAAGAATATTTGAACTTTTAATGTTAAAATTAGGAATATAAGTATAGGATCAAGGATAAATGGTCATTCTGGTTGGCACATGCTTTTTTGTCTAGGTAAAGGCTTTCATCGAACAAAAATTGACTGGCGCAAGCATCAAATATGCTATCGATGGAGGCCTTTGGTTTTTCAGAGTTGCGCTGTGATTGGTGAAAATCTCAGTTCTTTGTTCTGTTTTTGGTCAAGTTCTTATTGAATCTTATGATATTAAGCTTTTATCATGTACTGTTCTAGTTTGCTAGCTATTGGGTGCATCTTCTCTTGTCTTGCGACTCAATTTAATAATGTGAGGCAGCGATTTCATATATATTTGGTTAAAATATATTTTTTATCCTTTATATTTAATTCAGATATTATTTTGATTCCTTAAATTTGAAATATACACTTTCAGTCGTTTTTATTGTTCACACCAATTGTTTCTCTTAACACAGAATGATGATTAACAAATTTAAATAATGATTCTGTGGTTATTTGTTGACAGAATATGGTTAAATTTTAATTTTCTTTAGTAAAATCATTTATATATTTGAGAAATTAACCATTATGTCTGCATTTAACCACATAGTCACCCTTTAAATGTCACCTTTGAGGTATCTACAAATCAGTAGATGATTAGTCTCATACCTATCGGATGGGGGTATAACTCGATCTTTGATAAATAAAAAATTGTTAAAATTTCATTTTATGTTAAACAAAATTAACGGTGTTAGCTAAACAGGATTAAAAGTCCTTTTCAAACAAAAAAGATCAAAATGATACCTGATATAAATATAGAAGACTAAAAGTATACTTTCACATGTAATATTTTTAGATTCATAAATCAAGTAAATTATTTAAAAGTGATTCAATCATGATAAAATTATCGATTTTTAAAAAAAAATTATTGTCAATCTGAATAAAAATAGGACTTAATCATGTCCACATATATACGTCAAATATATTCATTTGAAGTACATAATAAAAGGGAGAAATAATCGTCCTATGAGTGGAGCAATGATTGTTTTGGACAAAAATATCCCAAAAAACCGTGATCTAAAGTAAATTTCAATTTTTACGGAAATGCAAATAAAAAACATTACTGCCAACGTTCTAACATTAGTGGTATTTTTTCAAACTATATTTTTCAAATAAAATCTAGGCAGAATTACAATTAGGTTCCAAATAAGGGAATTAAACACAATCAGGTCCAAAAAAATTAAATTTTTTTGAAGTCCCTAGGGACCTGGTGATATTAAATGGCTTGTTATTGACAACTCAATGAGTTGTCAATGCAGCTCCCTGAATTGTCAATAACAACCCTTCCAGTTATCAATATTGAGATGTAATTGAAAGCTTTTTAGCTGTCATTGACAACTCATTGAATTGTCAATAAGAAGCCATTTAATATCACCCAGATCCCTAGAGACCTCAATATAATTTGATATTTTTTGGGACCTGGGCGTGATTAATTCCCTTATTTAGGACCTATTTGTAATTTTCCCAAATAAACAATATAATTTCTTATATGTCCCATCAATTGTTACACTATATTTTCCAAACTCTAAAAGATATTTTTTATTATAAATGAACTAGTCACAAATTTATATTATTGTATTACCTTTTTAATTATAAAAATCAATCTAAGTGTTCAATATTTATATAAATATATATATGAGTGTTTATGATGAATATATTAAAATGTTTTAATTCTCATTTTCTATTATTTCATTAAAATGAGGGAAAGCACGATACAGAACACAAAAGAAAATGTCTGCAAACATAAAGCTGAAATAATAATGGATAGGAACTCTAAAACTAACATAACCCTAACATTAGTAGGAGGAACCGTCACCAACAAGCACCCTACCGTCTTCATCATTCATTCATCAGAATTTGTGGGTAGAAATACGCCGTCATCGGCAACAAAGGCATTGTCAGTAGTGGTCGTTTGAAAAACTATATACCTCATATCAGCAATAAACCAATTAAATTGGTTTTTGAACAATCTCCATGAGTAGATTTCACAGAAACAAAAGAACCCACAAATACTAACGAGAAAAAATGAACATTGGGTAGAAGAAATTCTTAATTATTGTCGTCTAAACCCTCAAACCGATTTATTTACTTGGAGACAAACAACACTACCATAAGAACAAAAAAATGAAAATAAAAACAGACAGATGCAAAATATAGACGTTTCCTTCTCCGACGAAACCGGGGAGGGAGAAGCCGTGGAAAAACTCACACAACAACAAGAGAAGAACTCCCACCGCCACCACCCCCAAAAATTAGAGAGGAAGGGGAGAGAAGAGAGTCGGCCCTAACCAAGTGATTGAAGGTATTGTGTCAAATTTTCCAATCACACATAGTCATATGTTAAAATTTTGAAATGTAATCATTTAACTATAACATCAAATGAAATAAATCGGACACATGATCCCAAGTGTGATTGAGGATATGATATAAGATTTTCCTATTTGTTATATTTATATTATATATAGGGGAAAAGACAAATAAATACCCTCCAATTTGTAAAATCCCATTAACAACTTCATGATAGGTATTAACAACACAACAACCTATCATGAAGTTGTTAATACCTATCATGAAGTTGTTAATGGGATTTTGTAAATTGGAGGGTATTTATTTGTCTTTTTCCCTTATATATATATGTATATAATATTATTTTAAATTTAATAATCATGCCATTAATATGGCTAAACGATCTACCATTTAAATGACCATAACTCTCGCTTTTCCAATTCGATGCCCAACCAAACTTTTGAAACATCGATTTTTGTTTTAAGATATCCAATTAAATTGAATAGAGTAATGATTACTTAAGGACAAAAATATTGTAAAACAAAAATCAAATTTCAAAAGTTATTTTGATTTTTGGAAGGAATGCAAATAAAAACTATTTATATTTGCAAATATATATTTATGGACTTTGACTACATCAAAATAAAGACGACAACAGCGTCAAGGTCTGGACTTGGACAGATCTCTAATTCGTCAAATTCTTAAAAAAATCCATCATTCTTGGAAGACTTCATTCGTAAAAGGCGTCGTGTCCGCTAAAGAATGTGTTGAGAAGAGAAAGGAATTATTAAGAGAGGATCTGAAGATGGAAGCATATATTGAATTGAAAACATGGCCTGCTTCCACCATCAATAAAAAAATCCGAACGCAGTGATTCTAACGCCGTCACGCTTGAATTAGAAGCACCTTGAAACAGTGATTCTTTTTCAATAATGTCACCTCCGTTGATTTTCCTTTCTTTTTCCAAAAAATAATAATAAAAAATAAAATTCGATCGCGCGTGTGTTGGCATATATAAGTACATGCATGGCTCTGATTCTGAATCAAATTAAACTGAGAGACTCAATTTTTCTCAAAACCCTTCACTCAGTCATCTTTTTTCTCAGATATAAGCAAAACCTATACCTCTTTGTTGATCATCAGTCATGGCATTGGCCTCAACTTTTATCAACAGCCCTTCTGTCACTCAGGTCGCTAGTAATCCCCGCCGTAAGGTAACAACGATCATTGTTTCAAACATTTATACATGATATGAAGAGCTCATGTATGTGTGTGTATATATGTGTGCATGCAATAGAGAATATATGTTTACGTTCATATAAAAAGAATACAGTATTTACATTTCTTTATATTGTGTTATAGAGTACAAGTTCTGGAAATACGTGGGAGAGCTTGGGATATATCAAGTTTAAGTCAAACCAACGACCCATCCATGTAAAAGGGTTCAGAGTAAATTGTTCAATCCAAAAGGAGAAGCTTATTGAGAGCAAACCTGCTTTGGTGGACAGTGCTATTGCAGAGTGCACTAATGCGTTTTCGACTAGTGGTATGTGATGTGTTCCTTGTGTTAATAATATATGTGTGCGTATAAGGTATTTGTTTTAGATGTTAATAGTCTTTGCTTATTTTATTTGCAGAAAACCAGACAGGTGAACCTAGCATGTCTACTTTGTTGGTGAATTACCACAATGACTTTGATCCTTATAAAGCAACCTCTACACCAATTTACCAAACTGCTACTTTCAAAATGGTGAAGTTTGATACATACATATATACATATATATATACATACATATATTTTCTGATGAGATCTTAAGTGATTGATGTACTATTTAGTATATTCGTTACATGATATTCTTCTCATATTCAACTTGTCTTGTTCTATGATATGATATTTTCATGCAGACTTCTGCTACGCAATTTGATGAATATGCCTATTCTAGGCTTACAAATCCTACCCGGGATACTTTGGAAAAGTGAGAACAATTATTCTTGATTATTTTGTCTTCATACTCTTGTTTCTTCTTTTTCATCCTCTTTAATTTGACTTGGCTTAATCTGTATTTTAGGTTGCTTGCAAAGCTTGACAATGCAGATAAAGCCTTTTGCTTTGCTAGTGGAATGACTGCTTTGACTGCTGTTTCTGAACTTGTTAATCCTGGTGCATTTTCTTACCATAATTTGTTTGGCTTTTGAAATGCCGAAAATTTTATTTTCATTATAAAGATATATTAGGGACTACCTATGAATATATTTTCCCATAGTTTTCATCAAAGATATATATATACTGAAATGGTTGCTTCTTACTGTCATTTACTTTTGTAGGTGATGAAATAATTGCCTTAGAGGATATATATGGTGGTTCATATCGATTCTTGAATGAACTAATTGCAAGAAAGGGAGGAGTCAAAGTGAAGTAAGTTTGATATTCTCAATGTTTGGACAATATAATAATTTTCTATGGATTAATCGATTATGAAAACAAATTATTGTTGGATTCATTCCATGAAGATGATGTGGTTGTAATTTTGCATGCACAGAAAAGTAGATACAACTGATATCAAGAATGTGAAAGCAGCTATGGGAACTAATACTAAGTTGATCTGGCTAGAGAATCCTAGTAATCCCCAGTTAAAAATATCTGATATTCGAGTAAGTAATTTTATTATTATTTTTTTTTTTTGGTTTCTTGCACGAGTAAAAACTAAAGGACCATTCTTAAATAATTCTGGCATATACCCAACCTCAAATGTTAATATGTATGATATGTGTTTGCAGTATTGAATTATTTTAAATTTTAGGAAACTAACTTTTAAAATTATTTTATTTATGTCCAGAGAATATCAGAGATTGCTCATGCACATGGTGCTATTGTTTTGGTGGATAATAGTTCAATGTCTCCAGTGTTAAGTCAGCCATTAGACCTCGGAGCAGGTATTCAATCACCCTTGCAAAGATAATGAAGTATTATTAACTTTAATTTAACGACTTGATAACATACATGAATGCTTGTCAATACTCTTATTCATGCTCTCTTTTCAATACTTTTGTGCGAGAATAGAAGGAATTTTAAAAGGAAGCTAAGAATAAAGTAGAAAGAATATTTTATACTGTGACAATTGATGTTTTCCTTTTTCCAGATATTGTTATGCATTCAAATACCAAATTTGTTGCTGGAAATAGTAGTGTCCTGGCGGGCAGCCTTGCTACAAGAGATGAAGGGTGAGGCTCTTATTCTTTAATTTTGTGTCTCAAGCATATAGGTTTAAGAAGTTCATGTGTTAGGTCTTTTATATGTAGTGAATTGTTTCCTATTGCAACTTTTTTTTTTCCATCTGCAATCTTTGTTTTGTTCTTTTTTGTTCATTTAAAAGTGTGAATCTATGTGCTTACCTCAACCTTTTTCTTTTTATTTGATCATAGGTTGGCAAAACGTCTGGAGTCTTATAAAAATACAACGGGTGTTGCCTTATCTCCATTCGCCTCCTGGCTTTGTTTGGAAGGAATCAAAACAATGGCTCTACGGGTTAAGGAGAAACAGGTGACTCACCGAAAATTCTAAAATGACATTGACGTTTATATGGAGTAATAAGTTGTGAAAATATAACTGTAATATCTCTACATCTAAGCTTCCAATTTAACGTTTCTATGATAATGTCATTATTTAGTTCTATGAGAAATAATAATACTAAGTTGGAGTCATTTTATTATATTCTTCAGAGTAATGCACAAATAGTTGCTGAGTTTCTCGCCTCCCATCCTCGAGTAAAGAAAATAAACTTTCCTGGTCTTTCTAGTCATCCTGGTTATGACTTGCACAACTCCCAGGTATTATTTAAGGCTAAAATTTGATATCATTTTCTAATTATGCATGCTTGAATCTTTTTTCCTTAACGAAGTTACTATTTCACAGGCGAAGGGCCCAGGTTCCGTACTTAGCTTTACAACAGGTTCATTACCACTCTCAAAGTATATTGTTGAAAGTACCAAATACTTTGGCATGTCTGTCAGTTTTGGTAAGCATTATGTATGAGTATTGAACTTATTCTTTCTAATACATGACTACACAATATTGACCCTTTTGAATTTTGTTGGTATCGTCAGGGAGTGTAGGCTCGTCGATCTGTTTGCCTTGGTATACATCCCATAACAATATTCCTGAAGGAGAGCGTATACGTATGGGTTTAACTAAAGATCTTGTACGTATTTCTGTGGGGATTGAAGATGTTAGTGATCTTATTGCTGATCTAGACAAGGCACTCTCATCTGGATCACTTTGATTTTGTAATGTTAGATGGTTTTTGCTTACAAATAATTTGATGTTGTCATTCTTTCATCCTGTCATCATTTCTTTATTGGTTTTGTATAACATTTGGATGTAATTATTTGGAATAATAGGCCTATTAAAGCAAGGCATTTTATTATCAGTCGTTGGTGCTTTAACCTTCCTCCATATCTTATTGCTTAATTTTTAGTTTGTGTACTATGATTAAATAGAATTGGCCGTACTTTTTAAACTGTATTATCAATAATCTTAAAAAATTATAACTATAAAATTTTGTGAGCTTGATATAATATTATGGAGAGTAAAATACTACTCCTAAAACCTTCTATTTTTGTCTTATTCATAGAGGTCTGCCCTGTGTTTTTAAAGCATACATTTTATTTCAAACTATCAACATTTAACACCTTCAAACCATATTAGTGTAGCTTGTTTACTATTTACAATCACATATCAACTTCCAGATTTAACTTTGACATTATACTCATTAATGATCTGTTTAACTTTTTCACTAGATTTAGAAAAATTTGTTAATACAACTTTTAGCTCTTGACGTTCACCCGATTTTGGTTTTATCTTTAAACTGTAAAATCGGTAGTTTTAGTCCTTAAACTTTAAGTCAATTTTGGTATTGGTTGTTGAACTTTAGATAGGTGGTTTTGATCAATAATCAACTTCCTTCTTTCCCTAAAAAATCCAAATTCGAGACTGTTTGCCCTTGTGAATCGTCAAGTACGTAAATGTACATGTTTCTTTTCCATGAACATCACATTCTTTTATACTCTCTTTCTAACATCCTCAAATTTAATTTCGAGGTTTATAATCATTTAAGTTTGATTAATAAAGAATTATAGGCAATAGGTGATCTGATTTGATTAATTTTAGGTTTGGGTTTTTCAAATTAGTTACATAGATTATTAAACTACTACCACTACTGCCATTACCAATACCACTACTTACTACTACGACTACCATTACTACTATTACCACTATTACGACTACGACTACCACCATTACCACTACTTACTACTACAACTACCACAACTACCACCACTACCACAACTACTACGACTACCACCACTGCCAGCATCACCACCACCACCACCACCACCAAACGAACAAAACTAAAAGAGAGTATAGAACTTAAACAAATAAAAGAAAAGGGTCCATTACTTTTTTGAGGAGGAGGAGGAGGATGAGAGAATAGAAATTAAACAGATAAAAGAAAAGGGCCCATTACTTTTTTGAAAAATAGAAGAAGAAGAAGAAGAAGAAGAAGATTGAGTGGTTGCCTCATTTCTGGCTACATACTATATATATACATAAGCGAAAATCAAAACCAAGTCCCTCATAAGGGCTGGGAATTAATCACAACCAGATCCTAAACAATTATCAAATTACATTAAAGTCCTAAGGGACTTGATTATATTAAATGTGTTAGAATAATGAGTTTTGATGATAACGAAACATAACTTAGGCATAAAGAAATGTTAGACTACGAACTGAAATGAACTTAGAAACAATTTGATAGAAATACTAAGTTATTGCCCATTCGATCAAGATCAGATATTGAGTTAGAAGTCTAAGGCAATGATCGATCAGGATAAGATTAGAATGAGTTTAAATTATAAGTTGGCCGCCTAATCGATCAGGCCACCCTTGTGATCAATTAAAGAAGTGAAAATCAAACTAAGTAATCTCAGTGTGATCGACTATACAAATTGAAATAAACTTAGTATGATCGAACAAATGGGTATGATCGATCAGGACACCCTGTGATCGATCATGAAGTCTAAGTGTGTGTTTGGATACCACGTTGGGAGGGCCCAACATGGATTCAAACTTTAAAATGACTTATGAAAAAAAAAATTATGTTTGGCCTCACTTATTTTGAAAATGACTTCTGCAACGTGAAAAGTCAGAAGTAAAAAAAAGTGGCTTTTGACTTCTGACTTCTGACTTCTAGTGGGTCCCACGTCTTTTGTTATGTATTATTTAATAAAGTGGGTAGGAAAATTAGACTGTTAGACCCCTAAAATTCTCAAATAAGATAATTTCTTTTAATCTAAAATTTTCTTTTTATCTCCAAAAATTTACCATAACAATTTCTAACTACTTTCTCCCACAATATACTCCTTTGAGCTAAAAATATTATTTTTTAAAATTATTTTCCTCAAAATAAGGGAGAAACTAAGCCTTTAATAAGAATATATGCATATTATATATGTATTATTTAATGACAATAATGTCTTTTTTAGTAATTTTTCATCTAAACGTGCTTTTCAAAATAATCATCCAAACATGTTTCTAAAAGTCGGATTGAAAAAAGTCACTTCTATCATCACAAATCCAAACATAAATCACATTACACAAATGACTTTTATCCAATCTTACTTCTAAAAAAGTCATTCTGAAAAAAAGTCACTTCTTAGAAGCTCAATCCAAACACACCCTTAAATTGTAATTCAAGCCTAATCTCAGCCTATTCGACCAGAGATGCCTAATTGATCAAAGAGTAGTGAGTGATGTCCTGTAATCGATCATGGAAGTATGAAATTAACTCAAAAGTAATCTAAGCATAATCGATCATAGAAGCCTAATTGATCAGGGTCCCTTGTGATTGATCGGTGATGTGTTTATCTAATCTCATATTCAAGTGATGCAGGTCATGATCGAAGCCTAATCTAAGTGTGATCGATCAGACAACTGAGGCAGTGATCTAATGGAGTATTGTAATCGATCTAGTGATGGATTTGAATGGTTAAGCCTTTTATGTGTAGAATGTGTCAGGCCTATTTTGGGAAGTTTACATTACACTCATAGACTCAGAAATTAAGCTGTTTGAAACAACAATTACTTTCTGCAATTAATGAAGAGAGAAGAACAGAAGCAAACTAAGTACAGAGGAGTTAATGCTACACATAACATATTCATCTCAACACTCCATCAGATTAACCATCTCTCATCAAGGATCAAGCAACAGCTATAAACGGTCACCAACGGGCAAAAACCAAAAACACATATAAAAGCATTAATTGGTGAAGGTTATTAATTGCTTACATTGAATACACCTTAGAGTTATACTTACTTCATTCAATAGTAACCTACTCTCATATATAATCATTCATTATCATTGTACTTCAGTGTGTATCAAAATCAGTTCATTTGAGTGAACAAGTCTTGTAATCACATTTCAAGTGAGGTTTACTCTTAAGATAGTGGGATCTTAAGAGTAGGTTGTAATCTTACAAGTTGTAAGGGGTAATGATTGTAAGAGAGAGATCTTACTGAGAGATCACTTGTAAAGGCAATCAAGAGCCTGTTTAATCTTGAAGTTTATTGGAACCCAACTGATGTTGGAGAACTGGACATCCAAGAGTTGGGCTGAACTAGTAAAGTCTTGTGTTCCAGCATTTAAATTTTTAAGGCACAATTCACCCCCCTCTTGTGCGCTCCTGCTACTTTCAAAATGGCTTTTCCTTGATACACAATAGTTGTCAATAACAGCTCCTTGAGTTGTCAATGCAGCTCTTTAAATACTTAGTTATCATTGAGAACTCAAGGAGCTACTCTTGACAACTATTGAGTTGTCAATGACAAGCCATTTAGTATCATCAGGATCCATTGGGACTTCAATATAATTTGATTATTGTTTGAGACTTGGTTACGATTAATTTCCTTATGAGGGACTTGGTTGTGATTTTCTCTACACATAGTGGTGAGTATTCCCGCCTGTCACGCGGGTGACCTGGGTTCGATCCCCGGCAACGGCGCCAAAAACTTGTTCGCCCTGCGCCGCAAGTGCACGGGTCGCGCCAAGTAATAAAGTGATGAGAAAAGTATCGTTCCCACGAGGATTTGTCCAAAACTCGGTCAAACAATGATTATCACACTCTCGCCCACTTTGAGTGACACAAATGTTGAGATTGAAAATTAACTAAGAAAATAAAATGAAAATAAAACTATAAACAAATGATTCTCCAATTTCAAGGATAAAACGGGTCCTAAGATTATCTATCCCCCTTGTACTTCTTAAAACTCAATTAACCTCCCCTCAAAGAAGCTCTCAACGACACCACATGCTAATCTAGGGTTCATAGAGTACTTGTAAACGCTCTCTCGAGTCAGGAACAAGTGTTTAGTCTTATTAAGTTGCACAATCTCTTGCTACAAGTTAATAAAACCCAATTTTGATGCTCCAACCCTAGTGTGACTATGCAAGGCTAGTAAGTATATCTCTATCTTACCAGCAAAACCATCCATCCATGTAAACTTCAGGTTCTTGCACAATTTTACCCCAGTTCTACACTCAACCTAGCTCTCTTGAGTCATAAATCAAGTGAACCCAACATCTAAATGGTGATCAAGCACTTAGAAGCATTAAGAGCAGAGTAAAATAAACACATAGATATCATTAATCACAAATTAAGAGGAGGAATCAAGAATCAATCCATACAAGGGTTCAAAATAATCCTAGAATACAAGTATTTAGCTACTCATGTTCTACAACTCCAAGGGAGAATATATATACAACATTACAAACAGAACAAGAGAAGAGAATGAAGATGGAAGAGATAAACCAAGAGAGGAAGCCCAAATCTCTCTGAAGCTCCAAGCCCAAGCCAAATCCCCACCAAGCTCCAAGCCCTAGCAGAGCAAAACACTCCCAAAATATGCCCAGAGGTCGAAGAATGAGGGCTCACTACGAAGCCCTAGCTTTTATATCAGTTAAAACGCGCCACTGTTCTGTCCAAAACACGCAGAAACACACAGTTCACCGTGGGTTTCGCCGCGACGAGCCCACGGCGAAGTCCCAAAAATTACAGAACTTATTCTTGCTCGCCGCGGCGAGATGACGGCGAGGTCACCAAAAATGGGCAGAGGCAGCTGATGTTCGCCGTGACTTCGCCACGGCGAAGTCTTGTCTATTCTGGTGCTTTGCTCTATTTTCCTTATTCCTTGGGCTGATCTTTGGCTTCTTCTTATTTTTGTTCAATTGGGAGCTTGGTGAAGGGCTAAAATCTCTTGTTTATTGCATCAAATTATTCCTACAAAAATTACATAAAACAACATAAGAAATTAACTACAAAAATAATCAAAATCTTCATAAATATACAATAATGTGCAACCGAAAATCAAATGAGCATTTTTCCCTCTTGAGTATCCAAAATGTATAAATAATAGACAAAAACACAAGACAAATATACTCAAATAATCATGAATTTCTAGGAGTTATCAATAACCCACACACACCCCATGCTGGGATAAAATAGGGAAAATTAGTGTGAGAGACTGATAACTTCTGGGAATTCATGTGATGTTAGCACATTTTCCTTGAGTTTTATTCAATCATTGATAAATTTTGGATACTCAAGATAGGAAAATGTTCATTTGACTTTTGGTTGCACATCATTGTATATTTATGTAGATTTTGATTATCTTTGTAGTTAATTTCTTATGTTGTTTTATGTAATTTTTGTAGGAATAATTTGATGCAATAAACAAGAGATTTTAGCCCTCCACCAAGCTCCCAATTGAACAAAAATAAGAAGAAGTCAGAGTAGCCCAAGGAATAAAGAAAGCAAAGACAAGAAAACAGAGCAAAGTACCAGAATAAATGAGACTTCGCCGTGGCCTCGCTGCGGCGAAGTCACGGCGAATAGCATGCATCTTTGCCCTATTTTTGGTTGGCTCGCCGTGAGCTCGCCGCGGCGAGCTACAACTATTTCTGGAATTTTTGGTAGTTCGCCGTCACCTCGCCGCGGCGAGGTGACGGCGAGCGAACGCTGATACTGCGCGTTTTGACAGAAAGACGGGCTGAAGTGAAATAAAAGCTAGGGCTTCGAGCTTATTCGTCATTCTTCGACTTTTAGGACATTTTGGGAGTGTTTTGCTCTGCTAGGGCATGGATTTTGGAGGGGATTGAGCTTGGGCTTGGAGCTTTGAAGCGATTTGGGCTTCCTCTCTTGGTTTATCTCTTCCATCTTCATTCTCTTCTCTTATTCTGTTTTGTAATGTTGTATATTTATGCTCCCATGGAGTTGTAGAACATGAGTAGCTAAATACTTTGATTCTAGGATTATTTTGAACCCTTGTATGTATTGATTCTTGATTCCTCCTCTTATGTTGTGATTAATGATATCTATGTGCTTATTTTACTCTGTTCTTAATGCTCTAAGTGCTTGATCACCATTTAGATGTTGGGTTCACTTGATTTATGACTCGAGAGAGCTAGGTTGAGTGTAGAACTTGGGTAAAATAGTACAAGAACCTGAAGTTTGCATGGACGGATGGTTTTGTTGGTAAGATAGAGATATACTTGCTAGCCTTGCATAGTCACATTAGGGTTGGAGCATGAGAATTGGGTCTTATTAACTTGTAGCAAGAGATTGTGCACTTAATAAGACTAAACACTTGTTCTTGACTTGAGAGAGCGTTTACAAGTACTCTATGAACCCTATATTAGCACATGGTTTTGTTGAGAGCTTCTTTGAGGGGAGGTTAATCGAGTTTTAAGAAGTACAAGGGGGATAGATAATCTTAGGACCCATTTTATCCTTGAAGTTGGAGAATCACTTGTTTATAGTTTTATTTTCATTTATCATAGGTTTATTTTCTTAGTTAATTTTCAATCTCAACATTTGTGTCACTCAAATTGGGCGAGAGTGTAACAATCATTGTTTGACCGGGTTTTGGACAAATCCTCGTGGGAACGATACTTTACTCACTACTTTATTACTTGGCGCGACCCGTGCACTTGCGGCGCAGGGCAAATAGAGACCAAGGAAAAAAATTAATTACTCCTAAGGAACTTTTCAAAAATAATTATTTAGAAGGACAATATATATATGTATATTTTAAATTACCAAATTAACCTCCCTATATCTTCTCTCTATATCTCAATTATTTCTTCTTCTATCCAATTGGCTCTCTCCCCCTCCCTTTAAACTGAAATTTAATCAGTGAATTAAAAAATTACTCCCTCCGTTCCTAAATATAAGACCAATTTACCTACTTTGATTAGATTAAGGATGTTAGTTAAGTTAAAATTATATGTGTTGGAATTTTGGGCCTAGATCCGCCCTTGATGGGCTGGATTAATTAATTAGGAACTATGAGTATTTTCCCAATTGATTTATTTATTAAGTGTTTAATTAATATGATTGGCCGAATGAGAAAGTTGTGAATTGCTGACTCAGTAATTCCCAACCGATTTATTAATTAAGTGTTTAATTAATATGATTGGTCGAATGGGCAAGGTGTGGATTACTGACTCAGCCATGAGTAATTAATTGATTAATTAATTATTCAATTATCTGATTGGTCAGATAAGAGAGGCGAGGATTGCTGACTAAGCCATGAGTAGTGGTAGTGGATATTTTGTATTCCTAAAATATCCCCAGCCCTCTTCTATAAATAGAAGGCCTCCCCTCCAGTTCAAAACACACCAGTCATTGACTTTTCCGACTCTCTCATTCTCTCTATATTCTTTCTTGTGTAGTGCTCTGCTGTGCCACATGTTTGGACTCTGGTTTTCCAGTAGTTCGAATTTTTGCGTGGGTTCTTCAAGAACCAAATCATGGAGCTCCAAAGGTTTGACCCGGATCTGAACGTAGATCCGTTTGATATGTTGTCTCATCTCCCTTATTTATAAATTTTTTTCCCTTCATTGGCATCAGAGCCTATGTTGATCCTGAGGCTGTGTATATATGCTTTATGAGTATGCATAAATATTTTCCGCTGCGCATTATTAATTAAGTTAAATATTGCATAAATATTAATATGCCCAGATCGATAACTACTTTTTTCCAGATCATTATGTTTCAGTATATTGCTTATATAGTATCTGGATATTACCTTTGTACAGAAATTTGCTTTCTTTGTTTTAAATTATGTTTTTGCCAAGATTTAAAGTTTCCTTGTGTTTTGAAATAATCTGTGTGAGTAGAAAGCATTAGAGGATCTTAATCTGGACAAAAGGCATAAAACTTAAAAGCAAATGCATCTAAAGCCGATAGGTAGTGCGGACACAATGTCGGAATTCGAAGAAAATGGGGTCTCTAAAATCTGACATTCTGGGACAAACCGAGGCATTGGTCATGTAGAGCTCTGCAAGACGATTCCAACGACGCCAAGAACGCGTCAAACTGAGTTCGTATGAGGGAGAACGGAAGGACGAAAGTTTCAGATCCGTTTTTTCAGTTGCCGTCAAGCTCGAATTTGGGTCTTCGAAAATGAGGTTTTTCGATCAACCCAGAGGCATGATCATGTAGAGCTCATCGATACGATTCTAACGACGCAAAGAACGCTTCAAACGGAGTCCGTATGAGGGAGAACGGAATGCCGGAAGTTTCGGATAGCTTAGCCGCCGCCACCGAAAAACGCGTGATTTGGAATTCAGAATCGACAGTTTCTGATGTGTCCAATGGTATGGATGCGTAGATCTTGTTGCAAGGATTCCAACGACTCCAAGAACGCGAAAATCGGAGCTAAAACGAGAGAGATATGGCCTCTCAAAGTTGGCGGGTCGGCAACCCACCGAAGCTCCAACCGGGTCAAAAACGACCCGGATGGAGGTTGAAGAAGATGCCACGTCATCAGATGACGTGGCGGTCCAGGTGTGGGGGCTGACTGGTCAATGGTCAAAGGGTTGACTGTTGACCGATAAAAAAATAAAAAAAAGTTAAAAATATTTTTTTTTCCTTCTATATTTTTGCTTAAATATTATATTATGTGAATATAATATTTTTTTTTCAATGTCATGTACTTGTTTGCTTGGGATACCATGGAACATACATAAAAGTTTTTTTTGTAATAAAGGATAATGAGGTGAACCCTAAACTCCTACTTGCAGCAACTAAAACTTATTGAGGTGATTTGAGGCTAAAGTGGTGGCTTATGAGTCAACTTCTTGGCAATCACTGTGACAAGTGATGTGACCAATATGAGATACTCGTATCATCTCATCTATCGGGAGGTAAGCTGCATCCTAGTTCCAAATGAGTGGACACTAACATGGTAATAAAATTGCCACAAAAGCTTTTAAGCACATGAGAAAGTGGTTGGTGGGTTCAGTTGGCTAAGGCCATTGAGAGGGTCTAAGCCCAAAGACATGAAACAAATAAAATAAAGTATAATTTGACATGAAAATATTCTTTATTTAATTGAGTATTGTGTTGAATTATTTCTCTATAATTGAATACTCTGTGAACATTCATGCAGTTACTTGTTTAATAATTATGAATTATTATTTTAAGTAATAACTGCTTTATTTGAGTGGGAGCTCCTGAAATGTGAAATCCGGAGGCCCTAAAAGGGGACATGTTCAAGTAAGATTATGGTTAAAAAGGTGATAACCTAACTAGCATGAGTGGGATGGGAGCCAACCTAGTTGTCTCCTGAACACGAAACTAGTGAATTTATCATCCAATTAACTTTTGTCTACCTTGAACAAATATGAATAGTATATCTGATGAAATGCATAATCGTCTATGTGATCGAGTTATGATAAACAAGTCCATCTTCACCGAGCTTATGAGATAAGCTCAGTATGGATGACTACGGAATCGAATTTTGTAAGATCTTTTACATCCTTAAGGGATAAAGCGTTGTGTATGTCCTACCAACTAACCTTCAACATTTAGATGTTGAAATCCTCGAAGGTAACAAAGAAGCCAATGCTGGTTGAATGAAGAAAGAACAATGTAGCTCGAATCGTCATGCTATGTGCCATGATTGTTGACAAAAGTGTCAGTTCGAGTTGTGTGATACATCTTAGGCTATGAGGATAGCCTTGAGAAACAAAAAACACTAACATGGTAATAAAATTGCCACAAATATGAAGGCACTCATGCAATTAAGCTGAATGAACTCTGTCATGTTTGGAAACTCAAGTACTAAGACCTAATGCAGGAATTAGGCAACACTTAAAAGTGATGTCGAACAAGACTAGGGAACTAAGGTAGGCAAACAATGTTCTTTCTAGTCGGCAGCAAGTGCATGTTACATCAAGGACTCTCTCATTGAGTGGGAGCACATGAAAGCAAGCTGAACTCACAAGGAGTACATTTGTAACCTTTGGTAATGTGGTTCGCCACATTAAGCTTGAGAGTTAAAAGCTTAAGGATACGAGATCCATTAGCTTAACATGCTTAACTAAAGAGTCAAAGGATTTGTTCCTAAAACCTATGTCTAATAAGGTGAAAAACATTAAAGAAAAACTAGACCTAATGAAGGTCGTTTTGAGAAATGTCATTATCAAATGAGCGGCTTTAAAGTTCTTTCACATATGCATCAAGCACAATTTTTATGGCTGTAATATATCCTTTGTGGATGATAGACTTAGGTACAATAAAACCATGTGAGAGGTCACATGACATCATTGATTTTATCGGTTGCCATCTAGAAGCATATGGCTTCAAGAAGGAAGCAGCACAAGAGTACAAATCAAGGGGATTGGAGCATACACGTTAACTCTGTATAGCAAACCACTTACCAAAAGATATACTATATGCTCTTAACAACCGATAAAACATTGTGTCAATCAACCCTTCAGTTAAGCATCAATGGGACAAAATCTCTTAAATCTAATATTGCCTATAATGGTTCCTTTATCTTGGAGATAATGACTTCTCTTTGCCATATACACAAATTGATCAAGAGAAATGATCAAAAATGAGCAAATGAGTTTTTTCCAAGTGATAATCTCAAAAGGAAAATGTTTCTAAGTGAGCACAATCATATGACAAGATAAAAGGTAACCTTTAGGTAATAATGACAAATATCCTTTGCAGTTGGTAAACTATGAATTTGTGAACCAAATGAGCAAGAGGGCAAAAGACAAAGCTAGGTATTGTCTTTATCTTTGATTTCGTGTGTGATGACCATATCTGTGAAATCTCATACTAATCAAAGGCTCTAAAATAAGTCAGACAACGCCTTTAACTAGTTGAGAATCAGTCATAGTCAAGGTCTTGAAATCTAACGAACGCTAAAAAATACCTGTATGATCAGTTCGAAGCATTGTGTAAATAAGAAAAGGAATTGTTAAAAGACTAACAATGCCTAATACTCTCAATGGAGTTGTAAAAAGTGAGAGACAGCACTCTCCTTAACATGGTTAAGTACAAGTGAAACTACCAACCTTGTGTTGGAAGATGAGTTCACATTAATTGTCTTCATAGTTAACCAAATGCCCTCCAAGAAAGTCATAACAACACCTTATGAGTAATAGATAAAGTACAGATTGGACTTAAATGTCCAATGACTATGAGGGTCAATAGCTTTATCTGTAACTCTTCCTTTAAGTAAGGAATATTAGGGTTAATGTATAAAGGGTACATCTTTGTGAGATATCCTGAGAAGCCCGTCTTCGTTAAGTGAAAATGATGACGGCCCAGTGACTGAGAAAGAATCAAAGGACACAACTTTCATAGAACTGAACTTCCTAGCAGTATGAGCATTGACCACACTGAATCTCTTTGCGAGAATGACAGTAATGAGGAATAAGCATGTATTCCCAACACACTGATCCGAGTGGGAGGGATGAGCCATTTTCACAACAGAAGACATGACAAACAACAGGTAATAGGCATTCACAAGTCGATACCAGAAGAAGACCTCATCCACCCCAACACAGGAAGAGAATCCTGTGAAATCCATCACGGAGAAGTGTAAGGGCTAACACCCCTGATGAGCCAGATGCTCTAGTCATTGTTTAAAAGAAAACAATGGTGATCCTAAAAAGTATAAGAGACATAAATAGGATATGCGAAGAAAACGGCAAAAGGCCAAGCAAGAGGATATGGATTCCTTTAAAAATTGTTGCTAGTGGCAAATGGTTAATCTCCCACCTAGCTGAAAGGCAATTGGAGACAAGTAGGATTCCCAAATACATTGGTGAACCGATCAATTGAAAAACCTAAAGTACACTTGGTGGTTAAGGGGTATACAACAAGCGGCGTTGTATGTTTTAACTCCTAAAAGCTAATTTCGGCCATGATGACAAGCTTAGGCTTGTACTTACATCAATCGGGTGTAATGAACGTTTTCCAGTTGGGAGACTAGATGAGTAATTCAACCTGAAGCAACTTGTGGGCGATAGAGAATTAATCATCTAGGCAGTAGTGTATGAAGTTTCATAAAGTGATAACTTTGTCAACTTTGAAATGATCAAAGAAGACCACTGTGTGCACGTTTAAGGATCTTGGGATGATTTGTGATATTATCCCATGTCTATAACACATCATTAGCCTAAATAAGTGTTAAGGAAGTTAAAATACTTAGGGATTAGTTACCCTTGAGAGAACATGGGTAAGACAAAATATATCTTGAGAGACAAGATGAATAAGGATTGAACAAGGAGAATGATGTGTTTGTCACAGAGGACACACACAAGTATACTCTTTGTGCATCTTAATATGAATGTCTATCCCAAACATGCCCTCTTAACCAAAGTATGTGATCTATGTGAGAGCATGCACCCTACAAGGAATCTAATATAGAATATGAGAGAGTCCCATACTCAAGCACACTTGGTAGATTGTTGTATACATCATAATGTACAAGACCAAATACATGGTATGTGGTCGGACTTGTAAATCTTTTCGGTTCATCCTAGTTACAAGGTACTAGGATGCTGTAAAAGGGATGATAAGATACCTTAGAGGAACCATGGAGTTTAAGTCATGTCATAAAACAATGACTTACACTAAAGAGGCTACTCTAACATAATTTAGGTTGGAGGCCTAAGCTAGCAGCATTCAGCTTAAAAGGAAAAGTGTTCTTGCTGATTGATAAAGCTAGGATGTAAGAAATAGACAAGTGTGTCTTTATCTTCCATGGAATCAAAACACAAAGTGTTCAACAACTACTCAAGAAGTTGAGTGGCTTGAAATTCCTAAAGCGATTAGGAATGAATGGTGAAGGACCAGGGTATGTCACAATAGCAAGTGGCAACAACCTATGGTAAAGACCCTCCCTAATACAGCAAGACCAAATACGTAGACAAATGATATATCTTTGTGAGAAACATGGTTGCTAAGGAGCAAGCAACAGTTCAACACCTTTCTATTTACAAAAATGTTGACAGACCCCCCTTATAATGCCCACAGCCAAAGATTCGTTTTAGAGACGAGCTAAGACTTGGGCATGTGGATAATATAAGGTATTGAACTTCTTTTATATGAGAGTAAAAGAAATGCATTCCAATTATGTATGTATAGATACATACAAATATGTGTGATATACAATGACTAGTGTGTCGTACAGGTTAAGGTTAACCTACTCACACGGGTAACTGCCTTTTATGCTCACAAGGACATATAAGGTATGACATAAAGTGATCACCTTGAGATGCTCAAGAAGATTCGCTACATAAATGTCATCTCAAAAGAGTTTGAGATAAGATCTATACGTGAAATAGATTGAATCATGGATGTGAGATCCATGAAACCTGTAGCTAGACATAAAACTCTTTTATAAAGACGTCATGATGAATTTTGAGTTAAAGAGTTTTGGTTCAGGTACTGTGCATACTTGGAACTTAAGTCTGTATGGTGTTAATAGATTAAAAATCGACACACGCTCTTACAAGCTAAGATGAACACCGTAACATGCAATTCATACTGCATGTGCTTATCAATAATTAAATCCGTAAAAGGGGACGTAGATGGAAAATCCCTGTTCCATTACGATGTGAGTCCCAGAAAGGAGATAAACCTTTCGTGATGCCCTTATGACTTTGACAACATCATTAAGGACTGGCTTGGCGACAGCTACTTTAGTTTGCACCTTATGGTCATGAATGATTCGACCTAATAGGTCAAATACTGGGAAAGCGACCTGGCCAGCCCTGACTGATGTCTAGTGGGAAGGAAGACTTACCCTGAAGTACACATCTGTGCTAGTGTCTGTGATCGATCCCTTACTTGTTAGCTGGGTAACTTGTAAGTGTGGATACTAAACACAAAAGAAGGCAATCTGAGTTAATCTAGAATTAACTCGTGAGGGATTATATATGCCATGTGTAATGTGCATGGGTAAATCTGGGGCATTTGAGGCAATTGCATATTACTTGCAGGTACAACTAGGGTATCCATGTGTGCTGATCATGTATAAAGGACTTCTAGTACACGAGAACCCGAATCGAGGATGTCGTGCCCATGCGGACACGGCAGACACCAAGTATGAAGCAAGAAAGATGTGATACCCACAAGATGGTCAGTCCATCAAGTGCGAGTGGGAGATGTTGGAATTTTGGGCCTAGATCCGCCCTTGATGGGCTGGATTAATTAATTAGGAAATATGAGTATTTTCCCAATTGATTTATTTATTAAGTGTTTAATTAATATGATTGGCTGAATGAGAAAGTTGTGGATTGCTGACTCAGTAATTCCCAACCGATTTATTAATTAAGTGTTTAATTAATATGATTGGTCGAATGGGCAAGGTGTGAATTACTGACTCAGCCATGAGTAATTAATTAATCAATTAATTATTCAATTATCTGATTGGTCAGATAAGAGAGGCGAGGATTGCTGACTAAGCCATGAGTAGTGGTAGTGGATATTTTGTATTCCTAAAATATCTCCAGCCCTCTTCTATAAATAGAAGGCCTCCCCTCCAGTTCAAAACACACCAGTCGTTGACTTTTCCGACTCTCTCATTCTCTCTATATTCTTTCTTGTGTGGTGCTCTGTTGTGCCACATGTTTGGACTCTGGTTTTCCAGTAGTTCGAATTTTTGCGTGGGTTCTTCAAGAACCAAATCATGGAGCTCCGAAGGTTTGACCCGGATCTGAACGTAGATCCGTTTGGTATGTTGTCTCATCTCCCTTATTTATAAATTTTTTTCCCTTCAATATGATATTATCAAACCACCCTAACCACCTACTTTTATTCCTACCCTCCTTTTTTTGCTTGTTTCTTATTGAGGATAATCAATAGGGATATTTTAGGAAAAAGTTGAAAAAAATACAAATATATCTTATATTTAGGAACAAACTCACATATCCAAATAAGTCTTATATTTAGGAGCTAAGAAAGTAGTTCATTTAATTATATCTGTTATAGGGATATTCAAAATTAAAATGTATGTATTCGGTTTACCTAACAAATTTTAACGCAATCAATTAAAATAAAAAATTGATTAAAATTATTTATTTACATATATACACTCATGTGTGCGTGTAAATCAATAATAAAATTATTTCATAATACATATATACACTTGTAAAATTATCTGTTAGTTAATTTTTTTTAAGTGTGCAAAGTTAAATTAAAAATTATTGATAATGGCTATTGATAGAGCATATTGGCTTCAGACCTAATTTGTTTTGCCTGTATGGATTTGCATTTAATACAAAGTTGGAATAATATAGTAAATAGATTGTTGAACATAGTTAGATACAAATAATAATAAACTTAATAAAATGTATTATAGTTAACAATCGTGGATTTAGTTACTTTGGGAGTATTACAGTTAGGATGCGTTCTAGTTCACCTGTTGGTCTTCGATTTAGTTGATCCGGAATTCTCCGGCGAATTTTTGAGCTGTGATTCACGGCCACTTTTGCGATCTAGCGAATGCAATTCTGGCAGCGTGTGAGGTATACACGAATGGGCGCGTGATGGTGCGGAATACGCCAATGGTTTCAGACAAGACAAAGAAAAGGGAAGGGATTCTCATGAGGATTATGGAGAAGATGAAAAGAATTTTTTGGATGAAAAAGGCAAGTTAAGAAGAACAAATTTCTTAGAGAATCTATTGAATTATTATCTCTTAATCAACCAAATTATGTTTTTTTTTCTAGAGGTTTTTTATTTTGCCAACATTTTAGAGATTATTATTTTGTGGTTTTAATTAGGTTTCAATTTCTCTCATTTAGCTACAATTGCATTCTATGCTGATAAAAATTTAGAGAAAATACAAAAATAAAAGTCACCTAAAATATATAAATGATAAAATGATAATGTTTGGTTACATTAAATTTTTGAAATGCTTTTTTGCGAAGTTTAAAGGAAACACTTGCGTCAAGAGGGAAAGCCACGAATCCTGAAACTTAGAGTAATCGGTTTTTCAAATAACTAGATCCAAAGAGGCGTTTGTGTACAAGTAAACGGTTAGGAGGTTGATGAGAAAGAAGGTGACATAATAGGGAGAAAGAGAGGTGACCAGCTGCAGTTGTCAGTGTCACAGAAGTTTTACAGAATTCAGCAACAAATATGAGGATTATATTGGGTTACAAATTTGGTCAAAATATAAAGATTAAATAAGTAATTTTCTTTTTTTTTTTTATCAGGGATTCATAGTTTTTTTTTTTTTTTTCTTACCTTAGGGATTCATAGTATAAGAAACTGAAAAACGTGAATACACCTTCAAGAAAACGCAAATAAAGATATCATCAAAAATTCTGAACTAAAAAGTAAGAAAGAAAAAAAATCAAACAAAGGCTTCAAATATCAAACGCCCATTCATTCTCTTTGCGAAGCTGCGCTTCTTCCTTTGCAGAATAATCATTCTTGATGTTAAAAAATCTTCTAACTTCCTCGACACTTTTGTCCTTTATCATATCAGCTACAGTCTGACAAGATGAATCCAACAAGCTTTTAATATCCAAATAGTTGGCTGCTAATATTATCTCACACAGCACTTGACATTTTTGCCCCTTCAAAAACTCATCATCCCACCTCCTCAGTTCGTCATCACCCGTCTCCCCATGATCGGCATGTTTCCGACAGTATTCTATGACTTTTGCCAATGTCGCAGAATTCACAATGCTTAATGGGAACTTTTGAGAGATGTCAACGTCGTCGATCATGTTCTTTATTAGCTTTGATTGTTCTATCACGTTGATGGGTATCTCAAACTCTTCACCGTCGCTACTTATTACCGTAACAGTCTTTGCCGGCGATGATGCCATCCCTTTTCCCCCTTGAAGTTCCTAACGCTAAATATGAGTGCTCTAAAGAGTGAGAATTGTGAATCACGCACCCTAGCTACCCTATTTATAATAACAATTTGAAGGAATTTATTAGCAATTTGACATGTGGGAATGATAAATCAATATTTTTATATATTTTATTCTACCTTATTCAACATTTTGGAAATAATTTTAGGCTATCTTAGACGAATTAAGAAATATTTGAATACCATTTTAGGAAATAAGTAAATATGAATTAATAATGAGATTATTGGATATAAAATTGTCAATATTCTAATTGTCTATTTTGTGATTGTATAATTATTTCTAAATATGTAAAATCACAATCCCATTTAATTCTTGTAGGACAAGTAAAAGAAGAATAGGAAATCTTGTGGTGCAGAATTAATCTTGGAACTCAAGAATAATCTAATGGTTGAGTTTTATATCTTACCCTCCTATAAAATACTTAACTACCACTTTTGGATAGAGCTCTCGCACACACTTATTCTTGGATCCACTTTCAATACTCAGCATTTTAACAGGCAAACCAAGGATTTTCTAACTTTGTGCCATTGAAGATAGGATAAATTAAGGTGTCAAATTTCAGAGCAAACAAGATTTCAGATTGGACAAAAACGTAATTCATTGAGCATTCTCATAACATATATCTGCATTTTTTTTTAACAAAATCAACCTGTAAATCCACTCTGAGCTATCAACAATATATATATATATATAGTTATATACATACACGTGATTTGAAAGTGCAACATTCTATAAAAAATTTCTTCTACTGGAAAACAGAGAATAAAACAAACAGGGATCATCAGTGTGGAATCAATCATTAAAGAGCATTTGGAGGGAAATTGTCAAGAAGTGGACATCATATTTTTTGTTGTGTTAGTTTTGCGCCAACACGGTAGCCAGCAGAATTTTTTTTCTTGGCCTGACTGAAGCAAACTCTTCGTTCAACTTGTGACCTTATGCTGTCATGCACGCATCCTTATCAGATATTTACATAACAGCTTCAGGACTAAAATTAGAATAATTGAATCAAAGCATCACTTCACACACATTTATCTTCTAGATTTGAACCAAAGCAAGACCACTTTTCAAGTTATCTTCTACATTTGAACCAAATTTCCAAAACCGCATATGGGTTCTGGATATTTCTGTGCGAAGTCGAGAAGGGGGCTGGGTTGAAGGAAATATTGAAACAAGAGATAATGCTGACAAGTATTAAGAGTTTTTTGGGGGGAAAATAAATGAATGGTGAGGATCAATTTTAGATGGATGGTTTAGATAGATTTCCTTTAATGAAACGGTGCGGTGCGCTCGTTGAAGAGCGCTATTTGCCTATAAATAGGATAAAATAAGAAACATTTAAGATATAGATATAAAATAAATTAGGGTTAATTTGTTAATTTAAAATATTTATTTTATTTTTTGGTCCTTCTACATAATTATTTTTTAAAAGGTTCTCTGAAGTAATTAATATTTTTCTTCAGTCCCTCTCCCTAATTTTTCCTACATGTTATGACATTTACATTGGATATCATTATTCATTACTACTATCAAAGCTCTTGTAGCCTGAAGGTTTGACATGTGGTAGTCATGACTCAATATTTTTATATATTTTATCCTATCTTATTCAATATTTTGGAAATAATTTTAGACTATCATGGAATAATTAAGAAACATTTGAATAATTAGACATTTTAGGAAATAATGTAAATATGAATTAATAATGAGATTATTGGGTTTAAAATTATCAATATTCTAGTTGCCTATTTTGTGATTAATAATTATTTCCAAATAAGTAAAATCACATTCTCATTTAATTCTTGTAGGACAAGTAAAAGAAGATTAGAAGATCCTGTGGTATAGAATTAAACTTGGAACTTGAGAATAATATAATGGTTGAGTTTTAATAGGTTCAAATCTTGTACCTTAAGCTATCTCACCCTCCTATAAAATACTTAATTAACTGCCACTTTTAATTTTGATCATTTGTGATCTAACCAACTATACAAGTAAAAACATCATATCAAACATGGAATTTTTATTCTAGCATCCTAAAAATATTAACTAACACATTAAATATATGTTTTCAATGTTTTTTATTTTGAAACTTCGAAAAAAAAAATTATGATTTAATGTATGGACAATTTCTCAATATTTTATTCATTCGCAATAAAATACTTTCTATGTGGTGGTAAAAAAAAACATGCTTTTTTGGAGAGAGATATTACTCCCTTTTTTCCCTTTTCTGCTTTCATACCATCTTTTAATTATTCAATGTGAGCATTAGCTATATACACTATACAGCATGCAGGTAGTAAATTTTTAATGTTGATACAAGGCGCATATTGTGCACAGTCATTGTTATAGGTTAAAAAGGGAAAAGATTACTTTAAAGAGAACAGAGCAAAGTGAACCTATGTCAATGAGAAGAACATCAACAGTTCTGAATGTCAAAAACTACCAAACACCATAATAGTCACCCAAGGACTATGAAAACCAACTCCATTTATTCTCAAGGACTACTCATTTGCACTTCACTTTCTAAAGTGCAACCCGCACTACAGGTGAGTTAAATCTGATTAAAAATTAAAAATTCATGTCCCACGAGCATCTAAGGTGTATGTGATCTGGTGGTGATAAAAGTAATGGAAAGATCTATTAACAAGAATCTTAATAAGTTGGCAAGCATCTAAACTGTAAATAACACAGCACCATACTTTCAATAACAGTTCATACTTACATAAAAGCCAATAAGAAACTCAACTTGTGAAAGATGGACATGCCAGAGAGCATACTTTAACCAACTAGAAATTTTTGTTTAACATCTAGAAATCTCCAAGATAGCAACTTAAATTTATTTCCTTTAACATAACAACTAGAGTAACTTAATCATTTTAAAACATTCCTTCAATTTACTTATGTTTGACTCATTCCATCCCCTCTAGCCGCATTTTAACCATATAAATATATATATATATATATATATATATATATAACACTACTAATCATTTCAAGGCAACAGTCAGTAACTTGAACCAAGCTCAACCCCAACACTCATTCATCTAGACATTCCTATGCTTCCTTTAACCCTTAAGCTACTAGCTCATCATTTAGGAACCCCAAAAGCAATAATAATGATAAGTTCTCAGCTATTAAAGACAATTCAAGCAGCAGCACATCCAAATCTGAAAAATATTTTAGCTTCAAAAAATCATCACAGCAGCAGCAGCCCAGAAATATTAAAGCTTCAAACACTGTTCCATACCTCACTTTGGAACCTTAAATCATGCCTTAACATCTTGCAATAACTAATTATCATTTGCATAACCCAAAAATAAGCCTCAAGCAACAAATTCAAATCAAACCACTGATTCAATTAATCATCCCAATTACAATAATGGAACCAATTAAACAAATTTCTTAACTCCCATGTTTGGTTTATTTCAAACTTACAAAAGCTCAACTTTATCAAGCAACCATAATATATATACTCTCTTTAACATTCTAATTTCATAATTGATGCTAGGCCTTCTAAAATTAATAAGTTCCAAGTTTTTCCCTCACTCTTTTATACCTAGACCTGAAATCAATAACCATATGAACAACCTCTCACACACTCAAACAAAAATGTCCAAGCAGGTGTAGCTTCTGTGATAGCATCCTCCCCCATCCAGGTACAATTGATATTCCCATCATTTTCGTCCAATGCCTTAGCACTCGAAGACTAGAGCATCAGAGTGTTTACAGAAGCCTTGTTCTCATTGGCCTGCTGGAGAAATTGCATGCTCAATAACAAAAGGTCCCACTTCAATGAAATCAAACACTTAACCTAAAATGTTTTCTTCAGATCACTGATTATACTGAAGAAGCAGTTACCATATGGTACAAGGCTTGACACAGTAAATTCCCTGGATGGAATTCCACTACAAATTAAAAGAAAAAAAGAAAAGAAAAACATGACCTTCACATTCCCCTAGCTCATACTTATACCATGGAGGAGTAGACAAAAGTTAATAATTCTATTACCCTAAACTTTCTATAATAATAGCTTTCAAGTAACACTTATTCAAAGGTCAACCGACCCATTTATTCATTAAGCCAATTATTTATATGTATCAATTATTCTAACCCACTCACACAATGAAAAGCCATAATGAATTTAAACATAATATGCCCAGCATGCCTCGGAATCCTAAATTTCGTTCATTGGCATAATATTTTTTAAGAAACCATTTCATTATTCATAAAGTCCAAATTTCAGAGGACCAAAGATAACACACATAACCTTGAAAACCCGTAACAGAACATAGAAGATTCATGATCGAAATCATAATAATCAGCAACAAATCGAACACGCAGTGCTAAAGCTCTACTCTAATCTGCCCAAACATCATTTAAACACTAATAAGTGTCGACTTATGTGAAAATATCTAAGAAATCCGTTGGTGAACAGTGACCTCGAATAGAATCACCCAGAAATCCGGTCGAACTCCTTCCCATTCCTCAAAATATTACAGAAAAATTGCTTTTCATTGCTGCCGGAGAACGGCCATCGCGAGAGAGAGAGAGAGAGAGAATTCGAGGGAGAGAAAGATGAGTGAAGATTGCGGAAGATGAAAGGAAACGAGAGAAGGTCAAAAAAAAAAAAAAAGAAAGTAAACGAGAGGAAGCGGAAATAGGTAATTGTATTTTTTAATATGGTAGATTACTATTTTGCCCCTCTCATTCACGGCACAAATGAATTTCTAGAGAGGCAATTTCGTCCTTTTATTTATTGCCAAAATTTGATTTTTCTTTTCATTCTTATTTTATTCCCTCATTCAGACTAACTCTTGGTTATTTTTAATTTGGTTCCGATTTGAAAATAATTCCTAAGAATGATTCCCTGTGCAAAAATACCATTTTTTCTTGATGATAATTTTCTTTATCATCTAATTGAATTTCTATAAAATCTTCACAGCCAAAATAATTGCCCTTAAATTTCTAAAGGAAATAATCATTAAGATCCTTTAAAATATCCTTACTTCCATAAATCTGCTTATAAAACTTTTTACTTCTCAAATAGCATATGAAGACTTTAAATGTCTCTTTATTTCTTCTTTTCCAAATTTTGGGATGTTACAATTCTCCCCCAATTAAATAAATTTTATCCTCCAAATTTGAACACTTACCTTATGATATACATTCTAGATATTTTGCTTCATATCCCAACAATATCCTTTATTACTTTGTAATACTTCCATTCTGACTTCATATTTTTTTAGTAATCTACTTATTATTCTTTATCCTTGCAAACTCAATTTCTTTACAAACTATATTGTAGCTCAACAATTTCTTCTTTACAATTCGATTCAATACTATTGAAGGCCTATACCATATATTGCTTATAATTTCCTTCTTGCCACTTCAATATTCATCCTCAATTTGAGCTTTGATCTTAATCCTGCTTTCTAGACACAATTCTCTAAACACTTCAAGTAACTTTTCACTTGTGTACCACTAAAAATTTCTATATGGGTACTCTTTTCCACTTACAGTCACACTAATTCATTTTCTTATTTCTTCTTTTCCAAATCTTAGGGTGTTAGAGTTGAGAATTTAGGAGGGCATAGAAAAGAAAGACAGGAAAACAAGTGAGTTGTGATTTTTCTTTTTAAAAAAATTTAAAATAGTTATGTCTTGCCTAAAAGATGAAAAATTAAAAGCAACTTAACTAGGCTCATAGTGGTTGCATTTTTGCCACATTTAAAAAAGCTCACAGGTATTTTTGGTTCATGAGTATTTGTTACCCTTAACTATTGCTAAAATAATCATATTAAAATATAATGTGGGACCAATTAACTCAAAAAGTAACGGCCTTTTATATTATTTAATGTGGGTGGCATTTTTGTTCTATTTTAAAAAGTTTACAAGTATTTTTGTAACTAAAAAAGTTTGTAGTGTCATATGCACTTTTGATAAAAGTATATAAATATTTTTTACCCTTAACCGATTAAATAATTCCTACTCAAATATGATATATTTTATGAAATTATATTATTTTAATCACGGACGTTTTGGCCATGCTTTGATAAGTTTGATCCACTAATCCTTGTGTAACATCCTTGAAATTAATTAAAGTTTAGTGGGATTAATTAGGAATTGATTAATGAGAAATGATGGATTATGAGAATATTTGAAGAATTTTGAAGTATTTTTTGAGGATTTTAAAGGTCTAGTTTCTCGCTTATATTAAGAACAATAATTTTGAGAAAATTATTTTTATACTCAAAAGAGGTTATTATAGGAGAAAATAAGTAAATGATATTATAGAAAAATTTTGGAAGTAAAAAGAAAATTGTTGGTTCAAAAGAAATATCTTATTTGAAGATTTTAGGGTCTAATAATGTATTTTTCTCTACCCATTTTCCTTCATTTCTCTCCCTCCCGATACCTATTTCCCTCCTGCATGTTCCCACGTGCTCTCTCTTTCTTTTTCTCCTCACTCACTCAACCATCAGTATTAAATCTCTTTCTTTCCTTCTTACACTCAAACATTATTATCACTCTTTTTCTTTTATTATTTATTTATCCTTCCTCTCTCTTTTTTTTTTATTTTCTGCGTCAGACACACACATCCCTCCCCCTTAACATATGTTATTTCTTTCTCTTTTTCATTTCCTTTTCTCTTCTTTTCACATATACTCCCTCACCGTCACCCCTGTTCTTTCTCTTCTCTTCCTCAGAACACCGGCCACTACCACCGCCACCATTACCCAGTTCTTCTTCCTTCCTCCTCCTTCTTTCACCCTCTCGTTTTCTCTCTCTTCTCTTCCTTTAGTCCAATGCCGTGGTGGATTTTAGGAGGTTGTTTTCCAGGGAGTTTAGCCGAAAAACTACAATTCCTCACCTCCTCTCATCTCCTCCAACATTGTACCTCCTTCCTCTACTTATTTTTAACCAGATTTGTGCTTAGAAAGTATATTAAAATAATTTTTCTCCAGAGTTTTTGGATCTCGCCGGCGTTGGACCGATGGTTTTTTCGGCCATCTAAGACTATATTCGGACTCCCGTTAGTATTCTTTACGCACATATGTCATTAGTTTTCTGATATGTCATATTTCAAAAATAGGCCTTATCTGAGTTGGGGTTTTTAGGATATCTAAATCTATTATATTAAAGTTTAATATTAATATTAAAGTTAGGATTTTTCTTAAGGAGCTTATAATTTATTTGGGGGTTTTCCAATTTATTTGGAATTTTCGGAATTTCTAATATTAGGGAAAATTTGGGGGATTGGGGGGATAATGAGGTCTGACTTGTTTGAAACTATATTGACGATTTTTAGGAGTTTATTTAAGATTATATTATTATATAAATTTGGCTGTTTTGGTGAAATTTTTATATTGATAAAGTTTGAAGTAGGCTAATGATTAAGGAGGAATTTTTGAAAGATGGACATTTAAGGTTGACTGGTGATTTTAGTAAATTTATGGGTATTAAACTAAGGCTGTTTGTGGGATAAATAGGATTAAATTGAGATATTATGGGAGTTGAAAAGATTTCCTTGGGTATGTAAGGATTGGAATTTAGGATCTTAGGATGGATATGGATGGAGGATGTCATTGGTTTAGTTGAGAGAGAACTAAGGAGGGATTTGGAATAAATTTCTTGAGGATGAATGTTTTTCTTTTGGTTAGGGAATTAAATTTCCTAACTTTGCATTTTTGAACACTTAATTTAAGTTAAGTGTTACTTTTTCTTTTGGTTAGTGACTTGTCTGGAGTCAGCACGGGGGAGTTGCACTATTGTGAGATAAGTGCCAGCTATCAGGTAACCTCTTCTATTTGTCTACGTGTGCGTGTGTTGTTAGTAAGGGATTTCAAATTCTCTTCCAATTGTGAAATTCCTAGATGATGTGGTATATGTATAGCGTGATTTTACTGATTATTTTAGTATTAAAATGTCAAGTGGGATTTTTATGGTGAACTTTGCATAAATTTGTGTATTGCATCATGATTTGGAAAATGAATATATACTATTTTGGAAATTGTATTATATGAGTTTTTGAACCATTGAAAAGACCAAGTGCCTAGTTTTGATTAAATTGCAATTGTGACTTATGATACATATATTGTTGTGGTAGTTAGCATCTCGAATACTTTTGCCATCACGTGATGAAGTACCCTGTTGGCTCATAGGGACTAATTACATTATTGGTGTACTAGGTATGGGTAGCCCCCATCGAGTATTACTGTTCGGTGTGTTGGGTATGGGTAGGCCCCATCGAGCATTACCCTGTTATGGTTCTGAGTATAGGTTGAAATCCCCATCGAGTTCCACATTTCCGTGGTTCTAGGTACGGGTTGAGATCCCTGTTGAGTTCCACTCTGGTCCACATAGTGGTAGGGGATAACCTAACGTTTTGTAGGGCGAATATTATGGATGATTGTGAAAATTATATTTGGAAACCATTTTTGTAAATGACAATATACATATTTTGAAAATGTTTTTGGGTATTGATGATTACATGATTATCTGGTATGTGCTCATATTTCAAACTGAATATGTATTATTTAGTTTCCCACATAGACACCTTGCTAGCACATACCACACGTAGAGAAGTAGTTAGTGGTTACATTTTGGGGCTACCCATGTTTATCTCACTTTTTGCAGGTCATAGGAGCGGAATAGATAAATACTCGGGGAAAGGAGCCCTCCTCTTCTCACTAAAACATAGTGAGCTTTTATTTTGAGTTTTATGCGAGAAGTGTTGTATATTGCCATACTTCTTTAGGCTTTCATATTTCGTTTCCGTATTCTTACATTTGGATAATTGTATGCATTATTCTTTTAGTTAGGACTGGTCTATTTCTAGCATATAGACTTGAAACCTACTGGTATTGCTTTTCTATCTGTGTTTTGGTTATGAATTGTTGGTCGGAAACTTCTTCCTACCTGCCATGGTTATTTGGGATTTCACCAGATATTTTATTATACTTGAACGAGGCAGGAGTAAGTTAAGTAATTGATCAAAAAGTTTGATGTTTTATTTAATGATTTACTCGGGTGATCAATTATATTTTTAAGGAAAGATTTACCAAAGTATCTAGATACATGGTTCATATATTTTATATCCATGTTAGGTGAATTCTTTATAACATGAATAAACTGATTTAAAAAGGTGGAATATTCCTTTTTCTAATATGGATTAGTATATGGAACGGTTGAATATCAAAATATCCATGTTAGTTATGTTGGTAAAAATTGTTTTCTACTCTTGCCCTATCGAAGATTTCTTCTTAATTGAATAAGATAAATTTTTATCTAACTATGATAGTTATTTTTGGTATTCTTAGTAATATTCTTTTCTATCATAGTTAGAAATTTAAACTTTATTTTAAAGAAATTGGTACCTTGAACTCTTTTCTAACTATTTTAGTATTTTATTTCGTAAACCCTTTTTTCTAACATAGTTAGTATTGATAAAGTCTTGTTACACTCCATCTTATGGGTAATAAAATGTATTGAATTTGGTTTTATAGTTAATAAAATTGTTTTACAAAGCAAATGTTACACCTTGTACTACTCTCGAGTCTTGACTATCACTAGTTCATTAAGCTTATGTTAATTGACTTTCATTCAAATTTTAGTTGTTAATAAACTTCACATAAAATTTCTAATTTTTTTATAAATTTGGTAAAAATATTAAACAGATCATTAATGAATATTAATTTCAAAAGTTAAATTAGGGATTTGAGGTGATGAGGGTAAGTAGTGAACAAGATTTATAATAATACGGTCCCAATTAAATAGTACTCCCTCCGTCCCACTATATAAGGTATTTTTAATCGAATTGTGGGTTCCTAAAAATTTAGTTAAAGGCAATAAATGTGTAGGAAATATACTATTTTTTCCAAATATACCCTTATTTATGAATGAGTAAGAGAGAGTGTAATTATGAAAAGAAGATGAAAGAGAATGTGTGAGAAAATTAATGCATGGGTAAAATGGGGGGGGGGGGGAACACATTTATTACTCAAACAAAATCAAATAGGACCTTATATTTTGGGACAAGGTCATTTAAAAAAATGGACCTTATATTATGGAACAGAGGGAGTATATAGTTCAAGACTCTGTAAAATAATGATTAAAGGTGTTGATAGTTTGAACAAAAATGTATGTTTTAAAATAGAGGGGAGACCTCTATAATTAGACAAAATAGAATGTAATTTAGAGAAATTTACTCTCCATAATATCATAACAAGCCAACAAAACGTTATAGTTATAATTTTCTTAAGCTTATTGATAATACAGTTTATAAATTACGGGCTATTCTATTTTAGCATAGTACACAAATTAAAAATAAAGCAAACATAGAAAGGTTGAAACACCGAAGACTGATAATTAAAATGCTCTGTTTTAATAGGTTTATTATTTTAGATCATTACAGCCAAAAGCTTATACCAATAAAGGGGTGGTTACAGGATGATAGAATGACAACATCAAATTATTTGTAACAAGAAAGCAAAGCATCTAACATTACAAAATTAAAGTGATCCAGATGAGAGTGCCTTGTCTAGATCAGCAATAAGATCACTAATATCTTCAATCCCCACAGAAATACGTACAAGATCCTTAGTTAAACCCATACGGATACGCTCTCCTTCAGGAATATTGTTATGGGATGAATACCAAGGCAAGCATATTGACGAGCCAACACTCCCTGACAATACCAACAAAATTCAAAAGGGTCAATATTGTGTGGTCATGCATTAGGGGGAAAAAAAGTTCAATACTCATACATAATGTGCTTACCAAAACTGACAGACATGCCAAAGTATTTGGTATTTTCAACAATGTACTTTGAGAATGGTAATGAACCTGTTGTAAAACTAAGTACAGAACCTGGGCCCCTCGCCTGTGAAATAGTGACTTCATTAATGAAAAAAAAAAAAGACCAAGCATGCATTAATTGGAAAACGATATCAAATTTTAGCACTTAATTAAATAATACCTGGGAGTTGTGCAAGTTATAACCAGGATGACTAGAAAGACCAGGAAAGTTTATTTTCTTTACTCGAGGATGGGAGGCGAGAAACTCAGCAACTATTTGTGCATTACTCTGCAGAATATAATATAATGGCTCCAACTTAGTATTATTATTTCTCACATATAGAACTGAATAATGACATTATCATAGAAACGTTAAACTGGAAGCTTGATTAGCTGTAGGGATATTACAGTTATCCACCACTTATTACTCCATATAAGCATCAATGTCATTTTAGAATGTTTGGTGTGTCACCTGTTTCTCCTTAACCCGTAGAGCCATTGTTTTGATTCCTTCCAAACAAAGCCATGAGGCGAATGGAGATAAGGCAATACCCGTTGTATTTTTATAAGACTCCAGACGTTTTGCCAACCTATGATCAAATAAAAAGAAAAAGGTTGAGGGAAGCACATATACTCACACTTTTAAATGAACAATAAAAGTATAAAACAAATATTGCTGATGAAAAATAAACAAGTTGCAATAGGAAACAATTCACTACATATAAAAGACTTAACACATGAACTTGTTAAACCTAAATGCTTGAGACACGCACGAAGAATAAAAGCCTCACCCTTCATCTCTTGTAGCAAGGCTGCCCGCCAGGACACTACTATTTCCGGCAATAAATTTGGTATTTGAATGCATAACAATATCTGGAAAAAGGAAAACATCAACTGTCACTGTATAGAAAATTCTTTCAACTTTATTCTTCCTTTTAAAATTCCTTCTATTCTCGCACAAAAGAATTGAAAAGAGAACATTAATAAGGGTATTCACAAGCATTCACGTATGTTATTAAGTTATTAAATTTAATAATACTTCATTATCTATCTTTGCAAGGGTGATTGAATACCTGCTCCGAGGTCTAATGGCTGACTTAACACTGGAGACATTGAACTATTATCCACCAAAACAATAGCACCGTGTGCATGAGCAATCTCTGATATTCTCTGGACATAAATAAAAAAATTTTAAAAATTAGTTTCCTAAAATTTAGAATAAATCCATACTGCAAGTACATATTATCATTTGAGGTTGAGTACATGTAAGAATTATTTAAGAATGGTCCTTTAGTTGTTACTCATGCAAGAAACAAAAAACAAAAAAAATCAATACAAGAGCTTACTCGAATATCACATATTTTTAACTGAGGGTTACTAGGACTCTCTAGCCAGATCAACTTAGTATTAGTTCCCATAGCTGCTTTCACATTCTCGATATCAGTTGTATCTACTTTTCTGCGTGCATGCAAAAATACAATGACATCATCTTCATGGAATAAATCCAACAATAATTTGTTTTCATAATCGATTAATCCACAGGAAAATTATTATATTATCCAAACATTGAGAATATCAAACTTACTTCACTTTGACTCCTCCCTTTCTTGCAATTAGTTCATTCAAGAATTTATATGAACCACCATAGATATCCTCTAAAGCAATTATTTCATCACCTACAAAAGTAAATGACAATAAGAATCAATCATTTCAATATGTTCATCTTTGATGAAAACTATGAGAAAATATGTTCCTAGGTAGTCCCTCATATGTCTTTATAATGAAAATAGAATTTTACTCATTACAAAAGCTAAACAAATGAAGGAAAGAAAATGCACCAGGATTAACAAGTTCGCAAACAGCTGTCAAAGCAGTCATTCCACTAGCAAAGCAAAAGGCTTTATCTGCATTGTCAAGCTTTGCAAGCAACCTAAAATACAAATTAATCCATGTCAAAGAGGATGAAAAAGAAGAAACAACAATATGAAGACGAAATCAAGAATAGTTGTGCTCACTTTTCCAAAGTATCTCGGGTAGGATTTGTAAGCCTAGAATAGGCATATTCATCAAATTGCGTAGCAGAAGTCTGCATAAAAAAAGTCATAGAACAAGACAAGTTGAATATGAGAAGAATATCATGTAACGAATATACTAAATAGTACACCAATCACTTAAGATCTCATCAGCATATATATATATATATATATCTCAAACTTCACCATTTTGAAAGTAGCAGTTTGGTAAATTGGTGTAGAGGTCGCTTTATAAGGATCAAAGTCATTGTGATAATTCACCAACAACGTAGACATGCTAGGTTCGCCTGTCTGGTTTTCTGCAAATAGAATGACCAAAGATTATTAACATCTAAAACAAATACCTTATATGTACACATATTATCAACACAAGAAACACATCACATACCACTAGTAGGAAACGCATTAGTGCTCTCTGCAATAGCACTGTCCACCAAAGAAGGTTTGCTCTCAAAAAGCTTCTCCTTTTGGATTGAACAATTTACTGTGAACCACTTTCCATGGACGGGTCGTTGGTTTGACTTAAACTTGATATATCCCAAGCTCTCCCACGTATTTCCAGAACTTGTACTCTACAACACAATAAAAATAAATGTAAACTCTGTATTCTTTTTATTTGTACGTTAACATTATATACTGCATGCACATAACTAGGAATAATTCAATCCTAATTTTATTAAGGTCTTGTTTATTCTATCCATAAAAGTTAGGTACAAAAATAAAACCCTCTCCCAGCATATGAAATCAAAGATCTATATATATATATATATATATATATATGTATATATGAGCTCTTCATATCATGTATAAGTGTTTGAAATAAGGGTTAAGGGTAAAAAACATACATGTGATTTTGTCAAAAGTTCATCCAGCATCAAGTGATTTTTTTTTTTTTTATCAAAAGTAACTATAAGCTTCCAAATTAGGTTCAAAAGTCATAGTTTCCGTTAAATATGTTCAAAAATACACATGTGATTTGTAACACCTCATTTTTAGGACGCATTTTCAAGCTAGATTAGCAATTGAAAACTTATTCAAACTTGTATGAGATTTAGAACATAAAAAACACAACTTTTCCAAACTTTTCTTTATTTCTGGAAAATTTTAAAAACGCAGAAAACTTTTTCAGTAACTTTGAAAAATATAACTAATTGCTCAAAAATGATTTTGACATGATTCAAGTCCCAAATTAAAGCTTTAAGATTCTTCTATCAGGATAAAAATATCAAATAGAACATGCACCAACTCATATGTTACATTTTATTGATTTTCCAAAAATGTCTTGGCTCACATACCCAAAATTATATCTCTGATTGCTTGATTTTTAATTGGATGAATATAACTCCGATTGATTTCATTTTTGGGTTTCCATAAATCCCTATATGTCTAATATTTTATATAAATATTTCATAACAAAAGAAATTCATTTATTATTTTAGGGAAAAAGAAATTCATTCACTACCTCATACATAATCTGTTTGTTCATTGATCAATGCGAGATACTAAATGAATTTCTTTTGTCCTAAATTATTGTATGTAAAATATTAGACATAAAGTTTTCTAAAAACCCAAAAACAGGCAAAGTTGTATACCTCCAAGTAAAAATCATGCAATCAGAAAAATAATTCTGGGCTTGTCAGCAAATGCATATTTGAAAAATCACTAAAATGTACCATATGTGTTAGTACATGTTCTATTTTATATTTTACCCAAAAATAAGACTTTTCAAGCTTTATTTTGGGTTGTTGGTTTGACTTAAACTTGATATATCCCAAGCTCTCCCACGTATTTCCAGAAATTTTACTCGACAACACAATAAAACCCTCCCAGCATATGAAATCAAAGATATACATATATATATATATATGAGCTCTTCATATCCCGTATAAGTGTTTGAAATAATGATCGTTGTTACCTTACGGCAGGGGTTACTAGCGACCTGAGTGACAGAACTGCTGTTGAGAAAAGTTGAGGCCAATGCCATGACTGATGATCAACAAAGAGGTATAGGTTTTGCTTATATCTGATAAAATAGATGAGTGATTGAAGGGCTTTGAGAAAAATTGATTCTTTCAGTTTAATTTGATTCAGAATCAGAGCCATGCATGTCCTTATATATGCCAACACACGCGATTGAATTGTATTTTTTATTATTATTTTTTGGAAAAAAGAAAGGAAAATCAACGGAGGTGACATTAGTGAAAAAGAATCACTGTTTCAATGCGCTTCTAATTCAAGCGTGACGGCGTTAAGATCACTACTTTCGGATTTTCTTATTGATGGTGGAAGCAGGCCATTGTTTGAATTCAATGTGCTTCCATCTTCCGATCCTCTCTCAATAATTCCTTTCTCTTCTCAACACCATCTTTAGCGGACATGACGCCTTTTACGAATGAAGTCTTCTAAGAATGATGGATTTTTTTTAAGACTTTGACGAATTAGACATCTGTCGGAGTCCAGACCATGACGCTGTCGATGTCTTGACTTTGAAGTAGTCAAAGTCCATAAATATATTTGGAAAATATGCTTTCTTTCTTTTTGCATTCCTTCCTAAAATTAAAAAAAAAAAACTTTCGAATATTGATTTTTGTTTTAGAATATTTTTGTCCTTAAGTAATCAGTACACTTTTGAATTTAATTGAATATCTTAAAACACAAATCGTTGTTTTAAAAGTTATGAAGATGGTAGGGTTATTGGCGGCGATGACTCTTCCTATTAACGTTAGGGTTATGTTATTTTTATAGTTTTTATCCATTGTTATTTGAACCTTATTTTTGCAAACATTTTATTTTGTGTTTTGTATCGCTCTTTCCCTCATTTTAGTGAAATAATTTATGTTATTTTAAAAAAAAAAATTTTAAACAATGCATATAAGAAAATTGACCCAACCATAAATACATGAAGAATGAGAATTAAAACATTTTAATATATTCATCATAAACACTCATATATATTTATATAAATATTGAACACTTAGATTATTTTTATAATTAAAAAGGTGATGCAACAATATAATATTTGTGATTTGTTCATCTGATCGAGCAACAGATTGCTCTACATTTGTGGTTCGCACTTCCCCTCCCAACACAAGCGTTTCTTCTAAGATTTGAACTCGAGACTTCAGGGGATCTAACAGGGCTTTACGCTTATTGGTTGAAGCCTTTTAATAGTTCATGTAAGTTTATTATTCACTTTTGGATTCCACTAATCAAACAATTCACTTACACTGACGTCATTCTCTTTTGCATAGATGACGTTTTTTCACTAATAAAATATCAATTACATGAGAAAAAGTCTTCTAAGAATATTGGCTTTTTAAAATTTTTACGAATCAGAGATACGCCAAGTCTGCACTTTGACGCCGTCTACGCCAATATATAATACTCCTCCCATACTTTTAATGTGAGCCGAAAATTTGAATTATTTTTATACTTTTTAATAAGAGATTATTTGGGGTTTTCTGAATATTTATTGTGTTTTTACTATTTTTCGCCTAATTAATATAATTTTGTTGTTTCTCCTCATCTTTTTTTCATGATATTTTCTTTCTTATTTTCTCTAATCACTGCACTTTATTTTTATCTCTTATTTTACCCTTATAAGCAGGGTAATGAAGCTCGGACTAGCCACTATAACAGTAGATGAAGTGGGTCATTGATTGGTCAGTGGGTTAGCTCAGAATCAATCTAGAGACACACCAGAAGTGAACAAAAATTTAAAAAATAATTTATACCTTGAATATTAATTCGATACCTTGAATCATGAACAAAATAATCATATCTTTACAATTTCTTTGACATACTAACATTATAGAATCAATCCATAATCCAATGACATCATAATCAATAGTTACTAAATATTCTCCCTTATAAAATATCAAAATAGCTAAATAATAACAAAATATTCTCGACAGTTATTTAACCACTAAACTTATATTTTTTTTTATACAAACTAAACTTATATTTTTTAACACCACAATGATCATTAAATTTGTACAATTTATATCTCAAAAACAAAATAAAATGTCTTTAAATACCAAAATGTTCAACCCAAAACCCTATCGGGTTGTTTGAGTTGAGCTCGGGGTTGCACCAAATTACCCTAGGCTGCCTCGGGTTGTTGGCATCCCGGGTGAGTGACCTGCATTCAGAACTAACCCGGCCAGGTCGGTCTGAGTTAGAATACCATGTTACAAATTAGAGCCTACTTGAAGAAAAAGTTATTTCTTACGTATTTATTACTTTTACTAAATTTTGGTATTTTCGTTAACCGTGTAACCTCTTTTATTTTTTAACAAGTGAATCGTATAATTTCGTTATCAAACAGTTGATAAAAAATCCAGAGGGTTTATAGAATGGCATCCATATACTTCCTCCGGTACTAATTATAATTATAAGATCAAGTTGTCTTTTTCTTTAGAAATTAAGAGTGCAAAATAAATAACTTTAAATTATTTATATTTATCTTTTTCCTCAATATTAATTTACTTATGAACTAATGTATAATCTAATTTCATATAACATATTTTAAAATTTATTGGTCTATTTGGCTTATTTAATCTCTACAAAAAAGTTAACTTGATCTTATAATTAGGAACAGAGGAGGGATTACTTTGTTTGAAAAATATAGTTTAAGAAAGCCTATAAATGGAAGACCTTGGCAATGATGTGTTTTATTTGCATTCCCTTGAAGAAAATGAAAAATCTATACAATTGTGATTCGTTGGTAGTGATGTTGTTTATTATCATTCCATTGAAAAAAAAAAACAAAAGAAAAATATATACATTTGTGATTTTGTTTAGGATATTTTTCTCCTAAAGTAATTATTATTCCATTCGATTTAATTGAACATCTAGAAATCAAGTCTTTTAAAAGTTGGATTGGTTCTGTCTGAATTGGATTGGAGAAGCCAATTAGTCATGGTGCAGATAATCATATCGTTGGTTAGACCGATAACATGATAATTAAAAGTAGTATTATATATGTATAAAATACTAGAAATATAATAAATAGAACAAAATTTAGATCAAGTTCTCTAATAATATTTGGCCATGTATCTTATTTATTTCAAAAAATTTTACAGTTAAATGATAACATTTCAAATTAGAACATATGATCATATGTAATTGGAGAGTTTGACACACTAAATATAAGAAAATTGACTTAAATATAAATTATACAAATAAATTCATGAATCACAATGATAAAGGAGAATTAAAAGTTTCTAATATTTTCATCACATAAATTTATATATATTGAACACTTCAATTCATTTTTATAATTAATAAAGTTAATATAATAAGATAACATAGAATCATGAATATATATAATAAAATATGTTTTAGATTTATTTCACTTATTATAAACAAAATAAACTACAAAAACTATATTTTAAAATAATTAAAACATCTAGATAAAGAAACACTAAAATTTTTCAAGAAAATATAATAATATATAATGAAAATTTATTGTATGTGTGAAAATTTGATGAAACTATAATAAGATCATAGGTTAAAAAGAATTAACATATTTATCATTATTTTTAAAAGATAGTATAACCTGTCTTTTAATTTCAGGTGAACAAAGTTTATAATTTAAATAAATTAGTATTAACCACCAAGAGCTTAGATGAACTAGTTGTAGGTTATTCTAATCTAACCAATAGTAAGTGTTATGATATCAATTCTACCAGAGAACAATCACCAAAAGTATATGTCCATGTTTTTAATTTTGCTTATTCTATTATGAAAATATTATGTTTAATTGTTGTATAATAATACAATTATAAAAAAATAACTCATATATTTGGTTATTGTTAAAAAAAAAAATGACATGCTATGGTGACTATTATTAAAGCGACCCGTCATCGTTTATATAAGTTATGGCATCAAGAACGTATTTGACCAGTCACAGTAAGTATTATTTTTAATTTTGCTTATTATTATATCTTATGAAAATATTTTAGTCAACTTTTATTTATTATTACGAGTCGTTGGTGCAATTTTGCTATCGATTATTTAGCTAACAATGGCCTCTCCACCGCTGCAATAATCCAATGGGTATTGGATGTTCCTATAGGTATGCAACGGGTCCTGCGGAAGGATAGGAGTTATTTTATATATATACATATATATATATATACATATATGAAATAGAAATTAGTTTCTAATAGATATTTCTTTTTTATAAAAAAAATAGAAATATCTTTGACTTTTTTAAAAAAAAATGACATATCTTTTATTTTTAATTTTACCTAGTATATGTCATGAAAATATTTCTTTTTCAATTGTTATTTAATATTTTGGACAAAAATAAAATTGCTATTTAATATTATATCTTTGATTTTTTTTCTTAAAAACACTGACATATCTTTCATTTTTCATTTTGCTTGTATATCTTATGCAAATATATTATTCAATTGTTATTTAATACTACAATTATAAACAATAGACGTATCTTTGATTTTTTTTTTCAACAAACTGACATATCTCTCTTATTTTTAATTTTGCTTATTATATCTTATGAAATTATTTATTCAATTGTTATTTAATATTCAAATTATAAAAAAATAGAAATAGCTTTTGAATATGGCAGAAATACATAAGAGGGGGTGAATTGTGTGTCTAAAAAATTTCAATGATGCTTAAAAAACAAGAGACTCAGTATTTATATTGGTTCGGTCCAACCTCTGACCTACGTCCAGTTCTCCAACCTCTACTAGGTTTCACTAGTGATAAAAACTCAGGATTAAAACCAGGTTCATGAACACCCTTACAACTCAGAGAATTTTCTTAGTAAGATCTCTCTATCTCACGAAATTATTTTCCCCTAACACTTTGTAAGATTACACCATTTTCCTAGGATCCTAATATTTTAGGGAAATCACTAAGGAAGAAAGATTACAAGTTTGAATGCTTGCACACACAGCTAAGCAGATAAAACTCAGTTTGCAGAACAATGAGAGAACTCAGATAGATGACTTAAATGCTATTTGAATTGTCGTTGGATTGACTTAATGTTTGTACCTTCCAAGTTTGAACTTCAAATGGTTTTATAATGTCTTAGTAAGATTTGCCCATTAAAGCTCCAGTAATAGCCATTGTGAGAGAGGATTTAAATGAAGTATGTTAATGATTATTTACCTTGGTAGTAATTGCTCCAGAGATTTTTTGTATCTCTCTTTCTCTCTCTTGCTGGTTTGAAGCTTTGTCCAGTGTGTCTTTTGTAATGGCTCTCTGTTCTCTCTGAGTTCTGGGTTTTGCTTGAGTTCTGTGTCCAATGGAACTTACCTAAAATAGGCCAGGCAAAAAATTCATAAATGTAAAGTTAGTTAAGAAGAAGAGTAATTAAATTTGAATTTTAAGTTCATCCATCGATGGCTTGCTCAGCAATCGATGGCTCTTCATGCTTGACAATCGCTGGTGTTCAGAGCATTCTGATTTTCTTCAAACTTTCACCTGCAATAATCGATAGAAATGTCAATACTCAATCAAGATTGAAGAACAACCATCGATGGCCAATCTGCCCATCGATTGATAGTGCACAATCGATTGAAGGCTCAATGTTCGATGGTTTTTGAAATTTTTCTAATTGAGGTATACATCGATTGGCTTATTTCCATCGATTGTTTACTAACACTCAATGCACAAAATTTATACTCAATTGTTTTTTTCCTAGCTTACTTTGAGTTTTTAGCTTAAAACTTGATTGAAAGTGATGTCCATAGATCAGAATGCATAACATTCGATTGATGCTTCAACACTCAATTAGCATTCGATATGATGTCGATGGAACTTCCTTCTGAACAATCGATTGTTGCACAAGCTATCGATTGATCTCAACTTAGTTTTCAAAATTTTCTAAGTTAAGATATCTATATTTTTCATAGCTTATGTTATATTTTGTTATCATCAAAACTGTAAGGTTCAACATTTCCCTCTTTTGACGATGACAAAACATACTTGGCCATCAGTCAAAATACTTTTGAAAGTTCGAGTGAATATATGACAGATAAAATATTCTCATAAAATAACTCAATAGACTTCATTAATTGCTTCCATAATAATATGTGCATTATAAAGCAAGTCAAATACATAAAATGAAAGCACATAAGTATATAAATGAAATTTTGCAGATAACTAACAGAAGTATAGAAAAGCACAAAATAATAGATTTGAGCAAGTTAGGTTGAACAGATAAGTAAAGGCATTTGCATAATCCTAATTTGGCTCAAAGGTTTAATCTTCTGAGGAATATTGGCTTTAGCTTTGGAGTTCTGGAGATGGGTCCTTAGGTGGATCAGTGGAGGAAGATGCTTGGTCATATATGGTCCTTTCTGACCTAAAGTCAGATTCAACCACTTGTTTTTGCTTGAGGACCACTTTCTTCTTCTTAGTAGGCTATGCTATAGCTTTCTTCTTCTGAACTACAACCTTAAAAGGACCTCTTCTCTAACAAGTAGTCTAAGGGATTGCCTTTCTTCTCTTTGGCTGAGGAATCTCTTCTTCCTCATTAGATACCACTCTTTTGTGTCTTCTGGCTATACTTCTGGTGGTCATTCTTGCTGGCTTGGGTGAGATTATGAACTGAGTGGTGGTAGTCTCCTCAAAATCCTTAGATTGAGATTCTTCCTTTGACTCAGGCTTTTTCTTTTCTTCTGATGCAGTCTTTTCAGACTGTACTTTTTTCACAGTCTCAGCCTCTTAGACCTGTTCGTTCTTTTCTTCCTCCTCTTCTTTCATTTCATCTGAGCTAGCCAAGAATTGGTCAGTTTCCTCCTCAGATTTCTGCTCCTCATTCTTGGCTTCCTCAGCCTCAGCTGCAGCTTGAGGCTCATCAGATGGGACTATTTTTGAACTAGAAGACTCACTATGTAACATCCTAAGAAATTACCATGTTTTAGTAGGCTCTTAATTATAGAAAATTGAGGAAAATTCAATTCAGAATGAATTGTTTGTGATGTGTCGAGGTTTAGAAGGATGAGTTATAATTACTGTTAGGATTTAAACTATGGAATATGGATATTTTGAGGTCTTTTGAGGATTTAGCTGAGGAGTAATGTTGGAAATTGAATGGTGATTATAGGTGAATAAACAATATTGGGATCATGAGTGGGAAAGATGAATTAAGAAGGGGGAGGAAAATGGAAGATTATGTGTCTCACCATGGCCAGCCACGGCGAGGACCCGAAATTTTGGCCTCATCTCTGTAACTCACTGTGGGGTAGCCACGGTAAGGGCGCGATTTCTGCACTTATAAATAGCGAGTTAAACATGAAATTAAGGTTAGAATCATTTGGGTTTTTGGCCAGAGCAAGTGAGGGCAAGTTTCTCTGCTAGGGTTTCGAATTCTTCAAGGGTTTTAAGTATCCAATCACTTCTTATTGGTAAGAGACCCTTTCTACACCATTATCTTCCTCTTTTCTTCTAGTTTTCCTTTCTTTCTTCATGAGGGCAGTAGGAAGTTCAAATTAATGTGATGTGAGATGATCTTTAGATGCTCTCTAACAAAATTAAAGTCTTCTCTAGTATACCCATGGACTATGGAAGATAAATTATGGATTAGAGCATGAATCATTGTAGTTTCAGGCTTGGAATGTTGGGTGTAGGCTTGAAATCTTAAAGTGGTGGATTAAATTGTGATGTTAGTGTATCGTTGGGATTATCTATGTTGGATTAACGTAATTGAGTAGTTAATTGAGTGGAATATAGTGGTTTGTTTGTCGTATCATGAGCATATAGGCTTGAATATGATGGAGTTGATGTTGAGGGATGTAGGTGAGCATTAGAAATAGGTAATGGGCTTTAGTAGTAATTTATGCTTTCTGTTTGGTAGATAGTAATTATGTGTATTTCTTGTAGAGTTTGATTCGTGCCAAATAGCACGAGGGGGAGAGCTGCGCTGTTATGAAATCGGCACAAGCTGCAGGTAACTGCTTCTGCCCGTTTGCGTGTGTGTGTAGGTTAGTAAGTTTTTGAAATTATGATTTTGAGATTTTTTATGATATGCATGAACACAATTCCTAAAGCATATTTAATGAAATAACGGTTTAGTGGAGTATGAAATTTTGAACTAGCATGATGTGTGTGTGAAGAGCACTGAAATTAGGGTAGATCGGTGTAGTGCCGCCTCGGATCCGCTCTTCAAGAATTTTAGACCCAAGGGGTAGTGGAAGCTATCCCCGGGTGTCGGTCTCAAGGAGCCTATGTGCAATTAATTCCTAGTAACTAATGCAAACTAATCAAGACGGGTAAAAGCATTGTATTTTAGGTTTTTGGTATAGAAATTGGTGTAAAAAGTATGTATGGTAAAGAAAACAATTAAAGATAGATTGGATGAAATTCGGAGATTTGGACTTAATGTGATGGATATTCTTGGTGATAGGAGACTTAAACAATCATTGCTTCAATTAATTTTTGGGGGATTCTTTGGCTAATTAAAATATCCCTAGAGGAATCCCTCTAGGCTAGGCTTGGGTTGAGTGGATTAGTACCGGAATCCCGCTCACTAATCCCTCCAACTCCAAGTTGATTAAGCCCAATAACCAAGTTGAATTTGCTAATTGCAAGGGGCTCCTAATCCAACAATAGGAATCCCTAATTGCCACTTAATTAATCCTAGGGTTTAAATTCATTATTGGAATCCCACATAATGAACCAAAACTTTAGGATTGAAGCCCAATGCCACTCATGCAATTAACAAGTTCAAGAGCCATTTTCCAAATGCAATTACATGATACCATGATCCACTAAGTGAGCATCCTCAAATAGCACAAAATCTTAACTTAAACATTCATTCAAAATGATGAATCCATACATTTGAACAATATCCAAGTCAATGAAGAACAATACCAAGCATACACAAATGGAAATATAGCTAAGAATGTTTCTACCACTCTCTAACAAAGGATAATCATGAACAACACATCCAATTGCATAAACAAAATCCTAGAATCCTAGAAATATGCAAATACAAGAGGAAGAGAGAGTAGGAGAATAAGAACTCCCCTAATGAAGCTCCAAGCTCATGCTTCTAGTCTCCATCACCAAGGATTTATGCCCTCTAGCTGCTGTCTTCTATGGGGAAGCTACCAACAAGAGAGGAAGAAGAAGTTGCCATGGGTGGAAGGAAAGGAAAATGGAAGATGGGATGAGAGATTTGAGAGAACATGGGGTAGGAGATGAAATGGAGGTGGATGGAATGAGAGGATTGATGCCCTAGGTCGAAATTTAGGTTAGGAAACCGGGTATAGGTCATTTTGGGTCGGGTTGTATGAGTGGGTACCCTACTCTGAGAGCCCGGGCGCTCGCAGCCTCTGCCTTCTTAGCACCTGGGCGCTATTTTGAGCGCCTGGGCGCTTTTCCTCTGTTTTCTTCTACCTTTTTCTTCTTTTATTTGTTCTCACATGGTTCTTCAATGATCCTACAAGTAAAAACACCATAGAAAAAGGATCAAATGCCCTAGAAATTAATTATTTCTAATTAACCACAAATTATGGCAAATTAATCCTAATTTCACCTAAGGATATAAGAAATTAAATGAGCACATTTTGAACCATAATTGCATCTTAGATATGTTAATTGCCTCATTTTATCATACAAAACCAATGCAAATCCAAGGATTTGTCAGTGTGTACTATCATTTTTGGAAAAGCTACTATAATTGGAAGGTTAATTGCATGAATTACTATTAAGAATCCTGAAGTATGTCTGGTGCCTGTGATTGTGGATAGTTGATGACACTGAGATTTTGTTGTGATTATTTGTGTTTGAACACCGAATAAACAACTTTAATCCCATCGCTCGATGAGGTTCCTTGTCAACCCACAAGGACTAAATAATATGAAACAGAAAGACGAATTGGAGAGAACGCCCCCGGTCTCAGGCGAGGGTTGTGAGTTCCTACTGGACCATATGATATCGATGTTATGGTTGATTGTTTATGTTCTACTTTATATTGGAAATTACTATACAATCCTGATAATGTGTGTTGAGTTATGTGATGATATGTGATGCGGTGATTTGTTGATTCTAAGATGATCATATGTTTTGGGATGTATGAGTTGTCAATTAATGATGTGCTTTGCATTTATTTGGCACCTGTCATATGATTTAATAATAGATATATATTTAGTAATACTCCACTGAACACCTTGCTAGCATACACCATACGTAGGCGAGTAGTTAGCTGTTACCTAGGGTTACCCCAATTTTATCTTATTTTTACATGTCCTAGCAATAAAAAGGGAATCCAAGGGAAGGATCCGGCATTACGTCACTAGCTTGTGAGTCTTTGGACCAACTGGACAGAGATTTTTGCCACTTTTAGGGATATGCTACATGATGATTTTGCTTCCACTCAATTTTAAGACTTAATTGGTTATTTTGATTTAAGGATTTTGTTTTGCAAACGTTGTATTAACTAATGATTGATTATTTCCTTTTGGACTGGTCATAGTCCGGTAGACTTTATTGTTTGATGTTTATCATTTACCCAATTGATTCCTGGATTTGCTTAAGGGCACTTATGGATTATGGTGGTTTTGTGGATTATTACTTATGGAGGTTTAAACTTTTGTTATTATCGTAGAGTTACTATTCAAGGTCTATGAGTTGATTTATTTAGATGATGGATTGAAATTTAATTATCCATGTTAGCTTTTTGCTCGTTTTTAGAAGAATTCTTCTATAACATGGATATCTTTGTTGTTAACTTGAATTCTTTTCTAACCATGATAGCCTTTTGATAATAGAATTCCTTTTTCTATTATAGTTAGGGTATTTATATTATAGTAAACTCTTTCTAACCATGATAGCCTTTTAATAATAGGAATCTTTTTCTATCATGGTTAGGATATTTAATTGGCATTTTATTGAATTGATCAAAAGCCTTTTTTTTTTCCTAACTATGGTAATGGCTTTGTTAAGTTGAATTCTTTTCTAACATAGTTATCTAGTAATTGATTTTGTAATTGGTCAAAAGTATTTAAAGTACATTTAAAAGTGAAATTAGATGGTAGAAGTTACACACTAGCCTTGTCCAATAGCTTTGCATCTTCTTGGTCTTCTGATCTAGTGATCGCTCCTCACACTACTAAGCGCTTGATTTCAGTCGCTAGGAACTTCCGTTCTAATTCATCTTCTGTGAGTTGTTTGATCTTCCTTGTCTTTAACAATTTCCTCATTTTTCTTACTACTTTTAGTCCTTTTCTAATTTTTGAGCTTCCTTTTGTATTTGGTTGTGGAGATTTTTGAATGAATGAGTTAAAGAAATTCATTGAAGTTCATATTGTTCCTGGTGCCTCTTTTTGTCTTCTGATGTGTGAACTCAGTTGCAACTAGAGTTTGATAGGAAAATCCAAGAGGGGCGAGAAAAATTTGAGGCAAGCCTTGGTGCAAAGTCTGCAAAGATGGAAGAAGAACGTGTGGCAGAGCGTTCAAAGGAGAAAGAAGAACGTGCAACAGAGGGTGTGAAGATGGAAAAAGATCACGCAAGCTCGATTTGAACAAAGAATGGAGCAGAGAATGCAAGCTCAAATCACTGTCTTTATGAACAGGATGCAAGAAAATGCTCCTACCTTACTATTGTTTCTAGTGTCACGTATTCTGATCATCCATCTTAATATCCTTATTGATCCCCATTTTGTATACTATGTTTAATATTGTAGTATAGTAGTGACTATTCCTGCCTTTCCTGACGACGACCTGGGTCCGATCACTGGGAATGGCGCCACTTGAAGAGCCGTCACTACTACAGAAAACACTTTTCACGTCTCTTTTTGGTGGGATGTGGATAGAGGAGATGTAGAAAGTGAACTTTCCACGTCTCATTTTAAATATGAGATATGGAAAGTGCCACATTCCATGTCTCACATTCGCCACTTTCCACGTCTCACATTTGAATGTGAGATGTGGAAAGTGGCTAGTGGTAACTTTCCACGTCTCTTTTTTAAAAAAAGAGACGTGGAAAGTCTCTTATTCAAATAAGAGACGTGGAAAGTCTTTTTTTTTAAAAAAAAAAGTAATTAGATGATTATCCCCAATTAAAAAAAAAACCAGTATTTTATTGGAATAATAAAAATACAACACTTAAAATAAAAAATTGAACTAATTTTATTATTTATATCCAAACTAATATTACAAAAATGTTATAGTACAACTTTTTACACTAACTACTAAAAAATCTGGGGATAAGTCTCTTGATCCTTAGTGTTACTCTTACATACACCATTTCCCACTGATTAAATCGGCTATAGGTCCTAGAGAAAATTTGTTAATTTTCTGTGAATCTTCAGCTAACTGCAAAAGAATAAGAGAAACCAACCATGAGAGAAGAACAACTAACTGCAGCTAAAACAAAAAACTCATGCACGATTTCCATTTGACAAGCAGCAGAGAAGCAACTTAAAATGAACTCCTAGGTTGGGAATTAGTATTTGGCAGAACTGATAGATAAGTTAAAAGTGCCAATAAGTTCAGCTTGGCTCAATATCCCATTCAAATCTACAAAGAAATAAGACCAAACATTTATTTCATCGATAGTTAAGGTAATTAATAGCCTATAACCATTCAACCCCCTTGTTAAAAGCCTATATAAAAGAACTACAAAATAAATCAGGACAATTGCAGTTAGAATTCAATAAAAGGAGTAAAGGACAATTTGTGCGTCACTCTTAGGTCTCCTAAGCAGAAAAAATTACTCACCAGGTACATGACGACCAGATCCCAAATCCATACCATAGTCAAAGTAAACAATGGCTTTGAACATCTTGTTCTACAGCAATGGAGCAGTCAAGTAGTTTAGTACATGGACACTTAACGTTAAATGTGATCTATTCAAAAGATGTGTGTTACTAGCTTGTAACTGTGTGAGTGCTTTTGTGAAGAAACAAGCAAAGACATGACTAATTTTTATACAGAGATTTCTATACTAGTAACTCATAAAGGATTATGCTCCCATAATATAGAACCAGCTCACATATATATACAATCCTAGACCTAGAGAAGTTGGGATTTGTGGAAGTCATTCATTTAAATATTTTAAATTCTTGCAGTGTTGTTTAAAAACAAAAAATAAAATTGAAATGACAGTATCATACACTCAGTTCACAATCTTGGACTTCAAAAGTCTAACAAATACTAAATGTACCATTCTTTGGGGTAATCAATTCGAGCAATTTTTGAAATGAGTACAGCCAACATTTGAGCTATCTGCAATAACAAAATGAAAGTAGAATAAATAAATACTTGTTACAGATCTCTATCCAATGATCATACCACGGAAACTATTTTCTATCAAACACAAAAAGGGTTTTGGATGCAAAATCAAATAGGAAAGTCATGAGAATTGTTAGATTTGACTACTTGGATGATCTTTGCCCTGACCATCAGGTGCTTTTACTGAATAAAGGGGATATATGCAAGTATGAGAGAAAAAACTGTTCCCAAACACTACCCCTTCCTAAGCATATATGCATGTTCAGTCATTTAGATGAGAACTAACGCAAAAAAGCATAAATCAAGGTTATGTTTAATCAGATTTATTATGTAGGAAAAATACAATCAATGACATTTGAAAATAAACAAGAAGAAATTTCAAGGTATAGTTAAATAAGAGTGTTTCAAGCCATGCACTATAGGCACTTTTTGGAAGACAAAACACTAGTTTAAGAAAAATGCATGTTCAAAAACCCTACATGAATGATAACTGATATATATATGCCCATGACTGAGAAATTATATTATCTTTCTATATTTCACACAGAACAATTGGACCATGGAAAAGATTTCACCTTCTGGACCAATCATGTCTCTCCTCATATATCATGGATGTCCAGTGATATGAATGAGTAGAAGGTATCTTTTGTGATAGAAAAAGCATCTAAATAAGCATTAGCAAGCTGCCCTTGATCATATAGCATCTTATCAAAATGTGGAACTGCAATTAGTATTACAACCCATTAATGATGTACATTTCATAACAGCTAACACTATAGCTAATTGCAATAAATAAGGAAAAAATACAATATATATATCAAAGGTTTATCACTGAAATCTTGCGAAGATAAACTTACCATGCCAACATTCATCAACACTATATCTGTGAATCTAATATGATCATGAATACCCCTTCTTGCCATGCGTTGCAAGGTAAAAAAGACCATTTTCTGATGTTCATTAGCTGCACCCAACTTCCAAGCATCCTCCATTTTTTTGGAACAGTAAAGCATCAGGTTGATCTCAACTGGTCGGGGAAATTTTGGTGCAGATGCAAACCCACCAAACTTAGTTATAGCTTCCAGAAAGATAACAAAGGAAATGATCGTTTGAATGATTTTGCAACCCTTAATGGAAAGAATTCAAAGAAAAGAATCTTTGAATATATAAGAACTTTATTTAATCATAAATAGAGATGCAATGTGTTCTTTCAGTGAGAAGATCTTACAACAATGATTACTAACTGCCTCAAATATCATAATGAATGAAATGACAATTTTGTTATAGTAATTTCTCCCCTGCCTCACAATTCTCATAAATAGGAGAGAAAACAGGATTAACAGCAACTTCTTATTAAATCCCAACACCTAATTTTCAAAAATTTCAATTCCTAAAAGTTCCTCATGAAGTTTTCATACTAATTCACATACTCATGAGATCGTAGAAGCCTCCGTTGATGCGCCGTGCCACATATAGACAACAAAGACACCAAGCTCGCCCTTCTGATCCGTACGGGCTGACCTTTCCTAAGCCCATCAAGAGCGAAATTCTCCATCATCTCCCCAAACTCCTGTGCCTCCATCAACGTACAAGTCGCCGGAAACGATAGCCCACAATTCTCAGCTTTTTCTCCTATCTCTTTCTTCCCAATCCTAGCTCTCTTCGACTTCCTAGATACCCTGTTACACAAATTGTCGAAAGGTACCCTTGAATTCGTACCACAGGGATCCGAATCGAACGCAGACCAATGCGAAGACGACAACCTTGGGATGAGAATACGAAGCTGTAAAGATGGTCTCATAGCAAGCAACTTCTGCGACATGGCCTCACTAGCCATCGAGACAATTAGGGCACATGGAAAGCTCCCAATCGATGTTCAAGAAGGGAATGACGAACGAATTGAGGCCTTTCTTCATAGATACTACTTTCGAAGGGAGGAAGAGGCGGATGAGGAGACGAGGGAGAGGATGGTGGAGGAGGAGGCGAGGGCAGTGGGTGCGACTGGTGGACGCTGGACGAAGGCAGAAGGAGCACAGAAGAAGGGCTAGGGTTCACTTTTTGTTTGAGGCTTTGAGGGAAAGGATGCAAGATGGTGGTGAGGATCTGAAACTAATCCACGTCTCCCTTATATATTATATTGTGAGACATAGAAAGCAGTTTTCTACATCTCACAAATAAAGTGAGACGTGAAAGACATGAAAAAAGTACATTTTTCATTTTATCTGTCAGACGTCTCACAAATATTGTGAGACATGGAAAATTGTCAGTATCACCCTCCCGTCTTTTCTTTGGTCAATTTTTTAATGTGGCGCGATTATTGAACTAGAATCCACGTCTCATAACTAAAAATGTGAGACGTGGTTTATATGAAACTTTTTTGGATATTTACGATTTTGCCACCGCGTTTTTTTCTAAGTCTAATTTTTAAAAAGCAGACGTGAAATAAGGACGTGAATAATGTTTTTTGTAGTAGTGCTTGTTTGCTCGGTGTGGTGCCCTTGGGTCCACTCTTCAAGAATTAAGAACAAAGGCGTAGTGGAGAATACTATCCCAGGATTATCGTTCTCAAGGAGTCGTATGCAATTAATTACTTAGTAACAACAATGTCAAATATGCAAAAATGGGTAAAAACATTTTCTCTTGGGTTTTTTTAAAAAAATTGGTTTTTACAATTGATTAAATGTTGAATAAAAAAAACAAGTGAGATTTTGACTAAAAATGAGCTTGGATTAATGGGATGAAACATTCTTGATGCGAGGAGACTTTGGAAATCATTGCTTCAAAAGCTATTTTTGGGAGTTTCTTGGTTGGGTTTCAAATGGATCTTAGAGGAATCCCTCTAAGGTAGGCTTAGTTTAAATCAATCAATACCAGAACCCCAAATATTAACTGCTTTAACCTAAGTTGATTAATCTCTAAAACCACTAATGGACTATTTAATTGTGCAAGACTTTGATTTCAACAATTGGGACACTCCAAATTGCCACTAAATTTCCCTTAAAGCTCTAAGTCATTGATTGCCACCCAAACAATGAATTGAAGCTAAAAAAATGTGAGTGTCCAATGTCTTTACACAACTAATTAGTTCACTATGCCATTAGTTCATGCAATCACTTGACACCATAATCCACTAAACAAGCCACCTTGATTTAGCACAAAATATTCACTAAGATTCCTATTAAACTATGAACCCATAAATTTAATTAAACTCAAAGCTAATGTAGTACAATGTGAAGCATCTAAAAAGATGAAAACAACATAAAACTTGCAATTAACCGTAACACAAGATGTACAAATAAGTACTACAACCAATTGCAATAGAAATGTTCCTAGGACCCTAGAAAAACATGAAAATAGCAAGACGAAGAGGATTAGAAGAAAAAATCCCCTGATGAAGCTCCAAATTTATCCCTTAGCTTCCACCACCAAGAATGGGGAAACCTGGCTATGACACACCATGGAGGAAGCACCAACAAAGGAAAGAGAAGCAACATACATGGAAGATTTAGGTGGAGAGGAAAGTGGAAGTGAAAAGGGTTAAGGTTGAGAGAAAATGAGATGGAGAACCAAACCTTAGCAATGCAACCAATTTCTCTAATGAAGCCCCAAAAGTTGAGTATATATGCCCCAATTTGAGTCTTTAAGAAAATACCCTTTTTATCCCTTCATTTCCATATTTAGAAAAATACAGCTTTGTTATTACTAATATGAGGGCCTAGGCTTTATTTTGAGGGCTTCGGCCCTTGTGGCTTCTGTCTAAAATTTTTAGCTTTCACTTGGCCAAGGGCCTAGGCGCTATTTTAAGGGCCTAGACCTTTGTCTTCTCAATCAGAAATTTTTGGGGAGGGCCTAGGCTCTTGGCGTCACTTACTTCTTTACTTGGGATTAGGGCCCAGGCTCCAAAACTGGGGCATGGGCGCTTTACCTTTCAATGGGATATTTATATGTATTTTGATTTGGTTGAATGTCTTCACTCTTCAGTTAGACCATATTTTGCTATCATGAGATTACACATGTTATCAGTAGCCCATATTGGTGGCTGCAATCGTGGCTCTTGGTGGGGGAGCCCGTCACAAACACATTCAAAATCTGCAAAACTTTGGTTATGTTCCAACACCTCATGTGACCCTGATCCTGTATGTATTTCGGTCACAATGACTTAGCTGAATCAACTGTAATAGATTCATCATGCAATTCAAAGAAATCATTTATTTGTTTTCAATACCCCCTTTATTAGAGCCTTGACTATCCTTAAAAGGAAACCTTTCTTCAACAAATTGAACATGTCTACTACTAAAAGCATTATTATTTTTAAGATTTAAGAGGATATACCCGTTTTGGTTATCCAGATAACTCAAGAATAATATTCAAGGTAAAATTTGTCTTTGACAGTCAAATAAGTTGCAAATGCAAGACAACGAAAAATACCTATGTGATCATAAGAAAGTAATTTATTGTAAGCAATTTCATAAGGAGATTTGAAATTGATAGTTCTAGATGTATTCCGTTTACTAGATGTGCTGCCATTTTCACATATTCCCCCCCAATAATGGATCGGAATGGCAGATTGAAGTAAAATGCCTCTTGAAATCTGAATCAAGGTGCGATGCTTTCTTTATATAGCACACCATTCTGCTCAGTTGTGTAAGGGCAAGTTGTTTCTTGGACAATGCCCTTTTTAGCAAAATAATTTCTGAGTTCATGGTTAACAATCTCTGAACCATTATCACTTCTAATCCTTGTAACTAAAAATGACAATTGTGTCAATATGTAAGTAACAAAATATTTGTGCTTCATGAGGAATACCCATGTTGCACAAGAAAAATCGTCTACCATTGTCAAAAAATATTGATGACCAATATAATTTGTAGGTACCTTATTAGGTCCCTAGATATATGCAATAAATCAAAGCATTTAAATATATAGTATGTTAAGAATCCTGAATCTAATCAAACTGCTAAATAGGTAATATATTTAGTATCAGGGGAGCATCATTTAAACATATTCTTACATGAATATAATAGGGTACAAAATTTTCTATTTTTCAATAACTTGACATAATAAATATAAGAAATTTGATGTAAGTATGATCCTTTTTTAAACCATATTATTAATATAATCAAAACTGCTGTAACCATGAAATTTTGATCCATTACTTGTTCAAAGCACATCTAATTCTAAAAATATCCAGCTTGCTCCGATGTGTTAAAATATAAAAAGTAAAAAGAGACAATTAGCCTATCCGACGATATTAAAAAAAAAATACATTTACTTCACTGAAACTTCTCAGTGCAAAAGTCAAACATCCCGCGCAAGGATTAAACTTCACCTATAATGCACAATGTTGTATCTAGTTGAAAAGTAAGCTGAGCTTGCTTTCTCGATAAAATGACCTACTTAATTTTAGGCATTCGTAAGTAAAGGTTGTAAGTGACATTACCCCCATATAGAGAAAAACATAAATTCAAATCCTGAAAAATGTACTTGTTGAGATATGTGAAACCTTTTGGCTCTCTGAAAGTCGAAAGTGATTAGTCTCAATTGAGGATATTCTTGACTTTACCAAAAAAAACATTTGTTCAATTTATTATACTTTGAATAATTGTTTTATAGTAGTATTGTTTAAGCCGTTTTTTAATTAAAGGGACATTCATTTATGGAAGCTTAAGGCTGTACTTGTATTTAATTTAATGTATATTCTTTGTTTTATAGCTAATGATTTTATGTATAAAACAATTACGATATTTATTGATTAATATAAAAGGATAAGAAGAAACTGAGCCTCTACACCTCAGAAGTTTCATTCATATCACGTATAAAAAAAATTTCCTATATGTGGGAGGTGGTGAATCTGATCCTAGGGAAACTTTTAAGGGAAAATTGCAGTAGGGTCCCAAGTAAGGTAAATTATTGCTCTAAGACTCCTTGAAATATCAAAATTATTAGCAAGTCCCTAAGGATTTGAATGCAATAATTACTCCTCAAATTCAGTTGTTAAGAAAGGCTTATTCAGTTGTCAATGAAGGCATATTCAGTTGTCAACGAAGTCTTGTTGAGTTGTTAATAGGTTTATCACATTTTCCATCTGACCCCATTAACAACTCAATATACAAGACTTCGCTAACAACTGAATAAACCTTCACTAACAACTGAATAAGTCTTCATTAACAACTGAATACAGTCAGTAATATTAACATACATTTTACATCAAAATATCAATTTATTACTGACTATATTCAATTGTTAATGAAAGCTTATTCAATTGTTAGCGAAGTCTTGTTGAGTTGTTAATGGGGTTGTCATAAACGCCTATAACAACTCAACAAGCCTTTGTTGACAACTGAATAGGCCTTTGTTAACAACTGCATAAACCATCGTTAACAACTGAATTTGGTTAGGAATTCCATTTTATTGCATTCAAGTTCCTTGGGACTTGGTAATAATTCTGAGATTTCAAGAGACCTTAGAGTAATAATTTGCCTTATTTGGGACCAGGGTGCAATTTTCCCAACTTTCAGTGTAGCAAAAAAATTTCTATTTGCTCCAAACGATTTAAAATCTTCACTACAGTCACCAAAGAGCTAAATGAAATTAAGTTATCCAATAAAAAGACCTTATTGCCCCTTACAATTGTAAAGGAAATTAAAAGAGTTTGACCCAAGATTCCTTATTAGTTTAAGATTACTCCAACCAACGGCGTTGGGTAGTGGGGCCTTAGTCATACTCACCGGAGTGATGGTAGGGCACTGCTTAGTCGAAGTACATCCATGGTCGTGTGAGCTTCACCTAGTGTGACTTTAGCAGCAATGACGATTTTTTGTTGTTGTTCATGAAGCTTAAAATGAGACTTGTTCATGAGCATATGCTTTTTTGTTGACAAATTAATTTGTGTGGTTCATATGTTTATTGCACTTGTTCATGATGAGTTTTTTTTGGGCCAAGATGTTCATAATGAGTTGAATACCTGCAAATGATGAGGACAAGAAGAAATAGAGTTTCAGAAAATCCAAGCATCCAACTAAAAAGTATCACAGTTCTAAAACTAAACGATGTGATCTCAGCTACTTCGGTTCCTCCACAACGTCCTTTAACTCTTTCTATGCCAAGAAAATTCCATTTTTGTTGCGGTGGCCACTATCACTGCGGCTAAGGTCGCACTAGCCGTCTCCCACACAGCCACGGAGGTACTTTGACTAAGCAATGCCCCACAACACTACCATAAGCTGATGGGTGGAGGAAGCGGCATCCGTTAGAATACAGTCTGCATTGCTGTCTTAAACTAATCAAGAATCTTGGGTCAGACTCTTTTCCTTTTCAAATGTAAGGGCAATAAGGTCTTTTTATTGCATAATTTAATTTCATTTAGGCCCTTCGTGACTGTAGTGATGTTTCAGAATTGTTTGGGGACAAATAGAACTTTTTTTCACTACAGCAGTCCTTAACTGAAATTCTCCCAAAATAAAATTACTGATAAAACAATGATATTTTATCTTGTTTAAAACATTCACTAAATCATATACATGAAAAGAAAAAAATTCACTGCCCAACCAAGCCTCTAACCTTGTTTTCATTGAAGCCTTGTCGACAGCCACGGATAAAATTATAAGACATTTAATTTACAGCTTAATGTATGCTATTATATTTGAGTTTCAAATTTATGGTCCAAGTTACATTTTGGCAAAGAGACGTGGATGTATTATGCACAGGCAAGAGAACATGTAACAACACTTGCTCTTTTTTCTGCAGATGTAATGAAAAGGACGAGATGTGTTATGCTTAGGTAATTGAAGAGCACGCACCTCATTCATAAATGCAGGTGTTTATACATTACAAGATGAGATGATATATATATATACACACAAACACATATATTCTACAAAGACGTAGCAACAGAGGAAGTTGCAACTAGACCAGAGAGGAGGGCAACCATGAGTGCAGCATTGTAAGTGGTGGGTTCACCTTGAACTGAGTTATTCCTATAATCATTATATGTCTCATTATAGAAGGGGCCACCCACCAGAGCTCCCACGGCTACATTTGGATTGCAATAAGGTGAGTCATACCACTTAAATCCATCCTTGCACCCTGTAGTAGCATTTGTTGGAATGGAAGACCCTCTATGATGTACATATTGAGGGTAGTGAGTACCATACCCAACAAGATAACTCATCTTCAATGGATTCTTGCCCAACACATAGTCTGCCTGCAATTGTTTGAATTTTCCATTTTCAGAATTCATGATCAATTTAATTTGTTTTTTATTTAAAATTTCAATCTAAATTGTTGAGGACATTGACAGTTACTGTGTAACTCTCATGATTATATTTCTATAACTATTGATTGAGTGGACATTGGTTTCTTGCTCTCTCATTTACATTTAGTTCACATTCTCTCTTTCTGAATAAGTGGAAATTCTTTCATGTGTTGAAATGCATCCACTGTGAATAGAAACGAGTTTCTTTTTGTACCATGCAGGGAATTGACAGAGTAGGAAGTGGAAGTTGAAGTGGAACTCAAAATTTGAGAGTGTGATATGCTTGAATTCACTTCCATGAAGAACCAAGTTCCATAAAAAAAGATGGAATTGGGTTCCAACACACCATAAGGAATAAAGTTCCATTTTCAAAGAACTCTATTATGTGACCATTTTATGTCCTGATCCCTTCTACTTGAAGAAACCGAGGACAATGAAGGACGACATGAGGATGACAGTGAAGGAAATGGAGGATGGCGCTTTGCTATTCAATATGACCATTTTCCTATCCTTCTTCTTTTCTTCTCCTTCTCTTATTTTAGATCCAACTCCTCAGCCTTGTTTGATTTAATGTTGAACCTCGCTGCCATCTCTATTATTCAGATCGGAGTATGCAACTGTGTGGATGGAGATCTTGAAGCTTTGATCTCATCCGATGAAGGCTTTTCAGGTGACGAATATGAAGATTTCCCCATTTTGGCCCAAATATGTTCGATTTCGTTATTTTATTCCTCAATTCCATGTGTTTTGGTGATTAAGCAATGTTTTGATTTTTTAGATTTTTTGATTCATTGCGATTTCGGTTTTAAACAAATAAATCAAGCTAAAGCTTATTTTGCAGCTTCCCATATCAAAGACTAGTTGGCTTTCCTCTTTATTTATCTTGCCCTATTATATATTTTTAAACTCTATCTCATTCATCGTTTTTATTGTCGAGCAATTCTTGGATTTATTAGTTTGGTGGTTAAAGTTTCGGTGTGGTGACTTTATTTGAGTGATCCTTGTGATTTCTAACAATCCGAAATTAATTTTTGATCTCAAATCAAGAGCTTTTAATGTTCCGTGATTTTAATATTTCTTCCTAATAAATGTGGTTGCTCTTTGTCAGAGGATTTGGTCCATGGTTGATGTTGTTTCTCTGGCATTGGTTGTTCTGCTACAGAAGGCCATTTTTTTCAAAGATAAGGTCATTTCGGCATTTTCATAAGAAAAACACGCATTGATTAAAAATTAGATGTCAAATCCAATGATATGGCAAACATTCTTTAGAAGTCACTGTCATCCCCACATCCATCACAAACTCTTCCATGTACCAAACAGGGTACTAATAATTCCATCCAAGCTACAAGTTTGAGCATTTTCATTAGACAATGAGCCAATTGCCTCATGGCATAAATAGGTTTCTAAAGTTTTGTTTCCCAAGAACGAAATGACACAATAACTCCTATGGAAACGTTTCTAAAAAAAAAAAAAAAATTCAAGCAATTCAAACATAAGTTGCTATCATATCTTCAAACCATAATATCATATATGCACACAAGCTCTATGGGGCAGCCTAACATGTGGGAGTTCAAAATAGAAACTTTTAAACCTCAAACACTGATATTGAGGATGTCATAGAGCTGGAGATTCACAAAGGATGTGTAAATTATTTCCTAGGATCTATGGGAAAAAGAAATTAAGGAAAGGAAATTATATGAAAAAGGCAATACCAGCAGTCAAGAGGATTACGCTGAGGGTCTGGGCCGAAAGGGAAAAGAAGGGGTGAATAAGTATGTATTAGGGGCAGCTGGATTTTAGTCAACGTGTGTTGTAACTTTGTTTTAGATCCTCCATTTCGGGCAATGAGGGGATGGTTCAGTCTACTTGAGTGTGGCAGAGTAACTCTCAAAAGTCCGGTGGCTTATGTTATCAATCATGTGTTTTATGTTGTTCTTTGTACTCTGTACCTGTTATTGATTATAATGTATGTCTATGGTTGTACGAGATATATGTGATTGGTTTAATCATTAATCCTTTATAATCCAACTTTATTACCTGTAGACTTTTTTGTCAATCTAACATTCATTGTTGTTATCTTTGGATTTCGCTTGTTATAAGCTTATTAGAGTTGAAGGCTCTATCATGATGCAAGATAATATCTTCAAATTGAAAGTGACTTATTTACCTGTGAAATGGCAAAATTGCGAAGATCTGCTGGCTTATACAGTTTTCCACTACAAAAAAGAGTTTCAATGTTGGATGTCACCATGTAATCACTATAAAGAACAGCTAGGAAAGCAGAAGCCACAGAATGTTGCAGAGAGTTCCATGGTACTATCCATATTAGTCCACCTAAATCGAAAATATAGGTTAATACAACTGAATAAGTAGAAAGTATGACGTAGAACAGATTAGGAAACACTCCCACAACAATAGGTCAGATGCAAGCTGAGATGATTTTAGGGGAAGTGATTCAGAAATAGAGAGTGATGAGGAAGAACTGAATAAAAACAAAGAGAAAGGAGGGGGAAAGTGGGAGAGGCAGAGCATAATTAAGGGGAACAGAAATATTTAGGGGGAAAGAAGCTGAACAGAAATTGTGGGGGAAGAGAGAACTCACATAGCAGTGTCATATTTCAGTCCTCAAAGTTTATCTCAATAAAAGAGAGAACTAAGCTATTTATAGAGGGAGATCTCCTCTTCATTGAGAAAGCTAATATTTTCCCTATTTAGCAACCTGATAAAAAACTATAGCAGCAGTAAAAATTGGCTTACAAAAAGCACAAACTTAAATAAGAAGGAAATTTAATACACACACATAGATACATCTTTTCAGACATATAAATTCAAATGCTAAGTTTCTTCTTTCTAGAATAGTTCTGCCCCCAAAATGTTATATTGTATCCTCCATCAAGGTGGTATTTCCAATAAACTAGTATATGATAAAAAGAGCGAGGAAAATAGATTCTTATGATCACATTAGGAGGCTTTGTGCAATATTTGTACAAGAAAGTCAATAAATTCAGAGTAATCCAATATCATAAAAAGAATATGTAATAATTACAATTAATGCATACTCTATATCACTATAGACCAACGGTTTAACCATATATTTTGGAAACTTGTTGATCTCCTCAAATATGACCAAAGTCAAGTTGAATTATCCCAGAACAAAGGTCACTTCAATTTATCTATATTCCCGAAAACCAACAACTATATGAGAGAATAAGAGTGCATAATACACAGAAAAATGGAGCTAATTAAGAGCTTTATTTTCTAAAAATGCTTAAAGCAGGAGGAAATGAACCTTACTGTTTGTTCTACTAGTGGTTGATGTTGGTGAATCAGGTAGAAGCCCGCACATAAATATTTCTGCAGATTCTCTGTACATCTGGAGGTCAAGATTCTCTTCATTTGGAATGTCTCTCATGCCAAAGAATATGATCCTAGACAACAGAACCTAGTTCAAAATCACAAATAACAAATCAGCTCGTTTTATACAACTTAATGAGTGCATCTTGTTTAGGAACATGAAATATATAGTAGTTTGAAAATATGACCACCGAATTCTACAAAATGAAATAACTAAACAATATTGAAGATACAATAAATTACAAAAACAATATATGATCATAACCTAGGGGACAATAATGCTCTCAATCATACTATATACCTGAGTTGCTGCATGTTTATCATCCCAACTAAACCAGGATGGACTTCCTAAATTACCAAACATATTCTCATTCAACTCAGTCACATAGTTAAGGTAAAATGGTTCTCTAGTTGCATGATATAGCCAGCTGCCTGCCCACAAAAGCTCATCGCCATATCCCGAAGAGTTGTAGTATTGCTGCACTTGCGGGATGCTAACACTATAGGAACCTCTGTAAGAATCAGCAAAAGTAAATAGTTGTTGAGCATGACTGAGGAGAATGTCAGAATACGTGAGATTGATCCCCTTGTAAACTAGAGATGCTGCAGCCAAGGCAGCTGCAGTTTCTGCCACAATATCTGATCCTGGAAAAGATGAGTTAACTTGAGTCAATGGCCTTTCCTCAGTCGTTGTTTCAGGTCTTTCCCAGCACTTGTGGTCCACATCAGGATTTCCGACCTTCAATCAATCAAAACCAGACAACCAAGTAAGCTAAGTGCTTGTATTTGGTTTGCGGAATTAGAGGCAGAGCAATGCAATGTAATAATGATTACTTTAAATTTTTTTGGTTTGTCATTAAAAAAAGATGATATATCGACATAAAAATGATTGGTCAGTTTACATGAACATAAGAATATGTTGGAATAATATATGAAGACACAAAATTACCCCTATGAACTTCTACATGTGTAAAGACTAAAAATGATCAACTTTATTAACTAAATATATATGTAAACATGTACAATAATAAATTAGTTGACAAAATTACCTATTTTCATAAAAAGAACAATTCTTTTAAAAAAATTAAAATTGATTTTCCATATATAACATAACCATATATATTATAAGTTTGATCTATCCATGCATATAATAATGTGTTTGTTAATTAAAATTGTGTTTTTATATCTGCACACACACATATAACATGGAGAATAGGTTCCGCATAAATATGTTGAGTTAAATCTTTCAAGGCAACGTGTTATCTTGATCCAAATTTTTTATCCAAAATTTTGATCCAACTCAAGCGATTAATATAATAAAAGTTTCATGTAAAATGAAGCAAAATATTTCAACAATTGTAATAACAACAATGTAATAAAGGACTCCCCTCCGTGATCATCAATAGCGGCAGCCAATGCTGGAAGACAACGATAAAAAGAGAGTGGGTGATATTTATATTATAATACATTTATAGTCTTATATATGTGTGTGTGTTGTCATATCAATATTGGAATATTTGAATGATAAAATCCTAGAAAATAATCTTATCAAATAAAATCCTAATAATCCTAATATATCAAATTTTACTTATAAGATATATTTTTTGTTTAAGCCACTTAACAATTTTATTTTGAAAAACGTTCAAATATACGCTCTTTATATTATCTTAGATATATATATATATATATATATTAAGGCACATAAAATTTTTTGTTTATATATTAAAAAAATCACAAATTTTTTTCACATGAAATTTACACTAGCATTTTTTAACACACTATTTCAAGTATTCTTCATATTGGTTCATTTGATTGATTGAAAATTTGTACTACAGGAATTAAATAAATTAAATTGATTTATCGTCTCCTCTGAGGGAAAATTATTGGCGTTTAACTTTATCTTCTTGTTATATACTGCTAACTGCATATGGTGGACACCAGAAGTTGAGGCCATCGTGCAGACATTTTTTATGAGATCTATGTTAAAAATAAAATTAGGGAAAATTAATTATAAGTCCCGTGTAAGAAATTTAATTAAGATGAGGTCCCACAGAATCATATAATTAATTTTAGGTCCCACGAAGTTGTTATTACTTGCTCATAAAGTTATTATCCGTAATTCAAAAGAACAAGAGTTAAAAAATTGTTATCATCTAACCAAAAGTTATTATCGTCAAGCCACAAATTTGTTATAAATGGTCAAAAGTTGTTAGTACCTTGGAATTTAATTATGGGTTAGTAATAACTTTTGACCAGACGATAATTATTTAGCCGGATGATAACAACGTAATGAGCATGCGATAATAACTTCCTGTAAGGAATCTGAAATTAATTACGTTATTTCGTGAGGCATCATTTTAATTAAGTTTCTTACAAGAAACTTATAATTAATTACCCCAATCAAAATATATATGGCTGTAACATTCTATAGTAGTGGATATTTGACTTTTAAATTTTCTTAAAATGAAACTCGTCCAGATCCATTCCCCTATTGTTGAAAATCTCTATGGAGAAAAAAAATTACAATTTAATAACTCAAACATAGAATCAAATCCAATCTAATAAAATCAAGAGCTAATAATCCTAATATTTCAAATTATTGAGTACAAATCTTGGCTCCAATAGAAAATCTTGATTTAGGAGTTTGAAATAGAACCCAGATGAAATAAAAAAACATTATAATGATTTACTCCACCATTGATTTTCTAATCACAATAAGCTAAAACAACCTTTGTTTGGGAAGTGACAACAATGGAAACAACAAAAATAACGACAAAACGGTTTTTTTTTCTTTTTTTTAAGATCACTTTGATCAATATAATATAAAAAACTACAAGCTGAAAGTTTAAACAAACGGTGCACCTGAATGTAGAGCACATCTGCGAAAGGATGGGCACTGATAAGATAATCTGTGATCCATTTAAGGGCATCCTGCGCATATCCTAGCTGCTTCACTGCATTCAAGTGATCTCCATATTCGAGAATTGCCCACGACAACACTGTAGCAGTAAAAGCCATAGGAAACCCAAATTTCATTAGATCTCCAGCATCGTACAACCCCTTGGATAAATCCAAATTCGCTTCACTCCCATCTCGTAGTCCTGAATCTCCCCTCCACGAGACCCTATTATTCTGCAGCTTGCCCGCTGAAAAGGCAATAATTTTCAACAGTTAAGAGAGAAATTGGGTTGGGGGTGCCAGCTGCTCCATCAATTTGGCACACTTCGCATATATATATTTTTTTTGTTTCTTTTTATCATTAGATTCTATATTAAAATATTGATATTTTGATATATTATAGATAAATAATGGTTACATATTCAATTTTTTATGATTTTTTAAAGATTTAGGACTCTAAAATTTTGCTGAGATTTTACATTTGAAGTCTTGGATTTTTAAAAAATCATAAAAAATTTAAAACACAACCTTTTTTATCTCATAATATATCAAAATATGACTCTTTTAAAATAAAATCTAATGGTAAAAGGAGGCAGCCTGGGGACATCTGACACCCCTAGCCAGAGAAATTTAGTAGGAAAGAACAATTCTAAGTTAAAAATTTACACTTTTGAATGTCGAAAAATTGCAGAGCCAATCCAAGAGCAGTGGCGTAGTGTTGGTCGACGTTGGTGGGACCAGTTTGGAGATGAGCAGATTTAGAGCGATGAAGCTTGTTGAGTAAAAAGACTAAACCAGCAGCAAAAATTAGGACGCCAATTATGAGCATCAATAACAACCAGCACCAGGAAAGGTTGAACCTTTTATAATTAGCGACCTTATCCTCCATTGACATAGGAATATTAACATTGAAGTTGGAAACCCATTTTGGATATTTAAGAGTGGAGAATAGAGCCAAAGAAGAGAAATTGTTACATCGTAGTTGTTGAACGATGGTGATATAGCATGACAATGACTAGCTTTTGTAACTACAAGAATTCAAATCCCCGTTGCATTTGATTTGCTTGGTGTCGTTATTGGTGTTGCATTTGAAGAGGAAATGATTAATCTTTAACTATCTAAAAGGAGCCGTGAGCAGTAATCCTGTTGCCACATATGCAATTAACACCAACATCTCTACTAATTAAGCACAAAGCTTAGTATGTGTAGTAGTAAAAGTTAACCAAATATGGATTTTAGATCTGATTTGGTTGGTGGAACTTTCATTTTTTAAAAGCCTATATTTTTCCTAAACTAATTTTAGGTATAAAATATAAAACAAAGATAATCTCTAAACTATATTTTTTTTTAAAAAAAATAACCTTTCACTACAAAAACCACATAAAAAAATAAATCTAAATAATTCAAATCAAACATGAATGGTTCAAATCTAATAAGCTCTCTCTACTAAGAACAAATGCTCAGTAGAAAACTGGTTCCATCAAGATTCCAAATGTGGCCTATGTCAGCCCTTTTGGCGAATGGTTAATTGCTCTTGCTTTCCATTTAAGTCATTGCGTGATTGTGGTCATGGTATCCTATTTAACGCTTTAATAAGGGTTAGAGAGTTAAAATACCATGGAAATTTTACATATGTTGAGAAGAATCAAATGTATTCTGGAAGTTTAAAAAGAGGGGCAATTTAATGCCTGGAAGGTCAGCATTTGTTGAAAATTTGGTTAACAATGTTGACAGTTAGTCCTTGTTAGTAAAGGGTTCAAATTGCCCCTCTTTTTATACTTTCAGAGTACATTTGGCTCATAAAATTATGGTGTATAGTGTCCATATTTTGAAAATTTTCAGGGTATTTTATCTCTTTAACTCCATTATATTAGTAAACATCACAAAAGCAAATCAGCTCTAAGAATATTATTAACACGTTAAATGCAAGACTTGATGCGTTAAAACCAAGGATTTCATAAAGTTTCTTAACGCATTAGATAAGATTACTCATCGCTTCAAACATATTGAGACATAAAACTGGATTTTTAAAAGATGCTCATTAACGAAACATGACAAGTTAATGCATTAAATATTTTCTACTTGTTTAAAGCATAGTTGACACATTAGAATGTGTTAAATATGTGATAGAGTAAACAACATTTGGAAGCATTCGTCAGCACGCCAAATAGGTTAGTAAACTAATTAAAACAAGTTATCGAATGCAAGATTGACGTCTTAATCATAAGATTAACATTTTAAGGAGATCACATGAACAACTTAACTTGAAAATCTTTGATAGAAGTAAATTATCTTTGTTTTTCTCTTTTTCTTCTCAGTATCTCATATCTACCTTTAGATGAAAAATAAATTAAATTATACTTTGTGAATAACAAGATGTGATATAATTTGTTTATATCCCCATCTAATTTTTCCGATGTATTTATACGTATATATTAAGTGTGTTATAACATCTCAAAAAATTTAAAAGAGATAGAAATGAAATAATTAAGGTCGTGGGGTGTTTATCTATTAGAAAGCCTCATTAATCAATTATTTGTTCAAATGTTATTTTATGGATTAATAGACTATTTTCTTGGAATTATTCAAGAAAAAAGTTAGGCTCCATTTCGTTAAAGGAAAATCCATTGGAGGAAAAGGAAAATCAACATTTTCAATCGTGTTTGGGAATTTGGTTGACGGATTGTCAAGAATTTCCATATTTGTAGGTGGCTTGATTTCCTTTAAAGACTGGATAATAGCTTCAAACCTATTTTTCATCATTCGTGGGAAGCTCTAGAAGATGATGCTGCCCTCACCAATGTTCGTCCTCTTTTTCTTATTCAACTACATCTTCTTTATTAAAAGGAAGATCTATTGCAAAAAAAAAAAAATCCATGAAATTCAACCACGAAATTACGTTAGTAAAAAGAAAATTCTGTGGCTAAATGAGAAATTCCATGACTATATTTAGTAACGGTCAATTTTAGGACAGATTCCATAGCTAATTCCATGGTTGATTCATTCTTTTTAGTAGTGAGAAGAGAAAACTGCAGCCTCCCGACAAAGTCGGAGGTGACACGAGTTATTGGGAAGGGAAGCTTGAAATTCACGATGTTGAAGAAGAGTGGACGAATATTAATTGTTCCCAGAGATGAGAAAATTTGATTGTATAAACTACGAAGTGGACAAATGAAACTAGGTTCTCTAAAACTTGTTTGTGCCAAAATCACCCATACATTTATTACAACAACAACTTATCCCACTGGGTGGGGAACTTGCATTTATTGCAACATTGCTCTAAAATTTTATTTTAACTACTGTTTCACAAATTTTTTCCCAATCCAGTTAAAATCATGGTTAAGTCAATGAATTCTCTTAAATATTACCCCCTACGGAACAACGCTCTTTTTTAAACGATACTACAACTTTTCTCATGCACTTGTGGTTGCAAAGTGGCAAACAATTTTATGTAGAAGAGAAGAACCATCAAAAATCAGTCACAATTCTTTTGAAAAATTCCTCCCCTTGAAGTATGCAAATTTCACAAACTTGAGCTTTTGCTTAAAATTGGATTTCTGATTTAACTTGTGCTTGGTGAATGCATAAAAGGTCCAATGACCGAAGTATAATTTTTTTGACATTAAGAATAACAGAAGATATAATTTACTTGTTATTTGGAGTGAATTGTAATGTTGGTATGTCACTTTATGGAATTCCTCAAACAAAGCACAAGCACTAATGGAATCAAGAATAATCTGGAGAGTTTTAGCAAACAAATAAGTAATAATTTGATTTATATACATATTTGCAATTAGATACACTCAAAAACATTTTTAAGAAACTTCAAACCTTATATTGATACTTTATCACCAATATTGGCACTCTTGTCATAGTGTTAAGTTAAAAAGGGTTAAGAATTACGCAAATGCCTCTTGGTGCAATTGTTAAGTTAAAAAGGGTTAAGAATTTCGCAAATGGCTTTTGGTGCGGTTGTTGGAATAATTTAGTAATAGATGCAGCACCAACAGTACAGGGTAGCATAAAAAGGTTTATCATTGGCTTAAGACACGTGAGGATCGGAAGAGAAAAATATAAATGCTCTAAAAATTTTAAATGCTTAAAAGCTTTAAGTTTAGGTTTTCAATTCAAAAGAAAATCAAGAGATCAAGGGTTGTAAACAAGTTTTGAATTTTTCTGAGGAAACTTCTAAGAGGTGGGAGTTAAGAAGTGGTTACTGAGTAAGTCTAATTAGAGATGTGTATATGCTTTCAACTATCATTAATGTTTGAAGCGAAAATTTGCAGATTATTCTAGATTCAAATTCACACACTTTCAAGGAATTGAGTAAAGTGCATTTCAACATGACAAGGCATGCCAAGTTACTTGTTGATTTGTTTTTTGTGCTGTTTCTAATGAAAAGAACAATTCCTAAGGATTCAATGCACATGAGTGAAATCAAGGCAAAGACTTGGTAATTAGGAATAATGTTGTAGAGCTTTGCTTGAGGACAAGCAAAAATTCAAGTATGGGGGTGTTAACCTTTAGAAATTAACCATATTTCACACACATTTACAATGTTTCTAGAGAATATTGGTTTGAAGTGATGTGATTATTGGATAATTAACATCATGTGAAAAATGTGAGATAAACAATCAAGAATACTCATGAATTTTTAATCTCTTTTGTAGGGAAAGTGATACAAGAAGATGAGCTGAAAAGAACACTACATAATGACCAAGGAGTAGAGCAAAACAGAGGAAAAGTTCTGTTTCTCTTGCCTTAGCGAACACATTTTCATGCATCGACAAGCTAGACCACTGAAGAATAAATTCTCTTCCCCTCTCGCCTCGGCGAGCACCCACTTTTTGTGATCACTCGTTACAGGTGTAGCTGGAGGTGGGCTATAGTTGGCATTAGAAGGTATAGAAGTGCAGGAATGCCGGCTTACTATGAATTTGTGTATATAATTTGTGGTAGAGGGTATTTTGATATTATTTGTATATATAAATTGTGTTTATATACAAAGTTTGGCAAGTTCTAATACTTGCATGATTATATATTTATATTTATTGAATATATGTATCCCTCCATAATGATGCAATTTCGACCAATACTTTAGGTAAGGGCTATCAATAGCGATAACCACATATTTAGATAATTTTTTATAGTTAAATTTAGCAGTTGTATTAACACTAATGTTATTTCTGTGTAAGTTATGGGTATTATTAAGATTATTGTGTATTGCGTTGATTGAATTCAAGAGACTTTACTAGCAGTTTCAATTGATCCCAAGTCTTTTGACTCCCTAAATATTGGTTTGGTAAACTTAGATTGAACAAGTGTTAAATATCAAACATGACTATTTGATTGATTTATTAGCCACATGAGATTTTATACCATTTTTAAATTCATAACATTTTTCATAACAGCCCATTCATACATAGAAAAGTTTTTACTTGGTATTTGAAAACAAAAGGTTTTAGTATATTCAAGTATTTTGTGATCCTAAAAGCTACCAAGTGGTTGTAAATTTATCAAATAGCATTAATAGAGGCCTAAAGATAGGCATTGTAACATCTAATTTTATAATACTATACTAAAGCAAATTAACTGCTTTATAACCACTTTGTTTTTATCGAAGCCCAAAAATATGAATAAGTTAAAACTTTTTCATTTGAAATGCTTATTAAAATCTTTTCTTTCATAGAATGGGCTTTCCTAACAAATTGCCTTCATTCAAAACTATATACAAAATCAAGTGGATTATAAATCAATTAAGTAGCCAATGTCTGATTCTATCTAATAGTGTGAGGGAAGCTAAAACCAAAATAATGTTTCTATTATGTAAAAGCTGCCTTCTATGCATATATATACCATCATAATAACTAAATCGGGGTTATCTCGGTCGATAAGCCCTCACCTGCATATGCTGTTGTACTCCACTTTTATGGATATATATATATATAGATGCAAAATTATATAATAATTATACAAGCTCCATGCTTGTTTTACCTATCTTAAACTTATAACATATACAGACATATACAGGTAAAAGATTTTAAATATATAGACATATCAGTACAAAATAATGCAAGCATCCCTACCTTTCATCTTAGTTACTACCTCAACCCAAAAGCACTATGTTCCCCTGCTCCTCTTTGGAAACGTATATCAAAAAGAGTGAGATTCAAAGAATTTTAGTAGTAGTTTATTTCATTCATTACCTTGCATAACAATCCATAAACCTATACAAATATTATAATTACACATACTTCCTACCCTATATGATCTTGGTGCCACTATTAACAATATGCTTGTTAAATAGTGGGGTAACTGTACCTACAAGATTTTTGGTGATAACTATTAGGTTATAACAGATCTGTCTGGCGAAGGAGTAGCTACCTAGTATTGGAGTACTACATAAACTGGGAAGTAAAACTTCCATGCAGAAATTAACAAGATTTATCACCTTCATGCATAATATAAACTTAAAACAGATGTTATACAATTATTCATACATGCTCAATTATATAGAATGAAATTGTTACCTGTACTCCAAACTTAAGCCTGAGCTAGCTCTTTTCCTTCTCAATGCTTTGGGAAGCCTATGCCTTTAATTATCTTTACCTATATGATGACTCCCCATTTAACATTGATTTAGGGCTTATTTAGAAGATATTTGGGGAGTCATCAATGCTAATTAAAGGAATTTTGAGAGTTTTTTAGAGAAAATTATACAAATTTGTCATATAAGCTTAATTTAATTATTTTTGAAATAAATATGATAATTTATTAGAAAATTTGATTGGCATGATTCCTCATATTTATGCATGATTTTGATAGGTACAAATGGATATTATAAGCTAGGAAGGAGAAGAAAAGCAAAGGAAAAGATTGGAGAAAGTTGGAGTTTAATTGCTTAAAATTGCTGGAAATTGCCTCTGGTGCCATGGCACAGCGCGAAAATCCCTAAAAATTCTGACTTCGCACAGATTCGTTTTTTATCCTTTTAAACCATCTAAGGCACGAAAATTAGAGGAGAGTCAGCCCCCTTTGAACCCTAGAACCCATAGGAACCATTAGACTCATCGATACACACATCTTTGGAGCTAGGGTTTGCAAAATTGGAGATTGAGAAGCAAAATTGGAGGAGTTTCTTGCCCTAGATGATATATTCTTCTTGTTTTCTTCAATTCTTTGTTACTTTGGTGAATTAAACATGGGATTTCTTTGTATTTTCTGGTTTAATCCATTCATGAGTAGCTAAATCTTTTGTTCTAGGATTGATTCAAACCTTGTATGGATTGAAACCTAATTGTTTCCTTTTCTTTTAGAATTTAATGACTATTTATGTTGATTTATCTTGTTCTTAATGCCTCTAATTGACTGATCACCCTTTAGAGCGATTTGTTCATTTAAATTATACTCTAGAGAGATAGTTTAGATGTAGAACTAGGGTAAATCATACTAGACTTGAAGTTTAAATCAACTAACGGATGGTTTGTCGGGTAGAATAGAGATATATCTATCGACCTAGTTTTGTCATATTAAGGTTGGCTCTTAAGGCATACTTTTATTAATTTGTAACAAGAGATTGAGCAAGTTAATGAGAAGTATAGAATTGATTTTGACTCGAGAGAGCGTTTCAAGTACTTTAGAATCTTAGGCAAACATAAATTGTCATTTGAAGACTAAAGGAAGGGAAATTAATTAGGGTTCATGAAATACAACGGTGAGAATTAATCCTAGGCAGTTAATTGATAAATTAAATCTTTCTTGTTTGTTTCTTTATTTTTATTTTAAAATTAGTTTTCAAAACCAGTTTTCTAAAAGAATTTGAATTGTTCAACTTAATTGAGTTCATTAGCCTATTGTTTGATTGGGGTTTTAAAACAAATCTCTGTGGGACGATAATTTATTACTACGTTACGATCCGTACTCTTGCGGACGAACAAGTTTTTGGTGCCGTTGCCGGGGATTTGTAAAAATCTCTTGGTCAACCCTAGGCTAGTGTTAGTAAATTTCGATTGAACTGTTAGGTTAGTTTATAATTTTCATTCATAGTTGTTTTTGTTTTGTTTTTTTTCTTTTTCTAGTTTGATACTCGCGTTTTGGTTTTCTTCTTCTAGGTACCCTTTCGGCATATGCAGCGTATATATCCAGACGGATTGGAAGTGATACTTGAAGGAGTGGAATTCATTGACAATACACAAGCTGAAACTGAGACTGAATCTGAATCTGAATCTAAAGCTGAAACCATGGCTGACGATGAGTATGATAGAGCTACGGTCAATGACTTTGCAAGCCGGAATATGAGGGGCATGCAATCTTGTATTCAGATGCCAGAGATGACAGCGCACTCTTTTGAGATCAAACCTGTTATAATTACGATGCTGCAGTTACACGGAATGTTCCATGGGCTCTACAATGAAGATGCAAACAAGCATCTTATGTATTTCTTGGAAGTCTGTGACTCTTTCAAGCAAAACGGAGTCCCTCAAGATGTTCTAAGGCTTCGTTTATTCCCTTTGTCTCTACAAGGCACAGCTAGAGACTGGTTCAACAACCTTCCAAAAGGATCCATTAATTCTTGGGATCAGCTTGAAAGCAAGTTTAGAGCTCGTTTCTTTTCTGATGATAAATCTGTGGAAGCTCGAGATGAATTTTTAAGCTTTAGACAACACCCGGATGAGCATCTTTATGCAGCTTGGGAGAGATATAAGATGTTGATGAAGCGATGCCCTAATCATGGGGTGGACAAATGGGTAGTAGTTCAGATATTTTGTAATCGCCTTAATCCTCAATCTAAGGCGATGGTTGATTCAATGACTAATGGAGGGTATCGTAATGTACCTGTTAATGAGGTGATCAAACTATTGGATCAACTATCTGCAAACAATACTCAAGCCACTGATAAGAGGACTACACAACCTGTTTCCACCATTAAAGATGACTCTTCGTCTCAAATGACCGCTATTCTCTCTTCAATAAACAAGCGGTTTGAGTCATTGGAATCTCAATTGAAGCAAAGAAACTCTCAAAGTGTGCAATCTATTTATGCTACCCCTATTGTTTGTGATCAATGCAATGACGTTCATTTGCCGGATCATTGCCCTCTTTACATGGCTTCTGAATCTGTCAACTACATGGGTAAATTTCAAAACTCTCAGAATAACCCTTACTCTCAGACTTATAATCCAGGATGGAGAAATCATCCAAATTTCTCATGGAGTAATGGACAGACCATGAATCAACTTCCTTCTTCTATTGTTAAGCCTAATCAACCACCGGGCTTTCAAGTACAATCCAGGCAATTTCCCACTAAGGAAGGAGAGTCTAGAATGGAGAAGATGTTAGCTCAAATATTAGCTAACCAAGAAAGTGAAAGGGCTGAAACTAAAGCGACTATTTCTCTTCACAAGACAGCAATTAAGAACCTTGAATTGCAAATGGGGCAGTTGGCCTCACACATGAATGCTATGTCAACAAGAAGTCTTCCAAGTGATACCATCCCCAATCCTAAAAGTAATCATGTTGAGGAATGTAAGGCAATCAATGTAGAAAGTGGGAAGCAACGACTAGACGCGGTGACACCAAGTAGAATGTGTGATAAAGCTAATGATAAAGTCGCTCTAAACAAATATGACAATTTCACTGAAGAAATAGTCATGGAAGAGGATGGCATCAAAAAGAGGAAGCAAGAAGAGAATGAACATGATGCTAGAGCTAAAAAGCATAGGGATGACAAAAAGAAGCAAGAAAAGGCACAATCCTTTACTTCTTATGTGCCTCCACTTCCATTTCCTCAAAGATTCAAGAAGAAAGAGGAAGATATTCAATTCAAGAAGTTCGTTGACATGTTCAAGCAGCTTCACATAAACATCCCCTTTGCTGAAGCATTAGAGTCTATGCCTGAATATGCCAAGTTTCTAAAGGATGTTTTGTCCAAGAAACGAAAATTCAATGAGTTTGAAACTGTTGCTTTGACTGAAGAATGTAGTGCAGTTATTCAGAGGAAGTTACCAACCAAGCTTAAGGATCCGGGAAGTTTCTATTTTCCATGCAATATAGGTACTAACTTCGCCGGAAAAGCTCTATGTGATCTAGGAGCTAGTGTTAATCTTATGCCACTTGTTGTCTTCAATCAATTGGGGCTTGGTGAGCCACGACCCACCACGGTCACACTACAATTTGCAGATCGTAGCATAGCTAGACCTCGTGGCATCATTGAGGATTTGTTGGTAAAAGTTGATAAGTTTATATTCCCTGCAGATTTCATTGTCATAGATTGCGAGGTGGATTGGAAAATCCCAATCATATTGGGATGACCATTCTTGGCCACAGCAAGAACGCTCATTGATGTTGAAAAGGGTGAAATTACCTTGCGAGTAAATGATGAGCAAGTTGTCTTTAACATGTCTCAAGCACTAAGATTTCATGAGGATGAGCATAGTCAGTGTTACTTCACTAATAGGTTGGGAGATGTGATTCAAGAGGAGCATCATGAACCAGTTATCAAAGATCCTTTGGAAGCACTCTTGATTGGACAAAAGGATTCTAAAGATGCCAAGCAGGGCAAATGTGAAGAGATATTCGACATTGGAGCATTCCCTCATACCAAGTTCAAACCTTTTGAGCACTTAAGGCCCCTAAGGCATTGAGCTATTCTTTGAAGCCATCTAGTGCAGCACCACCAATGTTTGAAAACAGTACTCTGCAACTCAATGAGAAAGAGAATCATCGACTCATTACACATGAGCATGCTAGATTCAACAAAGAGATAGAAAAAAGGCCACCAGATAGAAAAATTGTTCCTGAACATTTTGAGCCGGGACAACAAGTACTTCTCTACAAATCCAAGCTAAAGTTGTTCCCAAGAAAGCTTAAATCAAGATGGTGTGGACCGTTTACTGTGGTGCAAGCATCAGATCTAGAGAATGTTGAACTTGAGAACAAGAAAGGTGAAAGATTTCATGCTAATGGACAACGCTTAAAACATTATTGGGGAGGAAATGTGGATTGTTTGTTATCCACTATCCACCTCAAGAACCCACCATAAGTCCATAACAGTCAGGCTGGATGACTATAAACTAAGCGCTTCTTGGGAGGCAACCCAAGTTCTGAACTTTTCTTGTTATTTTCATTTGCAATTTTTCTTCTTTTTGTTGGTCGGTTTATGTTTGGTCTTTTCTATTTTGTAGGAAGAAATCGAATGCTGTGGAATCAATTTGAGGCAAGCAAGAGCAATTACTAAAGATGGAGGCAACTTGTAGTTTCAGGGAAGTAACGTTGCTCTTATATTATGCAAGATATCATGAGTCTTTTTGCTTTTCATACATGTGATGTGATTTAGATATTCTTTGATCAAATATGAATGCTTAAATGATATGTGGATTGCCTTGGCTTGTGTGATCTTGAGTAATATGAGATTAGTTCAATGTGATCAAGGATTTTATAGATGGAATACCAAATCTAGGTGGCATTTAGGTGGTCAAATTCAATGTTTTAGGAGGGCAATGTGGAAATTGGGGTTCTTTTGTTTTGATAGTTTAGCTAGCATTTTGTTTTAGGTGCCACGGCGTTTTGGGATAATGTTGTGACATTATTTTTACAAAATTAGCAACCAAAGGTTTACTCAAGAGAACATGCTCTCTGGTGCCGCGGCATTTTCCTAAAGTGCCATGGCATTCTCATTAGTAGAGAAATACATGCTCTCTGGTGCCGTGGCATTTTCCTAAAATGCCATGACACCTCTTATAAAATTTCAATGACATGTTCTCTGATGCCGCCACATTTTTCCAAAGTGCCATAGCACCAGAGAGGACACATATAAAGGTGGCTAAGCATGCTCTCTGGTGCCACAGCATTTTCCTAAAGTGTCATGGCACTAATTTTGCTATTTTTTAAAAAAATAAATAAAAAAAAATTTCAAATTCAAAATTTTAAATTCTTAAATTATTTTAGTCATTTTTTTTCAAAAAAAAAAAAAAATTCAAATTTTAAATTTTACATTCTTAGATTATTTTTGTCATTTGAAAAAAAAAATTTCGAAAAAAAAAATCCAATTTTGTTTTCTTTCTTTTTAGTTAAATTAATTACATATTTTTTTTTCCTATTCCCATTGAACCCTAACATCCATCTGCCTTCACCATCACCTTCTTCTCTAAGCCTCACCATCGGCGGCGTGCTCTCCCCCTCGGCCACCATCACCGCCGTCGCATCGCCGACTTCCTTAATCCTCCCTCCCAGTTCGTTGTGTTCACCTCCCACCGTCGACCTACTATCCTCCTCTTACCTTCCCCTTCACTTCAAACCCCTCCCTTCACTGTCGAAACTTTTTTCCCTTCGTCGAGCTCAAACAGCTCCGCCGTAGGTGCCTTCATTGCCGCCGTTCTCCGTACCACACCTCGTCGCCGTTGATCTCCCCTATTCGTCCTTGGCCACCCCAACCTGAACCTTCCATTTTCCTTCCTTCGAAATCACCCCCTTTCCTGTGCAAATTCTCGCCCAGTTTCCTTCCTCTAGCTACCATCTTCAACTTTACGATCTAGTCACCATCGTCTTCCTCATTCCCTACCTTCATCATCGACACCTTTCCTCACAGCCTTCGAACCCCAGCTCCCGATCCTTCCTGCGATTTTTCACTACTCAGTCCGAAACCCCATCACCTCCGAACAATTCCTCCTCTCACTTGGTCTTATCGGCATCATCACCGTGTTTTCTCTTCTCCCCTGTATGCTCAAAATTTTCGTTTTTCTCACCTATTTCTTGGGCCACCTAGAGGTATTTTCTTTTGATCTTCTTTTATCCATTGAACTAGCAATAGGCTTAGACTATCTGGTTTAATTTGACTCTTCTGCTTTATTCTGGTGTCTAGAGTACTCAATGAAATTCATTTGTGATAGTATCGAATCACTAATGCATTACAGTTCTCAGTTATGCCATGAAGTTAATAATTTCTGTTCATGAGTGAGCTTGAATGTTGATGTTACTATTATTCCCATGAATGAATCTGACTCTTGATGCCAATTCTGATTGTGGTTTTGTTATGTGGCAGCTTTGGTTTTACTTTACATGCTTTAATCTTTTTGTTTTTCAGTCCTCCTAAGCTCCTGATATTTAATTGGGACTGATTGGCTTATTGATTGATGGAATGTATATTTATCGTAAGCTTTGTATTTAGTAGTTTGGAAATCCAATTGGGTATTACGAGTATTTGAAAGATTGGGTTTACTATTTGTTTCAGAGGAACTCTGGTTTGGATTTTATTGGATTGGTGTGTCCACATTAGTTCTCTTTGTGATGATTGTTGTGTTTATTCCTGATCGGTCCACACGTGCCTTCAAGCTACTTGATTGTAATGTTTCATTTTTGTGCATCCTGTGTTAATTTGAACTGCACACTTGTGTATGTGTGAAATGTTTGGGGATGTGCTGATTCATATTGTCGGGTTGGGAATTGTGTAAAATATGGTAGTTCAATTTTAACTTCATGAGTGCGCTGGACTATAAGGATTATTATTTTCTCTAAATTTGTGAAATTGATTGAACTCTCACGATTAATCTCCCAATTTGATCTCTAAGAAACTCCCTGTTGTGACTGATTTAGACAGTTTTCATCTAATCTCTAGTCTCCTGGACTAGTGCTTTCATGAAACATATGAGTATATTGGACATACACTTAAGTCTGATTTTTTTTAAATGTTCAAAGTGCTCTCTTGTGTGCTTTAATTTGAATGAGGCACTTGTGTTTATTTGCATACTGATGTGCAATATGATTGACTTCATTGATTGGAAAGTTGTGGAATTTGGTTTCATTTAGTTGCATTTTCTTGAGCTATTGTTAATGGAACTTGCCAATGTTCAGTATCTGTTACTTGAAAATGCTCTTCTTGGGGCTAGATAAACTGAAGGAATGAATGAATATTAATTTGATCTCTCCTACTATGAGCTAGGAGGATTTTGCATATGAATTTGTGCATTGCTTCGATCTTTGCTACAATATGCTGTTGCAAACCACTTACATAATTTGGATTGAGCTTATATTTTTTTTAGTGTTTGCATCCTTGCAATGGCACCTCCTACAACCACAAATCAATCTCAAAGGAAATCTAGCAATTGAGCTTCTTCCTCTGCCTGCATATACCACCTCCTTCAAGACTTATCCAGGGGAGTATTAGTTTACTTTTCCTTATCTTTTTACCTCTCTCATATGTGTCTTGTTGTTTTATTCACATTAGGGACAATGTGTAATACCCCAAATTTTAGAAAATAGAAAATAAGGATTTATTTAAGGTTTTGGGGTGACATTTAGAAATCAAAAAGCCTTATAAATAATTTATGATGCCAGGCGTATTTTTAATAATTTTTAAGGCTCATTTTTCTTTAATAGTTGAGAAAATGTAGTTAGAAGATAAATTTAAATAAGGGAATATTTAGAATCTTGAGGTATTATTTGTTATTTAAAAAGTCTTACAAATAAATTTGGAAATTGCAGCATATCTAGAGGAATTATTTTGGGACTTAATTCAGATTAAATTGGGAAGGAAATAGTAATTAAACTTTGCAAAGATGGGCATAATGAAAAAGAGAAAATGAAAATGACCATATCTGTCCCTGCTTTGAAAATATCTTGAGTAATAGTATGAAGGACAAAATGGTGAAATTACTCAATTAAAATTAATATATACTCCCCTCCACCTCTGTTCCACGCAGAACATTCACTTCTCTCACTCTCTCGATCTCTCTCTTTTGTTCTCTCATCTCTCGGCGATGGCATGGTTTCCGGCGACGGCGATTCCGCAGACGGTGGGCTCCCATGGCGCATGCAAGACTGGACTTAAACTCCGGTGAGCCTGCTCTTTCTATCTCTACCCGTTATCTTTTCGATTTTGACAGTTTGAGAGAGAGATCGATTTGGGGCTTGGGTGTTTTGTAGTTCATAAACTGATTAAACCGAAGCATAGGCATAGTAGACGAGTTCCCCTAAAAGAAATTTGAGCTTGCATGATGTTTTGCTTGGATTTCGAAATTGTTCTGCTCGGAGCTACTGTTCATCGCCAATTTCTTGCGATTCTGTCTAAAGCAAAGTGGAATTGTTTGTTTGAAAGTAGTTAAAAGTCTATTAGAGTTGAATTTTAGCACTGCATGTTCAGTTCTCTTGATTCATAATGATTTTCGAAAATTAAGGAACCTTGCTCTGTTTTGAGGTTTGTGACAGTTCGATGGATGTGAGGATTTTGTTCGGTGGACTTATGTGGGTATTTTTCTGAAGAAATGGTCCTAAAGAAAGTTTAACAATGATGATTGGTTGGGTTGTATGTGTTCGATTTGTGATTGTTTGTTGATTGTGATTGTTGAACCAGAGTTTTGCCATTTCAGTGGCTATTGTCCCAACGTTTGTGGCTTCAGGCCCTCTTAACTTCATGTTATAAAGGAGATAGCACACAAGCCCAGCTGCATTGTTTATAGGGTTGATAGAGGATGATTCCAAAAGTTTACTTTGCTGTTTCATTTGATGTGTATTTGGGTTTTGTGATATAGACTCAGAGAAAAAAAAAGGGTTATACTATATAAAATAAAATGACAATTCTTGAATGATTGTTCTTTGACCCGTTTTGGAAAGCACAGCAATATTATGAGTAAATATTTTAAAATGTGGATGTACCTTCTCTCGCCTATTATATAGTGCTCTGAAATTTGAATGGTAATTGGAGTTTGAAATCTAATTTTAATTACTGTTTTGACCAAGTCAAGTGTTAAATCAAAGATCAAGTTTCTAAAGAATTATTCTTGTTGAATTTTATGGTCAAATCTTGAGAATTTGAAATATTTGTGTGTTAATAGATTTGGGTTGATTGGAATTGAATGGTATATGATAAATTTATGCTGCCTACAAATTTGGATGGAGAAAATGTTTTAAATATAGTTTACGATGTGATTTAAGTTGTTGAACCTAGTGAGGAAAATAAAGTATGTATGTGTATATTAGTGGCTGTAACAGAATTTTTATGAGCCGGAAAAAAACAAGTAGTGTTGCTGTTTAATAAATATTATATACGTGTATATATATATCAGTCATGATTGGAGACACTTAAATGAGGGTTGAATTAATGTCTGGAAGCTGAAAATTTACATAAGGCCTACGGATTGATAATTGAAGATATATAAAATTGACTTGTCAAGTTGTGTCACTTTCATTGTGTGTTCCCATATCTCTAATTCTTTTAGATTCTTTATCTTTTTCAATTTCTGATGGATTTTGAGTGTTTAAATAAACGGGATAATGTTGTGGTTAATGAATTGTAATATCCTTTAATAAATTGAATTGCTTAGGCCCGAGAATGACTTACATTGTTGATTGATTTATTCTTGAGATTTTGCAATAAATAGAAAGGATATATATAGATGTATGTGAATGATTAAGGTATTTAAAGAATGGTTTTATAGAAACTATTGGTCAAACATTGAGAATAAAAAGTACTAATTGAAGTAAAGTAATTCAAAGTGATCTTTTAATCTTAAATAGTCAAGATAGTTATAGTAAATTATCATGATTCATAGATATAAATAGTGGGGTAGTCACAAACATATTAGGACTCGAGAGAGACGTTTAGTATAAATATAGAAGTACATATATTAACTTACTCTTATAATATAATGTGTAGATAGGCCTTGATAGTGATGAGTTCATCAAGTCAGTGGAAAGTAAAGGATCTGGTTCACGAAATAGCTCTGGTATCCATGTAGTAGTTTAATTCATAATATAAATTTCTATATATAATTTTGTAATATCTGTGGCATTTAAATGGGCATTATTCCTGTTATGATATTGATGATATGTATGGAGTACTCCAAGGCCTAGGTGGGTCGCTCCCCCTTTGCCAATTAAATTCCTATAACCGTGAGGGTTATTGAGTAGCTGTGAGGGCTACAGTTAAATTCCTATAACCGTGAGGGTTATTGAGTAGCTGTGAGGGCTACAGTTAAATTCCTATAACTGTGTGGGTTATCAAGTAGCCGTGAGGGCTATAATTCCTATAACCGTGAGGGTTATTGAGTAGCCGTGAGGGCTATAATTGGAAAATCCTGCAGGTATTGGTTTAAAAGGGATATATGCTTTCATTATATGCACAGATTTATAAAGTTGATGTATAAGTATACATATATAAGTGCACACATGATATGAAATAAACTGCTATTGAGATTTTCAATCTCACTGTTTTTCAAAACGTTTTCAGTATAGCAGAATGGGAGTAGCTAGCTGAGAAAGAAGTAAGGTAATGTGAAGGGGCAGGAATGCCTGCTTTGTCTTGTACCCTGTAGGTAGTTACTTTAGGAATCTATTTACCTGTGTATGTTGTATGATTAAATAATTAAGACAAGTTGGAAGCTTGTATAGTAATTAATATATATATTTGCATATGTAGATATACCCTTAATAAATAATAGAATTACATACCCATGTAAGAGGGTTATCAATCGAGATAACCCGCCAATATATTAGTATAGTAAGAGAGGTGTAAATAGATAAATAGAACATAATCTAAAGAATATGTAAATATAGTGTAAGGGATTTGAATCCCCAAGCATTATAATTCGAGTTATTTTAATTGTTTTAATAACCACTCTATTTTATTGAAAGTTTAAAGATATTCCAATTTGTCTGAAAATCCCATTTGAAAGAAAGGAAATTTGATTTACTTTGGAAAGAAAATTTTTTAAATTTTTCGTATTTTTGGGCTTCTGGAATTAAGAAGTGGTTATAAATCAATTAAAATGTCATAATATAGTAGTAAAAATTTAGGTGTTACACAATGTGAAATTTAAGTGTGGGGGAGGGGTAGAAAATCATGCTTGCATTTCTTGTTCTTCCAATGCAATTGAAAATGAATTTGTTAAAATTTAAATGAGTGCATTGCTTATGATTGATTTAGATTTTGAGCTTTTACCCATATTTGAGAATGGCTATAAAAACAATTAAAATATTATAATAGGAAGAATGTTTCAACTAAGCCATATACTTTAGCCTTTTGTATAAATTTAGAGATGAACCTTGAAAAAAGGGGTAGTTTATAACAAGGCAATCAAATGGTTAATTTATGAGTACTTTGATTCCTAATTCCTCTAGGAAATTTGACTATCTTGATTGATTTAGTTGTTTGTTTTAGGATATGATTCAGGTTATAAAAAAAAAAGAAAAAAAAAGTGTGAAAAAAAAATTGGATAAACAACTCCGCTGGCCTTTCTAGACTTAACTTAGTAACCGGGGGCACTTCATCACCAATGTTGGCACTCGCGTCAAACGGTTAAGTCAAAGAGGGTTTGGGCTAAAAGCCTCTTGAGATAATGTTGAAGTAACTAAGTAACCGGTGCTGTACCACCCATGTGCAAGGTCGCGTCAAAAGGGGACCTCCAACAACTCAAGATTGAATCAAAATTAAAAAAAAAAAAGAAAGAAGAAAAAGAAAAAGAAAAAGCAAGTCAAAAGGAAAAAAATAGCCTGAGGATTCTTTTTGTATTGAATGCATACTAGATTAATTAAGAGAACTTAAATTTTCTATAGGAGTTAGGAAGCATAGTATTTCTTTATTAATCATATTGGTGTACATGTTATGCTCTGTTCCTTTGATCAAGGTGAGTTGATGGATGATTACAATTGTTTAAAGTTGTTAGCTTGGTGATTCATTCTGATAAATCATTAACTGAAATAATAACTGATAGCAATATCAAAGTGTGGGGGTGTAATGCTCTTTGTTTAAAGATTTCATATGCATTGCTCTTTTTATTTGAAATGTGATTTTCTTTTGCTTGAGGACAAGCAAATGTGCAAGTGTGGGGGTGTGATGACTCCCCATTTAACATTGATTTAGGGCTTATTTAGAAGATATTTGGGGAGTCATCAATGCTAATTAAAGGAATTTTGAGAGTTTTTTAGAGAAAATTATACAAATTTGTCATATAAGCTTAATTTAATTATTTTTGAAATAAATATGATAATTTATTAGAAAATTTGATTGACATGATTCCCTCATATTTATGCATGATTTTGATAGGTACAAATGGATATTATAAGCTAGGAAGGAGAAGAAAAGCAAAGGAAAAGATTGGAGAAAGCTGGAGTTTAATTGCTGAAAATTGTTGGAAATTGCCTCTGGTGCCATGGCACGGCGCGAAAATCTCTGAAAATTCTGACTTTGCACAGATTCGTTTTCTATCCTTTTAAACCATCTAGGGCACGAAAATTAAAGGAGAGTCAGCCCCCTTTGAACCCTAGAACCCATAGGAACCATTAGACTCATCGATACACACATCTTTGGAGCTAGGGTTTGCAAAATTGGAGGTTGAGAAGCAAAATTGGAGGAGTTTCTTGCCCTAAGTGATAGATTCTTCTTGTTTTCTTCAATTCTTTGTTACTTTGGTGAATTAAACATGGGATTTCTTTGTATTTTCTGGTTTAATCCATTCATGAGTAGCTAAATCTTTTGTTCTAGGATTGATTCAAACCTTGTATGGATTGAAACCTAATTGTTTCCTTTTCTTTTAGAATTTAATGACTATTTATGTTGATTTATCTTGTTCTTAATGCCTCTAATTGACTGATCACCCTTTAGAGCGATTTGTTCATTTAAATTATACTCGAGAGAAATAGTTTAGATGTAGAACTAGGGTAAATCAGACTAGACTTGAAGTTTAAATCAACTAACGGATGGTTTGTCGAGTAGAATAGAGATATATCTATCGACCTAGTTTTGTCATGTTAAGGTTGGCTCTTAAGGCATACTTTTATTAATTTGTAACAAGAGATTGAGCAAGTTAATGAGAAGTATAGAATTGATTTTGACTCGAGAGAGCGTTTCAAGTACTTTAGAATCTTAGGCAAACATAAATTGTCATTTGAAGACTAAAGGAAGGGAAATTAATTAGGGTTCATGAAATACAATAGTGAGAATTAATCCTAGGCCTAGTTAATTGATAAATTAAATCTTTCTTGTTTGTTTCTTTATTTTTATTTTAAAATTAGTTTTCAAAACCAGTTTTCTAAAAGAATTTGAATTGTTCAACTTAATTGAGTTCATTAGCCTGTTGTTTGATTGGGGTTTTAAAACAAATCTCTGTGGGACGATAATTTATTACTACGTTACGATCCGTACTCTTGCGGGCGAACACTATATTTACATATAATATATACATAATAAATTAATACATATGCTCTTATAATTATTCAACGTCTCTCACGTTCCTATATTATATATTTCTACCATTCCCTTTTAGAATATATGTTTCAATCAATATTTCTAATATAATCACCAATTCACAGTCATTTAAACAACCCTTTTCACACACACACACATTCCTATTTTCTATTCATTACAAAATCTCAAGGATATATCAATCCATCATCAACAACATAATTCTCCCTTATCTTTCTTCCAAAAATAACTCCATCAACAATGATCAGTTTTTAATCATTAAAGACATCTCAAACAACAGCACAACATAATCCATGAAATATTGTAGTTTTCAAAAACTATTGCAACTCGATTACTTGGACACTATCATCCAAATAACCCAAAGAATTCCGGCTTCATGAACGTTGTTACACGCACAATTTCGGAAACTCAAACACAGTCCCATAATTCAAATTACTCCTCTAGCATTCCAAGTGTGAAATAATGGGTAATTTCTAAAATTTCAGACTTGAAGAATTTAACCCAACCAATATTTATTCTCATACATGAGTTCATAACTTATACCATAAAATTTTGATCTCGTTGAAGTACTTATATAGCCATTTTCAAAACTTAAGACAAAACCCTTTCTTTTAATTCTGAAATCATGTTCTATAGTCAACCTATGTTTACACTATCTTTTCAAGGCTTCCAAACTTAATTTATTCATCTAGTTGTTAGACATTTAGAGGCATTAAAACACCTTAAATCAGTTTTTAACTTTCCAATTCCCTAATCACGCCAATTCATAGAACTCAAACTCATGACATCTAAAATACTTCTATATCCCACATATTAATTTTCTTTCTCATTTGATTATGATACCTGACTCTACTCATTAAAACATGTAACTTTGAGTCCAAACTCATCTCTTTTCGCAAGAAAATGATTTTATTGTCTTTAAATAACAAAGCTTTGTTTATGTACTCAGACAAATAATCAACACACAATATCATAAGGGTAAAGTGTCTTAAATAGCCAAGAAGTATTATCCAAGGAGATGCCAGCACCAGGAAGTTTTTCTTGGACCTTAAATACCCATGAAGTTATATTTTCGTAGCTTGAATGCCCAAAGCTAACAGAGAGGGAAACAGACGTTTGCCACGTCAGATTGAACGCCACGTCAGAATGATTGAGTAATGACGTGGCTTTAGTTAAGGTTCTTAAATTTCGATGTTTCATAATTTTCTTCCTCCAACTGAAACTATTTATTAAATGACCTTTCTTCCTAATTTCCCAGACAACTCACACTAAAATCCAACATCCAAATTACAGATACACCAATATATAATATACTCCCTCCAGTCCTATTTATAAGAGCTCAGTTGCCAAATAATGCTTCTTAAGAAAACATGTAAAAGTTAGTTGGGAGCAATAAATATGTCTGAAAAATAATTGTTTTTCCAATATTGCCCTTATTTATGATGAGACTAGAGAGAGAAATGTAAATAGAAGTTTAATCAATACTGTGAAAGAGAGTGTTAATAAGTATGGGCAAAATAGGGAAAATGGCATTAAATGATGACAAATTTTAAGGCCGGCTCTTATATTTTGGACCAAAATAATTCAAATTTCGGGCTCTTATAATAAGGACCGGAGGGAGTAATATCTAAAAAAAACGTATTTGTCTTCATCCAAAATTACAAATACACCAACAACAATCTACATAACCCCAATGACAAGTTTTTGGTGATTTTCTCAGAAGAAAAGGTCTTACTTACGAAATGCTTGTTTCCACTGGAATTAAATTTCAGTAATACTGATATGCATTTTGTTGGAATTATTTACATCTGAATTTTGAGATTTCATTGTACCTTCAAGTCTACCAATCCAGACATGTTTTATTTTTGGTGCTGCCCAATGTACACTTCCATTTGATAAAGTGAATCAAACATTACATGCCAATAAAAAATAATTCTTTAAAACACACTTAAATTCTTTTCTTTCTCAAATAAAAGTTCAGACCAGAATCAAAATCCTTAGGTTCATAAGTTACACATTGACCCAGTCAAGCATAAACACTATGTGCTGCCATATCGTCACCAACATGCCTATTCCTCATTCCAAATTTCATACTTCATCACTAACGTACTTCATCAAAACAGAGCATAGATATTTACACTCAAACCCAACACCACTCTCATTGATAAAAATCAATATGGACATACAATAAAACAGGTTCATATTCGGCTATCATTACCACACACATAATGAACCAACAGCCAATTAGAACGAAAGGATTGAAGATCACCAATGTTGCAAAAACCGAACATGCAACCTCACAAATTAATCAATATCAAACTTCAATATGTTGTTAATGCCTTGTATCGAGAAAATCGAACACCCAATTAACACAGATGTATCTGTTATCCTAATTTTACCACATAACTTGAACGCAAACTCCAAATCAGAGGAACTAAAACTCCTACTTATTTGAAATACAAGAACAGAAACAAAACACAACCTTAGAAACCAAGAGCCATCAAAAATCAAAAGAATCTAACGTAAAAAGCCTTCGAATTCAACCATTCCTTAAGCCTAATTACACTGCTAAGATTGATATGAAGCTCTTCCCCAGAAAAACGAATTTTCTCCACTGAAGCACAGATGGCCGAACAGAGCATAGCAAATTTGGATTCAAAATAGTCAGATAAAGCTTCATTCAAACATATAAGCTCGAAACTCAACCCAACACTAGTCATTATTGACTTTAATCACTTATTTAGTCTGATTAAGGGTAAAAGTCGAAGAAATCCAGCCATAAACAATAACCTTAGGTAGAAATCACAAAATCAGAGCCAACAACTCACATGCAAGCTTAATTTTTTTTGAGAAAAGCTTTGACTTAATCTTTGTTTCAATCGGTTTAACTACCCAAAAATCCCACCTTGGGTTCGGACCTCTCAATTCATCTCGCTCTGATCGGAGAAATCAATGTGAAGGAAACAACAATTCTGCCCTTCTCCTACTAACTACTCATAAACCTTTTAACCTTAAAATCCTTAAAAATACCTTTACTCTTATAAAATTATTTATAATTTATAATGCTTTTTAACTATTAAATAATACCTCAAGATCTTAAGTAACTCTTTATTTCTTCATTTATAAATTTTGGGGGTGTTACAGACATTACATTTTTTGTATCAGAACAGAGATTTTGACAACAGATGAAATAGAAGGCTCTGCTCGGATGATATGTATACACATTTATAGAATTTATAGTGAGATAGAGATGTAGTGTATACAGGGAAGGCTTTGATTAAGAAGATATTTAAGCTACTCCCTCCGATCTTAATTATAATATCACTTTGACTTTTTTTAAGAAACTAAAGTTGCAAAATTAATCACTTTAAATTGTCTATAGTTATTTTTTTTCCTTAAAACTAATTTACTCTACGTATAGATTAACCTATGATTTAATTATATGTGATATATGTTATAATTTAATGGTCTAATTTGCTTCTTTAACTTAAAAAAAAAAGTCAAAGTGATCTTATATTTAGGACCGGAGGGAGTATTTTTTTGTAGATAATATGGACAACATAACAGAAATATAGGAAATGGAGAATTGGAGATAGAAGACAAAATAAGGGGAAAACGAGGTGCAGGTAAAACCTTTACTAATGTTTACTTCCTTGGTAGGGTGGCAAGAAGATCCTATCAACAAGCCACAAATCCTCAAGGGGTGTTTGGAAGTAATTCCATACTAGAAGTGTACAATATGGGAAAATACTAGGAATGGATCTGGAGGTCTCTGTTTCCAGGTTCTACATTAGAGTTTAGACACTGTTTCAAGGTTCTACATTAGAGCTCAGAGTACCTATGGAGGTCTTTGTTTCAAGTCTTATAGGGAAGAAGAACTCCATTTTTATAATAATTTTATGGATTATTTAGAGGACAAGTTCAGCGATATCGTGGTTAATCAAGATTATATGTGATCATGCTACATGGGTTTTTATCAAACATATCCAACTCTCAGGCATAACAAATCCCTAAGCCATCTACACCCATCTGAAGAAGCTTGGAATTCGTTCATGATGACACTCTTCACGCAAAAGAAAAGGCAAATTATAGTTAATGGACCTTTTCAGATTAAGAACTTTCTTCAACCAATGGAAATGTAGTTCGAGCGAAATTCAAGTAGGGTCTCTTTGTAAAAGGGACTTGTTGCTATTGTTGTCATGATTAAGGTTTATATGTGAATGAACATGTGTTCATGCTAGTTAAATTTTGCATAAGATATGTGCATAATTATATAATGTTGCTCAAATCTTTGGCTCATATTGACGAAGTCTAAAGAAAATTTACCTGTCACTACAAAAAAATAAAATTACTGACGGAATAAATTTCTGTCTCTAATTACCGATGGATTTCTGATGGAGTTTACCGACAGAAAATTTATCTACAGAATTTCCGTTGGTAATTTTTTTAATTATATTATTTTATAAATAAATTATTATTTTAATTTATAAATAATATATTAAAATATTATTATTATCAACGGAACTTTTTCGTCGATAATTTTATTAATTATATTATTATTTTAGTTTATAAATAATATAGTAAAGTATTATTTTGAAATAAAATATTATCTTTATTTATTTTATAAATATTTTATAAATAAATCATATTTGATAAATATTAATAAAAATTAAAATATATATAGATATAAATATTTTATAAAAATAATTATATTTTTTTGTTAAATAATATGTTATTTATTAATAAATATTAGTAAGAAAAATGAAAAATAATTATAATTGAATAATATATATAATAAAATAATTATTAAAATAATTTAATAATTATTATTACAATTATTATTATAATTTAAATATAATATGAAAATTCTAAATAAAATGTAATGTATATGAATATAAAATATTAGTTATATAAAAATAATAGAATTATACATATGTAAATTCTATATTAATAATTTAGATTAAATATAATTGTAATAGTGGGGGTTTGAATATTATAAATATAATAGTTTGCAAATAATATTACATGGTCTTCATAGCTCAAATGATTAAAGCATCAGCAAATGCGCAAGAGGTTGCGGGTTTGATTATTAGCTCTGCCACAATTGAAGACAATTTGTGGAGGCAACACGTGACGACGTGAGAGACAACACGTGGCAACATGTGGAGGTGACCCGTGGCGGCCACAAAGAGGGACACGTGGCATATAATTTAAAAGAAATAAATTCCATCGGTAATTCGGTGTTTTTTTGTAATGTGTTATGTGAGATAAGCTTGCCAAAATAAAAGAACATGTGTGCCTGTAACATACCAAGTTTTAAATATCTAATTAATTGTTAATTAGATTAAATTTTGAGGATATTAGATGTTTTAGTGGCTTAATTGTGGGTTAAAATTGATCTTAGGGTTGGTATGGGGGAATTCTTCTTAGTGGAAATCAGTCTAATGTTGAGGTTATTAGTAATTAGTATGAAAATTGAGGCATGGAAATTGGCCCAACATATGGAAAAATATGATTGGGCCAAAGTCGGAAGCCCAAATTCCCTTGGGTGTTCAGGTTTGGTCTGATCGCTGTGGCATTTCTGGTTTTATTTAAAGGTTCAAAACAGATTTTAATTTAAGGCTTGTCATTTGGTTAAAGAGAGGGGTGGAGGCTCTACTAGGGCTTGGTTTTGAGGGTGATTTGGAGAGGTTTTGAGGTTCCCATCTCATAGGTATTTTTCTTTAATAATTTTATATAAGGCCAACAAAATTTGATGATTAAAAAAGTATTAAAATTATTGATGATACAATTTAAAAATTATGGGCTATAATGTTTAAGCGAAGTACACAAAGTTGGTGAGAATTCGAGTGCTTTGAAATTTCAATTCTCGCTACACGTGCGACGAATCCATAATGTTAATAATTATCATGGCACTATAAAAACATTGAATTAAGCAATAAGTTATTCAGCATGGTGAACACACCAACAACTGATAATAAAAATGCCTTGCTTTAATAGGCTTATTGTTCCAAATCATTACAGCTAAATGCTATACCAATAAAAAAATGGTTACAAGATAAAAGAATGATACAACAACAACAACGAAGCCTTATCCTACTAAGTGGGGTCAGCTACGTGGATCGCACGACGCCATTGTGCTCTATCGGTAACCAAATCTTTAGATATATTATTTATTAAAAGATCTCGCTCTACAACTTTATTGAGTGTATGCCTCGGTCTCCCTCTTCTTCTCTTAATCGGACTCCAGACTGTTTGATCTACCCTCCTCACTGGCGCATCTAATGGCCTTCTTTATACATGTCCAAATCACCTCAAACGATTTTCTACCATTTTCCCACTGATAGGTGTCACTTCAACTCATTCGCGTATATGATCATTCCGAATCTTATCCTTTCTTGTGTGACCACACATCCATCTCAACATCCTCATTTCATCTACCCCCATTTTATATTCATGTTGACATTTCAAAGCCCAACATTCACTACCATATAATACTGCTGGTCTTATAGTAGTGCGATATAACTTCCCTTTTACCTTATGTGGCACTTTTCTATCGCAGAGAACTCCAGTAGCTTTCTTCAACTTATACCACCCAGCTTGAATTCTATAATTGATATTGTCATCAATCTCACCATCTTGTCTTATAATTGATCCTAAATACTTAAACTTTGTCACTTGATGGATTGTTTGCTCTCCCAATTTAACCTCCAAATCACCTTTAAATTGTCTATTTGCAAAATTGCAATGCATATATTCTATTTTACTCCTACTTAAACGGAAATCCTTTGACTCCAACATGTTTCTCTATATCTCTAATTTATCATTAATCTCCTCTCTTAATTCAACCAGAAGGACTATATCATCCGCAAAAAGCATGCACTTAGGGACCTCTTCTTCTATAGGCTCAGTTAGAACATCTACTACTAAATTAAACAAATATGGGCTCAAAACTGATCACTGATGTAGGCCAATTCCTATAGGGAAGTCTTTTGTCTCACCTCCCGGCGTTCTAACATTAGTCAAAACCACATCATACATATCCTATATAACTTTAATATAAGCAACACATACTCCTTTATTTTCCAAGGCTTTCCAAAGTAAATCTCTTGGCACGCGATCATACGCCTTCTCTAGGTTAATAAAAACCATATGTAAGTCTCTTTTTCTACTTCGATACTTTTCCATTATCCCCCTTAGTAGATATATCGCCTCTGTTGTTGATCTCCCTGGCATGAACCCAAACTGTCTCTAAAAAATACTAGTTTCTAGTCTTAACCTATGCTTAATCACCTTTTCCCATAGTTTCATTGTATGACTCATAAGCTTAATTCCCCTATAATTTGCACAATTTTGTATATCGCCTTTGTTTTTATAAATCGGAACTAAAGTACTTTTTCTCCAATCATCAGGCATCTTCTTGGACCGTAAAATCTCGTTAAACAATTCAGATAACCATAACACACCCTCTTCCCCTAAACATTTCCAAACTTCAATCTGTATACCATCAGGTCCAACCGCTTTACCATTTTCTATTTTCTTAAGAGCTTCTTTAACCTCCCAAACTCTAATTCTATGATAAAACGATCTATTAAATCCATTTTCACTAATTGTCAAATCCCCCAACTCACAAGATAGATCTTCACCTCCATCATTGAATAACTTAGAAAAGTAGGCTTCCCATCTATTCTTAATATCTTCGTCAGTAATCAAAACTTTACCTTCTTCATCCTTTATACATCTTACTTGATCCAAATCTTTCGAATTTTTCTCCCTAATCTTTGCAATCTTGTAAATCTTTTGTTTCCCAGCCTTTGTCCCTAACTCCTTATAAAACCCCTCGTATGCTTTAGCACGAGCTTCACTCACTGCCTTCTTAGTCTCTTTTTTAGCTAAGCGGTACTTTTTCCAATTTTCAGCATTATTACACAAGTGTATAGCCTTAAAACAATTCTTTTTATTCCGCACCTTTTCTTAGACATCATTGTCCCACCACCAAGTCTCCTTATCTCGTGGTCCAAAACCTTTTGATTCTCCTAAAGTAGCTTTATCAACCATTTCAATCTTCGTAGCCATATTCTTCCACATGCTGTTAGCATTTCCTTGTGGCTCCCATACCCCTTCATCCAATAGATTTCTCTTAAAAATCTCTTGCTTCTCCCCCTTTAACTGCCACCATTTGATCATTTGGTTTAAAACTGCTCGGCGCCTTTGTTTTATACATTTAATTCTCACATCAAGAACTAGAAGTTTATGTTAAGCGGTCTCCCCATGCCCAGGAATCACTTTACAATTAGTACATAACCTTCTATATATCAGGGTTTCTTACCAAAAAGAAGTCAATTTGTGACTCGTGAGTTCCACTTTTGTATGTAATTAAATGTTCTTCCCACTTTTTAAAGCATGTATTAACAATCTTAAGGTTGTATGCTAAGGAAAAATCGATAATTGTTTGCCCTTCATTATTCAACTCCTCATAACCAAAACCACCATGCGCCCTTGCATATGATCCCGCCTCTTTCACAACATGTCCATTAAGATCCCCTCCAATAAAAGTTTTCTCAGTTGCCGGTATACCTTGAATCAACCATTCAATATCTGCCCAAAACTTCTCCTTAAGATGTGCTTCTACCCCTATTTGGGGTGCATAGGCACTAATAACATTTATTGTATCTTTTCCCACAATTACTCTCACAGATATGATTCGGTCCTCATTCTGCTTAACTTCCACTACATTCTTCCGCCATTCTTTATCTGCAATGATACCAACATCATTCCTTCCAATTACCTTTAATTTCATGTGTACCAGAGTTTAGAATCATTAACTCCGATTCCTTTAGTTCTCTCTTCAGCCCATTTGGTTTCCTGTAAGCATAATATATTAATCTTATGATCCTTCCTAGCTTGTGCCACCTCAAAAAGCTTCCCATTCAGCGTCCCAATATTCCAAAAACCAAATCTGATCTTACTCTCATGAACTAGCTTCTTTAGCCACCTCTGTCCATTAGAGTGCGGTAGCCCTTGCTCATTTAACACTGCATTCAGGCGAGGATGCAACGACTCTTGCTCTCTTATCACTGTACTCGAGCCATACGGTGCGTTACAACCAGGCAATGACCTATCCTTTAGCCCTTGCTCTATTAACACTACATTCAGGCTAGGATGCAGCGACTATCGCTCTCTTCTCATAGCACTCGAGCCATACAACGTATTGCTTACGGGCAACGACCTAACATTTACATAATTTCTTCGTTGATCCATGTTTATGAGATTCAACGGGGTTTTTACGCTGGGTGTTGGGGCCTAACACAACCCTCATCCTTTACCCCGGCTTGGGACCGGCTATAAACATAGGCGGAGTTAAGATAAAAGAATGATAACTTAAATTATTTGAACTTATAAAGTAGTCCGAACCTTACAAAATTAGAGTGATCCAGACAAGAGTGCCTTATGAAGATCGGTAATCAGATCACTAACATCTTCGATTCCCACTAAGATACGTACAAGATCTTTAGTTAAACCTCCGATCCTGTGATCTTCATTGTAATCTCTACTCCATCTTATCATTTTCTTTTAAATTGATTCCAGAAAATGCAATCGAGCTGGTTGTTTGATTTATATGCGTGACTGCTTTTTCGAGCCCTTGCCCAAAATGATGACTCTGTCAATCCTCATGTTCATTGCATCATTTGCCACATTTTTCAATGGATTTTTTTTGCCAAAAAAGGGGGGCCATCCCAATCTCGTCCTGTCTCGATCGGGACTGGGACGATCTCAGGATGGGACGGGACACGGGACGAGATCCCTATCCTCGGCTCTTTTCTTCAGGACGGGACGGGACGGGGTCGTCCCGGTCCCGTCCTATGAACACCTTTAGGCTCTGGCGCCAATGTTGGAACACAAGAACCTGAACACTTGAACTCGAACCAAGTTCACGATCCGTAACTTGGTATACAAATAGTAAACAAATAATATTATTAGAGTCGAGAATCAAAGGATTCTCAAAGCTCACGCACTAATTGCCTAAGAAAATAGAGAGAAAGAAAAAAGCAAGAGAATACTGTGTGGCTTAGGGTGACGAATACATTGGGGCACCCCCTTTATATAGAGTTCAAAATGAACACCAGAAAGGAAGATTGTCAACGTCATTAATACCTCTCATAAATGTCGCCAATCAATAATTATGACAGATTCTCTCATTTCACTAAAAGGAAATGATTTGAATTCTATTAGCAATAAATGCTGATTGAGTCAACTCTCCCAGATTGCTTCTCATCCGTCGGATATTCTTTCAGACGATCCGGCCCATTGAGGGCGGACCCGGACACATAGTCTAACATAACTAACTAACTAGCTAGTACAAGTACTAGGTGGAGGTTATGTAAGATGGAGACCCGAAAAAGGAGCTAATGATAGCTTGGACTTTGGACCTCTTGACACAAAACACACATACCTCATATGTGTTATCATACGCATCTATAAAAAAAAACCACTTCCAAGAAAGGAACAACAAAACATCATCTAGTGTAGGAAATAAAAAGTGGGGAGAAAAAAAACACAAAAAGCTTTTATCTTTGCAATGTCAATTGAAGACATTATATTAGGTTCAAATCTATTCAACAACAGTTGAATATACTAGAAGTTAGTATCTATCCATATATCGTTCACCATTTACCAATATTATTTTAGCTTCCAATTAAAGTATAAGTGCCAAATCATAGCCGTAACAATAAGATTCCTCTCCAATATCATAACCACACACACCCCCAACAAAGCCAAGTTACTTTTCACATCATATGGTAAAAAGAAAAAACAAACAAGAACATTCAACATTGTGGAAAAATAGAAAGTATTAAATCTTATATGAGATGAACAAAACACTAATTGCACCTCAAAAATTTGACAGAACATCAACCCTTGCAACTTCAAAATTCCTAATCTCAAATCGCCCATAATTTCTTTCGACTGAAAATCGGCCATAATTGATGTACTATGAAGCATAAGAACATCGATATAGCACACCTAAGTTGAGATATGGGATACAATTCGAAAATGGTCCTCTTCTTTCGGCGACGGGGGCGGCAACCACTGAGTTCTCTCCTTGCTTTGATGACCACCAATGAACAAAGAAGGAGGAGAATAACGTTTGATTTTGCATGGCAAAGCCTAAAGGGGATTCCACTTTGAGGAGACGCCGACGATTTCACAAGGGTTTGTGAGGTTGTAGGGAGGGCATTTCGAAAGGGTCTATGGATTTAGGTCTGTGGGAAGGGGAGGTATGTGAGGAGGGGTATATTTGTCTTTTACAAACATGAAAATCCCAAATTCATCCCATGGTATGACAAGGGATTTTAAAATGTTTGGGGATTGATTTGTCATTTCCAATATTCAAGAATACTTTTGGGTCATTTTCCCTTTTGACTAATACCTTTCAATATCAAAATAATTAAAAGGAAAATGTCAATCAACCAACCCGTAGTGACAAATTAACCTCAGATTCTATGATTGTTGGATGCTTTAATGTTGAATTCTATGATTTTTTAGACTTGGGAATAGTCACATTGACGTTGGAAAAAAGTACAAACGTCTTGGAAATTCTCCATATGTATTTGGAAATTTAGTTGTGAAATGTTGGATGCTTTAATGTTGGATTCCATTATTTTTGAAATTTGAAAATACTCACATTGATGTTAGAAAGAATAAAAAATATCTTAGAAATTCCTCATATGTGTCATGAAAATCTAGTTATGAAATGTTGGATACTATGATTTTTGAGACTTAAAAATACTCATGTTGATATTGGAAAGAAGCATAAACGTCTTAGAAATTTCTCATATGTGTCTTGGAAATCCATTTGTTGGATTCCATGATTTTTGTGACCTGAAAATACTCACATTATTGTTGGAAAGAAGTACAAATATATTGGAAATTCCCCATATGTGTCTTGGATTATGGGTACAAAATTCAATAAGAATATTTTGCTCATTTAGTTAAAAAATTTAATTTCACTTTGCTCCTTCAGAGGCAAAGTAAAAACAAAGTAGACACATAGTAAAGAAAATATTGTTGAAAGAATCACCGCAAGAATTGTTTATAAAAACAAAGTAGACACATAGTAAAGATACAATTGTACATTTAAAAAACAAAATTAAAGTGTCTTCACCAATAAAAGATTCTCTCCCCTTATAAATAGGATATAAGATGAGCATTTTTAGCTTTAATAGATAGATAGATAGATAGGAGCAAAGGGAATATATGTTAATTTTTTCGCCAACGAATATATTCTAATTGCCACTCGCTCTGCCCTGTTAATTGTGCACCAAATTTATACCCACTTGTCCTGTACAAAGCTAATGCCAATATGGGGGCTACATGTAAGAAAGAAAAAGGAAAAGAAAATATTATTGAAAGAATCTCCGCAAGAATTGTTTATAAAAACAAAGTCCACACACAGTAAAGATACAATTGTACATTTAAAAGACAAAATTAAAGTGTCTTCACCAATAAAAGATTCTCTCCTCTTATAATATATAAGATGAGCATTTTAGCTTTAATAGATAGATACGAGCAAAGTGAATATATTTTAATTTTTTCGCCAACATAATAAATTCAAATTGCTACTCACTCTGCCCTGTTAATTGTGCGCCAAATTTATACCCACTTGTCATGTATAAAGCTAATGCCAATATGGGGGCGACATGCAGGAAAGAAAAAGGAAAAGAAAATGTTATTGTGTTGGATTATTTGGCCGAAGAGCTTCTTCTTGGCTAAGCGTTGGTCCTACATGTAATACAATTAATACTTTAGTTTTATCTAAAAATTTAATATTTTTTATTTGACCCTTAAATAATTATATTCTCTCTTAATATCTTTTCCTACTCATTTTCTCTTTTTTTTTTTTCCTACTCATTCTCTCTCACATTCTCTCACAGTCACACTCTCATCATCTTTATAAATAAGGGCATGTTTAGAGGGAAAAAATTCATCTTTATACATTTATTGCTTTTAACTAGTTTTCACCATCATATCATTTTATTTGATCTATGATAAGATAGAAAGTATTAGCGTTGACTTGCATTGGCATTGGGTGCACTTAAACCTGAATTGAAATTAGGCTCAATTCTTTTTAAAATAAATTCATGGGCCCATCAAAATAATAATAATAATAATAAAGGGGGGGGGGGGGGACATTAAAAATGCGAATGAGGTAAAGAAATATAAATATGATCAAACTGGACATGAATTGGCAAGGGAAGAAATGGTCCCAACTGAATGGGATCAATTCAGATTTAGCAAAGTTCTAGTGCTTTTAACCGCACTATGTCCTAACACCATGCACAACGGCAAATAGTAAACAAGAAAGCAGGGAGTGATCTAAGTCTCAACACAAAGCACAGCACATTATTATCTTCCTTCGAGTATGTGTATGTATATATGAATTTATATTCATCATCACTTATAAATAATATAACTAAATATGATTTTTATATTTGATCTCGTTCTTTTAAACTACCTACCAAATTTATACAGTACACGTTTGTCCAATGCAAAGCCAAGTTAATGCCAATACGCGGGGCTTGTTGGAAAGAAAAGAAATGAAAGAAAGGAAACAAAAGAAAAAGCAAGTCGCCTGAGCTGTAGGTAAAAAAGCATCCTCAGAATAATTCATCTTCCTTTTTTTTCTTTTTTGGCCAGACACAATAATTCATCTTCCATTCAAAAGTTGTGGGCGCGAGTATGTGGATTTCGAAACATTAAATGCTGTGTGTTAAATTATTTTGGCCAAAGGGCTAAGAGCTTTCACCAGCTTTGCCATTAGGCGCACTTCTCTCTTTGCTATCATCCCTGCTTACTCTTCTTCTTCTTCCTCCTCATCACTTTCCACTTACTATAATGGCTGCAGAACTTGTTGGCGGTGCTGCTTTGTCTTCCTTCCTTCAGGTTGCCTTTGACAGGTTGGCTTCTACTGATATTCTTCACTACTTCCAAAAGAGAGGATTGAATGAGACTCTGGTGAAGAAATTGAAGATTATGTTGTTATCCATCAACAGCCTAATTGATGATGCCGAGGAGAAGCAGTTCAGTAATTCTACTGTGAAGGCATGGCTTCTTGAGCTCAAAGATGCTGTTTATGATGCTGAGGATGCCTTGGATGAGCTTAACTATCAACTCTACAAGCAAAAGATGGAAGCTGAAGCTCAAACTAGTGTTACTAGCAAGGTATGGAAATTCTTCTCTACTTCTTCTGCTAGTTCATTTGATGAGGATATTGAATCAAGGATGAAACAAGTCCTTGAAAGCCTGGAATTCCTTGAGAGCAGAAAGATTGATCTGGGATTAAAACAAGGTAAAGGTGGTGGTGCCGTTGGATCTGTCCCAAAACGGCAAACAACTTCTTTGGTGGATGAAGTGATTGGAGTATATGGCAGGAATGAGGACAAAGACATTATCATTAAGGGGTTGCTCAAAGACACTCACTTTTCTGTGATGTCTATAGTGGGTATGGGTGGGTTGGGTAAGATCACCCTTGCTCAGTTTGTTTATAATGATCCAAAGATTCAGAGTGAGTTTGATCTCAAAGTTTGGGTATGTGTTTCTGATGAATTTGATGTTTTGAGGTTAACAAAAGCAATTTTGAACAAAATCATGCCATCTAATGATGGCGTAGATGATTTGTTAGAAATTCAAATTAAGTAATATAAAAGTCAAAAAAGGCTGCAAAAATAATAATAAAAAAAGTAGCAAAAGTTTAATACAAACACGCATGAAGCATTTGGAGGTTCTACAAGATTCAATTAAAAGGTGGCAGTTTCTACATACATATGGCGGTGAAGAAAGTCAAAGATGGTGGCTAGCTAGAAGCTTCAACAATTGCATGGAGGTGGCAACTTCTTGATGCTCCTTATTAGCGGTGAAACTTTGGTCAAATATGGCTGCACAAATGGTTACTAGAGGCCTCCACAATGAAGGTGTGTGTTGCCTATAAATAAGGCATCCATGTATGCTATGTATGTTATATGTGAGTTCAAGAGAAAGTGAAAAATGTAGAGAGCAAAGCTCTTGTGTTGTATAAATGTTGTAGCACTTATTAGAGAGAAAGAAATAGAGAGCAAAGCTCTTGTGAGATGAGAAAGTGCTGAAGCACTTAATTGTGTGAGTGAGTTCCTTAGAAAGGAGACAATAAGAGAGCAAAGCTCTTGTATTGTATAAGTGCTGTAACACTTATAAGAGAGGAAGAATTAGAGAGCAAAGCCCTTGTGAGTTGAGAAAGTGCTGTAGCACTTAAGAGTGAGAGGAGTGCATTAGAAAGAAGAGAGAAGAGAGCAAAGCTCTTGTAATTGAGAAAATGTTGAAGCACTTAATTGTGAGAATGATGTATTAGAAATAAGAGGGAAGAGAGCAAAGCTCTTGTAATTTGAGAGAGTGCTGAAGCACTTATTTGAGAAAGAAAAAATAGTGAGCCTTATTTTGTGAGTTATATTTTATGAGTTATAATATTTTGCTCATTGTGTAGTATAAAAATACTATTTTTGCCCACCACACTTCCAACAAGTGGTATCAGAGCTAGGTTCGTGCAAACACCAAGATGTCAAATATGTTCCAGTTTCAAGTTCCAAAGTTAACGAAAACAAATTACGGCAATTGGAGTATACAAATGAAAGTCTTACTTGGAGCACTTGATTGTTGGGATCTAGTTGAAACTAGTTATGATATGCCAGCAGCTGCAGCAGCTGAAGCAGCCCTCTCAAATGAAGAAAAAAGAGTGCTGAGGAAAAATCGAGAAAGAGATAGCAAGGCGCTAAACGCAATTCATCAAAGCATTGATGAAGCAACCTTTGAAAGAATTTCTGGAGCAAAAACATCTAAGGAGGCATGGGAGATTTTGCAAAAATCTCTTCAAGGAGCAGAAAAAGCCAAAAAGGTACGTTTACAAACCCTTAGAGCTGAATTTGAGACGTTAAAAATGAAAACTGAAGGTGATCGAGGACAACGTAGATGTGGCTATCAAGCAACTGCCAGGATATATGAAAAAAATGCAGGTAGACAAAGTCTATTGTCACAAGAAAGCATAATTTGAGGGGGAGTGTTAGAAAATCAAATTAAGCTTCCATATAAAAGTCAATAATTACTGCTGGACTCATATAAAATAATAAAAATAGAAGCAAAGTTTGAAAACATCACGCATGCAAGTTCTACAATTATCTATTTAATGCTAGCAACTTCTACATGATGATGTGGCGACTTCTACAAAGTTATGGCGGTGAAGAAAGTCAAAGATGGTGGCTGCTAGCTAGAGGCTTCTACAATCTACATAGATGGTGAACTCTAGATATATATGTGTGTGTGCAGCTATGTATGTTTGTGTATAAGAGAGGGATGTGAGTTCAAGAGAAAGTGAAAAATGTAGAGAGCAAAGCTCTTGTGTTGTATAAGTGTTGTAGCACTTATTAGAGAGAAAGAAATAGAGAGCAAAGCTCTTGTGAGATGAAAAAGTGCTGAAGCACTTAATTGTGTGAGTGAGTTCCTTATAAAGGAGACAATAAGAGAGCAAAGCTCTTGTATTGTATAAGTGCTGTAGCACTTATAAGAGAGGAAGAATTAGAGAGCAAAGCTCTTGTGAGTTGAGAAAGTGCTGTAGCACTTAAGAGTGAGAGGAGTGCATTAGAAAGAAGAGAGAAGAGAGCAAAGCTCTTGTAATTGAGAAAGTGCTGAAGCACTTAATTGTGAAAGTAGTGCATTAGAAAGAAGAGGGAACAGAGCAAAGCTCTTATGAATTGAGAGAGTGCTGAAGCACTTATGAGAAAGGTGTATTAGAGAGAAGCATACTTATTTGAGAAAGAAAAATATTTTCTGAGTTGTATTTTGTGTTTTGTAATATTTTCTTCTCCATTACTCTGATATCATCAAGAGTTTCTCCATTTCTCTTCATCTCATTAGCCACCGATTTTACTTTGGTGACATAATCATCTACACTTTCTGACGTTTTCATTTTTAACTTCTCAAATTCAGCTCTAAGGGTTTGTAAACGTACCTTTTTGGCTTTTTCTGTTCCTTGAAGAGATTTTTGCAAAATCTCCCATGCCTCCTTAGATGTTTTTGCTCCAGAAATTCTTTCAAAGGTTGCTTCATCAATGCTTTGATGAATTGCGTTTAGTGCCTTGCTATCTCTTTCTTGATTTTTCCTCAGCACTCTTTTTTCTTCATTTGAGAGGGCTGCTTCAGCTGCTGCATCTGCTGGCATATCATAACCAGTTTCAACTAGATCCCAACAATCAAGTGCTCCAAGTAAGACTTTCATTTGTATACTCCAATTGCCGTAATTTGTCTTCGTTAACTTTGGAACTTGAAACTGGAACATATTTGACATCTTGGTGTTTGCACGAACCTAGCTCTGATACCACTTGTTGGAAGTGTGGTGGGTAATAAGAGTATTTTTATACTACACAATGAGTAAAATGTTACAACTCACAGAATAGGGCTCACAATATTTTTCTCTTTCAAATAAGTGCTTCAGCACTCTGTCAAATTACAAGAGCTTTGCTATGTTCCCTCTTCTTTCTAATGCACCACTTTCACAATTAAGTGCTTCAGCACTTTCTCAATTACAAGAGCTTTGCTCTCTTCTCTCTTCTTTCTAATGCACTCCTCTCACGCTTAAGTGCTACAGCACTTTCTCAACTTACAAGAGCTTTGCTCTCTAATTCTTCCTCTCTTATAAGTGCTACAGCACTTATACAATACAAGAGCTTTGCTCTCTTATTGTCTCCTTTCTAAGGAACTCACTCACACAATTAAGTGCTTCAGCACTTTCTCAATTACAAGAGCTTTGCTCTCTTCTCTCTTCTTTCTAATGCACTCCTCTCACGCTTAAGTGCTACAGCACTTTCTCAACTCACAAGAGCTTTGCTCTCTAATTCTTCCTCTCTTATAAGTGCTACAGCACTTATACAATACAAGAGCTTTGCTCTCTTATTGTCTCCTTTCTAAGGAACTCACTCACACAATTAAGTGCTTCAGCACTTTTTCATCTCACAAGAGCTTTGCTCTCTATTTCTTTCTCTCTAATAAGTGCTACAGCACTTATACAACACAAGAGCTTTGCTCTCTACATTTTTCACTTTCTCTTGAACTCACATCCCTCTCTTATACACAAATATACATAGCTGCACACACACATATATATCTAGAGTTCACCGTCTATGTAGATTGTAGAAGCCTCTAGCTAGCAGCCACCATCTTTGACTTTCTTCACCGCCATAACTTTGTAGAAGTCGCCACATCATCATGTAGAAGTTGCTAGCATTAAATAGATAATTGTAGAACTTGCATGCGTGATGTTTTCAAACTTTGCTTCTATTTTTATTATTTTATATGAGTCCAGCAGTAATTATTGACTTTTATATGGAAGCTTAATTTGATTTTCTAACATGATTTAGATGTCCTTCAAAATAAGCTAAAGGATGAGTTGTGTGGGAAGAAATTCCTCTTTGTTCTTGATGATGTTTGGTGTGATTATTATATGTCATGGGAGGCTCTTCGAGCACCTTTCAGTGGTGTAGTTGCAGGAAGCAGAATTCTTGTCACTTCACGCAATGAGAGTGTTGCTTTAGCTGCCCGCTCTGATGAAATATACCACCCACATCTATTGTCAGATGAAGATGGTTGGTTGTTATTTACAAAATCTGCATTGGACAATGGGTGTTCTCACATAAATTGTGACCTTGAAGAAATAGGGAGAAAAATTGTTAAAAAGTGCAATGGCTTGCCTCTATCTTTGAAATCAATTGGAAGTCTCTTGTATAGGAAATCATCTTGGGAGGAATGGAATAACTTTTTGACAAGTGAGTTATGGAACATTCCATACAATAATATTCTTCCCGCTTTAATATTGAGCTATCATGATCTTCCTTCTCATCTTTCGCGCTGCCTTGCTTATTGTTCATTATTTCCAAAAGACCACGTGTTTGACAAGGAGGAATTAGTTCTGCTGTGGATGGCTCAAGATTTTCTACAAGTCTCTTAACCAAACAAGTTGATTAAAGAAGTAGGCAATGAATGCTTCTTGGAATTTGTGTCAAGGTCTTTTTTTCAGAATTCTTCTTTATATGGAACACACTTTGTTATGCATGACATTCTTAACGATTTGGCAGTTTTTGTATCTGGAGAGCTTTGTTTCAAGCATGAGCTCAAAGAGGTGCAAAAAATTTCAGAAAAAACTCGTTACTTTTCTTTTGTCACTAATAGACTGCAAGAATTTAGACAATATGAGTATTTGCAAGGAAGTAGAAAATTACAGTCATTCTTGCATATTAATCAATTACAGTCGTTGTTGCATATTAATTATATAAGTCTTCACATGTATTTTTTGCATTGGACTTCAAGTTACCTAATGTTTGATGAATTGTGCAAGTACAAATGCTTGCGAGTTTTGACTCTCACTTTCAATATTAAAATTAAGGAGATAACATATTCCATAAGAAATCTCATACATCTCCGATATCTTGATCTATCTAGTTGTGCAATCAAGAGTCTCCCCAAGTCACTATGTCTATTGTATAACTTACAGACATTGAAGTTGGCCAATTGTCAACATTTGGATGAGTTGCTTGCCAGTTTGCATAAATTAAAAAATTTGTGTCATCTAGACTTGCAAGACACTGGATTGAAAAAGATTCCACCAAATTTGGGAGAGTTGAAAGATCTTCAGGTTTGTCTGCCACCATTTCATGTGGGGAGATGTAGTGAGCTCAACATCAAGCAATTAGGCGAACTCAATCTTTTTGGAAAACTTTCAATTTATGGGTTGGAGAACGTAGTTGACAGGATGGATGCCTTGAAAGCCAACTTGAAAGAAAAAAAGTGCCTTGAGGAGTTAGAGTTACACTGGAATGTAAACAATAATAATGATTCTCAGAATGAAAGGGGTGTGTTGGAGAAGCTCTAACCTCACCAAAACTTAAAGAAACTATCAGTCAGCTCCTATGGTGGCACAAGGTTCCCAGATTGGGTTGCAGATAACACAGTACTTTTCAACATAGTATCACTCCGATTGATAAGCTGCAAGTATTGTTTTGTTCTGCCATCATTGGGCCTGTTACCGTCTCTCAGATCACTATCTATTGAAGGGATGGATGGAATTATGGCAATTGGTGCAGAGTTTCTAGGAAGTGATTCTTGTGATGTTACATTTGGATCTCTTGAAACCTTAGAACTTATACAAATGGTGAATTGGGAGGAATGGGATTGTACAAATGCTTCAAGGGCATTCCCACACCTTAAAGAACTTTCTATAAAAATGTGTCTAAAGCTGAAAGAGAATTTGCCCCAACAACTTCCTTCTTTAGAAGAGCTTGCTATCGAACATTGCCCACAACTAGCAGGTTTCGTTCCGTGGGCGCCAGTAATTCAAAGGTTGACTCTCAAAAACTGTGAAAATATGCAGTTGGAATATATCCCTTCTACTCTAAAAGCACTATGTATTCATGGACCACGTGGTAATGGAAGTTTGTTAGAGAAGAAGGAGCATACCATCCATAATAGTTGTCTTGAAGAGGTTGAGATTTTTGATTGTCCGAATTGGGAGTTCCCACTGAAGCAACATCTGGGCTCACTTGTTAGAATATGGATAAAAAGAAGTTGTTGGTCTCTTAGGAACTTCACATTGGATCTATTCCCTACACTTCGACAGTTGACTCTTGATGGGTGTATTAAATTGGAAATGATTTCTGTTCGAGATGTTCCAACAAGGCTTGAAGATTTGTACATTAGAGAGTGTCCAAATTTGGTATCATTACCTGATCGTATCAACATACTTGCTCCGTCTCTTAGTAAACTAGTAATAGACAATTGTCCACAAATGGAATCGTTTCCAGAAGGGGGTCTGCCATCAAAACTGGTCGAGCTTCGTATCTACGAATGCCAGAAACTGATTGCAAGTAGAATGAGATGGGGATTGCACCATTATGGTTTTCTACGTTCATTTGGCATTGCACATGATGAAGTGGTAGAGTGTCTACCAGAAGCAGGACTACTCCCGACTTCTCTTACTTCTCTTTATATAATGAGATGTAGGAACCTGAGAATGTTGAACTACAATGCTCTTTTCCAGTTGCTCTCCCTCCGAGACTTGATTATTATAGATTGTCCAAGACTCCAATGCTTGCCCGAGGAGGGCCTTCCCACTTCTCTTTTTTACCTTCGCATTAGCGAAGCTTGTGAGGAGCTTAAACAAAGGTGCCAGAAACTGAAAGGGCAAGATTGGCCCAAGATTTCTCAAATATTGTGTGTTAAAATTTCATAGCCACCTCTCAGGTAACTCGTCCCATACACAATATTCCTTCCTGTTTAATGCAATCGGAAGTTCAAATATTTATATTGGCATTATCTGAAATGAATTATTTTCTCAACTGTATTTTCATTACTTACGATGTCGATTTAGTTTTAAAACGGTGATAAAGTGTTACATGCAGTCTTTGATTTATTTATACTCATATATAACATCCCCACACTCTTTTACTTATAGACTTGAGTTAGCAGCTGTACCAGAAGATTTGTTGTTTGAAGGAAGCATTATCAGCCAAAAGAGGAAAGGCACAACAGTTGATGATACTATATCATGGCATTGTTCATGATTTGACGATTGTCCGCAAATGAATTGTTTTATTATTATTATTATTATTATTGTTGTTGCTGCTGCTGCTGCATCATTTGGATTAATGATTATAAGTGGCCCAATTCGGGAATTGATCCCAAATTATGTTTGTTGACCCTAGTGTCGATATTTGCATCAGAATGGGAGGGCAATACTGCAATTACGCAAAGCCTTTTTGAGTGTTTTTTTTTTTTTTTCTGTTTGTTACTGTGCTAATGAATACTCAGCATTTCAGACCTCTTACCTTTTTTCCTAATATTTATGGATTCAATTGTATCAATAGGAAAAAAATTCTAGTTGTTCTTTTATATTTTGATTGCACAGGGCTGCAACAAGTGAGGCTTGTTTATGTGCAAGTACATCCGTTGTCTTCCAAATATTTCATTAGTTCTTTGTTTTGGTATTTTCCTAAGGAGTTGATTTGGGGGAAAACCAGAACTTCATTTGCTCAATTAAATATGCCATGAATTGAGATGAGAATTCCATAAATTGGGGGAAATTGAAATTAAAGGTCTATTTTTTATGCTTCAAAGTTCATGATTGGTCCCAAGAGCTCATGTGGGTAACATGTTTTCAGAGATACTACACTCATTCATCTACAAAAGAAATTTATACAGTAGTTTAAATTAACAATTGACAAGATTTTATATTTCGTTAAATGGAAAGTGATATCTTTTTCTGTAGTTCTGATTAAAAACATGGAAGAAATAAAGAGATAATTAGAAAGCAAAATTACTGAGAAGCATTGAAAGCGCCATTTCATTACAAAAAATATACCCACAAATCTAAACGTCCTAGCATTTTTTTTAAACAACTCAAAATTGTGAATAATATTCTATCAAGCACAATCAAATATACGTCAGACACATACACTTGATGACTTTAAGGTGGAAAACCCCCCTCCTCAAGAAAATAAAAGTAAATCAAACATAAACACAAGCTCCCTTTCCAATTATAAGCTTTTCAAAGAATGATGAGGTAGCTGAAACTATTTTCAATTATAAGCTTCAAAGAATGATGAGGTAGCTGAAACTATTTCATGCCATGTAAACTTCTTATACTGAAGTACGGAACCACTAAAAGACCTAAAAGTGAAAATAAACAAACTCAGATCCAAAGTCCCTAAAAGACCTTCATTGTAATGATAGAATCATTGGAAGACCTTTAAACTAGATTCTTAGGTTTCTTTTCTCTATGAAGCATGCTATCCATCAAGAATAATTTTCGTCAGCTAAAGCAAAGCAAACTATATCATAATGTTATAAGCATTCAAAAACTGATGATGAAACCAAAACAGAGAAAAATGTAAGGTGTCAGTTAAAGACCAATGAATAGTTTTTCATATAAATGTCAACACAAACACCCATATCCTATGTGTCTATAAAGCTTCCATACCTCTTGTTAGAGTTGCTTGATAATGTGGTCCTCATTAGAGTGGAGAATTTTTACTGCCACAAGCTCCCTTTCCAATTATAAGTTATTGATAGAATGATGAGGGATCGAGGTAGCTGAAACTATTTCATCCCATGTAAACTTCTTATACTGAAGCATGGACCCACTAAGAGTATCCTCTAGCTTATCGTTCCTTCTGGCAGCTTCGACATTTTTCTTCTCTGCTTCACTTCTTTCATTGGCTTCCTTTTCAGAAATTATTTTCAAATAAGCAGCTTCCCTTTCTACTGTCTCACATTTCTCTTTCCCATCTATTACTGATTTTTGGTCCATGTCCTCCTTAGCAATTTTCCTTCAATTTCATGGATTCATCCATTCTCTTCTTACTTGTATCGATCAACTGCTTTAACAGTTTAAGAATTTACTCCAACTAATCATTTAAATCAAGAAAATGCATTTCATAAATGTGATGTATGAAATTCTAACAGTTCTCTACATATGTTGCATCTGGATCAAAAAGTGTACGTTTTTCATGAAGACAAATTACTTTGCAAAATAGTAAGACCTAATTAGTTTTGTTATGAACAGATAAAATATAGTAGCTATTTTACTCTGCACATTTTGTGCAAGATTACTAGAGAAGAAGACCTAAAAGGTCATACAAACCACAAATGTAAATATTGCTAACCTCTACATGACAATCATGGAAGTTATCTTTCCCATATTGAAAGAAGACGAAAGCAATTGGCGTGAAGCATGGGTATCCACCGCCGGAAGTAGTGACTAATCCCATCACACCGGGGTCTCCAATTAAGGGCAAAGTACTAGTCAAGGGGCAAGCTGCATTCCCAGGGCAAGGGATTGAAAGCAATTGGATAATACCATTTGTGATGCATAAATATTCTGTCTTTGAGACACCATGTGCATTCATTGGGCATGCTTTAGTCCAATTCTCAACTTTTCCGGCTTATGGTTAAAATTTTCCTACCCATTTAAATGATAAAGGGAGTAAACAATAAAATGATTCTTTCCAAATTAAAACTTCACCTAAAGCTGCTAAAGCAAGAGTAGCTTGACAACCAAAAAAAAAAAAAGCAAATGCTTCTCCCCAGAATTTGCATGCTGCAATATAGTCTAGTTTATACTTACAACACTACTATTTAAAATTAGGAATTATATCAGAGAGAATCTATTGCATGGAATATACAAATATGGTTGGCAAAAGAAAGAAAAAATGGCACCTATTTATCAGGTGACACAGTTGCCAACAGCACACATCCATGGTGGGATTTTGATAATAATTACAAAATTCACCATCTGATAGAAAGCTTTTGCAGCTAGAGGCCCGGCTCAAAGCATAGTCTATATCTGAATTTCTGGGAGAAGAATACATAGCAGTTTGCTCTATGCCAAGGTCTAGAGAATGGCTTCTAGAGTGGTTATTTTCAGTTAAACCAGTTTTTGTGCTCTGGCGGGTCTGATTAATGGTTGAAAGAGCTTGATATCTCTGTGCCACTGGGAAGAGGAATTTATAGGAGTATATGATCCAACTGAGCCATAGTCTGTGCATACTAGTAATCATATATCTTTAAAATACCATTCTAAGGATAGACCTTCAGCACAAGTGTAATAGAGCCTGATCTTCATTAAATAAGGTCCTAAGAAACAAATGATCTATAGTTTTATTCTCAGGATTGTATATAGCATGTGAAATACATTGACAAATGTATGAGAAGGCTCATAAAATGCATAATGTACCAACAAAGCTGCAATACAGGATTGATTGTGCCTTAAAAATTTTAGCAAGACACTAATGATAATGCTAAGTCATTTCATTCTACCTATAATATGGTTGTCTCACAATGTAGTCGTAAGCCCCAACATCGTACATTTACTGACTAGAATATCTATATGAGAGTTGGACACAGAGTTCAATGAGCTGTTGGTTGAGCAACTGGCCTCACTGACTAGAATATCTATATGAGAGTTGGACACAGAGTTCAATGAGCTGTTGGTTGAACAACTGGCCTCACTGCTATCATCTAAGCTTTCATCAATCTCTACGATTGATGACTGTGAAGAAAACAGTTTCCCTTTAGAAACAGCATAAAATTTACAAAATCTTGCAGTGCGTGATGAGATTTTCGCATATATACCCTTCAGTTTACTGAAGAGAAAAATATCAAGAAAACCTTCATAATCAGTTGCAAATCTATAAAGTTCATCCCAAGAAAAGGAAACCATCATGTTAAAAATGCTACAATAAGCAGATTTTTTTCTGATCAACTTGATAATGTTCATGAATATTTACGTAAGAGGATGCTTAACACGTAAGACTTCTTAAAAGGAAGATGAACCTTTTGACAACAGACAAGAAATCGGCAACGTTAAAATGTAAATTGGATCTACATTCTGTCCATATCAACGTAAAGTTTCCAAGGCAACGGTATCTGCAACTTAAAGTTTTCAACGTAGAAGTGATACTTAGACCAGACACATTATTGTATTGTAGACTAATCTGCAAAGTAAATACCTAAAAGAATGCATTAGACGAAGCCCCTATTACCAGGTCTATTATAGTGCTGTTAGCAACTTCATCTGCTATTGCAGTTTCTACATCTTCAGATTGAATCACTACAATATCAACATGAACCTGCATGAACCGATGAAGCATATAAATCAACTTTACTTAGTTATTTCCAACAGAAATAATATATGACCTTTCTCTGTTCATGCATTTTCTTGTAAGATAGGAGCATTGCCCTTGTCTGCCACTCCATTTCCTTCTTAAAAGCAGCTGCTGCATCGACACCCAATTGTCATAGAGGGATGGATGACATTTCCCAGATCAATACTCCATATAGGTTTGCACAATTGTGGTTTTCTATGTGAATTGCACATTTCAGATGATGATGTGGTGGAGTTTCTACCAGAACTAGGACTACTCCTAACTTCTCTTATTTCTCTTTATTTTGCAAGATGTAGTAATCTCAAAATGTTGGACTATAATGCCCTTTCCAATTGCCCTCCCTCCAAAAATTGACTATTACAGATTGTCCCAGACTCAAATGCTTTCCCAAGGAGGGCCTTCCCACATCCATTTCTTACCTTCAGATTATTGGAGATTGTCGGAAGCTTAAACAAATGTGCCAGAAACAGAAAGGGCAAACTTGGCCCAAGATTGTTCACATCCCTGAGGTTTATATTGATGGTATTTCCCCAACTTGTATGTGTGAAGGACAAGTGCCCTAATTCTTGTATTTCTAGCCACCCTTCCGGTATCTTTTGTTGTTGTGTATCTTCTCCTATGCACATATTCCTTTCAATCTCTTCTTGACATTGTGTTAAATTTACTTTGGCATCTATAGATATTACTATAATCAACAAAATTTACAGCTTTGCATTTTCTCTAAGTGGTTTTTGTCTCTCCATATTTTATTTTCCCATGGTACTTTTCCTGGTTCTTATTTTTGTTCCAATTAAACGCTAGGATTCTGAGATTTCTTTTATTGCCTTTTCCTGGTTCTTATTTTTGTTCCAATTAAAAAGGCTACAATTCTTGACACCAAAGGCCATCCTTCTTTGGTCAAACCGCAGAGCCATGCATATTGACGGCAAAGCATCCTTCACTCTGATTCAGACTTGAGACTTTTTTACTTTGCATGCTCGCCTGAGAAGTGAATCCCCTCATAAAACTAAAAACTTCTTTAATAGTAAGTTTTATATATGCTGGCAAAAAAAAAAGTAAGTTTTATATATATTGAATTCTTATAATTTACTTTAGTACTATAGTCTTTCTTGTTAGGGGCGATAACATATAGATATACTTGAGTTCCTAATCTAAAGCGTTGCAAATGGAGTCGCTGAAGATGCTTTTTGTTTTGTGGCTTGCAATTGAAATTTCTTTAGGGACAAGCACACATATTTGAAAGATTTGAAATGCAATATTTTTATGAATGAATTTTCATTACTCACATGGTCACATATGCTCATAATAATACTGATAGGTGTTGTATTACATTAATTGATTTACAGTGATATGACTTGAACCAGAAAATTTGTTGTTTGATTGAGGCAGAGCCGGAAAAGGAAAGAAGCAGTTGATGATTACTATCATGGAATGTTGTTTGAAGCATTCAAGACAGAGATTTCCCACATGTTGGAGTTGGAGCTTGTATATTGATAGTTTGTAGCTGAACAAATATTAAATTTTTGAGTCTACTATATCCTTGAAGAGATTCTATAATAGCTATAGAAAAATAAAATTCCTTTTGCGTGCACACACACATACATAATTTAATTTATCAAAAGAAGTGACTCAGAATTATGCCCTTAAATCAAAACCTTTATCTCTCAAAATTTGCAGAGATCAATGTTAGTCTATTAATATAATTCTCGAAAACAATATACTCCTTGGTGTTAAATGTAAAAGTTAGTTGGTGGGTTTGTTTTGGTGGTAAAAATAAGACTTCATCAATCCATTTTGCTTTCTATTGGACAATTTTTCTACACCATTGAAAGCCTCCTGAATAGGAAAATATCCGGGGGGGGGGGGGCAGAATAATATTTTGAGCAGTGAGATATTCAAAAGCTTCATGTGACAATGTTCTTCCTTCTTGGAGATTGAGCTATCATTATCTCTCATCTCATCTTAAGTTTTATGAAAACGGAGAGTTTGAATAGCCAGAATATTTGGAAACAAAATTAGAAATAACTGCTATCCTTACAAACAGAAGTCACATTTTAGTGTTGATTGATGGTGCTATGTTTGACAAAAAAATATGGTACTATGAACAATGCTGGACAGTGTCTAAATGATGACGGCGAAGTCGCTATGAAATTCGTAGTAATGACTATAATACCGTTGTTAATGTCTATAACGAAGTTGTTAATGCTGGCAGCAATATGTTTCCATCTCATAGGTATGTTGTTAATGCACATTATGAAAAGCAAATATGTAAATTGTTAATTCCTACTCAAACATTGTTAATGTTTACGAAGAAGTTGTTAATGTTGGCAGCAATATGTTTCCATCTCATGAACATTGTGAAAAGCATATATGTTAGTTGTTAATCGCTACTCAAATCTTGTTAATTACTATGATAAAGTTGTTAATGTCTACGAAAAAGTTATTAATGCTAGCAGCAATATGTTTCCATGCCATATGCACATTGTGAAAAGCAAATATGTAAGTTGTTAATCGCTAATCAAACCTTGTTAACTACTACGATAAAGTTGTTAATATTTACGAAGAAGTTGTTAATTATTAGAGCTTCCCATCCCATTTCATTGCCAACAATAAAGTTATAAGTTGTTAATTGTATGAAAATCCCTATGATAAAGTTGCTAATATGTATGAAAATCTTATTAAAAATTTGTTTGCTTTTGAATAAATATATTAAAAGTGACCTGTGAGTCGACTACAAAATTCGCCAAATGATGAACTTTAAACACTTGCCATACATTGTAGCAAAATATTAATTTATTCAACATTTCATACAACATACCAAACTTCATTCAATTCAATACAACAAAAGAGAGCTTTGTTAAACATGCCATTAAAAATACAAAAAGTGGAATGTTTACAACAACTCAAATTGTCCCACATAAATGAATAAAGAATTAATTAATTTATTATTCTTCTTTATCATCATACAATATACGGTGCTGCTGCAGAATTTGTCATATTCATATGACATTGATTCCACCCCTGATTGAAAATTTTGCCCCATAGCATAAAATACATCATCCCAATAAGACAAATCTAGTCGGTTATAAAGTTATCACTTACTAACAATCACCACTTCATGAACGTGAGAAATAAGCAAATCCCACTCTAAATCAGTTTATTGAAATTCTCTTGGCTACTAAAGAAGTAGCCTAGTGTATTTCAATAGAGGAAAATTCTACCAACAGACAATCACAATCCACACTAGAACAATTATTCAGTTAAAATGGCTCTAATGTAAAACTCAATCAATTTATTGAATGAAACCCTTAAGTGTGGTCTGAAGTACATAAATCATCACTAGATTCATTTTGGTAAAGCACAAGACATCATCAAATGACAACCTGGGAAGACCTAAAGGCATGGGACTATACACATCCATCCACCAACATCAATAACGCAAAAGAAGAGGGACTCTAAGGCAGGAAAAGCAACAGAAGCACAATAGGGGTAAACAAAAAATTAGAGGAAAGGGATTAGTCCCTTGAAGAATTTACATAGTCATGGGAACATGAAAAAGGTCAATCCTTTAGAAATCAAAAAGGGTCAGAATTCAGAATCCTCATGGTTGTCTTCAGCAACCCAAAAGTGCAAAGAAAGATGGTATGTCGAGACCTGCAATAGCTTTTTTATTGACTTCAAAGGGTGAATTTTCCTTGTGGGAGATGACCAAAAATTATAAAAAAAATAAATAAAAAAAAAAAAAAAAACTCAAGCAACTCTACCAGAAAGCACTCCCTATTAAGTCAGCAATTCCCCATCCAAGGATAATGGGGATAATTCATGAACCTGGGGGGAAAATGCATTTGGCAGAGCATTAGTAGGCTGAAGTAGTTACCGATTTTTTTTAAAATTTTAAGAATAATGATGAAGCTGGAAATCAGAGACGCATTCAATGCCTGATATATCTTGTCTTAGCCAACATGTCGAGGGGGTCATTCTTCTAATTGACGGAATATAATTAGAAGAACATGGATTTAGCTTACCAAAATTTAAAGACGAGCTTCCATACCAAAATCGACTTTCTTCACCAGCAGCGGCAACTACTGAGCTCCACCCTTGCTTCAATGAATTCAAAAGAACGACAGAGAAGAGGACAATAGCGATCTTAATGACGCATGACCGGTCCAGACCTACTCCCCAAGGCGGCCTATAACATCATATAAATTTAATTGAGGATTAGTGGACTAATTAGTAATTGATTTATGAAAGATTATGGACTATAAGAATATTTGAAGAAATTTTTGAAGTATTTTTGAGGATTTTAAAGGCTCAATTTCTCCCTTATTTTAAGGACAATAAATTTGGGGAAATTATTTTTGGGTTCAAAAGAAGTTATTATGGAAGAAAATAAGTAAAGAGTTTGGTAGGAAAATTTTTGGAAGTGAAAGGAACTTTGTAGCTCAAAATAAATATCTTATTTAAAAAACAATATAGACCTCCGGGTTTCACGGGTGCTTTGTTTCAGTGAAACAAATTGGTAAGTAAACCATTACTTTAAAAAATATATAATATATACTATCTTAATAAAATTTAGAAAATCTAGATATGAGTCATTATCTTAATAATAATAGATAGATAACTGAATATAAAAAATATTACAATAATCAATATAATCTATTTCCAAAAAAAAAAAACAAATTATGATATAATATCTAGGACATAGAGATGGGTAAAAAAAGATTGATTTGAAATAGCTGACTTTTTATTGATAGTTTTTTTTTTAAATAATAATTAAGATTTTTTTTATTTTAGATTACATATCTCTTTATTAATAGTTTGATGAGAAGAAATACCAATTCCCCACAAAATAGCTCACTTTTTATATAACTTTTTTTAAAAAAAAATTCGCATTGTTTTATAGTGATTTCATTGAATTAGTTATATTTTTTTGAAAACTTGATATTTTTAAAAATAATAAATTTAGACCATTTAAGTGAGATTTAGCTAATATAGATATATTTGACTCTCTATTTGAAAAATCTTTCTTTTCTTCTCTCTCAACACTTTCCTCAGCAGTCAGCTTAAAGCTCTCCTGCCATAGTATCCCCTTCTTCATTTATATTGTATAACTATTTATTTCACTTAGATCTATGAACCACATTGCTATAAAGTAAGGAGGCAAACTATGAAGTTACAGTTTATATAGAATACCTCATGTTACTAACAGTAATTCTATGGATTTGGAGCCTTGCACAAATGAGTCAAAAGTTTTTTTATTTTTTTAAAATAAGGCTACTTTGGCATTAATAACATTTCACTGAATCCAATGTAAAAGAAAGCTGTCTAAACAAAATTTTAGAGGAAGATTCAAATTGAAAATTTAAAACTCAACATTTCATGTATTCCATTGTGGCACGAAGCCATTTGTGTAAACATGAAAAACAATTTTTTTATCCTTTATCTATTTTTTATATTCCAATGTTTTTACGTAAATTAATAATTATAGTATTAAAATCTGCAGCCATAATCAGACGGCAGATTTTTTAGAAGGCCTTTCAACAGTGCAAAGGAACTGTAATAGTATTAAACGCCACTTGTAACACCCCAAATTTTAGAAAATAGAAAATAAGAAATTATTTAAGGTTTTGGAATATAACTAAAATATTAAAAAGCATTCAAAATGAATTTAGGATGTTTTAGGTATTTTTAATAATTTTTAAGGCTTATTTTCTTTATGGAATAAAGAGAAATAATTAGAAGACAAAACCTAATTTGGGGAAAAGAGATAATAAGGATTTATTTAAAAGTTTTGGGATGTCATTTAAAAATTAAACAGCTTTATAAATAAATTTATGATGCCAGGTGTATTTTTAATAATTTTTAAGGTTTATTTTCTTTACTAGTTAAGGAAAAATAGTTGGGAGATAAATTGAAGTAAGGGAATATTTAGAATCTTGAGCTATTGATTATTAATTAAAAAGTCTTATAAATAAATTTAGAAATTAAAACATATCTGGAGAAATTATTTTAGGGACAGGTTTAGATCTGTTTCTAAATGATAAGGGTAAATAAAATTATGATTTAAGAGAGAAATAGAAAATAGGAAATGAAAAAGACAATATATGCCCCTAACTAAAAATATCTTAAGTTATAAAAAGAAGGACAAGATAGTAAAATACTTAGTAAAAATATCACACTCCTCTTTTAATATATGTATGCCACGTGTTCTTCTAAAATGTTCCACTTCTCTTCTTATTCCTCCGTCTCTCCACGTATATACACACACTTGCAAAAAAAAAACATATACACTCCCTCTCTCACCGATTCTCGCTCTCTGCTTCCTCTTCATTTTCTCTCGGCCGGAATGACGGCAAGCGGCGGCGAGAATGGCGAAGGCCGGCGGCGAGAAATTGTGCAAAATACTCTGAAAGCTTGGGATACTCTTGGGTAAGTTCGTTCTTCCGTCTTCTCCCTTTTCTTGGTCCGTTTTTGAGCGAATGTGGGGGATGATGATTCGAATTTCTGAGAGATTTTGAAGCCTCTAAATTCATAAAGAAGCGAAGCTTAGGATCCGATTGTCAAACCCTTAAACGGAACCTGAGTAATGGTATGATGTTTGATCGATTTTCTTCAAAAATCCTAATCGGTTATTGTTCATCCGACTCTGTTCTTGCTTGCTTCTGGGTGCTAATCAGTTCTAAGTTTAATTAAACGTGATAAGGAGTGGGATTAAGGCTATGAATATGTTTGTATGTTGATTTGTGGAGTTTGGAATTTTTGTTGAATTTTTCTTCCTTCCCTGTCTGCATTCGAATCTGACGAAATTAAGGGGACAAAATTTTTACAGTAATGTAATTAAGATTAGGAAGATATGATAAGTATCTTGTATACTTAATTTTGTAGTTTTGGAATCTTTGATTTTATTCTTCTTCCCTGTCCGATTTCTTTGGTTTGTTGAATTTCTATTCTTTCGTGATTTCATTTCTGATTGCCATAGAGGGAGAATGAATTGTTGTTTAATTGTGTAAGGTTGAGATTTCAGATGGTGGATGGTTTTGAAGACCTCCGTTCTTTCACTTCTTCCTCTGTCTTGTTCGGTCCCTGTTCTTGGTGGTCCGAAAATTTGGATGCCTTTCCCTGTGATGTATGCTTCTGGATATGATTAAAGAAAGGGGAAAATGATGTTGATTGTTATGAGGATGATTGGGAAAATTTCTGGTCTTTCATTGTGTAGGTGTTCTGGTTGGGCAGGAAAAAAAAATATATAGGAATGTGAGCTTTGATTTTTCTTTTCTGTCTGTTAATTTTAGTGCTATAAAGAGAACAAGGATTGGAATATTTTGAGATTAAGAGTTGGAACCGATAGGGTCTAGTACTTTTGGATATCTTTTGTGATGACTTGAAATAGAAAATAGCAAAGAATTTATTGTTATTCTTAGGGAATGTATGGTTAGAATTGGACTATCAATAATTAGTTGGAGATATTGTTTGAGCTGATTCATAGTTGCTGTTTGGAGATTTTCAAAAGTAATGTAGGAATATTGAAGCGATAAGTTAAATGTTTAGGACTTTCAAACCTTAAGACGATTTTTGTAAGAGGAATTTCATAGAGGGTGCCAATTTGGATTATTATTGTCTAAAGATTTGTGAAGGTATTATAAAAAGGTTTTATGGTTGGCAAAATATACACTGGTGTTATTAGGTTGAGTTTCAAGTATTGAACGCAATCTTGGACTGAATTAATGTGAAGGTCATGTATGAGTTATGTGTGACGTTGAATTGTATTATGTTTAGAAGCTGTATAAAGTTTGGAAGGATTAACATGGTTCTTGTGATGATAGTCATTTATGAATAATGAATTGGAAGTTTAAGAAGTAAAAAGTGTGTTACGAGGTTGATTTCTTGATTGGGAGATATATGGAATGACTAAACTTGGGTTAGCATAGGTGCGGTAGTGAATTAGGAATTGAATTTGGTTACACTGGATTTTAAATCTAAAGAATTAGTTAAAACTTGATGTTTGAAGTTGGTTAATGAGGATTTTGATTTAGACTAAAGTTAGAATCTAAATTCATAATGATTTGAATTTTATTTATTGATGGTAAGGAATTCTTAAGACTACCAGAATTATGCCTAGAGGTTTAATGAGCCCTGGATATGATTTTCTATTAGATCTTGAACCTTGAATTATTGTCTTAAAGGTTTTCTTTAGGGGAAATTGTGTGACTATGGTTTAAGAGTTGGAAAAATCACATACTTATGGAAGAATCATTGAAAGGTTTAATAGTTAGAGTTATTGAAAGTAATGAGTTGAGTTCTGTAAGTCTTGATCTATTGATAAAGGAAGGGTTTAGGTACTAGTTGGAATAAAATCTCGGGACTAAAATCTATATGGAAGTTAAATATGATTAAGTGTGATATTGGGTGGCATTATATGAAAATCATTAGGGATTATCGAAGGTTGGGGTGTGAGATTTGGTTGAGAAGTTAGATGTTGTTTAGTAAATTTGAGAATGATGAGATATAATTAAAGTTGCTTAGAGAGAGAGAGAGATAGCTGATGTTTGTTTAGTGAGGGAATACAGGGATCGAGTATTTACTAATATGAATTAAGGAAATTAGTTTTATGGTTGTAATCGATTAATAAGAGTTTCCTGCAATAGAATTGTGACTAATAGACATAAATGTGGGAGTGATAAAGGGAAATGATGATTATGAAAGTATTAAAGAAAATAAGGACCCAGGAGACAAAAAGAATACTCCTTGACTTGTAGTCTAATTGATGATTTACGATGTTCTTTAATAAACTGTATTGTTTGGACTTAATTTATATTGTGATTGAGTTATTCTTGAAATTTTGTGATAAATGGGAAGTGTATATAAATAGGTATGTATTGTGTGCATAAATAACTAAGGTCTTAAAAGAATAATTTTTATAAAAACTATAGGTCAAACATTGAAATAATGAAAGTTTAATATAGGTAAATTATCAACATAATCTCGAATAGTCAAGATCCTAATTAAGTTTGAATAAACTATAATTCGCTTAAATGAAAAGACTTGGATAGTATTAAGTTAGGATTCGTGAGAGACGACGGATAATTATCCAAGAATATGGATATTAATTTATTATTTGTATATTACATGTAAATAGGTATTGATAGTGACATAAGTGAAGAGGTCAGTAGAAAGAAAAAGGAGCTGATACAAGACTAAAGTTTAAAGAAGCCAGGTAGCAGTTTATTTCATTACAGTAAAGAAATTGCATGTATTATTTTGTAATATCTGTTTCAAGTTTACATTATGCATGAAGGTGATAAGCCTTGTTAATTCCTGCATAGAAATTTATGGAGTACTCCAGGCTTAGGTGGGTCGCTCCCCCTTTGCCAGATCAGTTAGTTATAACTTTAAATGTTATAACGAGAAATCCTGCAGGTGAGGCCTCCACTAGTTAACGAATATATTGTTAATAGTGGCTGGTAGAGCATTGAGCGCAGGAAGTATGTATAATTGTTTTATTTGTTCAGGTTTATGAAATAAATACATGTCAATGCTAGCATGATCATATATGTTAATGAAAGAAACTGCTATTGGGATTTCCAATCTCACCCCCTTCCCCAAACATTTTCAGTTTAGCAGGTTGAAAGAAGATAGCTAGGGAAGAAGAGTAGACGAAGAAATTAAAATTATAAGTTGAAAAACAAGAGGTAGTAAATATTTCAATAAGGTTATTTGTATATGTTGTAAAATTAAATTATTAAATTAATAGTAGAAAGTATAGAAAATAGAATTGTATAAATTTATTAAGAGATTTAAATTTCCTAAGTATTATGAATTATGAATAGACTCCCTTAAGAAGGTTAGTGTATTTTTAATTGTTTTATTAACCACTTTATGTTATAAAGAGTTTTAAGTTATTTCAATTGGTCTGAAAAGCCCATTCCAACCAACAGAGGGTTGGTCTAATGTTTTAAAGAAAAAGTTTTAAATTTTTACGTATTTTTGGGCTTTTGACATTAAAAAGTGGTTATAATTCAATTAAAATGTTATAGTATAATAGGAAAATTTCAGACGTTACACCACTCTCACTCAGATTAAGTCGTTCACGTTTTGTTATTACTTCAAGACACTTCAAGGGATGGTAATATCTTTGATACAGGTCTGCTTTGACAGCTTATATGAACGGTACACCACCTAATAGCTTTGTTTGCATGCTAACATCAATTGTCCCTCTTTCCGGGGAAAATATAGACCTTCATGATTTGTGTTTTTCACACTTGATATCTTTGTTTGCTTGCTAAAGATATTGCAACTAAGTTTTCTAACTATTTCTTGTACGAACACCCTTCATCAGAGAAGCTTTTCTGTTTTTTGAAATGGAGAAGCCTTTCACTTACTACGACCTTAGCTGGCGTTGAAACGATCTTGCATACATCATATATTTGAATCTATTGGTGAAATTCTTTTTGTCTTAGATTTTGTTCCATCAAATCAATTTTCTAGTGAATTTTTTCTTTTTCCTTTCACTCCTTTTAGTCCTTTATGAAGTGTTCTGCAGAATTAATAATTAATTTAATTCATTTTATTTTGGATTTCAACTTTCTTTTTTTCTTTTTGCATATCATTAAATAATAAGATATTATTAATTTAAAAGGAAGTTTATATTTAAAGATGGATAAATAACATTTTCATTTCAAATTCTTTAATTAAAACATTTTGAGTTAGTCACTGTGTTCATAAAATAGTTTTTTCATTAATTAAAAAATGTAGGAAGATCTCAATAAAAAGGTAACATTATAATTACATTAAGCAAAATAAAATCACAAACTTTTTAAAGAATAACATTTTGACCCACTCAGATTTTGAAAAAAGTCAAAAACTCAAGGGTAAGATTCATTGTTTGGCTTTGAAATCATCAAACTTAAATCAAACATGTAACACCTTATTTTATACTACTATATTATAGTATTTTAATTGAATTATAACCACTTTTCAGTACTGAAAGCCCTAAAATATGAAAAAATTTTAAAAATTTCCTTTGCAAATATTATTCCAACTTTATTTTAGTTGGAATGGGCTTTTCGGGCTATTTGAAACAATTTAAAACTACTTATAATTTAAGTGGTTATAAAGCAACTAAAATAATTAAAATCATTTTAATATCGGCTAACATTTAATCTTGCCTAGTGTGACATAAAGATAATAGGGACAATTGCACATAGGTCCCAAGTAAGAGAATTAATTTTAGAGAGGTCCCAAAGAGTTGTTAATGACAACTATTAACAACTGCAATAGCCTTGGTTAACAATTGAAGGAGTTGTTAATGGACCTGTCTGAAATTAATTCTCTTACTTGGGACCTATTTGCAATTCTCCCAGATAATATAGAGGGATAATCTTGATCGAAGATTCCCTATTCTGTACATACTACCTTACTGCTTCCCATCTATATGTATATTCATATATCGCTATTTATCCATATATTTAGTACACGTCTGCTTGCTTACTTTCTAACCTTATAATATATACAGTCTAATCCCCAAAATAGCTATCAAAATACACTATAAAGCAGGCATTCCTGCTTTCTTTTACTTTACCTTACTCCCCAAAAAGCTTAACTCCTGCCAGCTTCTCTGAAAAGCAATATTTTTACGCAGTTTATCTCATTAACTTTTGTTCTCATGAATATATATATTGACATGCATACATTTCATAAATCAGTGCAAATAATGATAATCCTATTCCTATTATTCTGTGTGCGATCTGCACTTACCAACCATTAGTAATGATATCTTCGTTAACTAGTGCAAGTTCTATCTGCAGGACTTCTCGTTATAACCATCCCGTTATAACTAAACTGATTGGGAAAAGAGGTGGCCAACCCCTAAACCCTGGAGTACTCCAACTGAGGAATAAAAACTTACCAACTAAATGCAATAGATATTACAAAATGATACATGCAATTTAATTGTTATTGAAATAAACTACTACCTGTATCCTGAGCTTACTCTTCACTGTACTCCTACCTTTCACCGTATTCTGGGGATTCGACCCCACTATCTTGTCCTATAAATATTTATAATATAAAAATAATATATTAATATCTAAACTTAGACATAATAATGAAACGTCTCTCACGATCTTATTGTACTACCCCTTTCTATTTCTAATACAATTAAATCTTAATTCCTAACTTACTGTTTAATCACACCATTATCAATCAACATTACATAAATACAATTAATATACACAACACAAACATAAGAATATCCCTACCGTTTTAAATTAAACTTACACCTATTATTATTTACTAATCTTTAAATTTAATTTAGCAACAATTGGCTCTCAAATTACCTACTAAATGCAATGACACGTTCATAATTCAACTTAAAGCTTTGTCCTAATCTTTGAAAATCCTTGAGCAATGAATTCAACTTCCAAAATAAACTTGCAACTTCTTAACTTAACTTTACCAATTTAATCCAATAAATACTATTCCTAACCCAACAATCCAGGAATGCAATTCAAATTATATTTTGAACCATGACCTAACAGAGTCAAAGAATAACCAATTCAATTTCACATTCCATTAAATTTCATTCCTATTGAACTAATATCACAATTTCTCATTTCTTTGCCAATAAACGAGCGGCTAGAGCAACCAAGAATTAGAATTTCAGCACCTAGAACTTTCAATCAAACAACAATAACAATTCCCTATTTCCTCATCCAATTAATCATCACAACATTTTCCTTTCCCCTGAACAACACCCACGCCAGAGCATGAAGAAAGAAGAAAATTTGAACAATCAACAAGCAATATCAACAATCACAACCAAGCAATTCCAGTGCACATTCCCAAAACAAGATAACACATCAATAGCCATTTTATACTCCCTGGCCGAACAGAAATAGAGCAGCAAGAAGAAAAACAAGAATCCACCCATTCCAAATTTCATCAACTACACATTCAAAATTCTTATCAGAGCTTATAATTGCAGGTATATTATGTCCAAGAATTTTGTTCCCTCTTGAACCCATCGGACTCGCAGGAACAGGGGAGACAAAGAAATTATTCAGAAATTCCTTAATCTTCAACAATCCACATACAACCCGTTCCATAACCTTAATCTTACTAATAATCGCGAATAATTAAGCCTCAAAACAAGAAACACCCAAAAATCCCAAATTTTGCTTCGGATGAACAGTGACAGGGGGAAGTTTCTTGAATCAATCGGTCCTATCCGACTTCCCTCCCCAAAATCGACACCCAAAACATCAAGAACAAGGTCCAAGCATCCTTTCTATAAATTCAAAAGCTTCAAAAACCTCACAAGACTTCAAATCCTCCTTCCCATTTTGCTCAGAATTCGCCCAAGAAGAGAAGGAAATGAAGAGAAATGGCTTACCCAAGATTGTTCCAAGCTTCTTGAGCGTCTTCTGCTGTGTCTCGCCGTCGACCGCCACCGCTGAAGGCTGAAAACGTCGCTGCAAGACGAAGAACAGAGGGAGGAGAATGAGAGAGAGAGGTTTCAGGTGAGGGAGTATGTCGGGCTAATGGAGAGAGGCAGAGGAATGGAATGAATTAGAAGGAAATAGAAGGACACGTGGAGTGTATATATTAAAATGTAAGAGTGTGATATTTTTAATAGGTATTTTACTATCTTGCCCTTCCTTTTATAACTGAAGATATTTTTAACTAAGGGCAGATATTGTCTTTTTCATATCCCTTTTTATTCTATTTTTCTATTAAGTGGTAATTCTATTTACTATTTTCATTTAGAAATAGACCTGAACTAGTCCCAAAATAATTTCTCTAGATATACTTTAATTTTCAAATTTATTTGTAAGACTCTTTAAATATCAAATAATACCCCAAGATTCCAAATATTTCCTTATTTCTTATTTTCTAAAATTTGGGGTGTTACAAAACACAGGATTTATTTAAAAAAAATCAAACACAGAATATTTACAAAAATTAAAAACACAATAAAAAAAAAAGAAGGAACAAATGTGGAGGTGCTTTTAATTTGTGTGGCAGTGTGGTGCGGGTAAAAAATATCTTCTACCTCGGTGAATGTGTGTGGTTAGTATGGTGCCAAGGAATATGAAAAAAGAAATGCTAAAAGAAGAAGAAGAATGCCTTCATCCATCAAATGACTCCTAATTTGTCTTCTTCCTCACCCTTTTGGAAAGCATTTACCCCGCATCTTCTTCCTTCTTTGTCTAATATCTTTCCTCTTCTCCTGATACTCCATTCGAAAGTATTGGCTTTGAAGTGGTTCATCTCTTACTTTTGCTCGGTTTTTGTTTGCTGGTTCTTTCCCTTTCTTCTTCCTATTTCTTTTGTCTGAATCAGACTTAAGCGACTTACAACACGTGAAAAAAATGCAAACTGAAGAAAGATTCTTTCTTTTCCATCTCTCATCAGTTAAAGAATGTATTTTTCTCTTAAAAGCTGTTTTGTGCAAGCCGAAATTGAGTCATATGCACAACTAACTCTAAACAATATCTAAAAAGCAAAAGAAGAGGGATATGAGTTCTCACCCAATAGAAGAGGCACCAAGATATCTGAACCATGTGAGATGGGTGTATCAAAAAGAAATATTAACAGCCTTCTAAATTTATGACTTCGTAAATATGCCAGGGTAAACCATCCACATGAACGATCCTTGGCTTCCTCAGACTCCAGCTTATCAACCATCTTCGTCCCCTGTTTCAGGTATAATTATATATAGAATAGTTTGACTCTCCTAAACCAACAACAAAACTTGACTTACTTCTTGATCATAAACAACGATGCTCATTTGACAGGATTTCGGGCCGACGACTGAATTAGTGCCCTGGAGTATGATCGATCGATCTTAACTGTAACCTTGAAATAGGGGAATGATGGCTGGATCTCTAACAATGAGGCCGGTTGAAGATTATCCATGTTAACGGCGGGCAAGAATCATGCTTGGGATGAATGGGATTGCAAGATAGGTATATGTCAGAGATCCCTCGCCAGGATGAATCATCCGCATGAAACGATCCCTCGCTTCCTCGGATAGCAACCTGGCAACCATCTTCGTTCCCTATTTATAGAAAGAGAATATGTATATGAAAATGGCGTACATTGAAGAAACAATAGAAATAAGGGAGTGGAATATGCAGATTTTATACAGAAAAGAGGAACAAAATGTTAGTGGATGAAGGGCGATGCAGAGGATTAATGCTATTTGGAGATTTGCTAAAGCTGGAGTGGAATATGCAGATTTCATACAGAAAAGAGGAACTGAGAAGAAAAAGAAGAAGAAGAGGGAATACGGTAATGAAATAAAAAAAATCATAAATGCAGAACAACTAACACCCAGGAATCATCTATTATGTAGATGAAAAGGAAAAGAAGAGTGGTAACCATATGCATCTCAGAGGAAAGGCCGACGTTGAGAAGCTCTTCAAGAATGTATTTGAGTATAAAGTTGTCCATTAGGTGTGAGATGCAGGGGCTTCTAAAACATGTGATTCAAAATTTGAAATTTGAAATTTGTACAGGAGGGTGGCTCACTTGGCTCACCAATGCTTAGTCATCAGCTAACATGGAGCCCGATGTCACCTTGTGAACAGTGATTTGAGTGAGGAGCCATCCATTAGGTGTGTGAGCCAGTGCTTACAGTGGAAGAGAATAGAGAGGAGGAAAAGGCGGGAAAAATAGTTTTTAATGTTTAATAGATTTTAGAGCCTAGTAATTTAAATTTCCTTTTTTCCTTTTTATTTCTTTTTCCTTCTTTCCCTTTAATTCCTCCCTTCTCTCACCTCACAGCTTGTGGCCCCCACCCCCTCCCTTTGCTCTCTATTTTCTCTTCCCTCTTCTCCTTCTCTCCCTCCATTTTCTCTTCTTTTTGGCACCAGGAGAGGCAGTGATCGGTGATGAAACCACCGTAGAGCTGGGCGATGGCATCGCCTCCCTTCCCCCTCACCCAGCCTTCTTTTCCCCTCTCTCTCTCTTCCTTCCCCATTTCTCCGCTGTCACCGAGATTTGGGGGGCATTTTTTTAGTGAAAACTCGCCGAAAATCGCCACCCAACACCACCATTACTCTTCTCTCACCTCATATGTGATTCCTCAACCCTTGTTCCGTTTAGGTTAAGCTTGTGGGAGGAGATAAAAAAATCTCTTTGCCGGAACTTCCTGAGCTTGCCGACACCGGTGATGAAGTTTTTTCGGCCACCTAAGTACATTTTCAAAATCCCCGTAAGTCTCCTCTACATCCCTATGTCTTTAGTTTTTCAATTTGCTATGTTTGAAAAACTAGGTCTTTTTTAAGTTGGGGTTTTTTGGAGTCCTAAACTTAATAAATTAAATCTTGGACCTTGAATTTGAGTTTCTCTGAATAGATTTTTAATTGTTAGAAGCTTTCCTAATTATTGGATTTTTGGATATTTTGGAAGTTGGGGCTTCTGATGATTTGAGGTGCTATGAATAAGTTGGGGCTTTTGTACTATTCCACTAGACACCTTGCTAGCACACACCGCACGTAGATGAGTAGTTAGTAACCACTTTTGCAGGTCCTAAGAGCAAATTAGGAGGCCAAGGGAAGGATTTGAGAACATCTAACTAATATATTGAGTTATTCTGGGCCAAAAGGACCAGACAATATTGCCACATATAGGATCATATTTTTTTAGTGCTTCCGTTAAACCTTGTTATGTATTTTGGGGGTTTAATGTATAATTTCTATTATGATGTTGTAGTTTGGATTATCTGCTAATATTTTTTATTTTGGGACCAGTCCATTTCTGGCAATTTTGCATGGGTATGTGTTGGAACAGTTATGAATTTGAGGTACATTTGAGACGTACAGTATTTTGAGGATGTGTTGAGATTAATCATGGATGATGAGATTTTCTGTTCATGTGTTGGGAAAAAGGTTGTAATGTGATGGTGGTAATTGAAATTAGAGATTTGAATTAAGTAGGTAATTATGATATAATTGTGTATGTGATAGGTGGAAGATTTCACTTACCATGATAGGGAGTTCCCTTTCTATCATGGTAAAAGGAATTCATTTGGATCGATTATTAATTATTTATGTCCAGGTGTGTCTTAAATATCCATGTTAGTCCAAGTTATTGTGAAATCCTTTCTTTAACAAAAATAAATGAAATATACTAGCGACCCCACCAAAGCCGTTTACCATCAACGACATTTTCCGTCCTCCAAACCCCCACTTGCGTTTTGGCTTCTATAGAAGGGTGTATCTCTGTGTTGTGGCCAGAGAGGGATGGGGCTGATTGATTTTCTTATTCAATTGCCTTTATTTGCTTTAACTTTTTAAGGGTCATTTTTCAACAATTACAAATCTCAAATTGATCTCTAGAACTGACATGGGATTTTGAATTCTTTGGGGAGTGATGTGGCCTTTCCCTTATTGGAGGGGATCTTTTTGTCATTTTCCCATTTTCTTCCTACAACTAAAACTATTAATGACCTTTCTTCCTAATTTCCCAAACAACTCATACTAAAATCCAACTAGAGCTGGTAATATGGGCGAGCCCGACAGGTTTGAGCCAGGCCATAAAAACCCTAAAAAAGGGGTCGAGTTCAAAAAAACCTGTTTTGAATATGGGCTTGATTTTTCAGCCCAGACCATATTGTTCAGATTTTGGGCCGGGCTCAAAAAACCCGTTTTAAGCCCTTTTTTATCAATTATTCCTTTTTTTTCAAATGAGCCCCTATTTTACAATATAATTAGCAAAGTGAGGACTGCCTTTGGTGTTCACCCTGTCTCCGACGTTCACCCAAGTCAGGACCCCTGAAAAAACCAAAAGCCTCATCAAAAGATCCATTTTGAACAAACCCAACTATCATAGTGCTCCAAGAAGCATCATCTTTCATAGGCATTTCAGAAAATACCCATCTGGCTAACTCAAGCTCCCTGCTTTGGTCCACCCGCGACTCTGTTAAATATTATTTTTTTATCATTTAAATATTATTATATTTTTATTACTAATAAAAAAGAAAAGAAAGTATTGTATTTTTATCATTTAATATTATTATATTTTTACTTTTTTAACCACCTCTATTATATTTATTATATATATATAAAGGAAAACGGGCTTGGTTTGGCCCAGGGGTTTGACGGGGTAGCCCGTCACGAGCTCGAGCTTGATGGGTTCGGGTCCAAAAGACCCATTTTAATATGGGCCCTATTTTTTCGAGTTTATAACCATATTTTTTTATAAGTTTCAGGGTTGGCCCACGGGCTCCGACCCATATTACCGGCTCTAAATCCAACATCCAAATTACAGATACACCAATATATAATATAATATCTACAAAACAAACGTGTTTGTCTTCATCCAAAATTACAGATAACCCAACAACAATCTACATAACCTCAATGATAAGTTTTTGGGATTTTCTCAAAAGAAAATTCAAGGTCTTCTTAAGAAATGCCATTGTTTCCACTGGAATTGAATTTCAATAATACTTATATGCATTTTGTTGGAATTATTTACATCTGGATTTTGAGATTTTACTGTAGCCTCAAGTTTACCAATCCATCATACATGTTTCATTTTTGGTGCGCAGCCCAATGTACACTTCCATTGGATAAGTGGATCAAACGTCATGATGAAAAATAATTCGACGGTGGATGAGAAGAAAGCATAAGATCAGTGGAGGAACCAAAACTTTAAAACACACTTAAATTCTTTTCTTTCTCAAATAAAAGTTCAGAAGACAATCAAAATCCTCAGGTTCATAAATTATACATTGACCCAATTAAGCATAAACACTATATGCTGCCACAACATCACCAACTGCCTATCCCACATTCCAAATTTCATGCTTCATCACTAACATACTTTATCCAAACAGAGCAGACACATTTACACTCAAACCCAACACCATTCTCATTAATAAAAATCAATATGGACATGCAATAAAACTGCTTCACATTCGGCTATCATTACCACATACACATAATGAACCAACAGTCAATTAGAACAAAACAAAAGGATTGAAGATCACAAATGTTGCAAGAACCGAACATGCAACTTCACAAATTAATCAATATTTTCTTCAATACGTTGTTAATGCCTTGTTTCCAGAAAATCTAACTCCCAATTAACACAGATGTATCTGTTATCCTAATTTTACCACATAACTTGAACTAAAACTCCAAATCATAGGAATTGAAACTCTTACTTATTGAAATACAAGAGTAGAAATAAAACACAACCTTAGAAACCAAGAGCCATCAAGGATCAAAAGAATCAAACATGAAAAACCTCGGAATTCAACCATTCCTTAAGCCTAATTGCACTACTTAGATTTTATGAAGTTTTCCCCCAGAAAAAAATAAATTTACTCCACTGAAACACGAATAGAGCATAGCAAATTTGGATTCAAAATAGTCAGATAAAGATTCATTCAAACATATAAGCTCACTCAACCCAACACCTGTCATTATTGACTTTAATCACTTATTTAGTCTGATTAAGGCTAAAAATCACAGAAATTCAGCCATGAACACTAACCTTAGGTAGAAATCACAAAATTAGAGCCAACAACTCACATACAAGCTCAATTTCTTTTAGAAAAGCTTTGACCTAAACTTAATCTTTGTTTTAATTGGTTTAATTACCCAAAAATCCCACCTTAGGTTCGGACTAAATCTGGGAATTTGGGCCCAACCATTTGGGCAAAAAAACCAGGCTAGGGTTGGATATAAAGCCATCCGAATTGATTCGGGTTACTCTAACCCACGACCCAAATTTATTGGGCTCAATCGGGCTAACCCGTCGGGTGGACGGGTTAGCCCGATATTATTATTTAAAAAAAAAAAGACACCCCCTTCTTATGTAACTCTCATTCTCTCACTATCACTCCTTTCCTTTCCTTGTTCAAAGCCACGAGCGAACCCTAGCGCCTCTCCTCTCACTCTCTCAGTCTCGCTCTCGCCCTCTCAGAGTCTCAGTCTTTGCTGTTTGCCGGAGAATCTCCGGCCATCGCCATCGTCTCTCCCTCCATCCTTTACTCCTTCATTCGTTCTCCCTCCATCAGTTCGTCCTTCGTGAATCGTGAGTTCGTTCGTTCTCCCTTAGTCTTCATTCGTCCAATTGAAGGTAGGCTTGGGGGGTTTTATTTACTTCTTTTTCATTCCCAAATCCACTCTATTATTCGTTCGTTCTCCCTCAGTCTCTGATCTGGTGGTACCTTTTTGTCACTGCCCTTTGCCTCTTTGGTTTCTTTCATTTTTCATATTATGAATTGATGGGTCTGAGACTCTGAGTTATTATCTGAACATCTTCGAACGGCTTGTATGTATGTCTAAATGGTTTTGATATTCTATTATTCTAGGAATGTGAGTCTGTGACTAAGGGTGAACTTATTCTTTTCTCTGTATTTCTCACTTCCCATTACAGCATATACATTGACTAATGACTCCTTGTTTGATAAAAAATCTTTAATTACTATAATATAACTGGCTTTTCATAGTTGTTGGCTACTGAGATGTTTGCATGGATAACACAATATATGATTTAATTTAAAGGACTTCTTCCTCTGAAAGTTGCATTTCTTTTTCTAAGACAGTTGATGCCCTGAATGAACCTGAATGCATTTAGAGTGTTATTTTTGTTGTAGTAATGAAAAAGTTTTATGATTTACTCTCAACACTCTCAAAAGTTTGTGTTATAGTTGTTGCAGAAGAAAATGGCTTCAGCATCAAATAGGGAAAAGAGAAAAAGGCATATTATTGGTAGTGATGATGATGATGATGACAACGACAACTCAATTGAAGTTGATGATGATGCTCATGCTAGTGTGGTTGAGCCAAAACAATCTTAACAACAATCTTGTGAGGGAGAAGATGGTTAAGGTAAAACTAAAAAGGTAAGGAAAAATACTTCTGAGGTGTGGAAATACTTAACAAGAATAGGCAAAGTAGATGGGAAAGAAAAAGCTAAATGTAATGCGTGTGGACAAAATTATGTTGTAGGAAGCAAGGACTGTGTGACTTCTACGCTTCGACGTCATTATACATGTTGCAAAAAAACCCCAAAATACATGGATGTTAAGAACATGACGATAGATCATGCAGGGGGCTTTGAGATCTAGGAAAATTGATCATAGTATAATTCAAGAAAAGATTGCTTATTCTATCATCAGACACAACCTTCCTTACTTATTCTTTTGTTAAGTATGATGGCATTAGGGATTTGCACTCATATTTGAATCCTGATTATAAGAGCATTTGTAGAAAAACTGCTGTGGCTAATGTTTGGAATTTCTACCTTGATCAAAAAGCAATCCTTCAAAAAAAGTTATCGATGAGTTATAGTAGAATATGTCTAACTTATGATTGTTGGACTGCAATAACTGGTGAAGGATATCTTTGCTTGACCGCTCACTTTGTTGATGAGAAATGGCATCTTAATAGCAAAATGCTTTCCTTCTCTAGGATGGAGCCTCCACACACTAATGTTGTATTGGCAAAAAGAGCTCATGAGATATTGGTAGATTGGAATATTGAAAAGAAAGCCTTCTTTATTACTTTGGATAATGCATCAGCAAATTTCATCATGCAAGAAAGATTGAAAGAGAACTTAAATTTGAGTAATAGCTTGATTTGTGATGGTGATTTTTTTCATGTGAGATGTTGTGCCCACATCATACATCTCATAGTTCAAAATGGTTTGAATGTAACAAATGATGCTTGTGAAAAAGATTAGAGAAAGCATTAGATATGTAAGGCAATCAGATGCGAGGATGATAGAATTCAAAAAAGGGTTATAAAAGTTGGGGGTATTGATGGTTCTATGGGTTTAAGGTTGGATGTCCTTACTAGATGGAATTCAACACATGCAATGCTTGAAATTGATATTCGATATCATCGGGCTTTTGCTAGCTTAGATTTGAATGACTCCAACTATATTCATTGTCTATCTAATGAAGAATAGGGTAGAGCAGAGGTGATGTGTGTATTCTTGAAGCCATTTGCTGTGATTATAAACTTAATTTTCAGGTCAACATATCCCACTTCTAACAAGTATTTCTCACAGATTTCAAAGATTGAGTTACTATTGAAAAGGAATTTGAATCATCCTGATTTAGTAATTCAATCTATGGCTAAAAGCATGCTTATCAAGTTTGACAAATATTCAAGTGAGTATAGTGTCATTCTTTCACTTGCAATTATTCTTGATCCTCGCATGAATCTTGAAGGCATCAAGTATACATTTACAAATATTGATCCCTTAAATTCTAAATAGAAGATTGAGAACATAAGGAGCAAGCTCTATGATGTTTTCAATGAGTACAAATGTGCGGGATCATCATCATCCTCATCCCAAGTTGTTGAGAGTGCATCAGCATCAAATTCTACCCACAACAATGTGTTATATAGTGGGCCATCAATACAAGTAGGATCAAGTTCAAATTCTTTAATGGATGAAGACATGAATGACAATGATATTTTTGGGGTAAGCTTGAAATACTCGATTGTTGATTAGTTAAATGTTTATTTTTTTCATTGAATGCTAGTTTGAAATTTCAATGGCAAGTAGCATACACTTCCTTTACATATATTGTAGGATTTACTAACACAGTGTTCAAATGAGAGAGCAATTGACAAATCTGAATTGGATTACTATTTGGAAGAAGCGACACTTGATTCTAGAATTTCTACAAAATTTGATGTGTTAAGCTTTTGGAAGGCTTGTGACATTCTTAGCATTCCAATTACTACTGTTGTTAGTGAATCAGCTTTCAGCATTGGCTCTCGAGTTCTCACAAAATATCGGAGTAGTATTCTTCCAGAGAATGTTGAAGCTCTTATTTGTGCTCAAAATTGTCTTCTTGGTTTTCCATGGAATGGTAATATAAACAATTATGTATATTTATCATATATTGATTAATGTGATAGTTTCAAATAATTATGATTTATGTGTTATGTTTATGTGGCAGAGGACAACGAGGCCGAGAAAAAGGAAACCGCTCCTGTTCCAATTTATCCAACTTTAGAGAATGCTTCAAATACCATTGATTGAAGGATGAAGATAATTCTTATTTATTAGACGTATTTTGGTGTTGTATTAGTGACTATTGACTAGTATATTTGGACAAGTATTTTGGTATATTTTGTGTGTGGCATCTTGGTATTAGTGTGTGTGTGTGTGTGTGTGTCTGTGCACGCGCGCGCACACAGGATTAAGCAGGATTAAATTAAAAGACAATGACATTCCATGAATCCATGTGTTACTATATTAGTAATTACCAATTAGTGTGTGTGTGTGTGTAATGTAATATTGTAATCATGTAATGTGTGTGTGTGCCCACTGCCTATATGCTATGCTTTTTTTTTATGTTGATATGTTTCAATTCAAGGCCTAACTTTGAAGCATGGGCCTAAAAAAAGATTATCTGCTTTTTTTTAAGGGGTAATATCGGGCTGTCGGGCTAGCTCGACAGTCCGACAACCTGATATAATCGAGCTAGGGTCAAGGAATCCCTAGCTCAATTTATTTCGGGCCAGAAACGAGCTGGCCCGTTTGCCCCTCGGGTTGATGCGGGCTGGCCTGAAATCCCGGCTCTAGTTTGGACCTCTCAACTCATCTCGCCCTAATCGGAGAAATCAATGTGAAGGAAATTGACAATTCTGCCCTTCTCCTAATAAGTACTTAGATTTTTTCCTTTAAGGGCATTATGGTCCATAAACATAAACCTTTTATTATTTTTAGTGTTTCTTCTATAATTAATTTCTAAAACCTAATCCTTATATCAAACTAGTGATTTTATTGAATCATAAATTTCTATAAGCCGCAAAGTAATTTCTCTAAAATCCTCATATTAAAATTCATCCTCTATCTATTTTCTTCAACTTCTTGAACGAAATAAATATTAAAATCCTTAAAAATATCTTTACTCTCAGAAAATTATTTATAAGACTTTTTAAATATTAAATAATATCTCAAGATCTTAAATAACTCTTTGTTTTTTCGTTTGGGGGTGTCACAGGTATTACATTTTTTTTATCAAAACAGAGGTTTTGACAACAGATGAAATAGAAGGCTCTGCTCGGGTGATATGTATACACCTTTATAGAATTTATAGTGAGATAGAGATGTAGACTATACAAGGAAGGCTTTGATTAAAAAGATATTTAAGCTATTTTTTATAGATAATATGGACAACATAACAGAAATAGGAAATGGAGAAGTGGAGATAGAACACAAAATCAGGGAAAGACGAGGTGGAGGTAAAATCTTTACTTCCCTATTCGGGTGGCAAGAAGATCCTATCAACAAGCCACAAATCCTCAAGGGGTGTTCGAAAGCAATTCCATTTCAGAAGTGTCCAATATGGGAAATAACCATATACGGATCTGGAAGTCTCTGTTTCAAGGTTCTACATTAGAGTTCAGAGTATCTATGGAGGTCTCTGTTTCAAGTCTTATAGGGAAGAAGAACTCCATTTTTATAATAATCTTATGGATTATTTAGAGGACAAGTTTAGCGATATCGTGGTTAATCAAGAGAATGAGAATATGTGATCATGCTACATGGGTTTTTATCAAATATATCCAACTCTCGGCATAGCAAATCCCTGAGCCATCTACACCCATCTGAAGAAGCTTGGAATTCGTTCATGATGACACTCTCCACTCAAAAGAGAAGGCAAATTATAGTTAATGGACCTTTTCAGATTAAGAACTTTCTTCAACCAATGGAAATGTGGTTCGAGATAAATTCAAGTAGGGTCTCTTTTAGAAAGGGACTTGTTGCTATTGTTGTCATGATTAAGGTTTATACGTGAACGAACATGTGTTCATGCTAGTTGAATTGTACTTAAGATATGTGCTCAATTAAATAGACGAAGTCAAAAGAAAATTTGCGTGTTATGAGATAAGCTTGCCAAAATAAAAGTCCAAGTTTTAGATATCTAATTAATTGCTAATTAAATGAAATTTTGAGGATTTTAGATTATTTTAGTGGCTTAGTGGGGTTGAAATTGATCTTATGGTTGGTTGGTTTGGGGGAATTCTTAGAGGAAATTGGTAAATATTGAGGGTATTAGTTTGGAAATTAAGGCATAGAAATTGGCCTAACTTATGGACTAAATTAAGTATTGGATATGTGATAGGATTGGGCCAAAGTGGGAGGCCCAAATACCCTTGGGTGTGCAGGTTTGACCTGATCTCCGGGGCATTTCTGGTTTTTTTTTTTTTAAAGGTTCAAAACAGATTTTACTTTAAGGTTTGTCATTTGGTTCGAAGAGCGGAGGTGGAGGGTCTACTAGGGTTTGGTTTCGAGGGTGATTTGGAGAGGCTTTGAGGTTCCCATCCCATAGGTATTTTTCTGTAATAATTTTATATAAGGCCAACAAAATTTAAAAAGTATTAAAATTGTTGATGATACAATTTTAAAATTATGGGCTATAATGTTTAAGCGAAGAACACAAAGTTGGTGAGAATTCGGGTGCTTTGAAATTTCAATTCTAGCTACACGTGCGACAGATCCATAATGTTAATAATCAAGGTTTTGAGAGCCGGTCCGACCGGCCGACCGTCGACCGGAGGGAAAGACGGCCTGGTTTTTAGAGTTTGGCCGTCCAAGTGTTAGCTCTGTTTCAGCAGTCCAAAGCCGCCTTTTAGATCGGAAGCAGGAGTTGAGCCGTCACCCGGAGCAGATATATCAAAACCGGACGGCTCAAACACAGAAATTTACCATCAGAAAATGAAAAAAAATAGGAGGAGAAAGAGGAAAGAAGACACAAATACTTCATCAAAGGTTTAAGCTATCATGAAAGAGAGTTTAAAACTGATTACTACCTCAAAATATGAACTTTAAACTAGAAGCCAAGAAGCACCGGCACCGCTGTTAACATTTCAAGTTTTCAACAGGAGGAGAGAATGAGTGTAAAAGTGAACTGAAGAAGAAAGAAGCTGTTAACATTTCAAATAAAAGTGAACTAAAGAAGAAGGAAGAAGACATCGTGGGAAAAGAAAATGTGCATCTAAATTGGGGATGAGAAGCGTATTCTATATGCTGAGGCAGAGGGATGTGACATTATAATTAATAATTAATATCTTTTTAAATTTTTTTAAACCAAAACATTTGAAAAGTCAGATGGTAGATGAGTAGATGCAATCAGTCTCGGAATATGTATGATCTCATTTTTTTTGATTTAATACATAAAATTATCTAAGCTTAATTTAATGCTTGCTTTGATTTGATAGATGAAAATTAAATTAAGTGGCATAAAATTATTTCAAATACTACAAAGATAAATTATTTTTAAAATATTTAATTTAAAATATAGTGATTTTTTTCAAAGATATAAATTATAAACTTTATTTGTAAAATTAACTACTAATTTGTTAATTATATTTTTATTTTATGATTGTTAATAACTAATATATTGTATTTCTTTTATGGGTTATTTTTTAAGGGAGTGTGATATTATTTTTAATTTAATATTTACATTGGCGGTTCAACCAAACGATCCAACCGTTTGAACCATGATCCGCTAGGTTTTCCGGCTCGATCTCCAGCCTGGCTTTTAAAACATTGTTAGTAATTATCATTGCATTATAAAAACATTAAATTAAGCAATAAGTTATTGAACAAGGTGAACACACCAACAACTGATAATAAAAATGCCTTGCTTTAATAGGCTTATTATTCCAAATTATTACAGCCAAATGCTATACCAATAAAAAAATGGTTACAAGATAAAACAATGACAAATTAAATTATTTGAATTAACAAAGTAGTCCAAACTTTACAAAATTAGAGTGATCCAGACGAGAGTGCCTTATCAAGATCAGCAATTAGATCGCTAACATCTTCGATTCCCACAGAGATACGTACAAGATCTTTAGTTATACCCATACGGATACGCTCTCCCTCAGGAATATTGTTATGGGACGTATACCAAGGCAAGCATATCGACGAACCTACACTCCCTGATGATACCAACAAAATTCAAAACGGTCAGTATTGTGTGGTCATGCATTTGAGAGAAAAAAGTTCAATAATAATACATAATACTTACCAAAACTAACAGACATGCCAAAGTATTCGGTACTTTCAACAATATGCTTTGAGAGTGGCAGTGAGCCTGTTGTAAAGCTAAGCACGGAACCTGGCCCCTTAGCCTGTGAAACAATAACTTCATTAATGAAAAAAAACTAATTTCAAGCAAGAAAAACAAAAAAATAATATCAAATTTTGGCACTTAAATCGCACCTGAGAGTTGTGCAAGTCATAACCAGGATGACTAGAAAGACCAGGATAGTTTATTTTCTTTACTCGAGGATGTGAGGCGAGAAACTCAGCAACTATTTGTGCATTACTCTGCAAAATATAATATGTTCGCTCCAACTTAATTAGTATTATTATTTTTTATAGAACTGCATAATGACATATATCAGAGAAACTTTGAAATTGGAAGCTAAGCTGTAGAGATATTATAGTTATTCACAAATCATTACTATAACCTCAATGCCATTTTATAATGTTTGGTGAGTTACCTGTTTCTCCTTAACCCGTAGAGCCATTGTTTTGATTCCTTCCAAACAAAGCCAGGAGGCGAATGGAGATAAGGCAATACCCGTTGTATTTTTATAAGACTCCAGACGTTTTGCCAACCTATGATCAGATAAAAAGAAAAAGGTTGAGGGAAGCACATAGAATCACATTTTTAAATGAACAAAAAATTTATAAAACCAATACTGCTGAAGCAAAATAAATAAGTTGCTATAGGAAACAAAGACAATTGCGTATAGATAAAAAGAAACACGTTCTTACATCATACTGTCATGAAATCATGGAGTTTAATAATTAGAAGATTTATAAAAAAATTTGAAGAATCCAGAAAAATATCACTTGAATTCATGAATTTCATATATACAGTAGATTTTGATTTTTCCAGTAATGATTTTAACTAAATTAGTAACCACATTCATATTGACAAGAATTTGTGAATCAAGTGGTATTGTTTTTTTAATTTTACCAACCTAAAATGCACGCAATATAATGGTATATTTCTATAAAATCATAAAAAACACAAAATTACATCAGTTCATGACTGCAAGATACCATATAAAAACACACACTCTCTCTCTCTCTCTCTCTCTCTATATATATATATATAGTATAATGCATGAACGGTGATTTGCACCAATAAAAATGTTCGGAAACAAATCAATATGTTCAACATATTAAATGCTTGAGATACAGAGAACAAGAGGTCTCACCCTTCATCTCTTGTAGCGAGGCTGCCCGCAAGGACACTACTATTTCCAGCAACAAATTTGGTATTTGAATGCATGACAATATCTGGGAGAAAAAAAAAAAAAAAAAAAGCAAATGTCACTGTATAGGAAAATTCTTTCTGCTTTTATTTATCCTTTTAAAAATCCTTTACTTGTCACACACAAAATTTTTGAAAAGATAATATTAATAAGAGTATGCATATATGTCATGATGTTTTAAAATCTAATAATACTTCATTATTTTGTAAGGGTAATTGAATATATACCTGCTCCAAGGTCTAATGGCTGACTTAATACTGGAGACATTGAACTATTATCCACCAAAACAATAGCACCATGTGCATGAGCAATCTCGGATATTCTCTGGACATAAGTAAAAAACTAATCAATTTTCTAAATTTTAAAATAACTCAATACTGCAAGTACGTATTGTACATTTTGACATTATATTTAGGGTTGGGTCCATGCAAGAATTATATACGAATGGTCTTTTACTTGTTATTCATGCAAAAACAGAAAATCAAGAAAATAGCTTACTCGAATATCAGATATTTTTAACTGAGGGTTGCTAGGACTCTCTAACCAGATCAACTTAGTCTTAGTTCCCATAGCAGCTTTCACATTGTCGATATTAGTTGTATCTACTTTTCTGTGCATGCAGACATTACAACTCAGCATCTTCATGGAGTCGATCCCACAATAATATGTTTTCATAATCGATTAATCCACAAGGAAAAAATTATTTCCAAACATTATTGAAGATATCAAACTTACTTCACTTTAACTCCTCCCTTTCTTGCTATCAGTTCATTCAAGAATCTATATGAACCACCATAGATATCCTCTAAAGCAATTATTTCATCACCTACAAAAAGTAAATGACAATAAATATCAATCATTTCAGTATATACATCTTTGATCAAAACTGTGAGAAAATATGTTCATATGTAATCCCTAATATATCTCTATAATGAAAATAAAATGTTACATCACGAAAGCTAAACAAATGAAGGTAAGAAGATGCACCAGGGTTAACAAGTTCACAAACAGCAGTCAAAGCAGTCATTCCACTAGCAAAGCAAAAGGCTTTATCTGCATTGTCAAGCTTTGCAAGTAACCTAACATACATATTAAGCCAGGTCAAAGAGGATGAAAAAGAAGAACCAACAATAAAAGACAAAATCAAGAATAGTTGTGCTCACTTTTCCAAGGTGTCTCGGGTGGGATTTGTAAGCCTAGAATAGGCATATTCATCAAATTGGGTAGCAGAAGTCTGCACGAAGAAATCATAGAACAAGACAATGACTTGAGTTTGAGAAGAATATCATGGAACGAATGTACTAAATTGTACACCAATTAATTAAGATCTTAACAAATATATATAGATCAAACTTCACCATTTTGAAAGTAGCAGTCTGGTAAATTGGTGTAGAAGTTGCTTTATAAGGATCAAAGTCATTGTGGTAATTCACCAACAAAGTAGACATGCTAGGTTCGCCTGTCTGGTTTTCTGCAAATAGAATAAGCAAAGACTATAAACATCTGAAACAAATGCGCATACATTTTATCAACACAAGAAACACATCACATACCACTAGTCGAAAACGCATTAACGCTCTCTGCAATAGCACTGTCCACCATAGAAGGTTTGCTCTCAAGAAGCTTCTCCTTTTGGATTGAACAATTTACTCTGAACCCTTTTACATGGATGGGTCGTTGGTTTGACTTAAACTTGATATATCCCAAGCTCTCCCATTTGTTTCCAGAACTTGTACCCTATAATACACAATAAAAAGAGATGTAAACACTGTATTCTTTTTATATGAACGTAAACATATTATATTGCATGCCCGTAACTAGGATTCAATGTTAATTTTACTAAGGTCCTGTTTGTACTATCCATAAACGTTAGGTGCAAAAATAAAACCCTCCCACCATCATATGCAATTAATCTCACGCACGCACACACACACAAACAACTAGGAATTTTACTAAGGTCCTCTTCATCATGTATAAATAATGATCTTTGTTACCTTACGGCTGGGATTACTAGCGACCTGAGTGACAGAAGGGCTGTTGAGAAAAGTTGAGGCCAATGCCATGACTGATGATCAACAAACAGGTATAGGTTTTGCTTATATCTGAGAAAAAGGACGAGTGACTGAATGACTTTGAGAAAAATTGAGTCTCTCAATGTAATTTGATTCAGAATCAGAGCCATGCATGCACTTATATACTGACACACGCGCAATCGAAATTTATTTTTTTATTATTATTTTTTGGAAAAAGAAAGGAAAATCAACGGAGGTGACATAATTGAAAAAGAACAACTGTTTCAAGGGGCCTCTAATTCAAGCGTGACGGCGTTATAAACACTGTTTTTGGATTTTTTTATTGATGGTGAAAGCAGGCCATGCTTTGAATTCAATATGCTTCCATATTTTCCTCTTAATAATTCCTTTCTCTTCTCAACACATTCTGTAGTGGACAGGACGCCTTTCACGAACGAAGCCTTCAAACAAACCATGGAAAAAAAATATATAGGTGAACCAGGTTTATCATATCATTTATCATATCATTTGTGGTCTAATTAATCACAAACAAGTACTTTAAATCTGACGTAGATATTTTGATTTGACAGCTTATAAAAATTAGGTGGCATATAAAATATTTTTTCAATTTACAAAATATAAAATGCAGAGTATATGAGATTTAAAAATTATTTTTTATCTACAGATTAATTTTTTTTAGGTACTTCATCATATTAAAATCTTCACATCATACTTTACTTAAGATTTTTGTTATTGATTGATCACATCGCAAATCACATGACCAATCCATCTAAAAATTTCTTCTAAGAATGATGGATTTTTAGATTTTGACCAATTGCATCTCTCTAGCTCCGGACTTTGACCGAACGTCTCGACTTTGATGCAGTCAAATTCTATTCTAACAACATTTATAGACGGTGTCCTTGTATACAAAGTGTACTAAATAATATTGGATATAATTGATTTTTTTTGAAAAAATTTATGAAAACTAAATAAATTACTTACAAATTGATTTGCTTAGATTTTTTTTTAAACTAATTTATTTAACTAATTATCTAACATACAATCTAATAATACACAAAATACTTTATGATTAAGTGGCACATTTAGCTTCATTAATTTTCCCAAAAATATTAATGAAGTCTTATATTTAGGAACGGAGGAATACATATTATTGGAAAATATACTTTATCAAATAGAGAAGTTGGCGGTGATGTGGTATGTTTTACTGGCCCTAAATATAACACATTTTTCCCTAATTTGATTAAATTAAATATGTTAGTTAAGTTAGTTAAAATCATATGATATTATCAATGCACCATAACCATATATCTTTTTCTCCACCATCCCTCTCTTAACTGTTTATCATTGGTGAGTATCAATAAAAATAATTTGGAGAAAAGTTGGGAAAAATTAAACATAGGTCTTATATTTAGTACTCATCTCCTAAATAGATATAAACTTTCTTAGTTAGTATAAAAGAGGGAGGATGCGTGGAGGGTAAAAGCAATTTTTTTATTTGGAAAAGCAATTTTTTTGTCTGTTAAGTTTTAACTTACCTACTCTATATCTTAGTCTCTTGTTTAGGATTCTGTGCAACTCAGTTTATAAACTTTATTTTTTATAACAAGTTTTTGAACGAACCGCTTCAAACTCAGTCCTTAATCATTTCATATTTAATAATTTAATCCTTACTATATATAAATTATTTTGAATCATCAATTAATTATCCTAATTTACATAAAAGATTACTCAAGGGCCATTAAAAATTGAAAAAATTAATTTTTTAGTCCCATAAAGTGAACATAATCAAGGTCAGGTCCAACTCAAATACATTTTCCTTCCCCTCTACTGATATCAAACGACCCCTAAATTTGCTCAATTAGTTGAAAATGACAGAGGAGGCTAAAATGAATGAAGTGTTTTAATGGGTGGGGGCGATTTTTTAATTTTATTTGTGGGTGCCACCACTTCAACAAGCCTTATTTTATTCCATTTGCTTGGTCCAAATGGAAACCATGTCATATTCAAGATTTTAATTAAACCCAAATGAATAGGAGCATCATAAGTGCCCTGAAAATGTTGGAATGGTTCTTAGGGGTCAAATCACATACCAATTCCAAGCAACCAAAAGCACAATGTCCAGAAATATTTAAATGGTGCTTACTAGGATATCAACAGAAGGAATTGCATTATTCAATAGTTTCTAAACCAATAAAAGATCTTTCAAAGAAAATGAGATTGACCATAGGAAATGCCAAAAATAATTCTAAGGTGATGAATCGGTGAGAGAGGAGATCATTTGATAGCCATCCTTTATAGTATATGAGCCTGCTAAATTTTTGTTCCAGATCAACATGTGACGGATATTGTTGAAGGATATCTGGATACCGAGAATCAAATTAGCTGAGGCTTATGGGTAAAGAGATCGAACCGAAATAGAATTCCATTTAATTGAACACCAGCTCGATGGAAGATGTAGTAATAGATCAGCAACAGTTTGAACTGAATCAAAAGATTGTGATCTATATTGCATGGGCCGCCACAAAGAGTAGTTGAGAGGAATAGATGCCCCAAAACATACTTTCCATTTCAAGTGATTTTGTGATAATCTCAGGACATTTGAAAATATCTTTTCACACTCAAGAGGGATAGTCATTGGTTTTAATTCTTTTATTTGCTTGTGGTTCCCTTAGGTGTGTGTGGGATGGCTTTTCAAGCCCCAAAAGTGACTTCTAGAATGAAAAAGTGAGAAAAAAAAAGTAGTTGTGTTCATTGGGACTTGTTGGGGATGAATTTTACCCAAATTGACTTTTGGGATAAAAGAAACTTTTTTTATAACAAGACAATGTCATCAAAAAAATGATATACAAACTATTCTTCTACTTTTTCAATCATATAAATTAATGAATTAGAAGAATGAAAAGCTAAAAATTCAGAGTTGAAGTTAAGATATGTGCTCCCAGTTGCAATGGTAGTAGTTCTCATGACAAAAACACATGATATATTAATTTGTTGGTGGTGAGATTGTAATTTGTTTCCTACTAGGATATTTGTTCATTAATTTCCAAATAAAAAGCAAGTTCTTCATATTGGCAGGTTGATGGACCATAGGAACTTCCAAAAAAGATTAATCCAAGTCCATTCTGACCGGTTGAATGAGCATTGAGTATCCCTTTTTAGCTATATAAGAGCCTGAGCTGTTACATTTCCATGAGAGATGATCTTGAATACCTGAAATGGAAACAGGTAGAGACGATATCTTTTGTGCGACCGAAGGAGAGTATAGTTGATTTACTAGTTGTGAATGCCATTGGAGAGGTTTCATGGGAGGTTAGTATGCATAATTAGATCATTAACTGTCACCAATCTTGATTCAGCTAATGATCCAGACTGCGCATTGGCCACCAAAGACGGTGGTTCAGAGGGATATTAAAACCATCACCTATACTCCATTATAAGTTACTTACTATAGAGCTTATACATTACTTTAAAATACCTTTGCAAAATCCATTTAGAGTTATTGGGATCATAGACTATTTCCATATTCAAAAAATCAATGTATTTGACCTTCAGGGTAAAGGCAATTAGAGAACTTGGATGATCTGAGATTACTCTCCACTTTGCTAAAAGGGAAATATTTACATGTGTAAGAAAATGATAGAACCAAAAAATATATTTTCAAACTAGAAAGTCATAAACTTTTCGAACTCGCAATGGGTGATTTGGACCTCAAAACACCACAAAGGAAGAGAGAAGAAAAGCTAGAGAATTGTTTTCAATGGAGGAGTAAAAACAATTGAGAGGTAGCTCCTATTCATAGTGTTCAAGGCGAACACTAGAATGGAAGAAATTACTATCACAATTGCCTCTCATAAATGCTGTCAATCAGTAATAATAACAAATTCTCTCCTTTACTCAAAAGGAAATAATTTGACTTTAATCATCATTTATTGCTGATTGAGTCAACTCTCCAATTCTTTCTGGATTAATCTCATCCGTTGGATCTTCTTTCAAATGATCCAAGCCATTGAGGGTGGACCCAGACACAGTCCAACAACCTGTTTTGAAGGAATAATGCTTAATCCATTGGAAGGAAGATATGTTCTTTGTTCTTAATGAAGATGGATTTTCTTCCCATTTTGTGATTTCCCCATCATAAAAAGTCAATACGTCCCCCTATTTCTTTATGTACATCTTCCAATATTATCCCCTTTCCTTTTAGTGTTTTTTTTTTTTTGTCAATAAGTTATTCTATGCAAGTGTGATTATTATTATTTTATTAAACATAAGTTATTAATTAGATTTTTTAGTAACATTATACTATTTTTTTCACTACACCTATTATCAATTTTCATTTACTTTTCAATATCCAAAATTATTTATTTTTATGCTCATTAAACATCTCAGTATTTACAATGTTTTCAACATAATATTAACTCTTCGTTTTTGTATTTTTAATTTTAGCATTTTTTTTAGTTATCAAATTATATATGTGTGTGTATTATAAAACTCGTCCCTTGTAGTAATTTTATATCTAATCATGCTTTTCAAATTATCACCCGAAAAAGTTTTAGTTTATCAACTGACTTTTTTTTTTGGAAATTTTGGTTTAAACATGAATCACATTTCATCGCCTAACTTTGATCCTAACTTCATTTTACAAAAGGTCAATCAAAGTAAAAGTCATTTTTACCAACATTATCCCAAACAACCTTCAAAAATTCGCCGAGGCTCTCATCTTCCTCTTTCGCTAAAATGACACTTTTTACTAGATTTTTGGGTAATGGATTGGGAAAATTCATTCATTATGATGCAAAAAGTCCGTCTAATGACTATGGTTTGCGTTTTAAAATTCATCTCTTGAAGATGGGCTTTCATTATAGCAATCTTGGTTGTTTTCTCTTGGTTGATGGGAAAATTAGTGATCTATCTATTATTTTGGAACAAGTAGGAAGATTTTGTCCCTTATGCTTATATATTGGTCATATTGCTCAATACTGCAAATCAGTTCCCTCTTGGCAATATAAGGCAAAAGTTTTCGTGGTTGGGTATAAGTCTGTTCGAGTGGAACATGATGGACTCTTTGGATGTTACAGCTCACACTTTCAGGAACACGGTATTAAGCTTGATGTTGAAATGAGTAGGCACGGATGTAAAAGGAAATTGGACAATCTTGAGTTTGAAATATCTGAATGCAAACGTCCTCGGATTTTGAATCATGAGGAGTTGATGAATTCGGTTTTGCGTAAAAGGAAATTGGAAAATCTTCATAAGGATATATTTTGCAGTAAGCGGTCTCGTTAATGGATTTATCATAATAGAAAGCGCAAGTGTGAACAGTAGTTCAGCTCAGATGTTTCAAAGCATAGAAGGGTCTTTTAGGAGGATAAAAGCAAGTCTTCAAGGAAGAGGCAGATATCGCATAGTTATGTCGACTTCGTGTTTAAAAAGCCCAGACTCTTTGATTCTAGAATTTCAAAGTGTTTGAGAAATGTAAGGAAAAGAGAGAGGAAAGTGGAGGATTGTGAAGATGAGAGCGATGGTCAACGATGTTCTAAGATTCACAAATTGTTCAAGTTTCATGTCTTTTCTAAAAAGTTGGAAAAATTAGTTTCTCCTTAATCCTCAGGACTTTCTGAGATTTTCTGGGATGATACAATAATGGAATTGAATATTGATCATTATCAATTTGCATATGCGGCTCACAAGGATCATTATTTTCATCTTTATGCTTTTTGTAAACCCTGTATTTGGGGTTTGTATTGGCAGGTAAGGGATTCTATGAAAGATCAGTGTATGCTTCTTAATTTTTGGGGTTCTATAAGCATTGATACCCCTTATGGAATGTTCTCATGAATTGTCTCTTTTGGAATATATAGTAGAGGAACGGGTTTGAAGTTTTCCAGGATTGCTTCGTGAGTTAGTTATTAAACATAAAATTGATATGGTTGCTATTTTAGAGACAAGATCCAGTAGAGTTAAAGCTCGTTCTATTGCTAAAAGGTTGGGTTTTACTAATGTGGAGACGGTGGATGCTCAAGGTTACAGTGGGGGCATTTGGGTTCTCTGGAATGACGATATCTTTAAATTTGATGTGCTTGTGTCAAATGATCAGTTTGTTCATTTATGCTGTGATAATGGATCGTTTAAAACTTTTGTTATTGCAATTTATGCTAGTCTGAATCCAGTAAAGAGAAGAGCTGCATGGAATGCACTGAAAAATATAAGTTCTCTAACTCAAGGCCCGTGGTGTATTGGAGGGGACTTTAATGGTACGTTGACTTTTTTTTTGTAACAATGGTACGTTGACTTTGCAAGAACTCAAATCTACTTCAAAAGTTGGGAGTTTTATTGATCGTGACTTTAGTTCATGGGTAGAAGAGTTGAGTCTCATTGATATAGGATGTAAGGGCCTTTTCTTCACTTGGAAAAGAGGAGGGAGTGAAAGCAGATTGGATAAAGTGCTTATCAATTTAGAATTTGCTTAGTAATTTCCAAATGTAAAGGTTCTCCATCTTCCATTCTTTAAATATTGATCATAGGCCGATTCTGTTTTAGATTGGTGAACATGAGAATGGGCATGTGTGCAGAGATATTCCATTTAGATTTGTGGCTTCGTGGGTTCTTCATGACCAATTATCTGATTTTGTAAAAGAATCATGGCATGGCAATTGGAAATGGTTGGAAAATGTTTCGTATCTTCAATCTGCAGTGTCATCTTGGAGTCATGAAGTGTTTGGACATTTAGGGGGTAAAAAGAGGCATCTAATGAATCGATTAGAAGGGTTAGATCGGTCTGTTAATAGATGCTTCAATAGAAACTCTAAAGATTGGTTGATTCAGAAAATTTGGCGAGAGTTAGAAGATGTTTTATTACAAGAAGACCTTCTTTGGTCTCAAAAGGCCAAATGTGACTGGTATATGTTTAGGGATAGAAATTCGCGATACTTTCATGCCAAAGTTAATATGAAAAGGAGGAGGAATATGATTGAAGCTTTGAAGAATGAGGAGGGGAATTGGATATTTGATAAGGATACAATCAAAGCTTAGGCTTTGTCATTTTACCAGACTCTTTTTGAAGAAGATAATGATCATCGCCCTCATTTTTTAGGAAGGTATACTTACCCTTTTGTGGATATGGATCAACTGAAGGATTTGGGGAGGGAGGTTACAGAGGATGAAATTAAGCAAGCTATTTTTAGCATAGGGTCCTTGAAAGCTCCTGGTCCTGATGGTCTGAATGCGCACTCTTCTTCCAGACCCAATGGGAATTTGTAGGTCCTTCAGTTTAGAAATTTGTGCAAGCAGTCTTCAGTAATCCTTCTCTTTTACAGGAGGTTAATGGTACTCTTATTGTTCTCATTCCCAAGAAAGATCATCCTGAGACAATTTGAGATTTTCATCCAATCAATTTGTGTAATGTCATCTACAAGACGATTACCAAGCTATTAGCCAATTGAGTTAAACCTCTTCTTCCTTCCATCATCTCTCCTAATCAATGTGGTTTTGTTCTTAGAAGATTAGGATCAGACAATATTATTGTTGCTCAGGAAGTTATTCACACGATGAGGAATAAGAGGGGTAACAAAGGATTCATGGCCATCAAAATTGATTTATAAAAAGCATATGATAGTCTCTATTGGAGTTTCATAATGAACTGCCTTGAAGAGCTTAACATTTCTGCAAATTTACGGAATATCCTATTTCATTGCATAACTTCTCTAGTAATGCAAATTGTATGGGAAGGAAGTAAGACTAAGGAATTCTCTTCTTCTTGTGGCTTAAGACAAGGTGATCCTATATCTCCATATCTTTTTGTTATCTATATTAAAAAGCTTGCTCATCTGATTCAGGAAGAGATAGATAATCAGAGTTGGAAATCCATCAGGCTTACCAGAGATGGTCCTCCTATTACTCATTTATTCTTTGCAGATGATCTTATTTTGTTTGCAGAAGCATCTTTGGAACAGGTAGAAGTGGTTAAGAGGTGTTTGGATAAATTTTGTCATATATCAGGTCAGAAGGTTAGTCATAGCAAGTCTAAAGTCTTTTTCTCAAGAAATGTTAATCATAATCGAGCATCCTAACTTAGTGAAGAGCTGGGTTTTACCTGTACTAATGACTTGGGAAAATATCTTGGGGTTCCCCTTCATCATGAGCGGGTGAAAAAGGCTACTCACCAATTCATTGTGGATAAAATAAAATCTTGACTAAGCAATTGGAAAGTAAATTCTATCTCTTTTGCGGGAAGGAATACTCTTATCTCTTCAGTCATCCAGGAAATTCCTTTATATCTTATGCAGACATGTGATTCCCATTAGTATTTGTGAAGATATTGACAAGAATTTTCTAAACAATTTCTTTGGGGATCATCTAATGAGAATAGGAAGATTCATCTTGTAGCATGGAATGAAGTGTGTAAGGCAAAGACAAAAGGAGGGTTGGGAATCCGTCATTCGAGATTACAGAATAAAGCCTTCATGATGAAGGCTGGATGGGGTTTGATTCACAGGAAAGATGCTTTGTGGACTCAGGTTATAAGGAGTAAATACAAATGTGGTAGTGATCTGATTCCTTCTATTGATAGAATGCATCCTGGATCACATTTAGGGAAGGGCATAAAATCTACATGGGATAAAGTATTACAAGGAACTGAAAGTATTGTGAGGGGAGAGAATGAAGTAGTGAGGTGGACTCCTGAAAAGCATGGTAATTTTTCCATTAAATCTGCCTATAATCTCTCACAGGATGAAGATTACAGGACGAATCCTTTATGGAACAAAATATGGAAGTTGAGTTTACCTTAGAGGTGTAAATCATTCATATGGCTTACTCTTCATAATAAGCTTCTTATTAATGATGAGAGAAGTCATGGAATCAGTGCGAATGCTCAATGTATCTGGTGTGCTCATGATGTTGAAAATGCTTTGCATGTTTTATGGGATTGTGCCGAGGTTAAGTCATTGTGGATGTCACTTGTTAAGCCCAGCTTTAAGTACAGGTTCTTTAATTGTAATATTTGGCAGTGGTGTTTTTTGAATCTTCGTGAAAAGTGGGAGATTATGATGGAAATTGAAAAGAATTTTTGTCACTGTTTGTTGGCTTATTTGGAATCGACGCAATGAGAGGATCTTTGTCAACAGGATTCTCAAATTCAAAGAATATTGCTTAAGGCTAGTGCTATCTTGTTAAGTTTTAATGCAGCTCAAAATCAGATGCAATTCGCCAAATTAAAAGGAATTAGCAGGTCTCATATACTGCAATCTCACGTGGCAATAGAAGGATGTGTAATTGTTAATGTGGATGGAGCTTATTCTCACAAAGATGATAATGCGGGTTGTGGAGGTACTATCAAAGATCATGAGGGTAAGCTTATTGAAGCATATATGCTTAAGATTCAGCATGGGGATCCATTAATCGCAGAACTTTGGGCATGCCTTATGGGTATTAAAAGAGCATAGGATGGGTCTCATAAAAAAGTTTACTTAAGAACTAATTCTTCAGATACAATTAAGCTAATCAAGAATGGTCATAATGTTATGCACGAGAACTTGGATTTAATTATGGAAATTCATAATCTAATTTAGAGAGATTGGGCGAGTGATATTCAGCACGTTTACAGAGAGAACAATATGGAAGATGATGTTCTAGTCAAACGTTCTTTAGACATGCCTCCTAATTTTCATTTAATTTCTTTATGTAATTTTTCGTTGTTTATTTCTTGTAATATAGCATAGATGTTATTCCTTTCTTTTATATAAAAAAAATTATCATTCCCCTGACAAAAAGTCTTCTAAAAGTTCTGGCTTTTTAAACTTTGACCAATTATAGATATGTTAAACTCTATACTTTGACGTGGTGGATGTATAAAATAATCTTAGTTCTTTTTATGAGACCCTCAAATTTAAATTGTCGTAGGGTGTGTTTGTTATAATTCTTGGAGGTCCAAAAGTCCAGTTCAGCCGCAGAAGCAAAATGTGGTTTATTTATCATGTTTGGTTTTGCTTTTTTGGAGAAGAGCTTATGGCTTCTAATGGGTTTCTAGGAAAAAGCTGGAAATGGGAGCTTTTGACTTATGGCTTTTGGCTTATGTTGGGTCCCACACCTTTTGTTATGTATTATTTAATATAGTGGGTAGGAAAATTAGACTATTAGGCCCCTAAAATTCTTGAATAAGATATTTTCATTTAATCTAAAATTTCCTTTTTATCTCCAAAAATTTAACATAATAATCTCTAACTACTTTCTCCCACAATATCCTCCTTTGAGCTAAAAATATATTTTTTCCAAATTATTTTCTTTAAAATAAGGGAGAAACAAAGCCTTTAAAATCCTCAAAAGTCCCAAATTTCACTTTTTCTTTCGAAACTATAAGAATATATGCATATTATATATGTATTATTTAATAAAAATTATGTCTTTTTTTAGTAATTTTCTATCTAAACTTACTTTTCAAAATAATCATCCAAACATATTTCTAAAAATTAGATTGAAATCCAATCTTACTTCTTAAAACGTCAGATTGAAAAAAAGTTATTTTTCAGAAGTCAATCCAAACAAACCCGTAATCCTTTTTTATAAAAAACCTCATTTAGGGTTGTTTGAACATATAATATGTTTTCACCATTCCCCTTATTAATTATATTATCTCTACTCACCTATTTTTAAACTATATTTTCTTTCATATTTTATCCTGGTAAAATAGAGCATACTTGAAAAAAAAAAAGTCATCTCTTAAGTATTTATTACTTATATATAATTTTAACTATTGTCTTAAGTCACGTATTTTAGTTATAATCAAACTCTTATATATATTTATATATATAAAAGGATAGGTGGGAGTATCATTTTACAATGTGCCATCCATATACTTTATTTGAAAATCTAGTTTAAAAAAACTACTAATGAAAGACGTTGGCAGTGATGTGTTTTACTTGCATTAAAAAAATTAAAATAACTGTGAAATTATATCCAGAAACCAAAGTTCTAAAAGTTAAAGTGGAGATCAAATCTTAGCGAGTCATGTTTAAATGGTCATATCATTTGATCGAACTGATCGTAAGATAAATAAATTAAAAAAGATTATTTAAATATATAATGATAGAAATATTATAAATGGGAAAAAATTTAGATCAAATATCACAAGTGAACATATATCTTATTTATTTTAAATAATGATATTTCAAAAATAGAATCCATGACCATGTGTAGTATTAAAAAAATTTTAAAATATTCAGCACAAAAACTTATGTGTATAACTGTTTATACATGGAACAAAACGTGTACAAATGTGTTTCGCAGATTGTAATGGTAAAAACCCTACAAACTACCAATCTTAACCGCTACGACGACGACTCATTTTTTAAGTGTCTTTTCATCGTTCAAAATAGAGAGATATATATATATATATATCTCTCTATATATATATATTATTTTACTTATTGTAATAAAAAATATTACAAAATATATTTTAAATTAATTCAAAAAAATGAAATTAGATCAAAACTAAAATTGTTAAAAAACTATAATAATAAATAATAAATAAAATAAGATAATATTTAAATTCTTTTACACTCCATGTATGTTTTATGTCAGAATAATCTATTTATAAAAATATAATACAATCATAAAAATAAAAAGGTTAAATAAGCAATTAAAATATCCATCAATCATAAAAAAAATTTAGTATTGTTATGAGTATAATATTTGTGTGAATGCCTTTATTTCTAGATTTAATGGTCTAGATTTAATTTTTTATAAAAATAAATATAATTATAATAATACTTAAAAATCTCATAAATATGTCAAAATTTTGAGCAGTTCACAACTATAATAAAAAAAAATGAAAAAAAATAAAATCTAAGTTTATAATAATAGTCTACAGTTTTGAACAGTTTACACTAAATTTTGACAGATCAAATTTATTTATGAGATTTTTAAGTATTATTATAATTATATTCATTTTTATAAAAATATTAAATCTGAACCATTGGATCTTTGATCCAATGGTGCTAAAAGAAAAAAATGAGAGAAAAGGAGAGGGAGGGAAAAGGAGAAAATCCTCTCCCCTAATATCCTACAATTATCTCCGATTATCATCGATTATGTAGATATTGATGTAGTTAATTGATATTATATTGTAAAGTTGTGCATATAAATATAGGAAGTGTGCCTTACACTCGATACACCTCTAATGGTGCAAAAGAATTGTCCTCTCTTGTTCTCACATTGTCCCCCCCTCTTTCTATATTTCTCTTTATTTTATAACACATTATTAACATGGGTTTTTAACCAATATATGATACAACTTTGACCCCTCTTATTTCTTTAGCTACTCAATTGGGATAATCTAAGCCTATATATGGAATTAAAAGATACATTTACCGTTGTTTTAGACATTAGGTTCGTGGTGTGGAGCTTGTTGAAAGTAGTAGAAATAGAAGAGCCCTTTACAATTAATATTTGGAGTTTTTTATATTTATAATTAAAACTGTTGTCAACCACGTTATAAAAAATTGTAAATTTCTCATACCCTCACCCAATTAGATGAATTTCTCCAAGTGTGGAACTTGTTGAAAGTAGTAAAAATAACAATAACATCATTCAATTATACAAAATAAGCTTTTTAATTCAACCATCCTTATTTCCAAAAACAAGCTCGAAAATTAATAAAAATAATTTAAAACCTTATATATAAAATATAATATTTAGACCTATTACCTTTATGACAGGCCTAAATATTTTTTGTGTCAAGAGGGGGAGATGATACACGCTGTACCATTTTCCCCTTGTCTGTGGCTTTTCCCGCTCGGTTTTACTAACAAGGTTTTTAATTAAGAAACATTAGGAAATGTGTAATTAAACATTTTACGATCTTTCTATTCTACTAAGTTTTTTGTCCCACTAGATTTTACTTAGTTGAAGTTTTTTTAACGAGACACATGTTTATTCATGGACATCCAAGGAGGAATGTTATGAATATCCTATTAATATGAATGTGTATAACTTCCATCTTCTTCTATTATTATTATTATTATTATTATTATTATTATTATATTAATTATTAATGCCGATTATAATGTAACCCTAGATCTTTGCTTATAATAGAAGTCTTGTATTGTGTATTCTATACTCTTGATATGGTGAATGAGAACAACTTCTATTCTTTCTATTTCTCTCCCTATTTTCTCTTATATTTTCCTATAGTTTATAACATTAACCAATGTTTATTTACATTTAATAACAGAATCACCCTTTACATTTGTTGAGTTACAATTTTCCATTACATCAATTTTACATTGTTAATAGAAAAGAAATAAAAGTGCACTTTTCAAAGTTAAAAGACCATAATGATATCTAATGCAACTATATAAAGCACCAAAATCATATTTAATCTACAAATTTATCATTTGTTTAAAAAATAAGTTCTCATACCCCCAAACGCTGTGGTTTGGGGACAAGCATCTCCCTGCTCACTGATTCACTGAAAAGGGCTAGGGGATAATAGGTCATATGGCGCCGCTCAGTAAGGCTCCTTGGTTTCCCCTCACAGGCTCTTCAACACTAATAACGCCTCCGAGGAGCACCACGTAGTGCGATAATGGCTTTCGTCTCCAACTACAAGATTCTTCGTTGCACACCCACTGTTCAACTTGTTACCCCTAAAGTTTCAATCTTTCCCACTCTTGATCTCATTCGCTTCTTCAGTTCTACTGAGGATTCCCCATTTGATGGAAATACTTTTCCACATGATGAACCAGTTTTATCCAATCCACAGCCCGAACCCACATTCCAGAAGCCTGCAGATCAAGAACGGAATATGAATCAGAGACACCCAAGAGGTAAGCATCAAAACCCAGAAAAATTAGAGGATGTTATCTGCAGAATGATGGCGAACCGTGCTTGGACTACACGGTTACAGAATTCGATTCGGAACTTGGTTCCGCAATTTGATCATTCACTTGTTTATAATGTGTTGCATGGTGCTAAGAAAACGGAGCATGCTTTACAGTTTTATAGGTGGGTTGAGCGTGCTGGACTTTTTAACCATGACAGGGAAACCACTTTGAAAATGATTCAGATTTTAGGTCGCTCTTCGAAGTTAAATCATGCTAGGTGTATTGTGTTTGATATGCCTAAGAATGGTGTTGAGTGGGATGAGGATTTGTTTGTTGTGTTGATTGATAGTTATGGTAAAGCTGGGATTGTTCAGGAGGCTGTTAAAATATTCCAGAAAATGAGTGAATTAGGTGTAGAAAGAACCGTTAAGTGTTACGATGCTTTGTTTAAAGTGATTCTGAGGAGGGGGCGGTATATGATGGCTAAAAGGTATTTTAATGCAATGTTGAGGGAGGGAATTGAGCCCACTTGCCATACGTATAATATCATGCTCTGGGGTATGTTCCTGTCTTTGAAGCTGGAGACAGCTCTTCGTTTCTTTGAAGACATGAAAAGTAGAGGCATTTCGCCAGATGTGGTGACATACAACACTATGATCAATGGGTATTATCGATTGAAGAAGGTGGAGGAGGCGGAGAAATTATATACGGAGATGAAGGGAAGGAACCTAGCGCCTAATGTGATAACTTATACTACCATGTTAAAGGGGTATGTTGCAACAGGGCAAATTGACAATGCACTTACGATTTTTGAAGAGATGAAGTCATCTGGTATCAAGCCAAATGCTGTCACGTTCACTACCTTGCTTCCTGGACTTTGTGATGCAGAAAAATTTGTCGAAGCTCAGAATGCTTTGAAGGTTATGGTGGATCGATATATTACTCCTAAGGATAATTCCATCTTCCAGAAATTACTGATTTGCCAGTGTAAGTCTGGTGACTTGGATGCAGCTGCAAATGTACTAAAAGCAATGATTCGATTGAGCATTCCCACAGAAGCTGGTCATTATGGCATTTTAATTGAGAATTTTTGCAAGGCCAATGCATATGATAGGGCAGTAACATTATTAGATAAGTTGGTTGAGAAGGACATCATCTTGAGGCCACAGAGTTCTTTAGAAATGGAACCTGCTGCTTATAACCCAATGATTGAGTATCTATGCAATAATGGGCAGACTTTCAAAGCAGAAACATTTTTCCGCCAACTAATGAAGAAGGGTGTTCAGGATTCAGTTGCTTTTAATAATTTGATCTGTGGGCACTCAAAAGAAGGCAACCCTGAATCAGCTTTTGAAATTATTAAGATCATGGATAGGAGAGGAGTCCCTAGAGAAGAAGATTCCTACAGGCTACTTATTGAGAGCTGCTTGAGGAAAGGTGAACCAGCTGATGCTAAAACAGCTTTGGATAGCATGCTTGAAAGTGGGCATCAGCCAGATTCATCCATTTACAGGACAGTGATGGAGAGTTTGTTTGGTGATGGCAGGGTTCAAACTGCAAGCAGAGTAATGAAAAGTATGGTAGAGAAAGGGGTGATGGAGAACATGGACTTGGTTGGTAAGATCCTGGAAGCCCTTCTAATGAGAGGTCATGTTGAGGAAGCATTGGGCCGAATAGATCTGCTTATGCTTAATGGGCACACACCTGACTTTGATAGCCTTTTATCTATTCTTTGTGAGAAAGGAAAGACAACTGCTGCTTTAAAGCTGTTAGATTTTAGTCTTGAGAGAGACTGTGTCGTAGACTTCTCAAGTTATGGTAAGGTTTTGGATTCTCTCTTGGCAGCAGGAAAGACCCTCAATGCATATTACATTTTATGTAAAATTCTGGAAAAAGGAAGTGCATCAGATTGGAGTAGCTGTGAGGAATTGATCAACAGCCTTAATAATGAGGGTTACACAAAGCAAGCAGATATTTTATGTAGAATGATCAAGGGAACTGAGAAAACCCCGCTGAAGAAAAAAGGCAAGAAGCAACCTACCTTGGTTGCTTAATTTATTGTGTGATCATCATTTCTGTTTTAGAGGTGAGCAGTATGACGAGTTATTATTGAAGTGCAATAATTTGTCCCAAGTGGATCCAAAATTGTAATTCCCTTTGACTGATTGTGATGTTCTTCATTCTGGATACCGATTATCTAGGCTTAGAATTGATTTTTTTTATGGTTCACACCTGCCATGTGATATCCAAGTTATCCAATTTTGTTTTTACATTTGACATGTTTCATTAGGATGTTGTAATTGAGAACTAAATAATGGTTTTCTATCTAATATTTCCAAAGTTCTCACGAAATATGGATCTGATAGAAGTTGATTGCTTATTGTATGACTTCTGTTTCACTTGGGCCCAAGCAAGTACATTTGAACGACAACTTTCTTGCTACCTTGTTGTCCAAAAATAAATGAAAGAACCATGTGATTGAAATATTTATAGAACGTGGACTGTGGTTTCAAAATTTTGTATTTAAACTGGTACAATGATACCATGGGAGTTTTTTTTCCTTGTTCAAGACTGTTATTTGTTCTACACTAGAAGATCTTCACAGAATGCAAGGTTTGCATGTCAGACTCTACCTACTATTATTTTTATTAATCATAGATAAAATGTTTCAAAATTAAATAATATAATATGTTGATAAACTGTAGTAGCTGCTGTGAGTGCTAAACCATAAGCATTGCCCCTGAAACTCTGGATTTTGAGCCTCATGCACAGTGAAATACTTGGCTGGACCTAGCTACTCTACTATATTCTGTGTCTCGTGACTTGGCATTTCTGAAACATTCATTATATCCAGGTAGGTGAATTTCGACATATTCGAAACAAACTTAATTTTTGCCTGCTAAGCTGAGAAATTCATTCTGAGTTCCCCTCAGAACTGATCATCCCTGCTGAGTTATTTTCTTGAGTTTTTGGTGCCTTGTTTACATACCCATGCACCTCTGTTACACTTATTACATTTGATTCATTTTAACAAAATTTTCAAGTTGCGCCGTTGTCATTAGTTGCAATTAACAGTTTAGCTGAAATTTTAACTTGCATTAGACGTGTTTATTTTGTCTTAATATCTAGTGACACTTGATTGAATAAATTTCTAGTTAATTAGGACTCCTCAAAGAGACTTGACCTAGGTGAGACCCTGTACACATTAGGGTCACTTGGTATTAATTTGGTGGCCTAACAACAAGATTCATCAAATTTTGGCACTGTTTCCAGGGGACCTCTGTCAGTTAGGATTTTTTTATAATTACAACCATCTTCAAGTTTTTTATCGTGTCTTTGAGTGCTTTGCCTTAGTTTCTAGCTTCTCAAACTTTATTGAAGTTGCTGGACAGTGGATGCTTTCTTCCATTAAAGCTTGATTGGTTTTTAAATTGGATCTTAGTGAAAGTTTTGCTTATTGGAAGAGACAGGAACTAACCATAATTGAATTAAAAATTCCATTCCTTCAAGGTTCTCACTCATTTGAGAAAATGTTGTGATTTGTGTCTGTAAACTTAATTTCTGCACATCAGCATTTTAGTTGTCGTTGAGAAATCATTGGCATAATTGCTAATTTTGGTTCTAGTAGAAATTTTCTTTGGAATTGATTGAACTTGCTAAACATTCATCATGGCAAAGTTGCTGTAACTGAGTTATTTGAGTGACTGATATTAGAGCATCGTGTTTCTGCATGCTATTTCACTTGTGCTAGTGCATCATTTCAGGTTGTTGTAAGCATTTACACCTGCAGCAAGCGTTTGCTTGATTCTTTTGGCAAACTCTTTTTCTGAACCTGAGTTAGGTTGCTGCAAAATTATAAGTTAGGTAAAATAGATGAGTTAAGTCACCGGAGCCATTCTACCAAAATCATTTGATTGCACCATTAAGAAAACAAAACCAATGTATCCTCTCTTTTTGTGTATGACTGCAGTTTCTCTAGATTTCACAATTCTTTTTATTTTTTAGTCATCTGTGGATACTCCCTCTTTTGTTCAGTATTATACTTATCTTCAAGAGTGTACATTTAGCTCCTAGCCAATTGAGGTTCTGAATCTGATTCTTGACTGTGGAAATCCACTGGCTAAGCTGTTTTCTTTCTCTGAACATGGTTAATGTAATTGATCTTGCTGTTCTGATTTGTGTTGTTGCTTCTGACTTGCTGATGTTGAGTGATACTTCATGCTAGTTTGTTGATTTTAGCTTGCTGGATGTTCTACAATTTATATATATTCTGCCATGCATCAACAACCCACCACTGAGGGTCTGACCCACATCACTTGTGCACTTGACTGGAATTTTGTTTCATTGAGTCGAATTTTTGTCAGGGCAAGAACTAAACCTTTCAGAGTGGTGCCTTGTTGAATACTGTTTTCATGAGTTGCACCATTAGTCTTGAGTCTTGTATTTTGTGCATACAAGCAATCTGACAGAAAGATTCTGAGAGAAATCTTGTGTATTCTTATCTAAGTCTATGGTTGAGTGAGTAAATTTATGTCTTAGCTGAGAAATCACCCCACTTCATTTCAGAATTTTTCTGAATAGGATATTCGTTTACTGAAAATTTTCACCTTGGATTTTGGTGTTGGAGTATGGGGTGATAAAATATAGGAGATATTTTGAAAACTTCCTATAGAAGGAAGTTAGGCTATATTTTATATTATATTTCTGTGTTTACTTTTATTAGCAAGTGGATGCCTTTTTTATGTTTTATCTTAAAGTGGAGTTGGGTTGCTTAACGGGAAAGTAAAAAAGGTTTCTTCATGGGTAGGAAACCTATGTCTATATATATGTACCCCTTATGTATTTTAGAGATATACGTGATGAATGAAATAATTATTTATGTGAGCTCTCTTTCTCTCCCCCTCAAGTTCTTCAACACCCAATCACCAAACCTTAAACCCTAAATTGTCATTGTTTTCGGAGGGAGAAATCCGGCCAAACCATCTAAGCTCTTCTCCTTCTGTTGCCACACGCGCCTCCACATGCTGACAACTAGGACTAAGCAAAATACCCAAAATCCATTGTTTTCCAGCCCATAAATATGTCCACTCATGCATTAGTTTGAATATAGTGCACAGTGCAAAACGAATTCCTTTTAAAACTTGTCTATTATTAAATTCTCCCTTGCTTGGTTAAAATTTATTCTATTTTTGGTTATCTGTTATTAACCCAATTTATACAGATAGATTCTTTAGTGGTAATTTGCAGGAGTGGCTGGAGTGGAATAGCTCACACAATGTGAGCGCAAGGAATTTGTCTAAATGGCCTTGGAGCAGAAGCTTTGGAATTCTATGTTGGTTGATTTGGAAAAACAGGTGCAGAAGGGTCTTCGGAGAGACAGAAGAGACACCGGCATCTACAGTTAATCAGGCGATGTTCCTCATGATGGAAGGAGCAGAAAATGGTAACTACAAACACCAAATTCTGCAAATTCCACGAAGAGAAACAGCGACTTGGATTGCTCCCACCAACGACACATTGCGAGTGGATGTTGACGGATCTGTGAACAGCTACAAACAAGGAGTGGTCGGTGGAGTAGCAAGAAACAACTTGGGGGCGTGGCAATGGGGATTCCAACAAAGTATTGGCTATGCATCCAGTACAATGGTGGAGCTCCAGGCAATTAAGATTGGTCTGCTGTTAGCTAGGAAACTGAAAATAGCAAAGGTGAAAATATACACAAATTCCTTGGAAGCAATGAATTTAATTCTAGTGAACTGTGATAATGATCACCCGATGAGAGAGGAAGTGCAATTGATCAGATCTATAGCATGTGAGGACTGGGATCTAGAGATTGTCCACAACCACATAGAAGCTCTAAAATGTGCTGATTTATTGGCAAAAGCCGCGCATGAAGCACCTTCCAGGGAAAAAATACTACAAGACCCACCAGACTTCTGTGTGGAACAACTACTGATGGATAGTTTGAGAGCTCAGGGGTAAAATGCCCCCTCAGTTTTGCATTGATGGGCTGATTAGAGGGCCCTCATTTCGAGCTTTTAGCTTGCCTTGTGTATTCAAACAAAAAAAAATTATTCTATTTTTATCCTTTTCCGTATAAAATAATTGTCTTTATATCTTACACATAAAAGTACTATTATAATTAAATTAACAATACTAAAGTTTTCCTGCACCGTCAGGTAACTTCACTCACAATACTTCACACGCAGCTCATACACGATAAAATATCGCAAAATTTACAACCATTTCGTAAGCTTAAATTATTATTCAATATGTGGCAGCAAACGCTATTTGTTTTTTTTTGTCCAAGGTACCCCAACCTAATAGGCTGAGGACTAATCCTCCGCGAATATATTTTAACATTTATCAAGTAACTTTAACTTAAATCACACCGCGCAGCACATAAAGAAATGATGTACAACCTTTACCCTTTCGAACCACAACTTCATTTTATTATGTCGCTTCCGTACAATATTCTTATCCGCATCACAACAAACCATACTTCTACAACATTTTTAACGTTAATCAAACAATATTAATCACTCCACACGCGGGAGATTAGGCTAGTTATTCTTAAAAATGAATAAAAACAAATGAAAACTACAACAGCGAGCAGATAGCCGAAGTAAATAAATAATTTATTAAATTGTTCAATCAAATTCTTAAAAGGCATCATTATTCACAAACACAATGTACCCATACCAAATTCATGATCAATATGGATCTCAGGTTACTTCAGGTAAAGTAAGGAGAAGCATCCATACAAAATAATGGATACTACTTTTATGAGACCCACAAATAATAAAAAAAACAAAAACAAAAAACAGCTCACTCATTTCAAGTCTCACTCTTTCCTCAGTTCACTTGAAAGCACCTTAGGCTATCCATGTTGAAGTTATGATTATCTACCACTAACTGTAGAATGAGTGAGGGCATTAGTTGAAGCCTCCCTAGATGTTGAAGTCTCTGAATTCAAATCATTAGAATTTAACAGAAATGCAGGCCTTTGAGGGGAGGGGAGGCTTACTTCATTGCCGAGCATGAATATAACTTCACATATGGATGGCCTATGGACGGCAATCTCTTGCACACACAATAACCCTATTTTGATATATCTCTGGACAACATTGATAGGATAAGATTCACCAAGTGTTGAATCTACTATTTCCAAGGCCTTCCCTTCTCTCCACAAGTTCCACACCTACAAATTAATAACACATTACACAATTATCAGAAGGAAAACTGTCATTGAGAGATTTGTTAATCCAGTTGAGATGATATGGAAAAGACGTTTATTTATTTCATCCTTATAGATTTTTGGTCTTACTTGTCCAATCAAATTCAAGGATGATCCTTCCTTTTTACGGTCTGTGTTTCTCCTCCCACTAATCATCTCAAGTAAAAGAATACCAAAGCTGAAGACATCAGACTTTGTTGAATATTGTCCTTCCATTGCGTATTCAGGAGACATATAACCACTACAACCACTCAAAATAGTTATTATGCAATATATTGTTATGCAAATCAATCTTTCATTTTATTTCTGGAGACATAGAAGAGTTTGGTCCTTACTATGTTCCAACAATTCTCCTTGTTTTTGCTTGGATTAGGTCCTCCCCAAATATTCTAGCCATACCAAAATCTGAAATTTTGGGGTTCATTGAAGCATCTAAGAGAACATTGCTAGCTTTAAGGTCTCGGTGGATTATTTTCAACCTTGAATCGTGATGAAGATAAAGAATACCTCGAGCAATTCCAAAAATAATATGAACACGCTTATCCCAATCTAAAGAAGATCTTCTATTCACATCTGAAATGAACCAATGCTTTTTAATACAGAAAAAATGGTGGGAAAATAATCTAGTTCTATCAAGCACAAGCACAAATTAATTAAGGAAAGACAAGATAGAATTGAATACTAAAACAGTGTTTGATCAAGTGTAACTCTAATTTGTTTAGGTACGTAAACTGACTGTTACTATATTTAGCACAATCAATTGACCGATATATCATTGTATGAGCGCGCTTGTACAATAGAACCTATTTCAAGTCACACTATTTTCAAGTCTTAAACAGTGTGACTTATTTTTCAAACTTTCATCTACACAACGAGTCTAGTTGGGAAAAGAAGGAGGACACACCAAAGAGATAGAAGTCCAAGCTTTTGTTGGGAAGATACTCATAGATCAACATCCTTTCTTCTTTATGAATGCAATATCCAAGCAATCTTACAAGATTCCTGTGCTGCAATCTAGCAATCAGTTTAATTTCATTCTTGAACTCTACAGTTCCTTGTCCTGAACCTTTAGACAATCTTTTCACTGCTATCTCTTGTCCATTAACCAATAAGCCCTGAAATATAAAGTGCTACAATATCATACTTATTTGTGCAAGACCATCAAACATTGGTATTACATGATCTATTACTCTCACAAGAATTAAAATATAATAAAATTAAAGGGAGACATAAGAACAAGATTTGTAACATTTTACATACCTTGTAGACAGAGCCAAATCCACCATGCCCTAACTCATTCTCACTTGAAAAGCTATTTGTAGCAGCTTGAATGATTTTAATGTTGAAAAATGGTAAGACTGATTGGGTTCTATTTTCACTGTGCTCTTCTTCTGAGGGAGATTCCATGTTTATTTGTTGCTCAGACATTTTTTCTGGAACAAGCAAAAACAAGAGGATACAATAAGAAATTTGGAAATTGTTGAGTCAAAATAAAAAAATAACAGATTCGTTTAAGAACATTTCAAAAATAAGAACCATGATTTAACAATAGTTTGTTCACATTTAAGGGATTTGATCAAAGCCTAAATGAAGTTAAATTTTTCAAAGTTTTAAACATATAATATTATACAAGTGTTGTAATAAATAAATTCTAAACATGTGGTTTAGCATAAATATGGATGCTTCATTGATATATAGGTCAGCAACAGTATTCTGTTTATGATAATACACATGTTAAATAAGCAAGGTAGAATCCGTTATTTGTCTTAGATCTTTCGTTCATCTCAAAAGACTATTTAAGGCGAGGGATCCACCCAACCACCCATTGCAATCAGTTAAATCTGAGTAAGCAAAAACGAACTGCACCATTTAAAGGACAATTTTGAAGGTGAAATTAGAATGACAATAGGGCAGAGTAAGGGCTTTTATGACAGCTCACACAGCTCCCGAAAATATAATCATAGAACCTCCTACGGAAAAAGAGCATGAAACTCACCACTCTCACACTACACACACATATATATATATATTTATATCTATCCATGTCTATCGCTCTCTCATGTTATTACGTCACCTAAAACTAGTTGAGAGCACTTATTTCATGTTTCCCTTGTTGAATTTGAATTCATAACTTGTCTTGGATACCCAAAAAAAAAAAAAAAAAAATTCATAAACTGTCCAAAAGAAATAAAGGTGGTAAAAGTAAGCACCTCTCTTTTTCTTCATCCACAAGCAATAAACACACAAGGCAATCAGAAGAATAATCCCAACAACAGTAGCTGAAAGAATTCCCACCTTTCCAGACACAGAAAGTGTTCCTTTTGATTTCCTCTTATAATTTGCTGAGAGAAGTGGAAACAAGAAAGTCTTTGAGGGAAAAAAAATTGGAAAGTAGGGGGAAAATACAGGAATAAAGAAAAGTAAAATGTCTACCCAGTTCAATGGCATCAACACGAACAAACAAATCATGACCTTCCTCATTTAATACCATCGTGTCCATCAGAGTCCCATGCCAAGATAAGCACCCACTTCCTCCATTTCTCACATCTGCAGCAGCATAGGCAGTGCAAGAACAGTTTCTCAAACACTCTTGTCCACATTCCTCCATGCTCAAACTCTTTCTAACATTTGCTATAGAGGTATCAGGAATCTTGACACTTTCTACTTTAACAAAGCCTTCTCCATTTCTGCACAAGGGTGGTCCTTTCTTCCTCACACAACCCGCTGTTTCATCATTCTTCTCATACCAATCGTTTGGGTTTCTGGGTTCAAACCCTGGTAGGCAAAAACACTTGTTGTGTACATAGTTGTAAGAGTCACAGTTACTATTGGGCCCACATGTTCCATATCTATCACAATCCAATTCTGGATAAGATTTATATAGATCCCAATCTTTCTTGTCGTAATCCCATTTATGTGTTTGTATGTATCCTGATGGCAAAGCTACAACCTTATATATAGAGGTGTTGTCTAAGGCATGATACGTGACAATAACCTCATTATCATCTTCCATAAAAGAGATATTGAAATTATATGCCATTAATCGTTTCAGAGATGGGTGACCCACTAATATTTCTCCATTAAAGGATCCAATTCGCCACACTGGAACATTTTGTTTGTACAGAAACAACTGAGCTCTGCCAGAAGTATTGAACTTAATTGAGTAGCTTCCCGTTGCAGGATCATCATCTGACTTCCATGACTGCAAAAACCAGTTTTGACCAGTTCTTTTGTTGAAACCCAGTTTGGCATATAAAAGAAAGGTATCCGTAGGGTGATCAAAGCTTTGCCAAAACACAGCTTTGGAGTCATTATGAATAAGAACAAGATTGCCTACATCAGAGAGCAGAGCCATAATTCCGGTACTTGGAACAGTGTTAGAAACATTAGTGGCCCAGATGGGAAAGTTGGTTTTATTGTGGTGGAGTATAAGATTCCCATCTGTGCTGAGGGAGAGGATTCCGGAGGTGTCATTGATGGGATTGTCTCTGTTTGCAACCCAAACAACAGTTTGCTTGGGCAAGTTGTAGTACCATATTCCGACATAGCGAGAACCAGACTTGCCAGGAGAGAAGAAGCCAAGAGCAAACTTGCTTCCTTTAGAAATTAGAAGTTCACCATCGCTAATGGACTTGCCAATGGTTATGGCATCAGAAGCTGCACAAAACAAGTAGCAGTAAGATACCAATACAAGACAGAAAAGAACTATACAATTTCCTATCCTCATGATTATAACTTCCTAAAATGAAAAAAAAAAAAAATTGGAGCTACTTCTTATATGGTTATGAACTTTACAAAAGAATCTATTTATATATATATAGAGAGAGAGAGTTTTCTTCTACACTAATATTTGAAAGTTATGGATATCATCACTCATTCATACTCCACACATATCTCCATTGAGGTGTAACTGTCCAAGTCAACAGAAGACTGGAGTAAATGTCAATGGAAGCCTATTCCATGATATACCTAGCTAGTTCTCATAATTTCAACACGAGTTGAGAAAATTTAAGTGTCTTATAGAGTTTTTCCCAACATTATATGCATATTTCTTGAATGTCTCTTTCTCACACGGTGCGTAACTAAAACGTTGTCTTATTCTCATGACTTCTGCAAGGGTGAAACTACTAGAAAAACGCGAAATTTCAGTTAATGACCAAGATATTGAATTACTATTTACAATAATACCATCAATAGCTTCCACAGATCGTGTTTCAATATGTTTGATAAGAATAACATCTTAGCTTGATGACTTCTCTCTAAAGCCTATGTTTCATGGATGCTCTTGAACATTTGGAACAAGTGCAGTGGTTTTATTTCAACAAAGAAGATGTGGATTCTGTTAAATTAATCTCGATCACTAAATGATGTCATTCGGGATAGTACAGGAAAAATAATTAATGGCTTGAGGGGAAAAAGAATCACATACCTAATCAAGAGAATGAATATGCAGCACGCATATCAAAATCAACACCGATGGCTCCTAAACCCTAAATCAAGGCAAACAATTGTTCTGCTTGTGTGAGCGAACTGAAGATCTGTCCAAAAGAAACCCTCTGTGCAAGGGAGGGGATGGAGGGGAGGCAAGGGGTTGTTTGGTTTGGTTGGAGGGAAGGGGAGCTTAAAAATTTTAATGATTAGTTATTATTTGGTAGGGGTGAGTATGGTGCCCAGCCGCCCAGTATGCCCACCCGAGCCCAGTAAAAATTCGTCAAGCCCAGCTCAAAAAAAGTTGCCCGAAAAATTTTGGATAGGACAGGATCGGACTAATTGTTGGGTAGGGCCGGGCATTGGGCAGGGGGTGCTGCCCTGCCCATTTGGCCCAGCCCAAAAAGTTATATAACATATATTTGAAATATATTTTATTTATTATATATTGTATTATATATAATACATAATTACATATTATTTAAATTTACATCATTTTATTTAGATTTTTCTTTGCTTTATTTATAACTGATTATGGATGTTTAATTTTTGAAGTATGATTATCTTTTAGGACACATAATAGATATTTTCCTTTCAAAACATAAGTTGCAAACTTATTTTCAAATATATTAAGATGTGGAATTATGGTTATTCTTTGAGGGTCATATTAGTATTTATTAGTCATAATTAGATTTTAATATGAAATAACTTTAAATTTTATATTAGTATTTATTAGTTATAACTGTATTTTTTCTTATGGGAAGAGAGAATCACGACTTGAGCAGGGAAGTGCCCACCCAGCCCAGCCCACTCTTGCCCAGCCCAAAATGGTTAGGGCTTTTATCGGGCAGGGCCGGACATTGGGCATCATTTTGTCGCCCATTCATTCTAAGGGCTGGGCATCGGGCAGGGGTACCGCCCTGCCCATGCCCACCCCTATTATTTGGTGTAAGAGGGGAGGGGAGGGGAGAGATGATAGTAATTTATCATTATATCCTCATATATTAATTTATTTTTTTTATTTATATGTTATTAAAACTAATTTACATCTTAATTATAATTTATATATTAATATTTATTTAAAATTAATATAATATTTTTATTTCTAATGACATTAGTTTATTTGTAATAATATATTATATAATATTTTATTTTTATATAAAAATAAATAATATTTTATTTAACACCTTAACTTTAATTTATATAATACTATTTTTTATTTATAATTAATATAATAATATATTTTGATAATGGAATAATATTTCCCAATTTCTGATGATATATTTTTATTTTAAAATAATTTATAATAATATATTTTAATTATTTTTTATTATCAATAATATATTTTTATTTTATATGTTATCATAATAAATTAATAATATATTTTATAATATTTTAATTTCAAATTATATTATTTTTATCTGAAATCATATTTTTTAGGATATTTTATTTTAATTTAAAATTAATATAGTAATACATATTATAGTACTATTTTTATTTATAATAATATATTTTTATAATTTTTCAGCAATATTATTTGCTAATAATATTATTATTTATTTATAATTATAGTAATATAATACGGGGCATTAATAAAATAGTAAAAAAGTTTTGAGGGTAAATGTGTCAAAAATTTTGACCCCCTTCCAAATCCCCCCAATTTGGAGGGGAGCCAAAATGGGGGTGTAGGAGGGGATCCCCTCTCCTCCAAAATTTTAAACTAAATAAGGGGAGGAGGGCATCTTCCCTCCCCTCCCCTTCCCTTAAACCAAACACACCCTAATTATTTTTTTAAATCCCACAAAAATATTATTAAAAGTAAAAATGTTCTTAATATTTGGAGATGTGAATGATTAATATAAATTTAAAACTAGTTATGATGTTGAACATTACTATGTTAAATTTATGAAGCATTTCCCGTTATATGACTTGTCAATTACTAATGGAAAATGTTAGAATTTTGAATTGTTAATATTGTTGGATATGATTAGTTTTGATGATGTCAAATATATATTTAAATATAGTAAACAAAAAGTTTGTATGAAGTGCTTATCTCCTACTTTGACTATACATGATCCTGATAATTTTGATCATGAAAAGATAGAATTATTTTGCAAAGTCAATACAATATATGTTTGCCTTAATTTATGCTCTGTACATGCTTTATCTGACATATGTTTTTACTTATGTTTTGTCATCATCAAAAAGGAGGAGAATGTTATAATCTTAAGTTTTGATGAGGACTGGACCCATAGATAACATAAGTAAAATGAACAATTAGCATATAACTTAGTCTGTAATAAATTGAGAAAAGAATCATATTAAATGACTAAGTAAAAGAGTGTAGGTTACCTTAGCTTAAACAAATAAAATCTTACAGGTAATAGACATCTCTATCGCTAGTGTTAGAGCCTATCGCTAACAAATGGAAAGCTTAGGATTACAATAGCTAATGAGGACTTAGCAATAATCTGAAGAAATCAATATCACTATCGCTAAGATATATTTCTATCGCTAAAGTTCTGATAGCATGAATAATACAAAGGGAAAATGTTAGCCAACTTTAATGAACTAAGTGTCTAGCGATAACATGGTTGACTATCGATTGTTGAATGATCTTGGATATTCAGATAGCTAATAGTCTCTGAGCTATAATAAACTTGCAATAAACATAGACGCTTGCGATGACAGACTTAGCTATCGATAGAGAAACTCTTGCTGAAATAACTTGACATTCAGATAGCTAATGTATTGCCTTTAAACATTTAGCTAATGAACTATGCTAGCGATAATGTCCTCTGTGCTTCATATGAATACTTGTTCAAACTAATAGTTAAGTGCAGGATTTACACTATCAAGCTAGCGATAGCCAAGGGAGCTAGTGCTACTGAAAAAGCTACTGTGCAAGTACAATGTTGCAGGTTAACGTTACTCACAGTCTCCATCTCTCTTAGCTCATCCTTTGCAATATTAATTGAAGCAAGAGAAGAAAGTTGATTATCAACGGCTAGTTCAAGTCTTCAACGGACAAAATCTATAAGACTATATAAAGACCTGAAGACAACAAAAACAAGTGACAGAAAACGAACAGAGGGTTCTACACATATCTCACAGATTGACAGCAAAACTCAAGTGAGCCCAGAAATGGGGAAATAATGATGAATCGAGTGAATTAGAAAAGTAGAGATAGAGCACACATTGTCCAGATTGATAAGCTCGAGAATTTGTATTTCATCATATATTCTTTTGTATCTCAGTGCGTAACAAAATCTACTTCTTAGAGAGAAGTTAGTATTCATTGTATTCATTCTATCTTAGTAGGTGATACTCAAGATTGGGAGATCTTGAGTGGGAAATAGATTGTATCCTTACAGGTTGTTAGGGGGAGCGTTTAGAGGGTATTCTAAAGCTCTGTGTGAAGGTTGGCAGGTGAACCCGTTGTCGTAAAACCTGTGGTATAGTGGCTCTCAAGTGCCCAGTTAAACTTGAGGGAGAAAAGGCTTCACAAGTGACTGGCTAAACTTGTGGGTTTGTAAAGGCTTCTATTGTGCCCGATTTAAATAAGAAGGTAGTGGATTGAAAATCTCAGGTGAAGCCTGGGGACTGGATGTACGTCAAGGGATAGACCGAACCAGGATAAATCTCTGTTTGCATTCTCCCTTCCCTTTAACTCTCATATTTCTAGCATAACTGATTTATACATTTGATCAACCATTTCATGATGTCTTCTTTAAGTGATGAAAGATATATTTAAAGAGCTTTACTCATTACATTAACTGTAAATTTCGAGAAGCAGAGTATACAAGTTTTTATTCTATTACCCAATTCACCCCCTCTTGGGTGACAGCCATTACTTACAAATATAAATTTGAAAATCGTTATTAAAAAGTTGAAAGTTTCTACGTTGAAATTGTGACTCGTATACTATGTTTTGTCAATTCCTACCAGAAAGAATTAGAGTGATGAATTATTAATATGAATTTGAAAAATGTTATTATCACTTTGAAATTCCCTATGTGCCACTTATTAATACTTATGATGAATTTGACAATTATAAAAGTATTTGTGTCTTTACATAAGATGTTGAAATCCGAGGTCTGATTTGAAATTTCTCAAATTTAATAAGGGAAATTATCTCTTTTTTCCATTTTTCACAGGAATTTTTGTGGGATTTTACCTATTTTTTGCCCCATGGAGGATATCCTAATCAATGCCTTTAAACTAATGCTTAGGTTTTTATTTTCTTAAATGAAGGATATTACCAAATTGCTTTGGAATTAAGACAAATCGATCTCTTCCTAAAAATAGAATGCAAAGAGTTTTCGTCACTCTCAATAAGTGCACTCCCACAATTGGAACTTTTGATCTCTCTCTACGTGCTGAGGTGGTTTACCAGCTCAACGAACAGCTTCTTGGTAGCACAAAGTTATTTTTACCCCTCCTATAATTGTGTTTTTTTTTTATAAAAGATTCAAATTCATATATTCTTTTTTTTTTGTGTGAGGTGAGGTTGCTTACCAGGTCAACTAGGAGCTTGTTGATTTCTCTGTTTTCATTTAATCATACATTTATTGCCATCCTATGTTATTAGAGTATATATGAAAAAGAAGTCTCACATTGATCGATCAAACGAAGAAAAGAGTAAAGGTATATAATGTATGACTAGAGGCATATCATTTGGCTTAAGTTATCTTGATAGAAAAGCAACTTTATTACATATATACTGCCTATATTTCTTAACATAAGATCTAGTTGACTTGTTTTTTAAATCTTAATAAAGTTAAATAAGCCACTTATAAATTGATTTTCCTGAAGTTTTTCTCTAAACTAATTCATTTGATTTATAAGGTAATATATAATATAATAATATATAACATATATTATGATTCAGTAACTTATTTAACTTCCTTAATATTTTGAGAAAAGTTCAACTATATCTTACGACAAGGAAGGAGTTGATAGAGTATATAACATTCAACATAACCATATTATACTTAGAACTCTTTTTTTAATACTCCCTCCGGTTCTATTTATAAGAGCTCAAAATTTGAATTAATTTGGTCCAAAATATAAGAGCTTACCTTGCATTCTCTCATCATTTAATGCACTTTTTCCTATTTTACCCCTAATTCTCTTTCATATTTATTAATGGTCATAAGTTTCTCTCTCTTAATAGACTCATCATAAATAAGGTAATATTGAAAAAAGATATATATTCCATACATATTTAATTACTTTCACATGTTTTCTTAAGAAGCGTGTTTTGACAGCTGAACACTTATAAAGAGGACAAGTGGGAGTATCCTTTACTTGTCAAATTGCTTGGGATGTGTAATGGTCCAATTGGAAGGCTGCCAGAGTCATAAATGTAGTTTTTTCTAGCCCAGAAGAAGGGTTGTTTGCACAATGCTTCCAAAAGGGTTGCCTCAGGGTCATGCTACTCCAATCACGAAAAGGGTCATCTAGACACTTGTCAAGAGGGTAGGTAGGAGGTACATTTGTGATCCGTGGAATATTTATATACAATGACAAGAATGGATTATGGAAGAGCATATGGAAGATGTTTTGGATATATCATTTTGCGTGGTCAAGGAAACTGAAAATTGGTTGTCATTAAATCCATCCATATATGCAATGATGTGAGGGGAGTTATACGGAACAGAGTCGAAGTTGAAGGGGTTAATTTGGATTTTAGCCATCTCATTATAACTAATTGATATTAACTTACAATAATTATAATGATTTAATTTTATCAAAATATATAAAAATATTTGTTTATAACTTTAAAAAGAATAATACTTCAATAAGAAAATGAAACCCTACCTATGTAGACAGCACTCCTACCACTCGAGTTCGGATTTGTCGGTTGTCAACAGATGCTGGATTACTGGGCGGTGTTTAACCAAAAATAAATTATAAAATAAAACATTTTTGTGTAAGAAGGATTGAGCTACAAATTGGTCCCAAAAATATTTATGAATGAGCAAAAATGCGCCAAAAGTGTTTTATCTCAGTGTCACTGATAGAGCTTAATATATATGTATATATTAGTATTTAGATTTAGGCCTTTATAGATTTAATTATTTAATTTAGACATAATTAAGTAGTATGTAGAGATTCGAGTGTAAGGCCAATTAGAGAATTGAAGTGGTAACTTGTTATATTTTAAAGGGACAATTGCACATAAGTCTCAAGCAAAAGAATTAATTTCAAAGAGTTCCCAAGGAGTTGTTAATGACAACTACTAACAACTTCAATAGCCTTGGTTAACAAGTGAATGAGTTATTAATAGACCTGTCTGAAATTAATTTTCTTGCTTGGGATCTATGTGCAATTCTCCCTATTTTAAATTAATGTTATTCCCATTATTACATTTGTAAACATGTGATGACTTAATTGTTATTTGTAGGTGATTAGTCACAACATATATTTAGTTAAGGACAAGTGAAGTAAATTTAGGCTTTTTTTGGGTCAAATAGTAATTTTAGGGTTTAATAAAGGGTAAGGAGGAACTTTACAAGTGTAAAATTATTTTCCTGTTTATCTGATATTTTAATAGGAGATTATATAAATAAAGTCTCTGTCTGAAAACTTGGTTATAGTCCTACTCCTAATACTTGAATTATCATCTCATTATTCCAGCATCAAATCACACACTTAGGAAGCCATAAATAAGATTTATTTCACTAGGAAGTAGAATTCATCACCAACCACACACATTTCATTCTTAGATTGTCGACTTTGACCTTCGTTTACAACCACTAGGCCACCATTCTCGACCACTACCAGCCATTCACTCCGTTTACTCTGCCATCATCCATCTTACATTTGGCGCGCCATCACACTTGACTCATTCATGCTTGGACACACATCAGGAGGAGACTCGACTTCTTCATCACCCTCGAAATTACTCTCTGGCCAGTTGGTCTTGATTTAAATATATGATTTAATTCTACTTTTTGTCTATTTCTCCCCAATTTTATCCTTATTGGCGCCCTTCCAACAATTATCAAGTAAGAAATGAGATAGGGATAAGGGAAGATAATGGTATTTTAGAATAAAAACACAACATACTAACATAATTAACATCCTTATTTAATCAAATTAATGAAACCACACATACTTACCCATCCTTTCTTCTATAACGAGAGCATCACTACCCTCCAGTGTTGACTTTTATGGCTTCAAATCTCAATTCACCTTGGACAGCTTTGTTCTTCATCATAAGAAGTTGAAGCTCACGAGGTTTCTTGAAAAAAAAAAAATAAAGCCAATTTATAATTCATAAAGATAGGATAAAAATATATTCCATCTGATCCTAATTATAAGATCAAGTTAACTTTTTTTGTGAAGACTAAGGAAGAAAAATAGACCACTTAATTCTTACATATGTCATATGTAATTGGATTATATGTTATTTTATTGGTAAGGTAACATAGTTTTGAGAAAAAAATCATCAATATAGACATATTAAAGTGATTAATGTTCTATCCTTAATTTCTCCAAAAAAGTCAACTTCATATTATAATCAGGACTAGAGGGAGCACAAAATCAAATGAAGTCAACCCAAAATTTACTAAAAGTTAGTGAGATTTGATTATCAGTTAACACAAATCACCTAATCATTAGTATAAACAAGGAATGAATTTATAAGAATTAGTTCATAAGTAAATCAATATGTTTTTCTTTCTCATTTTCTTCATATATATCATTAGTATGAATATAAATATACGAAAAATTAAAGGGTTGGGTTCAAATTTGAAAACATATACAATATAGGGTCAAAGGTCATATTTGCCTTTGAAGTATTCAAGATGTATCATATCTGCCCCTGAAGTATTTTTGGGTCCAAATGTGCTTTTGAAGTATGAAAATAAATCAATTTCGCCCTTTAACCGTTAAAAAACTCATGTTAACTGTTAAATAGTGGAGGTTGACCGTTAATATTTTAACGGTTAAAGGGCGAAATTGATCCGTTTTCATGCTTCAATGGCAAAATTGATATATTCTCATACTACAAGGGCACATTTGAACCCAAAAATACTTCAGGGGCAGATATGATACAACTTACATACTTCAGGGGCAAATATGACATTTAACCCTACAATATAACCAAGGGCATATAGTAGAGCAGTAAGGGCTCTTTCTCCCTTAACCAAGGTCGAGGTTTCGATCGTCGCTTGGGTATAGAAAAATATTAAATCCCCTGACCAGTCATCCCACCCTTTAAGAGGTGCCTGCGATTTAGCGGATTTGGATTAGCCTGAACCATTATCCGCCTAGAAGATGGCTTACTTGGGATACCGGATTAAAAACTCCGAAAAAAAACATATACAATATTGTATAACACGTCGTTGGAGACCACCCCATATCCAATTTATCCTAAACGAATATAGTAATATGAAATAGTACCACGCATAAGCACAATGAAATCATCCAATTTATCCTAAACAAATGTAATAGAATTAAATAATAGTACGCATAAGAGCAATGAAATCATCAATGAGTGTCTTGATTTATATCTTGATAAGATGTTTTGTTTCTGAAACTTATACAACGTTCAAAATCAATATCAATGCTTTTCACGCAGATGATCGTAAGCAAGGGGGAAATGACTAAAATCCCGATGTTCAATAGACTGACTAACCCATATTCATCCAAACTTAGATATTGGTGATTGGATCTAATTTGGATACACCAAACTTTGAGAAATCCACTAATCATAACAACACTGATCAGAAATGACCAATAAAAGTTTTAAAAATCAAAATCAGTAGTTCATACATTCATATATAATAACAATGCAGATGATGGTGATGAAGGAATTATATCAAGATACACTACAAATAAAAAGGTCATGTTGTCACAGTTTATAAAACCGTGACAAATGTCTGCACTTTGTCACAGTTTTGTGATAAAACCATGACAAAACGGTGACAAAAATGAGAAAAAAATTTGACAAATTTGTCACGGTTGCAAGAAGACAACCGTGACAAATTTGACGAAAAGCTTGTTGCCACATAGAGGGAAACACTTTGTCACAGTTTAAGACCTTAAAACCATGACACAGTTTAATATTTTTTTAAAACATAAAAATTTTAATTTTTTTAATTTAAAATTATTGGTCATGGTTTGGTAAGGGAAACCATGACAACGTGTCACATTTTTCCATGGGATGGGAAACCGTGACAAATTAAAAGGGACCCGTGACCTTTTGTCACGGTTTCCATAGGAAAACCGTGACTATGTGTCACAGGGTCCCAACAAGGGCAACTGTGACAAATTAATTTGTCACGGTTTCCCTTTCTGAACCATGATAAAAATTTTGTCATGGTTACTGGAGAATCGTGACAAAATCTCCCTCTATAAATTTGCTAAAACTGTGACCATAAGCTGCAATAGGAAATCGTTACAAATCTACATCTACAAACCATCACACTTACTTTGTCATTTTCTTTATATTAGGATTATTTATAGAAATGTCGTCCAGTAGAGATAAGGGTAAAGAAATTGAGCAGCCTAGACAATTGTTATGGGGGGTTCTAGTAGAGGGGCTAGCCACAGAGTAAGAGGAGGGGGAGAATACCAGTTTATGTACCATCCCAATACAGCCAAATTGGACAGAGTGACCCATAAGCCCATCTACAATTTCCTGATGTTCCGCCAAATATAGGAAACTTTAGTTTAGACGATTTCAATTTTGAGGAAGAATTGTTTAACGATTTTCACGTCTCAGAGGAAGCACCAGAAGGAGACGCGATGAATAATGAGGCGAACAACCAACCAAACCGGCCCCTGCGAAAGTCTTCACGAGGAAATGGATATTTGGTTGATGTTATAGGTAAATAAAATAAAATAATATGTTGTTATTTGTTAAAATTTTGTTAAGTTATTAAATTAATGTTAATTTAATTATTATTAAATTTGTGACATTTTGTAGATCAAGAAGGCATGGTCACCACGAGGAGGTTGGATGTGACCGCAACATACCAGCTAGAACGGGGCCTAGTTCTAGTGCTTTGCAATGATGAAACAAGGCAACCCAAATGTCAGGGAGGCAATTTATTCAACAAATTTTGTTTTAATTTAGGTGGGAAGCGACTGCATTTTCCACTCTACCACAAGAATTGGAAGCAGTTGCCTAAAGAAAATAAGGAAGCAGTATGGAATGAGATTGTGAAGGTAATAATTTGAATTAGAAAAATATGTGAATATGTTAAATTTATCATAGTCTTATATAATGCATATGATAAATTGAAATTTACAGGAAAAGTTTCTAATCGAAGAAGAAGCATTGATAAAGGAGTATGGATTTATGAAGATGAATGAAGCGTGGAAGAGCAAGAGGCATCACTTCTATGAAAAAATGAAAGGGAATGGCACAAAAACCGAGGAGGAGCTTATAGCCAATGTGCTAGACAAATTCCTCTTGATATGTGGGAACATTTTGTCCACTTTAAGTGAAGTCCCGAATCAAGGGTCAATAAATAATTTATTCAATTATGCTTAAAAAATTGATTACACGATGTGATAATTAAATGAAGTTAACTGAAAATGTATTTGTGTTTTAGGTGTTGTCTTTGTGGAATGTAGATAGTCGTTCCCACCTAGTCTACCATCACACTCTTGGAACCAAATCCATGCAAGTTAAATACAGCGAGTTGGTGAGTAAATTGTTGAATTGATTGATTTGTTCTATATATTTACAGACTTACAATTTAATTTGTGCAGGAAGAAGAGGCGGAAGTGGAGGGAAGTGAGACTGACTATGTAGAGCTATACGTAGTAACTCATAGACATAGGGACGGCGGTGTTGTCTTCGAACATACTGATACCAAATTGTAAGTCATTTATCGTTGTATGAGAACATGTATTTATTAGGTATATATATTTACTTACAAACTTATTTCTTATTTGTAAAGGAACGCATTCAACAAACACAGGAGCGCATGAGCTAACAGGAGGCGCCATGAGAGTCACAGGTTTCACAGAATCCTCTAGCCGCCCTAAGAGCAGCATTTGACACTCATGGGGTTAGGTGCACGGCCCAGTAAGATATATGGGAAGTCCAGTACGTCTAAGGCTAGAACTTCCTCTTGTAATAAGAAGTCATGTGTTAATGCAACTCGAAAATGGGGTAATCATATTGCCAGCTTCATTAGGCAGGCAAATGAGTTCGGGGGTTACATGGACGATTGGCATGACAAAATGAATGCATTTGTATGAGATACGTTTGTAGAGTTCTGCCCTGGAGCTGAACCACCTAGTATGTCTTCTCCTCCTCCAATATTTAGATTCTAGCCTCCTCTACCTTCTGAAGGCGATGATGATGATGTCAGTTTAAGGCCGCGAGATGATGTAGCGGATGATGGAGATGAAGATGAAGATGATAATCAAAAGGGTTTTAATGTTTTATGTGTGTTTGTTTAAATTTGGACCTTTGTTTAATTTCGAATGTAATGGAATCGTGCGATCCATGTAGCCGACCCCACTTAGTGGGATAAGGCTTGGTTGTTGTTGTTGTTGTTTAATTTTGAATGTAATTTCTAATTATTTTCCTTATAGTGTTTTAATTATTGTTTTAAATATGTTAGTATATAACTTTGACACTTTCTTTTATTTTAATTATTACATTTTGAAAAGTAGAGATAAAAAGATGGGCTTCTAATGTTTATATATAATTACATCGAATAATTACACCAAATTAAATTATCCTAATACACTCTAACCCTCAATCGTTGTCCGCTTCCCTGACAAAAAGAACATAAATTAATTAGCAACAACGAAATTGAACCAAATTAAATAAAATTTAAGGTTGTATGCTGTAAATATAAGACTTTAACGTACTGAACTAAAGGAAGATCTCCGTCTCCTTCAGGGAGAAAATTCTCAAAATCGGCCTATTTGAAAGGCTCATTCTCGTAGGTGATGTTGTCACCATCGCCCATGTCATAGAGATCTCGAGGTTTCAGGTGAACAACCATATGCCAATCCTTATGCTTTTCATCTGCAACATAGTAAACCTGTTGTGCCTCTGATCGTAGAATGTGTGGTTCATCATCTTCAGACTGACCGGTGTGAACTAGCCTAGAGAAATTGATCGATGTGATTCCTAGTTCATTTGTATTCAATCCTCTTGAAGTTGTTGTGTTTGCCCATGAACACTTGAACAATGGAACCATGAAACAACCTTGAAAATTAAGTTCAATTATATCAACTAATCTTCTATAATAAGGTACTCCTCCAAACTGCGTGGTACCATCTTTACTGCTCGCATAACTTCTTGTGCCAAATGTGCCAAAGATGACCAAGTTTTGAGTCAATAGGCCCTCATCCCGAAAAACTGTGCAAAATTTGAAACCGTTAATGTTGTATGTTGTAAATCTTCTTGCGTGATCTAAAGGCCCCATTGCAAGAGTTTTCAAATCAGGAGAGTGTGCAATGTGATCATTCATTATTTGACACGCGAACCACGATGGGAATTCTTGGTGGACTATCTTATAAACCTCGGCTGATGTGTTCGTCCGGATCCTCAGTTGACATTTGACATAGCTTCTAAATTCCCTGGAAAAATTATTTTAAATGAGTGAAAGATTGTATTGCATTACCCGAAAACAAAAGGTAGGCTTAGTTTAAGGAATAAGTACTTCATACCGGGTATGAATCAACTTGACTACAATTTATCAAGACATGCCGGTGTGACAAATAGCTCTTCTTGTCACGGTTTTTGTTTTTGTTGTCATGGTTTTTAAAAACCGTGAAAAATCCCTTGCCACAGATGGTTTTGTCAAGATTTTCAAAACTGTGACAAACGTCCTATTTGAACCGTGACTAGTGTCCTATTTTTTTGTAGTGATATAAATAAATAAATAAAACAAGCAACATTGCAAATTCCACAATTGGTTGAAAAACCCTAAAAAATTTGAACCAAATATATTGATTAGAGGAAATAAGCAGAAGAAAAAAAAATAAAGGGTTAAAGATTATTTTGACCAATAAAATATTGGTGAAGTATTATCTGGTACAAGCAATACAAGAATAATTTTTCCTACACATACCCTCACATTCTGAAAGGGATATAGTATTGTTCACAAACACATTCATTGTATCAGGTAACTCCATATGCTGAAGCTGCAAGAACTTGTTTGAGGGGCAACCCACACTTGTTGTGCTCCTCATGCAGCCATTGGTAAAAACTCTCAGATCCCATTCATTGTGATGTTTTGGGCTAAAACCTTGAAAGCATTTACATATAGGAAAAGCATTGGCACCACATATACCATATGGACCACATGGAAAGTAGTTATCATCGCATTTACCTTGAGGAGCAGATCATATGATGTTCCAACTTTGGCTTCCTTGTATTTTTACAAATCCTTGAACATCACCTGTCCAATATAAAACAAGTGTTGTAAGCATAGATTGATTATCATTTAAAACTAAAGAGGGTGTGAAGTACACCTTGTTTGAGTCTTGAACCAAATCATCTTGAACAACAGCTTGTGATGTGAGTACTGGTAATATAATCCACCAAATCTTATACCATTCCATGGTCCATTTCTAAATGTCTTGACGTCTTTTTTATACAAAAAAGCTTCTAGGATTCCATGGCATTCTAGTCTAAAAAAGTAATCTCCACTTGAAGTGTCATCATCTTCCTTCGATGCAAGCTATTCAATGCCTTTGTCCAAGTCCCATCTGAGCTTTATACCAAGTAATAAATTGTCTGTGGGAAAATCAGAGCTCTCCCACAGAAAGTTGTTAGTACCATCAGTTTCATTTGCTTTTTTAATTACTAGAGTCCTAGAATCCGAAAGCTTGAGCATAAGATTTAAAGGTATAGATTCTGATTGATTCGAGGACCATAAGGAATTTCCTGCACAATCAAGAAGAACCAAGTTTGATTTGTCCCCGATTGTCAGAGCTGCAATGGAATTTTTAAGTGGGTGATTTGCCACCTTCCTAAATGCCTTGGGGTGCAAATGCAAAATTAAATTAACCAGGGATTGCACTAGTGGTGCTTTCCGGATCATCTCTCAAGGAGCCTAATAAACTAACTTAAGTTAACTAAATGCATGAAAAGCTATAAAAGTTCGGGGGTTTTTGTGATTTTGATTAGGAAAACTAAACTAAATTCTTTTTGGTATTTTTAATTTATGAGAAAGCAATTAAAAAGGATTTAAGAAAACTTTTGAGATGAACATGGGTCTCTTGATGAATTGGGCAACCTTCCTAACTTCTAAATGATATGGGAGTTTTAAACCAAGTTCTAATGCAAAACCTAAGGCAATTACTCTTAGTCCAATTAACCTAATTAATTAACTGACGTGGCACATTGCTCATTTAATTAATCAAATAGGAAATCGTTAAGTTCCAACTTGGTAGTGAAAACTTATGATAAACACGCAAAGAGACTCTCGTTAGAAGTAAATCAAACCATCTAACATTGGACCTAGTGTCTAAACACACATACAATCGCACATGCATTCAACATATTCTAGAAATCCAAAGGAGATATAATTGAAGCATATCTATTGCATGAGATCATAAAAACAACACTAGGTTCATACACATAAAAGAACATCGCTTGATTACATGCACGACCACTAGAGATTCAAAGACAACTTGTTCCAAAAACATATACATATACCAAAACACATGGAATTGAAATACATAGATGAGATTGGATAAGAAAAGAAACTAGAAACTCCCCATTAAAGATGTTGAAACTCCGGTTGCCTTCCTCCATCAAGATCCCCATAAAGGTGTCTAGCCACTCATGCTCTCAAAGCAACAGCCTGCATATTGAATTGATGGCCCCATGAGAGTGTAATGGAAGGTTGAATTCGGCCAAGGAGGAGAGGAGGGGGGAGGACGAAAATTTTAGAGATGGATAGCATCAATTTTTGTTGGTTGCCTATATATAGCACAAGAGGCAACCTAAAACCTTCCAAATTGGCCTAGGATGTCCTATTCTTACTAGAATTAACAAATAGGAAAGGTTTGGGGAAAGAATTATGGGATGAAAGAGAGAATGGGTGAATAAATATGGAAATTCGGATTCCCCTCTCTATGGCACAAGAAACCACTAAAAAACCATCCAAAATGGACTCCAGTTGCCTAATTTGGCCCCCATAACATATAGGAAAGATTTGGGAAGACCCAAGCACTTTCTCTCAAGAAATCTAGCCAAAATAGGAATTTGTGATTAGAATAATCAATTAGGAAACTTCTTAACCTCAATCAAGCCTAGGGTTGCCTATTCTTGTAGAAATAACAAAAAGGAAATATTTTAGGCAAATCCAATAAGCCAATCCAATAGGAAATTTCCTATTTTGCAAAGGTTTCCTTTTTTGTAGAAGTTTCCCATTTTGTTTTCTTCTTGCTTTGACCTTAATTCTTTGCACCTACAATGGAAATTTTAAGCACATGTGAAGTATTTCAAGTCTATAAAAAATAAATGCATGAGTTAAATGCCTAATATGCTCAAATTATAATGAAAATGCAATTAACACTCTAATCTTGAACCCTAAGTATAAAAGCACCTAAATCCCCATTTAATAGCCATAACAAATGCTAACTTCTTATAATTAGGGGATAAAAATATGTAATAATCAAGTGCAATCAGTGGGGTGTCTCTATTTGCAACCCCGATGATTGTTCTCTCAGGAATGTTCTTGTTGTAATATTCACTTTGTAAAACTATTTTATTTACTATAAACCGTATTTAGTCCATTTTATTAGCCATAAAACCGAATGTAACAATATTTTATTAATACTAACTACATTAGGAAAAAAGGGGTTTACCAAATAAAATACTAACATAGTTAGAAAAGAGTTCAAGGTACCAGTTTCTTTGAAATAAAGTTTAAATGTCTAACTATGATAGAAAAGAATATTACTAAAAATACAAAAAAGGACTATCATAATTAGATAAGAATTTATCTTATTCAATTAAGATAAAATCTCCGATAGGGTAAGAGTAGAAAACAATTTTCCCCAACATAACTAACATGGATATTAATAATTTACCTATTTTATAACTCGATCCATGTTAGAAAAAGATCATTCTACGTTTTAAAACTCCCTATTAAGACATTAATATTTTTAACCATTTAACGTAATTTCACCATGTTTCAAAATCATAAAATATTCGGAGAAATCCCAAAATATCCATGGTGGATGTGTGGATCACAATTAGTTCGAAAATAGTAAGGCAATGCCAGTATGTCTCAAGCATATATGCCAGAATTGGACTGGTCTCAACCAAAAGAATTATGCATATAATTATCCAAATATAAGAATGCGAAAGCGAAATATGAAAGCCTAAAGAAGTATGGCAATATACAACACTTCTCACATAAAACCCAAAATAAAAGCTCACTATATTTCGAGAAGATGAGGGCTCCTTTGAGAGTACTGTCTGTCACCCAAGAGGGGGGGGTGAATTGGGTGATAGAATAAAATTTCAATGCTTCTTTATCACTCAAGTATAATGAAGGCAAGTTTTTCAAAACTATTAAATGCGTAAGATATATATATGTAAAGCAGATATGCTGGGAACTAAAAGGTTAGGGAAGAAATAATGCAAACAGAGATTATCCTGGTTCGGTCAACTCAGGCTTCACCTGAGATTTCCACTATCCTCTTGTTTAAAACGGGCACAAGAGAAGCCTACCACAGGTTTTACGAACACAGGTTCACCTGCCAACCTTTACAGAGTTTTAGAATTTCTCTAAACACTCCCCCTTACTACCTGTAAGGTTACCACCCTGTTCCTAAAGCACCAAGCTTTGGAACAACCTCAAACAGTAGAGGATTTCAACAAGTACGTTCACTTAATGAACTGATTTTGATAAACACTGAAGTACAAAGTCTTATATGACAAAGAAATACAAATTCTAGAGCTTAAAGATTTGATCTATGGTTGCTCTAGTTCTTCTTTTCTAATGCGCTCATCTCGTCATTTCTGGGCTTACTTAGTTTTTGCTCTTAATCAGTGTAATCAGCAATTCTGCATAAAGCCCTGTTCCATCGTTGTTTTTCGTATATGCGTTGTGTGTGTCTACTGGTCCAGATGTCTTCAAGTCTTTATATATGGTATTACATTTTTCTATCCGTTGGAGACTTGGAGAACTAGCCGTTGATAATTTGCTTCAACTAATCTTACAGTGGATAGGACAAGAGAGACAGAGGCTGTGAGTAACGTTATCCTGCTGCTACCTGCTACTGTACTTGTATGTAAGCTTTTTCAGTTTCGCTAATATGATTTGCTATCGCTAACTTCATAGTGTAAGTCCTGCACTTAAGCTGTTAGCTAAACAAGTAAACATATAATGCACAGCAGATATTATCGCAAGCATAGTCCATTAGCTGAAAGCATTCTCTATCTGTAGACAAGAGTATTATCGCTAACACATGTCTTTGAGTTCTAGCAAGATCATAACAATAAACATTCTACTATCGATAGCTAATCCAATTATCACTAGTTACTTGATTTCTTTTTAGCTTTAAGGATACTGATACAAGTATTCAGAAGATTTTCAGGTATCCTATTATCGATGGTCAAACATGTTAGCGCTAGCAACAATGTTAGCTCAGACTCTTGCTCTTAGACACTAGCTATCTGAATAATTATTATTTGAAGCACTTCTGTTATCGATAGCTAACCTGTTATCGCTAGCTGATTTCATTAGATCAAGAACTAAGTTTATTTTTCTGCTAGCTGAGTTATCAATGAGCTTCTAGCGATAGATTCTTTCTTTATCGATAGTGAATGACTTAGCGATATATATCAACTTTGTTATTCCCAAGTCTTCACTTGCTATAGCTCTTAGTTTATTAGCGATAGACTCTAACTCTAGCGATAGAGTTCTGTTACCTATTAGATTTTACTTGTTTATTTCAGAGGTAACTTATGTTTTCACAGGGTCAGTCTTCATCAAAACTTAAGATTCTAACATCCTTTCCCTGAATATCCTCTATTGAACCTAAATCTACAAAGCAGCAAATTGAGTTAGACATGGTGATTTAACCTTTGCCTAATGCACCTTGGGAGTTAAGATCAAAATTTAATCCAAAGATTGCAATATAGGTTGCAACCCCAAGTTATTTCACTTGTGCAGTCTTTTAATCTACCTAAACTAGCTAAATCCAATTAAAACAATAAAAGGTATGAGGGGTTTGGTTTTGAGAGTTCATTGAATGAAACTAGTAAAAAAATGCAAGATACTTGTTTTTGGTAATTTAGATTAATGAGTAAAAAGGGTTTGGTTTAGGGATGATTTTATAAAATGGGCTTTGGTAGTGTTATGGTGGCTCAAGTGCTTCTTTAAAATGATAAGTGGGAGTTTAAAAGATTCACCAAGTATAACTAAAAAATCCCCAAGTAACCACTAGGGCTCCACTAGCCCTAATTAATGACTAATCAAGCAACCACTTTCATAGCCATTACTTAGGGTTAGTGTGAAGCTCCACTTGGTGTGTGTTAGAACTTGAGTTTTGAAAATTGATTCCTCTCAAGAATGTGCAACCACAACATTCAATGGGATAAATTAAGCTACACAATCTAGCAACCACTAAAAATCATATAGCATCACAAATCCAATAGGAAATTTGAACATACATATCATTCAATTAACATAACTCAACATCCAACACAAATATTCCAATTCATAGACAATGAGAAAGGAAAATCATGTCTCCAATCCAAATATACAAGAGAAATGCAATTACACAACTCAATATGTAAGGAAAAGAGCATGAGAAAACAAATAACTCCCCTATTTTGCCCATTGAAGCAAGAGCCAACTTCACACCACCAAAGCACCAAAATTCTAGCCTCTCATTGATGAAATTTCGAGCTCAAGCACTCCCCCAATAGCTGACTCCATGGATGGATGAAAATGGAGAAGAGTGAAGGAGAAATGAGGAGAGAATCAAAGGAAGAAGAAAGATAGTGCAGAAATTTTAGCAAAATGGAAGTGAAGATGAGTGGAAATGGTAAGGATTTGAGTAGGAATGAGGAAGAGACCGAGAAACCCTAGGAGAGCTGAGGGTTTTCGACTTTGGAGCTTGGGAAGTGAAGTTTCGGGCTTGGTATCACTTAAAAACATCCCAACTTAGTCCCAAAATGTAGCAATTTTGGGCTACCAGAAAATGCGTGTGTGCCCCGGCACACGAGGCAGAGAGGCCCTTTTGACCTCTCTGGTTGCTATGCCACAACACACAAACTGGTGTGCCATGGCACACCATAAAGAGATGGTACCTCTTCTTTGTGCTTTGTCTAGCTTTTCTACCAAACATGTTTCTTTAATTTGGGCTTGTTTCTTCCATGATCTGCAGCATAATTAGACTTAAGGTAGCATCAAAATGTTCTTGAAGATTGGTTAAACAATAATTCATGCTAATTATGCCCAAATTGCCCTTGATTAATATAAACTCCAACAAAGTTTGCAAAATTCAGATTTTTGTTATAACTAGGTACACGTATCCCAAGAACATGCAATAATCCAATATTTTATCAATGAAAAGTGTATAAAAATATGGTGCAATTACACGGTTATGTTTACTAACCACTTACTGCCAGTCTATATGTTTCTGTGTGTGCCAGCAAGGTGTCAATGTAGGAAGTTATAATATATATATATAAATCATTTAAAATATGAGCACATACCAGATAATCATGCAGTAATCCGTACTAGGAAAACATTTAACGACTTCAGGTATATCAATATTTTATAAAAAATAGTTTAAAATACCTTTTTCACAATCATCCATAACGTGTAAATGGCAAAATGCACAAGAGGGGGGTGAATTGTGCTTTAAAATTGAAAGCTTAATAATACAGAATTTATATTGGTTCGGCCAACAGTGCCTACATCTAGTTCTCTAACTCCTCGTTGGGTTCCACTAAACCACAGGTTTTACACAAACGGGTTCACCTGCCAACCTTTACAAACAGAGCTTTAGAATTCCCTCTCAACGCTCCCCCTTACAACCTGTAAGGACACAACCCTATTCTCAAATCACCAAGCTTTAGAACAACCTCAAACAGTAGAGGATTTCAATAAGTAAGTTCACTCAAATGAACAGATTTTGATAATCACTTAAGTACAAACAAACAAACTCACTAAGAGTAATAAACACTTAGAGCAGAGAGTAGATGATAATAAATGTGTTCGTGTGTAAGTTCTTGATTCTTGGATCTACTTTATAAATGAACAAGTCTTGGTATTTATATCTCCATAGCGTTCATTCTCTTTTAGCTCCAAGGCCGTTTGAATTTAGTCGTTGGTAACTTGTAGCCGTTGGCAATAAATGCTGTTCTTCATCTTAGTCAACTATCTTCTCTTGCTTCATTTAATTTCGCAGTAGGTGAGTTAGGAGAGATGTAGACTGTGAGTTCTGAGCACGTGCAACAACTGTACTTGCATAGCAGCTTTTTCAGTATCGCAAGCTCTCTTGGCTATCACTAGCTCGATAGTGTAATTCCTGCACTTAAACTGTTAGCTGAACAAATATTCATATGAAGTACAGAGGACATTATTGGTAGCATAGTTCATTAGCTCATCGTTTAAAGGTAGTACATTAGCTATCAGATTATCCAAGTTACTTCAATATGCATTATACTATCGATAGCTAACAACGGTATCGCTAGCGTCTATGTTTATCATAAGTAGTTACCTTTGTTAGCTATCTGATCACTGGTTATATGAAAAGTGTTCTACTATCGATAGCTAACCATATTATCGCTAGACAACCTAGCATTCTTTTGTTATTCATCAGATTTCAGCTAAGTCATCATTAGCTATTGTTAGGCTAAGATCTTCACTAGCGATAGGTTCTGATACTAGTGATACAGTCCAATATTAGCGATAGAGAAATTCTTAGCGATAGATAATTCTTTCAGATTATTTGCTATGACTTCATTAGCTATTATCCTAGGCTTTCCATTAGCGATAGGATCTAGTACTACCAATAGAGTGTCCTGTTATCTGTAAGATTTTACTTGTTTAATGTCAAGATAACTTACACTCTTTTACTTAGTCATTAACCATGATTCTTATCTCAAATTATTCCAGACTAAGTATATATGTTAATTGCTCATTTTACTTATGTTCTTTATAGTTCCAGTTCTCATCAAAACTTAAGATTCTAACATAACGTTCGCCCCGTAAAGCATTAGGTTGTCCCCTAGCATTAGGTGGACCAGAGTGGAACTCGATGGGGATCTCAAACCGTACCCAGAACCATGGAGAAGTGAAATTTGATGGGCATTTCAACCCATAACCAACACCACAACAGGGGTAATGCTCGATAGGGACCACCAATACCCAGCACACCAAAAGGTAGCACTCGATGGGAGCTACCCATACCCAGTACACTGTCAACATAATTAGTCCCTGTGAGCCAATAAGGTACCTCATCACTTGATGGCAAGAGTATCTGAGGCATTGATGCTAACTATCATAAAATATGCATCACAAGTAGTAACGGCAATACAACCACAAATCAGGTACTTGGCCTTACTAGTGTTACGTTCCAAAAATCATGCGATAATATTTCAAAACCATATATATATTCTTTTCAAATTTATGATGCAATACACAAATTCATATGTCAGATTTAACATAAAAATCTCACATGACATTTTCATATAAAAATAAACAATATAAATCATATTGTATGTATACCACCCGAATCCAGACTTTAATAATAATAAAAATATAATTTCAAAAGTCTTACTAAAACACACACACACAGAGACTAAGTAGCAATGATTACCTTCAAGTAGAATATCAAGGTACCACAGTAAAACCAAGCTCCCTTTGCTTGACTTAAGACAAGTCACCGTCTACATAACAATCATATAAAATTAACACTTAAATTAAGTGTTCAAATATAAATTTAGGGAATTTAATTTCCTAACCAAAAGAAAAACATCCATCCTCAAGAAATTTATTCCAAATTCCACCCTTAATTCTCTCTCAACTAAACCATTAAAATCCTCCATCCATATCCATCCTATGATCCCAAAATCCAATCCTCACATAACCAGGTAAATCTTTTCAACTCCCATAACATCTCAATTCAATCCTATTTTTCCCACCAATAGCCTTAATTTAATATCCATAAATTTACTAAAATTACTAATTAACCTCAATGGTCCATATTTCAAAAATTCCTCTTTAATCATTAGCCTAATTCAAACTTTATCAGTCTAATAGTTTCACCAAAACAACCAGATTATAGTCATAATATAATCTTACATAAAATCTCAAAAATCATCAATTTAACCTCAAACAAGTCAGACCACAATATCCCCAAATTTTCCCCTAATCTCATAAATTCCAAAAGTTTCAAATAAATTGTAAAACCTCAAATAAATTGCAAATTCCTTAAGAAAAATTATAACTCAAATATTAGAATTCAATATAATTGATTGTGCATGATTATTGTATAATTTTAACTACTAATAAGGTGAAATTAGAATTCAATTTAGGAGAATTATATGGGAATTAGGTACATTTACATGTATGGTTCAAAGTTAGGGAGTTAATTGCATTTTCTTTGTAATTCAAGCATTATAGGGCATTAACTCTTGTATCTTATGATTATGAACTTAAAATACCTCATAAATATCCTAATTTCCCATTACAGGTACAAATAACGAGGTTCAGATAAAGAAAGAAGGGACCAAAATTGAAGTGACCTCGCCGTGGGCTCGCCATGGCGAGGTCACGACGAAGTATCGCGATTTCTGCAAGTTTTAAATGTTCTGTTTTGGTTCAATTTGGAAGTTTTCGTGATTGGGTCCAGTTCAAATATTTCCTAAAGCATATTTTCGACCTAGAGCAAGCAACTTTGACCTAGATTGACATTAGAAAGTTTCCAAATCCATTGTTTCCTATCTTGACTAGGTTTCTTGGAGATTGGTTGATTGAATCTTCCCTAATCCTTTCCTTATTATTTTGGGAGATCACATTAGGCAACCTTAGGCCAAATTGGATAGTTTATAAGTTGTTTCTAGTTCTAGAGATGGCACGCACAAAAATCACATCACAAGACACCAATTCTCTCCTCCATTCCACCACCACTCACCACAATTGCTTACATTCTCTTGCCCTCAAGCCTTTGCACGAATTCCACTCTTCCATTCACTCATCTACACCAATTTCACTCATCCCACCTTGATTCTATGGCTTCCAACTCCAAATTCCATTCGATCATGTTCAAGAGCATGAGTGGCTAAGTTCTTCGTGGGGATCTTGATGGAGGAAGGCAACCGGAGCTTCAACATTTCTAATGGGGCGTTATTTAGTTTCTCTTGTTTAAGTCTTAATATGTATTTCAATTCCTTTTGTTATATGTAATGGTTCTTGGAACAAGTGTGCTTCATTGTTTGATCTTTTGTTTAAATGGTCATGCATGTAATTAAGCGATGTCTTTTATATGTATGAACCTAAGTGATGTTTTCTTGATATTATGCAATGGATATGCTTCATTTATATCTCATTTGGATTTCTAGAATATGTTGAATGCATGTACGATTGTATGTGTGTTTAGACACTAGGTCCAACGTTAGATGGTTCTATTTACTTCTAACGAGAGTCTCTTTGCATGTTTATCATGATTCTTCACTACCAAGTTGGGAATTAACAGTTGTTTGATTAATTAATTGAATGAGTGATGCGCCACGTTAATTAGTTAATTAGGTAACTGGACTAAGAGCGATTGTCTTAGGTTTGATCATTAGAACTCGGATTAGAACTCCCATATTCCTTTAGAAGCTAGGAAGGTTGCCCAATTCATCAAGAGACCCATGTTCATCTCAATAGTTTTCACAAATCCATTTTAATTGCTTTCTTTAATAACAAAAATCCCAAAAATAATCTAGTTTAGTTCCTTTAATTAAAATCCCAAAAACCCCGACTTTATAGCTTTTCATGCATTTAGTTTCCTAGGATAGTTCATTAGGCTCCTTGAGGGACGATCTGGGAAAGCACCACTAGTGCAATCCTTGGTTAATTAAATATGTTGCATTTTCACCCCAAGGCGTTTAGAAAGGTGGCAAATCAATAATAGATTTAGATATCCCAAAAACCCCAACTCAAATAAGGCCTATTTTTGCAATATTACAGATAAGAAAACTAATGACATAGATGTGTAGAGAATACTTACGGGAGTCTGAATATGGTCTTAGATGCTGGAAAAATCACTGGTCCGGTGCCAATGAGCTCCAAAAGCTTCAGAGAACAATTATTTTAATATACTTTCTAACCACAAATCAGTTTAAAAAGTGGAGGAAGCAAATACAATATTGAAGGAGGGGAGAGGAGAGAGGAATGGTTTTCCAGCGAAACTCACCAGAAAACCCCCTCCCAAAGTTCACCACGGCAGAGGACTAAAGGAAGAGAAGAGAGAAAATGAGAGGGAGAAGGGAGGAGGAATGAAGAAGAAGAAGCTGGTCAGTGGGGGTAGTGGTGGTGGTGGACGCTAAAGAAGAAAGATCAAGAACGGTGAGGAAGTATGAGAGGAAGAGAGAAAGAAGAGAAAAGGAAAAGAAACAGAGAAAGAGAGAAGGAAGAGGGAGAGGCAGCACAGGTGAAGAAGAGAATGAGAGTGAGAATAAATTATTTAAAAATAAAGGGAAGAGGAAAGAAATATTAAAATAAAGGGGGGGGGGGAGAGATTGATAGTGATGGTTGGGTGTGATTGGAGAGAAAAGAGATGGCGTGAGGGGGAGGGATTTCATGTGTGCAGGAGGGAAATGATATGGGAAGAGAGGAAAGAAAAGAAAAAGAAAAAGGTTAGGGAAAAATACACTACTAGTGTAACACTTTGACTTTTACTAGTATACTATAGCATTTTAATGGTTTTATAACCACTTGTTTAATGTTGAAAGCCCAAAAAATACAGAAAAATTTAAAAAAATTTCTTTTCAAATAATATTCTAACTTCAATTCAGTCGGAATGGGCTTTTCTAACATATTGAAACAATTTAAAACTCTTTATAAAATAGAATGGTTAATAAAACAATTAAAACAACCTAAATCCAATTAATGGACCTATTCTTTTCTAACAAAGTTTAGGGGGTTAAAATCCCTTATTGTATATAGATACGTATTTTCACTATAGTATGTATCATTTAACTATCTACTTATTTCCTACAATAGTAATATATTAGCGGTTCATTAATGATATTTATTCATACATATGTACTATTTTATACTAGCTACTAAATAGACTTTACGTTTGTTTTGTCTCCTTAAACTTCTAACATATCTAAATAATTGGTTACCAAATATCTAACTACGGTGGTACAACAACATAGCAGGCATTCCTGCTTCTTCATATTACCTTCCCCAAAAAATCATCTTTCCTCTAGCTTATCTGAAACAGCGGTTCAATGCAGTTTATCTCATTAACCATAACTGTTATATGCACATTAACATGTAATAATTTTATAAACCTTTACAATTAATGATAATTCATGTCCTATTAATCTGTGTGCTTAAAGCACCTGCCAACCACTAATAACAATATATTCGTTATAGTGGAGGCTTTACCTGCAGGGTTTCTCGTTATAGCACTTAAGGCTACAACGTAACTAATCTCGCAAAGGGGTAGCTAACCCTAAGCGTTGGAGTACTCCACATGAAACATGTTAGGAATAAAAACTTACCAATTAAAATGCAACAGGTATTATAAAGTTATACATGTAATTTATTTGTTACTGAAATAAACTGCTACCTAAACTTCAACTTAAACCTTTGCTGGCTCCTGCTGTTCCAAATGCCTTGGCGTACTAATCTCACTATCTTAACAGAAAATTCATTTCTTGAATAACATCATTAATTATTAATTCCATCAAGCAATTATAAATTGGCAACCATTGTTATTTACTTGTCTTTATATTCATTTACAACCACAAAGCACAACAAAACATCCAGAATTCAAAGTTCAGCATTTCCCATTTCCTTACTTTCTTTCACATCATCAAAGTATCAAACAAAAATCAAAGAATAACCAATTCAGCTTCACATTCAATTAAATCTCATTCCTATTGAACTAATATCATAAATTAAAACTAAAACTTTCTTGAACTCAATACACAACCTTTTTCTCTTAGTTAGGATTCAATTGTTAATAAAACAAACATCTACCTAACTTGAGGATTGATAAAAATGCAAGAAGGCAGTCATGAGAGATTAAATAGGAATTGTAGACATGAAACAAAATTACAAACACAACATCTTTAACTCCTTTGAACCTTCTACAAGTCTAGATCATTTTCAAGAAGCTTAATTACAGATTTCATCCTCATATAATATAATCATAACTTATTTACTCTAATTGGAAAGCTTTCCAAAGCTTCTCGTGAATTATTAGCTAAGGAAACCAAACCATTCTCATGAATTCAAACAACTTCGGATTCATTCATACAATTACATACCCCCATATATAATTCTCATAATCCAAATCAACACTTCATCACACAATTTTCCAAACATCATACACTTATCTCTAATCCAATCTTTACTCTTTATTACCAAATATCTTCAATTCCATTAACATACAAATAATCTAACTATTAAAATGCCTTTGGACAGCCCCTTATGAAATTTAATTCAAACATCATAAACTTCACTTGAAATCAATTTTAAAAAAATGTAACAAATTGGAACTTAGAACTAATAAACCACTAAATACCCAACTTCTAAATTTATACTAGGATTAATATATTTATAACATGTAAAGATGTATTGCATTTTAAGTCACATGCTTAATGCAATAAAGTCTAATGCATAAACTTTAGTGAGCTTCCAAATTCTACCACAAAACAACCACAGATTAATTCAGAAAAGCCCGAATTTGTTTAACTTCAATGTCTTCCAAAGTTTAGCGATGACCTTGCCCTTCCTCAAAAATAATCATTGTATAGAATCCCATTTAACTCCATGACTCAATTTTTAGATAGAATTATGCCATTTACTATACCTCATAAAGTTTCATATTCACTATCAAAAATCATACTTAAAACAAATCAAACTATGATTTAATTCAGGGAGATTTCAAATAACATACTTAGCTTGTATCATCATTCTCTTTTTACTCCAAACTAAAATCAATAACAGATACTAAAACATCACAATGGCACAATCACTTCCAATGACTAACAATGATCAATAAAAGCAAGAACACCTATTTCAGCTTCTTAATTACCAACAAGAACACAAACCCCCACACCTTAAGTTCTCTTATTCCCTCTTTATTTTTCATCATTAACCAATAAGAACAATTAATCCCTCGCCCTTTTAAATTTTCCTTGATCCTCAAAACACCATCTGTTCCTCTTCATTTTCATAACAATCTAAATATAATTCATGAAGTTAAATGTATACTCTAATTCAAACATAATACAAACAAATCCTTCCCCCTACTAAAATAAACAAAGTAGCACCAGAACAAGCAAAGAAGAACAATAAACCACTTCATCTATAATTAGAATCAACCTTACCCAATTAAACATTACAAATTTTCCCTTTCCCCTACCATTGAACCTGTTGGCCAGAACAACACCAAGGAAGAGAAATGAACAACTAACCACCAAAACAGAGCAACCAGGCATTGAACTAAACCAAGACAAGCCATTCATAAAATTTATACTCCCTGGCCGAGCAGAGAGAACAAGGAAACAAGAAAGAACAAAATTTCAACCAACAACCATAACAATACACTTTCTCCTTCACCAACATCAACAACAAAATCACAAAATATACCTCTCTAATGCACCAGAATCAACAGCACAAAAGAACAAAAAAATCGAATGAACAGGGGAAAAACAAGAACAAGAACTCAACAGGCAGAGCAAGTATGAGAAGGGAATAATCATTACAACTACACCTTCAACTGGCATCAACCACAATCAACAAACATCATCATTTTCCCCCTTTGCCGCTGGCATCAGTGAATAGGGGAGGAAGTGTTAGAATCTTAAGCTTTGATGAAGACTAACCCATAGAAAACATAAGTGAAAGTTACCTCTGAATTGAACGTGTAAAATCTTCCAGGTAACAGATCACCATTGCAAGAATAAAGATCCATCACTAATGAAAAATGATAACTTAGCAAGATCAATAAAATATCGCTAAGTGAATCTCAATAGCTAATGAACAGAAAATAATAGCAAGAGAAGACTTAGCAATAACAAGGTTGATATCAAATCACTAAGTCATTCTCTATCGATAAAGAAAGAATCCATCGCTAGAAGCTCATTAATAACTCGGCTAGCAGAAAGATAAAGAAATAAGCTAGCGATAGAATGATGAGCTATCGATAACAAAAGGGTTTCAGATAATAAACATTCAGATAGCTAATGCCCAAGAGCTAACAAGTCAGAAAAGCTAACATGATTACTAGCGCTATCATGCTTGTCTATCGATAATAGGATACCTAGAGATATCTCTGAGTACTTGGATAATTGTATCCTTAAAGATAATAGCCATAATGAATTAGCAATCGATAGAAATAACTTATGCTGATATAATGCTTTCTGTTCCAAGAGTATATGCTATCGATAATACCTCTTCTCATCAATATGAAAAGCTCTGATATACCTTATATTGTCTTTATTTCATTGAGCTAATGGATTAAGCTTGCGATAATATCTTCTGTGCAATCTATGATTATTTGGTTAGCTAACAGCTTAAGTGCAGAACACACTCTATGAGATTAGCGATAGCAGTTCAAGCTAGCGCTAATAAAAAGCTGCCAGAAAGTACTACTTGTACGGATGCCCAGAACGCTGAGTCTGTCTCTCTCTCTTAGCTCACCCTATGCAAGAAGTAGTTGAAGGTAGAGCAGAGAGTAAAGCCCGATGAAGAAGCTGCATTAAATGCCAATGGCTATAAGCTCCCAACGACTAAATTCAAACGGCTTCTTGAAGATTGAATGTTAGGGCAAAATCTGAGAAGAGATATAAATACAGAATTCAAGCATTTATTGAGAAGTGAGGAAAAACGAGAATATTCACAAACTCATTCATTGCTCTGTATTTATTATTTTAGAGATTTTATCCGTACTTAAGTGTTTATCAAAATCAGTTCATTAAGTGAACATATTTATTGAAATCCTCTACTGTTTGAGGTTGTTCTGAAAGCTTGGTGCTTTAGAACAGGGATATTGCCTTACAGGTAGTAAGGGGGAGTGTTTAGAGAGATTCTAAAACTCTGTAAAGGTTGACAGGTGAACCTGTGCTCGTAAAACCTGTGATTAGTAGAACCCAACAGAGTGTTGGGGAACTGGACGTAGGCAGTGTTGACCGAACCAGTATAAATTTTGTGTTGCTTCTAATTATTCCTAAATTTTTAATAGCACAATTCACCCCCCTCTTGTGCGATTGCCACTTTCATTTGAGACGAAGGAGAAAGACTCACCAAAGTCCGACCCACACTTCACATGCGTTTCCACTACTCCTCACCGATGCTCGCCGCCAATCACGCCATCGTCTGTCGTGGCTGTTCGAAGGAAGCAGAGAGTGTGAAAGCAGAGAGGGAGGACGGGAATGAGAGAGGGAGTGATAGTGAGGAATGAATGAACACGTGTGGTATAAGGTGATAAGGATAAGGAGATATTTTACTCAGATCATTTACCATTTTGTCCCTGCTTTAACCTCAATATTTCAATCTACCACTCACAGTTTTCCTATTTTTCCCCTTCATTTAAATTTAATTACAATTCTTCAGAATATCAGTCTAAGTTTAGTCCATAAATAAATTATTCAAATACATTTTGGTGTCCAAATTTATTTATAATACTTTTTAAAATTTAAACAATACTCCAGGATTCTAAATATTCCCTTATTAATTCTTTTTGAAGATTAAATTTTATCTTCTAATTATTTCTCTTTGTTTCTTAAATTAAAATTTATCTTTTAATTATTATTTTACCTTTCTCTGTAAAGGAAATAAACCTTAAAATTTATTAAAATGTCCAAAACATCATAAATTCATTTTTAATGATTTTTAATATTTTTAATAACATTCCAAAAACCCTAAATAATTCCTCATATCTATTTTTAAAATTTTGGGGTGTTACAACTAGGCCCTAAAATCATCTAATAAGATATTTATTTTGAACCAAAAATTTCCTTTTTCACTCTCAAATTTTTTTTGTAATATCCTTTACTTATTTTCTCCCATAATAACCACTTTTGAACATAAAAATAATTTCCAAAAAATTATTATCCTTAAAATAAGGGAGAAACTAGGCCTTTAAAATCTTCAAAAATACCTCAAAAATCTTTAAATATTCTCATAATTCATCATTTCTCATTAATCAATTCCTATTTACCCCCACTAAACGTCAACTAATTTCTAGGATGCTACACTTGTACCAAATTCCCAGGTACCAGGAAGATGTTGAATTGTAAACCCTAAGTCAAACATTTGATTAGAATATACATGAGTTTGGTTAATCCATAGTGGTTGGGTTGAATTTAAGGTACCAGAGAATGAAACTGAAGAAAATAGAGAGTATATTAGCAATGTAAAGTATATCAAGTCCATAAATGTATAATGCAAGAGTTAAGGGCCTAAAATACCCAAATTATGATCTTTATGCAACTAACTCAATAATATTGGACCCAGAGTGTAAAAGTGTTGTAGGCAAATATATTGGGAATTAAACACTTTTACACTCTGGGTCCAATATTATTGAGTTAGTTGCATAAAGATCATAATTTGGGTATTTTAGGCCCTTAACTCTTGCATTATACATTTATGGACTTGATATACTTCACATTGGCTTTAACTTGCTGTTATAGGTGCAAAGAAGGAGGATGAAATTGAATATAACAATCAAAGTGGAAGCAGAAAAGTTGGTCCCTCGCCGTGGGCTCGCCACAGCTAGATGACGGCGAACAGAGGAACAAAGAAACAAAGAGGAAGTTACCTCGCCGTGGTCTCGCCACAGCGAGCTACGCGAATCTGGGCACATATATTAGGAAATTTTTGTTTCAACCTTATTTCCAAATTTTAGCAATTGGGTTCAATTTAAATATTTCCTAATGCATATATTCGAAGCAATTCTAGGCCTAAATAGATTAGGAAGTTTCCTAATTAATTATCCTACTCATTATTTCCTATCTTAACTAGGATTCTTGAAGTTTGAGTGATTGGGTCTTCCCCAATCCTTTCCTAATTATTTTGGGAGATCAAAATAGGCAATCCTAGGCCAATTTGGAGAGTTTATAAGTGGTTTCTTGTGCCATATATAGGGGAGGACGAAAATCACATCACAAGACACAAATTCTCTCATCTCTTCCACCAATTCCTTCTTTCATCCCACAATCCTTCACCGGTTCACCATGGAGTTCGAGTTGCAGATCCACTCGGGTGGTTTCTCCTCCTCTATGAAGAACTAATTTGGCTCGATGCTCTCTTGGACGACGGGATGACGTGAAGCAAGCAATTCTTCCACTTTAGGGGAGTTTTTCATTAGTTCCAATTATGTAGCCATAGGTTGCCATTTATTTCCTTGAGCATTTGTTCTTCTTATGTTTGGATTTCAATTATGTTGAGACTATAGGCTATGTAATTGTTGAGTTTCACCTTTGTGTTGTATTGGATCTAGTTTGGTTCCATCTATCTTTCAATTGACATTATCTTCATGAGTACTTGTTGATTTTATTAGCTATCATTATGTGTGGTGATTTAGTCCATTTATCTTAGCTTGATTATGTCATTTGGTTGATTTATTGGGTTTGAGCATGTTGATGTTGAGTTTCTTCCTTGCGCGCTTAAGTAATTCCATCAATTAATCTCACCTAAGAAACAATACTATAGATTCAGTTATCCCTTAATTCCCCAAGAGTGTGAAGTATTTGCTTGCCACCTGTCTACCCTAGCCAAGAAAGCATCCCATCATCCCATTTCATTATCCATCTATATTCATCCTAAAAATACCAAAAACAAGTCTTTATATTCTTTTTATGAAAAATACCAAAAACAAAACCTACTCTTTATCCCCCAATTTTATGGCTTTTCATGCATTTATTTTCCTAAGTTAGTTCATTAGGCTCCTTGAGAGACAATCCGAGAAAGCACCACTAGTGCAATCCTTGATTAATTTAATTTTGCATTTGCACCCCAAGGCGTTTAGGAAGGTGGCAGATCACCATGAAAGCCTCCCATGTTTTTTAAATAAGAAGGGAGAAAACGATCAAAAACTTGATAATGAAGAATGAGGATTGTTTAATCCATGATTTTGTCCAGATAAATTGATTAGTATGAAATCTCTCTGTTTGCTTCTGGGCTTTGGTCTAAGATTTCAACCTAGATGATCTTTCAAAGTATATTGATTTCAATTAAAAATGAGTTTGTTGACATAGTTTATGCAATAGTTTATGCAAACAATAATGATGATGTCATATATTACCATATCTTAAAGTACAATGAGTAGTTCTACAACATGAACCTTTCACAATCTTTAAAGGCTCTACAACGTGAACCTCTCATATCCCTAACAAATCCTGAACAAACAAGAACATTTCGTAGAACTAATAGATTTGGTGATGGGAACCTTCTAGGTCTGTCACAACAGGAACCTTTCACAACGTTTACAGGTCTTCCATAACAGGAACCTTCTATAGCCCTAAAAAGTCATATGACAAGAACCTTATAAAATCAATACAGTGAGACCCATCACAGCACCAAAAAGTCTTATGATAGGGACCTCATAGGTCTTGTATGACAGAAACTTTTTGCAGTATTTTAGCTGGCACTCAAGGCTATAAACAGGTCCCACGAAAGGAACCTTTTGCAACACCACAAGCACCACTCAAAGCTATAAACAAGTCCTTTAATGGGATCCTTATAAGTCTTGTAATAGGAACCTTGTGCAATGCTATTTACCGTCATCTAAGTTCTCAAACTGTATACTTACTAAAAACACGCTATTGTATACAGTCATTGATATGAATTAATGCCCCTACTAAGACTACGTGTTTGAAAAATCTTGTTTGAACTAACATCACAAAAGTGACTTTGGTCACCTCAGAATATAAGGCTACCTCCACACATCAAATTCCCAGATTCACATGAATGTCCTAGAAACGGGACGCCACTTAGCTCATAGATTAATACTCACAGCAATACAAGAATTGATCGCATGGTTTCATATCTCAGAATGACAAAACCCTAGAAAAATCTCAGTAAGCAAATAATCTCAGAACTCCCAGAACAAACATAATTTATACAAGTTTCAAAAATTTCAGAGTTTTAATCACATTATGCAAATTCACAAGTGCCTATAAAGGCCTCCAAAGGAGACCCTTGGCACATATGAATCCAGAATTCCCAGATGCCATGACTGATGGCCCTGAGCTGGGTATAATCATGTTTTCACAGACTCACAAGGATGTCATATACATAGGACGTCACACAATTTACGAACTCATAAGAACGTCCTATACACAAGACGTTACGTAGTTCTCAGACTTACAAGAATGACCTATACATGGGACACCACATATTTTACTTACTAACATTTATAGATGCACAAGAGTCGATCAAATGATTCTCTCTCTCTCTCTCTCTTTCAAAACGTTGAAACTACAAAAATCTTAGTACTTACAGTGGTTTACACAAAGGACCCTTGGCACACACTGACTCAGAATTCCCAGATGCCATGATTGGTGACCTTGATTCAAAAGCAAACAAAAGGAAAAATAGGCACAAGTTCCTATAGACATCAATAACAAGGGGACATAGCCCCACAAGTTCCTATAAAGAGTCAAAACAAGCAACCAAAAAAAGTCCTACACAACCTAAATCATGAGATATTTGGTTGGATCTTCACAAATCCTAGACAAAAAGCATATCATCATAGAACACCTCCCGAATGCCAAAGAGTATTTGCTCCTTTCTCAGCCCCATGTCAGCCACATGGTGTCAATATCCACATGATGAGCCATATCAAAAGGCTTACTACTAATCATAGAGAGCTTATGCTTTATGTTATATAGCTCAGCTATGCCAAGGGTTGTTAATAATAACGCCCCTTTACCAAGGTTCATGTTAAAACAACATGGCCAGCACTCTAACAATAGTCATAAAGTTCACAAATGGGACTTCAACTTCCCAGAATAGCCTGTACTCAGGTCCTCTCATAAGTCCTATGCATAGGACCTCTCATAACCCTTTGGCCAGCACTCTTGGCAATATACGAGTCAATCGGATGACTCTATCTCCATGCTCTCTGAAATAACCAGAGCTTCTCAAATAAACATTCCAAGAAATCTTTGGACAAATATGACTCATGATAATTTCAAAACCCTTGGAATTATGATCGCATTACACAAATTCTCAGGTGTAATTAGCAGGAATGCACAAGAGAGGGGTGAATTGTGCTTTTTAAAAGCAAAATTGAGTGAAACAAGATTTATACTGGTTTAGCGCAATCTTGCCCTACGTCCAGTTCTCCAACCTTCAGTTGGGTTCCACTAACACTTCAAGATTGAATCAGGCTCTTGAATGCCTTTACAAGTGACAACAAGAAAAACTCTCTCTTTACTGATTACCCCCCCTTACAACTTGTAAGATTACACCCTACTCTTAAGATTCCACTATCTTAAGAGTAATCCTCACTTGATTGTAAATACAGAATGCTTGTTCACACTATTGAACAGATTATGTTAAACACTGAAGAATATCAATCAGTGAACTTTCTAAAGATTGGTGATTATTGAATGCAGTAGTTAATACAGATAATCAATGTAGCAATCAATGTCCTCAACTAACTTCTTCACAATGGCTTTTATACTTTCTTTTGAAAATTTGCCCGTTGTGAAGTTGTGAAAATGTAGTTGTTGCATGTCCAGAGAGGTGATTAATCTTATATGGAGTGTTAGGATTGTATTCTGGAAAGCATTAATTCCATCATACTTGTTTTGCTTCAGTTCATCTCTCTTCATTTATTGTTGGAAGTGGTTGGTGAGTTCAACGGCTCTAATGGACAGATTGCGTGCTAATGTTAACTTACTTAAGTAGGTCTGTGCACTTCTGTACTTTTGAAAACTTAAAATAGACTTAACCATTGAGTTTGAATAAATCCTATCGCCACTTCGATCATAGCCTCTGATCAATCACAAGGGTTGGTTTTTGATCGATCACACATTGATTACTCACAGATCACAGCCTGCATCACTAATATCCAGTTAGAAAAGTACTCGCCTGATTGATCACAGGGGAACACTGATCGATTAGGCATGTCTAATCGATTAGAAACAGATTATACTCAGATTACATGCTTTCTTTGATCAATCACTCAATATGCTCTAATCGATTAATGCTCTCTAATCAATTACCCTTAGATTATGTTTGGATTATACTTTGGTTCCTCTAATCGTTTACAGGGAAAGGCCTAATCCATTGGGCTTATCCAATCGATTACACTAAGTCCTTCTAAGTTTTGTGATCGATTAATGCTCTATAATAGATTAGGCTAATTTCTCTGATCGATTACACAGAATCCCTAATCGATCACAGGGGTCTCTGATCGATTGGGCGACTATAATTCTAACTTCTAATTTGAACTTGATCTGATCCTGATCTATTAGGCTTTAAGTTTCTTAACTTGTAATCTATTCCTGATCGATCAGGCAACACTTAGGATTTTCTATCAGATTATTTCTAAGTCATATCTAATCTTTACCCAGCCTTTCTTTATGTCTATGTTATGTTTAGTTATCATCAAAACTCATTATTCTAACATTAGGTGCCCACAATAGTCCACGCATAAGAGCACAAGGCATGAATCATCGCAGGACTCTCAGATAACACTTTTTGAGTGACCAGGGAGGTCAAAAATCATGTTTACATCATATGAACATTCAAATGCTCAAAATAATCTACACTCAAGGTCATTGCATACCCCGCTGCAGGACTATAGGATAGCATTCTTGGGATGATCACGTTGGTCAATGCATGCTTCCTCATCGCTTAGATAACTTGTTAATTTATAGGAACTACCCTTGTATAGGGAAAACGTGGTTCCTGAATTCATTAACATCGTTCGTAAGGGATGAAAGCCTACTACTTCATCGATCAAAGAAAACATAAACGAAAGACAACTGCCAACAATATCATGAAACCAATCACAGAAAGGGACAAAGCTCGTAAATGCCTATAGAACAACTAGGAGGAAAAAGGTCCGCTTTGGAATAATGGGGGAGTACACGGTATCTTAAAATAAGGGGAGAACCACTGCTGAGGGACTATTTACTCCCATCACCATTCTCCCCCCTTAAAGATTCCTGAGCATCGTCATTCAAAGCAAAGTTGACCTTATCCTCCTTGTCCTCAATTAAAGCATCTAATTTCTTTGCGAACTGAGTTACGACCTCATCTAAATCTGAGGAATGATGCTTCCCAACTTGCTACTCCCTGATCATGTCAATTTGAGTCCTCAACATATACTTCCCAATAATACCCACAACCTGCTGTTGGAACCCCTAGATCGCCTCTTTCAACTTAACCTTCATAGCCTCTAGATGTTGTACACGATTGGTAGCCTCAATTAGACATTATTCTCCATGCCCAACCATTATTGAACACAAAGAGTGGAGGATAAAATGTAAGCACCAATTTTCAGCCAAAAATATGCCACATGGCGGCCAAAAACAAGTAGATACAAATATCTCTCAACCACCTCCATCAATTGTCAAGTCAAAATCATGACTGCCTCTACTACTGGAGATGGCCTTAAATGAAGGAAAAAGCATATAACCATTATCTCTAAACTTCCTCCACTACCATAAGGTCCAAAAAATTAGGAGATGATGCGTTGAAATGAAGCAATTAATTTATGCACGTTCAACCAATCTCGTTACATCAGCCTCCTAACTCCTGTAAAAAGGCCTCCTAGCTCTTGTATTATCATGGTCTCTCATCAAATTAGCCTCCTGGCTCTTGTATTATCTCCTGCCCTCGCCACACCAGCCTTCTAGCTCCCAATTCCTGACTCCTGATTCGTGTAGTAAAGCTTCTCGGTTCTTGGTTTCCAGTTCCTGGTTCTCGGCTCTCGTATTTTTCTGCTCTTGTCGCACACTGAAATTCCCCTTTTCTTTCTCTTTGTGTTTCTCTGTTTTGCATTCTATAATGTATTCTCGCTGATTTCCTTGTAATTTTTGATATATCATGACCCTTCCTTGGTCTTTGTCTTTAACTCATGGTTGTTGGTGACCACTACTACAGAAATACCCTATTACAACGCAACAATAGCAGTGCTTATAAAATCCAAGTGATGCAATAGGTATAATATGACCTATACCAGCGATTTAGAAATAAAAGTGATGGTATATGTATAAGCATATTCCAGCACTTAATAATCATACACGATGGGATAGGCCCCCAGGGATTTAAATTTTATTTCGAAAAATATGTAAAACAATATAAAAAAAACATTGGCAATTTAAATGCTTTTGTTTTTTTTTCAATTGTTTTAGATTTTTTTAAAATTGTATCAAATTGTTTTTAGAAATTAGGTAAAAACAATTTGATACAATTTTAAAAATCTGAAACAATTAAAAAAAAACCGTTTAAATTGTCTTTATTAAATAGTTTTACAAATAAAAATTAAATCCCAGGGGGCCTAAACCAGCGCTTAAGTGCTGGTATAGGCCCCCTGGGATTTAATTTTTATTTTGAAAACAATTTAAAAAACACATTGGCAAATTAAGAAAGGGCAAATATATTAAAAAAAATACTTATTTAGCCCCCTGGGATTTAGAAATTAGATAAAAAAATTTGATACAATTTTTAAAATCTGAAACAATTAAAAAAAACAAAAGCATTTAAATTGTCTTAATTAAATATTTTTACAAATAAAAATTAAATCACAGGGGTCCTATACCAGCGCTTAAATTAAATCACAGGGGTCCTATACCAGCGCTTAAGCGCTGGTATAGGACCCCTGGGATTTAATTTTTATTTTGAAAAATAAGTAAAACAATTTAAAAAACACATTGGCAAATTAAGAAAGGGCAAATATATTAAAAATTACTTATTTAGCCCCCTGGGATTTAGAAATTAGGTAAAACCAATGTGATACAATTTTTAAAATCTGAAACAATTAAAAAAAAAGCATTTAAATTATCTTTATTAAATAGTTTTACATATAAAAATTAAATCCCAGGGGGCCTATACCATCGCTTAAGCGCTAGTATAGGCCCCTGAGATTTAATTTTTATTTTGAAAAATAAGTAAAACAATTTAAAAAATACATTGGCAAATTAAGAAAGGGAAAATATATGAAAAAATACTTATTTAGCCCCCTGGGATTTAGAAATTAGGTAAACACAATTTAATACAATTTTAAAAATCTGAAACAATTAAAAAACCAAAAGCATTTAAATTGTCTTTATTAAATAGTTTTACAAATAAAAATTAAATCCCAGGGGGCCTATACCATCGTTTAAGCGCTTAAGAGCTGGTATAGGCCCCATAGGATTTAATTTTTATTTTGAAAAATAAGTAAAACAATTTAAAAAATACATTGGTAAATTAAGAAAGGGCAAATATAATAAAAAAAAATACTCATTTAGCCCATGGGATTTAGAAATTAGATAAAAAAATTTGATACAATTTTTAAAATCTGAAACAATTAAAAAAACAAAAGCATTTAAATTGTCTTTATTAAATAGTTTTACAAATAAAAATTAAATTCCAGCGGTCCTATACCAGCGCTTATACGACCCCTAGGATTTAATTTTTATTTTGAAAAATAAGTAAAACAATTTAAAAAACACATTGGCAAATTAAGAAATGGAAAATATATTAAAAATTACTTATTTAGCCCCCTAGGATTTAGAAATTAGGTAAAACCAATCTGATACAATTTTTAAAATCTGAAACAATTAAAAAAAATTATTTAAATTGTCTTTATTAAGTAGTTTTACATATAAAAATTAAATCCCAGGTGTCATATACCATCGCTTAAGCGCTGGTATAGGCCCTTTAGGATTTAATTTTTATTTTGAAAAATAAGTAAAACAATTTAAAAAATACATTGGCAAATTAATAAAGGGAAAATATATTAAAAAATACTTATTTATCCCCCTGGGATTTAGAAATTAGGTAAAAACAATTTGATACAATTTTAAAAATCTGAAACAATTAAAAAAAACAAAAGCATTTAAATTGTTTTTATTAAATAGTTTTACATCTGGGATTTAATTTTTATTTTGAAAAATAAGTAAAACAATTTAAAAACACATTGGCAAATTAAGAAAGGGAAAATATATTAAAAAATACTTATTTAGCCCCCTGGGATTTAGAAATTTGGTAAAAACAATTTGATACAATTTTAAAAATCTGAAACAATTAAAAAAAACAAAAGCATTTAAATTGTCTTTATTAATTTTGAGGTGCTATCGATAGAGACTGTTTTAAAAACTTTGAGAAATCTTCATCCTCATCAACAGATTGTTGTTTTTCTCAAGGTGTTTCATCAAAAACTACATGCATAGACTCTTCAACAGTTTGATTTCTTTTATTATAGACTCTATATGCTTTACTTCTATTTGAATAGCCTATGAATATGCCTATGTCAGATTTAGGATCGAATTTACCTAAGTTTACCTTTCTGTTGTTGTGAATGTAGCATTTTGATCCAAAAATTCTCAGGTGATTGATATTGGGCTTCCTTCCCTTGTAGAGCTCATATGGAGTCTTCTCCATCCCCTTTCTGATATAGGCTCTGTTTGAGATGTAGCAAGCTGTGCTCATTGCATCTGCCCAAAATATTTGAGGCACTTGTTTCTCGTTCAGCATGCTTCATGCCATTTATGTGAGCACTCTGTTCTTTCTCTCTACAACACCATTTTGTTGAGGAGTACGAGGGGCAGAGAAGTTGTGTTCAATCCCATTTTCATCACACAGCTCCATGAACTCTTTGTTCTCAAATTCTCCTCCATGATTAGTTCTTATTACTACAATCTTTGTGCCTTTTTCATTCTGCAATTTCTTAGCAAGCACACAAAAGGCATCAAAAGTTTCATGTTTAGAGGAAAGAAACATAGTCCAAGTAAACCTTGAATAGTCATCAACGACTACAAGAGTGTATAGACTTCCACCTAGACTTTTCACTCTTGCTGGCCCAACTAAATCCATGTGGATTAGTTCCAATGGCCTGCTTGAGGAGACTGCCTTCTTAATTTTAAAAGAGGACTTTGTTTGTTTACCTCTTTGACAGGATTCACAGATTAAATCATGTTTAGTCCTAAAGCTAGGAATACCTATGACTAGCTCTCTTTTGACTAGCTTATCAAGTTGAGTAAAGTTACATGAGCTAGTCTCTTATGCCACAGCCAACAGGTTTCATCATTTGAAATAAAACATTTTTCTTCAAGTTGTTGGCATAAATCCAAGGTGTATAAATTTCCATTTCTGTTTGCTTTTATCTTACACTTGAGATTAGACTTATTTATATCTAAATCATTTTTATCAACAATAAGACATTCATTAGAATAAAAAATTACCCAGTTACCATAATCTGTGCTTTGACTAACACTCAGCAAATTGTGGCAGAGACCATCTACTAGGTAAACATCCTTGACTGGACTAACTTCACCAACTCCAGTGATCTCTCCACTTTGGTTTCCACCAAAACTAACTTTGGCTCCATCCTTTATCACTAGATTGTTGATTTTGTTCTTGTCACCAGTCATATGCCTCGAGCATCCACTATCAATATACCATTTTCCTTTGTTGGATGCTTTAAGACACACCTGCACAAACTATACAGATTTAGGTACCCAAACTTTCTTGGGTCCTTTAAAGTTAGTCTTGTGCTCTAAGTTTGTTAAAACCTTAGGCACTTGAGTTCCTTTAGGAACCCACTTATAAGAGCTACTAACTCTATATTTTCTGTGATTTCAAGTAGATTGTGTATGGCCCTTCTTATTACAATAATTGCAAAAACTATATGGTGAAGAATGTTCAGAGGATTTTCTAAAGTATTTCATATATGACTTCACCTTGGGTTCAACCCATTTCTTTGAAAATTTTTGCTTAGGCTCATAACCAATACCAGTTCTATCTCTAAAAACCTTTTGGTTGTTTAGAATCACGTTTAAAGTCTCTGAGCCTTTCGTAAATTTTTCTAAAACACTTGAAAGCTTTTCCTTTTCCTTCAACAATTTTTCATAATTAGAAAAATTTTCAGAACTTGAAGGAGTTGCTATCGATAGAGGCTCAGCTATTGAGAGTTCATTTCTGGGGGCTTGCGATAGCTCATCTTCTATCGATAATGAAGAGGAAACTTTTTGTGAAGAAGAATTTTTCTTAAGTTCCTTGTTTTCTTTTCTTAACCTGACAACTTCTTTAGCAAGTTTCATTAATTCAATGTGCATTTCATCATACAAGCTTCGAAGTTCAAAATCAGAAGGTTCAGAGTCAGATACCTCAGAGTTACTTTGCTCTTCTCTAGCAACTAGGCAGAGGTTGGCACACTCTTCGCTATCACTACCTTCTTCATCAGAACTATCACCCCAGATGGATGACACATAAGCTTTCTTCTTTTTCTCCTTTTCCTTTAATCTTTGAAGAATTGGACACTCAGCCTTGAAGTGACCAGGCTTCTTGCATTCAAAGCACACAGGAGCTTTGTCCTTCTGAGAGTCTTTGAAGCTAGAACCACTTCTCTGGAATCTCCCTCTTCTTCTGAAAAACTTTTTGAACTTTCTGGCCATGAGAGCTATGTCCTCATCATCAAGATCTTCATCTTCATCATCATCATCAACTTCATCTTTCTCAGATACAGCAAGAGCAAGAGACTTCTTTTTGGAATTTCCTTGAGCTTCCCTTTGGGCTACCAGGGTTGGCTCATATTCTGCAAGGCTGCCAAACAGAGCTGTGATAGACTTAGTTGATTCTCCTTGCATTTCTTGCATGGCAGTGACCTTCATGAGCCAATCTCCTTTTAGAACTTTCAGAATCTTATTGACTTGCTCTTTCTCTGTAATTTTCCTTCCTAGAGCAGCAAGATTATTGATGAGATGAGTGAATCTGATCTCCAGGTCTCTTATCTTTTCTCCTTCAGTCATTTCGAACTTGTGGAATTCTTCCACTAGCATTTCAACGCGTCTATCCTTTACTCCAGTGGTTTCCTCGTGAGCAATCTGCAGAACTTCCCACATTTCTTTAACAGTGTTCAAGTGGCTCACTCTGAAGAACTCAGTTTGACTGAGAGCACTTTGGATCATTAGAACTACTTTGCTGTTCAGCTCTAGATTAGCAATATCCTCATCTGTAAATTCATCCTCAGCCTTTGGAATGCCCAAGGTGTCTTTAGGCACTATATCTCCTTCTTCGATGATCTTCCATAGTTTGTACCCATTTGCTTTGATGTAAATTTTCATCTTAAGTTTCCAGAAGGTGTAGTGTTTCCCATCAAAGCCAGGAGGTTTGTTAATGGAACTTCCCTCAGGTAGAATATTTTCAAGCGATGCCATTATGATCTTTTCTTCTCAGATTCATTGGAATCAAACAGAGAAGACCTACTCTGATACCAAATGATAATGGCAATCGCACAAGAGGGGTGGTGAATTGTGCTTCCTAAAAATAAAAACTACTTAATGCAACACAATCTTTATACTGGTTCGGCAAACACTGCCTACGTCCAGTTCTCTAACTCCTCGTTGGGTTCCACTAACCACAGGTTTTACAACACAGGTTCACCTGTCAACCTTTACAGAGTTTTAGAATCCCTCTAAACATTCCCCCTTACTACCTGTAAGGTTACTACCATGTTCTCAAAGCACCAAGCTTTAGAACAACCTCAAACAGTAGAGGATTTCAATAATAAGGTTCACTTAATGAATAGATTATGATAATCACTTAAGTACAGATGAAATCACTAAGAACAATAAATACACAGATCAGAGAGTAATGAATGTGTTCGTGAATATTCTTTGTATTTCGTCAGTCCTTCATAAATGCTCAAGTTCTGTATTTATATCTGTTCTCAGCTTTGTCATTGCATTCATCTTCATGAGGCCGTTTGAATATGTCCGTTGGAGGTCCATAGCCGTTGGCATTTAATGCAGTTTCTTCATCGAGGTTAACTTTCTGCTCTAGCTTCAACTGCTCTTGCGTAGGGTAACCTAAGAGAGATGTAGACTGAGTGTTCTGAGCATCTGTACCTAACTGTACTTGCATAGCAGCTTTTTCAGTAGCGCTAGCATGCTTTGCTATCGCTAACTGCATAGTATCATTCCTGCACTTGAGCTGTTAGCTAAACAAGTATTCATGTAATGCATGGCAAATGTTATAGCAAGCTTAGTCCATTAGCTCAATGTATCATCTTATCAGTTTATCTAAGTTATCACAATGAGCATTCTCCTATCGATAGCTAGATGCTTTATCGCTAGTGACCTTTGTTAGCGCAAGTTTGTTTAGCTATCTGAGTAACTTGTTATTTCCTCAAGTATTAAGATATCGATAGCTAATCCTGTTATCGATAGCAACTTATGATATCGCTAGCTGATTCCATTAGTTCAAAGACTTAGTTCATTTTCTTGCTAGTTGTTCTTCCTTGATTTATCCATGTTCTCAATGAACTTCTAGCGATAGGATACCTATTAGCGATAGTGAAGGACTTAGCGATAGATATTAACTTTGTTATTTCTAAGTCTTCATTTGCTATGGCTCTTTGAATATTAGCGATAGGGATTCACTTAGCGATAGAGATATTTATCCTAGTGTTTTGCTAAGTTTCCATTTGCTATTGATGGGCTTTTAATTAGCAATAGACTTTAGCTTTAGTGATAGTAATTGTTACCTATCAAATTTTACTTGTTTAATTCAAGGGTAACTTACACTCTATTTACTTATGTTATCTTACGGGGCCAGTCCTCATCAAAACTTAAGATTCTAACAGATACAGCATCAAAGGATATGGTGCGTGCCCTATATGTGAAGATGATACCCATTCGATGCGGCTGGAGCATTGTAGGAAAAATGTTTACATGGGACATCGGAGGTTTTTGCCATTAAAACATCATTGGCGGAGGTGGAAGAAGGCATTTAAAGGGAGCTTAGAAGAAGGTAGGCCACCGAAGATATTGACTGAGAATGACATTTTTGAAAAGGTGAACGCGTTAGAGAATGATTTTGGCAAGCCTTTTGCTAAAAATGTGTTGACAAGTGGCTAGAAGAAGAGGTCCATATTCTTCGAACTCCCTGTATTGGAAGTCCTTATATGTTAGGCACTTTCTGGATGTGATGCACATTGAAAAGAACATCTGTGATAACCTAATTGGCACGTTGCTAAATATGCAAGGAAAAACTAAGGATGGTGTCAATTCAAGGTTAGATCTGCTCAAGTTGGGAATAAGACAAGAGTTGGCACCTGTCGAGAGAGGATACCGTACTTATTTACCTCCAGCAGCATACACCCTTTCGAAGAAAGAGAAAAGATCATTCTGTGAGTTCCTGAATAGGATCAAAGTTCCAGAAGGCTACTCCTCAAATGTAAAGAACCTTGTATCCGTGAAAGAGTTGAAGTTGAAGAACCTGAAATCTCATGATTGTCACGCCCTGATGCAAAATTTATTACCGGTCAGTATGCGCAACATTTTACCCAAGAAACTGCGTAGGATGATCACTAGACTATGTATTTTCTTCAGGCTCATTTGTAGTAAAGTGGTTGATATAGTATGGTTGTAGGATTTGCAGAGGCAGATCATTCGTATCCTGTGCGAACTTAAAATGTATTTCCCCTATCCTTCTTTGACATCATGGTTCACCTTACTATACACTTGGTCAAAGAGGTTCAACTGTGCAGCCCAGTCTATTTGAGATAGATGTACCCGATTGAGCGGTTCATGAAAGTTTTAAAGGGGTATATCAAAAACAGATATCGACCAGAGGGGTGTATTGCTGAAAGATACATCGTTGAAGAAGCGAGTGATTTGTGTGCCGATTACTTATCAAGTGTTGCACATGTTGGTTTGCCGAAGTCTCGTCACGATGGGCGATTATTGGGGAAAGGAATAAGTGGGTTCAACTTAATACGCATTTCGAATGCTGAAAGGGAGCTTGCTCACTTGTATATTCTTCACAACACTCTTGAGGTTGAACCATTCGTTGAAGAACACAAAAAACTCCTACGGGAAATACACGGTGATAGAAATGAGAGTTTGATTACAAGGAAGCACAACAAAAAATTCATTAGATGGTTCAATGCGAGCATTTGTCAACAGTTTGATCTTAATGCTGGATCAGTTTCTGAAAGATTGTTTTAGCTGTCGAAAGGACCGGGTTTGCACGCATTTTCCTACACCGCCTATGCAATCAACGGTTACACATTCTATACAAAAGACCAGGATGAAAAAAGAACAATGCAGAATAGTGGAGTCACACTTGTTGCCGAGGCATTGCATATATCCAGTGCGAGAGATACAAATCCTATATATGCAAAGATGGCATACTTTGGTGTGATTGATTGCATTTAGGAGTTAGATTACACCATGTTCAGAGTTCCTGTATTCCGATGTCAGTGGGTTAACAACCATAGTGGATGGCGGTTAGATGAATTTGGGTTTATATCGGTCGACCTTTCTAAAGTTGCATATAAGGATGATCCTTACATTCAACCGTCCCAAGCATCACAAGTGTTTTACATTGCCGATCCTTCTAAGAAGAATTGGTCAGTTGTCATGCAGTCGAACAAAAATCATGACAAACAAGTTGATGATGAAAGTAGTGATGATGATATGAATATGATAGAAGAGGATCCTTCATTTGAGACGCTACTGGCAGAAGAGATTGATGCAGACGGATATGATGATGAAGATGAGCCTGTTTATGTCAGGAGTGATCATGAAGAAGGCATTTGGCTCAACACAACCCTATATCCAACAAAAAATAGGAAGCAAACAATTTTAGATAATATAACAGAGAGGAAAAAGAGACGAAAGCCCTCATATTGATTTAAGTTTGTATGTATTTCTGTTTTACATTATGAACTACTTCATTTAATTATTTTACACTATAATCATGTCTTGTTTAATTTTATTAATTTGCAGGAAAATGGATCCCCCACTGAACGAAGAGGAAGAAGAACAACTGAATGTGCAGCCAGATATCGATGCGGGTAGAGAGGTTGCCGAGGCGGATGCTACCCGTGGCATCACCCTTATGCGTAAACTCCTCAAGCGCAGATCTCTGGGAAAAAAGACTAGACTTAAATGGAACGAAAATGACCAACCAATCGGGGAGACTGCGAAAGACCTCTCTGGTTTTATTGGGTGCACTGTTCGGCAGAAAGTGCCTATTACTATTACAAATTGGAGAACCGTGAGGAGCAGCAAGGACGTGGTTTGGTCAGAGATTCAGGTTAGGTGCCTTTTTACAATTTAGTTTTATTATGATAACATTGTAACTAACAAATCTAATATGATTTCTATTGTTACAGACCATGTTTTATATTGATGATTCTCATAAGGAGTATGTCCTGATGAAAGCTTCCAGAATGCATCGGGCTTTCCACACAAATTTGACCAAGTACTACCTAAGAGATGCAGACGGGGAGATCATTCCAACATCCCCAGAGGCATTCGCAGGGTCAATTACCCAGGAACATTGGGATGAATTTGTGCAATCACGTTTGACAACGGATTTTGAGGAAGTAAGTCAAAGAAATAGACAGGCGGCTAAAAGCTGCGAGTATCCGTATATAGGCGGACGAAAGACATTTCCTAAATTGGAGCAAGATATGGTATGTTAGTAACACTTCTAAATACAAAATTATGAATAAATGTTTATGTGATTAATTATGTGTTCACCTGGCTTGCTTGACAGATTAAGGAACAGGGCCTAGAAGGGAAGCCACCAAGGTATGACCTCTGGGTCCGGGGACACTCTCAAAAGGACGGTACCATCATTCACGAGGAGGTCAGAAGAGTCCGTGAACGATGTGTAAGTCATTCTCTTGGACTTTGTAATATCTTTTTAACTGGTGACTTTGCTAAGTTAATATCTAACAACCATTTCTTCTTGTTATAGGATATGTTGTCACAAGAATACCCTGACGAGGTCAACAAATTTGGCCCCGGTGATTTCCTGAGCAGAACGCTCGATCGCCCTGAGTATTTGGGACGTGTTCGGGGCACAGGTCTAGGGGTCACGCTCTCATCTTACTTTGGCCGCCAACATAGGGCATCAAAAGGCGAAGTAAGAGCGTTTCAAGAAGAAGTTCAAACTCTGAGGGAGGAGATGCAACGACGGGACGAGGAGATGCAACGACAGAACGAGGAACTGCATGGAAGTACGAGCAGATGTTCGAATTTTACCGGCGATATAATGTTGCATCACAAACGTCGAACTTCGTGCAACAAGGTAACGTTCCTCCCGTCGAAAGTCCAAGCATAAGGGAGAGCTGTACGATGCTGCAGGCCCAAATTCCTCAGGTAGTTCATACATGCCCAAATTCCTCAGGTAGTTCATACATTCTCTGCTTACAAACTTGCAGCGACATTGTTATATTATCGATTGTGAGCTAATGTTGTCAACTTTTTCGTAGGACGAGTCAAACTGCAGGCTGTATATCGATCACTCTTTCAGTGAAGTAGTTGCCAGAGGGAAGGTCTACAACACTTCCAACACGACCCTGCACAACTCGCCGTTACCTAAAAATACACTGAGAGTAATGATTGAATTCTCCTACAACAACAGGGCAACAATATCGTTCCCTACTGATGAGATGACTAGGGTCGGAGATGCTATCGGTGCTTTCGTTGCTTGGCCCATTGGTTTGATTGAGCCAACACCATAGGTGGTTATTTACTAATAACATTTACACTAGCATTCATTGTGTTGGAAGAATGCTCTTTTATTTACATGTTTTTTCAGGGTACACATTCTACCAAAAAGAAAGCACAAAAGCCTAATGTCCAAGGTACTGGTGGTTCAGCCGCTCAAGTGATGAAGAAAAAGAGTTCACATACTGATCCATCGTCACAGGTGATTATTTACTAATCAATTAAACTAGCATTCTTTTTCTTGGAATAAAATTTCAGACTTTCTATTTACATGGTTTGTAGGCAACAAAAGCCAAGGGTAAGAAGAAAGTACAAGCGCCTCCTGTTATTGAACGTACAAGCGTCGAGATGCCAAATCGTGCTCGATTGTGAGCATTTGCAGCCATCCTATCTCCCGAATTTATTGCTGAGATTCCATTCGACAAGCATATATTTGGGGTGTCAAATATGAGTGAGCTTGTTTCTAGGGATCAGATCATGGAGGTGCTTGATCAAGGATGGCTCAGTGCTACGGTTATCAATTTATGGATCAGGTATATATGCGTTTCCATTGGGGTTTCATTTAATGTCATAAGTTTTACACTAATTGGGAGTTTGTATGGTTTCTTTGAAGGCACCTGCACGAACATGTCATGATCGCCGTGGATTATGTCTTGTTTGAATTCATAAGCCCCTATGAGATAGCACATATTACGGGCGTGAGCTATGACGAGCAGTCCGCGAAGCTTAGAAGGCGCTTTTCTTTAAAGGCAATAGGCATGACTTTATTCTTAGCTCCAATTAATATAGGGTAAGTAGATATGCATTATAGGTTTCATCGTATTCTTAGCTCCAAGCATCATTTATATATACTGACATAACGTTCTCAAAAATTTTAGGCAGCATTGGCTTTTTCTTGTCATTTATCCGCAAGCACAACCGGATCCCTTGATTTACTATTTGGATCCTGAGTATGGTGCTGAACCAGAAAATCGCCCAGCTTTGATGCGCCTCGTCAATAGGTACGTGAATGTCAGCTTTCTTTGAATCCGTTGCATCATTTATCATTTTATGACCCTAGCCAAAAAATTAATTTACTTTGTTTCGTTTTCAGCGCATTGACCAGTTTTCGGTCCTCCGTTATGATATTTGGTATTTTTTGTTACAGTGCCCCTTCCAACCCAATAACAACGACTGTGGATACTATGTGATGCAATTTATGAGGGATGTCGTTACACATGATCGATGTAGCATTCCATTGACAGTAAGTTTTATATTTTGCCAACTTTAATTGTATTTGAACTTGTTATTAGATTTCAAGTAGATTTGATTGCCATTCAAATTTATCTCTCTGTGCAGTATTACCCAGACACACATTGCCCCTCATTGTCGAGGGAACAAATGAATGCGCTAATTGAGGAATTGTGCACGTATGTACTACCTCTTTTTCAACCGAATGTGCAGATGTAGATATATAGTAGTATAGCTAGTAGCGTTCTGTTTCCCAATTAAAATGGTTGGTTCATTTGTACATTGCTCTCTGGATGAGTTATTGGTATATTTTCGTTGTTTGGAACTGTACAGAATTGCTGGCATTTTAGCACTGATGCAGGTGGGGTATATAAAATAAAATCAAATATTTAAAAAAAATTCAATACCAGCGCTTATAAATAAGCGCTGCTATAGGTAAATTTTAGGTGTCCTATAGCAGCGCTTAAGCGCTGCAATAGGTAAAGTTTATGTGTCCTATAGCAGCGCTTAAGCGATGCTATAGGGCACCTATTGCAGCGCTTAACAAGCGCTGCGTTAGGCCAAATAACTTATAGCATCACTGGCTATTTTCTGTAGTAGTCGACCCTTTAATTAACTCTTGTAAATCCTAAGAATAAAAACTATAGAAAAATATCATTTAATTCATCTTATCCATTTTTTGACCACCACAATTATCATTTTTTGGCTATCAATAGCATAATATTATCCACTCAATACTGTTGACTATTATTGTAAAATTATATATATATATATATATATATGTATCTCTTAAACTACAAAATCACACATAGGTGTATATGTTGTAATATATGGTTCAATTAGAAGGACCTAAATCAAACTACATGTAATATCTGTATATAAAAATTTTTGAGGTCCCTAACAATAATGGGGCACTTTTCTCTCTCTTTTCATAATAAATCAATTCAAAGACATTAAATACAAAAACGAGATGTAAAGCATAAGGAGGAACAACCCTACTTTCCGTAAATGGAGATAAAAATGCAGAAAACTATTGGATAAAGTGCTAATATATATAGATATATGCAAAGTTATACCTTCAATCCGTTAACCCTGATATCGTTACTCTAAAATGATACATTTTTTGTAACAACCATTGTTATTTTATAATTTAAACTTAATATGTTAATAGTTGAAAATATTTTGTTATATTTAATATCCTAACGTCAATAGCTTTTTTGTTAATGACATTCGGGTAAAAGAAATAAAAGACACTTCAAAGCTGAGGGCTCATTTGGTTTACAAAAAATATAATGATGGAATGGAATTGAAAGGAAATAAATGGAAATAAAAGTTGTGTTTGATGTGCATGGGCATAGAAAGGAATTGAATGTTAAATTTTATATTTGATTAGTTGAAGTTGATGTTAAATAAATTAAGAAATATGTTGAAATGATCATATTGCCCTTAATGATTATTTGTTGATAAAATTTATATTTAAACTTAAAAATTCAAAATTTAATACAATATAATCATTTTAAAATCTAATAAATATATCTAAATTTTCAATACAAATTAAAAACTATAATATATTCCCAAAAAAATGGTAGTACATATTAAATAAATGAAAAAAATTAAAAATAGTAAATAAATGTAGAATGTATAATAATATGATGAAGATTGTGTTTTTTTTTAAGAGATATAGATTATATGAAAAGTTAGAGAAATATTTATCTAGATTATTTTTGATAATTTATGTTTTATAAAAAAATAGGAGTAGCGCTATTTGTGTGATTTGAAAAGAGATAAAGACATCAATTAGGAATTTACAGCCACAAATTCGAACGCAGAAGATATCAAATTTGAATTTGTCACTCTCTTCTCCATGGTCGTTCTTCTCTCCATGACCACACTGCAGCGAAGCGTCCTCCTCTGGCTGCAAAGGGTCTTCCATCAACTTCAGCTATCATCTCTCTCTTTTCGCATTCAACGGCGGCGCCACTTCAACTATCATCTCTCTTCTTTTGGCCGACAAGCAACTTCCTTCTCCGCACTTTATCATTCATCGCCTTTCAGATCTTCACAACTTCACTCTTCTAAACTGGGTTGATGCTAAATTGGGTGCAAATGTGTCTAAAGCACTTTCTGTCTCACAAATGGAAAATAGGTTGCGCCAAATTTGGGGAGCTTCCCGTCTTTAAAGGAAAATTTGGAGAGGCGGGAAATTGGGTTGACGGGAGAATTGCCAACTAAACATGTTTTAGAGGATGAAATTTGCTTATTTTCCGATTTTGTGCTGAGTTTCCGTAAATCAAACAGGCACTATGTGATCAAAATGAAACATTGTATGAAATTAAAAGACTAGATGTATATTTTAAGCTATCATCATAGAGAGAGCCACTTTCTTTTGAGCCTTTGATGCCACCACTAGAATCAATTTGTCATAACCTTCTCGTGATAAATCCAGAAGAGTGACTCCACATCAATATCTTCCTTAAATCTCTCCAAAGTGGCAACTTTCTTCCCAGTGAAAAACTGCGCCTAAGAGTTAAAATTCACAAGTAACGTCCAAAAGAAGTGGTTGAATTGAAGAACCGTAATTCAAACGCTTGATCGGAAGATAGCACGAGGTATGGGTTACTCCTTGAATTTAAGGCATTACTAGAGATTAATGAAACTGAAGAAAATAGAGAAAGTGTAATATCAAAATTCCAGAAGAGATTAAATATGAATTTAGCCAAGAAAACAACCCATGTTTTTTAATTTAATTAGAAGGTTGATAAACATCCTAAAACCGGATAACGGAGAATGGGGATTGTTTAAATGCATGATATTGTTTTAAATGACTTATTTGGTTAGTCTGAATCTTGGTTCCTTCTGGTCTTTGGCCTAAGATTTCAACCCAGATAATGGTCAAAGTACACCGACTTCAAATAAAAGACGAGTTTAATTTGTTGACATTATACGTACAAATTGTATTAATAATGCCATGTAATATCTGTGTGTGTGTGTATATATATAAGTTCATTTGAGTGTATGAATTTTGAACTCTCATACTTCAACGGCCCACTTAAAATACGTGCACGCTGTTAGGGGATTGAGATAGCTGAGAAATCAAAACAAGATTTCTTTGTTAATCGATGAAGTCAATCAAGTGCTAACAATGACTTTTCAACACAAGGGGAAATAACTATAATATTTAAATAATGACATATACTATCTCGGAAAATACTTCGTAACCTTTTTATAGGGAAAATTACAAAAAAAAAAAAAAATGCCTCTCAAATTTGAAAATGACATTTCAATCTCTCGAATTTCGGAAATCCCAAATCAGATAATAAGGAGGAATATGAGATTGCTAAATGTTAATAAAAAACACTTTTTCCTTTAGTGACCAAAGTTTTGTAAAAAAATTGTTATCGTCTGATCAAAAATTGTAAATAATCAAGAATTTATACCAATTGTGAATAATACTCATAATGTTGTTATAAAAGGCGCAAAAACTCTGGATCACTTGCAACTTTTTACTAAATAATAACAACTTATAGTAAAACGATGACAATATTCTGGCCAGAACTAGGGACCTCTGTTTACTCAAGGGATTTCATACGACTTTAATTTAATTATGGGATTTCATGGGACCTTATCTTAATTAAGTTCTTTTCATAGCACCTGTAAATACTCTTCTTTTGATAAAACCATGTCAAACTGTAATTCTTGAATGTTTTTACTTTCGAATGCTGATCCAATATTGAGTTTATGGTATTGATGATTCCGACATTTTGATAAGTGGGTTTGTTGCAATATCTGAATTGGGGGTTGTTGAAAGGTGTATTTTGAGTTCAAGTGTTTGTCACAGTTGAGAGAGACGTAAAGAAGCTATAGCTGTTAAAGTAGAGAAAACTTGGTCTGGGTAGATTCATTCCTAGGACATTTCAGAGCAGCCTCCATTGACATGGGATCACATTCCTTACTCATCCAACAATGGATTGCTCATGTTCATCTACACCATTAAGATTTATTTTGACGGTCCAAATTCAATTTAACTTATTTTAATATTTTTGATAAATATCTTTTTAATGGATACAAAATCAGAAACAAATTTGATATTATAACTTACATGTTGCAAAAAAACTAAAATTATCATTAGAAAAGCTGCCAACTAAAATTTTAAATCTATACTGTCTATATCAAATTTTATTGGTGGGTGGGAGAAGACCCGAAAAGACTGTCTAGAGGTGGTGAGTTAAAGAATGAGTAGCTTATATATTAAATTAGGACGATGAGTTATAGGTTCTTCAAGCATGGGTATAGGAATTGAGTTAATAACTCAATAAAACTGTAAGGATCAATTCACTAATTTTTCCTATTTTATAGTTAGTTGATATACATATATAACAAACATTGTTTGTCCCCATTAATCCCCTCAATTGTGATTGAAGAATCCAAATCCAACTATATATCTAAAAGGGCAAAAAGATTGAGAATGAGTCATAAAAAACTAAAAAATGGACATTTTAAAAGTGATATTAATAATTATAAATGTTCGGATAAATATTATGAGAATATTTTTTAAACATGAATTACTAGAAAAGATAAATTAATGTAATAATTAGAAAGAAAGAATAGTTTTTGAAGCTAATGAAAGAAGGGTGAAAGAAGGGTATTTGAAGTATATTGCCCTCTTACACTCTACTTTCCTCAGAAGCTGATTCTTCAAGCTTTATGGAAAAGTAGAACCATTCAAAGTGTTTTGGACCCAGTTCCATCCTAGACATGTTGGAACTGAAATTTCTAGCACCACCAACAGGATCTTATATTGGGATCAACAGGATCATGGACAAAATGAAACTGGGACGTTACGTTGATACGATCATATCTCCAGAATTCTAGGTCCCATCACCATAAATGTAATTAATTTGTTCAAAATTTTTCTTAATCTAAATATTTATTTATCATACTAACTTTTTCAATTAATTTCCCCAGTCTAATTATCCATTTTTCTTTTTACCTTTTTTATTATTTTTTATTGTATGATTGTTGTCTTGATCAATTATTAATATTTTGAGGATTTTAAAAGTAGTTAGAAAGGATTTGTTAGACCAAATGATTGTTAAATGATTTATTTTTTGTTTACACGTAACTATATATGTGATATTAGAAAATTATGTTATATTATATTTTTAGTAACCGATGCATAAATTCACATGTACACTTCATTTTAATGTTTCATGATTAATGGGCTTGTGTCCAAGAAAACAAAGACTTTTCTATCAAGGTCACGATGACACTTAGTACCGGGACCAAGACGCAAATGACATTCTGACCCTCTTCTAATGTTCTAGTACTAAGACTTGGGATAGATGTGTCTCAATCTCGTTCTAGCATTTGAACACCTTATGGAAAAACATGGTTTTAGTCCGAGACTTTGGGTTTTTTCAAAATAATCAATTTTTAGAGGCTTACAAAATAGGGGTGCCAAACCGCGAAAACTAGTGAGTTCAATAGAAAACATTATATTGTCATCTTCAATTTCCTACACATTTGATAATTTTTTTTTTTTTAAAAAAAAGGTTTAAATATCCTCATAATACCAAAATCAACTTTTCCAATTATTCTTAAAAAAAGAATAAAAACAAATGAGAACCAAAACAGCTAGTAGATAGCCTAAGTAATTAAATAATTAATTAGATTGTTCAATCAAATTGTAAAAAGGCATCATTATTCATAAACACAATGTACCCATACCAAATTCATGATCAATATGGATCTCACGTTACTTTAGGAAAAGTAAGGAGAAACATCCATACAGAATAATGGATACTACTTTAATTTTATGAGACCCACAAGTGGGGAAAAAAACGGCTCACTCATTTTGAGTCTCACTCTTTCCTCACTTCACTTGAAAACACATTAGGCTATCCATGTATGATTATCTACCACTAATTGTAGAATGAGTGAGGACATTAGCTGAAGCCTCCCTAGGTGTTGAAGTCTCTGAATTCAAATCATTACAATTTAACAGAAATGCAGGCTTTTGAGGCGAGGGAAGGCTTACTTCATTGCCGAGCATGGATATAACTTCTGATATGGATGGCCTATGGACAGCAATCTCTTGCACACACAATAGCCCTATTTTGATATATCTTTGGACCACATTGATAGGATAAGATTCACCAAGCGTTGAATCTACTATTTCCAAGGCATTCCCATCTCTCCACAAGTCCCACACCTACAAATTAATAACACATTATACAATTATCAGAAGGAAAATGTCATTGGGCTATTTGTTAATCGAGTTTTCCAGTTAAAATATGAGATGATATGGAAAAAACACAGTTTATTTATTTCATCATTATAGATTTTTGGTCTTACTTGTCCAATCAAATTCAAGCATAATTCTTCCTTTTCACGGTCTGTATTTCTCCTCCCACTAATCATCTCAAGTAAAAGAATACCAAAGCTGAAGACATCAGACTTTGTTGAATATTGTCCTTCCATTGCGTATTCAGGGGACATATAACCACTACAACAACTCAAAATTGTTATTATGAATTATAATGTAATGCAAATGAATCTTTCATTTTATTTCAAGAGATGTATAAGAGTTTGGTCCTTACTATGTCCCAACAATTCTCCTTGTTCTTGCTTGGATTTGGTCCTCCCCAAATATTCTAGCCATACCAAAATCTGAAATTTTGGGGTTCATTGAAGCATCTAAGAGCACATTGCTAGCTTTAAGGTCTCGGTGGATTATTTTCAACCTTGAATCATGATGAAGATAAAGAAGACCTCGAGCAATTCCAAAAATAATATGAACACGCTTATCCCAATCTAAAGAAGATCTTCTATTTACATCTGAAATGAACCATAAAAGCTTTTTAGTACAGAAAAAATGGTGGGAAAATAATATAGTCCTATCAAGCACAAGCACAATTTAAATAAGCAAAGACACGATAGAATTGAATAGTAAAACAGTGTTCGATCAAATGTAATCTAATGTATTTAGGTATGTAAATTGATTGTTATATTTGGCATAATCAATTGACCAATATATCATGGAGTGTGTGTGTGTGTGTGTGAGTAATAAAATCTACTTCAAGTCACCCTATTTTCAAGTCTTAAATAGTGTGACTCATTTTTCAAACTTTCATCTACACGTGTCTAGTAAGGGGAAAAGAGGGAGAAGGACACACCAAAGAGATAGAAGTCCAAGCTTTTGTTGGGAAGGTACTCATAGATCAACATCCTTTCTTCTTTATGAATGCAATATCCAAGCAACCTTACAAGATTCCTGTGCTGCAATTTAGCAATCAGTTTAATTTCATTCTTGAACTCTACAGTTCCTTGTCCTGAACCTTTAGACAATCTTTTCACTGCTATCTCTTGTCCATTAACCAATAAGCCCTGAAATATAAAGTGCTACAATATCATACTTATTTGTGCATGACCATCAAACATTGGTATTACATGATCTATTACTCTCATAAGAATTAAAACATAATAAAATCAAAGGAAGAGGCATAAGAACGAGATCTGTAACATTTTACATACCTTGTAGACAGGGCCAAATCCACCATGCCCTAACTCATTCTCACTTGAAAAACCATTTGTAGCAGCCTGAATGATTTTAATGTTGAAAAATGGTAAGCTTGCTTGGGTTCTATTTTCACCGTGCTCTTCTTCTGAGGGAGATTCTATGTTCATTTGTTGCTTAGACATTTTGTCTAGAATGAGCAAAATCAAGAGGATATGTGGACAATGGACAGATTTGAGAGAAAGAAATATATTTCTCATAAGAATAATGAAGTTACATATGTCTATTTATACAAGAAAGAGCAAGACAATCTAATAAAAGGTAACTAAGCCTAATAACTACTAGTTAAGCCTATACAATCAAAAAGGAATATTTACAAGTAATACTCAATATTCCCACACTCCCCCTAAAGTTGGATCATAGATATTGATCATGTCCAACTTGCTTATACAACTCTCAAAGGCAGGCTTAAACAACGCTTTTATTAGCACATCCGTAGCTTGAAGGTTCATCAGTAGATAGCTCAAACATGTGATTCCTTCAACTTTTTCTCTAATGAAATGTATATCTATCTCCATGTGCTTCGATCTTTCATGTTAAATAGGATTCAAGGCTATGCCTATAGCAGCCTTGTTCCAATAAAGCTTTAATGGCTATTCCACCTTGACTTGTATCTCACTAAGAACTCGTTTCAGCCATAGCTCCTTCATTATCCCTTAAGCCAACGCCCTTAATTCAGTTTCAGCACAGCTCTTAGACACAACCCTTTGTTTTTTACTCTTCCAAGTGACTGAATTCCTCTATACAACGGAGCAATAACTAGGTGTTGATCTCCGGTCAGAGTGTGTTCCTCCCCAATCTGCATCTGTGTACACTTCAATTGTTCTTTGTTCCCATTTCCGGAAAAACAGCCCTCTCCTAGGAGTGCCTTTCAGATACCTCAATTCTGTAAGCTACATCCATATGTTTTCCCTTCGGCTCACTCATTAACTGACTAGCCTCACTTACTGCAAAAGCTATATCAGGTCTTATATGGGAGAGGTAAATTCGTTTCCCAACAGTCTCTGATATATTTCTTTGTCAACCGCCTCTTCTTTCTCATTAATTAATTTATCTTATTCTTCTTCATCTACAATCTTAGTATCTAATTCTCCCTCCTTCTGAGGCTTCTTTTCCTCTTCTTAAGAGGTACAATAGGAGTCAATTTAGGACTACAACCCACCATGCCTTTGAGATCAAGTATATATTTCCTTTGAGATACATTACCTCTCTTCGACCTTGCAACTTCCATTTCAAGGAAGTATTTCGAGTCCCCTATATCCCTGACTTCAAATTCTTTCTCAAGTGCGGTCTTTATCCTTAATATTTAAGCAATATTGTCTCCTGTAAGAATTATATCATCGACATATACAATGAGGATACATCTTCCTCCCTCTGCTTTGACAAACATTGTATGATCTGATAGCCCTTGTTTGTAGCCTTCAGACTTAAGAACTTTTGAGAACCTATCAAACAATACCCTTAGAGACAGTTTCAGGCCATAAAGAGATTTTTTCAGCTTGCATTCTCTATCACCCCTTTCAAAACTAAGTGGTAGAGTCATGTAGACCTCTTCCTTAAGTTCTCTATTCAGAAAAACGTTCTTGATATCCAGCTGATGAAGTGGCCACTCTAGGTTGGCTGCCATAGATAATAGAATTCGGATAGTGTTCAATTTCGCCACTGGTACAAATGTCTCCTAATAGTCTAGACCATATGCCTGAGTGAACCCTGTTGCTACAAGTCGTGCTTTTAGCTTGTCAAGAGTACCATCAACCATACATTTAGGGGTGAATACCCATTTGCAACTAACAAGTTTCTTGCCTCTTGGTTTTTCAACAACATCCCATGTTCCTTTCTTTTCCAAAGCTCTCATCTCCTCCATAAGTGTAGATCTCCATTCTGGTATCTCTAGTGTCTCCTGGAAGAAAGAGCCTTATAAGACACGTACTTCTGGATTGGATGTAGAGTGCGTGATCAAGGTTGTTTCCTGCGAGTAATAGGAAAATCAAGGTCATTCTATTCATCCACCTGTTCAGGAATTTTCTTGGATACCTTAGGATCAATCTCTTAAGGAGCAACCACTAGTACTGCCTCCTTTTGGTTCTGTAGGAGCTATCACTGGTTCCGATAGCTTGAGTGCTTTAGGTGCATAGTTCCCTCCTTCCTTAGCCTTATGCCTTCGTAAATACGCCAACATATCTTTGTTTGTATGCCTTTCTACATCCCCCTTGCATGTGAAATTTCTTTTGTGATTGGCATAAGAGATGGTTGGTTTAAGGGTAAGGATGATGCTATTTGTGATGGATCTAGCTGTGGTGGTAGGGATGGTTTTGGCTATGGTGTAGGGATGGTTCTTATGGTATTGGCATGGTCCATTGTTCAAGGATGACATATTCTTGAGATGGTTCTGGCTCCAAAGTCTGGGATTCACTCATTCTCTCGCCTTGAATTGAAGACTTGGGGTAGAAGGGAATATCTTCATGAAAGATAACATCAAAGCTGATAAAAATGTGTTTAGAGATAGGATCAAAACATTTGTACCCCTTTTGAGTAAGAGAGTACCCAAGAAATATACATTTCACTACACGAGGATTAAGCTTATTATTTGGAAATGTATGAACAAAGACAGAACAACCAAACACACGAAAGAGAAGATTGGATTCAAGGTGAGTAGTAGGAAAGACACTTTGTAACATTTTAAAAGGAGTTTCAAAGGATATCACCCTATTTGGCATTCAGTTGATTAGGTGGGCTGCAGTAAAAATGGCATTTCCCCAATAGAACTTTAGTACATTACAACTGGGCATAAGAGCCCTAATGACTTCCAAAATGTGCCTATTTTTTCTTTCGGCAATCCCATTTTGTTGAGGGGTATGGACACGCTAGCTTCTATGGATAATACCATATGTTTGAGGGAATTCACTCAATGTGTGGTTAAAATACTCAGTACCATTGTCGGAGTGTAAGACTTTGATGCTTGTATTGAATTGATTTTTAATCATGGTGAACTTTATGAAAGTAGTTGGTGCGTCACACTTGTCTTTCAAGAGGTAAACCCAACAAACACGGGTATGGTCATCTATCAATGTAATGAACCCTTTTGATTTGGTATGGTTTCGGTTGTGGAAAGGTCCCCATAAATCACTGTGGATGGTAGTGAAAGGTTTGGTGGGTGTATAAGGAGCTCTAGGATATGATGATCGGTAGTGTTTGGCTAATTCACATACTTCACATTTTATATCAAGGTTAGACGTTGGACAAAGAGACGGAAACATACGGGATAGAAAGGGCCAACCCTGTTCGAGTTCCCACCTGGTGGGGGTGTTGGGGAAAGGAATATACTAGACAGCCTTACCCCTGCTTTTATGCAAGGAGACTGATTCGAACCCGTGACCTCATACCCCACAGTAAGCGAGCTTACCGCTGAGCCAAGCCGGCCCTTCGGAAACATACGAGATAAATAATGAAAATTACGATGACCCATTCTATTGTGCCATAACATAGTATCTTCATTTTGAAAGATAAATATAGAATTGCAAATAGTTGTAATAGGTCGGTGACTTACTCCGAGAAGTAGAGTCCCTCAAATTCTTTAGCACGACCAATCACCATCCCCGATAATAGATCCTAAAACACACAATGATTAGACAGAAAATTAGCACTACAGTTAGAATGTTTCATCAACTGACTAACTGATTGTAAAGTGCATGCTAATTTGGGCACATGGAGGACATATTCTAGAGTAATATATTCCGAAATCCGGATACTTCCTTTCCCAACAATAGGAGCAAGAGAGCCATTAGCAATTTTCACTTTCAAATTTCCAACCCATAGGACATAGGTGGAGAACATTTGATAACAATCAGTCATAGAATCTAATGCTCCAGAGTCAACTATCCATAATGCTTTGTCTCTTGAGGTTTTGGAAGCTGAAAGGAAGTTCCCTTTCTGAGCCAAAAATGCCAGCACTGGTTGTCCTATGAATACCTTGACTTGAGAATTTGAGTTTCCCATAAGTAGCCATTGGTACAAGGCAATTACATTATAGCAAAACAGATTTAAAAATCTGAAACATACAAGATAATACTTTGATTGTATCATCCACGTATATAGCCTCCGAAAATACATGAAGCATTTAAATAAATATGCAATCTGGATAATCAACAAGTTGTTCAACTTGTTTTCAAATTGAAAGAACCTCAGTGCAGACTTGTAGGCTATGATAGGTGTCTCTGCCCCTCCGATTACATCAAACAGAAGAGGAAAAACAGAGCCAACCACCTTGAACAATGCGCATATCCTACTGTCTGATCGGCCTTTGACCAGATTCAGACAGGAAATGTTCCGCCATTGCCGTTGGATGAAACCGCCGTTGGAGAGCGCATGTTCACACATCCCCGGTGAGGTTTTGCTGTTGGAGATGTCACCGACGCGTGGGGCCCACACGCGCCGCTGTTCGCCTTGATTTTCTTATGTCCAGCCGATCAGGACCTCCTCTTTCTGGTGGGGCCGACGGTGAGAGCCAATGAAGTTAAATAAGAACCATCATTTACCAACAGTTTGTTCACATTTCAGTGATTTGATCACAGCCTAAATGAAGTTAAATTTTTCAAAGGTTTAAATATATAATATTATACAAGTATTGTAATAAATAAATTGTAAAACATGGTTTAGCATAAATATGGGTGCTTCATTGACATATAGGTCAGCAACAGTATTATGTTTATGATACTACACATGTTAAATAAGCAAGATAAAATCCGTTACATGTCTTGAATCTTTCTTTCATCTCAAAAGACTCATATTAAGGTGAGGGGCCCACCAAACTCCCACAGTAATCAGTTAAATCTGAGTAGCTTAAACGAACTCCAGCATTTAAAAGATAGCTTTAAAGATGAAAATAGAATGACAACAGGGCAGAGTGAGGGCTTTTATTACAGACCAGCCACCTCCCCAAAATATAAACATACAAACTCCCTTAGAAGAAGAGCATGAAACTCACTACTCTCACATTTTCTAAAAACATATATATATATATATATCCATGTCTATTCCTCTCTCATGTTGTTACCTCACCTAAAACTAGTTGAGAGCACTTCTTTCATGTTTTCCTAGTTAAATTCATTACTTGTCTTGGATACAAAAAAATTCATAAATTAACCAACAGAAATAAAGAAGGTAAAAGTAAGCACCTCTATTTTTCTTCATCCAAAAGCAAGTAACGCACAAGGCAATCAGAAGAATAATCCCAACAAAAGTAGCTGAAAGAATTCCCACCTTTCCAGACAAAGAAAGTGTTCCTTCTGATTTCCTGTTATAATTTGCTGAGAAAATGGAAACAAGAAAGTCTATAAGAAAAAGAAAAATGTAAAACAGGGGGAAAATACAAGAATTAAGAAAAGTAAAATATCTACCCAGTTCAATGGCATCAACACGAACAAACAAATCATGACCTTCCTCACTTAATACTATTGTGTCCATCAGAGTCCCATGCCAAGATAAGCACCCACTTCCTCCATTTCTCACATCTGCAGCAGCATAGGCAGTACAAGAGCAGTTTCTCAAACACTCTTGTCCACATTCCTCCATGCTCAAACCCTTTCTAACATTTGCTATAGAGGTATCAGGAATCTTGACACTTTCTACCTTAGCAAAGCCTTCTCCATTTCTGCACAAGGGTGGTCCTCTCTTCCTCACACAACCTGCTGAGTGATCATTCTTCTCATACCAATCGTTTGGGTTTCTAGGTTCAAACCCAGGTAGGCAAGAACACTTGTTGTATCCATAGTGGTAAGAGTCACAGTTACTATTGGGTCCACATGTTCCATATATGTCACAGTCCAATTCTGGATAAGATCCATATCGCTCCCAGTCTTTCTTATCGTAATCCCATTTATGCGTTTGCACGTATCCTGATGGAATAGCTACAATCTTGAATATAGAGGTGTTGTCCAAGGCATGATACATGACCCAAACCTCATTATCATCTTCCATAACAGTGACGCTGAAAGCATACACCATTAATTGTTTCAAAGCTGGCAGACCCACTAATATTTCTCCATTGAAGGATCCAACCCGCCACACTGGAACATTTTGTTTATACAGAAACAACTGAGCTTTGCCGGAAGTATTGAACATAGTTGAGAAGCTTCCCATTGCAGGATCATCTTCTGACTTCCATGACTGCAAGAACCGATTTTGACCAGTTCTTTTGTTGAACCCCAGTTTGGCATATGGAAGAAAGGTGTCGGTGGGGTGATCAAAGCTTTGCCAAAACACAGCTTTGGAGTCGTTATGAATAAGAATAAGATTGCCTACATCAGAGAGCAAAGCCATAACTTCAGTACTTGGATCAGCATTAGAAACATTCGTGGCCCAGATGGGAAAGTTGGCTTTATCAAGGTGGAGAATAAGATTCCCATCTATGCTGAGGGAGAGAATTCCAGATGTGTCATTGATGGGATTGTCTCTGTTTGCAACCCAAACAACAGTTTGCTTGGGCAAGTTGTAGTACCAGATTCCGACATAGCGAGAACTAGATTTGCTAGGAGAGAAGAAGCCAAGAGCAAACTTTCTTCCTTTAGAAATTAGAAGTTCACCATCGTTAATGGGTTCGCCAATGGTTATGGCATCAGCAGCTTCACAAAACAAGTAGCAGTAAGATACTAATAGATGATAGATAAGAACCATACCATTTAGTATCTTCATGATTACAACTTCCAAAAATGACAAAAATTGGTGCTGCTTCTCACATAGTAATGAATTTTACAAAAGAATGTATTTATATATATAGAGTGTGTGTGTGTTTCTTCTACACTAATATTTGAAAGCTATGAATATCATCACCCATTCATACTCCACACATATTTCTTTTGAGGAGTAAATGTCCAAGTCAACAGAAGACTGGAGTCAATGTCAATGGAAGCCTATTCCATGTTATATCCAGCTAGTTCTCATAATTTCAACACAAGTTGAGAAAATTTAAGCCTCTTTTTGAGTTTTTTCCAACATTCTAGGCGCATTTCTTGAATGTCTCTTTCTCTCATAGTTCGTCCCACTAAATAGTTGTCTCATTCTCATGACTTCTGCAACGGTGAATCTACTATGAAAAACATGAACTTTCAATTAATGACCAAGACATTGAATTATGGAATATACCTCTGAAAAAATTAAAGCTACAAAAATACTATCAATAGCTTTGACAGATGGCGTTTCCATATGCTTGTGAAGAATGTATTGTTAGCTTAATGATTTCCCTAAAGCCTATTTTGCATGGAATCTCTAGAACATTTGGAATAAGCGCAGTGATTTTGTTCTCAACAAACAAGATGTGGATTCTATTAAATTAACCTGGCTCCCTAAATGATGTTATTCGATATGGTACTGGATAATTAATGGTTTGATTGAAAAGAATCACATACCTAATCCACAGAATGAAGACGCCACATGCAGCACTCAAATCAAAATCAACACCGATGGCTCCTTACAGCCCTAAATTAAATTAATCGGTTCAAGCTTTTATTTGTAGGCAGAAGACATCTTGTCGCCTTTAGCGAGTTCATTTCCAGAATTCCAGGTAGTCTCAGACCCATGCCCTTTACATTCTGCGTTTTTGGTCCTCCCTTGTCGTATTTAACGAATGTGTATTGGTCCTATGGGGAGGTTGCTAATAAATGAAGTGTTTAATTAGGGCTCTGTTTTTTAAACAAACAAAAAACAACTTTTAGGTTCTTTTTTTTTTTTTTTTTTTCCTCAAATATGCGAATATTTTTTCCAAAAATAATATGAACACACTAATCCCAATCTAAAGAAGATCTTCTATTCATATTCACATCTGAAATGAACCATAAAATTTTAAAGCTTTTTAATACAGAAAAAATGGTGGGAAAATAATTTAGTCCTATAAAGCACAAAAACAAAGTAAATAAGCAAAGATACAATAGAATTGAATACTAAAACAATGTTTGATCAAATGTAACTATTTTATTTAGGTAATGTAAATTGACTATTATAGTTGGAACAATCAACTGACTAGTATATCAATGTGTATTCTCACGCACACGTATATGTATAATAAAATCTATTTCCAGTCACACTATTTTCAAGTCATAAATAGTGTGACTTATTCTACAAATTTATTTGTGCAAGACCATCAACCATTGGTATTACATGATTTATTACTCTCATAACAATTAAAACATAATGAAAGTAAAGGAAGAGACATAAGAACAAGATTTGTAACATTTTATATACCTTGTAGAGAGAGCCAAATCCACCATGCCCTAACTCATTCTCACTTGAAAAAACATTTGTAGCAGCCAGAATGATTTTAATGTTGAAAAATGGTAAGCTTGCTTGGGTTCTATTTTCACCGTAACTGCAAGAATCAGTTTTGACCTGTTCTTTTGTTGAAACCCAGTTTGGCATATGGAAGAAAGGTGTCAATGGGATGATCAAAGCTTTGCCCAAACACAGCTTTGGTGTCGTTTTGAATAAGAACAAGATTGCCTACATCAGAGAGCAGAGCCATAACTTCGGTACTTGGATCAGTGTTAGAAACATTAGTGGCCCAAATGGGGAAGTTGGTTTTATTGTGGAGGAGTACAAGATTCCCATCTGTGCTGAGGGAGAGAATTCCAGATGAGTCATTGATGGGATTGTCTGTTTGCAACCCAAACAACAGTTTGCTTGGGCAAGCTGTAGTACCAGATTCCGACATAGCGAGAACTAGATTTACCAGGAGAGAAGAAGCTAGAGCAAACTTTCTTCCTTCCGAAGTTAGAAGTTAACCATCGCTAAGTGGTTTGCTAATGGTTATGGCATCAGCATCTTCACAAAACAAGAAGCAGTAAGATACTAATAGAAGACAGATAAGAACTATACCATTTACTATCCTTATGATTACAACTTCCTAAAATGTCAAAAACTGGAGCTGCTTCTTATATGGTAATGAACTTTATAAAAGAATCTATCTATTTATATATATATATATATTTAGAGAGAGAGAGAGAGAGATTTTTCTTCTACACTAATATTTGGAAGTTATGAATATCATCACCCATTCATACTTCAGTCTTCACACATATTTCCTTTGAGGTGTCATTGTCCAAGTCAACAGAAGACTGGAGTCAATGTCAATGGAAGCCTATTCCATAGATTACCTATCTAGTTCTCATGCTGCCATATCCAAGGTGTTCCGAGCAAAACATTTCACTGGGCGATATTTTGATTATTAGTCATGCAGTGATAGATTTGTATGCCTTTCATTTCCAAACAACTAGAGACACTTGCACCTGTTGGGTTAACTGTTCTCAGAACACTTTTTTTCTTTTCAAGGGGAAAAAAGAAAAAAAAAAAATTATTTTAGCAATTTATTTTCAAATAATTGTTTTTGATAAACAAGAAGTTCTCTTTAAAAACCTAAAAAATAAAAACAGTTTTTAGTTGTTTTTTAATTTTTATTGTTTTTCTTTGAAAAATGAAAAAACTATTTTTCTTTGCTTGGAGGGTTGAGTCTATCACTTATATGCTACATAGTACATACACTGTGTCCTGACATCCGGCTCACTGACAATGATGGCAACTGCATGGTCATCGACAATGGCAATGAGGACAACTGCGACGTCCCGAAGAAGGACAACCGCCACGACATCATTGAAACCACTGACTGCCATGGAGACGTCACCACAAGCTGTAGAATTTTTATTTTAGTTGATACTATAAAATTAAGAAGAACTATTTCAAACAAATTTTTATACTTTTTTGTTATGAAATGTAATTTTTCAGAACAAACTATCCAAACGGTTTTTTTTTTTTCTCAAAACATGTTTTTGTAAAAAGCAATTTTATAAAACTGTTTTGGGCTTAAAACTATATGTGTGTGTATGGCTTTCACTCTGGATGCTACCAAAATTTTTAAAACAGGGTAATCATAGATCTCAATTAATATAATCCTGTCAAACTGTATTTCTTGAATTTTTTGACTTTGGAATGCTGATCCAATATTGAGTTTATGGATGGTACTGATGATTCCGACATTTTGATAAGTCGGTTTTATTGCAATATCTGAATTTTTTTTTTTGGAAGGGGGGGGGGGGGTGGGTTAAGGGTGTGTTTTGACTTCCAATTTCAAGCGTGCGTCACAGTTGAGAGAGACTTAGTGAAGCTATAGTTGTTGAAGTAGACCAAACATGGTGTGGGTAAATCCATTCATATAGCATTTCAAAGTAGCCTTTGTTTACATGGGATCATATTCCTTGCTCATCGAGTTAAATTATTATTGGAAAAATTGTCAATTAAAAATATTAAAATTAAACCGTTCATATCGAGTTTTAAATGGTTCAGATTTCATTTTAATTATGATTGATCAGTATATTTGCACAGATACTGCTTGACCAAAACCACCCCTACTGCTCCCTTCGGTTGAATTATTCCTCAGATCCTTCCTTCTCTGTCTAGAGGTGGGGAGTTAAAGCATGACTTCCTCTACTTCAACATTAGGGGTGGGTGGGAGAAGAACCAAAAACAATTTCTAGAGGTAGGGAGTTAAAGCATGAGTTGCTTATATATTAAAGGGTTAAGGTCTAATTTTGCTTTCGAAGTAACCGTAAAAGAACGTTGAGTATATGGAAGAAATAAGAGGAGCATTTTTGCCCTGGAAGTGACCAAATCGTAGCAAATTTATTCCGAACTTTTAAAGATCCGTTTTTGCCCTGGAAGTAGCCATCAATGATAGTTTTTACCTTAAAAGTATCCAAATTATAGCAAATTTGTCCAGACAATTATTCAAAGTTAAGTTTAACAGTTAAATAACACATGCCACTTCACATTGCACCTAATAATCTATCTCACCATATACAGCAAAAATGAATCGTGATTGAAGAGAATTAAATTGTGGAATTATGCATAATTGACTTTTTGTTGTTTAAACAATAAAATATATTAATAAAGGGTTAATGTCAATTTTTATCATTTTTAGTAGTGAGAGAGGAAGATATGATACCGAAGCTATTGTGTATGGAGAAGGGAGAGGGTGAGAGTACTTGGTGCTTTTGTTTTTCTTTTTCTTTTCTTTTTCTTATATATTTTGAAGATGTAATTCAAATGATTTATAGCGATGATAAGGTGTGTAATGGGATGGATTATTAAGTGAAATGTAGAGTGCCACATGTTATGTAACATTTAAAATTAGCTTTGAATAATGGTACAAATTTGTTATGATTTGGCTTCCGAGGCAAAAACGCTCCTTCATGGTTATTTCTGATGGCAGAAATGGACCTTTAAAAAATGAAATGTATATAGTGAGTTGATGACAGAGCCACGTAAGCGTCAGTTGGTCAAATAGGAGAATTTAACAGTCAAACTTAACGTTTTTAATGTTTGTGGTAAATTTGCCACGATTTGATCACTTCTGAGGCAAAAATGCTCTTCTTGTTACTTCCGAATATTCAATGCTCTTTTATGATTACTTTGGTAGGCAATTTGAACCATGCCCCGATTGGGCCTCTTTTGCGGTTATTACTGAAATAAAAATGGACCTTAACCCTATAATAAACTGGAGGACTGAGTTATAAGTTCTTTAAGCATGGGTATAGGGACGGAGTTAATAACTCAATTAAACTGTTAGGAAAAATTCTTCCTATTTATAATTAGCCGTTATACATGTATAACAAACATTGTTTGTCTCCATTAACCCCTCAGTTGAGACCCAATAAAAGAATTAAATCCAAATAATGCTAAACGGGAAAAAGAAATTGAGAATGAGTTATAAAATATGCACATTTTAGAAGTGATATTAATAATTATAAATGTTTGGATAAATATTATGAGAATATTTTTTAATAAATAAATTACTAGAAAATTTAAATTAATGTAATGATTACAAAGAAAGAAGAGTTTTTGAAGTTAAAAGAAGGGTATTTGAAGTATAGTGACCTTTTACACTCTCATTATTTTTAGCAAAAGATGATTCTTCAAGCATTATGGAAAGGAAAAGCATCATTTTTGGAATTTTAAAAGGTGTTTGGGTAATTTCATTAGAAGTCATGGTTTATTTCAGCAACTCATGGCTTACAAAGTAGGGATTCCAAACCACGAAAATTAGCAAGTTCAATAGAAAACATTATATTGTCATTTTAAATTTGGGAAAATGACAGAAAAAGACCCTCGAATTAGCAAAAGGACAATTCAGTACAACGAATTTCGGAAATGACGAGTCAGTACAAATCCGTACAGTGACTGAATTGTCCTTTTTCAAATTTAAAGGAAAAGTCCAAAATGCCCCTGGTTTAATTATTTTTTTTTTACCCACCAGCCACTGCCGGCGGTGGGGCCCGCCACCGCCGGCCGCCTGAGGTCCGGTGGCCGCCGGCGGGGGCCACCCCACCACGTGGCGGCGGGGCCCACCACGTGCCACATGGCAGCCCCACACCACGCCACGTGGCGTGTGTCCCTTTAAAAAAAAGGGACACAAAATGTGAGGGGGTGGGTTCGCTTGGTGGCTTGGTGGTCTTACTACCAGGCCACCAAGCACCCTCATGATATATTACAAAAGTAATATATATACTATATTTCATTCTGTTTCAATATTTTCCCAGAAACGTTCAAGGGATTCCCAACTTCGCCTAAGGGAGATTTTTTTTTTTTATATTTTTTTTAAAAAAGCTTAAACATACTCATGATGTCATAAACAGCTTTTCTAATTATTCTTACAAGAGAATAAAAACAAATGAGAACTAAAACAGCGAGTAGATAGCCCAAGTAATTAAATAATTAATTAAATTGTTCAATCAAATTCTAAAAAGGCATCATCATTTATAAACACAATGTACCCGTACCAAATTCATGATCAATATCGATCTCAAGTGACTTCAGGTAAAGTAAGTAGAAACATCCATACAAAATAATGGATACTACTTTTATGAGACCCACCAGTAAAAAAAAGACGGCTCACTCATTTTGAGTCTCACTCTTTCTTCAGTTCACTTAAAATCACCTTAGGCTATCCATGTTCAATTATGATTATCTACCACTAATTGTAGAATGAGTGAGGACATTAGCTGAAGCTTCCCTAGATGTTGAAGTCTCTGAATTCAAAACATTAGAATTTAACAGAAATGCAGGCCTTTGAGGCAAGGGAAGGCTTACTTCATTGCCGAGCATGGATATAACTTCTGATATGGATGGCCTATGGACAGCAACTTCTTGCACACACAAGAGCCCTATTTTGATAAATCTTTGGACAACATCAATAGGATAAGATTCACCAAGTGTTGAATCCACTATTTCCAGGGACTTTCCTTCTCTCCACAAGTCCCACACCTACAAATTAATAATAAATTATTCAATTATCAGAAAAAAAATGTCATTGAGATTTGTTAATCCAGTTTTCCATAAAGTTTTTCAGTTAAAATTTGAAATGATATAGGGAAAAAAGCAGTTTATTTATTTCATCCTTATAGATTTTTGGTCTTACTTGTCCAATCAAATTCAAGGATGATCCTTCCTTGTCACGGTCTGTATTTCTCCTCCCACTAATCATCTCAAGTAAAAGAATACCAAAGCTGAAGACATCAGACTTTGTTGAATATTGTCCTTCCATTGCGTATTCAGGGGACATATAACCACTGCAACTCAAAATGGTTATTATGCAATATATTGTTATGCAAATCAATCTTTCATTTTATTTCAAGAGATGAGAAGAGTTTGGTCCTCACTATGTCCCAACAATTCTACTTGTTCTTGCTTGGATTTGATCCTCCCCAAATATTCTAGCCATACCAAAATCTGAAATTTTGGGGTTCATTGTAGCATCTAAGAGAACATTGCTAGCTTTAAGGTCTCGGTGGATTATTTTCAACCTTGAATCATGATGAAGATAGAGAAGACCTCGTGCAATTCCAAAAATAATATGAACACACTTATTCCAATCTAAAGAAGATCTTCTATTCCCATCTGAAATGAACCATAAAAGCTTTTAAATACAGAAAAAATGGTGGGAAACTAATCTAGTCCTATCAAGCATAAGCACAAGCACAAATTAAATAAGCAGACATGATAGAATTGAATACTAAACTGACTGTTATATTTGGCACAATCAATTGACCAATGTATCAATACATACATGTGTGTGTGTGTGTGATAAAATCTATTTCAAGTCACCTTATTTTCAAGTCTTAAATAGTGACTTATTTTTCAAACTTTCATCTCTATAACGTGTCTAGTTGGGGAAAAGAGGGAGAAGGACACACCAAAGAGATAGAAGTCCAATCTTTTGTTGGGAAGGTACTCATAGATCAACATCCTTTCTTCTTTACGAATGCAATATCCAAGCAACCTTACAAGATTCCTGTGCTGCAATTTAGCAATCAGTTTAATTTCATTCTTGAACTCTACTGTCCCTTGTCCTGAACCTTTAGACAATCTTTTCACTGCTATCTCTTGTCCATTAACCAATAAACCCTGAAATATAAAGCGCTACAATATCATACTTATTTGTGCAAGACCATCAAACATTAGTATTACATGATTTATTACTCTCATAAGAATGAAAACATATTAAAATTGAAGGAAGGGGCATAAGAACGAGATTCGTAACATTTTACTTACCTTGTAGACAGAGCCAAATCCACCATGCCCTAACTCATTCTCACTTGAAAAACCATTTGTAGCAGCCTGAATGATTTTAATGTTGAAAAATGGTAAGCTTGCTCGGGTTCTATTTACACCATGCTCTTCTTCTGAGGGAGAGTCTATGTTTATTTGTTGCTCAGTCATTTTGTCTGAAATAAGCAAAAACAAGACGATATACGATTAGAAATTTGGAATGTGTTGAGTCAAAAAAAGAACAGATTCGTTTAAAACAATATTTGAAAAATAAGATCCATAACAAAACAAGAGTGTGTTCACATTTCAGTGATTTGATCACAGCCTAAATGAAGTTGCGTTTTTCAAAGTTCTAATACATATAATACTATACAATTATTGTGATAAATAAATTGTAAAACATAGTTTAACATAAATATGGATGCTTCACTAATATATAGGTCAGCAACAGTATTCTGTATATGATAATACACATGTTAAATAAGAAAGGTAGAATCCATTATATGTCTTAAATCTTTCTTTCATCTCAAAAGAATAATTACGTTGAGGGGCCCACCCAACCACACACTGTAATCAGTTAAATCTGAGTAGCATGAATAAACTCCAGCATTTAAAAGACAATTTTGAAGGTGAAATTAAAGTGACAGTAGGGCAGAGTAAGGGTTTTTATTACAGCCCACCCACGTCCCCAAAATATAAACATAGAACCTCCCTCATCAGAAGAGCATGAAACTCACCACTCTCACTCTCTCTACAAATACACACACACACATATCCATGTCTATCCCTCTCTCATGTTGTTACCTCTCCTAAAACTAGTTGAAAGCACTTATTTCATGTTTTCCATGTTGAATTCATAACTTTTCTTGGATACAAAAGAATACATAAACTGACCAACAAAAATAAAGAAGGTAAAAGTAAGCACCTCTCTTTTTCTTCATCCAAAAGCAATAAACACACAAGGCAATCAGAAGAATATCCCAACAACAATAGCTGAAATAATTCCCATCTTTCCAGACACAGAAAGTGTTCCTTCTGATTTCCTGTTATAATTTGCTGAGAAAAGTTGAAACAAGAGAGTTTGAGAAAAATAAAAATGAAAAACAGGGGTAAAATACAGGAATTAAGAAAAGTAAAAAATATACCAAGTTCAATGGCATCAACACGAACGAACAAATCATGACCTTCCTCATTTAATACTATTGTGTCTATCAAAGTCCCATGCCAAGATAAGCACCCACTTCCTCCATTTCTCACATCTGTAGCAGCATAGGCAGTGCAAGAACAGTTTCTCAAACATTCTTGTTCGCATTCCTCCATGCTCAAACCCTTTCTAACATTTGCTATAGAGGTATCAGGAATCTTGACACTTTCTACTTTAACAAAGCCTTCTCCATTTCTGCACAAGGGTGGTCCTTTCTTCCTCACACAACCGGCTGATTGATCATTCTTCTCATACCAATCGGTTGGGTTTCTAGGCTCAAACCCAGGTAGGCAAGAACACTTGTTGTATCCATAGTGGTAAGAGTCACAGTTACTATTGGGTCCACATGTTCCATATATGTCACAGTCCACTTCTGGATAAGATCCATATCGCCCCCGATCTTTTTTATCGTAATCCCATTTATGCGTTTGCACGTATCCTGATGGAATAGCTACAATGTTGAATATAGAGGTGTTGTCCAAGGCATGATACATGAGTCTAACCTCATTATCATCTTCCATAAAAGAAACATTGAAAGTATACACCATTAAGCGTTTCAAAGCTGTCAGACCCACTAATATTTCTCCATTGAAGGATCCAATTCGCCTCACTGGAACATTTTGTTTGTACAGAAACAACTGAGCTTTGCCAGATGTATCGAATTTAGTTGAGATGCTTCCCGTTGCAGGATCATCATCTGACTTCCATGACCGCAAGAACCAGTTTTGACCAGTTCTTTTGTTGAAACCCAGTTTGGCATATGGAAGAAAGGTGTCTGTGGGGTGATCAAAGCTTTGCCAAAATACAGCTTTGGAGTCATTATGAATAAGAACAAGATTGCCTACATCAGAGAGCAGAGCCACGATTCCGGTACTTGGAACAGTGTTAGAAACATTCGTGGTCCAGATGGGAAAGTTGGTTTTATTGTGGTGGAGTATAAGATTCCCATCTGTGCTAATGGAGAGGATTCCAGAGATGTCATTGATGGGATTGTCTCTGTTTGCAACCCAAACAACAGTTTGCTTGGGCAAGTTGTAGTACCAGATTCCAACAAAGCGAGAACTAGATTTTCCAGGAGAGAAGAAGCCAAGAGCAAACTTTCTTCCTTCGGAAATTAGAAGCTCTCCATCGCTAATAGGTTTGCCAATGGTTATGGCATCAGAAGCTGCACAAAACAAGTAGTAGTAAGATACCAATACAAGACAGATAAGAACTATACCATTTACCATCCTCATGATTATAACTTCATAAAATGAAAAAAAATTGGAGCTGCTTCTTATATGGTAATGAACTTTACAAAAGAATCTATTTATATATATATATACAGAGCGAGAGAGAGATTTTTTTTCTACACGAACATTTGAAAGTTATGAATATCATCACTCATTCATACTCAACACATATTTCCTTGAGGTGTCACTGTTCAAGTCAACAGAAGACAGGAGTCAATGTCAGTGGAAACATATTCCATGAATTATCTATCTAGTTCTCATAAATTCAACACGAATAGAGAAAATTTAAGTGTCTTGTTCCCAACATGCTATGCACATTTCTAGAATGTCTCTTTCTCTCACAATGCATCCCACTAAAACGTTGTCTCATTCTCAAGACTTCTGTAACGGCGAAACTACTAGAAAAAACATGAAATTTCAGTTAATGATAATTACTATATACAATACCTCTCAAAACAGTAAGGCTACAAAAATACTATCAATAGCTTCAACAGATGGTGTTACAATATGTTTGATAAGAATAATATCTTAGCTTGATGATTTCTCTCTAAAACCTATGTTTCATGGATGCTCGAGAACATTTGGAATGAGAGCAGTGATTTTATTTCAACAAACAAGATGTGAATTTTGTTAAATTAGTCTCGATCCCTAAATGATGTCATTCGAGATAGTACTGGAAAACTAATTAATGGCTTGATGAAAAAAAAAAAAAATCACATACCTAATCATCAGAATGAATATGCAGCACGCAAACCAAAATCAACACCGGTGGCTCCTACAACCCTAAATCAAATTACTCGAGTCATGCTTTTATCATGAAGGCAAACAATTGTTCTACTTGTGTGAGCGAACTGAATCTGTCCAAAAGTTTTGGTTCGGAAATTCCCTCCGTGGTGAAGAACGTGTCGTCTTCGGCAAGTTCATTTTCCAGGTAGTCTCAGCTCCGATGGTGATTGATGAGGGAGATACAGTTCTTTATGTCTCTAAACATTTTTTTAAATCCCATAAAAATATTATTAAAAAAAAATGCTCTTCACATTTAGGGTGTGAATTATTAATATAAAACCCATTGATTTTTTTTAAAGCAAAAATGAGGCACTTAATCATAAAATATTTTTAGTATTATTAGATGATATGTTAGCTTATAAATCAAATAAATTAGTTTAAAAAAAATGCATGTAAATCAATTTATAAGTAACTTATTTAACTTTTCTTATAATTTAAAAAAAAAAAATCAACTAGATCATATATTTAAAAATATAAGAACGGAGGGAGTATAAATTTAAAACTAGTTATGATGTTGAAAATTACTATGTTAAGTTTATTAAGTATTTCCCAATATATAACTTGTTAATTCTTAATGAAAAATGTTAGAGTTCTGAATTGTTAATATGAACTTGAAAATTATTATGATAATGTTAAAAATTTCTATGTTGAAATTGTGACACGTATACTATGTCTTATCAATTTCTACTAAAAAAAGTTAGAGTAGAAAATTATTAACATGAACTTGAAAAATATTATGATCAAGTTGAAATTTCCTGTGTAACCTTATGAATACTTACGATGAATTTGATAATTATAGAAGTATTTGCATCTTTACACAAGATGTTGAAATCCGAGCTCTAATTTAAGATTTCCCAAATTTAACAAGGGAACTTATTTGTCTCTTTTTTTCATTTTTACAGGAATTTTTATGGGATTTTACTTGTTTTTGTCCCACAGAGGATATCCTTGTTAATGACTTAAAACTAATCCTTAGGGTTTAGGTTTTTGTTTTCTTAAATGAAGGATATCACCAAGTCGCTTTGGAATAAGACAAATCTCTTCGGAAAAATCGAATGCAAAGGGTTTTCGTGGCTCCCAATAAGTGCACTCTGATAATTGGAACTTTTGATCTCTTTTTTACGTGGTGAGGTTGTTTATCAGCTCAACGAACAACTTGTATGTTGGTAAAACAAAGTGTTTTCACCCCTTCTATAAATGTGTTTTTTTAAGAGACTCAAATTCATATTCTCTTTTTTGTGAGGTGAGGTCGTTTATCATGTCAACCATGAACTTGTTGATTGCTTCATTTTCACTTAATTCTACATTTTTTGCCATCCCTTGTTATTAGAGTATATATGAAAAAGAAGTCTTCCATTGATCAAACGAAGAAGAGTAGAAGTACATAATGTATGAACATAGGCATATCAATTGGTTTAAGTTATTTTAATAGAAAAGCACACTACTACAAAACAGGCTTTTCATGTCACCAATTAACGTCACATATTTATAAAAGTGACATGAAAAAAAAACGCGGTGGCATTTTCGTAATTAAGTTGGAGATGGAGGGAGATACAACGTCACACATAATTTAAAGTGTGACGTTTAAAGTTTTAACGTCACACTTTAGATATGTGTGACGTTGTATGTTACAAAACGAAAAAAAAAAATTGCTGTGACTTTCAACGTCACACTTAATTTAAGTGTGACGTGGAAAGTCACCAATTTTTTTTTTAAATTTTTTTTAAAAAAAAATTGGTGACTTTCCAAGTCACACTTAATTTAAGTGTGACATGGAAAGTCACCAATTTTTTTTTAAATATTTTTTTAAAAAATTTCTGTGACTTTCAAGGTCACACTTAATTTAAGTGTGACTTGGAAAGTCACCAATTTTTTTTTTTTTTTTTTTTAAAAAAAATTCGTGACTTTCAACGTCACACTTAAATTAAGTGTGACGTTGAAAGTCACGAATTTTTTTTAAAAAAAATTTAAAAAAAAAAATTGGTGACTTTCCATGTCACACTTAAATTAAGTGTGACGTTGAAAGTCACCAATTTTTTTTTTAAATATTTTTTAAAAAAATTTCTGTGACTTTCAAGGTCACACTTAATTTAAGTGTGACTTGGAAAGTCACCAATTTTTTTTTTAATTTTTTTTTTTAAAAAAATTGGTGACTTTCAACGTCACACTTAAATTAAGTGTGACGTTGAAAGTTACAGAAATTTGTTAAAAAAAATATTTAAAAAAAAATTGGTGACTTTTCAAGTCACACTTAATTTAAGTGTGACATGGAAAGTCACCAATTTTTTTTAAAAATTTTTTTTTAAAAAAATTGGTGACTTTCAACGTCACACTTAATTTAAGTGTGACGTTGAAAGTCACGAATTTTTTTTAAAAAAAATTTAAAAAAAAATTGGTGACTTTCCATGTCACACTTAAATTAAGTGTGACGTTAAAAGTCACAGAAATTTTTTTAAAAAAATATTTAAACAAAAATTCGTGACTTTCCATGTCACACTTAATTTAAGTGTGACATGAAAAGTCACGAATTTTTTTTTTAAATATTTTTTTAAAAAAATTTCTGTGACTTTCAACGTCACACTTTAATAAAGTGTGACGTTGAAAGTCACAGAATTTTTTTTTAAATTGAAACACTTTCCACCCCCACACCCCCAATATTTCAGATCTCGCGCCCTCAGCTCCCTCTAAATCCCTCAAGCCCCCCAGCTTCCCCCCCACAGCTCCCCCCAGCCCCCCAACTTCCCCCCCTCAACGACGGCGATTCACGGCGGCGTGGAGCTCCGACGACCCATGCAAGTACTGGGTTGAGTTCAGGTGACTTCCCTCTCTCCTATTTCTACCCTTAACTCCTTCGGTTTGAGCGATTTTGTGCGAGGATCGATCTGGGTGCTAGGGAATTTTGAAGCTTCTAAACCGGTCAAAAACAAGTTTAAGCTTTGGTTAAGGAGTTTTGTGAAAGATTTTGAGGAGTTGGTTAAGATTTTGTGAAAGCTTAGGTATGTCTGTAACTTTTCCTTACTGATGCTTGCACAGTGGAATGAAGGTGTATTTTAATTCCTCTTTAACTGTTCATTTCTTACATGGGTTTAGGTGTTCCATTCTTTTCCTTCCTTCATTCATTTCTTTATGATTTGTTATGTGTGTGGTCAGCCCAAGTTTTTCCTTTGCTCTTAGATTATCGCTGATTTAGGGAAATAAAAGGAGTTATAATGTTAGTTTATTGGAATTTAGGCTAATAAATTTATTATAGACGCAAAAAGGAATTAATATTAACTATGGTAAGGAAATTGATTTTTAGGTACTCTAGGACATTTAATTTATACATAAAGGCATATTCATTTTTGCTGTTTGTAGTTTATATATTGGGGTTGTTGTGTTAATTAAATTCCTAGCTATTAAATTATATTTTAGACTGCTTTAATTGTGGCAAGAAAATTATCATGAAAACTTATCTTGAGAAATTTTAAATTAAAGGAAACTTTGTTTCATAGTGTTAAAGTGTCAAGCTTGATTATGATTGATTATGACTGTAGAAGAGAATGATTCCTAAAGTTATTAATCATTAAGAATAAGGAAAAATCAATTAGAATAGATTATTTATAAGCAACCTTTTATTTTAAAAAGTTCAAGAAAGTGTGAGGCAAATCATAACTTTCTTGGATAAAATGAGTTGTTCTGCAAGACTGATTGTGTGTTCCTTTTAAGGTATTATGCATTGAAAAGCTCTGAGTTATTATAACGAGAATGGAGATTATTTATGGGTTAGTAAAGTATAATTTTGTTAGATGTATTATGAAACATGTCATTTTTGGAATGTTCATACTAATTTGGAAATTGTTCATTTTTATCTTATAAAATTTACAATGTCTTTGTTGTGTAAACATAGAATTTTTTGTGTGTATATATATATGTTTAGTTTGATTTAGTTATAATATAGCTATGTATACATGTTGTGTGAATAATGTATACCGTTGATTTGCATTATATCTATTTCTGTGACATTTGCAATGAATACAGATTGGGAAACCAAAATAAGTTAATTAAACCATCGTTTTTTTTAAAAAAAAAAACTAACCACGTCACATTTTACAAATTTGTGACATGGTTTCAAGAAACCATGTCACACATTACCAATTTGTGACGTGGTTTCAAGAAACCACGTCACAAATTGGTAATGTGTGACGTGGTTTCTCCAGAAACCACATCACACATTTATAAAATGTGACGTGGTTTCTTGAAACCACGTCACATATTATGTAATGTGTGACATGGTTTCTTGAAACCATGTCACAAATTTGTAAAATGTGACGTGGTTTCTCTGTCATATCTTTATCAATATAATCTAATTTTGGACAAACAACGTCACAATTTTTGTAATTTGTGACGTGAAAAAGATGACTTTTCACGTCACTTTTTGGTGTGACGTTAAAAGTCCAATTTTCCACGTCACTTGAATTTATGTCACACCAAAAAGTGACGTGAAAAGTCCAAAATTTGTGATGTGAAAACCCTGTTTTGTAGTAGTGGCAACTTTAAATGACATATATACTGACTATATTCCTTAATATAAAATCTAGTTAAATTTTTTTAAAAAAAATCCCAAAAAAGTTAAATGAACTACTTATAAATTGATTTTCTTGAATTTTTCTCTAAACTAATTTATTTGATTTATAAAGTAATATATATAATGTAATAATATATCACATATGTTATGATTCAGTAATTTATTTAACTTCATTAATATTTCCAAAAAAGGTCAACTAAGCCTTATAAAAAGGAATTGATAGAGTATACAACGTTCAACATACTACCATATTAAACTTTGAATTAATTAAACAAGATATACCCGTGTGTTGGATGTGTTTTTATATCAAAATTGCTTAAGTCAAATTGGCCGGACTCACTCCTCCATTTTATAACTTTAATCTTTTCCTCGTTTGGTCAATGTAGAGCTTCTTTTGCTTATATCCTTTAGTACTTGTCCAATTGCTTGGGATGTCTAAGGGTCCATTTGGAAGGCTAGCTGCCAGATTCATGAATGAAGTGTTTTACTTTTCTAGCCCAGAAGAAGGTTTGTATTTAGAATGCTTCCCCAGGGGTTGTGTCACAGTCATACTACTATCACAAATAGGGTCATCTAGACACTTGTCAAGTGTGTGGGTAGGTACATTGTGATCAGTATTTATATACAGTGACAGGAATGGGATATGGAAGAGCATGCGGAAGATGTGTTGAGAAATATCATTTTGCGTGGTCAAGAAACAGAAAATTGACAGTGTCATTAATCTCATTATAACTAATTGATATTAACTTACAATAATTTTGGTCAAAAAAAAACATACAATAATTATAATGATTTAATTTAATCAAAATATATAGAAAATATTTATTTATAGCTTTAGAACAGTAATAGTTAAACAAGAAATAAAACCCCGCTTATATGGGCAGCATTCCTAGTTTCCTACCCCTCGAATCTGGATTAGTATGTTGCCAAGTGAAAGTGCTGGTTATCACCCAAGAGGGGGGGTGAATTGGGTGATAAGATAAAAAAAACTTAAAATTCTCTTTTATAAAACACTGTGAAGGTAATCTTTAAAATCTCTTTCTGTTTATCACAGAGTATTTCAAATCTGTTAAATGCACAAGAGATATATAATGAAGATATGCTGGAAACTAAGAGAGTTAAGGGAAGAGATAAAGCACACAGAATTTATCCTGGTTCGATCAACCCTGACCTACATCCAGTCCTCAGGCTCCACCTGAGATTTTTCACTATCTTGTTTAAACCGGGCACAAGAGAAGCCTTCCACAGGTTTTACGAGCACAGGTTCACCTGTCAACCATTTCCACTGGTTTTACGAACATGGGATCACCAGCCAACCTTTACAGAGTTTTAGAATCTTTCTAAACACTCCCCCTTACTACCCGTAAGGTTACAACCCTGTTCTTAAAGCACCAAGCTTTAGAACAACCTCAAACAATAGAGGATTTTATCAAAGTAATAAGTTCACTAAATGAACAGATTGTGATAATCACTGAAGTACAAATGAATGTATGATGAAATACAAATAAGAGCTTAATAATCTGAACAATGAGTGCTCTAGCTCTTCTTTTCTTATACGCTCATCTCATCATTTCTGGGCTCACTGATATGTAACTAATACTCTTAGCAGAGCCTCTGTTTTCATCGCGGTTTGCGTCGTATGTGTGTAGCTTGTATGACGCTCGTCTCTATACTTCAAATGTCTTCAAGTCTTTATATATGGTCTTATGTTTATGTCCGTTGGAGACTTGGAGAACTAGCCGTTGAGGATTTCTTTCTTCTCTTGCTTCGGCTATGGAGACTGAGTAACGGTAACCTGCTGCTACCTACTCCTGTACTTGCTGTCAGCTTTTTCACTAGCGCTAGCTGCCTTTGCTATCACTAGCTTGACAGTGTAAAATCTGCACTTAGAGCTGTTAGCTAAACAAGTATTCATGCAGTGGATGATATCGATAGTGCATTTCATTAGCTCAAAGAGATACAGACAATATATCATCTAAGGAATTTCAAAGCATTCTCTATCGATAGTCAATCATGCTATCGCTAGCATCTATTGCTAGTTAAGTTCATTAGCTCAAAAGATAGACAATATATCAGCTAATTTCATCAAGCATTCTCTATCGATAGACATGAGCATTATCGCTAGCATATTCTTTTAGTTCAATGTTCAGCGTACTAGCTGTCATCTCAATAAGCATTTTTCTATCGATGGCTAATCCTATTATTGCTAGCTAACTATGTTAACTGATCTAACATTCTTCCTCGAGTATTTATTCATGTTATCTGAGGGGCCTTAGCGATAGAGACAGAGTCTAGCGATAGGATCTATTCTTATTTGCTTAGGCTAGCTCTACACATTCCAATAGCGGTGCTTATTGTAAAAAGCGCCACTATTTAAATTTTTTTTAAAATAAATATTTTATATTTTAATTCACACCCTCCTGCATCATTGCAAAAATTCCAGCAATTCTATACAATTCCATACAATCCATATACACCAATGACTCAAACAGAGAACAAGATGTACAATTAAACCAAAAACTTCAATTACGAAATAAAAGCATACATACTACTAGACTATCTAATTTGAGAAAACAGAGGGTGTACATAACTACACCATTCTTCAATTAACGCTTTCATTTTCTCCCTTGACAACATGAAGCAACATGCATTTGTGTAATACTGCACAAAGAAATTTAAATGACAATTAAATTTACTTGAAATCTAACAAGTACAAACACTTAGATTAGGAAAAATATAAAACTTACTGTCAATAGGATGTTATCTCAATCATGTGATACGATATCCCTCTTATAATGCATGACATAGTATCCACAGTCGTTGTCATTGAGTTGATATGGGCACTGTAACAAAAAATACAGAATATCATATAAGAAACAGTTACATTATGGTTTAAGTAACGATTGTTTGAAAAATTGAATAACTTGTAAAACCTGAACTTTAAGCCACGGATAAGCATCTTTTTGGTCACGGGCTTTGGAATAATTGTACCCATTAGCAGCCTGGTAACTAGTCAATGCTCTGGAAACAAAACATATTAAATTAATTTTAGTAGCTTGGGTCGGTCATATAAAATGACAAATAATACAACGCATTCAAATAATGTTGACATTGACTTGCTCATTGAAAAGACGCATCAAATCCGGGCGATTATCTGGTTCAGCAGATTCCACAGGATCTAAGTAGTAAATAAGGGGATCCAGCTGTACTGTCGAATTGATGACTGAGAATGGCAATCGCACAAGAGGGGGGTGAATTGTGCTTCCGAAAATTAAAAACTAATTAATGCAATACAATCTTTATACTGGTTCGGCCAACACTGCCTACGTCCAGTTCTCCAACCCCTCGTTGGGTTCCACTAACCACAGGTTTTACAAACCAGGTTCACCTGCCAACCTTTACAGAGTTTTAGAATCCCTCTAAACACTCCCCCTTACTACCTGTAAGGTTACTACCCTGTTCTCAAAGCACCAAGCTTTAGAACAACCTCAAACAGTAGAGGATTTCAATAATAAAGTTCACTTAGTGAACAGATTATGATAATCACTTAAGTACAAATAAAATCACTAAGAACAATAAATACAAAAATCAGAGAGCAATGAATGTGTTCGTGAATATTCTTTGTTTTTCGTCAGTTCTTCATAAATGCTCAAGTTCTGTATTTATATCTCTTCTCAGATTTGCCATTGCGTTCATCTTCATGAGGCCGTTTGAATATGGTCGTTGAGAGCTCATAGCCGTTGGCAATTAATGCAATTTCTTCATCGAAGTTAACTTTCTGCTCTAGCTTCAACTGCTCTTGCGTAGGGTGAGCTAAGAGAGATGTAGACTGAGCATTCTGAGCATCTGTACCAACTGTACTTGCATAGCAGCTTTTTCAGTAGCGCTAGCATGCTTTGCTATCGCTAACTGCATAGTATAATTCCTGCACTTAAGCTGTTAGCTAAACAAGTAATCATGTAATGCACAGCAGATGTTATCGCAAGCTTAGTCCATTAGCTCAATGTATCAGCTTATTAGTTTGTTTAAGTTATCACAATGAGCATTCTCCTAACGATAGCTAGATGCGTTATCGCTAGTGACCTTTGTTATCGCAAGTTTGTTTAGCTATCTAAGTATCTTATGTTATTTCCTCAAGTATTTAGATATCGATAGCTAATCCTGTTATTGATAGCAGCTTATGATATCGCTAACTCATTCCAATAGCTCAAGGACTTGGTTCATTTTTCTGCTAGTTGTTCTTCCTTTCATTTATCCATGTTCTCAATGAACTTCTAGCGATAGGATATTTCTTAGCGATAGTGAAGGACTTAGCGATAGATATAAACTTTGTTATTTCTAAGTCTTCATTTGCTATGGCTCTTTGTCTATTAGCGATAGGAATACACTTAGCTATAGAAATATTTACTTTAGATTTCAGCTAAGTTTCCATCAGCTATTGATGGGCTTTTCATTTGCGATAGTCTTTAGCTCTAGCGATAGTAATCTGTTACGTATCAGATTTTACTTGTTTAATTCAAAGGTAACTTACACTCTATTTACTCATGTTATCTATAGGGCCAGTCCTCATCAAAACTTAAGATTCTAACATTCTCCCCCTTTTTGATGATGACAAAACATAAGTAAACCATATACATTAAAGCACGTTCAGAGCATAAACATATATCAGCATAAGCATATATCAGAACATAAAATAATAGTAAAGCATGTACAGAGCATATAATATAAGTATGTTCAGAGCAAAAATTGAGATGAAAAGTGTACATTTTTATTTTGACTTATCAGAGTCAGAGCTTTCAAGTTCATATTCATAAGTTAGCCTTTCAAAAGAAATTTCAAAATCAAAGTTAAAATTAGAAATGTCATGACTAGCTAAGTATGATTGGTATTCAGAGAGATTTCTAAAAGTTAGGGTGTAATCATTGTTAAATTTCTCTCCAGAGGCTGTGGCAAAGTACTCTTCGTCAGGATAGTCAGATAGCTCAGAGTCTGAGTAGAAGGATTTGTCTTCGTCAATGCTCTTGGGGCCACCCTTAGCTCTTTCTTCTTCAGCTTTCTGAACAAGTTCTCTGATGGAAATATTTGAAGAGCCACCCTTGGATTTGTGAAATCTTCTTTTGTAGACCCAGGGTTTCTTGCCTTTAGTAATCTCCTTCTTTCTTGCTTCAGCCTTTTTCTGTTCCTCATATTTCACCTTCCATGCAGCCAAATTAGCTTTTCTTGCTTCATAAGCAGCCTTCCATGTAGCCATCTTATCCTTAGCAAATTTTTCTTTTGCTAAAGCATCTTCTAATTCTTTCCTTTTGGCTTCCTCCTTGTCTTGCCTTAAGAGTGCTACAATTGCTTTCTTATCTGCCCTAGCAGCTGCCCTCTTGGCTTTAGCTACTTCTTTCTTATCTTGCCTTAAGATCTCAGTTATGACTTTCTTGTCTTCTTTTGACAATTCTGGAGGAAGAGATAGCTCTTCAGATGCTTTGGCCTTTGGCTTCGGAGCTGTCATTTTTATCCTTGGAGCTCTAGCTGTAGTAGCTTCTGAGGGAGCCATGGGAGTGACCTTGAAAGATATATCTTTCCTTGCTTTTCTCTTGGTCCTTTTCCCTTTTAGGCTTTTAGCTGTAGCTTTCCTCTTTCTCCTTTCTGGAGGAGCTTGAGCCTTTTCTTGAGGAGGAGGAGGGTTCTGTGTTCCTCTGATTCCATGTAGCAGCTTTCAATTTCTATGATTACTTCCTCAGCTTCTTCTGCTATCATGGGATCCTTCATAATTTGCTTCACATTTTTTCTCCATGTGTTTCTCCTACTTTTTGTCATCATCATTGGCAAGGGCAGGTGAAGAGGGTTGGTTAGGAGTTTGGGAAGAGATGGGAGGAGGAGGAGGGCTTGTGGTGGTGGTAGCGATAGAGGTTAGCTGTATTGGTGGTGAAGTATGGGTGCTATCGCTAGGGAATGGGCTAGCGATAGGGGTTGCTTGTGGTGTTGGGACTTTGGTTTGTGGTGAAGGTGGAGGTGTAGGTGTTTTGGTGTGGGAATGGTGGCTATCGCTAGGGGAAGGATGATGGAAAGTGGAAGGAGATGGATAGTGAGAGAGATGAATAGAAGGACTAGTAGGGGTTGAAGGTGAGTATTGGGGAGAGGAATGAGAGGGTGATTGAAAACAGAGTGGGGAATGATGATGTGATGAAGTACCTTCAGAGTGAGGAGCTATTCCCCTTTGTCTGACATTTTCAGGAACAAGGCAGAGGCTTTCTTCCAAGTTCTTCACCTGTGCCTTGAGCTCCAAAATTGGCTTCATTAGCTCTGCTTTCTGAGCTTCCAGAGCCAAGGTGAATTCAGCTGAGATTCTGAAGATTAGTTCTTCCACTGCTTCTCGAGAGAATGAGGCAGGCTTTGGAGTTGCATGAGAAGGTGGAGGAGCTCTCTGTGACTGAACTTCTTCTTCTGGGGGTGCAGAGGCAGTTTGGGCTTTTGAAGAGACAGTATGAGAAGCTTGAGATTTTGAGGTAGAGGTAGCACCAGCATCTTCCAACAGAATCCTCATTTTCTTAAGGGTGGTGGTGGTCAGCTGCTTACATTTCTTGTTGTCTCCATCCCCTGTGGATTTAATCTTTGAGAACTCCAGGATGAATGATATTAGATGAGGATATGGGAGAGGAGCTTTGGCAGACTTGTCAGATAAGAATCTGTGAAGCTCCATTCATACCAACTGCCCTGGATTTAAAGGAACTTTTGAGATCAGGTTGGGCAGCTAGGGGTTGTCTATCTTGGGAAAGCTACTGAAGTTCCCTGCCTTGTGAGTCATGATTCTGGTATACACATAATGTAGGATTCTGTTGACCACAGGCATGTTGGCTGGCTTGTTGGAGGAGGTTTCATAAATCTCTTCAAGATCCTCCTTGGAGTAGGGCTCAGGGGAATAACACTTGTTGTATTCTGCTTCAAATATCCCCAAAATCTTGTTGATGAACAACCAGTCAAAAGAAATCCCCCTTCCTCTCACAGAAGCCTCAAACACTATATTTACCAGCTTCGATTTCTTATACTCTGGCTTGGCTTTCATGGTTGGGTAAAATGACCTCAGCACTTCCTCATTGTAGTCATTCTGAATGCTGAGCCAGCTCTTGTAGGGTAGAAGCCAGGCATCGAAATCGAAACCATTCTGCTTGAAATATTCAAGGTCCACCCAAACTGTAGCCTTATCTAGGGTTCCTTTCTCTGCAAAGAAGGCGTTGGGAGCTGCAAGAGGTTCTGATGCGTAAGGCAGATCTGTGGTAGTTCCCTTTTGACGCTTCTGACCTGATTCAACTACCTCTTTTGAGAATGATACACCTTTCTGGGTTTTGGACCTCTTGCTAGCGGATTGAGACGAGGGTTTAGCACTAGAGGTTACCTCAACATCACTCACATTTGGAACTTTGGTTCTGGCCATTTTTAGGGTTTAGGGTTTTGAGAGAGAGAGTAGGCTTGAATGCTCAGAGAGGTTTGGAGTAGAAGAGAAAATGCAGATGAATAATGAATGCAGAATGCAAAAGATCTACTTTTATAAGTTCAGAGTTTACCATCAATGAAGAATGCTCGCTAAACGTTTCGCATTCTTACGATTAAGTGACTTGCTATCGCTAGCGGGCATGATCCCACGCTGAACAAGTGACTTAGACTTATCACTCACTCCTTCCAAGTTTCATCTATCGATAGCTGACTTTGCGATCGATAATGCATTTAGCTAGTGATGGCAATCTTGACTCAGACTTAGGCTTTTGTTCTGCATACAGCTAGCGATAGTGGAACTCACTATCGATGGGTTAGTCCTGCAAAAATTTAAGATTTGGCACTCCGATGCCTAAGTTAGCGATAATTCATATGAATAACATGAAAATAAATCAAGAATTAAGTCAAAAATATTCACAACTCATTTGGATTTACCATTCCTAGCTCTCTTCTGATATAGATGAATTGATCTGGCTCAAGAGGCTTGGTGAATATATCAGCAAGTTGTAAATGAGTTGATATAAACTTCACCTTGACATCCTTCTTCTGAATATGATCTCTCAAGAAGTGATGTCTCACATCAATATGCTTGGTTCTGGAATGATGAACTGGACTTTTGGCCAAGCTTATTGTGCTGGTATTGTCACAGAGAATGGGTACTTCTAGGAATTCCAAACCCAGATCTCTTAGTTGATGCTTAAGCCATTAGACTTGAGTACAACAACTTGCTGCTGCGATGTATTCAGCCTCTGTGGATGAAAGAGAGACACAGTTTTGCTTCTTGCTTGCCCAAGAGACTAAACAGCTACCAAGGAATTGACATTGACCACTTGTACTTTTTCTATCTGTCTTATAACCTGCTTGGTCAGAGTCAGTATAAGCAAGAAGGTACTCTTGAGTTCCCTTGGGATACCACAGCCCAAGATCTTGAGTCCCTTGTAAATAACACAAAATCCTTTTTACATTTGATAAATGAGATTCTTGAGGATTTGCTTGATATCTAGCACACATGCCTACACTAAATTGAATGTCAGGCCTACTAACAGTTAAGTAAAGTAAAGAACCAATAATTCCTCTATAATGTGATTGATTCACTACTTTGCCCTGTGCATCAGCATCTAACTTGGCAGAGGCACTCATGGGAGTGTCGTCTTCTTTGGATAGATCCATCCCAAATTTGTTGAGAATTTCTTTACAATATTTGGTTTGGGAGATGAAGATGCCATCCTTATTTTGCTTTATCTGCTGGCCTAAGAAGAATGTTAATTCTCCCATCATAGACATTTCAAACTCTCCCTGCATTATCTTAGCAAAATCTTCACAGAGCTTTTCATTAGTTGCACCAAAAATAATATCATCAACATAAATTTGAACTATGAGCATGTGATTATTTTTACGCATGATAAACAAGGTAGTATATGATTTTCCTCTAGAAAATCCTTTATCAAGCAGAAAAGTACTAAGTCTCTCATAAAGAGCCTTTTTAAGTTTGAAAACATGGTCAGGCTTAGACCTTTCTTCAAAACCAGAAGATTGCTCTACATATACCTCTTCTTTAATATATCCATTAGGAAAAGCACTCTTAACATCCATTTGATAAAGTTTAATATTTTTTATGGATGCAAAAGCTAGAAGAATTCTTATTGCTTCAAGTCTTGCAACTGGAGCAAAAGTTTCTTCATAATCAATGCCTTCTTCTTGGTTATATCCTTTGACAACTAATCTGGCTTTATTTTTGACAATTTGTCCAACTTCATCAAGTTTGTTTTTGAAAACCCATTTAGTACCAATAATAGGATGATTTCTTGGTTTAGGTACTAAATCCCAAACTTGATTTCTTTTGAATTGATTAAGTTCTTCCTGCATTGCAAATATCCAGTCACATTCAGCAAGAGCTTCATCAACGCAAGTTGGTTAAATTTGAGAAAGAAAGCAAGAAAATTCTATTTCATTTTGTAGTTGCCTTCTGGTTCTAACTCCTTTTGAAATTTCTCCAATAATCTGCTCAGGAGGATGATTCTTAAGATGTCTTATGGAAGATTGAGGCTCATTAGCTTCATCTAGATCATCTTTAGTTTCATCCTGATCATTTTCAGTATCGTTTCCAGGATTTGCTATTAATGGCTGAGGTGCTATCGATAGAGACTGTTTTAAAAACTTTGAAAAATATTCATCCTCATAACAGATTGTTGTTTTTCTCGAGGTGTTTCATCAAATACTACATGCATAGACTCTTCAACAGTTTGATTTATTTTATTATAGACTCTATATGCTTTACTTCTATTTGAATAGCCTATGAATATGCCAATGTCAGATTTAGGATCGAATTTACTTAAGTTTACCTTTCCGTTGTTGTGAATGTAGCATTTTGATCCGAAAATTCTCAGGTGACTGATATTGGGCTTCCTTCCCTTGTAGAGCTCATATGGAGTCTTCTCCATCCCCTTTCTGATATAGGCTCTGTTTGTGATGTAGCAAGCTGTGCTCATTGCATCTGCCCAAAATATTTGAGGCACTGGTTTCTCGTTCAGCATGCTTCTTGCCATTTCTGTGAGCACTTTGTTCTTTCTCTCTAGAACACCATTTTGTTGAGGAGTACGAGGGGCAGAGAAGTTGTGTTCAATCCCATTTTCATCACACAGCTCCATGAACTCTTTGTTCTCAAATTCTCTTCCATGATCAGTCCTGATTGCTACAATCTTTGTGCCTTTTTCATTCTGCAATTTCTTAGCAAGCACACAAAAGGCATCAAAAGTTTCATGTTTATAGGAAAGAAACATAGTCCAAGTAAACCTTGAATAGTCATCCACGACTACAAGGGTGTATAGACTTCCACCTAGACTTTTCACTCTTGCTGGCCCAACTAAATCCATGTGGATTAGTTCCAATGGCCTGCTTGTGGAGACTGCCTTCTTAATTTTAAAAGAGGACTTTGTTTGTTTACCTCTTTGACAAGATTCACAGATTAAATCTTGTTTAGTCCTAAAGCTAGGAATGCCTATAACTAGCTCTCTTTTGACTAGCTTATCAAGTTGAGTGAAGTTTACATGAGCTAGTCTCTTATGCCATAGCCAACAAGTTTCATCATTTGAAATAAAACATTTTTCTTCAAGTTGTTGGCATAAATCCAAAGTGTATAAATTTCCATTTCTGTTTGCTTTTATCTTACACTTGAGATTAGACTTATTTATATCTAAATCACTTTTATCAACAATAAGACATTCATTAGAATAAAAAATTACCCAGTTACCATGATCTGTCCTTTGGCTAACACTCAGCAAGTTGTGGCAGAGACCATCTACTAGGTAAACATCCTTGACTGGACCAACTTCACCAACTCCAGTGATCTTTCTACTTTGGTTTCCACCAAAACTAACTTTGGCTCCATCCTTTATCACTAGATTGTTGATTTTGTCCTTGTCACCAGTCATATGCCTCGAGCATCTACTATCAATATACCATTTTCCTTTGTTGGATGCTTTAAGACACACCTGCACAAACTATACAGATTTAGGTATCCAAACTTTCTTGGGTCCTTTAGGGTTAGTCTTGTGCTCTAAGTTTGTAAAAACCTTAGGCACATGAGTTCCTTTGGGAACCCACTTATAAGAGCTACTAACTCCATATTTTCTGTGATTGCAAGTAGACTATGTATGGCCCTTCTTGTTACAATAATTGCAAAAACTATATGGTGAAGAATATTCAGAGTATTTTCTAAAATATTTCATATATGACTTCACCTTGGGTTCAACCCATTTCTTTGAAAATTTTTGCTTAGGCTCATAACCAATACCAGTTCTGTCTCTAAAAACCTTTTGGTTATTTAAAATCACATTTAACATCTCTGAGCCTTTCATAAATTTTTCTAAAACATTTGAAAGCTTTTCTTTTTCCTTCAACAATTTTTCACAGTTAGAACAATTTTCAGAATTTGAAGGAGTTGCTATCGATAGAGGCTCAGCTATCGAAGGCTCATTTCTAGGAGCTTGCGATAGCTCATCTTCTATCGATAGTGAAGAAGAAACTTTTTGTGAAGAAGAATTTTTCTGAAGTTCCTTGTTTTCTTTTCTTAATCTGACAACTTCTTTAGCAAGTTTCATTAATTCAATGTGCATTTCATCATACATGCTTTGAAGTTCAGAATGAGAAGGTTCAGAATCAGATACCTCAGAGTCACTTTGCTCTTCTCGAGCAACTAGGCAGAGGTTGGCACACTCTTCGCTATCGCTACCTTCTTCATCAGAACTATCACCCTAGAAGGATGACACATAAGCTTTCTTCTTTCCAAAAGTTTTCTTCTTTTTCTCCTTTTCCTTTAATCTTTCAAGACTTGGACACTCAGCTTTGAAGTGACCAGGCTTCTTGCATTCAAAGCACACAGGAGCTTTGTCCTTCTGAGAGTCCTTGAAGCTAGAACCACTTCTTTGGAATCTTCCTCTTCTTCTGAAGAACTTTTTAAACTTTCTGGCCATGAGAGCTATGCCCTCATCATCAATTTTTTCATCTTCATCATCATCATTATCATCAATTTCGTCTTTCTTAGATACAGCAAGAGTAAGAGACTTCTTTTTGGAATTTCCTTGAGCTTCCCTTTGGGCTATCAAGGTTGGCTCATATTCTGTAAGGCTGTCAAACAGGGCTGTGATAGACTTAGTTGATTCTCCTTACAATTCTTGCATGGCAGTAACCTTCATGAGCCAATCTCCTTTTAGAACTTTCAGAATCTTATTGACTTGCTATTTCTCTGTAATTTTCCTTCCTAGAGCAGCAAGATTATTGATGAGATGTGTGAATCTGATCTCCAGGTATCTTATCTTTTCTCCTTCAGTCATTTCAAACTTGTGGAATTCTTCAACTAGCATTTCAACGTGTCTATCCTTTACTCCAGTGGTTCCCTCGTGAGCAATCTGCAGAGCTTCCCACATTTCTTTAGCAATGTTCAAATGGCTCACTCTGAAGAACTCAGTTTGACTGAGAGCACTTTGGATCATGAGAACTGCTTTGCTGTTCAACTCTAGATTAGCAATATCCTCATCTGTATATTCATTCTCAGCCTTTGGAATGCCCAAGGTGTCTTTAGGCACAATCTCTCCTTCTTCGATGATCTTCCATAGTTTGTACCCATTTGCTTTGATGTAGATCTTCACTTAAGTTTCCAGAAGGTGTAGTGCTTCCCATCAAAGCCAGGAAGTTTGTTAATGGAACTTCCCTCAAGTAGAATATTTTCAAGCGATGCCATTATAATCTTTACGTCTCAGATTCGTTGGAATCAAACAGAGAAGACCTGCTCTGATACCAAATGAGAATGGCAATCGCACAAGAGGGGGTGAATTGTGCTTCCGAAAATTAAAAACTAATTAATACAACACAATCTTTATACTGGTTCGGCCAACACTGCCTACGTCCAGTTCTCCAACTCCTCGTTGGGTTCCACTAACCACAAGTTTTACAAACCAGGTTCACCTGCCAACCTTTACAGAGTTTTAGAATCCCTCTGAACACTCACCCTTACTACCTGTAAGGTTACTACCCTGTTCTCAAAGCACCAAGCTTTAGAACAACCTCAAACAGTAAATGATTTCAATAATAAAGTTCACTTAATGAACAGATTATGATAATCACTTAAGTACAAATAAAATCACTAAGAACAATAAATACAAAAATCAGAGAGCAATGAATGTGTTCGTGAATATTCTTTGTTTTTCGTCAGTTCTTCATAAATGCTCAAGTTCTGTATTTATATCTCTTCTCAGATTTGCCATTGCGTTCATCTTCATGAGGCCGTTTGAATATGGTCGTTGAGAGCTCATAGCTATTGGCAATTAATGCAATTTCTTCATCGAAGTTAACTTTCTGCTCTAGCTTCAACTGCTCTTGCGTAGGGTGAGCTAAGAGAGATGTAGACTGAGCGTTCTGAGCATCTGTACCAACTGTACTTGCATAGCAGCTTTTTCAGTAGCGCTAGCATGCTTTGCTATCGCTAACTGCATAGTATAATTCCTGCACTTAAGCTGTTAGCTAAACAAGTAATCATGTAATGCACAACAGATGTTATCGCAAGCAGCGTTTTGAGAGCCGAGCCGGACCGGACGGTCCGGCCGGCCAGACTGTCGGCTGGACATAAAAACGACTTGATTTTCAGGTGGAAACCGTTTGTTAAGTTAGACCGGAATGAGCCGTCTTTCAGCCGTCATTAGGCCGGAATCCGTTTTTGGGCCGTTACCCGTTCCAGATTTCCAATAACCGGACGGTCTGAAAGATTTTCAGGCATCATATATATTTTGCAGATAAAATGAAACTCCAACCACAGTAGAAGAAAAGAAGAGACGGTTCGAGCATGGAAAAACATACAAGAGAAGAAGAAAAGCAGCATTTCGTAGAGCACAAGACCATATGATCGAACTAAGCTCCACAAAAAAGAGAGATCACAAGAGGGTAGTTGCTGGATTTTGCATTTCTGATCTACTGAGAGAACGAGAAGTATACCTGGACTGCAGATCTTAATTGGAATGCAGAATCGATGTGGAAGGAAGATATTATTCAAGGTGAGGCTTTAGATTATCCTATAACTAATGGATATAAGGTTGCATTAAGCTCATATCAGTACAATATTCATTGGACAAAAGGTGTCACTCATATCAATCCAATATTCATTGGATAAAAGATGTCACTCATAGTCATATCACTACAATGTTCATTGGATAAAAGATGTCACTTATCTAATTTTCTACTTTCCAGGCATGGTTGTAGCTCCTCGTTCAACGTGAATAGTTTAAATGCAAAGTATAATTGCAACTTCTCCTAGCTTTTTCCGGAAAAAATAATAATTTACTCAAATTATTTTTTTTTTGAATAAAAAAATGTCACATTCTTATATTTATTTATTTTAATATTAAACTTTAGTTGGCAAAAAAATATTCTTAAATTTATAAAATAACGACATAAAATTTGACCAATGTACCAAAAAAAATCAAATTGAGCCTAAAAGATATGTTGGGTCTTATTAACTTTTCATTAAATTAGACTAATTATAATTATATTTTCATATGTGTATATAATATTATAGTTTATAATTAAATATTATATCACCGGCCCGACCGAACGGCCTGACCGTTTCAACCGTTTGAACCATGACCCGCTGCTATTTTCGGCTCGAGTTCCGGCCCGGCTTTTAAAACATTGATCGCAAGTTTAGTCCATTAGCTCAATGTATCAGCTTATTAGTTTGTTTAAGTTATCACAATGAGCATTCTCCTATCGATAGCTAGATGCGTTATCGCTAGTGACCTTTGTTATCGCAAGTTTGTTTAGCTATCTAAGTATCTTATGTTATTTCCTCAAGTATTTAGATATAGATAGCTAATCCTGTTATTGATAGCAGCTTATGATATCGCTAACTGATTCCAATAGCTCAAGGACTTGGTTCATTTTTCTGCTAGTTGTTCTTCCTTTCATTTATCCATGTTCTCAATGAACTTCTAGCGATATGATATTTCTTAGCGATAGTGAAGGACTTAGCGATAGATATAAACTTTGTTATTTCTAAGTCTTCATTTGCTATGGCTCTTTGTCTATTAGCGATAGGGATACACTTAGCTATAGAAATATTTACTTTAGATTTCAGCTAAGTTTCCATCATCTATTGTTGGGCTTTTCATTTGCGATAGTCTTTAGCTCTAGCGATAGTAATCTGTTACTTATCAGATTTTACTTGTTTAATTCAAAGGTAACTTACACTCTATTTACTTATGTTATCTATGGGGCTAGTCCTCATCAAAACTTAAGATTCTAACAATGACAAGCAAAACCCAATGTAACTTAGGACATTTTATAGCGTTATGTCAGCATATATATCTATGATGATTGTAGCTAAGAATACGATAAAAGCTATGATGCTTATACACTTACCCTGTATTAATTGGAGATAAGAATAAAGTTCTGCATGTTGCCTTTAAAGTGAAACGCCTCTTAATCGCTTTGAACTGATCATCATATTTCGCACCTGCAATTTGTGCTATTGCATACGGGTTTATGAATTCGAACGAGACATTGTCCTCAGAGACTATGACTTCTTCATGCAGGTGCCTTCAAAGAAACCATACAAACATCCAATTAGTGTAGAACTTATGACATTGAATGAAACCACAATGGAAACACATATATACCTAATCCATAAATTGATGACCGTAGCACCGACCCATCTTTCATCAAGCACCTCCATGACCTGATCCCTAGAAAGAAGCTCATTGAAATTTGACTCGCCAAATATAAGCCTGTTGAATGGGATTGTGACAGTAGCATCGCGAGATACGGTAGCTGCAAATGCTCGCAATCGAGCACAATTTGGCGTTTCAGCACTTGTATCTTGGATAACAGGAGCAGGCACTTGTACTTTCCTCTTGCCCTTTGCTTTTGTTCCCTATAAACCATATAAATAGAAAGTTTCAAAAATTCTTCTAATAAGAAGAGTGTTAGTTTAAATTAATTACCAAATAACCACCTGTGACACTGGACCAGCTCGTGAACTCTTTTTCTTCAATTGAGCAGCTGAGCCACCGGTACCTTTTACATTAGCCATATGTGCTTTCTTTCCCAGAGACTCTGTACCCTGTAAAAACTTATAAAAATGATAAATAGTAAAAGAGCGTTATTCCAAAACAAAGAATGCTAGTCTAAACGTTATTAGTAAATAACAACCTGTAGTATTGGCTCAATCAAACTGATGGGCCAAGCAACATATGCACCAACAACATCTTTGACCCTAGTCATCATCAGGAGTAGGGAATGGTAATGGTGCATCCCTGTTGCGGGAGACTTCAATCATAACCCTCAATGTATTTTCAGGCAACGAAGAATTGTGCATGGTCCTGTTTGAAGTGTTGAAGACCGTACCGATCGCAACTACTTCACTGAAAGATTGATCCTTATACAGGTTGTACTTTGATTTGCCCTACAAAAGAGTTGACAACGTTAGCTCCCAATCGATAATATAACAGTATCACTACAAGTTTATAAGTACAAAAGACAAGAATTACCTGAGGAATTTGAGCCTTAGGAATCGTACAGCTATCCCTGATGCTTGGACTCTCACAGGAAGGAACGTTACCTTATTGCATGAATTTCGACATTTGTGATCCAACATTGTTACGCTGGAAAAATTCGTACATCAGATCTTGCCGTCTTTGCATTTCCTCATTCCTTCTTTGCATTTCAAGCACAGTCTCCCTCAGAGTATTGACTTCATCTTTCAACACAGAAACTTCACTTTGTGTTACCCGCTTTTGAGGACAGAAGGTTCTTTACATTTGAGGAGTAGCCTTCCAGAACTTTGATTCCATTCAAAAACTCACAAAATGATCTTTTCTCTTTCTTCGAAAGGGTGTAAGTTACCGGAGGTAAATAAGTGCGGTATCCTCTCTCGACAGGTGCTAACTCTTGTCTTATTCCCAACTTGACCATATCTAACCTCGAATTGACACCATCCTTTTCCCATGCATATTCAGCAACGTGCCAATTAGGTTATCACAGATGTTTTTTTCAATATGCATCACATCAAGAAAATGCCTAACATATAAGGACTTCCAATACGGGAGTTTGAAGAATATGGATCTCTTCTTCCAACCACTTGTCAACACATTTTTTGTGAAAGGCTTACCAAAATCGTTCTCCAACGCCTTTACCTTTTCAAAAACGCTATCCCCGCTCAATATCATTGGTGGCCTACCTTCTTCTGAGTTCCCGTTAAACGCCTTTTTCCACCTACGCCAACGATGTTTTAACGGCAAGAACCTCCGATGTCCCATGTTAACATTTTTCTTACAATGATCCAGTCGCATCGAATGGGTATCATCTTCACATACAGGGCACGCACCATATCCTTTGATGCTATATCCGGACAAATTACCGTATGCTTGGAAATCATTTATCGTGCCAAACAACATGGCTTTCAATTTAAAACTTTCTTCCTTACAGCCATCAAAAACCATCTCACCCGAGTTCCACATATGTTTCAGGTCTTCAATCAAGGGATCCAAGTAGACGTCTATATCGTTGCCGGGCTATCTAGGCCCAGAAATAAGCATGGAAAGTATCATAAATTTGCGTTTCATGATTAAATTTGGGGGGAGGTTGTATATCATCAAAATCACTGGCCATGTGCTGTGAGTACTACTCTGAACTCCATGCGGATTGATTCCATCGGTTGCCAATGCAAGCCGTAGATTTCTTGGTTCTTCACCGAACTCAGGGTACTCATAATCAATTTTTTTTCATTGGGGAGCATCTGCGGGGTGCCTAAGCTTGGTGTCTTTAATCCTTTCATCGGCATGCCAAGTCAAAAGTTTTGTAACATCCGCATTATTGAACATGCGCTTCAATCTTGGAATGATCGGAAAGTACCACAAGACTTTAGAAGGACTGTTACCTTTCTTTCTATACCGAGATGTGTTGCATTTCGGACACTCCTCCAACGACTCATACTGGTTCTGGAATAAAATACAGTTGTTGGGACATGCATGTATTTTCTCATATTTCATACCGGTCAAGCAGAGAATTTGCTTTGCCTCGTATGTTTTCGAGGGGAGTACATTCCCTTCCGGGAGTATATCTCGCAGAGCGGAAAGCAGTGCAGTGAAACTTGCGTCACTCCAACCGTATGATGCTTTCAGGTTGTACAGTTTAAGCACCGCACACAATCTTGTGTATTTGATGCATCCCATATACAACTGCGTCTCTGCATCGCTCTTCAGTGTCTGAAATATTTTAGGATCCTCCTCACCCACCACATTCAACATTTCTTCAAGGTCATCGCTCTCATCACACATGTCTGTGTCAACTACATTTGAAGCGCTACTAACATTAGGTACCCGGTCTCCGCTAGAATACTCATATGTCTCACCGTTTTTATCCATCGTGTATAAGACGGATCGATTCCGTGACAAATTAAATGACCCAACAAGTCAAGCTGGCAAAGACGCTTTCCATATAAATAAGACATACAAGGGCACACAATTCTCTTAGCATTCTTTGCATGCTCAGTAGCATATTCAATGAACTCTTTTGCTCCATCTATATATTCCCTTGAACGTTGATCACAAGACATCTATTTCCGATCCAACATTATAACCTACTAAAAGAAAACATCGGTAAGATGTATATGACTTACTCATTAGGTAGCCACCTTACGATGTTACCTTATTTTCTTAACGAAAAATCGGCAGCATAACGGCTAAAAGATAAATATTCCCAGGCTCAAGGCCCTATCTTTTTTACATAGAAATGGATAGCCAACTATATAAACAGCATCAACTCAATATATTTCCATAGCCCACCATAACAGAATTCACAGAGCATTTATATACATAGAGCATTAATAGTTCAACAAAGCAAAAATTTCATACGAGTAAAATAAAACACCACACAGTTTTGTTTCATCACCCAACATAAAATTTAGGTACCTGAATGACTTCTTTTACTTTGTCGAAGAATGTGTGGACCAAGCAACAACATAAATAAACAAAACTGTGTACTTCCTGAGAACCCAACAACATAAATAAACAACTCATCAATTTTAATATTTATAGTGAACAATTTCATTCAGCAAATTTATATGGATTGATTCCCACAAATCATAAAAAATGATAATTGCCCAATAGGCAAGCAAATATGTCCTAGCTTGCTGAATTAAAGAAAAGAAAGATAAGACTTACTTCAACGTCCTTTAGCTCAAAGTAAGCCTGCTAGCAACAATATGATTCTTCACCTTTAAGTGTCGAGCAATAATTTGTAAATATTATAAGGAAAACAAAAAGCAAATAGATTTTATTTAAGTCAATGTTCAAAGAAAACAAAAAGCAAGAGAGCTGTCCTTTTAGGTTAAATCAGCTTTCCTCCTAGTCAAAACCAAAATCCCTTCTCAAAAACAAATGATAAAAATCAAAATATAAACCCAAAAAAGGAGTAAACCAAGAATTGAAAACCATTCATCCCCTGCATACTTCACCCATGATACCACATATGAAGACAGCAAAAAAAATTCCAGTACTGTTAATGATGTAAGTCTGAAAACAATTCACCTCTAAACACAAAAGAAATGGAGAATATGTCATGCAATAGAATGATAATATCATACCACCAATTATCAGATTCTAAACCGAATGATAGCATGTCTATTTATGGAACCATGGAATCAATACAAAGTGGAAATTGAACATTTTTTAATGAAAAATCTCAACCCTTTCCATCACAAAGATGTAGAACGTTAATATCTTCACAAGGGACATAACAAGTTGAGATATATATTAAGATCTAAAGCCTTATCTAAGACCATTAAGTAACTAAAAAGCATCATATAGACAAGTTTTAACTTCATAAGTTCTATCTGGCTAGTACATTGATTGCAGCATAGAAAACCCATTAAAAAGGAAGGACCATAACCACCATCAGCTCACATACACATTTCCAAAAAAACAATAATCCAACCAATTTCACTCTCTGTCTTCCAATACACAGAAAGCGTGGGAAGGTCAACATTGATCAGTCTGAATGGCAAGAAAAGAATACATAACAAACATAAGGTTAACAAGGCAAATATTAAATACCACGCAACACTTCAATGGATGGAGTTAACGGCGGCGGAGCTTGGGGAACGGCGGCGGCGGAGTTGCTAAAGAGTGACCAATGGACGGAGAAGGGAGCAATGGCCGGAGCTTGGGGGTGCAATGGCGAGTTAACAGCGGCGGATCTTGGGGAGAAAAGGCAGCAACATGGCGGAGGAGCGAGAAACGACGGCGGAGAAGCCAGCAACGCGGCGGAGGAGCCACAAACGACAGCGGCGAGCTTGGGGGAACCAGAGGAGGGTTGGGATGCGTGGGTAGAGTTGTGGAGATGAGAGCAAAAAGAAAGAAAGAAGAGAGGTTAAAGAAAAAAGAAAGAAAGATGAAAAGTCACGTGTATTGATTTAGGATCAGGCTATACCGACGCTTTTTAAATAAAGAGCCGGTATAGGGGGTCCCAAAATTTTTTGAGGGAAAATTTCCCTCCCATTTTCCTCGCATTTTTGGCCTATACCGGCGCTTTTTATTAAAAGCGCCGGTATATCTAAACCTCTGACAGCGTGATATGCTTTTTTCAAATAAAAAAAATAAAAAAGGCAAATGAAAATCTATCTGGCCCCACACCATAGTAACAAAAGCATATGCCTATACCGGCGCTTATATTAAAAAGCGCCGGTATAGGCCCAATTGATAACGAACTAGGCAAGCACAACAACTTATTTAAGCTTTTCCAGATAAAAAAAATAAAAAAAACTAATGAAAATATATGTGGGCCCACATCAATTATTGCCCTATACCGGCGCTTTCTTTAAAAGCGCCGGTATAGGATTTTACAAGTTAAAAAAAAAAGAAATGATTTGCTGGACACCTATCCCGGCGCTTTTTAAAACAAGTGCCAGGATAGGCCTTAGCTATACCGGCGCTTATGGTGGTAAGCGCCGGTATAGGTACCTCACATACATATTGCGGCGCTTGTTACTATAAGCGCCGCTATTGTTGCGTCGCAATAAGATCCTTTTGTAGTAGTGAGGGTTGTTTTGGTCAAAAAGTAATTTTAGGGTTTAATAAAGGTAAAAGAGGAACTTTACAAGTGTAAAATTATTTTCCTGTTTATCTGATAGTTTAATAGGAGGAGATTATATAAATAAAGACTCTGTTTGAATGCTTGGTTATAGCCCTACTCCTAACACTTGAATTATCACTTCATTATTTCAGAATCAAATCACACATTTAGGAAGCCATAAATCAGATTTATTTCACAATCAGACTAAGGAAGTAGAATTCATCATCAACCACACAAACTTCATTCTTAGATTCTCGACTTCGACCTCCGTTTACCACCACTCAGCCGTCATTCTCGACCACTATCAGCCATTCCCTCCGTTTACCACTCCTCATCATCCATCTTACATTTTGTGCCATCACACTTGACTCATTCAGGCTTGGACATACATCAGGAGACTTGAATTCTTCAACACCTTCACAACTACTCTTTCTGGTCCTAAATATAAGACTTATTTGGGCAGTTAGTCTTGATCTAAATATATAACTTAATTCTAACTTTTGTCAATTTCTTCCCAATTTTATCCATATTGGCGCCCCTCCAACAATAATCAAGTAAGAGATGAGAGAGGGAATAAAGGAAGATAATTGGGATATTTTAAAAAAACACAACATACTAACATAATTAACATCCTTTATTTAAGTAAATTAGTGAAATAAGTGATATATTTAGGACAAAAGGAGTACCATACATACCGACCCATCTTTTAATTTCTTCTATAACAAGAGCTTCACTACCTTCCAGTGTCGACTTCTATGGCTTCAAATCTCAATTCACCTTGGACAGCTTTGTTCTTCATCATGATGATAAGTTGAAGCTCAAGAGGTTTCTTGAAAATTAAAGAAAAAAATAAAGCCAATTTATAATTCATAAAGATAGGAGAAAAATATACAAAATCAAATGAATTCAACCCAAAATTTACTAAAACATAGTGAGATTTGATTATAAGTTAACATAAATCACGTAATTATTAGTATAAATAAGAAATGAATTTATAAGAATAAGTTCATAAGTTAATCAATATGTTTTTCTTATTTTCTTCAAATATCATTAGTATAAATATAAACATATGAAAAATTAAAGGCTGTTGGGTTCAAATTTGAAACCATATACAATATTGTAAAACACGCCGTTGGAGACCACCCTATATCCAATTTATCCTAAACGATTATAACAGTATGAATTTGTACGTAACATGCATAAGTACAATGAAATCATCAACGAGTGTCTTGATTTATATCTTGATAAGATGTTTTGGTCCTTAAACTTATTCAACATTCAAAATCAATATCAACGCTTTTCACACAGATTATCGTAAGCAAGGGGGAAATGACCAAAATTCCAATGTTCAATGACTGACTAAAATTCCATGCTCAATAGAAAGGCCGACTCCCCCATATTCATCCAAACTTAGATATTGGTGAATTTGGATCTGATTTGGATACATAAAACTTTGAGAAATCAACAAATCACAACAACACTTATAAGAAATGTTGGAAATTTTAAACATAATTAAAATTCTAAAGCATGTAGATATCATAAAAATTTATGAAGATATAGAGATTAAAGATCCGAACCGTCGTTTGGAGGCTCCACCATTCTTCGATTCTTTCTTCTGTGTGAGGGACCACTAGAGTCCTTTTGCTTAGTAGCACAACTAATCACCAAAGGACATAATTAGGAGGGGAGTTTTTCACTCTGAACGAGAGCTCTCTGGATTTTTTGTACGTTGAATGAATGGGACCTGGCCTTCTATTTATAGTAGCTATCCAGGGCTGATTCAGTGGATTCCTTAATCCATTCCACATAGATTCAACCAATCAGGTAATTTCTCATAATTACCTTATTTAATAATTACCCCTTAATCCATGCTACATAGATTTAACCAATCGATTAATTACTTGATTTAATTAATTAGAAAATAAACTCATATTTTCTCATTAATCCATGCCACATAAATTTAACCAATCAGTTAATTACTTGATTTAATTAATCAGAAAATAAACTCATATTTTCCTAATTAATTATCTAACCAATCAGGTAATTACTTGATTTAATTAATTAGAAAATAAGCTCATATTTTCCTAATTAATTATCTTAGCCCAATAAGGGCGGATCAAGGTCTAATTATCCAACATCTCCTACTTGCACTTAATGGGCTAACCATTGTGCATCCTCTCTGATTCTTATCCTTAATCATACTTGGTGTTAGTCGTATCCGCTTGGGCATGACGTCTCCTGGTTGAGAATTTGTGTGTTAGAAATCTCTTCTTTGAGACCAACACACAAGAGAGCTCTTTACCTGAAAAAAATATTTTATTTTATTTCCTTGAATGCCCTAGGTCTTTCCATACACCTTTCCAATGGCAACTTTGATCCCTCTCGAGTTAATGTAACTCAGATTGGCTCTTATTGCATATGAGGTCCGCACTTACTAGTTGTTCTTTAACATTTTAGTAAGGGACATGTCTCGGACGTTCATTACAATTGTGTATTTATGGAGAAACCTTCCTCTTGACTAAACATCATTTGTGTTTATTAAGATCGCTTTCCCAACCTTGATTCATTAGATCAAATCAATCATGATCATTGAATTCAGATTAGAGTAGCTATCACCGTGATTAACTCTTGTGATGTTCGCCTAAGTCTTCAGGGCATAGTGAGAGGGTTTTATACCTCTCTGGGACTCACACTATAATGGAACAGGGATTTTCCATCCATATCCCATATTGCGGGTCTCAAAATGCACATGCAGTATGAATTGCATGCCACGGTGAATCAGTGCATGTAGTTTTTTTCTAATACAACAACGTGCAGACTTTAGCTTTAGACATACTTAGCATCTGTATTGGAATACATTAATACCCTTAACATCCTATTAATTGTTCCATGTCTGGCCACAGGTTTTATGGTTCAGATTGAATTCTAAACCACATCTACCCTTTTGGTAGACTCTCGCTTAGCTCAATAACCTTTTACTCCATCACATGGTGGTTATTAGCTACGCTTCGCCTCACATCTCATAGTTAGGAGGTTGCTTGTGTGAGTAAGCTTGTCCTTAAACCTGTACGACATTATAATTTTTGCATACTCGAACCCAAATGTTTAAAAATAATGAACAAAGGGACCCATTTCCTTGGTAGCATAGCTCGTAGTCCATGGTTCCCTTTAGGTATCTCATGATCCTCTTCACAGCTTCCCAACTCCAACACAAATGTCCGGTCTTGTACATAACATGGTGTATATCAGGCTGCCAACTGTGCTTAAGTAAAGTACCCTTTTCATGCGCTCTATGTCTCATTGTTTTGTAGGTTTCATGTCCTCATTCAAGTCATGTCCTTTGACCACTGGAGTGTCCATGGGCTTTCATTCCCTCATGTTGAAGCATTCCAAGATTTTATCTATATATGTCTTTTGGGACAATCACAGCAATTTCTTGGAATGATCTCTTCTTATCTTGACACCCAAGATATATTCTAATTCACCATTTTCCTTCATTTCTAAGTTTAAGGACAACTAATCCTTAATCATTTTAACAACTCCTAGATTTGATCCAGCTAAGAGTATGTCATCAACGTAAAGAAACAATATAACAAAATTGCCTCCAAAACGCTTGATGTACACACAATGGTCTTATTCGATCATTTCGAATCCAAATGAGGTAACTGATTTGTAGAACCTCAAGTACCATTGCTTAGACGATTGTTTGAGTCCATAAATTGATCTTAGGAGTTTGCAAACCTTTTGTTCACTTTCTTTCCTTATGAAACCCTCAGGCTGTTTCATATAGCTCTCCTCGTCTAGTTCTCCATTGAGAAAGGTGGTCTTTACATCCATTTGATGTAATTCCAAGTCTAGACTTGCCATAAATGCTAGAATCAATCTAATAGAGTTAAAACGAACTGCTGGCGAGAAAGTATCCTCGTAATCAATACCTTCTCGTTGTGTGTATCCTTTGGCCACTAATTGTGCTTTAGGTTTGAGAACCCACTTGTTCCCAATTGCCTTACAGTCTAGCGGCAGACCAACCAACTCCCAAACTTGGTTTGACCTCATGGATTCCATTTTCTCTTCTAAGGCTATTTGCCATTTTTCCTTTGCAGGTGCCTACAGTGTATCCTATACACTTACAGGATCTGAATTGTCTTCTTCTGGATTGATGATGAGAACTGATCCTTCCATTGAGAATCGTCTCCTTGGGGTTTTATCCCTCTGACTTCTCTGAAGTGGGGTATCCACAAGACTCTCTTCTTGTGGTTGGATAAAATCTCCTTGAGGTTGAGAGGAGTTTTCAGCCCTCCCACTTAGGTTGGTTACTTGTGGGATATATGTTGACTCATCATTTCTGATTTCCTCACAAAAAGGTTCTAAACTGTCAGTACCCAGGGAAATCATTCTCCATGAATACTGAGTCCCTTAAGATTATTTTAGTTATTGATCCGTCATCATTTTCTCCAATGAAGACATATCCCTTTGAGGCTTCAAAGCATCTCACAAAAATACATTTCTTTCCTCTTAGTCCCAACTTTCCATATTTATGGGAAGAATCATGGACATAAGCTGGTGACCCCATAGTCTTAAGAGGTTTAAGTCTGGTTTGCGCCCTGTCCATGATTCATAGGGTGTGGTAGAGACTGATTTTGAGGCTATGTGGTTAAGTATATATGTGGCAGTTAGCAGAGCATCTCCCCCGTATGAGATTGGAAGCTTAGCTTGTGCCATCATAGACCTAACTATGTCAAGAAGGGTTCTGTTCCTTCTCCCAGCAACTCCATTTTGTTGAGGAGTGTTGGGGATTGATAGTTGCCTAACAATCCCCTTTTCCTCATAGAGTGCCTTGAACTGATATGAGAGGTATTCATGTCCCCTATCAGTTCTCAAGGCCTTTGCCTTACAGCTTAACTGATTTCCCACTAAGTTAAGGTAGTTTCTGAAGCATTCCAAAGCATCAGATTTGTGGGAAATCAGATGAACATGCCCATATCAAGAATAGTCATCGATAAAGGTAATAAAGTACATAGCTCCATGAATTGCATGTACACTCAGCGGTCTGCAAATATTAGAGTAAATGTGTTGAAGAGGAGTTTCAGCTCTAGTTGCTTTGCTGAAGGGTTTCTTTGTGCTCTTGCCTGCTAGTCAATGCTCACACAGAGACATTTCTCTTTTTGATATATTTCCTAGCAAACCTTCCTTTGCTAGTTTAGTCATTCGCTCTTGACTAATATGACCTAATCTAGCATGCCAAATGTTATAATGAATATCAGAGCTAATTGCATAACAAGAACTAGAATAATCATAGAAATTTTCCAAAACAAAGAAACCGTCTTTAACATAACTGTTCGCACAGCAAGTGCACGGGTCGCGCCAAATAATAAAGTAATGAGAAAGTATCATTCCCACAGGGATTGGGTTACAAATACGGTCAAACAGAAGGCTTAGTGAATTCAATTAAGTTGAGCTAAAGCAAAGTTTGGAGTAAATATTTAACATTTTCAAAAACTAGCAATTAAAAGTCTATTTATAGTTTGGGGTTTTAATCACAAAGATTATAAAGGAAAGACGTGATTTGGAAACACTTGTTAAGGCAAATAAAATGACCTAGGGTTACTTATCCCCATTTGACTTTATGAACTAGTAAATTCCTTCCTTTAGGCATCATAATGAATCAATGTGTGAGTTCAAGGTTCAATTTCATTTGAAGAAGCTTTCTCAAGTCAAAGTCAAATTTATACTTGCATTAATTGCACAATCTCTTGCCACAATTAATGCAAGTCATAATTACTTCACCAACCTTATATGAACAAAGTTAGGTCAGTAATTATATCTCTATATTACCAACTAACCATCCATTTAATACTATAAACTTCAAGTCTAACATGATTTCACCTAAGTTCTAAAACAAAATACTCTCTCTCGAGTCATATTCCATTTAACAAATCAAGTGGTGATCAAACACTTGTATAAATAATAGCAAGATGAAAATCCACACATAAAGATTCATTTAATGCATTAAAGAAAGGAACTACAATATTCAATCCATCAAATGGTTCAAGGCAACCCTAGAAAAGGGATTTAGTTACACATGATAAAAGTAAAAACAAACATAGAAATCAAGGAAGAACACATGACAGAAAATTTGAGAAGAAGGAAGAAGAAAGGAACCCAAGAACAATGAACTTGAATCTCTCCAAGATCCTCCAAGCTTCCAAGCTCTTCCCACTCTCTCTTCTTGCTCCAAAATATCCCAAAATATGCCCTAAATACGTTCTGCCCGAAATCCCTTGAATTAATTTCTTTTATCCCCTTTTAGACAGTTCATTTACACAAAACGCGCAGTATTAGGCCAGTTCGCCGTGGGTTTCGCCGCGGCGAAGTCCACGGCGAACTATGTAAATAAAAACAGAGATGAACCACACTCGCCGTGACTTTCACCGCGGAAAAAGTCACGGCGAAGTCATGTAGCTTCTGGTTCTTAGGCTTCTTCTCAGCTGGTCTTCAATCTGATTGATGTGCTTGTTTTTCCTCTGAGCTTTTTCACTTGAGCACCTCTTCCAATGCAAGAAAGAAAGAAGGTTGATGAGTTTTACAATTACTACATTATAAAAATTCATTAAGCTCCAAATTTCGTACAATTTACAATTCTTTCTTTGCCCCGTTTTCTGATTAAGCTTTTGGTTCCTTTTTGCCATATTAATCACCAAATTATTCACAGGTATAGGGTAAAACATGATGATTTTGTAATGAAATTTAGGAGCTTATCAATAACTAGAGCCAAACACATTGGCTTTATTTGAAATGCTTACAATGAAGTCACAAAAACTAACATTGAAATTCAATTTAACTAAAGAAATAACAAAAATGAGATATCATCGGATTTCAGGAGCGTAGAGCACATCATGCAATGTCAAGGTTTGTTCTCCCTGCAAACCCAGCTCATAGGTACCGATGCCTTTGACTTCTACCCTCACATTATTCCCAATGTAAAGCCATCTACTTCTAGCTGGTAGCTGACAAAACTCGGTGAAATTCCCACATTCTTTGCTTACATGGTTGGTTGCTGCTAAGTCTACAACCCACGCAGGATTAGCTTCGGTTAATAAATTAGTACTCGACACAAAAGAGTAATGAATAGGCACATTATTCGTTACCTTCCTTTGATCAGGGAAATCTTGGCATCGTGTCCCTTTTTCTAACAGGCATAGCACTTGATCTTAGCTAGATCACGCTTCTTGCTTGTCCTTTTAGTTTTCTTGAAAGGTTTCTTCCTCTTTTGTTTGGGTCCACCTTTTTTTGTTGAGACTTTTTTCCTTTGCCTGATTGTCCCTTTGAAGCAGACCTATCCTTTTCTTCAGTTAAAAATGCATGGCTAGCTGGTTTCACAGCTTCCATACGATCATCCTCCAGTTGGATATGATGAGTTACGTCAGCAAAGGTCTTAATGCTAGCATTATGAGTGATGGTGTGCTTCATAATTGCCAGTCCAATAAGGAACCCTTTCCTGTGTCTGTAGTCAGTTTCTTATCAGTTATCATAAGAATTAAGTGCTCAAAAATAAATTCTAGTCCAGAATCATATGTAATTATAAAAGCAACAATAACATATTGGTGATAATTAATGTAAAAATAACTTACCAAATAAGAAAAAATCAAGGCTTTTGTTTCCCATGTATTCATAAATCAACATCTTTTCCTCCTCAATACAGCAACCAAACATGCGTACAAGGTTTCGATGTTGAAGCTTCACAATCAATTTTACTTCATTCTTGAATCCTACAATCCCTTGCCCTGAGCTTTTTGATAACCTCTTTACAGCTACATCACGCCCTTCAAAGAGCCTACCCTGTGATTATCACAGTATATCATTCCCATCAATGATATCCTATGGGGTGATCAATTGGTTGAGAATTTGTCAATCTACAATATCTATCAGATTACCCTGTAAATACTACCAAAGCCGCATTCTTATTTGCCTCTGAGAAGTTGTCTGTAGCCATTGCTATGGTATTAAAATCAAACAATGGCAGCTCTAGATCATCCATATTCGTATCACTTAAATGCTCTGTAGTTCTTGAGGTTAAAAGTACATCGTGACTTGCCTCTGAAGCACCTAGAATGAAGTAAACAGGCATACATTATATCAAGCAGTAAGTAACACCTCAACAAAGCCACTATAAATTTTGCATATTACTTCTGTATTACCTATCTTCTCTGCCCTTCTTTTTGGTATATTTTGTGACTTTCTCTTCCACAAAAAAACATAATCAATCCCAAAACTAAGATAACTGCTCCTCCTGTAATGCTTATGATCATGCCTGTATTTTTCTTCTTGCCAGAGCCACTTGCAAATCCTGAATTAGCTAATAAATAAAAGAAATTCTCAATTCAGTCATCTTCTTTGAATTTGGCCTATCATCGGTGTGTCAATCTGTGAATCTAAAAATAGTACTTCATTGCAGCAAACGAACAAGTTATCGAGGGGATGAAGCAAATAAAGAAACTTACTAACAACCGAAGCAGCAATTCTGACAAAGACATCTTGGCCAACTTCAGAAAACTGCCTCATGTCTATCAGCTCCTCAGTCCATATAACACAGCCTGTTCCTCCATTAGTGACCTTCTCATTAGCATAAGCGGTACAAGAACAGTTTTTCCTGCACATATCCTCACATTCTGAAAGGGACATGGTATTGTTCACAAACACATTCATTGTATCAGGTAACTCCACATGCTGAAGCTGCAAGAACTTGTCTGAGGGGCAATCCAAACCCACCATGCTCCTCGTGCAGTCATTGGTAAAAGCTTTCAGATCCCATTCATTCTGATTTTTTGGGCTGAAACCTTGAAAGCATTTACATACAGGAAAAGCATTGGCATTACATATACCGTATGAACCACATTAAAAGTAGTTATCACATTTGTCTTGAGGTGCAGACCATATCATGTTCCAACTTTGGCTTCCTTGTAGTATTACAAATCTTTGAACATCACCTGTCCAATTTATAACAAGCCTTGTAAGCATAGATTGATTACCGTTTAAAAGTGAAGAGAGTGTGAAGTACACCTCGTTTGAGTCTTGAACCAAATCATCTTGAACAACAGCTTGTGATGTGAGTACTGGTAATCCACCAAATCTTATACCATTCCATGGTCCACTTCTAAATGTCTTGACCTCTTTTTTATACAAAAAAGCTTCTGGGATTCCATGATGTTCTAGTCTAAAAGAGTAATCTCCACTTGAAGGGTCATCTTCGCCCGTCCATGATGTTATAAGCCGTTCAATACCTTTGTCCAAGTCCCATCCTAGCTTCATACCAGGTAATAAAGTGTCTGTGGGAAAATCAAAGCTCTCCCAGAGAAAGTTGTCAGTGTCATCAGTTTTATTTGCTTCTTTAATTACCAGATTCCCAGAATCCAAAAGCTTGAGCACAGGATTTGAAGGTTTAGATTCTGATTTATTCGAGGACCATAAGGAATTTCCTGCAGGATCAAGAAGAACCAGGTTTGATCTGTCTCCGATTTTCAGAGTTGCTGTTGAATTTTCAAGTGGGGTGTCTCTATTTGCAACCCAGACGATTGTTCTTTCAGGAATGTTCTTGTACCAGATTCCCAGGTACCATTTGGAAGATGTTGAATTGAAGAACCCTAATTCAAACGTTTGATTGGAAGATATAATGGTTTGGTTAATCCCTAGTGATTCGGTTGAATTTAAGGTATCACTAGAGAGTGAAACTGAAGAAAATAGAGCAAGTGTACTAGCAAAACCCCAGATGAGATTAATATGAAGGTAGCCAAGAAAGCCTCCCATGTTTTTGAATTGAGAAAGGAGAAAAAGATCCAAAAGCTTGATAATGGAGAATGAGGATTGTTTAAATCCATGATTTTGTCAAGATAAACTGGTTAGTCTGAAATCTCCCTTTTTGCTTCTGGTCTTTGGTCTAAGATTTCAACCTAGAAGATCGTTCAAAGTATATCGATTTCATTTAAAAAAGAGTTTGTTGACAAAGTTTATGCAAATGGTATTGATGATGTCATATAATACTTTGTTTTATATTTGATTGAGTAGTTTAGCAGCAACCTAGCTTAGCCGGACCTGTGGCTATTTTTTTTTCTTCTAATAATGCCACGTCACTATTCCTAACTTCTGGCAACTATGATAATATTATCAATTCAAAACTGTTGACTATTATTGTAAAATTATATTTATATACATATTAAGTTATTAACTACAAAATCAACACACACAGGTGTATATGCTTTGATATATGATTTGATTACTAATATTTAGAAGGACCTAAATCAAACTTTTTGATGTCCCTAATAAAATTTTTAATGGGGTATCTTTATCTCTTTCTTTTTCTTATAATAAATCAATTCAAAGACAGTGCATACCAAAATGAGATGTAGGCAACAGGAAATCAGGAAAACCCTACTTACTGTACATGGAGATAAAATGCTGAGAACTATTAAATTAAGTGCTAATATATATTCCCTCTGGTTCTTATTATAATGTACCAACTACACAATTGTTTGGACCAAAATATAAGGTTTTTTCCCATTACACCTTTGTCATTAATGGAAGTGTAAAATTAAAAATGTTTAGTCATATCATTTAATGAGGGGTAACGTTGGAAAAAATGGTTAATTTAGCTTAAATTTAATGACCTAACTACCATTCTTTGGTTTGTGATAATTGATAATTGGTGCCTTATAATATGGACCAGAGGGAGTATATGTGTGTGCGTGCAAAGTTTTTTGTTAATCCTTTGACTTTAAAAAGCATACTTTTAATCCTTTAACCATAATATCGTTACTCTCAAATGATAATTTTTCCTAATGACCATTATTATTTTATAAATTAAACTTAGTGTCAGTATTTGAAATTGTTTTGTCATATCTAAAATCTCATTATCAACATTTTTTTATTAATGACATTAGGGTAAAAGGAATAAAAAGACACTAGAAACCTTATATAAAACTAAATGACTAATTAATGTATAACTTAAGCTATCATCATAGAGATAACTACTTTCTGTGTTGAGCCTCTTATGCTTCCACTATAATCAATTTGTCATGACCTTCTCCTGATAAATCCAGAAGACTGAATCCACATCAATATCTTCCTTAAAGCTCTCCAAAGTGGAAACTTTCGACTGAAAAACTGCACCTAAGAGTTAAGATTCCCAAGTAACTTTTAAAAGAAATAATTAAATTGAAGAACCCTGATTCAAACGCTTGATTGGATGTTACAAGGGTATGGTTAATCCCTGATGCTTGGGGTTGAATTTAAGGTATCATTAGAGATTAAGGAAACTGAAAAAATAGAGAAACTGTAATAGTAAAGCTCCAGAAGAGATGAATATGAAGTTAGACAAGAAAACAACCCATGTTTTTTAATTGAGAAGGTAGATAAATATCCTAAAACCGGATATTGGAGATTGATGATTGTTTAAATCTATGATTTTGTAAAGTGACTTATTTGGTTAGTCTGAAATCTTGTTTCCTTCTAGTCTTTGACCCAAGATTTTAATTGATTACCAGGTATCCGAGCAACCGATTACTCCAGTTTCGGGGTTTGTGACTTTCCCTTATAACCAATTGTCTCATCCAAGACTCAAACTAGAGACCCTAAGGAATCTAATGGGGCCTTACACCGCTACACCAACTATGTGTTTGGTATAAAATATAAGTTTGTTGACATTATATGCACAAATTGTACAATAATGCTATGTAATATATATATATATAAGTTCATTTGTGTGTATGAATTTTGAACTCTCATGCTTCAACGACCCACTTGAATATACTTTATAGGAAAATATTTTGTACGACCAACGTTCGGCCATATGGAATTGTTTAAATTCTTGATCATAAACAACGTTCGGCCAAATAGTGATAAATTTTTCGGCCTTTCTAACAATATTATGAGCATCATTTCTAACTGTTTTAAATTCTTGATTACCAACGTATGGCAAGTCGATGAAAACTTTTTAGCCTTTTAAACATTTTGAGCATCATTAATAACTTTTTAAAGTCTTGGTCATTAGCAACTTTTTTGTTCAAAACTAGGTTAGGGAATTACTAGTACAAGATAAATCCTCAATAACAAACTCAGATCATCATTATTAATACTAACTATGATAAAAAAAAAAGGATTTCCATACGATCACTACAATGTTATCATGGTTAGGAAAAGGATTACAAAGCATTATCAATGTTAACATGGCTATTCAACAAATCCTACCTGGAATCGGGGATTCGCTGTGGTTCATTGTGGCCAATCCACGACGAACTCCACACATTTTCAACTTCAGGAGCTCGTTATGGGTTCTCCACGACGAACTCACGGAGAAGTGCCACTAGTAGCAATGCTGGGCAACTTCAAAAATTTATAAATAATGATATACACTACAAAAAAGGCGGCATTTAGTAGCAGTTAAAAAGGTTATTTAGTAGCTATTATAACCGCTAAGTATTTACTAGCGGTTATCATTACCGCTAGTAAAAAGCCTGTGGCAAACAGTTAGTCGCGGTTATACGAAACCACTGCTACATCGGTCAACACTGCTACTGAATCAGTAGCGGTAAAAAAACCGCTACTAAACAACAAATGAAAATTTCACTTTTGTTTGTACATTAGCGGCGGTTAACGAAAACCGCTACTAATGTGCAGGAAAGCAGAAAAGTATAATTTTATATATTAGCGGCGGTTTATAACCGCTACTAATTCCACGGAAATTTAGTAGCTGTTACAAACTGCTAGTAACGCTACAATGGTTTTAGTAACGGTTATAACCGCTATTGATTTCACCTGAGTTTAGTAGTGATTTACAACTGCCGCTAAAAGTATCAACCCTTAGTAATGGTTGACTAACCGCTACCAAGTTTAAACAAAATAAAAAAAAATTCAGCACTGCTAATTTAAATTCTCAACTATTTTTAAGCAACAACTTGCAATATATAATTAAGAAGGTTTTTTACCTTAGAAACATATAAAAGAATACATCGAATTAATAATTAACACCACAAAAACAAATTACTACAACAACAAAAAACCAATTTAACTATAAACAAAAAAAAGAATCCAATAGTGTAAACCTGAAAGAAAAATTAAAAGACAAATTAGTATATACAAAAATTAAACATTAAATAAAAAAAATTATAACTACAACATGAAAAATTTTAACAAAATTGATAGGGAGAAAAAAATGAAGGAAGACAAGGTCGGATGGGAGGAAAGAATGAAGGAAGGAAGGAAGGTAATGAGCAGAGGGTGAACGAAATAATGGGAGAGTGGTGGGTATTTATAGAAGCTGGAGGCGCTAATTAGTAGCGGTTTATGTAACTTAGTAGTGGTTATGAACCGCTACAAAAAGTAGTGTACCTATAGTAACGGTTTAAAACCGCTACTAAATTTTCGAATTTGAAAAAAAATTGATAATATTCATTAAAAAAAGACATATATTAATGTTTCATACACACTGTTATGTAAAATGCTACAAAATAAAAATAAATTGTCGCTTCAATCATCTTCTTGCTCCCCCCTAAGAAGAAAATAAAGACCTATATCAATTTCTGATAATAAAATATGTGGAAAATTGTATAATAACTTTGTAGTGAGCAAACTCACCTAACTACTGGTAAATGCCCGTCTTCTTCCGGAATGAGGTTATCGAAGTTTTCAGGTTCAAAATGCTGGCTGTCTAGTTCCATATCATCTTCCTCACCCATTTCATAGAGGTCTCGGGGCTTCATATGAATCACCATGTGCCAATTTTTGTGTTTCTGATCTTGCACATAGTAAACTTGTTACGCTTGTGAGGCAAGAATATACGGCTCGTCATCTGGTACTTCCCCTGTGTGAATGAGTCTTGAGAAATTGACAGATGTGATGCCCAAGCTATCGACCGTAATGCCTTGAGAAATTCTGGTGTCCACCCACATGCAGTTGAAGAGAGGCACGGTGAAATGGCCTTGATATTTTAGCTCGATGATATCAACGAGCTTCCCATAATATGATACGCCTCCAAATTACATGTCAGTATCACGTGAGCTGGCATAACTCCTTGTACCAAATGTGCCAAACACTCCGGAATTTTGGGTGAGGGAACCTTCATCCTATGCAACGGTGCAGAAATTAAAACCGTTGACGTTGTATGCCGTATATCTTTTGACATGGTCGAGCGGACTAGTTGCTAGATTTATCATATCAGGTAGATGGGGATTGTTGTCGTTGAGTATTCTGCGTGCAAACCAATCTGGAAACTCACGATGGACCTTTTTATCCACTTCAACAAACGACCTTGTACGGCTACGAACTGGCGTTTAACATAACGCCGGAAATTCCTTAAATTCAAAACAAAAAATCAGAAGATTTCATGGTTTGTATATAAAATAATACGATGCGTGTGCATATTGTAATACGATGCGTGTGCATAGTGTTATGATTCTTACTGAATGTAGGTCTCTACTTAAGGGCAATTTGTCAAGACATGTCTGTGTGCTTGCAACCTCTCAGTAGGAGTGAGCTTGTAATACTGACTTCCTCTAATTGGCTTTCCGACGGGTGGGAATAATGTGTTAGAAGGTGAGTGGACATTTGTGGGACTGTTATAGACACGAGGAGGGTGATTGAACGAGGACTTCATGTTATAAAAATACCACGAACAATATGTTAACACCTCTTCACCAATGTAACCTTATACTATTGAACCCTCTGAAGATGCTTTATTCCTGACGTACGACTTCAATTTCCCTAGGTATCTGTAATTGCATTTACACTCAGATTACTGAAACAAAAATCATGAAATTACTGTACGGAGTAATTAATCAACTTACCTCTCTATGGGATACATCCAACGGTATTGAACAGGGCCACCCATCTTTGCGTCTTGAACGAGGTGGACAGTGAGATTAACCATCATAGTGAAAAAAGACGGAGGAAATATCATCTCCATATGACAGAGCATTAGAATTATTTTCTCTTGCAATTGATCCAACTCTGTTGCGTCCAAAACCTTTGCACACAATCGTCGGTAGAAAGAACTGAGTTGAACCAAAACATTTGACACCTCCGGGGGCAGTGTGCTTTTAGTTGCCAGAGGTAGGAATTGCTGGAGCAAAACGTGGCAGTCATGGCTTTTCAACCCGACAATCTTCTTAGCATGCATGTCGACACATCTTGAGATGTTGCTTGAATAATCATCAGGAACCTTAATGTCCTGAAGTGTGGAGAGGAAGACTTCTTTGTTGACTCTTGTGAGTGTGAATGAGGCTGGGGCAAACTTATCATTCTCATCTGGCTAGGCGTCATGACGTATTCCCATCGCCATGAGATCTTTCCTTGCTTACAGATGGTCCTTGGACTTTTCGGACTCGTTCAGCAACGTGTACAAAACATTGTCACACACATTTTTCTCAATGTGCATGACATCCAGACAATGACGAAGCTTATTAGATTTCCAATGAGGGAGCTGAAAGAAAATGCTCCTCTTTCTCTACTGCTGCACGTTATCCCCATGGGACTGGCCGCGAGGCCTTCTGCCACCGGGCTGAACGTCAACTTGCTTCCCGAATTGTATGTCGATATCTTCAAGCTGTTGAAGAACATCTACGCCAGACAACAACACAGGTGGATCTCTCATTTCCTGTGATCCGTTGAATCTAATTTTCTGCAACCTGAACCTGTGACCTCGAGGAAGGAACTGTCGGTGACCCATAAAGCACCACTTGCGACTGTGGGGAAGGCAAACAGAGTCTTGATCAAAGTTACGGTTAGGACAAGCTAACCCCGTATGCACATTCCAACCAGACAATGTGCCAAGTCCAGGGAAATCGCTAACTGTCCACATCAAAGACGCACGGAGTGTCAATAGCGTCTTAATGTAAGAGTCAAACGTCTCAACTGCATTGCTCCTCAGTTCCTTCAACTCTTGTATCAACGGTTGAAGGTAGACATCTATATCATTTCCAGGAGCTCTCTTCCCCGAAATAATCATCGAAAGAATGAATGAGCTTTGTTTCATACACATCCAAGGGGGCAAGTTGTACGGTATCAATACAACAGGCGATATACTATACGTAGTGCTAAGATTCCCTAACGGATTGAAACCATTTGTTGCAAGAGCTAGGCGGACATTTCTTGGGTCCGCAGCAAATTCCGGGAATTCAGCATCAAATGCTTTCCAAGCCTCAGCATCCCTAGGATGTCTCAACTTCCCATCCACGTTGGCCTCTGATAAATGCCACTGCATGTGCTCAGCAGTTTTAGACGAAGTATACAACCTCTGAAGTCTTGGAGTCAATGCAAAATATCTAAGAATCTTCGCAGGCTTCTTGGTTGCACATTGACCCCTCTTTGCCTGTTTGTACCAAGACTCGTTACACCGCTTACATCTGTCTAACTCAGCGTCGTCTCCCCAATATAGCATACAATCATTCGGACATGCATGAATTTTGGTGTAGTTTAATCCCAACTTATTGATTGTCTTCTTCGCTTCGTAGAATGAAGGTGGGATTTCTGCCTGAGAAAATGCATCTCCCAATAATTCTAACACCATTGACATTCCCTTATCACTAAAGCCACACAAGCACTTGATGTGATAGAGTTTGACTAGAAATGAAAGCTTAGAGTATTTATTTCACCCTGAATAAACAATATTTTAGTGTAAAAAAGATGATTTAACTAACTATAAATGAAAGTTCGAAGTTTTTAGTAGAACCTGGAAACAATGGCTTATTAGCTTCCGTCATAAGGTTGAAAAAATTCATAGTGGCATCGTTTCGGAAAAAATTTGGCAGTGGTCCATCAACGCCTTCTTCAGTAACGATGTTGTCATGTTGCGCACCGAAAGCATCACGCAGGACATCGTCGATTGGATCTACATGATCTTCGTGATCGTCGATTTTCATTAATCCAACATGAGACGTTGCAGCAGCTCGTTCACCGTCATTATCATCATCGTTCTCCCCATGAATCCCCCAGAAAGTGTAATTGGATGGGAATTGTTTCACTATAAGATGCTCAAACACAACATCTCTTGGATGCCACTTCTTGAATTTACATTTTGGACAAGGACAAAGAATATTATTGTTGACACTTGAGCGGTCAAAAGCAAAATCTAAAAAATGGTTCAAACCGACCAAACAGCGGGAGGACGTACGTGGTAAATTGATCCAAGATCTATCCATTATATGAGAGAAGATATCAAAGAATGGAAGGATTGAAGTTTAATGGAAATGTGAAAAGAAATGAATAAGTTGGAGCATATATAAGCTAATTGAGTGCAATGCTTTTAGTGGCGGTTTATAACCACCGCTAATTGAGTCCATTGCTTTTAGTGGCGATTTTGAACCGCTACTAAATTTAGTAGTGGTTATGAACCGCCACTAAAAGCACTGACAATTAGTGGCGGATTATAATCGCTACTAAAATCAATATGGCTTAGTAGCGGTTTCAAACCACTACTAAATAAGTATATTCGTTTTTTTTGCCCAACTCAGTCTCATTTATATATGTTTTTTTTATAAAAATCGCATTTACATATAAAATAACTTCCAATATAAATAAATGATATCACAACAAAAAATTTAGAAATTTCTGCAATTGTAGCCAAAATAAAACACAAGTTTCACAACTAAAAAAAAGATGCAACAGTCCTGAAATTACAAACGTTTAACTAATAAAAAAACCTTATAACTACACATCTAGCTGAGTGTCATCCGGCTGACCACCATCTGGCTGATTGACCTCTGGCTGGGATCTTGGAGAACGGTTGCGCGTTGGTCTCAGTGGACATGGTGGTAGTCCTGGTACACGTATAGGAGGTCCGCCTGGGTCCACCCTCTGAATTATCCGGTCGAGTGCACTGTTGGTATTTTCCACCTAGGACTCCAATCTATCGTACACCTGATCTGTAATCTCCTGGTTAACCGTTCCCTCATCCGAGCCTCATACTCCGGATCGTGCATCATAAAGCCGCTGGAAGACGCTTGGCAGGCTGCTGCAGACTGGGTGGTGCTTGCCGACCCAGTCCGGCCATACACCATTGACGGTCGGGCTCCGAAACCCATCCTACGCACATGGCCAGGGTACTCACAGGTCCCAAAGGCGGCCATGAGCGAGGCAGTAGGGTCTATATTATCCCTTTGCGACTCCTGAAGCTCTCTCTCTACTTCTTCAATTCTAGCCTGAACACAGAACATATATTAGACTTTTCTACAAATATAATTGTTATAAAAAATATGATAAACCTAAATAAAAGTAATAAAATTCTTACAATCTGCTCCTCAGCCTCTCTGGATGTTGCACTCTCGTCATGGTGCCTGTGTTTCTGACGGTAGAAAAGGCCGTACGTAGCCTTCTTCCCTTTCTGCAAAGCTTCGTCCTCCTGAAATTATTGAATAATTTATTATTATATACAATTAAATAAATATCAATTAAACAAGAAAGGTTTATTGTTTCATACCATCTCTCTGTACCTGACCGAAAATGGCTTCGTGCCAGCCGTATGATGAACCTTCTAATGCGATCAGCTGTAAACGCCTTGCTGCGATCTCTTCTGTTAACATAAAATAAAATTTAATCATGATTATAAATAAAAATATTTCTTAATAATGATGAATACCTTAATAATTAAATTATTAAATATACCTTTCCTAAGCCTCCCATCCTCCAACGGACATATTTCTCCCAAGCATCCGGAGGGACTCCACCAGGGACATCATCTATCAACTCCTCAATCAGCCTGCTCCCACCGGCATCCCTTTTGTTGAACAATTCCAACCTCTTGTTCTTCCAACCGTCACCCATCTTCCCTTGTCCAAAACCTTTGAACATGTCTCGTACATCAAACTTCTTCTGCAAAATATGAAAAAAATCATTAAACAAATAATGTTCTTACAATTACAATAATATTTCAATAATAATAAATAATAAATAGAATTCATATCATTTAAGAAAATCATATTCCTAAAATAATAAATAATAGATAAACTATAACTCAATTACACCGACCTTCCCGATTTCCCTCCACTCAAAATCCTTCGCCCCTGCATTAACCTTCCTCCAGTCCAAAGCGTCAATCGGGAAGCGCTGGTAATTCTGGCCAACATTCATGTAGAACCTGCCGAACAGTTGACCCCCCTTCCCTTTAGGTTGAAGGGTGAACAGGTTTCAGTCAACCTTCACCCTGTGGCCGGTCGGAAGGTTGTGCGCATCTTGCACACTCAGCATCCTCCTCGTGGCACTACCAGAAGGGTCTGTACAATTTAAAAATACTGTTAAACCCAAGTAAAAATTTGAATTATCTCATAAAAACGACAAAAAATTTAATTCCCTTACCCTGCACTTGTACATTGTATCCAGTTGTGTAATTGGCAGGAATGCACAAGAGGGGGGTGAATTGTGCTTTCGAAATTTAAACTGATTGAAGAAACAATTTATACTGGTTCAGTCCAAACTTGGCCTACGTCCAGTTCTCCAACCCTCAGTTGGGTTCCACTAATACATCAAGATTAAATCAGGCTCTTGATAGCCTTTACAAGTGACAGCAAGAACTTCTCTCTTTTCTGATCACTCCCCCTTACAACTTGTATGATTACACCCTACTCTTAAGATCCCACTATCTTAAGAATATGCCTCACTTAGAGATGATTACAGAAGAAACTTGTTCACTCAATGAACTGATGATGTTACACACTGAAGTACAATAGGCACTTAATGAACCTTTTAGATTGAAAGAGTATTGAATGCAGCAAGTGTAACTAACACAGATAATCAATGTAAGCAATTAATCTGTTTAACCAACTTCTTCACAGTAGCTTTTATAGTCCCTTAGAGATTTGCCCATTGTAAATGTTATAGCCCTTGTATGTATGTCCAGAGAGTTGGATAATTTGATATGGAGTGCTTTTGATTGTATTCTGAGAAGCATTAACTCCATTGTACTTGTCTTGCTTTTGCTTATCTCTCTTCATTTATCGCTGGAAGTGGTAGGTGAGTTCCAACGGCTCTAAGGATCAGATGCGTGCTAAAGTTAACTTCCTTAAGTAGGTCTGTGCAATTTTGTACTTGGAAAGCTTAAAATAGGCTTAGCCATTGATTTTGAATAATTCCCATCGCCACTTAGATTACAGCCTCTGATCGATTACAGGGTTTGATTTCTAATTGATTACTCACAGGTTACAGCCTGCATCACTGAGTATCAAGTTAGAATTATACTCGCCTGATCGATTGCAGGGGAAGCCTGACCGATTAGGCATGTCCAATCGATTGCAAACAGATTATATTCAGATTACATATTTTCTTTGATCGATTAGATAATATGCTCTAATCGATTAATGCTGTCTAACTGATTATGCTTGAAGTATGTTCTGATCGATTAACACTCTCTAATCGAATAGGCTAATTTCCCATAATCGATTACTTCCCTCTAATCGATTATGCTAATTCCTGTGATCGATTACATAGATTCCTTGAACGATTACCTAGATTCCTTGATCGATTACATAGACCCCTCATCGATTAGGCAACTATAACTTAATTTCTAATCTGAACTTCAACTGTCCCTAATCGATTATGCTTCTTGTCCTGTAATCTATCCCTAATCGATTAGGCTATATTTAGAATTTTCTTCTCAGATTATCCCTAAGTCATTTTAGATTATTTTCTTACTTTCTCATTGTAGAACTCGTTGATGATATGCTCGAGAATTGGCTCTCGCTGTATACGTTTCCGCTCCGATTCTATACGCCCCTCCTCTCTCAGTTGATTTTGGCATTGTCGCTCTTGCTCCTCCTCATCAGCAGTCATTGGCCTCTTTCCTCTACTGCGGTCGTTTTTCCCTGCCATGATGGTGCCTAAACTGGTGTCTGAAAATCTGAATTTGCTTCTAATTTTCGAAAAAACCGAATAATGCACGTGCGAACGTCTTTTTCACTAAATTCCTCATACATTTACGAATGAAACCAAGGAGGTTAAATAGTACTTGCATTTAGTAGCGGTTCCTAAAAACCGCTACTAATAGTAGCAGTTATAAACTAAAAACCGCCACTAATATGCCCCAGCAATAAATGCGTCCGTTACGTTAGTGGCGGTTCTCAAATAAAACCGTTACTAACTTCAAAAAAACCGCCACTAATATCACACTTCAATTAATGCGTCCGTTCAATCAATGGCGGTTTTACTATAACCGCTACTAATTTTAAACAAAACCGCCACTAAATCATGACCTTCTATTTACCCGCGGTTTTGGTTTCCAAACCGCTACTAAATTAACGCCACTAATGTTCCCACCAAAGGGCACGACTTTTGTAGCGGTTATTTTGAAAGTAACCGCTACTAATGTACGCCACTATATTCAATTTGGTCAAACTGACCTATTTAGTCGCGGTTTTCGTTAGTAACCGCTACTAATGTGTATTTAGTAGCGGTTTTTGTTTTCCGCTACTAAATTAACCGCTAGTAAACCCCACTTTTTTTGTAGTGATAGACCTCCAAAAATCGTGATTTATGACTCTATGGAAAACTTAGGAGTCTACTTTCCAATAAAAAGGAATGACTCAAAAATTATATCATATGACCCTTCAAAATGGAAAAGTCCTAAGACTGCAAAAAACTCAATCTTAAAAGGAGGGGTTCAACTTCAAAATCGCATAAGTCACTGCACAAGTCTCCAAAATTCATAAACTAAGACTCTTTCGAAAGCTTAGGATATAGCTTTCAAATGCAAAAAGAGCTATAAAAAATAATATTATTTTCTACCTCAAAACTCTTTATATATCAACACTACTCCAGAAAATCCCAACACATAACCTTCATTCACTACATATAGCTAATTTTTACCTTTGTTCCTCACTTTAATATATCAATCAACATAAATGAATATGCTATACCTAATTACAAATCATATAACTCAATTAAATTTTTGGGATGTTATAAACAACATCCTTATCCTATCTAAGCATCAATGACGAATCTAAATAATCTCAATCCAACAAAAATTTTCTTCTACACCTTTTACCAATCATCTACATGCATAGAGTAATAATTAATAGAATAAGCTTCCTTTTCCTCAATTTTCTACAAGATTACAATACATAAATTCTCATTCACACATTTCATCAAACATCTCATGGGCATTCAAAATTAACTCATCAAACAACAAAATTTAATTACCAACAAATACTACACCCACAAATTCACCTCATACTTTATATGTCCATCTAGAGAATACATGAATTCAATTCTTACTTCTAGATCGTACACATTACGGCAGTTACCAAACAGAAAAAAAATCATATTTGGAGAAATCAAACTATCTTTACCAAGCTTTTATCAAGATACAATCAAGAGAGAAAAACATTAGTACAACATAACTCTCAATAGAAGCTCTTTTCCCTCTCAATGATTAAGCAAACCAATAATACAAATCATCCTCTATTTGAAATGACCAACCACGATGAAGAGAAAAAGAGATGAAAACTAATTGCGACTAACATCGGTTAACAGCAAAGGGAAGAGAAGACATGAAGCTGAACACAGACAACAATGACACCCATGAGCAGAGGAAGAAGGAGCTGTGAACTGATGAAAGTGGAGGAAAATTTTGAGAAAGATTCAAAGAGGTAGAACCGGTAATTCAGGTCGAGCCAGTCAGACCAACCCATTTAAACTCGTTTAAGTGGAAGGACGGGCTTTGATTTTGGAGCCTTTAAAAGGGAGTTGAGCCTAACTAGAGCTGGGATTTCGGGCCAGGACCAAAAAAATCAGTCTTGGGTTGAGAAAAAATCAGCCCGAAACCAATCGGGCTTCTTCAACCCGAAGCCTGATATAATCGGGCTAAATTGGGGTTAACATCGGTCTGATGGGTTAGCCTGATATTTTTTAAAAAAAACAAAAAGCAGAGTCAGTCACAGTCACTCACCTCAGTCCTCACTCCTCACCCCCTGATTTCGATTCACATTACACACGCGTGCGCGCGCACACACACACACACACACCATTCCTCTCTGCTCTCTCCAGTCATCACCATGAACCCTAGAAGTCCACCAAGCATCTCTTGCCATCGTCCCATCGAGTTCCCAACATCACCGTCACATCGAGTTCGCCGATCGAAGCTTCTCATCAGACATCAGTCATCATCGTGAATCTCCGATTCAAGCCTCTCCTCCTATCTTCTTCACCGTTCTTCTTTCGCCATAGCCTCCACCGTGTCACCTTCATCGTTCTTCCTTCTTCGTTCGTTCTCCCTCCAGCCATCGATCTTCTCTCAGCAACCCTTATTGGAATCAGGTATCTTCCATCTCTCTCTCTCTATAGACATTGCTTATAACTATAATAATCTCAAGCTTCAGTTTTTCCTTGCTTTTAGTAGGGTTCCCCTGTTTGTATACTTTGATTATGTTTCATGGAGTTGGACGAAGAGTGTTACAGACTCTGGAATCTGGATATTGTTGTGTGTTGTTTGGGAGAAAAAATTTCTGTCTGTATTTCTGTGGTCCTGGTTTTTTCACTAACTGGATTAAACTGTGATAATTTACTTTGAATCTGTTTCTTTTATGCCTTTAGATCCCATTGGAATTGATTGATTAGTAGATTTCACATGTTGGGATGCATGATTTATTTTTGGGTTAAGGTTTGATTCCACTTATTTATTGTCTCACTGTGTAAACGAGGGTGCAATGGAAATAATATGTAGATGCAATATTTATTGGGTTGTCTAAATCCTTCTAATTCATTTTTTTGTCTCACTGTATAAACGAAGGTTTGAATTCATTTTGTACAACTATTTGGGTTATTGGAGCAAAAAGCGAGGATGAAAATGGAGGACATGAAACTAGCTATACATGCTTTTATTTTGGGGTTCTAATTTTGATTTTCTTCTGCTTTATATGAACTGAAAATGATAAGCTTGCCTCAGTTTTTCTAAACCTAGTGATGTAAAAGGTTATTGTTAATATGTTACTGTTGTTGTAATAGAAAATGGCTTCAACATCAAATAGGGAGAAGAGAAAAAAGGCATATTATTGGTAGTGATGATGATGACGACGACATTGACAACGAGAACGACAACTCAATTGAAGTTGATGATGATGCTAATGCTAGTGTGGTTGAGCCAAAACAATTGGGACAACAATCTTGTGAGGGAGAAGATGGTGAAGGTAAAACTAAAAAGGTAAGAAAAAAAATACTTCTGAGGTTTGGAAATACTTTACAAGAATAGGCAAAGTAGATGGGAAAGAAAAAGCTAAATGTAATGTGTGTGGACAAAAATATGTTGTGGGAACAAGGATTGTGGGACGACGTCATTATTTAGGTTGCAAAGACACCCAAAATACATGGATGTTAAGAACATGATGATAGATCATGCATGGGCTTTGAGATCTAGGAAAATTGATCATAGCATAGTTCGAGAAAAGATTGCTTATTCTATCATCAGACACAATCTTACTTATTCTTTTGTTGAGTATGATGGCATTAGGGATTTGCACTCATATTTGAATCTTGATTATAAGAGCATTTGTAGAAAAACTGTTGTGGCTGATGTTTGGAATTTCAACCTTGATCAAAAAGCGATCCTTAAGAAAAAGTTAGCAACGAGTTGTAGTAGAATATGTCTAACTTCTAATTGTTGGACTGCAATAACTGGTGAATGATATCTTTGCTTGACCGGCTAGTCACTTTGTTGATGAGAAATGACATCTTAATAGCAAAATACTTTCCTTCTCTAGGATGGAGCCTCCACACACTGGTTTTGAATTGGCAAAAAGAGCTCATGAGATATTGGTAGATTGGAAGATTGAAAAGAAAGTCTTCTCTATTACTTTGGATAATGCATCGACAAATTTCATCATGCAAGAAAGATTGAAAGAGAACTTAAATTTGAGTAACAGCTTGATTTGTGATGGTGATTTTTTTCATGTGAGATGTTGTGCCCACATATTACATCTCATAGTTCGAGATGGTTTGAATGTAACAGATGATGCTGTGAAAAAGATTAGAGAAAGCATTAGATATGTAAGGCAATCAGATGCGAGGATGCTAGAATTCAAAAGAAGGGTTCTACAAGTTGGAGTGAGTATAGTGTCATTCTCTCACTTGCAATTATTCTTGATCCTTGCATAAAGCTTGAAGGCATCAAGTATACATTCACAAATATTGATCCCTTAAATTCTAAGGAGAAGATTGAGAACATAAGGAGCAATCTCTATGATGTTTTCAATAAGTACAAATGTGCGGGATCATCATCATCCTCGTCCCAAGTTGTTGAGAGTGCATCAACATCAAATTCTACCCACAACAATGTGTTATCTAGTGGGCCAGCGATACAAGTAGGATCAAGTTCAAATTCTTTTATGGATGAAGACATGAATGACAATGATATTTTTGGGGTAAGTTTGAAAAACTTGTTTGTTGATTAGTTAAATGTTTATTTTTTTCATTGAATGCTAGTTTGAAATTTCAGTGACAAATAGCTTACACTTCTTTTACATATATTGTAGGATTTGCTAACACATTGTTCTAATGAGAGAGCAATTGACAAATTTGAATTGGATTACTATTTGAAAGAGGGGACACTTGATTCTAGAATTTCTACAAAATTTGATGTGTTAGACTTTTGGAAGGCTAACATGGGTCGATTCCCTTGTCTTTCCAAGATGGCTTGTGACATTTTAAGCATTCCAATTACTACTGTTGCTAGTGAATCAGCTTTCAGCATCGGCTCTCGAGTTCTCACAAAATATCGGAGTAGTATTCTTCCAGAGAATGTTGAAGCTCTTATTTGTGCTCAAAATTGGCTTCTTGGTTTTCCATGGAATGGTACCGTAATATCAACAATTATGTTTATTTATCAAGTATGTATTGATTAATGTGATAGTTTCAAATAACTATGGTTTATGTGTTATGGTTTTTTGGCAGAGGATTTTGAAGCTGAGAAAAAGGAAACCACTCCTGTTCCAATTTTTGCAGCTTCAGAGAATGCTTCAAATACCATTGATTGAAGAATGAAGATGATTATGATTTATTAGATGTATTTTGGACTTTTGGTGTTGTATTAGTGACTATTGACTAGTATATTAGGATAAATATTTGGTATGTTTTGTGTGTGGCACCCTAGTAGGGAAAGAGCCAAAGAGACTCATGTCATGTGTGTTGTGCTTGACTGCTTGTGCTTGTGTATGATTGACATCCCATAAAAACTCTCCCATGTTTGTTACTTGTTAAATGCTCTTTTTTATGTGTGCTTGTATGGGATTAATTATTATTATTATTTCAAGGGATGTTTTGTTATTTTCCACTATATTTGTCATTTTCTCAAACTTTTAAAAACCCAATTTGAGACTTCTTACTTCCATAGGGATTAGTTTAGTTAATGATCCATTTTGTCTTATTATATTCATTAGAGTTTTTTATTGTTTATTTCCAACAAAATACTTTATAACTTCTTGTCCTTTTTTAATTTCTTCTGTCATAATTCATTTTTGTTTTACATTTTCCTTAATTCTACTTTATTAGTTGATATGTTTAATCCTTTTTTTCCATTAAGTTTACAAATTGATCTAAATGGTTTTCATGTTCATTTCCATTATTTGAAAATATTAGAATATTGTGATTATAAATTATAAAGTACTGCAAAATCTCTAATAGGTAACAATAATTTAGATATATATTCCATTCATATAGTTTTTTGGACGTTTGAAGTATGGGCCCAAAAAAACTGATTTTTGGCCTTTTTTAAAAAAATAATAATATATCGGGCTGTCGGAGCAAGTCCGGTAGCCCGATATCCGGATATATTCGATCCAGGGTCAAGGGGACCCTGGACCGAATATTTTTGGGCCAAAAACGGGCCAGCCCGTTTAGCTAACGGGTCAGGCCGGGTTGGCCCGAAACCCTCGGGCTAGCCCGAAATCCCGGCTCTAAGCCTAACGGGCCAGCCCTGTGAGGTCGAGGGCTTTTTTATTTTTTTTGCTTATTTTTTATTTAAAAGTGTAATTTTTTTATTTAATCTTCCTTATTTGCACACATAAAAGGATTGCTCTAATGATTGAACATTTATAAAAGATGAAAATTCTTCGAAAATGATGAAGAAAAGCTTCATGCTTCGGTGAATTCTTTTGATTATGGGATTTTGTTATGTTTTATATATAAATAAACATATTAATATAATTGTTAATTTATCTACTTTGCAAAACTTTTTAAAGCGAAATCACCTTCATAAACAATTTTTACACTCAAAGTCTCAAATAGATTGCTAACTCATGATTTTGGTTTATTGTTTGTCGTAGATAAAGATAATGGATGTGTTCATTATGTTGAAGAAGAATTCCTGATATTTTTTACCACTCAAATAGAGCCTACTCAAAGTGGAGCACAATCAATGTTGACTTTGATGGTTGCTTAACTTATCCTGTTATGGACAATATTTATCATTTCTTGCTAATTTATCAGTGTTTGTATTGTAACTTAAAATTGATGATACTTACATGTTGATTTAAGGATTTTATTACTTTAATTTTTTTAATGGAAAAAGATTAAAAAACAATGTATAATCATTAATCAAGCTTAAAGCCCGGGGGCCAACCCTAAGCTTGACCATTTGAGGGTCAAGCTGTAAAACACAGGCACATTTGCACTGTCCCCATCTAATTAGCTAGCCCATTTAGGCCCTGGATTGTGAAGGGCCAACCTTGTATGGCCGAGTCGGCCCAAATTCTTAGCTCTATAGAGAGGAGAGGCGTTGGGTTTTTTTTCTTTCCAATTTTCTCCTTTAAGTCAACCGCTAGAATATATATATATATACACACACACACATTTAGTGCCATATATGCTAAAATGAAGAGAGAGAAATATTAAAATAAGAATGTGGTAAGAAATATTTTTTGAAAAAGTTAAATGGGAAGTCAATAGTAAAACATAAATGTTATACAAGAGATAACATATATTCTCCAGTAATTTTTTTTACCAATGTATTCTTCAAATGTCAAAGAGTTAACCCTTTTATTTTTTATTTTTTATTTAAAAGTATCAATGATTAAAAAATTCCCTATCTTACCAATGTATGCTTCAAATGTCAGAGTAGACCAAAGAGCAAGAGGCTTCCTCGGAAAAAAATAATATTTAACTGAAGGATATTTAGATAATTTCCTTTAAATTTCAAAAAGAACAGTTGAGTCCATATCACTTCATAGGGATTATACAATTTCATCCCACCATTTTGTCTTTCCCATATTTTGACAGTCTTTTTATGGCATTTTCCCATGTCAAAATCATATATTTTATAAATTTGTAATTTAATTGATTATATATGTGTGTGATTAAAGGATTGAAAATACACCTATAGGAAATCAAAATTATAAAACAAACCCGATTTATTTGTCTCCATTTACTCATTACACATGTATAGATATATAACATTTAAGTTTGTTTGTCGACAATGATTGGAAAAGTTAATTAATCAGTTATTATAGTTTTATCGGGTTTTAAACTTGGTTCTTATATTTTAAAAATATGACTCAAGCACTCTGTTTTTCGGATATTCTTCTATGACACTCCACTAAGAAGGATGATAATGGAATAGGAGAGAAAAAAGTCATCTCGTGGTTGTTTTCCATTTTCACTGAAGCCAAATGGGATTTACCTTGGAAGTCATTAACAATACCTTTAGCTGAGGACTCATGCTGCCATATCCAAGGTGTTCCGGGCAAAACACTTCACTGGGCTATGTGTTTAATTATTGGTCATGCATTGATAGATTTGTATGCCTTTCATTTCAAAACAACTAGAGGCACTTGGGCCTCTTGGGTTAAGTGTTTAAATGTTCTCAAAACATTTGTTCTTTTCAAGAAAAAAAAACAATTATTTTAGCAATTTATTTTCAATTAATTGTTTTTTTAAAAAAAGAATTTCTTTGTAAAAACTTAAACAACAAAACCAGTTATTAGTTTTTTTAATTTTTTTTTTGTTTTGAAAAATGAATAAACTATTTTTTTTCTATGCTTGGAGGCTTGAGTCTATTATCACTCACAAGCGGAGGAATTTTTATTTTAGTTGGTACTATAAAATTAAGAACAACTATTTCAAGCAAATTTATATATATATATACATATATTTTGTTATGAAATGTAATTTTTCAGAACAAATTATCCAAACGGTTTTTTTTTTTCAAAACATGTTTTATCAATAAACAATTTTATAAAACTGTCTTGGACAAAAACAGAAAATATAATCAAATGGATTTTTTTTTATGATAATATAGACACATGATTTTAGGATTAAAGCTATCGGTGTGTGTATGGCTTTCACTCTGGATGCTACGAAACTTTTTAAAACAGGGTAATTATAGATCTCAATTAATAAAATCCGGTCAAATTGTATTTCTTGAATATTTTGACTTTGGAATGCTGATCCAATATTAAGTTTATGGTACTGATGATTCCAACATTTTGATAAGTCGGTTTGTTGCAATATCTGAATTGGGGTGGGGGGGGGGGGGGGGTTTTGAAGGGTGTGTTTTGACTCCTATTTCAAGTGTGTCCCAGTTGAAAGAGACTTAGCGAAGTTATAATTGTTGAAGTAGAGGGCATTTCAGAGTAGCCTCTATTGACATGGGATCATATTCCTTGCTCATCGAGTAATGGATTACTCATCTTAATATATAGATCATTCAGATTTATTTTAATGGTTAAGATTCAATTTAGTTTATTTTAATATGTTTAATAAATTTTCTTTTTAATGAATATCAAATCAAAAATAAATTTAACCTAATAACTGACATTTCTTAAGAAATTTAAATTATCATTAGAAAAGTTGTCAATTAAAACATAAATCCAAACCACCCATATCAAGATTTCAATGGTTCAAATTTCATTTTAATTACAATTGATTGGTACATTTCCATCGACGCCCAATCAACCAAGGAACAGCCTGACAGGACCTGCCCCTACTGGTCCCTTTGGTTAATCCTTCCCTCTCCGTCTAGAGGTGGGGAGTTAAAGCATAACTTGCTCTACTTCAAGGGGTGGGTGGGAGAAGACCCCAAAACAATGTCTAAAGGTGGGGAGTCAAAGCATGAGTTGCTTATATATTAAACTAGGAGGATTGAGTTGTAAGTTCTTCAAGCATGGTTATAGGGACTGAGTTGATAACTCAATAAAACAGTACGGATAAATTCATTAATTTTTCCTATTTATAATTAGTCGTTATACATGTATAACAAACATCGTTTGTCTCCATTAGTCCCTCAGTTGAGACCCAATTAAAGAATCCGAATCCAAATATAATACTAAAAGGGTAAAAAAAAATTGGGAATGAGTTATAAAAAATGCACAGTTTAAAAGTGATATTAATAATTGTAAATGTTTGGGATAAATATTATGAGAATTTTTTTTTAATAAATAAATCACTAGAAAAGTTAAACTAATGTAATGATACAAAGAAAGAAGAGTTTTTGAAGCTTTTTTTTGGACAAATAGTTTTTGAAGTTGAAAGAAGGGTATTTGAAGTACATTGACCTTTTAAACTCTCATTATTTTTCTCAGAAGCTGATTCTTCAAGCATTATGAAAAGGAGAAGCATCGTTTTTGGAATTTTAAAGGGTGTTTGGGTAATTTCATTAGAAGTCATGGTTTATTTCAGCAACTCATGGCTTACAAAATAGGGATTCCAGACCGCGAAAACATTATATTGTTATCTTCAATTTCCTACACACATATTTGATTTTTTACATTTTTTTTTCTTAAAAAAGTTTAAACATTCTCATAATATCATAAACAATTTTTCTAATTATTCTTAAAAAAGAATAAAAAAAAATGAGAACTAAAACAGCGAGTAGATAGCCCACGTAATTAAATAATTAGTTAAATTGTTCAATCAAATTCTAAACAGGCATCATTATTTATAAACACAATGTACCCATACGAAATTCATGATCAATATCGATCTCACGTGACTTCAGGTAAAGTAAGGAGAAACATCCAGACAAAAAGTAAAAAAAGACGGCTCACTCATTTTGAGTCTCGCTCATTCTTCAGTTCACTTAAATCACCTTAGGCTATCCATGTTCAATTATGATTATCTACCACTAACTGTAGAATGAGTGAGGCCATTGGCTGAAGCTTCCCTAGATGTTGAAGCCTCTGAATTCAAATCATTAGAATTTAACAGAAATGCAGGCTTTTGAGGCGAGGGAAGGCTTACTTCATTGCCGAGCATGGATATAACTTCTGATATGGATGGCCTATGGACAGCAATCTCTTGCACACACAAGAGCCCTATTTTGATAAATCTTCGGACAACATCAACAGGATAATATTCACCAAGTGTTGAATCCACTATTTCCAGGGCCCTTCCTTCTCTCCACAAGTCCCACACCTACAAATTAATAACACATTATACAATTAACTGAAGGAAATATGTAATCGAGATTAGTTAATCCAGTTTTCCATGATGTTTTTCAGTTAAAATATGAGATGATATAGAGAAAAAAAAAAAGAGTTTATTTATTTCATCTTATAGATTTTTGGTCTTACTTGTCCAATCAAGTTCAAGGATGATCTTTCCTTTTCACGGTCTGTGTTTCTCCTCCCACTAATCATCTCAAGTAAAAGAATACCAAAGCTGAAGACATCAGACTTTGTAGAATATTGTCCTTCCATTGCGTATTCAGGGGACATATAACCACTGCAACTCAATGGATATTATGCAATATATTGTTATGCAAATCAATCTTCCATTATATTTCAAGAGATGTAGAAGAGTTTGATCCTTACTATGTCCCAACAATTCTACTTGTTCTTGCTTGGATTTGGTCCTCCCCAAATATTCTAGCCATACCAAAATCTGAAATTTTGGGGTTCATTGTAGAATCTAAGAGAACATTGCTAGCTTTAAGGTCTCGGTGGATTATTTTCAACCTTGAATCATGATGAAGATAAAGAAGACCTCGCGCAATTCCAAAAATAATATGAACACGTTTATTCCAATCTAAAGAAGATCTTCTATTCACATCTGAAATGAACCATAAAAGCTTTTTAATACAGACTAGTCCTATCAAGCATAAGCACAAGCACAAATGAAATAAGCAAAGACATGATAGATTTGAATACTAAAATGACTGTTATATTTGGCACAATCAATTGACCAATATATCAATACATACATATATATATATATATATGTAATAAAATCTATTTCAAGTCAAAAGTCTAAAATAGTGTCACTTATTTTTTAAACCTTCATCTCTATAATGTGTCTAGATGGGGAAAAGAGGGAGAAGAACACACCAAAGAGATAGAAGTCCAAGCTTTTGTTGGGAAGGTACTCATAGATCAACATCCTTTCTTCTTTATGAATGCAATATCCAAGCAATCTTACAAGATTCCTGTGCTGCAATTTAGCAATCAGTTTAATTTCATTCTTGAACTCTACAGTCCCTTGTCCTGAACCTTTGGACAATCTTTTCACTGCTATCTCTTGTCCATTAACCAATAAACCCTGAAATATAAAGCACTACAATATCATACTTGTTTGTGCAAGACCATCAAACATTGGTATTACATGATTTATTACTCTCATAAGAATGAAAACATATTAAAATTGAAGGAAGGGACATAAGAACGAGATTTGTAACATTTTACTTACCTTATAGACAGAGCCAAATCCACCATGCCCTAACTCATTCTCACTTGAAAAACCATTTGTAGCAGCCTGAATGATTTTAATGTTGAAAAATGGTAAGCTTGCTCGGGTTCTATTTTCACAATGCTCTTCTTCTGAGGGAGAGTCTATGTTTATTTGTTGCTCAGTCATTTTGTCTGGAATAAGCAAAAACAAGAAGATACAATTAGAAATTTGGAATGTGTTGAGTCAAAAAAAGAACAGATTCGTTTAAAACAATATTTGAAAAATAAGATCCATCACTAAACAAAAGCATTTTCACATTTCAGTGATTTGATCACAGCCTAAATGAAGTTGAGTTTTTCAAAGTTCTAATACATATAATATTATACAATTATTGTGACAAATAAATTGTGAAACATAGTTTAGCATAAATTTGGTTGCTTCGTTGATATATAGGTCAGCAACAGTATTCTGTATATGGTAATACACATGTTAAACAAGAAAGGTAGAATCCGTTATGTGTCTTAAATCTTTCTTTCATCTCAAAAGAATAATTATGGTGAGGGACTTACCCAACCACCCACTGTAATCAGTTAAATCTGAGTAAGCATGAACGAACTCCAGCATTTAAAAGACAATTTTGAAGGTGAAATTAGATTGACAGTAAGGCAGAGTAAGGATTTTTGTTACAGCCCACCCTCCACCCCAAAATATAAACATAGAACCTCCCTCGAAGGAAGAGCATAAAACTCACCACTGTCACACTCTCTCTACAAATACATAGATATATCCATGTCTATCCGTCTCTCATGTTGTTACCTCAGCTAAAACTAGTTGAGAGCACTTATTTCATGTTCTCCTTGTTGAATTTATAACGTTTCTTGGATACAAGAAAATACATAAACTGATCAATAAAAATAAAGAAGGTAAAAGTAAGCACCTCTCTTTTTCTTCATCCAAAAGCAATAAACACACAAGGCAACCGGAAGAATAATCCCAACAACAGTAGCTGAAATAATGCCCACCTTTCCAGACATAGAAAGTGTTCCTTCTGATTTCCTGTTATAATTTGCTGAGAAAAGTGGAAAAAAGAAAGTCTGTAAGAAAAATAAAAATAAAAAACAGGGGTAAAATACAGGAATTAAGAAAAGTAAAATATCTACCCAGTTCAATGGCATCAACACGAACGAACAAATCATGACCTTCCTCATTTAATACTATTGTGTCCATCAGACTCCCATGCCAAGATAAGCACCCATTTCCTCCATTTCTCACATCTGCAGCAGCATAGGCATTGCAAGAACAGTTTCTCAAACACTCTTGTTCGCATTCCTCCATGCTCAAACCCTTTCTAACATTTGCTATAGAGGTATCAGGAATCTTGACACTTTCTACTTTAACAAAGCCTTCTCCATTTCTGCACAAGGGTGGTCCTTTCTTCCTCACACAACCCGCTGATTGATCATTCTTCTCATACCAATCGTTTGGGTTTCTAGGCTCAAACCCAGGTAAGCAAAAACACTTGTTGTATCCATAGTGGTAAGAGTCACAGTTACTATTAGGTCCACATGTTCCATATATGTCACAATCCACTTCAGGATAAGAACCATATCGCCCCCAATCTTTTTTATCATAATCCCATTTATGTGCTTGTATGTATCCTGATGGAATAGCTACAATCTTGAATATAGAGGTGTTGTCCAAGGCATGATACATGAGTCTAAACTCATTATCATCTTCCATAAAAGAGAAATTGAAAGTATACACCATTTCGCGTTTCAAAGCCATTAGACCCACTAATATTTCTCCATTGAAGGATCCAATTCGCCACACTGGAACATTTTGTTTGTACAGAAACAACTGAGCTTTGCCAGAAGTATTGAACTTAGTTAAGAAGCTTCCCGTAGCAGGATCATCATCTGACTTCCATGACTGCAAGAACCAATTTTGACCAGTTCTTTTGTTGAAACCCAGTTTGGCATATGGAAGAAACGTGTCGGTGGGGTGATCAAAGCTTTGCCAAAACACAGCTTTGGAGTCATTATGAATAAGAACAAGATTGCCTACATCAGAGAGCAAAGCCATGATTCCGGCACTTGGAACAGTGTTAGAAACATTCGTGGCCCAGACGGGAAAGTTGGTTTTATTGTGGTGAAGTATAAAATTCCCATCTGCGCTGAGTGAGAGGATTCCAGAGGTGTCATTGATGGGACTGTCCCTGTTTGCAACCCAAACAACAGTTCGCTTGGGCAAGTTGTGGTACCAGATTCCAACATAGCGAGAAGTAGACTTGCCAGGAGAGAAGAAGCCAAGAGCAAACTTTCTTCCTTTTGAAATTAGAAGTTCACCATCGCTAATGGGTTTGCCAATGGTTAAGGCATCAAAAGCTGCACAAAACAAGTAGCAGTAAGATACTAATACAAGACAGATAAAAACTATCCCATTTACTATCCTCATGATTATAACAGCCTAAGATGAAAAAAATTGCAGCCGCTTCTTATATGGTGATGAGCTTTATAAAAGAATCTATATATAGAGAGAGAAAGAGAGTTTCCTTCTACACTAATATTTGTGAGTTATGAATATCACCACTCATTCATACTCCACACATTTCTTTTGAGGAGTCAGTGTCCAAGTCAACAGGGGACAGAAGTTAATGTCAATGGAAGCCTATTCCATAAATTATCTATCTAGTTCTCATAAATTCAACACAAGTAGAGAAAATTTAAGTGCCTTGTTCCCAACATGCTATGCACATTTTTAGAATGTCTCTTTCTCTCACAATGCATCCCACTAAAACGTTGTCTCAATCTCAAGACTCTGCAACGGTGAAACTACTAGAAAAAACATGAAATTTCAGTTAATGAAAATTACTATATACAATACCTCTCAAAACAGTAAGGCTACAAAAATACTATCAATAGATTCAACAGATGGTGTTACAATATGTTTGATAAGAAGAAGATCTTAGCTTGATGATTTCTCTCTAAAACCTATGTTTCATGGATGCTCGAGAACATTTGGAATGAGAGCAGTGATTTTATTTCAACAAACAAGATGTGAATTTTGTTAAATTAGTCTCGATCCCTAAATGATGTCATTCGAGATAGTACTGGAAAACTAATTAATGGCTTGATGAAAAAAAAAAAATCACATACCTAATCATCAGAATAAATATGCAGCACGCAAATCAAAATGAACATCGGTGGCTCCTACAACCCTAAATCAAATTACTCGAGTCATGCTTTTATCATGAAGGCAAACAATTGTTCTACTTGTGTAAGCGAACTGAATCTGTCCAAAAGTTTTGGTTCGGATATCCCCTCCGTGGTGAAGAACGTGTCGTCTTCGGCAAGTTCATTTTCCAGGTAGTCTCAGCTCCGATGGTGATTGATGAGGGAGATACAGTTCTTTATGTCTCTAAAGTCTAAACATTTTTTTAAATCCCATAAAAATATTATTAAAAAAAAGTGCTCTTCACATTTAGGGTGTGAATTATTGATATAAAACCCATTGATTTTTTTAAAAAGCAAAAACGAGGCATTTAATTATAAAATATTTTATGTATTATTAGATGATATGTTAGCATATAAATCAAATAAATTAGTTTAGAAAAAAAAAAGTACGCAAATCAATTTATAAGTAATTTATTTAACTTTTCTTATAATTTTTCAAAAAAAAAAATCAACAAGATCATATATTTAAAAATATAAGAACGGAGGGAGTATAAATTTAAAACTAGTTATGATGTTGAAAATTACTATGTTAAACTTATTAAGTATTTCCCAATATATAACTTCTTAATTCTTAATAAAAAAATGTTAGAGTTATGAATTGTTAATATGAACTTGAAAATTATTATGATCATGTTAAAAATTTCTATGTTGAAATTGTGACACGTATACTATGTCTTGTCAATTTCTACTGGAAAAAGTTAGAGTAATAAATTATTAACATGAACTTGAAAAATGTTATGATCAAGTTGAAATTTCCTGTGTAATACTTATGAATACTTAAGATGAATTTGATAATTATAGAAGTATTCGCATCTTTACACAAGATGTTGAAATCTGAGCTCTACTTTAAGATTTCTCAAATTTAACAAGGGAACTTATTTGTCTCTTTTTTTTTTCATTTTTACAGGAATTTTTGTGGGATTTTACTTGTTTTTGTCCCATCGAGGATACCCTTGTTAATGACTTAAAACTAATCCTTAGGGTTTAGGTTTTTGTTTTCTTAAATGAAGGATATCACCAAGTCGCTTTGGAATAAGACAAATCTCTTCGGAAAAATCGAATGCAAAGGGTTTTCGTGGCTCCCAATAAGTGCACTATGATAATTGGAACTTTTGATCTCTTTTTTACGTGGTGAGGTTGTTTATCAGCTCAACGAACTACTTGTTTGTTGGTAGAACAAAGGGTTTTCACCCCTTCTATAAATGTGTTTTTTTAAGAGACTCAAATTCATATTCTCTTTTTTGTGAGGTGAGGTCGTTTATCATGTCAACCATGAAGTTGTTGATTGCTTCATTTTCACTTAATTCTACATTTTTTGCCATCCCTTGTTATTAGAGTATATATGAAAAAGAAGTCTTCCATTGATCAAACGAAGAAGAGTAGAAGTATATAATGTATGAACATAGGCATATCAATTGGTTTAAGTTATTTTAATAGAAAAGCAACTTTAAATGACATATATAGTGACTATATTCCTTAATATAAAATCTAGTTAATTTTTTTTTAAAAATAATCCCAAAAAAATTAAATGAACTACTTATAAATTGATTTTCTTGAATTTTTTTTCTAAACTAATTTATTTGATTTATAAAGTAATATATATAATGTAATAATATATCACATATGTTATGATTCAGTAATTTATTTAACTTCATTAATATTTCTAAAAAAGGTCAACTAAACCTTATAGTAAGGAATTGATAGAGTATACAACGTTCAACATACTACTATATTAAACTTTGAATTAATTAAACAAGATATAGCCGTGTGTTGGATGTGTTTTTATATCAAAATTGCTTAAGTCAAATTGGCCGGACTCGCTCCTCCATTTTATAACTTTAATCTTTTCCTCGTTTGGTCAATGTAGAGCTTCTTTTGCTTATATCCTTTAGTACTTGTCCAATTGGTTGGGATGTCTAAGGGTCCAATTGGAAGGCTAGCTGCTAGATTCATGAATGAAGTGTTTTACTTTTCTAGCCCAGAAGAAGGGTTGTATTTAGAATGCTTCCCCAGGGGTTGTGTCACAGTCATACTACTATCACAAATAGGGTCATCTAGACACTTGTCAAGTGTGTGGGTAGGTACATTGTGATCCGCGGAGTATTTATATACAGTGACAGGAATGGGATATGGAAGAGCATGTGGAAGATGTTTTGAGAAATATCATTTTGCGTGGTCAAGAAACTGAAAATTGACTGTGTCATTAATCTCATTATAACTAATTGATATTAACTTACAATAATTTTGGCCAAGAAAAAAACTTACAATAATTATAATGATTTAATTTAATCAAAATATATAGAAAATATTTATTTATAGCTTTAAAACAGTAATACTTAAACAAGAAATAAAACCCTGCTTATATAGGCAGCATTCCTAGTTTCCTACCCCTAGAATTCGGATTAGTCTGTTGCCAAGAGGCGTCAGATTACTGAGTGGTATTTAACCAAAATGAAAATAATATAATAAAACATTTTTGTGTAAACTATAAAGGGTTGAGCTACAAATAGGTCCCAAAAATATTTACGAATCAGCAATAATGCGCCAAAAGTTTTTTATCTCAATGTCACTAATAGAGCTCAATTATATTTATATATATAGATATACAATTCCAGACAATTCATATACACCAGTGCCTCAAACAGAGAACAAGATGTACAATTAAACCAAAAACTTCAATTACGAAATAAAAGCATACATACTACTAGACTATCTAATTTGAGAAAACAGAGGGTGTACATAACTACACCATTCTTCAATTAGCGTTTTCATTTTCTCCCTTGACAACATGAAGCAACGTGCGTCTGTGTAATACTGCGCAAAGAAATTTAAATGACAATTAAATTTACTTGAAATCTAACAAGTACAAACACTTAGATTAGGAAAAATATAAAACTTACTGTCAATGGGATGTTATCTCGATCATGTGATACGATATCCCTCATATAATGCATGACATAGTATCCACAGTCGTTGTCATTGGGTTAATGTGGACACTGTAACAAAAAATACAGAATATCATATAAGAAACAGTTACGTTATGGTTTAAGTAACGATTGTTTGAAAAATTGAATAACTTGTAAAATCTGAACTTTGAGCCACGGATAAGAATCTTTTTGGTCATGGGCTTTGGAATAATTGTACCCATTAGCAGCCCGATAACTAGTCAATACTCTGGAAACAAAACATATTAAATTAATTTTAGTAGCTTGGTTCGGTCATATAAAATGACAAATAATACAATGCATTCAAATAATGTTGACATTGACTTACTCATTGAAGAGACGCATCAAATCCGGGCGATTATCTGGTTCAGCAGATTCCATAGGATCCAAGTAGTAAATAAGGGGATCTGACTGTACTGTCGGATTGATGACAAGCAAAACCCAATGTAACTTAGGACATTTTATAGCGTTATGTCAGCATATATATCTATGATGATTGTAGCTAAGAATACGATAAAAGCTATGATGCTTATACACTTATCCTGTATTAATTGGAGATAAGAATAAAGTTCTGCATGTTGCCTTTAAAGTGAAACGCCTCTTAATCGCTTTGAACTGATCATCATATTTCGCGCCTGCAATTTGTGCTATTGCATACGGGTTTATGAATTCAAACGAGACATTGTCCTCGAAGACTATGACTTCTTCATGCAAGTGCCTTAAAAGAAACCATACAAACATCCAATTAGTTTAGAACTTATGACATTGAATCAAACCACAATGGAAACACATATATACCTAATCCATAAATTGATGACCGTAGCACCGACCCATCTTTCGTCAAGCACTTCCATGACCTGATCCCTAGAAAGAAGCTCATTGAAATTTGATTCGCCAAATATAAGCCTGTTGAATGGGATTGTGATAGTAGCATCACGAGATTCGGTAGCTGCAAATGCTCGCAATCGAGCACGATTTGGCGTTTCAGCATTTGTATCTTGGATAACAGGAGCAGGCACTTGTACTTTCTTCTTGCCCTTTGCTTTTGTTGCCTATAAACCATATAAATAGAAAGTTTCAAAAATTCTTCTAATAAGAAGAGTGTTAGTTTAAATTAATTAGCAAATAACCACCTGTGACACTAGACCAGCTCGTGAACTCTTTTTCTTCAATTGAGTAGCTAAGCACTGGTACCTTTTATATTAGCCACATGTGCTTTCTTTCCCAGAGACTCTGTACCCTGTAAAAACTTATAAATAGTAAAAGAGCGTTATTCCAAAACAAAGAATGCTAGTCTAAACGTTATTAGTAAATAACCACCTGTGGTATTGGCTCAATCAAACTGATGGTGTAACACCCCAAATTTTAGAAATGAGAAAATAAGGAATTATTTAAGATTTAGGAAATATTATTAAAATATTAAAAAGTATTAAAAATAAATTTATGATGTTTTAGGTATTTTAAATAATTTTGAGGCTTATTTTATTTAAGAAACAAAGAAGAATTAATTAGAAGATAAAACGTAATTTTGAGAAAAAATGGATAACAAGGATATAGTTGAGATTTTAGAAATGTATTTAGAAATTAAAAAGCCTTATAAATAAATTTATAAGGCCAGGTGTATTTTTAATAATTTTTAAAGTTTATTTTCTTTATTAGTTAAGGAAAAGTAGTTAGGAGATAAATTTAAATAAATGAATATTTAGAATCTTGGGGTACTGGTTATTAATTAAAAAGTCTTATAAATAAATTTATAAATTAAAGTATATCTAGAAAAATTATTTTGGGGACAGATTTAGGTCTATTTCTAAATGATAATGATAAATAAAATTATGGTTGAAGAGGAAAATAGAAAATAGGAAATGAAAAAGACAATATCCGCCCCTAGTTGAAAATATCCCCAATTAAAAAGGGAAGGATAGGATAGTAAAATACCTGCAAAACAAAAATATCAGTATCCTCTTTTACCATATGAGCTACACGTGGCCTTCTCAATTCTTCCACCTCCTTCTTATTTCAATCTATTTAAAATACTCCCTCTTCCTCTGCCAAACACACACACACACACACACACACACACACACACACACACACACACACTAAAACACACTCCCTCTCTCTCACCGATATATACACACTTCACCACTCTCTCTCATTCTCTTCTCCGTTCTTCGACTCAAGCAGCGGCGGACGGCCAAATCGACGACTATCAACGGTGTTACGCGGCGGAAAACGTTCAAGGAAGCTTAGAGCAAGTCTAGGTAAGCTTGTTCTTCTTGTTTCCTTCTCTTTCTGAGCCGTTTCTGAGCGAAAGGGGGGGAGTGATTCGAATTCTTAGGACGTTTTTGAGGCTTCTGAAATTATAGAAATCTTGCTTGAGCCTTGTCCTTGATGTTTTGACTGTTGATTTTGGGAAGGGAAGTTGAATAGGACCGATTTTACATGAAATTCCTCCTCTGGCACTGTTCATCCGAAGCTAAATTTGGGATTTTTGAGAATTTGGTGTTTTAAAACTTAATTGCTTGTAATTTCTAGCAATTCTAAGGCTATAGGATAGGTTGCATGGTTCATTTCGAGAATTTAGGAATTTCTGAATTATTCCTTGTCTCCCCTGATTTCTGCGAATTTGTTCGGCCAAGAAGGGAAAAATTTCTGAAGTCATACATATATGAATGGGAAGCTAGAATGGGTGCTTTGGATGCGTGTTTGATAAATTTTGAAAGGTTGAATTATTGTTGTGCAATTCTCTGTTTTGTTCTGCTATGGCCGAATTCAAGTTTTCCTATGGTTGCTTGATTTCTGTTCTTTTCCTTGATAAATTAACATCTTAGATATATGGAAAAGATGATGGAATAAGCGAATCCGATTGTGTGTGAATTATTGTTCTTCTTGTTTCTGTTCTGTTCGGCCAAAGGGAAAATTATGGCTATTAATTTCTTGTTTTGCTCTGGAAGATGGATTGAAATCTGTCTATGTGTAGTTGATTAATATATGGTTGTCAAGTATGCAATTCTTGAATTTCTGGATGCTTTGGCTGACTGGAATGGTTAAAGGAAGAAGAGAAATACAATAATGATTAATTAAACAAGGAATAGGAAAGGATTGTGGATGGTTGTGGTAGTTGTAGGCTCTGAAATTCTAATTCTTGGTTGGTTATTAACTGCTGGATTGAGGGACAATGCAAGAGAAATGGTGATATTGGTTCAATAGGAAATTAAGTTTAATGGAATGAGAAGTGAATTAGCTATTCTTGGATTTATTGGATTCTGGTTTGAAATATATTTTGAATTAAAGTGCTGAAATTGTTGGTTTGAAAAGGTATTTATTGGATTAAACTAGTGTTGAGATTGGATTTGGAATTAAGATGGGATCAATTGGATAGAAGGAAGTTGATTGGTGATTTGTTGATTGAAGTTTCAAGTCAACATTGTTAAGTGTTTATGGTTGGTAGAGTTAATCTACCGATTTGCAAGTTAGGTTGAAAGGTAATTCATTGATTAAGGATTCTCAAAGATTAGGACAAAGTTTTAGTTGGATTATAACTATTATGCTTCATGAAGAAATTAATAAGGAAATTATAATTTGTTTGTGGCTGATATATGATATGGTGACTAATGACTTAATTAGAGAAACATGAAAACTAAGTTGACAAATCTGAAATGTCTTATAGGTTTAGGTATTTTATGGTGCTTTATAATATTTTTGGAACTTTGATCCTCTTTTTGCTCCGCTATGACGTAATGGTTTCTTGCTGTAATGGTATTAAGTTAGTAGGAATTAAGTTAATTGAATTGAATAGGAAGTATGAATTAATTCTTGTTGTGGGTTTGTTGGTAATTGAGTTATGTAAGCTACATTCTATTAATAAATGGATCTTAAATGGGAGAAAAGATTAGTGACTTAGATTATAAAGTGTAATACATATAGTTTAAAATTTTATAATTTTTAGTTGAATTAAAGTTGTGTTACTTGACTTTATGATGTTGCAAGTTCATAATTGCTCAATGAAGTTGGTAATTGATGATGATATTTAAGAAGTGAATTTCTAATTCATTCTATTGAGGATGGTGCAATTAGTAAGTTCGGAACTAGAATTTAATTATATATCAGAAAGGGGAAGGGTAGAGATATAAGTAGGGACAATAAGCACATGAGAGACGTTTAATTATTATGCTTAAGTTTAGATATTGACGTATTATTTTATAAATATTGATAGGACGTGATAGTGGGGTCAAATCCCCAGAATACGGTAAAAGGCAAGAGTAGAGTAAAGAGTAAGCTCGGGACACAGGTAGCAGTTTATTTCATATAATATTTAATTACAGCGCATTACATGCATAAATTTCATAATATCTGTAGCAATGATAATTTTATTCCTTAGAGGTTATGAGGGGAGTACTCCAAGGCTTAGGTGGGTCGCTCCCCCTTTGCCAGAAGTTATGAAATCCTGTTACAGGTAGAGGTACCACCACTATTTAATGAATATATCGTTAGTAGTGGTTGGTAAAGGTTATAAGGATAAAGATTATTCATATTGTGAAGATTTATGATTTATTATGCATGAACTCATATGAAAGAAACTGCTATTGGGATTACCAATCTCACCCCCATCCCCAAACATTTTTCAGTAACGCAGGATTGAAAGAATCTAGCTGGGAGATAGTGAGATGATTAAGATGAGGCAGGAATACTAGAAGAAGACTAGATGAAGAAATTAAGTTTTATAATTTGAAAAGTAAGATTATTGTATATGATGTAAAATTAAATTGTCAGTAGAAAGTATGGAAAGTAGAATTGTATAAATTTATTAAGAGATTTAAATTTCCCAAGTATTATGAATTAAGACTAGTTACCCTAAAAAGGGTTAGCGTACTTTTAATTGTTTTATTAACCGCTTTATTTTATAAAAAGTTTTGAACTATTCCAATTTGTCCGGAAAGCCCATTCCAACCAACAGAAGGTTGGTCGAATGTTCTAAAAGAAAAAGTTTTAAATTTTCCGTAATTTTGGGCTCCTGACATTGGAAAGTGGTTATAATTCAATTAAAATGTTATAGTATAATAGGAAAATTTCAGATGTTACAGATGGGCCAAGCAACATATGCACCAACAACATCTCCGACCCTAGTCATCTCATCAGGAGTAGGGAATGGTAACGATGCATCCCTGTTGCGGAAGACTTCAATCATAAACCTCAATGTATTTTCAGGCAACGGAGAATTGTGCATGGTCCTGTTTGAAGTGTTGAAGACCGTACCAATCGCAACTACTTCACTGAAAGATTGATCCTTATACAGGTTGCACTTTGATTCGCCCTACAAAAGAATTGACAACGTTAGCTCCCAATCGATAATATAACAGTATCACTACAAGTTTATAATTACAAAAGACAAGAATTACCTGAGGAATTTGAGCCCTAGGCATCGTACAGCTATCCCTGATGCTTGGACTCTCACAGGAAGAAACGTTACCTTGTTGCATGAAGTTCGACATTTGTGATCCAACGTTGTTAGGCTGGAAAAATTCGTACATCAGATCTTGCCGTCTTTGCATTTCCTCATTCTTTCTTTGCATTTCAAGCACAGTCTCCTTCAGAGTATTGACTTCATCTTTCAACACAGAAACTTCACTTTGTGTTACCCGCTTTTGAGGACACAAGGTTCTTTACATTTGAGGAGTAGCCTTCCGGAACTTTGATTCCATTCAGAAACTCACAAAATGATCTTTTCTCTTTCTTCGAAAGGGTGTAAGCTGCCGGAGGTAAATAAGTACGGTATCCTCTCTTAACAGGTGCTAACTCTTGTCTTATTCCCAACTTGACCATATCTAACCTCGAATTGACACCATCCTTACTTTTCCCATGCATATTCAGCAACGTGCCAATTAGGTTATCACAGATGTTTTTTTCAATATGCATCACATCAAGAAAATGCCTAACATATAAGGACTTCCAATACGGGAGTTCGAAGAATATGGATCTCTTCTTCCAACCACTTGTCAACACATTTTTTGCGAAAGGCTTACCAAAATCGTTCTCCAACGCCTTTACCTTTTCAAAAATGCTATCCCCGCTCAATGTCCTTGGTGGCCTACCTTCTTCTGAGTTCCCGTTAAACGTCTTTTTCCACCTACGCCAACAATGTTTTAACGGCAAGAACCTCCGATGTCCCATGTTAACATTTTTCTTACAATGATCCAGTCGCATCGAATGAGTATCATCTTCACATACAGGGCACGCACCATATCCTTTGATGCTGTATCCGGATAAATTACCATATGCTAGGAAATCATTTATCGTGCCAAACAACATGGCTTTCAATTTAAAACTTTTTTCCTTACAGCCATCAAAAACCATCTCACCCGAGTTCCACATATGTTTTAGGTCTTTAATCAAGGGATCCAAGTAGACGTCTATATCGTTGTCGAGCTGTCTAGGACCAAAAATAAGCATGGAAAGTATCATAAATTTGCGTTTCATAATTAAATTTGAGGGGAGGTTGTATATCATCAGAATCACCGGCCATGTGCTGTGAGTACTGTTAGAAATCTTAAGTTTTGATGAAGACTGACCCTTAGAAAACATAAGTGAAAGTTACCTCTGAATTTATCATGTGATATCTAATAGGTAACAGAACACTATCGCTAAAGAAATAATCTATCGCTAGAAGCTCATTGATAACTCAGCTAGCAGAAATATAAACCAAGTCCTTGAGCAAAAGAAATTAGCTAGCGATAATAGGTTAAGCTATCGATATCAAAAGGGCTTCAGATAATAAATCATTCAGATAGCTAGTGCCTGAGAGCAAGAGTCAAATGAGCTAACGTAGTTGCTAGCGATAATGGATTAAGTTATCGATAATAGGATACCCTGAAAATTCTATTGAATAATCATCCCAGTATCTCTAAAGCTAATGAGAAAGCAAATGTTTAGCGATAAGGAAAAAGCTATCGATAGAGGAAGAATATTTAATAACATAGCTAGTATGCTGAACGTTGAATTAAACTAATATGCTAGCGATAATGCTTATGTCTATCGATAGAGAGTGCTCTATAAAATTCCTTAACTGAATCATATATTATCTATCTCATTGAGCTAATGAGCTTTGCTTGCGATAACAACTGCTGTGCATTTATATGATTACTTGTTTAGCTAACAGCTCAAGTGCAGAAATTATACTATGCAGTTAGCGATAGCAAAGAATGCTAGCGCTACTGAAAAAGCTGCTATGCAAGTACAGTTGTTGCAGATGTTCAGAGCACGCAGTCTAGCCTACTCTACGCATGAACAGTGAATCTAGATCTGAAGAATGATTCCAACGGTTAGTTCTCCAAGTCTCCAACGGATAGAAAGATGTAATACCATATATATAGACTTGAAGATATCAGAAAGAAATATATACGAACACACGACTCATTTACATGACAAGATGACATGAGATGAAAATCGAAGGCTCTGCACAGAGTATGAGTGATATTCATGTGAGCCCAGAAATGTTGAGATGAGCATACTTGTATAAAAATTTGTATCTCTTCATTATATTCGAGTCTGTACTTAAGTGTTTATCAAAATCCGTTCATTAAGTGAACACATTTATTGAAATCCTCTACTGTTTGAGGTTGTTCTTAAAGCTTGGTGCTTTAGAACAGGGATATTACCTTACAGGTGGTAAGGGGGAGTGTTTAGAGAGATTCTAAACTCTGTAAAGGTTGACTGGTTATCCTGTATGGTAAAACCAGTGGAAAAGGTTGGCAGGTGAACCTGTGTTCGTAAAACCTGTGGTAGGCTTCTCTTGTGCCCGGTTTAAACAAGAGGATAGTGGAAATCTCAGGTGGAGCTTGAGGACTGGATGTAGGTCTGGGTTGACCGAACCAGGATAAAGTCTGTATGCATTATCTCTTTTCTTAACTCTCTTAGTTTCCAGCATATATGAATTATATATATTTCTTGTGGGTTTAATAGTCTTTGAAAAGCTTGCTTTCTTTATATTTTAGAAAAACGAAAATCAAGTTTTTATTCTATCACCCAATTCACCCCCCTCTTGGGTGTCAGCCAACACTCTCAAGTACTACTCTGAACTCCATGCGGATTTATTCCATCGGTTGCCAATGCAAGCTGTAGATTTCTTGGTTCTTCACCGAACTCAGGGTACTCATAATCAATTTTTTTTCATTGGGGAGCATCTGCGGGGTGCCTAAGCTTGGTGTCTTTAATCTTTTCATTGGCATGCCAAGTCAAACGTTTTGCAACATCCGCATTATTGAACATGCGCTTCAATCTTGGAATGATCGGAAAGTACCACAAGACTTTAGAAGGACTGTTACCTTTCTTTCCATACCGAGATGTGTTGCATTTCAGACACTCCTCCAACGACTCATACTAGTTCCGGAATAAAATACAGTCATTGGGACATGCATGTATTTTCTCATATTTCATACCGGTCGAGCAGAGAATTTGCTTTGCCTCATATGTTTTCGAGGGGAGTACATTCCCTTCTGGGAGTATATCTCGCAGAGTGGAAAGCAGCGCAGTGAAACTTGCATCACTCCAACCGTATCATGCTTTCAGGTTGTACAGTTTAAGCACCGCATGCAATCTTGTGTATTTGATGCATCCCATATACAACTGCGTCTCTGCATCGCTCTTCAGTGTTTGAAATATTTTAGGATCCTCCTTACCCACCACATTCAACATTTCTTCAAGGTCATCGCTCTCATCACACATGTCTGTGTCAACCATATTTGAAGCACTACTAACATTAGGTACCCGGTCTCCGCCAGAATACTCATATGTCTCATCGTGTTTTGTCCATCGTGTATAAGACGGATCGATTCCGTGACAAATTAAATGACCCAACAAGTCAAGCGGGCGAAGACGCTTTCCATATAAACAAGACATACAAGGGCACACAATTCTATTAGCATTCTTTGCATGATCAGCAGCAAATTCAATGAACTCTTTTGCTCCATCTATATATTCCCTTGAATGTCGATCACAAGACATCTATTTCCGATCCAACATTATAACCTCCTAAAAGAAAACATCGGTAAGATGTATATGACTTACTCATTAGGCAGCTACCTTACGATGTTACCTTATTTTCTTAACGAAAAATCGGCAGTATAACGGCTAAAAGATAAATATTCCCAGGCTCAAGGCCCTATCTTTTTTACATAGAAATGGATAGCCAACTATATAAACAGCATCAAGTCAATATATTTCCACAGCCCACCACAACAGAATTCACAGAGCATTTATATACATAGAGCATTAATAGTTCAACAAAACAAAAATTTCATACGAGTAAAATAAAACACCACACAGTTTTGTTTCATCACCCAACATAAAATTTAGGTACCTGAATGACTTCTTTTACTTTGTCGAAGAATGTGTGGACCAAGCAAATACTTCCTGAGAACCCAACAACATAAATAAAAAACTCATCAATTTTAATATTTATAATGAACAATTTCATTCAGCAAATTTATATGGATTGATTCCCACAAATCATAAAAAATGATAATTGCCCAATAGGCAAGCAAATATGTCCTAGCTTGCTGAATTAAAGAAAAGAAAGATAAGACTTACTTCAACGTCCTTTAGCTCAAAGTAAGCCTGCTAGCAACAATAGGATTCTTCACCTTTAAGTGTCGATCAATAATTTGAAAATATTATAAGGAAAACAAAAAGCAAATAGACTTTATTTAAGTCAATGTTCAAAGAAAACAAAAAGCAAGAGAGCAGTCCTTTTAGATTAAATCGACTTTCCTCCTAGTCAAAACCAAAATCCCTTCTCAAAAACAAATGATAAAAATCAAAATATAAACCCAAAAAAGGAGTAAACCAAGAATTGAAAAACATTCATCCCCAGCATACTTCACCCATGATACCACATATGAAGACAGCAAAAAAAAATTCAAGTACTGTTAATGATGTAAGTCTGAAAACAATTCACCTCTAAACACAAAAGAAATGGAGAATATGTCATGCAATAGAATCATAATATCATACCACCAATTATCAAATTCTAAACCGAATGATAGCATGTCTATTTATGGAACCATGGAATCAATACAAAGTGGAAATTGAACATTTTTTAATGAAAAATCTCAACCCTTTCCATCACAAAAATGTAGAACGTTAATATCTTCACAAGGGACATAACAAGTTGAGATATATATTAAGATCTAAAGCCTTATCTAAGACCATTAAGTAACTAAAAAGCATCATATAGACAAGTTTTAACTTCATAAGTTCTATCTGGCTAGTACATTGATTGCAGCATAGAAAACCCATAAAAAAGGAAGGACCATAACCACCATCAGCTCACATACACATTTCCAAAAGAACAATAATCTAAAAAAACAATAATCCAACCAATTTCACTCTCTGTCATCCAATACACAGAAAGCGTGGAAAGGTCAACATTGATCAGTCTGAATGGCAAGAAAAGAATACATAACAAACATAAGGTTAACAAGGCAAATATTAAATACCACGCAGCACTTCAATGGAGGGAGTTAACGGTGGAGGAGCTTGGGGAACGGCGGTGGCGGAGTTGCTAAAGAGTGACCAACAGAAGGAGAAGGAAGCAACGGCTGGAGCTTGGGGGTGCAATGGCGAGTTAACAGCGGCGGATCTTGGGGAGAAAAGGCAGCAACATGGTGGAGGAGCGAGAAACGACGGCGAAGAAGCCAGCAATGCGGCGGAGGAGCCACAAACGATGGCGGCGAGCTTGGGGGAACCAGAAGAGGGTCGGGATGCGTGGGTGGAGTTGTGGAGATGAGAGCAAAAAGAAAGAAAGAAGAGAGGTTAAAGAAAAAAGAAAGAAAGATGAAAAGGCACGTGTGTTGATTTAGGATCAGGCTATACAGGCGCTTTTTAAATAAAGCGCCGGTAAAGGGGTCCCAAAATTTTTGGAGGGAAAATTTCCCTCCCATTTTCCTCGCATTTTTGGCCTATACCAGCGCTTTTTATTAAAAGCGCCGGTATATCTAAACCTCTGACAGCGTGATATGCTTTTTTCAAATAAAAAAATAAAAAAGGCAAATGAAAATCTATCTAGCCCCACACCATAGTAACAAAAGCATATGCCTATACCGACGCTTATATTAAAAAGCGTCGGTATAAGCCCAATTGATAACGATCTAGGCAAGCACAACAACTTATTTAAGCTTTTCCAGATAAAAAAAACAAAAAAAACTAATGAAAATATATGCGGGCCCACATCAATTATTGCCCTATACCGGTGCTTTCTTTAAAAGGACCGGTATAGGATTTTACAAATTAAAAAAAAATTAAGAAATGATTTGCTGGACACCTATCCCGACGCTTTTTAAAACAAGCGCTGGGATAGGCCTTAGCTATATCGGCCCTTATGGTGGTAAGCACCGGTATAGGTACCTCACATACATATTGCGGCGCTTGTTACTATAAGCGCTGCTATTGTTGCGTCGCAATAGGATCCTTTTGTAATAGTGAGGGTTTTTTTGGTCAAAAAGTAATTTTAAGGTTTAATAAAGGTAAAAGAGGAACTTTACAAGTGTAAAACTATTTTCCTGTTTATCTGATAGTTTAATAGGAGGAGATTATATAATTAAAGACTCTGTTTGAATGCTTGGTTATAGCCCTACTCCTAACACTTGAATTATCACTTCATTATTTCAGAATCAAATCACACATTTAGGAAGCCATAAATCAGATTTATTTGACAATCAGACTAAGGAAGTAGAATTCATCATCAACCACACAAACTTCATTCTTAGATTCTCGACTTTGACCTCCGTTTACCACCACTCGGCCATCATTCTCGACCACTATCAGCCATTCCCTCCATTTACCACTCCTCATCATCCATCTTACATTTCGCGCCATCACACTTGACTCATTCAGGCTTGAACATACATCAGGAGACTTGAATTCTTCAACACCTTCACAACTACTCTTTCCGGTCCTAAATATAAGACTTATTTGGACAGTTGGTCGTAATCTAAATATATGACTTAATTCTAATTTTTGTCAATTTCTTCCCAATTTTATCCATATTAGCGCCCCTCCAACAATAATCAAGTAAGAGATGAGAGAGGGAATAAAGGAAGATAATTGGGATATTTTAAAAAAACACAACATACTAACATAATTAACATCCTTTATTTAAGTAAATTAGTGAAATAAGTCATATATTTAGAACAAAAGGAGTACCATACATACCGACCCATCTTTTAATTTCTTCTATAACAAGAGCTTCACTACCTTCCAGTGTCGACTTCTATGGCTTCAAATCTCAATTCACCTTGGACAGCTTTGTTCTTCATCATGATGATAAGTTGAAGCTCAAGAGGCTTCTTGAAAATTAAAGAAAAAAATAAAGCCAATTTATAATTCATAAAGATAGGAGAAAAATATACAAAATCAAATGAATTCAACCCAAAATTTACTAAAACATAGTGAGATTTGATTATAAGTTAACATAAATCACGTAATTATTAGTATAAATAAGAAATGAATTTATAAGAATAAGTTCATAAGTTAATCAATATGTTTTTTCTTATTTTTTTCATACATCATTAGTATAAATACAAACATATGAAAAATTAAAGGGTGTTGGGTTCAAATTTGAAACCATATACAATATTGTAAAACACGCCGTTGGAGACCACCCTATATCCAATTTATCCTAAACGATTATAATAGTATGAATTTGTATGTAACATGCATAAGTACAATGAAATCATCAACGAGTGTCTTGATTTATATCTTGATAAGATGTTTTGGTCCTTAAACTTATTCAACATTCAAAATCAATACCAACGCTTTTCACACAGATTATCGTAAGCATGGGGAAATGACCAAAATTCCAATGTTCAATGACTGACTAAAATTCCATGCTCAATAGAAAGGCCGACTCCCCCATATTCATCCAAACTTAGATATTGGTGAATTTGGATCTGATTTAGATACATAAAACTTTGAGAAATCAACAAATCACAACAACACTTATAAGAAATGTTGGAAATTTTAAACATAATTTAAATTCTAAAGCATGTAGATATCATAAAAATTTATGAAGATATAGAGATTAAAGATCCGAACCATCGTTTGGAGGCTCCACCAGTCTTCGATTCTTTCTTTTGTGTGAGGGACCACTAAAGTCCTTTTGCTTAGCAGCACAACTAATCACCAAAGGACAAAATTAGGAGGGGAGTTTTTCACTTTGAACGAGAGCTCTCTGGATTTTTTGTACGTTGAATGAATGGGACCTGGCCTTCTATTTATAGTAGCTAGCCAGGGCTGATTTAGTGGATTCCTTAATCCATGCCACATAGATTCAACCAATCAGGTAATTTCTCATTATTACCTTATTTAATAATTACCCCTTAATCCATGCTACATAGATTTAACCAATCGGTTAATTACTTGATTTAATTAATTAGAAAATAAACTCAAATTTTCTCATTAATCCATGCCACATAAATTTAAACCAATCAATTAATCACTTGATTTAATTAATCAGAAAATAAACTCATATTTTCCTAATTAATTATCTAACCAATAAGGTAATTACTTGATTTAATTAATTAGAAAATAAGCTCATATTTTCCTAATTAATTATCTTAGCCAAATAAGGGCGGATCAAGGTCTAATTATCTAACATCTCCTACTTGCACTTAATGGGCTAACCATTGTGCATCCTCTCTGATTCTTATCCTTAATCATACTTGGTGTTATTTGTATCCACTTGGGCATGACGTCTCCTGGTCGAGAATTTGTGTGCTAGAAATCTCTTCTTTGAGACCAACACACAAGAGAGTTCTTTGCCTGAAAAAAAATATTTTATTTTATTGCCTCGAATGCCCTAGGTCTTTCCATACACCTTTCCAATGGCAACTATGATCCCTCTCGAGTTAATGTAACTCAGATTGCCTCTTATAGCATATGTGGTCCGCACTTACTAGTTGTTCTTTAACATTTTAGTAAGGGACATGTCTCGGATGTTCGTTGCAATTGTGTATTTATGGAGAAACCTTCCTCTTGACTAAACATCATTTGTGTTTATTAAGATCGCTTTCCCAACCTTGATTCATTAGATCAAATCAATCATGATCATTGAATTTAGATTATAGTAGCTATCACCGTGATTAACTCTTGTGATGTTCGCCTAAGTCTTCAGGGCATAGTGAGAGGGTTTTATACCTATCTGGGACTCACACTATAATGGAACAGGGATCTTCCATCCATATCCCATATTGCGGGTCTCAAAATGCACATGCAGTATGAATTGCATGCCACGGTGAATCAGTGCATGTAGTTTTTTTCTAATACAACAACGTGCAGACTTTAGCTTTAGACATACTTAGCATCTGTATTGGAACACATTAATACCCTTAACATCCTATTAATTGTTCCATGTCTGGCCACAGGTTTTATGGTTCATATTGAATTCTAAACCACAACTACCCTTTTGGTAGACTTTCTCTTAGCTCAATAACCTTTTACTCCATCACATGGTGGTTATTAGCTACGCTTCGCCTCACATCTCATAGTTAGGAGGTTGCTTGTGTGAGTAAGCTTTTCCTTAAACATGTATGACATTATAACTTTTGCATACTCGAACCCAAATGTTTAAAAATAATGAACAAAGGGACCCATTTCCTTGGTAGCATAGCTCGTAGTCCATGGTTCCCTTTAGGCATCTCATGATCCTCTTCACAGCTTCCCAATGTTTAACTCCTGGGTTTGATTGGAAGCGGCTCACAAGCCCAACTCCAAAACAAATGTCCGGTCTTGTACATAACATGGCGTATATCAGGCTGCCAACTGTGCTTAAGTAAAGTACCCTTTTCATGCGCTCTATGTCGCATTGTTTTGTAGGTTTCATGTCCTCATTCAAGTCATGTCCTTTGACCACTGGAGTGGCCATGGGCTTACATTCCCTCATGTTGAAGCATTCCAAGATTTTAGCTATATATGTCTTTTGGGACAATCACATCAATTTCTTGGAATGATCTCTTCTTATCTTGACACCCAAGATATATTCTAATTCACCATTTTCCTTCATTTATAAGTTTAAGGACAACCAATCCTTAATCGTTTTAACAACTCCTAGATTTGATCTAGCTAAGAGTATGTCATCAACGTAAAGAAACAATATAACAAAATTGCCTCCAAAACGCTTGATGTACACGCAATGTCTTATTCAATCATTTTGAATCCAAATGAGGTAACTGCTTTGTAGAACCTCAAGTACCATTGCTTAGACGATTGTTTGAGTCCATAAATTGATCTCAGGAGTTTGCAAACCTTTTGTTCACTTTCTTTCCTTATGAAACCCTTAGGCTGTTTCATATAGCTCTCCTCGTCTAGTTCTCCATTGAGAAAGGCGGTCTTTACATCCATTTGATGTAATTCCAAGTCTAGACTTGCCACAAATGCTAGAATAAATCTAATAGAGTTAAAACGAACTGCTGGCGAGAAAGTATCCTCGTAATCAATACCTTCTCGTTGCGTGTATCCTTTGGCCACTAATTGTGATTTAGGTTTGAGAACCCACTTGTTCCCAATTGCCTTACGGCCTAGCGGTAGACCAACCAACTCCCAAACTTGGTTTGACCTTATGGATTCCATTTCCTCTTCTAAGGCTATTTGCCATTTTTCCTTTGCAGGTGCCGACAGCGTATTTTATACGCTTACAGGATCTGAATTGTCTTCTTCTGGATTGATGATGAGAATTGATCCTTCCATTGAGAATCATCTCCTTGGGGTTTTATCCCTCTGACTTCTCTGAAGTGGGGTATCCACAAGACTCTCTTCTTGTGGTTGGCTAAATCTCCTTGAGGTTGAGAGGAGTTTTCAGCCCTCCCACTTAGGTTGGTTACTTGTGAGATATATGTTGACTCATCATTTCTGATTTCCTCATAAATAGGTTCTAAACTATCAGTACCCCCTGCCAGGGAAATCATTCTCCATTAATACTGAGTCCCTTAAGATTATTTTAGTTATTGATCCGTCATCATTTTCTCCAATGAAGACGTATCTCTTTGAGGCTTCAAAGCATCTCACAAAAATACATTTCTTTCCTCTTGGTCCTAACTTTCCATATTTATGGGAAGAATCATAGACGTAAGCTGGTGACCCCATAGTCTTAAGAGGTTTAAGTATGGTTTGCGCCCTGTCCATGATTCATAGGGTGTGGTAGAGACTGATTTTGAGGGTATGTGGTTAAGTATATATGTGGCAGTTAGCAGAGCATCTCCCCAATATGAGATTAGAAGCTTAGCTTATGCCATCATAGACCTAACTATGTCAAGAAGGGTTCTATTCCTTCTCCCAGCAACTCCATTTTGTTGAGGAGTATTGGGGATTGATAGTTGCCTAACAATCCCCTTTTCCTCATAGAGTGCCTTGAACTGATCCGAGAGGTATTCACGTCCCCTATCAGTTCTCAAGGCCTTTACCTTGCAGCTTAACTGATTTCCGACTAAGTTAAGGTAGTTTCTGAAGCATTCCAGAGCATCAGATTTGTGGGAAATCAGATGAACATGCCCATATCAAGAATAGTCATCAATAAAGGTAATAAAGTACATAGCTCCATGCCTTGCATGTACACTCATCGGTCTACAAATATTAGAGTAAATGTGTTGAAGAGGAGTTTCAGCTCTAGTTGCTTTACTGAAGGGTTTCTTTGTGCTCTTGCCTGCTAGTCAATCCTCACACAAAGACATTTCTCTTTTTGATATATTTCCTAGCAAACCTTCCTTTGCTAGTTTAGTCATTCGCTCTTGACTAATATGACCTAATCTAGAATGCCCAATGTTATAATGAATATCAGAGCTAATTGCATAACAAGAACTAGAATAATCATTGAAATTTTCCAAAACAAAGAAACCGTCTTTAACATAACTGTTCGCACCGCAAGTGCACGGGTCGCGCCAAGTAATAAAGTAATGAGAAAGTATCATTCCCACAGGGATTGGGTTACAAATGTGGTCAAACAGAAGGCTTAGTGAATTCAATTAATTTGAGCTAAAGCAAAGTTTGGAGTAAAGATTTAACATTTTCAAAAACTAGCAATTAAAAGTCTATTTATAGTTTGGGGTTTTAATCACAAAGATTATAAAGGAAAGAGGTGATTTGGAAACACTTGTTAAGGAAAATAAAACGACCTAGGGTTACTTATCCCCATTTGACTTTATGAACTAGTAAATTCCTTCCTTTAGGCATCATAATGAATCAATGTGTGAGTTCAAGGTTCAATTTCATTTGAAGAAGCTTTCTCAAGTCAAAGTCAAATTTATACTTGCATTAATTGCACAATCTCTTGCCACAATTAATGCAAGTCATAATTACTTCACCAACCTTATATGAACAAAGTTAGGTCAGTAATTATATCTCTATATTACCAACTAACCATCAATTTAACACTATAAACTTCAAGTCTAACATGATTTCACCCAAGTCATAAAACAAAATACTCTCTCTCGAGTCATATTCCATTTAACAAATCAAGTGGTGATCAAACACTTGTATAAATAATAGCAAGATGAAAATCCACACATAAAGATTCATTTAATGCATTAAAGAAAGGAACTACAATATTCAATCCATCAAATGGTTCAAGGCAACCCTAGAAAAGGGATTTAGTTACACATGATAAAAGTAAAAACAAACATAGAAATCAAGGAAGAACACATGACAGAAAATTTGAGAAGAAGGAAGAAGAAAGGAACCCAAAAACAATGAACTTGAATCTCTCCAAGATCCTCCAAGCTTCCAAGCTCTTCCCACTCTCTCTTCTTGCTCCAAAATATGCCCTAAATGCCTTCTGCCCGAAATCCCTTGAATTAATTTCTTTTATCCCCTTTCAGACAGTTAACTTACACAAAACGCGTAGTATTGGGCCAGTTCGCCGTGGGTTTCACCGCGGCGAAGTCCACGGCGAACTATGTAAATAAAAACAGAGATGAACCACACTATCAGTGACTTTCGTCGCGGCGAAAGTCACGGCAAAGTCATGTAGCTTCTGGTTCTTAGGCTTCTTCTCAGCTGGTCTTCAATCCGATTGATGTGCGTGTTTTTCCTCTGAGCTTTTTCACTTGAGCACCTCTTCCTATGCAAGAAAAAAAGAGGGTTGATGAGTTTTACAATTACTACATTATAAAAATTCATTAAGCTCCAAATTTCGTACAATTTACAATTCTTTCTTTGCCCCGTTTTCTCATTAAGCTTTTGGTTCCTTTTTGCCATGTTAATCACCAAATTATTCATAGGTACAGGGTAAAACATGATGATTTTGTAATGAAATTTAGGAGCTTATCACTTCCCCAAACTTGAGTTTTTGCTTGTCCTCAAGCAAAGCAAATGATGCAGGGGTTCAATTCACTAATTACCCATTGTATGACCATGCATGGTGATTTCTCAGTTGTTGCTCAAGTTCATACAGTTAACAAGAAAGGACTGAAATAATTGCAAATACTAAATTTGCAGAGTAAAACGAATTTCCTACCAATTTTCCAGAAGTATGTGTGTGAGAAGAGTCAGAGAATATTTATCTTGCAATGGTTAAGAGCAAATGCAACATTTCAACATATATAAGCCGCCTCAACCTTAAGACTTCATAAGCTCACAATCTTCTCTCTCTCTCCACCACTAAATGATTCACACAATTCAAAAATCAATGAGACTTTTCAAGCTTGTAATGAGGCTTAGGGTTAGGCTAGTGAAAGAAAGGTCAATAAAGGAATTCAATTATCTTGAGATAAGTAACTGTACATAGCTTGTTCCACCCTTCTTTTCACATCCACTTTTCACACATAACAACCATTTCCCCCAAACTGGTTTCAACTTGAAATCTTTGTACTCCATGTCTTATTAAGACAATTAATCCCTTTTTTTTTTACTTTGGAGTACAAGCAATGAAGAACACTATTCACCAGTTTTGTTCCCCCACACTTTTATACCATCATATACATTTGGCCCCCCATCCCATTCCTTTCTTCCAATAATTAGTCATTATCTCAAGAATTGGGTGATTCTTTGGTTTTTCAAGTCACTAGGTTAAAGTCAATTATGGGTTCCAAAATGAAAATCTATATGGTCTTTCATTACAAGGCTAAAAAAGGGTGCAATTGGATTAATGTTATGGGTTGGCTTGAAAGGCTCAATCTCATTTAAAAGAATGCCCAAATCATATTTTCAAAATGTGTGATTACATCCAATTGTTTTAGGAGATTCAACAATAAGTTCTAAAGCTTTTCAATTAAGAGGGAAAATATACATCAACTTGCTATAAAATTTCCCACCAAGCGCATTCAAATCATCTCATAATCTCTTGTGCATGAATTTTGTGTCCCAAAAAATTGCTAGGAATTAAGCTTTAAAACACAAATCAATCATCCACATATATTAACCATCTTTTCCTATCAATCATATTACCAAAACAACTTTTCTATCATTGGATCATGCATTCATTATATGGAATAACCAATTAATCTCACCAACCTTCAATCGGACAAAATTTTTGCTTCTCAAAAACAAAAGTTTTAGCCACACAGACTAGCCAAAAATAATTTAAGTATAATTCCAAAATCAAAAGTATCACTCAGAAGTGAGTCAAAAGTATACCCTCACCCCCAAACTTAAAATTGACATTGTCCTCACGTGTTAAGAGAGGAAAATTGAGGGTGCCCTGTCATGCAAATTGGTGCATGAAAGGACCAAAAATGCCTATTAGAAATGTGATATGTACCATGCGTATGCAACAAAAACACAATGTGAAAGTTAGCTAATTTGTATGCAGCATTAGCTAACTAAAATAACAGTTCACAACGTGGAAGAAGGCAATGTCAAATTGGTATGTGCAAGAAAATCAACCCAATATACCAATTAACCAATATGCAATTTGGCACCTGTAGATATCCACAATATAAACACTAGTTCAAAACACAGGAATTCCAAAAGAATTACTTGCCAACAGTTTATAGTTAAGAACATGTAGAAGACAGAAAACTAAATCACTAAAACAAACGATAAATAACAAGTCTGTAGAAATAACGAAATGAACAAGCACAAGAAAACACTAAAAACATAGTTCAATCATCAGCATCGCCCCATGAATCATCCTTATCCTCGTCAAAGTCCTCCTCCTCCTCATCAATGTCTGCAATCACGGGCGCTTTACCGTGCTCGGTCCTCTGCCTGACCTCTTCTGAACCCTTCCTGCGATTCTCGAACTGCTCATCCTCAGATGGCTCAATTTGCATTTTGAGAGACATTTTCTTAACCATCTTCCTCAGAAGGCGATTCTCAAATCTCTGAGTCTTCCATTCCGACATCATCTTGGTGCCCCAGTGATCAATCTTGTCTAAACGCTTTCTAATATCACCATGCGTGGCAAGAGCGTCATCAGAGTCTTCATCAGGCATTGGCTCCTCTTGGACTGGGGCTGGAACTGCAGGTACCTCAAGTCCCTTTATCAACTCATATTCAATGGCAGGCTTCGGATAGAAGTGCGAGTGTTCGTCAGGGTCATCCACGTTGCGTGCCATGAACAAATCAGATATGAGGTGCAGGAAAGCAAGGACTGCGCCCTCTCTAAGGGTGGTGGCACTGTGGAGAATACTGTTGTAGATAATGGTCTCAGCCTGGACTGGTTTGCCCTTTATAAAACAGTATATGAGAAGGGAAATTTCTTTGGTGATGTCACTCTTATGCTTAGAAGGGATCAAATTGTAGGAGATAAAATGCATCCACGCCTTGGCATCAGGAGTGAGGGCCTTTTGGGACAGGTATTGTTGCTTCCCAGTTCGCTTAAACCACCCTGGCTCCCCCGGTATGACCAATGTCTTCACTATAGCTCCCATGGGATAGTTCTGGATATGGCACTTGAGTCGCACATAATCACATGATGGAATGGATGGAAGGCTATAGAAAGCACGAATGACCGAAGGGGTTATGAAATGACTCAACAGCTCACGAGAGGCCCGGTCAAAAGCACTGACAATCAATCCAGTTTTAGCGCTATCATAATATTGATGGACTAAAGTTTCATTTCCCCTTTGCCTTGGACCCAAAAGCTTGCCAAAATGATAGTGCTGGGATGCTTGCTTGTGAAAAGGAACCAAAGCAGTGGCCAAAAATTCCCTTTCCTGAAGTATGGGCTGTTCCTTCTTCTTGTCCATGGGAGCCTTGCTCCGCTTCTTTGGAGGGGGATTTGGTTCTTGCTGTTGGCTGGGGGAGTGTTGTTGAGGTCTTTTACCCCTTCCAGCTACCATCTTGTGGTGAGGCATGATCTATTAGAGCGAACAGACATACCATAAGCACACAAAACAAGACTATTGAGCACAGAAAGAGAACAAAATGGCTAACCTATTGATTTCCAAATAACACTAAAAATTCTACCAAAATGGTTCAATAATGTTTCCCACAAACTTCAACTAAACTAAGCCCATGATTCTTTGCCCCCCCAAATTCCAAGCCTATGCCTAATCCTCACTACCCACTCAAACGGCCCAATAATGTTTGATACTATAGCCAATAAGCCCACTAGCATAACTACAAGAATTTTGCATGAGGGGACCACATTGTTAAATGTTTCCCCCAAAATGCTCATTGTCAAATAACGCACGTGAGGCTCATTACATTAAATCAAAAGAGGAAATAACACTTTTAAAGACACATGAGCAGTACAGCCCAACTGAAAGTGGGCCCAATTTCCATCAAAAGGTCCTTGTAGTCAACAAACATCAGAATAACGTAACATCAATCCCACAAATAAACTAAACCTCATGGGACCCATTGTTCAAGCCTAAACCTATCACTTTCAAGTTGTCAAAATTCCACAACAAGTTTGTCTATTCAGACTCAATCAGAGGTGAAGGGTTAGAGAAATTTCACCAAAAATTTACACCCTAATTACTCCAACGCCCTAAACCCCTTGTTCATTCTTGACTCACTAATTTCTCCACTTCCCCCAAATCCCATTTAGAATGACTAACAAATTTACATTATTGATGTCAAAAGAAAACAACAGAAGTTGAGAAACATACCAAAAGTTGAACGTGAGAAGTGGGGGAAGGGCTGAAAATTTCAGATTTTGATTCCCCTTAAAGGCTTTAATGGGATGCAACCAATGGAGAATGGAAGGGGGAAGGAAGAATAGTGAGGGGGAAGAAGAAAAAGGGAATGGATCTCATTTAGAAGGGAAGAAAAAGAAGAGGAAGAGAGGTTGAAGACGGAACGCGCAGCGCTTGAATAAGAGAGGAAAAGAAATGAACAGATAATGTTTCAAAAGGAATTGAGAGGTTAAAAGGAAATGAATGGGCACGTTTAAAAAGTGTAACCGCTGAAAGGTGAATGAATCTAGTCAAAAATAGGTCTAGGTGCAATTGGGTGTAAGAAAAATTTAAGGAGTGTGGCTGTGCAAACTAATCTGGCTGAAAACATGGCTTTTCGTCGTGGGTTTCGCCACGGTGAACCCACAGCGAAAACAACTAAATAGGCAGAGAAACATGACACTCACCGTGACTTTCGCCACGGCGAAAGTCACGGCGAGCTGATCAAAACTTGCAGAGAGTAAAGTAACTCGCCGTAGTTTTCGCCGTGGCGAAATCCACGGTGAGATGACTTCAACTCTGCCACTTGAGTAACTCAAGCGAGCAGAGTTTGTGGGATTCTCATCAAAATTCTGCAGAAACGCTGGGATGTATGCCAAACTCTATTCAAGGCACACAATTCATCAAAATGACCTAGAAACTCACAGATTTACACACACATCCCTCACACCCTAAATTCACACACTTGATACCAAAATGCCCAAACATGTATTAATTCAACATATTAAGCACTACACACCTTCCAAAAACAAATTTACCCTCAAGAATCACTCAATGGATATGAAATTTCACACCACAGTTTCAGACTTCAAATCTATATTCAGCACCATAACACATCACTTCTACGTCACTTAAGATACAGTTCAAGATGTAAATGGCAGTGTACTTCCCTTTGTAGCCTACTTCATGTCTTCCGAGTCCATTAATGTGCTCTTCCCGTCTTCCATGGGCAATACAAGCATTAGAGGATACCTTTCTTCCTACAAAAAGGAAGATCAAGGATAAATTTACTAACCTAACGAGAAATGACCTAAAAATTAAAATCAAGAAAATTAGATCTAGAACTTAGGTTGCCTCCCAAGAAACGCTTGGTTTATAGTCTTTTAGCCTGACTCTTCATTGTTTTCATTCTGGAACCAAATGAAGGATGGCCACTTGGCGCTCCACATGTCCGCCCCAGTAATGCTTCAACCAGTGGCCATTTACTTTGAATCTCTCTTACTCAGCATTTTCAAGCTCAACAGCACCAGAAGGGGAGGCTTGAACCACATTGAATGGTCTCGACAAATGAGATTTCAGCTTTCCTGGGAAGAGCTTGCGTTTGGAGTTGTACAAAAGTACTCTTTGATCTGGTTCAAAAGTCTTAGGGAGGATCTTCTTATCATGGTATCTCTTGGTCTTTTCTTTGTAAAGCTTGGCATTTTCATATGCATTAAAACGGAATTCCTCCAATTCATTGAGTTGCAGGAGTCTCTTTGCACCAACTGCGTCGAAGTCAAAGTTTAGCTTTTTAATAGCCCAGTATGCATCATGTTCAAGCTCCAATGGCAAATGACATGCCTTCCCATAAACAAGTCGATATGGAGACATCCCAATAGGGGTTTTTGTTCGCACCGCAAGTGCACGGGTCGCGACAAGTAATAAAGTGATAAGTAAAGTATTGTTCCCACGAGTATTTGGTTCCAAAACCTGGTCAAGTAATGATTGTCACACTCTCGCCCAATTTGAGTGATTCAAATATAGAGATTCAAGATTAACTATGAAAATAAACATATGCTAAATGAAAATAAAACTATAAACAAGTGATTCTTCAACTTCAAGTATAAAATGGGTCCTAAGATTAAGTATCCCCCTTATACTTCTTAAAACTCAATTAACCTCCTCTCAAAGATGCTCTCAATGAAACCATGTGCTAATCTAGGATTCACAGGGTACTTGTAAATGCTCTCTCAAGTCAAGAACAAGTGTTTAATCTTATTAATTGCACCATCTCTTGCTACAATTAATAAAACCCAATTTTCAGGCCCCAATCCTAATGTGACTATGCAAGGTTAGCAAGTATATCTCTATCTTACCAACAAAACCATCCATTCATCATGAAAACTTCAAGTTCTTGCACTATTTTACCCAAGTTCTACACTCAATATAGCCCTCTCAAGCATCAATCAAGTGAACCCAACATCTAAATGGTGATCAATCACTTAGAAGCATTAGGAAAAGAGTAAAATAAGCACATATATCTCATTAATCACAAACTAAGAGAAGGAATCAAGAGTTAATACATACAAGGGTTCAACATAATCTTAGAATCAAAGTATTTAGCTACTCATGTTCTACAACTCCATGGGAGCATATATATACATCATCACAAAAACAGAACAAAAGAAGAGAATGAAAATGGAGAAGATAAACCAAGAGAAGAAGCCCAAATCTCTTCAAAGCTCCAAGCCTAAGCTCTATCCCCACCAAAATCCATGCCCTAACAGAGCAAAACACCCCCAAGAATGCCCAAGAAGTGAAGAATATCGAATGAACTCTAAACCCTAACTTTTCTATCATTTCAGTATGCCTCTTTTAGCAAAACACGCAGCAGTACAGACTTTCAGACCCTCGCCGTACTCCTTCCTGTAGAGCCTCCACTATGAGGGCCAGAGAAGAAACCTATATATTTTTGCCTGGCTATAGCCCTTACTGTGGAGGTTCCACGGCGAGGCCTTGCTGTACCCTTTGCTTTGGAGCTTCCACAACGAGGGTCAGAAAGCACACCAACATCAATGCTTCGCCGTGGGCCTTGCTGTGGTGGTTCCAAGGCGAGGGACAGTTCCTGCATCCTTCTATTTGTTACTCTAAGCTTTCTTCCTCTTTGAAATGGTCCACCTCTTCACTTAAAATGTTTAAAGCTTGGTGAGGGAGCTATAATCACTTGGTCAATGTATCAAAATATTCCTATAAGAGTTACATAAAACAACATAAGAAACTAACTAGAAATATGATCAAAATATGCACAATGAACAATGATGTGCAACCAAAAATCAAATGAGCATTTTCCTATCTTGAGTATCCAAAATTTATCAATGATAAAACAAAACATCAAGGAAAATATGCTAAAATTACATGAATTCCTGGGAGTTATCAGTTTTGTAAGCAGTTCTATAAGCCTATAGTGCATCATCAAGTTTTGTAGACCAGTCCTTCCTTGTGGCACCAACCACCTTCTCAAGGATATTTTTAATTTCGCGGTTGGAAATTTCAGCTTACCCATTGGTTTGAGGATGGTAGGCCAAAGCTACCTTGTGCTTCACTCCATATTTCTTCATCAGGGCTTGAAATTGATGATTGCAGAAATGGGATCCCCCATCACTAATGATCGCCCTTGGAGTGACAAAACGAGTGAAGATGTTCTTCTTCAAAAATTTGAGCACTGTTTTAGCATCACTCTTTTCACAAGCAATGGCCTCAACCCACTTTGAAACAAAATCAACTGCTACCAAAATGTACTCATGGTTGAAGGATTTGGGGAAGGGCCCCATGAAATCAATCCCCCAAACATCAAAGAGTTCAACCTCTAGCATATTCGTCAAAGGCATTTCATTTCTTCTTGAGATGTTTCCAACTCTTTGGCATCGGTCACACTGAAGCACAAAAGCATATGCATCCTTGAAGAGTATTGGCCAATAAAATCCACTTTGGAGGACTTTTGCAGCAGTCTTCTCACCTCCAAAATATCCACCATAATCAGACGAATGACAAGCCTTAAGAATTTCTTGTTCATTTTTGGGGACACACCTCCAAATCATTTGATCAGCACATCTATGAAACAAATAGGGCTGTTCCCACAAGTAGAACTTAGCATCATGCAGAAATTTCTTTTGTTAGTGATATTTCAATTCAGGTGGCATCACACCACACACCAAGTAGTTGACAAAATCTGCATACCACGGGGTAATAGAAACAATGGAGAATAATTGTTCATCGGGGAAAGATGTGTTGATCTCTTGAATAGAGCCTTGCTGAGCTTCAACACTAAATCGTGACAAGTGATCAGCTACTTGATTTTCAGTCCCCTTCCTATCAACGATCTCCAAGTGAAATTCTTGCAACAAAAGCACCTAACGAATCAAGCGTGCTTTGGAGTATTTCTTACTGAAAAGGTACTTGAGAGCAGAGTGATCCGTATGAATGGTCACTTTAGCACCCACAATGTATGCTCAAAATTTCTCACAAGCAAACACCACTACTAATAACTCTTTCTCAGTTGTGGTGTAGTTTAATTGAGCATCATCAAGTATTTTGCTGGCATAATAAATGGGATGGAAAAGTTTGTCCTTTTTCTGGCCAAGAGCAGCACCTACCGCATAATCACTAGCATCCGCCATTATAATGAATGGCAAACTCCAATTTGGTGCTACCAAAATAGCGGCAGATATAAGCCGCTTCTTTAATTCTTCAAAGGCCTTTAAACAGTCCTCATCAAACTTAAACTCAACATCTTTCTCAAGCAAATTGCATAAAGGCTTAGCAATCTTAGAAAAATCTTTGATAAACCGGTGGTAAAACCCCGTATGACCCAAGAAACTTCTAATGCCTTTAACATTTGTTGGAGGTGGTAATTGTTCAATAATGGAAATTTTCGCTTTGTCCACTTCTAACCCTTGCTTGGAAACACGATGGCCCAAGACAATGCCTTCCTGCACCATGAAATGGCACTTCTCCCAATTGAGGATAAGATTAGTTTCCTCACATCTGTGCAAAACAGCAGCAAGGTTGCCCAAGCAACTATCAAATGATTGTCCAAACACCGAAAAATCATCCATGAACACCTCAATGGTTTTCTCAATCATGTCAGAGAAAATGGACATCATACACCTCTGAAAGGTAGTAGGAGCATTGCATAATCCAAACGGCATCCTCTTGAATGCAAAAGTACCATAAGGGCAAGTGAATGCTGTCTTCTCTTGATCTTCTGGAGCAATTGCAATCTAATTATACCCAGAGTACCCATCAAGGAAGCAAAAGAATTCTTGCCCAGCCAATTTATCTAACATCTGATCAATGAATGGCAATGGAAAATGATCTTTTCTGGTGGAGGCATTCAACTTACGGTAATCTATGCATACTCTCCAACCCATCACAGTATGAGTCGGAATCAATTCATTGTGGGTGTTAGCCACTACAGTCATGCCGCCCTTTTTGGGGACGCATTGGACTGGGCTCACCCAAGAGCTATCAGAGATAGGGTAAACAATACCAGCCGAGAGCCACTTCAAGATTTCCTTCTTCACCACTTGTTTCATGATTGGAATCAACCACCTATGGTGCTCAATAGAGGTCTTGTGACTATCCTCTAAGAGAATCTTGTGCATGCAAATAGAAGGGCTTATTCCCTTAATATCAGCGATAGACCATCCAATGGCTTTCTTATGATCTTTAAGTACTCTCACTAACTTCTCTTCTTGGACTTGTGATAGGTTAGAGGAGATGATTATTGGCAAAGCATTAGAATCTCCAAGATAAGCATACTTGAGGTGAGGGGGTAGTGGTTTCAACTCCAAAGTAGGAGGCTCTTTAATTGATGGTTTCAAAGGAGAACTCAATGCATTAGCCATATCTAAGGGTTCAAAAGGCTTGAATCGTGCATGGCCATAAGTCTCCACCGCACATATTTCCCTTAATTCTTCATCATTAATCTCTTCAACATCTTTCTCTCCTACTAACAAAGCTTCCAATGGATCTTTTATCAACGAAGCATAGAAATTCTCTTGATATATTGAATCAACCACATCCACAAAAGAACATTGAGCGGAATCATCTAAAAATTTCAATGCTTTGTTCATGTTGAAGCTTACTTTCTCATCATTGACTCTCAGAGTAATTTCACCCTTTTCCACATCAATTAGGGTTCTAGTAGTAGCCAAGAAAGGTCTTTCAAGAATAATCGGGATATTCCATTCCACCTCACAATCAAGTACTATGAAATTTGCTGGAAAGATAAACTTATCTACTTTCACCAAGACATCTTCAATCACTCCTCTAGGATGAGAAATACTTCTATCAGCCAGGAGTAAGGTTACAGTTGTAGGTCTTACATCTCCTAGACCCAGTTGATTGAATACAGTGGAAGGCATCAAATTGACACTTGCCCCCAAATCACAAAGGGCTTTTCCTTGAAAGTTCTTCCCTATATTGCATGAAATGTAGAAGCTTCCCGGATCCTTCAATTTCGGTGGGAGTTTCCTTTGCAAGATGCCACTGCAATCTTCAGTCAGAGCAACTGGTTCAAATTCATTAAACCTTCTTTTCTTGGCCAACACATCTTTCAAAACCTTTGCATATTTTGGCATTTGTTTAAGTGCCTCAGTGAACGGGATATTGACATGCAGCTATTTGAACATCTCAAGAAACTTCTTAAACTGACCATCTTCTTCTTTCTTTTTGAAACGTTGAGGGAACGAAAGTGGGGGCATATAAGCCGGAGGTTCATTTGACTTGGGCTTCAGCTCCTTCATCTTTTCTTTCACACCACCATCAACAGCCTTCTCAACCAGTTTCTTCTTTGGGCTAGTGCTTTCCTCCATGATAATCTCCTCATCAATTTTTTCTTTCTCATCATGATCAACTTCCTCAGAATCACCACTACTCTGGTCAACGGGCTGGGGCACATTAAGTAATTGCTTTCCACTTCTCAGGGTCACCGCTTTGCATTCCTCTTTGCCATCCCGTTTTGGGTTAGGAATGGTGTCACTTGGGAGAACACCTCTTGTCATGGCGTTCACTTGTAAAGCCAATTGCCCCATTTGTACTTTGAGGCTTTTAATTGCAGTTTCATGGAGTGAAAAAGTGGATTTAGTTTTAGAACTCTAAGCCTCTTGTCCAGCTAAGATCTGAGCTAACATCTTTTCCATTTTGGATTCTTTCTCCTTGATAGGAACTTACCTAGGTTGGGCTTGAAACCAAGAGGATGTGATGGTTTTGCCCCCGAAGAGGAAGGTTGATTTAATGATTGACCTTGATTCCATGAAAAGTTGGGATGGTTTCTCCACCCAGGGTTGTAAGTCTGCGAGTATGGATTGTTCTGCGGGTTTTGAAACTTGCCCATGTAGTTGACTAACTCAGAAACCATATAAAGTGGACAATGATCCAGGAGATGATCATCATTACACTGATCACACACAATCGGGGTAGATTGTACAGAATGAACCCCGTGAGATTTACCCCTATGCATATGAGATTCTATCACATCAAACCGCTTATTGATTGCAGAAATAATGGTTGCAAGTTGTGAAGAAGAGGGAGCATCTTCTTTGGGTGCTGTCATTGATTGCGAAGTCTTCCTATTAGCCCCTTGAGAGTTGTTGGTAGATAGTTGGTCTAGTAGTCGAAACACTTCATTGACAGGGACATTTCTTTACCCTCCATTGGCCATAGAATCAACCATCGCCTTAGACTGAGCATTCAGACGAGTGCAAAAAATTTAAACTATCACCCATTTATCTACCCTATGATTAGGGCATTGCCTCATCAACATCTTGTACCTCTCCCAAGCAGCATATAGGTGCTCATCAAGGTGTTGCTTAAAGCTCAGAAATGCATCTCTAGCTTTAACAGACTTGTCATCAGAGAAAAATCTTGCTCTAAATTTTGCTTCAAGATCGGCCCAAGAAGTAATAGATCCCTCTGGTAGATTGTTAAACCATTCCCTTGTTGTGTCTTGCAGAGAAAAAGGAAATAGTCGAAGGCAGAGAACATCATCAGGGACCCCATTTTACTTGAACGACACACATACTTCCAGAAAGTAGAGCAAGTGCTTGTTGGCATCTTCATTGTACAAACTGTGGAACAACCCATGTAGCTGTAACATAGTAACCATCACCAGTTTGATTTCAAAATTGTGACCTTACATGTCAGGCATCCTAATGTAAGATTGAGTGACTCGCATGTTACGGCTAGCAAAATCATTAACCGTAGCCCGATCATATTCATCATCAGCCATGATTTCAGGTTCAGTGGCTCCTTCTTCGTCAAATATATTAACCCCGTCAAGTACTACTTCCAAATCGGTGATCTACACAGTTTGCATGCGCTAAAGTGGTACCTACAAGGAGCACAACCAAGCAAGTATCAAACTAAACAAAGGTAACTATAAACAAGAAAAGCAATTAAAAGAAAAATTAAATAATTACAAGCTCAAGCGAAATCAATAACCAAGCCTAAGGTTGACCAAGGGATTTGCTACCAAATCCCCGGCAACGGCGCCAAAAACTTGTTTGCACCGCAAGTGTACGGGTTGCGCCAAGTAATAAAGTAATGAGAAGGTATCGTTCCCACAGGGATTGGGTTACAAATGCGGTCAAACAGAAGGCTTAGTGAATTCAATTAATTTGAGCTAAAGCAAAGTTTGGAGTAAAGATTTAACATTTTCAAAAACTAGCAATTAAAAGTCTATTTATAGTTTGGGGTTTTAATCACAAAGATTATAAAGGAAAGAGGTGATTTGGAAACACTTGTTAAGGCAAATAAAATGACCTAGGGTTACTTATCCCCATTTGACTTTATGAACTAGTAAATTCCTTCCTTTAGGCATCATAATGAATCAATGTGTGAGTTCAAGGTTCAATTTCATTTGAAGAAGCTTTCTCAAGTCAAAGTCAAATTTATACTTGCATTAATTGCACAATCTCTTGCCACAATTAATGCAAGTCATAATTACTTCACCAACCTTATATGAACAAAGTTAGGTCAGTAATTATATCTCTATATTACCAACTAACCATCCATTTAACACTATAAACTTCAAGTCTAACACGATTTCACCCAAGTTCTAAAACAAAATACTCTCTCTCGAGTCATATTCCATTTAACAAATCAAGTGGTGATCAAACACTTGTATAAATAATAGCAAGATGAAAATCCACACATAAAGATTCATTTAATGCATTAAAGAAAGGAACTACAATATTCAATCCATCAAATGGTTCAAGGCAACCCTAGAAAAGGGATTTAGTTACACATGATAAAAGTAAAAACAAACATAGAAATCAAGGAAGAACACATGACAGAAAATTTGAGAAGAAGGAAGAAGAAAGGAACCCAAGAACAATGAACTTGAATCTCTCCAAGATCCTCCAAGCTTCCAAGCTCTTCCCACTCTCTCTTCTTGCTCCAAAATATGCCCTAAATGCCTTCTGCCCGAAATCCCTTGAATTAATTTCTTTTATCCCCTTTCAGACAGTTAACTTACACAAAACGCGTAGTATTGGGCCAGTTCGCCGTGGGTTTCACCGCGGCGAAGTCCACGGCGAACTATGTAAATAAAAACAGAGATGAACCACACTATCAGTGACTTTCGTCGCGGCGAAAGTCACGGCAAAGTCATGTAGCTTCTGGTTCTTAGGCTTCTTCTCAGCTGGTCTTCAATCCGATTGATGTGCGTGTTTTTCCTCTGAGCTTTTTCACTTGAGCACCTCTTCCTATGCAAGAAAAAAAGAGGGTTGATGAGTTTTACAATTACTACATTATAAAAATTCATTAAGCTCCAAATTTCGTACAATTTACAATTCTTTCTTTGCCCCGTTTTCTCATTAAGCTTTTGGTTCCTTTTTGCCATATTAATCACCAAATTATTCACAGGTATAGGGTAAAACATGATGATTTTGTAATGAAATTTAGGAGCTTATCAATAACCAGAGCCAAACACACTGGCTTTATTTGAAATGCTTACAATGAAGTCACAAAAACTAACATTGAAATTCAATTTAACTAAAGAAATAACAAAAATGAGATATCGCCGGATTTCAGGAGCATAGAGCACATCATGCAATGTCAAGGTTTGTTCTCCCTGCAAACTCAGCTCATAGGTACCGATGCCTTTGACTTCTACCCTCACATTATTCCCAATGTAAAGCCATCTACTTCTAGCTGGCAGCTGACAAAACTCGGTGAAATTCCCACATTCTTATGGTTGGTTGCTCCTAAGTCTACAACCCACGCAGGATTAGCTTCGGTTAATAAATTAGTACTCGACACAAAAGAGTAATGAATAGGCACATTATTCGTTAACTTCTTTTGATCAGGGAGATCTTGGCATCGTGTCCCTTTTTCTAATAGGCATAGCACTTGATCTTAGCTAGATCATGCTTCTTGCTTGTCCTTTTAGTTTTCTTGAAAGGTTTCTTCCTCTTTTGTTTGGGTCCATCTTTTTTTGTTGGGACTTTTTTCCTTTGCCTAATTGTCCCTTTGAAGCATACCTATCCTTTTCTTCAGTTAAAAATGCATGGCTAGCTGGTTTCACAGCTTCCATGCGATCATCCTCCAGTTGGATATGACGAGTTACGTCAGCAAAGGTCTTAATGCTAGCATTATGAGTGATGGTGTGCTTCATGATGTCATCAGTCATTGCACCCAACATCGTAATACGTGTAAGTGTATTTTTCCTTTTCTAGACAGCAAATGCATCATGGTCCCTCCTAGACGCAACAACATTTGGTTCTACAGGGGTCTAATCGATTAGAAAATGCATGTAATCGATCAGACGCGAATTCTGGCTTTCATTCAGTCTGACCTATGTCTAGTATTTTGTTCATATCTCATAGAATATAACTCCGATTCAGATGAAACCTGTTTTTTATGTAACTAGACTCCCAACACGGTTCATGGACACAAAGTTCACCCTAAAATGATTTATATCCAAGGAGTTATGAATTTTTCAATCTGCCCAATATTTCCACGTCATGCATCAGACAGACAGTCATGTTTTGGATCATATCTTTCAAAATACAAATCAGATTGGGATGAAACTTGTTTCATATGAAACTAGACTTAATACCTGTTTTATGAACACAAGTTTCACTTTAAAAGCTTTTGAAATGAGGGAGATATGAATTTTCAAAGTTTTCCCAAATAACTGTCATTTTGCATAAACTTGACAGTCACGATTTTTATCATAACTTTTGAATCTCAAAGAGTTTAGCAATAATTCTTTCTTCATTAAAAACTAGATTGAATTATCTTTCTGGGGATATATTATATGCTTAATTTGGAGTTAAATTGAGAGAGTTATGATTTTCCAAAGTTTATTCTTGAAACTGAACAAATGCCCAATCGATCAGGCCTCCCCTATGATTGATCAGACGAGGCTGTAATCTATGTCTAATCTATTTCTAATCGATCAGGCAAAGAAAAATGCATGTTCTAATCTAACCATGATCGATTAAGGAGCAAAGGTAGTAATCGATTAGAGGTAGTTAATCGATGAGGCGAGGCATGATTTAACCATGATATAACCATGATCGATTAAGGAGCAAAGGCAGTAATCAATTAGAGCTAGTTAATCGATGAGGCGAGGGATGATTTAACCATGATATAACCATGATCATGTAAGGAGCAAAGGCATAATCGATTAGAGACATATAATCGATTATGAGATTTTAGCCTAATCGATCAGAGAGCAATAATCGATTAGAGTATATTGTGTGATCGATCAGTCAAGTGCTATAATATGAATGTAATCTGAATGCAATCGATTGGACATGCCTAATCGATCAGGGTTCCCCTGTGATCGATCAGGCGAGTAATTTTCTAACAGTATGTTCAGTGATGCAGGTCCTAATCGATGTATAATCTATACATGATCGATCAGACACCAGACCCTGTGATCGATCAAAGGCTGTAATCTATGTGGCGATAGGATTTAATTCAAACTGAATTGTCAGCCTATTTTAAGCTTTCAAGTACAGAAGTTGTTCAGGCCTATTCTGGGAAGTTTACGTTACTTCTCTCTCTCACCAACGGCTAGTTCTTCAACGGGCAAAAATCTATCAGACATTATATAAAGAGTTGAAGACATCAAAAGCAAATAGGCTCGACGAAGTGAGTTTAATGCAAACAGAATGAGAGCACAAATGAGCCCAGAAAGGAAAAGATCATGATTTGAGTAGAAGAGCTACAGTACACATTGTTCAAATTGTTAAGCTCTAGAATTGTTATTCATCATATATCTTCCTGTACTTCAGTGAGTAACAAAATCCACTTCTTAGAGAGAAGTAAGCTTTCATTGTAATCATTCTATATTTGTGAGCGATGCTCAAGATTGGGAGATCTTGAGTGGGAAACACATTGTATCTTTACAAGTTGTAAGGGGGAGTGGTTCTCAAGTACCCAGATTAAAATTGAGGGAGTAAAGGCTTCACAAGTGCCCGGCTAAACTTGTGGGATTGTAAAGGCTTCTCTTGTGCCCGATTTAAACAAGAAGGTAGTAGATTGAAAATCTTAGGTGGAGCCTGGGGACTGAATGTAGGTCAAAGGGATAGACCGAACCAGGATAAATCTTTGTTTGTATTCTCTCTTCCCTTAACTCTCATCATATTTCCAGCATAATAGGTTTACACATTTTATTATGCTTTTCATGGTGTTTTCATTGAATAGTTAGAAAGGATCTGAAAGAGCTTTACTTATTTTAACTGTGATTTTGACAAGGAAAGAATTTCTCAGATTTTATTCTATCACCTAATTCACCCCCCCTCTTGGGTGACAGCCAGTACTAACAATATTTGTGTTCAGGAGTCAATTAAGTTGAATCCCATCACACTCATAGTGGTTTACTTACAACCCTTTAATTCCGATCTCATTTAAATATGACACATTTAATTTTCTCCCACTCAAAAAGAGAATTAAATTTGCTCCTACTCAATTAAAGCAAATAAAAATTTATTAACGAATGACCAAAAAATCCATTACAATAAAGAATTTTAAATTAACTCTTCCTAAAGGAATTAAAACAAATTGCAATCTATCCTAAGAGAAAGAACTAATCTTCCTCAAAATAACGACTGCCTTCATGGAGTACATAGCTGGTTATGTGCATATTCAGGTCCTCAATGACCTTGCAGAGGCCATTCTTAAGGAAATCCATCCAACAGGAGCGTGAGAATGCAACCCCTTTCTCAAAAAGGGCCTTTTGATACTTGTGTATCACTAACATGTAGAATTGAGCATCCTGCTTGCTAATGATAGATTTACCATATCTGTGTACAAAAACAGTAAGTGTGATTCTCAACATCTTTCCTTGCTCTCCTTTTGGCTATGGTTTGAGTGTCACCACTATCGACCTCTTCCATGGATTGAGGAGGTGCTCATTCCTCCTCTACCTCGACCCTCTTTGGTCGTTTTATGGGTATTTGATAAAATAAAGGTACCTCTTCCTTATTAACACTCAGTTTATAACTATCTGAAGCTGGTGAGTAAGATGGCATTAAGTGTGTCAAATCAGTGGATGATGAAATTAAAATTGGATTTTGACTATCATTTGAATTTTCCATTTTTTTAAAACCTACAAAATCACATTTTGTGGAAAAAACAAAATATAGTCAAAAACATTGCACATATGGTCAATTAATCGCACAAAAACGAAAATTAAACACAACTTGTCACAAAAACAAGAGCAATTATAAATCCACATATAGATTATAATTTCCAAATTTTTTAGGATTGTATATTTCCCAAAGATTCATTTAAATGTGTTCACATACACATTTCAGTTGAATTCCTTAATAAAATTTGGAATTTGACTATGTGTTTAATTTTGACCAACCATGGAGAAAGCTCCCTTTAATCTCATCCTTAAAAAAACAAAAAAAAACTTTTTTTGCGAATAAAATTATAATATAATAATATAATATTATATTAATATTTTTAAAAAAATATTGGGCCGGATTCGCATAACCCGGCCCGCCAGCTTGGTTTGGGTCTGGATAACCCATGATCCGGATCCACGCTCCTCACCCATGGTGCCATGCACGATGGGGGGTGTAGCGCACCGTTTCACTTAGCACCCTAGGGTTGGGAAGGCCCAAAACTACGTCGTTTTAGGCTCCCAACCCCTCCCCTAACCTCCAACTAGGTTGACCCGGATTCGGCTGGAGGTGTGGCGGGTCTGCGCGCACCAGCCACTTTCCAGGGTCCATATCTCTGCCGTTCAACCTCCGATTTATGCATTCTTAGTGGCTACAGAATCATCTCGGCTGGTAGATTTATTTTCTCCAAGAACTCATGCATCAAACACAGTTATTTGAAAAAATAATTTTCTCAAATATTTCAAAGGTGCCATTTTTGTAAAGCTTCTGAACTTCAAAAATTCATTTGTGTGAGGGGACTACTAGAGTCCTTTTGCTTAGCAGCTCAACTAATCACCAAAGGATAGAATTAGGAGGGGAGTTTTTCACTCTGAACGAAAAGCACAATGATTGCAAAAATAGGGCATATTGAAATGTGTGGCTAGTTTGAACTCAAATGTGTGAATTCGGTTGCTACAATGCATTTTTGAATGTTGGCCATGCATTTCAACCATTTTCATTTCATATCTCATTTTTTTATCCATATAGCTTTCTCCCAACATTAGAACCTCAAAGTCCTCATGATTCATTTCATACTTGCATTATTAATAGAGATCTTAGATTTGTCACAAGCTTATGGTAAGTTGCATATTGAGCAATTTGAGCGAAAGAACCCATGCGGTGAGATGAGTTAAACACTTCAATCCTTGAGAGTTCTCACATATTGCCATTTGCTTCTAATTAGATTGTCAATTTTTCTTTGCATGTCTTGAGCATTTCTCATTCCAACTTGAGATTGTTGATTAGCTTAGGCCATTGTCATTACTTATCTATACTTTGTCCAGGAGCATAAAGGTATAAGTGTGGGGGAATGATTGCACCTAATTATTTTATGCTTCTAACCATTAATTTTGGGAAATTAACAATTGTCCTAGGCTAATACATGGCTATTTAGGCACTTTTACATTTAAGTTTCAATGGATTGAGTTAATTGCATTTTTGTGCTAAATTGACCATTTTAAGGTTTAAACTCATGAATTTCTAATTTATGGACTTGGGATATTACAATTTGTGCTTAAATTTGTCATTGTAAGAAGTCATGATGAAGATGTGCCCGAATTCCAGAAATTATAGTTTAGTGCTCAAATTTCAGAAAATACAACTAAGTCCTATGGCACTGCATATCTCAACTAGACAAAGACAAGTTTGGTAATTTGGGAGCTTAAAGGAGGGCAAAGATGAGATAAAAAATTGCTGGATTTATTTTCATTTTTTATAATTAGATATTGTAAAAGTAAGGGGCTTGTTTGGAAGTTCAATTGGGTATTTAACAAAAACCCTTGGATTTTAGGCATAATTTCCCTCAACCAAACAGCCCCTAAGCTCCCTTCTATACCTAAATTCTTCCCAGACCTGAGAGGGAACAAGCAGCCACCATTGACAAGGTCACAAGCTCAAAAATCATCACCATTCATCATCACCACCTCTCGTCGTTTACCACCATCGACCACCGTCGGCCTCCACTGTCTCCACCTCCATTTTCTCCATCTAAGCTGGCGGTTTCCACCACCAATCCACACCCACACAACACACACACCATCTTCAATCATCATCATCGCACAAGCTCTCTTTCACCACCCATCATCCACAACCATTGGCCGTCGCTCCCACCACCTTCATTCACCTTCATCGTCATCCTCTCCATTCACCTCCCTTCAGCCACAACTTGAACCAGCAAACACATTCATCCTTCCCATCTCCATTTCCAACTCACACCATTGATTCCAAAGCACCTTCAACCTCTCGACTTCACGTTCTTCTTCTTTTACATTCGTCCAAATTCACACCTCTAGTTCCATCTTCACGCATAGCACCCACACACCATTACTATCCCACACACTCTCATAGCGCCTTCACCATTCTTTTCTCTCCTCCAAACACCATCATTATCGTCCTCTCTCCATTTCACCCATACAATCAATTTCTTTCCCTTTTCCATGGCACACATATTCATGGAGTTTGTTGGAGTTGTTAGTGATAAGATGAGTGGCTGATTCAAGGGGCCCTTGGTGGCAACAATGCAATTGGACCTTCAATGCTTTATTAGGGGAGTTCTCTTGCTTCATTTGTTTCTAGATTATGTAAATGATGTAGATTCCTAATTGTTTCTGCTTGATATGTAATCTTGGAACATGAGATACTATGATTTCTATTCTTAGAGGTAGATTTCCTTTGGGTTATGTATGTAATTTAGCGATTGCTTTTATATGCATAAACCTTAGTGTTAATCACTTGGCATAATGCAATTTGATGTGGTAGCAGTGATTATCTACTTTGGATCGCTATATTGAATTAATGCATTTGCTTCTTGCATTTAGCATTAGACACTAGGTCCATTCTTGAAGGGTCAAATTATACCTTCAAGAGGAGACTCGTTGTGTGTTGTCAAGGGTTTTCACTACCAAGCGATTTTCTAACAATTGCCAAGTTGACTAATTGTGCATTAGTAACTAGGTCAATTGGACTTAGGCGATTGCCTTTGGTTTTTAACATTCGGTCTTGGATTTTGAACTCCCAATTCATTTGAGAAGCTATGAAGATTGTAAAGTTTTCACCAAGAACCCATTCCATTAAAGAGTTTTTCAAACCACTTTTACTTGCTTTCCTAAATCCAAAAAGCCAAAAACATACCCCTTTACATTTCTATAATTGAAAAAAAAATACCAAAAAGATTTTTCAATGACTAAACCCCCCAGTTTAATTGCTTTTCATTGCATTTAGGTTAGTTTAGGCATCAAAATAAGTTGACTCCTTTGAGAGACGACCCGAGGTTGAGCCACTTTGCTCAAGCCTTGGTTTCATATATTTTCTTGCATTTGACCCTGAGGCCCATCATTTCGACAAAGATCAAATCAAATGAATGGGACCTGGCCTTCTATTTATAGTAGTTAGCCAGGGCTGATTCAGTGGATTCCTTAATCCATGCCACATAGATTCAACCAATCAGGTAATTTCTCATAATTACCTGATTTAATAATTACCCCTTAATCCATGCCACATAGATTTAACCAAGCAGGTAATTACTTGATTTAATTAATTAGAAAATAAACTCAATATTTTCTCCTTAATCCATGCCACATAGATTTAATTAATCAGTTAATTACTTGATTTAATTAATTAGAAAATAAATTCATATTTTCTCCTTAAGATGCCACATAATAAATTCATATTTTCCTAATTAATTATCTAACCAATCACGTAATTACTTGATTTAATTAATTAGAAAATAAACTCATATTTTCCTAATTAATTATCTAACCAATCACGTAATTACTTGATTTAATTAATTAGAAAATAAACTCATATTTTCCTAATTAATTATCTTAGCCCAATAAGGGCAGATCAAGGTCTAATTATCCAACAAGAAATGACAAATAAAAGTTTTACAAGAAATAAATAAAACAAGCAACATTGCAAATTCCACAAATGGTTGAAAAACCCTAAAAAAATTGAACCAAACATATTGATTAGAGAAAGTAAGCAAAAGAGAAAAAAAAAACAAAGGGTTAAAGACGATCATTTTGACCAAGAAACTATTGGCGATGTATCATCTTGCACAAGCAGTACAAGAAGAGTTTTTCCTAAACATATCCTCACATTCTTAAAGGGAGATGATATTGTTCACAAACACATTCATTAATTCCACATGCTGAAGCTGCAATAACTTGTTTGAGGGGCAATCCAAACCTGCTGCGTGCTCCTCGTGCAGGCATCGGTAAAAACGCTTAGATCCCATTCATTCTGATTTTTTGGGCCGAACCCTTGAAAGCATTTACATAAAGGAAAAGCGTTGGCATCACATATACCATATGGACCACAATGAAAGTATTTATCACATTTGTCTTGAGGAGCAGACCATATCATGTTCCAACTTTGTCTTCCTCGTATTTTTACAAATCTTTGATATATTATGATGGGATTGTATTCTCGTGCATGGCACAAGGGTGTTCATGCTAGTTGTTGAGATAGAGTTATCCATGTTAGAATAATATGATTTTAATTTTTACTAACATGGATATTCTTTCTGCATGTAATAAGTCTACAGAAGAATAAAATCACAGAATGGACAACACTACACAAAATGAAGCTTACATAATTCAATTTATAATGAAGTTTACAAATACAACTAGTTGGCAGGTTGTTGTGTTTTACAAATACAACTAGTTGGCAGGCAGTCCTTTCAGGCTTCTTTTCATTTATTATCTGGCATCTACTACTGTGACTGTAACTTGATTCACAGAGTATGATTCTTCTGGTTGGATCGAAGAAGAATCAGTATGGGCCCTTGCAACAAAACCGGGATTTTTAGGACTTGGTATTGAAGCATTTTCACTACTTAACATTAACACTACAGAAGCCATTGTTGGTCGATCTTCTGGCCTCTCTTGAACACAGATTAAACCAACCTTTATGCATCTTAATACTTCAGATGATGAATATGAATTACCAAATGATGGATCCACCAGTTCCAATGCACGCCCTTCATTCCATAGCTTCCATGACTATCACAAAAGAATCAGTGGTGTTCTGTTAACAGGAGATATTTATGAGCAAGAAAGTACTTTAAAATGTATGGGTTTGTTCTTACATGTCCAAGGAGGTTTAACTCATCTAAGTAATAAAATCCTTTGTTCTTCTTGCCACTTGCTATCTCTAGCACAAGAACTCCAAAGCTAAAAACATCGGACTTTATAGAAAAGAGACCATCCAATGCATATTCTGGAGACATATAGCCACTGCATGTAGAATTTTTAGGAACTATTAGGATAGAGTATAACTTTTCTATTTTCAAATAGAACTAGGAGTAGGTTGTAGCCGTTTTTACTATGTTCCAACAACTCTTATTGTTTTTGCTTCTATTTGATCATTGCCAAAGATTCTAGCCATTCCAAAATCTGATATCTTTGGAGTCATTTCTTTGTCAAATAGAATGTTGCTTGCATTGAGAGCCCTATGAATAATTCTAAGTCTGGAGTCTTGGTGAAGATAAAGAAGTTCTCTTGCTATGCCACATATAATATTGAAGCGTAATTGCCAGTCCAATAAGGAACCCTTTCCTGTGTCTGTAGTCAGATTCTTATCAGTTATCATAAGAATTAAGTGCTCAAAAATAAATTCTAGTCCAGAATCATATGTAATTATAAAAGCAACAATAACAGATTGGTGATAATTAATGTAAAAATAACTTACCAAATAAGAAAAAATCAAGGCTTTTGTTTCCCATGTATTCATAAATCAACATCTATTCCTCCTCAATACAGCAACCAAACATGCGTACAAGGTTTCGATGTTGAAGCTTCACAATCAATTTTACTTCATTCTTGAATCCTACAATCCCTTGCCCTGAGCTTTTTGATAACCTCTTTACAGCTACATCACGCCCTTCAAAGAGCCTACCCTGTGATTATCACAGTATATCATTCCCATCAATGATATCCTATGGGGTGATCAATTGGTTGAGAATTTGTCAATCTACAATATCTATCAGATTACCCTGTAAATACTACCAAAGCCTCATTCTCCAAGCTTATTTGCCTCTGAGAAGTTGTCTGTAGCCATTGCTATGGTATTAAAATCAAACAATGGCAGATCTAGATCATCCATATTCGTATCACTTAAATGCTCTGTAGTTCTTGAGGTTAAAAGTACATCGTGACTTGCCTCTGAAGCACCTAGAATGAAGTAAAAAGGCATACATTATATCAAGCAGTAAGTAACACCTCATCAAAGCCACTATAAATTTTGCATATTACTTCTGTATTACCTATCTTCTCTGCCCTTCTTTTTGGTATATTTTGTGACTTTCTCTTCCACAAAAAAACATAATCAATCCCAAAACTAAGATAACTGCTCCTCCTGTAATGCTTATGATCATGCCTGTATTTTTTTTCTTGCCAGAGCCACTTGCAGATCCTGAATTAGCTAATAAATAAAAGAAATTCTCAATTTAGTCATCTTCTTTGAATTTGGCCTATCATCGGTGTGTCAATCTGTGAATCTAAAAATAGTACTTCATTGCAGCAAACGAACAAGTTATTGAGGGGATGAAGCAAATAAAGAAACTTACTAACAACCGAAGCAGCAATTCTGACAAAGACATCTTGGCCAACTTCAGAAAACTGCCTCATGTCTATCAGCTCCTCAGTCCATATAACACAGCCTGTTCCTCCATTAGTGACCTTCTCATTAGCATAAGCAGTACAAGAACAGTTTTTCCTGCACATATCCTCACATTCTGAAAGGGACATGGTATTGTTCACAAACACATTCATTGTATCAGGTAACTCCACATGCTGAAGCTGCAAGAACTTGTCTGAGGGGCAATCCAAACCCACCATGCTCCTCGTGCAGTCATTGGTAAAAGCTCTCAGATCCCATTCATTCTGATTTTTTGGGCTGAAACCTTGAAAGCATTTACATACAGGAAAAGCATTGGCATCACATATACCGTATGGACCACATTGAAAGTAGTTATCACATTTGTCTTGAGGTGCAGACCATATCATGTTCCAACTTTGGCTTCCTTGTATTTTTACAAATCTTTGAACATCACCTGTCCAATTTAAAACAAGCCTTGTAAGCATAGATTGATTACGGTTTAAAACTGAAGAGGGCGTGAAGTACACCTCGTTTGAGTCTTGAACCAAATCATCTTGAACAACAGCTTGTGATGTGAGTACTGGTAATTCACCAAATCTTATACCATTCCATGGTCCAGTTCTAAATGTCTTGACCTCTTTTTTATACAAAAAACCTTCTGGGATTCCATGGCATTCTAGTCTAAAAGAGTAATCTCCACTTGAAGGGTCATCTTCGCCCTTCCATGATGTGATAAGCCATTCAATGCCTTTGTCCAAGTCCCATCCTAGCTTCATACCAGGTAATAAAGTGTCTGTGGGAAAATCAAAGCTGTCCCAGAGGAAGTTGTCAGTGCCATCAGTTTCATTTGCTTCTTTAATTACCAGATTCCCAGAATCCAAAACCTTGAGTACAGGATTTGAAGGTTTAGATTCTGATTTATTTCCTGCAGGATCAAGAAGAACCAGGTTTGATCTGTCTCCGATATCAGAGTTACAGTTGAATTTTCAAGTGGGGTGTCTCTATTTGCAAATTGCAACCCAGACGATTGTTCTTTCAGGAATGTTCTTGTACCAGATTCTCAGGTACCATTTGGAAGATGTTGAATTGAAGAACCCTAATTCAAACGTTTGATTGAAAGATACAAGGGTTTGGTTAATCCCTAGTGATTGGGGTGAATTTAACGTATCAACAGAGAATGAAACTGAAGAAAATAGAGCAAGTGTAATAGCAAAACCCCAGATGAGATTAATATGAAGATAGCTAAGAAAGCTTCCCATTTTTATGAATTGAGATGGGAGAAAAAGATCCAAAAACTTGATAATGGAGAATGAGGATGGTTTAAATCCATGATTTTGTCTAGATAAACTGGTTAGTCTGAAATCTCCCTGTTTGCTTCTGCCTTCGGGTCTTTGGTCTAAGATATCAACCTAGATGATCTTTCAAAGTATATCGATGTCAATTAAAAATGAGTTTGTTGACATAGTTTATGCAAACGGTATTTTTTTTTCCTTGCCAACTTTATGCAAACGGTATTGATGATGTCATATGATACTATATTTTGAAGCTCATTGAGTAGTCTGAGCTGTGGCTAATTTTTTTTTTTTTTTTCCCTAATGATGCTACGTCACTATTACTTGCCACAGGCAACTAAATACTCCCTCCGGTCTTAAATATAAGATTATTTTAACTTTTTTTTAGTTAAACTAAATCACTAAATTATAATATATATCATATGTAATTAGATTATAGGTTGGTTTATAAGTAGAATAATGTAGTTTTAAGGAAAAAAGAATACTATAAATAATTTAAAATGATTAATTTTGTATCCTTAATTTTTTTCAAAAAAATCAAAGTGATCTTATAATTAGGACTGGAGGGAGTATGATATATTATCAACCCAACGCTATTGACTATTATTGTAAAATTATATTTATATATATAAATATATATATATCTTACACTACGAAATCATTTATAGGTGTATGCTTTAATATATTATTTAATTACACTTAAATTTAAAGGACCAAAATCAAACTATATGTACTTTATGTATATTAAAATTTGAGGATCCTAACAATAAAATTTTTAATATGGCACTTTTCTCTCTTTTTTAATACTCCCTTCGATCCTAAATATAGGACCTGTTTGAAAGATGAGTTTGATCCTAAATATAAGACATATTTTTAAATAGTTATCTACTTTTCCTCAAACTATCCCTGGTTAATACTTTTCAATAATAAGCAAGTAAGAGATGGAGAGTGGGGATAGAGTTAGATAGGTATGGTGCATTTGTAATATCATGTGATTTTAACTAACTTTATTGGTGTTCTTAATCTAATCAAATTAGGTAAATATGTCTTATATTTAGGATAGGAGGGAGTAATAAATCAATTCAAAGACATTACAAATGAAAACGAGATGTAAGCATAGGAACAACCCTACTTTCCGTAAATGGAGATAAAATGCTGAAAACTCGTGGATAAAGTGCTAATATCATATACACATATATCTATGTGCAAAGTTATACTTACAGTCCTTCAACCCAGATATCGTTACTATCAAATGATATTGTTTTTGTAACAACCATTGTTATTTTATAATCTAAACTTAAACTTTTTTTGTAATGGAGAATTAGGATTGTTTAAATCCATGATATTGTCAAGTGGCTTATCACTACAAAAAAAATGGGGTTTTAGTAGCGGTTACATTAGTCGCGGAATACCAAAACCGCCAGTAACTATACTTTAGTAACGGTTATAAGCACAAACCGCAAGTAAATACGACGGTTTGACCACAGAAGTAGTTAGTAGCGGATATTAGTGGCGGTTTGGGGGGAAAGAACCGCAATAAATTTGGCGCACTTTGGCGGGATGAGTAGTGGCGTAAATTTAGTCGCGGTTCTGGAGGGAAAAACCGCTAGAAAATGAATGGCCGCTGAATTAGTGGCGGTTTTCATACATTAGTAGCGGTTTCTCCCAAAACCGCCACTAATTCAGCGAAATAAATGCAACTGCATTTATTACAGGTTGAATTAGTCGCGGTTTCAGCTGCGCTTTTTGCTGAAACCGCGACTACTAGTAGCGGTTCTTGCAAAACCGCTACTAAAATGAACAGTTTAAAAAGGCCTGTGCCTTTTCAGAGAAAAGGCACGAGCTTTTTAGAAAGAAAGTGACGTGACTTGAATTCGACGAGAAAGAAGAGGTCAAAATCATGGTGAGAAAGGGCGATCGCAATAAGAGGCCTATGACAGCTGAACAAGAGGAGGCTGAGGAGCGGCTTCGTAGGGAACTGGCTGAGCAGGCCGAGAGGGATCGTATAGAATAAGAGCGCATCCGTATACAGAACCAGGCAATTCCAGAAGATGTAATCAACGCATTCTGGAGTGGGGGTGAAAACTTCGACGAGACTGGAGGAGGAGCGGATTTTGAGGATATGGCACGTTGGTTGGACTCTGAGGAAGATGACGAGGGGGGGCGCCCTAAACGATCCGCCGGAAGGTCCACCGGTTACGAAGTACAAGTTCAGGGTAAGGAAATTCAATTTTTATTGTTTTTATCAGATAATTATAATTTTTTATCGCTCATTAAATTGAAATTGTTCCCTTAATTTTACAGACCCTTCTGGTAGCATAAGTGAGAAGAGGTTGACGGTGTAAGATGCGATGAACCTTCCGAGCGGGCACAGAGTTAAAGTTGAGTGGGACAACTTGACCAAATTACCGGTTGGACAAGGGGGCAACTGTACTCGAGGTTTGTCGGGGGTATGGGCCAGAATTACTAGCGATTCCCGATTGACGCTTTGGACTAGAGGAAGATTGACCCGAACTCTAAAAAGTTCGCGTTTGACGAAATTGTTAATATTTGTTGAATTAACTTTGAGCTTATTTATTGTTTATTATTTATTATTATTATTAGAATGTGATTTTAATTAATCCTATAAGAAATATTCTTGTTATTATGTATTGTTTATTGTTTATTATTTCTTATTTCTTATTTCTTTTCTGTTATTATTTGAATTTGATTTTAATAAATATTATAGGAAATGTATTTATTATTTCTTATTTGTTTTATGTTATTATTGGAATTTGTTATTATTTATTATTTTCTAATTAAACATACTTAAATTTAATATTTTACAGAGGAAGTTTGATGTGAGGGACAGCCGCAAGAGTTGGACAGAATCAAAGATGGGGGACGGTTGGAAGAACAAGCGGTTGGATATGTTCAAAGAAAGAGATCGAAGGGGGAGTAGGCCGCTTCAGGAGTTGTTCGATGATGTACCTGGTGGCGTCCCTGCGGATGCGTGGGAGAGATATGTGGGTTGGAGGAGGGGAGATATTGGGAAGGTATAATGAATAATATTATTGAATTGATATTGAAATATCATATTGAAGAAATATTTTTGAATTACTGATTATTATTTAATTTAATTTTACTTTAACAGAAGAGGTCGCAACAAAGTCTTGCCGCGAAGGCGCATCAGAAGGTTCATCATACGGCTGGGACGAAGCCGTTTTCGGTTGGCTACAAAGAGATGGTATGAAGGAATGAAGCTTCATTGTTTAAGTTAAAAATAATTTATCTTTATATATTAATAACTATTTGTATCTTAATTTTCAGGCAGAAGAAGCAGCGAAGAAAGGGCAGAAGGCTACCTACGGTCGTTTCTACCAAATAAAGCACAGACACGCCGACGGGAGTCCAACATCCAGGGAGGCTGAGGAGCAAATTGTAAAATTTTTATTTATTTATTTTTATATTATTATAATTTTAATAACAATGACATCAAAATAAAATTGTTAATATGTTTGTGTGTGCAGGCTAAGATTGAAGAAGCAGAGAGAGAGATCGCCGAGTCGCAGGGGGACAATGTAGATCCCACTGCCTCGCTAAGGGCTGCCTTAGGGCCTCAAGAGCATCCTGGACAGGTTCCCGGGATGGGATTCGGAGCCCGATCTACGGTGGTGTACGGCAGGTCAGGCGACCCAGGCAGCGCCCAGTCTACAGCTTCAAGCCAACCATCAACAAGTGGCCCGATTAGGAGAGACGTAGAGTATAAGGCTCAAATGAGGGAGAGGCTCACTCATGAGATTACGGAACGGGTGACTGATCAGGTGTACGACCGACTGGACTCCTGGGTGCAAAACGCAAATATCACGTTGGAACGGATACAGCGGAGGTTCGACCCGGATGGATCTCCTTTGCGAGTACCACTACCTCCACGTCCACCGAAGCAGCCTCGCAACCGTTCTCCGGAGCATCAAGACGACGATCAGCCTCCTGCGGCGTAGCTCTAGGGTCTTTTTTTATTAGAATGTTTTTAATTTCAGGATTTCAGTTGAACATTTTTATATTTAAATGTTTGCTAATTATAGGATTTCGATTGAACATTTTTATATTTAAATGTTTGTTAATTTGAATATTAGTTGTTTAAACATTTCATATCTTTAATGTTGCATAATTTTGTTAGTCGTTATTATCTGATTTAATTTTTACTTCACAAATGGCGATAATTTTTTTTAATAGTTAAACAAAAAAGTTTCTCTGTGACTACTAAATAAACGGTTGTTATTTGTTTATTTTCTTATATAGTATTTGAAAAAAAACAAGATATAAATAACATTAAAAATACAAAATAGCACATTTAGTGGCGGTTTTATGTGAATAAATATTAAAAAAATTTAAACTTAGTAGTGGTTTTAAACCACCACTAGATTACTAAATATAAAAATAATTTAATATTAGTAGCGGTTTTAGAACCGCTACTAAATGCAATCATCAGGCAACTGCCACCTGTTACTTTTCCAACGGTCTGATTGAGTTAGTTGCGGTTTTAGTAGCGGTTAAAGAACCGCCACTAATGTCTAAATTTCATTTTATAAGCCCTTGATTCTTTCCAATTCATTTTCACATTTCATTCAAACTATTAAGCTCTTTCCTTCTTTGATAATATCTTCAGTCATATGATGGATAAATCTTGGATAAATTTGCCACGGACGTCCCCCCGCTATTTGGTTGGTGTTGACCACTTTTTAGATTTTGCTTTCAACCGCACCGGTGTTAACAATCAGATATTGTGTCCTTGTCCGAAATGTAAATTTAAGAAGTGGCATCCCAGAAATGTTGTGCGTGAGCATCTTATACTGAAACAATTCCCATCCAATTACACATTCTGGGGTATTCATGGCGAGAACGATGATGATGGTGGTGAAGTAGTTGCTGGAACATCTCAGGTTGGAATGCAGATCGACAATGACGATGATGACGACAATCATGTGGATCCATTTAACGATGTTGTGCGTGATGCTTTCGGGGTGCAAGGTGACGGCATCGGGAGTCAGGAAGGGGTTGAAGGACCACTCCCTGAGTTTTTTCGGAATGAAGCTGCAAAGAATTTTTTTTGACCTTATGACGGATTCAGATAAGCCATTGTTTCCAGGTTCTACTAAAAACTGCCTCATTTCGTTTCTAGTTTTGTCACATAAACGTTCATTTTAGAATAAGAATAATGTTTATTCAGGGTGCAGTAAATATTCAAAACTATCATTTCTTGTCAAGCTCTATCATATCAAGTGCTTGTGTGGCTTCAACGATAAGGGGATGTCAATGGTGTTAGAATTATTGGGAGATGCATTCTCTCAAGCAGAAATCGCACCATCATTCTACACAGCAAAGAAGACTATTAACAAGTTGGGATTGAACTACACTAAAATCCATGCCTGCCCGAATAATTGTATGTTGTACTGGGGAGACGACGCCGAGTTGGACAGATGTAAGCGGTGTAATGCGTCTCGGTACAAATAGGCAAAGAGGGGTCAAATAGCAACCAAGAAGCCTGCAAAGATTCTAAGATATTTCCCCCTGACTCCATGACTTCAGAGGTTGTATGTATCATCCAAAACGGCGGAGCACATGCTGTGGCATTCATCAGAGCCCAACGTCGATGGGAAGTTGAGACATCCTAGAGATGCCGAGGCTTGGAAAGCGTTTGATGCTTGATTCCCGGAATTCGCCAGTGACCTGAGAAATGTCCGCCTCGCTCTCGCATCAGATGGGTTCAATCTGTTCGGGAATCTTAGCACTACGTACAATATATGGCCTGTGGTATTGATACCGTATAACTTACCCCCTTGGATGTGTATGAAACAGAGCTCATTCATTCTTTCGATGATTATTCCGGGGAAGAAAGCTCCTGGAAACGATATAGATGTCTACCTTCAACCGTTGATACAGGAGTTGAAGGAACTTTGGATCAACGGAGTTGAGACATATGACGCTTACAGTAAGACGCTCTTCACACTCCGTGCGTCGTTGATGTGGACAGTGAGCGATTTTCCCGGACTTGGCACATTGTCTGGTTGGAACGTGCATACAGGCAGAGCTTGCCGCAACTGCAACTTTGACCAAGACTCGGTCCGCCTTCCTCACAGTCACAAGTGGTGCTTCATGGGTCATCGGCGGTTCCTTCCTGGAGGTCATAGGTTCCGACTGCAGAAGATTAGATTTAACGGATCGCAGGAAATGAGGGATCCTCCTACGTTTTTTTCTGGCTCAGATATTCTTCAACAGCTTGAAGATGTTCACGTAGAGTTCGGGAAGACAGACGGGTTCAGCCTGGGGGAAGAAGGGGACGCGGCCAGTCCCAGGGGGAAAACGTGTAGCAGTGGCGAAAGAAAAGCATTTTCTTCGAGCTCCCCTACTGGAAATCTAATCTACTTCGCCACAGTCTTGATGTCATGCACATCGAAAAAAATGTGTGTGACAATATTTTGTACACTTTACTGAACGAGTCTGGAAAGTCCAAGGACCATCTTCAAGCAAGGAAAGATCTGATGGCGATGGGAATACGTGAAGACGCATGGCCGGATGAGAATGACAAGTTTGCCCCAGCCTCATTCACACTGACAAGAGCCAACAAGGAAGTCTTCCTCTCCACACTTAAGGACATTAAGGTCCCTGATGGTTATTCAAGCAACATCTCAAGATGTGTGGACATGCACTCTAAGAAGATTGCCGGGTTCAAAAGCCATGACTGCCACATTTTGCTCTAGCAATTCCTACCTCTGGCAATTAAAAGCACATTGCCCCCGGAGGTGTCTAATGTTTTGGTTCAACTCAGTTCTTTCTACCGACGGTTGTGTGCAAAAGTTTTGGACAAAGCAGAGCTGGATCAATTGCAGGAAAAAATTGTTCTAACGCTCTGTCATATGGAGATGATATTTCCCCCGTCTTTCTTCACGGTCATGGTCCATCTCACTGTACACCTCGTTCAAAACGCAAAAGATGGGCGGCCCGGTTCAATACCGCTGGATGTATCCCATAGAGAGGTCCGTTGGTTCATTTTTCTAGTGGTTTCATGATTTTGTTTCAGTTACCTGATTGTACTTGTAATTACAGATACTTGGGGAAATTGAAGTCGTATGTGAGGAACAAAGCATCTCCAGAGGGTTTTATAGCAGAGGGTTATTCTGGTGACGAGGTGTTAACATATTGTTCGCGCTATTTTGATGATGACATCGAGACTTCATTCAACCGCCCTCCTCGTGTCGTTGACAGCCCTTCCAATGTCCAGTCACCTTCCAACACATTATTCCCGCCAGTCGGAAAGCCAGTTGGAGGAAGTCAGTATTACAGGCTCACTCCCACTGAGAGGTTGCAAGCACACAGACATGTCTTGACAAATTGCCCTCAAGTGGAGCCCTACATTCAGTAAGAATTCTAACACTATATACATGTATCATGTTATTTTTTTTATTTCCAAACCACATAACCCTCTGATATGTTCCATTGGAATTTAGGGATTTCCGCCGCTATGTTAAACGCCAACTACGAAGCCGCACAAGGTCATCTGCCGAGGTGGATAGAAAGGTCCATCGAGAGTTTCTGGATTGGTTTGCACAGAGGATACTCAATAACAACAATCCCCATGCGCCTGATATGATAAATCTAGCAACCGGTCCACTCGACCATGTCAGGAGATATACGGCATACAACGTCAACGGTTTCAAGTTCTGTACCATTGCAAGGGATGAAGGTTCTCTCACCCAGAATTCCGGAGTCTTTGGCACATTCGGGACAAGGAGTTATGCCAGCTCACGGGATACAGACATGCGATTTGGAGGCGTATCATACTATGGAAAGCTCGTGGACATCATCGAGCTTAACTATCAAGGTCATTTCACCGTGCCTCTCTTCAACTGCATGTGGGCAGACACCAGAACTTTTCGAGGCATTACATTGGACAGCTTGGGCATCACGTCCGTAAATTCCTCGAGGCTCATTCACACAGGGGAAATGGCAGATGATGATACGTATATTCTTGCCTCACAGGCGCAGCAAGTATACTATGTGGAAGATCGGACACACAAAGATTGGCACATGGTGATTCATATGAAGCCGCGTGACCTCTACGACATGGGTGACGAAGATGATCTGGAACTAGGCAGCCAACATTTTGAACTTGAAAACTTCGACAACCTCATTTCTGAAGAAGACGGTCATTTACAAGTAGTTAGGTGAGGATTTTCACTGCAAATAATTTAAACAAATTTCAACACCTTTAGCAATAGAAATTTATATATTTGTTTATTTTCTTTTTAAGCAGGAGCAAGAAGAAGATGATTGAAGCAGCCAACCCTAATTATGTTTCATTTTATAAAATTTTCATAAAAATGTGTATCAAACGCTCATATATCATTTTTTTTTAATGTAGGTTGATCTTTTTTTTTAATTAAAAACATCTAGTAGCGGTTCCAGAACCGCTACTAATTCTGCGGACAAATATTAGTGGCGGTTCATGAACCGCTGCCCAAACTGCTACTAAATCCCGCACAAAGCACTATAAATATCCACCCCCTCCCCTCATTTTTCTTTACACATTCATTCAATTCCTTCTCCCTCTCCATTCAATTTATCCTCAGTCTGACCGCTAATGCCTTTATTTTTTGTTCTGAAAACAATTTATCTTACATTTCTTTTTATTTAGTGTGTTTTATTTTCTATTCTGAATTAATTTATTTGCTAATATATTTTTTTTCAGGTAACAATATCGAATTATTTCCCATTTTTAGTGATAAAAAAGTTTAATTTATTATTCATATTATTCTTACAACAAACATAATTAGTTGTTTATTTTTAACTATTTCTTTTTTAAGTGTTTGATATATTGTTTTTTTATACATATGGTTGTTAATATAGTTGAGAAATTTTTATTTTATTTTAACAATAAAAACATTTTGAAATAGACTAATTTATTATCATTGTTTTTTCATTACATTTGATCATATGATATTGATTTTTGAATATCTAATCTGGTCGTTTGTTTTTAACATCATTAAACTTTAGTAGCGGTTTTGAACCGCCACTAATAAATTGGACCAATTCTTTTTTTAATTTTTTTTCTTTCTAATTAGTAGCGGTTTGAGAACCGCTACTCAAACCGCCACTAATAAATGGGCCAATTTTTTTTTCTTTAATTAGTGGCGGTTCGAACCACTGTTCAAACCGCCACTAAATTGAGAAATTGAATTTTCCCACCATTATGCTAATTTTTACATTAGGGGCGGTTTTTTTTATTTAGTAGCGGTTTTAGTAACCACTTCTAATTAGTGGCGTCTTTGACTTTGTTACACGCGGTTTCAATAACCGCTAGTAAATAAAAACCGCTAGTAACATGTTAGTGGCAGTTAGAACCGCTACTAATCGACATTTATAACCGCTACTAATGCACGCTTTTTTGTAGTGTATTTGGTTAGTCGTCTTAGGCCTAAGATTTCAACCCAGATGATCTTCAAAGTTTACCGATTTCAAATAAAATATGAGTTTGTTGACATTATACGTAGTTACAAACGTATTAATAACGCATGTAACATCTGTGTGTGATTGTATGAATTTTGAACGCTCATGCTTCAACGCCCCACTTGAAATACGTACACGCCGTTAGGTGATTGAGATAGCTGAGAAATCAAAACATGAATGTTAGAATCTTAAGTTTTGATGAAGACTGACCCATGGAAAACATAAGCAAGATAAGTGTAAGTTACTTCTGAATTAAACGAGTACAATTTGGTAGGTAACAGATTCACCATCGCTAGAATAAAGATTCATCTCTAAAGAAAAATGAAAACTTAGCTAGAACAATAAGAATAAATATATCTATCGCTAAGTGAATCTCTACAGCTAACAGATAGAAAGGTATAGCAAGTGAAGACTTAGAAATAACAAGGTTAATATCTAACGCTAAGTCATTCATTATCGCTAATAAAGATACCATCGCTAGAAATTCATCAAAACACATAAGCAGACATCTAGCAGAAAAGGAGACCAAGTCCTAGAGCTAATGAAATCAGCTAGCGATAACAGGTTAAGCTATCGATAACAAAAGTGCTTCAGATAATAATCATTCAGATAGCTAGTGCCTGAGAGCAAATGAATCATATGAGATAACATGGTTGCTAGCGATAACATATTTAGCTATCGATAATATAATATCTTGAATATTCTGCAAACTATCCTCTAGCTGATAAAGTAATTAGCGATATCAAGATTAGCTATCGATGGAAGATTGTTTATAAAGATCACATAGCTAGTATGTGCATTAAATGGTTACTTGTTTAGCTAACAGCTCAAGTGCAGAAATTATACTATGCAGTTAGCAATAGCAAAGCATGCTAGCGCTAATGAAAAAGCTGCCATGAAAGTACAGGTGTTCAGAACGCACAGTCTAGCCCACTCTACGCATGAACAGTTGAAGCTAGATCTGAAGTTTGAATTAGCTGAAGAATAGTGTCTATCTCCAACGGCTATGGACTTCCAACGACTATATTCTAACCTTCATATGATGCTGAATCAAAAGACAATCTGTGGAGATATAAATAGAACAAGATCTGCTTTCAGAGTATAGCGATAATCAACGAACGAATTGTCTAAAAGAGATGAACAGGGCATTATACAGAATTGCAAATTCCTCAGATTGAGAGTATTAGAGAAGTAGAGTTAGAGCTATACATTGTTCAAAATATTAAGCTCTATTTTGTATTCCATCATACATTACTTTGTATTTAAGTGTTTATCAAAATCAGTTCATTAAGTGAACGTATTTATTGAAATCCTCTATTGTTTGAGGTTGTTCTGAAAGCTTGGTGCTTTAGAACAGGGACATTGGCTTACAGGTAGTAAGGGGGAGTGTTTAGAGAGATTCTAAAAACTCTGTAAAGGTTGACAGGTGAACCTGTGTTCGTAAAACCTGTGGTAGGCTTCTCTTGTGCTCGAATTAAACAAGGGGGAAGTAGAAATCTCAGGTGGAGCCTGAGGACTGGATATAGGTCTGGATTGACCGAACCAGGATAAACTCTGTTTGCATTATCTCTTCCCTTTACTCTCTTAATTTCCAGCATATCCATCTTATTTACTCTTTAGTATATTTCACGTTCTCAGTGATAAACCTGAAAGAATTTCAAAGATTGTCATCACTGTGTTTTAGGAACAAAATTGTCAATTTACACTGTCACCCAATTCACCCCCCCTCTTGGGTGACACCCTATATTAACAATGAATTCTTTGTTAATCGAGAAAGTCAATCAAGTGCTAACAATCAGCATGTTTGGCTGGGCTTTTTTTTTTGGAAAAATAAGTACTTATTTTGATGAAAAAGAACTTATAGTGGGAAAAAGAGCATATCTTATGTTTGACTGGACTTGTGTAAAATAAGTATTTATGGGCTAAAAACAACTTATAAGTTGTTTTTCCAAGTTGATGTTTTTTTCAACTTATGGGCAGAAGGAATAAGGACTTATTACTGTTGACAGTCACTTCACATCTCTCTCCCCTCTACGTTGTGCATACGGCGCTCGTCTTTGCCTTGCTCTTATTTGTTATTCATTGCATTGCTTTATATCTGTTGCCTTCCCTCTTCTTCTTCTTCTTCTTTTTTATTTTCTTTTTTTTTTCCCACGTTGCTTTATATATATAATATATTATGTAGAAAATGATTCAATTAGTATATACATGTTTGCAAATAATTTAAATTAAATTTCCATTTTATTTTTTTTAGATAATTTTAATTTTTCACTCAAAATCATCATAATTCAAATATTTAATGGATAATTTTAATTTAATTCTATTATTCTTTAAAGTTCATGTCATTTTTTGTCATTTTCATTTTAACCTTACTTTTCAAGAAGTCAATCCAAACATATTTAAAAGTTCAATTGATTTATAAGTCATTTTTTTAACAGCCTATCCAAATATAAAAGTCATTACACAATTTGACTTATTTTCAGTTTGACTTATATGTAAGTCACTTTTTCAGAAATCAATCCAAACACACCCAATGACTTTTCAAAAGAAAACACAAGGGGGGATAACAATAACATTTAAATAATGACATATACTCTCTCTGAAAATACTTCGTAAGCTTTTTATAGGTAAAATTATAAAAGAAAAATTGGGAAAAGGACAAAAAAAGAACCTCGAATTAGTAAAAAGACAATTTACTATAACCAATTTCAGAAAGAATAAGTCAGTACAATTGACTAAATTGTTCAAACCCAAATTTAAGTAAAATGTCTAAAATACTTTTGATTTAAATATTTATTTTTTAATAAAGAGCCCACCACCACTACTAGCCACCAGCAGCCTGCGGGGCCCACCACCGTCGGCGGCCCCCACCTGCCACTTGGCGGTGGGGCCCACTCCATGTGGCTATGTGTGTGTTGGGGGGGGGCAAAAATAATATATACAAAGTGGAGGGGTGGGTTTCCCATCCTCTCCCATTTGAGCCACCAAGCCTTCTCATTATTATGTTACCAAACATGTATATTCTATATTTCATTTTTTCTTAATATTTCACCAGAATTATATAAGGGATTACCAAATTTGGATAGCGGATTACCAACATGTTTCTATCGAAAGTTCAATATTACATTACCAATTTTGGATAATGGTTTACAAATATTTGTCTATTTATTCACTAATTTCCCAACTTTAACAACTATTTTTTGTTTGTTCCCAGAATTGGATAAGGGATTACCAAAGTCAGATGAGAGATTACCAAATTCGAATTAGGGATTACCAACGGATAAAGGATAGAAGCATATTGCTAATTCATGCTGGTAATCCTTTATCCGAATTTGGAAATCACTTATCTAATTATGGAAACAAACAAAAAGAAGTTGGTAATGATGTTGGTAATTGGATAGAAACATGTTGGTAATCCGTTATCCAAAGTTGGTAATCCCTTATACAATTCTGGGAACAAACAGAAAGAAGTTGGTAATTGGATAGAAATATGTTGGTAATCCATTATTCAAAGTTGGTAATCCCTTATACAATTCTAGGAACAAACAAAAAGAAGTTGGTAATGATGTTGGAAATTGGATAGAAACATGTTGGTAATCCTTAATCCAAAGTTGGTAATCTCTTATTCGAATTTGGTGATCCCTTATACAATTTTGGGTAGGGGAGAGTAACGGGCGGGTACGGGTGGCCCGTGGGTGTACCTGATGACTCCCCGTTTTACATTATATTATATATATATATATATATTTTGGTATATTTGGAGAGTCATTGTTGCAAAATTAAAGGATTTGTTTGAGATTTTAACAAGATATCAAATTGGTAGATCATTTGTGGGAATTAATTAAACATTATAGATCTTAATTAAAATGAAAATAGTAAAATTTTGCGATTAAAAAGAAAGAAAGAAAAGAAAAATCTACCAAATTAATTTCCTGGGTGTTGTTCTTATTATATTATATTATATATATTATTAGTTTATAACTTATTGCATCTTGGCTTTGGCAATCAGTGAAGCATGGTCACGTGGGTTCAATTGAAATGTAACGCACTGTTGGGAAAAAAAGCAAGGAATGAGACCTAAAATAAAGGGCTTGAAGGAACAGGGGGTGCGGCGGACTGAATCACACTCTTCAACATCATCATCTTCGAGCTTCTGGAGTGAGAGGCAGGGACCAACCGGCTTCACTAGACATCTCCAACGCCCTCTCCCTGTTGAGCTGTGAGCGAAAAAATCCGAGTGAGGGAGAGTGGAAGGAGAGCAAGAGAGAGCTTGGGAGAAAGATTGCAGGCTTGGAAGAGAGAGGTGTTTGGAGCTTTCAAGATTTTTTGGTGGTGTTCTCTCTTTTCTCCTCCTTTCCTTCTTATTTCTCTTTAATTTCTCTTGTATAAACTCTGAATTTGTGATGTTGCTGAGATGATTTTAATTTTAGTATGAGTAGTTAGTTAATTTGTTCTAGGTTATTTTGAAGCTTTGTATGAATTGATGCTTGAACCTATTTTTCTTTTGCTAATTAATGACTGTTTATGTTGTGGGTTTAATTTGTGCTTAATGTTTTCTAAATGGGTGGCCAACATTTAGATTGTTTGCTTGATTAGTGGCTTGAAAGAGCATTAATTAGGTAAAGAACTAAATTAAATCCAAACTTGTCTAGCAATTCTATTTTAGGATTGGAAGTGTGTTAATGAGATAGAGATATTCATTAACCAAGTTTTGTAAAATTGAAGTGAGATGTTTATAGAGACTAATTAACATAATATGTAGTAAGAGATTATGCATATTAGAGTTAATTAAAGTTTGGGTAAGCTTGAGAGAGTTATTCAAATAAATAAGACTTCAAGCAACAACTAAATGTTCATTAATTGTCATTAGAGGAGGGTTAATCAAGCATCATGAAATACAAAGTGGATAAATAATCCTAGACCTCTTTTGTTTAAACTTAAAGTTTTAATTTAATATTTGTCAAGTTATTTTCATTTTATGTACTTTTAAAATTCAAAATACAAAAATTATCACTCAACCTAATTCATAACATAATTGTAATTATTAATCATCTTTTGCCTTAGTCCATGTTGGAACGACAACCTTTTCTATATTATTTTTGACGACCCGTGCGCTTGCAGATATGTTAAACCTCGGACAAGTCAGTACCCGTTACCCGCCCGTTTATAATACACGGGTACGAGCTACCCCGTACCCGTGTGCATGCCCGTTTTGCCCGTTAGCAAACGGGCCAGACTTATATGGGTAAAACGGGCGGGTAGGCCATTTGCCCGTTTAGCCACTATATTTAAAAAAATCAGCTTTCCCAATTTTTTTGCCTGATTGCCAGAACTCAGGGGAGAATAATGAACTGATTCAAGCACAAAGCAAAGAAATTTACCGAATCGCAACTCAGATAAAGAATACCCAAAATCCAGCGGCATTTATCATCATTTTCTACACTAGTAGAAAATGGAAACAACTGTTATGTCTTGATTGAATTTGGACCGAAATTTGAAACAACGCAGAAGAATTTATTTCAAGGTATAAGGCAATGAAAAATGAATTCTGCAAACCCACCCAGTAGCCGAAGATGACGTCATTCTGAGAAACCGCCACACTGGCCAATTTGTAGCCGGAGATCTTGACCGGATCGGGAGGAAGAAGGACTGGTGGATCTGGCGAGTGAGCATGATCATCGTGCTTATTGTGATTGAGGAACCTAAAAGAGACGACGATGCTGATGATGATGAAATTGACGAGAATGTAAAGGTAAGGAGGCCTTAAGCAAGTGAGGAAAAAGCTCCAAAAGTTTGGAACATCGAAGAGGATGAAATCTGAGATGAGAGGAACAGAGAACTTCAAGGCCATGGCGAAGGAGAAAAAGGCGGTGGAGAATAGGAGAAGCTTGAGGGAGAGGAACTTGACTCCCTCTCACTTCTAAGCGCTGATCTTTGATGGGAAAGAAGAATGGCGACAGTTAAGGTTTGATGAAAGGCTGAATTGAATGGAGAGCGTGTGGCGTCGTGGTGGTGTAGGAGACTGGGAGTAGGAGGGAGGTCAGGTGCTTAGGTTTTCTAATTAAAAAATATGGGAGGCTTTTCAAAATTTTAATTGTTGAAAAAAGAAAGAGGTTGGATGAAGGAGAATCGATCCCGCGTACTTGAAGTCAATGAACAAATGCATATACCATTGAGCCAACAATAATATTGGTGTTATTATTTGTAAGCTAAGATATTTATAATAAAAACTGCATATATTTTTTAAAAAATATATATATACGGGCGGGTAACGGGTTACCCGTGGCCCTACCCGTACCCGTACCCACATACCAATAAATTGGCGGGCCCCGCCCGTTTATTTCACGGGCCCAAATTAGACGGGCCAATACGGGTAAAAATGCGGGCTTACCGGGTGGGCCCCACGGGTCGCGGGCACTTTGCTCACCCCTAATTTTGGGAACAAAAAAAATTTATATTTAGATCGCATTCCTAACTCATCTAACAATAGATTCTCTCTTAATCTAGATCATTTATATTTATTTTAATGATCATTCGATTTAATTTATCTCAATATATTTAATAATTTTTCTTTTTATTTGATATAAAATAAAAAATAAAATTAATCTTATAACCAACATTTCTTAAAAAAAAATTATAATCGGAAAAGTTTTTAATTTTTAATTTTAAATATAGATCATGCGAAGTTTTAGTTGGTGCAAATTTCATTTCAATTATTATTGTTTAGTATATTTGCACCGATGCTGAACCGCCTAACCAAACCGCCCCTACCACTATTTGGTTGAATCCTTCCTTGCATCCTTCCTCCCCTGTCTCTTTCTCTCTCCACTCCCAATTACCCACAATTCCGTCATAAACCTTAGTGGTAGGTGGGAGAATAAGACCCAAAAAGTGTCTAGAGGTGGTGGGTTATAGCATGAGTTGCTCATATATCAAACTATGACAATTAAGTTATAAGTTCTTCAAGCATGGGTACAGGGACTGAGTTAATAACTCAAAAAAAACTGTAAGGATTAATTCATTAATTTTTCCTATTTATAATTAGTCCTAATCAATTGAATAATTACAAAGAAAGAAGAGTTTTTGAAGTTGCAAGAAGGGTATTTGAAGTGTATTGCCCTCTTACACTTCATTGTTATTGTCAGAAGCTGATTCTTCAAGCTTTATTGAAAGGAAAGCATAGTTTTAGCCCAAGACTTTTGGTTTTGGCATAATAATCAATTTTGGAATTTCAAAAGGTGTTTGGGTAATTTCATTAGAAGTCACAGGGCTTACATGATATAGGTTCCAAACCGCGAAAATTAGCGAGTTCAAAAGAAAACAATAAAACATTATATTGTCATTTTCAATTTTGCTACACACACATTTGATTTTTTATTTTTTTTAGAAAAAGTTTAAACATCCTTATAATATCATAAACAACTTTTCTAATTATTATTATAAAAGAATATAAACAATTGAGAACTAAAACAGCAAGTAGATAGCCGAATTAATTAAAAAATTGATTAAATTGTTCAATCAAATTCTAAAAAGGCATTATTATTTATTGACACAACGTACCCACACCAAATTCATGATCAATATGGATCTCAAGTGACTTCAGGTAAAGTAAGGAGAAACATCCATACAAAATAATAGGTACTACTTTTATGAGACTCACAAGTGGAAAAAAAAAAAACTGCTCACTCATTTTGAGTTTTACTCTTTCCTCAGTTCACTTGAAATCACCTTAGGCTATCCATCTTCAAGTTATGATTATCTACCACTAATTGTAGAATGAGTGAGGACATTAGCTGAAGCCTCCCTAGATGTTGAAGTTTCTGAATTCAAATCATTAGAATTTAACAGAAATGCAGGCTTTTTAGGCGAGGGAAGGCTTACTTCAATGCCGAGCGTGGATAAAACATCTGATATGGATGGCCTATGGACGGCAATCTCTTGCACACCCAAGAGCCCTATTTTGACATATCTTTGGACAACATCAATAGGATAAGATTCACCAAGTGTTGAATCTACCATTTCCAGGACCTTTCCTTCTCTCCACAAGCCCCACACCTAGAAATTAATAACATATTATACAATTATCAGAAGGAAAAATGTCATTGAGAGATTTGTAAATCCAGTTTTACATAAAGTTTTTGAGTTAAAATATGAGATGATATGGAATAGACGGTTTATTTATTTTATCTTTATAGTTTTTTGGTCTTACTTGTCCAATCAAATTCAAGGATGATCTTTCCTTTTTACGGTCTGTGTTTCTCCTCCCACTAATCATCTCAAGTAAAAGAATACCAAAGCTGAAGACATCAGACTTTGTTGAATATTGTCCTTCCATTGCGTATTCAGGAGACATATAACCACTACAACCACTCAAAATAGTAATTATGCAATATATTGTTATGCAAATCAATCTTTCATTTTATTTCAAGAGATGTAGAAGAGTTTGGTCCTTACTATGTCCCAACAATTCTCCTTGTTCTTGCTTGGATATGGTCCTCCCCAAATATTCTAGCCATACCAAAATCTCAAAAATTTTGGGGTTCATTGTAACATCTAAGAGAACATTGCTAGCTTTAAGGTCTTGGTGGATAATTTTCAACCTTGAATCATGATGAAGATAAAGAAGACCTCGAGCAATTCCAAAAGTAATATGAACACGCTTATCCCAATCTAAAGAAGATCTTCTATTCACATCTGAAATGAACCATAAAAGCTTTTTTAATACAGAAAAAAAATGGTGGAAAACTAATCTAGTCCTATCAAGCACAAGCACAACTTAAATGAGCAAAGACATGATGGAATTGAATACTAAAACAATGTTTGATCAAATTTAGCTCAAATTTATTTAGATATGTTAATTGACTACGTTATATTTGGCACAATCAATTGACCAATATATCGAGATACATACACACACACATATATATATAATAAAATCAATTTCAAGTTACATTATTCTTATGTCTTAAATAGTGTGACTTATTTTTCAAACTTTCATAACGTGTCTACTGTCTTGCAGGGAAAAGAAGGAGAAGGGCACACCAAAAAGATAAAAATCCAATCTTTTGTTGGGAAGGTACTCATAGATCAATATCCGTTTTTCTTTATGAATGCAGTATCCAAGCAATATTACAAGATTCCTGTGCTGCAATTTAGCAATGAGTTTAGTTTCATTCTTGAACTCTACAGTGCCTTGTCCTAAGCCTTTAGACAATCTTTTCACTGCTATCTCTTGTCCATTAACTAGTAAGCTCTGAAATAGTAAGATGATTGAGATAAGGCAGGAGTACTGGAAAAAGATTAGATGAATGAATTAAGATTATAATTGAAAAGTAACGTTATCTGTATATAATATAATTTTAAATTATTAAATTAATATTAGAAAGCATAGAAAATAGAATTGTATAAATTAATAAAAAGGAATTTAAATTCCCTAAGTACTACGAATTAAAAATACATACCCTAAGAGGGTTAGTGTACTTTTAATTGTTTTATTAACATCTTGATTTTATAAAGAATTTTAAGTTGTTCTCATTTGTCTGAAAAACCCATTCCAACTAACAAAAAGTTGGATTAATGTTTTAAAAAAAAAAAGTTTAAAATTTTCCGTATTTTTGGGCTTCTTAAATGAAAAAGTGGTTATAATTCAATTAAAAATTGTTATAATAAAGTAGAAAATTCTAGGTGTTACAAGACCCACTAATATTTCTCCATTGAAGGATTCAACTCGCCATACTGGAACATTTTGTACAGAAACAACTGAGCTTCGCCGGAAGTATTAAACTTAGTTGAGAAGCTTCCTGTTGCAGGATCATCATCTGACTTCCATGACTAAAAGAACAGGTTTTGACCAGTTCTTTTGTTGAAACCCAGTTTAGCATATGGAAGAAAAGTGTCGGTTGGGTGATAAAAGCTTTGCCAAAACACAGCTTTGGAGTCGTTTTGAATAAGAACAAGATTGCCTACATCAGAGAGCAGAGCCATAATTCCGGTACTTGGAAGTGTTAGAAATGTTCGTGGCCCAGATGGGGAAGTTGGTTTTGTTGTGGTGGAGTATAAGATTCCCATCTGTGCTGAGGGAGAGAACTCCAGAGGTGTCATTAATGGGATTGTCTCTGTTTGCAACCCAAACAACAGTCTGCTTGGGCAAGTTGTACTACCATATTCCGACATAGCGAGAACTAGATTTGCCAGGAGAGAAGAAGCCAAGAGCAAACTTTCTTCCTTTTGAATTTAGAAGTTCACCATCGCTAATGGGTTTGCCAATGGTTATGGCATCAGAAGCCGCACAAAACAAGTAGCAGCAAGATACCAATACAAGACAGATAAGAACTATGCCATTTGCTATCCTCGTGATTATAACTTCCTAAAATGGGAAAAAAAAATTGGGGCTGATTCTTATAGAGTGAGAGAGTTTCCTACTACACTAATATTTGAAAGTTATGAATAGCATCACTCATTCATACTCCACACATTTTTTTTGAGGTGTCAATGTCCAAGTAAACAGATGACTGGAGTCAATGTCAATGGAAGCCTATTCCATGAGTTCTCTAACTAGTTCTCATAAATTCAACACGAGTTGAGAAAATTAAGTGTCTTTTTTCCCAACATTATATGCACATTTCTTGAATGTCTCTTTCTCTCACAATGCATCCCACTAAAACGTTGTCTCATTCTCAAGACTTCTGCAACGGTGAAACTACTAGAAAAAACATGAAATTTCAGTTAATGACCAGGATATTGAATTACTTCCTCGGTTCCTAAATATAAGACTCAGTTGACTATTTTTTAAAAAGATTAAGGAAATTAAATGAGCCACTTAATCATAACATATTTTGTGTATTATTAAATTATATGTTAGCTTATATCTCAAATAAACCAGTTTAAAGAAAAAATTCAGACAAATCAAATTATAAGTAACTTATTTAGCTTTATTAGGATTCTCTAAGACATTCAACTAGGTTACACTGAAGGGAGAGTACTATTTATCATACCTCTCAATCAAGTAAGGCTACAAAAATACTATCAATAGCTTTGACAGATGGTGTTTCAATATGTTTAATAAGAGTGAGATCTTAGCATGATGATTTCTCTCTAAAAACTATGTTTCATGGATGCTCAATAACATTTGGAACGAGCGCAATGATTTTGTTTACAACAAGCAAGATGTGGATTCTGTTAAATTAATCTCGCTCCCTAAATGATGCCATTCGAGATAGTACCGGAAAACTAATGGCTTGATGGAAAAGAATCACATACCTAATCAAGAGAATGAATATGCAGCACGCATATCAAAATCAACACCGATGGCTCCTACAACCCTAAATCAAATCAATCGAGTCATGCTTTTTATTTGCAGAGATCCTGAAGGCAAACAATTGTTCTGCTTGTGTGAACGAACTGAAGATCTGTCCAAAAGTTTTGATTCGTAGAGGCCCTCCGTGGTGAAGGACATGTCGTCTTCAGCGAGTTCATTTTCCAGGTATAATCAGCTCTCAGATGGTGAGGGAGAGATGGTCCTTTATGTAATTTCACTCTAATTTTTTTTTTTTAAATCCCACAAAGAAAAAAAATATACTCTTAATATCTAGAGTTGTGATTGTTCGCATAAACATGAAATCGTTATGATACTGAAATTTACTATACTGATTTTGTGAAAGATTTCCAACATATAATTTGTCCATCTTTAATAGAAAAAGTTAGAGTTGTGAATTGTTAACATAAATTTGAAAATCGTTACAATTATATTGAAATTGTGAATCCTTATACTATATCTTATCAATTTTTAATGGAAAAAAGTTAGAGTTGTTAGTTGTTAATATAAACTAGAAAATCGTTATAATCAATTTGAAAATTCATATGTTGAACTTGTAAATACATATGATGTATTTGATAATTATGGGGATTTTTAGGATTTTTCAAATTTAAGGGACATATTTTTTCTTTTTCATTTTCAAAGGAATTTTAGGTAAATTTTCCTTTCACAAAGGATACCTCAACGACTTTAAACTAATCATATCATTTACAGGTTTAGGCTTTATTTTTAGATGAAGGATATTCTTAAGTCACTTTGAACTTGCAACAAATCTCTTTTTAAAAATATATTATAAAGAGTTTTTATCACTCCCAATAAATGCACTTTTTATGATTCAAACTTTTGATATGTTTTTTATGTAGTGTGGTCGTTTACTACCTCAATCAATAGGTTGTTGTTGGTAATGCATACTAAAAAGTACAACACACCTCAATTGATCAAGATCAAGTGAAGTAATTTTGAAGCTTAATAAAAGTTAAAAAGAAGAACCTTACAAGTGTAAAATTATTTTCCTATTTATCTGATTTTAATAGGAGGACATCAAATAAATAAAGACTGTTTGAAAGCTTGGTTATAGCCCTACTCCTAATATTTGAATTATCATCTCACTATTCCATCATCAAATCACACACTTAGGAAGCCATAAATCAGATTATTTTCACAGTCATGACCTGTTTGGATTGGCTTTTCGAGAATAGCTTTTGAAAAAAAAAAGCTGAAAAATAGTTTTTTAGAATAGTTTTTGGCATAATAGCTTTTGATAAAATGAGAGTGTTTGGATAGTTGTTACCAAAATAGCTTTTTAATGCACAAATTACCAAAAATGACATAGCTAATGTGGTATTTGCATTTAAAGGGAAAATTTTATTTCAAATATTTAAATGATCAAATTATGTAATAAATAATAAAATTTAAAAAAATTACTGCACAAATTTAAAAATAATTTGGCACATGTTTAAAGACATTTTATATTAAAATATATAAGGTGTGTTTGGATCGACTTCTGGAAAAGTGACTTATATATAAGTCAAACTGAAAATAAGTCAAACTGAAAGTGACTTTTATTTTTGGATTGACTGTTAAAAAAATGACTTATAAGTCAGTTGAACTTTTAAACATGTTTGGATGGACTTCTTAAAAAGTAAGGTTAAGATAAAAATGACCAGAATAATAGAATTAAATTAAGATTATCCATTAAATTTTTGAGTTATGATGATTTTGAGTGAAAAATTAAAATTACCTTAAAAAAATAAAATGAAAATTTAATTAAAATGATTTGCAAACATAATAAAATGGAAATTTAAATAAATATACGTAATGGATAAAAAGTCATATGAATTAAATCATACAAACATAAAGATTTTTAGCTAAATAATAATACATATAATTATTAGATCATATGCTTTCTACATATGTTATTAAAAAAATGCTTTCTACATATATATATATATTTTGCCAGTGTACATATATATATAATATAATATATATGTATATCAATTTTTTTTTAATTTTTACATGACAGATCAATCATATTTGAATGAATTTAATATAATATATATATATGAATGAAGAAGAGACATTGGCAAAAAAAAAGAGAGAGAGAAAGCAACGTGGAGCCCGCATGGATCAGAGAGAGGAGAGAGGGGTGAACAACTTTTTGCTCATGTTTTTTGTGAGTTCCGCCAGCAACAAAAATATGCCATTTTCCAACAGTAATAAGTTGAACAAATCAACTTATAGCTTATTGGGTTGAGTTGCTATAAATCATTTTATTTGGGTAGGCCAGCCAAACAAGAACCACAAGCCTTTTTTAATTTTAAGTCTTTTTTGTCAAAAATAAAGACTTATTTTGGGCAAAGTAGCCCAGCCAAACACCCTTTTTAGTCAATACACCCTTACACGTAATGATCTGCAGACCCGAGAAAGAAAGAGAGGAAACAAAGGGTAAAAGTGGGTGGAAAATTATCAGTGCAACTAATGATCTGCAGACCCGAGAAAAAGGAGGAAAAAATAGCTTATCTGAAACCAAGGTTTTGGGAGGTCAAAACCAAGGTTTTGTTTCAAAATAGCTTTTCTGGTTTTTGTGAGTGTTTGGCTTATTTAATATGAAACATAGGTTTAGTTAGAAATAGCACTTTTTTAAGTGCATCTAAACATGCACTCAGACTAAGGAAGTAGAATTTATCATCAACCACACACTTCATTCTTATAATTTCGACTTCAACCTCCGTTTACCACCACTCGGCTGCCATTCTCAACCACTTTCAGCCATTTACTCCGTTTACCACTCCACCACCATCCATCTTACATTCGGCACCATCACACTTGACTCATTCATGCTTGGACACAGATTTATATTCTATGGTGATCACAAAGATGTGCAATTGGTTCCTCATCTTGATCTGGACCATTGAGATTCTTTTGAATGGTGCATATTTAATTTTATTTATTTTGATATTTTTAATTATTTTTATTTTAATGGATACGAAATAAAAAATAAAGTTAATCTTATAACTATCATTTTTTAAAAAAAAACTATATTTATCATTGAAAAAGTAGTCAATTAAAAATTTTGAATATGGATCATCCATTTCAAATTTTAAATGGTCCAAATTTCATATCAGTGATGAGAAATGATATTTCATTATCGTGATGAGCACTGATTGCGGACAGACTTAGACACACATCGAGAGACTTGACTTCATCATCACCTTCACAACTAATCTCTTCGATCCTAAATATAATATTTATTTGGGTAGTTGGTCTTGATCTAAACATATGACTTAATTCTAACTTTTGTCTACTTTTACCCAATTTTATCCCTCTTGACGCCCCTCCAACAATAATCAAGTAAGAGATGAGATAGAGGATAAGGGAAAATAAATAGGATATTTTAGGGGGGGAAAACACAACATACTAATGTAATTAACGTCCTTTATTTAATCAAATTAGTGAAATAAGTCCTATATTTAGAACTAAAAAAGAACCACACATAATGACTTATCCTTTCTTTTATAACGAGAGCTTCACTACCTATCAGTGACAACTTCTATGGCTTCAAATCTCAGTTCACCCTGGGCAGCTTGGTTTTTCATCATGAGAAGTTGAAGCTCACCAGGTTTCTTGAAAGTGAAAAAAAATAAAAAATAAAAAGATAAAGTCAATTTATAATTCATAAAGATAGGATAAAAATATACAAAATCAAATGAAGTCAACCCAAAATTTACTAAAACTCAGTGAGATTTGATAATCAGTAAACATAAATAACCTAATCATTAGTATAAATAAGACATGAATTTATAAGAATAAGTTCATAAGTTAATCAATATGTTTTTTTCTCATTTTCTTCATGTATCATTAGTATGAATATAATCATATGAAAAATTAAAGGGTATTGGGTTCAAATTTAAAACCATATACAATATTTTAAAACACATCGTTGGAGACCAACCCATATCCAATTTTTCCTAAACGATTATACTCCTTCCTGTCACTTTTATAAGAAATAATCAATATTTTTACACATACCAATAAAACATGTTGGAATCATTTATTATAGGTAGATTTAACAAAATTTTCCATTTTTACTCTCACTTATTTATTATACATACTTTCTCTCCCTTCTTTTTATCATTTAATATACAAGAGGATAAATGGAAAACAAGCTTTATTGCTATGATTTTTGCAAGTTACTTCTTTTAATTTGGACCAAAATATTTGGCATGTTACCTCTTATATATTGAATAAGAGGGAGTAATAGTATGAATTAGTAGCACGCATAAGCACAGTGAAATCGTCAATGACTGTCTTGATTTATATCTTGATAAAATGTTTTGGTTCTTAAACTTATTCAACATTCAAAATCGATATCAACGCTTTTCACACAGATTATCGTAAGCAAGGGGGAAATGACAAAAACTCCAATGTTCAATAGACCGACTCCCCCATATTCATCCAAACTTAGATATTTGTGACTTTGGATCCGATTTGGATTCATAAAACTTTGAGAAATCCACTAATCACAACAACACTTATATGACAAATAAAAGTTTTAAAAATCAAAACCAGCAGTTCATACGTTCATATTTAATATCAATGAAGATGATGGTGATGAAGGAATAACATCAAGATATATAAATAAATAAATAAATAAACCAAGCAACGTTGTGAATTCCACAAATGGTTGAAAAATCCTAAAAAATTCGAACCAAATCTATTGATTAGAGAAAATAAGAGAATAAAAAAAAATAAAAGGTTAAAGATAATCTTGGCTAATAAACTACTGGCAAAGTATCATGTGACACAAGCAGTACAAGAACAATTTTTCCTGTACATATCCTCACATTCTGAAAGGGACATCCTAATGTTCACAAACACATTCATTGTATCAGGTAATTCCACATGCTGAAGCTGCAAGAACTTGTCTGAGGGGCAATCCAAACTTGCCGTGCTCCTCGCGCAGCCATTGGTAAAAACTTAGATCCTATTCATTCTTATTTTTTAAGCTGAACACTTGAAAGCATTTACATACAGGAAAAGCATTGGCATCACATATACCATATAACACTCGATTGAAAGTTTCATCATTTGATATGTGCTCGGAAGCCTATCAATGGATGATACTTCAGTGCAATCAATTGTTGTATAAGTCATCGATAGTTCTTAACTTAGTTTTAAAAACTTGTTCCAAAATAATTTTTAAGTTAAGATACCTATAATTTTCTTACCTTAAATCATGTTTGGTTATCATCAAAACTCTGAGGTTCAACAACGACTACCATATTTCTTTTATTATTAAAGATCACCATATTTCTTTTATTATTAAAGATCGGTATTACATTTCTGGTATGCTTGCGTGCATGCCAACAATTCGTGACAACAATATAATAATTTCTTCAAAAATTCTAAATTAAAATATGAGATTTATTGTATTTCTTTAATTTGTAATGACAATATTTACGAAGGGCTTCATAAAGCACTATTATCAGCTTTGCACCAATTTTTATTTTCTGTTTTCCAGCCCATAAATATGTCCACTCATGCATTAGTTTGAATATAGTGCACACAGTGCAAAACGAATTCCTTTTAAAACTTTTGTCTATTATTAAATTCTACTTGGTTAAAATTTATTCTAATTTTTATCCTTTTCCATATAAAATAATTGTCTTTATATCTTACACATAAAAGTACTATTATAATTAAAATAGCAATACTACTAAAGTTTTCCTGCACCGTCAGGTAACTTCACTCATTATTACTTCACACGCAGCTCATACACGTGTTAAAATATTGCAAAATTTACAACCATTTTGTAAGCTTAAATTGTTATACAATATATGGAAGCAAATGCTATTTTTTTTAACCTGATAGGTTGAGGACTAATCCTCCGCGAATATATTTTAAAATTTGTCAAGTTACTTTAACTTAAATCACACCGCGCAGCACATAAAGAAATGTTGTACAACCTTTAACCTTTCAAACCACAACTTCATTTTATTATGTCACTTCCGTACAGTATTCTTATCCACATCACAACAAACCGTATTTCTACAAGATTAACATTAATCAAACAATATTAATCACTCCACACGCGGGAGATTAGGCTAGTTATTCTTAAAAAAAGAATAAAAACAAATGAGAACTACAACAGCAAGCAGATAGCCGAAGTAATTAAACAGTTTATTAAATTGTTCAATCAAATTCTTAAAAGGCATCATTATTCACAAACACAATGTACCCATACCAAATTCATGATCAATATGGATCGCAGGTTACTTCAGGTAAAGTAAGGAGAAACATCCATACAAAATAATGGATACTACTTTTATAAGACCCACAAATAATAAACAAAAAACAAAAAACGGCTCACTCATTTCAACTCTCACTCTTTCCTCAGTTCACTTGAAAGCACCTTAGGCTATCCATGTTGAAGTTATGATTATCTACCACTAACTGTAGAATGAGTGACGACATTAGCTGAAGCCTCCCTAGATGTTGAAGTCTCTGAATTCAAATTATTAGAATTTAACAGAAATGCAGGCCTTTGAGGGGAGGGAAGGCTTACTTCATTGCCGAGCATGAATATAACCTCACATATGGATGGCCTATGGACGGCAATCTCTTGCACACACAATAACCCTATTTTGATATATCTCTGGACAACATTGCTAGGATAAGATTCACCAAGTGTTGAATCTACTATTTCCAAGGCCTTCCCTTCTCTCCACAAGTTCCACACCTACAAATTAATAACACATTATACAATTATCAGAAGGAAAATTGTCATCGAGAGATTTGTTAATCCAGTTTTCCATAAAGTTTTTGAGTTAAAATATGAGATGATATGGAAAAGACGGTTTATTTATTTCATCCTTAAAGTTTTTTGGTCTTACTTGTCCAATCAAATTCAAGGATGATCTTTCCTTTTTACGGTCTGTGTTTCTCCTCCCACTAATCATCTCAAGTAAAAGAATACCAAAGCTGAAGACATCAGACTTTGTTGAATATTGTCCTTCCATTGCGTATTCAGGAGACATATAACCACTACAACCACTCAAAATAGTAATTATGCAATATATTGTTATGCAAATCAATCTTTCATTTTATTTCAAGAGATGTAGAAGAGTTTGGTCCTTACTATGTCCCAACAATTCTCCTTGTTCTTGCTTGGATTAGGTCCTCCCCAAATATTCTAGCCATACCAAAATCTGAAATTTTGGGGTTCATTGAAGCATCCAAGAGAACATTGCTAGCTTTAAGGTCTCGGTGGATTATTTTCAACCTTGAATCGTGATGAAGATAAAGAAGACCTCGAGCAATTCCAAAAATAATATGAACACGCTTATCCCAATCTAAAGAAGATCTTTTATTCACATCTGAAATGAACCGTAAATGCTTTTTAATACAGAAAAAATGGTGGGAAAATAATCTAGTTCTATCAAGCACAAGCACAAATTAATTAAGGAAAGACAGGATAGAATTGAATACTAAAACAGTGTTTGATCAAGTGTAACTCTAATTTGTTTAGGTATGTACACTGACTGTTATTATATTTAGCACAATCAATTGACCGATATATCAGTGTATGTGCGCACGCGCTTGTACAATAGAACCTAATTCAAGTCACACTATTTTCAAGTCTTAAACAGTGTGACTTATTTTTCAAACTTTCATCTACACAACGAGTCTAGTTGGGAAAAGAAGGAGGACACACCAAAAAGATAGAAGTCCAAGCTTTTGTTGGGAAGATACTCATAGATCAACATCCTTTCTTCTTTATGAATGCAATATCCAAGCAATCTTACAAGATTCCTGTGCTGCAATCTAGCAATCAGTTTAATTTCATTCTTGAACTCTACAGTTCCTTGTCCTGAACCTTTAGACAATCTTTTCACTGCTATCTCTTGTCCATTAACCAATAAGCCCTGAAATATAAAGTGCTACAATATCATACTTATTTGTGCAAGACCATCAAACATTGGTATTACATGATCAATTACTCTCACAAGAATTAAAACATAATAAAATTAAAGGGAGAGACATAAGAACAAGATTTGTAACATTTTACATACCTTGTAGACAGAGCCAAATCCACCATGCCCTAACTCATTCTCACTTGAAAAGCTATTTGTAGCAGCTTGAATGATTTTAATGTTGAAAAATGGTAAGCCTGATTGGGTTTTATTTTCACTGTGCTCTTCTTCTGAGGGAGATTCCATGTTTATTTGTTGCTCAGACATTTTGTCTGGAACAAGCAAAAACAAGAGGATACAATAAGAAATTTGGAAATTGTTGAGTCAAAATAAAAAAAGAACAGATTCGTTTAAGAACAACATTTCAAAAATAAGAACCATGATTTAACAACAGTTTGTTCACATTTCAGGGATTTGATCACAGCCTAAATGAAGTCAAATTTTTCAAAGTTTTAAACATATAATATTATACAAGTATTGTAATAAATAAATTCTAAACATGTGGTTTAGCATAAATATGGATGCTTCATTGATATATAGGTCAGCAACAGTATTCTGTTTATGATAATACACATGTTAAATAAGCAAGGTAGAATCGGTTATTTGTCTTAAATCTTTCGTTCATCTCAAAAGACTATTTAAGGTGAGGGATCCACCCAACCACCCACTGCAATCAGTTAAATCTGAGTAGCATAACCGAACTGCACCATTTAAAAGACAATTTTGAAGGTGAAATTAGAATGACAATAGGGCAGAGTAAGGGTTTTTATGACAGCTCACTCAGCTCCCGAAAATATAATCATAGAACCTCCCACGGAAAAAGAGCATGAAACTCACCACTCTCACACTCTACAAATATATATATATATATCCATGTCTATCGCTCTCTCATGTTATTACCTAACCTAAAACTAGTTAAGAGCACTTATTTCATGTTTCCCTTGTTGAATTCATAAATTGTCTTGGATACAAAAAAAAAAAAAAAAAAAAAAATCATAAACTGTCCAAAAGAAATAAAGAAGGTAAAAGTAAGCACCTCTCCTTTTCTTCATCCACAAGCAATAAACACACAAGGCAATCAGAAGAATAATCCCAACAACACTAGCTGAAAGAATTCCCACCTTTCCAGACACAGAAAGTGTTCCTTTTGATTTCCTCTTATAATTTGCTGAGAGAAGTGGAAACAAGAAAGTCTGTGAGGAAAAAAAAAATTGAAAAGTAGGGGGAAAATACAGGAATAAAGAAAAGTAAAATATCTACCCAGTTCAATAGCATCAACACGAACAAACAAATCATGACCTTCCTCACTTAATACCATCGTGTCCATCAGAGTCCCATGCCAAGATAAGCACCCACTTCCTCCATTTCTCACATCTGCAGCAGCATAGGCAGTGCAAGAACAGTTTCTCAAACACTCTTGTCCACATTCCTCCATGCTCAAACTCTTTCTAACATTTGCTATAGAGGTATCAGGAATCTTGACACTTTCTACTTTAACAAAGCCTTCTCCATTTCTGCACAAGGGTGGTCCTTTCTTCCTCACACAACCTGCTGTTTGATCATTCTTCTCATACCAATCGTTTGGGTTTCTGGGTTCAAACCCTGGTAGGCAAGAACACTTGAGGTAACCATAGTGGAAAGAGTCACAGTTACTATTGGGTCCACATGTTCCATATATCTCACATTGAACTTCTGGATAAGATCCATATCGCTCCCAATCTTTCTTATCATAATCCCATTTATGCATTTGCACGTATCCTGATGGAATAGCTACAATCTTGAATATAGAGGAGTTGTCCAAGGCATGATACATGACCCTAACCTCATTATCATCTTCCATAACAGAGACACTGAAAGTATGCACCATTAATTGTTTCAAAGCTGTCAGACCCACTAATATTTCTCCATTGAAGGATCCAACTCGCCACACTGGACCATTTGGTTTGTACAGAAACAACTGAGCTTTGCCCGAAGCATTGAACTTAAATGAGAAGCTTCCCATTGCAGGATCATCATCTGACTTCCATGACTGCAAGAACAGGTTTTGACCAGTTCTTTTGTTGAAACCCAGTTTGGCATATGGAAGAAAGGTATCGGTGGGGTGATCAAAACTTTGCCAAAACAAAGCTTTGGTTTCGTTATGAACAAGGACAAGATTGCCTACATCAGAGAGCAGAGCCATAACTCCGGTACTTGGAACTATGTTAGAAACATTCGTGTCCCAGATGGGGAAGTTGGTTTTATTGTGGTGGAGTATAAGATTCCCATCTGTGCTGAGGGAGAGGATTCCAGAGGTGTCATTGATCGGATTGTCTCTGTTTGCAACCCAAACAACAGTTTGCTTGGGCAAGTTGTAGTACCAGATTCCGACATAGCGAGAACTAGATTTGCCAGGAGAGAAGAAGCCAAGAGCAAACTTGCTTCCTTTAGAAATTAGAAGTTCACCATCGCTAATGGACTTGCCAATGGTTATGGCATCAGAAGCTGCACAAAACAAGTAGCAGTAAGATACCAACACAAAACAGAAAAGAACTATACAATTTCCTATCCTCATGATTATAACTTCCTAAAATGAAAAAAAATTGGAGCTGCTTCTTATATGGTTATGAACTTTACAAAAGAATCTATTTATATATATATATATATAGAGAGAGAGAGAGAGAGAGTTTTCTTCTACACTAATATTTGAAAGTTATGAATATCATCACTCATCCATACTCCACACATATTTCCATTGAGTTGTCACTGTCCAAGTCAACAGAAGACTGGAGTAAATGTCAATGGAAGCCTATTCCATGATATATCTAGCTAGTTCTCATAATTTCAACATGAGTTGAGAAAATTTAAGTGTCTTATAGAGTTTTTCCCAACATTATATGCATATTTCTTGAATATCTCTTTCTCACACGATGCGTCCAACTAAAACGTTGTCTTATTCCCATGACTTCTGCAAGGGTGAAACTACTAGAAAAACACGAAATTTCAGTTAATGACCAGGATACTGAATTACTATTTACAATAATACTATCAATAGCTTCAACAGATGGTGTTTCAATATGTTTGATAAGAATAACATCTTAGCTTGATGACTTCTCTCTAAAGCCTATGTTTCATGGATGCTCTTGAACATTTGGAACGAGCGCAGTGATTTTATTTCAACAAACAAGTGGATTCTGTTAAATTAATCTCGCTCCCAAATGATGTCATTCGAGATAGTTCTGGAAAACCAATTAATGGCTTGATTTTTTTTGGGGGAGAATCACATACCTAATCAAGAGAATGAATATGCAGCACGCATATCAAAATCAACACCGATGGCTCCTACAACCCTAAATCAAATTACTCGAGTCATGCTTTTTGTTTGCAGAGATCATCAAGGCAAACAATTGTTCTGCTTATGCGAGCGAACTGAAGATCTGTCCAAAAGAAACCCTCCGTGGCAAAGGGCATTTTAATTTGTCGCCTTCAGCAAGTTCATTTCCCAGGTAAGCTCTGATGATGGTGATCGGGATGGTGATTAGGGAAGGAAAGATAGTCCTTTATGTCTCTAAATATTTTTTTAAATCCCACAAAGATATTATTAAAAGAAAAAATGTTCTTGTGAATTATTAATATAAATTTAAAACTAGTTATGATGTTGAACATTATTATGTTAAACTTACGAAGCATTTATATGACTTGTCAATTTTTAATGAAAAATGTTAAAATTTTGGATTGTTAATATCAATTTGAAAATCGATATTAACAGGTTGAATTATTAAAAGAAAAAATGTTCTTAATATTTGGATTGGATATGTGAATTATTAATATAAATTTAAAACTATTTATGATGTTGAACATTATTATGTTAAACTTACGAAGCATTTATATGATTTATCAATTTCTAATGAAAAATGAGAATTTTGTATTGTTAATATAAGTTTGAAAATCGTTATTAACATGTTGAAAGTTTCTAAGTTGAAATTATGACTTGTATACTATGTTTTGTCAATTCCTACCAGAAAGAATTAGAGTGATGAATTATTAATATGAATTTGAAAAATGTTATGATCACATTGAAATTCCCTATGTGCCACTTATTAATACTTACGATGAATTTGATAACTATAAAAGTATTTGTGTCTTTACATAAGATGTTGAAATCCAAGGTCTAATTTGAGATTTTTAAAATTTAATAAGAGAAATTATTGATCTTTTTTTCCATTTTCACAGTAATTTTTGTGGGATTTTACCTATTTTTTGTCCCACAAGGATATCCTAATCAATGCCTTTAAACTAATGCTTAGATTTATATTTTCTTAAATGAAGGATATTATCGAATCGCTTTGGACTTAAGACAAATCGATCTCTTCCTAAAAATAGAATGCAAAAAGTTTTCTTTACTCCCAATAAGTACACTCCCACAATTGGAACTTTTGATCTCTTCTCTACGTGCTGAGGTGGTTTACCAGCTCAACAAACAGCTTCTTGGTAGTACAAAGTTGTTTTCACCCCTTCTATAATTGTGTTTTTTTATAAAAGATTCAAATTCATATTCTCTTTTTTTTTTTTTTTTTTGTGAGGTGAGGTCGCTTACTGTAACATCCCAAATTTTAGAAAATAGAAAATAAGGAATTATTTAATATTTTGATAATATTATTAAAATATTAAAAAGGCATTAAAAATAAATTTATAATATTTATGCATTTTTTTAATTTAAGCCTTATTCTCTTTAAGAAATAAAGAGAAATAATTAGAAGATAAAATCTAATTTAGAGAAAAGGAATAATAAGGATATAGTTGAGGTCTTAGAAAGGTATTTAGAAATTAAAAAGCCTTATAAATACGTTTATAAGGCCAGGTATATTTTTAATAATTTTTCAAGTCTATTTTCTTTATTAGCTAAAGAAAAATAGTTATGAGATAAATTTAAATAAGGAAGTATTTAGAATCTTGAGGTAATGTTTGTTATTTAAAAAGTCTTATAAATGAATTTAGAAATTAGAACATATCTATAGAAATTATTTTGGGACAAACTTAGGTATATTTTCAAATGATAATGGTAAATGAAATTACCATTTAAGAGAAAACATAAATTGGGAAAATTAAAAAGACAATATCTGCCCCTAGTTGGAAAATATCTTCAGTAAAAAGAAGGGGCAAAATTGTAAAACACCTATATAAAAATATCACCCCCTCATCTTTAAATACATTTCTCACACGTGTTCTATCTCATTTCCTTCTCCCTCACCGACTTCACTCTGCCTTCCCTCGTCTCTCTTACTCTCACGTTCTCTCCTCTGTTCCCTCTGGTTCCACGAGCGACGGACGACGGTTCCAGCGGCGGCTGGCGGCGAGAACGGCGGCGAGAGATGGCTGAGATTCATGTGGAACTTAGGTAAACCTTCGTCCTTCATTTTCCTCTCCTCTCTGGTCTGATTTGAGTGGATTTGAGAGGAATCGATTTCGGGTTTTGGGCGAATTTGAGAATTTTAAACCAGTGAAATTGAAGCTTAGATTTCGATTAATAACATTTGTGAAGGATTTTAAGCAATGGAGGGGTATTAGTGAGGTTTTCCCCCAAATTTCATCCTCCGATCACTGTTCATCCATCGCCATTTCCGCTAAATTTCTGGGCAACAATGACTCGAACGTTTAATTGGTCTTGCTTAGGGGTAAGATTGATACTATAAATGTGTTTTGTATGGGGGATTATGAAGTTTGGATTTCGGTTCAATTTTTCTTCCTCTTCTGTCTCCATTCGAATCTGACGGGATTAAGGGGACAAAATTTTTACAGTAATGTAATCAAGATTAAGAAGATATGATAAGTATCTTGTATATTTAATTTTGTAGTTTTGGAATCTTTGATTTTATTCTTCTTCTCTGTCCGATTTCTTTGGTTTGTTGGATTTCTGTTCTTTCGTGATTTCATTTCTGATTGCCATAGAGGGAGAATGAATTGTCGTTTAATTGTGTAAGGTTGAGATTTTAGATGGTGAATGGTTTTGAAGACCTTCGTTCTTTCACTTCTGCCTCTGTTTCCTCTGTCTTGTTCGGTCCCTGTTCTTGGTGGTCCGAAAATTTGGATGCCTTTCCCCTGTGATTTTTGCTCCTGGATATGATTAAGGAAAGGTGAAAATGATGTTGATTGTTAGGAGGATGATTGGAAAAATTTCTGGTCTTTCATTGTGTAGGCGTCCTGGTTGGGCAAGAAGAAAAAAAAATATGGGAATGTGAGGTTTGATTTTTCTTTTCTGTCTGTTGATTTTAGTGCTATAAAGAGAACAAGAATTGGAATATTTTGAGATTAAGAGTGGGAACCGATATGGCCTAGTACTTTTAGATATCTTTTGTGATGATTTGAAATAGATAATAGTAAAGAATTTACTGTTATTCTAGGGAATGTATGGTTAGAATTGGACTATCAATAATTAGTTGGAGATATTGTTTAAGCTGATTCATAGTTGCTGTTTAGAGATTTTCAAAGGTAATGTGGGAATATTGAAGTGATAAGTTAAATATTTAGGACTCTCAAATCTTAAGACTATTTTTGTAAGATGAATTTCATAGAGGGTACTGATTTGGATTATTATTGTATAAAGATTTGTGAAGGTTTTCTGGTTGGCAAAATATACACTGGTGTTATTAGGTTGAGTTTCAAGTATTGAACGCAATCTTGAACTGAATTAGTGTAAAGGTCATGTATGAGTTATGTGTGACGTTGAATTGTATTGTATTTGAAGCTGTGGGAGATATATGAAATGACTAAACTTGGGTTAGCATAGGTGCGGTAGTGAATTAGGAATTGAATTTGGTTGCGCTGGATCTTAAATCTAAAGAATTAGTTAAAACTTGATGGTGGAAGTTGGTTAATGAGGATTTTGATTTAGACTAAAGTTAGAATCTAAATTCATAATGATTTGGATTTCCTTGTTCCTGTTCTGTTCTGGCCATGTAATTGATTGGGTGTAAATCTGTTTTGGAATTCTAAACAAATGATAAAGTATTCATGATAGTTAAAGAAAGATGTTAGCGGTTTATTTTAGTGCAACTGGTTAAGATTAAATCAAATTATGTTCAGTGCTTTAGGGAAGAGGAAGAATTGATGATAAATAATGTTGAAAGTGGTCAAGAGTCTTTTGGAATTAAGTATTGTCCTTGTATGTTTCATTTCTTTTTATATGTAGTAAATCCAAGTGCTTTGCCTAGAATACCTACGTTGAAGAAAATTCTAAATAGCTGAACTAATGAGTTAAAGTTAATGAATTGTTGATGTATGTTGATTGACAAATGCTGTCTTGGATCTTAATTCTTGATTGTTAGGAGCTTTATTCTAATCACTGCTTTGAGTTTTTAATTGATAAATCAACTAAGTGAAGAAATGTTGTTTAGAAGTGATGTAAGAGGTTAGAATTTATAGTGATGTTTGTATGTAATCAAAAGAGAAATAAATGTGAATGGGAATACTTCTGACTTGCTTTGGTTGGAAATTTTCAAGTATGATTTTTAGTGGGGTATTAGGTACATGTGTGGTGTGTATGAAAGTATAATACAAGTTCATTGCAATGATTAAGTGATATCAAAGTAATTAGGATCCCTAAAGGATAAACCAGAATTCTAAGGTGATGAGAAGTTTTAAGTGTTGAATTAGATGTTTAAAAGCTTACTAAAATGAAACTTATGGTTTATGTATGTTCACTACTTTGCTTATGCTGGTTGTTGCAAGAATTATTTAAAGCTCAAGCTAATTGGAAATTTGTTCTTAAAATGGACCAAAAATATATTATTAAAAGTTAAAGATTCCAATTTTAGGTGTAAGAAAGTAAGAACAAAGACAGATTATGAGTGTTCAAGTATATGATACATATTATAAATAGTGACCTGTAAGGTCCTTTAATAAATTGAATTGCTTAAGCCTGAACTTGGTTTATACTACTGATTACCCTATTCTCGGGATTTCGCAATAAATAGAGAAGAAAGACGTGTATATGTATGGGTGTATGTTGGTGTGTAAATGATCATGTGATTAGCAATTAAGTTACAAACCAAGATTTAATCATGTCAAAAAGGGAAGGGGTAGAGTTTTAAGTAGTACAATAGGAACGTGAGAGCCGCAAAATTATTATAAATTAGTATATATATTAATTTAATTTATTATCTAAATGCAATTATAGGAGAAATAGTGAGACTGGATCCTTGAGACACAGAAAAGGAAAGAAGCCAGTACAGGAGTAAGGATTAAGCAAGGTAGCAGTTTATTTCATTACAGTAAAGAAATTACATGTATTATTTTGTAATATCTGTTTCAAATTTACATTATGCATGAAGGTGATAAGCCTTGTTAATTCCTGCATAGTTATTTATGGAGTACTCCAGGCTTAGGTGGGTCGCTCCCCCTTTGCCAGATCAGTTAGTTATAACTTTAAATGTTATAACGAGAAATCCTGCAGGTGAGGCCTCCACTAATTAACGAATATATTGTTAATAGTGGCTGGTAGAGATTGAGCGCAGGAAGTATGTATAATTGTTTTATTTGTTCAGGTTTATGAAATTAATACATGTCAATGCTAGCATGATAAAATAAGTTAATGAAAGAAACTGCTATTGGGATTTCCAATCTCACCCCCTTCCCCAAACATTTTCAGTTTATCAGGTTGAAAGAAGATAGCTGGGGAAGAAGAGTAGACGAAGAAATTAGAATTATAAGTTGAAAAACAAGAGGTAGTAAATATTTTAATAGGTTATTTGTATATGTTGTAAAATTTAAATTATTAAATTAATAGTAGAAAGTATAGAAATTAGAATTGTATAAATTATTTAGAGATTTAAATTTCATAAGTATTATGAATTATGAATAAACTCCCTTAAGAGGGTTAGTGTATTTTTAATTGTTTTATTAACCACTTTATGTTATAAAGAGTTTTAAATTATTTCAATTTGTCTGAAAAGCCCATTCCAACCAACAGAAGGTTGGTCTAATGTTTTAACAGAAAAGTTTTAAATTTTTCTGTATTTTGGGCTTCTGACATTGAGAAGTGGTTATAATTCAATTAAAATATTATATTATAGTAGTAAAATTCCAGATGTTACACTTACCAGGTCAACCAGAAGCTTGTTGATTTCTCCATTTTCATTTAATTATACATTTTTTGCCATCCCTTGTTATTAGAGTATATATGAAAAAGAAGTCTCACATTGATGGATCAAACGAAGAAAAGAGTAAAGGTATATAATGCATGAATAGAGTCATACCATGATAGAAAAGCAACTTTAAATCACATATATACTGCCTATATTCCTTAATATAAGACATAGTTGACTTGTTTTTTAAATCATAATAAAGTTAAATAAACTATTTATAAATTGATTTTCTTAAAAAAAATTCTAAACTAATTCATTTGACTTATAAGATAATATATAATCTAATAATATCTAACATATATTATGATTCAATAATTTATTTAACTTCCTTAATATTTTCAGAAAAGTTTAACTAGATCTTACGAAAGGAGTTGATAGAGTATATAACATTCAACATTCTATCATATTATACTTAGAACTCTTTTTTTAATATCCTTTAGTACTTGTTAAATTGCTTGGGATGTGTAATGGTCCAATTGGAAGGCTGCCAGAGTCAAATGTATTTTTTCTAGCCCAGAAGAAGGGTTGTTTTCACAATGCTTCCAAAAGGGGTTGTGTCAGAGTCATGCTACTCCAATCACGAAAAGGGTCATCTAGACACTTGTCAAGAGGGTAGGTAGGAGGTACATTTATGATCCGCGAAATATTTATATACAATGACAAGAATGGATTATGGAAGAGCATGTGGAAGATGTTTTGAGAAATATCATTTTACGGGGTGAAGAAACTGAAAATTGGTTGTCATTAAATCCACCCATATGCAATAATTTGAGGGTCAACAATCTCATTAGGCCAAAATCCAAATAAACCCCTTCAACTTTAACCTTGTTGCATATAACTACCTTCATCTTTAAAAGTTCACAAATCACACCTCTCAACTTTCATAGTTTGACATCTAACCCCCTTTTATTAAAAAGACCGTTAAATCTAATGGAAAAGTTGTCACATCATAATATTGAGAAATTTAATATAAATTTTTATTGTTTTACATCTTAATTAAAACTCAATTACATTGAAGGGCATTTTTGTTCATCTTCTTTATCACAAAATCATCTCCATCACATTGTTCCCTTAAATTTGAAACTTTTCTGCAATTAATTTTTTTATTATATTGTTATTGTAAAGTCTTTTCCTCCTAGTATTGGTATTCTACCAAGCATCATCGTACAATTTCTAGACCTAGATAAAAGAAGACACAAAGGCGGATTAAAAATACGCGCTAGACTGGTCGAAGATCCTTGTGAAAGCATTGATTTTGAAGCCATGGATGAAGAACTAATATCCCGAAGGAAAAAAGATGCTTCCACGACGTTTGAAGAAAACTCAAACAAGCAAGCCAGCAAGTTATAAAAAACTAACAAAAACAATGTGCCCTCTTTTTACAGTTCCAACACAACATGTTTGAGAAGTATAAAAAATTGATGGGATGAATTGTGAGAGATTAGAGACCAAGCAAAATTATACAGAAAAACAACTTCACAGCAAAAAAATTTTAGAATTAAAGGAACAATGTGATGAAATGATTTTAGAAATGGGGAGGATGAACAACGTAAGGAAGACTGGAATGAGGGCTTATGAGATTATCATTGCCAGAAAAACAATAATTATTTCAACATAATTGTAAGATTTAAGTCATAATAAAATAATAAAAATTTATATATAAGTTCCCAATATTATGATGTAGCAGCTTTTCTGTTAGATTTAACGGTGCATTTAATGGTTAGGGTTTAGACGTCAAATTATGAAAGTTGAAGGGTGTGATTTGTAAACTTTGAAAGGTGAGGGGAGTTATATGGAACAGAGTCGAAGTTGAAGGGGGTAATTTGGAATTTACCCATCTCATTATAACTAATTGACATTAACTTACAATAATTATAATGATTTAATTTTATCAAAATATATAAAAATATTTATTTATACCTTTAAAAAGAGTAATACTTAAATAAGAAAATGAAACCCTACCTATGTAGACAGCACTCAAAGCACTCGAGTTCGGATTAGTCGGTTGTCAACAGACGTTGGATTACTGAGCGGTATTTAACCAAAAATAAATTAGAAAATAAAACATTTTTGTGTAAACTATATAAAGGATTGAGCTACAAATTGGTCCCAAAAATATTTATGAATGAGCAAAAATGTGCCAAAAGTGTTTTATCTCAGTGTCACTGATAGAGCTCAATATATATGTATATATTAGTATTTAACTTTAGGCCTTTGTAGATTTAATTATTTAATTTAGACATAATTAAGTAGTAGAGATTCGAGTGTAAGGCCAATTAGAGAATTAAAGTGGTAACTTAGTATTTTTTAAATTAATGTTATTCCCATTATTCCATTTGTAAACATGTGATGATTTAATTGTTATTTGTAGGTGATTAGTCACAACATATATTAATTAGTTAAGGACAAGTGAAGTAAATTTAGGGTTTTTTTTGGTCAAATAATAATTTTAGGGTTTAATAAAGGGTAAGGAGGAACTTTACAAGTGTAAAATTATTTTCCTGTTTATCTGATATTTTAATAGGAGGAGATTATATAAATAAAGTCTCTGTCTGAAAACTTGGTTATAACCCTACTCCTAATACTTGAATTATCATCTCATTATTCCAGCATCAAATCACACACTTAGGAAGCCATAAATAGGATTTATTTCACAATCAGACTTAGGTTGTAGAATTCATCACCAACCACGATCATTCTTAGATTTTCGACTTTGACCTTCGTTTACAACCATTAGGCCGCCATTCTTGACCACTATCAGCCATTCACTCCATTTACCACTCTGCCATCATCCATCTTACATTTGGTGCCATCACACTTGACTCATTCATGCTTGGACACACGTCAGGAGGAGACTCGACTTCTTCATCACCCTGTTGGTCTTGATTTAAATATATAACTTAATTCTAATTTTTGTCTACTTCTCCCCAATTTTATCCTTATTGATGGCCCTCCAACAATTGTCAAGTAAGAAATGAGATAGGATTAAGGGAAGATAATGGTATTTTAGAATAAAAACACAATATACTAACATAATTAACATAATTATTTAATCACATTAGTGAAACCACACATACTGACTCATCCTTTCTTCTATAACGAGAGCATCGCTACCTTCCAGTGTTGACTTCTATGGCTTCATATCTCAATTCACCTTGGCCAACTTTGTTCTTCATCATAAGAAGTTGAAGCTAACGAGCTTTCTTGAAAAAAATAAAATAAAAGTACAGCCAATTTATAATTTATAAAGATACGATAAAAATATACTCCATCCGGTCCTAATTATGAGATCAAGTTAACTTCTTTTGTGGAGACTAAGGAAGAAAAATAGACCATTTAATTTTTATATATGTTATATGTAATTGGATTATATGTTATTTTATAGGTAAGGGAACATAGTTTTGAGGAAAAAATCATCAATATAGACATATTAAAGTGATTAATATATCCTTAATTTCTCTAAAAAAGTCAACTTAATCTTATAATCAGGATCAGAGGGAGCACAAAATCAAATGAAGTCAACCCAAAATTTACTAAAAGTCAGTGAGATTTGATTATCAGTTAACATAAATCACCTAATTATTAGTATAAACAAGGAATGAATTTATAAGAATTATTTCATAAGTAAATCAATATGTTTTTTTTCTCATTTTCTTCATATATATATCATTAGTAAGAATATAAATATATGAAAAATTAAAGGGTTGGGTTCAAATTCAAAAACATATACAATATAACTAAGGGCATGTAGCAAAGCGGTAAGGGCTCTCTCTCTCTTAACCAAGGTCGAAGGTTAGATCCTCGCTTGGGTATGGAAAAATATTGAATCCTCTGGCCAGTCATCCCACCCTTTAAAAGGTGCTTGTGATTTAGCGGATCTGAATTAGTCCGAGCCGTTGACCGCCTAAAAGATGGCTTGATTAGAATACCGGATTAAAAACTCAGAAAAAAAACATGTACAATATTGTAAAACACGTCGTTAGAGACCACCCCATATCCAATTTATCGTAAACGAATATAATAATATGAAATAGTACCACGCATAATCATAATGAAATCATCCAATTTATCCTAAACAAATGTAATAGAATGAAATAATAGTACGCATAAGGACAATGAAATCATCAATGAGTGTCTTGATTTATATCTTGATAAGATGTTTTGGTTCTAAAACTTATACAACGTTCAAGATCAATATCAATGCTTTTCACACAGATTATCATAAGCAAGGGGGAAATGACTAAAATTCCGATGATCGATAGATCGACTCCCCATATTCATCCAAACTTAGATATTGGTGACTTTGGATCTGATTTGGATACACAAAACTTTGAGAAATCCACTAATCACAACAACACTTATAAGAAATGACAAATAAAAGATTTAAAAATCAAAATCAGTAGTTCATACATTCATATATAATAACAATGAAGACGATGGTGATGAAGGAATTATATCAAGATATAAATAAATAAATAAAACAAGCAACATTGAAAATTCCACAAATGGCTGAAATACCCTAAAAAATTTGAACCAAATCTATTGATTAGAGAAAATAATCAGAAGAAAAAAAAATTAAAGGGTTAAAGATCATTATGACCAATAAACTATTGGTGAAGTATCATCTGGCACAAGCAGTACAAGAATAATTTTTCCTGCATATACCCTCACATTCTGAAAGGGATATGGTATTGTTCACAAACACATTCATTGTATCAAGTAACTCCACATGCTAAAGTTGCAAGAACTTGTCTGAGGGGCAATCCACACCTGCTATGCTCCTCATGCAGCTATTGGTAAAAACTCTCATATCCCATTCATTTTGATGTTTTGGGCTAAACCCTTGAAAGCATTTACATACAGGAAAAGCATTGGCATCACATACACCATATGGACCACATGGAAAGTAGTTATCCCATTTGCCTTGAGGAGCAGATCATATGATGTTCCAACTTTGGCTTCCTTGTATTTTTACAAATCTTTGAACATCACCTGTCCAATATAAAACAAGCCTTGTAAGCATAGATTGATTAGCGTTTAAAACTGAAGAGGGTGTGAAGTACACCTTGTTTGAGTCTTGAATGAAATCATCTTGAACAACAGCTTGTGATGTGAGTATTGGTAATATAATCCACCAAATCTTATACCATTCCATGGTCCACTTCTAAATGTCTTGACCTCTTTTTTATACAAAAAAGCTTCTCGGATTCCATGGCATTCTAGTCTAAAATAGTAATCTCCACTTGAAGCGTCATCTTCTCCCTTCCATGCAAGCCATTCAATCCCTTTGTCCAAGTCCCATCCGAGCTTTATACCATGTAATAAAGTGTCTGTGGGAAAATCAGAGCTCTCCCAGAGAAAGTTGTTAGTGCCATCAGTTTCATTTGCTTTTTTAATTAATAGATTCCTAGAATCCGAAAGCTTGAGCACAGGATTTGAAGGTGTAGATTCTGATTGATTTGATGACCATAAGGAATTTCCTGCACCGATCAAGAAGAACCAGGTTTGATTTGTCCCCGATTGTCAGAGTTGCGGTGGAATTTTTAAGTGGGGTTGTCTCTATTTGCAACCCAGATGATTGTTCTCCCAGGAATGTTCTTGTTGTAACATTCGCTTTGTAAAACTATTTTATTAACTATAAATTGTATTTAATCCATTTTATTAGCCATAAAACTTAATGTAATAAGATTTTATTAATACTAACTATGTTAGGAAAAAATGGTTTGCGAAATAAAATACTAACATAGTTAGAAAAGAGTTCAAAGTATCAATCACTACAAAAAAAAAGCTTATCACCGACGGAATTCCGTCGCAAAATTCATTTTCTGAGGGAATCACCGACGGAATTTCGTCAGAAAAAAATCAGCGACGGAATGACCGACGGAAAAGGTTCCGTCGGTGATAAAGCCGGTCCTAATCAAATCACCGACGGAATATCATTCCGTCGGTGATTCTGTGACGGATCACCGACGGAATTCCGTCGGTGAATATCACCGACGGAATTACTAAGTTCTGCAATAGCATTAAAGATACCATCTGGTAAACAAGCAAAGGCTATGGGAATCAAACATTCCATGAATACATGACAATCATGGCTCTTCATTCCATACAACTTTGCTTCCTTTATATCCACACAACGGGCTAGATTAGATGCATATCCATCAGGGAGGTTCAAATTCTTTACCTATCCACAAATTTGCCGTTTTTTGTTCTAAATTCAACACATACTTTGCAATCAGCTTGACCATCTTCCCATGCTTCAATTGAAATGCTTTCGAGTTCTCCATACATATTGGACATGATAGTCTTCCCATTGTCATCCACCCAGACAACATACCGTAAGCAAGGAAGTCGTTGATTGTCCATAACAATGCAGCACGCATATTAAAGTTTTGTGCCAGTGAGGCATCATATGTGCACACCCCTTCACTCCACAATAACTTCAATTCATCTACTAATGGTTGCAAGTACACATCTATTTTCCCTTTCGGGTTATTAGGACCAGGAATGATCAATGTCAAGAACACATACTCTCGTGTCATGCAAACCTCGGGTGGTAGATTATATGGAGTAACAATCACATGCCAACAAGAATAACACCTCCCAAATTGCCCAAATGGCGTGAATCTGTCAAAACACAACCCAAGCCTCACATTTCTTGGATCATACGCAAAGTTTGGATACGTCCTCTCCAAAACTCTCCATGCTTCACCATCAGAGGGGTGAGAGATGACATTGGAACTATGGCGATTTTCATAGTGCCATCTCATTTCCTTTGCAGTTTTCTTAGAAGCAAACAATCTTTGCAATCTTGGGATGAGTGGTAAGTACCACAATAGCTTCCTTGAAATCTTTTTTCTTCTTCCATGACACCTTTTAGAGGAATATCTTTCCTCACCACAAAACTTACATCGAGTTGCACATTCATCATTTTTATAATACAATATACACCCTTTTACACAACAATCGATCTTCTTACAATCAAGACCTAGCTTTGCCACCGACTTCTTAGCCTCATACAAGTCCTTAGGCATAAGAGTGTCTTTAGGTTGTGTCCTCCGCATGAGTTGGGAAACTAAATTGTATGATTGTTGAGACATGTTTGTTGCAGCTTTAATGCTTAATAACTGCAAAGTTGCAGAAAGCTGAGATTCCTCTTCACAACCTCCCCACAATGGTTGTTGTGCAACTTCTAACATGTCATAAAATGCTTTTGCAGAAGCATTTGGCTCCTCTTCCATTCTTTCATTATAATTATCCCTAAAACTCGATCCAGCTGCATCTATCACTATCGTTTCATATTGACTTGGTTACCAAACGGCCAAGGTGAGGCTTGTAGGGGACCTTGTCTTTCAAACACAAGTGCATCACATTTTGTTATGCTTTCTCCATGACTAGTCCATATATAATAATCAGATTTAATTACATTCAAATAATCAGGAAACTAATCCCATAATTCTAGGATCTGACTACTACTATTTACAATTAATTAATTAATTACTAATTTCCACACTCCCCCTCAAGTTGGATCATAGATGTTAATCATGTCCAACTTGCTAACAAATTTTTCAAATAAGTCCTCGGCAAGTCCCTTGGTGAGCACATCGGCTATCTGCTGTGTTGTAGGAACATAGGACAGACAAATTATCTTTTCTTCTACCTTTTCTCTAATGAAGTGTCGGTCAACATCTACATGCTTTGATCTGCTATGCTGTACAGGGTTAAGTGCCATATTTAATGCTGCCTTATTGTCACAGTAGAACTTCATAGGCAATTTTACTTGTACCATAGCTTCCTCCATGACTCTTTGCCCCCAAAGACCTTCCATAATACCCTGAGCTAGTGCCCGTAACTCAGATTCAGCGCTACTCTTGGATACAACTCTCTGTTTTTGACTTTGCCATGTAACTAGGTTTCCCCACACAAAGGTACAATAGCCGGATGTTGATCTGCTATCCTCTTGAGACCCAGCCCAATCAGCGTCAATGTAAATTTCCACACTTTTGTCATCAGTTTTCTTAAAAAACAGACCTCGGCCAGGGGTTCCCTTTAGGTAACGAAGAATTTTATATGCTGCCTCCATATGCTTCTTTTTTGGTGAATGCATATGTTGGCTTGCAACACTCACGGCATATGCAATGCATATGTTGGCTTGCAACACTCACGGCATATACAACATTAGTATCTTCAGGTCTCGGCCCATCTTTATCAGCAGCTTTCTTTGCTTTCTTGGGCTTCTTTTTCTAGGTAACAATAGGAACCTTGCTTGGCTTGCATCCAAGCATACCTGTCTCCTTGAGGAGATCAAGAATATATTTTCTTTGGGACACATAAATTCCTTCTTTGGACCTGGCCACTTCAATTCCTAGAAAGTATTTCAACTTTCTTAGGTCTTTAACTTCAAATTCTTTGTTTAGGGCAGCTTTAACTCTTTCCATCTCAATAAGATCATCACCTGTAAGGATAATGTCATCCACATATACAATGAGAATAGTTGTTAGTTCATCATTTTTCTTGACAAACATAGTATGGTCTGACAATCCTTGCTTGAACCCTTCATTTTTTAGGACCTTTGAGAACCTATCAAACCATGCACGAGGTGACTGTTTCAGGCCATAGAGGGATTTTTTCAGTTTGCAAACCTGATTTGCTCCCCCTTTATTAAATCCGGGAGGAAGCGCCATGTAAACCTCCTCTTTCAAGTCCCCATTAAGGAAGGCATTTTTGATGTCCAACTGGTGTAGAGGCCAGTCAAGATTGGCTGCCAAAGACAACAATACTCTCACAGTATTTAATTTGGCCACAGGTGCAAAAGTCTCACCATAGTCCAGCCCATAGGTTTGAGTGAAACCTTTAGCAACCAGCCGGGCCTTATACTTGCTTGAGTCCCATCCGGGTTATATTTAGGGGTAAACACCCATCTACATCCCACAACCTTTTTTCCTTTAGGCAAATCAACTAATTCCCACGTATCATTTCTTTCAAGAGCTGACATTTCCTCCATTACTGCACTCCTCCACCCGGGTACCTCAAGAGCCTCATAAACATTTTTAAGGATGGTTACCTTGTCAAGATTAGTAACAAAGGTACTGTAATTATGAGACAAAGCAGTGTAGAATACGTACTTCTCAATGGGGTGAAGAGTGCATGACCGAGGAGCCTTCCTCACTACAATAGGCTTATCAAGGTCTCGTTGCTCAGGTTCCAGGTCTACCACCAGTTCAGAAATTGGCATTTCTTCAGAGATAACAGACCTACGACCTTGTTTCCTCCTCCATGTATATACCTTGAGTGGTCTCCTCAAGTGGATACCCCTATGTTGAGTTTTATTTGGACATTCAGAACATTCAGAAGGCTGAGGGTCAGTGTTTTTAGGTACAAACGAAGGAGGAATGGGTTCTGGAACAGGTTCTGGAGAAGAAACAGATTCTGGATCGATTATGGGAGGCTGAAATCCACTACAAATTTCCCCCTGGATTGAAGGCCGAGAAAAATAGGGGTCATGCTCAGAAAAAGTGACATCACGGCTTACATAAAGACGTCTAGACTTAGGGTCATAGCATTTGTAACCTTTTTGAGAATTGGAATAACCAAGGAAAACACATTTGAGAGACCGGGGGTCAAATTTAGAGGGAGGATTATGAAGGTGGACAAAAACTGAACAGCCAAATACACGCAGCGGAAGTTGATGATCAATGTGAGTAATGGAGTGAGTTTCACGAAGTTTATCAATAGGAGACACATAAGACAAAACTCGACTAAGCATTCGATTAATTAAATGGGTGGCAGTAAGAATGGCATCCCCCCAAAAATATTTAGGAACATTATGCGTAAATAAGAGAGAACGAGCAGTGTCCAATAAGTGTCTATTTTTCCTCTCAGCTATGCCATTTTGTTGAGGGGTGTTAGGGCAGGTACTATTGTGAATAACACCATGTTGCTTCAGAAAATCACGTAAATGTTGATTAAAATATTCTGTTCCATTATCACTGAAAAGTACCTGGATTTTTGTGTTAAATTGGGTGGTGACATAGTGGAAAAATTCAATGAAGATGGAGGAAACATCAAATTTTTCTTTTAGTAAATATACCCAACTCATACGTGTGTGATCATCAATGAAGGTGACAAACCATTTTGAACTTGAACGATTGGGGATACGAGCAGGACCCCACACATCACTATGGATGATGGAGAAAGGACGGGTAGGTTTGTAAGGAGTAGGAGAAAAAGGAGTGCGATGGTGTTTGGAAATTTCACAAATATCACAATGAAAATCAGAACTTTTAGTCAATAAAAAATCTGGAAATACACGCTTGAGATAAGAAAGACTAGGATGACCCATCCTTTGATGCCATAACAAAACATCTTTATTTGAAAAACTAGAAATTAATCCACTTGAGAAACTTGAACGCAAGGCACTCACGGTTGATTCATCAAGATAATAGAGCCCATCAATCTCCTTAGCTATGCCAATCGTCCTCCCCGATGAGAGATCCTGAAAAACACAATGAGTGGAGAAAAAGTGAGCAGAGCAATTAGCCTGACGAGTCAACTTACTGATTGAAAGAAGATTACAAGCCAAGTGAGGGACATGTAACACAGATTTAAGGTGTAAGGAATCAGATATAGGGACTGTTCCTTTGCCAGCAACAGGAGACAATGTACCATTGGCCGTTTTAATTTTCTCATTTCCAGCACAGGTGTGTAGGACATAAATTTTCTAGACTCAGAAGTCATATGATTCGAAGCTCATGTATCAACAATCCAATTTGAAGAAAGGTGAGTGGTAAGAAGGGCAAACAAGTGATTACCACGGTGAGCTATGGAGGCAGAACTTTGATGTGGTTTGGACTGGACTTGGAGAGCTTTCAGGAGGTCTTGAAGCTGCAAAATCTGATCAGAACTGAGAGAGGCTACTGATTCGGCCTGTGGAGAATTAATTGCAGGTGCCTGGTCTTCATACGTTGTATGGTAACCTCTAGGCTTATATTTTTTAGGTTTCCAGTCAGCAGGCTTGCCGTGAAGGTCCCAACACTTGTCGTGAGTATGACCTGTTTTCTTGCAGTGGGTATACTACACTTTTGGCCGAGAAGTAGTGGTTCCTGGACTGGAGGAGTTTTGCTGAAATCCCTTACTTACCAGGGCAGATGAGTCCAAAGGAAGAGGATTTGTCACAGTAGAGGGCATCATAACATCTCTGCGAGAAGACTCATCACGAACCTCAGAAAAAACTTCACGGATTGAGGGTAGAGGAGTGCGACCCAAGATGCGACTTCGAAGTTCATCAAATTGTGAATTAAGACCAGCCAAAAAATAGAAAATCCTCTCCCTTTCTTCACGTTGTTTATATCTGATGGCATCAGCCGAAGTAGAAGAGGTCTCATCATCAACCAAATCAAGTTCTTGCCATAAAGCAACAAGTTCAAGCCAATAATCAGTCACATCACGATCATTCTGCTTGACCTTCCAAATCTGATTTTTGATGTAAAAAATCCGAGACATGTTTGAACGCTCAGAATAACACTCCCTCATTGCTTCCCAGATTTCACGAGCTGTGGAGAGATACATAAAACTCTTTTTAAGAGATGGAGACATGGCATTGATAAGCCAAGAACACACAAGGAGGTTTTCGGTTGACCATTGCTTCAGGGCTGCTGGATCAGATGGAGGTTTGGCTTCACCGGTGAGAAATTCAAGCTTACCTCGGCCTCCAACAGCCATCCTGATTGCCTGGAACCACTCACGATAATTGGTTTTAGTGAGTTTTTCGGTGACAATTGAAGACCCATCAATGCCAGCAGTCAACCCTTGGGGACCGCCGGTTGAATGGGAACCAGAATTGGGGAATCCTTCAATGGAAGTGTCCATCGTTGTGACAGAAACGTCCAGAGGATTCAACCCAGCCTGAGCAACGTCAGACTCACTGAACAACTGCTCAATGTCAAGATCAGAATCGGCTTGCTCTGATACCATGGGGAGCTGAAAGCATTCTGAATAGTCCGAATAAATCTTATTGAAGTGCTAGGGAGCATTAAATAGATTACAAGAGTGATCCGAATAGGAGGAAAGATAGGAGAATTAATCTAAACCCTAGAATCCTAGAGAATCGGATCTGCCAACAAAGTAGGAACTATTTACATTTAATAATCAGATTTAATTACATTCAAATAATCAAGAAACTAATCCCATAATTCTAGGATCTGACTAATACTATTTACAATTAATTAATTAATTACTAATTTCCACAGAAATTTTATTTTCCGACGCAATCACCTACGGAATAAATCCGTTGGTAATTTCCGACGGAATTTCCGCCGCTATTCCGTCAGAAATAAGCTGTTTTTTTAGTGAATTTCTTTAAAATAAAGTTTAAATGTCTAACATGATAAAAAAGAATATTACTAAAAATACAAAAAAGGACTATCATAGTTAGATAAGAATTTATCTTATTCAATTAAGAGAAATTCTCTAATAGAGTAAAGAGTAGAAAACAATTTTTACCAACATAACTAACATGGATATTTATAATTTACCCATTTTATAACTCGATCCATGTTAGAAAAAGATCATTCTATGTTTTAAAACTCCCCATTAAAACATTAATATTGTTAACCATTTAACATAATTTCACCATGTTTCAAAATCATAAAATATCTGGAGAAACTCCAAAATATCCATGGTGGATGTGTGGATCACAATTAGTTCGAAAATAGTAAGGCAATTCCAGTATGTCTCAGGCATATATGCCGGAATTGGACAGGTTCCAACCAAAAGAATTATGCATACAGTTATCTAAATATAAGAATGACGAAGCAAAATATGAAAGCCTAAAGAAGTATGTCAATATACAACACTTCTCGCATAAAACCCAAAATAAAAACTCACTATGTTTCGAGAAGATGAGGGCACCTTTCCCCGAGTATCCGTTACTGAACCCAAACCTACAAAGCAGCAAATTGAGGTAGACACGGTTATGTCTACTAACCACTTACTACCAGTCTATATGTTTCGGTGTGTGCCAGCAAGGTGTCAATGTGGGAAGTTATAATATATATAAATCATTTGAAATATGAGCACATACCAGATAATCATACAGTAATTCGTACCAAGAAAACATTTAACAACTTCATGTGTATCAATATTTTATAAAAAAATAGTTTAAAATACCTTTTTCACAATCATCCATAATGTTTTCCTCGTGAAGCATTAGGTTGTCCCCTACCACGAGGTGGACTAGAGCGGAACTCGATGGGGATCTCAACCCGTACCCAGAACCATGGAGAAGTGGAATTTGATGGGGATTTCAACCTATACCCAGCACCACAACAGGGGTAATGCTCGATAGGGCTACCTATACCCAGCACACCAAAAGGTAGTACTCAGTGGGGGCTACCCATACCCAGTACACCGTCAATATAATTAGTCCCTATGGGCTAATAGGGTACTTCATCACGTGATGGCAAGAGTATCCGAGACATCGATGCTAACTATCATAACATATGCATCATAAGTATTAACGGCAATACAACCATAAATCAGGCATTTCACTTTACCCGTGTTCCAAAAATCATGCAATAATATTTCAAAACCATATATATATTCTTTTCAAATTTATGATGCAATACACAAATATATATGACAAGTTTAACATAAAAATCTCACATGACATTTTCATATAAAAATAAACAATACAAATCATACTATATGTGTACCACTTGAATCCATAATTTAATAATAATAGAAATATCATTTCAAAACTCTCACTAACAACACACACACATAGACTAAGTAGCAGTGGTTACCTTCAAGTAGAATATCAATGTACCACAGTAAAATCACTCTCCCTTTGCTCGACTCAAGACAAGTCACCATCTACATAATAGTCATATAAAATTAACACTTAAATTAAGTGTTCAGATAAAAAGTTAGGGAATTAAATTCCCTAACCAAAAGAAAAACATCTATCCTAAAGAAATTTATTCCAAATTCCCCCCTTAATTCTCTCTCAACTAAACCATTAAAATCCTCCATCCATATCCATCCTATGATCCCAAAATCCAATCCTCACATAACCAAGTAAATCTTTTTAACTCCCATAACATCTCAATTCAATCCTATTTTTCCCACCAATAGCCTTAATTTAATATCCATAAATTTACTAAAATTACCAATTAACTTCAAAGGTCCATATTTCAAAAATTCCTCTTTAATCATTAGCCTAATTCAAACTTTATCAATCTAAAAATTTCACCAAAATAGCCAGATTAAAGTCATAATATAATCTTACAGATACTCCCAAAAATCATCAATTTAACCTTAAACAAGTCAGACCATAATATCCCCAAATTTTCCTCTAATCTCATAAATTCCAAAAATTTCAAATAAATTGGAAAACCTCAAATAAATTACAAATTCCTTGAGAAAAATTCTAACTCAAATATTAGAATTTAATATAATAGATTTAGATATCCCAAAAACCCCAACTTAGATAAGGCCTATATTTGAAATATTGCAGATTAGAAAACTAATGACATAGATGCGTAGAGAATGCTTACGAGAGTTTGAATATGGTCTTAGATGCCAGAAAAACCACTGGTCCAGCTCCAATGAGCTCCAAAAGCTTCAGAGAACAATTATTTTAATATACTTTCTAAGCACAAATCAGTTTAAAAAAGAGTGGAGGAAGCAAATACAATATTGAAGGAGGTGAGAGGAGAGAGGAATGGTGCGAAACTCATCAAAAAACTCCCTCCTAAAGTCCACCACGGCGGTGGACTAAAGGAAGAGAAGAGAGAGAAAACGAGAGGGAGAAGGGAGGAGGAGGAATGAAGAAGAAGAAGCTGGTTAGTGGTAGTGGTGGTGGTGGCCGACGTTGAAGAAGAAAGAAGAAGAACGGTGAGGGAGTATGAGAGGAAGAGAGAAAGAAGAGAAGAAGAAAAGAAAGAGAGAAAGAAGAGAAAGAGGGAGCAGGGGTGAAAAAGAGAATGAGAGCAAGAATAAATTATTTAAAAATAAAGGGAAGAGGAAAGAAATATTAAAATAAAGGGGGGAGAGAGATTTAGAGAGAAAAGATATGATGTGAGGGGAAGGTATTTCGTGTGTGCAGGAGGGAAATGATATAGGGAGAGAGGAAAGAAAAGAAAAAGAAAAAGGTTAGGGAAAAATAACTTTTATGGCCTAAAATCCTCAAATAAGATATTTCTTTAGAACCAAAAATTTACTATAATATCCTTTACTTATTTTCTCTCATAATAACCACTTTTGAACCTAAAAATAGTTTCCCAAAAATTATTGACCTTAAAATCAGGGAGAAACTAGGCCTTTAAAATCCTCAAAATTCTTCACATATTCTCATAATCCATCATTTCTCACTAATCAATTCCTAATTACCCCCACTAAACCTCAACTGATTTCTAGGATGTTACACTTGTACCAAATTCCTAGGTACCATTTGGAAGATGTTGAATTGAATAACCCTAATTCAAACGTTTGATTAGAATATACATGAGTTTGGTTAGTCTCTAGTGGTTGGGTTGAATTTAAGGTACCAAAGAATGAAACTGAAGAAAATAGAGAAAGTATATTAGCAAAACACCAGATGAGATTAATATGAAGGCAGCCAAGAAAGCCTCCCATGTTTTTGAATTGAGAAGGAAGAAAAAGATCCAAAAACTTGATAATAGAGAATGAGGATTGTTTAATCCATGATTTTGTCTAGATAAATTGGTTAGTATGAAATCTCTCTGTTTGTTTCTGGGCTTTGGTCTAAGATTTCAACCTAGATGATCTTTCAAAGTATATTGATTTCAATTAAAAATGAGTTTGTTGACATAGTTTATGCAAACAATAATGATGATGTCATATATTACCATATTTTAAAGTACAATGAGTAGTTTAGCAGCGACCTAGCTTAGCCTGACCTGCGACTATTTTTTTACCTAATAATGCCACGTCAATATTGCTGGCAGCTAGCAACTAAATATAATAATACTATTGTGAGCATCAATTTTTCAACAAAAATACACCACATGGCTGCCAGAAACAAGTAGATACCAATTATCTCTCATCACCTCCATCAGTTGCCAAGTCCAAAACATGACTGCCTCCACTGCCAGAGATATCCTTAAATGAAGGAAGAAGCATATACTCATTATCTTTAAACTTCCTCCACTACCGTAAGCTAAAAAATAAGGAGATGATATCTTGGAATAAAGCAATTAATTTATGCACGATCAACCACTCTAAACCACTCGTGCATTCTATGTAAAAAGGGTAATCAAGACTTTTAAGAGGGGGAATCCATTCAGAAGACATGCACAACAATTTTCCAACATTCCAGTTCCTCATATGGGCTTAAAAGCGCCGCGACAAGGCACCTCCCTCTTGTGGACGACTCCTGTAAAAGAAGCCCCCTAGCTCCTGTATTATCATGGTCTCTTGTCACATAAGCTTTCTGGCTCCTCTATTATCTCATGCCCTCGCGACACCAGCTTCCTGGCTCCCAATTCCTGACTCCTAACTCCTGTAGCGAAGCTTCATAGTTCCTGGTTTTCAGCTCCTAATTCCCTGTTCCCGTATTTTCTCTTCTCCTATCACACACTCAAATTCCCCTCTTCTTTCTCTTTTTGTCTCTTTGTTTTACATTGCTCAATGTATCCTCACTGATTTCCCTTTAATTTTAATATCAATGATGTATTAAGGCTAGCGGATCGACTAGAAAACAAGTATAAAGAAAAGAAAAGACAACACGGAACCGATGATCGATGGGAGGAAGAGTACCCATCTCTTACAACCCTAACCCACAAAGACACCACAAGGATGATCAGTCATTGATATAGTCAAGTATCATCAAGAGAATACAAAGATGCAAGTAAAGCTCACATAAGAGAAGCAATTCTCAATTCATTCAAGTCTTCAAAATTTAGTACAAAGCATAGCCTATATATAGGCAATAATATAATACTCTAGAATGAAGAAAACCCTAAGAAATAAATGGTGCATTAATGATGATTGGCATTTTTAATGGCACCATTCCACACAAAGAAATGACTTCTTCTTGATGAAAAAGTCAGCTGGCTAAAATAGGAACTTATGAAAAGGCTTTTAGAATAATCATTGGCCAAATAACCTTATTTTAATGAAATTAAATAAGAAACTTAAATGCAATCAGATTTGATGCAATAAGAGGGCTTCTAAATGCTTCATGAATTGTCCAAATAGGAATTCCTTTTGACATTTTTGTCCATTAAAATGTATGGGCCTTTAAGACACCCATTTGGGCTTGAATATGGTTTGATGTCATTCTGGAACTCCCTTGACCTATTATACAATGCATTAGGAACCTAATTTGACAATTTGTAGCTCTATTGGACTCCTCCATGCCATGGTAGCTTTGGGGATGCTCTACCACATGTCACATTTAATTCCACACATGTTACCCATGGAATAATCCATTTCATTCTCCATGTAAGCCAACTTGAGCTAAAAGTTCCTTGAACACCTTGGAGGATTTGTTGGATATCCAAATAGATGACTTCTTGGGCTTTTAGACTCTTATATTGAATGGTTCTGGATACGCTATCATCAGGACCCTTCCTTGGTCTTTGTATTTGATTCGTGGTTGTTGGTGACCCTTTAATTAACTCTTGTAAATCCTAAGAATCAAAACTATATAAAAATATCATTTAATTCATCTTATCCAATTTTTGACCACCACATTTTGGCACCGACTGTAGGGACCAAAAACCATATTTCTAAAAAAAAGTCATTTGATGGACTCCTAGAAGAATCAAAGATGTTCAAGATGCACAGGAATACTCCCATCGTACAAAAGTCCGATACCTAAGACGCTTTTGGAAGAAACCCAAGACACTCCTAGCGGAAATCAAAGATGTTCTTGACAGAATCCAAGACACTCCTGGAAAAAACCCAGAAGGCTCCTAGCAAAATCAAAGATGTTCCTGGCAGAAAACAAGATGCTCCTAGAAAAACTTAGTAGGCTACTGGGATAATATAAAGATGTACAAAAGTCCTTGCAACATACAAGATTCCAATACTCAAAAGACTCCTAGCGCAAGTCAAAGACGGGCAGGAGCCATGCGAGAGACAATGTATGACACACAATAGAGATGAGTTGCTAACTACCGGCAACGAGGTGCATGACACCTAGATCTTTATTTTCAAATCCATTTTCTAATTCCTTTACGCTTACAAGTCTGTAAAGAAAGGCATGGTGATACAAAATATGAATATAATCTTATAAGCGATCGATGTTCTAAGCTACTTAAACCATGTATAGATCTTCACGTAAAAAGTATACTTTATTTCTTTATGGAAATTCCTTACATTGAGCTTGCTGATTCACATTTCACAATATGAGTTCTTATTATTTAAATGTTAGACTTCATATGTATACTTAGGCATTTTTCACAATTATATCATGTGGCATATTTACAAAGACATCATATTCAAACTCATTTTCTTTGACGTGACACTTAAAAAATATAAAGTACAAGGCTATAATGAGGTTTTGGATAATAGGAACCACTCATAGGAACTCATAGATCATGTATCCTAAGAACTTGTTGTCGAAATTCATAGATCCCGTATCCCATGAACCTCTTGTTGAAACTTTAGATCATGTATCCCAAAAACCTCTCATTGAAACTCACAGATCCTGTATCATAGGAACCTCTCATCAAAACTTCAGATCCTGTATCCTAGGACCCTCTCATCAAAACTCACTGATCTTGTATCCCAGGAACCTCTTGTCGAATCTCACAGATCCTGTATCACATGAACTCTTCACAGCCCTCATAGATCCCGTATCACATGAACATTTAACAGAACCTCACAAGTCCTGCATCACCGTAACATTTCATAGAACTTCAAAATCTTGTATTATAGGAACATATCATAAGAACCTCCAGATTATGTATAAAGGAAACATATTATAGGAAACTCCAGATCCTGTATCATAGGAATATTTCGCAGAGCCTCGAGATCCTGTATCACATGAATATTTCACAGATAGGTATCAGATGAACATTTCATAGGTGCTATATGCAGATCATGTATCAGATGAATATCTCACAGATCCTATATCTAGGTCCTCTACAACAAGAACCTTTCATAGAACCCTTCTCAAAACAAATAGGTCCTATACAACAGGAACCTTTCGCTGAGCCTTTATAAGCACTAACAGGTCCTATACAACAGGAACCTTTCATAGAACCTTTCTCAATATAAACAGGTTCAATAACATGAACTCTTCACAGTCCTAAGAGGTTCTACAATAAGAACCTTTCATAGTCCTAACTGGTTCTACAACATGAACCTTTCACAGTCTTAAAAGGCTCTACAACATGAACCTCTCGCAGCCATAACAAATCCTGAACAAACAAGAACATTTCGTAGAACTAATAGATCTAGTGACGGGAACCTTCTAGGTCTGTCACAACAAGAACCTTTCACATCGTTTACAGGTCTTGCATAACAGGAACCTTCCATAGCCCTAATAAGTCCTATTACAGGAACCTTATAGGTCCAATACAACGAGACCCATCACAGCATCAAGAAGTCTTATGACAAGAACCTCATAGATCTTGTATGACAGAAACTTTTTGCAGTATTTTAGCTAGCACTAAGGCTATAAATAGGTCCCACGAAAGGAACCTTTCACAGCACCACAAGCACCACTCAAAACTATATACAAGTCCTTTAATGGGATCCTTACAAGTCTTGTAATAGGAACCTTGTGTAAATTGCTATTTACCGTCATCTGAGTTCTCAGACGGTATACTTACTAAAACAACGCTATTGTATACGATCACAGATATAAATTAACGCCCCCACCAAGACTACTTGTTTGCAAAATTTTGTTTGCACTAACATCTCAAAAGTGACTTTGATCACCTCAGAATATAAGGCTACCAAACAAGTCCACACATCAAATTTCCAGATTCACACGAATGTCCTGGAAACGAGACGCCACTTAGCTCACAGATTAATACTTATGGCAATACAAGAATTGATCGTGTGGTTTCATATCTCAGAATGATAAAACACTAAAAAAATCTTAGTAAGCAAATAATCTCAGAACTCCCATAACAAACATAATTTATACATGTTTCAGAAATTTCAGAGTTCTAATCACATTATGCAAATTCGCAAGTGCCCATAAAGGTCTTCAAAGGAGACCCTTAGCACATATGAATCTAGAATTCCCAGATGCCATGAATGATGGCCCTGATCTAGGTATAATCATGTTTTCACAGACTCACAAGGACATCCTACACATAGGACGTCACACAATTTACGAACTCACAAGAATGTCCTGTATACAGGATGTTACGCAGTTCTCATACTTACAAGAATGATTTACACATGGGACACCGTACATTTCACATACTAACATTTGTAGATGCACAAGAGTCGATCAAAACGATGAAACTACAAAAAATCTTAGTACTTACAGTGGTCTACATAGGGGAGCCTTGGCACATACTCACTTAGAATTCCCAGATGCCATGATTGGTGACCTTGATTTAAAAGCAAACAACAGGACAAATAAGCACAATTTCCTCTAGATATCAATAATAAGGGGACATAGCCCCACAAGTTCTTACAAAGAGCCAAAACAAGCAACAAAAAAAAGTCCTACACAACCACATCATGAGATATTTTGTTGGAGCTTCACAGATCCTAGACAGAAAGCATATTATCATAGGACACCTCCCTAATGCCAAAGAGTATTTGCTCTTTTCTCAACCCCAATGTCAGCCCCATGTTGTCAATATCTACTTCTTGTGGAGAACATGAGACTAACAGTGTGGGGGAGTACATGATGAGCCATATCGAAAGGCTTACTACTAATCACAGAGAGCTTATGCTTTATGTTATATAGCTTGGCTATGCCAAGGGTTGTTAATACTAATGCCCCTTTACCAAGTTCATGTTATAAGAACATGCTCAGTACTCTAACAATAGTCATAAAGTTCACAAAGGGGACTTCGACTTCCCAGAATAGCTTGTAATTAAGCCCTCTCGTTAATCCTATGCACATGACCTCTCATAACCTTTTGGCCAGCACTCTTGGCAACATACTAGTCAATCGCATGACTCTATCTTCATGCTCTCTGAAACAATTAGAGTTTCTCAGATAAACATTCCAAGAAATCTTTGGAAAAATATGACTCATGATAATCTCAAAACCCTTGGAATTATGATTGCATTATGAGAATTCTTAGGTGACTACAATGGTCCACACATAAGAGCACAAGGCATGAATCATCGCAGGACTCTCAGATAATAGTTTTTAAGTGACCAGGGAGGTCAAAAATCATGATTACATCATATGAACATTCAAGTGCTCAAAATAATCCACACTTAAGGCCATTGTATACCCCGCTGCAGGACTATAGGATAGCATTATCGGGATAACCATGTTGGTCAATGCATGCTTGCTCATCTCTTAGGTAACTTGTTAATTTATAGGAACTACCCTTGTATAGGGAAAACATGGTTCCTGAATTCATTAACAGCATTCATAAGGGATGAAAGCCTACTACTTCATCGATCAACGAAAAACAGAAATGAAAGACAACTACGATTTCTTCCACAATCTAATTATCCATTTCTTCCTTTAACTTCTTTTTACTTTTTATTGTATGGTTGTTGTCTTGATCAATTATTAATATTTTGAGGATTTTAAAAGTAGTTAGAAAGAATTTGTTAGACCAAATGATTGTTAAATGATTTATTTTTTGTTTACATGTAACTATATATGTGATATTAGAAGATTATGTTATATTTTTAGTAACCGATGCATAAATTTACATGTACACTTCTAATACTTTGATTATCATCCACATATATAGCCTTCGAAAATACATGAAGCATTTAAATAAATATGCAATCTGGATATTCAACAAGTTGTTCAACTTGTTTCCAAATTGAAAGAACCTCAGTGCAGACTTGTAGGCTATGATAGGTGTCTCTGCCCCTATGATTACATCAAACAGAAGAGGAAAAGTAGAGCCAACCACCTTGAATATTGCGCATATCCTACTGTCTGATCGGAAAACGTAAGGACCTAGTATCGAAATCACGACATTTGACCAGATTCAGACAGGAAACGTTCACGAGTCCCCGGTGAGGTTCTGTCACAGGATATGTCACCGCCGCGTGGGGCTCACACGCGCCGCCGTTCGCCGTGATTTTCCGATGTGCAGCCGATCGGGACCTCCTCTTCCTGGTGGGGCCGACGGTGAGAGCCAATGAAGTTAAATAAGAACCATCATTTACCAACAGTTTGTTCACATTTCAGTGATTTGATCACAGCCTAAATGAAGTTAAATTTTTCAAAGGTTTAAACGTATAATATTACACAAGTATTGTAAAAAATAAATTGTAAAACATGGTTTAGCATAAATATGGATGTTTTATTGACGTATATGTTAGCAACAGTATTATGTTTATGATACTACACATGTTAAATAAGCAAGATAAAATCCGTTATATGTCTTAAATCTTTCTTTCATCTCAAAAGACTCATTAAGGTGAGGGGTCCACTAAACACGCACTGTAATCAGTTAAATCTGGAGTAGCATAAACGAACTCCGGCATTTAAAAGACAATTTTAAAGGTGAAATTAGAATGACGACGGCAGAGTAAGGGCTTTTATTACACCCAACCACCTCCCCCAAAATATAAACATACAAACTCCCTCAAAAGAAGAGCATGAAACTCACTACTCTCACATTTTCTCAACAAATATATATATATATATATATATATATCCATGTCTATCCCTCTCTCATGTTGTTACCTCACCTAAAACTAATGGAGAGCACTTATTTCATGTTTTCCCAGTTGAATTCATTACATGTCTTGGATACAAATAATAATAATAATAATAATAATAATAATAATAATAATAATAATAATCAGAAACTAACCAATAGAAATAAAGAAGGTAAAAAAAAAAGCACCTATATTTTTCTTCATCCAAAAGCAAGTAACGCACAAGGAAATCAGAAGAATAATCCCAACAATAGTAGCTGAAAGAATTCCCACCTTTCCAGACAAGAAAGCGTTCCTTCTAATTTTCTATTATAATTTGCTGAGAAAAGTGGAAACAAGAAAGTCTATAAAAAAAAGAAAAATGTAAAACAGGGGCAAAATACAGGAATTAAGAAAAGTAAAATATCTACCCAGTTCAATGGCATCAACACGAACAAACAAATCATGACCTTCCTCACTTAATACTATTGTGTCCATCAGAGTCCCGTGCCAATATAAGCACCCGCTTCCTCCATTTCTCACATCTGCAGCAGCATAGGCAGAGCAAGAACAGTTTCTCAAACACTCTTGTTCGCATTCCTCCATGTTCAAACCCTTTCTAACATTTGCTATAGAGGTATCAGGAATCTTGACACTTTCTACCTTAACAAAGCCTTCTCCATTTCTGCACAAGGGTGGTCCTCTCTTTCTCACACAACCTGCTGAGTGATCATTCTTCTCATACCAATCGTTTGGGTTTCTAGGTTCAAACCCTGGTAGGCAAAAACACTTGTTGTGTCCATAGCGGTAAGGGTCACAGTTACTATTGGGCCCACATGTTCCATATATATCACAATCCAATTCTGGATAAGATTGATATCGATCCCAATCTTTCTTTTCGTAATCCCATTTATGTGTTTGTATGTATCCTGATGGCAAAGCTACAGTCTTATATATAGAGGTGTTGTCTAAGGCATGATACGTGACAATAACCTCATTATCATCTTCCATAAAAGAGATATTGAAAGTATATGCCATTAATTGTTTCATAGCTGGGTGACCCACAAATATTTCTCCATTAAAGGATCCAATTCGCCACACTGGAACATTTTGTTTGTACAGAAACAACTGAGCTTTGCCAGAAGTATAGAACTTAGTTGAGAAGCTTCCCGTTGCAGGATCATCATCTGACTTCCATGACTGCAAGAACCAGTTTTGACCAGTTCTTTTGTTGAAATCCAGTTTGGCATATGGAAGTGATCAAAGCTTTGTCGTTGTGGTGATCAAAGCTTTGCCAAAACACAGCTTTGGAGTCATTATGAATAAGAACAAGATTGCCTACATCAGAGAGCAGAGCCATAATTCCGGTACTTGGAACAGTGTTAGAAACATTCGTGGCCCAGATGGGGAAGTTTGTTTTATTGTGGTGAGGCAGAGGATTCCAGAGGTGTCATTGATGGGATTGTCTCTGTTTGCAACCCAAACAACAGTTTGCTTGGGCAAGTTGTAGTACCAGATTCCGACATAGCGAGAACTAGATTTGCCAGGAGAGAAGAAGCCAAGAGCAAACTTACTTCCATTTGAAATTAGAAGTTCACCATCACTAATAGGTTTGCCAATGGTTATGGCATCAGAAGCTGCACAAAACAAGTAGTAGTAAGATACTAATACAAGACAGATAAGAACTATACCATTTACTATCCTCATGATTACAACTTCCTAAAATGAAAAAAAATTGGAGCTGCTTCTTATATGTAAATGAACTTTATAAAAGAATTTATATATATTTAGAGAGAGAGAGAGAGAGAGAGAGAGAGAGAGAGAGAGAGAGAGAGAGAGAGAGAGAGAGAGAGAGAGAGAGAGAGAGAGAGAGAGAGAGAGAGAGAGAGAGAGAGAGAGAGAGTTTCCTTCTACACTAATATTTGTAAGTTATGAATATCACCACTCATTCATACTCCACACATTTCTTTTGAGGTGTCAGTGTCCAAGTCAACAGAAGACAGGAGTCAATGTCAACAGAAGAGAGAGTTTCCTCCTACACTAATATTTGTAAGTTATGAATATCACCACTCATTCATACTCCACACATTTCTTTTGGGGTGTCAGTGTCCAAGTCAACAGAAGACTGGAGTCAATGTCAACAGAAGACTAAAACGTTGTCTCATTTCAAGACTTCTGCAACGGTGAAACTACTAGAAAAACATGAAATTTCAGTTAATGACCAGGATATTGAATTACTATTTACAATACTTCTCAAAAAAGTAAGGCTACAAAAATACTATCAATAACTTCGACAGATGGTGTTTCAACAAACGAGATGTGGATTCTGTTAAATTAATCTCGCTCCCTAAATGATGTCATTCGAGATAGTACTGGAAAACTAATTATTAATGGCTTGATGGGGGGAAAAATCACATACCTAATCAAGAGAATGAACATGCAGCACGCAAATCAAAATCAACACCGATGGCTCCTACAACCCTAAAGCAAATTACTCGAGTCATGCTTTTATCACGAAGGCAAACAATTGTTCTACTTGTGTGGGCGAACTGAAGATCTGTCCAAAAGTTTTGGTTCGTAGGGCCCTTCCGTGGCGAAGGACATGTTGTCGTCTTCAGCAAGTTCATTTTCCAGGTAGTCTCAGCTCTGATGGTGATTGGTGAGGGAGAGATAGTTCTTTATGTCTCTAAATATTTTTTTTTTTTGGACTGAATAATACTCATTCACTCTAAATATTATTTTAAATCCCGCAAAAATATTATTAAAAAAGACAAAAAATACTTCGTAACATTTGGAAACTGTGAATTATTAATATAAAATTTTCAGATAAAAACAAATTATTATAAAATTTATTAACTTTTTTTTTTGAGAAATTAAGGAAGTAAAACAAGACATTTAGCCATAATGTATTTTGTATATTATTAGATTATATGTTAACTTATAAGTCAAATAAACTAGTTTAGAGAAAAAATTCAGGCAAGTCAATTTATAAGTAATTTATTTAGCTATTCTTAAAATTTTCTTAAAAAGTCAACTAGGTCCTATATTTAGGAAAGGAGAGAGTATAAATTTCAAACTAGTTATTATGTTGAAAATTACTATGTTAAACTTATGAAGTATTTCCCAATATATGACTTGTAAATTCCTGATAAAAAATGTTATAGTTGTGATAACATAAATTTAAAAATTGTTATAATTAGGTTGAAAATTTCTATGTTAAAATTGTGAGACGTATACTATGTCTTGTCAATTCCTACGGAAAAAAGTTGGAGTTGTGAATTATTAATATAAACTTAAAAAATGTTATGATCAAATTGAAATTCCTTGTATAGCACTTATGAATACTTATGATGAATTTGATGATTATAAAAATATTTGTGTCTTTATATAAGATATTGAAATCCGGGGTCTAATTTGAGATTTCTCAAATTTAACAAGGGGTCTTATTTGTCGTTTTTCATTTTCACAGGAATTTTTGTGGAATTTAGCTTCTTTTTTTTTTGTCCCACGGAGGATATTCTAGTTAATGACTTTAAACTAATCCTTAAAGTTTAGATTTTTGTTTTATTAAATGAAGGATATTACCAAGTCGCTTTGGAATTACACCGCTTTGGAATTACGACAAATCTCTTCCTAAAAATAGAATGCAAAGAGTTTTCGTCAAATAAGTGCACTCGCACAATTGGAACTTTTGATCTTTTCTTTATGTGGTGATCTTTATGTGGTGATGTCGTTTACTAGCTCTATGAACTATAAATGTGTTGTTTTAAAAGATTCAAATTCATATTCTCTTATTTTTTAGGTGACGTCATTACGTCAACCAAGAGCTTGTTGATTGCTCCCTTTTCATTTAATTCTACATTTTTAGCCATCCCTTGTTATTTGAGTACATATGAAAAAGAAGACTCCCATTGATCAAAGGAAGAAGAGTAAAGGTACATAATGTATGTACAGAGTCATATCAATTAATTGGCTTAAGTTATTTTAATGGAAACGTAATATATAATGTATGAATAAAATCATATCAATTGGTTTAAGTTATTTTGATGAAAACGCAATATATAATGTATGAACAGAGTCATATCAATTGGCTTAAGTTATTTTGATAGAAACGCAAATTTAAATTACATATATACTGGGTGTATTCTTTAATATAACACTTAGTTGATTTTTTTTTAAAATCCCAATAAAACTAAATAAGCTACTTAGCACTCTATTCCTTATTATACTTCTACTCTAACTACTTCTCACATACCAAGGAGTGGAAGTTATATCATTAAATATGACCTAATTTTAAAAAAATTTCTAAATTTCCACTTATTTAAGAACAGGTGTTAAAATAATATTTTATGTATTATAAAAATTTTCTCTCATCTTCAATATTTTAAATATAGGGGTAAAATAGTTATCGTAGCATTAAATGATCCCAAAATGGACTTATATTTAGAAACAAAAAATTTGTGGTAGTTGAAATTATAATAAAGAATATAGTGGTATAAATTAATTTTCCTGAATTTTTTCTTCAAACAAATTTATTTGACTTATAAGGTAATATATACTCTAATAATATATAATATATGTTATGATTTCTTAATATTTCTAGAAAAGTTAACTACATCTTATAGTATAGTATAGTAAGGAATTGATGGGGGTATAACATCCAACATACTACCGTATTGAACTTTGAATTAATTAAAACAAGACTTACGGTGTGTTGGATGTGTTTTTATATCAAAATTGCTTGAAGTCAAATTGGTTGGACTCACCCCTCCAATTTATAACATTAATCTTTTCCTCATTTGGTCAATGTAGAACTTCTTTTTCTTACTCATCTGGTCCTATTTATAGGGCAGAGATAGAAGGTTTTATTTGGTCCTATATATAAGTCATCTCATTAAATATTTAGTGTGCATGTACAAGTTTACCCTTCATTTATTATGTGTTAACTTTATTTTAATGTGGTATAGTGGATATTAAATATGGGTAAAGTTGTAAATTTGTTAGATTTTAGTGGAAAGTTAATGAGTTTTAAGGCCTTCTTTGGTCTGTGTGAAATGTGTTGGAAGTGCCTTATAAATAGGACAAGAGGAGTATATCCTTTGATACTTGTCGAATCGCTCGGGATGTGCAACGGTCAAAAAATAATTGGAAGGCTGCCAGATTCATAATTGAAGTGCCTTCTAGCTGTGTCACAGTCATTCTACTCCTATCACGAAAAGGGTCATCTTGACACTTGTCAAGAGTGTAGGTAGGTACATTGTGATCCGCGAACATTGACAAGAACGGAATATGGAACAGCATGTGGATGATGTTTTGAGAAATACCATGCCGAAAATTAGTTGGCTCATTAATCTCATTATAACAAATTGATACTCGGTTTTATAATATAAGTTCTAATTTAATTTTTTGAATGATATTATCTCAAAATATAAGGTTTTATTTGACTTTATTTGAATAATAAATACGTTATTTTTCATTTTACCCATACATTAATTTTCTCACACATTATCTTTCATCTTTTTTTTATAATTATCTTCTCTTTTACTCATTCATAAATAAGGGCAACTTTAGAAAAAAAAATGGTATATTTCCTACACATTTATTGTCTTTAACTAACTCTAATTAATTTGTTAGGAGCCCGCCAATCGGTTAAAAAGACATTATATTGTGAGACGGAGGGAGTATTAACTTACAATAATTATAATGATTTAATTTAGTCAAAAAATATAAAAAAAATTTATTTACACCTTTAAAAAGAGTAATACTTAACTAAGAAAATAAAACCCTGCCTATGTGGACAGCATTCCTACCCATACAATCTGAATTAATATGTTGCCAACAGGCGTTGGACTATTGGGTGGTGTTTAACCAAAAAGAAAATAAGAAAATAAAACATTTTTATGTCTATAAAGGGCTGAGCTACAAATCGGTTCCAAAAAATTTTACGATTGAGCAATAATGTGACAAAAGTTTTTTTTATCTCTAGTCACTGATAGAACTCAATATTTATATATATATATATATATTAGTATTTAACTTTTGGCCTTTGTAGATTTAATTGTTTAATTTATGCATAATTAAGTAGTATGCAGAGACTTGAGTGTAAGGGAGATGCGAGAATTAAAGTGGTAAGTTGTTATATTTTAAATTAATGTTATTCCCAATATTCAATTGTAAACATGTGATGATTTAATTGTTATTTGTAGGTGATTAGTCACAACATATGTTAATTGGTTAAGGACAAGTGAAGTAATTATTTTCGGGTTATTTTGGTCAAAAAGTAATTGTAGGTTTTAATAAAAGGTAAAAGAGGAACTTTACAAGTGTAAAATTATTTTCCTGTTTATCTGATATTTTAATAGGAGGATATTATATAAATAAAGACTCTGTTTGAAAGCTTGGTTATAGCCCTATTCCTAATACTTGAATTATCATTTCATTATTCCAGCATCAAATCACACACATAGGAAACCATAAATCAGATTTATTTCACAATCAGACTAAGGAAGTGGAATTCATCATTAACCACATCACACACACACTTCATTCTTAGATGCTCGACTTCGACCTCCGTTTACCACCACTTATTCTCGACCACTATCAGACATTCACTCCATTTACCACTCATTCGGCGCCATCACCCTTGACTCATTCAAGCTTGGACGCACGTCAGGAGACTTGACTTCTTCCTCACCTTCACAACTACTCCTCCCTCCTGTCCTAATTAATTATAAGATCAATTTTTTTTTGGAGGTTAAGGAATCTAATTAAGCTACTAAATTATAACATATGATACATGTAATTAGATTATAGGCTAGTTTATAAGTAAAATAAATTAGTTTTGAGGAAAAATGATAAATATAAACAATCACTACTACATAAATACTCTATTGCAGCATAAAAATAACAGCGCTTACAAAATGTAAATGTTGGGATAGGTATAAGATGACCTATACCGGCATTTTAGAAATAAAAGTGCTAGTATATGTATAAGTATATCCCAACACTTAATAATTATAAGCGTTGGGATAAGCTCTCTTGCAATTTTTATTAATATATATATATTTAAAGGCTTCCATGTGTTTGTTTAATAAAGAAAAGGATTCTATTTTTTTTAATTTTTTAAATATTATATAATTAACAGGGGGCCTATCTCGACGCTTGTGATGTCGCAAGTGTTGGGATAGGCTTATTTAGGTATTTAAAAACGCCTGTCTATTTTTTAAATGCACCAGTTTTTTTTAATTTGTTACAAATATTTTTTTAAATATTATATAGGCCTATCCCGACGTTTGTGACGTCACAAGTGCCGGGATAAGCTTATTTTCCTATTTAAAAATGTCTTTCCATTTTTTTAAATGCGTCAATTTTTTAATTTGTTATAAATATCTTTTAAATATTATATGGGCCTATCCCGGCGCTTGTGACGTCACAAGTGCTGGGATAGGCTTATTTAGGTATTTAAAAATGCCTTTCTATTTTTTAAATGAGCCAGTTTCTTTTTAATTTTTTATAAATATTTTTTTAAATATTATATTGGCCTGTGACGTCGCAAGTGTTGGGATAGGCTTATTTAGGTATTTAAAAATGCCTTTCTATTTTTTAAATGCGCCAGTTTTTTTTAATTTGTTATAAATATTTTTTTAAATATTATATAGGCCTATCCCGGCGCTTGTGACGTCACAAGTGCCGGGATAAGCTTATTTAGCTATTTAAAAATGTCTTTCCATTTTTTTAAATGCGTCAGTTTTTTTAATTTGTTATAAATATTTTTTAAATATTATATGGGCTTATCCCGGCGCTTGTGACGTCACAAGTGTTGGGATAGACTTATTTAGGTATTTAAAAATGCCTTTCCATTTTTTTAAATGCGTCAGTTCTTTTAATTTATTATAAATATTTTTTTAAATATTATATGAGCCTATCTCGACGCTTATGACGTCACAAGCGCTGGATAAGCTTATTTAGGTATTTAAAAACGTCTTTCCATTTTTTTAAATGTGTCAGTTTTTTTAATTTATTATAAATATTTTTTAAAATATTATATAGGCCTATCCCAGTGCTTGTGACGTCACAAGTGCTAGGATATGCTTATTTAGGTATTTAAAAATGCCTTTCCATTTTTTTAAAATGTATCAGTTTTTTTAATTTGTTATAAATATTTTTTTAAAATATTATATAGGCCTATCCTAGCACTTGTGACGTCACAAGTGCTGGGATAGGCTTATTTAGGTATTTAAAAATGCCTTTCCAGTTTTTTAAATGCGTCAGTTTTTTTAATTTGTTATCAATATTTTTTAAAATATTATATGGGCCTATCCCGGCGCTTGTGACTTAACAAGCGTTGTGATAGGCTTATTTAGGCATTTAAAAATGCCTTTCCATTTTTTAAAATGTGTCAGCATTTTTAATTTGTTATAAATATTTTTTACAATATTATATAGACTTATCCCAGCACTTGTGACGTCACAAGTGCTGGGATAGACTTATTTAGGTATTTAAAAATGCCTTTCCATTTTTTTAAATGCGTCATTTTTTTTTAATTTGTTACCAATATTTTTTAAAATATTATATGGGCCTATCCCGGCACTTGTGACGGGATAGGCAAGTATTTTTTAAAAATTGTTTTTTAATTTTTTTTACTTTTTAGCCTATCCCTTCACTTATTAATTATTTGTGCTAGGATAGGTTATCTATTTTTTTTAATTTTTATTGACTTAGGCTCTCACTTCTCGCCCCATTGTTTCCCATTTCCCTCCCTCTCATTTGTCCCATTTCCCTCTCCAAATATTTTTGCTGCCACCAAACCCTCATCCTCCTTTTCTCCTCTTTCCCCTACCTCAAACCCTAAGAACCCCACCTTCCTCCTTTTCTTCATCCATCTCCCTAAATCATCTTCTTCCTCCGCCGGCGTTAGCGAGAGAGAGGGAAGTCAAAGAGAGACAGAGGCAGTGAAGGCCAAAGAAGCCCCATCGACCACCCTCCCTAAATCATCTCACCGTTCCTCTCCATCTTCTTCGGTGCTGTGTAAGCATGGGAGGCTGACGAATGGCAGAGGCTCCCCTATTGTATATTTTTGAAGCCCTAAATCTGCTTTTGTTGTTTTACTCTCTTTCTTCTTCTCTCTTCATGAGTTTGTTGTTTTTCTTCGTTTGCAGAGGTGAAAGTTGGTGTGCTTGGATTTCGTCAGAGGTGGTTGTGCATGAGCCCTAAAAATTTGAGTTGCTGGGAGGGAGGTGGAGGAATTTAGGGTTTTACCCTTTTGGGTTTGTAAAACCCTAATTTTGACTAATTTTTAGCTTGTTTTATCGTAAATTATGGAACCTCTAGCTAATTTATTATAAATTAAAATCCTCGCATGGCCTTAATTGCTGACCTGAAATTAATTGCTGACCTGAAAATGATAATGAGCAAAAGAGAAAGATGTTTCAAACAAGAAAAAAAACGTCTAACAATTTGTAGGTTTTTTTTGTTCTTTCATGCATTATTTCATTGTTTGTTTATGGATATGGTATGTTTATATAGTTCTCATTGTGTAACTTGGTCTAACAATTTGTTCGGTGGATAAAAAGGAAAAATAGAGTGTATTAGATTTAGAGGAGCTATAGTATTGGTAACTTGTAAATAGTACAGTTCCCTATGGATTTTAGTATAACGATATTGACATGGATTTTGTTAAGATAACCTTACTTTTCAAAACATAATCTTAATTCCTTCATCTAATCATCTTCCAGCACTCATACCTTATCTCAACCATCTCACTATCTTCCAGCTTCTCTGAAACAACAATTTAACGTAGTTTATGTCATTCACTGTAAATTTCATGCATGCATTGCCATGTATACATTTTATAAACCTTCACAAATAATGATAGTATTTATCCTATTATTCTATGTGCGATATGCACGTGTGCAATCTGCACCTACCAACCACTGATAACGATATCCTCGTTAACTAGTGGAGGTTCTACCTGCAAGACTTCTCGTTATAACTATCCCGTTATAACGTAACTGAACTGGCAAAGGGGGAGCGACCCACGTAAGCCTGGAGTACTCCAACATGAGGAATAAAAGACATACCATTTAAATGCAACAGGTATTACAAAATTATACATGCAATTTAGTGAATGGAGATAAACTGCTAACTGGATCTCATAACATACTCCTGAATTAGCTTCTTTTCTTCTACTCTCTCGAGCTTATATCAAGAGTCAGGGCCTATATACATATATGGGTTTGGGTTAAGGGTTGAACTGTAAATTAATCGATGTGTCTCTCTCTCGATTCCTAACTTAATTAATACTACCCATGTCTTTTTGTTTAAGCAAATTATAATTCATCCATACTTATTTAGGATCTTGACCATCCGAGATTACTTTAATAATTTACTTACATTAAACTTTCTTATTATCAATGTTTGACCAATAGTTTTTATAAAACTTTTCCGTAAAGATCATAGTCATTTACACACCTATATATCTACTTTCTATTCATTACAAAATTTTAAGAATAAATCAATTAACAATGTAAATCAAGCTCAAGCAATGCAACTCATTAAAGAACATTACAAATCATCAATCACAATTTCTTACTTCCATTCAAAAATAATTTAACAGGCCTAGTACTATTTTACCACAAATCTCACTACTACATTAGAACCTTTTGATTTGTCCCTTTATCCTTAATAAACTTCACAACAAAATATATAAATTACAACAGTAGAGACATGCAAGCTACTCCTAAGACAGCAACTTGAACTTATATATATCTTAAGTTCTTAATATTATCTTCTAGTCATTAGCTACATTTTATCCGTTTGATTCTATACTTAGCATCCCTCTAAAACTTATGACATCACATTATGTCATTCTAAGGTACTAGCCTAATCTCTAAAGCCCATGTTTCTTTCATTGGGTTTCTCTTTCACTTGCAAAACAGTGATCCAGTATCCTCCTAACATAACAGCAACCTCAAGACCGTAATCCAAAGATTTAAAGCAAAGCACCCAAAAATACTAGCTATTCTAAATCTGAACATGCACTACTACAGAAAACACTTTTCACGTCTCTTTTTTTGGACTTTTCACGTCTCTTTTTTGTGGGACGTGGATAAAGGAGACATAGAAAGTAAGAACTTTCCACGTCTCATTTTAAATGTGAGACGTGGAAAGTGGCCACTTTCCACGTCTCTTTAGTGTCCAGTGCCAACTTTCCACGTCTCTTTTTTTAAAAATGAGATGTGGATAGTAGCACATTTCACGTCTCACATTTAAATGTGAGACGTGAAAAGTGACATGTGCCAACTTTCCACGTCTCTTTTTTCAAAAAGAGACGTGGAAAGTGAGACTTTCCACATCTCTTATTCAAATAAGAGATGTGGAAAGTATTTTTTTTTAAAAAAGATTTTTTTAATTAGGATGATTAACTCCAATGCAAAGAAACCCCAATATTTTATCAGAATGATATAAATACAATACTTAAAATGAAAAATGGATTAATTTTATTATTTATATCCAAACTAATATTACAAAAATGTTATAATACAAAAATGCTAGCATTACATGTAACTCAATGTCTGCACCAGCTGAGAACGATAATGAGAAAGCAACAAAAAAAAGACAACATTTAGATGCAATCACTGCACCATAAACAAACCAGATATCCTAAAAAATTTTATCCTCATGCCTTCCTGCTCACAATGAAGTTTCTTCACTACAACTCACAATGAATGCATATCTGCATAAAACACACATTATGGTCATTTGAAGAAGGCAGCCAAATTTGAACAAACTTGCCACCTCTGATAACCAAAGCAATAGAAAAAAACATGAAAAGTTCAACTTATCCGATTTTGAATATTGATACTAAGACATTCCAGTATAATGCAAAGAGTCCAGATTCACAAAAGAGATCAGACAGGGAAGGGCAGTGATATGCAAGAATGAGAAGGCATTGGTCATCTAATTGTTTTCCTAGTTTAGACATCCAACCAGAATATGTAATCTCTACTTTTGACAAGCTAATAAACCTATTGCATAGGGAAGTCAAGGCATCATTTGCAGGGGCCATTCCAGTCTTCAAGAGCTTAAGAAATTAAGCCCAACATGCAATGAAATGATAGATTGCTTAAGAAAAGCTCCAAGTGTCACAGTTGGAGCGCAACAAAATCAACATATGCAAGGCAGCCAAAAAGTTTCAAGAGAAACAAAATAAAATTAATATGAATAATAAAATTAAATCAAATTAAGTCACACAAAGCAGACCCAGTCGTTACCATAGTGCTACATTCAAGATTATACAAGGCACAAACCAGATTCAGGAAAACAATTTATGAATACACAAGCAAAAAATTCCGAAATTAGCATCAGTACCCTAATCAGTAAACTTTCTCCATTGCCATTTTTTACCAGCAAAATTTACAGATACATATATTCATTCTGAAAATATGCACACAAACACAATAGTACCTCAAGCTTGGTATCAACTGGAAAAGTCTACCAAGTAGGTGTCAACTCAACAATATGATTGCTGACACAAAGAAGCCACTCAATCACTCTTCTCCACATTGCTTTTTTCTTTGCAGGCAATGGTTCTAATCTCCATACTTGCCCAAAGAGGGTGGCTGCAAATGCAGTAAAGCTATGTTCAATAATTAACAAAACATAATAAAGACGTTAAAGTGATAGAGAATTTTCATACCACATAGATTAGTTATGGCATTTGATATAGCCAAGGCTATAGGGACTCCATTTCCACAACCAAACATATCTTCTCCAAGTAACAATTTTGCAAACCTCTCTTTCATCATCTCAATATGTAATAGCGAGAATCAGAATCAAATTAGTACCAACATTTTGTTCAGCGAGAATGACTAAAATAATTATAGGTACTTATAGCAAAGTTGGGCAATGGGCATACTTGATAACACTGAAACTTGCTTCTCCATTTTCTTATTATCCAAGTTCTTCTTCTCCCCATCATTAATTTCCTTAACAAGCCATCCCATTGTTGAAGGTGTAGAAGGTGATTCCTTAGTACTGCTCTGATTTTGTTCTTCAAGACCTGTCGCCTCAGATGATAGAAATTCAGAACTGGAACTGCTCTCGCTACCCTCTTCCTCCAATTATTCTTCAAGAGACGATGGACAGAGTATAACGGCGAGCTTAACCAAGTGTGGAATAATTGCTAGGCGAAGGAAAGGGTGGAAGATGATAGAGCTTCCCTTTCTTCCTCCCTCTCAAGATGCCTTTCCAAAATCCATAAACAAGCAAAGATTGAATCTGAGCACAATATACTTTCAAATAAAAAAAACTTCATAGCAATGGATAAAGAAAAAAAGAACACATAATGCGAGAGTAAGGGGGAAAAACTCGAAATAGTGAAGCCTTCATCCCCAATCTCTAAATCGACTCGAAGAGGTGAAAACAATAAACCAGAGACAAAAGCTTCAGCTTCCATGTGCACCTGTTAGTATTACTATCGAACAAGAAATCAAAGAAGGGAAGAAAAGAATAGTAATTCCTGGGTCTTTTTCATTTTCCCTAAAAATCCTCAAAAACCTAAAAACAACGAATAACATTCAACAAAGAACATCGTGATTCGTCAGAAATCCAAATCCAAAATTAGAAGAAGAAACATGATGAAATCAAGAGGAATTTCAAATTCAAAATCTCAAGATCAGTAATCAAAACAAACAAATTCAGAGATTGGGGGTAACCGCACACAAAGTCAAGCATGGAAATCGTAGATATCGATATTAACAAAAGAAAAGAGAGGAAGGGAGAGAAGGAGAAGGAAACATACAGGAACTAAAACGCAGAGAAGTGCAGATTGTGATTTTGTGACTCAGACCGATGGCCAAAGCTCTAGATCTGGTGTATCAAAGGCACCGAGAATGAAGATGATGAAGTTTTGAGCGTGGGGGCGTCGAGAATGAATCCCTAAAATTACCCAGACAAAGGAATCCATGTCTCACATATGGAAATGAGACGTAGAATCACATACTTTTCACATCTCATTATCATGTCTCACATACTTTCCTAAGTTTTCACGTCTCACATATGGAAATGAGACGTGGAAACTTTTTCTCAAAAACTTTTTACGTCTCATTTTTATATATGAGACATGAAAACTTTTTTCTAAATATTTTTTACATCTCATTTTTATATGTGAGACGTAGAAAATATTTCCTGCTTTTATTTTTGACCATATTTTAATTTGCCCGCCTTTATTTTTCTAAAATTCACGTCTAACAAATGAATATGAGACGTGGAAAATAAAAAGGCGGTGGCAAGAACCACGTCTCATTTTCATTTGTTAGACGTGAAAAGTCTGCACACTTCTCTACATATTTACACTTTTGCCACCGCCTTTTTTCTAAGTCTAATATTTGAAAAAGAGATGTGAAATGGGGACGTAGATTGTATTTTTTGTAGTAGTGATGTTTTAAATTCTTAAGCAAACTCTCTATTGGAAGGAGATGTTTTTACAAAACTTTAAACTGAAACTTTTTAAATCCATTTAGAGTCTCTAATTATCCTTCACACCTTCATGACAACTTTTCCAATTCCTATCATCTAATATAATAACAATCCAAAAGGTTAAAGAATCCTCAATCACAGTACACTGATGTATGATTCTTCTATCCTATACACTATTGAAATCAGTTACAATAAATCATTAGCCTTGCGTCACATCTAATGTCATGTTTATATCCAAAATAAATACATAATTCATCTCCTTACTGTCTCTAACCAACCTTTAAACCATATAAAGATAACATGTTACATGCTTTTAAACCACATCAACACCTCGACCCTATTAATTCTTCTATATTATTGAACTTTAGTCCACCATCCATAACTTTATTACCATCATTGTACATAAGAAAGAAAAGCAATTCCATTACATATTCAAGTTCCTAAAACCCCTCTATTAACAGTCATCATTGACATTAATAAAACCCTAATCAAGCATAGAACCTCTTCTTCCAACTTGAGACTTTGAAATAGTACTAAATCATTTTCAAAACGTCGCTTATAATAAACTAACATTACAACCATTAGATATAAAATTTATGTCCTTCAACCCCTTAATAAAAGCCTATAATTCCCCTTTTCTCTAATCGATCAACAGAACATTTCAACTTTGGAATATCTATTTGCCTCAAGAATTGCTATTAACACCTAAACTCTTACCTTCTCTCATTTCAAAAGCATTGAATGATATATCTTTCTGTGCCCATTAAAACAATCGATCTTCCTACAGATTAAGCATAAGAAAACTCAATGGACATTTATTCAATTGGTAATCATCTCACTAAATAAAAACAAAAACATCACTTAACCTTTAATCTATATCACCTTTCATAATCATCATTACCCACTCCAGCCATGACATTAAAAATCCAGCAATGTTTTTAACCCTAATCAAGCAAAATCAATCTCTCAAATCTCAACATTAACTTCATTGTCACTAGAATAAATTTTAGATTCGATCAACAATCCCAACAGTACTTAGTCCTTCATCTTACCACCAGAGAACTTAAAACAACAATTATAAATGCAGCCCCATTTTAACAAACAATACAGCCCACTACATCACCTCTTATAGTTTAATCCCCTTAACTTCATTCTAAACCAGAAATAAAACAGAACAAGAAAGGATTCAACTTGAAATTACATGCAACCTCAATAAATAACTATTCCCAATAAATATATAGCTTTCTCTCTAAATTACCAATACCCTCCCAATCCTTTAATTTACAATTTTTCTAACTATCAAAGCATTTTCAAACAGCACTTGTTCACTTTATCATGACTAGATTTTAGCCTTCAAATCCAACGAATCTGAAAAATAATTTCTTCAAGTACATCAATTCCTTTTCACCATATCACCCTACATAAACCTTAAGCATATCTAATATCAACTTACAATTAGTTGCCAACTTTCAAGAAAGAAACCAAATGATCTAAAAAATATTTCTAGATTTCAAAGACTGTCATCCTCATTTAAAACTCATTAGGCCTCCATTTCTAATATTCCACTCACTTTATTACACTTTTAACAACCCAAAATTACTTGAACAACATAGATACAGAGCATGGGAAGTTTATGTCTAAATCGGACATAAACCAAACCTCCACTATCCATTTCATATAAATTTCAAGACTCAATTTATCATCTTAATTTTACTTCAAACTAAGTTTAATTAATCTTTAAACTAACCCAGAATCATCCCCAATCAGCGCCAAAACAGAGCCCAGAACAGAATAAGGAATCAAAAATCATAACAGAGGAAACAGAAAATGCAACATCTTAAATAAATTCCATTATATGTTTGTTATGAGCCAAACAATCCAGAAATCTGACCAAAACAAAACAGAAGAAAATCAACACAAGCTCAGAGAATTTCACTATTCTTGCTGTCGGCTCGCTGCACAGGGGAAGAAGAATGAAAAATCCACAATCCCACTAAATCTCAGAAATCCCACATGCAACGCACTCTATGCACTTAAAATTACTTCAAGTCATAATTAATTAAGTTTTCATTCATTAAATACCCAGAATACATCAAGAACAACAGCGGATGAACAGTAACCCCACGACTATGAAACCCAAAATCAGACCAAAAACTTCAAGAATGCCAGAATTTCTTGAGGGAAACTCATAATCTAACCTTAATCTTTAATTTAATCGGTTCAGAAAATTGCTAACACCCCCAACCTGAAATTGGACCTCACTTGAAATCGCTTTAATCGAAGAAACAAAAGGTAAAATCGAGCCAAGGAAGTTCACCTGATCTTGATTCAGGTGATGCTAAGGCTGTTCAAACTTGTCCCGTCTCGAATTTTTTTGGGACGGGACAAATCGAGACGGGACAAAATAGGGGTTCGGCATGGGACGGGACTTGGGACGTGGTTATCCCGATCCCGTCCCGTCCTGTCCCAAATATATATATCTTTATAATATATATTTTTTTACAAAATATATAGAAAAATCTAATTGTTGAGACATGGTCTTGATGGGAATGATAGGAAAGCGAATAGGGTAGGGAATAAGGAATAAATAAAGTGAGAAAAGATGCTGTGATTCTGATTGTGGTTCACTGGTTTTGCAGAAATTAAGAAGAATCTGTAAGTGAAGCTATGGAGAGAAGTTGGAAAATAGTGCTCTTCTCTATTTTATTTTTACCTTTGTCTCTTTCTTCTTCTCCCTCTCCTTCTTGCTCGTTCCTCTGCAGTAGCAACTCTACAATTCTCAATTTGTAAAAAACAATTAAAAAAATAATAATAAAAAATAATTTGGGACACCCATCCCATCCTGTCCCGATTGGGACTGAGACAAGTTCGGGACGAGATGGGACACGGGACGTGATTCTTGTCCCGAACACATTTTTTCGGGACGGGATGGGACAGGCTTGTCACGGTCCTGTCCCATGAACACCCCTAGGTGATGCATGACCGTTCAAAGCTTCGTCGCCGAAAAATGGCCTCTATGGACACTGAAGGTCTGGTTTCACCGAGAGAGAAAGGAGAAAATTAGAGAACGAAAGAAATAGAGAGAGAGAATGAGAAGGAATATCGGGGATGGAAGAGGAAGAAATAAGAGAATATACGAGAGATATTTTAAAAATGATTAAATTACCATTTTGCCCTTCTGCTTATAACTTAAGATATTTTCAACTAGGGGCAGATATTGTCATTTTCCTTTTCTTTTATTTTTCCTTTTTCCTTTCATGCCCTTCTTTAAAATTTTAATTACCATTACATTTTCAGATAAATCTGAATTTACTCCAAAAATAATTTCTCTAGATATACTTTAATTTCCAAATTTATTTATAATACTTTTTAAATACTAAACAATACCCCAAGGTTCTAAATATTCCCTTATTTTCTATTTTCAAAAATTTGGGGTGTTACTGTAAGCCATTCAATGCCTTTGTCCAAGTCCCATCCTAGCTTTATACCAGGCAATAAAGTATCTTTGGGACAATCAAAGCTCTCCCAGATAAAGTTGTCAAGGCTATCAGCTTCATTTGCTTCTTTAATTACCATATTCCTAGAATCCCAAAGCTTGAGCACAGGGTTTAAAGGTGTAGATTCTGAAAGAGGCAATCGCACAAGAGGGGGGGGTGAATTGTGCTTTCAAAAATTAAAATGATAACAAATAAATGCAACTCAAAAAACTTTATACTGGTTCGGCCAACACTGCCTACGTCCAGTTCTCCAACACCTTGTTGGGTTCCACTAACCACATGTTCACCTGTCAACCTTTACACAGTTTTAGAATTCCTCTAAACACTCCCCCTTACTACCTGTAAGGTAATATCCCTGTTCTAAAGCACCACGCTTTCAGAACAACCTCAAACAGTAGAGGATTTCAATAAATATGTTCACTTAATGAACTGATTGTGATAAACACTTAAGCACAGATAAAATCTCTAAAATAATAAATATAGAAAACAGAGAGCAATGAATGAGTTCATGAATATTCTCATTTTTTTGTCTTCTTTTTCATAAATGCTCGAGTTCTGTATTTATATCTCTTTTAAGATTTTGCCCTAGCATTCAACTTGAAGAAGTCGTTTGAATTTAGTCGTTGGGAGCTCATAGCCGTTGGCATTAAATGCAGTTTCTTCATCGGGCTTAACTTTCTACTCTAGCTTCAACTACTCTTGTGTAGGGTGAGCTAAGAGAGAGATAGACTTAGCGTTCTGAGCATCCGTACAAACTGTACCTGCATAGCAGCTTTTTTAGTAGCGCTAGCACGTTTTGCTATCGCTAACTGCATAAAGTAAATCCTGCACTTGAGCTGTTAGCTAAACAATTTATTCATGAAATGCACAGCATATGCTATCGCAAGCTTTGTCTATTAGCTCAATGAGATATAGACAATGTATATCAGCTAAGATTGTCTAAGTTATCAGAGCATACTCTTAATGATAGATATTAAGGCTAGCATGTTCTCTTGATTCAATTTTTCAGCGTACTAGCTATATCATATCAGCACACATTCTTCTATTGATAGCTAATCCCATTATCGCTAGTTACTTGATTGCTTATTAGCTTTAAGGATACTGAGATGATTATTCAAAATGTATTTCAAGATATCCTATTATCGATAGCTGAATGTGTTATCGCTATTTAACTCATTTGCTCTCAGGCACTAGCTATCTGAATGTCTATTACTTGAAGTATTTTGTTATCGATAGCTTAACCTGTTATCCCTAGCTGATTTCCTTTGTCCAGAGACTTGGTTCATCTTTCTGCTAGTTATTTACTCATGTTCTTCAATGATCTTTTAGCGATAGGATATTTCTTAGCGATAGTGAATGACTTAGTGATAGATATTAACTTTGATATTACCAAGTCTTCATTTGCTATGGCTCTGACTATTAGCTATAGAGATACACTTAGCATTAGAGATATTTATTCTTAGAGTTCTGCTAAGTTTCCATCTGTTATAGTTGATCCTTTCAATAGTGATAGTCTTTAGCTCTAGAGATAGTATTTTGTTACCTATCAGATTTCACTTGTTTTATTCCAAAGGTAACTTGCGCTTATTTACTTATGTTATATATGGGATCAGTCTTCATCAAAACTTAAGATTCTAACATTCTCCCCCTTTTTGATGGTGACAAAACATAAGCATATATACATTAAAGCACTTTCAGAGCATAATCATTTATATCAGCATAAGCATATATCAGACTAGAATATGGTAAAGCTTGTACAGAGCATCTGATATAAGTATATTCAGAACAAAGTACATTTTGCAGAAGGAAATACCAAAACACAAACTATCAAACTATAATACTGATAAATAATGCAATTTATGTATGATGCAAATGATGGCTTCAGGGAATGATTCAGGCTTTTGATTCAACATTCTTTCAGTTAGTTCTCCCTTGCTTCTCCCCCTTTTTGTCATCATAATTAGCAGAGGAAAGTGAAGATGAATAATGAACTAATCCACCATCACATCCCACTGGAGCCCTGGACGAATAGTACCCTTTATCCAGTACCAAAAATCAACAGCAGCATAATCTTGGACAGGAGCCACTTCGTCTTCCTCAAGTTGTTTGGTCTCCTTAGGCTCTCTGTAGAAGAACAAATCCACCAAAACTGCAGCCCTATCTAGGGTTTTTCGATTTGCGAAGAGGGCGCTATGAGTTTGGAAAGATCTTTCGGAGTAGGGCAAATCAGAGGAGGTTCACTTTTGACGCTTGGTACCTGATTCAATCACTTCTATGAAGAATGACATAGCTTTCTGGGTTTTGGACCTCTTGCTAGCGGATTGAGACAAGGGTTTAGCGCTAAAGGTTGCTTCAACATCACTTATTTTTGGAATTTTGGCTCTGGCCATTTTTAGGGTTTAGGGTTTTGAGAGAAGCTTGATTTCTCAGAGAGATTTTGGAGATGAAGAGACGATCCAGGTGAATAATGAATGCAAAATGCAAATATCCTACTTTTATAGGTTTCAGAAATTACCATAAATGATGAGTACTTGCTGACGTTTCGCATTCTGAGTCTTTTAAGTGACTTGCTATCGCTAGGAAGAGCTGCAATCGCTAGCAGGCATGATCCCACACTGAGCAAGTGACTTAGACATCACTTTCTCCTTCCAGGTTTTATCTATCGATAGCTGGCTTTGCTATCAATAATCCTTTAGGCTAGCGATGGCAATCTTAGCTCAAACTTAGCTCTGTTCTGCATATGCTAGCGATAGTGGAACTCACTATCGATTGGTCAGTCCTGCAAAAACTTAAGATTTGGCACTCCGATGCCTAAGTTAGTAATCATTTATATGAATAATCATTAGAATCAATCAAGAAATTATAAAAATATTCACAATTCATTAGGATTTACCATTCCTAGCTCTCTTCTGATATAGAGAAATTGATCAGGCTCAAGAGGCTTGGTGAATATATCAGCAAGTTGCAGATGAGTTGATATAAATTCCACATTGACATCCTTCTTTTGAATGTGATCTCTCAAGAAGTGATGTCTTACATCGATATGCTTGGTTCTAAAATGTTGAACTGGATTTTTGGCCAAGCTTATTGTGCTGGTGTTGTCACAGAGAATGGGCACTTCTGGGAATTCCAAACCCAGATCTCTTAGTTGATGCTTAAGCCATAAGACTTGAGTACAACAACTTGCTGCTGCGATGTATTCAACCTCTGTGGATGAAAGAGAGACACAATTTGGCTTCTTGCTTGCCCAAGTGACCAAACAGCCACCAAGAAATTGACATTGACCACTTGTGCTTTTTCTATCTGTCTTATAACCTGCATGGTCAGAGTCAGTATAAGCAAGAAGGTACTCTTGAGTTCCCTTGGGATACCACAGCCCAAGCTCTTGAGTCCCTTGTAAATAACGCAAAATCCTTTTTACATTTGTTAAATGAGATTATTTAGGATTTGCTTGATATCTAGCGCACAAACCTACACTAAATTGGATGTCAGGCCTACTAGCAGTTAAATAAAGTAAAGAACCAATAATTTCTCTATAATGACATTGATTTACTACTTTGCCTGGTGCATCTGCATCTAACTTGGCAGAGGCACTCATAGGAGTGTCCTCTTCTTTGGATAGATCCATCCCAAATTTGTTGAGAATTTCTTTACAATATTTGGTTTGGGATACGAAGATGCCATCCTTCTTTTGCTTTATCTGCAGGCCTAGGAAGAATGTTAGTTCTCCCATCATAGACATTTCTAACTCTCCCTGCATTGTCTTAGCAAAATCTTCACAGAGTTTTTCATTAGTTGCACCAAAAATAATGTCATCAACATAAATTTGGACTATGAGCATGTGATTATTTTTATGCATGATAAATAATGTAGTATCTGATTTTCCTCTAGAAAATCCTTTATCAAGCAAAAAAGTACTAAGTCTCTCATACCAAGCTCTAGGTGCTTGTTTGAGACCATAAAGAGCCTTTTTAAGTTTGAAAACATGGTCAGGCTTAGACTTTTCTTCAAAACCAGGAGGTTGCTCTACATATACTTCTTCCTTAATATAGCCATTAAGAAAAGCACTCTTAACATCCATTTGATAAAGTTTAATATTTTTGATGGATGCGAAAGCTAGAAGAATCCTTATTGCTTCAAGTCTGGCAAATGGAACAAAAGTTTCTTCATAATCAATGCCTTCTTCTTGGTTATATCCTTTGGCAACTAATCTGGCTTTATTTTTGACAATTTGTCCAACTTCATCAAGTTTTTTTTTGAAAACCCATTTAGTACCAATAATAGGCTAATTTCTTGGTCTAGGTACTAAATCCCAAACTTGATTTCTTTTGGAATTGATTAAGTTCTTCCTGCATTGCAACTATCCAGTCACATTCAGCAAGAGCTTCATCAACGCAGGTTGGTTCAATTTGAGAAAGAAAGCAAGAAAATTCTATTTCATTTTGTAGTTGCCTTCTTGTTTTAACTCCTTTTGAAATTTCTCCAATAATCTGTTCAGGAGGATGATTTTTAAGATGTCTAATGGAAGATTGAGGCTCGTTAGCTTCATCTAGATCATCTTTAGTTTCATCTTGATCATTTTCAACATTGTTTTCAGGATTTGCTATCGATGGCTGAGGTGCTATCGATAGAGACTGTTTTAAAAATTTTGACTTCAACAGTTTGACTTCTTTTATTATAAACTCTATATGCTTTACTTCTATTTGAATAGCCTATGAATATACTAATATCAGATTTAGGATCGAATTTACCTAGATTTACCTTTCCATTGTTGTGAATGTAGCATTTTGATCCGAAAATTCTCAGGTGACTGATATTGGGCTTCCTCCCCTTGTAGAGCTCATATGGAGTCTTCTCCATCCCCTTTCTGATATAGGCTCTGTTAGAAATGTAGCAAGCTGTGCTCATAGCATCTGCCCAAAATATTTGAGGCACTTGTTTCTCGTTCAGCATGCTTCTTCTTGCCATTTCAGTGAGCACTCTGTTCTTTCTCTCTACAACACCATTTTGTTGAGGAGTACGAGGGGCAGAGAACTTGTGTTCAATTCCATTTCAATCACACAGATCCATGAACTCTTTATTCTCAAATTCTCCTCCATGATCAGTCCTGATTGCTATAATCTTTGTGCCTTTCTCATTCTGCAATTTCTTAGCAAGCACACAAAAAGCATCAAAAGTTTCATGCTTAGAGGAAAGAAACATAGTCCAGGTAAATCTTGAGTAGTCATCCACGACTACAAGAGTTATAGATTTCCTCCTAGACTTTTCACTCTTGCTGGCCCAACTAGATCCATATGAATTAGTTCCAATGGCCTACTAGTGGAGACTGTCTTCTTGATTTTAAAAGAGGACTTTGTTTGTTTACCTCTTTGACAGGATTCACAAATCAAATCATGCTTTGTCTTAAAACTAGGGATTCCTATGACTAATTCCTTCTTAACTAATTTATCTAGTTGAGTAAAGTTCACATGTGCTAATCTTTTATGCCATAACCAACAATTTTCATCATTTGAAATAAAGCATTTTTCTTCAAGCTGTTGGCATAAATCTAAAGTGTATAAATTTCCATTTCTATTTGCTTTTATCTTACACTTCAGACTAGACTTGTTTATATCTAAATCATTTTTATCAACAATAAGACACTCATTTGAATCAAAAATTACCCAGTTACCATGATCTGCGCTCTGGCTACACTCAGCAAGTTGTGGCAGAGACCATCCACTAGGTAAACATCCTTGACTGGACCTACTTCACCCACTCCAGTGATTTTTCCACTTTGATTTCCACCAAAACTAACTTTGGCTCCATCCTTTATCACTAGATTGTTGATTTTGTCCTTGTCACCAGTCATGTGCCTTGAGCATCCACTATCAATATACTATTTTCCTTTACTGGATGCTTTAAGACATACCTGCACAAACTACACAGATTTAGGTACCCAAACTTTCTTGGGTCCTCTAAGGTTAGTCTTGTGCTCTAAGTTTGTAAAAACCTTAGGCACATGAGTTCCTTTAGGAACCCAATTATAAGAGCTACTAAAGCCATATTTTCTGTGATTACAGATGGACTGTGTATGGCCTTTCTTGTTTCAATAATTGCAAAAGCTATATGGTGAAGAATTTTCAGAAGATTTTCTAAAATATTTCATGTATGACTTCACCTTGGGTTCAACCCATCTTTTTGAAAAATTTTGTTTAGGCTCATAGCCAATACCAGTTCTGTTTGTAAAAACTTTTTGGTTGCTTAAAATCACATTTAAAGTTTCTCAGCCTTTTGTAAATTTTTCCAAAACATGTGAAAGCTTTTCCTTTTCCTTCAATAATTTTTCACAGTTGGAGCAATTTTCAGAAGTTGAAGGAGTTACTATCGATAGAGGCTCAGCTATCGAAAGTTCTTTTCTGGGAGCTTGCGATAGCTCCTCTTCTATCGATAGAGAAGAAGAATCTTTTTGGGAAGAAGTGTTTTTCTGAAGTTCTTTGTTTTCTCTTCTTAACCTGACTACTTCTTTAGCAAGTTTCATTAATTCTATGTGCATTTCATCATATAAACTTTGAAGTTCAGAATAAGAAGGTTCAGAGTCACTTTGCTCTTCTCGAGCAACTAGGCAGAGATTGGTGCATTCCTCGCTATCGCTACCTTCTTCATCAGAGCTATCACCCCAGATGGATGACACATAAGCTTTCTTCTTTCCATAAGTCTTCTTTTTCTCCTTCTCCTTTAATCTTTGAAGACTGGGACACTCAGCTCTGAAGTGACCAGGCTTCTTGCATTCAAAGCATACAGGAGTTTTGTCTTTCTGAGAGTCTTTGAAGCTAGGACCACTCCTCTGGAATCTTTCTCTTCTTCTGAAGAACTTTTTAAATTTTCTGGCCATAAGAGCTATGTCCTCCTCATCAAGATCTTCATCATCATCATCATCATCATCATCATCAATTTCATCTTTCTCTGAAGCAGCAAGAGCAAGTGACTTCTTTTTGGAATTGCCTTGAACTTCCCTTTGAGCTATCAGGGTTAGCTCATATTCAGCAAGGCTGCCAAACAGGGCAGTGATGGATTTAGTTGACTCTCCTTGCATTTCTTGTATAGCAGTGACCTTCATGAGCCAATCTCCTTTCAGAACTTTCAGTATCTTGTTGACTTGCTCTTTTTCTGTAATTTTCCTCCCTAGAGCAGCAAGATTATTGATGAGATGAGTGAATCTGATCTCTAGATCTCTTATCTTTTCTCCTTCAGCCATTTCAAATTTGTGGAACTCTTCAACTAGCATTTCCACACGTCTATCTTTTACTCCAGCGGTTCCTTCATGGGCAATTTGCAGGGCTTCCCACATGTCCTTAGCAGTGTTCAGATGGCTTACTCTGAAGAACTCAGTTTGACTGAGAGCGCTTTGGATCATGAGGACTGCTTTGCTGTTCAACTCTAGATTAGCAATATCCTATTCTGTAAATTCATCTTCAGCCTTTGGAATGCCCAAGGGATCTTTAGGCATAATATCTCCTTCTTCAATAATCTTCCAGAGCTTGTATCCATTGGCTTTGATGTAGATCTTCATCTTTAGTTTCCAGAAAGTGTAGTGCTTCCCATCAAAGCCTGGAGGTTTATTAATGGAACTTCCCTCAGGTAGAATATTTTCAAGCAATGCCATAATGATCTTTTCTTCTCAGATTCGTTGGAATCACTCAAAGAAGACCTCGCTCTGATACCAAGTGAAAGAGGCAATCGCACAAGAGGGGGGGGTGAATTGTGCTTTCAAAAATTAAAATGATAACAAATAAATGCAACTCGAAAAACTTTATACTGGTTTGGCCAACACTGCCTACATCCAGTTCTCCAACACCTTGTTGGGTTCCACTAACCACAGGTTTTACAACACAGGTTCACCTGTCAACCTTTACAGAGTTTTAGAATTCCTCTAAACACTCCCCCTTACTACCTGTAAGGTAATATCCCTGTTCTAAAGCACCACGCTTTCAGAACAACCTCAAACAGTAGAGGATTTCAATAAATATGTTCACTTAATGAACTGATTGTGATAAACACTTAAGCACAGATAAAATCTCTAAAACAATAAATATAGAAAACAGAGAGCAATGAATGAGTTTGTGAATATTCTCGTTTTTTTGTCTTCTTTTTCATAAATGCTCGAGTTCTGTATTTATATCTCTTTTAAGATTTTGCCCTAGCGTTCAACTTCAAGAAACCGTTTGAATTTAGTCGTTGGGAGCTCATAGCCGTTGGCATTAAATGCAGTTTCTTCATCGGGCTTAACTTTCTACTCTAGCTTTAACTACTCTTGTGTAGGGTGAGCTAAGAGAGAGATAGACTTAGCGTTCTGAGCATCTGTACAAACTGTACCTGCATAGCAGCTTTTTCAGTAGCGCTAGCACGTTTTGCTATCGCTAACTGCATAGAGTAAATCCTGCACTTGAGCTGTTAGCTAAACAATTTATTCATGAAATGCACAGCATATGCTATCGCAAGCTTTGTCTATTAGCTCAATGAGATATAGACAATGTATATCAGCTAAGATTGTCTAAGTTATCAGAGCATACTCTTAATGATAGATATTAAGGCTAGCATGTTCTCTTGATTCAATTTTTCAGCGTACTAGCTATATCATATCAGCACACATTCTTCTATCGATAGCTAATCCCATTATCGCTAGTTACTTGATTGCTTATTAGCTTTAAGGATACTGAGATGATTATTCAAAAGGTATTTCAAGATATCCTATTATCGATAGCTGAATGTGTTATCGCTATTTAACTCATTTGCTCTCAGGCACTAGCTATCTGAATGTCTATTACTTGAAGTATTTTGTTATCGATAGCTTATCCTGTTATCGCTAGCTGATTTCCTTTGTCCAGAGACTTGGTTTATCTTTCTGCTAGTTATTTACTCATGTTCTTCAATGAGCTTTTAGCGATATGATATTTCTTAGCGATAGTGAATGACTTAGTGATAGATATTAACTTTGATATTACCAAGTCTTCATTTGCTATGGCTCTGACTATTAGCTATAGAGATACACTTAGTGATAGAGATATTTATTCTTAGAGTTCTGCTAAGTTTCCATCTGTTATAGTTGATCCTTTCAATAGTGATAGTGTTTAGCTCTAGCGATAGTATTTTGTTACCTATCAGATTTCACTTGTTTAATTTCAAAGGTAACTTGCGCTTATTTACTTATGTTATATATGGGATCAGTCTTCATTAAAAATTAAGATTCTAACAGATTCTGATTGATTCGAGGACCTTAAGGAATTTCCCGCATGATCAAGAAGAACCAGGTTTGATCTATCTCTAATTTTCAGAGTTGTTGAATTTTCAATTGGGGTGTCTCTATTTACAACCCAGACTATTGTTCTCTCAGGAATGTTCTTATTCCAAATTCCCAGGTACTATTTGGACGATGTTGAATTGAATAACCCTAATTCAAACCTTTTTTTGGAAGATACAAAGGTTTGGTTAGTCATAGTGATTGGGTTAAATTTAACGTATTGCTAGAGAATGAAACTGAAGAAAATAGAGAAAGTGTAATAGTAAAACCCCAGATGAGATTAATATGAAGGTAGCCAAGAAAGCCTCATATGTTTTTGAATTGTAAAGGGAGAAAAAGATCCAAAAGCTTGATAATGGAGAATGAGGATTGTTTAAATCCATGATTTTGTCTAGATAAACTGGTTAGTCTAAAATCTCCCTGTTTTCTTCTAGTCTTTGGTCTAAGATTTCAGCCTAGATGACCTTTTAAACTATATTGATTTTAATTAGAAATGAGTTTGTTGACATAGTTTATGAAAATGGTATTGATGATGTCCTGCCCCGTTTGGTACAATGAAAGATTTGGGGAAGTGGAAGTGGAATTAGAAGTAGAATTGGAAGTGGAAGTGAAGGTGGAAGTGAGTTTTAAAGTATGTTTGGTAAGAAGGAGGAAGTGAGATATAACTTTTCATTAGAATATGTATTTGTAATGGGAAAATACCAAAATGCCCTTGAACTAAACAAATATTTTCCCCTGCATTTACAGCCATAAGAGCTGGCAGCCATCAACCTCCGCATAAAATCATCAGCAGCAACCGTAAATTCCATCAGCATTTAACATCAACCACCAAAAATGAAAAGATCAACCCAGATCAAGTAAGAAAATAAACGAGAAACAAGAATTAAAAATGAATGAATCCAAATCAAACAAGAGGCATCTGTACAAAAAAAATCAAACAAGGCCAGTTTCAAAATCAGAATGTATCCAAGTGGAGCATACAATGAAGAGCATAGAACAAGGGCAAGATCATAGAAGAGAGATGCTAAAGAACGCATTGTATTTGTTAATCATCATCAGATTGCATCCTCCATTGTGTAGATTGATATTTCAACATTTATGAGGTTGAAGAACGGAAATCATGGATGAAGATAATTTAAATACTAGAGGAAAAAAACAACATACCAAATGGATCCATGTTCAGATCTAGATCTAACATTTGGAGCTCCATGAGTTAGTTCTAGAAGAACCCACACAAAATTTTAGACTAGTCAAATTACTGGAAAAACCAGAGTCCAAATGTGTCTCACAGCAGAGCATCACACAAGAAAGAATATATAGAGAATGAGTCTTAGAAAACTCAACGATTGGGGTGAACAGAACTGAGGCCTTCCACTTATAGAAGAGGGCTAAGGATATTTTGGGAATACAAAATATCTACCACCATCTTCAATAAAGAGAATATCTCAACCGCTCATTCAGCAATCCTCTCCTTTCCTATCAAACCAATCAATTAATTGAATCCTTAATTAATTAATAGTACTACAGAAATATCCTATAGTAGCGCTTTTTTTGACCCTATAGCGCCGCTATAGCCAGTGCTGCTATAGGTCATTTAACCTATCGCGACGCTTATTAAGCGCTTATATCTCAAAAGCGCAGCTTTAAATCATGCCTATAGCGGCGCTTTATATGTCTAAGCATCGCTATAGGCCTTATTTTTTAAAAGAAAATGCTTATAGCGACACTTTTTTATTACTAAGCGCAACTATAGACACCCTATAGCGACTCTTATTACGTAATAAGAGCCGCTATAGGGCATATTTTTTTTAAAAAAATATTTTTAATTTTTAATACTATCCCATATCTGCATCATCATGAGTTCAAAAATTACATACATTTATGATACATTCAACACCAAAAATTCATATATACAAAGTTCAAATACATTTAAAACTCAAGTGATTCTTACAAAGAAATACGCAAAGCATTAGCAAACTCTGTAACCAACTAGTTCTTAAATAAAAGGTGCATTCATCACGATCAAACCTCTTTCATAATGCTTTAAAGATGCATATCACGGTCAAACCTCTTTCATAATTCTTTAAAGATGCATTTGCCACGATCAAGGTACCTGCAGTAAACAAATATTATGCAGTGAGGACTTGTACTCAGAAAAACAACTGGCATGCTAGTGATATAGAACCAAAGAAAGAAGGAAGGGAGAGAAATATTGAATAAAAAGCTGAATGTTCATAATCAGTGACCAAATTGAACCAAACACAACTAGCATGGACTTTCTGAAACCCTGGATTATACTCAAATACAAGACACTTTCTGAATTCCTTATGTACAGATTTCCAAAAACTCCAAATCAATAATCCAATATACCACCATAGCTCAGTCTCTTGGAAGTACTCATTGGCTTCATATTTTCACTTTGCACGCTACCCTTCCCTCCACACCTCCATAATTTATACTTTATAGACAATGCAAGATTGTGTAATTGTTTTTCCAACCACTTCTTCCCTCATGAATTACGCTCAAAAATGAAATTGTAAGCTTTAATGCACAACTCAACTAGGACAATTAACTTCATCGTTAGAAACTATATAGAATGGATATTATCCTAAGTAAATAGTTACAGCTCTGCTTAAATGATAGTACCCGAAATAGAAATAAAAAGAAATCTAACAGAACAATTGCAACAAGAAGAAAGAACTCTCTATTTGGGGAGATCAAGTAAGTATCACTTGCTCTCCAAATAGCCATGGAGAATTTCGTGCAAATATTTTTACTCTGTAATTTTCGATACTTTATTGCTCAAGGCCAATGGCCTATTTATAATGAGAATTACAGAGCCTGTTTTTTGGTTTTTCTATTTTATGGAAAATAAATAACTGAACACATGGTAGCTGAACAGTGGACTAAAGGAAACTGACTCCACGTTCTACTCCTATTTGACTGATTCAACACAGGACTTTTACAAAACAAATAAAACAGCAAATAAAAAAAAAACAAAACGACATAAACTAATTGACAGTCCATTTGCTCCTTATTCTAAGGCTTGTGCAGAACACTTCTTGCGCCTAGAATATGTCAACCAAGGCTTAGGAATCTTATAATTAAATCACTGACCAGAAGAAAAGGTATACATACAACACTTTTGACAAGCAACAAATGTAAATTTAGTTAATAACAAAATCATAGCTGGCCTTTTGAGAAGCATTATAAACTATCATCTTACACAAACTAAGGGATTGAGGCATAGCATGGACATTAACAGCCACCTTCTGTGTTTTGACTACACTGCTGGGCAAAGAGAATGCATTCCATTCTGACAAACAAAGAGTCAAGCATGTAAGGTCATAATGAAAAACCCTCCCCCTCTACACAAAGAGGACTAGATGCATTATCACGCAGAGAAAAAAAATTCTAAAAGCAGGGAAGAGCTATGTCACTTGACTATGAGAGAAACAAGTCTATATGTGGACCAAAGGTTAAGTTGGTTTACTACTTAAGCCATTGCAAGCCTACAGAAGTTAAAGCTTGTATTTCCAAACTTACTAGAATGTGAAGGCAGAATTTTGTACCAACAATTTATGAACATACTCAAACTAATTAAACGGATGTAAAATTGTACAACTGTTTCTAGAGTTCAAATGCCCATTATACAGTCAATTATGAATTACTTTATTAGGCTATATAAAGTTTTCCCAATATAGAGCTGCCATGAGATGCTTCTACTCTCCATAAATCCCCCTTTGCAACTAAAAAGCCTTCTACCTCTTGAGTTCTACTATCATAAGTCGATGAAACATTTATGACTCCCTGCACTTTGATAAACAAAACCAGTAAAGGAAGCATTCAATGGGGAGAAAAAGAGAGGAAAATTTAACCACACAAAATATGACGTTACATCATGAAATTTTATTCTCACTTGATGACAAAGAAGCCCACCACTTCTATGAAATATATCCTTTTTGCTTATCACCATTGGAATCTTGTTCTCTACCTGAACAATTGCAAAAGTCTAAGAATTAAAACATTTTATCAATGTCATCATACCTTAGAATTCATGGAATATGTGAAGCACACGTTTTTGTCACCTTTTTATCGCCTAACACAAACTTTGATACATGTCAGTTGCCTTAAGAAACACCATCTCTTGATGTAGTTTTAGTCTGAGTTACATGACGAACAAAGAAATAAGAAAAGCTTGTCATAAATAGCAATATAAGACAAAATAACAATACTAAAGGTGAAAAATATTATACCTGTTCACCTTGGCTTGAAATCCGATGCTCAAACTCTTCTACGACTTTGTGACCCCTACTATGAAAACACCAAAACAAACAAGAAGCTGTAAATACTACCTCCACAAAGAGATCGCCAAAACTGACTTTATCACCATGCTATACATACAGATCAGCTGTTGCACCACTTGCTTTTGAAATGATAGATTTTACTTCTGGAACTTTACTCTATCCAAAATGAGTGGTTAAATATTTAACCACCAAGTAATTACAAAAAATTAATAACAAGAACTTTCCAAATTAGATAAGCTATAGCAAAAATAAAAAAATAAATCCAGCAGCGGATCATATAGAAAAAATTAATTTGGAAAATAAAAAAAGTGAGCAATAGCACACCTTAATGAGGCCTATCCCTGTGACATAATCAACGTGTACAAGGGTGTTCATGGCATACACTAGCTTTAGTCCCAATTCTTGAATGAGTGATAAATCTCTATCCACTGTCCTATCTACTCAGTCAATCAACTGAACAATAAACAAATCTCCATTAATCACACAAGAAATATGCCAACAAATCCCACCCAAACAGTACTTAGTTTACTTTTGGACCAGCTGCACTACAAGGTAGATGGACTGACAAAGGGTCATCCAAAAAAAACTAAGAAATCCCAAATATGTAGCCTCAAATAGGCAAATACCCGCCACTAACTTGTTCCAGATCAGATGCCTCAAATGTAGGAAGTCCGATTTCTTGGATACCAATAACCAAACCAAGCCCCAGATTTCAGATTTCAAAACGGGCAACGAAAGATTAAGGCAAGATGAGAAAAGATAAATCGTATGAACCTGAAACAATAACTTCTCTATGCGATTTGAGCGGCGGACACCAACTGGAGAGAGAATGAGTAGCGGCGGCGACGTGAAAGGCGAGACGTTTGGGACGGTGAGAGAGAACTTCAGGCTTTCAGTGCGTCATCTTCGGGTTTAGCTTTCAAATGCCTTTGGCTTCGGTGCGATTTCGACTGGGTGGTTTTGAAAAATGAGAGAAGAAGAGAAGAAGAAGAAGAACAATGGCTTCAGACTGGGAGGCTTGAGGTAGTGGGACTGGGCGGCTAGGGCGAGGGAGAAGAGAGGAAGACAGAGACTGGAAAAAGGGCACAGATTAGGGTTTGGGCAAAGGAGGGAAGGAATAAGGGTCCGTTTGGTTCACGTAGAATGCCGCAACGAAAACGGAAAATGTCGATTTTCCATCGTCTTTAATCGTTTGGTTGGCGGATCGTCCTTGCTTCCGTTTCCGGCGGTGCAGCGATTTTCCATCAAACACAGGAAAATCGGTTCCCACCAAAACTGGTGGGAAGCCATTTTCCAGCGTTCAAAGGAACACGCACAAGACCAAAATGCCCTCATCTTCTTCAACCTTCTACACCCCTGTCTTCTTCAACCTTCTGCACCATTGGTCTTCGCGTGGAGTCGAGTCTTCATCATGGAGTCTGGGTCTTCATTGTGGAGTTTGGGTCTTCATCGTGAAAGCATCATCGGCGCGAGGGGAGAGAGAGCAGTAGCAACGGACTGTGGCTTCTTCTACATCGACGAGAAAATCAGATTGTGAGAGAAGAAATAGAGTTTTCCTTATTCATTGCCATCTAATATCTCTTTTTTCTTTAATTTTTTTGTGGGTTGGTTTTGTTCTGTGTGTTTGAATCACATTTGAGTTGAAGTTGTTGACCTGTTATTCTTGTGATTTGTTTCATTGTTAATCTGGGTGATGGATTATTATAACTGAGATTCTGTAGAATTTTTTGCAGGCAAATTCGGATGTGAGGGGTTAAAATCAAAAGTGAGGAGTTAAAATTGAAAGTGGGTGTTTAAAATCGAAAGTGAGGAGTTAAAATCGAAAGTGAGGGTTTAAAATCAAAATTGGGTGTTTAAAATCGAAAGTGAGGAGTTAAAATCGAAAGTGGGTGTTTAAAATCATAAGTGAAGGGTTAAAATTGAATTTGTTAGCTGCGACTTTTGCAGATGAATTCTTAACATGTTCTGTTTAAAAATGAAGTCACATGTTGTTTTGTTGTACAAATAAATGTGAATAGTGCAGATAAACTAAATGTGAATAGTGCAGCTAAATTAATAAGTTCTTGAATCTGGCTACCTGAATATAAATCTGACGTGAGTGAATATGATCAAGCTGAGGCAGAAAGCATTTATTAAATATGGAAGGAAGTGAGGCATAATTCTAAAGTGTTGTAGTAGTTTTTTTAATAAAGTTTTTTGTTGTGCGTGGAAACGGTGCAGCCCGAATTTGGATCTGTGAAACATCTATAATATGTGTATTATGTAAACATCTTATTTTAGATGTTTAGAGTCAATTTGATATGAATAAATCTCATGATTTTTTTAATTGAACTTCAATATTATTATCTTAAAACATGTATAATATAGATAGATCAATATTAGCGTGTGTGTACTAGTAGTATTTTTTTAAAAAAAAAGTGGCAAAAAAAAGTAATTTTTTTTAAAAAAAATTGAAGTTGTTAAACTTTATAGGAGGATATGAGTGAGAAATTTTTGGGAAACACCCATTTTGAAGCCACAAAATTCTCATCATCTAACTATAATTTAGGCATTTTTTACTAAATAATTTATTATTCGATTCATTTAATTATTGATTAATTTGTTAGATATGGTGGTAAGTGTTTTCTATATCTGCAATAAAAAAAGTATCTTCTATATCTACACTAAAGTTATTTTGGTGGTATTTAAATTAAAATCTAAGTCATTCTTGTATTTACCAAAATATTTTATTTATTTATGAAAATTAAATTTTTTTTTAAAATTTAATATTTATTGAATTTATAATTAGTGAAAATAATTTATTCATTTATTTTTATGGTAATATAATTTTAAAATATTTTAAAATTCAATGTCCGTGAGTTTAACTAATAAATACTCATTAAAGGCAAAATGGTCATTTACACATAATTCTGAGTTTCCTTACCCCCATTTTCAACCAATCAAACATAAAATTTTCAATTCCATTCCTTTCCTTTCCTGTGCGTACTAAACGAGTCGACTTTCATTTCATTTCCATTCCTTTCCATTCCGTCCAAATATTTTCTATGAACCAAATGGGCCCTAAGAAGGAAAGGGAGGGAAAAATGAAAAAAAAGGGAGGGAAGCCAAAAGTTTTATGTCAAAATAGAGCCTATCCCGGCGCTTTCTTTATAATAAGCGTTGGGATAGGCCAATAAATTAAAAAAAATCTGAAATAACTTTTAAAAAAATAAAATAAAAAAAGGAAATATTAAAAAATAAAATTAAAAAAATACTTAGGGAGCCTATCCCGGCGCTTTCTACATAATAAGCATTGGGATATGCCCAAAAAATAATTAAAAAATGTCTGAAATAAATTTAAAAAAATAAAAAATGAAATATTAAAAAATAAAAATAAAAAAATATTTAGGGAGCCTATCCCGACGCTTTCTACATAATAAGCGCTGGGATAGGCCCAAAAAATAATAAAAAAATGTCTGAAATAAATTTTAAAAAATAAAATTAAAAAAACGGAAATATTAAAAAATAAAATTAAAAAAATACTTATGGAGCCTATCCCGGTGCTTTCTACATAATAAGCGCCGGGATAGGCCAATAAATTGAAAAAAAAGATCTAAAATAAATTTTAAAAAAATAAAATAAAAAAACGAAATATTAAAAAATAAAATTAAAAAAATATTTAGGGAGCCTATCTCAGCGCTTATAGTATCTGAGCGTTGGGATAGGCTTAAAATATTAAAAAAGTATCCCAATATTCTATCCTGGCGCTTTTACAGTAAAAGCGTTGGGATATGTATAAACCTATACCAGTGCTTTTATTTATAAAGTGCCTGTATAGGTCACAAAACACATATCCCAGCACTTGCATTTTGTAAGTGTCGCTATTGTTGTGCTGCAATAGGATATTTCTGTAGTAGTGTAATCAATTAAATAATTAATTACTCATGACTTAGTCAGCTATCCTCGCCTTTCATATCTGACCAATCAATTAATCGAACACATAATTAATTAATCAATTAATTACTCATGGCTTAATTAGCAATCATCGCCTTCCATATCTGACCAATCATATTAATTAAACACATAATTAATAATTTAATTAGGAATTACTCATATTTCCCAATTAATTAATCCAACCCATCAAGGGCGAATCTAGACCCAAAATTCCAACATCTCCCACTAGCACTTGATGTCAGCGTGGGCACGACGTCCTCAATTCGGGTGCTTGTGTACTAGAAGTCCTTTATACAGGATCAGCACACATGGACACCTAAGCTGTACTTGCAAGTAATATGCAAATGGCCTTTAATGCTCCAGATTTACCCATATTCATCACACATGGCATATCTAATCCCTCACAAGTTAATTCTAGATTAACTCAGATTGCCTTATTTTGTGCGTAGTATCCATACTTATAAGTTACTTAGCTGACAAGTAAGGGATCGATAACAGACACTAGCCCAAATATGTACTTTAGGGTAAGTCTTCCTTCCCACTAGACATCAGTCAGGGCTGGCTTGGCCGCTTTCCCAGTATTTGTCCTATTAGGTCTAATCATTCATGATCATAAGGTGCAAACTAAAGTACCAGTCATCGAGTTAGTTCTTAATGATGCTGTCAAAGTCATAAGGGCATTGCGAAAGGGTTGTCTCCTTTTCGGGACTCACACTGCAATGGAATAGGGGTTTTCCATCTACATCCCTTATTGCGGATTTAATTATTCATAAGCACATGCATTATGAATTGCATGTTATAGTGTTTGTTTTAGCTTGTAAGAGTGTGGTCGATTTTAATCTATTAACATCACACAGACTTAAATTCCAGGTATGCACAGTACCTGAACCAAAACTCTTCTTCTCAAAATTCATCATGATGTCTTTGTAGAAGAGCTTTATGTCTAGCTATAGGTTTCATGGATCACACCTCCACGATTCAATCTATTTCACGTATTGATCTTACCTCAAACTCCTTTGAGAAGACATTTATGTAGTGAATCTTCTTGAGCATCTCAAGGTGATCACTTTATGTCATACCTTCTATGTGAGCCTAAAAGGCGATTACTCGTGTGAGTGGGTTAACCTTAACCTTTATAACACACTAGTCATTTATATCTCACACATATATGCATGTATTTATACATATATAATTGGAATGCATTTCTTTCATTCTCATATAAAAGAAGTACAAAACCTTATGTTATACATATGCCGAAGTCTTAGCTCATCTTTAAAATCTTTAGCTTTGGGCATCATAAGGAGGTCTACCAACATTTTTGTGAATAGAAAGGTGTTGAACTATTGCTTGCTCCTTAGTAACCATGTTTCTCACAAAAGAGATCTTATGTGTCTATGTATTTAGTCTTATTGTATTAGGGAGGGCCCTTATCATAGGTTGTTATCACTTACTACTATGACATACCCTGATTGAACCCTTTCCTTGACCATTCATTCTTAATCACTCTAGGAATTCCTAATCACCCTGATTGAACAGAAAGCCATGGCTGAAGTTGAGGCCGAACTCAAAGAAGAAGAAGAGGCTAAGGCTAAAAAGGAACAAGATGACTTGCCTAAGCATGTGATCTCTAGTTAGGGTGCCAAGAAGACTTACATCAATCATAAACCTTCCAAGCCCGTACTGAATGACCATGTTAAAACCACCTCAGAGTTTTTTCAGTTTGGTGGAGAAGAAGAAGGGCCAGGGGTTCAGTCTGTCACCAAGGGGGAGAGGATTAAGATGACTTCCCCCAATCCTCCACCCAGAATTATCACAAGAAAAGGATCCAAGGCTGCAAAAGGGATTGTGATTGAGAAACCCAAGCCTGCTCCTAAGACTGCAACAAAAAGGAAGGCTACACCAAAAGGAAAATCATCCAAGCCTCCTCCAAAGAAGAAGCATAAGCAGTTGACTTATTTCGAGAAGATGTTTGAACACTTCAAACCTCCATCCCCGTCTAAGAAGAAGAAAGCCCCTGCCAAGAAGAAGAAGACTGAGCCTAAAATAGAATTTCAATTGGAAAAGCCTTCAACTGATTCTGGAGGTTACAATAATGAATCTAGGGACTATGATCTGCGGTCAACGTATGGGAAGGGCTCGACTGAATCAGACTTTGACTAAACCAGAAAACCCTCTCTACTTGCATCAATTGTCTCATATCTGCATCATTTATGTTTTATATCTATTTTTAATTATCTAAGTACATGTTTCTATACTCCTCATATGTTTCATCATGCTTATAATGTTCCCTGTTGAATTGTATGACTTATGATATCTATTAACAAGTGTCTATGTTTATCAGAATTTTCTTTGTTCAAATCTTTTGCCTTCTGATTAATCATAGATTCTATCTTATGTTTTGTCATCATCAAAAATGGGGAGAATGTTAGAATAGTAAGTTTTGATGAGAACTAAATATAACTTAGGCATAAAGAAAGGTTAGACTTAGAACTAGAAAGATCTTAGAAACAATATGATAAAATCACTAAGTATTGTCTAATCGATCAGGGTCAAACAACCAATTCAAAGGCTAAGGCATTAATCGATCAGGGTTAGATCATGGTCAGATTAGAGTAAAAGAAAAATGGAAACATAGGCGCCTAATTGATCAAGCCACTCCTGTAATTGATCAGAGAAGTAAAAATTAAGCTAAGTAATCTCAGTGTAATTGATTAGAGAAATATGAATTACATAGTGTAATCGAACTGTAGAGCCTAATCGATTAGGCCTCCCCTATAATTGATCAGGAAGTCCAAGATGTAACTCAAGTCTAATCTCAGGCTGATCAATCAAAGCTGCACAATCGATTAGAGAGTAATGAGCAATCGATCATAAGAGTATGAAGTAAACTAAGCTTAATCGATTGTATAAGCCTAATCGATTAGGGACCCCTGTGATCGATCAGGCACCCTGAATTCTAATCTATTTGTTAAGTGATGCAGGTCCTAATCTGAGCCTAATCGATATGTGATTGATTAGACACCTGATTCAATGATCGATTAAGGTCATGTGGTCGATGTAGCAATGCAATTTAAAGATGAAGCCTTTTATGTACAGAATGTGTCAGACCCATTTTAGGAAGTTTATGTTACACTCGCAGACTTAGAAATTAAACCGTTTGAAGCTGGATGTGCCTCCAGTAATTAATGAAGAGAGAAGATATGAAGATAACCAAGTACAAGGGATTTAATACAACACAGAACATATCCATTCCAACGCTCCACCAAATTAATCATCTTTGAATGAAGAGCAAGTCATAACGGCTATAATTTCACAAATGGGCAAAATTCCAGTAACGAGTATAAAAGCTTTGGTGAAGAACATTGATTGCTTACATTGATTATACCTTAGAGTTATACTTATTGCATTCAATACTCACCTACTCTCAGACTTATTCATTCATTGTCATTGTACTTCATTGTGTATCACAATCAGTTCATTAAGTGAACAAGTTTTCTGTAATGACATTCAAGTGAGGTTTACTCTTAAGATAGTGGGATCTTAAGAGTTGGTTGTAATCTTACAAAGTGTAAGGGGGAATGATATATTAGAAAGAGTTCTTACTGAGAGGTCACTTGTAAAGGCAATCAAGAGCTTGGGTTAATCTTGAGAATTTAGTGGAACCCAACTAAGGTTGGAGAATAGGACATAGGGCAAAAGTTGGGTTGAACCATTATAAGCCTTGTGTCTCAAGTATTCAAATTTTGTTAGAAAGCACAATTCACCCCCTCTTGTTCTTTCCTGACATCTTCAGTCTTATCCTTGTTTTCTCAAGGGTAACTAATCCTTAATTGTTTTAACTGCTTTAACATTTATTCAGGCTAATGATATGTTATAAAGATAGGATAATATCACAAATCATTCTAAGACCCCTATAACGTGCACGCAGTTGTCTTCTTTGGTCATTCCAAAGTTGACAAAGTTATCACTATGTGAAACTTCAGACACTATTGCCTAGATGATTGATTCTATGTCACCTACAAGTTGCTTCAATTTGAATTTCTCATCTAGTTTCCCAATAGAAAATGTTTATTACATCTGATTGATGTAATTTCATGCCTAAGCTTTTCGTCATAGCCAAAATTAGCTTTCTAGAGTTAAAACACACAAAACCCCTTGTTTTATGTATCCCTTAAACACCAAGTATGTCTTAGGTTTATCAATTGATTGGTTCACCATTGTAATTGGGAATGCCATTTCTCCCCAATTGCCATTTGATTAGGTGGTAGACCAACCATTTGCCACTATTAGTTGGTTTTCAAAGGAATCTATATCCTCTTGCTTCGCCTTTTGTCATTTTTCCTAGCATGTCCTATTTGTGTTTCTCATATACTTTTTAGGTCACCATGTCTTCTTTTAGACAATAATGAGAGCATTTGGCCTATCAAGGGCTTTGGCCCTTGTATTTCTCCAAGATAGATTTCCCAAGACTCTCTTCCTGTGTTTGGGTGGGTGAGGTCTTCCTTGAAGATCAGAAAAGGTAGGTTCAGAATCATATACCTCAGAGTCACTTTGCTCGTCTTGAACAACTAGGCAGAGGTTTGCACATTCTTCATTATCGCTAGCTTCCAGAGGACTTCTCCTTCTTTTTCTCCTTTTCCTTGAATCTTTGAATACTTGGGCACTCTGCTTTGAAGTAACCAGGCTTCTTACATTCAAAACATACAAGAGCTTTGTCCTTCTGAGAATATTTTCTGAAGTTAGGACCACCCTTCTGGAACCTTCATCTTCTCCTGAAGAATTTCTTAAATTTTCTGACCATGAGAGCCATATCTTCTTCATCGAGATCTTCATCTTCATCATCACTATCAACTTCATCTCTTTCAGATACAGCAAGGGCGAGAGACTTCTTTTTAGGATTTCCCTGAGCTTCCCTATGAGCTATCAAGGTTGGCTCATATTCAGCAAGACTACCAAACAAAGCAGTAATGAACTTGGTTGATTCACCTTGCATTTCTTGAATGGCAGTGACCTTCATAAGCCAATCACCCTTTAACACTTTTAGAATCTTGCTGACTTGTTCCTTCTCTGGAATTTTTCTTCCTAGCGCAGCAAGATTATTGATGAGATGAGTGAATATGATCTCCAGATCTCTTATCTTTTCTCCTTCGATCATTTCAAACTTGTGGAATTCCTCAACAAGCATTTCCACTCTTCTGTCTTTTACTCCAGAGGTTCCTTCATGAGCAATCTGCAGAGCTTCCCACATTTCCTTAGCACTGTTCAAGTGGCTAATTCTGAAGAACTCAGTCTGGCTAAGAGCACTTTCGATCATGAGAATTGCCTTGCTATTCAACTTGAGATCCGCAATGTCTTCATGAGTATATTTATTTTCGCTCTTTGGATTGCCCAAAATACTTGTAGGCACAATATCCCCTTCTTCTATAATCTTCCATAACCTATACCCATTTGCTTTGATGTATATCTTCATTTTAAGTTTCCAGAACGTATAATGTTTTCCATCAAAACCAGGGGGTTTGTTAATGGAGCTTCCTTCAGGCAAGATATTCTCGTACGATGCCATTTTGATCTTTGCTTCTCAGACTCGTTGGAATCAAAAAGAGAAGACCAGCTCTGATACCAATTGAAGATGGCAGAACGCACAAGAGGGGGGGGTGAATTGTGCTTTCAAAAATTAAAGCATGGAAACACAAGACAATCTTTATACTGGTTCGGCCAACTCAATGCCTACGTCCAGTTCTCCAACTCCTCGTTGGGTTCCACTATACCATAGGTTTTACAACACAGGTTCACCTGCCAACCTTTACAACAGAGCTTTAGACTTTTCTTCTAAACGCTCCCCCTTACAACTTGTAAGGACACAACCCTATTCTAAAGTCCCAGACTTTTGAACAACCTCAAATAGTAGAGGATTTCAATTAATAAGTTCACTCAATGAACATATTTTGATAAACACTTAAGTACAAACAAACTCACTAAGAGTAATAAAGACTTTGAGCTTTTGTGAGCAAAGAGTAGATAAGAATATTAAATGCTAGTTTTCTCTGTGAGCGTGAGATTGAGTATTTCAACAGCTTCTTCATAAATGCTCATGTCTTGATATTTATATCTCGTCACAGCATGCCTTTCATTTCAGCTCTAAGAGGCTGTTTGAAATTAATCGTTGAGAGCTCCTAGTCGTTGGCATTTAATGTTGTTCTTCATCTTTGTCAACTTTCTTCTCTTGCTTCATTTAATTCTTGCAGAGAGTGAGCTAAGAGAAATAGAGTCTGTGAGTAACGAACACCTGTAACATTGTACTTGCATAGCAGCTTTACCAGTAGCGCTAGCTCCTTTGTCTATCGCTAGCTTAATAGAGTGAGTCCTGCACTTAGCTGTTAGCTGAACAAGTATTCATGTGAAGCACAGTAGGTGTTATCGCTAGTGAAATTCATTAGCTTAATGTTTATAGACAATGTATTAGCTATCAGAATGTCTAAGTTATTTCAACAAGTATTTTCCTATCGATAGCCAATTAGGTTATCGCTAGTGACTATGTTATCGCTAGTTCATTTCATAAGCTCAATGTATTAGCTATCTGAGTGCTAAGTTATTTCAACACGTGTTCTGTTATCGATAGCTAATCATGTTATTGCTAGTGACTATGGTTCATTACTGCTAGCTGTTCTAATAGTCTCCCTGTGTTATCTATATTATCTATAAGGCCTTAGCGATAGAGACAGAGCTTAGCGATAGTGATCTATTGTTCTTTTGGCTGTTTAGCTCAACTCTTTATATTAGCGATAGTGAAGATCTTAGCGATAGATATATGACTTCAGATTATTTCTAAGTCTTCATTAGCTATTGTTATCTTAAGCTTTCCATTTGTTAGCGATAGACTCTAGGCTTAGCGATAGTGTATCTGTTATCCATAAGATTTTACTTGTTCATCGTTAAAATAACCTACACTCTTTTACTTAGTCTTTTAGCATGATTCTTATCTCAGTTCATTCCAGACTAAGTTATATGCTATCAGTTCATTTTACTTATGTTATGTATGGGTTCAGTCCTCATCAAAACTTAAGATTCTAACATTCTCCCCCTTTTTGATGATGACAAAACATAAGTAAAAGCATGTACAGAGCATAGAATAGTATAGACATATAATTATCAGAATCAACATAAGCATGTATTGATTTTGCAAAAGCAATTAAATCTTGTCAGAATCAGGGTTAACTAAATATGAAGTATATGCAGCATGATTCTTAAAGACTGAGGCTCTCTCATTGTTGAATTTCCCACCAGAGGGTGTGGTCATGTACTCTTCATCAGGATAGTCAGAAATAGAGGAGTCAGAGTAGAAGAATCTGTCTTGATCAATGCTCTAAATGGGTTTAGCAGCAGGGACATTTTTGGGGGCATCCTCAGACCTTTTTGGCATAAGAGATACTTCTTTGGTGGCAGTCTCGTATCCTTAAGCTTTTAACCCTCAAGCTAAATGTGTCGAAACACATTACTGAAGGTTACAAATGTACTCACTGTGAGTTCTTTTTGCTTTCATGTGCTCCCACTCAATAAGAGAGTCTTTGCTATAATATGCACTTGCTGTTGATTAGAAAGAACATTGTTTGCCTACCTTATTTCCCTCATCTTATTTGACATCACTTTTAAGTGTTGCCTAATTCATGCATTAGGTCTTAGTACTTGAGTGTCCAAACATGACTAAGTTCAATCAGCTTGATGGCATGAGTGCCTTCAAATTTGTTTCTCAAGGCTATCCTTATAGTCTAAGATGCATCACACTAATTGAACTGGCACTTTTGTCAATAATCATGGCACGAAGCATGACGATTTGAGCTACATTGTTCTTTCTTCATTCAACCTGCATAAGCTTCTTGTTACCTTCAGGCATTTCAACATCTAAATATTGAAGGTTAGTTGGTAGGGCATACATAACGCCTCATCCCTTAAATACGCTAAAGATCTTACAAAATTCAATTCCGTAGTCATCTATATTGAGCTTGCCTCATAAGCTCGGTGAAGATAGACTTGTTTATCGTAACTCGTTCACATAAATGATTATCCATTTCATCAGATATACTATTTATATTTGTTGAAGGGAGACAAAGGTTAATTGGATGATAAATTCATTAGTTTCATGTTCAGGAGTCAACTAGGTCAGCTCCTATCCCACTTATGCTAGTTAGGTTATCGCCTTTTTAACCATAACCTTACTTGAACATATTCCCTTTTAGGGCTCTAGATTTCACATTCCAGAAGCTCCCACTCAAATAAAAACAGTTATCTCAAAGTAATAATTCACAATTATTTACACAAGTAACTGCATGAATGTTCACAGAGAATTCAATTATAGAGAAAGAATTTAACACAATATTCAATCAAATAAAGAACATTCGCATGTCATATCATACTTTATTATATTGACATCTATTTCATTGAATGTATTTGCAGCATACCTTCCAATAGATGAGATGATACGAGCATCTCATATTTGTTACATCACTTGTCACAGTGATTGTCAAGAAGTTGACTCATAAGTCACTACTTTAGCCTCAAATCACCTTAATGTGTTTGAAGGTTTAGAAGGACTTATTAACAATTAATAAGTTTGAGTTGCTGCAAGTAGAAGTTCAGGGTTCACCTCACTATCCTATATGTGAGATTAGTTTGCACATTGCAAACCTTTGAGGTATGTTTCAAAGTTTGCCAAAGCTAATAATAAGATGATAAAAAAAAATATTATCTTCACCTAATATTATAATTAAGGACAAACAATTTTTTTTATTTTTATTTTTTGGTCAACTGTTTGACCATTGACCTGTCAACCTTTGACCATTGACCGGTCAGACCAAGACCTTGGACCATCACGTCACCTATTGACGTGGCACCTTCTTGAACCTTCAGTTGAGTCGTTTTGATCCGGTTGGAGCTCTGGTGGGCATGCCGACCTGCCAATTTTGAGAGGCCATATCTCCCTCATTTTAGCTTCGATTTTCCCGTTCTTGGAGTTGTTGGAATTGTTGCAATGAGATCTACACATCCATACAATTTGATGCATCAAAAACTGTCATTTTTGAATTCCAAATCACACATTTTTTGGTGGCAGTGACCATGGGATCCGAAACTTTACGGCTTTGGTTCTCCATTATACGGACTCCGTTTGACGCGATTCTTGTGCTGTTGGAATCATCTGATGACCTTTATACCACCTTGCTTTTGGTTTTTCCCTCATTTTCGAATACCCAATGTCGAGCGTAATAGCAAGCAGCAAAAAGGTATCCTAAACTTTTGTCCTTCCGTTCTCCCTCATACAAACTCCATTTAATGCGTTCTAGGTGTCATTAGAATCGCCTCAATTATAACTACCAGATCGATGCAAATCCAAAAGCAATGTCTACATTGTTGTCTTTAAGTCACAGTTTCCACAACAAATTAACATCAAAAGCAAATCCAAAAGCAAACCGCATATAGATCTATAGAAAAATATAATTCTAGAACCAAGGAGACGCATACCACAGTTTCGGAATATTAAGGAGTATATACTGAAAAAGGAATTACTCTCATGCATACTGGGTTTTCTAGAATAAACATATATTCATACTTATTCAATACATAAAATCAAAAAAGAAACCCAGAAATAATAAGAAAGCTTATAAAAGAAAATAAAGAACCCATAATTATAATATGCTTTAGATTCAATCTCAGGATAAGAGGAAAACCTCAAGTTTATATATATATGCATATCTAACAAATAAATCATGCATACTTAAGCAACGGAAAAAATTAATATACATACTCATAAAACATATAAACACAGCCTCAGGATCAACATAGGCTTTGATGCTAATGAAGGATAATTTACATAATAGAGGGACAAAAAAAACAACGTACCAAATGGATCCATATTTAGATCCAGGTATAACCTTCGGAGCTCCATGAGTTCGTTCTGGAAGAACCCACGCAAAATTTAGACTAGTTTGGACAACTGGAAAAACCAGAGTCCAAATGTATCTCACAATAGAGCACCTCATAAGAAAGAATATAGAGAGAATGAGAGAGTCAGAAAACTCAATAAATGGGATGAACAGAACTAAAGGGGAGACCTTCTATTTATAGAACAGGGCTGGGGATATTTTGGGAATACAAAATATCCACCACCACCATCAGTAGAGAGAATATCTCAACATCTCATTCAGCAATCCTAGCCTTTCATATCTAACCAATCAATTAATTGAATCCTTAATTAATTAATCAATTAAACAATTAGTTACTCATGACTTAGCTAGGTATCCTTGCCTTTCTTATTTGACTAATCAATTAATTGAACACATAATTAATAAATCAATTAATTACTCATGGCTTAGTCAGCAATCCTCGCCTTTAATATATGACCAATCATATTAATCAAACACTTAATTAATAATTTAATTAAGAATTACTCATATTTTCCAATTAATTATTCCAGCCCATCAAGGACCGATTTGGACAAAAAATTCCAACAATGGAGGTTGAAGAACAAAATTGCAAGCCACCGACGTAGATTGGAAAAAGAGAAGAAGGATAACCTGCTGTTGTAGATCAAAAATCGAAGGAGGAAGAGAAGAGGCTACTGTGTGTATAGAAGAAGAGGATGAGAGGACGCACGTCATCGTCGTTTGCCGTCCTCCGTCATCCTCACCGCCCACTGTCTTCCGTCACTGTGCTTCACCGTTGTTTAGGAAAAAAAGGGAAGGGCGAAATGGTCATAGCTCCACTTCCTATGGAAGTGGAACCCAGTTCTTTAGGGGGGATGAAGGAAGTTACTTCTATGGAAGTGGATTCAAACACACCAAACACCCAAAGTTTGGGTTCCATTTCCACTTCCACTTCCATGTCTCATCCCCTTAATTCCATGGAACCAAACGTAGCATTAAAGTTCATTCAATGGTTTAGCAGTGACCTAGCTTAGCCTGAGTGGTGGCTAATATTTTTTCTAATAAAGCCACGTTAGTACTGTTATCCACTAGCAACTAAATATGATAATATTATCAACTCAACACTGTTGGCTATTATTGTAAAATTATATACTCCTTCTGTCCTTAAATATAGGATATAGTTGGTTTTTTTGGGAAATGATATGTTTGGAGTGATGATTGTAGAACATTACTATAAAATATGCCTTTTGCGGCGCCACGTAGGTGGCATTTGTTTTAAAAAATGCCATGTAAGATGAACAAATTTTTTTTCTTGAAAAAATATTAAACCTAACGCAGTGTTTGTATAAGGACTACTTGGATAGGAGGAAAACGGGGAAGAAAAAATGGGAGGGAAAATAGATTTTCCCCGGCTTGAGTGGGAAAGAAAATATGGAAGGAAGGAAAATAGGAAGGGGAATTGGGGTGGGTTCCATGTCCCAATTTCCCCCCAAGTTTTCCCTCCACATATGGGAAGATTTTGTCCCAAAAATTTCATTCCAGCTTCTACTCGTCCATCTTTCTCTTCTTCTTGCACACCTGAGCCCTTTCTTTTCCATCCACAAGTCATTATCCATCGCCTCTCCTCCATGCACACTTGAACTAATTTTTGTATACCCATATATGTTTTCTTGTTACTGAATAAGATGTGATTTTGCTGTGAAATTTCTGGCTCTGGTTCTTCTTCTCCAATAATGGTGCCGGCTGTGGAATCTTGTTCTTCCTGATTTTTGCCTCTTCAATTTTTATTTTTGTTCATTTTATTCTTTTTTGGCTTATTTCTTGGAATCCTAAAGTTATCGGGTTTCCACCTCCGAACAAAGAACATGCTTGTTTTAGTCTCTCTATTATTTTTACTTGATCTTGTTTTTGCATTTTAGTAATAGGTGTTAGAATCTTAAGTTTTGATGAAGACTGACTCATAGAAAACATAAGTGTAAGTTACCTCTGAATTAAACGAGTAAAATCTGATAGGTAACAGATCACCATTGCAAGAATAAGGATATATTGCTAGATGATGAAATCAACTATAACAGATGGAAACTTAGCAGATCTCTAAGAATAAATATCTCTATCGCTAAGGGTATCTCTATAGCTAATAGGCAGAGCCATAGCAAGTGAAGCCTTAGAAATAACAAAGTTAATATCTATCGCTAAGTCTAGCACTATCGCTAAGAAAGATACTATCGCTAGAAGTTCATCAAAGAACATAAGCAGACATCTAGCAGAAAAAGAGACCAAGTCCTTGAGCTAATGAAATCAGCTAGCGATAATAGGTTAAGCTATCGATAATGAAAGTGCTTCAGATAATAAACATTTAGATAGCTAGTGCCTGAGAACAAATGAATCAAATGAGCTAACATAGTTGCTAGCGCTAACACGGTTAGCTATCGATAGAAGGATACCTTGGAGCTAATGAGCAATCAAGTAACTAGCGATAATAGAATTAACTATCGATAGAGAATGTGTTTGAGAATACCTTAGCTAATATATTGTCTCTATCTTGTGAAGCTAATGAAATACCCTATCGATAACATTCTCTGCTTGAGTATTTGTTTCAACTAACAGCTTAAGTGCAGGACTCACTGTCAAGATAGCGATAGAAAATCATGCTAGTGCTAATGAAAAAGCTGACATGAAAGTATAGTGGCAGGTAGCAGCAGGATAACGTTACTCACAGTCTCTGTCTATCTTATCTCATCCTCTGCAAAATCAGTTGAAGCATGAAAAGATAGAAAAGGTGCCAACGACTAGTTCTCCAAGTCTCCAACGGATAGAAAAGTATATCACCATATATAAAGACTAAAAGATTTCGGAATCAGCGCGCACGAATATACTAAGAAATTTTCATGACGAGATGATGCGAGATGAAAACAAGAGGCTCTGCTCAGAGTATTAGATATATTTTAGTAAGCCCAAAAATGATGAGTTGAGTGGAGTATAAAAGGAGAGCTAGAGAAATACATTATTTAGATTATTAAGCTCCAAGTTGTATTCCATCATACATTTATCTGTACTTAAGTGTTTATCAAAATCAGTTTATTAAGTGAACGTACTTATTGAAATCCTCTACTGTTTGAGGTTGTTCTGAAAGCTTGGTGCTTTAGAACAGGGATATTGCCTTACAGGTAGTAAGGGGGAGTGTTTAGAGTGATTCTAAAACTCTGTAAAGGTTGGCAGGTGAACCTATGTTCGTAAAACCTGTGGTAGGCTTCTCTTGTGCCAGGTTTAAACAAGAGGGTAGTTGAAATCTCAGGTGGAGCCTGAGGACTGGATGTAGGTCTAGTTTGACCGAACCAGGATAAACTCTGTGTGCAATATCTCTTCCTTTAACTCTCTTAGTTTCCAGCATACCAAAACTAATTTCAGTGCATTTCATGTTTTGAAATATTCTCTGTAATAAATCTTAAAAAGATTTCAAAGATTGACATCTCTTGTATTTTACTGAAAGAATCAAAGGTTTTTATTCAGTCACCCAATTCACCCCCCCTTCTTGGGTGATAGCCAGTACTAACAATAGGGAAGGAGTAAAGCGCATGGGGTAGGACTGTTAGCATTTTTCAAAACAGTAAACCATTCTACTTTTTCCAAGGAATGAAATAGTTTACCTATACTAGATTCTTCCAAGGAGTATTCCTCTATTCTAGTATGGAATTCCAGTATCTACTTCATAATTTTTATGTATTTAGTATTTGCCTATATTTATCATTTACCTATTAGTGTTTTTATATATGATAAAGGTGGATCAAGCTATAAAATTGTAGACATTATATTTTTTTCACATTATTTTATTTTATTTCAAAAGATGTTCCACTCTTTTAGTTAGAAAAATAACTTTCTTTACTAAAATATTTGGTTTTTTTTTCAAAGTATTCATAATAAGGGCATTTTAGTCATTCTAACATTTACCCATTTTCTTTCCTCCCTATTTTCCATCATCTATCCAAGCAAGATGGGTGATTATATTTTCCTTCCAGTTTTCTTTCCTCCCACTTTCTTTCCTTTCAAATTTTCCTCCCATCCAAGAAAAAGGAAAATGCCGCATTAGCTCTATTATTTTTTCTTTTAAAACAATATAAACGTAACGCGGAGTTTAATAGAATAAATGCCGCATTAGGATTTTTCTTTTTTAAAAAATATATATACATATCAATGAACAAAAAACTGGGCTGGACCAGGCGGTTCAACCGTGAACTGGCCAATGGTCCGGTCCGATTGAGCCCCAAAAATCGGGAGGAGTTTGACCCGGTCAAAACTGGCCAACCTGGGGGTTGAACCGGGTTGGCCCCCCTTTTTTTCTAAAAAAATAATTTTATTTTATTATAATTCACCTAATTACTAACTTTCACTTCACTCAATTTTAGAAATTAGGAAACTATAATACTTTAAATACTATTTTACTTGCATATACTTAATATTTAATTATTGTTACTCTTAATATTTGTATTTTAGTCTGTGGATTGTAGAATAATATTTATTTTCGCGTGTAATCAACTAATATTTTCTCTTTTTCCCTTTATAGAAACATTAGAATATTCATATTTGATAAATCATGCATACCTATCTACATTTACATTTTGATATTAGTGATTATTAATATTAATATCAATAAAATTTTATTATTTTAATATAATCGGTTTGACCCGGTCCGACCATTGACCCTTGAACCTGTGCTTCATCCGGTTCGATGCTCGGTCCAATTTTTTGAACCTTGATACATATACCCTAATGTGACGTCACGTTAGGGTTTTAAAAAAGAATTTCCACCATCTCCCTCGCGCCCAAACCCGATATTTTCTTAATCGCTTTTTCCCCCTGAAGCTTTTCCTTCCCTCTAAAGCATCACCACGGCTGTTTTCCTCTCACCATCACCATCAACATCTTCTCCATTCTCTACAGCAACAAGCTCGCCGACTCGGCACCGAGTGCCGTTCGCCATCTCACTCAAAGAAGGTTTGTTCTTCTTCCATTCTCTCGATTGAAGGACGCCATCACCAACGCTTTAAGAAACACATTTTATATTTTCAAAGACATGCATCTAAATATCTAAACAAAGAATATTCTTTTTCACATCAAAGAAGGTAGACAATGAGTTTCAGGAAGCTAAGTCCTGAAGATTCTCGTACGCTTTACTCTCTCCTCAAATCAGACCACCATCCACTTGATGACGTCTTCTTTGACTTCAACTCTAAGATCTCTCGCCCTCACCATTTCACTCTCTGTTGGCTCTTGGAGGTAACTTAATATAATCCATCATCTTTTTCTCGTAATTGGGCATGTGATTGATTCGATTGAGTTATGAGCTTTAGACTTTTAGGGTTTCTTGGTGATTTATAGGGATATTGGTGATGGTTGGGGTTTTGGGAAGTTTATGCCGTATTTGAATTTGACGATGTGACCATGTTTTAGCTGAACTACGTGAGTAGCAGTTCTTTCATTTGTGGGATTGGGAGTTTTTCGTTTTTCAATGATATTATTTGAGTTGCTTAACAATTAAGGAGCTTGTTTTGTTCATATACATGGTGCTCCATTGAGATGCGGCTATGAGGGTTGAGGCTTTTGAGATTTGGAAGGATTAAAACCATTTATCATCCACTTCTTATCTGGATGCCCTGTCCATACTACTTTTTTCTCACATATTAATAACATTCATATCCTTTTTTGTTTAGAGACAGTTAGATGCTGATTATTGCATCTATATTTTCAAAGATATGCATCTAAATATTTAAAAGCAGCAGTTTATTTAGATTTTAAAGTTTACTTGGTTTCTCCATTTTGGGTTCAGGTGGTCATACTCAATACCATGGTTTAGTGTGAAGACTGTTGCTCCTTTGATGTGAGAATTTGAAGGACGCCGTTGCCTTTCATGAAATATTCTTCCACCATGTTTGAATCGGTGAGTTTTGTTCTATTCTTGTGTAATTTTGAATTACCTTTGATTAGACACTAAATGGGTTGAAGGGCCGGCTTAGCTCAAAGGTAAGCTCGCTTGCCGTGGGGTCTGAGGTTGCGGGTTCGAATTAGCCTCTCTGCATAAAAGCAGGGGTAACGCTACCTAGTATATTCCCTTCCCCAGCACCCCCACCAGGTGAGAACTCGAATTAGGTTGGCCCTTTTTTTAGACACTAAATGGGTTGTCTCTGCTTTTTCCTTCTTAGTTTACTTGTTGAATTATTTAGAACCCTTGGTAACTATTTCATTGTTCTTTGTCTACTCTTAAATACTAGTTTCCTATGTTTACTTCTTCTGTATTAACGGTCCTTTGAATTTGTCTTCTTTCCTTTGCTTTGTTTTGGTCAGTTGCATATTCAATAGTTTTCTGACATGGAGAGGTTGGTCTTTCGCTTTTGATTAAAACTGGATGACTGGGCAATAATTTGAAATTTTTATTTTGTTATCTTCTTTAAAACCTCTTGATGGCTCATCTATTGTTCAAATTTCATTTCATTTTCTTGTTTATCCTTTTATGATGGCGTGGTGTCAGATTTTTTTTAACAATTACCCATGCTTCTCTTTCAATGAGGATAAAACGCTCAAAAAGCTTGTGAACTTATGAATGAGAGCCATTATAGCTGCAATGTATTACATGAATGCAGGTGCTTGTTATGTTTTTTAGATGACAAGTCTTCTTGTTCCTTTGTGATCTGTTTTACAATTTTTTTTAAAGTTATCTCTTGAAGCTGTGCAATGTGGTATTTTCTTTACTGTTATTTAATTTTTTGACTGTTTGTTATAGCAATCAGCTGTCCATAATTGGAAGAACATGTGAGCATCTGTCGCAAAAATGGTGCCCTCGGGGCGAGGCTTACTGGGGCTATATGGGGTGGTTGAACTGTCTCTTTGGTGAAAGAGAGCCTTGTCCCACAATATATCCTAAACTTGAAGGTCTAAAGATAATTCTTAGACAATCTTCTGATTTTTTAATTGATTATTAGGAATTAACATGTAGATGGGCTGGGCACGTTCAAAGAAGTCAATTAGATGCGCTGGTAAGGAGAGTTGATCAGGTAGTGTGGAGTCCTCCCAAAAGAGGGAGAGAAAGACCGAAGAGTACTCTTAGCAAAGTTATCCAATGAGATCTTTTGACCAATAATTTATCGTAAGATATTGATTTTGATTAAACACAATGGCGTTGTCTGATCCATGTAGCCGATTCCACCTAGTGGGATAAGACTTTTTTGTTGTATTAGGAATTAACATGTAGTTAATAATGCTGGATTTTGGGCATCCATTAAAGGAACAATTTTTCATGCCTAGGATTGACAAGGAGGTAATCAATATAATTCATTAATTGCTAATAATAGTTCGGTAACAGTTCTAGCCCTAAAAACTACAAGATATGAAATGCTGCATTTTTCTTTATTAGTGCCATGTAAAATTTAAGAATATAAATATGGTGAATGAGGAGGTTTGCACACAGGTGGAACTCTTAGACTATGACATCTCTTCTCCCTATGATTAGGAAATATAAATATATTTTGCTTAAATCATTCTGTTTTTATGCATAATCTTCTTTCTTCATTCCATGATTCCTAAATGTGAATGATATTATTCATTCTGTAACTTTGTCGTTAAATGGATGATGTTGCAGCTTAGTCCAAGCATGCATGACATTTGTGAGATATATTCCTCAAGTTTTCCCATATTGTCTTACTAGTGGCGTGCTCTTTTTTGTAATGGGCCATTGCTACCAAAAAAGTTATAGCTATTTGTCAATTAGGAGGTGAGTTTGTGACAAATAAGGATTACAATTGGGGTGAGGCATTCGCAATAGGCATGGACTCGCAAACACTATTGAGTGATTTCAAGTCTTAAGTGGCAAAAACGTTCAATTTTAATGTGGATACAATGATCATCAAGTACTTCCTTCCAGGCAGCTTTATGAACTTTGAAGTATTTTGCATTCCCTAGTTACAGAATTTGTAGATCTATTGGGGTGTTAGGGATGTTAGGATCTGGGTTTGAAATGTAATTTGCACATCAGTTAGGGAGGTCAGGATTTGGTTCTATTTTTTTTGTTTGTTTTATTGTTAAAATGAATCTCAAGGAATAATGTTATTTTTTATTTACTGATAATGTTATTATATACATTCATAAACTTGTAGATGTTATTTGATTTTTTTGTTAGGGAGGTTAGGATATAAATTTGGATTAGTAAATGAAGGGATCCAGTTTTGCTGTCGTATGGATGACAAGAAAAAGGCAACGTGCCCTAAAATGTTTTAAAATGTTATGTTAGTATATATATATCTATGATGGTTGGAGCTAAGAATATGATGAAACTATAATGCGTATCTTACCCTGTATTAATTGGAGCTAAGAATAAAGTCATGTCTGTTGCCTTTAAAGAAAAGCATTTTAAAATCGCCTAGGATTGCTCGTCATGTTTCGTGCCTGAAATATGTGCTATTGCATAAGGGCTTATGAATTTGAACAAGACATGCTCCCCGGTGATCATAACATCTTCAAACAGGTGCCTCATAAAACCATACCAACTTCCAATTAGTGTAAAACTTATGACATTGAATGAAACCACAATGAAAACGCATATATACCTGATCCATAAATTGATAATTGTAGCACTGATCCATCTTTCATCAAGCACTTTCATGACCGGATCCCTAGAAAGAAGCTCACTCATATTTGACTCGCCAAATATATGCATGTTGAATGGAATCATGCAATAGCATCAAGAGATACGGTGGCTACAAATGCTCGCAATCAAGCATGATTTGGCGTCTCGGCACTTGTACATTCAATAATAGGAGCAGGCACTTGTACTTTCTTCTTGCCCTTCGCTTTAGGTATGAACTACCTGAGGAATTTTGACGGAAGGAACGTTACCTCGTTACCTCTTCACAACACTCATAAGGTTGAACTACTTGAGGAATTTAGGCCCTAGGCATCGTACAGCTATCCCTGATGCTTAGACTTTCGATGGAAGGAATGTTACCTCATTCCACGAAGTTTGACGTTTGATGTTTGTGATGCAACATTATATTGCTAGTAAAATTCAAATATCTACTCATACCGTCGTTGCATTTTCTCATTCCATCATTCTATTTTTTTGTTCCGTCGGTGCATCTCAAGCATCTCCTCCCTCAGAGTATGAACTTTATCTTTCAATGCTCTAACTTCGCCTTTTGATGCCCTCTTTTGGCGGCCAAAGTAAGATGAGGGGGTGACCCGTACACCTGTGCCCTGAACATGGCTCAAATACTCAAAGCGATTGAGTTCTCTACTCAGGAAATTGTCAAGGCCAAATTTTTTGACCTCGTCAGGGGATTCTTGTGTTAACATATCCTATAACAAGAAGGAAGGATTATTAGTTATTAACTTAGCAAAGTCGTCGTTAAAAAAATACTACAAAGTCCAAGAGATAACTGGCACATCATTCACGGACTCTTTTGACCTCTTCATGAACATTGGTCCGTCCTTTTTTGAGTGTCCCCTGATCCAGACCTCATGCCTTAGTGGTCTACCTTCTAGGCCCTGTTCCTGAATCTGTCAAGGTAAACAAGGTAAACGTATAAATTAATTACGTAAATATTTATTCATAATTTTGGAACCAAACGGATACTCACAACTTTTAGTTACTTGGCTATTTTTTTGACTTCTTTCCTGAAACTCCTCAGTCAGATGTGATTGCACAAATGCATCCCATTGTTCTTGAGTAATTGACCCTACGTATGCAGATGGGGGTGTTGGAACGATCTCCCCATTTTCATCTCTCAGATAGAACATGGTCAAAGTTGCACGAAAATGCCTATGCATTTTTTAAGCTTTCTTCAGCACATACTCCCTATGGGTACCATCGGATATCAAACATAGTTTGTAACAATAGAAATCATATTAAATTTGTTAGTTACAATGTTATCATGACAAAACTAAACTTAATTGTAAAAAAGTAGCTTACCTGAATCTCTAATCAAACCTCGTCACGTCTGTCCCTCTCTTTTCTCCAATCCATAACAGTAATGTCTGCATCAAAGTCTGCATCAAAGTCTTCTAATAGTAATGTCTCAAAGGAATCATCCTCTTCTATCATATTCATATCATCATCACTACTTTCATCATCAACTTGTTCAGCATAATTTTTGTTTGACTGCATGACAATTGACCAATTCTTCTTAGAAGGATCTGCAATGTAAAACACTTATGCTGCTTGAGATGGGAGAATGCAAGGATCATTCTTATATCCAACTTTAGAAAGGTCGACCAATATAAACCCAAATTAATCTAACCACCATCCACTATGGTTGTTAACCCACTGACATCAGAACATAGGAACTCTGAACATGGTGTAGTCTCACTCCAAAATGCAATCAATCAAACCAAAGTATACCATCTATGCATATATGGGATTTGTATCTCTCGCACTGGATATATGCCATGCCTCGGCAATAAGTGTAACTCCACTATTTTGCATTGTGCTTTTTTCATCCTGGCCTTTTGTATAGAATGTGTAACTGTTGATTGCATAGGCGGTGCAAGAAAATGCGTGCAAACCTGGGCCTTTCAACAGCCAGAATAATCTTTCACAAACTGATCCAGTATTAAGCTTAACCTGCTAACAAATGCGTGCATTGAACCATCTAATGAAATGTTTGTTGTGCTCCTTTGTAATCAAACTCTCATTTTTATCGCATTGTATTTCCTGAAGGAGTTTTTTGTGTTCTTCAACAAATGGTTCAACCTTATGAGTGTTGTGGACAATATAAAAGTGAGTCAACTCCCTTTCAGCATTCGAAATGCGTATTAAGTTCAACCCACTTATTCTTTTGTCTGTTAATCGCCCATCGTGATGAGACTTCGGCAAACCAACAGGTTCAACATTTGATAAGTAATTGGCACACAAATCACTCGCTTCTTCAATGATGTACGTTCAGAAATACACCCCTCTAGTCGATATCTATTTTTAACATACCCCTTTAAAACTTTCATGAACTGCTCAATTGGGTACATCCATCTCAAATAGATTGGGCCGCACAATTGAACCTCTTTAACCAAGTGTACAGTAATATGAACCATGATGTCAAAGAATGAAGGGGGAATACATTTCAAGTTCGCACAGGATACGAACGATTTGCCTCTCCAAATCCTGCAACCTTATTGTATCAACCACTTTACTATAAATGAGCTTGAAAAACATACATAGTTTAGTGATCGTGCTTCGCAGTTTCTTAAGTAAAATGCTGTGTATGCCAACCGATAAGAAATTTTGCATTAGGACATGACAATAATGAGATTTTAGGTTCTTTAACTTCAACTCTTGCATGGATACAAGGTTCTATACGTTTGAGGAGTAGCCTTCTTGATCTTTGATTCCATTCAGGAACTCATAGAATGATCTTTTCTCTTTCCTCGAAAGGGTGTAAGCTGCTGGATGTAAATAAGTGCGGTATCCTCTCTCGATAGGTGCCAACTCTTGTTTTATTCCCAACTTAAGCATATATATCTAACTTTGAATTGACACCATCCTTATTTTTTCCTTACATATTTAGCAACGTGCCAATTTGGTTATCACTGATTTTTTTTTCAATATGCATAACATCAAGAAAGTGCCTAGCATATAAAGACTTCCAATACGGGAGTTCAAAGAATATGGACCACTTCTTCCAACAACTTATTAACACATTTTTAGCAAAAGGCTTGCCAAGATCATTCTCCAATGCATTCACCTTTTCAAAAACGTTATCCCCGGTCAATATCCTCAGTGGCCTACCTTCTTCTGAGCTCCCTTTAAATGCCTTCTTCCACCTCCACCAAGGATGTTTTAATGGCAAGAACCTCCGATGTCCCATGAAAACATTTTTCTTGCAATGATCCAGTCGCATCGAATGGCTATCATCTTCAAATATAGGGCACGTACCATATCCTTTGATGCTATATAAGGACAAATTACCATATGCAGGAAAATCATTTATTGTGAAAACAACATGGCTCTCAATTTAAAACTTTTTTCCTTACTACCATCAAAAACCATATCACCTGAATTCCACATATGCTTCAGGTCTTCAATTAAAGGATCCAAGTACAAGTCTATATCATTGATGGGCTGTCTAGGCCCGGAAATAAGCATAGAAAGCATCATAAAGTTGCATTTCATGATCAAATTTGAGGGGAGGTTTTATATCATCAGAATCACTAGCCAGATGCTGTGGGTACTACTCTAAACTCCATGCAGATTGATTTCATCGATTGCCAATACAAGCCATACGTTTCTTGGTTCTTCACCGAACTCAGGGTACTTGTAATCAATTTTTTTCATTGGGGGCATCTGCAAGGTGCCTAAGCTTGATGTCTTTAATCCTCATTAGCATGCCATGTCCAAAGTCTTGCAACATCCACATTATTGTACATGCACTTGAATCTTGGAATGATCGGAAAATACCACAAGACTTTAGAAGGACTCTTACCTTTCTTTCCATATCGAGATGTGTTGCATTTAGGACACTTCTCCAACAACGCATACTAGTTCCGAAATAAAGTACAGTCGTTGGGACATGCATGTATTTTCTCATATTTCATAACGGTGGACTAGAAAATTTGCTTTGCCTCGTTGTTTTCGAAAGGAGTACATTCACTTCTGGGAGTATATCTCGTGAGCGGACAGCAGCACGGTGAAACTTGCATCACTCCAACCGTATCGCGCCTTCAGGTTATACAATTTAAGCACCGCACTCAATCTTATGTATTTGCTGTCTCAAACATTGTAGGTGTAACACCCCAAAATTTTGAAAGTAGGAAATAAGGAGCCATTCAAAGTCTTTAGGTATTATTTAAGAACTAAAAAAAACCTTATAAATGAATTTATAAAGTTCAAGGTATTTTTGAGTATTTTGAGGTCTATTTCTTTCATAAATTGAAGAAAAATAGTTAGAGCAAGGGCTTTACTATGAGAATTTTAGCAAACTTATTTTGAGTCTTAAATAAAATTATTGTAGAAGAAAATCCCTATTTAAAATAAGAATTTATTTATAAAAAGTTATTTTCAAAAGAGGGACTAAACTGAAAATACTGAAATGTTTAAAGTATAGGGCACAAAACGGTATTTTACCCCACAACACCACATTAAACCCATTGTCTCTGTTCCTTTTTCATTTACGCACCGTCATTCATCCCTTCGACCAAGAAAAGGAGAGAGGGATCGCGAGAGGGAAGGAGGTTCGCCGGAGTTCATGGTGTTGTCGGCGCCGAAGGAGGAAGTTTTTCTAACACATAACACCATATTCAAACTTTAGTAAGGCTGCCTTTCCATTTCCACCACCTATTTCTTCGATTAGTGCTATTTTTGAGAGAGGGTTTGAACAGGTTTTAGTTTTTTTTTTTTTTTGGAAGCTTTTAAATGATTAAATAGGAGATAGAGTTTGGGTCTTGTGTTTCCCTAAATAAATTTAAGTTTTCATGAAAGAAATTGTTGGATTCTTAAATCTTCCATCTCTGCTATTGTTCACTGTCATAAACCATGAATTGATGTTCTAATTGGAACAAATCAGGTTCTTAGGAGTGTGTATGAGAAGCTTGGAAGGCCTCACAATTATGTTATGGCTGATTTACTTTTGTATCTCCTCTAATTCTTATCGGTAACGGAAACAGGGGAACATAATTGAGTTTGGTTGTATATGATGGTTGTTACTAGTGAATTTTTTTTTTTTTTTTGGTTATTGCGTGCCTTTGAATTAAAACCTGAAGCTTTGAAGGTAAAATGGGAAATAGAAGATGCAAATGTATATTAGTGTATGATATTGGAGTTGTATACGTGTTTTGTTTTAAAAATTTCAAATTGATAGAATATGGTCAAAGAATGTTTTTTTTTAATTCTTTGTATCGGTTTTGCCAAAGTAGTTTGGATATAGAGAACTAAATTTTTATTCAACACAAGCCTCTCAATAAAGATCCATAGGAGCAATGGGAATTTAGAAGTTGTTAATTGTTTGGATAAATATTGAAATTCAAAACAGAGATTGAATGCTATATTGTGGTTTTTTTTTTTTTAGAAAAAAAGTTAAGGTTAAGATTTGATTTGTTTATTATTGCTTTGTGTTTTCCCTAAACTAGTAGTTTTGGATGTAATTTTTTTAAAACAAAGAATGAAATCAATTAGAAAGGAAAATGAAGTGAAAATGTAGATTTAAATTGAGACTTGTGCAAAAGATTGGTTGGAGCTATTGATTGTTTGGATGTGTCATTTTATATTCTAGTGTTTAACTATCTTGTATTGATTTCAATAAGCACTAAAATAGTTTATTTACAATGTTCAGACCCATACAAGCTTGAGATGTTATCTCATTTTCTGAAAAAGATACAAATCTAGAATAGGAGCCAAGAATTTATTATTTTAATTGAAAATATTAATTTGTCTCTCATTTTAATTGGGGTAGAGGACTGATAAATTAATCTAATGTAAGTATGTGTGTTTGAGATGTGTATGCGGTGTATATCAGTGTGGAAGTATGGCAAGTCAAGTATTCACAAGTAGGTGCAAGAAAGTCCAGCAATACACCTAAGCAAGTATCACAATTCAAGCAAGAGCAAAGGGCAAGCAATATTTTTGGTATTTTCTTGTCAAACTTTATACAATGCAGAACAAGTAATTGTAAACTAACCTAAGAATGCAAATGACCTAAATCTAATCCTAATGACTCCTACCCCTAGTCAATAGTTTCAATTGACACTTAGCTAACCTAGGGAGTCAAAAATGACTCCCCGGCAACGGCGCCATTGATTTAACCTTTGCCTAATGCGCCGTGGGGTTAAAATCACAATAATTACCAAGGATTGCGTAAAGTGGCACAATCCCGGATCATTTCACTTGAGGAGTCCTTCTAAACTACCTAAGGTAACTAAATGCAATTAAAACAATAAAAAGGTATGGGGGTTTTGGTTTGAAGGTTCATTTACTAAAGCTATTAACAAAAGCAGTTACTTGTTTTTGGTGTTTTAGATTAATAAGTGAAAAATGAAAAGGGTTTGGATTAGGGATGATTTTATAAAATGGGCTTTGGTAGTGCTTCGGTGACTCAAACGCTTCTTTCAAAATGATAAGTGGGAGTTGAATTTACCAAGTCTAATTGAAAAATCCCCAAGCAACCACTAGGGGTCCACTAGCCCTAATTAATGACTAATCTAGCAATCACTTTCATAGCCATTACTTAGGGTTAGTGTGAAGATCCACTTGGTTTGTGAAATGCCTTGAAATAAATGCAATTTAACTCTCATGAAGTGCAACCACATCATCATACATGGAAGAAATTGATTATAACCACTAGCAACCACTAAAATGGCTACAACCAAGAATACAACCACAAGTAGATAGGAAATTGTATCTCAATCACATTTAATTCAAAGCATACACAATATAGTTCACAAACATAGATAGCAACCACATATCCCAAGTCTTAAATCCAAATACAAGACCAGTACAAAAGAGTAGAAGCCAAATACAAAGGAAATAAGAAATTGTAAACTAGAAACTCCCCTATGTTGGTCCATGAAGCTAGAGCCACCTTCACACCACTAAAGCACCAAGAACTTAGCCTCTCATGTCTTCAAACTCGTGCCCAAGAGGACCCATGATGATAGCTTCCATGAATGAAGAAGATAGAAGGAAATGTGGAGTGGAAATGGAAGGTGGAAGGAGAAAGAACAAGATAATCAGCAACAATGGAGGTGGAAATGAGTGGGGATGAGAGGATTTGAGTGAAGAATAAAGAAGAACAAGAGGAACCCTAGGAGAGGGCTGGTTTTCGGACAGAGAGGGCTTGAAGAAAAGATTTTCGGGTGTTAGAAACTATTTATAATCCTCTAGGAACCCTAGAATTCGCGTCAGATTCTGCAGATTTTGAGAACTTCGCCGCGGCGAGCCGACGGCGAGAGCCACGGCGAGCTCATGTTGGCTCTGGACTTTGCTAGGAGTTCGCCGTGAGTTCGCCGCGGCGAAGCCCACGGCGAACTCACACTGGTTCTGCCTTTTCTTGTATTTCTCGCCGTCAGTTCGCCGCGGCGAAGAGACATTGATTCTGTTTCTCTCTTCGCTTCCTTCTTCTGCTCCGTCCCGAATTCTTCGCTGCAACTTGGCTCCTAAATTTGGGCATGCTTCTTCTATGATCTACAAGTAAAATCAAGCCAGAGGTAGCATCAAATGTTCTTGAAAATAGGTCAACAATAATTTATGCTAATTATGCCCAAATTGCCCTTGACTAGAATAAATTCCAACAAAGCGTGCAAAAGTCAGAAATTACCCTAATTAGGTGCAATTACCCCAAGAACATGCAATAATCTACTGATTTTATCAATGAAAAGTGTATAAAAATATGGTGCAATCAACGGATCATGCATAATTTGTAAAATTTCTTATCCAATGTTGAAGGTTTATGCATAAGAAATTTGACAAATTGAAATAAATGATTTTTTTTATGAAAATGGGAACGCCTTTAGCAGAGGAACTAGTCAAAACGCTTGCATTCGTAGCTTTGGGCTACGCTTGTCACTCGTAGCCTTCCGGCTGCGCTTGCTATTCGTAACATTAAGGTTGCGCTTGCTACTCGTAGCCTTCGGGTTCCGCTCGTCATTCGTAGCCTTCTGGTTGCGCTCAGTATTCGTAGCTTTGAGCTATGCTTGTTCGTGGCTTTTATGCTGCGCTTGTTTTTTGTGGCTGATGCTACGCTAGCTTATCGTTTTGTGTTAGTTCCTCTGATATAACGGGTTATGTTTTCCTTTAATTGTTTTTTTTTCATATTATTGAATAGGATTGTTTTACCGAATCTTTAATCAATTCAAATTTATAAATTATTTTTGTTTTCTTTTTAGATAAGAAATGTTATGAAGCAAGAGTAAACATTAAGATTTGTGCATAAATCAATGATAGTGTTTAGCTCTCTTATATGTGAACTTGGTACCAATAAGCATGTATTTATACATTTATAATCTAGTCTTTTATGGAATTTCAAATGTGACCTACTTCTACCAATAAGTAAATATTTATTTATTTTTAAAAAAAGTTCGTTGATGAATATTATAATTCTGTCTATAATATTATTTAAGTAGAATTTTCCGAATATGAATAAGAAATAGTTAATGAAAAAAAAAGGCTTACGAAGTGGGTTTACCTTATACTTCGTGCCGGTTACGCCTTAGTATTTTAGGGTGTGACAGTAGGATTCTCCTCACCCACCATGTTCAACATTTCTTCAAGATCATCGCTCTTATCACACATGTCTGTGTCAAGCAAATTTGAAGCACTACTAACACCAGGTACCCGGTCTCCGCATTAATCTTCATAGGTCTCACCATGCTTTGTCCATCATGTATAAGACGGATCGATTCCATGACAAATTAAATGACCCAACAAGTCAAGAGAACGAAGACGCTTTCCATACAAACACGACATACAAGGGCATACAATTCTGTTAGCATTCTTTACATGCTCAGCAACAAATTCAATGAACTCTTTTGCTTCATTTATATATTCCTTTGAACATCAATCACAAGACATCCATTTCCGATCCAACATTGTAACCTATTAAAGAAAAGTGGTTGTAAGATGTACATGACTTATTCATTACGTAGCTACCTTACAATATTACCTCATTTTTTTTAAAAAATCGATAGTATAACAGCTAAAAATGAATGTTCCCAAGCTCAAGGCCCTCTCTTTTTAACATAGAAATGGATAGCCAACTATATAAACATCATTAACTCAATATATTTCCACAGCCCATCACAATAGAATTCACAGAGAATTTATTAACGGGCATAAAAACTTAGTTACAACTCAAAAATCCAGCTTTAAAAGACAATAATTTCATAAAAGTAAATTAGCATATCACAGAGTTTTGTCTCAGTACAACATAAAATATAATGTACCTAAATGACTTCTGTGACTCATCTTTTAGTCAAGGATCAAAATGTGGACTAGAATGATGCTTGTCGAAATTCCTACAACATATAAACAAATCTTTATAAATTTCTTACACTACTACAAAAAAGGGTTTTCACGTCACAAATTTCGGGCTTTTCACGTCACACTTTCAAAGGGACATAAATTCAAGTGACGTGGAAAACTCAACTTTTAACGTCACACAAAAAGTGGCGTGGAAAGTCAGATTTTTCAAGTCACAAATTACAAAAAATGTGACGTTGTTTGTCAAAAATTAGATGTTATTGAAACGGATAATGAGGGAAAATCAGAGAAACCACGTCAAAAATTGGTAATATGTGACAAAACACGTCACAAATGTGTCTTGTGATGTGGTTTCTGGAGAAACCACGTCACACATTACCAATTTGTGATGTGGTTTCTCCAAAACCACGTCACAAATTGGATAATTTGTGACGTGGTTTCTGGATCTGAAATGTGATGTGGTTGTTTTTTTTTTAAAAAAAGGAGTCTTTTATTAACTTGTTTTGGTTTCCCAATCCGTATTCATTGTAAATGTCACAGAAATATATACAATGCAGATCTGTCAGTATACATTATTCACAAAATATGTATACATAGCTATATTATAACTAAATCAAACTAAACATATATATACACACACAAAAAATTCCATGTTTACACAACTAAGTATTTTGTGCAATGATCACTTTTTAACCAATCACAAATGAAAGAAAAAATTGAGCAATACGTTCATAAAGTGAAACAAGGTCTTTGTCTTCAAATGAGTTGTTTTCATCATAAAACTGCAACAATAATGGATGCTACGATTAATGCAAAGTTAGATAAATAAATCATATATTTATGTACTGATTGTATCAAGCTATAGATAAGAATTTAATTTATACCTGTGTAAAGGATCCGGTACGATCACTCTCAATAATGTCACACATATACTTCATAACGTAATACCCACACTCCTTATTCGTCGGTTACTGGGGGCACTTTATAAATCACAAGAAATAGTATAAATTAATAACAAAGTAAATAATATCTCAATTGACTAACATTGAAGGAATTTAAATCAAAAGTACTTACTTTAGGTCTTTGTGTCACGATGGCATTATCTATTTCATCGGTTTCTGCTGCAAAATGCCATTGTTGAATGCCCCTTAAATGGAACTAAAATTAGTACATATACATGAAAATATATTATTTATCCCAAAGTAAAAAGTCATTAAAAGTACTTACTTAGATAAGAGGGTTTTATAATAGGAGGTTATATTATATCTCAAGGGGTCAAACCAAACTAGACGATGTTCTCTGGGGCAAACGACAGCTAATGACCAGTGTTCACTGAAAGACATTAAAAATATTATGTCCACACAGAAACATAACATTTGTAAATGTGCAAATAATGAAAAGTTGGTAAAAGGTAATAATCACACTTACTCTTGAAGAATAGGCGCAAAATAGACAGATTCCCGATTCAATGACATTTGATGTATGACATAAGCCCGCATCTCGTCCTCATACTCCAGCTTGTCCTTGTCGGTCTTAAAATCATCTCTCCTCGCCAAGGCAATTGGACTGAGGAATCTGTATTGTCCCATGCCTAATTGGTTGCACAGCTAGTAGAAGTACGTATCGTAAAATAATTGAAATTATAAAAGGATAGACGTAAAAATATTGCACAGACATAAAAAATAACAGTCATTTACAAAGTCGCTAATTCGAGCCAGGTGAGGTCAATTTCTTCCATCGTCAAAAAACTCCACAATATCTCTGTCACCATCAAGTAGAAATTCATATCAATGATAAGGACTGACTACTCCTGGAGGCATCCTAATGGTTATGGAGTGCAAAGTTGGCTGCATATCCCGCAGGAGTTGGAGAGAAGGATATTCATCTGAAAAGAACTGAGGGCGATGAAAAAATCAATGTTATATATTTTTACAAACTGTAATATGAAACAAGGAGTCTCAAAAATTAAGTGTACATACCACATCAATCGGCGCCTTTTGTGGAGTGTTGTGTACAAGTCGTCTAGGCCACAAGATGAATGCCCCGATCGCCTCGTCTAGTTTGGTGACTTCGTTATCAGGAAAGGGTACAGTTGTCCCCCTCCCATTCTTTAGGATAGTTGTAACAGACACCTTCACTTGGTCCTCCCGAATAAGCATATTATGTATGAAGGATGCGTTCGGGAACTGGCGAGCTTTTGCAACCGGGTGCAGGCGAGGGATATCGAGATGGAGATAACACTCCTATCCAAATTCAAGGTCATTGTCTGGTGTGGGATTTGATTCATCCTCACGAATTGATCCTAACGGCACAGTCTGATTGCAGTTGTCTTTACCGCTTAGACCACCGGCAGCAGGGGACTCCTACAAGAGATGAGAATATACAAACTTAGCCTAATTGATAAACCCAAAATTCGGTAATTAACATATATAAGAGATGGTCAAACCTGCTGTATTTGTTGAGAAGATTTTGATGACAGTCCAAGCTGTATGGTAGACACTTTGTCCTGTGCCTCAATCTGCGCTCGGATCTGCTCCCTCATATAACTCGAAAGAGCTTCCTGGACCTTCGCGGCCACCTGCCCATCGAACTATGCTTTCATCTGCTGCTAGGATAAAGCAACCCGCTCCTCCAACTGGGCCTCCATCTCTGCCTGAGCCTTAGCCAATATCTCCTCAGTAGATTCTGTATGGGTGGATCGGGATCTGCGGCAGAAATACTTGGTAAACCCTACAGTCCTGGGCTCCCCGAGTACTCGGCCGGGGCGATCGGGCTTCCCAATTGCCGTGGCCAGGATGTCCATCCTCCCAGAAGGTGTGAAGGACCCTTGGGTGGTCTGCTGCTCAAGTTCTTCCTGCAATGACCGAAAAAATCTTAAGTTGTAATGTGCTATAAAACCACAAGTTAAAGGAATAAACAACCAACTAAAATACTTACAATCCTCTTTGCAACTGCTTCAACCTTCGGATTGACAAATGTTCCTTCTTTAGACTTCCTTCCCTCAGCCCATTTCGTATGATGTGAGATGGGCGGTGTAGGTTGTAGAACAATGGTAGGATCGGACCGTGCTGCTTCCTCCATTTCTGCAATTTGTTTCTCAATCAACTTTTTCTCGACCCACTTGTAACCCCCCGAGACATTGTGTGCTTGTAAATATTCTTTTCTTGTCGCTCCTTTTGTTTTTGGCTATTCTCCTATGAAAATACAACTAAGGTAGTTAATTAATATAATGTGTTAAAAATTCAGTTTTGAAGCAAAGTTAAAGAGCTATTTATAACCTATACACACCTGGAACTTTTGGTTTAGCCGTTTCTTAACAAAGTTCTTCCAAGTCTCCGGGTTAATAGAGGGATAGGTCTGACAAGGATCTTGACCCATCTTGTCCCCCCGGATGTAGTCTCTAGTTAGGAGATTCTTAAAATTCTTCCATATCTTGCTCGCTTCATTCAACCAAAAATCCTTGAACAATTGGGTGTTTGGAACATCGAAGTTTTGCTGCAAAAAAAAAAAAAAGAATAAAACACACATCAGCTGAGTTAACTAAAACAACAAATTCATGCATATTAGGAACAAACAGATAGATAATGATAAAACATACCAAGATATTTGACCAACATTGATCCTTAATGTCTTTATGGACTTCCCTCCAATCGTCAACCAAGATGCTTGCTCCGTTCCTTACCACAAAACCGACCTAGCTCACGAAATTTGCGCCAATCTCCCTGATAAGATTCATGTCCTCGTCAAATTTCACACGGATAGGCTGAACATTTGTCCCTAACGGACAATAATGTCTTTGAGCTTCGTCGGACCTCTTCCCTTTTTTCGAGGGGGATTGTTTTATTGTTGATTGTTAGAATCATTCGCCATGATGTACCTGTTAACAAATCAAAGATGTGATGAGTCATTACAAGGCAACAACTTTCACAAAACCAAAACAAAAACAATAACAATACTTAATACATGATAATTCAAAAAGATTCTCACTTTAGGTGTTATCCCATATCCCCTCACAATGATCATTTCTAGAGGCAAATTGGTCGACATCATCTATCAATTCCGATTCACTTGGTTCAGGTGGAATTGCGCACAAAGGTGGTATCTCATCAAGATCTAAAGTGGGAGCACGATCTTTTTGCTTTTTACTTTGCAAGACTGTGGACAATTGCTTATTTGCGGGATCCGTTACATAGAACACTTGTTTCGCATGACTTGCTAAAATAAAGAGCTCATCTCTGTACCTAACCTTGTGAAGATCAATTGAGATCATACCAGTGTGGGGTTCAATCACAACTGCGCTATTGTTAACCCACCTGCATTTAAAGATTGGAACTTTGAACTTGGTGTAACTAACTTCCCAAATTTCTTCAATTACCCCATAATATGCCATGGAAGCCAATCTTGGGTTTTTATCTTTCAAACTGGAGAAGTGCATCGCTTCGGCTACCATCATCACGCCACTGTTTTGCATGGTGCTGTTGTTGTCCTGAGCCTTAGTGTAGAAAGAATAACCATTTATGTCAAAAGAGCCCCACATAACAACCTCAAAACGCTGCCCTCCGGCTAACCATCTTATTGTATCCGGCCCACCGGTTTCCTTTTCAACATTCTCCTTAAACCACCCAATGAATGTCCTATTATGCTCGCTAGAAATCTGCATGTCACTCTTTTTCGGGTTCTTTTCTTTTAGGATCCTCTTATGCTCTTCCAAATAAGGCTGCACTTCTTCCATATTATTCAAGATGTATAGGTGTGCTTGTAACACCTCTTCGGACACATAGTCTTTACTTTGACGCCCCGTATCCCCTTATCGATCCCATCTGCATGTTGTGGGTTTTCCTCAACCTCTTTTAGATACCATTTGCAAAAATCCATTGCCTCCTCAACTAAGTATCTTTCAACAATTGATGCCTTAGGTCGGTGTGGGTTCTTGGAATACCCTTTCAAGACTTTCATGAATTGCTCAAAAGGGTACATCCACCTTAGATAAACAGGGCCACAGATTCTTATCTCCCTTACCAAATGAACAATCAAGTGCATCATAATATCGAAAAAGGCTGGAGCAAAGTGCATCTCTAGTTGGCACAATATAATGTACCCCTCATTTTCCAACTCTTCTAGCATTTCAGTGTCGATGACTTTGCTGCAGATCGCATTGAAAAACATACACAGTTTTCTTATAGTCATCCTGACATCATCTTGCATAATGCTTCTAATAGCAATTGGTAAGAATTGTTGCATCAATACATGGTAATCATTTGATTTCATTCCCACCAACTTCAAATCATTCATAGATGCAAGTCTGCTAACATTGGAAGAATAACCCTGTGGAACCTTGATTCTACTCAAACACTCACACAGACTTTTTTTCTCCTGTTTTTAAAGTGTATGAGCAGCAGGTTCCATATAAGCCCTCTTGCCATTTTCACTGACTATAGGATGCAACCGTGGTCTTATGCCCATTTCAACCAAGTCTAATTGAGCATTGAGTCCGTCCTTTGTCTTCCCCTATATGTGCAACAGTGTCCCAACAAGACTATCACCAACATTTTTCTCTCCATGCATCACATCAATATTGTGCCTCACATCGAGATATCGCCAATAAGGTAGATCAAAGAAGATTAACATCTTCTTCCAAATGATCTTCTCAGAACCGGTCTTTGTCTTCAGTTTCTTACCGAATACCATACTGACATTCTCAACACGGCGGTAAACTTCCTCCCCGATTAAGGGGGTCGGAGCAGATCGATATTCAGATGAGCCATTAAAACACTTCTTTAGTCTACGGTAAGGATGGAACTGATCAAGAAACCTCCTGTGACTGAGGTAGATGGTTTTTCTTCCGTGTTTGAGGTGGTGGCAGTATGTGTCAGACTCACATATAGGGCATGCCATATAACCCTTCACACTGTAACCAGAAAGATTGCCATATGCAGGGAAGTCATTTATTGTGGTAAACAACATAGCTCGTAACTTGAATGTCTCCTACCTGTACGTATCAAACACATCTACACCTTTCTCCCACAACATCTTCAAGTCCTCAATCAAAGGTGCCAGGTAGACATCGATATCGTTACCAGGCTGTTTCGGCCCCGAAATCATCATTGACATCATCACATACTTGCGCTTCGTGCACAACCAAGGAGGCAGGTTGTAAATGACCAGCAAAACTGGCCAAGCACTATGTGTGCTACTGAGACTCCCGAAAGGGTTGAAACCATCCGTACACAGTCCGAGACGAAGGTTCCTCGGCTCACCACCAAATTTAGGAAACATGGAATCTACTTTCTCCATTGAGGAGAATCAGCAGGGTGCCGGAGATATCTTCCATCGGAGATTTTCTCAGTTTCTTTGCTTCTGCCTTATTTGCAAACAGGCGTTTAAACCGTGGTATAATTGGAAGGTACCACATTACCTTTAAAGGTACCCCTTTCTTTGATCCATCATCATCACCAACGACATTCTTCCTCGGCTTGTACCTCAGAGTATTACATTTTGGACACTCTTTTAGGCCTTCATACTCTTTCCTGTATAACACGCAATCATTAGGGCAAGTGTGTATCTTCTTATACTCCATGCCCATCTTGCTTAGAACTTTTTTAGCCTTGTACATACGCTTCGGAAGCACATTGCCCGCCGGGAACATATCACTCAAAGCTTCAAGCATCTGTGAGAAACCAACGTCCAATCACTCATTTTCTGTCTTTATTTTCAACAATTTCAGGACGCCGCTCAACCGAGTATACTTAGTACACCCCGGGAACAACGGTGTCTCTGCATCACTCCGCAACTTGTCAAACTCATGTACCACAGAAAATGACTCCGCCCCAATGTCATTGATCATATCGTCCATTCCATCATCACAAACATCATCCACCGCTGCTTTTAAATTTTGTGACGGGCACGCATGTACGGTACTTCCCAACTCCCCATGCCAAAGCCACTTCTTATAACGGAGATTGATTCCATCACAAAGAAGGTGATCCCTTATATCATCAACGCTCTTACGATAAGCATTTGCACAATTCACACAAGGGCAAAGATACATGCCATTCTTACTAGGCACGTTTCTCTTGGCAAATTCAATAAATTCTTCCACACCCATCTGATAATTTTTAGTGGTTCTCAATGCATGCATCCAACTACGATCCATTCTATTAACCCTATGCCATTTCCAACAAATTAGTCAATTTTATCTCACTACATTGTGAAGAAATGGGCATGCAATGCATTTAACTTCACTTCATACAATATTTTAAAAAAATTTGGCAGAGTTTCCCCTTATAAATGTGACATCCAAAAATTACATTTACAATCCAATTTCAGTCCAGTAAATACAAAATCATACCATTACTAATTCAACACCATTCAGTAATTACAAAACCTATAATTTCACCTTATTTTGATGGATATTAAACATTACTCTACAATCAGTAAATTAATACTCACTGAAGGTGGTAAGGGATGAGTGGAAACCTACGTAGAAAACCACAACTCAAACCAATGTAACCACAACAAGTAGTTCTAATGCCTTCTCAATCACTACTCTAGTTCATTCAATGTTCATAACCTATAAATCCAAGCTTCTTACAGCCCTAACAAAAATAAATCAGTGCAAATTTTCCAAAACCAATTCAAGTTTGGCAAATAGGGTGTTTGACAAACAAATTTAATGTTCATAAACCAATGTAATCACTACTCAAGTTTGACAAACAAATTAAATCTGCAGCAATTTGAGCACAAAAACCAATAGCAAACCAATTTAGAAGACTTACAAAACAGTTTGGCAAGTACGCAAGATTTGCAGCAACTTCAAGGTAACAACAGCAATACCCCTTTTTCCCCTTTTCCACATTTAAACATTCAAATCCAATTCAGTCCTTCGATTAAACATTCTATGGCAGCATTTACAATTTACAATTGATAAAAATAACAAAGAAGATCAGAGCATACCACAGGCAGAAAAGTAATGACGAATCGCACGATTGAAGTTGCTGAACCCAATAGGAAAACAAAGCTAAAAAAGAAAGTATGAGAGACCAAATGTGATTCAATTATGCATCTTTCAACTCTTCAATGGAACATAACTGAAAGTTTAAAATCAATATCACATCAAAGGACATATCATACAAACACATTCATAAAGTTCATTATTTTATTTTCAATTGCATATTAGTAAAAAAAACTGATTTCACAAACAGATAACGTGGTGGAAAAAAATTAAGTAGGATGAGATGATGAAAAAGAAACGAAAAAAGTTGTAACAAAAAAAAAAGGAAACAAAAAAAGAACTCACAGTGTAGCAAGCTAAGGGTCACATTAGTATCTCTAGGTGTCTAATAAATTCTTATTTTTCACCCAAACACACAAAACAATATTTATACTTGATAGCTTTCTTAACAAATGAGCATTCCTATAAGTTTTTATCAAGAAATTTAGCAGCATTTTCTCTAAAACAATAAACCCAACATACAAGGAAGTAAGCATACAATACAAGCCATATTCAGTATACATAATAGGGAATCAATTCAATCAGCTCTAATTAAGACTTTCCTAAACTGTCAACATTAATGCTTCTCATTTTGGTCAAAGAATCTGAAATAAAACATACTTTATCAAATCATCATTAATAGCATTTCTTACTCTAGGAAATCTTACCTTTAAATCCAAACCTTCACAATTCAACAGTTCAGCAATTAATCTCTACAACGACAATAACAGTAAAATCGAATGTCACAAGAATTCTGCCATTATGCATTTTAAGTTTCAGGTCCATCACCATCAGGCCTATAAACTCAATTTTAGCAGCTTAATTGCCAAAAGTCATGCAAGTCAGAGCTAAAACACAAAAAATACAAGAACCAAAAACAGAGCACCAAATTGATTTAGGCACTCATCATAAGCAGAACACAATCATAGAAGAGCAGAGGTTCATAGAGCAAAGAAATAAGCGAAACAGAGAAGAAGGACAAGAATATCAAAATCACCCAACATTAGAAATTTCAACACACAAGACACCAAATCCATCAGAGAAGGCGTCGATGAACAGTGACTCATCCCAGAGGCTTCAAAGCAAATCAAGCAAACACCAAATCATCAACCAAAATCATTCCCAAAACATTTAAATCAAAGCCTAAGCTTCATTTTTGGGTTTAGAAACTTCAAAAACCCCCGAAAATCCGAATTGTTCCCTCCCTAACTCGCTCAAAATAGGACCAAACGGGGAACAAAACTGAGGAAGAGAGGCTTACCGATGACTGAGCTGAGCTTCCCGTGGCGGAGCGAGCTGAGGGTGGGAGGAGGGGGAGCTGGGGGTGGAGCTGAGGGTGGAGTTTTGGTTTTGGGGGAGCTGAGGGTGGGGGTGGGAGAGGGAAGAAGAAAATCTGAATGCGGCTTTTTTTTAAGGGGGGAGGGGGTTTCAAGATCACACAATAAGTATGTGTGACGTTGAAACTCAAAACGACGTCACACATGTTCAATGTGTGACGTCGTTTTGAGTTTCAACATCACACATACTTAATCTGTGACGTTGAAAATTAGCAGATATATAATTTATTACGAATAAGTTTTTTTTCTTTTTTATGGAGTTTCAACGTCACACATAAATTATGTGTGACGTTGAAACTCAGATTATATAACTTATTAAGGAATAATTTTTTTTATGGATTTTCAATGTCCCACATACTTAATGTGTGACGTTGAAAATTAGCATATTATATAATTTATTACAACTAAATTTTTTTCTTTTTTATGGAGTTTCAAAGTCACACATAAATTATGTGTGACATTGAAACTTAGATTATATAATTTATTTAGGAATAATTTTTTTATGGAGTTTCAACGTCACACATAAATTATGTGTGACGTTGAAACTTTCAACGTCACATATTAATTAATATGTGACGTTGTTTCCCCTCAGTCTCTAACTTATTTACAAAATTGCCACCGCTTTTTTTTCAATATCACTTTTTTAATTATCAGACATAAATTGGTGACATGGAAAGTGTATCTTGTAGTAGTGTTACCATGTTGCTAGTTAGAAATGTCAAGAATTTAAACTCAATTAACAACACCTCTTGACTTGAATGCATAAAATTGAAATAAGTGATAAGATAACTAAAAGTTGGTCTTTCCATTTGTAATTAAGGCAAACCAAGATGAAACAAATTCATTTGTCATTTGTTAAATCTTTATATGACCATATTTAGCTTAACACTCCATTTAGATTTATTGCAAGCTTCTATTTTCAGCATTTCAAATAGAGATATCATGTTCTAATAATTTAGGGTACCTATTTAACATTAAAAGACCAAACGGTGAAGCATATACACCCACAAGACATCCCTACAACTTATTCATTCATCATTTAACACTTTATGTTTAACACTTTAAACTACAAAGGGCATAACCAGCTACTTCGTGAAAGACATCACATTCAATATATCCACGTTAAACACTCTATGTTTAACACTTTGAGCTACAAATGGCGAGCTCTAGAGAACATATAATCTCAAAAATCCAAAATTTCAGCTGAAAATCAAGATTAGAAAAAACATAACAAAATTTCAGCTAAATCATTTTAGTTTCCTAAGGAAAATGAGGGTAGAAATTATACAACTCAAATCAAAAAATTGAAGAGCCCAGTCATCGAATCGGACATTCAACTCAACGAATTAAGATTATATATCAAGTTTACTGTAACAAAACCTATAATCACTACTACAAAAAACTGCATTCACGTCCCCATTTCATGTCTCTTTTTTCAATATGAGATGTAGAAAAAACACGGTGGCAAATTTGTAATTATGTTGGGTACTTTCAACGTCTCTTTTTAAATAAGAGACGTGGATTCTCCTCCAAAAATATTAATCCCGCCAAATCAAAATAAAGGCGGGATGTTTGCAGGGAAAAAAAAAAGGCGGGAGTATTTTCCACGTCTCATATATTTTATGAGACGTGGATTATATGAGTATCCACGTCTCATAAAATATAAGAGACGTGGATACATATAATTTTTTATTTTTTTATTGAGTAACCACGTCTCATATCTGATATGAGACGTGGTTACTCTTTTTTTTTTTAAATTAGTAACCACGTCTCATATCTGATATGAGACGTGGTTACTCTTTTTTTTTTAAATTAGTAACCACGTCTCATATCTGATATGAGACGTGGTTGCTTTTTTTTTAAAAAAAAATTAGAAACCACGTCTCATATCTGATATGAGACGTGGTTGCTTTTTTTTTTTTTAATTAGTAACCACGTCTCATATCTGATATGAGACGTGGTTACTCTTTTTTTTTAAATAGTAACCACGTCTCATATCCATTTATGAGACGTGGTTACTCTTTATATAAAAAAAACCCCCCCACCCGCGGCAGCTTCCCCTTTCCTCACTTCGTCTTCTCCGTTCTTCCCATTTTCCTTCAACTCCCTCAGCGTCCTCATCTTCGCCGACAAGGAGGTCGGTTAGCACATGCAAGACCGGATTTGGAGTTAGGTAAGTCATCCCAATCACCCTCTAGCCTTTGATTTTCAGATTTAGACGAGTTTCAAATGGTCTGCGTCGGAAGTCCCTGTTCATTCATGAACACTTCAGTTACTGACCTAAATCAAGACTCATTGGTGATTAAATTTAATTAGGAGTAGATTAGAGCTGATTTCGTCAATTATTGTTCGATTGTGCCTCGTATACTGATCTAAAAGAAATTATGTTGTTCTCTTTGCGCCTCTGATTTCTGATGCATTAAAGTGTAGGTTATTGTGATTTATCTACCCTTTTGGTTGGAGTCCGAACCTTATCAGTTCCTTACAGCATTTGGTAATTGTACTGTATTTCATTATAATTTGAGTCCGTCAGGAAAAGAATGAAATGTGAACTACGTCATTGTTTGAAAAAGACGAACTTTCTTGTTTCGTGTCTGAACAGGAGAGTCTAGTCCTATTTTCGAATCAGATGTTTTTTATCCTACTTCCTTCTGTTTATTTCTGTACAAAACATCCTATTTCCCTTTCAGTTGCATCCCTAGCAGATTGGTCGTTTCCCAACCTTTATATTGATTGTTGAGTTGCTATTCTTGTAATGCCCTAATAAGAATTTTGAGAATTTGAGCTTTATGAATGTCTTCAGAGTTTAGACATTTAATTGACATTTATTCATTTAGCTTACACCACTTTTATGCGAGACTCGTCTTGTGTGATTACCGTGCATTTTATTCACATTCTGGACAACGTTTCAGTTGAAGTAATAACGTTAGGATGTTCTTGAGACTTTATTGTACCCTCAACATTACTTTGTATAACAGAAGTTCTTTAAGACTTCAACCTACATTACATATTGTTTTCTCTTCTCTATCGATTTACATAGATATATCAAAATTGTGTTGTGTAGGACTTTTTGCAACATAGAGGTGAAGTCTAAAATAAACTAAATTTGGACTTGTTATTGTTCCATTCACATCTCGTGTGAGGTGATGATGATATTCATTCTTTCTAATTCAAGTCTATCAGATCAGATTCTGCTCTTGAAAATCTCTGCCAACTGCCATATGATTTTTCCTTTTATTTATTTTTCCTTGCAGTTCTCTGGAAAAACAGTTGGCATAATTGGTCTGGGAAGGATTGGCCAGGCTGTAGCCAAGAGAGCTGAAGGATTTGACTGTAAAATAACCTACTACTCTAGAACAGAGAAATCAGAATCAAATTACAAGTATTATCCAAGCGTTGTAGAATTAGCATCCAACTGCAATATTCTAGTTGTTGCATGTCCTCTTACAGAGGAAACCCACGATATCATCAACCGTGAGGTACTATCCAAGCGTTGTAGAGTCATAGTCTTTATGAATGTTTTTGAACTGAGAAGTTTGAGTATTGATGTTAATATGTAAGTGAGTGAATTGAAATTGGGAACTTTTGTCTTAAAGATTTATCTTAGAGAAGATTTAGTAGGGATTTAGAAGTTGAAAATAACTGTGAATTTCTGTTTTGTTTTATCAATTAGGAATCATATTGTATGGATGGGTTCCATTATGTAAGTGTAAACCAACAACGATGCTTGAAGAATTTAAATTTTGGGTCTTTGTTTCTGATTCTTTACATTATCCTAAACTTCTTTTAAAGGAATATTCAATGTCACTAATTCTATAACCCTCCTTGATCCTAAATGGTCCAATTGCTTGAGATGTTACCTGGGGTACAAATGTCAGTTTTCTGGTTTAATTGCGCTGTATTGCTGAAATTTGCTGGAAATTTGATTCATAGTCACTAGATTTTTCAGATTTTCTCCTAGCTATATATAAGCTTTTGTCATTTGAAATGTGAAACAAAAGTTGTACAGTCAAATTGTCTAGCTGCCCGTACTACACTGAATTTCTCTGTTGGTATGATTTTTCGTTGTATTTATGGTTTTAGGGCTAAGATACCTGATTTGGTGTAGAGGAATCAACCATCCTTTCTTCTCATTTGTTTGCTACTACTGTGAGTTAGATTCTTACTCTTTCTTCCTTCATTTTCTTTTTTGTATGTTGTTAATAAAGTTCAGCTTTCTTTTATGGGGGGATGTTATCAAAATTTTTGGAAAGTTACTTTAATTAACTGCTCTATCATCATTAATATACATTGAGTTAGTAATGATGTAAAACTGACTTTTGTGGAATGTAGTAAAGGTTTGAATAGAATGGATCGTAGTTGGATGAATAAGTTGAGAACTAGCAAAGAGTATGGACTTGGGGTGGAAGGGTTTCTTGAGTTTGCTAAAAGGAACGCTCGTAGTAAAAGTAGGATGTATTTTTTTCCTTGTGTGAAGTGTATAAATCAAATTCGAAAGAGCATTGATGATATAAGGGATGACCTTATTTGTTACGGGATCAATCTCCGGTACAGAAAATGGGTTTGGCATGGTGAATTAGGAATAACAACGCCTTCTTCAATGTCACAAAGTGTGGGTGTTGTGGATGATGTCAGTGTCGATAAAATGAATGACATGATTAATGATATTGGGGCAGAGTCATTTACACAACTTCCTGAACATGAGAAGTTACGGAGTGAAGCAGAGATACCGTTATTCCCCGGGTGTCGTAAGTATACACGGTTGACCGCTGTGTTGACCTTATTGAATATAAAGGCACGTAATGGGTGGGCAGATTCGGGTTTCTCAGAGTTACTTGAAGCTTTGAGTGATATGTTTCCAGACGATAATGTCCTTCCGAATCGAATGTATGAGGCTAAAAAAGTTCTCAACAATATGGGTATGGAGTATAAGAAGATACATGCTTGCCCTAATGACTGTGTACTGTATAGGAATGAATATGAGGGACTAACAGAGTTTCCGGAGTGCAAGACCCCAAGGTATAAAATTAAGAAGGATGCCTGTGGTGATAAGGTAAATAATGGGTCACCTTTGAAGGTGTTGTGGTATCTGCCAATAGTACCGCGGTTCAAATGTTTGTTTGCAAATGCGCAGGAAGCAAAGAATCTGAGATGGCACTGTGATGAGAAAATCTCTGATGGAAGATATCTTCGGCACCCGGCTGATTCTCTTCAATGGAAGAAGATAGATGAAATGTTTCCTGACTTCGGATGTGAGCCAAGGAATCTTCGCCTTGGTCTATGCACTGATGGATTCAACCCTTTCGGAAGTCTAAGTAGCACACATAGTGCTTGGCCTGTTCTCCTAGTCATTTACAACCTACCTCCTTGGTTGTGTACGAAGCACAAGTACTTGATGCTCTCAATGTTGATTTCGGGGCCAAAACAGCCGGGGAACGACATTGATGTCTACCTGGCGCCTTTGATTGAGGATTTGAAGAAGTTGTGGGAGGAAGGCGTCGATGTGTTTGATGCATACAGGAAAGAGACATTTAACTTGCGCGCTATGATATTCACTACAATAAATGATTTCCCTGCTTATGGAAATCTATCTGGATATAGCGTGAAAGGGCACAGGGCATGTCCTATATGTGAAGCAGACACACACTACCATCAACTCAAGCACGGAAGGAAGACCGTTTATCTCGGTCATCGTCGGTTTCTTGATCGGTATCATCCTTACCGTAAGCTAAAAAAGAATTTTAACGGTTCGCCGGAGCATGGATTGGCACCAAAGGCATTAACTGGGGAAGAAGTTTACGGCCGTGTTGCGAATATCAAAGTGGTATTCGGTAAGAAACAGAAGAATGGGAGTGAGTCTAAGAAACAGAAGACTGGGAGTGAGTCTAACATGTGGAAGAAGAGGTCAATCTTCTTTGACCTACCATATTGGCGCTTTCTTGATGTGAGACACAGTATTGATGTGATGCATGTGGAGAAAAACGTGTGTGATAGTCTTATCGAAACGCTTTTGAACATTCCAGGAAAGACTAAGGACGGGATCAATGCAAGATTAGACTTGGTGGAAATGGGAATAAGACAACGGCTTCATCCAAAAGTAAGTGATAATGGCAAGAGATTTTATATGGAACCAGCTGCTTATACATTGTCTAAACAGGAGAAAAAAAGTCTTTGTGGGATCAAGGTGCCACAGGGCTATTCTTCTAGCGTTAGCAGACTTGTGTCTGATAATTTGAAGTTGGTGAGAATGAAATCACATGATTACCATATATTAATGCAACAATTATTACCAGTCGCTATAAGAGGCATTATGCAAGATGATGTAAGGAACACCATAACTAGATTGTGTATGTTTTTTAATGCTGTATGCAGCAAAGTTATCGACACTGAGAAATTGGATGAGTTGGAAAAAGAAGGTTACCTTATTCTGACCAAATTAGAGTTACACTTTCCTCCAGCCTTCTTTGATATCATGGTCCACTTGATCGTTCACTTGGTAAGGGAGATAAGATTATGTGGCCCTGTTTATCTAAGGTGGATGTACCCTTTCGAGCAATTCATGAAAGTCCTAAAAGGATATTCTAAGAACCCCTATCGACCTGAAGCATCCATTGTGGAAAGATATGTGATTGAAAAATCTATGGACTTTTGCAAACCATACTTGAAAGGTGTAGAGGAAATATCCAGACATGAAGACAGGATCGGTAAGGGAAGGGGCCTTAAAGTGAAGAGTATGAAACCTGAAGATGTGTTACAAGCTCACCTATATATTCTAAATAATATGGAAGAAGTGCAGCCTTATTTAGATGACCACAAAAGAAGTTTAAGGGACAAGAACCCAAGGAAAAATGACAGACAAATAGCTAATGAGCATAACAAGACATTCATTGAGTGGTTCAAGAAAAATATTATAGAAAAGACCGATGTGTCGGATACAATTAAATGGTTAGCTGAGGGCCCTCTTTTTGAGGTTGTCACATGGAGCGGATATGATATAAATGGGTATTCTTTCTATACAAAAACTAAAGACTATAACAGTACTATGCAAAACAGTAGTGTAAATGTTGTAGCAGAAGCTATGCACTATTCTAGTTCGAAGGATAAAAACCCAAAAGTAGCTTCCATGGCTTATTATGGAGTTATTGAAGAAATATGGGATGTCAGTTACAACAAGTTTAAAGTTCCGCTCTTCAAATGCAAGTGGGTTAGCCAAAACGCAGTTGAGATTAATCGTCAGTTTGGGTTTACCACTGTTGATCTTCAGACGGTTGCTTACAGTGATGAGCCTTTCATTTTAGCAAGTCAGGCGAAGCAAGTTTTCTATGTGACTGATCCTGCAAATCCCCAATTGTCTATAGTCCTACAAAGTAAAAAACAAAAGGATCGTGCTCCAACTTCAAATCTAGATGACACACCACCTTTCTCCTCAAACCCACCCCAACTCTGTGAAATAGAAGTGATAGATGATGATCAATATGCTTTTAGGAATGATCATTGTGAAGGAATATGGGATAATACATAAAGTAAGTACCTTAATGAATAAAAGTTGTTTTTTATTTTTTATATTTTATGTTGAAGTTATTTCAATTTTGTAACAGGTAAATGGCAGACAATTCTGGCGATGACTCGTATGAGGATCACTCAAATGATGAAGAGCAACCACATGTCGATCCTCCCGAAGGAAGGCGGGGTAGGGGCTCCACCAAGCTTCCTAAGATCGTTAAGCGGCAAGGAACTAGCAACTTTGAACCCATTCCTGTTGATTTTAATGAGGACATGATCCCACTTGGTCCAAACAGGAGCACATTTGCTAGTTACCTCGAATATCTAGCACGAACCAGATTAAGCATACTTATAGATGATTGGAGATTAATACGCAAAGAAACTAAGGATAGAGTCTGGACGGATATTTTGGTATTTCCTAAACCTTTTCTTTAAATTGATTGATGATTTGATTTATTTGTTATAAAATGATTTGATTTATTTGTTATAACAGTTGACTAAGCATTTTAATAATTTGGCAGCAAAACTTCACTGTCCCAAACACTGAGGCATTTAAAAAGCATTGGATGAGGGAAGTACGACATCGATGGAAAGATTTCAAGTCTACTCTTACTAGAGAATATGTTCAAGGACCTAAATGCAATAAAAACCCTTGTCTTATGTGGCCATCTCTTAAACCAGAAGAGTGGCAAAAGTTTAAAGCATCACGGTTAACTGAGGAGTTCCAGGTATGTCTATTATAACTTTGATTCATATAAACTTTGTTTACTACTTGTTTATTGCATTATACTAACTTTGTTTTCTTTGCATAGGAAAAAAGGAAGAAACAGCAAGAGAAGCAAAAGCTAAATGTGTATCCACACACAATGTCTCGTGGAGCTTATTTGTGGTTAGAAGAAAAAATGGTTAGGGAACATTTGGAAGCAATGGAGGAAGCAGCCAAATCAGACCCTAACATTGTTGTAGAACCTCCCCCACCCATTCCACGTCACAAAAAATTTGTGGAAGGAAGGAAGAAGAGTGGAGGGAAATTTGTAAGCCCTGAAGCGGAAAAAATTGCTCAAAAAATTGTAAGTTATCTGTTAATGTTTAATAAATTGCATTACTAACTTTCTCTTCTAAACAAGACCAAATGATTTTTTTCGTGTAACTTATAGGATGAACTTGAAGAGCAAAGTTCCCAAGGGTCCTTCTCCCAGACCGGTAGGATGGACATTCTTGCTACAGCAATTGGGAAGCCTGATCCCCCTGGACGAGTTAGAGGCGAGTATGGGACAGTTGGTTTGAAAAAATATTTTGGTCGTTCTCGAAGCACTGTCCAGTATGAACCAAGTCAGGAATTTGTGGCAAAGCTCTCAGAAACAATCTGGGATCAGGTGATACAACAAGTTCGGGGTGAGATGATGAGCATGATGCAGCCTGGTGTTTCACCACGACATGTGAGTATCTAATATTGTTTATGAATTAGCATATATTTTATCTTTCAATGAGCTTATTATCTCTATAATTTCGCAAACACTGTAGGAATCCCCCGGCTTTCGAAGCACAAAGAGCAGTTGCACTGTGCCGATCGATCCCCCTGGTCCTAGCTCAGTAGATGAGGGACAACCTTGCTTTCTCCATTTGGATGACCCAACGCTGCGACCAGTTGCCAAAGCTACTCGTACCCAAGGGCCTCAACCATCCATAATATAGCCATTCTGGAGGACCAAGTTAAGGTATCTGTTGTATTTGTTGTAGAAGGAGAGGAGTCTACAGAAGTTCCGTTTCCTACCACAGAGGTCACTAGGTTAGACGAAGCAGCAGGGACTTTCATTTTATGGTTTAGGCGACTTGTCTTTGATGCACCAATCACAGCCCCTCTGGGTGATGATGGCAACGTCAATGCCTCGCTGGCACTCCTGCGCAGCTTTGTTGCTTCCCTGCCTAACAAGATCAATTTCAAAATGGATCCAAGAGTCGTGGGACCTGATAAGACATATCCCTTTGGACTTGGGCGAAATGATGTCGTAGCATTTTTTACTATGAATAATTTGGACCTTGGATGGATGGAACTTGCAATTCAGTTAAGTTTTTTTTCGAGTCATTTTTACCTTTCATTTATGTACCAATATAATCATATGATCTAATTCAAGTTCTATTTTAGGTACTTTCACTTGAAGTACTGTAACGAGGGCTTCACGGAGTACGCATTCCTAAGTCCAATGTCATTGTTAAGGAACACAACCTCCAAAGAAAAGGAAGCAATTGAGGAACACAACAATATTATGGAGGCCTATGTGGGGTTTCAAATTTCACATTGCAGAAAGCGATGTTATTTCGCACCAATCCTTGATAGGTAAGTTTGTTCACTATACGTACCATTTAAGTTTGTTCTGCCTCTTCTGAATTTCTGAGTATCTGTTTGCTCATGTGTTAAAATCTGCTAGGCAAATTTCATTTGAAATCTGACTCGGTGGTTCTGTTGTATGTCTACAATCTATTTCCTGCTGTCATGTTTGCATTTTTGCTGCTGACTTGTTTGACCAAAAGCTTTGCTATCATACTTTATGTAGTGACTGAGATTTTTGTCTCTATATTGCTGCTGGGTGAATTTGAGAAGCCTGATTTCATTTTGACCTCTAAATGCACACTCTAATTTATGAGCATCTTTGGTAAATTTAATTCTGTGGTTCAGGGGACATTGGAGTTTGTGTGTTATCTGCCCTGGAGAACACCATATTTATTCGTTTGATTCCTTAGCTCATGGGCCACCTGTTTTGTATAAAAAGATTTTTACCAAGTAAGCCTGTTAATATTTTGAATTAGTAAAATATGAATATAAGTAAATTATTAGCATAGTTCGTTCTTATTTTAGTTTCATTGTAGGGCCATATTGCATTGGCATATCACATTACATACACGCCGTGGAGATAATAAAAAAATTGAGATTGTTAGGCCTACAGTAAGTCATTTAGATTGTATTTATTTAAATGTCAATCAATAATATCTTGAACATTAGTAAATTATTTTCATATGTTCTAATTATTTTTGTATGATTTACAGTGCCCTCAGCAACCTGGCAATACAGAATGTGGGTACTATGTAATTCGTTATGTGTATGACATACTTATGAGTGGACTTAATGAGGGTTTGTCTAATGTATGTTTCATTCTTATCATTACTATTGCATTTCCTAATTCAATTGTTTGCTTCACTTATTAATTACAACTAACTAATTGATGTTTTATCGCTTATATGGTGTAGATTTATGATGGGGAAGAGCCTTTTGATCAAGATGCAATTGATGAAATTCGGAATAAGTTATCTGCCATGTTTCTTCAACATTATATGGATTAGAAATTAGAACTTACTTGTTTTGAACTGTATGACGCAGCTAGTATATATAGTGCAGATGTATATAGATAATATTTTTTGGTGAATTCTGTCCATTTGGATCTGTTTGTGGCAATTTGGATATGAATCTATTCGGATTTGTATATAGTGCAGATGTTCACATATACCTGGATGGAAATATTAAAAAAAATATTCAGCCACTTTTCACGTCTCTTTTTTAAAGTGAGACGTGGAAAGTGTCCGCAACACTTTCCACGTCTCCCTTATGAAAAAGAGACGTGGAAAGTGGCATTTTCCACGTCTCTTTTCCATAAATGAGACGTGGAAAGTGTTGAATTGGACACTTTCCACGTCTCACAATAAAAAAGAGACGTGGAAAATGCCACTTTCCACGTCTTTTTTTCATAAGGGAGACGTGGAAAGTGTTGCACTGGGCCACTTTCCACGTCTCACAATAAAAAAGAGACGTGGAAAGTGGCATTTTCCACGTCTCTTTTTTATTGTGAGACGTGGAAAGTGTCCAGTTCAACACTTTTCACGTCTCATTTATGGAAAAGAGACGTGGAAAGTGGGAACTTTCCACGTCTCATATTCATATTAGAAAAGAGACGTGGAAAGTCTCGACTTTCCACGACTCCCCAATCCACGTCCCAGCAAAAAGAGACGTGAAAAGTCCAAAATAAGAGACGTGAAAAGTGTTTTTTCTAGTAGTGAATAGTGAGATGAATCAAGGCGAGATGGTAATGGCACCTTTTGTTCTTTGTTCTAAAAATAGGAGAGGGAGACTGACGGCAGGATGGAGCCAAAACGATGAGCAGAGTGGAATTAGGGCAAAGAAAAGCTTGAGTGAGTGGCAGCGAAATCGCCTCAAGCTTGAGAGGGAAAAGAGCTTCAACTTTTTCGAGTGGGTGGCGGCAGCAGACTTGGATGAGTTCAACTTCGAGTGGGCGGCGGACACGACGAGAACGAGAGGAATGGGAATGGGAACAAGAGAGGTTTGGAACCATGAGGGAGGAATGGGCTTGGTGAACGAGAGGAATGGGAATGGACTTCGGCGGTTAGGGATTGAAGGGAGGGAGCAATGGCGCGGGAGAAGGGTTTAGAGGGAAAATGAGATGAAAAAATGGCGGGATCTGTGAATAAATAAGGCCTATCCCGGCGTTTAAGAGTATTAAATGCCGGTATAAACACCACTGATTTTAAAAAATAACATTTAATAAATTACAAGCCTATCCCGGTGCTTAGCATTATTAAGAGCCGGGATAGACACACATGAATTAAAAAATTATATTTAATAAATTGGAAAAATAATTTAAAAAATTTTGAAGCCTATAAAAAATTGGAAAACAATTTAAAAAAATTGGAAGCCTATCCCGGCGTTTATTATAAATAAGCGCCGGGATAGGCACCCCTAAATAAAAACAATTATATTTAATAAATTAGAAAAACAATTTAAAAAAATTTGGAAACCTATAAAAAATGGGAAAAAATTTAAAAAAATTTGGAAGCCTATCCTGGCACTTAATATAAGTAAGCGCCAGGATAGGCACCACTGAATAAAAAAATATTTAATAAATTAGAAAAACAATTTAAAAAAATTGGAAGCCTAAAAAAAATGGGGAAAAATTTTAAAAAAAATAAAATTGGAAGCCTACCTGGCGCTTATTATTATTAAGCGTCGGGATAGGCACCCATGATTTTAAAAAATATATCTAAAAATTGGAAGCCTATAAAAATTTATCAAAAAATTGGAAGCCTATAAAAAATGGGGAAAAATTTAAAAAAAAAAATTGGAAGCCTACCTGGCGCTTATTATTATTAAGCGTCGGGATAGGCACCCATGATTTTAAAAAATATATCTAAAAATTTGGAAAATTTTTTAAAAAAGATATATCCCAAGCCTATCACTATGGAAGACCATAGAGCCTATCGCTATGGAACAAAATTATATTAACAAAAAGTTAAGCTATCCTGGCGTTTAAATGGAATAAGCGCCGGGAGAATTTAAAATCTTAAAAAAATAAAAAATAAAAACTATAGAGCCTATCCCAGCGCTTAAGAATGTTAAGCATCGGGATAGGTCTATGCCTGTCACGGCGCTTATTTTTATAAGCGCCAGAAAAGAAAGCGCCAGGATTGGTGCGCCACAATAGCGCCCATTTATGTAGTAGTGAGAATTTGATACTAGGATCAACAAGACGATGGGCAAATTGAAATCGAGATGGTACTATAATACGGTCACATCTCCGGGATTCCCGTTTGCAGTACCATAATTGTAATCACTTTGTTAAAATTTTTCTCAACCTAAATATTTATATATCCTATTAACTTTTATAATTAATTTTCCCCAATCTAATTATCCATTTATTCCTTTAATTTTTTTTTATTTTTATTATGTGGTTGTTGTCTTGTTCAATTATTAATATTTTGACGATTTTGAAAATAGTTAGAAAGGATTTATTAGACCAAATGATTGTTGAATGATTTATCTTTTGTTTACACATAAGTATACATGTGATATTAGAAAATTATGTTATACTATATTATTAGTAACAAATGCATAATTAGACATATGCGCCTCATTTTAATGTTTCTTGGTTAGTGGAATTGTGTCCAAGAAAACTCGGACATCCTTGTTGTGATCTCGATCCTATCTCGGTGGACTGAGACACCTTCGGTACCAGGATTGAGACGCAAATGACATCCAGACCTTCTTCTATTACTACGACTTGGGATAGAGGTGTCTCAATTTTTTCCCAATACTTGACAACCCCCATGGGAAAACATGATTTTAGCGTGAGATTTGCAAAATAATCAGTTTTTGAATTCTAAAGGGTGTTTGGATAAATTCATTAGAAATCAATATATTATATATCATTTTCAATTTCCTACACACATTTGATTTTATATATTTTTAAAAAAGTTCAAATATCCTCATAATACCATAAACAACTTTTCCAATTATTCTGAAAAAAGAATAAAAACAAATCAGCGAGTAGAATAAATTGTTCAATCAAATTCCAAAAGGGCATCATTATTCATAAACACAATGTACCCATACCAAATTCATGATCAATGTGGATCTCAGGTTACTTCAGGTAAAGTAAGGAGAAACTTCCATACAAAATAATGGATACTACTTTTATGAGACCCACAAGGTTAAAAAAAAAAGAAAAAGGTCTCACTCTTTCCTCAGTTTACTTGAAAACAGCTTAGGCTATCCATGTTCAAGTTATGATTATCTTCCATAAACTGTAGAATGAGTGAGGACATTAGCTGAAGCCTCCCTAGATGTTGAAGTCTCTGAATTCAAATCATTAGAATTTAACAGAAATGCAGGCTTTTGAGGCGAGGGAAGGCTTACTTCATTGCCGAGCATGGATATAACTTCTGATATGGATGGCCTATGGACGGCAATCTCTTGCACACACAAAAGCCCTATTTTGATATATCTTTGGACAACATTGATAGGGTAAGATTCACCAAGTGTTGAATCCACTATTTCCAGGGCCTTTCCTTCTCTCCACAAGTCCCACACCTACAAATTAACAACACATTATACAATTATCAGATGGAAAATTGTCATTGAGAGATTTGTTAATCCAGTTTTCGATAAAAGTTTTTAAGTTAAAATATGAGATGATATGGTAAAGACATTTTATTCATTTCATCCTTATAGATTTTTTGTCTTACTTGTCCAATTAAATTCAAAGATGATCCTTCATTTTCACGGTCTGTGTTTCTCCTCCCACTAATCATCTCAAGTAAAAGAATACCAAAGCTAAAAACATCAGACTTTGTTGAATATTGTCCTTCCATTGCGTATTCAGGAGACATATAACCACTGCAACCACTCAAAATAGTTATTATACATTATATTGTTATGCAAATCAGTCTTTCATTTTATTTCAAGAGATGTAGAAGAATTGGTCCTTACTATGTCCCAACAATTCTCCTTGTTCTTGCTTGGATTAGATCCTCCCCAAATATTCTTGCCATACCAAAATCTGAAATTTTGGGATTCATTGAAGCATCTAAGAGAACATTACTAGCTTTAAGGTCTCGATGGATTATTTTCAACCTTGAATCATGATGAAGATAAAGGAGACCTCGAGCAATTCCAAAAATAATATGAACACGCTTATCCCAATCTAAAGAAGATCTTCTATTCACATCTGAAAAGAATTATAAATGCTTTTTAATACAGAAAAAATGGTGGGAAAATAATCTAGTCCTATCAAACACAAGCACACATTAAATGAGGAAAGACAGGATAGAATTGTATACTAAAACAGTATTTGATAAAGTGTAACTCTAATTTATTTAGGTATGTAAATTGACTGTTATATTTGGCATAATCAATTGACCGATATATCAGTGAGCGTGCGTGTGTCAGTGTGTTATAGAATCTAGGGAGAATTGCACATAGGTCCCAAGCAAGAGAATTAATTTCAGACAGGTCCATTAACAACTCCTTCACTTGTTAACCAAGGCTATTGCAGTTGTTAATCGTTGTCATTAACAACTCCTTGGGACCTCTCATTGGGACCTCTCTGAAATTAATTCTCTTGTTTAGGACCTATGTGCAATTGTCCCTATAATCTATTTCAAGTCACACTATTTTCAAGTCTTAAACAGTGTGACTTATTTTTCAAACTTTCATCTCCACAAAGTGCCTAGTTGGGGAAAGCGGGAGAAGGACACACCAAAGAGATAGAAGTCCAAGCTTTTGTTGGGAAGATACTCATATATCAACATCTTTTCTTCTTTATGAATGCAATATCCAAGCAATCTTACAAGATTCCTGTGCTGCAATTTAGCAATCAATTTAATTTCATTCTTGAACTCGACAGTTCCTTGTCCTGAACCTTTAGATAATCTTTTCACTGCTATCTCTTGTCCATTAACCAATAAGCCCTGAAATATAAAGCGCTACAATGTTATACTTATTTGTGCAAGGCCATCAAACATTGGTATTACATGATCTATTACTCTCATAAGAATTAAAACATAATAAAATATAAGGGAGAAACATAAGAACGAGACTTGTAACTGTAGGAATATACCTAATCCACCCTTGGTGGGTTAGGGCCCAAGCCTAATGAAAATTAGGGCTAATATATAATGCCCAATGAAAATTGGGGCTATTATATAATTATGGAAATATTAGGGATAAAATGAGTATTTTTCCCTTAATATTTGAAATTGAAAAGATACGTCTCTCCATATATTGTTTATAAATAAAGGGGTTCTGTGAAAAGGAAAACCAACGCAGAAAACTAAAGGTTCTCTGTAATTCAAGTCTCCTCTCTTCCTCTCCTATGTGCATCTGTCGTATAACGTGATCGGAGTTCAAATCGGTGCTCCGATTTCGTGTGGGTACCGAGCGAGTCAACCCGATTCCAGGTACGCCCGAAACCCTACAGTGGTATCAGAGCGTGTGTGAATATGGTTCAGAAAAAATATTTTTTTTTTCTCTGCTTCTCGCTGCATTTGATTTAGGCCATTTGATTTAGGCCGGTTATGATTTTGGTATTGTGATGAATTGCAGTATATTTCATTTTTTTTCCCTATGTTATCTGTGCAAAAGATGATGATGATTTGCATCCATATTAATTCTGCAAATCTAATTAATATTCCTTTATGTTGTGATATATGATCACGTGATGCTTCGTTTTGTTTTATATATATATATATGCTTCTGTCGTGGTGTGCGTATATATATATGAGGCTAGAATGCAAATTTTGTTTCCGCTGTGCACTGCCTCGTTTTTTTATTACTGCGTTTTCTAGTGTGTTGTTAATTCGGTTAGTTTTTTTTTGTGTTTCATGGTGTATATTTTGTTTTCTGTACTTGTGCCTTCATATATATATATATGCGTGTGTGTGTGATCCAGATATTATAGGAAAGTATAGGGGTCATGAATAAGGCACAAAAGTAAACAAAAACACACCACAAAAAAAAAACGAACAGATCTGAAAACGGGATTGGGTCATTAGAAATCAAGAGATTTGGGCCATGAAAAGTATCCCATTGTGTAGAACACGAAAAAACGATGAAAATTAACTACTAGAACGCGAAAAACGGACACCGGACGGCGAAGATATGGAGGAAAGAAGAAGCGGGTCCGTCGGACCCGCCCGTTTGTCCATCCGGGTCTGGGTCGACCCGGCTGGAGGAGGAAGATGACTGTGACGTCATCATGACGTAAAGATGACGTCACGTCATTTAAAAAAAAAAAACCTGAAGGCCTGAAGCCATGCGTTTTTATTTAAAATGGTAGTTGGGCTTGGGGTAGTGGATCAGGCTTAGTAATCTGATCCAAGACAAAAAAAAATCATGGACAATTGTCATAAAAACGAAATGGGCTCAAAAAGGGTGAGCCCAATAAGTTTTTTGGGCCTAATACTTAAAAAAAAACTCCAGAATTATTTTTTTTTTCTTTCTTTTCTCTTTCTAGGGTTGTCTGAAGGGGCATTTTAGCTCCGATTGAGACGCGGTTTGTTTCTAAAAATCCCTAAAATTCAAGACCTACTTTTAGACATATTGTTTGTCTATTGTTAAGGTGGTTTGGATCTGTATGTATTTTTTTGGTGCTATTTTTTTGTGATTTTTATGAGTTTAAAAATCCTAAAATATTTGTAATAATTCATAAAAATTTTATTTGAGGCAAAAATGAACCTCGAGAGTTCTAAGAGCACCAAACCAAAAGAATTTCACTCTTTTGGATGACATTTAAATAGAGAAACTTAATCCTAAATATGATTTGCAAAGTGGTAAATCAGAAAAGGAATAAGTTATCGGTAATTGCCTCTAAATGTTGATCCAAACCTAAATTACTTAGAGAATGTGAGCCTCTAAGTGATGTATGAAGTAGGGATTTTTTGTATAAGAGTATGAGACTCTGAAAATAAAGCCTAGAAGAAGAAGATCTTTAAGAGGATCAAGAGAGAGATAATTCAAAGTAAGGTTCATTTGAACTTGAAATGAAACAAGAGATGTAACATGAAGAAAATTTTAGTGATGCACTAGAGGAGGAACCTGAATAGCCAAAATCCTAAAGTTTACGATTAGGACTGGATAAACCTCAGGGAGGTTAAAAATGAAGATCAGATATTAAAGAAATAATATCAAATCAATGCAAGAGGAAATTTCAAATGTAGAAATTTTCCACATCTTAACTCCGAATCAGGTGAAATTCAGGAATAAAATACACCTCAAGTAAACTTGAAAGACTACCTTAGGAGAAAAAGTATCCTAAACCCAGTCCAATCACCAATGATTCAACCAATAAAAGACTTAAGAGTAAAGACCAAATGTTTCTGTGAAGAAACATATATTAATTGCATAAAACATTTGAAATATTTCTTTGAGAAAATAGAGAACCTCTTAGAAATTACCAAAAGAACATGACACAACTTCTATCATGTCACTTAGGAATATGAGATTCCTAAAGCCTTGCTGAATAACGGTTACTGTGAACCTATCAAATTTGGCTTTGGGAAGTAGAGAGACTTCACACTTCCATTTTTGATGTTATATTCGGCTGAAATTAACTTCACAAAATCATAGGAACATAGCATAAATTAAGAAAACTCTTAAGTCACTCAAATAAGAAGTTAATAAGACATTATGGAAATAATGTAAAGAGAGACATGAAGAAGTAAATGTCAAATACACTTTGTGAGTGGGAGCAAAATGTAAAATGCTCTATATGAGTGGGAGCTCTTAGAAAATAAGTTTTCTTGGAGTTTTATATGCTTTATCTAAGTGTGAGCCAATGTCAAATACTTTATCTAAGTGGAAGCTAATGACATTGTTCTATCTAAGTGGGAGCTTTCAGAAACTAAGTTTTCTGAGGGACATAACTGAGCATATTGTAGAAGTGCTTGTATAAAATTTTTGATAGATGATAATATTATTACTAGAATCTGTGTGATGGGAGGTTTAAATGTATTCTCCTGATCATAGACCCAATAGTATTATTATTTTTCTAGTCAAGAATAATACAAGTGCATGACATTGTATACTTCAATGTGCTACAAATAAGTTCTTGGATCAAATCAGATTGTGAATAGCCAGATTAGTGGGATGATTTGAAGTAATTAAGCCAAGAAAGGCTGCCAAGAACAACAACACAACAATAAATTTAATGGGGACAAATGTGATATCTGATATTGAAAGGTCTCATACGATTAAATAGAAGATGTTGTCATGTCATTGACTAAGAGTCATGATGTAGTTAAAGTTGAGAGTCATCTCGACTAAGCTTATGAGAGGACATGAGACCTACATGGCTCGAAAAGGGAATAGTGTGTCATAAATTACCCTATAGAGTGCAAGCATGATAGAAATCCAACAACAAAGAGCCATGTGAATTGTGTAAAAGGAAATTTTTTCGCAAAATTTCCATTACACAAGATGAAAAAGGTTGTCAATTAAATTTGACACATATAACTTGAGGCTTAACGCCTTTTATGAGACAACATCTATAGTAGATAACCAACAATACAAAGAGATTGAAGGAAGTTGATTGTATATTCTCCAATGAATGATTTGTTCATAAGGGCGCTCTTTTCCTGTTAGGAGCACATGAAAGTCAGGTTAAACCAAAGTAAAAACTTTGTTACTTTTTCAATGATGTATCAAAGTACTTGGAGCTTGAATATGGATGTCAGGAAGTATGCAAACCCTTTGGGGCTAACATACCGCAGAGGTAGCATGTTCTCTACACTCTAAACCCAAATGAGACAAGGGTATGAGGTTCTTCAAAAGGGAATGTGAGGACTACCTTGACATCACAGGAGTATAAACTCTTTAAGGAGGTGAATGACCTATATTAGGTCAAATGTTTTTCCTACTAAAGGATAAACCATTTTGAGATGGATTTTCTTTTCTGTCAATAGTGAGCAGGAAAAGGCTCAAGCTCCATAAACTAAAAGAATAAGGATCAAAGATCCTTTATTAAATGTTGTCAGTTATCAATTTTAAGCATAAGGCTGTAAATTGGTAATGACGTTAAGATTGAGGTTAAAGGCATTAGAGCCTACTAGTTCATTGTTTCATGCACCAGGCTCATGGGTTCTAAATGAACTATCTTGACTTTCATGACAAAACTAGCTGTTTGTGATACAATCTTCCTTGACATTTCTTTGTTTTTCCGTCATTGTTGGTGATCTTTGTGTGTATGACTGCTTTACCACCCCAATTCAAGTGTTGACTTGAATACATGTCATGGTGGATTAGGACATATAAATTGAATTGGCATTTTTAAGAATGCTTTGTTCATTACCCAATAGGGAAGTGTCTAGTAGGTAAAGCAATAAGAAAAGTTTTTTCAGTAAGGGAATTGAGATTGAGAAAATATTGCATTTCTTCCATCCGACTATATATGGTTCAATGAATGTGAGGGCATGACACAGAGCTTAGATTAATTACCTTAGTTGATGATTACTCACGTAATTATCATTACTTTATTTCACACAAGTTTGAAGCTCAAGTGCTTTAGACGATAAGTGAATAAAGTTGAAAATAAAGTGTATACAGAATTTAAGAATTCTACGCACTAATAGAGGTTGTTCCTGACCAGTTTCAAGGAGCCTCATGAAGGAAAATGGATATTTATTCAGTTAAATAATCATTCGCACTCTGTCACCAGATGGAGTTGTTAGGAGGCGTAATGAAATGTTACCAAACATGGTCATGTATAAAATGGTTCAAGCTAACCCACCAAAAGTGAGTGGGAGAGTGAGTGTTGTTTAGTCCACCTTTGGTGGATTAGTACACATATTTAATTGATCAAGTATGGTTTTCTCTTTAAGAGAGATACAAACTTTATACTTAACCATGTGTCCTCCTAAGTGGTATTTTCCGAACCACATGAATTATGGTCAAAGAACAAATCAATTTTTTGAGTTCCCATAGGCCATAAAGGTGAATTACACGATTTCATAGTCGTTGTAAGTGGGAGCTTATTGATGAAATTTTCACAAGTGAAAATGAAGATGGATTTGTGTCTGAAAAGAATTGAAAGGAACCATATATAAAATGGGTGAGTTTTTTCCAAATAATGGTGAAGCTCATCACATTGTGTTTCCCTATATCTCTTTATGAGACACAGTGACAAGGCAATACGGAACAAGCTCTACAGTTCTCAATTGCCCATGTAAGTGGGAGCTTGTGAAAGGTCATTAAAGAGACCTACAAGTGTTTTGTATAAGTGGCCTTACCTATTTCTTAGAAGGAATGGAAGAAAGCAATATTAAAGGACGTAGATTCTTTGGGAAAGAATCAAGTCTGAGAGTTAGTTGATCCACCACAAAGATGAGAGATCATTTGTTTAGATCAATTAATAACACAAGACTCTTTCGGTTACAGAGGGTATACATAGGCATATATTGTGAGAATACCTTCTCATATATTATGTGCTTAAAATCATACTCATTTTGGAAATAGCTGACTGTTTGGTTTTTATGTTTGCATCAAGTGGATGTGAAATTTGCATTTTGAGTTGTGTTTTTTGGATGAAGAAATCTATATGCTTTGGCTATTAGATTTCACTATAATTGATGTTTGAGGTTTACAAAGTGACGACCTCATATTACATATTTTTTTGCACTAGTCAATTCATGGACTGAAGCAATCATCCAAACAATGGTATTTAAGGTTCCATATGAGTGGTAACCTAATATATTTTGTTATGGTTGAAGAAACCATAACCAAGCAGTTTGTGATATTATCCTTTAAGCGGATGATATGCTATTGACTAAAATAGTTTGATTTTGATAGTGCCTATTAAGGAAAGGTGCTAAGAATATGGGTAAATCATTGTGTATTTTTGGAGTTGAGATCCAAAGATATAGCTCAAGCAAACTCCATTCTCTATCACAAGAGAGTTATATTATGGAAATTCTTGAGCAATTCAAGGTAAACGATTGTGATCCCATAGATACCCTAGTGACTTATAGAGTTAGTTTGGTATATTCCTAAACTGAATCAACTTTAGACTCAAAATGGAAAAGGGTTTCCATGTAAACGTTGTTGGTAGTTTAATGTACACAGTGGTGTATAAAATATCAGATATCCATAATGGTAGGACTTTGTAAGTCAGTACGAGTCCAACCATTGTGAGATGCATTTGATGGCTCCACAAAAAATGCTTATAGATACTTTAAAGGGCATGATAATTATGCACATTTAAAAGTACTTACTGTGGTAGTACATATGGTTATATGGTCGATGATGTCCAGAAGAACATCTTTGTTTTGAAATGAGAATTCAAACCTAGTGTTAATGCATTGTGAAAACACTGCGACCATTGCCTAAATAAAAGACCCTTAGTATCACAGAATGAGTAAAATACAAAGATAAAATATGTGAGATGTGTTGTAGCACATAAGGTTGTTACTAAACAACGAGTTCCTATGCAAAGTCCCCTGATTGAGCCTGTGGCCAAGGATATACATGAGAGACATGATAAGTCCTTCGGCAAGCATAGGATATGAAGTAATGGATACTTCATTAAGGCTTTACATGTGTATGTGATAGTATACAATGTCTAGTATGTCGTACAGGTAGATGAGGTCGGCTCTCTCACACAAGCGACCGCCTTTGACACTCAGGAGAAGTGTGCAAAGATGAGACAATGTGTTCACCAGCAAAGCAGTGAAAATACTGATATGGTAGAGAAGAAACACAAACTATATGTCGCCTCGACTCAAAAGTGCAGCAAGTCGAGATGAGATCCGTGATTACACACATATGGATCGAATTATGGATACCCACATCCGTAATACCTGTAGCTAGATAACAAAATTCTTCAAAATTGACGTCAAACAATGCGAGAAGAGTTGAAGAATTTTGGGTTTAGATACTGTGTGTTTCTAGACTGAAGTCTGTACGGTGTTGATGATACAATTAAATTGACATACGCTTTTATAGAAAAAGAGTAACACCGTAGCATGCGAATCATACCGCGTGTGCTAAAGTTACAGCAAAATGGAAGCAGTGAATGGATCCCTGTTTCATTGCTGTGTGAGTCCAAGAAAGGTTCCATACTTTCTTGATGTCCTTTGACTTTGACAATGTCATGGAAATATGTTTTAGTGTCTGCTACCTTAGCGTATATCCTATGGTCATGATAAATGCGATCTAAAGGTGTTACGTTAGGAAAGCGGTTGATTCATATTGAAGTGATATTTGGGCGAAAGGAAGATTACTTGCAATACACACACTTATGCTAGTGTCTGAGACTGGTCCATTATGATATTAGTGTGCTAATTTCATAAGTGTGGACACTGCATATGCAAAAGGCAGTCTGAGCTTTATCTTGGCTCTAAAGGGATTAGGTTGGCCATGAGAGAAGTGTATTTGTGTAAATCTAGGATATCTGAGGCACTATATCAAAATGATCGAGCTGCACTGCAAGGTTGTTTTGTGCTGGTCTCTGTAAAAGGGATTTCTAGTACAAGACACCTAAAATGAGACGTCGTGCCCACGCGGTTACGACAGAGCACTTAGTATGAAAGAAGGGAAGAAGAGAAAGAGATTTGACCCTTAACATCTAACCCACCAAGTGTGAGTGGGAGATGTAGGAATATACCTAATCCACCCTTGGTGGGTTAGGGCCCAAGCCTAATGAAAATTAGGGCTAATATATAATGCCCAATGAAAATTGGGGCTATTATATAATTATGGAAATATTAGGGATAAAATGAGTATTTTTCCCTTAATATTTGAAATTGAAAAGATACGTCTCTCCATATATTGTTTATAAATAAAGGGGTTCTGTGAAAAGGAAAACCAACGCAGAAAACTAAAGGTTCTCTGTAATTCAAGTCTCCTCTCTTCCTCTCCTATGTGCATCTGTCGTATAACGTGATCGGAGTCCAAATCGGTGCTCCGATTTCGTGTGGGTACCGAGCGAGTCAACCGGATTCCAGGTACGCCCGAAACCCTACAGTAACATTTTACATACCTTGTAGACAGAGCCAAATCCACCATGCCCTAACTCATTCTCACTTGAAAAACCATTTGTAGCAGCCTGAATGTTTTTAATGTTGAAAAATGGTAAGCTTGCTTGGGTTCTTTTTTCACCGTGCTCTTCTTCTGAGGGAGATTCTATGTGTATTTGTTGCTCAGATATTTTGTCTGGAATAAGCAAAAACAAGAGGATACAATAAGAAATTTGGAATGTGTTGAGTCAAAAAAAGAACAGATTCGTTTAAAATTATATTTGAAAAATAAGACCCATCATTTAACAAAGCTTTATTCACATTTCAGTGATTTGATCACAGCCTAAATCAAGTTGAATTTTTCAAAGTTTTAAACATATAATATTATACAAGTATTGTAATAAATAACTTGTAAAACATGGTTTAGCATAAATACGGACGCTTCATTGATATATAGGTCAGCTACAGATTCTGTTTATGATAATTAAGTATTAAATTAGCAAGGTAGGATCCATTATACTCATCAAGTCCTATTTATAAGACAGAGTGAGAAGATTTCATTTGATCCTATTTATAAGGCATCCCATGAAATTTTCCATGATTATGTTGACTTTATTTTTATGTGATGTAGTTGATATTAAATAGGGGTAAAGTTGGAAAATTGTCAGATTTTTAGATGTAATGAATGAGGTTTAAGATTTTCCTTGGTCTATGTGAAACATGCTAGAAGTGCTTTATAAATAGGATTAGAGAGGAGTATTTCTTAAATCTTTCTTTAATCTCAAAAGTTCATCAAGGAGAGGGACCCACCCACCCACTGTAATCAGTTAAATCTGAGCACCATAAAAAAACTCCAGCATTTAAAAGACAATTTTGAAGGTGAAATTAGAATAACAATAACAGTTTTTACGATAGTCCACTCACCTCCCCAAAAGATAAACATAGAACCTCCCTCGGAAGAAGAGCATGAAACTCAACAAATATATGTGTATATATATACACAAAATGTCTATCCCTCTCTCATGTTGTTACCTCACCAAAAAATAGTTGACAGCACTTATTTCTTGTTTCCCTTGTTGAATTCATACTTGTCTTGGATACAAAAAAATTCATAAACTGTCCAACAGAGATAAAGAAGGTAAAAGTAAGCACCTCTCTTTTTCTTCATCCACAAGCAATAAACACACAAGGCAATCAGAAGAATAATCCCGACAATAGTAGCTGAAATAATTCCCGCCTTTCCAGACACAGAAAGAGTTCCTTTTGATTTCCTGTTATAATTTGCTGAGAGAAGTGGAAACAAGAAAGTCAGTAAGAAAAAGAAAAATGTAAAACAGAGGTGAAATACGGGAATTAAGAAAAGTAAAATATCTACCCAGTTCAATGGCATCAACACGAACAAATAAATCATGACCTTCCTCATTTAATACTGTCGTGTCCATCAGAGTCCCATGCCAAGATAAGCACCCACTTCCTCCATTTCTCACATCTGCAGCAGCATAGGCAGTGCAAGAACAGCTTGTCAAACACTCTTGTTCGCATTCCTCCATGCTCAAACCTTTTCTAACATTTGCTATAGAGGTATCAGGAATCTTGACACTTTCTACTTTAACAAAGCCTTCTCCATTTCTGCACAAGGGTGGTCCTTTCTTCCTCACACAGCCCGCTGATTGATCATTCTTCTCATACCAATCGTTTGGGTTTCTAGGCTCAAACCCAGGTAGGCAAGAACACTTGATGTATCCATAGTGGTAAGAGTCACAGTTACTATTGGGTCCACATGTTCCATATATGTCACAGTCCACTTCTGGATAAGATCCATATCGTTTCCAATCCTTTTTATCGTAATCCCATTTATGCATTTGCATGTATCCTGATGGAACAGTTACAATCTTGAATATAGAGGTGTTGTCCAAGGCATGAAACATGAGTCTAACCTCATTATCATCGTCCATAAAAGAGAAATTGAAAGTATATACCATTAAGCGTTTCAAAGCTGTCAGACCCACTAATATTTCTCCATTGAAGGGTCCAACTCGCCACACTGGAACATTTTGTTTGTACAAAAACAACTGAGCTTTGCCGGAAGCATTGAACTTAGTTGAGAAGCGTCCCGTTGCAGGATCATCATCTGACTTCCACGACTGCAAGAACCAGGTTTGATCAGTTCTTTTGTTGAAACCCAGTTTGGCATATGGAAGTAAGGTATCGGTGGGATGATCAAAGCTTTGCCAAAACACAGCTTTGGAGTCATTATGAATAAGAACAAGATTGCCTACATCAGAGAGCATAGCCATAATTCCGGTACTTGGAACAATGTTAGAAACATTAGTGGCCCAGATGGGGAAGTTGGTTTTACTGTGGAGTATAAGATTCCCATCTGTGCTGAGGGAGAGCACTCCAGAGGTGTCATTGATCGGATTGTCTCTGTTTGCAACCCAAACAACAGTTTGCTTGGGCAAGTTGTAGTACCAGATTCCAACAGAGCGAGAACGAGATTTTCCAGAAGAGAAGAAGCCAAGAGCAAACTTTCTTCCTTTTGAAATTAGAAGTTCACCATCGCTAATGGATTTGCCAATGGTTATGGCATCAGAAGCTGCACAAAACAAGTAGTAGTAAGATACTAATAGAAGACAGATAAGAACCATACCTTTTAGTATCTTCATGATTATAACTTCCTAAAAAGACAAAAATTGGAGCCGCTTCTTATATGGTAATGAACCTTATAAAAGAACCTATTTCTATATATATATATAGAGAGAGAGAGAGTTTTCTTCTACACTAACTTTGAAAGTTGTGAATGTCATCACTCATTCATACTCCACACATATTTTCTTTGAGTTGTCACTGTCCAAGTCAACAGGAGACTGGAGTCGATGTCAAAGGAAGCCTATTCCATGACATATCCAGCTAGATCTCATAATTCCGACACGAGTTGAGAAATTTAAGTGTCTTTTTTGACTTTTTTCCAACATTATATGCACATTTCTTGGATGTCTCTTTCTCTCACGGTGCGTCCCTCTAAAACGTTGTCTCATTCTCATGACTTCTACAACGGTGAATCTACTAGATAAACATGAAATTTCAGTTAATGACCAATATATTGAATTATGGAATATACTCTCTCTCTCTCTCGTGATTATTATAAGAGCCCGAAATTTGAATTGATTTGATCTAAAATATAAGAGTTCACCTTGTATTCTGTCATCATTTAATACGTTTTTTTCCTCTGTCATCCTTAACTCTCTTTTATATTCATTAACACTCATATTTCTATCTTTTAATTGACTCATCATAAATAAGGGTAATATTAGAAAAAAATGTATATTGTAAACACATTTAATTACTTTTACATGTTATCTTAAGACAAGTGATTTCACGGCCGGGCTCTTATAATAAGAACCGGAGGGTGTACCTCTGGAAAAAAAGTAAAGCTACAAAAATACTATCAATAGCTTTGACAGATGACGTTTCCATATGTTTGTGAAGAATGAAATTCTTAGCTTAATGATTTCTCTAAAGCCTATTTTGCGTGGATTCTCTAGAACATTGGGAAAGAGCGCAGTGATTTTTTTTTTTTTTAACAAACAAGATGTGGATTCTATTAAATTAATTTCGCTCCCTAAGTGATGTTATTCGAGATAGTACTGGATAGTTAACGGCTTGATTGAAAATAATTACATACCTAATCCACAGAATGAAGACGCCACGTGCAGCACTCAGATCAAAATCACCACCGATGGCTCCTTATAACCCTAAATTAAATTACTCTATTCATGCTTTTATTTGTAGAGATCATATGAAGGCAAACAATTGTTCTACTCCTGCTACCGAATTGAAAGAAAACTATCCTTATTTAAATTTTTTTCTCTCCCTACATTTGAAAATCATTCTATATCTTTCTCATCTTTTTCTATTGTTAACAAGAATTAAATAGGGTTAAAATTAGAAAAAAAGTCATTAATGACCTTAGAGTGGACTTATATTTAGAAACAATGTTTTTAAAGATGAACTTATAATATGGAAAGTGGTACACGAAAATTTGAATGTTTTTTAAAATAATAATTTTTCTAATAAAAAGTTATTTTCTTGAGGAAACTCTAGAATCTAAATAATGTTTCTAAATAGTTTCTATATGCTAATGAATGTTTTGAAAAAGGTTGATTGTTGAGGAAAATCTTGAATTAAATTTTTTATCTTTAAAGTTTGAAAAAGTTAGGGTTTTAGTGGAATATTCGGGCTTTAAGTTGTTAATGAGTAAATGGGTAGTTCTAATAAGCTAGATGAGGTTATTAGATGATTATGGAATGATAGATGAAATTGGAAAGTGTTGGAGTAAATAGGGTTTCAGTGATTTTTGATTGATTTATGGACTAATTTGGACATAAGTTAGACCCGTTTTATGATGTTAATTAAGGATACTGATTGTGTGGGAAATTTAGCTTTAAGAGGTAACCGCCTGTTATTTGTCCTATGTGTATGTGAGCTATTGGTAAGAGTATTCTAAAACTCTTATAACTTCTGGTTATTGTGGTACATATGAAATGTATGATTTTTAAAAGATTATTTTTATATACATCGTCATGTGGGATTCTTATTGTTAAAAATTGCATGTTATGTGTGGTATCACGATTTTATAAATGTTATATCAATGGTTTGGGATTCTTATTGTTAAAAATTGCATGTTATGTGTTGTATCATGATTTTGTAAATTTTATATTTATGGTTTTAGGAAAATATCATATTATATATGTTTTTAGAAAAATGGAAATGTCAAGTGCCTAGTTTTAGTGAAAGGTGCATTATAGGTGATGTGCATGTGTTTTTGTTAGAGTTGGCACTGTTGCATTGATTATACTTACCATCACGTGATGAGGTATTCTATTGGCACATAAGGACTAATGATATTGGAGAAGGGAGGGTGAACCCCTTTGTGGTTTTGGGTACTGGATATGATCCTCTTCGAGTTCCACCCCTTTGTGATCCTGGTTAAGGATAAGACCCCGTTGAATTCAACCCTTTCATGATTCTGGGTACGAGAGATGTAACATCCTAATTTTGATTAGTATAATTTAAACAACATTAGAAAAGACTTATTTAAGATAAATAGAATTTATTGAATATTTATGGGAATAAATAGGATATACCCCAAATATGACTTATTTAGGTGAAAGAAAACTATAAATCATATATTAAAAACAAATAAGTTAAAAGTTAATGAAAATAAAAAAAAATTATGGATATATAGGTAAAAGGGAGCACGGTGAAAGATGAGAAAAGAATTAAAAAAACATTAGTGAAGGGGTAGGTGGCCCCTTGTTCAATCATGTGAGGGGTATTAAATATTAAAAATAAGGCTAAAATATACTTTTGATCCCTTATGTTTGTATTAAGTATAATTTTAGTCATTTATATTTACAAAGTACACTTTTGGTCCATCAACCTTAACACCGTTAGTCTCAGTTAACGGAGATAGCTATCTCATCAAACTTTAAGTGATGTCTGTACATTTAAAGGCTAACAAATCATACTTACATTTTAATCTATTTTAATATAACATTTTTATATTTTAAATCATGTAAATAAAAAATAATTAAAAAGAAAACATTTTTATATTTAGGTTTTGTTGCAAGCTTGCAGCTCATCCCAATAATGATCCTTGCAACAAGACTAATCCTGCAGCAATTACAGAACCTCCCGCAGATATCGAACAAATTATTTCTAACATCTCTCTCAATAAACCATAAATCTCACCTTAATCTTAAGATGGTGACCCTCTCTTTTGCAATTGCTATCCCATAGAACCGCTATTCGAGTTGAGAGTAAAAATAGCTTTCTTATGAATTTGTTCCAAAGAAAAGAACCAGTGATGTCGTGTTGTGGGTAAAAGAAAAACTAAAGAAATGGAAGGATTTGGTAAAGTTAAACATGGGTTTGTAGGAGTAGATGTGCTGTGGAAGAAGAAGAAGGAGGGAAGATACATATTTTTTTTCATTTATTTGTTCATTTTTTTATATAAACATATTAAGAAACTAAAATTCAATTAATTACACACTCATCACTTATTTTGATGGGTCAGACATCTCCGTTAACAAAGAATAATGGTGCTAAGGGTGATGGACTATAAGTGTACTTTTTAAATATAAATGACTAAAATGATACCTAATGTAAATATAAGGGACCAAAAGTATATTGTAGCCTAAAAATAATATATCCCATTCCCATTTCATTTCTGGCAAGCAGTACCGGGGCACCAATTTTCCCTCCTTCACACGAAAACACCATTGTTACTATTAAGGAAAGCCTTGTAAATACTTTTGGTAATCAAATCTACGTACTTTTACAAAACTTCCTTCATGAAGTTTGTTCTGTATAATTTTATCTTTCTAATGATGCTATTATTATACTTGATTGGGACGAATGTTTGGGTATGTTTTGAATTTTGACAATAGAAGAGTATAGGAATATAGAGATGAGTTAGAAGAAAATTTTGATTGGTTCAGATTTTTATTTGGTGACTGTACGAATCTAAAATCAAATTTTGTTATTAAAAATTATATGTTTTATGCTCTATATGACTTTTGAACCAATGGAGCTTGGGTTAATGAATTTATTTGAGACATGTAAGGTATTTGTAAAGATTTAAACGGTTTATAATGCTCAATGAAGTGAAGATTTGTGATTTACAATTTTTTATGGTTGAAATCCAAACTTTAATGTGGGGATTTTGTATAATAGAATTAATTTGATGTTAATCTATTATGCAAATGAGTTGTTTAGGATGAGGAAAATATTTTAGTTGAATTAGATTAAATAATGGATGGGTTAGTGTAATATTGAGAGTTTTGGGCAACTAGTTCAAACATTTAAATTTATATAATTAAATTAACTATTCAATTTGTATATTAAATTTGTATCTACATTGTTGTGTAGCTTGGTTTGTAACCGGACTGTAGTTTTGGTGCCTTGGTTGCTCAAAGTTTGTAAGATAAGTTTGAAGTTGAGGTAATTGGGGTTAAATTATATTATATACATGCTTTGGACTCTAAGGCTTTCTTAACCTTATTTTCCCTATTGTATTATGTTGTAAAATTTGATTTTCAAATATAAATGTAGCTATATTAGTATATTTGTAAACTTACTCTATTGAAGCAGTGTGTATGAATAAATTGATTGTTTTGAACTATATTGATGTGTATTAATTAATTATGCTGTAATAATTACTTTTGAATTGAAGATTGGATTTATTATTGGCTTGTGAAGTGCCATGATGGGACTGTTATATTATTTGAAATGGCTTGTTGATGGAATTAATTACCATTGCATATCTTGGAGGATTTTGGGAAAAGATAAGGGAAGACATTGTTCTTGAAGCTCGCTCGGCATGCCTACACTACTATACATAGCGTTTAGCCATTTGTTAAGCCCTCGTGCCATAGTCTGGTAATGGCCGGTGTAGGTGCAAATGAGGCAGACACCTCTCTTACCATGGTCCAACAATGGGCGATGTAGGTATGGGAGGGGACTCGTTGACTTGTTGTGAGTGGAGTGATCTTTGGCCAGATTACATAGCACAAAAGGTCCAAGTTCATGTCAAGAGTCATAAGGTGGAGTAAGGTGGATGGGTGGGCTTTGCATATTTGTTTTCGTACAATGTATATGTGTGTACTATGTATGTTGAGGGGTGTGTGTGTGTGTACTTAATTGTAATGATTATAATGTTTATTGCTGCTTCACTGGCTTACACTCCTTTCTTCTATATCTTGTAACTTAATTTTGATTACTGGGACTTTATGTCTCACCTCGTTGAATTTAACATTTTTCAAGAGAGCCCTCTAGTTTAGGATGGTGCGAAGGGAAGCAGGTTGAGGCATAGGAACTTATAGCCTTTTGTGCCTCCTTTTTGTATGGCGTTGTGTGTTTTGTATATTGCCATATAGGATCATTATATTTTTAATTTATTTGATAACTCTGCTGCATTCAAACCTGTATGTTGGAATACCTATGATGTGGTAGATTAATTCTTGTTGGCTGAGGCCTTATCATATGTGTTTTGTTTGTGGATCCATTGTTAATATGGGTTGGAAAATAATTATGTCATAGATTTTGGATTATGTACTATAGATGTTATGTCTCTAAGTGGGGTTCAGTTTATATGTGATAGACTTGTGGGCTGGGTTCTGTAAACCATACTCTATTATGCCCTGGGTCTTGTGTGGACCCCGATGTTTACATGAAGTTGAATTTGTGGGCTTTGTTTTGTATCCTAAGTCCTATTATGATTGTTGTGCTTATTCAAAGAAATTTGTGAGAGGTGTTTGAATGGAGGTGAATCCTTTTTAATAACCATGATAGTGCTTGTATATTTGTCTCCTTTTCTATCATGGTTATCCTTATTATTGGTTTAATCCTTTTTATCCATTATAATATTCAAAGTTTTTTGTCTCTTTTCTATCATGGTTTTTCTTAAAGTATGGTTGTTTCCTTTTAACCATGGTAGAGCTCTTGAAAATGTAGTTCAACTCTTTTCGACCATGGTTAAGGTTTTAAACTCAAGTTTATTCTCTTTCTACTATAGTAGTATTTCAAATAACTTTATCTCTTTGTTACCGTAGTAGTGATTTGTGTAATTATTTATATAAATGTTTCGTAGTATAAGAGAGGGTGTTTCAAGTTGGTGTGCAGAACCAAGGTTTTGGAGATTTTTGGCCTTAATGTGCATTGCATTTAGTTTCATGGCAATATACAATCCTTACACTCCTACTTCCCTTTTGTTTATTTGCTTTCTTGTATCAATTAACACTTATTATGTCTCTTGCAGGGTTTCATCCTTAGATGGTTAGAGATTATGTGAAATTAAAAAGAAATAATTTTCATGATATTAATGATTATGTGTGTCATAATGATGCAATCTTGTGCTAAATAAGAGTGGTATCATCAAAATTCAATAGAAAATATGAGTTCTAGAGTAGGAAATGGATAAGAAATGAGGTTGAACTGTTGAAAGTATAGAAGAGTATTGTGTGTAAATAGTAGTTGTTATGCTTTATTCCTTATGGAATGACAAGTTTCACACCCATAAATGTATCTCTATTCATAAGTTTTGGAGTTCACTACTACAAAAAACCATTTTAACGTCACCAATTAATGTCCATTGATTATAAAACTGACATGAAAAAAAGGCGGTGGCAGTTTTGTAATTAACTGAAAAGTGGAGAAAGAAACAACCTCACTAACTAAGATAATCAGGGACATCGTAAGTTACCACGTCACAAATTTTAAATTTGTGACGTGGTTAGTTACGTCGTCACATGTTATTTTAGCTAGTGACGTGGTTTGTGTCTAGAGAATTCCCACTTTGTTCGACAAATTTGCCAAGCCCCTTCTTCCTCTCTGCATTTTCCTCTTTTCGTCGCAGCCTTTCTCCATCTCTCTCATTCAATCTCGCTCAATCACCACCCCATTCACACCGTCGTCTCCTTCTCCATGTGCGATACCAGCCGAATCTTTTTAGCCCTCTTCATTCTCTTCCTGATCCATCTTTAGGTTTAGGGTTTGGAATCAACTCTTCATTCTTCACGTTCTCGATTAAGAACGAAACCCTACCGACACTTCCGACCTTGATGGAGCATGAATTTCAATTTTGAGAGATCTTAGAGCAAGAACAAGAGGAGAGCCTTCGTTGCCGCAATCGGAACAGACAAGCTTCACTAGAAGATCTTTGAGATAGTAAGCACAGATTCCTACGATAGTAAGCACAGACGATTTTAGGCAATCTCTGTGTTATCAATATAATAAGGCTATCTGTGTGTTATTAGTGGAATGAGGCTATCTGTTTTTGCTAATATTACAGAAAGCAAGAAAGAAAAGAAAACATGAGGAAAAAAACAATAAATTATTGGATCTAACCGTTCTTTAATTTAGACAAGTTTGTGGCATGATTGAACTCTATTGTGGTTATATGAATTTGAATGATTGGATGCTGCGACTTAATTAAGCTTTTCACATACAACTTTTGTGGGATTACATGTTTGTCTAAACCTATCTACTGTGAAGAAAAACTTGAGTTGAACATGGGAGTGAGATAATATAGAAATTGTTCAGTCTTGCTCTGAAATAATTTGGGTTGTAGGAATAAATTTCTTTGTGATTCTAACCTTTTGAATTCAAATTGCATATTTTCCAATTCTAGTTTGAAACTGTCCTGCTGCAGATTTACTTGGTTTTGCTTCTCTGTAGTTGAACCGTGGTTGCACACTTGACTACTGAATTGTATACCATTGTTTTTGTAGCCACCGCCTTAGTGAATATTCCCCGCAGTCAATTTAATAAAGTACCTTTCCAATTGAAATTGACTTGTAACTAATTGTGCTTGTGAGTAAAAGAGTTGGAACGATTAAAAAAAATTCTTCAAAAGAAAGGTTTTAAATTTGAGTTGTTAAAATCATTTGTTGTTTGTTGTTACATTTCAGAAAGTTGGATTGAACGAAGCTGGTAAATATGTTTGTATGATAGTAGTTTCTATTATTACTTCGTTTAGCATAAGAATTGGGAGTTTTGGTGGTAAATTTGCATTGGTAATACTGTTAAATGTCAATTTTATCCAGTTTTTCTATTGCACTATGAAGTTACACCTCCCCATTGCTGTGTTGGTTGCCTTGTATTCTACTTGGTAAAAATATGCATATCTCTTAGTTCTCTGACTTTACATCCCTACCACATTAGTAGTTGAATTTATTTGAGAGTTGGAATTCAGAAATTCTTATGCATTATACCATAAACTTTTAAAGGATTGAATTTATGCAATGACTTGGAATAATAGAATTCTAAGGTCCATTTTTGTGTGTGCATTGCCACTCACTGAATTATGATTATGAAACTTTAAGAATAGGATCAATTAACATTGTATAATCTAAAATTCAATTTCTTAATTATTTGTTGACTTTGTAATGATTTTTTTTGTTTTTTACTGCAAGTTAGATTTAGTCATTGAGTTGCTGGAACAAGAATGGTTTCTAAATGTATATTGTAGAAGGAACTAAAATTTACTGCATCAAGTAATTCTTGCCTCCGGATTTTTCTCTCAAAGTATGTTAATATGCTGTAAAGCAATGACTGTAATGCTTTTGATTTTATCAAAAGTTTTTATTGCTGCAACTTCTTAAGTTTTGCTTTAAAGAAGAAGTCAACGTTTGACTTTGCTGAAAAAAAATTGGTTTCGGGTTGCATTAAAATGTGACTTTCACTGTTGTGAATGCATAATTTTTGTTGTAAATATAAAGATTGGTCACATTGAAACATGAACCTAGTTGTGGTTGTATTAATTGAATATGCTAAATTGTTTTGAAAGCTTTCATTCTTCAAATGTTTTCACTTATTGGCTGGGGTTAAATATTACACATTGATTTGGTTTTAAGATTTTTTTCTTAATTATTTGTTGACTTTGTAATGATATTTTTTACTGCAAGTTAGATTTAGTCATTGAGTTGCTGGAACAAGAATGGTTTCTAAATGTATATTGTAGAAGGAACTGAAATTTACTGCATCAAGTAATTCTTGCCTCCGGATTTTTCTCTCTCAAAGTATGTTAATATGCTGTAAAGCAATGACTGTAATGCTTTTGATTTTATCAAAAGTTTTTATTGCTGCAACTTCTTAAGTTTTGCTTTAGAGAAGAAGTCAACGTTTGACTTTGCTGAAAAAAATTGGTTTCGGGTTGAATTAAAATTTGACTTTCACTATTGTGAATGCATAATTTCTGTTGTAAATATAAAGATTGGTCACATTGAAACATGAACCTAGTTGTAGTTGTATTAATTGAATATGCTATATTGTTTTGAAAGCTTTCATTCTTCAAATGTTTTCACTTATTGGCTGGGGTTAAATATTACACATTGATTTGGTTTTAAGATTCTAAATAGGTCATATATCATGAAATTTTGTGGACACCTCATAGCACTTGACTATATCTGGTTTCCATGGCAGAATTTACAGAGCTTTTGTGAATTATTTTATTTGCAGGACCAGTCCTGCTGAATTTATTGTTACATATGAACAATATATGGAGTCTCTGAAAGTCATTTATACAATAGGGATGGGGTTCGAAATGAGGTTTGAAGGCGAAGAGTCTCCAGAGCAGAGGTATGAATGTTCAATGTCATTTTCTTTTCCACCCCCTTTGCCCATAAAAGTAATTAGGCAAGTTTTATTATTAATTTGAAGAAATTTCATCATTTTACCTTTTAATTCGTAGGTTTACTGGTACTATTACCGGACTTGAAGATGCTGATTTCAAAGGTGGTCAAAATGTAAATGGAGATGCCTCAAGGTTCTATATGTTACTAGTTTTTGTGCCGCCATGTTTGACTGTTTTGAATATGGCATGCTGCAATGGAGTTTCTTGAATATGGCATACTTTTTTGAATATGAGACTGTTAAAGATAAAGAAGGGGACTGTAAGCTATTTGGCGTCTCCATTTACATGCGTTTTTTTTTTCATTTATGAAATATTGTATTGCTTGGAAAGTTATTTGTATAATTGTTGGAGATAAATGATGGGTGTATTTTGGATTGTTGGTCTAACACAAAAAATGCCCCCCATTTTTTTTTTGAAAAAACAAAATTGGACTTTTCACGTCACATATTATATAATATGTGATGTGATTTCTAAAAACAACATCACATATTATATAATATATGACGTGGTTTCTCTAACGTACAAGAAACAACGTCACATATTAGATAATATGTGACGTGATTTCTAGAAACAACATCACATATCAGATAATATGTGACGTGGTTTCTCTGACATGTAAGAAACAACGTCACATATTCTATAATTAGTGATGTGGTTTATAATATTTGACGTGGTTTCTTTGATCTTCTCTCATATATCCGCATCACAATCATCTAATTTTGGAGAAACAACGTCGCATTTTTTTGTAATTTGTGACGTGAAAAATCTGACTTTCCACGTCCCTTTTTTGTGTGACGTTAAAAGTCCAGTTTTCCACGTCACTTGAATTAACGTCCCCTGAAAAAGTGACGTGAAAACCCTGTTTTGTAGTAGTGGTTGTAACTAAGTACACCCATTTACTTGTCAAAATATGAGCAAGGGTATGTGAAAAAAAAATTGTGGTTGATAGATCACATCTTAGCTAGATAAGAAGTAGATATGTGCTTTAAGTAAATTGTGTCTTATCATGCCCTTTAGTAAAATATATTGACTGATAGTCTTTCAATTTTAGAAGAGATTAATTAGTAAAAGTTATACAATGCCAAGTTTATAGAAAGGCGGAGAAATGAAAATTCTGGAAGAAGTTTAAGTAAATATCAATTGAGACATTGTTAGAACATAGTGAGAAATTATTGTGGCGTAGTTTCATTGTTGGAAAAAGATGAGCAATTTGATATATTAAGTGATGATATATATATATATATATCATAATTGGAAAATGATGTTGAGGTATTTAGGACAAAATTCAAGAGATAAAAAGTAATGAAGAAGTAGTGGAAACAAGGAGTTGTATAGGAATATCAATTATATATAGGATTATATGCTATTAGAGAAATTTAATATTTAATTGAGCATGATTTACATAAAAAAATTTTGTGACCTTTGAGGTGAGAAGATTTTGTGTAATATTACAATGGAAAGAAGCATAAATTCCAAATATACAAGATTGAAGATTGTGATGTTTGATATTTGAGTATGCTATGATTTTGTAAATTGACTTATATGAATCAATAGGAGTTTATATATGTATAATTAAAGTTTGTTAAGGAAATATATGTGCGTGTGTAAGTTATAGCCCAATTAAATTAGAATTGATACGTGGAATAATGTAATATTTAGTGACTTTGCATAAGGAATATATCTATAAAGGTATGAAAATAGATATATATTTACACACCTTGCTGAATTATTACGACACTACTACAGAAAACACTTTTCACGTCTTTTTTTGGTGGGACATGGATAGAGGAAACGTAAAAAGTCAGAACTTTTCACGCCTCCTTTTTAATGTGAGACGTGGAACATGGCACATTCCACGTCTAACATTAGAATGTGAGACATGGGGCACATTCCACGTCTAACATTAGAATGTGAGACGTGGAAAGTTGGCCGGTGCCAACTTTCCACGTCTCATTTTAAATGTAAGACATGGAATGTGCCACTTTCCACATCTCACATTAAAAACGAGACATGGAAAGTGACCAGTGCAAACTTTCCACGTCTCATTTTAAAAATGAAACGTGGAAAGTGTACATTCCACATCTCACATTAGAATGTGAGACGTTGAAAATTACATTCCACATCTCAAATTAAAAAAAAAAGACGTGGAATATTATTCTTTTAGATAAAATTATTCCTATCCAGGTTATTCATATCCCATCTGCACTTTACAATTAAACGTACATAAAATGTCCAAATCGCCACAAATAGAGCCCGATAGACAGAATTCACCAAAATATGTTGTTTATATACATCACATATAGATTTATATGTCATACAGTCAAAACAAGTAAGTTCTGTCTAATTTCTAATCCATATAATGTTTAAGAAACCTGTCAGCTAACTTATCCCGAATTTCATCAATTGCATCTTGATCAAAAGGCTCTTCCCCATCAAAAATCTGCACCATATAAGCAATAAAACATTAATTAGTTAATTGTAATTAATAAGTGAAGCAAACAATTGAATTAGGAAATGCAATAATGATGATAAGAATGAAACATACATTAGACAAACCCTCATGAAGTCCACTCATAATTATGTCATGCACATATCAAATTACATAGTACCCACATTCTGTATTGCCAGGTTGCTGAGGGCACTGTAAATCATACAAAAACAATTAGAATATATGAAAAAAATTTACTAACGCCTAAGGTATTATTGATGGACATTTAAATTAATACAATCTAAATGACTTACTGTAGGCCTAACAATCTCAATTTTGTTAGCTCCACTGTGTGTCTGTAATGTGATATGCTAATGCAATATGGCCCTACAATGAAATTAAAATAAGAACTATGTAAATAATTTACTTATGCACATATTTACTAATTCAAAATGTTAACACACTTATTTGGTGAAAATCTTTTTATGCAAAGTGAGTGGCCCACGATCCAAAAAATCAAACAAATAAATATGGTGTTCTCCGAGGCAGATAACACATAAACTTCAATGCACACTGAAGCACAGAATTAAATTTACCAAAGATACTCATAAATTCAATTAATTAGAGTGTGCATTTGGAGATTAAAAATATGGAATTAATTAGGCACAAAACTTTGGTCTTGTTAGGCACAGTCCAAAACAACGACCCTCAGTGCAGCACAGTCAAGTCATATTCAATTTCTCAATTTAGATAAGATTAAACAGCTTGGCAACCAAGTATCTGAACAAAACTTTAGACTAGAAATCAGACTTCAAAATCAAATCAGACTTCTCAAATTCACCCAGCAGCAATATAGAGACAAAAATCTTAGTCACTACACAAAGAATGATAGCAAAGTTTCTAGTCAAACAAGTTTAAATGGTATGCATAGTGAACAAACTTATCTATCAAGGATTAGTGTGAAATAACAACGCTTTTTGTAATGTGAAATTTGAAACTCCTCATAGGCCTCCATAATATTGTTCTATTCCTCAATTTTTTTCCTTTTCTCTGGAGGTTGTATTCCTTACCAGTGACATTGGACTTAGGAATGCGTAGTTCGTAAAGCCCTCCTAACATCACCTATAGTGAAAGTACCTAAAATAGAACTCGAATGAGAACATCATATAATTATATTGGTACATAAATGAAAGTTAAAAATGAAGGAAAAATAAACTTACTGAATTGGAAGTACCAACCATCTAAGGTCCAAATCTTTCATAGTAAAAATTGCCACGACATCATTCCACCCAAGTTCAAAGGGATATGTCTTATCAGGTCCTACAACTCCTAGATCTATCTTAAAGTTGATCTTGTTAGGTAGGGAAGAGACAAAGCTGCACAGGAGTCTAGTGAGGTATACTTGTTACCATCATCATCCAGAGGAGTTGTGATTGGTGCATCGAAGACAAGTCGCTAGGCCATAAAATGAAAGACCCTATTGCTTCGTCTAACATAGTGACCTCTTTGGTAGGAAACAGAACATTTGTAGACTCCTCTCACTCTACAACAAATACAACAGATACCTTAACTTGGTCCTCCAGAATGGCTATATTATGGATGATTGAGCCCCTTCAGTACTGAGGAACTTTGGCAACTGGTCACAGATTTGGGACATCCAAATGGAGAAAGCAAGGTTGTCCCTTATCTATTGAGCTAAGACCAGGGGGTTGATCGGTATAGTGCAACTACTCTTTCTGCTTCAAAAGCTGGGGGATTCCTACAGTGTTTGAGAAATTATACAGATAATAAGCTCATTAAAAGATAAAATCTATACTAATTCATAAATAATATTAGATACTCACATGTGGTGATAAAACACGAGGCTGCATTTTACTCCTCATCTCACCTGATCTTGTTCTATTACCTGATCCGGGATTTTTTCTAAGAGCTTTTCCAAAAATTCCTGACTTGGTTTATACTGGACAGTGCTTCGGGAACGACCAAAATATTTTTTCAAACCAACTGTCCTATATTCGCCTCTAACTTGTCCATGGGGATCAAGATTCCCAATTGCCGTAGTAAGAATGTCCATTCTACTGGTATGAGAAAAGGACCCTTAGGAACTTTGCTCCTCAAGTTAATCCTACAAGTGGTAGGGAAAAAAATCATTTGGTCTTGTTTAAAAGAAAAAGTTAGCATTGCAATTTATTAAACATTAACAAATAACTTATAATATTTTTAGCAATTTTTTCTACTTCAAGGTTTACAAATTTCCCTACACTCTTCCTTCCTTCCACAAATTTTTTGTGACGTGGGATAGGTGGGGGAGGTTGTACAACAATGTTACGGTCTTATTGGACTGCTTCCTCCATTGCCTTCAAATGTTCCCTAACCATTTTCTCTTCTAACCACAAATAACCTCTGTGAGACATTGTGTGTGGATACACATTTAGTTTTTGCTTCTCTTGCTGTTTTTTTTTTACTTTTTTCCTATGCACAGAAAACAAAGTTAGTATAATGTAATAAACAAGTAGTTAGTAAACAAAGTTTATGTGAAACAAAGTTAGAATAAACATACATGGAACTCCTCAGTTAACCGTGATTCTTTAAACTTCTTCCACTCCTCTGGTTTAAGATATGGCCATATAAGACAAGGATCTTTATTGCTCCTAGGTCCTCGAACATACTCTCGGGTAAGAGTAGACTTGAAATATTTCCATTGATGTCGTTCTTCCCTCAGCCAATGCTTTTTAAATGCCTCAATGTTTGGGACAATGAAGTTTTGCTGCCAAATTATTAAAATGCTTAGTCAATTGTTGTTACAAATAAATCAAATCATCAATCAATTTAAAGAAAAAGTTTAGAAAATACCAAAATATCCGTCCAGACTCTGTCCTTAGTTTCTGGGAATATTAATCTCCAATCTTTATATAAGGATGCTTAATCTGCTTCATGCTACAAATTCGAGGTAACTAGCAAATGTGTGCCTGTTTGGACCAAGTGGGATTATGTCCTCACTAAAATCAACACGAATTGGTTCAAAGTTGCTGGTTCCATGCCGCTGAATGATCTTAGGAAGCTTGGTGGATCCCCTGCCCTTCTTTCTTTCTGGAGGATCAACATGTGGTTGCTCTTCATCATTTGTGTGATCCTCATGTGAGTTATCTTTAGAATTGTCTTCCATTTACCTGTTACAAAATTAAAATAACTTCAACATAAAATAAAAAAATAAAATAAAACAATCTTTATTCATTAAGGTACTTACTTTATGTGTTATCCCATATTCCTTCACAATGATCATTCCTAAAAGCATATTGGTCATCATCTATCAATTCTAATTCACCGAGTTGAGGTGGGTTTGAGGAGAAATGTGGTGTGTCATCTAGATTTGAAGTTGAAGCATGTTCCTTTTGTTTTTTACTTTGTAGGACTATGGACAACTGGGGATTTGCAGGATCAGTCACATAGAAAACTTGCTTTACCTGACTTGCTAAAATGAAAGGCTTATAACTGTAAGCAACCCTCTGAAGATCAACAGTGGTAAACCCAAACTGACGATCGATCTCAACTGCATTTTGGCTAACCCATTTGCATCTGAAGAATGGAACTTTGAACTTGTTGTAACTTACATCCCATATTTCTTCAATAACTCCATAATAAGCCATGAAAGCTACTTTTGGGTTTTTATCCTTCGAACTAGGATAGTGCATAGCTTCGGCTACAACCTTTAAACCACTATTTTGCATAATAATGTTATCGTCTTTAGTTTTGTGTAGAAAGAATACCCGTTTATATCATATCCGCTTTATGTGACAACCTCAAAATGGGGGCCCTCTGCTAACCATTTAATTGTATCTGACACATCAGTCTTTTATGCAATATTTTCCTTGAACCACTCAATGAATGTCTTATTATGCTCGTTAGCTATTTGTCTGTCATTTTTCTTTGGGTTCTTGTCCCTTGAACCTTTTTTGTGGTCATCTAAATAAGGCTACAATTCTTCCATATTATTTAGAATATATAGGTGAGCTTGTAACACATCTTCAGGTTTCATACTCTTTACTTTGAGGCCCCTTCCCTTACCGATCCCATCTTCATGTCTGGACATTTCCTCTATACCTTTCAAGTATGGTTTGCAAAAGTCCATAGACTCTTCAATCACATATCTTTCCACAATGGATGCTTCAGGTCGATAGGGGTTCTTAGATTATCCTTTTAGGACTTTCATGAATTGCTCGAAAGGGTATATCCATCTTAGATAAATAGGGCCACATAGTCTTATCTCCCTTACCAAGTAAACGATCAAGTGGACCATGATATCAAAAAACTCTGGAGGAAAGTGCATATCTAATTTGGTCAGCATAATGTAACCTTTCTTTTCCATCTCGTCTACTTTCTCAGTGTCCATAACTTTGCTGCATATAGCATTGAAAAACATACAAAATCTAGTTATAGTGTTCCTTACATCATCTTGCATAATGCCTCTTATAGTAACTGGTAATAATGTTGCATCAATACGTGGTAATCATGTGATTTTGATTCCCACCAACTTCAAATGCTAAAGTTAGAAAAATAGCCCTTAGCACCTTGATCCTACGCAAACACCCACACATACTTCTTTTCTCCTGTTTAGACAATGTATAAGTAGATGGTTCCATATAAAATCTCTTGCCATTATCACTTACTTTTGGATGCAGCCGTTGACTTATTCCCATTTCCACCAAGTCTAATATTGCATTAATTCTATCCTTAGTCTTTTCTGGCATGTGTAAAAGCGTTCCGACAAGACTATCACACACGTTTTTCTCCACATGCATCACATCAATACTGTGTCCCACTTCAAGAAAGCACCAATATGGTAGATCAAAGAAGATTATCTTCCACATGTTAGACTCACTCTCAGTCTTCTGTTTCTTACCAAATACCACTTTGATGTTCGTAACACGGCTGTAAACTTCCTCTCCAGTTAATGCCTTTGATGCCAATCCATGCTTCGATGATTATGCATGATTATTATATCATTTTAATCACTAATAATGGGAAATTAGTATTCAATTTAGGAGAATTCTATGGGAATTATGTACAATTGCATGTATGGCCCATACTTAAAGAGTTAATTGCATTTCGATGGTAATTTGAGCATATTAGGCTTTTAACTCATGCATTTCATGAACATGGACTTAAAATACCTCACATGTATTTTAATTTTCCATTATAGGAGCAAAGGATGTAGCCCTAATTGAAGAAAAGGTGAGAAAAACAAAGAGGAAGAAAAGTGACCTTGTCGTGGACTCCCACTATGAGACCCACGGTGAGAAACAGAGAGGAGCAAGAATTTGGGTGCCTAGCTGTGGCTTGCCACGGCGACAGCCCGATTCCAAGCCTCATAAGGAAGCTGTTGTTTTCAAGTTATTTCCAAATTTTAAGTGATTGGGTCCTTCTCCATTGTTTCCTAAAGGATGAATTCGACCTCCCTAAGCAATTTAAAGCCAATTAGGAAGGTTTTTGGGTTACCTATTTTGATCTATAAATACATACCCAAATTTCCTTCTTTCTCATAACCATTCACCATTCACTCACTCTCATCCCTTCCATTCCCTAGCTCTCAGCCCTCTGCATGAAAATCCCATGGCTTCCAACATTATACTTCAATCGATTGTGTTTGAGAGCATGAGCTGCTAAACTTCTTGTGGGGATCTTGATGGAGAAAGGCAACCGGAGCTTCAACGTTCTTAATGGGGAGTTATTTAGTTTCTCTTGTCTAAGTCTATTTATGTATTGCAATTCCTTGGGTTTTGTTATATGTATTTGGTCTTGGAACAAGTGTGCTTTAATGTTTAATCTTTCGTTTAATGGTCATGCATGTAATTAAGCGATGTTCTTTTATATGTGTGAACCTAAGCGTTGATTTCATGATATCATACAATAGATGTGTTTCAATTGTATCTCCTTTGAATTTCTAGTATATGTTGAATACATGTGTGATTCTATATGTTTTTAGACACTAGATCCAATGTTAGATGGTTCGATCTACTTCTAACGAGAGTCTCTTTATGTGTTTATCATGAGTTTTCACTACCATGTTGGAACTTAACGATTTCCTATTTGATTAATGAAATGAGCGATGCGCCATGATAGTTAATTAATTAGGTTAATTGGACTAAGAGCAATTGCCTTAGGTTTTGCATTAGAACTTGGTTTAAACTCCCATATCATTTAGAAGCTAGGAAGGTTGCCCCATTCATCAAGAGACCTATGTTCATCTCATAATTTTCTTAAATCCATTTTGATTGCTTCCTAATAAATCAAAAATACCAAAAAGAATTAGTTTAGTTTCATTAACCAAAATCATAAACCCCCAAATTTTATAGCTCTTCATGCAAGAAAAACATAAGCACAAAGCAGCACCAAAACAGCTAAAAAATGCAGTGAATATGGAGAAAAGTTTTAGCCAAAAAGCAACACAAAGAATTAGCAAATTTCCATCAAAATAATAAAGTAAACAAGAAGAGATGAAGATTTTAGACCCAGAGATGGATGATGAAGATAGCTAGTAATCCCTCAAGTCAGACCTCGAGATGGATTCAAAAACCAGATTTCAAGAACCCATAAGTGGGATAACAACAAAGCAAGGTTTCAGCTTTCCACATCAGATTTTACAACTTTAAATGTTTCAAACAGCCATCAATCCACAATAATTCCATGGGTAGGATTCCTTAAGCCTCTAAGTTTCATATTTAATCAAGAGAGCCATCCATCTCAAATTTGCGCCAAAATCCAGCCATACTACAACCTAAACATGGAAAATAATTATGCTCTCAAATAAAAAAAATTGCAACTTCAATTTAGAAGTATGACATCAAAATCACATTCCCATTTTTACCATTTCTTTATTTCAATTTTGTTTTCAATGACAATAGATGATACCATGGAATTTAGCCCAAATAAAGTTTTCAGAGCAAACAATGAACAATCAATAAGAAAACCCCAAAATGAAAAACCTCAAAGATCCCATGAATCATATCAAACATGTAACACCCCAAATTTTAGGAAAATAGAAAATATGGATTTATTCAAAATCTTGAGGTGGCATTTAGAAATTAAAAAGCCTTATAAATAAATTTATGAGGCCAGTTGTATTTTTAATAATTTTTAAGACGTATTTTATTTATTAATTGAGGAAAAATAGTTGGAAGATGGATTTAAATAAGAGAATATTTAGAACCTTGGGGTATTGTTTGACATTTAAAAAGTCTTATAAATAAATTTGGAAATTAAAGTATATCTAGAGAAATTATTTTGGGACAAATTCAGGTTTATCTGTGAGTGAGAATGGTAAATAAAATTACCATTTAAGAGAAAAATAGAAAAAGGGAAACAAAAATGACAATATCTGCCCCTAGTTGAAAAATATCTTCAGTAAAAAGAAGGGGCAAAATGGTCAAACACCCATTTAAAATATCCACTCCTTTCTTTTTAATATATACAAACCACGTGTTCCTTCATTTTCACTCTCTCCCTCTCTCATTTCCGTCCCCTGTCTCTCTCACCCTTACCTCCTCTCTGCTTCTTCTGTTCCTCCGAGTTCGATAACGGCTTCAGACAGCAGGAACGGTGGTGATCGACGGCGAGGAGTAACGGAAACGCGTGGGAAGTCTGGGTTGGCTTTGGGTAAGCCTTTCTTCTCCGTTTTTCCTTCCTCTTTGGGTCCGATTTCGAGTTAGTTTTGGGAAGGGATTAGTTCGAGTTTAGGGGTTTTTGAAGTTTCTAAACCTATCAAAATGAAGCTTAGGCTTCAATTTATGTGATATGGGTGTCAATTTTGGGAAAGGAACTGAGTTTGGGTGAGTTTCTTCAAAAGCCCCAAATCGGGGTACTGTTCCTCCGACGTTGTTCTTACGATTTCTGGGTGGAAATCAACTGAAATCTTAATAAAACGTGATTAGGAGTAAGATTTAGCGTATTTGATTTTCTGAAGTCCAGATTTCTTGGGATTTGTTCTTCCTGTTCCTCTGTTCATTCGATTTTGTTCTTCGTTCTTCTCTTTTCATCTGACGCCATTTCCATTAATTTCTGGGCAAAAATTGAACGGAAACATTAATTAAACATGCATAAGAGTGATATTAGGTTGATAAATGAATTTGTATGTTTCTGAAATTTTGTTCCTCTGTTCTTCTCTGCCCTGTTCCGTCGAATTTCTTGTTCTCTTCTCTTGTTCTTCATTGAATGTTCTGCTCTGATGGAAGGAATATGAAATTGAGGTTGATTGTATCTGGCTGATGGTATGTGGATTTTGAAATTGTTCAATTTTTCTCTTTTCTGATTGTTTCAACTGACGGGTTACAAGGGAAATAAATAAGGAATGAAATTGATGTTTGGTTGTTGTTCTGTAAGGGGGATTTTGGATCAAACTTCCTCCGTGCTGTGCTTAGATGCAGGGTCAATGGTAGATATGTATGTTTTGTTGAGGAACATGACTCAAATAAGCTAAAATAATGTAGAGAAGCTTAGTAGTTTCTGATTTTTTTAGGTTATATGTTAAATTTCTAGTTCATTGTTATGATTGAAAGTTGAAACCCCCTGGTCTTGCTTTTGTTTTAATTAGTTACTACATAAGTTATGATTTTTATAATATTAACGTTACATTACACTAAAATGGTTGAAGATTAAGTAATTTTATTGAAGCTTAGTTCATCATGTTATAAGGTTTCAATAGTAGGGGTGCATGGTTAGAGTTTTACATCATATCGGTAACATAAGGAATAGGATATTTGAGATTGATATGGCTTAGTATTTCTCTAGGTTGAGATCAAGCAAAGAGATTGTCAAATGAAGATTTAAACTTTATAATAGCGGCTGGAATATTCTAAAAGACTGTATTCATCAAGGGGGATGGAAGTGCTTATGTGAGATTTAAGTCCCAAGAGGTATCATGATAAATAATTAAGGACTGAAGGTGTCAGCAGTGGGAAGTGATAGTAGAACAAATAATTAGTCAATGTTTGAGGTTTAGTTTATAGCTTTAGGCTTTATTTGGTTTTGGATTAATCAAATTTCAGTTTTTAGGAATCAAACTTGTAAAGTTTAGAATCTGATTTTCTACCAATTGTTGGAGGTTTATAGCTTCAAAATTTATGCTCTCTTTATGGTCTATGTTATGAGGATTTAAGTTGGAAAGATGATGAGATAGGACGATGATTCTTTTGAATTAGGATTGTTTCCATAAGAGCCATAGGAGTTCATTGAGTTTGAAATGGAAAATGAGGTAATAGGTTTTGGTTGAAAAGTTAGAAGGGTAAGTAGTGAATGAAGGAAGTATTGTTAAGGTTAAGCTAGTATGAATTTAACTTTGAAACTTGGACAAGATAAGGTGTATGGGATCGATAAGAAATTAGATCCCTTGTAATTAAAGGATTAAATAGTGTTGCATTATCTTGGGAATAATGTTCTGAAAATGATACAAGCTGGGGGAGTAGTTGCATAATGAGTTCGGTATGAGAGATATTAATTTGGAAGAGCAACGATTATTGAAAAGTCAATTGGAAAGTTTGAAGTTCAAAATCTTAAAGAGAAGATAATTAGTTGGAATGAGTATTTAATATGATATGGACAATTGTTTGAGTTGATAAGGATTGGAGTTTAATTTATAGTGGTTGATTTAGAAATTGTTGATGGTAAGATCAAAAGATTAAATGTAGATAGACATTGTTGCTATTGGAGATTGTGTTATTATTAATAAATCTGGAATTTCTTTATGAGAAATGAATCAAGTGGTGATGATTATGCGTTAGAGGGAGATCTTAAAGCTTAATTACTTATTATTTAAATTGGGAATTTGAGGTTTCAAATTGGAATTAAGTCGGAGATTAGATTATAAGGTGTGATCTATGTGGCTTGAATAAATACATATGAATTAGGTGCTTGAATGTGAAGGGTGAATAGATTAAATGGTTATTGGTTGAGGAATTTAGAATTAGAGGATGTCTGGGTTTACTACTTCAACTAGACCTAAGTAATGAGCATTATTTTAAGTACTTTTAAAGGTTAGAGATGGATCGCAGATCTAGGAAAAAGAAGAAGTTTACTTGATTAGGTGTTTTAGGCTAGAGTCGTAATGGTTGCTATAAAAGAACATGGATTCTTATTATTTCTATGCTAGATGTGTAAGAAATTCAATTTGGGAGATTGGGTGATCAAATATGGATTTGGCTAGTTGGTGGGACAACAATATGGGATAATAATTTTTTTATACTTATCTTTTAGAATGTAGACAAGGGGTTTATTAAAGGACTTTGACAATTAGTGAATGTAAAGAAGAGTTTAATAGCCTTCACCTAATGTTGGAAGTAGAAGGAAGTAGTAAGAGAGTTATCTAATTTTATTGGAGGGAGGCATTAGGTTCTGATTTGGATGGATAGTTAAATGCTCACATGAAGATCAAAATTCTAAGCTCTTGTATTGTGAATGATTTAGAGATGATGATAGGAGCAACATTAGTGTTTGAAGGTTCTATGGTTCTTAATTGAATATGAATTGATTTAGAGGTTTTGTCATGAAGGTTTAGGGATGGATCTAAAAATAAAAATGATTATTTATAGTTTGGAAGTTTAGTTTATAGTTATAGAAGTTAGAATTATGTTTTGAATAATATAAAGGTTAGGTAAGGGATTTTAAAGGATTCAACCTGATTAAATAAGGAAATTAAGATTTCTGAGTATTTGTGTTATGGTTGTTTGGTGTGTTCTAATATTCAGAGTTTTAGTTTATGCTTAAAGTCAAGAGAAAACCGTATTCAATGGAGGTAGTTTATTGTCATGGGACGTAGTTTGATCATAATAGGATTTTTAGGAATATGAGCTTGATTTATATTGTTTAGTTGATTGATTGATTCTTGAAATTTTATAATAAATAGAAAGTGAATATATGTATGTTTGTAAATGACTAGAGTTTTTACAAAAGGATTTTATAAAACTATTGGTCAAACATTGAGAATAAGAAGGTTTAATAAAAGTAAAGTATTAAGGTATTTTGGATGGTTACAATTCTAAATAAATATAAGCAAAACATAATTTACCTAGAAAATAAGCTTTGGGTAGTATGTATTAAATTAGGATTCGAGTGAGAAACGTGAATTGTGACTATAGAAGCATAAATATTAATTTACTTCACTATTTATATAATGTATAAATAGGTTTTGATATGACTGTAAGTTCATCAAGTCGGAGGAAAAGGAAGAGTTAAGTATGGACGAAGTTTTGGGAACCAGGTAGCAGTTTATCTCATTACACTAAATTGCATGTATAATTTTGTAATACCTGTTGCATATAGTGGTATGTCTTTTATTCCTCAGTTGGAGTACTCCAGGTTTAGGTGGTTCCCTACCCCTTTGCCAAACCAGTTAGTTATAGCTTCAAATGTTATAACGAGAAGTCCTGCAAGTAGAACCTCCACTAGTTAACGAAGATATAGTTATCAGTGGTTGGTAGGTGCTTATGTCACCCAGATTAATAGGATAAATACTATCATTGTTTGCAAATGTTTATAAAATGTATACATGACAATGCATGCATGAAATTTACAGTTAATGACATAAACTGCGTTGAACTGCTATTTTCAGAGAAGCTGGGAGATAGTAAGATGATTGAGATAAGGCAGGAGTGCTGGAAGAAGATTAGATGAATGAATTAAGATTATAATTGAAAAGTAAGGTTATTTGTATATGATGTAATTTTAAATTATTTAATTAATAGTAGAAAGCATAGAAAATAGAATTGTATAAATTGATAAAAAGGAATTTAAATTTCCTAAGTACTACGAATTAAAAATAGATACCCTAAGAGGGTTAGTGTACTTTTAATTGTTTTATTAACCGCTTTATTTTATGAAGAATCTTAAGTTGTTCCATTTGTCTGAAAAGCCCATTCCAACTAATACAAAGTTGGTTTAATGTTTTAAAAGAAAAAGTTTTAAATTTTCCGTATTTTTGGGCTTCTGACATTGAAAAGTGGTTATAATTCAATTAAAAATTGCTATAATATAGTAGAAAATTCTAGGTGTTACAAAACCCACCACAAAAGAAGCATTGACAAAATCCACCCAAATCCAAGACCCGTTAATCTCAATAACCCAAATTGAAAAGAGAATAGGTGAGAAAGGGGCCAACAAAGTAGTACCTCAAAGACGGAATGTTTGAACACAAAGGGCTGGTATATCTGCTCTAAAGCCTGAATTGTCCATTAGTCCATTATCTACTCTCTTCGTCTGGATATCAATTTGCAGTGAGAGGGGAAGGTTTTAGCTTCCCTTATAATTTCACCCATAAACTTGGATTAACAAGAATCCAGAGGAAACCAACTTGCTTTGTAATTTTGTTCTTCAAAATTAATAGTTGTCCTTGGTAAGAATTTGTCCTTCAACCAAAAGATAATTAGAGCTGACTCCTTACATTTTACACGCATAAGGAAACAAAATGTATAATAGATTAAAGGGAGAAATGGAGGCAAGAGGTTCACAAATCACATTCTTGCAATTGGAGGAGCAGAAATATTTGCAGACAAATCGAAGAAATAGAGGTTAAATGCCAGTGAAACAAAACCCTCACAAATTGAAGCCGAAGCGAGGGATTTCTAAGAAGAGGCACAAGGTTAAATAAGATCTTTGGCTAAAGATACACCCACTCCAATTGCTACTACTACACCGAAGCGAAACAAAACCTGATAAAATACAGTGAGAAATGTTTTAGAAAAGAACAAAAAAGAAAGTGAGAAGAACAAGCATGCGTTGCAGAGAGAGAGAGAGTTCAAAAAAGACTTGGGGTAAGAAGAACCCAATCGCGAAATGAAACAAAAGTGAGTTCAGAAAAAAAAAATAAAAACGGTACCTTGATAGCCATTCTGATGACAGATCGAAGAATCTGGCAGAGAGAGAAGGAAATCACGCCATCAATGCTCACCATTGCAAAAAGAAGTAGAGGTCAGAAAGAAGGAAGCTACACTCGAAGGAAATCATGCCAGTCACCGTCGATGCTCACCGTTGCCAACTCATGTCAGCGAAGAAGATGACAGTGGCCAAGATGCATATTCAGGCAGAGAAGCTTAAGATTTGGTTCCCTTTGCTTCTCACTTTGCTTTTCGAGAGGGAGATTTGGTTCCCTTTCATCGTTGTAGAAAGCTTATCCTCTAAACTTTTTTTTATGTTGGAGAAGAGTTGTGGAAAGCCCTTTTCCACGTCTCATATTTTGTGAGACGTGGTGTGAGACATGGAAAGCCCTTTTCCACATCTCACATATTTTGTGAGACGTGGTAAAGGGCTTTCCACGTCTCACAAATGTCTCACATATTTTGTGAGACGTGGAAATAGAGCCACTCTCTTTCCACATCTCACAAAAGTTGTGAGACGTGGTAAATACGGTTTCCACATCTCATATAATTTGAGACATGGAAACTACCTCCTACCTTCCTTTTTTTCAGCTTTTCATGTTTCTCGCTCTTTTTTGGATAGAATCCACGTCTCATAATTATAAAAGAGACGTTGAAACTTTTTCACATATTTACAATTTTATCATCGCCTTTTTTCTACATCTCATATTTTAAAAAGTGACGTGAAATGGGACATAAATATTGTTTTTTGTAGTAGTGTGAAAAGGGTTATACTATGTTTGGGAAATCTTTCAAGATCACATTGGACAATTAGTCTATTTAATGATAAATCAATGTTTGTGAAGAGATAGTTAAGCTTAGTGCTGATGAGTTCAGGATTTGTGATGAAGCATTTAGGACTTGATGTGAGTTAATAAGTTAAAGGAAGAAAATTGTGTCACTTAATGGCATTGTTAAAATGAGCACTGTACATGTATTCGTGATGATGCATGAAAGAAGTGGTACATAACTCCTATATTATTGATGCAAGGAATTGAGGATGGATTTTTAGAAAGAAATATATATATATATATATATATATATAGTTCTACACTTAGATGGAATGGAAAACTATGCCATATGCAATCAAAAGTATCAAGCAAGGGAAGAAAGAATTAAATTGATCAAGGTTGTGATAAAAGTCCAATTATAATTTTACCAGCTCTCGGATAGATACTTTTAAGGATTTCAATTTACAATTCTATTTGTGATGTAGATTTTGAGGGGAATAAGAAATATTGCAATTGAAGGGACATAATAGGCCCATATTTTTCAAATTTCCCTTAATGGACCGTGTCTTGCTATGGTACAATCTCAAGGATGAACTTAAGAAGTTGGGACCAAGAGATAGGTATATATAATGTGATCTTAATGGCATGAGAATATTAGACTCTTAGTAAATCTTTGTGATCAATGATATGAGATGAATCGGTTAAGCTCTAATATCTAGTAATTTGAGGTAATGAAAAGGGTGTTTGAATTAGGTGTAATATGTATAAGTGTATAGATAATCAAGGAAGTTGTGCATATATACATATTAAGGAAGAAATATGTATCTAGACGATGTTTGCAAGAACTTTTTGCTCCTAATAAAGATGAATCAGTGACAAAATTTGTATAAAGTAGAATAGTTGAGGAAGCATCATTTGGCTGTTACAATGATATTTAATATACTAAAAGACAATTAGGCGTACCAGATATTGTTGAAGGATAGAGATACAACTGTAGGCAAAGATGACATTAAGGAGAGTTTGATTATGTTTGGTGTAGTAGGTGACCAAAAGAAATAGATTTTTCAAAACAATAATGGCATCAGTTGTGAGAGGAGTATATCAAATTATGTGATAATATTATCTGGGGTGCTTGTGCTAGAGTAAACGGTAAGTAGTAACGATGATACCTAGATTGAAGTATTTATATATGTTAGATAATGATGTTTGACTCAAGTATTGACAAGTGTAAGAGTGAAAAGTATTATGTCAAAAGAAATAGAAGAGATAAATATTATGACATTATTCATTGATCTAATGTATGTTATGTTATAAAATTTCAGTTATGGAAGTATGGATCCATTCTATAGTGTTTGGAAACATAACAAAAGCATGGATAAATAATTTTTTACTTTGAGGAAGTATTTGATTTTTGGGTTAGTGAGGTGAATCATTGATATGGTAAAATGAAAATTTCTATCATTTGGAAAATTTTATCGAGGATTAAATATTTAGAAAACATTATAGTCTCGTCATAAGGATCTTACAAATTCGGTTATGGTTGTTGATTTCAAGAATCTTTGAGATAATATTATTATCTTTAGTATACTTTGTAATGACACAAGGAGTCTGAAATAATACAATTTGATATATTTATAAACTGTGAAGTTCTTGAGAACTGTAGACAAGAAAAAGGGAAAATAGTTAAGATCTTGGTATGTGGATTTATCATGATATGATTTTATTAGTATAATCGTTGGTGGACTATTGATGTTAGCAATAGATTTCTATTGGCTGACTAAAAGGTGAAGTACCATTGCTATGTGATAATAGCTTATACTTGAAGAAAAAAATGGATATTTAAGTGAAATAGTACCTATCTCAAATTCAAAGTTAGTTGAGCAAGTTTGAAAATGAGTAACAAAGGTGATGAAAGAAGAATGTTCGTGATTTATGCAATGCGGTATTGATAATGAAATAAAAGACAATTATAATTTGGAGAGAACGATAATGTAAATAAATATGATGTCATTTAAATTAATTAAAGTTTGCCACGGAAGAATGGTGAGCAGATAAAGGAAGTCAATTTATTGTTGATGTATATCTGGGTTTTGTCATAGAAGAGTGTGCTAAGTGAAAATGCTTGTTGACTAATATCCTAGATGAGAGAGTGAATTCCAACAACTATTTCTTTAGGAAATGTTTCTTTAGTAAAATAAAGATTAGGCTGAAAATGTCGATCGGCTTTATGGTTGAGTGGAAATGTTTCTTTAGTAAAATAAAGATTAGGCTGAAAATGTCGATCGGCTTTATGGTTGAGTAAAACTTTTGTATGCTTGTATAAAAACAATTATTAAACATCTTGAGTTTAATGTGTAGGAGTCGTTCCTATCATTTTATTGTGTCATTCAGTGACCAGTGATAAAGGATAATGATGGGTAAGGGTCTTAAATACCAACAAGTTTCATGAGTGAATGTTTATATTTATATACAAGTTCGTCAAAAAAAATGACGGTTTGAAAGGATTAGCCAGAGGAATAAATGTAAGTAATGGAAAAGAGATTTGTAAATGTGGTTGAGGTAAAACCAGTTCTGGAAACTGAAGAGCATATACATCGAGACTATGCATTGTGTTTGGACTGTTGCTGTGGTAATGCTTTGTTGTTGCTCATTGTTGTGGTAAATATATTTTAGAGAAAATGACAAAAAAATACCCATCAATGAAGGAAAGAACAAATCACTCCCTGAACAATTCAAAATTCCATGTCAGTCCCTAGGATTAATTTGGGATTTACAATTGTTGGTCAAAGACTAATATACCCCTAATGAAAGGTAAGGGAAAAGGGCAGGAGTGTCTATCTTCCTCAGCTCTTTGGCCTCAAGCCCTATTCCCTTCCTCAGAGCTCTCCCGTTCCTCCTACAAGCTCGAAGTAGTCGATCGGATCCCTCTTCCTCACAGTTCTTTGTCGTTCCACCTAAGCATGACAGGATAAAAACTAATACCGAGCTGTTCTATGAAAAGTTTTTCCCACCGAGTTCGTAAAGATTTATGGGATTGGATCGATCTAAAACCGCGCTATTCTATCTTCATTGTAATTAAATCTCTATATTGAATAGATGAATTTGTTGTCTCAACGATTCCCCGATTTGTTTGAGCTCTATTTCTTTCATATATTTAAAGCGTGGCACCATATCTCTCTGCACCTCATGTTTGTTCCTCATTTCTTTCGCATAATAGGTTTGAGTTGATCTGCTTGTACTTTTATTTTCTTTTCTTTTGGTTAACAATGCGACTGTGATTTGAATGTTATTTGTTAATTTTCATATTCTTAATTTTTGTTTTTTTTTCCTATGTGGGTATATCCATTTCCCGTCTGTAATTTTACCAAGGTTTAAAAAGGAAACACATTGCTTTGAAAAATTCCTTATCAGGATGAGCTAACAAGTATACTTATTTTTCAGGGAGAAAATTACTTTGACATTGATTTGGATATGCATAGGTTCAGTTACATCTCCAAGAAAGGATTTGAAACTTTCATGGACAGGTTAAAGAGCTGCTTCCTATTGATCTTGGCTTCACAATTCAGGCAAGTAGTTTTTCTGAAGCTGGAAAATATAAATGGCACTTAGCATATAAACATGTTAATTTTCTATGAATCCAAATGTTAATGGCAAAAAAAATCTCATGTTTTTTGGGACAATTTATTTATTTATTTTCATAATTTTATGCCCGTAGTTTTACGTATTTTTCAAGTAATTTGGAAGTTAAAATTCTCACATATATATATTTATATAATAAATCATTAGTGTATTCTCTTCCTACTCTTCTGCATTACATTCATATTTGTAATTATAAAAAGACGACAAGTATAGTATTTAAGAGGATGTAGCAAACCTCGGGCGTGATGTAATATGGTGGCTAGTTAATCATCATCGGAATATTGCAAAGGATAAAGCATTGGATCTTCTTGAACAACCAACCACTACAAAGCAATTTAGATGAGCTGGCTATAGATGGATTGCACTTGATGTTACTCTAGGATTTGTATTTGTAGTTATTGTGAAATTAACATATTTTGAGACAATCTGACAAGTGGTAAGTGTTCCCTTTTGGTATGTTATATGTAAGGTTCAAGAAAGTTGTCTTTTGTTTAATTGGACAAGTTGTATTGAATGGAGTATGGGACAAAGTTCTCTTTTTTGTATGTTTCATTTAGCGAATTTTATTTTGGTGGCATATTCACAGGTCTCTTTGAATATATTTATTTTAAAACAAACAAATTTTAACAATTTTTTCATAAGCGTTAACAACTTTATCATAGGATTTAACAAAGTCTTGTTTGCGATTAACAACTTACGACTTTGCTGCTGGCATTGTGAATGAGATGTTAGGTCCAAGCATTAACAACTTCTTCATAGAAAGTAACAACTTCTTTGTAAGTATTAAAAGGATGAATAGTGATTAACAACTTACATATCAATTTATTATAATTTATAAGATCTGAAAAGTGATTAACAACTTACAATCGTTAACAATTTCTTCTTTCACATTAACAACTTTATCATAGATATTAACAAGGTTGGCGTAGCGATTAACAACTTTCATATTTTCTTTTTGCAATGTCAATATGATATGGAAACACATTAATTACAGCGTTTACAACTTCTTTGTAGAAATTAACAACTTTAACGTAAAATATTAACAAGGTCGACGTAGTGATTAACAACTTTCATATTTAGTTTTTATAATGTGCATATAGGATGGAAACATATTGATGTCAGCCTTAACAGCTTTTTGGTTGCAATTAAAAACTTTATAATAGGAATTAACAAGTTTAGAGTAGCGACTAACAACGTTGAATTTTGTTGTTGTGAATTTCCAAGTGAAAATAAAATAAACTTCATTCTTAGTAACACTAAATTTATGGCACATCACAATCACACCCCAAGCTACCAACATTAAACCACATTCTTCATTGACATAGAGTTTTTTACATATTCAATGACAAGTAAACATTAAGATCATCATGCCACTTAATGTTTCATTGTCACTAAACCAAAAAGGTCATTTATAATTCGCTGCCATAGTATTTACAAAATAGATACCATAATGCCATAATTGAACTCCCAAAAAAATATGAGTCGGTTCTTTAAAAACAAAATTCTTTACGATCACTACTTTATAACAAACTTTAGCTTGGGTTGGGATTTTTGCAGGTCCTTCTTATGTGACCCCAAAGCTTCAAATGTTATCTACTCTTTTATGGTTTTCATCTACATACCACCTTCATTATATTCAATTATACCTTCAAAGTTACATACAAACTTGCTTCCAACATGGAAATAACAACATAATACTTTTAATTCTCTTGACCCACCATCAAGTGCCATCTTTTCATTCCTCCCTGCAAAAAATGATAAATTTTCAATATATCACTTTCTATCCCATGTTTAATATCATTACATAGTTTGTGAAGAAAAATAGTTGAACCCCTCTATTATTAACAACTGCATATTTGGCTTTAACATTTACATCATAGGTATTAACAACTCAGTGGCAACAAATTACTGTTAAACAATATTTTTCATGAAAGAACCAAGCTTGACTCTATAAGCATCCCAAAATGCATTATGTTCCGCCCTTTAGCTTTAAGACTAAACACTTGTTCTTGACTTGAGAGAGCGTTTATAAGTACTCTACGAACCCTAGATTAGCACGTGATTTCGTTGAGAGCTTCTTTGAGGGGAGGTTAATTGAGTTTTAAGAAGTACAAAGGGGATAGATAATCTTAGGACCTATTTTATCCTTGAAGTTGGAGAATCACTTTTTTATAGTTTATTTTCATTTTATTTTCTTAGTTAATTTTCAATCTCAACATTTGTGTCACTCAAATTGGGCGAGAGTGTAATAATCATTGTTTGACCGGGTTTTGGACAAATCCTCGTGGGAACGATACTTTACTCACTACTTTATTACTTGGCGCGACCCGTGCACTTACGGCGCAGGGCGAACACAGACCATGCTTAAGCCCAGAACTTTAGTTAGAGAAAAATCCCACACATGTCTCTGCTTTTAGCCATACTCAATTTTGCCAAGTAAAAATGAGATTTCTAGAGTAAATTTTGCCTAAACTAAAATATTAACATACACAATGATTTTTAACCGAATTTCAGTTTTTCAAATGTATTTTTTAGTTTTTTACAAAATTGTAAACCAATCTATAACTCTCTCTCCCTAATTGGAACTAGCATTGCTTGTATGAGCAATCTTTTGTACAGTAGAACTGATCCCACCAATTTGATATATTTTTTAATAACTCCTACATAAACCGTCCACGTAAACCAATCTTTTGTACATTATCTCCCGTAGTAAAAATAACTCATCATCAAAATGAAAAGTAAAATGTTAAAGTAGCTGTCAAAGATTTAGTCAACTGAATATATCTAACTGGTAACTTCATTTTCCACGTGATATCAACACAAATCGTCCACGAATATCTCAGCTCACTTTCCTATTTTCGAAATCTTTTTGTCATCTTTCAAAAAATCATTTTCCACGTGGCGTTTGTTTTTTTTTTTTTTTGGGGGGGGGGGGTTAAATTAGCTCATGTTGATGTTTTTGGTTTTTTTTGGGGGGGGGGGGGGGGGGGGGGTTAAGTTTGATTATTTATATTATTCGGGAAAAGAGGGATGCAGTGGTTCATGGGCATTAGTGGAGCTCTTGCTGTATGTGTTTAATGTAAACATTGGCTTTGGAATATTTTTGCATTTGATGAATATAAAGCTTTTGTTTGGCATGACTTTTACTTTTATATCTCAGGAGCTACCTTGAAAACTAAAAAAATTATTTGGAGCGCGAAATCAGGTTTTTTTTTTTTTTTTTTTTTGAAATCATGTTGGTTTGGTATTGAGGTAAATGTGTTTTTCTTCTAATAGCTAGTTAGGTGGATCTTATATTTTGAAACCGACTTTTCTTAGAAAGGGGTTTTGTAGAATTATATGCTTCACAAATCACAAAGTTGTTCTATCCCAATTCATAAATGATACTTTTTTATTTGTTTATCCAGTTAGGAATTTTGGGTATCATGACGTCTAGTTTGGGTAGCTTTTATAAAAATGTTTTCTTCGTTCATATGGAGTCAAACTCCAGATCTCGTATTAAAGCGAGTAAAACTCATTTATTAGCATCTATTACATAGTTGGTTTCTAATGCTTTTATTTGATCGTGAATTAAAAAGAAGTATTTTATGGGAAAATTTTATATAAGAACCAGAATGGCATTTTTTTTTTCAAAAGCCCCAATATGAAATTTCACTAAGCATTTTGGAGAGCAAGAAAGAGAAAAATGACACTGCAGAAGGACAAAATAACTTCCACAATTCAGTTGTAAATTCTGATATGTTTCTCTTAAAGCATTGTATTTTAGTTGTAATTTCTCTTGTATTTCTTGTTAATCACTCTATTTTACTCGTAAATCTATATCTATACCTGGCAGAAATCAAACTGGTCCACATGTCCAATGACGTCATTTTACTTTAATTCAATTATTTGTTCACATGTTCACATAATCAAAGTCATAACTGAAGGTTTTGTTCTTAATTTCAAATTTCATTGCCAATTATTAATCATTACTTATCATATATCTCTACTTTTGGGAAGGTATTCTTTTCAATTTTGAAAGTTATTTAAAATTGAGTAATGATTTAATACATAAATATATGGCAAACTAATCATTCGCTAATTTGTAGGCACCTCAAGGGTGGGACAATTGGCCCGGAGATTGAATGATTCTCAATACTCAACGCCAAGGATCGAACGCTTATATATCTACTTTTAAGAAGGTATTCTATATTAATTTTCTTTTTTATCACGTATATACCTCTTATGTAATATTGATTATAAAAAAACCAATCCATATGTATTTGTTTTTAATCTGCAATATTTGACTTTTCAAATATATGAATTAATTATTGTCTTCAAATAAATCACTGTTTTAGGTTACAATTAAAACATATATATCTGTATGTATATGATTCACAATTAACACTATTAATTTTGCTTCTAAAATTAACAAAATAATTAATGTGTTTAAATAAGTTAGTAAATTAGACAACAAGGTATTAATTATTTTTCTATTTAGAAAGTTTTTCTTTCAAATTTTCATTTCCATTGTCAAAAATAATTTTTTTGCTGAAAAGCTGGTCCGATCAAAATCAGTTCTAATGTACATATATCTTAATTTACTATTATTTTAAAAAAAGCCATATAAATTTTTTTAATCTACAATTACAAACTGATAACTGTGTTCAAACAGGTCATTATTTTAGGCAACAGTTCGAACATATATATTTCATTTATAATATGCCATAACTCTAGAAAAAATGCACTTATTTGAATATTTGATCATGTACATACTTATTAATTTATTATTGTTTATAAAAAAATTAAAATCATATATATTTGTTTTTAATCTCCAATATTTGGGTTTTGAAGTTTAGGAATTAATTATTGTGTTCAAATTTATCACTATATTTTAGGCAACAATCAATACATATATATTTGGTTTACATTTTACAATATGTAATACTCCCTCCGTCCCATAATATAAGGTTTATTTTTTTTAATGATCTTGTCCCACAATATAAGGTCCTATTTGACTTTATTTGAGTAATAAATGCTTTTTTTCCCATTTTACCCATGCATTAATTTTCCCATACATTCTCTTTCATCTTCTTTTCATAATTACCCCCTCTCTTACTCATTCATAAATAAGGGCAAAATTGTATATTTCCTACACATTTATTGTTTTTAACTAACTCTAACTAATTTTTTAGGAACCCGCAATTCGGTTAAAAGGACCTTATATTATGGGACGGAGGGAGTATTACCTAAGAAAAGAATTCAATTTAAGGAAAAGTATATCATATTAAAAATTCCAAATTAATTGCACCCATTCAAATCCTGCTTTCATTACATCCAATTTTAAATTCAAACTTTCAATTTACCATTATCAAGTCTCAACATCTTTAAAATTTAAATTTTATCACTCATAGACTCTCTAATATTAGTGATTCTCTCTCTTCACTTATGTATCATTTCTCTCAAACTCCAGTTCGCTCTCTGGGAAGCACTCGGACAAAAAAAAGGACTCTCGAGCAAGCACCATAGTCCAATCTCATGAAAATACTTTATTCTTCTTTCGCACAGCTAAAATATTTTGCATGCTTAAGGTTGTACATGGATATCTATATACTTATTTTGGCATTTTTAATTTTTTTTTTCAAGATAAATTATATTTTCAAGTTAATGATATGTTCTTTATAATCATAAAGCTTGTAACCATGATTATTCAATTAGTAAATTTTGAGAGTGAATAAAAATGTTGTTCATAAATGGAATGGTCTCCACAATCTTGGAAATTTCATTTGATCCCGCAATTTCATTGTGTAGAGCAAAGAAGAACCTACCACCATTCATATTATTTTGTTTATTAGTTTTGCCTTGAAGTGGGTTTTAGTTGACCTAATTCATCTTTTTCTTCTGGAAGAATATGAAGTAATGGAATTCTTCTTACTCTCATTTTCTAATTTCTCCCTAATAGTTATGTTTACATCATTTTTTATTATAGTTCTTTATTATTTTTTGTTACATTAGGTGCATCGCATCAGGATATTTTTCAGTTATTACATTTTAAGTATTATGAAGCCGAGTTCAATCAGATGAACCATAAAACGTGAAGGAAAGGGGATAGGTTGAGGAATCCCTTGTGCAACTGTTCATAATCTCTTTTACCGAACATGTACGTGAGGCAATTGGTGGAGAGATTCATCATTGCCTTCAAAGGGCTGCCATTGAGAGCTTGAACCAATGAAGAGACAATGTACACGATCTTGGTGAGCTAAAATGAGATAAATCATAGTTGAATTAGCAACGTCTTTAGATGATAGAGGCATAAGGTCCAGCCATCTTCTTCCTCTCCCTTATCATGCCCTATGTAAATGGCTATTTATAGCTTCAATCTAGACTCTTTGCTCTTTTGTTTTATTGTACATTTATTTTCACTTTCATTTTTATATGTAAAACTGTGTTTTTGTTGCACACATGAAAAACTTGGTGCTTAACTTTTTTTTTTTTAATATACTAGAAAACAACTTGGCTTTTAATTTTAGTTTGTATGTATAAAGCAAATAGTCATATGTATCTTACTCAGAAGTCATTACTCCGAACTTACCAATGAGAATCAATTGAAGGGAAAATATATCGTGTTGAGGATTTTGAAGTCCTCCCCAAAATTTACCCTATTAATATTCTTACAAAAAAATAAATATTGTTTCTCTAAAAGTCTGAGCACATTTTTAATTGGTCCACCTAATTGCTGACATCACCTTCCATCAACAAAATTAGTGGTACATTAGTTCATTCTTTAAATTCAAATCAAATAGATGGCGTCTTGGGAGAGATATAGGTGAGAGAAAAGTGAGAAGAGAGGGAAAAGATGAAGAAATACATTGGAAAGAGAAAGATGAAAGTAAAAGAGTAAAAATCTCGGAATTTTAAATTTCAAAATTTGAATTACTTTATAACATAGAAAAGCTTTGAGAAGAAGTTTTTTTAAAAAAAAGAAAAAAGAAAAAAAAGATATTAAGAAACAGCCCAATATAATAAATAAAAAGATAGTAAGTCAATTACAAGCTGGTACTGTTTATATGAATAGTAAAAGCTATTCACTTTTATTATTGTATATTGATTCCTATTTCCATTTATTCCATTATTTTAATTTACTCTTATCAAGTACCTCTCTTCTCCATTACTTTTTGGCTTTGTGTGTGTACTTGAGTTATATATACACACACATATATACTCTTCTATTCCCTTTGTGACTACCTTTATATACTCTTCTTCTCCATTTACTTTTTGGCTTTGTGTGTGTACGTGAGAGCTTGGATAATCAAAATCCTCGAGAGTGGATCCCCATCCTCTCCATTGCCATTCCCATCCTCTTCCCTCCTCTTCCTTTCTTTTTTCATTCACACCATTAGATCAAAGATCCGATGATCCAGATTTAATATTTTATAAAAATAAATATAATTATAATAATACTTAAAAATATCGTAAATAAATTTAATCTGTCAAAATTTATTCTGAACAGTAAAAAGCTGTAGACTAATATTATAAATTCAAACTTTAGTTTTCATTTTTATTACAGTTGTGAGCTGTTCACACCAAATAATGACAGACTAAATTTTTAAGTATAATTATAATTATATTTATTTTTATAATATATTAAATTTGAACCATTGGATCAAAGATCCAATGGTGTGAAGGGAAAAAGAAAGGAAGAGGAGGGAAGAGGATGGAAGTGACAGTGGAGAGAAGTCAGATCCATTTTCACACCTAAAACTTTTTTATGTTTTCCAATTGGTGTGTACCTTTATATATTTATTATCTTTTCATAAACAATTTTCCTTCTTTTTATTGTGTGAGTAAACAAATGTATTTTATATATTTATTTATCCACTCCCTCACATATATTTTGGGATTTGTCATTGGGTTTGAAAATTTTTTTAGTCTTTTGCTATTTTACTTCCAGCATGTAGATTTTTCACGTTTGCATAACTACAATAGACACTTTTAACGTCCGTTATTAAGTACTTTTAACCTCCTTTTTGGGGAAATGTTTGTGTGAGTAACGTGCAAACTTAACTGTCCACATCCATTATAAAACAAACGTGAAAAGTGTATTTTCAACGTCTATTATTTGCTAATAACAAAGTTGAAAAGTTCCATTCCCATGTCTATTTTTCAAACTAACAGATATGGAATGCCCCATTTTTTTTAAAAAAAAAAAGGGGCTTTCATTTGGGGACATTCCACGTCTGTTATAAGCTAATGACTTTCAAATGGGGACATTCCACGTTTGTTATAAGCTAATAACTGAAGTGGAAATTCTGATTTTTTTTTAAAAAAAAAAAGTACGGGACTTTTTGGATTGGAATCACACAAATAAAAAAAAAAAAAGCCTACATATGAACATTTGAATTAAGATAAGACAATCATGATATCTTATTCAGATATATGAATCAAGATATCTTAAGATACTCGAATTAAATATTAAAAATAATATTAATAAATCTAAAATATAATACTAAATTAAAAGAAATAAAGCTAAATATACTAAAATAATACACACAATTAACTGCAAGACAATAACAATTCTATTTTAATTTGATACTTGCGAAGCCCAAAAAATTGAAAGCAATCATATGGAATTTCTTCTGCTTTACAGCTAAACAAAATAGGAAGGAGCAAAGTTTAAAAAAAAAAAAAAAGTATATAAATAAGACTGTAGCATTACTGCTTCCTGGCACATGATATTATTACAAACAATGGTCAGAAAGTAACTATCAAGGAATCTTTCCATGGCACACATAATAGTCTCTCACCCTCTCATCAGTCCTAGGTAAGGTTGGCAAGGAGTTAATGAGCTTTTGTTGTTCTTCTATAAGTTTGGTGCTGTTTCCTCTTCCTCTTTCAAACAATCCTTCATCATCTCATCGAATTCTTTAGAGAAAGCTTGTTCTTCTCTTCCCATAAGTTTAGACTTATACAAAATTGGTGTCCTATGGATTGTCATAGGCTTCCCCTGCGTTTGGGTTTTTTTGTTCATTCACCCCCTCTGGTTGCACATCCTCCATCTTTTCATCCAGTTTGTCTCCTCTCTTTCCCCACCTGCGGGTTCTTATCTTCCATAGATGCATCACTATTGAGTTTCTTAACATCCCCGTCTAACAAATCTTGTTCCTCAGATGAGATATCACTGGCGTTTGCTGCGAAGCCCCGTCATTGATCGGGTTGTTTTGTGCCACTCCCTCACTCACACTCACACTTTCTCTCTCTAACATAATACTTTCTCTAGCACAATTTCAAAAATCAATAGTTAGAAACTTTGAAACCAAATAACACATTTTTTTTACCAGACCATGCTTAAGCCCAGAACTGTAGTTAGGGAAATAAGCCACACATGTGTATGCTTTTAGCCATCCTCAATTTTGCCAATTAAAAAAAAGGTTTGTAGATTAAATTCTGCCTGAACTACAATTTTAACATACACAATGATTTTTATTCAAATATCAGCTTTTCAAATGTATTTTACAATAACTCTATCTCCCAAATTGAAATTAGCATTGTTTAAGTGACAATCATTTAATTTGTACATTAGGTCTAGTCCCACCAATTTGATATATTTTTCAATAATTCCTACATAAAGAAAATCAAATACAATTAAATAATTTAAGCGCATATCAATAGTCAGTGAAATAATAAAAAATAAATCATCATCAAAATGAAAAGCAAAATGTTAAAGTATAGTTGTCAAAGATTTAGTTAACTGAACCTAATATATCTGACTGTTAACTTCATTTTCCACGTGACATCGACACAAATCGTCCAGGAATGAATTATCTCAACTCACTTTCCTATTTTTGAAATTTTTTTTGTCAACTATCATTAAAAAAATCATTTTCCACGCGGCATGGGGGGTAGTTAGCTTATGTTGACGATTAAAATGAAATTCAAATGGATGTCACTTTTGATTATTTATAATATTTGGGAAAAAGAGGAATACAGTGGCTCATGGCCATTGGCATTAGTGGGGCTCTTCCTGTGTTTAATATAAACATCGGCTTTGGAATATATTTGTATTTGATGAATACAGAGCTTTTATTTGGCATGACTTAGCTTTTAATATCTCAGGAGCTACCTTGAAAACTTAAAAAAAGAAAAATTATTTGGAGCGCGAAATCATGTTTGGTTTGGTCCTGGGGTAAATGTATTTTTCTTCTAATAGCTTGTTAGGTTGGATCTTATACTTTGAAACTGACTTTTCTTGGAATGGGGTTTTCTAGGATTACATGCTTCACAAATCACAAAGTTGTTCTATCTCAATTCATGATAATATAGGACTTTTTGTATGTTTATCCAATTAGTAATTTCAGGTATCATGAAGTCTAGTTTGGTAGCTCTAATAGGATTTTTTCCCCATTCACATGGAGTCAAACTCAAGATATTGTATTTGAGTGATTAAAACTAACTTTATTAACATCTATTTGCATAATTGGTTTGTAATGTTTTTTAGTTGATTGTGAATTTAAAGATGCCTTTTATGGGAAAATTTTATAAAAGAACCAGAATAGCATTTTTTATAAAAAGCCCCAATATGAAATTTTATTACACACTTTTGAGAGCAAAATGAAATTAATATCTGGAGCAAGAAAGACAAAAATGACCCTGCAAAAGTACACAATAACTTCCACATTTTAGTTGTAAATTCTGATATGTTTCTCTTAAAGCATTGTATTTTAGTTGTAATTCCTCTTATATTTCTTGATACTTACCCAATTTTATTCATAAATTATTTTCACATCTCTTGGCAATCACTCCATGTCAGTCATAAATGCCCTTGTCCGTCTTGTCAATTGCTCTAATTTACTTGTTAAAGTGCTTATATGTACATTGTGAATCACTCAATTTTAGTTGTAAAAGTCAGTATCACTTTTGAATTAATCAAATTTAGTTGTAAATTTTCTCATATTTCTTGTGGAGAAGCCTATTTTAATTGTAAATTTCTTTTGTCTATTTTAGTTATAAATTCTTTTATATTTTTTATGAATCACCTATTTAGTTGTGAATTCCCATATATATACAACAAAAGTAGGGAGATTCATGAGGAAGAGAACACACACATATATATATACAACTAAAATATGATTCACAATAACCATAAACACATTTATAACTAAACTAAGGTGATTTAAAAAAAAGCATCATGAGATTTATATTCAAACTAGGTTGATTCAAAAAAAGGGACAATTAAAGTGAGGATGATACATATTTTGAGAGCATTTACATTTACAACTAAAATTCGGTGATTTCTTCTTTTATTCTGTAGGGTCATTTCCGTCTTTTTATTCCATATTTTAGTTTCAATTTTCCCTTAAAAGTGTGTAATTAAATTTCTTTTTTATTCCTAATTTTAGAAGAGGTTGACTCACCAAATCCAAGTGGGGCTCATAACTCATGGTTTATTGTGACGGGCAGTGTGCAATCAAATTTCAGTCTGGAAGAAATTGGAATAAAATTACTACTGAGAAATTTTCCCAAATTTTTTTTTTTAAAAAAAAAAACTATTCACAAATCACAAGTGACATTTTATCAGTGTAAACTGTAATTCTCGATGATGCGCCGAGCAGCCATGCCACCACACCTTTCCACCGCCGATATTCTGCTTTCCCAGTAACGGTAAGGTAAGCTATTCTTCTCAAATTTGATGGCTGTTCTTCATTGAATTGGTATTTCTTTTACAAAAGGTTAAATCTGAGTGTTTGAGGGACGACTTTGAGAGATGGAAATCAGAACACTTGGCAGCTTCTTAATACCTGAAAGATAGCAAGAAGAAAAGTTCAACTTAGCTCTGTTTAAAAAGACAACGATTGACCTTTTGTTTTTCCCTTAAAAATTCCAACTATCATTATCTTATGCATCCAATGAAACTTCTGGAAATAAGTAAGAGTCATATCTGTTGTTGAATTTGTCGTTATTATATTCAAAATAAACCATAGAGCTTCGGCATAGCATGGAAAAGTCATTCACAGAGTTTTACAGTTTTTTAATTTGGGTCCCTTACTTTCTTCACTTGGCTATTTACAGGAATAATATCTTAAACAAGTTTTTCTTGTATTTGAACTCTTGTGTTTCCTTCCTTTTGTTTTCCTGTTTCTTGGTTGTATCTGAGGATACAAAGCTTTGGTGCTGTTTTGCGGCCTTGAAATTCACAATTATGTGGGGGAAAGAAAAGAGTGCTTATGCATAGTCTTCTAATCTTTGTTTTTGGTTTTACTTATCTATTTTCCCTTCATAAACCTTCATCTGCAGCAGATACCTTAACTTCAAAACAATCTCTTATAGATGGCCAAGAGCTTACTTCTGCTGGACAAACTTTTGTTCTTGGATTTTTCAGACCCGGAACCTCCAAAAGTCGATATTTAGGAATATGGTATAAAAATATTACGCCCCAAACTGTTGTTTGGGTTGCTAATAGACAGAATCCATTGAATGACTCCAGTGGGAAATTTACTATTGGTGCTGATGGCAATCTTGTTCTCTTGGATAGAGAAGAGAACATTGTCTGGTCTTCAGGTTCCTCAAGAGCGATTCAAGATCCAACAGCAAAGCTACTAGATTCTGGGAATTTCGTTTTGATTAATGGTAATGGTGATTCTGGTAGTTATTTATGGCAAAGCTTTGATCACCCTACTGATACTTTGTTACCTGGCATGAGGGTTGGTTGGGATAAGTATTCAGGCCTAAACAGGTACTTGACTTCTTGGAAGAGTGAAAACGACCCATCTGAAGGAAACTTTACCTATATCTTTGATCATATTGAATTTCCTGAAATAGTGATTCGTAAGGGATCCGTTATCAAGTTCCGGAGTGGAATTTGGAATGGTGTTGGATTTAATGCTGACCTTTGGGCATCATTTACAGCCTTCAAGCCAGTACTATCAGTAACTGACGACGAGGTAGTTTATTGGACTCAACCAGGAGATAGAATTACAAGACTTGTGATGAGATATGATGATGAACTATCAGTAAGATATATATGGGACGCCCAAAATCTAAAGTGGACTGCTATCAATCGGGCAATAAAAGACTTTTGTGATAATTATGGAGCTTGTGGGGAAAATGGTATATGCGATATCAGTAGTACCCCTGTTTTCTGTAATTGCTTGATTGGCTTCAAACCTAGATCTCAAGAAGAATGGAATGCATTTAATTGGTCTGGAGGATGCTCTAGGAGAACACCATTAAACTGCACACAGGGTGATAAATTTGAAAAGTTGAGCTGGGTGAAATTGCCAATGTTGCTGCAATATTGGATGCAAGATAACATGAGTCTTGAAGAATGTAAGATGAAGTGCTTGGAGAACTGTTCTTGTACAGCTTTTGCAAATTCTGCTCTCAATGGAGGGCCTCATGGCTGTTTGATTTGGTTTGGCAACTTGGTTGACATGAGGCTGCTCCAAACTAAAGTGGGTCCACAACAGGATCTCTATGTGAGGTTAGCTGCATCAGAAGTAGGTAAGAGCTGGTTTTACTGCTGCCTTTACAATGTATTTGTTTGAATATGAAAGAGGCAGAGAATTTGAATCTCGCCTTTTTTTTTTTGCAAACTTGAGTCTAAGCTTGTGATATTCACGCAACAAACTGTTTCTCTAAGCTCCAGCTACATTTTCATATCCCATTATTTGCTGTGGGCAGCATCAATACAAAAAATATTCTCATCTATTTATACTTTAGTATTCTTTATGATTGATTTTCTTTTATGCGCGCGCGCACACTCAAACTACATATTCTTAAAGATACATTCATGCTAAGAGTCAGTGTCATCTTCACTTTGTTTCATGGATGAGAAGGTTCCACTCCCACTGCCAGAAAAAGAAAAGTAGCAGTGGTGGCTATATCAGTATCTTTGGCACTTATTGTGTTGTGCTTCATAATGTTCCTTGCAAAGAAGTTTAAAGAGAAGAAGATTCGGAGGATCATGACTGCCAATTTGGGTAAGATTCATTGAAGCTTTTGGATAATTATCAACCTGAATTGTGCCACACACACATACACTCTTATCAGATAATAAGAGAGACATGACATCACTGTTAGGAAAATTAAGCTTTATAGACGACCATATATATAAGCAAAGACTTTTTATTGAACATTTTATAATGCTAATTAGGTCCTTTTTTCCATTTGGCAAATCTGTAATTCTGTTTATTTCAAACAGTCTATGAATTTTAAAAACGTTTGTCAAGGTGAAGCATGAAAAGTTTGAACAAGGTAAGAAATTATAATATTCTTACAGTGATTTGCTTGTGCAAATTGTAGGCCACAGAAACCATAGTGAAGAGCAAGCATTGCCTCTTTTTGATATGCTTACTATTCTGGCTGCAACTAACAATTTCTCTAAGGAGAACCAGATTGGAGAAGGTGGTTTTGGCCCTGTTTACAAGGTTATTCTTCTCTATAAAATGGCACTAACTGTAATTTTCTCGAGGAAAAAGTGCACCTTTGGTCCTCTAACTTCGTGCTAGGTTCCAGTTTGGTTTCTTAATTTTATAAAGTATCTTTTCATAGTCCTCTAACTCTAAAACTGTTTGTTTCTAATGATGTTTTTGTGACAATCATAGTTCTTTTGAAAATTAAACTTTATGATCAGCTTTGAGAATGTTTTCTCAACATTTAAAATTTCAATGTCAACATTTTTGTTACCAGTGTCAGGGTTAAAGGATTAAAAAAGACTATAAAATTAAGAGATCAAATTGAAAACTTGTGTGAACTTAAAGGACTAAAAATATACTTTTCCCTATTCTCATTTTGGTAAATCTTACTTATAAACATTAAAATTTAGGGGAAGATGTCAAATGGGCAAGAAATAGCCGTGAAAAGGCTATCAAGAACCTCAAAGCAGGGGATCCAAGAGTTTATGAATGAAGTTGGATTGGTTGCCAAATTCCAGCATCGAAATCTTGTCAGGGTTTTGGGTGGATGTGTTCATGGAGAAGATAGAATGTTGGTCTATGAATACATGCCTAATGGAAGTTTGGACCATTTTATTTTTGGTAAGACAACTGCAAAATTGTAATTTGTCATAACTAACTCTTATTTGTAACCTAGAAAGGCTCAGCATGCAGCCATGCATTTTAACTTATGTTCTCTTTCTATTTAAATAACTTTCCTTTGAACAGCTTATTGACATTTGACTAACTTTTCTTAGATCCTAGAGGAGGAAATCTTTTGAGTTGGAGGAAGAGGTATGCAATCATTATGGGGATTGCTCGAGGACTATTATATCTCCATCAAGATTCTAGATTAACTATTATCCATAGGGACTTGAAAACTAGTAACATTCTATTAGACAATGACTTGCTACCCAAAATTTCTGATTTTGGTTTGGCTCATATCTTTGAAGGAGATCTTTCAGCAGTAAAAGCAAAAAGAATTGTTGGGACATAGTAAGTTGTATGATGGTTTACAAACTATGTTTCCATAATAGAGGCTAGTAAAATGTCTTAGTCATGGAATAGAAAAACTAATGATTTGTTGTGTTTGATATTGTGCAGTGGTTATATGTCACCTGAATATGCAGTACATGGGCTATTTTCTCCTAAATCTGATGTATTTAGCTTTGGGGTTATAGTGTTAGAGATATTGAGCGGCATAAAAAATAGTCGTTACAGAAGTCCAGAGCACTGCCATAATCTGTTGGGACAGGTAACCTCATTTAGTTACTTGCAATGTGGCATTTAATTTTAAGCCTTGTCTTGATTGATTTTCCTTGGAACCGACACTTGCATCTTGCTTCTCAAGCATTTGTCATCGAATTTCTTCAGGATATTATTTTTTTATATTTGCTTTTAGCTTGTCTACACATCATTGTTCGCTTTGCATCCAAGCATTTCCTTTTTTGTGATTTGTTCTCCACTACTAACACTTCTGGTGCATCTAGGCATGGATACTGTGGAAAGAAGAACGATCCTTGGATTTTATGGATGTAGATTGTGACACGAAAGATATGTCAAGTGAACTTATCAAATGCCTGCAAATTGGTCTATTATGTGTGCAAAAGTACCCTGAGGATAGACCAACTATGATGTCTGTGATTTTCATGTTGTCCAACGAATGTATGGCACTTCCTGAACCAAAAATGCCTGGGTTTTTCATGGAAGAGTTTGGTGATTATAATCAGGACCACAGTAGTAAAAATTCTGTGACTGTTACACTTTTTGAAGGCCGGGATTAGGCGCTTGTCATGATCTTATTCTTTGAAGCTTGCAGTTGTAATTTAAAGAAGGGTTAATAAAATATTTAGTCCATCATGTTTGCCCCCATTTTGGTTTTGGTGTCTCATGTTTCAAGTAAGAGGTTTTGGTCCCTCACGTTTCATTTTATTTAATTGTTGGTCAGTAGAGTATGGTCGTTGATGCACTGGAGTTACTCTTAAAAATTAAAATCCAATAAAGTAATAAATTATGATCCCTTAGTTGTTCTCCAGCATTCAGTTTGTAACTAATCACCTATTAGCTTTACGTCAAAAATGCAATTTAAAATGAGGGAAACATCATGTATTTGGTTTTTCAATGTGGACTTTTTGAAATATAGAGTAAAATGTAATTTTGGGGTTTTGTTTGTAAAAGAAGTTAAATATGCAAAATAGTCATTCTTGTTAAGCAAAAGCTTTGGCAATCATCACTTAAAATATTATCGGGAGTTTAAATGGTGATTTATCCAAATGCCCTTAGAGGCCACCCTCTAAGCTACATTTAGGTTGGATTGTCTAATACCGGGCCACCCCATCACCCGAAATTGCTACTTAATTTCCCCTATAGTTCAAACACATTTTTTGTTACCCAAGCAATGAAGTAAGAATAAAGGGGTTAATGTTTAATGCTCTTATACAACTAATTGGTTCATTTGTTAATCTTTCAATGCAACTACTTGACATCATAATCTACTAAACAAGACACATTGCTTTAGCAAGATATTGTTAATAACAAATCCAATTAAAAGATGAACCCATACATTTAATTGAAATCAAAGTTAATTAAGAATAAAGTAAGAATAAAGGGGTTAATGTCTAATGTTCTTATACAACTAATCGGTTCATTTGTTAATCTTTCAATACAATTACTTGACATCATAATCTACTAAACAAGACACATTGCTTTAGCAAGATATTGTTAATAACAAATCCAATTAAAAGATGAACCCATACATTTAATTGAAATCAAAGTTAATTAAGTACAATATCAAGTACCCACAAAGATGTATAAATAACAAACATACTACAACTGTAACATCCTAAAAATTTGATTAAGGATTAGTGGGAGTAAACAGGAATTTATTAATGAGAAATGATGGATTATGAGAATATTTGAAGGATTTTGAGGTATTTTTGAGGATTTTAAAGGCCTAGTTTTTCGCTTATTTGGAGTATAATAATTGTTGGGGAAATTATTTTTAGGCTCAAAAGAGGTTATTGTAGGAGTAAATAAATAAAAGATATTATAGGGAAAATTTTGAAAGTAAAAAGAAATATCTTATTTGAGGATTTTAGGACTGAGTAGTGCATTATTTCCTAATATTGTTCCTATTCACTTTCCGTAAAACCTTCCGTGTCTCCTCCTCAATTTCCTCTCTCTGCCTTGTCTCCTTCCAGTCACTATTTACATATATATTATTATATTATTATTATTACTATTGAGTTACTATTCATTACTATTGAGTTACTGTGCATCAATTATATATATAAACACACCCTCCACGATCACTCACTCGTCTTTCTTTTCTCTCTCTCTCTCTCTTGCTCTCTCTTTCCACCATATATATTCCTATCACTAGACTTATTAGAGTCTGTTAGTATAGGAATAGTAAGTTTTTCGGCCAACTAAGCACATTTTTGGAATCCCGTAAGTCTCCTCTACCTTTCTATGTCATTAGTTTTTCAATTTGTTATACTTGAAAAATTAGACCTTGTCTAAATTGGTAATTTTTAGGAGTCCTAAAATTAATAAATTGAAGCTTAGACCTCGATTATGAGTTTCTCTAAGTAGATTTTTCATTGTGAGAAGATTTTCTTAATTATTGGGAATTTTTGGATTTATAGATATATTAAAAATTAGGACTTTTGATGATCTGAGGTGCTTTTGGTTTAATTAATAATTTTTAGATGTTTATTAAGGTTTAATTTTATTTAGACGTGAATTTTATATAGTTATTGGAAAGATTAATAATTTTGGATATATGTATGAATGGAGTAGAGATAAATTTTAGAGATAGAAAGGGAGAATAAATGTTAAATAGAAATTTAAAATAAGTAAGGGCAAAGAAATGGTAGTTAGTAATTTAATTTCCAACATGTGAAATTGTTGGATAAATAATTAATTGTGGTTGTATGTATGGTTGTGTAGTGCTTGAATTGCACTAAGTTAGCACGGGGGAGCTGCACTATTGTGAGATTGGTGCCAGCTATCAGGTAACTGCTTTCTGCTTGTTTATGTGTGTGTGTAGTGTTAGTAAGAAATTTGAAATATTATTATTTGAAAATTATGATGTTATATGGAGATGAGATTTTGAATCACTGTTGAGATATGATTATCAATTGATGATTGATGGGATATGAAAATGAGATCTTGGAATATTAATATTTTTATAATAAATGTCCTGTGGAGTATTATTTTGAAATGGCATAAATTTGTGATGTGAAATATTTGAAACGGAAATATATGTGGTTTTGGAAATTATTTAATATATGTATATCATGAAAATACTGGAAGGCCTGGTGCCTGATTGTGGTGTTGCATATCTATGTGTTGTATGTGAGAAATTATTTGGGTATGTGACACCGGTGAATTGGAAATTGTGCCATCACGTGATGAGGTACCCTGTTGCGCCACAGGGACTAATTGATATATTATGAGAAATAAAGGAGAGAAAGACGTAAGAGGGGAGATCGCCCCTCACGGATTTAGAAAGGACTGGGATCCTTCTAATCTGTGGTACTATTCAGGGATGGTAGAAAGTCCCTCGTGAACTGTACCGTGGTGATTAGGGGCGGGTGGAAGGTCCCGACTGGTCCCACGTGTTTTCCCAACGTTTCTAGTAAGATTCGTTTGGGTTGATTGTAATTATCAATGATATATATATACTATTCTTGAGGATTAATTGTGATGGGTTATCCCACAATTATAAACGATGAAAAGAGATTTTGGGAATAAGACGTGCATTATATGTGAATACCTGAGCATGTTTCTGAATTGATATATATATATATGTATTCCACTGGACACCTTGCTAGCACACACCACACGTAGATGAGTAGTCAGTGGTTGCGTTTTGGGGCTACCCCCCGTTGATCTTACTTTTGCAGGTCCTAGGAGCGGTACGGTATGGACGGTCAAGGGAAGGATCCGGGAACTTCTCACTGATATCGTGAGATATTCTGGACCAGAAGGAAAGGAGGTATTGCCACATTTAGGATCATATTTTGTATAATGCTTCCGCTGAACCTTGTTATTATTCTGGGGAAAAATTATTGAATAATACCTATTATGGTATGGTATTTTGTGGATAATGTGTGGAGATTAATCATGGATAATGAAATTTTCTGTGATTGTACTGGAGAGAAAATTATATTGTGATGACGGAGATTGGAGTTGAGGTTTGAATTAAAAAGATAATATCTAAATATTATGGAAATATCTTTTTCTAACTATGTTAGCTGTTTTACTCAGCAAGTTCCTTTCCTAACATAGTTAGCTACTATAAATGTTTTACTATTATTGTTAGTGGTTAAAAGTGGAATTTGGAGGTAAATGTTACACTCAACAACTTGTGGATGCATAGAAACAAGTCAATTCATGATGGTATCACCCCTACCCCTTTCAAACTGATGCAGCAGACATGGCATGATTATTCCTTGCATACTCTCATTATCAATTCTATTGTGCAAAAGTCTATGAACCACTTGGATATAGAGTTGCCCGAGGTTTTTTCCTTTGAAAATAGAGAACAATTCTTATATCATTCTCATTGGATTGTGCTTTTAGAAAAAAAAAGGAAAAATCATGCTGGAAAATGGTGTAAGATTGTAATCTTCTTGGATAGACAGCAAATACAGAATTTTACTTAAAGATACTCTTGTTACTGCCCACCAAGATTTGCTCATAGATGCTTGAGGGTCGCAATCTCCTGGATTACCTTAACTAATTTACACCATTAGTTAGATATGCTCACCATTTTGGCTCATAAGCCTCGTAGCCTTTTGATCCCAAATCTAGGGGTGATGTTGTTCTTCAAGATCTACAAGCTCTGCTAACATCTTTTAGAGGAAAATTTCTGGGAAGAATCAACAAGGAGGAGCTAGCTCAATATCTTATATTCGATTCTTATTCAGCTCCACTTGTTAATGTTTTATTTTAGTTCTTTTTATCTAACGTAGAACTTGTTTATTTATAATGATAATTGATCCTTAAATCAAAAAAGATCCTACCAGTAACACTCTATACTTTGCTTTCTTGATTTTTCTTTCATTTTTATAACAATTAGAGTGATTATTTCCTTTTTATTGCGCTTTTTATAATACAAACAAGTAACTAATTAATGTTCGTTAACTACAACTCTAACGTTAAAAAAAAAAAGCGGTGTCATTTTTGTAAATAAATAGCAACTTACAACATACACAAAAAGGCCACTTGCAAAAACAAACAATTTGTAAAAGACATAAAAAAGGCCACTTGATACATAGAGTATAACAAAAATTAATAAAATATATAACGTTAGGGTAGGTTTCCTTTCGTAGAAGGTTTCTTCACAATATCTCATACTTATATTTTATCATAACGTTTATAGTAGCATTTTAATAGAAATTTCAAGTGAAGATTTATTGTAGTATGAACTTTATAGAGTTCGAGAACTTGATGGCATTTTTTGTGTATATGCTTGACTTGATCATGTTAATTTTGATCTTTTTTAATTCGCTTGTTAATAGTAATTATATTGCCCAATCTCATGCAAAATCATAATAGATTAATTCATCATCTATTTTCAAGTTATCAGAATGAACATTGGATAAAGAAACTGTAGTTTTTATTCAGAAAATGAAGTTTTACTTTTTTTTTTCCCTTACTTATCCTAAAAGGAAACAACAACTAATATGACCTATAACTAAAAAAGTGGCTATAAAGATAACCAAAATTATATGATCAAATATCAGTTATAAGGTAGCAAAACTAAATGTTACTTTTTAGTGAATTTATCTCTCTCTCATATATACACCACAACAAGATCAAAGATGATCAAAAAAATGCCGCAACAAATCATATGCAGAAATATTTACATGTTCCCTGCAAAATCATTTGAAGTATTACAATCTGTTTCTATGAGGCTCTACTTTTTTTTACTACCTAGCATGTAACATTGTGACTGTGACTTCATTCACACTGTATGATTGGTCATGTTTACTTGAAGACTCTGTTTCATTAAGGCTTCTTCCTACACAAAACCCGGGGCTTTTTGGCTGTGGCATCAGTACAGTTTCACTGCTCAACATCAATACCACGGTGGACATTGTTGGCCGATCTTCCGCTCGCTCTTGAACACAAAGGAGCCCGACTTGTATGCATCGAAGAACTTCAGATGGCGAATATGAATCGGCGAATGATGGATCGATAAGTTCGAGCGCTTTTCCTTCTTTCCATTTATTCCATGTCTATAATGAAACACAATTAATGATAATCTTATCAGAACATTGTATGAGAAAGTATCATCCAAGTAATTAGTATCTAATAACAGAAAATGTTGCACATACATGTCCAAGAAGATTAAGTTCATCGTTTGAGTAATAGAAACCTCTGTTCTTCCTGCTAGTTATGATCTCAAGTGCTAGAACTCCGAAACTGAAAACGTCAGACTTTACTGAGAAGAGTCCATCCATAGCATATTCTGGAGACATGTAACCGCTGCTCAATAGAAAAAAATATAAATCATCAGTTCACAATATTATGTCTCAGAGTATTAGAGGTTATTGACATATACTTACTATGTCCCAACAATTCTCAAGGTATTTGCTTGTGTTTGATTTGTTCCGAAAATTCTTGCCATCCCAAAATCTGATATCTTTGGATTCATTTCTTCATCGAGTAGGACATTGCTTGCTTTAAGATCCCTATGGATGATCCTAAATCTAGAATCTTGATGTAGGTAAAGAAGTCCTCTTGCGATTCCGCATATAATGTAGAAGCGCCTTTGCCAATTCAATATGGATCTTCTTGCTTTATCTGGAAATCAAGTACATGAATAAGAGATTCATTGACAGTGAATCCAAACTTCAATGCAAGAAAAACTATTACGTAAGCTTAAAGATACACAATGTGAATTTAACTCACCAAACAAAATGGAATCAAGGCTTCTGTTCTCCAAGTACTCATAAACCAGCATCTTCTCATCCATCTCAACACAACAACCAAATAAACGAACAAGATTCCGATGTTGAAGTCTCACGATTAGCCTGACCTCATTCTTAAATTGTTCAGTTCCTTGCCCAGAGTTTCTCGATAACCTTTTCACCGCAATTTCCTGGCCTTCCATTAATCTACCCTGGTATAACAACAACCACTCTTTGTTATTTTCTTAATTCTGCTGTGTGATATTGAAGATGGGTTTCTTGAGAGATGTTAGAAATAAAACCACTTTACCTTATAAACACTACCAAAGCCTCCTTCTCCAAGCTTGTTTTCTTCAGAGAAGTTGTCTGTAGCCAATGAGATGGTGTTAAAATCAAACAATGGCAACTCTAGTTCATCCATCTCACACTCATCAGAATTTCTTCTGTTACTATTGAACACTGGCTCTTTCTTTAGAGAATCTTGACTTCTCTCAAAACCACCTGTAAAGCAAGAAAAACAATTCGTCGAACACCTCATCTGCATATCATAATAAGCATTGGTATGAGAAAATTTTCATGTGCATTTTTACCTCTAGATTCAGTCCTCCCTTTCAACATTCTTTGCAATTTCCTTCTCTTCAAAAGGAAATAAATGAGTAATCCCACTAGTACAACAACTATGGCAAGTGTAATGCCTATAGCCTTAGATTCCACATTGTTCTTAGATCCACCTGCAGATTCTATGTTATCTGAGTATAAATGATATCTTAATGGATATATTATATATTAACTTTCATGTTTAATCTTAAGTAGGTTTCTGTACATAACATATTTTTGAGCTGATAAATGCAAGTTCTCACATCAAAGTAGGGAAATTAAGTCAAAAGTAAAACTTTGTATCAGACTATGAGCTCACGCCATGGAAATTACTACATAGCCACAATTTGTATATAAAATAACACTGTTATGCAGAAGGGGCTTTGTGCAGAGAAGCTCTTTTTCCCTGTGTACCAATAGAAACAAATGGAGTTGGTTCTGTTTTTTCCCCTACTTTTTGGTCCCCACTAGCAATGAAGAACAATGCAACTTGAAAGAAAATCAGAGTCTTCAGAAAAGGTATACAAGAAAAAATAGGCACAAATTAAGCTAGTTTTGAAATTTTAGATTGTTTGATAGCACCTACACCCACCATGAAATGGTCAAAAGAAACCTTTTTTGGGTCCCTCTATATATAAGTCACATTTCACCAAACTTCGTTCCCATTTTCAGAATGTGGTTCGTTATAAGATGCTGCTTTAGGTCTTAGTGCATAGTTCAAAAACATATTGATGTTAAAAAATTTTGATATGAAATAGACAATTCAACCAATCACTTCAAAGTTAACTAATTTATATTGTGAAATTTGATTTAGACATTTTTTCGCATAATTTCCTGTCATCTAGTATTATTATTAGATGTCCAAATCATATTCAAATCCAAAACTAGTTAGGAGGGGTAATTTGATCATAAATATAAAATCAATTCATTTTCTCTTCAGGATGCAAATTTTTTTACAGACAATTTCTATTGATTACGTATGTTAAGGAGATTTCTATCAAAATGTTTTTCCAATAGGAATGTTGAAATGTAATATTTTAAGAAAAACAACACACACTACAAATAAATAAAAAGGTCGCCTAGTACATAAGACCTCACCAAGTAAAATTTAGGAATGGTTAAATGTACATAGTCTTACCTCTATCTTTGAATCCGTAACTTATATATCACATGACATCAACTTTCACCGCTACTCCAAAATTCTTTCCCACATATTACAAATAACCAATTTAACTAATTTAATTAATCTTTACAAAATAGTTATATAACTCATATATTAATCATAGGAGAAATGAGGTACAAGGACAGGGCTAATTGATAGCTCATAACTACAAGTGATCCAATCATAATTACACCACCTATTGCCTAACATAGATAGATATACACGTACTACAAATTCGTCAATTCAGCCAGCATTCTTTTTTTGTTTTCTACTCATGAATGCAACCTGTTTTAGCTTTCAATTCAACTATAGATATGTAATTTCCATGTGGGCCCAAGTGTATTCCACAAGTTAAAAAGGTCGGCCCAACTTTGAACTTAAATGGAGCCCGTAATAATTCATTGATAGTTATTTTCCTTCCAGAAGCAAAGTATAACAAGCCTCTTTCTGGTGGGACCATAAACTTTCTAAAAGTCCTTTCTAATGACGCTTTCAAATTACTTAACATTTTACATATTGTTTTTGAATTAGAAATGGTAAATTTCGGCCAACAAAAAAGAGAAATAGCATTTTTTTTTACCATTGAGAAAGAGTATATTACAGCTAGCAAAAATTTATTCAAAATATTAAAAATAAATCTTAGTCAATTTTATTTCAAAAAATTGGAAGAATTAATTTTAGGGTTATCAAATTTTTAAAAGAATTACTCACTATTTTTCATGTTGCATAAAAAATTTATAACAAAGCGTAAAATATAACCAAAAGACAACTTTCTGGCCGGAAAAAAAATTAAAGATAATCAGTAACATTAATTCCAATTCTCGCACATGTTTCTTGTCCAAGAAGGGAAAATAAAATATTCCTTTATTAGATCTGAAAATAGACAGGGATGTAGGTCACAACTAAGAAAAACACCAATAGAACTCTCTAACTGATTTGTCCTTTTCCCAGGACCATCTCCAGTTTTGGTGCACCGCATTTGATAGACATGAGGAAGATACTTTGTTGAATATTATTGTATTTACTATGTCAAGTTTTTTCAGTCACACATAGCTTTGTTTTTTTAAAAAAAATAAAAAATCACAATAGCTCTATGTGTCATTTATTTATTTTTTCATGTGGGTTTTGTAATTCAATGATAATATTTTTAAGATAATATACATGACTATATGTGTGAGATCAAGAAATTTGACATAAATATAAAGAAATTGATCTAAACTTTATTGAAAGTTATTAAAAATAAAAAACCTAAACTGTCCTAATAAATTTTAGACCGACAAAATGGAAAGACATGTTCTGTTTGTCCCTTTTGTTCGAAATCTAGAAACGCCTTCAACGTGTTTATAATAGCCCCCTTCATTGAGATTTTTTTTTTTTTTTTGGATTTATGTATGAAAGTGCTCCTTCCATTCTAAAATATAAGAAGTAATATGACAAATTTTTTTATCTAAAATATAAGAGGTAACATGCAGAAATCAAAGTAATAAATACATATTTTTCATTTCTGCCATTGTATACTAAATAATGAGAGGAATGGAGAGAAAGTATGTATAATAATTGAGTAAGGATAAAAATAAAAAATTTTATTAAATCTACCTATAAAGGGACTACTTATTATAATAGGGACCAGAGAAAGTACATTACTTGTAACCTATAACTTATTTTAGAATAATATTAAAGGTTAATATAATTTTTGTCCCTTAATCTTATTATCATTTTGATTTTGGTTCTTCAAATTTAAAAAAAAAAAAAGGTATACATTTTAATTTAGTATAAAGTATTTCATTATGTGCACTAATTATAATAATATTTTGGGATGTAAAAAAGTATATATAAACTTTTTAGAATATGGTAAAAATGTATATATATATACATGAAGTTTGATTTAATGGAGGTTTAAGCACAATAGCGGCTTTACTATTTTTTCCCCTATTTTAAAGATTTTATAACTATTTTTACACCTCACAAAATATTATTATGATTAGAGTACGTAACAAAATATTTTGTTGTTAAATTTGCATATTTATAAGAAAGACAAAAAGATTAGTTTGCCTCTTAAGGGATAAGAACCCATTATTTGAAACTTGAAAGATTTAAGGAACCAAAGATTATACTAACCTTTATCTTAATCACACACTATTTCATATAGGAACAAAAACAAACTAATAATAATGAAAACCCAGAACATAAAATCAACCATAATAAAATTACAGAAGATTAAAACATACATACCTACATCTGAAGCCGCTAATCTGACATACAGATCTTGTCCTCCATCAGTATAAACCCTCATATCTTCAAGTTCAGCATTCCATATAACACACCCACTTCCTCCATTAATGATCTCTATGTTGGCATAAGCAGTACACGAACAATTCTTCTGACACAAACCTTCACATTCCATTAAGTTCATGCTTCTATTCACAAAAACCGATGTTGTATCTGGCAACTTCACATTTTGTACCTTCAAAAACTTATCAGTCACACAATCTAACTTCGTATTCCTCACACACCCATCAGACCCATCTCTCAAATTCCAAGCTTGAATGTTCTTAGGACTAAACCCTCTCATACAAGTACAAACAGGTGAAGCATTTGTGTCACATATCCCATAAGGACCACACTCTTTGTAGTTATCACATTGGTCTTTCGGAGCGATCCAGAATTGAGTCCAGATTTGGTTATCTGGTACCCAAGTCAAACGTTGAAGTTGACCATCAGGAGTTACAGTGAGTCTTGAATATATAGATTGAGATCCAATGATGAATGTGTAGTATAATTGATGTTCATCCTCATAGAAATCAAACTTGATTGTGTCTGTCTCTGATTTCATTTCCGGGACCCCACTGAATCTAACGCCATTCCAAGGTCCACTTCTGTATAGTTTTGTGTTGTTGTTCCATAGAAAAATCTCTGGAAGGCCATGGAAATCTAGCTTGAAGGAAATAACACCTGTGGATGGATCTTGACTTGATTTCCATGATGTTATATGTTTCTCCGTTTTTGTGTCGAAGTTATAAAGAATCTTCATGCCTGGTAAGAGTGTGTCTGTGGGGAAATCAAAGCTCTGCCATAAGGGATTTGAGGTGGAAGCAGAGGATTCCCTGATGATCAGATTCCCTGAATCAAGAATCTGAAGAATTGGGTTTTTGGCTGTGGTGGTTTGGTTTGATGACCATATGGATTTTCCGGTTTGATCCAAAATCTCCATGTTTCCTGTGTTTCCGATCTTGAGGAACCCATTTGGATCTTCAAGTGGGTTATCTCTGTTTGCAACCCAAACCACTGTACGGACTTGAATGTTCTTGTACCAAATTCCAAGGTAGTATCTTGATTCATCTGATGAGAAGAAACCCAGAAGAAAAGTTTGATTTGCTGAGATAAGTGTGTCGTTGGTTTTGAGAGATTGGGTTGAATTCAAGGTATCAGAAGAGAGTGAAATTGAAGGGAAGAAAGAAAGGAATGTGATGAAGAAGATGAGGTTAGCGAAACCTCCCATAATGCTCGGTTTTGCAGAAGCAAAAGAAAAAATGTTGAGACTTTAGATTGTGAAAGTAGGTTAAGTAGTTGGATTTCATTTGTGTGTGTGAACAGTGAAGCCAATTTTCTCCTTATGGCTTAATTATTCCTCTATCACGGCTCCTTTAGGAGTAGATTTTGACTGTTGGACCGTTTAAAATTTAGTTGTATAAATTTGACTATTTTTCAATTTACTTTCTGCATGAACATTGAGTATGATTATAATTTAAAAGAGAAACGATATACAAATAATCAATTTGCAGCCTCAAATAAAGAATCACAAAAATTGGTCCTCTGAATATCTTAAATTTGTTTTTATTTTATACAATTTTTTTAACTGAATTTTATACAATTTAATCGTGCATAAACACACAAACATGTTAATTTCCTTATCCAAATGTGACAGGTGTGAGGTGACATTGCATTGAAATAATACATGGCTGTAAATTGGAGCATTCATAAATGGAGTTAGCTCAAATTCATCTTTGCTTGGCTGTGTCGATCTGATAACATATGACTTGTTATGTTCAATAAGGCGAGAATTTTCCATTAACTTGTTCTTTGTCACCAAAAAGAGTTTTGGAGGGGGAAAGAAATAAAGAGAAGCACATGGAATCCAAATTTGTAAAGAACTTTTAGTTGGTTTAGGTATGTAGGAAAGAAAGTGGAACAATTCGACGATGACAACGCTTTCTCATTTAGTTCAACATTCCATGTTTCTCTTGCTTTTCTTGTTTGAATATAACGCCTTTCAATATTTGAAAAAGACAATATATATAAATATATATAGGTAAGATATTGTTACGACATGTGCTTTCTGTGGCCCAATGGCTAATGGAAATGTAAGACTCACAAAAATTCCCACAGATTTGAGAATTTAGTTCTCCTTATACATCGATTGTATGACATCATCTTCGGGATTTTATGTTAAAAGAGAGGATGGTATATCAATAAATCAATTAACTTAACAGAATATTGATAAAAATATTTTGTTTGAAATCTCCTTTAATTATTAATGTTATAGAAAATTTGTTTGTCTTTTATTTCCAGTGTAAAAAAAAGTACAATTATAATTATTCAGCTTAAATATTTTAGTTTATTAAATCATATAATATAAAATAATAAATATGTTTTTAAAAATATATACGAAGTTTTTAAATCAATTTTTTTTAGAAAAAGAATTACCATAAATTGTTGGGAAAATCCCACAAAAGTACTTTTGAAAATTGGAAAAGACAAATCAGTCCTATATATTTGAGAATTCTTAAATCAAACACTAAGGAGGAATATTAGATTTCTATATCTATTGAAAAGACAGAAATGCCTCTATAATGATCAATTACATAATAAATATCCACAAGTTTAATATAGGGATTTTTAATTTGATATTACCAATTTTCAAGTTTATTAACAATTCTAAATTTTTTCATTAGGCATTAACAAGACATAGTATTAAAGTTTACAACTTTAACATACGGTTGGGCCAAAGTAGCTGCAACCAGTGAACCTACCCCATATTAAGGAGTTTTTTACTTGTTGAAACCTGCCTGAATTAACCTGCCTGTTACTGAAGCCTACTTTAACATAGGAATTTTCAACTTGATTATGACGATTTTCAAATTTATATTAACAATTCACAACTCTTACTTTTTCAACTAGGAATTGACATAACATATGTTGGGAAATTCTTCACACGTTCTAGGAATTTTAAATCTGATTATAATTTATTTTCAAGTTATGTTAACAGTTCACAATTATAATTTTTGAGGGCATTTGTGTTTTTGGTAATATATGAAAATCCCATATTCCTCTTTGGGTTTGATTTAGAATTTCTTAAATTTTAGGGGCTGATTTGTTATTTTCCATTGTCTAGTGTAATTTTTTGGGATTTTCCCTGTATCTTATGTGCTTTAAGATATAGGGAGTGTGATATATGAGGACGAATATAATGAAATATGTTCATCCAAAATATCCATCCACGTACCTTAATTCCTTTAAAGATCTCTTAGGGATACTATTATGTAATTAAGTTTTTTTAGGCAACTATTGCATTTAGGTTCCAAAGAAGGAAAATTAATACAATTGATGATCAACTGAAATTTCAAAGTTACTAATAAGTCTCAAGAAACCTGAGAAAAGTATAGTATAAATGTGAAATTATATCATTATCCTTACTGATAGATAAAGAAAAACATTGATAAATAGATGTGTCTTGATTAACAAGTTAAGGTACATATATTAAATGAAAACTATAGCAACTTTATTAACATGTAATATTAATATGCTCAACACACTTGTTATTGTCTGGGTGCAATTTCATGTAATACTCCCTCCGGTCCTAAATATAAGATCACTTTGACTTTTTTTTTTTGTGGAAGTTAAGGAAGCAAATTAAACCACTAAATTATAACATATGTCACATGAAATTAGATTATAGGTTAGTTTATATGTAGAATAAATTAGTTTTGAGGAAAAAAGATTTTTTTTTTGGATTGAAACTACTTTTTTTTTGGACTGAAAAAAAAAAAATCAAAGTGATCTTATAATTAGGACCGGAGGGAGTATTAATATGCCCAATTTAGGAATTTAAAATATGAGTACAATGACTTTAGCTCTCTCTCTCTCTCTCTCTCTCTCTCTCTCTATATATATATGTTTTCTTAAGTAAATTGTCAAAATTTCTAGATTCAAATTCGGGTCATTTAACTTAATTATGGATTTGAGAAGTTTAGTAACCGATATTAGAATTAAGGTGTTTTAGACGAATTTTAACGGGATTCAATTCTCCCTTGTATCCATCTTGATCTGTTGTTGTTAGTCCTAGGCTCTTTCTATGGCTCAAATGGGTAAACATCAAAAGTCTATTATATTTAATTTCAGCTCAATTAACCGACCTAGTCAGTCAATTAAACAATGAGATTCTAATGACCGATTGATAAAATATGTCTACTTAAGGAAAACTTGAACCGATTGGGTGCTTCGTGGCTGGTTTCTAGATCGTAATGACTAAAAGAAAATTGTTGAAAAATAATGTAATAAAAAGAACCTTGGATCAAACAGTAGTGGAATATTTAATCAAGTTATATTCAAGTAGAATAATAACAATCTAATAAATCATTAGAAGTTTCCAAACAGAAGATGACATTAATTAGATAAACCAATTTTTCAATTCTGGATTTGAATACCCGATTATTGATACGTCTCGGACTTATCATTTTGAAACACTCTAGACTTTTACCCCGTACTTTACACGGAGATATTATTATTGTTAAGATTTGAATTGTAACAATTTCTTTATCAATATAATGATTCCAATTTTACTTTGTCAAAATTAATTTATTAATTTATAGACAATTGTTTTATGATACATCATTATGTTTAACACTATATATTGTAGACCAACATATATGGTTTATTATTGGTTCTTTGAATTCCCAATCATTTATTATTAAATTTTAAGCTAAGATAAATTATTCTCGTGCTACCACTGTTAGTTTGTCGCTTAATTTCATTCATCTTATAGTATCCTAACTTAGCACCGTTGACTAAACATTTCATTATCTTCGTCTTTTACTTAAGCCACTGAGACCTTTTCACATTCTCTTAAATAGGAAAATGTCATATTTAAGAAACTAATTTCATTTAATAATTCTTTTCACATTCCATTGAATGATTAATTAATAATTAAATATCTAAAAAGTGCAAATGTATTAGCAACACATTTTTACATTTCTTTGAATAAGAGAGTGTCATCTTAAAAGATATACAACAAAGTCTTTTCATATACTGTACAACATTAAAACCTAATTTATTTAACAACTCCATATTCATTCTTATTAGGCATTCATCACACCCTTTCACATTCCCTTGAATTGGAAAGTTCCATGATAAATCAAACTTTTAACACCATATTCCTTTCATATTCTATTGAATGGTTAATCACTAATTAAAGGTCTGAGAATCACAAAAGTATAATAGTCATAACTTTTCAGGTATCTTTGATTATGAGAGAATGTCATCTTACAAAACATTGAGCCAAACATTTTTCATATTCTTTGTAGCATTTAAATCAAATTTATTTAACAACCCTTTTGAATTTTTGTTAAGCCATATCATTTCATGTTTCCTTCAAAAAGAAATTGTCATGTTTATAGAAACCAATTTTATTTAATAATACCTTTCACATTCCATTGAATGAATAATTAAGGGTATGAGAAGTCTAAAAGTATTATCTACAACTTTTCATATTTTTATGAATAAGAAAGTATCATCTTAAAATAATTGAACCAAATATTTTTATATTCTTTGTAGCATTTAAACCAAATTTATTTATCAACCCCTTAAATATTATTAGGCATTAGTCCTAGTCTCATATCAGTTCACATGCCCTTGAATAGGAAAAATGTCATGTTTAAAATAACAAAATTCATTTAATAATCTCTCTCTTTTTTAACTGAATTTAACAATCTTTTTCACATTCCATTGAATGTGTCATTGAAAATTAAATGTTTGAGAAATACAAAGATATAACCACAACTTTTCACATTTATTTGAATAGGAGAGTGTCGTATTAAAAAAAATCCAGCCCAACCTTTTTATTTGACAACCCTTTTCACATTCTAATAATAGTCTCTTTCAAAAATAATATAGAAAAATAAAAGTGCTTGATGGTTGATTTGAAATTCCTTAATATTAGTACCAAATCCATTCATAAAAATCATTAAAAAAATATCACATTTTGTGGCCAAAACATGCCATCTATTTTGTCCTAAAAATTATGGCATGCATAATAAGCACATAAAGCTTTTGTAAGAGGGAATTATGTTATAATTGCCAAGTAGTGTTGTATATTGAGTTTAGCTTTTAGGATTTACATATATACTCATCCTCATATTTGGAAAATGGAAAGAAGAAAAAATGACCCATGTCCATATTAATTCATCGTGATACTAGATATAAAAATGAAAGAAAAACAATATAGTAGGTTATAAAATAAAATTGGGGGAAGAATAGAGGAACAACGATACCTATTCTAATGCATCAATCTTTATATCTATGAAAAAGATACATGTTCATATGCTCAAAACGGATTGTTTGATTGATCTTCAACATAAAAATAGAGAGAACAATTATGAAGCAGATACATTTGCCAAGTGTGCTTTGAAGATGACCTTTGGATTCTATCTAGTTCATCTAGATGATGTTTGTTTGTGTACTTCTTGTTCAGCAGTATAAATTTACTGCTTTCTTCTTTATCATAGAAAAAAGAAAGGAAATGGATAAAAAGTTATCACTTGAAGACAACACAAGAAAATGAACAGCCAAAATACAAAACAATATTAATATGAATTGAACAAATAACAAAATACAAAAGGGTTGATAAGAAGAGGAGAAATCATCCTTTGGCATGAGAGATAAATCAACAACAGAAATTTTATATAGAATCTAAACAACAACTTTATGAAGAGAAAAAATTAACCACAAGATGATATAAATATGAATCAAACAAACAAAATACAAAAGGGTTGACACAAGAAGAAGAGAAACCATCCTTTAGCCTGAGAGATAAGCCCACAACAAAGGTTTTCTATAGTGTCTAAATAACAACTTTGTAAAGAAAAAATTAACCACTAGATGGTGAAGGGTCATCATAAATAATACTCATAATCATAAGATAAGTACACTAAATATTGGAATGTGAATAACCAGTTAACCACTTGATTTGAAGATGAAGATAATCAAATGGTTAATTAGTTAACTGTGTTAAGTCGAGATCTCTATTAAATAAACGGGATTAAACCGCAGACTAACGATGTTACTACAGGATTTAAAGATATATATTGATTGAGGATATTGTTTATAATAAAGGATAAATTATATATTTTATATCTTTTAGATTTACATCTAGTTTTATTTTAACCCCTTAAGTTTAAAAAATTTCATTTTTAATCATTTTCTATTAACATCATTAGTTTTTTTAACAGAAAATAATATTGACTCACAACAAATTTGAATTGTTATTCTAAATGTTGATACAACATAGCTAAATATAAAAATATAAAAATTAATTATATTAAATAATTAAAATTTAAGCATATTTTGTGAGCATTTAAATATAGACTCACCATATAAATTTCATGAATCAAAATTTCCTATTAAATAATGTTAAAATAAAAACTCATAGTGTAAACTCTAAATTTATGTGACCAAGCTGAAATTTGATGTAAATTTTGACGGGCAAAATTACAAATTAGCCTTAAATAAATCAACTGTTCGTTAGTCAATAGTGGTGTACTTTAGTTTGGTTTTATTTGTCAATGTATATACTACTTTGAGCATCATCATTAACCCTCTTTTTTGGTAGAAAGATTAAGCAAATAAATATGAGTGGATTGCATATAATGTTTTTTGAATTTTTGATCATGCACCCATATAGTTAGCAGTAAAGTGAAGATATAGTTCAAGGGGAGAAGATTCTCTAGTTCAAGACACCTTAAAATAGATGGAAAGTAGAATAACTTTTTTCGTTGTTAAGAGGTTGTAACGAGGGAAGTATAGTTCATGATATTGAAGCTCAAAATGCTGTTATTTTGCCAGAATTTAAAGAAATAAATAAAAGTAACTTATACATACTATATTATGCTAGTACTACGGTCCATTCAGTAACTAACTTCTTTACAAAAGTTAAAAAACCATATTCAAAAAAGTTTTTTTTGGTGAAATCTTAAGATTATCCTCAAACAAAAGTAACTACTTAGAGTTTTATCGATTAGTCAAGAAGTTTTATAGTCAGTAAATAATGTTAGGGGGACAAAAGTTGATATTTTTATCAAAATGTTATATTTATAAAGGGAGGAGAATTAGTTATTTAGTCGTTTGACTTTAGACTAAAACGCAGATGAGTCCCAGTTTAATCTGTGGCGACCCTATCCCTAAAGCTTGATCCTTTTTATAATGTTATCCTTGTTGTGCTTATGTGTCATTTAATAGATTTTAATATTGTCCTCTTAGACATCATAGTCAGCATACACATACGATTAATTATTGGAGAATTTTATTTTTGGGTTCAATACCAAATTTTCCCCAGAAATAATCACTGAGTAGCGATTTTGCCTTGAAAATTTTTTCAGACCAATGTTGCTCTTGAAGTATGAAAAGTGTAGACTAATGAAGTTAGTAACGGACATCACATCATAATCCACATCAGAATAAAGATGAATCATTTTTGTCCTTGAAGTTTTCCCCAATAAGCGATTTTACCCTAGGAGTTTTTTAAACTTCTAGGGCAATATTGCACGTGAAAAAACTATTGGTAAAATTGATATTTATCCCTTTCTTTTTTTTTTTTAAAAATAACTCCAAGTAGTAAAAAAATACAATTTGAAAAAAGACCCACTTAACTCATCATCTCTGATCTCCATTGACGGCAAGGAGATCTATCCCGAAATGCAGATGGTGGGCGAAACTCTCCTATCCTCCCTCTTCTCTTCTCTTATCAATCTCTCCGAATAAGTCATCCACCTCGCCTTCGACTTCAGCCCCCGGCTTCCCCATCATCTAATGAGAGTAAGAGAGGACGCTAGAAAGAGAGAGATCCATTAGCATGCTAGCTCTTCTCACTTTCTTTTAGCCACTTCAATGAAAGCAATCATTATGTCCCCCAAAGTTGTAATATCCTGTGAGTTAGGTGGCGACCCAGGAGCTATCTCTTTAGAAAAGAAGAATTATTTAAGTAGAGGGGAGATGGTACATGAGGACAAAGGGTTTTATCAGTAAGTAAATAAGAGAAACTAAAAATGGAAAATGTGTGTGTAATTTTTCAATTATGATTGGACATATTACAGCAAAAGATGAAGATTGAAGACAAAGATGCATGCCACAAGAGAGTGAAGAGGGTGAGGCATTGAGGCTGCGTCTGCTTTGTCCCTTTCTGGATTTGTCGCTTGCTCTCTCAAGATTCGAAGTTGATGACCATGTCGTCTCTTGCTGCATTCAGATTGACCGACGGTGGCTGAAGTTGAAGGTGAAGCAGAGGTGATTCTGTGAGAAAATGATACGGGTCTTGAGTTAAAGAAGCATAGCAGTCAGTAAGGGGTATAATTTTGCCGGTTTGGGAGAAGAGAGTTGACGCTGTGTCCTACGTGTACGCTGACTAGATACCTATTAAATTCCACTGAATGACACATAAGCACGACAAGAACAATATTATAAGAGGGATTTAACTTTGTCTTTAAAGACTTAGTTGAGACTCAGTCGAGGACTAAATAACTAATTTTTCATATTATAAAATAAGCAAGAGGTCATTATAAAAAGGACTGTATGGAGTTGTACATGAAAAAAGGCAAAAGATGGGTTAATAATGTCTTACTGACTGAAACGCTCAGCATTATATTTGTGTTTTGTGTAACTTAAAGAGTGGTGAACATGCTTGACTCTTGTGAGAAGAAAATAATATATTCTTTTTTTCCTTTTCATTGTTTTATATTCCTCAAATATGTTAAACTAATATCAATATATGCTTCAGTTTAAGGGGTGTCTGTTGCTAGCTACGTGACCAGCGTTTGGTGGCATTATTATTTGTCTTAGGGCTTTCGACATCGTGAAGAGCTGAAACTTCTATGGCGAAACCATCTTAATGTGTGAGCTTGCACTGCATACCTCACCTCATCAATAATGAAATATATTTTACTTTTAAAGTGCCTTATAATTCACCAATGATTGTCTGCTTCGTTCGATTCTAAGTTTGAAACGCCAAATACTTGCTATAGTACAATAATGCTCATCAAATCCTAGTCATTTCAATAAAGGCTTTCTGTTAGCTAGTAGATATTTGACCATCTTGGCGAGTGTTTAATTCCTAAGGAGTATCACTTAGTTGTGACTTTAGTTGTGACGCTTGGGGAGGTATCTCCACAACTAACTGAAGCTGGGTGAATCCTACCTGTGTAAATAGAAGAAATGGCTTGCTTGTTATAATCCATGAAATTAAGAATAATTGAAGAGAGACTTAGCTCTCCGCTTGAAATTCTTAGACAAGGAATTTGGGGAATTTCATAATTTAATGATGAAGATAACCACTCAAAGATCACAGTACAAATTTTCCTCCTCTCTGTCAAAGCCAAAGACTCTGGTAAAGAAATAGAATAAATAGCAGCAACGTTGGCGGCAGAGGCAATCAGAATCGGCAATCGGTGGGTTGGAAGCTAGGGTTCAAAGAGAGACGTGCTCCCCTGCCGTTTGAGCGACTTGAATTTTTAGAGACATGAGCTCTCCGATGAGAATTTTTAGAGAGAAGGAGGAGCTTCTCACTCTACAATTTTTTCCCTCAAAGCAGACCCTAGTCGCCATCACTGGAAGCCTTGTGCCTTCATCTCTTTGCTGACCACCGTTAATATTCCCTCACCCATGGATTGCAATTTATCAAGTGGAGAGCTTAGTCTCTCTTTGTAGTTTGGTAGTAAACGGAATTAAACCACCTCATGGTTTGTTGGTAAAGTTCACTGCCAAATCACCCTCAATCTGGTTTCTGATGTTCCTCAAGTAATTGTTCCTCAACCTGGTCTCCAATCTTCTCAAGCAATTGTCCCTCAATCTGGTCTTCGATGCAATCTGGTTTCCGAAGTTACCCAGGTGTTCGCCCTGCGCCGCAAGTGCACGGGTCGCGCCAAGTAATAAAGTGATAAGTAAAGTATCGTTCTCACAAGGATTTGGTTCCAAAACCTGGTCAAACAATGATTGTCACACTCTCGCCCAATTTGAGTGACACAAATGTTGAGTTTGAAAATTAACTAAGAAAATAAACATATATTAAATGAAAATAAAATTATAAACAAGTGATTCTCCAACTTCAAGTATAAAATAGGTCCTAAGATTATGTATCCCCCTTGTACTTCATAAAACTCAATTAACCTCCTCTCAAAGATGTTCTCAACGAAACCATGTGCTAATCTAGGATTCACAAAGTACTTGTAAAAGCTCTCTCAAGTCAAGAACAAGTGTTTAATCTTATTAATTGCACAATCTCTTGCTACAATTTAATAAAATCCAATTTTCAAGCTCCAATCTTAATGTGACTATGCAAGGTTAGCAAGTATATCTCTATCTTACCAACAAAACCATCCATTCATCATGCAAACTTCAAGTTCTTGCACTACTTTACCCAAGTTCTACACTCAATCTAGCCCTCTCAAGCATCAATCAAGTGAACCCAACATCTAAATGGTGATCAATCACTTAGAAGCATTAATAGAAGAGTAAAATAAACACATACATCTCATTAATCACAAAATAAGAGGAGGAATCAAGAGTCAATCCATACAAGGGTTCAAAATAATCTTAGAATCAAAGTATTTAGCCCCTCATGTCCAACAACTCCATGAGAGCATACATATATGTTGGATATGCTTAGTTTTGATGATGTCAAATATAGAGTTAAATGTAGGAAGCAAAAAGTGTGTATAAAGTGTTTATCTCCTACTATCTATTAGATTATGTTTGCTATATGTTTACTGTGATTGAAAGCGTGCATACATGATCACATAACATATCCCATAGGCTCATATTGCATACATAAGAGCATGTAAGTTAGTCTGGAATGAATTGAGATAAGAATCATAATGGTTAAGTAAAAGAGTGTAGGTTACCTCAGCAATGAATAGATAAAATCTTATAGGTAACAAATTCTCTATCGCTAAAGCTCTGTACTATCGCTAACATGTTTATCATCGCTAATAAGAAGAAACTAAGTTAGCTAGCGATAACAGATTTAGCTATCGATAACAGGATACCTGAAATAACTTAGAATATTCAGATAACTCGGTATCCTTAAGCTAATGAGCAATCAAGTAACTAGCGATAATGAGATTAGCTATCGATAGAAGAAAGCTCATTGTGATAACTTAGACAAAATAATAAGCTGATGCATTGAGCTAATGGATTAAGCTTGCGATAACATCTGCTGTGCATTATATGTTTATCTGTTTAGCTAAGTACTGGAATTACACTATGAAGCTAGCGATAGCTTTGTTAGCTATTGATAGCGCAATACGTGCTGAGCTAATACATTGTTTCTAAAGTGCAGATTTTACACTGTCAAGCTAGCGATAGCAAAGGAAGCTAGCGCTAGTGAAAAAGCTGACAGCAAGTACAGGAGTAGGTAGCAGCAGGTTACCGTTACTCAGAGTCTCCATCTCTCTTAGCCGAAGCAAAAGAAGAAAGAAATCCTCAACGGCTAGTTCTCCAAGTCTCCAACGGACAGAAACTTATCAAAACCATATATAAAGACTTGAAGACATCTGGTGAAAGAGCAGCGTCATGAGAACAACGAAAAAGACGAATATACGCTAACAGCAATGAAAACAGAGGCTCTGCACAGAGTGTTAGTTATATATCAGTGAGCCCAGAAACGATGAGTTGAGCACATTAGAATAGAAGAGCTAGAGCAACCATAATTCAAATCTTTAAGCTCTAGAATTTGTATTTCCTCATCATATACGAATCTGTACTTAAGTGATTATCAAAATTCTTTCTTTGAGAGAAGTTAGATTTCCTTGTAATCATTCTCTATACTTAGTGAGTGATACTCAAGATTGGGAGATCTTGAGTGGGAAAACAGATTGTAACCTTACAGGTTGTAAGGGGAAGTGTTTAGAGAGAGTCTAAAGCTCTGTTGTAAAGGTTGGCTGGTGATCCCATGTTGTAAAACCAGTGGAAAAGGTTGGCTGGTGATCCCGTGTTCAAAAAACCAGTGAAAAAGGTTGACAGGTGAACCTGTGTTCGTAAAACCTGTGGTAGGCTTCTCTTGTGCCTGGTTTAAACAAGAGGATAGTGGAAATCTCAGGTGGAGCCTGAGGACTGGATATAGGTCAGGGTTGACCGAACCAGGATAAATTCTGTGTGCATTTTCACTTCCCTAAACTCTCTTAGTTTCCAGCATATCTACTTTATATATCTCTTGTGCATTTAACAATTTTAAAATACTCTGTTATAAATAGAAAGAGATTTTAAAGATTACCTTCACAGTGCTTTATAAAAGAAAATTTTAAAGTTTTTTTTTATTCTATCACCCAATTCACCCCCCATCTTGGGTGACAGCTAGCACTTACATTTGGTATCAGAGCGGGTCACTTGTTTAAAGGATCCAATGATCTCAAGTGATAAAGATCATGGCTGATTTTGGGTATAACATGTTTTCTGAAGGTTTTGATTTCACCATTCCACCTCTTCTTGAAAATATTGATTTTCGATTTTGGAAAGCTAGGATGAAGAGTTTTATATAATCATTTGATTATCATATGTGGAATGTTTTTACAAATGATTTTGATTTCAAACCAAGAAAGGATTGGACTGAAAAAGACAAGAAGATGTTCTCCTTAAACATTAGAGCTATGCAAATTCTGCATAAAGGCTTAACTGAAAAAGATTTTCAGAAAATCAGATTTTGCTCTAATGCTAAAGATATCTGGGATACACTTGAGTCTATATATATCTCTAACCATCTTGTTGAAACTGAAAGTGTTGACAGCTCATCTGAATTTCAAAGTCGCATATCTATGGCTGATGAGCAATTGGAAGCTGAAATTGAAGAAGGAGAGATCATAGAACCCTTCCAAGATTCAGTCAACATAGAAGGACAAGAAAAGGATGACTGCCAAGAGCTCTACCTGAACGAGTCTGATCAATCATTCTCTGGAGCTCAAGATGCAGCTATGGTATACAGTTCCAATTCCTTTGTTTTTGAGAAAAACAATTCTGATCTGCATAAAACTGATTTACAACCTATCACAGATCATGTTTCAAAAAGAGAAAATATTTTAAATCATGCTGGAAAATGTTTTGGGAAGAAAGATCTTTTAAATGAAAACAATTTGAGTTTGCACTCTTCTGACCATCACAATAATTGCATAAAATCTCATGTTGCACATCATCATATTAGTTGCTATTATTGTGAAAAAAAAAACTGGTCATATTTCTCACATGTGTAATATTAGAAGAAATTCAAATGTGAGAAATAAATTTATTTGGGTTCCAAAAGGACATGTAAGGTCCAAAGCTAACAATAAAGGACCCAAATATAAATGGGTACCAAAATGTCCATCTAGTGCTTTTTGTGTGCAGATTAATTCTAGAAGAAATGGATATTCAGGTGCAGAACCTAGAAAGAAGAATCCAAGAGTGTCTCATGCTTCAAGAAAGAGATTCACAGAATCTACATATAGAAGGAGAACTCATGGAGAAGCCACTACTGCAACATCTTGCTCAGATCATAAAAAGCAGTAGACTGTAACAAGAAGAGCAAGTTCTACCTCAAGAATGAGCTATCACAAAGTACCTTGAGGAGAACAAGAGAAACAGAATTCCTCAGACATCAAGAAAAAGATTCTTGAATTCTGTTCCTCTCAAGAGAACTTGGCTACCCAAGCACAAGCATGTCAAAACCTTTTGGGTAAGCCAAAGCAATCCTCCAAGTACCTAAGGTAAAGGTATACAAGGGTAAAATCTCCTACACTACTATCAGTAATATTTATTGAGATTTTACACTTTGAAACCTTAGGGATGAACATTGAATTCTGTGTTCATAAGATAGACTTATTTACATGCATATTGATTTGAAAAAGAATATATTCATATATATCCTTATGCATGTAGACATGATTAATTCATTATGCTCAACCATCTTAAATTGATTACATTTTTTTAAGCATATGAATTATGTTTTTAATACCTACGAACTAACCATGAGCAGATCCATATGAAATTGGATACTGAAGAAAAGAAAAGAATTACAGTTCTGTAGGTAACAAGGACAGGAAGCATCAAGACTATGATCTACATGAAAATTTACTCAAGTCTTGATGAGCTGAACTTCATGCTTGGATTTTGGTGTTGAACCTGTAAAAGAAAATATCAACTTTATTCTACCAAAATCAAGCTACTGCAAGGACAAGCGCAGACTGTCCAATGGATAGTGAAGGTCACTATCTCTAGCATATGCGGGACAGAGCCAAGATTGAGCTGATTCCCATCAAAAGCACTATCGATAGCAAGGTCCGCTACCGATAGCTGGAAAGAGAAGTAATGAGCTTGTCCGAGACTATGGGATCATCCCTACTAGCGATAGCCACTCTCATTACCGATAGCAAGCTTCTGCCTAGACAAGTGCAGTTATGGTGATATCATTCTTATCCTATCTTGAATGAATATAATTTTGTTTGGGTAATGAATGCTTGTCTCCCATCTCATTAGCAATCAATCTTTTACTGTCATGAAATATCTGTCAGATTGCTATATGACTGAAAAAGTTGAAATTGTGCATAGTTTATCTTTTGTGGAATTTATGAAATGCACAATTCAAATTTGTTTAGATTTCAACTCAGCATGTTTATAAAATTGCATTTTGAAAAATATGTTCACCTCAATTGCATTTGAACTATCTTTGAAAATTTGGAAGGTGATGTTTCAAACTGATGCATTAAAGTTTTCTTCTAACTTCTATATGCTGTGTAGTGCCTAATCTGTGCTAACCTATTCCAAGACAAATGCTTAAACTCTTGACTAGTTATTTGGATTGATGAGCATATACTTCATTATTCAAAAATCCATCCCTCATCCTATCACTCAAATGTATTATCAATCATTATCATTTCAGAGTATCTAGAGTTTTGTGTTTATCCTAATATTGAATATTCATATCACTCTGAACACAGCTCTAAAAGTCAAGAAAATCTCTAAGTCATATCAAAGTCAATGTGTCTATCATGTCTATAGCTCAAAGCCTTCTTTGTTATAAGACTTTGGATATGTTCTCTGATCCTTAAAAGGTGAAGCATTTTGGCATATTTTCTTCATTGTTGACTTCCATCTCAATATTGCCATCCACTATCGCTATCTCCTCTCCTAGCGATAGGAACCAAAAGCACAGATTCCTACATGAGAATTGGATGTTAAAACGTTTGAAAAATGATTTTACGTTTTAAACCTGCATCTCATTATGCATCATGATATCTTAAACCCATGCTGAGAAAGATTTTTATCAAATGTCTCTTATGCTTTATGAAATATATTTTTATTTGAATTTTCACATAAAAGCATAAGCAAATTGTTTCAAACCTTATCTTAGATTTTCTATACTTTTACTGAAAATGAATCATACTAATGACTTCAAAACAAGCTTGTATTTTGAGTATGATTCTACAGGTTATGAAAAAGGAGTAAAGGCTATCATTGATTGAGCATTTCTATCCCTCACCCTTTATAATTGATAAATATCATTTTGGGAAGATTTTGCCACTTGCTATTAATTGGATTTATTTGCATAAGATTCAGGAGCTTTTGCAACTAATATTATGAGGACCCAAGGATGGGTACCAAGTTGCTTGACACAGGTTGCAGCTCTTATTAGCGATAGCAAGTAGTCTTCATGGTGCTTAGCCATCGATAGCTTCATGGTCCATCAATTGAACGAGAAGCAGCTATCGATTGCAGTCATACTATCGATAGTCCAGAAGATCCAGCTTCATAGCCTATCGATAGAACATGGTTTTTGGTTTGTTTTTGTCCACTATATCTCTGAGCTGTTTTGATATTTGTTTTCTGCTCTGTGTTATCACTATGCTCTCTGCAAATGATTTGTCTTCAAAATTTATAAATTAATCTCATATGCACTGAGATTTGGAAAATTTATTTTGGTGTCTGAATTTAGTTGTCACCACTTGGCAAGCTTGATTTTAAAATTGCATATCAGCGTCTGTTCAAAATAGATGCCCATTTGGTGTCAGATTTTGCCATCAGTACTTTGCTTATATGCGACTCAACTTGACATATTTGTACCTGGAAAAATGGACAAATCAATTTCAATATTTCAAATACCTCAACTCAGATTTCTTGATTTTTGTTTATACTGACATTGCAATCTTGTTTCTACAAGTTAATTCATTTCAAATTTGATTGCAACCTCTAGAAATCTGTGACTGAATTTTATTTTGATTTTGTTGACAAATCCTGAACACAAATTTCTTTGGTTCATCAGTAGCTAATTCTGGCTTTCTGCTTCATTCATATTTTTGAAACTGATGATTCAAAGTTTTATTCTGATAATAGTCTTCACTTATGCATCCTTGCTTGCTATGTGCTTAAATCTAACTAGATCTGATTTACATGCTTAAAATCTGATTTGAATATGGCTATGAATGCGTAAATCTGATCATGTCATAAAAAGACTTGTGTTGATATCTTGCTGTCAGATTTGCCGCTTAATCTTAATCTGCTATATCCTGTTTGACTGGAATAATTGAATGCATAGATTAAAGGGGAGTTTCAAATTTAACATGTGTATATCTTAAAGCTCATCTCCTTTGATGATAAAGATGATTCCTCGTATAGATTCCTTTCATGATCTCAATATGATATTATCTTACATTAAGGTTTCTTTACATTTGGTATCAATTTTTGATAATCCTTGATTATATTAACCCCTCTCCTTGCAAGAAAGATAAACATTGATGACAGGAGAAATTAGTCTGGGAAAGAGCATCCCTCAATATTCCACACGGACACATTATCAACTCTGAGGATTGATGCAGATGCACAATGAAGCACTGATTGACTTACTCTTTCCCAATAACAATTGATATCAATATCGGCTTATTACATACAGCAGATCAAGAGAGGAAGGCACTAGGCTTCATGGATCAATCAATCATCTTGCCAAATATAAATGAGCATTTCTAAACTCTTTTTCAATTTTCATCTAAAGTTTTCTGTGATAAATTTGCATTGTCAATATGTATGCCTTGTTTGAGCATCTTGCATATCTGTGGCAAAACTTCTGAAAACATAAAGTCTAATATTTTTACATTTGGTATCCCTTAAGAACTTTATTATTTTCCACAAACTTTTGATATCCCTTACTTTTGGTCAAAACTTTTATTGGATTGGGGAGCGAAAAACTTTGTTACAAACTTTTTGCTGATGTCAAATAGGGGGAGAAGAAAGGCATGAAAAATATACCAAATAGGGGGAAATAAAGACATGATAAATATACTACATCTATGTTCCCATTATCATACATATTTTTTATGATAGATTTGCCATCATCAAAAAGGGGGAGATTGTTGGATATGCTTAGTTTTGATGATGTCAAATATAGAGTTAAATGTAGGAAGCAAAAAGTGTGTATAAAGTGTTTATCTCCTACTATCTATTAGATTATGTTTGCTATATGTTTACTGTGATTGAAAGCGTGCATACATGATCACATAACATATCCCATAGGCTCAGATTGCATACATAAGAGCATGTAAGTTAGTCTGGAATGAATTGAGATAAGAATCATAATGGCTAAGTAAAAGAGTGTAGGTTACCTCAGCAATGAATAGATAAAATCTTATAGGTAACAGATTCTCTATCGCTAAAGCTCTGTACTATCGCTAACATGTTTATCATCGCTAATAAGAAGAAACTAAGTTAGCAAGCGATAACAGATTTAGCTATTGATAACAGGATACCTGAAATAACTTAGAATATTCAGATAACTCGGTATCCTTAAGCTAATGAGCAATCAAGTAACTAGCGATAATGAGATTAGCTATCGATAGAAGAAAGCTCATTATGATAACTTAGACAAAATAATAAGCTTATGCATTGAGCTAATGGACTAAGCTTACGATAACATCTGCTGTGCATTATATGTTTATCTGTTTAGCTAAGTACTGGAATTACACTATGAAGCTAGCGATAGCTTTGTTAGCTATCGATAGCGCAATACGTGCTGAGCTAATATATTGTTTCTAAAGTGCAGATTTTACACTGTCAAGCTAGCAATAGCAAAGGAAGCTAGCGCTAGTGAAAAAGCTGACAGCAAGTACAGGAGTAGATAACAGCAGATTACCGTTACTCAGAGTCTCCATCTCTCTTAGCCGAAGCAAAAGAAGAAAGAAATCCTCAACGGCTAGTTCTCCAAGTCTCCAACGGACAGAAACTTATCAAAACCATATATAAAGACTTGAAGACATCTGGTGAAAGAGCAGCGTCATGAGAACAACGAAAAAGACGAATATACGCTAACAGCAATGAAAACAGAGGCTCTGCACAGAGTGTTAGTTATATATCAGTGAGCCCAGAAACGATGAGTTGAGCACATTAGAATAGAAGAGCTAGAGCAACCATAATTCAAATCTTTAAGCTCTGGAATTTGTATTTCCTCATCATATACGAATCTGTACTTAAGTGATTATCAAAATTCCTTCTTTGAGAGAAGTTAGATTTCCTTGTAATCATTCTCTATACTTAGTGAGTGATACTCAAGATTGGGAGATCTTGAGTGGGGAAACAGATTGTAACCTTACAGGTTGTAAGGGGGAGTGTTTAGAGAGAGTCTAAAGCTTTGTTGTAAAGGTTGACTGGTGATCCCATGTTGTAAAACCAGTGGAAAAGGTTGGCTGGTGATCCCGTGTTCGAAAAACCAGTGGAAAAGGTTGACAGGTGAACCTGTGTTCGTAAAACCTGTGGTAGGCTTCTCTTGTGCCTGGTTTAAACAAGAGGATAGTGGAAATCTCAGGTGGAGCCTGAGGACTGGATGTAGGTCAGGGTTGACCGAACCAGGATAAATTCTGTGTGCATTATCACTTCCCTAAACTCTCTTAGTTTCCAGCATATCTACTTTATATATCTCTTGTGCATTTAACAATTTTAAAATACTCTGTTATAAACAGAAAGAGATTTTAAAGATTACCTTCACAGTGCTTTATAAAAGAAAATTTTAAAGTTTTTTTTTATCCTATCACCCAATTCACCCCCCCTCTTGGGTGACAGCCAGCACTTACATCATATATACAAGCAAAAACATAGAACAAGAGAAGAGAATGAAGATGAAGGAGATAAACTAAGAGGAGAAGCCTAAATCTCTTCAAAGCTCCAAGCCCAAACTCAATCCACACCAATCTTCAGGCCTTAGCAGAGCAAAACACTCCCAAAATGTCCCAAAAGTCGAAGAATGACGGATGAACTCGAAACCATAGCTTTTATTTTAGTTCAGTCCGCCTTTAGCTGTCAAAACGCGCAGTTTCACACGAAGTTCGCTGTGGCGAGCGCACGGCGAAGTCCCAAAAGTTCCAGAAACAACTGTAGCTCGCCGTGGCTTCACCGCGGCGAGCTCACAGCGAGGACACCAAAACATGGGCAGAGATGAATGTTGCTCGCTGCGGCTTCGCCGTGGCCTCATTCTCAGGTCCTTTGCTCTGGTTTTCTCTTTATTTTTGTTCACTTGGGAGCTTGGTGGAGGGGCCATAATCTCTTGTTTATTGCATCAAAATATTCCTACAAGAATTACCTAAAACAACATAAGAAACTAACTAGAAATATGATCAAAATCTACACTAATAAACAATGATATGCAACCGAAAATGAAATGAGCATTTTCCTATCCTAAGTATAAAAAATTTATCAATGATTTAATAAAACTCAAGGAAAATATGCTAACACTACATGAATTCCCAGGAGTTATCACCAGGACCTACCTATTGATATTGGTGATGTTTTCTAGTGCTCTTTGATATTTGAGTTTCTCTATTGTGATAATGATATCTGAGGAAAGACATGGTGCTTGATGAGTTACTCTACTATGTGTGCCCATCATTGTTGTCGGAGAGCTCTTCCTTTCTCTACTATGTTCGATGCAGTTGTTAAAATCGGAGAGCCATGTCTCTCTCAGTTTCAATCGCTGATCTCTGTTGCTGCAACTTCAGAGTGTTTTTCTTAATTCTAATTGTTTGCATGCTTTGGTCATTAAATTTTCTCTGATTTATTGAAGAATGGAAGCATTGGCCATCCTAATTTTTCTATGATTCTGGCATTTTCATGCTGACGCTTCCTCAGGTGATCAGGTTCTTTGCTTTTTCAAAATTCTGACACTTCTAGAAATTCCTTTCTGTATATTGTTGTGGATTTCTCTGTTGCTCCGGTGTTTCAATTCGTCAAATTATCTCTTGCTCTGCTGTCAGTATTTTCAGTTTAATCATTGGGATTTGTTTGGAATTTTTTGAGGATTAATAGTGTGGGAGGCTCAAACAATATGTCTCCTGCCAGTAAGGGTAATCTTGCTCTTGCTACGATATTGGATAGTCGTAAGCTTCATGGGTCCAAATTGCGGTCTTTGATTACGATTCATTGGAAGCTAAAGGGATTGATATCAGTTATTCAGCATATCAATAATTCATTCTTACTTCACTTTCAGCTTGAGAAGGATTTATTTTTTATGCTTTCACATGGTTCAAGGCTCTTACAAGGTTACTTTATTAGTTTAATCCCATGGCAACCGAATATCTCCCTAACTAATCTCTTTGTTCATGATTTCTCTATTTGGATTTAAATTCATGGACTGCCTTTTAACTACTATAATGAAAAGATAGCAAGGCATATTGGCAATCAATTGGGGAAGTTTATTTCCTATGATGAAAAAAGTTTCTACAGAGGAAATGGTTTGCGCCTTCAAGTTTATCTTTCTCATTTGGGTATTAATCCTATCATCCTCATCGGCTTTCAATTGCCTGATGGGCATACTTTGAAAATATCGCTAATTTTAGAACAAGTTGGAAGATTTTGTCCTATTTGCTTATGTATTGGCCATATGGCTCAATATTGTAAATCTTCTCCTAACTTGTAAGGGTCTCTGTTGTAGGCAGCAAATCTGGTACTGTTGAATATGATGATTTCTTTGGTTGCTATAACTTTAATCCACATGACATTGGACTTAAACTGACTGCCTATTGTTATTTTGGGAAGTCCTTGCCCGAAGAACTTGCCTTGAGTCAGGCTTCAATACAACAGGTGGTTTTAGAAGAAGGTAAAATATGTAATCAGAAAATGGAAGATGTTGCTATGAACTGTATGATCAGTAAAAGACCTCGGTTATAGAATCTTCATGACAGGAAACGTAAGGTCTAACAACTGCCAATTCTGTCTGTTTTGTCATTTAAAAGGGCCAAGCATTTTTTTAAGGAAAATGAAGATGTGTTATCTTCCAACTTTATGCTGAATCATTCACCCTTGGACCTGAACTTCAGGACTTGTGAAGGTTTAAGTGGAGATATAGGAATGGGTACAAACAAGCAGAAAATGATGAATAGATTTTCAGTTAGCTTTTCTCAAGACTAAGTGCTAAATTTGGAAAAACAAATCTCTCCTTATGAAATTCTTGCTGATATATTGCCTTTATCAAGGAAGGTGAAGAAGCCCAGACAGATTTCAATTGTGAGGGGAAAAAGGAAGAGGCATTATCTGTGGGGGGAGTTTGCTATCTTTCCTCCTCCTTTTAAGAAGAGATATGTGTCACCTTTTAACTTGGTTCCATCCTCCGTCGAATCTCTCATCCTCTCTCTTGCTTCTAATCAAGATTCAATTCAATCCCTCATTTCTGATAAAGTGGCTAGGGAAGCTGCCCAAGGAAAGCTTCCTGGGGAGCCATGAAAATCCTAAGTTGGAACTGTCGTGGATTTTGGAAAGCCACGGCAGTTCAAAGATGCAAGCAACTTGTAAATAAGAATAAGCCTGACCTTATTTTCCTTTCTGAAACCAAAGTGGCAGTTGACGTTGCTTGTAAACCTTTAGTTAATTTAGGATTTACATCTTTTGTTGGTACTATGCAATTAGAATTGGGGGAGGTACTTTGATTGCTTGGAATCCTGATCTTAATGTTGAAGTCTTAGACTTGACCCCTACTGTTTGTTATTGTAAAGTACCTAGCATTGAAATATCCCCTGTCTATTATATCTCTTTTTATATATGGTCCCCCTCTGCTACGAATCATCATTTATTATGGGATTGGCTGGAAATGATGTCTCCAAATATCGAGCCACCATGGTTAATAGTAGGAGACTTCAACCAAATCTACCAGTCATCAGATAAATCATCAGGTTTTGGCAATTCAAGTCACCTGGGCAGATTTAATCAATGTTTAGAGAATTGCCATTTATCTATCTCACTCAGAAAGGACCAAAGTTCACATGGACTAATAATAGGAGAGGTCAAAATTTAATTATGGAAAGATTGGACATGGCATTTTGCAATTTATCTTGGTTGCAGCATTTTCCAATGTCCCATGTAGATGCATTAGCTATTTCTGCCTCTAATCACTCTCCCATAAAAATGTCTACTGATATGGACATTCCTGACTTGGAAAAGGAAATTCTTCAGATAAGACATGAACTTGAATTCTTGTATGATTGTGAAATGAGCTATTGGGCACAAAGGGCTAAGTTGAATTGGCATGCACAGGGGGAAAGAAATACTAAATTCTTTCATGCCTTTGTCAATCGCAGAAGAACTAAAAACACAATTCTGAAGCTGAAAAACGTTGATGGTGAATGGACTACTCACATTGATGAGATTAAAGGCTTAGCCTTTGATTATTTTTCCAACATTTTCAAAGGCTCAGATTCCATGGATGTGTCAGTACTCAAACAAGAATTGCAGATGTTAAATTTGCCTTCTCTTAGTATGATGGAATCTTCTGACTTGTCATCCCCGATCACTCTAGCTGAAGAGAAAGCAGCTATGTTTGGCTTACCCAAAAATAGCGCACCAGGCCCAAATGGCTATCATGTAGATTTCTACCAAAGGAACTGGGATCTAGTTAAACAGGATGTCTTTTATATGGTCACTTCCTTTTGGTCTTCGGAGCATATCTTGAAATCAATGAATAAAACCAACATCATTTTGCTACCCAAATCAGGTCATCAACAAAGTTTCAAGGATTTTCGACCTATTAGTCTTAGCAATGTTTCTTATAAGATAATTTCAAAAGTCTTGTGCAACAGGCTAAAGGCTCCCCTAGCTAAACTAATTGCGCCCAACCAAAGTGCTTTTCTCAAAGGAAGATTAATTTCAGACAATGTCATTTTGGCAGCTGATCTAACCCATCAAATTCACTCCTCATACAAAGGCAGAAAGAGGCTTACTGCAATTAAATTGGATTTTTCAAAAGCTTTTGATAAAATTTCATGGTCATTTATTCAGGTTGTGCAAGAATTAATGAATTTTCCTGCAAAATGGGTGAACTTAATTCATCAATGTATTTCCACTATCCATTATTATATTCATATCAATGGACAAGTTGCTCGATCAATTTCACTCAACAATGGAATTAGACAAGGAGATCCCTTATCCCCTTTTCTCTATATCATTGCCTCTAATGTGCTATCATGTATGATTCTCAGAGCTGAACAAGCAAAGGCATGGAATGGTATTAAGGCTTCAGCTAATGCTATACCCATCACCCATCTGTTATATGCTGATGATTCTTTACTATTTGTGGAAGGGAAACAGAAAGCTTTTGAGGCAGTTAATCAAGTGCTTACTCATTTTTGTGCCTGGTCAGGTCAATCAATTTATAATGGCAAGTCTACCATTATTTTTAGCCCCAACATTCCTGCAAATGACAAATCATCTCTTGCTCACATCCTGCATATGGGTTACTCAGCGAAACTCGGTAAGTATTTGGGCACATATATTGATCCAGGGCGGAACAAATCTCAAATTTATGATCAAGTGGTTTCAGCAGTTAGTAGGAAAACTGCTTCTTGGAAAGCAAAACTCTTGCTTCAGGCCTCTAGGCTTACCTTGATCAAATCAGTGCCGTCGACAGCCAACATTTATGTGTTGTCATATGTAAAGCTTCCTGATTACATTTGTACTAAAATAGATAGTAAATGTCTTGATTTTTTCTGGGGAAAATCTGATGCTGGTAAGAAGAAAATACACCTTCTTATCCGATCCCACCTTTTCAAGCCTAAATCTCAAGGTGGTTTAGGAGTTCGACCCACTGAACAGGTCAACAAGTCCATTCTTGCAAAGCAAATCTGGCGAATCCTCTCCAGCAATGAGCAGACGCTCATTGGCTTAACTTTAAGGTTAAGTATGTGGATATCTCCATGGAAGGAATTGTTAAAACCCCTTATAACTCTTCTTGGATCTGGAAAGGATTATTATCAAGTATAGACCTTATTCTTAGGAACATTGAATGGAAAGTAGGGAATGGCGATGGAATACCTCTCAACCACCCTTTATGTTGGCCCATGCAATCTAGATCACCAACTTCATCAAATATTGATAAATTTAAGGATCTTATCTTGCATACCTCGTGCCCTTGGCGTCCTTTGCAATGGAATTCTCAATTGATTCAATCTCTTTACTCTTCCAACATTGTTCATAAGATTATGTCTATACCTATTTCTTATACAGGTGAATCAGATTGTTTAATCTGGAAATGCAACGCATCTGGATCCTACTCAGTAAGGGAAGGTTTTCTTCAACTTCTTCGTTTTCAACCAAACTCTCTCGATGATCTGTTTTGGAAATTTCTTTGGTCCATCTCTTTACCTCTTAAATCTATTTTATTTTCTTGGAAGCTAATTTCTAAATGCATTCCCTCCGAGGATGTCTTGAGGAATCATCATCTGCAGGTGGACATTTACTGTGTTTTTAGTTGTTCATGTTTAGAGACAATAGAGCATCTTTTCTTTCACTGTCCTTTTGTTCGGACAATCTGGTTTGGATTACTTGGAATCCGACCAGAATGGGAGACTCTCAGTTCCTTTCACTCTTAGTTTGTCTCAGCTTTTTTTTCCATCAAGGATAGAAATCAACTCTACATTGTGGAACACATCATTCTTTTACTTAATCATGTTTGGATGCTTCGAAATAGGTGTATTCATCATGGTGGGGATTTCTCTTCTATCAGTCTGATCAAGCACATTCAGCAGGCAATTTCTTTCAATTCTATTGTAGACTATGGTTACTCGAATGGCAATCACACTTATCAAGCACCCAAGTCTTTTTTGATTGTACCTAGTGCGTTAGGTTGGTTGCTCAAATTAGCCAAGTTTAAAAGAAATAAGAGTAGTTATTATCTATCGCAAAATTTCTTAAGCTCTCAGTTGATTCATACCTTTCTCTGGAGAAAAGATAGATTGATCCACTCTAATTTCTCCCTCAGATGCCTGCGTGCTGTCCTAATCTGGATTCTGGCATGTGATAATTCACTGGACAATGCATCCTTGTCTAGCATTTCTAACTGTGGTCTCATTTTCTCTTTGGCAAAGGACTTGAATGCACAAAGTGAGGTTGTTTGGTATGACATCAAGAAATTAATCGCCAGATTCCCCATTATTAACTTTGCTAAGGATGATCTGTTCACTCTTGTCTCGACTGCATTTTCTTTTCCTAATTCTAGTTGTAATTATTTAATTATTTAAACATTGTTGTTGTTATGTTGTTGTTATCCTTTTTACCTTAATTAATATACGTTGTCGTTGATTTCAAAAAAAACCCACAGCGATAGGCTCCAGTTGATCATTAGTTAGGAGTCATACCCTTAGATAGTAGGTGAGTCAAACCCCTTTCCTATAATTTACATATAAAAAAACTTGAAGGACCAAAACCTAAATGAGAGAAAACTTAATTAGAGACCAAATATTGTATTGACCCAATAATTTATTTTTCAAGAACTCAATGTTTTGAATTTTATGTTCATAAAATAGAACTCATATTTACTGGCTTAATATAAAATCTATTCATTCATTATATTTTTATTGAATGGTAAGTAAATATTTGTTGAGTTTTGTCAAACTAAATAATGAATATATGTGCATGTGTATATATATTTATATATATATATATAATAAATACAATTATATATATACTTCCGGCAAGGTCACAAGGCTGGGCGACATACAATGCTGATGCCCAACCCTTCCTCCGAATACGTTTGGCTTGAACGTGCCTATTTTTTAGGCATCTTTATTTAGGGTAGGGTTGGGTGTTTTTTCTCTCTCTCTCTCTCGGCATGTGTGGATGCGCTGGGGGCATCATGAACACCCGTCATCAAGGTTATTAAACCCGGACCGGCCCGGCCGGTCCGGACCGTAACTCGCCGGACCGGGCACACAACCGGTCCGGTCTAACACATGGCTCGGGGCTAAACAAACTCGTCCTTGACTCGGCGAAACCGGAGTAACCCGTGGCTCACTCGGGTGACTCGCCGAGTAGGTCGAGTCACCGGGTTACCTTTTTACAACCTCAGATCCTCAGATCCAAACATTTTTTTGGGTCAAAACCTCAGATCCAGACATGAGAGAGGGAAAAGATAAGAAAGAGATGAAGAAGAAAAAAGAAGACAGAGTAACATAATAGTTATGGCAGAAAAGAAACATAGATGTTGAGATCTGAGAGATATAAACTGCTTGGACGATGCTACTTCTTTCATGCCTTCATCGATCACCGGAGAAGCCAAGACGTTGCTATTTTTTTTATTGCTTAGAAGAAGGAAAAGAAGCTTTTGCATGAGGCAGTGTAGAAAGGATGAAGAACAAGAGATGTGTGACCGTGAGACCGTCCTGATGGTTTGAACTTTGAAGATAAGAAGGAGGGATAGCATTTGTCCTTTGGGTCTCTTGATTTGTCAGACAATTGGAGTGGTGAGAGAAAAGAGGTCACGTGGGAGAGATAGGATGAAAAGAAAGATGGAACAAATACATATAAAAAAATAAAAATAGGAGAGAGAATGAGGCATCACGTGGGACTGGGAGCAATAGGAAGAAAAGAAAGAGGAAAAAATCTATATTAAAAAAATTTGAATCAGCCAATTTAAGAAAGATAAAAAAAGAAAAGAAATAAAAAAATATGAAAGAATATTACATATATAAATAATTTAATACTTACAAAAGATGGATATATATTCCATAATTATTCTTTATAATTAAGATATAAAAATTATAATCCATTAAATTACTACCGGTCTGGCTACCGAGTCAATTCATGAATGACCCACTAACCCTTGACCCACTGTCTCGCCCGGTCTAGACTCCGGTCCGGGTTTAATTACCTTGCCCGTCATACTTTGTTTGGGTAGAAAGGATTGAAATATTAAAAGAAAAATGAATATTATGAGGGAAAATTTCAAAATATAGTACAATTGTATTTTTAACTATTTTTGATAGTGTTGCCCCTCTATTAGAGGTGATAATTTGAGTCAACTTATGAGTAATTGGTTGAAGAATTTCAACCCGCCCGGCACACAGACTAACTTTTGTTATTAGAATTTTCAAAAATATATTTATTTTTAAAGTTTTTAATTAGATCACAAACTTTTACAGACTAAATTTAAGCTGTTTCGATATATTCATTAGATTTTATAATTAAATTAACCTCAAAATTTGCAAATATAAATATATAATCTATTTTACATGATTTTTCTAATCAATTATTAAATGAATAAAAAATGATAAATCAAACATGGAATCAATTTCCTGCTATAAAACTATGTGAAAAATGCTATATTTTAGTTAAATGAAAAATATTTTTTATTAAAATGAAGTTAAAAATGTGCTAAAAGCAAGTTATCTATCTATATGTATGTTTGTGTGTGTGTGTATATATATATATAGATATTGTTGAGGTCTTTGGGTTAGGTAGGGTAGGTTGAAAAGCCCACATACATCAAAATGTGTTGCTACTTGTTGCCGATCTAATCCGTCGCTTTTTATGGGGTTTGGCTTAAACCAACACTAGTACTAATATTCTATATTTCCTTGTATTTGTCCATATCTTTTTATTTTGCCAGACATATTTGTCCCTATCTAAATGATGGGTTAATAACCTATGTGCTCATGTAATACATTATAGGCCTAGCCTCTCTAATCTCTCAATTGGCCTTTATCTTTCCTCATAAGTGCTGCTCATTTTTTATCAAAACAAAATTGGCCTTTAACAAGGCTTTGGTTAATCACATCCCAAGAAAGCATTATCTCTAATTTTTTTTGGTCAAAGGAAAGATTATCTCTAATAAATATTCACTACTAAAGAAAAAGGTTTTCACGTCCGTTATTTTGGTATTTTAACATCGCTTTTGTAAGGGACGTCTATCTGAGTGACGTGAAAAATTGGACTTTTAACGTCCCCACAACTACAAAAAACCCTTTACATGTCACTAATTAACGTCAGTTAAATAAAAAACTAACATAGAAAAAAACGCGGTGACATTTTTGTAAATAAGTTGGAGACTGAGGGAGAAACAACGTCATATATAATGTTTATATGTGACGTTGAAAGTAACGATGTCACACACATTTTGTGTGTGACGTCGTTTCTTGAGAAACCACGTATAAAGTGTGACATGGTTTCTCACACATTATATAATGTGTAACGTGGTTTCTCTAAAAAATTTGACCAAATTCTTGTTCTCCATACTTATCCACATCATACACTAGTTAAATTGTGACGTTAAAAGTATAAAACAACGTCTCTTTGTTTATAATATGTGACGTGAAAACTCAGACTTTCACGTCACTTATTTTTGTGACGTTAAAAGTCCATTTTTCCACGTCACTTAATTTAACATTCCCTGAAAAAGTGACGTTGAAACCCTGTTTTGCAATAGTGCCCTATAAATAATAGACGTTGAATGTCAAAGTTTCAACATCCCAAATTATATAAAAAAGAGACGTCAATAGTCTCACAAAAGCCTTTCTCAAAGTCTGTCAACAGACTTTCCACATCATTTATTATCGCTAAAAAGGGACGTTGAAAGTCAAAGCTGGACTTTCCACGTCATTTATTAGCTAATGAGGGACGTTGAAAGTCCCATTTTTTTTAAAAAAAAAGGGGCACTTTTTGTATTGGAATCACCCATAGTCCAAAAGATGCCCTTATATGAACATTTGAATTAAAAAATAGGGGCAATTTTTTGGATTGCAATCACCCACAATCCAAAAAACATGCCCTTATATGAACATTTAAAATAAAATAAGATAGTTATCAGTCACAACTATGAAACTGCAACATAAGAAATATATGTCCATTATAACCGTGAGAGAGCAATAAAAAAAACAACCTGGATTTTAATAAAATAACAAACAATGATAAGCATATACTGAATGGTTGCCAGCAAGAATATTTCTTGACATGGCCCCACTAATTATTTCAACCTGTCCTCATCTGATCTGTCATCACCAACACATAACACAAAGTCATGCTGTCTATCTCTTTCAGCCATTGTTGAAAAGATCTTTTCTGTTACTTATCCTTTGCTCACATCCTGCAAAATAGATCCCGAAAATCATCACAGAAGGATTAGTCAATCCCTGGGTAGTGCTGCCGAACTATTCAGCAATAAATTCTAATTTAAAGTTGAAAACTTTAACGGCCAAATTAACCCAAGCCATAACATAGGAAGAATGTAAGAAAAGTTCCAATTAATCACAATGTAGAAGGTATTAGAAATACAAATAGACCAATAAAATTAACAAAACCATTTCCTCCACCACCTAGCTCGCAGTCTCCCAATTGCAGATCCTACAAATGCAAGTCCTCTGCCACCTAACTCGCAAACGTACACACACTCCCTCACATATGTTAGTGCTGGCTGTCACCCAAGAGGGGGGTGAATTGTGTGATAGGATAAAATTCAAAGCTTATAACTTCTCTTTTCTAAAACACAAGGAAAGCAATCTTTAAAATCTTTTTTGTTTTATCACTGAGAGTATTTCAAATCATGAAATGCACTAAAGAGTATATAAGTTAGATATGCTGAAGACTAAAAGAGTTAAGGAAAGAGATAATGCGAACAGAATTTATCCTGGTTCGGTCTACCCTGACCTACATCCAGTCCTCAGGCTCCATCTGAGATTTCCACTACCCTCTTGTTTAAACCCGACACAAGAGAAGCCTTTACAACTCACAAGTTTATCAGGGCACTTGTGAAGCCTTTACCACATGTTTTACAACACGGGATCACCTGCCAACCTTAACAGAGGCTTAGACTTTCTCTAAACGCTCCCCCTTACAACCTGTAAGGTTACAACCCTGTTCTTAAAGCACCAAGCTTTAGAACAACCTCAAACAATAGAGGATTTCAGATAATAGGTTTACTTAATGAACGGATTGTGATAATCACTTAAGTACAGAGGAATATATGATGAAATAACAATTCTAGAGCTTAACAGATTGCACAATGAGTGCTCTAACTCTCTTTGTCTAATTTACTTGACTTAATATTCTTTCCTCATTTCTGGGCTCACTATGTTTTTCTCTCTATCAGTGTAATCTACAATTCTGCATAAAGCCCCTGTTCCATCGTTGTTATCATAGACGCAAGTCTTGATCTATTTATATCTTCACAGCTTGCCTTTTCTTTTAGCTTCATGTGGCCGTTTGAATATATCCGTTGGAGGTCCATAGCCGTTGGTAATAAATAATATTCTTCATCTAATTCAAACTTCTGATCTAGATTCAACTGTTCATACATAGAGTAAGCTAGGAGAGAGATAGACTGCGCGTTCTGAACGTCTCCAACAACTGTACTTGCATAGCAGCTTTTTCAGTAGCGCTAACATGCTTTGCTATCGCTAACTGCATAGTATGATTCCTGCACTTGAGCTGTTAGCTAAACAAGTATTCATGTAATGCACAGCAGATGTTATCGCAAGCTTAGTTCATTAGCTCAATTTATCAGCTTATCAGTTTGTTATCACAATGAGCATTTTCTATCGATAGCCAATCATGCTATCGCTAGCATCTATTGCTAGTTAAGTTCATAAGCTCAAAAGATAGACAATATATCAGCTAAGGGATTTCAAAGCATTTTCTATCGATAGCTAAATGCGTTATCGCTAGTGACCTTTGTTATAGCAAGTTTGTTTAGCTATCTGGGTATTAAGATATTTCAATAAGGATACATACATCGATAGCTAGGCTTGTTATCGACAGCATCATCTGTTATCGCTAGTTGATTCCATTAGTTCAAAGACTTAGCTAATTTTGCTGCTAGTTGTTCTTCCTTTCATTTATCCATGTTATCAATGAACTTCTAGCGATAGGATATTTCTTAGCGATAGATAAAGACTTAGCGATAGATATTAACTTTGTTATTTCCAAGTCTTCATTTGATATGGCTTTTTGACTATGAGCAATAGGGATACACTTAGCGATAGGAATGTTTATCTTAGTGTTCTGCTAAGTTTCCATGTGCTATTTGTTGGGCTTTTCATTTGCGATAGTCTTTAGTTCTAACGATAGTAAACTATTACCTATCAGATTTTACTTGTTTAATTCAAAGGTAACTTACACTCTATTTACTTATGTTATCTATGGGGCCAGTCCTCATCAAAACTTAAGATTCTAACAACATAGTGAATCATTGATTCTCTTTCAGCTGCAATTGACATAATTTCACTTCCATACTCTTTCAAATAAAACTCCAACCACAACCAAATATCATATACCAGCAAAACATCCCTTAACAACTTCAATACTTAATTAAACTTCACTCCAATTCATTTACATCGTTTACCTAAAAGAGTCAAAGTTTTCTGCTGAACAAAACAAACAGAAACAAAACCTTTCATTGTCTTAAATTATGAAACCCCAAATGCAGAGGCAAAAAAATCCATTTGATGATGTAGCGCCCTAAAATTAGGTCAAATGGAGTCGCCACCAAAATTTTTAAAATAGGATAATTTTGGAAAACCTTTTGGAAATTATATAAATGGTCTTTTAAAACCAAATAGGGTTCGGGAGTTGATTGTGCATGAGGAAGGTGTTAGGCACCCCACAGCACCCGTTCATTAGAACGGTAACCCTAAGTTAATTATCTAAAAATAAATATGGCCTTTTATCAAAAAAAAAAACATATTCACACAAACAAACAAAAATAAATATTTACATAGTTGGACTTGACCTAGGATTTAACCTAGGGCCTACGTACCCTTAAGGGATCAAAGCCCACGTAGTTCGGGGTAGAAATATGTGTCACTGAGTTTGTGTTTTTTAGTAAAAATGTTTATTTTATTTTTTAAAGAAAAATATTTTTTGTTGGTTTGTATTTTTTTTATTTAGGAAAATATGTCTTCATTTTTTATTTAGGAAAAGACTTTCAAAAGAATTTTGGATCATTTTGAAATCTTGTTATTAGTTTTTATACAAAAGGAGAGTCATTTTATTTCAATCTTATTTAGGATTCCCATAATCTCGCACAGAAGAATAATCGTTTTTGCCTGAGGAGGTTCTAAAAAACCTCGCACGACATAATCATTTTGAAATCTTGTTATTAGTTTTTATACAAAAGGAGAGTCATTTTATTTCAATCTTATTTAAAAAATATGTATCAAAAGCATGTTCTCATACAAAAGGATTAGATCATGACACATATTGAAGCAAAAGAGATTACCATTTAAACTTGATGATCCATTGGATGATTGTGATGACAAGAAGTATCTCTAAACCTGCACATGTCCATCCTCTAATCCATACATAGCCATGTTTGCAGAAAATGGATTAAGAATAAAATATAAAAGGAGGTGATGTAAATGTGATTTGATGCTCAGGTAGAAATGATGCACGGATCATCAATAAATTCTAGAGACTTAAGGAAGTATGCGATCATTTTAATGGTTAAACAATCACGAGAGGAAACAATTGTCAACCAAAAAGAAAGAAAGAAAAGAAAATGGAGTTAACGAAAACATTTAGTGGATGAACATGACTGAACTTGATAATTCAAAAAATATCATGAAAGAAATAGATGTGTCTAGAGCTTTTACATATGTGCCTCAATCTTATAGATAAGTTCATCAGCATGATCAGCGTTTAGACATCTAAAGGATCAATGCAATAGCTGTTCTCTTCTTTTCTCACTTGTCTCTTCCTTCTCCAAATTCTTTTTCTGCCTCCTCCTAAAAACCCTAGCCTCTCCAAATTCTTCTCCAATCATCATCCCCTGTTTGTGAGCTCTTACTCCTCTTTATATAAGCACCATTAGGGTTTTTATCATAAATGCACTAATAATTTTTTAATTTTCGTTTTTTAATTTTTTTTTATTTTTCTTTTAACATACAACATTTCCTATTCTTGCACTAAATGACAATATTTTTTATAATTTTCGTTTTTTATTTTTTTATTAATTTTTAAACATCAATCAACCACCAATCATCATTAGTGGCTCATAATCACAATCAATTTTAAATTTCAAAATTTACTTCTTCAATTATGACTCAACAATCAGCATTAATGACACATAATCATAATAAATCAATGAATTTTTAATTTTTTTGTAATAATAATAAATGTGCCATTTTTCAATCAAAATTAGTGGAGATTCTACAAGGATGATTTTTCTTTTTTTTATTTCTTATTATTTTGCGGGCTCGGACAAAATAGGGTGTTTACAGATGACCATAATAAACTTGAATACTCTCCTAATCAAAACTTATACCGCAAGAATTTACACCGAACAAATCAAAGAATTCATATTTAATCAATCATAACAATATGTAAACACTAGTTGCTTCAGTTTGTATCAAAATTCACAGAGATCATTGACTACCTAATCTAGAAGTATTAAGTACCTCATCGTTGTGTAAAGTATACTACCACCTGTAATGGTAACATCTTGCTTCTTCCTTGTGTCCTTGTCTACAGCAGCTCCAAGAGCAATTTCATCTGGATAGATAGTGACATTGGGGTCCTTTCCAGTCAACTTTTTACAAGTTCCTATACAGCTGTAATTCGTGTCGACCCGCCAACAAAAATCACCTCGTCAATATTCTTGAAAGATAATTTTGTATCCCTCGGATGCAGTTTCAATGGGTGTCCTGAGCCTAAAGCAAAATTAAAAAAAGAATTGAACATGAGTGGTTCTTATCATTGTAATGAGCCATACGATCGAGAAGACAGAAAATCTCATCAACATGCAAATTTACAATAACTATATCATACACAGCTTAAAAATAGCAAGGCTTCTTAAAGCTCAAATACCATGAATATTGATTACATTAATTTTATATATCCTTGTTACTGATTGATTTCAATTAATAGCATAGGTGCATGTACATATTAGAAATAATAGAGAACAATAACTTCAGTATTACCTATCAAGAATGTCTGAACACAGCTCTTCAAACTTCACCCTTGTAAAGGTAGTCTCTATATGCTTGGGGCCATCTTGTGAAGCAGTTATAAATGGAAAACTGAAAACTTATAGATTCAAAGTTCAGTGGTTTGCATATAACCCAACAAGCAAATTCAAATTGAGTGTATTATGCTAGAAAACAAAGAACAAGTCAAGTCTATGAATATGCATGTCACACATATCAATTTTTACTTCCTCAGTTTCAAATTAATGAATCCATATAAAATACCCCCACAAAAGTTCATAGGTTCACATAAAACTCCAAAACAATTCCCAATGTGCCAATACAAACAACTTAAGTATTAATACAACTAGAGTTTAGGCTTCAATTAGATCAATCTAGAATTTCCAGAAGCCCCAATTTAAATTCACTACTACCTACTCTAATTCATCCCAGGCACGACATTAAAAGGAACAAAATAGAGCATAATTCCTCTTAAATTTTAGCTTATCATGAACCAACAAAATCAGCCATCCAAAACAACAAACCTGACATTTTGTTCAAGTACAGAAATGGAAAAATGGGAGTTCAATATTTCAGCCAAAATCCTCAACAATCCTAAACCATTTGGATACTCAATTCTAGAGAACACAAAAGGAGCGTAATGGAAGAAGAAGGAAAAGTAGGCTCACCGAAATCTCAAATCGAAGCTAGAACGAGTACTTCCTCTACCTTGGCCATTGCTGCCGCCGGTGATGTCTGTCATCCTCACTCGTTCTCTCAAACTCTCTCTGCCTTGCTGCAAAGGACTGAGGAGAAAGTGATGTTCAAACTGGAAGCTAAGGGAGCTTGAATCGGAGCTTGCTGTTCCAAGGGGTGGTGGCAGACAAATGGCGGCGTGCGATTCTTCGATGGTCTCTCCCTCTCGTGCGCTTTCTCTTGAAGAAGAAGAAGAAGACATGATGGTGATTTGTAAGGGATTCTCCTTCCCCAGGGATGAAGCCGGAGATCTACCCTCCCTTCTCTCTCGCTCTCGCCTGCTCATCAAGGAAGTAGAAGGATGCAATGGTGATGGGGTTAGGAATGGAGGGTCGGGTTGCAGGGAGTGGAGGAAGGAGACACTCACTAGGGTTTAGGTTTGGGTTTGGGTCAAAGGGATCATAGGTAGAGAAAGGGACCATAGTCTGGAATAAGGAAAAAAATGATGAGAAATATTAAATAAACACATAGAAACAACGTCCCTTGTTATTAAGGAGGGACATTGTTTCTTTTCTATTTTGAGTTTATTTACAAAATTGCCACTGTGTTTTTTTTAATGTCAATTTTCTATATAACAGACATGAATTGATAACGTTGAATGCTTATTTTGTGGTAGTGATTTTTGTCATTAATTTTGTTTTATCATGACCTTGCTTTGCACATGACAATAATGTCTTTTATACAGAATTGCTTTCGCAACTAGGCCACTTGGTCAACACGATGCACACACACTTGCTGACCGTTGGTTTTTCTTTTTCATTTCCATAAATCCGTCTTCCTCGTCTCTCAAGGTCAAGAAAATGAGATATCACAAATTTTTGTGACAGACTACTATACTCAACATATGTACGCCTGATACGTTGTCCTTATTTTGATTCCAATGATTTTTTTAAACCAACATACCATGACCATAAAATGCTAAGTTGTGCCTTTTGGTGGTCCTTTATATTGACCACTTAAAACAGCACTTTGCAGGACGCCTTCATACTCTATAGGGAATTTTGATCAAATTCCAACTTGAATCCCTAGCTTGGCAAGTCGACGATGAAGAACCATTAAGAGTCTGCTTCTGCAACAATTTAGATTCCAACATTTTATAACCAATCTTTTTTTTATATAACTTTTGATCTTTGAACTTTCAGTCAATTTCGTTTTTAGTTCATGAACATTAAAATTAGTGATTATGATCATTGAACTTTCGTTAATTTTGGTCTTGGTCCTTAAACTTTAAAATAAGTGGTTTTGATCCTTGAACTTTTAGTCAATTTTGGTTTTGATCCCTGAATTTTAAATAAAACTTGGAAAATCAAGGATCAATGGTTATAAATAGTACGAAGTTGAGGGACCAAAATCACCAATATGAAATTCAGGGGTCAAAGATTGAAATTGATTAAAAGTTCAAGCACTAAAGAAACTGATTTTAAAGTTCATTAGGAACAAAAAACCAAAATCGACTCAAAGTTCAATGACCAAAAGTTGTATTAATCTAAAAAATTTCCACATGTTTACAAGTAATAAGTGGCTAAGGAGACAAAAGATATGGTTACTATATCATCCTCAGAGTGGGGAAAATGTGGGAGGCTTGGAATGCCCGATATGCTACCCTTTTAAGCTTCTTCATACAAATGTTGTTGGTCTTACTTGCTCCATTTAGACAACAATCATATAATAATTAATTGTGTGTATATATATATATTTATATATATGTTAGCTTTGTCTTTCTATGACAAAAGTTTAAATCACCTCATGTTTACAAATATTCTTTTTTAATCCCACTGATCAAATGGGTCTGTTGTCATATTGAAATATGAATTAATTATAATTATATGTTAGGTTGGTCTTTCTATCACAAAAGGTTAAGCGAATATGGAGTAACTCAACTCAACATTATATACATTTAATTCATCTCTCAATCTTCCTATGTGGAACTTTATGTTATCTTTTATATACAAGCTTATAGAATTTGTCATTTGGTCTACTTTTTTGGTTATTGGGCAGCCAACTTTAGTGATGGACTTATTGCTGTTGGTAAAAGAGAGGAAAAATATAAACTGTAAAGGCACAAGGAGAGAAAGAATGAAACCTAGTGCTCTGATGCCACAATTGTTGGAAAAAGAGAGGAAAAATGGAAAAATATAAATCATGAAGAGTGAACAAAAGGCACAAGGAGAGAAGAAGGATTCTGAAAATACACTCTCGTTGTTGCTTACATCAGATATGCGATACATGGACTCTTAAAATAATAACAAAAAAATGCTGAAAATAACCACTTAATTAAAAAATAACTGAAATATATGACCCATTAAGTGCCTGTTTGGAAATAGCTTTTGAAACTTAGGTTTCGTCCCTGATTTAACCTTTGTCTAATGAGCCTTGGGGTTAAAATCACAATAATTACCAAGGATTATGTAAAGTGGCACAATCCCGGATCGTTTCACTTTAGGAGTCTTTCTAAACTACCTAAGCTAACTAAATGCAATTAAAACACTAAAAAGGTATAGGGGGTTTTGGTTTGAAGATTCATTTACTAAAGCTATTAACAAAAGCAGTTACTTGTTTTTGGTGTTTTGGATTGATAAGTGAAAAGTGAAAAGAGTTTGGATTAGGGGTGATTGTATAAAATGGGCTTTGGTAGTGTTCCGGTGACTCAAACGCTTCTTTCAAAATGATAAGTGGAAGTTTAATTTACCAAGTCTAATTGAAAAATCCCCAAGCAACCACTAGGGGTTCACTAGCCCTAATTAATGACTAATCTAGCAATCACTTTCATAGCCATTACTTAGGGTTAGTGTAAAGATCCACTTGGTTTGTGAAATGCCTTGAAACAAATGCAATCTAACTCTCATGAAGTGCAACCACATCATCATGCATGGAAGAAATTGACTATAACCACTAGCAACCACTAAAATGGCTACAACCAAGAATACAACCACAAGTAAATAGGAAATTGTATCTCAATCACATTCAAGTCAAAGCATACACAATATAGTTCACAAACATGGATAGCAACCACATATCCCAAGTCTTAAATCCAAATACAAGACCAATACAAAAGAGTAGAAGCCAAATACAAAGGAAATAAGAAATTGTAAACAAGAAACTCCCCTATATTGGTCCATGAAGCTAGAGCCACCTTCACACCACCAAAGCACCAAGAACTTAGCCTCTCATATCCTCAAATTCGTGCCCAAAAGGACCCATGATGATAGCCTCCATGAATGAAGAAGGTAGAAGGAAATGTGAAGTGGAAATGGAAGGTAGAAGAAGGAAGAACAAGTAAACCAGCAAGAATGGAGGTGATAATGAGTGAAAATGTGAGGGATTGGATGAGGAATGAAGAAAAACAAGAGGAGCCCTAGGAGAGGGCTGATTTTCGGGCAGAGAGGGCTTAGAGAAGTGGTTTTCAGGTGTTAGGAACTATTTATAATCCCCTAAGAACCCTACAATTCGAGTCAGATTTTTGCAGATTCTGGGGACTTCGCCGTGGGCTCGCCGCGGCGAGAGCCACGGTGAGCTCATGTTGGTTCTGGTTGAATTTGGGCTCGTTCGCCGTGGGCTCGTCGTGGCGAAAGCCATGGCGAGCAGGCATCTATTCTGGAGCTTTTGGCCTCTGAGTTCGCCGTCACCTCACCGCGGCGAGGGGCAGATGATTCTGTTGTTGAATATGCTTAGTTTTGATGATGTCAAATATAGATATGAATATAATAAGCAAAAAGGTTGTATGAAGTGTTTTATCTCTACCTTGATGCTTGTATAAGTAGTTTATCTCTGCCTTGAATATCTATTACTTCATATGAATGTTTTGCATGGATTAGTTAACTATTATGCCTACTATAAGCAATGATATGATCAAGGCTGAATGAGTAAGAGTAGGTTTCATGCAGCAGATTCTCTATCGCTAAGCTAAGAGCCTATCGCTAAGCTAAGATCAGTTAACATAGTTAGCTAGCGATATCATAAGATGCTATCGATAACAGGATACCTGAAATAACTTAGAATATTCAGATAGCTCAGTATCCTTAAGCTAATGAGCAAACAAGTGACTAACCCCAATGGGATTAGCTATCGATAGAAGAATGCTTAAAGAGATGACATAGCTAGTACGCTGAACATTGAACTAAAAGAATATGCTAGCGATAATGCTCATGTCTATTGATAAGAGAATGCTTGATGAAATTCCTTAGTTGATATGTTGTCTTTATCATTGAGCTAATGGACTAAGCTTGCAAAAATATCTGATGTGCATTATATGACTATATGTTTTAGCTAAGTACTGGAATTACACTATGAAGCTAGCGATAGCCTTGTTAGCTATCAATAGCACAATACGTGCTGAGCTAATACATTGTTTCTAAAGTGCAGATTTTACACTGTCAAGCTAGCGATAGCAAATGGAGCTAGCGCGAGTGAAAAAGCTGACAGCAAGTACAGGAGTAGGTAGCAGCAGGTTACCGTTACTCAGTCTCCATAGCCGAAGCAAAAGAAGAAAGAAATCCTCAACGGCTAGTTCTCCAAGTCTCCAACGGATAGAAACTTATCAAACCATATATAAAGACTTGAAGACATCTGGAGAAAAAGAAGCGTTAGATGAGAGCAATGAAAAAGACGAATATACGCTAACAGCGATAAAAGCATAGGCTCTGCTCAGAGTATTAGTTACATATCAGTGAGCCCAGAAATGATGAGATGAGCGTATAAGAAAAGAAGAGCTAGAGCACTCATTGTTCAGATTATTAAGCTCTTATTTGTATTTGATCATACATTCTTTTGTACTTCAGTGATTATCACAATCTGTTCATTTAGTGAACTTATCACTTTGATAAAATCCTCTATTGTTTGAGGTTGTTCTAAAGCTTGGTGCTTTAAGAACAGGGTTGTAACCTTACGGGTAGTAAGGGAGAGTGTTTAGAAAGATTCTAAAACTCTGTAAAGGTTGGCTGGTAATCCCGTGTTCGTAAAACCAGCGGAAAAGGTTGGCTGGTGATCCCGTGTTCGTAAAACCAGTGGAAAAGGTTGACAGGTGAACCTGTGTTCGTAAAACCTGTCGTAGGCTTCTCTTGTGCCCGGTTTAAACAAGATAGTGGAAAATCTCAGGTGGAGCCTGAGGACTGGATGTAGGTCAAAGTTGACCGAACCAGGATAAATTCTGTGTGCATTATCTCTTCCCTTAACTCTCTTAGTTTCCAACATATCTTCAATATATATCTCTTGTGCATTTAACAGATTTGAAATACTCTGTGATAAACAGAAAAATGTTTTAAAGATTACCTTCTCAGTGTTTTATAAAAGAGAAATCTTAGATTTTATCCTATCACCCAATTCACCCCCCTCTTGGGTGACAGCCAGCACTTTCATTTGGTATCAGAGCAGGTCACTTGTTTAAAGGATCCAACGATCTCAAGTGATAAAGATCATGGCTGATTTTGGGTATAACATGTTTTCCGAAGGTTTTGATTTTACCATTCCACCTCTTCTTGAAAATATTGATTTTCGATTTTGGAAAGCTAGGATGAAGAGTTTTATAAAATCATTTGATTATCATATATGGAATGTTTTTACAAATGATTTTGATTTCAAACCAAGAAAGGATTGGACTGAAAAAGACAAGAAAATGTTTTCCTTGAACATTAGAGCAATGCAAATTCTGCATAAAGGCTTAACTGAAAATGATTTTCAGAAAATCAGACTTTGCTCTAGTGCTAAAGAAATTTGGGATTCTCTTGAATCTATATATACCTCTGACCATCTTGTTGAAGTTGAAAGTGTTGACAGCTCATCTGAATTTCATAGTTGCATATCTATGGTTGATGAGCAATTGGAAGCTGAGATTGAAGAAGGAGAGGTCACAGGACCCTTCCAAGATTTAGTCAACACAGAAGATCTAGAGCAAGATGACTACCAAGATGCATCTATGGTATACGATTCCTATCCCTGTGTTTTTGAGAAAAACAATTTTGATTTGCATAAAACTGATTTACAACCTATCACAGATCATATTTCAAGGACTGAAAATGTTTTAAATCATGCTGGAAAATGTTTTGGGAAGAAAGATCTTTTGAATGAAAACAATTTGAATTTGCACTCCTCTGACCATCACAATAATTGCATAAAATCTCATGTCACACATCATCCTATTATTTGCTATTATTGTGGTAAATCTGGTCATATTTCTCACACATGTAATATTAGAAGAAATTTAAATGTGAGAAATAAATTTATTTGGGTTCCAAAAGGACATGTAAGGTCCAAGACTAACAATGAAAGACCCAAATATAAATGGGTACCAAAATGTCCATCTAGTACTTTATATGTGCAGATTAATTCTAGAAGAAAGGGACATCATGGTACAAAGACAACAGAGAAGAATCCAAGAGTTTCTCATGCTTCAAGAAAAAGATTCACAAAACCTAAATACAGAAGGAGAACTCATGGAAAAGCCACTGCTGCAACATCTAGTTCAAATCATAAAAGGCAGTGGACAGCAACAAGATCATGTTCTACCTCAAGAATAAGCTACCACAAAGTACCATTCAATTACCTTGAGGAGAACAAGAGAAATAGAATTCCTCACACATCAAGAAGAAGAGTTTTGAATTCTGTTTCTCATGAGAGAACTTGGCTACCCAAGCACAAGCTTATTAGACCCTTTTGGGTGAGCCAAAGCAATCCTCCAAGTACCTAAGGTAGAGGTAAACAAGGGTAAAATCTCCTACACTATTATCAGTAACATTTATTGAGATTTTACAGTTTGCAACCTTAAGGATGAACATTGAATTCTGGATTTAAAGACAATTGCAAGATGCTTACAATGTTCATAGGATAGCTTTATATATACATGCATATTAATTAGAAAAAGAATATATTCATATATATATATATCCTTATGCATGTAGACATGATTGATTCACTATGCTCAATTATTTTAAATTGATTACATCTTTTGAAGCATATGAATTATATTGATTATACCTACGAACTAATCATGAGCAGATCCATATGAATTTGGATACTGAAGAAAAGAAAAGAATTACAGTTCTGTAGGTAACAAAGATAGGAAGCTTCAAGACTATGATCTACATGAAAATTTACTCAAGTCTTGATGAGCTGAACTTCATGCTTGGATTTTGGTGTTGAACCTGTAAAAGAAAATATCAACTTTATTCTGCCAAAATCAAGCTACTGCAAGGACAAGCGCAGACTGTCCAATCGATAGTAAAGGTCACTATCGCTAGCATATGCTGGACAGAGCCAAGATTGAGCTGATTGCCATCAAAAGCACTATCGATAGCAAGGTCCGCTATCGATAGCTGGAAAGAGAAGTGATGAGCCTGTCCGAGACTGTGGGATCATGCCTGCTAGCGATAGCCACTCTCATTACCTATAGCAAGCTTCTGCCTAGACAAGTGCAGTTATGGTGATATCATTCTTATCCTATCTTGAATGAATATAATTTTGTTTGGATAATGAATGCTTGTCTCCCATCTCATTAGCAATCAATCTTTTACTGTCATGAAATATCTGTCAGATTGCTATATGACTGAAAAAGTTGAAATTGTGCATAGTTTATCTTTTGTGGAATTTATGAAATGCACAATTCAAATTTGTTCAGATTTCAACTCAGCATGTTTATAAAATTGCGTTTTGAAAAATATGTTCACCTCAATTGCATTTGAACTATCTTTGAAAATTTGGAAGGTGATGTTTCAAACTGATGCATTAAAGTTTTCTTCTAACTTCTATATGCTGTGTAGTGCTTAATCTGTGCTAACCTATTCCATGACAAATGCTTAAACTCTTGACTAGTTATTTGGACTGATGAGCATATACTTCATTATTCAAAAATCTATCCCTCACCCTTTATAATTGATAAATATCATTTTGGGAAGATTTTGCCACTTGCTAATTAATTGGATTTATTTGCATAAGATTCAGGAGCTTTTGCAACTAATATTATGAGGACCCAAGGATGGGTACCAAGTTGCCTGACACAGGTTGCAGCTCTTATTAGCGATAGCAAGTAGTCTTCATGGTGCTCAGCCATCGATAGCTTCATGGTTCATCAATTGAACGAGAAGCAGCTATCGATTGCAGTCATACTATCGATAGTCCAGAAGATCCAGCTTCATAGCCTATCGATAGAACATGGTTTTTGGTTTGTTTTTATCCTCTATATCTCTGAGCTGTTTTGATATTTGTTTTCTGCTCTGTGTTAGATTTGTCTTCAAAATTTATAAATTAATCTCATATGCACTGAGATTTTTGAAAATTTATTTTGGTGTCTGAATTTAGTTGTCACCACTTGGCAAGCTTGATTTTAAAATTGCATATCAGCGTCTGTTCAAAATAGATGCCCATTTGGTGTCAGATTTGCCACTTGATCTTAATCTGCTATATCCTGTTTGACTGGAATAATTGAATGCATAGATTAACGGGGAGCTTTAAATTTAACATGTGTATATCTTAAAGCTCATCTCCTTTGATGATAAAGATGATTCCTCGTATAGATTCCTTTCATGATATCAATATGATATGATCTTACATTAAGGTTTCTTTACATTTGGTATCAATTTTTGATAATCCTTGATTATATTAACCCCTCTCCTTACAAGAAAGATAAACATTGATGACAGGAGAAATTAGTCTGGGAAAGAGCATCCCTCAATATTCCACACGGACACATCATTAACTCTGAGGATTGATGCAGAAGCACAATGAACCACTGATCGGCTTACACTTTCCCAATAACAATTGGTATCAATACCGGCTTATCAGATACAGCAGATCAAGAGAGGAAGGCACTAGGCTTCACGAATCAATCAGATCAATCAATTCTTTTGCCGAATATAAATGAGCATTTCTAAACCCTCTCTCTCAATGTTACATTTAATTCTTCTTTGATAAATTGCATTATGAATGCCTTGTTTGAGCATTTTGCATATCCTTGGCAAAACTTCAGAAAACATGGAGTCACACCTTTCCCATGTGTTTCAATTTATGAACTTATTTTTTTTTTCTTTCAATCTCGGTAGAAAATCCCTTCAGAAACTTTTTGCTGATGTCAACTAGGGGGAGAAGATAGGCATGAAAAATATACTAAATCGGGGGAAAGAAAAGCATGATAAATGTATTACATCAATGTTCCCATTATCATACATATTTTTCATGATAGATTTGTCATCATCAAAAAGGGGGAGAATGTTGAATATGCTTAGTTTTGATGATGTCAAATATAGATATGAATATAGTAAGCAAAAAGGTTGTATGAAGTGTTTTATCTCTACCTTGATGCTTGTATGAGTAGTTTATCTCTGCCTTGAATATCTATTACTTCATATGAATGTTTTGCATGGATTAGTTAACTATTATGCCTACTATAAGCAATGATATGATCAAGGCTGAATGAGTAAGAGTAGGTTTCATGCAGCAGATTCTCTATCGCTAAGCTAAGAGCCTATCGCTAAGCTAAGATCAGTTAACATAGTTAGCTAGCGATATCATAAGATGCTATCGATAACAGGATACCTGAAATAACTTAGAATATTCAGATAGCTCAGTATCCTTAAGCTAATGAGCAAACAAGTGACTAACCCCAATGGGATTAGCTATCGATAGAAGAATGCTTAAAGAGATGACATAGCTAGTACGCTGAACATTGAACTAAAAGAATATGCTAGCGATAATGCTCATGTCTATCGATAAGAGAATGCTTGATGAAATTCCTTAGTTGATATGTTGTCTTTATCATTGAGCTAATGGACTAAGCTTGCAAAAATATCTGCTGTGCATTATATGACTATCTGTTTTAGCTAAGTACTGGAATTACACTATGAAGCTAGCGATAGCCTTGTTAGCTATCAATAGCACAATACGTGCTGAGCTAATACATTGTTTCTAAAGTGCAGATTTTACACTGTCAAGCTAGCGATAGCAAATGGAGCTAGCGCGAGTGAAAAAGCTGACAGCAAGTACAGGAGTAGGTAGCAGCAAGTTACCGTTACTCAGTCTCCATAGCCGAAGCAAAAGAAGAAAGAAATCCTCAACGGCTAGTTCTCCAAGTCTCCAACGGATAGAAACTTATCAAACCATATATAAAGACTTGAAGACATCTGGAGAAAAAGAAGCGTTAGATGAGAGCAATGAAAAAGACGAATATACGCTAACAGCGATGAAAGCAGAGGCTCTGCTAAGAGTATTAGTTACATATTAGTGAGCCCAGAAATGATGAGATGAGCGTATAAGAAAAGAAGAGCTAGAGCACTCATTGTTCAGATTATTAAGCTCTTATTTGTATTTGATCATACATTCTTTTGTACTTCAGTGATTATCACAATCTGTTCATATAGTGAACTTATCACTTTGATAAAATCCTCTATTGTTTGAGGTTGTTCTAAAGCTTGGTGCTTTAAGAACAGGGTTGTAACCTTACGGGTAGTAAGGGAGAGTGTTTAGAAAGATTCTAAAACTCTGTAAAGGTTGGCTGGTAATCCCGTGTTCGTAAAACCAGCGGAAAAGGTTGGCTGGTGATCCCGTGTTCGTAAAACCAGTGGAAAAGGTTGACAGGTGAACCTGTGTTCGTAAAACCTGTGGTAGGCTTCTCTTGTGCCCGGTTTAAACAAGATAGTGGAAAATCTCAGGTGGAGCCTGAGGACTGGATGTAGGTCAGGGTTGACCGAACCAGGATAAATTCTGTGTGCATTATCTCTTCCCTTAACTCTCTTAGTTTCCAGCATATCTTCAATATATATCTCTTGTGCATTTAACATATTTGAAATACTCTGTGATAAACAGAAAAATGTTTTAAAGATTACCTTCTCAGTGTTTTATAAAAGAGAAATCTTAGATTTTATCCTATCACCCAATTCACCCCCCCTCTTGGGTGACAGCCAGCACTTTCATCTGTCTCTTCCTCCATTTTCTCCTTCTGCTCCGTCCAGAATTCTTCGCTGCAACTTGACTCCTTAATTTAGGTATTTTTCTTCTATGATCTACACATAAAACCAAGCCAGAGGTAGCATCAATTGTTCTTGAAAATGGGTTAAACAATAACTTATGTTAATTATGCCCAAATTGCCCTTGACTAAAACAAATTCCAACAAAGTGTGCAAAAGTCAGAAATTACTCTAATTAGGTGCAATTGCCCCAAGAACATGCAATGATCTAATGATTTTATCAATGAAAAGTGTATAAAAATATGGTGCAATCAGTCCCAAACCTAAAATTGAAAGTCAGAGCAGACAAACACCTTCAACTTTTCCAAAATAGCTTTTAATTATTAAAACCTAGGTTTCAGTTAAACTAGACAAACACTCACAACTTTTCTAGAATAGCTTTTTAGCGTGAAAACTTAGTGACTTGTCCGAGGTTTATCTTATCCTCAAGCGCATGGATCGTCAAAAGTAGTATAGAAAATGTTGTCGTTCCAACAGGAACTAAGGCAAAAGAGGATTAATAATTACAATTATGTTATCAAATAGGTTGAGTGAAAATGTTTTGTATTTTGAATTTTAAAATTACCTAAAATTAAAATAACTTGACAAAAATTAAGTTGAAACTTGAATCCGTCAAGACAAAAGGAGTCTAAGATTATTTATCGACTTTGTATTTCATGATGCTTAATTAATCCTCCTCTAATGACAATTAATGAATACTAAGTTGATATTTGAAATCATGTCCATTTGAATAACACTCTCAAGCTTACCCAAACCTTAATTAACACTAATATGCATAATCTCTTACTACATATTATGTTAACTAGTTTTTATAAACAACCCACTTTAATTTTACACAACTCGGTTAATAAATATATCTATCTCACTAACAAATTCTCAATCCCAATTTGGAATCTCAAGACAAGCTTGAATTTAACCTAGTTCTTTGCCTTTTTAATGCTCTCTCAAGCTACTAATTAGGCTAACAAGCTAAATGTTGGCCACCATTTAGAAGAAATAAAGTTCAAGTTAAATTCTCAACATCATATTCATTAATTATCAAGAGAGAAATGGGTTCAAGTATCAATCCATGCAAAGATTCAAAATAATCCTAAAACAAATTAACTAGATACTCCTAACTACAAATAAGATCACAAAATCATCCCATCAGTAGCCACAAATTCAGAGTCAGATATTATAATTAGAAAGAAGAGAAAAAGAAACAAGAAATTGTTTAATGAACTCCCTAAAAAATATCTTGTTCCCCTCTATCCTTTCCAATTCCTCGCTACCTAGAGATGAGAAGATGAAGATGATGACGATGATGGCACGCCGAAGTTCCTTTTGTCCTCACTCCGACTGCTGTCGCTCTCCCTATCCTCTCTCCCTCCTTGATTTTACGCTACCCTACTCGCTGAAGAAGACGAAGGCGTGAAGAAGATGGGTGAACAGTGGTGTGCCACTTCTCTTCTGAGCCTTCACGTGTTTTTCCCTTTCTGATTTAGGTCTTCATGTTTCAATTTCCCAAAACGCTGCCGTCTTGCTTTTGATACTTAAGTCTTTTAATTCATTGCAACACGTGGCTATTGGCTGGGCGCAAGACAAGGAAATAAAGATGATGATATAATATTAACATTAATATTAATAATAATAATAATAACAATAAAAACAACAAAAAGATTACCACCTAGTACCTACTTCCTAATGGAGCGCCGAGCTTCCAAGTTCCAACTTCTTTTATTTATTTATTTATTTATTATATCACCAAATATCTAGATATTTCTATTTAATTAAAATTGTTATGTTTATTATGATACCCCCTAAATCATGCAACAATTTGATATTATATCAAAATCTTTAATAAATCTCCTCAATTTAGTATCAATGACTCCCAAATATATCCAAAATATATATAAAATTTAATTAAAAATGGAGAGTCATCACCTAGGTTTGGGGTAGAAAATCTAGGTTTTACCATAAACTATTTTTTTCTACAATTTTAGAAGATATTCCCCATAATCTATTCTGTAAAAACACTTTTTCAAATTTTTTCTCATAAATATTCTTCAAAATCTAATCCAAACAGACCCTAAGATAATGATTATAACAAATTAAATAAAGATTGAGCCTCACATATCAAAAGCATAACCCTTGTAACAAATCAAACAGATTTTATATTCTGTTTTGAATCAGTCAAATCAACAATCTTTTTCAATAATGATAAAGATGGTGATGTTGTTGAATAGGGTAACTTAATGGCATTGTGGGCCTCCTTTCTATTACTACACTTTGGAGGCCCTAATGCGATTACTGCATTTACTTTGGATAACAGCTTCTTGTGATTGAGACAAATAAAGGCTGTCATTTAAGGTTGACTATAAAAACAGTCAATTAATGACGGAATAATTTTTTGTCGGTAATTTTTTTACAAATTTCCTATAGAATTATCGATAGAAACATTTATGTGGCTAATTAGCCACGAGTTTTCAAAATAACTATATTTTTCTCCCCTGTGTGATGCACGGAGGTTAAAAATAAAAATGAAATAAACTAAAGAACATAATTTTTTTGAGTAACTATTTTATGATTAAAAATGTTACTTGAAAACAAAAAAAAGTTGATTACATATGGATATAAATAATCTAAATCATTGATTGCAATTTTTATGATAAAAGAGAAAATATGAATTATTTGTAAAAGGCTTATTGCAAAATTGTGAGTTATCAAAATACATATTTATTGCAATATAAATGATCTAAATCATTGATTGCACTCAAATTGGATTCTTTCCTTAGGTAAATTGAAAGTTTGAATTTGAAATTGGAAGTAATGAAAACGAGATTTGAATAGGTGCAATTAATTTGGAATTTTCAATATGATATACTTTTCCTTAAATTAGATTCTTTCTTTAGGTAATATTACATATTGTAAATAAAAAATATATGTATTGATTATTGTCTAAAATATAGCGATATATTTGAACATAATAACTAATTCCTATACTTCAAAACGAATATTGGAGATAAAAAACAAATATATATGATTTGAATTTTTCATAAACAATAATAACTTAAAAAATATGTAAATGATCAAATATTCAAATAAGTGCAGTTTTTTTTCTGGAGGTATGGCATATTATAAATGAAATATATATGTTTGGATTGTTGCCTAAACTAATGACTTATTTGAACTTAGTTATCAATTCATAAATTTCAAAACCCAAATATTGTAGATTAAAAAACAAAACTTATATAGTGTATTTTTTTTAAAAAAAAACAATAGTAAATTAAGATATATAGACATGAGAACTGATTTTCATCGATGTAACTTTTTAGCAACCAATTTATTTTTAACAATAGAAATGAAAATTCAAAAGAAAAAATTTCCAAATAGAAAAATAATTAATACACTGTTGTCTAATCTACTGACATATTTAAATACATTAATTATTTTGTAAATTTCATAAGAAAAATTAATAGTGTTGATTTTAGATCATATTATATATATATATATGTTTTAATTGTTGCCTAAAATAGTGAATTATTTGAAGATAATAATTAATTTGTATATCTGAAAAGTCAAATATTATATATATATATATATGTTTTAATTGTTGCCTAAAATAATGACTTATTTGAAGATAATAATTAATTTGTATATATGAAAAAGTCAAATATTGTAGATTAAAAATAAATATATATATATATATATATAGATTTTTCTATAAACAATATTACACTAAGAGGTATGTATGTGATAAAAAAGAGTATTAATATAGAATACATTCTTAAAATATATATATATATATATATGTATTTAATCATTGCTCAATATTAAATAACTTTCACACATTTATGTATTTAATCATTATTGTTTTGCTCAATTTTAAATAACTTTCACAATTAAAAAAGCATCTTCCCATAAGTAGAAATATATGATGAGTAATGATTAATTATTGACAATTAAATTTGAAATTAAGAATAAAACCTTCCATTATGACTTTGATTATATGAACATGTGGACCAATAATTAAATTAAGTGAAGATGATGTCATTGGATATGTGAACCAATAAGATTGTTGTTAGGAGCTTTCAAGAAATATATAGATATAGATTTCTATCAGACAAGTTTTGATAGAATTCCATGGCTAAATACCTACAGATTTGCCACGGAAAATCTGTGGCCAATTTTACCCACAGAATTTCCATGGCTATATTAATCATAAAAATTATGTGGCTAATTTTACCTGTGGAATTTAGCCACGGACTTTTCTGTGGTTAAATTAGCCATGAAATATTCCGTGGCTAATTTTACCCACAGCTAATTTATTATAATTGATATATTATTTTAGAAATAATATATTATTGGACTTTATTGAAATAAATATTTTATAGATAAATCATTTTAATAAATAATATGTTATAAATATAAATAAAAATTAATATATACATACATATATAAATTTATGACAAATTTATTTTTACATTTTTTATTAAATAATATTTTATTTATTAATAATATTAGGGTGAAAAATAAAAAAATATTTTAATATATATATATAATAAAATAGTAATTAAAAATTTTTCATATCATAAATTTAATTTAAATTTTCTTTTATTATAAACATAAAATTGACATACTAAATATTGTGTAAAGTATATGAATATAAAAATTAATTTATATTAAAAAAATTAATTATTAATATATAAATTATATATTAATATTTAAAAAATATTTCATAATATATTAAGTTAAATATAATGTAAAATATATATAAGATGAAATATCATTATAATTGTGTAAGTTTAAATATTATAAATATAATAGTTTACAAATAATATCATAAGGTTTTCGCAGTTTAACTGGTTAAGATATCGGTATGCGTGCAGGAGGTCATGAAAACTGATGCGTTATTGGCTCCATTCGTTTTTTATGGCTCCCTTTTCTTTCCTTTTCAATGTCGATGATGATTAATTCCTTCAATTCCCTTTCCCATTTGCGTGTGACTAATACCAAAAAAAAAAAAGAAATTGAAAAGGAAACCTCATTCAACTTTAATAATAAATAATAATAAATGGGAACTTATTATTTTTTATTTTTTATTTAACTTTCATAAATATAACATATTTGAAAAGAAATCCTCAAATAATGTCTCAAATCGATATCTTTTCAAATCAACACAAAATATTTTGATTTTTCAATTGATTAATCCCCAAATACAATAAAATATCTTTAAAAATTAATGAAATATGGGGGTGTCACCCCTACACTTGCATCAAATTTTGTCCTCAAGATTTCAAATTGTAAAACAACCAATAAGACCATCGAATCAAGATTTTAAAAGTGAACAACACAAAATTGGAAGTAATTCAAACTTTCAAACATTCAATTTTCTTAGAAATATTTCTCATCTCCCATAAATGCAAGTAATAAAGCAATTAATTTGGCAAAGATAAATCACAGTAGCATGTCCCTCACTAGTCAAGTGTTTGTTCATTACTCTCAAGATTATTAAAGGCTTGTGTTTCACTCAATTCCACCTATTGCAACCCATTTACCATAAGCTTGTTTATCATCTTAATCTCGACTATATTATCTCATTGCACACACAAATCAAAATGACTTTCAATAGTTGTAATGAATAAGGTAAGATGATGAAATGAATAGGGTGTATGGAGGAAAGCTTTAATGAGTGCTAAGCAGTTTTAATTATGATCAAAAGAATGAAGTAATCACATATGGGGCACATTTATTCTAAATCTAAACATTACTCTTTGGAACACCATAATTTCTTTTTTTCTTTCTAACCTTCTTTGTTGTCTTTTTTTTTTTGCAAGTCTTTGTTTCTCATTTTTTTTCATTTTTCTTTCTTTTCTCTTTCTTTTCTTTTTTTGAGCATTCACTTAGTGCTTTTTTTTGTTGTTGTTTTTCTATCCCTTCACCCTTCTTTATAGTAGTATCACTTAGCACTTACTAAAGTAATAATGGATGAAATGGATAAGAAAGGAAAATTGCATTTGATCAATCAAAAGGCTAAAATATATGCAATTTTTCTTTTAAAAAATTGAGGCTCAAAGGGGTGAAACAATTGAATAATGATATGAAAATGGATGAGATTTTGGCTAAACTGGTTATGATAACGAATGACTAAATCATTTTTGTGCATGGAAATGATTTCAAGACTCGAAAGAGATTCAAGACAAGTTCTAGAGATGAAATTACAATAATTGTACTCCCTCTTGAAGAATAAAATTATGGCTCAAATTCTTCACTGGTCTTTTGACATCCTATAGTCATTTACCTAAACCAAATTTCATGACTATTTAGTAACATTCTAAGAAGATGAATTTGAATTTTAATCAAATTCAATTATTTCAAGTCCAAATCCATCTAAATTTACCAATGTTCATAAGTAAAATCAAAATCCAAGATTTTTCGTCAAAATTTTCCTAAAAAGAAATCTCGAGGACAAATCATGTAAAATCAATGCCACCCTCACACTTAAATATCACTTATTCTCAATATGAACATGTAATATTAAGTATGGAAATTAAGAGCGCATCAATAACCAAGTGTAGAGATGACAAAAAAATTTGTCAAGTTCAACATCAATCAGTCTATACAAGCAAGTGTCACAAAAGTTAATTCCAATTATCAATCACATGCGAATATTAACTAGAAACAGCACTCATTCCCAACAAAAATTTTCAGATGAATAAAATCAAAGAAAAGTAGAAGAATACTCCCCTTTCTTTGCTTAAGCTGCACTCTTAGCTTATGCTCCACTGCTATCAAGTTTGAAACATCAATCGGGGCTACAAAAAAATTCTACAAAATCAAAGCAAAACGTCAGGTCCAAAAACCTTGGGTTGCCTCCCAAGAAGTGTTAAGTTTAATGTCCTCAGCCAGACTTTTCAGACAGATATCTAGACATAAGTATCAAACACCACAATTACCTTGTCTTCATTCCTTTTCAAACAAAATAAGTGATGATTCAAGTTAAGTACTTGTGCTTTCTCAATCATAGACAATCGCAAAGAATAAGCAATCACTTAATTCAAAGGAAGTATAACATGCTCATCAAAACAATTAGATCTATGCCCTTTAAAGAATATTGAGCATCCAACAAAATCAATTTGACTCTCACTAGTAAGAGTCAAAACATCAATAGGAGAATCATATATAATATCTTTAGGAACATCCACATCAATGTGAGCATCAAAATCACAAACACTAGGCTCCCTAGCTAGAACATCTACTAGACACTCATTATTCTCACCTAAATCAATTTCAAGTTCATTCTCACGCTCCATGTTATCTATAGTCTCATACGATTCCACATCTTCAACTTCCTCACTAAGATCAACATCAACTCTAGAAGTGGTCATCATGCTTAAGGAATTATTTAGCATCATAGCCTCAAGAGATGAAACAATTTGGTTCGTCATCAAGGAAAGATTATGCATTTGTTTGGTTGGATTACATTGAACATGAAAATAGGTGAGAACAATTTAGAATGAGACAAAATTGCCCTTGTCTATGTCAAATCCTTCCAAGTAGTAATTTAATTTGAAACCACCAATTACAACTAGTTAACCTTCCCAAATCAACCTTTGAACCCAATGAGATGCTAATAACTACGATAGAAAATGAAATTACTAAAGCAAAATGGTTTATCGTAACTAGAAAAGAATTTAACTAACTTTTGAGAAAACCTTACTATGATATCAGGAGTCTATCATAGTTATGAAGGATCCAACCACCTTATTATAAAAGAAAAACCTATCATATTATAAAAGAATTAAGTCACTTTAAAGTCATAACTATGATAGAAAACGATTTATCAAGTTAGCAAAGATCAAACTTATAAATTTGAAATCGAAGTTACCTATGATAAAAAAAGAACACAAGTTACAAAATAATAAGGATCTATCATGGAAAGGAACCAAAAATATAAAAGACAAGATTTTTTATTTTCCTCATTTCTCTCTCTCTCTCTCTTTTTTAATCAGCTTTTTCACTTGTTCCCCGTAGTCCATGCGTTGATGGAGGTTCAGAGGGCGATAGCATCACATTCATTCACACCATCACTGAGAGTATTCAATATTCCTTCTCATTCTCTTTCATTTTGTTCATCAATTTGAGCCGAGCACTGTGAGCTTTGTTTTTTTCCTGAGTTCTCTGTTCAGCCTTCTCATCAGTGTCGAAAAAGGGGTAAAGAGTGGGTAGACTTCACATACAATAGGGTCTTGAGCCTAGGTAATCCTTCGCTGCATCTTTCTATCCTCCATTCCTCCGGGTTTTGGAAAAAAAATCTGATGCTGTATTGAAGTTGTTGTGTGTGAAGATAGGATGTCATTGCTGTCAAAAACATCAAGTTTGGAGTTACTGTGAACAGATTCTGCATAATTTGAAATTTGAAGATGCTATGGGTGTAATTAGATTGTATGCTGAGATTGTTGCCATTGCTATTTGCTGTCATTGATGTGAATTGCTGTGAGTTCTCTGTTTTTCTGCAACAAAAATTGAATATGTTATGTTGGATTGGACTTAAGTTATATTTTTCTTATAATGGATGAGCGTTGTCATTGAAGAAGCTCAGGCTTCTCATCTGATTTGTCATGATGACTGTTAAGAATTTGTAGTGGCAGCCTTAAGGTATATCAACCGATTATTTTTCCTGATGTAGTTGAATTTCTGGTGTTAATACACTCTTGCTATATTAAAAGTTTGTGTTAATACACTCCTGGTGTTTTTATATTCTATCTTGATCATGCTATGAAACTCTCTAGCCGGCTAGTTCTTCCCTTTTGCACTCTTGCCGACTCTGACCCTGCTTAAGACTTGGTATTTGGTAAAACCTTAACATCTGACTTTTCGGTAATTGTCCCCTGGTTCTTCTGCAGGTTATGGATCTGAATCATTTGATATATTCTTTGTACCAATCCAAGCTACGTAGCTGTAAGTGGTACCAAACAAATTGAATACTCTTTTTCAGTGTACTACTTACTATATATTTTACTGTTTTCACAGAAATATAATATCAATTGTTTTGCTCTGTCTGATTTGTGTGAATAATTGAAGAGAAACCCTGATCAATTTCTCTGTTTTACTGCCATATTTTCACAGAATTAATGTTGATGAGTGTTCGCATTGTAAGTTTATCTTCACAATATTTTAATGAACGAACCTATGATATGTTTTTTTAATACTTTTTCCTTATTTATTGCAATTTGCCGTTGTTATGAAACGTTAAGGTGAACAAAAAACAACTTGTAAGCTTGTACCACTCTGCGGTAGTTTATGGACACTTTAGATATTTGCCTCTGTGGTCCAATTTTTTGGTATGAAATGTGAAAAGATGATATAATATCTCTGTCATGGGCATATATCAGTCATCATTCACAGGAATGTAGCATTTGCCCTTTTGGTCAGTCAAAAATTTATAGTTACACGTCTTTTTACCTTGTTTGCAGGAAAAGAAAAGAAGGCAGAAGCAATAGCAAAAGGAAGGAAACTGAACCTTGTGTATAATGACGAAGAACAAGGTTTGATGAAAGTTATAGTTTATGTTCCCTTCATATGTAATGTTTATATATTTACTTGCCAAAAGCAATTTTTCTTGAGCATGTTTCGAAGCTTAGATGATCGATTTTTTATAGCTTCAAAGTGTACTATGTTTTTTCTTTGTAACTGTTTTATGTTGAGTAGGAGGATTATGTGTTGTTGGCATATATCTTTATTGCATGCTTTTGGAGTTGGAATAGAAATTTTTCTTTGAGCTGGCCTAATCAAAGCACACAAACATTGGCACAAGCTGTATTGAAGATTATGAATAAGTCTACTTTAAAGTAGAGCATGTCCACTTTATTCAAGTGAGCAAGATCTTTCATTCCAGTGTATGTTTTTTATGAAGAAATAGGACATTCATTTGAATTGAATTGTAGTGTAGTCTGACATTATTGGTGGCTGAGTTTTTTTGGGAAAGAACTGAATTCTGCAAATTGTTGTCATTGTGTGTTTGCATTGAAATCACCAATGGATTGTCAATTAATTCTCTATCTTTGTGCTTTGGCCCAAAGATCCTCCATTAATTCTCTACTGAACAATATCTTTGTGCTTGTGCACTTCAATACGTAAGGTAGTAAACCATAAATAAGTCTAATTTATTCTTGTTGATTTGAACAGTAAGTATAATTTTATATATAGCCATTGCATTCTTTATGGATTTTATACTATAATATAATGTTTTTGGTTTTTTCAATTGATTGACTAATGCCTTAATTTGTTCTCTCACAGTGACACTCAAACTATTGCAACCACATTCTGCTCTTGCCACTCTCGCCAGACAATAGTTCAAGGTAGTTTAGAAATTTATGAGATTTGCTCAATTGGATAATTTTTGTACTCTTAGATGAGGAAGTTGAATTTAATCTATGATTGTAAAGAATTGTGTAAATAATTTTTGTTTAATACAAATTTTAGCTATTTATTATTCATTTTGACATTTATAATTATATTAGAGGTTTTTAATTTAAATAGCATTTAAATAAAAATTGAAAAATATATTTAATATCTTCAACCGCGACAATAGTTGTCGCTAAAAATAGCAACTAAACTAGTCGCCGCTGATTTAGTATACTTTTAGTGGTGATTTTTGGCTACATTTAGCTCTAGTTTTAGCGGCAACATGGCCTTTCAAGACAATTGGACATACTTTTAGCAGTGACATTTCGGCTGTGACTAGTAAAGTCGCCGCTAAAACTTTTAGCAACAATCGCATAGGCAACGACGTTGAAGACCTTTATGGACGACTTTCATACTTTTAATGGCGACCTTTGTCGCCACCAAAAGCCTAACTTTTTTTAATACCTTGAGTAATCTTAGTTCGTTGATATAAAAGAGAACACTTGGTTATCCCCTCTGATAAACATGCCTTTATCACTTTTTTTTTGGGGTCTTTTTTCAACTTTTTTGGTCACCAGTACTTAGTTACGTACTACCTCTTTTCCATTCTTTTATTTCTTCAAGTAATAATTGACTTCTACTATTTCTTCATCGTAATTTATGTTTCCCCAAGAATAACGTACATAGGAGCAATTGGAGTTTGATGAGCCTCTACTTTTTGTTTCCTCCTAAATTGTTCATTTGTCTTTTGATAGGTTGATATCCAAATGGTCTTGGTGGTTTCTCGGTTTGAAAGTTCTTTTAGCAATCATCAATATAGCCAATGGTTTTTCTGAAGAAATACTGATTCTTGTGAGAATATCCCTTTCTTCTTTTTTTGGTATTAATATTCCTTTCTTCTTTTTTTTGTTATTAATACTCCTTTGTTTTTTTTTTTGTATTAATTAATATTACCTTCTTCTTAACTTTCTTGTTCCGCTACTTTTGAGTTAACTTCAGAGTTACAATTTTTGCTGCTCATTTTTTCGATTAAATATCAATATTCTTTTCATGCCTACGTTTACTGCAATAAAAAATTATACATGACAAGATAAATCTACTTCCTTATCACAAATCTTGAATAATGAACAAAACTCATTTTTGAATAACTTATTTCAACTTTCAATAATTAAAAGATTTGTAATAGAAAAGAAAAATATACCGACACTCAATTTAAAATTGAGAAAAAAGTATAGACATCTATTACCTTATACTCGTCCTTAATATTAATCCCACTTTGCGATTCATTTTTTCACAACAGTTGGTCTTATATTAAGGACTAAAAACAATATATTTTGGATGGCTTGAACATGAGAAAGAGAACGAAGGTAATTAAATCTGGACCGGAGTTAAAACCGAACGAGATAGTAGGTCAAGGGTTAGTGGGTCAGTCATAAATCGACTTAAGAGCTAGACCGGTAGTAACTAAAACAATATAATTTAATGATAATGGATCAGAATATTTATATTTTAATTATAAAAAATAATTATTAAATACATATCCATGTTTTTTTAAGTATTTAGTTATTTACATATATAAATAAAATTCTTTCATATTTTTATTTTATTTCCTCCTCTTTTTCTCTTTGTTCTTAATTTCTTTTTTAGTATGTATTTTTCTAAAATCTTTCATCCTTCTCTCTCTTCCCACGTTGCTTTTTCTGTTTTTATCAGAACCCACGTTGCTTTTTCAGCTTTTCCTATCAACAGTCAATCCTTTAGTTTTTTATTTTTTTTATATTTATTATCTTTTCCTCTTTCCTCCTATTCATTCATTCAAATTGTTTTTTTAATATCTTTTTCTCTTCCTCTTTACCTTCTCTCCCATGTGATCACCTCTTTTCTGTCAACTCATCTAATCACCTGACAGGCTGACATAATAACCCACTTTCCTCTTCTTCATTTGAACCGTCTTCCCTCTACTCAAGCATATAACGGAGAAATAAGGTTATAAGGCTTTCCTCTTCCCCTCTTTTCATCTCAAGGGCTAACACGGCAATGCACAAGCTTCTTTCTTCCTCTAAGAGCATCAAAGGTCGTAGCGGCTACGGCTTCTCCGCGAGCTAAGAGGGTGGGTAGCAACGTTCGAGCAACTTGCAAATCTCTTTATTGATCATCACCATCACATTACTGCTTTGCTTCCTCTTTATTCATTTCTCCTTCATCTTTTTCATCTCTCCTTCTTAACTTCTTCATATTTCCTGTGAAAAAAAAACGGATCCAAGTCTGTGTGTTTGCTGGTTCATAGTTTTAAAAAAGTTAACCCAGCAACTCGCCCAACTCGGTGAGTCACACGGGTTATGTCTGGATTCGCTGAGTTGGCCTAGTCGCCACCGAGTTGGTCCGTACCCGGGTTAAATATCAACCTGGACCGGTTTAGGCCCCGGGTCGGCTAGTTTCGGTCTGGACCGGCCGGATTTAATATCCTTGTGTTGTGAGAAACAGAACGCTAACTTAAACTCTCACTGTTGCTTTTGCTTCAATCTCAATCTCAACTCTATATATAGTCGCCCTTCTTTGTCTCTCAGTGTCTCCTCTCTCCAATCTCTGTGTATGTTTGGTTCAATTCGAGTAGGCTACTATAGACACAATCTTAACCTATAGCTCCTCACAAAGTTCATTGCATTTGGTTCAAAAGATGTCTTATTTGTTCTGTTTTCTTTTTTTGTTTTCTGCTGCAGTTGGTACTTGTCGTAGTTGGTAGCAGAGCAGAAGAAGCTTGGACCCATCAATCAAGTCCTTCCGTTATGCCATCAGCCGTTAAATCAAAGGTTTCTTCTTTAACCTTAATCCTTCCTTTGGCGGATCTCTAGACATTCCTTTTGTTTTATTTTTTCTATCACTTTCTCTTCTTTGTATCCCATATCAATGGCCTTTAATTATCTGTGTTAAGATTACCCTTAGACGTTTCCATCCTACATCGATCGGTGAATAATAGAGAAATCGTATGTGAACTTTGGTTGATGGTATGGTTTTGGTTTGGTACTTCGGTTCGTCTTAAATACTTTTGAGTTTTTCATCACAAGTGAAGCTCATTTCACTGGGTGATTCAAACCCCTCGTAGTAATTCTGTTATCCTTTTCTTCTCAATATCCCATCACCCATAGTGCCTAGAGGTGGGATTAGGTTCTCTTCTTTTTCCTCAATCATATTTTCTTTTAAAAAATCTTTCTAAAATCAATGGAAAATATCATTTATCCTGTAGCCAAAAAAAAAAAAAAAATTCAGATTCTCCCCCCAAACAAAAATATGAAATTTCAATTTGTTTGCAAAGTAAAATTAAATGTCTAATCTAAAAGACCAAAATGTCTTTATTGATTCTATGATTTTTGAGACTTGAAAATACTTACATTGATGTTGTAAAAAAGCACAAATGTAATGAAAATTCCCCTAAGGATCTTGAAAGTTCAATTGTGAAATGTTGGATGCTTTAGTGTTAGATTTCATGATTTTTTAAATTTGAAAATACTCATGTTGATATTGGAAAGAAGTACAAACATCTTGAAAATTTTCTATATATGTCTTGTATTTTGATTACAAAATTCAAATAAGATATTTTGATTTTTTAGGTGAGACATTTAATTTCACTTTACCTTTCACCCTCTTAAGGGGCAAAGTGAAGTCTTAGATTGTTGTGGGGAAATATTGAAATTTTTTTACTATAAAGGGCGTTAAATGATATTTTCCCAAGTGTTTTTGTTTAAGAGAGGATTAAATCATATTTTCCCAAAAACCAATGGTTTAGATTTACTATTTTGTAAAACTATATCTATAAAAATAATTTATTTAACCTCTTGAAATCCCATTTAAAAAACTCATTATTGCAATAAAGAGAGAAATAAATAAATTTTAATTTTTTTAATGTATACTAATAACTTTTTAAAATATTAATCTGAACCATCTATTTCTTGAGATGTATGAGTAGAAATAAGATTCTCATCAGAAAAGAAGTAAAATAAAGAAGAGCATCCTCTTTGAAGTTGGTGAAATTATTTAGAACAAACATTTTTTTCAATCAAAAAGCGGTATTTAACGAGCAAAATTTAAGTTGCTTCTTCTGGCCAAAAAAAAAAAAAAAAATTAAGTTGCTTCATACATTATCCATTAGAGAGGTACTACTACTTCACGAAAATTAAAAATAAAAAATTTATCTCAAACTAGCTATATGTGATGAAATCTAAAATTTCCTCCCAATCAAAGTTATTTGCTGTATGAGTTTGATTACTTGATTGGATAATATATATTTAGACAATAACATATTTAATCACGAAATATATTTTAAACCAAACAAGTATTAAGTTAACGAACAACAGGAAAAAGTACATGAATTACTGATCTAAAATTAGGATTTTGTGTAACTTGAGGATCGAACATTGGTAGGTTGCTTTTGGTCAAAGGAGCTAGACCGATGGAGTTGTCTTAGGGCTTAGGATTGCGCGATGAGCTCCAACTTCTCAAGCTAATCACCTTAGTGTATGCTTTCTCTATCTCATCTTTTGTACCTCCTCCTTAATATAATATCGGATTTGTAGTGAAACAAGACGAGATTGTTTATATTTTATTTTTGAGCCACCTTATAATTCACCATAGCCAGTTGAATAAAGCTCATCAAAACCCAGTGTTTTGCATTAAATGCATCTACCTTATCTTTTCTTTTTCTAATTGCCATCAGAAAGGCATCTACTTTATAATTCCTACTTTTTGATTGACCGTGATTCCACACTCGGATATTTTTATCTATGTAAATAAAGGTTTAGCGCGACACCATAACAATTTAGGCTTTATTTGGGTAGTAAATAACAAGAGTGAATAGAAAATTGGATCTCTTAGAAATATTGTGTGTCCGTCAAATAATGAGTCTCTCCATTATTATTGAAATGGAGAGGGATATTTTGAGAAGTCTTGCCTTATTTTATCAAAAAAAAAAAAAAAAAAAAAGAAGTCTTGCCTTATAAATTAAGGAATTTATGTTTGTCCATGAATTAAAAGTGGTGTTCATGAATTTGACATATGATTGTAACCCTTTGATTGAAGAGGTATAGTGATTAAAGAGGCATCACTTTATGGCATCTCTTCATGGTCTATAAATATTCCTCATCATAACATTGTTAAAAATAACTTAACAAAAGTGAAGAGGTAAGAGAGAATTAGAATTCATGGTTGTCTCTTACTAAGATACATTTAAACCTGTATCCTAAGATGATGAGTTCCTTTAATCTTGAGGCCAAAACAAAATGGACTGCCAATTCGCCAACCCAACTACCATTTTTTGGGTAAACTAAACTCATGATACTATCTCTTTCTTAGTATTATGTCATCCTCATTTTGGTCCCAATCTAAACGAAGGGTAGTTCATGTCCGTGATACGTCTGCCTCTCGAGCCTCTCAACCTTAACATTTGCTCCCAAATGGCTTTTACCAAGACTTCGGGTTATCCCATGAAACTATGGTCTTTCATGAACATTTCTGATTCCTACTCCATGTCATTATTTGTACAAGGAGGACCTTCTTTGCACATGACAATGACTTTCATACATTGACATAATTGCTTCGTAAATTAGGCCATTAGATCAAACAACGTACACATACCGCACACTATGATTTTTCTATTTTGTTGTGACTTCAATTCTGGCCCTAATTAACTTGCCATTTTCATAAATCTCTTTTCCTCGTCACTCAAGTTCAACAAAATGAGGTGCGTATTTTTTTTTTTTTTTTTGTGAAAAACCATTTCACCCAACATATATATGCCTGACACGCTGTCCTTTGATTCTCAACAGCTTTTCTATACATAAATACAAGGACCATAAAATGCTAAGTTATGTTGGGCCTTTAGGCAGTCCTTTAGATTAACCACTATTGAAGCACATAGTATGAGGCCCTTCATATTCTACGTACTAGGAGTTCTCAAATTCATAAAGCCAACTTTTATAACAATTTAGATTCCATCCACGTCGATCTCCTTATCATTAATCAATCTTTTAGTTCCGGCTCAGTTACACAGTTGAAAAATTTTCAGATATTTAAGAGAGAAAAGAAATGGTTACTATCATCCCCAACAGAGTGGAGAAAATTTGGGAGACTTGGAACGTTCGAGGTGTTCTCCTTTTAAGCTTCTTCATACAAATGATTCTGGTATTATTTGCTCCATCAAGAAAACGCTCAGACAACATGCTACTAAGATTTGCCATTTGGTCTGCTTACTTGCTCGCTGACAGCACAGCCAGCTTTGGTCTTGGACTTATCACTTCCAATAATGGAAATAAAAATGGAGTTGCTCAGGATAAATTATTGGCATTGTGGGCCCCATTTTTATTGTTACACTTTGGTGGTGCTGACGCAATTACTGCCTTTAATTTGGAAGACAACTCGATGTGGTTGAGACAAATACCAGGGTTGTTGTTTAAGTTTGTGGTATTGGCTTATGTGTTTGTTCTAACTCTTCCACAAAACGAAATATGGGCTCCAACACTCCTTATTTTTGTTGTTGGAATCATCAAATACTCTGAGAGGACTTGTTCTTTGTACCTTGCAAGTCAAAAGATTTCGGGGAAACAATCTGAACAATCTAAACAATCTATATTACCTAATAAGAGTGAATGTTTAACACGAACTATGCTCATTGTTAAAATAAGAGCACATGCACAAGCCATACAAGCAGCTTATCAGTTTAATCAGCCTCCTACAGAGATAGAACAGCTTGTTGATAAAGAACAGCTTGTTGATATGAAGCCTCTTTGCGGTGAATTGAGTAAATACTGTTCCGAAAAGAACTTTAAGTATCTTGCTGATTTATCGCACATTGAAGCTCTTGAAGTAATAGAGGTGATATGTGAATTCATTTATGCAATGTACTACACTAAGGCTTCAATTTTACGTAACAAGATCGCTTGCCTTGTTCGTTTTGTAGCCTTTTGCTCTGTGGTGGTATCCTTGGGACTTTTCACTTCAATAGAAAAGAATGGTTCATACAAGTTTGAAAAAGTTGACCTTTTAGTTACCTATGCATTGTTCTATGGTGCATTGTTCATTGAAACAATCTCTCTCTTCAAACTGATATTCTCAGAAAGGATGGCTACCATTTTGAATGAATCTCCACAAAATAATTCATATTTGGGTAATATTATCAAATTTTACCTAGCCAAGGCTCTCAAGCCTATCCTCATCCTTCAAAGACCGAGATGGTCTCAATGTAAGAAGACGCCTTACACCGAATTTAAAGAATTGTCAACTCCATTCTTATTTCGCAAATGGTGTTGTTCAACCTCAGGGCTCAATTTGATCACAATCTGTCTTGATCATTGTCATCCTAAGAGGAAATATTTGCATTTTAAACTAGTGGAGATTCTAGAAAGTGGTTTTGATCAAATTGCTTCTTATTTTGGTGCCAGAGAACTCATGCTATCAAAGTACAAGGTAAAAAGTGCATTACTTTTAGACATGTGGCAGTTCATTTTTGTTGATCTGATAATCATGATGCCGAGAATGGGTAAGGAGTCTACTTTGGAGCAAAGAATACGTGTTGCGCTAAATGAGCGTGCTTGTCTAAGTACAGAAAAGACAAACAATCTGATGCAAAATTTTCTCAAATATAACAATGGCCAAGAGGATCATGGTTTTGATGGTATTGTCATATTGTGGCATGTGAGTACTGATCTTTGCTATGCCAATGATGAACATCATGGTGGTATTAAACGTCATTTTATCAAGCTTCTTTCAAATTACATGTTATACCTTCTACTCATGCAACCAAATATAATATCAGAAGTCCTAGGAACTGAACAAGAATGGTTCCGAAATACATGTATTGAAGTCATTACAATCTTTTCAGAGGAGGGTTTCATCTCGGATCATGAAAGCATTGATGAGGTTTGTAAGCATCTTCATGAAAGAGCAACCGAACTACCGGACCGCTATTTATTGGATGATGCATGTCGGTTGGCAGAACACCTAAATAATCAATTCTCACAAGACACAAAATGGGAAGTTATCGGCACAATATGGGTTCAAATGTTAACACATGTAGCTGTCAAATGTAGACCAAGTATTCATGTTAAACTACTTTCTCAAGGTGGAGGTCTTATTTCGCTTGTTTGGCTAGCTTCTTTGCTTTTGTAGCTCGATCTACACAATAGAGATATCCTTTTGGAAGTTACTGAAGACTAAGATCAATTCCTATGGTCATCATTAAGAGCCCGTGATCGATCAAATAGTTATATTTGTAATTTAGATAATTATGTGCACTATTTTGGATAATTGTATCGATTGCTGGAATTACTTTACAATATTATCTGTCATCTCATCATGTGACTTTTTACCCATCACATTCCTACATATTTGTCAAACTCATGACATTCCACAATATTATTTGTAATCTCACTACCCTACTGTATTGTGTCTACCTTTTCTCCGTCGTAGGTCTTCATCGTAGCAATTTGAATTTATTTCATCCTTTGTTGGCTCTATGACAATATGCATAAGTCCCACCATGCAGTTCTAGTATCCTAGTTATTAACACTGTAGGAATACACCTAATTCACCCTTGGTGAATTAGGGCCTAAGCCCAATGAGAATTAGGGCTAATATGTAAGGCCCAATGAGAATTGGGGCTAACATATAATTAAGGATAGATATGGAATAAATTGAGTAATTTTTCCCTTAATAATTTGAAATTCAAATAATATGACTTTCTAGAAGGAATATGTCTGGTTTGTACGTTATTTATAAATTGAAAGGGGTTTGTGGAAAGATCTCATCTGACGTAGAAAACAGATCCAAGTCTCTTCTCTTCCTCTCCTATGTGCATCTGTTGTATATGTAATCGGGGTCCAAATCGGTGCTCCGATTTCGTGTGGGTACCAAGCGAGTCAACCGGATTCCAGGTACGCCCGAAATCCTACAGTGGTATCAGAGCAATAATTGATCTATAGGCCATATGTTTCTGTTATGTGATTATGGTTCTGGAAATTTTTTTTTCTCTGCTTCACGGTGTGTCTTTTGTTTTTTGCGGATTATGTTTTTGCCGTGAGTACGATGATTTGATTCTGAAATATATTTTGCAAATCCTATTTAGTTTAGTCTAATTGGATTATAAGTTTCTGTTGTGCGTTGGTGCGACTGTGTATATATATATGTATGTGTGTGTGCTCCAGATATTATGGGAAAGTAGAGGGGCCATGAATAAGGCACAAAAGTAAACAAAAAACACACCACCAAAACCGAACAGATTTGAAAACCAGATTGGGTCAATGAAAATAGAATTATTTAGGCCATGAAAATTATTCCATTGTGTAGATCTCGAAAAAATGATGAAAATAGACTACTAGAACGCGAGAAACGGACGTCGGACGGTGGAGATATGGAGGTTAGAAGGTCGGGTCCGTCGGACCCGACCCGTTTTCTCCAGTCGGGTTTGGAGCGACCCGGCTGGAGGTTGAAGACAGCCCTTCATCCTCCAAAACGACGTCGTTTAGGCGCTATTTTAAAAAAAATATTTCGCTTGGGCTGATCTGTGAAGGCCCAAGCTAGTTAAAAAAAGATCCCACTGCTGGCCTGCGTGTGGCAGCCCAGCGAATAAAAATTCGCTTGGGCTGATCTTTGAAGGCCCAATGAATTATAAAATAATAATATAAACGATCTGGGCCCGATTGTTGTGGCCCAGACGAATATTAATTAAATAATGGGCCCAATCAGGATTGGGCCCATGTCCTTTCAGTCATTAAAAAAAACAGTTTTTTTTCTAATTTCTCACTCCTTCTAGGGTCGTCTAAAGGGGCATTTTAGCTCCGATTGAGACACGGTTTGTTTCTAAAAATCCCTAAATTCAAGACCTACATTTATACATATTATTTGTCTATTATTGATGTGTTTTTGGATCTGTATGGAGGCTATTGGTGCTTATTTTTGTGTTTTTTTTATTAGTTTAAAAATCTTAAAATATCTATAATAATTCATAAAAATTTTATTTGAGGTAAATATGAACCTAGAGAGTTCTAAGAGCACCAAACCAAAAGAATTTCACTCTTTTGGATGACTTAATCCTAAATGTTGATCCTAAATATGATTTACATAGTGCTAAATCAGAAAAGGAATAAGTTATTGGTTATTGCCTCTAAATGTTGATCCAAACCTAAATTACTTGGAGAAATGTGACCCTCTAAGTGATGTATGAAGTAGGGATTTATGTATTAGAGTATGAGACTCTAGAATAAAAACCTAGAAGGAGAAGATCCTTAAGAGGATCAAGAGAGAGATAATTCAAAGTAAGGTTCATTTGAACTTGAAATGAAACAAGAGGTGTAACATGAAGAAAATTTTGATGATGCACTAGAGGAGGAACTTGAATAGCTAAAATCCTAAAGTTTAGGATTAGGATCTGGATAAACCTCAGGGAGGTTAAAAATGAAGATCACATATTAAAGAAATAATATCAGATCAATGCAAGAGGAAATTTCAAATGGAGAAATTTCCACATCTTAACTCCGGATCACGGTCAAATTCAGGAATAAAATACACCTCAAGTAGCCTTGAAAGCCTACCTTAGGAGAAAAAGTATCCTAAACCCAGTCCAATCACCAATGATTCAACCAATAAAAGACTTAAGAGCAAAGAATAAATGTTTCTGTAAAGAAGCATATATATATAAATTGCATAAGACATTTGGAATATTTCTTTGAGAAAATAGAGAACCTCTTGGAAATCACCAAAGCAACATAGCGCAAATTCTATCATGTCACTTAGAAATATGAGATTCCTAAAGCCTTGCTGAATAACGGTTACTGTGAACCTATCAAATTTGGTTTAGGGAAGTAGAGAGACTTCACCTTCCATTTTTTATGTTATATTCGGCTGAAATTAACTTCACAAAAATCATAAGAACATGGTAGAAATCAAGAAAACTCTTTAGTCACTAAAATAAGAAGTTAATAAAATATTATGAAAATAATGTAAAAAGAGACATGAAGAAGTAAATGTTAAATACACTTTGTGACTGGGAGCAAAATGTCAAATGCTCCATCTGAGTGGGAGCTCTTGGAATATATGTATTCTATGAGTGTTATATGCTCTATCTAAGTGGGAGCTCTTGGAAAATGTGTCTTCTAAGAGTGTTATATGCTCTATCTAAGTAGGAGCTCTTAGAAAATAAGTCTTCTTGGAGTTTCATATGCTTTATCTAAGTGGGAGTCGATGTCAAATACTCTATCTGAGTGGGAGCTAATGACATTACTTTGTCTAAGTGGGAACTTTCAGAAACAAAGTTTTCTGAGAGACATAACTGAGCATATTGTAGAAGTGCTTGTATAAAATTTTTGATAGATGATAATATTATTACTGGAACCTGTGTGATGGGAGATTTAAACGTATTCTCCTGATCATAGACCCAATAATGTTATTATTTTTCTAGTCAAGAATAATACAAGTGCATGACATTGTATACTTCAATGTGCTACAAATAAGTTCTTGGATCAAATCAGACTGTGTATAGCCAAATAAGTGGGATAATTTGAAATAATTAAGCCAAGAAAGACTGCAAGAACAACACAACTATAAACTTAATGGGGACAAATGTGATATCTGATATTGAAAGGTCTCATATGATTTAATAGAAGATGTTGTCATGTCATTGACCAAGAGTCATGATGAAGTTAAAGTTGAGAAGTCATCTCGACTAAGCTTATGAGAGGACATGAGACCTACATGGCTCGAAAAGGGAATAGTGTGTCATAAATTACCCTATAGAGTACAAGCATGATAGAAATCCAACAACAAAGAGCCATGTAAATTGTGTAAAAGGAAATTTTTTTTGGACAAAATTTCCATTACACAAGATGAAAAAGGTTGTCAATTAAATTTGACACATATAACTTTAGGCTTAACGCCTTTTATGAGACAACATCTACATTAGATGACCAACAAGACAAGGAGATTGAAGGAAGTTGATTGTATATTGACAAATGAACAATGAGTGTAAATTGTTCATAAGGGTGCTCCTTTCCTGAATGAAGCACATGAAAGTTAGGATAAACCAAAGTGAAAACTTTGTTATTTTTTCAGTGATGTATCAAAGTACTTGGAGCTTGAATATGGATGTCAGGAAGTATACAAACCCTTTGGGCTAGCATACCGTAGAGATAGCATGTTCCTAAACCCAAATGAGACAAGGGTAAGGGGTTCTACAAAAGGGAATGTGAGGACTACCTTGACATCACAGCAATATAAACTCTTTAAGGAGGTGAATGACTTATGTTAGGTCAAATGTTTTTCCTACTAAAGGATAAACCATTTTGAGATGGATTTTCTTTTCTGTCAATAGTGAGCAGGAAAAGACTCAAGCTCCATAGACTAAAAGAATAAGGATCAAAGATCCTTTATTAAATGTTGTTAGTTATCAATTTCAAGCATAAGGCTTTAAATTGGTAATGACGTTAGGATTGAGGTGAAAGGCATTAGAGCCTACAAGTTCATTGTTTCATGCACCAGGCTCATGGGTTCTAAATGAACTATCTTGACTTTCATGACAAAACTAGCTGTTTGTGATACAATCTTCCTTGACATTTCTTTGTTTTTCCGTCATTGTTGGTGATCTTTGTGTGTGTGACTGCTTTACCACCCCAATTCAAGTGTTGACTTGAATACATGTCATGGTGGACTAGGACATATAAATTGAATTGGCATTTTCAAGAATGCTTTGTTCATTACCCAATAGGGAAGTGTCTAGTAGGTAAAGCAATAAGAAAAGTTTTTTCAGTAAGGGAATTGAGATTGAGAAAATATTGCATTTCTTCCATCTGATTATATATGGTTCAATGTATGTGAGGGCATGACATGGAGGTTATATTACCTTAGTTGATGATTACTCACGTAATTATCATTACTTCATTTCACACAAGTTTGAAGCTCAAGCGCTTTAAACGATAAGTGAATAAAGTTGAAAATAAAGTGCATTCAGAATTTAAGAATTCTACGCACTAATAGAGGTTGTTCCTGACCAGTTTCAGTGAGTTTCATGAATAAAAAGAGATATTCATTCAGTTAAATAATCCTCACACTCTATCACCAGATGGAGTTGTTAGGAGGTGTAATGAAATGTTACTAAACATGGTCATGTATAAAATGGTTCAAGCTAACCCACCAAAAGTGAGTGGGAGAGTGTTGTTTAGTCCACCTTTGGTGGATTAGTACACATATTTGATTGATCAAGTATGGTTTTCTCCTTAAGGGAGATACAAACTTTATACTTAATCATGTGTCCTCCTAAGTGGTATTTTTCGAACCTCATGAATTATGGTCAAAGAACAAATCAAGTTTTTGAGTTCCCATAGGCCATAAAGGTGAATTACACGATCTCATAGTCGTTGTAAGTGGGAGCTTATTGATGAAATTTTCATAAGTGAAAATGAAGATGGATTTGTGTCTGAAAAGAATTGAAATGAACCATATATATTATGGGTGAGCTTTTTCCAAATAATGGTGAACCTTATCACATTGTGTTTCTCTGTATTTATATGAGGCACAGTGACAAGGCAATACGGAACAAGCTCTACAGTCCTCAATTGCCCATGTAAGTGGGAGCTTGTGAAAGGTCATTAAAGAGACCTAAAAGTGTTCTGTATAAGAGGCCTTACCTACTTAAAAGGAATGGAAGAAAGCAATATTAGAGGACGTAGATTCTTTGAGAAAGAATCAAGTCTAAGAGTTAGTTTATCCACCACAAGGATGAGAGATTATTTGTAAGCAAATGAATTCTCAGGATTAAAAACAGGTTAGTTAGATCAATTAACAACACAAGACTCTTTCGGTTACAGAGGGTATATATAGGCATATATTGTGAGAATACCTTCTCATATATTATGTGTTTAAAATCATACTCATTTTGGAAATAGCTGACTGTTTTTGTTTTAGGTTTACATCAAGTGGATGTAAAACTTGCATTTTGAGTCGTGTTTTGGATGAAGAAATCTATATGCTTTGGCTATTAGATTTCACTACAATATATGTTTGAGGTTTACAATGTGATGACCTCATATTACATATTTTTGCATTAGTCAATTCATGGACTACAGCAATCATCCAAACAATGGTATTTAGGGTTCCATATGAGTGGTAACTTAATATATTTTTATGGTTGAAGAAACCATAACTAAGCATTTTGTGATATTATCCTTTAAGCGGATGATATACTATTGACCAAAATAGTTTGATTTTGATAGTGCCTATTAAGGAAAAGGTACTAAGAACATGGGTAAATCATTGTGTATTTTTGGAGTTGAGATCCAAAGATATAGCTCAAACAGACTCCATTCTCTGTCACAAGAGTTATATTATGGAAATTCTTGAGCGGTCCAAGGTAAACGACCGTGATCCCATAGATACCCTAGTGACTTCTAAAGTGAGTTTGGGTCTTGAATATAGATATCCCTAAACTGAATCAACTTAAAAGTAAAATGGAAATAAATTTCCATATAAACGTTGTTGGTAGTTTAATATACACTACCAACAACGTTTATATTAAAGTGTGATCCTGATGGCATCCCTATTGTAGTTTGGAAATGCTTGGAAGAAAAGGGTGTGTTGTGGCTTACTAAGCTATTTAATGAGATACTAAATTCAAAGAAAATGACTGATGATTGGAGGAAAAGTACTTTAGTCCCTATTTATGGGAAGTAGCCTGAATGGGGTCCTTCTAATCAAGCTGGGCTAATTTCTTATAAGTCACATGCCTCTGGACTCCTCAACTTGGAATCACAACTTAGGCAGAGTTGCTTGTTTATCTTTAGCTTTAGCCTCAGCCTCTACAGCATCTCTAGCTTCTTCCTCTTGTTGGTACTCGTTTGCTCTTTCAAGAAGCTCTCCCATTTGCTGATGAAGATAAGGCCAAATGTCTACTTATAATGGCTGTGGCTCCTGGTATACTACCATGCCATGGTTATATCTTCCTCTTATTCTTCCAATACCGCACTTTCATCTGCAGGAGGAATGTTGGAGGGTCCAGGCTCTTCATGAGACAAGTCTTCAACTAGGACTTGCTCTTCCATGCTCAACTTGATTCCTTCTGCTAGCTCATGAATTTGTGGAAGAATCTGACTCAATGTCGCATCAGGAGAAGGCTCTTCAGGAACTTGAGACTTAGTGGCAGATAAGGCTTGCACATCTTCTTTTGAAATGTCTGTAACATACTTCTGAATCACCTCAGAAGCAATGGATGTCAAGATTGCATCATCTTCAACGGCCTTCTCTTGGACAACACTACTCTCCCCCTTTTTGTCAGCATCAAAAAGGACATATTGAAGGATTGGGGAGGAGGTGACTAGAGCTTTACCCTTTCTGGCATAGGTGACGGAAGGGTCTAGTCTAAGGGTGTATTGGATAGGAGAAGGATGTTGTGGAGTAGTTTGGTAGGCTTGTGTGGGTGTTAGTTCTTGGTGAGGGATAGCTCTTTCTGGGGAAGATGGTTCGGAAGTGGGAGGAGTGGTTTTGTCTGGAGTGGGAGAGGCTTGTGTTTGGGCTATAGAAGGTTGAGTGTCTGGAATGGTAGTGGTCTGAGGAAAAGGTGGTGTGGTTTGTGTGTGGATGATTGGGGAGGTGGTTAGGGTAATAGGTGAGTGGTGAAGGTCTTGATCTTAATCATCTGGTGCTTGCCTGGCCTGAGTGGAGGGTTATCTTGTAACACCCCAAATTTTAGAAAAGAGAAAATAAGGAATTAAATAAGATTTAGGAAATATTATTAAAATATTAAAAAGCATTAAAAATGAAATTATGATGTTTTAGATATTTTTAATAATTTTAAGGATTATTTTCTTTAGAAAATAAAGAAAAATAATTAGGAGATAAATTTTGATTTGGGAACTTTAGGAGAATTTATTTTAAGGCTTAAAGAAATTTATGACTAAGAAAAATCTCTAATATGATAAAAGAATTTAATTCTAGGAATTATTTTTCAGAGTAGGGACTAAACTGAAAACATTAAAAGTTGATTCTAGGGATCAAAACGAAAAGAAGAAAGTTTTAGGGGTCAGATATTTAATTTTCCCCTAAACCTTTATATAATACTCCCTCACCCGGTTCCTTCCTCATTTCTCACCCTCTCTCCCGAAAATCCCTCTGTTCCTCTCCCTTCCGTCCTCTGTTCCTTCAAAGCTTGCAACGGCGAGACTCGAAGGCGGCGGCGACGATGGCGGAACAAGGTGGGAAAACGCCCAAGAAGCTCAGGCTAACACTGGGTAAGCCTTTCTTCTTCGTTTTCCTCTCTCTTCTGGTCTGATTTCAAGCGAGCTTGAGGGGGGAACTGATTCGATTTTGGGGGATTTTAAGGTTTCTGAAATTATAAGAATGATGCTTAGGCTTTGCTTTCAACGATTTTGGAAGCGATTTTGAGTGGGGAATCAAGTTTGGCCGTGTAGCTCCAAAAAATCCCAAATTTTGCACTGTTTATCCGACACCCTTTGTTCTTGATTTCTGAAGTTTCGTGTTTTGAAGCTCGATTACACATCAATAGGAGTAAGATTAATGATATAAACGTGCCTTGTATGTTGATGTGTGAAGTTTGGAATTTTCTTGAACTTTCCTTCTTCCTCTGTTCTTGCTTGGTGCCGTCAGTGGCTAGGGCGATGGTGATGAATTTATGTTCAATGATGAATGATTTAAATTACTTGTTCTGGTGGCTTGATGAGGTAGGGTGATGATTGTTTAATTCCTTTCTTGCTGCTCTGTTCCGTCGGATTTTTTGTTCCTGGAGGTGGTATCCTTTTGTTATCTGTTGCTGATGAGGATGAAGGAGGATGTGGATTGAAGTTGGTTGTTTATGGTGGATTGGTGTTGGGTTAATAAGTGTTCAATTTTCTCTTTATTTGTCTGTCGGCGGAAGTAATATCAGTGAAGGGAGGAAAATTATGCTTAATAGAGTAGGAGTGTATGGTTGATTGTTATTTGAAGGTAAAGCTTTGCTTTGGGACTCTGTATTGATTCTAATTTCTTGTTTCCCTGCTATCTGATTTCCTTGTTCTTTTGTTATTCGATTATTTTGCTTGTTGGCTGAAATTGGTGACTGAATTAGTGAAAGATTAGGATAGAATAATTGTTGAACATCACTTGATTCTGGAATAGCTTAATGGAATAAGTAATGTTGCTTTATGGTAAGTTTATAATGTTTGAATTAAATTTACAAAGGGCTGTCCAAAAGCATTTTAATAGTCATATTATTTGCATGCTAATGGATGCTTGGGAATTGTAATCAAACTGGATTTCTGGGACTCTTGATAGGTTCTTATATGATTAATTTTAAATATGTCTATATGCATAATAGTTGAACATGATGACTATAAATTGGAAAACTCCCAGAATGATATGAAAGTGGGCTTAGCCAATTGGGGAAAAGGAATGAGGAATTTTGAATTCTGCATGCTTTGTTTTAATTGAAGTATGAAGTCCAACTAGAAGAAAGAATGGATAATCAAGTAATCCTATAAAATGGTATATAATTTCTGTATTTTTCTCTTGGAAATAAGATCTAAATTGATATTCAATTTATCTCATTGGATTATGGAATGGTTAGATATGTTTTAAAGCAATGTGAGGCAAGAAAGCTTGCTTCAAGATGTAGCAATGATAAAAGTGTTAAACGGGCATTTTAAAGGACTAGAGTATATTTTAGAATATTTAAAATAGGAGTTAGGGTTTAAGTAATTAGGGTATGGTTAGTGATTAATCAAATTTGCATCTTTTATCTAAGGTTCTTAGGAAGCTAGTGTGAATAGACTTACAAGAGAAATGGTTTAAATTCGATATATGAGGTTTGTATTGGGTATTTAGATAGGATTGCTTGATAATAAAAGGGACTTTGGGAATGATAAAGGGTAATGAAGATAGGATAATTATGGGTTACATGTACTATAAAACATATCCCAATTGAATTGTCAAATGTGTAATTCTTGTTTTCTTGATGCTTTGGCCGTGGGTTGTTGTATAAGGAAAAGGAAAAGGTTGTGGTGATTAATTGAATAAAAGGAGTAGGAAGTGTATTACTGTTCGGTTGTAAGCTCTAGGTTCGGAAATTCTAATTCTTGGTTGGTTTAAATCAAATAGCTGATATGTGTTGGAATAATTTAGATATTCCCTATATGCTTGATTTCCTTAGCTTTGTTTTAATCCTAATACAATGTTGATGATAATGGAGGTATTAATGATTATCTACTCTCGTTGGTATTATTGGCTACTGGCTTTGTTGGCAAGGAAAGGAGGAATTGTGGTATTAGTTCAATAGGAATGAAATTAAATGGAACGTAAAGTGAGCTGGTTATTCTTGGGTTTATTGGCTTTTGGTTGAAATATACTTTGAATTGAGAGTTTATAATTGCTTGATTGAACTATTAGTTGATGATGTTATTCTGGAAATGAAACTCCTGCCTTATACTGTTTGGACTGTTATATTTGGATAGCAATATAGACTTTTAAGTATAAAATAAGTGGTTGTATGATCTATTAAGAAATTTGGAAAGTATGTTAATTTAAGATAATAAAGATACTCTTGTGTTCATGTGGTGTGAATGCTAACTCATACGTGTAATGTTTACTAATGATGGTATAATTAACCGTCAAATTAAGAATTTAGATTTAATTATATTAGAAGTAAGAAAGACTAGTTAATTTAAAAATAGTAAGGATACTCTAATGTTTGTTTTGCATGTATACTAATTTATACTTGTGCACTGTTGATTAATAATGGTGTGATTAAACAGTAAGTTAGAAATTTAGATTAAATTGTATTAGAAATAGAAAGGGGGTAGTACAATAGGACCCGAGAGAGACGCTTAGTAACTACATGAAAGCATAAATATTAATTTATTCTTTATTATATGTAAGTATAGGTTCTGATAGTGATATAGACGTAATGAGGCAGCGAAAATGGAAAAGGACCAGTTAAGGTTGGAAGCTTGGATTCCAGGTAGCAGTTTATTTCAGTAACCATTAAATTGCATGTATTATTTTGTAATAACTGTTGCATTTAGTTGGTAAGTTATTATTCCTCAGATGGAGTACTCCAGGCTTAGGTGATTAGCTACACCTTTGCGAGATTAGTTACGTTTTAGCCTTATGTGCTTTAACGAGAAACCCTGCAGGTAAAGCCTCCACTATAACAAATATATTGTTATTAGTGGTTGGCAGGTGCTTTTAGCACACAGATTAATAGGAGTAAGACTATCATCATTTGCACAGCTTTATGAAATATATACATGACAATGCTAGCATGATAATATATGTTAATGAAAGAAACTGCTATTGGGATTTCCAATCTCACCCCCTTCCCCAAACATTTTCAGTTTGGCAGGTTGAAAGAGGCTAGCTGGGGAGAAGAGTAGACGAAGAAAATTAGGATTAGAAACTAAAAGCCAGAGGTAGTAAATATTTTTAATAAGATTATTTGTATATGTTGTAAAAGTAAAATTATTAAATTATTAATAGAGAGCCCAGGAAATAAAATTACAATAAATGTATTAAGGGAATTAAATTTCCTAAGAATTTCCAATTATGAATAGATAATTTAAAAGGGAAATGTATGTATTATCTTAATGTCGCTGCGTATTCTGGTAAAAGGATTATCAACTGAGATGATCCCAGCGTTTTAATATTGGAAGGGTAGAAACCCATCAATAGATGTAGAGAACCCATGAGTGGGTTTTCACTCCCCACACACTATCATCAAGGGGAGGAAATTATAAGGGAACCTACGTAGTTTAATTGTTTTATGCACCACTTGGTTTTATAAAAAGTTTTAAATTCTGAGTTATTCGAAAAAGCCCATTCCAACTGAAAGAAGGTTGGATAAATATTTTTAAAAGAAAAAAAAAGAAAAGAAAAAGTTTTAAAATTTTCCGTATTTTTGGGCTTCGAATATTTATAAAAGTGGTTATAATTCAATTAAATTACTATAATATAGTAGTAAAAGTCCAGGTGTTACATATCTCATGGAGGCTCTGAGCCTTTGGTCTGCAGCTTCCCTTTCTAAAGGATGCAAAAATCCCAGCAAGTTCTCAATATTGTGCATTCTGAGTTCCAGGTGTTTGACGATGTCCACCACTAGTCATAACCCTGGTACACATGGAAACCACACTCCTTTACTGAGGGCACCACAGACTCATTAAGGGCAGCCACCAGCCTCTTCAGTAGTCTATCTTCCATGGCTTGACTCTTCATGGTTAACTCTTCCAAAACCCTACGAATAACTTCCTTCTGTAATTTTGCTGTGACCTTAGCGGCAACTTGATCCATCACATCTTCTGTGAACATAATCTTTGCAGGCCCAGACAATGATGGTTGAGAAGATTTAGAAGCAGAGGAGTGAGTCTCATCATGTCCTCCTTGAGATTGATCTTCCTCCTCAACACTACTACAAAAAACACTTTTCACGTCTCTTTTTTTGGACTTTTCACGTCTCTTTTTGGTGGGACGTGGATAGAGGAGACGTAGAAAGTCTCCATTTTCCACGTCTCACATTAAAAAATGAGATGTGGAAAGTGGTTCTGTGGCCACTTTCCACGTCTCATTTTTAATATTAGACGTGGAAAGTGACTACTTTCCACATCTAACATTTGAAAATGAGACGTGGAAAGTGGCCACAAAACTTTCCACGTCTCTTTTTTGAATGTGAGATGTGGAAAGTTCCCAGTTTCCACATCTCCTTTTTGAATGTGAGACATGGAAAATACTTTCCACGTCTCTTATTTAAATAAGAGATGTGGAAAGTCTTTTTTTTTAAAAAAAAAAGAATATATTTTTTAATTTGACTGATCAACCCCATTCCAAAAAAAAAACCGCAATATTTTATCAGAATAATAGAAATATAACACTTAAAATGAAACAAATGAACTAATTTTATTATTTATATCCAAACTAATATTACAAAAATGTTATAGTACAACTTTCTATCTACAGGAGTTACAACCACAAAAATCAATATATAACAAAATACACTTTGATAGATAATCTCATAACAATTCAAATTCAATATTTATTAAATGTAACAGCCATATATGAAAAAGAACACAAGTGACGGATATATGAGCACAGAGACAGCCGAAAAAACTATCACTACCATTAGCAATACCTATATAAAATTCATCATATTCAGAATGATGTAATATATTAATACCGATGAGGATCTAAGCAAAAAAAAAATAAAGACTAGGGAAGCGGAGTATGGCAGGATGTTCTGCCAAAGACAATGAGAAGATGATTCTGCCAAAGACAACCAACAAGCATATCCTCCACCCCACCAGAGTCAGAACTCGATAAAGTCTTGTTTAAACTTCCACTTCCATCTTAAAGAATATCCCAGATCTTTGCAGATTTATCAGCAAACACAGTAAGCACCTGTAATCAATGCAGATGGGATTGAAGTTTAAGACAGACATAAAAAAATTCTAGAGAAGAAAGTATCAAAAGTTCAAAACATATTCTGCCTTGCAGGAAAATCAAGTAACTTCCTCATAAAAAAATTACAATTCAAATAGATTAATTCGTTTGTGATGGCTGTAATTAACTCAGTATAGTGAATGTGTTGAGGTTCTTAGAATGCTTGACAAGCCTACTTAAGTTTGATCATAAATACATGTAGGTTATTTAAGAACTCATTTTTAAATCATAGTAAGCTCTCATAAATTCTTGTTTGTTACCTATTTCTGTCTGGACTCCAACTTACAGCATATATGCTGCCCTTGTGGTTGCCCACTGCAGACAACTCGCCAAGTTTGTCCCCACTTGTCCCATCATATATGACTCCAACTTTTTGTTTATTTAATTAGTCAAGAAAATGCTTCTTTGCAATTGTTGATTGTTTTCAGATCAACTACTCATCCATGTAAATCACTCTCCTTGCAATAGCCAATAGGATCAAATCACATGTATCTTTATCAACCAATTATACAAAGTGAAGCTAACATAAATTAAAACTGAGCAAGATGAGAATGTAATGCCAGACACTTGATAACAAGATCGGTTGTGGTGATTGCCACTGCTGCAGAATCTGCCTTATATGAAATTTGGGTTCGATTTAGATCATTTTTAATGGATAAGAGAAACCACAATGTAATGGCCAGGAAAAAAACAAAAAGAATAAAACAAGTAGAAAGACTACTTAACGACCAAAACAAGTGAGAAACTACAAAATGAGATGTTCATCAAAGCAAGTACAATTATCAATGTAATAATAGCAGCCCATAAACGTAAATTACCCCTCAACTGAAGGTGAGAGTGAATTTACTTGTTTGGGAAGTGAATTTAAAAGTGCCCCCTGCAAATGAAATGAGAAGTATACAATGCCAAAGCAACAATAATTATCAAATATATAGTCAAGCAAGCTTGTTTGCCTACTTTTATTCCTTCTCCCAAATTTGATTATGAGCATTCCATCTTCAAGTTTCATTTTCAGTAGCTGTAATTGTGAAAATTGACAGTAACCAACAAACACAAAAACCTTTTTCAGTAGCATTGCAAGGAAAGTAATCTCTGAAAGCATGCATACATTCGCAAGGTTTTTTACACATTCTATTACATCTTGGTAACATGCATCTCCCTGAAGATTTGAAAGGCCTCAGCCACTAGAATCAGATCTCACAGCATACAAATAGCACAGGCAAATCAAATAACTACGTTCTTAAGTAATCGGAATGAAGCTATGGTAAATTCCACATGGCAATATAATATTAAACAAATACGTGGCATAAAACCAGATAGTTAATTTCAAGTGCAGATGATCACCTGAACCAATCTCAGTCAATTTCTGGAGCTAAGACCTTTCTAGGGATGGAAGTTTTGAATTCCGTTTCTTTAGTCCATGTAGTTCTGAAAAGCTCTACTTGGGAATATGGTACAAGAACATCCCAGTCAAAACTGTTGTGTGGGTTGCCAATCAAAAAAATCCAATCAAAGACAAGTCTGGCAAGCTGAGGTTTGATAAACAGGGAAACCTCATGCTTCTAAGCCAAAAATGAAGCCATTGTTTGGTCACCAAATCCTGGAAGAAAGGTCCGGAACCCAATTGTTCAGCGTCTTGGTTCTTGAAATCTTGTAATAAGAGATGAGAAGGACGAGAATCCATATAATTACTTGTGGTATTGAAGGCAATTCTTGAACTAAACTCAAATGTCAAAATTTACAACTAACAAATGCAATCATATCCCCCCTTTTGGGCATTATAGCTAGGAATCTAATTATATTAAATCAAAAGGCATGGCTTAAAATACTTTAATCCAAGCTTTAACAGAAAAACGGCAAAGCACGAAGAACAAATATAACAATGAGAAGAACTTACACAAAAGCACGAACAAATGACTTCCCTTTACCCGTCAAATGAAAATGACCGATTAAGAAACACAGTCTCCTCTCAATAATCAGGAACACACACATATTTTCAAAGGCAGAAGAATATTCAGAAAACGACACATTATCCAAATCTCCATGGTCCTCTCACCTGATCGGCGCTTCAGCCTCCGCCACCACCTCCGGCACGAATTCGTCAGTGAAGCTCAAAAACTACGTGGAAGGAAAACGAAATCGAAGCGTCCTCTAGATTAAACACCACGACGCCATTTCTTGCCTCGGATTAACCAAAGACAAATCCCTAATTTACTCCGCCTCATGAGACATCAGCTGAAGCAATCCACGAACGCCTGAAGGGAGGATAACAGGAGGAGAGGACAACAGAGGCATGAACACCTGAAGAAGCGGCTAATCTGCGCAGGCCACGCACAGGAAGAAGAAGAGAATGGAAAATTCAGAGGGAGAGGAATGAAGGGGGTGGCTGGGGTGAGAAGGGGTGAGAAGGGATCAAGGGGAAAATAGCCTGATGCAAAGACTTTCAACGTCTCACTTAAAAAGTGAGACGTGATTAGCACTAAAAAATACTTTCCACGTCTCACTTTAAAAGTGAGACGTGAAAAGTATTAAAAAATATAGGGAAAATAGCCTGATGCAAAGACTTTTAACGTCTCACTTAAAAAGTGAGACGTGAAAAGTACTAAAAAATACTTTCCACGTCTCACTTTTAAAGTGAGACGTGAAAAGTATTAAAAAAATAGTTTTTTTAATACTTTCCACATCTCACTTTAAAAGTGAGACATGAAAACTATTTTTTTCACGTCTCACTTATATAAGTGAGACGTGGAAACTTTTTTCAAAATACTTTCCACGTCTCACTTTTATAAGTGAGACGTGAAAAGTACTTTTCTACGTCTCATATTTATATATGAGACGTGAAAAGTTTTCCCACTTTTATTTTGGTTTTTTTAATTATTTACCGCCCTTATTTTGTTAGAATCTATGTCTCATTTATAAATATGAGACGTGGAAAGTCTACAAATATTTACAGTTTTGCCACCGCCTTTTTTCTACATCTCTTATTTGGAAAAGAGACGTGAAAAGGGGACGTAGATAGTATTTTTTGTAGTAGTGAAAGGATCCCTTCTTGATCTGCAGGTGGAGCACTCCTTGGAATAGATTGTTGAAGTTTCATTCTTTTGAAGGTGAGAATGTTACATCTGGGAGTCTCAATGTTCTTATCCCCTTCTAACCACCAAATAATGTTGTTGGCAAGGATGTAGGAAATCAATTGATGAAATGGAAGAGGAGTCTTAGCAGACTTAGACCTCTTGAACCTGAGAAGCTCTTCACAAATCAACTGGCCAGGATTGATGGGGACCTTGTTGATCAGCATTGGCAACAAAGGGTTGTCTATCTCCAAAATCTGAGTGAAATTGTGTAAAACCCCAATATTTAAAAAATAGATATAAGGAGTTATTTAATGTTTTGGAACGTTATTAAAAATATTAAAAAGCATTAAAAATAAATTTATGATGTTTTACGTATTTTTAATGAATTTTTTAAGGCTTATTTTCTTTAGGAAACAAAGAAATAATTAGAAAATAAAATTTAGTTTTCAAAAAGAATTAATAAGGGAGTATTTAGATTCTTGGGGTATTACTTTATTTTTAAAAAGTCTTATAAATAAATTTGGATACCAAAATATATCTGGACAATTTATTTATGGACTAAACGTGGACTGATATTTTTGGGAGTTGTAATTAAATTTTGAATGTAAGGGTAAAATAGGAAAGAGGTGAATGGAAAATTGTAATATTGAAGTGAAACATGGGCAAAAGAGTAAATATCCGTTAAAAATTCTACAATCCTTATCCTAATAAATTTCCCATGTGCTAATATAATATACTCCCTCCATTTATCTCTCATTTCTGTCCCTCACTCTCTTTGCATTCACACTCCCTGTTCTCTTTGTTCTCTCAATCTCCCTCTGCTCCCTTCCGTTTCTCTCTTCATTCCTGCGAACTTCAACGGTGGCGCAGAGCTCCCACGGTGCATACAAGGCTAGATTTGAGCTTAGGTGACCTTTCTCTTCTCATCCCTACCCTCTTCTCTTCTGATTAGTGTGAGTTTGGAGAGTGAATCAATTTGGGTTAGGGGTTTTAGGGTTTGTTAAACCAATGAGAATGAAGCTTGGGCTTCAATTTAAAGCTTTTGTGAAAGGATTTGAGTAGTAGTTTGTGGTTTGGCTGATTCTCTTTGAAAGCCCCAAATCTTGATCACTGTTCCGGTGGTTTTTGGCTGGGATTTTGGGTTGAAATTGAATTAAAGTTGAGTAACACTGAGTTTAAAGTAGAATATAAGAGGTTAATCAGTCTTCATGTATGGATTTCAAAATTCTTGTGTTTGCTCTGTTTCTGGCTCTTATCATCGCTATGTGCCGACGCTGATTTGGGTATAATTTTGGGTGAAAACTAAACTAGGGATTTATTAAGATTAACTAGGAATAATATTAAGCTGATGGAATTAATTTAATTGCATGTGGATTTTCGGTGGTGTGTGAAAATATGAGATTGTTGATGTACATGCTCTGTTTTGGTGCTTATATGTTTACTTTTGGAATGGGTGCTTTGTTTGGTTCGGTGCTTCAGAGAGGAAGAGTGAAGAACATATGAGTTAAGCCATACAAATCATGCCTAGTTGATAGAAAAGATCTTGTATAGTGATTTCTTCATATGCATGTTTATTTGTGTTGAAGAGAGTAAATCTTTGAATATGAAATTTCTGTAACAAGAGGTTATAAACTACTGTATGTCAAATGCTGTTTTGATTTTATGGGTATGTTCAGATAGGGAACGTGTTGTGGTATGTTAAGTCTTAATTAATTCATAAATAATTCAATTATTTCAGGTGGATGTGTGATAGGATTATAATCAGTTTTTTTACTGATTCATGGTGGGTTAATACCCAATATAGAAGCTAGGATATTTTTGGGAAGCCAATTGAATAGTCGGAGGTTATTGCAAGCAAATAGGGAATACTAAGTAATTAAAGTTTCTGATTTTTCTGTACAATTTAAAGATCAAATGAAAAAAAGGGGAGGTGGAATGGAATAATGATGATATGTGTGTATATATATATTTATAGAGAAGGGGTTAATGTTGGAAGTTTATTAAGGATTCATTGTAATGATTATTGAACAATAGTAAGGTTGTTTTGGATTTTTCATTGTAATTCCTGCTGTTAAGGTGTGAATTGAACAAATGGTCCATAACCTTAGTAAATTGAGTCTCATTTTTGTTAGTTAAGGTTTAATGTGACCTTGGTGTGACAAAAACAGGTGTTTTGTTCTATTATTGGTTAATTAGTGTTTAATCTGTTTCTTTTTGTGTAAAGCTTAATTAACCATGGTATGCTTACCTGGAATGAAGAATGTTAATGGATTATAGAAGTATTAAAGAAGATATTAGAGATGATTGTGGTTGTTGCATGTTGAGTTCTGAGAGAAATTCTGTAATTCCCGATTCTTTTCTTTTGTTGGAGGCAATTCTATTTCATTGAATGGTTGTAATTTGGTGGTTAATAAAGTTAGAAATTGGATAGAATTAATTTATGATTTTGTATGTTGAATTTCTGCTTGTACATATTTGTGGACTGTTTTGGTTTTATTAAAATAAACTAGAACATTAATGATGATTAGGGATTAATAGTTGATTGACAAATGTTGTCTTGGATCTTAAATCTTTACCGCTAGGAACTTTATTCTAATCACTGCTTTGAGTTTTTTTAAATTGATTAATCTACTGTCTAAATTTCTAAAAAGGGATTAAAACGTGATTAAAGATGTTGCAAAGGGACTTTAAGAAATTCAAAGTAATGTTTTAGTATGTTTAAAGGTTCTTAACGGTTGTCTTGAAATTCATAAAATAGTTCTTTGAAATTGGAATAGGAACTTGTTAATGTCTTTGTGTTAAAAGTTTAGGTACTTCAACTTATGTTCAATCAGTAATGATGAAAGGTTGTTATTTAGAATAAAAAGTCATTTAAGCCTTAGCATTTGATTTATATGGCTGTGAAGTCAGTGAGAATTTGGGATGATTTTGAATGAGCAAAAGATGATAGTTGGATTGGAAGTCAAAGTTTGATAGTATTTGAATATGATACACTAGAAAAAGGATAAATAAAATGTTGTTTCCTTGTGTTGAGAATGATAATTTGAAGTCTGATTGTTGTGATGTTACTTTAAGCTATTGAAGTTGGATGTTTTGTATTATTAGTTAATTAGTGAATTTGGAATTCCTTTATGGAAGCAAATCAAGAAATGAGAAGTGATTTGTATTGTGATCTTGGGCTAAAAATATGTTAAGAGTTTCAATTCTAGGCGTAAGGAAGCAAGAGCAAAAATAGGATTGTGATTGTTTGATTATATGGAATATATTGTGATAAATGATTTGTAATGTCATTTAATGAATTACTTAAGCTTGAAAACTATTTATATTGTTTGAGATTTTGTAATAAATAGAAAATAAGGATATATATATAGGTGTATGTTTGGTGTGTGTAAATGATTGTGAATGTGATGATTTGAGTTAGAAATACAGGTTTAAGAAATATACTAAAGAGGGAAGGGTAGAAATATATAATACTATAGGAACGTGAGAGATGCTGGATAATTATATAAGAGTATAGGTATTAATTTATTATACATGTATTATGTGTAAATATAGGAACTGATAGTGGCATAAGTTCCTTGAGGCGCCGGGAAGGAAAAGAACCAGTTGAGGAATAATTTCCAAAGTCAGGTAGCAGTTTATCTCATTACACTCAAATTGCATGTATAATTTTGTAATACCTGTTGTATTTAAGTGGTATGTCTTTTATTCTTCATGTTGGAGTACTCCAGGCTTAGGTGGTTCGCTACCCCTTTGCCAGTTCAGTTACGTTATAACGGGATAGTTATAATGAGAAGTCTTGCAGGTAGAACCTCCACTAGTTAATGAGGATATCGTTATCAGTGGTTGGTAGGTGCTTATGTCACCCAGATTAATAGGATAAATGCTATTATTATTTGTAAAGGTTTATAAAATATATACATGGCAATGCATACATGAAATTTACAGTTAATGACATAAACTGCATTGAACTGCTGTTTTATAGAGATGCTGGAAGATAGTGAAATGGTTGAGATAAGGCAGGAGTGCTGAAAGAAAATTAGACGAAGGAAATAGGATTATATTTTAAAAAGCAAGAATATCTGCGGGAGTGCTTTATTATGGTAGTTGAATATTTTAGTAATATTATCTGTATGTGATATAAAATTAAATTAAATAGAATTGTATAAATTTATAAAGGAATTTAAATTCCTAAGTAATATAAATAAAGAATAGATACTCTAAGAGGATTAATGTACTTTTAATTGTTTTATGAACCACTCTGTTTTAGACAAAGTTTTTAAATTGTTCAATTTGTCTGAAAAGCCCATTCCAATACAAAGAAGATTAGTTTAATGATTGAAAAGAAAAAGTTTTAAATTTTTTTAATTTTTGGGGCTTCTGACACTGAAGAGTGGTTGTAATTCGATTAAAAATACTCTAGTATAGTAGTAAAAATTTAGTTGTTACAAGTTGCATGCTTTGTTCACCATGCACCTTGAATAGGCATAGTGAATGATTCTATTGATCAGAGGCATTTGAACAGGTTGAATGTTTCCTTTGATTGGTCCCTTTGGTTGGTAAGCCTACATGAATTCAACTTTTGAGTATTTCTCCCTTTCTTGTCATTTATTCAAATCCTTCCAGTCATTAACTCAGCCAACTCAAGTTTGTCCATATCCTACCATTTATTCAGATCATTCCAGTCAAAAGAGAACTTCTTCCCTCGAACCTTGGATGACACAATGATCCCTGTAATCTTGCCTTTAGATTTTGTAGTGGAAATGACCATGTTTGTATAGAAGGCTTTGAGAACCCTCTCATTGTAGTGATTCTTGATGCCAATCCACTTCTTAAAGGGTCCCAACCATTCTGTCACATTGTAGCCATTCTTCTCCAAGTAACCAATGTCCACATTTGCACATCTCTGCAGGATGGATTTCTTATCAATGAAGTCTGAAGCATCTTCAATTGGACTTTGCGCAAAACTTGGATCCATTGGGACTTCTGCTTCTCCAGAAATTAAGTCCCTGACTTTCACAGTTCTAGTACTCTTGCTTTTGGATTGGGAGGCATGGGCTCGAGTTTCTGGCATTGTTGTGGATGAGGGTTGAGAAGTTGAAGGTTTTCTGTAAGTAAGTGTAGGATCGTTGGTGGGAAGAGGCATTGTATCTTCAACAACTTGAGGCCTTAGGTGTTTGGGAATGATCATCTTGGGTGCCATTGTTGGGTTTATATCAGATGCCAAGGGCCGCGACTTGATGATTTGAAAATGAGAGCGGTTACAACTGTTACAGAAGGATTTGATGAAGGGAGATGATGGTTCTTGGAGTTTGGGTGTGAAGAAATAGGAGGGAAATGAATGAGAGTGAATGCAAAATGATGCAATAGTTACAAGTGTTGAATATGTATGAGAGAGTAATTTTGAAACCCTAAACCCTGACAGTAAAAATGACTGTTGTAGAAGTTAGTGTTGGCTCTTGATCTATCACAAGTGCTCTGTGATCGATCAAGATAACTGGTTCTTACTTGAATAGGTGTGTCTGATCAATTAGGGATTATTGTGATCGATTGGCTCCACGCTGGGTATTTGATGTCTGATCGAATACCTCTTCCTTGTGATCAATCAAGTGACCTTGATCGATTGGTCTATAGGAAGTATTTTTGACACAGAACCTGCAAAGTTTTAATTTGGCACTCCGATGCCTAAGTTAGTATTTTTATCATAAAAAAAACTTTAGATTAAATGAAGAATAAGAGAATAGAGTAAGAAGAAGACTTGATACATATTTACAATTCATTGGGGTTTACCATCCCCAATTCTCTTCTGGTGAAGGTGAACTGGTCAGCATCAATAGGCTTGGTGAAGATGTCTGCAAGTTGCAAATATGTAGGGATGAATTCCACCTTCACATCCTTCTTTTGGACATGATCTTTGATGAAGTGGTGCCTCACATCAATGTGCTTGGTTCTGGTATGATTAACTGGATTCTTAGCCAAGCTTATTGTACTTGTGTTGTTGCAGAGGATAGACACTTCTGGGAATTTCAATCCTAGGTCCCTTAGTTGATTCTTAAATTATAACACTTGAGCACAACAACTTGCAGCAGCCAAACACTCAGCCTCAGTTGATGACAATGATACACAATTTTGCTTCTTGCTAGCCCATGACACCAAGTATCCTCTAAAGAACTCAAATTGACTACTGGTACTTTTTCTGTCTGTCTTGAATCCAGCATAGTCTGAATTTGAATATGCTAGAAGATATTCTTAAGTTCCTTTGGGATACCATAATCCAAGCTCTTGAGTTCTAGCAAGGTATCTTAGAATTCTCTTCACATTGGTTAGATGTGATTCCTTAGGATTGGCTTGATATCTTGAACACATCCCAACACTGAACTGGATATCTGGTCTACTTGCTGTCAGATATAATAGAGATCTAATTACACCTCTATAGTGAGATTGCCTGACTTTCTTTCCCAGTACATCTGCATCCAGATTTGCTGATGTGCTCATTGGGGTATTCTCAATTTTTGACATGTCTATTCCAAACTTCTTGAGGATCTCCTTGCAATATTTTGTCTGAGATATGAAAATGACATCCTTTCTTTGTTTGATCTGGTGGCCTAGGAAGAAGTTTAATTCTCCCATCATTGACATTTCAAACTCCCCCTGCATCATTTCAGCAAACTCTGCACAGGGTTTTTCATTAGTAGCACCAAAAATAATATCATCCACATAGATTTGAACAATAAGCATGTGATTATCTTTGTGTAGAATAAATAATGTTGTGTCTATTTTACATCTCATAAAACCCTTTTCTAACAGAAAACTACTAAGCCTCTCATACCAAGCTCTAGGTGCTTGTTTTAGGCCATATAGAGCTTTATTGAGTTTATAAACATGATCTGGTTTAGAGTTTTCTTCAACACTAGGAGGTTGTTCAACATACACCTCTTCCATGATATAACCATTAAGAAAAGCACTCTTTACATCCATCAAGTATAGTTTGAAATTTTTGATGGACGCAAAGGCTAAGAGGATTCTTATTGCTTCAAGCCTTGCGACTGGGGCAAAAGTTTCCTCATAGTCTATGCCTTCTTCTTGATTATATCCTTTAGCCACAAGTCTTGCCTTGTTTCTAACCACTGCTCCTGATTAATCAAGTTTGTTTTTGAAAACCCATTGGTTACAATAATAGGATAATTTGAATACCTAGGAACCAAGTCCCAAACTTGATTTCTTTCAAATTGATTAAGCTCTTCTTGCATTGCCACTATCCAGTCATAGTCTGCTAAAGCTTCTTCAATGCAAGTAGGTTTAACTTCAGAGATGAATGCAGAGAAGTGCATTTCATTTTGAATCTGGCCTTTGGTCTTAACACCACCACCAACATTACTAATGATTTGCTCATGTGGATGATCCCTGTGATGTCTCCAATCTGAGGGCTCAGCTAGTTCAACATGAGAATCATCCTCTTGGCCTTCTTTAACAGATTCAACTGGTGATGTTATTGGTTGTGTAGAAGGCTTAGCTTTATGTGAAAAATTGGATTCCTCTTCTCCCAAAAGTTTTTGTTTAGAAAATGTTTCATCAAATACTACAAGAACTGATTCTTCAATAGTGGAAGTTCTTTTGTTTAAAACTCTATATGCCTTACTTCTATTAGAGTAGCCAATGAAAATACTAGCATCAGATTTAGGATCGAATTTACCTATGTTTACCTTTCCATTGTTGTGGATGAAGCATTTGGAACCAAAGACCTTGAGATGACTTACATTTGGCTTTCTTCCTTTGTAAAGTTCGTACGGAGTTTTCTCCATTCCTTTTCTAATGTAAGCTCCGTTGGAGATGTAGCAGGCTGTACTCATTGCATCTGCCCAGAACACTTGAGACACTCCTCTTTCACTTAACATTGTTCTGGCCATCTTAGTGAGTACTCTATTCTTCCTTTCAACTACTCCATTTTGTTGAGGTGTTCTAGGAGTTAAGAAGTTGTGATGTATCGCATTTTCTTCACACAGCTCCAGTAAGTCTTAGTTCTCAAATTCTCCTCTACGGTCTGTCCTTATTGAGATGATCCTTTATCATTTCTCATTCTACACTTTCTTAGCAAACATGTGAAAAGCATCAAAAGCATTATGCTTAGATGAAAGAAACATAGTCCAAGTAAACCTTGAATAGTCATCCACAATCTCCCAGACTTTTTAATCTTTCTGGACCAACTAGATCCATATAAACCAGTTCTAGTGGTCTGGTTATGGAGACTTGCTTCTTTGGTTTGAAAGAGGATTTTGTTTGTTTCCCTTTTTGACATGCTTCACATGTTAAATCCGTTTTTACTTTTTTGTCAAGTATGCCAATAACAAGATCCTTTTTGACTAGCTTATCTAATTGAGACATGTTTACAGTGCTAATATTCTATGCCATAACCAGCAACTCTTAGAATTACTTACAAAACATTTTCCTTGAAGTTGCTGATTTCAATCAACTGTGTATAGATTCCCATTTCTATTAGCTCTCAGTCGTTACTTTAGACTTGATTTATCTATGGCTAGCTCTTTCTTATCTACTATAAGACACTCATTCGAATAAAAAATTACCCAGTTACCTCGGTCAGTACTCTGTCTGACACTTAGGAGATTGTGGTAGAGACCATCAACTAGATAGACATCTTTGATTTTCCCAATCTCTCCAACTCCAGCAATTCTTCCTGATTGGTTTCCACTAAAGCTAACTTTGGCTCCATCTTTATGATAAGATGATCGAATTTCTCTTTATCTCTAGTCATGTGTCTTGAGCATCCACTATCAATATACCACTCATTTTCGTTGGATGCTTTCAGACAAACCTACACAGACTAAGAAGATTTAGGTACCCAAATTTTCTTGGGTCCTTTGGGATTAGTTTGATGCCTCTGGTCCAAATGGATGTTACGCTGTTGTGTCCCTTTGAGGACCCATTTGTATAATCCAAACACACCATGTTTCTTAGGATAACAAGTAGATTTATAGTGTGTCCTTTTCTGTTGCAAAAGTTGCAAAAACTAAATGGTGAAGAATAATTAGAAACTTTTCTGAAGAATTTTAAATAAGGTTTTTCCTTAGATACTGGTTTCAATTCTTTCAAAATTTTTGGAGTTGAATCATATCCTAAACCAGTTCTATCTCTAAAGGCTCTTTGATTCATTAGCATAATTTCTAACGCTTCAGTGCCTTTAGTGAATTTCTTCAGAACACCAGAAATATTTTCATTTTCTTTCAAAAGATTTTCAAAATTTTTGCATTCAACATTCTCAGCTTTCTAAGGAATTTCTTTTGTTGAGACTTTTTTACATTTCATGCAATCAGGTTCTTCAGCTTTCTTCTCAAGTTCTTTATTTTTCTTTCTCAAAATAACCACTTCTTTATCTAATTTCACAAACTCTATTTATAAATCATTATATGCACTTTGTAGTCCATGAAAAGATGGTTCAGAAGAGTATACCTGACTGTCAGATTCTTCTTGGGCTACCAGGCAGAGGTTGGTTGTTTCCTCAGTATCACTTGTCTTCTTATCTGAACTATATCCCCATATAGAAGAGACATATGCTTTCTTTTTGCTCTGGAACTTCTCCTTCTTTTTCTCCTTTTCTTTGAAGCTCTGAATTCTTGGACATTCTGATTTAAAGTGCCCAGGCTTCTTGCATTCATATCATACATGAGAGTTCTTCTAAGAGTCCCTTTTAGTGTTGCTGGAGCCACCTCTCTGGAACCTTCTTCCATTTCTGAAGAACTTTCTGAATCTTCTGACCATAAAGGCCATTTCATCATCAAACTCTTCTTCATCTTCTTCATCCTCATCATCCTTCATAGGAGTTGAGAGAGTTAGATTCTTCTTCTTCTTATCACCATAGAGCTCCCTTTGAGCCTTAATAGTAGATCATATTCAGCCAAGCTTCCAAATAATGAAGTGACTGAACTCATTGATTCTCCTTTCATTTCCTGAATGGTAGTGGCCTTCATTTGCCATTATGGTGTGAGGATTTTCAGAATCTTAGAAATTTGCTCAACTTCTGAAATCCTCCTACCAAGAGCGATGAGATTGTTTATGAGATGAGTGAATATGATCTCCACCTCCCTAATAGGCTCTCCATCTTCCATTTTGAAGAGATGAAATTCTGTGATTTGTTGCTCAGCTCTTCTGGTTTTTACTTTTATTGTTCCTTCATGGGCAACCTCCAACGCATCCCACATTTCTTTTGCTATTTCAAGATGGCATACACTGAAGTACTCCTTTTGAGTCAGGGCTCTTTGAATAACTAGGATTACCTTACTATTCAGCTCCATATTATCTTTATCATCATCTGTGAATTTTGCAGGTTTCTTAGGAACTTGAACTCCATTTTCAGTCTTCATAGGAACAATGTCTTAATCTTCTATGATTATCCATAGCATGTATTCATTTGCTTTGACATATATCCTCATCTTCATCTTCCAAAAGGTATAGTGCTCTCCATTGAAGCCAGGAGGCTTGTTGATTGAGCTTCCTTCAGGGAGAATATTCTCATATCCTGTCATAGTGGATCTTTACTTCACTTGATCGTTGGATTAATGAATTCTGAGAAGACCTGCTCTGATACCAAATGAAAGTGGTAAAAATGCACAAGAGGGGGGTGGATTCTGCCAATTAAAATTCTAGGCAATGAAACACAAGGCTTATACTGGTTTAGCCCAATCTTGGCCTACGTCTAGTTCTCCAACCTTTAGTTGGGTTCCACTAAAATCTTCAAGATTCAATTAGGGTCTTGACTGCCTTTACAGTGATCCCTCAGTAAGAACTCTCTCTTACAGATCACTCCTCCTTATAACTTGTAAGTTTACAGCCCACTCTTAAGATCCCACTATCTTAAGGGTAATCCTCACTTAGAATGATACTACAAGAACTTGTTCTCTCAATGAACAGATTTTGATACACACTAAAGTACAAAGATAATGAATGAATATAAATGAGAGTAGGTGAGTATTGAATGCAGAAAGTATTGATTACTTGAGAGCGTATTCAATGTATGCAATCAATTCTCTTCACCAACTTCTTCATCAATGACTTTTATAGATGTCTCTGGATTTCTGCCCTTGGTGATTTTATAGCCGTTGAGTATCTGATGTGGATGAGAGATGATAAATCTTGATGGAGTGTTGAGTTGACGATGTTCTTATGTTGCATTAACTCCCTTGTACTAGGTTAGCTTCAGTTCTTCTTTCTTCATTAATTGCAGAAAGCAAGTCCGATTTCAAACGGCTCAATTCTTGAATATGTGTGATTAATGTTAACTTCCTAAAATAGGTCTGACATACTTTGTTGTAAAAGGCTAAACATTGTACTTTGAATCAAATCCATCGCCAAATTGATTATGAGGCTCTATTCGATCACTGCTTCTATTCTTTGATCGATCACACATAGATCGGGCTTAGATTAGGACCTGCATCACTTAACATGAGATTAGATAAAATGCCACGCCTGATCGATCATGCTTCATTGATCGAATATGCTTAAGTTATGTTGTTCTTATTTTAATTACTCCTAGACTTTCATAATCAATCACAGACATTACTCTCATACTCTCGGATCGATTAGGCAACTATGATCGAATAGTCTAAGATGAGACTTTGAATTACAACTAAGACTTCTTGATCGATCACTGGGTGTCTTGATCGATCATGTCCTTTCATTCGATCATGCTAAGATTACTAAGTATGATTTCCAATTAAGTTCAAGCTTCTCTAATCGATCACAAGGCACCTTGACCGATTAAGCGGCCATGCTTATAACTTGTATTCATTCTAACCTCATCTTGATCGATCATATCCTTAGATTCTTAATTGATTATCTCTCCCTAATCAATTAGGCAATGACTTAGGATTTTTATCAGATTGTTCTGAGTACATTCCAGTTCTAACACCTATCTTTCTTTATGCCTAAGTTATGTTTAGTTATCATCAACCCATTATTCTAACACAACTTGTTCGGCATAATTTTTGTTTGACTGCATGACAATTGACCATTTATTTTTAGAAGGATTTGCAATGTAAAACATTTGTGTTGCTTGAGATGGTAGAATGTAAGGATCATCCTTATATCCAACTTTAGAAAGATCAATCGATATAAACCCAAAATTCATCTAACCGTCGTCTACTATGGTTGTTAACCACTAACATCGGAACACAGGTACTCTAAACATGGTGTAATCTAACTCCTAAGTGCAATCTATCACACCAAAGTATGACATGTGCGCATCTATGGGATTTGTATCTCTTGCACTGGATATATTCCATGCCTCAGCAACAAGTGTGACTCCACTATTCTGTATTGTGCTTTTTTCATCTTGGAATTTTATATAGAATGTGTAACCTTTTAAATTCATAGGTGGTCTAAGAAAATGCATGCAAACCCGGTCCTTTCGACAGCCAGAACAATCTTTCACAAACTAATTCAGCATTAAGCTCAACCTGTTGACAAATGCGTGCATTGAACCATCTAATGAAATATTTGTTGTACTCCTTTGTAATCAAACTCTCATTTCTATCACTGTGTATGTCCCAAAGAAGTTTTTGTGTTCTTCAATGAATGGTTCAACCTCAAGAGTGTTGTGAAAAATATACAAGTAAACCAGCTCGCTTTCAGTATTCGAAATGCGTAAAAACTTGAACCCACTTATTCCTTTCTCCCTTAATCGCCCATTGTGACGAGACTTCAACAAACCAACATGTTCAAAATTTAATAAGTAATCGGCATACAAATCACTCATTTCTTCAACGGCGTATCGTTCATCAAGACACCCCTCTGGTCAATATTTATTTTTAACATACCCCTTTAAAGCTTTCATGAACTGGGCCACACATTTGAACCTTTTTGACCAATTGTACAGTAAGTTTGCATAGGATACAAACGATCTGCCTATGGAAATCTTGCAACTTTGTTGTATCAACCACTTTACTACAAATGAGTTTGAAGAACATACAAAGTCTAGTGATCGTGCTACGCAGTTTCTTTGGTAAACTGCTGCGTATGCCAACCGATAAGAAATTTTGCATTAGGACGTGGCAATCATGATATTTCATGTTCTTCAACTTCAACTCTTTCATGGATACAAGGTTCTTTACATTTGAGAGTAGCCTTCTGGAACTTTGATTCCATTTAGAAACTCACAGAATGATATTTTCTCTTTCCTGAAAAGGGCGTAAGCTGTTGGAGGTAAATAAGTGTGGTATCTTCTCTCAACAGGAGCCAACTCTTTTCTTATTCCCAACTTGAGCATATCTAACCTTGAATTGACACAATCCTTACTTTTTCCTTGCATATTTAGCAACGTGCCAATTAGGTAATCACATTTGCTTTTTTCAATATGCATCACATCAAGAAAGTATCTAACATATAAGGACTTCCAATACAGGAGTTCGTAGAATATGGACCTTTTCTTCCAACTACTTGTCAACACATTTTTAGCAAAAGGCTTGCAAAAATCATTCTCCAAAGCATTCACCTTTTCAAAAACGTTATCCCTAATCAATATCCTTGGTGGTCTACCTTCTTCTGAGCTCCCGTTAAATGCCTTCTTCCACCTCCCCCAACGATGTTTTAATGGCAAGAACCTCTGATGTCCCATGTAAACATTTTTCTTACAATGATCCAGTAACGTCGAATGGGTATCATCTTCACATATAGGGCACGCGACATATCCTTTGATGTTATATCCGGACAAATTACCATATGCTAGGAAATCATTTATTGTGCCAAACAACATGGCTCTCAATTTAAAGCTTTCTTCCTTACAGCCATCAAAAACCATCTCACCTGAATTCCACATATACTTCAAGTCTTCAATTAAAGGATCCAAGTACACGTCTATATCGTTGCTGGGCTGTCTAGGCCCGAAAATAAGCATGAAAAGCATCATAAATTTGAGTTTCATGATCAAATTTGGGGGGAGTTTGTATATCATTAGAATCACCAGTCATGTGCTATGAGTACTACTTTGAACTCCATGTAGGTTGATTCCATTGGTTGCCAATGCAAGTTGTAGGTTTCTTGGTTCTACACCGAACTCAGGGTACTCATAATCAACTTTTTCTCATTGGGGCGTATCTGCGGGGTGCCTAAGCTTGATGTTAATCCTCTCATTAGTGTGCCTTGTCAAAAGTTTTGCAACTCTGTATTATTAAACATATACTTGAATCTTTGAATGATCGGAAAGTACTGCAAGACTTTAGAAGGAATTCTACCTTTCTTTCCATAACAAGATGTGTTGCATATAGGACACTTCTCCAATGACGCATATTGGTTTTGGAATAAAATACAGTCATTGGGACATGCGTGTATTTTCTCATATGTCACACCGGTCGAGCAGAGAATTTACTTTGCCTCATATGTTTTCGATGGGAGTATGTTTCCTTCTGGAAGTACATCATGTAGAGCGGAAAGCAGCACGATGAAACTTGCATCACTCCAACCATATCGCGTTTTTTGGTTATACAATTTAAGCGCTGCACGCAATCTTGTGTATTTGTTGCATCCGACATACAAAGGTGTCTCTGCATCACTCTTAAGTGTCTCAAATATTTTAGGATTCTCCTCACCTACCACATTTAACATTTCTTCAAGATCATCGCTCTCATCACACATGTCTGTGTCAAGCCCATTTGAAGCGCTACTAACATTCTGTACCCGGTCTCCACATTTATCTTCAAAGGTCTCACCATGCTTTGTCCATCATGTATAAGACGGATCGATTTCATGACAAATTAAATGACCCAACAAGTCAAGAGGACGAAGATACTTTCCATACAAACACGACATACAAGGGCATACAATTCTGTTAGCATTCTTTGCATGATGAGCAGCAAATTCAATGAACTCTTTGTTAGTACTGGCTATCCCCCAAGAGGGGGGTGAATTGGGTATCAAAATAAAACTTTGAAACTCTTTTCAAAACACATTTAAAGTAATAAATAAAACTCTTGAAGATCTTTTTCACTATTCAATGAAAACATCAAGAACCATGAAATGCTAATCTAATGTGTAAATCAGTTATGCTAGAAAAAATGAGAGTTAAGGGAAGATGAGATGCAAATAGAGATTTATCTTGGTTCGGTCTGTTCCTTTGACCTACATCCAGTCCCCAGGCTCTACCTGAGATTTCCAATCCACTACCTTATTTTTTAAATTGGGCACAAGAGAAGCCTTTACAATCCCACAAGTTTAGCCGGGCACTTGTGAAGCCTTTTCTCCCTCAAGTTTAATCTGGGTACTTGAGAACCTCTCTCCCTTACAACATGTAAGAATACAATCTATTTCCCACTCAAGATCACCCAATCTTGAACATCACTCTCTAAGAAAGAATAATTACAATGAAAGCTTACTTCTCTCTAAGAAGTGGATTTTGTTACTCACTGAGGTGTAGAAAGATGTTTGATGAAATGATATTTTCTAGAGTTTCTTTATTTAAGCAATGTGTGCTCTAGCTCTTCTTTTCTAAATTTGTTGACTAATCATCATCTATTCATTTTTGGGCTCATATATGTTTTGCTCTCAATCTGTTTAATCTACGTTGAGCCTCTACTCCTGCCTCTTGCTTCTGTTGTTTTCAGCTCTTTATATAGGGTTTAATAGATTTTTGCCCGTTGAAGACTTGAGGAACTAGCTATTGTAGAGGTTGTGTAATACCTAAATTTCAACTACTATACTAGAGAATTTTGATTGATTTATAACCACTTCTACAAATGTCATAAGCCCGAAAATACGAAAATTTAAAACGTTTTCTTTTGAATAATTATTCCAACTTTACTTTTGTTAGAATGGGCTTTTCAGACAAATTGAAACAACTTAAAACTTTTTATAAAATAGAGTGGCTAATAAAATAATTAAAATAACTCCAACCTACTTAATGTACCTACTCTTTTTAATAGTGCTTGGGGAGCAAAAACCCCTTTATATATATAATATCTACTTATAGGTTCCTATGATTCCTACTATAATAATATACTAAATATCGACGGTGATACAAAACATAGTAGGCATTCCTGCTTCTTCATACTACCTTACTTCTTCCGCAGCTAGCTTCTCCCAACTTGCGTTACTGAAAAATGTTTGGGGAGGGGGTGAGATTGGAAATCCCAATAGCAGTTTCTTTAAGTGCACTGACATGTATATATTTTATAAACATGTACAAATAACACAATTACACATACTTCTTGCGCTACATGATCTACCAGCCACTATTAACAATATGTTTGTTAACTAGTGGAGGCTTTACCTGCAGGGTTTTTCTTTCATAACAATTAAGTTTTGGTATCTAATCTCACTAGGGGTTGCGACCCACCTAGCGTTGGAGTACTCCATAAACTGGGAAGTAAAACTTCCATGCAGGAATTAATAAGGTTTATCACCTTCATGCATAATGTAAACTTTAATAGATATTAAAAAATTATACATGCAATTTTTAAAGTTGTGTTATGAAATAAACTGCTACCTGAAATACCAGAACTTAATCCTGAGCCTACTCCTTTCCTTTCCACTGACCTTCTCAACTTATGTCACTATCAAGACCTATTTACATGTAATATATAAATAATAATTAACACCTATGCTTATATATAATTATTCAGCGTCTCTCACGTTCCATAATATTATTTATTTCTACCCTTTCCATTTCTAATATATGTTTTAGTCTTAATCTCTAACTAGGTTATTAATTACCATCGTTGAACAGATATTTTACAATCAATAAACGATACACACATATACATACATCCTTATATTTTCTATTATCACAGAATTTCATGAATAAATTCATTAAAGAACATTATCAATACCCAATCTCATGCAATACATTTCATACAATTTACTTATATCTATTACCCGTATCTTTCATATCATTAAGAACCCAACCATGATGTTCATTCTAATCAAGCAAAATCAGTCTCCCAACTTTCTATATTAAATTAAGCTCCCTCAAACATCTTAACCTATCACCCAAAGGTCCTCGACCAACTTTCATAGATTAAATTGCAATTTTTTAAATCAACTCCCTTTCCTTAGTTTTAGGATCCATACTTCATATATTCAAACCCTCAAACTCTCTTCATCAATTACAATCTTTAATCTAATTTTTAGCCTATAATCAAACATCAATTAACCCCTTTTTCCCAAACCTGAAGTTATACACCAAATGATCAAAATCTCTAATCATCTTCTTTAGTCCCCACTTACCCAGTTAACCCAGACATCAAAATAGCCTTTTTAATTCAAGCTTTCATTACATCCTCAAATCAAACTTCTTTGGACACTACCCACACCAATTCATATGCCAATTCTAACATAGTCATTTAACATCCCACCTCTTTATAACTATGATCAGCTCCGTTTAATACATAATTATCAACTAAAGCATAATCATTAGCACTTAATCATGACTTTTTATCTCAAGGTCTCTTCAAACAACAACTTTACTTCCAACTCCAATTTCTTCCTCATCAATAAAGCACCAAAGCACAAGCCAACAAAGAGGCAAACAAAATCAAATTCCCTTAACATAATTCCTCTTCCTCCCTCTTCTTTCTCCTCCAATTACAAACTTCCAACATCACTTAGCTTTAACATCAAGAATAACACTAAACTTTATCACAATACATACATCAAAAAGTTCCAAATGCTATTTCAGATTTAGGATACAAATTCCCATACTCAAATAATAGGAATAAAAACTCCTACTCATTGAAATACAAGAACAAAAGGAAACACAATATTAGAACCAAAAGCCATCATAGATCCAAAAGAATCAAACATGAAAAACTTCCATTTAATTAACATTTCCTTAAAATTATAAACTAAAATCAATTCAAATAAATATTTAATAAGCTTCAAACATCATATATGCACCTGTAATTTATTCTTCTATCTATATTAAAACCTCATATTCCTTTATTCCCATTCTTCAATCTAAAATTTCCATAATTCATCATGCCTTTTGTTAAATTTACTTATTATACAATCACCCTTTCAAATTAAATCCTAACTTGGAAACTTCAAGCTTCCTCTATTACCCACATGAAACTTTTTTGCTCAGATCCTAAAACCTCAGAACTCGAATTGAACCCCCCCAATCCTCACTCGATTCGGACCAAGAAGAGAGAAGAAACGGAGAAAAGGAAACTCACCTATGGTCACTCGAGCCTTAGACGTGTTTTGGAGCTTCTCGTCAACGGCCATCACATCCTCCACCGTCAATTGCCGCTGCAGAACTCGAAGGAAATAGAGAGGGAGTGAAGACGAGAAAGAGAAGTCTAGGAATGAGAGAGAGAGAGAGAGAGTGAAGGAAACACGTGGGTGTATATGTAAAGATAAGGAAGAGTAGATGTTTTAATTAGGTGATTTACCATTTTGCCCCTTCTTTTACAACTGAAGATATTTTTCAACTAGGGGCAGATATTGTCATTTTTATTTCCTCTTTTCCATTATGCCCTTATTTGAAAATTTTAATTACTATTTCCCTTTCAATTTAATCTGAATTTACTCCAAAAATAATTTCTCTAGATAGGCTTTAAATCCAAATTATTTATAAGGCTTTTTAAAATTTAAACAATACCCTAGGATTCTAAATATTCCCTTATTAATTCTTTTTTAAAATTAAATTTTATCTTCTAATTATTTCTCTTTGTTTTCTAAAGAAAATAAGCCTTAAAAAATATTAAAAATACGTAAAACATCATAAATTTATTTTTAATGCTTTTTAATATTTTAATAATATTCCCAAAACCTTAAGTAATTCCTTATATCTATTTTTTAAATTTTGGGGTGTTACAGATTGCTCCAGAGATGTTATCCATTGTGTTTTCTTCTCTCTTGTTAGCTTAAGTTATTATCAAGAGTATATCAGCATAACGACTCTCTGTCTCTATGAGTTTCTGTGTGTAAGTTGATTTTTGTGTCTAACAGAAACTTCCTGAAATAGACAAGGCAAAACATCCCAAATATAAAGTAAGTGAAGCATAAGAAAAATAATTAAATTTGAAATCTTCAGTTCATCAATCGATTGCCAAGTAGTCAATCGATTGATCTCTTTTGTTGTCAATCGATAGCATTCAGCTTGATCCTGTAATACTCGATGGAAATGTCAGTCAATCGAACAAAATCAAAACACAACAATCGATTGGAAGTTTGTCTATCGATTGAAATGGTTCAATCGATAGCCATATAAGCAATCAATTGTTTTCTTGGCCTGTCAATCGATGGAACCACATCAATTGATTGAAGTATGTAACACTTGATTGAAATCATCAACAATTGATTAGCAATCAATGTGCAATCGATGGAACTATGCGATGTTCAATCGATTGCTCCATAGTATATGGATTGCTCTTTGCTTTCTTCCACTTCAAAAACCTGTTTCAGCAAGATGGTATAATCTTTGAAAAATCATAACTTTCTCATTTCAACTCCAAATTTAGCTTATACTATATCCACATAAATCTCTTTAAATCTAATTTGTAATGGAGAAAGAATCTTTGTAAAACTCAGTGTTGTTCGAAATCATAACTGTCAAACTCATGCAAAACTAAATTTCCTAGGCAAACTTTAGAAAATCATATCTCTACCAGTTCAAAAGCTTTGAGAGTGAAACTTGTGTTCATGCAACGGTTCTAAAGTCTAGTTTCATATGAAATAGGTTTTATCCAAATTGGATTTGTATTCTATGAGATATGCTCCAAAAGATTATTGCCTATCTGCTGCTTGATGTGAAAATTCTGGGAAAACTTTAAAAATTCATAGCTCCTTAGATATAAATTATTTAAGTTTGTAATTTGGTCCATATATATTGTTGGAAGTCTAGTTTCATAAAAATCAAATTTCACCTCAATCCAATTTATATTCTATGAGCTATGAACAGAACACTGGACCAGGGTTAGACTGGACGTTCCAATCGATTTGGACTTTGAACAATCGATTGTTGGGCAACAATCGATTGGAAAATCACCAATCGATTGTTTCAGAGGACCAGAAATTGATTGGTGATGTTTCCAATCAATTGGAAACCCCCCAAATCATAAAAATCACCTATGAATATGCTATGTGATCATATATGCATGGAAACTCATGGTTTGATGATGTGGACTTCTTTTGAGCTTCTTTGAACTTCCAATTGAGCATAGAAACTTCTAATATCAAACCTAATAACTTGATTCCTGATTTTATCGTTCAATCTTTCTTGTTATTTGATCATATCATCCTCCATAAACAAGCATAATAGCTCCATTCTTTCTTTGACTAATCTATACAATATATTCACATGAAATAATGGTTAGCCAAAGTTGGAGATGAATATTTCATGCAAACTTTTTGCTCATTAGATTTAAGTCTATATCAAAACTAATAATTCTCCATAAATGAACACAATAGGTTCAATCATTCTTTGACTAATCTATATAAGATAGTAACATAAAATAATAGATAGTCAAAGTAGGAGATAAATACTTCATGCAAACTTTTTGCTCATTACATTTAAATCTATATTTGACATCATCGAAGCTACTCATATCTAACACTCTTTTGCTACATTTATATATTCCTTTGAAAGTTGATCACAAGACATCCATTTCTGATCCAACATTGTAACCTACTTAAAGAAACTGGCGGTAAGATGTATATGACTTACTCATTAAGTAGCTACCTTACAATGTTACCCTATTTTTCAAGGAAAAAAAATCGGCAGCATAACGGTTACAAAATGAACGATCTTAGGCTCAAGGCCCTCTCTTTTTAATATACAAATGCATACTCCACAAAATAATAATCATCAACTCAATATATTTCCACAGTCCACCACAACAGAATTCACAGAGCATATATATAGAGCTTTACAGTTCCACAAAGCAAAAATTTCATACAAGTAAAAGAAAACACCACACAGTTTTATCTCATCACCAAACATAAAATATATGTACCTAAAATGCTTCTTTTACTTTGTTTTTGACGAAGAATGTGGACCAAACAAATACTTATTGAGATCCCTATAACATAAAAAAAACTCATCAATTGAATACATTTTCAAAAAGTTTAACCATATAAGATCACCATTTATAAATATATATATATATTATGCCCAGTTAATACTGCTTCTAATTCCTTAACTATTAGTTCTACAAAATATTGATTCCCTAAAATCCTTTAACTCCTTTATCATTCACTAGACTATCATTCTTACAGCTTTAGACAAACAGTTCATTTACAATTTCAGCACCAAGAAATGAACAATATTAAGCCATAAATCAAAGATTTTAACGCAGGAAATCAAATCCCAACATCAAAAGTCCAAGAAAGCTTTCAACCACCAAATGAAATCATGGCCAAAAATGAAGAAATTGATCACCCAAACAAAGGAACCATCAAGTTTCGGTCAGTAGCAGTAACTTCCAAACTAAGACCTCTATACAAAACCAAAAAATCAGATTCTTAATAGAAGCAAATAATACTTGGAGCAAAGGAATAATCCAAAAATTCTTCCTAATACCTCATACTTCACACCCATAATTAGAGCTACCACTAGTCTATGGTTTATAAAATGCAGTCATGCACTAGTAATGTCTCACCTTCCACAACAGGAAGATACAACTTTGGAATATGCCCAAGCTTCTTGTTTATTTGTCACGAGACGAACAGAAAATTTGCTAAGAAAACTGGAAAAAAAATAAATGTGAAGTCCAAATTACTAAGTAGCTAAAACTTGGAATTAATCCAAACTAAATTGACATCATTTGGCCAGTGAACATGTTCATTATTAGTTCATCACTAGCTCTTACAATTTCAAGCCTGAGCCATGAGAAGAATGAGGGAGAAAGTCGAATAAGGGAAAATGCACTTACTAGAATAGAGATGAATAACAGTGGAGACTAGAGATGATGATGAAGCCAAGAACGAGTGACTTTTTCTGTGAGTGAGAGAGTGAAGGAGGTGATTAAAAGCTAGGGCAAGAGCGAAGGGGGGATAGGAACAGTTCAAACTGTTCGTGTTCGAAAGGAAAGAGAGAGAGAATTCAGACAATGAAAATGCTTTCTCGCTTTATTAATCTGAACAGTAGTCACTATATACAATGAATCAATTAACTAAGTGAACTAACTATAGTTAACATAAAGTAACCCTAGTTAATATAAAGTACGGTTATATCCTTGACACCCCTCCGCAAGCTGGAGCATGGATGTTCTTCATGCCAAGCTTGGAAATGAGATCATGAAATCTGGTTGGATGCAGAGGCTTAGTAAACACATCAGCAAGTTGATCCGCTGATCTAACAGGAAGAAGATGAATGATTTTCGCTTGAACTTTTTCACGAACCAAATGACAATCTAACTCAATGTGCTTTGTCCGTTCATGAAAGATAGGATTATTAGCAATCTGAATGGCGGACTAATTATCACAATATAACAAAGATGGATCAAGATGAGATATATCAAAATCATTAAGTAGATAAATGAGCCATTGAATTTCACAAGTGCAAGAAGCTAAGGCACGATATTCAGCTTCAGAAGAAGAACGAGAAACAATTGCTTGTTTCTTAGCTTTCCATGAGATAAGGGAAGAACCAAGAAAGATAGCAAAACTTGTAACTGAGCGACGAGAATCAACACAACTGGCCCAATCTGAATCACTGAAACAACGAAGCTGCAAATCAGATTCAACAGAGAAAAATAAACCAGCGCCTGGAGAAGATTTGATGTAACGTAACACACGATATGCTGCTTGAAGATGAATATCCCGAGGGTCTGCCATGAACTGACTTAGTTGCTGAGTTGCATAGCTTAAGTCAGGTCTGGTTGTGGTAAGGTACTGAAGCCGGCCAATCAACTTTCTATACAGCTGTGGATCTGGAATGGGATGTCCTTTATTCTTGGAAAGTTTTAAATGAGGATCCATAGGAGATGAAGCAGGTTTGCAAGCTAAGTAGCCTGCATCTTCAAGTAATTCAAGAGCAAACTTTCGTTGAGATAAAAATATACCTTCTTTGGACCTAGCAAGTTCCAAGCCCAGAAAATAACGCAATTCACCAAGATCCTTAATAGTAAAGGCAGCATCCAGCTTTTGTTTAACAACATTAATCTCATTAATATCATTACCAGTGATTACAACATCATCAACATAGACTAAAATAGCTGTGAAAGAGGAAGATAAAGCCTTAAAAAACAAGGAGTGATCAGAAGCAGATTGACAGTAGCCATAAGAAAGCAAAGTGACAGATAATTTCGAATACCATTGTCGACTAGCTTGTTTAAGGCCATAGAGGGACTTCTGTAATTTGCAAACCAAGTTAGGCTGAGGAGATTGGAAACCTTTAGGAAGATCCATATAGACTTCCTCATGTAGATCACCATGAAGGAAGGCATTATTGACATCCAATTGATGTAAATGCCAATTTTTAGCAGCAGCAATAGACAATAATAATCGCAAAGCAGTCATTTTTGCAACCAGGGAAAAAGTATCAAAATAATCAAGACCCTCCGTTTGAGTATAACCTTTTGCCACAAGTCTAGCTTTATGACGTTCAATATCACCATTAGCTTTGAACTTGGTTTTATAGACCCACTTGGAACCAATAGTTTTCTTACCATGAGGCAAAGAAGTAAGTATCCAGGTCTGATTCTGCTCAAGCGCTTTAATTTCTGCATCCATAGCATCTCTCCAAATAGAGTGTTTAACAGCTTGGGAATAGGTTTTAGGATCAGGGGTAGCAGTAACATTTAGGACAAAAGATTTATAAGAAGAAGAAAGAGAAGAATAAGAAAGAACAGAAGACAAAGGATACCTAGGAAGAGTTTTGCTTGATGATGGTTCAGTGGTAGAAATGAGGGCACAATGATAATCATGCAGATATGAAGGAGGGTTATGAGAATGAGTAGAATGACATACAGGTTGATTAGAAGGTAAGGATGAAGAAAGATCAACGATAGAATCAGTAGGAAGAGGGGAAGGCAAAGGTAAATCAATGGGAGAAGGGTGATGAGTAATTGTGGAAGGGACTGATGGTGGTGAAAGAGGAACTATAGAAGATGACATAGCAGGGACTGTAGGAAGTGGTATGTCATCTAAAAAATGGGGAAAAGCTTGGATTGTGGGTTCTAGAGATATAACTGAGGAAGAGGTGATACTGTCAAATTTAAAGGGAAAGAACAATTCATAAAAAACAACATCACGAGATAGGAAAATTTGATTTGATTTCACATTGAGTAAAATGTAGGCCTTAGAACCTGAAGGAAAACCAAGAAAAACATATTTGTGTGCCCGAGAATCAAATTTTGAGCGATGAGCTTGCAATGTAGAAGCAAAGCATAAAGATCCAAAAACCTTAAAATCAGAATATGATGGAGGAACATTATATAATCTTTCAAAAGGCGTACAATTAGCAATAATAGGAGAAGGTAAACGATTTATGATGTAAACAGAGTGCATGACAGCAAAAGACCAATATGGAAGAGGAATATTAGATTGAAATAGTAAAGCTCGGGCAACATTGAGAATGTGTTGATGTTTCCTTTCTATAAGGCCATTTTGTTGTGGAGTAGCAACACATGATGTTTGATGAATTATACCTTTAGAAGCATAAAATTGAGGCATAAAGAATTCTAAACCATTGTCAGATCGAAGTATTTTTATAGTAGTGGAAAACTGATTTTCCACAAGAGCAATAAAATTTTGAAGTTTTGTGCGCGTTTCAGATTTAGAATTCATCAAAAACAACCATGTGTATCTAGAATAATCATCAAAAATTGTAAGAAAATAACGATGACCTTGAATAGAAGGAATTGAAAAAGGCCCCCAAATGTCAATATGAATCAATTCAAAAATTGTAGTACATAAGCTGGAGCTTACAGGAAATGCAAGCCTTTTTTGTTTCACAAAATGACAAGTATCACAAGGAAGGGAATGAGGAGTACAAGAAATGTCAGAAACTATTTTATGTAATTTCAAAAATGTAGAATGAGAAAGATGTCTTAGTCGTAGATGCCAGAGAGTAAAGGCAGAGAGTCATTTGAGGTAGAAGTCAAATTGACTGAGGATGATTGAACGGGGGAGAGCATATCTGCATTCAAAATGTAAAGCCCTTCAAACAGTTTAGCTAAACCAATCATCTGCAAAGGATGGAGTGAGTGTATCTGACAAAATGTAGAATAAAAGGTGAGGAAACAATTTGAGGTAGCTGTGAAACGAGAAACTGAGATAATATTGAAAGTAAAGGAAGGGAGAAAAAGAACATTAGTTAGAGACAATGTGGGTGAGAGTATTACTGTCCCCGAATGAGAAGCAATAGCATGAGATCCTGTAGGTAATCTTACAGTAATAAGAGAAATTGAATGATAGGAAGAAAAGAAATCTAAAGAACAACAAACATGATCAGTTGCTCCTGAATCGATGATCCAAGGAACAGAAATTTTAGAAGAAACTGAGTTACATATACCTGTCACTGCAGAAGAAGAGGATGTGGATAGATTATTAACAGCTGATGTAGGAGAAGAAGTAGAATCTAAAAAGGCAAGAAGACGTTGATACTGAGCAGAAGACAACTGTGGTAATACAGAAGCTGTTGGTGTTGATTGATGTGGAGAAGAATGCGGAGCGTGTGGGTTGTTTTGAGAAGAACCAGAGTCTGGAACTGAAACTTGATTGATCATGCAGGAAGAACCAGATGAGCGAAATTTAAAACCAGGAGGAAAACCATGTTTTCTATAACAAGTGTCTTCGGTATGCCGTGGCTTATTACAATAAGTGCAATGCTTATTGTTATTAGTCAATTTCAATCCACCAGAAGAGATATGTGAACCAGATGCATGAAAAACAGGACCAGATGAATTAAAACCAGAAACAGATGAATTACTACCAGTTCGACCTTTAGCCATAAGAATCTTTGAATCAAGAACAGAATGTAACTCCCTTTCTTGTTGCAAAACAAGAGAAAAAACTCTATTAATGGGAGGCAAAGGGTCTAATAACATGATCTGAGATTTCACAGTCACAAACTGATCATTCAAGCCTTTCAAAAAACGAATAACTTGATCTTCTTCACGATAATGAGAAGAACTTTAAGTTGAGCCACAGGAACATACCTTAAAGGGACGAATATTAGATAACTCATCCCAAAGAATTTTGAGTTGAGTATAATACTCACTTACAGTCATGCTTCCTTGCTTCAAGCTATAAATCTCCTCTTGCAGATCCGCTATTCTGAAAATATCTGTTTGAGCATATCGCGATCGAAGATCATTCCATATTTCTGACGCCTTGTCAAGCCAAAGGATGCTCTTAGCGATCGAAGGTGATAAAGACTTGGTAAGCCAGCCTTGAACGAGATTATTACATCTCTCCCAGGCTGGAAATAGCTGATCGGTGGTCTTCGGAGGAGTTAGGGTTCCATCAACAAATTTCAATTTGTTCTTTGACAGCAACGCCATTCGCATAGCACGCGCCCAACTATGGTAATTTGATCCATCAAGAGGCGGTGAAACAAGAACAAGAGCAGGATTCTCATTCGGGTGAATGTAATATTCGCTACTCTGATCTATGGAAGAATCTGTCGCCATGAGAAATCAAGGAATTTGGGGGGAAAATGAACAGAGAAGAAAGAATTCCCTCGAAGAACAACAAATTCGAAGAATATCCGAAGAAATTCAAGAAGCTCGAACCAAGAGAAGAGAAATTGAAGACAGAGTGATGTGCTCTGGTACCATGAAACTGTTCGTGTTCGAAAGGAAAGAGAGAGAGAATTCAAACAATGAAAATGCTTTCTCGCTTTATTAATCTGAACAGTAGTCACTATATACAATGAATCAATTAACTAAGTGAACTAACTATAGTTAACATAAAGTAACCCTAGTTAATATAAAGTACGGTTATATCCTTGACAATAGTAACTGGAAAAAAAAGAACAAATAACAGAACCTGGCGAGAAGATAAACCTTCTTCCACAAAGAAAAAGGGAATGGAAATTGTAAGACCTTCTTCCACGCATGGCGAGAAGATAGAGGACAGTGAGAGCTTGAACGATGGTGATTATGGTGAATGACAAACACAATGACGATGAGAATAAGGGTGATCTGGACCAATGGAGCAGAGACGGCGAGTGTTTGTTGTAGGATGGTTTGTATCGATGAAGAGAACAAGGGCTTAATCTGGACCATGGGCTTTCAAAATGGTGGAGGGAGGAGAACGGCAGCTTGGCTTTGAGGGTTTTAGTGACGAAAAGTGAGAGGGAGGGAAATGGTGCAGATGGTAGGAAGGGAAATAAAATAGGGTCTAAACTGGCGATTACCATTCTAAGCGCCAGAATAGGTGTTATAGATTTTACATATATATATATAAAATAAATATAAAAGGACCTATCCTGGCGCTTATAAATATAAGGGCCAGAATAGGTCGCACATAATTTTTTTTAAAAAATATTACCTATCTTGGTGCTTAAAAAATATAAGTGTCGGGATAGGTGTTACAGATATAAAAAATATAAAATAAATATAAAAGCACCTATCACAGTGCTTATATTTTTTAAGCGCCGGGATAGGTGTTACAGATATAAAAAAAATAACAAATAAATATAAGTTTGATTGTATATATATGTAGATATCCTTGATAGATGTATAGTTGCATACACAGGTAAGAGGTTTGTCATACGAGATAACCCGCTATTATATTATTATAGTTGGAAAAATATAGTGTAAGGGGTTTAACTCCCTAAGTGCTATCAGAAAAGCGTAGGTACATTAAGTAGATTTGATTTATTTAAATTGTTTTAATAACCACTCTATTTTATAAAAAGTTTTAAGTTATTCTAATTTGTCAGAAAAGCCTATTCCAACAAAAATGAAGTTGGAATACTGTTTGAAAAGGAAAAGTTTTAAATTTTTTGTACTTTTGGGCTTCTGATATTTGTAAAAGTGGTTATAAATCAATTAAAATGCTATAGTATAGTAGTGAAAATTTAGGTGTTACACAACGCACTAGAGGAAGACCAGCAAGAGAGGATGGTTAATGTAGAGAAAGCAAAAGGGGCAGAGGGTGGCCGCCGAGATTGTGAGCGTTGCGGGTGTCGGATTGAGCTCCTCACTATCGTGATTCTCCTTCATTCCTCTCATTTTTCTTCCCCATTCTGACTTCCCTCCCATTCCTCCTTCAGAGCTGAACTGTCAACAATTATCCATCACCCTTGCTTCTTTGTCCTGCGTCGCGCATCAGAGGCAAGAGAGAGGACATAGACCCTTGTTTTAGTGCATAGGCATTATTCCTTTCTATATGAATTTTTAGCGTTCAAAGCCTAAGCACTTATTTTAGCTCCTAGTCACTAGTGTTCTCTATCTTGATCATGTGTTTCTCTGAGTGGTCAAGGCTTGTGTGCTAAAATCAAAGCATCTGTGCGGAACTGCTGATAGTTATTGTCTCCTTAGAAGGCAAGACCTAGGCATTTAAATCAAGGCTAGGCATCTCTATTTCTATTTTTCTACTCCTCTGGTCCTATTTATAAGTCATTTCCAGTGTGTTTCATACAGACCAAATAAAATCTTAAACTCCATTAACTTTCCATTAAAATCCAACAAATTTCCTACTCTATCCATATTTAACATCCACTATACTACATGAAAACAAAGTCAACATTATAATAAATGAAGGGTAAACTTGTACATTCACATGAAATATTTAATGTAGTAATTTATATATAGGACTAAATAAAACATTCTTTCTCTTCCCTATATATAATAGGACCAGATAAATATTTTTTTTTCTTTTTTTATGTATTCGCCTATGATACTTTCATCACCCCATGTTTCTCCAAGATTTAGAAAAAGATGTAATCGTATAGGAAACTGACTAGAAATGTGATCTAAATATACACATTTGAGTAATAGTGGGCAACCAAAATCAAATGCACAAATATTACAAATTGATAAAACATCTAGTATTACTCATATTAGCAAAATGCAAGTGATAAACAACTATTTGAATAATTACCTTACAATCTCCTAACACATCCCAACTTTAACATCAAACCCTAGCTCCAAATTGCACACAACTCAACATTGTAAAAAATAAACAAATTAAACACTTAAGCTAGTCCTTATAATCCCTTGAAGTCTAAGAGGTTCGATCAAAACACCATACATGTTGATATCCACCAATAAACCCTACATTTCAAACTTGAAAATATGAGAATTGAATAGAGAATAAGAGAAACCAACACTAGAAGAACGATGTTTAGAAGCTTTAAAATATTCCCCCAGGTGATGTGAAAGTAATAATTCATCCCTTTCATATACTAATTTTTTCAAGCATTTATTGGACACAATAGCACATAAATAATACTTCTTCTGTTCCCAGGATCTATTAGAGGTGAGTTTATTTCTAAATATAAGAACTTTTTTCAAATTTTCAAATTATCCATATCGATGTTCCTCAATAATAAACAAATAATAGAGGGAGGGTTGGAATAAATGTAGGTGGTAAGGATGTTTGATAATACATTGTAGTTTTAACTAACTTAACTAACATCCTTAATCTAATTAAATTAGAAAAATGGACCTTATATTTAGGAACAGAGGTCAGCTTTGAAGGATTAAACTTTTCTTAATTAAGCAAATAACTAAAATCTCAAACATTACATATCCTTAAAAATAACTTCATCCATTCATTCACTCCAATCTCAACTAATTATTCCTCATACTTCTCTAATTATTGGAGATAGGGGGGTTCACGGGGACAGGACGGGATCGGGACGACCCCGTCAAGAAGAAAAGTATTCGTGATGGGGTTCCCGTCCTGTCCCGAACTTGTCCTAGTCCTGATCGGGAAGGGACGGGCCTTGTCCCAAAAAAATTTTTCAATTAAAAAAATATGACCCAAAAAAATACGTAGATTGAAATCCCATACCTAATGAAAATCATACCAGAAGCCAGAGAAATCACACAAAACCATTAAAAATTAACACGCCCAACAAAGAAAAAACAATCATCTACATCAACTACGACAATTCACTTCAAAACACAAACCAAGAATGCAACATCCATCAACATTTTCCCCACCCTACCCAGTAAACAATTCTTTACTAGAACATGGAAAAATAGTAATAGCATGAATCAACTCGGATAAGTAAAATTCAGACCACGACAAAAACAAAATCCTTAATGAACAATTGAAAAAGAAAAACGAAGAAGGTAAAAATGTGAATTGAAGATTTGAAGCCTCACCTAATACCTTTCTGAGAAATAAATCCAGAACTCTCAGGATGATGAAGAATCACTTTGGAGTTGAGCTAAGTAGATATACGTGGTGATTGAAGTCTGTTAGAGAGGGTATCAATTCCAGGAATATACCTTGGACACAAATGGCATATAATAGTGGTGAGAGAGAATGAGAGGGAAACAATAACCGGGAACGGGGATTTTCGACTACGATGGTAATTTGGGAATTTAGATTTGGACCGTGCGTGATTCTATCTTGGATTTGGGATTCATAAAGAGAAATTACAAGAAGTGGTAGTGGTCCACCTCCCAAATTGAGGCTTCTTGTGGCGACGGTGAATTGTAGGTGAGAAGGTTCGATGAAGGAGACGAGGGAGTGGTGGGTTGGCGACTATCGAGAGAGAGATGAGGGTTGAGGAATGCTAACTGCTGAGGCTCTCAGGCGGATGTGTGTGAAAGTGAGTTAGGTTTTTTTTCAAAAAAAATAAATAAAAAGGCAGAAACTAGAACATGACACATGTCATTTTAATGTATAAAAAAAAATAAAATACCTATATTCGGGATTGGACAGGGACGGGACAACCCCGTCCCGAGTCCCATCCTGTCTCGAACATTTATTTTGTCTCGTCCTGAAAATTTTCGGGATGGGACGGGACAATTGTGAGTAACCCTAATCGGAGATCATTATATAATTTTTCAATTATGTAAATTTTGATGAATGTTAATTAATTACTCAAAAGTAAACTTTTAAACTCAATATGGTCTTCTTAAAGTTATCATCTCGTTAATACCTCAAATAGGAATAAAAATCATATTATAAACTTTTTAATTTAAGAAACTTTCACTTAGGTCTCAAGCAAGAGGCATACTAATACATCAAGGTTCCTTAGAATATCAAAATTATTAATAGGTCTCAAATGACCTGAGGATAATATAGTACAATTGTGAAATTATCTATTTGCGCTCTTAGTGATAAATAAAGAAGAATATTGACAAGTATATAGGTACCTTGATTAACAAATTAACTAGTAAAATCAACATGCTCAACACACTTATTATTGACAAATAAACTATACTATATTAAGAACTATAACATCAAGTATCAACAACCAGTCATTAGGAGTAACTTGGTAATTTCATTACTGCATTATATTACATACAAGTCCCTTGGGACATGTTAGTCATTTTTAGATTTTAAGGGACCTTACAATATTAATTTATCTTTCACGAAACCTGATTGCAATTTTCCATTTTTAGTTTCATGAACATTCATGAACTTTTCAGGTATAACTTCTATAATTAGACTTTAGATATGAGCCACCTGAAATTAACTTTTGATCTCGCCATAGCTTGCCATTTAATTGGAAATCCTTCTTTTTGTGTTTGGAACTTTTGGAACTCTTTCAATTGGGCTTGGTAGACTACTTAATTCATACTTATTATTAAGATTTAAAACCCATAATTCGGGATGTTACAACGAGACTAACAAGAAAGCTAATAATCATTCCACCATAACATCTAAGTGCAAGAATCCACTACAAATATCAATTTCCAATGCAACATCCGAAATACATTTCATCCTAGCCATAAAACATGCTCCTAGAGACCTAGCTATCGAAACCTACAATCACATATAAGTGAAATAGAGATTAGTGTATAAGAAATTCCCTAATAGTACTAGGAACTCCAGCTACATTTATCGATTATCAAGAAATCAGGATGGCTAGCCACTCATTACTGAAGAAGCTTCTTCACAAATATAGCCTGAAGACCTATATGTTTTTGCAGCTATATCAAGAACAATAGGGGTCAAATTGAAGAAGGAAGAAGTTTTGGTGGTCCGAATATGGCCAGTGAAGTGGTTTGGGAAAGGGTTTTGGACCACCAAAAAAAAAAGTGAGGAATAGAGATTTGAGTGAGAAAGCGATATGAGGATAAAAAAATGACAGTGAAGTATGCCAATCGAGTCTGCGAATGAATTCTCTTTCCCAAATCGATCCTCAAATGTGATTATACATCCTTAAGGGCAAAACTGTCCGGAATTAGTCTTTCTTTCCTCAAATGGAAAACTCTTCCTTTTAATGAAAGGAAATTAGATGTAATCCCTTGGGAATGTTTTTCAACCTGCACAACTAAATAAATAAAATGGAATAAACTATTCTAAAGTGGATATTATTTAGGAGCTAGAATTATTGATGAAAATTCATTAGTTAGCACTCCTAAAATGTCATATTTTAACCTTTATGCACATGATTAACCCGTAACTAAACCCAATTAATACTATATGAGTGACAAATAAAGACAAAGTTTAGGTGCCAAAATATATAAAATTAACTATTACGTCTTGTCAATCATGTTTGGGAGATCTTGGTTCTTCTTTCCATAAGCGTTTCTCTGTAAGAAATTTGGGTCTTTCCATTCCCTTTTGGTTCATCCTCTTGGGGCTTGTTGGTTTTGTTTCTCTCAGCATCATTTGATTGTTTTTTCGGCCCCTGTGCTTCGCCTGTATATTGTTTTCGTCAGATCTTCCATAACATCATCCTCTCCCATTTTCTCAATATTTTATCACTGCTGAACGTCTTCCTCATTAGTGGATTCCAAATTTTCAGTTGTTCTCGAATCACTCGCAGGCACGCACCTATTGTCTCACTAACTCTCACTCATCTCTCCATAAATCTTAAAACATAATTTGTAATACAAACATTTATAAATACATTTAGTCAAATAAATATATATATTTATTAAAATAATTAATCATATTTTACAACAATTTTTTACATCAACGTTACTTGGTTACTTTAGGCGCTTTTGTTCAATAAATGTGATAAAATATAACAAAAATAAATATTTCCAATAAATTAAGGAAAAGAAACAAATTAAACTCTTAAAAAATTAATCAAAACATTTTGAGCAAAACTTAGATATGTAAAATGATGAATGGAAAATTAATAAGTACAATTTATTCTAACTTCAATTTTAATCAAATATATCTTTTTAGAATATTCTTAATAGATTTAATGCTTTTAATTTATATGTATGCTTTTCAATATACATGAAAGGTCTATATCATTGAGGCAAACTATATTGAGGAGGTTACAGTATTAATCAAAGAAACAGGAAAGTGAGTATCATGAAGGAAAACGTCAACTCCTAATTGTAAAAAAATTGTTTTTAAGACTAATTTTAATGTTACCCCTCCTAAATAAAGGTGGTATTATTTACCAATCCATGAGTTAGAGGTTGGAAAATTTTCTACCCAGCCTACTTGCCAACCCAAGTTTGTTAAGAAAATAATATTTTCTTAATATTCAAATTAACTTACAAAATTTTACCAACTACAATCAATTTAATTATTTCAAACTTTTCATAAAATTAGCTAAATGAATTCCAAAACTTACAAATATAAACATATAGTCTGCTTTTCAAATTATTATTTTAATATAAAACTAATAAATTAACAAAACTAGAAAAAAATATAATCAAGCTCCTAATAATGCTACATTTAAATAAAGTGAAAAAATACTCTTTTATTAAAATAAAAATAAAATGATTGTTAAAAAAATAGGGGTAGCTGAAATTAAAACCCGAGGGGATAGTGGAAGCTAATCACGGGTGTCGATCTCGAGGAGCCTAGTGTAATTTGATTCCTAATAGCTAATATGCAAACTTGAAAAAATGGGTAAAAATCATTTTTTTGTTTCGTTTTAGTATGAAGTTTGGTATAAAAGTGTGGTGTGTTCAAAAGTCAAAGTAAAAGATTAGATTTAAAAAGTGAGATTTGGATGAAAATGGGATAAAGATCATTCTTGATGGATGAAAGCTTCGGGAATCATTGCTTCTAATGGTTTTTAGGGAGTTCAATTGATTTTTTAAAGAACCCTAGAGGAACCCCTCTAGGCTAGGCTTAGGTTAACTTAATTAATGCCGGAACCCCAAATATTACTTAATTTAACCCAAGTTGATTAAGTTCAAAATCAAGAAATTAATTATGCAAGACTTTTAATCCACAATTTGGGCCACCCCACAATTGTTCTAAATTTCTCTCTATACCCCAATCCATTGATGGCCACCCATACAATAAATTAAGGCCTAAAGAGTGTTTGCCCAATGTCTCAACACAATCAATTAATTCTTATGCCATCTCCCTCAAGCAAATAACTTAACACTCTTAATCCACTAACCAAGCCACCTTGCATTAGCACATAATTTTCACAAAGAGAGTAATAAAACTATGAACCCATAATAAATTTCATTAAACTCAAAGTTAATAAATAGCAATGTCAAGCATTTGAACAAGAAAGAAATAACATAGACATAGTTTCCAATCCCATTACAACATATAGAAATCAAGCACAAAACCAAATGCCATAAATATACTCCTAGAACCCTAGAAAAGCATAAATACAACAAATGAAATAAGGATTAGAACTAGAAAAACTCCCCTATTCAAGCTTCAAGCTCATCCCTTGGCTCCCACCACCAAGAATGGTGGAGCCTAGCTGCTACTCTCCATGGAAGAACCAACAACAAGGAAGGAAGTGTGGAAGCCATGGATGGAAGGGAGGAAAGTGAGAAAGATGAAGATGAAGATGGAGAAGAGAGAGCTAGGGCTTGGGGGTGTGTATGTGAGCCAAATCTGCCCTAATGGGGTCTAAGTTTCGTGTTTTATGTTCCCCAAGTCGGGTCAAGTAAGTGGGTATTAGGTTTGATCCGAATTGGGCCAAATAACACGAGCTGATATCTGCAGAATTGGTGCAGTTCGCCATGGCGAGGCCACGGCAAACTCATGTAGTCTCTGGAATTTTTGGGGCCTTCTCGCCGCGGCGAGCTCACTTCTCTTCTGCCTCTTGTGGGTGCTTTTGCCATGAGCTCGCCGTGGCGAGGCCACGGTGAACTCCAGTTTCTTCTGCTCCATAGTTTGACCTTCTTCATCCTGGGTCCGATCTTTGGGTCCTGAGCGACCCTGCAAGTGGAAACAAGACCAAACAAGGATCAAATAGCCTTATAAATTAATCAATACAATTAATCTACAATTATGACTAATTAATCCTGATTTAATACTAATTTCACCTAAGAGTCTAAGTTCTATATTAAGCATATTTGACCAATATCACATCTCAATCATGTTAATTGCCTCAAATTAGGCATATAAAAGCACTACAAATCAGAGATTTGTCAACTCCCCCACACTTAAACCTTTGTGCTCCCGGACAAAGATAAATTTCAAAGCTTAAGCACAAATGGTAAGTGAGGCACAAATGAGAACTTCAACATGCTAGACAAATATGAGCTAATGCAAATTGACAACCCTTCAACTGACAAACAATGAGGAATGAAGTGAAGCTAAAGAGCTAACCCTAAGTGTAGTAAATGCAATGAGGATGAGCAAAGGAGAAGGTCACTCAAGAATAAGTGTTTCACTCTTCTCACCATATTGGGTTTATTTTCAACTCTCAATATCCACTTAGAAGTGCACTCTACCATAGGCTTGTAAGAATTCTAAGATCTTCACTTAAAAACAAGAAGTGTAATGCATCAAAAGGGCTTTTGGGGTTGTAATGATGGAATAGGCCACATGGTGAGATGAAATGAATGAAATATGATGTCGTGCATGCTTGATGCCTAATTCAACTCAAAGCACCAATTGCAACTTGCTAAAACCACACATGCCTTATTTTGCATTTTTTTCACTATTTTCTCTTTCTTTCTTTTTTATTATACATGGCATGCTTATTTACAATCAAGCAGTGGCATTTTTCAAACAACACAAACAATGATGCAACTTTTCATCTATTGGCATGTCAAATGCAAAACATCAAGTAAAGGGCTCAAATGAGGTGACAAAAGGAAAGAGTGTTTGTGGTTTGTATTTGGGACGTGGAGGTATGAAATGAATGCCTTTGTCATGCTTCATTATACTAAATACAACAAGTTTTGATCAAGAATGCAAACAAGTTCTAGAGAATGGCAATCAAGTGGATATCACACAAGAATGAACATATAGACCCAAATAAACCTCACAACATGGCTAATTCTCCTAAACTCATAAACAAAGATCAACTACAAACAAGATTCAGCCATAAAGCATCAATTCCAATCAACAAGGTTGCCAATCAAGAAGATTCATCAAAAGCATCAACGACATATCCAAAAGCATGAAACAATTCCCATAATTGCCAAAACAAGTCCAAAAATATCATGTCCGGTCCAAGGATCAACAAAAGTAGAAGTGAGGAAAAGTTCAAAATTTTTCAATTTTTTCAACTTTTTGAAGCTAAAAACATAAGCAAGATGCAATGATTTTTAACCCACTTCACCCAATACAAAACACCTCCCTCCCCCATACTTAATTTCTACATTGTCCTCAATGTAGCAAAAATATGGACATACCAATTTAACTCAACTCTTGGGTGAAGTGGAAAGTTGTGAAGTCCAATTCAAGATTGAAGCACAACATGTCATCAATCACCAAAAGAAAAATAGGGAGAGGGTGATAACTCCTAGAAATTCATGATATTTGAGTATATTTTACTTGAGTTTTTGTCTATTATTTATACATTTTGGATACTCAAGAGGGAAAATGCTCATTTGATTTTCGGTTTCACATTATTGTTAATTATGTAGATTTTGATTGTTTTTGTAGTTAATTTCTTATATTGTTGTATATAATTTTTGTAGGAATAATTTGAAGCAATAAACAAGAGATTTTAGCCCTCCTCCAAGCTCCCAATTGAATAAAAATAAGAAGAAGCCAAAGATCAGCCAAAGAAATAAAGAAAGCAGAGCAAAGCACCAGAATAAAGGTGACTTCACCGTGGCTTTCGCCGCGGTGAAGTCACGGCGAGCTCCATCTGCCTCTGTATGTTTGCCATTTTTCGCCGTGGCTTTCGCCGCGGCGAAGTCACGGCGAGCGCAATGCAATTCTGGAATTTTGGACTTCGCCGCGGCGAAGTGACGGCGAACTTCGCGTTTCTGCGCGTTTTGGACAGAGCAGGCGCGTTTTAACTGATATAAAAGCTAGGGCTTCGTTGTGAGCCCTCATTCTTCGACTTCTGGGCATATTTTGGGAGTGTTTGGCTCTGCTAGGGCTTGGAGGTTGGTGGGATTTGGCTTGGGCTCGGAGCTTCAGAGAGATTTGGGCTTCCTCCTTCGGTTTATCTCTTCCATCTTCATTCTCTTCTCTTGTTCTGATTTGTAATGTTGTGTATATTTGCTCCCTTGGAGTTGTAGAACATGAGTAGCTAAATACTTTGTATTCTAGGATTATTTTGAACCCTTGTATGTATTGATTCTTGATTCCTCCTCTTGATTTGTGATTAATGATATCTATGTGCTTATTTTACCCCGTTCTTAATGCTTCTAAGTGCTTGATCACCATTTAGATGTTGTGTTCGCTTGATTTATGACTCGAGAGAGCTAGGTTGAGTGTAGAACTTGGGTAAAGTAGTGCAAGAACCGGAAGTTTGCATGACGAATGGATGGTTTTGTTGGTAAGATAGAGATATACTTGCTAGCCTTGCATAGTCACATTAGGGTTGGAGTGTGATAATTGGGTTCTATCAAATTGTGGCAAGAGATTGTGCAATAGAATAGGACTAAACACTTGTTCTTGACTCGAGAGAGCATTACAAGTACTCTTTGAACCCTAGATTAGCATGTGGTGTTGTTGAGAGCTTCTTGAGGGGAGGTTAATTGAGTTTTGAGAAGTATAAGGGGGAGAGATAATCCTAGGACCTATTTTATCCTTGAGGTTGGAGAATCACCTGTTTATAGTTTTATTTTCACTTTATTTTCTTATTTAATTTTCAATCTCATCATTTGTGTCACTCAAATTGGGCGAGAGTGTGACAATCATTGTTTGACCGGGTTTTGGACAAATCCTCGTGGGAACGATACTCTACTCACTATTTTATTACTTGGCGCGACCCGTGCACTTGCGGCGCCTGGCGAACAAGTTTTTGGCGCCGTTGCCGGGGATTTGTTTCCCAAAACCGTCTTTGGTCAACCTTGATTAGAGCCTAGTAGCTTAAGCTTGAGTGTGTATATATTTGTTTGTGTGTTTGTTTTTCTTGTGTCGTTTCTTTTCTTGTGTTCTTATGTGTATATTTGTTTTCTTTGTTTTTCTTTTTAGTTTGTTATTTTTTTTTAATTTTTGTTATGGATTATCCTTGGTGGACTATTGGGGCAAATAGTGGATTTGAACAGGATAATGATTATCTACCTTCTTGCTATGATCCTAATGCTTTTGAAACTCACTGCGAGTACATTTGTTGTAATTTTTGTGGAGATAATCATTATATTGATCAATGCCCCCATGTCCCAACCTTGGATTATGTAGGGGGTGATTTCAATAGGGTTCAAACTGATTGGCATGATAATTCTTTTAACCCTAGTTGGAATCATGAACATGAATTGCCTTGGGATCCAAATGTTTCTTTCCCTTCATATGCATCATATTGTCAACCATCACCTAGTCATGTAGAACAAATCATTCCCATTCATGAGAAAAAGCCCACAATTGAGGAGATGCTTGAGCGTATTTTGGATAATCAAAATGAAATGAGAGCTTGGACAAATGAGAAACTTAATGAACATGAATTAGCTCTTAAAAGCTTAGCATCTAGGGCAAATGAATTGGTTTCTACCTTTGAGTCTTTAAAGCAAAAAGGCATTTCCATTAATACTTCCAATGACTCTCATGAGGAAGAAACCATTTCAAATGAGCAATTAATTGTGGGAAGTGATTATGGGCTGTCAATGGATAGTAAGACTTTTGTGGGTGATTGTGAGCTAGAAATGGAAGAGGGAGAGAGAAACCTTGAGTTTCCTGCAATCTGTGTTCAAAACCCCCTACTGATAGCTTGGCTCCTACTGATGGGAGTCAGGTAGATTTTATTGGGTTTTCAAACATGTGCCATATTGAATCATGTACCTTGAAATCACTCTTGATTAAGGGGTCATGTAATTCTTGTATAAATGAATTCCCAATTCTTCTGATACCTTGTCTTTTGAAAAGAAATGAAGACAAGGTGATTTTTGTTTTTGATACGTATGATTAGTAATTAGAAAGTCTGGCTGAAGACCATAAACTTAGCGCTTCTTGGGAGGAAACCTAAGCTTTTAAAATTTAATAGTTTTTATTGTTGTTTTCTTTAGTAGGTGTGACCTCTTTTGAGCATTTTCAAGGTTTGTCATCAAAATTAACATGAGGCAAAGGAAAGCAAGTTTGGAGCATAAAGTGCATTTACAGGGAAGTATCTTGCATTTCCAATTTTGTTTTGAACTGACTGAATTGATACTCTACTCACTATTTTATTACTTGGCGCGACCCGTGCACTTGCGGCGCGTGGCGAACACGAGGTCTCGACTTCGAATCCCACCAGGGCTGCAGCCTGGGGATGAAGGTCTCGAGAGAGCATTGGACCTCGTGTAATGTGGGGCCCAGTACCGTGGCAGCAGGGGCCCATTCGGGGAGTATAGTATACCGCTGTGCTTCCCCCAAAAAGTGCCTTTTTGTTGGGTACTGGCATTGGCAGCTACCAGCCCACCATGTTGGGCACCCCAGGGATCCACTCTCGCTTCACCCCGGTATTGGCGGCCCAACTCAGGTATTGTAGAGAAGTCCAGGGTTGCTTTCGCATACCCGACCCAATGCTGCAGCATTTGTGGGAGGAGACCGTGTCATTGGCGCACCCACGGGTTCGATCTCTGGACCTCCCACTTTATAGGCATTCTAGATGCCTCGCTTATCACCACTTGAGCTGCAGAGGGCAAGAATGAGTCAAAATGATATACTAATGGAATTTTCAAAGCATGTTGAAATTAAGTGTGGTGAGCACGAAGCTTTTATTACTAATCCTAAGTATTTAAAAGCAACTACAACTACTTTTTCCTACTGGTAAGTTCCCTCCCCCACACTTAGCTCAAAAGCATGTGTCAGATATAAAGTAAAAGGAGAAAGTAAAGAGGAAAGGAACAACCTCATGATCAAGGCAGTTGGGATAGCTCATGGTAGTGCTTGAGCAAATGGCTGTTGACTTTGAATTTTGATCTGGTGGCGCCATCTAGAAGCTCAAATGCACCATAGGGGTAGGCTTTAAAAACATGATATGGACCCTCCCACCTAGACTTGAATTTTCCCGGTAGGATCTTTGAGTCTTGCCTTAAACATCATCAGCTTGTCCCCTTCCTTAAAGTCCTTCTTCATGATATGCTTGTCATGGATCATCTTCAACCGATCCTTGTAGATGAGCCCATTTTCATAGGCGTGCAACCGCAATTCTTCAAGTTCTTGGAGTTGCATCATCCGATTGGTCAAGGAAGACTCCAAATCAGCATTGCAAGCTTTGATAGCCCAGTAAGACTTATGCTCCAACTCCATAGGTAGGTGGCAGGACTTCCCATAGACAACTCTAAAGGATGATGTCCCAATAGGCGTCTTGTAGGCTGTCCTATATGCCCAAAGAGCTTCTTCCAAGCGATCACTCCAATCCTTGCGAGATGGCTTCACTATCTTTTCAAGAATATGCTTCACCTTCCTGTTTGAAACTTCAGCTAGCCCATTGGTCTGGGGATGGTATGGTGTAGCAACTTTGTGAGTAACACCATACTTGGCAAGAAGGGACTAGATGATCCGGTTGCAGAAATGTGTACCCTGATCATTGATGATAGCTCTAGGAATGCCGTACCTACAAAAGATATGAGAACGTAAGAATTTAGAAACAGTAGCGGCAACATCATTCCTAGTTGGGATTGCCTCAACCCATCTTGACACATAATCTATTGCAAGCAAAATGTAAGTAAATCCACAGAAAGGGGGAAAGGGTCCTATAAAATCAATGCCCCACACATCAAAAATCTCGCAAAAATGCATGGGCCTCATAGGTATTTCATGCCTCTTACCCCAACTCCCAAACTGTTGACATTTCTCACAAGACTTACAATAAATAAATGCATCTCTAAACAAAGTAGGCTAGAAAAATCCACACTCCAACACTCTCCTAGCAGTCTTTCTAGCACTAAAATGACCACCACAAGATAAGAAATGAGCATGAGTAAGGATAGAGTGAATCTCATCATTTGGAACACAACGACGGATGATCTGGTCACTACATATGCGCCACAGGGTGGGTGGATCCCAAATATAGTACTTGGCCTCCCTCTTCAATTTGTTAACCTGAAAATGAGACAAAGAGGAGGGAACCACATCAGCAGTAAGATAGTTCACAATATGATAATACCAAGGTTCAACAGTGGCCAAGGCAAACAAAGCAGAGTTAAGAAAAGAAACAATGCAAAGATCAGAAGAATCAACTCCCCTTGTGTCGGGAGGCAAACGACTCAAATGATCGACCACATGATTTTCAGCTCCGGCTCGATCCTTGATCCTCACATCAAATTCTTGCATCAGAAGAGCCCATCTCAGCAGTCAAGCCTTAGACTGGGGCTTTTGAAACAAGTACCGCATAGTTGCATGGTCAGTGTATACTACCACAGAAGAGTTTATCAAATATTGTCTAAACTTGTCAAGTGCAAAAATAACAGCAAACAACTCTTTTTCAATAGTGGTGTATTAACTTGTGCGGAATCAAGTGTCCTAGATGCATATGCAATAACCCTAGGGACCTTGTCAACTCTCTGACCAAGCATGGCTCCTACCGCAAAATTAGATGCATCACATGAAAGTTCAAAGGGCAATTGCCAATTAGGTGCACTAATAATGGGAGGAGAAATCAAGGAAGATTTCAATGTGTCAAAGGCATGCTTACATTTATCATCAAACACAATCCTTTTTAAGCAAAGATGAAAGGGGTAAGGCAACTTTGGAAAAATTTTCAATGAAACGCCTATAAAACCCCACATGCCCTAGAAATGATCTAACTTCTTTCAAATTGGTGGGATAGGGCAATGATGCAATAACTTCAATTTTAGTTTTGTCAACCTCAATCCCCTTTTGGGAGATCAAGTGACCCAAAACAATGCCACTATCTACCATGAAATGACACTTCTCATAGTTCAAAACCAAGTTCTTCTCCAAACATCTTTTCAAAACAAGTTCTAAACTAGAGAGGCATTCATCAAAGCTATAGCCATAAATAGTAAAATCATCCATAAACACCTCCATGTTATGCTCTAACAAATCACTAAAAATAGACATCATGCATCTTTGAAAAGTACCGGGAGCATTACACAATCCAAATGGCATCCTACGATAAGTAAATGTACTGAAAGGACATGTGAAGGTGGTTTTTTCTTGGTCCTCTGGTGCAATTGGTACTTGAAAGTACTTGGAGAAACCATCAAGGAAACAATAGTGAGACTTGCAAGAAATTCTCTCAAGCATTTGATCAATGAAAGGCAAGGGAAAGTGGTCATTCGTAGTCAAGGAATTAAGCTTCCTATAATCTATACACACTCTCCAAGAATTCTGGACCCTAGTGGGAATAAGCTCATCATTGTCACTCCAGACCATGGTAATTCCACTCTTCTTCAGAACTACTTGTACTGGTGACACCCACTCGCTATCAGAAATGGGATAGATGATCCCAGCACTCAAGAGCTTAGCTATCTCTTTTCTCACAACATCAAGAATGAGAGGATTTAGTCTCCTCTGTGGTTTCCGAATAGGCTTAGAACCCTCCTCCAAGAGGATTCTATGTGTACAAACCGAGGGATTGGTCTCAGGAATGTCAGCAAGAGACCACCCAATTGCACCCCTATAAGTTCTAAGAAGAGAAACTAGTCTACCCTCCTCAACATCAGACAAAGCACTTGAAATAATAACAGGTAACTTATCAAAATCAGCAAGAAACATATATTTCAAGTTATGAGGTAAAGGTTTAAGATCCACAATTGGGGTTTTTACCACAGACGGTACCAACTCCTGAAGCTCAAGTGCTCCAAGTGCTAGAATGGTGTCATCACAAGACGGGGAAGGAGATATAGGTGCATCTACATATGCGGTAACTTCTCCACATCTTAAAGGTGAGCAAGTATCTACCATAGACAAAGCTACCGATGTATCTTGTATAACAGTGTCTATGTGGTCAGCAAGACCTGCAACACAATCAGAAGAAACTTTCCCAAGACCATTGGGTGTGGGGTGAGCAGATAAAGTATTAACTAAGCAAGTAGATTCATCCATGTCTTGTGAGGTGGAAAGATAATCATCAATCTCAATGCATTTAATACATCTCACATCACCAACACATGCACAACATAAAGAAGTGTGGGAGGAGGAAATAATGGGAGATGGATCAACATGCTTAATCGAATCAAACCACATAGAATCACAAAGCTCATCAATATCATCATCCACACAAGAAATTACACTAATGCCTAAGTAAGTACAATCATCACTAGCATTGCGTATGGTCTCAGAAAACAGAAATTTGACCTCTTGGTCCCCAGTCCCCATAGTGATGGTACCTTGCTTCATGTCAATGATGGTTTCGGCCGTTTTGAGAAAGGGGTGGCCAAGAATCAAGGTACTATCACTAGGGTTGTCACTAGTCATGTCTAGGACATAGAAATCGGCCGAAAAAACAAGGCATTTCATTTGCACCAAAATATCTTCCAAAATGCCTTTAAGATACCTAATTGTTCAGTCTGCAAGTTGGAGAACCACACTTGTGTCCCGAATAGATTGGGTACCCAAAGACTCAAAAATAGAGATAGGCATGACATTGATAGCAGCACCAAGATCTAATAAGGCATTTGAAATGGTGGTCTTGCCTATGATACAAGGAATAGTGTAAGAACCCAGGTCTTTGCATTTCAAAGGTAGTTATGGTTTAAACAAAGCACTCACATGAGACCCCAGTTGGATTCTTTCACTATGCTTGTATTTCCTCTTATTGGTGCATAAATCCTTTAAAAACTTTGCCGACTTGGGCATTTTCTTTATCAAATCAAGGAGAGGTAAATTCACTTCTACTTTACTAAACATGTCAAACATTTCTTTGTCACATTTATCATCCACAACCTTTTTACTAGCCAAGTATGAGTGAGGAAAAGGAAGGTCAAAATTTTTTACCTCTTTACCTTTTTCTTGCGGCTCTTGGTTGGGTGACTCATTTGTTTCAAAGCGAACACCTCTCTTTCTCCTTATAGAAGGTGGGGTAGCTAGGAGCTTTCTCTCTTCATTGCTTTCACTTTGGATTGGAGGGGTCGGCATAGGCAAGGAGGACTCCTCAATGGTCTTGGAGTTAGAGTACTCCCCATTTCCCGAAGGTGATCGATCACACACAATCTCTTCATCAACATTAGATTCATCACCCTTAATATCTTGGAATTTGACTTTCGTTCCACTCCTCAAGGTAATGGAATTAAGGGACTTTGGGTTAATCACAGTATTAGAGGGAGAAGCTCCACTTAACCTTGCTTGCTTATCACTCAAACCGTCCGACAATTGGGTCACAAAGGATTAAAGGTTTGTAGTTCTGGTTTCCCATTGCTCCATCTTGGATTCAAGAGATGCAAACCTTGCATCGTTGCGAGCATTCATATCCTCATGCATCCTTTGTATGCTCTTGAGAATCCGATCGCATGAATCATCCCCTCTTGGTGAATCTTGGGGAACTAAGTACCTTGGGGAAGAAGAAGATTGGCCCTTGTAATTGGTCATGGTATTGTTGTTGTTGTCTCTCCACCGGAAGTTAGGGTATGACCTCCACCCTTCATTGTAGGTGTTGCTATGGGGATCCCATTTTTGGTTGGGATTAGAGCTGGACCTCCCCTGGTACATAGCATTGGTTTCTACCGGCTCACTTAAACAAAGGCTACTGATATGCATCACTGAACCACAATGCTCACAACTTGGTGCAACTAAGGCCTTGGAGTTAGAGGAAGTGGGAGCACACTGTTGCATGCTAAGGTTCCTCAATTCTGAAGTAATGAGGCAAGTTGAGAAGTAAGTTGGGAACTCAAAGTATCTACCTTGGCCTCTAAGGAATCCATTCTCCTTTATTGTTGTGGGTTGGAGCTCAACTCAAACACCCCTTTGGAATCTCTTCGATTGTATTGTTGGGTGTTTTTGGCTCTAAGCTTAGTCATAGCCCAAGCCTCCACGGTGGGTAGGTCCTCCAAAGAACCGCTGGCACTAGCATCCATAATGCCTCTCTCATTAGGCAAGAGCCCCTTGTGGAAGTATTGTATCAACTGCTCATTTATAATCTGGTGGTGGGGACACTTGGCCAATAGCTCTTGAAATCGACACCAATATTCATAAAACCTTTCGGATGGGTCTTGTCAAATGGAGTAAATGTCCTTCTTCAAATCCTCGGTCTTAACATCCGGGAAGTAATGGTCCAAGAATGCCCTCCTCAAATTGGCCTAAGAAGTGAGGGCATTCTCATCATGTCTAGGCAAAAGTTGGAACCACTCCTTGGCTTTCCCATCCAACGACAAGTCAAAGACTTTCAATTGCACATCATCCAGGTTCGCTCCCAGTGGCTTCATGCTGGTGCACACGAGGAAGACCCAATATAGATGGCCATATGCGTCCTCCCCTTCTAAACCTGCAAAATGAGGTAATGCTGCAATTAGTGGTCCTTTTATCTCAAAGTCAGCATTTAGAGCATGATATGCAGTTTGGAATGGGTCGTATGTGACACCACTCGAAGTAACTTCCCTAATACTACGCCTCCTAGGGATTTCATTGTTTCCTACTCCCTCACCCTCACCATTGTTTCTATTATTGCCATTGGGTGGTGGTAGGTTAACTTGGGGAATGTTGGGTGGTGGTCGGTGGGCCATAGGGATATCTAGAGGTATTTCTATGTGGATAGAGTTCTCAACGTCTGAGTGAGAGGAAATGCTAGACTCCCCAGAAGAACACTCTTTTAAGATAGGGCTAGAGGGACCTCCTTGATTGGCTCTCCTAAGTTGGATAAGGTTTTGTTCAATCCCAATGTTTAAGGATGGAAGGTTTGATCCTCTTCTCCTTCTACTTCTCCCTCTAGTCGTGCATAATGAGATACAAACAAGTATAAGAAATCAAGAGCAAGTCAAAGTTGAGTCACACAAGGCACAGACAACAAGTGGACTTTCAATAGCAACCAAGACTTAGAATGTACAGAAGTTAAGTGAGAGTGAATGGTATGTGATGTATGGAAGTGTATTGTTAACCTTTAGAAATTTCACACATCTCACACATTTTTCACATGTTTTAAGCTCATATATGCCTGCTAATATGATTGTAAGGAAGAATATTATGTGAAAATATGTGAACTTCTATCACCATAAAATTGTGAAGAATTGATAATTTCCCTCTCTAATTTGTAGGAAAAAGAAGAAGAAATTAAGAGTGAAGAAAAAGGGAAGCAAGGATAACAAAGCAAAGTTAAAGGAGGCATGACTGAGCTTTTGGCTACAGCGACAACACTTGCTAGCTGCAGCGAACCATTGGCAAAAATTGGGTCATCCTCTCTGCCTACCTGGCTGCAGCGAGAACATCTTCTCGCTGCAGCGAGAAACTCCTTCAATTGAGCCATCCTCTCTGTTTGCTTGGCTGCAGCGAGAACATCTTCTCGCTGCAGCGAAGACGCGTCAGTTCTGCTGCGCGTTTTGGGTCTGAAACACAAAAAAAGAAGGGGATAAAAGCTAGGGTTGGCCGAATTTGAAGAGAGAACACCTGGGCACGAGATTGGAGGCTGAGAAACACCAAGAAGGAGCTAGAGAAAGCTTGGAGAAGGATTTGGGAGCTTGGGAGAAGTAGATTCTTTGAGCTTCAAGCAGAAATTTCTTGTGTTTGCTTCTCTTCATTTCTTTTCTCTTCTTCATTTCTCTTGCTTATTTCTGAGCATTGTGATGTATTTGAAGATGATTGTTGATACTTCTTGTGTTATGAGTAGCTAAACTCATATTCTAGGTCTATTTTGAAGCTTGTATGGATTGATATCTATGATTTTCTTTCCTATTGCTAAATTAATGAATGTTATGTTATGGTTTTAGCTTGAGCCTATGGTTTTCTAAATGGTGGCCAACATTTGGATTGTTGCTTAATTAGTGGCTTGAGAGAGCATTAATTGGGGAAAGAACTAGGCTAAAACCAAGCTTGTCTTGCAATTTTAACTAATTGGAAGTGTGTTAGTGAGATAGAGATATACACTAACCAAGTTTTGTGAAAATTGAGGTTGGGTGATTAAAGAGACTAATTGGTACTAGCATGTAGTAAGAGATTATGCAAGTTAATACCAATTAAGGTTTGAATAGGCTTGAGAGAGCTATTTTAACACAAGAGACTTCAAGCAATAACATAATAGGCATAAATTGGCATTAGGAAAGGGGAAATTAGGTGTCATGAAATGCAAGTGGATAAATAGGCCTAGGCTTTTCTCATTGTGTTAAATTTCACTTCAAGTGTTCTATTTTACAATTACCTTTTATTTAGTCATTTTAACTTTATTTAATCATTTGCCTATTGCCCATTGCTAATTTTGAATATAATGAATTTAATGAATTCGCTTTTAACGCGGTCCTAGTGGAACGACAACCCTTTCTTGAACTATACTACTAAAACTTGACCCGTGCACTTGCGGTAGCAATTTATGGCGAACAAGTTTTTGGCGCCGCCGCCAGGGATTGTGTTTTAAGTCACTTAAGAGTTCATTGAGTACATTGTGAGCTTGATTATCTTTGGGCTTTCTCTTTCTTGTCTTTTGGTAACTGGAACTGTGTTATTTCTACTCACTTGCCCAGTTAGAGATAGCATTGCTTGAGTTACTTTGTTTAAGTGTTGTGATAAGTTTGATACTTGTGGGATCCTATTGTGTTTGTAGGTATTCGCTCCAACTGCATGCAACGAGATTTGGAGGTGGCTCTTGATCTAGATCCACACCAACCACTACTGTTGGAACCACCTATTCAACCGGAGGAACCAATTCAACCACCTGTGCAAGACCCGCCCATTCAACCTGCAATGGCTGGTCAAGTTGCGGAAGATGAAGATATCTCTATGGAGGAGTTCTTGGCGAGAGAGGAAATCACTTATTCCTCTAGCATTAGACTCCCGAACATCACTGCAAGGAACTTTGAAGTTAAGCCGGTGATGATTCAGCTGCTCCAACTTATGGGTACCTTTAATGGTACTAAGATTGAAGACCCGGTCGAGCACCTCACCAAGTTTGTTCAGATGTGTAGCAATTTCCAGACTCAAGGAGTTTCTGCAGATGCATTGCGTCTTCGCCTATTCCCCATGTCTCTAGGGGGTAAGGCACTTGCTTGGCTCAATTCCCTTCCGGCGAATTCCATCACTAATTGGGATACTTTGGCAACTAAGTTCAAGGCCAGGTTTCTTCCTACTGATTTGAGGGCTATTCAAAGAGGTGAACTCCTCACCTTCCAGCAAGAGCCTGGTGAGACATTTTATGAAGCATGGGAGCGTTTCAAGGATATGTGGAGGAATTGTCCTAGCCATGGTCAACATATCTTTGTTCTACTTGCTGCGTTTCAAAAGGGCTTGAATGAAGCCACAAAAATGATGTTGAACACGGCAGCTAGGGGAAAAATCGCAAAGTTGAGAACTTCAGAACTCCAAGAATTGTTTGAGAACTTGGCTGCTAACACAATGCAATACAGAAGCAGTTCTGGTGATAACAGCGCAATTAGTGCTCAACTTGAAGATCTGACAAAGCAATTCAAAAAGTTTCAATCGAAGATAGAAACTCATTTACCTACAGGTGTGCATGCACTTCAGAGCTCCATTCAATCCTGTGAGAATTGTGGAGAGGATCATCCTTCTCAAGATTGCCATCATACTATGGAATCGCTCAACTACATGAACAATTCTAATAGGGTCCTTCAAGGAAATCCCTACTCCAACACTTACAACCAAGGGTGGAGAAACCATCCAAACATGTCATGGAAAAGTGGTCCAAGTCTTAATCCACCTCAAGCTTCTTCTTCTTCTTCATACCGACCACTGGTACCCCCCGGATATGTGGCACCTCAACAAAAGCCGCTTGATGAGTCAAAAATTGAGAAGTTGCTCTCTCAAATACTTTCCAACTAGGAGGCAACCAATACCAAGACTTCTCTTCATGACACGGCTATCAAGAACCTTGAAGTGCAGATGGGTCAATTGGCTTCTCAAGTCAATACATTGATTAGACAAGGGCTACCAAGTGATACCATTCCCAATCCAAAAAGGGAAGGTAAGGAAGAATGTTATGCGATCACTTTGAGGAGTGGTATGGTTGTAGATAACTCCTCTTTGCCAACCAAAAAACGGCAAGTGGTTCAAGAGCCCAAGATAGTTGAAGTTAATGAGGATGATCAAGTTGATGAGGACATTGTGGTTGAAGCGGATGATACTAAGAAGAGGAAGATAATTGATGAAAGCTTAGACGAAGTTGTACGAAACCGTAAGGAGACCAAAGCTAAGGGTGAAGAAAAGAAGCCAAAGACTAGTTCTTTTTCTATCACACCTCCTCTACCTTTTCCTCAAAGGTTCAAGAAAAAAGAGGAAGACACCCAATTCAAGAAGTTTGTGGAGATGTTCAAGCAACTACATGTCAACATTCCATTTGCCGAAGCATTGGAGAACATGCCTAAGTATGCCAAATTCTTGAAAGATGTGCTTTCCAAAAAGAGGCGCTTCAATGAGTTTGAAACAGTTGCTCTAACCGAGGAATGTAGTGCAGTCATCCAAAGAAAGCTACCTACCAAGTTGAAAGATCCGGGGAGTTTCTACATCCCGTGCAACATTGGCACAAATTTCAATAGCAAAGCTCTTTGTGATTTAGGAGCTAGCATTAACCTTATGCCACTTGCGGTTTTCAACCAATTGGGATTAGGTGAACCACAGCCTACTACTGTCACTCTACTTTTCGTCGATCGTAGCACCGCTCACCCAAGAGGTGTTGTTGAAAATGTCTTGGTTAAAGTTGATAAATTCATATTTCCTGTTGATTTTGTTGTGTTGGACTGTGAGGTGGATTGGAATATCCCTATCATCTTGGGGAGACCGTTTATGGCTACAGCTAGAACCCTCATAGATGTTGAAAAAGGGGAGATCACTTTGAGAGTTAATGATGAGAAGGTGATTTTCAACATGTCCAATGCCTTGAAATTTCATGATGATGAAGCTAGTAAGTGCTTTAGGGTGGATATGTTAGATTCGATGGTTCAAGAGAAATCTTATGGGCCTATGAGCAAAGACCCTTTGGAGGCATTTCTAATTAGTGAGAAGAATCTTGAAGACTCCAATCAAGAAAAGCTTAATGGGATTGTTAGTATGGAAGTCTTCCCTTCAACTAGGTTCAAGCCATTGGAGCCTTTGGATGTGTCTCAAGCTTTACCATCTCCTTTGAAACCACCCATTAAAGTTGCACCTCCTCTTGAGATGAAGCCTCCCCCCTCACACGTCAAATATGCTTATTTGGATGATTCTAATACTTTTCCGGTAGTCATCTCTTCTACTCTCTCAAGTTTGCAAGAGGAGAGATTGCTAAGGGTGTTGAAGGAGCATAAGGGAGCTATTGGGTGGACCATAGACGATATTAAGGTGATGAAGGGGGTCGTGAAGAAAGAAATCCTTAAATGGCTTTCTGCTGAGATTGTTTACCTTGATGATCAACCTTAAAGCGGCAAAGTCGGGCTGAGGACTCAAAACTAAGCGCTACTTGGGAGGCAACCCAAGCTCTTCAACTCATCTTTTTCATTTTATTTTGATTTGTTTTTGTCTTTAGAGTTATGTTTGATCTTTTGTTTTGGTAGGAGAGAAAGTCCACACTTGCTCTAATAATGGAAGATTGCTAAGGATTGAGAGATGCCATGAACCCAAGCCAAGAAAAATTTCTTGAAAAAATGGAAGCTCTAAAGGGGAGTATACTTGAACTTTTCTTACACAGACATATATATCGAATGATTTGTTGCAAATGCAGTAGTACTGAAGCTACTGATGATATGCTCTCTGATGTGGATTGATGAATTGATGTTTAGCATGCTTTTTGTTCTTTGTGTTGAAAATTTTGTGTGAACCATGAGAATTGTTTATTAGAATTTATTGGAATGTTATTGAATGATTTTGGGCTGAAATTGATGTGTTTTTATGGTGAATGTAGAGTCATGTATGTTGTTTGAGTGGTTCAAAAGTGTGCTGCTTGAGTGGTTCAAAAGGGTGTTAGGGCCGCATGATTTGCATAGGGAATTGTTGGGCTACTGATGGTCCATTGACAATGAGGACATTGTCCCATTTAAGTTTGGGGGAGAGGAGCAAACTTTTTGAAAATTTTCTTTTGAAAGCTCCTCCGCTTTGAAATGTGCAAAATTTCACAAACTTGAAATTTTATTTGTATTGTGTGAAGCTTGACCTTAATGATTGCATAGAGCCCAATGATTAGAATTAAATTGTTCAACATTCAAAATGGCAGAAAATTTAGTTCACAAGTAATTTAGAATGAATCTTGATATTGGTTTGGCACTTTGTGAATTTCGGGAACTTTTTGAACAAAAAAGGAAGCATGGGTAAAATCAAGAAAGATTTAAGAGTTCTTTTTAGTAAGGAATAAGTGGCAATTTGTTTTACATACACGTTTGTAATTACATCTATTCAAAGGCATCTTTGTAAAGTTTCAAACCTTAGTAGATTGTCAAGGGATTTCAAAGTACTAATGAAGAAATTGTAACAACTCCACTGGCCTAAAGACTTAACTTAGTAACCGGGGGCACTTCATTTACCAATGTTGGCACTCGCGTCAAACGGTTAAGTTAAGAAGGGTTATGAGTTGGGCAAAAGCCTATTGATGCAATTGTTGGAATAACTGAGTAACCGGTATTGCACCACCCATGTGCAATGTCGCGTAAAAAGGTTAATTACAACAGCTCAAGATAAAAATATATATATATGAATGAATGATGATAAACTAAAAAAAAAAAAAGTATTCATGCCCCAAGAAGTTATGAATGGTACAAACTCTAAGTTTGGGGGAGATTGAAAAGAACTCAAATGAGCAATAAGGAGAAGTAACTTCTGAGTCTTTGTGATGAGAAAGCTAAGGGGAGAAACTGAGAAGATGTAGATGAGTGGGTTTAATTGAATATGTGTATGTGATTCAAATTCTTGCTAATTTCTGAAAATCAGAGTTTTCAAATCATTCTCAATTTTGGACTCTAAATGACAATTTCAAGGAATTCAATAGAGTGCATTTCAATATTGTGAAGCATGATAAGTTGCATGTGAATTGTTTATTTCTGCTACTTGCACTGACAAGAACATTCTGAGGACTCAAATGCAATTGCATAAATTATGTTGTTTAGCTTTGCTTGAGGACAAGCAAAAGTTCAAGTTTGGGGGTGTTAACCTTTAGAAATTTCACACATCTCACACATTTTTCACATGTTTTAAGCTCATATATGCCTGCTAATATGATTGTAAGGAAGAATATTATGTGAAAATATGTGAACTTCTATCACCATAAAATTGTGAAGAATTGATAATTTCCCTCTCTAATTTGTAGGAAAAAGAAGAAGAAATTAAGAGTGAAGAAAAAGGGAAGCAAGGATAACAAAGCAAAGTTAAAGGAGGCATGACTGAGCTTTTGGCTACAGCGACAACACTTGCTAGCTGCAGCGAACCATTGGCAAAAATTGGGTCATCCTCTCTGCCTACCTGGCTGCAGCGAGAACATCTTCTCGCTGCAGCGAGAAACTCCTTCAATTGAGCCATCCTCTCTGTTTGCTTGGCTGCAGCGAGAACATCTTCTCGCTGCAGCGAAGACGCGTCAGTTCTGCTGCGCGTTTTGGGTCTGAAACACAAAAAAAGAAGGGGATAAAAGCTAGGGTTGGCCGAATTTGAAGAGAGAACACCTGGGCACGAGATTGGAGGCTGAGAAACACCAAGAAGGAGCTAGAGAAAGCTTGGAGAAGGATTTGGGAGCTTGGGAGAAGTAGATTCTTTGAGCTTCAAGCAGAAATTTCTTGTGTTTGCTTCTCTTCATTTCTTTTCTCTTCTTCATTTCTCTTGCTTATTTCTGAGCATTGTGATGTATTTGAAGATGATTGTTGATACTTCTTGTGTTATGAGTAGCTAAACTCATATTCTAGGTCTATTTTGAAGCTTGTATGGATTGATATCTATGATTTTCTTTCCTATTGCTAAATTAATGAATGTTATGTTATGGTTTTAGCTTGAGCCTATGGTTTTCTAAATGGTGGCCAACATTTGGATTGTTGCTTAATTAGTGGCTTGAGAGAGCATTAATTGGGGAAAGAACTAGGCTAAAACCAAGCTTGTCTTGCAATTTTAACTAATTGGAAGTGTGTTAGTGATATAGAGATATACACTAACCAAGTTTTGTGAAAATTGAGGTTGGGTGATTAAAGAGACTAATTGGTACTAGCATGTAGTAAGAGATTATGCAAGTTAATACCAATTAAGGTTTGAATAGGCTTGAGAGAGCTATTTTAACACAAGAGACTTCAAGCAATAACATAATAGGCATAAATTGGCATTAGGAAAGGGGAAATTAGGTGTCATGAAATGCAAGTGGATAAATAGGCCTAGGCTTTTCTCATTGTGTTAAATTTCACTTCAAGTGTTCTATTTTACAATTACCTTTTATTTAGTCATTTTAACTTTATTTAATCATTTGCCTATTGCCCATTGCTAATTTTGAATATAATGAATTTAATGAACTCGCTTTTAACGCGGTCCTAGTGGAACGACAACCCTTTCTTGAACTATACTACTAAAACTTGACCCGTGCACTTGCGGTAGCAATTTATGGCGAACATGTATGTACATGTTTGAAGTGTGTATGTACGAATATGGTGTGAGTATGAGGTGTATATGCAGCAAGAATAGCCAGAAGACAACGAAAATCAGCAAAAACAGGGGCTGATACAATTAGCTAGCCGTCTGCTCGCCGCGGCGAGGTGATGGCAAGGAATCAAAAGTGGCTCGCCATGGGGGCGAGTGCACAGCGAGGAGTGGCTGATTTTTCCACTAAACAAAAGTCAAACTGCAGATTTTTCAGAAACTAGCACAAGTAGAGTTAAAATGTGATATACTACTTCAATCAAGTGCAAATCAGTCAGAGCAAGTATGCTATGCACAAGTAAGCTTCAAGCAACAAGAATATGACTTGGGGGATAGATTCATGCACTCAAAATCCATCAAAGGAAAGCATTCAAAATTAGTGCAATAAAACTCTCACTAAAGCAACCAAGCACACAAGTGAGTCAATGAGCCAAGAAAATGCAAAGAGTAAGCATCTATGCCAATTTCAGGGGTGCTTCAAAATATGATATGTGAAGATGAAAAATAAACTAAGATGCAACTAGAAGCTAGACTCGGCCAAAGCAAGTTTGACAAGCGGCTACTAAGGAACCAATTACTTGGCTCCCCAGCAACGGCGCCACTTGAAGAGCAACTGAAATTGAGATAAGATCAGATCAGTGCCGCCTCGAGTCCGCTCTCCAAGAAATTAAAACCTGAAGGGATAGTGGAAGCTAACCACAGGCGTCGATCTCGAGGAGCCTAGCGTAATTTGATTCCTAATAGCTAATACGCAAACTTGAAAAAATGGGTAAAAAGCATTTTTTTGTTTTGTTTTAGTATGAAGTTTGGTATAAAAGTGTGGTGTGTTCAAAAGTCAAAGTAAAAGATTGGATTTAAAAAGTGAGATTTGGATGAAAATGGGATAAAGATCATTCTTGATGGATGAAAGATTCGGTCTAATGGTTTTTAGGGAGTTTAATTGATTTTCTAAAGAACCTAGAGGAACCCGTTTAGGCTAGGCTTAGGTTAACTTAATTAATGCCGGAACCCCAAACATTACTTAATTTAACCCAAGTTGATTTAGTTCAAAACCAAGATATAATTAATTATGCAAGACTTTTAATCCACAATTTGGGCCACCCTACAATTGCTCTAAATTTCTCTCTATACCCCAATCCATTGATGGCCACCCATACAATAAATTAAGGCCTAAAGAGTGTTTGCCCAATGTCTCAACACAATCAATTAATTCTTATGCCATCTCCCTCAAGCAAATAACTTAACACTCTTAATCCACTAACCAAGCCACCTTGCATTAGCACATAATTTTCAAAAAGAGAGTAATAAAACTATGAACCCATAAATTTCATTAAACTCAAAGTTAATAAATAGCAATGTCAAGCATTTGAACAAGAAAGAAATAATATAGACATAGTTTCTAATCCCATTACAACATATAGAAATCAAGCACAAAACCAAATGCCATAAATATACTCCTAGAACCCTAGAAAAGCATAAATACAACAAATGGAAGAAGGATTAGAACTAGAAAAACTCCCCTATTCAAGCTTCAAGCTCATCCCTTGGCTCCCACCACCAAGAATGGTGGAGCGTAGCTGCTACTCTCTATGGAAGAACCAACAACAAGGAAGGAAGGTGTGGAAGCCATGGATGGAAGGGAGGAAAGTGAGAAAGATGAAGACGAAGATGGAGAAGAGAGAGCTAGGGCTTGGGGGTGTGTATGTGAGCCAAATCTGCCCTAATGGGGTCTAAGTTTCGAGTTTTATGTTCCCCAAGTCGGGTCAAGTGAGTGGGTATTAGGTTTGATCCGAATTGCGCCGAATAACACGAGCTGATATCTGCAGAATTGGCGGAGTTCGCCGTGGCGAGGCCACGGCGAACTCATGTAGTCTCTGGAATTTTTGGGGCCTTCTCGCCGCGGCCTCACTTCTCTTCTGCCTCTTGTGGGTGCTTTCGTAGTGAGCTCGCCGTGGCGAGGCCACGACGAACTCCAGTCTCTTCTGCTCCACAGTTTGACCTTCTTCATCCCGGGTCCGATCTTTGGGTCCTGAGCGATCCTGCAAGTGGAAACAAGACCAATAGCCCTATAAATTAATTAATACAATTAATCTACTATTATGACTAATTAATCCTGATTTAATACTAATTTCACCTAAGAGTCTAAGTTCTATATTAAGCATTATTTGACCAATATCGCATCTCAATCATGTTAATTGCCTCAAATTAGGCATATAAAGCACTATAAATCAGAGATTTGTCAGTAGCCTACCCCAGGTAGCACTACAAAAAAAAAGACTTTTGGTGGCGACTTTTGGTGGCGATATAAAAAGTCGCCGTTATGTCGCCACCAAAAGTCGCACCTTTGGTGGCAACAAAAAAGTAGCCGCGAAAAGTTCCTTCTTTATCGCCACCAAAAGTCCCATTTTTTCTGGCGACAAAAAAGTCTCTACAAAAGGTATATCTTTTCGCGGCGACATATGCGGACTTTTGGCAACGACTTTTTTTGTCGCCGCTGAAGGTGGGACTTTCGGTGGCGACAGAAAAAGTCTTTGCCAAAGGCCCCCCTTTGGGCTGCGAGCCTGCGACTTTATAATGTCGCTGCTAATAGTCATGCATTTTAGTTTTTGAATAACACTAATAAATGTTACTTTTTTATTTTTTATATACAATATTTAAAATTTTAAAATGTTAAATAAATGTTTTTATCTTGAAAAATAAAACAAGGTAATATATTTTCATTTTTATTGGTTTTTAAATTTATAGTGAATACTTTATTTTAAAATTAATGATATATTAAATAATCTTATACATGAATAAAGAATAATAATTTTTAAATTAATAGAGTTATATTAACTATACCAATATTCTAATTTATTAAAAAAAGAATAATATGAATATTATATTAATAAAGAAACATTTCTATTATATTTTATATTTATATATTAAATGAATAATCAAATAAATATATAGATATAGATATATATATGTATATGTATATTAAACGTAGGTAATGTTAAAAATATATTTATATTATAATATTATATGTATTTAAATTGATATATCAAATATATGCATACAATATTAGTGTATATATATAATTTTATAGTAGTATGATATATAGGAATTCATCACAGCTCAACTGGTAGAAGATTTGCATAAGAGTAAAGTGGTCATGGGTTCGAACCTTGGGAGGCAAATTTGGAGGTGAAATAAAAGGTGAGATGAAGTGGTGCGATGTGGCATAGAGTGATGATGTGGCACAACGCGACACATGACAAGTGGCAGGAGGGTGGATGACATGTCACGATGTGGCAAGTAGGTGAGGGTCTCCACGTCATCAGCCATGTGGGCATAAAGTGCTGATGTGGCTTTAATTTTTTTTTTTTTGCAACTGACATAAAAAGTCGCTGCCAATACTTTTAGCGACGTCACATATGCGTTTGTCACTGCCAAAGACCCAAATGGTCTCAATGTAAGAAGACGCCTTACACCGATTTCGAAGAATTATCAACTCCATTCTTGCTTCGCAAATGGTGTTCTTCAATCTCAGGGCTCAATTTGATCACAATTTGTCTTGATCAGTGTCATCCGAAGAAAAAAAATATTTGCATTATAAACTATTGGAGTTTCTAGAGATGGTTTTGATCAAATTGCTTCTTATTTTGGTGCTAGAGAACTCAAGCTATCAAAATACAAAGTAAAAAGTGCATCCCTTTTAGACATGTGGCAGTTCCTTTTTGCTGATCTGTTAATTATGATGTCGAGAATGAGTAAGGAGTCTACTTTGGAGAAAAGAATACGTGTTGCACTAAATAAGCGTGCTTATCTAAGTAGAGAGCACACAAACTATTTAGTGCAAGATTTTCTCAAATTTAACAAAGGCCAAGAGGGTGCTTTTGATAATATTGTCATATTGTGGCATGTAAGTACTGATCTTTGCTATGCCAATGATGAAGTTAATGGTGCTAATAAACGTCCTTTTATCAAGCTTCTTTCAAATTACGTGTTATATCTTCTACTCATGCAACCAAATATAATTTAGAGGTGCTAAGAACTAAACAAAAATGGTTCCAAAAAACTTGTATTGAGGTCATGAAAATCTTTGGAGAGGTGGATTTCAATGCAGATCATGAAAGCATTGAGGAGGTTTGTAAGCGTCCTCATGAAAGGGCCACTACTACAAAAAAGCCTTTTGATGTCACCAATTAACGTCATTTATTTATAAAACTGACATGAAAAAAAATGCGGAGGCATTTTAGTAATTAAGTTAAAAATGGAGGGAGAAACAACATCACATATATAGGTAATATGTGACATCAAAAGAAACGACGTCACACATTTCCAGTGTGTGACGTCGTTTCCGTAAACCACATCACACATTTGTTATGTGTGACGTGGTTTACTCCCTCCCCCCTTAAAAAAAATTCAGATTCGTGCCTCAGCTCTCAGCCTCTTTCCTTTTCTCTCCCCCGCCCTCAGCTCCCCAATCACGATGATGGAGCGATTTGTGGTTTGTATCAGTAATGATCTCAGCCCGGAATTGTAAGAGACCTTGGTGAGTTCAAGATCGTAGACGTCGTAGCAGAGGAAGTTCGCTATAGCTACGATCAAACTTGATTTTCTAGATCCAGGTGGTCTGTATAGTAAGTATCCTCTCTTCCATGCCCTACCTTCTCTGTGATAGAACTCTCTGCCTTTAGCAAAAGTAGTGAGGTCGTTTTTTATCTGGTTTTTCAAATATGGTTCCAGTGCTAGGGTTTCAAAAGTGGAAGGATGTCTGAAAGGGACGGAGACCTGACCGGATTTGAAGGATCTCATCAGAAGGTTTATCTGAAGCGCATGACTGTCACTGATGATGATCTGGTTCTTGTCTCTGAATCCTTCCCTTGCTTTAATGAGCTCGTCCTTGTTTGCTGTGAAGGTTTTGGGACCAGTGGACTTGCCGCCGTTGCAAGCAGATGCAGGTAATATTTTCTTTTAAATGAAAAAAGGGGGTAATTGTGATTAGATCTAGTTTTCTTTTAGATGATTACTCTGGTTATTAGTTGTTCTCACTTAATCGTTTGTGGGATTGGTTTGATCTGGTTTGTGACTCCCAATATCTTAATATATCATTTTGCCTCCTTTTCAAAAAAAAATCCCTTCCTCCTCATCAGTTGCACTCCATTATTTTCATCATTTTCTCCTCTTCTTCGAACCAAAGGGCGAGAGTGAGAGAAAGAGAGGGTGTGGGAATTTCTGAGCTTTGCCGACGATGGAAGAGAGCTCCGATCGTAAATACAAGACATGATTCTAGCTCGGGTGAGCTTCCTTATTCTATTTCTACCCTTTGTTCTTTCGATTGGAGCCGTTTTGAGAGGATGACAATGTCGAGGTTTGGGTTTTAAGGAATTTTGCACTGATTAAATCAAAGCCTTTTTAGTTTCCCTAAAGAAATTTGAGCTTTACTGGTGTGTTGGCCAAATTTCTTCAATTTCTTTCTTTTATCACTGTTCATCTTTAATGGAGGTGCGAATTTCAGCCAATAATTAAGAGAAATGGTGTTTAGAATTGGTTAGGAATAGAATAACTTTAAATTTTGATCTTATATGTGTGATTGAAGCTTTTATTACTGATTTTGTATTTAAACCAGTGCTCTGTTCCGTGGTAAATGAATTAGGGATGGAAGTTCTTTTGTGTTGGGGCTATCGAACTTTAATTTAAGGAATAATGATGATTAAAGAGATGTGATGAAGTTAGAATGCTTGGGTGTTAATTTCATCTACTTCATGTGCAATTTTTGTTGATTCCTGAGGCTTCGAAGATGAAACTTTCCTATTCTGTTTTTAGGTTTCTATTTTATTTAGTAGGAAATTTCGATTATTGAGGTGGAGAGTAATACTTGTTGAACCAAAAGATTGATATTTAAAATCTGATTGTTAATAGTTAATCTCTTAGTTTACATTTTATATCATGGCATTATGAGACCTAAGAAAAGCAAGAGAGTATTCTTGAGGCATATTTATGGAAGTTTAATTAGGTTTGTTAAGACTATTGAGGTGTGCTTATTCTTATATTTGTGGCTGAAAGAGAATCAGTGATTAAATATGATGAGATTTGGATCGAATTTGATTGTACTGATTTCTTTTAATTACTGTAATTGAAGGAAACCTATAATAGATAATTGATGTTGATTTTTCTGTAATTCTGTGAGAGAATTAATTTGATGCGCAGATTGTATTGGAATGAAGAATTGAGTTGGAGCTTGTGTGAAGTTTTTAGTATATTTGTTATTGTTTTCAATTTGGGTAAAAAGAGAATGTCGGTACAAGTATGCTATTTGAAACCTCATTGAATAAAATAAAAATTTTGATTTGTTTTAAGTGTGCCTTTTGGAAGTGAAGCTGAAATTTTCTGAGGTTTAAGTTTGTTAGTTTTAATCAAAGTATTAAGGATATTGAATTGGAGACTTTGTATATGTATAAGTTGTCCAAATTTCCAAAGGCTATGAAGCTATTTCTGGACTTTTGAAATTGGAAGTTGATTCAAATTTCTGGTTGAGTATTGAGAGTAAAGTCGGGAAATTCATGAGGATTTTTGAAAATGTGATTTGAAGAATTGGGAGTTAGAAACTACTCACTTTGAAACCTTGCTTTGGGATCCTTAGTGTGTTGAATACATATTTAAGACACTAAAATTGTTACTGGGCATTTTTTGAAGAGCTAAGACAACCTTGTTAAATTAGCAATTGTTAAATCTTGGAGTTTAATTTGGAGTTTTGCTGTGTAAAAGTTGATTCTAGTGTAATAATAAGTGATTTATAGTTATGAGTACTCCCTAATGTGTTCAAGTTGCAATTGAGATTTAGAAACTGATTTTATTAAATAGTTCTTTTGGGACTTCAAATTGACTTGAGTTATACATTGTTGATGGAGGTTTGGTTCTTTAAAGGATAAAGGTCAAAAGATGTTTCCTAATTTTTGGTGATTTGGCAAGAGTGAGGAAGAGTTTAGAAACTAACCATAGAGTTTTGTGGTGAGACTGTCATTAAGATTGAAACTAGAAAGTATAGATGTTATTTTAATTGAGTTTATTCGTTTTACATCATAGTAGCTATATGATGATGCTTTTCTCTCGTTTTCGATAGCTTAGAGTCCCCTGTTAGTTTCAATGCATTGAAGAGACTAGTGGCGAGGTCACCGTCGCTGAAGAAACTTAGGTTGAATGGTTTTGTTAACATCTTTTGATTATTTATGTTACAATACCTCTTCACTCAAATTGTGTGATCTCGGCATAATTTAGTTCTTTTGGTAGCACAAAATGCTTCACAGAATATGAAAATTGTTGCTTCTTACTTGATCAGTGTTGAATGTGGGCATGCTTAGTCACAATTTGAATGCTGTATTTTGTGCAGATTTTCTGCAAGTACATATCTCAGTGTGAATATAAAGTTGAGGATTGTATATTGTCAACATTCAAAGGTCTTCTCATAAGCATCTTGGCAAGTACATATCTCAGTGTGAATATAAAGTTGAGGCTTGTATATTTGTGCTGTAGAATCTGCTTTTGTTTCCATCTTCGCAAATCTACTTTATATTTGTACATGCATAATTTTATATGGTTATCTATGTGAATAACTTTTCATTTTATTCTTTTAGCTAGGCTTTTGACTTATGGGTATGAATGGAGTATGTGTTTGATATTTAGCTGAATACAGATTGGGAAACCAAAAGAATTGAAGAATGGGTTTTTTTAAAAAAAAAACCACGTCACATATTGCACAATATGTGACATGGTTTCGGGAAACCACGTCACAAATTGGTTATTTGTGACGTGGTTTCTCTAGAAACCAGGTCACAAATTGGTAACATGTGACGTGGTTTCTCTGATCTTCTCTCATATATTCGCATCGCAAATATTTAATTTTGGAGAAACAACGTCACATTTTTTGTAATATGTGACATGAAAAATCTGACTTTCCACGTCTGTTTTTTGTGCGACGTTAAAAGTCCAGTTTTCTATGTCACTTAAATTAACGTCCCCCAAAAAAGTGACGTGAAAAGCCCGAAATTTATGACTTAAAAACCCTGTTTTGTAGTAGTGGGCCGAACAAAAGGCAAGTAAAGGCTCTTTATTGTTTGGTTCTAATTTGTTGGCAGAACACCTAAATCAAATCTCACAAGACACGGCCGAACAAGAGGCAAGATATTTATTGGTTGATGCATGTCGGTTGACAGATTACCTAAATAATCAATTCTCACAAGACACAAATGGGAAGTTATAGGCATAATATGGGTTCAAATGTTAACACATGTAGCACTCAAATGTAGACCAAGTATTCGTGTCAAACTACTATCTCAAGGTGGAGGTCGTATTTCGCTTGTTTGGCTAGCTTCTTTTGCTTTTGCAGCTCCACCTACATAAAGATGTCCCTTTGGAAGCTACTGAAGACTAAGATCAATTCCTATGGTCATCAGTAAGAACCAGTAATTGATCCAATGGTAATATTTGTAAGTTAAATAATTATGTGCACTATTTTGGATAATTGTATCAATTTCTGGAACTATATTTTACAATATCATATGTAATCTCATTACGTGACTTCTTACCCATCACATTCCTACATAATTTTTGCACTCATGACATATTTGACACTATTATTTGTAATCTCACTACACTGTTTGTCTACCTTTTGTCGTCGTAAGTCTTCAACGTCTAGCAATTTGAATTTATTTCATACGTTTTTGGCCATTTAACCATATGCATAACAGTCCCACCATGCAGTTCTAATATAATTGTCCTAGTTCTTTTTTTTTTTTCCCCCAGATATAATTGTCCTAGTTATTAACGGAGATAAAGTACGAATTTGACCGTATGCATAATAGTGACACCATATTTTTTGGATTCAATTTTGCCCATATTAAAAAAGGTGCAATGTTGCCCTGTTAGGGAAAGTTTGAATGTTTGTTTTCACTGTTAAATTAAGTCAAATGTACACATGGCATTCTGTGTGGCTTGAAGGTCCAACCCAATAGGACAATGGAGATGAAATATCACGAGTGCCCAAAAATGGAAGAGAAGATGGAAAATAGATCCAAAAATGGAAGCCGTCAATTGGTGAGGTTGAAGAGGAAGGTCGCTATTAATAAAATGCCGGTAAGTTTGAAGATCATGGTCGTCGTTACTGATACTTCAATATTAGACCAAATCCCCCTCATCTGTGCACATGTTGGGGGAGGCAACCGTAAAGGAGACAGATTCCGACCACTACGACGGTGAGTGGAGCGGCGGCAAGAATGATGGTTTGCGGGAGACTGTGAGTAAAATCTTCGAGAATGGATGAGAGAGACAAGGAGGATGAACTCGTTTACAATTCTAATTTTTAAATCTATCTTTGTTAAAAATATGTACCCATATTTGCACAATATCGCTCATTCAGGTGGATGCCAATGCCCATATGATGAAAAGGACATGGAAGAGAGAGATAAAAGGATCTTTTCACAATGGTCTTTTTTATTCAAATACTCACACAAGCCCACACATACAACACGCAAGAGAGAGATGAATATTTTACCTGTTGTCGTCATACTCTACTTTAATTATCTGCATTCCCAGAACTTATCAAGGTAATTAAACCCTGATTGGACACTGAACTAGTCAATGTAGTGGGTTAAGGGTCAAAAGATCAGACTGCAATTGACTCGGGAGCAGACCTGTAAGAAATAAGAAATTAAAAAAATATTTAAATTCTCACTATTTATTCCTTATAACATGTAACATATGTTAAAATTTAATGATCTATTTTGTATCTTTAATTTTTTTTAAAAATAAAGTCAATTTGATCCTATATTTAGAAAAGAGGGAATACATACCTCAAAAGTTGTCAAACTCGTAAGTTTGAGTAAATTCATGAAAAGAATATAAAATCGGATCGTAAACTCGAAAGAGTTTACCTTTATTAATAAATACGTCCAATATATAATTAGATAAAAAACACAAAAAATAACAATAATTTGACTTGAATATATTCTAAATGTAAATAGTTGATATTAAATATGTCAATATTCATACTTTATCTAACTCAATAAAGAAATTTCTATAAAATTTATATATAAATTCATTGAATATGATCAAATAAAAATAATTAATATGAGATTTATAGAAAGTTAACACGATTTTCTGTAAGGTAAAAACGTAAAAATGGTAAATTCGGCATGTAAACTCGTTAGTTTTTACCGAATTTATAGCCAGTACAAACTTAAATAACTCGTGACACGTTTTGGTTAGGTAGAACAGTAAAAATGGTAAAATCGGAGAGTCAACTCGTGGTTTCATAATAATGCATACCCCTTTTTTAATCTTCAATTTGAATTTTCTCACATCTTCCTATTTCTCTCATTGTAACCTCTCTCTCCTATGTGACTAACAATCACAACATCACCAAATATACACACATCACGAAGTATCTCACAAATCACGGAGTGTTATTTGCTTGACACGAATCATGGAGTTGGACTTAGAAGCAAGCATATCTTCATTGGGAGGAGATCCTCTCCTCTACCTTTCCCTCCTCTATCCCAACATTTTTTATTTTTGTGGTCAAATTTTTTTGTTTATTTTCATCATTAGATTTTACATAAAATTAGTGACATTTTGATATCTTATGGACAAAAAATGGTTCAGTTTTCAACTTTATATAATTTTTTAAAGATTAAATGCTTTAACAAAAAAATAGAGACTTTTAAGGATTAAATCTTTGAAAAATCATATAAAATTGAAAATTGAACCATTTTTTGTCCATAAGATATCAAAATGTCACTAATTTTATTTAGAATCTAATGATGAAAAAAAAAAAATTTGACCCCAAAAATAAAAAATATTGGGGTAGAGGAGGGGATGAGGAGGGAAAGGTAGAGGAGAGAATCTCCTCCAATCTTGTTTACCCAATGGTTCTCACAGTTACAGCCCACAGATTCATTGTTCTTTAGTCTCTTTTCTTTCTTCTTTCTTCATTTGGCCTTCACAGTTTCTTCTTCAATTATCATATTCACCACTTGCTTTCGGTTTTGTCGCATCACATTTCTTCCTCCCAGTCACACATTCGCAGCTCAACAAGTAAGCAACCTTCAGACTAAGAGGAATCGTGGAGTTCTTTGTTTTATCTGAGTTCTTGTTTTTTTCTTCTTTGCTCTTTCCCCTTGCTTCTTTTCATCTGAGTGCTTCTTTCTTCGTCCCACTTCCTTCTTCCTCCTTCCGCTAACAAAGAAGCACCATGAAAGCTACCGTGAAACGCTATTTACCATTTTGCTCTCTTCATCATCTTCTTCCTCAAGCGACCACTTGTGTTTTGCACTGATAAAAACAACGATGAGAACATGACGGGCTCATTTTGCAGGATCAATGTTTTAAAAATAATTAGCCCGGTGACTCGCCCAACTCGGTGAGTCGCATAGGTTATACCCTGGTTCGGCTGAGTCACTCCGTACCTGGGCTAGCAACTAACCCAGACTGGTTTAGGCCTGGGCCGGGCCGGGTTTAATAACCTTGGAACTTATAAGTATATGGAACCATTAAACAAACCGCTCCAATATAATATTATTAGTTAGAAGAAAACACTGCTACAAAAAATAGTGCCATTTTTGGGAATCAGTTTGGTGCTTGTCAAGAAGATGAGTACGACACTCCTCCACTCTTGACCTTCAATATCCAATATGGATGGTTCACATTTAATAATTTTAAGTCTATGATTTTTAAATGAAAAATATGTTTTTTTGACAAAATGAAAGTTAAGAGATTATCTTTATTTTAGATTTTTCTTCCATTGAAATAATTGTGTTTTAAAAATCATAGACTTAAAATTATTAAATCTGAATCTTCCAAATTGGATATGGATGGTCGATAATGGAGGAGCGCCCCCTACTAGTCTTTCTGATGAGCATCGAAATCGGTCCCCCATTTTTGTTGTGTTTTATGAAGAAAATGTAGCAGCTTATGATTTATTCTTGGGTTAAGGTGCAATATTATCAGTTAACAATTGTCTAATAATCATCTAGCACAAATAACTATTGGATTGGATGTCATTGAATGCATATAATGTTTTAAAATTAGTGGAACCTAACCCCGGGGTGTCGTTCGCTTGAGGAGCATAACACAAAAATAACCTAGTAACTAATATGCAAACTTGTAAAAGCAGGTAAAAAATATTGTATTTGGGTTTTGGTATAAAATAGGTGCAAAAAGTGTAATATGTTCAAGGGTAAAATAAAAAAGGATAAAACTGAGAGTTGGAGAGGAATGTAAATGGAATCATTCTTAATAAATGGAAACTTTGGTATTCATTGCTTCAAAATATTTTTAGGGAGTTTCATATTGATTTTCGAAAGACCCCTAGAGGAACTCCTCTAGGCTAGGCTTAGGTTAAATTAATTAATGCCGGAACCCCGCATATTACTTAATTTAACCTAAGTTGATTAAGCTCAAAGTCAAAGTGAATTTGCTAATTGTAAGGGGCTCCTAATTAGACAACCAGAACCCCGAATTGCCACTTAATTAATTCTAGAGTTTAATTAATTATTGAAGCCCCACATAATAAATTAAGACTCTAGGATTGAAGCCCAATACCACTCATGCAATTTGACAAATTCAATAACCAATTAAACCTACTAATCACAAGGAACTCTTGATCTTACAATCAGAACCCTGAATTGCAACTAGATTAACCTATTAATTCCAATTCATTGGTGGAACCCTAACCAATCAATTGAACCCAATAGATTGAAGTCCAATATTACTCAAGAAATTAGTACATTTACTTGCTAATTTCTAAACACAAACACTTGACACCATAATCCACCAAGTAAGAACCCTCACTTGGCACAAATTTTAACAAGAAAAAAAATAAATTAATTGATGAACCCATACAAATAAAATATGTTCAAGTCATCAATAGGTGCAATGTCAAGCATCCATACTAAGAAAATGGGAGGCTAGGGTTTTTGGGACTCCAAATCTGTCTAAGGCTCTCTTATTTCGACCTAATATGTCCCTCAAATCGGGTCACAAATGGGTATTTTAATTTGGACCTGGTTGGCCCAAATATCATATTCTAGTGCGCTGCAAATTCGTTCGCTCATCGTGGGCTTACCGTGGCGAGGCCACGGCGAGCAGGGAAGCTTTCTGGTTTTCTTGGGGCTTACTCGTCGTGGCGAACCCACGACGAGTGCATGTCTTCTCGGCCTCTTTTTTATTGTTCCCTTCTTCTCATCCGGGATCCGATCTTTTGGTCCTGAGCAACCCTGTAGACAGAATTAAGTCAAAACCAAGATCAAATAGCCCTATCAATTAATCAACACAAATTAACCCACAATTATGGCTAATTAACCTTTTTTCATGCTAATCTCACCTAAGAGTGTAAGATCTTTATTAAGCACAAATGGACTAATTATGCATCTAGATCATGTTAGAAGCCTCAAATTAGGCATATAAGAACATTACGAATCAAGGATTTGTCATGCATATTGCAAAACGCTATAAGTTTGTGAAAGTTGACTGTAAAACTTAAGGGTGACTTGGAGGTTTGACTTAATCCGGTGACATGGTTGACAGCAAGTAATCATGTTGGCGAGAGTATTTTTCTTTCACTCCCCAGCTCACAGTACTAGAATTATGGGCAGGTCATGCATGGAAACAATAGCGTAAGAAATATCAATTTCTGTAAGCAGAAATTGAGAGAAAGAGGGAAACCTTAAGAACCCGATGAATTAAGAGTGTGTGAAAAATAGAGCTTAATTTCTTACCTTGATCAGTGCCTCCTGAAACTTCAAATGCTCTGTCTTTTACAGTTAAGAATCTCTCTCTCTCTCTCTTTCTCTCTGTTTTTTTTTGTGCTGCACTACTGCACGAAGCCAAGCAAAGGAAAAAATTGCTCTCTTTGAATGTTATACCCTCACCCTCTGGCACTCGTCAAATCCAATCACCAATATCAAGTAAATGCATCCTTGCTCCACCATCCAAATCTTCTCATTGAGGTTTATAGCCATAAGAACCCCCACTGCTACAGAACCGCTTCTTGGCTTCATGAAGCTGGTTCCAGAAGTTCAATCTCAACCGAGTTCCATGGCTTCCCAGGGGGATTCCTCTGCAACTCACATCTCTTATCCAAGAATAAATTACTAATTTAAGCCTAATGAATAAAGCATTCTCTATACCATTGGGTTTTTCTTCTACATCCAAATACCCAATTGTTAAAGCAGCATCTGATATCAACCCTTGAGGAGAAAGTGCAGCTTCAAATCCAAAAGCCAAATCTTTAAAACCTGCTCTTGTTTTTGGATTATGGTACTTCCAAACCATTGCCCTCAATATTTTCAACATGAAAGTGTTAAACATTTGTTCATTCCCATGGCTTCTTGCTTCCTTTCAACTCTTTGTCGGGTCTATTTGGATGCTAGTGCTTTGGTCCTTAAAGCTACAAAAATGAGAGCGAGACTACTTCTCAACTTTGTGTGCCCATGAAAACTCCCTCCATTCCTTGTTATGAAATAAGCATTTTTTTTATAAGTTTGCCCTTATTTATGAAGGTGTATAAGAGAGAGAAATATAGAGTAATAATGATAGGAGTTAGCATGAAATATTTAGAAACGATGAGGGGCAAAATGTACAAAAAGTCATTAAATATTCTAATTTTTTGCTATTATGATAAAGAACGAAGTGAGTACTAAAGTAACAAATGTTTATATAAGGTAACGGTTTTGTTGTTTTTGTCCAATTTTAGAAACTTTATTTTTAATTTTACGCACTTCAATGATTATTTGTGTAACACACCCCTAGCGAAAAACTTTTGGTAATATTTCACCTTAATTCTTTATTTTTTAAAAAAAAATCTTATTTACTATTTCCAATAGAAAACGTGACAGGAAGTACTAATCTTCTGCGGCATTTACTCTAGCAAACGCTACAGAAAGCCTTTAATTTTATTATTATTTTTACAATGTGCCTTCTCTAACATTTTTCTAACCCTTCAATTAAACACAAACCCAAATACCTTGATTAATACTATGATAAGAAAAGGTATTATTAGCTTAGTAAAAGATTCTATCATAATTAGAAATAGACTTTACTTAAAATTTACTTGAGCCCAAAATGCAAGTTGTCTAACTATGATAGAAAATAGGGTTTCTAAACACAAATGAAGGTCTATCATAGGTAGAAAAGGAATAGCATATTATACAAAATAATCTAATTTCCACAATGATTGGTTTAACTATGATAGCAAAAGAAGTTATATATCCAATTTTGTAAGGGCTATCATAGTTAGGAAAATTTCTTTCACATAATCTAAACTTCTATCCATGATAGAAAGGAAACCTAAAACTTGAAAATACACTATCATTTATATAAAAAGACCTTGTTAGCTTTGAAAGTATTAACCATGCTAGAAAAGGGCAATCACTAACACAATTATTAAGAATTTCCCTTATAAATTAATTTGACCTAACTATCTTAGACAAATAGACTTAGCCACTAACATAGTTAGAAAATAAACTTCCTTAAATCACCTTTGAAAGATTAACCATGTTAGAAAAGGCATAACCTAACATGATAATTAAAAAGGCACTTCACAAAGACACAAAATTGGCCTTTCCCTTTCAAATTTCATAAACACATATCAATTAAGCAAAATCATTAATAATACACTTTAACATACCAAGGTAGCCACTTGTAATCTCAGGGTCCAATCCATGTGAAAACATCAACTTATTCATTCATACATATCAAAAACCACCAACATCCTCCGTCCTAATGTCATCATATAATCGATACAAAATTGATTGCACCTGATTATTATATATTGTTAGCCACTAATTGTGGGCAATTAATATTTGATTTAGGCAATTACATAGGGATTTAGGCACTTTTGCACTTAAGGTCCAACAATATTGAGTTAGTTTCATATTCATCTTAAGTGTAGCATTTTAGGGCATTAACTCATGTATTTGACACTTTTGGACTTGAATTACTTCACATGTACTTTAAATTTCCATTGTCAGTAGCGCTAGCTCTATTTGCTATCGCTAGCTTCATAGTGTGAGTCCTGCACTTAGCTGTTAGTAAAGCAAGTATTCATATGAAGTACAGTAGGTGTTATCGCTAGTGAATTTCATTAGCTCAGTTACTCAAAGAATGTATCAGCTATCTGATTGTCAAAATTATATCAGCAAGTATTATGTTATCAATAGCTAAACTTGCTATCGCTAGTGACTATTGGCTCATGTTATCAGAATGTCTAGGTTATTTCAACCAGTGTCTTTCTATCGATGGTTACTTTTTGCTATCGCTAGTAACCATGTTATCGCTAGTTATCTGTGTTAGCTATCTGATTATCTGTAACTTCAAGTGTTCTATTTATCAATAGCTAAACTTGTTATCGCTAGCAATTGTTATAACATTCTTTCCCCATGTTATCTATGTTATTTATGGTGCCTTAGCGGTAGTGAACTATTGTTCTTTGCTTAGGCTAGCTCTACTCATTATGATATCGATAGTGAAGATCTTAGCGATATGATTGGCTTTCTTCAGATTATTGCTAAGTCTTCATTAGCTAACGCTATCCTATACTTTCCTTCTGTTAGCAATAGGTTCTAGCTTTAGCGATAGTGTTTCTGTTACCTATTACATTTTACTTGTTCATTGTCAAGGTAATCTACACTCTTTTACTTAGTCTTTCAGCATGATTCTTTTCTCAATTTATTTCTGGCTAAGTCTTATGCTGATAGTTCATTTTACTTATGTTATCTATAGGTTCAGTCCTCATCAAAACTTAAGATTCTAACATTCTCCCCCTTTTTGATGATGACAAAACATAAGTAAAAACATATGTAAGATAAAGCATATATAGAGCATGAAATAAGACAGACATATCATTATCAAGATCAGAATGATTATCAGATAAAACATGTATTGATATTGTAAGGTATTTACATCTTTTTAGGATCAAAATTTTCAGGATCAGCTAAATATGAGATGTATGCAGAATGATTTTTAAAGACTAAGGCTTTCTCATTTTCAAATTTTGTGCCAGAGGGTGTGGTCATGTATTCTTCATCTGGATAGTCAGAAATAGAGGAATCTGAGTAGAAGAATCTGTCTTGCTCGATTTTATCTTGTTCTTGCTCAGGGGTCTCAGAGGGTTCATCAAGGGAGATATCTTTAGAGGCACCATTCTTAGCTTTCTTCTTAGCTTTAGAAGTGTGAAACCTCCTTTTATATACCCATGCCTTCTTCCCTTTATCAATTTCCTCTCTTCTCTCTGCAGCCTCTTTCTGAGCCTTTTTCTCAGCCTCAACAACTTCTCTCTTAGCTTTGGCTGCAGCCTCTTTTTCTGCCTTCTTTTGTGCCTTCTTAGCCCTTTTTGCATCCTCCTTGTCTTTCCTTAAGACTTCTGCAATAGCCTTCTTATCCTCTTTTGATAGCTTGAGATGAGGAGCTGGCCTCTTAGGAGCCACTTTCTTGATCCTTTGAGCTTTAGGAGCCTCAGGGGTAGCCATTGGGATGACTTTAAGGATAACTCCTTCTATGTCTTTCCTCTTGCTCCTTTCCTTTTTCTGGCCTTTAGATCTACTCTTATTTTTCTCAGCCTCATCCGCTAGCATCTTCTGGATATTATCCTTAACTTTATCTCCAATGCTAGGCTTGTCCCCAATTATGATTTCAACATTTGCTTCAGGAGGGATGACAAAGACTGGAACTGGATTTCCAGTTTCGACATTTGGAGGAGGAATGCTATGCTTCTGCGCAATCAAGGTTGCCTTGGAAAGAATGTCCTCTTCTGAAGCTTGAGGAGGAGGAGTCTTGTGGGCCTTAGATTTCATGTAGCTGCGAGCTATGCCCCTGACCAGATCCTCAATCTCCTTAGCATCCTCGAAAATAGCATCCTTGAGAGTTGGATGATTCTCCCCATTTTGTCATCATCACCAGGGAGAGGGGTGTGGCTAAGGATTGGTGAAGAGGGAGGAGGATGGGTAGCGCTAGTGGTGGTGGTAGAAGGAAGAGGGATAGTAGCACTAGTGGTTATTGGGGTGGTATCTGAGGTAGGAATACTATCGCTAACAGAAGGATTAGCGATAGGAGTTTGTTTGGTGAGTACTGGTGGTGAAGGTGGGTTTGGAGAGTGGTGGCTATCGCTAGGGGAGGGGTTAGCGATGGGAGAGTGTGGCGAAGTTGGGACTTTTGTGGATTCTAGAATGGGAGAGTGGGGAGTTTGGATTGGAGAAGGAGAATGAATAGGAGAGTGATGAGGTTGGGTTGGAGAGGGCTGGGAGTGAAGGGGAGAGTGATGATGAGGATGTGATGATGTACCTTTCTGGGGGGATACTCCCCTTTGCTTGATTTCTTCTTCCAAGTTCTTAACTTGCGCCTGTAGTTCCTGAATTGGCTTCATCAACTCTGCTTTCTGAGCTTCTAGAGCAAAGTTGAACTTGGCAGAGAGTCTGAAGACTATCTCCTCTATGGCATCTTTTGTGAGAACAGAGGACTTGGAGGCAGCAGCAGGAGGAGGAGGAGCCCTTTTGGATTGAGCTTCTTCTTCAGTGGACTCAGGCAGGGCTGAGGAAGCAGAGGCATGAGAAGCTTGAGAGCCAGAAATCCTCCTAATGGCTCCTACTGGAATTCCCATCTTCTTCAGGGTGGAGGTTGTGACCTGTTTGCACTTCTTGTTCTCTCCATCCCCTAAAGATTTAATCTTGGAGAACTCCAGAAGGTGAGATACCAGCTGAGGATAGGAAAGAGGGGCCTTTGGTGATTTGTCAGACATGACCTTGAGTATCTCCATACAAACCAACTGGCCTGGATTAAGAGGAACTTTCTGAATAAGGTAGGCAACTATGGGTTGTCTATCTTGGCAAAACTGCTGAAGTTCCCTGACTTGTGAGTCATAATCCTCGTGTAGACATAGTGAAGGATTTTATTGACCACAGGCATGTTAGCTAGCTTGTTGGTGGTTGTTTCATATATTTCCTCCAGTTCTTCATTAGAAAATTTTTCAGGCATGTACCATTGGTTGAATTCTTCCCCAAAAATCCCCAAAATCCTGTTGAATGCCTTCCATCCAAAAGTAATGCCTCTTCCTCTCACCACAGCTTTAAAGGAGACATCCACAAGCTTCCCTTTCTTATACACTGGAAGAGGTTTCAGACTCGAGTAAAATGATCTCAATACCTCTTCATTATAGTCATTCTTCACACTCAGTCAATTCTTGTAGGGAAGAAGCCATGCGTCTAGATCAAAGCCTTGCTACTTTAAGTACTTTAAATCTACCTATACCGCAGCCCGATCTAGGGTTCCCTTTTCTGCGAAGAAAGCGCTCGGGGCTTCAAGGGGTTCTTCCACGTAGGGTATACCGGTGGAGGTTTCTTTTTGCCTCTTTGGATTCCTCTCTACTGTTTCTTTGGAGAACGAGACACTTTTCGGACCACGAGACCTCTTACTAGCGGATTTGGGAGATGGATTATCGCTAGAGGTTGCCTGGACATTGGGAACTTTGGTTCTGGCCATTTTAGAGTTTCTTGAAATGAGGGTTTTGAAAGAAGAGATCTGAGAATGTATGAGCTGAAGTGTTTAGAGAGTGTTTGGAGTAGAGGAGAAGTCGTGAATAATGAATGCAGATGCAAATGACCTAGGTTTATAGGTTCAGAATTTACCATTAATGAAGAGCATCCGCTAACGTTTCACATTCTGACCTTTAAGTGACTTGCTATCGCGAATAAGAGCTGCTATCACTAGTAGGCATGATCCCACGCTGAGCAAGTAACTTAGATTTATCACTCACTCCTTTCGGCTATTAATAACTGACTTTGCTATCGATAATCGTTTTGACTAGCGATGGCAATCTTTGCTCAAACTTATCTTTACCCTGCATATGCCAGCGATAGTGAACCTCACTATCAATAGGTCAGTCCTGCAACAACTTAAGATTTGGCACTCCGATGCTTAAGTTAGTGATTGATATAAAATGAAAATCAAATCAAGAATGAAGTTAGATATATTCACAATTCATTTGGATTTACCATTCCTAATTCTCTTCTAATGAAACTGAATTGGTTTGTCCCAAGAGGTTTGGTGAAGATATCAGCAAGTTGCAAGTTTGTTGAGATGAACTCCACCTTAACATCCTTCTTCTAAACATGATCTCTGAGAAAGTGATGTCTTACATCAATATGCTTGGTTCTGGAATGATGAACTGGATTTTTGGCCAAGCTTATTGTGCTGGTGTTGTCACAGAGAATAGGCACTTCTGGGAATTCCAAGCCCAGATCTCTTAGTTGATGCTTAAGTCATAAGACTTGAGCACAACAACTTGCTGCTGCAATGTATTCAGCCTCTGTGGATGAGAGAAAGACACGATTATGCTTCTTGCTAGCCCAAGAGACCAAGCAGATACCAAGAAATTGACATTGATCACTTGTGCTTTTTCTATCTGTCTTAAATCCTGCATGGTCAAAGTCAGAATAAGAAAGAAGATACTCTTGAGTTCCCTTGGGATACCACAGCCCAAGCTCTTGAGTTCCTTGTAAATATCTTAAAATTCTTTTTACATTGGTTAGGTGGGATTCTTTAGGATTTGCTTGATATCTAGCACACATTCCCACACTGAATTGAATATCAGGCCTACTAGCAGTTAGATAAAGTAAAGAACTGATAATTCCTCTATAAACAGATTGACTAATTACTTTGCCCTTGACATCTACATCTAAGCTGGCTGAGGTACTCATGGGAGTGTCCTCATCTTTAGATTGCTCCATCCCAAAATTATTGAGAATTTCCTTGCAATACTTGGTTTGGGAGATGAAGATGCCATCTTTCCTTTGCTTTATTTGCAGGCCTAGGAGGAATGTTAATTCTCCCATCATAGACATCTCAAATTCACCCTGCATCATCTTAGCAAACTCTTCACATAGCTTTTCATTAGTAGCACCAAAAATAATATCATCAACATAATTTTGACCTATGAGCATGTGTTTATCTTTATGCATGATGAACAAGGTAGTGTCTAATTTTCCTTTAGAAAACCCTTTTTTGATTAAAAATGTACTAAGCCTCTCATACCAAGCTCTAGGTGCTTGTTTGAGACCATAAAGAGCCTTTTTAAGTTTATAAACATGGTCAGGCTTAGATTTTTCTTCAAAACCAGGAGGTTGATCTACATATACCTCTTCTTTGATATAGCCATTAAGAAAGGCACTCTCAACATCCATTTGATAAAGTTTAAAGTTTTTTATGGATGCAAAAGCTATAAGAATCCTTATTGCTTCAAGTCTTGCAACTGGAGCAAAAGTTTCTTCGTAATCAATACCTTCTTCTTGGTTATACCCTTTGGCAACTAATCTGGCTTTATTTTTGACAATTGGACCAGCTTCATCAAGTTTGTTTTTGAAAACCCATTTAGTACCAATAATAGGATGATTTCTTGGTCTAGGTACTAAATCCCAAACTTGATTTCTTGTAAATTGATTTAGTTCTTCCTGCATTGCAACTATCCACTCACAATCAGCAAGAGCTTCATCAACACAAGTTGGTTCAATTTCAGAAATAACGGCAGAAAATTCCATTTCATTTTGTTGTTGCCTTCCAGTTCTAACACCCTTTGTAATTTCTCTAATTATTTGATCAGGAGGATGGTTCTTAAAATGTCTTATGGTAGATTGATGCTCATCAGCTTCATCTTGATCATCTTTAGAATTTTCCTCAGCATTCACTATCGATGGCCTAGGTGCTATGGATAGTGGAGGTTTTAAAAACTTTGAAAAACCATCTTCCTCATCAACGCAGAGTTGCTTCTCACGAGGAGTTTCATCAAATCCCACATGCATTGACTCTTCAATAGTTTGAGTTCTTTTATTATAGACTCTATATGCTTTACTCCTATTTGAATAACCTATGAATATGCCAATGTCAGATTCAGGGTTAAACTTACCTAAATTTACCTTTCCATTGTTGTGGATGTAGCATTTGGATCCAAAAATCCTCAGATGGCTGATGTTGGGCTTTCTTCCCTTGTAAAGCTCATATGGAGTCTTCTCCATCCCCTTTCTGATGTATGCTCTATTTGAGATGTAGCATGTTGTGCTCATTGCATCTGCCCAAAACATTTGAGGCACTTGTTTCTCATTTAGCATGCTCCTTGCCATTTGTGTGAGCACTCTGTTCTTTCTCTCAACAACACCATTTTGCTGAGGTGTACGGGGGGCAGAGAAGTTATGTTCAATACAACTTTTATCACACAACTCCATGAACTCTTTGTTCTCAAACTGTCCTCCATGGTTAGTTCTAATTGCCACAATCTTTGTGCCCTTTTCATTTTGCAATTTCTTAGAAAGCACACAAAAATCATCAAAAGTTTCATGTTTTGAGGAAAGAAACATAGTCCAAGTAAACCTTGAATAGTCATCCACAACTACAAGAGTGTATAGGCTTCCACCTAGACTTTTCACTCTTGCAGGCCCAACTAGATCCATGTGGATCAGTTTCAGTGGCCTATTTGTGGAAACTGTCTTCTTAGTTTTAAACGAAGACTTTGTTTGTTTACCCCTTTGGCAAGATCACAAATTAAATCATGCTTGGTTCTAAAGCTAGGAATGCCTATGACTAGTTCTTTCTTGACTAGCTTATCAAGTTGAGTAAAATTTACATGAGCTAGTCTTTTATGCCATAGCCAACAAGTTTCATCATTTGAAATAAAGCATTTTTCTTCAAGTTGTTGGCATAAATCTAAAGTGTATAGATTACCATTTCTATTTGCTTTTAACTTACACTTAAGATTAGTTTTATTTATGTCTAAATCCTTTTTATCAACAATAAGGCATTCATTAGAATAAAAAATAACCCAATTACCATGGTCAGTACTTTGGCTGACACTCAGCAGGTTATGGCAGAGACCATCCATTAGGTACACATCTTTGATAGAACCAACTTCACCAACTCCAGTGATCTTTCCACTTTGATTTCCACTAAAGCTGACTTTGGCTCCTTCTTTTATCATTAGATTGTTGAACTTGTTCTTGTCACCAGTCATATGCCTTGAGCATCCACTATCAATGTACCACTTCCCTTTGTTGGATGCTTTCAGGCACACCTGCACAAACTAAACAGATTTAGGTACCCAAACTTTCTTGGGTCCTTTAGGATTAGTCTTGACCTCTGGGTTTGTAAAAACTTTAGGCACATAGGTTCCTTTAGGAACCCACTTATATGACCCATTGATTCCATATTTCCTAGGATTGCAGGTAGATTGAGTGTGACCCTTTTTGTTACAATAATTACAAAAGCTATAAGGTGAAGAGTACTCAGAAGATTTTCTAAAATATTTTAAATAAGGCTTCACCTTGGGTTCTACCCATTTCTTTGAAACTTTTTGTTTTTGCTCATAACCAATGCCAGTTTTGTTTTTAAATGCTTTTTGGTCCTTTAAAATTATATTTAGCATTTCTGAGCCTTTAGTAAAATTTTCTAGAGCATTTGAAAGCTTTTCTTTCTCCTTCAACAAATTTTCACTGCTAGAGCAACTGTCAGAATTTGTTGTTAGAGTGTTTGCAATCGATGGAGGACTAGCTATCGATAGAGCAACTCTTGGAGTTTACGATAGCTTCTCTTCTATTGATAGTGCAGAAGGAACTTTGGATGTAGAGGAAGAAATATTTTTCTTAAGTTCCTTGTTCTCTTTTCTTAAGCCTACTACTTCTTTAGCAAGTTATTTAATTCAGTATGCATCTCATTATACATGCTTTGAAGTTCAGAATAGGTAGGTTCAGAATCATATACCTCAGAATCACTCTGCTCTTCTTGAGCAACTAGGCAGAGATTTGCACATTCTTCATTGTCGCTGGCTTCTTCATCTGAGCTATCACCCCTGATGGATGATACATAGGCTTCCTTCCTTCCAAAGGACTTCTCCTTCTTTTTCTCCTTTTCCTTGTATCTTTGAAGACTTGGACACTCTACTTTGAAATGGACAGGCTTCTTACATTCAAAGCATACAGGAACTTTCTGAGAGTCCTTTTTGAAGCCAGGACCATCTTTCTACAACCTTCCTCTTCTCTTGAAGAATTTATTAAATTTTCTGACCATGAGGGCCATATCTTAATCATTAAGATCTTCATCTTCATCATCATAATCTTCATCTCTTTCAGATGTAGCAAGAGCAAGAGACTTCTTTTTAGGATTTTCTTGAGCTTCTTTTTTAGCTATCAAAGTTGGCTCATACTCAGCAAGACTACCAAACAAGGTAGTGATGGACTTGGTTGATTCTCCTTGCATTTCTTGAATGGCAGTGACCTTCATGAGCCAATCACCTTTTAACAATTTTAGTATTTTGCTAACTTGCTCTTTCTCTGGAATTTTTCTTCCTAGAACAGCAAGATTGTTGATGAGATGAGTGACTCTGATCTTTAGATCTTGCAATCTATCATTTCAAATTTGTGGAACTCTTCAACAAGCATTTCTACTCTTCTATCTCTTACTCCTGAGGTTCCTTCATGAGCTACTTGCAGAGCTTCCCACATTTCTTTAGCAGTGTTCAAGTGGCTGACTCTGAAAAATTCTATTTGACTGAGAGCACTTTGGATCATGAGGATTGCCCTGTTGTTTAACTCCAGATCAGCAATGTCTTCATGAGTGAATTCACTTTCACTCTTAGGATTGCCTAAAATATTTCTAGGCACAATATCCCCTTCTTCTATAATCTTCCATAACCTATACCTATTGGTTTGATGTATATCTTCATTTTGAGTTTCCAAAAGGTATAATGTTTTCCATCAAAACCAGGGGGCTTGTTAATGGAACTTCCTTTAGGTAGAATATTTTTGAATGATGCCATTTAGATCTTTTCTTCTCAGACTCATTGGAATCAAAAGAGAAGACCTGCTTTGATACCAAATGAAAATGGCAAAGACGCACAAGAGGGGGTGAATTGTGCTTCTAAAGATTGAAACTTGAAAGCTCAAAAGAAAACCTTTATACTTGTTCGGCCAACAGTGCCTACTCCAGTTCTCCAACTCCTCGTTGGGTTCCACTAACACCACAGGTTTTACAAACACAGGTTCACTTGTCAACCTTTACAAACGAGCTCTAGAAATCCCTCTAAACGTCTCCCTTATTAGAATCTTAAGTTTTGATGAGGACTGGACCCTGTAAATAACATAAGTAAAATGAATAGATAGCGTATGATTTAGTCTGGAATAAATTGAGATAAGGAATCATACTAAGAGACTAATTAGAAGAGTGTAGGTTACCTTCAATAAATAAAATCCTATAGGTAACAGATACTCTATCGCTAACATCCTTATCATCGCTAATAGAAAAGAGTTTAGCTAATCTAAGCAAACAGATCATCTATCGCTAAGCTCTATCTCTATCGAAAGAACTCTCATAGACTAACAAAAAAAATGTTAGAATAGCTAGCAAGGTTAACTAGCGATATCAGAGTCATTAGCGATAGTATGAGTAGCTATCGATAAAGAAAACTCTTGCTCAGAATAGACATTTAGATAGCTAGTCTTAATGGCTTAACTAGTAATGGTTGCTAGCGATAGCATGATTCGTTATCGATAGAGATTGCTTGTTGAAATAACTTCGACTGCAAATTTCTTGAGCAAATGAAATTCACTAGCGATAACTCCTATTGGACTTCACATGAATACTTGCATCAGCTAACAGTTCAAGTGCAGGACTCACTCTGTGAGGCTAGCGATAGTAACTTGTGCTATCGCTACTGATAAAGCTGCTATGCAAGTACAGTGGTAGGTAGCTGCAGGTTATCATTACTCACAGTATCCATCTCTCTTAGCTCACCTTCTGCAATATTAAATGAAGAAAGAGAAGAAGTCCTTTGAAGATAGAAGACCAGCATTTATTGCCAACGGGGTAGAAGCACTCAACGGACATATTCAAACGGATCCTTCAAGCTGAAAGAGTGTGCTAATTGTAAAGAGATATAAATACCAAGACTTGAACATTTTATGAAAAAAAGAGAACAAAAAAAAAGAACTTACATTTATTAATTTCATCTACTCTCTATTCATAGTCTTTATTACTCTTAGTGAACTTATCTGTACTTAAGTGTTTATCACAATCTGTTCATTAAGTGAACTCACTCATTGAAATCCTCTACTGTTGGAGGTTGTTCTGAAGCTTGGTGCTTTGGAACAGGGATATTTCCTTACAGTTGTAAGGGGGAGTGTTTAGAGGAAGTCTAAAACTCTGTAAAGGTTGGCAAGTGAACCCGGTTTGTAAAACCTGTGATATAGTGGAACCCAACTGGGAGTTGAAGAACTCGACGTAGGCAGTGTTGGCCGAACCAGTATAAAGATTACTCTGTTTTAAGTTTCTTTTAAGTTTCTTAAAGCACAATTCACCCCCCTCTTGTGCTTTAGCCATTCACATTTGGTATCAGAGCGGGTCTTCTCCTTATTGATTCCAATGATTCAGAGAAGAAAAGATCTAAATGGGATCGTTCGAGAACATCTTGCCTGAAGGTAGCTCCATTAATAAACCTCCTGGTTTTGACAAAAAGTACTATACCTTTTGGAAACTTAAAATGAAGATCTACATCAAAGCCAATGGGTGTAGACTATGGAAGATTATAGAAGAAGGGGACATTGTGCCTATAAACCTTCTGGGAAATCCAAAGATTGAAAGTGAATACACTAATGAAGACATTGTTGATGTTGAGTTGAACAGCAAGGCTATTCTTATGATTTAGAGTGCTCTCAGTCAAACCGAGTTCTTCAGAGTCAGCCATTTGAACACTGCTAAAGAAATGTGGGAAGCTTTGGAAATTGCTCATGAAGGAACCTCTGGGGTTAAAGACAGAAGAATGGAAATGCTTGTTGAGGAGTTCCACAAGTTTGAAATGACAGAGGGAGAGAAAATAAGAGATCTGGAAATCAGATTCACTCATCTCATCAACAATCTTGCTGCGCTTGGAAGAAAAATTTCAGAAAAAGAGCAAGTTAACAAGATTCTGAAAGTGTTAAAAGGTGACTGGCTCATGAAGGTCACTGCCATTCAAGAGATGCAGGGAGAATCAACCAAGTCCATCACGGCCTTGTTTGGTAGCCTTGCAAAGTATGAGCCAACCTTCATAACTCAAAGGGAATCCCTTGGAAGTTCCAAGAAGAAGTCTCTTGCTCTCGCTGCATCTGAAAAAGATGAAGCTGATGATGATGAAGAAGAAGAACTTGATGATGAAGACATGACTCTCATGGTCAGAAAGTTTTAGAAGTTCTTCAGAAAAAGAAGAAGGTTCCATAGGGGTGGTCCTAGCTTCAGAAAGGACTCTCAAAAAGAAAAAGCTCCTGTATGCTTTGAATGTAAGAAGCCTGGTCACTTCAAAGCAGAATGTCCAAGTCTTCAGAGACTCAGAGAAAAAGAGAAAAAGGAAAGGTCCTTTGAAAAGAAGAAAGCTTATGTATCATCCATCTGGGGTGATAGCTCAGATGAGGAGGCTAGCGATAGTGAAGACTGCACCAATCTCTGTCTAGTTGCTCAAGAAGAGCTGAGTGGTACTGAGGTATATGATTCTGAACCTACCTTTTCTGAACTTCAAAGCATGTATGATGAAATGCATATTGAATTAACTAAGCTTGCTAAAGAGGTAGTAGGTTTGAGAAAAGAAAATAAGGAACTTAAGAAAAATGTCTCTTCATCTACATCAGTTCCGTTCGCACTATTGATAGAAGAGAAGCTATAGATAACTCCTGATGAACTATCGATAGCTAGTCCTTCATCGATAGCTAACCCTTCAACAAATCCTGACAGTTGTGCTAACTGTGAAAAATTGTTGAAGGAAAAAGAGAAGCTTTCAACTGCTTTAGAAAAATTTACAAAAGGCTCAGAAATGCTTGATATAATTTTGAAGAACCAAAAAGCTTTTAAAAACAGAACTGGCATTGGTTATAAGCCAAAGTAGAAAGCCTCAAGGAAAAGGGTAGAACCCAAGCTGAAGCTGTTGGATATGCTTAGTTTTGATGATGTTAAATATAGAGTTAAATGTAGGAAGCAAAAAGTATGTATAAAGTGTTTATCTCCTACTGTCTATGATATTATGTTTGCTATATGTTTACTGTGATTAAAGCATTGCATATATGATCACATAACATGTCCATAGGCTCAGATTGCATTAATAAGAGCATGTAACTTGGTCTGGAATAAACTGAGATAAAGAATCATGATGACTAAGTAGAAGTTCTATCGCTAACATGTTTATCATCGCTAATAGGAAGAAATTGAGCTAGCTAGGCAAAGAACAGATTCTCTATCGCTAAGCTTGAACCTATCGCCATCAAATGAAAAGCTTAGGATAATAGCTAATGAGGAATGTGTAGAGCTAGCCATAGCATGTTTTGCTATCCATAGCATGATTTGCTATCAATAGCACGATTTGCTATCTATAGCATGTTTTGCTATCTATAGCACGATTTGCTATCTATAGCATGATTTGCTATCTATAGTGCTATCGATAGAGAATACTTTGAAATTCCTTAGCTGATACATTGTCTTTATCATTGAGCTAATGAACTGCACTAGCGATAACACCTACTGAGCCTTTATATGATTATCTGTTTAGCTAAGTAGTGGGATTACACTTTGAAGCTAGCGATAGCTTTGTTAGCTATCGATAGCGCAATACTTGCTGAGCTAATACATTGTTTCTAAAGTGCAGATTTTACACTGTCAAGCTAGCGATAGCAAAGGGAGCTAGCGCTAGTGAAAAAGCTGACAGCAAGTACAGGAGTAGGTAGCAGCAGGTTACCGTTACTCAGAGTCTCCATCTCTCTTAGCCAAAGCACGAGAAGAAAGAAATACTCAAAACGGCTAGTTCTCCAAGTCTCCAACGGATAGAAATTCATCAAAACATATATAAAGACTTGAAGACATCAAAGAAAAATAACGATCAACAAAATAGACGCACACACGATGAATATACGCTAACAGCAATGAAAACAGAGGCTCTGCACAGAATATTAGTTATATATCAGTGAGCCCAGAAATGATGGTTTGAGCGTATTAGAAAAGAAGAGCATGAGCACACATTGTTCAGATTATTAAGCTCTGATTTGTATTTCATCATACATCTTTTGTACTTCAGTGATTATCACAATCTGTTCATTTAGTGAACTTATTACTTTGATAAAATCCTCTATTGTTTGAGGTTGTTCTAAAGCTTGGTGCTTTAAGAACAGGGTAGTAACCTTACAGGTTGTAAGGGGGAGTGTTTAGAAGGTTTCTAAAACTCTGTAAAGGTTGGCTGGTAATCCCGTGTTCGTAAAACCAGTGGAAAAGGTTGACAGGTGAACCTGTGTTCGTAAAACCTGTGGTAGGCTTCTCTTGTGCCCAGTTTAAACAAGATAGTGGAAAATCTCAGGTGGAGCCTGAGGACTGGATGTAGGTCAGGGTTGACCGAATCAGGATAAATTCTGTGTGCATTATCTCTTTCCTTAACTCTCTTAGTTTCCAGCATATCTACATTATATATCTCTTTGTGCATTTAACAAGTTTTGAAATACTCTGTGATAAACAGTAAAGGATGTTAAAGATTACCTTCATTGTGTTTTAGAAAAGAGAAGTTTTGAATTTTACCCTATCACCCAATTCATCCCCCTCTTGGGTGACAACCAGCACTAACAATTGGTATCAGAGCAGGTCACTTGTTTAAAGGATCCAACAATCTCAAGTGATAAAGATCATGGCTGATTTTGGGTATAACATGTTTTCTGAAGGTTTTGATTTCACCATTCCACCTCTTCTTGAAAATATTGATTTTCGATTTTGGAAAGCTAGGATGAAGAGTTTTATAAAATCATTTGATTATCATATGTGGAATGTTTTTACAAATGATTTTGATTTCAAACCAAGAAAGGATTAGACTGAAAAAGACAAGAAAATGTTTTCCTTGAACATTAGAGCAATGAAAATTTTGCATAAAGGCTTAACTGAAAATGATTATCAGAAAATCAGATTTTGCTCTAATGCTAAAGAAATTTGGGATTCTCTTGAGTCTATGTATGCCTCTAACCATCTTGTTGAAACTGAAAGTGTTGACAACTCATCTGAATTTCAAAGTTGCATATCTATGGTTGATGAGCAATTGGAAGTTGAGATTGAAGAAGGAGAGATCACAGAACACTTCCATGATTCAGTCAACACAGAAGGTCAAGAGGAAGATAAATCCCAAGAGCTCTACCAGAACGAATCTGCAAAATCATCCTCCGGAGCTCAAGATGCATTTATAGTATACAGTTCCAATCCCTGTGTTTTTTAGAAAAACAATTTTGATCTGCATAAAACTGATTTACAACCTATCACAGATCATATTTCAAGGACTGAAAAAGTTCTAAATCATGCTGGAAAATGTTTTGGGAAGAAAGATCTTTTGAATGAAAACAATTTGAATTTGCACTCCTCTGACCATCACAATAATTGCATAAAATCTCATAAATTTATTTGGGTTCCAAAAGGACATGTAAGGTCCAAGACTAACAATGAAGGACCCAAATATAAATGGGTACCAAAATGTCCATCTAGTACTCTATATGTGTAAATTAATTCTAGAAGAAAGGGACATCATGGTACAAAGACAACAGAGAAGAATCCAAGAGTTTCTCATGCTTCAAGAAAAAGATTCACAGAACCTAAGTACAGAAGGAGAACTCATGGAAAAGCCACTGCTGCAACATCTGGTTCAAATCATAAAAGGCAGTGGACAGCAACAACAAGATCATGTTCTACCTCAAGAATAAGCTACCACAAAGTACCATTCAATTACCTTGAGGAGAACAAGAGAAATAGAATTCCTCATACATCAAGAAGAAGATTTTTGAATTCTGTTTCTCATGAGAGAACTTGGCTACCCAAGCACAAGCTTATTAGACCCTTTTTGGGTGAGACAAAGCAATCCTCCAAGTACCTAAGATAGAGGTAAACAAGGGTAAAATCTCCTACACTATTATCAGTAACATTTATTGAGATTTTACACTTTGCAACCTTAGGGATGAACATTGAATTCTGGATTTAAAGACAATTGCAAAATGCTTACAATGTTCATAGGATAGCTTTATATATACATGCATATTAATTAGAAAAAGAATATATTCATATATATATCCTTATGCATGTAGACTTGATTAATTCACTATGCTCAATTATCTTAAATTGATTACATCTTTTGAAGCATATGAATTATGTTGATTATACCTACGAACTAACCATGAGCAGATCCATATGAATTTGGATACTGAAGAAAAGAAAAGAATTACAGTTTTGTAGGTAACAAAGATAGGAAGCTTCAAGACTAAATCTACATGGAAATTTACTCAAGTCTTGATGAGCTGAACTTCATGCTTGGATTTTGGTGTTGAACCTGTAAAAGAAAATATCAACTTTTCTGCCAAAATCAAGCTACTGCATGGGCAAGCACAGACTGTGCAATCGATAGTGAAGTTCACTATCGCTAGCATATGCTGGACAGAGCCAAGAGAGTTGATTGCCATCAAAAGCACTATCGATAGCAAGGTCCGCTATCGATAGCTGGAAAGAGAAGTAATGAGCTTGTCCGAGACTGTGGGATCATCCCTGCTAGCGATAGCCACTCTCATTACTGATAGCAAGCTTCTGCCTAGACAAGTGCAGTTATGGTGATATCATTCTTATCCTATCTTAAATGAATATAATTTTGTTTGGATAATGAATGCTTGTCTCCCATTTCATTAGCAATCCATTTTTTAATGTCATGAAATATCTGTCAGATTGCTATATGACTTAAAAGCTGAAATTGTGCATAGTTTATATTTTGTGGAATTTATGAAATGCACAATTCAAATTTGTTTAGATTTCAACTCAGCATGTTTATAAAATTGCATTCATATATTTTGAAAAATATGTTCACCTCAATTGCATTTGAACTATCTTTGAAAATTTGGAAGGTGATATATGTTATAAACCAAAAGTTGGAAATGTTTCAAACTGATGCATTAAAGTTTTCTTCTAACTTCTATATGCTGTGTAGTGCCTAATCTGTGCTAACCTATTCCATGACAAATGCTTAAACTCTTGACTAGTTATTTGGACTGATGAGCATATACTTCATTATTCAAAAATCTATCCCTCATCCTTTATAGTTGATATATATCATTTTGGGAAGAATTGCCACGTGCTATGAGTTGGATTTATTTGTATAAGATTCTGGACAATGACAATTTTTTTTAAAGTTATTCTTCTGTTAAAATGTCATTGATCAAGAAAAACCATCAAATCATTCTTTCTATATAACCAGTAACTTGAATCTAATGGTTTTAGTAAATTATATTCTTTGGTTCAAGTACAGACTTTGATGAATTATTATGCTAGTTTATGAGCTATTGCGACTAATATTTTGAGGACCCAAGGATGGGTACCAAATTTCCTGTCACAGGTTACAGCTCTTATTAGCGATAGCAGGTAGTCTTCATGGTGCTTAGCCATCGATAGCTTCATGGTCCATCAATCAATCGAGAAGCAGCTATCGATTGCAATCATTCTATCGATAGTCCAAAAAGATCCAACTTCAACGTCTGAAGAAGAGAACAAGGGTCATCAAGCCAAAGCAATCAAGCTTATTCTTCTATGAATTTTGGTTTGATTTATCCATTGTGATCTCTGAGTTTTTTGTGCTGCTTTATTCCTATTCAACTTTCTGCATTCGATTTCCTATTGAATATCTTTCAGATATGTTGAATTGAATTATGGCTGAATAGTTGAATGATGCTTTACTTTGAAAAATCATTTTAGGACTATAAGTCTGAAATTTCTTGATGAATCTATAAATCGACTTGCACATGATTGCTGTTCATTTGTTGCATACATTTACTCTGAAATTTCCAGCCTGATTGCCTCAATTTATTGACATGCCAAATCTGAAATTTCTGAACAAATATAGGACAAATGTTGTTGCCATGTTTTTGTTCAAAAATCTGCTTTAAAGAGAACTACTAGGGAATCTAAATCCTTAATTATGTCTAGCTATCAAGGGCATAGAATTAAGAATATGAAGTTGCTTGAAACTTCCAGCCAGTGTAGCTTTGACATTGTATTGTACTGTGCACTTTCCCTCTGCATTCTCATAATCAAGATTTTGAACAGAATTATGCAGAATCTGTCCTCATTGTTGTTTTGGTGATAATACTTGTTGTTTTTACTAACATTTGGTATGGCATCAAAGGCATTGATTAAGGGGGAGCTTCAAATTCACATGTGTATATCTTAAAGCTCATCTCATTTGTTGAAAGAAAATCTTCTTAGCATACTCATCTGAATTTACTGTGAAATAATCTATTAGTTTTGATGATGAGATGTACTCTCTTATAGATTCCTTTCATGCTCTCAATATGACATTATCTTACATTAAGGTTTCTTTTAATCTTTACATTTGGTATCAATCTTTGATAATCCTTGATTATATTAACCATTCTCCTTGCAAGAAAGATAAACATTGATGACAGGAGAACTCAGTATGGGCAAGAGCATCCCTTAATACTCAACAAGGACACATTATCAAATCTGAGGATTGATGCAGATGCACAATGAATCACTGATTGGCTTACATTTTCCCAATAACAATTGGTATCAATACCGGCTAATCACATACAGCAGATCAAGAGAGGAAGGCACTAGGCTTCATGGATCAATCAATTCTTTTGCCTAATATCAATGAGCATTTCTAAACCCTCCTTCTCCAAATTTCATTTCAAGTTTTTTCTTTGATAAATTTGCAGTGTCAAATATGTATGCCTTGTTTGAGCATATTGCATATCTATGGCAAAACTTCAGAAAACAAAGAGACCAATATTTTTATTTGGTATCCATTCATAACTTTATTGTTTTCCACAAACTTTTGATATCCCTTACATCTGGTCAAAACTTTTGTTACATTGGAGAGCGAAAAGCTTTGTTACATTTAAAGTCTCCACAAACTTTTTGCTGATGTCAAATAGGGGGAGAGAAAAGCATGAAAAATATGTTGATAGGAGGAGAGAAAGGCATGAACAATATATTGCATCTACATTAACTTCCATGATCTTACTCTTACATATTTTTCACCATAGATTTGTCATCATCAAAAAGGGGGAGAATGTTGGATATGCTTAGTTTTGATGATGTTAAATATAGAGTTAAATGTAGGAAGCAAAAAGTATGTATAAAGTGTTTATCTCCTACTGTCTATGATATTATGTTTGCTATATGTTTACTGTGATTGAAGCATTGCATATATGATCACATAACATGTCCATAGGCTCAGATTGCATTAATAAGAGCATGTAATTTGGTTTGGAATAAACTGAGATAAATAATCATGATGACTAAGTAGAAGTTCTATTGCTAACATGTTTATCATCGCTAATAGGAAGAAATTGAGCTAGCTAGGCAAAGAACAGATTCTCTATCGCTAAGCTTGAACCTATCGCCATCAAATGAAAAGCTTAGGATAATAGCTGATGAGGAATGTGTAGAGCTAGCCATAGCATGTTTTGCTATCCATAGCACGATTTGCTATCTATAGCACGATTTGCTATCTATAGTGCTATCGATAGAGAATACTTTGAAATTCCTTAGCTGATACATTGTCTTTATCATTGAGCTAATGAACTGCACTAGCGATAACACCTACTGAGCCTTTATATGATTATCTGTTTAGCTAAGTAGTGGGATTACACTTTGAAGCTAGCGATAGCTTTGTTAGCTATCGATAGCGCAATACTTGCTGAGCTAATACATTGTTTCTAAAGTGCAGATTTTACACTGTCAAGCTAGCGATAGCAAAGGGAGCTAGCGCTAGTGAAAAAGCTGACAGCAAGTACAGGAGTAGGTAGCAGCAGGTTACCGTTACTCAGAGTCTCCATCTCTCTTAGCCAAAGCACGAGAAGAAAGAAATACTCAAAACGGCTAGTTCTCCAAGTCTCCAACGGATAGAAATTCATCAAAACATATATAAAGACTTGAAGACATCAAAGAAAAATAACGATCAACAAAATAGACGCACACACGATGAATATACGCTAACAGCAATGAAAACAGAGGCTCTGCACAGAATATTAGTTATATATCAGTGAGCCCAGAAATGATGGTTTGAGCGTATTAGAAAAGAAGAGCATGAGCACACATTGTTCAGATTATTAAGCTCTGATTTGTATTTCATCATACATCTTTTGTACTCCAGTGATTATCATAATCTGTTCATTTAGTGAACTTATTACTTTGATAAAATCCTCTATTGTTTGAGGTTCTAAAGCTTGGTGCTTTAAGAACAGGGTAGTAACCTTACAGGTTGTAAGGGGGAGTGTTTAGAAGGTTTCTAAAACTCTGTAAAGGTTGGCTGGTAATCCCGTGTTCGTAAAACCAGTGGAAAAGGTTGACAGGTGAACCTGTGTTCGTAAAACCTGTGGTAGGCTTCTCTTGTGCCCAGTTTAAACAAGATAGTGGAAAATCTCAGGTGGAGCCTGAGGACTGGATGTAGGTCAGGGTTGACCGAACCAGGATAAATTATGTGTGGATTATCTCTTCCCTTAACTCTCTTAGTTTCCAGCATATCTACATTATATATCTCTTTGTGCATTTAACAAGTTTTGAAATACTCTGTGATAAACAGTAAAGGATGTTAAAGATTACCTTCATTGTGTTTTAGAAAAGAGAAGTTTTGAATTTTACCCTATCACCCAATTCACCCCCCTCTTGGGTGACAGCCAGCACTAACAGAAGCCTTATTTAAATTTTTTTAGAAAATCTTCTGAATATTCTTCACCATACAGCTTTTGTAATTACTGTAATAAGAAGGGTCATACTCAATCCACCTGTAATCCTAGAAAATATGGTATTAGTGGTTCTTATAAATGGGTTCCTAAAGGAACTTATATCCCTAAGAGTTCTATAAATCCAGAACTCAAGACTAATCCCAAAGGACCCAAGAAAGTTTGGGTACCTAAATCTGTTTAGTTTTTGTAGGTGTGCCTTAAAGCATCCAACAAAGGAAAGTGGTAAATTGATAGTGGATGCTCAAGGCATATGAATGGTGACAAGGACAAGTTCAACAATCTAGTGATAAAAGATGGAGCCAAAGTTAGCTTTGGTGGAAACCAAAGTAGAAAGATCACTGGAGTTGGTGAAGTTGGTCCTGTCAAAGAAGTATACCTAGTGGATGGTCTCTGCCACAACTTGCTAAGTGTTAGCCAAAGCACTAACCATGGTAACTGGGTTATTTTTTATTCTAATGAATGTCTTATTGTTGATAAGAAAGATTTAGATTTAAATAAAGCAAATCTTAAGTGTAAATTAAAAGCAAATAGAAATGGAAATCTATACACCTTAGATTTATGCCAACAATTTGAAGAAAAATGATTTATTTCAAATGATGAAGCTTGTCGGCTATGGCATAAGAGACTAGCTCATGTAAATTTTACTCAACTTGATAAGCTAGTCAAAAAGGAGCTAGTCATAGGAATTCCTAGTTTTAAGACTAAGCATGATTTAATGTGTGAATCCTGTCAAAGGGGCAAAAAACCAAGTCTTCATTTAAAACCAAGAAGACAGTTTCTACAAGTAGGCCATTGGAACTAATCCACATGGATTTAGTTGGGCCTGCAAGAGTGAAAAGTCTAAGTGCAAGTCTATACACTCTTGTTGTTGTGGATGACTATTCAAGGTTTACCTGGACTATGTTTCTTTCCTCTAAACATGAAACTTTTGATGCCTTTTGTGTGCTTGCTAAGAAACTACAGAATGAAAAAGGCACCAGGATTGTAGCAATCAAGACTGACCATGGAGGAGAATTTGAGAACAAGGATTTCATGGAGCTGTGTGATGAGAATGGTATCGATCACAACTTCTCTGCCCCTCATACCCCTCAACAAAATGGTGTTGTTGAGAGAAAGAATAGAGTACTCACAAAAATGGCTATAAGCATGTTGAATGAGAAGCAAGTCCCTCAAATGTTTTGGGCAGATGCAATGAGCACAGCATGCTATATATCAAATAGAGCATACATCAGAAAGGGGATGGAGAAGACGCCATATGAGCTCTACAAGGGAAGGAAGCCCAATATCAGCCATATGAGAATCTTTGGGTCAAAATGCTACATTCACAACAATGGGAAGGTAAATTTAGGTAAATTCGATCCTAAATCTGATATTGGCATATTCATAGGCTATTCAAATAGGACTAAAGCATATAGAGTCTACAATAAAAGAACTCAAACTGTAGAAGAGTCTATGCATGTAGTATTTGATGAAACTCCTCATGAAAATCAACATTGTAATGATGAGAATGAAAATTTTTCAAAGCTTTTAAAACCTTCACTATTGATAGCACCAAAGCAATCGATAGTGAATTATGAAGAAAATGCCAAAGCTGATCAGGATGAAAACTTTTCAAAACCAAGGCCTTCCCTATCGATAGCACCCCAGCCATCGATAGTGAATTCTCAAGAAGATGCTATAACTAATCAAGATGAAGATAATGAGCCTCAATCCTCCATTAGACATCTTAAGAATCATCCTACTAATCAAATTATTGGAGAAATTTCAAAAGATGTTAGAACCAGAAGGCAACTACGAAATGAAATGGAATTTTCTACCTTTATTTCTAAAGTTGAACCAACATGTGTTAATGAAGCTCTTGCTGATTGCGACTGGATAGTTGCAATGCAGGAAGAACTTAATCAGTTTAAAAGAAATCAAGTTTGGGATTTAGTACCTAGACCAAGAAATCACCCTATTATTGGTACTAAATGGGTTTTCAAAAACAAACTTGATGAAGCTGGTCAAATTGTCAAAAATAAAGCCAGATTGGTTGCCAAAGGATAGAACCAAGAAGAAGGCATTGATTATGAAGAAACTTTTGCTCCAGTTGTAGGAATTGAAGCAATAAGGATTCTTTTAGCTTTTGCATCTGTCAAAAATATTGAACTCTATCAAATGGATGTTAAAGGTGCCTTTCTTAATGGCTATATCAAAGAAGAAGTCTATATAGAACAACCGCATGGTTTTGAAGAAAACTCTAAGCCTGACCATGTTTTCAAACTTAAAAAGGCTCTTTATGGTCTCAAACTAGCACCCAGAGCTTGGTATGAAAGGCTTAGTTCATTTCTACTGGAAAAAGGTTTTTCAAGAGGAAAATTAGATACTACCTTATTCATTATGCATAAAGATAAAAACATGCTTATAGTTCAAATTTATGTTGATGACATTGTTTTTGGTGCTACTAATGAAAAGCTCTGTGAAGAGTTTGCTAAGATAATGCATGGTGAATTTGAAATGTCAATGATGGGAGAATTAACATTCTTCCTAGGCATACAAATAAAGCAAAGGAAAGATGGCATCTTCATCTCCCAAACCAAGTATTGTAAGGAGATTCTCAATAAGTTTGGAATGGAACAATCTAAAGATGAGGACACTCACATGAGTACCTCTGCTAGTTTAGATACAGATGCTAAAGGAAAAGTAGTTAGTCAATCTCATTATAGAGGCATTATTGGCTCTTTACTTTATCTAACTACCAGTAGGCCTGACATTCAACTCAGTGTAGGGATGTGTGCAAGATATCAAGGAAATCCTAAAGAATCTCATTTAACAAATGTAAAAAGGATTTTGCGATACCTACAAGGTACTCAAGAGCTTGGGCTGTGGTATCCCAAGGGAACTCAAGAGTAACTTCTTGCTTATACTGACTCTGACCATGCAGGTTATAAGATAGATAGAAAAAGCACAAGTGGTCAATGTCAATTCATTGGTGGGTGTTTAGTCTCTTGGGCTAGCAAAAAGCAAAACTGTGTCTCCCTTTCATCTACAGAGGCTGAATCTATTGCAGCAGCAAGTTGTTGTGCTCAAGTCCTGTGGCTTAAGCATCAACTTAGAGATCCGGGTTTGGAATTCCCAGAAGTGCCTATTCTCTGTGACAACACCAGCACAATAAGCTTGGCCAAGAATCCAGTTCATCATTCCAGAGCTAAGCATATTGATGTGAGACATCACTTCTTAAGAGATCATGTTCAGAAGAAGGATGTTAAGGTAGAGTTTATTTCAACACATCTGGAACTTGCTGATATTTTCACCAAGTCTCTTGAGATAGATCAATTTAACTTTATCAGAAGGGAATTAGGAATGGTGAATCCCAATGAGTTGTAAATATTCCTAACTTATTCCTGTTTTAAATTCATTTTACCCATATAAATCAATCACTAACTTAGGCATCGGAGTGCCAAATCTTAAGTTTTGCAGGACTGACCTATCGATAGTAAGGTCCTCTATCGCTAGCATATGCATGACAAAGCTAAGGATAAGCAAAGATAGCCATTTCTAGTCAAAAACATTATCGATAGCAAAGTCAGCTATCGATAGATGGAAGGAGTGAGTGATAAAACACTTGTTCAGTGTGGGATCATGCCTACTAGCGATAGCAACTCTTATTAGCGATAGCATGTCACTTATCAAAATATGAAGCGTTCACTTATCAGAATATGAAGCATTCGCGACAGCTCATCATGGTAAAACCCTAAACCCTAACTCTATAAGGTCTGATCATCTGCATTTGCATTCATTTACTCATTTCTCTCTTCTACTCCAAAACCTCTCTAAGCACTCTCACATACATTCTCTTATTCTCAAAACCTTAAAACCTAAAATGGCCAAAACCAAAGTTCCTAATGTCTCGAAGGTCTCTAGCGCTAACCCATCTCCAAGCGCCAAAAAGTCACTTCTACTACTATACCCTACCTATCAGATTCCCTTGAAGCTCCAAGCAAATTTTTTGCCGAAAAGGGAACCCTAGATAGGGCGGCTGTCTGGGTAGATTTGGAGTATTTCAAGTAGCAAGGGTTCGATTTGGATGCTTGGCTGATGCCCTACAAAAATTGGCTAAGTGTGAAGAATGATTACAACGAAGACGTTTTGAGAACATTCTACTCCAGCCTGAAAGCTAACCCAGAGTACAAGAAAGGGAAGTTGGTGAACATTAATTTCAAAGCTATGGTAAGAGGTGGAAGCTTCGCTTTTGGATGGAGGGGCATAAATAGAATTCTGGGAATCCATGGGGAAGAATACAACCAGTGGTATATAGCTGAGAAATACTCTAAAGAGGAGCTTGCAGAGATTTATGAGACTACCTCTAACAAGCCAGCTGACATGCCTATGATCAACCGGATTTTGCACTATGTCTATGCCAGAATCATGACTCACAAGTCAAGGAATTTTAGCAGTTTTGCCAAAATCGACAACCCATGGCTGGCTAATCTCATTCAGAAAGTACCTCTTAACCCTGGCCAGCTAGTTTGCATGGAGTTGCATAGGTTTCTTTCAGATAAATCTGCCAAGGCCCCTCTTCCCTACCCCAGCTGGTATCTCACATCCTTGAGTTCTCCAAGATAAAATCAGTAGGGGATGGTGAGAACAAGAAGTGTAAACAAGTTACCATTTCTACTCTGAAGAAAATGGGAATTCCTGTAGCTGCTGGTGGGGATGCTTCTACCTCTCGATCTTAAGCCTCTCGTGCTCCTTCCTGATCTGCTCAACCTGAATCAGTTGAAGAGAAAGCTCAGTCAAGAAGAGCTCCTCCTCCTCCTCCTGCTGTGTCAAAGTCCTTATTCTCCAAAGAAGCAGTTGAAGAAATAGTCTTCAGACTCTCTGCAGAATTCAATTTTGCCTTGGAAGCTCAGAAAGCAGAATTGATGAAACCTATCAGGGAGCTTCAGGCTTAAGTCAGAAATTTGGAGGAGAGTATCTGCCTAGTTCCAGAAGAGATTAAGCAAAGGGCAGCCCCCACTCATTCTCAAGGTACATCATCACCAAACCCCTCCCCTATTCACCATCCTTCCTCACCTCTCTACTCCCCACTTCACTCCTCTACTCCCTCTCAACCTAGCCAACCCCCTTCTCCAAAATCCACCCAAATCCCAACCTCTCAGGAACCCCCTATCACTAACCCATCCACTAGCGCTAGCCAACACATTCATCTTCCTACTCCTCAACATTCTCCCATCGCTGATCCTACCCCTAGCGCTAGCCACAACTTACAAGATCAATCCTCCCCACTAATTCCTATTGCTAATCCTTCTATTAGCGATAGCACCCTCTTCTTGACACACACCAAGTTCCAATCCCTTAGAACCCCCTATCGCTACAACTTCCCCTAACGATAGCCATCCCTCTCCAATCCCACCACCACCAGTCCTCACCAGTCAAACCTCTATCGCTAATCCTTCTGTTAGCGATAGTATTCCTACCTTAGACACCTCCCCAATAACCCCTAGCGCTACTGTTCCTCCTCCTTCCACCACCACCACTAGCGCTACCCATTCCCCTCCCTCTTCACCAATTCTCAGCCAAACCCCTCTCCCTGGTGATGATGACAAAAGGGGGGAGAATGATCCCGCTATCAAGGACACTATTTTCGAAGATGCTGAGAATATTGAGGATCTGGTCAGGGGCATAGTTCGAAGCTACATAGAGTCTAAGGCCCACAAGATTCCTCCCCCTCAAGCTTCAGAGGTGGACATCCTTGCCAAGGCAACCTTGATTGCGTAGAAACATGGCATTCCTCCTCCCAATGTCAAATCTGGAAATCCAGTCCCAATCTCAGTCATCCCTCCTGAAGCACTGGAGACAAAGTTCAGGATAACATCCAGAAGATGCTAGAGAAAGAGGCTGAGAAAAATAAGAATAGAGCTAAAGGTCTGAAAAAGGAAAGGTCCAAGAGGAAAGCCAGAGAAGAAGTCTCTTTCGAAGTCATCCCAAAGACTACCTCTGAGGCTCCTACAGCTCAAAGGGTGAAGAAAGTAGCTCCAACTCGTCCTCTTCGCAAGTTGTCAAAAGAACAAAAGAAGGCTCTTGTTGAGATCTTAAAAGAGAAGAAGAAAGCTTTTTCTAAGGGGTTGAAGGAAGCAGAGAAAGCAAAGAAAAAGCCTGAAAAGGAGGCTGCTGACAAGAAAGCCCTCGAAGAGGCTTTGAGAAAACATAAAGAGGCTGTTGACAAGAAGGCTGCTTTTGAGGTAAAGAAGAAGGCAAGGAAAGAGGCTACTGAAAGAAAGAAAGAACTTGTTCAAGGGAAGAAAGTATGGGTGTATAAAAGGAGATTTCACACTTCTAAGGGTACCAAGCCTAAAGCTGCCTCCAAGTCTATCTCCATATCAGAACCCATTGAGAAGGATGATCAAGATAAAACCCAACCCTCTGAGCAAGAGAAACTCCAAGAAGACAGATTTTTCTACTCTGACTCCTCAATCTCTAATATGCCTGATGATGATTATCTAGCCACACCCTCAGGAGCAAGTCGCATCCCTGAAGAACCCCTAGTTTTTAGCAATCATTCTGCATATGCATCATACATGGCTAAGACTGATCTGGTGTTATTTGCAAAGCTAAATAAAAAGTACCAACCTTGATTTATGCTCTGTATATATATTCTACATATTGTTTACTTATGCTCTGAACATGTTTTACGTTATACAAGTTTTTACTTATGTTTTGTCATCATCAAAAAGGGGGAGAATGTTAGAATCTTAAGTTTTGATGAGGACTAGACCCTGTAAATAACATAAGTAAAATGAATAGATAGCGTATGATTTAGTCTGGAATAAATTGAGATAAGGAATCATACTAAGAGACTAATTAGAAGAGTGTAGGTTACCTTCAATATGTAAAATCCTATAGGTAACAGATACTCTATCGCTAACGTCCTTATCCTCGCTAATAGAAAAGAGTTGAGCTAATCTAAGCAAACAGATCATCTATCGCTAAGCTCTATCTCTATCGAAAGAAATCTCATAGACTAATAAAAAAATGTTAGAACAGCTAGCAAGGTTAACTAGCGATATCAGAGTCATTAGCAATAGTATGAGTAGCTATCGATAAAGAAAACTCTTGCTCAGAATAGACATTCAAATAGCTAGTCTTAATGGCTTACCTAGTAATGGTTGCTAGCGATAGCATGATTCGTTATCGATAGAGATCGCTTGTTGAAATAACTTAGACTGCCAATTTCTTGAGCAAATGAAATGCACTAGCAATAACTCCTATTGGACTTCACATGAATACTTGCATCAGCTAACAGTTCAAGTGCAGGACTCACTCTGTGAGGCTAGCGATAGTAACTTGTGCTATCGCTACTGGAAAAGCTGCTATGCAAGTACAGTGGTAGGTAGCTACAGGTTATCGTTACTCACAGTATCCATCTCTCTTAGCTCACCTACTGCAATATTAAATGAAGCAAGAGAAGAAGTCCTTTGAAGATAGAAGACCAGCATTTATTACCAACGGGTAGAAGCACTCAACGAACATATTCAAACGGATCCTTGAAGCTGAAAGAGTGTGCTCACTGTAAAGAGATATAAATACAAAGACTTGAACATTTTATGAAATAAGAGAACAAAAAAAGAACTTACATTTATTACTTTCATCTACTCTCTGTTCATAGTCTTTATTACTCTTAGTGAACTTATCTGTACTTAAGTGTTTATCACAATATGTTCATTAAGTGAACTCATTCATTGAAATCCTCTACTGTTGGAGGTTGTTCTGAAGCTTGGTGCTTTGGAACAGGGATATTTCCTTGCAGTTGTAAGGGGGAGTGTTTAGAGGAAGTCTAAAACTCTGTAAAGGTTGGCAGGTGAACCCGGTTTGTAAAACCTGTGATATAGTGGAACCCAACTGGGAGTTGGAGAACTGGACGTAGGCAGTGTTGGCCGAACCAGTATAAAGATTACTCTGTTTTAAGTTTCTTTTAAGTTTCCTAAAGCACAATTAACCCCCTCTTGTGCTTTAGCCATTCACACCCCTTACAACCTGTAGGGATACAAACCTGTTCTAAAGTCCCAAACTTTAGAACAACCTCAAACAATAGAGGATTTCAAATAATAAGTTCACTCAATGAACATATTTTGGTAAACACTTAAGTACAAAAAGATAATCTCACTAAGAGTAATAAATATTGTTAAGCTTTTGTGAGCAGAGAGTATATGAGAGTAATAAAAGCTAAACCGTCTCTGAGTGTGTGAGTCACTTGTTTGTTCTATGTTCATAAATGATCTGGTCTTTTTCTTTATAGCTCTTCACGGCATCTTTTCTTTCAGCTTCAATAGCCGTTTGAATTTAGTTGTTTGGAGCTCTTAGACGTTGGCAATTAATGCTTTTCTTTAGTCAACTTTCTTCTCTTACTTCATTTAATTCTTGCAGAGGATGAGCTATGAGAGATAAGGTCTGTGTGTAACGATCACCTGCAACATTGTACTTGCATAGCAGCTTTATCAGTAGCGCTAGCTCTCTTTGTTATCGCTAGCTTCATAGTGTGAGTCCTGCACTTAGCTGTTAGTAAAGCAAGTATTTATATGAAGTACAGTAGGTGTTATTGCTAGTGAATTTCATTAGCTCAGTTACTCAAAGAATGTATCAGCTATCTGATTGTCAAAATTATATCAGCAAGTATTCTGTTATCGATAGCTAAACTTGCTATCGCTAGTGACTATTGGCTCATGTTATCAGAATGTCTAGGTTATTTCAACCAGTGTCTTTCTATCGATAGTTACTTTTTACTATCGCTAGTAACCATGTTATCGCTAGTTATCTGTGTTAGTTATCTGATTATCTATAACTTCAAGTGTTCTGTTTATCGATAGCTAAACTTGTTATCGCTAGCAATTGTTATAACATTCTTTCCCCGTGTTATCTATGTTATTTATGGTGCCTTAGCGGTAGTGATCTATTGTTCTTTGCTTAGGCTAGCTCTACTCATTATGATATCGATAGTGAAGATCTTAGCGATATGATTGGCTTTCTTCAGATTATTGCTAAGTCTTCATTAGCTAACGCTATCCTATACTTTCCTTCTGTTAGCGATAGGTTCTAGCTTTAGCGATAGTGTTTCTGTTACCTATTAGATTTTACTTGTTCATTGTCAAGGTAATCTACACTCTTTTACTTATTCTTTCAGCATGATTCTTTTCTCAATTTATTTCTGACTAAGTCTTATGCTGATAGTTCATTTTACTTATGTTATCTATAGGTTCATTCCTCATCAAAACTTAAGATTCTAACATTAGTTAATTAAGATAAATGGATTAGAGAAATTGCTTTAGGTTTTGATGTTAGAACGTGTAGTTAGGACTCCCACTTTAGAAGCTAGGAATCGAAGGTTGTCGGATTCTATCAAGAGACTTATGTTTATCACATGATTTTTCTCAATTAATTTACTTGCTTTCTTATAAATAGAAAATAAAAAAAAATAAGTAATTTAGCTTTCTTTAATTAGAAATACCAAAATCCCTAGTTTTATTGTATTTCATGCATTTAGTTAATCTAAGTAGTTAGTTAATCGACTCTACGTGAGACGATATGAGGAGAGCACCATTTGTGGATTCCTTGGTTATTTAATTTTGCATTTTCACCCCAACGAGAATTGGGAAAGGTAAAAATCAATAGGTTAGGTGCAACCATTGTTCTCTTATGTTAAAGGGAGTTAAATTATGGCTAATTGTCAAATTAACCCTAAAGGAACCCCTCTAGGCTAGGTTTGAATTCGAATGATTAATATCGAAACCCCATACATTAATCCTTCTAATTCAAGTTGATTAAACATTTTAGCTAATGAATGAACTTATCAATTGTAAGAAGCTTTTATCCCATAACTGGTACCCCGCATTGCTGCTTGATTAACTTTAGAGTCCTAATTCATTGGTGGCACCCTATTTAATGAATTGAGACTAGAAAGTGGATGTTGAATGCTTCCAATGCAACTAAAAGGTTCATTAACAAACAATTTCTACTAAGTCCGTTGATATACTAAATCTCAAATCCATTGTTGAGCCCAATATCTAACTAATGGCTATCTATCCCATTAGATATTGCTAATTACCACTTAATAGCTAATTCCACTGATAAATCCATAATTTTATATATTTTATCCCACCTTATTCCTTTATTTTGGGATTATTTGAGACTAATTTGAATTTATTAGTATATATTTAGATTATTAGCCAATTTTAGGAAATAATATAAATCTGCATTAATTTTGAGATATTTGATTTAAAAATTATGGATGGATTTCTTTAGATATGTTGTGATTAAATAATTATTTTTAAATCTAAAAAGATCACGATCTTATCTAATTCTTGCAGATCTATGAGAGAAGATTGGAATATCCTACGGTGCAGAATAAGTTTTAATAGTTAAGGGGAAATCTAATGGCTAAATTTTAATGGGCTAATATAATTTTATTAGGCCTAAATCTATACCTAGATTCCCCTATCTTATTTATAAAAAGACCTGCCTCTAGGTAATCAGAGGAGGCCTGAAGCTCACCATCTGGTGAAGCTGAACGCTTTCAATCACTATGCAGACGGATGCTCACAACCATCACGCCCAACGAAAATCACGCTTTCAATCTCGAATTCCATCCCACAACGCTTTGACAGCCATTCACGCATTGAGGTGTGTAACACATATAATCATCAATCCCGTGCTTCTAGAACACATACAAGCACCACGTCACCCAGCTACTATTCATCCCTTTACACCTTCCACATACCCCATACGCACATATACAACCATAAATTTCCTTCTTGATGGTTGTGGAGTTGAATCCAAAATTTGAAGGAAAGGACGTTGTGATGGAAGCTTAAGCAATTTGGGATGCAATTTATAGGAGGAACATAGAGGAAGTTAGAGTCTAGGGTTTGCACTTGAAGACTATAAGGGAGTGTTTTTCCTTAATCTTTTTAATCAGACACTTAGGATTATTTAGTTTTAAATAATTTTGGGTTGTAATTTTTGAGATTAATCTAGTTCTAGATTAAGGACTCATTTATTTTCTGAATTGAATTGATAATTAGATCTTATTTGTGCTTTATTATTTGTTGGATTTTATATTTAAAAACCCTTGCATTGCGGTTAAATTTAAATTGAGTTTTCATTATTAATTTAATTGTCAATGTGGATTCGATTGCAAAATTTGGGTTTTTATCATTTGATTGTTTGATTGAATGGTCGATTATTTGATTGTTTAATTAGATAATCCAAAATATAATTTTCACAATTACTTTAATTAAACTGTATTGATTTTAATAGATTTAGTTAACAAACTCTTAGTCCATTATGAGTTCTCTAGTGGAATATGAGGTGTTGTGTGAAGGTTTCCTATACGATACATAGTTAATTAGATATATTAATTTCAATATCTTGTATCTCTCTCTTTAGTCTAATTAATTTATTTAGGCTAAGATAGTTAACTCCATGTGATCCCTAAATTGTTCTCATTCACCGTAACTGAATCAGATTTTATTCTATTCATTTGTTGTTAATTAGTTAATTAGTTTCTTTAATTAGCATTTTACTTTTTCATCATAAAAAAAACCCCCAAAAATTACCTTTGCATTCATATAGATTAGTTTCATTTTTAGGAGTTAGATTTGCATTTTAGTTTAGGTCCATCATTATATTGCATTTTTCACATAAATTCAATTTGTGGGTTTCTCTAGGATTAAATTTAGGTGAATAATGCAATAAAATAAAGGACCTAAACTAAAATGCAAATCTAACTCCTAAAAATGAAACTAATCTATATGAATGCAAAGGTAATTTTTGGGGGTTTTTTTTATGATGAAAAATTAAAATACTAATTAAAGAAACTAATTAACAATAAATGAAGAAAATGAAATTTGATTCAGTTACGGTGAATGGGAACAATTTAGGGATCACATGGAGTCAACTTTCTTAGCCTAAATAAATTAATTAGACTAAAGGGAGATACAAGATACTGAAATCAATATATCTAATTAACTATGTATTGTATGGGAAACCCTCACACAACACCTCATATTCCACTAAAATAATCGTGGAAATTATATTTTGGATCATCCAATTAAATAATCAACTAATCTACCACTTAATCAAACAATCAAGTGATAAAAACCCAAATTTTGCAATCGAATCCACACTGACAATTAAATTAATAATGAAAACTCAATTATAAACTTAACTGCAATGCAAGGGTTTTTAAATATAAAATCCAACAAATAATAAAGCATAAATAAGATCCAATTATCAATTTAATTCAGAAAATAAATGAGTCCTTAATCTGGAACTAGATTAATATCAAAAATTACAACCCAAAATTATTTAAAACTAAATAATCCTAAGTGTCTGATTGGAAAGATAAAGGACAAATACTCCCAAATAGTCTTCAAGTGCAAACCCTAGGCTCTAATTTTTTCCATACTCCTCCCAAATTGCCTCCCAAATAAATTAAGCTTCCATCACAACCATGCTCCTTCTAGAATTTATTGTTGTCGCCCCACTGCCTTGCTGAAGGTGGATGATAAGTTTGGTGAATATGGGTGATCTTCATGTATGGGTTTGTGTGTATGTGGGTACAGGGGGAGTGTGTTCGTGGGTCCCGTACGAATAGGAATGGATTGAATGATCAATTGAAAGGAGTGAATGTGATCAGCTGCGCACAATGAACCCAAGCAATTCCCAAGTGTTTGCGTTCGGTGTGATGAGAGCGTAAGCGTAGTGGAAAGTGTAAGCGTGGTTTGGCGTTGTGTCCCTTTTATAAAATATGATAGAAGAATCTACATATATGATTTTAATGCTAGAATATTCCAATCTTCTCTCCTAAATCTGTAAGGATTAGATAATATCTGTGATTTTTTCAGACTTTAAAAATATTAATTTAATCACACTATATCTAAATAAATCTATCCATAATTTTTAAATCAGATATCTTAAAATTAATGCAGATTTATATTATTTCCGAAAATTGTCTAATAATTTAAATATATCGTAATAAATTCAAATTAGCCCCAAATAATCCCCAAAATAAAGGAATAAGGTGTGATAAAATATATAAAATTATGGATTTATGAACTCCCCCACACTTATCGTTTGCACTCCTGGGCAAAGCAAATCAAGACTTAGGGAAAAACAAAACAAAAACAAAACAAATGAAAAAAAAAACAAAAACAAAAACAGATTTTTTTTGTGTGAATGTTCCAATTACAAGTAACTAAAGCATTTCAACACCTCTCTTATTCAAGTGATTTTCTCATGAATCAAGAAAACAAACATCTTGGCAATTTATTTGATAAAGGTGGCCTAAAGTAGAAATCCCTCACCAAGAATAGTGTGTATGTCACTCATAACTCAAAGTGTATAGGCTTGTGTTTACACTCAAAACCGCCTTATTCAATTCTCTTTCCATAGGCTTGACAAGAATCTAAGTTCTCCACCACTAGTAATGCTAATACCATCATAAATCAAAAAGGACTTTTATTCTGGTGTAATGGGGTAAAGGTCAAGAAGGAAAGGATATGGTGTTTGGGATAAACAGTTGAATACCTTAGAATATGAAGAGATCATGCAATAAAGGAGATGGGATGAAAAGAACCAAACAAATTTGGATCGGGCCGATACTCTTTTTCTTTTTTTCATTTCTTACTCTTTCTTTTATATTTTCTTTTTCTTTTTCTTTTTTTCTCTCTCTCTCTCTCTTTTTAACTCTTTTCTTTTCTCTTTTTTTAAATTTCTCAACTTTTTTTTTTTAGAATCGACCAATACTTTATACATGTCTTCCATCCAAACTGAATATAACATAATGCTCTCCATCTTTATAAAATATTCAAAAGGGTATGAATTTTTTTTTTTTGGGTATGGATTAAGAAAAGGAAAAAAATATAGGCTTAAAAGGGATAAATATATGATATATGCATGGAATGGGTAGGCTTTTTGGCTTATCTGGCTAAAGTGGAGTGAATGCCTTTATCATCTTTATGATTGTATAAGCATAAAATGTGGCCTTGAATAAGATTCAAGTCAAGTTCTAGATCAAGAAAATAAATAAGGGATACACGCACAAAAGATAAATATATTCAATAGGCTTAACCTCACTAGGTATATCATTACTAATCTAGATCCACCTACGTCAAATTCATTGTCACTTAGTTCACTTACTTAAACATGATCAGTCACTTTTCAAATCAAGAATGTATCATACTAAAGTCACTTAAACTTGCAATACTCACATTCAAAATTGTTTTATCCCTCCCCCACACTTAAATATTGCATTGTCCTCAATGCAAAACAATTAGAGCAAATAATAGACTAAAGACAATAACCAGCACAACTCAGCTCAATAATATGACAATGCAAAATAAAAAGGTGTAAGGAAGGAATACAACCGGGAATTATGTGGCGTCATGTAGGGAAGCGACCTCGACAGCTTGTGTGGAGAATCCTTCATAAAACGGCTTCAAACAGTGTCCGTTGATGATGAAGCTTTTACCATGTGGCTCTCTTTTGATCTCGACAGCTCCATAGGGAAAAACATTTGTGACAAGGAAAGGCCCCTCCCATCTAGAGCGAAGTTTTCCAGGCATAAGCTTCAATCTGGAAACATAGAGAAGAACTTTTTGGCCCACTTGAAATTCTCTTCTCACTATGAGTTTGTCATGGATAGCTTTGGTTCTCTCTTTATAGATCCGAGAATTCTCATAAGCTTCTCTTCTTAGCTCCTCAAGCTCTTGCAATTGCAACTTTCTCTCAATACCGACACTATCTAGATCGAGATTGCACTTTTTAATTGCCCAATATGCCATGTGTTCCACCTCTACTGGCAAATGACAGGATTTTCCAAAGACAATCCTGTATGGAGACATGTCAATAGGGCTGTTATAGGCTGTACGGTAAGCCCAAAGTGGATCGTCAAGTCTTTTACTCCAATCCTTTCGGTTGGGTTACACCGTCTTTTCTAAAATGAGCTTTATTTCTCTGTTAGAGAGCTCTACTTGGCCATTTGTTTGAGCGTGGTACGGAGTAGCCACTTTATGCATCACACCATACTTGCTAAGCAAGCTGTGCATACTCTGATTACAAAAATGAGTGCCCTGATCACTAATGATGGCTCTTGGAATCCCAAGCCTGTAGAAAATATGAGACCGAACAAAGGAAACCACTATATAAGAGTCATTAGTATGAGTGGGGATTGCCTTAACCCACTTGGACACATATTCCACAGCTAATAGAATATATAGGTAGCCAAAAGAAGAGGGGAAAGGCCCCATAAAATCAATGCCCCAAATATCAAAAACTTCACAGAACAAAAGAGGTTGTTGAGGCATCTCATGCTTCCTAGAAATGTTACCTACTAATTGGCACCTATGACATTTCTTACAAAATTCATGAGCATCTTGAAAAAAAGTAGGCCAAAACAATCCACTTTCCAAGACTTTTCTAGCAGTACGTTTAGCACTAAAGTGTCCCCCACATGCAAGAGTGTGGCAAAAACTTAAGACAGACTCAAATTCATTATCTGGAATGCATCGCCTAATAATTTGATCACTTCCTTTATGCCACAAGTAAGGATCATCCCATATATAGAATTTAGACTCTCTCTTGAATTTATTTAGTTGATGCTTATTCATATCAGCTGGTAAGATAGATGCAACTAGATAATTCGCAATATTAGCATACCAAGGAATAGATATATCAACCTCACAAAGTCTATTATCAGGAAAATCATCCAAGGGCAAAGAATATGTTACCATAGACGTCTCAATTCTGCTCAAGTGATCAGCTACCATAATCTCTGCTCCACTCTTATCACGAATCTCCACATTAAACTCTTGTATCAGCATTACCCACCAAATTAGGCGGGGTTTGGAGTCCGGTTTCTTGAACAAGTACTTGATAGCAGAGTGATCTGTAAAGATAGTCACCTTCATGTGGAGAATGTAAGATCTAAATTTATCTAGCCCAAAGACGATGGCAAATAGCTCTTTCTCTGTGGTAGTATAGTTAGCCTGAGTAGCATCTGGTGTTCTTAACGCATAAGCAGTGATATGTTGTCTCTTGTCCACTCGCTGAGCAATAACTGCTCTCAGTGCATAGTCTGAAGCATCACATAAGAGCTCAAATGGCAGGCTCCAATTAGGTGGCTGAATGATTGAAGGTGTCGTGAGTCTTTTCTTCAACTCATCCCAAGCATACCTGCAAGCATCATCAAAGACAAAACCCACGTCTTTCTGCAATAAATGAGATAATGGCAATGCTCTCTTACTAAAATCCTGAATAAATCTCCTATAAAATCCAGCATGCCCAAGAAAAGAACGAACATCTTTCACACAAGAGGGATATGGAAGAGATGAAATGATGTCAACTTTAGCTTTATCAACTTCAATACCATCATGTGAAACAACATGGCCTAAAACAATTCCTTTCTTAACCATAAAATGACATTTTTCAAAATTCAGCACAAGATTATATTGAATGCATCTTTCTAAAACCCTATCCAAACTAGCTAAGCATGCATCAAAAAAATCACCATAAACAGTGAAATCATAAATAAAAACCTCCATACAATGCTCAAGAAAATAAAAAAATATGGAAACCATGCAACGCTGGAAAGTGCTCAGTGCATTACATAAGCCAAATGGCATGCGTCTATATGCAAAGGTTCCAAATGGACATGTGAATGTAGCTTTATCTTGATCCTCAAGTGCAATGGAAATATGGAAGTATCCAATAAAACCATCTAGAAAACAGTAATGTGATCTACCAGCTAGTCTTTCTAACATCTGATCAATAAATGGGAAAGGATAGTGATCCTTCCTAGTCACAAAATTCAATTTTCTATAGTCAATACAAACTCTCCAGCTATTCTGGACTCTAGTAGGAAGTAGCTCTCCTTCCTTATTATGAACAACAGTAATTCCAGTCTTTTTAGGAACTACCTGTACCGGCCTTACCCACTGGCTATAAGAAATAGGGTAGATTATAATGCTTTCCATCAAAGCCAGGAGGTTTGTTGATGGAGCTTCCTTCAGGCAAGATATTCTCGTACGATGCCATTTTTTATCTTTACTTCTCAGATTAGTTGGAATCAAAAGGGAGAAGACCTGCTCTGATACCAAATGAAAGTGGCAAAATGCACAAGAGGGGGGTGAATTGTGCTTTACGAAATTTAAAAACTTTAAATACAAAGACAAGCCTTTATACTGGTTCAGCAAAACACTGCCTAAATCCAGTTCTCCAACTCCTTGTTGGGTTCCACTAAACCACAAGTTTTACAAACCAGGTTCACCTGCCAACCTTTACAAGACAGAGCATTAGACTTCCTCTAAACACTCCCAATTAAAATTTGTAGTACTACAAACTTGTTCTAAAATCCCAGATTTTAGAACAACCTCAAACAGTAGAGGATTTCAATAAATGAGTTCACTTAATGAACAGATTTTGATAATCACTGAAGTACAAGTAAACTCTCTAGGAGTAAGAAAACTTTGAGCAGAAGGTAGGTAAGGATAATGAATGAATGTTCTTTCGTTTGTTCTGTATTTCATAAATGCTCAAGACTTGGTTTTTATATCTCTTCACAGATTTGCCTTTTTCTTTCAGCTTCATGAGACCATTTGAATATGTTTGTTGGAAGCTCCTAGCCGTTGGAATTTAATGTTGGTCTTCATTTTAGTCATCTTTCTTCTCTTACTTCATTTAATTCTTGCAGAAGATGAGCTATGAGAGATAGGCTCTGTGACCAACAACTTCCTGCAACATTGTACTTGTGTAGCAGCTTTTTCAGTAGCGCTAGCATCCCAAGCTATTGCTAGCTTCATAGTGTTAGTCCTGCACTTAGCTAAACAAGTATTCAAGTGAAGCACAGTTGGTGTTATCGCTAGTAGGATTTATTAGCTCAGTGTATACAGATAGTATATCAGCTATCAGAATGTCAAGATATTTCAGCAAGAGAATTCACTCTCGATAGCTAAACTCATTATCGCTAGTAGCTATGTTATAGATTGTCTGGCTCTACATAGTAACTTATCTGAATGTCACAAAGTGTTCTGCTATCGCTAGCTATTTATGATATCGCTAGTGACTATATTAGCGCTAGTACATTTCATTTGCTCAAGCTTTGCTTCATATCAATTATCCGCTATCGATAACTCACCATGCTATCACTAGAGACTATGTAGTAATTTCTTCTAGCTGTTCCTTATGAGGTCTTAGCGATAGAGGCATGTCTTAGCAATAGGAATATTTACTTTCAGTTTATTGCCAAGATTTCATTAGCTAGTATGATCCTTATCTCTTCATTTATTAGCGATAGGCTTTTAGTCTAGCGATAGTGTATCTGTTATCTATAGGACTTGTTCAACGTTTAGATACCTTATACTTTCCCTTAGTCATATACCTTGATTCTTATCTCAATTCTTTTCAGACTAAGTTATACGCTAACTGTTCATTTTTAACTTATGTTATCTATACGGTCTAGTCCTCATCAAAACTTAAGATTCTAACATTCTCCCCCATTTTGATGATGATAAAACATAAGTAAAAACATATGTCAGATAAAATATGTTCAAAGAATATAAAACAATGTAACACAAAAGAGTATTGTCATATTTTCTTTGCAAAAAGAAGTACATCAGTTTTGGCCATGTATGATGCATATGCAGAATGATTTTCAAAAACTAAAGCACCCTCATTGTCAAAATTGTCACCGGAGGGATTGGCCATGAATTCTTCATCAGGGTAGTCAGAGATGGAAGAGTCTGAGTAGAAGAATCTGTCTGGTTGGAGTTTTTCTTGCTTAGCTTGCTTAGCTTTTTCTTTCTTAGCTCTTACTAGCTCAGACTTGACTTGCTCAGGATTTTCTAGAGGTTCAGTAATGGAGATGCCTGTAGCTTCTTTAGCTTTGGATGAATGAAACCTTCTTTTGTATCCCCATGCCCTTTTTCCTCGAGCAATTTCCTTTTTCTTCTTCTCTGCTGCCCTCTCTGCAGCTTCCTCTGCTTCCGTTTCTATCCTTGCCCTCCTCCTTGCCTCAAAGGCAGCCTTCTTTTCAAGAGCCTCTTTATGCCTTCTCAAGGCCTCTTCAAGGCCTTTCTTGTTAGCAGTCTCCTTGCCAGCCTTTTTCTTTGCTTCTTCTGCTTCCTTTATAGTCTTAGCGAAATTTTCCTTCTTTTGTCTCATGATTTCAGCAAGAGCTTTCTCTTCTTCTTTTGATTTCTTGGGAATAAAAATTGGCTTTTCAGCTACTTTCCATCTAGGAGCTACCATTTTGATTCTTTGACTTTTAGGAGCCTCAGAAGTATTCTTGGGTATGACTTTAAATGAGACTTCTTCTTTGGCTTTCCTTTTGCTCCTTTCCTTTTTCAGGACTTCAGCTTGACTCTTATTTTTCTTAGCCTCATACACTAGCAAGTTCTGAATACAATCTTGAACCTTATTTCTAGTGTTAGGCTTGTCCACAATTTTGATTTCCACATTTGCTTCAGGGGGAATGACAGAGACTGGGACTGGCTGAGTTGATGAGATGCTTAGGGGAATCCCATGCTTCTACTCAATTAAAGTTGCCTTTGCAAGGAAATCTTCTCCTGAAGCCTGAGGAGCTGGAGCTGAAACTTGAGGAGGAGTCTTATGGCCCTCAGACTCCATGTAACTTCGAGCTATGCCCCTGACCATGTCCTCAATTTCTTCAGTATCTTCAATTATTGGACTGGTCTGTTTCTCCCCCTTTTTGTCATCATCATGGCCAGAGAAAGTAGTGGGGTCAAGGTTTGGTGTAAGAATAGGAATGTGAGTAGCGCTAGGTGTGGTAGTAGAGGGAGGACTACTATCGCTAATAGAGGGGTTAGCGATAGGGATCTGTGAGGGCGTTAGAGCTGTGGTGTAAGGTCTGGGAGAGTGAGGGCTATCACTAGGGAAAGTGGTAGCAGTAGGAGGTGACATAAGTGGTGGGACTGTAGTAGCGATAGGGAGTTCTTGTGTTGGTGGGATTGTAGGGATATTTGGAAGTGGTGAGTGAGGTTTATCGATAGGGATGGTGGTATTGATAGTTGTTTCTGGGGTGGTCTGGACTTGGAAGTTTTCTGAAGAATGAGGAATTTGAGTGGGAAAGGGGGGTTGGTTATGGTGGGAAGGAGTAGAGGAGTGGTTTTGGGAGTGAAGGGGTGAGGAAGGATGATGAAGAGGAGTGAGGTGGTGATGATGTACCTTGAGAATGAGTGGGGGCTGCCCTGTGCTTAATGTCTTCTGGAACTAGGCAGAGACTCTCTTCCAAATTTCGAACTTAAGCCTGAAGCTCCCTGATAGGTTTCATTAACTCTACTTTCTAAACTTCCAAGGCAAAATTGAATTCTGCAGAGAGTCTGAAAACTATTTCCTCAACTGCTTCTTTGGAGAAGGACTTTGACACATCAGGAGGAGGAGGAGGAGTTCTTCTTGACTGAGCTTCCTCTTCAACTGATTCAGGTTGAGCAGAGGAAGAGGGAGCACGTGAGGCCTGAGATCGAGAAGTCGAGGCACTCCCACCAGTAGCTACAGGAATTCCCATTTTCTTCAGAGTGGAAGTGGTAACCTGTTTACACTTCTTGTTCTCACCATCTCCTACTGATTTTATCTTGGAGAACTCAAGGATGTGAGATACCAGCTGGGGGTAAGGAAGAAGGGCCTTGGCAGATTTATCTGAAAGAAACTTATGCATCTCCATGCAAACTAGCTGGCCAGGGTTAAGAGGAACTTTCTGAATGAGATGAGCCAGCCATGGGTTGTCGATTTTGGCAAAACTACTAAAATTCCTTGACTTGTGAGTCATGATTTTTGGTGTAGACATAGTGTAGAATCCGGTTGATCATAGGCATGTCAGCTGGCTTGTTGGAGGTAGTCTCATAAATCTCTGCAAGCTCCTCTTCGGAGTATTTCTCAGCTATATACCACTGGTTGTAATCTTCCCCATGGATTCCCAGAATGTTGTTTATGCCCCTCCATCCAAAAGCGAAGCTTCCACCTCTTACCATGGCTTCGAATTTGATATTCACCAGCTTCCCTTTCTTATACTCTGGGATAGCTTTTTGACTGGAGTAAAATGTTCTCAAAACGTCTTCGTTGTAATGATTCCTCACACTCAGCCAATTTTTGTAGGGCATCAGGCAAGCATCCAAATCGAACCCTTGTTGCTTGAAATACTCCAAATCTACCCAGATAGCTGCCCTATCTAGGGTTTTCTTTTTGGCTAAAAAATTGCTCGGAGCTTCAAGAGAATCTGATAGGTAGGGTATACCAGTAGTAGTGACTTTTTGACGCTTGGGTTGATTCGCTACTGCCTCTTTAGAAAATGATACACTTTTCTGAGCAAGAGACCTTTTGCCAGCTACTTTTGGAGATGGGTTAGCACTAGAGACCTTCGAGACATTGGGAACTTTGGTTTTGGCCATTTTAGGATTTAGGGTTTTGAGAATCAGAGAATGTATGCGAGAGTGCTTAGAGAGGTTTTGGAGTAGAAGAGAGAAATGAGTAAATGAATGCAAATGCAGATGATCAGACCTTATAGAGTTAAGGTTTAGGGTTTTACCATGATGAGCTGTCGCGAACGCTTCATATTCTGAGTGACATGCTATCGCTAATAAGAGTTGCTATCGCTAGTAGGCTTGATCCCACGCTGAGCAAGTGACTTGGACTTATCACTCACTCCTTCCAGCTATCGATGGCTGACTTTGCTATCGATAATATTTAGGCTAGTGATGGCAATTTTTGCTCAACCTTAGCTGTGCCCTGCATATGCTAGCGATAGAGGGCCTTACTATCGATAGGTCAGTCCTGCAAAACTTAAGATTTGGCACTCCGATGCCTAAGTTAGTGATTGATTTATATTGGTAAAATGGATTTAAAACAGAAATAGGTTAGGAATATTTAGAACTCATTGGGGTTCAAGATTCCTAATTCCCTTCTGATGAAGTTAACTTGATCTGTCTCAAGAGGCTTGGTGAAAATATCAGCAAGTTGCAGATGTGTTGAAATAAACTCCACCTTGACATCCTTCTTCTTAACATGTTCTCTTAAGAAGTGATGTCTCATATCAATATGCTTGGTTCTGGAATGATGAACTGGATTCTTAGCCAAGCTTATTGTGCTGGTGTTGTCACAGAGAATAGGCACTTCTGGAAATTCCAAACCCAGATCTCTTAGTTGATGCTTAAGCCATAGGACTTGAGCACAACAACTTGCTGCTGCAATGTATTCAGCCTTTGTGGATGAGAGGGAGACACAATTCTGCTTCTTGCTGGCCCAAGAGACCAAACATCCACCAAGGAATTGACATTGACCACTTGTGCTTTTTCTATCTGTCTTATAACCTGCATGGTCAGAGTCAGAATATGCAAGAAGATATTCTTGAGCTCCCTTGGGATACCACAGCCCAAGCTCTTGAGTTCCTTGTAAGTATCTTAAAATTCTTTTTACATTTGTTAAGTGGGATTCCTTAGGGTTAGCTTGATATCTAGCACACATCCCTACACTAACTTGAATATTTGGCCTACTGGCTGTTAAATAAAGTAAAGAACCTATCATTCCCCTTTAAAGAGATTGATTTACTACTTTCCCTTTGACATCAGCATCCAAGCTCGCAGAGGTACTCATGGGAGTGTCCTCATCTTTGGATTGCTCCATCCCAAACTTATTTAGGATTTCCTTACAATACTTGGTTTGGGAGATGAAGATGCCATTCTTCCATTGCTTTATCTGCAGGCCTATGAAGAAGGTCAATTCTCCCATCATAGACATTTCAAATTCGCCCTGTATAGTCTTAGCAAACTCTTTAAAAAGATCTTCGTTAGTGGCACCAAAAATGATATCATCAACATAAATTTGAACTATAAGCATATGATGATCTTTATGCATAATGAATAAGGTAGTATCTAATTTTCCTTTAGAAAAACCTTTTTCAATTAGAAATGTGCTAAGCCTCTCAAACCAAGCTCTAGGAGCTTGTTTGAGACCATAAAGAGCCTTTTTAAGTTTGAAAACATGGTCAGGCTTAGAGTTTTCTTCAAAACCAGGAGGTTGTTCAACATATACCTCTTCTTTGATATAGCCATTAAGAAAGGCACTCTTAACATCCATTTGATAAAGTTTAATATTTTTGATGGATGCAAAAGCTAGAAGAATCCTTATTGCTTCAATTCTTGCAACTGGAGCAAAAGTTTCTTCATAATCAATGCCTTCTTCTTGGTTATATCCTTTGGCAACCAATCTGGCTTTATTTTTGACAATTTGACCAGATTCATCAAGTTTGTTTTTGAAAACCCATTTAGTACCAAAATAGGATGATTTCTTGGTCTAGGTACTAAATCCCAAACTTGATTCCTTTTAAATTGATTAAGTTTTTCTTGCATTGCAACTATCCAGTCATAATCAACAAGAGCTTCATCAACACAGGTTGGTTCAATTTCAGAAATAAAGGCAGAAAATTCTATTTCGTTTTGTAGTTGCCTTCTGGTTCTAACTCCTTTTGAAATTTCTCCAATTACTTGTTCTGGAGGATGGTGCCTAAGATGTCTTATGGAAGATTGGGGCTCATTAGCTTCATCTTGATCATCTTCAAAATCATCTTCAGAACTCACTATCGATGGCTTTGGTGCTATCGATAGGGGAGCTTTTGAAATGCTTGAGGAATTTTGATTTTCAGGGTTTGCTATCGATGGCTCTGGGGCTATCGATAGTGGACGTTTTAAAAATTTTGAAAAATCTTCATCCTCATTAACTGAGTGTTGTTTCTCTTGAGGAGTTTCATCAAACACTACATGCATTGATTCTTCAAAAGTTTGAGTTTTCTTGTTATATACTCTATATGCTTTATTCCTATTTGAATATCCTATGAATATGCCAATATCAGACTTAGGATTAAACTTACCCAGATTTACCTTTCCATTGTTGTGGATGTAGCATTTAGATCCAAAGATCCTCAGATGGCTGATGTTGGGCTTTCTTCCCTTGTAAATCTCATATGGAGTCTTCTCCATCCCCTTCCTTATGTATGCTCTGTTTGAGATGTAACATGCTGTGCTCATTTCATCTGCCCAAAACATTTGGAGGACTTGCTTCTCATTCAGCATGCTTTTAGCCATTTCTGTGAGTACTCTATTCTTTCTCTCAACGACACCATTTTGTTGAGGGGTACGAGGGGTAGAGAAGTTGTGATCGATACCATTCTCATCACACATCTCCATGAAATCCTTGTTCTCAAATTCTCCTCCATGGTCAATTCTGATTGCTACAATCCTGGTGTCTTTTTCATTCTGCAGTTTCTTAGCAAGCACACAAAAGGCATCAAAAGTTTCATGTTTAGAGGAAAGAAACATAGTCCAGGTAAACCTTGAATAGTCATTCCCCACAATAAGAGTGTATAGACTTCCACCTAGACTTTTCACTCTTGCAGGCCCAACTAAATCCATGTGGATTAGTTCCAATGGCCTATTTGTGGAAACTGTCTTCTTGGTTTTAAATGAACACTTTGTTTGTTTGCCTCTTTGGCAAGATTCACAAATTAAATCATGCTTAGTTTTAAAGTTAGGAATGCCTATGACTAGATCTTTCTTAACCAGCTTATCAAGTTGAACGAAATTCACATGAGCTAATCTCTTATGCCATAGCCAACAAGTTTCATAATTTGAAATAAAACAATTTTCTTCAAGTTGTTGGCATAAATCTAAAGTGTATAGATTACCATTTCTATTTGCTTTTAATTTACACTTAAGATTTGTTTTATTTAATTCTAAGTCTTTCTTATCAACAATAAGACATTCACTAGAGTCAAAAATACCCAGTTACTGTGGTCAGTGCTTTGGCTAATACTTAGAAGGTTGTGGCAGAGACCATCCACTAGGTACACATCCTTGACAGGACCAACTTCACCAATTCCAGTGATCTTCCCACTCTGGTTTCAACCAAAGCTGACTTTGGCTCCTTCTTTTGTCACTAGATTGTTGAATTTGTTCTTGTCACCTGTCATATGCCTAGAGCATCCACTATCAATATACCATTTTCCTTTGTTGGATGCTTTGAGGCACACCTGCATAAATCAACCAGATTTAGGTACCCAAACTTTCTTGGGTCCTTTAGGATTAGTCTTTGCCTCTGAGTTTGTGAAAACTTTAGGCACATAAGTTCCTTTAGGAACCCACTTATATGACCCACTAATTCCATACTTCCTAGGATTGCAAGTAGATTAAGTGTGTCCCTTCTTATTACAATAGTTACAAAAACTATAAGGTGAGGAGTATTCTGAAGATTTCCTTAAATATTTTAAATATGGTTTCACTTTGCGTTCTTCCAATTTCCTTGAAGCTTTCTTTGGTTCATAGCCTATTCCTGTTTTGTTTCTAAAAGCCTTTTGATTCTTCAAAATTATGTTTAGCATTTCTGAGCCTCTTGTAATTTTTTCTAAAGCATTTGAAAGCTTCTCTTTGTCCTTCAACAAATTTTCACAGTTAGAACAACTGTCAAGCTTTGTTGGAGAATGATTCACTATCGATGGAGGAGTGGCTATTGATAGCTCAATTCTGGGAGCTTGCGCTAGCTGTTCTTCTATCGATAGCACATAAGGGATTTTTGATGCAGAAGATGAAATATTTTTCTTGAGTTCTTTGTTCTCTTTTCTCAAACCTACAACTTCCTTAGCAAGCTTAGTTAGTTCAATATGCATCTCATTATACATATTTTGAAGTTCAGAGTAAGTAGGTTCAGAATCATATACTTAGTATCACTTAGTTCTTCTTGAGCAACAAGACAGAGATTTGCATTCTCTTCATGATCGCTAGCTTCCTCATCTGAGCTATCACCCCAGATGGATGATACAATGCCTTCTTCCTTCCAAAGGACTTCTCCTTATTTTTCTCCTTTTCTTTGAATCTTTGGAGACTTGGACACTCTGCTTTGAAGTGGCCAGGTGACAAATCTCTGATTTGTAACGTTTTTATATACCTAAATCGAGGCAATTAACATGATTAAGATGCAAGTTTGCTCTAATAACATCTAATTAAATGTCTCAAACTCTCAAGTGAAATGAGTGTAAAATTAGGAGTAATTAGCCATAATTGTAGATTAATTGCATTGATTAATTTATAGGGCTATTTGATCTTGGTTTTGTCTTATTTTTACTCACAGGGTCGAGCAAGGACTAAGGATCGGATTCCGGGTGAAGGAGAAAGGCTTTTCAAAGGGGCAGAATCATCTGGAGTTCGCCGTCGCTTCGCCGCGGCGAGCTCACGGCGAAATGCACCCCAAAAAGTTAGAGAAGACTGGAGTTCGCCATGGCTTTCGCCGCGGCGAACCCACGGCGAAAAGGCCAAAAGAACCAGAGACATTATCACTTCGCCGCTGCTAAGTAGACGGCGAACTGCGCGTTTCTGCAGAATTTTCTATCGCAAATTTTAGGCCCAAACCGGATCTAACTCATTACCCACTCACTTGACCCGACATGGGGAACATATTAGGCCGAAAATACACTCATTTTAGACAGATTTGGCTCACATACACCATCCCAAGCCTTAGCTCTCTCCTTTCTTCATCTTCATCTTCATTTTCTTCATCTTTCTTCCTTCTTCCATGGATTCCACACCTTCCTTCCTTGTTGTTGGTTCTTTCATGAGGAGTAGCAGCTAGGCTCCACCATTCTTGGTGGTGAGAGCCAATGGATGAGCTTGAAGCTTCAATAGGGGATTTTTCCTAGTTTTAATCCTTTCCCATTTGTTGTATTTATGCTTTTCTAGGTTTCTAGGGTTACATTTATGACATTTTGGTGGGTTGTATTAATTGCTATTGCATTTGGTTGATGTGCATTTATGGCACTTAGTTGAATGCATTTATGTCATTAGGGTTAGACACTATGTTTATGTTTATGTTGTTTCCTTCTTGTATAATGCTTGACATTGCTACTTATTAGCTTTGAGTTTAATGAAATTTATGGGTTCATAGTTTTGTTATTCTCTTGGTGAAAATTATGTGCTAATGCAAGGTGGCTTGGTTAGTGGATTAAGAGTGTTAAGCTATTTGCTTGAGGGAGATGTCATAAGAATTAATTGGTTGTGTTGAGACATTGGGCAAACACTCTCTAGGTCCTAATTTATTGTATGGGTGGCCATCAATAGATTAGGGTTTAGAGAGAAAGTTAGAGCAATTATGGGGTGGCCCATATTGTGGATTTAAAGTCTTGCATAATCAATTATTTCTTGATTTTGAACTTAATCAACTTGGGTTAAATTAAGTAATGTGCGGGGTTCCGGCATTAATTAAGTTAACCCAATCCTAGCCTAGAGGGGTTCCTCTAGGGTTTATTAGAAATCAAACAAACTCCTCGAAAACCTTTTGAAGCAATGATTCTCAAAGCTTTCATTCATCAAGAATGACCTTTATCCCATTTTCATCCAAATCTCACTTTTAACTCTAATCTTTTACTTTACCTTTGCACATACTAAACTTCCTATCAAAACCAAACAAAAATGCTTTTTACCCGTCTTTCCAAATTTACATTTTAGCTATTAGGAACCATATTACACTAGGCTCCTTGAGATCGACACCCCGGGTTAGCTTCCACTAACCCCTCAGGTTTAATTTCTTGGAGAGCGGACTCGAGGCGGCACTGCTCCGAACCTAAACCCTTAATCAATTTCTGAGCTCTTCAAGTGGCGCCGTTGCCGGGGAGCCAAGTAATTGGTTCCCTAGTAGCCGGTTGTCAAACTTGCTTTGGCTGGGTCTCGCTTCTAGTTGCATTTTAGCTTAGTTGCATCTTATTTAATTTTTCATCTTTGCATATCGTATTTTGAGATACCTTTGACAATTGGTATAGATGCTTACTCTTTGCATTTTCTTGGCTCACTGACTTACTCTTGTGCTTGGTTGCTTTAGTGGTAGTTTTATTGCACTAATTGTGAATACTGTCCTTTGTTGGATATTGAGTGCTTGAATCTATCCCCTAAGTCACATTCTAGTTGCTTGACGCTTACTTGTGCATAACACACTTGCTCTGACTGATTTGCACTTGCTTGAAGTAGTCTATCACATTTTCATTCAACTTGTGCGAGTTTCTGAAAAATTCTGCAGGTTGCCTTTTGATTCAGTGGCAGAATCAGCCACTTCTCGCCTTGCACTCTCCCCCACAGCAAGAAAAACTTTTGATTCCTCGCCATCACCTCGCCGCGGCGAAGAGACGGCGAGCTCCACTTGTGTCAGCCTCTGTTTTCGCTGACTTTCATTATTCCCTGATCATTCCTGCTGCATATACACCTCATACTCATACCTTATTCGTACATACACATTTCATATACACTTCATACTCTTCCATATATCACATACCATTCACTCTTACTTGACTTTTGTACATTCTAAGTCTTAGTTGCTGCTGATAGTCCACTTATTGTCTGTGCCTTGTGTGACTCAACTTTGACTTGCTTTTGATTTCTTCTACTTGTTTATATCTCATTGTGCATGCCTAGAGGAAGAGGTAGAAGGAGAAGAGGATCAAACCTTCCATCCTTAAACCTTGGGATTGAGCCACATCTTAGGAGAGCCAATCAAGCAGGCCCCTCTAGCCCTATCTTAGAAGAGTCCTTTTCTGGGGAGTCTAGCAGTCCCTCTCATTCAGACACTGAAACCGCCATCCATATAGAAATACCCCTAGATATCCTTATGGCTCACAGACCACCACCCAATGGCAATAATGGAAACAATGGTGAGGGTGAGGGAGTAGGAAACAATGAAATCCCTAGGAGGCGTAGTATTAGGGAAGTTACCTCAAGTGGTGTCACATACGACCCATTCCAAACTGCATATCATGCTTTAAATGCTGATTTTGAAATTAAAGGACCACTAATTGCAGCATTACCTCATTTTACAGGATTGGAAGGGGAGGATGCATATGGCCATTTATATGGGGTCTACCTTGCTTGCACAAGCATGAAACCAGCTGAGGCAAATGTTGATGATGTGCAGTTGAAAGTCTTTCACTTGTCGCTAGATGGGAAAGCCAAGGAGTGGTTTAGACTCTTACCAAGACATGATGAGAATGCCCTTACTTCTTGGGCTAATTTGATAAGGGCATTTCTGGAGCATTACTTCCCAGATGTCAAGACTGAGGATCTGAAGAAGGACATCTATTCCATCAGACAAGATCCTTCTGAAAGCTTCTATGAGTATTGGTGCCGGTTTCAAGAGTTGTTAGCCAAGTGCCCCCACCACCAGATCATTGATGAACAGTTGATTCAATACTTCCACAAGGGGCTCTTGCCTAATGAGAGAGGCATTATGGATGCTAGTGCCGGTGGTTCTTTGGAAGACCTACCCACCGAGGAAGCTTGGGCTGTGATTAAACTGAGAGCCAAAAACACCCAACAATACAACAGAAGAGGTTCCAAAGGGGGTTTGAGTTGAGCTCCAACCCACAACAAACAAGGAGGATGGATTCTTTAGAAGCCAAGGTGGATACTTTGAGTTCCCAACTTACTTCTCAGCTTGCCTTCATTACTTCAGAGTTGAGGAACCTTAGCATGCAACAGTGTGCTCCCACTTCCTCTACCTCCAAGGCCTTAGTTGCACCAAGTTGTGAGCATTGTGGTTCAGTGATGCATATCAGTAGCCTTTGTCCTAATGAGTCGGCGGATGTCAATGCTATGTACCAGGGGAGGTCCAGCTCTAATCCCAACCAAAAATGGGATCCCCACAGCAACACTTACAATGAAGGGTGGAGGTCACACCCAAATTTCCGGTGGAGAGACAACAATAATTCCATGACCAGTTATAAGGGCCAATCTTCTTCCCCAAGGTCCTTAGTTCCCCAAGATTCACCAAGAGGGGATGATTCATGTGATAGAATTCTCAAGAGCATACAAAGGATGCATGAGGATATGAATGCTCACAACGATGCGAGGTTTGCATCTCTTGAGTCTAAGATGGAGCAATGGGAAACTAGAACTACAAACCTTCAATCCTTTGTGACCCAATTTTCGGATGGTTTAAGAGACAAGCAAGCAAGGACAAGTGGAGCTTCTCCCTCTAACACTGTGATTAACCCAAAGTCCCTTAATGCCATCACCTTGAGAAGTGGCAAAAAAGTTAAATTCCAAGGCCTTGAGGGTGATGAGTCCGATGTTGATGAGGAGATTGTTTGTGATAGACCACCTTTGGGTATGGGAGAGTATTCCAACTCCAAGACCATTGAGGAGAGCTCCTTGCCAATGCCGACCCCTCCAGTCCAAAGTGAGAGTAAAGAAGAGAAAAAGCTCCTAGCTACTACTCCTTCCACAAGAAGAAAGAGAGGAGTTCGCTTTGAAATACAAGATTCACCCAACCAAGAGCCCCACCAAAAAGGTAAACAGGTAAAAGTTTCTGACCTTCCTTTTCCTCATTCATACTTGGCTAGTAAAAAGGTTGTGGATGATAAGTGTGATAAAGAGATGTTTGATATGTTTAGTAAAGTTGAAGTGAACTTACCTCTTCTTGATTTGATTAAGAAAATGCCCAAGTCGGCAAAATTTTTAAAAGATTTGTGTACCAACAAGAGGAAATACAAGCATAGTGAAAGAATCCAACTGGGGTCTAATGTGAGTGCTTTGTTTAAACCACAACTACCTTTGAAATGCAAAGACCCGGGTTCTTACACTATTCCTTGTATCATAGGCAAAACCACCATTTCAAATGCTTTACTAGACCTTGGTGCTACGATAAATGTCATGCCTACCTCTATTTTTGAGTCATTGGGTACCCAATCCATTCGAGACACAAGTGTGGTTCTCCAACTTGCGGATCGAACAATTAGGTATCCAAAGGGTATTTTGGAAGATATTTTGGTGCAAGTAAAAGGCCTTGTTTTTCCGGCCGATTTCTATGTCCTAGACATGACTTGTGACAACCCTAGTGATAGTACTTTGATTCTTGGCCGACCTTTCCTTAGGACAGCAGAAACTATCATTGATATGAAACAAGGTACAATCACTATGGGAACTGGTGACCAAGAGGTCAAATTTCTGTTTTCTGAGACCATGCGCAATGCTAGTGATGATTGTACTTATCTAGGCATTAGTGCAATTTCTTGTGTGGATGATGAGATTGATGAGCTTTGTGATTCTACATGGTTTGATTCAATTGAACATGTTGAGCCATCCCCCATTATTTCCCCCTCCCATACATCTTTGTGTTGTGCATGTGTTGGTGATGTGAAATGTGTTGATTGCATTGAGATTGATGATTATCTTTCCACCTCACATGATTTGGATGAGTTTACATGTTTAGTTGATACATTATCTACTCATCGCACACCCAATGGTCTTGGGAAAGTTTCTTCTGATTGTGATGCAGGTTCTGCTGACCCCATAGACACTGTTATGCAAGCTACACCAGTAGCTTTATCTATGGTGGATACTTGTTCACCCTTGGGAAGTGGAGAAATTACAGCATTGGTAGATGCACCCATATCTCCTTCCCCACTTTGTGATGACACAACTTTGCCACTTGCTGCACTTGAGCTTCAGGACTTGGTACCGTCTGTGGTAAAACCCCCCAATTGTGGATCTCAAACCCTTACCTCCTAACTTGAAATATGCATTTCTTGCTGATTCTGATGAATTGCCTGTGATTATTTCAAGTGCTTTGTCTGATGTTGAGGAGGGTAGACTTGTTTCTCTTCTTAGGTCTTATAGGGGTGCAATTGGGTGGTCTCTTGCTGACATTCCAGGGATCAATCCCTCGGTTTGTACACACAGAATACTCTTGGAGGAGGGTTCTAAGCCTATTCGGCAACCACAGAGGAGACTGAATCCTCTCATTCTTGATGTTGTGAGAAAAGAGATAGCTAAGCTCTTAAGTGCTGGGATCATTTATCCCATTTCTGATAGCGAGTGGGTGTCACCGGTACAAGTAGTACTGAAGAAGAGTGGAATTACCGTTGTCCGGAGTGACAACGATGAGCTAATTCCTACCAGAGTCCAGAATTCGTGGAGAGTGTGTATAGATTATAGGAAGCTTAATTCCTCGACTAGAAAGGACCACTTTCCCTTGCCTTTTATTGATCAAATGCTTGAGAGGATCTCTGGTAAGTCTCACTACTGCTTTCTTGATGGTTTCTCCGGGTACTTTCAAGTACCAATTGCACCGGAGGACCAAGAAAAAACCACCTTCACATGTCCTTTTGGTACCTTTGCTTACCGTAGGATGCCTTTTGGACTTTGTAATGCTCCCGGTACTTTTCAAAGATGCATGATGTCCATTTTTAGTGATTTGTTAGAGCATAACATGGAGGTGTTTATGGATGATTTCACTGTTTATGGTTCTAGCTTTGATGAATGCCTCTCTAGTTTAGAACTTGTTTTGAAAAGATGTTTGGAAAAGAACTTGGTTTTAAACTATGAGAAGTGTCATTTCATGGTGGATAGTTGCATTGTTTTAGGTCACTTGATCTCCCAAAAGGGGATTGAGGTTGACAAAGCTAAAATTGAAGTTATTGCATCTTTGCCCTATCCCACCAATTTGAAAGAAGTTAGATCATTTCTGGGGCATGCAGGGTTCTATAGGCGTTTCATTGCTAATTTTTCCAAAATTGCCTTACCCCTTTCATCTTTGCTTAAAAAGGATTCTGATTTTGTTTTTGATGATAAATGTAAGCATGCCTTTGACACATTGAAATCTTCCTTGATTTCTCCTCCCATTATTAGTGCACATAATTGGCAATTGCCCTTTGAGCTTTCATGTGATGCATCTAATTCTGCGGTAGGAGCCATGCTTGGTCAGAAAGTTGACAAGGTCCTTAGGGTCATTGCATATTCATCTAGGACGCTTGATCACCACTACTGAAAAAGAGTTGTTTGCTATAATTTTTGCACTTGACAAGTTTAGACAATATTTGATAAACTCTTCTGTGGTAGTATACACTGACCATGCAGCTGTGCGGTATTTGTTTCAAAAGCCCCAGTCTAAGGCTAGACGCTTGAGCCGCTTGCCTCCCGACACAAGGGGAGTTGATTCTTCTGATCTTTGCATTGATTCTTTTCCTGACTCTGCTTTATTTGCCTTGGCCACTGTCGAGCCTTAGTATTCTCATATTGTGAACTACCTAACTGCTGATGTGGTTCCCTCTTCCTTGTCTCATTTCCAGGTTAACAAATTGAAGAGGGAGGCCAAGTACTACATCTGGGATCCACCCACTCTGTGGCGCATTTGTAGTGACCAGATCATCCGCCGTTGGGTCCCAAATGATGAGATTCACTCTATCCTTACTCATGCTCATTTTTTATCTTGTGGTGGCCATTTAGTGCCAAAAAGACTGCTAGGAGAGTGTTAGAGTGTGGATTTTTCTGGCCTACTTTGTTTAGAGACGCATTTAATTATTGTAAGTCTTGTGAGAAATGTCAACAGTTTGGGAGTTGGGGTAAGAGGCATGAAATGCCTATGAGGCCCATGCACTTCTGTGAGGTTTTTGATGTGTGGGGCATTGATTTTATGGGACCCTTTCCCCCTTCCTGTGGATTTACTTACATTTTGCTTGTAGTAGATTATGTGTCTAGATGGGTTGAGGCAATCCCAACTAGGAAAGATGATGCCGCTACTGTTTCTAGATTCTTACGTTCTCATATCTTTTGCAGGTACGGCATTCCTAGGGCTATCATCAGCGATCAGGGTACACATTTCTGCAACCGGATCATCCAGTCCCTTTTTGCCAAGTATGGAGTCACTCACAAAGTCGCTACACCTTACCATCCCCAGACCAATGGGCTAGCTGAAGTTTCGAACAGGGAGGTGAAGCACATTCTTGAAAAGATAGTGAAGCCATCTCGCAAAGACTGGAGTGATCGATTGGAAGAAGCTCTTTGGGCATATAGGACAGCCTACAAGACGCCTATTGGGACATCACCCTTTAGAGTGGTCTATGGGAAGTCTTGCCACCTACCTATGGAGTTGGAGCATAAATCATATTGGGCTATCAAAGCCTGCAATGCCGATTTGGAGTCTTCCTTGACCAATCGGATGATGCAACTCCAAGAGCTTGAGGAATTACGGTTGCACGCCTATGAGAATGGGCTAATCTATAAGGATCGGTTGAAGATGATGCATGATAAGCACATCATGAAGAAGAACTTCAAGGAAGGGGATAAGGTGATGATGTTTAAGGCAAGACTCAAGATCCTACTGGGAAAGTTCAAGTCTAGGTGGGAGGGTCCATATCAAGTTGTTCAAGCCTACCCCTATGGTGCATTTGAGCTCCTAGATGGCGCTACTGGATCAAAATTCAAAGTCAATGGCCATTTGCTCAAGCACTATCATGAGCCGTCTCAACCACCTTGATCATGAGGTTGTTCCTTTCCTCTTTACTTGCTCCTTTGCTTTATAATTGACATATGTTTTTGAGCTAAGTGTGGGGGAGGGAACTTACCAGTAGGAAAAAGTAGTTGTAGTTGCTTTTAAATTCTTAGGCTTAGTAATAAAAGCTTCTTGCTCACCACACTTGATTTCAACATGCTTTGAAAATTTCATTGGTATAACATTTTGACTCACTCTTGCCTCTCCCTATTTTTTCTTTTGGTGATTGATGACGTGTTGTGCTTCGATCTTGAATCGGACTTCACAACTTTCCACTTCACCCAAGAGTTAAGTTGAATTGTTACTTCCATATTTCTGCTACATTGAGGACAATGTAGGAATTAAGTGTGGGGGAGGGGTGTGTTTTGTGATGAGTGAAGTGGGTAAAAATTATTGCATCTTGGTTATGTTTTTAGCTTTAAAAATATGAAAAATTTTGAAAATTTTTAACTTCTCCTCACTTCCACTTTTGTTCCTCTTTGGACTTGACATGATGTTTTTGGAAATGTTTTTGGCAATTATGGGAATTCCTTCATGCTTTTGGATATGTGTTGATGCTTTTGATTAATCTTCTTGATTGACAACTTTGTTGATTGAAATTGATGCTTTATGGTTGAATCTTGGTTGTAGTTGATCTATGTTTATGAGTTTAGGAGAATTAGCCATGTTGTGAGTTTATTTGAACCTATATGTTCATTCTTGTGTGATATCCACTTGTTGCCATTCTCTAGAACTTGTTTGCATTCTTGGTCAAAACTTGTTGCATGTAGTGTAATGAAGCATGATAAAGGCATTCATTTCACACCCCCACATCTCAAACACAAACCGCAAACACTTCTTCCAATTGTCACCCCATTTGAGCCCTTCACTTGATGTTTTGCATTTGATATGCCAAAATATGAAAATTTGCATTATTGCTTGTATTGTTTGAAAAATGCCACTGCTTGGTTGTATATAAGCATGCCATGTATAGAGAAAAACAAAAATGCAAAAAGAAGAAAAGAGTGAAAAAGGAAAAGAAAATGTGAAAAATCAAAAAGTTGCAAAAAGCGAAAAAAATAAGGCATGTGTGGTTTTAGCAAGTTGTAATTTGGTGCTTGGAGTTGAATTAGGCATTTAAGCATGCACAACATCATGTTTCATTCATTTCATCACACCATATAGCCATTCCATCATTTCAACCCCTAAAAGCCCTTTGGATGCATTACACTTCTTGTTTTTAAGTGAAGATTTTAGAATTCGTACAAGCCTATGGTAGAATGTGTTTCAAAGTGGATATTGAGAGTAGAAAATTAACCCAATATGGTGAGAAGAGTGAAACACTTATCCCTGAGTAACCTTCTCCTTCGCTCATCCTCATTGCATTTACTACACTCATGGTTAGCTCTTTAGCATCACTTTATTCCTCATTGCTTGTTGGTTAGGGGGTTCTCAATTTGCATTGGCTTACGTTCACTTAGCATGTTGAAGTTCTCATTTATGCCATGCTTACCATTGTACTTAAGCTCTAAAATATGTCTTTGTCCGGGAGTACAAAGGGTTAAGAGTGGGGGAGTTGACAAATCTCTGATTTGTAACGTTTTTATATACCTAAATCGAGGCAATTAACATGATTAAGATGCAAGTTTGCTCTAATAACGTCTAATTAAATGTCTCAAAATCTCAAGTGAAATGAGTGTACAATTAGGAGTAATTAGCCATAATCGTAGATTAATTGCATTGATTAATTTATAGGGCTATTTGATCTTGGTTTTGTCTTATTTTTACTCACAGGGTCGAGCAAGGACCAAAGATCGGATTCCGGGTGAAGGAGAAAGGCTTTTCAAAGGGGCAGAATCATCTGGAGTTCGCTGCGGCGAGCTCACGGCGAAATGCACCCCAAAAAGGCAAAGAAGACTAGAGTTCGCCGTGGCTTTCGCCGCGGCGAACTCACGGCGAAAAGGCCAAAAGAACCAGAGACATTGTCACTTCGCCACTGCGAAGTAGACGGCGAACTGCGCGTTTCTGCAGAATTTTCTATCGCAAATTTTAGGCCCAAACCGGATCTAACTCATTACCCACTCACTTGACCCGACATGGGGAACATATTAGGCCGAAAATACACTCATTTTAGACAGATTTGGCTCACATACACCATCCCAAGCCCTAGCTCTCTCCTTTCTTCATCTTCATCTTCATTTTCTTCATCTTTCTTCCTTCTTCCATGGATTCCACACATTCCTTCCTTGTTGTTGGTTCTTTCATGAGGAGTAGCAGCTAGGCTCCACCATTCTTGGTGGTGAGAGCCAAGGGATGAGCTTGAAGCTTCAATAGGGGAGTTTTCCTAGTTTTAATCCTTTCCCATTTGTTGTATTTATGCTTTTCTAGGTTTCTTGGGTTGCATTTATGACATTTTGGTGGGTTGTATTAATTGCTATTGCATTTGGTTGAGGTGCATTTATGGCACTTAGTTGAATGCATTTATGTCATTAGGGTTAGACACTATGTTTATGTTTACGTTGTTTCCTTCTTGTATAATGCTTGACATTGCTACTTATTAGCTTTGAGTTTAATGAAATTTATGGGTTCATAGTTTTGTTATTCTCTTGGTGGAAATTATGTGCTAATGCAAGGTGGCTTGGTTAGTGGATTAAGAGTGTGAAGCTATTTGCTTGAGGGAGATGTCATAAGAATTAATTGGTTGTGTTGAGACATTGGGCAAACACTCTCTAGGTCCTAATTTATTGTATGGGTGGCCATCAATAGATTAGGATTTAGAGCAATTATGGGGTGGCCCATATTGTGGATTTAAAGTCTTGCATAATCAATTATTTCTTGATTTTGAACTTAATCAACTTGGGTTAAATTAAGTAATGTGCGGGGTTCCGACATTAATTAAGTTAACCCAAGCCTAGCCTAGAGGGGTTCCTCTAGGGTTCATTAGAAATCAAACAAACTCCTTGAAAACCTTTTGAAGCAATGATTTCCAAAGCTTTCATTCATCAAGAATGACCTTTATCCCATTTTCATCCAAATCTCACTTTTAACTCTAATCTTTTACTTTACCTTTGCACATACTAAACTTCCTATCAAAACCAAACAAAAATGCTTTTTACCCGTCTTTCCAAATTTACATTTTAGCTATTAGGAACCATATTACACTAGGCTCCTTGAGATCGACACCCGGGGTTAGCTTCCACTAACCCCTCGGGTTTAATTTCTTGGAGAGCGGACTCGAGGCAGCACTGCTCCGAACCTAAACCCTTAATCAATTTCTGAGCTCTTCACCAGGCTTCTTGCATTCAAAGCATACAGGAGCTTTCTCTTTCTGAGAATCCTTTATGAAGCTAGGACCACCCCTCTGAAAACCTCCTATTCTTTTGAAGAATTTCTTAAATTTTCTGACCATGAGAGCCATATCTTCATCATCAAGGTCTTCATCATCACTATCCTCTTCATCTCTTTCAGATACAGCAGGGCAAGAGATTTCTTATTAGGATTTCCTTGAGCTTCCCTTTGGGCTATCAGAGTTAACTCATATTCAGTAAGACTGCCAAACAAGGCAGTGATAGAATTGGTTGATTCACCTTGCATCTCTTGGATGGCAGTGACCTTCATAAGCCAATCACCTTTTAATACTTTCAGAATCTTGCTAACTTGTTCCTTTTCTGGAATTTTTCTTCCTAGTGCAGCAAGGTTATTGATGAGATGAGTGAATCTGATTTCCAGATCTCTTATCTTTTCTCCATCAATCATTTCAAACTTGTGGAATTCTTCAATAAGCATTTCCATTCTTCTGTCTTTTACTCCTGATGTTCCTTCATGAGCAATCTACAAGGCTTCCCACATTTCCTTTGCCGTATTTAAGTGGCTAGTTATGAAGAACTCAGTTTGACTAAAGGCACTTTGGATCATGAGGATTGTTTTGCTATTCAACTCAACATCTACAATGTCTTCTGGAGTATATTCGTTTTCACCTTTTAGGTTGCCTAGAATACTGGTAGGCACAATATCCCCTTCTTTTATGATCTTCCATAGCCTATACCTATTACTTTGATGTATATCTTCATTTTGAGTTTCCAGAAGGTATAACGCTTTCCATCAAAGCCAGGAGGCTTGTTGATGGAGCTTCCTTTAGGCAAGATATTCTCGTACGATGCCATTTTTTATCTTTACTTCTCAGATTCATTGGAATCAAAAGGGAGAAGACCTGCTCTGATACCAAATGAAAGTGGCAAAATGCACAAGAGGGGGGGTGAATTGTGCTTTTTGAAATTTAAAAACTTTAAATACAAAGACAAGTCTTTATACTGGTTCGGTCAAACACTACCTACATCCAGTTTTCCAACTCCTCATTGGGTTCCACTAAACCACAGGTTTTACAAACCAGGTTCACCTGCCAACCTTTACAAGACAGAGTTTTAGACTTCCTCTAAACACTTCCCCTTACAAGTTGTAATACTACAACCCTGTTCTAAAATCCCAGATTTTAGAACAACCTCAAACAGTAGAGGATTTCAATAAATGAGTTCACTTAATGGACAAATTTTGATAATCACTGAAGTACAAGTAAACTCTCTAGGAGTAAGAAAACTTTGAGCAGAAGGTAGGTAAGGATAATGAATGAATGTTCGTCTGTTTGTTCTGTATTTCATAAATGCTCAAGACTTGGTTTTTATATCTCTTCACAGATTTGCCTTTTTTCTTTCAGCTTCATGAGACCGTTTGAATATGTTTGTTGGAAGCTCCTAGCCCTTGGCATTTAATGCTGGTCTTCATTTTAGTCATCTTTCTTCTCTTACCTCATTTAATTCTTGCAGAAGATGAGCTATGAGATATAGGCTCTGTGACCAATAACTTCCTGCAACATTGTACTTGTGTAGCAGCTTTTTCAGTAGCGCTAGCGTCCCAAGCTATCGCTAGCTTCATAGTGTTAGTCCTGCACTTAGTTAAACAAGTATTTAAGTGAAGCACAGTTGGTGTTATCACTAGTAGGATTTATTAGCTCAGTGTATACAGATAGTATATCAGCTATCAGAATGTCAAGATATTTCAGCAAGAGATTTCACTCTCGATAGCTAAACTCATTATCGCTAATAGCTATGTTATAGATTGTCTAGCTCTACATAGTAACTTATCTGAATGTCACAAAGTGTTCTGCTATTGCTAGCTATTTATGATAGCACTAGTGACTATATTAGTGCTAGTACATTTCATTTGCTCAAGCTTTGCTTCATATCAACCATCTGCTATCGATAGCTCACCATGCTATCGCTAGAGACTATGTAGTAATTTCTTCTAGCTGTTCCTTATGAGGTCTTAGCGATAGAGGCATGTCTTAGCAATAGGAATATTTACTTTCAGTTTATTGCATAGATTTCATTAGCTAGTATGATCCTTATCTCTTCATTTATGAGCGATAGGCTTTTAGTCTAGCGATTGTGTATCTGTTATCTATAGGACTTGTTCAACGTTTAGATACCTTATACTTTCCCTTAGTCATATACCTTGATTCTTATCTCAATTCTTTTCAGACTAAGTTATACGCTATCTGTTCATTTTTAACTTCATTTTTGACTTATGTTATCAATAGGGTCTAGTCCTCATCAAAACTTAAGATTCTAAGAATCGTCTGAGTACCTCTAAGAGGCGAATTTCCTCCTCAGCAGCTATGTCACTAGCTATAATCACGGGCAATGTCTCATCCTTCCCCAAATAAGCATACTTCAATGAGTCAGGCAGCGATTTTAGCTCCAATGATGGAGCTTGCTCAATTGAAGGTATGAGCGGCTTTAAATCAATGTCACACAAACTAGAAACCTGCACAAAATTCTCACAACCAGAAGAGCAAACTTTCCCAACTTGGAAAGCATCAATAGAAACAGCAATAGAAGATGAGTCAAGAAATAAACCACAATCCACAACAGCAGTGCCATCAGTAGCACTCATATCAGAGATGGAATGAGAATTAGAAATCTCCTTATCAAGAACATGATCAATGCTAATTAATAACTCAGAATTAGCCAATGAAGACAAGTCAATTTTATCCATAGCATCAATCACACTAAGTATTTGATAAAATCCATCTGAATCAACAAAAACAGTAGATACATGATCGCTAAAGTCATTAATGCTATAATCAAGCATAGAAGAATCATGTCCAGAATGTCTCATGATCTCAATGAAATTAGTGAAAATATCAATATCAGCAGTGTCAAGGCTATCGCATGTATCACAATTCCAATCTCAACACATGAACAGGATATAATATCATTTAAACCACCAATATCACATGACCTACTCAACATATTACCTCTAAGATCTACAATAGCATCATCAACAGTAGCATCAATAACGCTAATATCTATTCATCACAACTATCATGTGGTTGTCTCATAGAATCAAGCACATCAAATCTAATGATATTACCAGCAAATTCCATGGTAAGGGTACCAGCATGCACATCTATCATAGCTTTAGTAGTTTTAAGAAAAGGTCTACCCAAAATTAGAGATGAATGTCCTTTATGCTTAAATCTACTATCATCCATATCAAGAACATAGAAGTCCGCAGGAAAAAAGAAATCTTTTACCTTTACCAAGATGTCCTCCAAGACTCCTCCTGGAACTGTACAACGTCTATCAAGGAGGGATGCAATAAGGTTTGTAGGTTTGAGCTCCACACACTTAAGTTGTTCAAAGACTGATTTTGGCATAACGTTGATAGATGCTCCCAAATCTGCTAAGGCATCTAAAAACTCAATGTCGCCTATGGTGCATGGTATAAGGAAGCTACCAAGATCTTTGCACTTCTTTGGCAGTGGCATTTGATCAAGAGAGGAGATAACTGCTCCTAAGTCAACTTTTCGTTCATTCTTAAACCTTCTCTTTATAGTACACAACTCCTTCAAGAACTTTGCATACTTCAGTAGTTGTGCAACTAAGTCAACTAGTGGAACATTGATTACCACCTTTTTGAAGATATCATAGACTTTGTTAGACATCTCAGCTTCCTTCTTTCTCCTTTCAGCTCTAACTACCCCAGTAGGAAAAGGTAAGGCGGGCTTGATTACTTTCTTTCCTTCTACATCATTTTCTTGTTCTTTATGAGGTGCCACTTGTGTTTTTGATAAAGTTGACTGATCCTGTGATGTAGATATAGAAGGGAAATCATTAATAATAACTTCATTACCTTTGGAAGCAGTATTGGTGATAGGATCTGCAGAATCAATTGTTTTTCCCTTCCTAAGGATATGGCATTAACTCCACCAACATTAGGATTCTGCTAGTTCTCAACGTTAGGATTGACAACCACTTGAGATGGGAGCTTTCATGATCCTTAACTCTGTACATGACTGAGAGCATTAGATAATTGCCTAATTTAAGTTTAAAGAGTTTGAATTTCTTGCCTGTGTTGCAAATCCTTTTGATCGAACTTGTCCATTAGGGCTGTCATCATAGCATCCATTTTACTTTCTAGCTTTGAACCCTCATCTTGGACTGGCACTGTTTGTCTAACATGTTGAAACATCTTGCCATTTGAATTTGCTCCTTGATTGAATTGACCTTGCTGAGGTTGGCCACTCCCATATCTAAGGTTTGGATGATCACGCCATCCAGGATTATATGTATTTGGATAAGGATCATATCACTGGCCACCTTGATTCATGGGCTTGGAAGGGTATATCGCATTGCAAGATTTAGCTCCATCGTTCAAGAAAGGGCAAGAATCAGTATCATGAGTGGCAAGAGAACATATAGAGCAAAGAATCCCTATTAGAGCAGAAGAATTAGCCTATAGGGTGAAGGTAATCAAAGATCCCATAGGATTGGCCATATTGGCGATGCTTTTCATTTGAAATACAACCATTTTCTCCATAGCATATGCCAATTTATCAATTTTACGCTCAAGGCAGGATTCAGAATTAGAAGAATGTAATCCCACCTCATTAATTCTTGCTTGTTGTCTAGAACCAAATTGCTGGGTATTCTCCGCTTTCCTTTCAATCAAATCCCATGCATCAATAACAGTTAAGTGAAGAACAGTACCTCCAGCAGCTGAGTCTAATAGATCTCTCTCTAAGGGTAAGAGACCCTCATGAAAGTATTGGATCAATAATGTGTCAGAGATCTGGTGATGTGGACAACTGGCTACCAATGTCTTAAAATGCTCAAGATATTCATATAAGGACTCCCCAGTCATTTTTCGGCAACCACATATGTCCTTCCTAATAGAGGAAGTGCGGGAGGCTGGGAAATACTTCTCTAAAAACAACTTCTTCAACTGGTTCCACGTAGTGATGAATCTAGGAGGTAATCGAAGCAACCATTTTTTAGCAGATCCCTCTAAAGAGAATGGGAAAGCACGCATCTTAATTTGATCTTCAGTCACACCAACAGGATTCATTGCATTGCAAATCATATGAAAAGTCTTCAAGTGATTGTATGGATCTTCACCTGCAAGGCCATTAAATTTTGGGAGTAAATGTATCAATCCAGACTTCAATTCAAAAAAAGTATCAATTTCAGGATAATTGATGCACCAATTTTGAAAATGCAGATCAGGTGAAACCAATTCTTTGATGGTTCTAATAGGATTTTCTTGACCATTATTTTCCATGTTAACCTTATGTTCAGGAGAATCAACAATGATCTCAATAGAAGAACTATTGCCTACAACAGTATTAGATCTATTTCTTCTATGTTTGTGAAATGTCCTCTCAATCTCAGGATCAAGTGCAACTAATTTTTCCAAAGCAGATCGGGTCATGCAATAAAAAAATACCTAAATAAAAAAATCACCTAAAAACCCAACCCTAAAGGCAAACCATTACTCAATGTGATTATTAGCAATGGTTAGACTTTAGGGTTGAGGTTTAGGTGATTTCTCAGGTAGTTTTTTTTTCATTTTCATTTTTTTATTGCATGACTCGATCCACCTTTTGAAAAAAAATTGTTTGAACTTGATCCTTCTTTTGATGGCTTGGAATGCTTCACCTTATGAAAATAACTCTTATACTTTCATGCCTCATCATTATCACTATGATGTTCCACAAGTTTGTGATCCGTATGTCAATATATATGATTTTGAAGGGTGCGATCACTCAAATCTTGAATATGTGAATTAGGTCGCTCCTGTCCAAGAAGATTCCAAGCTGGAGAATAAGCTAGAAAATATGATGTAGTTCTTACTAGATAGATTTGAAGAAAGGGAAGTGCAACATAGACAAGAATTTCAGGCTCTATATAATCAAATTGAACATTTGTTTAATGCAATTAGTGGTTTGCAAAATGAAGAATTAGAAGTTAATGCTGAGCTTCCATATGGTAATATACTTTCACCTTCTAATGATTCATGCCCTTTTTCTTCTTCTACTCCTAATGATGGCATGATTGATACATTAACTGAATACTCATGCATAGATATTATCCCTGAGATAACTGTTCAAATTGAGTTAAAACATGTTTAGCCTTATAAATTGTGCATTGATAGTTCTTCTCATGCATCTAGTTCTATGAATTCTGTTAATTTTGATAATGAGATTGATGAAGAAATTATTGCTGAGTCCCCAGACACTATTGGTTTTATAGATACTGTGCTTAACACTAATTATGATAATGTTTTGAATGATAAAAGTAATATCTCTGTTGATTTTATTGATACTATGAATGATCTTGACATGACTATTGCTAATGGGGATATTGTTGAAAATCAGTGTAGGGGAAACCTTGACTTGAATATGCATTTAGATGATAAGAGCACATTGCATCACGATGTTCCACATGTGGAATTTGTCTTGAGTGATTATGAGAGAAAGCATAGCGAACCCACATTGAGCGATCATTTAGTTCATTCTTTAGAAAATGTGACTCTTACTAAGGAGAGTCATATTGATTTTGTGGGTTGTTCAAAATATTTAGAAGTTCCAACACTTTGTCATGATAAATTTATTTTTGGATCTTCCTTGATTTTTGACAAGTCTCTTTCTAGTGAGCATATCTATGTGGGACAAGGTACTGCTTGTTGTTACGATGTTTTGCAGGTACAATGATTGATTCCTCCCATCCATACACCTTCCATACTTGAGCTGAAGAGTTATTTGAGAATCTTAAAGAAAGAGATGTTTGCTGAAAATCACAAGAGGACAACGATGGTGCTTTCATGTGACCTACAACCAGACAAAGGAGATATGCAAATTATGCCAATTCATTTGGGTCTTCAAGTTATTGATTCTCTGGTTGTATTCCTTCCTTCCTCTTTTACTTGCATTGCTTGTCGTTATTGGTTAGATCTATCTTTTACATTGAGGACAATGCATCGTTTAAGTGTGGAGGAGGGATTCTGTTCTTACTTTTGGTTTTTGCTCTTTGTTTTTAAAATGAGGAAAAGAAAAATACTTTGGTTTTTGTTCATCGTTTTTAAGAAAAGAAAACAAAATTTGAAGGTGAAAATTGCAACCTTTAAGTGACTTTAGCATGATACATTCTTAATTTGAAAAGTGATTGATCATGTTTTTAGTATGCGAACTAAGTGGTAATAAATTTAACTTAGGTGAATCTAGACTGGTAATCATATACCTAGTGAGGTTGAGCCTATTGAATATATTTATCCTTTGTGTGTGTGTGTACCCCTTACTCTTTTCTTGATCTAGAAGTTGATTTGAATCTTATTTGAGGCCACCTTTTATGTTTGTTCAATCATAAAGATGATGAAGGCATTCACTCCACTTTAGCCAGATAAGCCAAAAAACCTACCCATTCCATGCATATATCCTATATTTATCCCCTTTAAGCCTATTTTTTTTCCTTTTCTTAATCCATACCCAAAAAAAAATTTACCCTTTTGAATATTTTAAAAGATGGAGAGCATTATGTTATATTCAGTTTGGATGGAAAGACATGTATAAAGTATTGGTCGATTCTAAAAAGAAAAGAGTTGAGAAATTTAAAAAAGAAAAGAAAAGAAAAGAGTTAAAAGAAGAGAGAGAGAAAATTAAAAAAAAAGCAATATATATATAAAAGAGTAAAAAATGAAAAAAAAAGATAAAAAAAGAAAAAAGAAAAAGAATATCATCCCGATCCAAATTTGTTTGGTTCTTTTCATCCCATCTCCTTTATTGCATGATCTCTTCATATTCTAAGGTATTCAACTGCTTATCCCAAACACTATATCCTTTCCTTCTTGACCATATCCTTCCTTCTTGACCTTTACCCCATTACACCAGAATAAAAGTCCTTTTTGTTTTATAATGGTATTAGTATTATTAGTGGTGGAGAACTTAGATTCTTGTCAAGCCTATGGAAAGAGGATTAGATAAGGTGGTTTTGAGTGTAAACACAAGCCCATACACTTTTGAGTGATGAGTGATATACACACTATCCTTGGTGAGGGATTTCTAGTTTAGGCCTCCCTTTGTCAAATAAATTGTCATAATGTTTGTTTTTTTGATTCATGAGAAAATCACTTGGATAAGAGAGGTGTTTAAATGCTTTACTTTACTTCTTACTTGTAATTGAAACATTCATAAAAAAATATTAAAAAAAAAATCTGTTTTTGTTTTTGTTTTTGTTTCGTTTTTCCCTTAGTCTTGATTTGCTTTGCCCAGGAGTGCAAAGGATAAGTGTGGAGAAGTTGATAAATCCATAATTTTATATATTTTATCCCACCTTATTCCTTTATTTTGGGATTATTTGAGGCTAATTTGAATTTATTAGTATATATTTAGATTATTAGCCAATTTTAGGAAATAATATAAATCTGCATTAATTTTGCGATATTTGATTTAAAAGTTATGGATAGGTTTGTTTAGATATGTTGTGATTAAATAATTATTTTTAAATCTGAAAAGATCACGATCTTATCTAATCGTTGCAGATCTATGAGAGAAGATTGGAATATCCTACGGTGCAGAATAAGTTTTAATAGTTAAGGGAAAATCTAATGGCTAAATTTTAATGGGCTAATATAATTTTATTTGGCCTAAATCTATACCTAGATTCCCCTATCTTATTTATAAAAGGACCTGCCTCTAGCTAATCAAAGGAGGCCTGAAGCTCACCATCTGGTGAAGCCGAACGCTTTCAATCACTACGCAGACTGACGCTCACAACCATCACGCCCAACGATCACGCTTTCAATTTCGAATTCCATCCCACAACACTTTGACAGCCATTCACTCTTCGAGGTGTGTAACATATAATCATCAATCCCCTGCTTCCAGAACACATACAAGCGCCACGTCACCCAACTACTATTCATCCCTTTACACCTTCCACATACCCCATACGCACATATACACCCATAAATTTCCTTCTTGATGGCTGTAGAATTGAATCCAAAATTTGAAGGAAAGGACGTTGTGATGGAAGCTTAAGCAATTTAGGAGGAACATGGAGGAAGCTAGAGTCTAGTGTTTGCACTTGAAGACTATAAGGGAGTGTTTTTCCTTAATCTTTTTAATCAGACACTTAGGATTATTTAGTTTTAAATAATTTTGGGTTGTAATTTTTGAGATTAATCTAGTTCTAGATTAAGGACTCATTTATTTTCTGAATTAAATTGATAATTAGATCTTATTTGTACTTTATTATTTGTTGGATTTTATATTTAAAAACCCTTGCATTGAGGTTAAGTTTAAATTGAGTTTTCATTATTAATTTAATTGTCAGTGTGGATTCGATTGCAAAATTTGGGTTTTTAATCACTTGATTGTTTGATTGAGTGGTAGATTATTTGATTGTTTAATTAGATAATCCAAAATATAATTTTCACAATTACTTTAATTAAATTGTATTGGTTTTAATAAATTTAGTTAACAAACTCTACTTAGTCCATTATGAGTTCTCTAGTGGAATATGAGGTGTTGTGTGAGGGTTTTCCATACAATACATAGTTAATTAGATATATTAAGTTCAATATCTTGTATCTCTCTTTAGTCTAATTAATTTATAGGCTAAGATAGTTAACTCCATGTGATTCCTAAATTGTTCCCATTCATCGTAACTGAATCAGATTTTATTTTCTTCATTTGTTGTTAATTAGTTTCTTTAATTAGTATTTTACTTTTTCATCATAAAAAAACCCCAAAAATTATATTTGCATTCATATAGATTAGTTTCATTTTTAGAAGTTAGATTTGCATTTTAGTTTAGGTCCATCATTTTATTGCATTTTTCACCTAAATTTAATTCTAGAGAAAACCCATAGATTGCTCATTGAGAGAATGACCTAGGTTGCCACTATAGTACATTTGTAATTGGACCTAGTTTTAATTGACTACTTTAGCGACGAAAGTAAGGACATCCATTTTATTTATCTAATTCCACCAAGTTTCCTTAAATACCAAACTTCACCAACTAGTAAGTATAGCATCAAAAGAGTGGGACCCCTACTCTTAAGACACTATTAACCCCTATTGATGTGTGAGTAGGATTAATTAATGCAATTAGTTCAATGCAACCCAAATCAACCAAGTTACATACAAGAAAGCATGAATGGAAGATAGATAATGGAATCTCAATGAAACATATATGTGACCACATATATTGATGAGCACAATGTTCAAGATCAGTCAATCCATCACAAATTAGCATCCAACATTGATTATAAACATAATCAAATGAGGAAACTACAAATTATAAAACCTAAACCCAAGAATTGAAAAAACTATAGCTAGAACAAAGGATGAAACAAGGAAACTCCCCTTTGAAGCTTGGATCTCATGCCTCTTCACCCATCGTCAAAAGTTGGAAACCCTAGCCTCTCGTAGCATCAATAATAGCCCCAAATAGAGGGGAAATTTCAACCATGAAGCATGGGTGTGGAATGAATTGGTGGAAATGAAAGATAGATGGAAGAAGAGGAAGAAAATAGAAGAAATGGAGGTTGGGATGGAGAAAGTGGAAGATGAAGAGAGTGGAGATGGAAATGGAGTGAAGGAACTTGTAAAATTGAAGGTCTAGTTCTAAATTTATGTTTAGGAACTAGGTATGGGTCATTCAAGGTCGGGTCTACCCATTTGAAACCCTAAAAACCTAAAATACCAGCTCAATTTTGCATAAGAAAAATTGCATGTTCGCCGAGGCAGACAAACTTGTCTGCTACGATGGAGAAGACAAAGAGAGTGCTATCCCTTTTTTGTCGGCCTCTGATCTTTCGTTACTAAAATGCTCTTCGGATTTTTGCTCATTCTTCATGTGATCTTTCTTTTTGGTCCTTGGACCACTCTACAAGCAAAAAATGCAATAAACAATGATAAAAAAGCACTAGATATCAATTAATTCTAATCAATATCCAATTATGGCAAATTAATCCTATTTCCATGCTAATTTTACCTAAGGATCTAGTATATTTATTAAGCACTTAATTGACCAATATTTCATCTTAATTAATTGTCTCATTTTAACATACAAAATCAATGCAAATCCAAGGATTTGACTCATATCTAACATGGTAATTTAAAAACAAGTGTGAAACACAGAATCATGCCCTTCAAAACAAAGTCCACAGTACAAAACACAAACTAACACAATCGTAGTAAAACATCTTCCTTTCACACACTTTACAATTTAACCACAACTATAATCTGTAATGTGTCTTACAAATAAGACATCAAGAGCATTATAAGGCCAACAATCTACCGAGGAATGCCTCCTGAACACTTAGGGTCACATGTATGTGAAACAAATTCAAACAATAACAATCATAATATCCACAATTAATCAGATGGAACAAATTAAGCATACATAACAGTCATAATATCCACAGCTAACTAATTGCCGAAAAAGAACCAGTTCCAAACAGAATACCTTCACAAAAGAGCCATAGTTCAATCAAATTGCAGCCTAAGCAAACCATACTAAACAAGATCCCACAATGTCCAAGGATCAATAACAAGCCACATAACATAGTTTCGAAACATAAAATTAATCGTCAAACCTCCGACCATAGTTTGCCAGAAAGGAATGATCTCAATAAATGTTAGCATACAGTAATTCATAACAAAATAAGAAAATGCAGAAGCAAACATATTGAACATGCCTAGTTTATAATGTCTGGCAATATACAAGTCATAGAAATAACCAAATAGACCTATCAGTTAGCAAACGTCCTCTGGCTCCTTGTCTTACCATCAAGTACCCGAACTAGAACCTGAAAAATGAACAGTGGTGTGAGATAGGGTCTTAGTAACACTTATTCTTTTCATTGTGCCTTACATGTGTGTCTGTGTGTGCTCGCACACACAAGTGTACAATTATGTGGGGCCAATAACAATAACTAGGTATTTAGAATAATGATGATATAATATAATGTAAGTGTGGTAAAGCCAAATAATACCATATATGCTAAAGCAATATGAGTTTGACAACCAATATTTTCAAAGATGTGATCCTAACGCCTCTATAGAGACAGATCATTGAAAAATATGATTCAAATGCCTCCGAAGGGATAGATCATAGTGACACGTGATCCATACTCCTCCAAAGAGACAGATCACACCAAATACCCGAGATAACCACCAAAAACTAGTTCCAAATGTTGATATAACCCAAAAAGTTCACCTAATGGCCATCGACGAAGCACACCCTAGGGGAGCTGGTGTTTTTCATGCAAAGGGCTTAAAAAATCGAATGTTGGGGTGTTGGGTACTATTTATACCCCATGAGAAACCCTAAAAACACGTCAGAAAAATGCTGATTTTGGAGCCTCACCGTGGGCCTCACCCAGGGAGGCCACGGCGAAGGGCAAAAAATGTGCTGAAGTTTCTTGCCCTTGCCTTAGCCCTCATCGTAGGGTGCCCTGGTAAGGAGTGGCATTTTCGTAATTTTTTTCAAATTTGATAGATTCAATTTTTGGGCTTATTTTTTACATTTTCAACCTCTTTCTTCAATTCTCTCAATTGACCTACAATGAAAATCAAGCACAAATGTAATATCCGAAGTTCATATTAAGAAATGCATGAGTTTATGCCTTAAAATTCTCAATTTAAGATCAAAATACAATTAACTCAATGCCTTAGAACTCTAAGTACACAAGTGCCTAAACTATCATGTAATGGCCTATATCAAGTGTTAATTCCCCATAATTAGTGGGTAAAAATATGTAACAATCAAACACAATCATGCAAAACATTAATTTTTACTCTTTTAATCACCTAGGGCAAGAAAATTCAGAGAGAATCAGCCCCCTTTTCACACTAGAACCCATTGGAACGATCAGAGTCTCAGTGCACGCAACTATGGAGCCAGGGTTTGCGAAATTGGAGGTTGAGAAGCAAAATTATAAGAGTTTCTAGCCCTGAGATAGTAGATTCTTCTTGTTTTCTTAAATTCTTTGTACTTTTGTGAATTGAAATGGTATTTCTTTGTATTTGCTAGTTTGATCCATTCATGAGCAGTTAAAGCATTTGTTGTAGGATTGATTCAAGGCTTGTATGGATTGAAACCTAATTTATTTCCTTTTGTTTTAGTAATTGATGACTATTTGAGTTTATTTGTCTTATCCCTAATGCCTTTAATTGACTGATCACATTTTAGTGCTATTTGTTCATTTAAATTATGCTCAAGAGAGATAGTTTAGGTATAGAACTTGGGTAAATCAGATTAGACTTGAAGTTTAAATCAACTAACGGATGGTTTGTTGGTAGAATAGAGATATATCTATCGACCTGATTTTATGGGATTAAGGTTGACTCTTAATGCGTAATTTCATTAATTTGTAACAAGAGATTGACCAATTTTAATGAGAAGTATAGATTTGATTTTGACTCAAGAGAGCGTTTCAAGTGCTTTAGAACTTTAGACAAACACAAGTGTCATTTAAACACTAAATGAAGGGGAAAGTAATTAGGGTTCCTGAAATACAACGGTGAGAATTAATCCTAGGCTTAGTTCATTGATAAGTTAAATATTTCTTGTGTGTTTCTTTACTTTTACCCTAAAATAGTTTTCAAAATCTATTTTCTAAATGAATTTGATTATTCAACTGGTTAAATTCATTAGCTTATTATTTGATTGATGTTTTACAACAAATCTCTTTGAAGCGATAATTTTATACTGCGTCGTGATCTATTCTATTGTGGGTGAACAGCTTTACGGAAGAAGAACGTCAATTTCATCTTCCAAGGCTATCCAACAACCTGTATGGAATTATGTTGCTCATGTTGCTATCACTAAACAACACAGTCTAAGAGATATTGTTTCTTCTAAGCTTATTGTTTCCTTTGTGGTGCTTCAATTTCTCAACACAAAACACTGGTTTGTTAGACGTTTCAGACATCTCATTCATTTAAAATGTATAGAGATCCGTGAGTATCTGACTCAATATATATCGCTATGGAGCTTGTCTCATAAGCTCAATTAAATGGACTTGATTGACATAATTCAATCACTTAGAGAATTATGCATTCAAATGTGTATACAATTTGTACTTGATTGTTCCAATAAAACTAACGTTAATTAGATAATAAGTTCACTAATCACTAGTTTTGTGATCAGGAGACAACTACGTTGACTCCCATTCCACTCGTGCTAGTAAGCTTCCCTACCCTTTCAACTGTTATCTTAATTGAACACATTCTTCTTCAAGTTTCATGGCATGTTCCAAAAACATCCACTCAAATAAAGCGGTAATAATACAAGATAATAATGCTATATTAACTTAAATAATTGCATCAAGAATGTTCCTTTTAGAGTAGAATTTACTTGATTCAATTCTAAAGGAAAAGAATTGAATTTAAAAATTCAATGAAATGAACATTCCAAAAAAAAAAAATTTGCGAAACGCACCTCGTTGTTGTTTTCTCTTGATTTGGGTTCAGCCTTAGACCCTCTTAGCCACATCAACTCATGAAGATTTTCGACTTCTCTTACCATGTTGACTTTCGCTTACTTGGATGTGCTTGCAGCATACTTTCTTATAGATGAGATGAAAGATATAGTCAATAGGTTGACTCAAAAGTCAGCATCAAATCACCTCAATGTGTTTGAAGGCTTAGAAGGATTTATTAACAATTAATAAGTTTGAGTTGATATAAGTAGGAGTTTAGGGTCCACTTCACTATCCTTTAAATGAAATTGGTTTGCACATTGCAAACCTCTCAGGTTTGTTCCATAGCTTGTCAAAGCTAATAAGTAGGTGAAAAAAATATTATATTCACTTAATAAAAAATTTGAGAAGTTTTTCTTTTAGAAAAATAACTAAATCAGGTCAAAGAATCGCACCAAAAGACATAACGTATTACAAAAACAATCTAATAGTTTATTTAAACATTTGATCATGAATTTTATGGAATTTAGGAGTTGACAATGTTCAAAGAGAACATTGTACATACTCCATTTTGTTTTTCTCAAAGACTTTAAAACCCAAATATTCAAGAAGATTTTGAGAATGATTCAACTCTCATTCTCGGCATAGGACATGTGAGCTACACACGCCACCATTAGAGCCCCTCTCTTGTCCTTATTGTAACATCCTAACTTTTAAAACATAAAATAGCTATAAGTACCAATGATTTATTATGATATAAAAAAGAATATATACAAGTCACAAATAAAATATCTTAGTAAGATATCTATTTTAGTCATAGTTATTATTTAACAATTGGAAATGAACTAAGTAATATTAAAGTAGAAAAAAATAATTATTTTTGGTTTTGGATGTTGAGTTATGGGGATACTCATAATTAAATAATATAACTTGTATAGAAATTATCTATAACTAATCAAGTTGAAATATATGGATAACTTATAAAATAAAACTGTCCAATATCCATTTCTCTATTATAATGAAAAAGGCTAAAAAGATTTCATAAAAAAAAAAGTCTAAAAAGATATAGATCTTTAAAAGGACCAATTTCAAAAGCCCACTTGTAAAAAAACCTACCTCAATCTACTTAAAAAATTCTCTCTTCTCATCTTTCATTGTTGTGCCGCTTTACTCACACCTTGCAATTGAATTTTTCCTCCTTCATCTTTCTTCTTGTCTGTCTGCCTTGCCTTGTCAATCATTTTCTTTTCTTCTCCTATTTTGTCTTCTTAAATTCAACCTGTTTTGAATATGTGCTTGATTTTTCATTCCAGACCATATTATTCGGGTTTCAGGCAATGCCTAAAAAAGCCCGTTTTAAGCTTTTTTCTATCAATTTTCCCCCTTTTTTCAAATGAGCCCCGGTTTTACAATATATTTCCTCTGATCCTAATTATAATATCACTTTGACTTTTTGGAGGAAATATGGATGCAAAATTAATCATTTTAAATTGTCTATATTTATCCTTTTTCCTCAAAACTAATTTATTCTACTTATAAAATAACCTATAATCTAATTACATGTGATATATGTTATAATATAGTGGTTTAATTTGCTTCCTTACCTTCAACAAAAAGTCAAAGTGATATTATATTTAGGACCGGATGGAGTAATTAGCAAAGTGATGACTATCTTCGCCGTTCACCCATGTGAGACCCTAAACCAAATAAAATAACACTAATAAAAGAAATGAGATCAAAACACATAAAAAATTACTCATAAAAAGAAAAGAAAGTATTATATTTTTACCATTTAAATATTATTATATTTTTACCTTTTTAACCACTTTGTTATATTCATATATTGTTTTTTTTTAAAAAAAAGGAAAACGGGTTCAGGTTGACCTACTGGTTTGACGGGTTAGCCCTTCATGGGCTCAGGATGGGTTCGGGCTCAAAAGACCCATTTTAATATGGGCCCACTACTACAAAAAGCCCTTTTTATGTCACCAATTAACGTCACTTATTTAAAAATGTGACATTGAAAACAAAGAAGAAAGAAACAACATCACACTTAAAATTAAGTGTGATGTTGAAACTTTTCAATGTCACACTTAAATTAAGTGTGACATTGAAAAGTACTTTCCATGTCACACCAAATTTTGGTGTGACATGGAAAATGTTTCAACGTCACACCAAAATGTGGTGTGACGTTGAAAGTTGTTTTCCACGTCACACCAAAATTTTGGTGTGACGTGGAAAACCCGTCCCTCTTTTTTTTTTCATTTCCCGCCCCCCTCCCACATTGAAACCACTTTCAACGTCACACCAAAATGTGGTATGACGTTGAAAGTTGTTTTCCACGTCACACCAAAATTTTGGTGTGACGTGGAAAACCCGTCCCTCTTTTTTTTTTCATTTCCCGCCCCCCCTCCCACATTGAAACCACTTTCAACGTCACACCAAAATGTGGTGTGACGTTGAAAGTTGTTTTCCACGTCACACCAAAATTTTGGTGTGACGTGGAAAACCCGTCCCCTCCTTTTTTTTTTATTTCCCGCTCCCCCACTTTAATTTTTTCATTTCGCGCCCCCCCAAAATAAAAACCATCAACTCCAGCTGTCTCCCACCCCCACCCCCCCAAAACAAAAACATCAACTCCAACTCTCCCTCATCCACACCCCCGTGTCCTCAGCTTCCCTACCCCCCAACGCCCACAGCTCCCCCTCCAACACCCCTAGCTCCCCCTGGTGCCCACAGCTCCCCCACCCCCTAACCCACAGCTCCCCCCAGACGCCCCCCATCCCCCTCACCCTCCACCTGCAGGTTCATTTCTTCTTTTCTTTTTTCTTTTTTTTTCTGGTAATTAAATATGCAGTTTCTATAGGGTTCTTTTTTTTTACTTGTTCAAGGTTTTTTTTCAGCTCTGTTTTCCTCCTATCGGGTTCAACAATTTCAATCGTGCCTCCGTTCGCAGCTTCACTTCATCCAGGTTCCTTCTTTTCCTTTTTTTCCTGATAATTAAATCTGCTGCCTTTTTTCTCAATTGTAAATTGCAAAAAATGCCATAGAATATTTAATGGTTTTGTAAGTCTTGTAAATTGGTCTGCCATAGAATGTTTAATGTTCAATTGTAAATTGGTTTGCAAATGCTGTTACGTTGTAATTGCTGCAAATATTGCATACTTGCCAAAATGTTTTATAAGTCTTGTAAATTGGTTTGAATAGGTTTTCGTTCTCAAATTGCTGAATATCAACGGGGAATAAAAAAATTAAAAACGTTTTTTTTTTAAAAAAAAGGAAACCACGTCACACATAATATCTTGTGTGACGTGGTTTCTCCGAGCAACTTACAACGTCACACATAATATTATGTGTGACGTTGTTTCTCTGACTTTCTATGTCACTTGTTTATGTGACGTTAAAAGTCCATTTTTCATGTCACTTGATTCAATGTCCCCTGAAAAAGTGACGTGAAAACCCCCAAAATTTGTGACGTTAAAAGTACTTTTTGTAGTAGTGGCCATATTTTTCCGAGCCCATAACCATATTTTTTACACTGGTTTCGGGTTGGCCCACAAGCTCCGTCCCGTATTACCGGCTCTAATTCTACCCTGTATCCCATCGTTTTTCTTTAAGCTTCTGCGTGTGTATTTGGTATGGGGGGCTGCACAACTGCACATATATACACATATCTCCACACTATTCCCTTCACATCAGATTATTTTCCCATTTAATTTGCTGTTTTTTTAATTGTGTGTATAACACATTATATTAACTGATTCATTTGTCCCATTGTATCTCAGCCTCCATTCCTTATTCTCTCTCTCTCTCTCTCTCTACAATAACACACCCATAACATCTTTCCCTTCTACAGACACGCCAAAACTACTCATGAAATCTCCATATAAACATGGATTAAGCTCTCATCTAAATATTTTTTTTAAAAGCAGTTTCTATAATTTTTGTTAAGATTAAGTTAAACAGGAAATATCCAATATATTATAAACATATTTGTATAACATTTATTTTTAGGATTAACTTTAAAAATAAGGTAGTCATGATCTAATTTTTGAGGTACTCAATTTATAAGTAAAATATTGACAAATATTTAATTGTGTGATCCTTGTAGAGTCTTTGAGAAATTTGGAGTAATTTTTGGTAATTATCTTAAGTTGAGGAGTAATAGGTAACTCTTAATCATTCTTTCATATGCTTATAAATTGTATATAATTATAATTTGAATGGTTATCTGTTAATTTAAAAATATAAGCCTAATGTATAAAATATATTTATATGATTTGGTATCAGTTCAATCTTTTCAAGCTTGCTTACTACGGTATATTTTAATACCATGTACATTGTTAATTAGTTTGTTCCTTTTCAAACATGCTTGTTGCCAATATTCTGTTACAAAATATGTGAATTGATAAGTGGTTTGAATCTTTTCAAGCATGTTTGCTTATGTAATGATTTATGGTTTTGGAGTTGTTTATAATATTTTAAATCAAGATTCTATTTTAATTGCTAGGGATTGCATGTATATGTCATGGCATGCGCATTTGTGATGGGATAGGTACTAGATCTAGAGGAGAAATATGTATGATGAATTCTTTTACCATAAGGTATGCCATCACTTGATGCACAGTGGATGTCACTTGTCATGGCTCTTTCTTCCATGTTTTCCTTTGGCCAGGATTGCATGGAAGTTGTGGGACATGTGACACCTCATTGGATTTGTTCTTTAAGGAAGGGAGGCATAGTCCATATTTAAACTCTTACTTTTGGCCGGGTATATCTCAAGTAATGGTGAGTTTGGAATAATCCAATTGTATGGATTTGTTTCTATTGCACTTTATGTTAGCCTATAGTTCTTGTCAGCGGAATAGGGATGGATGGTGATATAAGGGAGGTTACATACAGCATTTTATTCATAAAGGAAATACTTTTGTGTATTGAATTAAGAGAATAATTAATATGTATGTCAAGAAGCAAAAGTTGTTTTATACACACAATTATATAGATGATTTTGCAACATAATTGTACATGATTTGCTTTTGTATGGTAGGAGATTTCAGTAATTATTGAGATGTCGACCTCATCCTATTATTAACAAATTTCATAAGAAGGATCAAGTAGGAAATAAGGGAAGATGTCCAGTGTAACACCCCAAATTTTTAGAAAGAGTAAATAAGGGAATATTTTAGAATAAACTCAGTTCAAGATAAAAGTGAAATAGTAATTAAAATTTTCAAAGAATGTAACAATGGGAAACAAGAAAATATGAGAAAATATAAGCACTAGGGAAAAATGGTAATATAGCATCCAAAAATGTCTTTTCTTTCTTCCTTATTTCCTTCCCTTCCCACGTGCTCATATTCCTCACCATTCCTCTCCCTCTCACCCGATATCTGTCCCTCGCCTCACCCCCTCTGTTTTCATCTGAGGTCGGCGACGAGAATGGCGGAGCACGGCGGCGAGAAGTGGCTGAGACTCATGTGAAGCTTGGGTTAGCACTCGGTAAGCCTCTTCCCTCCACTTTCTTCCTTTCCCTGTCCGATTTGAGAGGATGTTGAGGGGAATCAATTCAGATTTTTCTTGGGAGTTTTAGGAGTTATAAATCAGTGAAATCGAAGCTTAGGCTTCGATTAATTACTCTTGTTAACGAATTTGAGCAAAGGAGTGGTATTAGTCAAGTTTGCCTAAAAATTCCTCTTCTGGTTACTGTTCACCTGACGGAATTTTTGTTCATTTCTGGGTGTTTAATGAACGAAAGGTTAATTAATCATGATTAGGAGTAATTTTAAACTCCTAGAATGTATTGCTTTTTCATTTTCTCAAGTTTGGAATTTTTGGGATTTTTGTTCTTCTTCCCCTGTTTCATTTGAATCCGTCGGGTTCAAGGGGATAAAATTTATGAAGTGATGAATTTAAGAGTAGGAAGCAATAATGTGTATTTTGCATGTTCGATTTTGGCTCAGGAATTGTGATACCGACCCTGATCCTTTTTCTGCTCTGTTATGGGTCTTTGAAATCAAATATGTGACGGGATGAATTGCTAGAATGTAAGTGACTAAATAATGATTAAAAGTAATATGAGTATAGTTAGAGTTGTCTTTATAATACTGCATGTTCGGTTTATGCTTGGTTTCTGGTGATGCTATGTTCAGTGTCCTTGTGCTATTTCAATTCTTCTTCTCGCCATATTTGAAGTCCAGTTTTTCTGATTAGAAACTATATAACTATGGGAAATAGTTATTTACTGGGGTTCATGTATGTGATATTAGATTTGGCATTATTATTGTAAATATGGAAGCCTTGTTTCTTTGTTTTAGCTCTGGTTCAACTATGCTTGATTGATGTATTGAGATTAAATTTAGTGGGACAAGATCCTCGAGGTAGATTTTGAGTATCTAAAAGAATATATGGTCACATTGAGAATAAATGTTTCTGTGATTGCCTGCTGGTCCTTAAGAAATTAAATAGGGAAGACATAGTTTGGAGTATAAGGAGTTGTTAATTTATGTTACTGATCGTGTGGATGGTTTATGAGTCAAAGAGGACTGTGATAAGATTAAATGGCTTTGGTTTCATACTTAAGGGTAAGGGAACAAAGGTTAAAGTTTTAATTTCTTAATAATAGAATGACTAAAGATGGTCTATAGATATGCTAATGCCCTCTATTTTTACTCCAAAACTGTCCTTTCACATCATATATCAATCCCTTATAAAAATTAGACGAATTTGTAGCTAGAAACCTTGTAAAACATGTCAGAAGATACGATTCACAGATAAAGGATTAATGCAAAATATACTAATACACATGAAAACTTGTAAATATTTTTATTTTTAAAGAGACAAGTTGTCTTTTATCTTGGTGTGTATTGCTACTCTGATCGGTACTTTCCTATTTTGTTTCTATTTGAAACAAAGAGAGACAACGTCAAATTTGTGAATACCCAATGTGTGATGCTTTAATAGTATACTAAATCACTTCTTTATACTAAGAAGGCAATTGTTTCAAGGATAAAAATCTGGTCGTCTGTGCTGTGAGAAACTAATGATGTTAAAGTCATGAAGCTGAAAAATTTACAAGAAGTTAATATACCTAAAAAACAGTAAAGAATTTGTTTGGAAAGAGCATGTTTGTAAATTGCAGAAATCTTAATTGCTTATAAGTTCAATTTGAGGGCCTAGTAAAGTGATCTGAATCTGAATTCTTGTGTTGTGACTGATTGCAATTTGGGATTTTCAGTTGTGATTAAACTTGTGCTTTTGGAAGCTGTACAAACTTCTGGTTCCTTCCTTTGTGTTGTTCAAATATTTGCTTTGCTTGGTCTATGATAAAAAAATGAAGGTATAATAGAGCTTATGTATGTTGTTGCATGTTCAATTTATGCTTTGAATGTGAAGTGTGATTTGATTCTTTCTTGCTCTATTTGATTCTCTGGTTTAAATTTAAATTTAGAATGGTCAATATATTATTATAAGTACTTGTATGGTTTTGTTTGGTGATAAATGGAGGGCGGATGCCTAGTGAAATTAAGTGGTAGCTAAGAACAGCTTAAGGATTGTTACTTTTGGTGTGAAACCATATAATGTTATTGAAGGATTTTGTGGGATTTATGGTTCTATTAGGTTCTAAGTGAACCTAAGCCTTTGTTTTACTAAAGCTTTATTGATATCATGGTTTTGCTAAAATTTATTTTCAGGATTTAAGTAATAAAGTTTCTTTAAATGAGTTGTAGGAGAATATTAGGGTGAATGGTATGGTTTAAGTTTCTAAAATGTAAAGATATATCTAAGATGATGTTAAGAATGTTACTTGATGATGATTTTAAGTAGTAAAAGAAGTAGAATTTATTGCTTGTGATTTATTGGAGTTTGATTTATTATTGGGTGTTCAAGTTTTGGATCTACGTGAAAATGAACAATCAATATTAGGTTAAAGGCTAATTTAAATACTTGATAAGTGGGATATATATGTTTATAAATGTGCTGGAGATTGTGGAAGTATTAACGAGTTCAATTAGATTTAACAAAAATTCATGAAGGACATATTTAGACATTAATCAAATATATTGGATAGTGGTATGAATGTAAAGTTGAAATAAGAATATGTAATCTAGTGCGTGAGGTTATTGAATGAAGAATAGTAACTTTAAGGAATTAAAGTTCACTGTTTTGAAAAACAACACAATGAAGTATTAAGGTTAATTAAATATTAGAGTTGACAATTTTCTTTTGATATAAGTTTTATAATTGAATGTAATAGTGTTTAGTATAATATGAGTGATGTGTGAGAATAGAAGCAAGTAAGGATATTTTTATGCTTGTGTTTGTATATGTATGTATTGTGTGATGATTGTTAAAATATCTATGTGATGATAGTTTAAATAATAGCTGAATTAGAGACTAGGATTGGAACATATGTTAGAAAGGGAGGGGTAGATATAGATAGCACTATAGGGAACGTGAGAGACGCAGAATTATTACAAGTCAGTATATATATATTAATTTATTATCTATATGTAATTATAGGATAAGGTAGTGGAATTTAATCTCTAGGACACTGCAAAAAGAAGAACCAAATTACGAGTACATTCTGAATTCAGGTAGCAGTTTCATTTAATATCATCTATCATACATTAATAATTGCATAACATCTTTTATTAATTGATGGTAAACTTCAGGGTCGAAAGATCACTCTAATCTTGTAAAAAATAATCCGTGTATTGGAGTACTCCAATACTAGAGGATTAGCACCCCTAGTACAAATTAGTTATAACTGAAAAGTTATATTCATGGGGTTAAGCCTCACAGGCCATACAATTACAGGAAAAATAAATTTTACATTAATTGTGTGGCAGTGCTTTGAGCACACTAGCATATAGGGTTAATGTTTACTAATAACGTTCATACATATTTATGAATTATTATGCATGGTAATGAATGAGATGAACTGCATTAAATTGTTTAAGCGAAGCTGGGAAAGGAGTAAGCTTTTGAGGATAAGGTAGTATGAAGAAGAAGGAATGCATGTTATGTTTTGTACCACTGTAGATAGCTATTATGTTATTATAGTAGGATAGATGTAGATAGATAAATAATATATAATCTAGAGAGTATATAAATATAGTATAAGGGGTTTTAACTCCCCAAGTGCTATATAAGTAAGTTAAGAAGATTCAAGTTATTTTAATTGTTGTAATAACCGCTGTATTTTACGAAAAAGTTTCAAATTGTTCCAATTTGTCTGAAAAGCCCATTCCAACAAAAAATGAAGTTGCATTGATCTTTAGAAAGAAAAAGTTTTAAATTTTTCATACTTTCTGGCTCCTAACACATCAATTAAAATGCTATAATATAGTAGTAAAAATTTAGATGTTACACCCGGAGTGAGCTTTGAAGGCTTTGTTGTGCATATTGAGCACATTTATGTCGCCTTATATTTAATGGCCATGACACTAGAATTATTTTTACTTTTTACATTATGAAGCCCATTAATTAGTAAATGATTTACTAAATTATTGTGATATTTTTTTTAATTAGAGGAGACCGAAGAGAACTCTTAGTAAAGTTAAGTTATGCAATAAGATCTTTTGATCAATGATTTATCGTGAGATATTGTTTTTGATAAAACACAATGGTGTTGTATGAGTCATGTAGTTGACCCTATCTAGTGGGATAAGGCTTTGTAGTTATTGTTGATTATGTATATTAAAAATTTTCGAGAAAATATATATTTTGCTGAATAACCATGGTAGACATTTCATGTGTAGTTTTATTCTTTTTTATTATGGTAGAGTCTTAAATCAGGTCCATTCTTTCTTTACCATAGTAGAATACATTTATTTGATCAATCATAACTGGCTTTTAAACTTTCTATCATGGTGAAATTCATCATATGGGGTTTAATTTCTTTACAAACATAATAGATTATAATACAATTTAAGTGTGGTTTTGGAAGGGGTGTTATGGACTCTACTATTAGACTACCCTTGTTATGTATGTCCAAAGGTGTTTCTTACTTTGACTACATGACTACTAGTGGACCATATTTATCACCTAGGAAAGTGAGAAATTATTTTAAATATTTTTTTGAATATTCAAAAAATATTTTTAGGTCAAATTTTGACCGTTAACCTACGGTCAACTTTTGACCTTGACCGGTCACACCTAGACCTTGGATTGCCACATCACCATCTCCTTCAACCTCCAGCTGAGTCAGCTTCACCCTAGTTAGAGTTATGGTAGGTCATTCCAACCCGCCAATTTTGAGGGGTTATATCTCCCTTGTTTTGGCATCGATTTTTACGTTCTCGGGGGTCGTTGGAACTGTCGTAATGAGATCTACATATGCATACCACTGGATGCCTCGAAAACCTTCATTTTCAAATTCCCAATGGCACCTTTTCAGCGACAGCTGCAATGCTATCAGAAGCTTTTATGTTCTTCCTCATCCGAACTCCATTTGACTAGATCTAGGTGTCTTTGAAATCGTCTCGATGAGATCTACACAACCATACCTCGGGTTTACTAAAAAAAACTCATTTTTGAAGACCCAACATTTTCCATGATATCACGGTGTCAAAAGGGATCAGAAATTTTCGTCCTTCTGTTCTCCCTTATTCAGACTTTGTTTGACGAGATGTAGGTGTTATTGGAATTATCTCAATAAAATCTACACATCTCTGGCCTTGGCTGGCCCAAAAAACTCTAGATTTTGGAGACCCCATTTTTTAGCTCTCGGCCCACGACAAAGAAAAAATAGTAACCATGATTTAGAGGCTTTTCTTTTGATCTCCATAGTTTTTAGGCAATCATATTCGTACTCCGAGGCAAGTTTAAAAACAAGGTAAAGCCATATTAAAGAAACAGAATGAAGTCAATGATATTCGTACATAAAGTTAATACATATTTGAGAAGTTTTGTGAACTTATCAACCATCTCTCTCTTGTATATGAAGAGGTGGACCATTTCAAAGAGCTAGGAAAACCCAGACTAATAAAGAAGAAGCAAAGGATTTGGAGGCAAGCAACAAAATATGGAACAAGGGCAAGGAATTAATTCTCGCCGTGTCATCCCCATAGCGAGGGCCACGACGAGGGCTTGACAACTGCTGCGCGTTTTGAGTTATTCAACCATTTTTCATACCTATAACCTAGTTTTTTAAGCCAGCAACGGCCATAACACACTTAAGGGCTGTTTTCAGGGTTTTGTGCTTTATTGAGAGAGTTTGACGTGCTTGGAAGATTGAAGGATTGATTTGGAAGAGCTTGGAGAGATTTGAGCCTCATTCATCTTAGTTGTTATTCTTCTTCCTTCTTCCTTCTTCTCCTCATTTTTCTGTCATGAACTCTTATTTAGCTGTAAGTTATGTTTTATTTCCATGTATGTGTAGCTAAACCCCTTTTCAAGGGTGACTTTGAACCATTTTATGGATTGAACTATATTTATTTCCCTATTTTGATGCTATGAATGAAATTTGTGTGGATTTTTATCTTGTTCTTTTTTATACAAGTGCTTGATCACAACTTGCTTTATTAAATGAAATATGGCTTGAGAAAGTACATTTTGTTTTAGAATTTGGATGAAATCATGTTGGGCTTGAAATATAGGGTTTTAAATGGATGATTAGCTGGAATATAGAGATGTAGTTACTAACTTAACATTGTAATTAGGAGGTTGGTTGGGAATGATAACTCGCATCAATTGTGGCAAGAGATTGTGTAATTAATGCAAGTATAAATTTGATTTTGACTTGAGAAAGCTTTGTTAACCTCACAAGAACCTTGGTCTCACATATGGTTTCATTAAGACCCCAATGAAGAGAGAATCAAAGTAGTTCATGAAGTAAAATGGGAATAAGTATATCTAGGCCTTTATTATATTGACCAAGTGCGTTTTCAACGATTTCTCTCTTTCAGTCCCATTTGCAACTTAATTTTTGTTTTAAACTCCATTTCTAAAATTTTCCTAACTTATTTCCAACTAAGAGCTCAGTTAGTGCTAATTAACTTGCTTATGTCATAATTCTTGCAGAACAACACTTTCAAAATGTACTACATTTTGACGACTCATACGCTTACAGGTAAAACTCAAAGATGGCCAATAAGTCAATATTCATATAATAGCATAAGAGATAGACATACAGATGCATACAGAAAGAAAAATGAACAAAAAAACAGCATCCATAGGTTCAAAGTATATGAGTTCCGATCATGTTTAACACAGAAAAGAAAAATATCAATGCTTTTCTTCAAATAATATATAAGCATATTCATAGCAAAATCCAACCTCACATGATTCATGCATTTGACTGAACAACATATATTCATGTCCACTTTACATTCCAAGAACATGTGAGAAAGAGAAAACTTATTATTTTATGCTTTTCATAAACACAAAATAAAATTTGCAGCGAATAAAATTGGTATAGGGATATAAACAAATCATATTATTATTCACACAGAATAATTGTAACATCCCAAAATTTACAAAATAGATATAAGGAATTATTTATGTTTTTAGGGATATTATTAAAATATTAAAAAGCATTAAAATAAATAAATTTACGATATTAGGTATTTTTAATAATTTTAAAGGTTTATTTTATTTAAGAAACAAAGAAGAATTAATTAGAAGATAAAACTTAATTTGGAGAAAAGGGATAATAAGGATGTAGTTGAGGTCTTAGAAATGTATTTAGAAATTAAAAAGCCTTATAAATAAATTTATGAGGCCAGATATATTTTTAATAATTTTCAAAGTTTATTTTCTTTTTTAGTTAAGGAAAAATAGTTAGAAGATAAATTTAAATAAGGGAATATTTAGAATCTTAGGGTATTAGTTATTAATTAAAAAGTCTTATAAATAAATTTAGAAAGTAAAGCATATCTAGAGAAACTAATTTGGGGACAGATTTAGGTCTATTTCTAAATGATAATGGTAAATAAAATTATGACTTAAGAGAAAAATAGAAAATAGTAAATGAAAAACACAATATTTACCCCTAGTTAAAAATATCCTCAATTATAAAAGAAAGGGCAAGATAGTAAAATACCTGTTAGAAAAAAATATCAGTCTCACCTTTTAATATATACCACACACATGTTATATACTCGCTCTATTCACTCTCTCTGCCTTCAATTCTCTCTTCCAACCTGAATACACACACATACACTCCCTCTCTCGTGTTCTCACACTCCTCTCTCCATTCTTTCGAAGCTCAGCGGCGGCCACAGCTTGAACTGGTGACGGACAGCGGCGGACCGAGGCGGAGGATGTTCAAGAAGGCTTGGGTCACTCTTAGGTAAGCTATTTCTCTCCATTTCCTCCTCTTTTTTGGACGGATCGTGAGCGAATGAGGGGGAAAGGGATTCATATTTTAGGTTGTTTTTTAAGCTTCTACACCTATAAAAATGAAGCATAAGACTTGATTAAGAGTATTCTTGAAGTGATTTTGGGAAGGACGGTGGATTTAGGTCCGAATTTCTCAAAGAATTCCTCCCCTATTCCTGTTCATGCAACGGGCATTTTAGAGGTTTTGTGTGTTTCATGCCTTGAAGCTTGATTAATTGTGTTTAGGAGTAGCTTAAGTGAAAGAGAGGACGTTATTGGGATTGATTGGAAGAATTTTGGGATTTTGGGTGTTGTTCTTCCTATCCCCTGTTCCTGCGAGTTCGTCGGGCCAAGAGGGGAAATTCTGAACCAATATATGTATGGATTGGGGAGCTAGAATGGGTGCTCTGAATGCTTAATTCGATGAATTGTAGAATTGCTATTTGTTGTTTCCTGTTTTCCCTTGTTCCTTCCTGTTCTTGCCGAGCTTCACCCTCTCAGTGATGCTTGATTCTTGTTCTTTTTCTTGGTACATCAACGCCTAAGCACAAAGGAAAAATGAGGAAATAGGTAATTGGATCCATTATGGAATTCTTGTTTCTTGCCTCTCTGTTCAGTCGGTCTAGAAGCATAAATTTGAGTTGATATTTTGTTTTACTCTGAAATGTGAATTGAAGTTGTTTGCTGATAAAGGATGGCTATTAAATTGGTAAATGTTCAATTTTTGGTTTCCTTGATGCTCTGGCCGACAGGTTGGTTAAAGGAAGAAGAAAAGTGTTGTGATGATTAATTGAATGAGGAAATAGGGAGTATAAATTTTATGAATGCCTTGTCTTGGTTTAATTCAATGTCTGGGTGCTCTGGTTGTGGGTGTTATAATAGAGGAAGAAGGAATTTGATTGTTATTAAACTTGAGACTGGAATTTTGTTTATGTGGCTGTATATCAATGTTGGTTGGAAGCTCTCAACTCTTGTTGATGGACTAGTTTTGTTGGATGGGGATGTTGGTAGCAAGTGTAGTAATTATATGTTCTGCTGGTTTATTGGTAAAGAAAGTAGAAATGGTGATTTCATTTATCTCTTCTTGTTCTGCTAGGCGGGTGTCAATGAAGGGAGGAAGGAACTAGTTGGTATTGTTGGTATGATTAAAAATATTGGAGGCATAGTTATTAATTGAAAATGATATTGCTTGGTGGGAATTAGTGTTGATGAGATCAAAAGATTGGAGCTTAGAACTCACAAGAAAAGTTAATTAGAAATTAAAGTGTTTAGTTAGGTGTTTTAAATTTGTGTAAGATAGGATAAAGTTTAATTGAGTGTTTAAAAGCTTTTAGTTGAATTAAAGTTGTGTTATTTTGCTCTATGTTGTAGCAAGTTTATAATTACCTGATTGAATTGTTAACTAATTATGTTATTCAAGAAATGAATTCTATGTTATAATGATGTTTTACTACAAGATTGATAAACAATGGTATTAATTTAGTAGGAATGAAATTTAATGAATGCGAAGTAAGAATTAATTATTCATTGTGTGATGGGAAATAAATGGTACATGTTTGTTTAAGCCCCTATCAGGGGATTGAAAGTGAGACGTTGCATGATTAATACATTGAAAGTTTTATTGCATTTGAAGAGGTTATTTTGAAAATATAAATGAAATGTAGGGTGCTGAATACTTGAATAAGATTGTCCGGTGGTAATTATTGTTTTAAGATTTCATATGTATGGATAAATTGTAATTAATAAGGGGTGGATCTAATCTTTGCAATCTTAAGGAGGTATGGTTTGGATAAATAGAAATTAATATGGTTAACTATATTAAATGAGGGGAGCTTAATGTTTGAAGAGAAGTTAGTTAGAGATTTATGAATAATTAAATAATGATTAGAGATTTCATATGTGTAAATAATTATTGTGAATATAATTAAAAACTTCTGGCTCTTCTGTTGGGAATTTGTATCTAATTCTTGGAGTGTATGACTGGTGGATCAATTGTTATTGTGATGAATTTAGAGATTAGTAAATAACAATGGTTAAAGTTTATAATTGCTTGATTGAATTATTAGTTGATGATATCATTCTAAAAAATGAAATTTCTGTCTTATTCCGTTTGGATTGTTATATTTGGGACACCTAAAGGGTGATTTAGACTTTAAAATATAAAGTAGGTAGTTATGTGGTCTACTAAGAAATTTAGAAAGTAAATTGAAATAAAAGGATAATTGATTGATAAGAAATGTAGGTTTAATTTAAAATAATAATGATATTTTTATGTTTGTATGGTGTGAATGCAAATTTATGGTTGTGCAATGTTGATTGATGATGGTATGATTAACCATTTAGCTAGAAATTTAAATTTAATAGCAGTAGAAATAGAAAGGGGGTAGAGTTATAGGAACGTGAGAGACGTTTGATTATTATGTCTAAGTTTAGATATTAATATATTAATTTATATTATAAATATTTATAGGACAAGTTAGTGTGGTTGAATCCCTAGAATTTGAGGAAAATCGGGAGTACAGTGAAGAGTGAGCTTAGAATACATGTAGCAGTTTATTTCATTACAGTAAAAGAATTGCATGTATTATTTTGTAATATCTATTTCAAATTTACATTATGCATGAAGGTGATGAATCTTGTTAATTCCTGGATAGAAATTTATGGAATATTCCAACACTTAGGTGGTTAGCTACCCCTTAGCGAGACTAGAGAAAAACCCTGCAGGTAAAGCCTCCACTAGTTAACAAACATATTGTTAATAGTGACTGGTAAAGCATGTAGCGCAGGAAGTATGTGTAATTGTGATATTTGTTCAGGTTTATAAAATACATACATGGCAATGCTAGCATGATAACATATGTTAATGAAAGAAACTGCTATTGGGATTTCCAATCTCACCCCTTCCCCAAACATTTTCAGTACGCAATATGGGAGTAGCTAGCGGGGAAGAAATAAGGTAGTGTATGAAGAAGTAGGAATGCCTGCTAAGCTGTGTACCGCCTTAGTCAGTCATTTTGGAACTTCATCACTTATGAGAATAAATATAAACAGTCATTAGATATAAATAGTTAAAAATATATAATTGTATGTATAAGTATGTATAACTCTCATAACGCTGTGCATTCTGGTAAAATGGGTTATCAACTGAGGTAACCCCAGCGTTTTCAATATTAGAAGAGCATAAACCCATAAGTAGATATAAAGAACCCATAAATGGGTTTTCGCTCCCCACACACTATCATCAAGGGGGGAAAACCATAAGGGAACTTAAGTAGTTTAATTGTCTTATGAACTACCATGTTTTATAAAAAGTTTTAAATTCTATGTTGTACGAAAAGCCCATTCCAACTGAAATGAGGTTGGAACACTGTTTGAAAAGAAAATGTTTAAATTTTATCGTATTTTTGGGCTTTTAATTTTCATAAAAGTGGTAATAATTCAATTAAAAGGCTATAATATAGTAGTAAAAGTCCAGGTGTTACAATAATCACAGACTCAGATCTGGAAAAATAATCCAAACAGATTCAGAAAAACTTCCAGAAAACCAGAAGCATACATATATTCAAAAAAATCACTAGTATTTAATCTGGGTTTCTTATGAACACGAACAACAAATATTCATCCGGAAAATTCATCATGAACAGCACATTCAAAGAATTTAGAACATTCATGAAAATGAACCCTGAAAAATACAAAGCATATTTAATCGCAAAAATATAATCATGCTTTTGAAAAATACTCATGCATATTTACAAATAAATTATGGAAGTGCAGGTGCAGGAGCGTAGCCACTCCGAGCGGGGGAAGCTCAAAATAAAGAAAAGTTGAACTCACGTAATGTCAGGCCACTAGAGCCCGACAGTTATCACACAACATATCATAGCCAGAACAAACCCCAGGGGGCAGATAGGTCTTGAATTTAAAACAAGGGAAGAATTATTTATCACCATTTCATTTCATGAAGCTTAATTAAGACCCCTCAATTAGCATTAATGAAAACATGTGTTTATCTAAGGTTCATAAACATTTGAAAATGCTTTCTCAAGTCAAAATCAAATCTACACTCCCATTAAAATGCACAATCTCTTGCTACACTTAATGAGAATTATCATTAGACTTCAACCTTAATTTGATAATGCTAGGCTAATAACTATATCTCTATGTTACTAGCAAACCATCCATTTAATCCACAAACTTCAAGTCTAACATAGTTCATCTAAATTCTACATTTAAATTATCTCTCTCAAGCATAATTTAAAGGAACTAAACAAACCATATGTTGGCTAATCACATAGAAGCATTAAGTACAAGATAAAACCAACACATAATTATCATTAACAACTAAAAGAGGGCAATAATCAGTCTCAATCCATGCAATGGTTCAAAATAATCCTAACATAATTTAACTAGCTACTCATAACTAACACTAAAAATCCCAAAATCATCTCAGCAACCAGCAACAAAATCTAGAGCTCATACAAGAGAAATTAAAGAGAAATGAGAAGCTAAGAGAGAAAACCACAAAAGAATCTTGAAATCTCCAAGCATTTCTCTTCTCCAAGTCCCCAAATCTTGCTCCCAATCTTGCTGTAGCTCTCCTGCTCACTCTCCCTCACTTTGATTTTTCGCTGATAGCTCAAGAGGGAGAGGGCATTGGAGATGACTCAGTGAAGTCGCTGCTTGATTCCTCTCTGCTCACACCGTTCTCACTCGTCATCAAGACTGAGATGATGATGAACAGGTGCAGCGAAGCTTTTGGCTCCCCCAAGCTTTCATGCGTTTTTCACCTCTTTTGTTTTTTTAGGTCTTCATGTCTCCATTTTAAAACGCTGCCGTCTTACTTTTGATTCTTAAGTGTTTCTTTTTTTTTTTTTTATATGAGATTCTTAAGTGTTTCCATTCATTGCAAAACGTGGTTATTGGCGGGGTGCAAAACAAGGAAAGATGATGATAATATTAACATTAGTAATAATAACAATAACAATAACAACAAAAAGACTACTACCTAGTACCTACTGCCCATTAGAGCACCGAGCTTTCAGCTTCTTTTTTTATATTTCTATTTAATTAAAAAATTTTATGTTTATTATGATATCCCCTAAATCATGCACTAATTTGATTCAATTTCAAAAAATACCTAAAGATGATGATAATATGTTTATTATGAGAAAATGACAAAAAAATACCTTCCAAATTTCAAAATCCCAAATAAGTGATTTGCAGTTGTCAATACTTAGATTCAATTTGTTAATACCTATACTGAAATAATTATTAGGATTTTAAAATTTAAAAGGTAATTTTTTGTCATTTCCCCTAATATAAACACGGGTGAAGGGTAAAAAATGACTCTGCACTTATCTTCAAGGTGCATCTGGTACCTTGTACTTTTTTTTTACTCAAAATTATCCATCAACTTAAAAATTCAAATCAATAATTACTCTTCCGTCAAATTAGTCCAACGAACGTTTTAAATTTGGGTCAATAATGATTCCTCCGTCAAACTGACCTAACGGATGTTTCAAATTTGGGCCAATAATGACTCGTCTGTCAAACTGACCCAACAAACATTTCAAATTTGGACTAATAATGACTCCTCCGTCAAACTGGCCCAACGAATGTTTCAAATTTGTGTTAATAATGACTCCTCCGTCAAACTGGCCTAACAAAAATTAGATTCCTATGAAATTTCAGTGTGGAACCTACCCATAAAAAAGTAACGAAAATTGGGCAAGTTTGACGGAAGAGCCATTATTAGCTTAAATTTGAAACATTTGTTGGGCCAGTTTGACGGAGAAGTCATTAATTGCTCGAATTTGAAATATCCTTTGGACTAGTTTGGTAGAAAAGTCATTATTGACCCGAATTTGAAAGTTGATAGACAATTTTGAGCCGAAAAAAGTACAAAGTGCCAGATGCACTTTGAACATAAGTACAAGGTCATATTTTACCATTTACCCCATAAACGCATCAGAATTTGCTTATTATTCAAATACCGTAAAGGCTATAAATACATAGGATTGATAAAAATTATAGAAGGAAGGAACATTGTTTATATGATAGAACTCTCACATGAAGTTAAGGATAAGCTTTAAATCACGTTCTACTTCATTCCAATTGAAGGACTGAAAGTATGGTTTGAACAATGGTGAGAACAAGGAGGATGATCCCAGCAATGGAGGCCACGGTACGCCATGGAGTGTTACAATAATCACGTCTTAGAGTTGCCATCATCTTGTGCCTACAATCTTCACAGTAGCTATTCAACCTTTTGCCGATATTAATGTATTCGGAATTGGAATCTGATTGAAGAACGTTTTTCAAAAGACCATTAAACAATAAAGCAACATTATGGCTGTCACCCAAACAGTTTCTGACAATTTTATTGTGAATGAGGAGATCCACATCTTTGTTTGTGTCTATTAGACAATCCATAACATCAGCATAATCAGTTATGTAAGAAGCCTCAGGATAATGACACTGTTCTAATGCTATCATATTCCGAAACAAAAGTTCAGTGTCATCATGCACCTCAATTTGTGGGATTTCAAGATAATGTCCTACAAATGTAAAGCCAAATAAGCACTTGCTCTTGCTATCCTTCAACTTTATGCCTGCTTCTTGCAATGCATTCACATTGTATGAAAGAATAACGCTTCCATCCTCTGAGAATGGAACCCTCTGAGGCTTTTTTCCTTGCAAGTAAAACAGTCTAACAAGATCTGTAAAATGCTTTATCTCAACATCTTCATTTAGCTTGAACTTTTGTTTATTAAAATGCGAAAGACCCTCATACGTGAGACAACGAAAAGAAGGGAGGAGACTCTTGCGACAATCATGGTCATGGAGAAAAGCCTTATTGAACAACTCTTCAATAACAAAGAACGGAAGTTGATTCTCAAGAAGAACCAAATCTCGAAGTATTAAACCTGCTAACCATTGCTGTGACAATTTAGCATCTGCCAACAGCTTACCCGTCTCATGATGGAGCATGATGAAGAATTCAATGATGAAGGCAGCATCCATTAAAATAATTTTCACAAGCTCTTGTTGAGTAAGTTTAATGGTCCCTGAATAATAAGAAGCACGCACTTTTGGCTCTAAATCCTTTACACAACGAACCAAATCATCTAAGCTTGACTTAGATCTTCTGGTAAATCTTTTGAACAATATTTGCTTATGATTTTCCATGTCTTGCAGCTTCTCATTACCATGATGAAAGGGGCCAATGGAAATAACTTTTGGAGTGTAAGCCTCTTCTTTGAGATGATGGAGTGAAACAGGTATCTTGTAGATACAACAATCTTTTGACAAAATACCTTCACCACAATCTCGGATAATTTCTTCCATTTCTATAGTCACCTCCTTTTTCACCTATCAAGTTTGATTTAGAATTACCAGAAATTACACAAGCAATATATATAAAGAGTCTTCTATATATTCTAATGAACATTAAAAAGAAAGAAAGAGAAATATAATTTCAAAAAAGGGCTTTTATTATTCTGAAAATTCGACGATTAAATAAAAAATGCCGTATAAGTTGATGAGGCGGAAGTTGAGGAGTATTTGATCAATGATTATTAATTTGGCCGTCAAATTTGTTGACAAAATATTTGTGGTTATTAAATAAATAACTATCGAATAGGTTTTCTTCGGTTAAAACAAAGGCAACAATCTAACAAAATAAAGTGCGAGCAAGTGGCAGTCAAGGATGCATACCACGTATTGTTGATGTGAAGGCTGAGATGGGAGAAGTGGTTGTTGCAGCTCTACCATTTGTTGAGCACTCTCAATCCTAGAGTCGAAGTCTGTTTGATTCATCTCATTAGCCATCTCCCTGAGAACTTCACTATAGCTACGTGTTACTTCTGCCATCTTTCAAAGTTATTAAAAGAACGAACCTCACCTATCAGTCTGCCAGTGCCAGGCAAAACATCCCCCACCCTGGCGACATGTTATTAAATTGCTCAACAAACTCGTGCTGGATCTTATTTATGATATGTACTCCTTTGGGTCCTATAGTCACCTCATTTAATTTTATATATGGATATACAATTTTACCTTTAATTTATTATATATTAGTTTCTTTTTTATGTAGTGTAGAGGGTATTAAATAGGGTTAAATTATAAGAAAAAGTTAATGAGGTTTAAGGTTTTTCTTGGTCTGTGTAAAATATGTTGGAAATGTCTTATAAATAGGACTAGATGACTATAACATACTCTCTTTGGCTCTTATATAATAAGGTATGTGCTCCTTTTATCCCTATATCTAAGATCCTAAAATTTGAATTAATATATCCATTTTTTATAATATTTTATCTAGGTTTCTCACGCTAACAAATGCATTTTTTTTCCTATTTTACCCTTAATTTATTTCATATATTAAATTCTCTTTCATAACCATTATCATTACCACTGTTTCCTTTTTACTTAATCATAAATAAAGGCATTATTTAACAAAGTTATATAACTTTCACATTTATTATTTATAACTAATTTTAACTGCTTTTTAGGATTTATCTTATTTAGAAGGCATATCGAACATGTTTAACAAAAATCAAGAAAAACTTTAAACACCATTAATTATGTCTTGAAATTTAAGAACTTTTCAACTATACCATTATTTCAAAATTTGAGAACTTTTCAACTATTTATATGCTCCTGTAATCATATTTATATGGCAGAGAAAGAAGATTTTATTTAATCCTATTTATTACACTATTTTTCCATTTCTCTCTCTGCCATATAAATATGATTATAGGAACATATAGATATGAATGGAGTAATAGTTTAATAGTTTAATTTCTCACGTATTCTCTTCTTTGCATTTCAATCTCTCTCTATCTCTCATCATTATTTATCATTCAAGGGTATAAATGAAAAGTTTAAATAATTTTTCTATGTTATATGTTATCTCTTATAATGTGAACCAAAAAATAATTCATATTACTTCTTATATAACATGGATGGGAGGAAGTAAGCATCAACCATTCTCCAAGTTATTTGCAATGTTATATATCAAGACTTATCTCATACTCCCTTCAATCATTTGTCAAAAATTTTACACAAATCAAAGAAATATGGTAGGCTCATTTATTATAGTTAAAATTAATGTAATTTCTAATTTTACCTTTATAACATCATTTATTATACACACACTCTTTCATCTTCATATTTAATATATAAAGACAAAAATAGAAATAAAACATTTATTATCTTATCTTCTTATATGTTTAACCTCTTATAATGTTGGGGAAAAAAAAAATTTCTCATGTTACTTTTAGACTCAGCACATTGGGGAGTATAAATGAGTAGGGACACTTAGTGATGGGTGCGTGTCGTCATTTCATTGGCCAGTTTCAATTACGTCATCGTCTGACCTCATCTCTTCCATCAGCATTTTCTTCAATGAGATTATTTAATGCGAAGGAACCACTCCAAATAAATTGCTCAACGAACTCCTCTGCATCTTATTTACGATATCTAACAAACTCCCTCTACTCCTTTTCCTCTTAACCTTGTAATGTGCTCCCTCCCTCCCTCCATATATAAGGTTTTAAAATTTACATTAATTTTTCTCTTTTTATGAGGTATGATTTAGATGTCTTGAACTAATAATCAATAAATATATTTGTCCCGTTTCACCGTCAATTTACTTCATATATTACATTATTTTATCACTATTATCATCACTACTCTTTTATTTATCCACTCATAAATGAAGGTACTATTGGTTAAGAAAATGTATATTTCTTACACATTTATTACTTTTAACTAATTTTAACTGCTTTATAGAAAACCACAATTCGATTATTAGAACTTTATATATAAGGACGAAGGAAGTACCAACTAACAATTCTTTTGGTATTTTCTTTTTGGGATTTATCCATCGGTATCTGGCGCTACTAATAGCAATCGACTAATCTTCTTCATGGGAATGTATGCCTACAATAGGAGAACCTCGCTACCTCTAGGTTATTATAGCGGCTGCACACCCAAGGTTCAAACTCGAGACCACTAATTAAGCTGGAACAACTCACAACCAATTGATCCAATTTTTTTTGTCTTTTTCATGGTACTTGTTAGTTTCTAACACTACTACAAAAAACACCTTTCACGTCTCTTTTTTGGGACTTTTCACGTCTCTTTTTGGTGAGACGTGGATACTGGAGACGTAGAAAGTCGGAACTTTTCACGGTTCATTTTAAATATGAGACGTGAAAAGTGGGGCACTTTTCACGTCTCTTTTTCAAAAACGAGAAGTGGAAAGTGCCACTTTTCACGCCTCACATTTTCTCACATTTAAATGTGAGGCGTGGAAAGTGGCCAGTGCCAACTTTCCACGTCTCTTTTTCAAAAATGAGACATGAAAAGTCTTACTTTCCACGTCTCTTTTTCAAATAAGAGATGTGGAAAGTCTTTTTTTTTAAAAAAAAAGATTTTTCTTTTAATTAGGATGAAACCCCAATAAAAAAAACCCAATATTTTATCATAATAATAGAATATAACACTTAAAATAAAAAAAAATGAACTAATTTTATTATTTATAATCAAACTAATATTACAAAAATGTTAGAATACAACTTCAATTTGATTCTAAAATATGGGATGGTTAGAAAAAAAAAAGATTTTATAAGGGCCTGATTCATATCATAACATTCACGAGTCAATCATTTACAAGCCAGAACAATATACATGTTACTACCTCACCTCTCAGCTCTCTGCATAATAGACAGCACCAAAGCCTCCTTGACCAATTTTATTAGCCATACTGGAAGTTATTTGTGGCAGCAGCTAGTTCATCATATGAGAACTTCATTGATTTGTCCACCGTGATGCCAGTAGAAGCACCATATTTTTCTGGTTTGTTTGCCTCTTTTCCTCCAACTATTAAACAATATCAAGCAGCATATTACAGAATTAAAAGAAAACAAAGAAACTAAAAAACATAAATTCAACAGTTAATGTGAAATATTCACCTCTTTTTCATCCTGCTCAAATATAGCATTTGCAAGAACTCTATAGTTCTCTTGTTCAATAAGCCCCCAGTTCTTATCATACAATTTAAGAAGTTGCTTCAATACCGGTTTAACTTTCACTTCCTTGATGCCAAGAATAGTCATTGCACGATAGGCAGCAACAACCCTTGGATTGACTGCAGCTCTCCAAAATATCTGTCCAATTCAAATGACCCTTAAAACGCATTATAAATCTGTTGGCTCCTTATTCTATATAACCTTCAGCCAAATTATCTAGTTTTAAGCTCCAATCAATGCAACATCATGTTGGCTGGAAAAAAAAAGTAGCATTATAGCATTTTTACGTGAATACAATTAACACTTGTGCCAAAGGACGGTTCCATATCTACGTAATGTTAGCTGTATAATCATCTAGCGCATAATGCTAGAGAACTATTACTTTAAAAATGCAGAAGAAATTGACAGGTAAAGCTTCAAGAAACTGATTCAAGAATTTCATGTAAATATGCATTAAGAGATGAAGAACTAGCCAGGCTGTCTACATGCATTCACTATTCACAGATCTGATTTGGCTGAAAAAAAGGACTCTAAAATGTTGATAGCAGAACATAGGATAAGACTAACTATGATATCTTAAGTCACACAAAGCAGAAGAAAGTAATATAATAAAAGGATCACCAAATAATTAAGGAACTTCAAACATTGTGCTTCAGCCTTAAAGTCATAACCAATCCAAGAAAAATATCACATTCATGCTTCATCCTTTATGTTGCATAGAAAATAGATCATACTATTTCTCTGGCACACATACCTACTCAAAAGAAATATAATGAGATCCATATGCAAAAGCAGTTTGTTCATTCAAGAGGCTTAATTAAAGATCTACTAAAATTGGCATAGTTGAAACCGTTTCTTGGGTGATGGTAAGAAATGCGATCTTCCAAACAAAGAGCTACGCTGATATACATCCACACAAACGCCAGTATGCTCCAGTGTGAAATAGATACTTCTCAAATACCCAGATATCACGGACAAGAACCTAGAAAACATTGCAAGCAATTAGTACAAGTAAAAGGTGGCCTCTTTCTGGAATAAAGAGAAATGGATCCAAATAAGAAGACGAAAAGCATGTCATGCACAACTTTAATATAGCATGAAGTTCCTATTATCTCGCAGATTTCTTTATAATAAAAGTGGTGCTTTACTTCCCTTCCATCCACTAAATGCACAACTAAACAGAAAAATTACCTCCTTATTTTTATTGCCATGTAAGAAGTTTTAAAAATACAGAAACATTATCTCCTTGTCTTTATTGCCAGTCACAACAGTGCCTTTTGAGTCATATGCTTCAAATTTCTACAAGGAATGAAACAAATTTTAGATCAACAACATAATCAAGGTTTGATATGAGCGTAAAGCATACATGCTTAGCCAAAAACTCTAGAGTAAGCTGAATGAACAATTTGTTGAGGTCATTTTGATCAACAACGATCTGCAAGTGATTAAGAATGTAAAAGCCATTAAATAGGAAAAAAAGGAGTTTAGTTTATTGAGATAAGAGTGCAATTAACATCACATATAATCCACTCTTCCACAGTAAAAGAAAAATGGCTTGGATCTTAACAACTGGTTCGACCAATTGTAGTCAAATGGTAGCTGACAGGAACTGCGGCATACAGAAAACATGTTCTTAGTAACCCTGAATTCAGAGGCCCATAAACAAAATATGAACAGAGGGAAAAGAGAAAGAAACCACAAATCTGCATTACAAAGAACTGCAAGCTCCTCAGCTTTCTTGAACAGTCCTCTCCTTGGTGTTGTCGATCTTCTTCATCTGAATTTTCTCCCTCGCCATTTCCTTCACCTTCAGGGGCAAAATCGAACAAAAAACACAGAGCATTAGCATTCAAATCTCTAGCAGTATTTACAAAAAACCACAATATTCTTTCTCTGTTTAGGTCTTTTCATTCCTACTTTCTGGTTCAGTTTTATTTCTAGCATCATCACCAAAATCAAAGGAAAGACAACACAAAACAGAGAATAAAGAAAAAGATGACGAACAATGGAGAAGCTAACGAGAACAAGAACGAGATATGAACTGGAACCCTAACCCAAATTTGAAGTCAGTAAACTTAAAAAATTAAACATAACCGAGAACAAGATCTGAACAGCAACCCTAACCAAAATTCGAAGTCGGAAAAATTCTTAGAAAATTAAAGATAACTGAGAACAAGATCTGAACCCTAACCATCGACAGAAAAGACAAGAACGAAGAATGACTTGCCAAGAGAACATCACACCGTCGAAGAGAACCCTCACCATCGCCTTCTCAACCAATCTCGTCCCTTACTCCGCCACCATCTCCACAAGCGGCTTCACCACCCCGATCGTATTGGCCCTCTCTCTCCCTCTCTCACTCAATCTGTAAATAAAAGGGATGGCGTGAAGCAGAGAGGAAAGCAACGATGGTCAGTTGAAGCAGAGAGAGGTTTGAAGGAAAAAGGGAAGCTAGGTCACGACATCTTCTGGCCAGAGAGAGAAAATGGGAAGTGAGTATTTTTTTAATGAGAATCCACGTCTCATAACTATTATGAGACGTGGATTCATTGTTTCTATGTCTCATATCTGATTATGAGACGTCGATACTCATAAAAAATAAAGTATCAACGTCTCATAACTTTTGTGAGACGTAGATTCTCATTTAAAAAATGTATCCACGTTTCATAAAAGTTATGAGACGTGGATTCTCAATAAAGAAACAAAAAAAAAGTATCCACGTAAATTTTTATGAGACGCGGATACTTTTTTCCACATCTCATAATTATTTGTGAGACGTGAAAAATCCAATCTAGCGTCTTTTTTTTGTTATCTGCAAATATCCCGCCTTATTTTTGCAATTTTGCACTTACCGCGTTTTTTTTAAGAGAATCCACATCTCATAATTAAAAAGAGACGTTAAAAATTTTGTAAATATTTACAGTTTTGCCACCGCATTTTTTCTACATCTCATATTTAAAAAAAAGACGTGAAATAGGGATGTAAAAACTGTTTTTTGTAGTAATGTAAGGTTTATTAAATATTTTTTCCAATCTATGCCCATATTTAAAAAGGGCAGTGAGACTAAACAAAACAATACTCCCTTTATCCCAAAATTCTCCTTCCGGTCCTATTTATAAGAGCTCAGCCGCCAAATAACGCTTCATAAGAAAACATGTAAAAGTTAATTGGGAGCTATAAATATGTCTGAAAAATAACAGTTTTTCCAATATTACCCTTATTTATGATGAGACTAGAAAGAGAAATGTAAGTAGGAGTATTAATGAATACTATGAAAGAGAGTGTTAATAAGTAGGGGTAAAATAGGAAAAATGGCATTAAATGATGACAGAGTCCAAGGCGGGCTCTTATATTTTGGACCAAAACAGTTCAAATTTTAGGCTCTTATAATAAGGACCGAAGGGAGTATAAGTGAAAGTGGCAGGAATGCACGAGGGGGTGAATTATGCTTTAAAAAATTTAATTGCTGAAACACAAGACTTATACTGGTTCAGCCCAACTCTTGGCCTACGTCCAGTTTTCCAACTCAGTTAGGTTGCACTAAACTTCAAGATTAAATCAGGCTCTTGATTGCCTTTACAAGTGATCGCTCAGCAAGACCTCTCTCTTACAGATTACTCCCCTTTACAACTTGTAAGATTACAACCTACTTTTAAGATCCCACTATCTTAAGAGTAAACCTCACTTGAAATGTGTTTACAAGACTTGTTCACTCAAATGAACTCATTTTGATACACACTGAAGTACAATGACAATGAATGATTATATCTGAGAGTAAGCGAATATTTAATGCAGTAAGTATAACTCAAAGATTATTCAATGTAAGCAATCAATGTCTCCACCAACTTCTTCACTAGTGGCTTTAATGTTTGTCTCTGGATTTTTCCCGTTGGTGACCGTATATAGCCATTGATTGATCTTTGATGCGAGATGATTTATCTAATGGAGTGTTGAAGATACTCTTGTGTTGCATTAACTCTCGTGTACTTGTTTTGCTTCAGTTCTTCTCTCTTCATTAATTGCATAATTGCAAATCTCAATTGAAACAGCTAATTCCTTGAGTCTTGTGTGTAACGATAGCTTCCCAAAATAGGTCTGGCACACTCTGTGTTAAAATGACTTAAACATTCAAATCCATGGCCAGATCGATCATCAAGCTTCATTCGATCATAGATTCTAATGTTTGATCGATCACATATAGATTAAACCAAATCAGGACCTGCATCACTTAACAGATGAGATTAGAATTCATCATGCCTGATCGATCATAGAGCATCCTGATCGATTATGCTTACTTAATCGATCATACTTAAGTTATTTCAGTTTATTCTGTATTTCCATAATCGATCTCAAAACATCATTCACATATTCCTTAATCGATTATGTAGATATGATCAAATAGGCTAAGATTAGTCTTGCATTAGAACTGAGGGTTCCTGATCGATTACAGGGTGTCCTGATTGATCATACCCTTTCATTCGATCACACTAAGATTATTAAGTTTGTTCTCCAATTTTCTCTGATCGATTATAGGGGCCTCCTAATTGATTAGGTGGTCAGGACCTGTAACTTATATTGGTATACATTATCTAACCTTACCCTGATTGATTAGGCACCTAGTTACTTAGCTTATGTGCTTTCTAACCTTACTTTGATCGATTGTGCAATAACTTAGAGTTTCTTATCAGTGCATGCTAGGTTCATTCCACTAAACCTCAAGATTTAATCAGTCTCTTGATTGCCTTTACAAATGACCTCTCAGTAAGACATCTCTCTTTCAGATCACTCCCCTTTACAACTTGTAAGATTATAACCTACTCTGAAGATCCCACTATCTTAAGAATAAACCTTACTTGAAATGTGATTAAAGGACCTGTTCACTCAAATGAACTGATTTTGATACACACTGAAGTACAATGACAATGAATGATTATATCTGAGAGTAGGTAAGTATTGAATGCAATAAATATAACTCAAAAGTGTATTCAATGTAAGCAATCAATATTTTTACCCACTACTATAGTAAAACACTTTTCACGTCTCTTTTTGCTGGGACGTAGATCAGGGAGACATTGAAAGTCGGGACTTTCCACGTCTTATTTTCAAATATGAGACATGGAAAGTGCCACTTTCCACGTCTCACATTTCATTTGAGACATGAAAAGTTGGCAGTGAACACTTTCCACATCTCAAATTGAAAAATGAGATGTGGAAAGTGCCAACTTTCCACGTCTCAAGTTTCAATTTGAGAAGTGGAAAGTTGGCAGTGAACACTTTCCTCACATTCCAATGTGAGACGTGGAAAGTGGATCTTTCCATGTCTCATTTTCAATTGTGAGATGTTGAAAATTACATTTTACGTCTCTAATTAAAAAAGAGACGTGGAATGTTTTTTTTTAAAAAAAAGGTTTCGTTCCAGGTTATAGGTTACATCACATATAGAATATAAACCCCATCTGCACTAAATAAAACGTAGATACAATGTCCAAATTGCCACAAACAGGGCCGAATATTCAGAATTCACCAAAAAAGAGCTGTCTATATGTCCTACATATATACATCACATATAGATTCATATGTCCTACAGTCAAAACAAGTAAGTTCTATCTAATTATCCATATTTTGCAGAAACCTGGCAGCTAATTTATCCCGAATTTCATCAATTGCATCTTGATCAAAAGGCTCTTCCCCATCATAAATCTGCACCATATAAGCGATAAAGCATCAATTAGTTAATTATAATTAATGATGCAAACAATTGAATAATGAAATGCAATATAATAATGATGATAAGAATCAAATATACATTAGACAAGCCCTCATAAAGTCCACTTATAATTATGTCATACATATATATCGAGCTACATAGTACCCACATTCTGTATTGCCAGGTTGCTGAGGACACTGTAAATTAGACAAAAACAATTAGAACATATGAAAATAATTTACTAACGTCCAAGGTATTATTGATGGATATATAAGTAAATACAATCTAAATGACTTATTGTATTCCTAACAGTCTCAATTTTGTTAGCTCCACGTTTTGTCTATAATGTGATAAGCCAATGGAATATGGCCCTACAATGAAATTAAAATAAGAACTATGCAAATAATTTTCTTATGCTCATATTTACTAATTCAAAATGTTCAAACACTTACTTGGTGAAAATCCTTCTATGTAAACTGCTTGGCCTACGATTCAAAGAATCAAACCAATAAATACAGTGTTCTCCGGGGCAGATAACATATAAACTCCAATGTCTCCTGAAGCAAATGTAGATTGAAATCAAGTCACAACAAGCAATATGATAGCTTGAATGCACAACAAGAAAATGAAGGAAGGAAAATTAAGAAGCCAACTCATAGTAGTAATAATGCAAGAAAAACAGAAGCACTAAGTAGCAGCAAAACAACTAAAAATGCAGTCAATATGGAGCAAAATTTTAGCTAGATAGTAGCACAAAGAATCAACAAATTTCCATCAAAATAATAAAGTAAACAAGAAGAGATGAAAATTTTAGACCTGGAGATAGATGATGAAGATAGCTAGTAATCCCTCAAGTTAGACCTGGAGATGGATTCAAAAACCATATTTAAAGAACACACAAGTAGGATAACAACAAAGCAAGGTTTCAGCTTTCCACATTTAAATCCACATATAAATCTGTGACAAGGTTAGTGATAATTCCACCAAAAATTACGTCACATGTTTGGTTCTGCCATGTTCCCTATCCCATTTCAAAGTTTCTTCCAGGTCGGCCTTTGTCATAATCATCCAAGAGCAAGAAAAAAATAAACAAAATCTAATTTTGTTTGCCTCAACAACTAAGTCCCTCCTTGGACCACCAAACCAATCACCAGAATTATTGTAAATGGAAACCCAAAAAAAGTCACATTTCAATCACCAAGAAATAACGTTACAGGATCATACATAGCATACTAAGACCAAATCTCAATGAAAAAAATTTTCACCCAAGCTCAAAATCTTCTATATGCTACACCAAATGCTTACAACCAATCTCATTCATATTAGTTCCTATATATTCTAGGATTTAAGACACGTATAATAGGTCTTGAAATTACATTCAAGGATAACAACAAAATTCAACAACCATACTTAACCACACGAGGGTCAAATACCAAGATTGAAAGAAAAAACAAAGTTCAAGATCCAGTACATGAAGCAGAACTGGGGAGGAAACATCTTAATTTCATACAAATAAGCTTAAGAAGAGACCCTTAAAATATGCTTGTCAACACCAACAACGATTTAAAGTAAGATAGATGAATTTCATACACATAAGCTTAAGAATATATCAAAAAAGGAAAATATCAGCTACAAACACATACAAATTCGTTGGGTTTAGGTTTCATGAACCAATTCAGAATAGCCCCAATTCAGAATAAAACGAGATAACCAATTCAGAATAGCCCCAATCAATTCATGGATTGCAGTCTTCCATGAAATTAAGAAAGTATAATTATGCCATGAAATTAAAAGAAAGTAATCATATTTTTAAGAAGGAAGCCTAAGAAAGTACTTACAATCGCCAAGCTTCCTGTAGACACCAAGAAAACTCGCATCTGGCATTGACGTAGCCAAAGAAAAATATAATGTCTGTCGGCAAAAAAAAAGAAGCCCAAAGATTGGAATTGATCAGGTCCTTCAATTGGATCAGATGGACGATCATACATTCGGTAAATCAATAAACAAAATTTTGAGAAACAACAGTTAATAACAAAAAAAAACACACCTCCTACCACTACTACAGAAAACACCTATAGCGGCGCTTTTTTTGCCCCTATAGCGGCGCTTATAAAGTACCGCTATAGCTAGCGCCGCGATAGGTTAGATGACCTATCCCGGCGCTTAAAAAGCACTGCTATAGGTTATATAGCGATGCTTTCCAATAAAAAAGCGCTACTTTATGTTTTCATTTTAATAAATTTGCAAAATTTAAAATACCTATAGCAGTGCTTTTTAAAATAAGCGCCGCTATAGGTTATGCCTATAGCGGCGCTTTCCCCATAAAGCGCCGCTATAGGTATTATTAGAAGACCAATAGCGGCGCTTATTGTAAAAAGCGCCGCTATAGTTATCCTATAGCGGCACTTTTAATAAAAAGCGCTGCTATAGATTTAAATTTTTTTTAAAATAAATAATTTATTTTTTAATTCACATCCTCCTGCATCATTGCAAAAATTCCAGCAATTCTATACAACTCCAGACAATCCATATACACTAGTGACTCAAACAGAGAACAAGATGTACAATTGAACCAAAAACTTCAATTACAAAATAAAAGCATACATACTACTAGACTATCTAATTTGAGAGAACAGAGGGTGTACATAACTACACCATTCTTCAATTAGCGCTTTCATTTTCTCCCTTGACAACATGAAGCAACGTGCGCCTGGGTAATACAGCGCAAAGAAATTTAAATGACAATTAAATTTACTTGAAATCTAACAAGTACAAACACTTAGATTAGGAAAAATATAAAACTTACTGTCAATGGGATGTTATCTTGATCATGTGATACGATATCCCTCATATAATGCATGACATAGTATCCACAGTCGTTGTCATTGGGTTGATGTGAGCACTGTAATAAAAAATACAGAATATCATATAAGAAACAATTTTGTTATGGTTTAAGTAACAATTGTTTGAAAAATTGAATAACTTGTAAAACCTGGACTTTGAGCAACGGATAAGCATCTTTCTGGTCATGGGCTTTGGAATAATTGTACCCATTAGCAGCCCGATAACTAGTCAATGCTCTGGAAACAAAACATATTAAATTAATTTTAGTAGCTTGGGTCGGTCATATAAAATGACAAATAATACAACGCATTCAAATAATGTTGACATTGACTTACTCATTGAAGAGACGCATCAAATCCCAGCGATTATCTGGTTCAGTGATTCCACAGGATCCAAGTAGTAAATAAGGGGATCCAACTGTACTGTCGAATTGATGACAAGAAAAACCCAATGTAACCTAGGACATTTTATAGCGTTATGTCAGCATATATATCTATGATGATTGTAGCTAAGAATACGATAAAAGCTATGATGCTTATACACTTACCCTGTATTAATTGGACTAAGAATAAAGTTCTGCCTGTTGCCTTTAAAGTGAAACGCCTCTTAATCTCTTTGAACTAATCATCATATTTTGCGCCTGCAATTTGTGCTATTGCATACGGGTTTATGAATTCGAACGAGACATTGTCCTCGGAGACTATTACTTCTTCATGCAGGTGCCTCAAAGGAACCATACAAACATTCAATTAGTATAGAACTTATGACATTGAATGAAACCACAATGGAAACACATATATACCTAATCCATAAATTGATGACCGTAGCACCAACCTATCTTTCGTCAAGCACCTCCATGGCCTGATCCCTAGAAAGAAGCTCATTGAAATTTGACTCGCCAAATATAAGCCTGTTGAATGGGATTGTGACAGTAGCATCGCGAGATACGGTAGCTGCAAATGCTCACAATTGAGCACGATTTGGCGTTTCAGCACTTGTATCTTGGATAACAGGAGCAGGTACTTGTACTTTCTTCTTGCCCTTTGCTTTTGTTGCCTATAAACTATATAAATAGAAAGTTTGAAAAGTTCTTCTAATAAGAAGAGTGTTAGTTTAAATTAATTAGAAAATAACCACCTGTGACACTGGACCAGCTCGTGAACTCTTTTTCTTCAATTAAGCAGCTGAGCCACCGGTATCTTTTACATTAGCCACTTTTGCTTTCTTTCCCAGAGACTCTGTACCCTGTAAAAGCTTATAAATAGTAAAAGAGCATTATTCCAAAACAAAGAATGCTAGTCTAAACATTATTAGTAAATAACCACATGTGGTATTGGCTCAATCAAACTGATGGGCCAAGCAACATATGCACCAACAACATCTCCGACCCTAGTCATCTCATCAGGAGTAGGGAATGGTAACGGTGCATCCCTGTTGCAGGAGACTTCAATCATAACCCTCAATGTATTTTTAGGCAACAGAGAATTGTACATGGTCTTGTTTGAAGTGTTGAAGACCGTACCGATCGCAACTACTTCACTGAAAGATTGATCCTTATACAGGTTGCACTTTGATTCGCCCTACAAAAGAATTGACAATGTTAGCTCCCAATCGATAATATAACAGTATCACTACAAGTTTATAAGTACAAAAGACAAGAATTACCTGAGGAATTTGAGCCTTAGGCATCGTACAGCTATCCCTGATGCTTGGACTCTCACAGGAAGGAACGTTACCTTGTTGCATGAAGTTCGACATTTGTGATCCAACATTGTTACGCTGGAAAAATTCGAACATCAGATCTTGCCGTCTTTGCATTTCCTCATTCCTTCTTTGCATTTCAAGCACAGTCTCCCTTAGAGTATTGACTTCATCTTTCAACACAGAAACTTCACTTTATGTTACCCGCTTTTGGCGGCCAAAGTAAGCTGATGGCGTGACCCCTACACCCATGCCTCAAACACAGCCCGAATACTCAGGACGATTAAGTGTTCTACTGAGGATATCGCCATGGCCAAATATGGTGACCTCATCGGGTGATTCTTGTGCTAACATATCCTATAACAAGAAGGATTATTAGTTATTTAGTTAGCAAAGTCACTAATAAAAAAAATTACAAAGTCCAAGAGAATGACTTATACATCGTTCACGGACTCTTCTAACCTTATCGTAAATGATGGTACCGTCGTCTTTGGAGTGTCCTTTGATCCAGACCTTAAATCGTGGAGGTCTGCCTTCTAAACCCTATTCCTGAATCTGTCAAGGTAAAACAAGTGAACTTTTAAATTAATTACATAAACATTTATTCACAATTTTGGAAGCAAAAGTGCGTTACTAACATACCATTTCGTACTCCAATTCTGGAAATGTTTTCCACCCACCTAAATAGGGATACTCACAGCTCTTAGCCGCCTGGCTATTTTTTTGGCTCCTTTCCTGAAACTCCTCTGATAAACGTGATTGCACAAATTCATCCCATTGTGCTTGAGTTATGACATCTTCATGTGTAGATGGGGGTGTTGGAATGACCTCCCCATTTTCATCTCTCATATATAATGTGGACAAAGCTGAACGAAAGTTTTTGTGTATTTTTGAAGCTTTCATCATGACATACTTCCTGTGAGTCTCATCGATATGAAACACAGTCTGTAACAACAGAAATCATATTAAATTTGTTAGTTACAATGTCATCATGACCAAATTAAACTTAATTGTAAAAAAGTAGCTTACCTGAACCTCTGACCAAATCTCGTCACATTTGTCTCGCTTACTTTTCTCCAATCTGTAATTGTAATAGGAACTTTATTACGAACAATGCATCCAACGAAACCGGTAAGGGACTTTGCACTCTTTCCAACTAGTTGGCCATTGTCGTTCCATACAAGGGCTGTCTTTTGTCCCTTAGCTCTGCGTTTGAGGAGATCACTCATAATGGTCTTGGCAAGATGAACTAGGTCCTCAAAATTTGCTCTACCCTCATCAATATCTGGCTGGGCACTTGGTTGTGCATCTTCCTCCTCATGTAGGTTGGAATCCATTATCCTGTAAAATAATTAAACAAAATATGATTTTAGTGCATGCATATGCATATAATGAAATAATTCGTAGTAAAAAATAAGTAAATACATACAAACTTAAATCACTTTGATGGCATTCGACTCTTTTTCCTCATTGTTACATTATCCAATATTGTTTGCTTCCTCTTTTTTGTTGGATTTAGGGTTGTGTTGACCCAAATGCCTTCTTCATGATCAAGCCTTACATAAACAAGCTCATCTTCATCATCATATCCGTCTGCATCAAAGTCTTCTGACAGTAATGTATCAAAGGAAGGATCATCTTCTATCATATTCATATCTTCATCACTACTTCCATCATCAACTTGTTCGGCATAATTTTTGTTCTACTGCATGACAATTGACCAATTCTTCTTAGAAGGATTTGCAACGTAAAACACTTGTGCTACTTGAGATGGTAGAATGTAAGGATCATCCTTATATCCAACTTTAGAAAAGTCAACCGATATAAATCCAAATTCATCTAACTGTCGTCCACTATTATTGTTAATCCACTGACATCGAAACACAGGAACTCTGAACATGGTGTAATCTAACTCCCAAATGCAATCAATCACACTAAAGTACGACATCTGAGCATAGACAGGATTTGTATCTCTTGCACTGGATATATGCCATACCTCGGCAACAACTGTGACTCCACTATTCTGCATTGTACTTTTCTCATCTTGACATTTTGTATAGAATGTGTAACCATTGATTGCATAGGCAGTGTAAGAAAATACGTGCAAACCCGGTCCTTTCGACAGCCAGAACAATCTTTCACAAACTGATCCAGATTTAAGCTCAACCTGCTAACAAATACGCGCATTGAACCATCTAATGAAATGCTTGTTGTGCTCCTTTGTAATCAAATTCTCATTTCTATCACCGTGTATTTCCCGAAGAAGTTTTTTGTGTTCTTCAACAAATGGTTCAACCTCAGAAGTATTGTGAAGAATATACAAGTGAGCTAGCTCCCTTTCAACATTTGAAATTCGTATTAAGTTGAACCCACTTATTCCTTTCCCCGTTAATCTCCCGTCATGAGGAGACTTCGGTAAACCAACAGGTTCAATATTTAATAGGTAATCTGCACACAAATCACTCGCTTCTTCAACGATGTATCGTTCAGCAATACACCCCTCTGGTCGATATCTATTTTTAACATACCTGTTTAAAACTTTCATGAACCGTTCAATTGGGTACATCCATCTCAAATAGACTGGGCCGTACAGTTGAACCTCTTTGACCAAGTGTACTGTAAGATGAACCATGATGTTAAAGAATGAAGGGGGGAAATACATTTCAAGTTCGCACAGGATACAAATGGTCTGTCACTGCAAATCCTGCAACTTTGTTGTATCAACTACTTTACTACAAATGAGCTTGAAGAACATATAAAGTCTGGTGATCGTGCTCCGCAATTTCTTAGGTAAAATCTTGCGTATGCCGACCGGTAAGAAATGTTGCATCAGGACGTGACAGTCATGAGATTTCAGGTTCTTCAACTTCAACTCTTTCATGGACACAAGGTTCTTTACATTTGAGGAGTAGCCTTCTGGAACTTTGATTCCATTCAGAAACTCACAAAATGATCTTTTCTCTTTCTTTGAAAAGGTGTAAGCTGTCGGAGGTAAATAAGTGCGATATCCTCTCTCGACAGGTGCTAACTCTTGTCTTATTCCCAACTTGACCATATCTAACCTCGAATTGACACTATCCTTACTTTTCCCATGCATATTCAGCAACGTGCCAATTAGGTTATCACATATGTTTTTTTCAATATACATCACATAAAGAAAATGCCTAACATATAAGGACTTCCAATACAGGAGTTCGAAGAATATGGATCTCTTCTTCCAACCACTTGTCAACACATTTTTTGCGAAAGGCTTACAAAAATCGTTCTCCAACGCTTTCACCTTTTCAAAAAGCTATCCCCACTCAATGTCCTTAGTGGCCTACCTTCTTCTGAGTTCCCGTTAAACGCCTTTTTCCACCTACACCAACAATGTTTTAACGGCAAGAACCTCCGATGTCCTATGTAAACATTTTTCTTACAATGATCCAGTCGCATCGAATGGGTATCATCTTCACATACAGGGCACGCACCATATCCTTTGATGCTGTATCCGGATAAATTACCATATGCTGGGAAATCATTTATCGAGCCAAACAACATGGCTTTCAATTTAAAACTTTCTTCCTTACAGCCATAAAAAACCATCTCACTCGAGTTCCACATATGTTTCAGGTCTTCAATCAAGGGATCCAAGTAGATGTCTATATCGTTGCCGAGCTGTCTAGGCCCAGAAATAAGAATGGAAAGCATCATAAATTTGTATTTCATGATTAAATTTGGGGGGAGTTTGTATATCATCAGAATCACCGGCCATATGCTGTGAGTACTACTCTGAGCTCTATGTGGATTGATTCCATCGGTTGCCAATGCAAGCTGTAGATTTCTCGGTTCTTCACCGAACTCAGGGTACTCATAATCAATTTTTTTCATTGGGGAGCATCTACGGGGTGCCTAAGCTTGGTGTCTTTAATCCTTTCATCGGCGTGCCAAGTCAAAAGTTTTGCAACATCCGCATTATTGAACATGCGCTTCAATCTTGGAATGATCGGAAAGTACCACAAGACTTTAGAAGGACTGTTATCTTTCTTTCCATACCGAGATGTGTTGCATTTCGGACACTCCTCCAACGACTCATACTAGTTCCGGAATAAAATACAGTCGTTGGGACATGCATGTATTTTCTCATAATTCATACCGATTGAGCAGAGAATTTGCTTTGCCTCGTATGTTTTCGAGGGGAGTACATTCCCTTCTGGGAGTATATCTCACAGAGCGGAAAGCAGTGCAGTGAAACTTGCGTCACTCCAACCGTATCGTGCTTTTAGGTTGTACAGTTTAAGCACCGCACACAATCTTATGTATTTAATGCATCCCATATACAACAGCGTCTCTGCATCGCTCTTCAGTGTCTGAAATATTTCAGGATCCTCCTCACCCACCACATTCAACATTTCTTCAAGGTCATCGATCGCTCTCATCACACATGTCTGTGTCAACCACATTTGAAGCGCTGCTAACATCAGGTACCTGGTCTCTGCCAGAATACTCATATGTCTCACCATGCTTTGTCCATCGTGTATAAGATGGATCGATTCCGTGACAAATTAAATGACCTAACAAGTCAAGCAGGTGAAGACGCTTTCCATATAAACAAGACATACAAGGGCACACAATTCTGTTAGCATTCTCTGCATGCTCAGCAGCAAATTCAATGAACTCTTTTGCTCCATCTATATATTCCCTTGAACGTCGATCGCAAGACATCCATTTCCGATCCAACATTATAACCTACTAAAAGAAAACATCTGTAAGATGTATATGACTTACTCATTAGGTAGCCACCTTACTATGTTACCTTATTTTCTTAAATAAAAATCGTCAGCATAACGGCTAAAAGATAAATATTCCCAGGCTCAAGGCCCTATCTTCTTTACACAAAAATGGATAGCCAACTATATAAATAGCATCAACTCAATATATTTCCAGAGCCCACCACAACAGAATTCACAGAGCATTTATATACATAGAGCATTAATAGTTCAACAAAGCAAAAATTTCATACGAGTAAAATAAAACACCACACAGTTTTGTTTCATCACCCAACATAAAATTTAGGTACCTGAATGACTTCTTTTACTTTGTCAAAGAATGTGTGGACCAAGCAAATACTTCCTGAGAACCCAACAACATAAATAAACAACTCATCAATTTTAATATTTATAGTGAACAATTTCATTCAGCAAATTTATATGGATTGATTCCCACAAATCATAAAAAATGATAATTGCCCAATAGGCAAGCAAATATGTCCTAGCTTGCTGAATTAAAGAAAAGAAAGATAAGACTTACTTCAACGTCCATCAGCTCAAAGTAAGCCTGCTAGCAACAATAGGATTCTTCACCTTTAAGTGTCGAGCAATAATCTGTAAATATTATAAGGGAAACAAAAAGCAAATAGATTTTATTTAAGTCAATGTTCAAAGAAAACAAAAAGCAAGAGAGCAGTCCTTTTAGATTAAATCAGCTTTCCTCCTAGTCAAAACCAAAATCCCTTCTCAAAAACAAATGATAAAAACCAAAATATAAACCCAAAAAATGAGTAAACCAAGAATTGAAAAACATTCATCCCCTACATACTTCACCCATGATACCACATATGAAGACAACAACAAAAATTCCAGTACTGTTAATGATGTAAGTCTGAAAACAATTCACCTCTAAACACAAAAGAAATGGAGAATATCTCATGCAATAGAATCATAATATCATACCACCAATTATCAGATTCTAAACCGAATGATAGCATGTCTATTTATGGAACCATGGAATCAATACAAAGTGGAAATTGAACTTTAATGAAAAATCTCAACCCTTTCCATCACAAAAATGTAGAACGTTAATATCTTCACAAGGGACATAACAAGTTGAGATATATATTAACATCTAAAGCCTTATCTAAGACCATTAAGTAACTAAAAAGCATCATATAGACAAGTTTTAACTTTATAAGTTTTATCTGGCTAGTACATTGATTGCAGCATAGAAAACCCATAAAAAAGGAAGGACCATAACCACCAACGGCTCACATACACATTTCCAAAAAACAATAATCTAACCAATTTCACTCTCTGTCTTCCAATACACAGAAAGCGTGGGAAGGTCAACATTGATCAATCTAAATGGCAAGAAAAGAATACATAACAAACATAAGGTTAACAAGGCAAATATTAAATACCACGCATCACTTCAATGGACGGAGTTAACGGTGACGGAGCTTGGGGACCAACGGCGGCGGAGTTGCTAAAGAGTGACCAACGGACGGAAAAGGGAGCAACGGCTGGAGCTTGGGGGTGCAATGGCGAGTTAACGGAGGCGGATCTTGGGGAGAAAAGGCAGCAACGCGGCGGAGGAGCGAGAAACGACGGTGGAGAAGTCAGCAACGCTGCGAAGGAGCCACAAACGACGGCGGCGAGCTTGGGGGAACTAGATGAGGGTCGGGATTCGTGGGTGGAGTAGTGGAGATGAGAGCAAAAAGAAACAAAGAAGAGAGGTTAAAGAAAAAAGAAAGAAAGATGAAAAGGCATGTATGTTGATTTAGGATCAGGCTATACCGGTGCTTTTTAAATAAAGCGTCGGTATAGGGAGTAACAAAATTTTTGGAGGGAAAATTTCCCTCCCATTTTCCTCGCATTTTTGGTCTATACCGGCGCTTTTTATTAAAAGCACCGGTATATCTAAACCTCCGACAGCGTGATATGCTTTTTTCAAATAAAAAAATAAAAAAGGCAAATGAAAATCTATCTGGCCCCACACCTAAGCCTATACCGGTGTTTATATTAAAAAGCGCCGGTATAGGCCCAATTGATAACGAACTAGGTAAGCACAGCAACTTATTTAAGCTTTTCCAGATAAAAATAAAATAAAAAAACTAATGAAAATATATGCGGTCCCACATCAATTATTGCCCTATACCGGTGCTTTCTTTAAAAGCGCTGGTATAGGATTTTACAAATTAAAAAAAATTAAGAAATGATTTGCTGGACACCTATCCCGGCGCTTTTTAAAACAAGCACCGGGATAGGCCTTAGCTATACCGGCGCTTATGGTGGTAAGCGCCGGTATCGGTACCTCACATACATATTGCGGCGCTTGTTACTATAAGCGCCGCTATTGTTGCTTCGCAATAGGATCCTTTTGTAGTAGTGTACAGAAGAACTTTTAATGAGGCAACTAAGTCTAAGGACCTCTGCTACCCCACTAAGAAATCTTTTTCGCCCATCTATCCCTACTCTATGCAAGACAAATTATATGACAGTATGTCAAATTTTTTTTATTTTTGAACTGAAAGTATGTCGCATTGACTACCAGTAATGAAAAAGAAAATCCTTAAAATCAGATTTCGTGATCTCAAAAATACAAGCAAGAAGTTACAGGAATAGAAATAACATGAATAGGCAAGAAATGCTATCTTTAAGCTAAAGCAAGTAGTTCAAGAACCAAATTGCAGCTAGTTGACCACATCCCACTTATCAAATGGCATAAGGACCCTTAATTCCTATAACCCAAATTCCTAACATGAAGTTCTTGACAGAATAATCAAAGAAACCAGCTCACCCAACTGGAAATACAAAATGTGTCTGGATACAACACCAAGATAATGAATAATTACTGCATATATTTCATCAAACATTTTTCCAAGTAAAAAAAGATACACTGAAACTAAAAGATTGGAACTGATCAGGTCCTTCTGTTGTTTGTCTGTCAGCAAACAACAGTTATGGACTTGAACAAACACAAACTAAAAGCCACAAACTGCACTCCGATATCAAAGTCGCAAGGAAAAAGATTCAGGCAACTCAAAATTTCCAATAGCACCAAGTTGATAAGATTAAGATCAACTAAGAAAAAATGGAGAAAAAATAGAGAGAGATTATCCCAAGGATATGATCTTCGGGGCACGAAGGATGGGAGCGAAGACAGAATTAGAAAGCAACAAATTAGAGCAGATCAGATCACAAATCAAAGCAAAAATGGAAGCAAACCTCGTCAATGCCTGCCCCTCTCTCCCTTACCCTTGCTCGTCAAAGCTCGCCCCTCTCTCCCTCACCCTTCTTGCTTGTCAAAGCTCGCCAAATGGGAACAAAAATTGAACAGAATAGATCAAAAATCAGGTATTACAGAATAGATTAGAGCACAAATCAGAGCAAAAATTGTATGATATAGACCATAAACAGGGGAAAGATTAAATATGCAACACCAAATCAGAGCATAAATCGAACAGCAAAAAATGGGAGCAAAAATCACTCACCTGATATAAAATGGAGCTCAAAATGGGAGCATAAATCACATCAAAGTTTTAAGCCAATCTTTGCCGAAAATGGAGCTCACCCTCGCCAGAGGCCGCTGTGCTCACCAGAGAAATGAGAGAAATGTGAGAGTGAGAGAAAGTGAAGATTGTGTGCGTGCAGAAAGCTGAAGAGGAGTTTTTTTTAATAAAATATATACTTTCCACGTCTTACAAAAATTGTGAGAAGTGGAAAGATGTTTTCAACGTCTCACAAAAATTGTGAGATATTGAAAACTGCTTTCCACGTCTCACAATTTTTGTGACAATTTTTGTGAGATGTGGAAAGAGCTCTGCAGAGTTATTTCTTTTTAAATAAATTACTCTCTTTCCACGTCTCACAATTTTTGTGAGATGTGGAAAGAGCTCAGGAGAGTTATTGTTTTTTTTAATAAATTACCTTCTTTCCACGTGTCACAATTTTTGTCAGATGTGAAAAGAGTTTAGAGGGTTTTTTTTAAAAAAAAATTGCCTTCTTTCCACGTCTCACAATTTTTGTGAGACGTGGAAACTAATTTTTCGCCTATATTTTTGCACATTTTTGTGCTTGGCGCTCTTTTTTCAGAGAATCCACGTCTCATTTAAAAAAGAAACGTTAAAACTTTTTCACATATTTACAATTTTACCACCACCATGTTTTACATCTCATTTTTAAAAAAGAGACGTGAAATGGGGACGTGAATACTGTTTTTTGTAGTAGTGACTACTTCACCAGTGGCTTTTATACTTGTCTCTGGATTTTGCCTGTTAGTGACCGTTTATAGCCATTGCTTGATCTTTTGATAAGAGATGATTAATCTGATGGAGTGTTAAGATGAAAGTGTTTTCGTGTTGCATTAACTCCCTTATACTTGTTCAGCTTCAGTTCTTCTCTCTTCACTAATTATAGAAAGCAAATCTCATTTCAAACGGCTAAATCCTTGAGTCTATGTGTAATGATAAATTCCCAAAATAGGTCTGACACACTCTGTGTTGAAAAGGCTTAAACATTCAAATCCATTGTTAGATCGATTATCATGCTTCATTCGATCATAGCTTCTGTTGTTTGATCGATCACACATACATTAGGCTTAGATCAGGACCTGCATCACTTAACAGATGAAATTAGAATTCAACTCGCTTGATTGATCACATGGGTACCCTGATCAATTAGGCTTCCTTAATCGATCATAATTGAGTTATTTAAGTTAATTCTTCATTTCCATAATCGATCACAAAACATCATCACACATTCTCTAATCGATTAGGCAACTATGATCGAATAGTCTAAGATTGTAAAATCCGACTTAGTAAATTAAACAACTAACAATCAACTTAATCATAATTACATTGCTAACTATGTTAGGAAAAATGGTTTTTCATACAATTACAACAATAGCCCTATCAGGGTTAGAAAAAGATTTATCTGGGGAAGTATAAGATAATCCATGATAGAGAAGGGCAAACACTCAACACAACAAACATATTATCATGGATAGTTTACCCTAACTATGTAACGAAAGGATTCCCCTAACATAGTTAATAAAGAATCACTTGATTAATAAATACCAATTTAGTTAACCATATTAGATAAGGAGCCTTCTAACATAGTTGAATAAACACCGACCTGTAAATCTCCACATCACATCAATCAGACATTCAACATAACCATGTCAGAAAAGGTTCATCTAACATGGTTATAAAACAAAACCAGTGCAATTAAGTAATAAACATACTAATTGGGCCTCCGACCTAAAAACCCAGACTATAACCTCTTAGCCCATATCCAAAATACAATATTATGTCTTAATATCATCGATAGCCGATTAGAAACAAGAAAACCATCCAATATATAATAGATACAATCATCCAAAATTGTAGGCAATCAATAATGTAAATGCACGGAAGCGTATGCAGCCGAAGGTGGTGGCAATATACAGTCCAAAAATAATATCCCCAGATGACTCACAAGATCTGTGCAGCCACAGTGCCCCATCCCCTTTCTATGCATGATCACCTGCAAAAATGACAACGATGATAGGGTGAGACAAAATTGTCTCAGTAACCACAGCTCAACTCATTACAAGAGTATGAGTGGGTTAACAGAGCGCCTAACGGGTACCGCAATTTCATAAGAACATTTATTTGTTGAAGAGTGCATATATGTATAACAACAATCATATGATCGTAGAAACCACCGTTTCTTGGTAAATCATACCACCATGAGCTTATAATTACATATTAACACATCAAATATGCATCAGGTGTGACTCTATGCCCCTGTCTACAATCAGGATGGCAATTTCCCCTCTGTCTACAATTAGAACAGGGAGCGGTCCCTGTCTACAATCAAGATAACCGATGGTCCTTGTCAATAATCAGGACGACCAGTACAACTAATCACTTGGTTGGCCTATTGAGGGTTACATCACGCGATGGTATGTTTTCAGTGTCATGTAGCAAACACAACAACACAATGATTCTCAATTATTTCATAATATCTCAATCATAGCAGTCTATACGTTGCATATCAACTCAACCAAGAAACCAGCCAGAATACTACATACAACATAATAGTTTAATTGTATTAAAATAGCTATAATTCAAATAGGCACCCAATAGGCTCATTAATATGAAAGTAACTTAAGATTCCATTTATAAATCAAGAGGTACATACATATATAAAAAGGGATTTAGAAAATCCTAACTAACATCGCACACAATAATGAGTGAGGTGAGAGCAGTTACTTGGAATAGCCCAAAACAAAATGGAAATACCAGAATAATGTACATCTCAAGTTCAACTCAATGCAACGGCGTCTACAATCAAAACAAGTGCATGTATACATCGTCAATACACAAGTCATGAGACATTTACTTTAACACTTCAGAACTTAGCCAATAAAGGAGTCCCGATTACACAAAGAGAAATAATTACATCTATTTGGTTTGGTTAAGTTAAATTAAACTCATACCAACCTATTGCAAACATCCTACCTCAATAACTTCTCTTAAATCAAGAACCCCTTTTTCCTTAACATAGCTATTTAATCCATTTACCTCAATTCACAAACCAAGTCTAAGGAAAGCATTCCCAATCATTAACTATAAATTCACAATCCAAACTATCACATTGAACACTTAAAGTCATCATTCCCTCGTCATTATTCACATTACAAACATAGATCGTACATATGCCAAATATAAGCCTCCATTTCAATATGCCCAATACCAATAATCCAAATCCTTTAATAATCAGTTACTAGCATCAATTAACAATCTCCTCATCACATCACCCCAGAATTATTGTCCAACTCAATCCACCGATCTTATCCCAAGAATTTCCACTTTAACACTCAAAACATATTTAATGCAAATCTCAACAATGTGGATCATTTGAAATCATAGATAGATATCAATAAGCCTATTTGAACCATCAAACCACTATCAATTCATTGTGTTACACATAAACCCCAAAAAGCCATCCTAGGCCAAAATTCATCAATATATATCAAAACCTTTAAAATTTAGCTCAACCAAAATTTAGCTCCATTTCCTACGTAATACAAAGTTCATCACCAAATTATCATTGTCCATAACCAATCAAATGGCTCTAGCCTATTCCCAATTTAATATGTCGAATTACCCAAAATCCAAAACATTACAGTTATTCCTAATTTCATTCGTCCATAATCCCCTACTAACACCAATCAACATATTAGAACCAACATTCATTCTTAACCATCATAGATCCCAAGAAATACTAATATTTCTTTCTTGCCTCACAACTTCCTATAATTACTCAAATTCTTCCATAATTTCTTTCCACAACAAAATTCTTCATCAACCCTACTCAAACATAGCCCAATATTCCCATTTAATTCATCTAACTCATCTTTCATGATAAATAATCCCAACTGCAACACTCTACATCTCTAAAACACCTAAAAAGCCAAATTCTCAACCAAAGAGGGAAGGGAATAAAGGGAAATTACCTAAAATCAAATACCTCTCCTATACCCTCAAGACCGCCGGAGAGAATGCCGGAAATCTCGTCGCAATCGTCACCCCCAATCAGCCCCAAATCCCTTCAATCTCTCTCTCGCTCACTGATTTAACCTTTGCGTAATGCGCCTTAGGGGTTAAAATCAAAATTAATTCAAGGATTGCAATATAGGTTGCAACCCCGGGTCGTTTCACTTGAGGAGTCTTTTAACCTACCTAAACTAGCTAAATGCAATCAAAACAATAAAAAGTATGGGGGTTTTGGTTTGAAAATTCATTTAATAAAACTATTGACAAATGCAATTACTTGTTTTTGGTATTTAAGATTATGAGTGAAAAGAGTTTGGACTAAGGGAAATTTATAAAATGGGCTTTGGTAGTGTTACGGTGGCTCTCACGCTTCATTAAATTGATATTGGGAGTTAAAGATTCACCAAGTCTAATTGATAAAATCCCCAAGAAACCACTAGGGGTCCACTAGCCCTAATTAATAAGTAATCAAGCAACCACTTTCATAGTCATTACCTAGGGTTAGTGTTAAGCTCCACTTGGTGTGTGTTAGAACTTGAGTTTTGAAAACCGATTCCTCTCAAGAATGTGCAACCACAGCATTCAATTGGATAAATTAAGCTACACAATCTAGCAACCACTAAAAATCATATAGCATCACAAACCCAATAGGAAATTCAAACATAAACATCATTCAATTAACATAACTCAATATCCAACATAAATATTCTAATTCACAGACAATGAGAGAGGAATATCATGTATCCAATCTAAATATACCAGAGAAATGCAACTACAAAACTCAATACATAAGGAAAAGAGCATGAGGAAACAAATAACTCCCTTATTTCGCCCAATGAAGCTCAAGCCACCTTCACACCACCAAAGCACCAAATTTCTAGCCTCTCATTGATAAAATTTCGAGCTCAAGCAATCTCCCAAATGTAGACATCATGGCTGGATGAAAATGGAAGGATATGAGGAAGAAATAGTGAAGGGATGGAAGGTAGAAGAGGAAAAACCAGAAAATCAACAAGAGAGGGGGTGAAATTGAGTTGGAAGATGAAGATTTGAATGAGGAATGAAGATGGAGAAGGAAACCCTAGCAGAGGAGGCAATTTTCGGGCAAAGGAGGCTTAGAATATGAAGGTTGGGGTGTTGGGTGCTATTTATACTCCCCTATAAACCCTAAACCACGTCTGCAGAATTGCTGTTTCAGGGCCTCATCATAACCCTCGCCTTAAGAGTCCACGACAAACGGCAGAAAGTTTCTGGTCCTCGCCTTAGCTCCCCACGGCGAAGGACAGAAAAGGAGTGGCATTTTCGTAATTTTCTCCAAATTTTGACAGATTCACTTTTTGAGCTTGTTTTTTACATTTTCAACCTATTTCTTCAATTCTCCCATGGTCTGTAAATGAAATAGGCCCAAGGTAGCATCACATGTCCTTGAAAATTGGTTAATCAATAAATCATGTTAATTATGACCGAATTGACCTTGATTAGTATAAACTTCAATAAAGGTGTGCAAAAGTCAGAATTCATCATAATTAGGTGCAATTACCCCAAGAACATGCAATAATCCAATGATTTTATCAATGAAAAGTGTATTAAAATATGGTGCAATCCTCACTCTCTCTGATTGGCCTCAACAAGAGGCAACACAGGAAGAAAGGTGGTTGACGGTGGCTGTCCTCGCCAGTGACAGCGACGGCAGTCTCCCACCGTCCATCTCTCTCGCTCGTGGCCGCTGAAGGAGGAAGAAGAGAGTGATGGTGATGAAGTTTTGTGAGCACGGGAGAAGAGAAGAAAGAAAGAAAAGGATGGGAGGGAAATAGGAAATGAGAGGAATAAGTAAAATAAAATAAATAAGATAGGAAAATTATTAATAGACCCTTATATCCTTAAAATAAGATATTTTCTTATAAGATAAAATTTCCCTTTCATTTTTGAAAAGTTATTTTAAATATCCCCTAAGATTTTTCTTTCACTAGGGTCTCCTTTGGATCTAAAATAAATTTCTCTAACTCTAATTTTCTCAAATTAATAGAGAAACTATGCCTTTAAAAATCCATAAAATACCTCTATGCTCCTGAACCTATTTATAAAACTCTCAAAAATCCTTAATTAATCCCAAAATCAATTATTAAATTACCCTTGATACTTAAGTAAATTTTTGGGATGTTACGAAGATTAGACTTGAATTATAACTGAGGGGTGCTTGATCAATCACAGGGTCTTCTAATCGATCATACCCTTTCTTTCGATCATACTAAGATTACTAAGTTTGTTCTTCAATTTTTCTCTGATCGATTACAGCGCCTCCTGATCGATTAGATGGCCAAACTTGCAACTTATACATACTCTAACCTTACCCTGATCGATTAGTCGCCTAGTTACATAACTTATGTTCTCTCTAACCTAATTCTAATTGATCATGACTTTACATTTCTAACAGAGTGATTCTTCCTAATCGATTGTCCAATAACTTAGGATTTCTTATCAGTTCAAGCTAGGTTTATTCCAGTTTTAAGTCCAGACTTTCTTTATGCCTAAGTTATATTTAGTTATCATCAAAATCCATTATTCTAACACTTTGATCCAAGCCAAAGTTCAAAGACCCATAGTGTAGAAACTATAATCAAGTAGGCAGAGGCTTAATGAAGCAACAAAATTCCCCAAACAATTTGAAATTTTTGGACCCCCTTCATAAACTCTCAAGAACACAAACTTTTTCAACCCAAATCATGATCTAAGACACTTTTTGACAAGAAAAATCATTAGAAAATCTTAACAGAGTTTAGAAACAAGTTAGAAACCAAGAACAAACCCCCCAAGAAGTCAAATTTTTGACATATGCAAAAGCACCAAAATTCTCACAAGAAAGCTTAAAGTGAATGGAGAGAAAGGAAGAGAAATAGGGAGAGAAGTATTTGTAACAGGCAGGAATGCACAAGAGGGGGGGTGAATTGTGCTTCTTGTTTTAAAAAAAATAACTTGAGAGACAACACAGCTTATACTGGTTTAGCCCAAACTTGGCCTACGTCCAGTTCTCCAATCTGCAGTTGGGTTCCACTAATTCCTCAAGATTCAATCCGGCTCTTGACTGCCTTTACAAGTGATAGTAAGGACTTCTCTCTTTACTGATCACTCCCCCTTACACTTTGTAAGTTTACACCCTACTCTGAAGATCCCACTATCTTAAGAGTAATTCTCACTTAGATAACAAATACAGAGTAAATGTTCACTCAATTGAACAGATTGTGCTACACACTTAAGAATATGAAATCAGTAAGCTTTCTGAGTATTGAATGCAGTAGATATAGATAATTAATGTGGCAATCAATCACACTACCTAACTTCTTTACTGAAGTTTTTATATTCTCTTCTATAGATTTGTCCGTTGAAAATATAGTCGTTGTATAAGTCCAGAATGTTGGATAATCTGTGGTGGAGTGTTAAAGATGTATTCTCAGATGCATTTACTCCATTGTACTTATATGTGCTTTAACTCATCTCTCTTCATTAATCGCTGGAGGTGGTAGGTGAGTTCCAACGGCTCTATTGATCAGATTGCGTGTTATAGTTAACTTCCATAAGTAGGTCTGTGCAATTCTTTACTTGGAAAGCTTAAAATAGGCTTAACCATTGATTTTGAATAAATATTATCGCCACTCAGATTACAGCCTCTGATCGATCACAGGGTCTGGTGTCTAATCGATTACATATCGATTAATCATAGATTATAGCCTGCATCATTGAACATCAGATTAGAAAATCATGCACCCAATCGATTACAAGGGAAGCCTGATCGATTAGGTATGTCAAATAGATTACATTCAGATTACATGCTTTCTCTGATCGATTACTTGATTTTCTTTAACTGATTAATGCTCTCTAATCAATTGTGCTTGAAACATGTTATGATCGATTAATGTTCTCTAATCGATTAGGCAAATTTCTCTTAATCGATTACTGGTCTCTGATCGATTAGGCTACAGACTTTTAATCGATTATATGACTCTAATCAATCACTCTAATTCCTCCTAATCGATTAAATAGTACTAATCGATCAGACTAAAATTCTCTCATCGATTACATAATCCTTTGATCGATTAGGTGACCATATTCTTAACTTCTAATCTGAACTCTAATCGATTAGGCTCATAATTCTTTGTTTTGTAATCTATCCCTGATCGATTATGCAGCACTTAGAATTTTATCAGATTATCTCTAAGTTGATTCTGATCTTATCATAGCTTTTCCTTATGCCTAAGATATGTTTAGTTATCATCAAAACTCAGCATTCTAACATTCTCCCCCTTTTGATGATGGCAAAACAATAGAAGTGATTTAAAAAGATAATCAAGGCAGATGGAGACGGAAATAGAGAACTGATAGCATAGATATTATAAACCATAAGTCATGTAATAAATAAAAAAAATTATAGTTGTTCATATATGATAAGAATACAAACTAGAACATAAGTTAAATATGCAGAGTATGTGTGATGTATATGAGAGGGTTGAGGACTGGTGGAGGTTTTCTGGTTTAATCAGATTTTATGTCATCCTTCCAGTTTGATGTGTCCAAGTCATCGTCCCCAGATTCACTGCTAATTCTTCCAGAGTCAGTTGAAGGTTCCTCTAGGAATTCAGCCTGAGTCTCAACCACTTTCTTCTTAGCAGGTGCTTTCTTCTTCTTAGAGACAGCTTTCTTCTTAGGAGGTGAGGGAGGAGCTTTTTGAATTAATTGAGCTAGAATCCTTTCCCCATAACTTAATTGTTTCTACTTCTTCTTTGGAGGGGGCTTGACTGAATTTCCTTTCCCCTTAGGTGCAGCTTTCCTCTTTGTAGTTGGCTTCTGGACAGGCTTAGGTTCTTCAATCAGAATTCCTTTAGAACCCCTGGTGCTTGCCCTGGTTGCCACTGCCTTAGGTTTAGGCTTGGGGGCATTCATCTTAATCCTTTGCTTCTTAGACTTAGACTGAACCTCTGGACCCTTTTCTTCCTCACTAGCTTCCATATACTACGATGTCGTCTGAATAGGATCCTCCTCAACTGGCTTGGATGGCTTGTCATAAATATAAATCCTCTGAACTCCCCAACTGGGAATTACAAGCTGAGGAACTTGTTCTTTCTGCCCTGACTCTGCCATTTCAGCCCTTGCTACATCTCTGTCTTCTCTTTCTTTTTGATTCGGAGCCAAGGTCTGGCCTAATTCTTGCACTTGCTGATGCAGCACTTCTGCTTGATGAAGGTAGTGAGGTAATAAGTCAACAGTAACAGGTTTAGGCTCCCTTTCATACAGGACCATAGTCATCTCTTAGTCTTCCTCTAAGACATTATCATCATTTGCTGGAGGAACATTGGTGGTGACTTCAATATCAGACTCTGATACATCCTCTACCACAACTTCCTCTTCAGCCATGCTCAACTTAATTGCTTCTGTAAGCTCATGAATTTCTTCAAGTGTCTGGCTCATGGTGATATCCTTAGGAACTTGAGGCATCGGAGAAATGTTAGAGGCAATGGTTGAGAGAATGGATGCAGCCTCCACAGCCTTTTCTTGGACCTAGCTACTTTCCCTAGGGGTTGTCACACTCAATATCTTCTCCCCCTTTTTGGCATCATCAAAAGGAGCAGAGGGAGGAACTGGAGTAGTATCAACTACCATAGCTTTGCCTTTTCTGGCATAGGTGTGAGCAGGGTCAGGTTTAGGGGTATAGGCTATGGCAGATGGATGGATATGTAAAGACACATATGGGGAAAGAGAGAAGATTTGAGGAGCTGTGGGTGGCTGAGGTGGTGGAAGATGAGAGGTAGGTGTTAGAATGTGTATAGGAGAGGAAGGGGGATCTGGGTTGTCTGAGGAACTGGATGAGGTTTTCTTGGAAGGAAAGGAAGGTTTGGATGGTGGTGGAATGGTTTTAGGAGAGGATTGTGTGTTGGTGGTTAGAGAGGAGGGATGTGTTTGAGTGGGAGAGTGACGCATGGGAGATACCTGGTGAGCCTCGTACCCAGCAAATGGTGACAGAGGAGTTCCAGGAAGATGGATCTGATGAGATTGCCTAAGGATATCCTCAAGCCCAGCAAGTCTGTTGTGCAGGAACTTGTGCATGTTGACTACTGCATCTTACCCATTGAAGATGGTCATGGTGCTCTCCTTGACAGACTTGACCACAGAATCATTCAGAGTAGCCACCAATCTTTTCAGTACTCGATACTCCATGGCTTAGTGCTCTAAAGAAATTTCTTCTATAACCCTTGCAGATACATGTTCTACAATTTGATTAATCAGATTGGCAGGAAGAGGGGCACCTTGTTCTGGCACTGGTGCTGCAGGTTCAGGCTGAACTGGAGAAACAGGTATTGCTGCTTCCTGATCCATGGGATCTTGGACATGTTCAGATGAGTGATAGGCAGAAGAATTCACCTCTCTTTGATCAAATCCCTCTTGAGGTTGACTCTCTTCAATGTGAATCACTGGTTGAGGAATGGAAGGGATGTGACTATTGCCAAAAGGCTGCAACCCCATTTTCTTGAGAGTAGTCAGATCATACTTAGGGGCTCCTTATTATGTTCTTCTTAAAGCCAGAAGATCTTGTTGTTGCAAAGGATGAAGGAGATAAGCTGAGCAAAGGAGAGAGGAGTCTTTACTGTCTTGGTCTTGTGGAACCTTAGCAATTCCTCACAGATGACTTGCCCAGGATTGATAGGCACTTTGTTGATTAGCATGGGTAATAGGGGATTGTCAATATCAAGAATGAGAGAGAAATTACCTGCTTTATTTACCATACATCTGGAGTATGCATAATAAATGACTCTATAGGCAGAAGGCAGTTGAGCAGGCTTGAGATTTCCTTGGATTGGGCTATCTGGACTATAAATTGTTCTTAGTTCATCATTAGAGAATTTCTCCTTTTCTTGCCAGGTATTGTACTCTTCCATCCCTGGTCCATCCATGTGAAGCCATTGGTTCATAAGCTTCCAATCAAAAGAGAAACTCTTGCCTCTGACCTTTGAAGATATTATGATCCCTGTGACTTTTCCTTCTAACTCAGTGACATGAATCTTCAGATTGGAGTAGAAGGCCTTGATGACTTTTTCATTATAGTGATTTTTGATACCTATCCAATACTTATAGGGCTCCAAGCACTCAGACACAGGATAGCCATTTTTCTCCAGATAGGCTATATCCATAAACCCACACCTTTGCTGCAAGGATCTCTTCTGAATATCTTCTGAGGCATCCTCAATAGGACCCTGAGCAAATGACGAATCAATGGGAACTTCTGTATCTCCTGAGATAAGCTCTCTGACTCTGACTGTAGAAGGACTCTTGGCTTGGGACTTGGATGCAGAACCACGGGTTTTGGCCATTTGAGGTGATGATTGAGAGGTTGAGGAAATGGGGTTTGAAGGAGGGGAATGATGTCTGTATGTTGAGGTTGGGTCGTGTGGTGGTAAGGGAACTGTATCAGGAACGACTTGGGCTCTGTAGTTCTTTGGTATACGCATTTTGGGTGCCATGGGAAGGGTTTATATAGAGGGATTAAGGGGTATGACTGATGATTTGTAGGGATGTAACCGGATTGGAAGAGTTATGACTGATGATGATTCGAATAATGGCTTCGGTTATGATGGTTACGAGAAGATTTGATGGTTCGAGCGTTAGGGTTTAATTAGAAATGAAGAGATGAGATTGGGAGTGAATGAAATATGGTGTGAAATAATGCTTCAGTTACATATGTCAAGTATATATGAGAGGAAGTGCACAGGAAAACATGCAACTGTCAGGAAAAAGTGTACGTTACAAATGTTACCGTTGACGCCTAATCGATTACGTGTGTTCTGTAATTGATTACAGGGAGCAGTCTTTGATCGATTGGATGCGTCTGATCGATTATGGATTGTTGTGATCGATAGGTCCACGCTGAGTAATCGATGCCCAATCGATTACTCCTTCCTTGTGATCGATCAGGCAGTCCTGATCGATTATAGCCTTTTCCCTAATCGATCCTTCTTTCATCTCTAATCGATGTTTAATCGATCACAGGACATGTCCAGTGATCGATTAGTCTTACCTGATCGATTAGGCGATGGTTTTTCATTCTAAAACACTAAAAATCCTGCAAAATTTTAATTTGACACTCCAATGCCTAAGTTAGTATTCGATCAACAAAACATTGCATAAGTTAAATGGATTTAGATGATTAGAGAATTTTTATGCAGACTTACAACTCATTGGGATTTACCATTCCCAATTCTCTTCTGATGAACATGAATTGTTCAGTTGCTAAGGGTTTGGTGAAGATGTCAGCTAGCTGCAAGTGTGTTGAGATGAATTCCACTCTTACACCCTTCTTTTGTACATGATCTCTGATGAAGTGGTGTCTTACATCAATGTGCTTTGTTCTTGTGTGATGTACTGGATTCTTGGCCAAGCTAATTATGCTTGTGTTGTCACAGAGGATTGGAACTTCTGGGAATTCCATCCCCAAATCCCTTAATTGATGCTTGAGCCACAGAATTTGAGCACAGCAACTTGCAACAGCTATATATTCAGCTTTTGTTGATGATAGAGAGACACATGTTTGTTTCTTGCTTGCCCAAGAGACTAAGGATCCTCCAAGGTATTCACATTGACCGCTGGTACTTTTTCTATCAGTTTTGTACCCAGCATGATCTGAGTCTGAGTAAGCAATGAGATACTCCTGAGTTCCTTTTGGATACCACAACCCCAGCTCCTAAGTTCCTACCAGATATCTTAAGATTCTTTTAACACATATGTGATGTGATTCCTTTGGCTTAGCTTGATATCTGGCACATATTCCCACACTAAACTGAATATCTGGTCTGCTAGCAGTCAGGTAAAGGAGAGAACCAATTAAACCTCTGTATGTGGACTGATTGAAATCCTTTCCTTTTACATCAGCATCCAGTACTGCAGTAGATCTCACAGGGGTATCTTCTTCCTTGGACAGATCCATTCCAAATTTCTTTAAAATCTCCTTCACATACTTGGTTTGAGAGATGAAAATCCCATCTTTACTTTGTTTAATCTGAAGACCTAGAAAAAAGTTTAGTTCTCCCATCATGGACATCTCGAATTCCTCCTGCATAGTCTTTCCATTGATGTGGATGAAGCATTTGGAACCAAAGACCTTGAGATGACTTACATTTGGCTTTCTTCCTTTGTAAAGCTCATATGGAGTCTTGTCTATTCCCTTTCGTATGTAGGCCCTGTTTGATATGTAACATGCAGTACTCATTGCATCTGCCCAGGACACTTGAGATACTTCCTTTTCATTGAGCATTGTTCTGGCCATCTCAGTGAGTATTCTGTTCTTCCTTTCTACCACTCCATTCTGTTGTGGAGTTCTAGGAGCTGAAAAATTGTGATTTATTCCATTCTCTTCGTACAGCTCCAGGAAGTCTTGGTTCTCAAATTCTCCTCCATGATCTGTCCTAATTGAGCTGATTTTCTTGTCCTTTTCATTTTGCACTTTCTTTGCAAACATGTAAAAAGCATTAAAAGTTTCATGCTTGGAGGAAAGAAACACAGTCCAAGTGAACCTAGAATAGTCATCCACAATCACAAGAGTGTACAGGCTTCCTCCCATACTCTTCACTCTTGCTGGACCAACCAAATCCTTATGGATTAGTTCCAGGGGTCTAGTAGTGGTCACTTCCTTCTTAGGTTTAAAAGAGGACTTTGTTTGTTTCCCTTTTTGACATGCTTCACACAACAAATCAGATTTTACTTTCATATTAGGTATGCCAATGACTAAATCCTTTTTGATCAGTTTCTCTAGTTGAGACATGTTTACATGGGTTAATCTCTTATGCCATAGCCAACAGTTATCTGAGTTGCTTATAAAACATTTTTCAGAGAATTGCTAGTTTAGATCTACTGTATATAAATTTCCATTTCTGTTGGCCTTTAGTCTGCATTTAAGGTTTAGCTTATCTATAGCTAGCTCTTTCTTATCTACTATGAGACATTCATTTGAATCAAAGATTACCCAGTTACCTCTATCAGTGCTTTGACTAACACTTAACAAATTGTGGCAGAGACCATCCACAAGATAGATGACCTTGGCTCCATCCTTCATGATCAGATTGTCTAGTTTCTCTTTGTCTCCTGTCATGTGTCTTGAGCATCCACTATCTATATACCATTTAGAATTGTTGGATGCCTTGAGACATACCTGCATAGACTAAACAAATTTAGGTACCCACATTTTCTTGGGTCCTTTGGGATTAGTTTGAGGCCTTTGATTCAAATGGACTTTGGGCTGTTGTGTCCCTTTAGGAACCCACTTATATGATCCGGATAATCCATGTCTCTTAGGATAACATGTTGATCCAGAATGACCCTTTTTATTACAGTAATTACAAAAAGAAAAATGTGATGAATAATCTGAAGCCTTTCTGAAAAATTTCCAATATGATTTCTCTATGGATACAAACTTCTTTTCTTTCAGAGTTTTGGGAGTTGGATCATAACCAATTCCAGTTTTATCTCTATATGCTTTTTGATTCATCAGCATAACATCAAGAATTTCTATGCTCTTAGAAAACTCCTTTAAAATCCCAGAAATTTTCTCATTTTCTTTCAGAAGTTTTTCACAATTTGTGCAATCAGAATTTTCTTGAAAACTTTTTTTGAAATCTGTTTACATTTTTCACAATCAAGTTTTTCAGCTTTCTTTTCAAGTTCTTTGTTTTTCTTTCTCAAAACAGATACTTCCTTTGCTAGCCTCTCAAATTCAACATGTATATTGTAACACCTACTTCTAGGACTCATTCCCAAGCCTAATAATCTTTGGGAATCATATTCAAGCTCATATGGGACTTAGAACATCAAAACCACAACTTTTAAAACTTTTCTTTATTTCTGGAAAAATGCTGAAAATGCGGAACTTTTCCAGCAACTTTGAAACATCATAACTAATTGTAGAAAAATGGTTTTGACTTGGTTCATGTCTCAAATTAAAGCTTGAAGAGTCCTCTTTCTGGGAAAAATATCAAACATAATATGCATCAACCCAGGTGATATAGATATTTGATTTTCCCAACCAGCCTTCGTTTTCACGCCCAGAAATATTGGCCTTCTTGCGTGATTTTTAGCTTAAGCTACATAACTCCGATTTACTTCGTTTTTGGGTTTCCAGAAAGCCCTACATGTCTATTATTTTACATAAAAATTCCAAAGCTAAAGGAATTCATCTTCTATCTCGAATAATATCAACAATAGACATTGCACAGAATGGAACCCAGAAAACAGCATTTCATTTGCATGAATTAAAACTTGTTCTTAATGGCCAAGAATGACCATATACATACATAAATCCAAAAGGATAACATAATAACAGCATAATTAAAAGCATCCCAACAATATTACAGATTTATCATGAGTTCAAAGATGCATAACAAAAACAAGAACATTGAATTCTTCATCTTGACTAGGCTAGCTTCTTCTCTTTCTCCTTTGATGAACTTGCTCCTAAAATGGTTTAGATTTGGGGGGGTGAGATTTTGGGGAAAATCTCAGCAGCACAATACTCAACAAACAACCATGCAAGTTTAACATTGGACAAGATATGGCAATACCAATAACTTATACATGTGAGCATTTATGTTCTTAAATAATAACATATGGCCATAGCATTATAAGAAACACATAATCACTTCAAACATGATTCATCAAGGCAGCCAAATACCACATCACAATATTGAAACAATGCTGGAAATGTAAGAGAGTAAGCACTACCTTAAAGCTTTACAACTTCTCTTGGAGTCCCAACCTTCAAGGTTCCTCAAGAACACTCAAGAACACTCAAAAATACTCAAGAACACTCCTCTTTCTCTCACTTTCTTTGGGGCTACGAATTTTGGTGTGTAGAATGGAATGGAAGAGGTCTTATTTATAGGGGAAATGAGGGCAAGGATCAAGCCACTTCACCTAATGCTCCACCTAATTTCTTTACCTAATGCTCATGCCTTCCTTTCTTTACCTAATGCTCATACCTTCCTTTCTATACCTTCCTTTCTTTACCTAATGCTCTTACCTTCCTTTCTTTACCTAATGCTCTTACCTTCCTTTCTTTACCTAATGCTCATACCTTCCTTTCTTTACCTAATGCTCATACCTTCCTTTCTTTACCTAATGTTCATACCTTCCTTTCTTTACCTAATGTTCATACCTTCCTTTCTTTACCTAATGTTCTTACCTTTCTTTCTTTACCTAATGTTCATACCTTCCTTTCTTTACCTAATGGTCCACTTGTGGCTATTTGGAAAAGGAAGAGAGATTTCTTTCTCCTATCATGCATGAGTCATGATGACATTATTCACAAGAATTTCCACTTATGATTTTCTTATTTCTTTCTAATATAATTTTATGCTTACACATATACAATTCCTTTATTATTTGCAACATAATTCCTCCCTTCTTCTTGGGCTAAGGTCTTTATCTAGTCCATTTTCTAAGCCCAACATAAGCTCCACAAGGGAAAGTTACTACTTCTCATGGGCTAAGGTGTAACACTCCTTCTAAGCAAATAATACCATGAAAAATTCTACTAAATTATTATAAATTCTTCTCAATGTTTTATGAGAATTTATAGGGAAGATTATCAACAAATATTTAAACTTCATCATGCTTTAAACTAATGCCTATGAAATGTAATTTCCAAGCTAATAAAAATTGGGACGTTACATATATCATCATATGCATCTTGAAGTTCTTGAAAAGATAGGTCAGTAGGATATACCTCATTATCGGATGATTCCTCTTGAGCCACCAGATAGAGGTTGGCTGCTTCCTCAACATCACTGGTCTCCTCATCTGAACTGTCTAGCCATATAGACGAAACATAAGCTTTCTTTCTGCCTTGGAACTTCTCCTTCTTTTTCTCTTTCTTCTTGAATCTTTGAAGACTTGGACATTCTGCTTTGAAGTGTCCAGGCTTCTTGCATTCATAGCACATAGGAACATTTTTCTGAGAGTCCTTTCTGATGTTACTTGGGCCACCTCTCTGGTATCTTCCTCTATTTCTAAAGAACTTTCTAAATTTTCTGACCATAAAGTCCATCTCATCATCATCCAATTCTTCCTCATCTTCCTCATCCTCATCATCTTTTGTAGAAGCTGTTAAGGCAAGATTCTTTTTCTTCTTGTCTCCACAGAGCTCTCTTTGCACTTTAATGATTGTTTCATATTCAGCCAGGCTCCCAAACAATGAAGTAATGGAGCTCATAGACTCTCCTCTCATTTCATGAATTGCAGTAGCTTTCATCTGCAACTCAGGAGTCAGAATCTTCAAGATTTTGGAAAGTTGTTCGGTCTCTGAGATCCTTCTTCCGAGTGCTGTAAGGTTGTTGATCAAATGAGTGAATCTGATTTCCAGCTCCCTGATTGGTTCTTCTTCTTCCATTTTGAACAAATGAAAGTCAGTAATCAATTGCTCAACTCTTCTAGTTTTTACACCACTGGTCCCCTCATGAGCAACTGCTAGAGCATCCCACATTTCTTTTGCAGTCTGCAGATGACATACTCTAAAGTATTCTTTTTGGCTTAAAGCATTCTGAAGAATCAAGACTGCCCTGCTATTGAGTTCCAGATCTCCTTTGTCATCGTCAGTAAACTTCTGAGGGAGCTTTGGCACTTGAGCACCATTTTCTGTTTTCATAGGAACAAGATCTCCTTCTTCAACTATCCTCCAGAGATCATACCCGGATGATTTGATGAACACTTTCATTTTCATCTTCCAAAAGGTATAATGTTCATCATTGAATCCGGGGGGTTTGCTAATTGAGCTACCTTCTGGGAGTACGTTATCATATCCTGCCATGATAGATCTTTTCTTCTCCTGATCATGGGATTAGTAGATTCTGAGAAGACCAGGCTCTGATACCAAATGTAACAGGCAGGAATGCACAAGAGGGGGGTGAATTGTGCTTCTTGTTTTTAAAAAAAATAACTTGAGAGACAACACAGCTTATACTGGTTCAGCCCAAACTTGGCCTACGTCCAGTTCTCCAACCTGCAGTTGGGTTCCACTAATTCCTCAAGATTCAATCCAGCTCTTGACTGCCTTTACAAGTGACAGTAAGGACTTCTCTCTTTACTGATCACTCCCCCTTACACTTTGTAATTTTACACCCTACTCTTAAGATCCCACTATCTTAAGAGTAATTCTCACTTAGATAACAAATACAGAGTAAATGTTCACTCAATTGAACAGATTGTGCTACACACTTAAGAATATGAAATCAGTAAGCTTTCTGAGTATTGAATGCAGTAGATACAGATAATTAATGTGGCAATCAATCACACTATCTAACTTCTTTACTGAAGTTTTTATATTCTCTTCTATAGATTTGTCCGTTGAAAATATAGCCGTTGTATAAGTCCAGAATGTTGGATAATCTGTTGTGGAGTGTTGAAGATGTATTCTCAGATGCATTTACTCCATTGTACTTATTTGTGCTTTAACTCATCTCTCTTCATTAATCGCTGGAGGTGGTAGGTGAGTTCCAACGGCTCTATTGATCAGATTGCGTGTTATAGTTAATTTCCATAAGTAGGTCTGTGCAATTCTGTACTTGGAAAGCTTAAAATAGGCTTAACCATTGATTTTGAATAAATGCTATCGCCACTCAGATTACAGCCTCTGATCGATCACAGGGTCTGGTGTCTAATCGATTACATATCGATTACTCATAGATTATAGCCTGCATCAATGAACATCATATTAGAAAATCATGCGCCCAATCGATTACAGGGGAAGCCTGATCGATTAGGTATGTCAAATAGATTACATTCAGATTACATGCTTTCTCTGATCGATTACTTGATTTTCTTTAATCGATTAATGCTCTCTAATCAATTGTGGTTGAAATATGTGATAATCGATTAATGTTCTCTAATTGATTAGGCAAATTTCTCTTAATCGATTACTGGTCTCTGATCGATTAGGCTACAGACTTTTAATCGATTACATGACTCTAATCGATCACTCTAATTCCTCCCAATCGATTAAATAGTACTAATCGATCAGACTAAAATTCTCTCATCGATTACATAATCCTTTGATCGATTAGGTGACCATATTCTTAACTTCTAATCTGAACTCTAATCGATTAGGCTCATAATTCTTTGTTTTGTAATCTATCCCTGATCGATTATGTAGCACTTAGAATTTTATCATATTATCTCTAAGTTGATTCTGATCTTATCATAGCTTTTCCTTATGCCTAAGATATGTTTAGTTATCATCAAAACTTACCATTCTAACAGTATTTACCTACAAACTTGGAACCTCAAATGAAACTTATGACCTTCAATTTTCATACTCTAGTAGAGCACTCCAACCTCCTTTCTTGTAACGATTCTCAAAATATGAAGTTTGAACATCAGCTGACTTCCCAAATTCATAACTTAATCCACAGACCTCTAAATATTACAAATTAGGACTCTATGGCAAGCTTGTTATGTCTACTTTCCAATGAAAAAATAATGAACCAAAAATATTATCATTTGACCATTCAAAATGAAAAGGTCCCAAGACTATCCTAAACTCCATTTTCAAACAAGGGGTTCAACTTCAAAATCGTATAACTCACTCTACAAGTCTCCAAAATTGATAAACTTGGACTCTTTGGAAAGCTTAGAAGGTTAGCTTGCAAAAAAATCATTCAAAACTAATATCATTTGCTACCTCAAAACTATTTATTTCTCAACACCGTTCTAGAAAAGCACAAAACAACATTCCAATTATAAGCTTTGTCATATCTATCAAATTCTGTAACACCCCAAAATTTTAAAAATAGACATAAGGAATTATTTAAGATTTTTTGGAATATTATTAAAATATTAAAAATCATTAAAAATAAATTTAGGATGTTTTACCTATTTTTAATGATTTTAAGGCTTATTTTTTTAGAAAATAAAGAAAACTATTTAGAAGATAAATTTAAATATGTGAATTTTTGAGAGATTATTTTGAGACTTAAAATTAAATTATGGTGGAAGAAAATATCTATTTGGATATAAGGTTTTAATTCTAGAAATTATTTTCAGAAAGGAACTAAACTGAAAATACCAAAAAAAGTGGATTCTAGGGATTAAAGCGAAACGAAGAAAGTTTTAGGGGTCAAAACTTGTATTTTCCCCTTATCTTTTATATAATACTCCCTCAGCCTCTCCCTGATTTCATTTTCTTTTTTTGTTCTTCCTCGTGCGTTCTCTCTGTGACGAACGGCGTGCCAGCAAAAACGAGAGCGATTCCAGCGATGACGTGGGTTGTTCGTCCATCAACACCTGATTCAACCTCAGGTGACTAATCTATCCTTATTCCTACCCTTTATTCGTCCGATTTGAGTGATTTTTGGTTGAGGTCCAATGTAGGGGTTTGGATTTCTTGAGGCTTTATACTGAATAAATCAAAGATTGAAGTGAGAAAACATGTTTCCCTAAGTAAATTTGAGCTTTCACTAAGTTTCTTGGTTGTAATCCGAATTTCTCAGTGGGGTGCTACGGTTCACTAACTCTATTCCGACTCTATTCTTTGATTTTTCATCTAAACCAAAGCTAATTAGTGCTTAAATGATGTTAAGTGTTGATTAAAGGTTTTATTTGTGGTTTCATGTCCAATTTTGAATTTTTCCTCTTGCTCCCCTATTTATTCAATTTTGCCCTGTTTTAGTCCAAAAATGTTGTGCTCTTTCTCTGTGATTTTCACTTCTGAAAATGATTTAGGAGGGATGAAATTGATGTTTATTTGACTAGGAAATGATGTTTAACTTGAATGTGAAATTGTTGTAATTTCTCTCTTATTGGTTCGTTGATTTAACCTTTCCCTAATCGCCTTGGGGGTTAAATACAAATTATTTATAAAACCAAGGATCTCACTATAGTGGTGCGATCCCGGATCGTCTCATAAGGAGCCTAATGACTAACCTAGGAAACTAAATGCCATGTAAATGAGGTATGAAAAGGGGTTTTGTTGATTTTTAGTGTGAAACATGCAAAATAAGCCTAACTACAATATTTTTGATGTTTTCCTTAATGATGTTGAATGGTTGGATGGGTGAAGTGAAGTTGATGCAATGGAATGGATCTCTTGAGTCTAGGTGAGGTGGCAAACATTGATTCAAATCATTTGGGGGTTCAATTCATCAAGTCTAATAAAACAATCCCCAAGCAACCATTAGGGATCTACTAGCCCTAATTAATGACTAATCTAGCAACCACTTTCATAGCCATTACTTAGGGTTAGTGTTAAGCTCCACTTGATGTGTGAAATACTTTGAGTAAAAACACTTGTGGCTCTCATAAAAGTGCAACCACAACAATTATGAATGGAAACAATCAAGTAAGCCCACTAGCAACCACTAAAATGAAATTAATTTCATGCAACCACAATGTAGATAGGAATTAATAACTCAAGTGTTCAAAGCCCAAAATAGACACAAACTATTTCATACATGATGTGATTAGCTAACTTAGATTGGATTAATGTTTCTGTCCCTTAAAATTACACACATACCCTAAATAGCTCAACTTGATAGAATCATGGACACATGGCCAAACAACTCAATATCAAGGAGAACTAATCAAACATACATATATAATTCATAAAGTACTTTATACATAATCCCAATCTAAATTAGCAAAATCAAACATCGAGCATACATATCATGAATTTCAATCCAATACATAAATCCAAACATCTCCAAGACAAGTTCAAATAAACATAGAAGAAACCCCAAATACATATGTAGTACAATGAAAAACTCCCCTAATGAAGAACCCATGCTTGAGCCACCATCAACCCATCCTCAAGAGATGAAAAACCCCTCAATCAAACATAGAAACTCCAAGAGAAGCTCCAAAGAGAAGCCTCATGTGAAATTCCATGGAAGGAGATGGTGGAAGACGGTAGAAGATTAAAAAAAAGAGGTGGAATGAGGATGAGAGAGTTGAGAGGTTTTTAGGGTTTCGGAAGTGAATGGGGGTGGAAAAGATGAAGGAAATGAGGTGCTAGGTCAAAATTTAAGTGGGTTTAGTGAGTTTTGGCTTGGATCCTACCAATGGGTACCCTAAAAACCAGCTAAATTAGTGCATCTATCAGCATCCTTACTATGGGAGGCCACGACGAGGGGCAAAAAAGTTGCTGAAGTTTCGGGCCCTCGCCTTGGCCCTCAACGTGATGTACCACGGCCAAGAGTGGCATTTTTGTAATTTTCTCCAAATTTGACAAATTCACTTTTTGGGCTTATTTTTGACATTTTCAACCTCTTTCTTCAATTCTTCCAATTGACCTACAATGAAAATCAAGCACAAATGTAATATCCAAAGTCCATATTAAGAAAAGCATGAATTTATGCCTTGAAATCCTCAATTTAAGATCAAATTACAATTAACTCAACACCTTGGAACTCTAGGTACACAGGTGCCTAAACTATCATGTAATGGCCTAGGTCAAGTGTTAATTCCCCAAATACATATGTAGAACAAAGAAAAACTCCCTTAATGAAGAACCCATGCTTGAGCCACCATCAACCCATCCTCAAGATATGAAGAACCCCTCAATCAAACATAGAAACTCCAAGAAAAGCTCCAAAGAGAAGCATCATGTGAAATTCCATGGAAGGAGATGGTGGAAGACGGTAGATGATTAAAAAAAGAGGTGGAAGAGGAAGTCGGGTCTAGTGAGGGAGTCGGGGTCTAGTGAGTTTTGGGTCGGATCCTACCAATGGGTACCCTAAAAACCCGAAAAACCAGCTAAATTCGCGCATCTATCAGCATCCTCCTTGTGGAAGGCTACGACGAGGGGCAGAAAAGTTGCTGAAGTTTCTGGCCCTCGCCATGGGATGCCACGGCCAAGAGTGGTATTTTCGTAATTTTCTCCAAATTTGACAGATTCACTTTTTGGGCTTATTTTTAACATTTTCAACCTCTTTCTTCAATTCTCCCAATTAACCTACAATGAAAATCAAGAACAAATGTAATATCCAAAATCCATATTAAGAAAGGCATGAATTTATGCCTTAAAATGCTCAATTTAAGATCAAAATACAATTAATTCAATGCCTTAGAATTCTAGGTACACAAGTGCCTAAACTATCATGTAATGGCCTATATCAAGTGTTAATTCCCCAAATACATATGTAGAACAAAGAAAAACTCCCCTAATGAAAAACCCATGCTTGAGCCACCATCAACCCATCATCAAGATATGAAGAACCCCTTAATCAAACATAGAAACTCCAAGAGAAGCTCCAAAGAGAAGCCTCATATGAAATTCCATGGAAGGAGATAGTGGAAGAAGGTGGAAGATGAAGAAGATGGAGGTGGAAGGAGGATGAGAGAGTTGAGAGGTTTTTAGGGTTTTGGAAGTGAATGGGCGTGGAAAGATGAAGGAAATGAGGCACTATTTCGAAATTTAAGTGAGGGAGTCGGGTCTAGTGAGTTTTGGGTCGGATCCTACTAATGGGTACCCTAAAAACCTGAAAACCCAGCTAAGTTCGCGCATCTATCAGCATCCTCCTCGTGGGAGGCCACGATGAGGGGCAGAAAAGTTGTTGAAGTTTCAGGCCCTCACCGTGAGGTGTTACGACCAAGAGTGGTATTTTCGTAATTTTCTCCAAATTTGACAGATTCACTTTTTGGGCTTATTTTTGACATTTTCAACCTCTTTCTTCAATTCTCCCAATTGACCTACAATGAAAATCAAGCACAAATGTAATATCCAAAATCCATATTAAGAAAGGCATGAATTTATGCCTTAAAATGCTCAATTTAAGATCAAAATACTATTAATTCAATGCCTTGGAACTCTAGGTACACAAGTGCCTAAACTATCATGTAATGGCCTATATCAAGTGTTAATTCCCCATAATTAGTGGGTAAAAATATGTAATAATCAAGCACAATCTGTTGTTCTGACCGAAGGATTGTTTGGGCAGGAGAGGGGAAATTTCTGATGTTAGACTCTAATTAGGATTTCATTAGGTGTAATTGAGAGATATAAGGATGAATGAAAATTTCTGGCTCTTCTTCCCTTGTGTGTGTTTTCAAATTTATGGAGGAAACGATGAAAATGAATGTATGGTGATGAAATGGTTTTTCTTTTCTCCCTTCTTTCCTGCCCTATTTTCGATCAACAATGAGGAAATATGGGTGATGAATTTGAACTGGTTTATGTGTTGATTTTGGGGTTGTTATGTAGAAATAATGATGTTCTGATTGGTTGATGTTTCGTGATGGGGAAGGGACAATGATGCAGAGATGAACTAGAAGTTATGGATGCTAATTAGGATGGTTTGAATGTGAATTACTAGAGAAGATGGTTTTTAAATAAAATTGATTTGAAAGTTAGTTCTTTATGGTCTAAGATAAATAAAAGAGATTGCAGGTCCTTGTTGGGGATAGTCTAAAATATAAGTTTTAGGGAATTCAAAGGGCTATTTGTGGCTTACTTCATTTGTGTTCAAATTGTGGTTTATATAGGATTGTCAAAGTGAATTGGAAATTTGGTACATTTGCTTAATTATTAAAGTTTAGCCCTTAAAGTTAAGTTTGAACAAACATGATTTCTGAAAAATATGAGAGCATGAATGGGGCAATGAAGCTGGATTTTTAAGCTACTGAGATGGTACTTACAAGATAATAGAAAATGGGTTATGGATAGCTAAAATAGCATTTCAAATCTTGAATTTGTGTGTTAGATTTACTAGTTGATGTTCTTAAGTGTTGCGAATAGATTGTAAGTGGGAATGGAAATTTAGAAAGTAAGTTGGTTGAGAATCTATGATTCTTTTATTTGATGTTAAATTAATAAAATTGATTGAATGGTTGAATTGGATACTAGATTTTTAGTAATGTAATGATGTTAGTAATTTAATGGATTCAAAATGGCAAATGAAGCTGATTAAAGGAAAAATTTGATATATATTTCAATATTGTTGTATAGAGTTATCTAAGGCATAAATTGGTTAGACTTTGATGATTGTGGTATTGGATTTTCGGAGTTAAGGATTAACAAGAAATGTGACGATTGACTTCTTGTTATGAATAGGGTATTTTTGAATGAAAAGACGACATACTTGGTTTCTGGTATTCTAGTAATAATAGAGTCCTGTCTAATCTGAGATATTGGAGATGAAAAAAAAATATAGTGAAACAATTGAGTAATACATGTGGGATGATTGATCACAAATTAGGAAGATATAATAGATGAAACATAAGAAAACGAATGGTAACTATTGAGGCTTTTATTTGAGATTGGAAGATAGGAAAGAGATGACTATATTGTGAATGCAAAGTCTGAATTGTAGAATTAAAAGCTAAATTGCCAAGACAATGTTGTTATAGCATTCAATTTTAGATGATAGAAATAGGCAAGTGAAATGATAATTTTACATATGCTTATACTAGTAGAGAAAAGTAAGATTCTTATCAAAATATGGTAATTTGAATATGAGGGATAGGTAGTTATTGCTACCCTTTAATGGATGATTCAAATGATTAAGGATGTAATTTGTTTTGTTGCTATTTGAGGATTGGACGATCAAGGAATTCTAAAGGAGCAAGGTGTTAGTTATTTATGTTGTGGGATTATGGAAAATAAAGAGGGAAAGAAGATTTAGTTGTTTAGTAATTCTTGCAAAATCTGTGGCTTTTCTTAGATGTGATAATTTTTGTATAGATTGATTGATTTGTCCAAGCTTCGGATTTAAAATTTACTGTTGAGTAGTTGGAAGTTTCATGGTTGATGATTCCTAAATGTAAATCTGGAAATTTTAGAAATTCAGTAAAGATATTGATTAGATAGTTTTGTTAATCAATTGGCTTGAGAGTGAATGAAATCAGGAAATGAGTGTTAAGATTAATGTTTTAAAGTTCCTAAGTTTTATGGAGGGGTTCATGGTAATGAACTACATTTTTATATGTTAAAAGCATGCTTACGGATTCCATTAGGTTAATTTAATTACTAATTTGGAAACTAGAACTTGTTTTACAGGTAAAAGTGGGGAGATTTATAATTGTTGTTGAAATTATGAATGGAGGAAGTTGGAGAAGTTAAGAGAATTATTTAAGGTTGGAATTTTCTTTACAGGAAGAATGGAAGGTTATACAATGAAGCTTGTGTGATGAATATGATTTTGTTTTATTAATAATATGTGTGTTATGCTCGTGTTTGTTTTTCCTGGAATAATTGATGATGTTGAAATTAAGAAACTAGTTAATTATAAATATGGAAGTTGTCAAGTTCAGATGACTCATTTAAAAAGAATTATTCCCTAGGTAATTATTAGTCCAACATTGAGAATAAGAATATAGACATATATTTATGTGTGTGCTTATATGTATATGTGTAACACTTGTTTTGATTATGTATCTAGTGATTAAGTTAAGAACTATAATAGAAATGGGAAGGGTAGAATTATATAATATCCCAGGAATGTGAGAGACGCAATATTATTATAAGTTAGTATATATATATTAATTAATTATCTATATATAATTATAGGGAAAGATAGTGGTATAAGTTCATCCAGAAGTGGAAAGGAATGAGTTGGGTCGGGACGAAGTTCTGGTATCCAGGTAGCAGTTTATTTCATTACATTAAAAGTTGCATTTATAATTTTGTAATATCTGTTGCATTTAATTGGCAAGTTTGTTTCCTTTCATGTTTGGAGTACTCCAAGGCTTAGGTGGTTAGCTACCCCTTTGCTAGATTAGTTAGTTATAACTTTAAATGTTATAACGAGAAAATTCTGCAGGTAAAGCCACACTAGTAACTAATATATTGTTATCTGTGTTTGGTAGGTACCTATGGTATAGAGGTTAATAGGATGAAAATTATCGTTATTTGTTCAAGTTTATAAAATGTATAAATGGCAATGCTAGCATGAAAATGACTGTTAATGAAAGAAACTACTATTGGGATTTCCAATCTCACCCCCTCCCCAAACATCTTTCAGTTTAGCAGGTTGGAAGAAGGTAGCTGGGAAAGAAGTAAGGTAGTATGAAGAAGCAGGAATGCCTGCTAGGTACTGTACCACCATAGATAGGTATTTTAGAACTTAATTACCTATGTGTGTATAAATATAAGTAATTAATATATAATTGTATGTATATGTAACTATAACCCTAATGTCGCTGTGTATTCCAATAAGAGGGTTATCAGTTGAGGTAACCCCAATGTGTTGGATATAAGAATGGTAGGGATCTATAAGTAGATATAACGTACCCATAAAGAGGTTTTCGCTCCCCACACACTATCAACAAGGGGTAGAACCATAAGGGAATGATTGCACTTGATTATTTTATATTTTTTACCCACTAATTATAGGGAAATTAGCACTTGTCATAGGTTAATACATGACAATTTAGGCACTTTGACATTTAGAGTTCCAATGTATTGAGTTAATTTTATTTTTGTGCTAAATTGAGTATTTTAAGGTTTAAACCCATGCATTTCTTAATTATGGACTTGGGATATTACAATTTGTGCTTGAATTTGTCATTGTAGGAAGTCTTGATAAAGATGGTCCCGAATTCCAGAAATCACAGTTTAGTACTCGAATTTCAGAAATTACACATAGGTCCAGCTGCACTGCATATCTCAATTGGGCAAGGACAAATTGGATAATTTAGGAGATTAAAGGAGGGCAAAGATGGAATAAAAATTGTTGGGTTCATTTCTATATTTTTTTAAATAGAGATTAAATGAGTAAGGGTCCCGTTTGGAAGCTTATTTTGGTATCTAGCAAAAACCCTTAGATTTTGGGCTTAATTTCCTCAACCCAAACAGCCCCTAAGCCTTTACTTTACCTAAATGTTGCCCAGACCTGAACATATGGATTTGGCAGCCACCACTCAACCTCATCCCTCTTCATCCACACTCACACCATATTCTTTCAACCACCATCCATCTTCTTCACGCCATCACCATCATCAGTCCCTCCACCATCATCTTCACCATTTTCGATAGCCACCATTGGAGCTTCAGCCACGAAGGGGACCATACTTCTTCAATCACACCATAGTCACCTTCATCCACACACACACATCGCCATTCTTCTTCTCCAATCTCCATCATTTTTTTCCTCCACCTAATTCACATCTTCGGCCATTCCCCCACAAACCCAGCTCCTACTTCACTCCTTCTTCACCCTCTTAAATCACCTACATTCAGCCAGCAGAACCTTCCTCTTCATTTTGACGCCAAAAACCACCATTCACCATCCTTCTTCAATCATCCATTCGGCCAAGCACGTTTCTCCTTCCAACCATTCAACTCTCACTGCTTCACACATTTCTCATGGTGCATCTTTTTCAAAACATTAAGTTGGAGCTTAAGAGCATGAGTGGCTAGAGTTTTTTTTGGGGATTCTTGGTGGATAGAGCAAACGGAGCTTCAATGGTCTTCTAGGGGAGCATTTAGTGTTTTCTTATGTCTAATTACACATTTATGTTCAAATTTCTTTGATTTTTATGTATGTGTGTTGATTGAAACATGGTACACTATTGATTTCTATTGCTTGTGGTAGTTTTCCTTTGTGATTATGTATGTAATTAAGCGATTGCTTTTATATACAAAAATCTTAGTATTTGTATCTCGACATTATTCAATTGATGTGGTAGAATTGCTTATTATCTCCTTTGGATTGCTAGCTTGGATTAGTGCATTTGTTCATTGCATTTAGTACTAGACACTAGATCCGATCTTGAAGGGTCAAATTACACCTTCAAGAAGAGACTCATTGTTTCTTTGTCAAGGACTTTCACTACCAAACGATTTTTAACTATCACCTAATTAATTAATTGTGCAAGCGATGCGCCGAATAAATTAGTAATTAGGATAATTGGACTTAGGCGATTGCCTTTGGTTAAATACATTTGGTCTTGGATTTTTTTTTACTCCCAATTGAATTAAGAAGCTAGGAAGGTTGCAACATTTCACCAAGAAGGCTCTAATTCCATCAAAAAGGTTTTCAAAATCAATTTACTTTGCTTTCCTTATTTTAAAACCCAAAAACAAGTGTCTTTACATTTCTACAATTGAAAAAGAAAACACACAAAAAAAAATACATTTCTCAATGACAAACTCCAGTTTATTTGCTTTCTTTGCATTTAGGTTAGTCTAGGCATTAAAATAATTTGACTCCTTTGAGAGACGACCCGAGGTTGAGACACTTTGCTCAAGCCTTGGATTCACATATTTTTTTGCATTTGACCTCGAGGCCCACCATTCTGACAAAGGTCAAATCAGGAACTTAAGTAGTTTAATTGCGTTATGAACCACTCAGATTTATTAAAGGTTTTAAATTGTTCCAATTAGTCAGAAAAGCCCATTCCAACAGAAATAAAGTTGGAGCACTATTTGAAAAGAAAAGAGTTTTAAATTTTTCATATTTGTGGGCTTCTAATATTTACAAAAGTGGTTATAATTCAATTAAAATGCTATAGTATAGTAGTAAAAGTTCAGGTGTTACAAATTCCACCTCAATTAGCAACCATTTAAGGTTATACTTCACTTACTAAGATCCTACACCCACTAATCCTCATGGAAAAATCCAAGTACATGATTAGATCAATCTCTTAATTTACTTCAATCAAGCCTAAATTCAATATTCATTCTTAATTGAAACTTAGGATGTTACAACTTTAGCCAAAACTAGGCACATGGCCTTTTTCCATTTTTAAAAAAACTTATGTAATTTGATATTTCCAAAACTATAGATATGACATTTCTAAAACATGATACAAGCACATAATATGCCAATTTTAACAATAAAAATCACACATGATGGTGTATATCGAAATAATCAACTTGAAATCATTAGTTCACAAATTCAGTTCAATAATCCAAAGATTGTAAGAATTCGAAATACTCTTACCAACTACATACCCACAAATAGAACAGGTAATAGGCGATTAACTTTGAAACCAAAAATCAAATGCCCCAATGCTCAGGACTCTACACAAAAATTAATGACATACACACATGATTCAGTAACTTAATTAAGTGCCAAACACAAAATAGGAATTAAAATTTCTTGCAAAGTTCCCTTAGGAAAACATAGGTAATCAACAAAACTTAAACATTTCCCCATCATTAACGACTGCCAATATTCCCAACAATTAGCAAACCTCAATTCCATCTTCAATCCATTCACTTTCTCATTATCATAACTTAAGCCATGATTCACCAACTCATCAAAAACATGTAATTTAAGCCTAACAACAAGTTAACTCAATCACTCATAAGTTCCTTATCACAAAAATTTATCCCAACCCATTATTATCCTCAACAACATCAAACGATTTTAGCTCATACCCAAAATAGTCTATAAAATCAACTCAAAATTTCCAAAATTCCAATTACTTCAATCCTTACAAATTTCATCATTCCATAATTATCCACTAGCATCTTCTAGCACTTTAGAATAATCAACTTACTCATCAACATCCTAGAACCCAAAAATCTCACTCAAACTCTAATTTTCTCAAACTTTAAAGCTTTAAAACTTGATTCAAACATTTTCCAAAAAAATCAACCCATTTGAAATTATCTGTTTTCATTTAGAAACCATTTGGAAACAACAAAAGCTTAGAAATATCTTTGGATTTTTGAAATATTCCCTAAACCCTAAGTTTTCAAACTTTAACACCCATTTAGCATACCAAACCTCATTTTACAACAAGATAAACCAAGATGATAGTTTAGAAACATTAGAAATCAAGTTTGAAGCTAGAAGAAACAAGAAATCACCATAGATTTACACAATTCCTCAAAACCCCAAAAATTTTACAAGAAATCCAAGAGAAAACAAGAGAAAATAGAGAAAGGTAGGCCTAGGGTCATTTACCTACAAGGTGGGTGCTTCAAAATGCTCTTAGGATCCTCAAATGTCTTGCCCTAACATGGCAAAACCCTCTCTCCATCGCCTCTCTTCAAAACTTATAGAAATGAACCCTAAAATTCTGTCTCAACTATATGTAGGTGGCCAAGGAGACAAGGTTTTATTTATAAATTTATTCTGTATAGAGTAAAATCACTTAGAATAAGTTGAGTCAACTTTACTTTTATGTGACTTCTTAATTCCTCTCTTTATTTAAAAAAAAAAAACTTCAAATAGTGAGTTGCTCTTCTTTTTTAATTTTTTTAAATAACTTCAAATAGTCTGCAACATGTGTTTCTCCTTATCAGCCGGTTGCATCACATTCCACATTCTTATTTTCTCACCATCAATTCATGTTTATAGTTATCTAATATATAACCAGTTGTCTAGCCCATAGAAAACGAACTAGGACTATTTTTCACAAGTTTTATGTATTGACCCAAAAAAGGGTGAATATATACAATGAACTCAATTATAAGGGTAGTATGAAAGGAAAAGAACTGTACTTTGTATCTATATACTCTGCTTTTTTTTGGTAGAGAGAAAGTGCGAAACAAACAACGCTGACACTAAAGGAAAGTGAAAATGCTGATAGTTCTATCTTCCTACCACCATTGTAACTGTAAGTTCATTCAAGGAAACATCAAGACCTTCCATGTAAAATTCTCTTTCCTCTGATCTTCTTCTCATAGAAGTAAGCAAAGGTTGTTTCGGCAAAGGAAGATTGGTTGATTCACTTTCTAGCATCAATACCACAGAAGACATAGTTGGTCTATGAGCTGCTGAATCCTGAACACACAACATCCCAATGTGTATGCATCTCAAAACTTGCTGGGTCTTCATACTCGAATCACGAATTGAAGGATCAACAAGCTCCATTGCTCTGTGTTCATTCCAAAGATGCCAGGCCTGCACATATTTTATCATATAAGAACTTTCAGCTATGAATTTTTAGATGATGAGTAACTTCTCAATGATATCTCACATGCTGGTGAAAATTTTGGAAATAGAACTTACGTATCCTATGAGACTTGAGTCGTCGGAATGACGAAAGCTAGTGTTTTTGCGACCGCTTACAATCTCAAGTAATAATACACCAAAACTATAGACATCGGATTTGATTGAGAATAGACCTTCCATTGCATATTCAGGGGACATATAACCACTGCAAGTACATGGTTTTTATATAAAGGTAAGTCTAGTTCCAAGTAAGGATTTATAGGTGAAAGGTTTAGTTTGAAGGGAAAATGAAAGAATGCTTACTATGTGCCAACTACTCTAGTAGTGTTTGCCTCACTTTGACCTCCTCCAAATATCCTAGCTAGCCCAAAGTCTGAAATTTTCGGGTTCATGTCTTCATCTAAAAGAATGTTACTTGCTTTTAAATCTCGATGAATTATTCGAAGCCTTGAATCTCGATGCAAATAAAGCAATCCCCTTGCAATCCCTTCAATGATTTCAAAGCGTTTATTCCAGTTTAGTTGCTGCTGTCTAACAGGATCTACACCAAAAAGTTTTTAAAACTTGTAAGAACAATCCATCCTTAAAGTTTGTAGCTAGTTTGTTTCTTTACAGTACCTAATAATTGTAAAAATGCTGAAAGAATATAAAAGATTGGGCAAAATAGAGAGAAACGAACCAAATAAAAAGCAATCCAAGCTTTTGTTTGGCATGTATTCATATACCAGCAACTTCTCTTCTCCCTGAATGGAACATCCTAATAGTCTTACAAGATTTCTATGTTGTAGTTTGGCAATCAACATCATTTCATTCTTAAACTCCTCTTGACCTTGCCCAGATCTTCTTGAAAGCCTCTTGACAGCAATTTGCTCACCCCCACGAAGCTTTCCCTATTAAAATGAATGACGAAAATTATATCAATTTTTTTTTTTCCAATTTTGCATTCCTGAAAAACGCAATCTCACAGCAGCCATTTTACCTTGTACACAGGACCAAATCCTCCTTGCCCAAGCTTGTTTTCGTCTGAGAAATTGTCTGTGGCTATTGCAATACAATCAAAATTGAATAATGGCAGTTCTGGTCCACTTAGTTCATGACCTTCCAGACTCAATTCAGCTGATCCTGAAAATTCAGTTGAAACTTGTCTACTCTTGCTTCTTGTAATATCAAAAACGGGAATATCGCTTGTTTTACAGCATGTAGCTGCAGCAACTGCTGGCAGAAACAGAGAAAAAGACAGAGAAACATGCATGAGATGAATAGCAAGAAGAATTATATATATATATATATATGTATGTATGTATATTATTTCATCAGAGGGGGAAACAAAATTTGGTAAATGAATGTTATACCTTTTGTTCCCTTGAACCTCCACACCAACCAAAGAGAGATTCCAAGGCAGATTAATCCAAACACAATAGCAAATATAATTACAATCTTGACCTTCTTCTTCCCATCACCTGTATTTGCAGAAACAAAATTCATAAACAACCATCACAACCTGACTATAACAAAGAAAATAGCAAGATACTGAGTGTGATTCTTAACACTACCCTCTTCACCAATTTGTGTTTAGAATAAAATTAACAGAAGAGAAACCAATGGATCCATTGATTGTTAAGATGGTTAAATTTCTTCAAACATGAACTCAATCATCACAATAAATCCTATCCAAAATACACAATCAGCAACAAAAATACTAAAGATTTTCTTCTAGATTGAAAACATAGAAGAAGATTGACTGATATACTGACTTTCTAGAACCAAACTTGATTGACCATAAGAAGAAATACCTATAAGGGCATTTTACCTTACCTAAATCAGAATGAGCAAGCCGAATATAGAGTATATTTCCTCCTCCATCTTCAAAGTCCTTAATATCAAGTAACTCACCATGCCAAACCAAGCATCCAATTCCATTGATAGAAGTATATGCAGTACAATTTGCATCCTGAAAGCAATAACTCTCACACTCATTATTATCCTGAGGACCCACCAAGGTCGCAAAATCAGGCAACTTCCTACATTGCAGCCTCAAGAAACCATCTTCTTCAACATCCACTTCTGTTGCAGCAACAGAACTATCATTACTTTTACTATTCCTCTCAGCCTTCAATGGTGTCATCCTCTTACACCCACCAAACCAATTCCCTTTATTCCACTCGTCCACTTCCTTCGGCTCGAACCCTCTTATGCAAACACATTTCATTGGAGAAGCCAAACTACATTCAGCAAAACTCCCACACTTGTTATAAATCTCACATTTGTTAAATGGCTCTTCCTGTGTTCTGTCCCAGGCTTTCTCACCCTCATTCCATTTGAATTGCCTCTCAAACCCATCCCAACCTATCTGAAACCTCACCTTCTCAGTATTTTCCAATGGGGTATAAGCCAAATGCCTTTCTCCATTCCCATCAGTGTTGAGTCTGAATCCATAGAGATAACTTCCTGTCATGTTTGAAACTCCTGTGAATATTCTTCCATCCCAATACCCACTTCTCCACCTCCTTTTTTCCCCTTCCCAAATCACTATCTGTGTTGATGCTCGTGGATCAATTCCCATTGAGAAATTTCCTCCAGCAGGATCTGTGCTAGATTTCCATGACACAAAAGGTCGAATCTCACCTTTTGAAGGATTCACTGGTATGGTCATACCAGGAAGAAACGTGTCGGTTGGATGATTAAAGCTTGTCCATACTTCTGTTTCATCATCCGATTCGGAAAGAATAAGGTTTCCATCATCACGAAGAACAGCTTCTGTGTTATTCTTGAGGTTTGATACATTGGTTGACCATACTTGATTCTTATTTCCATCGAAAATCACCAAATTTCCATCGATTCCAATTTTAATAACCCCTACTTTGCCTTCTATGGGCTTATCTCTGTTCGCAACCCATACGAATGCTGCACCGGGAATTCTATAATACCAAATTCCAACATATCTCAAAGAGCTATTATTATCTAAACTGAAAAACCCAAATTCAAAATTGAGTTCTTCTGAGAGTAAAGTGTCACCATCTCTGATCAATTTTTCAGGGGTGATGGAACTCGCTGCATGTGAGAACAGAGTAAAGAAACAGAGAATAAAGAAGAATGGGCATAGAAGAAGAAGAAGTATGGATGTATGTGTAAGAATCATGTCTCTGGTTGGTGTTCTGGAAATGGATATGACAAAAAGAGTGATGATCAAAGAAGAAGAAGAAGAAGATGTTGATGATTATGATGATGGTGGTGAAGAAGTGGTGAAGATGAAGACGAAGAATTTTCAATTAAGTGGGGCGCTGAAAACAAAAGAGAGAAAAAGGGGAATAGTCCAACTTTTAGGTGGTGAATCTTCATACTAGCAAGAACACGCTTTTATTAGGTGAGAATTGTGGGAGAAAATAAAGACTGGAATCCACTTTGTCAATGACGCTATATGAAAGATCGAGGAAGAAGTTGAAATTCTTGATCAACGTTCCTAGTGGCTCCCACCTAGTGAGCCAATTATGACTAATTAGAATAATAATTATACTTTTGTCATAAATGGAATTATGACTAATCATTGACCCTAGTGGCTCCCACCTAGTGAGCCAAGGTTATTTTTGACATGGAAAGATTTCCAAATCTGAAAATGGTTGTATCCTTTGGTATTAAATATTTAAATAAAAAGTATCATAATGACAATTCATATCCCAAGATTCCTAAAATGAACTCTGCTTCTTTTTCTTTTTTGTTAACATTGAAAATAGAATTATTTTTTTTTTTTTGCCAGAAGAAAATAGAATTATTTATGTTTAGTAACTAGGGTAAAATAGATTAATATTATTTCATTTTACTCTTTAAAGACGTAAATTAGCAACAACAAAAAAACTCATTTTATAGTTTGAGATAAGGTATGAGTTCAAATAAAAAACCCTTTCAAAATAGTTAAAAAATATGTCAATTAAAAATTTTAGAAATATGTAACAAAATTTAATTTGGATTTAAAAATGTATCCAACACCCATAATATATTTTTTGAGTACCCAATACCATGAAGTAGTTTTTTTAGGTGTGGTGCCTGTAAGCACCTTAAAATATTGTTTTGGAACATCCATCACAACAAGTTATACAAATTACTTTAAGATGTTGAATGATTGTGAGAAAATACTTTATGATATTATATGCACTTACACCCTTAAAAAATTATTATAGATGTGAGTTATAAGTTTTTAATTAATTTTTTTGCTCTTTTATCTTATGTCTTGTGTTGTTAAAATCTTATAACCACAATTCATCAAATTTTTAAAAACTAACTCATCAAAATTTTCTCTCACCTCCCTTTCAAATCCCTTATATCAATCAATCCCTAAAACACTAAATATATACTTTTGCGGTCCTTAAATAACTTTGTTACAAAATTTTTAAAAGATAATATGGTTTTATGAGAAACATACGAAAATGCCTAAGATAAATATAAGGAAAAGACAAATCATGCTTTCCAATTTATCACATACCAAATCAAACTATCCGGACTAATTTGGGATAATGAAACTTTATATATCAAAACATAAAATTAACCTCCACTTTCATTTTTTTAAAAATATGCCACCTAATAAGCACCCTCACCGGTGGCCACCGTGGGATTTCTGCGTTGGCGCCGTTGCTTTAGTGCCAATGACTGATCACCATAATTTAGGAGAGATAATATAATTATTTTAATTTCTTTAACAAATGTAAAAAATAGTGAAGGAAAAGTAGGTAAAAGCAAAACTTTTAAAGAGGTAAACAAAGTCCCTGTTGCTGAAATTTTGTTTATAACCCAGGGGGGGGGGGGTTGATTTTGCTATATGGACTATTTTGATCAACTATTGGTGTCCCAACAATTATGAAACAAATTTATGGAAAAAAAAATATTTCATTGTTGAAATTTTATCATTTTGATGAACCGAATGAGTTCAAAGTTGGAATATTATCAATTAAAAAGTTTTCTAGAAATTTCAACTTATATAAACATATTGAATAAACTAAACTAAAATAATTATATTATTGGTTTTTTTTTTATCTCAGTACTTTATCATTGACGGGATTTTATTTTTTATTACAACAAGATGAAGAGTTTTGAGTCTTACAAAAAAAAAAAGAATATTAAAGTTATAGGAGTAATATACATAGATATATAATAAATTATATTTTATGGAGGTTTTTTTGTTGTGATAGTAGCATTCCAGAATGATTATATTGTTTAAGGATGACCACAGGTTGAACTACCCTGTGAGATGAAGAATGGATTAATTACGTGATTAAGTAACGAAATGATGGGTACCATTTTTCTTTTGTTTGGACGAAAACTATAATTATTAAAGGATTAGGTATAGCATGAAGCAGACGAGCAGAGGAACTCATTAGTCAAAACCCATTTGTGCGAAAATTCGTGTTAATCAATGATTTCAATGTTAATGGTTGTAATATGACATGACATCCTTTCCTGTAAATTATTAAAGTATTTTTAATTATTAATGTTTTTATAAATATTAATTGCCTTGATATTTCCTGGCTGGTGCAAATTACCTCCTCACTCGTCAACCAACTTTATCTGACTAATTAGTTTCATTTAGGATAATTTGTATTTTTTGGAAGATTATTCCAATATGTAATTATGAGAGATGATATGCACACACGTATAACACGAAGCAACGTATAATATGCGCGTCCATTTTTTCGTTGTTGACTGTTCATATTTTACTGACAGTCTACTGAAATAGAATGGTGTATGACGGGAAAAAAAAAAAAAAGAAATAGAATGGTGTATAAAATATATTGGAAAACATGGCCTGCTTGTATTTTTCAAAATGACTAATGGGAATTTTGTATAGTGTCCAATAATTTAGTTGATCATTCATATTTTTTTTATTTTTTTTATTTAGTTGGTGTTTCGGGCAGGAAAGATAGAAACATATATTCTAACACAGTATTTAAAACCTTGAGTTAAAATAAAAAATATTTATTGAGTAAATATAATATTGATGAATTAGATTGTACACATAAATGATTATTTTTTTAACGGAAAATTATTTTTTGATTTGTCCTTTGTCTATTCTTTTGTCTTTGTCAATTCTCACCCTCCCTTTAAATGTATTGCCCCCTTAAATAAATGTTAAACTTGTTGTTTTCAACGGATTTTGCATTTATTTTCACTGAACAGACATTAAAGTTATACCAAACAAACAAGAGAAAGGAAAATTAGTTCCTCCGTCCCTATATATAAGAGCCAAACTAGCAAAATCATGCAGATTAAGAAAGTAGTTGAAAATAATAAACATATTTGAAATAATTTTGTTTTTTAAAGTTTGCCCTTGTATATGATTGAGTGCATAAGAGAGAGAAATATGATAATAATGTTATAAATAAGTATGAAAAAGAATATGAGTATAGAGAATAATGATAGATAAAGTGGGAAAAAACTCATTAAATGTTTTGACAAATTTGATTGGGCTTTTATAAAAATGGACAAAACTATTCAAATTTTTTGCTCTTATATACAGGGACGAATGGAGAAAAATATATGAGGAATCAATTGATAGTATGGCTGAACGTAAAGAAATTTGATATTGCTTGTTTGGTTTGTTTGTTTGTTTGTTTTTTTTTTTTTTATTTCCTGGTTTGGTTTAGGGTATTTGAGGAAGGAAAATTGGACTTTTTGGAAAGGAGTGAACTATACCTTAGTTTGTTCTTAGCTCAACGCCTCATCTGTTTTTTTTTTTTTTTTTATGAAGGACAAATGTCATTAAAATTAAAATGTATTATAAACAAGTAAGCAGCTAAATAAATATAAAACATTGTTCAAATACTGGAGAACAAGAGTTCATAAACACAGAAAGATCTTGGTCCTTCATGGAGAAGATGTTACGCCTCAACTCTTTCAAAAGTTTAGCCACACACTCTCCTACAATTAGATAATAAGTAACTTCCTTAGTCGAATTCAGCTAATTAATTTCTACTTCCCTAATATTTTTTTTCCTTTCAAATAAAATAAACATATTTCATTGGGACAATTAATTAGAGGTCCCATGTAAGAAACATGATTAAGATGAGGTCCCATGAGTTGTAATCACTAGGCCAAATCAGCTTAGAAGTTGTTATTTACAACTCTGTAGGACCTAATCTTAATTATGTTTCTTCTATGGGACCTCTAATTAATTGTCTCTATTTCATTTTAAGAAATAATTACAACTTTTTACAAAGAAAAAAGGAAATACAAAATCAACCAACCAACTTATATATTAACTTCAAGTCAAATTTTCATGAATTAACTAAACCAAGCGAAGCGGCTAAGCCTTAATTCAAACTCTATAAATGGTAGAAATTCCATTATGATGAGAACAACTACTATTTAAATATGATAATAGTTAAATAGTGATTTTTTAGCCAGATAAAAGTTCTATAAAATAATTTGACCAAAATTTGTTGACCTAACACACTACAAAAAAATACATGATTAGTAACGGTTATTTTGTCACGGTTTAGTACAACCGTGACAAATGTTTAGAATTTGTCACGGTTGTACCAAAAAACCGTGACAAAATTATTTTTTTAAAAAAAAAACTTTGTAACGGTTTAAACCGTTACAAACCAGTAACGGTTGGCACCGTTACTAATCTGTAACGGTTTGAGCCGTTACAAGCCCCTTTGTAACGGTTTGAACCGTTACTAATGGGCCATGGTTTAAACACATTTGTCACGGTTTAAACCGTGACAAACCGCTTTGTCACGTTGTCACGGTTTAAACCGTGACAAATGTTTGTCACTGTTTTAACCGTGACAAAACAAATCATTTTGTCACGGTTTAAACTATGACAAAGTAGTTTTGTCACGTTTGATAAAACTTCCTATATAAACCCCCTTCCCCTTACATTTCACACACCCTTCTCCTCTCCATTCTCTTCTCTTTTTCCTCTCATCCGGCTTATACAAGTCTGATTCATTTTTTCTAGGCGATTTTATTTCAAACCAGTTATCTTATTTATTTGGTTATAATTTTTTTTATTTTTGTTGCAAAGTGTCTATTTTAGAACAATGAGAAATATTATTCTAAATAAAAATATGATCTGTGACAGATAGTTTAATAGTTTATAGTTTAATAGTGTATGTAATTTTAAATAAAAATACGATCTTATTCTAAATATTATTTTAGAAAAAATATTAATCATTTAATTTAGAAAAAAAAAACCTACAATTTAATTTGTCACGGTTTAAACCGTGACAAGTCTTGTCACGATTTAAACCGTGACAAGCTTGGCTTGCCACGGTACGCGTTTGTCACAGTTATAACCGTGACAAACCCACGTGACAAATCAACATTTTTTTTTTGTAGTGACAAACAATGTTTTGGCAGTCAAAGTGTTTAATTTTTGTGTATACCTGGCCTCTAAAATAACTACTATTTGTTTTGTAGGGTCTTGTCTTTCCCGAACCTCAAGGTAGCGGGGAAATGGAAAGTAAAATGTAGGGAGTGCCAAAGATCTACGTGATCAATGATTGATCATTCTACAAATCATTCAAGTGTAAACACTTTAACTTACAGGGGATCAACCAAAACGATATTTCTCTAACTATAAGATTAAGTTGACTTTTTTTTTAGAGAATAAAAAAGCAAAATATACCTCTAAATTTTAACATATGTCACATGTAATTAGATTTTATGATAGTTTATAAGTATGATAAATTAGTTTTGAGAAAATAAAATAATTATAAATGATTTAAAATGACTTATTTTGTATCCATAATTTCTCTAAAACAGTCAATTTGATGTTATATTTAGGACGAGATAGAGTACATAACTAAACACAGTTTCCTTCATCACCTTTCATCTCCTACATGCGAATATGGAGATTGCTCAAAGACGCAATTATTGTTTCTTAGCCTATAAGAGTATCTGGAAAGTATTTTTGCCAGAGAGTTGCCATTTCCTTATGTATAGATGGTCAAGTCCATTCCTACAAGTACACAATCTAGCATGGTCAACCACATATCAAGGGGTGAGTGAGTTCGTAGACACTACTATGCAACAAATTAATAACTTCATCAATAATACACTAACAAAGAATATCAAAACATTAACCATCGTAGAATCTATGGGTTAAACTGGCGAAATGGTTGGATATTCGGCCATCTTGACAGGTGTTCAATTTCTGAGGAGTACCATTTAGCTATAATTCCATTTGCAGTACTTGGAGAGGCATCTCCACAACTAAATGAAGGTGGGCCAAACCTACATGTGTTGACAGAAAAATATCTTACTTGTTGGATCATGAGTTAGGAGCCCTGTCCTTGGATTGTGAGTAAGCCCTACCCCTTTCCTATAATTTTTGTACAAAAAGAATATCTAAAACATTTGTACCAGCAAAATCCGAAAGCATGAATAGTTCCTATCATTTCTGCAATAGGAAGAGGAACTATGGGAAGCTTGTAGATGTGATCTACAGATCCATTGATCATTTGTCATCCAACAACTCCCCCATATAACTACTTCATTTGTCTTCCAACACAGAGCCATCAACCTCCACGATGAGAGAATCTTCCTGCTTCCTAAATACCTTAACCTAACCTTTCACTAGAAGGAGAAGGATTGTAATGCACAACAAAAAACAGGACCTTTGGTAGTGACTTTTGGCGGTGAGGAAAAATGTCGCCGCTGAAACCACCATTTTCAGCGGCGACATTTTGAGTCGTGGCTGAAGGGGTACACTTTCAGTGGTGACAAAAAAGTCACCGTTGGATGTGTATGTATTGGCGGCGACTTTTAAAAGTTGCCACTAAAAATTTGACTTTTGGCGTATAATGTACTGTTTTAGACATCATCTTTCACTATTTAACATCCAATAAGCTTTCATCTTTCCCAGTGATTACTAGAAAGCTAAATGAACCTTTCTACGTTGTTCACACAGCTTTCTAGAGTACTTTATGTAAGTAACTCACTACTACAAAAAACACTTTTCACGTCTCTTTTTTGGGACTTTTCACGTCTCTTTTTACTGGGACGTAGATAGAGGAGACGTAAAAAGTCGGAACTTTTCACGTCTCCTTTTAAAAATGAGACGTGGAAAGTCGAAACTTTCCACGTCTCATATTTAAAAATAAGATGTGAAAAGTCCCACTTTCCACGTCTCACATTTAAATGTGAGATGTGGAAAGTGTTTTTTTTTAAAAAAAAAAGTCCCTTTCCACGTCTCTTATTCAAATAAGAGACGTGGAAAGTGTAAAAAAAAAAAGACTTTCCACATCTCTTATTCAAATAAGAGACGTGGAAAGTCTTTTTTTTTTATTTTTTTAATTAGAATGATTAACCCCAATAAAAAAAATCTCCATATTTTATCGGAATAATAAAAATACAACACTTAAAAATGAAAAAAATGAATTAATTTTATTATTTATAGCCAAACTAATATTACAAAAAAATTAGAATACAACTTTGATCCTAAAACATGGGATGGTTAACAAAAAATAAATAAATAAATAAAACTGACCATAACAATTATAAATCTTAACAGAAAATATTATGATAAGAACCTTTAAAATGAATGTTTAAAGTAAATCATAACAATCATAAATCAATCAGCTCAAATGAACTTACTCAAATAAAAACTTCACATAGTTAATTACATAGCTTGTCAATGGATGCACAGTTCCATCCGAAACAGCAGTTTTGGTTGCATCTTTCTCAACTGCTTCTTCAAAATCCCCAAAGGTATCCTGGGCTGTTTGTGCCAGCCGTTTTGTCAAACCCAACGCTGCTTCTTTTATTTCAGTGCAAGCTTTACCTTTGAAGAGCGTTTGGATCTACAAAGAGACAGGTAAACAAGTTGACAATAAGATGGTAATGTCATTTAAACATGCCTCTCGTTCATCTAATGATACAGCCACCAAAATCAGCCTTGCATTCTTATAAAACGCCAAATATATCACATCTTTTCCCAGTGGTAGGTTGTGACATTACTACCATCATGGTAAAATAATAACTACTACAAATTGAATGTGTTAAAAACAAATATCACAACAGACTCAGTCTAAATAAGAGAAAATTATGATGATTTAATTGATCATAAATATATGTAAGAAAAATGAATGATATTCATATGAAAGTACTAACTCAAATTGATACATCCTCAAATTTGAATAACATCGAAATTCAACACTCCAGAATAGGTACATGACTGTCTATCCTGCCTAGAACTGGATACATTTGAAATACCAATATTAGTTAAAGGTCATTTCCTGCTCTCAGCCTACCATGGAGCAAGACACAGATAAGTTGACAATTCTTTTCAGTGAAACCTAATGATATGGCAAATGACACTTCATCTAAAGAGGCAACTATAGATAAGCTATCGATCCAATTTATACTATGCCAAGAGATACAAAAAGTGTCATGTAGACCAGGGAATAAGGTTTGTTGTACTAAATATTAAAAGAACTTCACAAATTGATCCAGAAGGTTAATGCCATATAAATCAGAGATATAGCATAGCAGCAACTCGCATGAATTTGAATTTCAAAAGCCTGTACCTCTGAATTGAGCTCTTGCATTATTTCATACATGTCCGAAAGCACAAATAATTTTTCTGGTGATCTCTTGCTTCTGGCAATGGCTTCTCCAAAACTAAGCAGCATAGTGACACTGCTTGTTGTCACTCCAGAAAAGCATTGATCACTAAGTGAATCAAAGCCTTCAAATATTGAATCACAAACTTTCCGCTCACCAGCAAACAACAATTTGACCTATTCAAGCATAACTAGATATATAAATGAAAATACATAAAACCACAGAACTAAATCCACAACAAACTTAATGGCCAAAAATCCACAAACTACTCACTGCAATACGCATGAAATGAATCCAGTTCCCAATTTTGGCCTCCAAGACCTCCCACTATAGCTTTTGATCATTGTTCTTCCAAGTTCAAATTCATAATGCTAGCCACTAATTTCCCGAAATCCTACTTTAACTGAACCTTTAAATTTTCAGAAACCACCTTCCTTAACTCAAACACAGCTTTAAGAAGAAAACCATAAACAAACCAGAAATAAGACAGAGAAATATAGTGTTAAAGATTACTAAACAGAGCAAAAATAAAACTTGCAAGCATGAAAATATATTCTAATATGTTCATTCTTGCTTCAAATCACTATCCTCTTCAAAGTTATCAAAAGTCACAAAAAACTCGGATGTGAACAGTAGCTCATACAGAGGATTTCGAGATCTAACCACAAACTGCACAAAAACTCTAATTTCTTTAGGGAAATGCAATATTTAAGCCTTATCTTCGATTCAATCGGTGAGGGGTTCTCGAAAACTCAACCCAAATCGGATCCAACTCACCTTCGATGGCGCCGGCGTCCAAAAGCTCCAGCTGACCTCTACCTTTTCTTTCGTTCTCTAGCTCACTTAGGGGAAGATGATGGGGGAGGAGGTGGCGAACTAGATTTGGGTTTTGTAAACCCTAAGAACTTACTCACTGGTGCAAAGAACCTAAACTTCGATTCAAGACACTTTATGAGAAGATGATGAATCTCCATCTCCCTCTCTCGTGTTCAAACTCGGCCTCCCCTCACACACTTTCTCTGTTGAGGAAGAACAATGATCGATTCAAGACCCAGTGGCAACGGAGAGAGTTAGTGAGAGAGATGGAGGGAATGAGAGAACAGAGAAGAGAGAGTGAGAGAACGATAGGAGGGAATGAATTTTTTTTTTAATATTGGGGCAGATTTTTCACGTCTCACTTTTAGAAGTGAGACGTGAAAAGTATGTCCCCACAGGTTTTTCACGTCTCATAAAATTTATGAGACGTGGAAAGTCATGTCCCCACAGGTTTTTCACGTCTCATAAATTTTATGAGATGTGAAAAACTTGTGGGGATTTTTTTTTTAAATTGGGGTAGGTTTTTCACGTCTCATTTTTAGAAATGAGACGTAAAAAGTATGTCCCAACAGATTTTCCACGTCTCATAAAATTTATGAGACGTGGAAAGTCAAATTTTATGAGACGTGAAAAATCTATTGGGACATAGAAGTGAGACGTGAAAAACCTGTGGGGACATGACTTTCCACGTCTCATAAATTTTATGAGACGTGGAAAATCTGTTGGGACATACTTTTTACGTCTCATTTCTAAAAGTGAGACGTGAAAAACCTACCCCAATGTTAAAAAAAAAATCCCCACAGGTTTTTCACATCTCATAAAATTTATGAGACGTGGAAAGTCATGTCCCTACAGGTTTTTCATGTCTCATAAAATTTATGAGACGTAGAAAGTTTTATTTTTTTTAAATCCACGTCTCATAAAATTTGTGAGACGTGAAAAGGGTACTTTCCACGTCTCATAAATTTTGTGAGACGTAGAAAGTTCTTCCCGCCTTTTTTTTCTACTCTATTTCGCATTTACCACTTTTTTTTTCAAGAATCCACGTCTCATAATTAAAAAAGAGACGTTGAAACTTTTTCACATATTTACAATTTTGCCACCGCCTTTTTTTTACATCTCATATTTAAAAAAGAGACGTGAAATGGGGACGTAAATACTGTTTTTTGTAGTAGTGACTGTTGCCCATTTTTCTTTCATGCTCATACTTTGTATCTAGCTTCCCCAAGCCGCAAAGCTTGCCTTTTCACTAATTTAGCAACTTTTTAAAATACATGTGTGTATCGAAGTATTTGTGTTAACACCACGTTTCATTTATTGAAAGTGTAAACTCTTATTCAGAAGGTATTTTTTTGTCAGTTCACAAAAGAAAACTTAGTCAGAATTACATCTTACTAATTGCATTTGGAAACATTATGGAAATTGCAACAACTAATATTTAATAAAGTAGGAGTATTTTTTAATTCTTATTTGACTAGCTTTAATTGAGAAGATGAGTAACTTTAGGGGGGGATTTAGAGAGATGGATTTACTATTTAGAGGAAACTATATTTACTATAGAGAATATGTTAAAAATTATACTCCCTCCGTCCCTTATTATAAAAGTCAAAGAGGTAAAATCACATAAATTAAAGAAGTGATTAAGAGAAATAAATATGTTTGAAATAATTTTGTTTTCTCAAATTTACCCTTATTTATGTAAGAGAGAGAAATGTGATAATAGTGTTATAAATGAGTATGAAAAAGAATATAAATAGAGATAATGATGGGTAAAATGGGCAAAAACTCATTAAATGCATTAACAAATTGTGTCAGGCTCTTATAAAAAGAGATAAAACCATTCAAATTTTTGGCTCTTATATATAGGGACGAAGGGAGTGATTAATTAGAATGACAAAAAAAATAAAAGATAAATATATAAATACTAAAGGGAAAGTGGTGACAGAAAAATATTTTCTAAATTTCAAAATCTAATATAGGAGAATTTAATTAGTTGAGTAACATTATGAACTAGTTGAATATAAAAAATAACAACTTCAAATCACCTATATCTAACATTTTGAAATTTAAAAGGTATTTTTCTGTCATTTATCCAATACTAGGCTATTAACCCTGACTGAACCCATACCTTCCCTCCTATCACTTCTTAAATATTTGACCCGTCAACATTTTCCCGCCCCCCCCCCCCCCCCCAAAAAAAAAAAAAAAAAAAATTCCCCGTCCTCATTGATCATGCCTTGAATTATTAACGCATTCAAACATTTTAAAATTAAAATAAAGCTTTCTTCAGCCACTGGAGCCAGTGCAAATTGATTATGAAAGAAGTCCATCCTTATAAATATAATATAATAAAAAACTATTTCAAAAATAATTTAAATAACTTCAAAAATAAACATATATGGTAGATCAGTGTAGATGCTGATAAACACATATAGACACAAAAACTAATTATTCTAATTAAAAACTAGAGGGAGAATGGAAGGCACCAGCATGAAAAAAAAAAAAATGGGAAAAATTTTCTCACTGTATTGTCCTAATAAAGAAGCTTTTCAGTTTTATATACATAGCGAATTAGAATTTATATAACAGAAATTTATTTTACTAATTAAACTATGACTAATTACTGTTAAATTGATCATATTTACAAGGCAAATGATATATTCATCCGCTATGTATCTCTCAAATTTTAATATTTTGTTGGCTAAATTACACAAAACCCATCATCTTTATAAGATACATACTTAGAATTAGTGAGTATTGACATACACTCCGGCGAAGCTGATTAATCAATTGCTAGTATATCACCAGATATTGTTAGATAAATGAAAAACTAATCCACGTAGTCTTTACAACTTTACAATATAGCTATATATTTTTTTTTAATCTAATGCATATATATAACATCAAACTATAAATTTTATAAATCCAATTTATTTTTTAAACATATAAATGAATAATAAACAAAAAACTAATAATATCGGAATTAGAATTATATGTATAGATGCAAAAACTTGAGGAGGTTTATTGTAATAGGAATATTACTTACATATGATATAAAGTTTAAGGAGATTTTATATAATTTAACCGAAAATTTAAAAGTAGAAAATGAGTTTATTTAAGGTTATTATGAAATAAAAACCTTCTGAATTTGATTTGTTTTACAAAGGTTAATAGTAATGGACGGTGTTAATGTTAAATTTGACCTATTTTTTGTCACGTTTAAAAAAAGCGCCTTAATAAAAAAAAATGAACGACTGCTCAATTGGTAGATAGAGACGGCACAACTAAGGTCCAAATACGCGACTTGATGATAGCCGTCCTTTACTAATTTGTATCAAAATCAGCTTCTACTTCAAAATGGGATTATACCCGTTGTAGTATGTGTTACAGGAAAGACGAAACTCATACTAATTTGATATGTAAAATATATTAAAACACTTTTTAACACTTAGAAGTCGCAGTTTTAAATAATAGAAATTTTTAATCAGTTAACTAATAGCATAATTATAAATAGTAGGTTAATATGTAAAAATACCGATGCATTTTTTCTGAATGTGCACTTGACACTAATGCAAAAATACCCAGTGAACTCTTGTAGCTAGTGGGGTCAACGTAATAGTTTTTGAATGATTATTTAATAGTAGGAAAGTTCTCAAACACCCCCCCCCCCCCCCAAAAAAAAAAACTCCTTTTTCCCTTTCATTCTCCTTCCTTTTTTTATAAAGCCCATTATTCCCTCTCAAATAATGGATATGGTGTTAAGTGCACATTTATAAAAAATAAAAAATATGTAGGTGTATTTGTACCTTATCTCATTAATGTTTGATATTATTTTGCTATATTGGCTTTCATGTTAGCATATCTAATCAATTAAATGGTCAATGTTGACATATTTAATTATATAGGCATTTTCGCTCCATCTTTGTGTGTTTGTTATGGGCATTTTTGCACTGCAAGTTTTTATATAGTGTTAGATGAAAATTTCACAAATTTACATGGGCATTTTTACACTTTTAACCTGAATATTACATATTTTACTTTATAAATTAGAAAAAAATCATCTTTGTAAAAAAATTCTTTAGTTTCCATCAATGCATGCGATTGTTACTTTTTAGTATCAACTTTCATATAAAATATTAATAAAATTTCGCCTATACAAATTGATTGAGTTGAGAAAGAGATGTTTCATGATCCACGAATTGTTGGATAAATCCTATGGTAAAAGTATCCATGCATATAGAATTTCTAACCATATCAAGGTAAATAGTGGAAGACTTATAAATACCTCTTGCCATACTATTTGATCTGTAGAAAGAATCCATAAACCATGATGACTCTTGAACCACAATAGAAATAGTAGAGGAATTTTCTGACTAGTAGATATGCAAAGTGATGCTTGTTGGGTTGCTGTCTCCACTCAGAGAATCTCTTTTTTTTAAATAAATACGTGAATAGATATGTCTCTAAATTTATAAGATATGTCTGTACTATTTAAAAGGTGACTTTATTATTATTAATCTCCCATCAAAAGTGATAATAATATTTTGGCCAAACCTAAACCAATTCTAATGTATTTAACATGTGGGCCATAAAGAGAGATATTTTAATCTACTATATTCAGAACAACCATATAGGTTATAATGAATTTCAGAATATCCTAATATAACAACATAATAAAATATATATAATAGATAATATATAAAATATCTTACACAAATTACTTAGTTAAATCTTAGTACTGATGTGAGCACCTCAACTAAATTATTCCTAAAAAATATTACTCGAATTGAGTGCTGTTTATTAATTTATTAATAATGGAAATTTTTTTAATGATCAGATCTATTTCTTTATTTTCCTACTATGTGAGAGAATCTATAGAAAATTTCTCTAGTTTTTTTATAAAAAGGAAAAATATATTAATAAAAAGATATACATTGCAAAGTCTTATCATAGGGCAACATGAAAATAAATCAGAAAAAGGTGACGGAAGAGAACCGAGAACTTCAACGTTAATATGAGAATTATCTAGTTGAACGAGAAGGAAAACTAAAATATACACACCATTTAGATTCTACTATTGTTATAAAATTAATGAATCATTATCAATATTTTCTTGTTAATTTCCAACTAATGAAAAAACTATGTCAATCTTCTTCAGTTCTGAAAAAATAATAAATTGAATTATATATAATCACGTAATATTGCTATCAAAGGAAAATTGTCTTTTTGGCCTCTATCTATAAAAAGAGAAATTTGTACCTTTCAGACTCATTTTCTTCTATTTTTTGTATTTCTTTTCTTTCTTTTTTTTTTTTTTTTTGTTAGAATCCAAGCTTTTTAATTCTATTATATTCGTTTAATTTGTCACATGTAATATTCACCGTAGAGTTATAAATGCATCACAAGTAAAAAAGGAGATTTATTAAGAGTACTTTTGGAATATGGCATGACCCTTCTTGTATATAAAGATAATCCATGTTCCTTACGTTTCTTGTTCTTAAAACAGAATCCTCAAGCTAGACAACTTTGGAATTTTCAGACTGCATTCATATATGGTTCCAGTCGTCAGCAGGCAGGTTTGGGGTAGCATCACAAGTTGGCCCTCTTTTTTTTTTTTTCAAAAAATAAATATTAAAAAATAGTGTCGCTATTTTCTAGATGTTGAGGGAAGAAAACAGCATGGAGCTTTGACTAATGATTATAACTTATCGATAATACTTAATTTTAAAAAAGTGGTATAAAAGGATGGTACATTGGTACATAAAGGTGATTAAATTTATGAAATGTTTAATATTTCATGGGTTTTCAAAACTAACCCTGATTCTTTGATGAGTTCATGATGCCGCTTAATCTTGTAAATGTTGCTGTAGGACGTTATATTTGGGACAGAAATACAAAAAAATATGTAGAATTGAAGAAGCATACATAAAGTTTACGAATTAAAGAATAAATCCGGTTTAATTATGTGATTAGAAAAGATGACATTTTTTCCAATGGAGGGATAACATTTTTAAATTTTCATTGGAAAGTTTATCATACTTTGGCACACAATTATTTGATAATATTATATATTCAGCATTTTTAGGTCCAATTAATATATAGTAGCACTACTCTTCACATGATTTTTTCTCATTTGTAAAATTGGAACATTTGACTTAACGAAAATTGAGCCACTTATGTGTGGTCTAATCACCATTGATCAGAATTATCTAATCTCCGTAAAATAAATAACCTTAAACATGATTATATTGCTTTTAATTAATAATTAAGATGATATCTATATATTTAACAAAAAGACAAGAAATCTTCCATCGATCGAACCAAAGATGCCCTTATAGGTTCACCGTAATAATTTCCTGCTGTTTCTGAAGTACATAAAGGAATCACTTCTTAACAACATAAAATTAAGTCTTATGAAGAGAAAATAGGGTATAATTAAGGGTAAATGTTCAATGAACACCCCAAGCTCTTTTTTATGGTGCTTATAGCACTTTAGGGTGCTGATTATCTTTTGGATGCACTCAAAACCTTTTTTTTTTTTTGTGCAACTAATTCTATTGCCCTCCATCTCTTTTGTTAACATGTCAAAAAAAAAAAAAAAAAAGAAGGGAACAAATGTTAAACAAAAGACGAGGAGCAGACATTTGTGATTATATTAGTGATGTTGAGATTGGGCCATATTTAATACTACTTTAATTTAGATGATCATTGCACCAAAAAATACTTGGGATATTATATTGACGCTCTCCAAACAAATAATTTGGGATGCTAATTACAAATTTACCTTGTATTTTATAACATCACACTACCAAATTCTTCTACTGAATCTTTCTTGCGCTTTAAGATGGGCTATATATATATATATGTCTTGTCTCTTTTAAATTATTCTTATCATAGATTATTCAACACATACAAAAGAAAACAAGAATATGTGTGGGTCGCCCGCTCCCGCACTGGTGAGTTGATGGTCCAATATTTTTTTTTTCTTTTCAAAACACCAAGGTGGGTCAACAATGAACGGCACATATTCAACAAAACGGGATTCGAAGATTCCAGTTTAATTTGGGTTGTCGCTTCCTCCATATCAATATTGTCTGTGATATAAGGGGAGGTCTGTTGCTGTAACACTATTTTTTTTTTTTTTTTTACCCAACCTATCCTAACCCTCCTTATAGGAGGCACTACTTACACACGCACACACTTTCCCAGCTTGTGGTTGTGGGCCTTAACAAGAGGAGAGGAGCAATGCTATTTGAGCTATTTCTTTTCTTTCACTGTTTCATATCGTTGCCACTATTATTTTACTATTATGTTTTATACCAGGCTTGCTATCTGATGAATAGTAAGACTTATATGTAATATCGTTTTATTTTGAATGAATTTGACTTTATAGTAAAAAAAAAATTATATGCTGTGACACTATTTTCAACAATTAAGAATTCACGTCAATCACTTATTTTTATAAACATGACATTGAAATAAAACAAAAACTAAATAAGACATACATCAATCAATTTACACAAGGGTAGGGACAGTTTTAGTAAAATTAACAATAATATTTTTAAACGGAGATAATTCCATTAAATTAGTCCAAATGTTCATATGTTCTATAATTGGAGCAATCATGTTTTAAAAGACCACCTGGTTATCGATGTATTAAAAAAAATTACCATTAACGTCTAACCATCATGTAAAATTGCAACTTAACCCTTTAGAATTAATATATTCCTTCATTTCCATTTTCAGAATATTTGAGAAGGTAATATATTCCTTCATATGAAAATAATATTTCTTATGAAAATACCTTTACTCTGATAAACTGGTAAAATTAATTATCAAGTCAATTCATTAGATGGTAGGTTAGCTCGTTGTACATGTACATTACGTACGCATCCACTTGATAATACCAGTATATATATTTCTATTTTATAGATTAGGAATCCATTATCTGTATTTGATTAGCAAGATTAGTTTTTAATTGGAAATTAAAACGTCTGACTCATTTCTCTCTCTTTTTAATCTGAATTCTTATTCTGAATGTTGTTAACTATAGAGAAGTAGTTCGTTAATGTTTGTTTTCTTTGTCGTAGCTTTTTGTTTAAATAATTACATATTGTTATTTTTATAAATAATTATATATATATATATATTGTTTGTTTGAAATAATGTTGTTTTCTTATTTGTTACTTATTGACAAAGAAACAAATATCTGAGTTAGGTAATGACTTTTAGATAGTTGAATCGGCTGGAATCGTAAAAAAAAATGTATTTCTGAAATGACAATAGTTTTAAGCAATCAGATTAGGTTAGCCTACATGCTGATGATATATAGAAGGATTAATTATGCGAAAATAAATTGTAACTAATTAAAGACTATACTCTCTTTGGTCTTAAATATAAGACCTATTTAGGGAGATAAGTTTGGTCCTAAATATAAGATATTTTTTTAATTGTTCTCAAGTTCTCCCCAAACTATCCCTATTAATACTCCTTAATAAAAAAACAAGCAATAGAGGGAGAGTGGGGATGTAGGCAGATGGTTAGAGTGCATTAGTAATAGCTTGTAATTTTAACTAACTTAACTAATATCCTTAATTGAGTCAAATTAATTTAATAGGTCTTATATTTAGGACCGGAGGGAGTATTAAAAAAAAAGGATGGAGACGAATCCCTAGATTTTCTGAAGTTGGTCTCTTCAAATTCAATTTAAAAACAGATAGTATCCTAGCAAATATAGGCACATCTGAATATTAAATCCAAAGATCCATGTGTTTCTCATTTTGAAAGGTTAAAGTCAAATTTGGTGTCTATATGTTTTTCTCAAAATGTATCAAGCACGCACCTTAAAATTAGGTGTATAAGAGAAATTCTTACATGAACCTGGAGCATGACGTCATTTATGGAAAATAGTGAGATTAATTTAGTAAATGTCATATAAGTTTCTACGCTGGATTAAATAATGTGATTTTGGCTCTCCTGTTTTAGGCAAAAAAATTTTGTATAATGGGTCATATCACTAAAATATTTGTCAATTTGATTTTTAGTTTATTAAAAACATTATAGAAAACTCTTCAAAAAGTTACAAATAATACCCTTTTATGAAAAGTAACATCAATTAAGTCCTCAAAGATCAATGTAATAAAGCTCAGACGGGCCATAAGCCTGCTGGTTGAAGTAGTGGGTTTATGATTAGTAGATGATGAGACCGTAATCAACTCAAGAGCTAGACCGCGTAGGAATAAAAAAATATATTTAAATTCTCATCATACTTTCCAAAATTCCAAAAACATAAATTTTATTTCACTACCTTCAATTTCAAACAAAAATTTATTCAAGTATCCAAAATCAATCAGGAATCAGTAATTATCCTTTTAGTAGTTAATCAAATATCATTTCAATAACTTTAATTATTAAATTTGAGGAGTGCTTCCATAAGGTGTTTTAATGAGGTAAATTGTCCCTTCATATTTTAAATGAGTTTCCCAAAGATTTTTAATTGTGTTTACGTGTAGTCATTTTTTTTCCGATCAACCGATGCTATTCAGCTGCAATCTAATCTTGAACCTTGAAACACGTGAAGAGTAGTACTTGAGTCTATTATTTTATTTGAATTTGCAGGAATCCGAAGCAAATCTAGCTTTTTTGAACCTTTATACTCTTCCTTTTTTTATCCTGTCCAATATGTTCTAGTTCCATTGCCATATGCCATATCAAATAAGAAAGGTCTCTTGTTCTGAGATCTCACACATCTTGCAACCTACCCAGACCTTTATCCTATCTCCAGATCTCGCACCCTCTTTGTTCATCTCTCTCTCCCTCCCTCCCTCCCTCCCTCCATTCTTTCTATCTAAATAAGAGAACACAAACCGAATCAGATCTGGAGATCTTGGGGTTCTGAAAGCTCTTATTCTTCTTCTTCTTCTTGTGGCTTTTTTTAAGAGTCAACATTTTCCAATCGATTCAGCTTCAGAATTTAAAAACCAAAAACTGACTCGGCAGCTCGTCCCATTCGGCGAGTCACCTGAGTTACGCCAGGGTCACCTCAAGTCAGTCCGAGCTAGCTCGAGCTGACTCTCTCCTGAGTTGAGAACTCAATCGGACCGGCCAGGTGACCGGATCGCCGAGTTCAAAGTCAACATGACTGGTCTGATTTGAGTTTCATTACACTGTCAAAGATACAAACAATTGCCAAGAGATTAATATATTTTTTTACCCATGTTAAAGACAGAAATACCATTTCAACCAACCACTTTAACTTATTGCTAACTAATTGTCCTATCAGCAATGCTGGTAACAACTATAGTATTAAAAAATATTATATTTATTTTAATAATACGTTAATAAAATAATAGTAATACTTTAATATTTAATTATTCAAAAATGATTCTCATTGACAAATCTTCACACACAATGTACAAGTCAACTAACAGACCGCTCTCTTATTGGAGGCGTAAATTAAAGGGCAACTAAGTCAATTATGTTTATTTGAGTCTGTTTGAATTAGTTGTTGTTATTGAAAGTGTTTATTTAATCATCTGAAGAGTCATGCTATTTGAATTAGTTAGAGGAGTCTATTAGAGTGGTTCTATATCCAGAATTAACTTGATTGAACTGTAGTCTCCATTGCCTTGGGGCCAAATGCAATGTAAACCAATGATTGCATTATAAGGCATAACCTCATGTTGTTCTCTCTCTTGATAAGCTTTTTATTGGTTCATAAATAATGTAAATGCCATAAAATGCAATATGAACAAGGGTAATTTTGTTTATTTCAAATGTATGTGAATGCAAGAATGAGTTAAATATCCTAATCTACTAACTTTTTTTTGGTATTTAAATTTATAGATGGATATGGATGGTGTGGATGATGGAAGTTTTGTGTCCATTCAAATATTAATGCATGTACGGTGATGTATAATGTGAAATAGACATACGACAATTGGTCGATCACTGTAACATGTGATTCGTACTACATGTGCTTCATAAACTGCAACCAGAGTCATTGATGGAAAATCCCTGATCCACTACGGTGTGAGTCCCGAAAAGGATAATATCCTTTCTATCGATACCCTTAAGACTTAGACGACATCAAGAATGTTTGTTTTGGTGACAACTACTCTAGCCAAAACTCTATGGTGATGAGAGATCTGATCTAACAAGTGATAGCTGGGAAAGCGACCAAATCAAATAGGACTGATGTTCAGTAAGAAAAAAACGGCTTTAACTTGTCAACACACTGTAACACTGGACTTCCATGACACGTCCCTTACAAGAAGAGCTAGTAAGTGTGGATACCAAGTTTACACGAAGGCAATAAGAGTTAATAATAGTATTGACTCGTCAGGGATTAGAAATGCCACAAATGTGTAAGTTAGCCTAGGGAACCTGAGGCAACAATCAAGAAATCCACATGCACTAGGTTTCCTTGCATTCCGATCCCATTCAAAGGATTTCTAGTTTGCAAGCACTAAGATTGCATATGTTGTGCTCACGAGGACACGACAAACACCAAGTATAAATCATAAAGACAGTAAACCGTATGATGGGGATGGCCATCTGTTCGATCACCGCAAGTGCACGGGTCGCACCAAGTAATAAAGTGATAAGTAAAGTGTCGTTCCCACGAGGATTTGGTTCAAAACCCGGTCAAACAATGATTGTCACACTCTCGCCCAATTTGAATGATTCAAATATTGAGATTGAAAATTAAGTAAGAAAATAAACATATGCTAAATGAAAATAAAATTATAAACAAGTGATTCTTCAACTACAAAGATAAAATGGGTCCTAAGATTATGTATACCCCTTGTACTTCATAAAACTCAATTAACCTCCTCTCAAAGATGCTCTCAACGAAACAATGTGTTAATCTAGGATTCACAAAGTACTTGTAAAAGCTCTCTCAAGTCAAGAACAAGTGTTTGATCTCATTAATTGCACAATCGATCTCTTGTTACAATTAATAAAACCCAATTTTAAAGCTCCAATCCTAATGTGACTATGTAAGGTTAGCAAGTATATCTCTATCTTACCAACAAAACCATCCATTCATCATGCAAACTTCAAGTTCTTACACTATTTTACCCAAGTTCTACACTCAATCTAGCCCTCTCAAGCATCAATCAAGTGAACCCAACATCTAAATGGTGATCAATCACTTAGAAGCATTAAGAGAAGAGTAAAAATAAACACATACATCTCATTAATCACAAAATAAGAGAAGGAATCAAGAGTTAATCCATACAAGTTCAAAATAATCTTAGAATCAAAGTGTTTAGCCACTCATGTTCAACAACTCCATGAGAGCATACATATATACAAGCAGAAACATAGAAAAAGAGAAGAGAATGAAGATGGAGAAGATAAACCAAGAGGAGAAGCCCAAATCTCTTCAAAGCTCCAAGCCCAAGCTCAATCACCACCAAACTCCAAGCCCTAGCAGAGCAAAACACTCCCAAAATGCCCTAGAAGTCGAAGAATGCCGAATGAGATCGAAACCCTAGCTTTTATTTCATTTTAGTCCGCCTTTTCTGTCAAAACGCGCAGTAGACTACGTAGTTCGCCGTGGCGAACTCCATGGTGAACTATCAAAATATACAGAATTGAGTTCTGCAAAGCCACGGCGAGCTGACAGCGAGCAAACAAAAATGGGGGCAGAGCCAAATAGCCACGGCGAAGTCCCTTCTTCTCTGATCCTTTTGTTCCTTGGGCTGCTCTGGTTTTCTCTTATTTTTGTTCACTTGGGAGCTTGGGGGAGGGCTATAATCACTTGGTTATTGCATCAAAATATTCCTACAATATTTACATAAAACAACATAAGAAACTAACTAGAAAAATGATCAAAATCTACACAAATAAACAATGATGTGCAATCAAAAATCAAATGAGCATTTTCTATCTTGACTATCCAAAATTTATCAATGATTGAATAAAACATCAAGGAAAATATGCTAAAATGACATGAATTCCTGGGAGTTATCACACCCCCAAACTTAAACTTTTACTCGTCCTCGAGTAAAATATAATATGAGATTGATAGATTGATGAATTATCCACTTACTATGCATGCATGGAGTTTTCCTCATTAGTTGCTCAAGAAGATATATTCAATAGGAAATCAATGGAATATAGAAGGATGCAAAATTCACACATTAAGAACAAACTTCCCAACAATTTCCAAGTGTGTGTGTGTGGAGTCAAAGAACAATTCTTTAGGAAATGTCAAGAAGAAAATTGTAACATTTCAATATATATTAGGCCCTCTCAACATTCAAACTTCATATGCCTACTCTCTTCCTCTCTCTCCACCAAAAGAAGTTTTCTTACATAAATTCAAAATCAATGGGACTTGATAGGCTTGTAATGTGGCCAAAGGTTAAGCTCATAGAAAGAAAGGTATAAAGAGAATTCAAATATCTTGAGATAAATGATAATATGCACATCATCTTTATTCCTTTTCTACACAAAATGTCCTTCCAAAAATCCAACCACTCCCCCAAACTTATCTCAAATTGATGTATTTGCACTCCAAGTCTTATTGAAACTAAACTCTTTTCTTCTTTTTCTTCCATTTTGTTTTACATAAACTTGAAATGACTTTGGAGTGCAATTCATTGAATATCATATACTATTCCTCATACCCACTTTTACAATCATATTCATCTCCACATCACCAAACAAATCCTTACCACCAATAATAATCATCAAATAATCAATCATCTTAAGATTAAGGTAATTCATGGTTTTTCAGGCTTTAAATGTTAGGGTTTTTGAGGATTTCAAAAAGAAACTCATGATTTTTCATTTAAAGGCTCGAATGGGGGTTCAAATGGAAATGATTCAAAGGTAGGCTTGAAAGGCTCAAACGCATTTGAAAGAATGCCCATATCATTTTCCAAAATCATGCAAAATCATTACAAAGCCTCAAGAGATTCCAAGATAGGTTCTAGAGTCTATCAGTTGAGAAAGAAAATACATGCTGAAATGCCACAAAATCTCCAAACAAAGGCTTCTAAATCATTCCCAACTCTGTGCCAAATTTGTTTCAAAATTGTCTGACAGCCAGTCTCAATAATGCAAATCAAGCATCCAAAAAATATTAACCACAATTTCCTCTTAAAGATCTAATCTAAGCAACCATTCTATCATTGGATCTCACATTTAATTCAGTGGATAATAAATCAATCTAAATCTTGCTTTAAGTTAAATGACAAGTAATCGTCCAAGTTTCCAAAATTGAAATTCATGTCAATGTGAACCAACAGTCTATCATCAAATCATTCAGTTCTAATCAAATTGGAAATGCAAGAAACTTCCCTGTAAATACTCTTTGCGCTCCAAACTTGCTTCCCTTTGCCTTATAGTCAATTTGATGATAGACCTTGAAAATGCTCAAAAGAAGTCACACCTATTAAAGAAAAAAAATGAAAAATATTAAATTTTTAGAGCTTGGGTTGCCTCCCAAGAAGCACTAAGTTTATAGTCTTCAGCCAGACTTTCCGATGCCCACTGCTAATCATACGTATCAAAAAGAAAGATCACCTTGTCTTCATTTCTCTTCAAATGACAAGGTTTCAGCAGAAATGGGAATTCATTCATACAAGAATTACATGATCCCTCAATCAAGAGTGATTTTAAGGACATGATTCAATATGGCACATGGGAGGCTTCAATTCAATTGTTTCAAAATTATCCTCAATAGCCCCCAAGTATTTTGAAAACCCCATAAAATCTACTTGACTCCCATCAGTAAGAGTCAAGCTATCAGTAGGAGGATTTTGAACATAGATTGAAGGAATTTCCTCTTTATTCTCTTGTTCCCAATGACAAAGATTAGGCTCTCCACTTAAAACCTCAATTGGGCACTCAATGTTGTTCTCTCCCTCTTCAATTTTCAACTCACAATCACCCACAAAAGTATCACAAGCTATTGACAACACATCATCACTTCCCATATTCAATTTTCCACTTGAAACTGCTTCTTCTACATAAGAGTCATTTGAAATATCAATGAAAACACCTGTTTGCTTTAAAGACTCAATGTTAGAAGCCATTTCATTTGCCCTAGATGCTAAAGTTTCAAGAGCTAATGCATGTTCATTAAATTTCTATTTTGTCCAAGCTCTCATTTCATTTTGATTATCAAGAATACACTGAAGCATCTCCTCTACTATAGGCTTTTTCTCATGAATGGGAGTGATTTCATCTAAATGATTGGGTGATGTTTGAGAATGTGATGCATATGAAGGGAAAGAAAAATTTGGATCCCAAGACAATGAATGTTCATGATTCCAACTAGGGTTAAAAGAACTATCATGCCAATCAGTTTGAACCCTAGCAAAATCATCCCCTACATAATCCAAGGATGAGACATGAGGGCATTTCTCAATGTAATGATTATCTCCACAAAAATTGCAACAAATGTACTCATATTGAGTTTCAAAAGCATTAAGGTCATAACAAGAATGTAGATAATCATTATCACATTCAAATCCACCACTTGCCCCATTAGTCCACCAAGGACGATCCATACACAAAATTTATAATAAAATAACTAAAGAAACAAAAAGACACACAAAGAGAACAAATATACACATGAATACAAGAAAATAAGTTAAAAGAGAAAAACAAACACAAGAACAAATATATACAAAACTCAAGCTTAAGCTACTAATGCTCTAATCAAGGTTGACTAAGGACGGTTTTGGGAAACAAATCCCCGGCAACGGCGCCAAAAACTTGTTCGATTACCGCAAGTACACGGGTCGCGCCAAGTAATAAAGTGATAAGTAAAGTATTGTTCCCACGAGGATTTGGTCCAAAACCCGGTCAAACAATGATTGTCACACTCTCGCCCAATTTGAATGATTCAAATATTGAGATTGAAAATTAAGTAAGAAAATAAACATATGCTAAATGAAAATAAAATTATAAACAAGTGATTCTTCAACTACAAAGATAAAATGGGTCCTAAGATTATGTATACCCCTTGTACTTCATAAAACTCAATTAACCTCCTCTCAAAGATGCTCTCAACGAAACAATGTGCTAATCTAGGATTCACAAAGTACTTGTAAAAGCTCTCTCAAGTCAAGAACAAGTGTTTGATCTCATTAATTGCACAATCGATCTCTTGTTACAATTAATAAAACCCAATTTTAAAGCTCCAATCCTAATGTGACTATGTAAGGTTAGCAAGTATATCTCTATCTTACCAACAAAACCATCCATTCATCATGCAAACTTCAAGTTCTTACACTATTTTACCCAAGTTCTACACTCAATCTAGCCCTCTCAAGCATCAATCAAGTGAACCCAACATCTAAATGGTGATAAATCACTTAGAAGCATTAAGAGAAGAGTAAAATAAACACATACATCTCATTAATCACAAAATAAGAGAAGGAATCAAGAGTTAATCCATACAAGGGTTCAAAATAATCTTAGAATCAAAATGTTTAGCCACTCATGTTCAACAACTCCATGAGAGCATACATATATACTAGCGAAAACATAGAAAAAGAGAAGAGAATGAAGATGGAGAAGAAAAACCAAGAAGAGAAGCCCAAATCTCTTCAAAGCTCCAAGCCCAAGCTCAATCACCACCAAGCTCCAAGCCCTAGCAGAGCAAAACACTCCCAAAATGCCCTAGAAGTCGAAGAATGCCGAATGAGATCAAAACCCTAGCTTTTATTTCATTTCAGTCCTCCTTTTCTATCAAAACGCGCATTAGACTACGCAGTTCGCTGTGGCGAACTATCAAAATGTACATAATTGAGTTTTGCTCGCCGTGGCTTTCGCCGCGGCGAGCTGATGCCGAGCAAGCAAAAATGGGGGCAGAGCCAAATATTATTTGCCGTGGCCTCGCCGTGGCTAAAGCCACGGTGAAGTCCCTTCTTCTCTGATTCTTTTGTTCCTTAGGCTGCTCTAGTTTCCTCTTATTTTTGTTCACTTGGGAGCTTAGGGGAGGGCTATAATCACTTGGTTATTGCATCAAAATATTCCTACAATATTTACATAAAACAACATAAGAAACTAACTAGAAAAATGATCAAAATCTATACAAATAAACAACGATGTGCAACCAAAAATCAAATGAGCATTTTCTATCTTGACTACCTAAAATTTATCAATGATTGAATAAAACATCAAGGAAAATATGCTAAAATGACATGAATTCCTGGGAGTTACCACCATCAAATACGAGTGAGAGGTGTTGGACTATATATCTGGGTCCGCCTTTGAAGGGCCAGATCGTCCAAAAGAGGATCCTACGGATGAGAAGTGATCTGAGAGAAATTAACAGTTGACTCAATAAGCATTTATTGCTTATTGAAATTCAAATTGTTTCCTTTAATGGAAATGAGAGAATCTGTCATAATAAATGATTGGCGACATTAATGAGAGACAATTATGATGGTGGTATTCTTCTATTCTAGCGTTCATCTTGAACTCTATATAAAGGAGGTTCCCCTCATTGTGTTTCTCACCCAAGCCAAGAGAAGTCTCTCTTTGGCTTCTCTCTCTGCTTTCTTTCTGGTGATTTACTATGCAAATCCTGTCTAGACTCTTATACTCTAGATTGTGCGTGAGCCTTGAGAATCATTTGATTCTCGGTTACGATAATTTTATTCTCTTTTTCAAGATAATGTTCGTGCACCTGGTTGATGTTCGTGAACCTGGTCTATGTTCGAGTGTTCAGGTGCTCGTGATCCAACATGAAGAAATGTGGAAAGTCAGAGTGGAAGAAGTGAAAGATGAAAGAGGAAAGTTAGGAATGAATTCTAGAGCTTTGGTATATGTTTCTGGCTGATTTTGCTATTTGGGGAAGTTTAAAGGTGGGTCGAATCGGGTCCAAGTTGAATTGGGTCGAATCAGCTCCAATCTGTAAAATTCATGCACCCTTGTTGTAGCCCTCACCAGGGGGTGCCACGACTAGGCTACAAAAATTGTAGTTGGCCATGGGCCTTACCGTGGGGCGCTATAGCAAGGATGTTCATATTTTGATTTTTCACATTTTCTTTCTTCGTTATTCCTAGCTTTAATCCTACAATAATAAATTCAAGTACATGTGGAGCTTCTTAAGTCCAGAAATGATTAATGCATGAGTTTAGAGCCTAAAATGATAAGATTAAGATCAATTTCACAAAACTCAATGTTCTTGAACCTTAAGTGCTAAAGTGCCTAAAGAACCATGCATTAGCCTAGAACATGCACTAATTCACCATAATTGGCGGGTAAAAAATGTAGTAATCAAATTCAATCATAGGGTTTATTTGAAAATTTCCCATTTTTCAATCATGAACATGATGAGATGATGTATTTTATCCTTTTCATTGTTTTTCAAAAAATTAGTAAAGATCATACGACAGTTATACGTGTAACATTTACACTCTAATTAAACTTTTAAATTACCAATATACAAATCATCAAATTGATACAGTATGTAACTATGTTAGAAAAAGAAATTTACTTATCATAAATAGCAAACATATTTAGAAAAATATTTTTCAAAATTTATTTATTACAAATTGAACCGACTAACCATGATAGGAAAAGAGGTTTCCAAATACAAATATAATCTATCATGGTTAGAAAAAGGAGTTTATTCAATCAAGAGGAAATCCATGTTAGAAAAATGATTCAAGTAAATTACATAAGGTTAACATGGATATAAAAGTATTATGTAAATTCCAAACCATTATCCATGTTAGAAAAGGAGTTTCCTAACATTTAACACTAACATGGATAATTAAACTCACATACACCATGATAGGGAAAAGAGCACACTATCAAGGAAAGTTAAAGAACTACATATATCATGACCTTCTAACCTCAAATTCCATCTCCACAATCTAAACATCAAGCCATCCCTCATCATAATAAAGTTCAACAACCAGTAAATGATAGGAATTTCCGGAATTGGACCGGTCCCAAAAAAAATAAACATCAACGACCAAACAGTCTAAAAGCAATGTCTCATGAGTGAAATACAATTCCAAAATTTAAAGACAAATAAACCGAATTAAAGTCATATGGAAGCAACAAGAAATGCATGATCTCTAAGTGGCAATACTATTCTGTCCTGATGGCCCAGAATAACTCACTGTCTCAGTGAAAAGTTCCCGAATCCTTCCTTTGACCGTCTACCCTTAGAGCTAAGACCTGAAACTGAAGAGTAAACAAATGAGTCAAAGTCTCAATAACAATTATTCTTCCTATACTGTCTACATGTGTAAGTGTGGTTAATACAAGAAAGTAAAGCCTTCAACAACAAATATTTACCACATGTACAGTCATTTTCCATAACACATAGTGAGGAAAAACCATATATGAACATTTGATATAACCAAGATTTTCATGCATTTCAAAATCATCATAATTAATGCATCTAATCCTTCGAAGAGGGAAACACACACTTTGTGCCCGACGGAAGCCACCAAAACCATACTTCACCGTCGTCACATAAAGACGAAACCAAACTCATGCAACTGAGCCATCAAAATCAAACTCCACGGCCCGACATAAGTCAACAAAACCAGACTTTACGGTCGTCACTTAACATAAAACCAAACTCATCCAACCGTGAGCCACAGAAACCAGACTCCACAGCCCGAAAAAAGCCAATGAAACCAGACTTTACTGTTGGTAAGTCCCCATGGGACTGTTAACCCAAAAAGTAACCTGATGGCTATCGGGTACCTCATCACGTGAAGGAGATGAAACCAAGATCATACCGGGAGCTAATACCAACCAACATCAATATATAACCACATACAGAATTATCATGCTTTCAAATGTTGGTTATTAAATACAACGTGTTCTCTTTAGAAATTAACCATACACACTCAGGTGCAACGAAAGGTACATATATAAATAATCTTATCAAACATCCAAGTTCCACAAACACTAGAATCCAACACGAGTTATTTCCCACATAATAAAGTAATCGAATAAACATTCATCGTTACCTATTTAATATGGCATGTTAGTCCAAGTTCCACAATCACAATCAGTAGTAGAGTTTACCAACTCATCACATAAAAATTGAAGACAAAGAAGTGGTTACCTCTTTCAAGCCAAACCTAGAATTACCGTAAATGCATCCCCGCACTTACATGGACAAGAACAAAAATCTACAAACAATATAGTAATACATACACCTGATTAGTAACTAATCAATTGCCTAAGCCACTACTACTTAGGGACAGTCCCCTCTAAAGCCCAATTGGTGCTTTAGGTACAAAATTATAATTCATTGTCTTTATTAAGTGAATATAACCCATATCAAGCATATCAGTTCCTAATTTCATAGCTTAAGCCTTCACACATTGATTCAGCCAAATTCAAGTCTCTAAGATAATTCCATCATACCCCAATCAAGCCTTACTCCATATCTAACCAAATTGACATTATTGGTATTATCATTGAGTACAAATGATCTCTTAAATTCCATAACTTCACCTCAAATACTAAAATTCATTGATCTCTCCGATTATAATGAAGCTTAAAGCTATTCAAATCAAGTAAAATCACTCATAAGGGTAAACTCTATCACAACTAAACCTGTTAATGCCTTTAATCAACCTAAATAACCCAAAAGATAAATAAAAATCAAGGCCCCAAGCACTCAAATTCAGATTCTAAGCCTACCACCACAAATTCAAGGTTAAAACACAACTATAACATGCTTTAATCTATTATTCATGCTTCTAATCCAATGGGTATACTAAAAAGGAATCCTAAAGATATTAGAAACAACCCAAAAATTGTAAACATCAAGGTTAAATTCGGACCTCAAGATACCCAACAAAAATAACAAGAGAAAAAGAAACAAGAGGAAAAAGGAAGGAGAATGGCTTAGAGATGATTATCTACCAATAGGAAGCTTTAGTACTCCTAAACTATCGCACCATATATTGATTTGACCATTGAAAAGTACATGTTACATGTTTGGAACCCTTCTTCAAAGTTTCAAGATGATCCAACAGTGGAAACTTTCTAAACTTCTGATTTATTGACTGGGGTTTTGTTCCAGCGAAACATAAACATCTTGTACTATACACCTAATTAATCGCATAGTAAAGTTCCAATTCATAATCTAACCATTCATAATTACGAATAGACCAATTGGTATACTTCCATTTACCACAACGCTGGATTTTGGGGAAAGAGAAGAAGAAGAAGGCTACGATGGTGATGGTGATGGTGATGGTGATGAAGCACAATAATGAAGATAGAGAGTAATGCAAATAGCAGCTTTAAGGAGAAAGGAAGGAAGGGAAATTAGGTTTTTGAGGAGAATGACTAATATGCCTTTCACCTATGAACTTAAGATATTTTTTTCTATAACGCCAAAAAGGTCATTTTGCTTTTCTATTTTTTGATATCCCTTTAAATTCTCAACACAATCTCCTAATTATTTTCAGCCTACTTATTCTCTGAAATTAATCCTCATCAATAAATCTTAAATCACATATAAATTCCTTCTTTCACCCTAAATCTCTCCAACTAATCTCCATAAAATCCTCAAATTCAAATTAAACCATCAAATTCAGTTTAACTCCTTAAATTCAAATCAAATCATTAAATCCAAATTAAATCTCCAAATTCAAATTACATCTTCCAATTCAAATTAAATAATTAATTATCTTTCTTAAAATAGGAAAATACTAAGCCCCTAGAAATCATCAACAACACTCAAATTCCCATTTCTCAATATAATTTATTCCTCAACTCTTATTCGTTTATTCTAATATTCAAATAACACCTCTAGACACCATGAAATCCTCCAAAATTTCCCAAATTCCCTCATTAAACTCCTAAATAAAATCACTAAACCTTAATTAATTTTTCAGGATGTTACAATACGCAACACACATACAAAAATTGTACAAGAAGCTCAATAAACCCAACTTGGCTGTTGACACATGGCTCCATTGTTGCAGAGGTAGAGCTCAGGAAATGGCATATCTTTAGAAAAGAAGCGCACATCCGCACAACAAGCAATCTCATGGTAGTGGTATCTAGCCGGATATAGCACAAGCAATCTGGATCAATATAACTTATATTTAAGTATGTTCATTAACATTCCGAATCTCAAGTGCCCACTATTTAAAAGTTGCAACATAATCATGGTCGGTGGTTAGCTTATGACGAATTAATAAGTAATGAAAATTTAACAATTCAATTTTCAATTCCACTTATCCCGGGCTCTGGCTCACCAACCATGTTCTAGTATTCCCTTGTATATACTGAAGGAATTAGTCTGGTTGCCCTTTTATCTTAACAGTTTATATTAGATATGGACCGTTCATATTCTATTTGAACTGCCGCATGATAACATTCTTAATTAATATGTGCAATAAATGGAAACAATCTAAGAAGGAAGTTTTAACTTAAAGGAAAAATGGATTGAGGTTTTACTTAAAACGAAGGGAGGCAAATGATTTAAGAAGAAAAAACCTAGGACATGTTCCTAACAAACATACAAGAACTTGGCAAATTAAATCGATTGCCTATCTTCTTAAAACATGATATGACTAAGCTGCCATTCAGCATATGGTTCTGTAACAATCTCCAATGTATCAATGAGTTCTTCTTGAGCCATGTAGTCAGCGCACTTGATAATGTCTTTGGTACGCAGCTCCTCAGACCTATAATCATATAATAAATCTCTAATCTTAATGATGGGATAGCTTAGAGGATGAGCAGGATCATTATATCCCTTGTCATGAGATTAAAAACTGAGGTCTTACATGCAAAGGCAAAACAAACCGTTTAAGATTCTACACTTAAGAAGAAAGAGAATACCATGTGAAGCCAGGTGAGGAAAAAGGAGAAGAGGCTCTCTAAGGGTGTGTTTGGTATGAGGAAAGGGGAGGGGAAATTAGAGATTTTGCTCCACTTCCCTTCTTATTTGACAAGCTAGATTATTAAGGAGGAGAGGATTTTCTGAAACTTCCCCCATCTACCCTCCTAATCCTCCACTCCAAAAGTGGGTGGATTTAGAGGGATAATGTCATATTTTTCATATATTTGGACTATTTTAACCACAGTTATTTCTTATATTATTCTATTTTTTAATAAAATATCAAACTAAAAGCATATAAGACACATAATAGTATATTAAAAAATTAGGAAAATTATAATAAAAATAGTAACATTTAAAAATCCGACCCCCAAAATCAATCGAAATAAGGTAATATCAAAATCCCTCCCCTCCCCTCCATTGAGCCAAACATACACCCTAACACTACAAAAAAAACATGGTTTACTGGCGGTTCATTTAGTAGCGGAAAACTAAAACCGCCACTAATTACATATTAGTAGCGGTTTTAATAAGAAACCGCGACTAAATCTGTATGTTTGACCAATATCAAAGATAGTGGCGTATTTTAGTGGCGGTTAGTCTCACAAAACCGCCACTAAAGTGGCGCCAATTGGCGGGAAACTTAGTGGCGTCACATTAGTGGCGGTTGTGTTGGAAAAACCGCGAGAAATTGAAAGGTCATGTAGTTAGTGGCGGTTCTCTTAAGGCCGCCACTCATTAGTAGCGGTTTTTTGTGTAGTTAGTGGCGGTTCTCCTAAAACCGCTACTAACTTAACAAATTTATTAATTGTAGGCGTAATTTAATAGCGATTTAAGCGACGGTTTTCCAAAAAATAACCGCTACATTTAGTAGCGGTTCTCAAGAACCGCTACTAAATGTGCAAGAACCGCTACTAATAGTAGCGGTTCTCAAGAACCGCTACTAAATGCGCAAGTACCAGTTTTTGGTGCAGTTAGTGGCGGTTCTCTTAACCGCCACTAAAACCGCTACTGATTCCCGCCTGCAACAATTATAAATACCTACTCCTCTCCTCATTTCATTCAACCTCATAAAACCTTCCTTCTCAATTCTTCTCCTCTGATGCTCTTAATTTTTCCATCAATCTCATTAATTTATCTTTTATTTTTTTTTATTCTAATTATTTCATTCAATTTTCAATCATATATATCTACTAACTTTTTTTGTTTTTGTTTTCATGTGTACGTACTCACTATCTTCATTTGAATACTATTAAATTAAATTGATTAGTTATAATCACCTTTTTTCATACTATGAATTATTTATTTGACATATCATTTTGGATATAACAATTGAGAAAATGTGATAAAAAATTTTTATGAATGTTTAATGTTAACTTTTTTAAAAAAAGTTTTATAAAATTAAACATTATTGCAAATAGTAAAATTGGGTCTGATCAGAATTTTTTTTATATTTTTGAGCATCCAGTAGCGGTTCACAAACCGCTACTAATTTTTCCTCATTAGTAGCGGTTCTGAACCGCTGCTAGTATCTGATTAGTGGCGGTTTTTGTTTCCGCTACTGGATTAGTAGCGGTGTTGACCATATTACCAGCGGTTTTTATAACCGCCACTAAATGTTAGTAACGGGTGATTTACTAGCGGAATGTAAAACCGCTAGTAACCACTTAGTAGCGGTTAAAACCGCTACTAATCAACTATTTTAACCGCTACTAAGTGCCGCTTTTTTTGTAGTGTAAAGACAAGTCAAAATAAGAAGGCAAAGATTAAGGGCCTGAACCATACATAAGCCAAAATAAATTTTGAACACGCAATATTTTGTCAAGAAAATTGGTTTTAAGTTTGATACTTTTTTTGTCCTAAATATAAAGTTTGATTTGAAAATAGCTTTGATATTAAATATAAGACCGTTTTCCATTTTATCTTTTATATTTATCATTTTTCAAACTAATTTATCTAACTTATAAACTAATATGTAATATAATGTCACATATAAGTATTTAAAAGAGATCATATCACATATATTAAAATTAATTTATTTGATTTTGCTTATTTAATTTTCTTAAATTAAGTGAATATTTATTATATTAAGGACTGAAGAAAGTATAAAAAATAAAAGGACACCACGCGAATAATAATTTGGATGGTCAATGTTCATATCTTCTGATTATTATTAGGTAATGGAAATTAATGTGAGAGAAAGTTATAATATCTTTATGACCCATGAATTCCTATGATTCCCCACTAACTCTATTAGTATTTACACAGATTATGCACCTACTTTGAGGTGCACCCTTCGAACTTTGCGATATATAACTACTCCTTCCACTTCTTATTATAAAACACTTCTAACTGTCTTATCAAAAACCAAAAAAATGTGGTTAAGATAATTTAAATTTCTCATATTAAATATTATGAACCACATATAAAAAGTCACAAAAAGTACAACGAATAAGCATAATTCTGAAAAATAAAATCATAAGCAACAGCATCTCACTTGTTGATTTGTAACATGCACAATCTATTTTTCTATAACGTACTCTATAAAGGATGGTGGGAGGAACTAGGAATAAATAAGCACATTTCTAATTTCACTTTACACTCACTAGCTGGAAAACTGGGGGCGGGGTGGAGGGTGAAGAAGCATTCCTTTAAATGCTCGCTTCACAACGAAATTTCCAAGACTATTGGCCTTGACATGAACCCTACTATGTCTCAATCTAATGTTTTTCAAGAAGCAAAACATCAACTTGAATTTCTGTATGATTGTGAAGCAAGTTATTGGGCTCAATGGGCAAAACTTAAGTGGTATTCAGAAGGTGAAAGAGATACGAGTTATTTTCATGCTCTAGTTAATCAGAGCTACCATAAACTCCATCCAAAGCCTGCAAATATATGATGGAAGTTGGATCTCTGATGACGTTGAACTCTCTAAGTTGGCCTTGGAACATTTTCAATCTATATATCAAAACCAAAATCAATGTTTTATTGAGGAAATAATCTTTGGCCTCAATCATATTTCTTTCCTTTCCTTAGATTCTGAGGAATGTCAGCAATTATTAAATCCTATTTCACGTATCACTAAAAAAAAAAAAATAGGCAATTTCCGACGAAATTGATTCCGTCTGTAATTTTCGATCGTACGAAATTCCGTCGGTAATTTTTTTTAAAAAAATATTTTTTTTAAAAATTACCGAAGGAATTCCATCAGTAATTTATAAAAAAAATTAAAAAATAATTATTTAATAAAAAATTACCGACGAAATTCCGTCTGTAATTTATTTAATATTTTTTAATAATTACCGACGACGGAATTCCTTAGGTAATTTATTTAATATTTTTCAATAATTACCGACGGAATTTCGTCGGTAATTTATTTATTATTTTTTAATTAATTACTAGCGAAATTCCGTTGGTAATTTATAAAAAAATATTAAAAAATTGATTATTTAATAAAAAATTACCGACGAAATTCAGTCTGTAATTTTTAAAAAATATTAAAAAAATAAGATTATTTATTTTAATTTATTAACTATTTCAGATATAAAATAGTTAATAAATATATTTTATAAATATTAATACGGACATATATATTTATTACAATTTAATTTTAAATTTTTTTTATTAAATAATATGTTATTTATTACAAATTTAATTTTGAATTTTTTATTAAGTAATATGTTATTTAATTTAAATTTTTTCATAATATATATAATAAAATAATAATTATTAATATGTAAATTTTATATTAATAATTAAATATATTTCATAATTTATTAATTTAAATATAATGTAAAGTATATATAATATTAAATATAATTATATTAGTGGTAGTATAAATTTAAATATAATTGTTTGCAAATATTATCACAAGGTCTTCATAGCTCAACTGGTTAAGGCATCAACACGCTCGCAGGAGGTCACAAGTTTGAGTAGTAATTCGTCACATTTTAGAGAATTTGAGAGCGTGACACATGGCAAGCCAAGGGAGCGACACATGGCAAAGTGCGAGAGGGGACACGTGGCATAAATAAAAAAATGTTTTTAAAAATTTACCGACGGAATTCCGCGAGTAATTTTTACCGACGGAATCAAATTTCCGTCGCTAACTTAATTAGCAACGGGGAAATTACCGACTGAAAAATTTCCGTCGGTAATTTTTTTTCTGACGGAAATCCGTCGGAAAATTTAAATTACCAACGGAATTCCGTCAGTAAATTCCATCGGTAATTCCATGTTTTTTGTAGTGTATTGGGGTTAAAGATGCGGTCTTTGATCTTCCTAAAGATAGTGTGCCCAGAATTGATGGCTTCCATTCAAATTTTTATAAGGAAAATTGGGATTTGGTTGGTGATGATTTCTATAATATGGTCTTCCATTTTTGGCAATCGGAACACATGCTAAAGTCTCTTAATAAGACAATTATCATTCTTATTCCAAAGACAGAGAGACTTCAAAGCTTTAGGGACTTTAGATGAATAAGTCTTTGCAATTTTCCTATAAGATCATATCCAAAGTGCTTATATAAATCGACTTAAGCCTATTCTGGAAAGGCTTATTGCACCATGCTTTTATTTGTATGGCATTTTTTACCCTTTCGTGGTCCTGCTTTATAAGCATTTGATTCTCTTATCCCTGTGCTGGATGATCAATGTGCATTCCTCAAAGGTTAATTAATCTCAGACAATATCTTGCTAGCATATGATCTTTTATCTTAGTTCATTCTATTAGGGCGGGAGGAAAGAAGTTGGTAGCGCATTAAAGGTAGACCTCTCTAAATCGTTTGAGAAACTGTCTTGGAATTCTATTATGGCTGTTTTGAAAAGTATGAACTCCACTGGGAAATGGATTAATTTGACTCATCAATGTCTATGAATGATGCAATACCAAATTCTATTCAATGCGAAACTAACAAATACAATCTTCCCAAACAGGGGTATACATCAACGGGACCCTCTTTCCCCTTACTTTTATATCCTTTCAGACAATGTCTTGTCTTGCATGATTTCTCATTTAGAGTCATCAATCCATTGGCCAAGTATTAAGGTCTGCCAAAGTGCACAAGCAATTTCTCATTTATTATATACAGATGATTCTCTATTCTTCTTTGAGAGTACTCCAAAAAAAGTTTCTTCTATCAAACTGATTCTTACAAGACTGCCACAAATCAAAATCCCTTGTCATGAGATGAAATACTGAGGTTTTACGCACAAGCAAAACAAAACCTTTAAGATTCTACATTTAAGAAGAAAGAGAATACCATGTGAAGCCAGGTGAGGAAAAAGGAGAAGAGGTTCTCTAAGGGTGTATTTGATATGAGGAAAGGGGAGGGGAAAATAGAGATTTTGCTTCACTTCCCTTATTTGACAAGCTGAGTTTTTAAGGAGGGGAGAATTTTCTGAAACTTCCCCCATCTCCCCTCCTAATCCTTTTTTTTTTTTTAATGAAAATCTCCCCTCCTAATCCTCCACTCCAAAAGTGGGAGGATTTGGAGGGATAATGCCATATTTTTCCATATGTTTGGACTATTTTAATTACAGTGGTTTCTTATATTTTTCTATTTTTTTTTAATAAATTATCAAACAGAAAACATAAGACCCATAATAATATAATTAAAAATTTGGAAATTATAATAAAAATAGTAACATTTAAAACCCCGACCCCAAAATCAATCGAAATGAGGTAATATCAAAATCCCTTCCCTCCCCTTCCCTCCATTGAGCCATACATACACCCTAAGGCCTAAAGACAAGTCCAAAATAAGAAAGCTAAGGCTAAGGGAACCATACATAAGCCGAAATAATTTTTGCGCACACAATATTTTGTCAAGAAAATTAGTTTTAAGTTTGATATTTTTTTACTTTTTTTCCTAAATATAAATCCTAATTTGAAAATGAACTTTGATGTTAACTATAAGGGCATTTTTCCATTTTATCTTTCATGTCTATCATTTTTTAAACTAATTTGCCTAACTTATAAACTAATATAAGATATAATGTCACATATAAGTATTTAAAAGAGATTGTGTCACATATCTTTCAATTAAATTATTTATTTTACTTCTTTAATCTTCTTAAATTAAGAGAATATTTCTTATATTAAGGATTAAAGAAAGTATAAAAAAAGAACACACCACGCGAATAATAATTTGGATGGACAATGTTCATATCTTCTGCTGATTATTAGGTAATGGAACTTTAACAATGTAATCAATGCGTGAGAATGTCATAATATCTTTACGACGCACTTCCTATGATTCGCCCACTAACCCTAGTGATTATAGGAAGTGGGTCATAAAGATATAATAACTATCTTATGGAAAACGAAAAAAAGGTGGTTAAGATAACATTGTCAAAATAATTTAAATTTATGAATCACATATAAAAAGTAAAAAATACTACAATGAATAAGGATAATTCTGAAAAAAAAAAATCATAGGAAACAGTATCTCATTTGTTGATTTTTAGCAGCACAATCTATTTTTCCAAAACGTGCTCTATAAAAGTTGATGAGAGGAACTAGGAATAAATCAGGACATTTATAAGTTCACTTTCCACTCACTAGCTGGAAAACCGGGGCCGGGGTAAATGCTCGGTTTTACTGTATATTTTAAAAGCCAGAATAACATTAAATGGAAAGACCAATGAACTATGGATTTCGGGTGTGATTGGATTGGCTTTTTTTTCAGAAAAACTTTTTCAAAAGGACTTTTTTAAAAGGATTTTTGGAAAAAAGTCAGATTGTAAGAAGTGATTTATGTTTGGATTAGAAATGTTAGAAGTGACTTTTTATCAATCTGACTTTTAAAACATGTTTGGATGATTATTTTGAAAAGTAAGTTTAGATGAAAAATTACTAAAAAGGGCATTATTGTTATTAAATAATACATATATAATATGCATATATTCTTATAGTTTAGAAAGAAAAAGTGAAATTTGGGTTTTTGAAGGATTTTAAAGGCTTAGTTTCTCCCTTATTTTAAGGAAAATAATTTTTAAAAAATTATATTTTTAGCTCAAAGGAAGATATTGTGGGAGAAAATAATTAGAGATTATTATGGTAAATTTTTGGAGATAAAAAAGAAATTTTATATTACAAAAAAATATCTTATTTAAAAATTTTAGGGGTCTAATAGTCTTATTTTCCTACCCACTTTATTAAATAACAAACAATAAAAAGTGTAGGGCCCATCAGAAGCCAAAAGTCAGAAGCCAGAAGTCAAAATTTTTAACTTCTGGCTTTTGGCTTTCCCACCGGACTTCTGGAGTAGAAGTACTTCTCCACCTTATATCAACCCAAACATAACTTTTATCACAAAAACGACTTCTCCGGTCCAGAAGTCCTTTTGGGCCCAAAAAAGCTATCCCAAACATGCACTCATGGTTTGATCGCTTAGCTCAATCATCAAACATGAGACATAATAAAAATAATTTTATATATATATATATACATATGCATGTCTTATTGTATATATATAAATACTTCATTCAATCCTTTTTCTAAGGTATATCTTCCAAAAGTATTTTTATCCTTTTTTTAAGATGTTTTGATAGTTTCAGTGAATATTAATTTTTTTTCATATATAATCATGCATAATAACTAATAAGGGTAGTAAGAAAGAGTATAAATTGGGCTAAACTACAAAAAAAAAATCCTTAAATTTGTTTCAATTGCATATAAAATCCTTAATCATTAAATGTTTAAATTAAGGAATCTAATGTTTTATATGTTCTGACTCTCAACTCACATACCCCGTACCTTTGTAATAGCCATTAAAGTTAATGGTTTTTGTAACACCTAAAATTTTAATACTATACTATTATATTTTAATTGAATTACAACCACATTTTCAATGCCAGAAGCCCAAAAGTAAGAAAAATTTAAAACTTTTTCTTTTTAAACATCATTCCAACTTCATTTCTGTTGGAATGAGCTTTTCTGACAAATTGGACAATTTAAAACTTTTACTAAAACAAAGTTATCCATAAAACAATTAAAAGTACATTAACCATCTCAGGATATCTATCCCTTATTTATAGTACTTAGGAAATTTAAATTCCCTTATACATATCTATATATATATATATATATTTTCTATGCCTTCTGCTATTAACTTAACAATTTAATTTTGTATCATATATAGATAACACTATTAAAATATTCAACTACCATTGTAAAACACTTCCGCAGATATTCTTGCTTTTCAAAATATAAACTTATTTTCTTCGTCTACTCTTCTATCAACACTCCTGCCTTATCTCAACCATCTACCAGCTTCTCTTATCTAAAAACAGCAGTTCAACGCAGTTTATGTCATTAAATATAAATTTCATACGTGCATTGTCATGTATACATTTTATCCTACTAATCTGTGTGCGATCTGCACCTACCAACCACTGATAACGATATCTTCGTTAACTAGTGGAGGCTTTACCTGCAGGATTTCTCGTTATAACATTTAAAGCTATAACATAAATGATATGGCAAAGGGGTAGCGAACCACCTAAGCCCTGGAGTACTCCAAACATGAAATAATAAAAGATATATCATTTATATGCAACAGGTATTACAAAATTATACAAGCAATTGAGTGTAATGAGATAAACTGCTACCTGATTATCAAACTTAGTCCTTTACTGTCTCCTTTCCTTCACGAATGCTTTTGACACCCACTTCACTAACATTTCCTATAATTACACATAATATATAATACATAAATAATTATACTTATTTGTGATCGTTCAACGCCTCTCTCAAAGCCTAACTCACTTAATACTACCCAAAGCTTATTTTTTGGGCAAATTATGTGTTGCCCATATTTATTTAGAACTATGACCATCCAAGATCACTTTGATAATTTACTTACATTAAACTTTCTTATTTTCAATGTTTGACCAATAGTTTCTATAAAACTTTTCCGTAATGACCATACTTGTTCACACAGACAAGCACACACCTATATATATATGTACATACTTACTTCCTGTTTATTACAAAATTTCAATAATAAATCAATCAATAGTGTAAATTAAGCCCAAGTAATTTAATTTATTAAAGAATATTAAAAATCACCAATCACAATCAAATCAAACCATATCTCCAAAATAACACTTCACTTCCTTCTTACTAATGAATGGCCAACAATTCAGATTACTAATTTAACTCCAAAAAAGTCACCGCAACCGACCATCCCAAACAGCACCATTAAACCATAGAGTCTCCTACTTCAAATTGCTAAACAAAATTTAGCTCAGAATCAAATTGAATCAGTATCCAACTCCAATTCTTAACCCCACCTATTCAAACATTCTGTAGCAACCAAATTAATATCTTTGTCATATACTAAAACCAAACCTAACCTCTTATAAACTTGTTTCTTGTCACATTAATAAAATTTCACTCCTTTTTTTCCACAAGACAACCAGAAGTTGAACATGAAACTTGAGAATCAACCATCAATGAACTTCCAATCCTCTCCAACTCCACTTGTATGAATTATTTCACTAAAACCCCAACATAAACTACCATAACAAAGCACGTACCCCAAATTAATCAATCATAAACTTAATCATTACTCCTTTTTTTCTACGACCTGAAATCAATGACCTGATTATCATAATCATTAAACATTGTAATCAAGATTCTACATTCCATAATCAGTTCACATATATTCAATCACTTAGTGAACTACAATTATACCATTCACTTCTTTCCAGCCTTAACTGAAAGATTAACCTCCAGTACGCTATACACTCATCTCTTTCTTCTAAGATCTTCAATTCCTCTATAACACTAACTAGCATTTAGAAACTTCAGGCAATAACAACTTAGCTGGTTCAATTAAATACCTAACAACATTTTAATCATTTCATATACCCCTAGTCAAAAAATCAGTATTGTAACACATCTTCCTATTTTACCTCAACTTCATAATCTATAACAATCATTCCCAACTTCTTAATTAATACATAGATCAACATCTAAAATCACCAAAACCACCAAGAATAAAATCCATCCTTAGATTGTTACCCAAACTTTAATTCTACTAAACCAACATCCCAAATTACAAAATAAGTCGTAGCACAATAAACCAAAATAAGAACAAAGCATCGGAAGCTTATGTTTGAAATTTCCTTGACCAACAACAAACAGTAGCTTAAATCAATTGTAATTCAAGTTTAATAACATCATAATTCATCCCTCTATAATTTGGAATGATTCTTACCTCCACCAACCTAAAAATCCTCCATCCTAAAGTCTTTTGCATCATCAAACACAACTAGAACACTGACAAATCTATGATTTGTAATGCTTTTATATGCTTAAATTGAGGCAATTAACATTATTAAGATGCAAGTTTGGTATAATAATGTATAATTGAATATCCCAAACTCTCAAGGAAAATGAGTGTAAAATTATGAGTAATTATCCATAATTGTAGATTAATTGTATTAATTAATTTATAGGGCTATTTGATCTTGGTTTTATCTTATTATCACTTCCAGGGTCGCTCAGGACTAAAAGATCGGACCTGGGACGAAGAAAAAGACCAAATAAAAGAGGCAGAAATGAAGGCTCCTCACCGCGATGAGCAGACGGCGAACAAGCTTCAATTTTGGCAGAGAAGAATGTAGCTCGCCGTGGCCTCGCCACGGCGATCCCACGGTGAGAAGGCCCCAAAAGTTCCAGAAGCAACATCAGCTCCCCACGGTGAGCCTATGGCGAGCCTGCTATTCTGTAGAATTTCAGCTGCGAAAAATTGGGACCAATCCGGATCCAACTTGATACCCACTCACTTGACCCGACTTTGGGACATAAAACTCGAAAGGTACAACCCTTTAGGGCAGATTTGGAGTCCCAAAAACCCTAGCCTCCCATTTTCTCTCATTCCCTCTCATCTCCATCCCCTCCATCTTCCATTTTCCTTCCTCCAACTTCATGGCAGCCAGTTCCTTCTTCCTTGTTGGTGTTTTCTTCTTGGAGGACAGCAGCTAGGCTCTACCATTCTTGGTGGTGGGAGCCAAGGGATGAGCTTGAAGCTTGAATATGGGAGTTCTAGTTCTATTCCTTCTTCCTCTTGTTGTATTTATGCTTTTCTAGGGTTCTAGGGTTATATTTATGACATTTGGTTGTGTTCTTCATTTCTACATTTTGTATAAAGGTTGGAAACTATTTTATGCTGTTTCTTTCTTGTTGAATACTTGACATTGTGCTACATTAACTTTGACTTTGATGAAATTTATGGGTTCATGATTTTGTTATTCTCTTTGTGAAAGTTATGTGCTAATGCAAGGTGGCTTGGTTAGTGGATTAAAAATGTTAAGTGGTTTTGCATGAATGGAATGGCATAGGAATTAATTAATTGTGTTTAGACATTGGGTAAATTACTCTTTTCAACCTTAATCTTTGTTTGGGTGGCCATCAATGAGTTAGGGTTAATTGAGAAATTAAGTGTAATTGTGGGGTGCCCAAATTGTGGATTATAAGTCTTGCATAATTAATTGGTTCTTGAATTTGTCAAATTGCATGAGTGGCATTGGACTTCAATCCTAGAGTATTGATTTATTATGTGGGGTTCCAATAATCGATTAAACTCTAGGATTAATTAAGTGGCAATTCGGGGTCCTGGTTGTTGGATTAGGAGCCCCTTACAATTAGCAAATTCACTTTGATTTTGAGCTTAATCAACTTAGATTAAATTAAGTAATGTGCGGGGTTCCGGCATTAATTAAGTTAACCTAAGCCTAGCCTAGAGGGGTTCCTCTAGGGGTCTTTTGAAAATCAACAAAAACTCCCTGAAAATCTTTAGAAGCAATGAATCTCAAGGTTTCCATTTATCAAGAATGATTCAATTTCCTTTCCCCTCCAAATCTCACTTTTATCTTATTTTTATTTTACTTTTGAACATATAACATCTTTTGCACCTATTTTTTTTATACCAAAAACAAAATACAATACTTTTTACCCGTTTTATCAAGTTTTGCATCTAGCTATTAGGTCAGCTTTTGCGTTTAGGCTCCTCAAGCGAACGACATCCGGGGGTTAGCTTCCACTATCCCCTTGGTTCTTATTTGCTTGAAGGGCGGACCCAAGGGCGAGCTACACGCACACACACTCGAAAGTGGAGCTCTTCAAACACCATATTAATCCCATCCTCAATCACCATTTCAATTCAATTCATTCGATCCATTCCTTCTTAAAACTCTAAAGTTCCATCGATTGACCACCTAGAACTTTTCTACTATTTACTTCAAATCTTTAATATACTAAACTTAAACATAAACCATTCAAGCCTCAACAAAACTTAGAACAGAATTACCATAGTCAAATTTCCGTAATTTTCATATACCCTTATGAAACATCTAACCTGCAAAACCATGATAGATTTCACTTCTATTTCTATCATTCTTTGAACTTCACTATACAACTCTTTGATATGTCAAACATCAAGCTTCAAAATAGTCCGTTACAATCAGATTCTACACCTAATTGTTTGAGAAATTAAATCAACACAATTCCTAAAATCCTTTTCATACCAAACCCTTATTAGAAATTCCTCTTTTTTATCCCTGCAAACCCAAAAACACATACACTCAGGCAAGGAACAGAGATTTTCCAATCCTCACATATTAAATATCTAATCAAAGTCTAATATCAACAAAATCCTTCCTGCCCTGCCATTGAACCCATCGAGCAGAACGACTAGAACACACAAAAAATGGGAGAAAACAAAAAAACTTCCCATCCAAAACAAAATCAACCCAATACAATCAAACATCACTCCATCTTCCCTTCATCATATTCAGAAAATGAAATTACAAAGAAAGGAGTAAAATTCAAACCAAGACCAAAACAGGGCAGAATTGAACCTTCCAAAAATCATCCCAAAAATCAACATGCAACCTGATTTCTTAATTAAATCTCACTCTTAATTGAGTTTGATTAAGATTTTGGATCAATTTCCACTGAAAAACACCATGAAGGCGTCGATGAACAGTGGCATATTAGGGTTCTTGAAGCAATTCTGCCAAACTCAATTCCTTACTTAAAATCACTTCCCAAATCATCAAAATCGAAGCCTAAGCTTCATCCCTACGAATTTAGGAACCTAAAAATCTCCCAAAATTCGAATCGTCCCCCCCTCAGCTCGTTCAAAATCGGACCAGAAAGAGGAAGAAAACGGAGGAAAGGAACTTACCCAAGAGTATCTCAAGCTCTATGCATGTTTCCTCCGCTGCTCGCCATCATTCTCCGCCGTTTACGCCGTCGGTGGCCGCTGGAACTAGGAGGAATAGAGGAAACAGAGAGAGGGTGAGGGTGAGAGGGAGAAGTTGCGAGGGCAAAGGAAGAGAGGAAAGTGAAAATGAATGGAACACGTGGAAAGGAAAGGAAATAGGGAAAGGAAGAGATATTTTAATAGGATGATTTATCATTTTGCCCTTGCTACTATAACTGAAGATATTTTCAACTAGGGGCAGATATTGTCTTTTTCACTTCCCCTTTCCTATTTTGCCCTTCAATGGTAATTTTATTTACCATTACCATTTTCAGATAAATTGGAATTTACTCCCAAAATATTTTCTCTAGATATACTTTAATTTCCAAATTTATTTATAAGGCTTTTTAAATACTAAACAATACCCCAAGGTTCTAAATATTTCCTTATTTAAATTCATCTTCTAACTATTTTTTCCTTAACAATAAAGAAAATAAGCTTTAAAAATTATTAAAAATACATCTGGCTTCATGAATTTATTTTTAAGGCTTTTTAATTTCTAAATGCCTTCTTAAGACCTTAAATAAATCCTTATTATCTCGTTTTGAAAATTTGGGGTGTTACATTTTTTGTCATTTAAAATTTTATCGTTTTGTATCATATACCATGTCATTTAAAAAAAATAACATTGACATCTTACGTATACATTTATGCAATTTTAAAAATCTTACAAAATATAAATTACTAAAAAAATTTCTTGATCATATGCACCTTATAAATAATTGTCTCAAAAATATAAACTACTTAAAATGCATATGCATGTAAAATATTTATTTGATTATATGTATCTTTTAAATAAAAATTATAATATACTAAAAAATGTATATTTAATGAAACGAGTTTTTTTTTTCGTAAATGACATTGTATATAATAAAATATATAAAACATTTTGATAGAAAAAAAACTGTTAACTTTAAGGTCAATTTTAGCAAAGGAATTGAACGTCAAAATATGAAATATTAAGGTTCATACTTTAAATTTTCAAATGTTAGAAATGTTATGTTAAACACCAAAGTTTTTGGAGTTGATGTAATTTAGACTATGATGTTTGAGTACAAATTTAATGTTTTAAATTTAATTGTTTCTATTAGTGTGAACGATTTTTTCCAACGAAATTAGAATTCATTTGTCTTCGAAATTTGAATTCATTTCCACATAATTCAGCTTTGTCACGTCAAATGTAGTATTTGGAATTTCGAAATAGTGGAATATTTTCTTTTTGATTTATAAAAAAATATAAAGAATGATATCCGTACTTATTTGCTAAACATTATTTGAAGAAGGAATAATACATTTTTCTGATTCATTTCTTGACCTCATATCTCTTAAACTAAAAAGTTACTCCCTCCGGCCCTAATTATAAGATCAAGTTAATTTTTTTTGAGAAATTAATGATGCAAAATTAGTCACTTTAAATTGTTTATATTAATCTTTTTTCCTCAAAACTAATTTATTTTATTTATAAACTAAATTATAATCTAATTACATGTAACATATGTTTAAATTTAGTGGTCTAATTTGTTTCCTTGACTTCTACAAAAAAAGTCAACTTGATGTTATAATTAAGACCAGAGAGAGTGTTAATCAACTAATAAGTTGTTGATTGAGATGGTTAGTGAACCCCATAAAGAAGAGAACACAAGTTAGAATCTCGAGAAGCATAGTTGTTGGTAAAGCAAAAACCATTTGCGCCCTAAACATCCAAAAGAAATACACTTGATAAAAAATATTGCATTAATAAATGTTGTCCTTATAATTTGCCTTCATTTTTGTTTGGCCCATATAGTTTCAAACCATAGGTTTTGATGTCTCACAGGTAAATTGGTCTATATTTTTATTAAAAAATAGGGACGACTAATGTTTTATATTTGAGGAAACTTGAGAGAAAAAAATATGTATTTTGAAACTATAGCTATCAAAACCTAAACAAAGACAAACTATAATGACCACACATCGTATTATTAACCCAAAGTTATTTAATTTGTTGGTTTATTGTTTCATTATTCATTTCATTTATTTATGAATCGCTGTTTGGTTCGAGGTGAGGGTAGGGTAAAGGTTGGGGACCTTGTTTGATTTTGTGGAGGGTAGGGAATGGAGGGGAAATGGTTAATTTACCATTCTAACCTTACAAATTAGATTATATATTTATATATAAATAAATTAATTACATCTAAGTCTTCTTAAGTAAATAATCATTCTTATTTGTAATTAATATATTTTTATTTTAAATTTAAGTCTAACAAAATGAGTTATATATCTCCTCACGATGTTGTCAAATAAAGATTCAAATTTCCGCTAGTGAGTCACCTATATTTAATGTTCGGCAGTATCTTAAATAGAGTTGTCTCCGATAGCAGAATACTTGCTTTCTCCTCCGTAGCTGTGAAAGAGGAAATGTGGGTATTAGGAAGATGGGACAGAAATTTTTACCATTTTCTAAGATGTTAAATTTGCATCTAAAAAAGCATAAAAATCAACTGGTTATCTTAAACTCGTCATGATTCTTAGTCTAATGAGAGTTTATGACACAAAACCTAATTAAAAGTGTTTCGAACAGAATAAACCATTTAATGATTTAGGTGACGGTCCGACTAACCAAATTGTTGATTGAATATGAGAGCAAATTAAGTTCAAAAGGATGAATTGGATGCCAAATATGTGTCAAATATTATTGCATAGAGTTATATATTATATATGAACTACGCACAATACTTAAAGCTTGTTCCCTTAACCATATATATAGATTAAGTGTTCAGATGCCAGACACATCCTATACTTTAAATTCTCTTGATTTATTTTCTAACAATTTGATGTGGGACTTGTTCCACTCAGTGGTAATTATTCTAGTGTTGGATAAGCTAGATTATGAAGTGATAGTCTGAGTTCAAATTTCAACTTGTTAAAAAATGACTCATAAAATGGTATCTTAGTCCCAAAGCCTCAATTCAAATTAATCGGTTGCTCAAATGCCTATTAATAGATCTTAAAGAAAGTGTTGGATACTGGGTGGTCCAAAAGATTATAAAACAAGGGAATCACTTTCAATACTTGTCAGAAAAATGAGTAGGGTGCTCATCCACTCTAAAACGTCTAGATCTAATACATATGATCCATATTTAATTTTTTTTAAGTTTATGATTTTTTAATGACAATTACTTTAATGGATATAAGATCTAAAATAAAGATAATATTTTAACTATCATTTTGTGAAATAATATAGTTTTCATTTAAAAGTCTCAAACTTAAAAATATCAAATATGGATCGTCGATATATGAACGGTTCAGAGTGGAGAAGTGCCCCCTAATCGTTTTTGTGACGTTGAAAATGGTTCTACAGGAGACGTGGGGACTTCTTCCTCTAAACATCCCTACAGAGAGTCCCACCTTCCGCGCTCTTTGTTGGAACAGCACTCTTCACCTCATCCCCATTTATCACGTGCTCACCAAGCATATAGAGAAAATGCAATTTCAGAGATATTAGTCTATATGACCATAAACAGAAAAGGCAGAAGACGGAGAAGAACAAGACAAGAAAACGATCTGTCCCTTGATATGAAGAGAAACAGATATTCTTCATAGGACCTTCCAAAATATCAAATCTGGTCTCGCCGAAGCTGTCTTCTCTCTTCTACAATGTGTAAAGATATTGTGTGTGTCTTGCTGCTCATGTCTTGCTTATGTCTATACTCTGGCTCTTCTATAGATGTCACTGCTTCATTTCAATTCATCAAAGACCCTGATACTATCAGCTCAGGAAGTTTCATACTTGGGTTCTTCAGCCCAGGAAATTCAACCAATCGCTATGTTGGAATATGGTATCTTTCTACAACCACAGTCATATGGGTGGCTAATAGGAACAACCCTCTCAGAGATTCATCTGGGGTTCTCACACTTTCTAAGAATGGCAACCTTATGGTTTTGAATGATCAAAATCTCACACTTTGGTCATCTAATGTTTCAAATATTCCTCCCAATTCATCAGTAGCTGCTCAACTTCTAGACACCGGGAACCTTGTTCTGAATGATAATACCACAGGTAAAACACTATGGGAAAGTTTTCAGCATCCTTCTGATTCATTCTTTGCAAAGATGAAAGTTGCCATAAACCGAGAAGCAGGTGATAAAAACCCCAAGCTTACATCTTGGAAATCCCCTTCTGATCCATCCATAGGTACCTTTTCTGCAAGTCTTGAACGCTTGGATGCTCCTGAAATTGTACTCTACAATGGGTCTAAACCATATTGGCGTTTTGGTCCATGGAATGGCAGGGAATTTCTTGGTGTGATGGCTTTTTCATATCTCGACGGGTTCAGTCTAAGAGAAGACAATGGTACATATTACATCTCCTTTGAACTGGCAAACCCCTCTTATTTTGGAGTCTTTAAGTTGAGTTCAACAGGAAAAGTGGTTATAACGGGGTGGGGCAATAAGAAAGAAATCGCAAGATGGATTTTTCCAAGCGATGAATGCATTGTATATGGTAAATGTGGAGAATTTGGATTTTGCAATCCCCAGAGTACTCCTATTTGTCGCTGTTTAGATGGGTTTGAGCCAAAAAATAAAGATGAATGGAATAAGCAAAACTGGAAAAGTGGTTGTATAAGAAAAGCACCATTGTATTGTGACAAGAGGATGAAAAATGGAGTGAAGATGGGTTCAAGAAACTAGAGAACATGAAAACACCAGATTTTTTAGAGAGAGTACGGGTTCCCGCAGAAAATTGCAGTAGGCAATGCTTACAAAATTGCTCTTGTTTGGCTTATGCGTATGATGTTTCCATAGGATGCATGTCTTGGAGTGGTAAATTAATTGATATTCAAACATTCACTTCTGGAGGTGTTGATCTTTACATTCGTCTAGCAAATTCAGAACTCGGTATATTTAATTTGTAATTCTTAAAATTTTCTCACCTCACATTCCAAGCTCTTATCGATCCGATAAACAATTTTTACATTCATATTAATACAGAAAGGCAAGCAGAAAATTTTCCAGATCAAATAGGAGATAAAAGAAGGAACAAACGGAAGGTGATAGCGATTTCGGTTTCTGGGACAATTGGAGTCACGTTTTTTGTTTCATGTTCGTATATTTTATGGATAGTTGTTGCCAGATCAAAAGGTACATGCACTATATTCTGTCCACTTTATATAGTGTTACACTAAATTATAATATTAGATTGTCTAACGTTCGAAAGATCTACAATATTGGTGAGTGGAGTTTATTCCTTTTAATATGTTTGTTTATTAGTACAGGAAAAAAGAGTCAAAGTGGTTTGAGTGAAAGCATGATAACAGAGTCGAGACAAGAAAAACTAGAGGAGCTTCCATTGTTTGAATTCGAAAAGCTTGCAATTGCAACAAATAATTTTCACCAATCCAACAAGCTTGGTCAAGGAGGTTTTGGTCCTGTATACAAGGTAAAAATTGTTTTAATTAAATAAGTTAGTTTACACTGTTACAGAAATTACCTATAACAGCACTTATAAGCGCTGCAATAGCCAGTACTGCGATAGGCTATTAAGCCTAACAAGACGCTTAGTAAACGCCGTAATAGTTATACCTATAGCGGCGCTTATAATTTAGTAAACGTTGCTTTAGGGTACCCTAAAGCGGCACTTATTTCTTTAAGTGCTGCTTTAGGTAATTTATTCTTTTTAAAAAAATACCTATAGCAGCACTTATAACAAAATAAGCGCTGATATTTATTTTATTTTTAAAAAAATATTTAATTTAATTTTACTTATTCAAATAAGAGACGTGGAAAGTTTTTTTTTAAAAAAAAAAAAAAGATTTTTTATAATGAGGATGATTATCCCCAATCCAAAAAATATCCCAACATTTTATCAGAATAATATAAATACAACATTTAACATGATAAAAATAAACTAATTTTATTATTTATAGCCAAACTAATATTACAAAAATATTAGAATACAACTTTGATCCTAAAATATGGGATGGTTAGCAAAAAAAAAAAAAAAAACTGACCATAACAATTATAAATCTTAACAAAAAATATTCTCATACTCCTTAACAATTAAAATATAAAAGCACTTGGAAAAATGATGAATTACAGAATCCTTGAGAATGTAGAATGATTCTCTCTAAGCCACTAGTCCTCTGCCCCTTATGCATAGTAATCATAAATCATCTTGGTAATTTTTCCTTTGCAATTTCCTCATACTCAGTAACATTAGTTATCTCTCCCTCCTCATATTTGATATTTATGCTGTCTCCAGTATCAATACACGATCAATACACGGGATCTAAGAACATGAACATATATGTCAAATACCTCAAAAAGCTAAAAGTTATCACAGAAAATACTGTAAAAGGAGCTATCTAGTATTATTCAATCCAAATCAATTCTGTTAAAAGCCAATCGTAGGTAATATGACAGCCAAAATAGAACAATAAGAACTTGCATTTGCTCTCTAATTATCCACAACAAAGTGTGAGTTCAAACTTCATTAAAAATATGTGATTAATAAGAAATATACAAGTAATAATCATGAATCAACATTTTACTCCTAACTCCAAATGGTTAATTGATTAGCCATGAATGTTGAAACTATAGTTTCCATACAATCTTATTGTAGTAAATGCAGAACAGAACAAAAACAATTTATACATTTACTAATCACACCTAAATCTCTTCTCCAAATACACGCTCACACACTCAAGTTACCATCATATAAATGTTTGGAATTATTTAATTTACTTTCCTCAAGCTATTCTCGGAGGTCCAATGCTTCAACTAAAGCCAAACCTAAACTGTAAACCCCAAAGAGCTAATAATTATAGCTAATTCAAACACTACAAATGCAACTTCAATCACTCAAGATCCAAAAATACTAAAGGTCAGCTTACAATTGTGAATAGCCCAAGAGAGTAATTCATGATGTACAGAGAAAAATCTACTGAGTGCAATTGTGTATTGAACTTGGATATCCTCCTGGCTTTATGAAGCGCAAAATTAATTAACGAACAGACCTTAGAAACAAAATGCAGAGATAAAAAAATAAAACCATTAAAGGCTCGAGAATTCATTGGTAATAAAGTCTTACTTCAAGTGTGGTCACAGCAAATTCTAGAGCAGCATTTGTCTCTGTTAGTCCATCCTGCATCAACCCAATACAAGTGAAATTGATTATTCCATGTAACGGTGAAGAGAATGAGTGAGAAAAGTAGAAGAAGTTACCTCAAAAATTGATAATTCTCAGTGATGGAAAAATGAAAATACGTGTATAATTAAAAAATATTCTATCAATCTATCACCTACAATCAATTTTTCTTGACTTGCTATAGCTTAAGTTAAAAGTGCCAATAAGTTCATCTTAGCTCAATATCCCCTTCAAATCTGCAAAGAAATAAGACCAAACATTTATTTCAACTTGTTCAATTACAAACTTTTTCTCACAGTATTCTGAAAAGGCTGTTACCTGAGAAAAAATAGAATAGCTAGCCATCAACACAATGAAGAAGAACAGTAGGATTGAATAGAGACACACAATAAACTACAGTTCTCTACCATATTCAAAACAATCTTTGCCTTTGTCAGATCTGTGGCAGTACGTTCAATAAATACGTTCTTAGTCTCCAGAGTGATGGCTGAATGTGCGCCATTTATAATTGGGGGTAAAGATAAAACAGCTCTATCAAAACAATGTAACATGTCAAAAATTGAACTGAACAACATAATTTGGGTGGGAATAAGGTCAAGTGCTACTAGTTATTAGCTCACAAAGACTTTAATCTATGGAGAACAGGGAAGAAGTAAATCAACGAGGCAGCTTCAGCAGCTTGACCCAATAAAAATACAAGTGAGCCATTATATCATTGTAATTTTAGCTCAAAACAATACTGTACAGTATCTTCAAAATTGTATCTAGCAACGCCATAAGTAGCATGAAAAAAGTAAACAGTGATCACACTAAGCATCCATACAGTGATCAAACAATAATTAAAAGTGAATATGGCATCCTGGATGCAGACGTGTTTGCAACAGCTAAACTCATATAAGAGCAAATTTTTTTTAAAACATTTATAAGCTATTCCATTATCAGTATACAAAAGAAATATAATATACCTCTTAGAGTCATATATAACAGGAAATACTGATGAGCCCTCAATTATATGCAAGAATTTCTTCAGTTTCATATCCGACTGTCAAACATAAACCAGATAAATAATCAGAGATGTCTCTAAACAACAATGACCTATAAAATTATACTAAACATTAATAAATTATCAACCCATAATTGAATAGTTTCCAAGTAAGCGCAATAAAAAACCCTGTAGTTGACTATGCTAAATCCAACAAAGAAATATTTGTAAGAACTCACTTTGTAGAACTCCATAAGCTCATCAGCCCTAAAATTCTTTCCCTACAGAATCCAAAAGGAAAAGAAGATGAGTTTCAAGAAAAATATCCAGAGAATATATTAAAATGTTTTTATCATGTGAGTATTATGGACAGAGGACTACTTAAAACATAGCTTTACACAAGAAATCAATAAAATAAAAGTAGCTAAATGAGGTAACAGCAGCATTCAATTTCAGAGACATGTTAACCAAGAAACTGAAATGCTAGAATAACTTTTTTTTTTTTAAAAAAAAAAAAAAACATACTACTTTAGTGGCACAAAATTTATACTTGAAGGTGGTAAAGCCTGAAAAAATATATCAAGTAAGAATTCTTAATGATGTAGCTATGCAGTAAAGCATATCAAATTCGTCAACATAGAGGAAAACAGCATGAAGAAAAACAGTGAATGGGATATTTGGCCTTCAAATAACTCTTTCCCATCTGCAGCTACCTTACTTTGGTGATCTCTAACCATTCACATAAACCTTCATCAGATAATATAGTCTTTCTGTCTTGCATAAAGATTATATCTGCTCTTTTCTCTTCATTCCATTCATGCAAAGTAACTGACTACCCATGATTAAAGCTCCATACTATATAGTTGTTTACTTTTAAGCTCTTTGAGTGAAAATAAAAATATAACTCACATAGATCCCTCAAAAGATTGATAATTTTCATGAGATCCAACTATGATTAGCGGAGCTATCAGATATATCTCAAATGGATATATATTTTCATATCTAAAAGTATATAAAAGCACATTACCCAACAGCAATAGCTCCAGCAATTGATAAACCAAGGGCGGCTGATTTAACGCGGCCACGGGCAGCCAACAAGGCAACAGCACTACGAAGTGTTTTATCTAAAACTCCATCCAGAAATGTGATGATAGCCTTTCCCTGTTCAGTTATACAGAAATAATTTAAAAACCAAAACGAAACAAGAAGAAACTCAGCCACGCACATTTACTACATAGAGGGCTGAAATTGATCAACCATAAATTAAATATTGGTAGACAATCACTACCTGATCCAGTGTGCAGCACTTCCTGATCAATGGACCAATTGGGAAATCTACATAGAGAGAGTATAGCTTTGATAAAGAAAATGGAAGTGGAAGAATGGTGGAGGAGAAAGAGAATGTAAGAAGGAAGACGAGGACTTCGAAGGTGAGCGACGGTGGGGTAACGCTGGTGGTGGTTGACATGATTGGGTTCGATAAATTTATGAAAATGGAACCCTAGAGTCCGAAATCGAACCCAAGCTCAAAATCACCAAGAACCCAAGCCCGAAATCCACAACATACTAAGAACGAGCAACCACCACCATGAACCGCGACGAACGACATAGAACGGCGGCAAGTTCTCCATCTCCTCTTGCTTTCTCGTTGCAGGCCTATTGAAGAGTAGAGGAAGAGGCTAGGGTTTGTGGAAGAGGAGGAAGACAATGATGCGAATGAGGTGTCGGGAGAGGGAGGATGAAATTAGGGAGGAGGGAAAATGGCGGGGGTGATAAATTTTTCCCGGCGCTTCTCACGTTAAAAAGTGTTGAGATAGGTTTATTTATTTATTTTTATATTGTTTTTCTGTTTTCAAAATGTCTCACTATTTTTAAAATTTGTTTTACATATTTTTTAAATAAAATTTAAATTTTATGGGCCTATCATAGCGCTTATGACGTCATAAGCGTTGGTATAGGTCTATTTAAATATTTTTAAATTGTTTTCCCTTTTTTTTAAAATGCCTCATTATTTTTAAAATTTGTTTTACATATTTTTTAAATAAAATTTAAATCCTATGTGCCTATCCCAGCGCTTATGACGTCATAAGCGATGGTATAGGCCTATTTATGTATTTTTAAATTGTTTTCTTTTTTTTAAAATACCTCAGTATTTTTTAAATTTGTTTTACATATTTTTTAAATAAAATTTAAATCCCATGGGGCCTATCCCAACTCTTATGACTTCATAAGCGCTAGGATAGGCCTCTTTATGTATTTTTAAATTGTTTTTCCTTTTTTTTTAAACTGTCTCAATATTTTTAAAATTTGTTTTACATAGTTTTTATATAAAATTTAAATCTCAGGGGCCTATCCCCAGCGCTTATGACGTTATAAGCATTAGGATATGCCTCTTTATTTATTTTTAAATTGTTTTCCCTTTTTTAAAATGCCCCCTAAATTTAAATATTATTTAAAAATATGTGAAACAAATTAAAAAAATGAATTATTTAAAAACTGGGAAAAAAAGTAATACTTAATAAATACTTAAAATAAAATTAAAAAAACATGGAATCCTTTTTCTTTTTTGAACAAACACGTGGAACACTTTAAATAAATATATATTAATAAAAATAACAAGGAACTTATCCCATCGCTTATAATTATTAAGTGTTGAGATATGCTTATACATATACTGTTACTTTTATTTTTAAAGCGCTGGTATAGGTCATCTTATGTCTATCCCAGCACTTGCATTTTGTAAACACTGCTATTATTGTGCTGCAATAGAGTATTTTTGTAGTAGTGTTATATAATTAATTATATATTTTCTTATTATTATCAATTTTCTTCCAGGGGGAATTGCAAGATTCACAGGTCATAGCAGTTAAAAGACTTTCAAGAGGCTCTAGACAAGGTCTTGAAGAATTCATGAATGAAGTAAGGGTGATATCTAAGCTTCAGCATCGCAATCTTGTAAGACTCCTAGGTTGTTGTATTGAAGGAGATGAAAAGATGTTGGTTTATGAGTACATGCCAAACAAAAGTTTGGATGCATTGCTCTTTGGTTAGTTCTCACTAATGCCCATTATTCATGTTATCATATTGGATGTTTTAATTTCATGGTTTTTATATATAATTCACACACATACTTTTTTATTTATACATATATATGGTTTTTGTTTTGATCAGTTAATGAAGTTTGTTCCTTTTTATCTTTAGATTCAAATAGAGTTGTATTCATAGATTGGAGAAAACGATTTAATATAATTGAAGGCATTGCTCGAGGGTTACTTTATCTTCATAGAGATTCAAGATTAAAAATAATACATAGAGATCTTAAGGCAAGTAACATCCTATTAGATGATGAGCTGAATCCAAAAATATCAGACTTTGGTTTGGCAAAGATGATATTTGGAGGCAATGATAATGATCAAGGCAACACTGCGAGGGTCGTTGGAACATAGTATGTTTCACAATTGTCACATTATTTAGATAATTTTTGCATTATTCAATAATATTGTGAAATTGATGGACAAATTGTTTTTGGAAAAACGCAGTGGCTACATGTCTCCTGAATATGCAATGGAAGGACTATTTTCAGAGAAATCAGATGTTTTTAGTTTTGGAGTGTTGTTATTAGAAATTGTTGCTGCAAAGAAGAACACTAGCTTCTATCAGCAGGAGATGTCCTTAACCCTGTTGGGATTTGTGAGACTCATTCATAAGCAATGTTGATTTTCAAGTCTTGTGGTGTATGTGAGTATATATTTAATTAATAATTTTACTCACTTTGATGTTTGTAGGCTTGGAATCTATGGATTGAAGACAATATTGAATCGCTAATAGATCCAGAAATATATGATCCAAGCTTTCATACGGAGATCTTGAGATGCATACATATTGGACTTCTATGCGTGCAAGAACTAGCAAAAGATAGACCAAATATGGGCATTGTATATTCAATGCTTACTAGTGAGATTGTCAATCTTCCTTCACCAACACAACCTGCTTTCACCAAGAGGCAATATACAGTGTGTGCAGAATCTTCTCAAAGTAATTCTATTTACTCCATATGTAACACTGTGACACTGACAGAAATAACAGGAAGATGAACTTATGGCTCTATAGTGCCAGAAGACTGTGTATGGGGACTGATACATGTCGTCCACCACCAAACAAATCACTCAAGTAGGTGACCCTAAGATAAAAGGAGCCTGGGAACGAAATCCCAGTAAATGACATTCGTAACTACAATGTTACTAAGATAAGAAAGTGAAATTCTTTACTCTTTAGTTTTCATCCCCTAAATTTTAGTGGGGTGTGTTTGTTTTGATTATATGACTAATTCAGTTCATAACATTTCGGTCTAATGTACCAAAATTAAGATAATGGTGGCTGCTGCTTTCTTTTTTATGACTCTTCAAATAATATATATGCTTTTAATTAAAGTAAATATATTTTTTATCTAAGGACCTCTTTCTCGTAATCTTTAAGATTTGCGAGACTTAATTTCAAAATTTTGAATTACAGCTTAATGGGATAGTAGCATTGATAAAAAACCAAAAATATTTTTTTTAATAAAATGGTGTATTATTAATAAAAAGAATTATGTCCTTTTAACACTTTTTTTTATATATTAACTAGCAAATAGCACCTTTTGTTGATCATATTACTAGGTATCTGTTCACACCGCAAGTGCACGGGTCGCGTCAAGTAATAAAGTGATAAGTAAAGTATCGTTCCCACGAGGATTTGGCTCCAAAACCCGGTCAAACAATAATTGTCACACTTTTGCCCAATTTGAGTTATCCAAATATTGAGATATGGAAGAGTAACTATGAAATAAACCTATGCTAAATGAAAACAAAATTATAAACAAGTGATTCTTCAACTTTATGGATAAAATAGGTCCTAAGATTATGTATCCCTCTTGTACTTCTTAAAACTCAATTGACCTCCTCTCAAAGATGTTCTCAATGAAACCATGTGCTAATCTAGAACAAGTGTTTGATCTCATTAATTGCTCAATCTCTTGTTACAATTAATAAAACCCAATTTTCAAGCTCCAAACCTAATGTGACAATGCAAGGTTAGCAAGTATATCTCTATCTTACCAACAAAAACATCCATTCATCATGCAAACTTCAAGTTCTTACACTATTTTACCTAAGTTCTACACTCAATCTAGCCCTCTCAAGCATCAATCAAGTGAACCCAACATCTAAATGGTGATCAATCACTTAGAAGCATTAGGAGAAGAGTAAAATAAACATATATATCTCATTAATCACAAAATAAGAGGAGGAATCAAGAGTTAATCCATATAAGGGTTCACAATAATCTTAGAATCAAAGTATTTACCCACTCATGTTCAACAAATATATGAGAGCATACATATACATCAACACAAATATAGAACAAAAGTAGAGAATGAAGATGGAGAAGATAAACCAAGAGGAGAAGCCCAAATATCTTCAAAGCTCCAAACCCTAGCTCAATCCCCACCAAAATCCATGCCCTAGCAGAGCAAAACACCCCCAAGAATGCCCAAAAAGTGAAGAATGAAGAATAAGCTCCAAAAACCCCTTTTATAGGTTTGATAGTTCGCTGGAAAAAGTAAAATGCGCAGCTGCAGTTTTGGGACCCTTGTCGTGGCCCTTGCTGTAGAGGGTCCACGGCGAGGACCAAAGAGGAATGCTTCATGTTTTAGCCTCACCATGGCCCTTGCTGTGGAGGGTCCACGGCGAGGGGCAGAAAAGAAACCTATATATTTTTGTCTTGTTATGCCTGGCTGTGGAGGTTCCACAGCGAGGCCTTGCTGTGGGAGTTCCAAGGCGAGGGGCAGTTCTTGCATCCTCCTATTCGTTGCTCTGGATCTTTCTTCCTCTTTGAATTGGTCCAGCTCTTCCCTTAAAATGTTTAAAGCTTGGTGAGGGAGCTATAATCACTTGGTCAATGCATCAAAATATTCCTACAAGAGTTACATAAAATAACATAAGAAACTAACTAGAAATATGATCAAAATATGCACAATGAACAATGATATGCAACCAAAAATCAAATGACCATTTTCCTATCTTAAGTATCCAAAATATGTCAATGACTGAATAAAACTCAAGGAAAATGTGCTGACATTAAATGAATTCCCAGAAGTTATCAATATCCAAGCAACTAACTATTTATGTTTCCGGATTCGTGGCTTCCCCTCCCGACACAAGTATCTCCTTTAGGACTCAAACTCAATATCTCAAAGAATCAAGCGGGGCTATACACCAATAGACAAACTATGTGTTGGTCCTTTAATAACAATATATAGTACTATTTGGTATGGATGATAATCTCGTCCTTTTCAATTTGACTTTCACATCGAAATAAAATTTTTAAATAAAATACTTAAATATCAACATATTAAATTTATATAAATTAATTAGTTAAATAATTAGAAAACAATTTGGGATATTATACACAACCATTTCAGCTCACAGACCCATGATAACACCTCAAAATTTTGAAAGGACGAAATAAGAAGTTATTTAAAGTCTAGCAGAATTAAAAAAAAAGCTTTTATAAATAAATTTACGAAGTTTGAAGTAATTTTAAATATTTAAAATGCTTGTTTTCATAAATTTTAAAAATAGTTAGAGATTTATTTTTAGTCTGAGAATTTAATGGAAAATATATTAAAGCTCAAAGAAATTTATGGTGTAAGAAAATCTCTAGTTTCATTTAAAGATTAATTTCTATAAATTATTTTTGGAAGAATAGGGGCTAAATTTAAAACAATTAAGGGATAAGCATCTAAAATACCCAGGAAGTCCTTCTAATGGGCGCTAGGTGTCTGAAAGTTTTTAAGGGGATAATATTACTTTGGAAGTTTAAAAAAATGTGCAATTTCACCCCTCTGTCAAAACACCATAACGGTCAACATTATTGTTGACCAAATTATATAGAGTTGTCATACATATGTAGCATGTCATGTCACCTTTTTTCATCATATATATAAGATTTGAAAAAAATCACAACATGACCTTCAACCCTGTACTCCTCACCTTAAGGCCAAATTTTGGATGAAGCTGAAGACGAGAAGGCAGACACTAACCACTGTAATATTTTATTTTTTTTAAATCTAACATGGTGAAAAAAAGGTAAGGTGTCATACCACATAGGTATGACACCTCTAAATAATTTGGTCAATAACATTGACTGTTGGGGTGTTTTAATGGAGGGCTAAAACTGTCCCATTATTAAAACTTCTCAGGCAATATTGCCCCTTCAAAAATTTCTAGACATAATGCCATTAGAGAAGACTTAAAACATATAGTATATTTTAGGCCCTTATCTGAACAATTCAAGCATTAAATTGAAAAGAACAAAAACTTGAGCAATGAAAGGACTATAATAACCCTGTATGAGAAAGATTTCTTTTTTTCCCTTGTTTGAGAAAGATTTCTTACTAAAGGTGAAGGACTTGTCATTTGCACTCTTACATCATTTAAATATCTCTCTATCTCTACTTCCTGATTTCTATTTCAAAATTTTACACTACTATTAAAATAGAACCTGCAATACACATGAGATAACCAAACAATGGGCCTCAGGTCAACAGTCTTGGGTTCAACACAACAACCCAAATCCAAAAAACACTATAGTATAATTAGCTATCCAACCATAACATCATCAATCAAAATAACCCTTGCATGTGTATATCAAGAGAATATTAGGGTCTCAGGCCACTTGCCAAAATAAATTATTGACTCAGAATTCCATACTATCATCCCCAAACAATTCATTAATTAAGTGGAATCAATAAATGATGTATAAGAAGGGTTGACAATACACATGTCACATAGTATACCCTAACTGCAGCATCATATTATAACATGGCGCTTCTGTTGGTCCTTTCCTTGACAGCCCATATCAGGAATAATCACCTGAAAAACATATAAAACCACTGAGTGAGACAATTGTCTTAGTAACACACTACAATACTTACTGCATATGTGAGTGTGTGCAAATAGGGTGACAAGTACCAGTTGATAGATTTATAACCTGATACAGCTCACCATGATCCTAAAATTTCATCCAGCTACACATAAACAATATTACCGTACTCAAGCATCACATGTCTATAATCAAGGTAATTAAATTACGCAATATTAAACACTCATGTCAACAATTAGGATGGCATGCAATATGAGAGTGACCACCCCTATCTATAATCAAGATGTGTTGCTACTGTCTATAATTAGGATGGCCTACATAACTTGGATATTACCTCCTCTCTATAATTAGGATCTACAGGCATGATACTCAGCTTGTCACCAGCCTACAATCAAGGGTCGACACCCTTGTCTATAATCATGGACTGCATAACCACTTGATGGTCTCATCAAGTTTACTTGGTTTCATTACTACAGAAATGGCCTACAGCGGCACTTTTTTTGGCTCATTAGTAGTGCTTATGAGCACCGTTATAGCCATATCTGTGATAGGCCATTAACCCTAAAGCGGCGCTTGTTAAGCGCGCTTACTTTGTTAAAAGCGTCACTATAGGATATCCTAAAATGACGCTTAACAAACGCAAGCACCGCTGTAGGCCAATTAAATTAACAAAATAAATTTTAATTGGCCTACAGCGGCAGTTATCTTCTTTAAGCATCGCTATAGTCACTATAGGTATACCTATAGCGGTGCTTTTTCTTAAAAAGCGCCGCATTGTTCTTTTTAAATAATTGATTTAATTTTATATACACCACACCTATATCAGTGCTAAAATACCAGTAATTCTATACAATTTTAGGCAATCCATATACACCAATAACTCATCTAGAGAGCAATGTACAATTAAACCAAGCATTCTAATTGGGAAACAAAAAGCATGCTACTAGCTATACTATCTACATTTGTACGTATTGAGAGAAAAGAGGTAGTACATAAGTGCACCATTCTTCAATTAGTGCATTCATTTGTTCCCTTGACAACATCAAGCAACATGCATCTGGGTAATACTACACAAAGAAAGATATTTAAATGACAATTAAATTTACTTGAAATCCAATAACAAGTACAAACTCAATTAGAGTTGGAAAAATATAAAACTTAATGTCAATGGAATGCTACTTAGATATGTGTAATGACATCCCTTAGAAACTGCATCACATAGTATTCATAGTCATTGTTATTGGGTTGAAGTGGCATTGTAACCAAAAACGCCAAATATCATATGAGAAACATTTACGTTATGGTTTAACTAGATTGTTTTAAAAATTGAATAACTTGTAAAACCTGGGCTTTGCTCCACTGATAAGCATCTTTCTAGTCAAGGGCTTTGGAATAACTCAATTCAATAGAGGACTGAAAACTGGTCAATGCACTGGAAACAAAACAAATTAAATTAATTTTATTAGCTAGGGTTATAAAATGACAAATAATACAACGCATTCAAAGAATGTTGACATTCATGTCCTATTGATGAGGCACATCAAAGTTAAGTGATTGTCTGGTTCAGTAGCTTGCACAGGATCCAAATAATAAATTAAGGGATATGGTTGTGCTGGCGGATGGATGACAAGCAAAAGCCAATGTGCCCTAAAATGTTTTAGAATTTTATGTCAGAATATATATCTATGATGCTTGGAGATAAAAATACAAGGAAACCTATAATGTGTATCTTACCCTATATTAATTGGAGCTAAGAATAAAGTCCTGCCTGTTGCCTTTAAAGAAAAGAACTTTTTATTCGCTTTGGACTGCTCGTCATGTTTCGCACCCGAAATATGAGCTATTGCATAAGGGCTTATGAATTTGAATGAGACATGCTCCCGGCTATCATGACATCTTCATATAGGTGCCTTCATAGAAACCATACAAACTCCCAGTTAGTGTAAAACTTATGACATTAACAAAACCACAACGGAAACGCATATCAAGTATTCAATCAATACCCTCAGTGCATTTTCAGGCAACGATGAGTTGTGCAGGGTCGTGTTGGAAGTGTTGTAGACCTTGCCGATTGCAACTACTTCACTGAAAGATTGATTTGTATATAGCCTGCAATATGATTTGTCCTGTTGACAACATTATCTTACAATCGGTAATGTAACAGTATCACTACAAGTTGTTAAGTAGAAAATGTATGAACTACCTGGGGAATTTGGGCCCTAGGCATCGTACAGCTATCCCTGATGCTTGGACTTTCGATGGAAGGAACGGTACCTTGTTGCATGAAGTTCGACGTTTGTGATGTAACATTATATCGCTGTTAAAATATGAACATCTGCTTGTATTGTCGATCCAGTTCCTCATTCCGTCGTTCCATTTCCTCTTTCCATTGTTGTTGCATCTCAAGCATATCATCCCTCAGAGTAGGAACTTCATCTTTCAATGCTCTAACTTCACCTTTTGATGCCCTCTTTTGGCGACCAAAGTAAGATGAGGCGTGACCCCTACACTTGTGCCCCGAACAAGGCCTAAATACTTAGGGCAATCTACTGCTCTACTCAGCTAGGGCCAAATTTGTTGACCTCGTTAGGGAATTATCCTATAACAAGAAGGAAGGATTATTAGTTATTAACTTAGCAAAGTCACCAGTTAAAATAATATTACAAAGTCCAAGAGAATAACTTACACATCGTTCACAAACTCTTCTGACTACTTCATGAATGATGGTACCGTCATTTTTTGAGTGTCCCCTGATCCAGACCTCATGCCTAGGTGATCTACCTTCTAGGCCTTATTCCTAAGTCTGTCAAGGTAAACCAGGTAAACGTATAAATTAATTACACAAACATTATTCATAATTTTGGAACCAAAAGTGTTACTAACATACCATATCATCTTCCAATTCTGAAAATGTCTTTCACCCTTCTAAATATGGATACTCACAGCTTTTAGTCGCTTGTCTATTTTTTTTTACTTCTTTCCTGAAACTCCTCAGCCAGACGTGATTGCACAAATGCATCCTATTGTTCTTGAGTAATTGACCCTACGTATGCAGATGACAGTGTTGGAATGATCTCCACATTTTCATCTCTCAGATATAACTTGGTCAAAGTTGCACGGAAATTCCCATGCATTTTTGAAGCTTTCTTCAGCATATACTCCCTATGAGATCATCAATATCAAACACAATATGTAAAAACAGAAATCATATTAAATTTTTTAGTTACAATGTTATCATGACAAAACTAAATACCTAAATCTCTAACCAAACCTCATCATGTCTGTCTTTCTCCGGTCTCCAATCTGTAACACTAATAGGCACGTTCTGCCGAACAGTGCACCCAATGAAACTTGTGAGGGCTTTCGTAGTCTTTCTAATTATTTGGTCATTGTCGTTCCATTTAAGTTTGGTCATATTGAGGAGTTTACACATAATGGTTATGCCACGGTAAACATCTGCCTCAAAAGCTACTCTACCTGAACCGATATCTACCAGTGCACTCAGTTGTGCTTCTTCCTCCTCGTTTAGGGGGGATCCATAGTACTATAAAATAATTAAACAGGAAATTATTTTAGTGCATATAATGATGCTAAGTGTATGCGAATTAAATGAAATAATTGATAGTGTAAAACAGAAATACAAACAAACTTAAATCAATATGAGGGCTTTCGTCACTTTTTCCTCTATGTTATATTATCTAAAATTGTTTGCTTCCTCTTTTTTGTTGGATTTAGGGTTGTGTTGACCCAAATGCCTTCTTAATGATTACGCCTTCCATAAACAAGTTCATCTTCATCATCATATCCGTCTACATCAAAGTCTTGTGACAGTAATGTCTTAAAGGAAGGATCCTCTTCTATCATATTCATAGTATCATCACTACTTTCATCATCAACTTGTTTAGCATAATTTTTCTTCGATTTCATGACAATTGACCAATTCTTCTTAGAAGGATATGCAATGTAAAACACTTGTGCTGCTTGAGATGGTAGAATGTAAGGATCATCCTTATATCCAACTTTAGAAAGGTCAACTAATATAAATCCAAATTCATCTAATCACCGTCCACTATGGTTGTTAACCTACTGATATTGGAACACAGGAACTCTGAATATGGTGTAATCTAACTCCCAAAAGCAATCAATCACACCAAAGTATGCCATCTATGCATAAATGGGATTTGTATCTCTCACACTGGATAAATGCCATGCCTTGGCAACTCCACTATTCTGCATTGTGCTTTTTTCATCTTGGCCTTTTTTATAGGATGTGTAGCCGTTAATTACATAGGCGGTGTAAGAAAATGTGTGCAAACCCGGTCCTTTCAACAGCCAGAACAATCTTTCATAAACTGATCCAGCATTAAGCTCAACCTGTTGACAAATGCGCGCATTGAACCATCTAATGAAATGTTTGTTGTGCTCCTTTATAATCGAACTCTCATTTCTATCACTATGTATTTCCTGAAGGAGTTTTTTATGTTCTTTAATGAATGGTCAACCTCAGGAGTGTTGTGAAGAATATACAAGTAAGCCAGATCCCTTTCAGTATCATAAATTTGCGTTTCATGATCAAATTTTGGGAGAGGTTGTAAATCATCAGAATCACTGGCCATGTGCTGTGAGTACTACTCTGAACTCTATGCGGATTAATTCCATCGGTTTCTAATGTAAGCCATAGGTTTATTGGTTCTTCACCGAACTAAGGGTATTTGTAATCAAATTTTCTCCATTGGGGGCATCTGCGGGGTGCCTAAGCTTGATCTCTTTAATCCTTTCATCAGCGTGGCATGTCTAAAGTTTTGCAACATTCACATTATTGAACATGCGCTTGAATCTTGGAATGATTGGAATATACCACAAGACTTTAGAAGGACTTTTACCTTTCTTTCTATACCGAGAAGTGTTGCATTTAGGATACTTCTCCAACGACACATACTGGTTTCGGAATAAAATACAGTCATTAGGACATGCATGTATTTTCTCATATTTCATACCGGTCAACTGGGGAATTTCCTCTGCCTCGTATGTTTTCGAAGGGAGTACATTCGCTTCTGGAAGTATATCTCGCAGAGCGAAAAGCAACGCGATGAAACTTGCATCACTTCAACAGTATCACGCCTTCAGGTTATACAAGATAAGAACTTAAAGCCTAATCGATTAGAGTCAGACCAGGTTCATATTAGAAGTTAAGTTTGTAGCCGCCTAATCGATCAGAGGCCCCTGTAATCGATCAAGGATTCTGTGTAATCGATTAAGAGGAATTAGTCTAATAGATCAGATAGCTGTAATCGATTAAGAGGAATTAGTCTAATCGATCAAAGAGCAGTAATCGATTAAGAGGAATTAGTCTAATTGATAAGAGAGCATTAATCGATCAAAACATAATCCAAGCATAATCGCTGAGAAAATAATAATCGATTAGAGCATATTGAGTGATCGATCAAAGAGAACATGTAATCTGAGTATAATCTATTTGCAATCGATTAGACATGCCTAATCGATCAAGGTTCCCTTGTAATCGATTAAGCGAGTTTTTCTAACTTGAATATTCAGTGATGCAGGCTGTAATCTATGCGTAATCGATCAGAAACCATTCCCTGTGATCGATCAGAGGTTATAATCGAAGTGGCAATAGGATTTATTCAAAACCAATTGTTAAGTCTATTTTAAGCTTTCAAAGTACAGATATGCACAGGCCTACTTAAGGAAATTTACGTTAGCACACAATCTGTCTCAATAGAGCCGTTAGACTCACCAACCACTTCCAGCGATAAATGAAGAGAGATGAACTGAAGCAAAACAAGTACAATAGAGTTAATGCTTCCTAGAACACAATCCTAACACTCCATATCAGATTAATCAAGCTCTGGTCATACAACGGCTAAAACCTCTCAACGGCAGATTTCCAGAAGAGAATATAAAAGCCTCTCAGAAGAAAGTTGGTTGTATTCATTGATTTCCAATATGAATTATCTGTAACTACTGCATTCAATACTCACCAATCTTTAGAAAGCTTATTCTTTTGATATTCTTCAGTGTGTAACATAATCTGTTCAATAGAGTGAACAAGTCTTCTGTATTTACTACCAAGTGAGAATCACTCTTAAGATAGTGGGATCTTAAGAGTGGGGGTGCAATCTTACAAGTTATAAGGGGGAGTGATCAGTGAAAAGAGGGGTCTCTTACTGTCACTTGTAAAGGCATTCAAGAGCTTGAGCTAATCTTGAAAAGTTAGTGGAACCCAGCTGAAGGTTGGAGAACTGGACGTAGGCTAAGATTGGGCTGAACCAGTAAAATCTTGAGTTATTCAGTTTTAAATTGAAAAAGCACAATTCACTACTACATAAATACCCTATTGCAGCGCAGCAATAGCAGCGTTTATAAAATACAAGTGATGGGATAGGTATAATATGACCTATACCAGCGCTTATAAATAAAAGTGATGGTATAGGTACAAGCATATAGCAGCGCTTAAGCGCTGCTATAGGTCCCCTGGGATTTAATTTTATTTTGAAAAATAAGTAAAACAATTTAATAAAATATTTGGACAATTAAGAAATCGCAAATATATTAAAATAAATACATATTTAGCCCACTGGGATTTAGAAATTAGTTAGATAAAAATATTTCGATAAAATTTTAAAAATATCAAATATTTAAAAAAAATAATGCATTTAAATTGTTTTTATTAAATGGGGTATATAAAAATTAAATGACATGGGGCATATATAGGCCTAAATATGTATTTTTAAATTTTCATTCCTTTTTTAAAATAAATTAGTATTTTTAAAATTGGTTTTAGACATTTTTTAAATAAAATTTAAATGACAGGGGCCTATAGCAGCGTTTAAGCGCTTCTATAGGCCTAAATATGTATTTTTAAATTTTCTTTCCTTTTTTAAAATGAATTAGTATTTTTAAAATTGGTTTTATATATTTTTAAATAAAATTTAAATGACATGGGGCCTATATAGGCCTAAATATGTATTTTTAAATTTTCTTTCCTTTTTTAAAATAAATTAGTATTTTTAAAATTGGTTTTAGATATTTTTTAAATAAAATTTAAATGACAGGGGCCTATAGCAGCGTTTAAGCACTGCTAGAGACCTAAATATGTATTTTTTAATTTTCTTTCCTTTTTTAAAATGAATTAGTATTTTTAAAATTTGTTTTATATATTTTTTAAATAAAATTTAAATGACATGGGGCCTATATAGGCCTAAATATGTATTTTTAAATTTTCTTTCCTTTTTTAAAATAAATTAGTATTTTTAAAATTGGTTTTAGATATTTTTTAAATAAAATTTAAATGACAGGGGCCTATAGCAGCGCTTAAACGCTGCTATAGGCCTAAATATGTATTTTTAAATTTTCTTTCCTTTTTTAAAATTGGTTTTATATATTTTTTAAATAAAATTTAAATGACATATGGCCTATATAACAGCGCTTAAACGCTGGGATATGCCTCTTTATATATTTTTAAATTGTTTTCCCTTTTTTTAAAAATACATGTGTCACTCCCTGCCACATTATTTTCCATTTCCCTCCCTCTAATTTTTCCCATTTCCCTCTCCAAATACTTCTGCTTCCCGTGCCTTAAACCCAAGGAACCCGCCTCCCTCCTTTTCTTCACAAATCTCCCTAAATCATCTTCTTCCTCCGCCGGCATTCATTTTTTTGCTCTCTCAATCCTCAAGGTGCTAAAGAAGGCGGTGAGAAGTGCCGTGAACCCCTTATGCCATATATGTATATATATGATACACCCATAAGTTTTTTTCATTACTTCCTTATTCTGTTAGCTTAAAAGTCGGAAGAAAAGAAAAAGAAATCTCTGGAAACATTGAGAAAGTCCATCATCCTTCTCCTCTTTGCGTTGCCGATGGGTAGAGTTTCATCTTTTGGTGTTTGTTCTTCTTTTCTCTTTCGTGGATGTCTGTCAGCCACTACCAGGAGAATCTTGCAGCAAAATTTCTTCTCTTCCTTTTGTTGTCATACATGTGGATGGTTGGGTACAAAGGTCATAACAGTTCTCCCCCTATGCAGCGATCGTATTGGGTATGTTCAAAGATCAAGTATTTTTTAAGAATGCTTCCATTTTTTTTATGCAGTACAATGTGTTTTAAATTTTCCTCTGTTTTGTCCTATGTGTGAAGTGGGAAATCAAATTGGTATTTGATTGGAGTTGAATCAAGTTTTGATGATTTAAGTTTAGTTTGATTATAACTATGATGTTTAAAGTTTGAGGCTACAGTTTAAGAGAAACATTGTCTTAGAGTTTTAAAAAAATTACATGCACTTCAAGTGTTTGATAAAAGGTTTGAGAGGAGAATTTGAAGCTAAATTTTGACTTTGGGAATTGTGGGACTTTGTGAAACTACATTAATACTTGAATATGCTTAATTAGCAAGATGAGATGATGATGATTATTCTATGACAGCATTGCTCACAATGCACTTGTGAAATTGTATATAAGAGGAAATTAGCTTAAATAAGATTGTTCAAGTCTATGAGATGATTGCACAGCCCTAGCAATGAGCTCTTGGGATTCATTATATCTGGTTTCTCCCTGTATATTTGACTCTCATTATTAGTCGTAAGCTATATTAGTTGTTGTTTCTGGAAACATTAATTAAGTAATGTCTGTAGGTTAATTAACACTAAGTTCTGATTCCTTAACCATATATAATTATGGAGAATCACGTCCACTCACATGGATTCAAGGTATTTACCCATCTTCAAGCACACAGACAATTCCTTTTTAGTTTCCTTACATTCTAATTTTGTTGCCTTTCACATCTTCATTCTATTCTTGAACCAAAGTAATATATGGAATCCAATTCTGATATCTAGAAGTATTTATATATAGATAGTGCTACTATTATTAATTAGTTGCTTCTAAAATTAATTAAACCGTCAAATCCGAATAACAACGATGAAAACTTTACATTTTATTAGTGTGAACAGATTGGAATATTATTAATTGGATTCCATAAGGGTGGTAAAATAATCATCTACGATCCCAAGAGCTCATTGCTAGGGCTGTGTCGTGGTTTCAATTTTGGATCGGTGTTAGTGTTGTTCTTGGGAGTTCATTTTGATTATGAATGTAATATTGAGCTTGACCTTTCTGCTGGATTTCTGTTCGTTTCAGTAACTATAGCTTAATTAATTCCATTATTTGTGCGAGGATTAGAGGGTAGATTATGGTCTGTATGGGGATTATTGTGATTGCTTGCTATGATCTTAATTTGGGAATTTAAAACTTATCTATTGTTGCTAACCTTACAGGTTGTTTAATGTTGTTCTGAATTTTGTGGGTATATTGTGAACCTCAAATTTTGAGTTTGGAGATTTAAGCTTGGCTGACTTGAGAGGTAGGAATTTCAATTTGATTAGTTACTATTGTCTTGAGGTATCTAAGTGATTAAAGTATCTAAATGGTTATATCTATGTCCAATGAATCAAGCCACACTTTACTTGAGTATCTTTACTTATCTCAGTGTTTTTATTGTTATTTTGCATTCCTGTGATTGCCAATACTTGAGGATGTCCCTAAATGATTTTTATGTTGTTGGGAAAGAGGAAACTTAACTGTGCAAGGTATTTGGTTTCAATTCAGGTTTCTTCATGTAGTTCTCTATTCAGCAGCGAGAGCTTGGAGTCATACCATGGAGAAAAGACAACTTCAAGATGGTCCAAATCCACGTCAACGGATCTACTTAATTGGCAGGTTGAGGAAAGTAGTAAAGTGGGCAGCTTTGTTCTCAAGACTATGCACAGCCAAGGCAGATTCGATTGACATCCTTAATAATGCTCCCTGTGGTGCTTTTCTTCAAAAATTTTAGTTAGCATGTCTGTTCATGAATAAAGGAACAATTTTGCTTTATATAATCAATGTACGCGTGCTTGCATTAACAATTGATAATTTTCCTTTGATTTTTTCCTTTGTTAAGCTTAGTTTAAACTTTATCTCAAGCAATGTCTGTATTTGACTTATTTTTATGTGTTAATAAACATGTGGTGAATTATGCATTAATTCTGTTGATCTGGGTATCTGTCTCTGGAGTTAATTAATTAGAATGTTTGCTTTAATGTATTTGATCTCTGGATAAATGGTTTTTGATGTATATATGTTTTGGAAATGTCTGTAATTTCTAAATTGATGTAGGGATAAAAATTAATTTTTTTTAAAAAATAATACCTATAGCAGCGCTTATTAAGCGCTGCTATAGGTATTATTTTTTAAAAAAATAAATTACATATGGCAGCGCTTAAGCGCTGCTTTAGGTCACCTATCGCAGCGCTTAAGCGCTGCTTTAGATCACCTATCGCAGCGCTTAACAAGCGCTGTGTTAGGCTTAATAGCCTATAGCATCACTGGCTATTGCAGCGTTTATAAGCGCTGCTATAGGGCCAAAATAAGTGCTGCTATAGACATTTTCTGTAGTAGTGATTCACCCCCTCTCTTATTCATTCCTGTCAAGTTACACCACAAACTCCAACTCAGATAAAGGCTACTTTTGAAACGGTAGCAATAAGAGAAACTAAGGACATAGGCATGTAAAGGAAACTTACAAAAGTCTAAACATGGTCTTAGTTAGCCAGAAAACCCACTGCTCTGTGTAGCGAGCTCCAAAAGATCCAATGAACCAGTTTTTCAATCTACTTTTATATGCCCAGATTGAATCAGAAATGGGTGGAGGAATGTTGTAGGAGGTGAGAAGAGATAAATGGAGATGTTAGATGAAACTCGCCGGAAAATCCCTCCCTGAAAGCTTGAACAATGGCGTTAATGGAGGAAGGGAAGAGAGAGAGAGAGAGAAAGAGAAAAAAGAAAGGGAGAAAGGAGGAAGGAAGAAGAGAAGGGTGGGGCAGTGGCGGCGGCCAGCACCGACACTAGCGAGGTTGGGGGAGAGGGGAGAGAGAGAACGAGAGTAGGTGAGAGAGCAAGGGAGAGACGAGAGAGAGAGAGAGAGAGAGAGAGAGAGAGAGAGAGAGAGAGAAGTCAAGTGTGAGGGGGGATTCTGATTGCACAAGGAAGGAAGAGAGGAATAAGAACAAGAGGAAGCAAGACAAAGAAAAAGGTTAGTGGAAAAAATACACTACTAGTCCCTAGAATCCTCAAAATTTACCTATAATATTTTTTTTTTGCTTATTTCTTCTGAGCCTAAAATTAATTTCCCCAAAATTATTGTTCTTAAAATAAGGGAAAAAGTAATCTTTTAAAATTCTCAAAAATACCTCAAATTCTTTAAACCTCATAATTCATTATTTTCCATTAATTAACTCCTAATTACCATAATTAATCCTCAATTAATTTCTAGGATGTTACACCAGCTGACTCCTGGCTTCCCTATGTGTAGGGTTCATAGAAAACTCTCCAAGACTTTGCTCACTCCTTCTCAGTGGAGCAAATATAATATCGGTAATCTAACGTATCGTGTCCTTCAAGTTGAGCACAACCTCAATGACATTTCCAAGACTATTGGCCTTGATATGAACCCTATTGTGTCTCTATCTAATGTTTTTCAAGAAGAAAAACATCAACTTGAATTTCTCTATGATTGTGAAGCAAGTTATTGGGCCTAATGGGCAAAACTTAAGTGGAATGCAGAAGGTGAAAGAAATACGAGTTATTTTCATGCTCTTTTTAATCAAAAAGCTACCACAAACTCCATCCAAAGCCTGCAAATATCTTATGGAAGTTAGACCTCTTATGAAGTTGAACTCTCTAAGTTGGCCTTGGAACATTTTCAATCTATATGTCAACAGCAAAATCAATGTTTTATCAAGGAAATAATCTTTGGCCTCAATCATATTTCTTTCCTTTCCTTAGATTCAGAGGAATGTCAGCAAATATTAAATACTATTTCATGTATTGAGGTTAAACATGTAGTCTTTGATCTTCCTAAAGATAGTGCGCCTGGAATTGATGGCTTTAATTCAAATTTCTATGAGAAAAATTGGGATTTGTTCGGTGATGATATCTATAATATGGTCTTCCAATTTTGGCAATCAGAACACATGGTAAAGTCTCTTAATAAGACAATATAATTATCATTCTTATTCCAAAGACAGAGAGACCTCAAAGCTTCAGGGATTCTAGACCAATTAGTCTTTGCAATGTTACCTATAAATCATATCCAAAGTGCTTAGTAATCGACCTAAGCCTATTCTAGAAAGGCTTATTGCACCATGCTCTTATTTGTATCGCTTTTTTGACCCTTTCATGGTCCTACTTTATCAGTAATCGATTCTCTTATCCCTGTGCTGGATGATCGATGTGCATTCCTCAAATGTCGATTAATGTCAGACAATATCTTGCTAGCATCTAATCTTTTATCTCAAATTCATTCTGTTAGGGCTGGAAGAAAGAAGTTGGCAACATTAAAGATAGACTTCTCTAAATCTTTTGACAAACTGTCTTGGAATTTTATTGTGGTTGTTTTGAAAAGTATGAACTTTCTTGAGAAATGAATTAATTTGATTCATCAATGTCTATCTAAGATGCAATACCAAATCTATTAAACATAAAAGGCAAAACCTTCCCGCCACTTCTCTTCCTCTATTCTCTTCCACGGCTAACGCACTGGATGGACGGCTCTTGACTCACATCACTATTCACAAGCCATTCACAAGCCAATGTTAACTCTTATCGGGCTCCGTGCATGAAACAAAGACAGAAATGGTAGACTCTCACTTAACATTACAAGCATTTCAAAATTCAAATTCAAATTTCAAAAGCAAGTTTCCCTCCCAACATTGTGTCTGCATTTGGTCATATATATAAAGACATATATGTCTGAAACCTATCCCACTTCATTTCAGCTGCTTCCATAAGCTCATTATTGTAGTTCTGCTTCCATTTCAGCTGCTTCTGCTCTGTTTTCTTACTCAACAAAGATGGTTGGACTGCGTTTCCCTTTTACCATGTTCCTCCACCTTCCTCTGTTTTCCCGAATTCTTAATGCTTAGATCATTTTGCTCATCTCTGTTCATGCTTCAAACACATAATGATGGTTGGATTGCGTTTCGCTTTTACCATGTTCCTCTTCTCTGTAAAAGCTTCGATTAATTCCTACATGTTATATTTTGATGAAAATCTCTTCTTCATTGTTCCAGACGCCACTGTTCTGAGAAGGTCACTTGACATGAAGCCGGCGTCCGGCTATGTACTGGTGAAGCCTCCCAGGAAGATGAAGAAGTCGGCGACCAGTGGGTGTTCTCGCTTTTTAAGGTAATCTTTTACTCTTTTTTTATACATATTCTTTTATTCTTTTATGGTAATCATTTTTTAGAAATTTGTTTTATTGTTTTATAAGTAAAATCTTTTCTTATGAACAAAAAATTTATAGAGTATTTAAATGTTTAATTATTTTTTTTTTGGACGGGTTGATAACTAAAAGTTTATATTTATTTTTATAAGTGTTTTTAAGAAAATCATACAAAGGCTTTCATTTTTTCATATGTAATAAAATATTTCATAATAGATATTAAAAAACTGACACGCAATGCATTCGCTGCTATAACCCTAGCCCTTTCTTCGTTTTGATGATACCTTGCAGAGCGCACAGAGGAAAAGCTGTCAGAGATGGAATGGGTGAGAGGCTAAATGGTAGGAGTCAAAGGCAAGGTGAGAGGTGATGAATAACCCGTGATAGTGAAAATGGCAGATTGGAGAAGACGAAGAGCAAGTGATCTAGGTGGCATCCTCACTTTACCTGACACTCTTTTATTACATTCAAACTTTTGTGCCCTCTTTCTTCCCTCTTCTGAATACTGATTTGTACTGCTAAAATTTTGAATGGCAGATTATGTTTTTTTGTGGTCTTGCGATTTATAATTTTGTTGAACTTCCTTTTATAGTTAATATTCTTTAATTGATTTTGCTACTTCTTCTCCCTGCGTGCTTTGAAGGAGACCCCAGAGTCTTATCCAGTTCCCTCTAAAGCTTCCATGGTCAAGGCTGCTTCGTGTTGGGTGATTGAGTTCGTTGGCCCGAACTCCCGTCCAGTCAAGGTGGTCACAGCTGTTAACAGTCTCCCCAACTTAATGTTTAGGCATGGGAACTTCTGTAATTTTTGTGCTGAAACACCATGTTTACAAGATTGCATGCCCTTAATCATTTTTGGTCTCCTATTGTGTACTGCATATCTGCTATTATTCATTCTCTCCAATTTCTGTAGGAGGAGAAGTTTAAAGAGTCTATGCACAAGTAAGCCCCTTACTTTTGTTTCCCTTTGCCTCTTTCTAGGCAATCTGTGAGAGATTAGTGGAAATTTATAAAATTTTAAAAATAAATTCAAGATCCTCTCTCTGTGCCAAACCTTCTAATTTTTTGCTGTGGTGTTTTGATTTTGTATCCAAAGGATTGCTCATTTTCCAATGATATTTGACAGCCTAAACACTTTATGTGATGTCTAAAATTTCATGTCGTATGGACTCTGCTCTATTATTCTCTTTTGGTGTGTTATATGTCCAGTCTTCATTGAATGCTTCATTGAAACGAATTCCTATACGTTAGTTTGTCTCTTTGCACAGGCACTACATTATGCAGATTTACTATGAACCTTGACACTTGCTTTGATGGTAGTCTGCCAAAGAGATTGAAAGACAGTCTGAACAAGGAGGTCATTGGTTTGTAGTGTTTTTGTTAGCTTAGAATATATTTTTTTTGATGAAGTGTTAGCTTAGAATATTGCTTAGCCTCAATTACTAGCTGTCTTCAGAATGAGTTAGAAATTGTTTTTCTTAAATACATAAAGTTTTATCTGAAAACTTTGTGTAGTTTTCATACATGGTTGAGTTAATGCATGTTTATTATTTTCTTATACACCTCTTTGTACAGTCACCTTATTCTATAGAGTTACCATGAAACTTGGTGCGATGGTTGTCGTCCAAAGAGATTGAAAATGAGGCTGATAAATGAGGTTGATAATTTTTAGTGTTTTGTTAGCTTGGGAATATAGCTAAGCTTCAATTACCATCTGTCCTCAGAATGTGTTCTGAAATTGTTATTCTAGAAACGGGTACATTTTAATCTCACACTAAGGTTGCGATCCAAAGCAAGTTTCATGGTTAATCCTTTTATACAATCTTGTGTGCTTTAGCATGTTCTGGCAACATTACTCACATGTTTGTCAAGCATTGGTCTTGTGTCCAACTTAAAGGTGAAAGAGTATTAAAATACGTATGCTGTGACTTTATAGGATCTGTACAATATCTTTTATTTATCTTCTAGGCAGGTGTCCTTGGTTATGTTCATTATTGTTCGGCTCCTGACTCATAATTAGCTGTGACTTTATGTAGTAGATCATGTTCTTGGTAGTTTGAATTTCCTTATGTGTAAATGATTTGCTTACCAGCTGTATTCACAAACTAGTGCTTACATTGTTCTATGTGTTCAACCACTCTCGGAATCATATTTGAATTTCCCAAGAAAAGTGTTTTCCATTCTTAATGCCATATGTATCTCTTAATGCCATTTGTAGTAGTTGGAACTTGGAATGTCATTAAGCAGAAATTTTATGTGCGCTTATGCACTCACAGGTTGTTGATTCCGCTGCTCATATCAATGAGGCATTGAGGCTGGCCATACATCTAAACCGGCAAGTGGGGCAAATGGGTCTGAAAGCACCATGGATGGTCAGCGCACAGTAGACTTGTGCTCTGAAGAGATATATATATATATATCGAACCTCGCTCTCATCATCCCAACCTGGCTCATCCAAAGGGGAAAAGACGTAGCTCTACATCTCTACGTGGTCAAAAAGATAACACATTAGCAGTCCCTAAAGCATCATCCATTGTCCGTGCAGAAGAGAGTGTCTTGAAATGTATTAAACAAGAGGAGTAGCGTTAACACAAATGAGTGTTAACATTGATAATTCCTATCCTCAGTAGCTTCTACTTCACAGTCTTCATCTATGTCTTAGCGAACTTCTTTTTAGCAAGCAGCAAGTTGTCTATTATTTAATATTTGATGATCCCAGCACATTATGCAGACAATCATTTATATCACTCTTAAACATTGCAATGTGGTTTGCATGACCAGTTTATGCGTCTGAAGTAGGTTAAGACATGTGGATGTTTCTTTGTGTGACAGTGAACTTTTATTAGAGCATCAATTTTGTTTAAGTGTCAACTGAACATGTATTCACAAATATGATTAGTCACCGCCACATGCATCAACCAGTTTTTTGTTTGAGAAACCAATTACTCTTGTGTAACATAGAACATGCTTACACATACTGATCTAAGTTCACTCCATCTGCATCAACTTTGGACATTTTCCTGACTTAAGATTTCTTCCATATACTAGATAGATCATTGCAGAACAGTATTGGAAAAATGGGAAGATTGTGATGAAGTTGCTGCTTAGTAATTTGCTGTATTGTGCAACACAGTATCTTTTTTTTTTCAAATCATTTAAGAAAAGCACCCGTGCAACGCACGGGAGGTCCCGCTCGTTCTATTCAATGGGAAACTAACAAATACAGTCTTCCCAAACAGGGGTATACGTCAAGCGAACCCTCTTTCCCTTCACTTATATATCCTTTTAGCCATTCTTGTCTTGCATGTTATCTCATTTAGAATCATCAAACCATTGTCCAGGTATTAAGGTCTGTCAAAGTGCACAAGCAATTTCTTATTTAATTATCACATGCTGATGATTCTTTGTTCTTCTTTTAGAGGACTCCAAAAAAAATTTCTTCTATCAAGCTAATTCTTAATATGTACTCATTATCGTCTGGACAAGATTGTCACAAATCAAAATCCCTTGCCATTAGATGAAAAACTGAGGTTTTATGCAAAGGCAAAACAAACCCTTTAAGATTCTACATTTAAGAAGAAAGAGAATACCATGTGAAGCTAGGTGAGGAAAAAGGGGAAGAGGCTCTTTAAGGGTGTGTTTGATATGAGGAAACGGGAGGGGAAATTAGAGATTTTGCTCCACTTCCCTTATTTGACATGCTGGATTTTTAAGGAGGGGAGAATTTTCTCAAACTTCCCCCATCTCCCCTCCTAATCCTCCATTCCAAAAGTGGGAGGATTTGGAGGGATAATGCCATATTTTACATATGTTTAGACTATTTTAATTATAGTTATTTCTTATATTTTTCTATTTTTTAATAAAGTATCAAACAAAAAACATAAGACCCATAATAATATAATTAAAAATTTGTAAAATTATAATAAAAATAGTAACATTTAAAACCCTAACCCCAAAATCAATTGAAATAAAGTAATATCAAAATCCCTCCCCTCCCCTCCATTGAGCCACATATACACCGTAAAGACAAGTCCAAAATAAGAAGGCTAAGGTTAAGGGCCTAACCATACATAAGCCGAAATAATTTTTGCACACACAATATTTTGTCAAGAAAATTGGTTTTAAGTTTGATATATTTTTTACCTTTTTCCTAAACATAAATCCTAATTTGAAAATGAACTTTGATATTAAATATAAGACCATTTTCTATTTTATCTTTTATATCTATTTTTTAAATTAATTTGGCTAACTTATAAACTAATATAAAATATAATGTCACATATAAGTATTTAAAAGAGATCGTGTCACATATCTTTCAATTAAATTGTTTATTTTACTTCTTTAATCTTCTTAAATTAAAAGAATATTTCTTACATTAAGGATTAAAGAAAGTATAAAAACACAGCACACCACGCGAATGATAATTTAGATGACCAATGTTCATATGTACTTATGACTATTAGGTAATGGAACTTTGACAATGTAATCAATGCGTGAGAAGGTTACAATGTCTTTATGACCCATCACTTCCTATGATTCCCCCACGAACCCTAGTGATCATAGGAAGTGGGTCATAATATCAAAAAAGAAAAAAAGGTGGTTAATATAACTTTGTCAAAATAATTTAAATTTATTCATATAAAATATTATGAATCACATATAAAAAGTCACAAAAACTACAATGAATAAGGATAATTCTGGAAAAAAAAAAATCACAGGTAACAGTATCTCACTTGATTTTTAACAGCACAATCTATTTTTCCAAAACGTGCTCTATAAAGGTTGATGGGAGGAACTAAGAATAAATAAGGACATTTCTAAGTTCACTTTCCACTCACTTGCTGGAAAACTGGGGGCGGGTAAATGCTTGGTTTTACTGTATATTTTAAAAGCCAGAATAACATCAAATGGTAAAGACCAATGAACTATGGATTTAATGGTTTGATCGCATAACTCAATCATTAAACATGGGGCATAATAAAGTGATAAAAATAATCTTTTATATATTTATGCTTGTATTATTGTATATAAATAAATACTTCATTCAATCCTTTTTATAAGGTATATCTTCCAAAAAGTATTTTTATCATTTTTATAAGATGTTTTGATAGTTTCAGTGAATATTAATTTTTTTTCCATATATAATCATGCATAATAACTAATAAGTGTAGTAGGAAATGGTATAAATTGGGCTAAACTACAAAAAAACAAAAAAAAAGGGTCCTTAAATTTGGATCAGTTGCATATAAGATCTTTAATCATTAAATGTTCAAATTAAGGACTCTAATGTTTTTTATGTTTTGACTCTCAACTCATGTACCTTTATAATAGCCATTAAAGTTAGTGGTTTTTGTCATTTACAATTTTATCATTTGTACTATATACCATGTCATTTTAAAAAACATAACATTGACATCTTATGTATACTTTTATGCAATTTTAAAAATCTTACAAAATATAAATTATTTTCCAAAATAAATTATTTCCTTGATCATATGTACCTTATAAATAATTGTCTTAAAAATATATACTTAAAATGCATATGCATGTAAAACATTTATTTGATCATGTATCTTTCAAATAAAAATTAGAACATACTCAAAAATATATATTTAATTAAAAGATTTTTTTTTTGTATATGACATTGTATATAACAAAATATATAAAACATTTTGATACAAAAAAAACTGTTAACTTTAATGGCAATTTTAACAAGGGATTTGAAAGTCAAAATATAAAATGTTAAGATTCTAACTTTAAATTTTCAAATGTTAGAAATCTTATGTTAAATATCAAAGTTTATGGGGTTTATGTAATTTGGACTATGATGTTTGACTACAAATTTAATGTTTCTATTAGTGTGTTTGAATTAGTGTGAACGATTTTTTCCAACGAAATTAGAATTCATTTGTTTTCGAAATTTGAATTCATTTCCACATAATTCAGCTTTGTCACGTTTAATGCAGTATTTTGAATTTTGAAATAGTGGAATATTTTTCTTTTTGATTTATAAAAAATTTAAAGAATGATATTCGTACTTATTTACTAAAAATTATTTGAAGAAGGAATAGTACATTTTTCTCATTCATTTCTTCACCTCATATCACTTAAACTAAAAAGTTACTCATTCCGGTCCTAATTATAAGATCAAATTAACTACTTTGGAGAAATTAATGATGCAAAATTAATCATTTTAAATTGTTTATATTCATCAATTTTCCTCAAAACTAATTTATTTTACTTATAAAATAACCTATAACCTAATTACATGTAACAAATGTTAAAAATTAGTAGTCTAATTTGTTTTCTTAACCTCCATAAAAAAGGTCAACTTGATCTTATAATTAGGATCAGAAGGAATATTAATCAACTAATAAGTTGTTGATTGAGATGGTCAGTGAACCCCATAAAGAAGAGAACACAAGTTAGAATCTCAAAGAGCATACTTTTTGGGAAAGCAAAAACCATTTGCGCTCTAAACATCCAAAGGGAACACATGATTAAAAAAAAATCTCATTAATGAATACTGTCCTTATAATTTGCCTTCAGTTTTGTTTTGTCTCATATAGTTTCAAATCATACGTTTTTTTATGTCTCATAGGGTAAATTGGTCTATATTTTTATTCAAAAATAGGGACTAAGGTTTTAGATTAGAGGAAACTTGAGAGATAAAATAATGTTTTTTGAAACTATTGCGATTGTAACACCCTAAAATTAGGTTAAATGGAGTCACCACCAAAATTTTTAAAACAAGGATAATTTTGGAAAACCTTGTTAAAAGTAAATGGTTTTTGAAAATTAAATAGGGTTTCGGAGTCGATTGTGTGTGGGAAAGATGTTAGGCACCCCACAGCACCCATTAATAAGAGCGGTTACACTAAGTTGATTACTTAAAAATAAATATGACCTTTAATTTTATTTTACTTACCCAAAAAAATATATATTCACACAAAAATAAATATTTAAATAGTTGGACTTGACCTATGATTTACGTAGGGCTTATGTACCCTTTAGAGGGATCAAAGTCCACATAGTTTAGGGTAGAAATGTGTGTCACTGACTTTATATTTTTTAGGAAAAAATGTTTATTTAATTTCATCATATTGATTATTGGTTTGTATCTTTTATTCATAAAAATAGACCTTTATTTTTATTTGGAGAAGAAAATTTATTGAAATATTTTTCCATCAAACTTCTTGCGGAGATTCTTATAACCTCACACGGAAGAATAATCATGCTTTTGACTGTGGAGATTCTAGAAATCTCACAGGGCAGAAAAAAAATATTTTAAATCTTTTTTTTTTTTGCTTTTGAAATCAGGAGAGCCTTTTATTTACATTATAAAAATTGAGTTATAAAAATATATTTAGCAACCCACATTGGTATATACTTGTGGAGACTCCAATAATCTCCCACGGCTTACCAATAAACCTAAATGCCTGCAGAGGTTCTAAAAATCTCACACGACACAGGTTAGAAAAAGGGATCTAGAAAGGTAAACGATACACAATCAAATATGGGGAGAATAAGATGAAAAGACCAACCATCATCAAACCAATAAATAAAGGGCACATACCTTTTACCTTGTAGGGCAACACTCAAATTCCATTGAATATATCATCATAGTGATTAACGAGTGAATTGTAGTTGAGAGAGAAGAAAGACAGAAGATGGAAAAAATGAAAAACAAAATAGTAAATCAGATGGTCATGGTTGAACAAAGAAGAGGAATCATCAATGAATTACCAAAAGAAAATTCTTGGAGGATACAAATCAATCATCAATTCATATATGTCAACAAAAATATTGGAATAGATCAAACAATTTCAGACGCACTTGAGGTCCACCCAATATTCAAATGAGTTTTGACTCCATCTTTGATTATAGATGTTCATTGGCTTAGCCAAGAATCTCAAGAAAACAAAGAAGGAATGATATCTCTAATAATGGACTACCTTTTCTCGTGAGAATATTTTTGAGTAAGAAGATAGAGTAAAGAAATAGAATGCTCTCTAATTTTCACTCTTACCCCCCTTTTCCAGATAATTTCTACCTCCTCCAAAAAACCATAGACTCTCCAAATTTTCCTATAGGCATTGCTAGTGTTTGCCTTATTTATTACAATTTTATTATAGTACCTACTTTTTATTATTTTTTTTTCTTTAATTTTCGTTGAATGCTTGTTGGCAAAAATAATCATCGTTGGGAATTGTTTCCTTTTGTAATTTGGTGATCAATTTCAATTGAAAATATTCCCTTTTCATCATTTTCTTTTGACTTTCCCGTTGAATGCCTCCACACTCATTCAATATCATATTCAAATTGAGATCATTCCTTTTTGCACCCAATTGCTGATTTTCATATCTTTTTCTTGTTTTTTTTTCTTTTTTCCCCTTCATTCACAATGATGACTAGAATTATGAATCCAATCACCATAAATGAGAAGAGCATCTAAATGATTTTTTTTAAGTCTCTTAATGTGAGTCAACATTTATTTCCTAACCCTGGGCCAATTAGCACAGTTGACTTTAATATTATCCCAAATTACAAGAAATAGTTAAGAGATTTTATTTATTCGTTGTTTTATTTTATTTTATTTTTATTTTGTGGGGGCTTGGACAAAATAGGGTGTTTACCGCGATCAAAACCTGACAAACTATAATGACCACACATTGTATTATTAACCCAAAGTTATTTAATTTGTTTCTAAATTTGTTGGTTTATTGTTTCATATTCATTTCATTTTTTTTATGAATGGCTGTATTTGGTTTGAGGTGAGGTGGAGGGTAGGGGAGGGGAGGAGGGGAGATGTTAATTTACAATTATACCCTTGCAAATTAGATTATATATTTATATATAAATAAATTAATTACATATAAGTCTACTTAAGTAAATAATCATTCTTATTTGTAATTAATATATTTTATTTTAAATTTATTTTATATTAATATATTTTTATATTTAAGTATTCATATATATATATATATATATATTCAATGGTACATTTTTGTTTTAAATTAATTTTATAATAATATATTTCTGTATTTATAATAATATATTTTTAATTTGAGCTATTTTATATCAATATACTTTTTAATCATATATAATAATAATAATAATAATATATCTGTTATTGTTTCTAATGAGCTTTCACAGAATAATTCAAATATCAGAGAATAATAATAATAATATATCTGTTATTGTTTCTAATGAGCTTTCACAGAATAATTCAAATATCAGAGAATAATAATAATTCAAAAGTTAAAAGGACAAAGCTAGAAAACATTTCGCTCTCTTAAAACTAACCATAGATTTTCTTTTTTTTTGAGGAAAAAAACCTCCCCTCTAAGAAAAAGACATATTTTAGGGGAGCAAAAATGGAAGCTGGGGATAAAGGGTTTGAGATCGCTACTAAAATTTCCAACCAAATCCTCCCCTTTCAAATGAACAAAACACGAACACCATATAGGGTTGCATGATGGTACTTAGTAACTACCTCCTTCCTAATATATAACGTCTTTTTAACCAAATTGTGGGTTCCTAGAAAATTAGTTAGAATTTAGTTAAAAACAATAAATGTGTATGAAATATACCATTTTTTTTTCAAAAGTACCTTTATTTATGAATGAGTAAGAGAAATGGTAATTATAAAAAGATAATGAAAGAAAATGTGTGGAAAAATTAATGTATGGGTAAAATGGGGAAAAACACATTTATTACTCAAATAAAGTCAAATAGAACCTTATATTTTGAAACAAGATCATTCAAAAAATTCGACCTTATATTATAGGACGGAATGAGTATGCCCTATAATGACTAGCCTTAATAATTCAAAAATTTCGGCTGCCCATTAGAAAATAGTGGGAATCGGGATTATTTTATTTTTGAAAAAAAATGGGGCAGGTTTTATTTCTTACTTTGGTGAAACCCACTAACTTTTAGATTTCAGTACAAGCACACCAGCAACCCTCTTTTTGCAAACCTTTAACTTTTATTTTCATTAATTTTAATACAATATTTTTTTGTATTATATATTTAAATACCATCAACCTTTTCATTGTTGATTCTTATAATGATTTAGATATGATTACATTTCTAATCTACTATCGCGTTAGGTCTAACAAAATGAGTTTTATATTTCCTCACGATGTTGTCAAATAAAAATTTGAATTTCTGCTAGTGAGGTGCCACATTTAATATTCAACAGTGTCTTAAAATAGCATAATACTTGCTCTCTCTCCTCCATAGCTGTGAAAGAGGAAATGTGGGTATTAGGAAGATGGGACAGAAATTTTTACCAGTTTCTAAGATGATAAATTTGCATCTAAAAGAGTATAAGAATCAACCGGTTATCATAAACTCATCATGATTCTTAGTCCAATGAGAGTTTACGGCTCAAAACCTCATTAAAAGTGTTTCGAACTGAATAAACCATTTAATGATACAGGTGACGGTCCGAGCAACCAAATTATTGATTGAATGTGAGAGCAAACTTAGTTCGAAAGAATGAATTGGATTCCAAATATGTGTCAAATATTGCATAAACTTATATATTACATATGAAGTACGCACAATACATAAAGCTTGTTCCCTTAACCATATATATATATATATATAGATTAAGTGTTCAGATACTAGACACATCCTAAACTTTAAATCCTCTTGATTTATTTTTCTAACAATTGGATGTGGGACTTGTTCCACCCAGTGGTAATTATTCTAGTGTTGGATAAGCTAGATTATGAAGTGACACTCTGAGTTCAAATTTCAACTTGTTAAAAATGACCCATAAAATGGTATCTTAGTCCCAAAGCCTCAATCTAAATTAATCAGTTGCTCAAGTGCCTATTAATAGATCTAGAAAAGTGCTGGATATTGGGTGGTCCAATAGGTTATTAAACAAGGGAATCATTTTCAGTACTTGTTAGAAAAATGAGTAGAGTGCTCATCCATTCTAAAACATTCAGATCTAATAAGGATGATTCATATTTAATTTTTTTTAAGTTTATGATTTTTAAATGACAATTACTTTAATGGCTACAAAATCTAAAATAAAGATAATTTTTTTAATCATCATTTTGTCAAATAATATAGCTTATATTTAAAAATTATAAACTTAAAAATATCAAACCGTCCATATTAGATATGAATGGTTAGAATAGAGGAACGCCCCCTGTTCATCATCTTTATGACTTTGAAAATGGTTCCACAAGAGACGTGGGGACTCCTCTAAACAATCCTACAAAGGTTCCTACCTTCCTCGCTCTTTGTTTGAACCACATTCCTCATCCCCATTTATCACGTCTTCATCAAGCATATAGAGAAAATGCAATCTCAGAGATATTATTCTATATGACCATAAACAGAAAAGGCAGAAGACGGAGAAGAACAAGACAAGAAAACGATCTTCCCCCTGATATAAAGAGAAATAGATATTCTTCATAGCATCGTCCAAAATATCAAATCTGGTCTGGCCGAAGCAATCTTCCCTCTTCTACAATGTGTAAAGATATTGTGTGTGTCTTGCTGCTCATTTCTAGCTTATGTTTATACTCTGGTTCTTCTATAGATGTCACTGCTTCATTTCAATTCATCAAAGACCCTCATACTATCAGCTCAGGAAGTTTCATACTGGGGTTCTTGAGCCCAGGAAATTCAACCAATCGTTATGTTGGAATATGGTATCTTTCTACAACCACAGTCATTTGGGTGGCTAATAGGAACAACCCTCTCATTGATTCTTCTGGGGTTTTCACACTTTCTAAGGATGGCAACCTTATGGTGTTGAATGATCAAAATCTCACACTTTGGTCATCTAATGTGTCAAATATTCCTCCCAATTCATCAATAATGGCTCAACTTCTAGACACTGGGAACCTTGTTCTGATTGATAACACCACAGGTAAAACGCTATGGGAAAGTTTTCAGCATCCTTCTGATTCATTCTTTCCAAAGATGAAAATTGCCATAAACCGAGAAGCAGGTGATAAAAAACCAAAGCTTACATCTTGGAAATCCTCTTCTGATCCATCCATAGGTAGCTTCTCTGCAAGTCTTGAGCGCTTGGATGCTCCCCAGGTTGTAGTTTATAATGGGTCTAAACCATATTTGCGTTCTGGTCCGTGGAATGGCAGGGGATTTCTTGGTGGGATCTTTTCTTCATATCTCGACGGGTTCAACCTAAGAGAAGACAATGGTACATATTACCTCTCGTTTGATCTGGCAAACCCATCTTATTTCGGAGTCGTGAAGTTGAGTTCAACAGGAAAAGTGGTTATAACGGGGTGGGGCAATAAGAAGGAAATTGCAAGATGGATTATTCCAAGCGATGAATGTAGTGTGTATGGTAAATGTGGAGAATTTGGATTTTGTAATCCCCAGAGTACTCCTATTTGTCGCTGTTTGGATGGGTTTGAGCCAAAAAATCAAGATGAATGGAATAAGCAAAACTGGAAAAGTGGTTGTATAAGAAAAGAACCATTGTATTGTGACAAGAGGATGAAAAATGGAAGTGAAGATGGGTTCAAGAAACTAGAGAACATGAAAACACCAGATTTCTTAGAGAGATTGCAGATTCCTGCAGAAAATTGCAGTAGGCAATGCTTACAAAATTGCTCTTGTTTGGCTTATGCGTATGATGTTTCTATAGGATGCATGTCTTGGAGTAGTAAATTAATTGATATTCAGACATACACTTCTAGAGGTGTTGATCTTTACATTCGTCTAGCAAATTCAGAACTCGGTATAATTAATTTATAATTCTTAAAATTTTCTCACCTCACATTCCAAGCTCTTATCAATCCGATAAACAATTGTTACATTCATATTAATGCAGAAGGGCAAGAAGAAAATGTTCCAGATCAAACAGAAGATAGAAGATGGAACAAACGGAAAGTGATAGCGATTTCGGTTTCTGTGGCCATTGGAGTCACGTTTTTAGCTTCGTGTTCGTATATTTTATGGATAGCTGTTGCTAGTTCAAAAGGTACATGCACTATATTCTGTCAACTTTTCATAGTGTTGCACTAAATTAAAATATTAGTTTATCTATTGTTCAAAAGATCTACAATAGTGGTGAGTGGAGTTACTATTCCTTTTAATATGTTTGTTTGTTAGTACAGGAAAAAAGAGTCAAAGTGGTTTGAGTGAAAGCACGATAATAGAGTCGAGACAAGAAAAACTAGAGGAGCTTCCATTGTTTGAATTTGAAAAGCTTGCCATTGCAACAAATAATTTTCACCAATCCAACAAGCTTGGTCAAGGAGGTTTTGGCCCTGTGTACAAGGTAAATTTTATTAAATCAATTAGTTTATATAATTAATTATATATTTTCATATTTTTATCAATTTTCTTTCAGGGAGAATTGCAAGATTCACAGGTCATAGCGGTTAAAAGACTTTCAAGATGCTCTAGACAAGGCCTTGAAGAATTCATGAATGAAGCAAGAGTGATATCTAAGCTTCAGCATCGCAATCTTGTAAGACTCCTAGGTTGTTGTATTGAAAGAGATGAAAAGATGTTGGTTTATGAGTACATGCCAAACAAAAGTTTGGATGCATTGCTCTTTGGTTAGTTCTTGCTAATGCCCATTCATATTATCATATCGGATGTTTTACTTTCATGGTTTTTATATATAACTCACACACACACATATTTTTTTTATCTATATATATATGGTTTTGGTTTTGATCAATTAATGAACTTTCTTCCTTTCTTTATCTTTAGATTTAAATAAAGTTGTATTCTTAGATTGGAGAAAACGCTTTAATATAATTGAAGGCATTGCTCGAGGGCTACTTTATCTCCATAGAGATTCAAGATTAAAAATAATACATAGAGATCTTAAGGCAAGTAACATCCTATTAGATGATGAGTTAAATCCAAAAATATCAGACTTTGGTTTGGCAAAGATGATATTTGGAGACAATGAGAATGATCAAGGCAACACTGCAAGGGTTGTTGGAACATAGTATGTCTCACAATTGTCACATTTTTTGGATAATTTTTCCATTATTAAATGATATTGTGAAAATTGATGGACAAATTGTGTATGGAAAAATACAGTGGCTATATGTCTCCTGAATATGCAATGGAAGGACTATTTTCAGAGAAATCAGATGTTTTCAGTTTTGGAGTGTTGTTATTAGAAATTGTTGCTGCGAAGAAAAACACTAGCTTCTATCAGCAGGAGATGTCCTTAACCCTGTTGGGATTTGTAAGACTCATTCACGAACAATGTTGATTTTCAAGTCTTGTGGTGTATTTGTATATATATTAATAATTATATCCTAGCTTTGATGTTTGTAGGCTTGGAATCTATGGATTGAGGACAATATAGAATCGCTAATAGATCCAGAAATATATGATCCAAGGTTTCATACGAAGATCTTGAGATGCATACATATTGGACTTCTATGTGTGCAAGAACTAGCAAAAGATAGACCAAATATGGGCATTGTATATTCAATGCTTACTAGTGAGATTGTCAATCTTCCTTCACCAACACAACCTGCTTTCACCAAGAGGCAATATACAGTGTGTGCAAAATCTTCTCAAAGTAATTCTATTTACTCCATATGTAACACTGTGACACTGACAGAAATAATAGGAAGATGAACTTATGGCTCCATAGTGTCAGAAGACTGTGTATGGGGACTGATTCATGTCGTCCAACACCAAAAAATCACTCAGGTAGGTGACCCTAAGATAAAAGAAGCCTGCGAACGAAATCCCAGTAAATGACGTTCGTAACTACAATGTTACTAAGATAAGATAGTGAAATTCCTTACTCTTCAGTTTTCATCCCCTAAATTTTAGTGGGGTGTGTTTGTTTTGATTATATGACTAATTCGGTTTATAACATTTTGGTCTAATGTACCAAAATTAAGATAATGGTGGCTACTGCTTTCTTTTTTATGACTCTTCAAATAATGAGCTTTTAATTAAGGTAAATCTATTTTTATCAAGGACCTCTTTCTCGTAATCTTTAAGATTTGAGATTTAATTTCAAAATTTTGAATTACAGCTGAATGGAATAGTAGCATTGATAAAAAGGAAAAAATATTTTTTTAATAAAATGTTGTATTACTAATAAAAAGAATTATGTCCTTTAATAACACTTTTTTTATATATTAACTAGCAAATAGCACCTTTTGTTGATCATATTATTAGGTATCCAAGCAACCGTCTATGTATGTTTCCGGATTCGTGGCTTCCCCTCCCAACACAAGTATCTCCTTTAAGACTCGAACTTGAGATCTCAAAGAATTAAGCGGGGCCTTACACCACTAGACAAACTATATGTTGGTCCTTTAATAACAATATATTGTACTATTTGGTATGGATGATAATCTCCTCTTTTTCAATTTGATTTTCACATCGAAATAAAATTTTTAAATAAAATACGTAAATATCAATATATTAAATTTATATAAATTAATTAGTTAAATAATTAGAAAAAATTTGGGATATTATACACAACCATTTCAGCTCACGGACCCATCATAACACCTCAAAATTTTGAAATGAAAAAATAAGAAGTTATTTAAAGTCTAGTAGAAATAAAAAAAAAGCTTTTATAAATAAATTTATGAAGTTTGAAGTAATTTTAAATATTTAAAATGCTTGTTTTAATAAATTAAAAAAAATAGTTAGAGATTTATTTTCAGTCTGAGAATTTGATGGAAAATATATTAAAGCTCAAAGAAATTTATGGTGTAAGAAAATCTCTAGTTTTATTTAAAGATTAATTTCTAAAAATAATATTTGGAAGAATAAGGGCTAAATTTAAAACAATTAAAGGATAAGTGTCTAAAATTCTCAGGAAGTTCCTTATGAGCGCTAGGTATTTGAAATTTTTTGAGGGGGTAATATTACCTTGGAAGTTTAAATAAATTTGCAATTTCGCCCCTCTCTCAAAACACCATAACAATCAACATTGTTGACCAAATTATATAGAGTTGTCATACATACGTGGCATGTTATGTCACCCTTTTTCGCCATATAATATATAAAAAAATTACAATATAACCTTCAACCTGGTACTCCTCACCTAATGGCCAAATTTTGGATGAAGCCAAAGAAAAAAAGGCAGACATTAAACATTGTAATTTTTAATTTTTTTAAAATCTAATGTAGTGAAAAAAGGTGATGTGTCATGCCACGTAGGTATGACACCTCTGAATAATTTGGTCAACAATATTGACTGTGGGGGTGTTTTAACGGAGGGGTAGAACTGTCCCGTTATTAAAACTCCTAACCCCTTAAAAAATTTCTAGACATAATTCCTTTAGAGAAGACTTCAAACATACAATATATTTTTTCCCTTATCTCAACAATTCAGGCATTAAATTGAAAATAACAAAAACTGGAACAATGAAAGGACTATAATAACCCTGATGAGAAAGATTTGTTTTTTTCCCTTATCTGAGAAAGATTTCTTGCTAAAGGTGAAGGACTTGTCATTTGCACTCTTACATAATTTAAATCTCTCTCTACTTCATTTCAGAATTTTACACTGTTATTAAAATAGAACCTAATACACGTGAGATAACCAGACAAAGGGCCTCAGGTCAACAGTTTCGTATTCAACACATCATCAATCAAAACAACAAAACACTATAGTATAATTAGCTATCCAACCATAACATCATCAATCAAAACAACCCTTGCATGTGTATATCAAGAGAATAATAGGGTCTCAGGCCACTTTCAATAATAAATTTTTGACTCAAAATTCCATACAATCATCCCAAAACAATTCATTAATTAAGCGGAATCAATAAATGATGTATAAGAAGGGTTGACAATACACATGTCACATAGTATACCCTAACTGCAGCATCATATTATAACATGGCGCTTTTGCTAGTCCTTTCCTTGATAGCCCATTTCGGGAGTCATTACCTGAAAAACATATAACCACCGAGTGAGATAATTGTCTTAGTAACACACTACAATACTTACTGTATATGTGAGTGTGTGCAAATAGGGTGACAAGTACCGGTTGATAGATTTATAATCTGATAAAGCTCACCATGATCCTAAAGTTTTATCCAGCTACACATAAACAGTACTACTATACTCAAGCATCACATGTCTATAATCAAGGTAATTCAATTACACAATATTAAACACTTATGTCCACAATTAGGATAGCATGCAATATGAGAGTGACTGGCCCCCTCTATAATCAGGATGTGTTGCCACTGTCTATAATTAGGATGGCCTACATAACCTGGATATTACATCCTCTCTATAATCAGGATTAGCATGCACGATACTTAGGTTGTCACCAGCCTACAATCAAGGGTGGACACCCTTGTCCATAATCATGGACTGCATAACCACTTGATGCACTACAAAAAAAGCGTGCATTAGTAGCGGTTAAAAATGACGATTAGTAGCGGTTCTAACCGCTACTAACATGTTTCCAGCGGTTCTTGTTTCCGCCACTAAATCGTCCGTGACAAACATGTACTAGCGGTTAAAGAAACCGCGTGTAACAAAGTCAAAGACGCTACTGATTAGTAGCGGTTTGTAGAACCGCTACTAAATAAAAGAGAACCGCCTCTAATGTCAAAAATTAGCATAATCGTGGAAAAATTCAATTCTCAATTTAGTGGCGGTTCACTAATTAAAAAAAAATTGGTCCATTTATTAGTGGCGGTTTGAGCAGCGGTTCTCAAACCGCTACTAATTAAAAAGAATAAAAAAATGTCCAACTTATTAGTGGCGGTTCAAAACCGCTACTAATTAAAAAGAATAAAAAAATGTCCAATTTATTAGTGGCGGTTCAAAACCGCTACTAAAGTTTAAGGATTTTAAAAAACGCCCAGATTAGATATTATATAATCAAAGTCATATGATCAAATGTAATCAAAAAACAATGATAATAAATTAGTGTATTACAAAATGTTCTTATTGTTAAAATAAAAAAAATTTCTCAACTATATTAACAACCATATCTATAAAAAAACAATATATCAAACACATAAAAAAGAAATAGTTAAAAATAAACAAGTAATTATATTTGTTATAAGAATAATATGAATAATAAATTAAAACATTTTTATCACTAAAAATGGGAAATAATTCGATATTGTTACCTGAAAAAAAAAGTAGCAAACAAATTAGCAAATTAATTCGGAATAGAAAATAAAACACATTAAATAATAAGAAATATAAGATAAATTGTTTTCAGAACAAAAAATAAAGGCATTAACGGTCAGACTGAGGATAAATTGAATGGAAAGGGAGAAGGAATAATTGAATGAATGTGTGAAGAAAAATGAGGGGAGGGGGTGGATATTTATAGTGATTTGTGCGCGATTTAGTAGCGGTTTGGGCAGCGGTTCTAGAACCGCCACTAATACTTATCCGCAGAATTAGTAGCGGTTCTAAAACCGCTACTAGATGTCTTTAATTAAAAAAAAAAAGCTCAACCTACATTAAAAAAAATATGATATATGAACGTTTGATACAAATTTTTATGAAAATTTTATAAAATGAAAAAATAATTATGGTTGGCTGCTTCAATCATCTTCTTCTTGCTCCTGCCTAAAAAGAACATAAACAAATATATAAATTTCTATTGCTAAAGGTGTTGAAATTTGTTTAAATTATTTGTAGTGAAAATGCTCACCTAACTACTTGTAAATGACCGTCTTCTTCAGAAATGAGGTTGTCGAAGTTTTCAGGTTCGAAATGTTGGCTGCCTAGTTCCAGATCATCTTCGTCACCCATGTCGTAGAGGTCACGCGGCTTCATATGAATCACCATGTGCCAATCTTTATGTGTCCGATCTTCCACATAGTAAACTTGCTGCGCCTGTGAGGCAAGAATATACGGCTCATCATCTACCATTTCCCCTGTGTGAATGAGCCTCGAGAAATTTACGGACGTGATGCCCAAGATGTCCAATGTAATGCCTCGAGAAGTTCTGGTGTCTGCCCACATGCAGTTGAAGAGAGGCACGGTGAAATGACCTTGATAGTTAAGCTCGATGATGTCCACGAGCTTTCCATAGTATGATACGCCTCCAAATCGCATGTCTGTATCCCGTGAGCTGGCATAACTCCTTGTTCCGAATGTGCCAAAGACTCCGGAATTCTGGGTGAGAGAACCTTCATCCCTTGCAATGGTGCAGAACTTGAAGCCGTTGACGTTGTATGCCGTATATCTCCTGACATGGTCGAGTGGACCGGTTGCTAGATTTATCATATCAGGCGCATGGGGGTTGTTGTCATTGAGTATCCTCTGTGCAAACCAATCCGGAAACTCTCGATGGACCTTTTTGTCCACCTCGGCAGATGACCTTGTGCGGCTTCGTAGTTGGCGTTTAACATAGCGGCGGAAATCCCTAAATTCCAATGGAACATATCAGAGGGTTATGTGGTTTGGAAATAAAAAGAATAACATGATACGTGTATATAGTGTTACAATTCTTACTGAATGTAGGGCTCCACTTGAGGGCAATTTGTCAAGACATGTCTGTGTGCTTGCAACCTCTCAGTGGGAGTGAGCCTGTAATACTGACTTCCTCCAACTGGCTTTCCGACTGGCGGGAATAATGTGTTGGAAGGTGACTGGACATTTGATGGGCTGTCATCGACACGAGGAGGGCGGTTGAATGAAGTCTCGATGTCATCATCAAAATAGCGCGAACAATATGTTAACACCTCGTCACCAGAATAACCCTCTGCTATAGAACCCTCTGGAGATGCTTTGTTCCTCACATACGACTTCAATTTCCCCAAGTATCTGTAATTACAAGTACAATCAGGTAACTGAAACAAAATCATGAAACCACTGGAAAAATGAATCAACGGACCTCTCTATGGGATACATCCAGCGGTATTGAACCGGGCCGCCCATCTTTGCGTCTTGAACGAGGTGTACAGTGAGATGAACCATGACCGTGAAGAAAGACGGGGGAAATATCATCTCCATATGACAGAGCGTTAGAACAATTTTTTCCTGCAATTGATCCAGCTCTGCTTTGTCCAAAACTTTTGCACACAACCGTCGGTAGAAAGAACTGAGTTGAACCAAAACATTAGACACCTCCGGGGGCAATGTGCTTTTAATTGCCAGAGGTAGGAATTGCTGGAGCAAAACGTGGCAGTCATGGGTTTTCAACCCGGCAATCTTCTTAGAGTGCATGTCCACACATCTTGAGATGTTGCTTGAATAACCATCAGGGACCTTGATGTCCTTAAGTGTGGAGAGGAAGACTTCCTTGTTGGCTCTTGTCAGTGTGAATGAGGCTGGGGCAAACTTGTCATTCTCATCCGGCCAAGCGTCTTCACGTATTCCCATCGCCATCAGATCTTTCCTTGCTTGGAGATGGTCCTTGGACTTTCCAGACTCGTTGAGTAAAGTGTACAAAATATTGTCACACACATTTTTTTCGATGTGCATGACATCAAGACAGTGGCGAAGTAGATTAGATTTCCAGTAGGGGAGCTCGAAGAAAATGCTCTTCTTTCGCCATTGCTGCACGTTTTCCCCCTGGGACTGGCCGCGTCCCCTTCTTCCCCCAGGCTGAACGCCGTCTGTCTTCCCGAACTCTACATGAACATCTTCAAGCTGTTGAAGAATATCTGCGCCAGACAAAAACGTAGGAGGATCCCTCATTTCCTGCGATCCGTTAAATCTAATCTTCTGCAGCCGGAACCTATGACCGCCAGGAAGGAACCGCCGATGACCCATGAAGCACCACTTGCGACTGTGAGGAAGGCGGACCGAGTCTTGGTCAAAGTTGCAGTTGGGGCAAGCTCTGCCTGTATGCACGTTCCAACCAGACAATGTGCCAAGTCCAGGAAAATCGCTCACTGTCCACATCAACGATGCACGGAGTGTGAAGAGCGTCTTACTGTAAGCGTCATACGTCTCAACTCCGTTGGTCCAAAGTTCCTTCAACTCCTGTATCAACGGTTGAAGGTAGACATCTATATCGTTTCCAGGAGCTTTCTTCCCCGGAATAATCATCGAAAGAATGAATGAGCTCTGTTTCATACACATCCAAGGGGGTAAGTTGTACGGTATCAATACCACAGGCCATATACTGTACGTAGTGCTAAGATTCCCGAACGGATTGAACCCATCTGATGCGAGAGCGAGGCGTACATTTCTCGGGTCACTGGCGAATTCCGGGAATCGAGCATCAAACGCTTTCCAAGCCTCAGCATCCCTAGGATGTCTCAACTTCCCATCGACGTTGGGCTCTGATGAATGCCACCGCATGTGCTCCGCCGTTTTGGATGACACATACAACCTCTGAAGTCGTGGAGTCAGGGGGAAATATCTTAGAATCTTTGCAGGCTTCTTGGTTGCTATTCGACCCCTCTTCTCCTGTTTGTACCGAGACGCATTACACCGCTTACATCTGTCCAACCCGGCGTCGTCTCCCCAGTACAACATACAATCATTCGGGCAGGCATGGATTTTAGTGTAGTTCAATCCCAACTTGTTAATAGTCTTCTTTGCTTCGTAGAATGATGGTGCGATTTCTGCCTGAGAGAATGCATCTCCCAATAATTCTAACACCATCGACATCCCCTTATCGCTGAAGCCACACAAGCACTTGATATGATAGAGCTTGACAAGAAATGATAGTTTTGAATATTTACTGCACCCTGAATAAACATTATTCTTATTCTAAAATGAACGTTTATGTGACAAAACTAGAAACGAAATGAGAGGCAGTTTTTAGTAGAACCTGGAAACAATGGCTTATCTGAATCCGTCATAAGGTCGAAAAAATTCTTTGCAGCTTCATTTCGAAAAAACTCCGGGAGTGGTCCTTCAACCCCTTCCTGACTCCCGATGCCGTCACCTTGCACCCCGAAAGCATCACGCACAACATCGTTAAATGGATCCACATGATTGTCATCATCGTCATCGTCGATCTGCATTCCAACCTGAGATGTTCGAGCAACTACCTCACCACCATCATCATCGTTCTCGCCATGAATACCCCAGAATGTGTAATTTGATGGGAATTGTTTCAGTATAAGATGCTCACGCACAACATTTCTGGGATGCCACTTCTTAAATTTACATTTCGGACAAGGACACAATATCTGATTGTTAACACCGGTGCGGTTGAAAGCAAAATCTAAAAAGTGGTCAACACCAACCAAATAGCGGGGAGACGTCCGTGGCAAACTTATCCAAGATTTATCCATCATATGACTGAAGATATTATCAAAGAAGGAAAGAGCTTAATAGTTTGAATGAAATGTGAAAATGAATTGGAAAGAATCAAGGGCTTATAAAATGAAATTTAGACATTAGTAGCGGTTCTTTAACCGCTACTAAAACCGCAACTAACTCAATCAGACCGTTGGAAAGTTAACAGGTGGCAGATGTGTCTGAGTATACATTAGTAGCGGTTCTAGAACCGCTACTAATATTAAATTATTTTTATAATTAGTAACTTAGTGGCGGTTTAAAACCGCTACTAAATTTAATTTTTTTAGTATTTCTTCAGTTAGTAGCGGTTCTGAAACCGCTACTAAATGTGCTATTTTGTATTTTTAATGTTATTTATATCTTGTTTTTTTCAAATACTATATAAGAAAATAAACAAATAACAACGGTTTATTTAGTAAGTCAGGGAGAAACTTTTTTGTTGAACTGTTAAAACAAATTATCGCCATTTGTAAAGTAAAAAATAAAATCAGATATTAACAACTAACAAAATTATGCAACATTAAAGATATGAAATGTTTAAACAACTAATATTCAAATTAGCAAACATTTAAATATAAAAATGTTCAACTTAAATCCTAAAATAAACATTCTAATAAAAAAAAGACCCTAGAGCTACGCCGCAGGAGGCTGATCGTCGTCTTGATGCTCCGGAGAACGGTTGCGAGGATGCTTCGGTGGACGAGGAGGTAGTGGTACTCGCAAAGGAGATCGATCCGGGTCGAACATCCGCTGTATCCGTTCCAACGTGCTATTGGCGTCGTGCACCCAGGAGTCCAGTCGGTCATACACCTGATCAGTCACCCGTTCCGTAATCTCATGAGTGAGTCTCTCCCTCATTTGAGCCTCAAACTCTGCGCCTCCCCTAATCGGGCCACTTGTTGATGGTTGGCTCGAAGCTGTAGACTGGGCGCTGCCTGGGTCACCTGACCTGCCGTACACCACCGTAGGTCGGGCTCCGAATCCCATCCCGCGAACCCGGCCAGGGTGCTCTTGAGGCCCTAGGGCAGCCCTTAGCGAGGCAGTGGGGTCTACATTGTCCCCCTGCGACTCGGCGATCTCTCTCTCCGCAGCCTCAATCCTAGCCTGCACACACAAACATATTAACAATTTTATTTTGATGTCGTTGTTATTAAAAATATAATAATATAAAAATAAATAAATAAATAAAAATTTTACAATTTGCTCCTCAGCCTCCCTGGATGTTGGGCTCCCGTCGGCGTGTCTGTGCTTTATTTGGTAGAAACGACCGTAGGTAGCCTTCTGCCCTTTCTTCGCAGCCTCTTCCTCCTGAAAATTAAGATACAAACAGTTATTAATATATAAAGATAAATTATTTTTAAATCAAACAATGAAACTTCATTCCTTCATACCATCTCTTTGTACCCAACCGAAAACGGCTTCGTCCCAGCCGTATGATGAACCTTCTGATGGGCCTTCGCGGCAAGACCTTGTTGCGACCTCTTCTGTTAACATAAAATAAAATAAAATAATAATCAGTAATTCAAAAATAATTTTTCAATATGATATTTCAATATCAATTCAATAATATTATTCATTATACCTTCCCAATGTCTCCCCTCCTCCAACCCACATATCTCTCCCACGCATCCGCAGGGACGCCCCCAGGGACATCATCGACCAACTCCTGAATCGGCCTACTCCCACCCCGATTTCTTTCTTTGAACATATCCAACCGCTTGTTCTTCCAACCGTCCCCCATCTTTGATTCTGTCCAAGTCTTGCGGCTGTCCCTCACATCAAACTTCCTCTGTAAAATATTAAATTTAAGTATGTTTAATTAGAAATTAATAAATAATAACAAATTCCAATAATAACATAAAACAAATAAGAAATAATAAATACATTTCCTATAATATTTATTAAAATCAAATTCAAATAATAACAGAAAAGAAATAATAAATAATAAATATATTTCCTATAATATTTATTAAAATCAAATTCAAATAATAACAGAAAAGAAATAAAAAATAATAAATAATAAACAATAAATAAGGTCAAAGTTAATTCAACAAACCTTAACAATTTCGTCAAACGCGAACTTTTTAGAGTTCGCGTCAATCTTCCTCCAGTCCAAAGCGTCAATCGGAAATCGCTGATAATTCTGGCCTACACCCCCGACGAACCTCGAGTACAGTTGCCCCCCTTGTCCAACCGGTAATTTGGTCAAGTCGTCCCACTCAACTATAACTCTGTGCCCGCTCGGAAGGTTCATCGCATCTTGCACCGTCAACCTCTTCTCACTTATGCTACCAGAAGGGTCTGTAAAAATTAGGGAACAATTTCAATTTAATGAGCGATAAAAAATTATAATTATCTCATAAAAACAATAAAAATTGAATTTCCTTACCCTGAACTTGCACTTCGTAACCGGTGGACCTTCCGGAGGATCGTTTAGGGTGCCCCGCCTCGTCAAATTCCTCACCGTCCAACCAACGTTCCATATCCTCAAAATCCGCTCCTCCTCCAGTCTCGTCGAAGTCCTCTCCCCCGCTCCAGAATGCGTTGATTACATCTTCTGGAATCGGATCGTTCTGCACACGTATGCGCTCTTGTTCTATACGATCCCTCTCGGCCTGCTCAGCCAGTTCCTTACGTAGCCGCTCCTCAGCTTCCATTTGTTCATCGGTCATATGCCTCTTACTGCGATCGCCCTTTTTCACCATGATTTTGATCTCTTTTTTCTAGTCGAAGTCACGTCAGGTCACTTTCTTTCTCAAAAAGCTCGTGCCTTTTCTCTGAAAAGGCACGAGCCTTTTTAAACTGTTCACTTTTAGTAGCGGTTCTGCAAGAACCGCTACTATTAGTCGCGGTTTCAGCAAAAACCGCTGCTGAAACCGCGACTAAATCAACCAGTAATAAATGCAGTTGCATTTATTTCGCTGAATTAGTGGCGGTTTTGGGCGAAACCGCTACTAATGTATGAAAACCGCCACTAATTCAGTTTCCATTCATTTTCTAGCGGTTTTCCCCTCCAGAACCGCGACTAAATTTACGCCACTAGTCATCCCGCCAAAGCGCGCCAAATTTGTTGCGGTTATTTCCCCAAAACCGCTACTAATATCCGCTACTAACTACTTCTGTGGTCAAACCGTTGGATTTACTTGCGGTTTGTGCTTATAACCGCTAGTAATGTAAAATTACTAGCGGTTTTAGTGTTCCGCGACTAAATTAACCGCTACTAAAAGCCCTTTTTTTTGTAGTGATGGGTCAACCGAAGGTCTCATCAATTTACTTGGTTTCACTACTACAGAAAATGGCTTATAGCGGCCTTTTTTGCTCATTAGCGACGCTTATGAGCCTATAGCCTGAGCCGCAATAGGCCATTAACCCTAAAGCAGCACTTGTTAAGCACTGCTATATGTATACCTATAGCGACGCTTACTTTGTTATAAGTGTTGCTATAGGGATAGCCTAAAGTAGCGCTTAACAAATGCAAGCACTGCTGTAGGCCAATTAAATTAAAAAAATAAATTTTAACTGGCCTATAGTGACACTTATCTTAGTTAAGCGCTGCTGTAGGCAAGTTAAATTTTTTTTTCAAATGTTAAGCACCATAGACCTTTTAATTTTTTTAAAATACCTATAGCGACGCTTATCACTACTACAAAAAGTACTTTTAATGTCACAAATTTTGGGGGTTTTCACGTCACTTTTTCAAGGGACATTGAATCAAGTGACATGGAAAATAGACTTTTAACGTCACATAAACAAATAAAAAGTCAGAGAAACAACGTCACATATAATATTATGTGTGACGTTGTAAGTTGCTCGGAGAAACCACGTCACACATAATATCTTGTGTGACGTGGTTTCCTGGAAACCAGGTCACACATAATATATGTGTGACATGGTTTCCAGGAAACCACGTCACACAAGATATTATATGTGACGTGGTTTCTTTTTTTTTAAAAAAAAAACGTTTTTATTTTTCTATTCCCCGTTGATATTCAGCAATTTGAGAACAAAAACCTATTCAAACCAATTTACAAGACTTATAAAACATTTTGGCAAGTATGCAATATTTGTAGCAATTACAACGTAACAGCATTTGCAAACCAATTTACAATTGAACATTAAACATTCTATGGCAGACCAATTTACAAGACTTACAAAACCATTAAATATTCTATGGCATTTTTTGCAATTTACAATTGAGAAAAAAAGGCAGCAGATTTAATTATCAGGAAAAGAAGGAACCTGGATGAAGTGAAGCTGCGAACGGAGGCATGATTGAAATTGTTGAACCCGATAGGAGGAAAACAGAGCTGAAAAACAACCTTGAACAAGTAAAAAAAAAGAACCCTATAGAAATTGCATATTTAATTACCAGAAAAAAAAAGGAAAAAGAAAAGAAGAAATGAACCTGCAGCTGGAGGGTGAGGGGGATGGGGGCGGCTGGGGGGGAGCAGTGGGGGGAGGGAAGGGGGGAGCTGTGGGTTAGGGGGTGGGGGAGCTGTGGGCACCAGGGGGGAGCTGTGGGCGTTTGGGGGGGGGGGTAGGGGAGCTGAGGACACGGGGGGTGTGGATGGGGGAGAGTTGGAGCTGATGTTTTTGTTTTGGGGGGGTGGGGATGGGAGACAGCTGGAGTTGATGGTTTTTATTTTTGGGGACACGAAATGAAAAAATTAAAGTGGGGGGGCGGGAAATAAAAAAAAAGGAGGGGACGGGTTTTCCACGTCACACCAAAATTTTGGTGTGACGTGGAAAACAACTTTCAACGTCACACCACATTTTGGTGTGACGTTGAAAGTGGTTTCAATGTGGGAGGGGGGGCGGGAAATGAAAAAAAAGGAGGGACGGGTTTTCCACGTCACACCAAAATTTTGGTGTGACATGGAAAACAACTTTCAACGTCACACCACATTTTGGTGTGACGTTGAAAGTGGTTTCAACGTCACACCAAAATGTGGTGTGACGTTGAAACATTTTCCATGTCACACCAAAATTTGGTGTGACATGGAAAGTGCTTTTCAATGTCACACTTAATTTAAGTGTGACGTTGAAAAGTTTCAACATCACACTTAATTTTAAATGTGATGTTGTTTCTTTCCTCTTTGTTTTCAATGTCACATTTTTAAATAAGTGACGTTAATTGGTGACATAAAAAGGGCTTTTTGTAGTAGTGTTACAACGAAATAAGTGCTGCTATAGGTATCTTAAAAAGCGCCGCTATTTTTTTAAATAATTAATTTAATTTTATATATACCCTACCTACATTAGTGCTAAAATGCCAGCAATTCTATACAATTCTAGAAAATGCATATACACCAGTAACTTATCCACAGAGCAATGTACAACTAAACCAAGCATTCTAATTGCGAAACAAAAAGCATGCTACTAGCTATAATATCTACATTTTTACATATTGAGATAAAAGAGGTAGTACATAAGTGCACCATTCTTCAATTAGGGCATTCATTTGTTCCCTCGACAACATCAAGCAACATGTGTCTGGGTAATACTGCACATAGAAAGATATTTAAATGACAGTTACATTTACTTGAAATCTAATAACAAGTACAAACACAATTAGAGTTGGCAAAATATAAAACTTACTGTTAATGTAATGCTACTTCGATCATATGTAATGACATCCCTCATAAACTGCATCACATAGTATCCACAGTCATTGTTACTGGATTGGAAGGGGCACTGTAACAAAAAACATCAAATATCATATGAGAAACATTTACGTTATGGTTTAACTAGATTATTTTAAAAATTGAATAACTTGTAAAACCTGGACTTTGCTCCACCTATAAGCATCTTTTTGGTCAAGGGCTTTGGAATAACTCAAGTCAATAGAGGACTAAAAACTGGTCAATGCACTGGAAACGAAACAAATTAAATTAATTTTATTAGCTAGGGTCATAAAATGAAAAATAATACAACGCATTCAAAAAATGTTGACATTCACGTACCTATTGATGAGGCGCATCAAACTGGACGATTGTCTGGTTCAACATCTTGCACAAGATCCAAATAGTAAATTAAGGGATCTGGTTATGCTGTCGGATGGATGAGAAGAAAAAGCTAATGTGCCCTAAAATGTTTTAGAATGTTATGTCAGTATATATATCTATGATACTTGGAGCTAAGAATACAATGAAACCTATAATGCGTATCTTACCCTGTATTAATTGGAGCTAAGAATAAAATCCTGCCTGTTGCTTATAAAGAAAAGCGCTTTTTAATCGCTTTGGAATGCCTGTCATGTTTCGCACCCAAAATATGTGCTATTGCATAAGGGCTTATGAATTTGAATAGACATGCTCCCAGGTGATCATGACATCTTCATACAGGTGTCTTCACATAAACCATTCCAACTCCCAATTAGTGTAAAACTTATGACATTAAACGAAACCACAATGGAAACGCATATATACCTTATCCATAAATTGATAAACGTAGCACTGAGCCATCCTTCATCAAGCACCTTCATGACCTGATCTCTAGAAAGAAGCTCACTTATATTTGACTCGTCAAATATATGCCTGTTGAAGGTAATCATGCCAATAGAATGGGGAGATATGGTGGTTGCAAATGCTCACAATCGAGCGCGATTTGGTGTCTCAGTGCTTGTATGTTCAATAACAGAATCAAGCACTTGTACTTTCTTCTAATAAAAAGAATGCTTTTGTTGCTTACAAACCATGTAAATAGAAAGTTTGAAATTTTCTTCCAATAAAAAGAATTCTTTTGTTACGTACAAACCACCTACTACAAAAGATCAGTATGTGAAATCTTTTTCTTCAATTGAGCGCTGAACCACCGGTACCTTTGAAATTAGCTACTTGTGCTATCATTCTGATATATTGTGTACCCTGAAAAAAATATGTAAATAAAAGAGCGTTCTTCCAACATAATGAATGCTAGTGTAAATGTTATTAGTAAATAACCACCTACGGTGTTGGCTTAATTAGACCAATAACCTCTCCGACCCTAGTCATCAAATTAGGAGTAGGGAATGGTAATGGTGCTCCATCGTTGTAGGAGTATTCAATCAATACCCTCAGTGCATTTTCAGGCAACGGTGAGTTGTGCAGGGTCGCGTTGGAAGTGTTGTAGGCCTTACCGATTACAACTACTTCGCTGAAAGATTGATCTGTATACAACCTGTACTGTGACTTGCCCTACAAAAGATTTGATAACATTAGCTCACAAAATGGTAATTTAACAGTATCATTGCAAGTTGGTAAGTAGAAAATGTATGAACTACATAAGGAATTTGGGCCCTAGGCATCGTACAACTATCCCTGATGCTTGGACTTTCAACGGAAGGAACGTTACCTTATTGGATGAAGTTTGATGTTTGTGATGCAACATTATATAGCTAGTAAAATTTGAACCTCTGCTCACACTGTCGTTGCGCATCTCAAGCATATCCTCCCTCAGAGTATAAACTTCATCTTTTAATGCTCTAACTTCGCCTTTTGATGCCTTCTTTTGGCAACCAAAGTAAGATAAGGGCGTGACCCCTACACCTGTTCCTCGAACACGGCCTGAATACTCAGGGTGATCGAGTGCTCTACTCAGGAAATCGCCAAGGCCAAATTTGTTGACCTCATCAGGGGATTTTTGTGTCAACATATCCTATAACAAGAAGGAAGGATTATTAGTTATTAACTTAGCAAAGTCAGCAGTTAAGAAAATATGACAAAGTCCAAGAGAATGACTTACACATCATTCATGGACTCTTCTGACCTCTTCATGAACGATGGTACTGTTCTTTTTTGAGTGTCCCCTGATCCAGACATCATTCCAAGGTGGTCTACCTTCTAGGCTTTGTTCCTGAATCTGTCAAGGTAAACCAGGTAAACGTATAAATTGATTACGTAAACATTTATTCATAATTTTGGAACCAAAATTGTTACTAGCATCCATATCATCTTTCAATTTTGGAAAGGGTTAAGGTGCATTTTGGCCAATAATTTGTTATAAAAAGCGTGTCTGGCACAATTATTTTTAAAATGTCCATATAAGCCAACCATCTTTTAAAATGGGGTAAGTTGGCCAATAATTTATTTCAAAAAGGAGAGCCTGGCACAACAGAATTATATACGGTATTGGTCAAATTGCCCTCATTTTAAAAGATGGTTGGCTTATATGAACATTTTAAAAATAATTGTGCTGGGTGTGCTTTTTGTAATAAATCATTGGCCAAAATGCACCTTAACCCTTTTGGAAATGTCTTTCGCCCTCCTAAATACAGATACTCACAGCTTTTAGCCTCTTGGCTATTTTTTGACTTCTTTCCTAAAACTCCTCAGTCAGACATGATTCCACAAATGCATCCCATTGTTCTTGAGTAATTGACCCTACGTATGCAGATGGGGGTGTTGGAACGATGTCCCCATTTTCATCTCTTAGATATAACTTGGTCAAAGTTGCACGGGAATTCCTATGCATTTTTGAAGCTTTCTTCAGCACATACTCCTTATGATTATCATCGATATCAAACACGGTCTGTAATAACAGAAATCATATTAAATTTGTTAGTTACAATGTTATCATGACAAAAATAAACTTAATTGTAAAAAAGTACCTTACCTAAATCTTTAACTGAATCTCATCATGTTTGTCCTTCTCTTGTCTCTAATCGAAACAGTAATAGGCACTTTTTGCTGAACAGTGCACCCAATGAAACCCTAAGAGAGCTTTCAAAATCTTTCTGATTGCTTGGTCATCGTCGTTCATTTAAGTTTAGTCTTTTCTCCCAGAGCTCTACGATTGAAGAGTTTACCCATAATGGTTATGCCATGGTGAACATCCACCTCAAAATCTGCTCTACCCGAACCGATATCTACTGGCACACTCGGTTGTGCTTATTCCTCCTTATTTAAGGGGGATCCATTGTCCTGTAAAATAATTAAATAATACATGATTTTAATGCATATAATGATGCTAAATGTATGTGAATTAAATGAAATAATTCATAGTGTAAAACATAAATACATATAAACTTAAATCAATATAAGGGCTTTCGTCTCTTTTTCCTCTATGTTGTATTATTTAAAATTGTTTGCTTCCTCTTTTTTGTTGGATTTAAGGTTGTGTTGACCTAAATGCCTTCTTCATGATTACTCCTTACATAAACAGGTTCATCTTCGTCATCATATCTGTCTGCATCAAAGTCTCCAGTAATGTCTCAAAGGAAGGATCATCTTCTATCATATTCATAGCATCATCACTACTTTCATCATCAACTTGTTCGGTATAATTTTTCTTCGACTACATGACAATTGACTAATTCTTCTTAGAAGGATCTACAATGTAAAACACTTGTGCTGCTTGAGACGGTAGAATGTAAGTATCATCCTTATATCCAACTTTATAAAGGTCGACTGATATAAACCCAAATTCATCTAATCACCATCCACTATGGTTGTTAACCCACTGACATCGGAACACAAGAACTCTGAACATAGTGTAATCTAACTCCCAAATGCAACCAATCACACAAAAGTATGCCATCTGAGCATATATGGGATTTGTGCCTCTTGCACTGGATATATGCCATGCCTCGGCAACAAGTATGACTCCATTGTTCTGCATTGTACTTTTTCATCCTCGCCTTTTGTATAGAAAGTGTAACCATTGATTACATAGGCGTTGTAAGAAAATGTGTGCAAACCCGATTCTTTTGACAGCCAGAACAATCATTCAGAAACTGATCCAGCATTAAGCTCAACCTGCTGACAAATGCGCGCATTGAACCATCTAATGAAATGTTTGTTGTGCTCCTTTGTAATCAAACTCTCATTTCTATCACCGTGTATTTCCCGAAGGAGTTTTTTCTGTTCTTCAATGAATGGTTCAACCTCAGGAGTGTTGTGAAGAATATACAAGTGAGCCAGCTCCCTTTCAGTATTCGAAATGCGTATTAAGTTGAACCTACTTATTCCTTTCCTCGTTAATCATCCATCGTGACAAGACTTCAGCAAACCAACAGTATGGGCTTTTATGACAAATTGGTCCATAGACCAAAGTTTATATTAAAATAAGTGGTTTACAAATCAATTAAGTAGCCATATTAGATCCTTGATCTCTAACTTTGTGTGATATGGGGAGCTAAAAGCAACTTTAATCCTATTATATTTACACATAAATGAATCTATGTACTGTAAATATAACTAGTACTAATAACTTGTCTATCTAGGTTGATAGCCTTTTACCTGTGCTTGTGATCAGACCTTCCTTTGGAGGATTGATAAATGAATAATAATAATTTAAATTAAACTATTCTGCCAAGCACTGGTAATATAATATTATACTAAAAGTATTTAATACATTCTCCCAACAGGCATCCCTGCCCTTCAATACTACCTTATACCAAAATGCCCACCTTCTTTCAGTTCTTCTGAAAAATAGCAGCTCAAAACGTAGTTCATTTGATTCATTATTATGCATAATAATTCATAAATATGTATGCATATTACAAATAAACATTAACATGGTATGTTAATGTGCTCAAGGCATTGCCACACAATTAATGTAAATTTATTTTCCTATAATTGTGTGGCCTATGAGGCTTAATCTCCAGAATATAACTTTTCAGTTATACCTAAATTGTATTAGGGGTAGCTAGCCACCTAGTCTTGGAGAACTCCGATATATTGGATATTTTTGACAAGGTTATAACGGTCTTTTGACCGTGAAGTTTACCATAAATTTATAATAGATGCTATGCAATTATTAATACATGATAGATGATATTGAGTAAAACTGCTACCTTATTACCAAAACTTAGTTATGAACCAGCTCCTTTCCTTTCTCCTGCCTTGATGATCTCCAATCAAAGGTAAAACCTATTTATATACATTATATGTTTAGGATAGGTCTAGACTATAAATTAATATGTGATTTTCTCTCAGATCCTAATTTCCTTGATGCTACCCAAGTCTTATCATCTCTCATAATATCCAACTGTGACTATCATAGCCTCATCTAATCATTCCTTTAAAGCCTACGACATTTATTGATCAATACATTTAAACAACTCATTTAGCATCTTGAACAATTATCCAACTATATTTTAATTCCTCAAATAAAACCTGTAGCACCATCATCATCAGCAGCTAACCTGTGAACTTCCCAAATTTACAATCACATATCAAAACAATTATACTTCCAACTGACCTATGAGATTATTTCTTTTCAACATTTCATCTCTAGTTCTCCTTAACCTTGAACACTTTTACTTATCATTTTAATTCCTTACCTAAGATAGCAACAACTAATCCTTGTATCAAAACTATATCTTCAAACTTTATTATGCAGCTTTTCAAACACTAGATAACAGTATCTAAATCAGTTCTTTATTCAAAGTCTGATTCCCATAAAAAAACAAGCAATAGGCAAACAACTTTCATTACCAACAACCAAATTGGGATTTCCTCAAAGAAATAAATTCAAGTTACCTACAATCAGCAAATATATTTATAGATTCCTCATACTTAACTATAAAATTCTTTACTATATCCAAATCACATCATAGGAAATAGATTTCTAATCCTTGAAACATGCATACTGTAGCACCCAATTATATTTAAAACCATCTCATGATTTAAAACATTTTCTAATCATAATTTAACCTATTCAAAGCCATTACTTCACCATCGGAAACATAACTCAAAGTAATTCAACTGAATTTCTAAGCTTCCTAACTTAATTCTTTACAACAGCTTTGATATCTTTACAATCCCATGACGCACCTAATATCTATAAAATCATTCCCAACTTCCAAATCAATACTTTAAAACATGTAAAGATATATTAACATCTTAAGTTACTAGCTTACTTAAATGAAGTCTTAAACAACCCTTTCATATCTGGTTCTCAAGCTTTGAATACCTGATTCAAGAAGGATTCTTCGATTCTCCTATTATGCCTAGTAGCAATTGAATACCTGAACTTAATTTCTCAGCTTAAGATAATCATCTTATCCACTTCAACAATCTCTATTTCAAACTGAAATCTTCATCCACAATCATACCTTCAGTGGTATTTCAGCTTCCGAAGTCACTATCTTCCATAATCAAAACAACTTAATTCATGTTGTGTAATTACTATATAACTATTTTCTCCAAGAGAATTTTCGGACAGCAAGCAATTATTAATCTGGAACCTTTCCAGATTTAATAGCAATATTTAAACAACTAATCTATAATCCTTTGATCATATTCTAATACTTTCAGGCGCCTATTAATATATATAACAACATCGAAACAGTACCTACAATCAATTTTGAACTTCAACTCACATCCTAATGCTGTCCAGAACAATATAGCATATAACATCAACATTTATAAATCTTCTCAACATGTAAACACTCATTTATAACAATCCAAAACATTTGTTCTATAGTAAAAACCTTTCAGTGCCTTAATAGCTTCAACTTTCAGCAATTTTACTTCTCTTCTTTGAAACCTTTGTTCGCTGAAACATAAAAGAGAAACTAATAGATTTTATGCCCATTCTTTGTACTGCATTTCTATAAAGATCACATTCTTCCTCATCTTTTAAAAATGCTTCATTTCCCAAAAAAACTCCAGTTTTAATTATCATATTTAAATCATATTTTTTATGTTCCCTGACTCGTTTTAACTACTCAAAACCATTTCTAAGTCCATTTGCCTTTTCTTATGGGCCATGTAGTGGTTTCAATTTGATAATTCCCAGGTTTGAAAATCACCCACAAGCTATTCGGTTCCCTAAAACTCTAAAGCCTCAACCATTCAATAGTATAACAAAACATATATTCACACTGTTAAAGTATATAAATTAGCTTTTGAACTTTCAAAAACCTTCAACTACAGCAAACGATGCAGCAAACAGAGTAGCAACACATACAGAGAACATTCTCTTACATCCACACACATGCACCACAAAAATAGACTCTATTATGCTCTTAAACATCCTTTAAACATTTCTGTTCTTGGAATCTGAAACCTCTCAACAATGAACAGTAACCCTGAGGTTGAAGATCACAACTCAGAGCTCAAACAACACATGCAACAACGATTCTCTTAATCAAAGTTTGATCTTTACTTGTTCTTTGTTTTAATCGGTTACTCCCATCGAAAATCCCAACAGAAGAAATCAAAGATAACAGAAGGAGAAGGAGGCTTACCTAAACTGGGATCAGGTCTTGCATGCACTTTTGGCTCACCCTCCATTCCGATTCGAAGTGCAGGACGAAGAAGGGAACAGGTGCGTTTGAGAGAGAGAGAGAGAGAGAGAGAGAGAGAGAGAGGAAAAGAGTGGTGAGGGTGAAAATACTATTTTGCCCCACCCCTTTAAACTTTTTCGGCTTTTCAGTTTAGTCCCTGTCCTGAAAATAATTCCTAGAAATGAATTCTTATGTCTAATTAAGGATTTCCTTTCACCATAATTTTCTTTAAGCCTCCAAAATAATTTTCCTAAAATTCTCAACTTAAAATATCCTTTAACCATTTTTCTTCAATTTGTGAAGAAAGTAGGCCTTAAAATCCTTAATACTTCAAAATTCATAAATTTATTTATAAGGCCTTTTCATTTCTAAATAATACCTCAAAACTTAAAGTATCTCCTTATTTCTTCTTTCAAAACATTGGGGTGTTACAATTACTCCATGCGGACTTTAATATATGTGTTTGATAACTAATTTTTAGGGACTATGACAATTAGTTAAATTAGTTAATTGTAACAAAAAAGGGAAAAATAAAAATTTAATTTAATGCTCATATTGAGATTTTAAATATTAATAAATCATTTCAAATGTTGGCATAAATTTAATTTTCAAGATTAGAATGATTGAAACAAAAAATATTTATTTGAGACTAATAATTTTGATTAAAAAAAAACTTTTAAATTTAAGGGACAAAATTGAAACTCTGTATAAATTTATTGAAGGATAAAATATATACTTTTTCCCAAACATGTTGTAACTCCATCCGTATTTATTTTATTTATTGCTAATATTGGTTTTGTTAGGATTATATTCCTTAGATATATGCAATAATCATCATTTGTATCGAAACTGTCGTTTGATGGAAAGCTCTTTGATAGAAGCTTCATAAATAGTTGGATGTTTAAGATTTCAAAGACAACATTTGGGTCTCAATTTACTACATCAATTGTCCGTTATATTAATATACTTGTTGAGAATGTAAATTGTAACATTTACTTCCTAAATATACTTTAAATGTAGTTTAAATCACCATTGACCAATTTCAAAACCAATTTAGAACTAACTATGTTAGGAGGATGAATTGACTAATATAATACTAACATAATTAGAAAAAGATTTTCCCTAACTTCTATTTGATACAAATTCGACAATCTAACCATGATTAGAAAAGAAAAAGCTTCCAAATATAAATATACCTTATCATGGTTAGAAAAAGAATCCAACTTAATAAAGAGAGATCCATATTAGAAAAACGAATTTCCTAAAATTATCAAACAAACATGGATATTTAAAATCACTAATACTCTTGAGACAATTATATATGTTAGATAAGGATTCACCTAACATGGATATTTAAAATACACTTAAAATAAAACACACACACACAAATATATAGGAAAAATTAAAAAAAATACCCTCAAAATAGCTAAAGGACAGTTTGCTATACATAAATTTGGAAAGGGCAATTCAATACAATGACTGAATTGTCCAACCCCAAATTAAAAGGAAAAGTCTTAAATGCCATTGGTTCAATTTTTTTTAGTAAAGTGGCCCATCACCATCAGCCACTACCGTCCGACGGGGCCCACCATCATCGCCTAGCAGGTTTATGGTTGTCGTCAACCACATAGCTGCGGGGCCCCCACCTGCTATGTGGCATGTGTGTGAGGGGGCCAAAAAAATTTGCAAAGTAGAGGGGGTGGGAATCAAACCCACCCCCTCCACTTTGAGGCTTGGGGGTCTTGCCACCAGGCCACCAATGCTTATCAATATATATGTTACAAAAATTATATATATTCTATCTTTCATTCCTTCTTGATATTTTACTATAGTTGTATAAGGGATTACCAAATTCAGATAAGGGATTACCAACGTGTTTCTGTCCAATTACCAACATCATTACCAACTTCTTTTGTTCGTTCTCATAATTGTATAAGGGATTACCAAATCCGGATAAAGAATTATCAACTTGAGATAAGGGATTACCAACACATTTCTATCCAATTACCAATGTCATTACCAACTTCTTTTGTTCTTCCTAGAATTGTATAAGGGATTACTGAATCTGGATAAGGGATTACGAAATTGGATAAGGGATTACCATCACATTTCTATCCAAATACCAACATCATTACCAACTACTTTTGTTTGTTCACAGAATTGTATAAGGGATTATCAAATCTGGATAAGGGATTACCAAATTCGGTTAAGGAATTACCAACATATGATAACAGATAAGTGATAAAAGCATGCATGATGATAATCCATGTTGGTAATTGGTTCTAGGCATGTTGGTAACCCTTATGATGAGTTGAAAATCTCTTGAACGTTTCTGGAAACACGCATATACATTTGGCAAAGTAGTTAGGAAGTTAGTAATTAGTTCTAGGCATGTTGGTAATCCCTTATGATGAGTTGGGACTCCCTTATAAGAAGTTGGGAATCCCTTGAACATTTCTGGTAAGGCGCAGGAAGATTTGGTAACGTATTTTGGAAGTTGGTAAATGGTAATATACATGTTGGTAATCCCTTAACAAAAGTTGGTAATACCTGGTAATCCCTTCAGTGATTCTAGTAACAAGCTGAAAGATTTGGTAATTCCTTTATTGAAAATTGGTATTACCTTATGAGAATTTGGTAATCCCTTAGCCAAATTTGGTAATCTCTTTTACAATTCTGGTAAAATATTAAGAAGGAATGAAAGACAGAATATATATAATTTTTGTAATATATACAATGATAAGGCCACCAAGCCATTTTCCAAATTATTTTGGCCCCACACATACACATGTCACGTGGTAGGTAGGGGACCCGCTGCCATATGGCCTCCGGTGGCCAAAGACACGCCGGCCTGCGGTGGTGGGCCCCGCTAGCTGGTGATGGATGGTGGTGGTGGGCCATTTTACTTAAAAAAAATTGAACCAAGGGCATTTAAGACTTTTCCTTTTAATTTGGGGTTAGACAATTCAGTCATTGTACTGAATTGTCCTTTCTAAATTTCAGTGTAACAAAATGTTCTTTAGCTATTTTGAAGGTCTTTTTTTGGAATTTTCCCATATATCTAAAATCCTTTTAAAATAATTTCAACATGCACTAAAAGATATAGTTTTCCTGTAACTGAAACATCCAACATCCAGAATCTAGATAATACATCCACCATCACCATCATTTCAAGACATACACATTCCAATTGATAATAACGTGTCATAGCCAATATAAACCACGATACCCAAATTCCATCGACCAGAGAGACTCAAATCAGTTTGTTGGATATGGACCGGTTTAGTACATACAATCAAATCATACAAATACCCAAGAATTCAAAATAATTATGTAGAAGCGAAAATAAACATGCCTAATGTCTATGTGATACTATATAATCACCAATGATTGAAGACCACCACTTGTACTTGTGAATAGCCACCAGCTCCTTTCCCCGCGACTCCTAACCCAAGCTAACACCTGTGAAAATTGAGCAAAAGGGGGGTAGACCCACATAAGCACTAACTACTCGCCTACGCGTGGTTTGTGCTAGCAAGGTGTTCAGTAGAGTATTATAGAGTATACATAAATGTTAACCACATGACAAGTACCAATTAAATGCATAATGATATCAATGAATAACAGTTCATACTTTCAAATACATATAACGAATCCAGAACCAACAATCACCACATAACACACCAACATTGTTATCATATGGTCCAGTAGGGACTCACAACCCTCATCTGGGATTGGGGGCGTTCTCCCCATTTTTGTCTTTCTTTTTAATTTAGTCGTTACGGGCCAACAAGGAACTTCATCGTGCGATGATATTATTTAATTTCCCAGTGTTCATACACAGTCATCATAAATTAGTCACACACACACACATATATATATATATGCAACCATCAACAAATATATGTGACACAAGGCCCATTCTAGAGTTCCTTCAAATTTAATCATGCATTAAACCTTCAATATACCATGTCTTTGAAAACATTACCATACACATTTTCATGCTAGTTAAACATACATACTTCACCAAACAGTTGAATTATAAATAAGTTTTCAAAGTCATGTTCATCAAGAATGTAGGCAATCACCAAAAGTACAAGTTCTAAATACTTACTAACCCACACGCATACGCAAACAGGCAAAAGTAGTTAACTCATTGAAGTCAAACTAAAAGTTACCATATAGGATCCCCCATGCTCCATGCCTAGAACCAGCGTTGTAGATCAAAATGATGTTGTGTGAGTCGCTCCCTGATCACCGTCGACGGTGGGCGGAGAAGATGGTGGTGAGGGGCGACAAACTCTCTATCGGCTCTCTCTCCTCTCTTACTCTCCTTCTTCGTTGGCCAAACGAGAGGGAAGACAAAGGTGATGAAGGCAAATGATAGTGGTTGAGTCAGAAAAGAAATGAAGGGAGACCTTCCTTGCACGGCTACGCTGACCGACTATGGCGAGTCTCTCTCTGCTCTCTCTCTTCGTCGATTCCAAAAAGAAAAGGAAGAAAAAGACAATAGAGATGGTGAACGTGATGAGGGTGAGGATGGTGATGAATAAACGGCTGGAGGCAAGGAGGAAGAAGATTTGCCATGGGGATGATGGAGAGAGAGCTTCGGGTTTAAGGGGAAAAGAGAAGGATGAGGGTGCCATGGTGATGATGCACGATGAAGATGAAGAAGGTAAAGGGGGCGGCTGAGGAAAAATAGGAGGAAGAGAATTAGGGTTTGGGGAGAATTACGAAAATGCCCTTTTACTTATGAACTAAAGATATTTTCAATTTGAGGGTGCTATTGCCATTTTATAGTTTAATATTTTTTATGTTTTCTCCTTAAATTAAATTCCTATAAGTAAATCCTTACGTCAAAAATAGAAAATTTTCTTTCATCCTAAATTTCTTTAAGTCCAAAAATAAATTTCTATAAAATCCTCAAATTCAAAATAGATACTTAATTATGTTTCTTTAAATTTTCAATGGAATTAAACATTAAATTCCTGAAAAATAATTTGTGCTTGAAAAACTTAATTATGTTTCTTTAAATTTTCAATAGAATTAAACATTAAATTCCTTTAAAATAATTTGTATTTGAAAATTATTTATAAGCCTTTTTAAATTTTTTTAAATGACACCTCCAGACTTTAAATAAATCCTTATAACTCTTTTCAAAAATTTTGGGTATTTCACCAATTAATCTTTAAATTAAAATTCAGGATGTTACATAAATGGGGTTCTAACAATGAGTATTCAAGCCCATATGCATGCTTTTACAACCCATAAGAGTTTGAGCACGTGGTAAAGGAACTCATGGTTTGATGATATGGACTTCATATTTGAGCTTCTTTTAACTTCCAATTGAGCATAGAAACTTCTAATATCAAGTATAATAACTTGATTCTTGATTTTCTCATTCAATCTAACTTCTTATTCTTCTTGATCATGTCATTCTCCATAAACAAGCATAATAGCTTCATTCTTTCGTTGACTAATCTATACAAACATTGTGCTCATTATATCTAAATTTATTTTTGACATCATCAAAACTAATCATATCTAACATAAGGCCTTTTGGTCGTTACTTGTTTTAAAAGCTTTGTTTTAGTTTCCTATTGAAGTAGCTCATTTTAATTTTCTATTTTTAGGTAGATGACTTTTACTTCTAGTTTAAGTAATTTTCTATTTCCTTTAGGATTGAATGGTGCCAATCAAGTCGATTGATCATCATATAGGGTTCATTTTGTACTTGATGTAAAGTCCTACTTACTACCCTAATAATCAATTTCAATCCAAGTGTTATTCATACAGTCATCCAACATCGTAAGCATTCAAGATAAAAGTAATTGAAAGTGAATGAAAGCCCAAACAATTTGGCAATATACAGCCAAAAAATAAATACCATAGATCACAGGCTCAGTGTGAACTAGTCAGCCCCGTCCCCTTCCCCTTAGCCCTCGCCTATGCATGATTACCTGTAAAAATGTAAATCCCCACATGGTGAGACAAACATGTTCCAATAACCACAACTGAACTCAATACATGAGTAAGAATGAGTTAGTAGAGTGTCTAAAAGGTACCATAGTTTAAAAAAGTAGTTATACTACCACAGAGTACACATATATATATATAATACAATCATAAATTATAGCACAAGATAATTTCTAGTTCAAATGCAACAGATATATGTATGAAGTGATACTGTGCCCCTGTCTTTAGCCAGAATGAGTACTTCCCCTATCGAACCTCAGAGTTTTAACGATAACCAAACATGAGTTAGGCTAAGAAAATTATAGGTCTCTCAACTTGGAAAATTCATTGAAACATGTTTTTAAAACTAAGTTAAAAATTATCGATGACTTGATGAACCATCAATGGATTTTTAGCTTCAACCATTGATGGGGTATAGAGCATATACTGAGCATTGAATCTTTGAAGAAAATTTCTAATTGTTGAAACCAATACTTGATAATCAAAGAGTATACTTGAAGCATAGTTTGATAAGAGTGCTTAGACATTACTTTGACCATCGATCATTGAATAACAATCGATTATTACAAAGTTCAATCAATGATTAGTTTTATATCAGAAACATTTTCAAGCTTCAACGTTCATCGATCATCATACTAGTCATCGATTATTCAAGAACCATCAAAAGACGATTCATCCATAGAGCATTGACCCATTGCATTTAACCAATAACTAACTTGTCCATCAAGTATTACAGGAAAATTCTTCATAGCACTGAACTTCCTATTGAGTAAAACAAGAATGCTCGATTGTGATGAAAGTGATTAGTGAACCATCTATGACTGAACTTAAATGTATGAAATTCTAATTGCCATTTTTACGTTTGATTTCTTGATACAAAAGCAAACTCTAACGTCAAGTTTGGCTGCTAGCAGTTTGTACTTTGGATAAAAAATCCAAATAAGAAGTTTTTGATCAAAAAATTAAGTGCAAATCTTCTAGATAAGTGCATGGGACTATCTCAACCATTGAACAACATTTAGATGCTCCTGCACTTTAAAATTTCTGACAATTAGAAGTTCCCAGACTGTAACGGGCAAAATTTCATTAGACTATAGATAAACATTTGTAGCAGTAGCTGGAAAGGTAGAGTATTAAGTGCACTGCAAATAGCGATAAAAGCATTCAAGTCCTCTACTACTAAGTTCTCTCATTTTACTTCAAGTGTAATCTTATCTGCTCAATTGTGTGAGCTTGCTTTATTCTTGTAATTCTTCATTGTGTCATTTCCTTAGGATATTGGGAAATTAGGGAAAGGTTGATATCTTACAAAGTGTAAGGGGGAGAAAATTTGGTGAGATAGAGTGATCTTACTGATCTTCTATAATTATAAAGTTATTCAGGAACCTATTTTAATCCTAGTTGTTACTAGTGGAACCCAACTGAGGTTGGAGAAGATGTAGGTTATAGTTAAGACTAAACCAATTAAAATCCTAAGTTTATTACTTCTATACCTTGACTTGTTTGAAAAACTAATCGTTGTTCTGCTAAGATTTTGAGATACACAATTCACCCCCTCTTGTGTATTTCTTGCCACTTTCACCCATATCTATAGTAAGGATGAGGATCTCCTAGTTTATAATTAAAGAGTGGTCTCTGTCTATAATCAGAATGACCAGTGGTCCCTGGATCGATTAGATCAAAGACAGATCAGAATTTTAATCATAGGTGCCCAATCGATCAGCCACCCCTGGATCGATTAGAGAATTAAAAATGAACTAAGTAATATCAGCGTGATCGATTGGAGAAATTAGAAGAACTTAGTATAATCGAACTATTGCATCTGATCTATCAGGGCTCCCCTGCGATCGATCAGAGTGACCAAAGTGTAACTCAAGCCTAATCTAAGCCTAATCGGTCAAAGAAGGATAATTGATCAGAGAGTAATAAGTAATGATCATACAGTAATTTTAATCTAAATGTAATCTAATTTTGATCGATTGTACAAGCTTAATCGATCAGAGATGCCTATGATCAATCAGGCAAAGTTTTTCTAATATCATGTTTAAGTCATGCAGGTTATGATCGATGTGTGATTGATATGTGATCAATCAGACAAGAGGCAGTGATCAATCATACATCAATGATCGATGTGGCAATAAGATTTAATTTAAACTGAATTGTTAGTCTATTTTAAGCTTTCAAGTACAGAAGTTGTTCAGACCTATTTTGGGAAGTTATCATTAGACACACAAAACTGCCATTAGAACCGTTTGACACAACAACTATGATCTGCGATTAATGAAGAGAGAGGATCTGAAGAAAGCCAAGTACAAAGGAGTTAATGCTGCCTAGAACACATACACCTCCATACTCTATCTATAATCATCTAAGATCAAGAAACGGCCATAACTTCATCAACGGGCAAAATTTCATAGACGAGTATAAAAGCCTTGATGAAGAAGTTGGTGAAAGTATTGATTACATATGTTGATTATCCTTACTAAGTTACACTTACTGCATTCAATACTTACCAACTCTTAGAGAGATCATTTATTGTCTTCGTACTTCAATGTGTATCACAATCAGTGGGACCTTAAGAGTAGGGTGCAATCTTACAAAGTGTAAGGGGGAGTGATGTGTAAGAGAGAGATCTTACTGTGAGGTCACTTGTAAAGGCTTTTAAGAGCCTGTTTTAATCTTGAGATTTAGTGGAACCCAACTGAGGTTGGAGAACTGGACGTAGGCTGAGATTTGGGCTGAACCAGTATAAGCTCTATGTCTCAATGCATTAAATTTTTAATTAGCATAATTCACCCCCCCTCTTGTGCATTCCTGCCTCTTTCAGGACCTAGTCCCTTTAAAACCTAAATAGTGCTTTATGTGCTAAAATACAATTACTTAACTTGATTAACTTAACTAATTTAACACATAGCAAACATTTTGAATTAAAAACAACCTCAATATCCTAATTGAACCTCAAAATCTTCCTAATAAAATTGTTCATCAAATTCCTCCTAAATTACATTCCATATATCATATTTCAGTCATCAAAATCACTAATCAATACCTATAATAACAATTGCATTTTCCAAGTTTCCACATATCCACCTAAACTCCCCCAAATTTTTTTAATATAAAGTTTCCTTTTAAATTTTTCCATCCTTCTTTCCCAAGCTTCACTCTCAAAAATGAACCATCAGTATTTAATAATACTTCCAACAAACCCAAATAAAATATTTGATCAACACAAATATCATATATATATATATACACATACATACCAAATTCTAACTTTTTCCAAGAGAACAATTAATTATAAATTTTCAAATCATCCAATAAATAAATTTGAACAGATAAAATCAAACTAAATTTTTCTCAACAATTGTATGGTCTTATATTGTCAAAATTCAACACTTACTACAACTCTAATCCTAAAAGTTTCCTCCAATCTCCTCAAGAAAATGCCACTTAGAAAGGTTAAATCAAATAGAATAACTTTCATGAAGAAGGTTTTGCATATATAAGTGGTTTTACTTGCCAAAATTGTCTTCAAAAGCTTGCTCTAAACAAAAAATCAAAGCAAGAAACTTCTCCCCTCCCTTTGATCTCTTTTACTGCCGGAATGAATGGAAAAGTGGGATATTGGAAGAGTTTATGATGTATGTATTTTTGTTTTGGATAAAAGACAATTATCATTAAAAAGTTAAAATATTCACAAATAATAAAACAACTAAATTAAAGTATGAAAAGGGAAAGCTTAAAGAAAACTATTATGAAGGAACAATGACAATAAGTTCCTTCTAATTATAGACATTCGGATTTGTTTAAATTTCTTAACATCATTTGAATGTCCATTACTATGATGGCATCTTTAACCCCTTGTAGAAGATTGAACACCGAGCATGATGACCAGATAGATAAAAATATCTGAGAAATGTCTAAGTTGCTAGAATGTAACCATTGAAGACTTGCTCTTAAACATCTCAGCTGAAAGCGTGATGCTTTGTTTTATCCCTCTTCCATATGAATGCTTAAACCAGATGAGCACTTGGAAGAACCGCCATCTTGCATCCTATTCCTGATTGGTCCTTAAATTTGTAGTAGACGATGTTCCAATCATTTAGTCCTATAGAAAGGCTAACAGAAATGGATGCAATAGAAGCTGAAGGAGAAATCATGTTAGAATTTTTATTATTCCAAAGGACATGATTAAAGATATGGCATGATGAACTTGTTTCACAAAAGTAGCCAAACAAGTATGAGATCCCCTGTGCACATTAGTATTTCTCAGCATCCATAAGTGTTTTATCAGAATGATAATTCTTTTCAAAGTGTCCACTGGACCATCATTGTAAAGCATGATAAAGGAAGACATGATCCAATCTTTAAAGGCATGAAAGTTATTCCATTCAGATAATTCTTTGTTGAATATTCCTCAGGTGATCAAGTTCTTTGATCTGTAGTAAATTCTGATAAGTTTTTAGCAATTCATATTCTATATATTGTTGTAGATCTCCTTGTTTCTGTGGTGTTTTAATTGGACAGCTGCTTTCTTGCTTTGCTATCATAGTTTTTCCTTATGAAAATAATCTGCATTTTGCTTGGACTATACTTTGTGGGCAAGAAGTGTGGTAAACATAGACAACATGATACCTTCTTTTAAACATGAGTTTTCTACCATTAAGGATAATATTGCTATTGCTAAGGTACTAGATAGTCACAAACTTCATGTGTCAAAATTACAATTTTTGATTATGATTCACTGGAAGCTACAGGGATGTAAATATTGGTAATTAAGCAAATCAGTAATTTCTTCTTACTGTACTTTCAGCTTGAGGAGGGTTTATCTTTTTTGTTTTCTCATGGTTCATGGCTCTTACAAGGATATTTCATTAGTTTAATCCCATGGCAACAAAATATCACTCTGTCTAAACTCTCTATGTATCACTTCCTTATCTTGTTCCAAATTCATGGATTGCTTTTTAAATACTATAATGAAGAAATAGCAAGGTATATTGGTGTTCAATTGGAGAATTTTGTCTCATATGATTAAAAAATTCCTTTCAGGGGGAAATGGATTGCGCATTAAAGTTTATCTTTCAAATTTGGGCATCAAATCTATCAACATTAATGGCTTTCATTTGTTTGATGGGCATATGTCAGAAGTGTTGCTAATTTTGAAGCAAGTAGGAAGATTTTATCCCACTACCTATGTATTGGCCATGTAGCTCGATATTGTAAATCTTTTTCCTAGATTTCAACAAAGTCTAACAACTATTGGATGATCCCTTCCACACAATGACATCATGACTACCTGTGAGAGAAATCAGTAAAGCTTGAACAAGATTTCCAATTTTGAAAGAATATAATGACATGATTAGTGAAGAGTTTCATTGAGCTAGATTCCATGAGATATTAGAATACATAATTAGATCACTAAATCATCATTGTGCTCCTTTTATGGTGCACCTCATCATCTTCATCAACCTCTGGCCACCACAATCGTAGTCTGATATGATTTGGAAATTTAATCTCATGGGAGAGTATATGTCTCTCTAATTTTAGCACTCATTTGTACTCTCCTCCCAGCGTTGCTGCTAATTCCCAAATTCATCACTGTTATCTTTCTTCTCTGGTTTCTCTTGCTTCTTTTGGTTCAATCTCTCAACCTAGTTCAACTCTAAGCCATCATGGTCACCATTGATTCTGCATTTAATGTTGTTGTGGGGGAGTTTTTATCTCTCAAATAAAGGTCTCTGTTGTGGGTAACAAATCTATTAACGTTGCATATGATGATTTCTTTGTTGTAATAATTCTAATCTGCATGAGACTGGAGTTAAACTGGATGGTTGTGGTTATTTTGGGAAATCTTTGCGAGAAGAATTTGCCTTGAGTCAGATTTTAGTTCAGGGTGTGATATCTTATGAATGAAAAAAATGTAAGCGAAAAATGGAAGATATTGGTCTAACATGTAAGATTAGTAGTAAAAGACCTCATCATTTACATAATTCTCATGATAGGAAACATAAGTTTGAGCAACAATCATCTTCCTCTAATGTGTCATCTAAAATAGCCAAGACTTTCTCAAAGGAGGGTGAAGATGTGTTTTTTTAACACTCTATTCTTAAACATTCACTTTTGAACAACTTCTAACTTTGTGAATTTTTAAGAGTAGCTAAAGGAAAGGGTTCAAGCAAACGGAAATTGGTGCATAGTTCCTCTATTAGTATTTCTTGGGAGGACTCAAGCTACTATGGCTCCTTCAAGAGATTCAGATTTTCTATAAAGCAGGACCAAGAGATGGAGGCAAATGAAGGTTCTTTCAATGATAAACAATTTCAAAAGCAACATACTCCCTCAATAACTCAAGAACCTCGCCTTGTTGCTATTGTTAGAATTATTTGAGAACATAGCCCCTCGAATGATTCTCTTACTTCAAAGAAGAGATCTCTTGAATTGGTCATGATCATGTTCCCTCTTGCAAAGAGAATTAAGAATAATACAATCTCTCCCCTCTCTGTTACGACTAAGGAAGCGGCCTTACAAAAGCTCCTACCTCAGCCATGAAAATCCTGAGTTGCAACTGTCTTGGTTTTTCACAAAGCCACGGTAGTTCAAAGATGTAAGCGACTCGTTGAGAATTATAAGCCTGATTTTCTCTTTTTGTCTAAAACCAAAATCTGATTAAACTGTCTTAAAAAGGTCCAAAGTTTTCATGAACAAATAATAGGAAAGGACAAAATCTAACTTTGGAACGAATGGATTTGGATTTTGGTAATCAAAAGTGGTTTAATTCATTCCCTTACTCCTTTATTGATACCTTAGCTATAGCTGCATTCGATCATAGCCTGGTTGTTGTTCATACAAAGACACAAAAGCCTAGGAAAAGGAAACTTAAGTTTGAATCATTCTGGTATTATTTGAAGATTGTAAGGACATCAGTTCATCTTGTTGGGAGAATTCCTTTTATGGATCCCATGGTTTTAAACTCTAATGCAAGCTTCAATCTACCCTTTTCACTCTCTCAGATTGGAACAGATCTTGATTAGGTAATATTCCTCAATGGATAAAAGATCTAATTAGAATCTAAATTGAAATATGTTTCTGAAAGATTCTACTTATAGGATATGTTTTACTAGAAAGAGGAACCTAAACTTTACTCACTGAAACATGAACTATTTTTTTTCCTATACTGATGCTTTTGACAAAAAGCGCCGGGATAGGTGTGTTCCAAGAAAAAAATGATATGTGTAAACAAATTAAAAAAAATAAAAAATAGACCTATCCCGGCACTTTTTTTATAAGTGCCGGGATTGTCAAATTTTTTTTTTATTTAATTAATTTATTAAATAACTATACCAGCGCTTAATTGCTAAGCACATGTATAGGTTTACAATTTATTTTTAAAAAAAATAGAAAAGATAACCTATCCCGGCGCTTACAAATAGAAGCGCCGGGATAGGTTTTAGACGTCCCCAAAAAAATAGAAGATTTAAAATGTAAACTATGTAGCGGTGCTTAGTTGTATAAGTGCCGGGATAGTTCATACCTATAGCGGCGCCGCTATAGTTCTTTTCTACCCTATAACGGCCCTTATATGTATAAGTGCCGCTATTGCTGCGCGCAATAGAACCATTCTATAATAGTGAATATTTTCAATTTTACTTAATCTGTTAAGATATGCATGTTTATAACTTTTTTTTTATTTTCTTTGTTTTTGTATTACTTCAGATATAATAGATTATAAAACAGAACATTTAGGTAGGTAAGATCCAAACAGCTCAGCAAATTCATGATATGTGTATATATATACATACCTCCGGACTTGAGCCGAAACAAATATACTAATAGAGTACTTACCAATAAGATCAATCATCGAGAGCAATAATTTAAACCATATGACTTTGTAGGATATAGGCCAAATCCTTATAAACTGGATTAACTTTGTGCATCAAATACAAGCATTGATGGAGAATTTAATAACAGCAACCCCCTTTGCCACTACTACCTAGACCATTACTATCCTATTTAATTATACGAACCCTACCGTCATCAATATCAATAGTTGCGTCATTTTCCCATCCTCCCCAACTTATTGAGTCCTGCCTGTCTCTCAAAAATTTATAGTTTTGATGGTTCAACAAATAAAATTGGAAATGGTCCATTTGATTTAACTTATGGTCAATTGGCCGTTCAACCAAATCTTACCGTAGAAAGGATAAATATCTTCTATACTAATTTAATGTAATAATTAAAATAAATTTTATTATAATTTATTATTATTATTATTATTATAATAATTTACAAATTTATCATTATAATAATAATAATAATAATAATAATAATAATAATAATAATAATAATAATAATAATAATAATAATAATAATAAAATTTGTATATTACCTTTGCCAAAATCAAGAAGTAAATCATTAGAATATGATAAGTTCACAATTTTTATGGTCCTTGCAAATTTTTCTCATATTCTAATATTTATAACATTTCAAACTTTTAAGATAGAGCGTACAAAAAGCTGAATCCTTTAGGTATAATTATTTGCTTATGTCTAATACATCATCAGATTGTACAACGATCTTGTGAATATGTCATCTTACTTGAATGTCTGTTAAACTTACCATATTGTTAGAACAATCTCTATCATTTTGTTGACACAATTCTGCTATAGTAAAAGCAGGTTGTTTTGGAAAGGGAAGATCTATGATCTCGCCGCAAATCAAAGAAGTCACAAGGGCCATATTTGGCCTATCTTTTGCAAGTTCCTGCACACATAGAAGTCCATTGTGTGTGCATCTAATGATATCTTTATGAAAGCTTGGATGATCCATCGTTGGGTCAATGAAAGATGAAGTGTTGTTTTCATTCCATAGTTTCCATGCCTGAAAATGTCAAACAAATTCATATTTATAGTATATCTTTAATAAATTAGCTAGCAATTCAGCATCTACAAGACAATAATAAATCTGTCTTACATATCCTTGGAGTCTCAGTGACATGTCCTCACTATAGAAGTCAATGCTTCTTGTTCCACTAATAATCTCCAGTAACAAAACTCCGAAACTAAATATATCTGATTTTTCTGAAAATTATCCCTTCATTGTGTATTCTGGTGACATATATCCACTATTTTTAATAAAAAAAGTTTAATCATCAATACAATTGAACTAATAACAAATGACATAATATAAAATAGGATAATGATCAAGATATACTATGTTCCAACAATTCGTTTGGTGTTGCCAGCAACTTCGCTATCTCCAAAAATCTTTGCCAAATCAAAGTCTGATATTTTTGGATTCAACCCTCCATCTAACAAGATATTATCTGCTTTAAGATCTCTATGTATTATTTTTAATCTTGAATCTTTGTGAAGATAAAGCAAACCTCGAGCAATTCCTTCAATTATGACATAACGCCTTTTCCAATCTAAGACTATATTTTTCTTTGGATCTACAAAGCAAAGGTGATTGTTTAGCCCCCCAAATTATATGCCACCTTATACTGATGATTAAAACACTTTATATAATAAGAGAAAATGCATTAAAATTAACTAACCAAAGAGCATTGCATCCAAACTTTTATTTGGCATCTACTCGTAGATCAACATATTTTCTTCTTGTTCGACACAACATCCAAGAAGTCTTACGAGATTGCGATGTTGAAGTTTAGAAATCACTTTAACCTCATTCATAAATTCTTCTAGACCTTGTCGGGAGACTTTTGAAAGCCTTTTAACTGCAATAATCTGTTGTGTTTCTTCCAATTCTCCCTTCAAATGCCAAAAAAATGAACATTACTATATTAAAAATTATATAACAGAAAAATCACCCTTCTACTAGAAAGTACAAGGTCTACCTTATATACAGAACCAAAACCTCCTTCTCCAATCTTGTTATCTAGATGGAAATTATTCGTTGCAGTCACAATCTTGTCAAATTCAAACATTGGAGGCTCCTCAAGTTTTTCTTGCTTCGAGTCTATGATGCTTTCACGATGAGAATTTTTATTTGCCGTCCCTATCAACAATAATTCGTAACTTTGCGGTAATTTAACATCTTAATACTCCCTCTTACTCTTAATAAAATACCAAGTTGCTTTTGTTTTTTTGGAGAGATTAAATTAAGTTCCTTTAAAGTTTCATATTTATTTTTTTATCCAAACTAATTTAACCTATTTATAAACTGATATATGATCTAATATACACAACATATATTATGGTTAAGTAATTTATTGAACTTTTCTTTATCTCTCCAAAAATCCAACTATAAATTATATTACGGACTAAGGGTACGCAGCATTTACCCATAAGAAATATGAGCATGCAGCAACAATTCCTGCTATTGTGACTGAAGTGGCAATGATTACTTTCATAATAAGCATCCTATTATTCCTTCCCTTATCATCAGCATTATTTTTATCCTCACTTTTCTCTTCTTCCTTTACTGAAATTGTAATTATTAAATAGTGAAAAGTGTAAACATATTAGAAGAATTTAAAACTAAAATAGTATAACAAAATATAAATTGAATATGAATGAGAAGGTACCCAGCTCTGAGTTTGTAAGACGAATATAGAGATCAACTCCTCCATAGGGGAATTTTTGCATGTCAATTAAGCTATCACTCCAATACAAGCACTGTATGTAGAAATCATAAGCATATCCCAAGCATGAACAATTCCGCAAACATTGTGTTCTGCAATTCGCTTCATTAAGATCCTCTCTCTTTGCAAAATCTGGAACTTTCATATTCTCTAGCTTTAAGAATCCATCTCCATCGCATTGTAAGGGTGTCCTTCTTACACAACCATTTGTCCAATTATTTGAATCCCATTCCTTTGGCTTCTTCGGCTCAAACCCACTTAAACAGCTACAGATAGTTAAATTCTGACGATTGCAGACACCAAATTCATTACAAAGACCATAAACATCACATTCAGAGTCTTGATGCATCCAAGATCTGAATTTTGTCCTGTTATACCATGCGGTAAACACCATTTGTCCCACTAAATTCAGATTGATGACACCCAAGGATGATTGGCCTCCATTATCATAAGTTATATAAATTGTACCATCCTCGTCTTTTCCTAGATAGAATTCTGTGAGATATCTAGCAGTCATTTGATATATTCCCAGAAATACAGTACACCATTCCATGGGCATGTTGGCCAATATGGTTTGAACCCATTAGAGACAACAAGTTCAAGAGCATCTGGGCGTTCAATACTTGCAGAGAAGTTTCCCATGGATGGATCTGAAGAGCTCTTCCAAGATGTCAGCTTTACTTTTTCACCTGTTTTTGGGTTTGTACGAAGTTTCGTGTTTGGCAACATTGTATCAGAAGGATGCTGAAAACTCTCCCATAGATTGATTCCCCTGTTGTTATCTTTCAGAACAAGGTTCCCCGTGTCTAGAAATTGTGCAATAATTGATGAATCGCGATGCATGTTAGACACATTTGAAGACCAAAGTGTGTGCTTCTGTGAGTTCAATACCACAAGGTTGCCATCATCAGAAATGTTGAGGATCCCAGAAGAATCTTTGAGGGGTTGATTTCTGTTAGCAACCCAAACAATCACGGCGGGTTCTGATGTATACCAGATTCCTAAGTAGCGATTAGTCGAATTTTTTGGGCTAAAGAATCCAAGTTTGAAGTCACCTGAGCTTAATGTTTCAGGGTCTTTGATGGGTTGGGATGAGATAATGAAATCAACAGAAGAACTAAACCGTATAAAGAAGCTGAAAAAGAGCAGGAAGAGGCACATAAGGTAATTAGAGAGGCTTGATTTCATTCTTTCAGGGATTGAAATGGCTCCTATGTTTTTTGGTGTTCAGCATGATGCTATCATTATATTGAAGTGTTTAGCCTGAAACGAGATCGAAGATATACTCGGGATATTTGAAGTCACTGAACCTGAACATATATTGATGGACTGGCTGAGGTCATTCAAGGTTAATTAACTAGTAGTTTCATGTCCGAATATTCTGTATTTACATTTATGATGATTATTCAGAGGTAGCGATGTTCCCTCAGTGTGAGTCTATATTCCCATGAAACGGACTAAATGAATGTTAGTAGCATCAAATACCTATAAAGAAATAGAAAAAAAAAACAATTATTTCAAACAAATTTTAATAATTTTTTCTCAGCTAATATTTAGAACAATCATCAAAACATACTTTTTCTATTTGTCTTTCTAAAAGTTCTTCTAAAAGCTTTAATAAAATTATCTTAGGAAAAAGCTAAATTATAAACAGAATCAAATAAGGCTTTCTTTTCTTTTTGGAATACATTGAAAAACAATTGCCAACTTGTGTGTGATTTAATTATGTGGGCCAAAATCATGATTTTCTTACAAAAATATTCAAATATATTTATAAATATTAAAAGTAAGGGTTAAGGGGGGAAACGCCCAAGAACTTTTTAGCATAACTTCTAAGAAGCACAAAAAATTGAAGCCACGATTCAAATAAGCATGAAGAAGACCTTCATCTACTTTGTGAAGAGTTTTATATGCAACTTATAGGTACTTATAGGTTGAAAAGAAGCTTTCCAATCAGCCCAGTAAGCACCTACACTTGCATATGAACTGACCCAGGTAGTTAATTGTAACTTCTTTTAATTGTTATATTTAATTTGCCTAGGTTACTCTTAACTTCTTTTACTGTCGAATTCTTACATTTTCAGGAGCTGAATATATCATTTGTCAAACTAGCAATGATGTAAGTTATACGATTATTTTCATATTTTACTTGCATTCATACATTCATACCGGTCTCATTTCCATACAAGCAATTTCACCACAACGTAAGGGGACAAGTTTGACTTCATAAATAAACCCCAAATTGGTGCAAAAAAGAACGACACTAGCGAGTTAGATGAAGTCATATATAGTAATAACAATCACATTTACCAACCTTCCATGTTCCATGTCATCTAGCACCTCTCAAAGAAGAGTAAGTAGCTTTGAATTTTTAACTAATATTGCATTACATGTGTTCTAATTGTAATAATGGAGGTTTATATATATATATATATGTTGTTTTCATTGGTCACTTAACGTTCTTCGTCCCCTAATAAAGAGTAATATATACTGGTTTGATTCCCTTAGAATAGAACTAAGATTCCCTTATAATAGAACTAATTCTGTAAACATAGGGGATCTTCAAAGTGTAATTTTGATTTTTTTTAATTTACCTAAAGTGAAGTTTATATCATGTTATAATATATCTTTTCTTTATTGACTTATCATGGGCTATTATTGTAGACTTTTATGAGTCTAAATAATACGATAATTTATTCACATATGAATGATGGTTATATAATTACATAGCCCTAAGGAGATCGCATAAGATACTCCATAAAATCATTAATCATGTATAACAAAAGAGGAAATAAAAAAATAATATCTATTCTAATCATAATCCCTCATATTCAGTTAGTGTAATCCCTAATAATCAATAACAACATAAAATTACAAATCATCATACTCCTCCTCAAGTTGGATCATAGATATTTATCATATCCAACTTGTGTACAAATCCTTTGTATTTATCCTCTGGAAGTTCTTTAGTTAGGATGTCAGCTAACTGATGTCTGGTCAAAACATATGATAGGCATATGATCCCATTTTCAACCTTTTCTCTGATAAAATATTGGTCTATCTCCACATGTTTGGTTCTATTGTGCTGTATTGGATTAAGAGCCATGCTTCTAGTAGCTTTGTTGTCACAGTAAAACCTCAATGAGGATTTAGATGACACATGTGACTCTTTTATATCTCTTTTAAACCACAATCCCTCCATAATACCTTGTGCCAACGCCCGAAGTTCTAATTCAACGCTACTTTTTGACACAACTCGTCGTTTTTTTACTTTGCCAAGTAACAAGATTTCTCCAAACAAATGTGCAATACCCATATTTAGACCACACAATATTCTTGTAAGACAGCCCAATCTGCATTCATATAGATTTCTATTGTTCTCACATCATGATTCTTAAACAAAAATCCCCTAACTAATGTGCTGTATTTGATAGCGTCCCTTACCAACTTCTTTTTCATCCCATTTTTCCTTCTCTGACTGTAATTTACTTGACCTGGCTTCACATTCTTGTTCCCAGTCTTAGCATTCTTTTTCTTTGTGCTAATTGGTGTCCTACTCGATCTACACCCCAACATACCAGTTTCCTTGAGCAAATCAAGAATGCATTTCCTCTAGGACACATAGATGCCTTCCTTTGATCTCACAACTTCCATGCCCAGAAAGTATTTCAATTTTCTTAGGCCTTGACTTCAAACTCCTTATTAAGAGCTAGTTTGATTCTATTAATTTCCCCACATCATCTCATGTGAGGATAATATCATCCACATAAACGATCAAAATGGTTGTTAGTTCCCCTCTTTTCTTGCCAAACATTGTATGATTAGACAAGCTCTGAATGTATCCCTCCAACTTCAAAGACTTCTGAGAATCTATCAAACCATGTATAGGGTGACTGTTTCAACCCATAAAGTGATCTCTTCAACTTGCACACTTGATTCTTTATACCTTTTTCGAATCCAAGAGGAGAAGTCATGTATATTTCCTCCTTTAGCTCACCATTTAGGAAGGCATTTTCTATATCTATTTGTTGTTGAGGCCAATCAAGATTAGCCAAGATAGATGACCATGATAGTGTTTAGTTTTTCCATAGGAGCAAATATCTCATTGTGGTCAATTCCATGAGTCTTAGTGAACCCTTTCACCACTAATCGAGCCTTGTAGTTGTCGAGGGAACCATCCGGATTATACTTTAGAGTGAATACCCACTTGCATCCAACGGGTTTCATTCCTTTTGGTAACTCCACAATATCCCAAGTACCATTTTTCTCTAAGGCTCTTATTTCCTCCACAACTGCATTTCTCCATTCTGGAGTCTTAAGTGCCTCATACACATTATTAGGTACCTTGATTGTGTTAAGGCCATTGATGGAACCAGAGTAGTTTAGGGATAGAGTTGCATAAGATACAAACATTTCTGTAGGATGCTCAATGTGGGGGTGAGTTTTCTTTCTCTAAGCTATAGGCAAATCCAAGTCACTAGCCTCATGTGGCTCATCTTTCTTTTCAAGTGCAGAATCTATCACAGGATCTAATTTTGACACTACTGTGGATATTACAGGTTTATTACATTGTTCCATCAGTTGTGTGTAGAACTTGTATTGTTTCTGAGTGATCTTGATTTACAAGGAAGGCTCCTTAGTTTCAAGTTCCTTAGTTTCAGTTTTCAGTATAAAATAAGGTTCATGAACTGGAATGGGAGACACATTTACAGAGATTGATTCTGATGTGTATTCAATGGGTTGAAATTCATACAAGTAGACGAGATGTGGGTTCATAACATTTATATCCTTTTTGGGAGTTAGAGTATCCCAAAAACACACTTTACAGCACCAGGATTGAGTTTGGAAGGAGATAAGTGAAGATGAACAAAACAAGAACAACAAAAATCTCGCAAAGGAAGAGAATGATCAAGATGAGAGACCGGGTGAGTTTTTCGATGTTTATCAAGAGGAAACTAATAGGAAAGGACACAACTAGGCATTCTATTAATCAAATGAGTAGCAGTGAGAATAGCATCTCCCCAGAAAATTGAGGAACAGTGCTGGCTAAAAGGAGCGAATGAGCGGATTCAAGTAAGTGTTTATTTTTACACTCAGCAACATTGTCTTGTAGAGGTGTGTGAGGACATGTGCTATTTTGAACGACACAACGTTCCTTTAGAAAAGTTGTCAAGGAATGACTAAAGTATTTAGTGTCATTGTCAGTGTAGAGAATTTGAATACTATGCTTCTACATAACACACGATTTTTAAGTCTCACATTTTGGACTTTCCATGTTTCTTTTAGGTAAGACGTATTTAGAGGAGACATAAAAAATGTGTACTTTTTATATCTAATAAATATGAGACTTGAAAACTCCATCTTTCACGTCTCATTTTTATTTTGTAGACGTTGAATATGCTTAGAAAGTACTTTTTGATGTCTTATATTTAAAAAAGAGAAGTGAAAAAGGTACTTTTACATGTCTCATATTTAAAAAAAAGACACATGAAAAGTGGCATTTTTCACATCTCATATACAAAAAGGAGACATGGAAAATATTTTTAAAAAAAATCTGCAAAACACATACATCCACTCTCCTTGATATATGAATAGAATTTAAAATTGAACCTCACGCAAAAAAGACATAACATGGACAGATTTCACCAAAACAAGTTGTCTACATACAATTAAAAGTAACATAAATCCAAATGGGATAAATGTTATGCATTGTTCTTGATTAACCACACAAACATAAGGAATTGGATAGTTGATAATGATGCAACAGTTCATGAAGGAAAAACAACAGTACAAATAAAACTGACATGCTAGAATAATACTATTCATTATCTGTGAATTGACCAATATCTCAATCATTCATAAATAAGGAAACTGGGAAGAAAAATACTTCTTTTTAATCTCAGCTATCATGGTTAAGAAGGCGTGCTCCACATTGATTGAGTCCTTAATTAGCACTTGTCTCAAGGAAAGGGATACCAAGTTCATCATCAAATGCCTGCAATCCACAACCAGAGTTATGCAAAAAATTAAGTTAAACAAGCAACCACTTAATTTCTTTCTTTTACAGCATGTTTCAAAATCAACAAAATTTCATTTATAATCTGAGCATCCTCCTCTGCTAATCACAACATTTTGATCCCTACCATCAAACAAAATCAAACAATTTCACTCTATTCCTCATGTTAAGTAGCTACTAAACTAACCCATTTGCCTATAAAAATACAAATATTATCAAGTTTGAATTTAAACATAGCATTGTGAAGATGTTACAGCTTACAAGAAGATCAAGCAAAAAAGTCTAGAACAAATAAAATCAAAAAAACTACTATTAATAACAATAAAAATATAGAAAGCAAGCATATATGTGCAGAAACTAAATCTATTCCACATTGACTCAAAAAAAATTGATTTAAATTAAAATTAAGATGTACTGCGTTAGGAATGTCCACCAATATATGGAAGAAATCTTCTCATATGATCTAAATAATCACAAAACCTCTACTACTGTGACTTTATGACTCGCAATATCGTACAAATAGCCACACAACATGAAAAATACCCAGCAATCTATGAGAAATCTCCAGAGTTTCTTATATGAGCATTATACACAATAAAAGCTAATCAGTGGATGTTATTTGTTGTAACAGTTTGGTGAATAATCGGGTATAATGGAAACTAAATTTTAGGGATCAAATAAGGAGTAAATAGGAGAGCTTGTCATCATCCAAGATTACCTTCATTCATCTCAAACTCTTTAACTTGTCATCATCTTCGAGGAGATCAATCTTGACAACTTGTCATCATCTTCGAGGAGATCAATCTTGACATCTTCAGTAGGAAACATAAATGGCTATTATTCACATAGGACTTTTTTTTGGAAGGGACCTAAATCATATAGGGCACGTGAATAGAAATGGCTATTATTTATATAGGACGTGGACTAAATGAATTTGACAGAATGACCAAGCTTCATGTGATGCACGATGTTACATGAAGTAAAAGAGAAGCAATTATTCAAAGATAAAAGAAGAAAGTGAGTTAATTGGAGAGAATAAAAAGGAAAGGAAGGGGAAGGATGTTGGACTACTTTCTTACTTTAGACAAAAGGTATAATTATCTCTGTCATTATATTTGATGGATGAAATCCTCTAAAGCTTTTAGTAAACTTGTACAGCAAATTCTGATATGAGCTGAAACCAAACTTTGTGCTAAAATCGTTGACCACAGGACTTTTTTTTTTTCTCAGGCGACCCTTGACATAGTAGAAAAGACTAAAATCGCATTTATTAGTTATATGGTGTGTTCAAACTTCACATCACACCACATCTTCTTTGTCTCCCCATATATTTTGCTTTCACTCTTTTCTCTTGGCCCGCCATAGCCGTCCAAAGCACGAAACCTAGCTAGCATGACATTTTTATTTGTTGGAGAATTTATTTAGCGTCTTAATTACGCCCCTCAAGTCAAAAGGACAAGAACAGTTTTTCTATTTAGTCAGCGATGCAAAAGGTTGGGACCATAAACGAATTCAAAACAGGACTTCATTTGCAGCGGCTCTGGGAATATATCGTCGCTTAGAAGGATATGTTGCAGGGAATTATAAAGGAAGAGGATGGAGAAGAGGAAGGTTGAAGGCACTCGAAGTTTTTTTTCGTATGCGCAAAATCTTTTTAGTGGCTTGATGACTTGACTCATTTTTTTTAAGTCTTTAGATCATATGCATGGATAGGATTTAGGATGGTTAGAGATGAGGATAAAAAAAGGCATATGAGAGAATTCGAACCCCAAAAAAAAAGAAAAAGAAAAACCAAGACACCCCCAAATGTAAAATGGCCTTGCCCAGAATTAAATTCTATATTTACACAAAATATATGCCTTTTAAATATATCATTGTTTTAACAACCACATCAATCGTATTTTTTAGCATTATTGTCAAGATGGACATGTAGGGTGCGGATATTTTGTATATATATGATATTGTCACAATAGAGGTCCACAACGATCTTAACAAGGTAAGGTAATTTTATTTGTTAACAACTTTAATTAGTTTGGGGAAATTAATTATAGATGCCGTGCCATGGAAATAATTTCATTAAGATTATATTCCACGAAATCCCCTAATTAAATTAAGGTCTAACAAAATCCTCTAATTAAACTGAGGTCTTGAAGGGCTCCGAAATTGGGATAAAATCGGTGCAGTGCCACTCCAGATCCACTCTCCAAGAAATTAAACCTAAGGGGTAGTGGAAGCTATCACTGGGTGCCGATCTCAATGAGCCTAAATGCAATTGGAACCTAATAATTAGATGCAAACTTGATAAAAGCGGATAAAAAGCATTGTATTTTGTTTTTATAAGAAATTAATGTGAATTGTATGATATGTTCAAAACAAATTGAGATTGGATGAAAGGGGAGATTTGGATCAAATGGAATGATTATTCTTTGTAAAAGGAACTTTCGAGAATCATCGCTTCAAATGTTAAATTGGGAGATAAAATGGCCAATTTTCTCAAGAACCCTAGAGGAACCCCTTTAGGCTAGGCTTAGATTAATTTAATTAACGCCAAAACCCCGCATGTTAACTAACTTAACCTAAGTTGCCTAAGAACTTGATCCAATTAAACCTACTAATTGCATGGGACTCTTAATCCTACAACCGGAACTGTTCGCCCTGCGCCGCAAGTGCACGGGTCGCGCCAAGTAATAAAGTAGTGAGTAAAGTATCGTTCCCAAGAGGATTTGTCCAAAACCCGGTCAAACAATGATTATCACACTCTCGCCCAATTTGAGTGATACAATTGTAGAGTTTGAAAATGAAATAAGAAAATAAAATGAAGATAAAATTATAAACAGGTGATTCTCCAACCTCAAGGCTAAAGGGTCCTAAGATTATCTCTCCCCCTTGTACTTCTCAAAACTCAATTAACCTCCCCTCAAAGAAGCTCTCAACAACACCATGTGCTAATCTAGGGTTCATTGGGTACTCGTAAAAGCGCTCTCGCGTCAAGAACAAGTGTTTAGTTTTATTTAAGTTGCACAATCTCTTGCTACAAGTTAATAAAACCCAATTTTAATGCCCCAAACCTAATGTGACTATGCAAGGCTAGCAAGTATATTTCTATCTTACCAGCAAAACCATCCATCCCTGCAAACTTCCGGTTCTTGCACTACTTTACCCAAGTTCTACACTCAACCTAGCTCTCTCAAGTCGTAAATCAAGTGAACCCAACAATCTAAATGGTGATCAAGCACTTAGAAGCATTAAGAACGGGGTAAAATAAGCACATAGATATCATTAATCACAAATTAAGAGGAGGAATCAAGAATCAATACATACAAGGGTTCAAAATAATTCTAGAATCAAAGTATTTAGCTACTCATGTTCTACAACTCCAAGGGAGCATATATATACAACATTACAACAGAACAAGAGAAGAGAATGAAGAAGGAAGAGATAAACCAAGAGAAGAAGCCCAAATCTCTCTGAAGCTCCAAGCCCAAGCTAAATCCCCTCCAAACTCCAAGCCCTAGCAGAGCAAAACACTCCCAAAATATGCCCAGAAGTCGAAGAATGTCGAGCTAGATCGAAACCCTAGCTTTTATATCACTTAAATCTGTCAAAAAAACGCGCAGCAGAGCACGCAGTTCGCCGCGGCGAACTATGATCGTTTCTGCCTCTTTTTGGGGGTTTTGGCTCGCCGTGAGTTCGCCGCGGCGAGCTCACGGCGAACTGGGACCTGTCGGTAATTTTGGAAATTCGGGGACCTATCTGTAATTTGGGAAATTCGAGGTCCTTTTCTGTAATTTTTACAATTCGTCCAGAAACTTGTATTTTCCTTTTTTTCTTGAAATTTCAGCTTCTAGCCCCAATTTCTCCCCTTTTCAAGTGTTCTTCTTAATCCGGGATCCATTGGTTATTGTATCAAAATATTCCTACAATATTTACATAAAACAACATAAGAAATTAACTACAAAAATAATCAAAATCTACATAAATATACAATTATGTGAAACCGAAAATCAAATGAGCATTTTCCCTCTTGAGTATCCAAAATGTATAAATAATAGACAAAAACTCAAGTAAAATATACTCAAATATCATAAATTTCTAGGAGTTATCAGGAACCTCGTATTGCAACAAAATAAATCTATCAATTTGAACTCATTGGTGGAATCCCAACCAATCAAATGAACCCAATAGATTGAAGTCCAATGCCACTCAAGCAATTAGTAGATTTACTTGCTAATTTCTAAACACAAATACTTGACACCGTAATCCACTAAGCAAGAACCCTCACTTAGCATAAGATTTTAATAAGGAAACATATATTAAATGATGAACCCATACAAATAAAATATGTAAATATCAACAAGTGCAATGTCAAGCATTCGTACAAAGAAAATAAACAAGATAGTTTGTTTCTACCACTCTCATACAAAGATATAGAATGAAATTACAACCAAATGCATACAACAAATCCTAAAACCATAGATAATTTGAAATACACATGAGAGACAGAAAGTGGAGAACAACACTCCCCTTTGAAGCTTCAAGCTCCTCCCTTGAGCTCCATCACCAAGAATAAGAGAGGTTAGTTGATGATCTTCATTCATACATTGTGGGCTTGCTGTGGTGAGGCCACAACGAGTAGATTTGCTTTTCTTGAGGTGCATTTTTCGTGAACTTGCCACAACGAGCAGGGTTTCTTTCTGTCTTCTTCTTTAGGTGCCTTCTTCATCTGAATCCAATTCTTTTGGTCCTAACCAACCCTGTAGGAAAATAAGAGAGACAAGAATCAAATAGCGGTATAAACAAATCCATGCAAATGAATCTACAATTATGGCTAATCAATCCTAATCTCATACCTATTTTACTTGAGAATCTAAGATCTTTATTAAGCACTAATGGACCAATATCACATATTAATCATGTTAATTGCCTCAATTTAAGCATGTGAAAGCATTACAAATAAGAGATTTGTCAACTTCCCCATGCTTAAACCTTTGTACTCCCGGATAAAGACTAAAACTTTTGTAATTCAAAGTAAGTGTTGACATGAAGGAGAATTCCAACATATTCAGAGCATAAGAGTTAATCCTCTAAATCAAAGACCTCAAGCTAACAATCATAGTGATATGAAGTAATGACAAGGGATTAATCGAGAATTCCCAATCGATCGGTGACCCTCTACAATCAATTGTTGAGCCTAAAAACTCAAATCTGAAATGCTACAGATCGTGCTCCTCGCCATGAGCTCTATGTGTGCTTCTGCCTCTTTAGTGTCTCACTCCACAGCGAATAGGGTTGCTTTCTGGTCCCTTGAGGTGCATTTGCTGTGAACTCGCTGTGCTTTCTGCCTTCTTCTTTGGGTGCCTTCTTCATCCAGGATCCAATTCTTTTGGTCCTAAGCAACCTATAGGTAAAAATAAGAGAGACAAGAATCAAATAGCGGTATAAACTAATTCATGCAAATGAATCTACAATTATAGCTAATTAATCCTAATCTCACACCTATTTTACTTGAGAATCTAAGATCTTTATTAAGCACTATTGGACCAATATCGCATATTAATCATGTTAATTGCCTCAATTTAAGCATGTGAAAGCATTACAAATAAGAGATTTGTCAACTACCCCACACTTAAACCTTTTTACTCCCGGACAAAGACTAAAACTTTTGTAATTCAAACTAAGTGTTGACATGAAGGAGAATTCCAACAAATTCAGAGCATGAGAGTTAATCCTTTGAATCAAAGACCTCAAGCTAACAATCATAGTGAAATGAAGGAATGTCAAGGGATTAATCAAGAATGCAGTGAATGCAATGAGAATAAGAAAAAGAGAACAACTCTCAAGGTTTGGTGTTTCTCACTTCTCACCAAATTGGGGTTCATTTCTTCTCTCTAATCCACTTAATGAACCACTCTACCATAAGCTTGTAGAAGTTCTAAAATCTCCATTTTAAAGCAATAATGCAAATGGATCAAGAGGGTTTGGAAAGGTTGTAATGATGGGGAAAGCTAAATGGGAAATATGGAAAAGAAGGAAATTGATGTTGTGCATGCGCAAGTATGCATAAAGCATCAAAAACATCAAAACAACCTGCATGCATACATTTCATTGCCACTTTCAAAACCTTTTGAGAATGCCTTATTTCCTCTCTTTTTCTTTCTTTTTGTTTTTTGCCTTTTGATAACTCCTAGAAATTCATGTCATTTGAGTATATTTTCCTTGAGTTTTATTAAATCATTGATAAATTTTGGATACTCAAGATAGGAAAATGTTCATTGGATTTTTGGTTGCACATCATTGTTCATTTGTGTAGATTTTAATCATATTTCTAGTTAGTTGCTTATATTGTTTTATGTAAATATTGTAGGAATATTTTGATACAATAACCAAGGGATCCCGGATTAAGAAGAACACTTAAAAAGGGGAGAATTTGGGGCTAGAAGCTAAAATTTCAAGAAAAAATGGGAAAATAGAAGTTTCTGGATAAATTGTGAAAATTACAGAAAAGGACCTCGAAATTCCCAAATTACAGATAAGTCCCCGAATTTCCAAAAATACAGACAGGTCCCAGCTCGCGGTGAGCTCACCACGGCGAGCCAAAACCCCCCAAAAAGTGGCAGAAACACTTGCAGCTCACCGTGGACTCGGCACGACGAGCCCACGGCAAGCGGATTTCGCTGCTGCGCTTTTTTTGACAGAACAGGGGTGTTTTAAGTGATATAAAAGCTAGGGTTTCGTTCTTGGCCGTCATTCTTCGACTTTGGGGACATTTTGGGAGTGTTTTTCTCTGCTAGGGCTTGGAGCTTGGTGGGATTTGAGCTAGGGCTTGGAGCTTTGAAGAGATTTGGGCTTCTCCTCTTGGTTTATCTTCTCCATCTTCATTCTCTTCTCTTGTTCTGTTTTGTAATGTTGTATATATATGATCTCATGGAGTTGTTGGACATGAGGGGCTAAATACTTTGATTTTAAGATTGTTTTGTGTAACACCCGGATTTTTCTACTATTTTATATCAATTTTAATTGAATTACAACCACTTTTCAATGTCGAAAGCCCAAAAATACGGAAAATTTTAAAACTTTTTCTTTAAAACCTTTAACCAACTTCTTTTCAGTTGGAATGGGCTTTTCAGACAAATTGGAATAACTTAAAACTATTTATAAAATAAAGTGGTTAATAAAACAATTAAAAGTTCACTAACCCTTCTAGGGTATATTTTCTTAATTTATAGTATTTAGGAAATTTAAATTCCTTTTCTAAACTTATACCATTCTATTTTCTATGTTGTCTACTATTAATTCAATAATTTAAATTTACATCATATACAGATAACCTTACTTTCTCTAAACATAAACTAAATTTCTTCTAGTCATCCTTTAGCACTTCTGCCTTATCTCAGCCATCTCACTATGTCTTAGCTTCTCTGAAAAACAGCAGTTCAACGTAGTTTATGTCAGTAACTGTAAACTTTTATGCATGCACTGTCATGTATATATTTTATAAATCTGTGCAAATATCACAATTACACATACTTCCTGCGCTCAATCTCTACCAGCCACTATTAACAATATATTCGTTAACTAGTGGAGGCCTCACCTGCAGGATTTCTCGTTATAACTATCCCGTTATAACATAACTGAACTGACAAAGGGGGTGCGACCCACCTAAGCCTGGAGTACTCCATAAATAACTATGCAGGAATTAACAAGGTTATTCACCTTCATGCATAATGTAAATTTGAAACAGATATTACAAAATTATACATGCAATTTAGTTTAATGAGATAAACTGCTACCTGGCTTCTTTAGACATTAGTCGTATACTTGCTCCCTTTTCTTTCCACTGATCTACTCACTTATGTCACTATCAATACCTATTTACATGTAATAAACAAATAAATTAATACCTATGCTTATATATAATATTCAGCGTCTTTCATGATCCTATAGTAATACCTATATCTCTACCCCTTTCATTTCTAATATATAATTAAATCTTAATCTTTGATGTAATTATTAATCACACAGCCATCAACAGCCATTTTACAATCATCAATCAATACACACATTTACAACACAATTGTAAAAATATCCTGATTACTTTAAATTAAACTTACATCTAATAACTTTCTTTTAATGAATTTATATTTAAATCTCTTATTCTTAATAAAGAAGACCACTGATTCTATTTAATTCTTTAGACAACAACATCATATGACTCTCTAGTTTTAAATATCTTATCGATAAATTCCTGTAAAGACATATCTTTAAAAGACCATGCACTATCTAACACTTGGAAAGACTTCAACATAATTCAAATACACTAGAACACCATAATTAGCTTCACATTCACACTATAACTTAAACATGCATAATTCCTTATATTCAATTCAATTATTATCCCTTACATCTCTTATCATTAATTTCCACAATAATCTAAACCTCAACTTAGGTGTTTCCAATCACCTACTTATCTCAAATTATCATATGTACCTCAATATATGTTCCAAAATTCAGATTTCATTTCAATACATAATTCTTCTTCCACATCACCAACATACCAAACAAACTTAAGGAATAATCAATTCACACCTCACATTCAATTGAACCTTATTACTACTAATCTAAACATTAACTTCAAGATACATTAAACTTTCTATCTTAAAATCAAGCATCAATAATTCCGTATTGAAGTTTCCTTTGAAACTGGACCTATCACGAGTAATTTCCTCTACTCGGACCTATTTCCTGAATAACCCACACTCAATATGATTATATGACCCAAAGAGACAGCAAATCTTCTATAGTTAAAATAACAATACTTCTACAAGCTTTCCTTTCATGCTAATATAACCAATTTCATCTTTTTCATTATATTAAAATCACCTTACTCTACCTCTAAATATCATTAAAACAATTACCATAGATTTAGTCACAATTTCTTCTAATTTAACAATCAGAATCTCTATCTTAACAATTCAATTTACCATAAACAATCACACACTAACACCATCTTTTCATTATCCTCAACTCCCCTTTATCAATCACCATCCCTGATTCTACTTTTATCCCCTCTTCATAACAATTGCCCACAATCTATATTGTCCCAATTGTTCAAATATCCATTATTAGATTCCTCATAATCATAAACCTCTAATCATATTCCTTTATCAAAACAATTAACACTCTGCATAATGGAAATTCCCATTAATCATATATTCGTATTAACACATCAAACCTCACTTCATGAACTTATTTAATTTAATAAAACCTCAATCATTAAGTCCCTTGAACTTTTCTACTTTTCCCTTGACATAATATTAATCATCCTCAATTTGAAACAAAGGGATCTAAACCCCTCTTTGCATTTACCTCTAATTAAATTCTCAAGCCCTCTTCATCACCTACAATCCTTAATTTCTTTCTTACCTCACAATCAAACACCAACAACCCCAAAAGTTCGACAACTATCTTATTAAATTATTCATAAGTTCCCTTTTTCCTCCTTCTTCCCTCTGCAACCCGAATATACACACATAAAGGTAAAGGAAACCAGACATTTCCCATGTATTAAATCCCATATAGGCAAATTCCAATCCCAGCCTATTGCCAACAAAATCTTCCCCTGGTGTCTGTAACCAGTCGAAGCAACAGGTAGAGCGAAAAGGAAAAACACAAACAACTTCATATACAATTATCAATCATTTGCAGTTAGTACCAGTTCCATCATTCTTTCTAATATACTCAGGAAATCGAAACACAGAGGAACACACAATCAAACAACAACCAATACCAACCCCCTTCCTTATTAGCAGAAATCAGGGCATAGGGAAACAAAATTCAAGGAACAAAAGCAAGAATTAAATAACCACCATAGGACTTGGGATTCAATCAGAACAGAACGGAGGAGGAAAAGAAGGAACAAAATCGTCAAATCCACTTACCACCCAGATTTCCACAGAAGTTAACGTACAAAATCATATATTAATTCTATCCTAATCTTATCATTTTCAACACCAATTGCAGTCCCTCAATCCGACGGCTCGAATGACAGGGGAAGGGGAAGAAAAATTAGAAATTCCAAAGCTTAAGAAAATCAAACAACTACAAGTCAATATGCAAAACACTCTATAAGCTTAAACTTACTCTTAATCATGTTTAGTTTGAGTTTTCATTCGAATTTTACACAGAAAACCCCAAGAACAGCTCGGATGAACATTAACCGATTTGAGGTTCTTGAGGCAACTCAGTCAAATTCGATTTATTACTCAAAATCACTCCCCAAATCGACAATAACGAAGCCCAAGCATCATTTTATGAGTTTAAGAATTTCAAGGAACCCCTAACTTGAATTAAACCCTTCCCCAACTCACTAAAATCGGACAGAAGAAGGAGGGAAAACGGAGGAATAAAACTCACCCAGATTCAGGCGAGTGTTGGTCGTGTTTCAACGCCGTTAGCCGCCGTGATTTGCCTTCGTCGCCGTCGCTCGCCGCTGAAGCGATGAAGAAACCAGAGCACGAGAGAGGGAATAAGGAACATGAGGAACAGAGGAAATTGGCAGAGAGAGAGAGAGGACGGGAAATGGAAAAGAAATAGGGAGAGAGGGAGTGCATAGTAGAGGACACGTGTGTGGCTCAGATTAAAAGAGAGATCTGATATTTATTTTTAACAGGTATTTTACTATCATGCCCTTCCCTTTATAATTGAAGATATTTTCAACTAGGGGCAGATATTGTCTTTTTAATTTTTCCAATTCTATTTTTCTTTTTAAATCATAATTTTATTTATCATTATCATTTAGAAAATAGATCTGAATTTGTCCCAAAATAATTTTTCTAGATATGCTTAAATTTCCAAATTTATTTATAAGACTGTTAAAATACCAAACAATACCCCAAGGTTCTAAATATTCCCTTATTTAAATCAATCTTTCAACTATTTGTCCTCAACTAATAAATAAAATAAGTCTTAAAAATTATTAAAAATACACCTGGCCTTATAAATTTATTTATAAGGCTTTTTAATTTCTAAATGACGCCCTAAGACCTCAAATAAATCCCTATTACCTCTTTTCTCCAGATTAAATTTTATCTTCTAATTATTTTCCCTCAATTAGTAAAGGAAATAAGCCTTGAAATTATTAAAAATGCTTAAATACCATAAATTCATTTTTAATGCTCTTTAATATTTTTAATAATATTCCAAAACCTTAAATAATTCTTTATTTCTTATTTTCTAAAATTTGGGGTGTTACATTTTGAACCCTTGTATGGATTAACTCTAGATTCCTTCTCTTATTTTGTGATTAATGATATCTATGTGTTTGTTTTACTCTATTCCTAATGCTTCTAAGTGCTTGATCACCATTTAGATGTTGGCTTCACTTGATTTATGCTTGAGAAGGCTAGATTGAGTGTAGAACTTGTTAGAATCTTAAGTTTTGATGAAGACTGATCTATGAAAAATATCGCTAATGAGAAATGATAACTTAACAGATCAATAAGAATGAAAATCTCTATCGCTAAGTAAATTTCCATAACAAATTGATTGAAAGGAATAGCAAGTGAAGACTTAGAAATATCAAAGTCATTATCTATCGCTAAGTCATTCTCTATCGCTAAAGAAAGAATCCATCGCTAGAAGTTCATTGATAACTCAGCTAGCAGAAAGATAACCCAAGTCCTTGATCTAATGAAATCAGCTAGCGATAACAGGTTAAGCTATCGATAACAAAAGTTCTTCAGATAATAAATCATTCAGATAGCTAGTGCCTGAGAGCAAGAGTCAAATGAGCTAAAGTAGTTGCTAGCGATAATGGATTGAGCTATCGATAATAGGATACCTGGAAATATCTGAATACTTGGATGATAGTATCCTGAAGGATAATAGCGATAATGAATTTGCAATCGATAGAGATAATCTATGCTGATGAAATGCTTTCTAATCCAAGAAAATATGCTATCGATAAAAAGCTCTGAATTTCCTTATATTGTCTTCATCTCATTGAGCTAATGGATTAAGCTTGCGATAGTAACCTCTGTGCAATATATGACTATTTGGTTAGCTAACAGTTTAAGTGCAGATCACACTCTATGAGATTAGCGATAACAGATCAAGCTAGCGCTAATAGAAAGCTGCCAGAAAGTACTATTTGTACGGATGCTCAGAGTGCTGAGTCTGTCTCTCTCTTAGCTCACCCTATGCAAGAAATAGTTGAAGCTAGAGCAGAGAGTTAAGCCCAATAAAGAAGGTGCATTAAATGCCAACGGCTATGAGCTCCCAACGACTAAATTCAAACGGCTTCTTGAATGTTGAATCTAAGGGCAAAATCTGAAGAAGAAGATATAAATACAGAACTCAAGCATTTATTGAGTAAAGACGAACAACGAGAATATTCACAAGCTCATTCATTACTCTGTATTTATTGTCTTAGAGATTTCATCTGTACTTAAGTGTTTATCAAAATCAGTTCATTAAGTGAACGTATTTATTGAAATCCTCTACTTTTTGAGGTTGTTCTGAAAGCTTGGTGCTTTAGAACAGGGATATTTCCTTACAGGTAGTAAGGGGGAGTGTTTAGAGAGTCTAAAACTCTGTAAAGGTTGACAGGTGAACCTGTGCTCGTAAAACCTGTGGTTAGTGGAACCCAACAGAGTGTTGGAGAACTGGACGTAGGCAGTGTTAGCCGAACCAGTATAAATTTTGTGTTGTATTGATTCCTTTTAATTTTTTTTATATAGCACAATTCACCCCCCCCTCTTGTGCGATTGCCACTTTCAGAACTTGGGTAAAGTAGTACAAGGACTTGAAGTTTGCTTGATGAATAGATGGTTTAGTTGGTAAGGTAGAGATATACTTGCTAACCTTGCATAGTCACATTAGGATTAGAGTTTGAAAATTGGGTCTTATCAATTATAACAAGAGATTGTATAATTAATGAGATCAAATACTTGTTCTTGACTCGAGAGAGCTTTTACAAGTACTCTGTGAATCCTAGATTAGCACCTGGTTTCATTGAGAGCATCTTTGAGGGGAGGTCAATTGAGTTTTAGGAAGTACAAGGGGGATACATAATCTTAGGACCCATTTTATCCTTGAAGTTGGAGAATCACTTGTGTATAATTTTATTTTCATTTAGCATATGTTTATTTTCTTAGTTAATCTTCAATCCCAAATATTTGAATCATTCAAATTAGGCGAGAGTGTGACAATCAACTATTGGCTGGGTTTTGGACCAAATCCTCGTGGGAACGATACTTTACTCATCATTTTATTACTTGACGCGACCCATACACTTGTGGCTTTAGCGGACAAGAAATTGGTATTTTCAACTTTTTATATAATTTTTATCTTATGCGTGGCATACTCATAAACATTATAGCAATGGCATTTTACAATCAAGCTCACATATAACAAGTTGAGATGCATCATTTACCGATTGGTATGCCTATGCAAACATCAAAAGAATGGCTCAAATGGGTTGATAATAGAACAGGTGTTTGGGTTTGTGTTTGCGATATAAAGATTGTGAAATGAATGCCTCTATCATACTTCACCTCACTAAATACAAACAAGCTTTGACCAAGAACTAAAACAAGTTCTAGAGAATGGAAAACGAGTGGATATCACACAAAAATGGAAGTTTAGGCTTAAAAACCTCACAACATGGCTATATCTCTAATGCTCATGCACAAAGATTGATTGCACTCAAAATTAACCACAAAGCATTAAATCAATCACCAAAATGGTTAACTCAAAGAATTCATCAATAGAATCAACAACAAATTTCAAATATGAAGAAATTCCCATATTTGTCAATACAATTCCATAATAGTTATCCAAGTCCAAAGATACAACAAAAGTGGAAGTGAGGAAAAGTTAAAAAAAATTCAAAATTTTTCGACATTTTGAAGCTAGAAACATAACGAAGATGAAATAGACTTAACCACTTCACTCATTACAAAGCACATCCCTCCTCCACACTTAATTCTTACATTGTCCTTAATATAACAAAAATATGGACATATCAATTCAACTCAACTCTTAGGGTGAAGTGGAAAGTTATGAAGTCCAATTCAAGATTGAAGCACAACACGTCATCAACACCAAAAGAAAAATAGGGAGATGGTAAAAGTAAGTTAAAATGATATACCAAGAGAATTTTCAAAGCATGTTCAAAACAAGTGTGGTCTTTGTGTGTGAGCAAGAAGCTTTTATTACTAATCTTAGGAATTGAAAACAACTACAGCTACTACTACTTTTTCCTACTAGGTGAGTTCCCTCCCCCACACTTAGCTCAAAACATATATCTCAAATATCAAGCAAGTAAAGTAAGTACTAAGGAAAGGAACAACCTCATGATCAAGGTGGTTGAGTTTAAATAAAAACTAAGTTACAAATGATGATATAATGGAAAATGGTTGAAAACACACGTGTTTAAGAGAATAAAAGACTTAGGGCTACTTATCCCCATTTTACTTCATGAACTAATTAAATTCCCTCATAACTGCTCTCTACCCTCAATTATTCATACTCTAATCATAAAAATTTTAACCCACTCATTGTGAGTTCTCTGATCCTCCTCAAAAGCTCTTCTCTCCTTTTAGACTCTTAAAATTTAGCAAAAATGTTTGAAGGTAATTTGAGGCGCAACTGGCACGGTTGGTGGCCTAACCCCCTTGGTCTGGTCATACTTGAAGGCAGAATTAATATCAAAGTATGGGTTGTCCTCAGGATCATCTATGCCCCTCAGTAAAAACAAATCAGAGATAAGGTGGGGGAATATAAGGGTCGAATTCTCTTTGAGCTTCAGGACACAGGGATAAATGGCATAAAAAATAGCCCTCTTTACTCTAATGCTCTTCTCCTGAATAAGTAGGTAGATGAGGAGAGCCTGCTCTTTGGTGATATCACTCCAGTGACTTGTGGGTTATACGCTCTAGATGATAAACTGCAACCATGGTTTTGCCTCCAGAATAAGGCTAGTTTGACCGAGGTATAATTGCTAGTCCCCTCGTATGAACCACCCTAGCTTTCTGGGTTCGACCAATGCTTCCCTAATGAGATCTAGGGTGTCCTCCTCTATGTAGTCCTTCTCTAGATAATGTTCACATTCTACGAAATCAGGAGGTGGTAGTACTGCTTAGCAACATCAGGGGTGATAAAATCAAGAAGTGGTTCGTCGATGTCTCGGCGTGGTACGAAGATTATGCCCTTGGCAGCCACAGAATTGTAGTAATGTCGCCCTAGTGCCTCATTGCCCCTTTTCCTAGGCTCTAGCAATCTATCCAAATGGTACTGGTTCTTGGCTTGGGCATAGAAATGGCATAAGTCAGTTGGAGGAAATTTCTTTTCTCTTAAGATTTATCTCTCCCCTTTCTTTTAGAGAGAGATCTTTTTTCTTTCTTTTGGATCCCCTTTTTTAGAACTTCAGCATAGTATTTCTTCGAGACATGATCTGCATGAGCACACACAAAAATAAAAACATATAAAAGAAGCACATTAAGCATGATAACGCAAAAATAACTAACCTAACTAATCCTATGAATACAGAAATCCTAAATGAAAAATTCCCCTAAGCTTGAACTAGACTAAGCATTCAATTTTTCTCAAATAATTCCAAGCCCAGCCCTATTCCTCACTACCCTTTCATGCATTCAATTTTTTTCTTGCAAGATGCCGTATGAAAGGGATTATTTAGTATTATATGAAAACATATTATAGCCACTTTAGTCACAATAATTCAAAGGCATTGATTCATCCAGAAAATTGCAATCATCAGAAATTGCAGTGGAGAAAAGTGTTACCATTCAAATTGGGGTGCCATAATGTTTTAAATCCAGAGATCATTATGGCCATAATGCATCACATATATGAAGCCCACATTATCAGTTGAAGCAAAGTGAATCAAATACAAAAACTCCAATCACATTTTCAGGTAGCCAAAACCTAAATCAAAGTTATGCTCTGTGCAAGCCTAACCAATGTATCAAATAACATAAGAGCATCATCTTGGCCATCATTAACCAGACATAGTGCATGTACAAAACCCCTTTTATTCAAGCCTAAGTAAAAGAAAGTTAACAATGTGGGTCTTAAGGCTCTCATATTTATTGAACTACAATCAGAACTAAAATCATAGTGCATACTCCCCTGTTCAAGTCTATGACATTCAAATGCTCCAACATTTCTCAAACCCCCCTAATCCACACTACCAAATCTAATATGTTCTAAAGTAAAAAGATAGTAAAATAAATGAAGAGAAATACCTAAAGTGAAAGAATGGGGGACAAACTCGAAGGGGCAGAGTGGAGGTCCAAAAATCTGATCTAGGGTTTGAAAGGTACGGATGGAAGAAAGTGGTGTCAGCGTGAGAGACAGAGCGATGTCGTGAGGGATTTGAGTGTGAGGTGGAGGACAGTGATGATGAGGAGAAGTGCAAGGAGGCACAGCAAAGGGAGGGGAGAAATAAGTGAAAGTGGAATGAAAAGTGGTAAGGGGTTGAAATGGTGAGGGTTGAATTTTTGAATGAAAGGACAGATATGGGCGTGTTTGGAGGGGAAATGAATTAGGTCACATTTTTGGATCAGGTACAAAGTGGTGTGAAGGGAAAAACAAAAGTAAAGTAGGCAGACACATCTTTTAAACCCTTTTTTATACCTGTAGTGCCTCATCATGGCCCTCGCTATGGAGAGCCACGGGGAGAACTAGAGGCGAGAGATGAAACATATCCGCCGTGGCCGATGACAGTGGTGACAGTGATGCAAAGGAAGAGGAGTGTGGCGAGGAACTCGACAATGAGGTTGTTGGAGAGTGGCTGCGGAGGAGGGGCGGCAATGCGAGGGGTCACCGTGACCTTCAATAGCAGAGAGGGATAGGGAGAGGGAGAGTTGAGAGTAAGAGCTGGGGTGGTGGGGGAGCCATCGGGAGAGAGAGAGAAGTTTGATGGAGGGTAGGGATTTTTTATTTTTTTGTGGGGGACACACTACTCCTGCAGAAATAATATTAGTTAGGTCCCAAGAGACTTCAAATTAATTACCACATTTCATGGGACCTGCTCTTAGTTATATCCCTTACATGGGACCTAGAATTAATTTCCCCATATATATATATATATATATATTTAGTGGTAATTAGTGATTGGAAAATTGCATATAATAGGGAAAGATCATATTTAGTCCTTGATTAACTAATTAATTTGTAAGAATTAAGTTATTGATTTGTAGATATTAAGGAAGTTAGTTGATTGAATATTGTTCTTGGAAAATATATGTTGGTTTCCTAGAAAATTTATATTGAATTACTCTATTGGTAAAAACCTTTAACACAAGCAAGCAAACCAAAAAGTTTAAAAAAACTATAAATTTGAGAGATAAAGTAAATTGATGTCTTACTTACACAAGCATTCGTCCTAATGAAAATAGTTTTGGCTGCTTTTGAATCAACATAAAAGAAAAACTATAATAGTCGAATTGACCAAGTCAGATAACTATATCCAAAAAAAGAAAAAGTAAATTAAGGCCTTACTTTAGTATAAAAATTAACCAACTATTAGCTACTTTACCTCTAGGACGCCGGGGACTAATAATTGGGAGAATGTCAGGCCATGAGATTTAACAACGCCATTTACCACTAGAAGCTAGACCACCACTATATGAACCCTACAATTATCAATGCCAATAGTTGCGTCACTTTCCCTTCGAACCCCACTGTCTGTCAAACTTTATATTTTTGCTGATTCAACAAATTCAATTATATTGTTCAGTTCAATTTAAGTGACGCTTAATTTGTTGTTTGATCAAATGATACTGAAGGGTGAATATTTTCTATATTAATCTTAGGTAATAACTATAATAAGGTTTATGAAAATTTATAATTACAAGAAAGTTTATAATATTACTTTTTACGAAAATCAAAGAGTAAATCCCAAAAAAATATGATGAAAATGATAACTATTTTGGTCCTTTTAATCTCATTGATTATAACTATCACATGATGAAATTGTACTGATGAACTTGGATATATCATCTTACTTCAATGTCAGTCAAAGTGACCCTATTTATAGAACAATTTCTACCATTTTGTTCAGATAAATCTGCAATATTGAAAGCTGGCTTTTTTGGCAAGGGAAGATCTATGATCTCACTACAAATCATAGAAGTCACAAGGGCCATATTAGGTCTATCACTTGCAAGATCTTGTACACATAGAAGTCCAATGCCTGATGCTTCTTAATCCTAAGCGTTAGGATAGACATTTGTTTTATTTTTTTAATATTTTACCTATCTCGACGCTTAGGATAAAGAAGTGCCGGGATAGGGTTAAAATATTTAAAAAAATAAAACAAAGGCCTATCCCGATGCTTATAGTAATTAAGTGTTAGGTTAAGCTTAAAATATTAAAAAAAAGAAGTCCAATGTGTATGCATCTACTGATATCTTTATGAAAGCTTGGATTATACATCTTTGGGTCTATGAAAGCTGCGGTGTTGTTTTCGTTCCATAGTTTCCATGCCTGAAAATATCAAACAAATGATCATCAATATTATGATACATCTTAAATTAATTAACTAGAAATTAAAAATTTAGAAGATCATAATAAATCTTTTTCTTACATGTCCTTGGAGGCTCAATGACATTTCCTCACCATAGAAGTCAATGCTTCTCATTCCACTAATAATCTCCAATAACAAAGCTCCAAAACTAAACACGTCAGATTTTTCTGAAAATAATCCTTTTATTGCATATTCTAGAGACATCTATCCACTATATTTAAGAAAAAGTCTAATTATCAAACCAATTCAAATTATTTATTGCAATGTAGAGAAAGAGCAAACTATAAAATGGGATAATGAGATATACTATGTTCCAACAATTCTTTTAGTTTTGAGAGCATCTTTACTATCTCCAAGAATCGTTGCCAAACCAAAGTCTAATATTTTTTTATTTAATCCTCCATCCAACAAAATATTATTTGTTTTAAGATCTCTATGTATTATTTATTTTTAATCTTGAATTTTTTTGAAGATAAAGCAAACCTCGAGCAATTCCTTCAATTATGACATAATGCTTTTTCCAATCTAAGACTATCTTTTTCTAGAGATCTGCAAAGCAAAGATGATTGATTAGCATTAAAATTATATGCAACTTTTTATGGATTAATTTTTCTTTTTTTTGAAATAAGAGAAAAAGGCTGAAAAATGAACTGACCAAACACCATTGCATCTAAACTTTTATTTGGCATGTATACATAGATCAACATATTTTCTCCCGACAAGGTCTAAACTTTTATTTGGCATGTACCGAGCTCTGAACTTGAAAGAAGAATGTAGAGATCAACTCTTCCGTAGGGGAATATTTGCATGTCAATTAAGCTATCACTCCAATACAAGCACTGTATGTAGGAATCATATGCATATCCCACCCATGAACAATTCCGCAAACACTGTGTTCTGCAATCCGCTCCATTAAGATCCTCTCTCGTTGCAAAATCTGGAACTTTAATATTCTCTAGCTTTAAGAATCCATCTCCTTCACATCGTAAGGGGGTCCATCTCACACAACCATTTGTCCAATTATTTGAATTCCATTCCTTTGGCTTCTTCGGGTTAAACCCACTCAAACAGCTACAGATATTTGAATTCTGACGATTACAGACTCCAAATTCATTACAAAAACCATAAACATCACATTCAGAGTCTTGATGCATCCAAGATCCTAATTTCGTCCTGCTATACCATGCGGTCAACACCATTTGTCCCACTGAATTCAGCTTTCCGAAAACCAAGTATGGTTGTCCTCCATTATCATAAGTTAAATAATTTGTACCTTCCCCATCTTTTCCTAGATAGAATCCTGTGAGATATCTAGTACTCATCTGATATATTCCCAGAAACACCGTACCATTCCATGGGCTAGAACGCCAATATGGTTTGGACCCATTAAAGATTATGGTTTCAAGAGCATCTGGGCGTTCAATACTTGCAGAGAAGCTTCCCATTGATGGATCTGCAGGGCTCTTCCAAGATGTAAGCTTTGCTTTTTCACCTGTTCTAGGGTTGGTACCAAATTTTTTTTTTTTTTTTTGGCAAACCTGTATCAGAAGGATGAAGAAAACTCTCCCAAAGAGTGTTTCCCGTGTTGTTATCTTTCAGAATAAGGTTCCCTGTGTCTAGAAGTTGAGCACTAATTGATGAATTGGGATGAATGTTTGACACATTAGAAGACCATAGTGTGTGCTTCTGTGAGTTCAACACCACAGGGTTGCCATCTTCAGAAATGGCGAGAACCCCAGAGGAATCTTTGAGGGGTTGATTTCTGTTAGCAACCCAAATAATGGCAGCAGATTCTGATAGATACCAGATTCCTAAGTAGCGATTGGTTGAATTTTGTGGGCTAAAGAAACCAGTTTGAAGTCACCTGAGCTTAATGTTTCAGGGTCTTTGATGGATTGGTATGAGGTAATGAAATCAACAGAAGAACTAAAAAGTATAAAGAAGCTGGGAAAGAGCAGAAAGAGGAACATAAAGTAAACAGAGAGGCTTGACTTCATTCTTGCAGAGATTAAAGTTGCTTATTTACTCATATGTATTTGGTGTTAAGATTATCGATTATATAGGTGTTTTGCCTAAATTAAGAAGTTGAAGATAAATTTCGACCACGACATTTGCAGCCAGGGGAATTGAAAGGCTTGATTACAATTTTTTTGGCATTGTTTGATTTCTTATTTCTAAAATAATGTTTCAAAAAAAATATGTTTCAGCTAAATATTTTGTAAAAAGGGGTCAATTTAATGTTTATTCCCTATAAATTGCCTTCATTTTGTTTTTTTATCCGTATAGTTTCAAAGAAAAGATTTTGGTCCCTCGGTTTTTACCCTGTTTACAACTTTTGTCCTTGTAGTTCAACAAGGACCTAATACAAAAATCAACAATGTTAAGTTTCTTGAGGTATCGTTAACACTAACTTGGAATCTGAATGAAAATGTCATTTCAATAAAAAAAACAAAAAAGACACCAAAACAAAACATCTCATCAGACTTAACACAATTAATTTTGGCTTTAGGTTCTTGTTGAACGACAAGGACTAACATTGTAAACAAAGTTAAAGTTGAGGGATTGAAATTTATGCTTTGAAGCTATGGGATCAAAACAAAAATGAGAGCAAAAACTATAAAGACCGACCAAATTATATTATCGTGTAAAAAACAATAATATAATATGAATCCCTAGAGATTTTAGTATAAGTTGATGGTTTGAAGAGATCTAGTTGTGGTTAACTATCTTCCATGAGATATACTTATAATTCTTAATGTTTTCTATCCTAAAGAAGACATCATTTCACTTTCTCGTACAACTATAAATTTTTCAAACTGTATAGCAATATTAAAGAAAGATTCATTCATCAAGGGGCCCGGTTTCATTACAGATGATTAAATGGTTATTTTAAAAAAAAACAAAAATAAACACTGATTTAGCTAGTTTTCTTCTTAATCTCTGCATTTTAGATACCTAACTCCTACATCTAGGACCCTGTTTATAATAAGAAACTAAATAGTTCGAAGGGTGAATTCCAGTCGAAGGTATTTTTGGTCCCATGCATAAGTAAACAGCTTGAATGAACATGCAAATTATCATCTTGTGGTCCCATGGGGAAATTATATCAACAGCCATATTGAAGTCTCAATCCAGAAATTCAATGTGACAACTTGTGCAATAATGGTTACCCCGCAAGTGATGGACATATAACGATTGAAAAGAACAATCATAGTAATTAAATCGTTGTATATGTTGGAACTAGTCCAATATCAATAAAACAATTAGTTAGATACCTTTTTCTTATATTATTTTTTTATACAAAATTTCTTATAGTATTAGCAGCTAGGAGCTTCTATTGGAAAGATAAAACCATTTTAAGTAAAATGATCTTGCGTTATAATTGAGAAGAATATGGTATAAATTCAAATGTTACTTCACATCGCTTATTTTGAATACGGATATGCAATGAATGCATTAAAACATACTATTAATAAGAAGTTGACATTCAAAGTGGTGATTAGATGATAAAATTAATTTGTGATTAGGGCTAGCTCTCTTCTCACCCCTTCCTCTTTAACTTTTTGGCTGGTGGGGACCTCTTCTCTCCTCATTGTGCGATCATTTTTTTATTGGATGAAGGTGCAAAAATGCCCATGTGATTTGGTCCGAGGTATACCCAACATTGTAAAGTTTTTTTTGGCTCAAAAGTCTCCATGTAGTTACCAAAATTGGTTAAACGTGCCCATACCGTCAATATACATCAACGGTGTTAAATTTTTCAAAGTTAGGGAAAATAAAATGTACAAAAATACCCATGAAGTTTAGTCCAAAGGGCAGCCAACACCGCGAAATTTTTTTTCCAAGTGCAAACATAATTATCAAAAAGGTTTCTTCAGTGCCTATGCATTTACTTTACACATGTTAGGCAGGAGAAATACATAAAAAGGGGTATGAATTTTATATTTTAATAAAATATTATTCAAAACTGTAAGTTCAAAACCAATTTTAAAAAACAGATAGGAAAGAAATAAAGTATTGAAATCTTAAGCAAATTTTACACAACGTTCGTTTGCATTCTTAAAGACCTATATATCCATTGATGAAGAAAGATTGAAGCATGAAATTACAGAAAAAAATTTGAGCTACAAGTATTTTCTTAGGACTTCAAATCTTCATACTGTGTTTCTTTCTTATCTGTTTTTGAAGATTGATTTTGAATTTAAAGTTTTGAAAAAAATTTTATTGAAATACCAAATCCACCCCATCTTGTATATTTTTCCTGCCTAACATGTGTAAAGTAACAGCATAGGTACTGAGGGAACTATTTTGGTAACTACGTCACACTTTTGGGCCAAAAAAAGAGTTCGCAGTGTTCAATGTACTTCGAACCAAATTTCATGGGATTTTCGAACCTTTTATTTTATCCCTAACTTTGAAAAACTTAACGCCGTTAATGTATATTGACGGTATGGGCACTTTTGACCCATTTTGGTAACTACATTGGCACTTTTGAGCCAAAAAAAACTTCACAGTGTTGGGTGCACTTTGGACCAAACTACATGGGCATTTTTGTACCTTCGCCCTTTTTTCTTCTCCAATTACAACAAGGGATGTAAACATCTGTATTTTATATCAGTCTTCTTTTATTTTTATATTTTTTTATTTCTTATGGCAGTATTGATTGTCTCTCCAGAAATAAATTGGTTTGAGAGTCTTGATGTCAACAAACCTCATTTATCAGTAGATTCGATTTGTAATTGTAGGGGTCAGAATTTGGTGACTATAAACTTACATATTGTTGGTTTATCTTCTGTAAGATTATTATAAATTGTTGGCAATGGTGAACCCAAAATGTATTTTGAGATCAAGATTGTGTTGTTCGTTGTGTAGAGTTGACTATGAGAATTTCTTCTACCTAATCTTCATCTTTCATGTCGGTGTTTGTGAGTGCTTATGCTTATGTGAAATATACTCATAAAGATTCTTCAAAAACCAATTTAGTTGGTTTATTGCCGATAAGATGTGTGGATTATTTGGGTGATTCTTTGGATAATTACTCTTCACAATGGCTTTGTTGCTGATGTCGGCTTTTTTCAAACCACAAATTTTGATAAGGGAATATAAGATGAAGACAATAGGGCTTTTGGCGGTGACAGCTCCCTCTAACCTATATTAGAGTTATATATGTTACTTTTAGGGTTAGAGTTATGTTGTTTTTAGGGTTTTTATCTATTGCTATTTGTACTCTCTGTTTGCATATCGTTTATTTTGGGCTTTTTATCTCACTTTTTGTTAGTTTAATGAAATAATATATGTTATATGGTCAAAGAAAGTGGTTATTCGACCATAACGCATATACATTGGTCATTAGATAAAGTTATTGGAAAATTGCACATAATATGAATGATTAAATTCTTCATCAAGTAATTAATACTCCCTCTTCTCTAAAATGTAGGAGTCCAGTAATCAATTGGTAGATATTCAGAAAATAAATTCATTTATATTATTCTTAAGAAAAATATGTGTGCGGGCTTCCCCAGATACTTAAGTTAATCATTTGTATTGCAATTACTCTCTTGATGAAAACCTCCTTATTAGGCATTGTAAGCTGCATGAATAAAGCCAAGGAGCTGATGAGTCAGCGTTCCATTATAGGTGGTTTTACTGTGAGCATGCGGCCCTCTTTGTGTGATTCATCATGTAGGGAAGCTCTTGAAGTTTTCGTGGACGGGGAGCGTTTTGCATAGGAAGCCATGTGGCAGGGTGCAGAGGGGTTTTGAGATGACAGAACAAAGACATGGTAGAAGGGTTCCATTGTAAGGTGGAATGGCAGCCATCACTTATCGGCGGAGTTATGGGGTTGCATTTGGGGGCTAGTCTTTTTTAACTGTTTCTGTGTTTTAAATTCCTTTGTTAAAATAAAAAAAAAATAATAATAAAAAAAAAAACCTCCTTATTATGAGCAAGCAAAACATTAAGTTTATAAGATATTGTAATTTCGAAAGATCAAGTAAATTGAGGTCTCACTTCCAAATATTGGTTCTAGCACGAGTTTTGAACCACTTAAATACGAGTATACAACATGTTTAGTTCATGTAAACTTTAAACATGTCTTTGAGAGTGTCACCTTTGATTAGGCCCAAAATAATCAAATTTAATTTGGCCATATCATTAAAATATGCCCAAAAAAAAAGTAAATTGATGCCTTCCCTCTATTTGTTATTATACATTCATGATTCATGACGCCAAGGACTAATAATTATGACAGATCATGAGATTTAAACACCCCCTAATCCAAGAAAAAAATCACTATCTATCCCCTCTATCATATGAACCATACAATCATCAATGCCAACAGTTGCGTCATTTTCCCTTCCATTCCCACTCGTTGACTCCGGTCTGTCCAAAATTTATATTTTTGCTGCTGGTTCAATAAATTAATTTAGAATTGGTCCATCTAATTTAAGTGACGGTCAATTGGTTATTTGACCAAATAAAACTGAATGGTGAGTGTGGGCGCATAATTACGCCTGATGCCCACGAAGCCCAAGTCCAAGCAGGGAAAGATAACATTGGGCCGAGCCCACGAAAACAAACATCAATAAGGTGGGCCCAATAGCGCGAATCACAAAGACCCATTCAAAACACGCAGCGACTTGTGCAATCAACCGAGACTGGGCGAATTATTTTATTTGCTTACTGTATTCCGAATCTGGGCGATTCTTCCTCGACGAAGATCACTATTTTCTGTCTATAGCTATCGTTGATTCGTTGCTGGTGACCCAGTTTTTCACTATTATCTGCATATTTACTGAATTTAGTATCAACAGTGAGTATCTTCTATATTAATGTTAGGTAATAATTATATATGGGTTATGAAAATTTAAAATTACCAGCAATTTTAATATCACTTTTCCTAAATTCAAGAAGCAAATCTTGAAACAAAAAAATAAATAAATAAAGAAGCTAACCACAAAAAATATGATAAGCTGACGAAATAGTACAATGACTTTGTATACATGTTATCTTACTTGGATGTTAAGGGAGCCTATTGATGGAACTATCTCTACCATTTTGTTGAGTTAACTCTGCAACAGTAAAAGCAGGTTGTTTTGATAAGGGACGATCTATTATATCACCGCAAATCATAGAAGTCGCAAGGGCCATATTCTGCCTATTAATTGCAACTTCTTGCATCTATATCTTTATAAACCTTGGACTATCCATCTTTGGGTCTATGAAAGATGAAGCATTGTTTTCATTACATTATCCGTGCCTGAAAATATCAAATAATGATAATCAATACTTATACTACATCAATTAATTTACATAAGATTCAATTTTATTAGGCAAAAATAAATCTTTGTTTTACATATCCTGGAAGTTTCATGGCAGTTCCTCGTTGTAGAAGTCAATGTTTCTCACACCACTAGCAATTTCTAGTAAAAAAAAAAACCTCCAAAGCTAAATACATCTTATTATTTTTTTGAAAATAATCTTTTTATTGCATATTCTAGAGGCATATTCTGCATTTAAGAAATTTGATTATCAATATAAAATAAGATAATGGCTAAAGTATATTATGTTTCAACAATTCTTTTAGTGTTTCAAAGCAAACGTGAAAAACCAAATGCCACTTTTTAATACTTAAATTTTTTTGTAAATTTAGAGAAAAACATTAAAATGAAATGACCAAATAAAAGAGAATTGTAACTAAACTTTTGTTTGGCTTTTACTAGTAGATCAGCATATTTTCTTCTTGTTCCACTCAACAACCAAGAAGCTGCTGTGAAAAAAGTGAAGTTTTGTGGTTGTGTCAAAAAAAAAAAGTCTCACAAATCTTAGGTGATTAGGAATACTAGCCTATATAAGTTAAAACACTTTTTGGGCTAGTAGCGTAGATTAGAATGTAAGGTAGGCTCGTGCACATGACAATGAGCCACTTATGGGAAATCTAACGATTTCCCTTGCATGCATCATATACGTAGCTTGACACCTTTTTATGAAAAATATTTTTTGTTTTCATGATATTTTTTATTTAATTAATCCTTACCAGAAAAATGTAAAAGTCTTAAATGGATTTTCCCTTTTTTGCGGTCGGCTATGTGCCCATTTAGTATTCGTCTGGTATATTCATTCGGTCACATAGAGATGCGCCTTTTGGTGCCCATGCCTCCCTTCTTCCTTCCCCTTCAATATTTTTTGCCGACATCGCGCCTAGGGAGGAGATCGAAAATCCAAATCGCCGAACTTTGCAGCCGTTGTTGGCGCCGGAGGGAAGCTCCGTTCTTCCAAATAAGCACATATTCGGACTCCCGTAAGTCCCCTCTACGTCCCTATGCCATTAGTTTTTCATTTGACTATGTTTGAAAAATTAGGTCTTATATAAGTTGGGGTTTTTGGGAGTTCTAAGCTTAATAATCTGAAGCTTAGACCTTGAATTTGAATTCCTCTAAATAGATTTTTAATTGTTGGAAGTTTTCTTAATTATTGGGAATTTTTGGATTTTTGGAGATTTTTGAAATTAGAGCTTTTGGTGATCTGAGGTACTTAGGAATAAATTGGTGATTCTTAGATATTTGTTAAGGTCATATGATGATAATTACTTGATTGATTTTATTGACATTACATCTAGGGAAAAAATTGTTGGTAGTTAAAGTTTCAATTAAGCTAGTATTTAGGGAGAAATTATTGGGATATGAGTATTTGAAACTAAGTGGAAGCTTCTAAAGGTTTGTTATGATTATATGAGGATATTAATTTGGTTGGGTTAGTTGAATTTTCTCTGGAGGAATTTGTGAAGAATTAAAGTTTGAAATAAGTTGAATTTAATCTAGTAATTCGTTGATTCTAAGTATTGGAGGTTAATTAATGAAATTGAGGGATTAGTTTATGCCCACTAATAATGCAAATTGAATTGGTTTAGTTAGATTTAATGTTGGATAGAAAGTGTCGATTTTAGAAAGGCATGAGAGCTTGATTTAATTTGAGAAATTCGGATTTTTGACATCTGAGGTGTGATTATGATATCTAAATATTTATTTAGGTTCAACAATATTACCGATGAAGTTGATTTGATTTGATTTAGTATAGGACTTGATATGGTGAGGTTGAGCTATCTTATAAGCTTGAATTTGGTTAAATTAATCAGTGAGAGCTTGAGGTATAAATTGTGGGCGATTATTTGATATTGAGATTTAGTGATGAATGGTTAATGTTTGGAACTAATGTCTAGGCTTTAATTGGGTGATGTTAATTGGTGGTAAGTTATATATGTAGCGTGAATGAAGAAAAAGTTGAGAGTAGTAATTAATTTAAATGGGACAAAAAGGGGGGGTAGTCAAGGATTTGATTTCTAATTTGTGAATTTGCCCTTGATAGGTAGTAATTGTATTTGTATGTATGTTTGTGTAGAGTTTTAGTCGTGCTGAGTGAGGCACAGGAGGAAGTTGTGTTATTGTGAGATTGGTGCCAGCTACCAGGTAACTGCTTCTACTTGTTTTATGTGTGGGTGTTGTTGGTAAGAGATTTCTAACTCTCCTTCAACCCTTGGGTTATATGAAATGACTATGGATATTGTGTTTTAAACTGACTATCTTTATTATATAAATGTCCTGTGGAATATTAGTCTTGAACTGGCATGAAATTGTCTTTGATCATATTTAGAACGGAATTTATATATATTAGATTTGAAACTATTGCATAATGCATATGCTGGAAATTGGGAAACGGCCAAGTGCCTTATTATTTTGATATGTTGCATTGCCTGTTGTTGTGCTGGTTGATTGTGTGTAACACCAGTGTTTTGAGATATATTACCATCGCACGATGAGGTACCCTGTTGGCCCACAGGGACTTATTTGATATATAAGGGGAGAACGCCCCTCACGGCTTCAGGAAGGGTAGAAAGTCCCTTCTGATCCATATCACGGTTTCATGGAGAGTAGAAAGTTCCTCATGATCATTATCGTGAATCCATGGGCGGGTAGAAAGTCCCGACTGATTCCACTTGTTTTTCCCAGCAACTCGTGCACGATCGCTTGGGTGATTGTGATGTAAAACATGATTTTGGAAATGGTTTGGGAGATGTTACTTTGAAATTATGATTATTATTACTGAAACAAGAATTTGGAAGTGATTTGGAATATATCTTGTACCCCGAATAATTTTGACAACTATTTCTAGAATCATGTTATGCATTTATCTTATATCTGAATATGTATTGGAACCTTATATGTATGTATTATTCCACTGGACACCTTGCTAGCACACACTCACATGTAGGCAGGTAGTTAAGTGGTTACAATGGGCTACCCCCTATCTCACTCTTGCAGGTTAGCGCTGGGAAAGGATCCGGAGGCTGTTCACTAGAAGTAGTGAGTCTTCTTGGATTACAGTTGGAGTAGTAAATTGCCGCATTTTATTTCACTTGGGTTCATGCATTTTATTACGCTTCTGCTTGATCTGGTTATTTATTTTGAATTATGATACTTTATTTTGAGAGTCTCTGTTAGTGATTATTACCTTGGGATTTGTTCATTTCTGACAAAGTGATGTATATTTGTAATTCTGTGGGAATTTCTATGATTTCGTAATCACAGACACTATAGTACCCTGTTGTTAGTTTGGTAGTTCGGGTGAGAAGATAAATTAAGTATTATGGATGGTATTAAGTGATTGGTGAGCGGTTTATTTTGTTTTGAGGATTTGGGCATGGTATTTTAATTATAAAGAGGATGTATGGTGTTATATGTCAGTTTTTAATTACCATGATAGGGATATTTCTTTCTATCATGGTATACATCAATTTTATATTGAATGGTTTTATCATGTTATATCCAAGTGCATTTTTAATATCCATGTTAGACTATTTAAATTACTTTACTCCTTTTTCTAACACGGATTACTTTTATATGGTTAGACTCTTTTTCTTAATTACGATAGGTCTTATTATTAATTTGGAAGTTTCTTTTCTATCGTAGTTAAACTGTAATAATTGTTTAATAGAAACCTTTACGCAAATCCTTTTTTTCTAACTATGTTAGCCTTTTTCTAAGTAAAATCCTTTTTCCTAACATAGTTAGGTTGATGATGTTGATTTTCAAAAGAAATCTTTGAGTTGAAAACTTATCTAACTGTGTTTGTATTTTATTTAAGTAATCTTCTTTTCCTAACAAAGTTAGCCATGTGAAAGATCTTATTAGAAAAACTTTACGTAAATTCTTTTCTAGCTATGTTAGTCATTCTCGCTAAATTAAACTCTTTTTTAAACATAGTTAGTATTTACAAAATGATTGATTTGATTGTAAGAGATTTAAAGTGTATTTAGAAAGCGAATGTTACAAAAAGAAATCAACTTAAAATTTTGTATGAAGATAAAGAAACTTGAAATTGCACATATAATTTTAATTACAAGTTTTTATTAAGCGCAAAAGGTATATAAAAATTCTAAAAATAAAAATAAATTCAAATCCAAAATTTTTAGATATAATACTTGATTATAATTTATAACTTTTAAATAAATCAACTTAAATTAATAAAAACATAAGAGAGGCGAGGGAATGGAGGAGAGAGAAAGGACGGGAAGAGAGATGGAATGGGGATCTATGATGAAGGGAGAAATGGAGATGTGACAGAGAGTTAATAGTAAAAAGAGCACAAATTTCTCGTATATACTTTTATATACTTGAAATGTTCATGTTAAAACTTTTAAGATGTAGAAATTTATTAGTAAATAAATCAAAATTACATGTAAGAATTTACTTGAAAAGTTATTGTATGTACTATTCGACTCGACTCTTTTTGGAGGTCACAAATCCTTAGTTTGGCCCTTCAATTTAATGTGTTTAAGCAAGCTCGGCTCATTTACTCTGTTCTACCTGGCTAATCCCTTTACCACTGTTTTGGTTGATTGCCTCTCTCCTATATTTTTTTTCTAGTTACATGAGGTAGTTAGGTTTGATGGATTGCCAGATATATTAAATATTGAGATCGATCTCTCTTAATGAAAATCTGAAATTGGTTTGACATGATACAAAGGTTTAGCCTTTTCTACTCAACTCAACCACCATTGGTGTCTCTCTTTAATATATTTAAGGAGATATATGTTGGATTAACAATCTTAAATGTCCTGAAAATTTCTTTAAAGGAGCACCCAGCAACCCGGAAGTTTTTTTATCTTAAATGCCCTAGAAGTATTATTTCGTAGCATTTATGCCTCAAGTTAATGGAGAGACAAACAGATGTTCGCCACGTCAAACTGAATGCCACGTCAGAATCGATCCTTTTTTAATGGATGATGATGTGGCTTGATTTAATGTTCTTAAATGCCTTAAAAGCTTTCTCGAAGGAACACCTCATACCATGAAGTTTTATTTTTGATCTTAAATGTCCTGAGAATATTATTTCGTAGCATTTGAACCCCAAGTTAACATAAGGCAACCGAGTGTTTGCCAAGACTAAACGACACATAAAAGTCAAATCCTTATTGAATGCATGTTAAGTTGTATCAAATTTTATCTCCCAAACGGAGATTTTAGTCAACCCACAATTGCATATCATTTTCATAATTTTCTATTCCTTGCCATTATGGTCAAATTACAATTGCTTCATACATTTAATCAAATAACCATTTAAAGTGGGAGATAAACCTTGTTCCAAGTCACCACCTACTCAACAAGGATCTGATTGTTAGATTACGTTTTGTCTTAGGTGGCAACTCTATATTTGTCTTTGTTATATAAATGCATAAACACTACAAAATAATACTTCCTAGACATTTAAGATTTAAAATAAAATTTCCGGGTGCTGGATGCTCCACTGAGAAAACTTTTGGGGCATTTATGAACACTCATCCAAACCACTTTATCACCCATTTAACAAGGGTTTGATTCTGACATAGTGTTCAATCTGATTGCCTCTCCGTTAACCTAGAGCATAAATACTACAAAATAATATTTAAAAGGCATTTAAGATTAAAAAAAAACTTTTGGGTGTTGCGTGCCACTTCGAGGAAATTTTCAAGGCATTTAAAACCTTAACCCACATATGTTCTTCTAAAATGAAAACTCGGCCATTTGCTTGAAACAATTAATGGTTTGTGATGGGAACTAACTAATTCAAATAGCTCCCTTTCATGGCCATTACTTTATGTGTCCACTTTATCACTCAGTCTCATTCGTCCTTTCACAGTAATCAATCTCATATTCAATTCTTTTTCCTCCAGAACAAAAATAGTGCCGGGGACAAAAGTGTTTCAGCGTGTGAAGAGTTTCAGGCTGGGCTATTGGTAACTAAATATAAAGGTTAAATGACCACAAATTTTATATATTTCTGATTATTTAATATTCCAAATTGATAATTTTTAAAGTGAATTAGTTGATGATTTTATATTTTAGTTTTTATATATAAAAACAAAAACTCGCGTGTGTGTGTGTGTGTTTTCATTGGTGTGTATTCCGTTTTTTCCCCCCTAACTATACACACAAACACATTGCTATTTTATAAGTAATCTGTTTTTATTTTTTTGGTTAATATATTATGGAAACATGAGCTTTGTTATAGTGGGTGTGTGTATGTGTAAATATGCCCCATTGTTGATGTTCTGTCGTATATCCTTTTGCTATTGATGCTGTCGCATTGCCTTAGAGATGTAGAAGTTGCGAATATGATTGTTGACTAATTTTGAGGGATTAAAAGAAGATAAATAAAATGCTTAATGATAATATATGTTATATGATATTTCTGAAAAACTAATGTGTATCGTTAGACTATAAATCAATTTATAAACCAAACAATTTAGTTCAAAAAAAATGATAAGCACAAGTGATGAACTGGAAAAAAAAAACTTAACTCATTTAGGACAAAAAATCAATCAGAACCAACTCTTATATTTAGCACTTGAAATAATATCTTTAAGTAGCATAAGTTAACAACTTTATATAAGATATCACCATTTTGATGAGCACCCAACATCTTCCAACTAGCTTAGATTCTTCGTTCAAATTAAGAATGTTCACATCGTCATCTCCGTTTTTAGAAATTGGTTTAAAGGTCATATTTACTTCAAAGTGCACAAAGTGTATCATATCTGTCTCGCAAGTATTTTTTGGCCCAATTTTACCTCGGAAGTGTGTAAATTGTATTATATTCGGCCTTTACCATTAAAAAACTCATGTTGATTATTATATTTTAGCTTACAAGTCAAACAAACTAGTTTAACAAAAACAATTAACTAAATCAGTTTATAAATAACTTATTTAGATTTCTTAATATTTCCAACAAACTCAACTAAGTTATATTTAAGAATAGATGGACGACGTACTAAACAAAAAATTGGTCCGGAATTTTACCTTCCTCTCTCTGAGTTTTAATACAAATACTTTTTATCAATCAAACGGGCCTTTATTTACATCATCCACATTTTCCCAAAACCACCTCGTAGTGAGGCGTGTTTTGGGGGGGGGGTTCGATCTCCTGGGCGTATTTACAGTTTCACTTTATACAAAAAAACAATTTATTTGATGTGAAGGCAATTAAAGAGAGGGTGTCATATTATAGAGTAGAAAAAAAAATATCTACCTACTAAAATTAGGAGATTTGAAATGGAAAATAATTTCTCAGGTCTCACGCAGAAATCTAAAGTATTAAAAAAAAATTGAAATCACAAAAATACTAAACCGTGCTCGAAAATATTTGCGAATGAGTATCCTGAATCTTTTTACTCAACATTGCCTAACAAATGAAAAATTATAATGATCAACTATCAACATTAGCTTTTTACTAGCTATGACGACATTATTTTTTTTTTTTCACATATTCACGATAAAATTGAGTCAAGATGTACTCCCTCAAGAAGAATATTGGGAGACAAAATATGGCAAATGGTCCTCACAGTTTGATGAGTGTGTGGGAGAGATGGAGGGTAGGTTGAGCGGAATGGTAGTTTTTCTTATACTACTTCGGTCATTAATATAAGCGTTAGTTGACTAATTTGATGAAATTGATGATGATAGATAAATATTTCAATATATTCATATTTTTCGTCTTTCTTCATACTAATTTGCTTTAAGTTATAAGCTAATAATTAATCTAATGATGTACATAAGTATTTCAGATAAATTATATAATATATGTTATAATTATAATTAAGTAATTTAATTAGCTTCTTAAATTTCCTCAAATTAATCAACTGTGGCTTATATAAAGGATTGTATGCAATATTATTTTACATAAACAGGAATACGAATTCAGAAAATGTTTTAGGATTAATGTCATCCCAGAAGTATAAAAAATGGAGGATGTTGCCACGACAACCCAAACAAGATTCTTAAGTACAATTTTGCCTTGTGAGTATCTGTAAGTGGTAGTGGGTATCCAGATGTTTTTGAATCACAAGTGGCATAAGATCCGATGTCGCAGATATTATTCGTATGATTTGGGCGACATTGCAATTGTTTTTAAAACTGTAAAGGATTCTTGTTACATATTCATCCTTGGCGAATACTTCTACAGCAGAAATAACAGTTAACCCCTTTTGGGATATAATCAAAGACTGAGGTTTTCATTGTGTCAAATTATTTTTCTTCATTGTCAGATAAAGTAATTATTGGGTTGTTAGAATGGAATTCTTATCCATTTTAAATTTTTTGTAATTATTGAAGAGAGACCACCTTTCTCCCATGTAGTAAAATTCAAACCACATCTCAAATGAAGTCAATATTAAATTGAGAAAACCTATTTGTTGGTACCTATACTTTTATTTAATTTTAATTTTGACACCTATAATTTATTATCTCCTAATTAAACCATTCATTTAGCTCAAGTACCTCTATTAACTCATCTATCTTTGTATTATTAGTATGGCTAGCCTTTATATAGAAACCAATGATGTTTAAAACTTAAAATTAAAGCATGTAATTATAATAAAAACACACATAGATACCAAAATCAAAATCAAAACTACACAAAAGTTTATGTACCGACAAATGTATTTTCCCTACTAAATTAGTATGCCAAATATATTGCATATTAAACGATCTCCACTAAACATCATCGTCTCGATTTACATCACTACTGGTACGGCTACATTTCAATATGCAATGCCCCCCTAAAAAGGGAAAACCCAATCTTTATGTTAAATAATGTCTCATCATAAGATGACTATACAGCAGATGCAAAGATATGGTTATAATAGGATTTAATCAAGCATCTAACACGTCCCAAACTGCCAGAATTGTTTGGTAACAAACTGCATTGCACTGCACTGTACTTCATCACACACTATTCACCAAGAAACTTCATTTTCTTAACCAAGTGCTCAAGATTCTGACGCTATATTATCTGGATAGCACAAAGTGAGGGCATAGAAATATGAGTAATGACAAAAATGCCAACGCCAATGCCTTTATCTGCCAGACCTGCCACTGTTTCCCATATTTAGCATGCTGAGACTACTGTTTTCCAAATATTTAGCTTGCTGAAAGGAATTGGGCCCGATCGGCTTTCAGAATTCAAAACATATTTCATACCATTCACTTTCTTCGACTATAGTAGACTCCACTGCCAGCATGACTATGGTGTCGATGCCTTGAACCGCCAGTCCGGCCACCGGTTCCTTCTAAAGTGCTGCCACGACCAGCACCCTTGTTCCCTCCGCTCAGAAACCAGTTAGTTGGCTGGCTCCCTAATCCATTCAACTCCTCCTCTTCTCTATCATTATACTCCAAGACAAGCCTTTTGATGTCTTCTTTCTCTTGAAGTTCAGCTGCTTCTTTCTGCTTTGTACTCTGCACCAATGAGCAATCTCGGGGAATGTACATCTGCTTTGTTTGTTGCTTGTTCCCTCTCTTCACAAGAACTTTCACCTGTACCTCTTTGTTTCCACCTGTCTCCTCATCCAATGCCTCATCGCCACTTTCCCCACCAATCCTCGCATGATGATCCTTGGTGGAACTCTCAAATAAACTCATTGGAATCATCATGTTTAATGTGGGACGACCCCGCAGCTCTTGCCTCCGCTGTTCCATACTCTCCTGCAAAAAATTCCAATTCGTGTGATTCATAACAGTAAATCTGACAGCCTAACATCATTTATAACAAACTTCTTTCCCCCCACTAAATTTCTGTCCTTTAAAAATAGATATGAGCAGTGTCTTTCATCTGTTAACTCTATTCCTGAGCTCAGTATGAATTCCCAGACAGTATTTTACAATATTCAAAAACTGAAAATTCAGAAGGAAGCAGGTAAAACATAAAATAAAAAATGGAAGGGAAGTCACGATTGTGCAGAAATGGGCAGAAGAAAGCAACCAAATTATACAGTTCCTTGCCTGTAAGACAGCCTTGAGCTCCTGCTCAAAACTGGCTTCTTCTTGAGGGTCCACATCTGCCACTGTCTGTCTGACATGGATTTCGTCTTCATCATCAGAAGCAGGCACAGCCCCGTCGTCGTCGTCATCATCCTCATCTTCACTCTCACATCCATCGTCATGATTTTCCTCATCTAACTCCTCATCATCATGTCCTTCAACATCAATTACTTCACTCCCTGAATCACTCTGACTGTCATTCAAATCATCTTGCACTCCATTGTCTTCTGTACCATTATCAATGGTCTGCCCATCCCTTGCTGTAGTATGAGATGTGCTCCTACTTGAAGGTTTCTCAGTGTCAGAATGTCTTTCACTACTGGCCTTGTCTGAAGAAGCATTACGGTCATGCTCCTCGAGCTCTACAAGAGCTGCATTGACTTCTTCAATTGTTGCGTATCGGGTCATATTGGGACGCAAGTCCGCAAACAGGTCCTGCATGAGCATCAATCGTGAGTTTATTGATCATTTTATTAGTTGTTACAATATTGATCATATATATATATATAAATAAATTTTTAATTGAGCAAGAAAGGGAACTTTCTTAAAATATACACTTAAAAAGTCATCTTGACTAATTTTAAATTCTTCACTTACAATTTGGCCCTTAGCTCCAAGGCCAGGAGGCCAGACCAGTAACAATAGTGTGGGCCACATAAAAGCCTTAATGCCAGTAATCCAAGAATTTTTGTGGGCACATGATTTGGGTGCTTACACTAGGGTTTTCTCGGTTTACAATTTTAAGAGGAGAATGGTGCATTTAGAAAACGTCCCTTTTCTACTAATCCTAGCGTAACTAGTTAAAGCAAAAACACTGGAATCAAACATTTCAGCCGGAATTGCTTGAGCATTATATGTGAGATAATTTATTTAGTTCACATCTCTATGGGCTCTTGCTAATGGTTTCTTGGAAGACATTTTGTCTTACAAAAACATTACCTGTAAAGTATTGAATGCACAAATGGGAAGGCTTACACAGATGAAAAATTCTCATACATGCTATGCCAATCCCTCCTTTTACTTATATACTTCAAAATAGATTAACAATATAAACTCCAATAAATAATTATTTAAGACAGTTAACACCACAAAACAATAATGAACTCTCAATACTTCACATGATGATAAACTCAGACCTAGTGTTATTAATGAACCCTCGATTCATTAAGAGTCCTACTTGATATGACTTCTATAAACTCAGACCTAGTATTATTAAGAGTCCTACTTTGATATGGCTTCTCAACAAATGCAAACGAGCAATTAAAAATTTTAGGCAACATTTAGAATGTTAGCGTGTTACCAGATAGCCTTTTGCTTCATATGCTTTTATAAATACTAAAACAGAGAAAAAATAGATCCAACAAAGAGCTGCCTGACTGACCTGTAAATCAAATTCAATGTCCAGCGGCAGTGCACCTTTGCTTAGAATATACCTCTGAAAGTGCATGAGGAATCGATCCAGTTTCCTCTTCGAAGATCCACGGTCAAAGTAATGTCCACAAGTTTCAAGAAGAGTGATAACCATCCTAATACGGAAGCAATCTTCTGGTGGGTCCAACACATCTTGCTGAAAGTATGAAATGTACACCATGTAATGAGAAGGTTGCCAAATATGCAAAACAAACCCATTCAACTAATTTTTTTTTTAAAAAAAAAATGAACTACTATTTGTCATGTATAAAGCATCAACATGGTCTGTTAAGTTCTTAAATACTCCTTCATAATAAAATAGAAACTCAAATACAACATGAATTTGATGTAGTAAGCACTGACTAACACAGTATTATTACACTCATGCATTTTTATTTTTTTTTGGGTATAGTTACACTCATGCATTTTGTTGCTCTTACATTCTACTTATGCCACCAAGTAGGAGGCAGCAATGAATCCTTTAGGGGTAAAGATGACAGATGTGGGAGGTGAATTAAAATTTTCATTTATACAATTCAAAATACCAAATCCAAGGCATTAAGAGCTTTTACTTCTGAAACAGTATAGCTCTCCCCTGAAGGGAAAAATATTTCAAGCAATACAGCAGAATGTTACAAAAAAGGTAGAATTTTACTTTGGCCAATTACTATCATTTATTATACTGCACAGGTATGATTTTAGCATGTGAGTTGTAAAGAATTTTATTCTTTTGATTGTTGTGACATGTGGCCTATTTAGAGCAGCTAGTGTCTTCCTTATGAACTACATAAAGATATCACTTTTACTATCCATGCCATGAAATATATAACTATCTTTGCTGTAACCTTTTTAGCCACTATGATTGAACTAAAAAAGAATAAATTTGAACCATACCTCTGGAGTTCCATGACCAAAGACAAGAACTAGATATAACGTCTCAAATATGACAGACGAGTCGACATGCTCATAATTATAAAGCTCTCCAAGGAATCGCATATGCGCAAGGCGTCGCTGCTGCATCCCATAATCGTTTATCTCTAGCCCAACTCTAATCTCCTCTAGAACCTGAGAGCCATGTTACAAATATCATGATTCCAATAAGCACAACCATTAGGTGCCAAAAAAAGTCTTATAAAACAATTCACTTGCAAAGTTCATTTTACTCCAGACGAGGGAGTGTTAGCTGCAGCTAACACTGTTAATTCAAGAGGTTAGAATATTAATTTATACTTGTATCATTTAAATGAACCCCAGATTATCTATGCCCTTGTTGGAACAGGATACTTGCATCTTCAAGGGCAAATCTTTTCCCTTACCGATGTTGTGAGATAGAATAATTATATGACAGCCCTCAAGTGCTATGCACAGAAGAACTTTCAACGTAGTCACTCCTGATCTGTAAAGATATTGGTCACATCTTTACATTTATCAGCTATTCAGAACTTTTTCTCATATTCTGTTATAAGATTTTCTTGTATTCGCTAGTTCAAAGATATCTTCCGAGAAGAAACAGACATTCCCGAAAATCTAGATCATGATATTAACAACAATAACAAAGTTTTATCCCACTAAGTGGGGTTGGCTGCATGGATGGCGCCGCACCATTGTACTCTATCAACTATTAACCAAAAGATCTTATTCTATAACCTCATTGAGTGTTCACTTCCTTTTCCCTCTATCTCTTTTCATTATTTGATTGATCAACCACTTGCAGGCACATCCAATGACCTTTCAATGTGTCCGAAACACCTCATATTATTTTCTAACATTTTCTCCTCAATAGATGCCACTCTAAATTGTTCACGTATATGACCATTACAAATCTAATATTTTCATGATATTTAAATGAAACAAAATACCAACCTCATCAACTATAGCAACTGCAAACTCATCATGATAGCGACTTAAACCTGCTGCAAGAGAAGCTATCAGGTGTATCTGACCATATTTTCCTTTATGAACCTTCATGAAGCATTTTAAAAGGTATGATTCACATTCGCTCCATGGTAATTTACGAAGTTGCCTCAACACATGCTCAATAGTAGACTTGTCAAGATCAGAGAAAAGTAATTTTCTGATATACTGCAGCCAAAAAAAAAACACAGAATGTTAATTCAAATGCTTCACAGATATAAGAAACAAAATAAACTTGACACACAAGTTACACCTGATGCAATGGAGGACGGACTTTAGAAACACGCGCAGATCTCTCAGGTGGCTTGCAAAGGTAGTAGGCATTCTCTACTAAAGTACTATGCCTGGGATCCAAGTTTTTTACATTTTTCAAGCGCATCAATATCTCCAACATGTTAGCCATACGTATAGTAGTTTCAGAAGATCGATATAAGAAACGGCCACAAGTTTCAAGGAGATTGCAAGCTACATCAATGTTGTGATGAGTGAAGTCATCTAAACAAGCCTGAGACACGATCAACCATAACAAAAGACAGAAAAAATTAAGTTGAAATAATCATCTTACATAATTCAATTCACTTGTGAATCAGAGCTGATGTAATGAGGAAATTAAGGGGCAGCTAGGGAATTTGCCATAGAGCTAGAGGGAATTTGATGTTGTCAAAATCCCATCCACATCTCTATTTTGTATAAATAGCGGGATAAAAGGAACCTTTTCAAATAGAGGAAAATAAAATGAAATTAAGTTGCATGATATACATTAACAATTACAGAATCATTATAAGTTCCATAATCAGATAAGCATGACCAAAAAAAGAAAATAACAAAGAAGCGTAATTACTGAAGTAAGCAAAAATGAAAATGCTTACTACCAATTAAATCACATACTGCATTGGCTCCTACCAATTGACCATCAACCAAAAGAAAACATCCTGATAGCTGCAGTGCTACACTCTGATATAGTTCACTCAGCCCTATAAGGATCAATACTCTCTAACCTCAGGTAGCTATTTCTGGAATCACCAACCATTATGATACCAAACGATTAGCAAACAAGGAATTACTGAGGCAAGATAAAGCCCTTTTAATATATGGCGTGGACTCAATTCTATAGACAAGCGTTATACCGTATCCAATGACTTTCTTTATACATGTCCAAATCACCTCAAACACCATTTTCTATTCAATATATGTCACTACAACTCTTCCCCACATACGCTCATTATAAATTTTATCTTTTCTTGTATGACCATATATCTATTTCAACATCTTCACTAGGCTTTGTAGACTCACAAAAAACTCCACCAAAGTCCAAAGATTATATTCACCTCCATAGACCATCTTGGGGTTCAACAAACAGATCTATATAACCACGACATATATCATCTACTTCAAGCATCACACCTGTATTTCTAATCAGTCCAACATGGAAACCCATTTCTGCTCTTGCTATTGGAAAAATGAAGAAATAAAACCTACCCGAATATTATGAATCCTGACCACTTGAGGGTAACTCATTAGAATGATTCTTGTGAACCAGCAAATTTTTCATCATTATGAGAACACAATTTTGTTCCTAACATTCAGTTTTTTACCCTCCGCTATTGCAGTCAGTTTCAGATAATTTAGGGGTTTTCAGACTATATAACTATTTAAATGTATTCCCAGCCCTATAAATAGGCTAGTACCCTCAATGTATTTCCATTTGGAGATTCTCCATAACCTTAAGCTATAAGAACATTTTGAGTGAGATTCTAGCTCTATCTTTTCTTAATAGATTTACCATTCCCTTTATTTTCTTCATCAGTTTCAGCACTTGCCAGTATTATATTGCTATTAGAACTTAAAAAAGAAAAATATCCACAAAAGAGATGAAAAAGAAATGAACAAATGATAGTCAGAACAGATAAAAGGTAACCTGATTACAACGAGGCATTCAGAGAACCCTGATTTCTCCTCCCATTATCAATGTTCAAGATAATTTTAGGTTAAATGTGAAGATTTATCAACAAAAGGTTTTGCTGTATGCACACAACATAATAATGTTTTATTGGGTGCAGAAATAAACACAAACTTCTAAAAACAGAGCAAAATTAACAACCCCATCAATTAAGGCAAAACTTCCTTTACTTTATATATATGGGGCCCATAAACTTCCATTACTATACTTAAGTAACGGAAGTTTTGCCTTGGTTGAAGGAGTTGTTATTTTTGCTCTATTTTTAAAAGTTTGTTTATTTTTGCACCCATCAAAACATTATTATGTTGGGTGCACAAAGCAAAACACTTTGCTGCTAAATTTACATCTTTACCCTAAATTTAAATTTTAAATGCACAAAATTACCGTTCTTGCAATCTAATAAGGATTTTTTTTCTTTTTGGCCAGTAATTTACTTAATATGTTACGTATACGGAACAACTACAACTACAGTGGGCCCCTTATATATGAAAAAAATAAATGAATAAGAGATGACTGACTTGTGAAGCATACGGCTCCCATTACTGTAAGTATTTTATATTTATTAATTATTATGAGGAGAACACATGTTTTTTGGGACAACTGCAGTAAGGTCCCAAGTAAGAGATTTAATATCAAACAGGTCCATTGACAACTCTTTCACTTGTTAACCAAGGCTATTTCAGTTGTTAATAGTTGCCATTAACAACTTCTTGGGACCTCTCTATAATTAAATCTCTTATTTGGGACGTTACTGCAATTGCCCCTTGTGTTGACAAATCTTGTCAGTTCAAAAGCCAAATCTTGTGTTGAAGCTTAATTTGTCTTGAGAGAAAGGTTGGGGGCAAGTATTGAACACTAGAGTCTAGACACTTATTCGAAGGGAAACTAATATTATCTCAATGACCATTACAGTTGAGGTTAGAGTGAAATAAAATAGGATTATTTGTCTTACTCCAGATTAGAAGCAAATAAAATAGTCACCCCTTAATTATTGATAAATTAGATTGATCTTTATTTAGATAATACTATGTTCATTTATTTCCTTTACCAACCTATATCAGCAAACATATACAATTCCATATTGTCATTAGATGCAATTGGACCTTACTGAAAACAGAAGATTTACTCCAAAATATAAATAGTTTAAAACATAATACTTCAATTAAAAAAAAAATTGACATTTAGTTTTATATTTCATTGATAGTTTATCATACCTTCAGACAACTGAAGACAAGGCCCGCTGGGGCTATTCTGAACTTGCAAAGTTCTCCAATGAACCGTATGTTCCTTATCTTTGTCTCAATGTTCATTTGGTCCTACAAAATCAGAAATTAGAAAACCAGACAACAAAAACAGGTAGAATAAATACAATTTTTTTTTTAAGATTAGTCCCATTTATATTAAAAATCTTAATACTGACCTTTTTATTTATTAAGAAGTTGAATTCCTCCTCCAACATCTGCAACAGCATGGAGGAGACATCCTTCATACAAGTTGACAGTGTGGCAACCATTCGTGAATAATAAGGTAGAAGTTCCAGAGATGTCCTTGGTACATTAAACAATGCCCTAACAAGCTTTTTCCGATTTGACTTTGAATTTAGATAACAGAATTCCACCTGAATTTGGAATTAAAACAAGGCCAATAGTAATTAAATTGAGAGCAGAAATGACAAGAAAATCTAAGAAATTATGGAATAATATTGCTCAACAAGAGCTCCTTACAGTCAATTGATCAATAAGGTCTCGGCTTACACAACCTGGGAGCCTCTGCAACAAAGCATCCAAAGTAGTCCCTTCAAGATTTCTAAGATTCTCCTTTTCATTTTCCCCCCTTTTGTCATTGTCTTTTTCTTTTCCCTTCTCTTTGTCTGCATCTTTAGTTTTTTCTTTGTCATCCTTATCTTTCACTCTTTCAGCCGTTTCTGGCTCTGGTGACACACTGACCTCTGTGGAGATGTCTCCGCTTTCTTGAGTAATTGGTTGCCCTTTGTCTGATTCAGGCACTGGCTCCTGGAAAAGCAAAAATCTTGAAGTCAATGAATAGATGTAGAAACAAAATAAGGTAAAGGTGCAAATTTAGCAACAAAGTGTTTCCTTATGTGCATCAATCATAATACTCCCACCGGTCCTTAATATAAGAGTAAGTTGACTTTTTCTGTGGAGGTTAAGGAAGCCAAATAAACCACTTAAATTTAACATTTGTTACATGTAATTAGATTATACGTTAGTTTATAAGGTAAACTAATTTTGCGAAAAAATTATAAATATAAATAGTTTCAAGTGATTAATTTTGCATCATTAACTTCTCCAAAAAATTAACTTGATCTTATAATTAGAACCGGAGGGAGTAATGTTGAGAGGTGCAAAAATAGACAAACTTTTTAAAATAGGGTAAAAATAATAAAGCCGTTAATTGTGGTTAAACGTCCGCTGAATCACATAATTCAAAAAGTAACATCAATTTCACCCAAATGAAAGGCTTTATAATTTTTGCCCTGTTTTAAAAAGTTCATGTCTACTTTTGCACCTCCCAAAACATTATTATGATTGGTGCACATAAAAAATACTTTGTCATTGAATTTGCACCTTTACGGCTTTACCCAGCAAAATATGTAATTTATGCCACTATCAGTAGCTATCTCATACATGGCAAAAATAAGCAAATGTGACTCATCACATGGTATAGCAAATTCAGCTTGCAAAATATTAAGACTTAAAAGTGTAGGACAGTCTTCATGAAAAAGATCTACTCATATTTTCAGGTAAAAAAGGTTAAAAAATGTCACATCAACAAATTCCTAATCATATTGCACTGCAGTTAATTAACATAGAAATTGCACTGCAGTTGCTAGATAAAGCGGAATGAGATTAACATAAAATTTAGGGACCAAAACGAAACGAGGAATAAAAACGGTAAAAAAGTATAAATGATACCGGAACTTCAAAACATTTCAGGTTAATCAATTCTTCTCTTTTTTGTAATCATAACTTCTAGAAAAGAAATGATAATATTATAATAGAGGAGAAAAAAACATGCTACTCCAACAACTCAAACAGCAAAAATAAAAGTGAACAGCAAATAATAGGTGAAAATCAGATAGGAGACCAGGTAAGATAACATCAAACAATATGCCAGAGAAACCACGTCACATGTCAGTTTAATAATATGTGACGTGGTTTCTCCAAACCACGTCACTTATTAGGGTAATATCCATTCAGAAAGGAGAAGGGCAAAAGGTATAGGAATTGAGGACATCTAGGCCATAGCTTTCACTTATGAGCAACGAAATTATTAAATATAAAAAGGCATGCAACCAGAACATAGGCATGCAATGGGTCAAAATAATTAGCTTTGGTTCCTTACAGTTGGCTGATCTTGACCCTTTCCAGGTTGTTCATTGCTTTTTGGCTCAACTTCCCCCAATAACACAGCAGGAACAAATGCTCTGAAAAAAGGCTAAGTTAAGTTTCATCTGATTAAAACAACGATAGAACCAACTAAATAAAAATAAAACCGAAGTTTGCAACAAACATATGAACTAGCCAGAAAGCTACCCATCAATTCATAATCATTTTTTTCTTTTTTAAGTGAATAGAATTTTAACAAATACCTAAGATCAGGTAAACATTCATAGAATGCTCTAGTATCTTCATCATCCCATATGGCTTCAACAACAGAAGAATCTTTGCCAGCAGCAGAAGAAACAGCTTCCTCACCACTAGTAACCCTAGTTGTGTGACCATCCTCTGGCATTACTGGTGGCTGCATGTCAAGGGATTCTGCTAATCTGCGTCAAGGCAATCATGCAAGAGTTAACAGAAGAAAAGTAAAGCAAAAATATTACAAGATCATATTTTATGGGGTGAGGAACTTTATAGGGCATGTTTGGGGTGGCATGGCATTGCATCACCCCAAACCATGTTTTGGGATCCCAAAACCATGTTTTAGGGTGATAGATATTCGTATCTAGAATTTCTTGAAAGTTGCTTTAGCTTTATGTCAATAGCTTAAATCTTTCATGCATTTATTTATTGCCAATCTTATGAAATATTTGTGGATAAAACCATTCATTTAAAAAAGAAAAATTGACAATTACATGGAAATAGGAAAATAAAATGAATAAAGTCGATAAAAGCAACTTACGATGAGACATTACGATATAGATGGTCATATGATTTTCGAAGCTTTTCATATGCAGAGACATTCTCATCACTAAGTTCCCCTTTTGCATTTAAGATCTTGGAATTTTCATGCTCCATCAGTCGAAGTGACTGTCAAAAAAATAAAAGCCAATAATAATTAATAATCGCATAAATCATATTACTGCTACAGACATCCAACCAAAAAAGCAGTGCCTAGATCACAAATCGAAGAACAAACCAAAATTAAGAGTTCACAGAGAAAGGGTCTTACTGCATGCTCAGATCGAAGCAGTTCTGTGGCAGAATCATAAAATGCATAAAAGCCTTTTCGGAAAATTTTCTTCTGATCAGCTGTAATGTTCAATCCCTTCAAAAACTATACCATCATCTCAGTATGGGAATATACAGGACAGAGCAAGCATTGCAGTACAGTTCAAACGACACGGTACTAACTCAAAATTAATGAAGCATCTAGGGCTGGTTTGGAAGAATGAAATGGAAAAGATAACGAGATGAAAAAGGTGATTTTGTAGATAAGAAATGTCTTGGGTTAATACAATCCTTCTCAAAATTGCCCTCATTTTGGTTTTGGTGCCTCAAGTTTCAAATCATGGGTTTTGGTCCCCAAGGGGCAAAATGGTCTAGGTGTTTCATTAAATTATAGAGACCAATGGTTTAAACAGAATGAAAAACAGCATGAAACCTGAGGAACCAAAAACATGAGAGCAAACTTAAGGGACTAAAGATTGTATTAACTCCAGAATAAATAAGTACAAAACAGTTATTATTAAGGGGTAAAGGTCCAATTTTGCCCTGGAAGTAACCTAGTAGGAGCTGATTTGCCCCGGAAGTAACAAATGGAACTTATTTATCCCGGAAGTAACAAAAGCGGCGCGAAATTGGACTTTTGTCCAATAATAAAGGGAGCATTCAGTGTCCTCTAGGGGTTAATAAGCGCCGTTTTTACTACTTCCGAGGTAAATAAGCTCCATTTGTTACTTCCGGGGCAAATCAGCTCCTACTAGGTTACTTCCGGGGTAAAATTGGAACTTTACCCTATTATTAAGTAAACAGATATTACAAACTGTGATCATTAAGAAAGAAAGAACTCTATCCCCTCATGCCAACCAAACTCCCCATTAGTATCATAGAAAACAAAAAATCGAATTCTCAATAGGGAGCTAAAGATGTACCTCTTCATGAATTTCTTGTCCAGTAACAGGAAGACCTAAAAATATTCTCCCTTGGCGAGCAAAGCTAGAAAGAAGAGTCAAACTAGTTTGTGTGGAATCTATGTCTTTTAGCTGTTCTGCACTGGTAAGATCTTTTATAATGTTGACAAAAATGCTGCAATCTTCTATAACACCAACAAAATAAAGTTCCAACAAAAGTTTCAGAGTGCTGCGCTTCTTCATTGCTTTCAAGTTTTTGTCTGCATCTGATTCATCCCCAGATTTCCCAGGGGAGAAAACTTTGAGAAGCCCTTGAATCAGGCTTGGTGAAAAGTCCTTGTACCTTTGGTGAAGCAAAGAGCAAATCTATTGGAAAAGTGATATAAGTCAGGAACTTTTCAGGAAACATATCTTTAAAAACACAACCGCAACTAACAAATTAATGGCAAGATCTAGCAACTAAATGGAGAAAATAACCTGCATTATAAAACCCTACAATTGAAATAACAAACCAAGAATTTTTATTTTAAAAAGTCTCGCAAAAGATAGACATTGGAACAAGAGAAATTCCACTTAAGATGAAAAGCAAGCCAAATGGCAGCAGGAGAAAGCACATGAATACTTATTTTACCACCTTTAAGTTTAACTTTTGAACCATTGGAGGGTTTAGAATACTTATCATAGATTTGTACATCAATCCACTTAAGGTACATGCAAAATTACTGTCCCGTGACATGTTAGCTACAATTAAATGAACACCCATTTTACTAGGAAACCATTTCTAATATGTAGAAACAAGAAACCCAAACATGATTTAGTTTAAGCAATGCAGAATGCCCTACGGAAAACGATGACAATAAAGAAAAATGCGAAGCACCCACCTGAACTGCGGCATGTATATCTGATGATCTAAGCTTGGCTTCACATATAGCTGCCACGGCTTCACTGACAAATTTGCTTAAGTTGACACTTCGCAACTCATCCATCAGTGCTTCTCGCTGCTCTTCATTGATCTGCTTCAGTTTCTTAATAACTGCAGTGTTGCGCTTAATGCTAGAATCCAGTGTCCTAAGAAATCCTGAGTCTGTACATTAAAAATAGACTCATTTACTATACATGAAACAAAAATTGTTGACAATTAAACATGCATACAAGAAAATGAACCGTACTTGGACTCTTTTGTCACAAAAAGCTACATCAAAACAAGAACGTAAGAATCATTTTCATATTTTAGTTACCAACTTCCCTTGAGAAAAGAGAAATAAGAACTGACCATTTGATATATTAAAGCACAGGTAATTCTATTCCCTTAAAGAAACTATATTTCCTAAGGCAAAAAGCAGCATCGTCATCCATGTTTTCCATAATGAAGTCTAACAGCATCATAATACAAAAAGAAAAATCTATTACCTAAGGAAAAACTTTGTTTTCTAGAAAGGGGGAAAAAGGCTAAAGGTCACTTCTAGTACAAAAGGTAAACTTCAATTTGAAGAATTTAATTCATGCCAATTGCAACATAAAACTGAATATTGCATAAATACTATCTATACGAGAGGGGGCGAAACTAACCTGGCCTTTCAGGATTCAAATTGCTTTGACGTAAAGCCATTTTGGCCTCAATTGATTTTTTCACTTCATCAAGGCGAGCAGCAGATTCCTGCATAAAATGAAAGGAATGAACTCAATTTAAGTCAATTAATAGTAGAAGAAACATACCATCAAGGAATTTCACACAACAAAACTCCACCTTATCGAGCAAAATACACAATAGAACCAAATTATCAATGTTAGGTCTTGACGAGTTACCAATACCAGGAGATAGATTCTCACTTAATCCAAGGAAGAAAATAATATCCTAGAGGAATGGCTTAAAAAGTTTATGCTTTTCAATGAGTCCATGATTATTCTCATTATCCCCCCCTCCAACACAACAAAAGCCTTCCTTTGGCAAGCATAAGCTAACTTAACAATAACAACAACAACAGAGCGTTGTACCACTGGGTGGGGTCAGCTACATGAATTATACGACGCCATTGTACTCTATCAAAAACCATATTTTTGATGAATTATTAATCAAAAGGTCTCACTCAATAACTTCCCTAAGTATTCTCTTTGGTCTCCTTCTACCTCTTTTTAACGGACTCCATACCATTTGATCAACCCTCCTTTGGCAAGTATAGGCCAATTTAAACTTATAATTAAATTAGTTTTAATTGAATCAACGGCGGTTGGTTCAAGTGGTTTGACAATTGTTTTCCTTAAGCAAGGTCTCAAGTTAAGTCGTAAGTGAAGAAAATAGCCCTTGGGAATTCGGAGAGCTTGAAATCTATGTGGTTCAACCTAGCTGAATCCAGACTCCTTGGTGTCTAACACGGCTTTTAGAAAGCAATTCCCAACTCCAAACATACAAAGTTCATTTTAGTAAGGAGAAATGAGAAGCAACAAGGATCAAACTATATTGCCATCATCCTTAAACATTTGTAACTCATTAAGGACCACTATATACCAATAGCCCAAGTTCTAAAGTGACCCGTGATTAATTCTGGAATATTTCTGACAACTTACGAGGAATTATTCTAATATTTAAATGGAACTACATATGAAGCTTTCCACTCACAATTACAAACTCCCCTGCTACCAACTAATAGCAATTTGTTACAGAATCATTATTCTGTATGTGAAAGAAAGGGAGAAAGATAGAGAATCTGAGAGAAAAACATAGGAACAGAGGAACAAAGGAATAGAGAAAAAGCAAAGAGAAGAATTAGAGAACCAGAGAAGAGAGAAGACGAGGGAGAAAGAGAGAAAGGAAGTATCATTCCATCACACATCACTAATCAGTCCATAGTCTGAATACAATAGCTAGTGAGGGTCTTATTTATAGTCATATCCCCACCTATCCTAGCAGCTAATAAGCCAGTAACAACTAACAGAATAACCGTTTCATATTCTTTTTATTCCAGTAACAACTAACAGAATAACCGTTTCATATTCTTTTTATTATTACATAACACAATTTCAGCTGTTGTCTGCACAACATCTTCCATCCACCTGGGCTCTGCTTTAACCTCATTGAACCTAAACCTTCAAGCTCAACAGCTTTGATTCACAATGACCGATGGAATCAAATCAAAGTATAAATTGAAACATCAGAGGGGAATAATTGGTTCCAACAATAATGAAGGATCTTTCTTTGCTTCAATGAGAGAGAGAGAGAGATATGAACCAAAGCCAATTCATTTTTCTCTTGTAGTCACTGCATGTTTGATTAATGAATGAAGGGCCACCCTGAAAGTCATTACCATGTAAGGCTTTGTAATGGGGATTGTGAAAATATTATTAATATAAAACCCTTTCTCCAAGTGTGAATCATGAATCTGAGAGAATTAGACATTTTCCGTTGTTTCATTATTTTTTCATTTAACATCTATTCCACATTCAAATACACCTCCCTGCTACTAGCTACAAACAGTTGGCCTCCACTTAAAACTCCTCCATTCATCCATGCCCATTTTCATCTAGCTGAACCTTGGCTTTACTATCTTTGTTAACACTTCTTGCCCCCGCAACAATCTACCTTATGGCATAAATTACGATAATTTACTCATAATTTTGTACTTTTTACCATCAATGAGAGTTGCTCAAACCTCAAAAAGTTGTATAATATTCAGATGAAACAGTTCCATACTATAGATAGATAGAGATTATAGAAAGGGCAATCAACATTGACACAATACTTCAACAGAACAAAAGTGAAACACCGCAATTTTAGCTTGCAAATTATCAGCACAGAAAACAACGCACTATTCTTACAAATTGTTCAAGGGGGCACAACAATAAAACCCATGAAATACCACAAGGACGATCATCAGCAATCATTTTAAGGATAAAGCAAAAAAACCTCATCATCTTTCTTGCTGTGACTTTCACCTCCACCGCGGAATTCATCCTCTTGCTGTGACTTCTCCTTCATTAGCGTCAAACCCAATCAACCTGTATTCAGATACAGAGCAAAAAAAGTCTAGGCTTCATATTAACTGACGAAAAGTTTTAAAAAACAGAATACAAGAAACCCCAGAAAGAAAGAAACTGCGAAAGTGAAGATGATGATGGAGGAAAGACGTTGAAGAGAAAAGAAGAAACCTCAAGCAGAAACGAAGCAGATCTCTTCGCGAACTAGGAGATCTTGTGAACGAGGAGAAGGTCGCGGAATTACGGTTATGTGAAGGAGAGTGCCGAGTAATGAAACGACAGTGGGAAGGAGAGATGGCGATAATTCGTGCGAAAACTGCGAAGGCCGAAGGAGAGCGTCGAAGAAGACGAGGACTGGAGATTGAAGAGTGGGATTTTGCTTCGGGTTTCACCGATGGGACGTTTTTTGTAAAATCGGGACTAAAATTTAGGAGGAATTAAAAAGCACGACCAAAGATACAGGAGACTTTTTTTTTTTTTTTTTTTGAATTGGCTTTTTTTCCGAAGGACTTTTTCAGAAGGTCTTTTTTAAAAGGTCTTTTGGAAAAAAATTATATTGTAGAAGTGATTTATGTTTGGATTAATAATGTTAGAAGTGACTTTTTTTCAATCTGACTTTTAGAACAAGTTTGGACTATTATTTTGAAAAGTAAGTTTAGATGAAAAATTACTAAAAAGGCATTATTGTTATTAAATAATACATATATAATATGCATATATTCTTATAGTTTAGAAAGAAAAAGTGAAATTTGGGTTTTTAAAGGATTTTAAAGGCTTAGTTTCTCCCTTATTTTAAGGAAAATAATTTTAAAAAAATTATATTTTTAGCTCAAAGGAGGATATTGTGGGAGAAAATAATTAGAGATTATTATGGTAAATTTTTGGAGATAAAAAGGAAATTTTATATTACAAGAAAATATCTTATTTAAAAATTTTAGGGGTCTAATAGTCTAATTTTCCTACCCACTTTATTAAATAACAAACAATAAAAGGTGTGGGGCCCATCAGAAGACAAAAGCCAAAAGCCAGAAGTCAAAATTGTTAACTTCTGGCTTTTTGCTTCCCCACCGGACTTCTGGAGGAAAAGATCTTTTCATCTGCTTATGAACCAAACATGATTTTTTTTCAGTTAGCTTCTCTGGCGGAAAAGTCCTTCTGACCCTAAAAAAGACATCCCAAACATGCACTTTATAGTTTCAGGAAATAAAATCAACTATGTAATTTTGAAATATTTGGTATATTATTGGATATTAGATTTTATGTTATCAAATTAAATAAACTAATAGTTTTGAGAAAAATTTCAGTGAAACCAATTTAAAAATAACTTATTTATGTTTCTTTTGCTATCATGTGTTTTATTATGAATGTGATAAAGGTAATAGACCTAAAATATATGGAATAGAATCTCATAAATTACCTGATCAATCTTTTATGTCTTTTAATAACATAGAAATGAAACTGGTTAAAACTAGTTAAAATAATTGAGATTCTTCGAGGTCATTCCTGAAGAGTAAATTAAAGTAGTCGGTCCTAAAAAGTATACCCATGCAGCTTCCTCATCTGTTGCTAATATTCTGTTCATCTCTTGAAAAATTATATGATAATCCTGAGCTCTAATTCTTGATACAGTTTGCATAAATTCCATATCATCTTCAATATCTTCCTTGCATTCCACCTGATGATCAATAGGCTTCTTTGTGGTTCCCAGTCTAATTAAATTTACAGGATGATAAAATGTATCCGGAGTAACTTCCACTATTGTAGAATAACACCTTATAAAGACTATATGCTGAGTTACAATTCCAAAATATGTCTTTACAACTCTCTTCAAAGGTTCTGGTAACTTTGAAATTTCTTCCAAGGTTGGTGATGGATAAATAGACTGAATCAAACCATGCTGATATAATGCTTTTACAAGATTTGGTGGAGTTCCAGGGTAAATAACTGCTTTGTTAAAGGCATAATGGGAAACATATTTTACAGTTTGGGCTTTGAGAGTAAAATGGTTAAGGCAGTAAACAAGTTTTTTGAAATATCGGTAATTCTCTAGCAAATTAAAGACTGAGGGGTTTAAAGTTGGGCCTGTTTTTGGGCTAGTTATAGATGTAGAAGATGATGGCTGATTAATAGACTGGTCATTTGGTGGATTATTCTGGGTTTTTTGGGCTTCTTGTTCTTGGGTTTGACTTTTTATAATTTCTGCTAAAGGAGTGATTTTTTCATTTACATGGCTTCCTGAAGTCTGTCCAGCATCCTTCATTACAAGGCTTTTTACAGATAATTCTTCCAGTTTTCCCACTCTTTGATAGAGTTGCTCTATCTGGTTAGAGATCCTGGATAAATGTCCATTTATCTATGTTGTTAACAGATTCATATTGATTTCTGAGATTTGAAATCTCATATTTATTTGTTCTGTAAAAGAACTTGCTTCATTGGATGACTCATTACATGACTGGCTTACAGGGCTATTTGATTCCATCTGCTCAAGAAATCAGCAATTAAATTATTCTTACCTTTAATATATTCAATATCATAATCATAATAAGACATATCACTTTGCCATTTAATCAGCATTTTATTACATAATTTATTAGTTCTTATTCCTTTGTCTAACCAATGCTTTACTTGAGTATTATCAGTCTTAATAATAAACTTTGTATTTACAATAAACAATTCAAATTTTTCTACTGCTTTTACAATAGCTAAAAATTCCTTCCAATTCGAAAAATATCTACTCTGGGCTTCATTAAATTTTCCACTTGCATATCTAGTAATCAATTCTTGTCCATTATTATACTCATGATATAAAGCTGCTCCCCAATAATTATCTGAAGAATCTATATAAATTATCCATTTTACATTATTATCTGTAGGTATGGTTAATTTTGGTAAATTTTGGCACATCTTTTTTATTTGATTTATTATTTTTTCAGTATCCTCATTCCATATCCAATTATTCTTTTCTCCTGCTAATTTAGATATTCTAGCAGTTAATTTGGATAAATTTGGTATATAATTTCTAGCCTGATTTACTAATCCTAAAAATGATTGCAAGTCTTTCTTATTTTTTATTTCTGCAAATTCATTTACTTTTTTACTTATATGTTCTTGTAATTCTATTCCTTCTGGAGATATATATTGTCCTAAAAATCCTTTTCTAGTTTTTCTTAATTCTGCTTTTTGAGGTGATATATTTAATCCTTTCTGTTCTATTAATTTTACAAACTGATCTAAATGTTTTTCATGTTCTTCTTCATCTTTTGAGAATATTAAAATATTATCAATATATATTACTGCAAAATCTTTTATTGGTATTAATAATTTGGACACATATTCCTGAAATATACTAGGACTATTATGAAATCTCATCAATATACAATATCAATATACAATAATAAAAGTCAATAGCTTTCACTGTTCATATGAACAGTGTAGACTCTTTATTTTTTTATTTTATATATTATTATATTTTATATTGGGTTTCATGTCACCTTGCTCCCATCTTTCAAAATTTAAAATTTGAAAACCCCTCCATTTGTAATCCCCCCCCCTCCTCTCTCTTATTTTCTTCTTCTTCATTCCTTCCTTCCTTCGAAGACATCTCATTTTCTCTCCCCAAAATTAAGAATGCAAATCATCTTTCTCTGTCCTCACTTTTATCTCTGCTCTCATCCCTCTGTATCCTCCATCAAACAAGTCCCTCATAACCTCCATTTGTCTCTACCGTTGCTACTGGCCACCGCCGCCGCATGGTTTATTATTAGAAGGTTTGGATCCGATCCTTACTCCACTGCTTTTGTGTTTTCCTTTCTCAGTTTTTTTTGTTTTGACTTTTTTTTCGTATATGCCGTTGTTATGTGCCACCATGGTGTTTGATCAAACTGTGAAAGCATTGAAGATTGGTAGAAAGAGGCTAGAGAAGTCATGCCCATGGCAGATCAGGAGGAGGTACTGGAGGGGACTAGAGAACATATTAATTCAAGAGACCCTCAAGTAGTTATTTCATCGTTTTACTTCTTTTATACTCAATGATTGTCTTTGTATTCTTTTCCTGAAACCCTCAATGGGGATTTGAAAGGATAAAAGTTTGTGGCGATAAAATTTGGAGAAAAGAGATAATAAGGGATTATTTAAAGTCTTGGGGCGACATATAGAAATTAAAAAGCCTTATAAATAAATTTATAAGGTTAGGTGCATTTTCAATAATTTTTAAGACTTATTTTATTCATTAGTTGAGGAAAAATAGTTGAAAGATTGATTTAAATATGGGAATATTTAGAATCTTGAGGTATTGCTTAGTATTTAAAAAGTCTTATAAATAAATTCAAAAATTAATATATATCTAGATAAATTATTTTGGGACAGATTTAGGTCTATCTCTAAATGATAATGATAAATATAATTATGATTTAAGAGAAGAATAGAAAATAGGAAATGGAAAAGACAATATATGCCCCTAATTAAAAATATCTTCAATTATAGAAGAAATGGCAAGATAGTAAAATACTTGTTTGGAAAAAATATCAGCCTCATCTTTTAATTCAGACCACACACGTGTTAAATATACTTTCTCTCCCTCAGTTTCCTTTTTGTTCCTTTCTCTTCCCTCAACCCGATACACATACATACATACACTACATTTCTCAACTCCCTTCTCTGCTTCTCCTTCGTTCCCTCGATCCTGCGATGAGCTCCGGCCAAAACGACGGTGATCGGCGGCGAAAGGCGGCGGAAGACGATCAGGAAGGCTTGGGTACATCTCAGGTGGGTTTTTTCTTCTTGTTTCCCTCTCTTTCTGAGTGAAATCGGGCGAGATGGGGGAAGGGATTCGAATTCCTTCAACGTTTTTGAAGCCTCTGGATTTATAGAAATGAAGCTTAGGACTTGAATAAGAGTATTCTTAAAGTGGATTTAGGGAGGGAAGCTTGATTTGGCTGATTACTCAAATTGTTCCTCTTCTGGTACTGTTCATCCGAGGAGAAATTTGGGGATTTCGGGTTGTTTGATGCTTATGGGCTTAATTAAACTTGCTTAGGGGTAAGATTGATGTTATAAATGAGTCATGTATGGATGATTTGTTGAGATTTTAGCTTCTTGTTCTTCCCCTGTTCTTGAATAGCGTCGTGGATGGTGCTATGTTGGGTGTCGAATTTGTGCTCTGATTGAAGACCTTGATTTACTGGTTAAGTTGCTTGATGATGATTGAATACTAATTGTTGTTAAATTTTCTTTTCTTCTCTCTGCCTTGGTTCTGGCCGACTTCTTGTTTCGTTGAATTTTTGTTCCTCTGTACCTTTGTTTCTGGGAATGATGAAGGGAGTTTGAGGATGATGAAAAGATGATGGTGTTGGTGTTGATTATTGTTGGTATGTTAAATTGTCCATTGTATTTTCTTTTCTTGCCCTGTCGCCGACTTTATTGCAGGGGAAGGGGAGTACATATTGTTTTGAATATATGTTTTGTTATGAAATTTGCTGGTTTCATGTGTACAATTTGATGTTGAAAGAGATGATTTTAGGGGATGTGTATATGTGATGGTGGTTGTGAATCAGATTTAGGGAAAGCCTTGAATTGATTCTGTATTAATTGGTTGGTTGCTTGATTTTTCTCTTTTCTTGTTCTGTTCAACAGCTGGTATTAAAAGGAAACTATTTTGTTGGTGTTGGGTTTTGATTAGAGTAGTACTTTGTTAATTGAAGGGTAGGATGATGATAGTTTATTGAGGTTCAATGACTTAAAGGAATTGATAGTGTGGGGGTGATGTTGGATTGTGTTTGGTGGATTGGAATGAGAAGTTGTTTTGTTTCCTCCTTTCTGTTTGTTATACTCGGCTGACCATTATGATAAAAGGAAAGAAATTGAGTTGAAAATAAAGCTTTATCCTACGTGATGTATAATCTAAAGTATTAAGACTTGACTTGCTACTTTGAGGACAGTTGGGATTTTCTTGCTGTTATTTGTGATTGGAACGATTCATATAGCAAAGAAAAATGACGGGTTCAGACTTTGTATGGATTAAAGATTGGTTGAAATACATTGGTGATAATGAAGAGAAGGGGCAAGGAATTAAGGAGAGTGAATTATTGATTTAAAATTTCAGTTAATTGCGTTGAGAATATTTTAGAGTTAAGGTTAGGGATTTAATGTTATTTGGCCAGGTTAAAATGTGGTTACTTTTGGAGTATGGACTATGGATAATTAGCTAGTAGTTGCGATTTTAGAGGTGCAATGAACCTTAGTGATGAGGCTGAAATTCTGAGGTTCGGTAATGGGTACAATTTAAACGGATAAAACTGAAGAATTAGTCATTATTATTAGATATTCTTAGATTAACGGTTATTTAAAGTGGGAATGCTGAAATTTATGGTTATGACCTATGAAATAGAAATTTGGAAAAAAAAATTAGAAAGGTGATGTAATGTTCATGACTTTAAGGAGGAACAATGATTGGGAAGGGTTTTTTTTGTTTTATTTTTCCTTGCTCTGTATGGCCCTGCTTTATCTAAGTTTGGTGGTGGAGATAAATTGTTAGTATGGAACGTGATTGGGATGGTTATTTTGCATGTTGAATATTGGAGTATGTCATTGGTATTTCGTTCTGGATGATTGTTCTTATCTCCTTGTTTTGCTTGTTTAAGTGTTACATAGAAGAGAAATAAGAATTATGTTATACTTGTCTTAGGATTAGGAAATTGTTGTTTATCTTTGGATTGGAAATCTGGAAAGCTTTTATTTGACTAAAAATGGATAACTCTTGTAGATGTCTATGAATCCAAGAACATAAGGAGTAATTTGGAGATATAGGTGAATTAATGTTATGGTTAAAGATTAAATAGGATCTCTTGCTTTGTTTATGAATGATTTTATTGTTGCACTTGGGATTTTTAAAACTAGTATAATTAGGAAAGCTTATCTGTATAGCTATTTAGAGGTTTCAAGATAGTAAACAAACATTTCTGAATGACTAAGGGATTAACTAAACTTATATGACCATGTTTTGATGATTATGTGATATTATTATTATTGTATTAGGAATTTAGGAATTTTATGATAACCAGAATTGGTCTTCGGGAATTAGTAGTCCAACATTGAGAATAAGAAATTTTAATATAGGTAAATTATCAAAGTAATCTTGGATAATCAAGATCCTAATTAAGTTTGGATAAACTATAATTTACTTCAATGAAAAGACTTGGGTAGTATTAAGCTAGGATTCGAGAGAGACGCAACGATTAGTTTATAATTCAGAATCTAACTTAAATCAGTATATATATATATAGGCCTTGATTTGAGATTTGAGTTCTTCAAGACAGTGGAGAGGAAAGGAGCTGATACGGAAATAAGGTCTAAAGAAGTCAGGTAGCAGTTTATTTCAGTAACAATTAAATTGCATGTATTATTTTGTAATATCTGTTGCAAGTTTACATTATGCATGAAGGTTAGAAACCTTGTTAATTCCTGCATAGAGTTTATGGAATATTCCAGGCTTAGGTGGGTCGCTCCCCCTTTGCCAGATCAGTTAGTTATAACTTTAATGTTATAACGAGAAATCCTGCAGGTGAGACCTCCACTAGTTAACGAATATATTGTTAATAGTGGCTGGTAGAGCAATGAGAGCAGGAAGTATGTATAATTGTTTTATTTGTTCAGGTTTATGAAATAAATACATGTCAATGCTAGCATGATAATATAAGTTAATGAAAGAAACTGCTATTGGGATTTCCAATCTCACCCCCTTCCCCAAACATTTTTCAGTTTAGCAGGTTGAAAGAAGCTAGCTGGGGAAGAAGAGTAGACGGAGAAATTAGGATTTTAATTTGGAAAGCAAGAGGCAGTAAATATTTTAATAGGGTTATTTGTATATGTTGTAAAATTTAAATTATTAAATTAATAGTAGAAAGTATAGAAATTAGAATTGTATAAATTATTTAGAGATTTAAATTTCCTAAATATTATGAATTATGAATAAACTCCCTTAAGAGAGTTAGTGTACTTTTAATTGTTTTATTAACCACTTTATTTCATAAAGAGATTTAAGTTATTTCAATTTGTCTGAAAAGCCCATTCCAACCAACAGAAGGTTGGTCTAATGCTTTAAAAGAAAAGTTTTAAATTTATTCGTATTTTTGGGCTTCTGACATGGAAAAGTGGTTATAATTCAATTAAAATTACTATAATATAGTAGAAAAGTCCAGGTGTTACATAAATCATTCAATTTTTTTATAGTTTATTACCGTACGTGACTTCCCTCTCTTTTCTTCACTGTGTTTTACTACAATCATTGCTGGTGATAAATAATTAGATCTACTTTCTCTAATTAAATTGTATTTTTTCATTTCTCTTATATGCATCTCAAATTCTTTTTTATCCTTTTCTGTCCATGGGTATGGTTTACAGTTAATTTCGTTACTATAATCTTTTAATTCTATTTTTGCCATAGGCTTAGACTTTTCCAATGAATTAAAGGATTATCATCATAATTTTCTATTAATCTTTGTTCAATTGTTTTTTCTTCCATTGGTTTCACTTCAATTATATCTAATGTAGCTATCATATGAATTATTTCCACGGGTTGATTATTAGGTAGGAAGTGAACTAATTGACAGGCTGGGTATAAGTCCTATAAGAGAAACCCCAGGGATGACCAAAGATGATCCGGATCATGGAAGGATTCCTGTCCTCTTTCATACAGGAATTATATTACAGTATCTCTCATCAGAGAGTCCTTCAGACCATCTCAGCACAGCCTTCCTTCGTTTCTTACTGGAGGTGTAACTGAGTTTTCTCTTAAGAACTTACAACCAGTTATCCCTTATAGGATCATAACTCTTGGATTAAATAATACTACATATCAGATTGTATGCTTACACCTTTTATAATAAGAGGAGGTGGAGATTATCCTTTTAATCAAATTAATTGGACTAATATATTTCTTATGAAACAACTAGGGTGTTATATTAATAAAAATATAAAAGATTTATTACATGTTTATACTTTAAAAGAATTAGTAGAAAAATTACCAGAAGAAACAAAACAAATTATTGATCAGGAACCTCAAAAATATAAATAGATAGATTATTACAATTAGCAAAACCTTTAGAACAAAAGTTATATGATTTAAGAAAAGAAGCTATTAATACAACTGAATCTGACCAAAGTAATGATAAAAAAAAAGATTTTGACCAAAGTAATAAGGAATATAAAGATTATGAAGAATATGAGGTATATAGAAATAGTAAAGAAGGGATATGTCAAAAAAGAATTAATTTTAATTAAAAACAATATAACAAAATAAAAGGCATAAAGTTACATATGAAAAGGGAATATTTATCCGATAAATATAAAGAAGCCTAGAGAAATATAAAATATTATAAGACTAACAAAACATTAATAAAATGTGGTGAACTATCAATACCTCATAAGTGGGGCTGTGACGTGGAAAAAGTTAAAAGAAAGAAGAAAAGAAAGTCTAAATATAGATATAAATTTAAAAAATATCCAAAAGAAAAGTTTTATAGAAAATTTAAACCTAGAAAATATTTTTAGTAAGGAAAGAAAATAATCAATTATAGTAAGAAACTTAAAAAATGTAAGTGTTATAATTGTGGAATTCATATTTTCTATTCGAGTTTCATAATAACATTTTCTAAATTCACAAATATATTAATCTAAATATTTTGGGTCTAATGAACAAATTTCTAGATCATGTAATCTTTGTATAGCTTTTTTAATTTTAGTTAATTCTCCTAATTCTGCATTTCTTCCTATAAATTCATTTCTCATTATTTGCTCATATCTTCTTATTAATAATGCATAAACTTCTTTTCTAGTATTATATGTTCTTAGGTATATTCTTCTTACATCTTCTCTAAATTCATGACTTTTTCCTTTCCACCAACTTTGTACATTTCCAACAAAACTTGCCTCTGTTAGCATACTTACGTAATTAATATCTATTTGCCTTCCTATTAAAGCTATTAATTGTGCTTTACTCCACTCTTCTAATCTTTTTTTCATTATCTAAATTACAATCTAAATCTAGTCATATTCCTGTATTAGGTATATTTCTAGTTTCATATTGTTCTATAGGTGTCGGTGTATATCCTAATTTATTAGGTATTTTAAAATTTGTTTCGAAAAGCATTTCTTTTTCAACCCTATTAAATAAAGGTTCGTTATGATATAATTAACTTTCTAATTCTCCTTCTATTGTATCTCCATATTCATTTCTTGAAGTACTTGTTATATCTTCATTTTTCGGCCTTTATCTACATGCCTATAATCCATTTTCATATTTATTTGTCTTATTTCTTTTGTATTTCCTATCTTTGTTGTAACACCTGGACTTTTTCTACTATATTATAGCATTTTAATTGAATTATTACCACTTTTATGAATATTAGAAGCCCAAAATTTGATAAAATTTAAACCTTCTTCTTCTTAAATAGTGGTCCAACCTTATTTCAGTTGGAATGGGCTTTTCGTACAACTTAAAATTTAAAACCTTTTATAAACCAAAGTGGTTTGTAAAACAATTAAACTACTTAAATTCCCTTATAGTTCTTCTCCTTGATGATAGTGTGTGGGGAGCGAAAACCCATGAATGGGTATATAATCCCTATTTGTAGGTTTCTACCCTTCTTCCATTAAAACGCTGGGGTTATCTCAGCTGATAACCCTTTTACCAAAATACACAGCGTCATTAGGGTTATGCATACATATATATACATTTATGTAGTAATCCTTTATATTTATACTCATAGGTAATTAAATTCTAAAATAATTAACTAAAGTGATACACGTCTTAGCAGGCATTCCTACTTCTTCATACACTATCTTACTTCTTCCCCAGCTAGTTTCTCCCATCCTGCGTATTGAAAATGTTTGAGGAAAGGGGGTGAGATTGGAAATCCCAATAGCAGTTTCTTTCATTATCATATATTATTATGCTAGCATTGTCATGTATATATTTCATAAATCTAAACAAATAACACAATTACACATACTTCATGTGCTACATGCTTTACCTGCCACTATTAACAATATGTTTGTTAACTAGTGGAGGTTCTACCTGCAGGACTTCTCGTTATAACATTTAAAGCTATAACTAACTGGTTTAGCAAAGGGGTAGCAAACCACCTAAGCCTGGAGTACTCCTTAAATTACTGTGCAGAAATTAACAAGGCTTATTACCTTCATGCATAATGTAAACTTGAAGTAGATATTACAAAATAGTACATGCAATTCTTTTAATGTAATGAAATAAACTGCTACCTGTATTCTAAGCTTACTCTTCACTGTATTTCTTCTTTTCTACGTACTCTGGGAATTCGATCCCACTATTTTGTCCTATAAATATTTATAGTATAAAATAATATATTAATATCTAAACTTAGACATAATAATAAAATGTCTCTCACGTTCCTATAACTCTACCCCTTTCCTATCTTTAATATAATTAAATCTTAGTTTCTAGATAAATGGTTAATCACACTATCATCAATCAACATTGCACAACCATTAATTTGTATACACAATACAAACATAAGAATGTCATTACTATTTAAATTAAACTTACATTTCTTATCAATCAATTATCCTTTTACCTCAATTTACTTTCTAAATTTCTTAGTAGACCATACAACTACTTACTTTATACTTAGAAGTCTAATTACCCTTTAGGTATACAACTATAACAATCCAAACAGGATAAGACAGGAATTTCATTTTCAGAATAATATCATCAACTAACAATTCAATTAAACAATTATAAACTTTCAACCATTGTTATTTACTAATCTCTAAATTCATCACAACAACAATTGATCCACCGGTCATACACTCCAAGAATTAGATACACATACCCAACAGAAGAGCCAGAAGTTTTTAATTATATTCACAATAGCTATTTACACATGTGAAATCTCTAATCATTATTTAATTATTCATAAATCTCTAATTAACTTCTCTTTAAACTTTAAGCTCCCCTCATTTAACTTAGTTAACAATATTAATTTCTTTTTATCCAAATCATACCTCCTTAAGATTGCAAAGATTAGATCCACCCACATTAAATCACTTTCATTCCCTCTTCTTGGTAAAAATAAGCCCCTTCATTAATCATACTTCCTCAGCCCATTTCTGTTCCAAGCATAAATAAACCACCAAAACAAAATAAGACATACTCACATCAGAATTCTACATTCATCACAACATAATAGAGCCCAAAAGTTTCCAAACATCTTCACAGCATTCAATTTCATTCCTATTGAACTAGTATCAAAATTTCTCCTTTCTTTGCCAATAAAATCAACAACTAATAATATCAACAAGAGCAGAAAATCATTATTATCTCCATTATCATCAACCTTGTATTAGGGTTAAAACAAAACTAAGGAAATCAAGCATATAGGGAACATCTAAATTACCCCAACATAGTGCAGCCATTTAATTAAACCACAATCAGAATGCTAGAGTCTAAAACTACAACAAACATTGGTAACCCATTTCCTACTCCTTTAATTAAATACCATAACATTTCCTCCTTCCCTTCACCAAACCTATCGGCCAGAGCATCCAAAAGACAAAGAATTGAACATTTAACAATTCAATATCCATCATCCATTAGCAAACAACTTTAATTTACATCACAAAGCAAAATAAAATACCATTACTTCCTTTTATCCTCTCTGGCCAACAGAAACAGAAGAGCAAGAGAAAGAACAAGAATTTTGAAGTCAATCCAATTACCTCCATCTCATCTTCCATTCCTTATGATTAGGATGTCAATACATCCAAGGAAATAACAAAAAAAATCAAGCAACCACAAGGGCTTGAATTCGGCCAGAACAGAACAAGAACAGGGAAGAACAAGAACATCAATCTAAACTTCATCAAATCACACATCCAAAACACTTATTCCAACTTCCAATTCATACATACATATTCTACAAAATTTCCTCCTCTTGAACCCGTTGGATTCGCAGAACAGGGGAGGAAGAAGAAATTGTTCAAAAATTCTTTAATCTTCAATAATCCTCATACAATCTACTTCATGAGCTTAAACTTGTTTCTAATTACCATTAATTAAGCTCGAAAACAACAAACATCCAAAATCCCCAAATTCAGCCTCAGTGAACAGTACCAGAGGAAGAACTTCTCACAGAAATCGGACCAAATTCGCCTTTCCTTTCAAAATTAACACTCAAAACAACAAGGACAAGCTTGAAGCACCATTTTCCTAAGCTTAGAAGCTTCAAAAACCATCCAAGAATTCGAACCCCCCTCCCCCCATCTTTCTCAAGCTCGGCCCAGAAAGAGAAGAAAGCAAGAAGGAATAGCTTACCTGAAACTACCCAAGCTTTCTTGAACGATTTCCCCCTTGATTTGCTGCCGATTGCCGTCGTTAGAGGCCGGAACCGCCACTGGAACAAGGAACCCGAGGAAGAACAAGTGATGGCGTGAGAGAGAGAGAGTGAGCGGAGGAAGTGTGTGTGTGTGTGTATTCAGGTTGGAGACGGAGGAAGTGAATGAATTAGAACATATAGGAAGGCACACGTGTGTGGTATATATTAAAAGGTAAGACTGATATTTTTTACTAACAGGTATTTTACTATCTTGCCCTCTCTTCTATAATTGAAGATATTTTTAACTAGGGGCATATATTGTCTTTTTCATTTCCTATTTTCTATTTTTCCCTTAAATGACAATTTTATTTATCATTATCATTTAGAAATAGTCCCGAATTTGTCCCAAAATAATTTCTCTAGATATACTTTAATTTCTAAATTTATTTATAAGACTTTTTAAATAATAAACAATACCCCAATGTTCTAAATATTCCCTTATTTAAATTTATCTCCTAACTATGTTTCCTTAACTAATAAATAAAATAAGTCTTAAAAATTATTAAAAATACATTTGACTTCAAGAATTTATTTATAAGGCTTTTTAATTTTTAAATAAAACCCTAAAACCTCAAATAAATCCTTATTATCTCTTTTTCCAAATTAAGTGTTATCTCCTAATTATTTCTCTTTGTTTCTTAAAGAAAATAAGCCTTAAAAATTTTTAAAAATACTTAAAACATCCTAAATTTATTTTTCAATGCTTTTTAATATCTTAATAATATTCCAAATCCTTAAATAATTTCTGATTTTCTATTTTCTAGAATTTGGGGTGTTACATTTGTAACATTTGCAAATTCTTTTCTTATGTTTTCCAGATTTTCTTCTTCTTTTCCCATAATTGCTTCAATTTCCTCTTCATCATCTGTTTCTAAAACATTCATCATATTTATAATAATACCATTTTCTTGCTTATTATTGACTTCTTTTTTACTTGTGGTTTAATTATTTCTAATAAATAATCCATTTCAGATCCTATATTACATGTAATTTCAGCTATCCTATTACTTTCTTTATGATTTACTTTTATAATTTCTTCATTTATACCGTTTCTTTGTTAAAAGCATAATGGGAAACATATTTTACAATCTGGGTTTTGAGAGTAAAATGTTTAAAACAATAAATAAGTCTTTTGAAATATCTATAATTCTCAATATTTTTACTTACCTTATGCATGAAACCTTCATTATTTAATTCTTCAGGTTTCATATCTAATTTTGTACTCTTAATTTTATTATATTGTTTTTCATTAAAAGTATGTCTTCTTTCACATATTCCTTCTTTATTATTCCTGTATTCCTCATATTCTTCATACTCATTATTACTAGTACTTGGTTCCTCATTATTATTCCTTACGTTCATCATTGAAAGTTTATAATTTTTTTATTCTTCCAATGACGAATACTCATCATCATCATATTCTTCTTCCACATATTTTAACTTATAGATTTCTATTTCTAAGTTTTCTATATCGCTATATACTGGTTCTTCAAATTCTAGAGGTTGTAATTCATATTCAAAAGCTTTTTTCAATATTTTCATTGCCTTTTTGTCTCTAGATTCAGGGCAATTAATACTTATATGTCCAATTTTTCAACAATTATAACATTCACATTTTTTGGTTTTTTTACGATAATTAATTTTCTTCTTTCCTTTCTTATAATATTTTCGAGCTTTAAATTTCCTATAAAACTTTTCTTTTGGATTTTTTTAAATCTATATCTATATTTAGCTTTTCTCTTTTTCTTTCTTTTAGATTTTTCCATATTACATCCACATTTATGAGGTATATTTAATTCTCCACATCTTAATAATAATTTATTAGTCTTATAATATTTTATAATTCTCCAAGCTTCTTTACATTTATTAGATAAATATTTTTGTAAATAATTTTCTCTTCTTTCCATAGTATCTAATTATGGTATAATATTTTTTTAATTCTAGGGTATTAAACATTTTATTATAATCATCATTTATAGTATTTAAAATTAAATTTGGTAGTTTTCTATAAAATAATTCTAAATAAAATTTTTTATGTTCATATTTTTCTATTCTAGCCTCATAATAATATTTTTTAAATTCACATATATATTGTTCCAAATATTTTGGTTCCAATGAACAAATTTTTATATCATATAACATTTTTATAGCATTCTTTATCTTTGTTTGTTCTCCTAATTCTGCAATTCTTCATAAAAATTCATTTCTCATTATTTGTTCATATCTTCTTATTAATAATGCATAAAATTCTTTTCTATTATTATAAGTTCGTGGGTCTATTCTTCTTACATCTTCTCTAAATTCATGACTTTTTCCTTTCCACCAACTTTGTATATTTCCAACCAAACTTGCCTCTGTTAACATACTTGCGTAATTAATATCTATTTGTCTTCCTATTAAAGTTATTAATTGTGACTTACTCCATTCTTCTAATCTTTTTTCATTATCTAAGTTACAATCTAAATCTAACCATATTCTTGTATTAGTTATATTTCTTGTTTGATAATATTCTATAGGTGTTGGTGTATATTTTGATTTATTAGGTGTTTTAAAATTTGTTTCGAAAAGTATTTCTTTTTCAGCCTTAATAAATAAAGGTTCTTTAAGATATAATTCACTTTCTAATTCTCCGTCTATTGTTTCTCCTGATTCATTTCTTAAAGTACCTGTTACATCTTCAAATTTCAGCCTTTATCTAGATTTCTATAATTCGTTTCCATTTCCATATTTATTTGTCTTATTTCTTTTGTATTTCCTATTTTTGTAACATTTGCAAATTCTTTTCTTATGTTTTCTAAATTTTCCTCTTCTTTTCCCATGATTTCTTCTAACTCATCTTCATTTAAATTTTCAATTTCGAAAGCATTCACCATATTTATAATAATACCATTATTTTCTTTATTTATTGTTTGTTTCTTTTTTGGTTTAATCATTTCTACAAAATAATCCATTTTAGATCCCATTTTACATGTAATTTCGTCTATTCTATTACTTTCTGTATAATTTAGTTCTAGATTATCTTCTTCTTTTTCTGTAATTATTATATCATTCATTTGTCTTTCCCTTTGTATGTCAAATTTTTCTATTATTTCATATATAGTCTATAAATTTTTATTTATTACCTCTTGTCCTCTTTTAACCTCTTCTACTAAAATTCATGTTTGTTTAACATTTTCATCTAAGAGTTGTTGTTCTATTTGGTTTTGATTAATCTCTTGTTCTTCTATTTGGTCCAAATTTTTTAACATATTAATTTGGGGCTTATCATGTATTGGTCCTATTCTATTTTTTATTCCTAATGCTTTCATTATTTGTCTTACATTGGCTTTTATATATGTTAATTCAGTTGTATTATTAACAACTTCCTTTCTTAAATCATATAATTTTTGTTCTAAAGGATTTGCTAATTCTAGTAATCTATCTACTTTATATTTTTATTGTTCCTGATCAATAATTTGCCTTGTTTCTGTTAGTGCTGGCTGTCACCCAAGAGGGGGGTGAATTGGGTGATAGGATAAAAGCTTAAAACTCTTTTTAAATCTTCTCTTTTATAAAATCACAATGAAGGCAATATTTTCAAAACTGTTAAATGTACTAAGAAATGTATAATGTTGATATGCTGGAAACTAAGAGAGTCAAGGGAAGAGATAATGCAAACAGTATTTATCCTGGTTCGGTCTACCCTGATCTACATCCAATCCTCAGGCTCCACCTGAGATTTCCACTACCCTCTTGTTTAATCCGGGCACAAGAGAAGCCTTTACAACCCACAAGTTTAGCCGGGCACTTGTAAAGCCTACCACAGGTTTTACGAACACAGGTTCACCTGCCAACCTTTTCACAGAGCTTTAGAATTCTCTCTAAAAACTCTCCCTTACAACCTGTAAGGTTACAACCCTGTTCTCAAAGCACCAAGCTTTAGAACAACCTCAAACAGTAGAGGATTTCAGATAATAGGTTCACTAATGAACGGATTGTGATAATCACTTAAGTACAGAGGAATATATGATGAAACTACAATTCTAGAGCTTATCAATCTGACAGAGTGTGTGCTAGCTCTACTCTTCTAATTTCACTCGATTAATAATTTCTGGGCTCACTGATTTATATCTAATACTCTGTGCATAGCCTCTTGTTTTTCATCTCGTATCATCTCGTCATGTAAATGCGTCGTGTGTGTGCGCATCTTGATTCTGATGTCTTCAAGTCTTTATATATGGTAGTATACTTTTCTATCCGTTTGAGACTTGGAGAACTAGCCGTTAACACCTTTCTTTCTTCTCATGCTTCAACTGTTCTTGCAGAGGATAAGATAAGAGAGACAGAGACTGTGAGTAACGTTATCCTGCTGCTACCTGCCACTGTACTTGCATGTCAGCTTTTTCATTAGCGCTAGCTCCCTTGGCTATCGCTATCTTGACAGTGTGAGTCCTGCACTTAAACTTTTAGCTAAAACAAGTACTCATGCACTGGATGTTATCGATAGTGAATTTTATTAGCTCAAAGAGATAGAGACAATATATATATATCAGCTAAGGAATTTCAAAGCATTCTCTATTGATAGACATATACGTTATCGCTAGCATATCCTTTTAGTTCAATGTACATCGTACTAGCTATATCATTTCAATAAGCATTCTTCTATCAATAGTTAATCCCATTATCGCTAGTTACTTGATTTCTCATTAGCTTTAAAGATACTGAGTTATATGAATATTCTAAGTAATTTCAGGTATCCTGTTATCGATAGCTAAATGTGTTAGCGCTAGTTAACTCATTTGTTCTCAGGCACTAGCTATCTGAATGTCTATTATCTGAAGTACGTTGTTATCGATAGCTTAACCTGTTATAGCTAGCTGATTCCTTTAGCTCAAGGTCTTGGCTTACTTTTCTGCTAGTTGTTCTTTCTTTCATTTATACATGTTCTCAATGAACTTCTAGCGATATGGTATTTCTTTAGCGATAGTGAATGACTTAGCGATAGAGATATTTATTCTTAGTGTTATGCTAAGTTTCCATAGCGATAGAGATACACTTAGAGATAGAGATATTTATTCTTAGTTGAACCTTTTATTAGAGATAGATCATTACTCTAGCGATAGTGATCTGTTACCTATCATATTTTACTTGTTTAATTCAAAGGTAACTTATACTCTATTTACTTATGTTTTTTATTGGGTCAGTCTTCATCAAAACTTAAAATTCTAACAGTTTCTTCGGGTAATTTTTTTACTAGCTCTTCTAAAGTATAAACTTGTAATAAATCTTTTATATTTTTATTAACATAACATCCTAATTGTTTCATAAGAAACATATTAGTCCAATTGATTTGATTAAAAGTATAGTCTCCATCTCCTCCTATAATAATAGGGGTGAGTATACAATCAGTTTCTATTTCTTTGTTACTAAAAGACATAAAAAAATTGCTCTGGTAATTTATGAGATTCAATTCCTATATTCTTGGTTCTATTACTTTTAACACATTCATAATGAAAACTAAAAATACACCAGATAACAAATAACACCAGTTAAGGCAACCAGAGAGTTTGCAATAATAAAAGGTTTGGGATTAAGGGTTCATATTATTTAAATCATCCAGCTCTGATAATGAAAAATTTGGTCACCATGTTTGAGACATCCATCATGTTTTTTTCAAGGGTTGGATCGTTGATAAGTGTTATATATTTTGAGTTATTAAACCCAAACTAAATGCATACGGAAGATGCAACCCTAGGCGGTAAATCAGCTCCTATTAATTAGTTCACCGTTGGATAGGGATGAGTTTTGGATAGTTGACTTAAAATGCTTAGAATGTGAGTTTCAACAGTTGGATGGGTGATTTGATTCCTATTAGCCTCAAAACCTGGTGATAGGTAGCTGGTTTTCTTATCTGTCATGCACATCAGTATGTGTTGGTGAGGTTATGAAAATTATATTATTATATGAAATTACTATCTTTTTGTATTATAAATTATTTTATGTATTAATTTTACGAAAAACAGTATTGTTAGACATTATTCATAAAAGGAATATGTTTTAATGTTTAATATAATGATTATTATGATATTGTCTTAGTATGTCAATTGATTGCTATAAATCATTGAAGGTTATAGAATTTTTATGACTATGTTATATGATAGTTAAATATTTGATCTTGAATGATTATGTTCATGGATATTGTTTTACCTCATCCAACACCCCCACTCATCTTCTATCACCTCCTTATTCTTCTTCTACTCATTTGTGGTTTGATATGCGTTTAAGGAAGGAGATAAAAAAAGTTGGTGGCTGAACCTTTAGGAGCTCGCCGCCGCCGGAGTTGTTGATTTTTTGGCCAACTAAACACATATTCGGACTCCCGTAAGTCTTCTCTATGCATCTGTATCCTTAGTTTCTCCGATTTGTTTCATTTCAAAAATAGGTCTTGTCTGAGTTGGGGTTTTTAGGATATCTAAATCCATTATATTGAAGTTTAAAATTTGATTTAGAAATCCCTTGAAGAGATTTTCAAGTTAATTGAGGTTTTCCAATTTATTTAGAATTTTTGAATTTTTGAGCTTAGGTGAAATTTGGAGATTATGTGATCCGGCTTGTCTGAGATTAATTGATGGTTTCTAGAGTTTATTTAAGATCATATGATGATGTTAATTTGGTTGATTTGGTGAAATTTTATTTAGTGGAATTTTTTGACAAATAAAGTTTGTAGTAGGGTAGTGATTGAGGAGAGATTCTTGAAATTTGGACATTTGAGGTTAATTGGTGAATTCAATGAATGTATGGATATTAAATTAAGGCTGTTGGTTGGATAAATATAATTGAATTGAGAGGTTTTACTTGAATATGTAATGTTGAATATTGGGATTTCATGATGGATATGTATTGAGAATTTTGATTGTTAGAAGATAATTTATGGAGAATGTTTGAGAGAGAATTGATAAGTGTCTAGTTGAGGTGAGGTTTAGGGTAAATTTCTTGAGGATGGATATTTTTTATTAGGGAATTGAATTCGCTAACTTTATATATGAACACTTAATTTAAGTGTTAATTTTATTGTATGTTATTGTTGTATAGACGGTGAATTGTCCTAAGTCGAGCATAGGGGCGTTGTTTTGTTGTGGTATTCCTGGTATCCTGCTTGAAGGTACACACTCCTACTAGTTCTATGTGTATGTGCATTATTAATAAGAGCTTTGAAATTATTTTTTGTTATAGATTGTATAGCATGGTTTCAATTGGTTATTTTGATATAAAAAGGTCATATGGGATTCTATGGTGAAACTAGCTACCTGTGTATTGCATCATAAATTTAAAAAGGAATATATATGATTTTGGAAATTGATTGCTTGAGTTTTGGAAACATTGAAAAGGTCAAGTGCTTGATTTTAGGTTAAATTGCAGTTGTTGCTTGTGATGCATATGTATTTGTTGTACTTGTTTGGCATCGATGCACTGGTTATTATTATCATCACTTGGTGAGGTAACTTGTTGGCCTACAAGGACTAATTATACTATTGGTGTACTAGGTATGGGTTGGAACCCCATCGAGTACTACCCTTCGGTGTGCTCGGTATAGGTTAAAAGCCCATCAAGCATAACCTCGCTGTGGTTTTGGGTATGGATTGAAATCCTCATCAAGTTCCACTTCTATGTGATTCTGGGTACAAGTTTGAGATCCTCATCGAGATTCACTTTGGTCCACCTAGTGGTAGGGAATAACCTAACAATTCGTAGGGTGAACGTTATGGATATTTGTTAAAAATGTATTTTGAAATTATTTAGTGAAATGGTGATATACATGAATTTGTCAAAATGTTTTTCTTGGTACTGATTGTTGCATGGTGATTTGGATATGTGCTCATATTTCAAACTGTTTATATATCTATTGTATAGCTTTCCATATTGACACCCTACTAGCGCGTGCAAGTAGACACACTCACATTCACATGTAGGCTGGTAGTTAGGGGTTACTTTAAACATAGTATACCTCCCCGTGGCACTTCTTCCATGTTCTGGTCCGATAGCTGATAATTGGGGAAATCAGTCGTCATCTACTCACTAAACTATAGTGAGCATTTATTTTGGGCTCTTATGCGAAAGTATTGTATATTGTCATACTTACTTATAATTTCAAATTTCGCTTCTGCATTTTTATGTTTCAATATGTTCGGATGACTTTATACCTTCTTGTTTTGGTTGGGACCGGTCCATTTTCGGCAATTACTAATATGGGTTGATTATGTTTTGGTTGGTTGGGAACTATTGGTTGGAAACTACTTTAAACCTGCCATGAATGTTGTGGGATTTCTCTGGTTATTTTATGATATTTAAACAGGGCAGGATTATGTTAAGTATTTGGTTAAAGAGATAGACGTTTTATTGAATGGTTTACTTGGGTGATTGACTATACTTTTAAGGAAAGGTTTTCAAAGGTAATTGGGAATATGGTTTATATCTTTTTATATCCATGTTAGGTGAATTCTTTCTAACATGGCTAAACTAAATTGGTATATTAAAGTTTACTATCCATGTTAGTTATTGCTGTAGAACGTTCTTGTTCTACCATGGTTAGATTTATTTAACAATTGAAATTTTAATGTCCATATTAACTTAATCATGAAAGTTTCTTTTCTAACATTGATTTCATGAAAGTTTCTTTTCTAACATTGACTACTCTTTTCATAACAACCATCAACATAATTAAACCAAAATACCATAAAAAGTCTATAGTTCAAATTAAAAGACAACAATGTTGAAACAAAGCGAAAGTATGACTACATATATGAACCTAAAATATGGTAATAATTTATGACTTGTTGGCCCAGAAACTCACTATCTCAGTGAGAAGTTCTTGGTTCCTTCCCTTAGTTGCCTACTGCGTCGTTAGGACCTGTAAAAGTGAGATGAAGGAGTAGGGGTGTTCAAAAATTTCCCGTCATGCCCGTCCCATCCTGATCCTGCTTGACTTTCCGTCCCGAAAATTTTCTGGACGGGACAAAACGGGATAGGACAAATTTTTTGGTGCGGGACGGGAACAAGATGGGATGGGGTCATCCCATTCCCGTCCCATCCTGTTGTGTTATATTTTTTTTTTGTAAATTTTTATTTAAACCCATACTCACAACTTTGCCTGAACTGAATCTTCTATAATATTGAATGAAATTCATTTTTAACAATTTTATTTGCTTCACAGTTAAACGGATTTTTTTCCTATTTCAACATGGTAAAGAGGAGCCCTCAAAATTCTCAATGGTCTTATTACTTAACACCCCTCATTGGTCTGAGCATTCATTACTAAAATGATTTATACTTACAATTGTAGCAAAAAATTAGATTCATACTTCTAACCTATTGTATTATAATAAATGCAGCTCAAATAAAATAAATGCCAAAACCCATTATATTATTTACAATCATGCCTTACATGTGAATAATAACATGCAATTTTTTTTGGCATCCGCTTTGTGGCAAAGGAATGGGAGGAATCAGGAAACAAGAATGTGTGATAAAACAAAGCTTCATGTGGAATGTGGATTTTATTGAAGTCTTAAAGACATGTTTTAAAGTTAATTTAGATGTGTTTTTGTTATTATATGTTGAATTTGATTATAGTTTATTATGTTGTCAAGACCAAAAAATTGTTAGAATAATAGTATTTTGTAAAAGCCTATAGTCAAATTTTTTGGTGCAATATTGGACTCATTTCTATATGAAATTTGCCTTTTATTTTTATTTGCAAAAAAAGAAAAACCATAGTCAAATTTTTTTGGCAATATTGGACTCATTTCTATGTGAAATTGGCCTTTTATTTTTATTTGAAAAAAAAAACAAACGGAAAATTCCCGTCCCGTCCTGTAATTATCTCATCCCGTTCGGATATGGAACAGGAAATCTGTCCCGTGTGCCTTTTGATGGGACGGGATGGGATGGGGTCGTCCCGTTCCCGTCTTCTCCTATGAACACCCCTATGAAGGAGGTAGACCCATGTAACTACTAACTACTCATTTACGTGTGGTATGTGCTAGTAAGGTGTCCAGTGGAATACTAATAAATATATGAAACATATGACAACTAGTCAAGTAAATGCATAACATAAACCAACATCTATTCTCTAAACTTTCTTTAAATCATCTATAAATATGTAGCATCTTCGAATTGATAAACTTTTACATAAATCCAAAATCACATGTCACAATCGCATTCCCATCAAACACAAATACACCGAGATCATAATACAGTTCAGTAAGGACTCACAACCCTCACCTGAAATCGGGGGCACTCTTTCCATTATCGTCTTTCCATTAGTCCCTGTGGGTAGGGGTGGAAATAGACTAGGCTTATGTAGGCTTCAACTAAATAGGCCTAGGCCTGATTAAGAGTGTAAAACTTAAGCTTAGGCTTGAGCCTATATATAGCCTTTTTTTAAGGCCTAAACCTAAGCTTTCAAAAGGCCTACCAAGGCCTGAAATCCTATTTAAAAGCCTACTTAAAATGTAGAATTTTAAATAGGATTAAATGTCTATGCTTCTAATTCCATATATTACCCTTTAAATCTATTAAAACTCACATATATGTCTCAAAAAAAACTTTATGGCTATAAAACTAGACTTTTGTTTTTGCTACTTTTATCTTAGAAACTTTGTTAAATTATTCTTTTTGAGATTATTATATTTTATATAGGCACAAGTGGAATAAACTTTGCTAATTGCAATAATTATTACACTTGAGAGAATCATACAAATTAGAGGAAAATAGTAACAATGTAACTTTAAGTATTTGAAAGAGATCAAAAAAGATGAATGACTAATGAGTGAAAAGGTTAAACTTTATGTGTGAATAATGAGATGTGAAGCTTACAACTAAAGATAAGTTGGTAAAGTTAAAATTAATTTATATCATTTAATTTATATTATATATCATAATATAAATTGAAAAAAAAATAGGTCAGGCAAATAGGTTTGTAAGCTAGGCCTTACAAAAAAAGGCCTGGCCTATAGGCTTGAATATGAGCTTGACCTATTTAGTCCTATTTAATAAATACGCTAGGTTAGTTTTATTGTAGGTTAGGCCTACGGTAAGGGCTTGGCCTATTCCCATCCCTACCTGTGGACCAACATGGGACCTCATCATGTGATGGCAATTTATTCCATTTACCGGTGTCACACACACAACTATAACCACCACGTCATATCAATATGCAACACCTACAACCAAAAGACACAAGGCTTATCCAATATTTTTCCAAAGTATGTTCATGCAAAATTTTCAAAGCCAATATATATTGTGGTTTCAAATATGTCAATACATAGCTTTATGACAGTTCAAAATATCAAATTCCATTAGGCAAGTCATATCATAAAAATAGACGTTCAAAATTCATACCCATAGCCATTCAAACATTATAAGTTTAAAAATACTCACTAACAGATACAAACACACGCAAATAAGTAGAAAGTAGTTACATAGTAGCTTGTACCGATCTCACAATAGCGCAGCCCCCGTGCTATTTTAGCACGACTCAAACTCTACATAGCATAACACGTACAATTACTATCTACTAGAGGAAAACACAAGTTACAAATTAAATTCCTAATAACTACCCATTCCCAAATTCATGCCTACACCCTTTACAATTTAACTCCACCGAATTCAAGCTTATAGGATAACACCAACTTACCCAAATCAACACCTACACTGTATCTAACCAATTTGACCTTACCGGCATTACCATTATACCCGAATAAGTCCCTAGATTCCATCGGCCCACCTCAATTATCCATTCAAATAGAGATAGCTTAAACGATAAACCAAAATCAATGACCTAACTACTCCAATTCGGGTTCCAATAAAAACCCCAAAAATTCAAGCCTAAAATACCACCATACATGCTTTAATTCATAAATCATGCTTCAAAACTAATGGGTATACTAAAAAGAAACCCTAATCATGTTAGAAATCACCCAAAGATCACTACCCAAGCATTAATTTTCGAAATCCTTTGTACATTCTAAGTTTTTAAATTAAGAAAATTATTTTAAATTCTCAAGTCACCCAATAAACAATTCTAAACCCATAAAATCAATCTACTAATTTATCTCAACAAATTTATGGTTACTTATTACCAAAACTCAACACCCACTTCAAACTTAAATCCAAAATTTTGCTCTAATCACCATAATATTGCTATCATTAGAAAATTAAAATTATATGTAAAAACTTTTATTAAAAAAATTAAGTCAAAAGAAGTGACTTTGATTATCTAAATAAATTATCTGTAAAACTCACCAAAATCTATTAAATCTATTCAATGGACGCTGCTCACACGTCTAAAAAGAAGAAAAATAAAAGAATAACAAGAAGAAAAAACGCGACACGCTAGCGCTAAATGAAAGACCACATGCTGAAAGGGGCCACGTGCCCCTTTCAATATATTATTATATTATTTATTTTTTTGTTTTCTTCTTTTTTTTTGGGCGAAGGGTCAAATATAGCCATCTACATTTACGAAAAGTTCACCTGACACCATATTAAAAAATGTGGTTCAAAAGTACCTATATATATTACAAAAAAGTTCAAAAGTACCCGTCTACATTTGCAAAAAATTCACCTGGCACCATACTACTGTGGACAACAAAATTTATGGAGGGAATGGAGAGACCAGCATAGGTGAAACTGAGGGGAATGATGAATGACCACTTTAAAACAAATTAATTCTTACCTGAGAGTAAAATCGGCAACCATAAAACCTACGTTTATGGTTTCCTTTCGTCCATATCGTCCAACGAGGAGCAGCTAAGTTGTGATAGTATAACATCACCAGACCTTCATACTCATCCTCTCGGCTAGGTACTTTTGAGTGGGGCCTGTTGAATTTGGCCCACAACTCACAGTTAACGCAGTTAGTAGGAACAAACAACCCTGTCATTTAATACGGTGCTAGATGAACTCTTTTGTAATATATATAGGTACTTTTGAACCACATTTTTTAATATGGTGCCAGGTGAACTTTTCGTAAATGTAGATGGGTATAATTGACCATTCGCCCTTTTTTTTGGTACTCATCTCTTCTATTTTGTACATTTAATTTTAAAACATAAATCTCTTACCTTTTGTTTAAAGCCTGCCTATTCTCCTAAAATTAATCCTCATAAATAAGCCTTAAGTCAAACATAATATTTTCTTTAAATCCCAACTAATTTCTATAAAATCCTTAATTTCAAATTAAATCCTCAAATTCAATTTAAATTGTTAAATCCAAATTAAATCCTCAAATTCAAATTAAATACTTATTTTTTTAGGGTAAATGTTCAATTTCACCTCAGAAGTAACCCAATAAGAGCATTCAGTGTCCGAAAGTAACAAAAAGAGCATATTTACCCCGGAAGTAGCAAATCCATTTTGGCCCACAGCAGACATACTTCAAGGGTAAATACGCTCCCTTTGTGGGCCAAAACGCGCCGCTTTTGTTACTTTCGGGGTAAATATGCTCCCTTTGTTACTTTTAGACACTGAATACTCTTATTAGGTTACTTCAGGGGTGAAATTGGACATTTGCCTTTTTTTAAAAACAAGGAAGATACTAACCCCTAGGAATCTCAACAACTCCTCAAATTCCCATAAAATTTCCATAGTTTCTCGAATTCATTATTAAAATCCTAAATAAAAATCACTAAATCTTAAATTAATTTTTTCAGAATGTTACAGCATATGTATATACACACTCAATGTTTTAGAAGACAGGGTCCTATAAAAAAATGTTTTAGAAGACAGGCAACAGATTGAACCAAAACACTCTCGTTATCCAACTAATTGGATTGGCAATTGAATAGGTAACATAATAATTAAATAAAAATAATTGTATGTATATAATAATATTTAGGGTTAAAGGTCATATTTACCCCAGAAGTATGCACGGTGGATCGCATCTGCCTCGAAAGTATTTTTGTGTCCAGTTTTACCCCGGAAGTATGCAAAATGGATCATATTTGCCTTTTAACGTTAAAATATTAACAGTCAATGTCAACTATTTAAGGATCAATGCAAGTTTTTTATTGGCAACTAGATATTATATCCACGTAAATTTAATGTTTGTGTTAATATCTGATTCAATGCCTATCAAAGAAGATTCTCCATAGGAATAATGTTTTAATTAGATTTTTTTATCTCAATGAGAATTAAATAAACTGTACTCTCTCTCAATATATTTAAATTTATTGATATCCATTTCTACCCACTCAATGGTAGATTAGTCTTTTGATATAGTTGTATCTAATTGATTGATTGGTAGAGATAATTCCATTTAAAATGGTGTTCATGTAACTCAACTTTTGTCCCTAGTTTGGAGTGATGAAAATAAAACTTGAGAGGAAAAGTAAATAGGAACAGAGAAAATGGGGATAACAGAAGACTGGAGAGAAAATATTATTACCTCACTTGTTTAAATGAAAAAGAGAAAGAGATGAAGGAAAATGAGTTAATACAAGAATAACTAAATTACCCTTACTAATATACCAAAATATCTCGTGTTTTACACCAAATCAAAAGAAAAATAATTAAATTATATATTATCCAACATTATCAAGAAATGATGAAATTCTAATATAAGAAATGAGAAGAATAAATTGAAATATAATTTTTGAACACTTATGAAAAATTTAAATATACAGAGATTATAAAGAAATACTGTTATTTATGTTTTATAAAATTATACTAGAAAATATTACTGTGGCTTGAAGCATTATTTCTCTAAGTTGTTTGTATTCGATTTTGAATCAATGTTAAACTAAATTTTCTTTTGAGTCTATGTATTCAGATGTCCAATTGAAAATGTTTTTAGTTTTAACTCGTGCTCTTCAAGGATTCTTGACTAATTCCATATATAATGTTAAAACGACATTTTCAAGGAACTTTTAGGTATCTATCAAATGATTAATTTTTTGTGTTTGAGAAATGCGATTTCCGTCTATCCCAATGAACTTCAAATAAGTGGCTAGATTTGTATATAGACCTGGTTGATGGACATGGAATATTTAAAAACCAAAACTTGGATATGCCCAGGCCTTTATTGTTCTAACTACACTCATTTTGTAGTCTAGATTGGTTTACGTCACTACTACAAAAATCCCTTTTTATGTCACCAATTAACGTCACTTATTTAAAAATGTGACATTGAAAACACACAGGAAAGAAACAACGTCACACTTAAAATTAAGTGTGATGTTGAAACTTTTCACGTCACACCAAAATTTTGGTGTGACGTTGAAAGTGGTTTTCCACGTCACACTAAAATTTTGGTGTGACGTGGAAAACTTCCCCTCCTTTTTTTTTCATTTCCCGTTGAAAGTGGTTTTCCACGTCACACCAAAATTTTGGTGTGACGTGGAAAACTTCCCCTCCTTTTTTTTCATTTCCCGCCCCTCCCAATACTTTCAACGTCACACCAAAATTTGGTGTGACGTTGAAAGTGAAAAAAAAAGGAGGGGAAGTTTTCCACGTCACACCAAAATTTTGGTGTGACGTGGAAAACTTCCCCTCCTTTTTTTTTTCATTTCCCTCCCCCCCCCATTTTTTCCATTTTGGCGGCCCCCCAAACAAAAAGCAGCTCCAGCTGCTCTTCCTACCCCAAACAAAAACCCCCCACCCCCCGTGCCCTCAGCTCCCCCACCCCTCAACCCACAGCTCCCCCCTTCCCTCCCCCTCCACAGCTCCCCCCCAACACACCCCTCAACCCACAGCTCCCCCCTTCCCTCCCCCTCCATAGCTCCCCCCAACCCACCCCTCAACCCACAGCTCCTCCCTTCCCTCCCCCTCCACAGCTCCCAGCAGCCCTCAGCTCCCCCTTCCCCACCCCCCACAGCTCCCCCCAGCCGCCCACAGCTTCCCCATCCCCCTCACCCTCCAGCTGCAGGTTCATTTCTTCTTTTCTTTTTTCTTTTTTTTTCTGGTAATTAAATATGCAATTTCTATAGGGTTCTTTTTTTTACTTGTTCAAGGTTTTTTTTCAGCTCTGTTTTCCTCCTATCGGGTTCAACAATTTCAATCGTGCCTCCGTTCGCAGCTTCATTCATCCAGGTTCCTTCTTTTCCTTTTTTTTCCTGATAATTAAATCTGCTGCCTTTTTTTCTCAATTATAAATTGCAAAAAATGCCATAGAATATTTAATGGTTTTGTAAGTCTTGTAAATTGGTCCCATAGAATGTTTAATGTTCAATTGTAAATTGATTTGCAAATGCTGTTACGTTGTAATTACTGCAAATATTGCATACTTGCCAAAATGTTTTATAAGTCTTGCAAAAAGGTTTGAATAGGTTTTTGTTCTCAAATTGCTAAATATCAACGGGGAATAGAAAAATTAAAAACGTTTTTTTTTTAAAAAAAGAAACCACGTCACACAAGATATCTTGTGTGACGTGGTTTCCTGGAAACCAGGTCACACATATATTATGTGTGACGTGGTTTGGAGGTCACACATATATTATGTGTGACGTGGTTTGGAAACCACGTCACACAAGATATCTTGTGTGACCTGGTTTCCTGGAAACCACGTCACACATATATATTATGTGTGACGTGGTTTCTCCTATCAACTTACAACGTCACACATAATATTATGTGTGACGTTGTTTCTCTGACTTTTTATGTCACTTGTTTATGTGACGTTAAAAGTCTATTTTCCATGTCACTTGATTCAATGTCCCTTGAAAAAGTGACGTGAAAACCCCCAAAATTTGTGACATTAAAAGTACTTTTTGTAGTAGTGCGTTATTGGTCCTGTAAGTAGAAACATACTGGTGTTTTGTCAAAGTCCTTCTCATTTTTATATCATGTGAAAATTTATCTTTTCATGGTGTGAAAATTTACCATGTTCCTTATTTATTTATTCTGTTAAATTCATTCTTCTAATGCTTGATAAGTTAAAGTGCTTCATAATGCAGAAAATGGTATGTATTTGGCATATTCTGACTTTCTTCCATACTTGCTTGGGGATCTATCCTGTCTTAAAGAGCTAAATCAATGGTTTTTCAAGCAGCTAGACGCAGCTGTAAGTTGGCACGGCTGTATAGGAGTGATAAGTTTATCAATTCATTGTTAGCTATCTTATTTTTGTAAGTTGGCATGGGTGTATAGCTGTAAGCTGGCATGACTTTATTGGAATTATATGACTAGAATTTTTAAACTGATGTAGATGTGGGTTAGTATAATATAAATATACATATACATATATATTATATTGCTGAATTGACTGAGCAGACAAGTAATTCTATATTGTAGCTATTAGCTAATACAAATACTGTAAATTTTGAACTATAGAAAATACAGGCAATTTCAAAATATTTTTTTTTAAAAAAAACTCCCTATCGCAGTGTTTCCTTGAGAAAATGCCTCGTTAGGTGATAGCCTAACACGGCGTTTCTTGACAAAATGCCACGTTAAGGTAGCCTATGGCAATGCTACCCTAAAGTGGCATTTTAAAAATGTTGCAAGAACAATTGCGGCGCTAACTATCATAGCGTTTTGAAAAAGTCGCAAGAATACATAAAAAAATGGTTAGGAAAGGCATTTTCTGTTGTAATGGGTGGACTTCCACCCTCTAATTGTAACTCTTTGAGTAGGGATTCCATCAAAGAGTTAGGACTATAGGGTTAAGTGGTTAACCCAACAACTCAAGAGTCCGAATGTGGGATAGGAGCTCCTTACAATCAACAGAATCACTTGAATCCTAGTGCTCAACATGAAGTAGGGTAAATAATTGTGCGGAATTTTAGCATTAGTTATTATAATTCAGACCTGGCACAAAGGGATTCCTCCAAGGGTTTATGCGATTGTATTAAAAGAACTTCCTAAAAATATTTTGGAAGTACTGATTTCCTAAGTTTTTGGCTACTGAAAAAAATTTCATCCGATTTTCAAAAATTGTATTTCAACATTTGTTTTTTTTAAACTGATTGCTGCATTATTCTTTGCATTGCATAACAACCATAGCTAGATTTCAATTCTTTGCATTGCATAACAACCATAGCTAGATTTCAATAGGCTTCTCGAGAGAATGATAATCAAGATATTCAATAATTCATAAATTTAGAATGTTTAAGCGTGCATTTTGGAGCTGAAATTAGTGGATTAATTGTGTGGAAATTGCATTATAGCTTGATTAATTAGAATATGCACTTGGTTTGTGAAATTGAGAATTAAAATTGGTTTTTATAGGTTTACACTTGAAAATTCATATTTGCCCTTCTCTTATCTATTGCTTTTATTCTCTTGATAGGGCAAAATTGGAAACAAGGAAAATGAAAAGGAAGCTTCAGATTAGAAGTTTAAGACACGATGTGCAGGGTTGAAGGGAAATTCTTTATCATCGGCGAAGTGAGCGATAACTGAACTGAGGAGAGGAAAGAAATCTGTTTGGAAGTCAGTTACATGTATGCCAGCATGGGCATGTGATTTAGTTGAAGAAATTGAAGGGAAGAAGAGAAGTGAACTGTATGGGTAGTGAAAAAGAGTTCTAGATTTATTTGTAGGGATTAATTTTCGAATATATAGGGATCGAAGGAAGGAAAGAAGGGGAAATCAGGGGTTAAATTTTTCTCTCATTCGTCTCTTCAATATCTTTCATCCGCTCTCACCCATCTCACGAGAATTCTTCACCAAATTTAGCATACTTAATCATTTCCTCTTAATCGAAAATTCTTTGTGAGATTCGCTCAAGTCATGGACCTAATCAGAATCGAAGCTATTGAAGTTCATATACAAGCGATGAGAGGCTAAATCTGTAGTTTTTTTAGCTTGAAGCTGAACTAGAGTCAACGAATTCACAAGGGAGTTTAATTTCGTTCTTCACCTAATTTGCTTTCTAATATTGATTCTAGTTGCATCTAGATTTAGAGAGAGTGTGAGCAAGGAGTTCTTACTTAATTTGTTTGTTCTTGTGTGTAGAATGAATTTGTCCAATTTTCTGCATTGAGTCTAGTTGAACTTTGATCTAAGTATTTTGTAATTTAATTCTTTGAGTGTTTAATCTAGTTGATTTGGATTCTTGAGTTGAATAAAGATTCTATGGCATGTTTATTATTTAATATGCCTACTGTTTGAATTGTTTGATTGAAAATTGTGCAAATTGCTCTTTGATATTCATTATACCTTGCTTAATTGATATGCTTAGTTTGCAGCCTAGTTAGTCAAGTAATAGTGCATTTAATCAAGGATCAACTCCAATTTAACAAGGCAATGAAGGAAATGGTTGAAGCTCAAAGGAAATACATTCATTACTGTTGAAATCTTCACCATATTCCTTCTTTTGTAATTTTTGGTTTCATTCATCTTCTCTCGCTGAAAATATTTAAAAAAAATACAAATTAGGTTTCATAGTTCTTTGCTCTGAAAATCTTGGACTAACTTGTGTTAACTTTGCAATTTTTGATCACACATTTTGCCAAATAACGAGGAAATAACCTAGGTTGACTATTATTCTATAGGAGTTAATCAAGTAATTTTTGGTAACCCAACAACAAGATTTATCAACTGTATTCACTACGTCACTCGGGTTAAAAATAATTTTAAAGAAAGAGATCCGAGAAATGCAATAAAAATCAAGTTACACGCAAATGAGCTTTCTTCACCCTATTAATAAATATCACATGCGAAGTGATATATATATATATATATATATATATTTGTGTGTGTGTGCAAAAAGCATCTTTTTCTTTCTACTCTTTTAGACTCCTTTGACGTGCTACACATACAATTTTTATTCTACTCATGCCCAATAGATATCACTCTTTCAGACTCTTTTAAACTTAGTTTTGGACTTTGCTGTTGCTTTACCTTGTTAGTTTACGTTTGGATGATCTTCATTCCCAGTATTTTTACTTTAGGACATATTGGTGGGGAGCTGTGATTATTTTTTTTTGGTGGATTAATTGTAATTGTAACGATTTTTCTCTTCTATTTAGAGACCAAAAAAGAAAAATTGTACCGCCGTTTTTGGGAGAAGCAAACTGTTTCTTTCTTTCTTTCTTTTTTTCATTTGTAAAGCCAACTTCATTAAGATAAAAGATATTACAAGTAAAAGCCTTCTACTTTATGTAGTAGAAGGCCTAATGAGCTACAAGTAAAACATGAACAAAACAAGAACTAAACCTTGAAATAAAACAAACCACAACATAATACCAAAAAGAAGAACATGTAACCATCATTGGACTCAAAAAAGACAAATATGTGACCAAACCCATAGGCCTAGTATTTATGTTGAAATTGGCGTATGAGTTTGATAGTAATATAGCTCGATGATCTTCCCTTATCCTCCATGACTAAAAATTGCTAGGAAAGCTTAGTAGTTCTAAGATTTTATATGAGTTTGATGATATCTGAAATCAGCCATAATTTGATATTTGCTCGATAACACGCCTCTACGAAGCTTTTAAAGAGAGAACTTCACGACGTTTGTAGCCTGTAGGCTACAACAAGGAGAGTGAGAGTCTTGCTCTCCGATGAGATTAAGTAAATAACACTTCCAATCATGAAGAGGCACCAGAGGGATGCTTGGAAGTTAGCATACAATTCTATGACATATATTACGAAAGTACAAACATAAAATAAACCAAAATAGCATGTAATGACAAACTGATGCAGCTCTGTAAGAAGGACCTCTAAGTGGCTGCATATGTACTTAAAGGTCTCCAGTGGTATCATCCGCAGGAACAGGGCTTTTTGGCATAAGCTCCGTAAGAACCCAGAAAGTGAAGAAAACACCATTTCCATGCTTGTTTTGTTTTCCTTGCAAGCCTGCAATATTATTTCCCCCAGATGGACAAGTTTTATCATATACACAACCCCTATGCAACTATGCTCCTCTTTTCCACATGGAGCTAAGAATTAAGTACACTTACAAAATTTTAAGTGCAGTTCTGTTCCTCTTCCCCTTCCAAGCTTGAAAATAATCTTTATATTTATGGATTCTATTTTTCTTTTGGTTGGATGGAGACCGAATATAAAAAATAATACAGAACCAAATTAAAACTCATACGAACTCCTAAAATAAGGCTATATATAAAAAGAGAACATTATGATAAGTTCCTCATATCAAGAGTAACACAAACTAGATTACATGGGGGATGAGGATGACCCAGTAGAAAAGTTCCATGTAAAGTGGTGGTTGGGACTAATTGAATTGGTAAGCTTGGGATGAACTATCCAATCTTGCGAACACTAAAATGTTGTGACTAACTTTACACTGGCAAGAGTGCAGTCAATTTTCCCATTGGAATATCAAATCTTGCCTTCCATTCCATAATTATAGTTGCTTGAAAAACCAGACATAGCTTCAGGATAAATACATTGAATATCTTTCTATTTCTTTCTCATCATTTGTAGACTTTATCGATCGTGTTAATATTAATATTAGTGTAAATTACATTTACCCTGTGCCATTGAGTTTTTCTATGATCATGTGAAGCATGCCATCAATGTTTGATTTTCAAAATGTAGCATATGTTGTAGATAACTTCTTTTATTTTCTTTCGACTTTCAGTAAATTTTTCGACAGTATATTTAGTTTATCTGTTTCATGTAACCATCCATGTATAATTGGACCACTGAACTTTATCCCAATTCTCACGATGATGTCATACATACAACTAAGATGATTTGGGTATTGTTTTCACACTTTGCAATCCATTACGTTGTAAAATTAATCGCATAAAGATGAGTAATGAAAAATTTTGGTAAAGAATGGGAGATTAACACCCAAAATTAGGAAAAGGGAAATACAACTCATATTTGGAAAAGAAGAAATAATGAATTATTTAAAGTAAAATGAAAATTTTTTATAAATAAATTTATAAAGCTTGGGGTATTTTTAAAGAGTTTTAGGACTTATTTTCTTCATAAATAGAAGACAAAAATAGAGGACGAAATGTAATATGAATAATTTGTAGAAAAATTACTTCGGGGCTTAAAAAATTTATGATGAAAGAAAATCCCCATTTGTATGTAACGACTTAATTTTAGAAATTATTGTTAAAAGAGAGACTAAACTGCAAATAATGAAAGTTATTTAAAGAAGAAATAAATTGCAAAGGAAAAGTTTCCTGGGCGAAACCTACCTAAATAAACCCCTTCCCCTTTTTTTGGGACAATTGTATATAGATCTCAAGTAAGAGAATTAATTTTAAAGAGGTGTCAAAGAGTTGTTAATGATAACTATTAATAATTGTAATAACTTTGATTAAGTTGTTAATAGACCTGAAATTAATTTTCTTGTTTAGGACTTATGTCCAATTCTCTCTCTCTCTCTCTTTTTTTTTTAAAAAGACCTTTCACCTTTGTACTCTTGTAAAAAACGTTTGTGTGTGCACCATAGACAGAGAAGGACAAAATGGACTTTTTATCCCTAAAACCCCTTAAACCTCTCATCTCAGCCCTTCGGATCTGTTTGGTTGGGGGAATTTGGAGGGGAGGTGGAGGGAAGGGAGGAATATAGGTTAAAAAACCTTGTTTGGGAATATATTATGGAGGGGAGAGGAGGGGAGAATTTTTGTCATGTAGTGCTCCCTTACTCTCCTTCAGCTCCCCTCCAAAATTGGGGTTTTTTGGAGTGGAGAGAAATTTTCTGCCCATTTTGGACTAAAATACCCATACCATATTTTTAATATTCCAATCCTACCCTTATCCTACCCTTATTAGTTAAAAACCCTTCTCTTCCTCATTTGTTCCTCTGCGCCGTTCATCATCCCTCAGTCCACCGCTCGTGTCGCCGGCCGCCGTCCTCTCTTCCACCGTTCGTCTGCCGTCCTCTCTTCCACCGTTTGTCTGCCGCGTCATTGCATTTCAGGTGAGCTTCTTTTGTTCACTTTGTACCTTGAAACTCGAATTTATCTTCCTTTGTTGCAAATTCTGGATTGTTTTGCTCTTCCCTGTCCACCGCCGTCCTTCCTTGCTGTTTTATTGACTATGTTTTGTTGGGATTTGTACTTGAATGTGTTGGGCATGATCTGTATGTTTTGGCTGCTGATGAAGAGGCTTTCGGCGCAGGGGAATTTTCTGACTTTGATTGTGTTTTTGTTTTCTGACTCTGAATTCTAGTAATACAAGAAAATGATTGCCCAACATCATTTGCAGCACAACTACGTGTTTTCTTGAGTACTAGTAATAGTATTTCACAGTGAGTGGTTGAACTCCTAATGTATTAGCATAGCTTATTTTTTAGACCATGTGTGAACTGTAAAACAGATGAGTTCCCTGTTATTCTTTTGTCATATTTCCATTCTGAGAAAATTCTGCTGGACAGTTTAATAATTGGGATTACTTTTAGTCTGATTTTTATGAGTTTTTAGCGTATCTGGTTTGTATGTTCTTTCAGTATTTATAAATTCCAATCATGATTACTTGGTTCACACAATTGTTGAAGTTGCTGGCGTTGGATTGTTAGCATCTGGTTGATGAACCCTAGTATAAGGGGATTTAACTTACAGTAATATCTTATAATTGTGTTTCATGGTTTTAGATGACACCTGTGGCGGCAAATGATGGTGCTTTCTCAGCCCATGCTGTGCTTCTCACTGTAATTGCCTTGTTTCATATTGTGATCTATGAAGTGGTGGAATGTTTACTATTGTTGTTTTTCCTTTATTGGTTAAACTCTGAATTGCCCTGAACATAGTTATCTGTCCATGCCGTGTGGAAGTCAGAAAGTGTCCAAACTTGCTACTAGAATTGTATATTTGGTTTATATTTTATGTGGTTTATATTTTGGATGTTGGTATATCATATTTATTATCTCAATTTAGACATGTATTAAGCATATGTATAATTGCTTCATTTTATTTTTATTGTAGTATTAAGCATATGTATAATGGTTTTATAGTGAAATGTTGAAGAAATATTTATTTAATAATAAATAATCATTAAAGGTAAACCATTCATTAATTTTATTAAAGAAATATTGATTTTATAATAAATAATCATCAAATGTACACCATAAAATAAAATTATAAGAGTAAAGGGCATAATTGTCAACTTATAATTCGCTCCCCTCCCCTCCCTTTCTGAACCAAACAAGAAATCAAGCCTCCCCTCCCCTCTCCCTCCCCTCCCCTCCCCTCCAACCAAACAAGGTTCTCCCCTCCCCTCCCCTAACTTTAATGACCCTCCCCTCCCCTCCCCTCAGTTGAACCAAACAGCCCCTTCATCACAACAATTTCCTTCGTCTTCTTCAGCCGAGAGAGAGAGAGAGAGAGAGAGAGAGAGCTGGTGGTTCGACATGCCGCGGCGGTACATGGAAGCACCGATTTAGATTCCGGTAAGTCCGCTCTTCTCCCTGCCATCTTTAGTTTTTGGATTTGAGAGGTTTGGGAGTTGGGGTATTGGCCTAAGGTTGATTTCTGAGGAAATTTCACGGATTAAAATCAAGACTAAGGCTATAACAAAGTTTTTCTCACAGAATTTGAACTTGCATGTGAATTGTTGGCTCTGATGTTTGTAATCACTGTCTAAGGTTACTACTGTTCATAATCGGATTCATTCGATTCCTAACCTTAATTGGGGCTGGTAAGTGTTTATAAGTATATCAGAGTTCAGTTTCATACTTATGTTTGATTTTTGGATTGGTCTTGTGATTCGAAATTGGAGCTTTATACCATGTGTTTGATTTTTCTGGACCGTCACATTCGAGCTTGGATTTTATGATTGGAAACCATATATAGTTTTTGAAATGGGAAGAAATGTGAAAGTTTAAAATAAAAAGTTGGTTGAAATCCTTGTGGTCCTCGCTGAAAGGTGTTAACTGAACAGGGAAATGTACATTCAGGGCTAAAGGTTGGGATTATGAGTTTTTGGAATTTGTAATTGAAGGCATATTTGAGATGCTTAAGGGTATAAATGGTGAAGAATGAGTAACCGGATATGAAGCACTGTAATTTTAAAGGATTGAGTTACATATAGCTTTTTTTTTTAAAGTAAAAATAAAAGATATTTCTAAGGAATGGGGTTGAATTGAATGCATGAAGTATGTAGTTGATTGCTTAAATGATAATAGTTATGATAAGTGAGGGGACATGGTTTGAGCTTTGATGAATAGAAAAAGGGTATAGGCATTGTAAATAGAATATTAAATGGTATATGATTTGAACTTGCGGGAATCACTGATTGTGGATGTGTAAAATAGATTTTGATTTTATCAGGATAATGAATTGATGTTAATGCAGGGCTTTTAAGTAGGTGGATTATATGAGTTTCCGCTAAATGATTTGCAAAGCTGAACGACAGTTGGTTAAGCTTGCTGTTCTGAGGTCTATGGAAGACATAAATCTTTACAAAGTTATTTAAAGATTTATTTGTGAAGTTTAGTCAATTTTAAGCGATATATTGAATAATGAGGGTAATAGTCTGATGGAGTTGCTGTTTTAAATATTTTAAAATAAAGTTTAGGGTCAAGGATTTGAATAAGACTTTATACAATGATTATTATTGCAGAAGTGCAAGGTTCTTGCTAAATTTTGAAGAAAGATTTTGGTTAAGGTTTATGATTTGAGTTCTTCAAGGAAATTAATGCTAGGACTACATGAATGATGATAAAGTTAATGTTTTGTGGTACAGTCTTGGTGATACAAAATGGATTGAGGGGTAAATGTTTTAGAGATGTTTGTTAAGCTAAATAAAGATGAGTACAGGAATGTTTTAAATCAAATTTGGAAGCTTGAGTATTCATTACAGATTTAGTAGTGAGAGTAAACAGTTGAATCGATAAAGTGGTTTGGAATGGATGATAGGGGTGGTTGTTTTGTTATCTAAAGGTAAGCGAATGTTTGAGCTCTTATTGAGGATTGAATGTGTATAATTCCATTAAAATGGTAAATTTATGCATAGAAGTTTGTTTAAAATAAAAAGTGTTTAAGTTACAGAATTCCGAGGTAAAAGATTAATTCAGCTTGCTGATTTATAACTCTTGGTATAGGAATTTGATTCATTTATGAATTACTGAAATTGGATTTTAAAACTGAAAGTGTAAAGAAAGTTTTAAAGTGATACTTTTAAAGTTGTAAAAGTATTTAAAAGGGTTTCATATAGAATTGTACTTGCAATTACAAAATGTTTGAGGTATTCATTAGTCAAACATTGAGAACCAGAAAGTTTAATTTGAGTAAATTATTAATAGTGATCTTGGATGGTCAAAGTTTTAAATAAGCATGGGCAAATCATAGTTTGCCTAGAAGAAAAGATTTAGGTACATTATGTATGTTAGGATCCGAGAGAGACGTACAAATTAATTTATACTTTAGATCCTAAGCTAAGCCTATATATGTATATAGGTTCTGACTTTTGATTTGAGTTCATCAACGTAGCGAAGGGAAAGGAGCCAGTTCAGGACAAAGTTTTAGTAACCATGTAGCAGTTTTATTCCATATCATACATTATTTATGAATAATTACATATTATTTGTTATAGGTTTACATTATGCATGAAGGTATTAACCTTGTTAATTCTTGTATGGAAGTATTACTTCCAAATTGATGGAGTACTCCAAAGCTAGGAGATTAGTTACCCCTTGCAACAAAGATATATACGGAAATATTTGGTGGGTATAGGCCAAGCGTCTCATAATCCACACAATTTATTGATTCCAGTCCTACTAGTAATTCTGTGGAATGTGCCAACAGCTTATAGCGCAGGAAGTATGATTAGTTGTAATATTTGTCCAGATTTATGATTAGTTAAATATAAGGGTAAATGGTCAAAAATGACCCTGAACTTTTGCTTAATGTTCATCTGACACTTTTTACCTTTTTAGGGCTCAAAATTGTTCATCAACTTTTAAAATTGGGCCAAAAACAATTCCTCTGTCTATCCAACAAAACCTCCGTTACTTTTATCGTGTGGGGCCCATGATTTTGTACAGGTATGCAGTTAGCTTCCTTATTGACCATGTGACCCTCTTCTCTTCGTCCTCCCCCAGATAAACCACCGTGACCTCTCTCTCTCTCTCTCACAGAATTCATCAACGATGAAGATGAAGTGACCTAAGGAGGAATTGATAATCGAGGAGCTTCTGGGCTTTGGGGTAGGCGGTCATGAAGATTTGGAAGCCGGAGGTTGTGGGAGGTGAGGTGGAGGGCGGCGGATAAGCCAACGAGATCGGCGCCGGTTTTAGTGGTGGCAGGGAAAAGCTGTGAGGATGATCTGAGATTGAAACTGAAACGTTTATGATAGGAAGAAGAGAAGAATGAGAGGTTAGAGAAGGAGAAGGAGAAAGTGATAGCCACTGGATTATTGGGAGGTGGGTTTTGGGCCTTTGGAGAGTGATAACGACGAGCAACTCGGATGAAGAAGGCAATGGTCGGCCGGCGTCTACTTCGATATCCATTGTTGAAGAATGGCGTCCGACTTCAAGGAAGAAAAGAGAAAAAGTAGCAACCCTGTGGCTCAAAGATGATAAAGTCGATTAGAGGCGGCGCACCGGAGTTTCTTCTGTCCTTACTCAGGTGCCGTCTCCCTCTCTTTCGAATGAACAGTGACGTGTGGCTGTGTTTGGAAGACGATGAATAGTGATTGATGGTGGTGTGCGTTGTGCGTGTGATGAAGATGCTAGCTTCTCATGCGTTTTCCAATTATCTTTTTAGGTCTTCATCTCCTAAAAACAAAGAATAATATATTTAAGTGTAAGAGAATAATATATATATTTATATATAGAACGGGATTAATTGTGCACACTTGTACAAAAGGATGGGCTCCACACGATAAAGATAACGGAGGTTTGGTCGAATTAGACAGAGGAATATTTTTGGCCCAATTTTAGAAGTTGATGGACAATTTTGAGCCCTCAAAAAGTAAAAGGTGCCAGATGAACATTGAGCAAAAGTTCAGGGTCATTTTTGACCCTTTACCCTAAATATAATAATGAATGAAATAAATTACTACTAAGATTTACCCAAATCTCACCCATTCCTAATATTTCTTAGTACAGCTGCTTGATAGAAGATAGTTGAGAGAGGAAGAAAGGTATTATTGAATGGTAGTGATGCTTGCAGCTATGATCTATCAAATAGCTGTAATTATAGTAGTCTATTTTGCTGTGCTTGGCAAATTAATTTTATTTGAATAATTATTATTCTTCTTGTATAATTTTTTCATGAGGAGGTCCGACCATAAGCACAGCACAGGTAAATGACTATTGACCGAGATAGCCAAGTTTATAGTTAGCTATTCTTATGTTAATTGGATTTATAGATATATGTATATATAGTTATGCCATTGTAATAGGCTGAGTGGTAACTATAGGTGAACCCGGGTCTTTCGACTTCCTAAGTATGGGCTTGGGTCATTTTTCCTTTAATAAGTATTAGAGATCAAACCTAGCTACTTAATGGATTTTGTAACCACTTGAGTTTTAATAATAGTCTGAAATTCTTACAATTTTTCTGTAAAGCACATTTCATTAGAGGGGAAGTTTTATCAAATATTTCAAAGGAAAAGGTTTAAATTTTGTTCAAGCTTTTGGGTATAGATATTACTAAGTGGTTCTAAATTGATTAATCAGCCTTATTATTATTAATATAAAAGTAGGTGTTACAAGAGAATCAATATGATACCAAGTCTATTTTAGTAATTTTCACTTTTATATTTGTGTACAGATTCGAAGGGTGTTTTAATTACATCAAGAATTGATAAAAAAGATGAATGCCCCTTCTAGTCCATCTCTTCATGATGATGAAGACAATAATGAAGAGGGTTTTCTGGATGAGTCAGATATCATCCAGGAAGTAGACTTGGACAATGAAGATCTTCCCGATGCGGATGAAGAATCTGACAATGAACAAAATGGTAGGGCATTGCTACAAATCCATCTGGATAGCTACACTGCCTTCTAAATTTCTGGAAGTGTTTTTTCCTAGTTAAGTTTGTCGGCTGTTATTCTGAGGCTTGTACTACTATCAAGATGTATTACTTTTTACTGTTTAAATGTTTTTGTTAATCATTTTTATCTATTTATTTCAGAGGAGCCTGATGATTCTGTGCACATCTTCACGGGTCATGCTGGTGAGTGAGATTACTATACTTTAATTTGTGTATTAGTTTAAGCTTTTTTATCACCGATTGATTTATTAACTCAAAATTCAGTATTTCCAATAATTGTAGTTGTGTGTTATAACATTCCAGGGAGAAGGTAACCATCTATTTATTAAGTAGGTCTTTTCTTAACCTGAAATTATCAAGTCATATGCTTTAATATTCTCTGATTATGTTATTTTCTGACATTTTTGAGGTCATGTGTCTTATGTATGTACAAGATTTTATTGCTTCAAGGTGATTTTTTATTTCATGTTTCCTTGAATTTCCCCCTCAAACAGGAGAACTATACACAGTTGCCTGTAGTCCAACAGATGCAACACTGGTTGCAACAGGGGGAGGTGATGACAAAGGGTTTCTATGGAGGATTGGTCAAGGCGACTGGGCTTCTGAACTTCAAGGTTTTGACATGACAGAAAACTCACTGATGCGTGTATCTTAACTCAGGATAGAGTTATAAATTAATGAAATTTTCATATACATGACAATTGTCATGTTTTGCCTGCTGAGTATTTGTTGCTTCATGCAGGTCATGGAGATTCGGTAAGCAGTTTGGCTTTTAGCAATGATGGACAGTTGCTTGCATCAGGAAGCTTAGATGGAATTGTTCAACTCTGGGATGTATTAGGAAATCACAGAGGTGCTCTGGAAGGTCCTGGAGGGGGAATTGAGGTAAGAAAGTCATTTTTTTCTGCGCTGCTATGACTCTAGGAATAATTTAATTGGGTAAATTTGTCACCTTTCAGTGGCTCAGGTGGCATCCTAGAGGACACCTACTTTTAGTTGGTTCAGAGGATTCCACTGTTTGGATGTGGAATGCTGATAGAGGTGCCTTTCTTAATACATTTGCTGGTCATGGTGGCAGTGTAACCTGTGGTGATTTCACTCCTGATGGTATTAACTGCTCTTCATCTTGATGCAAAATTCCCCCCTTTTCAATTGTTATTGTTAATATTGGTTTTTCCATTTGCTTATGTTTTATTTGGGTGAAGGGAAAATAATATGCACTGGTTCTGATGATGCTACTATGAGAATATGGAATCCCAAAAGCGGAGAAAACCTGAATGTTGTTCGGGGTATGTAAAAATAGCTTTTGTCTTTGCTGTTTATTAGTTACTAGGTCCTAGATTTATTACTTCAAACTATGAAATTATGCAAATAAAAAGGTGAAATCCTGCATCAACTTCCCACTACAATGACCAGAAAGATTGTGATATTCTTTTTCTCAATATCTTGTCTCAGTACTCGGAAATCCATCTCATATATATATGTTGCAAGTGATTTTGTGTTTGGAGCTTTGACTAAAATTATACATAGGAACCTTTGATTTCTATTTGTCAAAAATGCATTTTACCAATCATGCGTAGTTCCAATTCAAATTGCCTGAAATTCCTGAATGTTCAAGGCTGAGTTGAAGTATGTCATCCTTCAAGATTTGTTTGAAACAGCCTATCATTAATACTGATACTTTATATTGCACAATGATGTATGGGTGTCATGTAGTTAATGAATAATTGATTACAGTACAGTTTTTTGTCTGGAATAATTAATTATGAAGGTTACTCATGTGGGATGGCGAGCCTTCCCTCAATAGCTAGCTATTGAATAGTGAGAACTTGCTTAAAATACTCCATGACATTCCATGCCACTTTTGTCTACATTGCAATAGAAATTTCTGTGCTACATATATATGTGTGGGAGTAATGTGTATGTGTGTTTGATGAATGTGATTCTTGGTCTGACCATAGAAATTTTCTTCATGACAAGATTGTATTTTGAATGAATAAAATAGTTTTCCACCAAAGTCTTGGATTTCTACCATGTGAATTTTATTAGAGATTATGTTATTCCTTAAATGTTTTTTAAAAAACTTATGAAGCCTAAGGTCAAGCCTAGCCTTAAAATTTCAGAAAATTTTCCATTTAGCTTCATCAAAGATTTTCTTAGATAATATAAAAGCATGACTACTTGAATGATTTGATGCATTCTATGTCTTCAATTTTCTTGCATGATTAGCAATCTGGAGGTGAAACCAAACTCTTCCTATCATCATTGTATTTTTAAATGTTCGGCTGCAGGTTTTTCTGTGTTTTTTCAAGGTCATCCTGGATATTTTTCACACGTTTAACCTTGCCTTCTAGGTCACCCATATCATACTGAGGGATTGACATGCATGTCAATAAGTTCGAGCTCGGCTCTTGCTCTCACTGGTTCTAAGGATGGTTCTGTCCACATTGTGAATATTTCTACAGGGAGAGTACGTGCTACTATTGCTTCCTTCATGCTTGTTAAAACCTTTTGACTTTATGTTGAATAATACTCCATCGAGTCCTTACTATAAGAACTAGTTCAGGGTTTGTATTTGGTCCTAAATATCAGACCTTAACCCACTTTATCTATCAAATTTATTATTCTTTAGCAAAAGTCCCCTTAGTGAACACATATTAAGAGGGCTTTCATCTAAGGGTAGTCATGATTTATAAAGGTACTTTAGGGAAAGCAATTGATTTGTTTCAAATAACTAACTTAACTAATTTGCTTAATCTACCTAAATGAGTTAAGCAGCTCTTATGTTAACAATTGGAGGTAGTATTTCAACACTTTCAACCCATTGTCATATGATTGCTTCCCTCCTACTGATTATAAGTTATAAAGAAAGTTCCATTTTTAACCTTTATATATCTTCTAATGTGCTGATTGTTCCTTTTATCTATAAGTTTGTGAATGCTTCTTAGTACTTTTGGACTTTACGTCGGTTAGGTCTTTAAAGAACATTTCTCATTCTGATTATGGTCAACAGGACGTTAATTCATTGGTTTCTCAATCTGATTATGGTCAACAGGTTGTTAATTCATTGGTTTCTCATTCTGATTCAATCGAATGTGTTGGGTTTGCACCGAGGTATGTAGTAAGATGGACAGGCATATATCTCTTGACTATGTCATTGTGCTCATGTGCTTACACACACGGTATGCTTAGTTTATATGTGCATTTGATGGGAGTCTTATTGGCTAAGTTGTTGGAATAGATTGTGTTTTTGGAGCAAGATTTCCCTGTTTTTGTTATATATCATATTGGTGGGCAAACACATTTCTTGCTGAATAGATTGACTGTGATATTAGGAAGATAGTTTATATTGAAGAAACTCTGTCTCTTTACTATCATTGATAATGTCTTATCTTTTCAGGGGATGTATTTTATGGGCCCTATATAAGGTCCTGATTAGCTTGGGTTAAGCAATTTTAATCATCAATCATTAACAAAGATCTATTATGTCTTCTCTTTTTTACATCTCCCTCTTATCTCTTCCCTCATATTTCCCTTTCTCTGTACCTCTTCTTCATTTGCTTGTTTTATTGGCCATGCAAGAAGGGCATTAATAACACTTTTATGCCTTACTGTATACGATAGTGACACTTGGGTGGCAGTTGGGAGCATGGATAATAGACTTGCAATATGGGATATTGAGCATTCATTAACACGAAGTACGTGTGACCATGAGGTATGTTGAAATACTGTTCTGCACAAATCTTTTGTTCCCTGTGTATTTTAATAAGTTATGAACAAACTAATTTCGTTCGCTCCAACCATGTGCTTTGGTTTGGGGCTGTAAGTTTTCTCTGTTAATCTGAATAAAAACGGCTTTTGGCATATGAACAGGAGGGAGTGACATGTTTGTCATGGCTTGGTGCATTCTACGTGGTGACTGGTTGTGTTGATGGAATTGTGAGAGTGTGGGATAGCCGATCTGGTGAATGTGTAAGAAGATTCAGGGGGCACACAGATGCAGTTCAATCTCTTTCTGTATCTGTTGGTAGAGATTGCATTGTTTCTGGTTCACTTGATGGTACTTCTCGTGTTTTTGAAGTTTCAGGGCTTCTATAAACAGTCTCATCTATAATTATGGGTCAAATTTTGAAATGTTTTGTAAAAGTGACTGTACTGTGTGGGTTTCTTGCATTAATTTCAAAAAAGAGCTGCTTTATTGATAACTTAAAAATAGTGGCTTTATATATGAATAATGTAATATTAATGTTGATTTTTGTATTCTATATTAAATTTTTAACTTTTCATTAGATCTTAAAGTGACTTGGTTTATTGGTGGACTAACTTATTTTGTCAACTAGTGATAGACTAAGTGCATGGTTGGTTCAGCTTTTCCAACTTAGATTTATGCTCAAAGCCTAGGTTTGAGAAAGATAAGCGTCCCCATGTGGTGACATGGGGCCTAAAAAAGGGGATAGGGGTGTTCACGTGTCCCAGTCGCTCAGGGTGCCCGCCCCTGCCAGAACAAAAAATGCTTGGCTCAGCCCCAAAAAAATAGGCCCAACAAAAAATGGGCATGTTTGGGCCAGGCATTGGGCATGGTATGCTGCCCTGCCCATAAAATAAATAAAATTATATATTTTTGTAATAAATAATTAATATTATATATTTATATTACATGTTAATATGTTGTTATAATTATAATATTTTGATATATATAGTATATTATATATATAATTTTTATAATCTTATTTTTATGGGTTAGCAAATAACAATAACCCCCATTCTTTATTCTTGATTCAACCATTCTATGGAGTGATCATATGGGCATGATGCCCGCCTTGGCCCTACCCAGCTCGAAGTGATATGGGCTTCTAATGGGTAGGGCGGGCTATGGGCTGCATGTGCCCTGCACAACCCTGCCCATGCACACTCCTAAAAGGGGATTCTATTAACTTGTTCCAACCTAGGATACTAAGCCAATGAGCTTAGTCTTATTTCACCGACCAAACACTCAAAAAAGAAGAAAAAAAACTTGAGTTAGAAACCTAGGTTTTGTCAATCAAAGCTTAGGGTTAGGATTAGCTAGAATCTTTATACTTTGGTGCGAAGTATGAGATAAAATAGTGTCATCATTACACGTCATAATAATCCTCCAAAAATGCTTTTACCATATCTTTTCTTCAGCATATTAAACTTTTGTCCTTTTTGGTAATTCATATATAAAAAGTCATTCTTATAACAATAATTTAAACTATTTTCTCATAAATTCTATTATCCTCAAAATCTATTTTCTAAAAAGAAATCTGTTGCGGTCACTCATCTCTCAGCGTATGCTTTATTTTCTCCTAGCCTTCAATGCTATGGTTTCTTCCAGGGTTTGGTATCCGTCTTTATCCCAGGGTGAGTTTAGTTTTTTTTCTCTCTTCTAAATCATTTTCTTTGTGCCATCTACTAAAGGATCCAAAGGTTTGGAGCTTTCTTTTCAAGATTTGGTTGGCAAATATGGAAACAGTGGAAAGGTCCTCTCTTCGAATTTCGCTAATTCCTAATTTAGGGGGTCCTTCGAAGGCTGCTATAGAGAATCTTGGTGGCTGCCACCCATGAACTATGAGTATTTTTACTTGGAGTTGTCGGATTTAGGGGTCTCTCCGACAATGTCTTCTGTCATCTTGTTTGCCTCTATTTGGTTTTAGGGTTTGTCTTTTCAAGTTTTGTTTGTTTTGGGTTAATTTAAGTGGTGACTGGTTTATGCATGCAATGATTTGCTTTGCACCGAAAGTATTCGTCAACTTTTGGTTGTTCCCCTCTCCCTTTGTGATTATATTGGTATTTGAATTTGCTTGTTTTGCAGTTTTTGCACCAATAGTCCTCTTGTTGTCACTATGGTCCTTTCAAAGGATAGAAAAAATATCTTCTCTCTTTGGAATCATCGACACCTACAATCACTAAAATTCAATACACCATTTTGATTCAATTTAGATAACACCCCAAACAAGAGACAAATCCTATCATTAAACACAAAAATTTTCAAATTATTGGAAAGACATTGTTCATTCTCAAGCACTAGTTCCCAATTTTGAGTTTTCAAAACAAGAAAAAAAAAAAAAAGAACGGAGAAAGAGGAGAAAAGGACCTGAAAAAAGGCGAGGGTGGTCGGAGAAGACGTCAAAATCCGGAATGACAGAGGTGGGTAAGGGGTGAGAGAAGGCCCTTCCTGTAGAAATGGTACCCAATGGGAAGCTTGATGCCTCCATTGAAGACAAAGCTAAGAAGCTCCTGCATCTCTAAGAATGCCACCCACAACTACAAGAGGTGCAAGTGGAGAAAATGGTGTGAGGGTTAGGTTGAATCAGAGGAAACCAATGATTGGAGAATGGAAATAGGAGTATGGAGGCTTGCCATTCGGAGATTTCATCGGAGAAGGGGGAGAAGGTGGAGAAATTCTTGGGTGCACCACTTAATTTGTGCACTGAGCAATAAAACCATGGCACCACCTCATGTTGGTTTATCTATTATATATGTCAGCATTCGTGTCACCCTTCCTCTCCCTCCATTATTTTTATACATTTTTTTAAGAAAATTCATGCAGCTCTCTCCTCTCTCATATGCAAAATGTTTTAGAGAATGTTTCCAGTCTCCCTCATTTGCCGGCCATTCCTCTCTCCATCCCCTCTCTCTTTTTCTCCTGTGACGACGTGAAGATCGTTTGCTAGTGGCGCCACGAACGTTGGCGATGGTGGTAGCATAAAGAGAAGATCGCTCTTACTTAAAAGATTGGGGTTAAGAAATTAAAGGAAAAATATTTTTTATCGAACATTTAGTGTGAGTGAGAGAGAGCGAAATAATGAGAACACATCTACAAACGAATTTCAGGATTGCCAGAAAGGAAAAAATACTTGCAAACTCAAAATCAAGAGCATGATGAAAAACAAGAACAAATCGCGGAATAGAATGGAAATGCATGGGCGGAGAGGAAACATTTGAAGGTTAAGTTTGCCATCATCGACGGCGGTAGTAGCAGGTAGAGAGAAGATCTCATTAACTGAACGGATTAGGAATGAAGAAAGTAGAGATTCACGCCCTTGCTTGGATGGAGCGAAAATGAGAGAGGGAAAAATTTAGGAGGAAAAATGAGGAAGAAAATGGGTTGTCTCCTTGTTCAGATGAGGGAAGAAAATGGGGAGAAAAGAAAGTTCTCCCCCAGCTTTTCTCTCTATATATGGAGAGATTTGGAGGGAAAAATTTATTTACTTTCCTATCCTCTCTCCCCTTTCATGGTTCCACTGCACAACGCCTCATCTTACTTTTCTCTTTTTCTTTTTTCTTTCTGGGTGTCATCAACTCATCACTTATTATAGGGAAGAATTTTTTTCATGAAGCAAATAAAAGTTAAGAGAGAAGTCTGTACCAGTGTTTTTATAAAGAAATTGCTAACTTTTTTTCAGCAACTCCCTTCCAAGTCATGAATTTTTTAATTTATGAATATTAACTTGAATTTTTTATATATGCCTCCCTACAACATTTTAAAATTATTTTATTTAATTCTCACTCACTCATAAATTCACATATTAGTTTACAAAGTATTTAACTATATTCCTTTTTAGCCAGCTATTTAAATAATCTTCCATAATATATAAGTCAATATTTTATTAAAACTTTAATGTTGTTACAATGATATGGTTATTTTAGTCTTTTTAGATATTTACTCATTTTCTTTCTTCTTTATTTTCTCTCCCCCATCCAACAAGATAGGTGATAACATTTTCTTTTCAATTTTCTCTCCTTCCATTTCTTTCCTCCCAACTTTTCCTCTCATCTAAGTAGAGCCTCAAAGCCAAAATAGAAAGGATCTAAAATGTTTGGCAAAAAAGAAAATATCTGAAATGAAAGAAACTAATAAAGAAAGGAGTGAATGAGGAAAAGAGGAAAGGTATAGTTTCTAGAAAAATGTGCAGATGAAAAAGGAGAGATGTACATAATAGAGATTGATGGAGGGTGACATTCATACATCTAAGATCACCCAATAATTTCTCAAAGAAAGTGAAGTGAGGGGGGGGGTGTTTTGAGGAAATATCTTTTTCTGTATTCAAATTAGAAGGGTATTTTGGTCTTTTTAGAATGATGTTGTCATCAATTTTGCATTTCACATGCCATCTGCATGTTTGTGGGCCCTCCGATTTTTACAACTAGTTAACGACCTTCCTATATTCGCAACCTTTTCATTTGATTAATACCATGTTTGCACCTCCCAATTGTTATTTATGTTTGGTGCACATAGCACAATTGTTGGTTACTAAATCTGCACCTTTACCCTTTCAAAAATACTTATACTAACTATGATAGAAAAGACAACACTAATTGAAAGAAAGGTCTATCATAGTTAAAAAGAGTTTAACTAATAATTTTATATGTTATTCATGATATAAAATACATTCCCAAAAGCCTTCTACAACATTATCATGGATAATAGGGTTTGTCCCATTTTTTTAAAAATATATCTATGTTATAAAAGGAATATGCTAACATGGTTATTAAAAACTCAACTTAATTTGGAAAACATAACTATGATAGGAAAAGCTTGGACAAATGGTTTCCAAAACCTATCATAGTTATAAAAGTTTTCACCTCAGTTTGAAGATACCTTCTACCCATGATAAAAAAGGGTTTTTCTAGAGAAAGGTTTATCATGGATAATTGGGTTCAACTCACTATTTCAAAGGTAATCTATTTAGAAAAGAATCACTTAAGTTGGATATTATTTTGGCCTCAGGATATAAAACTTTACTTATGCTCAAAATCAACAATCTTTCGAAATATTTCGCAATTAATTACTTTAGCTATGTTAGAAAAATAAGGTGCCTAACAAAGTTAATAAAAATCCACCTTATAAAAATAATTGAGCCATCTATGTTAGAAGAGGGTTTACCTAACAGTCACTTAAAACTTTAAATTCATAAAATTGGCAAACTAACTATGATAAGGAAAATAGCTTTCCTACCAATAAGTTAGAAAAGACTTTTCTAAAACTTTCATTAGTTTACCATGCTAGTAAAAGCTAGCCTAGCGTGGCAATTTAGAACAAAAAATACACATCACAATTATGCCTTCTCTTTGAAAACCATTAAATACATTCATCAACTCAAACAACACATACATGTGAATATCTACATAGATTTAGAAACAACCAAGTTCAAATGTAACCAAAGCTCCCGCAAAAAGGGGGTCACATACATGTGAATAGCATAGTCATCAAATAAACCCCAGAAAGCCTCAGGCCTTTGTGCCGGAAAGTTCACTGGTTCAAACCAAAATAAAACATCAAAACAGTTATCCATAAAATACATCACAAGTATGCAGAAACAAGATAAAAATGCCTAAACTGTATATGGCAATATACAAGTATTTGCAAAATAACCAAGAGAAACATCACTAAAGCTAGTGAATCTCCGTTGGCTCCTTCCCCGAATGTCTCACACCGGAACTAGTCTTTGAAAATTATTTAGTGAATGGGCTGAGGCAGATGTCTCAATAAATCCAACTTGCTCTATATGTGCTTGTTGATAGTATGGTGTCAGATGGGACCTATACATATAATTTCACAATATGCAATAGGAATCAAATAGCATCATCTCACATTGAAACCCCAAAATTTCTTTAAACCATATACATAATTTTCTAAAGCTTTTCACAAACTATGCTCAATATCTCCTCACTAAGAGGGCCAGTACACAAGTCAAAATGATAGTTATGCACATCATAATGATCTATCCCCTCTACTTAGGGGATGAGATGGAACCAAGAGCCATTTTCGGCCTACCCTAAGGGTGAGTACAAAGAGTCACCCAAGGGCCATCAGATATCTCATCACATGATGGAAGTGGAACCAAATAACCAGTGTACTAGCAACCATAATGACAAATCTCTGATTTGTATGGTTTTTATATGCCTAAATTGAGGAAATTAACATGATTGAGATGCGATATTGGTCCAATAATGCTTAATGTAGAACTTAAACTCTTAGGTGAAATTAGTGTTAAATTAGGGTTAATTAGCCATAATTGTAGATTAACTTGTATGAATTGGTTTAGAGGGCTATTTGATCATTGTTTACTCTTGTTTTCACTTGTAGGGTCGTTCAGGACCAAAAGATCGGACCCGGGATGAAGAAAAAGGCCAAACAAAGAGGCAGAACTGAAGGCACCTCGCCGCGGCGAAGCCGCGGCGAGACAGACGGCGAGAACATCCCAATTTTGGCAGAGAAGACATGAGCTCGCCGCGGCGAGCCCACGGCGAGAAGGCCCCAGAGTTCCAGAGAACAACACACCTCGCCGCGGCGAAGTGGACGGCGAGAATCGTTCTGCAGAATTCCAGAACGCGAATTTTGGCCCAAATCCGGATCCAACTTGAAACCCACTCACTTGACCCGACTTGGAAAAGATAAAACACGAAATACACACTCCCTTAGGGCAGATTTGGTTCCCAAAAACACACCCAAGCCCTAGCTCTCTCTTCTCCATCTTCATCTTCTTCATCTTTCTTCCTTCTTCCATGGATTCCACACCTTCCTTCCTTGTTGTTGGTTCTTCCATGGAGAGTAGCAGCTAGGCTCCACCATTCTTGGTGGTGGGAGCCAAGGGATGAGCTTGAAGCTTCAATAGGGGAGTTTTCTTAGTTCTAATCGTTCCCCATTTGTTGTATTTATGCTTTTCTAGGTTTCTAGGTTTGCATTTATGACATTTTGGTGGGTTGTATTAATGGCTATGCATTTGGTTGAGGTGCATTTATGGCACTTAGTTGGATGCATTTATGACATTAGGGTTAGAACTTATGTTTGTATTTATGTTGTTTCCTTCTTGTATAATGCTTGACATTGCTATTTATTAGCTTTGAGTTTAATGAAATTTATGGGTTCATAGTTTTGTTATTTTCTTGGTGAAAATTATGTGCTAATGCAAGGTGGCTTGGTTAGTGAATTAAGAATGTTAAGTTGTTTGCTTGAAGGAGATAGCATAAGAATTAATTGGTTGTGTTGAGACATTGGGCAAACACTCTTTAGGTCCTAATTTGTTGTATGGGTGGCCATCAATGGATTAGGGTTCAAAGAGAAACCAAGTGCAATTGTGGGGTGGCCCAAATTGTGGATTTAAAAGTATTGCATAATCAATTATTTCTTGATTTGGAACTTAATCAACTTGGGTTAAATTAAGTAATGTGCGGGGTTCCGACATTAATTAAGTTAACCCAAGCATAGCCTAGAGGGGTTCCTCTAGGGTTCTTTAGAAATCAAACAAACTCCTCGAAAACCTTTTGAAGCAATGATTCCCAAAGCTTTCATTCATCAAGAATGACCTTTATCCCATTTTCATCCAAATCTCACTTTTAACTCTAATCTTTTACTTTACCTTTGCATATACTAAACTTCCTATCAAAACCAAACAAAAATGCTTCTTACCCGTCTTTTCAAGTTTACATTTTAGCTATTAGGAACCATATTACACTAGGCTCCTTGAGATCGACACCCCGGGTTAGCTTCCACTAACCCCTCGGGTTTAATTTCTTGGAGAGCGGACTTGAGGCGGCACTGCTCCGAACCTAAACCCTTAACCAAATTTGCGAGCTCTTCACATAACAATCATCCAAATGCAAACATAATCAAATCATTAATAAAAAATGACATGTAGCCTTCTCATAGTTTCCAAAACCATGGCATGCTTGATTTCAAATCAAATATATCTTTTCCACAACAATACCATTTCTTACATAAGAATCTCACTAGATGTTTGATACGATGTAAGCATTTCATAAGCTTATTATATTGCACAATTGTCACATATTCATTAATTTCAAAAGCCAAAAGAGTTTGCAAGCCTTTTACCAACACAACATATACATAAGATAAGCAGAAAGCGGTTACCTCAAAAAGCCAAGTAGAATTTACCACTAGTGAGATTTTATCGAGCATTCAAACTGAACAACCAATAATCTGTACAAAGATCATAGCACACAACACATAATTAATTACTTAATCAAGTGGTAAAATACAATTAGCGATTCAATACCCGCTTAAAGACCATAGCACACAATACATGATTAATTACTTAATCAAGTGGTAAAATACAATTACCCTCTTAAAGCCCCATTTCGGCACTTTATAAAAATAAACCATTTTAATATCACAATTACCAATTTAGCCCTAAGTCACCAAGCCATCCACAAACTTCAATTGACAACATAACCAACTCAATCCCTCAATTTCTTCCGACTTAGTAACTTCCCCCAACTGACCAAATTCCAATTTCTAAGCCTACACCAATTCGAGTCAATTCATGATCAATTCAATATCATCATATCTTATTCTAATCATCAATATTGTTATTAACATTAATTCACCAAACTTGGTCAAAATTTGCCTATATATTTAAATGAGAATGTCAAAATCCTAAAAATCACGATTCTCCCCAATCGAACAAATTCAAAACCATCTATTATCTTCATTGAGCATATTTGAATCATCAATTTGCATAAAGACAGCTTAGAATTCAAAATCCGCTTCAAATCCTAATTTTTTCAAAACTTTGAATAGCGAAAAACCAAATTAGACCAAAACTGAATGAACCAAAACATTTAGAATCATCTACTTGCATCATTAAACTCATTAGAAACATCAAACCTCAATAATTCATTGAATTTCAAAAAACCCCCAAAAACCCTAGGATTTCACAATTTTAAAGGGTCAAATTAATTCCAAAATGAATTTTAACAAAGTAAACCAATAGGATAGTTGGAATGTTTTCAAAATTAAAGGTAAGAAGAAACAAGAAAACTTGGCTTAAATTTAAAATCACCCAAAAGCTCTAAGTTCACACCACAAAACTTTCAAGAGAATCTAGAGAAAATGAAGAGGAAAGGACTTAGAATCATTTACCTAGGATGGAACCACCTTAATTTGAGCTTAGAACCCTCAAACAACCAAGCCCTAGTAAAGCTCTAGCCTGTCCTTCTCGGCCTCTCTCAAAATTTTGAGAATTCTAAACGTGAAAACCTTTCTAAATCTTTTTATAGTTGACTAGGGGTGTGCAATGAGCGGGTACGGGTGGCCCACGAGGCTGCCCGTCCCTGTACCCATTAAGGTAAATGGGGATCGGTATGCCCATACCCGCAACTAGCCCATTTAAGCTCGTTATTAAACGGGCAAAGGTTACGCGGGCGGGTTAAACGGGCATTGGGCAGCCCTTTTAGCCATTACATTTTTAAAAAAATAAGACCATTTAAGTTATGTTGCCTTCTAACATGATAAGGATTTTTTAATTAAAATGATAATATGATAAGATAACAAATAATTTGTAACATACATAAACAATAAATAACACATAATTCCCATCTTCAACTTAGTTCCAACATCAAATCTCCAGCATTCATACACAAACATTCATAAACAAACACTTATAACCCAACAACATAAATCAAACTTCAAAGTTCCAAGTCTAACTACTTCTAACATGAATAAATAATAATGTCAAAGTTCCAAGTTCCAACTTGTAACATCCAAAATTCAACAACATTGTAAAGCATTCAATCATCCATCCGTTTCCATGTCACCATCGTCATCGTCGTCATCGTTGTCATCGTCATCATCATCATCCTCCACCTCACCACCTCCTTCAAGTTCACTTGGCATGTTTGAATTTGGAGTTGCCAACTCTTGCTCTACAAATAAAGATAATTTATATTTATGAACATGTAATAATATGTAATAATCATAATAATTGAACTCGGACCGGACTGGCCAGTCTGGCCCGGAACTCGCTGGATAGGGAGGAAAGCCGATCCGGTCCTTACTCGGGATGGCCCGGAGAGACTCGGGACATCCCGGTCATAACTCGGGCAACTCGCCGAGTCACTGAGTTAAAATTTCCCATATCAATATGTGTTCAGATCAGATCTATAAAGAGAAATGAAGAAAAGAAGGAGGAGAGATGAAGAAAAGAGGGAGAGAAGAGAAGATAAGAGAAGATGGAAAGATCCAGCTCTCCTGTCGCGTGATGTTGGTGGCAGTCCTGTCAAAGCTAGAGACTGAAGCTTATGGCGACTGATTAACTGATGAGGCTGAAGCATGGAATAGGGAGAGGCAAAGCAGAAGCGGCTGAGCAGGGCAATAGGAAATAGAGAATATGAAGTGATGATGGTTAGGGTTTGTGATGAGTAATGGGCTTGGGCCCATGAACTTTATAACAAATTACTTTCAACTTAAAAAGTTAAAAAAAATAACATTGTAGGTAGACTACTAGAGATTTGTGTTGAGTGTGATGGGAGAGTGTGGATAGGAAAAAGCAACATCATGTTGGGGGGGGGGATAAAAGAATAAGAGAAAAAATACATATTAAAAAAGAGAGCACATCAACATTTTTCATTTTCCCCTCAATGAATCTATCAACTAAAAAGAAATAAAAATAAAGAGAAGGAAATAAAATAAAAATATGAAAGAATTTCAAATGTATAAATAATTGAATACTTCCAAAAACATGAATATGTATTCAACAATTATTTTTTATAATTAAAATATAAATATTATGATCCATTATAATCAAATTATATTATTTTAATTACTTCCGATCTGGCTCCCGAGTCAATTCATAATTGACCCTCTAACCCTTGACCCTCTAACTCGCCTGGTATGGACTTCGGTCTAGGTTTAATAACCTTGGTAATAATATAACATAGAACAATATAAATTGAAAGTGATATAGAAATTACCAAAACATTTGTACTGTCATCAACATCAAGATCATTCAATACGGGTTCACCCATACGTAGCCAATTTTGAGAACATATAATTGCCTCAGCCATCTTAGAAGATAAAGAACTTCTAAATGAATTTAATATTATTCCACCACTACTAAAAGAGACTCTGAAGACACTGAAGAAACCGGTGCAGCCAACAAGTCAAGAGCAATGAGATGTAGAATTTTATTTTTTGAAGCATTCCCCTTTCACCATGCCAGAAGGTCAAATTCATTAAAACCAACCAAACCTTCTTGAAGTATTCATCAACCTCAGAAAGTTGCTCTACCTTCTTACACACCATGCTGGCAATGGCCAAAAACTTCATGAATGTAGGATCCATAACAGATAAGGATACCATGTCATGTCAATCATCAGGAACAACTACATTGTTTCCACCAATTTTTGTGAGATTTATATGTATCATTAGATCTAGTTTTCAATGTATACTCATCAAATAGGCGGCGCAAAACATTGATAACATTCTTTAATGTGGCATCACGCTTTGAAACATCAGAAAAAAGCTTTTCAAAGGCAATTTCAACATAAGTAACTTTATAACTCGGGTCTAATATCACAGCTATGACCAAAAGTAGATTCATCCTCTTCATATCCCCCCAATACTTATCATATTTTGATTGCATCCTTATGGCCATGTCATGCTATAGAGTGTATGAGCTACTTGCACTACTCTGAAGACTTGTTTGGATAGCAACTATGTGTTGAAAGCATGTATTTGTTGTCACATAGTTAGAGCTAGAGAACATTAAGGTCATTGAGTAGACTAACTTCAAGAATACAAGAAACTCCTTTGCAACACTCCAATCATATGCACTAGGGGGTTAAGTTCCATTATCAATGGCCTCATCATCAACATCATTAACAACAAAGTCATAAAGTGGGTATTGGCTTGAATGAAGTCTAACTTTCCTTTTAAAGTAGTTCTTGTAATCAGCATCTCCTTCCTCCATTCTGTTAAAGACATTGATAAACTTTACATCACTCTCCAACATAAGATATATTGAAGTCCACCTAATGACAAAAGCAAAATATTATTAGTAGGAATTGGAAAGAAAGTAAATATCCCTTTGAAAAAAACAAAACATTACCTAGTGGGATAATCAAAGCATAAAAGACTATTTGATTCAACTCTCTCTTTTACTGCAAGCTCCTTGAACTTCCTCAGCCTCCCTGGAGAAGATTTAACAAACTTAGCGACATGCCAAATGAGTTCAATAGACCTATTCATTTCTTTCAGCCATTCAGAAACAATTAGATTTAGGATGTGAGCAGCACAACACATGTGCATAAACTCACCGTCAAGCACTAGACCATCCCAACTCCTCAACAGGTTTTTCAAGTGTGCAATTGCAAAATTATTGGCAAAAGCATTGTCAATGGTAATTGTAAAGACTTTATCAATGCCCCAATTCATTAAGCATGTTTGAATTTGATCTCCAATTGTATCCCTTTGATGGTTTTCAATGACACAGAAATTCAAATTCGCTTTTGTAGAGTTCAGTCATCATCAATCCAATGTGCAATTAAACACATGTAATTGGCATTTTGTATTGAAGTCCAACAATCTGTAGTAAGGGAAACATAGACTTTAGATTTCTTGAAATAATCTTTCAAGCTGTCTGCTTCTTCTACAAATAATTTCCAGCAATCTCTACCAATTGTCCACCTTGAGGGAACTTTAAATCTTGGTTCAAACTCTTGAATCATCTCTCTGAAACCTTCCCCTTCAACAACTTGAAAAGGCATTTCATCCTTTATAATGATCTTTGCAATAGACTTTCTGAGTCGCTCTTCATTATACACACCATAAGCCAATGTTTTGCTGGAATCACCAAACAATAATGGTTGTTGCTTGTCTACATTATTTGGATTTCTTGGACAAGTCTCAAGATGTCGCAACAATGACTTGGTCCCAGTACCACTTGGATGACTTTTGTAACTCCACTTGCAATAGTTGCATTGGGCACGGTGTTCAGTGAGAGGCATCCTAGTAAAGTAGTTCCATGCTTCAGATGTTTGCCTCCTCTTTCTACTTGTTTTTGTAGGTGTTGTTTCCTAATCTTTTGTACTCTCTTCGTGATTTGTTGTTACTGTTGGTGTTGGTAATGTTGCAGGGGGTTTAATTTCAGTGGCATTGACATCCTCAACAAATGTAACTTTCTCTTTTTTTGCCAAGTTAAAGACAAGAAGTCAATAGCTAAATTAAATTAATAAATTGCAGATTGCACAATGTAAGATCAATTCCAAGTCACAACAATCTTAAAGCACAAACCTAGAACAATTTTTACTACAAAGTCACAACAACCTTAAAAGCCAAATACTTCAAATATATGTACAAGGCCCAAAACCATTCCAGTTTACTAGACACAAACCACAACTATAGTTCATGGTTTAAAAGATACATAATAATTCCAAATATTCCAAACAATCAATAATTCAAATGCATCAACCCATTTGTTGACAAGAATTTTAGAATTTAACAATGATCTGAACGATAAATGCCCATGAGCAATCATTTAAAATAGATAAAATACATGACTATATGAGGAACAAAAATAGTAAAATCAGAGAATGGATTGGAGAATGATAACATACCTTTGAGGGATCAGTGAGAGGAGTAGATTTGTTGAGAGACGGCCTCTTCATATTGTTGTAGTCAAATTTGAGGAGAACAGAGTGTGAATCTCGGACAAGAACTGAAAGAGAAGGAGAAGGAAAAGAGAAAATGAAGCTGCTATAAGTCTGTAACAATAAGGCAAAATCGATAACGAAATTACAAAATAATGGATGAACCAAAACCAAAGCTCCATAGAAAACCAATTATCCAACAAAAATAAGTACCTTAACATGCATTTAGAGTAAAGAAACATGCATTGCTTTTTAAAGAAACAAGCATTGCTTCAAAAATAAAAAAAACATAAATAAAAAAATTTAAGGAACGGACATGGCAGAGGAGTGGAAGAAGGTCAATTGGAGATAGGGCAACCGACAGAGGAGCTCAGCATTAATCACGACAAAAATATTGGTCAAATTGCCTCTCAACTCGAACAGAAAAAAGAAGGGAGTAGCAACGGTGAATATGGTATGAGCGGTGACGATGCAGTAGTGAGCGGCGGCGATGGAGAAAAATGTTGAAGATGGTGAAGATTACGGCTAGGAGAAGAAAGGATCGTCTGGTGATGAAGGGGTTAGGGTTCATTTGAGGAAGCGAGGCGAGGGAATGAGCTATGTGAGTATGTAGTGACTCTGTGAGTGTGTTTGTGTTAGTGAAATAAAAAAGGTTTCTTTAAACGGGAGGGTATGGCCGGCCTCGTAGGGCTGCCCGTACATGTACCCGTGTAAGATAAACAGGTATGGGCATATGATCGCCTGTAATGGGCTCTTAATGGGCCGGTCGTAAACAGGGAAATGACGGGTGGGCCCGGGCGGGTTCCGTAGGTATGGGTCGGCTTGCTTAGCCCTATAGTTGATAGAAAGTTGGGGGTTAGCTATGGGTTTGCTCTAGTCTCAATTCGTCCAACTCTTGCAATTGTAGGGCTATCTCATTCCCAATCTTCTCTATCTCCATATTGCACAAGGTAATCACTCAGTAAGACTTGTGATAAATATCTATGAGAAGTGACAAGACTTACCATGCACTTAAGGGTGGATGTGGGTAGGGTTGGATAGGGCAAAACCCCTGCCTAAAGAATGAATCGATGGCATTTTGCAGAATGAAACATATATGGCCTAAACTTATCAAACACAAAAGCAATAACTAATAGCTCTTTTTCAGTAGTGATATAATTTTTTAATGCACTATATAAAGTCTTAGACGGATTTGCAATCACATGAGGTATCTTGTTGCACTTTTGACCTAATATTGCGCCAACAGAGAAATTTGAGGCATGACATGCTAGTTCAAAAGGCAATGCCCAATCCGGGGCTACTAGAATTGGTGGTTTTAAAAGCTTTTGTTTCAAAGTACTAAATGCAAGCTTACAATCATCATAAACACAAATTCCACATTCTTTTGTAATAATATTGATTGTGCTTGATTATTACATGTTTTTACCCGTTAATTATGGGGAATTAACACTTGATATAGGCCATTACATGATAGTTTAGGCACTTGTGTACTTAGAGTTCCAAGGCATTGAGTTAACTGTATTTTGATCTTAAATTGAGCATTTTAAGGCATAAACTCATGCATTTCTTAATATGGACTTTGGATATTACATTTGTGCTTGATTTTCATTGTAGATCAATTGGGAGAATTGAAGAAAGAGGTTGAAAATGTAAAAAATAAGCCTAAAAAGTGAATCTGTCAAATTTGGAGAAAATTACGAAAATGCCACTCTTCACCGTGGCACCCCACGGCGAGGATGCTGATAGATGCGTGAATTTGGCTGGTTTCTGGGTTTTTAGGTACCCATTGGTAGGATCCGACCCAAAATGACCTAGACCTGACTCCTAAACATAAAAATCAACCTAACACTCAATTCACATAATCTTTTCCACCCCCATTCACTTCCAAAACCCTAAAAACCTCTCAACTCTCTCATCCTCCTTCCACCTCCATCTTCTTTATCTTCCACCTTCTTCCACCCTTTCCTTCCATGGAATTTCACATGAGGCTTCTCTTGGAGTTTCTATATTTGATTGAGGCGTTCTTCATCTCTTGAGGATGGGTTGATGGTGGCTCAAGCATGGGTTCTTCATTAGGGGAGTTTTCTCTGTTCTACATATGTGTTTAGGGTTTCTTCTATGTTTATTTGAACTTCTCTTGGAGATGTTTGGATTTATGTATTGGATTGGGATTTTAGATATGTATGTGTATGAACTATATGTGTGTATTTTTGGCTTTGAGCACTTGGGTTATGAATTCCTATCTACATTGTGGTTGCATGAACTTAATCTCATTTTAGTGGTTGCTAGTGGGTCTAATTGATTGCTTCCATACATAATTGTTGTGATTGCACTTTTATGAGAGCCACAGGTGTTTTGACTCAAAGTATTTCACATATTTAGTGGACCTTAACACTAACCCTAAGTGATAACTATGAAAGTGGTCGCTAGATTAGTCATTAATTAGGGCTAGTGGAACCCTAGTGGTAGCTTGGGGATTATTTCATTAGACTTTATGAATTGAACCCTCGAATTATTTGAACCAATGTTTGCCACCTCACCTAAACTCAAGAGATTGATTTCATTACATTAACTTCACTTCACCCATCTAACCATTCCACCTCATTAAGGAAAAGATAAAAAATATTGTAGTTAGACTCATTTTGCATGTTTCATACTAAAACCCAACAAAACCCCCTTTTATACCTCATTTGCATGGCATTGAATTTCCTAGGTTAGTCATTATGCTCCTTGTGAGACGATCCGGGATCGCATCATTATAGTGTAATCCTTGGTTAATAAATAATTTTGTATTTAACCCCTAAGACGATTAGGAAAAGGTTAAATCAAATATAGAAAAAGGTAAGGCTATCTTTGAAAATTCTTTGATGAATCTTCAATAGAACCTCATGTGCCCCTGGAAATAGCGGAGTTTTTTCAAGCAAGTGGGGAAGGGTAACGAAAAGGTCACCTCCATTTTCTCCTTTGCACGTCCTCTACTAGATACAAGGTGTTCTAGAATGATGCCATGTATGACCATAATATGGCACTTTTCATAGTTGAGCACCTAAATGAACACATGAACATGTTCTTTCCCTAATCCTCAGGCGCAATCGGAATCCGAAAGTATCTTGAATAAACTGTCTAGGAAGCAATAGTGCAACCCACCCACCAATCTCTCACGCATACGATCGATGAAGGGAAGCAGGAAGTGGTCCTTCATAGTTGAGTCATTCAATGCAAGGACAGTAACACCAAGGTTTTTTTTGGGGGGGGGGGGGGGAAGGGGGTCAAGGTTAAGCGACACTGAGCTCAATCTCTATGCTCTCTTCCTTCCTTTTCTATTTACATGATTATCGTCCTATTGTGTTCTCACATACTTTATGCTTGAATGGTTCATTTATTCTTAGGGAGTGTCACTTCCAAATATATAATGGGGTTTGTGAAATATCTCTTAAGGATACAGTGCCTTCAGTGATGCCACTTGACAAATTATATATTTTATAATTTCCAATTATTGCTGCCAATAAGCGAATCCGCATAGTACTAGAAAAGAGTTAGAAAATCAACTGAAGTGGATGATAATGTAGGCAATAAACCCGTTTGAATGTTCACCTAGTTAGATATTTTTCTCCAACGTAACGGTGCAAATACTTTTTTTGAAATTTTATTGGAATCTAAACATAGTCTCTCGTGAGAAAGATGAAGACCAACGACTTTTACTTTTGGTAGAATCAAGACCAACGATTTTTCACCAGAAATCACATGTTATGCATTCTTTCCATTAATGTCATTCATCTCAAGTTTGCTGTTGATGAACTGGCTATTAGGTAATCCCAAATTATATAGCCTCTCTCCATGTAAAATGTTTTGTATTTTTTTTTATTCTGAATGTTAGAACTAAATAATCAATTTATAGGCAAAAGTACACAAAACTCCCGAAGGTTGAGTCAATTACACATTCACCTATGTGGCCTTTAAAAGTGTTAATTAAAAACCTTAATATTTAATTAATACTTTGATTTTAAACTCTTCCACTATTAAAACTACCGTCAAAGTTACTGAAACCAGTGTTTAACGAAAACATGTTAGTTTTACTAAATATTTCTTTAATATTAGTTTTACTAAATATTTCTTTAATACCCTTTCATTAGAAACTAGAACCTCCTGAGTAATGAAACCATTGTTTAATATATTTGCAATTGATAAGAATAGTTTTAGAAAGTATTATGAGTTAAGAGACAAGGATGATTGAAATAAATCTTAAATTTAAGATGGGGATGAATGATCTCAAGATGTCCTTTATTAAGGCCACAACAATCTGAACCCGCAAACTTATGGTCTTCGATAAGAAAAACGTTGGAAGCAGAGAAGAAAGACTTAAGCGTTCAAGTCAGATATATGTCCCCTTCTAACTCAGTTATTACCCACTTAAGAAATATAATCCCAGCTTTATCTTTTGCTCCTTTACCCCCATGAAGCTATATTTTTCCGCTCAGAATGAAGCTGTATTTTCCAAAACAGCTGATTCTGATAAATTGTATATGAGGATTTGTAAATAATAACAATATTTAAATTATTAAAAATTTATGTATTAATATTTGAATGAAATATTATTCAAATGAATATATTATTTTTAATTATTTATGTGAGTGTTGTTACCAGCAATGTTGATTCAATAATCACCCAGAAGCTAGACAAAAATGTAGGTTGAAACGATATTTTTTTCTCTTTTACAAGGGTAAGAACTAACATGAGACGACTTTTGACATTTATTTGTAATTTTTGAAATTCCATTGGTATTAATTATAGGGTACTTATTTAGAATTATGTAGTACATTTTCTAAAGATCTTGGTCAACAAACTGTTAAAATAATGAAACATTTAGCAGAGGAGCAGCATTACACTGCTTTTAAGTTAGGATATCCCAATATCCCAAGAATAGTTTAACAACTGCACTTTAACCTATCAATAATGTATCAATTAAAACTTATAACAAGGTGGTAATATTGCTATGTTAGTCTTCTTTCACCACGGTTGTCTTCTTGCAAATAAGCCCAAATATGATGTCATTTCTAAAATAATAGTGAACATATAGAACTATTTAATGAACGTTCACCTACACCCTGATATTTTTCTCAAACAGTGCAATGATGTCTTTTCTGAAATTGTATTCAAACCTGGACTACATAATCTGGTGAGGTAGAAAGATCAAAGACTTCTATTACTTTTGGTCACAATTAACCAAAGGACTTTATTAAACTGGGTCGACATCACTTTTTTATTTTGTAGCTGTGCGTCTCTATCACACGTAATCACAATCACATGCACATGCACCAACATTTCCTCGTTTCAAATTGTTGACTAATGTGTGTGATGATAAGAGGTTCCACAAATATCTGTGCCCTTTCAACCCAACTATATATATATATATAACTTAAGAAATTTAGCCCCAGCTTTATCTCTTGATTCTTCCTTACCATCATGAATCTCTACTCTTCAAAAGAGCTAATTCTGATAAATATTTCATTGTTCCTTCTCTTGGTGCTCCATTCTTCTTGTCACTCCCTTCATAGAATAACCCCAAGCCAACCCCTCAAAGACGGCGACGTTTTGGTCTCAGATGAAGGAACCTTTGCTCTCGGCTTCTTCAACCCCAGCAACGATTCAAGAAAGCGCTATGTTGGAATATGGTATAATAGATCCTCCCAACCAACTGTCGTATGGGTTGCAAATAGAGAGAATCCTCTTAATGATACTTCTGCACTTTTATCCATTACTAACCATGGGAACATTGTTCTCGTTCACAATGATACTTATTTGAATAGAACCATCCCCATTTGGTCATCTAACGTTTCGATCACATCTTCTAGTCACACCTTTGCTAAACTACAAGACACTGGAAACTTGGTTTTAATCGGAAATGAAGGAAGACCAAAGGTTCTGTGGCAGAGTTTTGACTATCCTGGTGACACAATGATTCCATACATGAAATTTGGGGTGAATCGAAAAACCGGTTTTAATTGGTTCTTTACATCATGGAAATCCCCACATGATCCAGGATTGGGTAACGTGACTCACATGATCGACCCAACAGGTTATCCTCAACTATTCATCTATAAAAATGGAGCTCCATTTTGGAGGGGTGGGTCTTGGACAGGTCAAAGATGGAGCGGTATACCTCAAATGACACCAAACTTCATCTTCAATGTCACCTATATTGATGATGCAAACGAAGTTAGCTTAGTGACCAGGGTCATTGACCCTTCAATTTTCTTAATAATGGTGCTAGACAACACCGGTCATGAGACACGAACTATTTGGCATGCTAAGGAGAAAAGATGGCTTCAGGTATGGTATGGTCCTACAGAGGATTGTGACCACTATCGTAAGTGCGGGTCAAATAGTAAATGCGACCCTTATAACGGGGAAAAGTTTGAGTGTGTGTGTTTGCCAGGGTTCGAACCCATGAATACTGCGGAATGGAATATGAGAAATGGGTCCAGTGGGTGTGTGAGGAAGAAGAATGTGTCCACGTGTCACAGTGGGGAGGGGTTTGTGAAAGTAGCACGTGTGAAAGTGCCAGAGACATCAAAGGCACGTGTGGATAAGAGGGAGAGTATGAGCTTGAAAGGGTGTGAGGAGAAGTGCCTAAAGGATTGTTCGTGTGAAGCGTATACGAGTGCAGATGAGGTCAAACAAAGTGGGTGCTTGACGTGGCATTCTGACATGGAAGACATTAGAATATTCGACAATGTGGGCCAAGATTTGTACGTGCGTGTGGATGCACATGAATTAGGTACATTCTTTTTTTTAATTACTATTATAAGTTAATTCTTTTTTGTTTGATTACAAATTACGTGTAATCTTTACATCACTTCTTTTATATTTTTCCTAACAAGAGTAAAAAGAAAATCAGTCATCAGTATTAAAATTTATAATGTTTTACATTCATTATTTAATTTTAATAATATATTATAGTCTCAAAATATATAATTATATTGGAATTAATGAAAATTGATTAAATATTTCATATAATTATATAATTAAAAATAGAAAAATACTTTTGAAAATGGAAGAAACACAAAAGTACTGGAAAAAAATAAAAAAAGTTATGGTATTAAATATAAATCTTTAATACTTCCCAAAAATGCTTTTAGTAATATATACAATGATATAACATATATGTGTGATTCACTGTGATAAAATTCTTAATTTTAATATCCTCTCAATAGAAACTATTTAATTATTCGGAAAAACTCATTTTCTATTATATTATCAAGTCATATTTTGATAATGAATAGATATTAGTATTAAATACAGATATAGCATTTCTAATGCAAAATTTTGTGTGTGAGGAAGAGTGAGGGGTGAGCTATATGTATTGAAAATAATTAATTAATAATTTTTTAAACTCAAAATATAAAATTTGTTTGCTAAAGTTACTGTTCTAGTTTTATTTATAAAATCTGACCTGTTGATCGTTTTTATTTTGGTCGAAAACCTGTTGATCTTTAATACTAATGTCTTATTGTAAATTTGATCGAGGAAAATTTAAATATTTTTTTATATATTTAACTAATTTTGACCAACTTCTTTAGTAATTGACAGTTGAGGGAAAATAATTATATTTATTTTTAAATTTATTTTGGTTATTAATAACAAAAAAAATGCCTATTTATATATATTTTTAATATGATTATGATTTTGCTTATGAAAAATTTTAGGGGGATAGATATATACTTTTTGTCAGGAGCATGTTTAACAAAAAATTAGTAAAAATAATATTAGACTGAAAAAAAATAGTTATGAGAGGAGACCACAAGACTACTATCCTGCATATCATTTTTTTCAAGGCTACCCCCAATCCTATACATTTTTATAGGGTCGAACCTGCAACGACGTCGGCATTCTTAATGCACAAGGCCGCTGACACAATCCTATTAGTTTCACACATTCATTGTTACAACTCTTGTGAAAAAAATGCATTTTAAGCTTATAAGTTTAGTTTGAACATAAATTATGTTGTGTTCTTCTCTGCGCAGGAAAATACGAAGGGAAGTACCATCATGGTTCTTTTGGCAAGAAGGGGATGGTGACACTCGTAGTCATTTCTATTTTCCTGATAACGTTATTAGTGATCTCTTTTGTTTATTGCTTAATAAAGAACAAGAATAATCAAGGTAAGTTTGTTTCCAATTTCAACACCAAATAAATCTACTTGAAGGCTTGTCTTCTTTTCAATCTAAAAGAGATTAACTGATTTGCTGCATGCATTTTAACTCATCTCTTAAATGTTACTTTTTGTTTGACACAGCAAAAAGAATGCAAAAAGAATATTTGTTCGATGGAGAAAACAATTCCGATGCAACTCTCTTTGATCTAAATGACATAGTTGAGGCAACAAACAATTTCTCAGACACTAACATGCTTGGAAAAGGTGGTTTTGGTTCTGTATATAAGGTATCTGTTCTATGTAACTAGTCTCAAATCTCAAATATAATAAAATTGTATCAACATTTTTCTCAATGCCTTTAAGTAGCTTATTATGTCAAGTAATTCTTTCACACAACATTTATAAAATGAGCAAATTAATTAACTATGGATTTTGACGTCAGGGTATACTTAAAGATGGAATGGAAATAGCAGTTAAGAGGCTATCAAAGTATTCAGGACAAGGCATAGAGGAATTAAAAAATGAAGTTACTTTAATTGCAAAGTTGCAACACAGAAATCTTGTCAGGATCTTAGGTTGTTGCATGGATGGAGAAGAGAAGATGTTAATATATGAATATTTGCCAAACAAAAGCTTGGACTCTTTCATTTTTGGTATGTCTTCTTATCATTTCATTTTTCTACGTTTATAAGTTATTTTCAAAATAATTGATCAAGAAATATATTCTTGGGCTAAAGTGTAATTTGACAACAAAGTTTTGTGTAAGAAGTATTTGGTTTGCACACCTCAAAACTTAATTAATGGTCATGTCACAAAACTTGGTTGTTAAAATTGCACTATAACCATATATTCTTCAAATTTAATTGTTCACAACTTTTATTTAGATCAAGAGAATAAATTACAACTAGATTGGAGGAAAAGATTTGACATCATTTGTGGCATTGCAAGAGGAATTTTATATCTTCATCAAGATTCAAGATTAAGAATAATTCATAGAGACTTAAAGGCCAGCAATGTCTTGTTAGATTCTGCAATGAATCCAAAAATTGCAGATTTTGGTATGGCAAGAATATTTGGAGGAGACCAAACTGAGGCAAACACAAACCGTGTTGTTGGAACCTAGTAAGTATACTCACCCATAGAGTATATTGCTATGATTTCTCAGCACTGCATTACTCATACTCAAATTAGTAGTTTCTACAAGTTCAAAAATACTGGAATGAAACTAAACTATTAGGTATTTATTTGGAATGATTTTCTATGTATATCATCAATGTAATAATGATATCTCTATCTAAATAATGTAAATTTTGATGCTAAATATAAATCCATTTTTCATGGTTAAATAACAAATCAACATGAGCAAGATATGATTGTAATTTGTGCCGCCATTCAAAGTTGAAATATATTCAAATGACATAATGTGCCAAAATAATGACAATAAACTATTCAAATACTTAATAGTTTAAGTGATCAATGACAAATTTCAAAACTCTTTTACAGTGGATACATGTCACCTGAATATGCAATGGAAGGAATTTTCTCAATAAAATCAGATGCATATAGCTTTGGGGTCTTACTTTTGGAGATTGTTACCAGTAAGAAAAATAGTGGTCAGTATGCTGATGATTCTTCTACTTTGGTTGGACATGTAAGTATAATGAAGAACTTGAGTTCAATTTGCTCTTTCGTACAAGTCCATGTATCTAATATATTATATTAACTCAGATTTGGAACCTTTGGAGAGAAAGTAGAGCTATGGAGATTGTTGATCCATCATTAATAGGTGAAACAAGCCTTGAACATGAAGTTACGAAATGTATCCAGATTGGGCTTTTATGCGTGCAAGAATATGCAGTAGACAGGCCTACTATGTTAGAAGTTGTTTCCATGTTGGATAATGACTCAACGCTTACTCTTCCAAAGCAACCAGCATTTCTTTTCACGAAGATCAAGTGTGATGATTCAAATCCATCAACCAGTGAGGGGGTTAATTCAATAAATGAGATGAGCACTACTATGGTTGATGTTCGTTGAATACCATGACTCTCTTACTTGGTAATGTTCTTATGATATTTAAGATTATATTCCCTTTGATCTTTAAGATAATATTTACTCAACTAAGTTTTGTAGAATGTGGAAACTAATTAAACTAATTATATGTCAAATATGTGCATTGGTTCCCTTGAACACCTCAATTAAATCATTTTTACGTTGAAATTACCTCTTTCATGCAAACCTCCTTAACAGATGCAATCAATAGCTATAGTTTAACAATATAATGATAATTACATATAATTTTGATATGAGGAGGTTGTACTTATAATACTTGTGGAGTCAATGATATATTTTATGATTTTTAAAACACATTCCAACCTCTCTTCTTCCCTCCGAATAAGTTCTCAATTTAAATTTCTGTAAACACAATGCAATTATTTTAATATTTTTACTTGCATATTTTAATTTTTGACTGGATAATTCCCTAATATACACAATAATAATCTTTTTATTGCTTTCTAATATCCTCATTAACATACAATTTTTTATAATATCTAGATAATCCATTTCATTTATAGGATATAATAATTTACGCACACGCACACAGACATATATTAGGCACTTACATCCGTAATCATAATCCTTTTATTGAGTTAATTCCTCTTACTCTTATAATCATAAATAAATTAGACACTTCTAATTTAGTCCATGAAATTGAATCCACTGACTAATTTCTTTGCCAAAATGATTTCAAGATCATAAATAAATTTGGATACCAAAATTCAAAATCTCTAAATTTCAAGCCCCCACATTAAATTTATATTTATTTTTTTTCATCAAAGATCAAGGTATCTCCCCATCCGACTCCACTGATTTGTAGGTATTTCAAAGGTGAGACATCTGGTCTGAGAGATTTAATGCTTCTTTATACCCAACGCCTATCTTTAGGGTGTATAGTAAAGCTATTGTAACTCCTATTTGGGCATGGAAAACATTTCTTGGCTAGACGTTTACCCTTAGTCATTGCTATCGGTAGTGGATACCGTGAAATTAATCAAAAGAACCCCAAATTGGAGTCTTAAAAAATTTCTTTTAAAATCCCTCAAATATGTTCTTTGTGATAGAATGCGCTTTTTACGTAAAAAAATTTAGAAACTAAAATTTCTGTTAAAAAATGCTATAAAAAAAAAACTTCTGTTAAAAAATAGGTCAGTGGCTATTTGCTAATCAAATAACTTCAAACATGTTTCACTACATTCAATAGTACTCGGGTTGACTATCCATCTTAAACCTCATAATAACAATATTAAATAACTTTTACAGACAAACATCCTCAAAATAACCTCAGTCAAAATTATGCATTAATACACACATATATAACAAGCAAGATATGGAGGGTAGTAGAAATGAAGGAATTTGGTTAGGATGACTTGATAATATCACGTGATTTTAACTAACTTAACTAACATTATTAATTTAATCAAATTAGGTAAATATATATTATATTTAGGACCAGAGAAAGTTACCTAATTTGATTAGATTAATTAAGGATATTGGTTAAGTTAATTGATATGGCATGTTTTTTTCCAAAACAACCCAGTCATATAACTTAACTTATCCTCCCCTATCTTATATCATTGTTGTTGAAGGCACATCAATGAGGGTAATTTTGGAAAAAATGGACACAAATTAGAAATAGCTCTTATATTTAGGATCAAGACTACATCCTCAAATAGATCCTATATTTAGGACTGAAGGGAGCATATTTTTCTTTGAATTATTACTTCCATTGGGATATATAGCTTCAATGTGATTTTTCAAAAAGTTGATTATTTTAGTAAAACTAATACTATTTCCCGTGCTTAATACAAGAGTTAGTTGATTTTATTTTTGGAATCTTAAAGAATTAAAATAAATTACTTAGCTTTTAAGTATTTAAATTAATCATTTTTTTAACTAATTGCTTGTAACTTATGTATAACTAAACTAATTTGTACTTATATATAATTAAATGATTTATTTAATTTTCTTTTAACTTAAATGAATTCAAATGGCTTTTATATAAAGTATGGTGAGTACTACAGATTTTTACAAATAATTCATTAACTATAATTTTAGTTTATAAACGAATTAGTTATTTCACATCTATACTAATTAAGAGACATGTTAAGAGGTACTGCAAATATTTTGGACCAAATTTCTTTATAGAAAACTAATAGTACATAAGGAATTGTTTCCCTACACATAAAAAATAGGAGAAGGGTGATCAAATCATATTTAATTAGTTATTTCTCATTTGCGCGGTTTTGGTTTGAGGTTAGATTATGTATTCATTAAAATATTTTTGTATTACTTTTAAAAAATAAATTTAGACTGTTTAGACGATGAGACATAGATGATATGTTAAACTCTCATTATTCATTATTTTGTAAGTAGAGAAACCACATTCTAAGAAGATGGAGTAAAAAACAATATTTAATTTGTAGAGAGAGACTATACGTGTGGCCGATCTTGCCACAAAGACTTGATGTCAAAACCACAGAGACTTGATGTCAAAAATATTAGTGAAACACTGCAAAGATATTTTCTGAAGTTTTATTAGAACCTAAATATAGTCTGCCGTGGAATTTTTTTGACCAGAATGATGAGCTGGCTGTGGTGGTTTCTTCAAAATCAAAGAGCAGGAGGCTTACCGGGTTACAATGGATGCAAAGTAGTTTGTGTGATGATTTTAGGTTATTAGTGGGTTAATTTAAAAGTGTGTATGCTTGTATATGTTTTTATAAGTTTAATGAAGTCTGATATTACATACAGACACACACACACACATATATATATATATATATATAAACATAGTCTGACGAAGATAATTAAAGATCTACGAGTATTACTTTTTGGGTTTGCCAGCTAACTCGGACCTTTAAGTTTAAAGACAATGCTGGGAACCACAAAGGCCAGTGACAGCTACCACAAGTGTTACTTTAAGCAAGAAAAGGCCAAAGACTTGTATTCTCTCCATTGAGAAAAAAAATACTCCTTTCAGTACTAATATAAGATGAAGTTAATTTTTTTAAAGAGATTAATTATGCAAAGCAAATAACATTAAATATTTATATTTATAATTTTTATCAAAACTAATATGATTTACTTTATTTATAAACTAACATATACTTCTCTCATTCCTAAGTATAAGATCCAATTGACTTTTTTTTTTGAGAAACTAAGGAAACTAAATGAGGCACTAAATCATAACTTATTTTGTATATTATTAGATTATATGTTAGCTTATAAGTCAAATAAGCTAGTTTAGAGAAAAAATTCAAGCAAATCAATTTATAAGTAACTTATTTAGCATTCTTAGAATTCTCCAAAAAAGTCAATTAGACTCTATACTTAGGAAATGAAGGAAATAATTAATTACACGTAATATAAGTTAAAGTTAAATGGTTTATTTGATATTCTTAATCTTCATATAAAAAGTCAACTTAATCATTGTATAATTATAACAAGAATGAGTATCTTATCAATGCCAAGGCCTATCTTTAAATTTTAGAATTTTAAGCCTGGGCGTGTCTCACTTTATTTTTTTCCTTTCTATTATTTTGCAGCCAAGGTCGTGTCTTGAAATTTTGGTATTTTTGAAAAAATTATAAGACATTTAATGTAATTAATGTAATTCATCTGTACTATTATTATTTCTCTAAATATTGAGAAAATCATCACTTTTATTTTATTTATTTTTTATACAACATGAAAGTAGAACCCCCAACCCTCCCAACTAGCCTCACTATGAGGCTCATACCACTGGAGCACCGGCTCCGTGAAATCATCACTTTTATTAGATAGGGAAAATTTCACTATAGGACCACTGTAGGGAATTAATATCTGATAGGGAACAAAAAAATCTGAAACTTCACTTCAGGCCTTGGGTCTTTAAATGAAATTAAATGGATGTGTTAAAATACTGAAAAGCCCTTGTAAATGAGGAATTAATTTCCTTTAGCAACCTTGACAAGTTGAGGTGACAGAAGGTAAGTACAAGGACATGAGAAGAAAGAGAAAGATGTGATTTCAAAGACCCACAGCCATGGACACTGAAAAATGACGAGGAAGATTGAAGATTGACTTGGGATATTTTGAAGAACGTTCGAAGAAGATGAAGGCGAAAATCAATGGAATCACGCACAAGCTTTAATTTGTGTTGGGTATATCTCTCTCCCTCCCTCTCTCGGTCTCTCCCTCCCCCTCTCTCTCACTCGTTCTCTTTTTCTCTGGAGCATTTTGTATCTCTCTCGTTTGTATGGTGAATGCACATGGTTATAATGCTCATGAAATAACTATATCAAGCATGAAGGGACCCACTCATTGTCTCTCTCTTGAACCTCATTTACACCTCATTTATTTCTGGTTCATGTTGCTGACATGAAGGTGTTTTTATTGCTCGCTAAAGTGGTGCTGATGTGAAAGTAGCATGTTGTAAGGTCATTTTGTTACGGGTCGTGCATATGAACATTTCCTTGTGCATATTGAGATTTCCCTGTGCGTATGCCCATTTCCTTGTGCATAGAGTGGACATAAGGTCAATTTGTTTCTGCTCGTGCATATGATGATTTCCATGTGCATATTGAGATTTCCCTGTGCGTATGCCCATTTCCTTGTACATAGAGTGGACATAAGGTCAATTTGTTTCTGCTCGTGCATATGACGATTTCCATGTGCATATTGAGATTTCCTTGTGCGTTGCCCATTTCCTTGTGCATGGAGTGGACATAAGGTCAATTTGTTTGTACTCGTGCATATGACGATTTCCATGTGCATATTGAGATTTCCTTGTGCGTATGCCCATTTCCTTGTGCATGGAGTGGACATAAGGTCAATTTGTTTCTGCTCGTTCATATGACGATTTCCATGTGCATATTGAGATTTCCCTGTGCGTATGCCCATTTCCTTATGCATGGAGTGGACATAAGGTCAATTTGTTTCTGCTGGTACATATTGAGATTTCCTTGTGCGTATGCCCATTTCCTTGTGCGTTGCCTGGACATAGCTTGTATTTTTCAATTTACTACACCTTGTTCAAATGACAGAAAGACATGATTATTTGTAGGAGCATATGAGAAATGGCCAGCACTTCGATCAAGAAATTATTTTGCATATTCCATGTTGGAGGTGAATGTGTTAGTAATTCAGATGGGAAAATGATGTATGAAGGTGGTGTTATAAGCGGAAGATTAATTGAAAAGGGGATGACATATGAAGAGATACGGAGATTAGTAGCAGAAGAGTTGTGGCATGAAGATGAAGGATTTAAAATGAAGTTTAAGGTCAGTTATGCAGAGGACGTATTGTTAGATCTTGTTGACGAATGAGACTTATGCAAGACCAATGATTCCAGTTGAGACTTATGACATGCCAACACCTGAGACACTCAAAGATCTTGATTCCTCGTACAAAAAGTTGTTGCCTCCAAAGACAAGTCGCCGTCAGGGAAGGCCTAGAGTTCGGAGGAAAGAATCACAATTTCAAGATAAAAAAGTCTATCATTGCTCAAGATGTGGCGAGGGTGATCATACCGTAAAGACTTGCGCTAACCCCAATCCTTGTTGACATGGTTACATTTAGTTTTTTGTTGTTAAAGCAGCTTCTGCATATTTTGTATTTGGTGGGAAAAGAAGTTGTGATGATGTACATATTGCACCCATTATGTTTTTTTGGAATGAGTTGCATCTTTGGTAGTTGTCTTTTTTTGTAAAGCAATTGTCACTAGATGAGAAATTTCAGGATGGTACTTGATGGCAAAATGTGTCAAGTACCAGGATGAAATTCATGATGTATGAAATGGTACACAAGTTAATGGTATCCCTTTATGTTCTTTGCATATGTATATGAGCAGGCATATTTTGTAACACGCACAAGTAAGTAAGAATATGCACATGAAAATTGCCATATGCACAAGGAATTAGCCACATGCACATGCACAATGAAATTGCCATATGCACAAGGAAATGGCAACATGCACAAGGAATTAGCCACATGCACATGCACAATGAAATTTCCATATGCACATGGAATTAGCCATATGCACAAGGAATTAGCCATATGCACAAGGAAATGGCCACATACACAAGGAAATTGCCATATGCACAAGGAATTAGTCATATGCACAAGGAAATGGCCACATGCACAAGGAATTAGCCACATGCACATGCACAATGAAATTGCCATATGCACAAAGAAATTACCCATATGCACAAGGAAATGGCCATATGCACAAGGAAATTGCCACATGCACATGCACAAAGAATTAGCCATGTGCACAAGGAAATGGCCACATGCACAAGGAATTACCCATATGCACAAGGAAATGGCCATATGCATATGGGTAATTCCTTGTGCATGTGCATGTGGCCATTTCTTGTGCATATGGGTAATTTCCTTGTGCATGTGGCAATTTCCTTGTGCATATGGCAATTTCATTGTGCATGTGCATGTGGCTAATTCCTTGTGCATGTGGCAATTTCCTTGTGCATATAGCTAATTCCTTGTGCATGTGGCAATTTCCTTGTGCATATAGCTAATTCCTTGTGCATATGGCAATTTCCTTGTGCATGTGGCCATTTCCTTGTGCATATGGCTAATTCCTTGTGCATATGGCTAATTCCATGTGCATATGGAAATTTCATTGTGCATGTGCATGTGGCCATTTCCTTGTGCATATGGCAATTTCATTGTGCATGTGCATATGGCCATTTCCTTGTGCATGTGTGCATATGGAAATTTCATTGTGCATGTGCATGTGGCCATTTCCTTGTGCATATGGGTAATTTCCTTGTGCATATGGCAATTTCATTGTGCATGTGCATGCGGCTAATTCCTTGTGCATATGGCTATTTCCTTGTGCATATGGCAATTTTCATGTGCATATTCTTACTTACTTGTGCGTGTTACCTTTGGCTGTTAAGAAAGAAGGGACTGTCAAGAAAGAAGAGAAACGGACGAATAGTGAATCTGGGGGCGGGATTGGTTCGAACCTTTCGCTAGATAACCTTTGGCTCAAATCGACGCATGTCTCCCACAAAAGATTGAGCACTTCTTCTTGTTCTTATTCTTCTTATTGTTCAAATCGACGCATGGCTCAAATCTGGGGACGCTTTGTGGAGGTTGCCTCGCCGATATCTTCGTTGGTTACTGTTGGTGAAGAGGCTTCTCAGATTTTGATTTCAAAATCAAAATCAAATGAGTCAATTTCGGAGAGAAAACGGGCGGACAAAGGGTGATTTGGGAGAAGGGTGATTTGGTCATTTTGCCTTCCAATTTTATTTCACTTTGCCCCCACTGCCCCTAACTGAAATTTCAGATTCTTGTGGTCCTTCTTTTCAATTAAATGGCTACAGTGGTCCTTAGGTGAAATTTTCCCTATTAGATATGAGGATCCAAGACTTATATAACCCTGTCCATGCCATGATGACGATTGACGAAAACTCTCCAACATGCGTTGGAAAAAGTACTAAAAGTCATTAAGAAATACCAACGACTTTTGACTTTGCAAGTGCCATCACGCCACGTCATCATCCCACATGACTTGGATTGAAATAGGAGATAAACTCAGGTCAAAAAAATAAAATAAAATAAATAAATAATAATAATAGGAGGTAACCAAATTCGCACATGCTAGTTAATTTAGTCGTATATTTAGAGTGGACGACCAAAAGTTTGAATAAACTCACTACATTTTATTTTCTAAATTTATAATTTAATTTTTACATTATTTTTATTAAAAGAAAATGATATAAAAATACATTTTAAATTTAAAAATATTAAATAGGTGATTTATAGTTATTAATATTATTAGTCAACCAGTTAACTGTTACTAAGCTAGTTAAAACTTGCTATCAATGATTTTGAAATTTAGAAAGTATTTTTCTGTCATTTTCTCTTTATTTAACTATATTTATTAAGGGATTTCATTAATTAATAAGTGAGGGAGGGTAAAAAGATAACTACGGCAACAGGGGAGCGTATTATTTTATTGATTGATATGATAAAATTATGTCCAAAATATACTATTCATGCCAATGCTTTTTACTCATGATGTTGGCGAACACAATAGATAATTCAATTAATATTATATAATATCATAACCTATAAATTTAAATCAAAATTATCAAAAATCAAACAAATATTTGTATGATATTTTTAGCAATGGGTAAATGATAGGTGAGAGTATAGTGATTGGTGAATTATATAGAATCATGTTTCATAAACACAAATTTTCTTCTTAATCACAACTTCTTCAATTATGATATAAAAGATTGACATTAAAATATTTGAAACACATTAAAGTAGGTTGCGGGAGATTTTGGTCTGGGAGAATGAAAACTTGTGCTAGGTCTAGGCATAAGAAAAGACGAAGAGCGAGGAGTTTAATTTTTTTTTATTGGCAAGCTAGATGCTTGCAGCGTGGGTCAAACCCACGATTAGTTCCACCATAGGGAAGGATGTTGGTATTTTTTTTTAACCTGGACTATCGTGCCGTTTTCTCAAATAAACAACATATTTAAAAGAATTAAATGATTTATACCTATGGTGCCGTTTTGTTTAAAGAAAAAACGACACAATTAAAAAAAACCTATCGTGCCTTTTTTTAAATAAATGGCATGAAAGGTTTTTTATATTTTATTTTAAAAAAATTTCCTATTTTTCCATTTTTTTTTAAAAAATGCACAATATATTTTAATTCTTGTGCCATTTTTTAAAGAAACAGCACGATAGGTTTATGATTTATTTTCTGTGGCTTTTTTTGTGTGTGTATAAAATACCACTTAAGTGACACCACAATAACCTTATTTTGTAGTAATGAAGATTGACATTAAAGTGTTTGAAACACATATTTTTGTCAAAAAGAGAAAAACCACTTAATTAACTTCTCCATGATGGAATAGAAATTTTTTTAAGAGCTGTCATGAATAATAAAACATTTCTCGTTATTTTCAAAATCAAACAATGATAGAAAAAAAGAACAACCACCTCATATGATTATTTAAACATAACCTCCTCTTTTCAAAATTAAAGGATATAAATTACTCCCTCTGTCCCTTATTATAAGAGCTAATGAGGTAAAATTACACAAATTAAGGAAGTGGTTGAGAGTGATAAATATATCTGAGATAATTTTATTTTCTCAAGTTTACCCTTATTTATGATTAAGTATATAAGAGAGAGAGAGAAATGTGATAATATTGTTATAAATAAGTATGAAAGAGAAGAATATAGAGAATAATGATGGGTAAAATAGGAAAAAGCTCATTAAATGCTTTAACAAATTTAGCCAGGCTCTTATAAAAAAAGGACAAAATCATTCAATTTTTTTGCTCTTATATATAGAGACGGAGGGAGTATAACATTAGGTAGTTGACTTCTCCAAACCCACAATCTAGGATTCAGTAATAAGACCAAATACACCATTTTTCTATAAACTCTCATCAAAATACAAACACAATTATGGATTTATTAATCAGCATCGTCATGTACAAATATAAAGGCATCGAACCTTCCTATAGCAGCATAAGCAGCTTCAATTTAATCAAACATATAGTTTAATCAAAAGTATTCAGATTTTGACATATTCAAAAAGAGCCCTATATGTGTGGAAGTATACATCAATCATCATATTAATAAATCAACAGATGCTTTTTTGTCATAGGTTACAACCCCTGAGGCTTTGATATTCCCCATTTTCGGCCCACGTTAGTATGAATCAGATAAGTCGATTGTTAGTATTGATGGGTATATATAGATAAATCTTGAAATAATTTAAAATTTTCTTTTTCCTTACCACAAAAAAATCAACTAAAAACCAGTACAAAAATTACTTGTGAAAATTAGATAAGCTTACCACATAATGGAGTTGCCTCCAAGCATTTTGTCAATGGAGTTTAGTACTTCCATCCTTCCTAAATATACGACCTATTTGGAGAAATAAGCTTGTTCCTAAGTATAAGATTCATTTCTAATTTTCTTCAACTTTTCCTTAAATTATCCTATTAATACTATTCAATAATAAACAAGAAATAGAGGGAGAATAATAGTGAAATGTGGGTGTTTAGGTGTTTTGGTAATATTATGTGATTTTAACTAACTTAACTAACAGTCTTAATTTAATTAAATTAGGTTAATAGGTCTTATTCTTCCAATCCTAAATATAAAATGTAGTTCACTATGTTGGATAATCCTAAGAAAGCTATATAACTAACTTATAATCCTATAGAGCCTGGTTTATTGTGCAATTTATACTATAAACTAACAAGATCTTATCGTTTTTATAAGGGACAAAGACCAGAAAATACCTTTCAATAATAGAAAGGACAAGTTAATCCCCTAGCATTTGAAAGTCTTCCATCAGGGAGGAATCTGGGATTTGCAATTGTATGTAGAAGACAATTTTACTTGTAAGAGGCATGTAAGGCAAAAGGGAAATAGGCCGACCGAAGCTTTGAGTGGAAGATTGCATCTCATCTGCATTCTGGAACCTCAGTTTCTCATCCCTTTCATCAAGTGAAATCGTTGTTCTCATCGGCTTTAGAAATTAAGGTCAGACCATTTGACACTCATCATCAACACTACTATCTTCCTTCTTCCTCGTTCGGTCGGGGTTCATCGAAGCAGGGGAGAGCTCAGAGGTTGCTGATCCAATATCCGAAATACAAACCCATATCTAAACTTAGGTAAGCTATCTCCATGTTCTTATAATTCATATTCCCTTAATTATGGCAGATTTAAAATTGGGATTTCTGAGCTAGAATTATGGCTTTACCTGCTGCCATGAAAGTTCTCAGCTTGGGTTTGGGAATTATTGGGATCATATTTCTTGATTTTCTTGCGGAGACTTTGTTGGAGATTTTGATCTGGTTTAGTAGAGTAGGAAAGGTTTATATCTATTGGGAAATAATCAATGTTATCAGGCCCAGACCAAACCAGGCGGTCCAGCCCAGAACCCACCAGACCGAGCACAAGAACAGTCCAGTCTGGCATCTAACTTGGGATCAGAAGGCCAGAAAACAACCCGAAAAACCCTATCTGAACTAGGCATAACTCAGTCAACTCACCGAGTCACACGGGTCGACCTATTTGGTGATCCCCTTAAAAATGAAATGGAAAAGGAAGAAGGCAGAAGAAAGAAGGAGAAGGAGGGAAGAAGTTGTTGATGATCGTCCGAGCAAGACATGAAATCGGTGGTTGTCGGTAACAAAGTTGTTGTTCAACAATGAAGGATGTGAAGGATGAAGGACGAAGGAGGAGGGAAGAAGAAAATGAGTCAGATGTAAGAAAAAAAATCAAATCTGCAAAAGGAAGTAAGAAGAAAGAAGGCAAAGATGATTTGGATGGCCTAACTCCTAGTGATTCGTACCCATCTCCTCGTGATGTTTGTTGACTTTGGATTTGTGTTGAAACTTGAGAGCAAATAGTGATGTCACTTGGAAAGAGAAGCAACAATGAGTGAAGGAAAAAATGAGAGAGAAAATTCAAATTTAGATTAAAAAAATATGGGTATATATGGGAAAAAAGATAAGAGAGAAAACTCTAATTGAAAAAAAATAGTATGATATTTTTCTATAATGAATATTTAGTATTAGGTGCTAATTTTACTAAATGATTTTATTATTATTATTATGTGGTAATATTATATGATGTCAATTTGTCCAACAAATTGTAAAAAATGTTGGATACTTAAAAATGATTTTTTTTGTTATTGATTTAAAGTGGTAAATAAAATTTATTGTTTTGAACTTTGGAAGGTGTATAAATTTTTTATTCCTCACCGGTCAGGATCTCCGGGTTGACTACAATCTAACCCACAGCCTCGATTGGATCAATGTCCAATCCGGGTTTGATTATATTGGAAGTAATGCGTTATGTGTAACACCCCAAAATTTTGAAAATAGATAATAATGAAGTATTTAGAATCTTAGGGTATTATTTTATTTTTAGAAGTCTTATGAATAAATTTGGACATCAAAGTGTATCTGGATAATTTATTTTAGAGATTAAATTTGGACTGATATTTTAGGTGTTGTAATTTAATTTAGAAGGGAGGGGTAAAATATGAAGAAAGGGAGTTGTAGAAATGTAATATTGGTTTCAGATTAAGGGTAAAATGGGAAGAAAGTGCTTGGTAGAATTGTAATATTGGTTTTAAGAGTAAGAGCAAGGATGTAAAAGAGCCTTATTACTTCATATACCCTCCTTCACTCTACATAACCGGAATCACCATCACTATCCTATCTCTTTATTCCTTCTTCACTTTCTCTCACTCTCTCTCGGGCTCTCTTTCGTTTCAACAACCATCGGCGTCGGCGTCGATGATTCATGGCAGAGGAAAGCTCTAACGGTGCATGCAAGCTCGGATTTAAGTTCAGGTGACTCTCATCTCTCCATTGTTACCCATTTTTCGTCCGATTTGAGAGGATTTGGAGAGGAAACAATTTGGGTTTTTGGGAATGACAAATCTCTGATTTGTAATGCTTTTATATGTCTAATTTGAGATAATTAACATGATTAATATGCGATATTGGTCAAATAATGCGTAATGTAGAACTTAGACTCTTAGGTGAAATTAGTGTGAGATTAGGGTTAATTGACCATATTTGTAGATTGATTTGTATGAATTGGTTTATAGGGCTATTTGATCCTTTTTCTATCCTATTTCTACTTGTACGATTACTCAGGACTAAAAGATCGGACTCGGGACGAAGAAGAAGGCCAAACTAAGGGGCAGAAGAAACTGGTACTTGTCGTGGCCTCGCTAAGGCGAGCCCGCGGTGAGCCAAGCCAAAAAGGACTAGAAACATTCACGACGAGTTCACGGTGAGGAGAGCGAATTCTTCAGATATTAGCTTGCGTTTTGGGCCTTTAATTCGGATACAATTCAATACCCACTCTTAAACCCAACTTGGGGGAACCTATAAATATGAAAAACTAAACCCTAGAAGGTAGAGTTGGTCACCCACACAAACCCTAATCCTCTCCTTCTCTCATTCTCTCATCTTATCTTCATCTTCCACCCCTCTTCTCTTTCAACCTCCATGGCCACCATTCCTTCCACCTTGGTTGCTCTTCCTTCCATGAAGAGCATCAAGTAACTCTTCTATTCTTGATGATGGAGCTCAAGGGAGGAGCTTGAAGCTTCAAAGGGGAGTGTTGTTCTCCACTCTCTCTTCCTCTTGTATTTTTCAAATTATCTAGGGTTATGCATTTGGTTGTAAGCTTATTCTATATCTTACATGAGAGTGGTAGAAACAATCTATCTTGTTTATTTTCTTTGTATGGATGCTTGACATTGAACTTATTGACTTGACCATATTTTATTTGTATGGGTTCATCATTTAATATATTTTTTCTTGTTAAAATCTTGTGCTAAATGAGGGTTCTTGTTTAGGGATTATGGTGTCAAGTATTTATGTTTAGAAATTGGCAAGTAAATCTACTAATTGCTTGAGTGACATTGGACTTCAACCTATTGGGTTCAAGTTATTTGTTGGGATTCCACCAATAAATTGGAATTAATAGGCTAATTTGGTTGTAATTCGGGGTTCTGGTTGTAACATTAATAGTCCCTTGTGATTAGTAGATTTAATTGGGTCAAGTGCTAAATCAACTTTGGTTAAGTTAATTAACGTGCGGGGTTCCGACGTTAATTAAATTAATCTAAGCCTAGCATAGAGGGGTTCCTCTAGGATTCTTTAGAAATTAGCCATTTTAGCTCCCAAAAATCTTAAGAAGCGATGATTCTCAAAAGTTTCATTTACCAAGAATAGCCTTCCCCTTTAATCCAAATCTCCCATTGAATCCAATCCTTTTATTTGCATTTTGAACATACAACACTTTTTAACACAAAGTTTTATACCTAAAATCAACCAAAAATGCTTTTACCCATTCACTTGTTTGTATTTAGCTATTAGGAATTATTTGCATTTTTAGGCTCTTCAAGAGAACGACACTCGGGGATAGCTCCCACTATCCCCTTGGTCACCAATGTTCTTGAAGAGAGGGCCCGATGCGGCATTGTGTAACACCTAAACTTTTACTACTATACTAGAGCATTTTAATTGATTTATAACCACTTTTGTAAACGTCAAAAGCCTGAAAATACGAAAAATTTAAAACATTTTTTTTCTTTTCAAACATTATTCCAACTTCACTTATGTTGGAATGGGCTTTTCAGACAAATTGGAACAATTTAAAACTTTTATAAAATAGAATGGTTATTAGAACAATTAAAATAACTTGAACCTACTTAACATACTTACCCACCTCTTATACTATATTTTTCCTACTACAATAATATAATAACTATCTACGGTGATACAAAACATAGCAGGCATCCTTGCTTCTTCATACTACCTTACTTCTTCCTAGCTAGCTTCTCCAAATCTGCGATACTGAAAATGTTTGGGGATGGGGTGAGATTGGAAATTCCAATAGCAGTTTCTTTCATTAACTGTTATTTTCATGCTAGCATTGTCATGTATATATTTTAGAAACCTTTACAAATAATGATAATTCTTATCCTATTAATCTTTGTGCCATAAACACTTACCAACCAGTGATAACAATATATTCATTACTAGTGGAGGCTTTACTTTCAGGGTTTTCTCGTTATGACATTTAAAGTTATAACTAACTAATCTAGCAAAGGGGTAGCTAACCACCTAAGCCTTGGAGTACTTCAAAATGAAAGGAATAAAAACTTATCAACTAAATGCAACAGATATTACAAAATTATACATGCAATTTAGTTGTTACTGAAATAAACTACTACCTGTACCGCAACTTCAAACCTTGGTTGGCTCTTTCCTTTCCCTAATGACCCGAGGATCCACCTCTACTATATTTCCCTATAATTAGGTGTAACATATATAATATATTAATATCTCTACCCTTCCCAAACTTAATATACACCTCAATCCTAATTCTAACTCAATCACAAATTACTCAATTACAAAACAAACATCAAGCACATACACACAAGTACATCTGCACATAATCATATTCTCATCATCATCATAATATTCTTTTAACCCTGCTCCTGATAATAATTCAATTACATAACGCCATAACAAACAAATTCCACTAGGCATATCAATTATCATAAATCAATTTACAACTTTATAAATCAGTTATTAACACATACAAAAAAAAACGTAAGCATAGATATAACAAGCTCAAACCATCTGCCATTTCAAACCAACAAGACTACCTCCTATACTCATAAAAACAGACTCTTACTATATCTTTCCAATAAATAAATTTATAATAATTTCTAAATTCTCAAATGATCAAATAGTTATGACATATAATCTGAAACTAGTTTCTTTAGCAAGGGAAATGAGAAACAAATCAGAAATTATAAGGAAAATGTTTAATGTACATCAAAACTTGGTGACTCCTAAAATTTCAATATAAACTTGGGTCTACACGTGTCCATGATCATTTCACTTATTCCTTAATTTCCTCTCTAAATCTGTCACTTTCTATATCAAGGAAACAGTACAACAAAAATATCAAAGTACATATTCGGATTATCTTCTAACACTTTTGTGTGTCTCTTTTTCAATACATTCAAAGCTCCTACTGATTCCAAATTAGTATATATATTTCAACATACGTTATAAAAATTCAGATTTTATTCCAACACTTCAATATACACTTGAAAGCTTCATGCATAAATAAATTCAGATTTTATCCAAAATGGACTTACTTTAATATTTAAAACATCATACATGAACTTTAGAATTTTGGTTCCTTTATCATCATTAAACACATTCATTCAAGCAATTATAAACTTACAAGAGCATAGAGCATAATAATATAACTTTAATGCAACAAAAACTTTTAAACCATATGTAACATCTTATTTCATACTTTATAGTCTAAGTCACTACTCTTTGCTCTCATTTAGGATCCAATGATTAATGAAATAAAACTTACATAACACAATGAATAATTAGTTCTTACTTCATATTCAATTAAACTTCATTCCTACTAAACTAATACCATTATTCATCAACATTACAGCAAGAAATAATTAGGACAAAGAAGAATAAGAAAAGGATCAATATTAAACCATAAGCAACAAAACATCACAATTTCCTCATTGATACAAAGAAAACCACATATGGAACTCTGTAAACAGGTTTGAAGTTAGTTGAACTTCAAATAATCCTCATGAAAACCAGAATCAGTACAACCAAGAATTACAAATACATGAAACCATAAAGCTTACCTCATTAGACTTTTGAACATTTCTAAAAATTCATAATCACTAGTCTTTCTTTCTTATAATTAAAATGAAGTTTATGAAATGTGAATCAACAATATTCCAACTGAGCTTCAATATCAAGTCATAATAATTCTTGTAATACTTCTTTATTTACATGAACACTTCACTTTTGGTATCCCAAAACCCTTCCTTTATAGTTGTGTAAAAATCTAGACACTCCAATTCTTTACTTCTTGACTTCTTGTCAACTAAAATTATCAAGGAAATACCAATTGTAATAGTCAGCGATGCTTGACCTAAAAATAAGAACTAATCCATTTCCCCAAACCTCACGACCAACACAGAACAGGGGAGCAGAGGAATAAGGGAGGAACAAAATTTAACCAAAACAAAATAACAACCCAGCTTAGACCGGACAAGCATCAGAATTTTCAGAGTAACATCCAATACAAATTCCATAAGAGCAGAACATTCAACATGGAACAAGGTAAAGAACAAAAAATCTGACGGCGTAGAGGGAAGAAATTCGAATGAACAGGGCAGCAAGAAAAAGGGAATTGAATAATTATTAACTAACATCATCAACAACTAAAACAAGTAGATTAAATCCTTCACGATTGCGCATAAATTCGTCACTTCCTTTTCCTTTTGTCGGCAGCGACGCTGAACAGGGGAGGAGGAAGAGAAAAGTTTAAAGAAAAATCCCAAGCTTCAATAATCAACATACAAAGCAGCAAATATGCTTAAACGTACTCCTATTAATGTTTAATCAAGCTTTAATTCATTGAAACATCTAGAAATCCTTAAAATCTCGTCGGGTGAATAGTAACCTGAAGAGGAATTTTGAGCAATCAGACCAAATCAACGTTCCCTCACCAATCCATTTCAAGATAGAATATCCTTATTCAAGTCCTAAGCTTCATTTTCATGTATTTAGAAGCTTCAAAGCTTCCCAAATTCGAATCTCTCTCTCCCATTTGAGCTTGAAATCAGACAAGAGAGAGGAGAAATGGAAGGAAAAGAACTTCCCCAAGGTTCAACCAAGCTTCTTGAACACTTTCCTCCACCTATCGCCGTTGATTGCCGCCGTTTGTGGCCGGATTTGCCACTGGAACAAGGGACCAGAGGGAGAGCGAGGTGAGAGCAGAGAGAGTGTGAGAGAAACGAAGATGATGAATGGAATGGATGAAGGGAGTATGTTATTTTAACACATGGGAAATTGTTGGGATAAGGTTGATAAGATTTTTATGGGACATTTACTCTTTTGCCCTCACTTCACCTCCATATTACCATTTTCCATTATCTTTTTCCTATTTTACCCTTCACCTCAAAATTTACTTACAACTCCCAAAAATATCAGTCCAAGTTTGGTCTATAAATAAATTATCCAGATACATTTTGGTATCCAAATTTATTTATAAGACTTTTTAATAATAAAGTAATACCCCAAAAGTCTAAATATTCCCTTATTATTTCTTTTCCAAATTAAATTTTATCTTTTAATTATTTCTCTTTATTTCCTAAAGAAAATAAGCCTTAAAATTATTAAAAATACCTAAAACATCATAAATTTATTTTTAATGCTTTTTAATATTTTAATAACATTCCCAAAACCTTAAATAACTCCTTATATCTTATTTTTTAAATTTTGGGGTGTAAAACACTGCTCCGACATAACCTTATTCGATAAGCTCTTCAAGTAGCGCCATTGTCAGGGAGCCAAGTAATTGGTTTCCTAGTAGCTGGTTGTCAAACTTGCTTTGGCCGGGCCTAGCTTCGAGTTACATTTTAGCTTAGTTGCATCTTAGTTTTGTTTTTATCTTTTCATATCATATTTTGAAAATTCCTAAAAATTAGTATAGATACTTGCTCTTTTCATTTCCTTAGCTTATTGACTTACTGTGTGCTTGGTTGCTTTAGTGATAGTTTTATTGCACTAATTGTGAATGCTTTATTTTGAGTGCATGAATCTATCCCCCAAGTCGCATTTTTGTTGCTTGAAGCTTACTTGTGCATAGCATACTTGCTCTGACTGATTTGCATTTGTTTGAAGTGGTATATCACATTTTCACTCAACTTGTGTTACTTTTTGAAACTTCTAAAAGTTTTGCAATTTCCCCTATTTAGTGGCTTAATCATATCTTCCTCGCCGTCTACTCGCCCCCATGACGAGAAAACTTTTTTTCCTAGTCGTCCCCTAGCCATGGCGAGTAGACGACGAGCAAGCCTGTGATATCCCCTGTTTTTGTTGATTTTGGCTGTCTTACCATTCTTATTGCACATACACTTCATACTCATACTATGCTCGTACATACACACTTCATACACACACATACACCTCCATACATCACATGCCATTCATTTTTGCTTGATTTTTGTACTTCTAAGTCTTGGTTGCTGTCCACTTGCTGTCTGTGCCTTGTGTGACTCAACATTGGCTTGTCTTGCTTTCTTCTGTTTGAGCTGCATTGTGCATGACTAGAGGGAGATGGAGAAGAGGACTGATTTGTCACCTTCCTAAACGCCTTGGGGTGCAAATGCAAAATAATTAAAAACCAAGGATTTCACAAGTGGTGCTCTTCCGGATCATCTCATGTGGAGTCGATTAACTAACTACCTAAGCTAACTAAATGCATGAAAAGCTATAAAAATTGGGGTTTTTGTGATTTTGATTAGGAAAACTAAACTAAATATTTTTGGGATTTTTTATTTATGAGAAAGCAATTAAAATGGATTTGTGAAAACTATATGATGAATATGGGTCTCTTGATAAATTAGGCAACCTTCCTAGCTTCTAAAAGGATATGGGAGTTCTAATCCAAGTTCTAATGTAAAAACCTAAGGCAATCGCTCTTAGTTCAATTAACCTAATTAACTAATTAACATGGCGCATCGCTCATTCAATTAATCAAATAGGTAATTGTTAATTCCCAACTTGGTAGTGAAGATTCATGATAAATACACAAAAAGGCTCTCATTGGAAGTAGATCAAACCTTTCAATGATGGATCTAGTGTCTAAACACACATACAATCACACATGCATTCAATATATTCTAGCAATCCAAAGTAGATATAAATGAAGGACTTCTATTGCATAATATCATGAAAACATCACTAGGTTAATACACATAAAAGAACATCGCTTGATTACATGCATGACCAATAGAAATTCAAAGACAACTTGTTCCAAAAACATACGCATATACCAAACACAAGGAATTGAAATACGTAGATGAGATTAAACAAGAAGAGAAAACTAATAACTCTCCATTAAAGACGTTAAAACTCCGGTTGCCTTCCTCTATCAAGATCCCCACAAAGGTGCCTAGCCACTCATGCTTTCGATCAACATGGATAGGATTTTGGAGTTGGAAGCCATGAGAGTGTAGTGGAAGATGATTTTCGTGCAAGGAGGAGAGAAGAGGAAAGGAGGACAAAAATTAGAGAGAGAGAGATATGAGAGAGGAGTTCCACCCAAAACCTTCCAAATTAGCCTAGGATGTCCTATTTTTACTAGGATTAACAAATAGGAAAGATTTGGGGAAAGAATTATGGGATGAAAGAGAGAATGGGTGAATAAATATGGAAATTTGGATTTCCCTCTCTATGGCACAAGAAACCACTCAAAAACTATCCAAAATGGCCTTCGGTTGCCTAATTTGGCTGCCCATAACATATAGGAAAGATTTGGGAAAGATTTAAGCACTTTCTCTCAAGAAATCCAATCAATCAATCAACCAATCACATTGAAATAGGAAGTTTCTTATTCTTGTTGATTTTACCAATTAGAAAAGATTAGAGGTCAATCCATTAGGCTCAATTAATCAATCCAATTTCCTAATTAGTAATTTCTTGTTGTGTAGAATTTCCTTTTCTTGTAGAAGTTTCCTTTTTTTGCAAAAGTTTCTTATTTTGCAATGTTCTTGCTTTGACCTTAAGTATTTCGAGTCCAGAAACAATAAATACACGAGTTAAATGCCTAATGTGCTCAAATTATAATGAAAATGCAATTAACTCTCTAATCTTGGACCCTAAGTAAAGTGCCTAAATCCCCATTTAATAGCTTAGAACGAATTCTAATTTCCTATAATTAGTGGATAAAAACATGTAATAATAAAGTGCAATCAAGGATCAAACCTTCCATCCATTAACCTTGGGATTGAGCGAAACCTTAGCCAACTTAGGAGAGCCAATCAAGGAGGTCCCTCTAGCCCTATCTTAGAGAAGTGTTCTTCTAGGGAGTCTAGCATTTCCTCTCACTCAGACACCAAAAACTCTATCCACATAGAGATACCTTTAGACATCCCACCAATGGCCCACGACCACCGGCCACCCAATATTCCCGATGCTAACCTCCCACCACCTATGCCCATACTGGTCACAATGGTAATAATGATGAGGGTGAGGGAGTAGGAAACAATGAAATCCCTAGGAGGCGTAGTATTAGGAAAGTTACCTCAAGTAGGGTCGCATATGATCCGTTTCAAACTGCATATCCTGCTTTGCAGGCTGATATTGAGATTAAAGGACCTTTAATAGCAACTTTACCTCATTTTGCAAGTTTGGAAGGGGAGGACCCATATGGTCAACTATATAGGGTTTACTCGCATGCTCAAGTATGAAGCCGGTTGGGGCAAATATTGACGATGTGTAGTTGAAAGTCTTTCACTTGTCGTTGGATAGGAAAGCCAAGGAGTGGTTCTGACTTTTACCTAGACACGATGAGAATGCCCTCACTTCTTGGGCCAATTTGAGGAGGACATTTCTAGAGAATTACTTCCCAGATGTCAATACTAAGGATTTGAAGAAGGACATTTATTCCATTGACAAGACCCATCTGAGAGCTTTTATGAGTATTGGTGCCATTTTCAAGAGCTATTGGCCAAGTGTCCTCACCACCAGATTATTGATGAGCAGTTGATACAATACTTCCACAAGGGGCTCTTGCCTAATGAGAGAGGCATCATGTATGCTAGTGCCGGCGGTTCTTTGGAAGACTTAACCACCGAGGAAGTTTGGGCTATGATTAAGTTGAGAGCTAAGAACACCCAATAATATAATAGAAGAGGTTCTAAAGGGGTGTTTGAGGTGAGTTCCAACCCATAAAATCAAGGAGGATGGATTCCTTAGAGGTTAAGGTGGATACTTTGAGTTCCCAACTTACTTCTTAGCTTGCCTTCATTACATCTGAGTTGAGGAATCTTAGCATGCAACAGTGTGCTCCTACCCCTTCTACCTCTAAAGGCTTAGTTGCACCTAGTTGTGAAAATTGTGGGTCGGTGATGTATATTAGTAGCCTTTGCCTAAGTGAGCCAGTAAAAGCCAATGTTGTGTACCAAGGGAGATTCAACTCTAATCCCAACCAAAAATGGGATCCCTATAGCAACACATACAATGAAGGGTGGAGGTCACACCCTAACTTCCGGTGGAGAGACAACAACAACACCATGACCACTTATAAAGGCCAATCTTCTTCTTCTTCAAGGGCCTTAATTCCCCAAGATTCACAAAGAGGGGATGATTCTTGTGATCGAATTATCAAGAGCATGCAAAGGATGCACGAGGAAATGAATACTCATAATGATGCGAGGTTTGTAACATCCTAGATTTTTAATCAAAGGATTAGTTAGAGATTTATGATGATTTCTTGAGAAAATGGATTAATGACTATTTATGATAGTGAATTAAGATCATAGTTATGAAAATAATGAAAAATGTTAATAAGAAGAGTTAGGAAATAAATGATTGGGTTATAAATGATTTAGGTGAGGAAATTGATTGGATATAAATATAGTGATTAATTTAGGTGATTGGTAATTCACTCATGTTGGTTGATTTACTAAATTAAGGGATAAAAGAAAAATTAGCTATATGAAATGATGGGAGGTTATGTTTCGGGATTTTCTAAAGAAGTGTTGATAATATAAATAAAGAGTTTCGATGTAGTAAATGATATTATTTTTAAATGGGTCCTTTTTCATTATAAAGCTAACATCCTAAGCTTTCCAATTGTCTTAGTTTATGAATTTTGGAGATTTGTGGAGTGAGTTACGTGATTTTGAAGTTAAAACCCTCCTTTCAAACCTGAATTTTGGAGCAGTCTTAGGAATTTTCGATTTTGAAGGGTTTACCTAGGTCTACCGCCCTTAATCTTATTTTTACAGGTCCTAACAACGTAAAGGGAAACCAAGGAAATGATCCGGAATTACCTCACTAAGCTTGTGAGTCTCTAGACCAGCGGGATAAAGACTATTTCTACTTTTAGGGACATGATGCATGTTTTTGGCTTCTGCTTAATTTCAAGATTTGTTTGATTGTTTTGATTTGAGGATTTTAATTTGCAAGTGTCATGTTAACTGAATGATGGTTACTTTCTTTTGGACTGGTCCTAGTTTGGTGGACTTATTCGTTTTATGTTAATCATTTACCAATTGGATTCTAGATTTGAATATGGACTTTTTATGAGTTACAGTGATCTTGTATGGATGAATGCTTATGGAGGTCTGTTTTAATTATTATTATAGAGTTTTAATACTAGAAATTCATGAGTAGATTTATTTAGATGAAGGGTTGATGTTTAACTATCCATGTTAGCCACTTGCTTTGTTTAGAAAAATTCTTTTCTAACATGGATATCTTTTGTTATATTATCTTGAATTCTTTTCTAACCATGATAGCCTTTTAATAATAGAAATCCTTTTTATATCATGGCTAGTGTATTTATATTATGTTGGATTCTTTTCTAACCATGATAGCCTTTTAATAATAGAAATTTTTTTCTATCATGGTTAGGATATTTAATTGGCATTTTATTGAAATGACGAAAAGCCTTTTTCTATCTATGTTAGTGTGTTGTCTGAATAAACTTCTTTTCCTAACATATTTAGTCAACAAATGATTTAGTTGGGGTTAAGGGTAATTTAAGAATATATATTTAAAAGTGGAATTAGGGAGAAATTGTTACAAGGTTTGCATCTCTTGAGTCTAAGATGAAACAATGGGAAACTAGAGCTACCAACCTTCAATCCTTTGTGACCCAACTGTCGGATGGTTTGAGTGATAAGCAAGCATGGTCAAGTGGAGCCTCTCCTTCTAACACTATCATGAACCCAAAGCCCCTTAATACCATCACCTTGAGGAGTGGCAAGAAAGTCAAGTCCACGGTCTTGAGGGTGATGAGTCCGATGTTGATGAGGAGATTATCTATGATAGACCACCTTTGGGTACGGGAAAGTACTCTAATTCCAAGACCATTGAGGAGTGCTCCTTGCCTACGCTGACCCCTCCAGTTCAAAGTGAGAGCAAAGAAGAGAAAAAGCTCCTAGCTACATCACCTTTTACAAGGAGAAAGAGAGGAGTTCGCTTTGAAACACAAGATTCACCCAACCAAGAGCCACAAGAAAAAGGTAAAGGGGAAAAAATTTTGATCATTCTTTTCCTCATTCATACTTGGCTAGTAAAAGGTTTACGGATGATAAATGTAATAAAGAAATGTTTGACATGTTTAGCAAAGTTAAAGTGAATTTACCTCTTCTTGATTTGATAAAGAAAATGCCCAAGTTGGCAAAGTTTTTGAAAATTTATGCACCAACAAGAGGAAATACAAGAATAGTGAAAGAATCCAACTGGGGTTTAATGTTAGTGCTTTGTTTAAACCACAATTACATTTTAAATGTAAAGACCTAGGTTTTTACATTATTACTTGTACCATAGGCAAGACCACCATTTCAAATGCTTTACTAGATCTTGGTGCTGCTATCATTGTCATGCCTACCTCTATTTTTTAGTCTTTGGGTACCCAATCTGTTTAGGACACAAGTGTGGTTCTTTAACTTGAGAACCGAACCATTAGGTATCCAAAGGGCATTTTGGAAGATATTTTGGTGTAAGTGAAATGCCTTATTTTTCTGGCCGATTTCTATGTCCTAGCATGACTAGGGATAACCTTAGTGATAGTACATTGATTTTGGGCTGACCTTTTCTTAGAACGGCCGAAACCATTATTGATATGAAGCAAGGTACAATCACTATGGGAACTGGGGACCAAGAGGTCAAATTTCTGTTTTCTGAGACCATGTTCAATGCTAGTGATGATAGTACTTACCTAGGCATTAGTGCAATTTCTAGTGTGGATGATGATATTGATGAGCTTTGTGATTCTATGTGGTTTGATTCGATTGAGCATGTTGATCCATCCCCCATTTTCCCCCTCCCATACCTCTTTATGTTGTGCATGTGTTGGTGATGTGAAATGTATTGATTGCATTGAGATTGATGGCTATCTTTCCACCTCACATGATTTGGATGAATCTACTCACTTGGTTGATACTTTATCTGCTCACCCCACACCTAATGGTCTTAGGAAAGTTTCTTTTGATTGTGATGTAGGTCCTACTAACCCCATAGACACTGATATACAAGCTACACCAGTAGCTTTGTCTATGCTGGATACTTGCTTACCCTTGGCAAATGGAGAAGTTACCGCATATGTGGATGCACCCCTATCTCCTTTCCCACCTTGTGATGACACCATCCTACCACTACTGCACTTGAACTTCAAGAGTTGGTACAATCTGTGGTAAAACCCCCAATTGTGGATCTTAAACCCTTACCTTCTAACTTGAAATACGTGTTCCTTACTGATTTTGATCAATTGCCTATGATTATTTCAAGTACTTTATTTGATGTTGAGGAGGGTAGACTAGTTTCTCTTTTTAGGTCTTTTAGGGGTGCAATTAGGTGGTCTCTTACTGACATTCCAGGGATCAATCCCTCAGTTTATACTCATAGGATCCTCTTGGAGGAGGGTTATAAGCCAATTCAGCAACCATAGAGGAGTCTGAATCCTCTCATTCTTGATGTTATGAGGAAAGTGATAGCTAAGCTCTTGAGTGCTGGGATCATTTATCCCATTTCTGATACCGAGTATGTGTCATCGGTAAAGTAGTACCGAAGAATGGAATTACTGTTGTCCAGAGTGACAACAATGAACTTATTCCCACTAGAGTCCAAAATTCTTGGAGAGTGTGTATAGATTATAGGAAACTTAATTCTTTGACTAGGAAGGACCACTTTCCTTTACCATTCATTGACCAAATGCTTGAGAGAATTTCTGGCAAGTCTCGCTACTGTTTCCTTGATGGTTTCTCTGGGTACTTCCAATCGATTACTGTTAGAAATCTTAAGTTTTGATGAAGACTGACCCTTAGAAAACATAAGTGAAAGTTACCTCTGAATTAATCATGTAAAATCTGCCAGGTAACAGATCACCATTGCAAGAATAAAGATCCATCACTAATGAAAAATGATAACTTAGCAGATCAATAAAGAATGAATATCTCTATCGCTAAGTGAATCTCAATAGCTAATAGACAGAAAAGAATAGCAAGTGAGGACTTAGAAATAACAAGGTTAATATCAAATCACTAAGTCATTCTCTATTAAGAAAGATACCATCGCTAGAAGATCATTAATCAAATGAATAAATGAAACCAGTAGAAAAATGGTCCAAGTCTGTGGACAAAAGAAATCAGCTAGCGATAATAGGATAAGCTATCGATAACAAAAGGGCTTCAGGTAATAATCATTCAGATAGCAAATGCCTAAGAGGAAATGAGTTAAATAAGCTAACATGATTGCTAAGCGCTAAAAAGCTTGTCCATCGATAAAAGGATACCTGGAAATATCTCTGAATATTTAGATAATTGTATCCTTAAAGATAAATAGCGATAATGAATTTGCAATCGATAGAAATAATTTATGTTGATATGATGCTTTCTGATCTAAGAGAATATGCTATCGATAATACATCTTCTTATCGATATGAAAAGCTCTGATATACCTTACATTGTCTTTATCTCATTGAGCTAATGGATTAAGCTTGCGATAGCATCTTCTGTGCAATATATGATTATTTGGTTAGCTAACAGCTTAAGTGCAGAACCCACACTATGAGATTAGCGATAGCAGATCAAGCTAGCGTTAATGAAAAAGCTGCCAGAAAGTACAACTTGTACGGATGCTCAGAACGCTGAGTCTATCTCTCTCTTAGCTCACCCTATGCAAGAAGTAGTTGAAGCTAGAGCAGAGAGTTAAGCCCGATGAAGAAGCTGCATTAAATGCCAACTGCTATGAGCTCCCAACGACTAAATTCAAACGGCTTCTTGAAGATTGAATATTAGGGCTAAATCTGAGAAGAAGATATAAATACAGAACTTAAGCATTTATTGAGTAAGAGACGAAAAACGAGAATATTTAAAAACTCATTCATTGCTCTGTATTTATTGTTTTAGAAAATTTTATCTGTACTTCAGTGTTTATCAAAATCAGTTCATAAAGTGAACATATTTATTGAAATCCTCTACTGTTTGAGGTTGTTCTGAAAGCTTGGTGCTTTAGAACAGGGATATTGCCTTATAGGTAGTAAGGGGGAGTGTTTAGAGAGATTCTAAAACTCTATAAAGGTTGACAGGTGAACCTGTGCTCGTAAAGCCTGTGGTTAGTAGAACCCAACAGAGTGTTGGAGAACTGGAAGTAGGCAGTGTTGGCCGAACCAGTATAAATTCTGTGTTGTTTTAATTATTCCTAGGTTTTTAAATAGCACAATTCACCCCCCTCTTGTGCGATTGCCATTTTCAATTACAACTAAGGACCAAGAAAAGACCACTTTCACATGTCCTTTTGGTACTTTTACTTATCGGAGGATGCCATTTGGACTATGTAATGCTCCCGATACTTTTCAAAGATGCATGATTCTATTTTTAGTGATTTGTTGGAGCATAACATGGAGGTGTTTATGGATGATTTCACTGTGTATGGTTCTAGATTTGATGAGTGCCTCTCTAGTTTAGAACTTGTTTTGAACTATGTGAAGTGTCATTTTATGGTGGATAGTGGTATTGTTTTGGGTCACTTAATCTCTCAAAAGGGGGTTAAGGTTAACAAAACTAAAATTGAAGTTATTGCATCTTTACCTTATCCTACCAATTTAAAAGAAGTGAGATCATTTCTTGGGCATGCGGGGTTTTATAGGCGCTTTATTGTAAATTTTTCAAAAATTGCCTTACTTCTTTCCTCTTTGCTTAAAAAGGATTCTGATTTTGTGTTTGATGATAAATGCAAGCATGCCTTTGACACATTGAAGTCTTCCTTAATTTCTCCTCCCATTATTAGTGCACCTAATTGGCATTTGCCTTTTGAGCTTTCATGTGATGTATCTAATTTTGGGGTAGGAGCCATGCTTGGTCAGAGAGTTGACAATGTCCCTAGGGTTATTGCATATGCATCTAGGACACTTGATTTCGCACAAATTAATTACACCATGACTGAAAAAGAGTTGTTTGCTGTGATTTTTAAGCTTAACAAGTTTAGACAATATTTGATTAACTCTTCTGTGGTAGTTTACATTGACCATGCAGCTGTACGGTATTTGTTTCAAAAGCCCCAGTCTAAGGCTAGATTGCTGAGATGGGCTCTTCTAATGCAAGAATTTGATGTGAGGATCAAGGATAAGGCTGGAGCTGAAAATCATGTGACCGATCATTTGAGCTGCTTGCCTCCCGACATAAGGGGGTTGATTCTTCTGATCTTTGCATTGATTCTTTTCTTGACTCTTCTTTATTTGCCTTAGCTGCTATTGAGCCTTGGTATTCTCACATTGTGAATTTCCTTGTTGCTGATATAGTCCCCTCTTCTTTGTCTCATTTTCAGGTCAAGAAGTTGATGAGGGAGGCTAGATACTACATTTGGGATCCACCCATCCTATGGCACGTTAGTAGTGATCAGATCATCTGACGCTGTGTCCCCAGCAATGAGATTCATTCTATTTTGACACATTCTCATTATTTATTTTGTGGTGGCATTTTAGTGGTCGAAAGACAGCTAGGAGGGTGTTAGAGTATGGGTTCTATTGGCCTACACTATTCAAAGATGCACATATGTACTACAAGGCGTGTGATAAGTGCTAACAGTTTAGGAGTTGGGGCAAGAGACATGAAATGCCCATGAACCAAATCCACTTTTGTGAGATTTTTGATATTTGGGACATTGATTTCATGGCCCATTTCCCCATCTTATGGTTTCACTTACATTCTCCTTGCAGTAGATTATGTGTCTCGATTGATAGAGGCCATCCCCACTAGAAAAGATGATGCCAATACTGTTTCCAAGTTCTTACTTTCTTCTATCTTTTGTAGATATGGCATTCCCAAGGCAATCATTAGTGATCAAGGCACACAGTTTTGCAACCGGATCATCCAGTCCCTTCTTGCCAAATATGGAATCACTCACAAAGTTGATACACCATACCATCCCTAGACTAATGGGCTAACTGAAGTTTCAAACCAAGAGGTGAAGCACATTCTTGAGAAGATAGTGAAGTCATCACACAAATATTGGAATGATTGCTTAGAAGAAGCTCTTTGGAGCACAAGTCATATGGGCCATCAAGGCCTATAATGTCGATTTAGAGTCTTCCTTGACCAATTGGATGATGCAATTGCAAGAGCTTGAGGAATTATGATTGCATGCCTATGAGAACGGGCTTATCTACAAGGTCTTGTTGAAGATGATTCATGATAAGCATATCATGAAGAAGGACTTTAAAGAAGGGGACAACTTGATGATGTTTAAGGCAAGACTCAAGATCCTACCGGGCAAGTTCAAGTCAAGGTGGGAAATCCATACCAAGTTATCCAAGCCTACCCCTATGGTGCATTTGAGCTTCTAAATGGCGTTACCGGATCAAAATTCAAAGTTAATGGCCATTTGCTCAAGCACTATCATGAGCCATCTCAACCATCTTGATCATGAGGTTGTTCCGTTCCTCTTTACTTGCTTCTTCTACTTTATAATTGACACATGTTCTTAACTAAGTGTGGGGGAGGGAACTTACCAGTAGGAAAAGTAGTTGTAGTTGTGTTTCAATTTGTAGGATTAGTAATAAAAGATTCTTGCTCACACATCAAGACCACACTTGATTTCAACATGCATTGAAAATTCTCTTGGTATACCATTTTGATTTACTCTTGCCTTCTCCCTATTTTTCTTTTGGTGTTGATGACATGTTGTGCTTCAATCTTGAATTGGACTTCACAACTTTCCACTTCACCTCAAGAGTTGAGTTGAATTGGTATTTCTATGTTTTGCTATATTGAGGACAATGTACGAATTAAGTGTGGGGGAGGGATGTGTTTTGTAGTGGAAATGTGGGTTAAAATCATTGCATCTTGGTCATTTTTTTAGCTTTAAAAATTTGGAAAATTTTGAAAATTTTTACCTTTTCCTCACTTCTACTTTTGTTCCTCTTTGGATTTGACATGATGCTTTTGGAATTATTTTGGCAAATATGGGAATTGTTTCATGTTTCTGGATGTGTGTTGATGCTTTTGATTAGTCTTCTTGATTGGCAACTTTGTTGGTTCAAATTGATGCTTTATGGTTGAATCTTGGTTGTAGTTGATCTTTTTTATGAGTTTTTGAGTATTAGCCATGTTGTGAGGTTTATTTGGGCCTATATGCTTATTCTTGTGTGATATCCACTTGGCTGGGATTCTCTAGAACTTGTTTACATTCTTGATCAAGACTTGTTGCATTTAGTGTAATGAAGTATGATAAAGGCATTCAATTATACCATCACATCCCAAACACAATCCACAAACACTCTTTCCATTTGTCACCTCATTTAAGCCATTCACTTGATGTTTTCATGAATTTGCCAATACGTGAAAAGTTGCATCATTGCTTGGATTGTTTGAAAAGTTCCATTGCTTGCTTGTATATAAGCATGCCATGTATAGAGAAAAACAAAAATACAAAAAGAAGAAAAAAGTGAAAAAGAAAAAAAAAGAAAATGTGAAAAAATTGAAAAGTTGCAAAAAGTGCAAAATAAGGCATGTGTGGTTTTTAGCAAGTTGCAATTGGTGCTTTGAGTTGAATTAGGCATTCAAGCATGCACAGCATCATATTTCATTCATTTCATCTCATCATGTGGCCTACTCCATCATTACAACCCCAAAAGCCCTTTTGATGCATTGCACTTCTTGTGTTTAAGTGGAGATCTTAGAATTCCTACAAGCCTATGGTAGAGTGTGCTTCTAATTGGATTTTGAGAGTAGAAAATGAACCCAATATGGTGAGAAGAGGGAAACACTTATCATTGAGTGACCTTCTCATGTACTCATCCTCATTGCATTCACTACACTCAAGGTTTGCTCTTTAGTATCATTTCATTCCTCATTGCTTGTTGGTTAGGGGGCTGTCAATTTGTTCTTAAGCTTTGAAATTTGTCTTTTTCCGGGAGTACACGAGTTTAAGTGTGGGGGAGTTGACAAAACTCTGATTTGTAATGCTTTTATATGTCTAATTTGAGGCAATTAACATGATTAAGATGCAATATTGGTCCAATAATGCTTAATGTAGAACTTAGACTCTTAGGTGAAATTAGCGTGAGATTAGGGTTAATTGGCCATAATTGTATATTAATTTGTATGAATTGGTTTATAGGGCTATTTGATCCTTTTTCTATCCTATTTCTACTTGTGGGGTCTCTCAGGACCAAAAGATCAAACATGGGACGAAGAAGAAGGCCAAACTAAGAGGCAGAAGAAACTGGTACTTGTCGTGGCCTCGCCATGGCAAGCAAAGCGAAAAAGGACCAGAAACATTGTTAGTTTCCTATGGCTTCGCCACGGCGAGCTCATGGTTAGGAGCGTGAATTCTTTAGATATCAGCTTGCATTTTGGGCCTTTAATTCAGATCCAACTCACCACCCATTCTTAGACCTAACTTGGGGGACCTATAAATACGAAAAACTAAACCCTAGAAGGTAGAGTTGGTCGCCCACACAAACCCTAATCCTCTCCTTCTCTCATTCTCTCATCTTATCTTCATCTTCCACCCCTCTTCTCTTTCAACCTCTATGGCCACCATTCCTTCCACCTTGGTTGCTATTCCTTCCAAGAAGAGCATCAACTAAGCTCTTCTATTCTTGGTGATGGAGCTCAAGGGAGGAGCTTAAAGCTTCAAAGGGGAATGTTGTTCTCCACTCTCTCCTCCTCTTGTATATTTCAAATTATCTAGGGTTACGCATTTGGTTGTAAGCTTATTCTATATCTTGTATGAGAGTGGTAGAAACAATCTATCTTGTTTATTTTCTTTATATAGATGCTTGACATTGAACTTATTGACTTGAGCATATTTTATTTGTATGGGTTCACCATTTAGTATATGTATTCTTGTTGAAATCTTGTGCTAAATGAGGTTTCTTGTTTAGTGGATTATGGTGTCAAGTATTTATGTTTAGAAATTGGCAAGTAAATCTACTAATTGCTTGAGTGACATTGGACTTTAACCTATTGGGTTCAAGTTATTTGTTGGGGTTCCACCAATAAATTGGAATTAATAGGTTAGTTTGGTTGCAATTCGGGGTTCTAGTTGTAGGATTAATAGTCCCTTGCGATTAGTATATTTAATTGGGTCAAGTTCTAAATCAACTTAGGTTAAGCCTAGCTTAGAGGGGTTCCTCTAGGGTTCTTTAGAAATTGGCCATTTTAACTCCCAAAAATCTTAAGAAGCAATAATTCCCAAAAGTTTCATTTACCAAGAATAGCAATCCCCTTTAATCCAAATCTCCCATTGAATCCAATCCTTTTATTTGCATTTTGAACATACAACACCTTTTAACACAAACTTTTATACCTAAAATGAACCAAACATGCTTTTACCCGTTCACTTGTTTGCATCTAGCTAATAGAAACCATTTGCATTTTTAGGCTCCTCAAGAGAAAGATACTCAGGGGTAGCTCCCACTATCCCCTTGGTCCCTAAAGTTCTTGAAGAGAGGGCCCGATGTAGCACTGCTCCGACATAACCCCATTCGGTGAGCTCTTCAAGGAATTTTAGGAGTTCTAAACTAGTAAAATCAAAGCCTAGACCTCGATTAATAACTCTTGTGAAAGATTGTGAGTAATGGAGTGGTATTGGTTGAGTTTGTCCCAAATTTCTCCTCCAGTCACTGTTCACTGGTGCTGTTCTTGGTTTTTTCTAGGCTAGAATTGAATGAAACAATGATTAAACATCACTAGGAGTAAGTTTAAGTCTACAGTGTGTCTTGCATGTTTGATTTTTAAAGATTGGAATTTTTGAAATTTTCTTCTTCTCCTATTTTATTCGAATCCGTCAAGTCTAAGGGGCTGAAATTTATGAAGTGATGAATTTAAGAGTAGGAAACAATAATGTGTGTCTTACATGCTGAAATTTTTTATTGTTTGAAATTGTAAAAAATCTCTGTTACTCTCCTTCTCTCTCGGTCTTGCCGATTTCTTTGTTTAATGTTTGTAATTGATGATTAATTGAAGTCATGTTAGGATAGGACCAAGGTATTGTTCTTGCATGTTGAATCTTTTGGGAAAAACCTAAAAGGTCAGTTTCTTATTTCCTCTGTTCTTCTCTTTTTAATCTCGGGTTCGCTGAGTTTTGGGGATTATGATATGTTTAATTGTTGAATGATGATTGATAGGAGTAAGTCAATTAAATTAATTATTTTGCATGTTAAATATTCTGAGCTTGTGTTGATTTTTCCTCTGCCATGTTTTGGTTCGAATATGATTATGTTTGATTAGCAATTTGTGTGTTCTGCTCGTGCTTGTTTTCCCTTGTGTGATTGGTGTTCTTGAACACTAATTAGGAAGAATGAAATTGATGTTAATGGTGAAGGATTGAGGTTTAGTTGCATTAATAAAATTGTACTGGATTTCTTTGTTTTTGTTGTGGTTGGCCTATAGCTTCAGTGGAAGAGGAAAAAGAGAAATTTTGGTGTTTAATTTATGCATGGAATGAAATTCTTTTTCTCCCTTTGCCTGCTCTTTTTCGGTCAATCATAAGGAATTAATAATGGTTAAATTTGTTGGGCTATATGTGTTCTAATTCTGTTTGCTTCTTAGTAGGTGGCTTAGCTATATTGTGATTTTGTTTAGCTGGAATTCTTAATTGGTGATGTCAAAATAAGTGACAAATGGGTGTTCTAATATGGGTTTTAATAAGTTAACATGAGAATAACAATTTTTTGATCTTTGGGATTTAAGGATATACTTTGAAAATAAATTATGATCATATGATTTGAGAGATTAGAGTGTGAAATTGGTATGTTATTGAAAAATGAAGGAAAATCTGAAATGGTTAAATCGTATTTAAAGAAAGAATTGTTGGTGTATTTAGATTATTAAAGTTTAGGGCTTGATTGTGGAGGACTTTTCGGGGTTTTAATTTCATTGAAGTCAAAGAGCAATATGTGATACTCTATGAACTTATCAAGGTGGTGCAGTAAAAAGCATGTAATGAATTTTGAACTATGAATTAGATAAAGTTCTCTATTATGATAAATTAAATGAATAAAAAAAGAGAGATTTCTATAATGCTTGTGTTTTATGTGTGTATTGTTTGATGATTATAAAATGCCTATTGATGATGGTGTGATTAATAATTAAGTTAGAGACTAGGACTTAAACATATATTAGATTTGGGAAGGGCAGTACTATAGGAACTTGAGAGACGCCGAATAACTATGAAAAAGCATAGATATTAATATATTATTTTGGTATTATGAATACTTATAGAAAGGGATAGTGGAGTTGGTTCTTCAAGGCAATGCGAGGGAAAAGAACAAGTTCAAGAGTAATTTCTGGAGTACAGGTAGCAGTTTCATTCAATATCATCTATTATATATTAATAATTGCATAACATTTTTTATAAATTTATAGTAAACTTTAGGGTCAAAAGACCACTCTAAACTTTAGGTATCAATCTTCCCTATAAAATGTGAATACTTTTTCACTGTTCATATGAACAATGTCAATAAATGAGGTCTGTTTGGTAATTTTATCATTTTTTTATTGCATGGGCCTTTGTGGGGGCCACATAATCAAAGTGTGTCAAATACTCTTCCTTCCCCAGTCTTAATGACATTTTTGTCCTCTGCCCATAATAAAAAGGCTTTTATTTTCCTCCTTCCGATGTGAATTTCAAATTTTAAGTTTCAAATATAGCCTCTAATCTCTGCATTAGTCAAGCCCTCCCACTTCCTTCCTTTTTTTAATTTTTCCCCGTGGCTTTCTCTTTCACCTTCCCATCTCTACCTTATATTTCCCATGAAACCCCCTTCTTCCTTTTATCTCTTTCTTTCTTTGCTTCTTCTTCGTCAGTTTCTTCAACATCCAGAGCGTCATTTCTCTCTTTTTTCTCTACCAGCTTCTTCTTCTTCCCATTCTTCTTCGTAGCGCATGAGAAATCAGTTAGAAGGTCTTCAGGTTTATCTCCATCTTAGGCACTTAGAACATCACAACACACAGAACTGTTACAAGCTTACCCTGAAAAGCGAGATCAAGAAGGTGGATGAGTGGTAGTAGGCTTGCTTCTCCCAGATCGTTCAAGTGCTTCTTCCCAATTTTCATGCCCATTTGCAATTTGCTCCTCCTGCTCTTTCTTTTTGTAGGGAAATACCTAATCCACCCTTGGTGGGTTAGGGCCCAAGACCAAATAAGACTTAGGGCTAATATATGATGCCTAATGTGAATTGGGGATGTTGTATAAATATGTAAAAGATATGGGTTTAAAGGAGTAATTTTCCCTTAATAATTTGAATTGAAAAGGTATGACTTTTCATATCTTTATAAACGGGAGTTGTTTTGATCTTTCAAGAGTAACAATAAGAACAAAAAGAAACTCCCGATAAAAACTTCCAGGATCTCTTATTCTCTTCCTCTTCCTCCATTGTGCATCTGTCGTATAACGTGATTGGAGTCCAAATCGGTGCTCTGATTCCGTGTGGGTACCAAGCGAATCAACTGGATTCCAGGTACGCCCGAGATCCTTCAGTGGCATCAAAGCTTTTAGTTTCTATGGCTGTGTGAATATGATTATTCTGTGTTATTTATTTTTCTTCTCTGATCAAATATGAGTCTTTGATTTCCGCTGCAAAATTTTAGATTTATGATTTAGGTTTGATCTGAATCTATTTGATGATGATTTGCTTTATCAATTCAGCAAATCTTGAATATTATTTTCCCTTCTAAATCTAATTATTACGCCACATATATTTGCGTATATATGTGATTCTGTGGTGCGTATGAATTGTCTGTTGGATGATGGTTTGTTTTTATCTAAATCCAGCGTTTTTTTTATTTGTTTTATGCGCATGTATATGAGGCTAAACAAAATTTTTTTCCGCTGTGCATCGCTGGTTCTATACAAATTTTATATGTGTGGGTATATATGATTTATGCATATATATATTGGTTTAAGTAATGTCTAGTGGCTCTTCGGTTTTATTTTCTTTTTCCCTGTGAATATATGCCATTTGTTCCGTATTTGACTTATCTGTGTCTCATATATATACATGAGTATATTTTAAAAGACAGAGAAAACATTGGAAAGCCTAGGAACAAAGGAATACCATAAAAAAAACTGAACGAATCTTTGGGATTGGGTTTCCTAAAATCAAAAGATTTAGGCCATAAAAACTATCCCATTGTGTAAAGTACGAAAAAACGATGAAAATGGACTACTAGAACGCGAAAAACGAACGTCGGATGGGTAAAAAACGGAGGAGAGAAGAAGCGGGCCTGTATGACCCGCCCGTTCGTCCATCCGGGTCTGGGTTGACCCGGATGGAGGAAGAAGATGGCTATGACGTCATGGTGACGTCATTTCATCTTATAAAAAAAACGGTTTGGGTATTTAACTCAAACCGTATCATTAAAAAAAAAGGCTCAACTGTCTGGGCCCATGTCATAAAAACGAAGTGGGCTCTAAATGGTTGAGCCCAATACGTTTTTTGGGGCCTGATTTAAAAAAAAATAAAATAAAAATTTCAGAATATTTTTTCTTTTTCTCCTTCTAAGGGTATTTGAATGGGCATTTTAGCTCCAATTGAGACGCGGTTTGTTTCTAAAAATCCCTAAATTCAAGACCTACATTTAGACATATTATTTGTCTATTTTTGAAGCATTTTTTGGATTTGCATGGAGGCTCATTGGTGCTATTTTTGTGATTTTTATTAGTTTAAAAATCCTAAAATATTCACAATAATTCATAAAAATTTTATTTGAGTCAAATATGAACCTAGAGAGTTCTAAGAGCACCAAACCAAAAGAATTTCACTCTTTTGGATGACATTTAAGTAGAGAAACTTAATCCTAAGTATGATTTACATGGTGGTAAATCAGAAAAGGAATAATTTTTTAGTTATTGCCTCTAAATGTTGATCGAAACCTAAATTACTTAGAGAAATGTGAGCCTCTAAGTGATGTATGAAGTAGGATTTATTTTTGTATTAGAGTATGAGACTCTAAAATAAAACCTCAAAGAAGAAGATCCTTAAGAGGATCAAGAGAGAGATAATTCAAAGTAAGGTTCATTTGAACTTGAAATGAAACAAGAGGTGTAGTAACATGAAGAAAATTTTGATGATGCACTAGAGGAAGAACCTAAATAACCAAAATCCTAAAGTTTAGGATTAGGATCTGGATAAACCTCAGGGAGGTTAAAATGACGATCAAATATTAAAGAAATAATATCAAATCAATGTAAGAGGAAATTTCAAAAGGATAAATTTCCACATCTTAACTCCGAATCATGGTGAAATTTAGGAATAAAATACATCTCAAATATCTCTTGAAAACCCACCTTAGGAGAAAAGAGAATCCTAAACCCAGTCCAATCACCAATGTTGAACCAATAAAAGATTTAAGAGCAAAGACTAAATGTTTCTGTGAAAAAGCATATATATAAATTGCATAAGAAATTTGGAATATTTCTTTAAGAAAATAGAGAACCTCTTAGAAATCACCAAAGCAACATAGTGCAACTTCTATCATGTCACTTAAGAATACGAGATTCCTAAAGCCTTGCTGAATAACGGTTACTGTGAACCTATCAAATTTGGTTTTGGGAAGTAGAGAGACTTCACCTTCTAGTTTTGATGTTATATTCGGCTGAAATTAACTTCACAAAAAAAAATCATAAGAACATGGTAGAAATCAAGAAAACTCTTTAGTCACTCAAATAAAAAGTTAATAAGACATTATGAAAATAATGTAAAGAGAGACATGAAGAAGTAAATGTCAAATACACTTTGTGAATGGGAGCAAAATGTCAAATGCTCTGTGTAAGTGGGAGCTCTTAGAAAATGTGTCTTCTAAGAGAGTTATATGCTCTATCTAAATGGGAACTCTTAGAAAATAAGTCTTCTTGGAGTTTCATATGCTTTATCTAAGTGTGAGCCAATGTCAAATACTCTATCTAAGTGAGAGCTAATGACATTACTCTATCTAAGTGGGAGCTTTTAGAAACTATGTTTTCTGAAAGGCATAATCGAGCATATTCTGGGAAGTACTTGTATAAAATTTTTTGATAGATGATAATATTATTAATGGAATCTATGTGATGGGAGGTTTAAACGTATTCTCCTGATCATAGACCCAATAGTATTATTATTTTTTCTAGTCAAGAATAATACAAGTGCATGACATTGTATACTTCAATGTGCTATAAATAAGTTCTTGGATCAAATCAGATTGTGAATAGCCAAATAAGTGGGATGATTTGAAATAATTAAGCCAAGAAAGGCTGCCAAGAACAACAACACAACTATAAACTTAATGGGGACAAATGTGATATCTGATATTGAAAGGTCTCATATGATTTAATAGAAGATGTTGTCATGTCATTGACCAAGAGTCATGATGAAGGTAAAGTTGAGAAGTCATCTCGACTAAGCTTATGAGACGATATAAGACCTACATGGCTCGAAAAGGGAATAGTGTGTCATAAATTACCCTATAGAGTGCAAGCATGATAGAAATCCAACAACGAAGAGCCATGTGAATTGTGTAAAAGAAATTTTTTTTTGCAAAACTTCCATTACACAATAATAAGGTTGTCAATTAAGTTTGACACATATTACTTGAGGCTTAACGCCCTCTATGAGACAACATCTACATTAGATAGCCAACAATACAAAGAGATTGAAGGAAGTTGATTGTATATTGTCCAATGAACAATGAGTGCAAAGTTGTTCATAAGAGTGCTTCTTTCCTGATGGGAGCACATGAAAGTCAGGCTAAACCAAAGTGAAAACTTTGTTACTTTTTCATTGATATATCAAAGTACTTGGAGCTTGAATATGGATGTCAGGAAGTATGCAAACCCTTTGGGCTAGCATACCACAGAGGTAACATGTTCTTTACACCCTAAACCCAAATGAGACAAGAGTAAGAGGTTCTACAAAAGGGAATGTGATGACTACATTGACATCACATGAGTAATAAACTCTTTAAGGAGGAGAATGACCTAAGTAAGGTCAAATGCTTTTCCTACTAAAGGATAAACCATTTTGAGATGGATTTTCTTTTCTGTTAATAGTGAGCAGGAAAAGACTCAAGCTCCATAGACTAAAAGAATAAGGATAAAAGATCCTTTATTAAATGTTGTCATTTATCAAATTCAAGCATAAGGCTTTAAATTGGTAATGATGTGAGAATTGAGGTGAAAGGCATTAGAGCCTATAAGTTTATTGTTTCATGCACCAGGCTCATGGGTTCTAAATGAACCATCTTGACTTTCATGACAAAATTAGTTGTTTGTGATACAATCTTCCTTGACATTTCTTTGTTTTTCCGTCATTGTTGGTAATATTTATGTGCGTGACTGCTTTACCACCCTAGGACACATAATTTGAATCGGCATTTTCAAGAATGCTATGTTCATCACCCGATAGGGAAATGTTTAGTAGGTAAAGCAATAAGAAAAGTTTTTTTCAGTAAGGGAATTGAGATAGAGAAAATACTGCATTTCTTCCATCCGACTATATATGGTTCAATGAATGTGAGGGCATGACACAGAGCTTATATTAATTATCTTTGTTGATGATTACTCACGTAATTATCATTACTTTATTTCACACAAGTTTGAAGCTCAAGTGCTTTAGACGATAAGTGAATAAAGTTGAAAATAAAGTGCATTCAGAATTTAAGAATTCTACGCACTAATAGAGGTTGTTCCTGACCAGTTTCAGTGAGTTTCATGAATAAAAAGGGATATTTATTCAGTTAAATAATCCTTCACACTCTGTCACCAGATGGAGTTATTAGGAGGCGTAATGAAATGTTACTAAACATGGTCATGTATAAAATGGTTCAAGCTACCCACCAAAAGTGAGTGGGAGAGTGTTGTTTAGTCCACATTTGGTGGATTAGTACACATATTTGATTGATCAAGTATGGTTTTCTCTTTAAGGGAGATGCAAACTTTATACTTAACCATATGTCCTCCTAAGTGGTATTTTCCGAACCACATGAATTATGGTCAAAGATCAAATAAAGTTTTTTGAGTTCCCATAGGCCATAAAGGTCAATTACACGATCTCATAGTCATTGTAAGTGGGAGCTTATTGATGACATTTTCATAAGTGAATATGAAGATGGATTTGTGTCTGAAAAGAATTGAAAGGAACCATATTTATTATGAGTAAGTTTTTCCAAACAATGGTGAAGCTCTTCACATTGTGTTTCTCTGTATCTTTATATGGGACATAGTGACAAGGCAATACGGAACAAGCTCTACAGTCCTCAATTGCCCATGTAAGTGGGAGCTTGTGAAAGGTCATTAAAGAGACCTAAAAGTGTTCTGTATAAGAGGCCTTACCTACTTCTTAGAAGGAATGGAAGAAAGCAATATTAAAGGACATAGATTCTTTGAGAAAGAATCAAGTCTGAGAGTTAGTTGATCCACCACAAGGATGAGAGATCATTTATAAGCAAATGAATTCTCAAGATTAAAAACAAGTTGGTTAGATCAATTAACAACACAAGACTCTTTCGGTTGCAGAGGGTATACATAGGCATATATTGTGAGAATACCTTCTCATATATTATGTGCTTAAAATCATACTTATTTTGGAAATAGCTGACTGTTTGGTTTCTATGTTTGCATCAAGTGCATGTGAAATTTGCATTTTGCGTTGTGATTTGGATGAAGAAATCTATATGCTTTGGCTATTAGATTTCACTACAATATATGTTTGACGTTTACAATGTGATGACCTCATATTACATATTTTGGCATTAGTCAATTCATGGACTGAAGCAATCATCCAAACAATGGTATTTAAGGTTCCATATGAGTGGTAACCTAATGTATTTTCTTATGGTTGAAGAAACCATAACCAAGCAGTTTGTGATATTATCCTTTAAGCGGATGATATACTATTGACTAAAATAGTTTGATTTTGATAGTGCCTATTAAGGAAAGGTGCTAAGAATATGGGTAAATCATTGTGTATTTTTGGAGTTGAGATCCGAAGATATAGCTCAAGCAGACTCCATTCTCTGTCACAAGAGAGTTAAATTATGGAAATTCTTGAGCGGTCCAAGGTAAATGATTGTGAACCCATAGATACCCTAGTGACTTCTAAAGTGAGTTTGGGTTTTGAATATAGATATCCCTAAACTGAATCAACTTTAAAAGTCAAAATGGAAAAGGTTTCCATGTAAATGTTGTTGGTAATTTGATATGCACAGTGGTGTGTAAAATATCATATATTCATTTTTAGTGGTAGGACTTGTAAGTCAGTACTAGTCCAACCATTGTGAGAGACACTTGGTGGCTCCACAAAAAATGCTGAAAGATACTTTAAAGGGCATGATAGTTATGCGCATTTAAAAGTACTTACTGTGGTAGTACATATGGCTATATGGTCGATGATATCTAGAAGAACATCTTGGATTTGAAATAAGAATTCAAACCTAGTGTTAATGCATTGTGAAAACACTATGACCATTGCCTAAATACAAAACCTTAAGTATCATAGCATGAGTAAAATACAAAGATGAATATGTGAGATATGTTGTAGCACATAAGGTTGTTACTAAACAAGTTCCTATGCATAGTCCCCTGATTGAGCCTGTGGCCAAGGATATATATGAGAGACATGAAAAGTCCTTCGGCAAGCATAGGATATGAAGTAATGGATACTTCATTAAGGCTTTACATGTGTATGTGATAATATACAATGTCTAGTATGTCGTACAGGTTGATGAGGTCGGCTCTCTCACACGAGCGACCGCCTTTGACACTCAGGAGTAGTGTGCAAAGATGAGACAATGTGTTCACCAGCAAAGCAGTGAAAATACTGATATGGTAGAGAAGAAACACAAACTATATGTCGCCTCAACTCAAAAGTGCAGCAAGTCGAGATGAGATCCGTGATTACACACATATGGATCGAATTATGGATACCCACATCCGTAATACCTGTAGCCAGACAACAAAATTCTTCAAAATTGACGTCATACAATATGAGAAGAGTTGAAGAATTTTGGGTTTAGATACTGTGTGTTTCTATACTGAAGTCTGTACGGTGTTAATGATACAATCAAATCGACGTACGCTCTTATAGAAAAAGAGTAACACCATAGCATGCGATTCATACCGCATGTGCTAAAGTTACCACAAACTGGAAGCAGTGAATGGATCCCTGTTTCATTGCTGTGTGAGTCCAAGAAAGGTTCCATACTTTCTTGATATCCTTTGACTTTGACAATGTCATGGAAATATGTTTTAGTGTCGCTACCTTAGCGTATATCCTATGATCATGATAAATGCGATCTAAAGGTGTTACGTTAGGAAAGCGATTAATTCATATTGAAGTGATATTTGGGAAAAAGGAAGATTACCTGAAATACACACACTTATGCTAGTGTCTGAGATCGGTCCATTATGATATTAGTGTGCTAATTTCATAAGTGTGGACACTGCATATGAGAAAGGCATTTTGAGCTTTATCTTGGCTCTAAAGGGATTAGATTGGCCATGAGAGAAGTGTATTTGTGTAAATCTAGGATATCTGAGGCACTATATCAAAATGATCGAGCTGCACTACAAGGTTGTTTTGTGCTGCTCTCTGTAAAAGGGGACTTCTAGTACAAGACACCTAAATGAAGACGTCGTGCCCACGAGGTTACGACAGAGCACTTAGTATGAAAGAAGGATAGAAGAGAAAGAGACTTGACCCATAACATCCAACCCACCAAGTGTGAGTGGGAGATGTAGGGAAATACCTAATCCACCCTTGGTGGGTTAGGGCCCAAGCCCAAATAAGACTTAGGGCTAATATATGATGCCTAATGTGAATTGGGGCTGTTGTATAAATATGTAAAAGATATGGGTTTAAATGAGTAATTTTCCCTTAATAATTTGAATTGAAAAGATATGACTTTTCATATCTTTATAAACGGGAGTTGTTTTGATCTTTCAAGAGTAACAATAAGAACAAAAAGAAACTCCCGATAAAAACTTCCAGGATCTCTTATTCTCTTCCTCTTCCTCCATTGTGCATCTGTCATATAACGTGATTGGAGTCCAAATCGGTGCTCCGATTCAGTGTGGGTACCAAGCGAATTTTTGTTTACATGTAACTAGTCTACATGATCTATTTTCTTGACTTAATCAATCCGGAATTTTTGTTTTTTGGTTTATAACTTTGGAATGGATGCTCCTAAATTCTTTAGCTTGGACTAGTTGCGCTTTATTTTGATTTGCTTTGGGTTTGTGTTATGGTTCCTGATTTTTTTCTTACTTTTAGTATGCTTTTCTTAAGTATGATTTTGTTCTTACTCTGTTGTACCTAAGATGCCCTAGAAGTTAGAAGAAAATGTGCAAGAGGAGATTATGGGGTCTGAGAAGGAGGCAAAGCACATTGAGCACTTGAAGACTCCTCCAGCAAACTTTAGGCGAGCAATGAAAGTGGTTTCAAGTGTTAATATGACGTAGATTGTACCTTACCTTGACAATCATTTCTTGAAGGTGTAACACCCCAAATTTTAGAAAACAGAAAATAGGAAATTACTTAATATTTTAGGAATGTAACTAAAATATTAAAAAAAATTATTAAAAAATAAATTTATGATTTTTAGGTATTTTTAATGATTTTAAGGCTTATTTTCTTTAAGAAATAAAGAGAAATAATTAGAAGATAAAATTTAATTTTCAAAAGAAGAAATAGGGAGATATTTAAAGTCTTGAGGTATTTTAAAGGATTTTAAGGGTTTCTTTCTTCAGAATTTGAAGAAAAATAGTTAGGAGATGAATTTAATATAAGAATTTTAGGTAAATTATTTTGAGACTTAAGGTAAATTAATTATGGTGGAAGAAAATATCTATTTGGATACAAGAATTTAATTCTAGAAATTATTTTCAAGAAGGGACTAAACTGAAAATAGTAAAAAGTGGATTTTAGGGATTAAAGCGAAAAGAAGAAAGTTTTAGGGGTCAGAACTTGAATTTCCCCCTCATCTCTTATATAATACTCCCTCAGCCTCTCTGTCCCTCACTCTCTCGATCTCTCTCACCGACACACTCTCCCTCACCTCCTTCCTCTGTTTCCTTCGAACGACTCAGCAGACGATGGCGTGATCAGCGGCCACCGGCGGCGACTGACGGCGAGGATGGCGGCGATAAGGGGCGGAGATGCACGGGAAGCTTGGGCTAGCATTTGGTAAGCCACTTCCCTTCATTTTCGTTCTTTCTCTGGTCCGTTTGAGCGAGGTTGGGGGGAACTGATTAGAATTTTAGGAGGTTTCTAGGTTCCTAAATTCGTAGGGATGATCCTTAGGTCGCGATTTTGATGATTTAGTAAGTAATTTTGAGAAAGGAAGAGTGTTTGGTCGGATTACTCAAAAAGCCCCAATATTGGCACTGTTCATCCGAACTGATTCTTGGTGATTTCTGAGCAAAAGACATTTGAAAGTTTAATAAAACATGATTAAGAGTAAGATTGAGTTAAGAGTTGATTTTTGTGTTAAATTTTGGAGTGTTGCATGTCTTGTTAATTTTCCATTTCCCTGTGATTCAGATTTCTTTTCTTCCCTCTACATTAATTTGATTTCTGTTGATGGAAAAAAAAAAGAAGAAGTTGAGGATGATTGTATCTGGCTGGTGGTATGTGAAGTTGTTCAATTTTTCATTCTTCTTCCTACTTGTTCTGCCGAGGGGTTCATTGTCAGGGAAGGGAAGAAATTTTGATGTTGAATTAGAGGCTATGTAAGATACTGTTTGTTGGTATATGGGAAGCATGGGAATTCCGAAAATACCTGAAATGATCCTCTGATGGTTCGGTTCTAATTTCCTCTGTTTTCTTGGTTGTTTGATTCCATGCCTCTGCTTGTGGTTCTCTAGTTAATGGAGCTTGCTTTTGTGTTTTATTTGTTCTGTTGGGTTAGCGTTCCAGAGAGGAGGAAGAATTAATAGTATTAGAACTAAATTAGAATTACTATCTTGTATTCTGAGTGTATTGTTCTGGTTGCTGCCATGTCTGATTTCTTTGCTTTTTGAGGATGATGTAAATAGATGAATATTTCCTTGCTCTGTTTATGTTTATAATTAGCTAATGTTTCAATTGTGATTTTGTTAAGTTTAAAACTGTAAAGAACTAAAATGGGTGGTTAAAGGTTTGGCTTGAATATGGTAAACATGAGCTAGAGTTTGTGAAGTATGAAATTAGTTTTAAACTATTCAGAGAAGAGTTGAAAGTTTCATTTAATTTTTAGATATTGTCGGACAGTGGAGTTTAGGAAGGTAATTGAACCTTGGTCGCATTTAGAGAATTTAAATAGTATAGGTTAATGTGTAAGTAATTTCAACTCATATTTGAAGTTATGAATTGTGAAGTGAGAAGTTTTATTTGGTGTTTGAAACTATGATTTTGTAGGTTTAGTAAAGGAGATTTTCTACAAATGCGATTTACATTTCGAAGTTTTAAAGGAATTGGAATATGTTTCATTGCATGCATTAATTTGGAAGTTGTAGAGAAATAAATGATTAGAAATGGGAAAGATTGTGGAAATGATTGAAGAAGAAAGTTTAGACTTTGTTTGTTGACCTGAGGAAGAGATAGAAGAGTTGGACATCTAGTATTGTTATCATTAACAATGAATTAAGGTTTAATTAATTGATAATGGTCTGTTGACGAATGCTCGAAAGTAAATACTTGTTAGGATATACGGTGAAAAGGGGCTAATTGTAGTAATTAGATTAGTAAAATAAATGAATTTATTTTGGATAAAATCTGAATTTATTTTAGTTATGCATAAAGCTTCCAAGTGTATTGGATGATTATGTGTGTTTTATTGCTTAATTGAGTTGTTATATAATATTTAAAGCTTAACTAGGTATCATTAAATAAGTTAGTAATAAAGCAAGATAATTTTGAAATGCAAAGGAGACATTTTAGGCATTCTCTGTAATTGGCTTTGGTGTGAATGCTTGAATTTTAGTCTCTATTAGAATAAGAATGTTACCTGATGATGATTTAAGTAGTGAAAGAAATAGAATTGGTTGCCTGTGATTCATTAGAATTTGATTTGTTATTGGGTGTTAACTTTTTATTAAATGAAGGTTAGCATATGTTTAATTATTAAGTCATGATTTCATGATCCCATATACATGTGTTTATGGTTGTCTTTCATTATTAATGTTGGTTGATGAATTGGGTGGTAAAACATTAGCATTTGTTCAGATTAACCTGTAGACTTCAAAATGATTAAATTCATTAATTATGTGACTTAAGAAGTTCTAATAATCAAGGTTATAAATAAAAGGAGAGAAATAACATGTAGACAAGTACTAAGGATTAAAGAAAGGTAAAGCTCCTTAAAGAGAACTATTCTTGAATTAATTATTGGCCAAACATTGAGAATAAGAAAGATTAATTGAAATAGTGTAATTAAAAATAACCGTCTGATCTTAAATGGTCAGGTTAACTATAATAAGTTAAGTTGTAATTAATTATCATTAACGTGGAAGAAAAATATGATAATTAGAAATTTATTTTAAATCTATTGAATTTAATTAGGTAAAGTAAGTTGTTATATATGTTATTATATGATGTAAATTTGATTTAAAGTAATTCAAGATACATTGATGCTTGTGTTTGTATATACTTGTAATGTCTGATGCTTAAAGTTAGAAAATTGATTTAAGAAATATATTAAAAAGGGAAGGGTAGAAGAATGTAATATCATAGGAACGTGAGAGACGTTTAATTATTATACCTAAGTTAGAAATTAATATATTATTTTTACATTATAAATATTTATAGGACAAGATAGTGGGGTTGAATCCCCAGAGTACGAAAAAGTGAAGAAATACAGTGACGAATAATTCCAGAAGTCAGGTAGTAGTTTATTTCAGTAACAATTAAATTGCATGTATTATTTTGTAATAACTGTTGCATTTAGTTGGTAAGTTGTTATTCCTCAGTTGGAGTACTCCAGGCTTAGGTGGTTCGCTACCCCTTTGCCAAACCAGTTTAGTTATAACGGGATTGTTATAACGAGAAGTCCTGCAGGTAGAGCCTCCACTATTTAACGAAAGTATCGTTATCAGTTGTTGGTAGGTGCGGATCGCACACAGATTAATAGGAGTAAGACTATCATCATTTGGGTAGTTTTATGAAATATATACATGACATTCTAGTATGATCATATATGTTAATGAAAGAAACTGCTATTGGGATTTCCAATCTCACCCCCTCCCCCAAACATTTTCAGTACGCAGGATGGGAGAAGCTAGCTGGGGAAGAAGATTAGATGAAGGAATTAGGATTATAATTTGAAAGTAAAAGGTAGTTAAATATTTTAGTAAAGTTATTTGTATATGTTGTAAAATTAAATTATTAAATTAATAGTAGAAAGTATAGAAAATAGAGTTGTGTAAATTTATTAAGGGATGTAAATTTTCTAAGTAGTATAAATAGAGAATAAATACCCTAAGAGGGTTAGTGTACTTTTAATTGTCTTATGAACCACTCTATTTTACACAAAGTTTTTAAATTATTCGAATTGTCCGAAAAGCCCATTTCAATTGAAAGTAGATTAGTGTAATGTTTGAAAAGAAAAGTTTTAAATTTATTCGTATTTTCGGGCTTTCAGAACTGAAATAGTGGTTGTAATTCAATTAAAATGTTATAATATAGTAGTGAAAATCCAGGTGTTACAGAAGGCCTCTGAGAGTGCACAAGATGCTGCCAAGATGCCTGAGGCCACTAGATTGCATTACCATTCAGATTTCGTAGATAATCGGGGTAATTTTCTTATATCTGTTCCCTCTGTTCTTTTGTTTTATGTTCTCAATTGTTTTATATCTGTTGTTTGCTACAAGCTTGAATAAGTTGCCAATTTTGCATTGAGTGATTTGGATCACCATTTTTGTTAGATTCCCTCCTTCACTCCTTTCTGTTTTTTCTTCAAGTTGCATGTGTGTAGTTGCTTCCCTTCTTTTCTTTCAAGCTGAAACCTTCAAATCTCAGAACTGTCGTTGCTTTATCTTGCTTCTCCATCTTCTTATATGAACAACCTTCTTGCCAAAAATTAACCATGTATAATTCCTCTTATCCATCTATGTTAATGTTCTGAAATTCTTAAAACATGTTATTCGTTGCTATTTTAACAGCATTAGTTGGAAAAGGAAGGGGATGCAAAAGATGATTAAGGAGGGAGTAATGGAACTTCATAAGATGGTTTGAAGCATGGTTTGATTACAAAGGTAATGAAGGGTCGAGTGGAATATGGAATACATTCTGCAATGAGGAGTAATTCTCTGCCTCCTCTGTAAATTTCTCTGTTACTTCTCAAAATGTGCTGCCATGTTTGATAGCTTCTATGAAATGGAACAGTTGATTGTAAGGCTAGGTAATGAGCAGATGGTCCGTCATTTTTAGCAACCCTAATATTTGTATACACTAGTATTGCAAAGTAAATATTTTCAGTCGACACCTAAATGGCTGAAAACACAAATTAACTTGGAAGACTATAATTAATTTTCTTGGTTTTGCACAATCAATTATAGTACGATATCGATTTCCATCTTATAGACAATGAGATGGAAATCGATATAGTACTAAATATACCCAATCCAAAAGAGTTTTAATATGGCTTTGAGGGATTTTTATATGCAAGTAACTAAGTATACCGATAATGAGTTTTGGTTTTCTCTGGAAAAACAAAAAGATGATGAGTTTTGGTTTTGATTGTTAGAATCTTAAGTTTTGATGAAGACTGACCCATAGAAAACATAAGCATAAGTTACCTCTGAATTAAACGTGTAAAATCTGATAGGTAACAGATCACCATTGCAAAAATAAAAGATAGATTGCTGAATAAAAGATTCAAATATAGCAGATGGTAACTTAGCAGAACAATAAGAATGAATATTTCAATCGCTAAGTGTATCTCTATAGCTAATAGACAGAGCCATAGCAAGTGAAGACTTAGAAATAACAAAGCTGATATCTATCGCTAAGTCATTCACTATCGCTAAAGAAAGAATCTATCGCTAGAAGCTCATTGATAACTCAGCTAGCAGAAAAATAAACCAAGTCCTTGAACTAATGAAATCAGCTAGCGATAACAGGTTAAGCTATCGATAACAAAAGTGCTTCAGATAATAATCATTCAGATAGCTAGTGTCAAATGAGCTAACATTGTTGCTAGCGCTAAGAAGTTTAGCTATCGATAATAGGATACCTTGAAATACCTCTGAATACTTGTATCTGTATCCTTAAGGCTAATAAGCAATCAAGCAACTAGCGATAATTGGATTAGCTATCGATAGTAAAATATTTGTTGGTATGATATTGCTAGAACACTAAGCATTGATCTCAAGGGATGTATTAGCGTTAATGCTCTTGTCTATTGATAGAGAATGCTTTCAATATAACATATATTAATTGTCTCTATCTCATTCAGCTAACAGACTAAGGTTGCGATAGCATCTTCTGTGCAATAAATGATTATTTGTTCAGCTAATAGCTTAAGTGCAGATCTCACACAATGAAGTTAGCGATAGCCGATCAAGCTAGCGCTACTGAAAAAGCTGCCAAAAAGTACAATTCGTACAGATGCACAAAACGCTGTGTCTATCTCTCTCCTAGCTCACCCTACGCAAGAAGTAGTTGAAGCTAGAGTAGATAGTTAAGCCCGATGAAGAAGCTGCATTAAATGCCAACTGCTATGAGCTCCCAACGACTAAATTCAAACGGCTTCTTGAAGATTGAATGCTAGGACAAAATCTGAGAAGAGATATAAATACAAAACTCAAGCATTTATTGAGTAGCGATGAAAAACGAGAATATTCACAAACTCATTCATTGCTCTGTAGTTATTGTTTTAGATATTCTATTTGTACTTCAGTGTTTATCAAAATTAGTTCATTAAGTGAACATATTTATTGAAATCCTCTTCTGTTTGAGGTTGTTCTGAAAGCTTGGTGCTTTAGAACAGGGATATAGCCTTACAAGTAGTAAGGGGAAGTGTTTAGAGAGATTCTAAAACTCTGTAAAGGTTGACAGGTGAACCTGTGCTCGTAAAACCTGTGGTTAGTGGAACCCAACAGAGTGTTGGAGAACTGGACGTAGGCAGTGTTGGCCGAACCAGTATAAAGACTGTGTTATTTTAATTATTCCTAGATTTTTTAGCACAATTCACCCCCCTCTTGTGCGATTGCCACTTTCATTGATGTTTGGGTTTAGATTTGAATTCATATTCATAGCATAGATGTCGAAGGATATTTTTAACAACCATTATATTTATATTTACCAATGTGGATGGGTGGAAAATATGCAATGTGCAATCTAGTGCAAAGCTACCAAAGTTTTATTAGAAGGCTTGTGGTTATGCTTTTCGGATGGTTATGATTTTTTATTTACCATTGTTAAGATGTTGTTCATAAGCAAAGTGTATCTCAGAAGATTAAGCCTCTTGCGCCACTTTTCCTGTTATAATGATTTTCCTTTACACATTCAGATCTTCTCCCATATAGAACCATTGGTTTTTATTTTAATATTCCATGCACTTAACTTACCTCCTAGTCCATCACTACTACAAAAAACCCATTTCTTGTCCCTAATTCACGTCACTAATTTATAAAACTGACATTGAAAAAAACTCGGTGGCATTTTTGTAATTAAATTTCAGGCTGAAGAAGAAACCACGTCACAATAATGAGAGAAATGTGACGTGGTTTTAATGTGTGAGAAACCACGTCACATATTTTTAAAATGTGACGTGGTTTGCTAATCAGGTTTTTTTTTTATTTTTTTATTTTATACTAAACCACGTCACATATTTCTAATATGTGACGTGGTTTCCTTCAAAATATTCGTTTTTTTTTATTTTAAAAATATGTGATGTGATGTATTATAAAAAAATAAAAAATTTAATTAGGAGCCAACCACGTCTTTCCTCCAAAAATATTCGTTATTTTTTAATAAACCACGTCATATATTAAAAATATGTGACGTGGTTTATTAAAAAATAAAAAAAGACGAATATTTTTTGAGGAAACCACGTCACATATAGGAAATATGTGACGTGGTTTATTAAAAAAATAAAAAAACGAATCTTTTTGAAGAAACCACGTCACATATTTCCAATATGTGACGTGGTTTCTTCTAAACGATGTCACATATGTTAATATGTGATGTCGTTTCATATAAACCACGTCACATATTTCCTAAAATGTGACGTGGTTATATAAAAAAAACAAATAAAATACCTGTGTATTTAAAGCTCTCCCTCGTCTTCTTCACCACTACTACAAAACAGGCTTTTCATGTCACCAATTAACGTCACATATTTATAAAAGTGACATGAAAAAAAAACGCGGTGGCATTTTCGTAATTAAGTTGGAGATGGAGGGAGATACAACGTCACACATGATTTAAAGTGTGACGTTGAAAGTTTTAACGTCACACTTTAGATATGTGTGACGTTGTATGTTACAAAACGAAAAAAAAAATTGCTGTGACTTTCAACGTCACACTTAATTTAAGTGTGACGTGGAAAGTCACCAATTTTTTTTTTAATTTTTTTTTTAAAAAAATCTGTGACTTTCCAAGTCACACTTAATTTAAGTGTGACATGGAAAGTCACCAATTTTTTTTTAAATTTTTTTTTAAAAAAAAATTTAAAAAAAAATTGGTGACTTTCCATGTCACACTTAAGTTAGGTGTGACGTTGAAAGTCACCAATATTTTTTTTAAATATTTTTTAAAAAAATTTCTGTGACTTTCAAGGTCACACTTAATTTAAGTATGACATGGAAAGTCACCAATTTTTTTTTTAATTTTTTTTTAAAAAAAATTGGTGACTTTCAACGTCACACTTAAATTAAGTGTGACATTGAAAGTTACAGAAATTTGTTAAAAAAAATATTTAAAAAAAAATTGGTGACTTTTCAAGTCACACTTAATTTAAGTGTGACATGGAAAGTCACCAATTTTTTTTTTAATTTTTTTTTTTAAAAAATTCGTGACTTTCAACGTCACACTTAATTTAAGTGTGACTTTGAAAGTCACGAATTTTTTTTAAAAAAAATTTAAAAAAAAAATTGGTGACTTTCCATGTCACACTTAAATTAAGTGTGACATTAAAAGTTACAGAATTTTTTTTAAAAAATATTTAAACAAAAATTCGTGACTTTCCATGTCACACTTAATTTAAGTGTGACATGAAAAGTCACGAATTTTTTTTTAAATATTTTTTTAAAAAAATTTCTGTGACTTTCAACGTCACACTTTAATAAAGTGTGACGTTGAAAGTCACGAATTTTTTTAAAAAAACATTTAAAAAAAAATTGGTGACTTTCCATGTCACACTTAAATTAAGTGTGACGTTAAAAGTCACAGAATTTTTTTTAAAAAAAATATTTAAACAAAAATTCGTGACTTTCCATGTCACACTTAATTTAAGTGTGACATGAAAAGTCACGAATTTTTTTTTTAAATATTTTTTTTTAAAAATTTCTGTGACTTTCAACGTCACACTTTAATAAAGTGTGACGTTGAAAGTCACAGAAATTTTTTTTTTAAATTGAAACACTTTCCACCCCACACCCCCAATATTTCAGATCTCGCGCCCTCAGCTCCCTCTAAATCCCCCCAGCCCCCCAGCTTCCCCCCCACAGCTCCCCCCAGCCCCCAACTTCCCCCCCTCAACGACGGCGATTCACGGCGGCGTGGAGCTCCGACGACCCATGCAAGTACTGGGTTGAGTTCAGGTGACTTCCCTCTCTCCTATTTCTACCCTTAACTCCTTCGGTTTGAGTGATTTTGTGCGAGGATCGATCTGGGTGCTAGGGAATTTTGAAGCTTCTAAACCGGTCAAAAACAAGTTTAAGCTTTGGTTAAGGAGTTTTGTGAAAGATTTTGAGGAGTTGGTTAAGATTTTGTGAAAGCTTAGGTATGTCTGTAACTTTTCCTTACTGATGCTTGCACAGTGGAATGAAGGTGTATTTTAATTCCTCTTTAACTGTCCATTGCTTACATGGGTTTAGGTGTTTCATTCTTTTCCTTCCTTCATTCATTTCTTTATGATTTGTTATGTGTGTGGTCAGCCCAAGTTTTTCCTTTGCTCTTAGATTATCGCTGATTTAGGGAAATAAAAGGAGTTATAATGTTAGTTTATTGGAATTTAGGCTAATAAATTTATTATAGACGCAAAAAGGAATTAATATTAACTATGGTAAGGAAATTGATTTTTAGGTACTCTAGGACATTTAATTTATACATAAAGGCATATTCATTTTTGCTGTTTGTAGTTTATATATTGGGGTTGTTGTGTTAATTAAATTCCTAGCTATTAAATTATATTTTAGACTGATTTAATTGTGGCAAGAAAATTATCATGAAAACTTATCTTGAGAAATTTTAAATTAAAGGAAACTTTGTTTCATAGTGTTAAAGTGTCAAGCTTGATTATGATTGATTATGACTGTAGAAGAGAATGATTCCTAAAGTTATTAATCATTAAGAATAAGGAAAAATCAATTAGAATAGATTATTTATAAGCAACCTTTTATTTTAAAAAGTTCAAGAAAGTGTGAGGCAAATCATAACTTTCTTGGATAAAATGAGTTGTTCTGCAAGACTGATTATGTGTTCCTTTCAAGGTATTATGCATTGAAAAGCTCTGAGTTATTATAACGAGAATGGAGATTATTTATGGGTTAGTAAAGTATAATTTTGTTAGATGTATTATGAAACATGTCATTTTTGGAATGTTCATACTAATTTGGAAATTGTTCATTTTTATCTTATAAAATTTACAATGTCTTTGTTGTGTAAACATAGAATTTTGTGTGTGTATATATATATGTTTAGTTTGATTTAGTTATAATATAGCTATGTATACATGTTGTGTGAATAATGTATACCGTTGATTTGCATTATATCTATTTCTGTGACATTTGCAATGAATACAGATTGGGAAACCAAAATAAGTTAATTAAACCATCGTTTTTTTTTTAAAAAAAAACTAACCACGTCACATTTTATAAATTTGTGACATGGTTTCAAGAAACCATGTCACACATTACCAATTTGTGACGTGGTTTCAAGAAACCACGTCACAAATTGGTAATGTGTGACGTGGTTTCTCCAGAAACCACATCACACATTTATAAAATGTGACGTGGTTTCTTGAAACCACATCACATATTATGTAATGTGTGACATGGTTTCTTGAAACCATGTCACAAATTTGTAAAATGTGACGTGGTTTCTCTGTCATATCTTTATCAATATAATCTAATTTTGGACAAACAACGTCACAATTTTTGTAATTTGTGACGTGAAAAAGATGACTTTTCACGTCACTTTTTGGTGTGACGTTAAAAGTCCAATTTTCCACGTCACTTGAATTTATGTCACACCAAAAAGTGACGTGAAAAGTCCAAAATTTGTGACGTGAAAACCCTGTTTTGTAGTAGTGCACCCAATTTTTCATTGCCGCGCGCGCTCTCAGCTCTTTCTTCTCCTCAGCTCTCTCCTCTCTCAGCTCTCTCTTCTCCTAAGCCGGCCCTCAACTCCCTCGCCCCTCAGCTCGCTCTCTCCCTTAGCTCACTCACCCCTCAGCTCTCTCCCTCACCCCTCAGCTTCATCTCCCTGCCTCAGCTTCATCTTCATCATCTCGCTCCCTCAGCTCTCAGCTCTCACCCTCAGCTCGTCCTTCAGGTCTCTCACTCCCTCAGCTTTCTCGCTCCCTCAACTCTCTCCCTCAGCTCGTCCGCTCACACAGGTATGCTTATTTTGTAATTTATTTTATTTTGTAATTTTTTTTATTTTGTAATTTTTTTGGCTCTTGCACTGAATTTGCATAATGGGGCTTATTAGAGGAATGCTTAATTTTGAAATTGTTTTAATTTGTTAAAAAATGAAATGAAATTGTAGTGTGAACTCTATTATCTTCCGCACAACTTATATTTATGATCATTTAACTATTTGGTATAATTTACATAAATCACAATCCTAAACTGCAATTTTAATTAATTAGTATATATGCTGTAACATTTTGGGTTCAGGTGCAAAAAATGCATCTACGATATTTCCTTAAGTGCGTCCAACACTAAATGTTTATTTAGAGGCAATAGTAACAATGAACTTTTTAAAATGAATAAAAAAAATACAAGCACCATTAGATTGACGGTTAGTTTGATGACTAAACTAATTTTAATCCTAAATTAGTTATCTATATTTTATTTTAACCACAGGAGGGAATAGAAAATTTATAGATTTATTCCTGGAGTTTCATATGATGCCCTTGTGGTTCAACATGAGCCCAAGCACAATGCCTCGCATGAATGTGGGATAGTGAGATGTTACAAGGAATCAACTAATTGTAAAGCAATGTTTAATTTCCATCAAATGAGGGTGAAATTATAGGTTTTGTAATTACTTATTGGTGTTAAATTAGTAATGGTATGCTTTTGTATTTACTGGATTGAAGTTGGATTGTAAATGTAATTTTTGGATGTCACATTTACAAGGGGAAACTCTGCCAAATTTTTTAAAAAATTTGCATGAAGTGAAGTCAAATGTATGGCATGCCCATTTGATTGGTTTTGAATTAGTAATGGTATGCTTTTGTATTTACTGGACTGAAATTGGATTGTAAATGTAATTTTTGGATGTCACATTTACAAGGGGAAACTCTGCCAAATTTTTTAAAAAATTTGCATGAAGTGAAGTTAAGTGTATGGCTTGCCCATTTCTTCACAAGGTAGTGAACTAAACTTGACTAATTTGTTGGACATATGGCATAGGTTAATTAATTAGAATGGATCGTAGTTGGATGCATGCATTGAGAACTACTAGAGAGTATCAAATGGGGGTGGAAGAATTTTTTGAATTTGCCAAAAGAAACGTGCCGAGTAAGAATGGCATGTATCGATGCCCTTGTGTGAAGTGTGTAAATGCTTATTGTAAAAGTGTTGATGATATAAGGGATCACCTTCTTTGTGATGGGATTAATCTCCGTTATAAGAAGTGGCTTTGGCATGGGGAATTGGGAAGTACCGTACATGTGTGCACATCACAAAATGTAGAAGCAGCGGTGGATGATGTTTGTGATGATGGAATGGACGAGATGATCAATGACATTGGGGCGGAGTCATTTTCTGTGGTAGATGAGTTTGACAAGTTGCAGAGTGATGCAGAGACACCGTTGTTCCCGGGATGTACTAAGTATACTCGGTTGACCGGCGTCCTGAAATTGTTGAAAATAAAGACAGAAAATAGGTGGGCACACACGGGTTTCTCGCAGTTGCTTGAAGCTTTGAGTGATATGTTCCCTACCTGCAATGTGCTTCCGAAGCGTATGTATGAGGCTAAAAAAGCTCTAAGCAAGATGGCGGTGGAGTATAAGAAGATACACGCTTGTCCTAATGATTGTGTGTTGTGCAGGAATGAGTATGAAGGCCTGAAAGAGTGTCCTAAATGTGATACTCCGAGGTACAAGCCGAGAAAGGATGCCGTTGGTGATGATGATGGATCAAAGAAAGGGGTACCTTTGAAGGTAATGTGGTACCTTCCAATTGTACCACGGTTTAAACGCTTGTTTGCAAATGAGGCAGAAGCAAAGAAACTGAGATGGCATTGTGATGAGAGAATCTCTGATGGAAGATATCTCCGGCACCCTGCTGACTCTCCTCAATGGAAGAAAATTGATTCAATGTTTCCTGAATTTGGTGGTGAGCCGAGGAATCTTCGTCTTGGACTGTGTACAGATGGATTCAATAGCACACATAGTGCTTGGCCAGTTTTGCTGGTCATTTACAACCTGCCTCCTTGGTTGTGCACGAAACGCAAATATGTGATGATGTCTATGATGATTTCTGGGCCGAAACAGCCTGGGAACGATATCGATGTCTATCTTGCACCTTTGATTGAGGACTTGAAGATGTTGTGGGAGGAAGGCGTCGATGTGTTTGATGCGTACAGGCAGGAGACATTCAAGTTGCGAGCTATGCTGTTTACCACAATAAATGACTTCCCTGCATATGGCAATCTTTCTGGTTACAGTGTGAAGGGTTATATGGCATGTCCTATATGTGAGTTGGACACAAACTGCCACCAGCTTAAACATGGAAGAAAGACCGTTTACCTCGGTCACAGGAGGTTTCTTGATCGGTTTCATCCTTATCGTAGACTAAAGAAGTGTTTTAATGGCTCATCTGAATATAGATTTGCTCCGACCCCCTTAACCGGGGAGGAAGTTTTGAGCCGTGTTAAGAATGTTAATGTGGTATTCGGTAAGAAACAGAAGAAGAAGACCGGTTCTGAGAAGATCATTTGGAAGAAGAGGTCAATCTTCTTTGATCTACCTTATTGGCGATTTCTGGATGTGAGGCATAGTATAGACGTGATGCATGTGGAGAAAAGCGTCGATGATAGTCTTGTTGGAACGTTGTTGCATATACAAGGGAAAACTAAGGACGGACTCAGTGCACGGTTAGACTTGGTTGAAATGGGTATAAGACAGCGGTTGCATCCTATAGTCAGTGAAAATGGAAAGAGGGCTTATATGGAACCTGCTGCTCATACACTCTCTAAACAGGAGAAAAAAAAGTCTTTGTGAGTGTTTACGTGGGATCAAGGTGCCGCAGGGTTATTCTTCTAATGTTAGTAGACTTGTGTCTATGAACGATTTGAAGTTGGTTGGAATGAAGTCGCATGATTACCATGTATTGATGCAACAATTCTTACCAGTTGCTATAAGAGGTATTATGCAAGATGATGTGAGGATGACTATAACAAGACTGTGTATGTTTTTCAATGCGATTTGCAGCAAAGTCATCGACACTGAAAAGCTTGACGAGTTGGAAAATGAGGGTTACATTATATTGTGCCAATTAGAGATGTACTTTGCTCCAGCCTTTTTCGATATTATGGTGCACTTGATTGTTCATTTGGTAAGGGAGATAAGGCTTTGTGGCCCTGTTTATCTGAGATGGATGTACCCTTTCGAGCAATTCATGAAAGTGTTGAAAGGGTATTCCAAGAACCCACATCGACCTGAGGCATCAATTGTTGAAAGATACTTAGTTGAGGAGGCAATGGATTTTTGCAAATCGTATCTAAAAGGGGTTGAGGAAATCCCCCGACATGAAGATGGGATCGGTAAGGGGGTACGGGGCGTTAAAGTGAAGACTATGTGCCGTGAAGAGGTGTTACAAGCACACCTGTACATATTGAATAATATGGAAGAAGTGCAACCTTATTTGAACGAGCATAAGAGGATCCTGAAAGAAAAGAACCCGAAAAAGAGTGACATGCAGATTTCTAACGAGCATAATAGGACATTTATTGGGTGGTTCAAGGAGTATGTTGAAAAGGAGACTGGTGCGCCGGATACAATAAGATGGTTAGCCGGAGGGCCTCGTTTTGAGGTTGTTACTTGGTGCTCTTTTGACATAAATGGTTATTCCTTCTACACTAAGGCCCAGGACAATAATAGCACTATGCAAAACAGTGGCGTGATGGTGGTAGCCGAAGCGATGCACTTCTCCAGTTCGAAAGATAAAAACCCAAGATTGGCTTCCATGGCATATTATGGCGTAATTGAAGAAATTTGGGAAGTTAGTTACACAAAGTTCAAAATTCCAATCTTCAAATGCAAGTGGGTTAACAATAGCGCAGTTGTGATTGATCCCTATACTGGTATGATCTCAATTGATCTTCAGAAGGTTGGGTACAGAGATGAGCCTTTTATTTTAGCATGTCACGCGAAACAGGTGTTCTATGTAACAGATCCCGCAAATAAGTAATTGTCCATAGTCTTGTAAGGTAAAAAGTAAAAGGACCGTGCTCCCAATTTAGATCTAGATGAGATACAACCTTTAGGCACAGGACCACCTGAACCAAGTGAATTTGAATTGGTAGATGATGATGACCAATTTGCCTCTAGAAATGATCATTGTGAGGGGTTATGGGATAACATATAAAATGAGAACCTTTTTGAATTATCATGTATTAATTCTTGTTACTGTTTTTGTTTTGGTTTTGTGAAGGTTGTGGAATTGTGACTCATCACATCTTTGATATGTTAACAGGTACATGGCAGACGGTGATAACAATCAGCAACGGAACGATCCCCCTCGGAGAAAGGGAAGAGGTCCAACGAAGCTCAATGATGTTGTTGTCCGTCAAGGGACAAATGTGCAGCCTATCTGTGTGGATTTTGACGATGACATGAATCCTATCGGGGAAGTTGGTGCGAATTTCATCAGCTACATCGGTTTTGTGGTGAGGAACCGGATAAGCATCTTGGTTAACGATTGGCGGAGAGTCAACAAAGACGTTAAGGATCAATGTTGGTCAGATATTTTGGTATGTTTTATCATTATACTTCTGTTTGTTCCTAATATGTATGTATTCTTATTTCCACTTAATTCAACTAATGTGTTCGTCATTTTTTTCAGCAAAACTTTGATGTCCCAAACACACAATTTTTCAAGGATTTTTGGTTGGGAGAAGGGCGCAAGATGTGGAAGAATTTCAAGAATCTCCTGAATAGAGAATACGTCTTTGGAGACAAGCAGGGTCAAGATCTGGGTCAGAGCTATCCCAATATTGACCCAGACACTTGGAAGCAGTTTGTTGCATCACGGCTAGACGAAAAGTTCAAGGTCTGTATATTTCATAAATAGCTTTTTAACTTTGGTTAAAAATTGCACTGTTAACATATTATATTAGTTAGCTAACTTAGTCTTAGTTTCACAGGAGGAGAGCGAAAAACAAAAGAAGCGACAAGCGAAGAATATCTATAAGCACACGATGTCTCGGGGTGGTTACAAGTGGCTAGAGAAAAAGTTGACCAAGAAACAAATTGCAAAAATGGAGGAAGCGGCACGGTCCGATCCTACCTTTGTTGTAGAGCCTCTGCCGCCCTTCCCACGTCATACGAAATGGGCTGAGGGAAGGAAGAATAAAGAAGGAAAATTTGTGACTCCGGAGGTTGAGAAAGTTGCACAGAGGATTGTAAGTATTTTACTTGGTTGTTTATGCATTTAACTTGTGGTTTTGTAGCACATTGCAAATTACGATTTTGTTAGGTAATTACAGGAAGAACTTGAGGAGCAAGCCACCCAAGGGTCTTTCACACCTTCTGGGAGGATGGACATCCTTGCCACGGCAATTGGGAAGCTCGACCACCACGGTCGAGTTATCGGGGAGCCGAGGAATGTAGGGCTGACCAAGTATTTCGGTCGCAAACCCCGATCTTACCCCCGTAGAGAATCCACTGAGGAGATTGTGGCCAGGGCTCGGGCGGAGATGAAGGCCGAGTTTCAGGAATAGTTGGATGCACATATCCAGCAACTTAATGGGCAAATGGCGGAGCAGATCCGGATGCAGGTTGAGGCACAGGTCCGAGCATCTACTGTACAGCTCGGACTCTCGTCGAATTCTTCTGGACAAAATAATCAGGTTTGATCATCTACTAAATATGTTGATTTCCATATTCCGGGTTCATCAATTATAGTCTTACTCTGTATATTTTCATCCCTTGCAGGAGTCTCTCGGTACCGCCGGTCCAAGCGGCAAAGACAGCTGCAATCAGCCTGGACAGTTAGGATCAATTCATGAGGACGACTCAGATCCCACACCAGAAAACAACCCTGACTATGGAGAGGAGTGTTATCTCCATCTTGACTTCCCTCGCCTGCTCGCGGTAGCCAAAGCTCTCTAGTTTCCGAACGCCTCCCTCATACATAATTTTCCTATTGATGAGGACCAAGTGAAGGTGTCCGTTAAAGCTATCCAGAGCAATGAGGCGGGGGTAGATGTACCCTTTCCCGATCATGAAGTCACCAAACTAGGAGAGGCGATCGGGGCATTCATCTTGTGGCCTAGATATCTTGTACATAAGAGCCCGCAAACGGGGCCGGACCCGCCGGTTGATGTGGTATGTACACTTAAGTTTTGAGACTGCTTGTTTGATATTTTTCTGGTTTAGGCATAACATAACAATGATTTTTTCCATCCCCTGCAGACCTTTTCAGACGAATATCCTTCTCTCCAGCTCCTACGGGAGATGCAGCCAAATTTGGAGTCTGTGCCCTTTACGATGCCTCCAGGAGTAGTCAGTCCTGACTGTACATACAAATTTTTGCTTCACAGTTCCGAAGATATCAGGGAGTTTTTGCTGCTGCAGGAAATTGACCTTGGATGGCTTGAGTTAGCGACTATGTAATAAATGACCGTTACTTTTTATGTCTCAGCAGTATTTCTTATTAAATCCCTTTTTGATTTCAACTTGTCTATGATATATAGGTACTTCCACAGCTTGTGTAACAGATTAGGCAGGGGACAATACAGATTCTTCAGTCCAATGGCATTGGTGATGAGGGATAATTTCAATACCCCGGCGGAGAAGAGGAATTATGATGACAACATGCAGGCATACGTCAACCATCAAATGTCAGTGAACCGGGGAATTATCTATTTTGCACCTATTCTTGAAGAGTAAGTTTGATTGTTTCCTTTTGCCAACTTTTCATCATTATACACATTTGTAAATGTTATGATTATTTTTAATGTATTTCAGTAAGCACTGGGCACTAGCTGTCGTTTGCCCTAGGGATCATTATCTGGTTTGGTTTGACTCGTTGAGGCGTAATATAACCCCCTATCATAGAACTCTCCTATCGATGTGAGTAGTGTTAATATCTTTATCATATACTAGTGTCCCAAATAAATTAGTCCCATATATATGTACTAATTTTGGTTCCATTTTAGGGGTATATCTCAGTGGCATTCAATGGAAAAAACTGGTCAAGAACATCAAGACGTCGTGCTACAAAGACCTAGAGTAAGTACTTTTGATTTAAATTCTTTCAATGTTAGTCAATTGAGATTTATTAAATTGATTGCTATTAATTTATACCGTTTCTTGTGATTGAAGTGCCCTAGGCAACCGACCAATAAGGAGTGCGGATATTACGTCATGAAATATATTTTTGACATTATTATTAATGAACGAACTGGATCATTCTCATAGGTATAAGTTAAATTCTTGTATGATTAATACAGTTAATACATAAATATATAATGTTTTATATAATTTCTTTGCATTGATAATCACATCTTTATTGTTGCAGTTTTATGATACCAACACATTTATAGATGAAGATCTTGATTCAATTCGTGAGAATGTTGCTGAATTTTTGCTTTCGGAATTGGTTAGTAGAAATGATTGATCATTGTACAAAATACTAAATTGTGTAACACTAATGGTTAATTTGTGAAGTAGTAGTAAACACAAGTTATATATGGTTAGTATGATTGATTACTTATATGTTAGCTTGGTTGATTGCTATTTGTGGTGAATCTATTTTCTGAGACAGCAAAAACAAAAAAAAGAAAATGGGATCAAACGAAAATATTAAAATCTAATTTAAAAAAAAAATCCACGTCACATGTTGAGAAACATGTGACGTGAAATATGCTTGCAAGAAACCACGTCACTTATTATCCAAATAAGTGACGTGGTTTCTCCAAAACCACGTCACATATATTCAAAAATGTGACGTGGTTTATAAGAAACCACGTCACTTATTTGGCTAATAAGTGACGTGGTTTCTCCACGCCACTTTCCACGTCACATGTTTTCTATACATGTGACGTGAAATCTCAGCCATTTAATAAAAAAAAATCATTCAGGGACTTATCTACGTCGCTTGTTTCATAAGTTGTGACGTGGAAAATATGACTTTCCACGTCCCCTATTTTAAGTGACGTAAAATCTCCATTTTTTCTAAGTCACTACTTTTTATGTCACATAAAAAAGTGACATGAAAACCCTGAAATAAGAGACATAGAATCCCCTTTCTGCAGTAGTGCATGTTCTGCACACGCAACACAATTCATGATGGTTCTTATGTTGCGTGTGGAGGGTGCTGAACTTGATAGGTGTTGACAAGCCCTTTTTGACGGTGGGCTATGTACGCAGTGTAACATATCTGCTAGGCGGTACAACTAGGATTTCATTGTTGATGGCCAGGTGGTAAATCAAGTTATTGGACTCGTATATCAAGAAAGATTGTAAATCAATTTAGTGGGTAATGCAGTTGAGTTTATTGCTTATTAAAGAAAAGTCTAAGGTTAAGACCAAAGAAAGTCCTGTTATGGAATAAGTTTTCATTATGTTCATTCAATTTGAAAATTTTAACGATGGCCATGCTTTTTTTAATCATTGGTAATCTTTTTTATTTTTTTTAATCAAATCTTTTTTCCTTTTTTGATACAACCTTTGTTAATCTTTTTTTTTAAGCCTTTGGTAATCTCTAGTTGTCAAAACATAACAAAGTTCCCTTCTTATTAAGTGATGCCCTGGTTTGAAAATATTGTAAATGTAATGCATAGCCAAGATGTGATGTAACATTTCATCCATATGTTGAACACCAACAATACATGGTTTAATAAATCTTAATCGTATGCTTAAGCTGCTCCAAGTCAAAAATCTTGGGATATACATTACTTCAACGATAGAATATAATACTCTTTAGTTATAATGAATTAGAGTAATCAATAAATTTTGCCCATTTACGTTTATTGGACCTTTAATTTTGCAAGGAAATTTTTACTGTCAGGTGAATATATTTACCAAAATAAATGTATTGACTACAAATGTAGGTACTGTCCAAGAAGATGTTCAATCACATTAGAAGATGGGATCCATAGCGTTGTGTATCCTATTGGTTGATTTGCCTTTATTTGTTCTGTTTGTGTTCTTTTTACCACCCATATTGTTCTGATTTGTATGGTAATGAATGAAATGAATTGAGATGTTAACTTACTAGTACCTTCCATACATATTTATGAATTATTATGCATGGTAATGAATGAAATAAACTGCGTTAAACTGATGTTTTTCTGAGAAGGTTGAAGGGAGTTGAGCTTTTTGCGATAAGGTAGTATATAAAGAAGCAGGAATGCCTGCTATATTTTGTACTATAGTATATTACTATTTTGGTATAGCTTACCTGTATGTTATAAGATTAGGAAGTAAACAAGCTGGAAGCTTGTATAGTTTAAATATAACTGTGTATGTATCTATATATCCCTAATGAACAGTGCATCGACATATATAGGTAAGGGGGTTAACGACTGAGATAACCCCACTATTTTGTTATTAAGACAAGATAGGTATGAATAGGTATTAGCTAAATATTAAGATAACAGAATTATATGTGCATCATATAGGACATAGTTCTATAAGTAATATAAAATAGGATTAGAAATTATAAGATGTTTCTAGCTATTTTAGTTGTTTTATAAACCACATGATATATAAAAGGTTTTAAGTTGTTTCAATTTGTTAGAAAAGCCCACTCCAATGGAAATAAAGTTGGATTGATGTTTGAAAAGAAATTTTTTTAAATCTTTTTGGGTAAAGGTGCTGATTTAGTACACTACTATTTTGAAAATTGCTACCAGCATAAAAAACAATTTCGAGTAGCAAATGCAGTACTCATCAATTAAATTCGTAACTTGATTAGTAACGCCATTAATTAGCAATTAACACCGTTAGAATTGACTGATGTGGCATTTTTTTGCCCTTGTGATGTAGCATGGACATGTGGCATTTTTTATTTTTTTTATTTTTTATCTTTTTTTTTTGTAACAACAGGTAGATAGGGCCTTTGGCCCCTAAAACCAGATTTCCCCTATATCCGGCTCCTTTTTCTGAGTCCCTAACCTTCTCAACTGGACTAGGTAACCTGGGCTTATTTTTTTTCATTTTTTTTATTTTTAGACCAGGTAACCCGAGACAACCAACTAATATGGAGTGGGGTTATATATGCTATCTGGTCCAGTTAAGAAAGCCAAGGACTCAAAAAAAGGTGCTAGATACCGGGGGAAATCCGGATTTGGGGGCCAAAAGCCCTATCTGTCTATTGTTATAAAAAAAACCTGAGTTACAGTTGAGAAGGCTAGGGACTCAAAAAAAGGCATTGGATACAGGGGGAATTTGAGTTTGGGGACCAAATGCCATATTTGTCTGTTGTTACAAAAAAGAACCTGGGTTACCTGGTCCAGTTGAGAAGGGCAGGGACTCAAAAAAAGGTGCCGCATATTAGGGGAATCCAGGTTTGGGGGCCAAAGGCCCTATCTGCCTGTTGTTATAAAAAAATAAAAAAATAATAAAAAATGCCACCTGTCCATGTCACATCACAAGGGCAAAAAAAATGCCACGTCAGCCAATTCTAACAGTGGTAATTGCTAATTAATTGCGTTACTAATCAAGCTACGAATTTAATTGATGAGTACCGCATCTGCTACTTGAAATTGTTTTTTTATGCTGGCAGCAATTTTCATAATAGTAAAGTACTAAATCAGCACCTTTACCCAATTTTTTTGTACTTTTGGGCCTTTTATATTTGAAAAAAGTAATTATAAATCAATTAAAGTGATATAGTGTAGTAGTATATAATTAGGTGTCACATTATGCCTTTGGAAGTGTTGGAAGATGAGTATTGGGATTCTCATTGTCTACATGACCATTATTGGTAATGATTCATTTGGATTTTTTTTCTGTCATTTATGAGTTGGTTTCTTTGTTTACATGTTAGCACATTTTTTAGGTTAATCTTTTTTTACATGGCACTGTTGAATGATTCGTGAAAAATGTTGAAGTTTTAAGGTTTTTGAAATAAGGTGTTACAGTAAAGCTCATTTGAAAAAAAAAACTCTTCAAAATATTTGACCTGTTGACCCTAGTACCAAATTTGAACTTAATGTCCCCTTTTTATGCAATAGAGAAGATTAATTTATCTCTGTAGTGTAGTCTGTGAAGCTGTAAAACAAGACCAAAACTGTAGTTATGATCTTTGGCCACATCTGGTGCATCTTTCAATAATCATGAGATTCGAAAAACCAAGTCATAGACAACTACAATAATATAAAAGAGGTTCTACTTCAAATTGCAGTGCAGAATAATATTCCGTGCGAAAAGTTAAAATGTTACAAATTAAATGATTAATTTCCATTTTATAAAAATGGAAATGCACTACTCATTTGACTCTTCTCCCTTATAACCAGCGTCTTTCCGTGTAAATTGGTCATAATTTCAAATCAAGGCCATTCATTATATTGGCATCATATCTATTTTAAGGGATGAAACTAGAGATTAGAGGAAAGCAGAGAGTGATGAAATATATCAAAATTATACAGACCAATGAACCTACTTGAAAGAGTTAACTATTTCTACTCAACTTAAATGAGTTATTAGTTAAACATGTTTGCATATGGAAGATGTTGTGGGCATGGTTGTCATGGTTTCCTATTCTTAATTTTATCTTTATTTTTTATAAGTTTGTTAACAGTCTTACATTAATTTTACTCAAACTTCATCTTTTTCAGCTTCCACTTTAGTAGGATATGATTTCTGGTTCATGGGTGTCTATTTCACTAGCATTTGTATCACTGATATTAGGAGTAGTACTGAAGAGAAGAGAATAATAATACAAAGAGTTTATTTCTCTCATCAAGGTAAAAGTATTGTCATAATTCTTCATGAGAGTGATATGACTATGACTACTGATTTTGAAGAAGAAATAAACTTGATGGAAAACACTCTTACAAGGAGTTTGAAATCAAAGTTGCTTGGTGAACAAAAATATTTCATTATTATAAATATGTATGATTCAAAGTCACTATTACAGAAATAATCTATTGTGGCGCCACAATAGTGTCGCTTAGTAGTTAACCTATTGCGGCACTTATAAACCTAAGTGCCGGTATAGGTATAAACAACCTATCCCAGCGCTTAGTTATTATAAGCACTGGGATAGGCTTTTTGGATCTTTTGTTTTTTTTTTAAATTTTGACCTTTCCCGGTGCTTATTTCATTTAAGCGCCGGGATAGGTGTCTTTTGCTTTATTTTTTATTTATTTTTTTACCTATCCCAGCGCTTATTTATTTTAAGCGCTGACATAGGCTCTCTATTTCTTCTTTTTTATAAAAAAAATTGACCTGTCCCGGCGCTTAGTTCATTTAAGCGCTAGGATAGGTGTATTTTGCTTTATTTTTTTAATTGTTTTACCTATCCCGGCGCTTATTTATTTTAAGCACTAGTATGGGCTCTCTTTTTTTCTTTTTCATTTTTTTTTAATTTTGACCTGTCCCGGCGCTTAGATCATTTAAGCACCGATAGGTCTTTTTTCTTTTATTTTTTTAAATTTTTTTTACCTGTCCTGGCTCTTAGAAGTGATAAGCGCCGGGATAGGCTCACCAATTTGCATCCCCTGCCACATTTTCCCCCATTTCTGTCCCTCTTTTCCCCTCTTCTAAAACCCTTCTTCCCTCACTCTCTCGTGTTCTCCGCCGTTCATTCCCTTCGTCCCTCACTCTCTTGTCGTTCCCTTCATCTCCCTCTCAAAGTTATGGCTAATCCCTCCCTCTCATTCCCGCTACTCCCTCATGCTCTAAGCTTCCTCTCATTCTTGCTGCTCCCTCTCGTTGTTCTCCCAAAGTTCTAGTTGTTCTCTGCCCTTTTTCGTTGCTATTTGCTCTCAAATCCGCCGGCCCCAGTGCTCTGAAGCTCCTCTGAAGCCACATTGTTGCCGCTGTTTGTCCTTTCGTGTTCGGCTCAGTGCTCAGATTGCTAAAGCGAAAGTTCTTCTTACTTTCTCCGCTCGCAGCTCACTCAGTTTACTGGTGTTAGTAAAATTTTATGTTCTCTTTCTGGTCTTTTGTTAAATACTTGGGGATTCTTTTTTTTTTTTTATGATTTTGTTACAAGTGTTTTTTGTTATTGCTTTTAGCTTATACTGGTTTGTTTTTTCTTTCATAGCTGATTTAAGTTTTAATTATGAGGAATTTGCTTCTAACAAGTAAGATTTCAGCCATTCCCTATTTGGAGTAACATTTCTGTTTTGTGAAGTACTTGGTTATTATTCTTCTAAATTTGTCACAAGTTTTCTTGCTTTTGGTTTCTATGGGTTTGTATATTCTGATGTTGCTGATATTATCAATGTGTGACTTTAGATTGCCCAACTTTGTGTTGATACTTCGTTTATATATTGATAAACCGTTCAAAAGTTTTAGTGTTTGTAATAGTGGGTTTTTTTATTTTTATTTATGATATAATTTTGATTTTAACATCATTGTTTTGGTTTCTACGGGTTCCTTTTTTTTTTTTTGAGAAAAATGAAATTACCTTGGCTCGTCACCAAAAACTAAAATTGAGAAATGAGATTAGAGATAGACCAATAATGGTATCGTTTCATAAGCATGAGCCAAGCCTTAAAGCTTATGATGATTCAATTGCTGAATTTTTTTATTTTATTTTTTTTTTCTAATTTCGGTTCTTGGCTTGAATTATGAGAGAGTACTGATGTAGGAGAGGGTTTTTATTTGAATTTGGTGCGGCAATGGCATCCATATAGGTGGACAAGAACTTTGCCTTCTTTGTTGAGTGAAGCTAAATAGAAATTTCAGCAAATTTAAGAAGCTTATCCAGGTTGGGATTTTTTTATCTTATATTCTCTAATTTTTAACCTTGAAAATTTTGATGTGGTGGTGCTGCTCTTTTATAAATCAATTTTGTGATGAATTCGGTCTTTGGTTATCATGTGTTCAATTGGATGGTTTTCTGTACAATTGTTGGTCATATTTGATATTAATTGAGTTGATGCTGATTATATAGTTGGCTATCAATTTTTATATTAAAAGTGAGGGCCTTGAGCCTGGGAACCTTCATCTCTGAGCTGTTATGCTGCCTCTTTCTAAAAGAAATAGGGTAATTGTTCGCCTGCAAGAGCTCGCATCGCAACGTAGTATAAAATTATCGTTCCAACGGAGATTTGTTTTAAAATCTCAATCAAACAACAGGCTAATGAACTCAATTAAGTTGAACAAATCAAATTCTTTTAGAAAATAAGTTTTGAAAACTATTCTAAACTAGAAATAAAGAAACAAACAAGAAAGATTTAATCTATCAATGAACTAAGCCTAGGATTAATTCTCACCATTGTATTTCATGAACCCTAATTAACTTCCCTTTCTTTAGTCTTTAAACGACAATCTATATTTGCCTAAGGTTCTAAAGTACTTGAAATGCTCTCTCGAGACAAAATCAATTCTATACTTTTCATTAAACTTGCTCAATCTCTTGTTACAAATTAATGAAAGTATGCCTTAAGAGTCAACCTTGATCTGACAAAACTATGTCGATAGATATATCTCTATTCTACCGACAAACCATCCGTTAGTTGATTTAAACTTTAAGTCTTGTCTGATTTATCCTATTTCTACACCTAAACTATCTCTCTCGAGTATAATTTAAATGAACAAATCGCTCTAAAGGGTGATAAGTCAATTAGAGGCATTAGGAATATGATAAATCAACACAAACAATTTTTAATTACTAAAAGCAAAGGAAACAAATTAGGTTTCAATCCATACAAGGTTTGAATCAATCCTAGAACAACCGATTTAGCTACTCATGAATGGATTAAACAAGAAAGTACAAAGAGATCCCATGTTAATTCACAAAAGTAGCAAATGGAAGAAAACAAGAATCTATCACCGTAGGGCAAAAAATCCGTCCAATTTTGCTTCTCAACCTCCAATTTTGCAAACCTTAGCTCCGAAGATGTGTGCACCGATGAGTCTAATGGTTCCTATGGGTTCTAGGGTTGAAAGGGGGCTGATTTTTCATTAATTTTCGTGCCCTAGGTGTTTAAAAAGGATAAAAAACGAATCTGTGCGAGTTTAGGATTTTTAGGGATTTTCGCGCAGTGCCGTGGCACCAGAGGCAAATTGAGATGGCAAAAAAGACTCACATTGTACACGATGCTTCTGGTGACCTCATCAAACAGAACACCAATCCCTCAATCCACCTTTCTTTTGTAAACATGTTTGTAGTTCATCTGATTTGGAGATGAGGGAGTTTGTTGTCGGGGATTACTTATATTCTGTGACTCTTATGTAGTAATGGGTGGCTGACTTGCTATGGAATGAGATACTTCAACTGTGATTGAAGATGGGGGATTACTTATGCCCCATTTTGACTTCCTTGGAGGCTCACGAGTTATTGAAGAAGGGGCCTGTTACAAATAAAAAGCTAGTTACAGTATGGATATCCAAGTATCTAAAAACAAACAAAAGTGTAATGAATACCTTTATTCTCCTTGGAGGCTGACTAGTGCTTGAAGACGGTGCCTATCACAGAATGAATATCCACCCCAAGAAAACAGTGGTCAAATCAATGAGAGTAGAAAGTTGATAAATTGAGAAAAAGTGATTTAAACCTCTTTACAAGTGGATCTATAATGTCCTTCTTTACTACATAAGCTGCATCTTTGTATTTTAACATGAGTAGGTAATTTGTTTGGTACTGTTCGTGGTTCTTGGCCGTTGAGAGCTACTTTCTCTACAACAACACCCTTTCTCCAACTCCTATTGGGTTCTTCAGTCCGTATTCTTTTGAGTTTCGGCCTTCCAAGTAGGGTGAAGGTGGGTGGGGGTTGCATGGGGAGGAAGTTGGATATGTTCCAGAATTGTTTACCTCTCACCGGCTGGAGTTTTGTCTTGTAGCTCACTAAGTATGTCTCTTTATGGTAGTTCTTAGATATAAGGGTTTTGGGTTCAATCTTGGCATCTAGCATTGCACATATTGCATGTTGGCATAGGATTTCAGTCAAGTCCCATGCCTTGCAAGTGCACATCTCCTATCTCAGATTTACAGTATGCCTATATCTTCCCACTCTCACCTCATAACCCTCATCACCATTAAATTGCACTCTACACTTTGCAGCTAAGTACCTATTGGCATCGAACAATTCCATACACTTAGGACTATAATTTGTTCTCTATCTTCTCACTTTGTTCCCACTGTCAGCCCATTTTCCCATCATCTTTGTCTTAATGCCATCAAACATTCTAATAACCGAAATAAACCTATTCTTGTCAATCCAAGAGTTTAGACACTCGCTGACATTATTATCTACGACCTATGACTTACATCTAGGAGTGAGATAAGCTCTTACCCATGCTTGTGTTGAATAATTCATAGCTGCCCGAGCTGCTGGTCGACTTGACCTAGCAAGAGCTACCAAGTTCTCTCTAAAATCTTCTTCAAATGTGCTCCAGGCATAGGCCCAAAATTTATTTTTTACCAAGCCAAGATATCAAATGGCTGTTTCTGGTTTGCTAATACTATCAATGGTTGTTTGCTTTAATGAGAGTATATATTCACATGTTTAGCTGTGAGAAATAACACGGCCATTTATTATGACATTGACTAAAAGCAAAAGCAACCATTTATTATGCCAAACCCAGCCACCTGGCACCATCAAATGGCTGTTTAATGATAGAAATAAAGTACCGTAAAACTAAGAATCTAACTGATATAAACATATGATGGTCTATGAACTAGTTCTCAATGGAGCTAACATGCAACGTAATGCACTCTCTGTTTCTAGTGGCTAGGAATCAAAGAAGGTATGCTTTGCTCGTTCCTGAAGAAGTTAAGAGGATCAACCTTAGTCTTCACGTAAGCCAATCTCTTGAAGTTGTTTTTGAAATACTTGGAACCCCAAACGCTGGCTTGCTCGTAGCTGGTATAACCATTGTTGTCATTCACCCCTACATCAAGATCTCTGTAATTCAGATATGCAGCTCTGGGAGCCTTGGAAACAAAAGGTTCCATACAAGTATATAGTCCTCTAATCCAACTAATATGCTTTTCTTCTGCTTCCTCCCCTTCCTCCAGCCAGTACACCACATGTTGGATTTTGTACAAGTTCCCAACTCTATGCGGGAATGGAATTTCATTCTCTGCAATCTCATCCATTCTTCCTCCATAAGGATTCATCAGTATCATAGCTGCAAACTCTGCTTCTGGTTCACCAAACATTGTCCATATCCCTTCCAGGCCATTCTCCGGTATGGGTTCTCTGACATAATCCGATTTCCCCTTGAAAAACAGGCCATTAGTTATGTCAGTCCTGTTGAGCAGAACTTCAAGAGGTGATCCACTAGAGAAACCGGCAATGTAAAGGGTTGACTCAATCCAGCTCATCTCAGCACAATCTTGTCTCACCAAACCCAGTTCGGGGAACATCTCCTGCATCAAAGGAAGCAGCTTTTCTACACTTCCAAGAAACATGGATTCAAATGAAGCATGTAAAGTTGTTGTCTTGTTGTTCACATTCACCCTCTGCAATATGACCCTGATGAACAGGTCCTTATCAAGCTTGCTTCCCATAGATTGCCAGGCATGGACAAGCTGGGTCGCATTTTGTTCCAATGTCCTGGGAACTCTGAAAACCGTGACGCTTGGTGGTACAGAGACCAACCTTATTTTCCAAGCGATAATAACTCCGAAGAAACTCCTCCCCCTCCCCTGATGGCCCAAAACAGGTCTTCACCCATGGACTGTCCATCAAGAAGCCTTCCTTTTGCATCAATTATGTGGGCGTCAATGACATTATCAGCGGAAAGTCCATATTTGCGCATCAAGAAGCCATAACCACCTCCACTAAAGTGGCAACCAACACCCACGGTGGTACAAACACCAGCAGGGAAGGCCAGGTTTTTGGATTTCTGGGCAATTTGGTAGTAAAGCTGACAAATAGTAGCCCCAGATTGGACCCATGCAGAAGCAGTGTGTTGGTCCACGTGGACAGAGCTGAGGTTGATGAGATCGAGGAGGATGAAGGGAAGGTGGTGGGAGACATAGGAGAGGCACTCATAGTCATGCCCCCCACTCCTGATTCGAATCTCAAATCCATGACGTTGGGAGCAAAAGATGGAAGCTTGAACGTGAGATGGTTGGAGAGGTGTGACTATGACAAGGGGTTGGGGGGTTGTGTTGGATGAGAATCTGAGATTGTGAATCGAAAAGTGTAATATGGATGAGTATGAGGAGTTGGTTTTGGTGTAGACAAGCTTAGAGAATGAGGTGGCGTTTGGGGAGTGAAGGTAAAGACATTGAAGGAAATCTTCATGAGAGGGTGAGGATGATGATGATGCTGCCACCCCAAACGAAATCAAAACAACAAAAGAAACAAAAACGTGTGAGCTTGGAGGCTTCATTTTGGATTTGGTTCACATATGAGATCTTACCAACTCTAGTATAGAAATCAGCCGGATTTATGAATTACTTATGTTGTTTGGAAGAATATTCTAGCTACCTTAAATGATAAAGCTGACTTGAGACCTATGGAAGAATGTTCAATGCACGTACACATGAAGAGAAATTTCAAGGGGAAAATTCAAACACGAAAACTCAAAGTTTCAATTAAACTGGTGCATTCTGGTAATTAAGTAGTCTCAGTTCAAAACAAAAAAAAAAAAGGTAATTAAGTAGTCTAAAATTGAGGCGACAGTTTGGCAGCGCGAAAATTTGAAAGCATGAGAAATAACAGACGTGTCATTTTGAAGTTCAGAAGATATATATGGAGAAATGGATAAAAGACGTACTTGACATTTTAATTTAGGCGGGCAGTGAATATAAGAGGATTCAGCTTTTTAATTCGTTGCTGTTTAATAATGATGCTTCTCATTTGACCATGACTCCACTTCTAATTACGTTGTGGTTACAGTCTGTATTTAGTTATTAGGTAGCTAGATATCGCATGCTAGCGACTATTTGCAAAAACCAAGAACAAAATAAAGTAGCATTCCAAGAGTCAAAAGAAAACATGCAGAAAGTATGGGAAAAAGCCATTTATTAATATTTACACTTAATAATTAGCTTATATCATTGCTAAATATAAGATCAGTTGACTTTTTTTTTGAGAAATTAGGAAGTTAAATGAGCCACTTAATTATAACATATTTTGCTTATTATTAGATTATATGTTAGTTTTTAAGTCAAATAAATTAGTTTAGAGAAAAAAAATTGACAAATCAATCGATTAGCAATTTATTTAATTTTTTTAGGATTCTCCAAAAAAGTTGATTAGATAATATATTTAGGAACAAGGAGTACCACGGAAAATTAATCACACATGTCGTCTCTAATTTTTCATAGGAGGAAATTAAACATGGAGAACACTTGGAAGAAAAGTATATAATATATGACTACAATTTGAATTCCCTCACCAAGCACGCCAAATTTAATCGTTCCATAAAACCAAATTGAAGATACGCAAGTGTGACTGCAACTTTAATGCAAAATCAATATATATTTGTGTGATGATTCAGAAGAAACGTACATATATCCCCAGCCAACAGTTTTGGATAGAGACGCTAACTTGAACTTCTTGAATCTTATTTTATAAGACTTGCCACGGTTGAGTTTGTTAATGACTTTTTCTTGTACGAGTTTGTTAATGACCTTTGTTAAGTACTCCCTCGGACCCTATATATATAAGTTTATTTTACCTAAATTTTGGTTTTCCAAGAAATAAGTTAAAGTTGGTTAAAACCAATAAATTTGTAGAAAATATACTCTTTTATCTAAAAATGTCTTATTTATGAATGACTAAGAGATAGTAATAATGAAAAAAAAGATGAAAAAGAATGTGCGAGAGAAATTAATGTATAAGTAAAATGAAAGAAAAACAATTACTACTCAAACAAAATCAAAATAGGATCTTATAAAAAGGAACAAATCATTTCAAAACAAAATGGACTTATATATATATAGGGTCGGAGGGACTAGTTCATATGGTTTTATTAATCATTATTGGGCTAAGTGAGTTGAAGCCCAAGCCCAATCATTTAATCAGAAGTAGTTAGGCAAGTGGCTTAATTTTTTGAGTGAAAATGGGAAATTTTATTCATCCTTAAAACAGAGCTCCATATAATATGTACAACAGGCTTGCGCAGAAGCAATTAATTCAGTACATCAAGAGAGTCTAGTAAATTCCTAGCACGCATGGTGTGGTTGACCATAGCCTCTGTTGCAGCAATAATGCTTTGTGGGGAAAAGGATTCTCCTGCAAAGAGGCATTTTTTCCTGGCAGATCAAAGCTTCCATATGAGCGTTCCAAATGTAAGAGTCCACCGTTGGCCGACTTGTTGTGGTTTAAGGTTCAGGGTCCACCATTTCTATATGTCCATCGTCAAGAAATTATCTAGCTGATACGGTGGTATGAGAATTCTCCAGCAAGTTATGGCAAGTGGGCATTGACGAAACACATGACTGATATCCTCCACCTTTCTATCGCATAGTTCGCATGTAGCTTCTAAGGTGAGGTGTCTTCTTCTCCGTTCTAGGTTTGTGAGGAATCTCCTTTTAGAAGTTAGCCAGAGGAATGAGCGAATACGCTGGGGTCCCGGCCGTTTCCATATATCTTTCCAGATATTGTCTTTATCGTTCTAAGAGTCTTCCTCTAATAATTGATAGGCTGAAGATATTGTGAAGCTCCCGTTACCAGTAAGGTTCCAGGTGAATTTGGTCTCTTCACTTGTCTCTGTGGATGGTCTCATAGATGCTATTTACAGGTTTGCTGTCTAGGGGAGTAGATGTTGGAATTTGTTCCAGTTCATTTGCCCTTCATCATCTACAAATTTAGTGCTCGGTTTCTCTAGATCGACCTCGTCCATATCTGCGTAGGCCAAGTATTTTAGGGGCCCAAGATCACCAACCCAGTTGTCGGTCCAGAATCTTACCACTTTTCCATCTCCTAGGTCCCATTTGATCCCCAAGTTAGTGTCAGGCCAGATCTTTTTTATGCTCCGTCATGTGTGGGAGCATGTTTTAGTCTTGAAATAGAACTTGGTCACATGCGTCCATCCATATTTGGCCCTTAATACTTGGATTCAAAGAAGATCAGGTCTACTAGCTAGCGTGAAGCCAAGTTTTGACAAGAATGCACCATTCTAACTCTGAAGTTTTCGGATGCCGCACCCCTACGATCAAGCGGCTAACATGTTTCATTCTAGTTGAGGAGGTGGAGGCCGCTTTGGTGTTCATATGTTCCCCACATAAGTGCCTTATGGTCTTTTCGAGTTGAAGGCATGTTGTGGTAGGTAAACTTGAGGTTTGCGTGGAATAGTATAGGACTGTGGATAGGCATGATTTTGCCAAAGTAATCCTGCAAGCAAGTGATAGAGATTTCGCCTTCCAACCAGTGAGCTTTTGTTGGACTCGCTCCATGATATACAGATAAGTATCCTTTGTAACCCGGGAGTGCAAGAATGGGACGCCAAGGTATTTATGTAAGTGCTTAGTTCTTGAGTAGCCCAAGTCCGCACAAATGCAGTAAGCATCATGCTTGTTGACATTCTTATAGAAGAAGACACTTGTCTTGCTCTGACTTACAAGGTGGCCTCAAGCTTCACAGAAATTGGCCAATGTTCTCTTGATCTGCCAGATTTGATGAGGTCTTGTAGAACTGAAGAGTACTAAGTCATCGGCGAAGAATAGGTGGGGTAGCTTGGGGCCATCATTCCCCATACTAACAGTGTTTGACTTCCCTGCTCCCACTTCCCTATATATTTCCTATGAGAGACGTTCCATACAGAGAACAAATATATATGGAGATAGGGGGTCCCCTTGTCTAATGCCTCTAGATGATGTGAAGGAGTTAGATGGAGAACTATTCCAAAGGACATGCATGCTGGTCGTTGTTATGCATTGCTTAGTGACAATCATCTAGGATGCGAGCATCCTGGATGGTATCCATTTCACCTTATCAAATGCTTTCTCCAGGTCTACTTTATGGCCATCCACCATGTCTTCTCTCATAGAGTGAATTACCTCCTAGGTGATTATAATGTTGTCTGTTATGTTACGATCATGAATAAAGCTAGATTGGAATGGAAGAACAAGCTTTGGCACGATTGCTTTGTGTCGGTTAGCCACTATTTTTGTGACTATTTTGTAGGGGACTAAACAAGGAATTATGGGCCTGAATTCTTTCCAGCATTGTGGCCTTTCCTTTTTGGGAATCAACGTGATCATCGTTCTGTTATGGCTAGTAGGGATGGTGTAACATCCTACAAATTTAATTAAGTAGTATTGGTAATTTAAGAATTGATTTTGGGAGTAATTAAGGAGGTTGGAGAGATTTTTAAATAAATTTATGGTAATTGGAGTATTCTTGGGATTTTAAAGGTCCAATTTCTGCCTTAAGTTAAGACAATTAGAATTAAAGAAATTATATTTGGGCTCTAAAGGGATTATGATTGGAGGAAATTTTTAGTTTGTTACATAGAAAATTTTTCGGAATTGAAAGAATAACTCTTGGTCTAAAAAAACATCTAATCTTAAGTATGTAAAGGCCTAATAGTAATTTTTTTATCATACTTAATTAATTTTTATTTATTTTCCAATTTCCTTTCATTTTTTTTCTCTTAATTATTTCTTTCTTTTCCCTGCCTCTACCTTGTGCTTCTTCCCGCTCCTCGTTCCTCTCCTTCCTTCTCTTCTTTGATTGACGGCGACTTGAGGAGAGGGAGAGGGCGTCGGTGAGCAGTGGCACCGCTGATGGAGGAGCAACCCAGTCTCTCTCTATCCTTCTTTCAATCCATTTTCTTTCCCGCCTTCCTCTTTCTCATGAAAACCCCAGCCTCCCTTTTTATTCCATGTGTTCGCGCGAGCCGGAGGAGACAAGAGAGGGAGTAAGCGGCGGATAGGCCTCCGGAATCCAGCACCTCCCTCTCCCTCAATCTTTCTTTCGTTCTTCTTTTTTTCCCTTGGGTGTGTGTATGCGTTATAAGAGAATGAAGAGGAGGGTGTTGGTCGATGGTTTGGGGCTTCCTCCGGCAAATTTCTGACAAGTTGGGGGGTAAAGGGAAGCTTAATGGATTTTTGGCAACTTCTCCTCTTCCATCTTCACTTGTTCTTGATTCTTCCAAATAAAAATTCCTAGGGCTTGTTTGATTTTCAAATTTATGATTTGATTGGAGCAATTGCTTGATTCTACATGTTTATTTAGACTATTTGATAATGATAATATGATTAGTTTAGTTGAATTTGACCTACGTGAGATGTGGCTTGCTTAAAATAGGAATAAAATATGTTTAGAATTAGAAATGTTGGATATGCTTAGTTTTGATGATGTCAAATATAGAGTTAAATGTAAGAAGCAAAAAGTGTGTATAAAGTGTTTATCTCCTACTATCTATTAGATTATGTTTGCTATATGTTTACTGTGATTGAAGCATTGCATATATGATCACATAACATGTCCATAAGCTCAGATTGCATACATAACAGCATGTAACTTAGTCTGGAATAAACTGAGATAAGAATCATAATCATAATGGCTAAGTAAAAGAGTGTAGGTTACCTCAGCAATGAATAAGTAAAATCTAATAGGTAACAAATTCTCTATCGCTAATCATTGAACTAAAAAGAGAATATGCTAGTGATAGCATGATTTGCTATCTATAGAGTCTTTATCATTGAGGTAATGGACTAAGCTTGCGATAACATCTGTTGTGCATTATATGATTATCTGTTTAAGCTAAGTACTAGAATTACACTATGAAGCTAGCGATAGCTTTGTTAGCTATCGATAGCACAATACGTGCTGAGCTAATACATTGTTTCTAAAGTGCAGATTTTACACTGTCAAGCTAGCGATAGCAAAGGGAGATAGCGCTAGTGAAAAAGCTGACAGCAAGTACAGGAGTAGGTAGCAACAGGTTACCGTTACTCGGAGTCTCCATCTCTCTTAGCCAAAGCACGAGAAGAAAGAAATACTCAAACGGCTAGTTCTCCAAGTCTCCAACGGTTAGAAATTCATCAAAACATATATAAAGACTTGAAGACATCAAAGAGAAATAACGATCAACAAAATAGACGCACACACGATGAATATACGCTAACAGCAATAAAAACAGAGGCTCTGCACAGAATATTAGTTATATATCAGTGAGCCCAGAAATGATGGTTTGAGCGCATTAGAAAAGAAGAGCATGAGCACACATTGTTAAGATTATTAAGCTCTGATTTGTATTTCATCATACATCTTTTGTACTTCAGTGATTATCACAATCTGTTCATTTAGTGAACTTATTACTTTGATAAAATCCTCTATTATTTGAGGTTGTTCTAAAGCTTGGTGCTTTAAGAACAGGGTAGTAACCTTACAGGTTGTAAGGGGGAGTGTTTAGAAGGTTTCTAAAACTCTGTAAAGGTTGGCTGGTAATCCCGTGTTCGTAAAACCAGTGGAAAAGGTTGACAGGTGAACCTTGTTCGTAAAACCTGTGGTAGGCTTCTCTTGTGCCCGGTTTAAACAAGATAGTGGAAAATCTCAGGTGGAGCCTGAGGACTGGATGTAGGTCAGGGTTGACCGAATCAGGATAAATTCTGTGTGCATTATCTCTTCCCTTAACTCTCTTAGTTTCCAGCATATCTACTTTATATATCTCTTGTGCATTTAACAGTTTTGAAATACTCTGTGATAAACAGAAAGAGATTTTAAAGATTACCTTCACAGTGCTTTATAAGAGAGAATTTTAAGTTTTTTATCCTATCACCCAATTCACCCCCCTGTTGGGTGACAGCCAGCACTTTCATTTGGTATCAGAGCAGGTCACTTGTTTAAAGGATCCAACGATCTCAAGTGAAAAGATCATGGCTGATTTTGGGTGCATTATGTTTTCTGAAGGTTTTGATCATACTATTCCACCTCTTCTTGAAAATATTGATTTTCGGTTTTGGAAAGCTATGATGAAGAATTTTGTAAAATCAGTTGACTTTTATATGTGGAATGTTTTTATAAATGATTTTGACTTCAAACCTAGAAAGGATTGGACTGAGAAAGAAAAGAAAATGTTTTCTCTAAACATTAGAGCAATGCAAATTCTACATAAAGGCTTAACTGAAAATGATTTTCAGAAAATCAGACTTTGCTCTAGTGCTAAAGAAATTTGGGATTCTCTTGAGTCTATATATGCCTCTGACCATCTTGCTGAAGTTGAAAGTGTTGACAGTTCATCTGAAATTCAAAGTTGCACATCTATGATGAATGAACAAATGGAAGCTGAGACTGAAGAAGGAGAGATCACAGATCACTTGCATGATTCAGTCAACACAAAACGTCAAGAGGAAGATAAATCCCAAGAAGAGCTCAACATGAATGAGTCAAAAAAATCATCCCCAGGAGCTCAAGAAACAATTATGGTATACAGTTCCAATTCTTGTATTTATAAAGAAAACAATTTTGATCTGCATAAAACCGATTTACTACCTATCACAGATCATATTTCAAGGATTGAAAATGTTTTAAATCATGCTGGAAAATGTTTTGGGAAGAAAGATCATTTGAATGAAAACAATTTGTGTTCTTCTGACCATCACAATAATTGCACAAAATCTCATATTTCACACCATTCTATTATATGCTATTATTGTGGTAAATCTGGTCATACTTCTCACACATGTAATATTAGAAGAAATTCAAATGTGAGAAATAAATTTATTTGGGTTCCAAAAGGACATGTAAGGTCCAAGACTAACAATGAAGGACCCAAATATAAATGGGTACCAAAATGTCCATCTAGTACTTCATATGTGCAGATTAATTCTAGAAGGAATGGATATTATGGTGCAGAATCAAAGAAGAATCCAAGAGTTTCTCATGCTTCAAGAAAAAGATTCACAGAACCTAAATACAGAAGGAGAACTCATGGAAAAGCCACTGCTGCAACATCCGGCTCAAATCATAAAAGGCAGTGGACAGCAACAACAAGATCATGTTCTACCTCAAGAATAAGCTACCACAAAGTACCATTCAATTACCTTGAGGAGAACAAGAGAAATAGAATTCCTCATACATAAAGAAGAAGATTTTTTAATTCTGTTTCTCATGAGAGAACGTGGCTACCCAAGCACAAGCTTATTAGACCCTTTTGGGTGAGCCAAAGCAATCCTCCAAGGACCTAAGGTAGAGGTAAATAAGGGTAAAATCTCCTAAACTATTATCAGTAACATTTATTGAGATTTTACACTTTGTAACCTTAGGGATGAACATTGAATTCTGGATTTAAAGACAATTGCAAAATGCATACAATGTTCATAGGATAGCTTTATAGATACATGCATATTAATTAGAAAAAGAATATATTCATATATATATCCTTATGCATGTAGACATGATTAATTCACTATGCTCAATTATGTTAAATTGATTACATCTTTTGAAGCATATGAATTATGTTGATTATACCTACGAACTAATCATGAGCAGATCCATATGAATTTGGATACTGAAGAAAAGAAAAGAATTACAGTTCTGTAGGTAACAAAGATAGGAAGCTTCAAGACTAAATCTACATGGAAATTTACTCAAGTCTTGATGAGCTGAACCTCATGCTTGGATTTTGGTGTTGAACCTGTAAAAGAAAATATCAACTTTTCTGCCAAAATCAAGCTACAACATGGGCAAGCACAAACTGTCCAATCGATAGTGAAGTTCACTATCACTAGCATATGCTGGATAGCCAAGAAAGCTGATTGCCATCAAAAGCACTATCGATAGCAAGGTCCGCTATCGATAGCTGGAAAGAGAAGTGATGAGCTTGTCCGAGACTGTGGGATCATCCTTGCTGGTGATAGCCACTCTCATTACCGATAGCAAACTTCTGCCTGAACAAGTGCAGTTATGGTGATATCATTCTTATCCTATCTTGAATGAATATAATTTTGTTTGGATAATGAATGCTTGTCTCCCATTTCATTAGCAATCCATTTTTAAATGTCATGAAATATCTGTCAGATTGCTATATGACTTAAAAGCTGAAATTGTGCATAGTTTATCTTTTGTGGAATTTATGAAATGCACAATTCAAATTTGTTTAGATTTCAACTCAGCATGTTTATAAAATTGCATTCATATATTTTGAAAAATATGTTCACCTCAATTACATTTGAACTATCTTTGAAAATTTGGAAGGTGATATCTGTTATAAACCAAAAGTTGGAAATGTTTCAAACTGATGCATTAAAGTTTTCTTCTAACTTCTATATGTTGTGTAGTGCCTAATCTGTGCTAACCTATTCCATGACAAATGCTTAAATTCTTGACTAGTTATTGAAAATCTTTCAGATATGTTTAATTAAATTATGGCTGAACAGTTGAATGATGCTTTATAGTGACAAATCTTTTTGAAATCTTCAGCCTTCATGAATTTCATTGAACCTTGCATCTGAATTGTTAAGAAAAAGGGGACTTGCAAGTATGGCATCCTACATTATCATGATACAATGTTTTTGAATAGAACTATGCAAAATCTGTCCTCATTGTTATTTTGGTGATAATACTTGTTGTGGAATTAAGGGGGAACTTCAAATTAACTTGTGTATATCTTAAAGCTCATCTCCTTTGTTGAAAGAAAATCTTCTTAGCATGCTCATCTGAATTTACTGTGAAATAATCAATTAGTTTTGATGATGAGATGTTGTCTATTATAGATTCCTTTCATGCTCTCAACATGACATTATCTTACATTAAGGTTTCTTTACATTTGGTATCAATCTTTGATAATCTTTGATTATATTAACTACTCTCCCTGCAAGAAAGATAAACATTGATGACAGGAGAAATCAGTCTGGGAAAGAGCATCCCTCAACATTTCACACGGACACATTATCAAATCTGAGGGTTGATGCAGATGCACAATGAACCACTTGATGGGCTTACATTTTCCCAAAAACAATTGATATCAATACCGGATTATCACATAAAGCAGATCAAGAGAGGAAGGCACTAGGCTTCATGGATCAATCAATTCTTTTGCCAAATATAAATGAGCACTTTCTAATCTCTTTTCTCAATTTTCATTTAATGCTTCTTTGATAAATTGCATTGTCAAATATGTATGCCTTGTTTGAACATCTTGCATATCTATGGCAAAACTTCAGAAAACATAGAGTCAAATATTTTTACATTTAGAATTCCTTAAAGAACTGTATTGTTTTCAACAAACTTTTGATATCCCTTACATTTTTGTTATATTGGGGAGCGAGAAACTTTGTTACAAACTTTTTGCTGATGTCAAATAGGGGAAGAAGATAGGCATGAAAAATATCATAAATCGGGGGAAAGAAAAGCATGATAAATGTATTACATTAATGTTCCCATTATCATACATATTTTTCATGATAGATTTGTCATCATCAAAAAGGGGGAGAATGTTGGATATGCTTAGTTTTGATGATGTCAAATATAGAGTTAAATGTAAGAAGCAAAAAGTGTGTATAAAGTGTTTATCTCCTACTATCTATTAGATTATGGACATGTTATGTGATCATATATGCAATGAAGATAGGCATGAAAAATATCATAAATCGGGGGAAAGAAAAGCATGATAAATGTATTACATTAATGTTCCCATTATCATACATATTTTTCATGATAGATTTGTCATCATCAAAAAGGGGGAGAATGTTGGATATGCTTAGTTTTGATGATGTCAAATATAGAGTTAAATGTAAGAAGCAAAAAGTGTGTATAAAGTGTTTATCTCCTACTATCTATTAGATTATGTTTGCTATATGTTTACTGTGATTGAAGCATTGCATATATGATCACATAACATGTCCATAAGCTCAGATTGCATACATAACAGCATGTAACTTAGTCTGGAATAAATTGAGATAAGAATCATAATCATAATGGCTAAGTAAAAGAGTATAGGTTACCTCAGCAATGAATAAGTAAAATCTAATAGGTAACAAATTCTCTATCGCTAATCATTGAACTAAAAAGAATATGCTAGTGATAGCATGATTTGCTATCCATAGCATGATTTGCTATCCATAGCAAGATTTGCTATCTATAGCATGATTTGCTAGCGATAGCATGATTTGCTATCTATAGAGTCTTTATCATTGAGCTAATGGACTAAGCTTGCGATAACATCTGATGTGCATTATATGATTATCTGTTTAAGCTAAGTACTGGAATTACACTATGAAGCTAGCGATAGCTTTGTTAGCTATCGATAGCACAATACGTGCTAAGCTAATACATTGTTTCTAAAGTGCAGATTTTACACTGTCAAGCTAGCGATAGCAAAGGGAGCTAGCGCTAGTGAAAAAGCTGACAGCAAGTACAGGAGTAGGTAGCAACAGGTTACCGTTACTCGGAGTCTCCATCTCTCTTAGCCAAAGCACGAGAAGAAAGAAATACTCAAACGGCTAGTTCTCCAAGTCTCCAACGGTTAGAAATTCATCAAAACATATATAAAGACTTGAAGACATCAAAGAGAAATAACGATCAACAAAATAAACGCACACACGATGAATATACGCTAACAGCAATAAAAACAGAGGCTCTATACAGAATATTAGTTATATATCAGTGAGCCCAGAAATGATGGTTTGAGCGCATTAGAAAAGAAGAGCATGAGCACACATTGTTAAGATTATTAAGCTCTGATTTGTATTTCATCATACATCTTTTGTACTTCAGTGATTATCACAATCTGTTCATTTAGTGAACTTATTACTTTGATAAAATCCTCTATTATTTGAGGTTGTTCTAAAGCTTGGTGCTTTAAGAACAGGGTAGTAACCTTACAGGTTGTAAGGGGGAGTGTTTAGAAGGTTTCTAAAACTCTGTAAAGGTTGGCTGGTAATCCCGTGTTCGTAAAACTAGTGGAAAAGGTTGACAGGTGAACTTGTGTTTCGTAAAACCTGTGGTAGGCTTCTCTTGTGCCCGGTTTAAACAAGATAGTGGAAAATCTCAGGTGGAGCCTGAGGACTGGATGTAGGTTAGGGTTGACCGAACCAGGATAAATTCTGTGTGCATTATCTCTTCCCTTAACTCTCTTAGTTTCCAGCATATCTACTTTATATATCTCTTGTGCATTTAATAGTTTTGAAATACTTTATGATAAACAGAAAGAGATTTTAAAGATTACCTTCACAGTGCTTTATAAGAGAGAATTTTAAGTTTTTTATCCTATCACCCAATTCACCCCCCCTCTTGGGTGACAGCCAGCACTTTCAAGAAATTCTTTGAATATGAGTTTTTAAACTTGATTTATTGTTTCTAGAGGATTATTGTAGTTTAACGATAATGTTGGTTGGGTTTATTTGGTTTAATTTAGAGTTGGATGAAAATTTGGGATTTTAGGTGTTTTTGAGAAGTAAGATGTTGTAATGGGTTATGTTGAATATGAGATGGTGATTTAGATGAATAATGTGAGAAAAGTTTGCTATGCTTGAGTTGGTTGATAGAGAATTTTGATTAAGAAAGGTTGTGAAAGGATTTGGGTAATTCTAGGAAGTAGTAAGGCAAGAAAGGGAAGGATTTGTGAGTCTTTGAGTAAATTGAGGATAATTGTTTAATTTGGGATTTAGTAGGAGTTAAATAAACTTAATATCATACCAATTTGATATGACTTGACCCTATATGAGATATGTGGTTGTTTGAAGCTTGGGTAATGTATCTTTTATAAAGGGATCCAGAGATTTTGGTGAATTTTGGTGATTCAATGGTTATAATAGGCTTAGTAATGTTATATAATGATTCTAAATAATTTAGTTGGTTGGGATGTAGGTTGGATTGCATGTTGGGTATTCAAAGTATTGGAATCCTTGATGTAGGTTAGGGAAACTTGGATTGGATGATGATTTTGAATGAGGTAAGGATTGTTCGAAGTTGATTGATGTTATTAGTTGTATTTTAAAGGCATTGGATTGTGGTGAGTGGATAAATCTTGATAGTGGACTATTTTAGGCCTAGAGTCAAATTGTGGTTCAAATAGGGGTAATAAAGAATAAACAATGGTTTGAAAAGTCTAATAGAGTATTATGTACTTAAAGAGTTGCGGATAATTATTTGGGATGTTTTCCTAGGTATGATTATGAGTTAAGGTTGAATTGGGCTAAGTAATTATGAAAAGGAAAAAGTGGAATTTGGTTTTGCTAAGAGGTTTGAGAATAGATAGTTGTCTTAGGCTTGATATGAGTTTAATTTAACTTAATCAAGTGAAATAAATATGAATTGTGTATTGACTTTGTGTTATTGTATTCTTTATTAATCGTAAACACCGTTGGATTGGGCTGGGCTCGAGGACCACATCATTCGGGTATTTTTCTTGCCTTTGGCAAGTTCAGGTAATCATTCTCACCTCATACTTGGTTAGTGTGATGTTAGTTGGGATTTTTCTCCAAATCCCTTTTTATTTATGTATATGATCACTAGTACGCAAGTTGAAATTTAAACATTATGTTTATATTAAAAAGCCTATTGGGTACCTTTGAAATCCCTCCTACTTTCATATGAAATATCAAGAGTTTTCTTATATTATACGTAGTATCCTGGCTAGCCGTTTTGTGGTAATGATTATGTTGATATATTGATGACATGTTGGAATTTAGCATACATTAATTGTGTAAGTATTTCATAAGCAATTTCTGATAATATTGCATTGGTCAAAAGCCTGATAGTTGTGGTGTTGCATATGTATTTTGTTGTGTGGATTTTTGCGTGTGTGCGACACCGGTCAATCTGAATATTGTCGTCACGTGATGAGGTACCGTGTTGGCCCACATGAACTAATTGATTATGATAGGGGAGAAAGCCCCTCACGGTTTTAGGAAGGGTAGAATGTAACATTTACTTTCTAAATACACTTTTAATTACACTTAATCAACTTAACTTATAATAAAGACGCTAACTATGTTAGAAAAGAAACTTGCTTAGTAAAATAGCTAACATAGTTAGAAAAAGAATTTCCATAAAAGTTACCATTATAAACAATTACTATGGTCTAACTGCGATAGAAAAGAGCCTTCCAAAATAATAATAGAACCTATCATAGTTAGAAAAGAGTTTAGTCTTATAAACAGGTAATCCATGTTAGAAAAGAATTCCAGTAAAACCAAGGGCCTAACATGGATAATAACATCTTTCATATAACATTTGTTATCTAAATATCCTTTAAGCCGTTTGTAAGACTAACTATATTAGGAAAAAGGAATTAACTTAATAAAATAACTAACATAGTTAGAAAGATTTTACCATAATAATTGCATATTACTAACTATGTTAGGAAAAGGAATTATCTCGATGAAAGGTCTAACATAGTTAGAAGAAGGGTTTTCCATAATGCCTACATATTATTAACTATATAGTCTAACCATGATAAGAAAAAAGAGTTTCAAATCACAAATAAGATCTATCATGGTTATAAAAGAGCTAACGTAATTTGATGAGTATCCATGTTAGAAAAGGAATGAGGTAAGAGAAGTTATGCTAACGTAATCTATATTCCGTATATTTCATTCATTCTCATCAAGAAAGGATTTTATAACAACTTGGTCTAACATGGATATTTAAAACACATCTGGACATAAAGTGTTAATAATTGATTTAAATAATTTTTGTTTACCATGATAGAAAGGGAACTCCCTATCATGGTAAGTGGAATCTCCCACCTATCACATACACATTCATATCATATTTACCTATTTAATTCAAATTTCTAACTCCAACCTCCAAAATCACATTACAACCTTCCTCCCAGCATATGGACAGAAAATTACATCATCAATGATTACTCCTTACACATTATCCTCGGAACACCATACATCTTAAGGGTACCTACTATCATTAACGGTTCCATCAAGTACCCAAGCAAAGTTGCCGAAAATGGACTGGTCCCAAAATAACACCAATTAGAAGATAATCTAACTACCATATCATAGTGGAAATTATACAATAATTCCCCAAAATAATAATAAGGTTTAGCGGAAGCATCACACAAGATATGATCCTAAATGTGGCTATACCTCTTGTCCTTCTGGTCCAGAATATCTCACTATAGTAGTGGGAAGTTCCTAGATCCTTCCCCTGACCTCCTATTCCGCTCCTAGGACCTGTAAAAGTGAGATAAATGGGGGTAGCCCCAAACGTAACCACTGATTACTCATCTAAGTGCGGTGTGTGCTAATAAGGTGTCCATTGGAATAATACATACAGATATATATAGCTATATCAGTTCAGAAACATGCTCAGATATTCACACAAGATGCACAACATAATTTCAAATTAAATTTTCCCAATCTTTTATGTAGGACATAGTATATTTCAATTTTATCTTCATCAATGTATATATTAATAATAATAACAAACGCCCCTACGTGAATCTTATATGAATCGCTGGGAAATTAGGTGGAACCAGTCGGGACTTTCTACTCGCCCACGGAACCACAGTATGGGTCAGGAGGGACTTTCTACCCTCCCTGAAGCCATAGTACAGATCAGAAAGGACTTTCTACCCTTCCTGAAATCGTGAGGGGCTTTCTCCCCTATAGTATCCAATAAGTCCCTGTGGCGCAACAGGGTACCTCATCACGTGATGGTAATATATCTCAACACACCGGTGTCACACACAATCAACTAGCACAACAATAGGCAATGCAACACATCGAAAATCAGGCGCTTGTCCTTCCAGTATTTCCAGGATATATGTATATACCATAGTTTCAAAATCGACTTATACCCCATTCTAAATGTTCCAAATCACAATTTTATGCCAGTTCAAAAGAATACTCCACAGGATGATGTATAGAGAAAATAAACATTTAAACAATTCTTTCCATATCTCATAATTCATGAATAATAATGATTTTCAAATCACTTACTAACACTACACACACACATAGACAAGCAGAAAGCTGTTACCTGATAGCTGACACCAATCTCACAATAGTGCAGCTCTCCCGTGCTAACTCAGTGCAATTCAAGCACTACACAACCATACATACAACCACAATTAATCATTTACCCAATCAATTTCACATGTTGGAAATTAAATTACTAACTACCCCTTTCTTGCCCCGCACAATTTAAGCCTTACTATTAATCTTTATTCCTTCTTTTTATATCCATGATTCACCTCTAATCTAATTACATAAATTCAAGCCTAAAAATTAATTCTCATAATAATCCTTCATTTCAAACCCTTAATCCCCAATGATTCTCCATAGTTCATCACTAACTCTAACTCACAAATTCAAGCCTAAACAAAGTCTTCCAAACATCCACCAATTATTTCTAAACCTCAAAGATCTCTTCATCCAACTTATTTCCTCAATTTTCATATTTCAACCAACTCAAGTTCAAGCCTAATTAACACCACATTTCCCATATCAATACCTACACTCAATCCAACACAATTAATCTCATTAATATATTTTTTTTGGTTGGGCATAAACTAACACCTTAAATTCATATTTCAACCTCCATCATCCATAATTACAAGATTACAAACCAAAAATCCCACTTATTCCAAACTTTAATCCCCAATAATTCTTTTGGTGCACACCCCAATCAAACCAATTAATTAAATCCCCTCATATGACCTTAATAAACATCTAAAAATTATCAATTTATCCATAAGCACCTCAAATCATCAAAAGCCCTAAATTTCCAAAATCTCCAAAAATCCAACAATTCCCAAAAATTAGGAAAGCTTCCAACAATTAAAAGTCTATTTAGAGGAACTTAAAGTCAATATCCAAGCTTCAGTTTGTTAAGCTTAGGACTCTCAAAAACCCCAACTTAGATAAGCCCTAATTTTTAAAAAATAATCAATCAAAAAACTAAAGACATAGGGGTGTAGAGGAGACTTATTGGGTTTCAAAAATGGTTTAGTTGGCCGGAAAAACTCCATCACCGGCGCTGGCGAGCTTGGGAAGTTTCGGCCAAACAATCTTTACGATCTACTCTGGGAGCCCAGATCGAACTAGAAAATAGAAGGGAAAGGATCTAGGAAGTGAGGGAGGAACAATGGTGGTGGAGAGGAGCTGTTTCCGGCATGTTTTCACTGGAAAAGTCCTCCTTTAAACAAGGTGACGGCCAAATGAGAGGAAGAGAGAGAGACGACGAGCTAGGGAGAGAAGGGAAAGACGAGAGAAGAGGAAGGAGGAAGGAGAAAGGAGGGGCGGCATCCTAACGGCGGTGGACGGTGGCTCCAGTGGAGGAAAAAAGAAAGAAAAAATGGAGGAAGAGAGTGTGTCGTGAGAGAGAGAGAGAAGATGTGGGGGGGTCTGCACGTGCGTGAATAAGGAATGGAGGGAATAGTTAAATAAATGGGGAGAGAAAATAATAAAAAAAAGGGAAGGGAAAATTTGCACTATTAGGCCCTGAAATTTTCAAATAAGATATTTATTTTGAGCTACAAAACCCTTTTCAATTCCAAAAATTAACCTACAAACCTCTTAATTATTTTCTCCCACAATAACCTCTTTTGAATCTACAAATAATTTTCCCAAATTTATTATCCTTAAAATAAGGGAGAAACTTGTTAGAAAAATAAGTTTTGATGATAACTAAACATAACTTAGGCATAAAGATAGGTTGGGTAAGGATCAGAAATAACTTAGAGAAAATCTGATAAGAAATCTTAAATGTTGCCTAATCGATCAGGGATAGATTACAAGATAAGAACTTAAAGCCTAATCGATTAGAGTCAGATCAGGTTTAGATTAGAAATTAAAGTTTGCAGCCGCCTAATCGATTAGTGGCCCCTGTAATCGATCAAGGATCAATGTAATCGATTAAGAAGAATTAGTCTAATCGATCAGATAGTAGTAATCGATTAAGAGAAATTAGCCCAATCGATTAGAGAGCATTTATCGATTAAGACATAGTCCAAGTATAATCGATTAGAGCATATTGAGTGATCGATTAAAGAAAACATGTAATCTGAGTATAATCTGTTTACAATCGATTAGACATGACTAATCGATTAGGCATGTATCTTTCTAACTTGAATATTCAGTGATGCAGGCTATAATGCGTAATCATTCAGAAACCTTTCCCTGTAATCAATCAGAGGTTATAATCGAAGTGGCGATAGGATTTATTCAAAACCAATGGCTAAGTCTATTTTAAGCTTTCAAGGTACAGATATGCACAGGCCTACTTAAGGAAGTTTACGTTAGCATGCAATCTGTCTCAAAAGAGCCGTTAGACTTACCAACCACTTCCAGCTATAAATGAAGAGAGAAGAACTGAAGCAAAACAAGTACAATGGAGTTAATGCTTCTCAGAACTCAATCCTAACACTCTATATCAAACTAATGAAGTGTTCTGGTTATACAACAGCTAAAACTCTCAACGGGCAGATTTCCAGAGAAGAGATTATAAAAGCCTCTCAGGAGAAAGTTGGTGGTATTCATTGATTGCAAAATTAATTGTTATAACTACTACATTCAATACTCACCAGTCTTTAGAAATCTTATACTTTTGATATTCTTCAGTGTGTAACATAATCAGTTCAATAGAGTAAACAAGTCTTCTGTATTTACTACCAAGTGAGGATCACTCTTAAGATAGTGTGATCTTAAGAGTGAGGATGTAATCTTACAAGTTGTAAGGGGGAGTGATCAGTGAAAAGAGTGGTCTCTTACTATCACTTGTAAAGGCATTCAAGAGCTTGAGTTAATCTTGAAAAGTTAGTGGAACCCAACTGAAAGTTAGAGAACTGGACGTAGGCCAAGATTAGGTTGAACCAGTATAAATCTTGAGTCATTCATTTTTAAATTCAAAAAGCACAATTCACCCCCCCTCTTGTGCATTTCTGCCAAGTTACATTTGGTATCAGAGCCAGGTCTTCTCAGAACATACTGATCCCACAATCAGAAGAAGTAAAGATCCATAATGGAAGATGAAAATGAAGGTTTTTATCAAATCAACTGGATATGATCTCTGGAGAATAGTTGAAGAAGGGAATATCATTCCTACGAAGATAGAGAATGGAATTCAAGTGCCAAAGCTTCCCCAAGAACTCACTGATGATGACAAGGGAGATCTGGAACTAAACAGCAGGGCAGTCTTGATTCTTCAAAATGCTCTAAGTCAAAAAGAATATTTTAGAGTATGTCATCTGGAGACTGCCAAAGAAATGTGGGATGCTCTAGCCATTGCTCATGAGGGAACTACCGGAGTAAAAACAAGAAGAGTAGAGCAATTGGTCTCTGACTTCCATCTATTCAAAATTGAAGTTGGGGAACCAAGGGAGCTGGAAGTCAGATTCACCCATCTGATCAACAATCTTACAGCTCTTGGAAGAAGAATTTTTGAGACAGAACAAGTCTCCAAGATCTTAAAGATTCTAACTCCTGAATGGCAGATGAATGCTACTACAATCCAAGAAATGAGAGGAGAATCCATGAGTTCCATCACATCATTATTTAGAAGTATAGCAGTATATGAATCAACCATCAAAGTTCAAAAAGAACTCTATGAAGACAAGAAGAAAAAGAATCTTGCCCTGTCAGCTTCAACAAAAGATGATGAGGATGAGGAAGATGAAGAAGAACTGGATGACGATGAAATGGCCTTCATGGTTAGAAAGTTCAGGATGTTCTTTAGAAATAGAGGAAGATTCCAAAAGCGTAGTTCAAGCAACAACAGAAGGGACTTCCAGAAAAATGCTCCTGTATGCTATGTGTGCAAGAAGCCTGGAAACTTCAAGTCAGAGTGTCCAAGTCTTCAAAGGTTTAAGGAGAAAGAGAAAAAGAAGGAGAAGTTCCAAGGAAAAAAGAAAGCCTATGTGTCCTCCATATGGGGAGATAACTCAGATGAGGAAGCTAGTGATGCTAAAGAAGTAGCCAACCTCTGTCTGGTAGCTCAAGAAGAATCGTCAGATAATGAGGTATATCAAACTGACCCATCTTTTCAGGAACTTCAAGATGCATATAATGATATACATGTTGAATTTGTAAAATTGGCCAAAGAAGTGTCTGTACTGAGAAAGAAAAACAAAGAGCTTGAAAAGAAAGTTGAAGAATCTGATTGCATTAAATGTAAACAACCTTCAGAAGAAGCTTTTCAAAAGAAAGAAAGTATTGAGTGCAGAAATTGTGAACAACTTTTGAAAGAAAATGAGAAAATCTCAAGCATTTTGAAGAAATTCACTAAGAGCACTGAAACACTTGATATTACGCTAATGAATCAAAAAGCCTTTGGGGATAAAACTGGGATAGGTTATGATTCAACTCCTAAACTCTTGAAAAAGAAAAGTTTTGCACCTAAAGAGAAACCCTACTGGGAATTTTTCAGAAAAGCTTCAGAATATTCATCACCGTTTAGTTTTTGCAATTTCTATAACAAAAAGGGACATACTGAATCAACCTACTATCCTAAAAAACATGGATTATCTGGATTATACAAATAGGTTCCTAAAGGGACACATCAGTCTAAAGTCCATCAGGATAAAAGGCAACAAATTAATCCCAAAGGACCCAAGAAAATTTAGGTACCTAAATCTGTTTAGTCTGCACAGGTTTGTTTTAAGGCATCCAACAATAACAAATGGTATGTAAATAGTGGATGCTCAAGACATATGACAAGAGATAAAGAGAAATTGGAAAATCTGATCATGAAGGAAGGCGCTAAGTTCAGTTTTGGTGGAAATCAATATGGAAAAATTGCCGGAAGATGAGACATTAGATTAGTTAAAGACATCTACCTAGTGGAAGGTCTCTGCCACAATCTGCTAAGTGTCAGCCAAAGCACTGACAGAGGTAACTGGGTAATCTTTGACTCAAATGAATGTCTCATAGTAGATAAGAAAGAATTGGCCATAGATAAATCAAATCTTAAATTTAGATTGAAAGCTAATAGTAATGGAAATTTGTATACAGTAGATCTGAATTAGCAATTTTCTGAAAAATGTTTGATAAGCAATATTAATAACTGTTGGCTATGGAATAAAAGATTAGCACATGTAAACATGGCTCAACTAGAAAAACTGATCAAAAAGGACCTTGTCATTGGTATACCTAATATGAAAAAAATCTGATTTATTGTGTGAAGCATGTCAGAAAGGGAAACAGACAAAGTCCTCCTTTAAACCTAAGAAGGAAGTTTCCACTACTAGACCCCTAGAACTAATTCATATGGATTTGGTTGGTCCAGCAAGAGTGAAAAGTCTAGGAGGAAGTCTGTACACTCTTGTGATTGTGGATGACTATTCTAGGTTCACTTGTACACTTTTGGTGCCTTTTCTATGTTTGCAAAGAAAGTGCAGAATGAAAAAGACAAGAAAATCAGATCAATTAGGACAGATCATGGAGGAGAATTTGAGAACCAAGATTTCTTGGAGCTGTGCAAAGAAAATGGCATAGATCACAACTTTTCAGCTCCCAGAACACCTCAACAAAATGGAGTTGTGGAAAGAAAGAATCGTGTACTCATTGAGATGGCCAGAACAATGCTTAATGAAAAGGAAGTATATCAAGTTTTCTGGGCAGATGCTATGGGTACAGCCTGCTACATCTCAAACAGAGCTTACATACGGAAAGGAATGGATAAAACCCCTTATGAACTTTACAAAGGAAGAAAGCCAAATGTCACTACTACAAAAGAGGGTTTTCACGTCACAAATTTTGGGCTTTTCACGTCACTTTTCAAGGGGACATAAATTCAAGTGACGTGGAAAACTGAACTTTTAACGTCACACAAAAAACTGACGTGGAAAGTCATATTTTTCACGTCATAAATTACAAAAATTGTGACGTTGTTTGTCTAAAATTAGATGTTATTGATAAGGATATAATATGGAAGATCAGAGAAACCACATCACATATTACCCAACCTTATAAAATAAAAGGACGCTTATAAATAATTTATTCTAATTAATTTTTCCTTATTCTCAATGATTAATAACTTCAAGAATCATTTTCTTCTACAGTCATAATCAATCATAATTAAGCTTGACACTTTAACACTTTAATAGCTAGGAATTTAATTATTATAAGTAGGCATTTGAAAAGCAAATGTATACTAACCAAGATAAAATTTTTGGTTTCACTACAAGCTCATTCCACAAATACTTCCAACCTTAATTACTTAACATTAACTTCATTATCACTAATATATATAAATTTCAGATTTGATCAACAATACCCAACAGTACCTAATCATTCATCTTACCACCAAAGGACTCACAACAACAACTATCACAGCAAGCAAAAATTAAATTTAACTTCATATTCAACCAAAGACAACAAAACATCATATTCCAGAACTTCCAAGGTTCTCCTCCTTATACTCTTTGCATCACCAAGCCTAACAATAAAATAATAAAATCCAAGCCTACCTTCCGTCATAACTTAAACATACAACACAATCACAGGGAAAAGAAACCAAAAATTTCAAGTCACAATGGAACGCCAATTATATTATGAAATCCCAATAATTTTTCCTCATTATAAATTCCTTTTCTTCCTCTTCCCTACTCAACCGAACACACACACACACACACAAAGAAGAAGACCAGAAATTCACACCCACACAAAACAGAGCAAGAAGGAACAAAATTAAATTGCACATTAAACCCTACACTAGATTAGTTAGAAGTTTATATTGCCATTACTGTTGGATTGTGTTTCTTGGATTATTACACAAAAAGCAGCCAAATTAACCGGACCAAAACTCAACCATAATATGACTATTATGACTTCTAAACTTGAATTTCAGCTTTACTACTATATATCCCTATAAGCTCTTTTTATTGCACAGCCACCGAAAAATCAGTACAAGGAACATTTATACTCAGCCCACAATAATGAATCATAAGAAATCAAACATAGATCAAGCAAATCAACTCCAACCTAACCCTCTCCAATCTCATTGCAGATTTCTATTGACAACGAGTTAGAAATTTGGAAGAATTTCCTGATGAACACATGAAACCAAAATTTATATAGGGAAAACTCAAAATCTAAGTTCTACCTTTGATTCAATCTGTTTCCAATTCCCAAAAACCCAAATGGGCCTACCCTCACAAACATACAATCAGAAGGAAAGAAGGTAAAAATGAGAAGAGATGAAGATTATCCAAGTGAAGATGGGAAGAACGATGATGATTCGAGTTGGACAGGGGAGCACACTATCGGCCAGATTCGTCAAACCAGTGCTTGCATGTGCCATCGAAGCTCCACGCCGTCGTCAGACCAGAACGAGAGAGCGGGAGAGGAATTGAAAAATGGAAAGAGAGAAGGGAGAAGAGGTGAGATTCACGGTGGAATAGAAGGAGAAGGGAGCTTGAAATAGAAAAACTGAAGGTGGTTGTTCGATGGTGGCTTGCAGAGGGGAATGAGGCAGAGCTAAAAGCTTGGGGTGTTTGGGATCTGCGGGCGTGGGGTTTGGGGGAGCTTAGGGTTTTTGGAAGCTGAGGGCAGGGGAGGTGGCTGAGTTGAGGGAGGGGGGAGGAGTGAGCTGGGGGCGCGAAATAAAAATAAAACCAGGTTGGAGGGAAGGTGATAAACGACATCACACATTCAAAATGTGTGACGTCGTTTAGTATACCATGTCACACATAACAATTGTGTGACGTCGTTTCACAAAACGACGTCCCACAATTGTTATGTGTGACGTGGTTTCCCATGAAACGACGTCACACATATAAAATGTGTGACATCGTTTCCAGAAATGAGGTCACACATTTTATATGTGTGACATCATTTCTTTCGACGTCACATATTACCAAATTATGTGACGTCGTTTCTCCCTCTGTTTTCAACTTAATTACAAAAATTCCACCGCATTTTTTTCTATGTCACTTTTTTATTTAACTGATGTTAATTAGTGACATGGAAAGGGCTTTTGTAGTAGTGTGTAAGCCACCTCAAAGTGTTTGGTTCCAAATGCTTCATCCACAATAATGGAAAGGTAAATATAGGTAAATTCAATCCTAAAGCTGATTCTGGAATTTTTATTGGTTATTCTAACAGAAGTAAGGCCTATAGAGTTTTCAATAAAAGAACTTCTACCTTTGAAGAATCAGTCCATGTAGTATTTGATGAAACTGATTCTGTACAGAATGCTGTAACGGAAGAGGAATTAGATTTTTCAAAAAGGTCTAAAAATCCTACATAATCATTACCATCACTAGATGAATCCCATGGGGAAGGACAAGAGGATGATCCTCATGATGCATCAGCTGGACCCCCAACATGGAGACATCATAGGGATCATCCACCTGAGCAAATCATTGGTGATGTTAATGGGGGTGTTAGAACCAGAAATCAGATCCAAAATGAAATGAATTTCTCAGCTTTTATATATGAAATTAAACCTTCTTGCATTGAAAAAGCACTAACAAACTGTGACTGGATAGTTGCTATGCAAGAAGAGCTCAAAATTTGAAAGAAGTCAAGTTTGGGACTTGGTTCCTAGACCTTCAAATTATCCCATTATTGGAACCAAGTGGGTTTTCAAAAACAAACTTGATGCACTACTACAGAAAGGAGTTTCCATGTCTGTTATTTAGGGGTTTTCATGTCACTTTTTTATGTGACATAAAAAGTAGTGACTTAGAAAATATGGAGATTTTACGTCACTTAAAATTGGGGACGTGGAAAGTCATATTTTCCACGTCACAACTTATGAAATAAGCGACGTAGATAAGTCCCTGAATAATTTTTTTTATTAAATGGCTAAGATTTCACGTCACATGTTCAGAAAACATGTGACGTGGAATGTGGCGTGGAGAAACCACGTCACTTATTAGCCAAATAAGTGACGTGGTTTCTCATAAACCATGTCACATTTTTAGTTATATGTGACGTGGTTTTGGAGAAACCACGTCACTTATTTGGCTAATAAGTGACGTGGTTTCTTGCCAGAACATTTCACGTCACATGTTTATAAACATGTGACGTGGATTATTATTTTTTTTAAATTAAATTTTAATATTTTCATGTGATCCCATTTTCTTTTTCTTGTTTTTGCTGTCTCAGAAAACAGATTCACCACAATAGCAATCAACCAAGCTAACATAAGTAATCAATCATACTAACCATATATAACTTGTGTTTACTACTACTTCACAAATTAACCATTAGTGTTACACAATTTAGTATTTTATACAATGATTAATCATCTCTACTAACCAAGACTAACCAATTCCGAAAGCAAAAATTCAGCAACATTCTCACGAATTGAATCAAGATCTTCATCTGTAAATGCGTTGATATCATAAAACTGCAACAATAAAGATGTGATTATCAATGCAAAGAAATTATATAAAAAATTATATATTTATGTATTAACTGTATCAATCATACAAGAATTTAACTTGTACCTGTGAGAATGATCCGGTTCGTTCACTAATAATAATGTCAAAAATATATTTCATGACGTAATATCCGCACTCCTTATTAGTCGGTTGCCTAGGGCACTTCAATCACAAGAAACGGTATAAATTAATAGCAATCAATTTAATAAATCTCAATTGACTAACATTGAAAGAATTTAAATCAAAAGTACTTACTCTAGGTCTTTGTAGCATGACATCTTGATGTTCTTGACCAGTTTTTTCCATTGAATGCCACTGAGATATACCCCTAAAATGGAACCAAAATGAGTACATATATATATGTGACTAATTTATTTGGGACACTAGTATATAATAAAGATATTAACACTACTCACATCGATAGGAGAGTTCTATGATAGGGGGTTATATTGCGCATCAACGAGTCAAACCAAACCAGACAATGATCCCTAGGGCAAACGACAGCTAGTGCCCAGTGCTTACTGAAAGACATTAAAAATAATCATAACATTTACAAATGTGTATAATGATGAAAAGTTGGCAAAAGGAAACAATCAAACTTACTCTTCAAGAATAGGTGCAAAATAGATAGTTCCCCGGTTCACTGACATTTGATGGTTGACGTATGCCTGCATGTTGTCATCATAATTCCTCTGCTCCGCCGGGGTATTGAAATTATCCCTCATCACCATGCCATTGGACTGAAGAATCTGTATTGTCCCCTGCCTAATCTGTTACACAAGCTGTGGAAGTACCTATATATCATAGACAAGTTGAAATCAAAAAGGGATTTAATAAGAAATACAACTGAGACATAAAAAGTAACGGTCATTTATTACAAAGTCGCTAACTCAAGCCATCCAAGGTCAATTTCCTGCAGCAGCAAAAACTCCCTGATATCTTGGGAACCTTGAAGCAAAAATTGGTATGTACGGTCAGGACTGACTACTCCAGGAGGCATCGTAAAGGGCACAGACTCCAAATTTGGCTGCATCTCCCGTAGGAGCTGGAGAGAAGGATATTCGTCTGAAAAGGTCTGCAGGGAGATGGAAAAAATCATTGTTATGTTATGCCTAAACCAGAAAAATATCAAACAAGCAGTCTCAAGACTTAAGTGTACATACCACATCAACCGGCGGGTCTGGCCCCTTTTGTGGGCTCTTGTGTACAAGATATCTAGGCCACAAGATGAATGCCCCGACCGCCTCGCCTAATTTGGTGACTTCATGATCGGGAAAGGGTACATCTACCCCCGCCTCATTGCTCAGGACAGCTCTAACGGACACCTTCAATTGGTCCTCATCAATAGGAAAATTATGTATGAGGGAGGCGTTCGGGAACTGGAGAGCTTTGGCTACCGCGCGCAGGCGAGGGAAATCAAGATGGAGATAACACTCCTCTCCATAGTCAGGGTTGTTTTCTGGTGTGGGATCTGAGTCGTCCTCATGAATTGATCCTAACTGTCCAGGCTGATTGCAGCTATCTTTGCCGCTTGGATCGGCGGTACCGAGAGACTCCTGCAAGGGATGAAAATATACAGAGTAAGGCTATAATTGATGAACCCGGAATATGGAAATCAACATATTTAGTAGATGATCAAACCTGATTATTTTGTCCAGAAGAATTCGTCGTGAGTCCGAGCTGTACGGTAGATGCTCGGACTTGTGCCTCAACCTGTATCCGGATCTGCTCATTAAGCTGCTGGATATGTGCATCCAACTGTTCCTGGAACTCGGCCTTCATCTCCGCCCGAGCCCTGGCCATAATCTCCTCAGTGGATTCTCTACGGGCGTGAGATCGGGGTTTGCGACCGAAATACTTGGTCAGCCCGACATTCCTCGGCTCCCCGATAACTCGACCGTGGTGGTCGAGCTTCCCAATTGCCGTGGCAAGGATGTCCATCCTCCCAGAAGGTGTGAAGGACCCTTGGGTGGCTTGCTCCTCAAGTTCTTCCTGTAATGACCCAACAAAATCATAATTTGCAATGTGCTACAAAACCACAAGTTAAATGCATAAACACCAAATAAAATACTTACAATCCTCTGTGCAACTTTCTCAACCTCCGGAGTCACAAATTTTCCTTCTTTATTCTTCCTTCCCTCAGCCCATTTCGTATGACGTGGGAAGGGCGGCAGAGGCTCTACAACAAAGGTAGGATCGGACCGTGCAGCTTCCTCCATTTCTGCAATTTGTTTCTGGGTCAACTTTTTCTCTAGCCACTTGTAACCACCCCGAGACATCGTGTGCTTATAGATATTCTTCGCTTGTCGATTCTTTTGTTTTTCGCTCTCCTCCTGTGAAACTAAGACTAAGTTAGTTAACTAATATAATGTGTTAACAGTACAATTTTTAACCAAAGTTAAAAAGCTATTTATGAAATATACAGACCTTGAACTTTTCGTCTAGCCGTGATGCAACAAACTGCTTCCAAGTGTCTGGGTCAATATTGGGATAGCTCTGACCCGGATCTTGACCCTGCTTGTCTCCAAAGACGTATTCTCTGGTCAGGAGATTCTTGAAATTCTTCCACATCTTGCGCCCTTCTCCCAACCAAAAATCCTTGAAAAATTGTGTGTTTGGGACATCAAAATTTTGCTGAAAATAATGACGAACACATTAGTTGAATTAAGTGGAAATAAGAATACATACATATTAGGAACAAACAGAAGTATAATGATAAAACATACCAAAATATCTGACCAACATTGATCCTTAACGTCTTTGTTGACTCTCCGCCAATCGTTAACCAAGATGCTTATCCGGTTCCTCACCACAAAACCTATGTAGCTGATGAAATTCGCACCAACTTCCCCGATAGGATTCATGTCATCGTCAAAATCCACACGGATAGGCTGCACATTTGTCCCCTGACGGACAACAACTTCATTGAGCTTCGTCGGACCTCTTCCCATTCTCCGAGGGGGATCGTTCCGTTGCTGATTGTTATCACCATCCGCCATGTACCTGTTAACATATCAAAGATGTGATGAGTCACAATTCCACAACCTTCACAAAACCAAAACAAAAACATTAACAAGAATTAATACATGATAATTCAAAAAGGTTCTCACTTTATATGTTATCCCATATCCCCTCACAATGATCATTTCTAGAGGCAAATTGGTCATCATCATCTACCAATTCAAATTCACTTGGTTCAGGTGGTCCTGCGCCTAAAGGTTGTATCTCATCTAGATCTAAATTGGGAGCACGGTCCTTTTGCTTTTTACCTTGCAAGACTATGGACAATTGCTTATTTGCGGGATCTGTTACATAGAACACCTGTTTTGCGTGACTTGCTAAAATAAAAGGCTCATCTCTGTACCCAGCCTTCTGAAGATCAATTGAGATCATACCAGTATGGGGATCAATCACAACTGCGCTATTGTTAACCCACTTGCATTTGAAGATTGGAATTTTGAACTTTGTGTAACTAACTTCCCAAATTTCTTCAATTACGCCATAATATGCCATGGAAGCCAATCTTGGGTTTTTATCTTTCGAATTGGAGAAGTGCATCGCTTCGGCTACCACCATCACGCCACTGTTTTGCATGGTGCTATTATTGTCCTGGGCCTTAGTGTAGAAGGAATAACCATTTATGTCAAAAGAGGACCAAGTGACAACCTCAAAACGAGGCCCTCCGGCTAACCATCTTATTGTATCCGGCGCACCAGTCTCCTTTTCAACATACTCCTTGAACCACCCAATAAATGTCCTATTATGCTCGTTAGAAATCTGCATGTCACTCTTTTTCGGATTCTTTTCTTTCAGGATCCTCTTATGCTCGTCCAAATAAGGCTGCACTTCTTCCATATTATTCAATATGTACAGGTGTGCTTGTAACACCTCTTCACGGCACATAGTCTTCACTTTAACGCCTCGTACCCCCTTACCAATCCCATCTTCATGTCGGGGGATTTCCTCAACCCCTTTTAGATACGATTTGCAAAAATCCATTGCCTCCTCAACTAAGTATCTTTCAACAATTGATGCCTCAGGTCGATGTGGGTTCTTGGAATACCCTTTCAAAACTTTCATGAATTGCTCGAAAGGGTACATCCACCTCAGATAAACAGGGCCACATAGCCTTATCTCCCTTACCAAATGAACAATCAAGTGCACCATAATATCAAAAAAGGCTGGAGCAAAGTACATCGCTAATTGGCACAATATAATGTAACCCTCATTTTCCAACTCGTCGAGCTTTTCAGTGTCGATGACTTTGCTGCATATCGCATTGAAAAACATACACAGTCTTGTTATAGTCATCCTCACATCATCTTGCATAATGCCTCTTATAGCAATTGGTAAGAATTGTTGCATCAATACATGGTAATCATGCGACTTCATTCCAACCAACTTCAACTCGTTCATAGACACAAGTCTACTAACATTAGAAGAATAACCCTGCGGCACCTTGATCCCACTTAAACACTCACAAAGACTTTTTTTCTCCTGTTTAGAGAGTGTATGAGCAGCAGGTTCCATATAAGCCCTCTTTCCATTTTCACTGACTATAGGATGCAACCGTTGTCTTATACCCATTTCAACCAAGTCTAACCGTGCATTGAGTCCGTCCTTAGTCTTCCCTTGTATATGCAACAACGTTCCAACAAGACTATCACCGACGTTTTTCTCCACACGCATCACGTCTATACTGTGCCTCACATCCAGAAATTGCCAATAAGGTAGATCAAAGAAGATTGACCTCTTCTTCCAAATGATCTTCTCAGAACTGGTCTTCTTCTTCTTCTGTTTCTTACCGAATACCACATTAACATTCTTAACACGGCTGAAAACTTCCTCCCCGGTTAAGGGGGTCGGAGCAAATCTATATTCAGATGAGCCATTAAAACACTTCTTTAGTCTACGATAAGGATGAAACCGATCAAGAAACCTCCTGTGACCGAGGTAAACGGTCTTTCTTCCATGTTTAAGCTGGTGGCAGTTTGTGTCCAACTCACATATAGGACATGCCATATAACCCTTCACACTGTAACCAGAAAGATTGCCATATGCAGGGAAGTCATTTATTGTGGTAAACAGCATAGCTCGCAACTTGAATGTCTCCTGCCTATACGCATCAAACACATCGACGCCTTCCTCCCACAACATCTTCAAGTCCTCAATCAAAGGTGCAAGATAGACATCGATATCGTTCCCAGGCTGTTTCGGCCCAGAAATCATCATAGACATCATCACATATTTGCGTTTCGTGCACAACCAAGGAGGCAGGTTGTAAATGACCAGCAAAACTGGCCAAGCACTATGTGTGCTACTGAGACTCCCGAAAGGATTGAATCCATCTGTACACAGTCCAAGACGAAGATTCCTCGGCTCACCACCAAATTCAGGAAACATTGAATCAATTTTCTTCCATTGAGGAGAGTCAGCAGGGTGCCGGAGATATCTTCCATCAGAGATTCTCTCATCACAATGCCATCTCAGTTTCTTTGCTTCTGCCTCATTTGCAAACAAGCGTTTAAACCGTGGTACAATTGGAAGGTACCACATTACCTTCAAAGGTACCCCTTTCTTTGATCCATCATCATCACCAACGGCATCCTTTCTCGGCTTGTACCTCGGAGTATCACATTTAGGACACTCTTTCAGGCCGGCATACTCATTCCTGTACAACACGCAATCATTAGGACAAGCGTGTATCTTCTTATACTCCACCGCCATCTTTCTTAAAACTTTTTTAGCCTCATACATACGCTTCGGAAGCACATTGCCGGCAGGGAACATATCACTCAAAGCTTCAAGCAACTGCGAGAAACCCGTGTCCGCCCACCCATTTTCTGTCTTTATTTTCAACAATTTCAGGACGCCGGTCAACCGAGTATACTTAGTACACCCCGGGAACAACGGTGTCTCTGCATCACTCCGCAACTTCTCAAACTCATCTACCACAGAAAATGACTCAGCCCTAATGTCATTGATCATCTCGTCCATTCCATCATCACAAACATCATCCATCACTGCTTCTACATTTTGTGACGTGCACTCATCTACGGTACTTCCCAATTCCCCATGCCAAAACCACTTCTTATAACGGAGATTGATCCCATCACAAAGAAGGTGATCCCTTATATCATCAACGCTCTTACAATAAGCATTTGCACACTTCACACAAGGGCAACGATACATGCCATTCTTACTAGCCACGTTTCTTTTGGCAAATTTAATAAATTCTTCCACCCCCATTTGATACTCTTTAGTGGTTCTCAATGCATGCATCCAACTACGATCCATTCTATTAAACCTATGCCATATGTCCAACAAATTAGTCAATTTTAGCTCACTACCTTGTGAAGAAATGGGCATGCCATACACTTAACTTAACTTCATGCAAATTTTTTAAAAAATTTCGCAGAGTTTTCCCTTGTAAGTGTGATATCCAAAAATTACATTTACAATCTAAGATAATCCAAAATGAAACTAGAAATCCCAATGAAATCACATATTAATTCAGGGGAATAGAGCAAACCAACAATCAGATCAATGACTTACACAAAGCACAAACAAGCCAAGTAAAATTAGAGAAACACAAGTTGTCAACGGAAATTATCATAGTAGTCACAAGAATATAAGAGCATAGTCATATTCCTTATTGTTCAATGGAGGAGATAAAATCAATAACATACCTCTAGGTGGCTTAGCAAGACAAAGATTACCCTTATGGTGATATGGGTTAGAAGAATCTATTTCTGATTTGGACCAGTTACCTGTATATATTGGAAAAGGTTAAAAATAAAATCTCCAACAAGATTCAATAGAAGAGCTAAATGGTTTTGATACTCCTCTCTACATACACTTCACTTGACACAACCAATAATCAACAAACCAAAGAATTAGACTTCAAAATAATACATTTAAAACCATACATGCAAAACCACGGAATCAATGTTTAAGAAGAATAAGGTAGTGAACACTTAGAAATATTAAATCAATTACTTCCATATTTCAGACAACTAATTAATAGTTAGAAACACAACCTCCTTTCTTTACAAAACCATTGATCAAGACTAAATTTCCAAGCATAATTCACAAAACACAAATCAAACACTAAATTTCCAATAATCAAAATGTACATCATTTCTCAAACTTAAGCCTATTACTTTTTAATCCAATTTTAGTTACCAATAACAATGTCTTTTGAATTAATCTCTTAGCACATTAACCTCCATATTTGTTTTAGCTCAATAAAACCTTGATCACCCAAAGTTCTAGACAAAATCAAATTAGCCATTCTTTTAATTCCCTTTTCAGCCTAATTAAGAACATAAGCCATACCATTCTCTTACTAGTCCTTAATTATTTAATCAATGATTTACACTTCAATAATTAACATTTAAACATCATCACCTCTTATCAATATATTGCAGCATAATCACCCAAATAATGTATATAGAAACATATCAATCAAAAAGCATTTCTAAACACCATTATACACTTGTACTATTTGTTTTCCCCTTTGTTAGATTAAACCCAGAAAATCAAAACTAGCAATTCAAAGAATTGCACGAAAATCAACAAGAAATGAAAACTAAACAAATTAGAGAAGAACTGGGCACTAATGAAAACAAATTAACAACAAATTAACAACAAATTAATTAGACGAACTGGGCAACATTCCAAAATCAACAAGAAATCAGAGACAACTGGGCACTAATCAACTAAACAAATTAATCAAAACAGAGCAATCAAACCTAGAAATAAACACAAAAAAATGAAAACGAAAATGCAGGGGAAAATGAGTTCACAGAAATTTCAACATAATGCAAGGAAACCAACACCAACCAGAACCCAGAAAACGAAAATGCAAGGGGAAAAAAAACCAAAAACACAAACGAAAATGCAAGGGAAAAGAAACCAAGAACACGGAGAGCTAAGAGCTGAGGGAGACATTTTGCACCTGATTGCGTTTTGGGAGAGAGCAGAGAGCTGAGAGCTGAGAGCTTCTTCTTCTTCAACCTATTTGCGTTTTGGGAGAGAGCTGAGGGGTAAGGGGTGAGGGAGAGAGGAGAGAGCTGAGGGATTTGAGCTTTAGAGGGAGGGGGCTGAAATTCTGGCGCGAGTTTTGAGCTTTGGGTTAGGGAGATATGGAGCTGAAATTATAATCAGGTTTTGTATTTTTTTTTAATTTTAATGAAACCACGTCACATATAGGAAATATGTGACGTGGTTTCTCAAAACAATGTCACATATTAGATATATGTGACGTTGTTTAAGAGAAACCACGTCACATATTTCCTATATGTGACGTGGTTTCATTAAAAATTAAAAAAAAATCCCTGATTATCTATGAAACCACGTCATATATTTCCTATATGTGACGTGGTTTCTAAAAAAAACAAAAAAAAAAGAAAATCCACAAACCACATCACATATTTTATATATGTGACGTGGTTTCTTAAAAATTAAAAAAAAATTCCCTGATTATCTATGAAACCACGTCCCATATTTTATATATATGACGTGGTTTCATAAAAATTAAAAAAAAAATTCGAAAACTGATTATTTACTACAAACCACGTCACATATTTTCTATATGTGACGTGGTTTATTATTAAAAAAATTTAAAACTTGGGGAAAACCACGTCACGCAATTATAATATGTGACGTGGTTAATCACACCCATAATCCACGTCACAATTTTGCCATTATTGTGACGTGGTTTCTTCTTCAGCATGATATTTAATTACAAAAATGCCACCAAGCTTTTTTCAATGTCCATTTTATAATTAAGTGACGTGAATTAGGGACAAGAAATAGCCTTTTTGTAGTAGTGATGAATCTGGATTTGTAGTTAGAAATAAAGCAAGACTTGTGGCCAAAGGATATAACCAAGAAGAAGGTATAGATTATGAGGAGACTTTTGCCCCAGTTGCAAGACTGGAAGCAATAAGACTTCTGTTAGCCTTTGCATCCCTCAAAAATTTTAAACTTTATCAAATGGATGTAAAGAGTGCTTTTCTTAATGGATATATCATGGAAGAAGTGTATGTTGAACAACCCTCTGGTTTTGAGGATCCCCCTAAACCAGATCATTTTTTTAAACTCAAAAAGGCCTTGTATAGACTTAAACAGGCACCAAGGGCCTGGTATGAAAGATTAAGTAACTTTCTATTAGAAAAGGGTTTTACAAGAGGAAAAGTAGATACCACTCTATTTATTCGGCATAAAAAGAAAAACATGCTTTTTGTACAAATTTATGTAGATGATATTATCTTTGGTGCTACTGATGAATCTCTTTGTGAGAAATTTTCTAAGACTATGCAGGGAGAGTTTGAAATATCCATGATGGGAGAGCTGAACGTCTTCCTAGGTCTTCAGATTAAACAAAGAAAAGATTAGATATTCATCTCACAAACCAAGTATGTGAAAGAGATCTTGAAGAAGTTTGGGATGGATCTATCCAAGGAAGAAAAGACTCCCATGAGTTCCACAGCCCTACTGGATGCTGATGTGAAGGGAAAGGATTTCAATCAGTCCACATACAGAGGCCTAATTGGTTCTCTCCTATACTTAACTACCAGCAGACCAGACATTCAATTTAGTGTGGGGATTTGTGCCAGATATCAAGCTAAACCAAAGGAATCCCACCACACATGTGTAAAGAGAATCTTGAGGTACTTGGTTGGAACTCAGAATCTGGGATTATGGTACCCCAAAGAAACTCAGGAGTACCTCATGGCCTACTCAGATTCAGATCATGTTGGGTACAAAATTGATAGGAAAAGTACCAATGGTCAATGCGAATTTCTTGGAGGATCTCGAATCTCCTGGGCTAGCAAGAAGCAGAACTGTGTTTCTTCATCTTTAACAGAAGCTGAATATATTACTACTACAAGTTGCTGTGCTCAAGTCCTGTGGCTCAAGCATCAATTAAAGGATTTGGGAATGGAATTCTCAGAAGTTCCCATCCTCTGTAACAACACTAGCACAATCAGCCTGGCCAAAAATCCAGTTCACCACTCAAGGACTAAGCATATAGATGTGAGACATCACTTCATCAGAGACCATGTACAAAAGAAGGATGTCAAGGTGGAATTTATTCTCACTCACTTGCAGCTAGCAGATATCTTCGCCAAACCACTCGCAGCTGAACAATTCATGTTCATTAGAAGAGAATTGGGAATGGTAAATCCCAATGAGTTGAAACTGTATCTAATCCTTAACTCCTCTGATTTCATTTAATTATGCTATGTTTTAATGATAAAATAGTAACTTAGGCATCGGAGTGTCAAATTAAAATTTTGCAGGTCTTTGTGTTTCAAAGTGAGAAATCCATCGCCTAATCGATTAGGTAAGACTGATTGATCACAGGACAAGTTCTGTGATCGATTATGCTTCGATTAGAGAAGAATGAGGCATCGATTAGGGAGAAGGCTGCAATCGATCAGGACCGTCTGATCGATCACAAGGAAGGAGTAATCGATTGGGCATCGATTACTCAGCGTAGACCTATCGATCAGAGGCATCTAATCGATAAGAGAATGCACCCTGTAATCAATTACAGAATAGACGTAATCGATTAGGCGCTAATGGTAACATTGTAACGTACACTTTTTCTGACAGTTGCATGACTCTTTACACTTACTCTCTCTCATATATATTTGACACATGTAATTGTAGCATCATTTCGCACCATTTGCATTCATTCTTGACTTCATCTCTCTTCCTCTCATCAAACCCTAACCATTTCAAATCATCAAACCCCTTCATAACAGTTATAACTGAAGCCATTATTCGAATTATCATTCGACTTAACTCCTCACACCCAGTTACAACTTTTCGAATCACCAGACATAACCCTTAGTCCTCTATATACACTGCTTAGATGGCACCCAAGATGAGTATACCCAAAAACTACAGAGCACAAGTTGTCCCTAATATAGTTCCCTTGCCTCCAGGAGACCCTGCACTAACCTATAGACATCCTTCACCACCTTCAAACCCTATACCCTTAGTGGCCAAAACCCGTGGAAATGCATCCAAGTCCTAAGCCAAAATTCCTTCCATAGTCTGAGTCAGAGAACTCATATTAAGGGATACTGAAGTCCCTATTGATGCATCATTTGCCCAGGGTCCTATTGAAGATGCATTGAAAGATATCCAGAGGAGGTCACTACAACAAAGATATGGGTTCGTGGACATTAACTATTTATAAAAGAATGGATATCCTATTAAGGAATGGTTGGGACCCTACAGAGAATGGATAGGGATCAAGAATCACTACCATGAGAAATTCATCAAGGCCTTCTACTCCAACCTAAAGATCAAAGTTACTGAATCTGAGGGAAAAGTCATAGGGATGACCATGTCATCAAAGGTTAGAGGGAAGAGTTTCTCTTTTGATTGGATAAATCTGAACCAATGGCTTCATATGGATGGACCTGGGATGGAAGACTACAATACATGGCAAGTAAGGGAGAAATATTCTGATGATGAACTTAAAATGATTTACCAGCTAGATAGTCCAATTAAGGGAAATCTTAAGCTTGCTCAACTACTCCCGGCCTTCAGAGTCATTCACTATGCTTACTCCAGATGCATGGTTAACAAGGCAGGGAATTTCTCTTTAATCCTTGATATTGACAATCCTATCTTGCCTATGATAATCAACAAGACTACAGTCAATCCCAGTCAGATAATCTGTGAAGAGTTGATGAGGTTTCAAAAGACCAAGACTGTCAAGACTCCTTTCCCTTTTGCTCAACTGATCTCCTTCATCTTATGTAACAACAAGATCTTCTGGCTTAAGAGTGATTAGAACAAGGAGCCCCCTAGATGTGATCTGACCAATCTGAAGAAAATGGGTTTACGTCCCTTTGGTAAGAGTCACATCCTTTCCATGCCTCAACTAGCAATCCATATTGACGAGGGACACCCTTAGGATGCACCTGAACAAGGAGAAGTGCATTCCTCTGAGCATGAGACTCTAGAACTAAGATGAAGTAGCCCCTGCACCACCAGTTCATCCTGAACCTGTTGCACCTATACCAGAAGAAGGTGCCCCTCTCCCAGCCAATATGGTTGATCAACTGGTTGAAAGAGTTTCAGCTAGGATAATGGAAGAAATGTCTCTGGAACACCAAGCAATGGAAGACAGATTATTGAAGAGATTACTGGCTGCCCTAAATGACTTTGTGGTCAAGTCAGTCAAAGAGAGCACTCTGATCATCTTCAAGAGCTATGATGCTGTGGTAGACATGCACAAATTTCTTCACAATCGAATGGCTGGACTTGAAGAGATTCTGAGGCATCAACATCAAGTGAATCTTCCTAGAACTCCCTTATCACCATTTGCTAGGCATGAGGCCTATCAGGTATCTCCAATCCATTATTCTCCTCACCCATCTCCCACACCATCTCATCCTACCTCTCCAACCACCAAAACACAAGCCTCTCCTACACACTCCTCTTCCACCTCCTCTTCCAAGAAATCCTTTCCATCCAAGAAATCCTCTTCCTCATCTTCATCAGATAACCAAGATCCTCCTCCATCTCCTATGAGCCTTACACTCCTACCTCTCTTGATTAACCCAAATCAACCCAGACACAAGCCCCCTCTCCTTCCATTCACACCACACTTCCACCACCTCATCCTCCTCAAATTCATCCCTCTCCTCCTCAATATACCCCTCGGCTAGATCCTTAACAAACCTACTCTAGGAAAGGGAAGGCTATAGTGGTTGATTCTACTCCCTTTGTCCCTTTTGATGATGCCAAAAAGGGGGAGAAGAGATTCAGCGTAATAACTGCTGGAGAAAGCAGCCAAGTGCAAGAAAAAGCTGTAGAAGTTGCTGCCATTTTGTCCTCCATTGCTGTTGAGGCCACTCATATCCCCGAGGATGTCACAATGAGTCAGACTTTGGGAGAAAGTCATGATCTGGCAGAGGCAATCAAGTTAAGCATGGCAGAAGAAAAGTTATGGTGGAAGAAGCATCAGATTCAGAAGTTATGTTCACCAATGTTCCCCCAGCAGATGAGGGTGTTGTGTTGGAGGAAGATATGAGCATGGCCATGGTAGTGTATGAGGGAGAGCCTAAACCTGTTGCCATTGATCTGTTGCCCTACATTCATCATCAAGCAGAAGAGCTCCACTCTCAGGTTAAAGAATTGTCTGAGAGATTGACCAAGAGCCAGCAGGAAAGGGAAGCCAAGGATCTTGCAAAAGCAGAAGCTGAGAAAAAAGGTCTAGTTGAAAAGGCTGATATGCCCCATCATGTATTTCCAAGTTGGGGTGTCCAGAGGCAGGTGAAGTTCAAGAAGACTACTCAGAAGAAAGTAGTGGATCCTGTTCAGACTGCTTCAGAGTTCTTGAAGTCTGATAAGGAAGAAGAAGGGCCAGAGGTTGAGTCAGCAAACAAGAAAAAGATAGTAAAGATGATTGCTCTAAAGCCCCAACCTAAGACAGTGGCCCAACCTAAGTGGCTACAAGGAAAATCTCCAGGGGATCCAAAGAGATAAAAATAGAAGAGCCTAAGTCTGTTTCCAAGCCAACACCTAAGAGAAAGGCTGCTCCCAAAGGAAAATCCTCTAAGCCTCCTCCAAAGAAGCAGAAGCAGCAGTCTCTACTAGAAAGAATGTTATCTCATTTTCCTCCTTCATCTCCTCCTAAGAAGAAAGCTGCCACCAAGAAGAAGAAAGCACCTGCTAAGAAGAAGGAGGTTCAAATTCATATTGAGTTCCTGGAGGAACGTTCAACTGACTCTGGGAGAATTAGCAGTGAATCTGGGGACTATGACTTAGACACATCAAACTGGAAGGATGACTTAGAATTGGACTAAACCGAAAGCATCCACCAGCCTTAAACCCTTTCATATGCATCATTCATACCTTACATGCTTTACTAGTTCATTCATCCCATTTCAGATTTCTTTTCTTTTGTAAATCATGAATTATGTCTTCCTAAATATTTATGTTATCAATATGCAGTTTCTGTATGTTCAACCTTCTCTCGCTCTATTATCTTATTAACTGTTTCTAATGTTTTGTCATCATCAAAAAGGGGGAGAATGGTAGAATAATATGTTTTGATAATAACTAAACATAACTTAGGCATAAAGATAGGTTGGGTAAGGATCAAAAATAACTTAGAGAAAATCTAATAAGAAATCTTAAGTTTTACCTAATCGATCAGGGATAGATTACAAGATAAGAACTTAAATCCTAATCGATTAGAGTCAGATCAGGTTCAGATTAGAAATTAAAGTTTGGAGCTACCTAATCAATTAGAGGCCCCTATAATCGATCAAGGATTAATGTAATCGATTAAGAGGAATTAGTCTAATCGATCAGATAGTAGTAATCGAATAAGAGGAATTAGCCCATTCGATTAGAGAGCATTAATCGATTAAGACATAGTCCAAGTATAATCGATCAGAGAACAATAATCGATTAGAGCATATTGAGTGATCGATTAAAGAAAACATGTAATCTGAGTATAATCTGTTTACAATCGATTAGACAAGACTAATCGATCAGGCTCCCCTGTAATCGATTAGGCATGTATCTTTCTAACTTGAATATTCAGTGATGCAGGCTATAATGTGTAATTGATCAGAAACCTTTCCTTGTAATCGATCAGAGGTTATAATCAAAGTGGCGATAGGATTTATTCAAAACCAATGGCTAAGTCTATTTTAAGCTTTCAAGGTACAGATATGCACAGGCCTACTTAAGGAGGTTTACGTTAGCACGCAATCTGTCTCAAAAGAGCCGTTAGACTCACCAACTACTTCCAGCGATAAATGAAGAGAGAAGAACTGAAGCAAAACAAGTACAATGGAGTTAATGCTTCTCAGAACTCAATCCTAGCACTCTATATCAAACTAATCAAGTGTTCTGGTTATACAACGGCTAAAACTCTCAACAGGCAGATTTCCAAAGAAGAGATTATAAAAGCCTCTCAGAAGAAAGTTGGTGGTATGCATTGATTGCAAACAAGTCTTCTGTATTTACTACCAAGTGAGGATCACTCTTAAGATAGTGGGATCTTAAGTGTAAGGGTGTAATCTTACAAGTTGTAAGGGGGAGTGATAAGTGAAAAGAGTGGTCTCTTACTTTCACTTGTAAAGGCATTCAAGAGCCTGAGTTAATCTTGAAAAGTTAGTGGAACCCAACTGAAAGTTGGAGAACTGGACGTAGGCCAAGATTAGGCTGAACCAGTATAAATCTTGAGTCATTCAGTTTTAAATTCAAATAGCACAATTCACCCTCCCCTCTTGTGCATTTTTGCCAAATTACAAAACTAAGCGTTTAAATTCCTCAAAATACCTCATAATTCCCCAATAATTATTCTCAAAATTCCTAATCTCCCATAAATTGTTTCCTAATTAGCCCACTAATCCTCAATTAAATATTTAGGATGCTACATAGAAAGTCCCTTCTGATCAGTACTACGGCTTCAGGGAGGGTAGATAGTCTCTCCTAACCTGTACTGTGGTTCTGAGAGGGGGTAGAGAGTCCCCACAGTTTCTACCGTGGTTCTAGGACAGGTAGAAAGTCCCGTCTAATTCCATATGTTTATGGTTCCAGGATGGGTAGAAAGTCCCATTTGGTTCCGCTTGTTTGCGGCGACTCGTATAATGATTGATATGGTGCTTCTAAATATTTTTGAAATTGATTTTTGAATACATTATACTGAATGTTAAAGTATCATGAAACATAAATTCTAAAATTGATATGTACATTTACTTGATTTGTTGTTTATGGTATTAAAAATATATATACTTTATGATGTATGAATATTTTATGAAATGTGGTATCTCTTTAAGCACTCTGCTAACCCACTCATACTCTTATATTAAGTTGAGTTGTGGTTACTGAGACATATTTGTCTCATCCCATGGTTATTTACATTTTTGCAGGTGATCATGCATTGCAGAGGAAGCAAGGGAAGGTGACTGTCGAACCATACTGACTGTGTAAGTCAACGGCAATACTTTTATATTGGAATTTGTATATTGCCAAATTAATTAGGCTTGCATTCACTTCCTCATCATCAAATGTTTAACTTGGGTTGATTGGATGATTGTATGAGAATAATAAGCTACTTGGTCATTGATTATGTAATACTTAGTGATTGTGGTGAATGGTATGATTATTTCGTGAGATGGGCTATGTATGACAAATATGAGGGTTTAGACCCGATGCCAATGTATGTGTGGGGAAATCGTGAGATCAGTTTTTATCTAACATGGTTATATGAAATGCTTGTTTGTTGAAATGTGGTTATCACAAGTTGTTTCATTTAACCATACTAGGTGGTCTTTCTTCTAACATGGTTTATTAAGTTGTTAATTAGGTAAAATTTATTAACCATGTTAGGTGATGTTTTTCTAATATGTTTAGATCTTTTATTATCCATGATAGAGATTATATTGAGATAAAGATTTCACTTTTCTATCATGGATAACTTGTTGACTCTTAGAAAATTCTTTTTCTAACTTTAATAGGGTTGTTTGAATTGTATGAAAAACCATTTTTTCTATCATAGTTAGTATGATTATGTGTGATAGCGATTGGTTATTAGTTATCAATTAGTAGGTAGAACTTTACAGATGGGGTCACCTGGGAAAATTCTTTTCCAGAAAAGCCATTAGCTTCAACCCTGTGAGAGTAATGCATTCCCGATTTTGTGATCACTTTTTTGGCCATGTAGCATGAGATACGAGGTTCAACAAGAATCAGGATTAGAGGTTTGTGCTCCTTAACAATTTCATACGAAGATTGACATGGTTTTTAGCAGTCCGCGTGAGGTTGATCCTCGTCTCCTCTGTCATTCTTGTTTCTGAGGTCCGTGCCTCCATCGAGGGTATTTCCAGTAACTTCTAGAGATTTCTGGTTTGTGCGAATAACTTTATCCGCTAGGGTTGGAGTTGGATCCTTGGATTTTGCTTTGGAGTTTTTCTTTAGTGGAATGCCGTTTTGGGCTTTGTTGTTTGGGCAGAGTGCTATTCAGGCTTTGGTGATCGGATTAATTAACCAGGAGATCAGTCTATCAATGACTTGTACGGAAGGGATGTGGTGGTCAAAAGTATTGCGTTAAGGAGAAGAAGCCTGAATAAAGATTTTTGGGGATACCATTGGTTATGATTTTTTGTTTCATCTATTATATCTAGCTACGACCACAATGATTCGCAGAAAAAAAAAAAAACACTATGGCACAAATGAAGGCAGTCTGGCCCTAATAGTTACTCTCTCCAGGGCCTAATTAAATATAACATCGAGGAGGTGAGATTGGTCATAAATATAAAATATCTTTCTAATTTTTTTTAAATTTTTCATAAATTATCCATATTGATGCTACTTAATAATTAAAAAGCAACAGGAGGAGAGTTGTAATAAAGGTAAACGATTAGAGTATTTTAGAAATATCATGTAACTTAACTAATATTTTTAATATGATCAAATTATATAAATAAGTCATGTATTTAAGACCGGAGGGATTATATTCTTAACACTTGTGCCACGAAATCACATAATTAATCTGATGTCCCTGCCAGGAAGTTATTACCGCATGCTCATTAAGGTGTTATCGACAGGCCAAACAATTGTTATTGCCTAGTCAAAAGTTGTTACAAAATTCTTAGTCACTAACAATTTTTTACCAGACGATAATAACTTTTGGCCAGGCGATAACAACTTGAGGCCTGATAATCACAAATTTTTAACTTTTGTCTAGTAACAACTTTTGAACAGCCGGTAACAACTTAATGAGCATGCGATAACAACTTCGTGGGACCTGAAATTAATTACATGATTTCGTAGAACCTCATCTTAATTAAGTGTCTTACAGAGGACTTGTAATTAATTTTCCTAAAAAAAGGAAATTAACTTTAGATCCCATGTGAGGGAAATAATTAAGATCAGATCTCATAAAATGTGGAAATTAATGTGAAATTCCTTACAACTTATATTATATTATTTTTGAAGTTGTAGGTCCCACATTAAATAATAAAAAATGCCCACCCTCCACTCCACCTCTTTGTCTCTCTCTACCCTCACCCCCAACCCCCCCCCCCCCTCTTAGCCCCCCCCGCCCCCCCCCCCTCCCCGCATCTCTCATCCCATCCCCTTACTGCCACTCTCCACCAACCCCAACCTGAGGTGTCGTCGATCTTGAAGCATTATGGCATCAACTCCTCAACAACGACGGCGGTGAGGTGATTCGAGAGTGCTGGGATGGTGATAGATTGGTGGTGGATTAAGTAAAGAAGGTGGTGGTGGAGGCCAAAACGAGAGAGGGTGTAGGATAAGAGAGAGGGGCTACATTGTGATAGCATAAATTAAAGCCTGAGCTTCATCGATTGGTGTATGAAACTTAATTCTATTTATTGACAGAATGAATGTTCATATTTATTTAGAATTAGATCAGATTGGAATAATATCTTCTTAAATTTATCAATATTAGTATTAGATGGCAGGGCTAAACTAATAAAAAGCAAATAGTTTACATTATTTGGTTTGGCTAACTGTGATCTTTTCACTGGCTGTTCATGTACCCTCCATCTGGTTCCTCTTTGCTTTGTTTAGAGATTGGCTTCGCCGACAGGGGGGGGGGGGGCGGTTGAGAGTGGGGGGTGAGGAGAGAGGGAGAGAGTAAGAGAGGTTGGGTGGAGGAGGGGATTTTTTATTATTTAAACCAACAACTTCAGGAATAATATAACATAACGTAGGTCAAGGAATTTCACATTAATTTCCATATTTCATGGCACCTACACTTAATTATTTCCTTTACATAGGATTTAGAATTAATCTCCCAAAAAAACACAATAAATCTGCCAACCGCTGGCCAAAATAAGTTATGCTAATTCTTTTTTTTTTTTTTTTTTCAGAAAGTAGCTTTAAATCTAGGAGGTAGACAAAATACAAAGAGAATTTCAAATCATCAAGATCAAATTCTATATTTAACATGAAAAGTAAAACTACATGGAATGAAAGAATAAAAAGAAAACTTAGTTTCCAGAAATTCCGTCTATAATTGAGAAATAAGACGGCCAAAAATATTGAATGAAGAGGACTGAAGGAATTAGATATGTATCCATTGTGCACTCCAAAAGTCCAAACGGAGGTTTAATTTGACAATGACAATTTCTTCCTTATCGATCATGACGCTGCCAATGATGAAAAGATCAATTAAAATATTTATAGCGTGTACGTGTGTTTATATTTGGTGGGCGATAGAGCCCTATACTCAATAGATAACAGAATGAAAGATGACGGATCAATTAAACTAATGCTGATCAATGCGATGATGTTACCAATTCTCTTCTTTTGAATATGTCTTTAATATAATTGTGTTTGTGTTAGGCATTCAAAATGAAAACGATTACTTAAACACGTCGTCTTAAATATGTGCCCCCAGATATGCACCAAGCTAAGCTAATACTCATGCATGCATGCATTTTTATATATAAATATATATATATATATATTCAACAATCCTAGATGGTGATTGGAAACTAAATTATCCATATTTGCAGAGTCAATGTATATATTTTTTTAATAAAATTTCAGGGTATCCACACCCGATAGCAGTAACTAATCCCCTTACTATAAGTAATCTACTTAAAGGTAAACAGCTGGTCATGAAATGCTCTTCACATCGATGGAATTCAAACCCCCATCACTTAGTTAAGAGGCCAAGTGAGTAACCACTCTCAATGTATATTTGATCACAAGAAATGTTAATTTATTATTTATTTTCTCAATTTCAATATATTTGCATAGAGCTGGTAATTTGGGGGCCAGCCCTTTTATGCCCAGGCCCTTAGAGGGACGGGCTTTAATTTTATAGGCTTCAAAAGGGAATTGAGCTTGACGGGTTGGCCCTGTAAGGCAGAGGGCTTCAAAGGGTCGGCCCTGCAGAGCCAAGAGCCGGCCCGTTAAGCTCATCACTTATATTTTTTAATTAAAAATAACAACTACAAAATAAAACAATTAATTAAAGGTAAAAAAAATCATAATACTTAATTCCCAATATTTATCATTGTTTGATAATTTCTTAGTGAGCAACTCATTTCAAAATATGGACAATATTAATTAAAACAATTAATTAAATGTAAACATATATTTTGTGTGACTTATTTAAAAATATGAACAATATTTATCGTTGTTTAATAATTTCTTAGTGTTTGTTGGTTGTTGGTGTTTGTATTGTAACTTAAAATTAATATTTATGTTGATGATAAGGATTTTATTACTTAAATTTTTTTATGGAAAAAAAAATAGTGTATAAATATTAATCAGGCAGGCCCAACCCTAAACCTAACCATTTGAAGATTTGGCTTTAAAAAATAGAGATATTTGCATTATACAGGCTTTTTGGGCCGCCAAATTCCCATCTCTATATTTGCAAGATGAAACATCAAGTTGCCAATATATAGAGAACACATAATACTCCATTCGAGTCCTATTTATAAGCAAAAAATTTTCTCATGTAATTGGCCCTATGCAAAATAAAAAATTTGACTTTGTTTTAAAATTGAATAATGCAACTTTTCTTTTTTACCCAATTAATTTATATTTATTATTTATAACTAATTTTAACTAATAATTCATTTTATGTAATTTGAGTAGTTATTGCTTATAACCATAGTAATTCTAACCTGGACAGGTCTGGTCGAATTAGCTTGAAACCCACCAAAGGACCCGGTCCAAGTTGGCAACTAACTTGGGGATTTAGCACAAGGGAAGACCAGTAGTAACCCAGCGAAACCCAAGCTCAACCTGGTGGATTGTTAGGTTGACCCGGTTTATCTTTTTAAAAACCATTTTACATTTTTTTATCGGTGTAAATCGTACTAAGCAATATTGGTCAAAGTTAATAATGATTTTGGTATTAATAACTATTAGTTTAGTGACTAAAACTGTAGATGTGAATATTTTGTTATCATTTATCTATTTTGATATTTTACTATGAAGAATAATATTTCATGATTACTTATTATGGTGCCATTGGATGGTTGATTGTTACTATAATGTTGATATATCAACGAAATTATAAAGAATTTTGAATAAATAATATATAATTACTTTGTTAGTTATTCAATGTATTGAATTAATATTTAATAAGGTAGAAATTATTTTATGTCAATATAATATGATGTCAATTTGTCAAAGCAATTGTAAAGAATGTTGGATACTATAATAATTTTTTGATAGTAAATCAAGTTATGAAATGAAATTTATTATTTAGAATTTTGGAAGATGTAATGAGATTTATAGTAATTTTTTTCTTTTTATTTCTCACTAGGTTGGCCCTCCGAGTTGACTCCAGGCTGACTCATTGACCTTTGACCAGTTCCTCAATCAGATCACAGGCCGGTCCGAGTTTGATTACTTGCTTATAAGATGAGAAATATGGTGTCTTAATAATTATTGCTGCTCTGGTTTTGATCGACTATAAATAATGTGTAATAAATGCCTCTGACTGTAGTAATTGAATATACTTACCACTCAATTCTTTATCATCATGAGTCCACTCTAACTACTTCTCACATACTAAGGAGTAGAAGTTATAGAAATAAATATGTCATATTGTTAAAAAAAAATTCCAATTTTGTTCTTATTTAAGAATATATGTTAAAATAATATTTCATACATTATAAACATTCTCTCCCATCTTCTTTATTTCCAACATAGGGATAAAATAGTCACAGTAATATTAATTGATCCCAAACTAAATTTATATTTAGAAACAAAAAATTAAAAATTTGTGGTAGTTAAATTTAAAATAAGGAAGAGTGTGAAAGTCAAAGTCGATCACGCACTAATATTGTATGATTTTGTATTTAGAAAATGCCGTCCTAGAAAATGAAGAGAGACGCGGACCAGTAGGAGCTGGCGCCCTTTTCACGTGTAACGATGGAAAATGGCTAGCTAGAGTTTTTCTCCTATGGACATTGGACACTACCATAATAGAAAGAAAAAAGGTGTCTATTATACCTGAATTCAATTTTGCTTATATCATTGTGAATATTATTATAGAGATTTATTATCACAAAAATACACCATTTATTATATACTCCCTTGGTTCCTTAATACATTGTCTAATTGACTTTTTCAAAAAAAATGTTAAGAAAGTTAAATAAGATATTTATAAATAGATTTAGTTTATTTTTTTAACTTAATTAGTGAACATATAATCTAATAATATATGATATATGTTATGATTAAATAGTTTATTTAGCTTTTTTATACTTTAAAAAAAGATAACTAAATCTTATAATAAAGGATGAATGGAGTATATATATTTTACAAGTGTAATTTTAAGGCAGGCAAGATAGAGAGGAAAGAGAGTAGTGATGAACGCCCCCGCCGGGGGGGGGGGGTGATACATAACTCTAATGAATCCATAGTCTTGTTTTTTTTGGCCGTGAATATTTAATTATATATGTTAAAATAATTTTTTATGTTTATACAGTAATATTGATTGGTTCCAAATTAGACTTATATTTAGAAACAAAAAAGTTGTGTGGTAGTTGGACATATAATAAATAACAGAGTGGTATATTATTATATACATATATATTACATATACATTGGGGAGGTCAATGAGTGATGGGGTTACGTTATCTATTGTTGGTCAAGGTGGGATTGCTTACAAATAATCTTCTCATTATCATATTATCATATGATCACCCAGAAATCTCCCTATAAATTCCAACAAAGATCCAGATTTCTCCGTAGAGCTAGCTTAGTACCCCAATATGAACAAGATGGTACGTGGTTCAAAAACACTGCCTCTACTCTCATTGTTACTTTCTCTTCTTGTCCTTCTTTCCTTTCCTTCTTATTCTTCTTCATCTTCCTCTCACAATACTTTTATCCGTTGCCTGGCAAACCATTCGGAATCATCTCACCCCATAACCTCAGCCATTTTCACCCCAACCAATGCCTCATTCTCTTCAATCTTGGAAGCATACATCAGAAACCTTCGCTTCATCAACCCCTACACCCGAAAACCATACCTTATCCTCACCGCCTTACATGTCTCCCACGTGCAGGCCGCCGTTATTTGTGCTCAAAAGCACAACCTACTCATGAAAATCCGAAGTGGAGGTCACGACTTTGAGGGTATCTCCTACAGAGCCGAACTCCCCTTCTTCATCCTTGACATGTTTAATCTCCGAACCGTCGAGGTTGACATAGCTAACGAGACGGCTTTCGTGCAGACCGGCGCCATTCTCGGCGAAGTTTACTACAGAATAGCTGAGAAGAGCAAAACACATGCCTTCCCAGCTGGGGTTTGTCCTACAGTTGGTGTGGGAGGACACATAAGTGGTGGTGGGTACGGTAACATGATGAGAAAATATGGCCTCTCCGTGGATAATGTCATTGATGCACAAATAGTGGACGTTCATGGGAGATTACTCGATAGAAAATCTATGGGTGAGGATCTCTTTTGGTCCATTACAGGTGGTGGGGGAGCTAGCTTCGGAGTTGTTGTATCCTACACATTGAAGCTGGTTCGAGTCCCTGAGGTGGTCACGGTGTTCCAAGTTGCTAGGACCTTGGAGCAGAATGCTACGGATATATTGTACAAATGGGAGCATGTGGCTCCTAGCATTGATAATGACCTTTTCATTCGGGTTACTATTGACGTGGTCAATGGTACTCAAAATGAGATGAGGACCGTGAGGGTGACCTTCATAGCCATGTTCCTTGGCGACTCCAAAAGGCTTCTTTCTATCATGAATGAGAGCTTTCCTGAATTGGGCTTGAAGCAATCGGACTGTATAGAAACAAGCTGGCTTCGATCCGTTTTGTTTTGGACAAATATTGACATTACAAAACCTGTTGAGATCTTACTTGATAGGACGCCTCAGTCGCTGAATTACTTCAAAATTAAGTCTGACTATGTGAAGGAACCCATTCCAAGAGTAGGTTTGGAAGGCATATGGAAGAAGATGATTGAACTGAGGGACACCCCCCTCGCCTTCAATCCTTATGGCGGACGAATGTCTGAGGTTCCAGCCAATGCAACTCCTTTCCCTCATCGTGCTGGGAATTTATGGATGGTATACAAATGCGTTATTTGAATTGATTTTGAAGCCTTGATACATAAAAGTGGGAGTACTTTGTTTAAATAACACCTTGTTTTATTAAAAGACCTTGGAGAGAGACTTCCTAATACAAAACCTAAATCATGTCAGTCGTCTAATACTTAGTATTAGAATCCAGGAAGCAGATATTGAGATATTGAGTGACCCAAATGGTTATAAAAAAAATAAATAAATAAATACGTATAGTATTGTAATCCTCTCACACATGTTTTTCTTATTTCAATGATAGATACAATATCAGGCGAATTGGAACGAGACGGGGAAAGAGCTAGCAGATCACTACATAGAGCTGACAAGAACACTACACAAGTACATGACACCGTATGTGTCAAATAACCCTAGAGAAGCGTTCTTCAACTATAAGGATCTTGACCTGGGCATCAACCACAACGGTAAGAACAGCTACCAAGAAGGCAGAGTTTATGGGGTTAAGTATTTCAAGGACAACTTCGACAGGTTGGTTCAGATTAAGACCCACGTTGATCCTTCCAACTTTTTCAGAAACGAACAAAGCATCCCTACTCTTCCCCCAAATGGCAAGCCATAGAATATTATTGGAATGCTTTATTTGTTTGGATTATTGATGGCCTTTTTTTAATAAAATATGAATAAATATAATCATGTCAACAGTTTGTTATATATACCTTGTATGTTCAGATTTTCAATTTCTCCGTTTGTTGTGTATGCATGAATGTATTTCATTTAATTGTAAACCCATCTCTTATTAAATAATGCTCTTACTCCATTGTATCTCTTTATGCATAAATATACCATGCCCTCTATTCTAACTGTGATGATTCTATCTCCAATCAGAATTTGACGCATGGAATTGTATAACTCGATCATAAACATGTCACTAACGATGCTAGCTTACTGGTAAATGAGCTTTAAATTTAAACATACCGCAACTCTAAAAAATCCAGACTTCTTGTCGAACACGGAGTTGTACGCAGCATCTAATTAATTTGGTGCGAGTGCGATTGAATTCTTATATTAGTGTTGTACTTTAATTTAATTTGATCTGATTTAATTTGTAAGTGGAGTAAATTAATGGAGTGCAGTGTGAAATTATGTGCCGCATTCGTAGATCACAGTGGGCTCGTTTTGATTTTTGTTTGTTTTCTCATGAGCCGCCCATGCATGCCACACGAAACTGTATGTTTCTACCTTCACGCCTTTTTTTTTGTACTTCAGAAATAATTCTACCTTCATGTCTTAATACAAGAGATAGATAAAATGTTAATATACTAACGGGGTTGGCGCAGTTGGGTAGGCAGCTGCGCCACAATCCTCCTTACCTGGGTTCGATCCCAAGTAAGGAGATTGTAAAGAATTTTCGTTGGGAGCTCTCTCCCCTGAGGCACCACCAAAGGTGGGTGAAACCTTTCGGGCCTATTCGATTGGGGGCACCAGGACTAGTCGGTTGTCGAGGGCCCATACTGGTAAATCCGGCGTTGGCCTTCAGGTTAACGCCGGATACCTGGACGGTGGTGCAATCGAAGGCCAAAAATGGACCAAGTATTCATAAAAAAAAAGATAAAATGTTAATATAATTAGTGAATTATTTAATTATGGGGTTGACATCACGCATTGATATAAATAGTATTAATGTGTAATAAATAATATGAATAATTTGGGGAGAAATTTATAAATTTAAAACACAAGTGTATTAAGGCTGTATATTTAGGAGAAAATGAACATCATAGTTAGCTCTTATATATGTTGGGGGTGAAGATAATACTGTCGCGGTTCTTAAGTATATGATCTATTTGGAAGGTGATTTTGTTCTTAAATATAATACATCTTTCTAATTTTTTTCAACATTTTCTCATATTATTCTTATTAATATACTCATCAAGTAAGAAATGGAGTGTATGAATAAAGTTAGGTGATTAGGGTATTTTGTCAATGTCATGTCATTTTAACTAACTTAACTAACATCCTTAATCTAATCAAATTAAACAAATATGTTTTATATTTAATTTAGGGATGGAAAGAGTATATTATACTAATCTCCCACAATTATTAAATTCTCATTGTAACCAAACTAAAATGACCCAAATTAAACCAATTAAAAATTTAAAATTATAATAATTTAGTTATAGTTATACTTACCAACCAACATCAATTTTGCACTGCATGTACGTGGTGTTGCCTTAAATTTCCCAAGCTTATCCACATATTTCCCCAAACTGCAAAATACTATAGGATATGTATATAATCCATTGTAACTTCTCTCATGCTAGGCCTATTCCTCCCATTCAAGCTCAAGCACCTCCTCGCCGGGTTGGCCACTCCTATCACATCTTCTTTGGCACCCTCCCTGATCCTCTGGTCCACAATACCATCAAAACGACCTTCCTCCATAGTCATCCTGAAATAGGAGGCCAAACTCTGAGTTTCCGCCGGTCCACAATACCATCAAAACGACCTTCCTCCATCTTATTCGTGAATATTGAACTCATAAACAAGTAAAGGAACTTGAGTCTCGAGGCAAAACCCCAAGAGCGTAACAACATTTCTGTGGTTGATGTGAGAGAGAATGACAACTTCGTTGATGAAGTCTTCGACGTTACCATGGAGTGTGAGCTTCTTGACGGCGACGATCTCGCCATCGGAGAGCATGCCCTTGTAGACGGTGCCTTGGCCTCCCTTGCCCAGCACTCTGTTGTGGTTGAAGCGTCGGTGGCTTTCTCAAGGTCCCTTGAGCTGAACAGTTTTGTCTTGTCGAAGCTCACTTCTCTTCTTTGCAGCAGCAAGCCACCATTTTGCCTGAAGTATTTCACCTTGCGCTTGTTTATCCTACCTTTCCTGAATATTTTGTACTGAATCCGCAACCCAACCAGGAATACAATGGATACCAGGCTCGAGAACACCACCCCTGATTTCAATTATTACGAAAGATGGGCTCCAACTTATTAAATCATCTTATTAGCTAGAAGCGAGCTCGAATAAAAAAATAAAAAAAAATTGTACGATATGATGTCTTTTATTGAAAAACATATTCTTTTGAGTTGTAACTAATCATTCTAGCTACGAAACAAACCAAACCCCATGAAAGAATTAAAGCCAGAATGCACTAATTAATTTTAGATCTATATTCAGGGAATTGTTAATATTTGGGTTACACATTAATCTTTTGATATTAATGACTATGATGTCCTATTCTAACAACTTGCTTGCCCTGAAGGACCTCAATGTTGATCATTCTTTTGCAAAAGAGTCAACTTAATTTCCATAAGGAATCAATAAAATGTAAGTAGTCTTTAGCTGGCACATTGAACTAACTTTGCGAAGGACTATAAAACATGTCTGAACCTATATTTATGCTGTTCCGTTTGTTAAAATAGAAAAAACATGTGTAAGTCACATTTATATGTGTATTTTTCTGTGGAAAAAAAACAGAAATATATATATATATATATATAGGCATTTGTCATCACTTTCCCACAAACATATAGGCATTATCATTTAAATTTGAAAAGCAGATACGACAAAAAGCCCACGTGAATGAGTGCTGTATTGGTTGGGTTGGAATTAATATTTTTTTGGCCATGTTGTGTCTCACGTTTGTTCCGCCTCGTGAAAACACATTAAATTTAATTATAGTCTACATTAAGGATCTCAATATAGAACTGAGTGATATGCTTATTTGAAAATTATTCATTCTTTTACTAAACACTACTCTTATTCTTATTGTAAGATACTATTTGTAACTAGATCTCTCACATAGCAAGGAATATTAGTTAAATAATTAAATATGTCAAAAATTGATACAATTTTCTAAAATTTCCCCCATTTCTTACTTGATAATTGTTAGAAGAGTGCCAATTGGGATAATTTAAGCAAAAACTAAACAAAAATTAGAATTGGGTTATATATTTAGGATCAAAAACCAACTCTCCAAATAGATCATATATTTAGGATGAGATGGAGTATTAACCCCTCCCCCCCCCCCCCAATTTACAAATCATTGCCTCGTCTTCATTCTCTCTTTACAATTGAAATTAAAAAAAGATAAAACTGGAACATAATTTTTAATGATCATACAATTAACTTATATTAAAAGGACTAAACTTTTATTTTACGAGTTACTAATAATAATAAGGACCGGAGTTCGGTATCTTTGACTCAACAAAATGTTCTCACCAAGTAATGAAACCATTCTAACTAATGAGTTTTAGTGAAGATACTTATAAGAAATAACTAATTTTTTTAAGTAATTTGTTAAAACAGTTAGTGAGAATTTAATGAAAGAAAAAAGAATGAGGAATGAATTAAGGATCGAGTGAAGAAGCTAAGCATGAAGAATGAGTTTTGGCATGTAATGGAATATTAGGTAAAAGGAAAGTCAATGGAAGGGGAATATGATGCTGCATTATTGAGTTAAACAACATGCGTACCTATGACCGACAAGCCTTGAGATTTGGGTCTAGAGTTGCCTTGGCCACCTGAAAGTTGAAGAATAAACTGAGTTATACACCTTAATTAATAAGAAAGAATGAGGGCTGTATGTATATGTATGATTTAGAAATAAAAATGGGTTTATAATAATATATAGTAATAGTTATAGTAGGAGGGACCTGAAGAAGGAGCACAAGGAGTGGCACAGAGAGGTGAATTGAATAGCGCCTGGGAATCACTGCAACTGGTACGGTATTGGAGGACGGCAGGAAGGCTATCCAAGTCCTTCAACTTGCTCACAATCCTGGAGCCCCAATCGTGAAGGCCGTTATCTTCAGCAATAAGGGCATAACTGCAATCATCATCATCACCATCATGTTTAGTTGTACTGTTCGGTGCCACATATTGGATTGTGGGTCTGAATTCCGACAGATTTCGAGGCAGGGAAGTGGCGCAGCAATACTTTCCCAGACAGACTGAGTTTTGGGGATTATGATATGTTAAATTGTTGAATGATGATTGATAGGAGTAAGTCAATTAAATAAATTATTTTGCATGTGAAATATTCTGAGCTTGTGTTGATTTTTCCTCTGCCATAATTTGGTTCGAATATGATTCTGTTGGATTAGCAATTTGTGTGTTCTTCTCATGCTTGTTTTCCCTTGTGTGATTGTTGTTCTTGAACACTAATTAGGAAGAATGAAATTGATGATTAATGGTGCAGGATTGAGGTTTAGTTGCATTAATAAAATTGTACTGGATTTCTTTGTTTTTGTTGTGGCTGGCCGATAGCTTCAGTGGAAGAGGAAAAAGAGAAATTTTGGTGTTTAATTTATGCATGGAATGTGAAATTATTTTTCTCCCTTTGCCTGCTCTTTTTCGGTTAATCATAAGGAATTAATAATGGTTAAATTTGTTGGGCTATATGTGTTCTAATTCTGTTTGCTTCTTAGTAGGTGGCTTAGCTATATTGTGATTTTGTTAAGCTGGAATTCTTAATTGTTGATGTCAAAATAAGTGACAAATGGGTGTTTTAATATGGCTTTTAATAAGTTAACATGACAATAGCAATTTTTTGATCTTTGGGATTTAAGGATATACTTTGAAAATAAATTATGATAATATAATTTGAGAGATTAGAGTGTGAAATTGGTATGTTATTGAAAAAGGAATGAAAATCTGAATTGGTTAAATTGTATTTAAAGAAAGAATTGTTGGTGTATTTAGATTATTAAAGTTTAGGGCTTGATTGTGGAGGATTATTCGGGGTTTTAATTTCATTGAAGTCAAAGAGCAATATGTGATACTCCATGAACTTATCAAGGTGGTGCAGTAAAAAGCATGTAATGAATTTTGAACTATGAATTAGATAAAGTTCTCTATTATGATAAATTAAATGAATAAAAAAAGAGAGATTTCTATAATGCTTTTGTTTATGTGTGTATTGTTTGATGATTGTAAAATGCCAATTGATGATGGTGTGATTAATAATTAAGTTAGAGACCAGGACTTAAACATATATTAGATTTGGGAAGGACAGTACTATAGGAACTTGAGAGACGCCGAATTACTATGAAAAAGCATAGGTATTAATATATTATGTTGGTATTACGAATACTTATAGAAAGGGATAGTGGAGTTGGTTCTTCAAGGCAATGCGAGGGAAAAGAACAAGTTCAAGAGTAATTTCTCGAGTACAGGTAGCAGTTTCATTCAATATCATTTATTATATATTAATAATTCCATAACATTTTTTATAAATTTACAGTAAACTTTAGGCTCAAAATACCACTCTAACCTTGTCAGAAATATTCAATGTATCGGAGTACTCCAAGACTAGGTGGCTAGCTACCCCTAGTACAAATTATATATAACTAAAAAGTTATATTCAGGAGGTTGAGCCTCACCGGCTAGGAAAATAAATTTACATTAATTGTGTGGTAGTGCCTTGAGCACACTAGCATACAGGGTTAATATTTACTAGTACCTTCCAAACATATTTATGAATTATTATGCATGGTAATGAATGAAATGAACTACGTTAAACTGATGTTTTTCAGAAAAGGTTGAAGGGAGTTGAGGTTTTTGGGATAAGGTAGTATATAAAGAAGCAGGAATGCTTGCTATATTTTGTACTATAGTATATTACTATTTTGGTATAGCTTACCTGTATATGTTATAAGATTAGGAAGTAAACAAGCTCGAAGCTTGTATAGTTTAAATATAACTGTGTATGTATGTATATATCCCTAATGAACAATGCATCGACATATACAGGTAAAGGGGTTAACGACTGAGATAATCCCACTATTTTGTTATTAAGACATGATAGGTATGAATAGGTATCAATCTTCCCTATAAAATGTTAATACTTTTTCACTGTTCATATGAAGAGTGTCAATAAATGAGGTCTGTTTGGTAATTTTATCATTTTTTATTGCATGGGCCTTTGTGGGGGCCACATAATCAAAGTGTGTCAAATACTCTTCCTTCCCCAGTCTTAATTAATGACGTTTTTGTCCTCTGCCCATAATCAAAAGGCTTTTATTTCCCTCCTTCCCATGTGAATTTCAAATTTTAAATTTCAAATATAGATTCTAATCTCTGCATTAGTTAGGCCCTCCCCCTCCTTCCCTTTTTTAATTTTTTCCTCGTGGCTTTCACTTTCACCTTCCCATCTCTACCTTATATTTCCCGTGAAACCCCCTTCTTCCTTTTATCTCTTTCTTTCTTTGCTTCTTCTTCCTCAGTTTCTTCAACATCCAGAGCGTCATTTCTCTCTTTTTTCTCTACCAGCTTCTTCTTCTTCCCATTCTTCTTCGTAGCACATGAGAAATCAGTTAGAAGGTCTTCAGGTTGATCTCCATCTTAGGTACTTAGAACATCACTTACACACAGAACTGTTACAAGCTTACCCTAAAAAGCGAGATGAAGAAGGTGGATGAGTGGTAGTAGACCTGCTTCTCCCAGATCGTTCAGGTGCTTCTTCCCAATTTTCATGCCCATTTGCAATTTGCTCCTCCTGCTCTTTCTTTTCCAGGTAACTAGTCTACATGATCTATTTTCTTGACTTCATCAGGCCTTGAATTTTTGTTTCTTTGTTTATAACTTTGGAATGGATGCTCCTAAATTCTTTAGCTTGGAGTAGTTGCGCTTCATTTTGATTTGCTTTGGGTTTGTGTTATGGTTCCCGATTTTTTTCTTACTTTCAGTATGCTTTTTTTAAGTATGATTTTGTTCTTACTCTGTTGTACCTAAGATGCCCTAGAAGTTAGAAGAAAATGTGCAAGAGGAGATTATGGGGTCTGTGAAGGAGGCAAAGCACAGTAAGCACTTGAAGTCTCCTCCAGCAAACTTTAGGCGAGCAATAAAAGTGGTTTCAAGTGTTAATATGATGCAGAATGTACCTTACCTTGACAATCATTTCTTGAAGGCCTCTGAGAGTGCACAAGATGCTGCCAAGATGCTTGATGTTTAATTGAATCCTTGATAAATTTTGGATACTCAGGATAGGAGAATGCTCATTTGATTTTTGGTTACACATCATTGTTTATTTGTGTAGATTTTGATCATATTTCTAGCTAGTTTCTTATGTTGTTTTATGTAAATCTTGTAGGAATATTTTGATGCAATAACCAAGCGATTATAACCCCTCCACCAAGCTAACAAGAGAACAAAGCTAAGAGGAAACCAGAGCAGCCCAAGGAACAAAAGGACCAGTGAAGACCACGGTGAGGCCACGGCCAATAGCATTTGTCTCTGCCCCCATTTTTTGCTTGCTCGCCGTCAGCTTACCGCAGCGAAAGCCACGGCGAGCAACACTTATTTCTGTAATTTTTGATAGTTCACGGTGGGCTCGCCACGGCGAACTCACCGAGAACGGCAGATTCTGCTGCGCGTTTTGATAAAAAGACGGACTGAATGGAAATAAAAGGAAGGGTTTCGAGTTCAACAGGCATTCTTCGACTTCTAGGGCATTTTGGGAGTGTTTTGCTCTGCTAGGACTTGGAGCTTGGTGGGGATTGAGCTTGGGCTCAGAGCTTTGAAGAGATTTAGGCTTCTCCTCTTGGTTTATCTTCTCCATGTTCATTCTCTACTCTTGTTCTATTTTGTGATGATGTATATATATGCTCTCATGGAGTTGTTGGACATGAGTGGTTAAATACTTTGATTCTAAGATTATTTTGAACCCTTGTATGGATTAACTCTTGATTCCTCCTCTTATTTTGTGATTAATGAGATGTATGTGTTTATTTTACTCTTCTCCTAATGCTTCTAAGTGATTGATCACCATTTAGATGTTGGGTTCACTTGATTAATGCTTGAAAGGGCTAGATTGAGTGTAGAAATTGGGTAAAATAGTGTAAGAACTTGAAGTTTGCATGATGAATGGTTGGTTTTATTGGTAAGATAGAGATATACTTGCTAACCTTACATAGTCACATTAGGTGACAAATCTTTGATTTGTAATGCTTTTATATGCTTAATTTGAGGCAATTAACATGATTAAGATGCAAGTTTGGTCTAATAATGTCTAATTAAATGTCTCAAACTCTCAAGTGAGATGTGTGTTAGATTAGGGTTAATTGGCCACAATTGTAGATTAATTTGTATGAATTGGTTTATAGGGCTATTTGATCCTTGTTTAGTCTTGTTTCCCCTTGCAGGGTCGTTCAGGACCAAAAGATCAGACCCAGTATGAAGAAGAAGGCCAAACGAAGGAGTAGAAGAAACTGGAGCTCGCTGTGGCGAGGCGAATGGGCTCCTAAGAGGCAGAAAAGAAGTGAGCTCGACGTGGCGAGCCCACGACGAGAAAGCCCTGAAAATTCCAGAGATCATTGGAGCTCGCAGTGGCTTCGCCATGACGAGCCCACGACGAAGTGCCTGCAACAGCAACATATCAGCTCGCATTTTTGGGCCTGATTTGGGTCCATATTGAATACCCACTCACTTGACCCAACTGGGGGATATAAAACTCGAAAGACACACCCCATTAAGGCAGATTTGGAGTCCCAAAAACCCTAGCTTCCCATTTTCTCTCATTTCCTCTCATCTCCATCCCCTCCATCTTCCATTTTCCTTCCTCTAACTTCATGACAGCCACTTCCTTCTTCCTTGTTGGTGTTTTCTTCTTGGAGGACAGCAGCTAGGCTCCACCATTCTTGGTGGTGGGAGCCAAGATGAGCTTGAAGCTTGAATAGGGGAGTTCTAGTTCTAATCGTTCTTCTTCTTGTTGTATTTATGCTTTTCTAGGGTTCTAGGAGTATATTTATGACATTTGGTTGTGTTCTTCATTTCTACATGTTGTATAAGGGTTGGAAACTATTTTATGTTGTTTCTTTCTTGTTGAATACTTGACATTATGCTACATTAACTTTGAGTTTGATGAAATTTCTGGGTTCATGATTTTGTTATTCTCTTTGTGAAAATTATGTGCTAATGCAAGGTGGCTTGGTTAGTGGATTAAAAATGTTAAGTGGTTTTGCATGATTGAAATGGCATAGGAATTCATTAATTGTGTTTAGACATTGGGTAATCATTCTTTTCAACCTTAATCTTTGTTTGGGTGGCCATCAATGAGTTAGGGTTAATTGAGAAATTAAGTGCAAATGTGGGGTGGCCCAAGTTGTGGATTTAAAGTCTTGCATGATTGGTTAGTTCTTGAATTTTTCAAATTGCATGAGTGGCATTGGACTTCAATTCTAGAGTCTTGATTTATTATGTGGGGTTCTAGTAATTAATTAAACCCTAGGATTAATTAAGTGGCAATTCGGGGTTTCGGTTGTTGGATTAGGAGCCCCTTACAATTAGCAAATTCACTTTGATTTTTGAGCTTAATCAACTTAGGTTAAATTAAGTAATGTGCGGGGTTCCAACATTAATTAAGTTAACCTAAGCCTAGCCTAGAGGGATTTCTTTAGGGGTCTTTCGAAAATCAACAAAAACTCTCGAAAATCTTTCGAAGCGATGAATCCCAAAGTTTCCATTTATCAAGAATGATTCCATTTCCCTTCCCCTCCAAATCTCAGTTTTATATTATTTTATTTTACTTTTGAACATATCATACCTGTTGCATCTTTTCTAAATCAAAAACAAGATACAATACTTTTTACCCGCTTTTGTTAGTTTGCATATTAGCTACTAGGTCATCTTTTGCGTTTAGGCTCCTCAAGCAAATGACACCCGGGGGTTAGCTTCCACTATCCCCTTGGTTCTTATTTTCTTGAAGGGCGGACCCAAGGGCGCGCTACACCCCACACACATTCAAAAGAGGTGAGCTCTTCATTAGGATTGGAGCTTGAAAATTGGATTTCATTAATTATAACAAGAGATTGTGTAATCAATGAGATCAAACACTTGTTTTTGATTTGATAGAGCTTTTACAGGTACTCTGTGAATCCTAGATTAGCACATGGTTTCATTGAGAACATCTTTGAGAGGTGGTTAATTGAGTTTTAAGAAGTACAAGGGGGATACATAATCTTAGGACCCATTTTATACTTGAAGTTGAAGAATCACTTGTTTATAATTTTGTTTTCATTTAGCATATATTTATTTTCATAGTTAATCTTCAATCTCAATATTTGAATCACTCAAATTGGGTGAGAGTGTGACAATCATTGTTTGACCGGGTTTTGGAATCAAATCCTCGTGGGAATGATACTCTACTTATCACTTTATTACTTGGCGCGACCCGTGCTCTTGCGGTGTGAACAAGTACTAAATCAACACCTTTACCCAATTTTTTTGTACTTTTTGGCTTTTTATATTTGAAAAAAGTTGTTATAAATCAATTAAAGTGATATAGTATAGTAGTATATAATTAGGTGTCACATTATGCCTTTGGAAGTGTTGGAAGATGAGTATTTTCATATATGTGTTCTTCTTAATTAACAATATTGGGATTCTCATTGTCTACATGATCATTATTCACTACAAGAAAATAGGACATTAGTCACGGTTCAAATAGGACGTTTGTCACGGTTTTTAAAACCGTGATAAAATCATCCGTGACAAGCAGATTTGTCATGGTTTTAAAAAACCGTGACAACAAAAACAAAAACCGTGACAAGAGGAGCTATTTATCACGGTTCAAGTCTAAAAAACCGTCACAAAATCCGCTCAAGATATAGACAAAACGAGGCAATTTTGTCACGGTTCTAAAATCAGAACCGTGACAAATTGTCACGGTTTGTCACGGTTGTCCTGTGAGAACCGTGACAAACCGTGAGAATCATGACAAAGTGTGATTTTTTAAAAAAACAGTTTTTTTTTATTTTGACCGATTTAATTTTAAAAATTTTACATAATAATTCATCTATTATTGTTTATTCTTTATTTTAATGTCTATAATTATAAGTTATCAAATATAAGTATATAACTATTAAATATTTTTACAAGAATAATTATTATCTTCACCAAAATTTGAAAGACACCTGCAATAAAAGAATTTAAACAATAATTAGATAATGCAAGAGATAATATTTGAATTAAATGCTCATAAAACAAAAAGACAATATGATATACATAAAACACTAAAACACCAAAGGAAGAGAAAAAAGAGCACCAGAATATACCTAAGAGAGGAGAGACGAGATGAGGAGGGAAGATATGAGTGTCAATGAATGAGTAGGGGGACGTTTATATACTAAAATCGGCCTGCCTTTTGTCACAGTTTTTCGATTTTTTAAAAAAACCGTGACAAACCTTGTACTGATTACAAATTCCGTACACAAGTTGTCACGGTTTGTAGATAGGAACCGTGACAAAACGTGACGTTTGTCACGGTTCTTTTGTAGGAACCGTGACAAAAATCACGTTTTGTGAAGGTTCCTCAAAAGAACTATGACAAAGCGTGACCTTTGTCACGGTTCTTTTGTAGGAACCGTGACAAAAATCCCGGTTTGTCACAGTTCTTGAAAAAGAACCGTGACAAAGGTCTTGTTTTGTCATGGTTCCAACAAGAGAACCATGACAAAACGTGATATTTGTCACAATTCTATCACATGAACCGTAACAAATAATTTTAATTTTTTTTTAAAAAAATAAATATTTTTGTTTTTTTTAAAAAAAAAACTTTGTCACGGTTTTAAACTCCTAAACCGTGATAAAGTGTTTCCCTTGATATGGCGGGAAGCTTCGGGCCACATTTGTCACGGTTTTATTCAAACAACCGTGACAAATATGTCAAATTTTTTTATCCATTTTTGTCACAAGTTTGTCATGGTTTTAAATGAAAACCATGACAAATTGCATACATTTGTCACGGTTTTGTAAACCGTGACAAACAGACCTTTTTTTTGTAGTGATTGGTAATGACTCATTTAGATATTTTTCTGTCATTTATGAGTTGGTTTCTTTGTTTACATGTTGGCACATTTTTTAGGTTAATCTTTTTTTACATGGCACTGCTGAATGATCCGTGAAAAATGTTGAAGTTTTAAGGTTTTTGAAATAGGTGTTACAGTAAAGGTCATTTGAAAAACAAACTCTTCAAAATATTTGACCTATTGACCCTAGTACCAAATTTGAACTTAATGTCCCCTTTTTATGCAATAAAGAAGATTAATTTACCTCTGTAGTGTAGTCTGTGAAGCTGTAAAACAAGACCAAAACTATAGTTAGGATCTTTGGCCACATCTAGTGCATCTTCCAATAATCATGAGATTCGAAAAATCAAGTCATAGACAACTACAATAATATAAAAGAGGTTCTACTTCAAATTGCAGTGTAGAATAATGTTCCTTGCGAAAAGTTAAAATGTTACAAATTAAATGATTAATTTCCATTTTATAAAAATGGGAATGCACTCATTTGACTCTTCTCCCTTATAACCAGCGTCTTTCCATGTAAATTGGTCATAACTTCAAATCAAGGTCATTCATTATATTGGCATCATATCTATTATAAGGGATGAAACTAGAGATTAGAGGAAAGTAGAGACTGATGAAATATATCAAAATTATAAAGACCAATGAACCTACTTGAAGAGTTAACTATTTCTACTCAACTTAAATGAGTTATTAGTTAAACATGTTTGCATATGGAAGATGTTGTGGGCATGGTTGTCATGGTTTCCTATTCTTAATTTTATCTTTATTTTTTATAGGTTTGTTAACAGTCTTACATTAATTTTACTCAAACTTCATCTTTTTCAGCTTCCACTTTAGTAGGATATGATTTCTGGTTTATGGGTGCCTATTTCACTAGCATTTGTATCACCGATATTAGGAGTAATGCTGAAGAGAAGAGAATAATAATGCAAAGAGTTTATTTCTCTCATCAAGGTAAAAGTATTGTCATAATTGTCCATGAGAGTGATATGATTATGACTACTGATTTTGAAGAAGAAATAAACTTGATGGAAAACACTCTTACAAGGAGTTTGAAATCAAAGTTGCTTGGTGAACAAAAATATTTCATTATTATAAATATGTATGATTCAAAGTCACTATTACAGAAATAATGTATTGTGGCGCCACAATAGTGGCGCTTAGTAGTTAACCTATTGTGGACATATAACCTAAGTGCCGGTATAGGTATAAACAACCTATCCCAGCGCTTAGTTATTATAAGCGCTGGGATAGGCTTTTTGGATCTTTTGTTTTATTTTTTTAAAAGTTTGACTTTTCCCGGTGCTTATTTCATTTAAGCGCCGGGATAGGTGTCTTTTGCTTTATTTTTTATTTATTTTTTACCTATCCCAGCGCTTATTTATTTTAAGCGCTGACATAGGCTCTCTATTTCTTTTTTATATAATAAACAATTGACCTATCCCGGTGCTTAGTTCATTTAAGTGCTAGGATAGGTGTATTTTGCTTTATTTTTTTAATTGTTTTACCTATCCTAGTGATTATTTATTTTAAGCACTAGTATGGGCTCTCTTTTTTATTTTTTATTTTCTTTAATTTTGACCTGTCCCAGCGCTTAGAACATTTAAGCACTGATAGGTCATTTTTCTTTTATTTTTTTTAAATTTTTCTTACCTATCCCGGTGCTTAGAAGTGATAAGCGCCGGGATACGCTCACCAATTTACATCCCCCACCACATTTTCCTCCATTTCCCTCCCTCTTTTCCCCTCTTCTAAAACCCTTCCTCCCTCACTCTCTCGTGTTCTCCGCCGTTCGTTCCCTTCGTCCCTCACTCTCTTGTCGTTCCCTTCATCTCCTTAAAGTTATGGCTAATCCGTCCCTCTCATTCTCGCTACTCCCTCATGTTCTAAGCTTCCTCTCATTCTTGCTGCTCCCTCTCGTTGTTCTCCCAAAGTTCTAGTTGTTCTCCTCCCTTTTTCCTCGCCATTTGCGCTCAAATCTGCCAGCCCCAGTGCTCTGAAGCTCCTCTGAAGCCACATTGTTGCCGCTGTTTGTCCTTTCGTGTTCTGCTCAGTGCTCAGATCGCTAAAGCGAAAGTTCTTCTTACTTTCTCCTCTCGCAGCTCACTTAGTTTGCTGGAAAATGTTGGTAAAATTTTCTGTTCTCTTTCTGGTCTTTTGTTAAATACTTGGGGACTCTTTTTTCTGATTTTGTTACAAGTTTTTTTTGTTATTGCTTTTAGCTTATACGGGGTTTGTTTTTTCTTTCAAAGCTGATTTAAGTTTCAATTATGAGGAATTTGCTTCTAACAAGTAAGATTTCAGCCATTCCCTATATTGAGTAACATTTCCGTTTTGTGAATTACTTGGTTATTCTTCTTCTAAATTTGTCACAAGTTTTCTTGCTTTTGGTTTCTATGGGTTTGTATATTCTGATGTTGCTGATATTATCAGTGTGTGACTTTAGATTGTCCAACTTTGTGTTGATACTTCATTTATATATTGATAAACCGTTCAAATTTTTTAGTGTTTGTGACAGTGGTTTTTTTTATTTTTATTTATGATATAATTTTGATTTTAACATCATTGTTTTGGTTTCAACGGGTTCTTTATTTTGAGAAAAATGAAATTACCTCAGCTCGTCACCAAAAACTAAAATTGAGAAATGAGATTAGACATAGACCAATAATGGTATCGTTTCATAAGCATGAGCCAAGCCTTAAAGCTTATGATGATTCAATTGCTGAATTTTTTTTATTTTATTTTTTTTTCTAATTACGGTTCTTGGCTTGAATTATGAGAGAGTACTGATGTAGGAGAGATTTTTATTTGAATTTGGTGCGGCAATGGCATCCATATAGGTGGACAAGAACTTTGCCTTCTTTGTTGAGTGAACCTAAACAAAAATTTCAGCAAATTCAAGAAGCTTATCTAGGTTGGGATTTTTTTATCTTATATTCTCTGATTCTTAGCCTTGAAAATTTTAATGTGGTGGTGCTGCTCTATTTTAAATTAATTTTGTGATGAATTTGGTCTTTGGTTATCATGTGTTCAATTGGATGGTTTTCTGTACAATTGTTGGGCATATTTGATATTAATTGAGTTGATGCTGATTATATAGTTGGCTATCAATTTTTATATTAAAAGTGAGGGCCTTGAGCCTGGGAACCTTCATCTCTTAGCCGTTATGCTGCCTCTTTTTTAAAAAAAATAGGGTAACATTGTAAGGTAGCTACCTAATAAGTAAGTCATGTACATCCTACCGCCCCTTTCCTTTAATAGGTTATAATGTTAGATCAGAAATGGATGTCTTGTGATTGACGTTCAAAGAAATATATAGATGAAGCAAAAGAGTTCATTGAATTTGCTGCTGAGCACGTAGAGAATACTAACAAAAATGTATGCGTTGTATGCCATGTTTGTATGGAAAGTGTCTTAGTTCTCTTGACTTCTTGGGTTATTTAATTTGTCATGGAATCGATCCGCCTTATACACGATGGACAAAGCATGGTGAGACCTATGAAGATGAATGTGGAGACCGGGTACATGATGTTAGTAGCGCTTCAAATGTGCTTGACACAGATATGTGATGAGAGCGATCATCCTGAAGAAATGTTGAATGTGGTGGGTGAGGAGAATCCTGAAATATTGCAGACACTGAAGAGCGAAGCATAGACACCTTTGTATGTCGAATGTAGCAAATACACAAGATTGCTTGTGGTGCTTAAATTGTATAATCTGAAAGCGTGATATGGTTGGAGTGATGAAAGTTTCACCGCACTGATTTCCGCTCTACAAGATATACTTCCAAAAGCAAACGTACTCCCTTCGAAAACATACGAGGCAAAGAAAATTCTCCGCTCGACTATTATGAAATATGAGAAAATACATGCATGTCCCAATGACTGTATTTTATTCCAAAATCGGTATACATCATTGGAGAAGTGTCCTAAAAGCAACACATCTCGGTATGTAAAGAAAGGTAAGAGTCCTTCTAAAGTCTTGTGGTACTTTTCGATCATTCCAAGATTCAAGCGCATGTTCAATAATGTAGATGTTGCAAAACTTTTGACATGGCACGCTGATGAGAGGATTAAAGACATCAAGCTTAGGCACCCTGCAGATGCCCCCCAATGGAAAATAATTGATTATGAGTACCCTGAGTTCGGTGAAGAACCAAGAAACCTACAGCTTGCATTGGAAACCATTAGAATGAATCTGCATGGAGTTCAGAGTAGAACTCATAGCACATGGCTGGTGATTCTGATGATATACAACCTTCCCCAAATTTGATCTTAAAACACAACTTTATGATGTTTTTCATGCTTATTTTTGGGCCTAGACAGCTCGGCAACGATATAGACATGTACTTGGATCCTTTAATTGAAGACTTGAAGCATATGTAGAATTTGGGTGAGATGATTTTTGATGGTTGTAAGGAAAAAAGTTTTAAATTGAGAGCCATGTTGTTTGGCACAAGAAATGATTTCCCAACATATGGTAATTTGTCTGGATACAGCATCAAAGGATATGGTGTGTGCCCTATATGAAGATGATACCCATTTGATGCGACTGGATCATTGGAAGAAAAAGGTTTACTTGTGACATCAGAGGTTCTTGCCATTAAAACATCGTTGCCGGAGGTGAAAGAAGGTATTTAATGGGAGCTCAGAAGAAGTTAGGCCACCGTGGATATTGACCAAGGATAACATTTTTGAAAAGATGAAAACGTTAGAGATGGCAAGCCTTTTGCTAAAAATGTGTTGACCAGTGGTTGGAATAAAAGGTCCATATTCTTTGAACTCCTGTATTAGAAGTCCTTATATGTTAGACACTTTCTTGATGTGATTCATATTGAAAAAAAAATCTGTGATAACCTAATTGGCACGTTGCTAAATATGCAAGGAAAAAGTAAGAATGGTGTCAATTCAATGTTAGATATGCTCAAGTTGGGAATAAGGCAAGAGTTAGCACCTGTCGAGAGAGGATACCGCACTTATTTACCTCCAGTAGCTTACACCCTTTTGAGTAAAGAAAAAAGATCATTCCGTGAGTTTCTGAATGAAATCAAAGTTACAGAAGGCTACTCCTCAAGTGTAAAGAACCTTGTATCAATGAAAGAGTTGAAGAGCTTGAAATCTCATGATTGTCATGTCCTAATGCAAATTTTCTTAACAGTTATCATACACAGCATTTTACCCAAGAAACTGTGGAGCACAATCACTAGACTATGTATGTTCTTCAAGCTCATTTGTAGTAAAGTGGTTGATACAACAAAGTTACAGGATTTGTAGAGGCAAATCATTTGTATAATGTGCGAACTTGAAATGTATTTCCCCCTTTCATTCTTTGACATCATGGTTCATCTTACTGTACACTTGGTCAAAGATGTTCAACTGTACGGCCTAGTCTATTTGAGATGGATGTACACAATTCAGTGGTTTATGAAAGTTTTAAAGGGGTATGTTAAAAATAGATATCAACCAGAGGGGTGTATTGTTGAATGATACATCATTGAATAAGTGAGTGATTTGTGTGTCGATTACTTATCAAATGTTGAACCTGTGGGTTTACTGAAGTCTCGTCACGATAGGCGATTAACTAGGAAAGGAATAAATGAGTTCAAGTTATTAAGCATTTCAAATGTTGAAAGGGAGCTGGCTCACTTGTATATTATTCACAACACTCGTGAGGTTGAGCCATTCATTGAAGAACACAAAAAACTTCTTCGGGACATACACAGTGATAGAAATGAGAGTTTGATTACAAAGGAGCACAAAAAACATTTCATTAGATGGTTCAATGCACGCATTTGTCAGCAGGTTGAGGTTAATAATGAATCAGTTTGTGAAAGATCATTCTGGCTGTCGAAAGGACTAGGTTTGCATGCATTCTCTTACACTGGCTATGCAATCAATGGTTACACATTCTATACAAAAGGACAGGATGAAAAAAGCACAATGCAGAATAGTGGAGTCATAGTTGTTTCCGAGGCATGGCATATATCCAATGCAAGATATACAAATCACATATATGCGTAGATGTCATACTTTGGTGTGATTGATTGCATTTTGGAGTTAGATTATACCATGTTCAAAATTCCTGTGTTCCGATGTCAGTGGGTTAACAACCATAGTGGACGATGGTTAGATGAATTTTGGTATATATCGGTCGACCTTTATAAAGTTGGATATAAGGGCAGTCCTTACATTCTACCTTCTCAAGCAACGCAAGTGTTTTATAATGCAGATCCTTCTAAGAAGAATTGGTCAATTGTCATGCAATCGAACAAAAATTATGTTGAACAAGTTGATGATGAAAGTAGTGATGATGATATGAATATGATAGAAGAGGATCTTTCCTTTGAGACATTACTGTCAGAAGACTTTGATCTAGAAGGATATGATGATGAAGATGAAACTGTTTATGTAAGGCATGATAAAAAAAGAAGGCATTTGGGTTAACACAACCCTAAATCCAACAAAAAAGAGGAAGAAAACAATTTTGGATAATATAACAATGAGGAAAAAGAGACAAAATTGATAAGCTCCTAAATTTCATTACAAAATCATCATGTTTTACATCGTGCCTGTGAATAATTTGGTGAAGAAAATGATAAAGAGGAAAAAAACAGCTGAAGTAAAAAGAGGGTAAAGAAATATTTGTGATTTGTATGAAATTTGGAGCTTAAAGATTTTATGCATGTTAGTAAATTGTAAAACTCATCAACCCTCTTTCCTTGTCTAGGAAGAGGTGATCAAGTGAAAAAAAGCCCAAAGGAAGCACAAACAACAATCTAACTGAAGACTAGCTGAGAAGAAGACCCTCAGACTAGAAACTAAATGACTTCGCCGTGACTTTCACCACGGCGAAGGTCACGGCGAGTGTCTCACAACTCGGCCTCTTGGGTCACAAAGTTCACCTTGACTTTCGCCACGGTGAAAACATCAAAAGCTACGCGTTTTACTTAACAGAGGTGACTGAAATGGGATAAAAAGATTTATTTCAGAGGGAGGAGAGGTAGCACGACATTAGGGCATATTTTTGGGACTTTTGGAGCTTCAAGAGAGAGTGGGGAAGTGCTAGGAAGCTTGGAGGATCTTGGAGAGATTCAAGTTCATTGATCTTGGTTTCCTTTCTTCTTCCTTCTTCTCTATTTTTATGTCATGTGTTCTTTCTTAATCTTCATTTTCGTTTTTAATTTATCCATGTGTAACTAAATCCCTTTTCTAGGGTTACTTTGAACCATTTGATGGATTGAACCTTGTATTTCCTTTTCTTAATGCATTGAATGAATTTTTATGTGTGGATTGTCATCTTGCTATTATTTATACAAGTGCTTGATCACCACTTGATTTATGTTAAATGAAATATGGCTTGAGAAAGAGTATTTTGTTTTAGAACTTGGGTGAAATCATGTTAGACTTGAAGTTTATAGTTTTAAATGGATGGTTAGTTGGTAATATAGAGATATAATTACTAACCTAACATTGTTCAAATGAGGTTGGTGGAGTATTTATGACTTGCAATAATTGTGGCAAGAGGTTTGCAATTAATGCAAGTATAAATTTGATTTTGACTTGAGAAAGCTTCTTCAAATGAAATTGAACCTTGGACTCACACATTAATTCATTGGAATGCTAAAAGGAAAGGAATTTTCTAATTCATGAAGTTAAATGGGAATAAGTGACCCTAGATCTCTTTATTTGTCTTAAAAAAGTGTTTTCTCTATCACCTTTGTGTTATATAATCTTTGTGACTAAAACCCTTTTCTAGAAGTAGAATTTTAAATGGCAATATTTTACATATGAAATTTTCAATCCAAACTTGGCTTTAGCTCAACTTAATTTAATTCACTAAGCCTTCTGTTTGATCGCATTTGTAACCAAATCCCTGTGGGAACGATACTTTCTTATCACTTTATTACTTGGCGCGACCCGTGCACTTGCGGTACGAACAAAAATCCATCATATTAATTTAAGTTTGTATGTATTTTCTATTTTACACTATGAATTATTTCATTTAATTCGTATACACTTAGCATCATTATATGCATATGCACTAAAATCATGTCTTGTTTAATTATTTTACAGGATAATGGATCCCTCCCTAAATGAGGAGGAAGAAGCACAACCGAGTGCCCTGGTAAATATCGGTCAAGGTAGAGTAGATTTTGAGGAGTATGTTCATCATGGCAAGACCATTATGCGTAAACTCCTCAAACACAGAGCTCTAGGAGAAACGATATCCTTTAAATGGAACGATAATGACCAAGTAGTTGGAAAGAGTGCGAAAGAGCTTACAAGTTTCATTGGGTGCAATATTCGGGAGAAAGTTCCTATTACAGTTACGGATTGGAGAAAAGAAAGGACTAAACATAACGAGGTTTGGTTGAAGATTCAGGTAAGCTACTTTTTTGCAATTATGTTTAGTCTTGTCATGACGAAATCGTAACTAACAAATTTAATACGATTTTTGTTGTTGCAAAGTGTGTGATGTTGATGATACTCATAGGGAGTATGTGTTAAAGAGAGCTTCAAAAATGCATAGGAATTTTCGTTCAACTTTGACCAAGTTTTATATGAGAGATGAAAATGGGGAGATCATTCCAGCACCCCCATCTTCATAAGTAGAGTCAATTACTCAAGAACATTGGGATGCATTTGTGTAATCACATTTAACTGAGGAGTTTCAGGCAAAAAGTGAAAAAAATAGCCAATCAGCTAAAAGCTATGAGTAGTATTTAGGCGGACAAAAAACATTTCTAGAATTGGAGGAAGATATGGTATGTTAGTAACGCTTTTGGTTCCAAAATTATGAATAAACGTTTATCTAATTAATTTATGCGTTAACCTGGTTTACCTTGACAGATTCAGGAATAGGATCTAGAAGGTAGACCACCATGGCATGAGGTCTGGATCAGAGGACACTCAAAAAAGGACAGTACCATCATACATGAAGAGGTCAGAAGAGTCCGTAAACGATGTGCAAGTCATTCTCTTGGACTTTGTAATATTTTTTTAATAGGTGACTTTACTAAGTTAATAACTAATAAGCCTTCTTGTTATAGGATATGTTAACACAAGAATCACCTGACGAGGTGAACAAATTTGGCGCTGGCGATGTCCTAAGAAGAGCACTCGGTCACCCTGAGTATTCAAGCCGTGCTGGGGGCACAGGTGTAGGGGTCACGCCCTCATCTTATTTTGGCCGCCAAAGGAGGGCAACAAAAGGCGAAGTTACTGTATTGAAAGATGTGGTTCATACTCTGGGGGAGCAGATGCTTAAAAGGCAATGATAGAATGAGGAAATGCAATGACGGAATGAGGAAACGCAATGACGGTACGAGCTGATGTTCAAATTTTACCAACGAAGTAATGGTGCATCACGAACGTTGAACTTCGTGCATCAAAGTAACGTTCCTTCCATCGAAAGTCCAAGCATCAGCAATAGCTATAGATGCCTAGAGCCTAAATTCCTCAGGTGTTCATATATTTTCTACTTACAAACTTATAGTGATACTATTATATTATCAATTGTGAGCTAATGTTGTCAACTGTTTTGTAGGGCAAGTCAAAGTACAAGCTGTATAAGGGTCAATCTTTCAGTGAAGTAGTTGTGATCAGCAAGGTCTACAACACTTCAAAGATAACCCTACACAATTCGCCATCGCCTGAAAATACACTGAGGGTATTGATTGAATACACCTACAACAATGGGGCACCGTTACCATTCCCTAATGATAAGATTACAAGGGTCGGAGAGGTTGTTGGTGCATTTGTTATTTGGCCAGTCGGTTTGATTAAGCCAACACCACAGGTGGTTATTCACTAATAACATTTAAACTAGCATTCTTCTTATTAGAAGAAAATTTCAGACATTCTATTTACATGGTTTATAAGCAACTAAAGCGAAGGACAAGAAGAAAGTACAAGTGCATGCTCCTATTATTGAAGATACAAGTGTTGAAATGCCAAATCGTTCTTGATTACAAGCATTTGCAGCTACCATATCTCACCAATCTATTGCCATGACTCCATTCAACAGGCATATATTTGGCGAGTCAAATATGAGTGAGCTTCTTTCTAAGGATCAGGTCATGGAGGTGCTTGATGAAAAATGGATCAGTGTTATGCTTATCAATTTATAGATTAGGTATATATGCATTTCCATTGTGGTTTCGTTTAATGTCATAAGTTTTACACTAATTGGAAGTTGGTATGGTTTCTATGAAAGCATTTATATGAAGATGTCATGATTGCCGGGGAGCATGTCTTGTTTGAATTCATAAACCCTTATGCAATAGCACAAATTTCGGGCACGAAATATGAGGAGCAGTTAAAAGTGATTAAAAAGCGCTTTTCTTTAAAGGCAACAGGCATGACTTTATTCTTAGCTCCAATTATTATAAGGTACGTAAGATACGTATTATAGGTTTCATTGTACTCTTAGCTCCAAGCATTATAGATATATATACTAACATAACATTCTAAAACATTTTAGGGCACATTGGCTTTTGCTTATTGTTCGCACCGCAAGTGCACGGGTCGCGCCAAGTAATAAAGTGATAAGAAAGTATCGTTCCCACGAGGATTTGGTTACAAATGTGATCAATCAGAAGGCTTAATGAAATCAATTAAGTTGAGCTAGAGCAATTTTTGGTTGGAAGAGTTAATTAGTAGAAAAATGCTTTTGAAAATAAGAGTTGATAACTACAAATGATTCTTTGACTTTAAGGATAAAATGGAGTCTAGGATTACTTATCCCCCTTGTATTTTATAACCTTTAATTAACCTCCTCTCACAAATGCTTTCAACGAATATAAATGCACTAGCCTAGGGTTCAATTTATACTTATAAAAGCTCTCTCAAGTCAAGAACAAGTGTTTCATTTCATCAATTGCTCAATCTCTTGTTACAATTAATGAAACCCAATTTCCAAGCTCCAACCCTACTATGACTATGCAAGGCTAATAAGTATATCTCTATCTTATCAACAAAACCATCCATTCATCTAGCAAATTTCAAGTTCTTGCACAATTTCACCCAAGTTCTACATTCAACTTAGCTCTCTCAAGCCTCAATCAAATGAACAAAACATCCAAATGGTGATCAAGCATCTAGAAGCATTAAGCAAAGAGCAAAATAAACACATATATATCATTAATCACAAAAAGAGAGGAGTAATAAAGAGTTAATCCATACAAGGGTTCAAAATAATCCTAGATAACTAGTTTAGCTACTCATTGTCAGCCAAAAACTACAAATCCACGGAGAGATTACAACCATAGCAGAAAATAAGAGAGGGAAAGGAGATGAAGAAGATAAACCAAGGAAATGGAGCTCCAAATCTCTTCCAAAGCTCAATCCTTTGCTACCCACTCCTCAAGAGCCAAGCCCTAGCACCCCAAAGCTCCAAAATATACCCAGCAAGTCGAGAATGCCGCCCCCTTTGAGTCTGCCCGAATATAACATCCAAAAACCCTTTCTTTTCGTCATCAGCAAAACTCAGCGTTTTGCTGTTCTGATAGGAGCGCCTAGGCGCTAGACGGAGCGCCTGGGCGCTGGAGGCTTCTGTCCACGGAGTGCCTGGGCGCTAGATGTAGAGCCTAGGCACTGCTGCTCTCTGTCCATTTCTTCAGATAATCATCGCCTGGGCGCTAATCAGAGCGCCTAGGCGCTAGAGGCTGCAGTTTTGCTTCTTCACTTTGTCCTCCTATGTATCTTATCTTTACTTCATGTCTCCTAGCCCTTCAAAAATGGTTATAACAACTAGATATATAATCAAAATATATACAATTGAGCAATAATATGCAATCAAGAATCAAATGCACATTTTCTTTCACTCAACACCCAAAATATGCACAAATATACACATTGGTGCACAAAATTAGACTAAAACATGCCAAAATGTCATGAAATCCAAGAGGTTAACACTTATCATCTATCCGACAATACAACAGGATCTTTTAGTTTACTATTTGGATCCTATGGAATTTGTTGAACCGGAAAATCGCCTAGCTTTGATGCGCCTCTTCAATAAGGAAGTGAATGTCAACATTCTTTGAATGCGTGGTACTATTTGTCATTGTATGACCTTAGCTAATAAAATTAATTTAATTTGTTTCATTTTTAGCGCAATGGCAAGATGAGTCATTCCAAAACTCCTGACCAGAAAGATGCTTATCGGTGGCTCAAAGTCCAGGTTTTACAAGTTATTTAATTTTTAAAACAATCTAGTTAAACCATAACATAAATGTTTCTTATATGATATTTGGTGTATTTTGTTACAGTGCCCCTTCCAACCCAATAACAACGACTGTGGATACTATGTGATGCAGTTTATGAGGGGTGTCGTTACGCATAATCAAAATAGCTTCTATTGACAGTAAGTTTTATATTTTTCCAACTCTAATTGTGTTTGTACTTGTTATTAGATTTCAAGTAAATTTAATTGTCATTTAAATATCTTTGTGCGGTGCACGTTGCTTCATGTTGTCAAGGGAAAAAATGAATGCGCTAATTGAAGAATGGTGCACTTATGTACAACTTCTTTTCTCTCAAATTATACATATCTAGATAATCTAGCTAGTAGCATGCTTTTGTTTCCCAATTAGAATGGTTGGTTTAATTGTACATTGCTCTCTGGATGAGTTATTGGTGTATATGGATTGCCAAGAATTGTATAGAATTGCAGGTATTTTAGCACTGATACAGGTGGGTGTATATAAAATTAAAACATTTATTTAAAAAACAAATAGCAGCACTTTTAAATATAAGCACCGCTATAGGTTACCTATAGTAGCGCTTAAAAAGCTAAAGCTTCGCTATAGCCTAAACTTTAATTTTATATTAAAATTAAATGGCCTATCCTATCACTTAATAAGCACTGGGATAGGTTGGCCTATAACGGTACTTTTCAAGCATAAGCGCCGCTATAGGTTACACTTTAATTTTTTTTAAAAAAATTAATTGGCTTGCAGCGGCGCTTTTTCTTATAAGCCCCGCTTTAGGCCTTTACTTTTAATTTTGTGTTTTAAAAAAATATGGCCTACAACGATGCTTTGGCCTATAGCAGCGCTTAACATGCGCCGCGTTAGGGTTAATGGCCTATCGCAGCGCTGGCTATAACGGCACTTTAAAGAGCCAAAAAAAGCGCCACTATAGCTTCTTTCTATAGTAGTGAGTATTGATAGCATCTACTATTATATGTTGCCTGACCATGTATCAAGTCTTGTTTTAAGCAAAATTGAATTTCCTCATTGTCTTAGTGATCTATGAAATTATGTTCAAATCATTTATGCACTTTCACTTAATAGATATGAGTAGAAAATCTCTTGTAGTTGTTTTATTAGCTTGGGCACTACATTTGCTTCAGTCTCTTTTATATACAGGAGGATGTAGCAAATTTCAAGCGTTATGTAATGTGGTGGCTAATTAATCATCATCAGAATGATGCAAAGGATAAAGCATTAGGTCCTCTGGAACAACCAACCACTACGAAGTGAATTAAACAAACCTTATTGTAGATCTATTGCACCAGATGTTACTCTAGGACTTATAGTTGCAGTTACTGTGAAACTAACATGTTTTGAGACAATTTGATAAGTTGTAAGCATTCCACTTTTTGTATGTTGCATGGAATTTTTAACATGTTTTGAGATGGAAACTAATGCTGCAAATGTTAATAACTAGTTCATAGACATTAACAACCTTAGCATAATCATTTACAAGGTTTACATATCAATTAACAAGTTACAAATTTGTTGTTGCCACTATATATGAGATGGAAACCAATGCTGCAAGCGTTAACAACTTGTTCATAGACATTAACAACTCTAGAATAAGCATTTACAAGGTTGTCATAACAATTAACAACTTATAACTTTGTTGTTGCCAATGTGAATATGTGATGGAAACCAATGTAGCAAGTGTTAACAACTTGTTCATAGAATTGAACAATTTTAGCATAGGAATTTACAAGGTCCGCATAGCCATAACAAATTACAACTGTTGTTGTCAATGTAACTTGTTCATAGACATTAACAAGTTTAGCATAGGCATTTGCAAGATCCTCATAGCAATTAACAACTTACATCTTTGTTGTTACCAATGTGAATATGAGATGGAAACCAATGTTGTATGCATTAACAACTTGTTCATAGACAATAACAACTTTTGCATAGGCATTTACAAGATACATATAGCGATTAACAACTTACAACTTTGTTGTTACCAATGTGAATATGAGATGGAAACCAATGTTGTAAGCATTAACAACTTGTTCATAGACAATAACAACTTTTGCATAGGCATTTACAAGATACATATAGCGATTAACAACTTACAACTTTGTTGATTCCAATGTGAATGAGATGGAAACCAATGTTGCAAGAGTTAACAACTTTTCTTGTACATAAGCATTAACAACTTTGGTGCCACTAGAAATAAATTGGTGCCAATAGAATAAACTTGTACATAAGCAATAAAAACTTTAGCATACGGATTTTCAAGGTTAGCATGGCAATCACTACTACAAAAAACACTATTTACGTCCCCATTTCACGTCTCTTTTTTAAATATTAGATGTAAAAAATAGGCGGTGGCAAAATTGTAAATATTTTGAAAACTTTCCACGTCTCTTTTTTAATTATTAGACGTGGATTCTCTAAAAAATGAGCGCCTAAACATGAAAAAAGTGGGAAGTAAGCGGGAAATTAGTTTCCACGTCTCACATTATTTATGAGACGTGGAAAGTAGTTTTTTCACGTCTCACAAAAAAATGTGAGACGTGAAAACATTTTTTTTTAAAAAAAAGAGAGACTTTCTACGTCTCACATTATTTGTGAGACGTAGAAAGTTGTTTTTCCACGTCTCACAAACAATGTGAGACGTGAAAACACTTTAAAAAAAAAAAGACAGAGACTTTCTACGTCTCACATTATTTGTGAGACGTAGAAAGTAGTTTTTCCACGTCTCACAAACAATGTGAGACGTGGAAACACTTTAAAAAAAACAAAAAGAGAGACTTTTTACGTCTCACATTATTTGTGAGACGTGGAAACTTTTTCCACGTCTCACAAATAATGTGAGACGTGAAAGATCCTAAAAGAAAAAAAAAAGACTTCCCTTCTCATTCATCAGCTTCCCCTTCTCCATTTTCGTGTTCCATTTTCGCCTCTTTCACTAAAACCCTAATTTCCCCATCTTCCTCTTCCTCTTCCTCTTCCTCTTCCTCCTCCTCAATGTTCTCTTGTTCCTTGATTTCTTCCTCTTCTTTAGACTCTTGCTCAAAAACACCAGAGAACCCCTTCGGAGTCAGAAGTTCTCTTGTCGCCGTGTGGGTGGGTGTGTGAGAGAGTGAAGTCCGGTGAGTTCGCCTTTGCTGCGCGCCGAGTTTTCCAGCAACGGGTAGCCCAGAAGGAGAACGATTCAAGGTCAGGTGAACTTTCTCTTCAAACTCCCCTTTACACCTCTAATTTCAGCTTCTCATCTCCTTCAAATTTTGGTTCCCCAATCTATCATATCCCTATTTCTTATCTTTTCGGTTCTTTCCATTTTTCCCATTAATTTTGTTTACTCCCCTTTCTATTATAATTTTTGGGTTTATATCGATTTTTCTACATTTGGCGAAATTGTTTGCTCATTTTTGCGTTCTTGATCGTTAAATTGTTTTTCTTGCCTCTCTGGGTTTTGATTCTCTTTATGTTTTGGGTCTATGGGTGTTGCGTGTTTATCCTAACTCTGTTCCTTTTTTCTGGACGAAAGAGACTTCCATCGTCGTAATCCGAGGGTAAGATATGTGCATGGTATTATTATTTCCATTTATTTGGTTCTTTCGGGTACAAATGTATGTTGAATTGTTCAAAAGTATTACCCGATGGATTTTCCCCCAATATGTCTCTTTACTTTTCAAGCTTTTCTGAAACTGCTAAGTATTCCCCTCAGCCAATTCCTGTGTGTTGCATGATCTCAATCTGAATTTCTTTATATATTGAATGGATCTGTTCAATTTAGGATTTTGGCTCGGCTCTGTTCACAACAGAAGCACTGAACACAATAATATTCTGGACCCATTGGCTCTGCTCTGTTCACAACAGATAGAGAATTTGTTGTCAACTTTTATTGACATTATCATAAAGGTTGCAGAACAAATCTCTGGTTTGGTAGGTGATGAAGCACTTGCCTACTCCAAAACTGCACTTTATGAAGCTGTGAAAGGTACTATACTCACTTTGATTATTCTTGATCTTAACGAAGAAGAATGTGGAAATATGATTGATGAGGCGTATTTGAAGGAATTAATAGGGGGATTTTTGGAATCACTTCTGCCAAGAAATCTGAGGTTGAAACTCTTGTGAAGCAGCTTGAATCTCTAAGTCCAAATCCAGATCCTACTCTCCATTTGGACAAGGTGGATTAAATTCTATGTTCACTAGACTTTCTTATTAAGACTTTCTTATTAAATTGGCTTGAAATGTGGAAAGACTATATGATTATATACCTAATTGTGGAAAAAGTAGGAGGGATATTAGAATATAAGAGTCTTACATCAACTTATTAGATAATTTTGTATTTGAAAGTTGGCTGGGTGCTGGAGAGTTGTTTACAGCACAATCTCAATTCCGGGTTCCAAGAGAACAAAGTTAGGCCTCACAGACTTCATCTCATTGGATGATTTCTTCTAGATTATTGATATAGCCGAGGTACACACACAAAAGCATTTGGTTTTAATGTTTGTTTGTATATAGCTAATTAAGCATGAACATCAGTGAATGCAATGTTGGAGAGCAAACCAGTGAATGTTTGTTGATTATCATGCACATTATAACTTCAAGAGCTAATAATTGTTTGATACCTCATTCCTTAGCAACTCTTTACCTCATTCTAATAAGATTTCATCAGATAAGCACTATCCAATTTGAGAACATGCAGCCTGTTGGTGTTGGTCTCCTTGGCACCATCATGGACAAGGTAACATTTCTGTCTTAAACTTGATCTTGTGCAACTCTTTTTCCTCCTGTTGGTTGTGCAGTTTGGTTATTCATTTTTGACAATATTCTTGTTATGAAAGTATTTGGGTAGATGATGTATGGGTAAGGGTATTAATTAAGGGACAGTGATAAATTTATTCATCTTCCTCCCTGCATATTAGTTCTCCAAAGCTACATTCAAATTGATCTATGGTTTCTTTGGTTTTGCAGCTTTTTCTCATGATAGAAAGTATCTTGAAAGTATTGCACATGATGGTATTTTAAAGGTACACTTTTTACTAAGTACATTTTAAAGGTAAGCAATTTCTTGCTCCTTCCGGCTGTAATTTCAGTTTTGGGTTTATATTAGAGTTTCTTTTGGGTGTTCATTATTTGATTCTGCTGTGTTGTAAGGAAAAGAGATTTCCTTGTTCTGTAAAGATTTGTTGATGAATTTTTTTTGTGGCTCTAAGTTGTGATTGCTGAAACTTGGTATGCTGATTCATGCTTAAAAAAAGGTGACGTCAGATTAGATTTTTAAATGAAACAGGAAGTTTGAGAGTTTAAAAGGCTAATCAATGAAGATTTGGGAATGGATAATTAATGGGTGGCTGCCATGTTGATTTATTTTCCTGATATGAAGTTACTGAAGCAAGGAAAGGAAATTATTAAGTTGTTAAGATCTGTGTGTGATTCCATTGATGCCAAGCACCATTTACCAAATGTGTTTAAAACTATCTTCTTCCCAGGTTCTTGTATATGTTGGTATCTTGTACTATTTTATTGGTTATGTTGTGGAATGTCTTTGTTTTTATTTTGATTGTGCTGTTTTTATTAAACTATTGAATGAATCTATAATCCATTTCTAATATTTGCAAGGAATTGAAATTCTTTCTCTTGGCTTTTTCAAAACTTGTGCCATCCTCTTGGTAGTTTCTTATTCTTTTCACTGTTAAAAAATTCTTGAGCACCTTATAAATGTCTTGAGTTTTCCCCTATTTTGTGTTTTCACCACTGCTAATGTCTAAGTATGTAATTTGTGTTCTTTTTTTGGTTCAAAATGTATGGGAGCAAAAGTAGTTGAATGTGCATGTGTAAATTACTAAATTAAAAGTATGCATATTCTGGTTGTAATAACAATAGTTATGGAAAGAGTAGAAATCTTTTATTGTTGTACAAGTGTTTGGAGGTACAAAGTTAAAGGTTTGACATCTGAAAATTGTTGAGATCATGATTAATTTCTTTGCTGTATTTTTTCCCTTTGGGCCAGAAATTTTTCGCTGACTTTAATATGCAATCATATTTGTTGCCATATGACCTCTTCTACCGGCAACTAAATTAAAATAGCTCTAGCTTTTCCTCTATAAAATTTATTTATTCTGTTTGAAGAATTTTATGCTTTTGTGATTTCCCAGCTCCCTAGTAAGCAAACAGATTTTACTTGCTGGGATTTGTCTCTTCTGTACCAAGCCAAGAGGTTAAAAGAAGTTTGCAAATATCCCTTATGTTCATTTACTATTTTCTAAATGCATTATGGCAGGTCTATGGTTACTTGCAAGAAAATTTGGGAACACTGAGAGCTAATTGCTCCTGAGGAAGTGGTAACCTTTTGCTTTATATCTTGTGCATCTCTGTTTGTGTGTGTTGCAGCGACTGATGGATTATGCCACACTATAGGGAATGGAGAATCACGAGGACCCTGAGGAATCTCTAGAGGAATTAGCTACAACATATAAGCGTGCAACATTTGAAACGTCAGAATCTGTGCTTGAAGGCGCTAGGCACATGGTGTGCTTTCAATTTTGTTATTTACTTTTGCATGACTTTGATGAAGTTAATCTAGCTTACTTTGTTAATGTATTGTTATCTTTTTCTAGGCTACAGTGGAGACCAGCAGTGAGATGTTTTTGCCTAAGTATGTTCGTGGCTTATTTATGGGTCACGCTCTACTTTCAACCAGTCCTACATTAAAAGGAAATTTGGCAATAGATGCACATAATCCATTGGCTAGTATTAAGTGGCTACAAGACAAACCCCTCACAAAGTTTAAAATTTCCTCACAAAGCCCAGAGGGTATTGAAAGTTCTCGGAGCATCTCCAGCATCTCCTTTTAGGCTTCTCATTTTTTTTGCTGCATCATATCATTTGTGTTGTTCTTTTTTAGGTAGGAACATAATTAAATTCTACTGATTATAACATTTTTGTAATATTAGTTTGGATATAAATAATAAAATTAGTTCATTTTTTTCATTTTAAGTGTTGTTTTTCTATTATTCCAATAAAATATTAGGTTTTTTTTGGGATTGGGGTTAATCATCCTAATTAAAAAAATATCCATTTTTTTTTTAAAAAAAACAAACTTTCCACGTCTCTTATTTGAAAAAGAGACGTGGAAAGTCTCACTTTCCACGTCTCTTTTCTGGAAAAGAGACGTGGAAAGTTAACACTGGTTACTTTTTACATCTCACATTTAAATGTGAGATGTGGAAAGTGGCTTTTTTTTAAGGAAAAAAGACTTTCCACGTCTCTTATTTGAAAAAGAGACGTGAAAAGTCTCACTTTTCACGTCTCATTTTTGAAAATGAGACGTGGAAAGTTGTCCCTGGCCACTTTCCACATCTAACATTTAAATGTGAGACGTGGAAAGTGGCCACTTTCCACGTCTCATTTTAAATGTGAGACGTGGAAAGTGGCCACTTTCTACGTCTCCTCTATCCACGTCCCAGCAAAAAGAGATGTGAAAAGTCCAAAAAAAGAGACGTGAAAAGTGTTTTTTGTAGTAGTGAATTAACAACTTACAATTTCACTATTGGTAATGTCAATTTGAGATGGAAACCGATTAAGAATTAACTGTTCACAAAATTTACATAGCTATTTACAATGTTAGCACGAATTTACAACTTTATGAATTTCCAAGGTCAGCATATGCATTGTTGAAAAGATCAGAATCCGCATATGCATTGCTCCGGTAAAAACCAACATCATTAACTCTTAAAACATGCAAAATGCCCTTCTTTGCACAACTCATCCCTATCGCTCTCAACATAAGCATTGGCCTTAGCTACTACTTCATTCACAAAATCAAACCTCTTTTTTTCTCTAAGTAACATCTTCTCTATATCCATTGTCATGAGCTTTCCTATCTCTTTTATATTAATGCTCACCTGCTCCTCAAGCAAAGGAACATGCTTTATTCTAACTTCTAGAAATTCATCTTTCTTTATTTACAACAAAATGAATATACATGCTTAAAAACTTTAGCACAATCACTATAAATATTATGAGAACTAAAATTCATCAACACAATTGCTATTTGTTTATTCAATAATAATGCTAAAATAATGATTAGGAAGAAAAACGGAATAAGGAAATGTACAATGAAATTTTGACGACTATAGTAGACCTCTTTATTGCACACATCAACAACCAGCAAAAAATATGTATCTACAGGAAACTTAATATGATGAGTTGCATAATCAAAACACAACCCCTGCACAACCAAAATTTCCAAATTGTGAATTCTATTTCCCTGTTCCAGACTACATATGAATCCTGCAACACTATAAATATCTAGGTCTATGATAGTACAATGAAAGTCTATAACTCATGTATCTCCAATAAATGTCTCATAGTTATATATATATATATCTCAATCAATTTATACAGTTTCTACTTTTCTTTCAATTCTAATGTAGGTGTTGGGTACTGGCATTGGCAGCTACCAGCCCACCATGTTGGGCACCCCAGGGGAGCGGATCTCTCTTCACCCCGGTATTGGCAGGCCCAACTCAGGTATTGTAAGGAGGCCCAAGGCCCTCTCGAGTCCACGATCTAATGTTGCAGCATTCCTGGGAGGAGGCATTTATCATCGTGCGCACCCAGGGATCGAAGTCGAGACCTCCCACTTTATAGGCACCTTAAGTGCCTCGCTTATCACCACTTGAGCTGCAGCTCTAGTGGTAAAGGCCATCCCCTTAGGGGGGTGATATCCCAGAGGTCTCAACTTCGAATCCCACTAGGGCTGCAGCCTGGGGATGAAGCGCGAGAGCACATTGGACCTCGTGTAATGTGGGGCCCAGTACCGTGGCAGCTGGGGCCCATTTGGGGAGCATAGTATACTGCTGTGCTCTCCTCAAAAAGCGCCTTTTTGTTGGGTACTGGCATTGGCAGCTACCAGCCCACCATGTTGGGCACCCCAGGGGAGCGGATCTCTCTTCACCCCGGTATTGGCAGGCCCAACTCAGGTATTGTAAGGAGGCCCAGGGCCCTCTCGAGTCCACGATCTAATGCTGCAGCATTCCTGGGAGGAGGCACTTGTCATCGTGCGCACCCAGGGATCGAAGTCGAGACCTCCCACTTTATAGGCACCTTAAGTGCCTCGCTTATCACCACTTGAGCTGCAGCTCAAGTGGTGATAAGCGAGGCACTTAAGGTGCCTATAAAGTGGGAGGTCTCGACTTCGATCCCTGGGTGCGCACGATGACAAGTGCCTCCTCCCAGGAATGCTGCAGCATTAGATCGTGGACTCGAGAGGGCCCTGGGCCTCCTTACAATACCTGAGTTGGGCCTGCCAATACCGGGGTGAAGAGAGATCCGCTCCCCTGGGGTGCCCAACATGGTGGGCTGGTAGCTGCCAATGCCAGTACCCAACAGTAGGTTATCTATAGCCAAATTGCTTTGCTATCACTGCTAAATTATTATAAACTTTCTCTACTCAACTTCTCAAAATGACATATATCATGACTTCAAACATGACCTAACCTCTAAAATTTAAGATGATATAATGTTTCAGTTACCATCCTTCATATTCCATCAAATGCAAAGAAAGAAGGCAAAATTTTGGTAAAGCATGTTCCATTGACTCTCATTAGTTGCCTCTTTGATGATGCTAATTTACCCAAGAGAAATGTGGAAAAAAGGGAACACTACTACAAAAAGCCCTTTTTATGTCACCAATTAACGTCACTTATTTAAAAATGTGACATTGAAAACAAAGGAGTACATACAGAAAAGAAACAACGTCACACTTAAAATTAAGTGTGATGTTGAAACTTTTCAATGTCACACTTAATTTTAAGTGTGATGTTGAAAAGCACTTTCCACGTCACACCAAATTTTGGTGTGATGTTGAAACTTTCCTCGTCACACCAAAATTTGGTGTGACGTTGAAAGTGGTTTTCCACGTCACACCAAAATTTTGGTGTGACGTGGAAAACGTCCCCTCCTTTTTTTTTCATTTCCCGCCACCCCCCCCATTTTTTTCATTTCGCCCCCCCCCCCCAAACAAAAACCAGCTCCAGCTCCCCCACCCCCCGGTGCCCCCAGCTGCCCCACCACCCCATGCCCTCAGCTCCCCTAACCCACAGCTCGCCCTCCCTCCATGCCCCAGCTCCCCCACCCCTCCAGCCGCCGCCCCCACCCACAGCTCCCCCATCCCCCAACCCAAAGCTCCCCCCTTCCCTCCCCCCCACAGCTCCCCCCCCAGCGGCCCTTAGCTCCCCCTTCCCCGCCCCCCACAGCTCCCCCCCAGCCGCCCACAGCTCCCCCATCCCCCTCACCCTCCAGCTGCAGGTTCGTTTCTTCTTTTCTTTTTTCTTTTTTTTTTTCTGGTAATTAAATATGCAATTTCTATCGGGTTCTTTTTTTTTACTTGTTCAAAGTTTTTTTTCAGCTCTGTTTTCCTATCGGGTTCAGCAATTTCAATCGTGCCTTCGTTCGCAGCTTCACTTCATCCAGGTTCCTTCTTTTCCTTTTTTTTCCTGATAATTAAATCTGCTGCCTTTTTTTCTCAATTGTAAATTGCAAAAAATGCCATAGAATATTTAATGGTTTTGTAAGTCTTGTAAATTGGTTTGCCATAGAATGTTTAATGTTCAATTGTAAATTGGTTTGCAAATGCTGTTACGTTGTAGTTGCTGCAAATATTGCATACTTGCCAAAATGTTTTATAAGTCTTGTAAATTGGTTTGCTATTGGTTTTTGTTCTCAAATTGTGTATAATGTATTATTTGTTGACCTGCATTTAGACATTTGCAATGTATGTATATCAACGAGGAATAAAAAAATAAAAAACGTTTTTTTTTAAAAAAAAAAAGAAACCACGTCACACAATGTAAGATGTGTGACGTGGTTTCCTATGTGTGACGTGGTTTCCAGGAAACCACGTCACACATAAATATTATGTGTGATGTGGTTTCTCCGAGCAACTTACAACGTCACACATAATATTATGTGTGACGTTGTTTCTCTGACTTTCTACGTCACTTGTTTATGTGACGTTAAAAGTCCATTTTCCATGTCACTTGATTCAATGTCCCCTGAAAAAGTGACGTGGAAACCCCCAAAATTTGTGACGTTAAAAGTACTTTTGTAGTAGTGGAAAATTCTTACCCTACAATGCTATGCCCCTTGCAGCAAAAAAAAATTATATTCCAGAGTCAACACTTTCAGCTCATGATCTACAAAAACGTTTACACTTTACTTTAATACATAATACAGAATTCCAAGTGATAATCAGATACAAGTTGCAGGCCCAAGGGGGAAGATTAGTTATAGAACCAAAGCATCATATCCAGCTACGTTGTCATGATTTCATCAAAATTTTAATAATAACCTCAAACATAATTAAAAAAAATCGAAAAACAAAAGGGACTTCTTTTGCCACATCAGGAGAACCTACAACTCATTCTCAAATTATTCAATGATTATGGAATCCCATAATATTTACAGAGCAACTGGGTTTATAACTTGAGATCACACTCTTCAGTCTCTTATTTGTAAGAGGAAAGACACGTTGGCTGGACACATTTAACCTGATATCCAAATTTAAATTTAAGGCCAAAGTAACTATATTTTTGCAAGAAAACCCTGTCCAGATGACCTAACCAATAGTTTACCATAATATTAAATCACTGAAACCCATTTTAGCTAATATACTAATTTATTGTTAAATGTTTCCAGGGTCAATCAATATTCATCTTACATTGGAGATACTGAAACAAAAATTTCTACCACACAAACACAGTCATGACACATGGGAAAACATTTTTATTTCAACTTGGGAAAAAATACAAGCACCTAAATAGCAACTTATCACATGATAAATGAAAGTGAAATAGCGAATGTTTTCCTTCTAATCAGAAGCTCTATGATGGCATAATAGAAGCAGCACAAAAAAACACCAAATCCTGAGTCAGGAAAAAGTGAGATTCGGGGTCGCATATATTCATAATCAGATCTTATATGAGATGAAAAAAAACCCTAAATCATAACTTCAAAAATCTTAATATCAAATTGGCCATAATCAAAGAAGATGAGATACCTTACCTGAGTTTAGATATGAGTTTGTATTCTAAAACAATGTTTTTCTTTGGCGATAGGGCTGCAACCATCGAGCTATGCCCCTTTTTTCGACGAACATGAAGGAACAAGGAAGAAGGAAAATAGAGGTGTTGATGATGAATGTCTGTTCAGAGACCTGCTCTTTGACTCCGGTGAGGAAGATGAGCTCGCTAGATGAAAGTGGATGAGAGTGAGAAGCAATTGGAGAAAGAAAGAAATAGAGATAAAGGAAATTGGAGAAAGAAAGAAATAGAGATAAAGGAGACCTTTAACTTATGAGGGGTAAAAATATCTTTTAGGAACATTTAGAAATCCCATATTCATCCCTAGGGTTTAATATGAGATTCCCAAATGTTGAGGGACTGAAATGCCCTTTATGATATTCAGAGGGATTTTATTGTCTTTTCCCTTTTAATAACTAGCTGTGGTGTTGTTATCTTTCTCCCTCAACATGCCTAGCTTTCGTTCTTAATTTTGTGGATTATTAATTTGGGGGCTATGCCATATATGTAAGCAACAAAAAGTTAAATGGTAAAAGATTTCCAATATTTTGTTCCCATTGTATAAAAAACAAGAAGATATCCAATATTTGATTGCAAGTAATTACAACTAAAATCAAGCTTGATGGATATATAATTTTGCAGGTTTTGCACATATTTGTGTACAATATTTTTTTGATGGTAAAAGAAACATCCATAAATGTCATTTATTTGACATTAATGCTAAAACATCTATGCATCATTATCATTCACAATGTTTTGAAAATCATAAAACCATTTGTATTATATGCATTACTGAATTATAAGAGCATTACCAACTACTAAAGAGTCATGGTTTTCAACGAGCCTCTACCACAGTAGTACTCATCTCATTTACTGAATTAAGCCCTTCACCGATCGTCAGATTTGAATAATCACAATTAACTTTCTTGAAAAGAAATGCTGGTTGCTTCGGAGGAGGAATAGTTGAGTCATTTTCCAACGTGGAAACAACTTCTAAGATAGTTGGCCTATCAATTGCATGTTCTTGCAGACATAAAAGCCCAATCTGGATGCATTTGAGAACTTCATCTTCAGGGCATGCTTCTCCAGTTATTGATGGATCAACAATCTCCATAGCTCTACTCTCTATCCAAAGGTTCCAAATCTGAATGGATTGAATGCATTAGATAATTAGAATATTTTTAAACAGCTAACTTAAGCTGTTCAGTATCCATACTTACATGTCCAACCAGTATAGAAGTAATGTCATCATAATGATCACTATTCTTTCTGCCCGTAACAATCTCCAAAATTAAAACTCCAAAGCTATATGCATATGATTTTATTGAGAAAGTTCCTTTCAATGCATATTCGGGTGAAATATATCCACTTTAAAAATTATTGAAATTTGTTAATGATATTTTAGAATGAATACACCTGAACAATCAAGCATCTGAATTATTTAATTGTTATTTCCAGCATATTACACCATCTAAATATAATTTTGACTTTGAATGGGGCATAAATCATAAACATGTCTAGCTCATGCTGGTATGTAATTTATGATCATGAAGAATGGATTTATAATTAGTATCAAAATTTACATTATTTAGATACAAAATATTGATTATATATGTAGAAAATCATTCCAACTAAATACTCAAATAGTTTGAATTTTCATAATATATTTGAAACTTGTGGAAACTAGGAATACACTATATAGTTAGGTATACTTACTAGGTCCCAGCTACATGGTTTGTATTTGCTTCAATTTGGTCTCCACCAAATATTCTTGCCATTCCAAAATCTGCAATTTTCGGATTCATTGTAGAGTCTAACAAGATATTGCTGGCTTTTAAGTCTCTATGAACTATTCTTAATCTTAATCTTGAATCTTCATGAAGGTATAAAATTCCTTTTGCAACTCCACAAACGATGTCCAATCTTTTCCTCCAGTCTAATTGAAATTTTCTTGTTTGATCTAAATAAAAGTTGTTAACTATTAAAAGTGAAGAATATTGCTCAATCAATACTTTGATTATCTAAAATTGAAAAAGTTGACAACTTATACATGTAGAAAAAATGTGATTAAGACATACCAAAAATGAAAGAATCCAAGCTTCTGTTTGGCAAATATTCATATATCAACATCTTCTCTTCTCTATCCGTGCAACAACCTAAGATCGTTACAAGATTTTTATGTTGGAGCTTTGCAATTAAAGTAGCCTCATTTCTGAATTCTTCCATGCCTTGTCCAGAATATTTTGATAGCCTCTTAATTGCTATTTCCATTCCATCTTTGAGCTGACCCTGATGTCAAAATCCATAGTTAATTCATGAATGTGTACACTTTATCTTTGTTGTACGAAACAAGTACTAGAAAATAATATTAAGCTGATGGCATTCAAAACAATGTTGATCCAATTTATGAGTACCTTATATACAGAACCAAAGCCACCTTTTCCAAGCTTGTTAGTATCTGAGAAATTGTTTGTTGCCTCAACTATGTCCTTGAGATCAAAGAGAGTTAAATCGGAGCTGTTTTCTCCATCAAACAAATATTCTTTGTGTAATCTTTTTGCTATGGTAAACAAAAAATTATGAAAAATGTAAGAGAAGAGTTGTAAAGCAGCCAATTAATCAACTTAGATTGAAAATAGGACAAAGCTTCAAATAAGTTTTTGTGCAGTGTATAATAACTTACAAATAAAGTTTACCTTTATCGTTGTTCTTCACAAACCAATAAACAAAAGAGGTCACTAGGAAAGTTATCAGGCAACTAGAAATGATGATGAGTGTAACCATCGCGTTCTTTCCAAGAGAACTGTGATGCTTCCTTTCATACTCAGCTGCAGATACGATTACACCAAAGAGAAATTTATGTAAACAAATAATATAAGCTTAAAATGCATTTCTTTCATGAACTATCATGATGTTTTTGAGAGCTTATAGTGTTAACTGTTGGCAATAATGTCAGTCAACTTTAGTGTCCATTGAGGACACATGAGAACCTGTCAGATTTTGAAATCATCCTGGAAAAACTATCTGAGACAAGTAATTAATTTAATGAATATATTTTCACTAACAATGATTAGTCCTACTTACAAAAAAACCGATGAACCCTTGGATAAAGATACATCTTTATACTTAGGTTGTGTGTTGATCATACACTTTTGGCCTATATATATAAATATATATATATTGACTTTGAACTATTGTTTGAGATGACACATATTTTTCTAGTCATTTCTATTGTGAAAGATTTTGATGAGATCTCTTCTTGATCTGTTGGAATATCTGGATCATCGATCATCATAAGCCTTGTAGTATTTTCAAAATTGTTCCAAGCAATTTCAGCTGGCTGACAAATCCTTGGATTTGTATGTTTTTATGTGTTGAAATTGAAGCTTCTAACATGAAAAAGATGCAAGATTGGTCCAATTGTGCTCATTTAATATCATTGATCTCTAGGTGGGATTTGCATGAAAACGAGATTAATTAGCCATAATTGTAGATTGATTTCTATTAATTGATTTGTAGGGCTATTTGATCATTGTTTAGTCTTATTTCTACTTGTAGGGTCGCCCAAGAACCAAAGCGGGAGAGATCCAGGAAGAAAAGAAGCTTAAAAGAAGACTAAATGGATGCACCAAGGCAGCCAAAAACAGAGGAACCTCTCTATATGGTGTGCCGCAGCGCACAAACATGTGTACTGTGGCATACGAAGAAAACAATGTGAAATCGACCCCTCTGTATGGCATGCTGTGGTATACAAACATGTGTGCCGCGGCACATGAAGAAAAAGGCATAATTGGCGCCTCTGTATGGTATGCCGCAGCACACAAACATGTGTAACGCGGCATACGCGCATCAAAACAACTACGAATTTTTGCGGACTTTTCAACTTGGATCCGACCCAAATCAAATATAATCCGATACCCACTTGTTTCAATCTCAAATTGGTCGAACCCTAACCCATTCTAACCATTCTACAGCCACCAAAAACCCTAACACACTCATTTTCTCTCATCTTCTTCCTCCATTCCACCCCAAATCCATGGCTTCCATTCCTTCCTTCCTCGTTGCTGGTTCTTCCAAAGAGAGTAGCAGTTAGGCTCCACCATTCTTGGTGGTGGGAGCCAAGGGATGAGCTTGGAGCATTTAGAAGCGGAGTTTTGTTTCTAATCTTCTTCCTCTTGTTATGCTTATGTTTATCTAGGGTTCTAGGGGCATTTGTGTAGCAATTGGTTGTGTTCTTCAATTCCATATGTTGTATGAAGATTAGCTACTGTTTTTATGTTGTTTCTTTCTTGTTGAATACTTGACATTGTGCTATTTTAACTTTGAGTTTAATGAAATTTATGGGTTCATGATTTTGTTACTCTCTTTGTGAATATCTTGTGCTAATTCAAGGTGGCTTGGTTAGTGGATTAAATATGTTAAGTGGTTTGCTTGAATGAAATGGCATAGGAATTAATTAATTGTGGTTAGACATTGGGTAATCACTCTTTTCAACCTTAACCTTTGTTTGGGTGGCCATCAATGAGTTAGGATTAATTGAGAAATTAAGTGCAATTGTGGGGTGGCCCAAATTGTGGATCATAAGTCTTGCATACTTAATTGGTTCTTGAATTTGTCAAGTTGCATGAGTGGCATTAGACTTTAATCCTAGAGTCTTAATTTGTTATGTGGGGTTCCAGTAATTAATTAAACCCTAGGATTAATTAAGTGGCAATTCGGGGTTCCGGTTGTTGGATTAGGAGCCCCTTGCGATTAGCAAATTCACTTTGATTTTGAGCTTAATCAACTTAGGTTAAATTAAGTAATGTGTGGGGTTCCAGCATTAATTAAGTTAATCTAAGCCTAGCCTAAAGGGATTCCTCTAGGGTTCTTTTGAAAATCAACAATTAACTCCCTAAAAATCTTTTGAAGCAATGAATCCCAAGGTTTTCATTCATGAAGAATGATTCCATTTTCATCCCCTCCAAATCTCATTTTTATTTTATTTTTATTTTACTTTTGAACATATCACACCTTTTGCATCTATTCTATCAAAAAACCAAATACAATATTTTTACCCACTTTTGTTAGTTTACATCATAGCTACTAGGTCATCTTTTGCGTTAGGCTCCTCAAGCGAACGACACCCGGGGGTTAGCTTCCACTATCCTCTTGGTTCTTATTTTCTTGAACGGTGGACCCAAGGGGGCACTACACACACACACTCGAAAGTGGTGCTCTTCATTGGCCATCTTGTATAAGTTTTCTCAATTTAATCACTCGCAACTATGATCAGTTTATTTGTTTTGAAATGTTATAAAGCAATACAAATAGAAATGTACTGGATATGTAATAATCACATTAATTAATTTCATCATAAGCGATATATTGACATTTAATTTCAAACTAATTGTGTGCTTAGTCTCCTATACGGGTAACCCTTCAAAATATGTCTTAGTTTTTTACGGTTATTTTTGCATGGGAAAAATTTAAAATGGTAGAGGTATTCATTGTTTAAGCCTTTTGATCACAAACACAAGAAGTCGCAAATATTATTTATCCCTTTCTAACCGCTTTGAAATATTACCTTTTATTAAATTCCATCATTTTGTGATAATTTATTATGCATGTAAATATTTTCAAGCATTCTCACCTGTCATAAAATAAGATTACTTTTTGATCATATAAGGATATTTTGGATATAACTGGTTTTATGTTTTGATCAGTATGGATAATCTAGATATTATTAGTTTCTTATTTTAAATAAGAGCGAATGTGCAAAAATGCTCATGTAACTTGGTACAAGGCACACCCAACAACATAAAGTTTTTTTTTTTTGCCCAAAAGTACCCACGTAGTTAACAAAATGGGTCAAAAGTATCAATGCTGTCAATATACAATAACGGTGTTAAGTTTTTCAAAGTTAGAGAAAATAAAAAGTGCAAAAATACCCATAAAGTTTGATATTTTACACTTTTTATTTTCCCTAACTTTAAAAAACTTCACGCCGTTAGTGTATATTGACGGTATGGGTACTTTTGATCCATTTTGGTAATTATGGAGGCATTTTTGAGCTAAAAATATTTCACGGTGTTAGGTACACTTTAGACCAAACTACTACATGGGTATTTTTGTACTTTCGCCCTTTAAACAAACTTTCGCCCTTTAAACAAAATATCTCATGTGTGTAGCCCACATGTGACTTGAATTATAATTATGTTGAGGGCGTTTAACTTAGCCCAAGAAGCCATCGCTAGCCTTGATACGAGGTTATAAATAGCATAACTTGAGTTGGAATGGTATCCTAGAGAACCTTACTCACACCTTTGAGGGTTCCTTAACTAATGATAACAATTCCCCCAGAACATCATTATACCTATCGTCCAGTTCAAAAAATTCCTTACATTTCTTTCTACTGACAGTTTTTATGATTTCAATTCCTCTATATCTAGAATATAAGGAGAGCTTTTTGGATTATAGCATCAACTCAAATAGCATAATTGCTAGAGGTAATTTACCTTCAAGTCTTCCATTGCTGCTCTAATATGTTAGATTTTCTATATTCTTGTATGGCTTGAATATAGAATTTGTCAAAGTTCGTAGTTACATTTAATCTATTACTTTAGTTCGTACTCTTTAACTTCACTATAAGATTTGAAAATACTACTTTCTCGGTTTTCAACATAAGACATGGTTGATTTATTTGGGGATATTAAGAAATGTAAGCAAATAACTTAATTACATGATATCAATCTCCCTAAAATACTTATGTATTTATAAAGTTATATATCATTCTACAAGTAAAATAAATTAGTTTGAATAAAAATAATAAATATAGATACTTTAAAATAATTATTTTTAAAAAAAATTAATTTAAATAATCTCTTTTAATTGGTTAACTAAACTACTTAGCGTTGGATAAAGGCACTTCTTTATTCGTGGGGTGTGTTTAGGTGATATATTTTCGGCTGATATATTGAATTTCAACTATTATTTTGAGAAGACATATTTTGCTTGTCATTTCTAACGAAATCATGTGTAAAATATTCTTGGGTATTCTCCAATGATCGTATATCTTTCAATGACAAACTTAACATGTGTGCCTAGGTGCTTCAATGGGTTGAAAATGATTCATTCTATTGATTGAAAGGTGACTTAACTCACCAACTAAAAAAGGTCATTAATTGAAAACTAAGAGTTTGAAACTCCATTTCGGTAAATAGGATTGGGTCGTCCTTTGGGGTCTCAAGTTCAAATCCTAGAGAAGACGCTTGTATCGAGAGGGGAAGACACAAATCTCAAATCTAGAGTAGTTAATTGCTTGGATACCTGGTAATAGAATCCAGAAAAGATACTGATTATCGGTTGATATATAAAAAAATGGGATTAGATCGGTGGCCGTGTGCTACATACAATTGTTCTAGGAGATCAGTTTCAAGTGTCTCCTAAGTATAATACTGCAGATTTAGCAGCGATAGATTAATTTTCTTTATACTTTTGATAGAAAAAAGAGTAAAGCTGCCAATTTAGTAGTAAAGTGTTTATTTATGCACACCAATCATAATAATATTTTGGGAGACTCAAAAGTAATCATAAAATTTTTAAAACATGACAAAAATAGGAAAACCGTTAATTGGCGTGAAACATATGTTAATCAAATTTCATGCATATATTTTGAAGAGTAACCTCCAAATTAATGGTTTTACTAATTTTGCCATGTTCTATTAAGTTTATATCTACTTTTACACCTCCAAGAACATTATTATAATTGCAGCGTATAACGAGACACTTTGTTACTAAATTTACTCATTTAACATATAGAAAACTTAAAAGTAGTGAAGCAAGGAATGTACCTAATTCATGTGCATCCACACGCACGTACAAATCTTGTCCCACATTGTCGAATGTTCTGGTGTCTTCCATATCAGAATGCCACGTCAAGCACCCACTTTGTTTGACCTCATCTGCACTCGTATACGCTACACACGAACAATCCTTCAGGCACTTCTCCTCACACCCTTTCAAGCTCACATTCTTGCTCTTATCCACACGTGCCTTTGATGTCTCTGGCACCTTCACATGTGCCACTTTCACAAACCCCTCCCAACTCTGACACGTGGACACATTCTTCTTCCTCACACACCCACTCGACCCATTTTTCATATTCCATTCCTCAATGTTCATGGGTTCAAATCCTGGCAAGCACACACACTCAAAATTTTCCCCATTATAAGGGTCACATTTACTATATGACCCGCACTTACGATAGTGGTCACAATCCTCTGTAGGACCATACCCTACCTGAAGCCATCTTTCCTCCTTAGCTTGCCAAAGGTGACATTGAAGATGAAGTTTGGTGTCATTTGGGTGTACCGCTCCATCTTTGACCCATCCAAGACCCACCCCGCCAAAGTGGAGTTCCATTTTTATAAACAAACATTTGAGGATAACCTGTTGGGTCGATCATGTAAGTCACGTTCCCCAATCCTGGGTCGTGTGGGGATTTCCATGACGTAAGGAACCGATTAAAACCGGTTTTTCTGTCCACCCCAATTTTCATATATGGAATCATTGTGTCACCAGGATGGTCAAAGCTCTGCCACAGAACCTTTGGTCTTCCTTCATTTCTTATTAAAACCAAATTTCTAATGTCTTGAAGTTTGGCAAAGGTGTGACTAGAAGATGTGATCATTACGTTAGAAGACCAGATGGGGGTGGTTCTGTTCGAATAAGTATCATTGTGAACGAGAGCAATGTTACCATGGGTATTAATGGATAGAAGTGCAGAAGTATCATTAAGAGGATTCTCTCTATTTGCAACCCATACGACAGTTGGTTGGGAGGATCTATTATACCATATTCCAACATAGCGCTTTCTTGAATCGTTGCTGGGGGTGAAGAAGCCGAGAGCAAAGGTTCCTCCATCTGAGACCAAAACGTCGCCGTCTTTGAGGGGTTGGCTTGGTGTTATTCTTTGAAGGGAGTAACAAGAAGATTGAAGCACCAAGAGAAGGAACAATGGAATATTTATCAGAATTAGCTCCTTTCCGGAATAGAACTTCATGGTGGTAAGGAAGGAGCAAGAGATAAAGCTGGGGCTAAATTTCTCAAGTGGGTTATATAGCTGGTAAAAAGGGGATAGATATTTGTATTACCTCTTAACATGGCAGATCAATGGTTAGCTTGGTCGTCCAAAAGGTATAGGATTGACTTACATGTAAGTCTTCCTATTGATGAACATAAATTTGCGGGTCTAGTCAGATTGTTGTACGTACTCTTGAGTAGGCATCTTAAGTCGTCAAGATTGCCTTATTTTGAGGCAATTAGAATAAGACAACTATTTTTTACTCGGCAGAATGAGACAAATTAATACTTGCTCTCTCTTATTTGAACTCTAGCATTTATTATTATTTTTCTATAAATTACTTCCATTGGGATAGTTTCAATGTGAATTTTAAAAAAGTTGAGTATCTTAGGAAAACTAATATTACTTCTTGTGTTTAATATAAGATCTACTGGTTGATTTTTTTTTTTCTTTTTTGGATATACTACTGGTTGATTTTATTTGTAAACATTAAAGAAACTAAATAAATTGTTTAGCTTTAAAGTATGCGAATTAATCATTTTTTCAAAAGTAATTTGTTTTACTTGTAATAACTTACGTGTAACCAAACGAATTTGTACTTTTATAAAATTAAATGATTTATTTAGATTTCTTTATCTCTTTGAATAAATTCAAATGGTTTTTATATAAAGTATGGCGAGTTATTTCACATCTATATTAATTAAGAGGCATGTTAAGAGGTACTGCAAATATTTGGACCAGATTTCTTTGTAGAAAACTACTTACTCCCTCCTCCTAGTACTTAATATAAGACATATTTATCTAATTTGATTAGATTAAGGATGCTAGTTAATTTAGTTAAACTCATATGATTTTACCAAAACAGCGTAACCATCTATATTTATTCCCACATTCCCTCTCTGCTCGTTTATTATTTAAGAGCATTACAACTAGTTGTCCTACTCATAAAAAAGAAAAGTAGGGAGAACAAATCTTATTTAGATTATCTATATCTCATTTGAATGATTTTGATTTGAATTTTTATTAACAAATTTTAGCAAAAGAAGTTAGGCTAATCCACAATTCAATGGCATGGCACCTAACTCAGAATTCACTAATAAAGCATATTCTTGTGGGCTTTGGAGTATATCAAGCAAGCCCCTTTTTTTCTGTCCATATAGATAATTTTTACCCAGCTTCATTTAAATGTAGTTGAACCCATACAAACGATGGGTAGGGGAACCACTTTCTGAGAAGAAAGAACAAAAAACAATATTTAACGTGTAGATAGAGACCATATAATGGGACTGTCATGTGGCAAATTTGGCCACAAAGACTTGCGGTCAACAATATCAAGAAAAAACTGCAAAGATATTTTGTGAAATTTTATTGGAACCTAAACTTCTGCCGTGAGGAAGATAATTATAGACCTAGGACTTTTACTTTTACCAATAAAAGCCTTGTCACGAGAAAAATACTCCTTCCGGTCCAAACATAAGAGTAAATTAACTTTTTTAGATAGCTTAAATAAATCACATTAAATATTTATATTAATGATTCTTCTTAAAACTAATTTACTTTATTCATAAACTAAAATATAATCTAATTATATGTAATCTATGTTAAGATTAATTGGTTTATTTAACTTCCTATAACATTACGTAAAAAGTCAATTTGATCATTATATTGTTTAAGACTCTGCTACTACAGAAATATTCTATAGCAGCGCTTTTTTTGACCCTATAGCAGCGCTTATAAGCGCTGCTATAGCCAGTGCTGCAATAGGTCATATGACCTATTGCAGCGCTTATTTTGTGTTATAAGCGCCGCTATAGGTTACCTATAGGCTTATAATCTCAAAAGCGCAGCTTTAGGTCATACTTAAATGAATTATTTTTTTAAAAAAATAAAAAATAATGCCTATAGCAGCGCTCGTTACGTAATAAGCGCTGCTATAGGGGCTGCTATAGGGGTACTTATAGCAGCGCTTATTACGTAACGAGCGCTGCTATAGGCATTATTTTTTTTAAAAAAATATTCATTTATTTTTGTTTTACACCCTCCTGCATCAGTGCAAAATTCCTAATGAAGACTTCATGAATTCAAGCCTCGGAAAACATCAACCAATGCATATTAACAATCAAATGATGGAATAAGAAAAATAAGACAATGATACTTTCATATCAATATGATGGAATGAACATAAACTAAGAAGAGCAACAACCAAAATATCTCTTCTAATTAAACTATCAACTTGCCATATCCAGAAACTAAAGAGCAAGAAAGCATCAGAATTGTAACCATAGCTACCAAAAATAACGAGCTTCAAATAAAATAAAAATTAACACATGAATAAGAAGCGAAGTCCATAAGCGAAGTCAAGAGTAGTGAAGAAGAAGAAAAACCAAAGCACAAAATCTGATCCGTGACTAAAGAAAAAAAAATTTGGAAGGGGAAGAAGAAAAGAGAAAAAGGTAATGAGGTTGAAAACACAATGTTCAATATAAGAGAGGACTCTTACCCTTAAGAAACCACCATCAGCATGTAGATCTGGACTTGATCAATACAGATCTGAGAGACCTTGATGATGATGAAGAAGTAAGGAGGAGATGAATAAGCAAGGAGGAGATGAATAAGAGTGATTAATTAAATGGGTGGTGATAAAGAAGAGTGAAAGTACGGTGCTGGGTATAGGGAAATGTGGGGAAATGAGAGGGAAAAGGAAAATTTTAGATTTTTGGAGGGAAATTTCCCGCGCACCTATCCCAGCGCTTTTTAAGTAAAAAGCGCTGGGATTGGGTCATAAAAATTAAAAAAATGAGGAATTTATAAGAAATTAAATAAAAAAGATAAGGTTAAATATTCAGAGAATTAATTAAATATAAAGCTAATCAACTATCCCAGCGCTTTATACGTAAAAAGCGCTGGGATAGGCCATGAAAAATAAAAAAAAATTAAAAAACATATTCTAAAATAATCTGATAAGTAAAAAGAGAACAAATAAAAATTTAAATTAAAAAATTATTTAACGGGGCCTATCCGAGCGCTTTATAAGTAAAAAGCGCTAGGATAGGCCATGAAAAATGAAAAAAAATTGAAAACATATTCTAAAAAAATCTGATAAGTAAAAAGAAAACAAAAAAAATTAAATTAAAAAATTGTTTAATGAGGCCTATCCCAGCGCTTTATACATAAAAAGCGCTGGGATAGGCCATGAAAAATAAAAAAAAATGAAAAATATATTCTAAAATAATCTTATAAGTAAAAAGAGAACAAATAAAAATTAAAATTAAAAAATTGTTTAATGAGGCCTAAATTACTGGGATAGGACATGAAAAATAAAAAAAAAATTGAAAAATATATTCGAAAATAATCTTATAAGTAAAAAGAGAACAAATAAAAATTTAAACTAAAAAGTTGTTTAATGAGGCCTATCCCAGCGCTTTATACGTAAAAAGCGCTGGAATAGGCCATGAAAAATTAAAAAAATTATTCTAAAAAAATATGATAAGTAAAAAGAGAATAAATAAAAATGTAAATTAAAAAATTGTTTAATGAGGCCTATCCCAGCGCTTTATACGTAAAAATCGTTGGGATAGGCCATGAAAAATAAAAAAAAATTGAAAACATATTCTAAAAAAATGTGATAAGTAAAAAGAAAACAAAAAAAATTAAATTAAAAAATTGTTTAATGAGGCCTATCCCAGCGCTTTATAAGTAAAAAGCGCTGGGATAGGCCATGAAAAATTAAAAAAAATATTCTAAAAAACTCTGATAAGTAAAAACAGAATAAATAAAAATTTAAATTAAAAAATTGTTTAATGAGGCCTATCCCAGCGCTTTATACGTAAAAAGCGCTGGGATAGGACATGAAAAATAAAAAAAAAATGAAAAACATATTCTAAAATAATCTTATAGGTAAAAAGAGAACAAATAAAAGTTTAAATTAAAAAATTGTTTAATGAGGCCTAAATTGCTGGGATAGGCCATGAAAAATGAAATTTTTATTTTTTATTTTTAATTTTTCTTGTTTTAAAAATAAAAAAGATATCTGAATTAGTTTGAAAAATTTGAAAATTACAAGAAAATGTTTAATAATTCAAAACGTGAAATAAAAGTTAGAGGAAAAAATAAAGTCAACCCAAAATCAAGCCTTACATAAAACCAATTTTAATAGATTAAATTTGAGTTTATCCCGGCGCTTTATAATATACAAGATATAAATGTTGAGATTGGGTTCACCTATACCAGCACTTAGTTTTATAAAGCATTGGGATAGGCTTTCAAGTATCTATAGCAGCGCTTGTAGTTATTGAGCGCTGCTATTGTTGTGCTGCAATAGGGCATTTCTGTAGTAGTGTATGAGGAGTATTGTATCAAGGCCCATGTTTATATTAAAATTTTAGAATTTTGAGCTTGGAGACATGCGTAACTGTTTTTTTTTCCTTTATATTTTTTTTGTCAGCCAAGGTCCTGTCTTGAAATTTTGGTATTCGTGCTAAAATTATTGGAGATTTAATTTACTTAATATAATTTATCTGTACTCTTTTTTTTTTTTTGCAAGCATATGTTCTCTTATTATTCCTCCAAAAATTTAGAAAATGTTGTAAAATATTTATAGTTAGTGGAAGTCCATATTATTATCTCTTAGGATCCCTCTTAGGATTCTTTTCTCTATAATTATCCTTATCTTATCTCCATAACTTATTCCTCTTAGGATCCCTCTTAGGATTCTTTTCTCTCTAATTATCCTTATCTTATCTCCATAACCTATTCCTCTTAGGATCCCTCTTAGGATTCTTTTCTCTAATAATGTCATTCACTTTGTAAACTCTCTATAAATAGAGATCATGTACAAGGCATTTGTACCATTGAATCATAAGTGAAATTGATATCTTCTTTCTCTCCATCTTCTTCTCATATTCTCTCATCTTGTTGTTCTGTCTTCTTTCTCTCCATATTTCTACTTTCTATTTATTTTACTTCACGTTATCAGCACGAGTTCGCTCTGAAATATTAAGGTATGCTCCTTATATATTTTAGTGTTACCGTTATATATATAACATACTGTGTTACATATTATAATTTTTTTTTAATTTTATTAAATTTCATTGCATCATATCCTTACCTCTTCTAGAGAATTAGAGAGGCTGTCACAATGAACTAGATTGGCAGGTTCTACCGCCTTTAGCTCATACGCCCTTTAGTTCTTACGGAACACCCCGTCTGCATATTTAATTTGATGCTCTAATAATATATATAAATGTATATCACATTATAATACATACTATATATATGTATGCACATATTATATATACATATATATATGTTACTATAATATTGTTATTTTATTATTGATTTATTATTATTATGTTGATCCTATTTTTCTTTTGTTTATATTTCTTGCTTATTAACATTTATTTATATATTACAATATCATAAATTGCCACTTCTTCTTCTTCTTCTTCTTCTTCTTCTTCTTCTTCTTCTTCTTCTTCTTCTTCTATATTGCCCATATTGCACAACAGTTTGCATAAGCTTGTTTTGTGATATGTTATATTGTGAGTTCTAATATTTTTATTCATGGTGCTTTATTTTATTTATTTATCATAATTTTAATTTCGTTGTTGCTATTGTTTTAGTTCGTACCATGGCAAATCTTACAAAACTCGATTTTACTACTCTTAACATTACCGGAAAAAATTATCTATCTTGGGTGTTAGATGCTGAAATCCACCTAAGTGCCAATGGTCTAGGAAATGCCATTTTGACTGGCAAAGAAGTGAGTGACCAAGATAAGGCTAAAGCCATGATTTTCCTTCGCCACCATCTCCATGAAGGACTAAAAGCTGAGTACCTAACGGTAAAAGATCCGCTAGAATTGTGGACTAATTTGAAAGAAAGATATGATCACAAAAAAATGGTGATTTTACCAAAAGCTCGTTATGATTGGATCCACCTACGGCTACAAGATTTTAAAACTGTAAGTGAATATAATTCAGCAGTTTTTAAAATAAGTTCTCAGTTGAAATTATGTGGTGAAAATATAACTGATGAGGACTTATTAGAGAAAACCTTCTCCACCTTTCATGCTTCAAATGTGCTCCTGCAGCAGCAGTATCGTGAGAGAGGTTTTAAAAAATATTCAGAATTAATCTCATATCTTTTGGTAGCCGAACAAAATAATGAGCTGTTGATGAAAAATCATGAGATTCGTCCCACTGGGTCTGCCCCATTCCCTGAAGTGAATGTGAATGTGCGTAGTAATTACCATGATAATGGTCGAGGCCGCGGCCGTGGACGTGGCCGTGGCCATGGTCGTGGCAGGGGACGCGGAACTTATCATAATCATGGTGGTGGAAGTAACAATTTTAATCCTAATGCCCATCAGAAAAAGAAACACAATGAATGGCAGAAAAAGGACAAGAGTGGTCCTTCAAAAGTTGTTGAAAATAAATGTTTTCGATGTGGCATGAAGGGGCATTGGTCACGTACTTGTCGTACACCTGAACATCTAGCAAAACTTTATCAAGCCTCCATGAAAAGGAATGCGAATAATGTGGAAGCAAATATGATTTTCCATGATGATGATGTTGAGGCACACAAAAATGACCATGCCAATGAGCTAGATGATATTAATGGCCTTGATGCAATGGCACATTTGGAGGTGGCTGACTTCTTTGATAATCATGATTAGACAAGCTTTATTGGAAAAATAATAAGACTACTTTAGTTATGTTTTCCTAATTCAGTTACGTTTTACTTTAATTTTCTCTCTTTACTTCCTCATTTTCATCATGTAATAAGAGCATTATTGCTTGCTATGCTTATCATGTATCGAATTTGCTTTAATGAATTTTTTTTCCTCTTCTCTTTCCTTTCATGAAGAATATGGATGTTCACCATGATTTCATTGGACATAAGGATGAAGATATATGTCTCATAGATAGTGCTACAACACACACCATACTTAAGGATAGAAAATATTTTTCTTGTATAAGTAAAGGAAAGGCAAGCATCAGTACTATAGCGGGTAATACAAGAATAATTGAAGGCTCCGGAAGAGCAATTATAATATTACCAAGAGGAACAAAATTTGTCATTAATGATGCTCTATATTCCCCCAAGTCTCAAAGAAATTTATTAAGTTTTAAAGATATCCGTCAAAATGGATATCACATTGAGACTATCAGTGAGAAAAATATTGAATATCTACATATTACAAATATTAGATACGGGGGAAAATGTGTCCTAGAAAAATTACCTACATTGTCTTCTGGTTTGTACTATACAAGTATTAAAACAATTGAGACAAATGTCATAGTAAGCCAGAAGCTTGCTGATAAAAATACATTTATTGTTTGGCATGACCGGTTAGGCCATCCCGGATCAAATATGATGCGAAGAATTATTGAAAATTCACATGGACATCCATTGAAGAACCAGAAGATTCTTCAATTTAAAGACCTTTCTTGTGCTGCTTGCTCTCAAGGTAAATTAATAATAAGGCCTTCTTTGACAAAAGTTGGAGTTGAATCCCCTACATTTCTAAAACGAATTCAAGGGGACATATGTGGACCTATTCATCCACCATGTGGACCATTCAGATATTTTATGGTTTTAATAGATGCATCTACAAGATGGTCACATGTGTGTTTGTTATCAACACGTAATGTAGCATTTGCTAGATTACTTGCTCAGATAATTCGATTAAGAGCACAGTTTCCAGATCATGCAATTAAGACAATTCGTCTTGATAATGCTAGTGAATCTTCATCTCGAAAGTTTAATGATTATTGCATGGCAACTGGAATAACTATAGAAAAATCTGTTGCTCATGTCCACACTCAAAATGGTCTGGCGGAATCATTTATTAAACGCCTCCAATTGATAGCTAGACCAATGCTTTTGAGAATAAGACTTCCCATCTCAGCTTGGGGACATGCAATATTACATGCAGCAGCAATTATACGCATCAGGCCAACAAGTTATCATAAATTCTCCCCACTACAATTGGCTTTTGGTCAGGAGCCAAATATTTCCCATCTTAGAATTTTTGGATGTGCCGTATTTGTGCCTATTGCTCCACCACAACGAACAAAGATGGGACCTCAAAGAAGGTTGGGAATATATGTTGGTTATGAATCTCCTTCTATAATAAAGTATTTAGAACCATTAACTGGAGATTTGTTCACAGCACGTTTTGATGATTGCCATTTTGATGAATCAGTTTTTCCAACATTAGGGGGAGATGATAAACAGCTGGAAAAAGAGATCACATGGAAAACGTTATCTCTATCTCATCTAGATCCTCGTACACAGCAATGTGAACATGAAGTTCAGAAAATAATTCATTTGCAAAATATTGCTAATCAATTGCCAGATGCATTTACTGACCTCAAGAGAATTACTAAATCTCACATTCCAGCTGAAAATGCTCCAATTAGAATTGATGTCCCTGAAGGACAACCAAAAGTTGCAAATGAAACTAAGCCTCGCCTGAAGCGTGGTAGACCAATCGGTTCCAAAGATAAGAATCCTAGAAAGAAAAAGGGAGCAAACAATCAAGATGGTCAAGTTGAAGAGGTTAGTCTTATAGATGAAACCCAAGACATAATTAATCAAAAGACCCCAGAAGAGGTTAACAATCAAGATGGTCAAGTTGAAGAGGTTGGTCTTATAGATGAAACTCAAGACATAATTAATCAAAAGACCCCAGAAGAGGTTCAGGTACCTGAAAATTATGAAGAGATCTCGATAAATTATGTCACAACGGGAAAAAGATGGAACCGAGAAAATATAGTTGTCGACAACGCTTTTTCATATAATGTTGCTCTTGAGATAATTAATCAAAGTGAGGATCTTGAACCTAGATCTGTTGAAGAATGTAGACATAGAAGTGATTGGTCAAAGTGGAAAGACGCAATTCAAGTAGAGTTAAATTCACTCTCAAAACGAGAGGTTTTTGGACCTGTCGTCCAAATACCAAATGGTGTACAACCAGTTGGATATAGATGGGTATTTGTGCGAAAATGAAATGAGAAAAATGAAATTGTTAGATACAAGGCACGACTTGTAGCACAAGGATTTTCACAAAAGCCTGGCATTGATTATGAAGAGACATATTCTCCTGTGGTGGATGCAATCACTTTAAGATATTTAATTAGTCTGGCAGTAAGAAATAAACTTGACATGCGTCTAATGGATGTTGTCACAGCCTATTTATATGGCTCTTTAGACACTGAAATTTACATGAAAATCCCTGAAGGATTTAAGTTGCCAGAAGCATATAAAAATTCTCGAGAAAATTATGCGATTCGCTTGCATAAATCCTTATATGGATTGAAACAATCTGGAAGAATGTGGTATAACCGTCTTAGCGAATATTTGTTAAAAGAAGGTTATAAAAATGGTCCAATTTCCCCATGTGTTTTTATAAAAAGGAATGGATCAGAGTTTGTCATAATTGCTATATATGTGGATGATTTAAATATAATTGGAACTCCTGAAGAGCTTCTAAAAGCAGTTGATTGTTTAAAAAGAGAATTTGAAATGAAGGATCTTGGAAGAACAAAGTTTTGTCTTGGATTACAAATTGAGCATCTCACAAATGGAATCTTTCTTCATCAATCAACTTATATTGAGAAAATATTAAAGCGATTTTATATGAATAAAGCTCATCCATTGACTACTCCAATGGTCGTAAGATCACTTGATAAGGAAAAAGATCATTTTCGTCCTCAAGGGGAAAAGGAAAATCTTCTTGGTCCAGAAGTACCATATCTTAGTGCTATAGGTGCACTAATGTATCTTGCTAATTCAACACGTCCCGATATAACATTTGCTGTCAATTTATTGGCAAGATTTAGTTCTTGTCCAACAAGAAGGCATTGGAATGGAATCAAACATATATTTCGATATCTTCAAGGGACAAGTGATATGGGATTATTTTATGAATCTGGATCACAATTGGTTGGTTATGCAGATGCAGGATTTTTATCAGATCCACACAATGGTAGATCACAAACAGGATATTTGTTTACTTATGGAGGTACAGCTATTTCATGGCGTTCAACGAAACAAACTTTGTTAGCTACATCATCAAATCATGCAGAAATAATTGCAGCTCACGAGGCAAGTCGAGAGTGTGTGTGGTTAAGGTCAATGACTCAACATATTGAATCAATGTGTGGTATGGTTGTTGAACAAAAGGTTCCAACATTATTATATGAAGATAACACAGCATGCATAGCTCAACTGAAAGGAGGATATATTAAAGGAGACAGAACAAAACATATTTCTCCAAAATTCTTTTTCACTCATGATCTTATAAAGAGCGGTGATATAGATGTTCAACAAATTCGCTCATGTGACAATCTTGCAGATATGTTTACCAAGACACTTCCAACAAGAACATTTGAAAAACTAGTATATAGTATTGGAATGCGCAGACTCAAAGAGTTAAAGTGATGCTATCATCAGGGGGAGATATTGTAATGCTACACTCAAAGTGATGCTATCATTAGGGGGAGAAAATGTCATGCTGTACTCTTTTTTCCTTAACCAAGGTTTTATCCCACTGGGTTTTCCTGGTAAGGTTTTTAATGAGGCGGCTTTGATAGTATTGTGTAATCTTTTCCTTAATGAGGTACAATAATATTTGTTTATGGACATCCAAGGGGGAGTGTTGTAAAATATTTATAGTTAGTGGATATCCATATTATTATCTCTTAGGATCCCTCTTAGGATTCTTTTCTCTATAATTATCCTTATCTTATCTCCATAACTTATTCCTCTTAGGATCCCTCTTAGGATTCTTTTCTCTCTAATTATCCTTATCTTATCTCCATAACCAATTCCTCTTAGGATCCCTCTTAGGATTCTTTTCTCTAATAATGTCATTCACTTTGTAAACTCTCTATAAATAGAGATCATGTACAAGGCATTTGTACCATTGAATCATAAGTGAAATTGATATCTTCTTTCTCTCCATCTTCTTCTCATATTCTCTCATCTTGTTGTTCTGTCTTCTTTCTCTCCATATTTCTACTTTCTATTTATTTTACTTCAGACAATTATTTTTGCCATAGATGAGTATGCAAGACTTTTATAACTCCCTGTCCATGTCACGAGAAAAGAACAACTCCAAAACGTGTTGGAAAAAATACCAAAAGACAAAGATCAATGAATTTTGACCATATCGAGTGCCGTCACACCACGCTACCACCCCATATGACTCTGATCGAAGTAGAAGGCAAACAAATTCCCACATGCATAACTTTCAGCCGCATATCTAGAATTGAAGAATCAAAAGTTTGTATCCACTCATTACATTTTATCTCTTAATTTTATAATTTATTATTCAAGTTATATTTATGAAGGTTAAGTGATATAACAATACTCTTTGAATTTCAAAATCCTAAATAGGTGATTTTAAGTTGTTAATATTGTTACTGAAATAGTGAATACCATTGTTCAACTTGTTAAAATCTTCTATAATAATTTTGAAATTCAAGAAGTATTTTTCTGTCATTTCTCATTTTATATTAATAACATTTATTAAGAGATTTTACATATATATTAATTAAGAAACATGTTGAAAGATACTGCAAATATTTTGACTAGATTTCTTTGAAAACTACTTACTCCCTCCTCCTAATTCGAAATATAAGACATATTTATTTAATTTGATCAGATTAGGGGTGTTAATTAATTTAATTAAAATCATATTACCAAATCTCCTAAACCATCTACATTTATTCCCACTTTCCCTCTCTGCTTGTTTATTATTTAGGAACATCATGAAGATAATTTAGAAAAAAATTTTATATTTAAAACCAAACTTACCTCCCAAAATAAGTCATATATTACTGCAGAGAGTATAATAGAAACGGAACTAGTTGCCCTACTCATAAAAAAGACGAGTAGGGAGAACAAATCATATTTAGATTATTTATATCTTATTTGAATGATTGTGATTTGAATTTAGATTGTGTATGTATTAAAATATTTTTGTATTACTTTTATAAGTAAATTTAAGCTATCTAGTTGAGATGTTGATGATATGCTCAGCTGTTTTTACTCATTATTTTGATAAGTTGGGGAACCACTTTTTTTTATTAACAAAATTTTAGGAAAGGACTTGGGCTAATCCATAATTTAAGGGCATGGTTCCTAACTCATAATTCACTAAGGCATGTCTCTGTGGGCTCTGAAGCATGTCAAATAAGCCCCTTTTTTCTGTCTACATAGGTAAGTTTCGTCTATCTTCACTTAACTGTGGAGATCCCTTCCCAAGAGTTGTGACTAAAAACACGATTAAGTGGTACATCCCAGAAATCAAATACTTGTTAAGATAGTCGAATATTAGTTGAACCCACACACGATGGTAGAGGAAACGCTTTCTGAGAAGAAAGAATAAAAAACAATATTTAATATGTGAAGAGACACTATATAATTGGAGTTTCGCGTGGCCTATCTGGCCACAAAGATTTGGGGTCAACAATATCAAGAAAACACTGCAAAGATATTCTGTGAAAATTTTATTGGGACCTAAACTTAGTCTGCCGTGTAGAGGCGGTAATATGGGCCGGAGCCCGTGAGCCAACTCGAAACCCGTAAAAAATACGGTTATGGGCTCGGAAAAATATGGCCCATATTAAAATGGGTCTTTTGGGCCCGAACCCATCAAATCCAAGCTCGTGATGGGCTAACCTGTGGACCAACCTGAATCAGTTTTCCTTTTTTTTTAAAAAAACAATATAATAAATATAATAGAGGTGGTTAAAAAAGTAAAAATATAATAATATTTAAATGATAAAAATTTAATACTTTCTTTTCTTTTCATTAGTGTTATTTTATTTGTTTTAATATCATTTCTTTTATTAGTGTTATTTTATTCATTTAGGGTCCTCACTTGGGTGAATGCCAAAGACAGTCCTCACTTTGCTAATTATTCCATCTGATCCTAAATATAAGATCACTTCGACTTTTTTTAAGAAGTTAACGAAGCAAATTAAACCACTAAATTATAACATATGTCACATATAATTATATTATAGGTTAGTTTATAAGTAGAATAAATTAGTTTTGACGAAAAAAGATAAATATAGACAATTTAAAGTGATTAATTTTGCATCATTAGTTTCTCCAAAAAAGTCAAAGTGTTCTTATAATTAGGACCGGAGGGAGTATATTGTAAAACCGGGGTTCATTTGAAAAAAGGGAAAAATTGATAAAAAAATGGCTTTTTTGGGCCCAACTCGAAACCTGAACAATATGGTTTGAGCTGAAAAATAAAACCCATATTCAAAACGGATTTTTTTGGGCTTGGCCCGTTTCTTCACAGGCTTTTTTGAGCCCAGCCTGAACCTCATTAGGCATGCCCGTATTGTAACATCCCAAAATTTACAAAGTAAGTATAAGGAATTATTTAAGTTTTTAGAGATATTATTAAAATATTAAAAAGCATCAAAATAAATAAATTTACGATATTGGGTATTTTTAATAATTTTAAGGCTTATTTTATTTAAGAAACAAATAAGAATTAATTAGAAGATGAAACATAATTTGAAGAAAAATGGATAACAAGGATATGGTTGAGGTTTTAGAAATGTATTTAGAAATTAAAAAGCCTTATGAATAAATTTATGAGGCCAAGTATATTTTTAATAATTTTAAAGTTTATTTCCTTTATTAGTTCAGGAAAAATAATTAGGAGATAAATTTAAAGAAGGGAATATTTGGAATCTTGGGGTTTTGGTTATTAATTAAAAAGTCTTATAAATAAATTTAGAAATTAAACCATATCTAGAGAAATTATTTTGGGAACAGATTTAGGTCTATTTCTAAATTCTAAATGATAATGATCAATAAAATTATGATTTAAGAGAAAAATATAAAATAGAAAATGAAAAAGACAATATCTGCCCCTAGTTGAAAATATCTTCAATTATAAAGGGAAAGGCAAGATAGTAAAATGCTTATAAAAGAAAAATATCAGTCTCCCTTTTAGTATGAACCACACACTTGTCCTCTCCTGCTCCTATTCCTTTTATTTTCATTTCTCTCCTTCTTCCACGTACACATACACACTTGAGAAAGAAAAAATAATAATATATACTCCCTCTCTCTCTCCTCGATATACACACATCACACACTCACTTATCTTCTTCTCTCTGCCTTGCGAACCCGGCGGCATCCTCAGCCCAGACCGGCGGCGATCGGCGACGAATGACGGCCATACGCGGCGGAAGAAGGTCAGGAAGGTTTGGGTCATCTTAGGTGAGTTCTTCCTTCTTGTTTCCTCCTCTATTTCGGTCCGTTTTTGAGAGAAATGGGGGGAGGGATTCAAGTTCCTTTGATGTTTTTGAAGCTTTTGAATTCAAAAGAATGATGCTTGAAGCTTGTTCTTGATGTTTTACGGGTTGATTTTGGGAAGGAAGTTGAAATAAGCTTGGATTTGCCCAAGAAATTCCGTCGGTTACTGTTCATCCGACGAGGAATTTTGGGTTTTCTTGGATGTTGATGAATAAAAGCTCGATTAATCTTGTGTAGGAGTGATTTTAAGTATGCTTAGTGCCTTGAATATGTATTATTGAAGCTTAGGGAATTTTGAAGAATTTCTTCTTCCCTGTTCCATTCGAACCTAACGGGTTCAAGAGCAAAGGAAAATCTTGGACATAATATACCTGAAATTATAAGCTCTGATAAGCATTTTGAATGTGTAATTGATGAAATTTGGAATGGTTGAATTGTTGTTCTCTTTTTCCTCTGTTCTGGCCGAATTCAAATGGCCCTCTGGTTGTTTGATTTTTGTTCTTTCCCTTGGTATATTAACATTCTAAGCATATGGAAAAGATAAGGGAATTGGTAAATCTGGTTGTGTGTGAATTCTTGTTCTTTCTCTTGTCTTTTTGTTCTGTTCGGTCAGGAAGAATAACAGGGCTGTTGAGGCTTTGTTTTGCTCTGGGAGATGGATTGAAATTTGTATATGTATGGTTAATTAATGTTAGGTTATTAAAGGTGCAATTCTTGCTTTATTGATGCTTTGGCTGATTGACGAGTTCAGGGAAAAAGGAATGAACATTGTAATATTTGTTAAACAAGAATTAGAAGGGGGTCATTGATGTTGTTGTAAGTTTTAGGTATTGGGATGCTAATTCCTGGTTGCTCTGGTGGTTGTTTATTGGCGAGGAAAGAGGAACTGATAATATTGGTTCAATAGGGATTAGGTTTAAGGAAGGAATGAGGATGGTTTATTGAATTTTGGGTTACAAGCAGAAAATAAAAGGGAGATTATGATGCTTAAGTGAATGAGAATGTTGTGATGCTCAACTTAGCAAGAAATAGGAAAATGGTTGCGATAGTTTTAGGCTCTGGAATTCTAATGGTTGATTGACTAAATTAAATGGCTACTTTGTGTTGGAACAATTTCATGTTCCCTAAATCTATTGGATTATTGTTATCTTTGATTGATCTTAAAATAATGGTGATGTTAGTTTAATAAGAGTAAAGTTTAAAGTTTATGAATAATTAACTAATGATTAGAGATTTCAAATGCGTAAATAATTATTGTGAATATAATTAAAAACTTCTGGCTCTTTTGTTGGGTATGTGTAATTAATTCTTGGAATGTATGACTAGTAGATCAATTGTTGTGTGAAGAATTTAGAAATTCGTAAATAACAATGGTTGGAAATTTATAAATTAATGATATTATTCTGAAAATGAAATTCCTATCTCATTCTGTTTGGATTGTTATATTTGGATACCTAAAGGGGTTATTAGATTTAAGTATAAAGTAAATAGTTGTATGGTTTACTAAGAATTTAGAAAGTAAATTGGAATAAAAGGATAATTGATTGATAAGAAATGCAAGTTTAATTTAAAATAGTAATGACATTCTTATGTTTGTATTGTATATACAAATTAATGGTTGTGCAATATTGGTTAATGATGGTGTAGTTAACCATTTAGCTAGGAATTTAAATTTAATTTAATAATATTAGAATAGAAAGGGGTAGTATGATAGGAATGTGAGAGACGTTTAATTATGATATTTAAGATTAAATATTAATGTATTATTTTATATCATAAATATTTATAGGACAAGATAGTGGGATTGAATCCCCAGAGTACGAAGAGATAAAGGAGTTTAGTGAAGGTTAAGCTCAATAATCAGGTAGCAGTTTATCTCATTAAACTAAATTGCATGTACAATTTTGTAATATCTGTTTCAAATTTACATTATGCATAAAGGTGAATAACCTTGTTAATTCCTGCATAGTTATTTATGGAGTACTCCAGGCTTAGGTGGGTCGCTCCCCCTTTGCCAGTTCAGTTATGTTATAACGGGATAGTTATAACGAGAAATCCTGCAGGTGAGGCCTCCACTAGTTAACGAATATATTGTTAATAGTGGTTGGTAGAGATTGAGCGCAGGAAGTATGTGTAATTGTGATATTTGCACAGATTTATAAAATGTATACATGACAATGCATGCATAAAAGTTTACAGTTAATGACATAAACTGCGTTGAACTGCTGTTTTTCAGAGAAGCTAAGACATAGTGAAATGGCTGAGATAAGGCAGAAGTGCTGAAGGATGACTAGAAGAAATTTAGTTTATGTTTAGAGAAAGTAAGGTTATCTGTATATGATGTAAATTTAAATTATTGAATTAATAGTAGAGAGCATAGAAAATAGAATGGTATAAGTTTAGAAAAGGAATTTAAATTTCCTAAATACTATAAATTAAGAAAATATACCCTAGAAGGGTTAGTGAACTTTTAATTGTTTTATTAACCACTTTATTTTATAAATAGTTTTAAGTTATTCCAATTTTTCTGAAAAGCCCATTCCAACTGAAAGAAAGTTGGTTAAATGTTTTAAAGAAAAAGTTTAAATTTTTACGTATTTTTGGGCTTCTGACATTAAAAAGTGGTTATAATTCAATTAAAATGTTATAGAATAGTAGTAAAATTCCAGACGTTACACGTATTACCAGCTCTACTGCTTTGAGGAAGATAATTAAAGATCTACGACTTTTACTTTAACCAAGAAAAGTCTTGTCTGCATTCTCTCCATCGAGAAAAATACTCCTTCCGATCCAAACATAAGATTAAATTAACTTTTTTAGTGAGATTAAAATAAATCACATTAAATATTTATATTTATGATTCTTCTTAAAACTAATTTACTTTATTCATAAATTAAAATATAATCTAATTATATGTAATATATTTTAAAATTAAACAGTTTATTTGACTTCGTTAATCATTACATAAAAAGTCAATTTAATCATTGTTTAAGACTCGACGGAGTATTGTATCAAGGCCCAGGCTTATCTTAAAATTTTAGAATTTTGGGCTTGGAGATGTGTGTCACTGTTTTTTTTTTCTTTATATTTTTTTGTCAGCCAAGGTCCTGTCTTGAAATTTTGGTATTTTTGCAGAAATTATTGGAGATTTAATATACTTAATGTAATTTATCTGTACTCTTATTATTCCTCTAAAAATTTTGAAAATTATTTCTACCATAGATGTGGATCCAAGACTTTTATAACTACCTGTCCATGTCATGAGAAAAGAACACTCCAAAACGTGTTGGAAAAAATACTAAGAGACATTAAGAAAAACCAACGAATTTTGACTATATCAAGTGCCGTCACACCACGCTACCACTCCATATGACTTGGATCGAAGTAGGAGATAAACAAATTCCCACATGCATAGTTCAGATGTATATCTAGAGTTGAAGAATCAAAAGTTTGTATTTACTCATTACATTTTATCTTTTAATTTTATAATTTATTATTCAAGTTATATTTATGAAGTGGAAGTGATATAACAATACTCTTTGAATTTCAAAATTCTAAATAGGTGATTTCAAATTGTTAATATCATTACTAAATTAGTAAATACTGTTGTTGAACTTGTTAAAATCTTTAATAAATAATTTTGAAATTCAAGAGGTGGTTTTCTGTCATTTCCCATTTTATATTAATAACATTTATTAATATATGATCATGTGGCCAAGAATTCTTCTTTAACCATTTATCTTATGAGATTACGCCACATGTGTTCTTTTGGAGGTAGTAGAGTCTTCTCGATCACCAACGTCAAATTAGCTTGATTAGCTCTTATTGACTCATTGATAAAAGATTAATAATCTTCTATAAATGTTATTATTATTTGTTTTAAAATTCCTTAATCGTATGAGCAATGTGAGACTATTAAAATTACATATTTATTAGGGAATAATCTCCTAATTTTTCTCAAGCTCAAATTTGGCCCTTAAGTATTTTTCCCATAATTTCCAAAAATTCGCCGCATTCTTAGATGGAATGCCCCTAAATAGTTTTTAAAATAAACTTTCCATTTCTATGGCTTGAAACCATTTTAATAAATTCATGTTAACCTTCAGATATATTTCCCTTATTTTTCCTCAAATATTGAAGCCTCCTAGTGTTTTTCATAATTTAATTTGGTTAATTATCTTTTAATTAACCAAAGTTCTAATAATGATTCAAAAATCATTTTCAAAGTATTTTCCTTATTCTTAACCTTATATGGGCAGCCATGCATTATTCCCAATTCTATTCTTATTTCTTCTCATCTAGGCATTGGGACTTTACTATAATTTCTCACAATATTTACACTTCAACTCAAAAAAACTTCCCATTGACGATTTAATCCATGTTAATCATTTCATCTTTTTAGGACACTTCTGTGACCTTTGCTTAATAGGGCCTAGTAGCCTACTAAATTTGGCTTATTTCTTGAACTTTTAGGCCCAAAATTTGGGATGTTACACTTGGAGTATCTGAATTTAAGTATGTACAGTGTTCTTAATAAAAACTCAAAACCCTTAATAAAAACTCAAAACCACATATACTCTTTTAATATAAGAGTAACACTATACCATCTGATTCATACCACATGTGTTAAAAAATTTCAAACATACAGGAAGCGAATAAATGGATTCTTGCTTCATTGCTATGTGAGTCCTAAAAAAGTTTCTATCCTTCTAAGATATATTTAGGCTTTGACATTATCATGGAAATGAACTTCAATGTCAACTACCTTAATGCAAGTCTTACAATCATGATTTATACGATCTAAGGAATTGTGTTAGGATGATATATGGGCAAAAGGAAAATTACCTGAAATGTATACACTTATGCTAGTGCCTAAGACATGTTCCTTATAATATTAATTGTGAGTTCATAAGTGTAGACACTAAGCATATGAGAAAGGCAATATGGGTTTTTACAATAACTCAAAAGGGATTAGTTTTTGCCATGTGAAGTGTATAAATATATTTTGGTAAATATAGGATGTTTGAGGCAATAATATAATTCAAGCTACAAAAGAAAGGTTGTCTTGTCCTATAAAAGGGGTTACTAGTATAGACAGCAACAAGAAGTCATGGCTATGCAGTTATGGCAGAGTACTCAGTATGATCGAAGAAAGAGAAAGATAAGAGGTCTACGAAAAGTAGAATCCACCAAGTGTGAGTAAAGGATGTAGGAAAATGGGCTCGGCCTAGTTCACCCTTGATGTGTTAGGCCCAATGAATGGGAGGTGTAGAAAGAGAAAGATAAGAGGTCTACGAAAAGTAAAATCCACCAAGTGTGAGTGGGAGATGTAGGAAAATGAGCTAAGCCCAGTTCACCCTTGATGTGTTAGGCTCAATGAATCTTTGGGGTCTAATAGAATTATTCAGAAGTGTTGGGCTATTATATATAATATTCCCATTTTATTTAATTAGAAATAAATTTCAAATTCAAAGGGAAAATTAAAGTATGTTGTTTTGTGCTGTGCGTTATAAATATGAGACGTGACCAAAAAGAAACATATGATATAATGAACAACAAAATAGAAAAGACTTCTCCTTTCTCTTACTGTATATCAAAGTCATACATTTGTCTTGTGATTCTGACTTTGAAAGGCATTATAGTCCAATGTACTTCAGACAAGTAAGCCCTGAAACCCAATACATTCGAATTTTTTGGTATGACAATTTTGAAAAAAGTTAATATTTCTATGGCTTTAAAGTTGCTTAGTGTGGTATTAGTTAGTGCCCTTAAAATTGCATGATACGATGATATTCATATTCTGATAGTTACTTTGTGTATACTGTATAGAATAGCATGTAGAAAGCCAATCTTAAGCAATCTTTGACTAACGTCATGTCATATTCCAGTCCACTCCTTAAAATTATATGTAGAAAAGTATTTTTGTAATTTAACTTAGTTAAACTCAAGGATTGCCTATGCCATTAATTCTTTGATTTATGGCGGTATGCATGTTTTGAAAATAGAAATGGAGGTATATAATTTTAGCAAAACTCATGAAGGGTTAGTGTTGACTTTAAAAATAGAAAAGATTGTAATTTCAGCTACACTTTTGGGATTTTGCACCTAAGTTTTCCTTTTAATCACTAGCACCCCTGATAACTAGAACATACGAGCGTAGAAATAAGGCACATTGAACAAACAACCAAATAAACAAAATCATTTTGAAATTCGCCCACTAGTCTCTAACTAGATTCACTGCCTCACATATTTCGTTTCATACAAATGAATATACTCTCTTATATTCAACTTTAGTAGACAAGATTTTGAATGTATAGCTGAAATACCTGTATGCATGCAACGGATAGTTATTGGAGCCATCTCATTGTCGTCATGCCTATTATCTTCCTTGCATGTTTGTGAGAGTGACACTGTTAACAGAGAATGATTTATTACTCTGTTGAGATGACTCTGCACTTGTCACAGCCTTCCTCTGTATGTACGCAGGCTGACATGACGGAGGAAGATTTACAATGTGATTGTTAAGCATTGAATTTACAGTGGCCATAGAAGGCCTATCTCTTGCATATTCCTGAACACATAAAAATCCAATGTGTATGCATCTCACAATGTCATTGACATAGTCTGGGTCAGATATTTCTGGATCTATGAGAGATATGATATTTTCTTCATTCCATAATTTCCATGCCTGAAAGGAAATGCATGAGTTTGTAGCAGCATAAATTATCAATAATTTATAGATTTATCATGATAATCAAAATTGTGCTTCAATTAATTGGGAGATGCTTACAAGTTCTAAGAGGTTCAATGAGTGTTCATGATCACAAATACTTGTATTTTTCCTACCACTGATGATTTCAAATAGCAAGACTCCAAAGCTAAAGGCATCTGATTTCTCTGAAAAAAGCCCTTCCATTGCGTATTCAGGTGACATATAACCGCTGTATTATATCATTAGTAATTATATTAAGGTCACATGAATTTAGTAGTGATATATCAAAATTAGTTATAAAAAACGAAAACTTACTATGTTCCAACTACCCTTCGAGTATTGCCTTCTTCTTCATTGCTTTCCCATATTCTTGCCAAACCAAAGTCTGATATTTTAGGATTAAGTTGTGCATCTAGCAAGATATTACTTGGCTTCAAGTCTCTGTGTATAATTTTTAGTCTAGAATCCCTATGGAGATAAAGTAAACCACGAGCAATTCCTTTGATAATGGTGAAGCGGATTTTCCAATCTAAGACCTTCTTTTTGATAGGATCTACATAAACAAATAAGACAGGTTACTTTTTGTTCTAAAATAAGAAGAATTCAGTTTTAGTCCAACCACTTGATTTTTATCTAATTAGATAAGAAAAACACACCCTTTCATTGTTTTTCTAAAACCATATTGCCTTGCGAGCAAAAAGATTGTCATGGAGACTCTAATTTCCTAAGAATGTATTGCTATATAATGATAGAGATAACAACACTGCAGCTGCAAAGCTTCTATGGAAACAGATAATGAAACAAAGAAGATGGGCTAACCATATATAAAAGAATCCAAACTCTTGTTAGGCATGTACTCATATACCAAAATTTTTTCCTCTCCTTCAATACAGCATCCTAGAAGTCTGACAAGATTACGGTGTTGAAGCTTTGAAATCACAACCACTTCATTCATGAATTCTTCCAGCCCTTGTTTAGAAGTTCTTGAGAGTCTTTTAACTGCTATTTCTTGTCCATCTTGCAATTGTCCCTAGTGAAATATGCATATAAATATGTGTGTGTGCATAATAGGAGTCATAGAAATCATTTGAAAGAGGATTAGTTGCACAAGATTTAGGTACCTTGTATACTATACCAAAACCACCCCGTCCAAGCTTATTATCAATGCTGAAGTCATTCGTTGCAGTTGCAAGGATTCTAAAATCAAACAGGGGTAGCTTCTCAAGTTTTGTAAATTTCAGGTCTCCAAGTGGGTTTTCTTCTTTGTTCTGCAACAATTTTGCCTTGCTTTCCTTTTTTCTTGCTGAATACAATCATATAACCAAAATACCCCGAATAAATCAATACGAGAAATCAAGACAGTAGCTGGATTATAATTCCTTTTCCTTTTTCATTGGATGAATCAGATAATCGATTTCTATTATTTGGAAAACATGGCAAAGAGAGACAGTGTATCTGTGATCTATTCAGTAAAAAATATTGACTGAAGTAACAAGCCAATGAAAAGAACTTGATTATTCTTGAAGTAAACAGATATTTGAGAATCGTACCAGCATATTTAGCAGCCCACGCCTTTAAGATATAAGCACTGATGGCAATGATAATCACTCCTATTATCACTGTTACTGTGATAACTACTTTGAAGTCTTTCTTTTTCTTCCTATCTGTATTGATAGCATTATAAACTTATTTAGAAACATCATAATATCATATAGTTCACTAAAAAATATGCTTACCATCATGTTCTGAATAGGCTTGGCGGACGTGAAGATCAATTCCTCCGCTGGACCATCTTACTATGTCCGTTAAGTTTCCAGTCCAGTACATGCAGGAAAGGGCAGAAACATATGCATATGCTTTACAATTGCAATTATTTATACACTGAGTTATGCATGCTTCCTCAGAGACAAACGATGGTGTTGAGTTTCCAGGAACTTTTGTCATCTGAAGCTCCAGAAACCAATCATCTCTGCCTCCAACAGTCGCACACTGCAGCGATGCCCTTCTCACACACCCACTTGTCCAATTTTGGTTATGCCATTCATTTGTACTACTTGGCTCAAACCCTTTCAAACAACTGCAAGTTGGTGAATTGCTGGAGTCACAGATCGCAAATGCCCCACAGTAGTTATAAGTATCACAATTTTGTTGAACCTTTTGGTCTCCTACTCTGTTTGTTCTGGTGATGTAAGCCAATTTTCTTGCAGAAGCGTTTTTTCTTGAAGTATCTGTTTTCTGGTTGGCACCAATTGCCAAATTTGAATGGTCTGTGTCATTTGGATGTTGGAAGCTCTCCCATAATGTCTTGCCTGTCTGATCTATAAGCACAAGGTTACCCGAATTTAGAAGTTGGGCAGTGCAACTTGATGCTTTGTTTGACACATTTGATGACCAAAACACCTCTTTCTTCCCATTCAATATTACAAGATTTTTGTCCTCAGATATAGTAATTACCCCAGAAGAATCTTGCAATGGTTGGTTTCTGTTAGCCACCCATGTGACTTTGGAATCAAAGACATACCAGATTCCTACATAGCGATCTGTGGTATTTTGGGGGCTGAAGAATCCAAGTTTGAACTCACTGTTGTTTGAGCTTATGGTTTCTGAATCTTTCATGAATACAGATGAAGTGATGGAATCTAAGGCAGTGATGAAACCTACACAGAAGCTTAAGAGCATGAGAAAAATAGGCAGTAATCCCATGAGAAAATCCAGTCCCCAATTCTTATTACCACTATGTGTTTCTTTCTCATTTCATCGCAACCTGGAGTATTTTCCCTATTACTATTGTTGCGTAAGTCTGAGATCAGACAAGGTGCAGGAGGGAGCCTTAACTGTGGTCACCCAAAGTAAATCTCTCTCTCGCCCCCCCCCCCTCTCACTCTCTCACATAGAAATCTAAGGAAGACTGGAAGAGCAACTGACTTTTATTTTTGGCCACAGGAGGACAAAAGACTTTAATGTAAACCAGTCCCACACTTTTATTTCTAGCTATACGTGTCTGTATCATACCCTATCACATGTCATGAGGGATGATCACCATGTATGTATGTATGTATGTCACACATATGCTCACACACGTGTTATGCACAAAAAGAAGAAAGACTAGACTATTCCTTTTTTCCAGAGCAAGAATCTTGTAGTTGTGGGTTTCTGTTTAGCCACCTGAATGAATTTAGAGCTGGAGATGTATTATAATCCTACATTGCTGAAGAATTCTTCTGTTTTCCCCTGTTTTCTCCATTACTCCAAGGACCAGGAAATCGGACGTTTACTTAGTAGAAATTTCCATATCCAACGTTGAATTGTTTTCTTTCGGCTTAAGGTCGGTTGTGAAATTTTCAAATTTAAGAACGTGACTCTCCTCCAACCTCCTAGTACGCTTTGCTTTCTTGCGTTGTAGTCTGCATTTAAAAAGCACAGTGTTGTTAATTCTTTGATCCCGTCAATCCTGGCAAGAGATTGGTCTCTAAGTGCTTAGTCATTAGTACTTTAGTAGTATCCTATGACTATCATAATGTTGAATTATTTTAGCAACCGTATTTTAATAAAGGGTTGAAGGGTATTTTGGATCTGGAAGTTTGTCAACTAGGGCACTGGGCACCAGGAAGTTGTCTTGGTGTTTAAAGTGCCATGGAAGTATGTGAAATAGAGAAATTCATACCCTAGGCATTAGAAACCCCAAATGGACATTGGCCACATTAGGTTATTTGCCATGTAAGGCATCCAACCTGGATGTTTTAACATCTGCCACGTTAATTTAACCTTGAAAATAAGAAAGACAAGGACTGAAGAATATAATTCGCAGGCCACATTCGAAGTTAGAATCTATGGCATCTGTAACACCCCAAAATTTGAATTAGAGATAATAGGAACTTATTGAAGGTTTTGGGGTATCATTTACAAATTAAAAAGTCTTATAAATAAATTTATCAGATAAAGATGTATTTCTAATAATTTTAAGATTTATTTTCTTTATTAATTGAGGAAAAAAAATAATTAGATGATAAATTTTAATTTGGAAATTTGAGGAAAAACTATTTTGAGGCCCAAATAAATTTATTGGTAAGAAAATATCTAATCTGATATGAGAACTAATTTTAGGAAATTAATTTTTCAGATAAGGACCAAACTGAAAATAATAGAAAGATTAAGAATAAGGACTAAAGTGAAAAGAACAGAAGTTAAAAAGGGCAGAAGCGCAATTATCTCCTTACCCCCTTTATATAATCAGATACTCCTCCTTTCCGTCATTTTTCCCTTCTCCCTCCCTCTCTTCGACATCTCTCTCTATTTCTCTATCTCCGTTTTCCTCCTCAGTTCCAGCCATCTTCACCGTCGATGGAGGCAATTTCTGGCGGTTGGGAACTCTGACGACGCATGCATCACGGGATTCGGCCTCAAGTGAGCCTCCTCTATACTTCTCTACTCTTGATTTCTCCGGTTAGGGTCTTTATTGAGTGAGGTTCAGATTAGGGGGTTCGGGTTTTTGAGAATCTCACCGATTAATTTGGAGTTTAGTCATATAAATGAGTCTTCCTAAAGAAATTGAACCTTTCATGAAATATTCTAGCCGGATTCCAGAATTCTTTGCTTGAGGTTACCGTTCACCGAATTGATCCTTTGATTTCTTAACCGAATCAAAACAAAATAATGTTCAAAAGTTGTTAAAAGAGTAATAGAGTTGTTTCGTACTACTGCATGTTCAATTTTCTTCACGTGTAATTCTTGAAATTTAAGGGATCTTGATTCGTGGTGAAGCTTCAGTTTCAGTTTGCTTTATGTGTTTATTTTCTGAATTATGATCTTATATGATGTTTAATAATGATTATTTGCTTAGCTAATTTCTGTCCTTACATGTGTAATTGGAATGATTATGTGAGGATTTTGAATTATAACCTTATGCTCTGTTTCTAGTTGCCGTTCTCAGCCTTGACTGAAGTTGTTAGCTGAGTTGTGTCTGATTGGGCTTTGTTTCATAGTGATATTCCTTAAAATGGGAGATGATGCTTGAAACATAAACCTTTGTTCTAGTCTGTACATTTTTGTACAGTGATGTTCTATAATTTCAGAATTTGGGGTTCATGTTTTTCTGAGTGTCTAGATGATGGTAGTAAATTGAATCTATGGCTCCTGAGTATCTGTGTATTTTCGGATTTCAAAGTAAAAGGGGCTAAAGATGTAAATATTGGCAATTGAGGAATATGAATTTTCGGTCCAAATAATAAAAGAAACTTGTTTTAGCATTAGAGGATGCAGAGATAGATTTTTGAAGCTAGAAACTAATTTGGACTCTATTGCTTAATGCTTTCAAGAGCTGAATAATGATCACTGTGTCTTCTTATTATGGTTATTTAAGGATATGTACATGTTCAGCTGTTACTGTGAGAATTATAATCAATTGGAATGTTCTTTTAAGTTTATAAGACGAAGTATGTAATGGTAGTCACAAGTTGGTGATTTTCAACTTTATAAAGGATATTTGGGTAGTTTTAGTCGATGTATGAAGATGGATTAAAATAATTAAATAAACCTTCTTGTGCTATGCGCCTATGCTGTGCTGTAGCTTTTTGGAGTTGCTATGATAATGCTGAATGAATTAAGTACGCAGTTTTACAAACTAAGTGCAGTTTTACTTGGAGTCTATGAAGGTTAAATAATGATTAAAAGAAAGAATGTTTTGGGATGATTAAATGATGATATAAAATGTTATTTTGTGACAAAGATGATTTATCTGAGCTAGAAACTTCAAATTTTAATTATGGCCTTACAAAGCATAAAAAAAAATAATGTTATGAGATATTAGATATCTATACATGATATAATGTGGCACGAGGGAATGGGTTTGAAGTCTAGGAACTGATTTAAAATTTGTTATGTCTCAACTTGTCAAATAATTGTGCTAAATAATAATGGTGTGATTGGAGAAGGAGTTGTTGACCATTAAGTGAGCTTGTGAGATTTTTACTTTAGGACAAATTGTGTAAATGTTAATTAAGTATAAGAAAAGCATTATTAATGTTGTGTTTAGACTCTGAATACTTGTTATTTGAGCTTCATATGAATTGAAATAGTTTAATGGAGTTAATGAGGGTTGATTCAAAGGACTTATACTTTGAGTATTACTGAAGCATAATTTTGGTGAAATTAAGATTTAAAGCTTGTTATGGAGGCTGCAGTTTTTGTACTTAGTATGTTTGAAATGGATAAGGGTTGATGTATATATTGTATTTTTGTTGACTAGTTTAAGATCATAATAGTGCAAGTTCGTAAGCTAATTATAGAGTTGTTTTGGGATTTCTTAAATTGTTTGAAAGAATAGATTAAATTATTAGTCAAACATTGAGAATAAGAAATACTAATTGGAGTAAAGTAATTATAAGTGATCTTTTAATCTTAAGATATAGTAAATTAGAATGATTCATAGATATAAAAATAGTGGGGTAGTTACAAGCATTTAGGACTCGAGAGAGACGCTTAGTATAAATATAGAATTACATATATTAACTTACTCTTATTATAATATGATATGTAGATAGGCTTTGATATTGGTATGAGTTCACCAAGACAGTGGAAAGTAAATGATCTGGTTCAAGAAATAGCTCTGGTATCCAGGTAGTAGTTTAATTCATATATAAAGTTTTATATATATAATTTTGTAAAATCTGTTGCAATAAATGAGCATTATTCCTGTTCTGATATTGATGATATTTATGGAGTACTCCAAGGCCTAGGTGGGTCGCTCCCCCTTTGCCAGTTAAATTCCTATAACCGTGAGGGTTATTGAGTAGCTGTGAGGGCTACAGTTAAATTCCTATAACCGTGAGGGTTATTGAGTAGCTGTGAGGGCTATAATTGGAAATCCTGCAGGTATTAGTTTAAAAGGGATATATGCTTTCATTATATGCGCAGGTTTATGAAATTGATGTATATGTATATATATATAAGTGCACACATGATTTGGAATAAACTGCTATTGAGATTTCCAATCTCACTGTTTTCCAAAACGTTTTCAGTATAGCAGAATGGGATTAGATAGCTGGGAAAGAAGTAAGGTAGTATGAAGAGGCAGGAATGCCTGCTTTGTCTTGTACCTTGAAGGTAGATATTTTAAGAGACTATTTACCCGTATATGTTGTATGTTTAAATAATTAAGACAAGTTAGAAGCTTGTCTAGTAGTTAATGTATATTTTATATATGTATATATATATCTTTAAGAAATAATAGAGCTGCGTACTCATATAGGTGTAAATAGATAAGTTGAACATAATCTAAAGAATATGTAAATATAGTGTAAGGGGTTTGACTCCCCAAGCATTATAATTCGAGTTATTTTAATTGTTTTAATAACCACTCTATTTTATTGAAAGTTTAAAGATATTCCAATTTGTCAGAAAATTCCCATTTGAAAGAAAGGAAATTTGATTTAATACTTTGGAAAGAAAAAGTTTTAAATTTTTCGTATTTTTGGGCTTCTGGAATTAAAAAGTGGTTATAAATCAATCAAAATGCTATAATATAGTAATAAAAATTTAGGTGTTATAGCATCAACAGCAAGTGGAGGAAGGAGAAGATTGACTTTTGTGAGAGGTTGAATTGCAGAGAGTGAAAACGGGCCGTTGAGGGTTTGCGTTTGCAATCATGTTGCTCCTTGTCATACTTCTTGGATGGAGCTAAATCTAGGTACAAGGTTTTATGGGTGCCAAAATGTTTGCAAGGTTTGTATATATTTAATTACACAACGCAAGGGAGGAAGAGTAAGAGATAAATGATGTAGAGGGACAAGCGGAAAAGCAAGGCATGAGAGAGGGAGAGGGAAAACAGTTTACTTTTTCATTAAGGATCAATTTTAATTTTTTATTTTCTCCTTGGCTATTACTGTCATAGCATGTGCCCCCCATTTTCTTTCACTACTACAAAAAGTATTTTTAACGTCACAAATTTTGGGGGTTTCCACGTCACTTTTTCAGGGGACATTGAATCAAGTGACATGGAAAATGGACTTTTAACGTCACATAAACAAGTGACGTAGAAAGTCAGAGAAACAACGTCACACATAATATTATGTGTGACGTTGTAAGTTGCTCGGAGAAACCACGTCACACATAATATTATGTGTGACGTGGTTTCCAGGAAACCACGTCACACATCTTACATTGTGTGACGTGGTTTCTTTTTTTTTTAAAAAAAAAACGTTTTTAATTTTTCTATTCCCCGTTGATATACATACATTGCAAATATCTAAATGCAGGTCAATTAGATAAAATAAATCTTCAGCAATTTGAGAACAAAAACCAATAGCAAACCAATTTACAAGACTTATAAAATATTTTGGCAAGTATGCAATATTTGCAGCAACTACAACCTAACAACATTTACAAACTAATTTACAATTGAACATTAAACATTCTATGGCAGACCAATTTACAAGACTTACAAAACCATTAAATATTCTATGACATTTTTTGCAATTTATAATTGAGAAAAAAAAGGCAGCAGATTTAATTATCAGGAAAAAAAAAGGAAAAGAAGGAACCTGGATGAAGTGAAGCTGCGAAGGCACGATTGAAATTGTTGAACCCGATAGGAAAACAGAGCTGAAAAAAACTTTGAACAAGTAAAAAAAAGAACCCGATAGAAATTGCATATTTAATCACGAGAAAAAAAAAGAAAAAAGAAAAGAAGAAACGAACCTGTAGCTGGAGGGTGAGGGGGATGGGGAAGCTATGGGCGGCTGGGGGGAGCTGTGGGGGGCGGGGAAGGGGGAGCTGAGGGCCGTTGGGAGCTGTGGAGGGGGAGGGAAGGGGGGAGATGTGGGTTGAGGGGTGGGGGAGCTGTGGGTTGGGGGGAGCTATGGAGGGGGAGCTGTGGGTTGGGGGGAGCTATGGAGGGGGAGCTGTGGGTTGAGGGGAGCTGTGGGTTGAGGGGTGGGGGAGCTGTGGGCTGGGGGGTGGGGGAGCTGAGGGCACGGGGGGTGGGGCATCTGGGGGGTGGGGGGTTTTTGTTTGGGGTAGGGGAGAGCAGCTGGAGCTGGTTTTTATTTGGGGGGCGCCAAAATGAAAAAAATGGGGGGAGGGAGGAAAATGAAAAAAAAAGGAGGGGAAGTTTTCCACATCACACCAAAATTTTGGTGTGACGTGAAAAACCACTTTCAACGTCACACCAAATTTTGGTGTGACGTTGAAAGTATTGGGAGGGGCGGGAAATGAAAAAAAAAGGAGGGGAAGTTTTCCACGTCACACCAAAATTTTGGTGTGACGTGAAAAACCACTTTCAACGTCACACCAAATTTTGGTGTGACATTGAAAGTATTGGCGGGGCGGGAAATGAAAAAAAAAGGAGGGGAAGTTTTCCACGTCACACCAAAAAATTTTAGTGTGACGTGGAAAACCACTTTCAACGTCACACCAAAATTTTGGTGTGACGTGAAAAGTTTCAACATCACATTTAATATTAAGTGTGACGTTGTTTCTTTCCTGTGTGTTTTCAATGTCACATTTTTAAATAAGTGACGTTAATTGGTGATATAAAAAGGGCTTTTTGTAGTAGTGTTTCTCACCTAGTTGAAAGACACTTGGATTCAATATACTGACCCCATGTTTAATTTGATTTCGTTGTATTAGAGTATTAACTTAGTTTATGTTTACATTTACAGAGAGGATTTTATGGATATTTTGAATGGTTTGATGAGGAGGTGGGGGACAGGTCGAGGGAGGTGTTAAATGAACTCCTTGTTAATGTTGAAAGATTGTACGAGGAGAATGTCAATCTCAGGAGAGGATGAGATATCACTGATGCGAATCTTGAAAAAAAGCTTTCTACCATTGTTGCTTGTATGAAGAAGAACGAAAGGAGGTTGAAGGTGGTGCTGGTTGCATTAGTGGCTACATGGGTCTGCATATTTATGAAGATGTTTATTAGTTGAAGTAATGTTATATTGACAAAGAATTAAATGACTTTGTAGGGAAATTTTCTAACCTTGTAATTTATGAAGGAATTGTGATATTATGTAGAACATTAATAGATTAATAGAAATGTAATGTTGCCTTTGTATGGGATGTTATGAACGAAATATTTGACTAAATTCTTATGATTCACGGTACATTATATAAATGCAATAACTGCGAATGTGTCAAAAAAAGTAGGTACATACAAGATTAAAGAGAAGAAGCATCTGGTTGAGTACCCTTTTTTGTTTGCCATGGAATGGTTGGATTGGGTCTCTATAAGTAGTGAGAAAGAGTGTTGTTATAATTTAATTACTAATGAACATATAATTTAATGAAGTAAAAGCATACTGACATCAGGACAAGTGGCTCTGTTGTGTCCCTTTTTTCTACAAATGGTGCATTCTGAAGTGGATCCTCTCTTTATCTGGTTTTTGAAGGGCGTATATCAGTTTGAGGAGTTCCATTATCGTGTAAAGATTGCTCAGTATTACAAGCCTTTCTTTTCCTTTGTGCCCTTTTCTCAGTTCTTACCCTTTTTGTATGTGGTCTTCCTGGCATGTTGCACAGTGAAGGAGGCTCTAAAGGCTTGAACTTATGAATATTCCAGAATGCCTTACCTCAGACAGGTTGGAACTTGGTTGCATAATTAGAAAAGTATGTGTCCTTGTTATACCAATGGGATATAAAAGTCTTGGGATCCATCTTGGCATGGTAAAGTGCACAGTTGGCATGCCGGCATGGGATACCATTCAAGTCTCATGCCCTACAAGTACATTGATTCCTACTTATAAATACACTATGCCTATTTTCACCCTTAGTAACTTTGTATGCATCATCCCCATTAAAATGTACTAAGCATCCCATTGACATGCTCCTATAATCATCAAACAAAGACATATACTCGGGGCTAAAGTTTTCTCTCCACCTTCTTACATTCCTTTCAGATTTAGCCCACTTTGACATCAACTTCAACCTAATCCCATCTATCATTCTAATTATTGAAAGATACCTAAATTCATCGATCCAAGAATTGAAGCTCTCACTATTGTTGTTATCTGTGATCCAAGAGAAGATACTGGTCCTAAAGTAGGCTCTTACCCATGTTTGAGGAGGGTAGGATATAGCTGCTTTTGCTGCCTTCCTATTGAGATAGCCAAGAGCCTTCAAATTTTGTATGAACTGCTCCTTAAAAGTGTTCTAAGCACATGCAAAGAATTTGTTCTTCAGCTGCCTTTCTCTCTATTTCTTACTCCAATTTGCATATATGTGCCTTGCACATAACCTATGTTTTGCATTAGGCAATATATCTGACATAGCCACAAGCAAGCCCTAAGCATACAATCATCAATAAAAGATAATGTCACTAATCAGTAATATATACTCATCTAGGCCTTAGTCACAAAATACAACATTTTGGAATTACCTTTTGCATGTCCGACATTATGGTGACACGCTCTCCCTCTTCTAGGTCTACTTATTTGGTTAGCCATTGAATGAACCATTTCCGATTAACAGACATTTCCTTTGAAGTAATCCCAAATGCTATGGGATACAGTGCATCATCTGCATCTATGCCGGTGGCTATTAGTACTATATATTCCTTTTGCATTCCCGTTTAAGAATGTCCCATTAAGGCCTATTATGGGTCGACATCCTGCCTTCTGTAACACCCCAAATTTTTGAAAATAGAAAATAGGAAATTATTTAAGATTTTAGGAATTTAACTAAATATTAAAAATCATTGAAAATGAATTTATGATGTATTACGCATTTTTAATAATTTTAAGGCTTATTTTCTTTAAGAAACAAAGAGGAATAATTGGGAGATAAAACTTAATGGAGAAAAGAGATAATAAGGATTTATTTAAAGTCTTGGGATGGTATTTAGAAATTAAAAAGCCTTATAAATAAATTTATGAGGCCAGGTGTATTTTTAATAAATTTAAAGGTTTATTTTCTTTATTAATTGAGGAAAAATAATTGGAAGATGATTTTAAATAAGGGAATATTTAGAACCCTGAGGTATTGTTTAGTATTTAAAAGGTCTTATAAATAAATTTGGAATTTAAATCATATCTAGAGAAATTATTCTAGGGATAAATTCAGATTAATTTGTAAAGGAAATGGTATTTAAAATTTTTAAAGAAGGGCAAAATGAAAAAGAGGAAATGAAAATGACCATATCTGTCCTTGGTTAGAAAATATCTTGAGTAATAGTCTGGAGGACAAAATGGTAAAATACCTATTTAAAATATCTCCTTCCTTCCTCTCTTCACATATACTCCCACGTGCCCTCCATTTTATCACCACACACACTCTCTCTCTTCTCACCTGAGTCTCCTCCCTCTGTCTCCATTCTCTCTCGTTCTCTCCTCTGTTCCCTCTGGATCCTTCGAGTTTCAACGGCGAGGACGGCGGAGCACGGTGGTGATAAGCGGCGGAGCGTGGCGCGAAGCTTGGGTGAGCACCCGGTGAGCCTCTTTACTTCGTTTCCTCATCCGTTTTGGTCCGATTCTGAGTGAGTTTTGGGGAGAATCAATCCAATTTTTGGGGGGTTTTTGAAGGTTCTAAACTCATAAAATTGAAGCTTATTGTTAATCTAACAAACCCCAAGAACGAATTTGAGCATTAGAGTGGTATTAATCAATTTTTCCCAAATTCTTTCATTCGGTCACTGTTCATCCGAAGCTCTTTCTATTGATTCATCAGTGTTCATCACTTTAAGGCTTAATTAATCATGATTAGGCGTAAGTTTAAACTCCTAGGGTGCATTTCATGTTGATTTTCTGGATTTTGGAATTTATGAGATTTTGTTCTTCATTTTCCCATGTTCTGTCGAGCTTGTTCTTTCTGTGTTGATTTGATTTTTGTTCTTCCCTCTGTAGTATTAACATTATAAGCATAAAAAAATGATGGTGATATTGATGATTCTGATTGTGTGAAATTTCTGTTTTTTTTCTTGTTCTTTTGTGTTCTGTTAGATCGGGTTTAGAAGAATAAAGGGCACGAGAAATTAGTTAGTGTTAAGGGTTATTGGAAGTTAAATTGTTCAATTTCCTTATTTTCTTTTGCTCTGCTTGCCGGTTTACAGTAACCAGGGAGAAAGATGGGTGATGTTAAATTGTTGTTCTTCTCTTCTTTACCTGTTCTGGTTGGCGAATTGCAGGGAAAATGAGGAGGGAATATGTTAGAACAAAGTTGGAATTGAAATTTTATTATGAGAGATTGGGGTGCTGTGGTGATGATTGGAAATTCTATTCCCTTTGCTCTCTGTTCTGTTTAGTTTCTTTATTCCCTCTGTCTTCTCTGTTTTGGCCTGAAGTTTAGGCCAATCCAGGATGAAGAAGTAATGGAGAATATATTTGTTCTTGCTATGTTCTCTGTCCCAACTTTGTCCTGTTGGTAATGAGGAAATTATTTGGGATATGAGGATGCATGATTGGTTGTTGATGGTATAGATTATTTGTGTTTTCTCTATTTCTTGGTGGTGGTTCGGTTGGTCTTAATAGGATAAAGGGAAATGTTGATTCAAGGTTTTAATTGAGGGATGAATGTATGGAATTGGGGACCATATCGGTACTAAAAATATTGGGTTTCTCCTCTCTTTATGCTCGGACTTCAAGGAAGGCGAGGAATAATAATCTTTGATGTGAAGTTGGATTGATTTTGTTTCCCCTGTAGATTGATAATTTAGTGGTTGAAAGAAAGAGTTAATGGTGATTAGCATGTGATTTTGGGTTGATTCTCTATTGCCTTACTCTATTTGTTATTTGAGATATGCAGAAATTTGATTAGTTGGATTTTGAGCTTAAAAGTGCATTGGAAATAAATTTGGAACCTATAGGGATTGATAATCACAATGGGATCAAATTCTTAAGGACTAAAGTGACGTAGAGTGTAATGATTCTATGGGTTGTTTATGACTCGTTTTGATTATGTCTAAATTGTGATTTGTATAGGATTGAGGCTATTCTTCATTAAAATATTTGATGTATCAAATTATTTGGGAAATAGGGAAGAGTTAGTATTATAAAAAGTGATTTAAATAATTAGATGGATGAAGCTTGATAACTTTGGAATTAGAATCTTAAGACTGCATAATAAATAGGACCTGATGTTGGAAATTATTAAAGGGTAGCCCTCATTAATATAAGTTAATTATTAGAACATTTTAGGAACACATGTAGATTGATTGAAAGGCTTATGCTTAAGATGATACTGCATGTGGAGTTTTCTCTGATTCTTGAGATTTTGTAGATAAGTGATTATGATTTGATGCTTGAAGTTGCTAGTGTAAGTCAAATCTAGAATTTTATTATTTTGAGTTGACCAAAGGATTAGGAATATTGTGAATGAATTGGAAATTAGAAATTAGCTTTGAAAGTTGGGTTGATTAAAAGAATGTTGGAGGCAAAGATAGAGTAGAAGATTTTGAGGGATTTAACGATTGAAGTTTTGTTAAATTAAGTTCGTAATTTGAGAATAGTGATATGGATAATGGTGGTTGTGTAAGGTTTATTACCCTGTTTAGTTAAAGTAAAGATGAATGGGATTTTAAAGATGATGTCGGGAATATAGGAAATAAAATTGGTAGAAGTAAAATCTAGTTTAAATTCTTATGGACATAAGATGGGTTAATTGAATTAATTGCAATGGATTCCACCTGAAGTATAGAGAATTAGTTTAATAAATAAGTGTGAATGTTTGGATGTAGATAGCTTAAGGATTAGAATAGGTGGAATATTGATTTTCGATTCAAGGAAAGAAGTTGATCCTTGAGGTTGAGATTTAATCTATTTAATCTAGAGTAATTATTTTTAAGAACTCCTGGGAAAAAAAAGATTCTATATTATTTATAGGGATTGATTGTTCATACTTTATTAGGAAAATAAAGAGGGAAAGAGAGTTTATGTATTTTGGTTTTTACTGGATTAATTTCAGTTTCTATTCTAATTGAAGTTTAGTATATTTAAGTGATATTGTAGTGTAGGAGGAAACTCTAAATTTCTAAAAGTCTGGATTTACTTCTGCGCTTAGTTCCATGCCCGATTGCTTTATATTTTGACAGTAGGGAGTAATGATAGAATTAAAAATTTAATCTAGCTACGGTCTGTCTGTTGGACTAAATGTAATAAGTTAAAATCTCTATTTTAGTTTTGCTCTCTCAAACTACATTTTCAGTGACAACAGTGAATCGGATGTAAGCTGTGATTCTGATAAGATTAAAGATTATACTACACAAGAATCGAGAATTGATATATGGTAGAAAATGGTAATGTTTAATAAATTAATTATGATTAAGTCATTGTGACTTTTTATATTTTATTTTGAAAAAGATAATAAGAATCAGAATTACTAATTGAAATAAATTATTTATAATTAACTTTTCAATTTTAAAAGGGGTTAAGATAAATTATAATAAATTGTAATTTTTCACTAATACAAAGAATGGGGTAGCATTAATTACATTAGGACCGTGAGAGACACAGAATTATTACAAGTTAGTATATATATTAATTTAGTATCTATATATAATTATAGGGAAAGATAGTAGTGTTGGATTCTCGGGTCGGTAAAAGAAAGAAGACAGTAAAGGATTAAGCTTGGAGTTCAGGTAGCAGTTTATTTCAGTAACAATTAAATTGCATGTATTATTTTGTAATAACTGTTGCATTTAGTTGGTAAGTTGTTATTCCTCAGTTGGAGTACTCCATGCTTAGGTGGTTCGCTACCCCTTTGCCAAACCAGTTTAGTTATAACGGGATTGTTATAACGAGAAGTCCTGCAGGTAGAGCCTCCACTAGTTAACGAAAGTATCGTTATCAGTGGTTGGTAGGTGCGGATCGCACACAGATTAATAAGAGTAAGACTATCATCATTTGGGCAGTTTTATGAAATATATACATGACAATGCTAGTATGATCATATGTGTTAATGAAATAAACTGCTATTGGGATTTTCAATCTCACCCTTTTCCCCAAACATTTTCAGTACGCAGGATGAAAGAAGTTAGCTGGGGAAGAAGATTAGACGAAGGAATTAGAATTATAGTTTAAAGAATAAGAGGTAGTTAAGTAGTTTAGTAATGTTATTTGTATATGTTGTAAAAATAAAATTGTTAAATTAATAGTAGAAAGTATAGAAATTAGAGTTGAATAAATTTATTATGGGATTTAAATTCCCTAAGTGTTATGAATTAAGAATAGACACTCTAAGAGGGTTAGAGTACTTTTAATTGTTTTATTAACCACTTTATTTTATAAGGAGTTTTTAAATTATTCAATTTGTCCGAAAAGCCCATTCCAACTGCAATAAAGTTGGAACACTGATTGGTAAGAAAACGTTTTAAATTTTCCGTATTTTTGGGCTTTTGACATTAAAAAGTGGTTATAATTCAATTAAAATATTATAGTATAGTAGTAAAATTTCAGGCGTTACACCTTCCACCCAACCTATATAAAATAACAACAATAAATAGATCAAGCATAACATAAATTATGGCAAACCTGTTATGGATTCAAGCTTGCAACAGAATAGCTAAATCAACCAACAAATTCCACTTATGACAGAAAAGAACTCATTAGAAAGATTGCAATAGATAAAACACAACAAGATTGTTTGGTTGTGTCTTGTTTCATAAGTTCTCAGCTTGTTCATATCTCCCCAAGAATGAACTTGGCTCTCACTTTTTTAAATGCAGACAATTTCTAAATTATAGAAAGGAATTAAAGAAGGTACTGGGACTTTACATGAAATAACTTAATTTCACTTGTATTGGCCATGAGGCTCATCCAATCAAGAGACACATAAATCCATAAACATGAAAGTTTACAACACTATAAAATGAACGTTGCTAGCAAAACAAGTAAATAACAAGCTTATCTTTGTAGCATTAAAGCATATATATAGTCTGTTGAAAACCCGTTTCCCATTTTCTAATGTCCCTTACTCAACTCCAAAGACACGTTTGAGCCAGGGCTAGATCCTCTCAGCTCATTGCAATAGGCTTGTAGGTTATTGAACACATCCACATAGCTCTCCTCTATTCACCTCATAATCATCTTCTTTGCTCTTTTTCATTTCCATATGCTTACACAAAGCTTTAACTCATCTTCCAAATCCTTCTTCAAATCTGCCAGCTTGTATTTTGGTTTTCTTGGACCTTCTTCCTAAAATATGCTGCGACCCCCTTCATTGTAGCCATTGAGATCTTGTATACCCTATAGACATTCTTTCTAACACTTAACCCTTACTCTCGTCCTCTCACTTTTCTCAAACTTCAACTTCACTCCCTTCTTAATGGCATAATTATTAATAGCCTTAACCAACTCACTTTTGTCCTCATATGAGTCACTTGCCATGAATAAGTGCTCATCTTAATGGACTATGACTTCTTCAACAAGCCCAATATCATCCTTCTGGCCCAATTCACTCAACAAATCACCCTCATCATCTTCACTGTCATCCTCTCCCTCGTCCACTAGCAATTCTACTTCTTCACTATCATCCCCTGTGTAACACCTAAAATTTTCTACTATATTATAGCAATTTTAATTGAATTATAACCACTTTTCAATGTCAGAAGCCCAAAAATACGGAAAATTTAAAACTTTTTCTTTTAAAACATTAGACCAACCTTCCATTGGTCAGAATGGGCTTTTAAGACAAACAGGGATAATTTACAACTCTTCATAAAATAAAGTGGTTAATAAAACAATTAAAAGTATGCTAACTCTATCAAGGTATCTATTCTTAATTCTTAATACTTAGGAAATTTAAATCCCTTTAAAAATTTATACAATTATATTTTTTATGCTTTCTACTATTAATTTAATAATTCAAAATTTACATCATATACAAATAACCTTACTTTTTATAACATAATCTTAAATTCTTCGTCTAATCTTCTTCCAGCATTTCTGCCTTATCTCAACCATCTCACTATCTATCAACTTTTCTGTAAAACAGCAGTTCAACGCAGTTTATGTCATTAACTGTAAATTTCATGCATGCATTGCCATGTATACATTTTATAAACCTGAACAAATATTACAATCACGCATACTTCCTGCGCTCATTCTCTACCAGCCACTGATAACAATATATTTGTTAACTAGTGGAGGCTTTACTTGCAGGATTTCTCGTTATAACATTTAAAGCTATAACTAACTGATCTGGCAAAGGGGGAGCGACCCACCTAAGCCTGGAGTACTCCATAAACTTCTATGCAAGAATTAATAAGGCTTATCACCTTCATGTATAATGTAAACTTGAAACAGATGTTATAAAATTATACATGCAAATTTAATTGTAATGAGATAAACTGTTACCTGAACTCCGAGCTTAATCCTTTATTGTCTCTTTTCCTTTCCACTGACCTCCTCAGCTTATGTCACTATCTATACCTATTTACATGTAATATGTAAATAATGAATTAATATCAATATTCTTGGATAACTATCCGGCGTCTCTCACAGATCCTAATTTAATTAATACTACCCCATTCTTGGTATTAGTGAAAAATTACAGTCTACTATAATTGTCTTAACCCCTTTTAAAATTAAAAGGGTCAATTACAAATAATTTATTTTAATTAATAATTCTGATTCTCATTATCATCTTCTACCATGTACTAATTTCGTATTCTTGTATAATATAACTTTAATATTATCAGAATCGTAGCTTACTATTGATTTACTGTTGTCACTGAAAATGTTATTTAAGAGAACGGAAATAGAATAGAGGTTTTAATTTATTAAATCTAGTCCAACAACTAAACCATAGTTAAATTTAATTTCTAACTCTATCATTATCTCTTATTTCTATTATATGATTAAATCCTAGTCTCTACTTTAATTGATAATCATAAAATTATTAGCAAACATTATACAATCATTTGCACACGAATATCCAGAACCAACACAACCCAAGAAAATGCTAAATTCTAAATTCCAAATTCCAAAGTCCCAAAATAAAACACCAACAAACAAATTAAAATCCACGTGATATCATCATCAATCATAAAGCATTTTCTCAAAAGTCTCTAACAGTTTTCATAAATTAAATTAAATCATGACTTTATAAATCAATCATCTTTCTTTGATTCTAAAGTCGATACTCCATAAATTTTAATCCCCCCAAGCAGACTACACAAATCCTTACTTCCACTAATTCTACTTTCCTCAATACATTGTGGACCCTTCATCATCATTCTCTTTATGAGTTCAAGCCTGAAGTGAATAACCCTCATATCACATTTATTAAGCTATTTCCATTAATTTATCAATATGAAACCATTAATCTTATCTCTTCAATCATTTGCTACAATAATCATGATTTCATAAAAAAAATCACATTAAATCAATATTCTATACCATTAATTCCCACAACTCAAACCTTTGTTCTCCTTTCTTATACCCAATCATAAATCCTTACAACTACAAATCAACTTGCTTCATACGCCATTTCTTCTTCTACCAACCAATCATATACCCAATTAATGTTCACCCTTTTCAATAAATTCCATACTTTTAATTCCTTCATTAACATTTACAAGATTTAATCTTTTCCTTTATCCATTTATAATCAAACAATCATAAATTTGACCACCCCAACATTCACATTTGATTACCAAGTCTCCTAAATTAAATTTCCTAACGCATCTAACATATAAATGAACACCATTCATGTTCTTTTCTATAAACAATTGAGATCCTAGCCTAAAGTGTCTTGTCAAGTAAACCTTCCCCCCATTAATTATACTTAGTTAAAACCCTTTGAAAATGCTTACTCTTTAAATCTGAAACTAGTTTCTAATCCTTCAAAAGTATTCATGAGACATCTCCTAATGAGTGGGGAAATACTTACAAATTTCAATTCATCACTTCTCAACATCTCAACTCAAGCAATTATGCCTCCATATATCATTTGGATTCATTGCCTATCAAACATTAATGACCTCCCTTCAAAATCTTTGAAACAATATTTTACAAGAAACTCAATTCTTAGCAATCCATGTGATTCATCAAGTTCCTCTTCCATCATAACACTAATTCACTCCAGAAATTCAGTCCAATTACCATTTGAATCAAAGCCAACATAATCAAGGAACAACAAATTCAACTTCACATTCAATTAAATCTCATTCATATTAAATTAGTAGGACAAACTTCTCTTTTCTCCTATGCCAATAAAACCAACAGGAGCAGGAAATTACTACCACACTCACTATCAACTTAATCATCCAACAAAAAGAGCTATACACACACAAAACTAGAGCTATAGCTTTCAATCATCATAAGGATATTCAATCACATAGAATAAAATTCTGATTGCAAGCCTAGTAACAACCGACTTTCTCCTTCTTCTGTCATAACATCAACGACCAGAGCAACCAAAAAGGGAAGCAAATTAAACAACTAAAACCTATAACAATCATATATAGAACGGAGGGAGTAGAGTCCGAATGAACAGAGGGACAAAATTCCCAAACCTTAATCAATTGAAACTTCACAGAGATGGAACATAAAGAATTATAGCTTCCAAAATCCTATCCTTCCTCCTTTCTTCGTCATTAATCAGACAGAGCAAAGGCACAATAATGAAAGAACAATTTCAAGGAACAAGAGTAAGAATTCGGCCAAAACAGAGGAAGAAATCTGAAATTCCATAATTAATCCACATCAGTCAAATCTTTCCTTCATCATCAGCAAAACACAATCATAGCGGGACATGAATTCAACCACGAAGAAGTCGGACAGAGAAGAATGAAGAACAAAAGTCGAATGAACAGGGGAAGAAGAAGAAGAACAAAATCCTAGAAAGTTTAGACTTCAGAAAATCAATCATACTTAATCTTACTCCTAATCACATTTTATTAAGCTTCCAATTGACTTTTGCTCAGAAATCACGAAGAACAAACTCGCATGAACAGTACCCGTGGCCTAAATGAGAAAAAATCAGACCCAAAACACCATTCAAACGCAAAATTACTTCAAGAATACCTTTAATCGCATCTTAAGCTTCATTTCTATGAATTCAAAAGCTTTAAAAACCAATAATTTCAAATCAACCTTGCCCCCCAAAGCATCACTCGATTCGGACCAAGAAGAAAGAAGAACGAAGGAACGAGGCTCACCTATGATCAAGCGAGCTTTGGAAGTGTTTTGGAGCTCCTCACTACCTTTCATCACCGCCATCGTCGTCATTCATCGCGGCCAGGCCGGAGGAACGAAGAAGAACAGAGAAGAGAGTGAGCGAGTGAGTGTATGTGTGTATTCGGGTTTGAGGGAGGAAGAAGAAATGGAACGAATAAGAAAGGAATAGAGGGACACGTGTGTGGTATATATTAAAAGGTAAGACTGATATTGTTTTCTAACAGATATTTTACTATCTTACCCTTCCTTTTATAATTGAGGATATTTTTAACTAAGGGCAGATATTGTCATTTTTATTTTCTATTTTCTATTTTCCCTTTAAATGGTAATTTTATTTACCATTATCATTTAGAAATAGACCTGAATTTGTCCCAAAATAATTTCTCTAGATATATTTTAATTTTCAAATTTATTTATAAGACTTTTTAAACAAACAATACCTCAAGGTTTTAAATATTCCCTTATTTAAACTAATCTTCTAACTATTTTTCCCCAATTAATAAAGAAAATAAGCTTTAAAAATTATTAAGAATACACCTGGCCTCATAAATTTATTTATAAGGCTTTTTAATTTCTAAATGCCTTTTTCAGACCTCAACTAAATCCTTATTAATTCCTTTTCTCCAAATTAAGTTTTATCTTCTAATTATTTCTCTTTATTTCTTAAAGAAAATAAACCTTAAAATTATTAAAAATGCCTAAAACATCATAAATTTATTTTCAATGCTTTTTAATATTTTGGTAATCTTCTTAAAAACTTAAATAACTCCTTATTATTTTCTATTTTCTAAAATTTGGGGTGTTACACCCTGCTTCTTCTTCACTATCAACTACTCCCTCCTCCAATATAAAGTCTAGGTCATCACTGTCATCTCCTCCCTCATCCTCTAATTCTTCACCCTCACATCCCAACCCATCATTCTTTCCATTATCATGCTCCAATTGTTCCACTTCATTGTAATCGTTCTCTCCCTTTCTGTTTGAAGGCTTTGCATCATCCTTTGTTTTGATTAAACCCTCAGCATCATGCCTTAGTTCTTCTACTTTCTTTCATCTTTCTGCAATTTCAGCTTTCAAATTCTCCAACAAACATACTCTATCATTCCACTCTAAATCATCGATCCCTTCAACATACTCACCTTTCCCCTCACCTCCATTGTCGCCCCCATTAGTGGATTCTTTCCATGTAGGCTTAGGAAAATTATCTTTGACTACCGCTCTTACTGTGGTATTTTCCTCGCAATGTTCTTTGATGAGCTTTGTTGTCTCTCTCTTTCTATAATTGAATTCAGTAATTAATTTCTCTAGTTTGAGCCAATACTTGGGACCATCCCCATGATCATCTTCTGGACTACCATTGGGACCACCACGGGGACCCCAACAGCATTATCGGATTCCATATCACCCTAATCCCTAATTTATTAAATCAAAAGCAACCACTAGTAGCAAAATTGAACTAGTCTTTGCCTAAACAAAGGGCTCTTAAGAAATTTCACCAAAAGCACATACCGACAATTTCTACAGTCAATGACTAAGATTTGATTCATTAACTCACTTTGAAGGACGATTCTTTGCACTTTCATCTTCTTCTCACGCGTGCGCCGATAATCGCTCACATGAAACCCACTATCTTTACCCTACCACCAAGTTCTTCACTCTCCTTGTCTCTTGAAGCTTCGACTTGTGTGTTTTCAGATTTAGGGTCGTTCCTTTTTTTCCACTCACTCCTCTGATTCTCTGAAAATGCGTGGGGAATACAACATTAGTTAGGGTATTTTCCTATTTCCTAATCCATTTACAATTATTCGTACATCAACACGTGTCATCTATGTTGGAAAAAAAACCATCATCTATGTTTCTCCCATTTTCAACCATATTGCTATTTTACTTAGCCACTTTGTCACTTAACGGAGACCGTTTGGGGTTTCTAACACTAGGGTATGAATTTCACTATTTCACATACTTCCATGGCACTTTAGACACCAAGACAACTTCTTGGTGCCTAGTCCCTAGTTGACAAACTTCCGGGTCCAAAATGCCATTTGACCCTTTAATAAAATCTCTTTGTTTTCTTAATTTTGAAAAATATATTTATTCTAAATGTTTGCTTGTTAGGTGCAAATTGGTCTGTAGGTTCAATAATAAAATGAACAGCTGCATTAACTAAAATTGTAAATATATATCCTACAGATTACAAAAACGACGATTTCTATGTGGTTGAGAATCATTTCAAATCTAACTATTTATAAGCTCTTATTTTATTAACAACTGAGCATGAATATCACGTATAAGATAATTTCAAGGAAAGTAAATAATCTGAGTAAATTAAAATTAAAACTTAGTTTTAAGTTATAGTTAAGCTTATCCAAAGTAACACTCAACTAGTAGTATATAATTTTAAATATTTCTTAACACCATTCTACCCTCACTAATCGCATTTTTTTTTTGACCTTGAATCGCATTAACATTATAGTTTTGTTAGTCTGTGATTCTCAATAACCTAATAGTAGCATCTTTCAATATACTGATAGGAATATAATTACATAACCTATAGTTTCTTACATGACTTATTTATTAGTTCAAGCGTAATATTTATGTTCAAGGAAAATAAATTTCAATTGAAAATATATTATAATATCTATTTCTTTTCTCCATTATAATACCTAAATTAACCTCTTTAAAGCCTCTGTCCAAGGTGCTCTTTAGATTCTAAAATGCTTATGTTCAAGGCTCTAAAGAGCCTCTTCACTACAATTTCCCCTCCATCTTCAAATTCTCCCTATAAGAATATGTTATGAAAAATCAACTACTTCATAATTTTTATAATTTTTGTAAGGGTTAAGGTCCATTCACTACTACAAAAAATACTTTTAACGTCACAAATTTTGGGGGTTTCCATGTCACTTTTTCAGGGGACATTGAATCAAGTGACATGGAAAATGGACTTTTAACGTCACATAAAATAGTGACGTAGAAAGTCAGAGAAACAACGTCACACATAATATTATGTGTGACGTTGTAAGTTCCTCGGAGAAACCACGTCACACATAATATTATGTGTGACGTGGTTTCCAGGAAACCACGTCACACATCTTACATTGTGTGACATGGTTTCTTTTTTTTTTTTAAAAAAAAAAACGTTTTAATTTTTCTATTCCCCACTGATATACATACATTGCAAATGTCTAAATGCAAGTCAACAAATAATACAATATACACAAAATTCAAGTTCCAAGCCAAGTAAGAGCAAGAAGAAGAGGAAAACTGGATGGCAAGTCAGCACAAGTTAAAGAGTGAATCTAGACCTAAAATGAGGCGAGAGGAAGAGGAAAGAAGGAAGAGCAATGAGAGATATATAAAGCGAAATTAAACAAGCAACATTAAAGTTAAGATCAACGAACAAACATTAAACAAAGGAGAGAGGATGAAACATTCATATATTTGATTTTGAGGAAGCCTAATCAAACTAAACATTAAAGTATACCCAATCAACATCAAAACTAACCAATGCAAAATGAAAAGAAGCAACATAAAACCGAAATTGAGTAGATGAGAGGGTCTGAATTTTAGATACAGGAAACAAACATAGAAGCAAAAAATGAAAACTACTTTAAACACGGCCATTGGCTATAACTGGTGGCTCCGGCGTGGAGGAGGACGAGTAGGAGGGAGAGTCGGGCGGTGAGGGAGCAGAGGAAGAGTCGGTGGGGGTTGAAGGTGTTGGTGGTGAATGGGGAGTGGAGGACGCCATGGTTGTCTATAACTGGAGCTCAAAATTATCTCACGGGGTAGGGAAGGTTAATTATAGGGTAGGGTGTGAAAAGAACGTGACTGCTCTCACTCCATTGGCTATTTTGTAGGGTTCGGATTGCCAACGTGTAAAACTTTATTCATTCATATTGTTATATTAATATATTTATAAAGTGGGGGGGGCGGAAAATGAAAAAAAAATGGGGGGGACGTTTTTCACGTCACACCAAAATTTGGTGTGACGTGGAAAACCACTTTCAACGTTGGTGTGACGTTGAAAGTGGTTTTTCACGTCACCAAAATTTGGTGTGACGTTGAAAGTGGTTTTTCACGTCACCAAAATTTGGTGTGACGTTGAAAGTGGTTTTCCACGTCACACCAAATTTTGGTGTGACGTGGAAAACCACTTTCAACGTCACACCAAATTTTGGTGTGACCTTGAAAGGTTGAAACAATTTCCACGTCACACAAAAATTTGGTGTGACGTGGAAAGTTCTTTTCAATGTCACACTTAATTTTAAGTGTGACGTTGAAAAGTTTCAACATCACACTTAATTTTAAGTGTGACATTGTTTCTCTCCTATATGTTTTCAATGTCACATTTTTAAATAAGTGACGTTAATTGGTGACATAAAAAGGGCTTTTTGTAGTAGTGATTTTTGCATCGGAAAACCGCAAAAAGGACTCTGAAATAATTGTCCTCGGATTCCAAAGGCATACTTTCATCATACCTTGAGAATCTAGTATAATAGTCCCCAATATAGACTTGTTTGTGTGATCATAATATAAGTCAAAAACCCCTTCTTGTTCTTTAATCTGAAACCCATGCTGGAAGACAGATTGAACCATCCCACGTGACCAAAGGAAGGTTGTGCTGTCCCAGCAGGGACCAGGTCGCCAGTAAGGATGATTTTCTTCCATAGGAATACTTCAGTGACATTATGTGGTTCAAGACTGAAAGAAAACCGTACATGATTAGATGTACTTTTCCACTATGTAAGTTGCACTTTTTCGCCTGTGTGTTTGTTGGTGCTGAGACTCATGCCTATTAACCATGTATTACTAGGATGCTGGAAATTCTGCCACGAGAATGCCCCAGTAGTTCTATCGATAAGGACTAAGTTGCCAGAATCTATGAGATAAGCGCTAGAGTTTGATGGACTAAGTGAGATATTTGTTCACCACACAACCTGTTTTTGCCCATTCAAAACAACATACAAGATCACCCTTCCTTGATATTGTGAGAATCCCTGCAGAATCTATTAGGGGATTTTTTCTGTTAGCTACCCAAACAACGGATTAAGGTGCATTTTAGTCAATTAATTATTACAAAAATCGCGTCTGACACAATTATTTATAAAATGGTCGATATAAGTCAACTATCTTTTAAAATGGGGTAACTTGGCCAATACAGTATAGAATTCTGTTATGTCAGGCGCTCCTTTTTATAATAAATTATTGGCCAAATTGCCCTATTTTAAAAGATGGCTGACTTATATGACCATTTTAAAATATGGTCGGCTTATATATAAATCATTTTAAAAATAATTGTGCCAGACGCTCTTTTTGTAACAAATAATTGGACAAAATACATCTTAACCCCCCAAACAACATTGGATTTAGAAATAAACCAACTACCAACGTAGCGGTTTGTTGAATCCTGAGGACTAAAGAATCCCAGTATGAACTTGCTATTATTTGATCTTACTGTTACAGGCTCTTGGATCAGAAGAGATGATGTAATTGAGTCAAAGACACAAACCAGAACAATAAATGACAGTATAAGAAAGGCAATTAACAAGCAAGTCTCTCTATTGAATGCCCTAAGAAACATGATAACTTTTGAAAAGGGAGGCAGAAAATCAGTATTTGGAATAATGTGGAGTATAAATCTCCACCTGTTATACTACCGTTATCTGACACTGCAAGCACTACTTGTAATTAATTAGTCTCCCAAGTCTTCTCAATCAGTATAACAAGTTTATCTTCATGTTGACAAATTATGAAACTTTCTCAAAAATCGATGATTTTGATCATTTTTCCAACAATCCTAATCTTCTAGACATCTTGCTAACAATAGAATTTACTCATAGCCTCTGCTGGGCTGCGATCAACTTAAACTATTAAATCTACTCCACCAACATATTCATCCAACGGCTAATAACCATCTACAGCGAAATGCTACTGTTTATAAGGGCTTAACAGCCATCTCCCCAGAGAAGGAAGGAAGATTTGTAATTTTGGGTTTCACCCAATTAAGGCCGCATGGCTCACGACATTGCACCTGTACGGAAGAAGAAAGAGGAAGAAGGGGGAAGGGAAAGAATCAGCCAAAAAAAAAAAAGCCTACCAAAATTACAACCTAAAGCACCACTTGATGCTCATGACTTTCGAATGGAGAAAGGAAGAAGAATAGTGATTAGAGAAGAAGAAGCAATACCATCTGTACAACCTACTCAACAACTCCTTTGCTCCATTTTCTTTCTTTGGTTTTGGTATAGGAAGAAGAAGAGGGAGAGTGGGTTTGCGTGGCCTAGGGCTGAGCAAAATACCCGAAACCCGATGGGCTAGCCCACTACCCGCAATTTTTACCCATTTAAATCCCGCCCAATTAGAGCCCATGATGGGCGAGTGCAAACCCAGCCCATTTAAAAATTAAATGGGCGGGCGATGGGCACACCCTCGGGCTGCCCATGCCCGCCCATTTATATATATATTTTTTAATTTGTTTTAATTTTGTCCATGAGACTTGAGAGTGAGTTAGTGGTATTCCTATAAATTTCAATAAATAAATATGTAAAATTGTAAAATGTCAAAAAATAAAAACACTCGCTTTCAGAAGTTCTTTATCTTCAAAGATGGTTGAGGCACTCATTTGTGCCGAAAACTGGCTATCCAAGACTCTCCCCAATAAGAACCTTGACATTGATAATTTTGATGAGAGTGGAATTGTGATTAGAGGTAGTTGCATTAACATTTTTATTGTGTTTTATTTCATCTATTTACTGCATAATACTGAATTGGATTTTTCTTAATTTATTTTCTAGAGGAAAATCTAGCACGTGTTGTAGATTTAGCCTCATCCTCAAGTGAACTGAAGAAGATGAGAATATGTGAATGTGATGCTTGAATTATTAACTTTGATAAGAAATTTAGAAATTTGTAGTAATAAAAAAATAGGTTAAAAGATTAAAGGGTTTTCTCATAACCCATTTAACCCTCCCATTTAATCCGAACCCATTTAGTTCAGGCTTGAATGGGTTGAGGCTCGGGTATGGGCTAACCCATACCCATCTAATATTAAATGGGCGGGCGATGGGTTAGGCTTCGGGTTACCCAACCCGCCCATTGCTCACCCCTAGCGTGGCCAACTCGACGGCGGAGAAAAAATGGAGAGAGATAAAAGTAAGCAGAAAATGTTATCACTCACCTTGTTTGGATGGGTGAGAGAAAACTATGAGGAAAGAACATGAGTAGATATTTGATAACTAAAATACCCTCACTTCTATATTTAAAAAATTATAATTAAATTAGATGGTTCACTCACAAAAATTTTATTTTAAAAGAGAAAAAATAATTTCAACTTAAATTAGATATTAATTATTCCTTTTTAAATATATAAAATAGCAAGTGATTTTATTTAAAAACTAAATATATTATAAAATAAATTATAATTGCCCAATATTATTAACAATTAATAATAATGGAAGTTTAAAGTATTATAACAAATTAATGAAACAATCCTTTTAAATATTAGTTATTTGTTTATTTAAAAATAAATATAATACTCGTGCAACTGTGCCTGCAGTAGTGTGTTGAAAATAAATCATGCAACTGTGCAAAATAAACAATTCAAGAATTTTATCAAAAAAGAAAAAGAAAAAGAAAAGGGAGAATTGCATATAGGTCACAAATAAGAGAATTAATTTCAGACAGGTCTATTGACAACTTCTTCACTTGTTAACCAAAGCTATTGTAGTTGTTAATAGTTGTCATTAACAACTCCTTGGGACTTCTATGAAATTAATTCTTTTGCTTGGGACTTATGTGCAATTGTCCCAAAAGAAAACAGTTGCTGCAAAAAATTAAGAAAAGAATAAAAGGTAGTGACGCAAAAGGAGTGTGTGATTGAACAAAATAAAAAGGACTGAGTAAGGGGTAAGTCTAGCATTGCATTTTCTTCTCCAAAATCTCTCCACTTGTGGAGAGAAAATTTGGGAGGAAAATGGGTCGTGGGGCCCACCTCATTTTCCTCCCTAGTGTTCCTTCATTCCCCATTTTTTTCTCTATCCAAGTAGGGGAAAATGCTATTCCTCCCCCATTTTCCTCCCTACTTTTCTTTTCTCCCACATTTTTCCTCCATCCAAGCATAGTTTTTATTTAAAAGTGACCATTTCAAAGGGAACTAGTTTATCTGCTCATCAAAAAGATAAATAAAAGTAATTAAAAATCTCTAGATTATTTATAAGGTAAAGGTGTACCCAATTCCCTAAAATTTTCCTATTTAAAATACTTTAGGAGTGAAGTTGTCCCATAAATGACTATACAGCATTGGGTACCCCTGAAAAAATAGTTCAAGTCACTTGGTGCATCATTACCCTTATTTATATCTCATTCAAATTGTTTGGATTTGATTTTTTAAAAATAAAATTATGTTAAAAATTAATTTAATAAACAAATTCTAAAATAAAGAGAATTTCAATGTATATCATCATCCTTTTTTAAAATATTAAATAACAAATTAGCTACTTTAAAATGTATAAGTTTTTGTGCTCATATAAAAAGATGAGTAATGAGAGACCAACATATGTAAATTATGCAGATCTCAACGGTTTGAATTTGATTTTTAAAAAACATATTTATTTTTTTATCATTGTTTTAAAAAAGGTTTTTTATATACAAAATGAGTTATTTTAAAAGGAATGAATTTATCTACTCATATAAATTTAATTTCTTGGGTAATATTTTTTGAAAAAAGTTTTATAAATGGGTCTCAGATCTAAAATTAAACAAATTTCTTAACTATCATTATTTTTTCGAAAGATTTTTTTATATAAAAAGTGAGCTATTTCAAAATGAAGTGATTTCTCTACTAATCAAAATTATCAAAGAGAAGAATAGGGAAACTAAATATATATTGATTATGTTTATTTGATTTAGACAATTTAGATACTATTTTATTTAAGTTATGATCTCTTCAAAACATACTTATTTTAATTGGATACATAATTTAAAAATAATCTATTAGAAATGGTTGTTTTAAAAAGACATTTTTTATACTTCGAATATGCTATTTCACCGCCGTTTTTTAACTATCATGGAAAATACATGGATATCCCGTTACATGTGTGCCTATGCCTATCTACTTTGACTACCATTACCTAGCTAATTAGGTGTGTGTGGTGTTGATGCATTGGTGAGGTCTCTCCATTAAAGTATTTATCCTTTTAACCTCCTTTTAGATCAAACAGTTTCTGTTTAGCCTCTATTTTCATCTAATGATATCGTAAAAATAGCATATTAGATAATGTTATATGATCATTTTAACAAGTTGTTGGATCTTCGTTGGATCAAAATGAAGATCAAATGGATAATGTTTGATTTAAATAGAGACTAAATGGAGAGATGCCTCTATGAGAAGGCCCAGAAGAATTATGAAAGTTTAAGTGAATTTCTACAAGTACCTTTGCCATCATAGACTTGAACTTTCTTTCCCATAGATCATGTACCCTATAAAAACACGTAAATAAAAAAACGTTCCTCAAACACAATGAATGTCACTGTAAACTAATTAGTAAATAACCACTTGTGGTACTAGGTCAATCAAACCTTTGGACCAAGCAACAAAATCACCAACAGCCTCTCCAACCTTGGTCATGTTATTAGGAATAGGCAATGGTAACTTTACCCCATCTTTACAGGAGTATTCAATCAATACCCTAAGTGTATTTTCAGGCAAAGGTGAATCGTGCAAAGTCATGTTTGAAGTGTTGTAGACAGTCACTACTACAGAAATACTCTATTATAGTGCAACAACAGCAACGCTTACAAAACGTAAGTACTAGGATAGGCATAAGATGACCTATACTAGTACTTTAGAAATAAAAGTGCTGGTATAGGTATAAGCATATCACAGCACTTAATAATTATAAGCGATATATGGGATAAGCTCCTTGTTATTTTTATTAATATATATTTCATTAAAGTGTTCCATGTGTTTATTCAAAAAAGAAAAAGGATTCCATGTTTTTTAAATTTTGTTTTACGTATTTATTAAGTATTACTTTTTTCCCCAGTTTTTAAATGATTCATTTTTTTTAATTTGTTTCACATATTTTTAAATAATATTAAATCCAAGGGGCCTTTTAAAAAAAGGGAAAACAATTCAAAAATACTTAAATAGCCCTATCCCAGCGTTTATAACGTCATAAGCGCTGTGATAGGCCTATTTATGTATTTTTAAATTGTTTTCCCTTTTTTTTATAATGCCTTAGTTTTTTTCAATGTGTATCAATTATTTTTTAAATACCAGGGGCCTATCCCAGCGCTTATGACGTCATAAGCGCTGGGATAGGCCCCATGGGATTTAAATTTTATTTAAAAAATATGTAAAACAAATTTTAAAAATACTGGGGCATTTTAAAAAAGGGAAAACAATTTAAAAATACATAAAGAGGCCTATCCCAGCACTTATGACGTCATAAGCGCTGGGATATGCCCCTTGGGATTTAAATTTTATTTAAAAAAATATGTAAAACAAATTTTAAAATTACTGAGGCATTTTAAAAAAAGGAAAACAATTTAAAAATACATAAAGAGGCCTATGCCAGCGCTTATGATGTCATAAGCGCTGGGATAGGACCCCTGGGATTTAAATTTTATTTAAATAATATGTAAAACAAATTTTTAAAAATACTGAGGCATTTTAAAAAAGAGAAAACAATTTAAAAATACATAAAGAGGCCTATCCTAGCGCTTATGACGTCATAAGCGCTAGGATAGGCCCCCTGGGATTTAAATTTTATTTAAAAAAATTTGTAAAACAAATTTTAAAAATACTGAGGCATTTTAAAAAAGGGAACACAATTTAAAAATACATAAAGAGGCCTATCCCAGTGCTTGACGTCATAAGCCCTAGGATAAGCCCCTGGGATTTAATTAAAATATCACCTCATCCTTATCTTCTTAATTATATACTCCCACGTGTTCCTATCCTCACTATTCCTCTCCCTCTCTCAACCTCGACCCTCCCCCTGTTCCTCATTCCTTCTTTGTTTTCTCTCGGCCTTCAGTGGCATTCGACGGCGATATCGGCGGAGCAAGGCGGCGAGAGGCAGAGGGGACGACCGTGGAGCTTAGGTTAGCCTTTGGTAAGCATATTTTTCTCTGTTTCTTCCCCTTCTTTTTTTCGATTTGAGTGAATTTGGGAGAGGAACCGTTTCGGATTTTAGGGTTTCTAGGGTTCATAAACTCATTAAAATGAAGTTAGGCTGTGATTATGACGATTTGAGGAGTAAATTCCAGTGAAAAATCGAGTTTTGTTGAGTTTCTTCAAAAGCCCTAAAATCTGTTCACTATTCATCCGAGCCTCTATTTCGTTCTTCTGTTTTAAATTGTTCTGAAGCCTAATTAAATTAGTTGGAGGTAAGATAAGGCTAATGGATTGGATTATATGTAGAATTTTGGGGTGGTTCTTGGCCTACCCAATTTCTTCCTTTGGTTTGGCCGAAGTTTTTATTCTTCTTTCTATGTGATTCGAATTGCTGAACTTCATAGAAAGATGAAGGAATTGGTATTAATTGTGTATTGTCAATTCCTATGTGTATATGAAATTTTCCTGTTCTTTTCTTTTCTTTCCCTGTTCAGTTCAATTTCTTGACCTGTTCGGTCCTTTGTTCTGTTGGGCCATGATGAAGATGTAAAAGAATTTATATATGCGGCTGCATGTTTAATTATGATTTGATTGTGAAGTTTGATTTGTGTTCTACTTGCTTTGTTCTAGTACATCCGAATAAGTAGTTTGCTGTTTTGGGTTTATTGTTACTTGATATAAAAAGTGATAGATTTAGAAAGAAAATCAAGGAACAAGTAACAGTAGACAAGTGTAGTCCCGAGTTTATATTGATGTTTTTAATACAATGCTTTTGACTAGAATGTTTTAAGTTATTAGGTTCAGAGTCTTGTTGAAGCGTAAAACTTAAAATAACCCACTATTTTGATGTTCTAAAATGGGGTTGAATATGAAATTATTCTCTAGTTTATGAATTAGATGCTGCTATTTAAGTATTTAGTAAAGTATTAGACAATAAGTTCTAGGAAATGTTATAAGTTCATTGGTATGAAGCAAATGAATGAGGCTTAGGAATCAATTGTAAATATATTCAAACTTTGGGAGTTTATATTAGAATTCTTGGTTCGATGAGTCTAAAATGAATGTGCTTGTAGAGGTTGTAATAAAAGGAAGAAGATTGAGTTGAACTTAATCCTGTGTGAGTGAATACCATGATAATGATTAAAAGTTCTGGTTTTCTTCTGTGGATGATTATGTGTTTTATTGTTTGATTGAGTTGTTATATGATATTTAAAGCTTAACTAGGTTGGTTAAACAAGTTAATAATAAAGCAAAATAATTTAGAGATGCATAATAGGCATTTTAGGTGTATTCTGTAATTGGCTTTGGTATGATATACTCATGTATTTGATTGATTGTGGCTGTTTAGAAAAATATGGCTTTATATTGTTGTCTCATTTAAATTGGGTGCAAAAAGTTATGGTTTGAATCATATTTGTGTAATGATTCTTTTTGTTGTTTGGAGATCCAAAGCATAAACATAAATTTTGTCCCATTAATTGTTTTAGTAATATGACTTTAATATCAATTGTAACATCCCAAAAATCCAATTAGTAAATAAAATTACTCAAGGAAGATAAGAAATGTCTTTTACCAAATAGGAACAATATGTAATATTGTTGATAAAAATCAAAGGTAAGGGTAAAAGAGCCAATTAAGTAAAATAAGGAGATGATTAAATTACCCCACCCAAATACTAAATAATTTATTATTATTTACTCCCTTATGTTTAGCTGAACACACACACACACACACACACACATTCATTGACTCTTCCTCTTCTTTTATTTCGTCTCTCTCTCTCTTGCTCTCTAAAATGCTTCAACTTCTACCCAAACTCCAGCAGCTTCCTTGGACGAATTTGGAGGAAGATTGAAATGGAATTCACATGCAAAGCAAGATTCAAACTCAGGTGAAGATTTCCTAACCATCTATGCCAAATTTTCTTCAATCAAGAGGTGATTTAAGTGAGATGCATGTCGGGTTTGAGGGCGAATTTGGGGCTGTTCGAACCAGATTTTATGTAGCTAAGTGAGTGATTGTTAAAGGAGTTTATGTGAGTGAAAAGGGGTGGCTGCATGTACAAATATATAGCTTTGATGCTCTGTTTTGTATGAGCCGAATGGAGCCATGAAATCTGTCCGAAATTTGGTGATTTTGGTCAGTTTTTCTTGACCGATTAAAGGAAGAGAATTGGCTCTAACATTTTCATCTTTTATCTATGAAAGTTACAACTAAAATTGGGAAGGTATCTTGTAAAGAATTGGCTACAAATGGATGCAAGTTTGTGCTGAAAATTGCTGTCCATTTGTGCTGTCATAGGTATTAAAATTTGTGATTCTTCATGTGTCTAAAAGAATGTAGTATTTTTGTATGAAGGGCAATTCGGTTCAGCCATTAAGTTTACTTGTGTGTGTGCATATTTTCTTTTATAATTCACACAAGATTAGCATAACTTAGTTACTTTATTGATGATTCAAGTCGCTGTAAAGTAGTGAAGAAATATAAAGTTATGGTTTGTGCATATTGCTGCAATTTGTGACAGCAATTTAGATTAAATTGATTAGATTGTGCTTGAAATAATAGTAGATGAAGAGTGGTTCTGTTTTGGCCTAGAACGAATGGGACTAATGGAATTGAAAGGGGAGACTTGAATTGAGTAAAAACAATGTGAATGGCATTATAGTTTGCCTAAATTTGCTGCTGCACAATTGTAATGTAATTATAGATAATGTGACATAAACTTTCCTTGCATTACATTACAAGATGTTTGATAATTGAGTACAAGTTGCTGCTGTCCTATTGTAAGTGGCTCTAATTAATTAGGTTCAAAAGTTGTTGACAATTGTGGTATAACAAGTGTTTAAAGTGTGATGCTTCTTGTACATAAATGAACTAAATTGTTGTTGTTGAATTGACAATTAAATCCAGCCATAAGTTGTGCTATATTAAACATTGATTGTGGGATTTCTTTCTTTAATATGAGATACCAACTTTTAGAGTTGAAGAATGAGACTTGTTGTTTTAATTGAGATGTGAATGTGTTGCACCTAGTAAGAACTATCACTAAGGGGAGGGTAGTATACTAGGATCGAGAGCGAGATATCTAATATGTATAATATGAGTATTGACTTCTATTATTACATGATGTAATAATAGGAGGACCAAGTGGTGATAAATCTGATAGGCAGCGAGAAGGGAAGCACTACTGCAAAAAGAACTTTTAACGTCACAAATTTTGGGGGTTTCCACGTCACTTTTTCAGGGGACATTGAATCAAGTGACATGGAAAATGGACTTTTAACGTCACATAAACAAGTGACGTAGAAAGTCAGAGAAACAACGTCACACATAATATTATGTGTGACGTTGTAAGTTGCTCGGAGAAACCACGTCACACATAATATTATGTGTGACGTGGTTTCCAGGAAATGACGTTGTAAGTTGCTCGGAGAAACCACGTCACACATAACCACGTCACACATAATATTATGTGTGACGTGGTTTCCAGGAAACCACATTGTGTGACGTGGTTTCTTTTTTTTTTTAAAAAACGTTTTTAATTTTTCTATTCCCCGTTGATATACATGCATTGCAAATATCTAAATGCAGGTCAATTAGATAAAATAAATCTTCAGCAATTTGAGAACAAAAACCAATAGCAAACCAATTTACAAGACTTATAAAACATTTTGGCAAGTATGCAATATTTGCAGCAACTACAACCTAACAACATTTACAAACGAATTTACAATTGAACATTAAACATTCTATGGCAGACCAATTTACAAGACTTACAAAACCATTAAATATTCTATGGCATTTTTTGCAATTTATAATTGAGAAAAAAAGGCAGCAGATTTAATTATCAGGAAAAAAAAAGGAAAAGAAGGAACCTGGATGAAGTGAAGTTGCGAAGGGACGATTGAAATTGCTGAACCCGATAGGAAAACAGAGCTGAAAAAAAACTTTGAACAAGTAAAAAAAACAACCCGATAGAAATTGCATATTTAATCACCAGAAAAAAAAAGAAAAAAGAAAAGAAGAAACGAACCTGCAGCTGGAGGGTGAGGGGGATGGGGAAGCTGTGGGCGGCTGGGGGGAGATGTGGGGGGAGGGGAAGGGGGAGCTGAGGGCCGCTGGGAGCTGTGGAGGGGGAGGGAAGGGGGGAGCTGTGGGTTGAGGGGTGGGGGAGCTGTGGGCTGGGGGGAGCTATGGAGGGGGAGGGAAGGGGGGAGCTGTGGGTTGAGGGGTGGGAGAGCTGTGGGCTGGGGCATCTGGGGGTGGGGGGTTTTTGTTTGGGGTAGGGGAGAGCAGCTGGAGCTGGTTTTTATTTGGGGGGGGCGCCAAAATGAAAAAAATGGGGGGGAGGGAAATGAAAAAAAAAGGAGGGGAAGTTTTCCACGTCACACCAAAATTTTGGTGTGATGTGGAAAACTTCCCACGTCACACCAAAATTTTCGTGTGACGTGAAAAACCACTTTCAACGTCACACCAAATTTTGGTGTGACGTTGAAAGTATTGGGAGGGGCGGGAAATGAAAAAAAAAGAGGGGAAGTTTTCCACGTCACACCAAAATTTTGGTGTGACGTGGAAAACAACTTTCAACGTCACACCAAATTTTGGTGTGACGTTGAAAGTATTGGGGGGGCGGGAAATGAAAAAAAGCAGAGGGGAAGTTTTCCACGTCACACCAAAATTTTAGTGTGATGTGGAAAACCACTTTCAACGTCACACCAAAATTTTGGTGTGATGTGAAAAGTTTCAACATCACACATAATATTAAGTGTGACGTTGTTTCTTTCCTGTGTGTTTTCAATGTCACATTTTTAAATAAGTGACGTTAATTGGTGACATAAAAAGGGCTTTTTGTAGTAGTGAAGGCTCCACTATAGTAGTACGTGATTGTCACAGGTTAGGGTTTACTTCATACACACCGAGAACAATGCATGATTGGATTGTATGATAATTAAGATGATTGTTGTTACAGATACTTGATAAATGATTATTGCTCGTATGTTCTTATTATTTTTAAATTTGGAGTACTCCCAGGCATACAGTGGGTCGCTCCCCCTATGTCAGATTTTCTATCTATATGATATATCTGTATTATATTATTAAAATCCTGCAGGTATAGTTACTACTAACAGGGTATGTATCCTTATTAATAGGTGGCTGGTGCTATATGCACATTGAGATAATCAATTAGTCTCCAAGTGAATGAATATATCATTACTCGGATGACCGGCGTCAGAGACGCTAAATATGATAATAACATTGTCATTATTTGTACAGCTTAAATAAATTGTGATGGTGTGACTGTATGAATTTAGAGTGTATGAGGTAAACCTGAGAAAATTTTGGTTGCAGGGAAAGATAGGCCGGACTGCTTTTGGTAAGGCTGGTTTTAGCGAGGGCATATGTAGCCTAAGGATGTAGCATAAAATTGCTTATGCAGTTTGTATATATTTTTGAGTATATTAATGTTGAGCAATATGAAGTACTTGCTATGTATGTATATTTTGTAAACACTATGGTGGGAAGAAGTTGTCACATGTAAGTGAATATGGGGTAAAGTTTGTAGTAAATATCAATAGGGGTATGAGCCTCGATATATATATGTATTACTATGATGTACTTATCGTAGGAGATGGTGTGATGTTTGGGTCGACGTGTAAATGATAGCTTATATATATATGTTAGTGAAGCTTGAAGATTAAGTACTAAATATAAAATTTAAATTTGATAAGGGATTAAATGATAAATTGTGTTGATAATAACAAGGATCTGCAATGTAAAAAACTTGTATAACCTGAGAAGCTAGAATGTAAAGATCATCATTACATCCAACTTTAGAAAGGTCAACCGATATAAACCCAAATTCATCTAACCATCGTCCACTATGGTTGTTAACCCACTAACATCGGAAGACAAGAACCCTGATCATGATGTAATCTAACTCCCAAATGCAATCAATCACACCTAAGTATAACATCTGCGCATAGATGGGATTCATATCTCTTGTACTAGATATATGCCATGCCTCCACAACAAGTGTGACTCCACTATTATACATTGTCCTCCTTTCATCCTGGCCTTTTTTATAGAATGTGTAACCATTGATTACACAGTTGGGGTAAGAAAATGTGTGTAAAACCGGTCCTTTCAACAACCAAAAAAATCTTTCACAAACTGATTCAGCATTAAGCTCAACCTACTGACAAATGCGTGCATTGAACCATCTAATGAAATATTTGTTGTGCTTCTTTGTCTTCAAACTCTCATTTCTATAATCATGTATGTCTTGAACAAGTCTATTGTGTTTTTCAACAAATGGTTCAACCTCAATAGTGTTGTGAAAAATATACAAGTAAGCCAGCTCCCTTTTAATATCCAAAATGCATAATAAATTAAACCCACTTATTCCTTTCCCCATTAGTCACCCATCGTGACGAGGCTTTGGTAAACTAATAGGTTCAACATTTGAAAAGTAATTAGCGCACAAATAACTCACTTCTTCAATGATGTATCGTTCAGCAATACACTCCTCTGGTCAATATCTATTTTTAACATACCCCTTTAAAACTTTCATGAACCTCTTAATTGAGTACATCCATCACAAACAAACTGGCCTACATAGTTGAACCTCTTTGACTAAGTGTACTGTAAGATGAACCATAATGCCAAAGAATGAAGGAGGAAAATACATTTCAAGTTCACACAGGATACACATGATCTGGCTCTGCAAATCCTGCAACTTTGTTACATCAACCACTTTATTACAAATAAGCTTGAAGAATATACATAGTCTAGTGATCATGCTCTCCACTTTCTTGGGTAAAATGCTTCGTATCCAACGCCACCAATAAGAAATTTTGCATTAAAACGTGACAACCATAAGATTTTAGGTTCTTCAACTTCAACTCTTTCATGGATACAGGGTTTTTTACTTTTGAGGAGTAGCCTTCTAGAACTTTGATTCCATTCAGAAACACACAAAATGATGTTTTCTCTCTCGTCGAAAGGGTTATGCTGTTGGAGATAAATAAGTGCGGTATCCTCTCTAGACAGGTGCTAGCTCGTATCTTATTCATTTCCAACTTGACCATATCTAACCTCGAATAGATATTGTCCTTACTTTTTCCCTGCATATTTAGCAATGTGCTAATGAGTTTATCACATAATTTTTTAAATATGCATCACATCAAGAAAGTGTATAATATATAAGGACTTCCAATACGGGAATTGGAAGAATATGCACCTCTTATTCCAACCATTTATCGACACATTTTTAGCAAAAGGCTTGCCAAAATCATTCTCCAACGCTTTCATCTTTTTAAAGACATTAACGCCAGTCAGAATCCTTGGTGACCTACCTTCTTTTGAGTTCTCGTTAAAAGCCTTTTTCCACCTTCTCCAATGATGTTTTAATGCTAAAAACCTTTGATATCCCATATAGGCATTTTTCTTACAATGATCCAGTCGCATGGAATGGGTATTATCTTCACATATAAGGCACACGACATATCCTTTGATACTGTATCATGACAAATTACCATATGCTAAGCAATCATTTATTGTGCTAAACAACATGGTTCTAAATTTAAAACTTTCTTCCCTACAGTAAAAAACCATCTCATCCAACTCCTACATATGCTTTAGGTTTTCAATTAAAGGATCCAAGTACATGTCTATATCATTACCAAGCTGTCTAGGCCTAGAAATAAGCATGAAAAGCATCATAAGTTTGCGTTTCATAATCAAATTTGGGAGCATGTTGTATATCATCAGAATGACAGGCCATGTGCTGTGACTACTACTCTGAACTCCTTACAGATTGATTCCATCAGTTACCGTGCAAGTCATAGGTTTCTTGGTTCTTCACCAAACACAGGGTACTCATAATCAATCTTTTTCCATTAAGGAGCATCTGCAGGGTGCCTAAGCTTGATGTCTCTAATTCCTTAATCCACGTGCCATTTAATAGTTTTCCTACATCTGCATTATTAAATATGTGCTTTAATCTTGGAATGATCGAAAAGTACCATAAGACTTTCAAAGGACTATTGCCTTTCTTTCATATCGAAATGTGTCGCAATTAGGACACTTCTCCAATGATGCATACCACTCTCGCAATAAAATACAGTCGTTGGGACATGCATGTATTTTCTCATATTTCATACCGGTGGAGCAAAGAATTCGCTTTGCCTTGCCTTTTGGAAGTATACGAATAGTTGTGTATTTAGTGCATTTGACATACAATGACTTCTCTGTATTGCTCTTCAAAGTCTGAAATATTTCAGGATCCTCCTCACCCACCACATTCAACATTTTCTCAAAGCCATTGCTCTCATCACACATGTTTGTATCAAGCACATTTGAAGAGCTACTAACATCATGTACCCGGTCTTTGCATTCATCTTCATAGGTCTCACCATGCTTTGTCCATCATGTATAAGATGGCTTGATTCCATGTTAAATTAAATGACCCAACAAGTCAAGAGGACGGAGACAATTTCCATTATAACAAGACATACAAGGGCATACAATTCTGTTAGCATCTTGTGCATGATCATCTGCAAATTCAATGAATGTTTTTGCTCTATCTATATATTCCCTTGAACGTCGATCACAAGACATCTATTTTCGATCCAACATTATAACCTACTAAAGAAAGTGGTGGTAAGATGGATATGACTTACTAACCTTACATTGTTACCTTATATTAAAAAGAATTCGGCAACATAACGTATAAGAAATGAACATTATTAGGCTCAAAGCCACCTCTTATAGTATAAAAATTGATGGTCCACAAAATATTAATCATTAACTTAATATATTTCCATGGTCCACCACAACAAAATTCATAGAGCATATATATAGCATTAATTGGAACAAAGACATAGTAATTTACATACCACAAAGTTTTATTACAAAGTAAAGAAACTGATCTATTGAGAGCTAAAGATGAAAAACTTTACCATTTAATAACGAAATGGCAGATACTGATCAACAACCAGCTAGCAGCTACCACTTAAACAAACACCATTACAACAAATCTAGAGAAATATAAGTATTTAATTCAAATTAACACATGATGCACAAAAATTGACAGATTTCGTTTTGGTGATGTTCATGTTACCCAAATAACACCCAAAAAAGATGCTCGAAGTAGGTGAAAGAAATCAACCGAGAGCTAAATAAAAAGCAAAACATGTTTAAAAACGTCAAAAACAGACACAATGAGATATTTTCACCTTCCTCCAAAAATCATATTCTTTAATTTCTTCAGTGCTTGCACTGACCCCAAAATGCTATGCTTCATGCAAATGCCATAAAAAATTAACAAGGAAAAATTTTGAAAGCACAGTGCCATAAAAAACAAAAGTAGAGAGCTAAAATCCCAGAGAAATCAAAATGCAAAATAGAGCAATCTTACCTAATTGAAATGTGTAGAAGAATTAAAAGGGACATTGAAGAAATCATGCAGAGCTACAAGCTTTCAAGCTGCTAGCTTTGAGAGAGGGAGTGGCTAGGAATTTGTGAAAAAAGAGATGGCGGCAACGACAACGATGTGAAGATGTTTCGTTGTGGCAAGGAAGAAGAGAAGTTGAATAGGATCTGGTCGGGTTTGGGAAAAGGAGAACCACTAAAGACATGTCCAGAAACAAAAATCAAGGGAGAAACTGTTCGGCAAACCAGAAAATAAAAAAAAATTAAAGCTTGTACATACACATACACGGCTAGAGAAGATGGGAAGAAATTGCAACTCACCATGTTCTTCCACTGCATAGTCGCAAAAGTGAAGGGAAAAACCAGCAATACAAGGTCTTTAAATGAAGAGAAGAAGATGATGGTTATTCTTGACATACACACCACAGTCGGCAAGGAGGTTGGAGAAATGAGGATGTTGAAGATCAAAGGGACTAGAGAATTTATGCTATTGTATTCCTTTGATTCGATTTTTTTTTCTAACAGAAAGAAAAATTTGGAGCTTTAAATCTAGAGCTTTCTACCTTTTTTTCTTTTTTTTTTAATTTTTAGGAAGGGTGTGTAAGTAATTTCTATATTCTAAGACAAAATAAAATTATCCTTTGCCATGGTGAAGATTCGAACCTAGAACCTATGAATCATTTAACCATCACTAATGCCACCAAGCTACAAACTTTTTCTTAATAAATTTATTAATTAGAATACTAATTATTATTTAAGGCTATGACATCCCTGTTTTTCCCAATATACCAAATGAGGGTGTAGAGCCACCTAGGAACCAAAATGGGGGTAATAGGGATCACAATGCACATGATAACAATGGTAATGAGGGTGGGATACCGCATGGAGTTAGGAGGACTATTAGGGATGCCACTACTACAAAATTTGATTATAATCCATTTATGAATGCATTCCCTAATATCAATGCTGGTATTGAGGTTAAAGGTTTATTGATCCAGTCCTTCCCCAAGTTTCATGGTTTGTAGGAAAAGGAACCACACTTGCACTTAGATGAGATATATATTCGTTGCAGTTCCATGTTGCCAGCTGGTGCGCATATTGATGATATTATGTGGAGAGTTTTCCACCTTACTCTAGAGGGCAAGGCAAAGGAGTGGTACATGAGCTTGCCACGAGTTGCACCTGCAGCCCTGTGCTCTTAGGCTAATTTAAAGAATTCCTTCTTTGAGAGGTTCTATCCTACTACTCGAACCTCAGGTAGACAAAAAGAGATCAATGGGATTGTGCAGGATATAAATGAGTCACTTTATGACTATTGGTCCAGATTTCATGATTTGCTTCAACACTGCCCACACCATCAAATACCTAAGGAGCAGTTTGCTCAAAATTTCTATGATGGGTTGCGTGAGAAAGAGCAAGACAAGATAAATTATACTACTGGTAGTTTCTTTATTAATATGACAGTTGAGGAGGGTTAGGACTCAGTCAAAAAGTTAGCAATCGCTAAGCAGCAGCATGATACATCTTGGAGATATATCCGGGACCTTGATCGGGTTGAGGCCACTTCTCTCCACATCCCTCAAATGAAGAAGTTTGAGTAAAAGCTCAATGCTATTTTGGACCAAGTCTCTGGTCCTTCTTCTTCTTCAGGCCAAGCGGCAGGTAACGAACTTGTAGCCCCTCTTTTGAATTTTGTTGATCTGCTATGCATGTATCTTGTAATTGTCCCCGGTATGAGGATTGCAATGCCATGTTCCAAGGGTGCTAGGAAGGTGGAAATCCACGTTGGGATCTATATTCCAATACTAATAATGAGGGTTGGCATCAAAACCCTAAGTTCTCATGGAGGCAGGACGGTGATGCATATAGGCCATTCAAACGATCATGCCAAGGTGAAATTTCAAATCAGATGGTTCCTGCTAAGCCAGATAAATTTAATGAGTTGTCTATGATGTTTAAAAGCATTGATTCAAAATTAGACAAGAATGAAGCTAGATTCCAGCAGCTTGAGACAAAAAATTCTAATATGGAAGAGTTTGTTACAAAATTGTCTAATTCTTTTAATGACCTATAGGCACAGTTGAGTGGTTCTATTCCTTCTAACACTATAATAAATCTAAAAGCCCTTAATGCCATAAATCTGAGGAGTAGAAAGACACTTGATCTTGCTCCACCAGCTAAGAGGGTACAGTTTGTGATTGGTGAGGAGAAAGAGGAACATGTTGATAAGGAGGAACATGTTTAAAAGCATTGATTCAAAATTAGACAAGAATAAAGCTAGATTCCAGCATCTTGAGACAAAGAATTCTAATATGGAAGAGTTTGTTACAAAATTGTCTAATTCTTTTAGTGAGCTATAGGCACAGTTGAGTGGTTCTATTCCTTCTAACACTATTCCTTTTGGAACTTTGGGGGCCTTCTCACCGTGGGCTCGCTGTGGCAAGGCCACGAAAAGCTACATTCTTCTCTGCCAAAATTGAAGCTTGTTTGCCTCTGCTCGCCGCAGCGATGAGCCTTCATTTCTGCCTCTTGCGGATTCATTCGCCGTGGCGAGGCCACGGTGAACTCACGTTTCTTCTGCTCCTTTGTTTGGTCTTCTTCTTCGTCACGGGTCCAATCTTTTGGTCTTAAGCGACCCTACAAGTGGAAACAAGACTAAACAAGGATCAAATAGCCCTATAAATTAATCAATACCATTAATCTACAATTATGGCTAATTAATCCTAATTTTATACTAATTTCACTTTAGACTTTAAGACATTCAATTAAGTACTATTGGACCAAACTTGCATCTCAATCATGTTAATTGCCTCAAATTAGGCATATAAAAACCATACAAATAAGAGATTTGTCAACTCCCCCACACTCAAACCTTTGTACTCCATGAAAAAGACAAGTTTCAAAGCTTAAGCACAAATGGTAAGTAGGCCATAAATGAGAACTTCAACACGCTAATTGAATATGAGCTAATGCAAATTGACAACCGCCCCTAACCAACAAGCAATGAGGAATGAAATGATGCTAAAGAGCTAACCATGAGTGTAGTGAATGCAATGAGGATGAGCAGAGGAGAAATCACTCAAGGATAATTGTTTCGCTCTTCTCACCATATTAGGTTCATTTTCTACTCTCAAGATCCACTTAGAAGCACACTCTACCATAGGCTTGTAAGAATTCTAAGATCTCTAATTAAACACAAGAAGTGTAATGCATCAAAAGGGCTTATTTTATGAAAGGAATATGATGTTATGCATGCTTGAATGCCTTTTTCAACTCAAAGCACCAATTGCAACCTGCTAGAGACCACACATGCCTTATTTTGCACTTTTTGTAATTTTTCACATTTTCTTTTTCTTTTTCACTCTTTTTCGTCTTTTTGTATTTTTGTTTTTCTCTATACATGGCATGCTTATGAACAACCAAGCGTGGCATTTTTCACATAACACAAGCAATGATGCAACTTCTCACATATTGGCATGTTAAATGCAAAGCATCAGGTGAAGGCTCAAATGGGGTGACAAAGGGAAGAAGTGTTTGTGGTTTGTGTTTGGGATGTGAAGGTATGAAATGAATGCCTTTATCATGCTTCATTACACTAAATGCAACAAGTCTTGACCAAGAATGCAAACAAGTTCTAGAGAATGGCAACAAAGTGGATATCACACAAGAATGAACATATAGGCCTAAATAAACCTCACAACATGGCTAATTCTCCAAAACTCATAAACAATGATCAACTACAAACAAGATTCAGCCACAAAGCATCAATTCCAATCAACAAAGTTGCCAATCAAGAAGATTAATCAAAAGCATCAACGACATATCCAAAAGCATGAAACAATTCCCAAAATTGCCAAAACAAGTCCAAAAATATCATGTCTGGTCCAAGGATCAACAAAAGTATAAGTGAGGAAAAGTTCAAAAATTTTCAATTTTTTCCAACTTTTTGAAGCTAAAAACATGAGCAAGATGCAATGACTTTCAACCCACTTCACCCACTACAAAAGCACATCCCTCCCCCACACTTAATTCCTACATTGTCCTCAATGTAGCAAAAATATGGACATACCAATTTAACTCAACTCTTGGGTGAAGTGGAAAGTTGTGAAGTCCAATTCAAGATTGAAGCACAACACGTCATGAATCACCAAAAGAAAAATAGGGAGAGGGCAAGAATGAGTCAAAATGATATACCAAAGGAATTTTCAAAGCATGTTGAAATTAAGTATGGTGAGCAAGAAGCTTTTATTACTAATCCTAGGAATTGAAAAACAACTACAACTACTTTTCCTACTCGGTAAGTTCCCTCCCCCACACTTAGCTCAAAAACATATGCTAATTAATAATCAAGTGAAGCAAGTAGAGAGGAAAGGAACAACCTCGAGTTCATGGAGGCTCATGGCTCTCCTTGAAAAGTTGAAGGCGCCATTTCCTTGCTTGAAAGTAGTTGTCTTGGGCATCCTTCATTATAACCTTCTCACGGTGACAAAGAGAGTGAATCTCAAAAGGTCCCACCAGCTTCGCTCTTGTTTCGCCCTTTGGTGTTGTATATGTTGAATGAGAGCCTAGGACCTTGTCACCAATTTGGAAATGTTCCCATTTTCTTGGATCTTCATAGGCATCATCAAAGATACGGAGGTGGGCCAAGATAGCTTGTGTTGGTTTGGTTGGTGGAGACTTGTTCTTCTTCTTGGAACGACTATTTGGAGGAATCGATTCCTCAAACCTCGCACCAATGTCTACTTTCTCTATGTCCATCGCAGCAACAATATTATCTTTATATCGTTTCTTGATTGGAAGCTGAGATGGAATAGAGTTGACAATACATGGCACCTTTATCGGTCCTTCCTTAGCATATAGGGCACGCAGCTCCCTAAAGAAGTGGGCAAGTTCCTTCTTAGAAGTCTTTTCAGCTCTACCACTGCCTGTAAAGTTATCAACAACAAAACTCTTTTCTGGCATAGTGGGGTTAGTAGGAGACTTCTCAATCATAAAATCAATGTGGGTGGGTGCGGTATGCATATCATCATCATGCTCAACAGGAAGCAAACCATCAATACAATTCACATCACACATGGAGTAATCCTCATTAGGTTGCTTCATTTGTTCATACATATTAAATTGCACACTCCTATCCCCAACAGACATAGTGATAGAACCCTTAGACATGCTATGTCAGTGTTGGAAGTCCTAAGGAAGGGTCTACCCAAAATTAAAGTTCCATCCCCTTGAGTGTTTGGCATATCAAGCACATAAAAGTCAGCGGGGAAAACCAAATCATGCACTTTCACTAAGATGTCCTCTAAGATACCATCAGGATTTCTAATGGTCTTATCAACAAGTTGCAAGATCATGGGGGTAGGTTGCAAAGTTTTCACACCTAGGGCCCTATACAAAGACTTAGGCATGACATTAATTGCGGCTCCTAAGTCAAGCAACGCATGTGGGACGGTGGTCCTACCTATGGTACATGGGATGGTGAAAGAACCAGGATCCTGGCACTTAATGGAGAGTGGGGGCTTAAACAAAGTAGACACACTAGAAAGCAATTGGACTTTCTTGTTAGGTTGGAAACTCCTCTTACGTGTGTAATAATTACTACCTAATTATACTTTTGAATATACCTTAAATTACCATTTAACAATTACAAAATTATTTATTGACTAACTATGTTAGAAAAAGAAGTTTACCAAAACAAACACTAACATAGTTAGAAAAGGCTTTTCGTCTTTTGAATAAAAATACCAATTAAATACCCTAACCATGATAGAAAAATGGATTTCTAATATTAAAAGGCTATCATGGTTAGAAAAGAATTTAACATAACATAATTACCCTAACCATGATAGAAAAAGATTTCTACTATTAAAAGGGCTATCATGGTTAGAAAAGAATTTAACATAATATAGCAAAAGATTATCCATGTTAGAAAAGAAATTCTCTAATACAACAATGGCTAACATGGATAAATAAAGCCAACCTACTACCTGACTAATCATCCCATTCACAAATAGCCAATAACATATTTGACCATTAAACACTTTCACAAAAATAACTAAAACCATTATAAATTTAAATCTCTCAACCATCCAACATTTTCAAAACATGCAAATCCCAATAGTCCACAATAAAACCAACATAGTTGAAACACCAATAAAGTTTAGACTGGTCTTTCAGAAACAAAATAACATGTTACCAAAATAATTATTCTAAAAGAAAATCCTCAATTTGAAAATAAAGAAACAAAATGTGGAAATATAAGCGGAAGCAAAATAAGTGATATGAATTCCTATTTGTGGCAGTATCTTCCGTCAAACCAGTCCAGAACTCACTAGCTTAGTGAGACGGTCCCGGGTCCTTCCCTTGGCTTCCTACTACGTTGCTAGGACCTGTAAATATAGATAAAATGGGGGTAGACTCAAGTAACCACTAACTGTTCACCCACGTGCGGTGTGTGTTAGCAAGGTGTTCAGTGGAGTATTACTAAGTATAACTGAATTGAATACATGAGGCAATTACCAGTTAAATGCAAGACAATATCATAATATATATTTCCACATAGATTATCATCACGATACAGTTCCTCAAAATTACACATAAAATCATATATTCACATTCATATAAATCACACATAAAATCACATATTCACCTTCATATATTGCAATCCAATATACAGATAAATAAAATCAAACAATCAGGAACACCATTATTATACGGTCCAGTAGGGACTCACAACCCTCGCCTTAGACTGGGGGCGTTCTCCCCACTTCGTCTTTCCATTTTATGTTATTTAGTCCTTGTGGGCCTACAAGGAACCTCATCGCGCGATGGCATTTTTATTTATTTATTTATTAAATCGGTGTTCACACAATCAGCATAGCACATCATAAATGTACAAATCCAACATATGGCACAAGGCCCAGTCCAGAAAATTTTCAGATTCAATCATCTAGATATAATTAACAAATACTATAAATTTCCAAACATACAAGTTCACACATTCATGCCATTTAAAAATACATAAATTCATGTCCATCAAGACTATAGCCGATTACAAAATTATGAAGTTCAAATACTCACTAACCCACACACACACGCAAACAAACAGAAGTAGTTACCTCCGTGAAGTTAAACCACTAGTTACCGTAGACGTGCCCCCGTGCTCAATATACAACTCTCTATTACTTTTTTAATTATTATTATTTTTTACTTATTTTTTTAACCAAAAGAAACCATCTATTACTTTCCGATCAAAGGAATACAACCACCAATACCATGTATATACAACTCTCTAAAACAACAACTACTTACAGCACAACTACCTATAAGGCAAACACTACAAACATTCAAAATATCACTACTCAGAACTAAACACCTAACAGAAAATAAGAACAAGGGTAAAGAATTGGCTTACCCAACGAAGGCAGAAAAATGGCTAGGGAGATAGGAAGATTTAGGTTGCAGCCTTAAGAACAAAGAAGACAAAGGAGAGAGACGGCACTATGGTGGCAAGCGGCGGCACGGACGGTGGCGGCGGACAGCGGCGTTCAAACTCGCCGGCGGCCCCTCTCTCTCTCACGTTCACGTGCTTGGACTCAAAGGGAAGGAAGAAAAAGACAAAGCTCTCTCTCTCTCTCACTCACTCTCTCTCTCTCGCCGGCGACCTCTCTCGCGCGGCCTTTGATGAATGCAACAGTCGTGCGTGTGTGAACGAGTAGAAGAAGGAACGTGCAGGGAGCGAGAGTGAAGGAAGGCCGAGAGTGTGTTGCAAGAGAGATGGAAGATGAGTGGTATGTGTGTGTATATGCGGCGCTGGACGATGGACGAAGAAAGGAATATGCAGTGTGTGTGTGTGTTTGTGCGGCCTCATGCAGGGAAGAAGAAGACTGAACGTGGAGTAGGTATATATAGGGAATATTAGGGTTGTAGGTGGGGGGAAATTACTAAAGTGCCCTAAAAATTGAAATAGTTTCCAATTAAAGCCTAAAAGATTATATTTTTCCTGACATTAATTTTTATGTTAGATTGGGAAATTTTATCTCCCCTAAAGTTCCTTCAAGCTTTAAAAATAATCTCCGTGATTTTGTAAATTAGAATTAAATACCCAATCATTCCTTATTAATTTATATTGGAAATCAGTTTTAAAATCCTCCAAAAATAACTTAAACTTGTGAATTTGTTTATAAAGCTAATGTATTTTTCTAGAGACACCTGAGGACTTTAAATAACTCCTTATTGCCTTTTTCCTAAATTTGGGAATTATACACCTTTATTGGTAATTTAAAATTTAGGATGTTACAACGTGTGCACAACTCCTTAAGTGACTTAGCATACTTAGGAACATTTTTAATCAAATCAAGCAAAGGCACATTCACTTCAATCTTACTAAACATGTCAAGTATTTCCTTATCATGTTTTTGCTCAAAAACTCTTTGACTAGCTAAGTAATAATGAGGAAACGGTAGGTTAGAAAATGTTTACCTTCTTACCTTCACTTGTAGAGGCATGATTGTTTGAGTTGTTCTTGGCCTCCTCTTGCTTCCTTGTTTCTCACAAAAGATTTTTCTCTTTACCGCTTTCACTTTTTAGTGGATTGTTGCTTTTGGCTTGAAATTCACGGCTTTCATCATAGACCACCTCAATGTCATCATCCTCTTCTTCTTCAACTCCCAACTTCTTGTCACACTTCGCAAGCTTATGGCATTGAGCTCTTTGGGGTTGATCACGGTATTAGAGGGAATTGTCCCACTTGTCCTTGCTTGTTGATCATTGAGGCTATTTGAGAGCTTGGTCACAAATGATTGGAGATTGGTAGCTCTAGTCTCCCATTACTCCATCTTAGACTCAAGAGATGCAAACCTCGCATCGTTGCGAGCATTCATGTCCTCATGCATCCTTTGAATGCTCTTGAGAATTTGAGTAGTAGAATCGTCCCCTCTTGGTGAATCTTGGGGGACCCAGGCCCTTGGGGAGGAAGAGGATTGGCCCATGTAATTGGTCATGGTGTTGTTGTTATCTCTCCATCAGAAGTTAGGGTGTGACCTCCACCCTTCATTATAGGTGTTGCTATGTGGATCCCATTTCTGGTTGGGATTAGCATTGGACCTCCCTTGGTACATGGCACTAACATCTGTTAGCTCATTAAGACAAAGGCTTGTAATGTGCATAACGGATCCACAATGCTTACAACTTGGTGTAACTAGGGCTTTGGAGGTAGAAGGAGAGGGGGTACATTGTTGCATGCTCACACTACTACAAAAAGCCCTTTTTATGTCATCAATTAACGTCACTTATTTAAAAATGTGACATTGAAAACAAAGAAGAAAGAAACAACATCACACTTAAAATTAAGTGTGATGTTGAAACTTTTCAATGTCACACTTAAATTAAGTGTGACATTGAAAAGCACTTTCCATGTCACACCAAATTTTGGTGTAACATGGAAAATGTTTCGTTGAAACCACTTTCAACGTCACACCAAAATGTGGTGTGACGTTGAAAGTTGTTTTCCACGTCACACCAAAATTTTGGTGTGACGTGGAAAACCCGTCCCTCTTTTTTTTTTTTCATTTCCCGCCCCCCCTCCCACATTGAAACCACTTTCAACGTCACACCAAAATGTGGTATGACGTTGAAAGTTGTTTTCCACGTCACACCAAAATTTTGGTGTGACGTGGGAAACCCGTCCCTCTTTTTTTTTTCATTTCCCGCCCCCCCTCCCACATTGAAACCACTTTCAACGTCACACCAAAATGTGGTGTGACGTTGAAAGTTGTTTTCCACGTCACACCAAAATTTTGGTGTGACGTGGAAAACCCGTCCCCTCCTTTTTTTTTATTTCCCGCTCCCCCACTTTAATTTTTTCATTTCGCGCCCCCCCAAAATAAAAACCATCAACTCCAGCTGTCTCCCACCCCCACCCCCCCAAAACAAAAACATCAACTCCGACTCTCCCTCATCCACACCCCCGTGTCCTCAGCTTCCCTACCCCCCCAACGCCCACAGCTCCCCCCTCCAACACCCCTAGCTCCCCCTGGTGCCCACAGCTCCCCCACCCCCTAACCCACAGCTCCCCCCTTCCCTCCCCCCACAGCTCCCCCCAGACGCCCCCCATCCCCCTCACCCTCCACCTGCAGGTTCATTTCTTCTTTTCTTTTTTCTTTTTTTTTCTGGTAATTAAATATGCAATTTCTATAGGGTTCTTTTTTTTACTTGTTCAAGGTTTTTTTTTCAGCTCTGTTTTCCTCCTATCAGGTTCAACAATTTCAATCGTGCCTCCGTTCGCAGCTTCACTTCATCCAGGTTCCTTCTTTTCCTTTTTTTCCTGATAATTAAATCTGCTGCCTTTTTTTCTCAATTGTAAATTGCAAAAAATGCCATAGAATATTTAATGGTTTTGTAAGTCTTGTAAATTGGTCTGCCATAGAATGTTTAATGTTCAATTGTAAATTGGTTTGCAAATGCTGGTACGTTGTAATTGCTGCAAATATTGCATACTTGCCAAAATGTTTTATAAGTCTTGTAAATTGGTTTGAATAGGTTTTTGTTCTCAAATTACTGAATATCAACGGGGAATAAAAAAATTAAAAACGTTTTTTTTTTAAAAAAAAAGAAACCACGTCACACATAATATCTTGTGTGACGTGGTTTCCTGGAAACCACGTCACACATCATATCTTGTGTGACGTGGTTTCTGGAAACCACGTCACACAAGATATGATGTGTGACGTGGTTTCCAGGAAACCACGTCACACAAGATATTATGTGTGACGTGGTTTCTCTGAGCAACTTACAACGTCACACATAATATTATGTGTGACGTTGTTTCTCTGACTTTCTATGTCACTTGTTTATGTGACGTTAAAAGTCCATTTTTCATGTCACTTGATTCAATGTCCCCTGAAAAAGTGACGTGAAAACCCCCAAAATTTGTGACGTTAAAAGTACTTTTTGTAGTAGTGTCAGGTTCCTCAACTCAGATGTGATAAATGCAAGCTGAGAGGTCAGTTGGGAACTCAAAGTGTCCACCTTAGCCTCTAAGGAATCCATCCTCCTTGATTGTTGTGGGTTGGAACTCACCTCAAACACCCCCTTAGATCCTCTTCTATTGTATTGTTGGGTGTTTTTAGCACTACTACAGAAAACACTTTTCACGTCTCTTTTTTTGGACTTTTCACGTCTCTTTTTTGTGGGACGTGGTTACGGGAGACGTAGAAAGTCGGAACTTTCCACGTCTCATGTAACACCCCAAATTTTAGAAAAGAGAAAATAAAGAATTAATTAAGATTTAGGAAATATTATTAAAATATTAAAAAGCATTAAAAATGAAATTATGATGTTTTAGATATTTTTAATAATTTTAAGGATTATTTTCTTTAGAAAATAAAGAAAAATAATTAGAAGATAAATTTTGATTTGGGAACTTTAGGAGAATTTATTTTAAGGCTTAAAGAAAGTATGACTAAGAAGAATCTCTAATATGATATAAGAATTTATTTTAGAAAATTATTTTCAGGAAGGGACTAAACTGAAAATAATAAAAAGTTGGTTTTAGGGATTAAAACGAAAAGAAGAAAGTTTTAGGGGTCAGAACTCTACTTTTCCCCTCACCCTTTATATAATACTTCCTCTGTCCCCTGTTCCTCACCCTCTCTCCCTCACCACCGAGTCTCTCTCATTCTCCCTCGTTCTCTGCGTCTGCGAAGGGCGACCAGCGGCCATCGACGGCGAGAACGGCGACGCGCGGCAGCGGAGGCGCATGGGAAGTTAGGGTAAACTTTGGTGAGTCTCTTCCTTTTGTTCTCTTCTCTTTCTGGTCTGCTTTGAACGATTTCTCTTGAGAGAGGTCCGATTTAGGGTTTGGTTTTTGGGGGTTTTTAGAGCTTCAAAATTTATGAAACTGAAGCTTGGAACTTGGATAAGGGTATTCTTCAAGTGGACTTAGTGGGGGAAGTTTGGTTTGTCCGATTTCTTCAAAAATTTGCTCCCTGGTACTGTTCATCCGTCGGGTTTTTGGGGATTTTTGGGTGTTTTAATGACTTAAAGCTTGATTAAACATTAATAGGAGTAAGTTTAAGCATGTTTGTTGCCTTGTATGCAATTATTGAAGCTTGGAATTTTTCTTCGAATTTCCTTTTCTTCCTTCCCTGTTCTTGATCGACGCTGTCAGTAGCCAAGATTGGGGGTGACGAATTTGTTCTCTGATTGAAGGATTTAATCTACTCGTTATAGTTGTTTAATGATTGTTTCTGGCTGGTGGTATGTGAAGTTGTTCAACTATTTTATTCTTCTTCCTACTTGTTCGGCCGAGAGGTTCATTGTCAGGGAAGGGAAGAAATTTTGATGTTGAATTAGAGGTTATGTAAGATATTGTTTGTTGGTATATGGGAAGCATGGGAATTTTGAAAATAACTGAAATGATCCTCTGATGGTTCGATTCTAATTTCCTCTGTTTTCTTGGTTGATTGATTCGCTGCCTCTGCTTGTGGTTTTCTAGTTAATGGAGCTTGCTTTTGTGTTTTATTTGTTCTGTTGGGTTAGTGTTCCAGAGAGGAGGAAGAATTAATAGTATTAGAACTAAATTAGAATGTCTATCTTGTATTCTGAGTGTATTGGTTTAGTTGCTGCCATGCCTGATTTCTTTGCTCTTTGAGGATGATGTAAATAGATGAATATTCCCTTGCTCTGTTTATGTTTATAATTAGCTAATGTTTCAATTGTGATTTTATTAAGTTTAAAACTGCAAAGAACTAAAATTGGTGGTCAAAGGTTTGGCTTGAAAATGGTAAACATGAGCTAGAGTTGTGAAGTGTGAAATTAGTTTTAAACTATTCAGATAATAAGAAGAAAGTTTAGACTTTGTTTGTTGACTGAGGAAGTGATAGAAGAGTTGGACATCTAGTATTGTTATCATTAACAATGAACTAAGGTTTAATTAATTGATAATGGTCTGTTGAAGAATGCTCGAAAGTAAATACTTGTTAGGATATATAGTGAAAATTAAAGGGGCTAATTGTAGTAATTAGATTAGTAAGACAAGTGTATTGGATAAAATCTGAATTTATTTTAGTTATGCATAAAGCTTCCAAGTGTATTGGAGGATTATGTGTGTTTTATTGTTTAATTGAGTTGTTATATAATATTTAAAGTTTGACTAGGTATCATTAAATAAGTTAGTAATAAAGCAAGATAATTTTGAAATGCAAAGGAGACATTTTAGGCATTCTCTGTAATTGGCGTTGGTGTGAATGCTTGAATTTTAGTCTCTGTTAGAACAAGAGTGTTACCTGATGATGATTTAAGTAGTAAAAGAAATAGAATTGGTTGCTTGTGATTTATTAGAATTTGATTTGTTATTGGGTGTTAACCTTTTTATTAAATGAAGGTTAGCATATGTTTAATTATTAAGTCATGATTTCATGATCCCATATACATGTGTTTATGGTTGTTTTTAATTATTAATATTGGTTGACGAATTGGGTGGTAAAACATTAACATTTGTTCAGATTAACCTGTAGACTTTGAAGTGATTAAATTCATTAATTATGTGACTTGAGAAGTCCTAATAATAAAGGTTATAAATAAAAGGAGATAAATAACATGCAGACAAGTACTCAGGATTTAAGAAAGGTAAAGCTTCTTAAAGAGAACTATTCTTGAATTAATTATTGGTCAAACATTGAGAATAAGAAACACTAATTGGAATACATTTAGTTAAAAGTGTCCTCAAGACCTGAAATGGTCAGATTAATTTAATGAGTTGAGCTGTAGGTAATAATTAGTAATATGGAGAGAAAGTATGACCATTGGAGATTTATTTAAAATTTAACGAATTTAATTAGGTTAAGTTAGTTGTTATATATATTAAAATACTATGTAGGTTTTGAATGATATATGGTATGATTTAAGATAATATGAAGTAGCATATGTGTGGTTAAGTAATTCTCTGTGGGTGTATGTGTTTGATTGAGAATTTTAAAGAAATAATTAAAGAAACTCTTTGGCTATAAAGGTTCAAAATAGTTTTAGCAAATTATAAATTTGTTTAGATTTAAAGATGTTGGGTAGAGATGTAGGTAACCTTATAGAAACGTGAGAGGCGTTGAATAATCATATATAAGCATAGGTATTAATTTATTATTTATATGTAAATAGGTTTTGATAATGACATAAATTGAGGCGATCAGTGGAAGAGAAAGGAGCGAGCTTATGATTAAGTCTGGTATTCCAGGTAGCAGTTTATTTCAGTAACAATTAAATTGCATGTATTATTTTGTAATAACTGTTGCATTTAGTTGGTAAGTTATTATTCCTCAGATGGAGTACTCCAGGCTTAGGTGATTAGCTACACCTTTGCGAGATTAGTTACGTTTTAGCCTTACGTGCTTTAACGAGAAACCCTGCAGGTAAAGCCTCCACTATAACGAATATATTGTTATCAGTGGTTGGCAGGTGCTTTTAGCACACAGATTAATAGGAATAAGACTATCATCATTTGTACAGCTTTATGAAATATATACATGACAATTGCTAGCATGATAATATATGTTAATGAAAGAAACTGCTATTGGGATTTCCAATCTCACCCCCTTCCCCAAACATTTCCAGTTTAACAGGTTAAAAGAAGCTAGCGGGGGAGAGGAGTAGACGAAGAAATTAGGAGTAGAAATTGAAAAGTCAGAGGTAGTAAATATTTTTAATAAGATTATTTGTATATGTTGTAAAAGTAAAATTATTAAATTATTAATAGAGAGCCCAGGAAATAAAAATTACTATAAATGTATTAAGGGAATTAAATTTCCTAAGAATTTCTAATTATGAATAGATAATTTAAAAGGGAAATGTATGTATTATCTTAATGTCGCTGCGTATTCTGGTAGAAGGGTTATCAACCGAGGTAACCCCAGCGTTTTAATATCGGAAAGGTAGAAACCCATAAATAGATACAGAGAACCCATGAATGGGTTTTCACTCCCCACACATTATCATCAAGGGGAGAAAATTATAAGGGAACTTAAGTAGTTTAATTGTTTTATGCACCACTTGGTTTTATAAAAAGTTTTAAATTCTGAGTTGTTCGAAAAGCCCATTCCAACTGACAGAAGGTTGGATAAATATTTTAAAAAGAAAAAGTTTTAAATTTTCCGTATTTTTGGGCTTTGAATATTCATAAAAGTGGTTATAATTCAATTAAATTACTATAATATAGTAGTAAAAGTCCAGGTGTTACATTTCACATTTAAAATGAGGCGTGGAAAGTGCGGACTTTCCACGTCTCATTTTTGAATGTGAGACGTGAAAAGTGGCCACAGAAGACTTTCCACGTCTCACATTCAAAAATGAGATGTGAAAAGTGGGGACTTTCCACGTCTCTTTTTTGAATGTGAGACGTGGAAAGTCTTCTGCGACCACTTTTCACGTCTCCTTTTTTAATGTGAGACGTAAAAAATACTTTTCACGTCTCTTTTTCAAATAAGAGACGTGAAAAGTCTTTTTTAAAAAAAAAGAATATTTTTTTAATTAGGCTGATTAACCACAATCTAAAAAGAACCCCAATATCTTATCTGAATAATAGAAATATAACACTTAAAATAAAAAAATGAACTAATTTTATTATTTATATCCAAACTAATATTAGTAGCCAATCAGAGTCAATTCAACTAAGTAAATCACAATAAAGAAGACATTAATTACCTCCTACTCAACATCACAGACTGAACATATAACCTGAAATAAACAAAAGTCACGACCAAGTTTTAACAAATCAATGCCAATAATAAATACTAATTCATTAAAACAAACATATACAAAATGCAAATAACTGAAGGCAGGGTCGGTAAAAAAGGAGTAGAGGCAAGCTTCTTACCTGCTTAACATCATGCCTGACCAGTTCATGGTGCTCTTTGGGGTTGTCAAGTGAGCTCTTAATCACAAAAAAAAAACACATTTCAATTCAAACAAAAAAAATCAACGAATAAACTAGATTGGGAATTTGAATATAAATCATAGACGATCTAGAAGTGAATATAAATATAAGAAAGGAAGAGATAGAAGAGACCATGGCTTCGTTGTGGCAGTGGCGACATGGAAAGATCTAAGCTTGGAGAAGAAAAAGAAACTGACGGAAAGGGGAAGAGAGGTTGAAGTTGAAGAAGGGGAAGTAGGGATACAAAATCTGTGGCACAAAGTAATTGATAAATCATTGTACTGCTATATTATTCCAAAAAAAACAACTACATACCAGATCTGTAAATTTCGAATGAGATGTCGAGGGAGTGGTGAGGGAAAGGTGAAGGCAGTGGTGAGGGAAGGACGGTGAGGAAGAAGATGTCGAGGGAGATGTTGAGAGAGAAGATGGAATGGAAATTTCGAAATCAGATCTGTAAATTTAGAGAGAGAGAGAGAGACCAAAAGCAAAGATAGGATCTTCTGTCTGTTTCTTTTAAATCCACCTCGTCAGGACTTTCAACGTCTCATAAAATTTATGAGATGTTGAAAGTCACTTTCAACGTCTCATAAATTTTATGAGACGTTGAAAGTTTTTTTTTTTTAAAATCCATGTCTTTCAACGTCTCATAAAATTTATGAGACGTTGAAAGTCACTTTCAACGTCTCATAAATTTTATGAGACGTTGAAAGTTTTTTTTTTTTAAATCCACATCTTTCAACGTCTCATAAAATTTATGAGACGTTGAAAGTGATTTTATGAGACGTTGAAAGTTTTTTTTTTTAAATCCACTTCTCACTTTAAAAAAGTTTTTTGTGAGACGTGGAAAGTAATTTCCCGCCTATTATTTTGCCTATTTTCAAATTCCGCGCCCAAATTTCACAATAATCCACGTCTCATAAATAAAAATGAGACGTGGAAAGATTTTAGATTTTTTTTAAAAAAAAAAATTTGCCTACTTTCCACGTCTCACAAAAAATGTGAGACGTGGAAAGCAGTTTTCAACGTCTCACATTTTTTGTGAGACGTTGAAAACAACTTTCCACGTCTCACAATTTTTGTGAGACGTGGAAAGTAATTTCCCGCCTATTATTTTGCCTATTTTCAAATTCTGCGCCTAAATTTCCCAATAATCCACGTCTCATAAATAAAAATGAGACGTGGAAAGATTTTAGATTTTTTTTTTAAGAAAAAAAATTTGCCTACTTTCCACGTCTCACAAAAAATGTGAGACGTGGAAAGCAGTTTTCAACGTCTCACATTTTTTGTGAGACGTGGAAAGTAATTTCCCGCCTATATTTTCCCATATTTTTTTGTTTGGCGCTCTTTTTTCAGAGAATCCACGTCTCATATTTAAAAAAGAGACGTTAAAAGTGTTTCACTTATTTACAATTTTGCCACCGCCTTTTTTTTACATCTCATTTTCAAAAAAGAGACGTGAATTCTGTTTTTTGTAGTAGTGTAGCTCTCAATTTGATCATGGCCCTAGCTTCCTCAGCGGGCAAGTCTTCTAAAGAACCGCCAGCAGTAGCATCCATTATGCCTCTCTCATTAGGCAAGAGACCCTTGTGGAAGTATTGTATCAACTGCTCATCTATTATCTGGTGGTGGGGACACTTAGCCAATAACTCTTTAAAACGGTACCAATACTCATAGAAGTTTTCCAGAAGGATCTTGTCGAATGGAGTAGATATCCTTTTTCAAGTCTTCAGTCTTAACATCCGGGAAATAATGCTCTAAGAATGCCCTTCTCAAATTAGCCCAAGAAGTTTGGGCATTTTCATCATGTCTAGGCAAATGTCGGAACAACTCTTTGGCTTTCCCATCCAATGACAAGTAAAAGAGTTTAAGCTGTACATCATCCAAGTTTTCCCCCGCTAGTTTCATGCTCGTGCAAGCGAGGTGGACCCCATATAGATGGCCATATGCGTCCTCCCCTTCCAAACCTGTAAAATGAGGTAGCGATGCTATTAGTGGTCCTTTAATCTCAAAATCAGCGTTTAGAGTATGATATGCAGTTTGGAATGGGTCGTATGTAACACCACTCGAAGTAACCTCCCTAATACTACGCCTCCTAGGGATTTCATTGTTTCCTACTCCTCACCCTCACTATTGTTTCCATTTTGACCATTGAGTGGTGGAGGTGGTGGGTTAGCATTGTGAATATTGGGTGGTGGTCTGTGGGCCATGGATGGAATGTCTAGAGGTATTTCTATGTGGATAGAATTCTCAGTGTCTGAGTGTGAGGAAATGCTAGACTCCCTAGAAGAACACTCTTCTAAGATAGGGCTAGAGGGACCACCTTGATTGGCTCTCCTAAGTTGACTAAGGTTTCACTCAATCCCAAGGTTAATGGATGGAAGGTTTGATCTTCTCCTCCGTCTCCCTCTAGTCATGCACAATGAGATACAAACAAGTAGAAGAAATCAAGAGCAAGTCAAGGTTGAGTCACACAAGGCACAGACAACAAGTGGACTTTCAGCAGCAACAAAGACTTAGAATGTACAAAATTCAAGCAGGATTGAATGTATGGTATATGATGTATGGAAGTTTATGTATGTGTATTGAGTATGTATGAATGAGTATGGTGTGTGTATGAAGTGTATGTGCAGTAAAAATGGCGAGAGGGACAGCAAAAATCAGCTAAACAGGGGGAATTGCAGAATTTTTAGAAGTTGCAAAGACTAACACAAGTTGAGTGAAAATGTGATATACCACTTCAAACAAGTGTAATTCAACCAAAGCAAGTATGCTATGCACAAGTAAGCTTCAAGCAACAAAAATTTGATTTGGAGGATAGGATCATGCACTCAAAATCAAGCAAAAGCAAGCATTCACAATTAGTGCAATAAAACTACCACAAAAGCAACCAAGTACACAAGCAAGTCAGTGAGCAAAGAAAATGCAAAGGGCAAGTGTCTATACTAATTTTAAGGGGTTTTCAAAGTATGATATGCAAAAATAAAAACTATACCTAAATGCAACAAACCTATAATGCAAATAAAGGTTAGACCTGGCCAAAGCAAGTTTGACAACCGGCTACTAGGGAACCAATTACTTGGATCCCTGGCAACGGCGCCACTTGAAAAGCACCTAACCGCTAGGGTTATATCGGAGTAGTGCCGCCTCGGGCCCTCTCTTCAAGAATTTTAGGGAACAAGGGGATAGTGGGAGTTACCCCCGAGTGTCGTTCTCTTGAGGAGCCTAAAATGCAAATGATAACCTAATAGCTAGATGCAAACTTGACAAAGCGGGTAAAACATTTTTTTCGGTTGATTTTGGGTATAAAAGTTGTGTGAAAAGTGTTGTATGTTCAAGAACGAATTGAGATTGGATTTAATGGGAGATTTGGAATAGGGTGGAGTAACCCTTGGTGAATAGAGACTTAAGACAATCATTACTTTAATTTGCTTTTAGGGAGCTCTTTGGTTCATTAAAAAGGCCCCTAGAGGAATCCCTCTAAGCTAGGCTCGAATTGGGTGAATTAGTACTGGAATCCCGCTTACTAATCCCTCCAACACCGAGTTGATTAAGCTTAAAAACCAAGGTGAATTATTAATTGTAAGGGGCTATTAATCCGACAACCGGGATCCCGAATTGCCACTTAATTAATACTAGGGTTCAATTAATTACTGGAATCCCACATAATAAATTAAAATATAAGGATAGAAGGCCAATGCCACTCATGCAACTTAACAAATTCAATAGCCAATTCACAAATGCAAATACTTGACAAAGTGGTCTACTAAATGACAATCCTCAAATAGCACAAATATTAACTAAAACATTCATTCAAAATGATGAATCCATGCATTCAAATAAAGTTTAAGTAAATGAAGAACAAATGTCAAGCATACACAAATGGAAACAAGCTACAAGTGTTTCAACCACTCTCTAACAAAAGATAATTCGTAGAAATCACATCCAAATGAAGAAACAAGCCCTAGAATCCTAGAAACATGTCTAAACATAAGGAAGAGAGAGTGGGAGAACAAGAACTCCCTTAATGAAGCTCCAAGCTCAAGTCATTAGTCTCCATTACCAAGGATTTGTGCCCTCTAGCTGCTGCCTTCCATGGAGAAGTCACCAACAAGAGAAATGAGAGTGGATGCCATGGAAATTTGGGGTGGAAAGGAGGTGGAAGATGAAGATGAGATGAGAGAATGAGAGAGCTAGGGTTTGGGTGTGTGCTTGGTGGACTAAATCTGCCTTCTAGTGTTTAGATTTTTGTATTTATAGGTCCCCCAAGTCGAGTCTAAGAGTGGGTATTAAGTTGGATCCGAAACAAAGGCCCAAAAAGCGAACTGAAATTTCTGCAGAACGTAGGCTCGCCGTGGCGAGATGCTGTTGCTTCTGGAACTTTGGCCACGGCGAGCTACATTCTTCTCTGCCAAAATTGAAGCTTGTTCGCCGTCTGCTCGCCGTGGCCTGGAGGAGCCGTCATTTCTGCCTGTTGGGGATCCGTTCGTCGTGGGCTCGTCGTGGCCACGTTTCTTCTGCTCCTTTGTTTGGCATTCTTCTTCGTCCCTGGTCCGATCTTTTGGTCCTGAGCAACCCTACAAGTGGAAACAAGACTAAACAAGGATCAAATAACCCGATAAATTAATCAATACAATTAATCTACAATTATGGCTAATTAATGCTAATTTTGTACTAATTTCACTTTAGAGTTTAAGACATTCAATTAAGCACTATTGGACCAAACTTGCATCTCAATCATGTTAATTGCCTCAAATTAAGCATATAAAAACCATAAAAATCTATAAAATGGGCTTTGCTAGTGTTAAGGTAGCTCAAGTGATTCTTTAAAAATGATAAGTGGGAGTTTAATTTACCAAGCATAATTGAGAAAATCCCAAGCAATCATTAGGGGTCCACTAGCCCTAATTAATGACTAATCTAGCAACCACTTTCATAGCCATTACTTAGGGTTAGTGTTAAGGTCCACTTGGATTGTGAAATGCCTTGAAACAAATTCAATTTAACTCTTATAAAGTTCAACTACAACATTCATGCATGGAAGAAGTTGACTACAACCACTAAAATGGCTACAACCAAGAATACAACCACAAGTATATAGGAAATTATATCTCAATCACATTTAAATCAAAGCATACACATAATAGTTCACAAACATAGATAGCAACCACATATCCCATGTCTCAAATCCAAATACAAGACCAATCCAAAAGAGTAAAAGTCAAATACAAAGGAAATGAGAAATTGCAAACTAAAAACTCCTCTATGTTGGTCCATGAAGCTAGAGCCACCTTCACATCACCAAAGCACCAAGAACTTAGCCTCTCATATATTCAATATCATGCCCAAGAATACCCATGGTGGCTGACTCCATGATTGAAGAAGGGTGAAGGAGGAATGTAGTGGAAACGGTGAAGGGAAGAGGAATAATGCAGAAAATCAGCAAGATAAATGGTGAAAATGAGCCAGTAATACGGGCCGAAGCCCGTGGGCCAACCCCAAACCGGTAAAAAAATATGGTTATGGGGTCGAAAAAATAGGGGCCATATTAAAATGGTCTTTTGGGCCCGAATCCCGTAAAATACGAGCCCGTGATGGGCTAACCTGTGGACCAACCCGAACCCGTTTTCCTTTTTTTAAAAAAAAACAATATAATAAATATAATAGAGGTGGTTAAAAAGGTAAAAATATAATAATATTTAAATGATAAAAATTTAATACTTTCGTTTCTTTTCATTAGTGTTATTTTATTTGTTTTAATCTCATTTTTTTTATTAGTGTTATTTTATTTGGTTTAGGGTCCCACTTGGGTGAATGCCAAAAACAGTTCTCACTTTGCTAATTACTCCATCCGGTCCTAAATATAATATCACTTTGACTTTTTCTGTAGAAGTTAAGGAACAAATTAGACCACTAAATTATAACATATGTCACATAAAATTATATTATAGGTTAGTTTATAAGTAGAATAAATTAGTTTTGAGGAAAAAATATAAATATAGACAATTTAAAGTGATTAATTTTGCATCCTTAGTTTCTCCAAAAAAGTCAAACTGATCTTATAATTAGGACCGGAGGGAGTATATTGTAAAACCGGGGCTCATTTGAAAAAAGGGAAAAATTGATAAAGAAAATAGCCTTTTTGGGCCCAGCCCAAAACCTGAACAATATGGTCCGTGCTGAAAAATAAATCCCATATTCAAAATGGATATTTTGGGACAGGCCTGTTTCTTCACGGGCTTTTTTAAGCCTAGCCCGAACCCCATCAGGCCTGCCTGTATTACCAGCTTTACTGCTGTGAGAAAGATAATTAAAGATCTATGACTCTTACTTTAACCAAGAAAAGTCTTGTCTGCATTCTCTCCATCGAGAAAAATACTCCTTCCGATCCAAACATAAGATTAAATTAACTTTTTTAGTGAGATTAAAATAAATCACATTAAATATTTATATTTATAATTCTTCTTAAAACTAATTTACTTTATTCATAAACTAAAATATAATCTAATTATATGTAATATATGTTAAAATTAAACAGTTTATTGATAACTTCTGGGAATTCATGTAATGTTAGCACATTTTCCTTGAGTTTTATTCAATCATCGATAAATTTTGTATACTCAAGATAGGAAAATGCTCATTTGATTTTTGTTGCACATCATTGTTTATTTGTGTAGATTTCGAATCATATTTCTAGTTGGTTTTTTATGTTGTTTTATGTAATTATTGTAGGAATATTTTGATGCAATCACTACTACAAAAGGGGGCTATCGCGACGCAACAATACCGGCGCTTAGAGTAAAAAGCGCCGGTATTGGTACGTTTGAGGCTTATACCGGCGCTTTGTAAGGAAAGCGCCGGAATAGATCAACCCTATACCGGCGCTTTCTACAAAAAGCGCCGGTATAGGGCTTTGTCCCAACATTTTATTTCTTTTTTTTAATCAAAAAAACTATACCGGCGCTTATATAAAAAAGCGCCGGTATAGGGTTGTTTGAAATTTCTGTTTAAATTTTTAATAAATATTAAAAGAATAATTTAATAATAAAATTACATAATAAATAGATAAAAAATATATATTTTATTACACCTATACCGGCGCTTTTTTATATAAGCGCCGGTATAGGCTTAATTCTGTTTAAATTTTTAATAAATATTAAAATAAAAATTTAATAATAAATATTACATAATAAAATACATAAAAAATATTTATTTTATTAGGCCTATACCGGCGCTTCTTAGGATAAGCGCCGGTATAGGCTTAATTCTGTTAAAGTTTTTAATAAATATTAAAATATAAATTTAATAATAAATATTACATAATAAAATTCATAAAAAATATTTATTTTACTAGGCCTATACCGGCGCTTCTTAGGATAAGCGCCGGTATAGGCTTAATTCTGTTAAACTGTTTAATAAATATTAAAATAAAAATTTAATAATAAATATTACATAATAAAATAAATAAAAAATATTTATTTGATTAGGCCTATACCGGCGCTTTACCGGAGAAGCGCCGGTATAGGCATGGAAATTTGGAGGGAAATTTCCCTCCAAAAGTTTTCATTTAACTATACCGGCGCTTTTCGAGCTGAGCGCCGGTATAGGCCTACTTAACCCAGATCTTTCCTTCTCTTCATTTTCGAGCCGTGCCATCTTCCCCCCTCCCCCCACGCCGCAACTCGCGTCTTGCCGCCGTCGTCCCCAAGCCCCACGCAGCACACCGTTGCTCCCCGTTTCCAGCCGCCGTCCTTCCTCCTCCTCCTCCGTCGTTGCTCAGCCGCTCGATTTCTTCCAAGCCGCACGCCGCACGCCGTTCTCCCCGAGCCCAACCGCCGTCCTTCTTCCTCCTCCTCCGTCGCTCAGCCGTTCGATTTCTTCCTCCGCGCCGTCGCCTTCTCGTTGGTAGCTATAAACCGTCTCTCTCATTTGTTTCTCTGCAATGTATCAAGAAATGCACTTGGTTCAATGTGTGTTTGTTACTCTCATTTGTTTCTTGACCGAAAACAAAATTAATTGGTGAAATGGTGTTTATATTGAGTTAGTATTAAAATTAATTAGTGAAATGGTGTTTATACTTAGTTAGTATTCAAATTTAGTTGATGTTAGATGTTGCATGGTTGATTCGTTGGTTTCATAGAAGAACCTTCTTACTTTGTTTTGGATTCAATTTATTTCAGCCATGTATGGATTTTCAAAATTGATTTTGGAATAAGGTTTTCAAAGAAATTCAAGGTTCTATTGCAGATTTATTTACAGATTGTGTTATGAGGTTTTGTGTTTAAAAGGTTTGCTATAACATGTACAAGAAAGACCCAAACTTGAAACATATATACAAGAATTATATATTGGTCATCTTATATCTAATTTCCTTTAATCTACCGTTGTATTATCCCGACTAATTGTGGGACTTGACTTTCCAAGTTGGTAGTTGTTAATTGGTGTGTTAAAATAACAGTGGGAAATTGGAGGACATTATATATTGTGGGTCTTATTATAACTTCATTCCTGAACTCCATGGAGATATGAATATTTAATGGTTAGAGTGGTAAATATTAGCAAAAGTTAAGGTTGATTAAGAAGATTTGATAAATTAAGGTTTCTATTTTGAATATGTATGGGATTAAGTTAAGTATTAGCAAAAGGGTTTGAAATAATTAGCAAATATTTATGGCCCCTAAGAACAAATTGGAGTATAATTGTTGTATTTGATAGTTTGATATATTTGAGGTATTGAATTGAGTTGTTTAAGTGGGCATATGTGACTTCTCTCTTGCTTTTTGTTTTCTTTGAACATTGAGTTAAATCAAATCTATTTGTTTTTTGTTTTCCTTATAGTATTTACAGATTATTGTTCGACACTTGAAGGTGAAGAATCGTATTGTTGCTAGCGGGCTTACTTTGAGCTAAAGGACTTTGAAGTAAGTCTTATCTTTTTTTTCTTTAATTTAGCAGGTTGAGACATATCAAATGATTGAGTTTTGGTACTTTCCGATGAATCCTATTGTGTAATGTTTTATTTTACTCGTATGGAATTTTTGTTTTGTGGAACTATTAATACTCTATATATATAAATGCTCTGTGAATTCTGTTGTGGTTGGCAATCCATTTTTATGTAAAAGAGAGAGGGCCTTGAGCCTGGGAACGCTCATTTTTTAGCCGTTATGCTGCCGATTTTTTGTTAAGAAAGTAAGGTAACATCGTAAGGTGGCTACCTAATGAGTAAGTCATATACATCTTACCAACGTTTTCCTTTAGTAGGTTATAATGTTGGATCGGAAATGGATGTCTTGTGATCGACGTTCAAGGGAATATATAGATGGAGCAAAAGAGTTCATTGAATTTGATGCTGAGCATGCAGAGAATGCTAACAGAATTGTGTGCCCTTGTATGTCTTGTTTATATGGAAAGCGTCTTCGCCCTCTTGACCTGTTGGGTCATTTAATTTGTCATGGAATCGATCCGTCTTATACACGTTGGACAAAACATGGTGAGACGTATACGTATTCTGGCGGAGACTGGGTACCTGATGTTAGTAGCGCTTCAAATGTAGTTGACACAGACATGTGTGATGAGAGCGATGACCTTGAAGAAATGTTGAACGTGGTGGGTGAGGAGGATCCTGAAATATTTCAGACTCTGAAGAGTGATGCAGAGACTCCGTTGTATGTGGGATGTAGCAAATACACAAGATTGAGTGTGGTGCTTAAATTGTATAACCTGAAAGCGCGATACGGTTGGAGTGATGCAAGTTTCACCGCACTGCTTTCCGCTCTGCGGGATATACTTCCAGAAGGGAATGTACTCCCGTCAAAAACATACGAGGCAAAGCAAATTCTCCGCTCGACCGGTATGAAATATGAGAAAATACATGCATGTCCCAATGACTGTATTTTATTCCGAAATCAGTATGCATTGTTGGAGGAGTGTCCGAAATGCAACACATCTCGGTATGGAAAGAAAGGTAAGAGTCCTTCTAAAGTCTTGTGGTACTTTCCGATCATTCCGAGATTCAGGCGCATGTTCAATAATGCGGATGTTGCAAAACTTTTGACTTGGCATGCCGATGAAAGGATTAAAGACACCAAGCTTAGGCACCCCGCAGATGGCCCCCAATGGAAAAAAATTGATTATGAGTACCCTGAGTTCGGTGAAGAACCAAGAAACCTACGGCTTGCATTGGCAACCGATGGAATCAATCCGCATGGATAGTTCAGAGTAGTACTCATAGCACATGGTCGGTGATTTTGATGATATACAACCTCCCCCCAAATTTAATCATGAAACGCAAATTTATGATGCTTTCTATGCTTATTTCCGGGCCTAGACAACCCGGCAACGATATAGACGTCTACTTGGATCCATTGATTGAAGATCTGAAATATATGTGGAATTCGGGTGAGACAGTTTTTGATGGCTGTAAGGAAGAAAGTTTTAATTTGAGAGCCATGTTGTTTGGCACGATAAATGATTTCCCAGCATACGGTAATTTGTCCGGATATAGCATCAAAGGATATGGTGCGTGCCCTGTATGTGAAGATGATACTCATTCGATGCGACTGGATCATTGTAAGAAAAATGTGTACATGGGACATCGGAGGTTCTTACCGTTACAACATCGTTGGCGTAGGTGGAAAAAGGCGTTTAACGGGAACTCAGAAGAAGGTAGGCCACCAAGGACATTGAGCGGGGATAGCGTTTTTGAAAAGGTGAAGGCGTTGGAGAATGATTTTGGTAAGCCTTTCGCAAAAAATGTGTTGACAAGTGGTTGGAAGAAGAGATCCATATTCTTTGAACTCCCGTATTGGAAGTCCTTATATGTTAGGCATTTTCTTGATGTGATGCATATTGAAAAAAACATCTGTGATAACCTAATTGGCACGTTGCTGAATATGCATGGGAAAAGTAAGGATGGTGTCAATTCGAGGTTAGATATGGTCAAGTTGGGAATAAGACAAGAGTTAGCACCTGTCGAGAGAGGATACCGCACTTATTTACCTCCGGCAGCTTACACCCTTTCGAAGAAAGAGAAAAGATCATTTTGTGAGTTTCTGAATGGAATCAAAGTTCCAGAAGGCTACTCCTCAAATGTAAAGAACCTTGTGTCCATGAAAGAGTTGAAATTGAAGAACCTGAAATCTCATGACTGTCACGTCCTGATGCAACATTTCTTACCGGTCGGCATACGCAACATTTTACCTAAGAAATTGCGTAGCACGATCACCAGACTTTGTATGTTCTTCAAGCTCATTTGTAGTAAAGTGGTTGATACAACAAAGTTGCAGGATTTGCAGAGACAGATCGTTTGTATCCTGTGCGAACTTGAAATGTATTTCCCCCCTTCATTCTTTGACATCATGGTTCATCTTACAGTACACTTGGTCAAAGAGGTTCAACTGTGCAGCCCAGTCTATTTGAGATGGATGTACCCAATTGAACGGTTCATGAAAGTTTTAAAGGGGTATGTTAAAAATAGATATCGACCAGAGGGCTGTATTGCTGAACGATACATCGTCGAAGAAGCGAGTGATTTGTGTGCAGATTACCTATCAAATATTGAACCTATTGGTTTACCCAAGTCTCGTCACGACGGGAGATTAACAGGGAAAGGAATGAGTGGGTTCAACTTAATACGCATTTCGAATGTTGAAAGGGAGCTGGCGCACTTGTATATTCTTCATAATACTCCTGAGGTTGAGCCATTTGTTGAAGAACACAAAAAACTTCTTTGGGAAATTCACGGTGATAGAAATGAGAATTTGATTACGAAGGAGCACAACAAACATTTCATTAGATGGTTCAATGCGCGTATTTGTCAGCAGCATGACCTTAATGCCGGATCGGTTGGTGAAAGATTGTTCTGGCTATCGAAAGGACCGGGTTTGCACGCATTTGCTTACACTTCCTATGCAATCAATGGTTACACATTCTATACAAAAGGTCAAGATGAGAAAAGCACAATGCAGAATAGTGGAGTCACAGTTGTTGCCGAGGCATGGCATATATCCAGTGCAAGGGATACAAATCCCGTCTATGCACAGATGTCATACTTTGGTGTTATTGATTGCATCTGGGAGTTAGATTACACCATGTTCAGAGTTCCTGTGTTCCGCTGTCAGTGGGTTAACAACAATAGTGGACGACGGTTAGATGAATTTGGGTTTATATCGGTTGACCTTTCTAAAGTTGGATATAAGGATGATCCTTACATTCTACCGTCTCAAGCGGCACAAGTTTTTTACATTGCAGATCCTTCTAAGAAGAATTGGTCAGTTGTCATTCAGTCGAACAAAAATTATGCCGAACAAGTTGATGATGGAAGCAATGATGAAGATATGAATATGACTGAAGATGATCCTTCCTTTGATACATTACTGGCAGAAGACTTTGATGCAGACGGATATGATGACGAAGATGAGCCTGTTTATGTAAGGGGTGACCATGAAGAAGGCATTTGGGTCAACACAACCCTAAATCCCACAAAAAAGAGGAAGCCAACAATTTTGGATAATATAACAATGAGAAAAAGGAGTCGAATGCAATCATAATGATTTAAGTTTGTATGTATTTTCTTATTTTTTTTTACTACGAATTATTTCATTATATGCATATGCATGCACTAAAATCGTATATTGTTTAATTATTTTACAAGACAATGGATCCAAACGTACCTGAGGAGGAGGAAGCACCACAGAGTGCCCAACAAGTTATTGATGAGGGTAGAGCACATGTTGAGGACCAAGTTCGTCGTGGCAAGACCATTATGCGTGATCTCCTCAAACTTAGAGCTAAGGGAAAAAAGGCAGCCCTTGTATGGAACGACAATGGCCAACTAGTTGGAAAGAGTGCGAAGGCCCTTACCGGTTTCGTTGGATGCACTGTTCGTAATAAAGTTCCTATTACAGTTGCAGATTGGAGAAAAGTAAACAAGAAAATACGTAATGAGATTTGGTCAGAGGTTCAGGTAAGCTATTTTTTTTACAATTAAGTTTAATTTTGTCATGATAGATAACATTGTAACTAACTAATTTAATATGATTTCTATTGCTACAGACTGTGTTTCATATCGATGAGACTCACAAGGACTATGTCATGAAGAAAGCTTCAAAAATACACAGAAACTTCCGTTCAGATTTGTCGACATTATATCTGAGAGATGAAAACGGGGAGGTAGTTCCAACACCCCCATCTACATATGAAGGGGTCATAACCCAAGCAGATTGGGATGAATTTGTGCAATCACGCTTATCAGAGGAGTTTCGGGAAAGAAGCGAAAAAAATAGTCAGGCGGCTAAAAGCTGTCCGTATCCCTATTTAGGCGGCCGGAAAACATTTCCAGAATTGGAGTACGAGATGGTATGTTAGCAACGCCCTTTTGCTTCTAAAAGTGTGAATTAATGTTTATGTAATTAATTTATAAGTTCACCTGTTTTACCATGACAGATTCAGGAAGAGGGCTTAAAAGGTCACCCTCCACGGTTTAGGGTCTGGATCAAAGGACACTCCAAAAGCGATGGAACCATCGTTCACGAAGAGGTTAGAAGAATCCGTGAACGCTGTGTAAGTCATTCTCTTGGACTTTGTACTTTTTTTATTAGTGAATTTCCTAACTTAATAACTAATAATCCTTCCTTCTTGTTATAGGAAATGTTATCACAAGAATCGCCCAAGGAGGTCAACATATTTGGCCAAGGTGATATCCTCAGTAGAGCACTTGAACGTCCTGAGTATTCAGGCTGTGTTCGGGGCACTAGTATAGGGGTCACGCCTTCAGCTTACTTTGGCCGCCAACAGCGGGTAACACAAAGCGAAGTTTCTGTGTTGAAAGATGAAGTCAATACTCTGAGGGAGACTGTGCTTGAAATGCAAAGAAGGAATGAGGAAATGCAAAGACGGCAAGATATGATGTACGAATTTTTCCAGCGTAACAATGTTGGATCACAAATGTCGAACTTCATGCAACAAGGTAACGTTCCTTCGTGTCAGAGTCCAAGCATCAGGGATAGCTGTACGATGCCTAGGGCTCAAATTCCTCAGGTAATTCTTGTCTTTTGTACTTATAAACTTGTAGTGACACTGTTATATTATCGATTGGGAGCTTACGTTGTTAACTCTTTTGTAGGGCGAATCAAGGTGCAACCTGTACAAGGATCAATCTTTCAGTGAAGTAGTTGCAATCGGTACGGTCTTCAATACTTCAAACAGGATCCTGCACAATTCTCCGTTGCCTGAAAATACATTGAGGGTTATGATTGAATTCTCCCTGAACGGGGATGCACCGTTACCATTCCCTACTCCTGATGCGATGACTAAGGTCGGAGATGTAGCTGGTGCATATGTTGCTTGGCCCATCAGTTTGATTGAGCCAATACCACAGGTGGTATTTACTAATAACGTTCAGACTAGCATTCTTTGTTTTGGAATAACGCTCTTTTACAATTTATAAGTTTTTACAGGGTACAGAGTCTCTGGGAAAGAAAGCACAAGTGGCCAGTGTAAAAGGTACCGGTGGCCCAGCTGCTCAATTGAAGAAAAAGAGTTCACGAGCTGGTCCAGTGTCACAGGTGGTTAGTTTCTAATTAATTTAAACTAACACTCTTCTTATTGGAAGAATTTTCGAAACTTTCTAATTATATGGTTTATAGGCAACAAAAGCAAAGGGCAAGAAGAAAGTTCAAGTGCCTGCTCCTGTTATCCAAGATATAAGTGTTGAAACGCCAAATCGTGCTCGATTGCGAGCATTTGCAACTACCGTACCTCGCGATGCTACTGTCACAATCCCATTCAACAGGCTTATATTTGGCGAGTCAAATTTCAATGAGCTTCTTTCTAGGGATCAGGTCATGGAGGTGCTTGACGAAAGATGGGTCAGTGCTACGGTCGTCAATTTATGGATAAGGTATATATGTGCTTCCATTGTGGTTTCATTCAATGTCATAAGTTCTACACTAATTGGATGTTTGTATGGTTTCTTTGAAGGCACCTGCATGAAGAAGTCATAGTCTCCGAGGACAACGTCTCATTCGAATTCATAAACCCTTATTTAATAGCGCAAATTGAGGGTGTGAAACGTGATGATCAGTTCAAAGAGATTAAGAGGCGTTTCACTTTAAAGGCAACAGGCAGAACTTTATTCTTAGCTCCAATTAATACAGGGTAAGTGTATAGGCATGATAGCTTTCATCGTATTCTGAGCTCCAATCATCATTGATATATATACTGACATAACGTTATAAAACGTCTTAGGCTACATTGGGTTTTGCTTGTCATCAATCCGACAGTACAGCCGGATCCACTTATTTACTATTTGGATCCTGTGGAATCTGCTGAAGCAGATAATCGCCCGGATTTGATGCGTCTCTTCAATGGGTAAGTGAATGTCAACATTATTTGAATGTGTTGTATTATCTGTCATTTTATATGACCGACCCAAGCAACTAAAATTAATTTAATATGTTTTGTTTCCAGAGCATTGACTAGTTATCGGGCAGCTAATGGGTACAATTATTCCAAAGCCCTTGACCAGAAAGATGCTTATCCGTGGCTCAAAGTTCAGGTTTTACAAGTTATTCAATTTTTCAAACAATCGTACATTACTTAAACCAGAACGTAACTGCTCTTATATGCTATTCTGTATTTTTTGTTACAGTGCCCACATCAACCCAATGACAACGACTGTGGATACTATGTCATGTATTATATGAGGGATATCGTATCACGTGATCGAGATAACATCCCATTGACAGTAAGTTTTATATTTTTCCTAATCTAAGTGTTTGTACTTGTTAGATTTCAAGTAAATTTAATTGTCATTTAAATTTCTATACGCAGTATTACCCAGACACACGTTGCTTCATGTTGTCAAGGGAGAAGATGGAAGCGCTAATTGAAGAATGGTGTAGTTATGTACACCCTCTGTTCTCTCAAATTGGACAGCTTTGACTAGTAGTATGCACGTTTATTTTCCTAACTGAACAATATAACTTTTGGTCTTATTGTACATATTCTTCTCTGTTTGAGTTACTGGTGTATTTGGACTGCCTGGAATTGTATAGAATTGCTGGAATTTTGGCAATGATGCAGGTGGGTGTGAATTAAAAAACAAATTGTATATTTTAAAAAAATATAACCTATACCGGCGCTTTTTATAAACAGCGCCGGTATAGAGACCCCTATACCGACGCTTTTTGTAAAAAGCGCCGGTATAGGTGTAACCTATACCGGCGCTTCTTACAAAAAGCGCCGGTATAGATCAACCTATACCGGCGCTTTTTTAAAAAGCGCCGGTATAGGCCTTTTCAGTTTCAATAAAAAACTAATTAAAAGATACCTATACCGGCGTTTTTGGGTAATAAAGCGCCGCTATAGAGAGGCCTATACCGGCGCTTTGTAAGCGCCGGTATAGGTCTCGTGACCTATTGCGGCGCTAGCTATAGCGGCACTTCAAAAGCGCCGCTATAGGGGTCAAAAAAGCGCCGGTATAGGTGTTTTCTGTGGTAGTGAATAATTGAGTGATGATAGCCCCTCCACCAAGCTAACAAGTGAACAAAGTTAAGAGTAAACTAGAGCAAAGGACCAGAAAAGACATGACTTCTACCCCAGATTTTGCTTTCTCACCGTGAGCTCGCCACGGCGAGCAACACTTATTTCGGGGTTTTTTTACCGCTCGCCACGGCGAACTCACAGAAAACTACGTACTCTGCTACGCGTTTTGGTAAAAAGGGTGGACTGAATGCAAATAAAAGCCAGGGTTTCGAGCTTATTCGACAACCTTCGATTTTTAGGGCATTTTGGGAGTGTTTTGCTCTGCTAGGGCTTGGAGTTTGGTGGGGATTGAGTTTGGGCTTGGAGCTTTGAAGAGATTTTGGCTTCTCCTCTTGGTTTATCTTCTCCATCTTCATTCTCTTCTCTTGTTCTATGTTTCTGCTTGTATTTATGTATGCTCTCATGGAGTAGTTGAACATGAGTGGCTAAATACTTTGATTCTAAGATTATTTTAAACCCTTGTATGGATTAACTCTTGATTCCTCCTCTTATTTTTGTGATTAATGAGATGTCTGTGTTTATTTTACTCTTCTCCTAATGCTTTTAAGTGATTGATCACCATTTAGATTTTGGATTCACTTGATTGATGCTTGAGAGGGCTAGATTGAGTGTAGAACTTGGGAAAATAGTGTAAGAACTTGAAGTTTGTATGATGAATGGATGGTTTTGTTGGTAAGATAGAGATATACTTGCTAACCTTGCATAGTCACATTAGGATTGGAGCTTGAAAATTGGGTTTTATTAATTGTAGCAAGAGATTGTGCGATTAATGAGATCAAACACTTGTTCTTGACTTGAGAGAGCTTTTACAAGTACTTTGTGAATCCTAGATTAGCACATGGTTTCATTGAGAACATCTTTGAAAGGAGTTTAATTGAGTTTTAAGAAGTACAACGGGGATAAATAATCTTAGGACCCATTTTATACTTGAAGTTGAAGAATCACTTGTTTATAATTTTATTTTCATTTAGCATATGTTTATTTTCATAGTTAATTTTTCAATCTCAATATTTGAATTACTCAAATTGGGTGAGAGTGTGACAATCATTGCTTGACCGGGTTTTGGACCAAATCCTCGTGGGAATGATACTTTACTTATCACTTTATTACTTGGCGCGACCCGTGCACTTGCGGTGCGAACATTTATTTGACTTCGTTAATCATTACATAAAAAGTCAACTTGATCATTGTTTAAGACTCGGAGGAGTATTATGTCAAGGCCCAGGCTTATCTTAAAATTTTAGAATTTTGGGCTTGGAGATGTGTGTCACTGTTTTTTTTTTCTTTATATTTTTTTGTCAGCCAAGGTCCGGTCTTGAAATTTTGGTATTTTTGCAAAAGTTATTGGAGATTTAATATACTTAATGTAATTTATCTGTACTCCTTTTTTTTGGCAAGCATATGTACTCTTATTATTCCTCTAAAAATTTAGAAAATTATTTCTACCATAGATGAGGATCCAAGACTTTTATAACTACCTGTCCATGTCATGAGAATAGAACACTCCAAAACGTGTTGGAAAAAATACTAAGAGACATTAAGAAAAACCAACGAATTTTGACTATGTCAAGTGCCGTCACACCACGCTACCACTCCATATGACTTGGATCGAAGTAGGAGGTAAACAAATTCCCACATGCGTAGTTCAGGTGTATATCTAGAGTTGAAGAATCAAAAGTTTGTATCCACTCATTACATTTTATCTTTTAATTTTATAATTTATTATTCAAGTTATATTTATAAAGGGGAAGTGATATAACAATACTCTTTGAATTTCAAAATCCCAAAAATGTGATTTCAAATTGTCAATATCGTTACTGAATTAGTAAATACTATTGCTCAACTTGTTAAAATCATTAATAAATAATTTTGAAATTTAATAGGTGTTTTTCTGTCATTTCCCATTTTATATTAATAACATTTATTAATATATGATCATGTGGTCAAGAATTCTTCTTTAACCATTTATCTTATGAGATTACGCCACATGTGTTCTTTTGGAGGTAGTAGAGTCTTCTCACCAATGTCAAATTAGCTTGATTAGCTCTTATTGACTCATTGATAAAAGATTAATAATCTTCTATAAATGTTATTATTATTTGTTTTAAAATTCCTTAATCATATGGGCAATGTGAGACTATCAAAATTACATATTTATTAGGGAATAATCTCCTAATTTTTCTCAAGCTCAAATTTGGCCCTTAAGTATTTTTCCCATAATTTCCAAAAATTTGCCGCATTCTTAGATGGAATGCCCCTAAATAGTTTTTAAGATGAACTTTCCATTTCTATCGCTTGAAACCATTTTAATAAATTCATGTTAACTTCAGATATATTTCCCTTATTTTTCCTCAAATATTTGAAGCCGCCTAGTGTTTTTCATAATTTAATTTGGTTAATTATCTTTTAATTAACCAAAGTTCTAATAATTATTCAAAAATCATTTTCAAATTATTTTCCTTATTCTTAACCTTATATGGGCAGCCATGCATTATTTCCAAATTTTAGGGATTTTCTAAAGTATTAGGAAATTACCGCTATTGGCCCGTAACTTGATAAAAATTATATTTATACCCTGAATCAGGTTTATCCTCAATAGTCTTCTCATTTGGGCCATTTACATGGTAAATGTCCCAATTCTATTATTATTTCTTCTCATCTAGGCTTTGGGACTTTACTATAATTTCTCACAATATTTACACTACAACTCAGAAAAACTCCCCATTGACGTTTAATCCATGTTAATCATTTCATCTTTTCAAGACACTTCTGTGACCTTTGCTTAATAGGGCCTAGTAGCTACTAAATTTGTCTTGTTTCTTGAACTTCTAGGCCCAAAATTTGGGATGTTAGACTTGGAGTATCTTAATTTAAGTATGTATAGTGTTATTATTAAAAACTCAAAACCACATATACTCTTTTAATATAAGAGTAACACTATACCATCTGATTCATACCACATGTGTTAAAAAATCGCAAACAGGAAGCGAATAAATGGATCCTTGCTTTATTGCTGTGTGAGTCCTAAAAAAGTTTCTATCCTTCTAAGATATCTTTAGGCTTTGACATTATCATGGAAATGAACTTGAACATCAACTACCTTAATGCAAGTCTTACGATCATGATTTATACGATCTCAGGTATTGTGTTAGGATGATATATGGGCAAAAGGAAAATTACCTCAAATGTATACACTTATGCTAGTGCCTAAGACATGTTCCTTATAATATTAATTGTGATTTCATAAGTGTAGACACTAAGCATATGAGAAAGACAATATGAGTTTTTACAATAACTCAAGAGGGATTAGTTTTTACAATATATTTTGGTAAATCTAGGATGTTTGAGGCAATAATATAATTCAAGCTACACAAGAAAGGTTGTCTTGTCCTATAAAAGGGGTTACTAGTACAGACAACAACAAGAAGTCATGGATATGTAGTTATGGCAGAATACTCACTATGATCGAAGAAAGAGAAAGATAAGAGGTCACGAAAAGTAGAATCCACCAAGTGTGAGTGAGAGATGTAGGAAAATGGGCTCAGCCTAGTTCACCCTTGATGTGTTAGGCCCAATGAATGGGAGGTGTAGAAAGAGAAAGATAAGAGTCCTACAAAAAGTAGAATCCACCAATTGTGAGTGGGAGATGTAGGAAAAAGAGCCAGTTCACCCTTGATGTGTTAGGCTCAATGAATCTTTGAGGTCTAATAGAATTATTCAGAAGTGTTGGGCTATTATATGTAATATTCCCATTTTATTTAAATAGAAATAAATTTGAATCCAAATAGGAGAAAGTATGTTGTTTTGTGCTGTGCGTTATAAATATGAGATGTGACAAAAAAGAAACATATGATATAATGAATAACAAAATAGAAAAGACTTCTCATTTCTCTTCTATGTTACTGTTGTATATCAAAGTCATATATTTGTGTTGTGATTATGACTATGAAAGGCATTATAGTCCAATGTACTTCATACAGGTAAGCCCTGGAACCCAACACATTCGAAATTTTTGGTATGACAATTTTGAAAAAAGGTAATATTTCTATGGCTTTAAAGTTGCTTAGTGTGATATTAGATTAGTGCCCTTATAATTGCATGATACGTTGATATTCATATTCTGATAGTCACTTTGTGTATACTGTATAGAATAGCATGTAGAAAGCCAATCTTAAGCAATCTTTGACTAACGTCATGTCATATTCCAGTCCACTCCTTAAAATTATATGTAGAAAAGTATTTTTGTAATTTAACTTAGTTAAACTCAAGGATTGCCTATGCCATTAATTCTTTGATTTATGGCGGTATGCATGTTTTGAAAATAGAAATGGAGGTATATAATTTTAGCAAAACTCATGAAGGGTTAGTGTTGACTTTAAAAATAGAAAAGATTGTAATTTCAGCTACACTTTTGGGATTTTGCACCTAAGTTTTCCTTTTAATTACTAGCACCCCTGATAACTAGAACATACGAGCGTAGAAATAAGGCACATTGAACAAACAAACAAATAAACAAGATCATTTTGAAATTCACCCGCTAGTCTCTAACTAGATTCACTGCCTCACATATTTCGTTTCATACAAATGAATATAGTCTCTTATATTCAACTTTAGTAGACATGATTTTGAATGTATAGCTGAAATACCTGTATGCATGCAACGGATAGTTATTGGAGCCATCTCATTGTCGTCATGCCTATTATCTTCCTTGCATGTTTGTGAGAGTGACACTGTTAACAGAGAATGACTTATTACTCTGTTGAGATGACTCTGCACTTGTCACAGCCTTCCTCTGTATGTACGCAGGCTGACATGACGGAGGAAGATTTACAATGTGATTGTTAAGCATTGAATTTACTGTGGCCATAGAAGGCCTATCTCTTGCATATTCCTGAACACATAAAAATCCAATGTGTATGCATCTCACAATGTCATTGACATAGAGTGGGTCAGATATTTCTGGATCTATGAGAGATATGATATTTTCTTCATTCCATAATTTCCATGCCTGAAATGAAATGCATGAGTTTGTAGCAGCATAAATTATCAATAATTTATAGATTTATCATGATAATCAAAATTGTGCCTCAATTAATTGGGACATGCTTACAAGTTCTAAGAGGTTCAATGAGTGTTCATGATGATCACAAATGCTTGTATTTTTCCTACCACTGATGATTTCAAATAGCAAGACTCCAAAGCTAAAGGCATCTGATTTCTCTGAAAATAGCCCTTCCATTGCGTATTCAGGTGACATATAACCGCTGTATTAAATCATTAGTAATTATATTAAGGCCACATGAATTTAGTAGTGATATATCAAAATTAGTTATAGAGAACGAAAACTTACTATGTTCCAACTACCCTTCGAGTATTGCCTTCTTCTTCATTGCTTTCCCATATTCTTGCCAAACCAAAGTCTGATATTTTAGGATTAAGTTGTGCATCTAGCAAGATATTACTTGGCTTCAAGTCTCTGTGTATAATTTTTATTCTAGAATCCCTATGGAGATAAAGTAAACCACGAGCAATTCCTTTGATAATGGTGAAGCGGATTTTCCAATCTAAGACCTTCTTTTTGATAGGATCTACATAAACAACACAAGACAGGTTACATTTTGCTCTAAAATAAGAAGAATTCAATTTTAGTCCAACCACTTGATTTTTATTTAATCTTTAACAATATAAAAGTAGGGGCCAAAGCAGGTCTCTGTTCGCCACGTGGCAGCTTATCAAGAGAAATAAATAAATTTATTTTTTTAATATGAAAAAATTTTCTCATAACTTCTACCCACAACCCACTAATGCCACTATCTCTAAATTGATGGAGGTAGTTTTTCTTTCCTAAAGAGGTAGTTTTAAATATTATTTTTTATTCTTCCATGTTCACCACGTAGTAGCCTATCAAGAGAAATAAATAAACTTGTTTTTTAATATGAAAAAATTTTCCCTTAACTTCTACCCACAACCCACTAATGCCACTATCCCTAGATTGATGGAGGTAGTTTTTCCTTCCTAAGGAGATAGTGTTAAATATTATTTTTTATCCTTCCCCATTCGCCATGTAGCGGCCTATCAAGAGAAATAAATAAAATTATTTTTTTATATGAAAATTTTTTCCATAAACTTCTACCCACAACCCACTAATGCTACTATCCCTAGATTGATGGAGGTAGTTTTAAATATTATTTTTATCCTTTTTTTTACAATATTATTATTAAGTCTTCTTTGGTGCATCACTTCCTCATCAACTGCAATCCTTTTTTTTGGACTATAGTCCTCACAACTCCAATTTCTATGGATTAAATATATTCATTTAAAAGAAATTGAAGTTTCTTGTAGTGGGAGAAGTTTTAAAATCTATTTATTTAAAAATAAAAAAATTTTAAGTTTTCATGTAGTGAGAAGTTATTTTTCTAGATCATGTACTCGGAAGTTTTTGTTATTTTTTTTATTTTGCTACATCATTTAGTGTGAAGTTTTAATTTAATATATTTGATTTTTGTATTGTGAAGTTTTTTTTGCCAGATCACATGGTGGGAAGTTTCAATTTAATATATTTGATTTTTTAATTGGATATTACTCGTGTTTTAGTGGGATGATACATTTATTTTTCTTTTTTTAACAGAATGTATGGTTATTTTTTTAGCGTCCTAATTTTTGGATTAATTCCTTCAAAATAGGGATCTTAATTCATGATAAAATAACAATTGATTTTTTTGGTTACTTAGAAGTACGGATTAATTGAAATTACTCATAAAATAGTTTTTAAAATCTAATATTTATGAATAATTTTAAATTTTATACTATAATATTTTAACTCAATATCCCGAGCATTGCACGGGGTCTAGACTAGTTAGATATGAAAAACACACCCTTTCATTGTTTTTCTGAAACCATATTGCCTTGCGAGCAAAAAGATTGCCATGAGACTCTAATTTCATAAGAATGTACTGCTATATAATGATAGAGATAACGACACTGCAGCTGCAAAGCTTCTATGGAAACAGATAATGAAACAAAGAAGATGGGCTAACCATATATAAAAGAATCCAAACTCTTGTTAGGCATGTACTCATATACCAATATTTTTTCCTCTCCTTCAATACAGCATCCTAGAAGTCTGACAAGATTACGGTGTTGAAGCTTTGAAATCACAACCACTTCATTCATGAATTCTTCCAGCCCTTGTTTAGAAGTTCTTGAGAGTCTTTTAACTGCTATTTCTTGTCCATCTTGCAATTGTCCCTAGTGAAATATGCATATAAATATGTGTGTGTGCATAATAGGAGTCATAGAAATCATTTGAAAGAGGATTAGTTGCACAAGATTTAGGTACCTTGTATACTAGACCAAAACCACCCCGTCCAAGCTTATTATCAATGTTGAAGTCATTCGTTGCAGTTGCAAGGATTCTAAAATCAAACAGGGGTAGCTTCTCAAGTTTTGCAATTTTCAGGTCTCCAAGTGGGTTTTCTTCTTTGTTCTGCAATAATTTTGCCTTGCTTTCCTTTTTTCTTTCTGAATACAGTCATATAACCAAAATACCCCGGATAAATCAATACGAGAAATCAAGATAGTAGCTGGATTATAATTCTTTTTCCTTTTTCATTGGATGAATTAGATAATCGATTTCTATTATTTGGAAAACATGGCAAAGAGAGACAGTGTATCTGTGATATATTCAGTAAAAAATATTGACTGAAGTAACAAGCCAATGAAAAGAAGTTGATTATTCTTGAAGTAAACAGATATTGAGAATCGTACCAGCATATTTAGCAGCCCACGCCTTTAAGATATAAGCACTGATGGCAATGATAACCACTCCTATTATCACTGTTACTGTGATAATTACTTTGAAGTCTTTCTTCTTCTTCCTATCTGTATTGATAGCATTATAAACTCATTTAGAAACATCATAATATCAAATATTTCACTAAAAAATATGCTTACCATCATGTTCTGAATAGGCTTGACGGACGTAAAGATCATTTCCTCCGCTGGACAATCTTACTATGTCCGTTAAGTTTCCAGTCCAGTGCATGCAGGAAAGAGCAGAAACATATGCGTATGCTGTACAATTGCAATTATTTATGCACTGAGTTCTGCATGGATCCTCAGTGACAAATAATGGTGTTGAGCGTCCGGTAACGTTTGTCTTCTGAAGCTGCAGAAACCAATCATCTCTGCCTCCAACACTTGCACACTGCAGCGATGCCCTTCTCACACACCCACTTGTCCAATTTTGGTTATTCCATTCATTTGTATTAGTTGGCTCAAACCCTTTCAAACAACTGCAAATTGGTGAATTGCTGGAGTCACAGATTGCAAATGCCCCACAGTAGTTATAAGTATCGCAATTTTGTTGAACCTTTTGCTCTCCTACTCTGTTTGTTCTGGTGGTGTAAGCCAATTTTCTTGCAGACGGTTGTTTTCTTGAAGTACCTGTTTTCTGTTTGACACCAATTGCAAAATTTGAATTGTCTGTATCATTTGGATGTTGAAAGCTCTCCCATAATGTCTTGCCTTTCTGATCTATAAGCACAAGGTTACCAGAATTTAGAAGTTGGGCAGTGGAACTTGAAGCTTTGTTTGACAAATTTGATGACCAAAGAACCTCTTTCTTCCCATTCAATACTACTAGATTTTTGTCCTCAGATATAGTAATTACCCCAGAAGAATCTTGCAATGGTTGGTTTCTGTTAGCCACCCATGTCAATTTGGAATCGAAGACATACCAGATTCCTACATAGCGATCTGTGGTATTTTGGGGGCTGAAGAATCCGAGTTTGAACGCACGGTTGTTTGAGTTTATGGTTTCTGAATCTTTGATGAATACAGATGCAGTGATGGAATCTAAGGCAGTGATTAAACCTACACAGAAGCTTAAGAGCATGAGAAAACTAGGGATTAATCCCATGAGAAAAGCCAGTCCCCAGTTCTTATTATCAATCTGTGTTTGAACTGGGTTTGGTTGTTTCTTGATGTATGGTAAGAATTGGGAGTGTGTGTCGGGAAATCAATGGAGTGTCCGTGAGAGAAGTTCATGTGAAGCAAAGCCAATTACGAGAGAGAGAGAGAGAGAGAGAGAGAGAGGGAGAATAGAATTAGAAAGTGTCAAAAGTGAGAGCGGCTATGGCGAGGGATCAATTATGAATTTTTTTTTTTTTTACAATTTTTCTTTTTAAAATTTTTTAAAATAAATGCCTCCTGACGTTAACTACAAAGTGAAGAAAAATTAATCGTTAAATTAATCAGACGAAGCTGCTTTTGTGAGCCTTGACTGTGGCCAACCCAAAGAAAATATCTCTCTCTCTCTCTCTCTCCCCCCCCCCCCAATCTCACATAGTAACCTAAGGAAGACCGGAAGAGCACCTGACTTTTATTTTTGGCCACAGGAGGACAATCCCACACTTTTATTTCTAGCTATACGTGTCTATATCATACCCTATCACATGTTATGATGAGGGATGATCACCATGTATGTATGTACGTATGTATTTCACACATATGCTCACAGACGTGTAATGCACATAAGGAAGAATGACTAGACTATTACTTTTTTCCAGAGCAAGAATCTGGTAGCGGTGGGTTTCTGTTTAGCCACCTGAATGACATTAGAGCTGGAGGTTACTATAATCCTACATTGCTGAAGAATTCTTCTGTTTTCTCCATTACTCCAAGGACCAGAAAATCGGACGTTAAATTAGTAGAAATTTCCATATCCAACGCTGATTTGTTTTCTTTCTGCTTAAGGTCGGTTGTGAAATTTTCAAATCTAAGAACGTGACTCTCCTCCAACCTCCTAGTACGCTTTGCTTTCTTGCGTTGTAGTCTGCATTTAAAAAGCAGTGTTGTTAATTCTTTGACCCCGTCAATCCTGGCAAGAGACTGGTCTCTATGTGCTTAGTCATAGTATTTTAGTAGTACCTGTGACTATCATAATGTTGAATTATTTTAGCAACCGTATTTTAATAAAATCTCTAGTCTGTAGGTTCAATAATAAAACGAACAGCTGCATTCACTGAAATTGTAATTATATATCCTGCAGATTACGAAAACGACGATTTCTATGTGGCTGAGAATCATTTCAAAACTAAAATATTTCTAAGCTCTTATTTTATTAACTAACTGAGTATGAATATCACGTATAAACCTATTTCAAGGAAAGTAAATAATTTCAGTAAATTAAAATAAAAATTTAAAACTAAGTTATAGTTAAGCTTATCCAAGTAACACTCAACTAGTAGAATATAATTTTAAATATTTCTTAACACCATTCTACTCTCACTAATCGTATGACATTATAGTCTGTTAGTCTGTGATTCTCAATAACCTAACAGTAGCATCTTTCAACGTACTGATAGGAATATAATTACATAACCTATAGTGCCTTACATGACTTATTTATTACTTAAAACGTAATATTTATGTTCAAGGAAAATAAATTTTAATTGAAAATGTATTATGAAAATGGCAGGAACTACACAAGAAGGAGTGAATTGTGTATCTCTAAAAATTGTAAGAACTTAAAAATCAAGTACATAAGGAATTATACTGGTTCTGTCTTAACTTTAACTTACATCCAGATCTCCAACCTCAGTTGGGTTCCACTAGTGAATTAGGATTACAACATGTTCTTGAATACCTTTACATTAGAGAATTTTCTCAGTAAGACCTCACTATCTCACCAAATTCTCTCCCCCTTACACTTTATAAGATTACAATCATTTTCTTTAGGATCCCAGTATCCCAAGAAAATCACTCAATGATAATGAAAGAGTTTACAAAATTACAAAGCTTGCTTACACACTTGAGCTTATAGGATTACAGTTTGAAAAACAACTGAGAGAACTCAGACTTGAATTGGTTACAGTAGGATGTTGTAGTTGAATAGTACTTAATTCTCTACCAACAAAATATGGGCTTCAAATGCTTTTATATCGTGTTATGAAAATCTGCCTGTTGAGTCTCTGTTATAGCCGTTGCTTGATCTTTGGTGAGAGATGATTAATCTGATGGAGTGTTGAGATGTAGATGTTCTATTGATGCATTTACTCTTTGTAATTGGTTAGCTTCATCTTCTTGATCTTCATTAATTACAGAAAGCAAATCCAGTTCCAAACGGCTAATTTCTTCAGTCTGTAAGAGTAATGTTAACTTCCCAAAATAGGTTTGACATACTCTGCACACAAAAGGCTTAAACATTCAAATTCATCGCCAGAATGATTATAAGCTCCATTCAATCATTGCTTCTTTTCTCTGATTGATCACAGACCTGCATCACTTGCATATGAGATTAGATAAAAGCCATGCCTGATAGATCATAGGGTATCCTGATCGATTATGCTTTATTGATTGAATAGGCTAAAGTTATGTTGGCCTTGTTTCAATTAATCCTAGACTTTCATAATCAATCATAGGACATCACTCAAGACTCTCTGATGATTAAACAATTATGATCGAATAGGCTAAGATTATGATTTGAATTACAACTGAGAAGTCTTGATCGATCACAGGGCCTCCTGATCGTTTAGGTGCCAATGCTTATAACTTATATTGATTCTAACCTTATTCTGATCGATCATAACATTAGATTCTTATTCAATTATCTCTTCCTGATTGGATAGGCAATGACTTAGGATTTCTATTATATTATTCTAAGGTCATTCAAGTTCTAACTCCAATCTTTCCTTATGCCTAAGTTATGTTTAGTTATGATCAAAACTCACTATTCTAACATATTATAATATCTATTTCTTTTCTCAATTATAACACCTAAATTAACCTCTTTAGAGCCTCTATCCAAGATGCTCTTTAGAGCCTCTTGTCTACAATTGCCCCTCAATCTTCAAATTCTCCTTATAAGAATATATTATGAAAAGCAACTACTTCATAATTTTTGTAAGGGTTAAGGTCCATTTTTTATTCAGAAAACCACAAAAGAGCACTGAAATATTTCTCCTCGGATTCCAAAGGCATACTTTCACCATAACCTGAGAATCTAGTATAATAGTCCCCAATATAGACTTGTTTTTTATATGATAATATAAGTAAAATACCCCTTCCTCTTCTTTAATCTGAAACCCATTCTGGAAGACAGACTGAATCATTCCAGCTGACCCAAGGAAGGTTGTGCCATCCCAGGGACCAGAACGCCAGTAAGGATAATTTTCTTTCCATATGAATACTTCAGTGACATTATGTGGTTTAAGACTGAAAGAAAATCCTCCAAAAGATAGACCAGATGTACTTTCCCACAATGTAAGCTGCACTTTCTTACCTATGTTGTTGTTGGTGCTTAGTCTCATGCCTGGTAACCATGTATTACAAAGATGCTAGAAACTCTACCACAAGAACTCCCCAATAGTTCTATCAATGAGGACTAATTTGCTAGAATCTAAGAGATGAACACTAGAATTTGATGGAATATGTGAGACATTTGTTGACCAAACAGCCTGCTTTTGCCCATTCAAAACAACAAGATCGCCATTCCTGAATATTTTGACAATACATGTAGAATCTATTAGTGGCTTGTTTTTGTTAGCTACCCTAACAACATTGGTTTCAGAAATAAATAAAACACCAACATAGCGGTTTGTCGAATTCTGAGGACTAAAGAATGCAGTGTGAAGATGCTATCATTTGAGCATACTATTACAGGCTCTTGGATCAGAAGAGATGATGTAATGGAATCAAAGGCACAAACCAAAACAATAAATGATAGTGTAAGAAAAGCAATTAACAAGCAAGCCTCTCTATTGAATGCCCTTTGAAACATGATAACTTTGTAAAAGGGAGGCACAAAATCAATTTTTGGAACAATGTGGAGTATAGATCTCCACCTGTTATACTATGGTTATCTGACACTGCAAGCACTACTTGCAATTAGTCTCCCAGGTTTTCTCAATCAGTATAACAAGTTTATCTTCAAGTTGTAAAATTATGAAACTTACTCATAAATCGATGATTTTGATTATTTTTCCAACAATTCTAATCTTATAGACAACTTGCAAACAATAAAATTCACTCATAACCTCTGTAGGGCTGTGATAAACTGAAATTATTAAATCTATGATAAGCTCATAAATTTCATTACAAAATCATCATGTTTTACTCCGTGTTTGTGAATAATTTGGTGGTTAAAATGAAAAAAAGGGAACAAAAGCTTAATGAGAAAGCGGGGCAAAGAAAGAGCTGAAATTTGTATGAAATTTGGAGCTTAATGAATTTTTATAATGGGGTAAATTGTAAAACTTCATCAACCCTCTTTCTTTCTTGTATAGGAAGAGATGCTCAAGTGAAAATGCTCAGAGGAAACACACAAACATCAATGGAATTGAAGATCAGCTGAGAAAAGAATTGAAGAACCAGAAGCAAGAGTACTTCGCCGTGACTTTCGCTGAGGCGAAAATCACGGTGAGTGTCCTTCAACTTTGCCTCATCATTGTTCACGGTGAAACTCACGGTGAACTAGCCAAATACTGCGCGTTTTGAGTAAATGGACTGTCTGAAAGGGGATAAAAGAAATTAATTAGAGGGATTTCGGGCAGAACGCATTTAGGGCATATTTTGGGATATTTTGGAGCTTCAAGGGAGAGTGGGGAAGAGCTTGGAAGCTTGGAAGATCTTGGAGAGATTCAAGTTCATTGTTCTTGGGTTCCTTTCTTCTTCCTTCTTCTTTATTTGTCTGTCATGTGTTCTTTCTTAATCTTTGTTTTCGTTTTTAATTTTACCATGTGTAACTAAATCCATTTTCTAGGGTTACCTTGAACCATTTGATGGATTGAACATTGTAGTTCCTTTATTTAGTGCATTGAATGAATTTTTATGTGTGGAATTTCATCTTACTATTATTTATACAAGTTCTTGATCACCACTTGATTTGTTAAATGAAGTACAACTCGAGAGAGAGTATTTTGTTTTAGAACTTGGGTGAATTCATGTTAGATTTGAAGTTTATAGTGTGAAATGGATTGTTAGTTGATAATATAGAGATATAATTACTAACCTAACATTGTTCATATAAGGTTGGTGAGGTAATTATGACTTGCATTAATTGTAGCAAGTGGTTGTGCAATTAATGCAAGTATAAATTTGATTTTGACTTGAGAAAGCTTCTTCAAATGAATTTGAACCTTAGACTCACACATCAATTCATTATGATGACTAAAGGAAAGGAATTTACTAGTTCATAAAGTCAAATGGGGATAAGTAACCCTAGGTTGTTTAATTATCTTAACATGTGTTTTCCAAATCATCTCTTTATACTGGTTCGGCCAAACACTGCCTACATCTAGTTCTCCAACTCCTCGTTGGGTTCCACTAAACCACAAGTTTTACAAACCAGGTTCACCTGCCATCCTTTACAAGACAGAGTTTTAGATATCTCTAAACACTCCCCCTTACAAGTTGTAAGACTACAACCCTGTTCTAAAGCCCCAGACTTAAGAACAACCTCAAACAGTAGATGATTTCAATAAATGCGTTCACTTAATGAACAGATTTTGTTAATCACTGAAGTACAGATAAATCTCACTAAGAATAATAAAACTTTGACCAGTTAGTAGATGAGAAGTAATGAAAGCTTGTTCGTCAGTTTGTTCTCTCCTTCATAAATGCTCAAGACTTGGTTTTTATATCTCTTCTCATTTGCCTTTTCCTTTCAGCTTATAAGACCATTTGAATATGTTCGTTGGAAGCTCCTAGACGTTGGCATTTAATGCCGGTTTTCATCTAAGTCATCTTTCTTCTCTTACTTGCAACATTGTACTTGTGTAGCAGCTTTTTCAGTAGCGCTAGCATCTCATGCTATCGCTAGCTTCACAGAGTGAGTCCTGCACTTAGCTATTAGCTAAACAAGTATTCATGTGAAGCACCGTAGGTGTTATCACTAGTAGGATTCATTATCTCAGTGTATACAAATAGTATATTAGCTATCAGAATGTCATTTCAGCAACTGATTTCATTATCGATAGCTAAACTTCCTATCACTAGTGACTATGTTATCGCTAGTTTAATTCATTTGCTCAATGTCTTTGCTATCTGTAAGTAGTCTAAAGTGTTCTACTATCGATAGCTGATCCTGTTATCGCTAGTTGTTATGTTGATGATAGGTTAACTCTTCATAGTAACTTATCTGAATATCTAAGTGTTCTGCTTTCGCTATCTATTCATGCTATCGCTAGTGGCTATGTCTTTTGTCTGTTATGAGACCTTAGCGATAGTGACATGTTTTAGAGATAGTGATCTTTTGTTCTTTGCTTTAGACTAAAACTATTCCATTTGCGATAGTGAAGTTCTTAGCGATAGAGATATTATCTTTAGATTATTGCTAAGTTCTCATTAACTAATATTGTTCTTATCTCTTCATCTATTAGAGATAGACTCTTAGCCTAGCGATAGTGTATCTGTTATCTATAGGACTTGTTCAATATTTAGATAACTTATACTCTTCCTTAGTCATTTACCTTGATTCTTATCTTGATTATTTTTTGACTAAGTTATATTCTTATCTGATCATTTTACTTATATTATCTTTAGCGTCCATTCCTCATCAAAACTTAAGATTTCTAACAAATCTGATCTCCAAATCTCTTCTCTTCTCGCCTTCTATCATTTCAAACTTGTGGAACTCCTCAACAAGCATTTCCACTCTTCTATCTTTTACTCCTGAGGTTCCTTCATGAGCTACCTGCAGAGCTTCCCACATTTCCTTAGCAGTGTTCAAGTGGCTGACTCTAAAGAACTCAGTTTGACTAAGAGCGCTTTGAATCATGAGGATTGCCTTGTTGTTCAATTCGAGATCAGCAATGTGATTATGAGTAAATTCACTTTCACTCTTAGGATTGCTTAGAATATTCATAGCCACAATATCCCCTTCTTCTATAATCTTCCATAACCTATACCCATTGGCTTTGATGTATATCTTCATTTTGAGTTTCCAGAAAGTATAATGCTTTCCATCAAAACCAGGAGGTTTGTTAATGGAGCTTCCTTCAGACAGGATATTCTCGTACGATACCATTTTGATCTTTGCTTCTCAGATTTGTTGGAATAAAAAAGGAGAAGACTTGCTCTAATACCAAATGTGAATAGCAAAATGCACAAGAGGGGGGTGAATTGTGCTTAGAAAATTGAATAAACTTTAACAATATAAAAACAAATCTTTATACTAGTTCGGCCAACACAATGCCTACGTGTAGTTCTCCAACACCTCGTTGGGTTCCACTATACCATAGGTTTTACAATCACCGGTTCACCTGCCAACCTTTACGACCGAGCTTTAGACTTCCCTCTAAACGCTCCCCCTTACAACTTGTAAGTACACAACCCTGTTCTAAAGTCCCAAACTTTAGAACCACCTCAAACAGTATAGGATTTTAAATAATGAGTTCACTCAATGAACATATTTTGATAAACACTTAAGTACAGAAAGAATCTCACTAAGAGTAAAAATACTTTTGAGCTTTAGTGAGCAGAGAGTAGATGAGAATAATAAAAGCTAGTTCATCTCTAAGTGTGTGTGAGTCACTTGTTCATCATCATCTCATAAATGATCAGGTCTTTTCTTTTATAGCTCTTCATAGCTTTGCCTTTTCTTTCAGCTTAAAGAGGCCATTTGAAAATAGTCGTTGGAAGCTCTTAGCCGTTGGCAATTAATGTTGTTCTTCATCTTAGTCAACTATCTTCTCTTGCTTCAATTAGTTCTTGCAGAAGATGAGCTATGAGAGATAGAGTCTATAAGTAACGATCACCTGCAACATTGTACTTGCATAGCAGCTTTTTTAGTAGCGCTTGCTCCCTTGGCTATCGCTAGTTCATCAGTGTGAGTCCTGCAGTTAGCTGTTAGCTAAACAAGTATTCAAGTGAAGCACAGTAAGTGTTATCACTAGTGTATTTCATTAGCTAAAGGACAGTTATATAAAGTATTCTTCTATCGATAGCTAATCATGTTATCGCTAATGACTTCCATTAGCTCTTCAAAGTTATATCAAGTATTCTTCTATCGATAGCTAATCATGTTATCGCTAGTGACTATGTTATCGCTAGCGTATTAGCTATCTGTAAGTTATTCCATCTATTTTATTATCGATAGCTAATCATGTTATCGCTAGCTAACTTAGTTTATTACTGCTAGCTGTTCTAACATTTCCCCCTTTGTGTTATCCTTGTTATCTATGGGGCCTTAGCGATAGTGATAGAGCTTAACGATAGGGATATGACTTTTCTTCAGGTTATTGCTAAGTCTTCATTAGCTTTTGTTATCCTAAGCTTTCCATTTGTTAGCGATAGATTCTAGCTTAGCGATAGTGCATTTGTTACCTAAAAGATTTTAATTACTTATTCAATGTTAAGGTAACATGCACTCTTTTATTTAGTCATTTATCATGAATCTTATCTCAATTTATTCCAGACTAAGTTGTATGCTAATTGTCATTTTCCTTATGTTATCTATGGGGTCAGTCCTCATCAAAACTTAAGATTCTAACAAGAGTGTCTACAGTCAAAGCTTTAACAAATTGTGTGCAACCCAATTTTGTGGCCCTGTGTGTGCCGGCACATTCTCTAATATGGATAGCTTGCACAGGTTATTGGATTAAGAAACATGGTTGCTGCTTTCTATGATTTTTACTTTAAACTTTTTATACTTTGTAGAAATACACATTTTTGAGTTTTTACTCTATGTTCTGTTTCAAGTACAATGCATACTTTGCATAGTGTTTGCAGTTAGAAATTGTGCAAATTTTCTGCTATTAAAGGGAAAGCTCTTGGATTTAATTTGTCTAAATTTTTCAAATTGAATTTTCTATTCCTAGTTATAGGATGTCTACATTAACCTTTGCATATCCTTTTATCTCTAAGCTTTATAGTTGTTACTGATTCCTCCACTCGGCCTTAATCAATTATAAACTAAGTTTGAAGGGGTTGTTGTTTGTGTAAAATTGATGTTAAGCTATCCAGATGCGAGGCAAGTAAAATTTCTTGTAAGTTATTGCATGTTTGATTGATTGCTTTATTTTTGGACAAAATTTTAAATACGAACATATGTCTTAGAAAAATATATTTTGACAAAGCACTGATGCATTTATGAGTCTCACTGTGGTAATTCAGATTCAGAATTCATGCATATTGTTGAGTCTCATACATGAATTTATGTATTCTAAGCAAGAAGAAATTTGAGTAATGAAATCTATCAACATTATGTCGTTTGTAACTCCTATTGGAATTTCAAACACTTCTGCACCTGTTAGCATAAATTAGTGATGTAACTATTTGCCTTTCTATTGTGTTGGTACTAGAGTTAAAAAAAAAACAAAAAAAGAAAAAAAGAAAAAACAAATCTGTTTTGAAAATCAATTGACAGAACCCTCTGCTTTTGGTTACAAAATTGGCAAAAACTCTCTTTCGTTAAATCAATCAGCATCTGGAAAAAAAAAGGTTACTGGAAATTCTTATATTCGTAGTTTTTTTAGTAATATTCAATTTAATCATGTCTCTGGAAGAAACATTTATATTATTTCATCTAAAGTACGATTCAAATACTCATAGTTTATATTTGTTGACGAGTCTAATGGAATTAACTAATCTCATTGCTAAACCATAAATTGAATAGTTTTTGTGTGGCATAGCTGTATTGGTTATAAATAGAATATCTATCCAAGCTTGACTTCTTTAAATACATATTTTATTGGTGAGGAAAAATTTGGGTTTATCCACCTAATTGAATAAAATTTTGGTTACTAACTAAAATTTCATTGTTGAAAGCTGATTGGGATAAGTTTGTGTGACTAGATGGTTATTTTGAGCTAACCGTTGTTTACACCAAAATTTGAGCAATTAATTTTGAATTCCTCTAGGGTTCTAAAATTTCATATTATTTTGTTCTGCATGTTAAATTATTTTGTTCTTGTTGATTGTCCTGAATTGAATTGATTGAGGCTGTTCCACTTGAGTTCATATTGTATGATTCTCATCAAAACTAATCAAATTTGACTGGAACCATCTTGGATTTCTCACTGTGTCTGAATTTGTTTTTCAAGTGTTGATAACTTGAATACGTTATTGGTTCACTTTGGTTTTGTTAACTTCCTCTGGTTCCTTTAGTTCAACTTTTGAAGTGCAACTTCAGTTTTGCAAAACTTTATGTTCTAATTATTATTTGATTTCTTTATGGCTTGCTTCTTTCATTTCTTCGGAGCTTGGTCTATGCACAAACTGTCTGATTTGGCATAAACTGAATTTAACAGATATTTACCTTCTATTGCTAAAAAAACAAAAGAAGAAAAAAAAAATCTGTAAAATGTTCCAATCAATTATTGGCATATCAAAAATAAGATCGTTTCGGCATTGTCATAGTTATAGTAATTGAAATAGTAATAGTAATGGTAATATTTCTATGGTGGTGGTGCTTGTGGATATTGAAGGATGCATGCTAAATATGTTTGAAACAATGTGTTTTGGGAATGATAAGTTTAGAAGAAATAATATGTATGGATGTCCTTGGCTGGCTGGTGATGTTGAAGATTGAGAACTATGGTTGGTGTCTTGCTGAAAAAGAATTCTCTTGTGGGAAGCAATTGTATCTGGAGAAGGCTATCGGCCCAATCATATTAAGAGGAATATCACTTGAATAATTGATAGTGAGATCTGTACCAAATATCCTCTATCCCATTTTAGGAAACCTAAGGCTAGCATTTTCCAAAATTCGGAGAACCGAATTTTTTAAGGGGGCAGAATGTAACACCCCATGAGAATAATGAGATAACGAATCAATTCTTATTCGACATTTTTAAATATTAATTTCTTAAAACTCATATTAAAGGGAGAATTGTATTATATTGGTACTTGATGTTGTCCAATACTCTATAATCTTGAGTTCGAATTTATATATGCCAAAAGTGATATTTTAATTTTTAATGACCTTATGAAATTACTTACATGACCGTGTGGCAAAAAAAAAAAAAAAAAAAAAAAAAAAAAAAAAAAACAGAGAAAGAAAGAAAGAAAAGAAAAAGAAAATGCATAAGATATTTTTTCCTTCATTCCTATCAATTAAAAGCAGAAGAAAATAGAAGTTGGGAAAAAAAAAAAAAAGAAGAGGTCCCACGGATATCATCTGGCTTACATGAGAAGCTTCTCTTGAGTCTTTTTCCTTAGGTGGCAGCATTTTTCAAGGGGAAAAGGGGATTGTGGTCGTGTGTGCCTAGCACCGCCTCTTTCCTCTTTCCTCTTTCCTCTTTCCCGATGTTGTTCTGAGTTGTATGTGTGGATTCTATTTTTTCTTCCTCCATTGGACGTACAAAACCGAAGAGGAATGGGATATTGGGGAGCTGAAACATTAAGGGAAATATGATCACTTCTTTTGAGAGTGCCGGCATGGGTATCAAGCACCAACACTATCACCATCCTCATATGTTCAAGGTTACAAGTAGTTTTCCTTCCTCCTATGTTCAGCGTTTTAATTCTCTCTTCTATTTAATTTGTTGAATATGAGTATGTTCTAATTTTCCCATTCTTTCACTGCTGCAAGTGCAGTTTTGCTCTGAGGGTTTTTCGGGTTGTATTTTCTTCATTTTTTTTCAACTTCTCTTTTCAATACATGTGAGTGGGTGTGGTGGTATTTCATTCAAGTATTTTTAGACGGTGTGGCTGTTGTGGGATGTGCCTATGCTATGTTTCAATTTTTTTTAAGTCTATTTTGGATGCTCAGAGATTTGTGATTGCTAGCTTTTGAAGTGAGATGTGTGTTTATTGAGTTAATCTGAATGCATATAAGATGCTTGATGAATTGTGTGAAAGAATAATGAGGTTATGGAGACTGTTTAGCATAGGCGTGAGTTAGGGAAGTCTATTGGATATGCATTTTACAAAAAAGAAAATCACATGTAGTTATGAGAAGCATGTAATCTACTTATATATTATTCAAAGGTTTTAAGAATTTAATATATTTGGGTTTTATGATTCGTTGGCAAGGGTAGGGAGGGGGATGGAAATTTCATTTATTAAGTTTGCTTATTAATATGATATTTTTCCAAAGTATTTTAATGAAATGGTTGAGAAAGATGCTCAGAAAATTAGGATGATGATAATTACATATGGATTAAATGGTTGGGATTTACAATTGAGTATGAAATTTTAATGGGATAAATGGTGTAAAAAGGAAATTCAATGAGATGAAATTTAGAATTGAAAGATGATATTAAAGAAAAGATTTTGTTAGACATGATACAGAATTGGATCATTTACGGTGAGTGTAAAATGGGGAGATAATTTTTTTTATTTTTATAATCAAATGTTTAAGTTGTGTTGATAGTGATAAAATGTTGGAAGAAAAACAAATGTTATTGAGAACTTGATTTAATTATTGCCTTTCTCATTCATTAAACAATCTTATTTTCAATATACAAGTGTGTATATATAAAGCTGGTCTAAAGTTTGTTACAAAATATGGATAATGGATATGTTATATTATAATTTACAAGATCAAATTTCCACATTGTATGCAAGTGCAGATTAAATTGGAAGGAGCAATTTCCCATAAGATTGCAAAGATGACTTAGATACATAGTGCATGTTATTCGTAGCCATCGTGCTGTGCTTGCTTCGTAGCATTCGTGCTGCGATTTGTAACACCCCAAAATTTGGATTAGAGATAATAGGAATGTGTTGAAGGTTTTGGGGTGTCATTTAGAAATTAAAAGTCTTATAAATAAATTTACTAGATAAAGATGTATTTCTAATAATTTTAAGATTTATTTTATTTATTAATTGGGGAAAAACTATTTTGAGGCCCAAATAAATTTATGGGTAAGAAAATATCTAATCTGATATGAGAATTAATTTTAGGAAATTAATTTTTCAGATAAGGACCAAACTAAAAATAATGGAAAACTTAAGGATAGGGACTAAATTGAAAGAAACAGAAGTTAAAAGGGTTAAAACGTAATTTCTCCTAACTCCCTTATAAAAGAAAATTTCCCTTCCTCTTCTTCTTCATCCCGTCACTTTCCTCTCTGCCTCTGTGTCTCATTCACCTTCTCTCTCAATCTCCCATTTCTCTCAACTCGCTCTCGACGGCCGGAGATGGCGAGCAACGCCGCTGACGGAGCAGAGCTCCGATTAAACATGCAAGACCGGGTTCCAAATCCGGTGAGTCTTCTCTCTTCATTTCCACCCTTCATTTTTTTGATTTGAGCGATTTTCGAGTGAGGTCCGATCTGGGTATGGGGGATTTCGAAAATTCTAAACCATGTAAGAGGAAGCTTAGGCTTCGATTTGGAAGCTTTCTGGATGATTTTGAGTTATAGAGTAGTGTTTAGTCGATTGCTTCACAAACCCCCCTCTTTCTGGTACTGTTCATTTCGCCGATTTGGGGTGATTCTGTGCTGGAACTGAGCTAATAATTAATTAACCTTAGTTAGAAGTAAAATAAAGCTAATAGATTGCATTGCATGTTGATTGGTGAAGTTTTTGGGAATTTTGAATTTGTTTTTCTTCTCCCCTGTTTCGCTGTGCTGTCGGCAAAGAGGAGAATTAATGCTTTGATAAAGTTAAGATTAGGAAAGAAATAATGTATTGATCTTGCATGTTGAGTTTGGTTGAGTTCTGGGGAATTTCTGAAATTACCGATTTGTTCCCTGGTGAGGGTCGATTTTTCTGATTTGGGTGATTGTAGTTGGTGATTTTGATAATGATAGGATTATGATAGAACTAATATAATTTTTCTAAGCTTTGGGGGGATATCAGAATTTTTGTTTCTTTTCTGTGTTGGTCCGATTCTTTGGGGCTCAGGGGACTTTCGGTAAAATAAATGAAGAAGGTGGTATGTGATAGCTGGGAGATGGTTCTGTATGTTTGATTTATACCAGCTTAATGTGAAACCCAAAGTTTAGAGAGTCTTTGAGGTTTAAGTTTTGATATTAAAAGTTTACGGGCATAATATGAAACTGTACGATATTTTGAGGCTCTTGTGATTTCTGCAGTTCGGATTGGTGATTATTTTCTATGAGCTCCTACGAGAAATGGTGAATATGAATTGAGTAAATTAAGGATTTATTTTGAATCTGGGAATTTTACTGTTTCTGTTATGATGAACTATGAAAACTAGAAATATTTTCCAGATCATTAGGTACAGCTGTTTGGATGTCTTGCAGGATTAAATATGATCTTAATTACTGATTTGAGGTTCCCAAATGCCAAATAAGCACTTGAAAATGTCCATATGTTATTTGAGATTCTGATATGTTGATTAAGTATGAAATTATAACCTGGAAACTGATTTAAACTTATTGTTTTAATGTCATCAAGTGATGTATAATTCTTTTAGAAGCTTCAGTCATGCCTGGTTACTCTAAAATAAAGATTTGAACATGGTTCTTGAAGCTGGAAATTGCCTTAATCTATAGAAGTTTTGCTGTCAAGATTATAAAGAGAATCATGGCTCCTTCTAACTAATGGACATGCTATGTAGTACTTAGATGACATATGGATATGAAGGATGTTAAATTTAAAAGTGGGATACATGATTTAAGATTTGAAAAGTTCCAGAATAAAACATAAGTGGTGTAAAGTTTTGAAAGAAGATCAATTGCTTTAATGAAATCAAAGTCGTATTGTATATAGTGATGAACTAATGTGGGAAGAAAACTATTGGTTGGACTGGATTGTTACAAGCTAAAGTTTAAAGAAAAGCCCACTTATATAAGGTGTTTTGTTGTTGATGTTGTTTGGTTCTCATGGAAGTTATGCAAGAATGTTATGTTGATAATGGTTGATGTTACGGGCTGATATTTCTAGAATAATAAAAAAAAAAACTGGACAGTGAAGTTTAGGAAGGTACTTGATTTATGATTGCATTTAAAGACTTGAGATTTTTATAATTTAGTGTGTGTTAGCAATTTCAATGTTATTTGAAGCTGTCTAAGGTTAGAGAAAAATATAGTTTTAATGGCAGTTAGTTATTTAAAACCAAAATATGATTTGTAAATTTATTGGTCAAACATTGAGAATAAAAAAATACTAATTGGAGTAAAGTAATTAAAAGTGATCTTTTTAATATTGAATAGTCAAGATAGTTATAGTGAATTATAATGATTCATAGATATAAATAGTGGGGTAGTCACAAGCATATTAGGACCCGAGAGAGACGCTGAAGTTTCATGAATAAGCACGGATATTTATATTATTTATGTATTATGAATAATTTTAGGACAAAATAGTGGTGTTGGGACCTCGGGGTCGTCGGGCAGGAAAGGAACCGGCTTGTGAATAACTTCTGAAGTCAGGTGCGGTTTATTTCATAACATAAATATTGTGTGTATATATATATATTGTTTTGGAAACAAATCTGTTGCAATAAATGAGCATTATTCTGGTGGTGATATTATGATATTGATGATATGATGTTGATGATATTTATGGAGTACTCCAAGGCCTAGGTGGGTCGCTCCCCCTTTGCCAATAAATTCCTATAACCGTGAGGGTTATTGAGTAGCTGTGAGGGCTACAGTTAAATTCCTATAACCGTGAGGGTTATTGAGTAGCTGTGAGGGCTACAAATAAATTCCTATAACCGTGAGGGTTATTGAGTAGCCGTGAGGGCTATAATAAAATAAATGGATATATGCTTTCATTAATTGCACAGAATGGAATTGTATATGAATATGTGTATTTGAGTGTATATGATAATAAGTATGTATGAAATAAACTGCGTTGAACCTTTGCTTTTCAGTGAAGCAAGAGGCGACCGTTTCTTGGGATAAGGTAGTTGTGAAGAAGCAGGAATGCCTGCTACATTTTGTACCATCTTTGAATATCTATCTTGTTAGTATTTGTATATATTATATATATAGAATAGGGAAGCACAAGCTCGAAGCTTGTAGAGTATATAACTCTCTGTATTTATGTATCCCTAAACTATAGCAACAACATAAGCAAGTAACGGGTTATCGACCGTGATGACCCCAATATTTTGATAATAGGCCGGATAGATATGGTTGGATACCAACCCAACCTTAAGATAATAGAAGTATAAGTAGAATACGTAAAACAAGATATCTTGATACACTAAGTCATAGATTTAGATACTATAATAGGATCTTAGTTATTTTAATTGTTTTAATAACCACCCTATCTCATCAAGAGTTTAAAGTTATTCTAATTTGTCAAAAAGGCCCAATTTAAAGAACGGAAATTTGATTTATACTTTGGAAAGAAAAAGTTTTAAATTTTTCATATTTTTGGGCTTCTGGAATTAAGAAGTGGTTATAAATCAATTAAAATGCCATAATATAGTAGTAAAAATTTAGATGTTACACGATTCTTATTCGTAGCATCCGTGCTGCGCTTGTTTCATGGCCCTTGACACTACTACAGAAAAATCCTATAACAGCGCCTTTTTTTGACCCTAAAGCGCTGCTATAGCCAGTATTGCAATAGGTCATATGACCTATTGCAGTGCTTATTTTGTGTTATAAGCGCCGTTATATCTCAAAAGCACAGGTCATACTTATATGAATTATTTTTTTAAAAAAAAATAAAAATTAATACCTACACCAACGCTTATTAATAAAAAAGCACTGCTATAGGTCACCTATAGCAGCGCTTAATAAGTAATAAGCGCTGCTATAAGGTTACCTATACGAGCACTCTAGCAGCGCTTATTACGTAATAAGCGCTGCTATAGGCTTTATTTTTTTAAAAAAATATTCACTTATTTTTGTTTTACATCCTCCTTCATCAGTGTAAAAAACCAGCAATACTATCCATTCCAGCCAAACCATATATACATACACACCAGAAAAGTCATACTAATGTACAATAAAACCAACCATTGTAAGTTGAAAACAAAAGCATAATAATTAATGAATGGATCATCTAATGTTGGAGAAAAGAGTGTATACAAAAGTGCACCATTCTTCAATTAGTGCATTCATTTTTTCCCTTGACAGCATGAAGCAAAGAGCGTCTGGGTAATACTGCAAGAACACATTTAAATGACAAGTAAATTTACTTGAAGTCTAACAAGTACAAACACATTAGAGTTGGAAAAATATAAAACTTACTATCAGTGGGATGCCGAGTCGATCATGTGTGACGATATCTCGCATGTATTGCATCACATAGTAACCACAATCATTGTTATTGGGTTGGTAGGGGCACTGTAACAAGAAATACCAAATATATCATATAAGAAGCATTTACGTTATATTTTAACTATAGATATATTGTTTCAAAAATTGAATAACTTTATAAAACCTGGACTGTTTGCCACTTATAAGCATCTTTCGGGTCAGGGGCTCTGGAATACTTCAACTGAACATCGGCCTGAAAACTAGTCAATACTCTGGAAAAGAAACATTAAATTAATTTTATCAGCTAGGATCGGGCATAAAGTGACAAATAATACAACGCATTCAAATAATGTTGACATTCACTTACCCGTTGAAGAGACGCATCAAATTTGGGCGATTATCTGGGAGAGGAGATTCTACAGGATCCAAATAGTAAATTATGGGTTCCTCTTGTGCCATTGGATTGATGACAAGAAAAATCCAATGTAGCCTAAAATGTTTTATAACGTTATGTCAGTATATATATCTATGATGCTCAGAACTAAAAATACAATGAAAGCTAAAATACGTATAGACTTACCCTGTATTAATTGGAGCTAAGAATAAAGTTCTGGCTGTTGCCTTTAAAGAGAAACGCCTTTGAATCGCTTTGCACTGGTCCTCACTTTTTGAGCCCGCAACTTGTGCTATCGAATAAGGGCTTATGAATTCGAACAAAACGTTGTCCTCGACGATCATGACATGTTCATGCAGATACCTTCATAGAAACCATACCAACTCTCAATTAGTGTAAAACTTATGACATTGAACGAAACCACAATGGAGACGCATATATACCTGATCCACAAATTGATAACTGTCGCACCGACCCATCTTTGGTTAAGCACCTCCATTACCTGATCCTTAGAAAGAGCGTAAGTGAAATTTACCTTGTCAAATATAGGCCTGCTGAATGGAATGAAGGCAATAGCATCTCGAGAAACGGTAGCTGCAAATGCTCGCAACCGAGCACGATATGGCGTTTGGAAGCTTATATCTTCAATCAAAGGATCAGTAACTTGAACTTTTTTCTTACCCTTAATGGTTTTAACACTCTGACCATCTCTCTAACATCTTTTTCCCCACTTATTATCATATCATCAACTCAGCACCTCAAATCCCAATCCAGTTATTTAACTAGTATCAAATACAATGGTAACAATATCTACTTATACATTGTACCTAGGAACTAAAGCTAAATATACATTTATTATTCAGTTTTTCAGAAATTGACTTAAAACTTTTCAGCTATTCATAAACTTGTTGCATGTATTTTCAAACAAAATAATATATTTTTCTGGGGGACATATTGTATCATTTATTATTCATTACTTTGATGTTCATTTATAACCAAGCATATGCAAATTAAATAAGGAGCTAACATGCAAAATATTTCCAGACATATGTCGTGCAATTCGGGATTTGGTTGGAGGAAATGAAAAGCAATGGATCAAATGTAAAACCAGCTTTTAGCAAGTAAAAAGAAAAAAAGAAAAACGGCGTTGAAAACAATTACCTGCGAGGAAGAAGAACGACAAAGCAAGAAGAAGAAGAACGATGGAGCTTGACGGGGTTGACGAAGCAAGAACGGATCTGAGAGTAAAATGGGAGGAATGGGAGTAAAATGGTGGGCTGGGGTTCACGGATCTAGAAGAAGATGAAGCAAGAAGAAGAAGAACAAGATGGAACAAGACGGAGGTTGAAGAAGAGGGAGTTCCACCGACTGTGAGAGAGAGGTTGAACGGCGGCGGTGGGTTGAGCTTTGGGTTGAAAAACGACTGAACAACATGGCGCTAGAAGATTCGGGTTGAGCTTTGGGGTTTTTTTTGGGTTTTTGAGAGGGAACAAGACGGAGGGAAACAAATTTATTTGGGGGAAAACGCGTCAACCCTATCCCAGTGCTTTATACATATAAAGAGCTGGGATAGGGCCTATCCCAGCGCTTTTTTCGTAGAAAGCGCTGGTATAGGGTATTAAAAATTTAAAAATAAAGTGGGAGGAATGTACAAATTTTTTAATAATAAGGACAAGGTTAAATATATTCAGGGAATTAAATATAAATCATAAATAACCTATCCCAACGTTTTTTACGTAAAAAGCGCTAGTATTGGGTATTGAAAATTAAACAAAAAAAGTGGGGGGAATTTAGAAATTATTAAATAATAAGGATAGGGTTAAATATTCAGGGAATTAAATATAAGTCAGATAAGGTTCATAGAATTAAGTTGAAACCAAATAACAAATATAAAGACAAACCTGGGAGGTAATTTAGAAATTATTAAATAAAAGAGATAATTTTAAATATTCAGGGAATTAAATATAAATCATAAATAACCTATCCCAGCGCTTTTTAAGAGTATAGAGTATAGTATAGAAAAGAAGTGCTATAAAATATATTTATTATTCAAAGATAATATTGGCTGTATAGATACACTGAATGCTTATACTGTAAATGCGTACCAGGACTAGCCAGAGTATAGAGTATAGTATAGGAAAGAAGTGCTGTAAAATATATTTATTATTCAAAGATAATATTGGCTGTATAGATACACTGAATGCTTATACAGTAAACTGTAAGGTGCAGAAAGGATGAGCGAGCCTTTGCAAGAGAATTTGTAGAAGAAGTTTAGAGAGAGAGAGAGTAGACAATCTTAGTGTTCGAAAGTCTGCCTTTCTATTTGTTATAGGGCCTTTTATAATGAGCCCCGAATACATTTGCATTTCATTTCAACTTAATTTCCTGTAGCTAGCACGGGTGAGCATCTTTACTGTTCTTCCTGTAGCGGTCATCATTATTGCTTTTCCTGTAGCATCACGAGTGAGCATCTTTACTGCTTTTCCTGTAGCGGTCATCATTATTGCTTTTCTTGTAGCATCACGAGTGAGCATCTTTACTGATGTTCCTGTAGCGGTCATTATTGCTTTTCCTGTAGCATCACGTTTGCTCTTATCTTCCTGTAGTATCAGCAGAGAGCTTTTAGCTATAGTCAAGGCCAATGCCATAGCAATCATCTTCATTTTCGTTTTCATTAACTGAAGATTCTGAACTTGTTTTAACTTGAGATCCTGTAGCTTGAGAGGCAATTTCCTGTAATTTGTGATGGAATTCTTATGGCTTTAATGCCTTTAATTCTTCTATAATTTTATCCTTCTGGCTTAAAACTCTGGATGTGGTCGGAGCTGGGAGAGGAGGAAAATCTTGGATAGAAATCCCAGCTTGCCATTTTAATACTTGAGTTTTATTTGCCCAACTGTCTCTATATTTTGGCCACCATTTAACTCTATATCTTCGTGCTAAATATCGTAGCGAGGGAGCAGGTTCAATGCCTCTAACCACTGTAAAAGTCCAACTAAGGATCCAAGGAATTCTGAAACGGCTACAAAATTCCAAGGGTTTTTCTGTATCCGGACAATCGATCATTCCTTTAAAAAATTTATAACCCTCTAGGATAAGGGGTGGTAGAATTTGCTATACTGGTCCATTAATACTGAACCATTCATAAAACCATCGAGGAAAGTCTATAACTTGGCAATTTTTAAAATCTTCTGCAAACCATATGAACCATGAATGGTCATAGTTTTTATAATATAAAACATTATACCAAGCTTTTTTATAATCTTCATAATTGTAATCCAAATTGTGAAAATTAACTGTAAATTTTTTAGCTGTATAAGGAGATAGACCCCAGTATTTGAGTGTTAAAATCCGAATAATTTGGATTTGACTGAAGGGTCTCTTGGATTTCTCATCTACTTTATGCTCAATTAAGGTGGAGTCAGCATCTACCAGAATAAGCTCATAATATCTTCTATCTTTTTTCAGATTTTCTGGAAGAAAATTCCATAATTCTTCTAAAGGATGTGTGGGGAAAATAGCTTGAATAGTTTGCTGTATTTGGGTACTTTCATGTTGCCATTCCAAAGGAAATACATAAGACATGTATTCTTTTGTAAAATACTCAGTAGATGACTGAGCTATATTACAATACGAGGCTATAGGTTGATTAGAAGATGGCTGTATTTGTGAAGAGGATGCCTTCACTAAAGATTGTGAGGTGGATGACCTCACCTGAGTATTTGCTATACTTCAATTATCTGTAGCATAATCAATAGATCTCATTGATCTAGTTGCTGTAGAATTTTGCTTAGGTGTCTGAGCCGGAGTGGCTAAGACAATTTCTTTTCCTCTAGAGTGTCTTCCACGGGAGGAAGAGCCTCCGCGGGTACTCATTTTTAATCTGTAGGTAAATTTCCCTGTAGAAATTCTCTAGTCAAAAAATCGGGAAGAGAATTATTTTTTCCTTTAATAAATTCTATATCAAAATCAAAACAGGATAATAAGGATTGCCATCTGGCAAAAATCTGTTTTGAAACCAAATTTTTAACATCTTTCTGTAAAACATCTTTAGCAACTTTACAATCAATTCTTAATAAAATCTTTTGATTTATCAAATCATCTTGAAATTTCAAAATACATAAAACTACTGATAAAATTTCTTTTTTAATGGTGGAGTACTTTGTTTGACTTCCTACCCAACTTCCTGAATGGTATCTGACTATCTATTCTCCTTTGTCTCCTTTTTGCTTTAATATACCCCCGAAACCTATATCTGAGCATCGGTTTCGACTATCTTAAATTTTTGAGGGTCTGGGATCCCTAGACATGGTAATTCTTTAGCCTGTAACTTAATTTTCTTGACTATATTAGTCATACTGTCATCCCAAGCAGGAGGGTTTTTTCGTAATCTTTTAAACAATGGTTGGATCTTAATTCTAAGGTTAGGAACAAAATCAGCTATATAATTTAAGCATCCTAAAAATCTCTGTAATTGATTTTTGTCTTTAATTTCATCAGGAAACTTATCTGCAAATGCGATTACCCTACTAGTAGGGGTTATCATTCCTTGATAAATTTCCATCCCTAAAAACTTAATCTTAGGTTGGAATAGCTTCATTTTTGTTGGAGATACTGCAAGACCATTTACTTTAATAATGTCATAGAATTTATTTAAATGATGAAAGTGTTGTTCTATAGAATTAGAGAAGACTAACACATCATCTATATACACAATAGTGAACTCGCTATAGTCATTAAAAATATCATTCATTATATTTTGAAATTCTGAAGGAGCATTCTTTAATCCAAAAGGCATTACATTCTATTCGTAATGTCCAAATGGTACTGTAAAGGCTGTCTTGTATCGATCTTCTTCTGTGATCTATATTTGATAATATCCTGATTTCATATCAAACTTTGAGAATATAGTTGCTTTATATAATCTTGAAATTAAATCTTTCTTATTAGGAATTGGATACCTTATCCATTTTAATGCTGTATTGAGTGGTTTATAATTAATAACCAATCTTGGAGTGCCTCTTTCTATTTTGGCGGCATTTTGTACATAAAATACTGCACAACTCCAAGGAGATTTACTAGGTCTTATAAGTTTCTTTTCGAGTAATTCCTTTATCTCTTTCTTACAGTATTCCATTAGTTCTGCTTTCATCTGTATATGCCTTGCTTTAGTAGGTATTTGTTTTTCATTAAAATCCTTTTCATACGGCAGAGTTACTATATGTTTTTTCCTATTCCAAAAGGGTCTAGGATGAGTGGAACAAATATTTTCTTTAAATTTCTTTTCTAGAACTTCTATTCTATGCTTAATTGTTTCGCTATTTATTTGTTCTTCTACTCGTTTATATTTAATCTCTTGCTGAAGATGATTTATATGAATTTGTTTGGCTTTTATTCTATTTATCTTAAATATTGAACTTTCTTTAATAAGATTTATTTCCCTTTCTATTGAAGGGACTAACCATTCAAAGGTAATATTTTTGCCCATTATCTTAGTAGTGATCCCTGTATGAGTTACTTTAAATGGAATTAATTGATATATAAACGGGATTCCCAGAATAACCGGTTCGCTTAAGTTCTTAACTAAAACAAATATATTCTTAAAACATATCCCATCATTACAAATGTGGGTGTTATCTAATTTATAGTTTACCTGTAATCTAGAATCATTTGCTGCCGAAACATTCTCAAGAGTCTTTTCATAATATTTTGTAAGGATTAATCCTTCTTGGATGCAATTTATATCTGCTCCAGAATCTATTAACACTACTACAAAACAGGGTTTTCACATCACAAATTTTGGACTTTTCACATCACTTTTTGGTGTGAAATAAATTCAAGTGACGTGGAAAACTGGACTTTTAACGTCACACCAAAAAGTGACGTGAAAAGTCATCTTTTTCATGTCACAAATTACAAAAATTGTGATGTTGTTTGTCCAAAATTATATTATATTGATAAAGATATGACAGAGAAACCACGTCACATTTTACAAATTTGTGACGTGGTTTCAAGAAACCATGTCACACATTACACAATATGTGACGTGGTTTCAAGAAACCACGTCACAATTTATAAATGTGTGATGTGGTTTCTGGAGAAACCACGTCACACATTACCAATTTGTGATGTGGTTTCTTGAAACCACGTCACATATTGTGTAATGTGTGACATGGTTTCTTGAAACCACGTCACAAATTTGTAAAATGTGACGTGGTTAGTTTTTTTTTAAAAGATGGTTTAATTAACTTCTTTTGGTTTCCCAATCTGTATTCATTGCAAATGTCACAGAAATAGATATAATGCAGATCAACAGTATACATTATTCACACAACATGTATACATAGCTATATTATAACTAAATCAAACTAAACATATATATATACACACAAAAAATTCCATGTTTACACAACAAAGACATTGTAAATTTTATAAGATAAAAATGTACAATTTCCAAATTAGTATGAACATTCCAAAAATGACATGTTTCATAATACATCTAACAAAATTATACTTTACTAACCCATAAATAATCTCCATTCTCGTTATAATAACTCAAAGAGCTTTTCAATGCATAATACCTTGAAAGGAACACACAATCAGTCTTGCAGAACAACTCATTTTATCCAAGAAAGTTATGATTTGCCTCACACTTTCTTGAACTTTTTAAAATAAAAGGTTGCTTATAAATAATCTATTCTAATTGATTTTTCCTTATTCTTAATGATTAATAACTTCAGGAATCATTCTCTTCTACAGTCATAATCAATCATAATCAAGCTTGACACTTTAACCCTATGAAACAAAGTTTCCTTTAATTTAAAATTTCTCAAGATAAGTTTTCATGATAATTTTCTTGCCACAATTAAATCAGTCTAAAATATAATTTAATAGCTAGGAATTTAATTACATAAAATGAGCTTTTAACTATTCATTCCTTCAAGGCCATATACTTGTTCCACACTCAATTTAACCCAAGGTACACTCATAACCATCCAGGATATTAAATATATTTAGCACACCTAAAATTCAAGTAAGCAATACTAGTTTATTCAATCTCGATAATGCTTATTATTTGTCTCTCATCCATTACATCAAACACCTTGTAGGCACTTTAGGATTAACTTGTAACACAACAACCCCAATATATAAAATACAAACAACAAAAATGAATATGCCTTTAGGTATCAATTAAATGTCCTAGAGTACCTAAAAATCAATTTCCTTACCATAGTTAATTATAACATATATGAGTTGTTCTAAACAATCAGACATTAATTGTTCATTCTTTATCTGTTGAGCATTTCTAATAGTTTCTCTATCTCCTTCAGTAAGAATATTATCCCACCATCCTTTAATTGTTCCTATAAACCCTTGAGTTATCATATATAGTATGTTTGGGTCATTATTTTCTTTAATTCTATATGCTGTAATAGCTATTGTTAATTCTTGAGTGAAATTTAAAATTTCATGTTCTGTATTCCCATCTAGATTCCATTCATATATAGAAGTTCCATCATAATGTGATCCTGTATTTAAGTAGCTTTCTTCAGTCTGTAAGTCAGGAAGAGTTGGCTTAGGATAATAATTTCAATGGGGTCCTTGTTGATATTTATGACTTATTTTATTTATATTAAACTCATCTTCCTTAAATTGTTGTTCTATTTTGGTAATACTATTAATCTTTAATCCAGTAGATTTTTCTTTTTTATCTGTAAGGTTTAATCGACTTAATTGGTTCCTAATTTGTTCTAATAATTCATTATTATCTTTTTGTCCTTACTGGCTCATATTTAAATATGGGTCTATAAGGATCTATATTAGATGTAGAAGCTCTGGAAGAGTCTAGTTTATTTTCTATTCTATTTAACTATTGTCCTACTGTATACAAAGCTTGATTTGTATAATTATTTTGTTGTATTTTTTGACTAGATTTATCTTCTGTGGGTTCTGTAATTTTTAAAGGTGAAGCGATAACTTCATCCTGTCCTATTTTAATCTTTATTTCTTCCAAAGGAGGATGTACCGCAGACACCACCTTGTCATTACATTGCCAATTTTTTGTATTAGTTGTAGTTATTCTTAATGAAGGATTATTTTCTTCAAAGGGATTAAATATTTCATTATTATATGTATACATTTTAAACCATTTAAAGAAATATATTTCTATTCTTAATTTTTTCATATCTGTATACCATTGTTCTCTTATATTTTCTTATTCCTTTTCTGTAAAAGTTGAGAAAAACCAATTTCGTTGAATTTTATTTTTCTCTAACATAAATTCTTTTCGAATTAAATCTTTATCTATTTCATAGTTATTATTTCTTATTACTCTTAAAGTAGAATTTACTGACTGATAGTCATTAGGGGCAAAATTTCGTTCTATTTCAGATTCTATTTCAAATATATTATTTTTATTATTTTGTTCATATATAGGTTGAGGTATAGTAGGTTCAAAATTAACTCCTCGTAACCTATAACCTGTATTTGAGTTATCTAATGAAGCTCTTGGTTCATTAATTTGTTCTGTATTTCTAGTTTGAGCACTAGAAGTTGAAGCGGATCTACTTAGCATTTTATAAGTAACATCACCTTCTGCATTTTGTATTATTTGTTCTATTTGTAATCTCTTTAAAGGTTCTGGTTGGGCTATATTTTCAAATTTCCAAGTGTCTGGAAAAGTTATTTCATTATGCTTTAGTTTTTTAGGTATCAATACTGTAGTCTTGGTAGGATCTCCTAACTCTATTAACATAGTTTCTCCTTTTGGAGATTCCTTTAAGGCTGCAAAGTTTTGATGAGTCTTAGTTAATTTAAACATTAATCTGTATTGAAGAACCATCACCGTAGTTCCTGATTCCCAAGAACCATCCGATGCTAATTCTAAAACTAAGGCATTTCTTACTGATTTATCTTGAATTTTTGCTATATAATTTGGGAAAAAATTAAAATATACTGGTCCATTATGAAGGTTTTCCTGTATTACTCCTACAATAGATTCATGAAAATTGGCAGTTTGCCTTTTATCTCTAATACAAGCAAGAACGGGTTTATCTAATCCTTTCCTGAAGTTTGGCATTATAGCTACCTGTAGTAATCCTATATGAATCCTTGTGTAACTGATTTAACCTTTTCCTTACGCCTTGGGGTTAAAATCACAATAATTACCAAGGATTGTGTAAAGTGGCACAATCCCGGATCGTTTCACTTGAGGAGTCCTTCTAAACTACCTAAGCTAACTAAATGCAATTAAAACAATAAAAAGTATGGGGGGTTTTGGTTTGAAGATTCATTTAATGAAACTATTAAGAAAAGTAGTTACTTGTTTTTGGTGTTTTAGATTAATAAGTGAAAAGTGAAAAGAGTTTGGATTAGGGGTAATTTTATAAAATGGGCTTTGGTAGTGTTTCGGTGACTCAAACGCTTCTTTCAAAATGATAAGTGGGAGTTTAATTTACCAAGTCTAATTGAAAAATCCCCAAGCAACCACTAGGGGTCCACTAGCCCTAATTAATGACTAATCTAGCAACCACTTTCATAGCCATTACTTAGGGTTAGTGTTAAGATCCGCTTGGTTTGTGAAATGCCTTGAAACAAATGTAATTTAACTCTCATGAAGTACAACCACAACATTCATGCGTGGAAGAAATTGACTATAACCACTAGCAACCACTAAAAAGGCTACAACCAAGAATACAACCACAAGTAGATAGGAAATTATATCTCAATCACATTAAATTCAAAGCATACACAATATAGTTCACAAACATGGATAGCAATCACATATCCCAAGTCTTAAATCCAAATACAAGACCAATACAAAAGAGTATAAGCCAAATACAAAGGAAAAAAGAAATTGTAAACTAGAAACTCCCCTATGTTGGTCCATGAAGCTAGAGCCACCTTCACACCACCAAAGCACCAAGAACTTAGCCTCTCATATCTTCAAATTCGAGCCAAGGATGGCCCATGATCACAGCCTCCATGGATGAGGAAGGTAGAAGAAGAAAAATGGTGGAAATGGAAGGTGAAGCAAGGAAGAACAAGAAAACCGGCAAGAATGGAGATGAATTTGAGTGGGAAGATGAGGATTTGGAGTGAAAATGAGAGAAGAGAATGGAAACCCTAGGAGAGGGGGTGATTTTCGGGCAGAGGGACCTGGTTCAAATGAAGGAGGTTCTATTTTTAACCTTATATACTCCCCCAAAAAACCCTAAAACGCACAGCAGAATTTCAGTTTCGGGGCCTCGCCGTGGAAGGCTCACGGCGAGGGGCAGAGGAGGTGCATAACGAGGGGTCCTCGCCGTGGGCCTCGCCATGGAAGGCTCACGGCGAGGACAGAGAAGGCACAGGAGAAAGGGCCTCGCCGTGGGCCTCACTGTGGAAGGCTCACGGCGAGGGACAGAAGCCATGTCCTCTTGATTTGCTATTTTTCCTTCAGTTTGGGCATGTTTCTTCTATCATCTGCACATAAGAATGAACTAGAGGTAGCATCAAATGTCCTTGAAGATTTATAAATCAATAAATCATGCAAATTTTTGACCAAACTGCCCTTTGATCAGCGTAAATCCCAACAAGATGTGCAAAAGTCAGAATTCATCCCAATTAGGTGTAATTACTCCAAGAACATGCGATAATCCAAAGATTTTAATCATAAAATGTGTATAAAAATATGGTGCAATCATTTCCCCCACACTTAAACCTTTGTACTCCTGGACAAAGGGTACAATGCAAAGAAGAATGGTTTTAACCAATCAATAATCTCAAGCTAGCATGAATCATGATCAAGAATATGCAAAGGGAGAATTGGCAAAGCAATCGGATGAAGCAATGGCAAAGAGGACTCTCAAGATAATGGTATTTCACTCTACTCACCTCATGGGGGATTTTTTCACACTTAACTTGCTCAAACAACAATTTGCCATAAGCTTGTAACTACCCTAACATCTCCACACATGCATACAATCACGTATGAATCAAAAGGACTTGTATGGTTGAAATGATGGAAAAGGCAAGATGGATTGCATGTTATGGAAAAGGAAAGGTTGCAATGCAATTCAAAGTCACAATGAGAGCATAATTTCAACAATAATGATGCCACACCCAGAAATGCCTTATTCTTCAAACTTTCTTTTTCTTCTTCCCCTTTTTTTTCTTTCTTTATTTTTATGGATACTTTTCTATTTTCTTTTTTTTTTCAACACATACATGGCATTAACAACAAACAAAAGTGGCTCAGATTCAATGCTTCATCACAAAATTCACATTAATGCATTACAACCAAGGAATAGCTCAAAATGGGTGAACAATGGAAAGTGAAATGTTGTGGGTTTGTGTTTGGGAAGATGGGGTGTTGAAATGAATGCCTGAATCATCTTCATGCATGAATGTAATTTAGCTTTGACAAAGAGTAGAGACAAGTTCTAGAAATTGAATGATCAAGCAAGTATACACTCTTGAAATGAAAGTAGGCCCAAAAATCTCACAACAAGGTTAACCTCAATTGCCAATCAAATATCAAATTGCAAGGCCAATTAACACAATGCATATGCTTGAAAATAACTCATTACTAGCTCTTTGAAAATTGAAAGACTAAAATGCATAATTCTTTGAATTCTTCCCAATGCTCATGAAGTTCATTGATCCAAGGGTAAGGTCCAGTCTTGCTCCATGGTTTTCCAAAATTTTGCCACACTAGGTTTTTAAGAAATGAAAGTTGTAAAAATAGGTAGAGAATGCCACTAGATCCTATATTGTATTGAATGCGACCCTTCATCACAATACAAGACTAAGAAGACTACCTAGTCCCCTCCCTCACACTTGAAATTGACATTGTCCTCAATGGCATAGGGTATTTTATTGAATGAAAATGTCCTAATTTTCTACTTCTACTAGGATGCTCCCTCCCCCACACTTGTTCAATGTAATGACAGTAAAATATCAACCAGCCAGTCCAGAATGCCTGAAAGTAAACAAGATAAGGAGAAGAAGCAACCTGGCCTCAAGGAGGCTTGGCAACCGGTTCATGGTAGAGCTTGAGGAGATGCCCATTTGAAACGAATTCCTTCCCGGTCTCCTCTTCAATAAGCTCCACCATCCCATACTTGTTGACCTTGGTGACTTTGTACGGCCCGAACCAATTTGATGTGAGCTTCCCATTACCATGGCGGAAGCGGGCTTGGTACATAAGAACTTGGTCACCAACTTTGAAGCTGCGGTTAAAGATCTTGCCATCGTGGATCAACTTGGTCTTTTCCTTGTAGAGCCTTGAGCTCTCATATGCCTGAAGGCGCAATTCATCAAGCTCTTGCAATTGAAGGCATCTTTCATTTCCGGTGGCATCCAACTCCATATTGCATAATTTCACGGCCCAATAGGACTTGTGCTCCAACTCAACCGGCAAATGACAAGCTTTACCAAAAACCAACCGGTATGGAGACATGCCTAAGGGTGTCTTAAATGCGGTCCGGTATGCCCATAATGCATCTTCAAGTCGATCACTCCAATCTTTTCTTGATGGCTTCACAATTTTCTCAAGAATGTGTTTTATATCCCTGTTGGACACCTCTGCTTGGCCATTTGTTTGGGGATGGTATGGGCTAGACACTCTGTGGGATACCCCATACTTAGCAAGCAAGTTATCAAGAAGCTTGTTGCAAAAGTGGGTTCCTCGATCACTTATGAGACCTCTTGGTACTCCAAATCTACTAAAGATGTTAGACTTGAGAAACTTGGAGACAGTGGGTGCATCGTCTTTTCGGGTCGGGATAACTTCTACCCACCTAGAGACATAGTCTACTGCAAGTAGGATATAAGTGAAACCAGAAGAAGGTGGAAAAGGTCCCATAAAGTCTATCCCCCAAATATCAAAAATCTCACAGACTAGAATGGATCTTTGGGGCATCTCATGTCGTTTTGTCACACTCCCCCCAAATTTTTGGCACCTACCGCAGGATTTACAAAAGGCATAGGCATCTTTGAAAAGTGTAGGCCAATAAAAACCAGCGTCTAAGACCCTCCTAGCAGTTTTCCTAGAACTATAGTGGCCAGCACAAACCATCGAGTGGCAAGCAGAAAGAATGTCTAGGGACTCGGATTCCGGTATGCATCTCCGGATTACTTGATCATTGCACAGTCTCCATAGGTGTGGTTCATCCCAAACATAGTATTGGGCCTCTCTCTTTAACTTTTACACTTGGAAAGGAGACATGTCATCCGGGGTGAGGGCACAAACAAGATAATTGACTAAACAAGCATACCAAGGCACCTCAACACCAATTGCACACAAAGAGGAATCCGGAAAATTATCACAAGTTAAGTCAGAAAGATCTACTCCCCTAGTATTTTCTGGGAGTCTACTCAAGTGGTCGGCTACCAAATTGGCATTGCCAGCCCGATCCTTGATTTGCAGATTAAACTCTTTGATTTAACCTTTTCCTTACGCCTTGGGGTTAAAATCACAATAATTACCAAGGATTGTGTAAAGTGGCACAATCCCGGATCGTTTCACTTGAGGAGTCCTTCTAAACAACCTAAGCTAACTAAATGCAATTAAAACAATAAAAAGGTATGGGGGTTTTGGTTTGAAGATTCATTTACTAAAGTTATTAACAAAAGCAGTTACTTGTTTTTGGTGTTTTAGATTAATAAGTGAAAAGAGTTTGGATTAGGGGTGATTTTATAAAATGGGCTTTGGTAGTGCTTCGGTGACTCAAATGCTTCTTTCAAAATGATAAGTGGGAGTTTAATTTACCAAGTCTAATTGAAAGATCCCAAAGCAACCACTAGGAGTCCACTAGCCCTAATTAATGACTAATCTAGCAACCACTTTCTTAGCCATTACTTAGGGTTAGTGTTAAGATCCACTTGGTTTGTGAAATGCCTTGAAACAAATGCAATTTAACTCTCATGAAGTGCAACCACATCATCATGCATGGAAGAAATTGATTATAACCACTAGCAACCCCTAAAATGGCTACAACCAAGAATACAACCACAAGTAGATAGGAAATTGTATCTCAATCACATTTAATTCAAAGCATACACAATATAGTTCACAAACATAGATAGCAACCACATATCCCAAGTCTTAAATCCAAATACAAGACCAATACAAAAGAGTATAAGCCAAATACAAAGGAAATAAGAAATTGTAAACTAGAAACTCCCCTATGTTGGTCCATGAAGCTAGAGCCACCTTCACACCACCAAAGCACCAAGATTTTAGCCTCTCATGTCTTCAATTTCGTGCTCAAAATGACCCACCATAGCAGCCTCCATGGGTGAGGAAGAATGAAGAAGAGATGTGGTGGAAATGGAAGAAGAAAAGGGAAAGAACAAGAAAATCAGTGGAATTTGAGGTGGAGATGAGTGAGGATGAGAGGATTTGAGTGGAGAATGAGGATAGATGATGGAACCCTAGGAGAGCTAAGGTATTTTCGTGTTTGGAAGCTTGGAGAAGTGGTTTTCGGGTGTTAGGAACTATTTATAACCCCCTAGGAACCCTAGAATTCGTAACAGCGCGTTGCTGATGCGTCCCGCTCCCCGTGGGCTCGCCGCGGCGAGCTGGCGGCGAGCTCATGTCAATTCTGGATGTTTTGGTGGGAGCTGGCCGTGACCTGGCCGCGGCGAGCTCAAGGCGAGGTCACGGCGAGGTCAAGGCGAGCTAACATTGATTCTGCCCTCTTGTTCTGTTTCTGTCCAGCATTCTTCTCTGCAACTTGGCCCTTCCATTGGGTGTGTTCCTTCCATGATCTACACATAAAATGGGCCTAAGGTAGCATCAAAATGTTCTTGAAAATGGGTTAACCAATAAATCATGCTAATTATGCCCAAATTGCCCTTGACTAGAACAAACTCCAACAAAGTGTGCAAAAGTCATAAATGAACCTAATTAAGTGCAATTACCCCAAGAACATGCAATAATCTAATGATTTTATCAATGAAAAGTGTATAAAAATATGGTGCAATCACTCTTGAAGCAAAAGTGTCCACCGAAGAAGTCTCGGCTTGGAGTGTGGCTTTGTGAATAAAAACTTTATAGCTGCATGGTCAGTATAAATGACAACCACAGAATGGAGCAAGTATTGTCTAAATTTGTCTAATGCAAAGACTATGGCAAAAAGTTCTTTCTCAGTAGTGGTATAGTTCCTTTGTGCACAGTCCAAAGTCTTAGATGCATAAGCTATGACATGTGGTGTCTTGTTGCTCCTTTGACCTAGCATGGCGCCAACCGCATAGTTGGAAGCATCACATGCTAGTTCGAAGGGCAATGACCAATCAGGAGCAAGAAGAATAGGAGGCTCCAAAAGAGTTTTCTTCAATGTTTCAAAAGCCATTTTACACTCATCATTAAAAACAAATTCGACATTTTTTTGCAGTAAATGAGAAAGAGGCAATGCAATTTGGGAAAAACCCTTGATGAAACGTCGGTAAAAGCCTACATGTCCCAAGAAAGAGCGAAGCTCTTTGATACAAGTGGGATAAGGCAAGGACGCAATCACCTCGGTTTTGGCTTTATCGACCTCAATGCCTCGGCTAGAGACTAGGTGGCCTAGAACTATGCCATTTGTGACCATAAAATGACACTTTTCATAATTAAGCACTAAATCCTTCTCGACACACCTAGCTAGAACTCTCTCCAAACTATGCAAGCAAACATCAAACGAATCACCAAAAACAGTGAAGTCATCCATGAAAACTTCCAGGCAATCATCAAGCATATCAGAGAAGATGCTCATCATGCAACGTTGGAAGGTGCCCGGCGCATTGCATAAACCAAAGGGCATGCGCCTATAGGCAAAAGTACCGAAGGGACAAGTGAAAGTGGTCTTTTCTTGGTCCTCGGGTGCTATAGGAATTTGAAAGTACCCCAAATAACCATCTAGAAAACAGTAATGGCTTCTTCCCGCAAGCCGTTCCAACATTTGATCAATAAATGGAAGCGGGAAGTGGTCTTTTCGGGTGGCATCATTCAACTTCCTATAGTCAATACACACACGCCAACTATTTTGCACCCTTATTGGAATAAGTTCATTGTTTTCATTTTTCAAAACAGTGATTCCGGACTTCTTAGGTACCACTTGGACCGGGGAAACCCACTCACTATCCGAGATCAGATATATGATGCCGGCACTTAGGAGTTTTGTGACCTCCTTTTTGACCACATCCAAAATGAGGGGGTTAAGCCGCCTTTGAGGTTGCCTAAGAGGCCTAGAATCGTCTTTAAGTAAAATCCGATGGGTGCAAATAGCGGGGTTCATACCCGGAATATCAGCCAATGTCCAACCCAAAGCCTTGCTATACTTTTTCAAAACATCAAGTAATTTGACCTCCTCAATTGCACTCAAGGTATTAGAAATAATAACCGGCAATTTGTCATTGGGGACAAGAAAAGCATATTTTAAATTGCTTGGCAAAGGCTTTAATTCCAAAATGGGTGGTTCCAAAACAGAGGGAACAAGAGTAGGAAGAGTTAAAGTGTAAGAAGAACTCCCCTTTGTAGACCCAATTGGAAAAGGTGGAATGGGCTCAAAAGACCTCATCTCTTGTTCATTGGTCTTCCCAAGAGCCGAATCAACACTTGGTTGATCTATCGCAGCGAATTGCCTTGGGGAAATGTCATCCACAACACCTACATCACAACTTGTAACAAGATCATTCAAATATCTAAGTGTGTGGGAAGAAATCCTAGGTCTAGAATTAGAATCAATGGAAGAGGGTTTAGAAGGTGGCCCTTTTACTACATGGTGATCCGGTCCAAAGAAGGTCAAGTTTGAAGTAGCTTTGGTTGGGGTGAGGGCTATACCCTTTGAGCTCAAATCGGCCAACTCTTGGCTTCCAACTTCAAATTCACATTCTTCAACCAACTTATGACCTGAAACATTGAGAAAACTACTATCTTCCAAAGAAATATCATCACTCATCAGAGAAATGTTAGTGGAGCTCATATCCAAATTAGCATTATCATTATCAATCAAAGAAAAATCCAAAGGGACAGAAAGTAGACAATCAACTACATGTGAGTCAAGGTCATACACGTCATCACCTAAGGAAGAAAAAGAATGAACAGAAGGCAGGGTAGAAAAATAAGAGTTATAAGCTTCAAGATCAGATGTGTTATCATATGAATGCAAGCTCAATTCATGCTCCTCAATGGCATCTTCCACAGCAATATCAATCACATTCAAATCTAGAAGAGAGTAATCCTCATGAGGGTGTCGCATTGCTTCATACATGTTAAAGCTAATCTTATGTTCTCCCACCTCCATTGTTATCAAACCATTTTTCATATCAATTACCGATCCGGCGGTCCGCATGAAAGGCCTACCAAGAATGATAGTCGATTCACATGGCTCGCTAGCGGTGTCAAGAACATAGAAATCTGCAGGAAAAACTAAGTCTTTAACCTTAACAAGTATGTCCTCAAGAATACCTTGTGGATATCGGAGTGTGCGATCGGCCAATTGCAAAATGACACTTGTCTTTTTCAAACCGGTGATGCCTAAAGAAGTGAAAATCGCACTAGGCATCACATTAATGGCCGCTCCTAAATCCAACAATGCATTTGTCACCGTCAAGTTCCCTATGGTGCAAGGGATCATGAATGATCCAGGGTCTTTGCACTTGATCGGCAACTGAGGCTTAAACAAAGCCGACACACTAGGATTCAATTGAATTCTCTCATTTGGCCTAAACTTCCTTTTATTGGTGCACAACTCTTTCAAGAATTTACAATAACTAGGCATAGATTTCACAAGTTGAAAGAAAGGCACATTCACATGCAATTTGCTAAAAGGTTCAAGCATTTCATTTTCAACAACTTCATCATGTTTCTTTTTGCTTTTAAAGTAAGCTTGAGGAAAAGGGAGTTGAGAGATAGTTACCTCCTTGGCCGGAGGTTTGGCCAAGGTATCTTGTGTGCTACACTCTCCTTTTTCATTGACACTCACTTGCTTGTTGTGCTGCTTCCCTTCTTGAGGTTGTACCTTAGGATCCTCCATCACTTTCTCTTTTCTAGTCAATGCCCTTCTTTCTTGAAGTTCCTTTTCCTTAGCACTCTCAGATTGCGCAAACTTCATTGGGCTCAATGGTGGGCTCCAAGTAGGGCTTTCCATTTCAATCTCCTCATCCACTCGCTCATCATCATCCTCCTCTTCACTACTTGAAAAGTGAACCCTCTTCTTGATTGGCATGGGATTTAGTGATTTCCCACTTCTCAAAGTAACAGCATTCAAAGACTTGGGGTTAATGACAGTATTGGACGGAGTTGGGCCGCTTGTCTTGGCTTGAAGCTCATTGAAAGAGTTTGAGAGCTTCATGACATAATCCTCCAAGTTAGCACTCTTGGTCTCCCATTGGCTCATACGGTTATCTACCTTCTCAAACCTTGACTCCATACATTGCTTCGTTTCATTCGCCCTAGAGTCAATGAGACCTTCCACATGGCGGAATCCTATAGTGATGGACTTGTTCAACTCTTCAAAGTCATTAGTGGGTCTGTCCCTTCTGACAGGAGCTAGTACTTGGGAGGACTCCCCTTGGAATTGCCTTGGGGGGTTGCCATCTTGGCGCCAACTAAATTTTGGATTTTGTCTCCACCCTTCATTGTATGTATTGGAATAGGGGTCCCATCTCGGATTGTTGCCTTGCCTTGATTGGAACATTGCATTACATTCTTCCAGCTTAGAAGGGCAATCGCTTGAGAGATGCATAGGTGATGCACAATAATCACAAGACGGACCCACCAACTCATTACCAACTGGACCTGGTGGGGAAGATGGACCTGAGATCTTGTCCAATCTAGAGTGGATTGCTTTGAATTCGGCCTCAAACCTGTCCAGTTGAGGAATGTGAAGAGAAGTAGAATCAACCCTTTGAAGACTACGAGTTGATCTTCTTGAACCATGTTTCTCTTTGGCCAAAGCGAGCTTACGAACTAGAGGCCATGTCTCTTCAGGTGTGTAGTCAATGAATGAGCCTCCAGCGGCTGCATCCAACTTATCTTGGTCTCTTTCCCTCAACCCATCATAGAAGGTATGGGCCAATTGTTCATCGGGAATTTGGTGATGAGGGCATTTCTTCAAAAGGTCTTGGAATCTCGACCAATAATCAAAAAGAGATTCATCGGGCTCTTGAGTGATGGAATTGATCTCTTTCCTTCTTGCAGATGTTCTAGTGGCTGGGTAGAACTTTTCTAGAAAGGCTTGCTTCAAGTTGCCCCAAGAGGCGAGGGCATCTGGATTGAAAGTAGGCAAACTCATGTACCATTGCTTAGCCTTGCCTTCTAGAGTAAGGTGGAACACTCTCCACATGACATCCTCCACTTGTGCTTTCACTGGTTTCATGGTGTTGCAATGTATGAAGATCTCATCCAAGTGATCATGTGGCTCATCTTCCTGCAAACCATAAAACTTAGGTAAGGATTGTATCAATAAGCCTTTAATTTCATAATCAGTGTTCATAGTGGGGAATGCATTCATGAATGGGTTATGGTTAAGGCTGGTTGTGGTGGCTTCCCTGATGGTTCTTCTTCTAGGTCGCTCACCATCATTAAACACTTGCCCTCCCCCATTACCACCTAGATTTGGTTCTACTTGGACTTCAGGAATATGGTGATCCCTTTCCATGTTTCTAGTATCACTTTCAGTTTCTGGGTCACTCTCAATGCTTGACTTACTAGAGGATGGGTGTTCAACTACCAAGGATGTAACTGAAGATCCTTCTCTGTTTGTCTTTCTCAACTTAGTAAGGTGTCTCTCAATTTCTGGGTATTCAGGGTAAAGTTCTTGGTCTCTAGGGTTCCCTTGAGTCATACACAAGGTACAGACAACAAGTGTAAACTGAAGGCTCAACAAAGATGCACTTGCACAAATTCAAGGAAAAATGGATGAACGATGATGCAAGTGAGTATGGTGTGAAAGTGTGTATGATATGTGTGAAGTGTGTTGTAAAGTATGAGTATGAAATGTGTATGCGATGTATATGAGTGTGGAAGTATGGCAAGTCAAGTATTCACAAGTAGGTGCAAGAAAGTCCAGCAATACACCTAAGCAGGTATCACAATTCAAGCAAGAGCAAAAGGCAAGCAATATTTTTGGTATTTTCTTGTCAAACTTTATACAATGCAGAACAAGTAATTGTAAACTAATCTAAGAATGCAAATGACCTAAATCTGATCCTAATGACTCCTACCCCTAGTCAATAGTTTCAATTGACACTTAGCTAACCTAGGGAGTAAAAAATGACTCCCCGGCAACGGCGCCATTGATTTAACCTTTTCCTTACGCCTTGGGGTTAAAATCACAATAATTACCAAGGATTGTGTAAAGTGACACAATCCCGGATCGTTTCACTTGAGGAGTCCTTCTAAACTACCTAAGCTAACTAAATGCAATTAAAACAATAAAAAGTATGGGGGATTTTGGTTTGAAGATTCATTTAATGAAACTATTAAGAAAAGCAGTTACTTGTTTTTGGTATTTTAGATTAATAAGTGAAAAGTGGAAAGAGTTTGGATTAGGGGTGATTTTATAAAATGGGCTTTGGTAGTGTTTCGGTGACTCAAACGCTTCTTTCAAAATGATAAGTGGGAGTTTAATTTACCAAGTCTAATTGAAAAATCCCCAAGCAACCACTAGGGGTCCACTAGCCCTAATTAATGACTAATCTAGCAACCACTTTCATAGCCATTACTTAGGGTTAGTGTTAAGATCCACTTGGTTTGTGAAATACCTTGAAACAAATGCAATTTAACTCTCATGAAGTGCAACCACAACATTCATGCGTGGAAGAAATTGACTATAACCACTAGCAACCACTAAAAAGGCTACAACCAAGAATACAACCACAAGTAGATAGAAAATTATATCTCAATCACATTAAATTCAAAGCATACACAATATAGTTCACAAACATGGATACCAATCACATATCCCAAGTCTTAAATCCAAATACAAGACCAATACAAAAGAGTATAAGCCAAATACAAAGGAAATAAGAAATTGTAAACTAGAAACTCCCCTATGTTGGTCCATGAAGCTAGAGCCACCTTCACACCACCAAAGCACCAAGAACTTAGCCTCTCATATCTTCAAATTCGAGCCAAGGATGGCCCATGATCACAGCCTCCATGGATGAGGAAGGTAGAAGAAGAAAAATGGTGGAAATGGAAGGTGAAGCAAGGAAGAACAAGAAAACCGGCAAGAATGGAGATGAATTTGAGTGGGAAGATGAGGATTTGGAGTGAAAATGAGAGAAGAGAATGGAAACCCTAGGAGAGGGGGTGATTTTCGGGCAGAGGGACCTGGTTCAAATGAAGGAGGGCTATTTTTAACCTTATATACTCCCCCAAAAAACCCTAAAACGCACAGCAGAATTTCAGTTTCGGGGCCTCGCCGTGGAAGGCTCACGGCGAGGGGCAGAGGAGGTGCATAACGAGGGGTCCTCGCCGTGGGCCTCGCCGTGGAAGGCTCACGGCGAGGGACAAAAGCCATGTCCTCTTGATTTGCTATTTTTCCTTCAGTTTGGGCATGTTTCTTCTATCATCTGCACATAAGAATGAACTAGAGGTAGCATCAAATGTCCTTGAAGATTTATAAATCAATAAATCATGCAAATTTTTGACCAAACTGCCCTTTGATCAGCGTAAATCCCAACAAGATGTGCAAAAGTCAGAATTCATCCCAATTAGGTGTAATTACTCCAAGAATATGCGATAATCCAAAGATTTAAAATGTGTATAAAAATATGGTGCAATCAGTAACTATCATTATATTTTTGAATTAATTCCAGAGGAATCATACTTATTACTTGTCTACTGGCTCTAATGGGAATTTCTTTTTCTATAGTCTGGGTAACATAAGAAAAATCAAATTTAGTTTTCTTATAAATGTGAGACGTGGAAAGTGACCAGTGGCAACTTTCCACATCTCTTTTTCAAAAATAAGATGTGGAAAGTGAGACTTTCCACGTCTCTTATTTGAATAAGAGACGTGGAAAGTCTCTTATTCAAATAAGAGACGTGGAAAGTCTTTTTTTTTTTAAAAAGATATTTTTTAAATTAGAATGATCAACCCAATCCAAAAAAACCCCAATATTTTATCGGAATAATAGAAATACAACATTTAAAATGAAAAAAATGAAATAATTTTATTATTTATAGCCAAACTAATATTACAAAAGTGTTAGAATACAACTTTGATCCTAAAGTATGGGATGGTTAGCAAAAAAAAAATAATAACTAAAACTGACCATAGCAATTATAAATCTTAACACAATTATAAATCCTAAAAGTGAACTCATTGAAAAGTAGATGTAGAACAAATCTATCCAGGTTATCATGTCTGAACAAGGCACATTAGTGCAAAATCCTCCAAGTCCAGCAGTTCAATGTATATATGTCACACCCCCATTGTGATTTATGGCCTTGTATAATTTGCTAACTTCAGCAGGAAGCCCCATCCTCAAGTCAAATGCATTAAAGTCCCTGTAGCATTAAAGTCAGACCACCGTATGATGGAAAGAAATCAATGATAAGCTAAGAGAAGCACATGAATAAGGTAGTAGATATCACTATTTAGTTAACATATACAAGAACTGAAATGCAGGCCAAACTTTAGTCATAAGTAATAGGGAATCAGAATCCTATGATGCAAGATACATGACAACAAGTCTTACACAGAAATTCCCCAACTATTCAAATTCCATTGTCTTTTTGGTACATTCATATCCTACATATTCAAAACAGCAAGCTGCACATATATAACATTAGGTTCCAAGAACATTGTTTTGGTTTGTCTTGAAATTTAAGAAATATGCAGGTGTAAGATGTAGAGCTATAAAAAAGTACTATCTGTCTAAAGGAAAATATAAATGTAGAGTTCAGTTTAACAAAAATTAAAGCATTGTATCTCAAATTTTATTCACAATTAATGGGTTTATAAATAAACAACCAGTTGGTTTATTCACAATTTTTAATCTTGCCAATTTTGTTTGCATGCAAAATATATGTTAAAAAAATTTAATTGAAAAAAGACTATTGCTACAATGAAAGGAATTGTAAGCTTTATTTTACCAAACAAAGTGGAATTGTGGTGTATAATTCAATTTCGAAGATAAAAATATGAGAAAAGTACTGAAGTTGGCTGTACATATGTTTAAAAAATTGAAATTTGAACTTCAAAGCTATCACAATTCATTGATATCCAAAAATTTATCAATGACAGGATATGGTAGAACAAGAAAATATGATTAATCAGAGGAAGAAAATATATGAACGAGATTGAACTGGGCTCAAAACAGATACAGAAAACAAGATAAGTCACAAACAACAAAGCTCAAAGCCTTTGTCGCCATTACCTCGCTAGCCTAATGAACCAAGTTGCTGAAAAAGAAGTGTTATTCATTAAGGTGTATAAGGAAGAAGAGGAAGTAGATAGAATAATGGCTTAAACACAAGTAAGAAACAATAAGAAAGCTTTTCTCTGATTACATAATACAGATTAAAAGATTGGGGGAAAAATCAAAACAAACTCCTAGAAAAATTGAACAATACCCAAACTATCAAATTAATCAGGAAAACAGTTCAGCGACAAATCACAAAAGAATCCAACAAATATATATATATATAAAGCACAAGCAAGTCATATTCTAAGTCATATTGGTTGCAGCAGGCTAACATTTCCTAAAGCAGAGAAGGATGGTGATGAACAGTATTTCTACAAGCAAAAGAGCAATTATAATTAGCAGCAAAGCAATGCAATCAAGTTGCTGACCGACTCTGAAGGATAATCAAGTGGTGTATACCCAGCTCTGAAGTAAATGATGGCAATTGGTTGTCCATCCCTGCAAAGGTCATGACATAATATAAGAATAGAGAATAGAGAAAAAGAAGATGAAATCTGAACTCAACAGAAGAGTACAGTCAATTTCCAAATCAGTCAAGCTAATAAAAAATGATTCCACCATTTTGCCTTAAATTTAAAACATGGTGTCATCTTATCAAGAAAACTACTGGCAAAAATTGACTAAAACTAATTGATATCAAGATAATCAACTGGAAAAATAATTGGGCAACAAGATCAGTGTTACAGACATGAATATAATAAATATAAAAATAACAATATGAGCACTTCCAATAATATTTTGGCAAAATCATGTTTCTTACATGGTCTTAGCAATCTTTTTACGGGACTCTGTAAATTTCCATCCACTGGTCTCACTGTTGTCCATGCCCTTAGCAACTCTTGAACTGGTAAGATCCATCCAGTTCGCAAGATATCCCTCATACAAAATAATGCAAGCAGCAGAAAGTGCTTTTCACAAGCTTTTGTCAGTATCATCATTTCTCAAACCACAAATTAATTGGTTTAAACACTAGACCAATGACGACAATGGTGTAAAAGACCAAGAAAAATGAATAAATAAATAAACAATGTGAACGCTTATTCATAGTCTTCGCTACCCCAAACTCAACATGGTTCCTTCGATTTTGAGTATAGCACAAAATGGCACAACTCATAGACACATTTACCAGAAAACGACAATGACAGCGCAAAACAGACCCCCTAGCCATAACCAAGATTTGGAGTCTGAAAACTTGAAAAAATTAATTACAACTGAGAACGAGATCTGAACTGGAACCCTAGCCAAAATTTGAAGTTGGAAATTTTTTTAGAAAATTAAAGATAACTGAGAACAAGATCTGAACAAGAACCTGAAGGAAAAGACGAGAATAAAGAACGCCTCTGACTGTGCTTCCACTGCTCTGGATCTTCTTCCTGTTGCTTTGGAGTTGCTGTTCGAGGAATGTGTTCGTTCTTATGTTGCTTTCCTTGAAGCAGTGCCTTGGTCTGAGGAGTAAGAAAGGAATGTGCTCTGGATCTAACGAAGGAGCTTCTTGCTAGGGTTCCTCCTGTGAGAGACGATTCATGCGAATCGATGCTTGAAGATTCTGAGGGATTTCTCTTCTAAGGAATTGGCTAAGAGAGTGCTGGACGGTGCTTGAAGATTCTGAGGGATTTTTCTTTTGAGGGTGTGCAGTGAGAGAGAGAAGGAGAGAGCGATGGTGGTGGTGATTTGTTCGAAGGTGGAGAGGGAGACATAGCAGAATGAGTTCTGAACCCTTTTTTTAATGTTGGGGAAGGTTTTCCACGTCTCACTTTTAAGTGGAAAATGTGTCCCACATGTGTTCCACGTGAGATGTGAAAAGTTAGATTTTTCATGTCTCACTTTTAAAAATGAGACTTGAAAAATGTGTCCCTACAGGTTTTTTACGTCTCATAAAATACGTGAAAAGTTAGATTTTTCACGTCTCACTTTTAAAAGTGAGAAGTGGAAAAATTGTCTCCACAGATTTTTCACATCTCATAAATTTTATGAGACGTGGAAAGTAACTTTTCACGTCTCATAAATTTTATTAGACGTGGAAAGTTTTTTTTTTACTTTCTACGTCTCACAAATTTTGTGAGACGTGAAAAGTTCTTCCCGCCTTCTTTTTCACCCTATTTTGTGTTTACCGCTTTTTTTTTTCTGAGAATCTACGTCTCATAAATAAAAATGAGACGTGGAAACTTTTTCACATATTTACAATTTTGCCACCGCCTTTTTTCTACATCTCATATTTAAAAAAGAGACATGAAAAGAGGACGTAAATACTGTTTTTTGTAGTAGTAGATATTCCCTAATTGTTAATTTAAATTTTTCTTTTTTTACCACACGATAATCAAATAAAACCAGTACAACTAGATAAGCTTACTACAGAATGGAGTTGCCTCCAAGCATTTCATTGCGTTAATGGAGTTTAATACTCCCTCTTTTCCTAACTATACAATATATTTAGAGAGATAAGCTTGTTCTTAAGTATAAAACCCGTTTCTAATTTTCTTCAACTTTTCCCTAAATTATCCTATTAATACTATTCAATAACAAACAAGCAATAGAGGAAGTATAATAGTGAAAGGTTGGTATTTGGATGTTTTGGTAATATTATGTTATTTTAACTAACTTAACTAACATCCTTAATTTAATCAAATTAGGTTAACAGGACTTATTCTTTGGGTACTAAATATAAGATCTGTTAGAAATCTTAAGTTTTGATGAAGACTAACCCTTAGAAAACATAAGTGAAAGTTACCTCTGAATTTATCATGTGATATCTAATAGGTAACAGAACACTATCGCTAAAGAAAGAATCTATCGCTAGAAACTCATTGATATCTCAGCTAGCAGAAATATAATCCAAGTCCTTGAGCAAAAGAAATTAGCTAGCGATAATAGGTTAAGTTATCGATATCAAAGGGGCTTCAGATAATAAATCATTCAGATAGCTAGTGCCTGAAAACTAATGAGTCAAATAGAGCTAACATGGTTGCTAGCTCTATCAATTCTATCTAGCGATAGTAGGATGTCTGGAGTGTCTTTAAATATCCATATCAGTGTCATCTAGCGATAATGGAATTAGTCATCGATAGAGAATGCCTTGAAAATATTCTAGCAGATATACTGTCTCTATCTCCTTGAGCTAATGAAGTATCCTATCGATAATATTTGCTGCATGAGTACTTGTTTAGCTAACAGCTCAAGTGCAGAAATTATACTATGCAGTTAGCGATAGCAGTTCACGCTAGCGCTACTGAAAAAGCTGCTATGCAAGTACAGTTGTTGCAGATGTTCAGAACGCGCAGTCTAGCCTACTCTACGCATGAACAGTGAATCTAGATCTAAAGAATGATTCCAACGGCTAGTTCTCCAAGTCTCCAACGGATAGAAAGATGTAATACCATATATATAGACTTGAAGATATCAAAAAATTAATATATACAAACACACGACGCATTCACATGACAAGATGACATAAGATGAAAATCGAAGGCTCTGCACAGAGTATGAGTGATATTCATGTGAGCCCAGAAATGTTGAGATGAGCATACTTGTATAAAAATTTGTATCTCTTCATTATATTCGAGTCTGTACTTAAGTGTTTATCAAAATCCGTTCATTAAGTGAACACATTTATTGAAATCCTCTACTGTTTGAGGTTGTTCTTAAAGCTTAGTGCTTTAGAACAGGGATATTGCCTTACAGGTAGTAAGGGGGAGTGTTTAGAGAGATTCTAAACTCTGTAAAGGTTGACTGGTTATCCTGTATGGTAAAACCAGTGGAAAAAGTTGGCAGGTGAACCTGTGTTCGTAAAACCTGTGGTAGGCTTCTCTTGTGCCTGGTTTAAACAAGAGGATAGTGGAAATCTCAGGTGGAGCTTGAGGATTGGATGTAGGTCTGGGTTGACCGAACTAGGATAAACTCTGTGTGCATTATCTCTTTTCTTAACTCTCTTAGTTTCCAGCATATATGAATTATACATATATATATTTCTTGTGGGTTTAATAGTCTTTGAAAAGCTTGCTTTCTTTATATTTTAGAAAAACGAAAATCTTAAGTTTTTATTCTATCACCCAATTCACCCCCCCTCTTGGGTGTCAGCCAGCACTCTCAAGATCTAATTCACTTTTTTGCAAAATCCTAAGAAAGCTATATAACACTTATACATTGATTTACTTGAATTTTTCTCCCATCTAATTTGTTTCACTTATAATTTAAGGCATAATCTAACAGTACCCCTGTAATCTAACGCTATAGAGTACTGCTATTAACTTTTGAAGGATTTCAGGCGTACCTAGAGTCCGGTTGACTCGCTTTGTACCCACACGGAATCAGAGCACCGATTTGGACTCTAATCACGTTATATGACAAATACACACAGGATAGAGAGAGAGGGTTATGGAGGTTATTTTCTTGTTCCTATATTATTCCTCATTCTGGCCAAAACAACCCTCCATAAATAAACGTATGAAAAGTCACAACTTTTCAATTCAAATTATTAAGGAAAAAATACTCATTTTATCCCAAGTCTTTCCATAATTACATATTAGCCCTAATTCTTATTGGGCATTACATATTAGTCCTAATTCTCATTGGGCTTGGGCCCTAAACCACCAAGGGTGGATTAGGTATTTCCCTACATCTCCCACTCACACTTGGTGGGTTAGATAGCCAACAAAATAAGGAGATTAAAGGAAGTTGATTGTATATTGTCAAATGAACAATGAGTGCAAGTTGTTCATAAGGGCACTCCTTTCCTGATGGGAGCACATGAAAGTCAGGTTAAACCAAAGTGAAAACTTTGTTACTTTTTTCAATGATGTATCAAAATACTTGGAGCTTGAATATGCATGTCAGGAAGTATGCAAACCATTTGGGCTAGCATACCGCAGAGGTAGCACATTCTCAACACCCTAAACCCAAATGAGATAAGGGTAAGAGGTTCTACAAAAGGGAATGTGAGGACTACCCTAACATCACATGAGTAATAAACTCTTTAAGAAGAGGAATGACCCAAGTAAGGTTAAATTTTTTCCTACTAAAAGGATAAACCATTTTGAGATGGATTTTCTTTTTCTGTCAATAGTGAGCAAAAAAGACTCAAGCTCCACAGAATAAAAGAATAAGGATCAAAGATCCTTTATTAAATGTTGTAGTTATCAAATTTAGGCATAAGGCTTTAAATTGGTAATGACGTGAGGATTGAGGTGAAAGGCATTAGAGCCTACTAGTTCATTATTTCATGCACAAGGCTTATGGGTTCTAAATGAACTTCTAACACCCCAAATTTTGGAACATAGAAAATAAGGAATTATTTAAGGTTTTGGAATATTATTAAAAAGCATTAAGAATGAATTTATGATGTTTTAGACATTTTTAATAAATTTTAAGGTTTATTTTCTTTAAACAGAAAGGTAAAATAATAATTAAAAGATAAATTTTAATTTGGGAATTTTAGGAAAAACTATTTTGAGATTCAAGGATGCTTATGGTAAGAAAATCTCTAATATGATATAAAAATTAATTTTTAGAAAATTATTTTTTAAAAGGGACCAAAATGAACATAATGGAAAGATTAAGAATAGGGACTAAACTGAAAAGAATAAAATTTCCAAGGGTCGAAACATAATTTTCCCCTAATACCTTTATAAAACTAAATTGTCCTTCTTCCCTTCCTCATTCCGTCTTCCTCACTCTCCCTCCCTCACCGCCTCTCTATTCCTCTCCGTTTCCTCTGCTTCTCCAAGTTTGACAGCGACGATCGACAGCGTAAATGGCGGAGAACAACTGCGAGTAGCGGCGGAAAACACGCATAGAGCTTTGGTAAGCTTTTATCCTTCGTTTTTCCTTCCTTCTCCGTCCGATTTGAGCGAGTTTGAGGGCGATGTTGATTCGGATTTGGGGGATTTTGAAGCTTCTAAATTCATAAAATTGAAGCTTATGATTCGATTAAGAAACCCCAAGAATGAATTTGAGCATTAGAGTGGTATTAATCAAGTTTTTCCAAATTTCTTCTTCTCTGTCACTGTTCATCCGAGTTGCTCTTGGTGATTTGTGAGCAATAGTCAAACGAAAACTTAATTCAACATGATTAGGATTAAGCATAAGTGAATAGGAGATCTTAAATGTTTGATTTCTTTGAGCTTTGTGGATTTTTGGAAGGTCGGTTCTTCCTTTATTCTTCGCTTATGTTCTGCCTTGCTTGGTCTGGAAATTGTAATGCTTATTCTCTGTGTTTTGGCTCTCTGATGATGTAGGGAGATGATGGAATAGGTACTGATTATGTATAGTGAAGTTATGTTTGAATTTTTCCCTTCTCTTGCTTGTTCATCCGACGGATTTCAGTGACAAGGGAGGGAGTTTGTGATGTTTGATTTAGTAAAATTGATGTTCATTGGATGCATGAGTTATTGTAATTTTCTCCCTCTTGAATGGTTCTGTTTTATGGGTTCAGTGAAGGGAGGATGGAACTAATGTTTGCATGTTTGAATTTTGTTAAATAATGATGATTTTAAGATGTAGATTCTGTGCTCTGTTGCAGGTCTAATTGGCCATAGGATTAGAGTTTTGGTTTCTATAAGTTTGTTTGCATGTTCTCCTTTCATAGCCATTTCTCTACAAGGGATTCTGATCCTAAATGCTGGCCAAAGTGTTAACCAAAATTCTAGGCCATACAGCCACAATGTTTTGTCGAAAGGAACTTGATCTTGAGGCAATTAAACATGAGCATTTTCTGTTAATTTCTCTAAAATTGTTGATTAAATCTCTGTTTGATAATTAAACATGATTTCTTGTTGTCTCTTGGTGGGCCATCGCCTTTGTGGCTTAGTTTACTAATTTCATGCTTATATTATATATTTACACATAATACAAGGAACCAAAGATGGATTTTCTTTATTGTTGAAGTCAATAAATTGAAGCTTAAATCTGATTCTCTCCTTATCTATGGTATTAGTTATATTTTAGTTTTGGGAGTTGAAAAATGTTAAGAAAACAATGTTTTCTCCCAACTGGTTGATGCTTTGGATTTTTCAATAAGGATCCTAAATTGTTAACATATGTCTAAAAGCTCAGAAGTATTATAACAAAAGTCGATTCCCTCATTTGAGTAAAAGGTACTGAATCTAAAGCTCTTGTTTTGCTGAACTGCATTAATCAAATTGTCAATTAATTTATGGAGGCCTAAAAGTGTTGATTATTTAATGAGGTCCATAAAACAAAGGAAGCGTCTAGGTTCAGATCTTAGAATGAAGAACTAATTTAGAGCCAATTAGTAATACTTTGAAGAGTTGGTCTGTTAATATTTGAATAATAAAATTATATGTTAGATTGGAAGTTATTATGAAATTAAATGCTTTGAAGAGAGTTAGGGACTTATTGATCATAATAGTGTTGCGTAAACCTGACTTTTAATTAGTTACAGTTTTGAGGTTTATTTCATAGTTATATGTTTAATTTGAAAAGGTGATCTTGCATGTACCATTTTGTTCTATATGTGAAGTTTGATTTGTTTCTTTCTTAGTTTGTTCTATTTTGAGGTTTTAGTGGTTGAATAAGTATTAAACAAAAGAGAATTTTTACTGCTGTAATTGAAAGTTATGTGTGTGTGTGTAAAGTGGTAATTTATTGAAATGGAAGATTGGAATGATTGTAATGTCTATGTGTTATGTGCTCTTTAATGAAGTTTGGTTATCTATTGCATTTAGTTGATAATTTGAGAATTAATTATGTCTAAATTAAATTTAAAGATCTAGGAGTTGTAATGAAGGTAAGGTTATTTAATTATTAATTGATAATTGATGATATCCTTTTGGAAATAAGGTTCATGCTCTAATGTGTTTGAAGTATTGTATGGGAATGTCCCAATGGATAATTGGATTTTTAAATATCAAGTAAATAGTTATATAATGTATCAAAGGATTTGGGAGATTAACTGAATCAAAAAGGATGATTGATTTGTAAGGAAATATGTTAATTTAAGATAATAAAGATATTCTTGTGTTCATGTGGTGTGAATGCTACCTTGTATTTGTGTAGTGCATATGGACGATGGTATAATTCATCATCAAATTAAGAATTTAGATTTAATTATATTAGAAGTAAGAAAAGCTAGTTAATTTAAAAATAATAAAGATACTCTTATGTTTGTGTTGTGTATATTAATTAATGCTTATGCAAGGTTGATTGATAATGGTATGACTAATCATTTAGTTAGAAGTTTAGATTTAGTAGTATTAGAAATAGAAAGGGGTAGAATTATAGGAACGTGAGAGACGTTTAATTATTACACTTAAGTTTAGAAATTAATATATTATTTTTACATTATAAATATTTATAGGACAAAATAGTGGGATTGAATTCCCAGAGTACGTAGAAGAGAAAGAAATACAGTGAAGAGTAAGCTCAGGATACAGGTAGCAGTTTATTTCATTACAGTAAAAGAATTGCATGTATTATTTTGTAATATCTGTTTCAAATTTACATTATGCATGAAGGTGATAAGCCTTGTTAATTCCTGCATAGTAAATTATGGAGTACTCCAGGCTTAGGTGGTTCGCTACCCCTTTGCCAGTTCAGTTATGTTATAGCGGGATAGTTATAACGAGAAATCCTGCAGGTGAGGCCTCCACTAGTTAACGAATATATTGTTAATAAGGGCTGGTAGAGCATTGAGTGCAGGAAGTATGTATAATTGTTTTATTTGTTCAGGTTTATGAAATTAATACATGTCAATGCTAGCATGATAATATAAGTTAATGAAAGAAACTGCTATTGGGATTTCCAATCTCACCCCCTTCCCCAAACATTTTTCAGTTTAGCAAGTTGAAAGAAGCTAGCTGGGGAAGAAGAGTAGACGAAGAAATTAGAATTATAATTTGAAAAATAAGAGGTAGTAAATATTTTAATAAGGTTATTTGTATATGTTATAAAATTAAATTATTAAATTAATAGTAGAAAGTATAGAAAATAGAATTGTATAAATTTATTAAGAGATTTAAATTTCCTAAGTATTATAAATTATGAATAGACTCCCTTAAGAGGGTTAGTGTACTTTTAATTGTTTTATTAACCACTTTATTTTATAAAGAGTGTTTAAATTATTCAATTTGTCAGAAAAGCCCATTCCAACTCCAATAGAGTGGAAAATTGCTTGGAAAGAAAACGTTTTAAATTTTTACGTATTTTTGGGCTTCTGACATTAAAAAGTGGTTATAATTCAATTAAAATGTTATAGTATAATAGGAAAATACCAGGCGTTACAGAACTCTCTTGACTTTCATGACAAAATTAGTTGTTTGTGATACAGTCTTCCTTGACATTTCTTTATTTTTTCCAATATTGTTGGTAACCTTTGTGTGCATGACTGCTTTACCACCCTGATTCAAGTGTTGACTTGAATACATGTCATGGTAGACTAGGACACATAATTTGAATTGGCATTTTCAAGAATGCTATGTTCATCACCCAATAGGGAGGTGTCTAATAGGTATAATAGGTAAAGCAATAAAAAAAGCTTTTTCAGTAATGGAATTGAGATAGAGAAAATATTGCATTTCTTCCATCCAACTATATATGGTTCAACGAATGTGAAGGCATGACACAAAGCTTAGATTAATTATCTTTGTTGATGATTACTCACATAATTATCATTAATTTATTTCACACAAGTTTGAAGCTCAAGTGCTTTGAACGATAAGTGAATAAAGTTGAAAATAAAGTGCATACATAATTTAAGAATTCTACTCATTAATAGAGATTGTTCTTGACTAGTTTCAGTGAGCTTAATGAAGAGAAAAGGATATTTATTCAGTTAAATGATCCCTTACACTCTGTCATCAAATAGTGTTGTTAAGAGGCATAATGAAATGCTACTAAACATAGTGATATATACAATAGTTCAAGCTAACCCACCAAAAGTGAGTAGGAGAGTGTTACGAAGTCCACCTTTGGTGGATTAGTACACATTTTTTTGATTGATTAAGTATGGTTTTCTATTTTAAGGGAGATACTAACTTTATACTTAACCATATGCCCTCCTAAGTGGTCTTTTCCAAACCATATGAATTATGGTCAAAGAGAAAATCAAGTTTTTTTATTTCCCATAGGCCATAAAGGTCAATTACACGATCTCATAGTCATTGTAAGTGGGAGCTTATTATGGTGGACATTTTCATAAGTGAAAATGAGGATGGATTTGTGTCTGAAAAGAATTGAAAGGAACCATATTTATTATAATGGAGTTTTCCAAATAATGGTAAAGCTCTTCACATTGTGTTTCCCTATATCTCTTTATGAGACATAGTGACAAAACTCCTCAATTGCCCATGTGAGTGGGAGCTTATAAAAGGTCATTAAAGAGACCTAAATATCATTGATAAGAAAGGTAGGGAGCTCTAGCATGGAGTAGCTTTGGACAATGTTCATAGTTGCTCTAGAGGAGGATAACAGAAATGTTCCGCATATGAGGCCTTATCTGTTTCTTAAAAGAAATGGAAGAAAGCAATATTAAAGGACCTAGATTATTTGAGAAAGAATCAAGTCTGAGAGTTAGTTGATCCAGCGTGGATCCAGTCTCCCCCTACCAAGACCTTGTAGCTGGCAGCGGCCTTTACCACGAAGAATGCTGTTAGCGCGATTTTGCTACCAACTGTAATGTCTGCGGGGAATACCCCCATTTTTTTAAAGGGGATAGGCTGCTTGGAGGTTCATCCAACAACTAGAAATGAAATATCATAAGAGAAGAAAAAAGGCCCCACAACGGCGAGAGATCATTTGTAAACAAATGAATTCTCAAGATTAAAAACAAGTTGGTTGGTTAGATCAATTAACATCACAAGACTCTTTCGGTTATAGAAGGGTATACATTGTGAGAATACCTTCTCATAAATTATGTGCTTAAAAATCATACTCATTTTGGAAATAACTGACTGTTTGGTTTTAGATTTACATCAAGTGGATGTGAAACTTGCATTTTGATTTGTGATTTAGATGAAGAAATCTATATGCTTTGGCTATTAGATTTCACTACAATAGATGTTTGAGGTTTACAAAGTGATGACCTCATATTACGTAATTTTGCATAAGTCAATTCATCGACTGAAGCAATCATCCAAACAATGGTGTTTAAGATTCCATATAAGTGGTAACCTATTATAATTTTATTTTTATGGTTGAAGAAACCATAACTAAGCAGTTTGTGATATTATCCTTTAAGTGGATGATATATTATTGACTAAAATAGTTTGATTTTGATAGTGCCTATTAAGGAAAGGTACTAAGAACATGGGTAAATCATTGTATATCTTTGGAGTTGAGATCCAAAGATATAGATCAAGCAGACTTCATGCACTGTCACAAGAGAGTTATATAATGGAAATTCTTGAGTGGTCCAATTTGAATGAATGTGATCCCATGAATACCTTAGTGACTTCAATAGTGTTTGAGTCTTGATAGATATCCCAAAACTGAATCAACTTTAAACTCAAAATGGAAAAGGGTTTCCATGTAAACGTTGTTGGTAGTTTAATGTACACAGTGGTGCGTAAAATATCAGATATCCATTGTGGTAGGACTTTGTAAGTCCGTACTAGTCCAACCATTGTGAGAGGAATTTGATGACTTCACAAAAAATGCTTATAGATACTTTAAAGGGCATGATAATTATGCACATTTAAAAGTACTTACTGTGATAGTACATATGGCTATATGGTCAATGATGTCTAGAAGAACATTTTGGATTCGAAATGAGAATTCAAAACTAGTGTTAATGCATTGTGAAAGCACTACGACCATTGCCTAAATAAAAGACCCTGAGTATCATAGCATGAGTAAAATACAAAGATAAATATGTGAGATTTGTTGTAGCACATAAGGTTGTTACTAAACAATAAGTTCCTATGTAAAATATGATAAGTCCTTTGGCAAGCATAGGATATGAAGTAGTAGATACTTCATTAAGTCTATATACAATGTCTAGTATGTCATTGATTGCACCATATTTTTATACACTTTTCATGGCTAAAATCATTAGATTATTGCATGTTCTTGGGGTAATTGCACCTAATTAGGTTAGTTGCTGACTTTTGCACACTTTGTTGGAATTTGATCTAGTCGAGGGCTTTGGGCATAATTAGCATGATTTATTGTTTAGCCCATCTTCAAGAACATTTTGATGCTACCTTAGGTCCATTTTATGTGTAGATCATGGGAGGAACACACCCAACGGAGGGGCCAAGTTGCAGAGAACAATGCTGGACGGAAACAGAGCATAAAAGGGAGCTGAAAAGGGGGTAGATTTGATGTCTGCTCACCGTGGGCTTGCCACGGCGAGCTCACAGCCCCAAAACATCCAAAATTGACATGAGCTCACCGTGAGCTCGCCGCGGCGAGCGGGACGCATCAGCAACGCGCTGTCACGAGTTTTAGGGTTCCTATGATGTTATAAATAGTTCCTAACCCCCGAAAATCATCTCTCCAAGCCTCCAAACACGAAAATACCTCAGTTCTACTAGGGTTCCATCATCTATCCTCATTCTCCACTCAAATCCTCTCATCCTCACTCATCTCCACCTCGAATTCCACTGATTTTATTGTTCTTTCCCTTTTCTTCTTCCATTTCCACCATATCTCTTCTTCATTCTTCTTCACCCATAGAGGCTGCTATGTTGGGTCACTTTGAGCACAAAATTGAAGACATGAGAGGCTAAAATCTTGGTGCTTTTGTGGTGTGAAGGTGGCTCTAGCTTCATGGGCCAACGTAGGGGAGATTCTAGTTCACAATTCCTTATTTCCTTTGTATTTGACTTCTACTTTTTTGTATTGGTCTTGTATTTGGATTTGAGACATGAGATATGTGGTTGCTATCTATGTTTGTGAACTATTATGTGTATGCTTTGAATTTAATGTGATTGAGATATAATTTCCTATCTACTTGTGGTTGTATTCTTGGTTGCAGCCATTTTAGTGGTTGCTAGTGGCTATAGTCAATTTCTTCCATGCATGAATGTTGTGGTTGCACTTCATGAGAGTTAAATTGCATTTGTTTCAAGGAATTTCACAAACCAAGTGTGTAACACCTAGAATTTTCTACTATATTATAGCAATTTTTAATTGGATTATAACCACTTTTCAATGTCCGAAGCCCAAAAATACGAAAAATTTAAAACTTTTCTTTTAAACATTAAACCAACTTTCTTTAATTTGGAAAGGGCTTTTCAGACAAATTGGAATAACTTAAAACCCTTTATAAAATAAAGCGGTTAATAAAACAATTAAAAGTACACTAACCCTCTCTGGGTATCTATTTTTAATTCATAGTACTTAGGAAATTTAAATCCCTTTATAAATTTATACAATTCTATTTTTCATGCTTTCTACTATTAATGTAATAAGTTTAAATTACATCATATACAAATAACCTTACTTTTTATAACATAATTCTAAATTATTCATCTAATCTTCCTCCAGCACTCCTGCCTTATCTCAATCATCTTACCATCTACCAGCTTATCTGAAACAGCAATTTAACGCAGTTCATTTCATTCATTACCATGCATAATAATTAATAAAATATATATGACTGAAAACATGACTGTGTGGGTAGGGATGTCGCCCCTCTGTGGGCCCCCGCACTCATCCCATACAAATATACATTAACCTTGTTGCTAGTGCACTTAAGGCACTCATGTGAGGCTCAACCTCCTGAATATAACCTTTCGGTCATATCTAATCTGTACTAGGGGTAGCTAGCCCTCTAGTCATCGAGTACTCAGATCCCATGAATAATTCTGAAAAGGTTAAAGCTACTATAAATTTATAAAACATGCTTTGTAATTATCATACATGATAAATGATATTGAATGAAACTGCTACCTGGATATCAGCACTTAGTCCTAAGACTGCTCCTTTCTTTTCCACTGACCTTCTCAACTTATGCCGCTATCAAGACCTATTTACATGTAATATATAAATAATAAATTAATATCTATGCTTAATATATAATCAATCCTAGTTTCTAACTGAATTGTCACTTTATTTACCAGTGAACCTCATAATTTTCCTACCAACATAAACTTTGATCTCTATGCATTCGTAGCACATATAATACTTGTATTAACCTTGAAGACTTTAGACTATAAGCAAACTTACACATTACTCATTTAAATTAAACAGTATTACATTCAATTATAAAACTTATAACTAAAGAAAATCATCAACTCTAATAAATCACAAGCAATAAATTTTACTTCTATTACTACTTAAAATTATCATCAAATAACACTTTTATCAACATCTTCGATATCTTTAAATTTGTACAGAGCTTTAACAAAATCTGAATTGTACTAACAAAATATTTTAAGCCTCAGAACTTACAACAACAAAAGTTATATATTTCCAGTTTTTGTAACAACTAATATTCTTAATTAAAATACTCACATTACCTACTAAATGCAATGCCACATGTTTATAATTCCACTTAAAGCTTTGTCCTAATCCTTGAAAATCCTTAAGAAATGAATTAACTTCCAACTAAACTTGCAAATCCTTAGCTTGACTCCACCAACCATAAACACTTAAAAATGTTGACTTAGAACTTCAATTAATAAGTCACTAATCAATTTCCTTTTATCTACTTAATCCTATCTTGATTCAAAATCCAACCAATCAAAGAACCACCACTTTAACTCCTACTTTTCTTAATTTAATTTCCTATTGAACTATCATCATCATTTATTCTTTTTCTATCCCTAAAATCAGTAGCCAATGACATCAACAAAAACAGAAAACACTACTACATTTATTATCACTAACCATCAACAACCATCCACAATCCTTTCTTAAACTTAATCCCTATTAAACCATTACCACCATTTCTCCTTTCCTTGCCAATAAATCAGCAGCCAGTAATGTCAACCAAGAATTAGATTTTCAACCCTTCAAACCTTCAATCAAACATCCATAACAACTTCCTATTTTCTTATCCAATTAATCATAATGCTATCCTTCTTCACTACCAATAAACCAACAGTCCTTTGATTCAATTCAAGCAGCAATTAGGATTTACAACCTAAAGGCTTGCAACATATCACTAACCATTGCTTAATTATTGTTTAACTAATTACCAAAACATTCTTCCTTATTTTCCTACATAAAGCCCACGGCCAGAGCATCAATAAAACAAGAATTGCACATTTAATAACCTAACATTAGCCAACCATTTATAGACAAATTCCAATCCATCTCCCAGAGCAAAACAAAACATCAAAAGCCATATTTTTCTCTTTGGCCAAACAGAACAGAAACAAGAAGAAGAACAAGAATTCACAAACAATCAAATTTACCTATTCCATTATATTTTTCATATATCAAAAATGTTAATCTATCAAGGAAAAGAACAGAAATCAAGCAACCATAAGGAAGCTTGAATTCGGCCAGAGCAGAACAAAAGTAGGGAATTTCATAACAATAATTCAACCCTTTCAAAATTTATCAAACACGTATCCAAAGCACCCATTCTGGCTTCCAATTCATGCATATATCATTTCAGAAAATTTTCCCCCTTTTTCCCGACGGATTGTAGAAAACAGGGGAGGAAGAAATTGATCCAAAAATTCCCTAACCTCAAGAACACACCATTCAATCCATTCCATAGCCTTAAAATTGCTAGAAATCACAAGCAATTAAGCTTCAAAACAATGAAGTCCCAAAAATCCCCAATTTTCCCATCGCATGAACAGTACCCGACGGAGAAATTTGAGCAAATCCGAGCCTATTTCAACTTCCTTCCCAAAATCAACACTCAAACAACCAAGAACAAGGTCCAAGGAGCATTTTTATAATTTCAGAAACTTCAAAAACCATCCAAAAATTCGGATCATCTTCCCCCCATCCACTCAAAATCGTGCCGAAATGGAGAGGAAATGGGAAGAAATGACTTACCCAAAATTGTTCCAAGCTTCTTGACCTTCTTTCGCCGTCAACTGTCGCCGTTCGCCGTCGTCTGAGCCGAAGCACTGAGGGAGGAGAATGAGAGAAGGAAGGCGACGGGTTTGAGGGAGTATATATTTTTTTTCCCAAGTGTATATGTACGTGTGAGGCAGAGGAATAAAATGGAAATGAAGAAAGAATTAGAAGGAAATGGAACACATTGGAAGGAACACGTGGAGGCTACAGTTTAAAAGACAGGTGGTGATATTTTTATTAAGTATTTTACTATCTTGCCCTTTCCTTTATAACTGAAGATATTTTTAGCTAGGGGCAAATATCGTCTTTTTCATTTCCCTTTTCCTATTTTTCTCTTAAATGGTAATTTTATGTGCCATTATCATCTAGAAATAGACCTAAATTTGTTCCTAACATAATTTCTCTAGATATGCTTTGATTCCTGAATTTATTTATAAGACTTTTTAATTAATAACCAATACTCCAAGATTCTAAATATTTCCTTATTTAAATTTATCTTCTAACTATTTTCCCTAGGGCTTGTTTTGTATGAGGGATTTAGAGGGGAGGGGAGGGGAGAGAAAATTTTTGTGAGTTGAATTTAAAAAAATTGAAGAAGTGAGGTTGTAATTATTAAACAAATATTATATGTAAAATAAAAGAGTAAGAGAAAATGATTATAAAATTTTAACCCTATATATCGCTAATTTTCTTAAATTCAACTCAAAAAAATTTTCCCTCCTCCCATTTTCCCTTCCCTCCCCTCCCCTCCCCTCATACCAAACAGACCCTAAGCTAATAAAGAAAATAAACTTTAAAAATTATTAAAAATATACATGGCCTCATAAATTTATTTATAAGGCTTTTTAATTTCTAAATACATTTCTAAAATCTCAACTATATCCTTGTTATCCCTTTTTCTCCAAATTACGTTTTATCTTCTAATTAATTCTTCTTTGTTTCTTAAATAAAATAAGCCTTAGAATTATTAAAAATACCCAAAACATCATAAATTTATTTTTTATGCTTTTTAATATTTTAATAATATTTCCTAAATCTTAAATAATTCCTTATTTTCTCTTTTTTCTAAAATTTGGGGTGTTACAAAGTGGATCTTAACACTAACCCTAAGTAATGGCTATGAAAGTGGTTGCTAGATTAGTCATTAATTAGGGCTAGTGGACCCCTAGTGATTGCTTGGGGATTTTCTTAATTAGAATTGGTAAATTAAACTCCCACTTATCATTTTTAAAGAAGCACTTGAGCCACCGGAACACTACCAAAGCCCATTTTATAAATTTCCCTTAATCCAAACCCTTTTTACTCATCAATCAAAAATTACCAAAAAGAAGTCTTTAAATTCTCACTACTTTTATCAAATGACCTTTTTAAACAAAAAACCCCAAATCTTTTATTGTTTTAATTGCATTTAGTTAAGTTAGGTAGTTTAGAAAGACTCCTCAAGTGAAACGACCCAGGGTTGCAACCTATATTGCAATCCTTGGATTAATTCTTGATTTTAACCCTCAAGGCGCATTTAGGCACAAGGTTCAAATCAATGGCGCCGTTACCGGGGAGTCATTTTTGACTCCCTAGGTTAGCTAAGTGTCAATTGAAACTATTGACTAGGGGTAGGAGTCATTAGGATTAGGTTTAGGTCATTTGCATCCTTAGGTTAGTTTACATTTGCCATTTTTGTTTTGCATCCCACTTTCCTTGAAAATACCAAAAATTTTGCTAACTCTTTGTTCTTGATTGACTTGTGATTACTTGGCTTACCAAACCTCCATACTTGCGTACATACCACACACTTACTTTACATTACACTTCATACATATCATACACATTTCATATACACTCCATACCATACTCAATTGCATCCTCATTCATCCATTTTTCCTTGAATTTGTGCAAGTGCAATTTTGTCTGAACCTTAGTCTACACTTGTTGTTTGTGCCTTGTGTATGACTCGAGGTAACACTAGAGACCAAGAGCTTTACCCTGAATACCCAGAAATTGAGATACACCTTACTAGATTGAGAAAGACATAGAAAGAGGGAACCTCAGTTACATCCTTAATAGTTGAACACCCATCTTCTTGTGAGTCAAGCATTGATAGTGATCCAGAAACCAATAGTGATACTAGAGAAATGGAGGGGGATCACCATATTTCTGAAGTCCAAGTAGAGCCAAATCTAGGTGGTAATGAGGGAGGACAAGTGTTTAATGATGGTGAGCAACCTAGAAGAAGAACCATTAGGGATGCCACCACAACCACCATTGACCACAACCCATTCATGAATGCATTTCCCACCATTAATGCTGACTATGAAATTAAAGGTTTATTGATACAATCCTTACCTAAATTTTATGGTTTGCAGGAAGATGAACCACATGACCACTTGGTTGAAATTTTCATACATTGCAACACCATGAAACCAGCGCGAGCACAAGCGGAGGATGTTTTGTGGAGAGTGTTCCACCTCACTCTAGAAGGCAGAGCGAAGCAATGGTATATGAGCTTGCCCACTCTCAAGCCAGAAGCCCTAGCCTCTTAGGGCAACTTGAAACAAGCTTTTCTGGAGAAATTTTACCCGGCTACAAGAACATCAGAAAGGAGAAAAGAGATCAACTCCATCATGCAAGAGCTAGATGAATCTCTCTTTGATTATTGGACAAGGTTCCAAAACCTTTTGAAGAGGTGTTTTCATCATCAGATTCTAGATGAGCAGTTAGCCCACACCTCTTATGATGGTTTGACAGAAAGAGACCAAGACAAGTTGGATGCGGCCGTCGGTGGATCCTTCATTGACTATACACCGGAAGAAGCATGGCCTTTAGTTCGAAAGCTTACATCGGCCAAGGAGAAACATGGTTCAAGAAGGTTAATCCGCAATCTTCAAAGGGTTGAATCTACCTCTCTTCACATTCCTCAATTGGAGAGGTTTAACGCCGAATTCAAGGCAATTCATGCAAGGTTGGATAAGCTTTCTGGTCCCCCTTCACCACAAACTCCAACTGGTAGAGAGTTAATGGCCCCCTCTTGAGATTATTGTGCATCTCCTATGCACCTCTCAAGCAATTGCCCATCTAAGCTGGAGAAATATAATGCAATGTTTCAACAAAGACAAGGCACTAATCCAAGATGGGATCCCTACTCTAATACATACAATGAGGGATGGAGGCAAAATCCCAAGTTTAGTTGGCGCCAAAAGGGAAATCCACCAAAGCAGATCCAAGACCGCCAAGGCGAATACTCTCAAGCAATGGTCCCAATGAGAAGTGAGAACTCTTCTAATGTCATTGATGAGTTGGCCAAGACTTGCCAACAAGGATTTCAAGGCATCCATAACCTTGTTGAGGCTAAATTTGAAAAGAGTGATGCAAGGATGGCCCAATTGGAGACCAAAAATCATAACCTTGAGGGCTTTGTCACTAAGCTCTCCAACTCCTTTAATGAGCTTCAAGCCAAAACAAGTTGCCCCATTCCATCCAACACGGTCATAAACCCCAAGTATGTAAATGCTATAAGCTTAAGAAGTGGGAAATCACTCAACCCCATCCCACTTAAGAAGAGAGTCTACTTCATGGATGACAAAGTTGATGAGCCGGTGATTGAGGAGATCCAAGTTGAGGGCCAACCTTTAAGCCACATTGTTGATAATGAAGATGATGAGCTAGCGGATGAAGAGATTGAAGTTGAAAGCCCACCATTGAGCCCCATGAATTTGGTGCCTTCAGAAAGTTTAAAGGAAAAAGAACTTTATGAAAGGAGAGCAATAACACAAAAAACAACCATGGTTGAAGAACTTAGCACACCACAACCGAAGAAGAAGAAGCATCCCAAGCAATTAAACATTAATTAAATGGGAGAGTGTAGCACACAAAGTACCTTGGCCAATTCTCCGACCAATGAGGTAATTATCTCTCAACTCCCTTTCCCACAAGCTTTTCTTCAAAGTAGAAAGAAATTTAATGATCAAGCTGAAAAAGAGATGCTAGACTTGTTTAGTAAATTGCATGTGAACATTCTATTTTTCCAACTTGTAAAGTCTATGCCATCTTATTGTAGGTTTTTGAAAGAGTTATGCACTAACAAACGCAGATTTAAACCAAATGAAAGGGTTCAATTGAATCCTAGTGTTTCAGCTCTCTTTAAGCCTCAGTTACCAGTGAAATGCAAGGATCCGGGATCATTTATGATTCCTTGCACGATCAGAAATTTAATGGTAACCGATGCTTTGTTGGATCTGGGGGCGGCCATTAATGTGATGCCTAGTGCGGTTTTCTCTTCTTTGGGCATTACCGATTTGAAAAGAATAAGTGTAATTTTACAATTGGCCAACCGCATAACCCGTTATCCATAAGGTATCCTTGAGGACGTACTTGTTAGAGTTGAAAACTTGGTTTTCCCCGCTGATTTCTATGTGCGCGACATGTCTAGTGGTTCCAATGAATCGACTATCGTTCTTGGTAGGCCTTTCATGAGGATCGCTAGTACAATGATCAATATGAGAAATGGTTTAATCACAATGGAAGTGGGGGAACACAAGATTAGCTTCAACATGTATGAAGCCATGCGACACCCTCATGAGGACTACTCATTGCTTGGTGTTACTGTGATTGATATTATTGCACACAGTGTTAGGCAAGAGCCTGAGCTGGTTTTACACTCAAATGAATTTTTACTTGATTTTGAAGTTCATGGCTCTAATTCACCTCCCCTTGCTCCCAACGTGTATAGCCTCATCTCATTGTTAGTTGGTTACTTATTTTCTGCAACTAGTGCTTGGCCTTTGAAGCATAATCCACTGTTTGGCATGATTTCCACTAACATGTCCTTGTTGAGTGATACCACTTCTTCGGAAGAAGGTTACTTTTCTAACAATCCAGGAACCAAGTGTGTGCATGAGCCTAAGTTCTAGTTGAAAAATCACAACAAGAGCTTGAAGGGGATAGCCTTCACACCAACTGACTCTACTTTCAACACTTCACTTATAGTACTGTCGTCTGATATGATTAAATGGTCACCACCTTCCCACTCAACTTGTATTGCATCTTCCAGACCAAAGATCTCCTCCTATGCTTTAAGCCACTTAAAAGATCTCATCATGTCATGCCATGAAAGCATAAGGAATGGAGGAAAAGCTGCGGCATTAGAAGTTATCAATCAACTTAGTGTTGATTTGGTGACAAAGACATCTCATGAGTATGTGAAGGATGCTCATCCTGAGGTAGTTGCTGTTCTAGATCGACCAGAGGTTGATTCAACACTTGGGAATTCAATGAAGCTTGGTTCAAGTTCTTCGCCAAGTCGCATTAAGCTGAAAGGGCATATGCTCATGGCCTTTAAGCATTTGGGAATCTTCAAAGATACATCACTTGGAGCCCTCCTTCGACATGGAATACACCAAGCTACCCCACTCAGCACGACTAGACTCCCGGAGCATGAGACAGCAAACATGCTCAAATCCAATGGCCACCTTCTCAAAGTCTATCGTGACTCTTCATCAAAGCCTCCTTGAGGCCAGGTTGCTTCTTCTCCTTATCTTGTTTATTTTTATGCATTCTGGACTGGCTGGTTGATAGTTTATTGTCATTGCATTGAACAAGTGTGGGGGAGGGAGCATCCTAGTAGAAAGTAGAAATTAGGACTTTTTCATTCAATAAATTACCCTATGCCATTGAAACTTTCTGTCATTTTCACTTGTCATATGCATTTGTCCTGTGATTTCCAACATGCCTACTATTGATTGCACTTGTCCCTTCTTCTCTCTCCTTATGTGTAGGGATGTGTTGTGCTCCAATCTTACGATTGGACTTCGCAACTTTCCTCTTCACGGGGATAAGTCAATTGATAGTTTGATGATCTTTAACATTGAGGACAATGTAAATTTCAAGTGTGGGGGAGGGGACTAGGTAGTCTTACAGCTTGATCTATTGATTTTATCATATTATGATGTTATGCCACATTAGAGGAAATTTTTCAAAATTGTGGTCAAAAACAAAATTTCAAAACCAAGGTAAATTTTGCTCCTTAGTCTTTTATTACATTGGAGGGTCGCATTCATTGCAATGGAGGACCTAGTTGCATTTTTCTACCCATTTTTAAAACTTGTTTGTGAAAACCTAGTGTGGCAACTATTTTTGAGAACCATGGAGCAAGAATGGACCTTACCCTTTTGATCAATGAGCTTCATGAGCAATGGGAAGAATTCAAAGAATTATGCATTTTAGCCTTTCAATTTTCAAGAGCTAGTGATGAGTTATTTTCAAGCATATGCATTGTGTTAATTGGCCTTGCAATTGGATGTTAAAATTGGCAATTGAGGTTAACCTTGTTGTGAGATTTTTGGGCAAATTTTTCATTTCAAGAGTGTGTACTTGCTTGATCATTCAATTTCTAGAACTTGTCTCTACTCTCTGTCAAAGCTAGAATTGCATTCATGTATGAAGATGATTTAGGCATTCATTTCATCGCCCCATCTTCCCAAACACAAGCCTACAACATGACATTTTCCATTGTTCACCCACTTTGAGCCATCCTTGGTTGTAATGCATTAATGTGAATTTTGTGATGAAGCATTGAGTTTGAGCCACTTTTGTTTAGTGTTAATGCCATGTATATGTTAGAAAGAAAAGAAAATAGAAAAGTGTGCATGAAAAAGAAGAAGAAGAAAAAAGAGAATAATAAAAAAAAGAAGAGAAAGAAAGTTTGTAGAATAAGACATTTCTTGATGTGGCATCATTATTGTTGAAATCATGCTCTCATATGCTATGTGCTCTAATAGTAACATTAAATTGCATTTCAACTGTTCCTTTCCATAACATGCAATCCATCTTGCCTTTTCCATCATTTCAACCTTACAAGCACTTTTGATTCATACATGATTGTATGTATGAGTGGAGATATCAGAGTAGTTACAAGCTTATGGTAAATTGTTGTTTGAGCAGGTTGAGTGTGAAAATTCCCACATAAAGTGAGGAGAGCGAAACACTATTATCTTGAGAGTCCTCTTTGCCATTGCTTCATCCAATTGCTCCGCTAATTCTCCCTTTGCATATTCTTGATTTTGATTCATGCTAGCTTGAGATTATTGATTTGTTAAAACCATTCTTCTTTTCATTGTACCCTTTGTCCAGGAGTACAAAGGTTTAAGTGTAGGGGAAATGATTGCACCATATTTTTATACACTTTTCATAGCTAAAATCATTAGATTATTGCATGTTCTTGGGGTAATGCACCAATTAGGTTAATTGATGACTTTTGCACACTTTGTTGGAATTTGATCTAGTCGAGGGCAATTTGGGCATAATTAGCATGATTTATTGTTTAGCCCATCTTCAAAAACATTATGATGCTACCTTAGGTCCATTTTATATGTAGATCATGGGAGGAACACACCCAACAGAGGGGCCAAGTTGCAGAGAACAATGCTGGACAGAAACAGAGCATAAAAGGGAGCTGAAACGGGAGCAGATTTGATGTTTGCTCATTGTGGGCTCGCCATGGCGAGCTCACAGCCCCAAAACATCCAGAATTGACATGAGCTCACCGTGAGCTCGCCGCGGCGAGCGGGACGCATCAGCAATGCGCTGTCACGAGTTTTAGGGTTCCTAGGATGTTATAAATAGTTCCTAACCCCCGAAAATCATCTCTCCAAGCCTCTAAACACAAAATTACCTCAGTTCTCCTAGGGTTCCATCATCTATCCTCATTCTCCACTCAAATCCTCTCATCCTCACTCATCTCCACCTCGAATTCCACTGATTTTATTGTTCTTTCCCTTTTCTTCTTCCATTTCCACCATATCTCTTCTTCATTCTTCTTCACCCATAGAGGCTGCTATGTTGGGTCACTTTGAGCACAAAATTGAATACATGAGAGGCTAAAATCTTGGTGCTTTGGTAGTGTGAAGGTGGCTCTAGCTTCGTGGGCCAACATAGGGGAGTTTCTAGTTCACAATTCCTTATTTCCTTTGTATTTGACTTCTACTTTTTTGTATTGGTCTTGTATTTGGATTTGAGACATGAGATATGTGGTTGCTATCTATGTTTGTGAAATATTATGTGTATGCTTTGAATTTAATGTGATTGAGATATAATTTCCTATCTACTTGTGGTTGTATTCTTGGTTGCAGCCATTTTTGTGGTTGCTAGTGGCTATAGTCAATTTCTTCCATGCATGAATGTTGTGGTTGCATTTCATGAGAGTTAAATTGCATTTGTTTCAAGGAATTTCACAAGCCAAGTGGATCTTAACACTAACCCTAAGTAATGGCTATGAAAGTGGTTGATAGATCAGTCATTAATTAGGTCTAGTGGACCCCTAGTGATTGCTTGGGGATTTTCTTAATTAGACTTGGTAAATTAAACTCCCACTTATCATTTTTAAAGAAGCACTTGAGCCACTGGAACACTACCAAAGCCCATTTTATAAATTTCCCTTAATCCAAACCCTTTTTACTCATCAATCAAAAATTACCAAAAAGAAGTCTTTAAATTCTCACTACTTTTATCAAATGACCTTTTCAAACAAAAGCCCCAAATATTTTATTGTTTTAATTACATTTAGTTAAGTTAGGTAGTTTAGAAAGACTCCTCAAGTGAAACGACCTGGGGTTGCAACCTATATTGCAATCCTTGGATTAATTCTTGATTTTAACCCCCAAGGCGCATTTAGGCAAAAGGTTTAAATCAATTGTACAGGTAGATGAGGTCGGCTCTCTCACACGAGCGACCGACTTTGACATTCAGGAGTAGTGTACAAAGTTGAGACAATGTGTTCACCAGCAAAGCAGTGAAAATACTGATATGGTAGAGAAGAAACACAAACTATATGTCACATCGACTCAAAAGTGCAGCAAGTCGAGATGAGATCCGTGGTTACACACACATGGATCGAATTATGGATACCTACATCCGTAATTCCTATATCCACACAACAAAATTCTTCAAAATTGACATCATACGATTCGAGAAGATTTGAAGAATTTTGGGTTTAGATAATGCGTGTTTCTATACTGAAGTCTATACGGTGTTAATGATACAATCAAATCGACGTACGCTCTTATAGAAAAAGAGTAACACCGTAGCATGTGATTCATACCGCATGTGCTAAGATTACCGCAAACTGGAAGCAAGTGAATGGATCCCTGTTTCACTGCTGTGTGAGTCCAAGAAAGGTTCCATACTTTCTTGATGTCCTTTGACTTTGACAATTTCATGGAAATATGTTTTAGTGTCTACTACCTTAGCGTATATCCTATGGTCATGATAAATATGATCTAAAGGTGTTACGTTAGGAAAGCGATTGATTCATATTGAAGTGATATTTGGGTGAAAAGAAGATTACCTAAAATATACACTTATGCTAGTGTCAGAGAGCGGACTATTATGATATTAGTATGCTAATTTCATAAGTGTGGACACTGCATATGAGAAAGGTAATATGAGTTTTATCTTGACTCTAAAGGAATTAGATTGGCCATGAGAGAAGTGTATTTGTGTAAACCTAGGATTTCTAAGGCACTATATTAAAATGATCAAGCTGCACTACAGGGTTGTTTTGTGCTGGTCTCTGTAAAAGGGATTTCTAGTACAAGATACCTAAAAGGAGGCGTCGTGCCCATGCGGTTACGACAGAGCACTTAGTATGAAAGAAGGAAAGAAGAGAAAGAGACTTGACCCATAACATCTAACCCACCAAGTGTGGATTAGGTATTTCCCTACAATTTTAATAGGCACTGTCATTTTTCGTGTTTCATAATTAAGCCCTCCCCGCATTTCAGTAGAAAGAGACCTGAATCCATTGGGAAAATGGAGGAAAATGAGGAAGCAAAAGGCGTGGAGCAGTGCTTCTTTCTATTATTTACAGGGTTTGAATCATCCATTTCTTTCGCCATTTCAGGTGCCGATATTACTTGTTTTAGTTTCTTTCTCACCTTTTGAGATAGAACATTTATGGGGGAAAATGTGTTTGGTGGTTATTTTTATACGGACATTATAGTGTTTGTATAGTTCTTGGTTTGTTGCTTCTATGTATTTAAATTGCCCCTTTTGTAGTATTTTAGAATGTGACAATACAAAGAATATAATATAATTATATCCAATCTAAGTCTTCTCTGTCTCATGCGTTTCTTTATTATCTTGTAGTTTTTGCCACGTGTATTCCAAATTTGAACAAAACTAATATTTCTATTGCTTAAAAATTGCTGCACGTGTGGTATCATATTAGTGCCTTTAAAATTGCATGATATGATGATATACAAATTCTGGTAGTCACCTTGTCTATAGAATATCATGCAGAAAGCTAATTTTCAATAATCTTTTGGTAACTTCATGAGATATTCTAGTCTACTCCTTGAAATTATGTAGAAAAATATTTGTGTAATGTTAGTTAAACTTAAGGATTGCATATGCCATTCATTCTTGGTTAAAGAGCAATTATACCAACAGACTATTGTCAAGTTGCAGATGGCACAATTGACAATTGAAATGGTTGGAAATACCAATAGACCTTTTTACCTGAGGCAGATTAGCTAATGCCGTTAAAAATACCAAACGTCTGTCACGATTTTAAATGGACCCCACAATTTTTAGCGTTAAAGAGCAATTTTACCAATAGACTATTGTTCAAGTTGCAGATGGCACAATTAACAATTAAAAGGGTCAGTATCACCAATGGACTTTTTAACCAGGGGCGGATTGGCCAATACCGTTTTATTTATGTAACCCGCCATTAGTTGTGTGACACATGATATAATGATGTCCACCTAGCAGCTTAGTGAATTCCACATGGCAGACATAATTTAACCCTCACCCACATTCACATACCTTTACCCTCAACAACAGAGCCTTCGCCAAAACCATGGATGAAAGAACACTCGAGGATCGCAGAAGGCAAACACCCTCACGCTCACCCACCCTCACATGCCTTTACATTCACCCTCACCCAACACTCACATATCTTCACCCTCGACATAACCCTCGCCATAGCCACGGACGAAGAACACCCAAGGATGTTCAATGAATATTGGCTATGATGTTTTTGGTAGGAGGGACAAATGGATCGAACATCCTGGCCAGTGTTCACTGAACATCCTCGGATGTTCCTCGTCCGTGGCCATGGCGAGGGTTATGTTAAGAGTGAAGGTATATGAGTGCGGCTGAGGGTGAGTGTAAAGGCATGTGAGGGTAGGTGAACATGAGGGTGTCCGCCGTCCATTGCCATGCGCCGTCCTCGAGTGTTCTTTCATCCATCGTTATGGTGACGGCTCTGTTATCGAGGGTAAAGGTATGTGAAGGTGGATAAGGGTGAAATTATGTCTGCCATGTGGAATTCACCAAGCTGCCAGGTGGACATCATTACGTCATGTATCGCACAACTAATGGCGGTTTGCATAAATAAAACAATATTGGCCAATCCACCCCTGGTTAAAAGGTTGATTGGTGATACCGACCCTTGTAATTGTTAATTGTCTCATCTGCAACTTGAACAATAGTCTATTGGTAAAATTTCTCTTTAACCCATAAAAAATTGTGGGTCCCAGGTTAAAAAGTCCATTGGTATATTTGACCCTTTCAATTGTCAATTGTGCCATCGGCAAGTTGGACAACATTCTGTTGGTAAAATTTCTCTTTAACCCTTAATTCTTTGATTCATGGCAGTATGCATATTTTGAAAATAGAATGGAGGTCTATAATTTAAGCAAAACTCATGAGAGGTTAGTGTGGAATTTATAAATAGAAAAGATTGTAATTTCAGCTACACTTTTGGGATTTTCCACCTAAGTTTTCTTTTTAATTACTTACACCCATAACTAGAACAATTGAGCGTGAAAATAAGGCACATTGAACAAACAAACAAATAAGATGATTTTGAAATTCACCCACTAGTCTTTGATTAGATGCACTGCTTCACATGTTTCTTTTCTTACAAATGAATATAACGCCTTATATTCAACTTTACAAGAGCATGATTTTGTATCTGTTGCTGAAATACTTGTAAGCATGCAAAGGATAGTTATTGGAGCATTAATTCTGTAATTATTTATGTTGTCACCGTAGCTTCTGAATCCATATGCTTTACAACTAAGTGCATTGTACTCTTTGTTTCAAAAACATTTTCATCTTGCTCATTATTTTCAAGGCAAAACTTGCTTGATTCTTGATATTCTTCTTGTGCTTCAGTATTGGGGACTTTACTATTGTCCGGTTGCCTTGTTCCCCCAACACAACACATAATCAACTCTGAAGCATTAATTACAATGGCTAAATCCACTCCAACACTCCATATCATCTCACTCTCACAACTGGCAACTTAGTAGCTTCAAACAAGCAAATTTCTCTAACATACTATTGATTTAAAAACTTTTGCCTAAATGCGCCTTGGGGGTTAAAATCAAAATTAATCCAAGGATTGCAATATAGGTTGCAACCTCGGGTCGTCTCACTTGAGGAGTCATTTGACCTACCTAAACTACCTAAATGCAATTAAAACAAAAAAAGGTATAGGGGGTTTTGGTTTGAAAATTCATTTAATAAAATTATTGACAAAAGCAATTACTTGTTTTTGGTATTTTAGATTAATGAGTGAAAAGAGTTTGGACTAAGGGAAATTTGTAAAATGGGCTTTGGTAGTGCTACAATGGCTCTCACGCTTCATTAAATTGATATTGGGAGTTAAAGATTCACCAAGTGTAATTGAAAAATCCCCAAGCAACCACTAGGGGTCCACTAGCCCTCATTAATAACTAATCAAGCAACCACTTTCATAGTTATCACTTAGGGTTAGTGTTAAGCTCCACTTGGTGTGTGTTGGAACATGAGTTTTGAAAACCAATTCCTCTCAAGAATGTGCAACCACATCATTCAATTGGACAAATTAAGCTACACAATCTAGCAACCACTAAAAATCATATAGCATTCATAAATCCAATAGGAAATTTAAACATACATATCATTCAATTAACATAACTCAATATCCAACACAAATGTTCCAATTCATAGACAACTAGAAAAGGAAATCATGTCTCAAATCCAAATATACAAAGAGAAATGCAACCACAAGACTAAATACACAAGGAAAAGAGCATATGAAAACAAATAACTCACCTATTTTGCCCATTGAAGCTCGAGCCACCTTCACACCACCAAAGCACCAAGATTCTAGCCTCTCATGTCCTCAAATTCGAGCCAAGGATATCCCATGACCACAGCCTCCATTAATCAAGAAGGTAGAAGAAGAAGTATGGTGGAAATGGAAGGTGGAGAGATGAAGAACAAGAAAATCAGCAACAATGGAGATGGGATTGAGTGGGAAGATGAAGATTTGAGTGAGGAATGAAGGGGAAGAGTGAAACCCTAGCAGAGGAGGTGTATTTCGTGCATAGGAGGCTTAGATCGAGAAAGTGGGGGTGTTTAGATCTATTTATATTGCTCCAAAACCCTAAAAATCACATCAGAATTTTTGCTGATATCGGGGGCTCGCGGCGAGGCCACGACGAGCGACAGATCTTTCTGGAACTTTGCCTCTGAGCTCGCCGTCAGCTCGATGCGGTGAGGCTGTGGTGAGGGATAGATCTTTCTGCTTGGATTTGCCTTTCTCGCCGTGAGCTCGCCATACAGATGATTCTGCCTCTTCCTTCATTTTCTTCTTCTGCTCCGTCCAGAATTCTTCGTTGCAACTTGGCTCCTTAATTTGGGTATGTTTCTACTATGAGCTGCATATAAAATGGACCTAAGGTAGCATCAAAATGTTCTTGAAAATGGGTTAAACAATAAATCGTGTTAATTATTTCCAAATTTCCCTTTGCTAGAACAAATTCCAACAAAGTGTGCACAAGTCAGAAATTACGCTAATTAGGTGTATCTACCCCAAGAACATGCAATAATCTAATGATTTTATCAATGAAAAGTGTATAACAATATGGTGCAATCATTTCCCCCACACTTAGACCTTTGTACTCCTGGACAAAGGGTACAATGCAAAGAAGAATGGTTTAAACCAATCAATAATCTCAAGCTAGCATGAATCATGGTCAAGAATATGCAAAGGAAGAATTGGCAAAGCAATTGGATAAGCAACGGCAAAGAGGACTCTCAAGATAATAGTGTTTCACTCTCCTTACCTTATGTGGGGTTTTTCACACTCAACTTGCTCAAACAATAATTTCCATAAGCTTGTAACTACTCTAATATCTCCACTCATGCATAATCATGTAGGAATCAAAAGGACTTGTAGGGTTGAAATGATGGAAAAAGCAATATGGATTTCATGTTATGGAGAGGAAAGGTTGAAATGCAATTTAATGTTACTATTAGGGCACATAGCATAGGATAGCATGATTTCAACAATAATGATGCCACATCAAGAAATGCCTTATTCTTTAAACCTTCTTTCTTCTTCGTTTTTTTATGCACACTTTTCTATTTGATTTTTCTTTCTAATATATGCATGGCATTAATAACAAAAGTGGCTCAAACTCAATGCTTCATCACAAAATTCACATTAATGCATTACAACCAAGGAATGGTTCAAAGTGGGTGAACAATGGAAAATGACATGTTGTGGGTTTGTGTTTGGGAAAATAGGGTGATGAAATGAATTCCTAAATCATCTTCATTCATGAATGCAATTCTAGCTTTGACAAAGAGTAGAGACAAGTTCTAGAAATTGAATGATCAAGCAAGCATACACTCTTGAAATGAAAATTAGGCCCCAAAAATCTCACAACAAGGTTAACCTCAATTGCCAATTGAACATCCAATTGCAAGGCCAATTAACACAATGCATATGCTTGAAAATAACTCATCACTAGCTCTTGAAAATTGAAAGGCTAAAATGCATAATTCTTTGAATTCTTCCCATTACTCATGAAGCTCATTAATCAAAGGGTAAGGTCCAGTCTTGCTCCATGGTTTTCAAAAATTGTTACCACACTAGGTTTTCACAAAACGAGTTTTAAAAATGGGTAGAAAAATGCAACTAGGTCCTCCATTGTAATGAATGCGACCCTCCATCACAATGAAAGACTAAGGAGCAAAATTTACCTTGGTTTTGAAAAAAAATTGACAAAAATTTCCTCTAATGTGGCATAAAATCATAATATGATAGAATCAATAGATCAAGCAGTAAGACTACCTAGTCCCCTACCCCACACTTGAAATTTACATTGTCCTCAATGTTGAAAATTACCAAACTACCAATTGACTTATCCCTGGTGAAGAGGAAAGTTGCGAAGACCAATCGTAAGATTGGGGCACAACACGTCCCTACACATAAGGGGAGAGAAGAAGAGACAAGTGCAATCAATAGTTGGCATGTTGGAAAAGCGCAAATCACAGGACAAATGCTTATCACAAGTGAAAATGATAGAAAGTTTCAATGGCATAGGGTATTTTATTGAATGACAAAGTCCTAATTCCTACTTTCTACTAGGATGCTCCCTCCCCCACACTTGTTCAATGCAATGACAGTAAAATATCAACCAGCCAGTCCAGAATGCATGAAAGTAAACAAGATAAGGAGAAGAAGCAACCTGGCATCAAGAAGGCTTTACAACCGGTCCATGGTAGAGCTTGAGGAGATGCCCATTTGAAACAAATTCTTTCCTGGTCTCTTCTTTAATGAGCTCCACCATCCCATACTTGTTGACCTTTGTTACTTTGTACGGCCCGAACCAATTGGATGTGAGCTTCCCATGACCATGGCGGAAGCGGACTTGGTACATAAGAACTTGATCTCTAACTTTGAAGCTGTGGTTGAAGAACTTGCCATCATGGATCAACTTGGTCTTTTCCTTGTAGAGCCTTAAGCTCTCATATGCATGAAGGCGCAGTTCATCAAGCTCTTACAATTAAAGGCATCTTTAATTTCCGGTGGCATCCAACTCCATATTGCATAATTTGACGGCCCAATAGGACTTGTGCTCCAACTCAACCAGCAAATGACAAGCTTTACCAAAAACCAACCGGTATGGAGACATGCCTAAGGGTGTCTTGAATGCAGTCCGGTACGCCCATAATGCATCTTCAAGTCGATCACTCCAATCTTTTCTTGATGGCTTAACAATTTTCTCCAGAATATGTTTTATATCCTTGTTGGACACCTCTGCTTAGCCATTTGTTTGGGGATGGTATGGGCTAGACACTCTGTGGGATACCCCATACTTAGCAAGCAAGTTATCAAGAAGCTTGTTGCAGAAGTGGGTTCCCCGATCACCTATGAGACCTCTTGGTACTCCAAATCTACTAAAGATGTTAGACTTGAGAAACTTGGAGACCGTGGGTGCATCGTCTTTTCGGGTCGGGATAGCTTCTACCCACCCCACCTAGAGACAGAGTCTACGGCAAGTAGGATATCAGTGAAACCGGAAGAAGGTGGGAAAGGCCCCATAAAGTCTATCCGCCAAATGTCAAAAATCTCAAAAACTTGGATGGGTCATTGGGGCATTTCATGTCTTTTTGTTACACTCCCCCCAAATTTTTGGCACTTATCACAGGATTTACAAAAGGAATAGGCATCTTTGAAAAGTGTAGGCCAATAAAAACCAGCGTCTAAGACCCTCCTAGCGGTTTTCCTAGAACTATAGTGACCAGCACAAACCATCGAGTGGCAAGCAAAAAGGATGTCTAAGGACTCGGATTCCAGTATGCATCTCCGGATTACTTGATCATTGCACAATCTCCATAGGTGTGGTTCATCCCAAACGTAGTGTTGGGCCTCTTTCTTTAAATTTTGCACCTGAAAAGGAGACATGTCATCCGGGGTGAGGGCACAAACAAGATAATTAACTATACAAGCATACCAAGGCACCTCAACGTTAATTGCATACAAAGAGGAATCCAGAAAATTATCACAAGTTAAGTTAGAAAGATCTACTCCCCTTGTGTTTTATGGGAGTCTACTCAAGTGGTCGGCTACCAAATTGGCATTGCCGGTGTGATCTTTGATGTGCAAATCAAACTCTTGTAGCAAAAGTGTCCATCGAAGATGTCTCGGCTTGGAGTGTGGCTTTATGAACAGAAATTTGATAGCTGCATGGTCAGTATAAATGACAACCACAGAATGTAGCAAATATTGTCTAAATTTTTCTAATGCAAATATTAAGGTAAAAAGCTTCTTTTCAGTAGTGGTGTTGTTCCTTTGTGCACAATCCAAAGTCTTAGATGCATATGCTATAACATGTGGTGTCATGTTGCTCCTTTGACCTAACATGGCGCCAACCGCATAGTTGGAAGCATCAAATGCTAGTTCAAAGGGCAATGACCAATCGGGAGCAAGAAGAATGGAGGCTCCAAAAGAGTTTTCTTTAATGTTTCAAAAGCCATTTTGCACTCATAAACAAAAACAAATTCGACATCTTTTTGCAGCAAATGAGAAAGAGGCAATGCAATTTGGGAAAAACCCTTGATGAAGCGTCGGTAAAAGCCTACATGTCCCAAGAAAGAGCAGAGCTCTTTGATATAAGTGGGATAAGGCAAGGACACAATCACCTGGGTCTTAGCTTTATCGACCTCAATGCCTCGGCTAGAGACTAGGTGGCCTAGAACTATGCCATGTGTGACCATAAAAAGACATTTTTCATAATTAAGCACCAAATCCTTCTCGACACACCTAGCTAGCACTCTCTCAAGACTATTCAAGCAAACATCAAAAGAATTACCAAAAACAGTGAAGTCATCAATAAAAACTTCCAAGCAATCATCAAGCATATCAGAAAAGATGCTCATCATGCAACATTGGAAGGTGCCCGGCGCATTGCATAAACCAAAGGGCATGCGCCTGTAGGCAAAAGTACCGAATGGACAAGTGAAAGTGGTCTTTTCTTGGTCCTCGGGTGCTATAGGAATTTGAAAGTACCCAGAATAACCATCTAGAAAACAGTAATGGCTTCTTCCCGCAAGCCGTTCCAACATTTGATCAATCAATGGAAGCGGGAAGTGGTCTTTTCGAGTGGCATCATTCAACTTCCTATAGTCAATACACACACGCCAACTATTTTGCACCCTTGTTGGAATAAGCTCATTGTTTTCTTTTTTAAAACAGTGATTCCGGACTTCTTAGGCACCACTTGGACCGGTGAAACCCACTCACTATCCGAGATCGGATATATGATGCCGGCACTTAGGAGTTTTGTGACCTCATTTTTGACCACATCCAAAATGAGGGGGTTAAGCTGCCTTTGAGGTTGCCTAAGAGGCCTAGAATCCTCTTTTAGTAAAATCTGATGGGTGCAAATAGTGGGGTTCATACCCGGAATATTAGCCAATGTCCAACCCAAAGCCTTGCTATATTTCTTCAAAACATCAAGCAATTTGACATCCTCAATTGCACTCAAGGTATTAGAAATAATAACCGGCAATTTGTCATTGGGGGCAAGAAAAGCATATTTTAAATTGCTTGGAAAAGGCTTTAATTCCAAAATGGGTGGTTCCAAAACAGAGGGAACAAGAGTAGGAAGAGCTAAAGTGTAAGAAGAACTCCCCTTTGTAGACTGTTAAGCTCCTAAATTTCACATATTTCATCACAATTTTTTACATTTGTATATATTTTTGAAAGTGATGTTTTGAAATAGACATAAAAATTCAAAGAAAATCCTCAATGAAGAAGAAAGTGTTTGTGCATGAAAATTAAAGCTTAATGATTCTTTGCTTAAAAATTTGTGTGTGAATGTTATTAAATTTTAAAAGCTCATCAACCCTCTTTCAATCTTGTATAGGAAGAGGTGCTAAAGAGAAAGAGACAAGGAAATGCAAGGAAAGCTGGAATGAAGAATGAGAGATGACAAAAAGGCAAAAAACCAGAAGCAAAGTGACTTCGCCGTGGGTTTCACCGCTTCGAACCCACGGTGAGTATAAGAGCCCTCTGTTTTGTCACCCTCGTTCGCCGTGACTTTTGCCGCGGCGAAGCCACGGCGAAAACACCTGAAACTGCGCGTTTTGATTAATTAACGCTGTATGAATGCAATAAATGGAATTGAATGCGAGCTGAAAGACAGACAGAGCATTTAGGGCACATTTTGGAGCATTTGGGAGCTTAAGGAGAGAGTGGGAAGAGCTAGGAAGCTTGGAGATTCTTGGAGAAATTCAAGTTGTGATCTTGGTTTCTTTTCTTCTTCCCTTTTTCTCTAATTTCTGCCATGTCTCTGCTTTTTATTTCTTGTTTTATTTCTTATTTACTCATGTGTAACTAAACCCCTATTCTAGGGTTACTTTGAACCATTTGATGGATTGACTCTTGTATTTCCTTCCTTTGATATATTTAATGAATGTTTATGTATGGATTTTCATCTTGCTTTAAATTATACAAGTGCTTGATCACCACTTGAAGTGTTAAATGAAGTATGACTTGAGAGAGTATATTTTGTTTTAGAACTTGGGGGAAATCATGTTAGACTTGAAATTTATGATTTTAAATGGATGGTTTGTTGATAATATAGAGATATAATTATTGACCTAACATTGTTCATATAAGGTTGGTGGAACATTTATGGCTAGCATTAATTGTTGCAAGAGATTGTGCAATTAATGCTAGTAAATATTTGATTTTGACTTGAGAGAGCTTTTTCAAATGAAATTGAACCTTGAACTCATGCATGAAATTCATTGGGTAAGGAAAAGAGAAGGAATTTATTGGGTCTTGAAGTTAAATGGGGAAAGGTAACCCTAGGTTTTCTCATCCAATTTGTCAAGTATTTCTAAATCATTTCTCTTGTTCAAGAATCTTAATATAAAAATCTCAAAAAGAAGTAACCTTTTAGTGATTTAATTTTATATGCTAACTCTTCAAAGCAAAACCTTGTTTAGCTCAACTTAATCTAATACACTAAGCCTTTTGCTTGATCGCATTTGTAACCAAATCCCTGTGGGAACAATACTTTTCTTATTACTCTATTACTTGATGCGACCCGTGCACTTGCGGACCGAACAAGTTTTTGGCCCCGTTGCCGGGGATTTGGCAACAAATCCTTTGGTCAATCTTAGGCTTGGTTATTGATTTCGATTGAGCTTGTAATTATTTACTTTTCTTTTAATTTCTTTTCTTGTTTATAGTTACCTTTGTTTAGTTTGATACTTGTGTGTGTGTGCTCCTTGTAGGTACCACTTTTGTGCATGCAAACTGTGTCGATCGCCGACTTGGAAATAGTACTTGAAGGAGCCAATATCTTTGACGAAGAAGCAGCCACTGAACCTGAAAGCATGGTTGACGATGAATATGACCGGGCTACGGTCAATGACTTTGCTAGTCGAAATATGCGAGGTGCTCAATCTTGCATTCGGATGTCGGAGATGCAAGCACATACCTTTGAGATTAAACCAGTGATGATTACTATGCTGCAGTTGAATGGGCTATTTCATGGGCTGTACAATGAAGACGCCAACAAACATTTGATATACTTTCTGGAAGTATGTGGGTCTTTCAAGCAGAATGGGGTTCCCGAAGATGTTCTCAGACTTAGACTGTTCCCTTTTTCGTTGCAAGACAAAGCAAGGGAATGGTTTGATAATCTACCGGAGGGATCGATTACTTCTTGGGCCGATCTTGAGGCAAAATTCAGAGCCCGATTTTTCTCTGATGACAAGTCTGTTGAAGCTAGAGAGGCATTTCTGAGCTTTAAGCAATACCCGGATGAGCACCTCTACGCTGCATGGGACAGGTACAAGATGTTGATGAGGCAATGCCCTAATCATGGGGTAGATAAATGGGTGATACTTCAAATCTTTTGTACTCGTCTGAATACTCAGTCTAAGACGATGGTTGATTCCATGACCAATGGAGGGTACAGAAATATCCCTGTTAATGAGGTGTTTAGACTCTTAGACCAATTATCTGCCAATAACTCTCAAGGAACTGAGAGAAAGACTTTGCCATCAATGACAGCACCTAAAGAAGATGCTCCCTCTTCCTCACAACTTGCAACCCTTATTTCTGCAATCAATAAACGGTTTGATGTGATAGAAACTCAGATGCATAGGGGTAAAACTCACGGGGTTCATTCTGTACAATCCACCCCAGTTGTGTGTGATCAGTGCAATGACGTACACTTTCCAGATCAGTGTCCACTTTATATGCTTCTGAGTCAGTCAACTACATGGGCAAATTTCAAAATCCGCAGAATAATCCCTACTTACAGACCTACAATCCTGGATGGAGGAACCATCCCAATTTCTCATGGAATGAAGGGCAGAATGTTAATCAACCATCATCTTCGGGTGTTAAACCCTCTCATCCTCCAGGTTTTCAACAACAACCTAGGCACGTTCCTGTCAAGGAGGAAGAATCTAAAATGGAAAAGATGATGGCTCAGATTTTAGCTGGACAAGAGGCTCAGAGGGTTGAGACCAGAGCTGCTCTTTCTCTTCATGACACGGCCATTAAAAATCTTGAAGTGCAAATGGGGCAACTGGCCTCACAAATGAATGCTATGTCAAGAGGTAATCTCCCGAGTGATACCATTCCTAATCCTCGAAAGGATGGTAAGGAGGAGTGCAAAGCTATCACATTGAGAAGTGGGAAGCAAGTAGCTAACATGCCTCTACCTCATTCAATGAGTGATGAAGTTGTTGAAGATGTTGTTCCTGATGAGGATGACAAAGTCGATGAGGAGATCATAGTTGAAGAAAAAGATAGCCCAAGAAAGAATGTTGTTGAGAAGAAAGATGAAATCAAAGGCAATAAGGAGGGCAATGACCAGAAGAAGCTACAAGAGGCAAAGCCAAAATATGTGCCTCCACCTCCCTTTCCCCAAAGACTTAAGAAGCAACAAGATGATGGTCAATTCAAGAAGTTTCTGGATATGTTCAAGCAATTGCAAATCAACATTCAATTTGCTGAAGCTTTGGAGCAAATGCCAAAATATGCCAAGTTCATGAAGGATGTGCTCTCAAAGAAGAGAAGATTCAACGAATTTGAAACAGTGGCTGTGACCAAAAGTTTTACCGATGTTATCAAGCAATTTCCTCCAAAGATGAAAGATCCTGGGAGTTTTTCTATTCCATGCCACATTGGAGACAAATTCTTGGGAAAAGCCTTATGTGATCTTGGGGCTAGTGTGAACTTAATGCCTCTTTCTGTTTTCAACAAGTTAGAGTTGGGTGAAGCGAGACCAACCACTGTCACTTTACAGCTGGCAGACAGAAGCATGTCTTATCCACGGGGTATTATTGAAGATGTGTTGGTAAAAGTGGATAAATTCATTTTTCCTGCAGATTTCATTGTACTTGATTTTGAGGCAGACAGAGAGATGCCTATTTTATTAGGAAGACCATTCTTAGCAACTACTAGAACTTTGATTGATGTAGAAAAAGGTGAACTTACCTTAAGAGTTGCAGATGAGCAAGTCACGTTCAACATGCATAAGTTGATGAAATCTCCTAATCAGGCTGACCAATGCTTCTTTGTGGATGTTCTGGAGCAAGTGGTGCAAGAAGGATTCAATGAGTCAAGATGTCATGATCCTGTTGAAGCAGTGTTACTTGGGCTAAAGAATGAAGGTTTTGACATGCAGGAGTGTTTGGCTATTATGGATGCATCAAAGCCCTATCCTAGGAGTCGGGTGCACTTTGAATCTCTAGACTTGACTTCCCTTGATAGACCAACCCTAAAATCATCTCTGGAAGAACCACCCTCTCTTGAGTTGAAGCCGTTACCCTCGCACTTGAAGTATGTCTATTTGGGGGTTAACAACACTTTACCAGTGATCATTGCTTCAGAATTATCACTGCAACAAGAGGAACAATTAGTTGAAGTTTTGAAAGCTCATAAGAAAGCCATCGGATGGACTATTGCAGATATCAAGGGTATTAGCCCCTCAACTTGTATGCACAAGATTTTTCTTGAGGAGAATCATAAATCTTCCATTGAGCATCAAAGAAGATTGAATCCAATTATGAAGGAAGTTGTGAAGAAAGAAATCTTGAAATGGCTTGATGCAGGCATTGTGTATCCTATCTCTGACAGCTCTTGGGTGAGCCCAGTCCAATGCATCCCCAAAAAGGGTGGCATGACTGTAGTGGCTAACACTCACAATGAGTTGATTCCCACTCGCACTATCACAGGCTGGAGAGTTTGTATGGATTATCGCAAGCTGAATGCCACCACCCGGAAGGATCATTTTCCTCTTCCCTTCATCGATCAGATGCTTGATAAACTGGCTGGAAAGGAATTCTTTTTCCTTCTTGGATGGATACTCTGGATATAATCAAATTGCAATAGCACCGGAAGATCAGGAGAAGACAACTTTTACATGTCCATATGGGACTTTTGCATTCAAGCGCATGCCGTTTGGCCTATGCAACACATCGGCGACCTTTCAGAGATGCATGATGGCTATCTTCTCTGATATGATCGAGCATTCTATGGAGGTCTTTATGGATGACTTCACAGTTTTTGGGGATTCCTATGATGAGTGCTTGAACAACTTAGCCAATGTGTTGAAGAGATGTGAAGAGACTAACTTGGTCTTGAATTGGGAGAAGTGTCACTTCATGGTGAAAGAAGGCATAGTTCTTGGCCATCGAGTGTCCAAAAATGGCTTAGAAGTGGATAAAGCAAAAATCTCGGTGATTGAGCAACTTCCCCCACCCATTAATGTCAAGGGTCTAAGGAGTTTTCTGGGCCATGCCGACTTCTATCGCCGCTTCATCAAGGACTTTTCAAAGATAGCTAAACCATTATGTGCATTGCTTGAGAAAGATGTTGAATTCAAGTTTGATGATGCATGTATGAAAGCATTTGAAGAATTAAAGAGAAAGCTTGTTTCTGCACCAATTGTGATGGCTCCTGACTGGTCTTTGCCCTTCATTGTGATGTGTGATGCTAGTGATTATGTTGTGGGTGCTGTTCTCGGGCAAAAGAAAGACAAATTGTTCCACCCAATATATTATACTAGTAGAACACTTGATGATGCACAAGAAAACTACACAACTACTGAGAAGGAGTTGCTTGCAGTAGTGTATGCCTTTGGGAAATTTCGGGCGAATCTGGTGGGAGTTAAAGTTAAAGTGTATACTGATCATTTAGCCTTGAAATATCTCTTTAGCAAGAAGGATTCAAAAGCACGGTTGATTAGATGGGTGCTTTTATTGCAAGAGTTTGACTTGGAGATTATGGATAGAAAAGGCACGGAGAATCAAGTAGCAGACCATTTATCTAGATTGAGTACTGATGCTCAACTAGAGAGTGACAAAGAGATTGATGAGACATTTCCTGATGAATAACTCTTCAGTGTGAGTCATACAATGACTCCTTGGTATGCTGATATTGTCAACTTTCTTGTTTGTGGAATCATACCTCATGATCTGGAGCCTCACCAACGAAGAAAGTTTTTGCATGACGTTAAGTTCTATCAGTGGGAGGAGCCTTTCTTGTTCTATCAGTGTGCCGATCAAATGTTTAGACGCTGTATACCAGAATGTGAGCAACAAGAAATTCTAAGCTGTTGTCATTCTTCCGAATATGGAGGACACTTTGGAGGCAACAAAACTGCTGCTAAGGTTCTACAGTGTGGCTTTTATTGGCCCTCTCTGTTCAAAGACTCTTATGATTTCGTGGTGAATTGTGATGGATGCCAAAGATTGGGAAACTTCTCTAGAAGGAATGAAATGCCTCTGAACAACATGTTGGAAGTGGAATTATTTGATGTGTGGGGCATTGACTTTATGGGACATTTTCCCAAGTCTTTCAATAATCAATACATCTTGGTTGCTGTTGATTATGTCTCAAAATGGGTTGAATCAGTTGCTTTACCCACTAATGATGCAAAGGTGGTGGTGAAGTTCTTGAAGAAACATATTTTTACCCGTTTTGGAGCCCCTAGGGCCATTGTGAGTGATGGAGGTACTCATTTTTGCAACAATCAGTTTCAAGCTCTTTTGAAGAAATATGGTGTGAGACACAAGGTTGCTTTGCCATACCATCCTCAGACTAATGGCCAAGCTGAAATCTCCAACCGAGAGATCAAGAAAATCCTTGAGAAAACAGTGGGCACCACAAGAAAAGATTAGTCCATTAAACTTGATGATGCATTGTGGGCTTATCGAACAGCATACAAGACTCCCATCGGTATGTCTCCATATCGGCTTGTGTTTGGGAAGGCATGCCATCTACCGGTGGAATTGGAGCATAGTGCTTATTGGGCTATCAAAAAGCTCAATTTTGATGCTAAGGCTGTGGATGAAAAGAGGCTTCTTCAACTTAATGAACTTGAAGAATTTCGGTTCAATGCTTATGAAAGTTCAAGGTTGTACAAGGAGAAGACAAAGAGGTGGCATGACAAGAAGATTATCTCCAAGACTTTTGTACCAGGACAACGAGTGCTCTTGTTTAATTCTAAGCTGAAACTATTTCCGGGTAAACTCAAATCCCGATGGTCAGGACCGTTCACTGTGGTCCAAGCACTTGATCGTGGTGTAGTAGAGCTTGAAGGCAATGATGGAGACACATTTAAAGCCAACGGTCAAAGGTTGAAGCATTACTGGAGTGGTGAAGTGGATCGTGCATCGGTCACTTTATCTCTCTCTGATCCTTCTTGATGCAGAAAGGAAGTCTGGCTGAGGACTTTAAACCAAGCGCTTCTTGGGAGGCAACCCAAGTTCTAAACTTTTTCTCTTTATTTTAGTTTTCAAGTCATTTCTTATTAAGTCAGTAGATTTATCCTTGTTCTTCCTTTTTGTAGGAGGAAAGGTGGTTCTTACAAAGTATGGATGGAAGAAAGAGGTAGAAGGGCATTGAAAGTTGGAATTTTGAAAGCAAGAAGTGAACTACAAAGGGGAGTATTCTCACAACATCATTATGCATTATTTTATCTGATAAATTGCACTGAATATCCACTTGATGAATTTTTGGAGTGTGCTGTGATAAATTGTGTTTCTTGGATGATTGATTTGGCAATGTTGATTTGCATGGATATGTACTGCTGCTATAGGATGGTTTGTGTTGTGAAAAATGTGAATTGGACTGTTGAGGAACTTTGGTCGTGAATTTAACTTTTGGAATGGTGTGCAGAGCTGAATCTGAAGTGATTGGTGAATTTTGTGTTTTGAATGAATTGGGTATTAATTTGAAAGTCCTGGGAAGTCTGGAGCCCACAAACTGGATCTTGGCAGAGATGAATCAAGCTCGCCGTGGACTTCACCGCGGCTAAAGTCAAGGCGAGCTACTCATGCCTCTGCCATCATTGGCATTTTTTGCCGTGGGTTCGCCGCGGGGAAACCCACGGCGAACTCACTCAGACTCTGTTTGTTTACCATTTCTCGCCGTGCACTTCACCGCGGAAAAGTCACGGCGAGCGCACCATAACTCTGCCCCAACCACACGAACAGTCATAACTCTTTAAATTTTTTATCTTACCCCTTTGAATCTGTCCCATTTTTTAGTCCAAGTTCATCGCAACTTTTCACATTTCACTCTTGTCTTTTCATTGCATTTTTTAACCGTTCCCACATTTTCCAAACCCTATTCATCTTTCATTTTTCTCATTTTCCTCTTCCTTTTCCTTCTCGCCGTCTCTCTCACTCTCTCCCTCATCGCATTTCCTTCATCTTTGTCATTTTGCTTCCTCTATCCACGAGACCCATTACTTCAATCCTCATTATTTGGCCCAAGTGGACATTTTTGGCCCTCCCTTCCCTTCTCTAAGTCAGATTTCGAGTTCATCGGCTATTCTCCCATTTGTGGTACGATTCCTCCACTCTTTTGCTTTTTCTTTGTTAGAATCATGTACATCTTGAGGGTATTGAAGAAATGGGGAGATATTGGGTTTGATTGGGTTGGTAGGGATGAACAGGGGAGATAATGGTTTTGCATGTGAGTTTTGAGGGGGTTATATATTTTTCTTATTCTGATCTGCTGTTTAAATTTTGGTGGGGTTGTGCAAATTGACTATAAAATATGTAGGCTTGAAACGTGGATAATTGAGGTTTAGTTTCATTGTGGGGACCATGGTTAATTGCCTTTGATGTTTTGTTGTGTCCAAGAATCAATTGGAACAAATTGGGCCCATTTGTAGTCAGTTAGCACTAGTCACGTGTTTATGAAGCCTTTTGTTCAATCTGTGCTAACAATAGTGCATATTTTATGGTCCCCTCATGCCCCAGTGTTGGTGATACATGGGGCTTTGCTTTTGGAGTTATTGGGCTTTCATGGGCCATTTGATAAGGTAGTGAGGCTTAGGATTAGGCTTGGAATTTTTGGCAGACGTGTTAAAGGATTACATTAGTTGAAATTTGGGGGTCCGGCTCTCTTTTTGGACTTAGTTTGATAGCCTGTTTGCTGTGATTCAAACTTTGTTAGGATAGTGATTGTGTCTCCTTTCTATGCTCATTCAATCTGTTTTGTCTGTTTTTGGCTTGTCGGTTTGCTTCCACAGAACATGCCTCGCCGCAAGATGTTAGCTGGAAGGGCTAAAAGACCTCAAGAACCATCTTCCAGCCAACCACAAGATCCTCGCCCTCCGTCAAGGAAAAAGAACAAAGCCCCGATGGATAAAAAGAAGATCAGGTCCCTCCATCAGGAGCGCCATTTCCCTGAGACGGATATAGTTCCTTTTTACAAGCAGGCAACCCAGCATTATAAGTTTGCCAAGCTTTTGGGGCAGCCGCGACAGAGGGGTAATGAGACACTGGTCAGGCACTATTATAAGCAAGCTGAGACGGGATTGATTGAGAATATAATGGACCCAAGTGCTGGGCAGGTGTTATCTCGTTTTATAACACCATCCGTCATTAAGGATTTTTACAGCCTCCCCACTCTCCCTTACTGTCACTACAAGCGTATCAAAGAGGAAACAAGGAAGTACCCCTTTGGTGACATGGCTAAGACACTGGTCATTCAAGGAGAGCCAGGATGGTTCCAAAGGACAGGGAACCAGAAGTACTTGAACAAAAAATACTTAACTCCAGATGCTAAAGCATGACTCCATTTTATTTGCTTCAACGTGATCCCTACACAGCATTTGAGTGATCTGACCAAAGAATTAGCCCTGCTCGTCTATTGCTTTATGAAGGGGTTGCCCGTTCAGATCGAGGTCATCATATATAATAGCATCCTTCACAGTGCTACCACCCCCAGAGAGGGAGCAGTCCTGGCGTTCCCACACCTTATTTCTGATATGTTTGCTGCTCGGGGTTTGGATGACCTTGATGATGACGCCCATTTCTATCCGGTACCCGATTTTGACTATGAGGCACTCAAAGGGGTTGAGGTCCCTGCTGTTCCAGCCCCAGACCAAGATGTGCCAATGCCAGACGCAGATTCTGACAGCGCCCCAGCCACGCGTGGTGAGATGAGGAGGCTGATTGACCAATGGGGTAATCAAATGATGCTTGAATGGAAGCACCAGCGGGCTGAGAATCGCCTCTTGCGCAAAATGGTTAAAAAGATGTCGCTCAAGCTGGAAATTGAGCCATATGAGGATGAGGAATTGGAAAATCGCTGGAAGGGGTCGGAAGAAGTCAGAGAGAGAAGCGAGCACGGTAAAGCACCAGTGGTTGCTGATGCCGATGTAGAAGAGGACTCTGACAGGGATGAGGATGGTTCAGAGGAGAGCTGGCAGGAGGGCGATTCTTGGGATGAGGATGACAACTAACCGCTATTCTCCTGTTTTCTTTTTGTGGTTTGAATCTTTGTTTTTAGGGTTTAAATTTTAAGTTTGATTGTAATAATTTAAACTTCTTTCTGTTGAATACTTTTGATTGTGAATTGTTGAACAATGAAGATGTGTGAACCAGTGAATATTTTGGTAGTGGATTTCATGACTGATGATTTTCTTTTTGCATCATGTGAACTGTTATTCTAGTTAGCTCTTTTTGCATCTGATTTAGCTAACTTTCACATAGTTGCCTTTGATTCCAGTTGGTACATATTACATCTCGTACAGGTATTTTTGACCCTTTCATGCACCATTTGCATGAAAGAGGACCCTTATTTTTTTCCCTGTTGACAAGTGAAGACATTGTCACTTTTAAGTTTGGGGGTAAGGGTATATCTATATCATTTTTGAAATCATTTTGAAAGCTTTGGGCTGTAAATAATAGGGATACATAGTGATGGAAGTAAGTGAATGCATTGCCAAACTAAAGTTGTTGCAATTTTGTTTGATTTGTGACTAAAGCCTGCTTGAAAATGGTGTGAAAGTTCAATGATTGAAATAAGTTGCTTGACTGGATGATAGGTAGAAAATTGGATATGTATGCATTGTATGATATGAATTGTGATATTAGAGCAGGCCTTTTCTTAAATTCCTGTGAGTAAAACTAAGCACAAACGGAGTGAGAGTTAATCTGATGGGTTTTAGGAAGGAAAGTTGTGGTAAACCGGTTTATGTGTGTATTCTCATTTGATAATTTTAAAAATCCTCTTTGGAAGACCTTAACATGCATAGTAAGCTTTATATGATTTTTGACAAATGATAGAGGCAATTCTTAAATGCGATTGGGCCTTTCAAGCTTACCTTGATGATATCTATACCATTTGATCCTAATATTTGAGCCTAAAAGAAAAACCAAGATTTTGTCTTTTGTAAACCCAATTAAAATCCTAACCCTTAAGCCTGAAAAACCATAAGAATCATCCTGCTTTGAGATAATGGGTTAGGAAGAACACAAGAAATATCTGAAAGTGGCAATCGCACAAGAGGGGGGGTGAATTGTGCTATTTAAAAATCTAGGAATAATTAAAATAACACAGCCTTTATACTGGTTCGGCCAACACTGCCTACGTCCAGTTCTCCAACACTCAGTTGGGTTCCACTAACCACAGGTTTTACGAACACAGGTTCACCTGTCAACCTTTACAGAGTTTTAGAATCTCTCTAAACACTCCCCCTTACTACCTGTAAGGCAATACCCCTGTTCTAAAGCAACAAGCTTTCAGAACAACCTCAAACAGTAGAGGATTACAATAAATGTGTTCACTTAATGAACGGATTTTGATAAACACTTAAGTACAGATAAAGTTTCTAAACAATAAATACAGAAAACAGAGAGCAATGAATGAACTTGTAAAATATTCTCGTTTTTCGTCGTCTCTTTTATAAATGCTCGAGTTCTGTATTCATATCTCTTCTCAGATTTTGCCCTAACATTCAATCCTCAAGAAGCCGTTTGAATTTAGTCGTTGGGAGCTCATAGCCGTTGGCATTTAATGCAGCTTCTTCATCGGGCTTAACTCTCTGCTCTAGCTTCAACTACTTCTTGCGTAGGGTGAGCTAGGAGAGAGATAGACTCAACGTTCTGTGCATCCGTACAAGTTGTACTTTCTGGCAGCTTTTTCATTAATTTTAAGGATACTATTATCTGAGCATTCAGAGATATTTCCAAGAATCCTATTATTTTTAGACAAGCATGATAGCGCTAGAATCATGTTAGCTCATTTGACTCATTTGCACTGAGGCATTAGCTATCTGAATGATTTATTATCTGAAGCCCTTTTGCTATCGATAGCTTAACCTATTATCGCTAGTCATTTGCTTGCTCATGGACTTGGTTTATTTTTCTGCTAGCTGAGTTATCAATGAGCTTCTAGCGATGGATTCTTTCTTTATCGATAGAGAATGACTTAGAGATTTGATATCAACCTTATTATTGCTAAGTCTTCACTTGCTATTCTTTTCTGACTATTAGCTATTGAAATTCACTTAGCGATAGAGATATTCATTCTTTATTGATCTTGCTAAGATGTCATTTTTCATTTCTTGCAAAGATGATTTGTTACCTGGCAGATTTTACATGTTTAATTCAGAGGCAACTTTCACTTATGTTTTCTCAGGGTTAGTCTTCATCAAAACTTAAGATTTCTAACATTCTCCCCCTTTTTGATGATGACAAAACATAAGTAAATATACAAAAGCAAGTTCAGAACTTAATCATTTTTATCAGCATAAACATATTTCAAGGCTCACATATCAGAACTTGAATAACAATAAATCTTGTACAGAACATTTGATTTAGGCATATTCAGAACATAGTACATCTTGCAAAAAGAAACGCTTAAAAACATAATCTATCTATTAATGCTTGATGCAGATAAGGGAGGTTTCAGGAAGTAGGCTTTTGACTCGATCTTCCTAATAATAGACTTTGCTTGAACCATTTCTCCCCCTTTTTGTCATCATTTGTTGGAGAGAAATGATTTAACCCACGAAACCCTGGACGAATAGTACCCCTGAACCGATACGAAGATCAGCAGAATAATCTTGGTGAGGAGTTGCTTCGTCTTGCTCAAGAGGGTTGATCGCCCTGGCTAGGGTTTTTCCATGTGCGAGGAGGGCGATTTGAACTTTAAAGGATTGTTTTGAAAGGATTAAAGCAAATGAGACGTACTTTTGACGCTAGATATCGGATTTAATGATTTCTTTGGAGAATGACACAGCTTTCTGGATTTTGGAACACTTGCTAGCTGATTGAGAAAAGGGTTTAGCGCTAGAGGTTTCCTTAGTACTACTCATTTTTGGAATCTTGGCTCTGCCCATTTCTGGGATTAGGGTTTTGAGAGAAGGAAGGCTCGAGATTTCAGAGGGATTTAAGAAGATGAAGAGACTCTCAGGGTAAGAAATGAATGCAAAATGTAAATGACCTGCTTTTATAGAGTTCAGGAATTACCATAAATAATATAATATTCGCTGACGTTTCGCATTCTGAAATTGTCAAGTGATTTGCTATCGCTAATATGAGCAGCTATCGCTAGCAGGCATGATTCCACGCTGAGTAAGTGACTTAGCTTTTCACTTTACTCCTTCCAAGTTTTACCTATCGATAGCTGACTTTGCTATCGATGACTCTTTAGACTAGCGATGACAATCTTAGCTCAACCTTAGCTCTTGTTCTGCATATACTAGCGATAGTGAAATTCACTATCGATTGGTCAGACCTGCAAAACTTAAGATTTGGCACTCCGATGCCTAAGTTAGCAATATAATTCATATGAATAATTGAGAGAATAAATCAAGAATTTATAATAGTATTCACAATTCATTTGGATTTACCATTCCTAGCTCTCTTCTGATATAAAGAAATTGATTAGGCTCAAGAGGCTTGGTGAATATATCAGCAAGTTGCAGATGAGTTGATATAAATTCCACCTTGACATCCTTCTTCTGAATGTGATCTCTCAAGAAGTACAGAAAAAGCATCAAAAGTTTCATGCTTAGAGGAAAGAAACATAGTCCAGGTAAATCTTGAGTAGTCATCCACAACTACAAGAGTGTATACGCTTCCTCCTAGACTTTTCACTCTTGCTGGCCCAACTAAATCCATGTGAATTAGTTCCAATGGCCTATTAGTTGAGACTGTCTTCTTGATTTTAAAAGAGGACTTTGTTTGTTTACCTCTTTGACAGGATTCACAAATTAAATCATACTTTGATTTAAAACTGGGAATTCCTATGACTAACTCCTTCTTAACTAATTTATCTAGCTGAGAAAAGTTCACATGAGCTAATCTTTTATGCCATAACCAGCAATTTTCATCATTTGAAATAAAGCATTTTTCTTCAAGCTGTTGGCATAAATCCAGAGTATATAAGTTTCCATGTCTATTTCCTTTTATCTTATACTTCAGACTGGATTTATTTATTTCTAAATCATTCTTATCAACAATAAGACATTCATTTGAATCAAAAATTACCCAGTTACCACGGTCTGTGCTTTGGCTAACACTCAGTAGGTTGTGGCAGAGACCATCCACTAGGTAGACATCCTTGACTGGACCTACTTCACCCACTCCAGTGATTTTTTCACTTTGATTCCCACCAAAGCTAACTTTAGCTCCATCTTTTATTACCAGATTGTTGATTTTGTCCTTGTCACCAGTCATGTGTCTTGAGTATCCACTATCAATATACCATTTCTCTTTACTGGATGCTTTAAGACATACCTGCACAAACTACACAGATTTAGGTACCCAAACTTTCTTGGGTCCTTTAAAGTTAGTCTTGTGCTCTAAGTCTGTAAAAACTTTAGGCACACGAGTTCCTTTAGGAACCCACTTGTAAGAGCTACTAATCCCATATTTTCTATGATTACAGATGGACTGGGTATGACCTTTCTTATTACAATAATTGCAAAAACTATATGGTGAAGAATTTTCAGAAGATTTTCTAAAGTATTTCATGTATGACTTCACCTTTGGTTCAACCCATCTTTTTGAAAACTTTTGTTTAGGCTCATAGCCAGTACCTGTTCTATCTCTAAAAGCTTTTTGATTGCTTAAAATCACATTTAAAGTTTCTGAGCCTTTTGTAAATTTTTCTAAAACATGCGAAAGTTTTTCCTTTTCCTTCAATAATTTTTCACAATTGGAACAATTTTCAGAAATCGAAGGAATCGTTATCGATAGAGGCTCAGCTATCGATAGTTCTTGCCTAGGAGCTTGCGATAGCTCCTCTTCTATCGCTAGAGAAGAAGAAACCTTTTGTAAAGAGAGGTTTTTCTGGAAATCTTTGTTTTCTCTCCTTAATCTGACTACTTCTTTAGCTAGTTTCATTAATTCTATGTGTATTTCATCATATAAGCTTTGAAGTTCAGAATAAGAAGGTTCAGAGTCAGATACCTCAGAATCACTTTGCTCTTCTTGGGCAACAAGGCAGATGTTGGCGCATTCCTCACTATCGCTAGCTTCTTCATCAGAACTATCACCCCAGATAGATGACACATAAGCCTTTTTCTTTCCATAGATCTTCTTTTTCTCCTTTTCCTTTAATCTTTGAAGGCTAGGACACTCAGCTCTGAAGTGACCAGGCTTCTTGCATTCAAAACATACGGGAGTTTTGTCTTTCTGGGAGTCTTTGAAGCTAGGGCCACTCCTCTGAAATCTTTCTCTTCTTCTGAAGAACTTTTTGAATTTTCTGGCCATAAGAGCTATGTCCTCCTCATCAAGATCTTCTTCATCATTATCAATTTCATCCTTTTCTGAAGCAACAAGAGCAAGTGACTTTTTCTTGGAATTTCCTTGTGTTTCCCTTTGAGCTATCAGGGTAGGCTCATACTCAGCAAGGCTGCCAAATAGGGCAGTGATGGATTTAGTTTATTCTCCTTGCATTTCTTGAATGGCTGTTACTTTCATGAGCCAGTCTCCCTTCAGGACTTTTAGGATTTTGTTGACCTACTCTTTCTCCGTAATTTTTCTCCCCAGAGCAGCAAGATTATTAATGAGATGGGTGAATCTGATCTCCAGATCTCTTATCTTCTCACCCTCAGACATTTCAAACTTGTGGAACTCTTCCACCAGCATTTCTACACGCCTATCTTTCACTCCAGAAGTCCCTTCATGAGCAATTTGTAGTGGTTCCCACATTTCTTTAGCTGAGTCAAGGTGACTCACTCTAAAGAACTCTGTTTGACTAAGAGCACTTTGTATCATGAGGACTGCTTTGCTATTTAACTCCAGATTAGCAATGTCCTACTCAGTGTATTCATCCTCAGTCTTTGGGATGCCCATGGGATCTTTAGGAACAATATCTCCTTCTTCAATAATTTTCCAGAGCTTGTACCCGTTGGCTTTGATGTAGATTTTCATTTTTAACTTCCAGAAAGTATAATGCTTCCCATCAAATCCAGGAGGCTTATTAATGGAGCTTCCTTCAGGAAGGATATTTTCAAGCGATGCCATTTAGATCTTTGCTTCTTGGATTCGTTGGAATCTTAAGGACAGAGAAGACCAGCTCTGATACCAATTGAAAGTGGCAATCGCACAAGAGGGGGGTGAATTGTGCTATTTAAAAATCTAGGAATAATTAAAATAACACAGCCTTTATACTGGTTCGGCCAACACTGCCTACGTCCAGTTCTCCAACACTCAGTTGGGTTCCACTAACCACAGGTTTTACGAACACAGGTTCACCTGTCAACCTTTACAGAGTTTTAGAATCTCTCTAAACACTCCCCCTTACTACCTGTAAGGCAATACCCCTGTTCTAAAGCACCAAGCTTTCAGAACAACCTCAAACAGTAGAGGATTTCAATAAATGTGTTCACTTAATGAACGGATTTTGATAAACACTTAAGTACAGATAAAGTTTCTAAACAATAAATACAGAAAACAGAGAGCAATGAATGAACTTGTAAAATATTCTCGTTTTTCGTCGTCTCTTTTATAAATGCTCGAGTTCTGTATTTATATCTCTTCTCAGATTTTGCCCTGACATTCAATCCTCAAGAAGCCGTTTGAATTTAGTCGTTGGGAGCTCATAGCCGTTGGCATTTAATGCAGCTTCTTCATCGGGCTTAACTCTCTGCTCTAGCTTCAACTACTTCTTGCGTAGGGTGAGCTAGGAGAGAGATAGACTCAACGTTCTGTGCATCCGTACAAGTTGTACTTTCTGGCAGCTTTTTCATTAGCGCTAGCTTGGTCTGCTATCGCTAATCTCATTGAGTGAATTCTGCACTTAAGCTGTTAGCTAACCAAATAATCATATATTTCACAGAAGACGCTATCGCAAGCTTAATCCTTTATCGCTATTAATTTTAAGGATACTATTATCTGAGCATTCAGAGATATTTCCAGGAATCCTATTATTTTTAGACAAGCATGATAGCGCTAGAATCATGTTAGCTCATTTGACTCATTTGCATTGAGGCATTAGCTATCTGAATGATTTATTATCTGAAGCCCTTTTGCTATCGATAGCTTAACCTATTATCGCTAGTCATTTGCTTGCTCATGGACTTGGTTTATTTTTCTGCTAGCTGAGTTATCATTGAGCTTCTAGCGATGGATTCTTTCTTTATCGATAGAGAATGACTTAGAGATTTGATATCAACCTTATTATTGCTAAGTCTTCACTTGCTATTCTTTTCTGACTATTAGCTATTGAAATTCACTTAGCAATAGAGATATTCATTCTTTATTGATCTTGCTAAGATGTCATTTTTCATTTCTTGCAAAGATGATCTGTTACCTGGCAGATTTTACACGTTCAATTCAGAGGCATCTTTCACTTATGTTTTCTCAGGGTTAGTCTTCATCAAAACTTAAGATTTCTAACAATATCAACAAGTATGTAAAAAAAAGGGATATTTATGTCCAATAAAGCTTGGTAAGGACCAACAATGTTGCTCAAATGAATAGAGAAAAGAATGGGTGTCTGAAAAGTACATCAAGTCCATTATCTCAAGGTTTTTGTATATGTCCTTATTCCCTTTCATTTTAAGTACCTTATACCCTGGCCAAGTTACAAGCTAAAAAGTCATTTTGATTCAAAAATCATGTGATGTAAGTTGTGAGTGGACAGGAAAAATGAAAAGGGTGGATAAAATTCGAAAAATGAGAGTTTATACATGAGTTGGAGTATTGCAATTGACTTGAATAAGATTCAGAAAATTTTCTTTCAACTCCATCACACACACACGATCTCAAGGAATTTTTAGAAAGCTTATCTTTAGTGTTATGAAGCATTCATCTTGGCATACACACTATATCTTCTATCAATCAAAAAGGAAAGAGTAACATATGAGAACAAGTATTTAAGCCAAAGTAAGGTGAGCTTATAAGCAAAGGACATAGATTTTCAAAAATTGCTTGAGGACAAGCAAGAAATCAAGTTTGGGGGAGTGTTAAGCTCCTAAATTTCACATATTTCATCACAATTTTTCCCCATTTGTATATATTTTTGAAAGTGATGTTTTGAAATAGACATAAAAATTCAAAGAAAATCCTCAATGAAGAAGAAAGTGTTTGTGCATGAAAATTAAAGCTTAATGATTCTTTGCTTAAAAATTTGTGTGTGAATGTTATTAAATTTTAAAAGCTCATCAACCCTCTTTCAATCTTGTATAGGAAGAGGTGCTAAAGAGAAAGAGCCAAGGAAATGCAAGGAAAGCTGGAATGAAGAATGAGAGATGACAAAAAGGCAAAGAACTAGAAGCAAAGTGACTTCGCCGTGGGTTTCGCCGCTTCGAACCCACGGTGAGTATAAGAGCCCTCTGTTTTGTCACCCTCGTTCGCCGTGACTTTTGCCGCGGCGAAGCCACGGCGAAAACACCTGAAACTGCGCGTTTTGATTAATTAACGCTGTATGAATGCAATAAATGGAATTGAATGCGAGCTGAAAGACAGACAGAGCATTTAGGGCACATTTTGGAGCATTTGGGAGCTTAAGGAGAGAGTGGGGAAGAGCTAGGAATCTTGGAGATTCTTGGAGAAATTCAAGTTGTGATCTTGGTTTCTTTTCTTCTTCCCTTTTTCTCTAATTTCTGCCATGTCTCTGCTTTTTATTTCTTGTTTTATTTCTTATTTACTCATGTGTAACTAAACCCCTATTCTAGGGTTACTTTGAACCATTTGATGGATTGACTCTTGTATTTCCTTCCTTTGATATATTTAATGAATGTTTATGTATGGATTTTCATCTTTCTTTAAATTATACAAGTGCTTGATCACCACTTGAAGTGTTAAATGAAGTATGACTTGAGAGAGTATATTTTGTTTTAGAACTTGGGGGAAATCATGTTAGACTTGAAATTTATGATTTTAAATGGATGGTTTGTTGATAATATAGAGATATAATTATTGACCTAACATTGTTCATATAAGGTTGGTGGAACATTTATGGCTAGCATTAATTTTTGCAAGAGATTGTGTAATTAATGCTAGTAAAAATTTGATTTTGACTTGAGAGAGCTTTTTCAAATGAAATTGAACCTTGAACTCATGCATGAAATTCATTGGGTAAGGAAAAGGGAAGGAATTTATTGGGTCTTGAAGTTAAATGGGGAAAGGTAACCCTAGGTTTTCTCATCCAATTTGTCAAGTATTTCTAAATCATTTCTCTTGTTCAAGAATCTTAATATAAAAATCTCAAAAAGAAGTAACCTTTTAGTGATTTAATTTTATATGCTAACTCTTCAAAGCAAAACCTTGTTTAGCTCAACTTAATCTAATACACTAAGCCTTCTGCTTGATCGCATTTGTAACCAAATCCCTGTGGGAACGATACTTTTCTTATTACTCTATTACTTGATGCGACCCGTGCACTTGCGGACCGAACATAGACCCAATTGGAAAAGGTGGATTAGGCTCAATAGACCCCATCACTGGTGCATTGGTCTTCCCAAGAGCCGAATCAACACTTGGTTGATCTATTGCAGCGACTTGCCTTGAGGAACTATCATCCACAACACCTATATCACAACTTGTAACAAGATCGTTCAAATATCTAAGTGTGTGAGAAGAAATCCTAGGTCTAGGATTAGAATCAATGGAAGAAGGTTTAAAAGGTGGCCCTTTTACCACATGGTGATCCGGTCCAAAGAAGGTCAAGTGTGAAGTGGCTTTTGTTGGGGTGAGGGCTATACCCTTTGAGCTCAGATTGGCCAACTCTTGGCTCCCAACCTCAAATTCACATTCTTCAACCAACTTATGACCTGCAACATTGAGAAAAGTACCATCTTCCAAAGAAATATCATCACTCATCAGAGAAATATTAGTAGAGCTCATATCCAGATTAGCATTATCATTATCAATCAAAGAAAAATCCAAAGGGACAGAAAGTAGACAATCAACTACAAGTGAGTCAAGGTCATACACGTCATCACCTAAGGAAGAAAAAGAATGAACAGAGGGTAGGGAAGAAAAATAAGAGTCATAAGCTTCAAGATCAGATGTGTAATCATATGAATGCAAGCTTAATTCATGCTCCTCAATGGCATGTTCCACAACAATGTCAATCACACTCACATCTAGAAGAGAATAGTCCTCATGGGGATGTTGCATTGCTTCATACATATTAAAGCTAATCTTATGTTCTCCCACCTCCATTGTTATCAAACCATTTTTTATATCAATTACCGATCCGGCAGTCCGAATGAAAGGCCTACCAAGAATGATAGTCGATTCACATGGCTCGCTAGCGGTGTTAAGAACATAGAAATCAGCGGGAAAAACTAAGTCTTTAACCTTAACAAGTATATCCTCAAAGATGCCTTGTGGATATCGGAGCGTGCGATCAGCCAATTGTAAAATCACACTTGTCTTTTTTAAACCGGTAATGCCTAAAGAAGTGAAAATCGCACTAGGCATCACATTAATGGCCACTCCTAAATCCAACAATGCATTAGTCACCGTCAAGTTCCCTATCGTGCAAGGGATCATAAATGATCCAGGGTCTTTGCACTTGACCGGCAACTGAGGCTTTAACAAAGCCGACACACTAGGGTTCAATTGAATCCTCTCATTTGGTCTAAACTTCCTTTTATTGGTGCACAACTCTTTCAAGAATTTACAATAACTAGGCATAGATTTCACAAGTTGAAAGAAAGGCACATTCACATGCAATTTGCTAAAAAGTTCAAGCATTTCATTTTCAACAACCTCATCATGTTTCTTTTTGCTTCTAAAGTAAGCTTAAGGAAAAGGGAGTTGAGAGATAGTTACCTCCGTGGCCGGAGGTTTGGCTAAGGTATCTTGTGTAATACACTCTCTTTTCTCATTAATGCTCAACTGCTTTGTGCGCTTCTTCTCCTCTTGAGGTTGTGCCTTAGAGTCCTCCACCACTTTCTCTTTTTGGGTCAATACCCTTCTTTCTTGAAGTTCTCTCTCCTTAGCACTCTCAGATTGCACAAACTTCATTGGGCTCAATGGTGGACTCCATGTAGGGCTTTCCACTTCGATTTCCTCATCCACCGGTTCATCATCTTCCTCATCACTACTTGCAAAGTGAACCCTCTTCTTGAGTGGGATGGGATTAAGTGATTTCCCACTTCTCAAATTAATGGCATTCAAGGACTTAGGGTTGATGACCGTGTTGGATGGAGTTGAGCCACTTGTCTTGGCTTGAAGCTCATTGAAAGAGTTGGAGAGCTTCATAACATAGTCCTCCAAATTGGCATTCTTAGCCTCCCATTGGTTCATGCGGTTGTCCACCTTCTCAAATCTCGACTCCATACATTGTTTCGTTACATTTGCCTTAGAGTCAATGAGACCTTCCACATGGCGGAATCCCATAGTGATAGACTTGTTCAACTCTTTAAAGTCATTAGTGGGTCTCACTCTTCTCACGGGAGCTAGTGCTTGGGAAGACTCTCTTTGGAATTGCTTTGGAGGGTTGCCATCTTGGCACCAACTAAACTTAGGATTTTGTCTCCACCCCTCATTGTAGGTATTAGAATAGGGGTCCCATCTTGGATTGTTTCCTTGCCTTTGTTGGAACATTGCATTACATTCTTCCGGCTTTGAGGGGCAATTGCTTGAGAGGTGCATAGAAGATGCACAATAATCACAAGAGGGAGCCACCAACTCATTTCCTATTGGACTTTGTGGGGAAGGTGGACCAGAGATCTTGTCCAACCTAGAATGGATCGCTTTGAATTCGGCCTCAAACCTCTCCAATTGAGGAATGTGGAGACAGGTAGATTCAACCCTTTGAAGATTGCGGGCTGAACTCCTTGAACCATGTTTCTCTTTGGCTGAGGCAAGCTTTTGGACTAAAGGCCATGCTTCTTCCGGGGTATAGTCAATGAAGGATCCACCGGCGGCCGCATCCAACTTGTCTTGGTCTCTTTCTATCAACCCATCATAAAAAGTGTGGGCTAACTGCTCATTCGGAATCTGATGATGTGGACACCTCTTCAAAAGGTCTTGGATCCTTGTCCAATAATCAAAGAGAGACTCATCCAGATCTTGCATGATGGAGTTGATTTCTTTTCTCCTTGCTGATGTTCTTGTGGCAGGGTAAAACTTCGCCAGAAAAGCTTGTTTCAAGTTGCCCCAAGAGGCTAGGGCTTCTGGATTGAGAGTGGGTAAGCTCATATACCATTGCTTTGCTTTGCCTTCCAGAGTGAGGTGGAACACTCTCCACATAACATCCTCCACTTCTGCTCTCGCTGGTTTCATGGTGTTGCAATGTATGAAAATTTCGTCCAAGTGGTCATGTGGTTTATCTTCCTACAAACCATAAAATTTAGGTAAGGATTGTGTCAATAAACCTTTAATTTCATAGTCAGCATTAATGGTGTGAAATGCATTCATGAATGGGTTGTGGTCAATGTTAGTTGTTGTGGCATCCCTAATGGTTCTTCTTCTAGGTTGCTCACCATCATTAAACACTTGTCCTCCCCCATTACCACCTAGATTTGGCTCTACCTGGACTGCAGGAATATGGTGATCCCCCTCCATTTCTCTAGTACCACTATTGGTTTCTGGATCACTATCAATACTTGACTCACAAGAAGATGGGTGTTCAACTATCAAGGATGTAATTGAGGTTCCCTCTCTTTGTGTCTTTCTCAATCTAGTAAGGTGTCTCTCAATTTCTGGGTATTCAGGGTAAAGCTCTTGGTCTCTAGTGTTCCCTCGAGTCAGACACAAGGCACAAACAATAAGTGTAGAGTAAGGTTCAAACAAAATTGCACTTGCACAAATTCAAGGAAAAATGGATGAATGATGATGCAAGTGAGTATGGTATGGAGTGTATATGAAATGTGTATGATATGTATGAAGTGTAATAGTATGTGTGTGAGTGTGTGGTATGTACGCAAGTATGGAGGTATGGTAAGTCAAGTAATTACAAGTCAATCAAGGACAAAGAGTTAGCAATATTTTTGATATTTTCAAGGAAAATTGGATGCAAAACAAAACAAGCAAATGTAAGCTAACCTAAATATGAAAATGACCTAAACCTAACCCTAATGACTCCTACCCCTAGTCAATAGTTTCAATTGACACATAGCTAACCTAGGGAGTCAAAAATGACTCCCCGGCAACGGCGCCATTGATTTAAAACCTTTTGCCTAAATGCGCCTTGGGGGTTAAAATCAAAATTAATCCAATGATTGCAATATAGGTTACAACCCCGGGTCGTCTCACTTGAGGAGTCTTTTGACCTACCTAAACTAGCTAAATGCAATTAAAACAAAAAAGGTATGGGGGTTTTGGTTTGAAAATTCATTTAATAAAACTATTGCCAAAAGCAATTACTTGTTTTTGGTATTTTAGATTAATGAGTGAAAAGAGTTTGGATTAAGGGAAATTTGTAAAATGGGCTTTGGTAGTGCGACAGTGGCTCTCACGCTTCATTAAATTGATATTGGGAGTTAAAGATTCACCAAGTCTAATTGAAAAATCCCCAAGCAACCACTAGGGGTCCACTAGCCCTAATTAATAACTAATCAAGCCACTTTCATAGTTATCACTTAGGGTTAGTGTTAAGCTCCACTTGGTGTGTGTTGGAACATGAGTTTTGAAAACCGATTCCCCTTAAGAATGTGCAACCATAGCATTCAATTGGACAAATTAAGCTACACAATCTAGCAACCACTAAAAATCATATAGCATTCATAAATCCAATAGGAAATTTAAACATACATATCATTCAATTAACATAACTCATTATCCAACACAAATGTTCCAATTCATAGACAACTAGAAAACGAAATCATGTCTCAAATCCAAATATACAAAGAGAAATGCAACCACAAGACTCAATACATAAGGAAAAGAGCATATGAAAACAAATAACTCCCCTATTCTGCCCATTGAAGCTCGAGCCACCTTCACACCACCAAAGCACCAAGATTCTAGCCTCTCATGTCCTCAAATTCGAGCCAAGGATAGCCCATGACCACAGCCTCCATGGATGAAGAAGGTAGAAGCAGAAGTATGGCTGGAAATGGAAGGTGGAGAGATGAAGAACAAGAAAATCAGCAACAATGGAGATGGGATTAAGTGGGAAGATGAAGATTTGAGCGAGGAATGAAGGGGATGAGTGAAACCCTAGCAGATAAGGTGTATTTCATGCATAGGAGGCTTAGATCAAGAAAGTGGAGATGTTTAGATCTATTTATACTGCTCCAAAACCCTAAAAATCGCGTCATAATTTTTGCTGATATCGGGGGCTCGCCTCGGCAAGGCCACAGCGAGCGGCAGAGCTTTCTAGAACTTTGCCTTTGAGCTCGCCATCAGTTCGCCGCGGTGAGGCCGCGGCCAGGGACAGAACTTTCTGGTTGGACTTGGCTTTCTCGCCGCGAGCTCGCCGTACAGATGATTCTGCCTCTTCCTTCATTTTCTTCTTCTGCTCCGTCCAGAATTCTTCGCTGCAACTTAGCTCCTTAATTTGGGTATGTTTCTCTATGAGATGCATATAAAATGGACCTAAGGTAGCATCAAAATGTTCTTGAAAATGGGTTAAACAATAAATCGTGTTAATTATTCCCAAATTGCCCTTAGCTAGAACAAATTCCAACAAAGTGTGCACAAGTCAGAAATTACCCTAATTAGGTGCAACTACCCCAAGAACATGCAATAATCTAATGATTTTATCAATGAAAAGTGTATAAAAATATGGTGCAATCAACTATAAAAGGTTTGAAGCTCAAGACTTGGAATGTAGAAAATTAAGTGCTATCCAACAACTTATCCAAACAGCATTCAATCCAAGTCTTCTTCGTTCTATCAACTATTTTTCAAATTGTAATTTATCAGCTCAAGTGTGTGAGCAAGCTTTTTACTTGTAATCTTTTCTTATTGAGTTTTTTTCCTTAGGATAGTTTTACAAAGTGTAAGGGGGAGAGAATTTGGTGAGATAGCAAGATCTTACTGAGGAAATTCTCTGAGTTGTAAAGGTGTTCAGGAACCTGTTTGATCCTGAGTCACTAGTGGAACCCAATGTAATTAGAGAACTGGACGTAGGTCAAGAGTTAGCCAAACCAGTATAAATTCTATGTTATTAATTCTCAGTTTAGTTTGAAAAATTTAAGATACACAATTCACCCCCCTTTTGTATTTCCTACCATCTTCAAAACAAGAACAAAGTTCTAGAGTTCCCTCGCAGGATATCTCGAATATTAAGGAGCCTAAACTAGCTGATAAGAAACCAACTGGACAAGCAAGCAAATCAACAAGTGAGGTTGGTTCGAATGCAAGGAAAAAGACTGGAAAAAGTAATGACATGAACAAGAAGGATGGAGGGCAGAAAATAGACAGCAGCAAAGAAATTGGAGAACACGTGGAAGAAAGGAGAGAAGGAGGTAATCATATGATGAGCAAGGGGGAGTCAAAAGGAAAAAGGGGTCAGATGTGTGAGACATTGGGCCACAAAGGAGAGCCCAAAGGAGACAAATGAAATGGACATGGACAAAAGTAACATGGAGAACCATACTGGGCCAGAAGGGGTAAAAATGGTTCAAGAGATAAAAGATAATGGAATGGGACTTGATGATAATAATGTGGATCACTTCTTAGAATGTCTGCCGGACAAGGTAGATGATACATTAGGAATGGAGGAAGATGAGCCTAGAGAACCTCCAGATCCATATAAATCAACAAAGAGGATGGGGCTTTCAGATATGGAGAAAGCCGTTTTGGGCCAAGACAACAAGGGAGAGAAAGGTGAACAACCTATAGTGGTATGTAGTGTGAGATTGGATTAGATCCATCTTGATGATTGAGCAAATTTCCAATATTGTATTAATGATCTTGGTCTGGAATGCTAGAAGTGCTGCCAGAAGAGCTTTTGGCAACACAGTAAAAGAACTAAAAAGAAGTTTGTCCCCCAAGATAGTAGTATTGGTGTAGATTATGTGTAGTGGAGAAAATGCCCAAAAAGCTATTAAGTGAATGGGATTTAAGAACCACATAATAGTTACAGCTCAAGGAATGTCAGGAGGTATTTGGCTTTTGTGGGAGGATGACAGCATTAAGGTCATACCTCTCAAAAAACACAAGCAATTTCTACACTGTGAGATTTGTGGTATAGGCCCAAGAAATTGGTGTTTCACTGCAATTTATGCAAGCCCACAGGAAAGTAACAGAAGAGAACTGTGGGAATAGATGATGATTATAGGAAAACAAATGCAACAACCATGGCTTCTAGCAGGAGATGTCAATGACATTCGATCAAGTGATGAGCAAAGAAGAGGTGGTGAAGTAAACTTAGGAAGTGTTAGAGGTTCAGCTACAACATTGAAAGATGCAAACTAATAGAGATGGGGGGCGAAGGACCTAAGTTTACATGGAGGGGGCCACGAGTAAGTCTGACAGGAAAATTATATAAGAAGTTAGATCACGCTCTATGCAACATTGAATGGAGGAACCTATTTTTGGGTGCATCACTTAAGGTAGGGCCAACAAATTCATGAATCATCACCCATTGTTTATCTATTTGGAAGAAAAAACTGGAAGAAAAGAAGCTAGACCATTTTGTATGGAAGCAGCATGGTTGAGGCATGTTGGATTTAAAGAATTGATTCACAATGTATGGACAGGACAAGATGATATTAAATTGGAATTAGAGGGAGTGCAAGATATTCTTGAGCAATGGAATGTGCAGACTTTCATAAACATATCCCTTAAAAAAGGTGATGCTCAAGAAAATTGAAGGAGTACAAAAAGCTTTCCAAAAAGATCCTAGTAGTTATCTGGAGGAAAAGGAAAAGACATTACAGGAAGAGCTTAATGAAATCCTTAATTAAGAAGAAATTTTTTGGTTTCAAAAAGCAAGGACCACCTAGATACAAGATAGGGATCGTAATACAAAATACTACCACACAAAAATGACAACTCATCGAAAGAGGAATATGATAGGCCTTGGATTAATACTGTTCACTCTTGGCCAGAAATTAGTGAGGAAGAATAGAAGATAGTCTGTGCTGATATAACTGAAAGTGATGTCAAAGAGGCGTTATTCTCAATAGGTGGATTCAAAGCCCCAGGGGTTGATGGTTTCCCTATAATATTCTTTCAACAGTGCTGGGAGATTATAGGTAAAAGTGTTAACGAGGCAGTAATTAACATGTGGAAGAATGAAGAAAGAATAAAGGAGCTAATAGTAAATCACACTTATACCCAATGTGGAACAACCAGAAAAGTATACCAACTGAGGCCAATTTCACTATGTAATGTTATATACAAATGCCTCACCAAAATTATTGTCAAGAGACTCAAAGTAATCATAAAGAAGGTGGTGTCCCCATATCAAGTAAGTTTTGTTCCGGGGAGAAATATTCATGATAATGTGATCATTGTTAATGAAATGATACATTCAATGAGGAGGAAGAAAGGGAAGAAAGGATTTATAGCCATTAAAGTGGATATAGAAAAAGCATATGATAGAATAAGTTAGGAGTTTCTTAACAAGGTTCTTGTGCAAATGAAGTATCCGTAGGATATGAGAAAGAGAATAATGAAGTATGTAGATAATCAAAGTACAAATATTTTATGTTACGGAGAGAAGCTAGATGCCTTTATTCCCACAAGAGGCCTCCAATATGGTGATCCCATCTCCCCCTATCTATTTTTACTTGGCATGGAAAAACTCACACATATGATACAAGATAGAGTGATAGAGAAACAGTGGAAAGGAATGAGAGCAGGTCGTTCAGGACTATTTATTACCCATATGATGTTTGCTAACGATCTTGTTCTTTTTACAGTGGCAGATTCAAAACAAATAAATATAATCTTAGATTGTTTGTAGGAGTTTGGAGCTCTGTCAGGGCATAAGGTGACCCAGGACAATTCTGTCATATATTTTTCACCGAACGTTCCAAAGCAGATGAGGAATGATATATGTCACTAGAGCAAGTTCAAGTAAGTTGAAGAATTGGGGCAATATCTTAACCTTCCCAAGAAGAAGAAAAGAGCGGTATAAAGTCACAGTGGAAAAAATACGAAGAAGACTGCAGGGGTGGAAAGTAGCCAGTCTCTCAATAGCAGGTTGAATGACACTAATTAAATCAGTTACCAGTTCTATGGCCCAATACCCAATGCAACATGATAGGGTACCGGTTGGTATAGTCGAAGAAATTGAGAAGGTAGAAAGAATATTTGTATCGGGAGACACAGAAAGTTCACAAAAATGGCATGCATTATCATGGGAAACACTATGTAAAGATAAAAAGGAAGGAAGAGCGAGTATTAAGAGTTTGGGAAGAATGAATGATGCATTCTTATTAAAATTGCTCTGGAAATTGTATAAGCAATCAGATGAACTCTGGAGTAGAGTATTGTGGGGTAAATATGGAAGGGACATTAAAATGGGAAAGAAAATAGTGACTAAGAGCAGCAACTCTAGGCTGTTGAAAGAACTAGGTAAGCTTTGGAAGCTATTTTAAGAAAGGTTGGTGCAAAAGGGATCAAGCAGAGAGAACATAAAGTGGAAGCTAACGGGGAATGAAAGCTTCTCAATTGTAACTGCATATAAGAGCCTTAATCAGACAGGAAATAGAAATAGGAGGAAGAAATGGAAAAGAACATGTAAGATTAAAAACCAAGAACGGATAAGGGTATTCATGTGGCTTGCCTTACATAGAAGACTTCTTGTGAAGAGAGTACAAGTAAATGGGATGGGAGTAGCGAGCAATGTCAGATCTGCCAATCAGCAAATGAAGATATCATACATGCATTAAGGGACTGCAAATATGCAACAGCCATATGGAGAAAACTTGTAACCATTAGTGACAAAGTAGAATTTTTTAGGGATGAATGGGCGCAATGGAGTAAAAAAAATATGCAGGGAAGATACGTGTTCATGAGCAATGGTGGAGCAGAGGTATTTGCTAGTGCTTGTTATTTTATTTGGCAGTAGAGAAATCATCTATTGCACCAAGTACTTTAAATTACCTAGAGAACCAGAGAAAATAATCAACCAACATCTGGAAAGATACAACAAGACATGAAAGAGAGAGACACTACAAGAGTGGAAGGAGCAAAGTCTTTTAGTGAAATTGATACCACCTCCTCATATGTGGTGCAAATTGAATACTGATGCTTGGGTAGCAGAGGACGGCTGAGTAGGATGTGGAGGTGTCATAAGGGGAAATGAAGGAGAATAGTGTTAGAATAATGGGTTTTGATGATAACTAAACATAACTTAGAAATAAAGAAAGATTGGACTTAGAACTAGAATGAACTTAGAATAATCTGATAGAAATCCTAAGTCATTGCATGATCGATCAGGAAGACATAACCGAATAAGAATGTAATGTTATGATCAATTAGGATAAGGTTAGAATGAGTATAAGTTATAAGTATGGCCGCCTAATCGATTAGGAGGCCCTAATTAGAAATCAAATTTAGTAATCTTAGTGTGATCAAATGAAAGGGTATGATCGATCAGGACACCCTGTGATCGATCAAGACCTCTCAGTTGTAATTCAAGTCCTAATCTTAGCCTATTCGATCAAAGTTGCTTAATCGACCAGTAAGTATTGATTAATGTCCTGTGATTAATTATGAAAGTCTATGATTAATTGAAACAAGGCCAACATAACTTAAGCCTATTCGATCAATGAAGCATGATCGATCAATATACCTTGTGATCGATTAGGCGTGGCATTTTATCTAATCTCATGTTCAAGTGATGCAGGTCCTAATTGAAGCCTGATCTATGTGTGATCGATCAGAGAATAGAAGCAGTGATTGAATGGAGCCTTATAATCAATTTGGCGATGGATTTGAATGTTTAAGCCTTTTATGTGCTGAGTATGTCAGACCTATTTCAGGAAGTTAACGTTACTCACACAGACTCAAGAATTGAGCTGTTTGAAACTGGATTTGTCTTCTGCAATTAATGAAGAGAGAAGAACTAAAGCTAACCAAGTACAAGGGAGTTAATGCAACATAAGAACAACATCAACTCAACACTCCATCAAGATTTATCATCCCTCATCCACATCAGATACAACGGTTATAAACTCACTAATGACTAGAATTCCAGAGATATCTATAAAAGCCATTGGTGAAGAAGTTGGTGATATGAATTGATTGAATACATTGAATACACTCTCGAGTAATCAATACTTCCTACATTCAATACTCACCTACTCTTAGATATACTCATTCATTATACTTGTACTTCAGTGCATATCCAAATCTATTCTTTAAGTCAACAAGTTTTTGTAATCTCATACTAAGTAAGGATCACTCTTAAGATAGTAGGATCTTAAGAGTAGGTTGTAATCTTACAAGTTGTAAGGGGGAGTGATTTGTAAGAGAGAGTTCTTACTGAGGGATCATTGTAAAGTAGTCAAGAGCCTAAGTGAATCTTGAAGATTTTAGTGGAACCCAACTAAAGGTTGGAGAACTGGACGTAGGCCAAGAGTTAGGCTGAACCAGTATATGTATTGTGTTTCATTGTCTAGAATTTTAATTAGCACAATTCACCCCCTCTTGTGCATTTTTGCCACTTTCAAATAGTTGAGGGGTTTCTCAATGAGAATAGAGGCGTTTAATGTAGCAACAACAGAAGCTAGAGGAATACTAGAAGGGTTGAGATTATGCTGGGAACTTGGATTTAGACAAATTGAAGTTGAATGTGACGCTAGATAGGTAGTAGAGGCAATTAACAACAATACCATAATTGAAGGGGAATACTCTGTATTTCAAGAAATATCACAGATGCTGAAACAAGAATGGACGGTTCGAGTTCAACATGTATGGAGAGAAGCAAACATGTGTGCAGATGGGATGGCAGCCATAAGCAAAGACATGTGGAAAACTCATAGGATCTGGAAGTCACTGCCAGAGAATATTATTAGAATCCTTCAAGAAGATCAAGCAGGAGTTGGGCGAGTCAGGAACCAACGAATGTAGTCCATGGGCTAAGCCCTTTTGTTCACCAAAAAAAAAGTTTAAACCCAGAAAATAAAAATCCAGAAATATTGAAAAAAGCACATATTCTCTAAAAAATAAATTGTATATTCAAAGGCCTACATGTTCATCGTGCAGGAATGAACACCAAGAATAATCAATTAAGAAATTCAGGAATATTCATACTTTTATGCATATTTAATTTAATAAATGGTTAAGGGTCAATTTCACCCCAGAAATTTTGGGTTAAAGGTCACATGTGCCTGGGAAGTGTATAAAGAAGGTCATATATGCCTCGGAAGTTTTTCTAGGCTTAATGTGCCCCCGAAAGTATCAAAATTGTCTCAATGTGCACCTTTTTCACGGAGCCTTAACCACCGTTGGACACTTAAGCTTAATTTACACGTTGGTAGTGTAACGTCCCAATTTTTAATAGTCTGAAAATTACATTCTATAGGCATTAGTTTAAAGCATGAGGAAGTTAAGTATTTGTTGATAATTTTCCCTAAGAATTCTCATAAAACATTGAGAGAGAATTTATAATGATCAAGTAGAAATTTACATGTTAATGATATTATTTGCTTAGAAACCCATCTAATTCAGGGTTGGGCTTAGAAAATGGACTAGAGAAAGACCTTAGCCCATAAGAAATGGTAATTCGCCCTTGTGGAGCAAAGGGTGGCACCACATGTCATGGAAAGGGAGGGAATTATGTTGCAAATAATAAATAGAAATGGAACTGTAATATGTGTAAGCATGAAATTATATTAGAAAGAAAAAGATTATTAATGACCAATTGAAATGCATGCAAAGGAAAAGAAGAAGGGGTCATCATAACAAGATAGCCAATAGGAAGGCATGCAAGGAAGAAAATCAAAATAGCAAATAAAATAAAATGAGAAAGCCAATAGAATTGCTTGCAAGAGGTAAAAGAAAAAGAAATAAGAGAATAATTAACCAATGAAAAGACATGCAAGAGAAGATGCATGTGAGGGATGTCATTGTGTCTCATAAGAGAAGTCTCTCTTCCTTCCCCAAGTGGCCAAAGGTGGCGCATGGAGGGATAGAAGAAGAGGAAAAGAGCTTAAAATAATAACCATCCAATGAGCTAAAAGGGAATTTGCTAATTTGATAAAATGAGATAATAGGCTTTAGGGTTCAAATAGGCTAAGGGAGCCTCTTACTAAGGATAAAATAATCATTTTTAAGAAGATAGAAAATAATATAAAAGACAAGAAAAGAAAAGAAAAATGCATGAGTGGTGCAATAGTTGAAGCTAGTCAAAAATAGGATAAGTGTGCAAGAGCAATCTCAAAACTATTGGGCAATGTGTGAGGTGGCTTGGGGTAATCCTTGCCCTCATTTCCCCTATAAAGAGGACCTCTTCCATCCCATTCTTCACACCAAAATTCATAGCCCCAAAGAGAGTGAGAGAAAAAGGAGTGTTCTTAAGTGTTCTTGAGGAGCCTTGAAGGTTGGGACTCCAAGAGAAGTTGTAAAGCTCTAAGGTAGTACTAACTCTCTTACATTTCCAGCATTGTTTCAATATTGTGATGTGGTATTTGGCTGCCTTGATGAATCATGTTTGAAGTAATTATGTGTTTCTTATAATGCTATGGCCATATGTTGTTATTCAAGAATATAAATGCTCACATGTATAAGCTATTGGTATTGTCATATCTTGTCCAATGTTAAACTTGCATGGTTGTATGTTGAGTATTGTGCTGCTGAGATTTTCCCCAAAATCTCACCCCCCAAATTTAAACCATTTTAGGAGCAAGTTCATCAAAGGAGAAAGAGAAGAAGCTAGCCTAAGCAAGATGAAGGATTCAATGTTCTTGTTTTTGTTGTGCATCTTTGAACTCATGATAAATCTGTAACATTATTGGGATGCCTTCACTACCACAGAAAACACCTATAGCGGCGCTTTTGAAGTGCCACTATAGCTAATGCCGCAATAGGTCAGCTGACCTATAGCGGCGCTTATAAAGCGCCGCTATAGGTGAACATATAGCGGCACTTTATTACCCAAAAGCGCCGCTATAGGTATGTTTTAATTAAATTTTATTAAAAATGAAAAGGCCTATACCGGCGCTTTTTGTAAAAAGCACCGGTATAGCCCTCTCTATAGCGACGCTTCTGGGTAATAAAGCGCTGGTATAGGCCTTTCTATAGCGGCGCTTTTCGGCGCTTTTCATCAAAAGCGCCGCTATAGGTTATATTTTTTAAAAAATATACAATTTGTTTTTTAATTCACACCCACCTGCATCATTGCAAAAATTCCAGCAATTCTATACAATTCCAGGCAGTCCATATACACCAGTAAGTCAAACAGAGAAGAAATGTACAATAAGACCAAAAGCTATATTGTTCAATTAAGAAAAAAAGCATGCATACTACTAGTCAGGCTGTCCAATTTGAGAGAACAGAGGGTGTACATAACTACACCATTCTTCAATTAGCGCTTTCATCTTCTCCGTTGACAACATGAAGCAACGTGCGTCTGGGTAATACTGCGTAAAGAAATTTAAATGACAATTAAATTTACTTGAAATCTAACAAGTACAAACACATAGATTAGGAAAAATATAAAACTTACTGTCAATGGGATGTTATCTCGATCACGTGATACGATATCCTTCATATAATGCATGACATAATATCCACAGTCGTTGTCATTGGGTTGATGTGGGCACTGTAACAAAAAATACAGAATATCATATTAGAGCAATTATGTTATGGTTTAAGTAACGATTGTTTGAAAAATTGAATAACTTGTAAAATCTGAACTTTGAGCCACGGATAAGCATCTTTCTGGTCATAGGCTTTGGAATAATTGTACCCATTAGCAGCCCGATAACTAGTCAATGCTCTGGAAACAAAACATATTAAATTAATTTTAGTAGCTCGGGTCGGTCATATAAAATGACAGATAATACAACACATTCAAATAATGTTGACATTCACTTACTCATTGAAGAGATGCTTCAAATCCGGGCGATTATCTGGTTCAGCAGATTCCACAGGATCCAAATAGTAAATAAGTGGATCTGGCTGTACTGTCGGATTGATGACAAGCAAAACCCAACGTAGCCTAAGACGTTTTATAACGTTATGTTAGTATATATATCAATGATGATTGGAGCTAAGAATACGATGAAAGCTATCATGCTTATACACTTACCCTGTATAAATTGGAGCTAAGAATAAAGTTCTGCCTGTTTCCTTTAAAGTGAAACGCTTCTTAATCGCTTTGAACTGATCATCACGTTTCGCACCCTCAATTTGCGCTATTAAATAAGGGTTTATGAATTCGAACGAGACATTGTCCTCAGAGACTATGACTTCTTCATGCAGGTGCCTTCAAAGAAACCATACAAACATCCAATTAGTGTAGAACTTTTGACATTGAATGAAACCACAATGGAAACACATATATACCTAATCCATAAATTGATGACCGTAGCACTGACCCATCTTTCGTCAAGCACCTCCATGACCTGATCCCTAGAAAGAAGCTCATTGAAATTTGACTCGCCAAATATAAGCCTGTTGAATGGGATTGTGACAGTAGCATCGCGAGATACGGTAGCTGCAAATGCTCGCAATCGAGCACGATTTGGCGTTTCAGCACTTGTATCTTGGATAACATGAGCATGCACTTGAACTTTCTTCTTGCCTTTTGCTTTTGTTGCCTATAAACCATATAAATAGAAAGTTTCAAAAATTCTTCCAATAAGAAGAGTGTTAGTTTAAATTAATTAGCAAATAACCACCTGTGACACTGGACCAGCTCGTTAACTCTTTTTCTTCAATTGAGCAGCTGGGCCACCGGTACCTTTTACACTAGCCACTTGTGCTTTCTTTCCCAGAGACTCTGTACCCTGTAAAAACTTATAAATAGTAAAAGCGTTATTCCAAAACAAAGAATGCTAGTCTAAACGTTATTAGTAAATAACCACCTGTGGTATTGGCTCAATCAAACTGATGGGCCAAGCAACATATGCACCAATAACATCTCCGACCTTAGTCATCGCATCAGGAGTAGGGAATGGTAACGGTGCATCCCTGTTCTGGTAGACTTCAATCATAACCCTCAATGTATTTTCAGGCAACGGAGAATTGTGCAGGGTCCTCTTTGAAGTGTTGAAGACCGTACCGATCGCAACTACTTCACTGAAAGATTGATCCTTATACAGGTTGCACCTTGATTCGCCCTACAAAAGAGTTGACAACGTTAGCTCCCAATCGGTAGACTTCAATCATAACCCTCAATGTATTTTCAGGCAACGGAGAATTGTGCAGGGTCCTGTTGAAGTGTTGAAGACCGTACCGATCGCAACTTCTTCACTGAAAGATTGATCCTTATACAGGTTGCACCTTGATTCACCCTACAAAAGAGTTGACAACGTTAGCTCCCACTCGGTAGACTTCAATCATAACCCTCAATGTATTTTCAGGCAACGGAGAATTGTGCAGGGTCCTGTTGAAGTGTTGAAGACCGTACCGATCGCAACTACTTCACTGAAAGATTGATCCTTATACAGGTTGCACCTTGATTCGCCCTACAAAAGAGTTGACAACGTTAGCTCCCAATCGATAATATAACAGTATCACTACAAGTTTATAAGTACAAAAGACAAGAATTACCTGAGGAATTTGAGCCCTAGGCATCGTACAACTATCCCTGATGCTTGGACTCTCACAGGAAGGAACGTTACCTTGTTGCATGAAGTTCGACATTTGTGATCCAACATTGTTACGCTGGAAAAATTCGTACATCATATCTTGCCATCTTTGCATTTCCTCATTCCTTCTTTACATTTCAAGCACAGTCTCCCTCAGAGTATTGACTTCATCTTTCAACACAGAAACTTCACTTTGTGTTACCCGCTTTAGTACCACAATACTTTAGAAGGACTCTTACCTTTCTTTCCATACCGAGATGTGTTGCATTTCGGACACTCCTCCAACGACTCATACTGGTTCCGGAATAAAATACAGTCGTTGGGACATGCATGTATTTTCTCATTTCATATCGGTCGAGCAGAGAATTTGCATTGCCTCATATGTTTTTGAGGGGAGTACATTCCCTTCTGGGAGTATATCTCGCAGAGCAGAAAGCAGCGCAGTGAAACTTGCGTCACTCCAACCATATCGTGCTTTCAGGTTGTACAGTTTAAGCACCGCACGCAATCTTGTGTATTTGATGCATCCCATATACAACTGCGTCTCTGCATCGCTCTTCAATGTCTGAAATATTTCAGGATCCTCCTCACCCACCACATTCAACATTTCTTTAAGGTCATCACTCTCATCACACATGTCTGTGTCAACCACATTTGAAGCGCTACTAACATCAGGTACCCGGTCTCCGCCAGAATACTCATACGTCTCACCGTGCTTTGTCCATCGTGTATAAGACGGATCGATTCCGTGACAAATTAAATGACCCAACAATTCAAGTGGGCGAAGACGCTTTCCATATAAACAAGACATACAAGGGCACACAATTCTGTTAGCATTCTCTGCATGCTCAGCAGCAAATTCAATGAACTCTTTTGCTCCATCTATATATTCCCTTGAACGTCGATCACAAGACATCCATTTCCCATCCAACATTATAACCTACTAAAAGAAAACATCGGTAAGATGTATATGACTTACTCATTAGGTAGCCACCTTACGATGTTACCTTATTTTCTTAACAAAAAATCGGCAGCATAATGGCTAAAAGATAAATATTCCCAGGCTTAAGGCCCTATCTTTTTTACATAGAAATGGATAGCCAACTATATAAACAGCATCAACTCAATATATTTCCACAGTCCTCCACAACAGAATTCACAGAGCATTTATATACATAGAGCATTAATAGTTCAACAAAGTAAAAATTTCATACGAGTAAAATAAAACACCACACAGTTTTGTTTCATCACCCAACATAAAATTTAGGTACCTGAATGACTTCTTTTACTTTGTCGAAGAATGTGTGGACCAAGCAAATACTTCCTGAGAACCCAACAACATAAATAAACAACTCATCAATTTTAATATTTATAGTGAACAATTTCATTCAGAAAATTTATATGGATTGATTCCCACAAATCATAAAAAATGATAATTGCCCAATAGGGAAGCAAATATGTCCCAGCTTGCTGAATTAAAGAAAAGAAAGATAAGACTTACTTCAACGTCCTTTAGCTCAAAATAAGCCTGCTAGCAACAATAGGATTCTTCACCTTTAAGTGTCCAGTAATAATCTGTAAATATTATAAGGAAAACAAAAAGCAAATAGATTTTATTTAAGTCAATGTTCAAAGAAAACAAAAAGCAAGAGAGCAGTCCTTTTAGATTAAATCAGCTTTCCTCCTTGTCGAAACCAAAATCCCTTCTCAAAAACAAATGACAAAAATCAAAATATAAACCCAAAAAAGGAGTAAACCAAGAATTGAAAAACATTCATCCCCTGCATACTTCACCCATGATACCACATATGAAGACAGCAAAAAAAATTCCACTACTGTTAATGATGTAAGTCTGAAAACAATTCACCTCTAAACTCAAAAGAAATGGAGAATAAGTCATGCAATAGAATCATAATATCATACCACCAATTATCAAATTCTAAGCCGAATGATAGCATGTTTATTTATGGAACCATGGAATCAATACAAAGTGGAAATTGAACATTTTTTAATGAAAAATCTCAACCCTTTCCATCACAAAAATGTAGAACGTTAATATCTTCACAAGGGACATAACAAGTTGAGATATATATTAAGATCTAAAGCCTTATCTAAGACCATTAAGTAACTAAAAAGCATCATATAGACAAGTTTTAACTTCATAAGTTCTATCTGGCTAGTACATTGATTGCAGCATAGAAAACCCATAAAAAAGGAAGGACCATAACCACCATCGGCTCACATACACATTTCCAAAAAAACAATAATCCAACAAATTTCACTCTCAGTCATCCAATACACAGAAAGCGTGGGAAGGTCAACATTGATCAGTCTGAATGGCAAGAAAAGAATACATAACAAACATAAGGTTAACAAGGCAAATATTAAATACCACGCAGCACTTCAATGGAAGGAGTTAACGGCGGCGGAGGTTGGGGACCAACGGCGGCGGAGCTTGAAGAACGGCGGCGGCGAGGTTGCTAAAGAGTGACCAACGGACGGAGAAGGGAGCAACGGCCGGAGCTTGGGGGTGCAATGGCGACTTAACGACGGCGGATCTTGTGGAGAAAAGGCAGAAATGACGGCAGAGCAGCGAGAAACGCGGCGAAGGAGCCACAAACGACGGCGGCGAGCTTGGGGGAACCAGAGGAGGGTCGATCGGGACGCGTGCGTGGCTGGAGTAGTCGTGCAAAAAGAAAGAAAGAAGAGGGGTTAAATAAAAAACAAAAGCTATACCGGCGCTTTATTTAAAAAGTGCCAGTATAGGGGGGTCCAAAAATTTTTGGAGGGAAATTGCTCGCAGTGTTGGCCTATACCAGCGCTTTCTATAGAAAGCACCAGTATATCTAAACCTCTTGACAACTTTTTTCAAATAAAAAAATAAAAAAGGAAAATGAAAATATATGCGGCCCCACGTCAATTATTGCACTATGCCGACGCTTTCTTTAAAAGCGCCGGTATAGGATTTTACAAATTAAAAAAAATTAAAAAATGATTTGCTGGACACCTATACCGGCACTTTTTAAAAAAAGCACCAGGATAGGCCTTATCTATACCAGCGCTTATGGTGGTAAGCGCCGGTATAGGTACCTCACATACATATTCCGGCGCTTTTTACTATAAGTTCCGGTATTGTTGCGTCACAATAGGATCCTTTTGTAGTAGTGCTTGGATTATGTCGTTATTATGTTTCCCTTTTGAACTTATGTATGTAAATGGTCAATCTTAGCCATTAAGAACAAGTTTTAATTCATGCAAATGAAACGCTGTTTTCTGGGTTCCATTCTGTGCAATGTTTATTGATAATATTATTCGAGATAGCAAATGAATGCCTTTAGATTTGTAATTTTTATGTAAAATACTAGACATGTAGAGATTTCTGGAAACCAAAAACAAAGTAAATCGGAGTTATGTAGCTTAAACTAAAAATCACGCAAGAAGGCCAATTTTTCTAGGCGTGAAAATGAAGGCAGGTTGGGAAAATCAAATATCTGTATCACCTGGGTTGATGCATGTTATGTTTGATATTTTCCCCAGAAATAGGACTCTTCAAGCTTTAATTTGAGACTTGAACCAAGTCAAAACCATTTTTCTACAATTAGTTATGATTTTTCAAAGTTGCTGGAAAAGTTCTGCATTTTCAGGATTTTTCCAGAAATAAAGAAAAGTTTTAAAAGTTTGTGGTTTTGATGTTCTAAGTCCCATATGAGCTTGAATATGATTCCCAATGATTATTAAGCTTGGGAATGAGTCCTAGAAGTTAGTTGTTACAGGTAGAGAGTCATTGGACACATAGGTTAAACCATTATTGATATAGTTAGTTGTATTCTTCAATCCACGTCATCTTTTTTTTTCAAATGAAGCTCTAATCATCATCTTCTTCCCTCCTTCCCCAATGCCCCTCCAACCAAAATCTCACCAAACGTTCATTAGTGCCTATTCTTTAAGGTTGAAGATAAAGAAGCTCCACTACAAAAGAAGTGGGGTTGAAGATGAGAACTCGATGAGTCAGTGGAGATGAAGCAGAGACCTTGACGCAAGACCAAAGATCAAGGGAGGCGAAGAAGGCAGATGAGACACTTGCACCGAACCAGGTAGCCATGCCATTTAAAGTTTCGGAGTATTAGCACGACGTCCCCTAGTTCTCCTTCTCTCAAGATTCAAGAATCAAGCTAGATATTTGGGTCGTCTGATTCACGCCGATACATTCTGTTTTCTTTGCCAGCAGAGTAGGTAGAGAGAATTCGAGACGAGGGCTAAGGACGGCCAACGAGGATCAAGAAAATTAGAAAATCACTTATCAATCTTGCTTTTCTCCCCCACCCAACCCCCCTAAATGACATGATATTTTTGTAAAATATTAGCCTGCATTTGATGGCACCCAAAATCTAAGCTGAATACTAAATCAACGCATATGTTCATATGTTTTTGGGTGGAGTACTAAATCTTGATAAAAAAGTGTGGGGAAAAAATTCAAACCTAATTTTGAATTAAATCTTGATAAAAAGTAACAAAGTAGTGAAGATTTTTTTTGGCCTGAACAAAGTAATGAAGATAAAAGGCAAGGAATTATACTAAGAAAAAAGAGAAGAAATTATGAGCAATGGATAGCAGTGGGGATATGAGATTTCAGGCACACTGACCCTCGATGCTCTCTTCCTAGCATTGTCCCTTCCTAGCTTAGGTCAGATTTGACGGAGGCATCATGGGAAGAAGACAATGCAGCATCGCCTCTTACTGTCTTAAGAGTTGATGGCGGCGGCGGCGTTCTCTTTTGCTTTCGAAGGCAGAGTCTGAAGTTAAAGGTGTTAATTGCTATTCCTTGAGAATTGAACACCTTCATCAAGAAGGAGTAAAGAGAGACGAGCACACCCATAAAACCAGATCCATCGCTACGGAGAAGACAGTGTTTCGATTCAGATCCTTTGCTACTGATATAATATGTAAAATTTAGATTCTTCGATTAAGATCCATCATTACGGAGAAGACGGTGTTTCACATGTTCCTCCAGTAATAGCCACATCATCTCAACAAGCCACTTATTTTTGCCACCTGTCATTGTAAAAGCTAGCCAGTTTGATTAATGGTCAACGTTAGGGGCTTCATCAAAAAAGGTGTACATTGAGATTATTTTAACACTTCCGAGAGCACATATGACCCACCTTGTACCCTTTCGGGGCACTGTATGCAAAGCACGTTTAAATACTAGAATATTGCTTAAGCAAATTCACAAATCATTCAACAATTTTCATAAATATATTTCACATACTAAGTAATGAAATAAAGCATTCAGATATGAAATTGTAAGCTAAAACACAATAAGCATAAATATAAAATCTAGGCATACACACAATAAGGGAAAATTCCAAATAAATACCTCTCGAATATCAAAAGGACAAAAAGGTACCTCCAATATACAAAATGACATAAAAGGGATCATTCCCAATTTGGAATAAACAATTTTAAGGCAAAAAGACCAACATACCCCTGTCTCCATTCACTTTCAAAGTAAAGTAGTTAATGGCTATATTAGAGTGGTTAATGGCTATACTAAAGTGGTTAATTGCTATACTAGAGTGGTTAACGACTTTCACAAATATAAGAGTATTTGAGCCCAACTAATGAATCAGTGAAGTAGTTAATTGCTATATTGGAGTGGTTAATCGCTATACTGAAGTGGTTAATTGCTATACTAGAGTAGTTAACAACTTTCCCAAAAACAAGCATAACTAATGAATCAACGAAGTAGTTAATGGCTATACTAGAGTGGTTAATCGCTATACGGGAGTGGTTAATGGCCATACTTGAGTGGTTAATGGAGACAGGGGCATTTTGGTATTTTTTCCTTAAAATTGTTTATTCCAAATTGGGAACGATCCCTTTTATGTCATTTTGTATATTGGAGGTACCTTTTTGTCCTTTTGATATTCAAGAGGTATTTATTTGGAATTTTCCCAAACAATAATGTAAAGAAAAATCATATATGAGTTTTTAAGCTTGAACACAGTAAACTAAAATAGATCTGAATTTTATTTCATACACATGGCCCTCTTGTATAAGTTTTCTCAATCTAATCACAGGCAACTATGATCAGTTTACTTGTTTTGAAATTGCATAAAGCAAAACAAATAGAAATGTACTGGATATGTAATAATCACATTTATTAATTTCATAAGCGATATTTTGTAATGTAATTTCAAACTAATTATGTGCTTCGTCTTCTATAAGGGTAACTCTTCAAAATATGTGATGGGAATCACAAAGTGATATGGAAGATTCCACGGAGATTTGAAGATTACTATATTAACATTTGATTGTTGTCAATTAGTGATAATTATAATTTATATTTAATTTTAATTTCTAGAATGTTCTAGTTTTATTTCGATTTGATTGTTATCAATTGATGTTAATTATGATTTGCATTTAGTTTTACTTTCTAGAATGTTCTAGTTTTATTTTGATTTGATTGTGATCAATTAGCATTACTTATGATTTGCATCTCTAGAATGTTCTGTCATAAATTCCTAGGGTTTGGTTGAGGCCTATAAATAGCACATCAACTATTTGCTTTGTACGTCTTATGAATTTGAATAATAATATAAGTTTCCTTTGTCTTTGTCTCTCTTCTATCTCTCATTTCTTCTTGCTCTATCTTTTTCTCTCTTCTATTCTTCTAAATCCTCCCTTCCACTATCTCTTATATTCTCTTTCATCTCCCTTTTCCCATTACGTTTTGCATCAATATGTCTTAGTTTTTTAGGGTTATTTTTACATGGGAAAAATTTAAAATGGTAGATATATTCATTGTTTAAGCCTTTTGATCACAAATACAAGTCGCAAATATTATTTATCCCTTGCTAACCCCTTTGAAATATTACTTTTATTAAATTCCATCATTTTGGGATAATTTATTGTGCATGTAAATATTTTCAAGCATTCTCACCTTTCAGAAAGTAAGATTTCTTTTTGATCATATGACGATATTTTGGATATTACTGGTTTAATGTTTTGATCAGTATGGATAATCTGGATATTATTAGTTTCTTATTTTAAATAAAATATCTCTTGAGTGTAGCCCACATATGAGTTGAATTATAATCATGTTGAGGGTATTTAACTTAGCCCAAGATGCTATTGCTAGCTTTGATACGAGGTTATAAATTAATAGCATAACTTGTGTTGGAATGGTATCCTAGAGAACCTTACTCGCTCCTTTAAGGGTTCCTTAACTAATGATAACAATTCCCCCAGAACATTATTATATACCTATCTTTCAGTCAAAAAAATTCCTTACATTGTTTTCCACTAACATTTTTTTATATGATTTCAGTTCCTCTAATTCTAGAATATGGAGAGCATTTTGGATTATGGCATCAACTCAAACAGCATGATTGCTAGAGGTAATTTACCTTCAGATCTTCCATTGCTGCTCTAATTTGTTAAATTTTCTATATTCTTGTATGGCTTGAATATAGAATTTGTCCAATATCATAAGTTCCTAGTGATGACACTTAATCTATTACTTTAGTTCAGACTCTTTAACTTCACTATAAGATTTGAAAGTACTACTTTCGGCCCTAAAAAAATACATAGTTGATTTATTTGGGGATATTAAAAAAAGTAAGCAAACAACTTAATTACATGATATCGATCTCCCTAAAATACTTATATGTTTATAAAATTATATATCATTTTACAAGTCAAACAAATTGGTTTGGATAAAAATAATAAATATAAATATTTTTAAAACAAATTATTTTAAAAAAAGCATTTAGTTAATCTCTTTAAATTGGTCAACTATGCCTTATATTAATGACCTATTTGGTATTATTATTAATATGATTTTGTCTTTTATATAAAAAAAAATAATCAGTACATAGATATAAAGATCTATCTACTTACAGCGTTGGATAAAGATACTTCTTTATTCATGGGGTGTGTTTTAGTGATATCCTTTTGGCTGATATATTGAATTTCAACTATTATTTTTAGAGGACGTATTTTTCTTGTCATTTCTAACGAAATAATGTGTAAAATATTCTTGGGTATTCTCCAATGATCTTATATCTTTCAATGACAAACTTAACATGTGTTCCTAGGTGCTTTAATGGGTTGAAAATGATTAATTCTATCGATTTAAAAGGTGACTAACTCACCAACTAAAAAAGGTCATTAATTAATTGAAAAATGAGAGTTTGAAACTTTGTTTCAGTAAATGGGATTGGGTTTATTTATGCACCCCAGTCATACTAATGTTTTAGGAGGTACAAAAATAGTCATAAAATTTTTAACACATGACAAAAATAATAAAACCTTTAATTGCTGTTAAACTATGTTAATCATATTCCGTGCATATAATTTGAAGAGTAACATCCAAATTAATCATTTTACTATTTTTACCATGCTTTATATATGTTTATGTCTACTTTTACACCTCTGAAAAAATAATTATGATTGCTGCATATAAAGAATCACTTTGTTACTAAATTTACACATTCACCATGTGAAAAAACATAAAAGAAGTAAAGTAAGGAATGTACCCAATTCATCTGCATCACCTCGCACGTACAAATCTTGGCCCACATTGTTGAATGTTCTAATGTCTTCCATATTAGAATGCCATATCAAGCACCAACTTTGTTTGACCTCATCAGCATTTGTATACGCTACACACGAACAATCCTTTAGGCACTTATCCTCACACCCTTTCAAGCTCATACTCCCACTCCCACTCGACCTATTTCTCATATTCCATTCCTCTGTTTAGGGGCTCGAATCCTGGCAAGCACACACACTCAAACTTTTCCCCCATTATATTGGTCACATATACTATTTGACCCACACTTACTATAGTGATCACAGTCCTCTCTAGGACCATACCATACCTGAAGCCATATTTTCTCATTAGCATGCCAAATAGTTTGTATCCAACAATTTGGTGGGATTCCTTTGGAGATGGATGTCCAAAACTTAAAGGGTTGCAATTAGTATCCTTAGGTTATGTTATAGTTCTTCTGCTTGTGAAAGCAATTGAAGTACTTTTGAGATGGTAATATATTCTTTCCCAAATTTTGAACATGATGTTTATTAAAAGATATATATTAATGAAGTTTTTTTGCTGTGTTGCTTAGAGTCATACCAAAAAAAGAAACAGCCTGCATCAAAAGAAGATGAATGATTTGGCATATTTGTAATGCGTAATTTGAAGCTCAAAAGGAAGAAGAATAGGAGAACTGTTAATTATGACTTTAATGATGTTCATTCTATTGATGAGTGGATTACTGAAGGAATGATAGATGAAGAATGTGCTGAGAAAGAAGATGATGGGGTTCTTCAACCTTATGATTACAACATTGAAGATAAAGAATTTGAAGACAATGGAGATGATGAGAATCCAACATTTAATGATTTTTGTTAAATGTATTCGATTTTTTATTTGATCTTATTTATATACTATAGTCTACATGTATGAACTTCATAAAAAGTTTATGTTAAGTTTGATAAACTATGAATGTTGGTGGATTTAATTTTAATATGTTGTTGTTGAAATATATTTAAACCTAATTGTTGTCATTTTTTTATATTTGAAGTATTTATTCATGCATTTTAATAGCTATTTATTTATGAAGGTAGACTCTTATGAGTTTATAATCCAAGTTTACATCCCTATCATGAATTTGCTTGAATTAATGAGTTTGACAATCTTACATGAGGCCTTTGGTCGATCATACACGTGAGTAGGTAACTCTAATAAACTACTAGTTATTAAAATAGCATGAGAAGTGCAAGGTTAGGTTTATTGCAGCTTATATACATGTTTTATGTAGGCCCCAAAGATAGGTGTTACAATATACAAACAAAATTTATTATAAAATTTGGATAATTAAAAAATATAAATTTAATGTGGGGGCCGGCTTGAAATTTAGAGAGTTTGAATATATGTATCTGATCAAGATCAAGAAAAAAATATATGTATCTGACATTAATTTATGATCTTGTCATTATTTGGGCAACGAAATTGGTCAATGAATTCAATCTCAAATACTTAGTTAGAAGCCATATTTTTAGAAAAAGGAAAAAAATAGGACAAAATAGATAAAGTTATTGAGATTAATTAGAAAATCTTAATACATTTATGATTATAAGAGTAAATAAGAGTAAAAAAATAAATCAATAAAAGGATTATGATTGCGAATATAAGTGTCGAATAGAAATATATATACACACGAATTATTATCTCCTATAAAATAAATGGATTATCTAGATATTATAAAAATATGTATCTAATGAGGATATTAGAAAATAATGAAAAGGATTATCATTGTGGGTGTAAGGGAACTATATATTTAAAAGTAAAATCTTACAACGAAAAAATTATAAGTAACTGGATTTTGTTTATAGCAATTTGAATTAAGAACTTATTAGGAGGGAAGATGAGAGGTTGAATTATGTTTTACAAATCATAAAATATATCATTCACTTCACAAGTATTAGATATACTACCTACTCTCTTTAATATAAGTGCTAATTGAGAGGTTATATTTGGTCTTAAATATAAGTTATCAATCCAATTTATCCTTTGTAATTATCATTATATTCCTAAACTATTCCAATCATTTATGCATATGTTAAGGAAGTTTGATTCAAAGAAGTAATTTCAATGTAAATGATCTAAAAGAGATCTTTAAGAGAGCCAATACACGTATTATACAAATAATTAGTTTAACTAATTATTTTAATTTACAATAATTAGTTAGGTAACATTATCTTAAAGACCAAATGGAATATCATTATAAGAACGTTACCAAGTTAGAGAGTCATGGCTTTCAACGAGCTTCAACCAGAGTAGTACTCATCTCATTTATTGAATAAACCCCTTCACTGATTGATAGATTTGATTCATCACACTTCGTTTTCGTGAAAAGAAATGCTGGTTGCTTTGGACGAGCAATCGTTGAGTCATTATCCAACATGGAAACAACTTCTAACATAGTAGGCCTATCAACTGCATATTCTTGCACACATAAAAGCCCAATCTGGATACATTTCATAACTTTATGTTCAAGGCTTGTTTCACCAATTAATGATGGATCAACAATCTCCATAGCTCTACTTTCTCTCCAAAGGTTCCAAATCTGAATTAATATAATACATTAGATACATGGACTATTACTAAAGAGCAAATTGAACTCAAGTTTTTCATTATACTTACATGTCCAACCAAAGTAGAAGAAACATCATCATATTGACCACTATTTTTCTTGCTAGTAACAATCTCGAAAAGTAAGACCCCAAAACTATATGCATCTGATTTTATTGAGAAAATTCCTTCCATTGCATATTCAGGTGACATATATCCACTGTAAAAGAGTTTTAAAATTTGTCATTGATCACTTAACATATATGTCATTTGAATATGTTTTAACTTTGAATGGCGGCATAAATTACAAACATATCTTGCTCATGTTCATATGTTAATGCACCATGAAAAATGGATTTATATTTAGCATCAAAATTTACATTATTTAGATAGAGATGTCATTACATTGATGATATACGTAGAAAATCATTCCAAATAAATACCTAATAGTTTAGTTTTCATTCTAGTATTTTGGAACTTGTAGACACTAGGAATGTGAGTGTGAGTAATGCTATCATAGCAATATACTCTATGGGTGAGTATACTTACTAGGTTCCAACCACACGATTTGTGTTTGCCTCAGTTTGGTCTCCACCAAATATTCTTGCCATACCAAAATCTGCAATTTTTGAATTCATTGCAGAATCTAACAAGCTAAGACATTGCTGGCCTTTAAGTCTCTATGAATTATTCTTAATCTTGAATCTTGATAAAGGTATAAAATTCCTCTTGCAATTCCACAAATGATGTCAAATCTTTTCCTCCAATCTAATTGTAATTTTTTCTCTTGATCTAAATGAAAGTTGTGAACAATTAATTGTGGAGAATATAACAAAGTTTTGTGACATGACCATTTGACATAATTATATTTTGAGGTGTGCAAGCCAGTGGCTATTGACACAACTTTGTTGTCAAAATTGCACTTTAACCCAAGAATATATTGCTTGATCAACTATTTTGAAAATAACTTATTAACTAACGTAGAAAAATGAAAAGATAAGAAGACATACCAAAAATGAAAGAGTCCAAGCTTTTATTTGGCAAATATTCATATATCAACATCTTCTCTTCTCCATCCATGCAACAACCTAAGATCCTTACAAGATTTCTATGCTGCAACTTTGCAATTAAAGTAACTTCATTTTTTAATTCCTCTATGCCTTGTCCAGAATACTTTGATAGCCTCTTGACTGCTATTTCCATTCCATCTTTGAGTAGACCCTGATGTCAAAATCCATAGTTAATTGAAGAGCTCGTTTTATAATTGTTGTATGAAAAAAGTGGTAGAAATTATAATAAGCCAAAAGGAATTGAGAAGAATGTTGATCCAATATAGGAAATTTGAGACTAGTTACATAGAACAGCTACCTTATACACAGAACCAAAACCGCCTTTCCCAAGCATGTTAGTGTCTGAGAAACTGTTTGTTGCCTCAACTATGTCCTTCAGATCAAAGAGAGTTACATCGGAATTGTTTTCTCCATCAAACAAATATTCTTTTTGCATTTGCATTCTTTTTGCTGTGTCAAACAAAAAGTAAGATGTAAGAGATGAGTTATAATACATGCAGCAATTCAGTTAATCCATTTAGATTGAAAAGAAGGCAAGCCTTCAAGTATATTTATTATGGGTGGAAATTGGAAATAAAACTTACCTTGATTTTTCTTGTTCTTTATTAAGCAATACACAAAAGAGATCACCAAGAACGTTATCAGGATAATATATAGAAATCACTACGAGTGTCACCATCGCCCTCTTGCCAAGAGGACCATGATGGTTCTTCCTTCCATATTTACCTGCGCAGCAATAACGCAACAGAATTTATGTTCAAACAATAAATGTATCAAAATATGTCATATAAGCTTAAAATATATCAAGTAGTTGACTTGAGTATCTCTTAAATGCCAACGTCGTTGCAGGTTCGACCCTATAAAAATGAAGAGAATTGGGGGTAGCATTGAAAAAAAAATGACATGCATCCAGGTTAGTAGTCTTGTGGTCTCCTCTCATTCCTATTTTTTGCTAGTCTAATATTATTTGTCCTAATTTTTTTTTTGTTAAACACGCTCCTCACAAAAATAATATTTATATAAATAAATATATATCTTACCCCGTAAAATTTTTCATAGGCGTAATTGTAATCATATATAAAAATATATTAAATAGGTATCTTTACTCTTATAGATAACAAAAATGAATTTAAAAAGTAAATAAAATAATACTCCCTCAACCATGTCAACTACTAAAGAGGTTGATCAAAATTAGTTTAATATAAAAAATTAATTTTTTAAAATTTCACTTGATCAAACGAACAATAAAAATGTTGCTAATTAAATTTTGTAAATACTTTAGTATTAAGATCAACAGGTAAGGTTTTATAAATACAACTAGAACAGTAAGTTTAGCAACAAACTTTAAATTTAGATTATAAATTAATTATTTTCATTACTCTCATAGTCTCAAAACCCCCCCCCCCGGCTCTCTCACACAATATTTTGCAATAGAACTGCTATATTTATATCTGCATTTAATCCTAATATCTATTTTTTAGCCAAAACCTTATTGTATTAATTATCAAAAACACTTGTATAAAAAATTATAAAAACATTTGATAATATAATAGAATATCAGTCTTAAAAAATAATTAAATAGTTTCTATTGAGATGAAGATTAAAAGTTTAGAATTTATATCACAACTTATAAATAATTAACTTGTTTCCCTAAAATTAAATAGTTTTATATTATCACAGTAAATTACACACACATATTATATCATTATAACATTTTTTTGGAAGTATTAAAAATTTATATTTAATATGATATATTTGTAATTCTTACAGTAATTTTTTTATTTTAAAATAATTTTTCTATTTGGAATTACATTATTATACAAAATATTTAATCAATTTTACTATTTCCAGTATAAATGAAATATTTTGCTACGATAAAATAGTATTAAAATTAAGTGATGAATTAAAAATATTATAAATATTCATACTGATGAATGATTTTCTTTTTACTCTTGTTAGGAAAAATATAAAATAAGTGAAGTAAAGATTATATGTAATTTGTAACCAAACAAAAAAAATATATACCTAATTCATGTGCATCCACACGGACGTACAAATCTTGGCCCACATTGTTGAATATTCTGATGTCTTCCATATCAGAATGCCATGTCAAACACCCACTTTGTTTGACCTCATCTGCACTCGTATACGCTACACACGAACAATCCCTTAGGCACTTCCCCTCACACCATTTCAAGCTCACATTCTTGCTCTTATCCACACGTGCCTTTGATGTATCTGGCACCTTCACGCGTGCCTTTGATGTATCTGGCACCTTCACACGTGCCACTTTCACAAAACCCTCCCCACTCTGACACGTGGATACATTCTTCTTCCTCACACAGCCACTCGACCCATTTCTCAGATTCCATTCCTCAATGTTCATGGGCTCGAATCCTGGCAAGCACACACACTCAAACTTTTCCCGATTATAAGGCTCACATTTACTATTTGACCCACACTTACGATAGTGGTCACAGTCCTCTGTAGGACCATACCATACCTGAAGCCATCTTTTCTGCTTAGCTTGCCAAATTGTTCAACCAGTGTTGTCTAGCACTATTCTTAAGAAAATTGAAGGGTCTATGACTCTGGTCACCAAGCTAACTTCAACAAAGGTGACATTAAGGATGAAGTTTGGTATCATTTGAGGTACACCGCTCCATCTTTGACCTGTCCAAGACCCAAGCCGCCAAAATGGAGCTCCATTTTTATAGATGAATAGTTGAGGATAACCTGTTGTGTCGATCATGAGACTCACGTTACCCAATCCTGGATCATGTGGGGATTTCCATGATGTAAAGAGCCACTTAAAACCGGTTTTTCGGTCCACCGCAAATTTCATGTATGAAATCAATGTGTCACCAGGATAGTCAAAACTCTGCCACAGAACCTTTTGTCTTCCTTCATTTCTGATTAAAACCAAGTTTCCAATGTCTAGTAGTTTAGCAAAGGTGTGAGTAGAAGATGTTATCGAAACGTTAGAAGACCAAATGGGGATGGTTCTGTTCAAATAAGTATCATTGTGAACGAGAACAATGTCTCCATGATTATTAATGGATAAAAGTGCAGAAGTATCATTCAGAGGATTCTCTCTATTTGCAACCCATACGACAGTTGGTTGGGAGGATCTATTATACCATATTCCAACATAGCGCTTTCTTGAATCGTTGCTGGGGGTGAAGAAGCCGAGAGCAAAGGTTCCTCCATCTGAGACCAAAACGTCGCCGTCTTTGAGGGGTTGGCTTGGGGTTATTCTATGAAGGGAGTCACAAGTAGATTGAAGCACCATGAGAAGCAACAATGCAATATTTATCAGAATTAGCTCTTTTCCGGAATAGAGCTTCATGGTGGTAAGGAAGGAGCAAGAGATAAAGATGGGGCTAAATTTCTTAAGTGGGCTATATAGCTGCGTAAAAGGGATAGATATTTGTATTGCCTCTTAACATGGCAGATCAATGGTTAGCTTGGTCGTCCAAAAGGTATAGGATTGATTTACATTTAAGTCATCCTATTGGTGAACATAAATTTGCGATTGTTGTACGTAGTCTTGAGTAGGACAACTTAAGTCGTCATGATTACCTTATTTTGAGGCAATTAAAATAAGACAATTTTTTTTTTTTACGCAGCAAAATGAGACAAATTTTAGACTTGCGCTCTCTGATTTGAATGTAATACATCCATGCACCTTCTTTGTTTCTAGCATTGATTATATTTTTTTCTTTAAATTACTTCCATTGGGATAGTGATGGGAATCATAAACGGATAAGGAAGATTCCACGGAAATTTGAAAATTACCATATTAGCATTTGATTATAATTCGCATTTAGTTTGGTTTCTAGAATGTTCTAGTTTTATTTTAATTTGATTGTTGTCAATTAGTATTAATTATGATTCGCATTTAGTTTTGGTTTCTAAAATGTTCAAGTTTCATTTTCATTTGATTCTCATCAATCGGCATTAATTATTATTTGCATCTCTAGAATGTTCCGTCATTAATTTCTAGGGTTTGGTTGAGGCCTATAAATAGCACCTCAACTATTTGTTTTGTACGTCTTATGAATTTGAAATAATAATATCAGTATTCCTTGCCTCTGTCTCTCTTTTTATCTTTCTCATTTCTTCTTGCTCTACCTCTTTCTCTCTTCTCTTCTTCTAAATCCTCCATTCCCTTCTTTCTATACTCCCTTTCATCTCCCTTTCCCCCTTCTCGTTCTGCATCAATTAGTACCAGAGCCAGGCTCCACTTCCCTTTTGTTGCTGAAACTCTATCATCACCACCATCTTTTCATTGTTCGTGTTGTTTGTTCATGGTTGTTGCTTACCGGACCTCTGATTTAAACCTTTGCCTAAATGCGCCTTGGGGGTTAAAATCAAAATTAATCCAAGGATTGTAATATAGGTTACAACCCCGGGTCGTTTCACTTGAGGAGTCTTTTAACCTACCTAAACTAGCTAAATGCAATTAAAACAATAAAAGGTATGGGGGGTTTTGGTTTGAAAATTCATTTACTAAAACTATAGACAAATGCAATTACTTGTTTTTGATATTTTAGGTTAATGAGTGAAAAGATTTTGGATTAAGGGAAATTTGTAAAATGGGCTTTGGTAGTGCTACAGTGGCTCTCACGCTTTATAAAATTGATATTGGGAGTTAAAGATTCACCAAGTCTAATTGAAAAATCCCCAAGCAACCACTAGGGGTCCACTAGCCCTAATTAATAACTAATCAAGCAACCCCTTTCATAGCTATCACTTAGGGTTAGTGTTAAGCTCCACTTGGTGTGTGTTGGAACATGAGTTTTGAAAACCGATTCCTCTCAAGAATGCGCAACCACAGCATTCAATTGGACAAATTAAGCTACACAATCTAGCAACCACTAAAAATCATATAGCATTCATAAATCCAATAGGAAATTTAAACATACATATCATTCAATTAACATAACTCAATATCCAACACAAATGTTCCAATTCATAGACAACTAGAAAAGGAAATTATGTCTCAAATCCAAATATACAAAGAGAAATGCAACCACAAGATTCAATACATAAGGAAAAGAGCATGAGAAAACAAACAACTCCCCTATTTCGCCCATTGAAGCTCAAGACACCTTCACACCACCAAAGCACCAAGATTCTAGCCTCTCATGTCCTCAAATTCGAGCCAAAGATAGCCCATGGCCACAGCCTCCATGGATGAAGAAGGTAGAAGAAGAAGTTTGGTGGAAATGGAAGGTGAAAAGATGAAGAACAAGAAAATCAGCAAGAATGGAGGTAAGATTGAGTGGGAAGATGAAGATTTGAGTGAGGAATGAAGGGAATGAGTGAAACCCTAGCAGAGGAGGTGTATTTCGTGCATAGGAGGCTTAGAAACTGAAAGTGGGGGTGTTTGGATCTATTTATACTCCCCCAAAAACCCTAAAAACGGGTCAGAATTTTTGCAGATTTTCGTCACTTCGCCGTGGTTCTCCACGGCGAGCAAGCACCAGTTCTGGAACTTTGGCCATTGAGCTAGCCGTCAGCTCGCCGCGGCGAGAGACAGGAGCTTCTGCTTCTTCTTGTCTTTCTCGCCGTGAGCTTCGCTGTGGCACGACAGAGGTTTCTACCTCTTTTTCACTTTCTTCCCCTGCTCTGTCCAGAATTCTTCACTTCAACTTGGGTCCTTAATTTGGGTATGTTTCTTCTATGACCTGCATATAAAGATCAAGCCAGAGGAAGCATCACATGTCCTTGAAAATTGGTTAAACAATAAATCGTGTTAATTATTCCCAAATTGCCCTTGACTAGAACAAATTCCAACTAAGTGTGCACAAGTCAGAAATTACCCTAATTAGGTGCAATCACCCCAAGAACACGCAATAATCTAATGATTTTATCAATGAAAAGTGTATAAAAATATGGTGCAATCAACCTCCTTTGCCAAGGATCATCAGATAGAATATTAGAGGTAAAGTTATAACTTTTGGCTCCTAAAGTTATTCGGTAAGGATTTGATCTTACAACTTTAAATCTGTACTAGTTGATATAGAAGGAGGTAATTGCTAATAATCATCTTCTATTGATATCTTCTTTTTTCTTTTCTCTTCCTTCTTTTCACTTGGCATTTTTCCTATTTTCCTAGAACTTCTTATTTTCCTTTTTTTTTTCCTTATCTCGTGAGTTAGAGCAAACAAAAGGGCAAAAAAAAAACACCAAAAAAAGAAAAAAAAAAGAAGGGCAAAAAAAATATAGTTTTCTTTTTCTCAATTTTAGCTTACTTTTGAGTAATCCTTTAATTTATTTTGATTATTATTCTTTCCCTTGCTTAACTCAGCATTAAATTCTCAAGCCTAGGACCAACACATATCCTCACACACATTCGGCCCTACACCCGAGTCTCATTCTACCCTAGGTTAGAGATTTCTAACGGTTTCCCTGAGGGGTTGTCCCTCTGAGGCTACTGTGAAGATCTCGCTCAGGTTGTTACTTATTTATCAAGAATAATCCCTACTGACTGTAGAGTTCCCTGAGGGTTAGGCTTGTTAAGTAGGGTCTTCACCTTTTCGGTGGAGGTAACTTGGGAACCTTATTAGGTTTTAGTAAGACCACCTTAAACCCTACACAATAGAAAGTCCTCTTATTCTCACATGACCCTTCGACGTGTCCTTGACAACCATGAGAATGGAAAGCGCACAAGAGGGGGGTGAATTGTGCTCTTGAAAAATTAGAAGACTAATCAAAGCAACACAGACTTTATACTGGTTCGGCCAACACTGCCTACGTCCAGTTCTCCAACACCTCGTTGGGTTCCACTAACCACAGGTTTTACAACACAGGTTCACCTGTCAACCTTTACAGAGTTTTAGAATCCCTCTAAACACTCCCCCTTACTACTTGTAAGGTAATATCCCTGTTCTAAAGCACAAAGCTTTCAGAACAACCTCAAACAGTAGAGGATTTCAATAAATATGTTCACTTAATGAACTGATTGTGATAAACGCTTAAGTACAGATAAAATCTCTAAAATAAATACAGAAAACAAAGAGCAATGAATAAGTTCGTGAATATTCTCGTTTTTCGTCTTTTTTTCATAAATGCTTTAGTTCTGTATTTATATCTCTTCTCAGATTTTGCCCTGGCGTTCATCTTCAAGAGGCCATTTGAATTTAGTCGTTGAGAGCTTATAGCTGTTGGCATTTAATGCAGTTTCTTCATCAGGGTTAACTTTCTGCTCTAGCTTCAACTACTCTTGCGTAGAGTGAGCTAAGTGAGATGTAGACTGAGCGTTCTGAGCATCCGTACAAACTGTACTTTCATAGCAGCTTTTTCAGTAGTGCTAGCATGTTTTGCTATCGCTAACTGCATAGAGTAAATCCTGCACTTGAGCTGTTAGCTAAACAAGTAACTATATAATGCACAGCAGATGCTATCACAAGCTCAATCTATTAGCTTAATGTTTCAGTTAAGATTGTCTAAGTTATCAGAGCATACTCCTATTGATAGATATTATCGCTAGCATATTCTCTTAGTTCAATCGTTCAGCGTACTAGCTATATCACATCAATAAACATTCTTCTATCGATAGCTAATCCCCTTATCGCTAGTTATTTGATTGCTCATTAGCTTTAAGGATACTGAGTTATCTGGTTATTCAAAGGTAATTCCAGGTATCCTACTATCGATAGATAAACATGTTAGCGCTAGCAACTATGTTATCTCTAGTTAATTCATTTGCCCAGGCACTAGCTATCAGAATGTTTATCATCTGAAGTACTCTGTTATCAATAGCTTAACCTGTTATCGCTAGCTGATTCCTTTAGCTCAAGGACATGGTTTATTGTTCAGCTAGTTATTTTTCCTTTTATTTATCCATGTTCTTAATGAGCTTTTAGCGATAGAATATTCCTTTAGCGATAGTTATTAACTTTATTTCTAAGTCTTCATTTGCTATGGCTCTGTCTATTAGCTATAGAGATACACTTAGCGATAGATATATTTATTCTTAGTGTTCTGCTAAGTTTCCATCTGCTATAGTTGAACCTTTCAATAGTGATAGTCTTTAGCTCTAGCGATAGAGATCTGTTACCTATCAGATTTCACTTGTTTAATTCAAAGGTAACTTACGCTTATTTACTTATGTTATATATGGGGTCAGTATTAATCGAAACTTAAGATTCTAACATTCTCCCCCTTTTTGATGATGACAAAACATAAGTAAACCATATACATTAAAGCACTTTCAGAGCATAAATATTTATATCAGCATAAGCATATATCAGAATAAATGGTAATGCATGTACAGAGCATCTGATATAAGTATATTCAGAACAAAATTTGAGATGAAGAATGTACATTTTTATTCTGTATTAGAAGAAAATACCAACACAAACTATAATACTAATAAATGTGCAATTTATGTATGATGCAAATGAGAGCGGCTTAGGAGAATGATTCAGGCTTTTTGATTTAGTCAGACTCAGAAACATCCTTCATATTTTTCTCCATTGAGCCAAGGTCATAATCTCCATATTTTTCTCCCTTTGCTTCTCCCCATTTTTGTCATCATCAGTAGCAGAGGTAGGTGTAGATGTAATCCACCATCACATCCCACTGAAGCCCTAGACCAATAGTACCCCTCATTCGGCACCAAAATCAGCAGCAGCATAATCTTGGACAAGAGCCACCTCGTCTTCCTCAAGTTGTTTGGTCTCCTCAGGCTCTCTATAGAAGAACAAATCCACCAAAACTGCAGCCCTATCTAGGGTTTTTCGTTTTGCGAAGAGGGCGCTTGGAGTTTGGAGAGATTCTTCTGAGGAAGGCAAATCACAGGAGGTTCGCTGTTGACGCTTGGTACCTGATTCAACCACTTCTTTGGAGAATGACACAGCTTTCTGGGTTTTGGACCTCTTGCTAGCGGATTGAGACAAGGGTTTAGCGCTAGAGGTTGCCTCAACATCACTCACATTTGGAACTTTGGCTCTGGCCATTTTTAGGGTGTAGGGTTTTGAGATAGAGAAAGGCTAAATGTTCAGAGGAATTTGGAGTAGAAGAGAAAATGAAGATAAATGATGAATGCAGAATGCAAATGACCTACTTTTATAGGTTTCAGAGATTACCATAAATGATGAATACTCGCTAAAACATTTCGCATTCTGAAGCTTAAGTGACTTGCTATCGCTAGTAAGAGCTGCTATCGCTAGAAAGCATGATCCCACGCTGAGCAAGTGACTTAGACTTTAGTTCACTCACTCATTCCATCTATCGATAGCTGACTTTGCTATCGATAATGATTTTGGCTAGCGAATGCAATCTTTGCTCAACCAGCTTTTGTCCTGCATACAACTAGCGATAGTGAAACTCATTATCGATGGGTCAGTCCTGCAAAAACTTAAGATTTGGCACTCCGATGCCTAAATTAGCAATAATTCATATGAAATCATTAGAATAAATCAAGAATTATGATAAAAATATTCACAACTCATTTGGATTTACCATTCCTAGCTCTCTTCTGTTATAGAGAAATTGATCAGTCTCAAGAGGCTTGGTGAATATGTCAGCAAGTTGTAAATGAGTTGATATGAACTCCACCTTGACATCCTTCTTCTGAATATGATCTCTCAAGAAATGATGTCTTACATCAATATGCTTGGTTCTGGAATATTGAACTGGATTTTTGGCCAAGCTTATTGTGTTGGTGTTGTCACAGAGAATGGGCACTTCTGGGAATTCCAAACCCAGATCTCTTAGTTGATGCTTAAGCCATAAGACTTGAGTACAACAACTTGCTGCTGCGATGTATTCGGCCTCTATGGATGAAAGAGAGACACAATTTTGCTTCTTGCTTGCCCAAGTGACTAAACAGCCACCAAGAAATTAACATTGACCACTTGTACTTTTTCTATCTGTCTTATAACCTGCATGGTCAGAGTCAGTATAAGCAAGAAGGTACTCTTGAGTTCCCTTGGGATACCACAGCCCAAGCTCTTGAGTCCCTTGTAAATAACGCAAAATCCTTTTTACATTTGATAAATGAGATTCTTTAGGATTTGCTTGATATCTAGCGCACAAGCCTACACTAAATTGGATGTCAGGCCGACTAGCAGTTAAATAAAGTAAAGAGCCAATAATTCCTCTATAATGTGATTGATTTACTACTTTGCCTGGTGTATCTGCATCTAACTTGGCAGAGGCACTCATGGGAGTGTCCTCTTCTTTGGATAGATCCATCCCAAATTTGTTGAGAATTTCGTTGCAATATTTGGTTTGAGAGATGAAGATGCCATCCTTCTTTTGCTTTATCTGCAGTCCTAGGAAGAATGTTAATTCTCCCATCATAGACATTTCAAACTCTCCCTGCATTGTCTTAGCAAAATCTTCACAAAGTTTTTCATTAGTTGCACCAAAAATAATGTCATCAACATAAATTTGGACTATGAGCATGTGATTGTTTTTATGCATGATAAATAATGTAGTATTTGATTTTCCTCTAGAAAATCCTTTATCAAGCAGAAAAGTACTAAGTCTCTCATACCAAGCTCTAGGTGCTTGTTTGAGACCATAAAGAGCCTTTTTATGTTTGAAAACATGGTCAGGCTTAGACTTTTCTTCAAAACCAGGAGGTTGTTCTACATATACTTCTTCTTTAATATAGCCATTAAGAAAAGCACTCTTAACATCCATTTGATAAAGTTTAATATTTTTTATGGATGCAAAAGCTAGAAAAATCCTTATTGCTTCAAGTCTTGCAACTGGAGCAAAAGTTTCTTCATAATCAATGCCTTCTTCTTGGTTATATCCTTTGGCAACTAATCTGGCTTTATTTTTGACAATTTGTCCAACTTCATCAAGTTTGTTTTTGAAAACCCATTTAGTACCAATAATAGGATAATCTCTTGGTCTAGGTACTAAATCCCAAACTTGATTTCTTTTGAATTGATTAAGTTCTTCCTGCATTGCAACTATCCAGTCACATTCAGCAAGAGCTTCATTAACGCAAGTAGGTTCAATTTGAGAAAGAAAGCAAGAAAATTCCATTTCATTTTGTAGTTGCCTTCTTGTTTTAACTCCTTTTGAAATTTCTCCAATAATCTGTTCAGGAGGATGATTCTTAAGATGTCTTTTGGAAGATTGAGGCTCATTAGTTCCATCTAGATCATCTTTAGTTTCATCCTGATCATTTTCAGCATTGTTTTCAGGATTTGTTATCGATGGCTGAGGTGCTATCGATAGAGACTGTTTTAAAAATTTTGAAAAATCTTCATCCTCATCAACAGATTGCTGTTTTTCTTGAGGTGTTTCATCAAATACTACATGCATAGACTCTTCAACAGTTTGACTTCTTTTATTATAAACTCTATATGCTTTACTTCTATTTGAATAGCCTATGAATATGCCAATATCAGATTTAGGATCGAATTTACCTAGATTTACCTTTCCATTGTTGTGAATGTAACATTTTGATCCGAAAATTCTCAGGTGACTGATATTGGGCTTCCTTCCCTTGTAGAGTTCATATGGAGTCTTCTCCATCCCCTTTCTGATGTAGGCTTTGTTTGAGATGTAGCAAGCTGTGCTCATTGCATCTGCCCAAAATATTTGAGGCACTTGTTTCTCGTTCAGCATGCTTCTTGCCATTTCTGTGAGCACTCTGTTCTTTCTCTCTACAGCACCATTTTGTTGAGGAGTACGAGGGGCAGAGAAGTTGTGTTCAATTCCATTTTCATCACACAGCTCCATGAACTCTTTGTTCTCAAATTCTCCTCCATGATCAGTCCTGATTACTATAATCTTTGTGCCATTTTCATTCTGCAATTTCTTAGCAAGCACACAAAAGGCATCAAAAGTTTCATGCTTAGAAGAAAGAAACATAGTCCAGGTAAATCTTGAATAGTCATCCACGATTACAAGAGTGTATAGACTTCCACCTAGACTTTTCACTCTTACTGGCCCAATTAGATCCATATGAATTAGTTCCAGTGGCCTACTAGTGGAGACTGTCTTCTTGATTTTAAAAGAGGACTTTGTTTGTTTACCTCTTTGACAGGATTCACAAATCAAATCATGTTTTGTCTTGAAACTAGGGATTCCTATGACTAATTCCTTCTTAACTAGCTTATCTAGTTGTGTAAAGTTCACATGTGCTAATCTCTTATGCCATAACTAACAATTTTCATCATTTGAAATAAAGCACTTTCAAGTTGTTGGCATAAATCCAAAGTGTATAAATTTCCATTTCTGTTTGCTTTTATCTTACACTTGAGATTAGACTTATTTATATCTAAATCATTTTTATCAACAATAAGACATTCATTAGAATCAAAAATCACCCAGTTACCATGATCTGTGCTTTGGCTAACACTCAGCAAGTTGTGGCAGAGACCATCTACTAGGTAAACATCCTTGACTGGACCAACTTCACCAACTCCTGTGATCTTTCCACTTTGGTTTCCACCAAAGATAACTTTGGCTCCATCCTTTATCACTAGGTTGTTGATTTTGTCCTTGTCACCAGTCATATGCCTCGAGCATCCACTATCGATATACCATTTTCCTTTGCTGGATGCTTTAAGACATACCTGCAAACACTATACAGATTTAGGTACCCAAACTTTCTTGGGTCCTTTAAAGTTAGTCTTGTGCTCTAAGTTTGTGAAAACTTTAGGCACATGAGTTCCTTTAGGAACCCACTTATAAGAGCTACTGATTCCATATTTTCTGTGATTGCAGGTAGACTGAGTATGGCCTTTCTTGTTACAATAATTGCAAAAACTATATGGTGAAGAATATTCAGAGGATCTTCTAAAATATTTCATATATGACTTCACCTTGGGTTCAACCCAATTTTTTGAAAATTTTTTCTTAGGCTCATAACCAATACCAGTTCTATCTCTAAAAACTTTTTGGTTGTTTAAAATCACATTTAATGTCTCTGAGCCTTTTGTAAATTTTTCTAAAATACTTGAAAGCTTTTCTTTTTCTTTCAACAGTTTTTCACAGTTAGAACAGTTTTCAGAAGTTGAGGGAGTTACTATCGATAGAGGCTCAGCTGTCGAAAGTTCTTTTCTGGGAGCTTGCGATAGCTCCTCTTCTATCGATAGAGAAGAAGGACCCTTTTGAGAAGAAGAGTTTTTCTGAAGTTCTTTGTTTTCTTTTCTTAATCTGACTACTTCTTTAGCAAGTTTCATTAATTCAATATGCATTTCATCGTACAAGCTTTGAATTTTAGAATGACAAGGTTCAGAATCAGATACCTCAGGATCACTTTGCTCTTCTTGAGCAACTAGGCAGAGGTTGGCGCATTCTTTGCTATCGCTACCTTCTTCATTAGAGCTATCACCCCATATGGATGACACATAAGCTTTCTTCTTTCCATAAGTCTTCTTTTTCTCCTTCTTCTTTAATCTTTGAAGACTTGGACACTCAGCTCTGAAGTGACCAGGCTTCTTGCATTCAAAACATACAGGAGTTTTGTCCTTCTGAGAGTCTTTAAAGCTAGGACCACCTCTCTGGAATCTTTCTCTTCTTCTAAAGAACTTTTTAAATTTTCTGGCCATGAGAGCTATGTCCTCATCATCAAGATCGTCATCATCATCATCAATTTCGTCTTTCTCTGATACAGCAAGAGCAAGAGACTTCTTTTTGGAATTTCTTTGAGCTTCCCTTTGGGCTATCAGGGTTGGCTCATATTCTGCAAGACTGCCAAACAGAGATGTGATAGACTTAGTTGATTCTCCTTGCATTTCTTGTATGGCAATGACCTTCATGAGCCAATCTCCTTTTAGAACTTTTAGAATCTTATTTACTTGCTCATTCTCTGTGATTTTCCTTCCTAGAGCAGCAAGATTATTGATGAGATGGGCAAATATGATCTCCAGGTCTCTTATCTTTTCTCCATCAGTCATTTTGAATTTGTGGAATTCTTCAACTAGTATTTCAACACGTCTATCCTTTACTCCAGTGGTTCCCTCGTGAGCAATCTGCAGAGCTTCCCACATTTCTTTAGCAGTGTCCAAGTGGCTTACTCTGAAGAACTCAGTTTGACTGAGTGCACTTTGGATCATGAGGACTGCCTTGCTGTTCAACTATAGATTAGCAAAATCCTCATCTGTAAATTCATCCTCAGCCTTTGGAAGACCCAAGGTATCTTTAGGCACGATATCTCCCTCTTCAATGATCTTCCACAGTTTGTACCCATTTGCCTTGATGTAGATTTTCATCTTAAGTTTCCAGACGGTGTAGTGCTTCCCATCAAAGCCGGGAGGTTTGTTAATGGAACTTCCCTCAGGCAGAATATTTTCAAGCAATGCCATAATGATCTTTACTTCTCAGATTCGTTGGAATCACACAGAGAAGACCCGCTCTGATAACAAATGAGAATGGCAAGCGCACAAGAGGGGGAGTGAATTGTGCTCTTGAAAAATTAACAGACTAATCAAAGTAATATAGACTTTATACTGGTTCGGCCAACACTGCCTACGTCCAGTTCTCTAACACCTCGTTGGGTTCCACTAACCACAAGTTTTACAACACAGGTTCACCTATCAACCTTTACAGAGTTTTAGAATCCCTCTAAACACTCCCCCTTACTACTTGTAAGGTAATATCCCTGTTCTAAAGCACCAAGCTTTCTGAACAACCTCAAACAGTAGAGGATTTCTATAAATATGTTCACTTAATGAACTGATTGTGATAAACACTTAAGTACAGATAAAATCTCTAAAATAAATATAGAAAACAAAGAGCAATGAATGAGTTTGTGAATATTCTCGTTTTTCGTCTTTTTTTCATAAATGCTCGAGTTCTGTATTTATATCTCTTCTCAGATTTTGCCCTAGCGTTCATCTTCAAGAGGCCGTTTGAATTTAGTCGTTGAGAGCTTATAGCCGTTGGCATTTAATGCAGTTTCTTCATCGGGGTTAACTTTCTGCTCTAGCTTCAACTACTCTTGCGTAGAGTGAGCTAAGTGAGATGTAGACTAAGCGTTCTGAGCATCCGTACAAACTGTACTTTCATAGCAGCTTTTTCCGTAGCGCTAGCATGTTTTGCTATCGCTAACTGCATAGAGTAAATCCTGCACTTGAGCTGTTAGCTAAACAAGTAACTATATAATGCACAGTGTAACATCCCAAATTTCTAGATAATTATTAATTGAGATTTTAAATGGATATTTGATGATTTAAGGTGATTCTTGAGGGATTAATTAAATTCAAGAGAAGGAATATGAATAATAAACCATTCGAGAAAGAACAGGAGATTTAAATTTTTAAATTTGAGATTTCCTAGAATCTAAGAATTTCAAATATTTGAATATTATAAAATAAAAATATTTGGATATGGTTCAAAATCAACTAATTGTGTAAATTTTAGGAAACTTATATGTTAATATTTAAATTTAAATTTTTGTGATTAAATAAAGTTAAAATATATATATATGAATATTGAAAAAAAAATAATAGACGGAGGAGCACACATGGCTCCCCCTTTTAACTAAATCTATACATATATAAAAAAAATTGAAGAGGGAGCACGTGGCTCCCCCTTTTCAAAAAAAAAAAAGAAGATATGATATATCATATCTTGTAGGAGCCGTGGGGCCCACGGAAAACGGGGGGTTATTTAATACCCCCAAGCCCCAGCCCGCAAGCACAGTAGAGAAAGAGAGAGAGGGAGTCGACAGCATGGGCTGCCTTTTATTGTTATTTCAGTCCAAGTTACATCTTTAGGGAGTATTTTGGTAAGTAATATTACTTCTGTTTACAAAACTCTTTTCATGAAAGTTTTTCTACTCATTTACATCTTTCTAATGAACAAATTCTTGAAGTGAATAGAGCACAATTTTGGGTGTAGGTTTAAAGTGGGTGTTGATTACTGACAATAAGTGACTATAAAATTGTTAAGATAAATTAATAGGATAATTTTATGGGTTTAGATTTATTTATTGGGTGACCTGAGGATTTAAAATAATTTTTGTAAGTTAAAAGTTTAGGGATGGTCTTGATTTCAAAGATCCAAATTTGTAACGAGAGTTTTATATTTTCAAGAAGATTATTGAGTGATGACTAGTGATTTTTAAATCATAAAAATTCTATATATTGGTTAATTGAATGTTGGCATAACAAAGTCTTAAAAATGTGGGATTTTGGGTGTATTTTGAAGATGAACTTTGATAACTGATTTTAGTGATTTAAGAGAGTTCATTGAAATTAAATGAATGTTTCTAATATACCTTAAATTGGCAATTCAAATTTTGGTTGCATGATTGGTTATTGTAGATTTTAATCCGGGTTCGTAGAGCACCGGGATAGCTTTTGTGGTAATACTTAACTACTCCATAAGGTAACCACTTCCTTGTCTCTAATTATTGTATGATGAGTCGGTAAACTCCACTACTGGTTGGTTGTAGAGCTTGGGGCTAGTATGCCATACTAAATGGGTAACGGTGAACGTTTATTCTACCACTCTGTTATGTGGAAATTGTATGTTGATAAAAATCATTATTATACATATGCGTGGTTGCACTTGAGTATGTATGATTAATTGTGGTAGATGACATATTGTATTTAATAACCAGCATGTACATGATAATTCTATTTGAAGTAACATGTATATTGTTGTTTGTTGGTATTGGCGCCTGGTATAAGTGTGGTTTCGCCCCCTTCACTTGATGACGTGCCCGAAGGCCATCGGGTACCTTTTGGGTTTATGTCCTGTATGGACTTACTGATAGTGAAGTCTGGTTTCGTTGGCTTCTGTCTGGCCATGGAGTCTGGTTTCGATGGCTCACGGTTAGAGGATTTTGGTTCCATCATATCTTATGATGACTGTGAATTCTGGTTTCGGTGGCTTCCGTCGGGCACAAAGTGTGTGTTACCCTCTTCGGAGGATTAATTGCATAACGTGTAAATATTTGGTGATGCATGCAAATTCTGGTTGTATCAATGTCCATATATGGTTCCAATCTTTGAGTATTGAGGAACGTGAAGATACATGTAATAAAATTTTATTGTTGGATGTTCTTCTTTTGTATTTGTGATGTGTAATTATCATTAAATACTCCACTTAATTGTATTAACATACACTTATGCATGTAGACAGTATAGGAAGAATAAGTGTTACTGGGACTTTGTCTCATTTGGTTACTCTTCAGTTTCAGGCTCTAACTTAGAGGGTAGACGGGAAGGAAAGGAGCCAACCCAACCTCATTGATTTGAGGTTGTTATTTTATTATTTGGGATTTCATGTATATTGCCATGTGCTATAGACTAGGCATGTATGCATGTAGCTTCCGCATTTTAGCGCTAGCAACTATGTTATCTCTAGTTAATTCATTTGCCCAGGCACTAACTATCAGAATGTTTATCATCTGAAGTACTCTGTTATCAATAGCTTAACCTGTTATCGCTAGCTGATTCCTTTAGCTCAAGGACATGGTTTATTGTTCAGCTAGTTATTTTTTCTTTTATTTATCCATGTTCTTAATGAGCTTTTAGCGATAGAATATTCCTTTAGCGATAGTTATTAACTTTATTTCTAAGTCTTCATTTGCTATGGCTCTGTCTATTAGCTATAGAGATACACTTAGCGATAGATATATTTATTCTTAGTGTTATGCAAGTTTCCATCTGCTATAGTTGAACCTTTCAATAGTGATAGTCTTTAGCTCTAGCGATAGAGATCTGTTACCTATCAGATTTCACTTGTTTAATTCAAAGGTAACTTACGCTTATTTACTTATGTTATATATGGGGTCAGTCTTCATCAAAACTTAAGATTCTAACAAACCAAACACAATTTGATCAGGACATTGCTGATATAAGAGCCACCATGTCTGAGTTTGAAAACCGTGAAAGGGCTATTTACGACTATGTTGACAGAGAAATAAGCGATTCAACTCATGCTAATAAGCTTGAAGAAGTTATGTCAGCTATTCATCATTTAGGGCAACACAATGTCGGAAAAAATGTCGAGCCTAAAACATCACAAGTAGAGAGAAACCTAGAGACCACACCATCGAATTGTTATGAGGGTTTACTCCAGAACCCTAACAATGATCAAAAGTCAACCATATGCAATCCTAAGTTTCATCAGGATAGTAAATCCTATGTAGGTAGCCATTATCTTTCCTTAGGTAATGGTAATACCAATGATAGGTCACCTCCACGCAGACCTATTGGCCCAATGTTAGAGGAAGAAGAAGACCTTTGGAATGACTATAATGGAGGACACTATTTGTATAAGAGATCTCCCCCTAGGTATAATAGAGGCAACCCTAGACGTGGCTATGAGGAAGATATCACAAAGAAGGTTAAAGTAGATGCCCTTGAATTTGATGGTAGGTTAGGCCCGACGTACTTTCTAGATTGGCTTGCCAACATGGAAGACTATTTTGACTGGTATGATATGAATGATACCCAATGAGTACGTTTCACCAAGATGAGACTTATGGGAGCCGCACGCACTTACTGGCACACGATCAAAGTAACCCTTGAGGAGCAGGGTCAACCACCAGTTACTACATAGGCCAGGATGAAAATGAAATTGAAGGAGAAGTATGTGTCATCCCGATACAAGTTTCAATTATTCAGTCAGCTGAATAATATAAGACAAAGCTCTATTGTTGCCGACTACATAGCCCGTTTTGATGAACTTAAGTTAAGATGTGGGTAAAAGGAAGACCCTTGGTCATTACTTAGTAGGTTTATTGATGGCCTTCGACCTGACATACAAAGGGCTCTTAAGTTAAATTTTCCTGAAACCCTTGAGGATGCCTATCATAAAGCCCAAGAAATAAAATCGTTGTCGAAGTACCTTACTTTTCGACGTCCTACTTCTCAAGGCACATATTTCTGGCAGACTCGTGGTTCCATTCCTACTGATAGGACTGTAGGGCCATCATCTAAGGCCACTTCCCAATTCCATTCCACCCAAACATTGGGCACCAAGCCGGTTAGTGAATCTATAGGCCCTATTTCCTGCCCTAATGGGTCATCCATTGAATGCTTCAAGTGTCATTCTAAGGGGCACATAGCTTCCAAATGCCCCAGCGTACGCTACTTCTCGAGTACAAAGATAAAGATGAGATCACTCCTGATGTTGTCATCGATCCTGTCGATAGCCCATCTAATGTGAATGAAGAAATCTTTGCAGATGACCACAAGAGCACCTTAGGGTTATGCAATGTCTCTTAACCGTCCCCTCACCAGATGACTCTTGGAAGCGTCACAGCATCTTCCACACAAATGTGAAGTATGGTGAGAAGTCTTACAAGCTCATTATTGACAACGGAAGTGAAAGAAATGTTATCTCGAGCCGAGGCGACGTTAGACTTGGGCTAAAGACTGAGCCCCTCCCAAAACCCTTTCGTATTGCTTGGATAGACAACACATCCCTTCCAATCACTCAACAATGTCATGTACCTCTTCATCTTGGTGATTATAAAGAGGACGTCCTTTGTGTTGTCATTCTGATGGACGTATCCCATATCATCTTAGGACGCCCGTGGCTTTAAGATCATGACGTCATCATACATGGCCGATCCAACAATCATATGTTTAAGCATGAGGGACAAACGATCCTTTTACGCCCTGCTAAGCCCGAGGCTAAAGTAAAGGATTCAGCCAACCCAAAAGGCTCTTCCCTTAAGTACCCCAAACTTCACCTCCTAAAAGAAAAGCAATTTGTACATGAAAGTAAGGAGGTTGACATCATTCTTGTTGTTGTTGTAAAATGTAACATCCCAAATTTTAGAAAATAGAACATAGGAAATTATTTAAGATTTTAGAAATGTAACTAAAATATTAAAAAGCATTGAAATTGAATTTATGATGTTTTAGGCATTTTTACTAAATTTTAAGGCTTATTTTCTTTAAGGAACAAAGAGGAATAATTAGAATATAACACTTAATTTGGGAAAAAAAAGGGGATAATCAGGATGTAGTTGAGGTTTTAGAAAGGTAATTAGAAATTAAAAAGCCTTATAAATAAATTTATAAGGCCAGGTGTATTTTTAATAATTTTTAAGGTTTATTTTCTTTATTAGTTAAGGAAAAATAGTTAGGAGATAAATTTAAACAAGGGAATATTTAGAATCTTGGGGTGTTGGTTATTAATTAAAAAGTCTTATAAATAAATTTGGAAATTAAAGCATATCTAGAGAAATTATTTTGGGAACAGATTTAGGTCTATTTCTAAATGATAATGGCAAATAAAATTATGATTTAAGAGGAAAATAGAAAATAGGAAATGAAAAAGACAATATCTGCCCCTAGCTGAAAATATCTTCAGTTAAAAAGGAAAGGGCAAGATGGTAAAACACCCGATAAAAATATCAACTCCTGTCTTTAATTATACATGCTCCACGTGTGTTTTCTACTTCATTCCACTCCCTTCTAATTTATTCCCATTCCTCTGCCTTCATTCTCCCTCAAACCCGAAAATATACTGCCACTCTCCTTCCTCCGTTTCTTCGACATTCAGCGGCGGGTTCAGTATCCAGCGGTGGCGATCGGCGACGGTGCACGGCGGAAGATGCTCAAGAACCTTGGAATAATCTTTGGTAAGCTATTTCTCTCCATTTCCTCTCTTCTCTGGCGCGATTCTGAGCGAAATGGGGGAGAAGGATTCGGAATTTTGGGACGTTTTTGAAGTTTCTGGGTTTATAGAAATGAAGCTTAGGACTTGAATAAGGGTAATCTTGAAGTGGATTGGAGGTGGGAAGCTTGGTTTGTCCGATTTTCAAATTTTCCTCTTCCCTGTTACTGTTCATCCGACGGTAATTTGGGGATTTTTGGGTGTTTCTTGTTTTGAAGCTTAAATACTCGTGATTTCTAGCAATTCTAGGGTTGTGAAATGGTTGTATGTGTGATTTTGAAGATTGAGGAATTTCTGAAGAATTTCTTCTTCTCTTTCCCTGTTCGGCCGAATTCTTGTTCTTCCTCCCTGTTCATTCGAATGTTGTTCTTCTTTAGGTCACTGATTTCTGGTTCATTAAGGAATGGGTTTTTGTGATTTTGTTGTTAAATGTTCAATCTTTCTTTGCTCTTGTTGTTCTGGCCGAATTCTTGTGCTTGCTTCTGTGATTTTGTACTTATGTGATTATGGGAAATTGTTTTAATCTCTCCTCTTGTTCCTGTCTGCGACGTTCGGTGGGATTACACTGAAACTGGGGATGTTTTGTTGATATTAGGATTTGGAGACTTTAAATAGTATAGGTTAGTGAGCAAGCAATTTCAACTCATACTGGAAGTTATGAATTGTGAAGTGAGGGGTTTTATTTGGTAATTGAAATTGGTGTTCTGTTGTGGGTATATGTTCTGCTATCAAAAAGAGGGAATGAGAGTGGTTTAATATGTGTGCAGTGAAGTTTCTATTGTTAATTAATTTAATGATACTGTCGAATGGTAAGAAACTATTTAGGTGATTTAATTGTGATATGAAAGAATTGATAATGATTTAATCAAGTTAGATATAGTAATGTGATACTTCAAATATCAACTGAGGTAATTAGAGTAGTTGGAAGAATTTTATTACGGTTACTACTCTGCTGCTAGCATTGTTATATTATGATTGAAAATATTGGAATAGTAATTCAAATACAATACTATATGAAATGGGTTTATAAATCTTTAGGGAAGAGTTGTATAATGAAATATAAAATATAGTGATGGGTATAAAAGAAAAGTCTCATTCCTTATTCTTGAAGACTTTTATCTGGTTTTCTCAAGTGCTAATAATTGAATTAAGTCTGTGGAGTTTAATAGTGTTGGATGTAATTAAAGAGATTAAAGTTGTTGTTGATGTGTAATTACTAATTTGAATAGAAGGTAAGTGGGTATGAAATTTATGGTGGTTGTTAAAAAATAAAGAAGGTTGTTTAAAGGATATAAATGTGTTTTAAAACACTAAAGCATCCATTAGAATGATGAAACATTTGTGTTATGTTAACTGGGTAAAGGACTAAATTCCTAACAATTATTTCTGGAAGAATTTTCTTTGATTATATTAACTTGTGTTTGAAGTTCCCAAATATGAGATGAGATATAGTTTCAAGGACTTTTCCTTTTTACTGTTATGTTACAGGAAATAAGTTACCACACTAGCGATTGCTAGTTAAGGTGCGATATAGGTGACTGCTTTGTTAAAGATTTGATGTGGAAAATGAAATTAAGGAGCTTGATAATCAAGAAGTTGAGAAGTGTAGAGATAAGAAAAGCTTACTGTAATTTTGAAGAACTGGAGTATATAATTGGTTTTAGGGAACTGAAATTTTAAGTTATTGTTTAAAATATAAAAATGAAATTAGTTTTATTAAGGTTAACATATTTAATTTATGATAAAGCTGAAATTGGGTTGTTGTTCGTTTTATTAGAGATTTGCTTTAACATAAATGTTTTAGAACATTTGGGTGATTAGTGATTGTAATGTTATTTAATAAATTGAGTTGCTTATGCTTGAAAATGATTAATTGAACTGAATTATTTTAAGTGACCTTTTAGTTTTGAAAGGGTTAAAATAGTTAAAGGAAAACCTACTTATAATAAGAAATATTAATTGAAAATTTATTTGAAATAAGATGAATTTAAATAGGTAAAGTAAGTTGTGTTACTTTGCTCTATCATGTTGCAAGTTTATAATTGCTTGATGGAATTAGTAATTGATGGTATTAATTAAGAAATGAATTTTCTGTTTTATTTTGTTGAAGATGGTGTTAATTCTTTGTTTGGTTGTTTTGCTGATATCGAGATTAAAGGAGAAGATTTTAGAAAAGTTGAATGACTGAGGTTTAATTAAATTTAGTTAGTCTATGATTTGGTTGAATAGTAAGGTTTATTCCATTCAGTTATGTGTATAATTCCATATATGCCTTATTGAAGATTTTTATATTATTAGTTAATTTGGAATTTCTTTATGAAAGGCAATATTTAGAAGATAAGAGAAGGGTAATTGATTTGTATTATGATTAATGATTTGTAATATTCTTTAAATGACTTACATTGCTTGGGCTTGATTTACATTATTGATTTAGTTGTTCTTGAAGATTTTATAATAAATAGGAAATAAATAAATATATATATATAGCTGTGTGCTTGTGTGTGTGAATGACTATGATCTTTAAAGAAAGATTTTATAAAAACTATTAGTCAAACATTGAGAATAAGAAAGTTTAATATAGGTAAATTATCAAAATAACCTCGGTTAGTCAAGATCCTAATTAAGTTTGAATAAATTATAATTTGATTAAACGAAAAGACTTGGGTAGTATTAAATTAGGATTAGTGAGAGACGTCGGATAATTATCCAAGAATATAGATATTAATTTATTATTTGTATATTGCATGTAAATAGGTATAGATAGTGACATAAGCTGAGGAAGTCAGTGGAAAGGAAAGGAGACAGTAAAAGATTAAGCTTGGAGTTCAGGTAGCAGTTTCATTCAATTTCATTTATCATGTATTAATAATTGCATAGCATGTTTTATAAATTTACCGTAAACTTCAAGGCTGAAAGGTACCCCTAGTACAGATTAGATATGACCGAAAGGTTATATTCAGGAGGTTGAGCCTCACAGTAGTGCCTTAAGTGCACTAGCAACAAGGTTAATGTTTACTTGTATGGGATGAGTGTGGGGGCTCACAGAAGGGCAACATCCCTACCCATACAGACATGTTTTTAGTTATACATATTTTATTAATTATTATGCATGGTAATGAATGAAATGAACTGCGTTAAATTGCTGTTTCAGATAAGCTGGTAGATGGTAAGATGATTGAGATAGGGCATGAGTGCTGGAGAAAGATTATATGAAGAATTTAGAATTATGTTATAAAAAGTAAGTTTAATTGTATATGATGTAAAATTAAATTATTAAATTAATAATAGATAGTATAGAAAATAGAATTGTATAAATTTATTAAGGGATTTAAATTTCCTAAGTATTATGAATTAAGAATAGATACCCTAATAGGGTTAGTGAACTTTTAATTGTTTTATTAACCACTTTATTTCATAAAGAATTGTAAGTAATTTCAATTTGTCTGAAAAGCCCATTCCAACCAACAAAGGGTTAGTCTAATGTTTTAATAAAGAAAAGTTTTAAATTTTCCGTATTTTTGGACTTCTGACATTGGAAAGTGGTTATAATTCAGTTAAAAGTTACTATAATATAGTAGAAAATTTTAGGTGTTACATAAAAGCCACCATCCCTGAGAATGGCAAAAACGCACAAGAGGGGGGTGAATTGTGCTTTAAAAGAAAGTTAAATAAAACTTAAAAATACAAAACAATCTTTTTTACTGGTTCGGCCAACACAATGCCTACGTCCAGTTCTCCAACTCCTCGTTGGGTTCCACTATACCACAGGTTTTACAAAAAGGGGTTCACCTGCCAACCTTTACAACAGAGCTTTAGACTTCCCTCTAAACGCTCCCCCTTACAACTTGTAAGGACACAACCCTGTCCTAAAGCCCCAAGCTTTAGAACAACCTCAAACAGTAGAGGATTTCAATTAATGAGTTCACTCAATGAACATATTTTGATAAACACTTAAGTACATATAATCTCACTAAAAGGTAATAAATACTTTGAGCTTTTGTGAGCAGAGAGTAGATGGGAATATTGAATGCTGGTTCGTCTCTGTGTGTGTGTGAGTGAGTTCCTGAGTTACTATTCATAAATTCTCAAGTCTTGATATTTATAACTCTTCACAGCTTGCCTTTTCTTTCAGCTTCAAGAGGCCGTTTGAAATTAGTCGTTGGGAGCTTTTAGCTGTTGGCAATTAATGATGTTCTTCATCTTCGTCAACTTTCTTCTCTTGCTTCAATTAATTTTGCTGAGGATGAGCTAAGAGAGATAGAGACTATGAGTAACGATTACCTACAACCATTTTACTTGCATAGCAGCTTTTGTCAGTAGCGCTAGCACCCTTGGCTATCGTTAGCTTAATAGTGTAAGTCCTGCACTTAGCTGTTAGCTAAACAAGTATTCATGTGAAGCACAGTAGGTGTTATCGCTAGTGTATTTTATTAGCTCAATGTTCAAAGACAATGTATTAGCTATCTGATAATCTAAGATATTTCAACAAGTATTTTTCTATCTATAGCTAATCATGTTATCGCTAGTAACTATGTTATCGCTAGTTATCTTATTAGCTTATTTGCTTAAAGACACTGTATTAGCTATTTGAATGTCTAAGTTATTTCAAGTATTTTGTTATCGATAGCTAATCATGTTATCGCTAGTAACTACGTTATTGCTAGTTATCTTATTAGCTCATTTTCTCAAAGACACTGTATTAGCTATCTGAATGTCTAAGTTATTTTAAGTATTCTGTTATCGATAGCTAGTCATGTTATCGCTAGCTAACTTAGTTCACTACTGCTAGCTGTTCTAACATTCTCCCCCTTTGTGTTATCCATGTTATCTATGGGGCCTTAGCAATAGTGATATACTTGACTTGTACAGAGGTTAGCGATAGTGATCTATTGTTCTTTGCTTGCTTAGGCTAGCTCAACTCATTATATTAGCGATAGTGAAGGTCTTAGCGATAGAGATATTGACTTTTCTTCAGATTATTGCTAAGTCTTCATCAGCTATTGTTATCCTAACCCTTCCATTTGTTAGCGATAGGTTCTAGCTTAGCGATAGTGTATCTGTTATCTATAAGATTTTACTTGTTCAATGTTAAGGTAACCTACACTCTTTTACTTAATCATTTAACATGATTCTTATCTCAATTTATTCCAGACTAAGTTATATGCTAATTATTCATTTTACTTATGTTATCTATGGGTCCAGTCCTCATCAAAACTTAATATTCTAACATTCTCCCCCTTTTTGATGGTGACAAAACATAAGTAAACACATATATAAGATAAAGCATGTACAGAGCATAAATTAAGACAAACATATAAATTGTATTGACTTTGCAAAATAATCACATCTTTTCAGGATCAAAATTATCAGGATCAGCTAAGTATGAAGTGTATGCAGAATGGTTCCTAAAGGCTAGGGCTTTTTCATTGTTGAATTTTGCTCCAGAGGCTGAGGTTATGTATTCTTCATCAGGTCCATCAGAAATAGAGGATTCAGAGTAGAAGAATTTGTCTTGTTCAATGTCTGAATGGGTTCCGAAAGAGAGACATCTTTGGCGGCAGCCTTAGACTTGTGAAACTTCCTTTGATATACCCATACTTTCTTCCCTTAAGCAACTTCCTTTGCTAATTTCTTTCTTCTTTCTACAGCCTCTTTCTCTGCCTTTTTCTTTGCCTCAGTAGCATCCTTCTTCTCTTTTCTCAAGGCCTCTACAATAGCCTTCTTTTCTTCTTTTGTCAACTTGGGAGGAGGATTCTTAGCAGCCACTCGCTTGATCCTTTGTGCTCTTCACTTAGGAGCCTCAGGAGAAGCCATAGGAATAACTTTGAAAGAGACCTCTTCTCTGGCTTTCCTCTTGGTCATTTCCCCTTTCAAACCTTCAGCTGAAGCTTTACTCTTGCTTTTCTTAGCCTCAAGCACTAGCATCTTCTGAATATCATCTTTAACCTTTTCTCCAATGCTAGGCTTGTCTTCAATTGTTATTTCAACATCAGCTCGTGGAGGAATGACAGAAACTGGAACTGGCTCTGTAGATTTGACACTTGGAGGGATGCCATCCTTCTCCGCAATCATAACTGCCTTGGCAAAACTGTCCACTTCTGGAGCATTAGGAGCTTGAGATTCTTCTTCTTCTTGAGGAGGAGGAAGAGCATAAGAAGCTTGAGTAGGAGGCTCATTGGAAGCTTGAGGAGGTGGGGTCCTATGGTCCTCAGACTCCATGTAACTGTGAGCAATGCCTCTGACTACTTCCTTAATCTCTTCAGCAACCATAGAAAGAGCTGGAATATTAGCTGGAATATTCTCCTCGTTTTTGTCATCATCACCAGGGATAAGGGTTTGGCCAAGGTTTAAAGAAGAGATAGGAAGGTTAGTATCACTAGTGGTTGTGGTAGGGATAGGAGAGCTATTGCTAATAGAGGGATTAGCGATAGGGGTTGGTTGTGAGATCTGGGGAGTGTGTGTGCTGTGGTTGCTATCACTAGGAGAAGGGTTAGTGATAGGGGTTTATGGTGAGGTTGAGGCTTGGGAGTGGTGGCTATCGCTAGGGGAGGGGTTAGTGATAGGGGTTTCTTGAGTTGTTAGGAATTGGGTGGTTTCTGGATTGGAAAGTGGTGAGTTTGGGTAGGAGAATGGTTAATAGGTGAGGGAGAATGGTGAGTAGGGGAATGGTTTGATGATGTACCTTGAGGGTGAGAATACATTGCCCTTTGCTTGTTATCTTCAGGGACAAGGCAGAGGCAGTCTTCCAAATTTCTCACTTGTGCCTTAAGCTCCAGGATAGACTTCATCAATTCTGCTTTCTGAGCTTCCAAGGTGAGGTTGAACTCGGCAGAGAGTTTGAAGATGATCTCCTCAATTGCTTCTCTTGAGAGAATAGAATACTTTGATAAAGCAGCAGCAGCAGGAGGAGGAGCCCTTCTTGCTCCTTCTTTCTGAGCAGGCATGATCCCACGCTGAGTAAGTGACTTAGGCTAATCACTCACTCCTTCAAGCTATCGATAGCTTGACTTTGCTATCGATAATGCTTTTGGCTAGCGATGGTAATGTTAGCTCAAACTTAGCTTTGTCCTGCATATGCTAGCGATAGTGAAACACACTATCGATTGATCAGTCCTGCAAAAGTTAAGGTTTGGCACTCCGATGCCTAAGTTAGTGATTGATCTATATGAAATCAAAATGAAATCAAGAATTAAGTCAGAAATATTTACAACTCATTTGGATTCACCATTCATAATTCTCTTCTAATGAAGCTAAATTGGTCTGACTAAAGAGGTTTGGTGAAAATATCAGCAAGTTGCAAATTTGTTGAGATGAACTCCACCTTGACATCCTTCTTCTGAACATGATCTCTTAGGAAGTGATGTCTCACATCAATATGCTTGGTTCTGGAATGATGAACTGGATTCTTGGCCAAGCTTATTGTGCTAGTGTTGTCACAAAGAATAGGCACTTCTGGGAATTCCAAACCCAGATCTCTTAGTTGATGCTTAAGCCATAAGACTTGAGCACAACAACTTGCTGCTGCAATATATTCAGCCTCTGTGGATGAAAGGGAGACACAATTTTGCTTCTTGCTAGCCCAAGAGACCAAATAGCCACTAAGAAATTGACATTGACCACTTGTACTTTTTCTATCTGTCTTAAAACCTGCATGTTCAGAGTCAGTAAGGCTAGAAGGTACTCTTGTGATACCATAGCCCAAGCTCTTGAGTTCCTTGTAAATATCACAAAATCCTTTTTACATTGGTCAAGTGGGACTCTTTAGGATTTGCTTGATATCTAGCACACATTCCTACACTAAATTGAATATCAGGCCTACTAGCAGTTAGATAAAGTAAAAAACCTATAACCCCTCTATAAAGAGATTGACTAACTACTTTGCCCTTGGCATCCGCATCTAAGCTGGCAGAGGTACTCATGGGAGTGTCCTCATCTTTAGATTGCTCCATCCCAAACTTATTGAGAATCTCCTTACAATACTTGGTTTGGGAGATAAAGATGCCATCTTTCTTTTGCTTTATCTGCAGGCCTAGGAAGAATGTTAATTCTCCCATCAGAGACATTTCAAATTCACCCTGCATCAACTTAGCAAACTCTTCACAAAGCTTTTCATTGGTTGCATCAAAGATAATATCATCAACATAAATTTGAACTATGAGCATATGTTTATCTTTATGCATGATGAATAAGGTAGTATCTAATTTTCCTCTAGAAAATCCTTTTTCAAGTAGAAATGTACTAAGTCTCTCATACCAAGCTCTAGGTGCTTGTTTGAGACCATAAAGAGCCTTTTTAAGTTTGTAAACATGGTCAGGCTTAGAGTTTTCTTCAAAACTAGGAGGTTGTTCTACATATACCTCTTCTTTGATATAGCCATTAAGAAAGGCACTCTTAACATCCATTTGATAAAGTTTAATATTTTTTATGGATGCAAAAGCTAGAAGAATCCTTATTGCTTCAAGTCTTGCAATTGGAGCAATGGTTTCTTCATAATCAATGCCTTCTTCTTGGTTATACCCTTTGGCAACTAATCTGGCTTTATTTTTGACAATTTGACCAACTTCATCAAGTTTGTTTTTGAAAACCCATTTAGTACCAATAATAGGATGATTTCTTGGTCTAGGTACTAAATCCCAAACTTGATTTCTTTTAAATTGATTAAGTTCTTCCTGCATTACAACTATCCAGTCACAGTCAACAAGAGTTTCATCAACATAAGTTGGTTCAATTTCAGAAATAAAGGCAGAAAATTCCATTTCATTTTGTAGTTGCCTTCTTGTTCTAACACCTTTTGACTTTTTTCCAATTATTTGTTCAGGAGGATGGTGCTTAAGATGTCTTTTGGAAGATTGAGGCTCATTAGCTTCATCTTGATCATCTTTAGCATTTTCCTCAGCATTCACTATCGATGGCTATGGTGCTATCGATAGAGGAGGTCTTAAAAATTTTGAAAAATCTTCATCCTCATCAACACAATGTTGCTTTTCATGAGGAGTCTCATCAAATACTACATCCATTGACTTTTCCACAGTTTGAGTTCTTTTATTATAGACTCTATATGCTTTACTCCTATTTGAGTAACCTATGAATATACCAATGTCAAATTTAGGGTCAAATTTACCTAAGTTTACCTTCCCATTGTTGTGAATGTAGCACTTAGATCCAAAGATCCTCAGATGACTAATGTTGGGCTTTCTTCCCTTGTAGAGCTCATATGGAGTCTTCTCCATCCCTTTCTGATATGTGCTCTATTTGAGATGTAGCATGTTGTGCTCATTGCATCTGCCCAAAACATTTGAGGCACTTGCTTCTCATTTAGCATGCTCCTTGCCATCTCTGTGAGCACTCTATTCTTCCTCTCAACAACACCATTTTGCTGAGGAGTACGAGGGGCAGAGAAGTTATGTTCAATACCACTTTCATCACACAACTCCATGAACTCCTTGTTCTCAAACTCTCCTCCATGATCAGTCCTAATTGCTACAATCTTGGTGCCTTTTTCATTATGCAATTTCTTAGCAAGCACACAAAAGGCATAAAAAGTTTCTTGCTTTGAGGAAAGAAACATAGTCCAAGTAAACCTTGAATAGTCATCCACAACTACAAGAGTGTATAGACTTCCACCTAGACTTTTCACTCTTGCAGGCCCAACTAAATCCATGTGGATTAGTTCCAATGGCCTACTTGTGGAAACTGTCTTCTTGGTTTTAAACGAAGACTTTGTTTGTTTACCCCTTTGGCAAGATTCACAAATTAAATCATTCTTAGCTCTAAAACTAGGAATACCTATGACTAGCTCCTTTTTAACTTGATTACCAAGTTGAGTAAAATTTACATGAGCTAGTCTCTTATGCCATAGCCAACAAGTTTCATCATTTGAAATAAAACATTTTTCTTCAAGTTGCTGGCATAAATCTAAAGTATATAAAACATTTTTCTTCAAGTTGTTACAATTTATTTATATCTAAATCATTTTTATCAACAATGAGGCATTCATTGGAATAAAAAATAACCCAGTTACCATGGTCAGTGCTTTGGCTGACACTTAGCAAGTTATGACAGAGACCATCCACTAAGTACACATCTTTGACAGGATCAACTTCACCAACTCCAGTGATCTTTCCACTTTGATTTCCACCAAAACTGACTTTGGCTCCACCTTTTATCACTAGATTGTTGAACTTGTCCTTGTCACTAGTCATATGCCTTGAGCATCCACTATCAATGTACCACTTTCCTTTGTTGGATGCTTTAAGGCACACCTGAACAAGCTAGACAGATTTAGGTACCCAAACTTTCTTGGGTCCTTTAGGATTAGTCTTGAGCTCTAGGTTTGTAAAAACCTTAAGCACATGAGTTCCTTTGGGAAGCCACTTATAAGAACCACCAATTCCATATTTTCTTGGATTGCAAGTAGAGTGAGTATGGCCTTTTTTGTTACAATAATTACAAAAACTATATGGTGAAGAGTATTCAGAAGATTTTCTAAAATACTTTAAATAAGGTTTCACCTTGGGTTCTACCCATTTCTTTGAAGCTTTTTTCTTTGGCTCATAACCAATGCCAGTTTTGTTTCTAAAAGCTGTTTGGTCCTTTAAAATTACTTTTAGCATCTCTGAGCCTTTTGTAAACTTTTCTAAAGCATTTGAAAGCTTTTCTTTCTCCTTCAACAAGTTTTCACAGCTAGAACAACTATCAGAATTTGTTGTAGGAGAATTAGCTATCGATGGAGAACTAGCCATCGATTGCTCAACTCTAGGAGTTTGCGATAGCTTCTCTTCTATCGATAGTAGAGAAGGAACTTTGGATGTAGAAGAAATATTTTTCTTAAGTTCCTTGTTTTCTTTTCTTAAACCTACAACTTCTTTAGCAAGCTTAATTAATTCAGTATGCATTTCATCATACATGCTTTGAAGTTCAGAATAGGTAGGTAGGTTCAGAATCATATACCTCAGAGTCACTTTGCTAAGAGAGATTGGCACTCTCTTCATTATCGCTAGCTTCCTCATCTGAACTATCACCCCAGATGGATGATACATAGGCTTTCTTCTTTCCAAAGGACTTCTCCTTCGTTTTCTCCTTTTCCTTGAATCTCTGAAGACTTGGGCACTCTGCTTTGAAATGACCAGACTTCTTACATTCAAAACACACAGGAGCTTTATCCTTCTGAGAATCCTTTCTGAAGCTAGGACCACCCTTTTGGAACCTCCCTCTTCTCCTAAAGAATTTATTAAAGTTTCTAACCATGAGAGACATATCTTCATCATCTAGATCTTCATCTTCATGATCATCATCAACTTCATCTCTTTCAGATACAGTAAGGGCAAGAGACTTCTTTTTAGAATTTCCATGAGCTTACCTTTGAGCTATCAAAGTTGGCTCACACTCAGCAAGACTACCAAATAAGGCCGTGATGGACTTGGTTGATTCTCCTTGCATTTCTTGAATAGCAGTGACCTTCATGAGCCAATCACCCTTTAATACTTTTAGAATCTTGTTGACTTGCTCTTTCTCTGAAATTTTTCTTCATAGAGCAGCAAGATTGTTGATAAGATGAGTGAATCTGATATCCAAATCTCTTATCTTTCCACCTTCTATCATTTCAAACTTCTAGAACTCCTCAACAAGCATTTCCACTCTGCTATCTTTCACTCCAAAGGTTCCTTCATGAGCAACCTACAAAGCTTTCCACATTTCCTTAGCAGTGCTCAAGTGGCTGACTCTGAAAAACTCAGTCTGACTAAGAGCACTTTGAATCATGAGAATTGCCTTGCTGTTTAACTCGAGATCAGCAATGTCATCATGAGTAAATTCACTTTCACTCTTTGGATTGCCTAAAATATTCATGGGCACAATATCCCCATCTTCTATAATATTTCACAACTTATACCCATTGGCTTTGATGTAGATCTTCATTTTGAGTTTCCAAAAAGTATAGTGCTTTCCATCAAAACCAGGAGGTTTGTTAATAGAGCTTCCTTCAGGCAGAATATTCTTGTACGATGCCATCTTAATCTTTTCTTCTCAGACTCGTTGGAATCAAAAGGAGAAGACCTGCTATGATACTAAATGAGAATGGCAAAAACGCACAAGAGTGGGGGGTGAATTATGCTTTAAAAGAAAGTTAAATAAAACTTAAAAAACACAAAACAATCTTTTATACTGATTCGGCCAACACAATGCCTACGTCCAGTTCTCCAACTCCTCGTTGGGTTCCACTATACCACAAGTTTTACAAAAACGAGTTCACCTGCCAACCTTTACAACAGAGCTTTAGACTTCCCTCAAAACGCTCCCCCTTACAACTTGTAAGGACACAACCCTGTCCTAAAGCCCTAAGCTTTAGAACAACCTCAAACAGTAGAGGATTTCAATTAATGAGTTCACTCAATGAACAGATTTTGATAAACACTTCAGTACAAATAATCTCACTAAGAGTAATAAATACTTTGAGCTTTTGTGAGCAGAGAGTATATGGGAATATTGAATGCTAGTTCGTCTCTGTGTGTGTGTGAGTGAGTTCCTGAGTTACTATTCATAAATGCTCAAGTCTTGATATTTATAACTCTTCACAGCTTGCCTTTTCTTTTAGCTTCAAGAGGCCGTTTGAAATTAGTCATTGGGAGCTTTTAGCTGTTGGCAATTAATGTTGTCACTACTACGAAATACCCTTTTAACATCCCTAATTAATGTCTGATAATTATAAAGCAGATGTTGAAAAAAAGGCGGTGGCAATTTTGTCATTAAATGGAATGCTCTGAAAGAAACGACATCCCTAATTAAATAAATTAGAGATGTCATAAGTTACGACATCCCCCATTTAAAATAAATGATGTCGTTTCTAGGAAACAACATCCCCCATTTAAAATAAGTGATGTCGTTTCTAGGAAACAACATCCCCCATTTAAAATGAGAGATGTCGTTTCCAAGAAACAACATCCCCCATCAAATATGAGTGATGTTAATTGTGAGAAACAACATCACCTATTTTAACGAGAGATGTCATTTGTTTTTTTTCTCATTTCATTTCCCACTTCCCTCCCTCTCAAAATCCGCGCTTCCCCACTTCCCTCTCTCAAAACCCGCACTTCCCCACTTCCTCTTCCACCGTTCCAGTCCCCAGTAAAGCCCTAGTATGCCGCTCCACTCCGCCGCTACCCGCTCCCCTCCGTCAAGTTCTGGGCTCCAGTCTGCCGCTCCACATTGGCATGCAACCCACCCAGTATTGAACGACAGATCTTGGTGAGCTCTGCTTGAGAGCTGTTTCCGCCTAAGAGTTGAGGTTGTGGTTCTGATTCGGCGTCCTCAAAGGAGTCTTCTTCTTCTTCTTTTGACTCCGATGTGGATGGTTTGTTAGGATTCTTTTCCACTTTCTCTGCCTCCATTGCTCAATCGATGATATGGGAGCTTGTGGAAAATGCAAATCTGGGAAGCTGGCTTTAAATACAATGCACTTTCTCTAGCGCTGGCTCTGTATGCTTCTTTTTTTCAATCGCTTTTTGTTTTTGAAGTAGATCTATATATTTCTTTTCATGATCCGTAGTGTTTCCTCTTGATTCAAGATTGAAAATTTTTTCTATCTTTGATCCTATGAAAACAATTGGGACTGTTCCGTTGAGTTTGCTCTTTGTTTTGATTTCGTTTTTTATTTCAATGGAGAAGAACTTGTCTTATGGGTTTGTAATTGTAATGACCCACAAAAATAATAATAACAAGTTAACAACAATCGGTTAATTAATTTGTTAATATATCATTTTATTGTATCTTGCTAATAAATAGTAGTTGCTGCTTGGCGGTGCTAGAGGTTTCTAAGGATGCATTTGGTACCAAGTTTTAATTCTAACTTTGTTGATAGGAGATTTTTATTTTGTCTAAATTGAAAATTACATCAACGTTTTTTTAAAAAAGAAAAAGATGAAATAGGCATCAATTATCTAGATTTTTCGAGAGAGAGGGAGAAGAATTGTGAAATGGAGATCTTTAAAAAAAAACCCAACCTCCATTTTCTCGGCTACAATAATAATCCTCCTTTGATTCTCCATTTTTTTTGGGGGGGGGGGCTTCACTCTCATCTTTCTCCCTCTGTTCAATTGATTTTTCTTTCTTTCTTTCTATTTGTGTTATCCTGAAGCTGGGTGAGCAACTTGTTCCCTTTTTTTTCCTTTCCCTTGCTGGCCATGCTCTGTAAGAGGTGTTCAAGCTTGTTTTACTATGTGGGTGCTTTGTTTCTTTGGTATGCAATTCAGACGTGGGGGATCATTTTCTTCCACTGTTATGGTGCTGTTGAGGTGCGTATTTTTGGGGGGCTTCTTTCCTCTGCCATCTTCAATTAAAAATATTGGTATGTCTGAAATAAAAAGTTCCCTCCTTTCTTGAACTTATGACTACCGTGAGTTTATGGTTCTGCACTCTGATTTTATTCTTGAAGCGTGTAAAATAGAGTGCACATATGGTGTTTGATAAGTTGTTTGAGAGGAGATTTAAAATTTTAATGTTACAACTATCTTAGACAAAGCCATGGATTTGAGGAAACTTTGAGAAAACTATTTCTACTAATGGGATTGGTATGATTGGATACTATTAATTGTGACTTAAACCTTGATTATCATGAGGAGGTTAATAAACTATTTGGTATGTGATTTTTGAGTTATTGTGACATTCAAGTGTGATGGAGATGTTCTTTTGATGAGTTAATCTTGAGTACCTAGCTAGTTGTTCATTAAAATGTTTGAATGGAAGGAGACTTAATTTGATATGTGGTTCTATAATATTTTATGGTGAAGAAGAAATTATTTGTGTGTATTTGAATTGAAAGGGGCAAGAATCTTGATTGAATAAGTCCTTGAAGAAGGAATATTGGGAAATCCCAATGATTTAGTTTGTTGTTAGTGTTTGGGTGGTATGTAAAGTGCTTGTGAAATGCTGAATGAAAGAACTTAAATGGAATTGACAAGACGTGAAAGTGGCATTGACTAGAATTTCTAGTATAGATGTTATATAATCATAAAGTAGAAATTGGAAAAGACTTGTATTTATCAAAGTGATGTAGGAAGCTAGAGGCTTGTTGGTTAAATGAAATTTTGTTAGAATGATCTTATGATATCTTCGACATTGAATAGAGTAGATAATTAATAAGGATTTTTATGGAACATATGTCAATTGATTTATCATGCTTATGCAAGTAGTCCTTGTTCACATGCAGGTTGATTTAATGTTAGATTAAACATGTTGTCTTCACTATGAGCCAAGGATCTTTGACTTTTTTGCCTCCAGCCACAATTTTGTCTCTAAAATTCATGACATTACAAAAGTCTCTCACTTATTTGTACGTTAATTTCCTTTTCTTATTCTCTCTGTTTTTTAATTGTGTTTTTTTGTTTTATTCAGTTCTCTTATATTCCTTTTCTTGAATTGCTTTACTAAATTTTATTATACATTGAGACAGGCTTTATTAATTTTTAATGTTTTATGGTTCATTTGTTGGGGTTTAGCTTTACTGGTTGGGTGGTTCATATAAATCATAATGAATCTGTGAGGAAAGAAAAGTTCAGGAAAATGCATTCTCATTGAAGAAGTTCAGCTTTTTAGCTTTTAACTTTTTGCTTTATTTTTTGTGCCTTACAACTGTTGCTTTTTTTTCAGAGAGTAGCCGCATATACAGAAAAGAGCTTGGGCAAGATCAAGAGGAAAGTAGCTTCTGGTTCTGGTAGGACTTTGCTTCAGGGGCCACATCTCAAGGGATCTGAAACTGTAATTCGATTCCCTCTTTATTTTTGTTTTGATTGCCCTTGTCTTGCTCTACTTGTGTTGTTTTGATGCATTTTTTTGCTGGATCTTGATGAGTTCGTAATGTGGGTTTGTTTGACTTAATTAGTGTTCTTAGATGTGGTTGCAATTCATATGCATCGCATCCCAGAGTATAGTTTCACCCATTTGGTGAATTATCATTGAGTTTTATCTTTGATTAGTTAGTTAGTTAGTTATTTAGGTTTATATGTATTAAACTTGTGCTGAATAATGTATTAATTTTGTTGATTTAGGTATCTATCTCTGTATGAGTATATATGTGTAATTGTGATATGTAAAATGCATATGGACATCAAAACAAATAAATAAAACTGAAAAAAGAGAAAAGTTTCGACATCTCTCATTAAGAAAAAAAGTGATGTCAAAAAGAAGAAACGACATCACTTGTTAACAAGTGATGTCGATAAACAGAAATAACATCACCTATTATATAATAGGTGATGTTGTTTCTCTGACGGCAAAAACGACATCACTTGTTATGTTAACAAGTGATGTTGATAAACAGAAACAACATCACCTATTATATAATAGGGGATGTTGTTTCTCTGACGGCAGAAACAACATCTCTAATTTTCTTAGCGTGTGATGTTGTTAGTCCCTAACAGTGTCTTAAGAGGGCTCTTTCTAGGACTATTGACATCTCTTAATTGGTATAATATGAGATGTTGAAAGTATGACATTTAACATCCGTTATTTAAAGCGATGTTAAAAAGTCGACTTTTCAACATCACTGAGATTGACATCGCCTACAGAACGGATGTTAAAACCCTTTAATAACGGATGTTAAAACCCTTTTCTGCAGTAGTGTGTTCTTCATCTTCGCCAACTTTCTTCTCTTGCTTCAATTAATTTTGCATAGGATGAGCTAAGAGAGATAGAGATTGTTAGTAACGATCACTTGCAACCATTGTACTTGCATAGAAGCTTTTGTCAGTAGCGCTAGCACCCTTGGCTATTGCTAGCTTAATAGTGTAAGTCCTACACTTAGTTGTTAGCTAAACAAGTATTCATGTGAAGCACAGTAGGTGTTATCGCTAGTGTATTTTATTAGCTCAATGTTCAAAGACAATGTATTAGCTATCTGATTTTCTAAGATATTTCAACAAGTATTTTTCTATCGATAGCTAATCATGTTATCGCTAGTTATCTTATTAGCTTATTTGCTTAAAGACACTGTATTAGCTATCTGAATGTCTAAGTTATTTCAAGTATTTTGCTATCGATAGCTAATCATGTTATCGCTAGTAACTACGTTATTGCTAGTTATCTTATTAGCTCATTTGCTCAAAGACACTGTATTAGCTATCTGAATGTCTAAGTTATTTCAAGTATTCTGTTATCGATAGCTAATCATGTTATCGCTAGCTAACTTAGTTCACTACTGCTAGCTGTTCTAACATTCTCCCCCTTTGTGTTATCCATGTTATCTATAGGGCCTTAGCAATAGTGATATACTTGAACAGAGCTTAGCGATAGTGACCTATTGTTCTTTGCTTGCTTAGGCTAGCTCAACTCATTATATTAGCGATAGTGAAGGTCTTAGCGATAGAGATATTGACTTTTCTTCAGATTATTGCTAAGTCTTCATTAGCTATTGTTATCCTAACCCTTCCATTTGTTAGCGATAGGTTCTAGCTTAGCGATAATGTATTTGTTATCTATAAGATTTTACTTGTTCAATGTTAAGGTAACCTATATTCATTTACTTAGTCATTTAACATGATTCTTATCTCAATTTATTCCAGACTAAGTTATATGCTAATTGTTCATTTTACTTATGTTATCTATGGGTCCAGTCCTTATCAAAACTTAAGATTCTAACATTCTCCCCCTTTTTGATGATGACAAAACATAAGTAAAACACTTGTTGGATGAGTTTAACTATGTTGTGCCAGACGAGTCACCCTATGACTTGCCACCAATGAGGGATATCCAACATGCAATTGTTCATTTTACTTATGTTATCTATGGGTCTAGTCCTCATCAAAAATTTATTCCAGACTAAGTTATATGCTAATTGTTCATTTTACTTATGTTATCTATGGGTCCAGTCCTCATCAAAACTTAAGATTCTAACATTCTCCCCCTTTTTGATGATGACAAAACATAAGTAAAACACTTGTTGGATGAGTTTAAGGATGTTGTGCCAGACGAGTTACCCTATGACTTGCCACCAATGAGGGATATCCAACATGCAATTGATTTAGTTCCAGGATCCCAACTCCCTAATTTGCCGCATTATAGGATGAACCCTAAGGATAGGGAAGAGCTTAATCGGCAGGTTAATAGTTTATTAGAAAAAGGTTATATCCAACATAACCTTAGCCCATGAGCAGTACCCGCTTTATTGACTCCCAAAAAGGATGGCACTTGGAGAATGTGTATCGATAGTAGAGCTATCAACAAAATCACAGTTAAGTATAGGTTTCCTATACCAAGACTTGAAGATATGCTTGATCTAGTCTTAGGATCATGTTGATTGTCTAAAATTGACCTTCGTAGTGGGTACCATCAGATTAGGATTCAACCTGGAGATGAATGGAAAACCACATTCAAGACACAGGATGGCTTGTATGAATGGTTATCATGCCTTTTGGCCTCACCAATGCCCCAAGTACTTTCATGCGTGTTATGACTCACCTTCTTCGACCCTATTTAGGAAATTTTTTTGTTGTTTATTTTGACGATATCCTAATCTTTAGTAAGTCTGTCGCTGAGCATGTAGCACATCTTCGCCAAGTGTTTCTCACCCTTCGGCAAGAAAAATTCTATGTTAATCTTTCCAAGTGCTCCTTTCTCATTATTTCCACGTAAGGGCTATCTGCGGACCTTGAAAAGGTACGAGCCATTCGTGATTGGCCTGAACCTACATCCTTTCATGATGTTCGGAGCTTCTATGGTCTTGCATCATTCTACATACGTTTTATTCAGACTTTAGCACTATCATGAGCCCTATCACAGAGTGTCTTAAAATGGATAAGTTTCATTGGACCAAGGCTGCATCTCGAGCTTTCAAAGTTGTTAAACAGAAGCTATCTGAAGCCCCAGTCTTAACGTTACCTAATTTTTCTAAATGCTTCGAAGTCGCTTGTGATGCCTCCGGAATAGGGATTGGGGGTGTCTTGAGTCAAGAAGGCCACCCTGTTGCTTTCTTTAGTGAGAAGCTGAATGAAGCAAAGCAAAGGTATTCCACCTATGATAAGGAATTTTATGCTATTGTTCGATCTTTTGAGCATTCGAAGTACTACCTCTTGCCCCAACAATTCGTTGTGTACTCAGATCATCTAGCTCTTAAGTTTCTCAACTCCCAGCGACATTTGAACCTAAAGCATGCTAAGTAGGCAGAGTTTCTCCAAGAGTTCACCTTTGTAGTTAAACACCGCGCTGGGATAGAAAATAAGGTAGCAGATGCCCTAAGTCGTCGAATTAACCTTCTACATACTATGCATGTGCATGTTGTTGGCTTCGAGCGTCTAATAGATGATTATACTATATGCCCTGATTTCGGTCTCATTTACCTAGTTGAAGATCGATTTTATTGGCCCTCCCTTCAACGTGATGTTGCTCGCATCCTTTCATAATGTCATACATGTCAAACTTCCAAAGCTAAGAAACAAAATACTGGATGGTACACTCCTTTACCAATTCCTAATGTACCATGGAAGGACATTAGTATGGACTTTGTCTTAGGACTACCTAGGACTATTTGACAGCATGACTCTATCTTTGTTGTTGTTGACCGATTCTCTAAGATGGCACACTTCATCCCTTGTAGTAAGACCACTGATGCCTCTCACTTAGCTAAACTCTTCTTCAAGGAAGTTGTATGCCTGCATGGGTTGCCTACTTCTATAGTGTCTGATCATGATGTTAACTTTGTTAGCTATTTTTGGAAGACCCTTTGGAAACTTTTTGGTACCCAACTCAAATTCTCTTCTGCTTTTCACCCTTAAACTGATGGTCAAACTGAGGTGATCAATCGTTGTCTTGGAAATTTGCTTAGAAGCCAATAGGGACCAAACTAGGAAATTGGGATCTCATATTACCTACAGCTGAGTTTGCTTATAATGGCTCTGTCAATCGAACCACAGGTAAAAGCCCATTTGAGATTGTTCATGGGTTCAATCCCAACCAGCCTATTGACTTGGTACCCCTTCCTTTGACAGCTCGAACTTCTGAATCCGCAGAATCCCTAGCCCATCATCTTCATGAATTGCATGCTGAGATTAAGCGTAAAATAGAACTTAGTAATAATAAATATAAATTTACAGTTGATGCTCATCGGCGAGCTCAAAATTTTGATGAAGGAGACTATGTAATGGCCCGTATTTTCGCCCTGAGCGTTACCCAAAAAATTCTTTCAAGAAATTGCATGCCCGTGCCTCAGGCCCATTTCGTATTCTAAAGAAACTTGGTCCTAATGCTTACCTACTGGAATTGCCTCCTGAAATGTCTATTAGTCCAGTTTTTAATGTTGAAGATCTTATCTCTTACCGAGGCACTTTTGAGCCTCCCCCATTTTCTAGTGATGACTCTGTAGGTTCTAGGTACAGTGCTCCGGTTCCGCCGTTACCATGCCTCCAGCCAACACAAGAAATGATAGATGTTGTCATGGATGAAGAAACCATTTTCACCTCATATGGTCCAGTTCGTCGTTATCTTGTTCGATGGAAAGGTTCCTCTGATTCATATGCTACTTGGATTACTGAAGATGAGTTCCACTGGATCAACCCCACCTTGCTTGACTCCTACATTACCCCTTCCTCCCCAGAGGCAAGTTCTTTCCAGCAGGGGGGAAATGATGGGAATCATAAACGGATAAGGAAGATTCCACGGAAATTTGAAGATTACCATATTAGCATTTGATTATAATTCGCATTTAGTTTGGTTTCTAGAATGTTCTAGTTTTATTTTAATTTGATTGTTATCAATTTGTATTAATTATGATTCGCATGTAGCTTTGGTTTCTAGAATATTCTAGTTTCATTTTCATTTGATTGTCATCAATCAGCATTAATTATGATTTGCATCTCTAGAATGTTCCGTCATTAATTTATCGGGTTTGGTTTAGGCCTATAAATAGCACCTCAACTATTTGCTTTGTACGTCTTATGAATTTGAAATAAAAATATCAGTTTTCCTTGCCTCTGTCTCTCTCTCTACCTTTCTTATTTCTTCTTGCTCTACCTCTTTCTCTCTTCTCTTCTTCTAAATCCTCCCTTCCCTTCTTTCTATATTCCCTTTCATCTCCCTTTTGCCCTTCTCATTCTACATCAGATAGTTTCAACGTGAATTTTAAAAAAGTTGAGTATTTTAGGAAAACTAATACTACTTCTTGTCTTTAATATAAGAGCTACTGGTTGATTTTATTTGAAAAAATTAAAGAAACTAAATAAATTCTTTAGCTTTAAAGTATTAATTAATCATTTTTTTCAATACTAATTTGTTCGACTTTTAACTTATGTGTAACCAAACTAATTTGTACTTTTATATAATTAAATGATTTATTTAGGTTTCTTTATCTTTTTGAATAAATGCAAATGGCTATTATATAAATATGGCGAGTTATTTCACATCTGTATTAATTAAGAGACATGTCAAAAGGTACTGCAAATATTTGGACCAGATTTCCTTGTAGAAAACTACTTACTCCCTCCTAATCCTAAATATAAGACATATTTATCTAATTTAATTCGATTAAGGATGTTAGTTAATTTAGTTAAACTCATATGATATTACCAAAACACTTAAACCATCTACATTTATTCCTACGTACATTCCCTCTTTGCTAGTTTATTATTTATAAGCATCAACGGGGATAATTTGGAGAAAAGTTGAGAAAAATTAGAAAGAAACATTATATTTAGGACCAAACCCACCTCACAAAATAGGTCATATATTTAGAACTGGAGGAAGTACAATACAAACCGAATTAGTTGCCCTACTCATAAAAAAGACGAGTAGGGAGAACAAATCATATTTAGATCATCTATAGCTCATTTGAATGATTTTGATTTGAGTTTAGATTGTGTATGCATTAAAATATTTTTGTATTACTTTTAAAAGTAAATTTAAGTTGTTTAGTTGAGATGTAGATGATATGTTCAACTCTTTTTACTTATTATTTTGATAAATAGGGGAACCGCTTTTTTTTTATTAAGAAATTTTTAAAAAGGAGTTAGACTCGTCCACAATATAAGGACAGGGCTCCTAACACATAATTCACTAGGGCATGTTCTTGTAGGCTATGGAGCATGTCAAACAAGCCCCGTTTTTTCTGTCCACACAAGTAAGTTTCTACCATCTTCAATTAGTTGTTGAGATGACTCCCCAAACATCTATCACTACAATCAAGTGGTACTTCCCAGGAATCAATTCCTTGCTAAGATCATCGTATGTCCAATGCTTTTGCTAATTAAATTCACGCACGATGGGTAGGGGAACCACTTTTTTAGAAGAGTGAGTAAAGAAAATACTTAATGTGTAGAGAGAAGACACTATACAATTGGAGATTCGTGTGGCCGATCTGGCCACAAAAACTTGGGGTCAACAATATCAAGAAAACACTGCAAAGGTATTTTCTGAAATTTTATTGGAATCTAAAGTTAGTCTGCCGTGAGAAAGATAATCAAAGATCGACGACTTTTACTTTAAGCGAGAAAAGGCCAAAGAGTTGTCATGCATTCTCTCCATTGAGAAAAATACTACTTCAGGCCCAAACTTAAAATTAAATGAACTTTTCTAGAGAGATTAAAATAAATCACATTAAATATTTATATTTATAATTCTTTTTAAAACTAATTTACTTTATTTATAAACTAAAATATAATCTAATTATATGTAGCCTATGTTAAAATTAAGTGACTTATTTGACTTCCTTAATTATCATGTAAAAAGTTAATTTGATCATATGTTTAAGACTCAAAGGAGTATTTTATCAAGGCCCATGCTTATCGAAATTTTAGAATTTTGGGCCTGGAGACTAGCCTCACTGTTTTTTTCCTTTATAAATTTTTGTCAGCCAAGCTCGTGTAATGAAATTTTGGTATTTTGGGAAAAATTATCAGAGATTTAATTTAATTAATGTAATTTATATGTACTCTTATTTTTTTTTATTTTTTTGCTAGCATATCTACTCTTATTATTTTGGGAAAAATTATTTCTACCGTATGTAGATGAGGATCCAAGACTTTTAAAACTACCTGTCCATGCCATGAGAAAAGAATACTCCAAAACGTGTTGGAAAAAAATACCAAGAGACATTAAGAAAGACAACGACTTCTGACTATATCAAGTGCCGTCACAACACGTTACCACCCCATATGACTTGGATCAAATTATAGTTCAGTGGTATATTTAGAGTTGAAGAATCAAAAGTTTGTATCAACTCATTACATTTTATCTTTTATATTTATAATTTATTATTCAAGTTATATTTATGAAGGGGAAGAGATATAACTAACAATACTCTTTGAATTTAAAAATCCCAAATAGATGATTTGAAGTTGCTAATATCGTTACTCAATTAGTGAATAATATTACTGTTCAACTAATTAAAATCTTTTATAAATAATTTTGAAATTTAAGAAGTATTTTTCTGTTATTTCTCATTTTGTATTAATATCATTTATTATTTTACCAATTAATAAGTGGTGAGCATAAAAGACAACTAAGGTAATAGGGGAGCGTATTATTATATTAATCTATATGACAAAATTATGTCCAAAATATATTATCCAAGCAAATGCTTGTTACTCATGATGTACATGTTGGAGCTCACAATAGATAATTTATTTAATATCATATAATAGCATAACCTATAAATCTATATCAAAATTTTCAAAAAATCAAACAAATATTTGTATGACATTGTTCGCAATGGGTAAATGACAAGTGAGAGTATATTGATTCGTGAATTATATATAGAATCATTTTCTTAAAAACACAATTTATCTTCTCAATAATCATCACAACTATTTTAACCATGATAGAACAGATTGACATGAAAGCATTTGAAACACCTATCATGTTTAAAAAGAGCAAAACCATTTTATTAAGTTCTCTTTGATAAAAAAGAAAACTTTTTAACGTTTAAGGGTTATCATGGATAATAAAACATTTCTCATTATTTTCAAAATCAAATAATTTAGTAAAAAAGAACAACCACTAATATTTATTAAAACAGAACCTCCTCTTTTCAACAATAAAGGGTACATTGGGCATTGAGCATCTCGAAACCCAAAATCTAGAATTCAGTAAAGTAATAAACCCGAATATACCATTATTTTATAAACTCTCATCAAAATACAAATTCAGTTATCGACCCACCAATCAGCATCATCATGTACAAATATAAAGGCATCGAGCCTTCTAATTCAATTAATCAAACATATTGTTTAATAAAAAGTATTCAGATTTTGTCACACATATAAAATGAGCCATATATGTGTGGAAGTATACATCCATCATCGTAATAACAAATTAACGATGCTTTTTGTCATAGGAACAACCCCTGAGGGGCTTTTGTACGAAAAACTTGCGTATAGTGAAAAACAATACCAAGATGCTGCAGGGAAAACTATTTACCAACATGCTACACCTGAAGTCGTTCTTCAGGTTAACGACTTCAGAATAATGGTGTTTGCTCGCAAGAGAGCTGGTAATTCGAGCTGAGCTTAACGGGCCTGCCCTTTTAGGCCCTAGCACTTGGAGGGTTGGACTTTAATTTTGGAGGCTTCAAAAGAAAACCAGGTTTAACGGGTTGGCCCTGTAGGGCCGAGGGCTTCAAAGGGCCGGCCCTTTAAGCATGTCACATATATATTTTTTTTAAAAAATTAACAACTACAAAATAAAACAATTAATTAAAGGTAAAAAACCATAATACCTAATTCACAATATTTATCATTGTTTGATAATTTCTTAATGAGTGACTTATTTATAAATATGGACAATATTTATTAAAATAATTAACTATAGATAAGCATATATTTTATGTGACTTATTTAAAAATATGGACAATATTTATCATTGCTTCATAATTTCTTAGTATTTGTTGCTTGTTGGTGTTTGTATTGTAAATTAAAATTGATATTGATGTTCACGATAAGGATTTTTTTTTTGCTTTAATTTTTTCTATAGAAAAATATTTAAAAATAGTGTATAAATGCTAGTCGGGCCAGGCCGGGCTTTGAAAAATAAGGATATTTGCACTACCTTGCAGGGCCAGGCCGGCCCTGATTCACAGCTCTACTCGCAAGAGTATGGATCGTGACGTAGTATAAAATTATCATTCCCACGGAGATTTGTTTTAAAATCACAATCAAACAACAGGCTAATGAATTCAACCAAGTTGAACTAATCAAATTTTTATAGGAAACAGGTTTTAAAGATACTTTAAGATAGAAATAAACAAATGCATAAGTAAGATTTAACTTATCAATGAACTAAGCCTAGGATTAATTCTCACCATTGTACTTCATGAATCATTTAGTCTTTAAATGACCATTTGTGTTTGCCTAAGGTTTTATAGCATTTGAAACGCTCTCTCGAGTCTAAATCAAATTTATATACTTCTCATTAAACTTGCTCAATCTCTTGTTACAAATTAATGAAAGTACTCCTTAAGATCCAACCTTAATCAGACAAAACTAGGTTGATAGATATATATCTATTCTATCAACAAACCATCCGTTAGTTGATTTAAACATCAAGTCTAATTTGATTTATCTAAATTTTACACCTAAACTATCTTTCTCAAGCATAATTTAAATGAACATATCACTCTAAAAGGTGATCAGTCAAATAGAAGCATTAGGCATAAGATAAATCAACACAAATAGTCACCAATTACTAAAAGAAAAGGAAATAAATTAAGTTTCAATCCATACAAGGTTTGAATCAATCCTAGAACAAACGTTTTAGCTACTCATGAATGGATTAAACCAGCAAATACAAAGAAATACCATGTCCAATTCACAAAAGTAAAAACGAATAATTGAAGAAGATAAGAAAAGTCTACTACCGTAGAGCAAGAAACTCTTCCAATTACTCTTCTCAACTCCAATTTTGCAAACCCTAACTCCGTAATTATGGCACCGATGACTCTAATCGTTCCAATGGGTTGTAGGGTGACAAGGGGGCTGGATCTCTCTCAATTTTTGTGCCCTAGGTGTTTAAAAGGGTAAAAAATGATACTGTGCGTTTTTGGGATTTTCGTGCAGTGCATGCCATGGTACCAGAAACAATTTTTCCAACTATTTTTCTTTAGTTGAAGTCCAGCGCTTTCTCCACTATTTTCCTTCAATCTTCTCCTCTTTTCTAGCTTAGAATATCCATATGTACCTATCAAAATGATGCAAACATGTGAGGGAAACATGCCAATCAAATTTTCTAATAAATTGTTATATTTATCTCAAATATAATTAAATTAAGCTCTTATGACAAATTTGCACAATTTTCTTTCAAAAGATCTTAAAATGCCTTCAATTAGCATTGATAACTCCTCAAATATATTGTAAATATGCCCTAAATCAATATTAAATGGGGAGTCATCAAATGGAAAAGTAGTTCTTGCAAAGATTCACGTGAACGAAATCTATTGATTTGAATTTTTTAATAATATTTTTGTAAAATATTTGTCTCATATTCTTCTCTGTGTACGATTCCTTCTTCATATTCTCCTCCTTCCCAATGCTCCCAATATTCTCCTCCTTCCTAATATGTTCTTTGCACAAACACTCTGCCCTCCCAAAGACACCTCAATCAACCAACACCCCATCTCACCTCGTGAAACTACAGTAGGGCTCCATGGACTTGTTTAACTTCTCCTCACTCTCTCATTGCTCTAATTTTTTCCCAGCTTGTGAATGACACATGTACTCCCTACTCTTAACTTTATCCTCATTCTTGCCTTGTTTGTCTCCTTTCTTATCCCATTTTCAGTTTTGTATTGCTGGTGAGATATGTTTTGTGTACTTTGAATTGTTAATCTCTTTGTTTGTAATATATAATTTGACTTTTCAGTTATATGTTTTCAATAACTATTATCTTACTTTTTGATTTTTAGGTAGTCTATAGTGGGCTCAATAATTTGAAAAATAGGCAGAGATGCCTTTCATTTTAAGTGTAAGTATTCTCATTGAATCATATGATAATATACGTCAATTTGAGAAACAAATATTTTGATTTCAGTTATATTTTTACACACACATATATGTATTGCCATTTTAATTTTTTTTTAGCAAATATGTGTTTTGTCTGAATGTTCTATGTATGTTTAATTAAGAGACATGTTAAGAGATGCTAAAAATATTTGGAACAGATTTCTTTGTAGAAAACTACTTACACCCTCCTATTCCTAAATATAAGACATATTTACCTAATTTGATTAGATTAAGGATGCTAGTTAATTTAGTTGAAATCATATGATATTACCAAAATATCTTAACCATCTACATTTATTGCCACATTCCCTCTCTCCTAGTTTATTATTTTGGAGCATCAACGGTGATAATTTGGGAAAAAGTTGAGAAAAATTAGAAAGAGATTTTATATTTAGGACTAAACTCATCTCCCAAAATAGGTCATATATTTAGGAACGTAGGGAGTATAATACAAATGGACCTAGTTGCCCTACTCATTAAAAAGACGAGGAGGGAGAACAAATCATATTTAGATGATTTATATCTCATTTGAATGATTTTTATTTGACTTTAGATTGTGTATGCATTAAAATATTTTTGTATTACTTTTAAAAGTAAATTTAAGCTGTTGATGTAGATGATATGTTCAGCTCTTTTTTACTTTTTATTTTGATAAATAGGGGAACCGCTTTTTTTATTAACAAATTTTAGGAAAGAATTTAGGCTCATCCACAATCCAAGGGCAAGGCTCTTAACACATAATTCACTAGGACATTTTCCTGTGGGCTATGGAGTATGTCAAGCAAGCTCCTCTTCTTTCTGTCCGCACATGTAAGTTTCGCCAAGCTTCAAGCTGTGGAATGCCTCCCCAAGTACTGGGACTGAAACCACAACTAAGTGTTACCTCCCAGTAATAGAATCATCGCCAAGATGGTCGAATGTCCAATTTTTTTGCTAGTTGAATCCACATGGGTAGGGGAACCACCTTTTGAGAAGAGTGAGTAAAAAAACAATACTCAACTTGTAGAGAGAGACTATACAATTGGAGATTCGTGTGGCCGATCTGGCCTCAAAGACTTGGGGTCAACAATATCAAGAAAACACTACAAAGATATTTTCTGAAATTTTATTGGAACCTAAACTTAGCCTACCGTGAGGATGTCGCTAGTTTATTTCCAATGATTTCATCATTAAGACTTATGTAATATTTTTATTATTAGTAATGTCATTTTGCCTTTGATTCAAAAAAAAAAAAAAAAAGATCTACGACTTTTACTTTAAGCAAGAAAAGACGAAAGACTTGTCATGCATTCCTACATTGAGAAAAATACTCCTTCATCATATCCAAACTTAAGATTAACTTAACAGAGATTAAAATAAGTCACATTAAATATTTATATTTATGATTTTCTCTTAAAACTAATTTACTTTATTTATAAACTAAAATATAATCTAATTATATGTAGCATATGTTAAAATTTAGTGGCATATTTGACTTCCTTAATCATCATATAAAAAGTCAACTTGATCATATGTTTAAAACTCGAAGGAGTATTTTATCAAGGCCCAAGCTTATCTTGAAATTTTAGAATTTTGGGCCTGGAGACCTGTCTCACTGTTTTTTTGCTTTTATATTTTTTTGTCAGCCAAGCTTGTGTCATGAAATTTTTGTATTTTTGAAAAAATTATCAGAGACTTAATTTAATTAATTTAATTTATTTGTACTCTTATTTATTTATTTTTTTTTTGCCAGCACAACTACTCCTATTATTCCTCTAAAAATTTAGAAAATTATTTCTACCGTAGATGAGGATCCAAGATTTTTATAACTACCTGTCCTTGCCATGAGAAAAGAACACTCCAAAACGTGTTTGAAAAAATGCCAAGAGACATTAAGAAAGACCAACGACTTCTGACTATATCAAGTGCCGTCACACCACGTTACCACCCCATATGACTTGGATCGAAGTAGACGGTGAACAAATTCCCACTTGCATAGTTCAGTCGTATATTTAGAGTTGAAGAATCAAAAGTTTGCGTTGTAAAATTCTACCTACTAATCATAATTAAACCGCTAACAAATAATTCTAATCATATTTACTTTACTAACTATGATAAGAAAAATGGTTTTTTCATATATTTACAACAATAACCCTATCATAGTTAGAAAAAGATTTACCTAACATTCAAAACATTACCAAGTAGTAAAATCCAACCAAAAATTAATGCTAACTATGATAGGAAATGATTTTTCATACAAATCAAGCAACCCTATCATAGTTAGAAAAATATCTTTCTAATCATTTTAAAGAATTATTCATGATAAAAAAACAGGACCTTAATGCAATATCAACTATCAGGGATAATAAAAACATTAACCATGTCAGAAAAAGAATTTCCCTAACATGGTTAATAAAACTCGCCCTGACTAACAGTTGAGCTAACCATGTTAGAAAAATGGGGCTACCTAACATATGGTTATTTAAAAGAAACCTGTACCACTAGCATTTCATCAATCACCCATTCAATATAACCATGTTAGAAAGAATTAATCTAACATGGTTATTAAACAAAACCTGCACAATTAATCAATCCTTAATCACATCAAGTGGCCTAAGGCCTAAAATCCTTGTATACGATAGCTCAATAACAAAGATTAGAACAAATATCTAAATACATGATTGGCCCAAAATAAAGGATCCGAAAATGATAGCAAGCCTATAAGTGGCAATATACAGTTCAAAAATAAATCCACTGACGATCTCACCAGTTCCATGCGAACCGATTAGCCACATTCCCTTCCGTTTCACCCTACTCTGTGCATAATCACCTGCAAAAATATAAACAATGATAGGGTGAGACAAATATGTCTCAGTAACCACAACTAGACTCAATACAAGAGTATTTTCAAAAATGTAAACCGATCTATAAATCATTTCACACTCATCATAACCAATTTCAAATACAATCAATTAAACCAATCAAAACCATCATTTATTCTCAACCCAATATATTCACCTAACTCATCAGAAGTCTTTACTCATTCAACACTTTAATCATTCAAAAATCCTTTTATACAAAATCCCCCAACTAAACCCAACTAATTAATACCCTCATACAACCTCAACAATCTAAACCACTAACAATCCATCATTCCACTCTTAAATCTCCAATTTTCATTCTAGGCCAAAATTCATCACTATGCATAAACCCAAGCCTTTAATCATCATTATTTAGCCTCGATAGGTTTATCTAAACATCCAATTAATTTCAAACAATCGTACTTAGCAATCTAACTCTCCCTTAAGCAACTAAAACTCCCAATTTCATCCAACATTAAATCTAACCAAATAAATCCAACTAACATTATCGTTAAACTACAATAACCCTCTAGAATCCATAAATCAAGCTCAAAAGCCCAAATTCAAAGGATTCCTTGTTTAAAACCTATCTTAATCCCACTTTAAGCAAGCAAAAACTCACATAGGATCAAAACTCACCAAATCAACCAATCTATCATCATCATGAGACCTCAAAAGACAAGTAAAATCAAGCAATTGCTCCCATCAAGTCAGAATTTCAAAAATCAAACAAACCCTAACTTTAATCTTTGGAAAAAAAATCAAGAAATCAATTACCAAAAGAGGGGATTATAGAGAAGCTCACCCACTCCTTGTAGTTGCTGGAATTTCACCGGAAATCACCCAGAAACCACCGAAAATCATTGCCCAAATCACCTCGCTCCTTCTCTTCCTTTTCTTCTCTACCCAGTGAACACAACAAAATACACACAGACTCGTGACTAGAAGAAGGGAAGGAGAAGACAGAGGGAGCCTGGCGGCTTCCTCGCCAGCGTCGCCGTTGTCAGCGACGACGTCACCCCTTAGGCTGGCTGGAATGGACAAAGGGGAAGGAAGGAGTAAGGGAGAGGAAGAGGAAGAAGGATGTTCAGTCACGGGAGAGGGAGAGGGGGAGGAGGAGAGGAAATAAGAAGAAAAATGAAATAAAATAAATAGTATAAGAAAATTAATTACTATTAGGCCCTTAAATCCTTAAATAAGATATATGAAGAGCACCGAAATTGAGGTTATCGGTGTAGAGCCGCCTCGGACCCGCCCTTCCTGAAATTAGGGACCAAGGGGATAGTGGAAGCTACCCCCGAGTGTCATTCTCTTAAGGAGCCTAAACCACAAATGATTACCTAGTAACTAAATGCAAGCGAATTGAACGGGTAAAAGCATGCATTTTGTTTGACTTTTAAGTATAAAGTTTGGTATAAAAGTATAGTATGTTCAATAGTCAAAGTAAAAGATTAAATTTAAATGGGAGATTTGGATTCAAATGGAAATGGATATTCTTGGTAAATGGAACTTTTTGGGAATCATTGTTTCAAAAATTAATTGGGAGTAAAAAGTGGTCAATTTCTAAAGAATCCTAGAGGAACCCCTCTAAGCTAGGCTTAAATTAATTTAATTAATGCCGGGACCCCGTACATCAACTAACTTAACCTAAGTTGATTAAACACTTGACCAAATTAAACCTACTAATTGCAAGGAACTCTTAATCCTACAACCGGAACCCCGAATTGCAACAAGATTAATTTACTAATTACAATTCTTTGATAGAACCCCAACCAATGAATTAAAACCAATAAATTGAAGCCCAATGTTTCTCAAGCAATCAATAGGCTTACTTTGTCAATTTCTAAACATAAACACTTGACACCATGATCCACTAAGCAAGAACCCTCACTTAGCACAAGATTTTAACAAGAAAACATAAATTAATTGATGAACCCATACAAATAACATATGCTCAAATCAATAGGTGCAATGTCAAGCATCCATACAAAGAAAATCAACAAGATAAATTGTTTCTACCATTCTCATACAAAGATATAAATGAGAATCACATCCAAATACATATAACAATTCCTAGAACCCTAGAAAAATTGAAATACATATAAGGAAGAGAAAATGGAGAACAACACTCCCCTTTGAAGCTTCAAGCTCATCCCTAGAGCACCATCACCAAGAATGCAAGAGCTTAGTTGCTGCTCTTCATGGGAGAAACAACAACCAAGAGGAAGAGGATTGAAGCCATGGATTTGGAGGAAGGAAAATGGGAGATGGAAGAGGTGGAGATGAGAGGAAATGAGTGTGCTAGGGTTTCTAGTGGCTGAAGAATGGTTAGAATGGGCTAGGGTCGACCAATTTGAGTTTAAAACAGGTTATTATGATGCGCGTATGCCGCGGCACACATGTTTGTGTGCTGCGGCATACCATACAGAGGTGCCAATTATGCTTTTTTCTTCGTGTGTTGCAGCACACATGTTTGTATGTCGCGGCATGCCATACAGAGGGGTCGATTTTGCATTTTTTTCTTCGTATGCCACAGCACACATATTTGTGTGCCGCGGCACACCATACAGAGAGGTTCCTCTATTTTTAGCTGCCTTGGTGCATCCATTTAATCTTCTTTTGAGCTTCTCTTCTTCCTGGATCTCTCCCACTTTGGTCCTTGGGCAACCCTACAAACAAAATTACAATAAACAAGGATCAAAAAGTCCTAGAGATCAATTAATACAAATTAATCTCCAATTGTGGCTAATTAACCTCAGTTTTATGCTAATTCCACTTAAAGGCCTATGATGTTCAATAAGTTTATATTGACCAAAATTGCATCTTAAATATGTTAAAAGCCTCATTTTTAGCATTGCAAAACAATAAAAAACTAAGGATTTGTCAATATATTTCACTTAGATAAAATCCTCTTTTCACTTCCTAACAATTTATTTTAAATTCCCACTAATATTTTCTACCACTAGTATCTCTTTTGGGTCTAAAAATAATTTTCTAACTCTAGGCTTCTCAAAATAAGGGAGAAACTAAGCTATTAAAAATTTCCAAAACAATTCCATTATCCCGAACTTATTTATAAAAATCATAAAACTCCTTAATTAATCCCAAAATCAATTCTTAAATCACTTATTAATCCTTAAATAATTTTTGGGATGTTACATGCATCACCTCATTACATTTTATCTATCTTGGCCAAAAAATAAATTGCATTTTTATCTCTTAAATTTATAATTTATTATTCAAGTTATATTTATGATGGAAAAGTGATATAACAATGCTCGTTGAATTTCAAAATCCTAAATAGTTGATTTGAAGTTGTTAATATTGTAACTCAATTGGTGAATACTATTGTTCAACTAGTTAAAATCTTCCACAAATAATTTTTGAAATTCAAGAAGTATTTTTCTGTCATTTCTCGGGAGCATAAAAAGATAACTAAGGTAATAGGGGAGGGTATTATTATATTAACTTATATGAAAAAATTATGCCCAAAATATATTATTCAAGCAAATGCTTGTTACTCATCATGTACATGTTGGAGCTCACAATAGATAATTTATTTAGTATCATCACTACTACATAAAGGGCCTAAAGGGACGACATAGGCGGCGCTTATTTGTACAAGCACTGGGATAGGTATTTGTTTACTTTATTTTTCTTAAGAAAAATTTTAGGATCTATCCCGGCATTTATTAAAATACGTGCCAGGTTAGGCATATGCCTATCCTGGTGCTTTCATTCAAAATTTAAAAATAAATAAATAAATAAATGCATATCCCTGCGCTTATTAAAATACATGCCAGGTCAGGCATATGCTTATCACAGTGCTTATTTGCATAAGTTGTTAAGGGTTATCATGGATAATAAAACATCTCTCATTATTTTCAAAATCAAACAATTTAGAAGAAAGAACAACCACCTCATATGATTATTAAAACAGAACCTCCTCCCTTCAATAATAAAGGATATAACATTGGGCATTGAGCTTCTCAAAACGTAGAATCTAGAATTCAGTAAAGTAATAAGCCCAAATATACCATTTTTTTTATAAACTCTCATCATAATACAAATTCAGTTATCAACTCACCAATCAGCATCATCATGTACAAATACAAAGGCATCAAGCCTTCTAATAACAGCATAAGCAGGTTCAATTAATCAAACTTATTGTTTAATCAAAAATATTCATATTTTGTCAAATATGTAAAATGAGCCATATATGTGTGGAAGTATACATCGATCATATTAACAAATCAACGGATGCTTTTTGTCATAAGGAACAACCCCTGAGGAGCTTTTGTATGAAAAACGTGCGTAGTATAGTAAAAAAAATGCCAAGATGCTAGAGAAAAATTTATTTAACAACATGTTACATATGAAGTCGTTCTTTAGGTGAACGACTTCATAATAACGAAGAAGTAGATCTTGTAAAGTACGATTTCTAAAATCGTTCTTCGCGTGAACGAAATCCATTGATTTTACTTTTTTTATTAATGTTTTTGTAAAAGATTTGTCTTCCATTCTTCTTTCCGTATGATTCTTTCTTTGTATTCTCCTCCTTCCCAATGTTCCCAATATTCTCCTCCTTCCTAATATGTTCTTTGCACAAACACTCCGCCATCCCAAAGACACCTCAATCAACCAACACCCCATCTCACCTCGTGAAACTATAATAGCTGCATGGACTTATTTAAATTCTCCTCACTCTCTCATTGCTGTAATTTCTTCTCAGCTTGTGAATGACCCAAGTTCTCCCTACTCCCAACTTTCTCCTCATTCTTGCCTTGTTTTTCTACTTTCTTATCCCATTTTTAGTTTTGTATTGCTGATATGAGGTATGTTTTGTATGGTTTGAATTGTTAATTTTCTTGTTTGTAATATATTATTTCATTTCTCAGATATGTTTTCAATACCTATTATCTTACATTTTGATTTTTATTAGGTGGTAAATAGTGGGCTCAGTAATTTGGAAAATCAGCAGAGGTGCCTTTGATTTTGACTGTAAGTATTCTCATTAAATCATATGATAATATAGGTCAATTTGAGAAACAAATATAATATTTTGATTTGAGTTATATTTTTACACACAGACACACACATATATGTATTGTCATTTTAATTTTTTTAGCAAATTTGTGTTTTGTCTGAATGTTGTATGTGTGTTTTGTAATATTTGTCAAATACCGGTTTGTCACCAAAATTTTAAGGCTTGTAGGATCAAACCAACTCAATCTCAACATGTTAGATAAGAAATACAAAAAGTTTTTTTTGAGTGAAAGAATATGATGACTTAGTAAGTAATGAAAATAGCTAAGTAGATCTAATGACTTTAGGGAAGGTAATTGTTAAAAATTTTAAATAATATATGTTGTAGGACATTGTATTAAAAAAGGAACAAGATACGATTTTGGCATACATGTTCTAAACATTATGATAGGAGTTTGGGTATTTAATTTTTTTGTCAAATTACGTGTGTGTATTTAGAATATTTAGAAAAGGAAAGATATTCTTTTTAGAGTTAAATATATCAACTACCCTCTAATTTACCTATATTACATAATCTCCCTCTATCTTAAAATTGTACATAGACTTGCTTTAAAATTAAAATATATGCTACATAAGCCTCCCTTATATATTTGACATTTCTTTTTTGTTCTTCCATGAAACTATTGGTTGGAAATTAAAATTGACTTTTAAATTTGTACTTTCACGAAATGTTGTATTTAATATAATGATTTGTATTTAAACATTTGAACTTGTTAAAAAATTATCCAACCAAAACACAGTAAGATATAATTTAAACTTTTTAATATCTATAGAATTCATACTTTTTTTAAGTAAAGAAGTATTCATTTTAATTATATTATAAAATATATAGTTTTACTTTTTCTAAAATTTATTAAAACTTATTTATCCTTTGTGTTTTTAATAATAGCTAACAAATATTTTTTATTATATATGAAATAGCATCAACGAAAAAAATTGTAACATTATATAAATCATTTAAATCTATAAGTTGCAAATTGTTTTTGCAAAAGTTTATAAATACATTTAGTGTTATATATTTATAACAAAATTTAATCATTTTGTGATTCAAGTTCATATATTTATATATTTATCAAATAATTTATTAAAAAAGGTTGCCAATATGATAATAATACAAAACGTATATATTAGAGAAAAAATTAAAAATAGAATAAAAAAATCTCTGTGACAATTCAAAAAATATTGTTTAAAATCTTCATAAAAGTGTTAGTGGTTTATATTAGAGTGTATTTTTCCAAATAAGTGGGAGGTTTGTGTAATTAAGGAAATATATAAGGGAGGCTAAATTATTTAGCTTAATTTTTTTTTATTGTGGATGTAAATGATTTTTACAAGATACTTTGCTTGATTAATAATCATAATGTAATATTTAGGAAGTAAAATGGATCACAGAAAAGAGTTGTTTGTGTATTTGCAAATGGAGGAATTTGTAATGGCCCATCCAGTGAAATATATGAGCCTGACAGAGTGAAAATAATCAAAGTTGATTCAAATATTACATTAGGTAAATTGAAAGAAGTTATAGGACAAAAGCTGCAACTTCCTTCCAATCAAAATGTGACAAATCTAGTGTATAGATATCCCATTTGCATAAATCCACCACAATATAAAGCATGTAATTAAGAAGATGATTCAGATATAAAACAAATGTGGCAAGTGACTAGAAGATTTTCAACACAATCGACATGTGCAGATTTGTATGCCAACATATGTGATGCAGCATATGATGGGCATATTGAGCCACAATCAATTGAACATTAGGTTGGAAACACACTCCCATCAAGTAGTAATACAATTAACATTGTGCAACAAAATCCATGTTTACCAATTACATGGAAAATTTCCAACCATCTGAACCTCCCTTGGATGGTGGCAACAATGAACCATCATGTTCTCTTCCACATATAGATGAAATCTTGGATGAAATTAAGGACAAGGAAATTGTTAAGCTCCTAAATTTCACATATTTCATCACAATTTTTCCCCATTTGTATATATTTTTGAAAGTGATGTTTTGAAATAGACATAAAAATTCAAAGAAAATCCTTAATGAAGAAGAAAGTGTTTGTGCATGAAAATTAGAGCTTAATGATTCTTTGCTCAAAAATTTGTGTGTGAATGTTATTAAATTTTAAAAAGCTCATCAACCCTCTTTCAATCTTGTATAGGAAGAGGTGATACAGAGAAAGAGCCAAAGAAATGCAAGGAAAGCTGGAATGAAGAATGAGAGATGACAAAAAGGCCAAGAACCAGAAGCAAAGTGACTTCACCGTGGGTTTCGTCGCGGCGAACCCACGGCGAGTGTAAAAGCCCTCTGTTTTGTTACCCTCATTCGCCGTGACTTTCGCCGCGGCGAAAACACTTGAAACTGCGCGTTTTAATTAATTAACGCTGTCTGCACGCGATAAAGGGAATTGAATGCGATCAGAAAGAGACACAGAGCTTTGAGGGCATATTTTGGATCATTTTGGAGCTGAAAGAGAGAGTGGGGAAGAGCTAGGAAGCTTGGAGATTCTTGGAGAGATTCAAGTTGTGATCTTGGTTTCTTTTCTTCTTCCCTTTTTCTCTAATTTCTGCCATGTCTCTGCTTTTTATTTCTGTTTTCATTTCTTATTTTCTCATGTGTAACTAAACCCCTATTCTAGGGTTACTTTGAACCATTTGATGGATTGACTCTTGTACTTCCTTCCTTTGATGTATTTAATGAATGTTTATGTATGGATTTTCATCTTGCTTTAATTTATACAAGTACTTGATCAACACTTGAAGTGTTAAATGAAATATGACTTGAGAGAGTATATTTTGTTTTAGAACTTGGGGGAAATCATGTTAGACTTGAAATTTATGATTTTAAATGGATGGTTTGTTGATAATATAGAGATATAATTATTGACCTAACATTGTTCATATAAGGTTGGTGGAACATTTATAGCTAGCATTAATTGTTGCAAGAGATTGTGCAATTAATGCTAGTAAAAATTTGATTTTGACTTGAGAGAGCTTTTTCAAATGAAATTGAACCTTGAACTCATGCATGAAATTCATTAGGTAAGGAAAAGGGAAGGAATTTCTTGGGTCTTGAAGTTAAATGGGGAAAGGTAACCCTAGGTTTTCTCATCCAATTTGTCAAGTATTTCTACATCATTTTTCTTTGTCAAAACTCTTAAACTAAAAATCTCAAAAAGAAGTAATCTTTTAGTGATTTAATTTTATATGCTAATTCTTCAAAGCAAAACCTTGTTTAGCTCAACTTAATCTAATACACTAAGCCTTCTGCTTGATCGCATTTGTAACCAAATCCCTGTGGGAACGATACTTTTCTTATTACTCTATTACTTGATGCGACCCGTGCATTTGCGGACCGAACAGAAATATATAATTATTATTTAAATTTGGAAGTGGGAATGATAATGACAACAATAACAATGAGCATGAAGGGACGAATGACCACAATGAGCTTGGAACTGCTTTGTTAGCTCAAATTCATGTTGATTCGAATATAAATCCTAAGTCCAGTGATTTAGAAGATGTTCTAAATGTTAATGATAATGAAGAGTTATATATTGGAAAAGTGTTTAACAATGCCCGAGCTCTAAGAAGAGCAATCAAGCTACACTATGTTCAAGTTCATCACACATTCATGGTTTAATATTCATGTAAAAAATATGAAGAATATTGATGTGTTAACTATGGAGAAAATTGCAATTGGAGAGTAAGGGCTTGCAAGAAGGAAAATAGAAACTTTTTGGATATAACAAAATATAGGGGGCTCATACTTACTTGAACGCTTCATTAGCATAAGACCATCCAAAGTTAAATGCTCAGATATAGGAGTTTCCTAGATAAAATGATTGATGATGAGATAGTTTGGAAGCCATGTGAATCTCCTAAAAGTCACCAATTGATTCCAGAATATTGCCTAACAACACATGAAATTTGGCTTGCTTAAGTTCCACTTATATCCTTGACTATTATAAAGTGGCATCAAATTGGCCATGTGCTATGGCAGTTTGGTCATCAACAACCAATTCTTGACACACATGTTCATTTAGGAAATTATAACAAAATGCAACTGCAGGGTAGAACAACAACAAATTGGACTTATCAATACTCAACCTTTATTCAATCATGGAGTATATGGTCACTGATAAGTTCCTAAATTTCATTACAAAATCATCATGTTTTACCCCGTGCCTGTGAATAATTTGGTGAATAAAATGGTAAAAAGGAAACAAAAGATGAATGAAAAGAGGACAACGAAATATTTGTGATTTGTATGAAATTTGAAGCTTAATGAATTTTTATATGTTAGTAAATTATAAAACTCATCAACCCTCTTTCCTTCTTGTATAGGAAGAGGTGATCAAGTGAAAAAGCCCAGAGGAAACACAAACAGCAATCGAACTGAAGACTAGCTGAGAAGAAGACAATCGGGATAGAAACACTATGTTCGTTTTGCTTAAACAGAGCTAACTGAAATGGGATAAAAAGATTTATTTCAGGGAATGAAAGAGAACACGAACTTAGGGCATAGGTTTGGGACTTTTGGAGTAAAAAAGGAGAGTTGGAAGTGTTGGGAATCTAGGAAGAGCTTGGAGAAGATTCAAGTGTCACAACTCTTGGTTTCATTTCTCCTTCCTTCTTCTCCTCTTCTTTGTACCATGAACTCTTGTTCTTGTTCTTGTTTTTTTTTTTTTTTGGTTTAGATATATTTATGTGTAGCTAAAACCCTTCTCTAGGGTTACTTTGAACCATCTCATGGGTTGAACCTTGTATTTCATTTATTTGATGCAATGAATGAATGTATATGTGTGTATTTTCATCGTGTTTTTATTATACAAGTGTTTGATCACCACTTTCCTTGTTAAATGAAGTATTGCTTGAGAAAGTGTATTTTGTTTTAGAACTGGGATGAAAATATGTTGGGCTTGAAGTTTATGGTTTTAAATGGATGGTTAGTTGGTAATGTAGAGTTATAATTACTAACCTAGCATTGTCCATAAGAGGTTGGTTGGGCATTTATGTCTTGCATTAATTGTGACAAGATATTGTGCAATTAATACAAGTAGAAATTTGATTTTAACTTGAGAAATCTTCTTCAAATGAAATTGAACCTTGGACACACACATTGATTCATTTAACTTGCTAAAAAGGAAGGAATTTATTAGTTCATGAAGTGAAATGGGGATAAGAATCCTTAGACTTTTATTCAACTTGACAAGTGTATTTTAAATCATCTTAATGTCTTATAACATTTTACAGTTAATCTTTCATTTTAAAATCCATTTCAAATCATTTCTTACTCATTTCTAATTAATTACGCAATTAGCACTAGTTAACTGGCTCAAATCTCAATCCTTGTTGAACGACACTTTTTCCTATACTATTCTCTTTTATTTGACGACCCGTAATGATCGAAAATGGATGAACTTTAGCGTTGATCTCAATATGTGCAATGGTACTAGAGACATGTAAGAAGATGAATCCAACATATTAGTGGTGAAACTGGCTGTGCATTAAGTTTTTCATATTTTTTCCCATCAATACCATCATTTTTTCTGTATATAAAAAAGTGTTATAACTCAATCTCTTATTATTTATTGTAGTCTCACATAGCAGATAGGTTAACAAATAATTCTTGTTCAACATCTCTTATTGCACTAATTATCGAGACAGAGTTGCTTGAGACCAACGAAATATCTTACTTGCACTTAGAGAGCAACGATTTAATATGAATCCTCAACCTACCCTACTAACAACTAAATTGCTGCGGCCACAAATTCCTCTCGATAGACCAAGCAAGCGACGTGGCAGTTACTTGTCTACCCAACCACAAGTTAAAAGTCAAGATGTAAGTGAACAAGAGCCACCAAATTTTAGTCAGCCTCATTACATGACAACATTATCATTATCCCCTTTCATATCTTCCAGCCATGTTTGATATGAACCTCGATTCATGTCACCGTCATTCTAATCCCCTTCCAACCCATCCAATCCTAATCAATTTTCATCATTCACCTCTTTACTAAATGATGATGCAATATTTTTGGCTGAATATAATGCCTCTACTTCTGAGTGTGGTGGACCATTAAATGAAGGATTTATCACACCTCGACACTCCACTAATTAAAATGATTCACCTTGGTTTGATTTGAATTTGTCAAGCTCTCATCCAAATGATACTCTTCAATCTCAAGAAAATGACGTACTAGAACAACAACCACAATGTAGGAAGACGAGAACTAGGTGTGGTACAGGTAGTCACATTTATAAGCTAGGTACAATAACTTTTATTTTTTATAAACTTGGTTATTATTTTTTTTCATATGTTATTTTAAGTTTAAACTAATATGCACTTTTTCAAAATTATGTGTCATTATTTGTGTTTTATGTAACTATTACTCCCTTGTCCTTAATGCAAGACTTTTTATGAAAGTTAAAGTTAGTCTTAAAATTATGTTACATTAATTTTTTCCAAAGTTTACCCAACTTGCTTCCATTGTAGTTCCTTAACAATAATTAAGTAACAAAAATGGAGTAAATTAAGGATGATGATTTGGGTGGTTTAAAAGAAAGTCTCTCTCATATTAGTTACCTAATCATCTTAATTTAATTAAATTACTTATAGTAGAAAGTATTTTATTTTGGAGGAAATTCATTAGATGTTCAATTAGGAGAAGATAGGTGTAGAAGACCAAGAAATGGATATCATTCTTCATTTAAAATCGTAAAACCTTTCACGCAAATAACGATTTTAGGAACCGTTCTTTGCAAGAACGACTTCTTGTTATTCTAAAGTCGTTCAACTGAAGAACGACTTCGGATGTAATATGTTGGTAAATAATTTTCCATATGTAGCATCTTGGTATTTTTTTTACTGTACATAGGTTTTTGCTACAAAAGCCCCTTGACAAATCCTTGATTTGTATGCTCTCATGTGTTTAAATTGAGGCAATTAACATGATTGACATGCAAATTTCGTCCATTAATGCTTAATGCAGAACTTAGAACCTTAGGTGAAATTAGTGTGAGGTTGGGATTAATTAGCCATAATTGTTGATTAATGTGTATTAATTAATTTATATGACTACTTGATCCTTATTTCTATCGCAGGGCCATTCAGGATCAAAAGAATCGGATCCCAAATGAAGAAGAAGGGCTTATCAAAGGGGCAAAAAATATTAGGCCACGGCGAATGAGCCCCTAAAGAGGCAAAAGGAGGCCACAATGAGCACACTGCACCCAAGAACCAGACATAAGCCCCAGCGAGGCCACGGTGAGCCCAAGGCAAGCGCACGAATCTGCAGCGCACAGAATCTAATATTTGGGCCAACCGGGTCCAAATTAAAATACCCACCCATTTGACCCGATTTCTGGGCATATAAGACACGATTTTAAAGGCATAAGTGACAGATTGGAACCCCTCCAAACCCTAGCTCCCATATTTCCACTCATCTTCCACTTTTCTACCCTTTCATCCTTCCACTTTCCTTTCCTTCTACTCATGGCAACCACTTTCTGCTACCTTGTTGCTGATTTCCTGATAGAGAGTAGCAGCTAGGCTCCACCATTCTTGATGATAGGATCCATGGGATGAGCTTGGAGCATATTAGGGGAGTTTTTAGTTCTAAACCTTCTTCCTCTTGTTGTATTTGTACTTTTCTAGGGTTCTAGGAGTATATGTATGACATTTGGTTGTGTTCTTCATTTCTATATGATGTATTTCGTTTGGAAACTATTTTGTGTTTTTTCTTTCTTGTTGAATGCTTAGCATTATTCTCCTCATGATTTTGTTATTCTCTTTGTGAATATCTTGTGCTATTTCAATGTGGCTTGGTTAGTGGATTAAAAATGTTAAGTGTTTTGCATGAATGAAATGACATAGGAATTAATTAATTGTGTTTAGACATTGGGTAATCACTCTTTTCAACCTTAATCTTTGTTTGGGTGGCCATCAATGGATTAGGGTTAACTGAGAAATTAAGTACAATTGTGGGGAGGCCCAAGTTGTAGATTTATAGTCTTGCATAGTCAATTATTTATTGATTTTGAACTTAATCAACTCAGGTTAAATTAAGTGATGTGCGAGGTTACAACATTAATTAAGTTAACATAAGCCTAGCTTAGAGGGGTTCCTTTAGGGTTCTTTTGAAAATCAACAAAATCTCCCTAAAAATATTTTGAATCAATGATTCCTAAGGCTTTCACTCATTGAAAATGTCTTTTATCCTGTTTTAATCCACATCTCCCTTTGTCCAATCTCAATTCGTTTTTTAACATACAACACTTTCACACCAATTTCACACTTACAAATCAAACAAAATGATTTTTCTTGTCTTTAACAAATTTTGCATTTAGTAACTAAGTAATCATTTGCATTTTAGACTCCTCAAAAGAACGACATCTGAGAGTATTTTCCACTATCCCCTTGGTCCCAAATTTTCTTGAAGGGTGGGCTCGAGGCGGCACTATACTGATCTAACCCCATCTCAGAGCTCTTCACCCCTTGAGGCTTTGATATTCCCCATTGTCGGAATCATGTAAGTCAATTGTTAATAGTGATAGGTACCCTCGGATAAATTCAAAATTAATTTAAATTTTTCTCCTTCTTTACTGCACGAAAATCAAATACAACCACTTGTGAAAACTAGATAAGCTTGTGAAAAATCAAATAAAGTTTATGAAAAGCACTTATGAAAAGAACCTGGGGTGTGTGGTTGAGTGGCAAAGACTCATTCACCCTTAACAAACTATCGAGGGTTCGATCCTTGGTGTTGGGTATGGAGAAGCATTAAATCTCCCGGGCCAGCTGTCCCACCCTTGAGGTGCCTACAAATCAGCGGAGGATTAGTCTCCTACCTGTCGGGTGGGGGGGATACCTTGATCTTTGATAAAAAAAAAGCACTTATGAAAAGTAGATAAGCTTTTCAAAGAATGGGCTTGCCTCCAAGCCTTTCGTTAATGAAGTTTAATACTATTAACTTTAACAAGTACTGTCATTTTCTTTGTTTTTAAATTAACCTCTCCTTGCATTCCGTTTCAAAGTGACAGAAAGCGACTGGGGGAAATTGAAGGGAATGAGGAAACGAAAGGCATGTAGCAGTTGGAGTAGTGCTTCTTTCTACTCCCTCATTCCTAAATATAAGACCAATTCGTCTAATCTGTTTATATTAACGATGTTAATTAAGTTAGTTAAAATCACATAATATTACTAAAACACCATATCCTTCTACCTTTGTTCCCACCCTCTCTATATTACTTATTTATTATTGAGAAGTATCAATAATAATAATTTGGAGAAAAGTTGAGAAAAATTAAAAAGACTTCTCCAAATAGGTCCTATATTTTAGGAACAGTTGAAGCATTATTTATGGGGTTTGGATTGTCCATTTCTTTCGCCATTTCAGGTGCCTATATGAGAAGGTAATCTAGTGATATGTTGCTTGCTTCACTTTTGCGTTGCAATCCCTATTTTATGGGGATCCATTTGAAGTAGATTGCTCATTTTAGTTTCTTTCTCACCCTTTTTTTTAACGGATCTTTCTCACCGTTTGAGATACAGCATTTATGGGGAAAATGTGTTTGGTTATTTTTATAGCGACATTATAGTGTTTATATAATTCTTGATTTGTTGCTTCTATGTATTAAAATTGCCCCCTTTTGTACTATCGTAGAATGAGACAATACAAAGAATATAATATAATTCTATCCAATTCAAATTTCTCTCTGTCTCATGCATTTCTTTATTATCTTATAGTTGTTGGCTCTTGTATTCTGTTGGAAAATGGGTTAGGCCCAGTCCACCCTTAGTGTATTAGGCCCAATAAATATTTGAGGTCTGAATACAATTATTCGGAAGTGTTGGGCTTTATATGTAATATACGTATTTTGTTTAAATTTAAATAAATTTGAATTCAAATGGGAAAAAGTATGTCGTTTTGTGTTGTTTCTTAAAAGTATGAGACGTGATAGAAAAAAAACATACAATATAATGAACAACAAAATAGAAAAGACTTCTCCTTTCACCTCTGTGTTACTGCTGTATAACAAAGTTATACATCCGTCTTGTGATTCTAGCTTCGAAAGGCATTATAGTCCAGTGTACTTCATACAAGTAAGCCTCGAAACCCAACATTGGTATCAGAGCAATTAGATCTTTAAGGATGTGTGAAATATGGAATATGGTTGTTCTGTATATTCTTTTTCTTTTATGATTAAATATGGTTTTATCTAAGAGTATGATTATACTGTGATCCGCTGCGAAATTTTAAGTTTACATATTTTAGTTTTATGATCCAAAATCATATAGTTTTTCTTTCATGTTAAATTGGTGGTTCATGATGCTTATTGGTTTTCTGGTTTATCCCTTGTATGTTGTTGATTCTGTTTCATTGAGATGTTTAAATTGTCCATTTGTGCATTAGAAAAAGCATAGAAAACTAAATAGGATAATCTCATAAAGGCATTACATAGAAAAATTCATTGTACTCATTTAAAGCACAAAACCAATGAAGTCTTCTTCATTATTGGGTATTTAGAAATTGACATTTTTAGGGTCTAAAACATATACCATTGCGTATAGCATGAAAGAACGATGAAAATTGACTACTAGAACGTGAAAAACGGACACCAAACAGCAAAAAATATGCTGGAATCCTACTTATCCGGCCAATCAGGTCTGGGGCGACCCAGCTGGAGGTTAGGGATGACCCCTAACCCTAAAATGGTATTATTTCGATGCCATTTAATAAAAAAAAATTGTTGAACAAGATGGGTCGCATAAGTCTGGCCCAACGAAATTGACTATGAAGATACTTTTTCACTTGTTATGCATTTCAATTCAATAAGATTAATTTTGTTAATAGTGAACAATTTAGATTTGGAATTACATCAAATGGATGTAAAGACAGCTTTTCTAAACGGTGATTTGGATGAAGAAATCTATATGCAACAATGATTAGGTTTCATTAAGAAAGGAATAGAGAGTAAAGTTTGTAAACTCAAAAGGTCCATATATGGACTAAAACAATCATCCAAACAATGGTATTTGAGGTTTCGCAATGTGATAACCTCATATGAATTTAAAATGAATGAAGGCCATTGTGTCTGCATAAAACGTTTTGCAAGTAATTTTGTGATATTATCCCTATATGTAGATGATATACTATTAGCTAGAAATAATCTAAGTTCGGTATTGACTATTAAAGAATGGTTATCATCGAATTTTGAAATGAAAGACATGGGTGAAGCAGAGTATATACTTGAAGTTAAGATCCAAAGGGATTACTCAAGAAGAATTCTATCTCTTTTACAAGAGAATTACATCAAGAAAATTCTTGAGCAATTCAATATGAAATATTGCCATCCCATGGATACTCTTGTAGCTTTCAGAATGACCTTGAGCAATGAAATGTGTCCCAAAACTGAATCAGACAAACAGAAAATGGAAAGAGTTCCCTATGCCAGTGAAGTTGGCAGTCCAATGTGTGCAATGATGTGTGCTAGGCCAGAGATATGTTATGTAGTTGGATTAGTAAGTAGATTCCAATCAAATTCTAGTGAAAATCACTGGAAAGCGGTAAAGAGAATATTGAGATATTTGAAGGGCATGTCAAGTTATACATTATGCTATGAAGGAACTGATTTGCACTTAGTTGGATACTCAGATGCAGACTTGAAAGGAGATGAAGAAGAGTGAAGATCAAGTTCTGGTTATGCTTTCTTACTGAACAATGGCACCATAAGCTGGAGTAGAAAGAATCAAACATGCATTGCATTACATCTTATGGAAGCTAAATTTGTGGCATGCATGATCAGCAATTCAAGAGGATATATGACTGAAAAGGTTTATTGAACACTTAGGTTTTGGAAATGAGGGTACCAATCCGGTGTTAGTATACTGTAACAATACCGCAGCCATAGCTTATATGAAAGACCCCAAGTATCATAGCAAGACAAAGCACACTAACATAAAGTATAACTTTGTAAGAGATTATATAGTACAAAAAGTTGATACTGTACAACATATTTTGACCAAGGAAATGGTCACAGATCCCCTGACCAAACTGATAGCTAAAGAGATGTATGACAAACATGAAAAAGCTATTTGTATGCATGAAATGTACAATATACAGACACAATGTAATTTATTTGGGATCAATGAAGTGTTTTATTTTCCCATATTTATTTTTGTCTGTATAAATGCATACAATGTTTAGTATGCCGTACAGGCAATGGAAGTTGGCTCTCTCACACGAGGAACAGCCATTGACACTTAGGAGGAGTGTGTAAAGATGAGACATTTGTGTTCACAAGCAAAGTAGCATGAATGTTAATATGGTAGAGAAGAAACACAAAATCATGTTGCCTCGACAAAAGTGTAGCATGTCGAGATGAGATCTATAAACATAAAATACAAACATGGATCATATAATGGATACCTACTTCCATGATGCTTGTTCTAGACAACAAATTCTTCAACTTTGACATCATGAGATGAGTAAAAATGAAGAGCTTGGGTTTGGATATTGGGAGTGTCTTAACTTAAGTCTGTACAGTGTTATTGATAAAAACTCAAAACGACATACACTCTTATAATATAAGAGTAACATTGTAGCATGTGATTCATACCAGATGTGCTAAAGAACCGCAAACAAGAAGCAAATGATTGGATCCCTGCTTTATTGTTGTGTGATTCCTAAGAAGTTTCTATCTTCCCAAGATATCCTTAGATTTTGACATTATCATGGAAATGTACTTCAATGTCAGCTACCTTAAGCATGTCCTACGATCATGATTTATGCAATCTAAGGTAATGTGTTAGGAAAGCGATTGATGTATGTCAAGATGATATACGGGCAAAAGGAAGATTACCTGGAATCATGCTTGTGTCTAAGACATGTCCCTTATGATATTATTTGTGATTTCATAAGTGTGGACACTAAGCATATGAGAAAGGCAATATGAGTTTTTATAATAACTTGAGAAGGATTAGTTTTTGCCATGTGAAGTGTATAAATATATTTTGATAAATCTAGGATGTCCAAGGCAATAATATAATTCAAGCTACACCAGAAAGGAATGATACATCATGCCTATGCGGTTACAGCAGAGCACTCAGCATGATCAAAGAAAGAGAAAGAAGAGAGGTCCACAAAAAGTAGAATCCACCAAGTGTAGGAAGGAGATGTAGGAAAATGGGCTAAGCCCAATCCACCCTTGGTATATTAGGCCCAATGAATCTTTGGGGTCTGAATAGAATTAATCAGAAGTGTTGGGCTGTTATATGTAATATTCCCATTTTATTTAAATTTAAATAAATTTGAATTCAAATGGGAAAAAGTATGTCGTTTTGTGCTGTTCGTTATAAATATGAGACGTGATAGAAAAGAAATGTACGATATAGCGAACAACAAAATAGAAAAGATTTCTCTTTTCTCTTTTGTGTTATTGTTGTACATCAAAGTCATACATACGTCTTGTGATTCTGACTCCAAATGGCATTATATTCCACTGTACTACATACAGTAAGCCTCAAAACCCAACACATTCAAATTTTGTGGTATGACAATTTTGGACAAAGCTAATATTTCTATGGCTTAAAAGTTGCTCAGTGTTAGGCGTATTCACTTTTGTCCCATATCGTTTCGATCTCGATCATTTTGGGACGGGATTTTCCAGTACCAAAAATATATGGGACGAGCAAAAGTGGAATGGGACAAAATTATTAATGGGACGGGACGGGACACGGGATGAGCATTGTTTAGTACCGTCTTTTTATCCCATCCCGAATATTTATTTTTTAAAAGATATAATTAATATATTTTTTGTATAGATTCCTCTCACCTACCGATAAAAAATACTTATTATTTTTCAATCAGCATTTATTTAATAAATCCAAACTCATATGTAATTCAATACTTAACCTATAAAGTATATCAAATGGTTGATATACATAAAATTTATAATACATTTTAAAAAAACAATAATTATTCAATGTTCGTATTTGAAATATAATATTATTTAAATGTAGATTTGAGCTATTAGACTCTTAGGGTTTATCATCTTCTTTTAATATAATTTGTTATTATGAGGTATTATTAATTCAAATATTAATAGGTAACCAAACAATATTTCAAATTTTCAAAATACAACTAATCATTATAAATTTTTATTAATTATAATATTAATATACTTCTCATGAGGAGAAAAGTCTAGTTATTTGTATAATAAGATATTTTCATATTAATTTTAATTATATCTTTCCGTTCATTTGAATCTTTAGTTTTTTTAGTTTCTTTGTTATCGATTACAAGTTTTTTAGTTTCTAATTCAAGTTTTTTTTTCATTTATGATTATGACTCTTATCATATTCAAGTTTTAATTATTTCTCTTTTTTATTATGTCTTCGCTGAAAAATTGATAAAAGATTATAATTACATATTCGTAATATATATTTTTAATCATCCATATCCAATGTCTAACATATTCCCAGACATTTTAATTTTTAAGTCAAGAAAAGAGTGAAAAAAAATCCATTAAACAAGTCAATTTTTTTCTTTAAATAATAAGTAGGACGCCCCGATTCCGTCCCAATCTCGATAGGACGGGACGAAACTGGGAATGGGATGGGATATGGGACAACTTTGCTGTCCCGAGGCCTTTTACGGGACAGGACATGGATCAAGCCCATCCCGTCCCATACCCCACTGACCCATGAACACCCCTACTCAGTGTAGTATTAGATTAGTGCCCTTAAAATTGCATGATATGATGATATTCATTTTCTGATGGTCACTTTGTGTATAGAATATCATGTAGAAAGCCAATTTTCAGTAATGTTTGAGTAACTTCATGACATATTCCAGTCCAGTCCTTAAAACTATGTATAAACAAATTTTGTAATTTAGTTAAACTCAAGGATTGCCTATGCCATTAATTCTTTGAGTTATTGCGGTATGCATGTTTTGAAAATAGAAATGAAGGTTTTATAATTTAAACAAAACTCATGAAGGGTTAGTGTTGAATTTAAAAATAGAAAAGATTGTAGTTTCAGCTACACTTTTGGGATTTTGCACCTAAGTTTTTTTTTTAATTACTAGCACCCCAGATAACTAGAACATACAATCTTAGAAATAAGGCACATTGAACAAACAAACAAATAAACAAGATCATTTTGAAACTCACCCACTAGTCTCTAACTAGATTTACTGCCTCCACATGTTTCGTTTCATACAAATGAATATAGCACCTTATATTCAACTTTACTAGTCATGATTTTGAATGTATAGCTGAAATACTTGTAAGCATGCAAAGGATAGTTATTGGAGCCATCTCATTGTCATCATGCCTATTATCTTCCTTGCATGTTTGTGAGAGTGACACTGTTAACAGAGAATGGTTTATTACTCTGTTGAGATGACACTGCACTTGTCACAGCCTTCCTCTGTATGTACGCAGGCTGACATGACGGAGGAAGATTTACAATGTGATTGTTTAGCATTGAATTTACAGTGGCCATAGAAGGCCTATCTCTTGCATATTCTTGAACACATAAAAATGCGATTTGTATGCATCTCACAATGTCATTGACATAGTCTGGATCAGATATTTCTGTATCTATGAGAGATTTGATATTTTCTTCATTCCATAATTTCCATGCCTGAAATGAAATGCATGAGTTTGTAGCAGCATAAATTATCAATAATTTATAGACTTCTCATAATCATCAAAATTGTGCCTCAATTAATTGGGAGAAGCTTACAAGTTCTAAGAGGTTCAATGAGTAATCATGATCACAAATGCTTGTATTTTTCCTGCCACTGATGATTTCAAATAGCAAGACTCCAAAGCTAAAGACATCTGATTTCTCTGAAAATAGCCCTTCCATTGCGTATTCAGGTGACATATAACCGCTATATTAAATCATTAGTAGTTATATTCAAGTCATGTGAATTTAGCAATGATCTATCAATATTATTTATAGAGAATGAAAACTTACTATGTTCCAACTACTCTTCGAGTATTTCCTTCATCTTCATTGCTTTCCCATATTCTTGCCAAACCAAAGTCAGATATTTTAGGATTTAGTTGTGCATCTAGTAAGATATTACTTGGCTTCAGGTCTCGGTGTATAATTTTTAGTCTAGAATCCCTATGGAGATAAAGTAAACCACGAGAAATTCCTTTGATTATGGTCAAGCGGATTTTCCAATCTAAGACCTTCTTTTTAATAGGATCTACATAAACAACATAAGACAGGTTACTTTTTGTTCTACAATAAGAAGAATTCAATTTTAATCCAGGCACAAGATCTCTATTTAATTAGATAATAATAGAGCCTTTCATTGCTTTTCTTAAACCATATTGCCTTGCGAGCAATAATACTGTCATGAGACTCTAATTTCAGAAGAATGTATTACTATATAATAATAGAGATAAGAACACTGCAGCTGCAAGGCCTCTATGGATACAGATACTGAAACAAAGAAGATGGGCTAACCATATATAAAAGCATCCAAACTCTTGTTAGGCATGTACTCATATACCAACATTTTTTCCTCTCCTTCAATACAGCATCCTAGAAGTCTGACAAGATTACGGTGTTGAAGCTTTGAAATCACAACCACTTCATTCATGAATTCTTCTAGCCCTTGTTTAGAAGTTCTTGAGAGTCTTTTAACTGCTATTTCTTGTCCGTCTTGCAATTGTCCCTAATGGAATATGCATACAAATATACGTGTACGTATATACATATATTGAAGGAAACATAATTGGAGCCATAAAAATCAGATGAAAGAAGATTTATTGCACAAGATTTAGGTACCTTGTATACTAGACCAAAACCACCCCGTCCAAGCTTATTATCAATGCTGAAGTCATTTGTTGCAGTTGCTAGGATTCTAAAATCAAACAGGGGTAGCTTCTCATGTTTTGCAATTTTCAGGTCTCCAAGTGGGTTTTCTTCTTTGTTGTGCAATAACTTTGCCTTGCTTTCCTTTTTTCTTGCTGAATACGGTCATATAACCAAAATACCCCAAATAAAATCAATACGAGAAATCAAGATAGTAGCTGGATTATAATATTTTTTTCCATATGATGGCTTAGATAATAGATTTCTTTTAATTAAAAAATCATGGCAAAGAGAGACAGTGTATCTATGATCTATTCAGTTAAAAATATTGACTGAAGTAACAAACCAATGAATAGAATATGATTATCCTTGAAGTAAACAGATATTTGACAAACGTACCAGAATATTTAGCAGCCCACGCCTTTAAGATATAAACACTGATGGCAATGATAATCACTCCCACTGTTACTGTTACTGTGATAACTACTTTGAAGTCTTTCTTCTTCCTATCTGTATTGATAGCATTATAATATTTCGAAACATCATAATATAAATTAGTTGACCAAAAAATATGCTTACCATGTTCTGAATAGGCTTGCCGGATCTAAAGATTAATTCCTCCACCGGACAATCTTACTATGTCCGTTAAGTTTCCAGACCAGTATATGCAGGAAAGAGCAGAATCATATGCATATGCATATGCTGTACAATTGCAATTATTTATGCACTGAGTTCTGCAAGCTTCCTCAGAAACAAACGATGTTGTTGAGTTTCCAGGAACTTTTGTCATCTGAAGCTCCAGAAACCAATCATCTCTGCCTCCAACACTCGCACACTGCAGCAATGCCCTCCTCACACAGCCACTTGTCCAATTTTTGTTATTCCATTCATTTGTTTTCCTTGGCTCAAACCCTCTCAAACAACTGCAAGTTGGTGGATCATTACTGGAGTCACAGATTGCAAATGCCCCACAGTAGTTATAAGTATCACAGGTTTGAACCTTTTGCTCTCCTACTATGTTTGTTCTGGTGGTATAAGCCAATTTTCTTGCAGAAGGGTTTTTTCTCGAAGTACCGGTTTTCTGGTTGGCACCAATTGCCAAATTTGGATAATTTGTGCCATTTGGATGTTGGAAACTCTCCCATAATATCTTGCCTGTCTGATCTATAAGCACAAGGTTACCCGAATTTAGAAGTTGGGCAGTGGAACTTGATGCTTTGTTTGACAGATGTGATGACCAAAAAACCTCTTTCTTCCCACTCATTACTACTAGATTTTTGTCCTCAGATATAGTAATTACCCCAGAAGAATCTTGCAATGGTTGGTTTCTGTTAGCCACCCATGTGACTTTGGAATTGGAGACATACCAGATTCCTACATAGCGATCTGTGGTATTTTGGGGGATGAAGAATCCAAGTTTGAACGCACCGTTGTTTGAGCTTATGGTTTCTGAATCTTTGATGAATACAGACGAAGTGATGGAATCCAAGGCAGTGACGAAACCTACACAGAAGCTTAAGAACATGAGAAAAATAGGCATTAAGCCCATGAGAATGACTTTAGAGCTGGAGATACATTGCTGTTTTCCCCTCTTTTTGGCAAGGAAGAATCATAGTTTGAGGGTACTGTTGGAGATTAAAGTGTCGGAATCTATGACCAATAGAGATTATAGAATGGTATTGAGGAGCCTAAAAGTATGAGGAAAATATATATTTAGTAATCCACATTACTTCAAGAACCAGAAAACCTGACGTTTACTTGGTAAAATTCTCTATATCCAACGTTGACTTGTTTTCTTTCTGCTTAAGGTTGGTTGTGAAATTTAATAACGTCACTCTCCTCCAACCACCTAGCACGCTTTGGTTTCTTGGGTTGTAATCTGCATTTAAAGAGCTCTGTTTTATTAATTCTTTGACCCCGTCAATCCGCAAGAGATTGGTCTCTATGTGCCTAGTCATTAGTAGTATCTTGTGACAATCACTACAAAAAAACACTAAATTTTTTAAAACTTTTTTAAATTATGCCACGTATCACCTCTCACACTCCACCACTTATCTCTCCCACACGCTGCTACGTGTCGCTCCCACAAATTGTCTAAAATTGGGGCGGAGTGGAGACTCAAACTCTGAGGACCTCTTGCTCGTGTGCTGATGTCTTAACCAGTTGAGCTATGAAGACATTGTGATATTATTTATAAACTATTATATTTATAATATTATTAAACTCCCGCTATTATAATTATATTTGATCATATATATACTTTACATTATATTTAAATTAACATATTATGAAATATTTTTAATTATTAATATATAATTTACATATTAATAATTATATTATTTTTATATAAATAATATTTTATATTCATATACATTAGATTATATTTATTATTTTATATAAATAATATTTCCATTTTATATTTATAGTAAATACTATTTTTGTAAATTGCTTTTACTATATGAAATTTCTTAATTATTATTTTATTATATATATTATTACATTTAATTTTTTTATTTTAAATACTAATATTTATTAATAAATAACATATTATTTAATGAAGAATTTAAAATTAAATTTGTAATAAATATATATTAATTTTTATTAATATTTATAACATATTCTTTATTAAATAATTTATTTATAAAATATTTTTAATATAAATTAAAATCATATGCTAATTACCGACGGAAGGAACAAATTAGTGACGGAAACTTTTGTCAGTAATTTTTACCGATGGAATTCCGTGGGTAGTTTATTGCTAATTATCGACGAAAATTTTTCCATCGACAATCTGTTTCTAATTAGTGACGGAATTCCGTCAGAAATTACCGACAGAATTTTATTCCGTCAGAAATTTCGTTGGTAATTTCATGTTTTTTGTAGTGCATCATAATAATGAATTATTTTAGCTACTATATTTCAAATAATAAAAACTTTGTTATCTTTATTTTGAATACATGTATGTATTCGATAAAACAGAAGTTTTATCGCATAGCTATAAGAGACACAATGCTATATGATAGTCGATGTTGGGCTTTAAAGGGACAACATGAGCAAAAGATAGGGGTAACAAAGACGAGGATGTTGATAAGGATGTGTGGTTAGACAAAAAAGATAAGATTCTCAATGACTTATAAGAGAAAGAGTTGGTGTATCATCTATTAAGGAGAAAATGGTATAAAATCTTTTGAGGTTGTTTGGACATTGATTTAACCGTTATCTTTATGTCTCAAGGTTCAATGCAAATTATTCAGGGAAAATTAATTATAAGTCCCGTGTAAGAAACTTAATTTAGATGCGGTCCCATAAAATCACATAATTGATCTCAGGTCCCACGAAGTTGTTATCACTTGCTCATTAAGTTATAGGTAGCTTAAAAGTTGTTACTGAACAAGAGTTAAAAAGTTGTTATCGTCAAACCCCAAGTTGTTATTGTCAAGCCAAAAAATTGTTATCGCCTGGTCAAAAGTTATTACTGACCCATAATTTAGTTTAATTATGTGTCAGTAACAACTTTTGACCAGAGTATAACAACTATTTGGCTTGCCGATAACAATTTAGTGAGCATGTGATAACAACTTCCTAGCAGGGACCTGAGATTAATTACGTGATTTTATGGGACCTCAGCTTGATTAAGTTCCTTACACGAGACCTGTAATTAATTTTTCCAATTATTTATATAAACTGAAAAGTGCAAGAAGTCACACAACTTTTGGATGTCTCTCAAGGAGTCTAATGCTACCTTAGAGAACTGAACGCAAAAAAGATATAAAACCATGTGTTGAGAGAAGGATATTTTTGACATTTGTCATAAAATTATTATAAAAGGCTTGTTTTTGGATTGTTAAGATAAAAAGGGTATTATGTGAAATTCAATGAAGTGGATGCTCTCTTGGTTAGGAATGACACATGGTAAGTGTGGCTTCACACATTAGGAGATTAGAAGGGTAATTACGATAAGATCATTCAAGTGAGTTTTACTTTTTTCGAATATAGATGGACAAGAGGTTTACTCTTGGAGTGCTACATCAACATCTCATTGCATAATAGACTCAAAAGACTCAAAAAAAACAAAGACGTTCAGTTGTAACAGTATCAATCAATGTTAGCCATGTTGGCTAACATTTGACCCAAATAGCAGGCTGGAGGAGCTTACAGTAGCATCAGCTCGTTGTTCGTTCCATGGGCTGATTTTGCCAAGATATCTGCACATTTTAGTTCTTCCCTACAAGCATGTATAAGTTGTACATCCCAATTGTTCGGTCCGCAAGTGCACGGGTCGCATCAAGTAATAGAGTAATAAGAAAAGTATCGTTCCCTCAGGGATTTGGTTACAAATGCGGTCAAGCAGAAGGCTTAGCGTATTAGATTAAGTTGAGCTAAACAAGGTTTTGCTTTGAAGAGTTAACATATAAAATTAAATCACTAGAAGGTTACTTCTTTTTGAGATTTTTAAATTAAGATTCTTGAACAAGAGAAATGATTTAGAAATACTTGATAAATTGGATGAGAAAACCTAGGGTTACCTTTCCCCATTTAACTTCAAGACCCAATAAATTCCTTCCCTTTTCCTTACCCAATGAATTTCATGCATGAGTTCAAGGTTCAATTTTATTTGAAAAAGCTCTCTCAAGTCAAAATCAAATTTTTACTAGCATTAATTGTACAATCTCTTGCAAAAATTAATGCTAACCATAAATGTTCCACCAACCTTATATGAACAATGTTAGGTCAATAATTATATCTCTATATTATCAACAAACCATCCATTTAAAAGCATAAATTTCAAGTCTAACATGATTTCCCCCAAGTTCTAAAACAAAATATACTCTCTCAAGTCATACTTCATTTAACATTTCAAGTGGTGATCAAACACTTGTATAATTTAAAGCAAGATGAAAATCCATACATAAATATTCATTAAATACATCAAAGGAAGGAAGTACAAGAGTCAATCCATCAAATGGTTCAAAGTAACCCTAGAATAGGGGTTTAGTTACACATGAGAAAATGAGAAATAAAAACAGAAATAAAAAGCAGAGTCATGGCAGAAATTAGAGAAAAAGGGAAGAAGAAAAGAAACCAAGATCACAACTTGAATCTCTTCAAGAACCTCCAAGCTTCCTAGCTCTTCCCCACTCTCTCCTTAGGCTCCAAAATGATCCAAAATATACCCTAAATGCTCTGTGTCTTTCTCAGATCGCATTCAATGTCATTTATTACATTCAGATCGCGTAATTACTCAAAACGCGCAGTTTTTAGGTGAGTTCGCCGTGGCTTCGCCGCGGCGAAGTCACGGCGAGCTAAGGGCTTTTTGCTTCCAGAGGATGAGTACACTCGCCGTGGGTTCGCCGCGGCGAAACCCACGGCGAAGTCCCTTTGCTTCTGGTTCTTGGCCTTTTTGTCATCTCTCATTCTCCATTCCAGCTTTCCTTGCATTTCTTTGGCTCTTTCTCTGTATCACCTCTTCCTATACAAGATTGAAAGAGGGTTGATGAGCTTTTTTAACATTTAATAACATTCACACACAAATTTTTGAATAGAGAATCATTAAGCTCTAATTTTCATGCACAAACACTTTCTTCTTCATTAAGGATTTTCTTTGAATTTCTATGTCTATTTCAAAACATCACTTTCAAAAATATACACAAATGAGGAAAAATTGTGATGAAATATGTAAAATTTTAGGAGCTTAACACTCCCCCAAACTTGAGTTCTTGCTTGTCCTCAAGCAACTTTTTAAAATCTATGTCCCTTGCTTATGAGCTCACCCTACTTTGGTTGAAATGCTTGTTCTCATATGTTACTATTTCCTTTTTGACTTATAGAAGATAAAGTGTGTATGCCAAGATGAATGCTTCATAACACTAAAGATAAGCTTTCTAAAAATTCCTTGAGCTTGTGTGTGTGTGATGGTGTTGAAAGAAAATTTTCCGAATCTTATTCAAGTCAATTGCAATACCCCAACTCATGTATAAACTCTCATTTTTCGAATTTTATCCACCCTTTTCTTTTTCCCTGCCCACTCACAACTTACATCACATAATTTTTGAATCAAAAGGACTTTTCAGCTTGTAACTTGGCCAGGATATAAGGTACTTAAAATGAAAGGGAATAAGGATATATACAAAAACCTTGAGATAATGGACTTGATATACTTTTCAGACACCCATTCTTTTCTCTATTCATTTGAGCAACTTTGTTGGTCCTTACCAAGCTTTATTGGGCATAAATATCCCTTCCCTTTTTTTTTCTTCTTCTTCCTAACCCATTATCTCAAAGCAGGATGTTTCTTATGGTTTTTCAGGCTTAAGGGTTAGGATTTTAATTGAGTTTGCAAAAGACAGAATCTTGGTTTTTCTTTTAGGCTCAAATATTAGGATCAAATGGTATATATATCATCAAGGTCAGCTTGAAAGGCCCAATCGCATTTAAGAATTGCCTTTATCATTTGTCAAAAATCATATAAAGCTTGCTATGCATGTTAAGGTCTTCCAAAGAGGATTTTTAACATTGTCAAATGAGAATACACACATAAACCGGTTTACCACAACTGCCCTTCCTAAAACCCATCATATTAACTCTCACTCCTTTTGTGCTTAATTTTACTCACAGGAATTTAAGAAAAGGCCTGCTCTAATATCACAATTCATATCATACAATGCATACATATCCAATTTTCTACCTATCATCCAGTCAAGCAACTTATTTCAATCATTGAACTTTCATACCATTTTCAAGCCGGCTCATATTCACAAATCAAACAAAATTGCAACAACTTTAGTTTGGCAAAACATTCACATACTTCCATCACTATGTATCCCTATTATTTACAGCCAAAAGTTTTCAGAAAATGATATACCCAAAAAATGATATACCCTCACCCCCAAACTTAAAATTGACAATGTCCTCACTTGTCAACAGGGAAAAATAAGGGTCTTCCTCCATTGAAAACAATTTCATGGAAGGATCAAAAATACCTGTAAGCAGTGTAATATGTACCAAGCAGAATCAAATGCAACAATGTGAAAGTTAGCTGAATCATGTGCAAAAGGAGCTAACTAGAATGACAGTTCACACTATGCATAAATGCGCAAGAAGAACCTTATCAACCGTTAAATCCACTACCACAATCTGTACTGGTTCAAACAACAGGTAATCAAAAGATAGAGTTTGGTGACAGTTTACCATCAAAAGCATGTAACAGGGAAAAGTTTAAATGACTACAATCAACTTAAAAATGAAATACAAACAAAACAAAGCCATAAACAACATAAAAACAACTAGAACAAAGCGGTCAGTCATCAGCCTCATCCCAGGAGTCGCCCTCCTGCCAGCTCTCCTCTGAACCATCCGCGTCCCTGTCAGAGTCTTCCTCCACGGTATCTGCAACCACTGGTGCTTTACCACGCTCGCTTCTCTCTCTGACTTCTTCCGACCCCTTCCAGCGATTTTCCAATTCCTCATCATCAGATGGCTCTATTTCCAGCTTGAGGGACATCTTTTTGACCATTTTGCGTAAGAGGCGATTCTCAGCCCGCTGGTGCCTCCATTCAAGCATCATCTTATTGCCCCATTGGTCAATCAGCCTCCTCATCTCACCACGTGTGGCTGGGGCGCTGTCAGAATCTGCATCCGGCATTGGCACATCTTGGTCTGGGGCTGGAACAACAGGTACCTCAACCCCTTTGAGTGTCTCATAGTCAAAATCGGGGACCGGATAAAAATGGGAGTCATCATCAGGGTCATCCACACCCCGAGCAGCAAACAGATCAGAAATGAAGTGTGGGAACGCCAGGACTGCTCCCTCTCTAGGGGTGGTAGCACTGTGAAGGATGCTATTATATATGATGACCTCGATCTGAAAGGGCAACCCCTTGATAAAGCAATAGACAAGCAGGGCTAATTCTTTGGTCAGATCGCTCAAATGCGCTGTAGGGATCACGTTGAAGCAGATAAAATGGAGCCATGCTTTAGCATCGGGAGTCAAGTATTTTCTTTTCAAATACATCTGGTTCCCAGTCCTTTGGAACCATCCTGGCTCCCCCGAAATGACTAGTGTGTTAGCCATGTCACCAAAAGGGTACTTCCTTGTTTCCTCTTTGATACGCTTGTAGTGACAGTAAGGGAGAGTGGGAAGGCTGTAAAAATCCTTGATGACGGATGGGGTGATAAAACGAGATAGCACGTGACGACGACTTGGATCCAGAATGTTCTCAATCAACCCCGTTTCAGCTTGCTTATAATAGTGATGGACCAGTGTCTCATTGCCCCGTTGTCTCGGGCCCAAAAGCTTGTCAAACTTATAGTGCTCGGTTGCCTGCTTGTAAAAAGGTACTAGATCCGTCTCAAGGAAATAGCGCTCTTGAAGGAGTGGCCTGATCTTCTTCTTATCCATTGGGGCTTTGCTCTTTTTCTTTGACGGAGGGCGAGGATCTTGCGGTTGGCTGGAGGATGATTCTTGAGACCGTTTACCCCTTCCAGCTAACATCTTGTGGCGAGGCATGGTCTAGGGTAGCAAACCAACAAGCCAAAAACAGACCAAACAGATGGAATGAGTATAAAAATTGAGACACAATCACTACCCTGACAAAGTCTGAATCACAACAAAAAGGCTATTAAACTAAGTCCAACAAAAGAGTCTGACTCCCCCCCAAACTTCAACTAATGTAATCCTGAAACATGTCAGCCAAAAATTCCAAGCCTAGTCCTAAGCTTCACTGCCTTGTCAACTGGCCCATAAAAGCCCAATAACGCCAAAAACAAAGCCCCATTCACCACCAACACTGGGGTATGAGGGGATCAAAGAATGCACTCTATTGACAACAAAATTTCCACGAGAGACCAAAAATTATTCCTGTACATGAAGCTAGTGTAAATTGACTACGTATGGGCCCAGATTGTCAGACAAAATTCTTGCAGGCCCCATAACACCAGACTAAGTTCAGAGGGTCCCCACCACCTAAAAATAGCATATTCAATTTGTACTACCCTCCAAAATTTAAACATCAAACCAGAATGAGAAAACTATATCACCCATGCAAAACTCATATGCTAAAAATCATCGTCTTCCCTGTTCATCCCTATCAAACCCAATCAACCCCATATCTCCCTAGTTCTTCAATACTCTTAAGATATACACGATTCTAACAAAGAACAAGCAAAAGAGTAGAGGAATCATACCACAAAGAGGGAGATAGGACGATGAAATCAAAATCTGATTTGGAGAAGAGAATGAGGGCCGAAAATCTCCAATGGGGTCCTTGGGAACGTTGTGAATGCTTGAGAACGTGGTAGAAGAGAAGAACAAGGGCAAATAATGAGTGTGGATGCAATGGGTATCGTGGATTTGTGAAGAAAGAGGAAGAAGACGAAGAACAAGAGGGAGGACGAGAGAGACGGCGAAGAACAAGCGTGAAAATGGTAGAGAAGAAGGGAATAGGGTTTGTGAAATGTGGGGGAGGTTGAGTGATAAAAGTAAAATGAAACGGTGAGAATGTAATTTGAAAGGGTGTAATGAATTTGGACTGAAAATGGACTAGATTCAAAAGGGTAAAGCAAAAAAAATCAAGAAAGTAACTGCCCAGTTTTCGTGGGAGGCAGATTGGATGTGTGCTCGCCGTGCACTTCGCCGCGGCGAAGTGCACGGCGAGAAAGGGTTAATATGCAGAGGCTAAGGGAGTTCGCCGTGGGTTTCGCCGCGGCGAACCCACGGCAAAAATTGCCCAAGAGGAAAGAGGCATGAGTAGCTCGCCGTGACTTTCGCCGCGGCCAAATACACGGCGAGCTTGATTCTTCTCTGCCAACATCTAATTTTCGTGCTCCAACTTCCCAGGATTTTTCAAACTTTAACACTCAATTCATTTAAAGCACAAAATCCACCAAAAGCACCAAAATTTTCAGATCCATGATCACTTCATATCCAGATTTGCACCCCATTCCCAAAAGTTAATTTCACTACCAAAACTTTTTAACAGTTCAAAGCACCCTTTTCACAACATAATCCATTCCATATCAGCAATACACACCAATGCAATTCAATATTGTCAAATTAATCACCCAGGAAACAAAACTTTTCACCTCACACGCCAACAATTCATCAAGTGGATATTCAGTGAAATTTATCGGATAAACTCATGCAAAATGGTGTTATAAGAATACTCCCCTTCGTAGTTCACTTCTTGCTTTCAAAATTCCAACCGTCAATGTCTTTCCACCTCCTTCTTCCATCCACACTTGGTAAGAACCACCTTTCCTCCTACAAAAAGGAAGAACAAGGATAAATCTACTAACCTAATAAGAAAGGACTTGAAAACTAAAGTAAAGAGAAAAAGTTTAGAGCTTGGGTTGCCTCCCAAGAAGCGCTTGGTTTAGAGTCCTCAGCCAGACTTTCTCTCTTCTTCAAGAAGGATCAAAAAGAGGTAATTTGACCGATGCACGATCCACTGCACCACCCCAGTAATGCTTCAGTCTTTGACCGTTGGCTTTAAATTTCTCTCCATCATTGCTTTCAAGCTCCACCACACCACGGTCAAGCGCTTGGACCACAGTGAACGGTCCTGACCATCGGGATTTGAGTTTTCCCGAAAATAGTTTCAGCTTAGAATTAAACAAGATCACTCTTTGTCCTGGCACAAAAGTCTTAGGGATGATCTTTTTGTCATGCCACCTCTTTGTCTTCTCCTTGTATAACCTTGAACTCTCATACGCATTGAATCGAAATTCTTCAAGTTCATTAAGTTGAAGGAGCCTTTTTTCACCCACAGCCTTTGCATCAAAGTTGAGCTTTTTGATAGCCCAATAAGCATTATGTTCCAATTCCACCGGTAGATGGCATGCCTTTCCAAACACCAGCCGATAAGGAGACATACCAATGGGAGTCTTGTATGCCGTTCATAGGCCCACAATGCATCATCAAGTTTAAGGGACCAATCCTTTCTAGTGGTGCTTACGGTTTTCTCAAGGATTTTCTTGATTTCCCGATTAGAGATTTCAGCTTGGCCATTAGTCTGAGGATGGTATGGCAAAGCGACCTTGTGCCTCACACCATATTTCTTCAAAAGAGCTTGAAATTGATTGTTGCAAAAATGAGTACCTCCATCACTCACAATGGCCCTAGGGGCCCCAAAACGGGTAAAAATATGTTTCTTCAAGAACTTCACCACCACCTTTGCATCATTAGTGGGTAAGGCAATTGCTTCAACCCATTTCGAAACATAATCAACGGCAACCAAGATGTATTGATTATTGAAAGACTTGGGAAAAGGTCCCATAAAATCAATGCCCTACACATCAAATAATTCCACTTCCAACATGTTGTTCAGAGGCATTTCATTTCTTCTAGAGATGTTTCCCAATCTTTGATATCGATCACAATTCACCGCAAACTCATAAGAGTCTTTGAACAGGGAAGGCCAATAGAAACCACACTGTAGAACCTTAGCAGCAGTTTTGTTGCCTCCAAAGTGTCCTCCATATTCGGAAGAATGACAACAGCTCAGAATATCTTGTTGCTCAAATTCTGGTATACAACGTCTAAACATTTGATCGGCACATTGATAGAACAAGAAAGGCTCCTCCCACTGATAGAACTTAACGTCATGCAAAAACTTTCTTCGTTGGTGAGGCTTCAGATCATGAGGTATGATTCCACAAACAAGAAAGTTGACAATATCAGCATACCAAGGAGTCATTGTATGACTCACACTGAAGAGTTATTCATCAGGAAATGTCTCATCAATCTCTTTGTCATTCTCTAGTTGAGCCTCGGCACTCAATCTAGATAAATGGTCTGCTACTTGATTCTCCGTGCCTTTTCTATCCATGATCTCCAAGTCAAATTCTTGCAACAAAAGCACCCATCTAATCAACCGTGCTTTGGAGTCCTTTTTGCTAAAAAGATATTTCAAGGCTGAATGATCTGTATACACTGTCACTTTGGCTCCCACAAGATACGCCCGAAATTTACCAAAGGCATACACTACTGCAAGTAACTCCTTCTCAGTAGTTGTGTAGTTTTCTTGTGCATCATCAAGTGTTCTACTAGCATAGTATATTGGGTGGAACAATTTGTCTTTCTTTTGCCCAAGAACAGCACCCACAGCATAATCGCTAGCGTCACACATCACAATGAAGGGCAAAGACCAGTCAGGACCCATCACAATTGGTGCAGATACCAGCTTTCTATTTAATTCTTCAAATGCTTTCATACATGCATCATCAAACTTGAATTCAACATCTTTCTCAAGCAATGCACATAATGGTTTCGCTATCTTTGAAAAGTCCTTGATGAAGCGACGATAAAAGCCGGCATGGCCAAGAAAACTCCTCACACCCTTGACATTAATGGGTGGGGGTAGTTGCTCAATCACAGAGATTTTTGCTTTATCCACTTCTAAGCCATTTTTGGACACTCGATGGCCAAGAACTATGCCCTCTTTCACCATGAAGTGACACTTCTCCCAATTCAAGACCAAGTTAGTCTCTTCACATCTTTGCAACACATTGGCTAAGTTGTTCAAGCACTCCTCATAGGAATCCCCAAAAACTATGAAGTCATCCATAAAGACCTCCATAGAATGCTCGATCATATCAGAGAAGATAGCCATCATGCATCTCTGAAAGGTCGCCGGTGCATTGCATAGGCCAAACGGCATGCACTTGAATGCAAAAGTCCCATATGGACATGTAAAAGTGGTCTTCTCCTGATCTTCAGGCGCTATAGCAATTTGATTGTATCCAGAGTATCCATCCAAAAAGCAAAAGAATTCCTTTCCAGCCAGTTTATCAAGCATTTGATCGATGAAGGGGAGAGGAAAATGATCCTTCCGGGTGGCGGCATTCAACTTGCGATAATCCATACAAACTCTCCAGCCTGTGATTGTGCGGGTAGGAATCAACTCATTGTGAGTGTTAGCCACTACAGTCATACCGCCCTTTTTGGGGACGCATTGGACTGGGCTCACCCAAGAGCTGTCAGAGATAGGATACACAATGCCCGCATCAAGCCATTTCAAAATTTCTTTCTTCACAACTTCCTTCATAATTGGGTTCAATCTTCTTTGATGCTCAATGGAAGATTTATGATTCTCCTCAAGAAAAATCTTGTGCATACAAGTTGAAGGGCTAATACCCTTGATATCTGCAATAGTCCATCCGATGGCTTTCTTATGAGCTTTCAAAACTTCAACTAATTGTTCCTCTTGTTGTAGCGATAATTCTGAAGCAATGATCACTGGTAAAGTGTTGTTAGCCCCCAAATAGACATACTTCAAGTGGGAGGGTAACGACTTCAATTCAAGAGAGGGTGGCTCTTCCAGAGATGATTTTAGGGTTGGTCTATCAAGGGAAGTCAAGTCTAGAGATTCAAAGTGCACTCGACTCCTAGGATAGGGCCTTGATGCTTCCATAATAGCCAAACACTCCTGCATGTCCACACCCTCATTTTCTAGCCCAAGTAATACTGCTTCAACAGGATCATGACATCTTGTCCCATTAAATCCCTCTTGCACCACTTGCTCTAGAACATCAACAAAGAAGCATTGGTCTGACTGATTAGAAGACTTCATCAATTTATGCATGTTGAAAGTGACTTGCTCATCTGCAACTCTTAAGGTAAGTTCACCTTTTTCTACATCAATCAAAGTTCTAGCAGTTGCTAAGAATGGTCTTCCTAATAGAATAGGCATTTCTCTGTCTGCCTCAAAGTCAAGCACAATGAAATCTGCAGGAAAAATGAATTTATCCACTTTTACCAACACATCTTCAATAATACCCCGTGGATAAGACATGCTTCTGTCTGCAACCTGTAAAGTGACAGTGGTTGGCCTTGCTTCACCCAACTCTAACTTGTTGAAAACAGAAAGAGGCATTAAGTTCACACTAGCCCCAAGATCACATAAGGCTTTTCCCAAGAATTTGTCTCCAATGTGGCATGGGATAGAGAAACTCCCCGGATCTTTCATCTTTGGAGGGAATTGCTTGATAACATCAGTAAAACTCTTGGTCACTGCCACTGTTTCAAATTCGTTGAATCTTCTCTTCTTTGAGAGCACATCCTTCATGAACTTGGCATATTTTGGCATTTGCTCCAAAGCTTCAGCAAATGGAATGTTGATCTGCAATTGCTTGAACATATCCAAAAACTTCTTGAATTGACCATCCTCTTGTTGTTTCTTAAGCCTTTGAGGAAATGGAGGTGGAGGCACATATTTTGGCTTTGCCTCTTGTAGCTTCTTCTTATCATCATCCTCCTTGTTGCCTTTGACTTCATCTTGCTTCTCAACAACATTCTTTCTTGGGCTATCTTTTTCTTCAACTATAATCTCCTCATCAACTTTGTCATCCTCATCAAGAACAACATCTTGTACAACTTCATCACTCGTTGAATGAGGTAGAGGCATGTTAGCTACTTGCTTCCCACTTCTCAATGTGATAGCTTTGCACTCCTCCTTACCATCCTTTCGAGGATTAGGAATGGTATCACTTGGAAGATTACCTCTTGACATAGCATTCATTTGTGAGGCCAGTTGCCCCATTTGCACTTCAAGATTTTTAATGGCCGTATCATGAAGAGAAAGAGCTGTTCTGGTCTCAACCCTCTGAGCCTCTTGTCCAGCTAAAATCTGAGCCATCATCTTTTCCATTTTAGATTCCTCCTCCTTGACAGGGGCTTGCCTAGGTTGTTGTTGAAAACCCGGAGGATGAGAAGGTTTGGTACCTGAAGAGGACGGTTGATTAACATTTTGCCCTTGATTCCATGAGAAGTTGGGATGGTTTCTCCACCCAGGATTGTAGGTCTGAGAGTATGGATTATTCTGCTGATTTTGAAATTTGCCCATGTAATTGACTGACTCAGAAGCCATATAAAGTGGACACTGATCTGGAAAATGTACATCATTACACTGATCACACACAATTGGGGTGGATTGTACAGAGTGTACCCCGTGAGATTTACCCCTCTGCATCTGAGTTTCTATCACATCAAACCATTTATTGATTGCAGAAATAAGGGTTGCAATTTGTGAGGAAAAGGGAGCATCTTCTTTAGGTGCTGTCATTGATGGCAAAGTCTTTCTTTCTGTCCCTTGAGAGTTATTAGCAGATAATTGGTCTAAGAGTCGGAACACCTCATTAACAGGGATATTTCTGTACCCTCCATTGGTCATGGAATCAACCATCGTCTTAGACTGAGTATTCAGACGAGTACAAAAGATTTGTAGTATCACCCATTTACCTACCCCATGATTAGGGCATTGCCGTATCAACATCTTGTACCTGTCCCAAGCAGCGTAGAGGTGTTCATCCGGGTATTGTTTAAAGCTCAAAAATGCCTCTCTAGCTTCAATAGATTTGTCATCAGAGAAAAATCGGGCTCTGAATTTTGCTTCAAGATCGGCCCAAGAAGTAATCGATCCCTCCGGTAGATTATCAAACCATTCCCTTGCTTTGTCTTGCAACGAAAAAGGGAACAGTCTAAGTCTGAGAACATCTTCGGGAACCCCATTCTGCTTGAAAGACCCACATACTTCCAGAAAGTATATCAAATGTTTGTTGGCGTCTTCATTGTACAACCCATGAAATAGCCCATTCAACTGCAGCATAGTAATCATCACCGGTTTAATCTCAAAGGTGTGTGCTTGCATCTCCGGCATCCGAATGCAAGATTGAGCACCTCTCATATTCTGACTAGCAAAGTCATTGACCGTAGCCCGATCATATTCATCGTCAGCCATGCTTTCAGATTCAGTTTCTTCTTCCTCGTTAGAGAGATGGGCTCCTTCAAGTACCACTTCCAAGCTACCAAATTCCAAGCTTTGCATAAACCGAAATGGTACCTACAAGAAGCACACCCAAGCGAGTATCACACTAAACAAAGGTAACTTTAAACAAGAAAAGAAATTAAAAGAAAAGTAAATAATTACAGGCTCAAGCGAAATCAATAACTAAGCCCAAGGTTGACCAAAGGATTTGTTGCCAAATCCCCAGCAACGGCGCCAAAAACTTGTTCGGTCCGCAAGTGCACGGGTCGCATCAAGTAATAGAGTAATAAGAAAAGTATCGTTCCCTCAGGGATTTGGTTACAAATGTGGTCAAGCAGAAGGCTTAGCGTATTAGATTAAGTTGAGCTAAACAAGGTTTTGCTTTGAAGAGTTAACATATAAAATTAAATCACTAGAAGGTTACTTCTTTTTGAGATTTTTAAATTAAGATTCTTGAACAAGAGAAATGATTTAGAAATACTTGATAAATTGGATGAGAAAACCTAGGGTTACCTTTCCCCATTTAACTTCAAGACCCAATAAATTCCTTCCCTTTTCCTTACCCAATGAATTTCATGCATGAGTTCAAGGTTCAATTTTATTTGAAAAAGCTCTCTCAAGTCAAAATCAAATTTTTACTAGCATTAATTGTACAATCTCTTGCAAAAATTAATGCTAACCATAAATGTTCCACCAACCTTATATGAACAATGTTAGGTCAATAATTATATCTCTATATTATCAACAAACCATCCATTTAAAAGCATAAATTTCAAGTCTAACATGATTTCCCCCAAGTTCTAAAACAAAATATACTCTCTCAAGTCATACTTCATTTAACATTTCAAGTGGTGATCAAACACTTGTATAATTTAAAGCAAGATGAAAATCCATACATAAATATTCATTAAATACATCAAAGGAAGGAAGTACAAGAGTCAATCCATCAAATGGTTCAAAGTAACCCTAGAATAGGGGTTTAGTTACACATGAGAAAATGAGAAATAAAAACAGAAATAAAAAGCAGAGTCATGGCAGAAATTAGAGAAAAAGGGAAGAAGAAAAGAAACCAAGATCACAACTTGAATCTCTTCAAGAACCTCCAAGCTTCCTAGCTCTTCCCCACTCTCTCCTTAGGCTCCAAAATGATCCAAAATATACCCTAAATGCTCTGTGTCTTTCTCAGATCGCATTCAATGTCATTTATTACATTCAGATCGCGTAATTACTCAAAACGCGCAGTTTTTAGGTGAGTTCGCCGTGGCTTCGCCGCGGCGAAGTCACGGCGAGCTAAGGGCTTTTTGCTTCCAGAGGATGAGTACACTCGCCGTGGGTTCGCCGCGGCGAAACCCACGGCGAAGTCCCTTTGCTTCTGGTTCTTGGCCTTTTTGTCATCTCTCATTCTCCATTCCAGCTTTCCTTGCATTTCTTTGGCTCTTTCTCTGTATCACCTCTTCCTATACAAGATTGAAAGAGGGTTGATGAGCTTTTTTAACATTTAATAACATTCACACACAAATTTTTGAATAGAGAATCATTAAGCTCTAATTTTCATGCACAAACACTTTCTTCTTCATTAAGGATTTTCTTTGAATTTCTATGTCTATTTCAAAACATCACTTTCAAAAATATACACAAATGAGGAAAAATTGTGATGAAATATGTGAAATTTTAGGAGCTTAACACCAATCCATAAAAATTAAATCCCTGGTATCTTTGATCTCTTACACAAGTGGATGAAATTCACTGTGGTTGGTCAGAAGTAGTTGGATAGCCTCAGTAGAATCAGTAAATATCTTAATTTTCTTCCACCCATTATCTTACAAGTATGTAGTCCCATTTTGATTGCTAGGATTTCTGCTGCTGTGCTTGAGCGAAATCCCAGTTCCTACTGGAAACCTCCTACCCAATCTCCCACAAAGTTTCGTCCAATAAGGCCACATGCTCCCTATCTTTGACTATTAACCGAGCCATCAACTCCAACCGGATGTAGTGTGATGGTGGTGTTTTCCATTTTGCTTTAGATCTCTCATTGAACTGAAATAGCTTGTTTTACAATCTCCCATTTGTCACCTCCTCATACAGGTTATACAAACATTTGTGGATACTCCCGTTGATCGAGTCTTAGGTTCCCTCAAATATTTTCCTGCATCTATTCTTCCACAACAACCAGCATATTATGCCAAAGACTCTCTTCCAAGGCCATTCATGAACCTTTTTACTTCTCGGCTCATTCCTACTGTTTCATTTCATCCATACCAGCAGATTACCACCAAAAAAACTACTATGATATAGAGGGTTAATAAAGAAAGACCACACTCTGTTTGATACCTCACAATCCCTCAGTATGTGTATGACTCATCCTCACCACACTCAAATGGACACTTAGGTTGGTCGGTTAGACCACGCCTAAATCTCATGTAATTTGTGGGTAGTCTCTCTTGAAATGCCTGCCATATGAAGAACTTGTTTTTCTCTGGAACCGGCCAACGCCATATTTGCTGCCAAAAATTTCCCCTGTTTGCTCACTTCTTTTAGTCAACATTTTATATGCTGACTTAACACTAAAATTTCCGTTGGACGCCTTCCTCCATTGATCACCCAATTTGGCAGAAAGAAACTCCATTTCGTGGTGTCCCAATTTCCTGCTCTAGTTAAAAATCCATCCACTGTTTCTCCATTCCTAACCCATTCATGATTCGTTTCTACATATTCAATCAAGGGTCTCTCAAGAGGAGACCAGAGCTCCCACCATGCATTGGTGTTTCTGCCACTAAGAAGTTTGCTTCCCAGTCCAATCTGAAACTTCCCCCAAACTTTATTTATTGCACCCCATACTGCAGACTGCTTCTTCTTCTTGTTTATGCTTGGTATTTTACCTTCACTACAAGAATATTTTCTTCTCAAGCATTTCACCACAGAGCATTCGGTCTTGTCATTAAACCCCAACATAATTTCATAATGAAGGCTTCATTCTGATAAATAAGGTCTTTTATTCCTAAACCCCCTTCCTTCTTGTCTTTCTTTATTATTTCCTAGGCTATCAAGTGCACTTCTTTCTTTCACCAAAATCTCGGTTGATCCTCTCTATGTCTCTGAGAATTCCTTTTGGAACAATTATTGAATGCTTCTGATAAAAAGCTACGGATGACAGTATTGACTTTACTAATACTGACTTCCCTACCATGCTCAGTAATCTTCCCTTCCAGGTTGCAAGTTTTTTGTTTACTCTTAATATCAAGGGAGCAAATGTTGACTTGACTGCTCTTGAGTGCAGAATCGGGACTCCTAGGTACTTTCCCAAGTCTATCGCTATACTAATTCCCAATACCCGACTCAGCTCCACTGCCCTATTAAAATTTACATTCCTTGACACAAAAACTTTTGATTTTTGCAGACTAATCTTATGGCCCGAGATCTTGCAAAATGTGGCCATATTCTCACAAAGGCGCTCCATCTAGGCTACTGAGGCCTCACTAAATAGCAGAAGATCGTCCGCAAAGAATAGGTGTGACAATGCTAAACCTCTACTGAGGCCTAACCTAGAGCTTACTAAAATAAGCGCTAGGTTAGGGATTTTTAAAAAAGTATAGCCTATATATTAGTACTGGCTATCACCCAAGAGGGGGTGAATTGGGTGATAGAATAAAATTTGAGAAATTTTTTTCCTCATCAAAAACACAATTGAAGTGATAAGTAGTGCTTTTAAAGATCTTCTTCACTAGTTAAGAATTGTACGTTGAAACATGAAAAGCATAATAAAATGCATAAATATGTTATGCTAAAAATATGATGAGAGTTAAGGGAAGACAGAATGCAAACAAAGATCCTGATTCGGTCTATTCCTTTGACCTACATCCCATCCCCATGCTTCACCTGAGATTTCTAATCCACTATTTTCTTGTTTAAATCGGGCACAAAAGAAGCCTTAACAATCCCACAAGTTTAGCCCGGCACTTGTGAAGCCTTTTCTCCCTCAAGTTTAATCTGGGTACTTGAGAACCACTCCCCCTTGCAACATGTAAGATTGCACACTCTCTTAAGATCCCACTATCTTAAGAGAAATCTTACTTTATAAAGAATACATGTATTTCTCGTTCACTCAATGAACTGATAATGTTTCACACTGAAGTATAGAACATCTGATTGATATGAGAGCTTAGAATGCTAAGAATGAATGCATTCAAGTGTAGCCATCTCTACCTTTTCTTTTGAACTTGGGCACCAAATGCTTTTATAGATTTCTCTTGGATTTCTGCCCGTTGCAAAGTCTTTGATATAGCCATTGTGTCGTTGAAGATGAGAGATGATAAATCTGATGGAGTGTTGAGATGAATATGTTCTATGAAGTATTAACTCCTCGGTACTTAGTTTATTGATCGCACCATATTTTTATACACTTTTCATTGATAAAATCATTGGATTATTGCATGTTCTTGGGGTAATTGCACCTAATTAGGTTAATTTCTGACTTTTGCACACTTTGTTGGAATTTGTTCTAGTCAAGGGCAATTTGGGCATAATTAGCATGATTTATTATTCAACCCATTTTCAAGGACATTTTGATGCTACCTTAGGTCCATTTTATGTGTAGGTCATAGAAGAAACACACCCAAATTAAGGAGCCAAGTTGCAGTGAAGAATTTTGGACGGAGCAGAAGAAGAAAGTGAAGGAAGAGGCAGAAGCCTCTCACGGCGAGCTCACGGCGAGGGAGACAAGAAGAAGCAGAAGCCTCTGTCCCTCGCCACGGCGAGGAAGACAAGAAGAACCAGAAGCTCCTGTCCCTCGCCGTGGCCGATATCAGCAAAAATTTCTAACACGTTTTTAGGGTTTTGGGGGAGTATAAATAGATCCAAACACCCCCACCTTCGGCTAGCTAAGCTTCCTCTGCCCGAAAATCACCTCATCTGCTAGGGTTTCATCCCATTCCTTCATTCCTTACTCAAATCTTCATATCCCCACTCAATCTCACCTCCATTCTTGCTTATTTTCTTGTTCTTCCTTCTTTCACCTTCCATTTCCACCATAATTCTTCTTCTACCTTCTTCATCCATGGAGGCTGTGGTCATGGGCTATATTTGGCTTGAATTTGAGGACATGAGAGGCTAAGTTCAAGGTGCTTTGGTGGTGTGAATGTGACTCTAGCTTCAATGGGCAAAATAAGGGAGTTATATGTTTTCTCATTCTCTTTTCGTTATGTATTGAGTTTTGTGGTTGCATTTCTCTTGTATATTTGGATTGGATACATGATTTTCCTTCTTCGTTGTCTATGATTTGGAATATTTGTGTTGGATATTGAGTTATGTTATTTGAATGATATATATGTTCAGATTTCCTATTGGATTTGTGATGCTATATGATCTTTAGTGGTTGCTAGGTTGTGTAGCTTAATTTGTCCAATTGAATGTTGTGGTTGCACATTCTTGAGAGGAATCGGTTTTCAAAACTCAAGTTTCAACACACACCAAGTGAAACTTAACACTAACCCTAAGTAATGGCTAAGAAAGTGGTTGCTTGATTAGTCATTAATTAGGGCTAGTGGACCCCTAGTAGTTGCTTGGGGATTTTTCAATTATACTTGGTGCATCTTTTAACTCCCAATATCAATTTTAATGAAGCGTGGCAGCCACCGAAACACTACAAAGCCCATTTTATAAAATCACCCTTAATCCAAACTCTTTTCACTCATTAATCTAAAATACCAAAAACAAGTAATTGCATTTGTCAATAGTTTTAGTAAATGAATTTTCAAACCAAAACCCCCCATACCTTTTATTGTTTTAATTGCATTTAGCTAGTTTAGGTAGGTTAAAAGACTCCTCAAGTGAAACAACCCGGGGTTGCAACCTATATTGCAATCCTTGGATTAAATCTTGATTTTAACCCCCAAGGCGCATCAGGCAAAAGGTTAAATCATTTGCTAAAGCATTTCTTATTTCAAAACGGTTTAATTTCTGAGTCTGTGAGGTAACGTAAACTTCCTAAAATAGGTCTGACACATTCTGTACATAAAAAGCTGAATATTCAAATCTATCGCCACATCGATCATAAGACTCCATTCGATCACATCTTATGTTGTTTGATCGATCACACATAGATTAGGCTTCGATCATGACCCGCATCACTTGAATATGAGATTAGATAATATCACACCTGATCGATCATAAGGGGACCCTGATAGATTATGCTTAATTGATCATGCTTAGATTAGGCTTAGATTAAAACATGTAAAATTGCCTCGCTTAATCAATCACAGGAAATCCTGATCGATTAGGCATCTATGATCGATTATGCTTAGATTACTTCAAGTTAATTATATGTACAGTTTCCTCGCCTAATCGATCATAGGACATCCTGATCAAATAGGCAATGTTGATCGATTAATACTTATGACTGATCGATTGGGGCATTGTTCAGTTTAAGAATAAATTTTGGAAAATCATAACTCTATCAATTTAACTCCAAATCTAGCATATAATATATCCATGGAAAGATAATTGAATCTAGTTTTTAATGAAGAAAGAATCATTGCCAAACTCATTGAAATTCAAAAGTTATAATTAAAATCGTTACAGACAGACTCATTCAAAATGACAGTTTACTGGGAAAACTTTGAAAATTCATATCTCCCTTATTTGAAAAGCTTTTAAAGTGAAACTTGTGTTTCTAAAACAGGTATTAAGTTTAGTTTCATATAAAACAAGTTTCATCCCAATCGAATTTTTATTTTGAAAGATGTGATCCAAAACATGACTACCTATCTAATGCATGATATGAAAATATTGGGAAGATTGAAAAATTCATAGGTCCTTGGATATAAATCATTTTGACGGTGAAATTTGTGTCCATAAACCGTGTTGGGAGTCTAGTTTGATACAAAACAAGTTTCATCTAAATCGGAGTTATATTCTATGAGATATGATCAAAATATTATACATGCGTCAGACTGAACGAAAACCAGAGTTTGCGTCTGATCGATCACTTACATATTTTGATCAATCAACACCTCTGATCGATTGGGAATACTTCATGATTGATCAGGCGACTGGAAAACACTATTTTATGATCGATTATGATGCTTTGATCGATCTAAAGCACTCTGTTATGATCGATTATGCATGGGAACTCATGGTTTGATGATTTGGACTTCATTTGAGCTTCTTTTAACTTCCAATTGAGCATAGAAACTTCTAATATCAAGTATAATAACATGATTCATGATTTTCTTATTCAATCTCTAATCTTATTTGATCATATCATTCTCCGCAACTAAGCATAATAGCTTCATTCTTTCTTTAACTACTTTATACAAGATATTCACTTGAAATAATGGCTAGTCAAAGTTGGAGATGAATACTTCATGCAACTTTTTTCTCATTAGATTCAAGTCTATATCAAAACTAATAATTCTCCATAAATAAACACAATAGCTTCAATCTTTCTTTGATTAATCTATATAAGATAGCAACATAAAATAATAGATAGTCAAAGTAGGAGATAAACACTTCATACAAAATTTTTGCTTACTATATTTAAATCTATATTTGACATCATCAAAACTAATTATGTCCAACACTATCCCAGCGCTTATTAAAAAAAATTTAAAATAAGAACGCCTAACTTGTCTGTTTAAAAAATTTAAACATACACGGATTATGATAGAAGAAGTTAAAAAAGGACAAGAAGTAATAAATAAAAATTTATGGACTATATACGAAAGAATAGAAAAATTTGACATAGAAAGAGAAAGACAAAGGAATGGTATAATAATTACAGAAAAATCAGAAAAAGAACAGGAATTAGATTATATAGAAAGTAATAGGATAGCTGAAATCACATGTAATATAGGATCTAGAATGGATTACTGAATGGAAATAATTCAACCAATAAAGAAACAAAAGGAAAATAAAGAAAATAATGGTATTATTATCAATATGATGAATGCTTTGGAAATAGAAAATTTAAATGACGATAAGATAGAAGAAATAATGGGAAAAGAAGAAAAAAATTTAGAAGATATAAGAAAAGGATTTGCAAATGTTACAAAGATAGGACATATAGATGAGATAACACAAATAAATATGGAAATAGAAACAGATCATATGAATCCCAATAAAAGACCAAAAAATGAAGATGTAACAAGTACTTCAAGAAATGAATATGGAGATACAATAGAAGGAGAATTAGAAAGTGAATTATATCATAAAGAACATTTATTTAGTAAGACGGAAAAAGAAATGCTTTTTGAAACAAATTTTAAAACACCTAATAAATCAGGATATATATAGAACAATGTGAAACAAGAAATATACCTAATACAGGAATATGGTTAGATTTGGATTGTAATTTAGATAATGAAAAAAGATTAGAAGAATGGAGTAAGTCACAATTGATAGCTTTGATAGGAAGACAAATAGATATTAATCATGCAAGTATGATAGTAGAAGCAAGTTTTATTGGAAATGTACAAAGCTGGTGGAAAGGAAAAACTAAAGAATTTACAGATGAAGTAAGAAGAATAGATCCAGGACCTTATAATAATATAAAGGAATTTTATGCATTTTTAATAAGGAAATATGAATCGGTAATAAGAAATGAATTTTTAGGAAGAAGTGCAGAATTAGGAGAACAAACAAATATAAAAAATGCAATAAGAAGATTATATGACGTAGAAATTTGCTCATTAGAACCAAAAATATTTGGAACAATATATATGTGAATTTAAAAAATATTATTATGAGGCTAGAATAGAAAAATATGAACATAACAAAGTTTATTTGGAATTATTTTATAGAAAATGACCACATTTAATCTCAAATACTATAAATGATAATTACAATAAAATGTTTAATACACCAGAATTGAGAAATATTATACATTATCTAGATACTATGGGAAGAAGAGAAAATTATCTAAGAGAATATTTTTCTGATAAATGTAAAGAAGCTTGTAGAAATATTAAATATTATAAGACTAATAAATTATTATTAAAATGTGAAGAATTAACAATACCTCATAAATGGGGATGTAATATGGAAAAATCTAAAAGAAAGAAAAAGAGAAAAACTAAATATAGATATAAATTTAAAAAATATCCAAAAGAAAAGTTTTATAGAAAATTCAAACCTCAAAAATATTTTAAGAAAAGAAAGAAGAAAATTAATTATAATAAGAAACCCAAAAAATGTAAGTGTTACAATTATGGAAAAATTGGACATATAAGTATTAACTGTCCTGAACCTAGAGATAAAAAGGCAATGAAGATATTAGAAAAAGCTTTTGAATATGATTTGGAATCTTGAGAATTTGAAGAACCGGTATATAGTGATATAGAAAATCCAGAAATAGAAATATATAAATTAAAATATATGGAAAAAGAATCAGATGATGATGAGTATTCGTCACTGGAAGAAGAAGAAAATTGTAAACTTTACATGATGAATGTAAGGACTAATGATGAGGAACCAAGTACTAGCAATAATGATTATGAAGATTATGAAGAATATGAGGAATACAGGAATAGTAAGGAAGGAATATGTGAAAAGAGAATTATTTTTAATGAAAAACAATATAATAAAATTAAAGGAATAAGATTAGATATGAAACCAGAAGAATTAAATAAACAAGGTTTTATGCATAAGGTAAGTAAAATATTAAAACATAAGAAAAATGAAAAAAGTGCTTGTGTAGTATTAGAAAAGAAGCACCCTATAGAATCAACTTTAACAAAGGAGTTTTAAGAATACCTTTAGAAGTAAAGCATTAATTGAAGATGAAATATCTAAATTACCATTTAAAGATGAAGTTACAGAAATTTATATAGCTGAAGTACAATTACTTGTAAAAGCCTATTTTAAAGAAGGAATTAACTCTCCTATAGAATTGTTAATAACAGATGGAAGAATTGTAAGCAGTGTACAAGATAGTATATTAGGAATATTAACAGGAAATTTAATATACCAAAAATTAAAATTTACAGTAGATACAAATTTTGCTATATCAAGAGCAGACGAACACATGAATAAATCTATAATTTTATATCATAACTTAGGAGGAATAAAAATGTTAGAAGGAGCTAGAACCATAAGTATAACTGCTATAGTAGAATTACTTTTTACAAATGAACACAAAGATATATAATAGATCACATGGAAGAATAACTATAGATAAATATTTTATGCCAATATTAAAAGAAATTCCTTTAGACCCTATAAATATAACAATACCTGAACAATTACAAATAGAGTTGGATAGAACTGTTAATTCTAACCAAATAACTACCCCTAGAAGAATACAGACTAATGATAATATGGGACAAAGAATGTTGAGAATTAATACACCATCCTTTAATATAGATGTTAATACTCCAAGTATTCCGAGAAGAATTCTAGGAAGACCTGAAACAAGAAGAGGATTAATTAGATCAAGAAGTCAAAGAGATGAATATGAAAGGAATTTTCTAGCAGAAAGACCAATCAATTCGAATTTAGCACAAATAAGACCAAGAACTCAGCATCTAGATTTGACAAATCAAGTAAAAAGTTATATTAAACTAGAAATAAAAAAGGATGCAATATGGGAAGAAATAATAACTTTAATTGACCAAGACATAGATAAAAGCTTTATTGAAGAAGATTATACAGAAAATAATTTAGAAATAACAGGAGAAGGAGCTAAAATAAATACTATTATAAGATTTAATAAAAGAGATATAATGGATATAAAATTATGGGTAGAGGAAAATACTAGGAATGAATATAAAATGGTTTTAGGAAAAGATTTTTTACAAGCAGTAAGACCATATAGGATACAGGAAGAAAGAGTGATAATAAATATAAATAATCAAACTTTAATAATACCTAAGTTAAGATGAAGAGACAATTATTTTATATCTTAGTAAAATTTAATTATCAAAAATATAGATCTAAAAAATATCATGCCCTTATAGCTACAGGAGCTAATTTAACAGTAGCTAAATATAATGTTTTACCACTCAAATTATGGAAAAAGAAAAATAAGATGTTAAGAATGAAAAGTGCAGGAAGAGAAATTCATATGATAGAATTAGAAGCTAAAAATATACGAGTACAAATAGGTGAATATGAACTATTAATTGAAGAATTAAATCAATATATTAAACCATCTTGTGATGTAATATTAGGAATGGATTTTTTAGGACAATATTATCCGATATATTTGATAGAAAAAACTATTATTTTAACTACCCCTTGTAACCATGAAGCATGGGGAATAAGAATAACCAAACCTTATAGAAGGAAAGATGAAAAATTTCAGAAGAAACAATATGAAAATGAAGTTCAGTTTTTACCTAATAACCAACCTGTAGAAATAATTCATATGATAGCCACATTGGATATCATAGAGGTTAAACCAGTGGAAGAGAAAACAATTGAGCAAAGATTAATAGAAAATTATGATGACAATCCTTTAATTCATTGGGAAAAGTCTAAACCTATGGCAAAAATAGAATTAAGAGACTACAGCAAAGAAATTAATTGTAAGCCATATCCTTGAACAGAACAGGATAAAAAAGAAATGAAAAAAATATAATTTGATTAGAGAAAGTAGATCTAATTATTCATCACCTGCAATGATTGTAATAAAACGCAGTGAAGAGAAAAGAGGAAAATCACAAATGGTAATAAATTATAAAAAATTAAATAACTTAGCTGTTAGAAATAGATATCCAATACCTAAAATAGAACTCTTATTTAATTTGATAAGAGGGAAAAATATATTTAGTAAATTTGATTGTAAATCAGGATTTTTTTAAAATAAAATTAGAAAAAGAAAGTAAGAAATGTACTGCCTTTAGTACATCATAAGGATTATATGAATGGAATGTATTACCTATGGGATTTCATAGTCCTAGTATATTTCAAGAATATGTGTCTAAATTATTAATACCAATAAAAGATTTTGCACTAATATATATTGATGATATTTTAATATTTTCAAAAAATGAAAAAGAACATGAAAAACATTTAGATCAGTTTGTGAAATTAATAGACAAAAAGGATTAAACATATCACCTCAAAAAGCAGCAGAATTAAGGAAAACTAGAATAGGATTTTTAGGACAATATATATCTCCAGAAGGAATAGAATTGCAAGAACATATAAATACAAAAGTACTTGAATTTGCAGAAACAAAAAATAAGAAAGACTTACAATCTTTTTTAGGACTAGTAAATTAGGCTAGAAATTATATATCAAATTTATCTAAATTAACTACTAGAATATCTAAATTAGCAGGAGAAAAAAGTAATTGGATATGGAATGAGGATACTGAAAAAATAATAAATCAAATAAAGAAGTTATGTCAAAATTTACCAAAATTAACTATACCTACAGATAATAATGTAAGATGGATAATTTATACAGATGCCTCAGATAATTATTGGGGAGCAGCTTTATATCATAAAAATATTGATGGGCAAAAATTAATTACAAGATATGCAAGTGGAAAATTTAATGAAGCTCAAAGTACATATCATTCGAATTGGAAAGAATTTTTAGCTATTGTCAAAGCAGCACAAAATTTTGAATTGTTTATTGTAAATACAAATTTCATTATTAAGACTGATAATACCCAAGTAAAGCATTGGTTAGACAAAGGAATAAGAACTAATAAATTATGCAATAAAATGTTGATTAAATGGCAAAGTGATATGTCTTATTATGATTATGATATTGAATATATTAAGGGTAAGAATAATTTAATTGTTGATTTCTTGAGCAAATGAAATCAGATAGCCCTGTAAGCCAGTCATGTAATGATTCATCCAATGAAGCAAGTTCTTTTATAGATCAAATATATGAGATTTCAAATCTCAGAAATCAATATGAATATGTTAACAACATAAATGAATGGACATTTATCCAAGATCTCTAACCAGATAGAGCAACTCTATCAAAGAGTGGGGAAACTGGAAGAATTATCTATAAAAAGCCCTGTAATGAAGGATGCTGGACAGACTTCAGGAAGTCATGTAAATGAGAAAATTACTCCTTTAGTAGAAATCATAAAAAGCCAAACCCAAGAACAAGAAGCCTAAAAAACCTTGAATAATCTACCAAATGACCAGTCTACTAATCAGCCATCATCTTCTACATCTGGAACCAGCCCAAAAACATGCCCAACTTTAAATCCCTCAGTCTTTAAGTTGATAGAAAATTACCGATATTTCAAAAAACTTGTTTATTGCCTTAATCATTTTACTCTCAAAGCCCAGACTGTAAAATATGTCTCCCATTATGCTTTTAACAAGGCTGTTATTTACCCTGGAACTCCACCAAATCTTGTAAAAGCATTATCCCAGCATGGTTTAATTCAGTCAATTTATCCCTTACCAACCTTGGAAGAAATTTCAGAGTTACCAGAACCATTGAAGAAAGTTTTAAAGACATATTTTGGGATTGTAACTCAGCATATAGTTTTTATAAGGTGTTATTCTACAATAGTGGAAGTTACTCTGGATACATTTTACCATCCTATAAATTTAATTAGACTGGGAACCACAAAGAAGCCTATTGATCATCAAGTGGAATACAAGGAAGATATTGAAGACGATATGAAATTTATGCAGATTGTATCAAGAATTAGAGCTCAAGATCATCATATAATTTTTCAAGAAATGAACAGAATATTAGCAACAGATGAGGAAGTTGCATGGGTATACTTTTTAGGACAAACTACTTTAATTTACTCTTCAGGAAGGACCTCGAAGAATCTCAATTATTTTAATCAGTTTTATGATAGGATGAAGAGTAATAAATTTGAAAATACGGAGAATACCAAAAGAAGGATTTGTCAACTTTTATCTGAATACGCAATACATAAGTGTAAATATTGTGATGAGAAAAGTCCAGAGAAAAAAGATTTTGAAGATCCTGTAATGGATATGAGCATCATATAAGGAAGGCCAGATGAACCAATCAGTAATTGCCGACAGAATGCCTGACCAATGAAGACCTGCCAGCAGAACAGAAGTGAAATAATAGAAGGACCTAGAAAGGATAATAAATAGAAAGACATATGGATAGGAAGATAGGAAGTATGTAGGTGTAAGACAATAAAGAGATATGTCAGAAGAAGAAAAAAAAGTCAAAAAATGAATAAAGACATGAATAGTACTGTTTTTATCTTTTACACTACTACAGAAATTGTCTATAGCAGCACTTATCTTATAAGCGCTGCAATAGCCAGTGTTATGATAGGCTATTAAGACTAACGCGGTGCTTAGTAAGCGCTGCAATAGGTATACCTATAGCAGCGCTTATAATTTAGTAAGCGTTGCTTTAGGGTTCCCTAAAGCATCACTTATTTCTTTATAAGCGCTGCTTTAGGTAATTTATTTTTTTTTTAAAAATACCTATAGCAGCTCTTATAACGAAATAAGTGCTGCTATTGATTTTTTTTTTAAAAAAATATTTGATTTTATTTTATATATATCCCACTTGCATCAGTGCTAATTTTATACATGGAACTATATATAAGTCAAAGAAAATCATACATTCATGAACACCCTTTTTATTTCAAATGCAGCTAATTTTGTACATGGAACTATATGTAAGTGCAATAATTCATTATACTCCTCTATAAATAGCCATCTCCTATATTGTTTTGCTCCATTGTTTTATTATCACATGTGATGAAAGGAAAATAACTCTTATTGGTTTGCAGGCTGCTTGTGTTGAATTTATAACACTAATGAGTGATAACCTCTCGTCCCTTTTTCCTAACATCTACATGAATAAGAAAGTATTATCACAAGATTGATTCAGCTAATTATGAACTTGGTATTCATATGGAGTATGGCCACAGAATTGGGTGTTCTAATTACATTTGCAGCATCTGAAAAATTGGATGATAGATCTGGTTTTATTGCTCTAAGAAAGATTTTATTAAGTTGAAAAGCATGTAGAGGTGTAGAAACTGAAAATCACGTCCAATGTATATTTTCTTCACATAAGAAAATCAACTAATTTATGTTAGAATCAATGCAAAAGAGTCCAAAACAGTTTCAGAAATTATGGAGCAAATTGCAAATCAAATTTCAGAGATATGTGATTAAAAACCAGAATTAACCCACCACAATGCAAACTTTTAGTTTTGCAGAATCTGATGAAGCCAACAAATGAAGAATCAGATTAAAATGCTAAATCACAGTGCAGAGCAAAATCAGAAAAACAAATCTGATTTAAGCTTAGCCACAATTTCAGATGCAAATGCTCAATAATCCAACTACAATCCATATTTAAATTTGTAAATACTAGAAGAGATTTGATTTCAAGTCACCTAAACATATTATAAAGAATCTATCAAGTTATGAAGTGATCAATGTCACTCAAGAAAGACTCTACTCTAAAACTAATTCCTACATAGATTTAACAATGTACTCACATATATAAAAGTAGAGTGAGTAGTAATCACATATATAAAACTAGAGTGAGTAAGGCATTTAATAATGTAATCCAACTTTACAGCGTTAAGGTAATTTTGGTACCAATATAATTATGATGGCATTCGACTCCTTTTTCTCATTGTTATATTATCCAAAATTGTTGGCTTCCTCTTTTTTGTGGGATTTAGGGTTGTGTTGACCCAAATGCCTTCTTCATGGTCACCCCTTACATAAACAGGCTCATCTTCGTCATCATATCCGTCTGCATCAAAGTCTTCTGCCAGTAATGTATCAAAGGAAGGATCATCTTCAATCATATTCATATCTTCATCATTGCTTCCATCATCAACTTGTTCGGCATAATTTTTGTTCGACTGAATGACAACTGACCAATTCTTCTTAGAAAGATCTGCAATGTAAAAAACTTGTGCCGCTTGAGACGGTAGAATGTAAGGATCATCCTTATATCCAACTTTAGAAAGGTCAACCGATATAAACCCAAATTCATCTAACCGTCGTCCACTATTGTTGTTAACCCACTGACAGCGGAACACAGGAACTCTGAACATGGTGTAATCTAACTCCCAGATGCAATCAATCACACCAAAGTATGACATCTGTGCATAGACGGGATTTGTATCCCTTGCACTGGATATATGCCATGCCTCGGCAACAACTGTGACTCCACTATTCTGCATTGTGCTTTTCTCATCCTGACCTTTTGTATAGAATGTGTAACCATTGATTGCATAGGCAGTGTAAGCAAATGCGTGCAAACACGGTCCTTTCGTCAGCCAGAACAATCTTTCACCAACCGATCCGGCATTTAGGTCATGCTGCTGACAAATACGCGCATTGAACCATCTAATGAAATGTTTGTTGTGCTCCTTCGTAATCAAATTCTCATTTCTATCACCGTGAATTTCCCGAAGAAGTTTTTTGTGTTCTTCAACAAATGGCTCAACCTCAGGAGTATTATGAAGAATATACAAGTGCACCAGCTCCCTTTCAACATTCGAAATGCGTATTAAGTTGAACCCACTCATTCCTTTCCCAGTTAATCTCCCGTCGTGACGAGACTTGGGTAAACCAATAGGTTCAATATTTGATAGATAATCTGCACACAAATCACTCGCTTCTTCAACGATGTATCGTTCAGCAATACACCCCTCTGGTCGATATCTATTTTTAACATACCCCTTTAAAACTTTCATGAACCGTTCAATTGGGTACATCCATCTCAAATAGACTGGGCCGCACAGTTGCACCTCTTTAACCAAGTGTACTGTAAGATGAACCATGATGTCAAAGAATGAAGGGGGGAAATACATTTCAAGTTCGCACAGGATACAAACAATCTGTCTCTGCAAATCCTGCAACTTTGTTGTATCAACCACTTTACTACAAATGAGCTTGAAGAACATACAAAGTCTGGTGATCGTGCTACGCAATTTCTTAGGTAAAATGTTGCGTATGCCGACCGGTAAGAAATGTTGCATCAGGACGTGACAGTCATGAGATTTCAGGTTCTTCAATTTCAACTCTTTCATGGACACAAGGTTTTTTACATTTGAGGAGTAGCCCTCTGGAACTTTGATTCCATTCAGAAACTCACAAAATGATCTTTTCTCTTTCTTCGAAAGGGTGTAAGCTGCCGGAGGTAAATAAGTGCGGTATCCTCTCTCGACAGGTGCTAACTCTTGTCTTATTCCCAACTTGACCATATCTAACCTCGAATTGACACCATCCTTACTTTTCCCATGCATATTCAGCAACGTGCTAATTAGGTTATCACAGATGTTTTTTTCAATATGCATCACATCAAGAAAATGCCTAACATATAAGGACTTCCAATACGGGAGTTTGAAGAATATGGATCTCTTCTTCCAACCACTTGTCAACACATTTTTTGCGAAAGGCTTACCAAAATCATTCTCCAACGCCTTCACCTTTTCAAAAACGCTATCCCCGCTCAATGTCCTTGGTGGCCTACCTTCTTCTGAGCTCCCGTTAAACGCCTTTTTCCACCTACGCCAACGATGCTTTAACGGCAAGAACCTCCGATGTCCCATGTACACATTTTTCTTACAATGATCCAGTCGCAACGAATGGGTATCATCTACACATACAGGGCACGCACCATATCCTTTGATGCTGTATCCGGACAAATTACCGTATGCTGGGAAATCATTTATCGTGCCAAACAACATGGCTCTCAAATTAAAACTTTCTTCCTTACAGCCATCAAAAACTGTCTCACCCGAATTCCACATATACTTCAGGTCTTCAATCAATGGATCCAAGTAGACGTCTATATCGTTGCCGGGTTGTCTAGGCCCGGAAATAAGCATAGAAAGCATCATAAATTTGCGTTTCATGATTAAATTTGGGGGGAGGTTGTATATCATCAAAATCACCGGCCATGTGCTATGAGTACTACTCTGAACTCCATGCGGATTGATTCCATCGGTTGTGATTGTACCATACTTTTATACACTTTTCATTGATAAAATCAGTAGATTATTGCATGTTCTTGGGGTAATTGCACCTAATTAGGGTAATTTCTGACTTTTGCACACTTTGTTGGAATTTATTCTAGTCAAGGGCAATTTGAGCATAATTAGCATAAATTATTGTTAACCTATTTTCAAGAACATTTGATGCTACCTCTGGCTTGATTTTACTTGTAGATCATAGAAGAAGCATGCCCAAATTAAGGAGCCAAATTGCAGCAAAGAATTCGGGACGGAGCAGAAGAACTCACGGCGAGCTCCCCAGCAAAAGCTCCAGAATAGATGTCAGCTCGCCGTGGCTTTCGCCGCGGCGAGCTCACGGCGAGCGGACCCAAATTCAGACAGAAGCTCTTGTTGCTCGCCGTGGCTCTCGCCGCGGCGAGCCGACGGCGAAGTCCCAGAATTTGCAGAAGTCTTGCGCGATTTTAGGTTTCTTTGGAGGGTTATAAATAGTTCCACCACCCGAAAATCCTGGCAAAGCTCCCTCAGGCACGAAACACAGCCCCTCTCCTAGGGTTTCTTCCATTCCTTCATTCCCCACTCATTTCCACCTCCATCTTCATCTTCTACCTTCTTCCACCCTCTTCTTCCATGGAATTTCGGATGAGGCTTCCTCTTGGGGTTCCTCTTGGAGTTTCTATGTTGGATTGAGGAGCTCTTCATCTCTTGAGGATGGGTTGATGGTGTCTCAAGCATTGGTTCTTCATTAGGGGAGTTTTTCTTTGTTCTAACATATGTATTTAGGATTTCTTCTATGTTTATTTGAACCTCTCTTGGAAGATGTTTGGATTTATGTATTGGATTGAGATTTTGGATATGTATGTGTATGAACTACATGTGTTTATTTTGGGCTTTGAACACTTGAGTTATGAACTCTTATCTACATTTTGGTTGTATGAAGTTAATTTCATTTTAGTGGTTGCTAGTGGACTTAATTGATTGCTTCCATTCATAATTATTGTGATTGCATTTTTATGAGAGCCACAAGTGTTTTGACTCAAAGTATTTCACACATCAAGTGGACTTTAACACTAACCCTAAGTAATGGCTATGAAAGTGGTTGCTAAATTAGTCATTGATTAGGGCTAGTGGACCCCTAGTGGTTGCTTGGGGATTTTTCTAACTAGACTTGATGAATCAAACCCCCAAATGATTTGAAACTATGTTTGTCATCTCACCTAGACTCAAGAGATCCATTCCATCAATTTCACTTCATCCATCCAACCATTCCACCTCATTAAAGAAAAGATAAAAAAATATTGTAGTTAGGCTCATTTTGCATATTTCATATTAAAACCCAACAAAACCCCTTTTTATACTTCATTTGCATGACATTTAGATTCCTAGGTTAGTTATTAGGCTCCTTGAGAGACGATCCGGGATCACACCATTATAGTGCAATCCTTGGTTATATAAATATTTTGCATTTAACCCCCAAGGCAATTAGGAAAAGGTTAAATCAGGTTGCCAATGCAAGCCGTAGGTTTCTTGGTTCTTCACCGAACTCAGGGTACTCATAATCAATTTTTTTCCATTGGGGGCCATCTGCAGGGTGCCTAAGCTTGGTGTCTTTAATCCTTTCATCGGCATGCCAAGTCAAAAGTTTTGCAACATCCGCATTATTGAACATGCGCCTGAATCTCAGAATGATCGGAAAGTACCACAAGACTTTAGAAGGACTCTTACCTTTCTTTCCATACCGCGATGTGTTGCATTTCGGACACTTCTCCAATAATGCATACTGATTTCGGAATAAAATACAGTCATTGGGACATGCATGTATTTTCTCATATTTCATACCGGTCGAGCAGAGAATTTGCTTCGCCTCGTATGTTTTCGAAGGGAGTACATTCCCTTCTGGAAGTATATCTCGCAAAGCGGAAAGCAGTGCGGTGAAACTTGCATCACTCCAACCGTATCGCGCTTTCAGGTTATACAATTTAAGCACCACACTCAATCTTGTGTATTTGCTGCATCCCACATACAACGGAGTCTCTGCATCACTCTTCAGAGTCTGAAATATTTCAGGATCCTCCTCACCCACCACGTTCAACATTTCTTCAAGGTCATCGCTCTCATCACACATGTCTGTGTCAACTACATTTGAAGCGCTACTAACATCAGGTACCCAGTCTCCGCCAGAATACGTATACGTCTCACCATGCTTTGTCCAACGTGTATAAGACGGATCGATTCCATGACAAATTAAATGACCCAATAGGTCAAGAGGGCGAAGACGCTTTCCATATAAACAAGACATACAGGGGCACACAATTCTGTTGGCATTCTCTGCATGCTCAGCAGCAAATTCAATGAACTCTTTTGCTCCATCTATATATTCCCTTGAACGTCTATCACAAGACATCCATTTCCGATCCAACATTATAACCTACTAAAGGAAAACGTCGGTAAGATGTATATGACCTACTCATTAGGTAGCCACCTTACGATGTTACCTTACTTTCTTAACAAAAAATCGGCAGCATAACGGTTAAAAATGAACGTTCCCAGGCTCAAGGCCCTCTCTTTTTTACATAGAAATGGATTGCCAACTATATAAACAACATCAACTCAATATATCTCAACAGCCCACCACAACAGAATTCACAGAGCATTTATATATAGAGCATTAATAGTTCTACAAAACAAAAATTTCATACGAGTAAAATAAAACACCACACAATAGGATTCATCGGAATGTACCAAAACTCAATCATCTGATATGTCTCAGCCTGCTGAATTAAAGAAAAAAAAGATAAGACTTACTTCAAGGTCCTTTAGCTCAAAGTAAGCCCGCTAGCAACAATAGGATTCTTCACCTTCAAGTGTCGAGCAATAATCTGTAAATATTATAAGGAAAACAAAAAGCAAATAGATTTGATTTAACCCAACGTTCAAAGAAAACAAAAAGCAAGAGAGCAAATTGATATTTCTGTTCCATATGACTACATATCTTGATGGAGACTAAGGGAAAAGGCAGCACAATCCTAGAAACATAATCCTAATCTAAAATCTATGCTAGAAGAAAATAAAAGAGAGATTCCCCCAAACTTAATTACTATCTAATTAAGCCTCAAAATAGCTTGCCACCAATGAAACAAATTCAATGTTCATTTTTTTTTCAATGACTCGATCCTCCTAAAAATCTCCAATCTGTTCAAGCTAATGACTAAAATCAGAAAATTTTAAAATGCTTCACAGTCCGATATGTTCAAAGGTTTTCGGTTTTAATCAATCAAGATCATCGTTTAATGCAGCCCACAAGAGAAACAACTTCAAAATTAGCGACAACAATTCAGAGCAGCTTAAGAGTGAATTTAATCAGATTAAAAATTAGTGGCAGCCAGAAGAAACAGTCCAAACAACCCAAAATCAACTGATTAATCTAAATTTTATTTCCTCATCTAATCCTAACACAAAAACTAGAAACTAAACAACAAAGGGATTCAGAAATTTCTTACCCAAACCACAAATAGGGCAATTATAAGACCAGTAATAGTAGTAGATTTCAGAACTTGTGAAAAGGAGTTCATTCCTACTATATATTTTGAATCAAAAGCAATTGGTAGGGAAAAAGAAATCTTAAACACAATTGCAGAAAAGATTGAAGAGACAAAAATGGAAGCAATTAGGACAAATAGAGAGAGAGAGAGAGAGAGAGTCACGATTACCTAAAGAGGAGGAACAAGCGAAAGTGGAATCCAGAACAAAAATGGCGAATCTCACGAAGAGGAATGGCACCCAGTCCGGCGACCTCCGTTACTTCGGTTTCCTTTTTTCGCTTCAGGTATGAGCTTCGTTAAAAATGACGGCGGCGGCAACAGTGGGAATGAGAGGAGGCCGTCGGCTTTGAGCTGCCGGAGCCGGAGGGGGAGGGGCGGTGGCGGGAGGGGAAGGAGACGGCGGAGGAGTAGGGGATGGCTTGGCCGGCGTGGTAGATCGGACGGACAAGACGACGAGGGTTTGGGAGGATGGTGAGGTCGTGTGGGAGAGAGAAGGGAAAGTGATGAGGAAATAATTAAACAAATTAAAAAAGCAAGGGGGCCGGGGAGCACGACGCGGACTGGGTGAAAAATTGGAGGGAGAATTTCCCTCCAATTTTTCGCCTATACCGGCGCTTATCTGAAAAAGCGCCGGTATAGGTGACCTATACCGGCGCTTTTTCAGATAAGCGCCGGTATAGGTCTTTAAAATAAAAAAAAATAAAAACAGATGAAAAACATATACCGGCGCTTATTGGAAAAAGCGTCGGTATAGGGTCTTTAAAATAAAAATAAAATAAAAAAGATGAACAACCTATACCGGCGCTTATTTGAAAAAGCGCCGGTATAGGGTTTTCAAATAAAAAAAATAAAAAGAATATGAAGTGCAATCATATACCGGTATAGGTCTTTAAAATGAAAAAAAATAAACAACCTATACCGGCGCTTATTGGAAAAGCGCCGGTATAGGGTTTTCAAATAAAAAAAATAAAAAGAATATGAAGTGAAATCATATACCGGCGCTTTTTTTAAGAAGCGCCGGTATAGGCTCCTGTCTTATCTATACCGGCGCTTTTTACTATAAGCGCCGGTATTGTTGCGTCGCAACAGGGTAATTTTGTAGTAGTGTGCTCTCATTCATAAATCCTTAAGCCTTACACTATCATCAACTTTCATTCTTCAAATTATCCAAATAGCAGCATTATATATTCTAGGAAATATTTTTCAGCAAGAACAATTATATGAAGCAAACTTTGACTACTTTAGCTGAAACAGCAAAACAGAAAAAGGGCAAGAAAAGGAAAATTAAACACTTTTATTCTTTTGTCACTAAACCTATTTTAGAGCCTTCACTTATGACTTAGATGAGGTAAACAAATCAATCAACAGTTCTACATCATAGTAAATCAGTAAAAGCTGAAACTTCATAACTCAAAGATCATCTTCCACATTACATCAAAACATGGATTGAAACTCGCCTATCCTTTTTCTTTATTTATTTTCAATATCTGAAAGATGTTGGGACATATGAAAGGAATTAGTCACTAATTATTTTTGTCAATAATTGTTTCTGTTTTTCAGAACTTTACCTGGTGAAGATAGAGGAGGCTTCGATCAGTTGCCAGACAAGGGATTCCAATGAACCTCACAGAGCGAATTGGAGATGAGAGAAGTAGCCGTCGAATTTGGGGGTAGGATTCACACTTCAACAAATGAACTTGAAAAGTTAAAGAACTGAAGATAAAAACTGTAAGCGGAAAAACATAATTCATGAGCCATATATTTTACCTCACAGCGATTCAGGCAGCGACGAGGATGAGCACAAATCCGTGGATGAGAACTTGAGAGAGCAAACACAGCAGAGAGAAGAGTTAGATGATGACTGGGAAGAAAGATGATTTGAGAGCGAAAGGATGGGAGGGCGATCGGAGGCCGCTACTGGAAGGAGGGGTTAATGAAGAAGAAGGAAGGGATCTGGGAGAGTGAAAGGTGGTGTTAGGGGGGCGAAGAGGAGAAAGTGCAGATTAGGGTGAAGGGAACAAAAGAAATCTAATAGGGTTTGGTGACCGAGAGGAAATGGCGCAGGAGTGAAATTAGAGGAGGGAAAAAAATTAAAAATACCTATTTAGGCCTATAACAACGCTTATTACATAATAAGCGTTGCTATAGGCCTAAATAGGTATTTTTAAATTTTTTTTCCTTTTTTAAAATGAATTAGTATTTTTATAATTGGTTTTAGATATTTTTAAATAAAATTTAAATGATAGGGGACCTATCGCAACGCTTATTACGTAATAAGCGTTGCCATAGGCTCCATGTCATTTAAATTTTATTTGAAAAATATCTAAAACCAATTTTAAAAATACTAATTCATTTTTAAAAAGGAAAAAAATTAAAAATACCTATTTAGGCTTATAGCAACGCTTATTAAGTAATAAGCGTTGCTATAGCTCCCCTGTCATTTAAATTTTATTTAAAAAATATCTAAAACCAATTTTAAAAATACTAATTCATTTAAAGAAAGAAAAAATTTTAAAAATACATATTTAGGCCTATAACAATGCTTATTACGTAATAAACGTTGCTATAGGTCCCCATGTCATTTAAATTTTATTTAAAAAATATCTAAAATCAATTTTAAAAATACTTATTCAATTTAAAAAGGAAAAAAAATTAAAATACCTATTTAGGCCTATAGCAACGCTTCTTTTTTAATAAGCGTTGCTATAGGCCCCCTGTCATTTAAATTTTATTTAAAAATATCTAAAACCAATTTTAAAAATACTAATTCATTTTTAAAAAGGAAAAAAATTTAAAAATACCTCTTTAGGCTTATAGCAGCGCTTATTACGTAATAAGCGTTGCTATAGGCCCCCTGTCATTTAAATTTTATTTAAACAATATCTAAAACCAATTTTAAAAATATTAATTCATTTTAAAAAAGGAAAAAAAATTAAAAATACCTATTTAGGCCTATAGCAACGCTTATTACGTAATAAGCGTTGCTATAGGCCCCCTGTCATTTAAATTTTATTTAAAAAATAACTAAAACCAATTTTAAAAATATTAATTCATTTAAAAAAGGAAAAAATTTAAAAATATCTATTTAGGCCTATAGCAACGCTTATTACGTAATAAGCGTTGGGATATGCCTACTTATATATTTTTAAATTGTTTTCCTATGTTTAAAAAGCCTGAGTGTATTTTTAAAATTTGTTTGAATTTTTCTAAACAATATTTAAATACTTTGGGGCCTATCCCAACGCTTATAAATTATTAAGTGCTGGGATATCCTTATACCTATATCAACACTTTTTTTAAAGCGCTGGTATAGGTCATATTATATCTATCCCATCACTTGCGTTTTGTAAGCGCTGCAATAGAGTATTTCTGTAGTAGTGTTAGTGCCATTTTGTCTTATTAGTAGAAAGACACGTAATGTAAAAATAGAATGGAATGCCCTTTCTATATATGGCCTTGTAATCAGATTAGGAAGGAAGAGGCAGATAGTGATCTGAACTGCTAAGCTCTCTTGTAAATTGAAACTCTCTTAATACAATCTTATATTCCCAATATGTACCTACTTGCCCACTTTTTAAATTTTAACCTTCAAAAAAATTCAAAGATCAGTGGAATAATTTTATCAGGTATGTGTAACTAAACTTTTTATTGGGATTATGGTAGTAGTATTATTTAGCCCACAAAGTTATGATCCTATAAGGGATAACCGGTTATAAGTTCATAGGAGAAAACTCAGTTACACCTCCAATAGGAAACGAAGGAAGGCTATGCTGAGATGGTCTGAAGGAGGAATGTTTGACTCTCTCATGAGAGATACTGTAATTTAATTCCTATATGAAAGAGGACAGGAATCCTTCCATGAGCCGAATCATCTTTGGTCACCCCTGGGGTTTCTCTTATTGAACTTATACCAAGTCTATCATTTTATAGAAATTAATATGTATTTATTTAAATTGATGTTAATAGATGACAACTAGTGATATGTTTTAATCCTAGATTTTAGGTGACTAAACCACTATCCTATATTCTAGGTTGTTACGTTGGAGGATACTGTGGAATTTAAATCCTTTCTCGTTTGTTTTATATTCTATTTATTTAATTACTAATATGTCAAACAATAATATTATTATTAATTTCAGAATAATACATACATATACACGTATATTACGCATGTATATATATGTACTCATGATACAACAGAAATAAATTAATAATTGTAATAATATTAAATAAAATAATAATAATAATAACAGTAAAACGCATATACATATATCTATATTTATTAATACTGAAGCCGTGCCTAGTTAGTTTTTATATAGAGTATATATATATTATTGAAAATAATAGTAATAATACTAATTAAATAAATAAATAATGAGGGTTTTACAAGTATGACTAAAGAATAGGAGTTTAATTAGAAATTGAATGATATTGAATCTGGATGCTGATGTGCCTAAGATTGAATCAATACTCAATGAAATTAAATTTCAGATTTGATGCTTGAGGTTTAGTTCATAGATTTAAGATTCTAATTGGGTTTCGATTATTTCACTACTACAGAAAATATCTATAGCAGCACTTATTTTGGCCCTATAGCAGCACTGCAATAGCCAGTGATGCTATAGGCTGTTAGGCCTAACGCAGCGCTTGCTAAGCGCTGCAATAGGTGCCCTATAGCATCGCTTAAGCGCTGCTATAGGACACCTATTGCAGCGCTTAAGCGTTGCTATAGGGCACCTAAACTTTACCTATTGCAGGGCTTAAGCGCTGCTATAGGGCACCTAAAATTTACCTATAGCAGCGCTTATAACGAAATAAGCGTTGGTATTGAATTTTTTTTAAATATTTGATTTTATTTTATATACCCCACCCGCATCAGTGCTAAAATACCAGCAATTCTATACAGTTCCAGGCAACGAAAATACACCAATAACTCATCTAGAGAGCAATGTACAAATGAACCAACCATTCTAATTGGGAAACAGCACGCTACTAGCTATACTACTATATATCTACATTTGTACTTATTGAAAAAGAGGTAGTACATAAGTGCACCATTCCTCAATTAGCGCATTCATTTGTTCCCTCGACAATGAGGGTAACGTGCGTCTGGGTAATACTGCACAGACAGATAAATTTGAATGGCAATCAAATCTACTTGAAATCTAATAACAAGTTCAAATACAATTAAAGTTGGCAAAATATAAAACTTACTGTCAATGGAATGCTACATCGATCATGTGTAACGACATCCCTCATAAATTGCATCACATAGTATCCACAGTCGTTGTTATAGGGTTGGAAGGGGCACTGTAACAAAAAATACCAAATATCATATGAGAAACATTTACTTTATGCTTGAGTAGATTGTTTAAAAAATTGATAAACTTGTAGAACCTGGACTGTGAGCCACGGATAAGCATCTTTCTGGTCAAGGGCTCTGGAATAACTCAAGTTAACGGAGGACTGAAAACTGGTCAATGCGCTGGAAACGAAATAAAGTAAATTAACTTTATTAGCTAGAGTCATAAAATGACAAATGATGAAACAGATACAAAGAATGCTGACATTCACATACCTATTGACGAGGCGCATCAAAGTTGGGCGATTTTCTGGTTCAGCACCATACACAGGATCCAAATAGTAAATCAAGGGATCCGGTTGTGCTTGCGGATAGATGACAAGCAAAAGCCAGTGCTGCCTAAAATTTTTTAGAACGTTATGTCAGTATATATAAATGATGCTTGGAGCTAAGAATACGATGAAACCTATAATGCATATCGACTTGCCCTGTATTAATTGGAGCTAAGAATAAATTCATGCCTGTTGCCTTAAAGAAAAGCGCCTTCTAAGCTTCGCGGACTGCTCGTCATAGCTCACGCCCATAATATGTGCTATCTCATAGGGGCTTATGAATTCAAACGAGACATAATCCCAGGTGATCATGACATGTTCGTGCAGGTGCCTTCAAAGAAACCATACAAACTCCCAATTAGTGTAAAACTTATGACATTAAATGAAATCCCAATGGAAATGCATATATACCTGATCCATAAATTGAAACCGTAGCATTGAGCCATACTTGATCAAGCACCTCCATGATCTGATCCCTAGAAACAAGCTCACTCATATTTGACACCCTAAATATACGCTTGTCGAATGGAATCTCGGCAATAAATTCAGGAGATAGGGTGGCTGCAAATGCTCGCAATTGAGCACGATTTGGCGTCTCGGCGCTTGTATGTTCAATAACAGGAGGCGCTTGTACTTTCTTCTTGCCCTTGGCTTTTGTTGCCTACAAACCATGTAAATAGAAAGTCTGAAATTTTATTCCAATAAAAAAGAATGCTAGTTTAATTGATTAGTAAATAATCACCTGTGACGATGGATCAGTATGTGAACTCTTTTTCTTCATCACTTGAGCGGCTGAACCACCGGTACCTTGGACATTAGGCTTTTGTGCTTTCTTTTTGGTAGGACGTGTACCCTGAAAAAACATGTAAATAAAAGAGCATTCTTCCAACACAATGAATGCTAGTGTAAATGTTATTAGTAAATAATCACCTGTGGTGTTGGCTCAATCAAACCAATGGGCCAAGCAATGAAAGAACCGATAGCATCTCCGACCCTAGTCATCTCACCAGTAGGGAACGGTATTGGTGCCCCGTTGTTGTAGGAGAATTCAATCATTACTCTCAGTGCATTTTTAGGCAACGGCGAGTTGTGCAGGGTCGTGTTAGAAGTGTTGTAGACCTTCCCCCTGGCAACTACTTCACTGAAAGAGTGATCGATATATAGCCTGCAGTCTGACTGGCCCTACGAAAGAGTTGATAACATTAGCTCACAATCGATAATATAACAATGTCGCTGCAAGTTTGTAAGCAAAGAATGTATGAACTACCTGAGGAATTTGGGCCCACGGCATCGTACAACTCTCCCTTATGTTTGGACTTTCGACGGGAGGAACGTTACCTTGTTGCATGAAGTTCGACGTTTGTGATGCAACATTATATCGCTGGTAAAATTCGAAAATCTGCTCGTACTTCCGATGCAGTTCCTTATTCTGTCGTTGCATCTCCTCGTCCCGTCATTGCATCTCCTCCCTCAGAGTTTGAACCTCTTCTTGTAACGCTCTTACTTCGCCTTTTGATGCCCTATGTTGGCAGCCAAAGTAAGATGAGAGTGTGACCCCTAGACCTGTGCCCCGAACAAGGCCCAAATACTCAGGGCGATCGAGCGTTCTGCTCAAGAAATCACCAGGGCCAAATTTGTTGACCTCATCAGGGTATTCTTGTGACAACATATCCTATAACAAGAAGAAATGGTTGTTAAATATTAACTTAGCAAAGTCACCAGTTAAAAAGACATTACAAAGTCCAAGAGAATGACTTACACATCGTTCATGGACTCTTCTGACCTCCTCGTGAATGATGGTACCGTCCTTTTGAGAGTGTCCCCGGACCTAGAGGTCATGCCTTGGTGGCTTCCTTTCTAGGCCCTGTTCCTTAATCTGTCAAGCAAGCCAGGTGAACGCATAATTAATCACGTAAACATTTATTCATAATTTTGTATTTAGAAGCGTTACTAACTTACCATATCTTGCTCTAATTCAGGAAATGTCTTTCGTCCGCCCATATACAGATACTCGCAGCTTTTAGACGCCTGTCTATTTCTTTGACTTACTTCCTCAAAATCCGCTGTCAGACGTGATTGCACAAATTCATCCCAATGTTCCTGGGTAATTGACCCTGCGAATGACTCTGGGGGTGTTGGAATGATCTCCCCGTCTGCATCTCTCAGGTAGTACTTGGTCAAATTTGTGCGGAAAGCCCGATGCATTCTGGAAGCTTTCTTCAGGACATACTCCCTATGAGAATCATCAATATGAAACATGATCTGTAAGGATCATCATCATATTAGATTTGTTAGTTACAATGTTATCATAATAAAACTAAATTGTAAAAAGGCACCTAACCTAAATCTCTGACCAAACCGCGTCCTTGTTGCTCCTCACGGTTCTCCAATCTGTAATAGTAATAGGCACTTTCTGCCGAACAGTGCACCCAATAAAACCAAAGAGGTCTTTCGCAGTCTCCCTGATTGGTTGGTCATTTTGGTTCCATTTAAGTCTAGTCTTTTTCCCCAGAGATCTGCGCCTGAGGAGTTTACGCATAAGGGTGATGCCACGAGTAGCATCTGCCTCGGCAGCCTCCTACCCACATCGATATCTGGCTGCACATTCAGTTGTTCTTCTTCCTCGTCGTTCAGGGGGGATCCATTTTCCTACAAATTAATAAAATTAAACAAGACATGATTTTAGTGCAAAATAATTGTTCGCCATAAATTGCTACCGCAAGTGCACGGGTCAAGTTTTTGTAGTATAGTTCAAGAAATGGTTGTCGTTCCACTAGGACCGCGTTAAAAGCAAGTTCATTAAATTCATTATATTCAAAATTAGCAATGGGCAATAGGCAAATGATTGATTCAAATGTAATTAACACTAGAGCAATAAAAACAACAAGAGATGGTTTTTAATTCAAGTTAACACAATGGGAAAAGTCTAGGTTTATTTATCCACTTTGTATTTCATGATACTTGAATAACCCTCCTCTAATGATAATTAATGAGCATTAAGTTGATGTTTGAAGTCTTAAGCATTTGAATAACTCTCTCAAGCTTACCCAAACCTTAATTATCACTAATATGCATAATTTCTTACTACATATTATGTTAATTAGTCTCTCAAAACATCCCACTTTAATTTTACAAAACTTGGTTAATGAATATCTCTATCTCATTAACAAACTCTCAATCCCAACTTGGAATTTTCAAGACAAGTTTGAATTCAACCCAGTTCTATGCTTAATTAATGCTCTCTCAAGCCACTAATCATGCTAACAAGCTAAGTGTTGGCCACCACTTAGGAAGAAAATTAAGCACAAGTTAAATTCACAACATCATACTCATTAATCATCAAAAGAGACAATGATTCAAGTATCAATCCATACAAAGCTTCTAAATAAACCTAGAATTAGGAATTTAGCTAGACATGAAGAAAGAAATCTCAACAAACATCTTCAACAACATCACAATGTTCAGAAATAAACCAGAGAAAGGAAGAAGTAAAGAGAGGAGAAGAGAAGCAACCACAAGAAATTTCTTCTTCAAGAACAAAGATTCTACTTCTCCCAAGCTCCCAAATCCTTCTCCAAGCTTTCTCTAGCTCCTTCTTGGTGTTTCTCAGCTCCAGAAAACGTCCCAATGTGTTCCCCCTTCAAAAATCGGCCAACCCTAGGTTTTATCCCACTCCTTTTCATGTTTCAGATGCCAAAACGCGCAATAGCGCTGACGCGTCTTCGCTGCAGCGAGAATATGTTCTCGCTGCAGCCAGGCAAACAGAGAGGAAGGCACATTGGAAGGGATTTCTCGCTGCAGTGAGAAGATGTTCTCGCTGCAGCCAGGCAGGCAGAGAGGAGGACCCAAATTTGCCAATGGTTCGCTGCAGTTAGCAAAGGTTCTAGCTGCAGCCAGAAGCTCAGTCATGCCTCCTTTAACTTTGCTTTGTTATCCTTGCTTCCCTTTTTCTTCACTCCGACTTTCTTCTTCTTCTTCCTACAAAGTAGAAAGGGAAAATCATCAATTCTTCACAAATTTAAAGTGATAGGATTTCACACATTTTCACATGATGTTTTTTTTTTCTTACAAGCATATTATCAAGCATATGTGAGCTTAAAACATGTGAAAATTGTGCTAAATGTGTGAAATTTCTAAAGGTTAACACCCCCAAACTTGAACTTTTGCTTGTCCTCAAGCAAAGCTAAACAACATAATTGATGCAATTACATTTGAGTCCTCAGAATATTTTTCTCAGTGCAAATAGCAAAAATAAACAATTCACATGCGACTTATCATGCTTCACAATATTGAAATGCACTTTTATTGAATTCCTTGAAATTGTATAATTTAGAATCCCAAAATTGAGAACGATTTGAAAGCTCTTATTTTTAGAAGTTAGCAAGAATCTGAATCACATACACATATTAAATTAGATCCACTCATCCACCTCTTCTCACTTTCTCCCCTTAACTTTCTCATCACAAAGACTCAAAAGTTACTTTTCCTTGTTGCTCATTTGATTTTTGATTTTTTTTAAACTTATAGCTTGTAGCAATTATAACTTCTTGGGGCATGAATACCCTTTTTTTTAATTCTTGAGCTGTTGTAATTAACCTTTTTACGCGACATTGCACATGGGTGGTGCAACAATGGTTACTCAGTTATTCCAACAATCGCATCAAGAGGCTTTTGCCCAACTCATAGCCTTTTTAACTTAACCGTTTGACGTGAGTGCCAACATTGGTAAATGAAGTGCCCCCGGTTACTAAGTTAGGTCTGTAGGCCAGCGGAGTTGTTAGAATTTCTTCCTTAGTACTTTGAAATCCCATGACAATCTACTAAGGTTTGAAACTTTACAAAGATGCTTTCGAATAGATGTAATTACAAATGTGTATGCAAAACAAATTGCCACATATTCCTTACTAAAAAGAATTCTCAAATCTATCTTGATTTTACCCATGCTTCCTCTTCATTCAAAAAGTTCTAGAAATTCATAAAGTGCCAAACCAATATCAAGATTCACTCTAAATTACTTGTGAATTAAATTTTCTGCTATATTACAAGTTGAACAATTTAACTCCAATCATTGGACCCTATGCAATCAGTAAGGTCATGCTTTGCATACTACAGATAAAAATTCAAGTTTGTGAAATTCACACATTTCAAAGAGGGGGGAATTTCTTCAAAGGAAAATTTTGAAAAAGCTTGCTCACTCCCCCAAACTTAGATGGGACAATGTCCCCATTATCACTAGACCATCAGTAGTCCATATAATTTCCTGTGCAACACATAATGAAGCAAAAAGGGAGAGCCAGCAGTAGCCTTAAGAAATGTCACTACGCACCAATGATCCAGTCAAACAAGTGAAACATCAAAAGGAACTATCAGTAGTTCCTAAATCTAAGCAAAAGGCCATAAGGCCACCAAGTTACCAAAATATCAGCTAGCAAAAGCTATCAAAAGTGGTGCTAGACATCCAAAAGTACTACAAGTCACATTTAGTAAAGTCAAACTAAACAGGGTTAGATCACAAGCAGACAACACAAAAAGTCAAGCATCATCAATAAAATCATCATCAACAGCCGCTCCCGAAGTACTTGCACTAGGATCCTCAATCATGAAAGCAATATCCTCATCCGCCTCAGAATAATCATCCTCCTCAGTCTCATACTCATCCTCCTCAGTTTTGTCCTCATCAGTGCCCTCAGGCACTTGTATTGGGATATTCAGATGCTCAGCCATTTGTATCAGTATGGAATGGTCCATGGCTTGCCGCCTGGCTAACCTAACCTGAGCTCTATGTATTTTCTCCTGAGATAGCTGTAACCCGTCAATAGATTTCTGGAGATCCTGGAGTCGAGAGTGTAATGTGGGGTTGGCGGCCCCAGATGTGGGAGGACCAACATGTGTGGTCAGCTGAGAGTACTTGAAGGGCATCTTGGCATCAAAATGGGGATCTAATTCCTCAGCAGGCACTCCAGCCTTCAAGAGGAAATCAGAAATAAAGTGTGGAAATAGAAGGCTCCGCGAAGTTGCTTGGGTGGCTTTTGTCAAAGCGGTATACATGATGGATGCCACATCCACAGGCTGCTCTTATTTTAAGAGATAGACAAGCAAACACAAGTAGGAGGGTATCTTGTTTAAGTGCGCTGTTGGCCAGATGTTTGCGGTGACTAAGTGTAGCCACAAGTTGGCTTGGGGGGTAAGCTGACCTTGGAACAGGTAGAGCTGGTTGTTGTGTGGTTTATACCATTTTCTTCTTCTTGGATGGCATATTTCCTCAACTATGTCCTTGAATGGATATTTCCTATCAGAATTGACCATTGCCTTATATGCACAATTCTCCCGGTGCGGGAGTTTGTAGAAAGTACGTATTTTGCTCTCATCAATGTAGATAGATTTTGATCGAAACTCGCAGATTGGAGTACCCCCTCCATAGGTTTGAGCATAGAACTCATGAACAAAAGCTAGGTTACCAGCCCGTCTCTTCTGTACCAGTGGTAATAATCCTTGATTTTTCAATGAAGCATAGAACTCTTGGTGTTGGTCATTTTTTTTAACTCCCGCTCATGCTTGAGGGACTTAACCTTAACCAAAGCTAGTATGTCTTCATCGGATAAGGGCTGATTGGCCTATGGAGCTAGTGGTGGTGGCTGATTAGGAGCAGGCTTTGGCTTTGCTTTTGCTTTGCGCGGTCGTTTGGGTGCCATGATCTGAGAGAAGACAACAGAAAACACACAAACAAGCACAAACACTCAACATAAGCATAAAACATAGTCAAAAAAAAGAGAAGAAAACTAACTATCCTATGTAAGCTTAAAAACTTCTAAGTCTATTCTAAGAAAAATCCTACACCTACCCATCAATGATTCCAAGCTTAAAAGTTGTCCTCACTGCCATATGTCATCTAAACCACAATTCACAATCCAGTTCAATCCTAACAACTAAACCTCACTGCGATTTATCATCTAAACCCAGTGTCAACAACAATTCAAGCTTAAGGAGCATGTAGATTCCAAATTTAGTTTGCAAAGATCAAATATGCATAGGAACAATCTGTCAAAGTGTACACTAGCAAAATTGGTTTGAAAGATTCATCAGTGATTACCAAATCTTGTTCTTCAGCAGAAAATTCGATTGGAAACTAACAGTCCAGTGCATATTTGATCATATTAATTACACAGATGAATCCCCAATGGCACCCCTGTTCAAGCCTAATCGTTCTTTATCTTAAGTAACTAGAGATCAAGTGAACACCGTGCTTGTTCATCAAGATTGAGATATATATAAATTTCCATAGGACAATGAAACTTTTGTATTCACTGGTTTAATTGCACAGAAAGTAGGGACAGTAGTGAAACAAAGTCATATTTTCGCTTAGGAAATAAATATACATCAAGTGAACTTTATCATTTGAAGGAGTAGTTGGAAATTTTCAGTACTACCCAGAAAAATTGCAATGCAAAAGTTCAAGATTCATAAATAACGGTGCCTAATTGATCTCATAACACCCCTAGAGAGTTCCAACCTTAAGCACACATTATTCAAGTTGCAAACATATTTTTGTATATATTTTTTTAAATCCCTCTAATATTGAACAGAAATCAACCTAGACTACTAATCTTAAAACCTAAAGAAGCGGAGGAAGAGTAATGAAAAGAAAAAGAGATTACCTACACCCAAGCCACAACAACGAATCAGAGAGGAAGAGTGGGAGGTGCGACGGTGACGGCGGAACAGGACAATAACAGCGACGAGAATTGTGGCGAGAAAGAGAGTTTGGGTTTCGAAGGTTAAAGAGTATGATAGAAAGAGAAAATCATGTTGGGATATGAGAGGAAATGAGGGTGAAGTAAGGCGAGGTAATTGCCAGAGATGGGAGGAAGTGACGGAGCCATGGTGGGTGGTGATGGGGATTAAGGGCGGCCGATGTGGGGGTGAAGGTGATTGAGAAGGAAAGAGTGTAAGTGAGAGCAGAAGAGGGTTTAGGTTTGGTATTATTAGTATTATATTATTTTTTTTTTTTTTTGAAATTATATTTATATATTTATTATTTTTATATATTTTTTTTTTATTATTATTTTATTTGAATACAGATTTGCCTTTCTGGCTGCAGCGAGCAGAGATGCTCGCTGCAGCCAGGCAGACAGAGCCTACCTATTTTCTGGAGAAGCATCTGGCTGCAGCGAGCAAAGTTGCTCGATGCAGCTAGGCAGACAGAGACAAAATGCTTTCTAGAGGAGCCTCTCACTGTAGCGAGCAAAGTTTCTCGCTGCAGCCAGGCAAACAGAGGCTCCCTACTTTCTGGAGGGGCCTTTCGCTGCAGCTAGCAACTTTACTCGCTGCAGCGAGGGAGACAAAGACTTTCTCCCCCAAACTTGTATGTTATTGCCCTCAATTTATAAACAATAAAACCATGGCAACACATCATATCACACACATCTAAAACACCCAAAAACAAATCAACAACATTCAACAAGCAGCCAAAAGCATTCCAATTCATCCCAAACAACAAATATCATGCTTCACATAAAATTTTCCACACAATAACATCAAGCATGCTAAATATCAAACCATCAATCCATAACAGAGAGTGTATCTTCAGTAGCCTCAGTACTATTGCATTTGCAACCCATCAATCCATATTCATATAAAAGAGAGGTTCGAGTGTACTCCCCTTTGAAGCTCCCTTTCTTGCAAGCAATGTCTCTTAGCTTGAATTCTTGTCATCCCTTAGTACTTGGCAATCTTCCATCATTAGAGCAAGTGTAGACTTTCACTCCTACCAAAACAAAAGATCAAACATAACTCTAAAGACTAAAGCAAACTAAAATAAAATGAAAAGATGAGTTTAAGAGCTTGGGTTGCCTCCCAAGTAGCGCTTGGTTTTAAGTCCTCAGCCTGACTTTGCCGCTTCAGGCTTGATCATCCAAGTAGACGGTAGAGATAACTCGATCTACTTGTCCTCCCCAATAGTGTTTCACCCTTTGACCATTAGCCGAAAATCGATCCCCCACTTCATTCTCCAGCTCCACATTGCCGGATTTAGAGACGCTCACAACTGTGAAAGGGCCAGACCACCTTGATTTCAACTTATAGGGAAACAGTCACAATTTTGAATTAAAAAGGAGAACTTTTTGGCCTGGTTCAAAGATTTTAGGCACAATGACCTTGTCATGCAGCTTTTGGTCTTCTCCTTATATAGTCTTGAGCTCTCATAAGCTTCTAGCCGGAATTCGTCTAACTCATTGAGTTGGAGTAGACGTTTTTCTCCACAAGCTTGTGGATCAAAATTCAGTTTCTTGATAGCCCAATATTCACCATGTTCTAGCTCAACGGGCAAGTGACATGCCTTACTAAATACAAGACGAAATGGGGACATCCCAGTGGGAGTTTTGTAAGCCATCCGGTAGGCCTATAAAGCATCATCCAGTTTGGTGGACCAATCTTTTCTTGTAACATTCACCACTTTCTCAAGGATGTTCTTGATTTCCCTGTTAGAAATTTCTGCTTGGCCATTTGCTTGAGGGTGATAAGGCAATGCAATTTTGTGCTTAACACCATATTTCTTCATCAAAGTTTCAAATTGGTGATTGCAAAAATGGGTTCCCCCATCACTCACAATGGCTCTTGGAGTGCCAAACCTTGTGAAAATGTTCTTCTTAAGGAACTTAATGACGGTTTTGGCATCATTGGTCACACATGCCGAGGCTTCCACCCACTTTGAGACATAGTCCACACCGACCAAAATGTATTCATTGGTGAATGACTTAGGGAATGGCCCCATGAAATCAACTCCCCAAACATCAAACAGCTCTACTTCAAGCATGTTGATTAAAGGCATCTCATCCCTTCTTGAAATATTGCCCACTCTTTGACATCTATCACATTGCAAAACAAATGTGTAGGCATCCTTAAATAGAGTAGGCCAAAAGAAACCACATTGAATCACCTTAGCGACGGTTTTCTCACCTCCAAAGTGGCCACCATAATCAGAGGAGTGGCAACCATGGAGAATACCTTATTGTTCATTTTCTGGCACACAATGGCGAATCAGTTGATCGGGGCACCGTTTGAACAAATATGGTTCATCCCATAAATACTTCTTCACATCATGCAAGAAATTGCGCTTTTGGTGAGAATTGAGATCCGGAGGTAGAACTCCACAGACTAGGTAATTCACAAAATCGGCATACCACGGAGTTGAAGATGCATCCACAAAGAACAAGTGCTCATCTGGGAAAGATGCATAAATTTCTTCATTCTCGTCAAATTGAGCCTCAGTACTCAACCTAGACAAGTGATCTGTTACTTGATTCTCGGTTCCTTTGTGGTCAGGATGTTCAAGTTGAATTCTTGAAGGAAAAGTACCCATCGAATCAACCTAGCTTTTGAATCTTTCTTGGTAAGCAGATATTTAAGAGCGGAATGATCAGTGTAGACAATCACCTTAGTGCCCACAATGTAAGATCGAAACTTCTCACAAGCAAAAACTATTGCAAGCATCTCCTTCTCTGTAGTAGTATAATTAACTTGAGCACTGTCAAGGGTCTTACTAGCATAGTATATTGGTTGGACGATCTTCTCTTTCTTTTGTCCCAAGACGGCTCCCACGGCATAATCACTTGCATCACACATCACAATGAATGGGAGACCCCAATCTGGAGCCACAATGATTGGAGCAGTCACCAATCTCTTCTTGAGCTCCTCAAATGCCTTTATGCACTCATCATTGAAAACAAACGGCACATCCTTTTCAAGCAAAGCACAAAGAGGCTTGGTAATCTTAGAGAAGTCTTTAATAAAGCGGCGATAGAATCCCGCATGGCCTAGAAAGCTCCTCACACCTTTGACATTGGTAGGTGGAGGTAGTTGCTCAATCACGGCAATCTTGGCTTTGTCCACCTCTAAGCCATCTTTAGAAACCTTGTGGCCCAAAACAATTCCTTCCTTCACCATAAAGTGGCATTTCTCCTAGTTTAGCACAAGATTGGTTTCCTCACATCTTTGCAACACTTGATCCAAATTATCCAAGCATGAGTCAAACGAATCACCAAAGACCAAAAAATCATCCATGAATACCTCAATAGTATGCTCAATCATATCGGAGAAGATAGACATCATGCACCGTTGGAAAGTGGCAGGTGCATTGCATAATCCAAATGGCATCCTTTTGAAAGCGAATGTGCCATAAGGACAGGTGAAAGTTGTCTTCTCTTGATCCTCCGGAGTGATAGCTATTTGGTTATAGCCAGAGTAGCCATCAAGGAAACAAAAGTATTCTTTCCTGGCCAACTTGTCAAGCATCTGATCAATAAATGGCAGGGGGAAGTAATCCTTGCGTGTAGCATTGTTGAGCTTCCGGTAATCCATGCAAATCCTCCACCCGGTCACAGTGCGAGTGGGAATGAGTTCATTTTGGGTGTTAGCCACTACAGTCATGCCCCCTTTCTTAGGAACACATTGGACTGGGCTCACCCATGAACTATCAGAGATGGGGTAAACAATTTCGGCGGAAAGCCATTTGAGGATTTCTTTCTTCATAACCTCCTTCATTACCGGGTTTAGTCGCCTTTGATGCTCAATGGAAGGCTTGTGATTTTCCTCCAACAAAATCTTGTGCATGCAAAGAGAAGGGGTAATACCCTTAATGTCAGCTATGGTCCACCCAATAGCTCTTTTATGCTCCTTCAACACTCTTAGCAATTTCTCCTCTTGCAAACTTGAGAGAATAGAAGAGATAATTACTGGAAAAGTGTTAGAATCATCCAAATAGGCATACTTGAGGTGTGAGGGAAGAGGCTTCATCTCAAGAGTCGGTGCAGCTTCAATAGATGGCTTCAAAGGCGATTGTAATGCTTGAGATACATCTAAAGGCTCAAATGGCTTGAACCTAGATGGAGGAAAGGCTTCCATGCTAAATATCCCATTAAGCTCTTCTTGGTTGAAATCTTCAAGATTCTTTTCACCAATAAGAAACGCCTCCAAAGGGTCCTTGATCATAGGCTCATAAGATTCCTCTTGAACAACCGAATCAAGCATATCCACCATAAAGCATTCACTAGATTCATCATCATGAAATTTTAAAGCCTTGGACATATTGAAAATCACCTTTTCATCATTTACCCTCAAAGTGATCTCCCATTTTTCAACATCTATGAGGGTTCTTGCCGTAGCCAAAAATGGTCTCCCCAAAATGATAGGGATTTTCCAATCAACCTCACAATCCAACACAATAAAATCCGCAGGAAATATGAATTTATCAACCTTAACCAAGACATCCTCCACAATACCTCTTGGTCGGGCGGTGCTATGATCTACAAAGAGTAGAGTGACTGTAGTAGGCCGTGGTTCACCTAGTCCCAATTGGTTGAAAACCGCAAGTGGCATAAGATTTATGCTAGCTCCCAAATCACAAAGAGCTTTGCCATTGAAATTTGTGCCAATGTTGCATGGGATGTAGAAACTCCCCGGATCTTTCAACTTGGTAGGTAGCTTTCTTTGGATGACTGCACTACATTTCTCGGTTAGAGCAACCGTTTCAAACTCATTAAAACGCCTTTTCTTAGATAGCACATCCTTCAAGAATTTGGCATATTTAGGCATATTCTCCAATGCTTCGGCAAATGGAATATTGACATGTAATTGCTTAAACATATCCACAAACTTCTTGAATTGAGTATCCTCCTCTTTCTTCTTGAATCTTTGAGGATAAGGTAGAGGAGGTGTAATGGAGAAAGAGATAGTCTTTTGCTTCTTTTCTTCACCCTTGGCTTTGCTCTCCTTAGGATCTTGAACAACTTCATCAAGACTTTCATCAACTATCTTCCTCTTCTTAGTATCATCCCCTTCAACCACAATGTCTTCATCAACTTGCTCATCCTCATCAACTTCATCTACCTTGTGTTCTTGAGCAACATGAGGTTTCTTGGTTGGCACAGAGGAGTTATCCACAATGTTACCACTCCTCAAAGTGATTGCTTGACATTCTTCCTTTCCGTCCCTTTTTGGATTAGGAACGATATCACTTGGTAGCCTTGTCTAATTAATGTATTGACTTGAGAGGCCAATTGACCCATATGAACTTCAAGGTTCTTGATAGCCGTGTCATGAAGAGAAGTCTTGGTATTGGTTACCTCTTGGTTGGCAAGTATTTGAGAGAGCAACTTCTCAATTTTTAACTCATCAAGCGGCTTTTGTTGAGGTGCCACATATCTGGGAGGTACCGGTGGTCGGTATGAAGAAGAAGAAGCTTGAGGTGGATTAAGACTTGGACCACTTTTCCATGACATGTTTGGATGGTTTCTCCACCCTTGGTTGAAAGTGTTGGAGTAGGGATTTCCTTGAGGGGCCCTATTAGAATTGTTCATGTAGTTGAGCGATTCCATAGTATAATGGCAATCTTGGGAAGGATGATCCTCTCCACAATTCTCACAAGATTGAATGTAGCTCTAAAGTGCATGCACACCTGTAGGTAAATGAGTTTCTATCTTCGATTGAAACTTTTTGAATTGCTTTGTCAGATCTTCAATTTGAGCACTAATTGCGCTGTTATCACTAGAACTGCTTCTGTACTGCATTCTATTAGCAGCCAAGTTCTCAAACAATTCTTGGAGTTTTAAAGTTCTCAACTTTGTGATTTCTCCCCTAGCCGCCGTGTTCAACATCATTTTTGTGGCTTCATTCAAGCCCTTTTAAAATGCAGCAAGTAGAACAAAGATATGCTGACCATGGCTAGGACAATTCCTCCACATATCCTTGAAACGCTCCCATGCTTCATAAAATGTCTCACCAGGCTCTTGCTGGAAGGTAAGGAGTTCACCTCTTTGAATAGCCCTCAAATCAGTTGGAAGAAACCGGGCCTTGAACTTAGTTGCCAAAGTATCCCAATTGGTGATGGAATTCGCCGGAAGGGAATTGAGCCAAGCAAGTGCCTTACCCCCTAGAGACATGGGGAATAGGCAAAGACGCAATGCATCTACAGAAACTCCTTGAGTCTTGAAATTGCTACACATCTGAACAAACTTGGTGAGGTGCTCGACCGGGTCTTCAATCTTAGTACCATTAAAGATACCCATAAGTTGGAGCATCTGAATCATCACCGGCTTAACCTCAAAGTTCCTTGCAGTGATGTCCGGGAGTCTAATGCTAGAGGAATAAGTGATTTCCTCTCTTGCCAAGAACTCCTCCATAGAGATATCTTCGTCTTCCGCACTTGACCAGCCATTTCAGGTTGAATGGGCGGGTCTTGCACAGGTGGTTGAATTGGTTCCTCAGGTTGAATAGGTGGTTCCAACAGTAGTGGTTGGTGTGGATCTAGATCAAGAGCCACCTCCAAATCTCGTTGCATGCAGTTGGAGCGAGTACCTATAAACACAAGAGGATCCCACGAGTATCAAACTTATCACAATAGGTAAATAAAGTAACTCAAGCAATGCTATCTCTAATTAGACAAGTGAGTAGAAATAACACAGTTCCATTTACCAAAAGACAAGAAAGAGAAAGCCCAAAGATAATCAAGCTCACAATGTACTCAATGAACTCTTAAGTGACTTAAAAAACAGTCCCCGGCGGCGGCGCCAAAAACTTGTTCGCCATAAATTGCTACCGCAAGCGCACGGGTCAAGTTTTAGTAGTATAGTTCAAGAAAGGGTTGTCGTTCCACTAGGACCGCGTTTAAAGCAAGTTCATTAAATTCATTATATTCAAAATTAGCAATGGCCAATAGGCAAATGATTGATTCAAATGTAATTAACACTAGAGCAATAAAAACAACAAGAGATGGTTTTTAATTCAAGTTAACACAATGGGAAAAGTCTAGGTTTATTTATCCACTTTGTATTTCATGATACTTGAATAACCCTCCTCTAATGATAATTAATGAGCATTAAGTTGATGTTTGAAGTCTTAAGCATTTGAATAACTCTCTCAAGCTTACCCAAACCTTAATTATCACTAATATGCATAATTTCTTACTACACATTATGTTAATTAGTCTCTCTAAACATCCCACTTCAATTTTACAAAACTTGGTTAATGAATATCTCTATCTCATTAACAAACTCTCAATCCCAACTTGTAATTTTCAAGACAAGTTTGAATTCAACCCAGTTCTATGCTTAATTAATGCTCTCTCAAGCCACTAATCATGCTAACAAGCTAAGTGTTGGCCACCACTTAGGAAGAAAATTAAGCACAAGTTAAATTCACAACATCATACTCATTAATCATCAAAAGAGACAATGATTCAAGTATCAATCCATACAAAGCTTCTAAATAAACCTAGAATTAGGAGTTTAACTAGACATGAAGAAAGAAATCTCAACAAACATCTTCAACAAAATCACAATGTTCAGAAATAAACAAGAGAAAGGAAGAAGAAAAGAGAGGAGAAGAGAAGCAACCACAAGAAATTTCTTCTTCAAGCTCAAAGATTCTACTTCTCCCAAGCTCCCAAATCCTTCTCCAAGCTTTCTCTAACTCCTTCTTGGTGTTTCTCAGCTCCAAAAAATGTCCCAAGGTGTTCCCCCTTCAAAAATCAGCCAACCCTAGGTTTTATCCCACTCATTTTCATGTTTCAGATGCCAAAACGCGCAGCAGCACTTATGCGTCTTCGCTGCAACGAGAAGATGTTGTCGCTGCAGCCAGGCAAACAGAGAGGAAGGGGCACTGGAAGGGATTGCTCGCTACAGCGAGAAGATGTTCTCGCTATAGCTAGGTAGGTAGAGAGGAGGACCCAAATTTGCCAATGGTTCGCTGCAGCTAGCAAAGGTTCTCGCTGCAGCCAGAAGCTCAGTCATGCTTCCTTTAACTTTGCTTTGTTATCCTTGCTTCCCTTTTTCTTCACTCCGACTTTCTTCTTCTTCTTCCTACAAAGTAGAAAGGAAAAATCATCAATTCTTCACAAATTTAAAGTGATAGGATTTCACACATTTTCACATGATGTTTTTTTTTTCCTTACAAGCATATTATCAAGCATATGTGAGCTTAAAACATATGAAAATTGTGCTAAATGTGTGAAATTTCTCAAGGTTAAGAATAATTAAATGAAGTAGTTCATAATGTAAAATAGAAATACATACAAACTAAAATCAATATAAGGGCTTTCGTCTCTTTTTCCTCTTTGTTATATTATGTAAAATTGTTCGCTTCCTCTTTTTTGTTTGATTTAGGGTTGGGTTGAGCCAAATGCCTTCTTCATGATCACTCCTTACATAAACAGGCTCATCTTCATCATCATATCCGTCTGCATCAATCTCTTCTACCAGTAGCGTCTCAAATGAAGGATCCTCTTCTATCATATTCATATCATCATCACTACTTTCATCATCAACTTATTTGGCATAATTTTTGTTCGACTGCATGACAACTGACCAATTCTTCTTAGAAGGATTGGTAATGTAAAACACTTGTGATGCTTAGGACGGTAGAATGTAAGGATCATCCTTATATGCAACTTTAGAAAGGTCGACCGATATAAACCCAAATTCATCTAACCGCCGTCCACTATGGTTGTTAACCCACTGACATCAGAACAAAGGAACTCTGAACATGGTGTAAGCTAACTCCCAAATGCAATCAATCACACCAAAGTATGCCATCTTCGCATATATAGTATTTGTATCTCTCACATTGGATATATGCAATGCCTCGGCAACAAGTGTGACTCCACTATTCTGCATTGTACTTTTTTCATCCTGGTCTTTTGTATAGAATGTGTAACCGTTGATTGCATAGGCAGTGTAGGAAAATGCGTGCAAACCCGGTCATTTCGACAGCCAAAACAATCTTTCAGAAATTGATCCAGCATTAAGATCAAACTGTTGACAAATGCGCACATTGAACCATCTAATGAATTTTTTGTTGTGCTCCCTTGTAATCAAACTCTCATTTCTATCACTGTGTATTTCCCGCAGGAGTTTTTTGTGTTCTTCAACGAATGGTTCAACCTTAGGAGTGTTGTGAAGAATATACAAGTGAGCAAGCTCCCTTTCAGCATTCGAAATGCGTATTAAGTTGAACCCACTTATTCCTTTCCCCAATAATCACCCATCGTGACGAGACTTCGGCAAACCAACATATGCAACACTTGATAAGTAATCGGCACACAAATCACTTGCTTCTTCAACGATGTATCTTTCAGTAATACACCCCTCTGGTCAATATCTGTTTTTGACATACCCCTTTAAAACTTTCATGAACCGCTCAATCGGGTACATCCATCTCAAATAGACTGGGCCACACAATTGAACCTCTTTGACCAAGTGTACAGTAAGGTGAACCATGATGTCAAAGAAGGATGGGGGGAAATACATTTCAAGTTCGCACAGGATACGAATGATCTGCCTCTGCAAATCCTGTAACCGTACTATATCAACCACTTTACTACAAATGAGCCTGAAGAAAATACACAATCTAGTGATCGTCCTACGCAGTTTCTTGGGTAAAATGTTGTGTATGCCGACCGGTAAGAAATTTTGCATCAGGACGTGACAATCATGAGATTTTAGGTTCTTCAACTTCAACTCTTTCACGGATACAAGGTTCTTTACATTTGAGGAGTAGCCTTCTGGAACTTTGATCCCATTCAGGAACTCACAGAATGATCTTTTCTCTTTCTTCGAAAGGGTGTATGCTGCTGGAGGTAAATAAGTGCGGTATCCTCTCTCGACAGGTGCCAACTCTTGTCTTATTCCCAACTTGAGCAGATCTAACCTTGAATTGACACCATCCTTAGTTTTTCCTTGCATATTTAGCAACGTGCCAATTAGGTTATCACAGATGTTCTTTTCAATGTGCATCACATCCAGAAAGTGCCTAACATATAAGGACTTCCAATACGGGAGTTCGAAGAATTTAGACCTCTTCTTCCAGCCACTTGTCAACACATTTTTAGCAAAAGGCTTGCCAAAATCATTCTCCAACGCGTTCACCTTTTCAAAAATGTCATCCCTAGTCAATATCCTCGGTGGCGTACCTTCTTTTAAGCTCCCGTTAAATGCCTTCTTCCACCTCCGCTAATGATGTTTTAACTGCAAGAACCTCCGATGTCCCATGTAAACATTTTTCCTACAATGCTCTAGCCACATCGAATGGGTATCATCTTCACATATAGGGCACGCACCATATCCTTTGATGCTGTATCCGGATAAATTACCATACGCTAGGAAATCATTTATTGTGCCAAACAACATGGCTCTCAATTTAAAACTTTCTTCATTACAGCCATAAAAAACCATCTCACCCGAATCCCACATATGCTTCAGGTCTTCAATCAAAGGATCCAAGTACATGTCTATATCATTGCTGGGCTGTCTAGGCCCTGAAATAAGCATGGAAATCATGATAAACTTGCGTTTCATGATCAAATTTGGGGGGAGGTTGTATATCATCAGAATCACCGGCCATGTACTGTGAGTACTACTCTGAACTCCATGCGGATTGATTCCATCGGTTGCCAATGCAAGCCGTAGGTTTCTCGGTTCTTCACCGAAATCAGGGTACTCGTAATCAATTTTTTTCCATTGGGGGGCGTCTGCGGGGTGCTTAAGCTTGATGTCTTTAATCCTCTCATCAGCGTGCCATGTCAAAAGTCTTGCAACATCTGCATTACTGTACATGCGCCAGAATCTTGGAATGATCAGAAAGTACCACAACACTTTAGAAGGACTCTTACCTTTCTTTCCATACCGAGATGTGCTGCATTTAGGACACTTCTCCAACGATGAATACTGGTTCCGAAATAAAATACAATCGTCGGGGCATGCATGTATTTTCTCATATTTCATACCGGTTGACAGGAGAATTTGCTTCGCCTCGTATGTTTTTTAGGGGAGTACATTCGCTTCTGGGAGTATATCTCGCAAAGCAAACAGCAGCGCGGTGAAACTTGCATCACTCTAACCGTATCGTGCCTTCAGGTTATACAATTTAAGCACTGCACTCAATATTGTGTATTTGTTGCATCCCACATACAAAGGCGTCTCTGCATCGCTCTTCAGTGTCTCAAACATTTCAGGATTCTTCTCACCCACCACGTTCAACATTTCTTCAAGATCATCACTCTCATCACACATGTCTGTATCAAGCACATTTGAAGCGCTACTAACATTAGGTACCCGGTCTCTGCATTCATCGTCATAGGTCTCACCGTGCTTTGTCCATCGTGTATAAGATGGATCGATTCCATGACAAATTAAATGACTTAACAAGTCAAGAGGACGAAGACGCTTCCCATACCAACACGATAAATAGGGGCATATAATTCTGTTAGCATTCTCTGCAGCAAATTTAATGAACTCTTTTGCTCAATCTATATATTCCCATGAACGCCGATCACAAGACATCCATTTCCGATCCAACATGGTAACCTACTAAAGGAAAGTGGCGGTAAGATCGATCTATATGACTTACTCATTAGGTAGCCACCTTATGATGTTACCTTATTTTTTTAACAAAAATTCGGTAGTATAACGGCTACAAAATGAACGTTCCCAGGCTCAAAGCCCTCTCTTTTTAACATAGAAATTGATACTCCACTAAATACATATCATCAACTCAATAGATTTACATAGCCCAGCCACCACAATAGAATTCACAGATCATATATATAGCATTAATTGGAACACAAGTGTTTAACATAATTAGAGAAAATCCTACAAGCAGTATACTCAAATAATTAGAGAAGATCCTACAATCAGCATTAATTGACATAAAAAAATAAAAATCCTACAAACTGAATATTTAGGACTCAAATTCAGCAACAACACACAACGGATGAATAGAAGCACTGAAGCAGAACATCCGAAATTGAATCCAAATCCTTACATGCAAGTATATAAATCCAATTTAGTGTACTCATGGACACTTTTAATCACAAATTTCTCTGGGTTAAGGTCGGCATTTAGAGAAATTTGGCTAGGAAGAACACGGTGAACAGAGGGAATGCAGTCTGAACTAAAGACAAACAGGAAAACAGATCTACGAGCTTTGGGTTCAGATTTGGCAAGAACAAGAGGACGATGCTTCAGCTCTAGGAAGATGCGAAGAAGACGACTTGAGATTTGGGTTCAGATTTAGGTTCTGAGCTTTGAGGGAATAAGGAGGGAAAAACAAATAATATTTGGGGAATTTTGGGAAATGTGGCGCCAAGAGAGATCATCAGCTATGGGCTTCAAAATAAAAATTAAATCTCAGGGGGCCTATACCAGCGCTTAAGTGCTGGTATAGACCCCCTGGGATTTAATTTTTATATGTAAAACTATTTAATAAAGACAATTTAAATGCTTTTGTTTTTTTTAATTGTTTCAGATTTTTAAAATTGTATCAAATTGTTTTTATCTAATTTCTAAATCCCAGGGGGCTAAATAAGTATTTTTTAATATATTTGCCCTTTCTTAATTTACCAATGTGTTTTTTAAATTGTTTTACTTATTTTTCAAAATAAAAATTTAATCCCAGTGGGCCTATACGAGCGCTTAAGCGCTGGTATAGGCCACCTGGGATTTAATTTTTATATGTAAAAAATTTAATAAAAACAATTTAAATATTTTTGTTTCTTTTTAATTGTTTCAGATTTTTAAAATTGTATCAAATTGTTTTTATCTAATTTTTAAATTCCTGGGGGGCTAAATAAGGATTTTTTTAATATATTTACCCTTTCTTAATTTGCCAATGATTTTTTTAAATTGTTTTACTTATTTTTCAAAATAAAAATTAAAACACAGGGGGCTTATACCAGTGCTTAAGCGCTGGTATAGGCCCCTTGGGATTTAATTTTTATATGTAAAACTATTTAATAAAGACAATTTAAATGCTTTTGTTTTTTTTAATTGTTTCAGATTTTTAAAATTGTACCAAATTGTTTTTACCTAATTTCTAAATCCCAGGGGGCTAAATAAGTATTTTTTAATATATTTGCCCTTTCTTAATTTGCCAATGTGTTTTTTAAATTGTTTTACTTATTTTTCAAAATAAAAATTTAATCCCAGTTGGCCTATACCAGCACTTAAGCGATGGTATAGGCCCCCTGGATTTAATTTTTATATGTAAAACAATTTAATAAATATAATTTAAATGCTTTTGTTTCTTTTTAATTGTTTCAGATTTTTGAAATTGTATCAAATTGTTTTTATCTAATTTTTAAATTCATGGGGGCTAAATAAGTATTTTTTTAATATATTTTCCCTTTCTTAATTTGTCAATGTTTTTTTAAATTGTTTTACTTATTTTTCAAAATAAAAATTAAATCCCAGTGGGCCTATACTAGCGTTTATTACGTCATAAGCGCTGGGATAGACCCCCTGGAATTTAAAAATTAGATAAAAATAATTTGATACAATTTTAAAAAATCTGAAACAATTGAAAAAAAAAGCATTTAAAATTGTTATATAAGCCTATCCTAGCGCTTGTATGACACAAGCGCTGGGATAGGCCGAAATATGTATTTTTTATATATATTTTCGCTTTCTTAAATTGCCAATGTTTTTTTATATTGTTTTACATATTTTTTGAAATAAAATTTAAATCCCAGGGGGCCTATCCCATCGTTTATGATTATTAAGTGCTTGAATATGCTTATACCTATACCACCACTTTTATTTCTAAAACGCTGGTATAGGTCATATTATACCTATCGCATCACTTGCATTTTTTAAGCGCTGCTATTGTTGCGCTGCAATAGGATATTTCTGTAGTAATGTTTGGACTCAGTTGTTGGGAATCAAACCTAAAACTGGGAAGAACAGATTTGATATATATTGCTGATTTTAGGTAATGAAAACTGATTCTAGGTATTTATTTTGGAAGCCTCAAAAGTATTGGAACTTAGGATGTGGTCACCTTAAGTTTACAAGACTAAGAAGTGGTTAAAGTTTTTTTTAGGAGTCTAATGCATGTATTGTATGGGTTAAGAGTATAAAAGAACAAAGTTTATGTTTGTTCTGGAAATATGCAGTTAATCAGTAAAAGAAGTAGAATATATTATAATGATTAAATAGTACCTAAAATCTGTAAATGATTAGAGTGAGTATAAAACTTTATTAACAAACTACCAAGTATGTGGTGGCTGTTTTAATGTGGTATGCAGGAATTGTTTTTAGGTTATTTCCAAGAGAGTTTAAGCAATAACGTATGGATGGAAATGCTTGGATAAATTGTATTTTGAATATCGCTTGTGAAGGCTTGAATTTTAGCCACTATTAGAATGAGAATGTTAAATAACTTGAGGTATTAAAGATGAAGGATTTCAGAATCAAAGTAACTGGCCAATTGTAAATATGAAGATAGTTATAGTAAGTTATATTTTTTTTTCACATATTTAAAGAGTTGGGTAGTATCAAGTATCTATGATCCATGAGAGACGCTGAATAATTATATAAGAGTATGAGCATTTATTTATTATTTATATATTATGTGAAAATATAGGTCTCTGTAATGCTATTAGTTCATCAGGGTAGCAAAGGGGAAAGGAGCTAGATGAGGACTCAGTTTTGGTAACCATGTAGCAGTTTATTTCATAAATATAAAATTTACATATATAATTTTGTAATATCTGTTGCAATTAAATGGGCTTTATTCCTTTTATGGTTATTATGGAGTACTCCAAGGCTTAAGTGGCTAGCTATCCCTTTGCCAATTGAGCTTTTATAACCTGATGGTTATAATTGGGAAATCCTGCAGGTATAACTTCTACTTATTAGAAAATATATTGTTAATTTAGTGGTTGGAAAGGTGCTTATGGCACACAGCTTAAAAGGATAAATACTTTCATTATCTACTCAGGTGTATAAAATTTATATATATACAAGTGTATGCATGGTATTAACAATCTATGAAATAACCTGCATATAACCTTTGTCTATAGAGAAGCAAGGGAGGGACAAGCTTTTGGGATAAGGTAATATGTAAAGAAGCAAGAATGCCCGCTATATTTTCTACAATTGTAGATAACTATTTTGGGATATAGTTTACCTGTATATGTTATAAGATAGTAAACAAACCGGAAGGTTGTGTAGTTAATATATATATATAATTGTATATGCATGTATATATTTCTAATGAACAATACAGTGGAAAATATAGGTAAGGGGGTTATCATCTGAGATAACCCCACTATTTTGTTATTATAATAGGAAAGATGTAGGTAGATAATTAATACATAATTTAGAGATTATAAATATATAATGTAAGGGGTTTTTACTCCAGAAGCTTTTTCAGAATGGGGTAAGTACATTAAGGGGATTCGAGTCATTTTAATTGTTTTAATAACCACTCTGTTTTATAAAAAGTTTTACATTGTTTCAATTTGTCAAAAAAGCTCATTCCAACAAAAATGAAGTTGGATTGATGTCTGGAAAGAATTTTTTTTAAAAATTTTTCCGTACTTTTGGGCTTCTAATGTTGAAAAAGTTATTATAATTCAATTAAAATATTATAGTATAGTAATAAAAAAAATTAGGTGTTAATTTGTATAGTTCTTGATTTGTTGCTTTTATGTATTTGACACCTTTTGTACTATTGTAGAATGTGACAACATAAAAAATACAATATAATTATATCCAATTCATATTCCTCTCCGTCTCGTGCGTTTCCTTATCACCTAGCAGGTTTTGCCGCTCTTGCATTTCAATCTTGTGTTATGACAATTTTGAACGAAGCTAATATTTACAGGGCTTTAAGATTGCTGCGGTATGGGTATATCAAATTAGTTCCCTTAAAAGCGCATGATATGATTATATTCTAATTCTGATAGTCACTTTGTTTATAGAATAGCATGCTGCAGAATGCTAACTTTTAGTAATCTTTGAGTAACTTCATGAGATATTCCAGTCCACTCCTTGAAATTATGTAGCAAATTTTTTTTGTAATTTTAGTTAAACTCAAGAATTGCCTATGGCATTAATTCTTTGATTTATGGTAGTATGCATGTTTTGAAAATAGAATGGAGATGTATAATTTAAGCAAAACTCATGAAAGGTTATTGTTGAATTTAAAAATAGAAAAGATTGTAATTTCAGCTACACCTTTTGGGATTTTGCGCCTAAGTTTTCTTTTTAATTACTAGCACCCCTGATAACTAGAACATTTGAGAGTGGAAATAAGGCACATTGAACAAACAAAAAAACAAGACGATTTTGAATTTCACCCACTAGTTTCTTACAAATGAATATAGCATCTTATATTCTACTTTACAAGGGCATGATTTTATATATATAGCTGGAATACTTGTAAGCATGCGCCACCTCATTGTCGTCATGCCTATTATCTCCCTTGCATGTTTGTAAGAACTAATATGAGACTCTTTATATTTTTATTGTAATTTTTTAAATTCAATTGGTATTAATTATAGGGTACTTATCAGTGCAAAAAAAAAATTATAGGGTACTTATTTAGAATTGTGTTGGACATTTTCTATAATGATCTTGGTCAACTATAACTGTTAAAATAATAAAATATTTAGCAGAGAAGCAGCACACACCACCTATATATTAATTTGGGATATCCCAATCTCCCAAGAAGAATAGTTTAATAAACTGTCCTTTAACCTTTTAATATATCAATCAAAATTTATAACAAGGACCTAATATTCCTAGGTTTAAGGGTTAGTTTTGTCCTTGAAGTTTTAGCTCGTAAGTAATCTTGCCCAAAAAATATTTTTTGGTCCAATTTAACCCCGGAAGAATTAAAATGGAGCAATTTGACCATTTATCGTTAAAATATTAATGGTTAATATCTACTTTTTAATAGTCAACGTAAGTTTTTTAATGGAATATGGCAATATTACTACGGTTTGAAACTTCCAAAAAAATTTTGAACTAAAAAAATTTTCGAGGCAAAATTGGTTCTAAACGAAAAATTCTGGAGTAAGAAACCTTTAACCCATATTGCCATGTCAGTATGTGTTACTAATGTAGATCGATTTCAAAAATATCATGCTCCCCCGCCCCGCCCCCCAAGCAAAAAAATAAAAAAAGAAAATTCTTATATATTGCCACGTCACTTGCCACAACGATAATAAAATTAAAGATGTTTTCAATAAGACTCGTATTTATGGCTTATTTGTTAGTGAAATAAGTAGGGTTGTTCAAGTATCAGGACGAAACCGAGACACCCTTCCGGTACCATAAGAAGGCCGGAACGCTATTTGTGTCCCGGTCTCGGTAGGTATTGAAGGGGTCCTGGACCCATCAGGACGGGGCCGGAATATGGACCAAGACCGGGACGTCCTGATTCTCTTTGACACAATCTGCCTTATCAAGAAACAAAAAAAAGCGAAGCACCTATGTATGTTTATACTTTAATTGCTAATAATATAATAGAATGAAATTTTTAATATCACATATATATTTATGTGGAAAAAAAGATTAATGATTCAACAACCATTCAGTCAAAAGACAAATCCTTTTTAACTACTTATAAAGTCTCCAAAATATTATAACAAAACAAGACAATAACCATATGTCTATATTTACAATTCAAAGCAACATCATTGTTCCAAAAAAAAAAAAGAAATTCAAAGCAATAGCCAACAATTCAGTCATTCTCTACTTCTTTGATCCTCCCTCTTTGTTAACGATTGTGGAATGATGGGAAGAAAAAAGAGGTGTGTCTCTTAAAAGATTAAACCGTAAACCTTAAATGATTGAATCAATCAATCATCAATATAATTAAATGATTTTGTGAAGAAAGAGAAAAAATAATCTTTGGGTAGGGAACTGATTAATTAATTGAAAAAAATAAAGGAATAAATGCATGTTGAATTAGAAAAAAATTAAATAAGTAACTATACTTATGATACCGGGATGGGACCAGGAATCCCATAGATGTGACCATATCTCGGTACCGTCCTGTTTCAATTTGGTCTTGGTACTGTTGATCCCGGTATCGGATCCCATTGGTCCCGGGAAATTCCGATCCTAACAAGTCCCGGACAAGACCGAGATAACCAGAACAGGAATTTTTTGAACAGCCCTAAAAATAAGTGGAAATACAATGTAATATGTTGAGATTACATGAATATGCTTGGTATAGTATTTAAAAATATGAGAATCACATATATTATTTATATTTTATTAAATTAACATAAAATAAAGAGGCACGAATACAATCCTCACAAAAGAAAAAAAAATCATTTCTCTTATTTCACCTTGGTTGTCTCTTCTTGCAAATTGGCCCAGATACGATGTCTTTTCCGAAATAATAGTAGATATATAGAACTAATCAATGTTTAAAAAAGGGGACCGGACATAGAACTGGACGAGATACTGGTTTAAAGGTTAATTGTTGGATCGGGGTCTAACCGGTTATATTAAAATACTAAAATTTTATTGGTAATAACATTAATAATCATTAATATCAAAATGTAAATATAGATAGGTATGCATAGTTCATCAAACATGAATATTCTAATGTTTCTATAGAGGGAAAAAGAGAAAATATTAGTTGATTACATTTGAAAATAAATATTATTTTACAATCCACAGACTAAAATACAAATATTAAAAGCAACTACAATTAAATATTAAACATATGCAAGTAAAATAGCATTTAAAGTATTATAGTTTCCTAATTTCTAAAACTGAGTGAAGTAAAAGTTAGTAATTAGGTGAATTATAATAAATAAAAAAAACCATATTCTGAATATATATATATATATATATAAGAAAAGAAAAAACCAACTCGGTTCAACTTCCCGGTTTGGGCGGGTCAACTGTTACCCCGATTTAAATGAAAAATCGAACCGGACCATTGAACGGTTTACGAATGAACCGTTCGGTTGAGTCCGGTAAACTAATTAATGAATGTTCACCTACACCCAGATATTTTTCTCAAACAGTGCAACGATGTTTTTTCGGAAATTGTATTCAAACCCAACTACATAGTCTCGTAAGTTAGAAATTAAAGAACAAAGACTTAGTCTCGTAAGGTAGAAATTAAAGAACAAAGACTTAGTCTCGTAAGGTTCTCCTTTTAGCCACATCAAGACCAAAGGAATTTGTTAAACGGATCCACGTCACCTTTTTTGTAGCTGTGCGTATCACACTTAATCTCATGCACATGCACATGCACATGCACATACACATACACCAACATTTCCCCCATTAATAATGTTGGACGACCCAACTCCCAACTAACCAATGTCTGTCATGATAAGAGGTTCTACAAATATCTGTCCCCCAACTATATATATATATATTAACTTGAGAGATTTAGCCTCAGCTTTATCTCTTGATCCACCCTTACCACCATGAAGATATACTCTTCAAAAGAGCTAATTCAAATAAATATTGCATTGTTGCTTCTCATGGTGCTGCAATCTTCTTGTGACTCCCTTCATAGAATAACCCCAAGCCAACCCCTCAAAGACGGCGACGTTTTGGTCTCAGATGAAGGAACCTTTGCGCTCGGCTTCTTCACCCCAAGCAACAATTCAGGAAAGCGCTACGTTGGAATATGGTATACTAGATCCTCCGAACCAACTGTCGTATGGGTTGCAAATAGAGAGAATCCTCTTAATGATACTTCTGCACTTTTATCCATTAATAACCATGGTAACATTGTTCTCGTTCACAATGATACTTATTTGAACAGCACTATCCCCATTTGGTCTTCTAACGTTTCGATCCCATCTTCTAGCGACACCTTTGCTGAACTACAAGACATTGGAAACTTATTTTAATCAGAAATGAAGGAAGACGACCAAAGGTTCTGTGGCAGAGTTTTGACTATCCTGGTGACACATTGATTCCATACATGAAATATGGGGTGAACCGAAAAACCGGTTTTAATTGGTCCTATACATCTTGGAAATCCCCACATGATCCAGGATTGGGTAACGTGACTCTCATGATCGACCCAGGTTATCCTCAAGTATTCATCTACAAAAATGGAGCTCCATTTTCGCGGCTTGGGTCTTGGACAGGTCAAAGATTGAGCGGTATACCTCAAATGATACCAAACTTCATCCTTAATGTCACCTTTGTTGATGACGCAAATGAAGTTAGCTTGGTGACCAGAGTCATAGACCCTTCAATTTTCTTAAGAAGTGTGCTAGACAACACTGGTCATGTGACACGAACTATTTGGCAAACTAAGGAGAAAAGATGGCTTCAAATATGGTATGGTCCTTCAGAGGACTGTGACTATTATCGTAAGTGTGGGTCAAATAGTATATGTAACCAGTATCATGGGGAAAAGTTTGAGTGTGTGTGCTTGCGGATTTGAACCCATGAACACTGAGGAATGGAATCTGAGAAATGGGTCGAGTGGGTGTGTGAGGAACAAGAATGTGTCCACGTGTCAGAGTGGGGAGGGGTTTGTGAAAGTGGCACGTGTGAAGGTGCCAGAGACATCAAAGGCACGTGTGGATAAGAGGGAGAGTATGAGCTTGAAAGGGTGTGAGGAGAAGTGCCTAAGGGATTGTTCATGTGTAGCTTATACGAGTGCAAATGAGGTCAAACAAAGTGGGTGTCTGACGTGGCATTCTGATATGGAAGACATCAGATCATTCGACAATGTGGGCCAAGATTTGTACGTGCGGGTGGATGCACATGAATTAGGTACATCCTTTTTTGTTTGATTACAAATTACGTATAATCTTTACTTCACTTCTTTTATATTTTTTCTTGTGAAACTTTCAGTTGGCTCTCTCTCAAACAATTTAATATCAAATAACTCCTATAAAATTTGAAAACATCACCGCACCCCCTAAAAAAAATGAAATAAAATTTTAAAGGTTAAATAACTTTAATTTTCCCTTTTTGACACTAAATTGCTTCAAATGGGGTTAACTGAAATATTCACTTTTTCCTAATAAGAGTAAAAAGAAAATCAGTCATCGATATTAATATTTAGGGTTAAAGATCTATTTTACCCCGAAATTTTTCACTCATGAGATGTTTTGGCTTGAATTTTTTTTTTCCCAAAATTGCTATGAAATTTCAAAACGTAGTGATCTATTCCATTATAAAAAATAACATTGACCATTAAAAAACTTTTGGTCACTTACAACTTTTGAGCTCAGGATAACAATTTTTTGAGCCTTTGTAACAACATTATGAGTATCAATCATAACTTTTTAGACTCTTGATGCTACTAACAGCTTTTAGACAGAGGATGGAAACTTATTGGCTAAAACTAGGGACCTCATTTTAATTAAAAGAGATTTCGCTGGACCTCAGTTTAATTAAGAGATTTCATGTGACATCATCTTGATTAAGTTTCTTCCATAAGACATATAATTAATTTCCCCTAAATTTTATATTGTCATTACAAAATATATAATTGATATTGGAAAAAATAAAAATTGATTAAATATTTTGTAGAATAATACAATTCTCAATAGAAAAATTCTTTTAGATTCGAAAAAACACAAAAAATAAAATTGTTTATTTTTTGTGTTTTTAATAAATATAAATTTTTGATACTTCCCAAAAAAATTTTATTGATATGTATAATATATATGTGTAATTTACTATGATAACATTATTTATTTTTTTGTCATAAAAAACATTATTTAATTTGTGGGAAAAAACTAATTATATGTATGTTGTGATATTAAAATTCTTTACTTTGAATCTCCCTCTCAATAGAAACTATTTAATTATTTGTGAAGACTTATTTTCTATTATATTATCAAGTCTTATTTTTATATTGACTAGATATTAGGATTAAATACAGATATGGCATTTCTAATGCAAAATATTTCACACACACATACATATTTGTGTGTGTGTGTGAGAGAGAGAGACTATGAGTGTAATGAAAATATCTAAACTTTAATGTTCCAGTTTTATTAATAAAATCTTACCTGTTAACCTTTAAAACTAAAATATTTACGAAATTTAGTAACGTATTTTTATTTTTAGTTTGATCAAGGGAAATTTAAAAAAAAAATTGATAGTAAACTTATTTTGACCAACTTTTTTAACAGTTGATATGGTTGAGGGAATATTATTTTATTTATTTTTAAATTTATTTATCTATAACAGTAAAAATACCTATTTAATATATTTTTAAATATGATTATAATTACGCCTTTGAAAATTTTACGGGGGGGTGTATATATATATAGATATATATATATATATTGTGAGGAGCATGTTTAACAAAAACGTCAGTAAAAATAATACTATTAGATTGGAAAAAGATAGGTATGAGAGGAGACCACAAGACTTTTACCCTGCATATCATTTCTTACCAAGGCTACCCCCAATCTTTTTCAGTTTTATAGGGTCAAACCTGCAACGACGTTGGCATTCAATAGAGACTCAAGTCAACTGCTTGATGCGCAAGTCCACTAACACAATCACATACCACTCCGTTCCTTATTATAAGTCCAACTACCGTGAATTTTTTGTTCCTAAATATAAGTCCACTTTGAGGTCAATTAATGCTACAGTGACTATTTCACCCTTGTATTGGAAATAGGGAAGATGAGAGAGAAGGCTTATAGTGCATAAATATTACTTTAATAACTATTCTTAAATAAGGGTAAAGTTAAAAAAATAGATCATATTCAATGCTATAACTTCCACTCCTTGGTATGTGAGAAGTAGTTAGGGTGGACTTATAATAAGGAACGGAGTGGTATTCTGAAACATATGTACTTTTATACATTCATTGTGTGGAAAAAATGCATTTTAAGCTTATGTGATTCGTTTGAACAAAATTTCTGTTGTGTTCTTGTCTGCGCAGATAAATATGGAAGGAAGAACCATCATGGTTCTCTTAGCAAGAAGGGGATGGTGGCACTCGTAGTCATTTCTATTTTACTGATAATGTTCTTGGCGATCTCTTTTGTGTATTGGTTAATAAAAAACAAGAATAATCAAGGTAAGTTTTATTTCCAATTTCCACACAAAATAAATCTACTTGAAGGCTTATCTTCTTTTCAATCTAAAAGAGATAATTAGTTGATTTGCTGCATGATTTATAACTCATTTCTTACATCTTACTTTTTGTTTGACACAGCCAAAAGAATGTAAAAAGAATATTTGTTTGATGGAGAAAACAATTCCGATGTAACTCTCTTTGATCTAAAGGACATAGTTGAGGCAACAAACAATTTCTCAGACACTAAAAGGCTTGGAAAAGGCGGTTTTGGTTGTGTATATAAGGTAGCTATTCTATGTAACTAGTCTCAAATTTACTAAATTGGATCAACATTTTTCTCAATACCTTTAATTTAGCTTGTTATTTTTTGTATTTTTTCATACAACATTCATAGAATGAGCATATTATTAATTAACTATGGATTTGGACATCAGGGTCTACTCAAAGATGGAATGGAAATAGCAGTTAAGAGGCTATCAAAATATTCTGGACAAGGCGTAGAAGAATTCAAAAATGAAGTTACTTTAATTGCAAAGCTACAACACAGAAATCTTGTAAGGATCCTAGGTTGTTGCATGGATGGAGTAGAGAAGATGCTGATATATGAATATTTGCCAAACAAAAGCTTGGACTCTTTCATTTTTGGTATGTCTTCTTATCATTTCATTTTTCTACATATATAAGTTATTTTCAAAATAATTGATCAAGCAATATATTCTTGGATTAAAGTGCAATTTTAACAACAAAGTTTTGTGTTGGGAGCATATGGCTTGCATCTCTCTAAACTTAATTGTGCCAGCTAGTCCTATCACAAAACTTTGTTGCTAAAATTGAACATATATTCTTCATGTTTAATTGTTCACAACTTTCATTTAGATAAAGAGAAAAAGTTACAACTAGATTGGAGGAAAAGATTTGACATCATTTGTGGAATTGCAAGAGGAATTTTATACCTTCATCAAGATTCAAGATTAAGAATTATTTATAGAGACTTAAAGACCAACAATGTCTTGTTAGATTCTGTAATGAATCCGAAAATTGCAGATTTTGGTATGGCAAAAATATTTGGAGGAGACCAAACTGAGGCAAACACAAATCATGTTGTTGGTACCTAGTAAGTATACTCAACCATAAAGTATCTTGCTGTGATTTCTTAGTATTGCATTACACACACCCACATTCGTAGTTCCTAAAAATTCAAAAATACTAGAATGAAAACCAAACTATTAAGTATTTATTTGGAATGCTTTTCTACGTATATCATCAATGTAATATCTAGCTAAATAATGTAAATTTTGATGCTAAATATAAATCCACTTTTCATAGTCACATAACATATCAACATGAGCAAGATATGTTTGTAATTTATGCCCCCATTCAAAGTTAAAATATATTCAAATTATATAACGTGCCAAAAAATAACAATAAAACTGTTCAAATACTTAATAGTTTAAGTGATCAATGACAAATTTCAAAACTATTTTATAGTGGATATATGTCACATGAATATGCAATGGAAGGAATTTTCTCAATAAAATCATATACATATAGCTTTGGAGTCTTACTTTTGGAGATTGTTACTGGCAAGAAAAATAGTGGTCAATATGATGATGTTTCTTCTACTTTGGTTGGACATGTAAGTATAATGAAGAACTTGAGTTCAATTTTCTCTTTAGTAATAGTTCATGTATCTAATGTATTATATATTAACTCAGATTTGGAACCTTTGGAGAGAAAATAGAGCTATGGAGATTGTTGATCCATCATTAATAGGTGAAACAAGCCTTGAACATGAAGTTATGAAATGTATCCAGATTGGGCTTTTATGCGTGCAAGAATATGCAGTAGACAGGCCTACTATGTTAGAAGTTGTTTCCATGTTGGATAATGACTCGACGCTTACTCCTCCAAAGCAACCAGCATTTCTTTTCACGAAAACCAAGTGTGATGATTCAAATCCATCAATCAGTGAGGGGGGTTAATTCAATAAATGAGATGAGCACAACTATGGTCGAAGCTCGTTGAATAGCATATGACTTTCTTGCTTGGTAATGTTGTTCTTATGATATTTAAGATTATATTCCCTTTGGTCTTTAAGATAATATTTACTCAACTAACTTTTGTAGAATGTGGAAACTAATTAAACTAGTTATATTATAAATATGTGTATTGGTTCCCTTAAAAGACCTCTTTTAAATCATTCACATTGAAATTACCATTTAAATACAAACCTCCTTAACAAATGCAATCAATAGGGTTAATTAGTTTAAGAATATAATGATAATTAATAGGGAAAACGGGATTGATATAGTATTATATTTAGGATCAAATCCAACCTCCAATCAGCCCTTGTATAAAGGCACGAGGTATCATATATAATTTTTATGTGAGGAGGTTGTACTTATAATTTCTGTGAAGTCAACGATATATTTTATGATTTTTAAAACACATACCAACCTCTCTTTTTCCCTCCCAATAAGTTCTCAATTCAAATTCCACCAGTAAACACAATGCAATTATTTTAATATTTTTACTTGCATATATTGAATTTTGACTAGATAATTTCCTAATATACACAATCATAATCCCTTTTATTGCTTTCTAATATCCTCATCAACATACAATTTTTTTATAATCTCTAGATAATCCATTTCTTTTATAGGATATAATAATTTACACACACATATTAGGCACTTACATCTGTAATTCATAATCCTTTTATTGAGTTAACAAGCATCTACATCGTGCATGGTGAAATAAAATACATATAGTCCAACATAATTACTAAAAAATACTTCATCTGGTTCTAATTATAAGATTACTTTGACTTTTTTGGAGAAATTAAGGATGCAAAATTAATCACTTTAAAATGTCTATAGTTATATTTTTTCTTCAAAACTAATTTACCTAACTTATAAAATATCGTATAATACAATTACATATAAGATACGTTAAAATTAAGTGGTCTATTTGGCTTCCTTAATCTTACTCATGCGTTGCACGGGAGCATTGACTTTAGGGGTGCATGGACTTTTAAAAACAGGTTATCTATTCAAAATAAAGCAATATATGCAACGATTAAATATGCATGCAATTATTTAACTAATTAACAAATAATTTTAGAAATAAAAAAGAAATCAAAGGCAACATGTATTAAATGAAGACAACTTGATAAAGAGATCATTACCTTCTATATGCGAAATTTTAATAAAAAAAATATAGTAATGATGGATTACTTTAATTTGCGATGTTTAGAGCATGTATTTATTTCTTTCTGAATTGAAATGTAGGGGTACTCTTGCAAGTCAGAAAAGTTGAAAGAGATACTTTTTGATATGCTAGCAATTATTTAACTAATTAACAAATAATTTTAGAGATAAAAAAGAAATCAACGGCAACATGTATTAAATGAAGACAACTTGATAAAGAGATCATTACCTTCTATCAGTGAAATTTTAATAAAAAAAATATAGTAATGATGGATTACTTTAATTTGCGATGTTTAGAGCATGTATTTATTTCTTTCTGAGTTGAAATGTAGGGGTACTCTTACAAGTCAGAAAAGTTGAAGCCTTATTGTGATTTGCCTATTTACAGCATACATCCATTTTTTAATAAAGTTAACCGAATTTGTGTTATCCCTAATTTTATGGGTGCATTAAACCCTCCAGTCTAAATTATAAGAGTCCGGTTCTAATTTATTTTACCTAAAAACTATCATATAATTTAATTACATGTCGTATATATTAAAATTGAGAGGTCTATTTTCCTTCCTTAATACCCACACATAACAATGATTGTTAAGTATAAATATATTTGGACTTTGAAAGAAAATCAAATTTATATCTTCTAAAATTGTTTTTTTCTAAAAAAACCATAACTTTTGAATAAAATCATATTTATATCGTTCAAATAAAGATTAAGATAATTGGATATGCTTGACTCTCTCAAAGCATAATTGAGAAACCGATCATCTTTCAAACAACTAACCTTTCATGTAAAAACTTTTTCTAAAAAACAATTATTGTTAATAGATTACTTGTGTTTTTATAAAAACATTTTTCCAAAAAATATCATAGCTTTTAAAAATTCAAGTGTAGATCATAAGATTTAAAAGAATGTAGATATATTTAACTATTCCTACACAGTTTATATTAGTAGTCAAACTTGTTCCTTTTGACATTTGCCTCCAATGGAATTTTAAGAGGGTAAAAGAGACATTTTGAAAATGAGTCTATTAGTCATATTTTTTTCCCACTTGGGGGATCCTATTTATTTTTCTTCTGCAACATATTTTAATTGACCATAAGTGGTCTTCAACCTTGATACCTGTGCAAGGTTTTCATTTTGCTTTATTCAAATATATTAGAAATCATAAGCAAATGTTTCAGACTCTACTTTCTCGAGTTCCGTTCTTCTTTTTTACTCTACATTTTTTCCTTCCGTAAAATCATGTTAAGATCTCCCAATCTTCCTTATATCTATTTTCTATGCATTTTTCTCATATCATCTTTTTTTTCACCCTTTTTTTACCTGTCTTCTCATTTAATCTTTAAACATCTTATCTCATCTTTAAGACATTTCTCTCATCTTTTCATGGGGTCGTCATCACTCATATTTATGGGTTTCAATCCTTTCTCTGCTTTAACCAAAGTATAAAAAATCGGACCGGACACTAAACCGTTTAAAGTAGTGGTTCAAGGGTCAAAGAGTCAAATCAAAAGTCAACCCGAGATTAGACCTGTCATATGAAAATAATACAATTTAATTGATGGGAATAAAATATGTCAATATTAATAATAACTAATTTCAACATATTAAAAAATACAACATTAATTTAATTGTAACAGTAACAAAACATAACATTGCAAAAGTTAAAAAAAATACTTGTTGGCAAAAAATTAAATAATATTTCAGTTTAAAAAAATATTTGAAGTCTTTTAATTGATGCACGTCAGGACACATGAGCTAATGGATGTGACTGCATAAGGAAATTTTTTTCCCAAAATATTATGAAAAGAAATAAAAAGCCTACGCCTCTGCAACATAGCCAAGCTAGACCATGTGATAGATTCATAGGTCATTAATGTTTTCGGAACCCATCTTTTATTTTGCATCAATTTTTTTTTACTGAATTTGAATTTGTTTGTATCAAATTTGAAATCCGTCCTTAGTTGCCTTATAGTTTATCGGACTCTTCCTCCCCCTCTTTCATCTTTCTCTGAAGGATTTCTCTTACCAAATTAGCATCTTTTCTTCTCTCCTTCATGTGGTTCAAGCGGCGAAAATTGCAGCTAGCAACATGACAAACATGGAAGCTCTCCACCTCCAAGAGAAACTTGGCGAGCGCCTCTTTGTCGGTGTCCTTCCTCCTTCATGTGGTCTAGTCCAGTTTTTCATTCCATGGCTTTAACCTTCAGCATTTTGGCACTACTTCTGTATCTAGTAAAGTTATTTTCACCTAGATTTCTCTTTCATTTTTGGCATGGCTGTTCACTTTGCTCCTCCTTTCGGACTTTCTTCCTCTTCTTTCTTTCATTGTTTCTACTTCGCAATTTGAAAAGCTTAAAGTTTTAACATGGTTTTATTTAACAATAAGCTTTTTATGGCATTTCCTCTTATATTTTTCCATTTCTCTTCCTCAGTTCTTCCTATCCTCTCTTCTGTTGGCAGTCATCGATTATGCTATATTAATTTCTCTATATTTTAGTAATTTAAAAAAAAACATACATGATCGCCATCTTCACCTATGTTCTGCATTTTTCATTGCCAACACAAGGAGCTTTCATTTTGTTGCCACATAAGGATTTCAAAGATGATTTTCCCTAATCTGCATCTGTGTTTTGGAAGAGTACATATGCACAATGAAAAATAGGCAAAATACCTAGCAAATGGTGAGAAATACAATTTTAGACAATATGATTATCAAGCATGTAAACACCCTATTTTGTCTGGACCCCACAAAATGATAAAAAATAATAAAAATCAAATAACAAAAATCATTTTTGTAGAATATCCACTAATTATGATTGAAAAATGGCACTTTAATTATTATTACAAAAAATTCATTGATTTATTATGGTTTTGTGTCATTAGTGCTGATTGTTGGGTCATAATTACAGAAGTCAAATTTGAAAATTAAAATTGATAGTCATTGTGAGTCATTAATGATGATTGATGGGTAGTAGATGATAAAAAAATTAATAAAAAAATAAAAAAACAAAAATTAGAAAATATGTTGTTAGAATAGGAAATGTTATTAAAAAAAATAATAATTGGTGCATTTATGGATGAAAACCCTAGTGGTACTTATATAAAGGACAGTAAGAGAGCACAAGAGGGGGATTTTTTAAGAGGATTCAGAGAGGCTAGTGTAACACCTGGATTTTTACTACTATATTATAACATTTTAATTGAATTACAACCACTATCTCAGTTCCGAAAGCCCGAAAATACGAATAAATTTAAAACTTTTTATTTTCAAACAGTGTTCCAACTTTATTGCAGTTAGAATGGGCTTTTCGGACCATTTAGAATTTAAAACTTTTTATAAAGCAAAGTGGTTCATAACACAATTAAAAGTACACTATCCCTTTTAGGATGTCTATTCATACTTCTTATCACTTAGGAAATTTAAATCCCTTAATCAATTTATACAATTCTACTTTCTATGCTTTCTTCTATCAATTTAATAATTTAATTTTACAACATACACAAATAATATTATTAAAATATCTAACCACCTCTTACTTTTTCAATTATAATCATAATTTCTTCTTCTATTCTTCTTTCCCAGCTAGCTTCTCCCATCCTGTGTACTGAAAATGTTTGGGGAAAGAGTGAGATTGGAAATCCTAATAGCAGTTTCTTTCATTAACATATATGATCATACTAGCATTGTCATGTATATATTTCATAAAACTGCCCAAATGATGATAGTTTTACTCCTATTAATCTGTGTTCGATCCGCACCTACCAACCACTGATAACGATATTTTCGTTAACTAGTGGAGGCTCTGCCTGCAGGACTTCTCATTATAACAATCCCGTTATAACTAAACTGGTTTGGCAAAGGGGTAGCGAACCACCTAAGCCTGGAGTACCCCAACTGAGGAATAACAACTTACCAACTAAATGCAACAGTTATTACAAAATAATACATGCAATTAATTGTTACTGAAATAAACTGCTACCTGACTTCTGGAATTACTCACAACTTGGTTCTTCCTTTTTACAGTACTCTGGAGATTCAACTTCACTATCCCTTCCTATAAGTATTCATAATACGAAATATATTATTACCTAAGTTTATTTGTAGTAACTAGGCGTCTCTCACGTTCCTGTAGCACTACCCTTCCCTTTGCTAATATATGTTACTTTCTAACTTAGTGGGTAATCATACCAATCTCAAACAATGTATACACAAGAATAGGAAATGTCCTAATTACTTTTAAATCGAACTTACTTTATATAATAACATATATAACAATTTACTTCATCTAATTAAATTTTCAAATATCATCTATATATATATATATTTTTCCTTCTATATTAATAATTACCTACCACTTAATTTATTATAATTATTCTAATCATTTAAGATCCAAATCACCATTAATTATTCGATTCCAAGTAATATTTCTTATTCTCAATGTTTGACTAGTAATTACCTCGAGAATAATCCTTTATACATTAAAAAAAACCGTGTCTTGAACTTGATAAATCACCATAAAGCATTTCTACTATAACACTTAACCACTTTGAACTTTTCATAAGAAAACATAACAAGAAACACATTCAGCATCTTGCCAACGTGAAGAAAACAATACAATTCTATCTTATTTATCCTCAAATGATATTAAACAATAACAATCATATTTGGAAATCACAGACCAAAGTAAACCAAACACATTCACAAGCCACATCCTCTCCTAATCTTACTTAATTCAAAACTGGAACACCTTTAACGTACTTCTAAATAAAACAGAATATTGATTCCATCAGCAAACTTTAACTCCAGAATACTTTTAGTTACCATGAAATGGTAGTTAGTGGTCAAGTTCATTCCAGTATCACCTAACTAACTCATAAAACTCTACTTCAAAGTAACTATTCTATCATATCCCAAATTACAATACTTACACTTACATAGAACAATTTCTCCAGCAATTCATCATGACAATTTCGTCATTTTATTGAATCCCTTAACAAGTTAAAACAATCCAAATACTTATTTTATTCCTAAGAATATCAAATGGGATGTTCCTTATCAAGTTTCAACTTCAAAAGTTTAATCCATAAAGCCACAGTTTATTCTCCTAGTCCATCTTTAACATTGATTGCTTAAACATAACTTCTTCAACACATCTTCTTCAAAATTCAGACTGAAACTTTTAATTAATATTTAGTATTCCTATTTGAAATTTCTAAACTCTTCTTTTCCAGAAATCCTTAATATTACATACCATGATAATCATTCATTTATTTACTATTCAAATTTGTCATTAACCATTTTAATTCCTATTTTAACCAAAACTCCAAGCCATATACAATCAGCATCTCAAAATCAGATCTTAATATAATCAATAACACTATAGCAGATTATTACCTTGACGTTCATATATTTCCTAAACATATGTCCATTCTCTTAGCTCTATCCAAACCATGGTTCTACACTAAAATCTCTTCCAATACCTTCATAGCTTTAACAACTTGATTCTTTTCCTTGAAACCTTTACTAACTTAAATACACAATCATCTTCTTAAACAATTTTTCCACATCTTTAGGACTTAACCACCTTCAATCAAAGTTAAGATCACATTTAGCAATTCTCATTCAACAAAAACCTACTCCTTCTTCATGATTATACACCAACCGAAACATAACAAGGTTGACACCTTTCTTTTGGATTTACCAAGCATATTTGAACCATCTACAAGAATTATACAGCTATGTAAATCACTTCCAACCTCACAAATCTTCCACAACTATTAAACAATCCCACTAAATAATTATTTGATCCCTCAAGCACATTTAAAATTGCATGGATCCTCAAATTAGTACAATCCAATTATTCTTGAATTAAACATCATCCCTCAAATAGTCCTTGTTAGAATCTTAAGTTTTGATGAAGACTGTCCTATGGAAAAATATCGCTAATGAGAAATGATAACTTAGCAGATCAATAAGAATGAAAATCTCTATCGCTAAGTAAATCTCCATAACAAATTGATAGAAAGGAATAGCAAGTGAAGACTTAGAAATAACAAGGTTAATATCTATCACTAAGTCATTCACTATCGCTAGAGAAAGATCCATCGCTAGAAGTTCATTGATCATGTGTGTAAATGAATCTAGCAGATAAATGAACCAAGTGTCTAAATCAGCTAGCGATAATAGGTTAAGCTATCGATAACCATAAGTGCTTCAGATAAATGATCATTCAGATAGCTAGTGCCTGAAAGCTAAAGAGTCAAATAGAGCTAACATGGTTGCTAGCGCTATCAATTCTTTCTAGCGATAGTAGGATGTCTGGAGTGTCTTTAAATATCCATATCAGTGTCATCTAGCGATAATGGAATCAGTCATCGATAGAGAATGCCTTGAAAATATTCTAGCAGATATACTGTCTCTATCTCCTTGAGCTAATGAAGTATCCTATCGATAATATTTGCTGCATGAGTATTTGTTTCAGCTAACAGCCTAAGTGCAGGATTTACTCTGACAAGTTAGCGATAGCAAAGCATGCTAGCGCTACTGAAAAGCTGCTATGAAAGTACAGGTGTTCAGATCACATAGGCTAACCTACTCTACGCATAAACAGTCAAAGACTAGATCAAAAGCTGAATGTCCAACGGCTAAAAGTTCCCAACGTCTATTTTTTAACGGCCATATGAAGACTATTAAAAAGGCAATCTATGGAGATACAAATACAACAAGATTTGCTTCAAGAAAGGGACGGACGATCAACGAACGAAAACAAGAGATGAACAGAGCCTTATACAGAATCACAAATTCCTTAGATTGAGAATGTTTTGAAAAGAAGAGCTAGAGAAATACATTGTTCAGATTCTTAAGCTCTAGTTGTATTTCTTCTTACACCTCATTGTACTTAAGTGATTATCATAATCTATTCATTTAGTGAACCTCATTATCAAAATCCTCTTCTGTTTGAGGTAGTTCCTTAGCTTGGTGCTTTGTGAACTGGGTGGTAACCTTACAGGTAGTAAGGGGGAGTGTTTAGAGAGATTCTAAAACTCTGTAAAGGTTGGCAGGTGAACCTGTGTTCGTAAAACCTGTGGTAGGCTTCTCTTGTGCCAGGATTAAACAAGAGGGTAGTGGAAATCTCAGGTGGAGCCTGAGGACTGGATGTAGGTCTGGGTTGACCAAACCAGGATAAATTTTGTGTGCATTATCTCTTCCCTTAACCCTTACAGTTTTTCATCATATCTACATTATATATATATATTCGTGCATTTACCAAGTTTTGAATTACTCTGTTATAAACTGAGAAAAGTTTTGAGAAGGTTTCCTTCACAGTGATTAAACAAAAGAAAAGAATTCAAAAAGGTTTAAATTTTATCCCATCACCCAATTCACCCCCCTCTTGGGTGACAGCCAGTACTCTCAATCCTAACTCAAGTATAGCCAACCACTCATATTCATCCCAACAGTCAAGACAAAGAACCAATACCACAACAAATCCCTAGGCTCATAAACTGCAAAACTCCAACATACAAGTGGTGATTCTAATTCAATCCTAAAATCATCAATTCTTCCTCTTTTTGAAATGTCAACCGGAACACCAAATCGAATTCCACTAATAAAATTTATTCCTATCCAGAATTTAAAACAGCACATCAATTAATTCAAACATCCTTAACTCCTATTCCTCATCACTGATCAACGCAGAACAAGAAAGAAGATAAAGAACAACCTTACAATCAATTAAGAAATAAACCCCACATAATCCAATATCAACAATTCCCTTCTCTTCATAGTATATGGTCGAACAGGACAGGGAGCAAGAAAGGAAGAGAACTACAAAATTCCATAGGCAAACAAGAATCAGCCATATGCATTCAACATCAACCCCAACGTTCTTTCACCCTATTAACCCAAGATTTCAATTCAGTTCACACCCCAAAATCCGGCGTACAGGAAGGAACAAGAAACAAAGAAGAACAGAGGAACAAAATTCCAAACTTCATTGAATTGAATGTACAAGACTCTCTTTGAACTTAAACTCATTCCTAGACAAGATTGATTAAGCTTTAGTTCACTTAAACGCACCAGAAATCAACGGAATTCCCGACGGATGAACAGTGATAGGAAGAAGAAATTTGGGGAAAACCTATAAATCCTACTTCCTTACCCAAATTCGTTCACAAGGTTTGTTAATCTAGGTCTAGGCTTTGTTTTTATGGATTCAAAAGCTTTAAAGACCCTTGAAATCAAATCGATTTCCTCTCCAACCTCGCCCAAATCAGAGGAAAGAAAGGCAGAAATCACGAGAAGAGTCACCTGAACTTAGGTCCGGCCTTGCTTGCTCCGTCGCGCCCTCAGCCGCCGCCGAACGCCGTTGATCGTCGCTGGCCAAACGCAGGGAACAGGGGAGAGAACGAGAGAGATGAGAGGGAGGAAGGATTTCGGGAGACAGGGGAAGTGTGTGTGGAGAGAGACAGAGAGGAATGAATAAGAAAGGAATAGACACGTGTCTGGTGTATATTAAAAGAGAGACTGATATTTTTCTTTTATAGGTATCTTATTATCTTGCCCTTCCCTTTATAATTGAAGATATTTTCAACTAGGGGCAGATATTGTCTTTTTCATTTTCTATTTTCTATTTTTCTCTTAAATCATAATTTTATTTATCATTATCATTTAAAATTAGACCTAAATCTGTCCCTAAAATAATTTCTCTAGATATGCTTTAATTTCTAAATTTATTTATAAGACTTTTTAAATATTAAACAATACCTCAAGACCCTAAATATTCCCTTATTTTAATTTATCTCCCAACTACTTTTCATTAACTAATATAGAAAATAAACTTTAAAAATTATTAAAAATACACCTGGCCTTATAAATTTATTTATAAGGCTTTTTAATTTCTAAATGCCTTTCTAAGACCTCAATTAAATTCTTATTATTTCTTTTCTCCAAATTAAATTTTATTTTCTAATTATTTCTCTTTATTTCTTAAAGAAAATAAGCCTTAAGTTTCGTAAAAATGCCTAAAACTTCATAAATTCATTTTCAATGATTTTTAATATTTTAGTAATATTCCAAAACCTTAAATAATTCCTTGTTTTCTATTTTCTAAAATTTGGGGTGTTACAGCTAGGGTTTTTAAGAAGAAACAGTGAGAGAAAAGAGAGACAAGAAAACAAGTTTAGGGAGACAAAATTGTCTCGAGAGATGGTAGCAAGGGAGAAATAGAGAGAAACTAATTACTTCATCTTCTTTGTCCTGCTTCCCTTATTTCTTTTAATCGTTCCATCCTATAATTATTTTTCCAACTATTTTCCAAGGAAGGCCTATGATTTGTGGTTGTTGCTGCATATGTAAGCTTCAACATCAATGGCTTGAGGATACAATAATATGATTGGATTGATTTGTAACTGGTTCTTTTGTTTTCTTCTTCGTTCTTTCTTCATTCTTTCATGCTACGTCATTTCTTCTCTAGAAAACTTGGAGGATTTAACAAATAAATGGTTTGATTTTCCTTTATATGCCCTCTTCACTTCATTATTTTGCAGCAAAGATCAAAGCCTCGCAAGTATAAAATCTCTTACTATTGAAAGCTATTGTTGGCTTAGTTGTCATTGAAGCTTGTCTTTGTTTGTTCAATAATGATTGTGAGCCAATGTCTTATTATGAAAACTAAAATAAAATATCTAATTTCTTTTGATTAAAAAAAGGTTCAAAATCATTTTATGTTGTGTGAGGTTTTGGAACCTCTGCAAGCAGAAACGATTAATCTTCCATGTGAGATTATAGGAATCTCCATAGGAATGTTAATCAAGAGAATTTTCTTAAAAAATATTTTTTCCTTAAATAATAATAAGAATAGTTGTTTTCAAAAAATAAAAAATATCAACCAATACAAAAATCTTTCAAAAAAAATTAATTAAACATTTTCTTAAAAAACATCAAACCAATTGACACGCATTTCTACCCCGAACTACGTGGGCTTTGATCCCTTGAGGGTACGTAGGCCCTAGGTTAAATCCTAGGTCAAGTCCAACTATGTAAATATTTTTTTGTGAATATATTTTTATATTACTTTTTGGGTGATTAAAATAAATTTCAATTCCATATTTATTTTTAGATAATTAACTTTGGGTTACCGTTCTCATGAATGGGTGCTGTAGGGTGCCTAACACCTTCCCTATGCACAATAGACTCCCGAGCCCAATTTGGTTTTAAAAGACCATTTATATTTTTTGAAATGTTTTTCAAAATTATCCTATTTAAAAAAATTTGGTGGCGACTCCATTTGACCTGATTTCAAGGCGCTACAGTTTGGCGACTCCACTGGGGAGAATGAGAGTCAAGCCCATTTAAGTTGATTATCTAAAAATAATATGGCCTTATCTATATTTTAATTACATTTTTCCTTTTATTTTATCTTTTACTATTTTTTATTTATTTAATTCTTCATTCATTAATTCATTCATTTCGTCATTATTTCTTTTTATATGTTGTGTATCTTGTGATCTGCTTAGCAGATGAAGGTTGGGTAGACTCTAGGACAACAAGTTTTTATGCCCTCTCCACACACCGAGCACTTACACTATTTACCTCACACACATATTGGGCCCTAAACCCGGGTCTGAGTGTACCTTAGAGAGTGGAAGCTTATAGTGGTTTCCCTGTAGGGTTTTTGAACCCTCACAAGATACTATGAAGGCTTCACCTAACTGTTACCTATTCAGTAAGGTTAACCCCTGTGAAACTTTTAAGTTTTCGAAAGGTCAACTTTATTACATGGGGTCTTCATCTTTATTTTGCAGCAAAGATCAAAGTCTCGTAGGTATAAAATCTCTTACTATAAGAAAGCTATTTGCACATATTAGAGGAAACTATTGACCAACCCTTCAAGTTAGAACATGCCTTTCTTATTATAGATACCCCACAGCCTAAGGCTAACCTTTAAGTAGGACACTGGAGTGCATATCTTTACTTTGCTATTAGTTGTCTTGTCATTCGTGCATCCATAATCACTTAACTTCATTTGATATATGTCTTGGACTTGATAAATATTTATAAAACCCTTAACCATGTATTGACCTGGGTTATTCGCAGGTTAGTGGTTACTTGATTATCCCTGTGAGGTAATGGCCTCTGGAGGAAGTGAATTTCTAATAGCCGTTATCCATATCAAATCATGAAACAAATGATTTCATCCTTTTTGGGCTCATAATGCATCATCATAGCCATTTAAAACTTTGTGAAATTGATGTTATTAAAGAATCTTTTGATATGGGTCTTATAATTGATAGCTGTTTAGAAAACCATTAGTTGTGTCTTGACTTGGGTCAGTCGTGGGCTAATGAGCACTTTAGTACATCCCTACCATATCAGCTATGAGGTAATGGGCCTCTGGAGGAAGTGAAGTTCTAATAACCATTACCCATATCAAAGCTTGAAGTACATCCCTACCATTTTTGGGCTCATAATGAATTAGTAAAACATTCATAATCATTTAGCTTCATTTTAGATGGGCTATGGATGTAATTTCAAATGAAAAACTCCTTAGTTGTGTATTGACTTGGGCCATTCACAAGCTAATGGACACTTCATTCTCCCTATGAGGTATTGGACCTTTGGAGGAAGTGAAGTTTCTAAAATTATCCATCATTCATGTCAAAAATTTAAAACACATGTTATCACTTATTTGACATGCATTCCAACCATTTCAAGGCTCATTAAACACATTCATAATCATTTAGCTTCATGCATTTACTCAAGCCACTCACACGCTGAGGGGCACTTCATTCTCCTCAGGGGGTAATAGGCTAGTAGAAAAAGTAAAACTCTCGTCCTCAATGTCCATGAGCCATATTGACACTCGAAGAGCATGCAAGCTAATCAAAATCAAATTTACATTTTTCTTCTCTTTTCAAAAAGAGCTAGTGAATCATCTCGTGATTGTGAAAGCTTATCATAAGGTTTGTTAGCATAATTATCAAGTTCAAAACAAGCTCTCATTCAAAGTTACATAGAGGAAAATGTAACATTAAGATCTTAGGCTAGGATAGGATTCAAGTCCTTCCTGTCTAACGATCAACTCTAGATCTTCCTGTAGAACAATGGATTCTCAGAGGAGGTTAGAGGGTGTTGATGCTAAAAGAGCCTTATGATAGCGCAATGTGAGCTAAATAGTAAACGATATGGGATAATATTTTTATTCAAATAATTTACCCAGAAAATACAAGGAATCATTAAGCAACTTAGTAAAAATAATAAAATTTATTCATAAGTATGTATGGATACAAATTCTTCAAAAATGAATTGCCATAAATGTTTAGAAGTAGATGGTTGAATTTCCTTCCAATTTTTCTTAAACCCAAAGTTACTCTTCCAATGAGAATCAACATGTTATCTTATGCATCTCATCCCTTTGGCATTGATCGTGTAGGGATTTTGATCCCTCATAGGATAAATGTCACTTCTATTTCCCTATGATGTAATGGGCATATGGAGAAGATGAAGTCTTTTATATTTTTTTAAGTGAATTGCATAAGGGCATTTGAATAACTCTTGAAATGAGAACCGACATGTCATCTCATGTAACTAGATCCCTTTGGCATTGATCGTGTAGGGATTTTGATCCCTCACAAGTTAAATGTTACTTCTATTTCCCTACGATGTAATAGGCTTCTGGAGGAGGTGGGGTATTTCATCTTTCTTTAAGAAAGTGAATAGCATAAGGGAATTCTAACTAAATATTATAATGAGAATTAACTTGTTATCTCATGGAGCTAAATCCCTTAGCAATAACCGTGTAGGGATTTTGGTTCCTCTCAAGTTCAATGTCACTTCTATTTCCCTATGATCAAAGGGCATCTGGAGGAGATGAAGTCTTTCGTTTTTCAATAAGAAAATGAATATCTTAAAGGGAATTCTAGTCAACCTAAAAAAAATGCTCCAGAACACATAATAGGAATGAAATAAGAGAGAGAGAATAAAAGGTTAACAAAAATAAAAGAAGAAGAAGAAGAAGAAGCAAAACAAAAAAGTTGTGTCTTCATTTGATATTGTTTGCATAGACTATCTCATTAAAAGTGACTTCACTTAACTTCTGTCTGTGTCATCCTTCCTTCTTCATATATATCCCTCAAATGGTTGTCTTTCCCTATGTGAGAAGTCCAAAAAATTGTTTTGCACAATCTGCTTGAATAGAGGTGATGACATACTAGAGAAATGCTCAGTTATGAAAATGATTGAATCTAACCTTGATAAGGCTAGTTAAAAGATAGAGTGATTCCCTTGGATGCAATGTAACAATGATTACATAAGCCTTGTGAGGATTTGAGCCTATTGACATATTTCACTTAATGTGTGTTCCACTTATCCTTTACCCAATCTAGAACTTGGCATGTATCTTGTTCAAAGTAAAACTTAAGATTCATTTGCTTAATGTGGGGAGGATCGAGGCATTCATTTTCATCATAAATGGAAAAGGGCCAAAAAGCTACATTTAAATCCATTTGTGCCAATATGACATTTCTTTCTCATCCATTAGCCACAGAAACCATAAATATCTTCCTTACCTTTCATTTGGGGTACATTTTATCCTTAAAAGCACTTCATTTTCTTGGTTAAGGGAGGATGTGTACATTTCCACCATTGTTGAGGTCATCTTGCTGTAAGGCTACTCTCTTATGAACAGTTCAGAGTTTGTAAAGTTAAAAAAAAAGGAAAAGAAGAAGAAAGAAATAGTTCAGAAGAGCAAACAAAAAATAATTGAGGGAAAAGTTGGAAAAAGGAGAAAAAGAAAAAGAAAAGAAGCTCACTAAGTTGAAAACCCAAATGGGCGGCTTAGGCAAAAGCTAGAGCCAAAAAAAAAAAGAACAAATGAGTAGCCTCTTGTAGTTTCTTTTCTATATATGATTTTTGGGTTGTACACTTGCTTGACTCCTCATTTGTTTCCTATAACCCTTAGTTATTTGAGCATTCACCTTGGTTCTTATATGTCATTCATCTTCTCCTTGTACCCTATACCCATACCATATCCAAATAAAAGTCCTTGTGATCTATATTAGCATAAAACTCTTAAATTAATGGAGAAATTAGATTATTGCCAAGCTTATGGAAAAGGAATTGGATAACTTGGATATTGAAAGAAAACACTAACCCTCAAACACTGAGTACTGAGAGTAAACACTATACCTTGTAAGGAAAATCATTAGGGCATTGCATTCTTGTTAAGCTTTTTACCTTGATTCTATATAACTTAGGGTTGGTAACATGATTTTGATAGCTGTACATTGATATATTTGTTGATCCTCTATTCATGTGACTTGTATATTTTAACCTCAGAGATTTCATGATTAGAGTTCTTAAGTTTTTCTCATACATCTTCTTTAAATTGTCGGCTATAGGGAAATATCTCCTATCTCATAAGGCATATGATCCTTTCCTAGTCATGCCACTTCACATTCAGGACAATACCTTTCATCTATTCAATAAATACAACCAAGTTAGAATTTGGGGTTTCTCCTCGATTCTATTGCCCCACATCCACTTCTTAGGACAACATTGACATTATTAAATGAAGTGTAAAAACATTTTTTTTCTATGCAAACATTGAAGATGAAGATAGAACAAAAGAGGGAGATTGTCATGCTTCACAAATTAAGGCCAAGAAAATAAAGTTTAAATGTTCAAAATTTAACACTAAATTCTGCAAGAGAGAAATTATAATATATTGGACAGATTTGTACGGCCATTACTTCAACCAATGACTATGGTACCATCACCCTCCTTCAAATGTATTGCAAGCCATTTCACATATTTGGGCAAGTTTAAGGCCTATATTGCGATCATGTCATACATTGCCTCAATAAGAACTTTTGTTAGGTTGGGGCAAATGTAAAAGCTTCTCAGACTATTCATGAGGATCATACATGGAATCTCATTAGGGTCAGCAAACTAACAAAAAATAAGATGACCTAAATCTAAAGATATCCTGATTGAACTAATAAGTTCTTAGTTAGGAGTAAGGCCAGAGAGAAAGCAACATCACTAGTAAGCTTACTCATCATCCTCATGCATTTCGCTAGTAAGCCAACTCATCATCATCCCCATGCATTTTATTATTCTCATCGTTAATAGCATCATCATGTTATCATCCTCATTAGAATCTCATCATTATTACCATCTTTGGTCTCATATTGCATTGTCCCGAGTTGGCAAACTTAGCATTACATCACCATCGCCATCATTTGGACTTTGTCTCATTCATTGACATCACCCATGCTAAGACTTCTTCATCATTGGTTTGCATGCTTGGGTCATCGCATGCACAATGTCACTAATATTCATCATCTTCATTTGGACCTCATATCATAAGCATTTTCAACAACCTCATCGTAGTGCATGCATCACATCATCTGGGACAATGTGTGCTTAATGTCACATCAATATTACTGCTATAGTCATCATTTACGAAATCCTATTTAGGATTTCATCATCGTCATCATTCATGACATACACAAAGTCTTCTACATTATCATCATCATGATCATTATCACCTTCATCTCAAGTGCGTTCATATGCATGGGCATTCCATCAATATCATGAGCATTACAGCAAGGGGCAAAACAAATTCCTTGTTATGTCTCCTTTTTCAAGCCCTGTACCCGCAGGCATCATCAAAGCCTAGTAATGGCTGGCACCCTTTTAAAGCCTTGTATCGGCAGGCACCCCTCAAAGCCCTGTAACGGCAAGCACCCTCAAAGCCTAGTAATGGCTGGCACCCTTTTAAAGCCCTGTATCGGCAGGCACCCCTTAAAGCCCTGTATCGGCGGGCACCTAAAGCCCAGTAACAACTGGCACCCTTCAAAGCCCTGTAACGGCAGGCACCCTCAAAGCCTAGTAATGGCTGGCACCCTTTTAAAGCCCTATATCGGCAGGCACCCCTTAAAGCCCTGTATCGGCAGGCAACCTCAAACCCCAGTAATGGCTGACACCCTTTTAAAGCCCTGTATTGGTAGGCACCCCTCAAAGCCCTGTATTGGCAGGCGCCCCTCAAAGCCCAGTAATGGCTAGCACCCTTTTAAAGCCATGTATCGGCAGGCACCCTCAAAGCCCTGTATCTGCAGGCACCATTAAAAGTGCAGTAACGGCTGGCACCCCTTTAAAGCCTTGTATCAGTAGGCACCCTCAAAGCTCAGTAACGGCTGGCACCCTTTTAAAGCCCTGTATCGGCAGGCACCCTCAAAGCCCACTAACGGCTAGCACAATTCTTTTAAAGCCCTGTATCGGCAGGTACACTCCTTTTCAAAAGCCAAGTATCAGCTAGCACAATTCTTTAAAAGCCCTGTACCGGCAGGCATAATTCTTTTCAAAGCCCAGTAACGACTGGCAAAATTCTTTTAAAGCCCTGTATCGGCAGGCACACTCCTTTTCAAAATCCTAGTATTAGCTGGTACAATTCTTTTAAAGCCCCGTACCGATAAGCATAATTCTTTTCAAAGCTCAGTAACGACTAGCACAATTCTTTTAAAACCCTGTATCGGCAGGCACACTCCTTTTCAAATCCTAGTATTAGCTGGCACAATTCTTTTAAAGCCCTGTTACGCAGGCCCCTTAAAGCCCAGTTACACTGACCCTTTTTTTAAAGCCCTGTTACGCAAGCCTCCACAAAGCCTATGATTTGTGGTTGTTGCTACATATGTAAGCTTCAACATCAATGGCTTGAGGATACAATAATATGATTGGATTGATTTGTAACTGGTTTTTTTGTTTTCTTCTTCGTTCTTTCTTCATTCTTTCATGCTACTTCATTTCTTCTCTAGAAAAATTGGAGGATTTAACAAATAAATGGTTTGATTTTCCTTTATATGCCCTCTTCACTTCATTATTTTGCAACAAAGATCAAAGCCTCGCTGGTATAAAATCTCTTACTATTGAAAGCTATTTTTGGCTTTATTGTCATTAAAGCTTGTCTTTGTTTGTTCAATAATGACTGTGAGTGTAACACCTTATCTTTTACTACTATATTACTGTATTTTAATTGAATTATAACCACTTTTTAATACCGGAAGCCCTAAAATGTGAAAAATTTTAAAACTTTTCCTTTGGAAACAATGCTCCAACCTTATTATAGTTGGAATGGGCTTTTCATACTAATTTAGAATACTTAAATCTATTTATAAGATCCAGTGGTTATAAGACAATTAAAATAATGATCGGAATTATCTTAATATCAATCTAATACTTAATAACGACTAGCGTGGCTTAAAAATAAATTAAAGGAACAATCTCGATTGACGATCCCCTTTAACCTTTCCTATCATCTTACTGCTTCTCAGCTATATACTTATACTTATCTGCTTGTTTACTTTTTAGCTGTACAATATATATACAATCTAGTCCTCAAAATAATTTATCAAGATACACTATAAAGCAGGCATTCCTGCTTTCTTCTACTTTACCTTACTTCCCAAAAATCTAACTACCGCCAGCTATCTGAAAAGCAATGGTTCAACGCAGTTTATCTCATTAACCTTTATTCTCTTGAATATATACATATACTGACATGTATGCATTTTATAGATCAGTGCAAGTAATGATATTTTATTCCTATTAATCTGTGTGCGATCCGCACCTACCAACCACCAGTAACGATATATTCGTTAAAGAGTGGAGGCTCTACCTGCAGGATTTCTCGTTATAGCATTTAAAACTATAACTAACTGGTTGGGAAAAGAGGTGGCCAAACCCCTAAACCCTGGAGTACTCCAACTGAGGAATAATAACTTATCAACTAAATGCAACAGATAATACAAAATGATACATGTATTTTAATTGTTACTGAAATAAACTGCTACCTGATTCTTGATTTACTCTTCGCTGTATTCTTTCTCTGCTTCGTTCTCTGGGAATTCTATCCCACTATCTTGTCCTATAAATATTTATAATAAAAATAATATATTAATATCTAAACTTATATATAATATTTAAACGTCTCTCACAGCCCTAGGGTACTACCCCTCTTACTTCTAATATAGTAAAAATCTAAATTCTTAACATAATGGCTAATCACTCTATCATTCATAAACATTGCACAAATAGATATTATTATACACAATACAACATAAGCACAAAAAGGGTCTTTACTATTTTAAATTAACTAACCTTTACTATCAATCAATTAATAATCCAATAAACTTACCAATCAAAGATTTGAATTTCAACACTTTAAATTTTGTCCTACTCCTTGAAAATCCCTAAGCAATAAATGAATTTCCAACTAAACTTGCAACTTCTTAATTTAGCTTTCCCAATTTAATCCAATCAATACCATTCATTAAACCAACAATCCAAAAGTACAATTCAAATCACATTTTAAATCAAATCCAACTTTCCATATCTTTTCATTTACTCTTTGTTGAGCTAATAGCACCCCTATCTTTTATTTTCATCATTGAAGTCAATAACCAAACATCAATCGAAGATTGGAATTTAAATCCCTAGACTCCCCATCAACCTCAATCAACACTTCCTTTTTCCTGTTAATTAATCAATCGTAAGGTTATCTTTCATTCCTACAATCACCCAAGAATCAACCCTATTTATAACCATTTCTTTCTTAACATCCACAACCATCTTAACTTCCCACTTTTCTTAATTCCTATTAGACTAACATCACCGTTCCTCTTTTCTTGCACCTTAAACTAGCAGCCAGCAGCGTTAACAAGATCAGAAAATCCTCCCTTCACTCACCTTAATTCAGTCAAATCAGTGATTAGGATTCTAGAACCTAAAATCACAAACCTCATCAATAATCATTCCCTATACCTTGTTCAACTAACCATCACAGCAATTTTTCCTTCTTCCCTTAATCAAACTTGTCAGCCAGAATATCTAGAAAACAACCTCAATCCATTTCTCCCAAAGCAAAATAAACCTTCCACAATTATTTTTTATTCCTTGACTAAACAGAACCAGAATAGAGAATAATGAACAATAATTCAAGTATTCAAAATTCATCTATTCCTCATATCTACAATATTATTGCACCCAAAGAAATAACAAAATTAAACAATTCCCATAGAAAGGGAAGTTCAGTCAACGCAGAACAAGAACAACAGGAAGAACAAGAATCAAGCAATCCCAGAAAAGGAAGGCTCGGTCAGACAGAACAGGGAACAAAGAACAATGATAAAAAATTCTAAGCTTAACCAAATCACACTTCAAGAATTATAACTCCCAAAATTCCCTTTTCTCCTTCTCGGCCAGAGCAGAACAAAGGCAAAGAAAATGAGCAACAAATCAAGCAACCAAGAATTCATCAATCCACACATCTAAAACACCCATTTAAAGCTCTAATTTATGCACATATTATTTGGAAAATTTCCTCCTCCTCTTGGCCGACGAATCACAGAAACAGGGGAGGCAATTAATTGCTTCAAAATTCCCTATCCTTCAATAATCGACATTCAGGGCAACAAGCATGCTTAAAATCACTCATGCATCCAACTAATCGAGCTTCAGAGCAACAAGCACCCAAAATCCTAGATTTATTATTTTGGGTGAACAGTACCCGCCGGCCTTTCTTTGGAAAATCGGCCAAATCAAGCTTCCTACCCTCAATCCACTTCAAGATTATACTTTGAAGCTCCAAAATCTCACAAATTTCATGTATTTTGAAGCTTCCTACCCTCAATCCACCTTTCATTTTCATGTATTTTGAAGCTCCAAAATCTCACAAATTTCGAATCCTTCTACCCCCAACAAGCTCAGAATCTCGCGAGAAGGAGAGAAGAAACAAGAAAACGAAGCTTACCTGAAGTGTCTTGAGCCTTCTTGGACGTTTCCCGCCATATATCGCCGTCGATTTGGCCGTCCGCCGCCGTTGCTTCGCAGAACCAGAGAGAAGAGAGTGAGAGAGTGAAGTCGGGTTGGGGAGGAAGGGAAAAATGAAATGGAAGAGAAAGAAGAAAAAGAACATATAAGACGGGACAGATGTGTGGCCCAAATTAAAAGAGATCTGATATTTATTTTTAACAGGTATTTTACTATCTTGCCCTTCCCTTTATAATTGAAGATATTTTCAACTAGGGGCAGATATTGTCTTTTTAATTTCCCAATTTATATTTTCTCTTAAATGGTAATTTCATTTACCATTCTCATTTACAAATAAATCTGAAATTTGTCCCAAAATAATTTTTCTAGATATACTTTAATTTCCAGATTTATTTATAAGACTCTTTAAAAATCAAGTAATACCCCAAGATTCCAAATATTTCCTTATTTCTTATTTTCTAAAATTTGGGGTGTTACAGTGAGCCAATGTCTTATTATGAAAACTAAAATAAAATATCAAATTTCTTTTGATTAAGAAAAGGTTCAAAATCATTTTATGCCGTGTGAGGTTTTGGAACCTCTGCAAGCAGAAACGATTAATCTTCCATGTGAGATTATAGGATTCTCCATAGGAATGTTAATCAAGAGACTTTTCTTAAAAAACATTTTTTCCTTAAATAATAATAAGAATAGTTGTTTTCAAAATATAAAAAATATCAACCAATACAAAAATCTTTCAAAAAAACTAATTAAACATTTTCTTAAAAACATCAAACCAATTGACACGTATTTCTACCCCGAACTACGTGGGCTTTGATCCCTTAAGGGTACGTAGGCCCTAGGTTAAATCTTAGGTCAAGTCCAACTATGTAAATATTTTTTTTGTGAATATATTTTTATATTACTTTTTGGGTGATTAAAATAAATTTCAAGTCCATATTTATTTTTAGATAATTAACTTTGGGTTACCGTTCTCATAAATGGGTGCTGCGGGGTGCCTAACACCTTCCCCATGCACAATAGACTCCCGAGCCCAATTTGGTTTTAAAAGACCATTTATATTTTTTGAAAGGTTTTCCAAAATTATCATTTTTAAAAAATTTTAGTGGTGACTCCATTTGACCTGATTTTAGGGCGCTACAAAGTATCTTTCATTTCATTTTCAATAAAAAAAAAAGTATCTTTCACTTTGGTTGCTCTCTTTCTGGAGCCTCATCAGCTTCTTCTCCTTCCCCATCCTTAGAGAAGCAAATACTGCAAAGTTTAAAAAAAGAGTAGTGTTCCCATGTTTTGAATTTTATAGTATTTCTTCCCCACGGAGCTTTCTCTGTTCACAAAGTGACTGATTAAAGAATATTGAATGAGGAACAAACAACAAATTAGAAACCAAGCCATTACTGATTAAAGAAACAAATTACCGAAGACCTTAAATGTTCACAAAGTGACTAAAAGAAGCGGTACCGATCAGAAAAAGTGGCAAGCCTTGGTGAACCTACAAAGGAAGAAAGAAGGAGAGCATACAGACAGAGATTAACAACAGTTAGCTGCCATATCCGCCATAAACCTACAGACCACATAATCATCAAAAAAGTAGAGGGAAAAAGTAATCTTGTTTCATGAAACATGGTGACTAACCAAACAAACGGAGGTGAAGAGATACTCACATAACTCGTAAATGATGGTCGAAAGAATCCACAGAGAAGGTGTATTCTTGCAGTGAAGTGAGGTCTGTTTATATAGGCCACATTTGAGAGGAAAGTACACTCAACAATTTGAATTTGAGTCAATGTAGAAGAGATTTTGGGAGGGAAAAATGCAGCCCAAGCCAATGTAGAAGCCGACATTGTTCATCAGCTTTGTGAACATTAAAAAGCAGAGGGAAGCCACTAATTGGCTCAGCTCTATGAATAGTATAAAGGCAACACTTTTATAAGATATATAGATTCCTTTTACTCTTATAATCATAAATATATTAGACACTTCCAATTAATCTAAACTAACTTTATCTATTTACTCCTATTTTTTCTTTTATCTAAAAATTATGTCTTCGAAATTAAGTCCTTGAAAATGAATCCACTGACTAATTTCTTTGCCAAAATAATTTCAAGATCATAAATAAATGTCTGATACCAATATTCAAAATCTCTAAATTTCAAGCCCCTACATTAAATTTATATTTCTTAACTATTTAAATTTTAGAATAAATTTTGGATATTGTAACTCCTATCATTAGGGCGTATAGTACAGCAATTTAATCTATTAAGAACCTCTCTACTAGATTCAAAGAACCCCAAATGGGGGTCTTAAAAAAAAGTTTCTTTTAAAATCCGTCAAATATGTTCTTTGTGATAGAATGAGCTTTTTCCGTAAAAAATGTAGAAACTAAAACTTTTGTTAAAAAATAGGTCATTGGCTATTTAATATGCTAATGAAATAACTTCAAACGTGTCTCACGACATCTAATAGTAGTCGGGTTCGATATCCATCTTAAACCTCATAATAAAAATATTAAATAACTTTTATAGACAAACATCCTCTCAAAATAACTTCAATCAAAAGTATTATTAATATACACATATATATAACTAGCAAGAGATGGGGGTAGAAATGAAGGAATGTGGTTAATGTGTCTTAATAATATCTTGTAATTTGAACTAACTTAACTAACATTATTAATCTCATAAAATTAGGTAAATAGGTCCTATATTTTGGATCGGAGTTACCTAATTTGATTAGATTAAGGATATTGGTTAAGATAGTTGATATGACATGTTTTACTCAAAACCACCCAATCATATAACTTAACTTATCCTCCCCTCTTTTATACAATTATTGTTGAGGGCATATCAATGAGGGTAATTTTGAAAAAAATGGATATAAATTAGAAATAGGTATTATATTTAGGACCAAGACTACATCCCCAAATAGGTCCTATATTTAGGACCAGAGGGAGTATATTTTTTTCTGTGAATTACTTCCATTGGGATAGCTTCAATGTGATTTTTCAAAAAGTTGATTATTTTAGGAAAGCTAATACTACTTCACGTGCTTATTATAAGAGCTAGTTGATTTTATTTGGGTAGATTAAAGAATTAAAATAAATTACTCAGCTTTAAAGTATTTGAATTAATCATTTTTTAAACTAATTTGCTTGTAACTTATGTATAGCCAAACTAATTTGTACTTTTATATAATTAAATGATTTATTTAGTTTTCTTTATCTTTTTGAATGAATTCAAATGGCTTTTCTATAAAGTATGGCGAGTACTACAGATTTTTACAAATAATTCTTTAACTATAATTTAGTTTGTAAACGAATTAGTTAGAGACATGTTAAGAGGTAATGCAAATAATTTGGACTAAATTTCTTTGTAGAAAACTAATAATACACATGAAATTGTTTCCTTACTCATAAAAAAGATGAGTAGAGAGAGCAAATCATATTTAGACTATCTTTATCTCATTTGTACGGTTTTGATTTGAGTTTAGATTATGTATTCATGATTATATTTTTGTATTACTTTTAAAAAAGAAATTTAGACTGTTTAGATGAGACATAGATGATATGCTAATTCACTACTAGAAAAAACACTTTTCACGTCTCTTATTTTGGACTTTTCACGTCTCTTTTTGCTGGGACGTGGATTGGGAAGTCGTGGAAAGTCGAGACTTTCCACGTCTCTTTTCTAATATGAGACGTGGAAAGTGACAACTTTTCCACGTCTCATATTCAAATATGAGACGTGGAAAGTTCCACTTTCCACGTCTCTTTTCCATAAATGAGACGTGGAAAGTGTTGAACTGGACACTTTCCACGTCTCACAATAAAAAAAAGACGTGGAAAATGCCACTTTCCACGTCTCTTTTTCATAAGGGAGACGTGGAAAGTGTTGCGGACACTTTCCACATCTCACTTTAAAAAAGAGACGTGGAAAGTGGCTGAATATTTTTTTTTAATATTTCCATCCAGGTATATGTGAACATCTGCACTATATACAGATCCGAATAGATTCATATCCAAATTGTCACAAACAGATCCAAATGGACAGAATTCACCAAAAAATATTGTCTATATACATCTGCACTATATATACTAGTTGCGCATACAGTTCAAAACAAGTAAGTTCTAATTTCTAATCCATATAATGTTGAAGAAACATGGCAGATAACTTATCCCGAATTTCATCAATTGCATCTTGATCAAAAGGCTCTTCCCCATCATAAATCTACACCATATAAGCGATAAAACATCAATTAGTTAGTTGTAATTAATAAGTGAAGCAAACAATTGAATTAGGAAATGCAATAGTAATGATAAGAATGAAACATACATTAGACAAACCCTCATTAAGTCCACTCATAAGTATGTCATACACATATCGAATTACATAGTACCCACATTCTGTATTGCCAGGTTGCTAAGGGCACTGTAAATCATACAAAAATAATTAGAACATATGAAAATAATTTACTAATGTTCAAGATATTATTGATTGACATTTAAATAAATACAATCTAAATGACTTACTGTAGGCCTAACAATCTCAATTTTTTGATTAGCTCCACGGCGTGTATGTAATGTGATATGCCAATGCAATATGGCCCTACAATGAAACTAAAATAAGAACTATGCTAATAATTTACTTATAATCATATTTTACTAATTCAAAATAGTAACAGGCTTACTTGGTGAAAATCTTTTTATACAAAACGGGTGGCCCATGAGCTAAGGAATCAAACCAATAAATATGGTGTTCTCCAGGGCAGATAACACATAAACTCCAATGTCCCCTGAACCACAGAATTAAATTTACCAAAGATGCTCATAAATTAGAGTGTGCATTTAGAGGTCAAAATGAAATCAAGCTTCTCAAATTCACCCAGCAGCAATATAGAGACAAAAATCTCAGTCACTACATAAAGTATGATAGCAAAGCTTTTGGTCAAACAAGTCAGCAGCAAAAATGCAAACATGACAGCAGGAAATAGATTATAGACATACAACAAAACCACCGAGTCAGATTTCAAATGAAATTTGCCTAGCAGATTTTAACACATGAGCAAACAAATACTCAGAAATTCAGAAGAGGCAGAACAAACTTAAATGGTATGTATAGTGAACAAACTTACCTATCAAGGATTGGTGCGAAATAACATCGCTTTTTGCAATGTGAAATTTGAAACCCCACATAGGCCTCCATAATATTGTTGTGTTCCTCAATTGCTTCCTTTTCTTTGGAGGTTGTGTTCCTTAACAATGACATTGGACTGAGGAATGCGTACTCCGTGAAGCCCTCGTTACAACACTTCAAGTGAAAGTACCTAAAATAGAACTTGAATTAGATCATATGATTATATTGGTACATAAATTAAAGGTAAAAATGACTCGAAAAAAAACTTAACTGAATTGCAAGTTCCATCCATCCAAGGTCCAAATTATTCATAGTCAAAAATGCTACGACATCATTTCGCCCAAGTCCAAAGGGATATGTCTTATCAGGTCCCACGAATCCTGGATCCATTTTGAAATTGATCTTGTTAGGCAGGGAAGCAACAAAGCTGCACAGGAGTGCCAACGAGGCATTGACGTTGCCATCATCACCCAGAGGGTCTGTGATTGGTGCATCAAAGACAAGTCGCCTAAACCATAAAATGAAAGTCCCTGCTGCTTCGTCTAACTTAGTTACCTCTATGGTAGGAAACGGAACTTCTGTAGACTCCTCTCCTTCTACAACAAATACAACAGATACCTTAACTTGGTCCTCCAGAATGGCTATATTATGGATGGTTGAGGCCCTTGGGTACTGAGTAGCTTTGGCAACTGGTCGCAGCGTTGGGTCATCCAAATGGAGAAAGCAAGGTTGTCCCTCATCTACTGAGCTAGGACCAGGGGGATCGATCGACACAGTGCAACTGCTCTTTGTGCTTCGAAAGCCGGGGGATTCCTACAGTGTTTGCGAAATTATAGAGATAATAAGCTCATTGAAAGATAAAATATATGCTAATTCATAGACAATATTAGATACTCACATGTCGTGGTGAAACACCAGGCTGCATCATGCTCATCATCTCACCCCGAACTTGTTGTATCACCTGATCCCGGATTGTTTCTGAGAGCTTTGCCACAAATTCCTGACTTGGTTCATACTGGACAGTGCTTCAAGAACAACCAAAATATTTTTTCAAACCAACTGCCCCATACTCGCCTCTAACTCGTCCAGGGGGATCAGGCTTCCCAATTGTTGTAGCAAGAATGTCCATCCTACCGGTCTGGGAGAAGGACCCTTGGGAACTTTGCTCTTCAAGTTCATCCTATAAGTTACACGAAAAACATCATTTGGTCTTGTTTAGAAGAGAAAGTTAGTAATGCAATTTATTAAACATTAACAGATAACTTACAATTTTTTGAGCAATTTTTTCCGCTTCAGGGCTTACAAATTTCCCTCCACTCTTCTTCCTTCCTTCCACAAATTTTTTGTGATGTGGAATAGGTGGAGGAGGTTCTACAACAATGTTAGGGTCTGATTTGACTGCTTCCTCCATTGCTTCCAAATGTTCCCTAACCATTTTTTCTTCTAACCACAAATAACCTCCACGAGACATTGTGTGTGGATACACATTTAGCTTTTGCTTCTCTTGCTATTTCTTCCTTTTTTCCTATGCAAAGAAAACAAAGTTAGTATAATGCAATAAACAAGTAGTAAACAAAGTTTATATGAATCAAAGTTATAATAGACATACCTGGAACTCCTCAGTTAACCGTGATGCTTTAAACTTTTGCCACTCTTCTGGTTTAAGAGATGGCCACATAAGACAAGGATTTTTATTGCATTTAGGTCCTTGAACATATTCTCTAGTAAGAGTAGACTTGAAATCTTTCCATCGATATCGTACTTCCCTCATCCAATGCTTTTTAAATGCCTCAGTGTTTGGGACAGTGAAGTTTTGCTGCCAAATTATTAAAATGCTTAGTCAACTGTTATAACAAATAAATCAAATCATTTTATAACAAATAAATCAAATCATCAATCAATTTAAAGAAAAGGTTTAGAAAATACCAAAATATCCGTCCAGACTCTGTCCTTAGTTTCTTTGCGTATTAATCTCCAATCATCTATAAGTATGCTTAATCTGGTTCGTGCTAGATATCCGAGGTAACTAGCAAATGTGCTCCTGTTTAGACCAAGTGGGATCATGTCCTCATTAAAATCAACAGGAATGGGTTCAAAGTTGCTAGTTCCTTGCAGCTTAACGATCTTAGGAAGCTTGGTGGAGCCCCTACCCCGCCTTCCTTCGGGAGGATCGACATGTGGTTGCTCTTCATCATTTGAGTGATCCTCATACGAATCATCGCCAGAATTGTCTGCCATTTACCTGTTACAAAATTGAAATAACTTCAACATAAAATATAAAAAATAAAAAACAACTTTTATTCATTAAGGTACTTACTTTATGTATTATCCCATATTCCTTCACAATGATCATTCCTAAAAGATATTGATCATCATCTATCACTTCTATTTCACAGAGTTGGGGTGGGTTTGAGGAGAAAGGTGGTGTGTCATCTAGATTTGAAGTTGGAGCATGATCCTTTTGTTTTTTACTTTGTAGGACTATGGACAATTGGGGATTTGCAGGATCAGTCACATAGAAAACTTGCTTCGCCTAACTTGCTAAAATGAAAGGCTCATCACTGTAAGCAACCCTCTGAAGATCAACAGTGGTAAACCCAAACTGACGATCAATCTCAACTGCGTTTTGGCTAACCCACTTGCATTTGAAGAGCGGAACTTTAAAATTGTTGTAACTGACATCCCATATTTCTTCAATAACTCCATAATAAGCCATGGAAGCTACTTTTGGGTTTTTATCCTTCGAACTAGAATAGTGCATAGCTTCGGCTACAACATTTACACCACTGTTTTGCATAGTACTGTTATAGTCTTTAGTTTTTGTATAGAAAGAATACCCATTTATATCATATCCGCTCCATGTGACAACCTCAAAACGGGGGCCCTCAGCTAACCATTTAATTGTATCCGACACATCGGTCTTTTCTGTAATATTTTTCTTGAACCACTCAATGAATGTCTTGTTATGCTCATTAGCTATTTGTCTGTCATTTTTCCTTGGGTTCTTGTCCCTTAAACTTCTTTTGTGGTCATCTAAATAAGGCTGCACTTCTTCCATATTATTTAGAATATATAGGTGAGCTTGTAACACATCTTCAGGTTTCATACTCTTCACTTTAAGGCCCCTTCCCTTACCGATCCTGTCTTCATGTCTGGACATTTCCTCTACACCTTTCAAGTATGGTTTGCAAAAGTCCATAGATTCTTCAATCACATATCTTTCCACAATGGATGCTTCAGGTCGATAGGGGTTCTTAGAATATCCTTTTAGGACTTTCATGAATTGCTCGAAAGGGTACATCCACCTTAGATAAACAGGGCCACATAGTCTTATCTCCCTTACCAAGTGAATGATCAAGTGGACCATGATATCAAAGAAGGCTGGAGGAAAGTGCATCTCTAATTTGGTCAGAATAAGGTAACCTTCTTTTTCCAGCTCATCCAATTTCTCAGTGTCGATAACTTTGCTGCATACAGCATTATACACAATCTAGTTATGGTGTTCCTTACATCATCTTGCATAATGCCTCTTATAGCGACTGGTAATAATTGTTGCATTAATATATGGTAATCATGTGATTTCATTCCCACCAACTTCAAATCATCAGACACAAGTCTGCTAACGTTAGAAGAATAGCCCTGTGGCACCTTGATCCCACGCAAACACCCACAAAGACTTTTTTTCTCCTGTTTAGACAATGTATAAGCAGCTGGTTCCATATAAAATCTCTAGCCATTATCACTTACTTTTGGATGCAGCCGTTGTCTTATTCCCATTTCCACCAAGTCTAATCTTGCATTGATCCCGTTCTTAGTCTTTCCTGGAATGTGCAAAAGCGTTCCGATAAGACTATCACACACGTTTTTCTCCACATGCATCACATCAATACTGTGTCTCACATCAAGAAAGCGCCAATATGGTAGGTCAAAGAAGATTGACCTCTTCTTCCACATGTTAGACTCACTCCCAGTCTTCTGTTTCTTAGACTCACTCCCAGTCTTCTGTTTCTTACCGAATACCACTTTGATATTCGCAACACGGCCGTAAACTTCTTCCCCAGTTAATGCCTTTGGTGCCAATCCATGCTCCGGCGAACCGTTAAAATTCTTTTTTAGCTTACGGTAAGGATGATTCCTTGTGCCCTTTCGTGCTTGAGTTGATGGTAGTGTGGTCTACTTCACATATAGGACATGCCCTGTGCCCTTTCACGCTATATCCAGATAGATTTCCATAAGCAGGGAAATCATTTATTGTAGTGAATATCATAGCGCGCAAGTTAAATGTCTCTTGCCTGTATGCATCAAACACATCGACGCCTTCCTCCCACAACTTCTTCAAATCCTCAATCAAAGGCGCCAGGTAGACATCAATGTCGTTCCCCGGCTGTTTTGGCCCCGAAATCAACATTGAGAGCATCAAGTACTTGCGTTTCGTACACAACCAAGGAGGTAGGTTGTAAATGACTAGGAGAACAGGCCAAGCACTATGTGTGCTACTTAGACTTCTGAAAGGGTTGAATCCATCAGTGCATAGACCAAGGCGAAGATTCCTTGGCTCACATCCGAAGTCAGGAAACATTTCATTTATCTTCTTCCATTGAAGAGAATCAGCCGGGTGCCGAAGATATCTTCCATCAGAGATTTTCTCATCACAGTGCCATCTCAGATTCTTTGCTTCCTGCGCATTTGCAAACAAACGTTTGAACCGCGGTACTATTGGCAGATACCACAACACCTTCAAAGGTGACCCGTTATTTACCTTATCACCACAGGCATCCTTCTTAATTTTATACCTTGGGGTCTTGCACTCCGACCACTCTGTTAGTCCCTCGTATTCATTCCTATACAGTACACAGTCATTAGGGCAAGCATGCATCTTCTTATACTCCATACCCATATTGTTGAGAACTTTTTTAGCCTCATACATTCGATTCGGAAGGACATTATCGTCTGGAAACATATCACTCAAAGCTTCAAGTAACTCTGAGAAACCCTAATCTGCCCACCCATTACGTGCCTTTATATTCAATAAGGTCAACACAGCGGTCAACCGTGTATACTTACGACACCCGGGGAATAACGGTATCTCTGCTTCACTCCATAACTTCTCATGTTCAGGAAGTTGTGTAAATGACTCTGCCCCAATATCATTAATCATGTCATTCATTTTATCGACACTGACATCATCCACAACACCCACACTTTGTGACATTGAAGAAGGCGTTGTTATTCCTAATTCACCATGCCAAACCCATTTTCTGTACCAGAGATTGATCCCGTAACAAATAAGGTCATCCCTTATATCATCAATGCTCTTTCGAATTTGATTTATACACTTCACACAAGGACAAAAATACATCCCACTTTTACTACGAGCGTTCCTTTTAGCAAACTCAAGAAACCCTTCCACCCCAAGTCCATACTCTTTGCTAGTTCTCAACTTATTCATCCAACTACGATCCATTCTATTCAAACCTTTACTACATTCACAAAAGTCAGTTTTACATCATTACTAACTCAAAGTATATTAATGATGATAGAGCTGTTAATTAAAGTAACTTTCCAAAAATTTTGATAACATCCCCCCATAAAAGAAAGCTGAACTTTATTAACAACATACAAAAAAGAAAATGAAGGAGGAAAGAGTAAGAATCTAACTCACAGTAGTAGCAAACAAATGAGAAGAAAGGATGGTTAATTCCTCTACACCAAATCAGGTATCTTAGCCCTGAAACCATAAATACAACGAAAAATCATACCAACAGAGAAATTCAGTGTAGTACGGGCAGCTAGACAATTTGACTGTACAACTTTTGTTTCACATTTCAAATGACAAAAGCTTATATATAGCTAGGAGAAAATCTGAAAAATCTAGTGACTATGAATCAAATTTCCAGCAAATTTCAGCAATACAGCGCAATTAAACCAGAAAACTGACGTTTGTACCCCAGGTAACATCTCAAGCAATTGGACCATTTAGGATCAAGGAGGGTTATAGAATTAGTGACATTGAATATTCCATTAAAAGAAGTTTAGGATAATGTAAAGAATCAGAAACAAAGACCCAAAATTTAAATTCTTCAAGCATCGTTGTTGGTTTACACTTACATAATGGAACACATCCATACAATATGATTCCTAATTGATAAAACAAAACAGAAATTCACAGTTATTTTCAACTTCTAAATCCCTACTAAATCTTCTCTAAGATAAATCTTTAAGACAAAAGTTCCCAATTTCAATTCACTCACTTACATATTAACATCAATACTCAAACTTCTCAGTTCAAAAACATTCATCAAGACTATGACTCTACAACGCTTGGATAGTACCTCACGGTTGATGATATGGTGGGTTTCCTCTGTAAGAGGACATGCAACAACTAGAATATTGCAGTTGGATGCTAATTCTACAACGCTTGGATAGTACTTGTAATTTGATTCTGGTTTCTCTGTTCTATAGTAGTAGGTTATTTTACAGTCAAATCCTTCAGCTCTCTTGGCTACAGCCTGGCCAATCCTTCCCAGACCAATTATGCCAACTATTTTTCCAGAGAACTGCAAGGAAAAATAAATAAAAGGAAAAATCATATGGCAGTTGGCAGAGATTTTCAAGAGCAGAATCTGATCTGATAGACTTGAATTAGAAAGAATGAATATCATCATCACCTCACATGAGATGTGAATGGAACAATAACAAGTCCAAATTTAGTTTATTTTAGACTTCACCTCTATGTTGCAAAAAGTCCTACACAACACAATTTTGATATATCTATGTAAATCGATAGAGAAGAGAAAACAATATGTAATGTAGGTTGAAGTCTTAAAGAACTTCTGTTATACAAAGTAATGTTGAGGGTACAATAAAGTCTCAAGAACATCCTAACGTTATTACTTCAACTGAAACGTTGTCCAGAATGTGAATAAAATGCACGGTAATCACACAAGACGAGTCTCACATAAAAGTGGTGTAAGCTAAATGAATAAATGTCAATTAAATGTCTTAACTCTGAAGACATTCATAAAGCTCAAATTCTCAAAATTCTTATTAGGCCATTACAAGAATAGCAACTCAACAATCAATATAAAGGTTGGGAAACGACCAATCTGCTAGGGATGCAACTGAAAGGGAAATAGGATGTTTTGTACAGAAATAAACAGAAGGAAGTAGGATAAAAAACATCTGATTCAAAAATAGGACTAGACTCTCCTGTTCAGACATGAAACAAGAAAGTTCATCTTTTTCAAACAATGACGTAGTTCATATTTCATTCTTTTCCTGACGGACTCAAATTATAATGAAATATAGTACAATTACCAAATGCTGTAAGGAACTGATAAGGTTTGGACTCCAACCAAAAGGGTCGATAAATCACAATAACCTACACTTTAATGCATCAGAAATCAGAGGCGCAAAGAGAACAACATAATTTCTTTTAGATCAGTATACGAGGCACAATCGAACAATAATTGACAAAATCAGCTCTAATCTACTCCTAATTAAATTTAATCACCAATGAGTCTTGATTTAGGTCAGTAATTGAAGTGTTCATGAATGAACAGGGACTTCCGACGCAGGCCATTTGAAACTCGTCGAAATCTGAAAATCAAAGGCTAGAGGGCGATTGGGATGACTTACCTAACTCCAAATCCGGTCTTGCATGTGCTAACCGACCTCCTTGCCGGCGAAGATGAGGACGCTGAGGAAGTTGAAGGAAAATGGGAAGAATGGAGAAGACGAAGTGAGGAAAGGGGAAGTTGTCACGGGTGGGGGGGGTTTTTTATATAAAGAGTAACCACGTCTCATAAATGGATATGAGACATGGTTACTATTTAAAAAAAAAGAGTAACCACGTCTCATATCAGATATGAGACGTGGTTACTAATCCAAAAAAAAAAAGCAACCGCGTCTCATATCAGATATGAGACGTGGTTTCTAATTTAAAAAAACAAAAGCAACCACGTCTCATATCAGATATGAGACGTGGTTTCTAATTTAAAAAAAAAAAGAGTAACCACGTCTCATATCAGATATGAGACGTGGTTACTAATTTAAAAAAAAAAGAGTAACCACGTCTCATATCAGATATGAGACGTGGTTACTCAATAAAAAAATAAAAAATTATATGTATCCACATCTCATATATTTTATGAGACGTGGATACTCATATAATCCACGTCTCATAAAATATATGAGACGTGGAAAATACTCCCGCCTTTTTTTTTCCCTGCAAACATCCCGCCTTTATTTTGATTTGGCGGGATTAATATTTTTGGAGGAGAATCCACGTCTCTTATTTGAAAAGAGACGTTGAAAGTACCCAACATAATTACAAATTTGCCACCGCGTTTTTTCTACATCTCATATTGAAAAAAGAGACGTGAAATGGGGACATGAATGCAGTTTTTTGTAGTAGTGATAAGCTCTCATTATTCATGATTTTGTAAGTAGAGAAACCATTTTATTAGAAGAGGGAGTAAAAACAATATTTAATTTGTAGAGAGAGGATATACGTGTGGCTAGGACTACACAAAAACCTAGAGGCCTGGTGGCCTGCCCGGACCTGGCCCTACTCGAAGCCAATTTAGTCCTGGGACATATTGGCCCAAAACCATAACCAAACAGGATGGGACCAAACCTGACCACCGGGTGGGACGGGACAAGGGTATAAGCATTAGGACCAGAGGCCCGGCCCGGCCCGGCCCAGCCCAAAGATATTATTATTTTTTATAAAAAATAATTTCTTTTTCCCAATTTAAAAATACACCATATAATATTTAATACTTAATACACCATGTAAAAATATTTAATTAATTCTTTTTCCCAATTTCTTTTATTTTTTAATTTATTTCATAATATTTTGCATTATTTTTTATTAGAATTAGAAGGGTTCAGTGTAATTGGCAGGAATGCACAAGAGGTGGGGTGAATTGTGCTTTTGAAATTTATACTGATTGAAGACACAGTTTATACTGGTTCAGCCCAAACTTGGCCTACGTCCAGTTCTCCAACCTTCAGTTGGGTTCCACTAATACCTCAAGATTAAAACGGGAATGCAGAGAAATCAAGAATCAAATTGGGAAACAACAAGAACAATTTCAAGAACAACCTGGAAATCATGTTCTTCTAATTGAAAAAGTAAATCCACTTAATGTAACAAATGTAACACAACACCTCTCATCCTGGAATATTTAGAAGCGGATTTTGCATGATTATTTCCATGAAATAGGTTCAGGAAAATGACATTGAAGAAACAGAGCAAGGAAAAAAAACAAAGCAAGAAGTAAGAAATTAGTAGGAACGGGTAGCTAATTAAAGGTGTACACATTCCACTTAATGTGGTGGTTTCTTCAAAATCAAAGAAGAGGACAAATCATGGGCAGAAAGAACAATTGCAGTAAAGAGGCCCTTAACTAGTGAACAAGAGGACGAAGAGGAACGGCACTGTAGGTAACTGAATGAGGAGGCTGAGAGGGAATGGATAGAAATAGAGTGTAACACCCCAAAATTTTAAAAAGAGTTAATAAGGAAATAATTAGAATCTTGGAGTATTATTTAATATTTAAAAAACTTTATAAATAAATTTGGAAATTTAAGCATATTTGAGAAATTATTTTTGGAATAAATTTAGATTAAATTTGTAAAGGAAATGATAATTAAAATTAATAAGGAAGGGCGTAATGAGAAAGAGGAAATAAGAATGACAATATCTACCCCTACTTGAAAATATCTACAGTTATAGCAGAGGGGGCAAAATGGTAATTCATCCTTTTAAATATATCTCTTCCCTTTCCTATTTTCCCTTATCTCCCACGTGTTCCCCACCATTCAAGCATTCCTCGCTATCTCTCTCTCCCTGATAGCCTTCTCACCTCACCCCCTCTCTGTTTCTTCGAATAGCAGCGGCGGATGACGGTAGAACCTACGGAGAACGGTGACGAAAAGCGACGGTGAGGTACACAAAGCTTGGGGTAGTGTTGGGCGAGTCTTTTCCCTTCATTTCCCCTTCCTCTTTGGTCCAATTTGAGTGAGTTTAGGAGAGGGATTAATTTGGTTCTAGGGGTTTTTGAAGTTTCTAAATTCATGGGAATGAAGTTTAGACCTTGATTTTGATGATTTTGGAAGTGATTTTCAGGAATGAGTTGAGTGTTATTGATTGCTATGAAAATCCCAAATATTTGTTATGTTCACCACCGTCGTACTCGGGTTTTGGGGTTGGAATCGATGGGAAAATCTGATTAAACATAATGGGTAGCAAAATAGAGTTGATATGTATAGTTGTATGTTGAATTTTGAGATGTTTTGGTTTGTCTGATGTCTGTTTGAGCTGAATTGTTGTTATTCTTTCTCTCTATGATTCTCATTTTTAAGTATGAAGATGAAGTTAATGCTTGATTGAGTAACATTAATTTTAATTTAAGATGAAGTAGGTTTCTTGTTTCTTTTATGCTTGTGTTGTATTGGCTGATGGATTCAATGTCAGGGGAAGGGGGAAATTGTTTGATGTTTAATTTAGTGGGATTAAGGCTTAACTGGAGGTAGGAAGTTGTTGTAATCTTTATCTTATTTGGGTGGTTTTGTGCGGCTGTTAACAGGGGAAAAGGGGGAGGAAGTTCAATTGATATTAAGCTTGAATTGGAGCTTTATTCTATGTGATGTTAAGTTGTAATTTTTCTCTTTCTCAATTGTTATGGCTGGCGGATTACAAGGAAAAGGAAGAGGGAGTTCACTTGATATTTAATTGTGAATTAGGGGTTTAATATGTGTAATGGAGTACTTTGAGGAAGATTGAAAAATTTTGGTTTCTTTTCTATGATTTTAGGAAGTTTTAAATTTATTTGGTTATAATTATTTTCTTTCATTGAGTGTCTAAATAATGCTATGATTAATTGAGGATTGAATGAAAAGTGGAGGTTTCTTTTCTATAGATTGAGATATGTTAGCGATTAAAATACTCCTTTCTTTGTTTGATCTAATTTGTAGAGTTGAAAGAGATGTTGGGAATAATTAAAGAAATTATGAATATAGGTCATAATGGGCCAAAAGAATTCTAATTAATGGATGAATAACTAGAGCCAAAGAATGGATGTGATAAGTTTTAAGTAAGAAATTAGGAGATTAAGTTATTGATTGAGGAAAGATATTTAGTAAGCTTAAATTAGAACACGGTTAACTTTGGAGATTGGAATAAAACATGTTGGAGGTATTTGTTGATGGTGGTGATGGATTATTAGGAGTACTCTGCAATAGAATGAACTAAGGAGCATAAATGTATGGATTTCTAGGTTGATTGAATGACAGGGTATCAAAGAATATGGTTAGGGATTTTGATCATTTGGAGCATAAATTTCTGGTTTAGGAAAAGGGAAACAATTTATGAAATTGTGACTTACTTTATGGGAATTGTTTTAAAGATTTATGGGTAACGGAAGATAGGATGAGATTAAGTTAATGTTAGATGAACTTCATGGAGCTACTTATTTTTTAAAGATTGACCTGCGTTCGAGATATCATCATATTAGAGTATTAGAAGCCGATATACCCAAGACAGCTTTCAGGACTCACAACGGTCATTATGAGTACGTAGTCATGCCCTTTGGACTCATGAATGTGCTCGCAACATTCCAAATTGCTATGAACGACCTTTTCCGACCATTCCTATGGAAATTTTTTCTGGTCTTCTTCGATGACATTATGGTATATAGCTCTTCACCACAACAACATTTAGAGCATCTACGAGTTGTGTTCCAGTTATCGCAACAAAATTCATACTATGTCAACTTCAAAAAATGCTCTCTGGGCCAATCACAAGTCAACTTTTTAGGCCACTAAGTCTCTGTGCAAGGAGTTGAAACAGAGTATGAGAAGGTGGGCACCATTAAATCATGGCCAACACCTAAGAATGTTACCGAGCACCGCGGTTTCTTAGGTCTTACAGGTTATTACAGGCGGTTTGTTAAGAATTATGGGATTCTTGCTCACCCTCTGGCTGACCTTACCAAGAAAAATGCTTTTTGTTGGTTTAAGGAAGCTCAGAAAGCTTTTGACATGATTAAATTAGCATTAATTGCCGCCCCGGTGCTGAAAATCCCTTATTTTACTTCTGAATTTGTTGTAGAGTGTGACGCCTCTATGGAGGGTATTGGAGCTATATATACTATTACAAGAAAGGCATCTCGTTGCTTATTATAGCAAGGGTTTCTCATTTTCTAACCGCTATAAATCAGCATATGATCGGGAATTATTGGCGTTAGTCCTTGCATTACAAAAATGGCGTCGTTATCTTCTCAGCCGCCACTTCACGGTTAGGACTGTTCATCATAGTCTTAAATGTCTGTTGGAGCAGTGCATTACCACCAAAATGTGCTGATGCATTATCTCGAAGACCCCAATATGCTGAATTCCTATAGATGGTCATACCTGTTCCCATCAATTTCCTTCAATTTGATGAAGCTTTATTGGAGGATGAGTTTACTTCCTTTATCATTAAGGCTTTAAAGGATGACCCAAGTTCTAAACCTAGGTATACATGGGTGGCGTAGAAGTTGTATTATCAGGGGCGACTGATTATACCTAGTAGTTCTCCTCTTCAAACTAAGTTAATAGATGAGGCGCATGTGACCCCATTCGGAGGTCATGGTGGGTTCCTGAAAACATATAAAAGGCTGTCCATTTCTGTTTATTGGCCTCAGATGAAGGTAGATGTCAAAGCATTAGTACAACAATGCTTTACTTGTCAGAAGAACAAATATGAGACGTTATCACCTGCTGGACTACTGCATCCTATCCCCGTCCCGGAACAGATATGGGAAGATATTTCTATTGATTTCCTCGTGGGATTGCCAAAGTCAGGTTCTTATGATACTATTCTGGTGGTGGTTGACCGTTTAAGCAAGTATTGTCACTTCATTCCTTTAGCTCATCCCTATACTGCTAAGACCGTGGTTGTGCGATTTTGTGAGGGGATTGTCCACTTACATGGGATGCCTAGATCTATCATCTCTGATCGAGATCCCATATTTCTCAGTTCTTTCTAGCAGGAGTTGTTTAAATTAAGTCAGACACGTCTTAGGATGAGCACTGCTTATCATCCTCAAATACACGGTCAGACAGAGGTTGTCAATCGCTCCTTAGAAGTGTATTTGAGGTGCTTTGCACATGAGCAACCTTGTAGTTGGAGCAAGTTTCTCTGTTGGGCAGAATATTCGTTTAACACGGGATTACATTCTTTTGCTAATTCAGCCCCTTCTAAGCTTGTTTATGGAAGGGTTCCTTCGGCTTTCCACCCCTTTATTCGTGGAGAGACTCGTATTGCTGAGCTTGCTGACCAATTGGAGACTCGAGATGACATGATGCGCTTATTACAGCCTAATTTAAAGAAAGCACAAGATAGAATGAAGGCTTATGCTGATCCCCATAGGTGGGAACTCTCTTTTAACGTTAGGGATGCGGTGTTCTTACGCATCCAGCCTTTTAGGCAGCATTCTCTGGCTCGCAACAAATATACCAAATTATCTCCTCGTTTTTTTGGCCCATATCGGGTTCTTAGAAAGGTGAGTACTGTTGCATACGAGTTAGAGATACCTTTTACGGCTAAAATTCATCCAATATTCCATGTTTCTCTACTTCGTCCTGCTTATGGAGTTGCTGTTTCTGATCCACCGGCGAAGTTACCGATATCACCCGACTTTGAGTTACTTTTAGAGCCTGGAAAAGTGCTAGGTCATCGTTGGCGTGACCCTCATTTGGAGGTGCTCATTGAATGGAAGTCTCACGAACTATGAAAGATGCAAGTTGGGAGGATTATGATTTGCTACATTAACAATATCTTGATTTTCGCCTTAAGGACAAGTCGACTTTCGAAGGGCGGAGTAATGATACATTCTGCACATACAAGAGGTGCGAGATGAATTAATTATTTTAATTTAGTTTATTTTCCTTATTTGACTTTTTCAAATTATTTGATTTATTCAAATTATTTGACTTAGTCAAAATAAGATATTTTATTATTTTATTTAGGATAATTAGTTAGGATATTTTCTCATTTGAATTTGAATATTGGATAGAGATATATTCCTATCTTTAGGAGATACGATATGTTCAGATATTTTTCTAGTTTCTTTAGGACTCTCTATTATAATTTCTCTATTTAATGCTAGTCCCATCAGCTAGCATCATTCATTCATTCAGTCAATAAACTTATTATTTTGTTAATTGGAGATTCTCCTTTGACTTGGCTTCTTGTTTATTCTCTAGTGAGATACTTGCTAGTTAAATAAATTAGGAGAGACTGCATTTAATTAAAACTATTCGGTAGCTACCAGTTGGAACGCACTGTTGTTTGAGCTTATGGTTTCTGAATCTTTGATGAATACAGATGAAGTGATGGAATCTTAGGCAGTGATGAAACCTACACAGAAGCTTAAGAGCATGAGAAAAGAAGGCATTAATCCCATGAGAAAACCAGTCCCCAATTCTTATTACCAATCTCTGTTTCTTTCCCATTTGTTCACAAGCTGGAGCATTTCCCTATTTCTATTGCTTAGCGTAACCAGTCCTACACTTTTATTTCTAGCTATGTGTCTGTATCATACCCTATCACATGTCATGGGGGATGATCACAGCGTGTGCGCGTGTCACACATGCTCGCACACGTGCCATGCCTAGCCACCTGAATGACTTTGGAGCTGGAGATGTACTATAATCCCACATAGCTGAAGAATTCTTCTGTTTTCCCCTCTTTTTGGCAAAGAAGAATCCAAGTTTAAGCGTACTGTTGGAGATTAAAGTGTCGGAATCTATGACCAATAGAGATTATAAAATGGTGTTGAAGAGCTTAAAAGTATGAGGAAAATATTTATTTAGTAATCCCCATTACTTCAAGGACCAGACAACCAGACGTGCGTTTACTTGGTAGAATTCTCCATATACAAAGTTGACTTGTTTTTTTACCCCCCCCCCCCCCTGCTTTAGGTCAGTTGTGAAATTTATGAATATCACTCTCCTCCAACCTCCTAGCACGCCTTGCCTTCTTGGGCTGTAGTCTGCATTCTAAAAGCACTGTGTTATTAATTCTTTGACCCCGTCAATCCTGCCATGAGATTGGTCTCTATGTGCTTAGTCATTGGTACTTTTAATAGTATCCTGTGACTATCATAATGGTAAATTATTTTAGCAACTGTATTTTAAATAATAAGATATCTGTTTTCTTTTTTTTGAATACATATATGTATGTCAGTTCAAAAAACAAAAAAATACATATATGTATGCTAAATGTTTGCTTGTTACGTGCAAATTTGTCTCTAGGTTCAATAATAAAATTAAAAGCTGCATTTACTGAAGTTGTAATTATATATCCAATTACTGCAGATTATGAAAACTACGATTTCCATATGACTGAGAATCATTTCAAATATAAGTATACAACCATTTCTAAGCTCGTTTTATTAACTAACTGAGCATGAATATAACGTATAGGCTTATTTCAAGGGAAGTAAATAATTTGAGTGCATCTATTACTTAAGCTTACTGTTACAGGCTCTTAGATCAGTAGAGATGATGTAATGGAGTTAAAGGCACAAACCAGAACAATGAAATATAGTATAAGAAAAGCAACTATCAGGTAAGTCTCTTTATTGAATGCCCTAAGAAACATGATAGCTTACGAAAAGGGAGGCAGAAAATCAGTTTTTGGAATATAGATCTCCACCCGTTTTATTATGTTGTTATCTGTCACTGCAAGCACTACTTGTAATTAGTTAGCCTCTCAGGTCTTCTCAATCAGTATAACAAGTTTATCTTCATGTTGTCAAATTATGAAACTTACTCATAAATCGATGATTTGTGATCATTTTTCCAACAATCCTAATCTTCTAGACAACTTGCAAACAATAGAATTTACTCATATATACCTCTGCAGGGCTGCGATTTTCTCAAATTTCTCTGCCCCACATTTTTACTTGAGTCTCTAAAGAATTTTTCTGGTAAACTTTTCATTACTAAAGGCATGTATAGTTGTTACATTTGTGCGTGTATTTTGGAAAAGTAAACGAATGTGATTGCATAAAACAAACTCTTCAAAGTATGTCCCACAGTAAAAAGGTTGATAGTATAAAATAGACATAAGATGTCATTACCCTCTAATGACTATCAATTTCTGTACCAATTGGCGGGTCAATGAAGCAACTATGATGGATTTTATCTCTGTAGAAAAGATTATATCACAGGCCCCATTTCCACAATAAAAATCCTAGAAGAATTATATTATGATCGGTTTCTATGAGCTACCCATATGCCATTTGAGTTGGAAACATGATAGGACCCTGCATAACGAATCTTTATATTTTGGGTACTGAAGATTTCCAGCTAAAAACACTGTTTTAGAATCTCTGACAAACTAAGATGAACATATGGTGTCTAAGGACTAAAGCAATACTAAAATCTACACAAAAACCAGAAATTACAGGAACAAGTAATAAACTTCTAAGCGAATTAAGACGCATGATTCAAAGGAGCAGTCCTTGGTTGCACCATGCTTGATAGGCAAAGCCAAAAGGACAAATAACAAGAGAGATTTTGTGAATATAATAAGATTGAGATAGTTTTGTTCTTTTTGCAGAAGACTATAAAATAGCGATTGACATATTTTCCACTCTTGCCCAAATTGGTCTCTCCCTTGTATCTACCTCCCTCATTTCTTATTGGGCGAAGCAGAAACGTCCATATAATTTAGTCAAGGGTGTACCTACCACCGTGAATTTTTTTCCTCAAAAATGCCCATCTAGTTACCAAAATGGGCCAAAAGTGTTCATACCATCAATATACGCTAACGGCATTAAGTTTTTCAACATTAACGAAAGTAAAAGGTGCAAAAATGCCTATGTAGTTTGGTCCAAGGTGCATTTAACACCGCAAGCTTTTTTTGGCTCAAAAGTGCATACATAGTTACCAAAATGGTGCCTGCAATGCTTATGCCGCTACTTTACACATATTAGGTAGAAAAATACATAAGAGGGGGGTGATTTGGTATTTCAATAAAATATTTTTCAAAATTTTAAGTTCAAAGCAATTTAACACATAGCATTGAAATCTTAAGCAAATGCTTGCAAGTCAAAGCCTCAAACAGAGTATATTAGAAACATTTAAGCTGACAGAAATTTAGAGAAACAGAGTATGGAGATTTGAACTCTTAGGCAAATGCTTGCAAGTAAAATTTTCTCTATAATTTCATTCTTCAATCTTCATTCATCAATGGTTATACATAGATCTTTGAGAATACAAACAAACGTTATGAAAAATTTGTTTAAGATTTCAATACTCTATTTCTTTCGTATCTATTCTTGAAAATTGCTTGAAAAACATTTTATTGAAATACAAAATTCATCCCCTCTTATATATTTCTCGTCCCTTACATGTGTAAAGTGACGGCATAAGCACTGAGAAAACCATTTTGGTAACTACATAGGCACTTTCGTGCCAAAAAGAGTTTGTGGTGTTGGGTGTACTTTTGACCAAACTACATGGGTGTTTTTGCATATTTTATTTTCCTTAGCGTTGAAAAACTTAATGCCATTAGCATAAATTGACGGCATGGGCACTTTTGATCCTTTTTGGTAACTACGTGGACAGTTTTGGACAAAAAAAAAACTTCACAGTGTTGGGTGTACCTTGGACCGAATTATATAGGCATTTCTGCACCTTTGTCCTTTCATATTTAGTTATTTTCTTGTTGTCAGTTTGAAATGCAATGTGTTACGTACAATTATGCTATGAAACGTTCAGCTCTTATTTTCCATTATTTCTTTTCCTTCTAATGAATTCATGCATAGTACAAAAGGACGACAGTTAGCTAGGAGAAATAGAACATATATATTCTTCAAATAATAGAAATAGAAAACATGCCAGAATGTCTACTAGTTCACCACCAAACAATATACGCTTTTACAGTGATACACACAGACATATTATTCTCCTTTCATAGCTTTCCATCAACATTTGATTTCTTTCTCCACATATGTATTATCCGCATTCATTGAGTCAGTCGTCGATGAAGGAGATCATTGCCAGAGGCTCTTGAATTACATGCGTATCCTAAATCTCCTTGGTTGGCACGGGTTCGGTTTCCAAGCTCGGCGAAAGATAGGCAGAGAAGCGCTCGTCCACTGTCCGTACCGTTTCACTAAATGCCCAAATCATCTGGGCTTCTATCAACTGCCAAGAGCGATGCGGAGAACTCAACCAAAAAATTAAAGACTCAACTCTATCCGCGCTAAATCTTTTCACCATGTTCAGTTGAGACCCAGTTTGTTGAACTTATACTCCAAGATCCTGGTATACAGCCTGACCTTGAGTTGCATCCCAGCGGGTTGATGCTGTCTCAGAGGCCAAATCTGTAAACAAACAAGGCCTTAGGATAAAGTGGGAGGAAATCACCACATAATAAAATTAAGAAACAGATTAGCTCGTGAAGAGCCACAATTGGGCTGGCACGGAGTCAAGCATAGATGAAGTTGGTGAGAATAATTATGAGAAGTTAAATTAAAGTGTGGGTAAATAGTATTGAAAGGGCCACAAATGGGCGGAAGAGAGATTCCTCAAGCAGGGGAAATTGCATGAAGAGAGCTTATCTACCATCTGAGGAGGATGATAGTAGAAGATCCAGGAGATTAGACGGCGAGGAATTGCATCAATGTGGGAAGTAGGAAATCAACGGCTGAGAATAAACCAACAATATGAATGGCCGAGATGATTTGGGCATTTAGTGAAACAGTGTGCACAGGGGACGAGCACTTCTCTGCCTATCTTGCCTATCTTTCGCCAAGCATGGAAACCAAATCCGGTTAGCACATGTACCAAGAATCTTCTGAAAGGAGATACCCTAAATAAGGACACCTAATTTGCTCTAATACCATGTAAAGTTAGAGAGAAATGCATCTATTCCCATTGAGGAAAGAAGTATACATACAAGAGTGAGAAGTCTAGGTTTTAAACGTATAGAATAATATTTTATTCCATATTAATTACAAGGATTATCTACGACTTACATGAATGACATATCCTAAAAGGGAACATTACTTAGGCTGTAACACTAATAGTATAAATAACTTTTAACACTAATAGTATAAATAAATTTGTTAAAATATATCAATTGATGTAGTGCAAAAACACAAGTCACATCTATAATTTACAAACTAGCATTCGAAATGAGGCAACATGGCACAAAAATGTACGTTAAATACAGTGAACATATTAAATATTTAGAACAGACAAGGCAGAAAGTTTTTTAATTGCAACCAAGGGTTTTACCCGCCCTATTCAAATGAAACGAAAACATAAAAGATCCTACTATCTCCCATCAATCTTTGAAATAGTTACATTATAGATGGAACATAAGACATCATTAATTGGAGTATGGCATGCAGCACAATCCATGGTTTGCCTGAACATAAATGCAGGTTGGCTTGGAATCTCGCTTTGAAGCATTGATATTATAGAGGCCATAATGGGCCTATCTTTTGCAAGTTCTTGCACACATAGTAGACCTATATGTATGCACCTCAACATATCCTTGTAAAAGCTTGGATCATGTATTTGTGGATCTACTAGAGGTATAACATTGCCATCGATCCATAATTTCCATGCCTGAAACAATTTACAGAAAAAAAAAACAGAATTATTACTGTCGTAATTTGATGTTTTCTCCTTTTTGACAAAGGCATTCTAGAGTTATTTCATGGAAGGAAGGTACAAATGGGGAGACTTACAAATCCTAAAAGCGTTAAACATTTAGAATCATTGTAAAAGCTAGTGTTTTTCCTTCCACTAATAATCTCTAGCAACAAGATGCCAAAGCTAAAGACATCAGATTTCTCTGAATAGAGTCCTTCTGTTGCATATTCTAGTGAAATGTAGCCACTACATTAAACAATACATCTTTAGTGAACCAACAAATGCACGAAAATGTATACTAACCAAAAATATGTGCATCCAAACTTTTGTTTGGCATGAATTCATAAACCAACATCTCTTCTTCTCCTTCAATGCAAAAGCCAAGAAGTGTAACAAGGTTTTGATGTTGGAGCTTAGAGATCAATTCCACTTCATTCGTAAATTCTTCCATACCCTGTCCAGATGATCTTAACAATCTTTTGATTGCAATTTCCTGTCCATTTTCTAACTTTCCCTGCAATAAATGATTAAAAAAAAGCTAAATGCTATTATTGAGAGATTATATAATATTAGTTAAAAATTGAAGATCACCTTGTACATTGAATCAAAACCACCCTGTCCAAGTTTATTTGCTAAGTCAAAGTTGTTTGTTCCAATTGCCACTTGTTGGAAAATGGGCTTGATTAGTCCACCCTGGTGCATTTATTAGGCCCAATTGTTCTGAGGTCTGAATAGGATTATTCAAAAATATTGGGTCTTTATGTGTAATATTCTCATTTTATTTAAATTTGAATTAATTTAAATTTAAATGAGAAGGTGTCTGTTTGTTTCCCGATCTATAAAAACAAGTCTGGGTACAGAGAAAGACATGTACAGAAAAGAACAACAAAAACTTCTCTTCTCCTCTTTTCTTTGGTGTGCTTCTGTTGTATAATACAAGTCAAAATTCCTTTGTGATTCTGACTCTGCAAGGCTATTTAATCAAGAGAACTACAACCGAGTATGTTCCCTCAAACCCTACACCAACTCTCTAATATCGAACAATGATAGCTCTTGAATATAGACTGGCTTCAGGTTTGTTATCCTCTTTTTGTTATGAATTTGCATATGCTTTCCCCGTGTTTTACACATCATTTCCCATATAATTTCATTCAAAAACAAAAAATTTTATTCTAATATATATTATTATAGATGAGATAAGCAGATGAAGTTTTCATTGATCCCTTGAATGAGGTCTGACAGTGAAACTGAAACTCACCTTTTTTCTTTGACATTTTTTTTCCATAAGAAATATCCAGATGCAGTAATGAGAACTATGCCTATCGCAATTGATATTAGAATAGCTTTTGTCATTTTCCTCCTGTCTATACCTGCATCAATGAGAAGAACATAAAGATAATCTTTAAACACTGCCTCATATTATCTTCAAAAGATGTTAAGAAAATAGAGTTTCCCAAGTATTTCTTGCCAAATTTAGGCATAAATGTATAGCAGAAATTTTCATGGCCATCAAAGACACGCTAATTAACTCCATAAAACAAAGACGGCACCATACTATTATCCTGATGAAGAACCTAATATATGGATTGCAAATAAGCTAAGAGGTGCCAGTGTTTACAATTACATGTAACATGACATGATATGTGAGTAGTCATAAGTTAGCATAGATAATTCTTGAATAAAATTGGAAGCTTTAATTTGTTCTTGAGTGTCTAGCAAATGTTCGAGAGAAAACACCATACCTAGTTCTGAGTGGGCCAAACGTATATAAAAATCAACGCCACCATATGGGAAGATTTCTATGTCAACTAAATCTAATTCCAAACCATACAACCAAGGTTTCTGTCATATGCATAACCTATGCAAAAACAATTCCTTAGGCACAGAGTTTGACAATCTATAGTATCGTCAGAAGTAGAAGGTAGTACTTCTGCATGATCTGGTGGCTTTATCCTCTCCAGCTTAAAAAACCCATCAGTTTTACTAGCTTGAGAACCATTTTCTAACCTCTCACACTGAAGAGTTTCCTTTCTCATGCACCCATCGGTCCAGTTCTGCCTTGCCCATTCTTCTTTGTTCTTTGGTTCAAACCCTCTCAAGCAGTTGCAGATTGGTGAGTTCAGCGAATTGCAGATCCCAAATGGGCCACATGTTCCATACACATGACACTTAGTATAAAGACTTTTCCTCATATACTCCCAAATATTTGTCCTCGGATTCCAAAGACATATTTTGATCATACCTTGAGAATCTAGTACAATAGTCCCCAATATAGACTTGTTTATGTGATCATAATATAAGTCAAAAACCCCTTCTTCTTCTTTAATATGAAACCCATACTCGAAGACAGATTGAACCATCCCAGGTGACCCAAGGAAGGTTGTGCCATCCCAGGGACCAGACCGCCAGTAAGGATGATTTTCTTTCCATACGAATACTTCAGTGACATTGCGTGGTTCAAGACTGAAAGAAAATCCTCCATAAGATGGATCAGATGTACTTTTCCACGATGTAAGTTGCACTTTCTTGCCTGTGTTTTTGTTGGTGCTGTCTCATGCCTGGTAACCCTGTATTACTAGGATGCTGGAAACTCTGCCACAAGAATGCCCCAGTAGTTCTATCTATGAGGACTAAGTTGCCAGAATCTAAGAGATGAACGCTAGAGTTTGATGGACTATGTGAGATATTAGTTGACCAAACAACCTGTTTTTGCCCATTCAAAACAACAAGATCCCCATTCCTGGATATTGTGAGAATCCCTGCAGAATCTGTTAGAGGGTTGTTTTTGTTAGGTACCCAAACAACATTGGATTCAGAAATAAACCAAATACCAACGTAGCGGTTTGTCGAATTCTAAGGACTAAAGAATCCCAGTGTGAACTTGCTATTATTTGATCTTACTGTTACAGGCTCTTGGAACAGAAGAGATGATGTGGTGGAGTCAAAGGCACAAACCAGAACAATAAAAGACAGTATAAGAAAAGCAATTAACAAGAAAGTGTCTCTATTGAATACCCTAAGAAACATGATAACTTTCGAAAAGGGAGGCAGAAAATCAGTTTTTGGAATAATGTGGAGTACAGATCTCCACCTGTTATACTATGGTTATCTGACACTGCAAGCAATAATTAATTAGATTTGTGTGTGTATTTTTGAAAAGTAAACGAATGTGATTGCATAAAAAAAACTCTTCAAAGTATGTTCCCACAGTAATAAGATTGATAGTATAAAATAGACATAAGATGTCGTTATCCTCTAATGAGTATCAATTTCTGTACCAATTGGCGGGTCAATGAAGCAACTATGATGGATTTTATCGTTGGAGAAAAGATCATATCACAGGCCCCATTTTAGCCTCTGTTTTCCTCCGTATTTTTCCACAATAAAAATCCTACAAGAATTATATTATGATCAGTTTCTATTAGCCACCCATATGCCATTTGAGTTGGAAACATGGTAGGACACGGCATAGCGAATCTTTGTATTTTGGGTACTGAAGATTTCAAGCTCAAAAACACTGTATTAGAATCTCTGATAAACTAAGATGAAAATATGGTGTCTAAGGACCAAATCAACACTAAAATCTACTCAAAAGCCAGAAATTACAAGTAATAAATTTCTAAGCAAATTAAGACCCATGATTCAAAGGAGCAGTCCTCGGTGGCACCATCATTGATAGGCAAAGCCAAAGGGACAAATAACGATAGAGATTTTGTATATATAAGATTGAGATGGTTTTGTTCTTTTTAATTTGCAGAAGACTAGTAAAATGGTGATTCACATTTTTTTCAATCTTTTCCAAATTCAATCCTCACTTTTTGTCTACCTTCCTCATTACTAATTTAGTTATTTTCATGTTTTCAGTTTGATTTGCAATTTGGTTTGTCATGTACAATTATGCATGCTGTGTAATGTTCAGCTGTGTAATGTTCAGCTCTTATTTTCCATTATTTTTATTTCTTCTAGTGAATTCATGCATATTATGAAAGGAAGGATTTAAAGAATGATAATTAGCTAGCTATGAGAAACAGAACATATACATTCTTCAAATAACAGGAATATGGAAATGGAAAACATGCCAGGATGTTAACTAGTTCACCTTCACACAATATACGTAATAACAGTGACACACACACACACAATTATTCTACTTTCATAACTTTCCATCAACAAGTGATTTCTTTCTCCACATATATTGTCTGGATTCATTGAGACGTCACCGACAGAGAAGATCATTGCCGGAGATGACACTGCACGCGTCACCGTGCACCAAGCGTGTGAACTACATGCGCAGGTCGAATGCACCAAGAATCTTCTGAGAGCCCACACTGTGCAGGAACTCATACACAAATACTCCCCTTCCATTGGTGCCAAAATTTGAATGAATTAGTTGGATTTTGTCAGTGCATTTAATGATTTTTTTCCTATTTTACCTATCATTATTTCTCTTTTGATATTCCCTTCCATTATCATTTCTATTATTATATTATTATCATACTTTTTTCACTTACATTTCTCATCATAAATAAAGTTAAATTTGAAAAAAAAAAGACAATTATTTTAGACACATTTTTATTTTTAACTACTATCTTTAAACGCAAGCTCGTGTATATGTGTGTGTGGATGAAGGGTGTAAAAAATAATAACACGTACTTCGCTCCCATACCATGTAAAGTTAAGAGAAACATATCTATTCTTGTTGCTTCATGAGTACCCAAACACTCGAACACGAACCGAGTTCATGAATAGTACTATCATGAAAAAGGATAATAATATTATCGGAGTCGAGAATCAAAAGATTCTCACCTAAGAAAATAGAGAGAAAGAAATAAAGAAGCCAAAGAATATTGTGGCGGGGTGAGAAACACACTGAGGGGCACCTCCTTTAAATAGAGTTTAGAATGAATGCCAAAAAGGAAGATTGCCACCATCATTATTACTTCTCATAAATGTCGCCAATCACTAATTATAACAGATTCTCTCATTTCCCTAAAAGAAAATAATTTGACTTCAATCAATAATAAATGTTGATTAAGTCAACTGTCAATTTCTCTCAGATCGTTTATCATCCATCAGATCTTCATTCGGATGATTCGACCCATTGAGGGTGGACTCGGACACATAGTCTAACGATTCCCATTGACGAAAGCAAAGGAGTATGTATATATATAATGAAATCTAGGTTCAAACCAAATAATACCCTAATAGAATAATATTTTATTGTATACTAGTTACAAGGATTATATGTGCTTTACATTAATAACATATCCCGAAAGGAAACGTTACTTAAGCTGTAACACTAACAATATAAATAATTTTGCAAAAAATATATCAATTGATGTAGTTCACAAACATGTCATACCTAGAATTTACAAACTAGCATTAGAAAGGAGGCAACATGGCACAAAAATATACATTAAATACAGCAAACATGTTAAATATTTAGCACAGACAAGGCAGAGAGTTTTTTAATTACAATCAAGGGTCTTACTGTCCTATTCCTATCTATCTCCCCTCAAACTTTGAGATAGTTACATTATAGATGGAACATAAGACATCATTATTTAGAGTATGGCATGCAGCACAATCCATGGTTTGCCTGAAGAAAAACGCGGGTTGGCTGGGCAGAGGAATATCATCCATAATCTCGCTTTGAAGCATTGACATTACAGAAGCCATGGTGGGCCTATCTTTTGCAAGTTCTTGCACACATAGAATACCTATATCTACGCACTTCAACATATCCTTGTCAAAGCTTGGATCATATATTTGTGGATCTATTAAAGGTATAACATTGCCATCGATCCATAATTTCCATGCCTAAAACAATTAACAATAAAAAATAATTTTAACTATTATAATTTGATGTTTTATCCTTCTCGACAAAGGCATTATAGAGTTATTTTATGAACGAAATGTAGCGGCAAAGCGAAGAGAAAGCAAGGGAACAAATAGTATGGGGAGACTTACAAATCTTAAAAGCGTCAAACATTTTGCATTATCTTCATAAAAGCTAATGTTTTTCCTTCCGCTAATAATCTCTAGCAACAAAATACCAAAACTAAAGACATCGGACTTCTCTGAATAAAGTCCTTTAGTTGCATGTTCTAGAGAAATGAAACCATTATATTTAAAGAATGCATCTTTGAGCTCACAAACTACATTAATATTATTATCTTGATCAAAGGAAAAGGGAATACTTACTAAATTTCGATGATTCTTTTTGTATTTGCTTAGTCTTCATCACCACCCCAAAAAAGGTTAGCTAGCCCAAAATCTGATATCTTTAGGTTCATTCCTTCATCTAATAATATGTTACTTGCCTTCAAATCCTTATGTATGATCCTCAATCTTGAGTTGTGAAGATAGAGTAATCCTTTAGATATGCCTTGAATTATGTTGAAGCGCTTCTCCCAATCTAATGATTTTTGTCATAGTGGATCTGGAAAAGATTATTTGAAGATAAAGTTATGATGGAAGGTGAATGTAGAATTTGGTAGTAACTGGTTGCAGTATTTGGCATACTCCGTTACCTTCTGTGACTTAGTTCTTTGTACTTTATAATTATCAGTCTATAAGTAGATTAAATGTTTATTCAGACTATTGAATATAAAAAGTATTGCTTTTACGGTCAACAATGTGGTACTATAATGTCAAAAAAGAGTATAAAAAGATTGTATTTTTTTAAATATTGATAAACGAACACAGTGAAATTTCTCCTCTATTTCCTTAATCTTGTTCTTTTATGGAAACTTCGAAACTATAGAAACATTCAATTTAGAAAATCAACAAATGCCCAAATATATACACTAACCAAATATATGTGCATCCAAACTTTTGTTTGTCATGAATTCATAAATCCACATCTCCCCTTCTCCTTCAATGCAACAGCCAAGAAGTTTAACCAGGTTTTGGTGTTGAAGCTTAGAAATCAACTCCACTTTATTGATAAATTCTTCCATACCGTGCCTAGATATTCTTGATAATCTTTTAATTGCAATTTCTTCCCCATCTTCAAACTTTCCCTGCAATAAAATGACTTTTCAAAAGAAAAGCTAATTGTTGTGTTTTGAAAGATGATAAACTAACAAAATGAAAGAAGGGTTGTGCAAATTTAGTAACAAAATGTTACGCTATGTGTACCCATCTTAATTATGTTTTGCTGGGTGTAAAAATAAATATAAACTTTCTAATACATGACAAAAATAGTATAGTCGTTAACTCTCTCAAAACGTCTATTATGTTATCATTATGGGCCCACAAGGATGAATATGATTTTTTAAAACTTTTAGCGGACTTTTTAGGACGTTAATGTCTTTGTTGTTTTGCCCTATTTTAAAAAGTTTTTATTTATTTTTGCACATAGCAAAATATAATTATGATGGGTGTACATAGAATAACAATTTGTTACTTCAATTGCACAATGGCCCTAAAACATATATATTTTCTTTTCCTTTTCTTATTGCAACAAGCAGCTTGATCTTCTCCCACTTGGCGTGACTTGTAACATCTAACTTTATATTACTATTATATAAACTTTTCTAAATATCATAAGCCAAAAAATAAGAATAATTTTAAAACTTCTCCATACACTAACTTTCTTTTTGTTGAAATGAGTTTTCCTGATAGATTGGTATAACTTAAAACTTTTATAAAACAAAGTGCTTATTAAAACAATTAAAATAACTCGAATCCTCTGATCAAACCCAACCATATTGATAGTGTTTGGGGATTGAAAACCCATTTATACCTGCTTTTCTACTACTTAGGTACATATATCTTTATACCATTTCAATAACCAAAATATTTCATAACAATTAAGTTATGATCTCACTAGGGGTTGCAACCCACCTAGCATAGAGTACTCCATAAATAAATTGAAAGAAATAAAAACATACCACATACTTGCAATGGATATTAAGAAATTATACATGCAAAATTAATGTTATGAAATAAACTGCTATTTAACTTCAGAAATTACTTCTCAACTGGTTCTTTTCCTGTCTAGTGCCTCAAGGAACCCACACCACTATCCTCTACTATAATTACACATAGTATATATATATAATAAATTAATAATCCTGCTTATTTGTAATCATTCAACATCTCTCACATCCCTATGCTAACAAATTTTCTACCGTCCCCTTTTCATATATATATATATATATAAATCTATATATATTTTTAAGTCATAGATTTTAACCTAACCACTAATTTCACAATCATCAAAACAAGCATTACACACATACACACATACACACATACACACATACACACATACATACATACAAGCACACACATGGCATATCCTTATTTCAAAATCATTAAGCTATCTTCTTCAATTTACCAACATTAAATCATTAACCTTATCTCTAAAACCATTTTAATACAATAACTATAATTTCAACCACAACTATCAACAAATACCTTCAATATATTTTGTTCCAAACTCCCTATTAACATTCATTCTTTTCCAAACCCAAAACCACACATCCACCACTTTCAAAATCATCATTCCCCCCTTTCCTCATTATTACCAACATATCCCAAAACAGTCAGAAAGGAAAAATCAACTTTCACCTTGAATTTCTTCATATAATCTATCTCTGACTCCCACATACAACAATCATCAGCAAAATCTTTACTTTATAAACTAACCCCATTTCTAGTAAAATGCTTTAGAAGGAAAATATCAAGATCAAGTTCTCAAAATTCTCTTCCTTCCCCTATAATCAAATCCTAAACATTTAAATGCCCTTAACCTTAACATAATTATCATTTAAGCGAATTCAGATTCGATCAACACCATTCATACCCAAAGCATATCTCCAGACAACAAGCTTAATCTTCTAACTTCTTAACTTTATTCCTTTGGCTCTTCATTCAATTTACTTCAAGATTAAAATTTACAAACATACCAGGAAATCCTCCTCTTCATAACCGAAAGTTCAACCTCTTTAAATAACTTCTGAATTCCTCACTAGCAATAGTATTTCCAACTTCAATTTCTCTTATTAATTTCCTATACTTCAAACTAAATTCTTAAAATCCCAAAATAGTAAATATGGCTAATGTTATTATTTTTCTTCACCGCCTTTCCTCAGCATTAAATGTCATTTGATCACTAATCTTTCGGAGTTCCCTCCTAGTGGATTATACTTAGTCTCTATAACTGAAATTAATTACTTCATGAATCCATCTTCAATCACCACACCATTATACTCAACATATATATCTAATATATTTCTAAATAAGCTTTTTAATATATCCTTAAACTTCAACCATTTCAATGATGTATCCTCTTCTATATTTCTGTAATTCAGAAAAATCCAGCCTTAAACTCAAAGTGTAAGTTCTAATTTAGTTCAGCACATTCATATTGATAATTTATCATCTTTTAAAACCTCTAACCATTCCTCAATAACAGCAATTAAAGTCAGATTCTTAACCTTAATAGCTTGGAATCCAAAATAACACTTTATAATCAGTTTATAACCTTGAAAAACATCCATACAGCCACACTTATTAATCTGGAAAATATTTCCAGTTTCCAAAAAAATCAGATCAGCAAGCTCCCTATCAGTTGTTAGCCTTCAAAATCATCCCCAAACCTTAGTTGAAACTTTAAGACAGAATAAACCTTTACAGCACCCGTATACTATACCAGACTCTAATGTACATTTTCAATTTATACTATGCACACATATACATTAAACCCCTTTCAAAATCAAAACAGAATCAACATCTTCATGAGATTAACATTGGAAATACCAATTAACCATCACTCTCCTCAGTTTTAAACAGCATAGTGGTACATATAAGAGTTGCTGCCATTTTTTTTTCCCTTTTATAACTCCTACTCATGATTGAACCATTCATATAACATTGATTTAAAAATCCCTGATAATTCTCTCACTTTCCACGGCATATCTGTATAATCTATTACAGCATATTCATAGACCCAATCTCAGAGAATCGGAGCTCAGCCCAATGAATGAACAAAAATCGAAACAGAGGAAGGAACAGAAGTTTTCCATCAGCATCAGAAAACTTCAATTACACATAATAAAGCTCTAATCCAAGCATAATACCAACAAACTCCTCCCTCCTTTACTGCAACCCGCCAAGCAAAACAAGAGAAGAGAAGAAATTTCACATTCAAACATAACTTCACCATACAAAATCAGTACCTATTCCATCATCTTTTCAACATGATCAGAAAGCCAAAACACAGAGAAAGTGGGACGCAATTTTCGGACCAAACAGGGGAAGAATAGGACCTTCCCATAAACACCGCAAAATTCAACATATAACCTCATTTCTTAACTCAATCTTACTCTTAACATGTTTTATTAAAATTTAATTCAGTTCTAACCCGAAATCCACCCCCAACCAAAAAAAAAAAAAAAAATCGGCGACGGTGAACAGTGAACATAAAAGGGGTTGGTGGAGAAGTCGATCAAACACCACTCCCTTACTCAAATCCCTTAATGAATGTTTCCAATTGAAGTATAAGCTTCCTTTTAAATGGTTTAAATTTCTGAAATCCCCACATCCCAAATTGAACCTCACTCATATTCACTGAAATCGGAAGAACAAAGGGTAGAAATGAGAAGATGGGGGTCACCTGAGGTTGAATCGAGTCTTGCCAAAATCGTCAGAGGTCCTCGCCGACGAAATTGTCGCCATCGCCACTAAGGTCCGATGAGAAATCGCAGCGAACGGAGGGAGTATGAGAGAGCTCGAACGGAGAAAAGGAAGGAGGAGGAATGACGGGAAAAAGGAGAAGGAAAAGAGATAATGAGGTCTCCAAATGCTAAATTACCATTCTACCCTTCTTCTTATGAACGAAGATATTTTTAACTGTGTATGGATAGATATTGATGATTTAATTTCCTCTCATTTTCTTCTTTCCTGTTCCAAGTTTTAATTACCATTCCCTTACCACCTTGATCAGATTTTACTTAAAAAATATTCTCTAGATATAATTTAATTTCTAAATTTATTTGTAAGGCTTTTTAAATACTTCCTCTGTTTCTAAATATAAAATCATTTTGATTTTCTTTTATGTTAAGAAAGAAAATTCGACCATTATATTATAACATATGTCACATGTAATTAAATTATAGGTTAATTTATAAGTAGAATAAATTATTTTTAGGTTTTAGTTTTAGGTTAAAGTATACCTTTAATCCTTTATATTTGTATCAGGTTTCAATTAAGTCCTTTATATTTATAAAATGCACTTTTAGTCCTTAAAATTTAATACCCTCAGTTTACATAACGAAGATTGTTGACTCATCAAACTTTAAGTGATGACTGTTCAATTAAACGCTTACAAATGGGATGATAAAGCATGCTTCATTTTGATGCTGATCCTTTTTAATGAAATGTTTCTAAATTAAAAATCAAGTAAATTAAAGAAAATATTTAAACTGAAAACTACATCTTTTAGGTTTCATCTTGCAACAGCATCTCATCTCATGTGACGATGAGCGACTCATCCCATCTGGTACTCAAGTCTCTTTCTTCTCATATATCCTATTGATTTGCTATATATACTTTCATCCATTCATATGCTCTCATCCAGTCACGTCCTAGATTAGCGAAACTGGGCTTCATATATTTTAACGAAAGTGGGCTTCGTATTAAACTATTGAAATGACCTTTGAATACATCTGGGAGAAAAACGAGTGTAGAGAGGTTTTTTTTTTTTCGCTATAGGCTACATATTTTTGTCTTGGTTGGTGAATTAGGGGAAGGATGAGTGATTACTGATTAGTGAAGGATGGGGTGAAGTCAGTGATAGATTTGAAGCAACACGCCATTCGAAGACGACGAGAGATTGCTGAAGATGAGAAGATGCAGTTAATTTTGTAATTATTTATTTTATTATTTTCATAAAAAATAATTATAAACATGTTTTTTTTAGCATATAATTGAACAATCATCACTTAAAATTTGATGAGTCAACAATCTCCGTTAAGTAGACTGAACGGTGTTAGATTTGAAGGACTAAAAGTGCATTTTACATAGATAAAAGACTAAATTGAAACCTGACGCAAACATGAAGGACTAAATGTATACTTTAGCCTTAGTTTTGAGGGAAAAAAGATAACTATAAACAACTTAAATTGATTAATTTTGCATCCTTAATTTCTCCAAAAACATCAGGGTGATCTTATAATTAGGATGGGTAATAATAGCAAGATTCTAAATATTTTCTTATTAACTCTTTTTTTTTTTAATTTTGGATGTTACATGACTCATGCTGCGATCATTGTTGAATTCACCGAGTCATGAGAGAAAGTGTGATCTCCATTGGGGAGCCATAAAAGATTGTGAAGTTTGTGTCGCGTGTTGATGTTGTTTTTTGGGGCGGTTAAGGATTTAGACGTGAACCATAATCCCACGTAGCGATTTCGAGTCTGTTGATGAAAACAACAAAGAATTTAGGAATGCCTCCCACGTAGCAATTTGTCGAATTCTGAGGACTAAAGAATCCCAGTGTGAACATGCTATTATTTTGACCTTACTGTTTCGGGTTCTTGAATCAGCAGAGATGATGTAATAAAATCCAAGGCACAGGCCGAAACAATAAAAGACAATATAGGAAAAGCAATTAACAAGCCAATGTTTTTATTCAATGCCCACAAAAACATGATATCTTTCAAAAATGGAGGCAGAAAATGAGTGAGGGAATGCTGTGAAGGACACACTCCAATGTTCTTCTATGGTTATCCAACACTGCAAGTAATATATACTTGTATTGATTCAGTACCCAATTCTTTTCAACCAGCGTGACTAGTCATGTAAACAATACAATTTACTCATACCTCTTCATAGGTGTGATTATTTTAAGGGAGAATTTTAATTTAGAACTACTGTAGACAATTAATTAAAAAGTAGGACCAAAAGATTTTGAAATATCACTTTAGGTTCAGGGTCTTTAAGTGAAATTAAAAAGTAGGACAAAAAAGGGCTCATCTCATTTTCATACGAATAAGGAAAAACTCATATGCACAAGCCTCAATAAAAAACAAAATATTCATCTCACCCTCTCTCTCATCTGACATCCTCTCTCTCTCTCTCTCTCTCTCTCTCTTTCTAATACTTTTTTCTCTCTCACACACACCCCACTCATTTTCATATGAATAAGGAAAGCTCATATGCACAAGAAAAATCTCATATGTACAAGCCTAAATAAAAATATAAAATATTCCTCTCACCATCTCTCTCCTCCGACACTCTCTCTTCTCTGACGCTTTATCTTTCTGATACGTGGGGTCAATGTTATCTTTTCTCCTCTCAATTTAATTTCAATTTGCTCCTACAAAACTCAAGTGTTATTTCAGAATCTTTTCATCCCATATTAAAATTAATTAGCTACCACAATCCTATATTGAAATTTTCCCTTATTTATTTCAAATTTCTCTGGCCCACAGCCACACCTTTTTATGGGGTGTGCACAATATCTGTGTTATTTGTGTTTTTTTATCACTATCTTTATGTATTTTTTTGTTTATGTGTGTATTCTGGAAAAGTAAACAGATGTGATGGCGTAAAACAAAAACTTCAAATTATGTCCCACATTAAGAAGATTGACAGCATCACGTAGTCATAAGATGCCATTATCCTGTATTGACTCATCATCAATTTCTGTCCCAAATACCGGGTCAATGAAGCAACTATATTGTAATTTATCTTTGTCGAAATGATCTTATCATGGGTTGGAGTTTAGCCACTATTTTCTTCCATATGTTTCTGCAACAAAAATCCTAGAAGAATCATACCATGGTTGCATTAGCCAGCCATATGACATTAGAAATAGAAACATGATAGGATTCTTCACGTCGATTTGTGGTATTTTTGGCGCTGAAGGTTCCCTGTTCATAAGCACTGTTGTTTAACTTTCAGTATAAGAATCCTTGATAACTGAGATGAAATAATGGTGTCTAAGGACTGTGGCAATGCTAAAATATACACAAAAGCCAGAAAGTACAAGCGCAACAAGTAAAAAATTTCTAAGTGAATTAAGACTCATGATTTAAAGGAAAAGTTCTGAGTTGTGGAAATCTTGATAGGCAAAGCCAAAGGGTCAAATATGGATGGAGATTTTTGTATATAAATAAGATTGACATGGCATTGTTCTTTTTGCAAAAGACTAATATCTACCTTCCTCTGAACATATATATTAGTTGCACTAAAGATTTTTTTTTATTTTTTTTTATATCAAACGTTAACTTGCCTTTGTTGTTTTTACTCTGTAAAGCAAAGACTGATGAGGAAAGGGGTAGATATCCGAAGAGTGCAAGTGTGAGCATACATACTCTAACAGATATGTATATTTTTTTATGGAGATCTAAGAACCATAGGTTGAAAAGGGCCTTTCTTTCCAAAAAAAAACAACAGTTACACCTTTTATTTGTAATTTTATAAAGAAGTCAAAGTCTTTCTGGTATTTGAACAAGGTAAAGAGGGAATCAACTGTATTATTTCTGAGGATTTCCCCTGTCGTGAAGAAGCCAATTTCCGTTCAAGCATCTAACTTCATTGATCTATGCTGCAATCGAAATGTAGTGCCATAACATTAGTCAGTAGCATTCCTACCCTTTGAGTCTGTATTAGTCTATTGCCAATAAGCACTGGATTACTGGGCGATGTTTAACTAAAAAAAAGATTTCACTGATAATCTCGGAAAGTCACAGGTTGTTTCCTCCAGTTGACCCTTTTAGCTACAAATTATCATGGCTTATTTCAATGCAAATTATCATGTTATACACGTAACATGGCTGATCTACCTTAACCCATATATAGCCAAGTCATTATTTTCAATTCCGTCATTGAATTGAAGAACTTTGCATAAGCTGACTGTATATCATAGAGCATACCAATTAGCTAAAGTTCCATTGCTACCTTGAGTGGTAATGCGTGTTAGTAGTAAGCAAAGATTTAAGTGTAACACCCCAAATTTTCAAAAGGAGATAATAGGATTTATTTAAGATCTTGGGATGGCATTTAGAAATTTAAAAGCCTTATAAATAAATTTATGAGACTAGAGTTATTTTTAATAATTTTTAAGACTTATTTTCTTTATTAATTGAGGAAAAAAAATAGTTAGAAGATGAATTTAAATAAGGGAATATTTAGAACCTTGAGGTATTAATAAATTTGGAAATTAAAGTATATCTAGAAAATTATTTTAGAATAGCTTCAGATTAATTTGTAAAGGAAATGGTAGTTAAAATTTTTAAAGAAGGGCATAAAGGGAAAGAGGAAAAATAAAAGAAAAGGAAAATGACAATATCTGCCCCTAATTGAAAATATCTTCAATTATAAAAGAAGGGGCAAAAGGGTAAATGATCTACTTAAAATATTAATTTCTTTCCTTCTTTCATATAAACTCCCACGTGTCTCTGCCTCTGCTCTCACTCTCCTCCCTCTCAAACCCGCGTCTCTCTTTGTTCCTCTGTCCCTCTCTTCCTCATTCTCTTTGATCCCTTCGAGCATCTACGGCGAAGAACGGCAGCGGGAGATGGCGGAACCATACAAGGAGCTTGGGTCAACTTTGGGTAAGCCTCTTCCCTTCATCTTCTTCCTCTTCTTGGTCGATTTAAGAGTGTTTGGGAAAGGGAGTGATTCGAATTTCTGGGGGTTTTGAAGCTCTTAAATTCATAGAAATAAAGCTTAAGTCTTGATTTTGAGGATTTGGGTAGAGATTTTGAAGAATGATTTGGAGGTTGGGTGGAATTTTTTAAGAACCCCAAATCGGATCACTGTTCACAACATCTTCTCTGACGATTTGTGATCAAGATCCATGAAAAATTAATTAAACATGTATAAGAGTACGATTTAGTGAAGAGATAGGATTATATGTTGAAATTTCAGGGTTCTAATTGATCTTGACATTTTGTTTCTTCTCCCCTGTTCTGCCGATTTTCTTGTTTTTGAGGATTTTGTTTTCTGTGATTGTGCTTCTGATGATGGTGAAGAGAAGATGGAATGGATGTTGATTTTGATAGTTGGATGTTTAAGGGATATGAATGGTAAACGTTTTTGGGGGAAATTTGTAGTTGCTGCTTCAAAGATTGCTTGAAGAAATTTTTAATGCACAAGTGGGATAGTATTATAAGTATTGGAATGTTAGTAAAGTTTATGATTTCGAGTAGTGTTAGAAACACGAAGATTTAGACTAATTAAGGGTGCTATTTCAAAAGACTTGTAATATGAATTAACTATTTTAAGTTGATTTTAGTGTAACATTAAGTGTTGAAGCTAGGAAGAGCCTTTAAAGGTACCATTATAAAGGTTTAGGGAAATTAATAATGGAATGTCGAAGTTAATGGATCTAGTTTCAAGAACCTATTCTGATTACTGTTTTGGAAGATATTGTAAAGATTATTAAAGAAATAAATACCTATGAAGTAAAGTTAAGTGCCTAAATATTATACTTTAGATATTTGTTGGAACAATTTAGTAAAAGTATATATAGAAGATGGAATATGTGGGACATCGACTTTATAAATGATATGCTTGCAATTGTAACTTTCCAGAATTTAAAAGAGGAAGTTGTGTGAACAATTAGGAAGATATTGGATGTTATGTTTCTGTTTCTTTTATTATTTTTATTATGATGGAAAGTGGAGATGTTATACTAAATGACTCATGATTTATAAGTGTTGATTTCGATAATGGTTGTAGGTAAAAACAGATTCTCACAAGTAGTTTTGGAATTCCTAAAACTAAGTAAAGGATAAATCTGTTTGAAATGTTTGTTCTAAGATTCCCAACTTCTTCAAAGAATAGTCCATAAGGAATTTATTAATCGAACATTGAAAATCAAAAGGAAGAGGTTATTTATAATTAAAAAGGAGTCAAGGTAGTTATAGTAAATTATAATCTTTCATAAATATAAAGACCGGGGTAATATTAAATACATTAGGACTCGAGAGGGACGCTAAGTATAAATATAAAGGTACATGTACTAATTCACTTTATTATTCATATCATATATAAATAGGAAAAGATATTGGAGTAGGCTTTTCGAGGCATCAGGTAGGAAAGGAGCTAGCTCAGGTTTGAGTTTGGAGTTGAGGTAGCAGTTTATCTCGTTACACTAAATGGTATGTATAATTTTGTAATACATGTTGCATATAAATGGTAAGTCTTTTATTCCTAGCATGTTGGAGTACTCTAGGGCTTAGTTGGTTCGCTATCCCTATGCCAGACCAGTTTAGTTATAGCTTTAAATGTTATAACGAGAAGTCCTGCAGGTAGAACCTCCACCAATTAACAAAGAAATCGTTATCAGTAGTTGGTAGGTGTTAGAATCTTAAGTTTTGATGAGGACTGACCCTGAGAAAACATAAGTGAAAATTACCTCTGAATTAATCTTATAAAATCTGCCAGGTAACAAATCACCATTGCGAGAACAAAGATCTATCTCTAATGAATAATGATAACTTAGCAGACCAATAATGAATGAGTATCCTTATCGCTAAGTGTATCTGTATAGCTAATTGAAAGAAAGGAATAGCGAGTGAAGACTTAGCAATATCAAGGTTAATATCTATCGCTAAGTCTCCCTCTATCGCTAAGCAAAGGTTCCATCGCTAGAAGTTCATTGAGCTTATAAGTAAATGAAACCAGCAGATAAATGAACTAAGTCCCTAAATCAGTTAGCGATAATAGGTTAAGCTATCGATAACCATAAGTGCTTCAGATAATGATCTTTCAGATAGCTAGTGCCTAAGAGCTAATGAATCAAGAGCTGATATGTTTGCTTGCGCTAAAATGTTTATCTATCGATAATGGGATACCTTGAAGTTCTGAATTCTTTGATAATTGTATCCTTAAAGCTAATAAGCAAATCAAGTATCTAGCGATAGTAGTTTAAGCAATCGATAGAAGAATATATGCTGATATGATGCTCTCTGATCTAAAAGAATATGCTATCGATAGTTTACATTCCTATCTATATTAAAAATGCTCTGAAATTCCTTATATTGTTTTTATCTCAATTGAGCTAACAGACTAAGTTTGCGATAGCATTCCTATATCTTTGGAAGATTATCTGTTCAGCTAACAGTTTAAGTGTAGAGCTCACTCTATAAGGTTAGCGATAACATATCAACTAGCGGTAACAAAAAGCTGCCAGAAAGTACTATTTGTACGGATACTCAGAGCACTGAGTCTGTCTCTCTCTTAGCTCACCCTATGCAAGAAGCAGTTGAAGCTAGAGCAGAGAGTTAAGCCCGATAAAGAAGCTGCATTAAATGCCAACGGCTATGAGCTCCCAACGACTAAATTCAAACGGCTTCTTGATTGTTGAATCTAAGGGCAAAATCCGAAGAAGAAGATATAAATACAGAACTCAAGCATTTATTGAGTAGAGACGAACAACGAGAATATTCACAAGCTCATTCATTACTCTGTATTTATTGTCTTAGAGATTTCATTGTACTTAAGTGTTTATCAAAATCAGTTCATTAAGTGAACGTATTTATTGAAATCCTCTACTGTTTGAGGTTGTTCTGAAAACTTGGTGCTTTAGAACAGGGATATTTCCTTACAGGTAGTAAGGGGGAGTGTTTAGAGATTCTAAAACTCTATAAAGGTTGACAGGTGAACCTGTGCTCGTAAAACCTGTGGTTAGTGGAACCCAACAGAGTGTTGGAGAACTGGACGTAGGCAGTGTTGGCCGAACCAGTATAAATTTTGTGTTGAGTTAATTTCTCCTAGATATTTTTAAATAGCACAATTTACCCCCCTCTTGTGCGATTGCCATTTTCAGTAGGTGCATATCGCATCCAGATTAATAGGATAGATGCTATCATTATTTGCAAAGGTTTATAAAATGTATGCATGCCAATGCATGCATGAAATTTACAGTGAATGATATAAATTGCGTTAAATAGCTGTTTCAGAGAAGCTGGTAGATAGTAAGATGGTTGAGATAAAGCAGGAGTGCTGGAGGAAGATAAGACGAAGAAATAAGATTATATGTGAGAAAGTAAGAATAATTGCGGGAGTGCTTTACTATGGTAGTCAAATGTTTTAGTAGTGTTATCTGTATATGATAAAAAAATTAAATTAAGTTTATTAGCAGAAAGTATAGAAAATAGAAATATATATACATATATAAAGGGATTTAAATTTCCCAAGTACCATAAATAAGGGATAGATACCCTAAGAAGGTTAATGTACTTTTAATTATTTTATGAACCACCCTGTTTTAGGAAACAAATTTTAAATTATTCAATTTGACAGAAAAGCTCATTCCAACAGGAATGAGGTGAATTGATATTTAGAAAGAAAAAGTTTTAAATTTTTCGTATTTTTGGGTTTCTGGCTCTGAAATAGTGGTTATAATTCAATTAAAATGCTATATTATAGTAGTAAAATTAAGGTGTTACATTAAGCATCTGAAGCAAACTCCTTCCCTTTTACTGGAAGAGCTGCTGCACTTTTTGTATGGATGAAAAAATTATTTTCCCATGCGTAACATTGACAAATGAAAATCAGATCAAAAAACCATTGACAAATGAAAAGAAAGCATTTGGAAATAGCATGATTCAATGCATGGTTCCATGAAATGCAATGTTTTCTCCTTTCCAAGGTAGCAGCCAAAGACAAAAGATGCACTCAAGATGTAAACAGATATTATGCCACTACTACAAAAAATAGTTTCTACGGCCTTATTTTACTTAGAAAAAAACGGTGACAAAATTGTAAATATATGAAAAGTTTTCACGTCTCTTTTTTTATTATTATACGTGAATTCTAATAAAATAATATCGTTAAATTAAAAATAGACAAAATAAAAAGGACTTTTTAAGTGTCACAAATATTGTGAGACGAGGAAAGCAGTTTTTCACGTCTCATTTACAGACAGAAGTGAGACGTGAAAAACCTCCAAACCTAACCATTTTTCCTCTCAAATCTCTCACCTCTGTCTCGATCGGGAGCAGATTCTCTCAGAAGCCATTTCCTCCAAATCCCTCAGAATCTTTAAATCTCATCCGTCCACTCCATCTGACGACCCAAAAAGAGACACATCAAACGTTCTCCTCACCCCTCCCACCCCCCCCCAAAAAAAAATCCATTTTCTCCTCAACCCCATTTCTGCAAAATCCTTAGCAATCTGGAAGTTTGGTCTCTGCATTTTTTACTCTGTTCTGCGTTCTCCGTCTATGCGACAGGTCATACTCTTTCTGTCGGCTTCGTCTTCCCCTGGACGTTCTCTTGGTCATATGAGATGATATGAGATTCTCATGGGCTTAGTTTATCACTTCTCCTCGCTTAGCGTCGACGTTGGGTGTGGGTTCATGAGAGATACCTGTGTTCATATATAGCAAATTCATTGTCCTGATTTATTGGCCTTGAAGTGTCATTTGTGTGTTGATTTGTTTACTCTTGTTTCATGACTACTCTGTGAACTATGTTCCATGTTAGCTTATGGATGAATCAAAATGAAGATTGCGGCCATGAACTCCGTCTCCCTGTTACAAAATTTTTATAATGATAGTGCTATAGGCTTAAACAATTATGGGTGCCGTGGTGTAAGACTATTATTCTTCAAATTAGATCATCTTGACAACTTGTAATTGTTTCTCTCTTCTCATCATATCTTAATACAATTGAGAATTCCTAAGTAGTTTTTTCAGAAAATTATTCCTCTGGTTATCTTGTTTCTAATAAAATAAAAGGGTTGTGTTTCACATAAAATTATTGAATATAACAAGGTAAATCTGACCATATTTGTGTTCATTTATACTCAAAGGCTCTTTCTTGTTTGATTAAATAGAACATGCTACATTTTGAATTACTGTCATAGTAAACAAAACAATATTTGTTGTCGTATTAAACTTGCAGTCATACTATAAAAATACAATCAGCTTCTACGTTTGTCATACAGAATGGAACTTGTTGGATTGACTATAACAAAACTTGTTATATTGACTGACTGAACCGTCGGGCTTTGAATTGTCCTTATAGGTAGTGGCTGCCTTGTTCTTCATACAGACTTAACATTGTTGAAGTTCATTCTTGACTGAATTGATTGGATATTGTTAAAGCTATCGGGGAAGATGAACATTTACCTAATACTAAGAAGGAAGAAGGAAAAAGATCAATGTAGCCTTTTAGATGTTGAATAGAGTCATAAAAATGTTGTATTGAGATATATTTGATATGATAGAGTGTATTAGAAAGTGATAGTTGTATTAAGCATCATGATGTATCATGCCTATTGATTTTAGTGAAAGTGATTGTTTTGGGTTGCCTATTTATTTGCTATCAATATATTGACTTGCAAACAAATTTGTAGGCTTGTAGATGATTGAGTATCTAAACCCGTGTGGCTGTAAATAAATTAATGACCATTGAACCATGACAAAGTAACCTTGTAATGACATTCTCTTGATATGAAATTAATTAAATTATATCTAGCACATGTAGAAAACTTATTTGGTCTGTAGATGCTTTTCAAGCAATAATATGCATATAATGAAATATAAGAGATGGCAATGTACACAAATTCTGGGGAAAATATCTCTATTATTAAAATCATTGTATATACTATATTAAGATACCAAATATGTCACTTTCTGATACATTCTAATATATCATATATATTAACATTGAAACTTTTTTATGACCCTAAACTAACATCCACAATGCTCTTCTTTCTTGTCAGTCCCTAGTAGGTGAACATCGATCTTCAAATGCTTCAATAATGTTCAATCATCATGGTGGAACATGGCAGCCAGTTCCTGCAACGAGAATCCAAATGAATTATATATGTAGCAACAGCAAAGTTTTGTTGGCAAAAAAAAAAGCAACAGCAAAGTTTAACCAAAACAACCATCATAATACTAGAAACAAACAAATTAAATAAACAGTTGAAAGACCAAAAGAGTAAAGGAGGATAAAGAACAATTTACTTTGTAGTGTTGTATAGCTTAGTTATTGGCTAAATGAATACATGAACATTCTTAATATATCTAGTTTTGCAGATAATGATTCACAATCATGAACAATGCCCAACATATCTAGGTTCCCCATTTCCCCCCCTTATATTGACTATGCGACAAAGTTCTCTTATTTAATGAAAAAATGGGCTAACAAACGTACCAACAGAATACAAACCAATCAAAGTTATATATAAGCATAAGCAGCATCAAAGAAAAATTGGGGGCAATCACACTACTTATCCAACCAACTTTTCTAGATGACAAATTATTAATTCAAGGTAAATTTATTTAGAACCGAAAAGACTACGTGGATATTGAATTGAAGAAAACAGTTAACAATGTTAAAGATATTCAAAAGCTATATTGATATACAAGAAAAAAATGTCATTACAAAATCTGATGGAAGCAAATACAGATCAATAAGGCGGAGGAACATCAACATTCTTACATGAAATTTGGAAAGCTTTAAAAGCTACTTTTAGGAAAAATATATTCTTGCACCAAGGAAACAACAATTTGGTTCAGGAAAGAATAATCGCCCCAATTCAAACCCAAACATGAGATACATACAAAAAAAAGGTAGATTACATTAAGGAAGGAATGAGCACATACCATAAGCATTAGCAGAAGGACAGCCGTTTTAAGTGGGCTGCAGTGTTCGACGGTGAACGACATGCTGGACGAAGAACACTCACAGCTCCGCAATTAAGGCTAGTTTCTCGATGATAGGGATTTGGTAAAATTGGGTGTTGAACTGACGGCTAGATTTTAGCAAAATGGATGGTGGGGATGCCATTTAAAATGCCACAGGGTGTGTCACTTTTTTAGCCTTCAGATCTAAATGGACGGACGAGATTCAAAGATTCTGAGAGATTCTGAGGAAAAGGCCGCTGAGAGAAACCGAACCCGTCTCGATCCCCATCCCTTCTCTTTTCATTCCCAACAGCCCCAAACCCTCGCCATTCTTCTTCACCGACTTTCTTCACCATCTCCCCTTCTCTACCATCTTTGACTTTCTTCTTCCTCAGCAGCCACAAACTTAGTTTTCCCCTTCTTCTACACCTGCCGGAAGCGAGCTTTTCTCGCTTGAGATGTCAAAAACTGAAGCCCTAATGCTGGCATTTAGGAAGGCGATTGGGGTGAGGTTGTTGAGGTGCAGATTGATAGGCCTGCGGCTTCCGGTGCGGCGTCGAAGACTAGGAAGTTGAAGCTGAAGACGACGGAGATGGAGATGGTGTATGATTTGGTGGCAAAAGATGATTGAGGTGTTGTGGAATGAGAAGGTGAGTAGTGGTGATGTGATTTTGCTGTGTTTACGAATGGATCTGCTGGGTTGGCAAGAAATACCGGGGAAACCTTTGTTTATCATTTTCTTTAATCTATTTTGTTTTGAAATGAACTTTGAAGGAGGCTAATCAGTGTTTTACAATTTGGCTGGTAGAAAAAAAGGGAGAAACTAGTTTGAGAATTTCAAGTTTGAATCTTTTTGATGTTTTCGAACTTTTGTTTGAACTTCGTTCTCTGGACCGCGTTTTGTTTCCTTTTCAATTTCTTCAACTTAAATCTTTCCACTTTTTTTCTGTTGCCAAGTAAAGCTTTCCACTTGAGTTCTTGCAATAGTTTCTTTTAAATTTGTAGCTGCTGTTTGGTTCTCTCGCAAGCAAGAAAGTGTGTGCAAACATGGGAATATTGTGCCAAAGCTGCTGAACAAGCAACTATATTCCTTGCATGTCCTTTATGATTCGCTAAATCACCTAAATCTCAAAGCGGCCACGTCTCCCTTTTTGGTCGACAATAAATACTATGAGAGAAAAGTTTCTTTCTTTCTTTCTTTTTTTCTACTCCAAGGAAGTTTCAGAATGCTCTGTTTTGTATCACTCGTTCTAGTATTATTCATATGATGGCTACTTCAAGATTCAAGATTTATTGTCTTTTTGTCATCTCATTTTTGCGGAGCCCTTCTACATGTTTAACATGTTCTTCTTTGTATTTTAAATGTTACTGATGTTTGTTCTTCAATTTAGCAAACTCAAGAAATTGTTTGAGTCTCAAATTTCATATGCAGTATGAATTGAGCATACAATTTTTTCTGCAAATTTTTGAAATTTTAGAAATGGAAACTTAATTAGTTACTGTAAAATGACAACTTAAATGGTTTATCTCTGCTAATTGCTGCTTTATCATAGGTTAGTTAGAGAAGATGGAGTTTGTTCTATCCAGCCTCATTTTTCAGGAGAAAATGTGGACCGATGAAGACCTGAAATGCAAGAGTTATATTAGCATTCCTCTATTTGATCAGCATGATAGTTAAAAAGAGAGACCAAGATCTGTAGTTCACTGCAATATGTTTAGTTTTCTCCCTGAAGATGTTGTTGTACTGTCTATTGTCTTCTTGCAATGGTTAATATGTTCATATTTAATATAGATTTTTCCTTTTAGCTTCTGTTTTGGTCAATCAATGCATGGGAGATGCATTGTGGTTTTGGCCTGCAAAATGCTGAGTCATGGTTTAGACATTACTTGTGATAAAAGTGTTCATGACTTTTCGTCAATCTAATGACCATACTTGTGATAAAAGTGTTCATGATTGTTTTGTCAATCTAATTTTTCATCTTTTTACAGGTTTCTACTGATGAGATGGAAACTTTGGATGAAATTAGATCTTTTGTTGGGGATGATGAAAGCAATGGTTCAAGCACAATTGCTGAATTTCCATTGCTTACCAAGAATGCTGTTGAATCTTTACGGTATCGGGCTGTGGTGAATTATTGTCCACCCTTTTTCCTTGCAGAAAGTTTGTCATGACTTTTTATGACGTTTTCTTCTTGGAATATAATCTGAGAAAATTCCTTCTTTTAGTATCTCTCTTTGATTGAGATTCTTCTACCGGTTAAAGTTGTGTGAAATTGAAGGATTTTATCGTACATGTGTTATCAATTTTTAAAAAATATAAAGAGCTGTATATTATAGCAGTGTGGTTTATATTTAGTTGTAAATGCAGAGGAGCTAATCTAGGTGCTTTTATTGTTTGGAAATGTTTTCTATGTTGTTATATATGTGTTTTAGACACAAATATGTTTGGAAACAAGTATTAGTGCTTTGTAGATCATATTTCCAACATATTGTTGAATATCCTGCTTAAGTATGATATATATGCAGGCACTCAGCTTCTGAATACAACACTGGCCGTGAAAGAATACGTGCAGAATGAATTTTGGCCGTGGTCGTTGGCAAAATAATAGAGAAGTTGGCCTGGTCCTGGACCTTATATCCTCAAAGGCAAAATATTGGTTTGCACTTGCTCTTTTAGTATTTGTTCAATCATTTTTTTTTTCTGTGTGTTTGTACAAATACTCCTAGTTTTCTTTGGTGCTTTAAAAAATTGGTGCAGTTGGTTGGTAGTTTCAACCCCCATATTTTAGGATTAAAGTTGTATTATAACATTTTGTAATATTTGTTTGGCTATAAATAATAAAATTAGTTCATTTTTTTCATTTTAAGTGTTGTATTTCTATTATTCTAATAAAATATTGGGTTTTTGATATCGGGTTTAATCATCCGAATTAAAAAAATATCATTTTTTTAAAAAAAGAAGACTTTCCACATCCCTTATTTAAGTGAGACTTTCCACGTCTCTTATTTAAATAAGAGACGTGGAAAGTCTCACTTTTCACGTTTCATTTTTGAAAGAGAGACGTAAAAAGTTGGCACTTTCCGACTTTCTACGTCTCTTCTATTCACGTTCCACTAAAAAGAGACGTGAAAAGTCCAAAAAAAAGATATGTGAAAAGTGTTTTCTGTAATATTGCGTTTGAGATTGAGATGTGAAGCCCCACACAAGCAATCAACTAAGTGAAGTGTGATGCTTCAATTAAAAAAAGAATAAAGGTACAAATGTAGCAACAAAGTGTTTTGTTATCTGCACCAATCATAATAATGTTGAAAGGTGCAAAAGTAAATATAAAATTTTAAAAATAGAGCAAAAAATAGTTAAGACATTTATTGCGGTGAAACATTTGTTATTGTTTTCTCTCTCCTATCTAAAATTAAAAAAATAACGGTGTTAGGCCCTAATTAACGGTTTTACTATTTTTTGCCTTGTTATGAAAAGTCTATCTACTTTTATTCTTGGGTAAAGGTGCAATTGTAGTAATAACGTTTTGGCCCTGGAGCATGTGCCACCATTAAGTTTCATAAGGTTCAAAAGTACCCATAAACTATTTAAAAGTGAGCAAAAGTACCACTCCCATCCAATAAAAGTAACCTTCGTCAGTTAACTAAGTATGTGGGTCCCAGAGGTGCTTGTGGTGGCATTTTAGTGGGCGTGACATAGAGAGGACTGTTTGACCAGATAATGTGTAGTGGTAATTAAAATTAAAATTAGAATCAAAATGTGTTGGGAATTTATGCTGCACGTATGGTCTTATTTCTCATTGCTGATTCAAATAATAGGCTTGTACTGTACTAAAAATTAAAGGAATTTCTAATGAAAAGTTGAATGGAATGTAATAAATAATTAGTAGATATATGTTCATCCACATACAGCAAATACATATAAGTCTATTCCTTATTATAAGTTCACCCTAACTACTTCTCACATACCAAGGAGTGGAAGTTGTAGCATTAAATATGACCTATTTTTTAATAAATTTCCAGCTTTGCCCTTATTTAATAATAGGTGTTAAAATAATACTTTATACATTATAAATCTTCTCTCTTATCTTCCCTATTTCAAACATAGATGCAAAATAGTCACAGTAGAATTAATATATGTGTAAAATGGTCACAGTAGCATTAATTGATCTCAATTTCCAACTTAGGGGAAGATGAGAGAGAAGATATATAATACATAAAATATTATTTTAACATCTGTTATTAAATAAGGGCAAAGCTGGAAATTTATTAAAAAATAGGTCATATTTAATGCTACAACTTCTACTCCTTGTTATGTGAGAAGTAGTTAGAGTAGATTTATAATAAGGAATAGAGTGATATGTATTTGCTGTCTGTGGATGAACATATATCTACTAATTATTTATTACGTTCCATTCAACTTTTCATTAGAAATTCCTTTAATTTTTAGTACAGTACAAGCCTATTATTTGAATCAGCAATGAGAAATAAGACCATACGTGCAGCATAAATTCCCAACACATTTTGATTCTAATTTTACTTTTAATTACCACTACACATTATCTGGTCAAACAGTCCTCTCTATGTCACGTAACCCACTAAAATGCCACCACAAGCACCTTTGGGACCCACATACTTAGTTAACTGACGGAAGTTACTTTTTTTGGATGGGAGTTGTACTTTTGCTCACTTTTAAATAGTTTATGGGTAATTTTGGACCTTATGAAACTTAATAGTAGCACATGCTCCCTGGCCAAAATATTATTACTACAATTGCACATTTACCCTTTATTCTTCCCAAAACATTATTATGATTGGTTCATATAAGGTAACATTTGTTTCTAAATTTGCATATTTACCCTAAAAAAAGGTCAACATTATTGTTTCTCATTACAATTTGATTAAATTTTATAGGGACCAAAAACTAAACAATTCAAAATTACAAGGATCCAAATCAAAATTCATTTGAACTATAAAAACAAACAATGGTAATAACCCAATGGATATTATGCATAGAAAGCAATAATCATCTAATACTACAAACTTTGACTGCTAAGTGCATTTCTGGTGCTGCAATACATGCAGTAGAAAAGGAAGAGCATATCTAATTAGCAATCCAATATTTGGCAATGATCTAATAGCATCTGGATAGAGAAGCTCAGTGTACAAGCACATAAATCAATCTTGCATTTACAATTGAGCATTTGAAGGAGGGAAAAAAGGGCTAACAAAATTGCAATTTTTTAAAGCTAAAAACAAGGTTTGCAGCTGCCCTTTTGAATATAGTGAAAGTATATAATATATCAATGAAGAATGTATTCTAGATCTTTCAAATGATACATAGTCACAATAAACCCTGGTCTATCTCCCCTCAATATTTGAAATAGTTACTGTATTGTTGGAACATAATTTATTGTTGTCTAGAGCTTGCTCTGCAGCACACGACATAGCCTGCCTTCGGATGAATGCAGGTTGGCTTGGGGGAGGAATATCCATCATCTCACTTTGAAGCATTGACATTATAGAGGCCATAGTAGGCCTATCTTTTGCAAGTTCTTGCACACACAAAAGACCTATATGTATGCACCTCAACATATCCTTGTGGAAGCTTTGATCATATATATTTGGATCTATTAGAGGTATAACATTGCCATCAATCCATAACTTCCATGCCTAGAAAAATTAAAACAAAAAAAGACAGCCATTAAACTTTGATGTTATATATTCATTGTGACAGATATTTCAGAGCTTTTGCAAGAAAGCAATGTACAAAATGAATAACTTACAAATCCTAGAAGTGTCAAAGATTCTGCCTCTTCATAAAAGCTAGTGTTTTTCCTTCCATTAATAATTTCCAGCAACAAAACACCATAGCTAAAAACATCAGATTTCTCTGAATATAGTCCTTCAGTTGCATACTCAGGAGAAATGTAGCCACTATAATGAAACATTACATCATTGATGAGCTGATAATATGCTATAAATATTACTATATCATGCAAAGTAAAAGGAGAACTTACTATGTTCCGACAATTCTTTCTGTATTCTCCTTATCATCACTGCCTCCAAATAATTTAGCCATCCCAAAATCTGATATCCTTGGATTCATTTCATTATCCAGTAATATGTTACTTGCTTTTAAATCTCTATGTATAATCCTTAATCTTGAATCTCTGTGAAGATAAAGCAACCCTCTCGCTATTCCCTCAATTATGTTGAAGCGCTTTGCCCAATCAAAAATATTTTGGTGCTTTGGATCTGCGGAAGATTTTTTTTTGGAATTATGTGATGAAGGCAAATGTTCAGAATAAGAATTTTCACTCACTTATTCCTACAATGTGATTGTATTTGGCACGCTAGGTGATCATTTGTCCATAGGTGTTCACTTAGTTACATGCACCAAAGCTATAACTCTATGAACTTAATTGAACTTGCAAATCATGATATATATAAAACAAATTTTGAAACAATGGAAACACGTCTGGAAAATGTCAACTAAGTAATTACGTCTAGTAAAATGAGTTGGAGTGCTAAACCTGTATTTCATTATATATTCATCAACATTCAATCAAGTTTTCCTTTTTCCTTCTTCTCTGTCTTATGCAAAGCATTTAAACATCCAATATATTCATAAGCATGGGAGATGTTCACTAACCGAAGATATATGCATCCAAACTTTTGTTTGGCATGTATTCATAAACCAATATTTCTTCTTCTTCAATGCAACAACCAAGAAGTCTAACAAGATTTCGGTGTTGTAGCTTAGAAATCAATTCTACTTCATTCATAAATTCTTTGATACCCTGTCTAGATGATCTTGATAATCTTTTTACTGCTATTTCCTGTTCATCTTCCAATTTTCCCTGAAATAAGATGATATAAAACATCAGTTTCTTATGAATTGAGAGATGATAATGTTCAAAGGAAAATAAGAGTCACCTTGTAAACTGGACCAAAGCCACCCTGCCCAATTTTATTTGCTATGTCAAAGTTGTTAGTTGCGGTTTCCAGCTTTCTAAAATCAAACAATAATAGATCCGAAATATGGGCTTGCTTCAAAGTCATAATCTTTTTGTCTTGAGTCTGAATTTCCCCTGTTTTCAACACATTTTTCTTTTTCATTTCCTTGATAAAACATGTATTGCTATTCTACCAGGTTCCTAGAGTAATTAGTTAATTTTATGAAGTTCTATATTCTGTAACAAAATGTTGAAACTCAAATATTCCGCAGATTATCTAAGAGAACAAAGTTAAGATTGTATCATATATAAACAATTAGAAACAAGATTACTGGTGCCTTGAATGAACTTTTACAGTGAAATTGAAAAATCACCTTTTTGCTTTGAGCCTTTTTTCCACAAGAAATATCCAAACACAACAATGAGAATTGTTCCTATCAAAACCGATACTATAATAGGTGTTGTCATTTTCCTCCTGCCTACCCCTGTTTCAATGAAAAGAAGAATGTTTAGAAAGCCTTCATTTTATAAAAGTAAGTTCAAAATTATTCCACGTATTTTGCCATCAAAAGACATTAAGTACGGTAAGATAAAATAAAGTTCCCCAGGACATCTATAGCATATCAGGATAAGATAATGCTTAGATGAAATTTAAAGTTGTACCAAATTTTGAGTGGGGAAGACATATTGAACAGATAAAACAAGTGCCTGTGTGTTTTAAAGAGCTTTATCTAATCAATATACATACCAAATTCTGAGTTGGCTAAACGTATGTAAATTTCAAGCCCCCCATATGAGAAGCTCTGTATGTCAAGTAAATCTGTGCTCCATACCATACAACCAAGGTTTGTTTCATAGGCATAAGCTTTACAAGAGCAATTTTTTAGGCATGAAATTTGACAATCTGCAGCATCCTTAGCATAAGAAGCTAACACCTGCGCATCATCTGGTACTTTTACATTCTGCAGCATAAAAAACCCATCTATTTTGCTAGCTTGGAAATCATTTTTAGCTCTTTCACATGGAATCGCTTCTCTTCTAACACACCCACTTGTCCAATTCTGTCTTTCCCATTCTTGTTTGTTCTTTGGTTCAAACCCTCTCAAGCAGCCACAGATTGGGGAGCTCTGCGAATTGCAAATCCCAAATGAGCCACATTTCCCAAAAACATCACACTCTGAAGAAATGACCTTCCTCGAAAGTTGCCATGTTTGTGACTGGGAATCCCAATTTCTTTGCTCTATATTACCTTGAGGAACTAAAGTATAAATGAAGATATTTCCTGTATAAAAAGAATATCTAACACTTTCGTCCTCTTCTCTCATTTGAATCCCAGTTTGGGAGTTAAATGAACTTTCCCTAAGAATCCCAAGGAAGGTCATGCCATTCCAGGGACCACTGCGCCAATAAGGACTATTTCCTTCCCAAATGACCACTTCAGTTACATTACGGACTTCAAGACCAAAAGAAAATATTCCATTGGATGGATCAGATTCACTTTTCCATGATTTAAGTTGCACTTTCTCGCCTGTTTCTTTGTTAGCAATGAGTTCCATGCCTTGTAAGAATGTATTGCTAGGATTTAGGAAGCTCTGCCACACATATGCCCCTGTAATTCCATCTGCAAGGACAAGGTTGCCTGAATCCAAGAGTTTAGCACTGGAATTTGATGCAACATGTGAGACATTTGTTGACCAAACAACCTCATTTTGCCCATTTAAAATGACAAGATTTCCATTTTCTGATATTGTGAGAATCCCAGAAGAATCTGTTAGTGGGTTGTTTCTGTTGGCAACCCAAACAATATTGGATTCGGACATGTACCAAATTCCTAAGTAGCGATTAGTGGAATTTTGAGGACTGAAGAATCCCAGCGTGAACGTGTTATTTCTTGAGCTTACTGTTTCAGGTTCTTTGATCGCCATAGATGGTATAATGGAGTCAAAGCCACAGACCACAAAAGAAGAAGGGAACAAATATATAAGCAAAAAAAGCAACAAGCAAGCTTTTCTACTGAATCTAATGAAGAACATGATGATGATGATGATAAGAAATTAAAGAAGAAGGAAAATGGGTTTGGGAGTGCTGCAGAAGATAATTCGTGTAATATCATGTATTTTGAAATTTGAACTATTTAATTTTTCTTAAACTGCGACTTCCATGGACCAATGACTAAAAAAACTCTGCAATAACTTGGAAATTTCGCAGGGACTTGGTCGCCAAAGACTTCAATGGGTGCTTATGTATTTTTATGCCCCGCAGAAGTCACACAGCATGTCACTTATACGGTAATTTACACACAAATATACCTTAGCCCTTATATTTTAATTATATGTAATTCAGTCCCTATACATTTGACTCGATTCTAAATCAATACTTATACTTTGACCATGCAAATTGATCCCTGCATTTTAGGAATTAAAATAGGATATTTAATTTTTAAATAACCATATTTTTAGGGTGTTCTCAATCAAGTCCTATAATTTTATATTCTTTTTAATAACTCCAAGTTCTTTCTGGTGATGAGCCTTTTTTGACCCAATGGAATCTCTCGAGTTTCCCCAGTCTCATCATGATTATCAAATCGACGACAAATTCGCTCTAGTATGTGATAGCCAGATCAAGCCCATGTATTCAATCTTTGACGCTAATTTGTTGTTTAGTGTAATATCCCAAAAAATCTCAAAAGCTTTTAAGTAGCTATTTGAGTAACATTAAGAAAGTTAGTAGAAGTCAATTTGGGACTCAAAAAATTAGAGTTATTTTGAGATTTTAGAAGTGAGAGTATTAATTAAATTAAGGGCTCCAAATAGTTAGCTTGTGAAACAAGCTTGGAAGAAAAAGATTAGTTAACAAGAGTTGTAGAACAAGTTTGGATGGAAAAGAGAAAATTATAAAAGCCTTGATAAGCAAGCAAGCTTGTGATAACTTATTATGTCCAAAACACCCCCTATAATTTTCAATTTCAAATTATTAAAGGGAAAACTACCATAGTTATCTCATAATTTTTCTTATTTACATAATAATTCCATATTAATTGGGTTTAAGCCTTAATCCACCAAGTGTGGAGTAGGTATTTCCCTAAAAATACAAAAAAAGAAATTGATGTGTAACTCCTTTTTGCTAGTAGATAAGTAAGTGGCAATATTTTATATTTTATTTTTGCAAGTTGTCTCTTGCAAGTTGTTCTTGCAAGAGTTTAATATTATTTTCCTAGTTATTGTTGTCAAATGGTATTTTGTGTCTTTACAAGTTGCTATTGCTTGCAAAAGTATCTCAAAGTATTTTATTGTTAAAGTTGCTTTCTTTTACTCTATAAATAAGACATCATAGCCAATGTATCGTCACTTGATATAAATGAAATATGATGTTTAAGTTTCTCTCTTTTCATCTCCGTTATGTTGTATCTCTTAACTCCCAAAATTCTGTTCTAATTTCCCATCTCCCTCCACATTTCTTGTTCTGTTTTTCCTCTCCCTTCTCTGTTTTTACCTTTTCCTACTCTAAATCAGATTTGTTTGTGTGAGTTGAGAGTGTTTAAGGTGAGTTTTACACCAGTAAAGGTGTAACACCCCAATCTATTTTTAAAAGTAAAATAAACACTTGAAATTTAAATTATTGAAAGGTGCAATAAACATCCTAAACCATTTAAAATGGAAATCCTCTCATTACAGAATTCTAACACCGTTAGATTTGCTGCCACAACCCTTCCTCTTCCTCTTCCATTGTCAGCAGCTCAATAGCTCACGCCTCTCGCCCGCACAGTCTAAGTGAAGCCATCGCTCTCGCCTAATATCCCTCCACTCTCCATTGGGCTCGACCACTGCCTTGCTTCCTGCTTCTTTCGTCTTCCTAGTTCACTCTTCTTTCTTCATTCATTCTACTTCCCTATAGTTTCAAGGTTTCTAATTTCTTCGGAACTTGTTTTCTTCTTATCATCCTTACCTGCATTTGCTTCTCTGTTTCTCCCCATCTATCTTCACATCATATGTTGTGTTACTCTAAAATTACTCCCTATGGGCTGTGATGGTGAATAAATATTCCGGGCATTATCCATTTTGAATCATTATCTGATTTTGAATACACTCTCAATCTGTAGCTTATATGGCATGTTCGATTATTAAATTTGGTTATATTAGCTACCCTTCTTACCGCCACGATTTTTTGGCAAGCAGGCGGCAATTTTGTAATGAAATTCTAATTAAGATGCTTACTTATATGAGAAAAGAGTACTTTTGCTCAGAATTAAGTTCTTTCTCTTTTTTATAATTTGAAAAGTTAACCTTGTTGTCTTGATTTAATAGGAAGATGGAAGAGGAAGGAAGGGGTGTGGCAGCAACTCTAACAGGGTTAGAGTTCTGTTAGTGAGAGGCTTTAATTGCTCCATTTTAATTAGTTTAGGGTGTTTGTTACAAAACCTTTAATAGTTTTAATAGTTTAGGATGCTTGTTGCACATTCAAAAATAGATCGGGGTGTTTGATTGGAAAAAGAGATAGAAGTTGGATAGTTCGTGGTGAAAACAAACCCTTTTGCACAATTCACTTGAAGTCAATAATCACCTAATACTGTACACTTTCACTGCAAAGTACATTTCTGATGCCGCAACACATGCAGTAGAAATAAGAAGTGCATAGTTAATTAGCAATCCCATATTTGGCAATGATCTACTAGTATCTGAATAGATAAGTTCAGTGGTGCAAACATTGGTTGCTGTTTTGTTGCTAATGATGTCGATTAAAGTGTAAATATATTAAAATGTAAAGTCACTAGCTCTATCATATGCGAAGCTTCTTGGTAGAGTTTATAGATTTTACTTGGTGGTTTGTATTAAAAAATCGTGAACCATTGACAGGGAAATTTATTTCTCAAAAATACATATTGTAATATGGGACCATCTAGAGATGTATGTTAACTCTGTTTGTATATGGATTCAAGTGTTTTTTTTTTTTTCACTACTACATTTTTCAAAGACAAGAAATAATGTTCTTGTATTGTACATGAATTAGCAGGTGAATGATTTCAAATGTGATTTATTATGTCTCTATGTTTCCCCTATTTTTTGTTTTCACTATTGCTAATGCCTGGGTATGTCATTGTTGTTCTTATTTTTTATTTTTTTATTTTTTTTTGGGTTCAAAAAGTGTGGTCTATGGGAGCAAATGTAGTCTAATGTGCATGTGTAATTGAATTTCTAAATTAAAGGAACGTATATTATGGTTTACCCAGACTTAGAATTAGGGATGGGTTATTGTACAAGTATATCTGCTTTTGGTTTTGGTAATGATTATTGTGAATGTTACAAGGTCGCGAACTATAAGTGAGGATGGCTAGAGCATGCATAATAAGACTGGAGAAATGTTAACGAGAGGCAATGTGATGTCACTATGTAGCTAATGTTCCTGCTGTATTATTTGGAATTCCATGTATTTTATTTAGCTACTTTCCTCTGTATTTGTATACTTTTTTTAGAAAAAGAGTTATGGAGTTTGAAAGGGGTGGTGGACATCAGACATTGCTTTCAGTGCTTTATGTGACTAGCACGCATAATTTTTGGGACATCAACAAAGGCAAAAAGCTTTGTGATCTTTATTTTATAGTTAATGAAACTGGCATGTAAAATTTTGTTTTAACGCAATAAAAATTATTTGTTTTTAGTGAATTTTGCTTTCAGGTGTTCTTTGCATGTTTGTAGATTGACTAAATGATATAGCAGGTTTTCAAATGAGGGATTAATATAAATTCAACCCCTTTAAACATATTTCAATTACAGCATCAGATTTGACAATCAATGTTACCGTAATTGGTTTTTATTATGACTTTGATTGAGATTAGATTTCTAATATATTTATTTATGGTGTCACGTGCACCTGACGCTGTAATATTTATTTTTCACTACTCCTATTTCCTCTACACACTATATGGTGTCGTAAAAATGCAATTTTAACTGATGCCAAATATAGTATTTTAATTTGTACTAATGTATTAGTTTCAATAATTCATCTGAAAGTCTAACTTCATATCCCAGTTTAGATCTAAAACAAATATATATATATATATAGTGTGACTCATTAATTCAGATCAACATGAGATCACTGTCTAAAATATTGCAGTAGTACTCACAATAATGATCCGCTTAATTAATTTATATTTTGCGGACATATATAACTGACTATATTTTTGCTTTCACTTGCAGATAATTGTGAGGGGAAATGACGGTATGAAAAATGGGTTTTGCCCAAGAAACCTGAAGTTAAAACTGAGAGATGGCCTCCTAAAAAGACAAGCACTTGTACTGATTCTCAGCAAGTTCCAATTTTTGACATTAGCCAATCATAGTGGCATTTCTGTTATCCTGCTCTGCACAGAGGCCTCTATCTCCCAACCCCTTTCATGCATGCATCATCCGAATTACTCCCTCCGGTCCTAATTATAAGACCACTTTGACTTTTTTGACTTTTTTTTCCAGTCCAAAAATAAAGTAGTTTCAGTCTCAAAAATAATCTTTTTTCCTCAAAACTAATTTATTCTACTTATAAACTAACTTATAATCTAATTTCATATGACATATGATATAGTTTAGTGGTCTAATTTGCTTCCTTAACTTTCACAAAAAAAGTCAAAGTGGTCTTATATTTAGGACCGGAGGGAGTAATAATTAGAGACCCCTCAATTACTTAACGGAGATGCTAGCTGCTTAACTATGATATGATTCCATATTTTGCATAATCTTGAAGAGTTAACCCAAACATTACAAATTAACTCTCACATGGGTTCAGTTCCTGCTCAAGTTTCCGCCATGAGAGAGCAGAGCCACCTTCATGTTGAGGACACTGGTCAAGCAGAGAGATCGTGTAACACCCCAAATTTTAGAAAATAGAAAATAAGAAATTATTTAAGATTTTGGAATATTATTAAGACATTAAGAAGTACTGAAAAATAAATTTATGATATTCTGGCATTTTTAATTGTTTTTAAGGCTTATTTTCTTTAAGAAACAAAGAGAAATAATTAGGAGATAAAACTTGATTTGGAGAAAAGAGATAATAAGGACTTATTTAAGATCTTGGGATGGCATATAGAAATTAAACAGCCTTATAAATAAATTTATGAGGCCAGATGTATCTTTAATAATTTTTAAAGTTTATTTTCTTTATTAGTTAGGAAAAATAGTTGGAAAATGAATTTAAATAAGAGAATATTTAGAACCTTGGGTATTGTTTGACATTTAAAAAGTCTTATAAATAAATTTTGGAAATTAAAGTATATCTAGAGAAATTATTTTTGGGACAAATTCAGGTCTATTTTTAAATGATAATGGTAAATAAAATTACCATTGAAGAGAGAAATGGAAAAAGAGAAATAAAAAGGACAATATCTACCCCTAGTTGAAAATATCCTAAGTTATAATCAGAAGGGCAAAATAATAATCTACTATTTAAAAATATCTCTCCATTTCCTTTATTAATTTCTCTTCTCTCATTCCTTATTACTCCTCCCTCTCTGGCCGACCTTTTCCTTCGTCCCTCACTCTCTCCATATCCTCTCTGTTCCTTCGATTCTCAACGGCGGACGACGACGACTGAGACGGCGACCGATGGCAAGAAGCGGAGGAAAACACTCCATAAGTTTAGGTCAACCTTAGGTAAGGTTTTTCTTTCGTTTTCTTCCCCTTCTTTTTCAGATTTTGAGCGAGGTTTAGGAACGTGATTTGAGTTTTGAGGGGGTTTTTGAAGTTCCTAAATTCAGGGAAATGATGTCTAGGCTCCGATTTTGATGATTTTGGGTAGTGATTTTGAGAGAAGAATCGAGTTTAGCTCAATTGCTTCAAGAACCGTACCCCAAATTGGGCACTGTTCATCCGCCTCTGTTCTTGGAAATTTCTTAATGAACATCGATTGAAACATTAACTAAACATTATTTGGAGTAAGCTTAAGTATATGAAGTATCTTGCATGATGAATTTCTGAGCTTAGGAAGGCTTCGGTAGTTTCGTCTCCCCTACTCTCTGTTTTGTTTAGTTTTCTTCTCTCTGTGCCGCTGACTTTATTGTTCATCTCGATGATACTCTATTGTTATTCTGGTTTGATGGATTTGAAAAGGAGAAAATATGGTTGTTGATTGTTTTGGCTGACGATGTACGGTTGGTATGTAATGGAATGTGAAATTGTTCTAATTTCTCCTGTTGTTCCTGTCTGCTCTGTTCGGCGGGTTACACTGGAATTGGGGAGGTTATATTGATTCTAGGATTATGTGCAATTGAAGTTCTGTAATGATGATTGAAAAATCTAATTTCATATGTATTCAAGAAAGTAGAGAGGAGGAAGAATTGATGGCATTCCAATTATAATTTATGAGACAAAGTTGCAAAAGGCTGAAGAAGGATTTAAGTTGAAGTTAGGGTTGTGGGATCTTTGGAAGTTAAAAGTGGGATAGTGAAGTTTAGGAAGGTAATTGAATCTTGGTTGTCTTTAGAGACTTTAAATAAGTATAGGCTAGTGCGTAAGTAATTTCAATTCATACTTGAAGTTATGAGTTGTGAAGTGGGGAGTTTTATTTGGTGTTTGAAACTGGGACTTTGCGGATTCAGTAAAGGAGATTTTCTAATGAAACCAGTATACATTTCGAAGTGTTAAAGGAATTGGAATATGTTTGATTATATGCATTAATTTAGACGTCTCTGTTTTGGCTGATGATGAGGGGATAATGGTTGTTGTGAAATGGTTGTTAATAAGTAGCTAAATCCTGAAGAACATTGGGAATAATATAAGATTATGTGAGTATGTGTGATATGATGTTTGAAGTTTATTGAATTTGAAAGAATTAGTTATATTAAAATTGGATAGCTCCCATGGAAAGTCATTGAGGATTAAAACTAATCTCTTCGGTTTTCAATTTGTATTTAAAGAGTCCTTTAAAAGAATTGCAAGAGAGCTTACAAGTCTTGTTGGGAATCTATTATTCTTACAATGTGAACTGGTACGATGTTGCTGTTATGAGATTCCTCTAAACTAGGAAGGAATAGTGATGGATGGCTAAATGATTAGAGTTGATGTTTGATGTTTGAGGTTCAAGATTAAGGAAAGGGGAGTTGATTTTTAAAATTTTGAGTTAATCTATGGTGATGTTTTAAGGACTTTTGGGTAGTAGGATTAAATAATCGAAGTTGTTTGATTGATGTTGGAAGTTAGCAGAAGGGTGAATTTGCTTGATTATGATTGAAATCATTGTGGGATTTTGATAATATGGATGAAATGGGTAATATTAGGTTGTGTATTTTGGATTGTGATGGGAAGAAATTGTGATAGGGGAGTGATTCATTGTAATTCTAATTTGAATATTATGATAATTGTAAATGTTATGGACATGCTTTAGGTGTGAAAAAAAGAAGGGGTTAGGTAATTGTGTAAAGATAAGAGAGAGTTATTGAATTGTATTGTGAGCTTGGAATTTGAAGTAAGTTATTGAGAATTAAGATTTAAATTTCATGTACCAAGAAGCAAGAACAAAGTTAAGTTTGTTAGAATTTAATTTCTTAAAGTTTAGAAATCTGGTTGTAATATGTTGGTTGGGTCTAGTTACAAAGTTGAAGTATAGTTTTCAAATTTGGGTTAGAGTTTTATATCATATCGGTACATGAGGAATAGGATATTTGAGACTGAAATGGCTTAGTATATCTCTAGGGTTGGGTCAAGCGAAGAGATTGTCAAATGAAGGTTTAAACTTTATGATGGCAGTCGGAATTCTCTAAAAGATTGTATTCATCGAGGGGAATGGAAATACTTACATGAGATTTAAGTCCCAAGAGGTATCATGGAAATTAATCAAGGACTGAGGAGGGGTCAGCAGTGGGAAGTAATAATAGAACAAGCAGTTGATCAATGTTTGAGATTTAGTCCATAATTATAAGCTTTAGATGGATTTGAAGGAAACAGTTTCAGTTTTAGAAATCAAACTGTGAAGCCTAGAGATCTGACTTTAAAATATGTTTTGAGATTCCTCAGTATTAAATAAGTAATTTCAAATGGTGCAAGCATACTTTAGGATGCTCAAAGTGTGCTTAAAAATGTGGAAATTTGATTAGGCTTATTGTCATGGAGTTTGATAATGGTTATTGCTGAGATCTATGTGGTCAAATTTGAGATTTTAGTTGTTTGAGATATTTTAAGCATGTATAAGATTCCAAAGGTTTAAATGAATTAAAAGTAGGGAATTTATTGAAAAGGAGAGCAAAGATTTGAGCTTATAGAGGTTGATGGTCTAGAATATTGAGTTAATGTGGTTAACTTATGACCATCAAATTGGAAGATGTGAAGTAGATATTGAAATATCTTAGGGAGAGGTAAATGAATCTCTAATTGAGGATGCTTGCTTATATATATATATATGCATTACTATAATTGTGTGAATAGTTGATTTTTGAAGTGGTGATTAATTAAATAAGAGGAGTAGGAAATGTTTTGAAGTTTGGTTGTTGGACTGGATTTAATAAATTAAAACCTCCATTCTATTTCTGTTCTCTTAAACAACATTTTCAGTGTCAATAGTGAATTAGTTATAAGTTGTTATTCTCATAATATTAAAGTTATATTATGTAAGAATACGAAATTAGTATATGGTAGAAGATGATAATGAGAATTAGAATTATTAATTAAAATAAATTATTTGTAATTGACCCTTTTAATTTTAAAAGGGGTTAAGATAATTATAGTAGACTGTAATCTTTCACCAATACCAAAAATGGGGTAGTATTAATTAAATTAGGATCTGTGAGAGACGCTGGATAGTTATCTAGGAATATTGATATTAATTCTTTATTTACATATTACATGTAAATAGGTATAGATAGTGATATAAGCTGAGGAGGTCAGTGGAAAGGAAAAGAGATAGGACAGAATTAAGCTTGGAGTTCAGGTAGCAGTTTATCTCATTACACTAAATTACATGTATAATTTTGTAATATCTGTTTCAAATTTACATTATGCATGAAGGTGTTAAACCTTGTTAATTCCTGCATAGAAGTTTTACTTCACAGTTTATAGAGTACTTCAGGCTTAGGTGGGTCGCTCCCCCTTTGCCAGATCAGTTATGTTATAGCTTTAAATGTTATAACGAGAAATTTTGCAGGTAAGACCCCCACTAGTTAACAAACATATTGTTAATAGTGGCTGGTAGATTATACAGCGCAAGAAGTATGCGTGATTGTAATATTTGTTCAGGTTTATAAAATGTATACATGACAATGCATACATGAATTTACAGTTAATGACATAAACTGCGTTGAACTGCTGTTTTACAGAGAAGCTGATAGATAGTAAGATAGTTGAGATAAAGCAGAAGTGCTGGAAGAAGATTAAATGAAGCATTTAAGATTATGTTATAAAAAGTAAGGTTATTTGTATATGATGTAAATTTTGAATTATTAAATTAATAGTAGAAAGTATAGAAAATATAATTGTATAAATTGATGAAAGGAATTTAAATTTCCTAAGTATTATGAATTAATAATAGTTACCTTAAAAGAGTTAGTGTACTTTTAATTGTTTTATTAGTCACTTTATTTTATAAAGAGTTTTAAGTTATTTTCATTTGTCTGAAAACCCATTCCAACTAACAGAAAGTTGGTTTAATGTTTTAAAAGAAAAAGTTTTAAATTTTCCGTATTTTGGGGCTTATGACACTGAAAAGTGATTATAATTCAATTAAAATTGCTATAATATAGTAGAAAATTCTAGGTGTTACAGATCACAGGCAAGTTTAAAGATGATCTGCTAGCTGGTTTAACTCTTGCCGGTCTCTGCATACCTCAGGTATATGTTCACATATTTTACTTCTCTTTTTTTAAAAGCACTGCATTGTTTCCCCCCCTACCTCCCTTATTTTTCTAATTTGGAAATCTTTACGTTTGTTTCTTGATATATTATTTTTGTCCCTGATACTAATTTGACATTATTTTGTCCAATTTCATATATTTAGTCAACAGTGGTACCCTTTGAATTTTGTGGTGGGATGTTCGTTCCTGATTTTCGTTCTCCTTAACCGGTTTATTGTAAGTAAAAAATCTATGATTTCCAAACTCCACATCATCAGTTTAGTGGTTAATTTGCTCCATTGATAATTGATATCTCTCTTTCAGGGAAGAAGAAACAGTAAGCTCTTCTGGGTGCCTGCTGTTGCTCCTCTTATATCAGTTATTCTGTCAACTTTACTTGTATAGTTTACAAATTAAAAGCCGATAAGCATGGAGTTAACATGATAAATCACGTCAAAGGAGGCCAGTATCCTAGTCCAGCTCACCTTTTACAATTCCATGGCCAACATGTTGTACAGACAACTAAAATAGGCTTGATTTCTGCCACCATCGCTTTCACTGTGTATCTAATGGAATTACGTGCAAAATGGTAACAACTTTCCATAAGTTCAAAGTGGAATTAATTCTTTCCATATGTGCAGAATGGAATTAATTCTTTCCTGGAATGGGTCACAAAAGAAGAAATATATCTGGTCACTTGTTGCAGAATACTAGAATGGGTCACAAAAGAAGATATGACCGTGCAAGCAATGATTCTGGACATGACAGTCTCTTCTTTATGTCCTAGTAATTAACATGAGTAAGTGACATTCCACATTTTTTTAAATTATGATTACTATAATGATGCTCTGGATTTGTGTTGATGATAGACCTGATGAGTGTGGATGCATCTGAGATTATGGCACTGGAGGAACTCAACAAGAGGTTGCAATCCCGTGGAATAGAAGTAAGATCACCGCCATGAATCTATTTGCTAACTCATTAATTAGATAGGGATATTAATTATGTAAATGGGTTTGAATGTGCAGTTGGCTTCTGACTGGATCCAAAATAAAACTTGGGCCTTACAATATTAATAGCTATATTCCATTGGGCTTTCGACTAAATATGGTTTCCAATCTTCAATTTATTTCAGCTCTGAAGATTTTAAATCTTACACCAGAAGAAGTACATTATTTAAATCAAGTCCATCTTTATGTTTCGCATTACTAATACAACTAGATTTTAGCCCATGTTGCATTCCGTGAACATCCAAAACTTCTTTGTTTGGACTGAATCCAAAACTTAATTTAAAACTACACATTTTGTGGAACAAATAGTAATATATTTAGTTTTACAGTATCTTTTATATAAATTTTATGCACATGACATATCCATCTAATATTTTGTTAAAGTCTTTGCCAAAATAAGCTTGGATCCCAAACAAAATTTCAATATGGCCGCCCAAGCACATGGCAATTTTCTGGCTAGAAAAGTAAATAAATTCTGATGATGCAGAGCAGTTTCCATAAACACGTCAAGCAGGATTGATGCATTGCGAAACGAATCTTAAACTATTATATTATCGTTTGTTGCTAAACTTCAAAATGGGGTCATACTGTAAAGCTAATAGATTAGATAAGTTTTCGAGCCAACACAAAAAATGAAAATCCCAAGAACTCATCATATATATATATATATACCCTCAAACATCCCAGGGCCAAGAAACATTTATCCTCTATTGGAGGTGTAACACCTAAATTTTTACTACTATATTATACATTTTAATTGATTTATAACCACTTTTTAATTTCGGAAGCCCAAAAATACGAAAAATTTAAAACTTTTTCTTTCCAAAGTATTAAATCAAATTTCCTTTCTTTCAAATGAAATTTTCTGATAAGTTGGATTATCTTTAAACTTTCAGTAAAATAGAGTGGTTATTAAAATAATTAAAATAACTCGAATTATAACGTTTGGGGAGTCAAACATCTTACATTATATTTACATATTCTTTAGATTACGTTCTATTTATCTATTTCCACCTTTCTTACTATAATAATATATTGGCGGGTTATCTTGATTGATAACCTTCTTACATGTGTATGTAGCTCTATTATTCCTTAAGGGTATATATATATATACACAATTATACATTACAAGACAAGCTTCCCACTTGTCTTAATTATTTAAACATATAACATACACAGGCAAGTAGGTTCTTAAAGTAACTACCTACAGAGTACAAGACAAAGCAGACATTCCTGCCCCTTCATACTACCTTAATCCTTTCCCAGCTAGCTACTCCTATTCTGGTATACTGAAAACATTTTGGAAAACAGTGAGATTGGAAATCTCAATAGCAGTTTATTCCATATCATGTGTGCACTTATATATATACATATACATCAATTTCATAAACCTGTGCATATAATGAAAGCATATATCCCTTTTAAACCAATACCTGCAGGATTTTCCAATTATAGCCCTCACGGCTACTCAATAACCCTCACGGTTATAGGAATTATAGCCCTCACGGCTACTTGATAACCCACATGGTTATAGGAATTTAATTGTAGCCCTCACAGCTACTCAATAACCCTCACGGTTATAGGAATTTAATTGGCAAAGGGGGAGCGACCCACCTAGGCCTTGGAGTACTCCATAAATATCATCAATATCATAACAGGAATAATGCTCATTTATTGCAACAGATTTTACAAAATTATATCTATATATATAAAACTTTATATAATGAATTAAACTACTACATGGATGCCCGAGCTATTTCCTGAACCATATCCTTTACTTTCCACTTTCTTGGTGAACTCATATCAATATCAAAGTCTATCTACACATCATATTATAATAAGAGTAAGTTGATATATGTACTTCTATATTTATACTATGCGTCTCTCTCGAGTCCTAATGTGCTTGTGACTACCCCACTATTTCCATCTATGAATCATTATTATTTACTATAATTATCTGGACTATTCAAGATTAAAAAGATTACTTTTAATTACTTTACTCCAATTAATATTTCTTATTCTCAATGTTTGACTAATAAATTTCTCAAAAACCATTTCCTGTAAACCTAAAATTCCAAAACCGATACTATACTTCAAAAATACAGCCATGAGTTCAATCTAGAACATTTTCAATTTGAGAGCCTTGATAAGCTATTCAGCAATGACGCACCACCATGCATGATAATATTTTCAATACTTTGATTATTCATTCAACCTTTAGAAACACACAATAGCATACTATAACTATTTTTCACTTAATCTCATAACCCAAACCAAAATTTTCAGTCAACTTTTAGGCTCCAAACAAAACCATACTCTAGAGCTTCAACTATCCAAACCATCAAACACCATCGCTTACCAATTTCAATAAAGAAACCAATATTATCTTAAATGAAATATGGACTTCAATTAAGAAAAACATCTAGAAGCTGCCTCAACCATATTAATCCAGATTTAAACCTCATAATAAAACTTGTTTGCTTATTCAATAACCCCAAACCAGAAATTTACTCTTTACTCGTATTAAAACTTATTCCGCTATTACATTAATATCTGCAGCTGCTATTATTCATTCATTGCAATCTCAGCATATAATTAATACTCCACACCACGCTAAATGTCATAAGGTACAACATAACTCTAACAATAAAAATCATCATATATCCTCAAAAATATTTCTCAATTGTTAAGCTTAGAAATATAGTTCAAATCCTTCAATGAGACTTTGAGAAAATTATTTAAACTTCCACATAAAAACACAATTCTTTAACTTACTATGAAACAAACAGTAACATCTAAAGTATTCACATGACTTTTCTATTTCAACAGTTAAATATTTGAATGCCTTAAATAATGAATTCTAAATAAGTTTCAGATCCATCAATTCAAGCCCAAAACTTTCACATAATGCAACCCAATATCCCACCTAATCATACATAACCTCCAGATAGATTTTATCCAAGATTATTCAACATTTAATAACCAGAAATCAGTAAATAAAACCAGATTAATCCTTGAAACCAGAAGCTTTTTAGTAAAAAAAAAACAAGTAGTTAAGTATACCTTTAAAGCATCAAACATTGAGCATTGACAAGTTTTCTTCCAGATTTCGGATCCAATGAAGATTCAGCATTTAATTACTTTATAATACCACTGCTGCATCTTTAAAACAAGTTCCAACTTTAAAAATCATCTCCAACTTTCACAAACATTCATTTAACCTTCTTTAAGCAAACGCAGAGTCTTATAAAACCATAATTTCTATCCAAATCAGTTTTCTTTCTCTACTCAAATCTTAATCTTTTCCCAAAATTTAACTCCATAGAAAACATTGAAAGTTTTAACTTGTTTACTAATCATTCCATCAAAATTTAGACATCTTAAAGTGTAACTTACCACTTCAATTGACCTATATATCATTAAAAAAAATCACAAAGCATTTACATAAAAATACTGGATTAATTTCAACGTCCTAAAAACTGAAATTTGTGGATTAAAATCAAGCCATCACATAGCTAAGTTTCAACCAGGCAGATGCACATAAATTCACCTTATACAATCTTAAATTTTCGGCAGTCACACACAGAGAAACTAGAAGTCTTTGTTCAGTCATCGCACAGCCAGAGAAAATCAACACATGTAACACCGATTTTAACTTCAATCTTCATTAGAGCTCTTAATCGTCCTTCCCCCTTAATTAGACCCAAAACCCTAAATCAGAAAAATGGAACCAAACAGGGGAAATAATCAGAGTTTCGGAAATCCCCAAAAACCCAACAAAATTCAACATGCAATCGAATCTATTAGCTCAATCTTACTCCTATCTAAGTTTAATTAAGCTTAGTTCAAAATCCAACCCGGAACCACACCCAAATCGAAGCCAATGAACAGAACCCGAAAATCAATTTTGGGAGAAATCTGGCCAAACACTCACTCATCCCTCAAGACATTTCACAAAAGCTTTAAAACAAAGACCGCTTTTCCTTTTACATGGTTTAGAATTTTCGAAACCCCTATAACCCCAAATCGGACCTCGCTCAAATCGCTCAAATTGGAGAAATAATGGGTAGAAATGAGGAGAGGCAACTTACCTGAAGCCGATTCAGGTGTTGCATGCGTGCTTCGAACTCGCCGTCGCCGGGAATCGTTGCCGTCGCCGCTGTGGATGAAGAGAGAATACGGAGAGTCTGAGGACAGAGGGAAGACAGGGAGAGGGGACAGAATGGAGAAGGAAAGAGGGAGGGTTTGATTTTATAAGGGGTTAGGAGATAATTTCGTTTCGGCCCTTTTAACTTCTCTTCTTTTTAATTTAGTCCCTATTCTTAATCTTTCTATTATTTTCAGTTTGGTCCTTATCTGAAAAATTAATTTCCTAAAATTAATTCTCATATCAGATTAGATATTTTCTTACCCATAAATTTATTTGGGCCTCAAAATAGTTTTTCCTCAATTAATAAAAAAATAAATCTTAAAATTATTAGAAATACATCCTTACCTAATAAATTTATTTATAAAACTTTTTAATTTCTAAATGACACTCCAAAACCTTTAAAAATCCCTATTATCTCTAATCCAAATTTTTGGGGTGTTACAGGAGGGCCAGACTTTTAATTTATGCCACAAGTGATAAATTTGTACTACTATGCTGCAACAACACCAAAGACAGACAAATGTGATTTAAAATGGCACTCCTTTACCATAAAGCTTTTAGATCAACTGACTGTGGGTTATTCCAACTTAATCATTAGTCTCGAATTCGAGTCATAGATATGTAGTAGCGATAATTACTTGAAGGTAGTAAAGTTCTCCTCCTTGTGGGCCTATATCCCCGCAAATTGAACTAGCTGGTTGCTAATAGTGCCGAATACAAGTGGATAAATAAAAAAAAAATGGTAGTCCTTTTTTTCACCCCAAAATGAGAATCAATTCCAAAAAAACAACACCGAGAATAAAAACCGATATTTAAGAGCCATAGAATATGCTCATGAAGCACAATTATATATAGAACGGCTAGATAAAGACATGACTTGTTCTGTTAAACGATGCCATGCAAACTGTACAAAAGAGCATCCAAATCTACATAAATAAAACTGAGTTGCTGTTGTTACGAATATATATTAGCTTAATTTCTAGAATAAGGAAAGTCTGAAAAGGCGATCATAATAACCCTGTTTTGGGAAAAATGAAGGCTGCAGCACAAATAAAGAAAGACCATAATCAACAACGCAAAGACTTGCTCCTGAGCATCCGGCCACTCTGTCACTTCATTCTATTGGCGATTTCCCCACACTGACAATCACAAAACCAAACTTGTCGTTATCATCACCCAAATGCTGACTCAAGTATATATATCTATATTTGGAAAAAAAATATATATTCATATTCTCATATACGGTCCAAATTATAAGATTGAGTTAACTTTTTTTTGAGATTAAGGAAACAAATGATACTATTAAATGTTAACATATATTATATAGAATTAGATTATATGGTAGTTTATAACTAAATCAAATTAATTTTGAAAAAAAGATAGATAAAAAATGATTTAAAGTTATTTATTTTGTATGCTTAATTTTTTATTTATAAAAATCAACTTGATCTTATAATTAACTATAGAATTATATTATTAATCACATAAACATGTTGACTGACTGAGTACTTGCGCTTATGTAAAATCTAATATGGAGGTCCATGAGAACACCCGTACGTACTCTGATAATACATGTCATAGGCACTGTTGTCCATCACATCCCTGAAAAACCAAAACCACAAACCAATTTCGTTTACTTATTAAGGAGTTAAATGCACAACGTACGGTAAATCATAAAAAAAAAAAGAATAAGCTGCTCCTAGCGTCTGATTCATATTTGTTTTTATATTTGGTTAAATATTGAGAAAATAACCTTGGCTCATAGAAGTCGAAGGCGTTGAGGGCCTGGAACACGTCGGCTTCAGGTTCATAAGTGTATGGTGCTTCCTCATGAATACGGGGTGCAGCTTCTCTATCATTCTCAGCATCATTACCCTGCAAAACCACCCAAACAAACCCACTCGAATCACCAAATCTCACTATAATTCTCCCACCATTTTAAAATATAAGATTGAGTTAATTTTTTTTTATTAAAAAAACAGATAAATCACTTAAAATATTTAACATATGTTATATATAATTAAATTATACGTTAGTTTATATATAAGATAAATTAATTAGTTTTTTAAAAAAAATTTAAATATAAATATTTAATGAGATCTATTTAATATCTTTAATCTCTCTAAAAGAATTAGTTTAATCTTATATTTAAAACTGAATGGAGTATATAGTTTTATTCATCAATCAAGGGCCATGGCAACAAGATATTCAAAGTACCTTTCGACGTTTAGGTGCAGATGATTCCCCTTTTTCTCCGCTTCCAGGGGCAGGACCACGAGCAAAGCGTGTATCTGTTTTCTTCTACAAAGCCACCACAATTTCATAGATTAATCTTAGAATAAACAAAGTTCATATTTTAGTGCGAACCTTCCTTTATTCCTCTTTCTCTTTAGGGGGATCTTTCAAGTGAAGTTGAAGTTCACCAAACCTTGGTTGCAGGCTCTTGTGGTTCATCATCCAAGCCTATATGCAGTTCCGGTTCCAGCTCTTGAATCCATCTCTCCTGCTACCCATGGTGTTATATATTCATAAATCCTACAACGTCTCATTATAAAAGCGTGGAGCTGATAAAAACTAATAATAATACTCCCACCATTCCTAAATATAAGACACATGTACCTAATTTGATGAGATTAAAGATCTTAGTTGAGTTAGTTAAATAACATGATATTACCAAAACACCATAAGAATCTAGCTACCTTTATTCCCACCATCCCTCTATCAATTGGGATAATATGGGGAAATATTGATAAAATTAAAAAGAGATATTATATTTACGCATAAACTTACCTCTTTAAATAAGTCTTATATTTAGAAACGGAGGGAGTAATGATAAACAATGGAAATTCTTACCACTGGATCATCGAGCTCAGGCTCAGGAGGAAATTGAATATGTTGGGCAATAATTTGAGGAGCAGGTTTCTTAGAAGTTGCAGCTTTTTCACCCGAAGAGATGGGGGCCTTTGCTTTGGTGCCTTTAGGCGGAGTACTGCCCATGTTCAGTATTCTGCGAATCCTATCGCTCATTGGTGGCCTATTCAATATTATACGAGTGTAGATAAATGTGAAGTATGTGAGTTATATACTCAAATTAAAAGATCACATCACAACTAGTAGTTTGATTTCAAGTTCTTTTTACTTAGCCGGTGGCGGAGGAGGAGTCATAAATTGTCCCCTTCTCATAGTTGAAGTGTATAAATCTGTAGAAGCAGGGGCCATGTTCTTCATCAACTGATAATTACTTGAGCTGCTTGGAAACCTAAATCCAGAATTCATTCAAATATTATTAGTAGCATCAAAGTAATCACATACAGCCCGTACATACACGATATATCCATACTGAATATATACCATGGAAGCCTAGAGGTCTCAGGAGATTTAGTAGGGTGAGAAGGTTCATGCATCATTGGACTTTGTATCTTTGGAACAGAGATCTTAGGCAGAACCGGAGAAGCCTGATATGGGGTTGAGCTCCCGTGTACTGTAATGGGTCTACTCCATTGTCTGTTGCGTTCATTACTTCTATCAGACACTCGCGGTGACCTAAATTTGGAAAATAAAATCGATTGATAGCATTAGACACAAGGGAACTAATTTCCCTACTCATAAAAAGATGAGTAGGAGGAGTTGGACGTATCTAGACCAATTTAAATCCCATCTGGACTGTCTAAATATGATTTAAATTTCTATTATAAGATTTGTATCTAAAATCAAATCTAAACCATCTAAATAAGATCTAGAATGTTTAAGTATGCCTAGGTATCCCTACTAAAAACCGATTCCTAGAGACAAGTGAGACATTGAAAGAAAAACAAGTTGAAAAGGAAAGAGCCGAATTGTTTTATTACCTCTTATATGAGGTTATTGTACAAATGAATACGTGTATTACAATAATGTAAAATAACGTCATGAATAGCTCATCAACAAAAAAGATGAGTAGAAAGTTAGAGCTAAACATATATGAATAGTTCACATATCATCTGAATTTAGATTTAATTTTAGATTATAAATACATTAAAATATTACATATCAATAAAAATAATATATAAAATCAAATCTATACGGCCTTGATAAAATCTTTAAGGTGTATATATATTTACTCTCCTACTCATCTTTTTTTACAGGAAACCATTTCTAAAAAAAAAAACTAATAAATGTAAGCCTAATTATCTGAAATCAGAAAAATATCATGGATAAATGATGAGTAGTATTGAGAGCATTTGTTTCAGAGATTGAAGAGGCTACTTACCCAGAAAGATGGGTTAAGCCACGAGCCTGATGCGCGGAACCGCCAGGTGGCAACATAGTCTTGGAATTGAGAAAATTCCTTTCATAATCTCGAATATCGGGATACCTATAGGGCAAAAAATAACATTATTAAACATGATGAATAGTGTGCCCATGTTGGACAATAAGATGCATTCAAGTGGCAAATTCATATATATATGAAGTAAGAAAGATGATACTTTTGGGGAGTGAAAGGTCCAGTTCCAAACGAACTGATGAAGTTGGATAAGAAAGATGATCCAGTTGGTTCTGGACGATGACCCGGTGAAAACATAGAAGACGGCCTTCGCCCAAAGATGTAAAAAATCAAGAAAGAAGATTCAACATATGGTTTAGATGATACATGAACTGAGGGGTCAGCTTCATATTGACAAGATTTAAAATATGAAAATACCTAATAGAAACAGCAGGTTCAGGCATCATGAGCCTGGAAACAGCAGCAGGTTGACGACCATAAGTATAAGAAGGCAGTTCATAAGTAGCAGGAGACTGATAACTTGAGGAAGACTCCAGCCTCGAAAAATAAAAAAATATAATTAGTTTCATGCAAAAAGTTGTCAATTCTCTAAAGGTGATCTGTGTGTGCGATCGAGTGCTTAAACATATAGAGGAGGTACCTGGAATACGTTGGGCTAGGAGGCTTTAAGTAGTTGGGCGAATCAAAAGTGTGTTGCAGTGCAGGCACATGGCTATCATGTGCCGCAAGAGGTTGGAATTGTTGGGGCCTTACATAATAAATTAAAATGTCAATAAATGAATGCCCTTGACAACATCAACTTTGTGAAACATGAAAAAAGTGCAAGTATTCCTCTTGCTCTATATATTTCCTCTAGTTCCTATTATAAGAGGTAGTCAACATTTCTACACATACCAATAAAAACATGTTGGAATAATTTATTATGAGTAGTTTAATAAAGTTTTTTATTGTTACACTTGCTCATTTCACTACAAAAAAACAGTGAATTAGCTACGGAATTAGCTACGGAATCCGTCATAAAATAGGTCGTTGTTAAATAATTAGCTACAGAATTCCTCATTTAGCGACGGAATTTTGTGTTTACCGATGGAATTCCATCGCTAAATTTGTGTAATGTTTATTATACATATTTTCTCTTCCCTCCTTGTATTTATTAATTTATAAGGGTAGAAATGGAAAACGTGCATTTATCACTTTGACTTTTGCATGTTACCTCATATATTTTGAACAAAAAAGTTTGACATGTTACCTCTTATAATAAGGACCGAAGAGAGTATTTATAGTAGAAGGTGTATATCATTGTGTTGATGTCCTTTTTACGAAGTTTATAGTTTAAACATTGTTAGATTTCAAGACATAGTATGTTTAAGGGTTTTTTGTCTTTATGAACCATGCAGGAAGAGACTTGTAAATAGAATACAAGAAAAAAATGTGATAACTTGAGGAAGACTCCGGCCTTGAAAATCAAAAACTATAATTATTTTCATGCAAAAAGTTGTCAATTCTCTAAATGTGATCTGTGTGCGCGAGTGCTTAAACATATAGAGGAGATACCTGGAATACGTAGGGCTGGATGGCTTTAAGTAGTTGAGCGAATCAAAAGTGTGTTGCAGTGTAGGCACATGGCTATCATGTGCCACCAGAGGTTGGAATTGTCGGGGCCTTACATAATAATTTAAAATGTCAATAAATGAATGTCCTTGACAACATCAACTTTGTGAAACATGAAAAAGTGCAAGTATTACTCTTGTTATGTATATTTATAGTAGAAGGGTGTGTATCATTGTGTTGATTTCCTTTTTACGAGGTCTAGAGTTTAAACATTGTTAGATTTCAAGACATAATTATTTATGTTTAAGGGTTTTTCTGTCTTTATGAATCATGCAGAAAGAGACCTATAAATAGATACAACAACAACAACAACAAAGCCTTATCCCACTAAGTGGGGTCGGCTACATGGATCGCACGACGCCATTGTGCTCTATCGGTAACCAAATCTTTAGATATATTATTTATTAAAAGATCTCGCTCTACAACTTCATTGAGTATAAGCCTCAGTCTCCCTCTTCCTCTCTTAATCGGACTCCAAACTGTTTGATCTACCCTCCTCACTGACCGCATCTAATGGCCTCCTTTGTACATGTCCAAACCACCTCAAACGATTTTCTACCATTTTCTCACTGATAGGTGCCACTCTAACTCGTTCGCGTATATGATCATTCCGAATCTTATCATTTCTTGTGTGACCACACATCCATCTCAACATCCTCATTTCAGCTACCCCCATCTTATGTTCATGTTGACCCTTCAAAGCCCAACATTCACTACCATATAATACTGCTGGTCTTATAGCAGTGCGATAAAACTTCCCTTTTACCTTATGGGGTACTTTTCTATCGCAGAGAACTCCAGTAGCTTTCCTCCATTTACACCACCCAGCTTGAATTCTATGATTGACATCGTCATCAATCTCACCATCTTGTCTTATAATTGATCCCAAATACCTAAACTTTGTTACTTGAGGGATTGTTTGCTCTCCTAGTTTAACCGATCCAAATCACCTCTAAGTTGTCTATTTGCAAAATTGCAATGCATATATTCTGTCTTACTTCTACTTAAACGGAAACCCTTCGACTCCAGCGTGTTTCTCCATATTTCTAATTTATCATTAATCTCCTCTCTTGATTCGGCCAGGAGGACTATATCATCAGCAAAAAACATGCACTTAGGGACCTCTTCTTCTATAGGCTCAGTTAAAGCATCTACTACTAAGTTAAACAAATATGGGCTCAAAGCTGATCCTTGATGTAGGCCAATTCTTATAGGGAAGTCTTTTGTCTCACCTCCCGGCGTTCTAACCTTAGTCAACACCCCATCATACATATCCTGTATAACTTTAATATAAGCAACACATACTCCTTTCTTTTCCAAGGCTTTCCAAAGTAAATCTCTCGGCACGCGATCATACGCCTTTTCTAAGTCAATAAAAACCATATGCATGTCTCTTTTTCTACTTCGATACTTTTCCATTATCCCCCTTAATAGATATATCGCCTCCGTTGTGGATCTCCCTGGCATGAACCCAAACTGTCTCTCAGAAATACTAGTTTCTAGTCTTAACCTATGCTTAATCACCTTTTCCCATAGTTTCATTGTATGACTCATAAATTTAATTCTCCTATAATTTGCGCATCAATTAGTACACCATTTTTATTCCTATTATAAGATAAGATTAACCAAGTTATACTGTTCGAAAAGTTAATAGAAATTAGTTAAGTGCAATATGCATATATAAAAAAAGGGTTTTACTTCTAAAAAAAATACCCTTATATTTATGAAGAAGAGAGAGGATATGTGGTATTGAAAAAATTTGTATTGGAGAGAGCAAAAAATGCAATAGTGGTATAAGTAATTTTTTAAATTAAACGAGGGGAAGGACCTGGGGGTATATCGCATATCACTATTCCTATATCTTATAAAAGAAACATGATATATTTATTAATCCTATCTTATAAATAGAAACATAATGAATATAAAATTGTACATACCTCGTAATAGCCTGGGTGTTATAGGGCAAGGATCTGGGGGTATATCGCATATCATGGACATTGCGCTGAGGGCTTTTATGGTATCGAGACCTGAATTTGAAAAAATATTGTTATAACTAATAATAAAAGGCAGTTAAAGGACTAGAAAATGACATGAGAATGAGAACAATATACCATCTTGATGAGTTCCACATCGTTGGGGATTGTTTGTTAGAGAGGAGTTGTCCCTGGGTCAATGTTCCAGTCCCTGTGATTCCCAACACTCTGTCTGTCGTCTGCTTAAGATGCAAAAAGAATGTCATCGTCATTATATTCAAAGGATTATTCAAATGCATGTTTGGATTGCATGGTACTTACTGGGTTTCTCTGGAGTAAGGTTGGTTGAGAGGCGGGAAGCTCTTGGTGAGTGATTCCACGTGAAGAATAATTGTGTGCAGCCATAAATTCCCCTAGCATTGTCATCTCATCATTGTTTGTCTCCTGCTCCTTACTTATATTCATGTCTTGAGACCTGTGAGTTAGCGAATTGCAAGACAAGCGTATGCTCAACAACAAATTAAAAGGGTAAAAACTAGTGCCAATAATACAATCGTACTGTTGATAGAATGATATATCAAAGGAGCCTACATGTGCATATTCTCATACTGATCAGAAGAGGGCAAATCTGCAAGGGATATCGGTGGAACTCGAGGTGGCAGCTCAGATAATAATTCACTTGAGAACCAATCCTCCTGTAATAATAATATGGTCAGTCATCGTAATTATAGGCAATCTGATTATGACATTAAATGTAACTTTTTTTTTTTTAAAAAAGAAAGAAAGAATCGTGCTATTATACGTGCTATTTAACTGAATCTTCATACACTAACAAACAATATTCCTGAGTATATATGTATAATTATATCAAATATAATTCTCAGCGTCGTTCATTTTTAATTTGATTTTGGCAATCATTTAATTGTATTATTGAAACTGTTAGTAAAATTATACGAAATCTAACTCATCATAACATAGACTCACGAACATTCCGACTTATTTCTCATAGTAAGTGCATGAATTCTTACGACACGGCACCTAATATATATTTTTGGTTTTTTAAAACGAAAATAAGGTACTCTCTTTGCCCAAAAATACATATTACCTAATTTGATTAGATTAAATTTATGAGTTTTGTTAAAATTATATGATATTACCAAAACTACCTAACAATATTCCTTTTATTCCTACATTTCCTCTTTTGTTTGTTTATTATTTAGGAGCATTAATAGCGATAATTTAGGAAAAATAGAAAGAAATCTTATATTTAGGTACGGAGGACTAATATGTATGTGTTTATAAATTTTCATATCAAATGGAACCCCTAACGCCTACAACTTTTTAGTTCGGAAACATTTGAATTTTTGAAATTATCTTCTAAAAAGGGGGTGTGTAGTGTGTGTGATGGAATGTTGTCGTAGGGAAGCCGTGGCCACAGAGGCACACAGAACAGACGGCTCATAAAGTTAGAGAGAGCACTCAACAATAATTCGTTAATAGAAACTGTATTACATGATCTAGAGGCTGGATTTTACCCTCAACCAATTAAATCCCGAACCTTAATTACATTCTCACAAGTCTTTCTAAATACTCTGACGTATCTAGATGCTGGATTTGACGTTAATAAGTGTACGGTTTGATCGGTAATAGGCAATGATTGTGATTTATACTAGTTTCAAAAAACACTTCGCTTAGCCCTAGCCGATGAATAAAATAAGTGTACTAGGAGAAGAACAAATGAAGCGGAAGTAGCGGCATAGGAAAATTTTTCTCCCGGACAAATCGTTGCAGAGTAACAAGATAGAAATAATAAAGTATGACACCACGGTAAGAAAAACAAGTTGGAATCAACATCAATAATAATAAATTTAAAAGTGGAGATAGTATGGTTCTCGTGCAAGGCAACGGTGGAGAGAAATAAAAGCGAGCACAGTACCAGAATGTTTGTCGTTAAGTAGTTGCACATGTGCAAATAGTGATATAATTAATATTTGAATAATTATATGATGAATTTATTATTATTAAATGACTTTAGCAAATACATTATTCTCTGTATAAAATATGATGAACTGCTGATATCAAATGTTCTCAATACATTTTTTTTTGACCTAATCAATACATTTAAATATGGGAAAATGGGTAAAGAGTGTATTTTATCTCGAAAATTTTCGTTCAAAAGTTATTTTGTTTTGGAAATTTGTTTTTTTAATTTTTCCATGAAAATATTAAACGAGAGAAAATTTGTCATTTACAGTTAGTATATTAACTGTCAATGTAAATTATTTGACAATTAATTTTAAATTTTTAACTGAATATGACACAATTATTACATTTTAAAACTTCTGATGCAATTTTAAAACTAACAAAACTTTCGAAACACAATGGGAGGTAATTTTAGTAGAAGCGGTTTGTGGTTACGGGCTTGTTTGGCTGGACTTATTCCAGCCAAATAAGTCCTTATTTTAAAAAATAAGTACTTAATTTTAAAAAAGTTGTTTTGAGTATGTTTGTCTCGACTTATAAAAATAAGTAGCTTATAACTTATAAGTCAAAATAAGTATAAGTTCTTTTTTTCAACTTATGACTTATAAGTCACTTTTTTGGTGGACCCCACAATTCTAACTTATTTTACACATCAAATCACAATTAACTCAAACATAAATCACTTTTTCAAAAGTCCATCCAAACATACATCTCATTACACAATATGACTTATGACTTATAAATCACTTTTTTTAACAGCTCATCCAAACATAAATCTCATTACACAATCTGACTTATTTTCAGTTTAACTTATTTTCAGTTTGACTTATCTATAAGTCACTTTTTCATAAATCCATCCAAACACACCCTACGTTGTTTGGTGATGGTAAAAGAGGACAGGGAATTAGTGAGAAGAAAGAGAAAAGAAAGGAAGAGGAGGGAGGTGAGAATATACCTGGGTGGAGGGAAAGGTAGTGGGGCCAGGTGATGGCGTCGGAGGGGTGACGTCAGGAATGGGGTCCATTGGGACAAAGGAGGCAGTGATGGCAGCGAGTGTGCCAGAATCAGTCGCTGCTGTTGTGTTGTTGAAAGGGGCCTCCCATTCCCACTCTCCCACAGCGGTTTCTGCCAGCTCCACATGATCCTATACACACGTCCCCAAATTATTAATTAATTAATGATATTAATCATAACAAAGCAATTAGTAGTAATACTCCCTCCGGTCCTAATTATAAGAGCCAGTTGACTTTTTTTGGAGAGATTAAGGAAGCAAATTAGACTCTTAAATCTTAATATATGTGACATGTAATTAGATTATATGATAGTTTATAAGTAAAATAACTTAGTTTTGAGAAAAAAAGATAAATATAAACAATTTAAAGTGGTGTATTTTGCATCCTTAATTTTTTCAAAAAAGTCAACTGGCTCTTATAATTAGGACCGGAGGGAGTATACCAATATAAGACATGTTGGAAACTGGTTTATTTACTCGTAAAAAAGACCCGTCGAAAGAGTTAAGCATATTCAGATTTTCTAAATATTATCCGGACGGTTTAGATTTAGTGTTAGATTCTGTATTTAATTAAATATTTTTTTAAAAAAATCCAATTTAGATCGTTAGATGAGATCTATATATGCTTAATGTAACATCCTAAAATACACACACGTACCTATTAATATTGGATTGATGAGTATTAAGACTTTATTGTAAATTTCATTTGATATTTTCTAATTACTATTTTACAAATTATTATATGTGTGTGTATTTATAGACTTGTATATTTTGATACGTGAAGATAGAATATCAATAATGTCTTGATAAGGTAATAGAGGACGATATTAGTAACTTGGAAGAGAAGTTATAATGAATAAAATTTGGGTGATTTGGAGATCAAGAAGGAATAGATAAGGCTTGAAAGAAGATAAAATCCAATTTAGGGTAGATGATGAGGGAGGCATATATATGTGAAGGCTGATTTAGAAAACAAGTTAGAAAAGAATAATATATTTATATTTATATATGTACACATATTTTCTTAAATACCTTTTCTGTAGGGATTGAAAATAATGTTTTCTACTCAAATAGAAGCTAAACATTATTAGTTAGAACATGCTTATTTAGTATCGTTCATATTTTGTCGTACTGTTCTAGATAAAAAATAGAGACAACCGGGTTATGATGGATCAGACCAACTACCTTAAACTTCTCCTGGGAATTATGCTTTAATGAAGATTGACTAAGAGCGAGAGACAAGGAGTCTCCTTAGTTGCTTTAAGTTTCTTTCTAAAGTATAAATATTGTAGTATTGTTTTTGGTACTAGATGTAATATGGTGTATCTTTTGGATTAAATTATGAGAATCGATATCAATAAAGTATTTTATTTATTATATTTCTTCTTTAAAATATATTATTTATAAAGAGAAAATTAATTGTGAGTTTTACACTTAACTCTCTCTCTCTCTCTCATCATCTTATCGATGAATATAAACCAGTTCCACGTGTTGGGGAGTTGTATTAAGAAGAGAGAGAGGGGGAAGAGTAGTGAGTTAAAAAGGCAAGCACGAAGGTTGGAGGAAGGGAAGGTATGGAGGGTTACTAGATTTTGATTGGTTGGCAGCGGAGGAGGAGGAAGAGCAAGTGCACTTGTAGTGTGGGTGAGGGAGGATTCCACCTCTGCTCCTTCGACTTGTCCATTCTCCTGCTCCTGATGCAGCTGCTCCTACGTACAAAACACATATGTATAATATCCCTATAATAAGACACCACGTGCATACATATATATATATATATATGTTGTTGCTTCATTAATTATAGTCTAAAATAAGAGTAAGAATAATTAAAATGGATGGCAGAAGAAGGGAATGTACGTACCAGTTGCAATTGGGAGGAGAGGGCATCGAAGTTGAAGTAATCGGAGTGGGGAGGGGAGGGAAGGCCATCGAAGATGTTGCTTTCGTCTAATTCGATGTTACAGTCAAGGCTTTCCAGCTCCGTCGATACGTCCATGCTCTGTTTTATTTACCCCTACGTCAGCATCACTTGTATCTTCTAATTACATTTTGTCTCACTCACCCACGCTTTACTGCTAGTAATTAACACTCTCCTTGTTCCCCCCCACGCAAACGGTTACTTTCTCTTGTCTTTATTATAAGACACTAAATATCAATTTTCATAAATTAAAGAATGGTAGTTGGGTCATCAAATTTAAACTATAAATTGACCGCTTTTTTCAACTTTGCCTTTCATTAAATTGAATGACTTTATATTTTCAACTTTAAACATCTACTAATGACAAGGGTGGAGTGGAAAAAAAACAATTAATGTAGCGATTGGTACCTTATATGTGAGATCAAAAGTTTTGTTAGTTGGTGTTTTATAATAAGGATTAGATGGAGTAATATCTCTCTTATTTTTTTTTAAGAATAATAAAAAAGGAAAATCAATGATAGCATCCCAATGAGGGGCCCACAGAGGTGGGGTTCCTGACCGCACCACCTTTAGCAGCAAATATCTTTGACTTCATTCTTTTTTTTTTTTCAGAATCTTTGATTTCATTCGACACCCCCCAAATATGGTATACCTATTTTGCTTCGTCAAACAAAAAACGTATAAAAATTAAAAAGTGAACTACATGAAGGAAAGAAGGGCAGTGACAGTCTGAACCAGAAAAAGGTGGCAACCCCCAAATATGGTATACCCATTTTCCTCTTTGTCAGTGTCTCTCTGTGCCTTCCTTTTTCATCCCACCAACCCCCATATCTCACCTGGTGGGCCCCCCACTTCATGCACTCTCTCCCCAAAATCCCACACCAATTGAAATCACATTAACATTAAAATTTATTCCTTATTTAAAAAAACTCCCATCATTTTTATTTTTATAGTATCTCTTTAAAATCATTATCGGGAAAAGTGCGGGGTGGAATACCCAAATAGTAAATGGGCAATCGTAACTACCTGAAAGCCAAACATGTCTGCCATGGCACAGGTACTGATTTGGGGCCTATAAATGAGGAAGGTCATGAATGAATGTCGCAAAACGGCACGAACAGAAAGTAAACAAAATTAGTCAGTCCCCATAAAATAAATATCGGTAACCAAAATATCCTTCATCATTTTCCATGTCAACATTATATATCCCCTCAAAAAAAAAAAAAAAAAAAAAACAAGGGGTTTCAGAAACAAACCTTGGGGAGAGGGGACCAGGAAGAGACATGAGTAATTTGGAGAGAAACCTAAGATGAAGAATATGGTTATTGAAGTAATAAGATCTGCCAGAGAACTGCAACGAAAAAGTATTGTCTGGTGGTATCAGTTTCTCTGCAAAAGAAAGACAGGAAAAACATGAGCATTCTGGGCATGAAAATTGAGACCTCAGAAGAGAAATAAGGACGTTACGTTTGTGAATGTGGGTGTAGGGACCTTCGCCGTTAGACGGAGAGCTCCATGGTGAAGCAGCAGATTTGGAAGGGAAGGCAGATCTCAGGAGGCAGAAAGGACGAACTAGAGTTATAGAGCTGAGGAAGCTTGATCTGTGGGTGTGCTCTGAAAGCTGCTATGAACCCCCTAATTTATAACCCCCAACCTATACAAATTGTCATAAATGTGCGTGTGTGCGTAATAGTTACTAGTGCCTCTGATCCTAAATATAAAACATATATAAGGACATGAGTTTTGTCCTAAATATAAGATATTTTTCTAATTGTTCTAAATTTTTCTTTTAATTATCCTTAATAATACTCCTCAACCATAAACAAGTAATAGAGGGAGGGTGGGGACAAAGGTAATGGGTCTTATATTAAAGACCGATAAGATTTTGAGAAAGGAAAAAACTTTATTTTATTTTTGAAAAAAATTAGAAAATCTATAAAATCCACATAAAGATGTATGTGCAAAATGGAAATGGAAGATGGCTTGGGTACTTTGACAGCTTAAAGTGAAATTGCGTGGGAAGATGAAATTGCGATTGGCGGAGTATTTTGAAAAAGACCAAAAATAAATTCAGATCTGGCTGAAAATAAAATAAAATGGTCCTCTCATCACCTCTAGGCTGTTTGCATAGTTTTACCTTGGGATAGGTAGTCCAGGACGTTACGAAATCTGATCCGTCCGATTTTTCTTCTCAGACTCAATCCATGGTGAGAGTGTGGCACATCTCAACTTGTGGACCCCACCGTGTCAAACGTGCAACAACTATCCATCTTTTGCATGCATGACTGTTTAATTTTTTTGTCAAAACCCGACCCCACCTTGTCGATCTGAGATCCTCCATGGCCGTTTGCTCCCGTGGTCAACTTTTCTTCTCTGAATATATCCAAAGACATTTACAATCTCCTTCAATTTATTAATCCAAAGACATTTACAATCTCCTTTAATTCATTCATTCTCTTTAATTAATATATCAGACTTCTCTTTTGGACACAAGCCAAACATGGCATACCGAACATGAATGAGATATCTTCTGAAACTAGCTTTCACTAAAAATAACTTGGCCCTGCTCTTCATTGATATTTCAATTGCATTTAAAACACACGCATGCTTCAAGGTTTATTGGGTCTAAATATAAGACTTGGTTTATAGTAGCAAAGTATATAAAGCTTTTTATGTTGATTATTTTCCATTTCCATTTTGCAAATACTTCTTTATGTGGATTTTATAGTCTTTCTATTTTTTTCAAAAATAAAATAAAGTTTTTCCTTTTTCGTTGTACTCATCATAACTCATAGTAACTGATGTCCACACACACATATTTACACTCAGATACTTTTATTCAAGAAATGATTTTGAAACCAAAACTGATATAGCTCGCGTTATCTATATATATAAATATATATATTGATTAAACAAATGGTGATAATTTCCGTTAAAACCAAAATTTAAATAATAAGTATGATTCGGCCAGCAAGTGAAATTTATGGAGAATTGAAGTACAACGCAATATATTCTATAATTGTACATATCACAAAAACAAGGGAGGGAGGAACGGATCTGTAGAGAATATTTCTTATGCGGGGTGAAATTTTACTTGTGCTACTTATCTAGAAGTAAGGTAGCTAATTAATTACCATACGATGGGGAGAAACTACTCAATGATGGATTCCACTTTTTTTATACCAGCTTCGAAGGCTGTCTTCATATAGTCGTCGTTAAAGGAAGTAAAGTGGCCCTTGATAAACTAGTCACTATACTTTACCATGTTGAGATACATAAGATGATATGGATTCTTTTATGCATATTTGTGTGGATAAATGCTTGACTTAGTCAAACACGATACTACAATGCTTTGCTACTCCCCCATGTCCCCAATACAAGACTCAGACAAACAGTTTATTTGGTCTCAACTATAAAAACCCCAATTCATTCTTACTCTCAATTCTATAATTCTTTCCTTGAAGTATTCATACCAACTTTCACTACAAAAAAAATGTTGATTTGTCACGGTTAAAATCGTGGGTTTATCACGGTTATAACCGTGACAAATCCTACCGTGGCAAGCCGAGTCTGTCACGGTTCTATCACGGTTTAAACCTTGACAAGTTAAACCGTGAGGTTTTTTTTAAAAATTAAATTATTAATATTTGTTCTTAAATAATATTTAGAATAAGATCGTATTTTTATTTAAAATTACATAAACTATTAAACTATAAACTATCTATCACTGATCGTATTTTTATTTAAAATAATATTTCTCAATGTTCTAAAATAGATACACTGCTATCAATGGATCATTCAGAATTTGCTCCATATTTTTCTCCATGTGTTTCACCCCCTTTTTGTCATCATCATTGGCAGGGCTATCGCTAGAAGAAGGGGTGCTATCGCTAGGAAAGGGGCTAGTGATAGGGGTTCCTTGTGGGGTTGGGACTTTGGTCTTGGAGGAGGGTGAGGCTTGTGTTTGTGGGATAGCGCTGGGGGAAGGGTTAGCGATAGGAGGGGCTGGAGGTGTTGGCTGTTTGGAATGTGGTGAAGGTGGAGGTGTAGGTGTTTTGGCTTGTGAATGGTGGCTATTGCTAGGAGAAGGACTAGGATGTTTGAAGGTGGGAGGAGATGGATAATTAGAGAGATGAAGAGAAGAGCTAGAAGAGGTTGCTGGGGGAATTGGGACTTTGGGTGGTGGTGATGGGACTTTGAAAAGTGGTGAGTGGGGGCTAGCGATAGGGCTAGTGATAGCGATAGGAGAAGGTGGTTGGCTATGGTGAGAAGGAGTAGAAGAGGGATTTGGAGAGTGTATGGGAGAGTGAAGGATAGGGGAGAATGGTGATGATGATGATGTACCTTGTTGTTCAGAGAAGACTCCCCTTTGCATGACATTTGCAGGGGCAAGGCAGAGACAATCTTCCAGATTCCTTACTTAAGCCTGAAGCACTCGGATATGCTTTAGCAACTCCTCTTTCTGTGCCTCCAGAGTAAAAGAAACTCAGCAGAGAGCCTGAAGACTATTTCCTCCACAGCTTCCTTGGAGAAAATTGGCTTAGATGAAACAGGAGTAGAGGGAGGAGGAGCTCTCTGAGATTGAACCTCTTCTTCAACAATGACAGGACGAGTTGAGGAAGATGGAGCTTGAGAGGCTTGAGATTGAGAACCAGAGATGCTCCTACCAGCAGTGACCAGAATCCCCATTTTCTTCAAGGTAGAGGTTGTGACCTATTTGCACTTCTTATTCTCACCATCCCCTAAAGATTTGATCTTTGAAAATTCAAGGATGAGGGACATAAGCTAGGGATAGGGAAGAGGAGCTTTGGCAGACTTGTCAGAAAGGAATCTGTGCAACTCCATACATATAATCTGGCCAGGATTGAGAGGGATCTTCTGAATGAGATTTGCAAGCCAGGGGTTATCAATCTTTGCAAAACTACTGAAATTTCCTGACTTGTGAGTCATGATTCTTGTGTAGACATAGTGAAGAATCCGATTGAGCACTGGCATACTGGCTGGCTTATTGGATGAAGTCTCATATATTTCAGCAAGTTCTCCGTCTGTATATGGCTCAGTCATGTACCACTTGTTGTAATCTGCCCCATGGATCCCCAAAATGCTGTTGATAGCAGACCAACCAAAAACAAAACCTCTCCCTCTGATAGTGGCTTCAAAAGATACGTCCCTTAGAAGACCTTTCTTGTAGACTGGGATAGCTTTCAGGCTTGAGTAGAAGGATCTCAGAACTTCTTCGTTGTAATCATTCTGCACACTCACCCAGTTCTGGTTTGGCAGCAACCAAGCGTCTAAGTCAAAACCTTGTTCCTTGAAATACTTCAAATCTACCCAGACAGCAGCCCTATCTATGGTTCCACTAGTGCAAAATATATATTTAACCTCGGTTAAAAACGCATTTTCGCTTCACAAAACAGGGTGTAGTAGAAATTGGTGTAGCGGAAAATAAACTATTATGGCTTCAGTTATAATGGACATGAAGTCATAAATAAATATATTACGACTTCAGTTGTTAAAGATTTGATGCGGTAAATAAATGTATTATGGCATCATACCAAGCACAACTGATGCCATATTTGTTTATTATGGTAACAGTTATAATTATAACTGGTGTCGTATTATTTAATAATTTTTTTTTAAAAAATTATTAAAACTATAGAATACATCATTTGAGAACCTAGCTCAGTCATATGTCCAATGTACCACCGTGAAAGTTACTGTAAATTCATCCAATATTAAATACAACCAATGTTCAACATAGATAAATGGATACATGTTACTAATATATAGTTACAAAGGATAACCATGTACAACTTTTCTTCTACTCTAATTTCGTTAAGTCTAAAAAGTATTCTGACCAAAGGTTGGGTATCTCTTTCATTTGTACAGCAGAAGATGACTCCAAACTTTGAAAATGCTGCATATTGAAATAAAAATTAGGTAAGCAATATTTAAGAAAAACAAGTGTAGACTAATTTTTTTTGGTGTAATTTTGTTACCTTCTTAAATGAGTTGATGATGCCTTTGGTGATGATTTCATACATATACCTCATCATATAATATCCGCATTCAAAACTCTTGAGTTGTTTATGGCACTTGATTGTACACAAATAAGAAGAATCAGAGTAAAAAAAATAGTAATATCATTGATAAAATTCTACAACAAAATAAACTGACGAGAAAACTTTTGAGAAGAGGGAAAGGCAATATCAAACTTTAATAAGATATGAAAAACTCACTAAAGTAGCAGCAGTGAAATCTCGTATCAACCAATTGCACAACCTTTTCTTGATTAATCCCTATTGATAACTCCTAGAAATTCATGATATTTGAGTATATTTTACTTGAGGTTTTGTCTATTATTTATACATTTTGGATACTCAAGAGGGAAAATGCTCATTTGATTTTCGGTTTCATATTATTGTTAATTATGTAGATTTTGATTGTTTTTATAGTTAGTTTCTTATGTTGTTGTATATAATTTTTGTAGGAATAAGTTGAAGCAATAAACAAGAGATTTTAGCCCTCCACCAAGCTCCCAATTGAACAAAAATAAGAAGAAGCCAAAGCAGCTCAAAGAATAAAGAAAAGAAAGGCAAAGCAGAGAATAAAGGACTTCGCCGTGGATTTTCACTCTGGCCATTTTGGGAGAGCTCGCCGTCAGCTCGCCGCGGCGAAAGCCACGGTGAGCGACAATTGTTTCTGTGTTTTTGGACTTTGCCGTGGGCTCGCCGCGGCGAGACCCACGGCGAACTTCGCGTTTCTGCGCGTTTTGGACAGAACAGGCGCTTTTTAACTGATATAAAAGCTAGGGCTTCGTTGTGAGCCCTCATTCTTTGACTTCTGGGCATATTTTGGGAGTGTTTGGCTCTGCTAGGGCTTGGAGATTGGTGGGGATTTGGCTTGGGCTCGGAGCTTCAAAGAGATTTGGGCTTCCTCTCTCGGTTTATCTCTTCCTTCTTCATTCTCTTCTCTTGTTCTGATTTGTAATGTTGTATATATATGCTCCCTTGGAGTTGTAGAACATGAGTAGCTAAATACTTTGATTCTAGGATTATTTTGAACCCTTGTATGTATTGATTCTTGATTCCTCCTCTTGATTTGTGATTAATGATATCTATGTGCTTATTTTACCCCGTTCTTAATGCTTCTAAGTGCTTGATCACCATTTAGATGTTGTGTTCGCTTGATTTATGACTCGAGAGAGCTAGGTTGAGTGTAGAACTTGGGTAAAGTAGTGCAAGAACCAGAAGTTTGCTTGACGAACGGATGGTTTTGTTGGTAAGATAGAGATATACTTGCTAGCCTTGCATAGTCACATTAGGGTTGGAGTGTGATAATTGGGTCCTATCAAATTGTGGCAAGAGATTGTGGAAAGAATAGGACTAAACACTTGTTCTTGACTCGAGAGAGCATTACAAGTATCCTTTGAACCCTAGATTAGCACGTGATTTCGTTGAGAGCTTCTTGAGAGGAGGTTAATTGAGTTTTGAGAAGTGCAAGGGGGATAGATAATCCTAGGACCCATTTTAGCCTTGAGGTTGGAGAATCGCCTGTTTATAGTTTTATTTTCATTTTATTTTCTTAGTTAATTTTTAATCTCAACATTTGTGTCACTCAAATTGGGCGAGAGTGTAATAATCATTGTTTGACCGGGTTTTGGACAAGTCCTCGTGGGAACGATACTTTACTCACTATTTTATTACTTGGCGCGACCCGTGCACTTGCGGCGCGTGGCGAACAAGTTTTTGGCGCCGTTGCCGGGGATTTGTTTCCCAAAATCGTCCTTGGTCAACCTTGGTTAGAGCACTAGTAGCTTAAGCTTGAGTTTGTATATATTTGTTCGTGTGTTTGTTTTTCTATTGTAGTTTCTTTTCTTGTGTTCGCATGTGTATATTTGTTTTCTTTGTTTGTCTTTTTGTTTGTTAGTTATTTTCTTTTAATTTTTGTTATGGATTATCCTTGGTGGACTACTGGGGCAAGTACTGAATCTGAACAGGATAATGATTATCTACCTTCTTGCTATGAGCCTAATGCTTTTGAAACTCAATACGAGTACATATGTTGCAGTTTTTGTGGAGATAATCATTATATTGATCAATGCCCCCATGTCTCATCATTGGATTATGTTGGGGATGATTCTGCTAGGGTACAAACTGATTGGCATGATAATTCTTTTAACCCTAGTTGGAATCATGAACATGAATTGCCTTGGGATCCAAATGTTTCTTTTCCTTCATATGCATCATGTTATCAATCCTCACCCAATCATTTAGATGAAATCACTCCCATTCATGAGAAAAAGCCCACAATAGAGGAGATGCTTCAACGTATTTTGGATAATCAAAATGAAATAAGAGCTTGGACAAAAGCGAAACTTAATGACCATGAATTAGCTCTTGAAAGTTTAGCATCTAGGGCAAATGAAATGGCATCAACCATTGAGTCTTTAAAGCAAAATGGTGTTTTCATTGATAGTTCAAATGACTATGATGTGGAAGAGGCCATTTCAGGTGAGGAATTGTCTGGGGGAAGTGATAATGTGCTGTCAATGTCTTGTACTACTTTTGTGGGTGATTGTGTGCTAGAAATTGAAGAGGGAGAGAACAACATTGAAATCCCTGCAATTTATGTTCAAAGTCCTCCTACTGACAGCTTGGCTCTTACTGATGAGAGTCAAGTTGATTTCATTGGGTTTTCAAAATATTTGGGGGTTAATGAGGATAAAGTTGAAATAATTGAATTCATGACTCCCATATGCCATAATGCATCATGCTCCTTAAAATCATTCTTGATTGAGGGAGCATGTAATTCTTGTATAAATGAATTCCCAATTTTTCTGAAACCTTGTCTTTCAAAGAGAAATGAAGACAGGGTGATTTTTGTTTTTGATACGTATGATTAGCATTAGGAAAGTCTAGCTGACGACTTTAAACTTAGCGCTTCTTGGGAGGCAACCCAAGTTTTAAAAATTTAATAGATTTTATTGTTGTTTCCTTTAGTAGGTGTGACCTCTTTTGAGCATTTTCAAGGTCTATCATCAAAGTTTACATGAGGCAAAGGAAAGCAAGTTTGGAGCACAAAGCACATTTACAGGGAAGTATCTTGCATTTCCAATTTGCTTGGAACTGACTGAATTGATGATAGACTGCTAATTACATTGACATGAATTTCAATTTTGGAAACTTGGATGTTTACTTGTCATTTTGCAATAAGCATGATTTGGATTGATTGAGTATCCACTGAACTAAATGTGGGATCCAATGATAGATGGTTGCTTAGATCATATGTTTGAGAGGAAATTTTGGTTAATATTTTTGAATGCTTGATTTGCATTATTGAGACTGGCTTTCTGACAATTCTGAACCAAATCTTGCACAGAGTTGGAAATGGTTTGGAGGCCTTTGTTTGGAGATGTTGTAGCATTTCAGTTTATATTTTCTTTCTCAGCTGATAGACTCTAGAACCTAACTTGGAATCTCTTGAGGCTTCGTAATGATTCTTGCATGATTTTGGAAAATGATATGGGCATTCTTTCAAATGCGTTTGAGCCTTGCAAGCCTACCTCTGAATCAATTCCATTTGCACCCTCTTTGAGCCTTATAATGAAAAACCATATGAATTTTCTTTTTGGAACCCATAATAGACCTTAACCTTAGCAACTTGAAAAACCATGAACTACCCGAATTTTGAGACAATTGATCAATCATTGGTAGAAGGTATTGGATGGTTGCTACAAAAATTGGTGTGGGAATGTAAATGGTGCATGATGTTCAAAGCTTGTACTCCAAAGTCATTGCAAGTTTATGAAGAAAAGAAAAAGAAAAAGAATTTAGTTTCAATAAGACTTGGAGTGCACATACATCATTTTGAGATAAGTTTGGGGGAGTGGTTTGAATTTTGGAAGGGAATTTTGTATAGAAAAGAAAGATGAGCTCCTTATTGTCATTTATCTCAAGATATTTGAATTCTCTTTATACCTTTCTTTCTATAACCTTAACCCTTGGCCTCATTACAAGCTTATAAAGTCCCATTGATTTTGAATTTGTGTAAGAAACATTCTTTTGGTGGAGAGAGAGAGGAAGAGAGTAGGCATATGAAGTTTTGAATGTTGAGAGAGCTAGATATATATTGAAATGTTGCACTTTTCTTTTTGACATTTGCTGAAGAATTGTTCTCTCCCCTTGCACTTCTCAAAACTCAATTAACCTCCTCTCAAGAAGCTCTCAACGAAATCACGTGCTAATCTAGGGTTCAAAGGATACTTGTAATGCTCTCTCGAGTCAAGAACAAGTGTTTAGTCCTATTCTTTGCACAATCTCTTGCCACAATTTGATAGGACCCAATTATCACACTCCAACCCTAATGTGACTATGCAAGGCTAGCAAGTATATCTCTCCCTTACCAACAAAACCATCCGTTCGTCAAGCAAACTTCTGGTTCTTGCACTGCTTTACCCAAGTTCTACACTCAACCTAGCTCTCTCGAGTCATAAATCAAGCGAACACAACATCTAAATGGTGATCAACCACTTAGAAGCATTAAGAACGGGGTAAAATAAGCACATAGATATCATTAATCACAAATCAAGAGGAGGAATCAAGAATCAATACATACAAGGGTTCAAAATAATCCTAGAATCAAAGTATTTAGCTACTCATGTTCTACAACTCCAAGGGAGCATATATATACAACATTACAAATCAGAACAAGAGAAGAGAATGAAGAAGGAAGAGATAAACCGAGAGAGGAAGCCCAAATCTCTTTGAAGCTCCGAGCCCAAGCCAAATCCCCACCAATCTCCAAGCCCTAGCAGAGCCAAACACTCCCAAAATATGCCCAGAAGTCAAAGAATGAGGGCTCACAACGAAGCCCTAGCTTTTATATCAGTTAAAAAGCGCCTGTTCTGTCCAAAACGCGCAGAAACGCGAAGTTCGCCGTGGGTCTCGCCGCGGCGAGCCCACGGCGAAGTCCAAAAACACAGAAACAATTGTCGCTCGCCGCGGCGAGCTGACGGCGAGCTCTCCCAAAATGGCCAGAGTGAAAATCCACGGCGAAGTCCTTTATTCTCTGCTTTGCCTTTCTTTTCTTTATTCTTTGAGCTGCTTTGGCTTCTTCTTATTTTTGTTCAATTGGGAGCTTGGTGGAGGGCTAAAATCTCTTGTTTATTGCTTCAACTTATTCCTACAAAAATTATATACAACAACATAAGAAACTAACTATAAAAACAATCAAAATCTACATAATTAACAATAATGTGAAACCGAAAATCAAATGAACATTTTCCCTCTTGAGTATCCAAAATGTATAAATAATAGACAAAAACTCAAGTAAAATATACTCAAATATCATGAATTTCTAGGAGTTATCACCTATGCAACGTTTTGTGGATTAGATATGAAAAACTGGGGAAGAGGAAAGACAACATTAAACGTTAATTAGATATGAAAAACTCACTGAAGTAGCAGCAACAAAATATGATATCTGCCAATTCACAGCCTTTACTTGATTAATCCTTGCGCAACCTTATGTGGATTATTCCTTCTAGCACAAGATAAAGGTTGGATATAAGGAGGAAAGGATTTGGCGTACGATCAAGACTCTGAATTAAATGAAAGAAATGCACTGAGTGGTGAAAAGACTTGGCAATGTCATGTGGAATAAAACAACGTAGTGAGAGATCGTACGTGGAGAGGGTAGTTATCTTTTTAATTTTTTATGGATTGTTATATTTTTAACTAAAATGATATATTTTTATCAATTGTTATATTTTTATATAAATTTACTAAAAAAATTGAATAACTAGTTGAAAAAATGTTGTAGATAGGAATAAGTTATAAATTCAAAATTAGTCTCCCGAAGTGTGTGGTATATGCTCTTTGAGAACCGGCGTGCGCTTTGAGAGGAGTTTATATCAAATTTTAAATAAAACCATTATATCTTCTTTATTTTGAAAAATGGTTTTTTTTTTTACCTAAATCTGTAGTATCTTTTTAATAATACTGTTTTATTTGTTTTGGGCCAATTTATAATATCAAAATGATGGAACTTAATCTATGTAATTTAAATATACAATAACTTCCTCCCTCATTAGGTCATTCATGGATATTTTACCTCCTATTTATTTTGTACCTCAATATATATATATATATATATTATAATTGACAAATTTTTATAAGGGATAAAATCGATTATCACCATCATCTCAATTTTGTTCCTATTTTATAGCTTTTTTTTTCTTTCGTATTATGCATAATTTCCTCCCCTAGTTTATCTATTCTATATTTTTTAATTTCATTTTCCTAAGTTATATGGTTACTTATTTTGTGTTTCATATATATATATATGAAAGGGAAACAACTTTTTACGAAAAAATTTCACATCAAATTGAATAATAAAATCAGTTAATAAGTAAAATGAATAAAATTTAAATTTAAATTTACTAAAAGAAATTAATCCTCAGTTTAAAAAATATATTGTTTCTATCAAATCTTAAATAAAACCATTATTTCTTATTTGTTTCAAAATATGGTATCTTTTTACAAAAAATATAGTATCTTTTTTAATTCAAATTATTATATCGTTTTATTTTTTTGGAAAATTAATAATATCATTAATTTATAGCATGATGATGGAATTAAATCTATATAACTTAAATACGGTCGGTAAGTTCCTCCCTCATTATCTCATTTTTTTTAATATTTTACCACCTATTTATTTTGTTCCTCAGTCTATATATATAATCATTGATAATTTATTAGAATCTATCAAATCTATTCTCAACACCATCTAAATTTTGTTCCTATTTTTAATTTTTTCAAATATTTTAGATTCCTGTACCTTTTATATTAGTTTACTTTAGTATTTGAAATTTTTTTCATATTAATTATGCATAACTTCCTCCCCTAATTTATCTTTTCAATATATTTTAACTTCATTCACCGTATTTATATGGTAGTTATTTTGTATTTCACATATTTTAAAAATAACATAATGATCTAAAATTTTGTTCCCTTTCGTTTTTTTCTCAAATTTTATCAACTCTATAATTTCTTTTATGGCATGGTTTAAAGTTTACCAGATGCAAAAATATATATAAAATTAATTATGACATCAGTTGCATATACAATTGATGTCATATTGTTCATTACGGCGTCAGTTCCTTTTATAACAGAAGCGAGAGTATGGCATAACTTAATTACGGCTTCAGTTGCCCATGCAAGTGATGCCATAATGTATATTATGGCATCAGTTCCTTATACAACAGAAGTGAAAATATATATCCAATATTACTTCTGTTCCTTAAGTAACTGAAGCGAAATCATGTAGTTAAATTAATGTTTTGCACTAGTGTTCCCTTTTCTGCGAAGAATTTCTTTGGGGTTGCGAGAGGAGCTGATAGGTAGGGTATGTCAGCAGAGATTTCTCTTTGTCGTTTGGGGTTAGGTTCAGCAATTTCTTTGGAAAATGAGACACTCTTCTGAGGCCAAGACCTTTTATTAGCTGATTTGGGATATTGGTTATCGCTAGAGGTCTTCGAAATAGTGGGTACTTTGATCCTGGCCATTTCTTGTTTAGGGTTTTAGGGATTGATTGCACCATATTTTTATACACTTTTCATTGATAAAATCATTGGATTATTGCATGTTCTTGGGGTAATTGCGCCTAATTAGGGTAATTTCTAACTTGTGCACACTTTGTTGGAATTTGTTCTAGACAAGGGCAATTTGGGAATGATTAGTATGAATTATTGTTTAACCCATTTTCAAGAACATTTTGATGCTACCTTAGGTCCATTTTATGTGCAGGTCATAGAAGAAGCATGCCCAAACTAAGAAGTCAAGTTGCAGTGAAAAATTCTGGACGGAGCCGAAGATGAAAGTGAAGAGAGAAACATAATCAATGTCTCTTCGCCGCGGCGAACTCACGGCGAAGTCCTAGCAAATTCCAGAGCCAACACGAGCTCACCGTGGCTTCACCGCGGCGAGCCCACGGTGAAGTCACGAAATTCTGCAGAAATCTGACGCGATTTTAGGGTTTCTGAGGGAGTATAAATGGATCCTAACAACCCTACCTTCACTCTCTAAGCCTCCTAAGCACGAAATTGAAGAGCTCTCCTAGGGTTTCACTCATTTCCCTCATTCTCCACTCAAATCCTCTCATCCCTACTCATCTCCACCTCAAATTCCACTGATTTTCTTGTTCTTTCCCTTTCTAACTTCCATTTCCACTCCAATTTTCCTTCTATCTTCCCCACTCATGGAGGCTGTCATCAAGGGTCCTCTTGGGCTCGAGTTTGAAGACATGAGAGGCTAGAACTTCGGTGCTTTGGTGGTGTGAAGGTGGCTTGAGCTTCAATGGGCGAAATAGGGGAGTTATTTGTTTTCTTATGCTCTTTTCCTTATGTATTGAGTTTTGTGGTTGCATTTCTCTTGTATATTTGGATTGGATACATGTTTTTCCTTTTTCATTGTCTTTGAATTGGAATATTTGTGTTGGATATTGGGTTATGTTAATTGAATGATGTCTATGTTTGAATTTCCTATTGGGTTTGTGATGCTATATGATTTTTAGTGGTTGCTAGATTGTGTAGCTTAATTTATCCAATTGAATGTTGTGGTTGCACATTCTCGAGAGGAATCGGTTTTCAAAACTCATGTTCCAACACACACCAAGTGGAGCTTAATACTAACCCTAAGTAATGGCTAAGAAAGTGGTTGCGTGATTAGTCATTAATTAGGGCAGTGGACCCCTAGTGGTTGCTTGGGGATTTTTCAATTATACTTGGTGCATCTTTTAACTCCGAATATCAATTTTAATGAAGCGTGAGAGCCACCGAAACACTACCAAAGCCCATTTTATAAATTCCCTTAATCCAAACCCTTTTCTCCCTTTTAATCAAAAGAAAATCACAAAAACAAGTAATAGCAATTGTCAATAGTTTTATTAGATGAATTTTCAAAATCAAACCCCCATACCTTTTATTGTTTCAATTACATTTAGTTAGCTCAGGTAGTTTAGAAGGACTCCTTAAGTGAAACAATCCGGGATTGTGCCACTTTACACAATCCTTGGTAATTATTGTGATTTTAACCCCAAGGCGTAAGGAAAAGGTAAAATCAATGGCGCCGTTGCCAGGGAGTCATTTTTGACTCCCTAAGTTAGTTAAGTGTCAATTGAAACTATTGACTAGGGGTAGGAGTCATTTGGATTAGGTTTAGGTCATTTGCATCCTTAGGTTAGTTTACATTTGCTTGTTTTGTTTAGCATCCAATTTTCCTTGAAAATACCAAAAATATTGCTGACTATTTGTTCTTGATTGACTTGTGAATACTTTACTTACCATACCTCCATACTTGCGTACATACCACACACTTCATATATATCATACACATTTCATATACACTTCATACCACACTCACTTGCATCATCATTCATCCATTTTTCCTTGAATTTGTGCAAGTGCAATTTTGTCTGAACCTTAGTCTACACTTGTTGTCTGTGCCTTGTGTATGACTTGAGGGAACACTAGAGACCAAGAGCTTTACCCTGAATACCCAGAAATTGAGAGACACCTTACTAGATTGAGAAAGACACAGAAAGAGGGAACCTCAGTTACATCCTTGGTAGTTGAACACCCATCTTCTTGTGAGTCAAGCATTGATAGTGATCCAGAAACCAACAGTGATACTAGAGAAATGGAAGGAGAGCATCATATTCCTGAAGTCCAAGTAGAGCCAAATCTAGGTGGTAATGGGGGAGGACAAGTGTTTAATGATGGTGAGCAACCTAGAAGAAGAACCATTAGGGATGCCACCACAACCAACATTGACCACAACCCATTCATGAATGCATTTCCCACCATTAATGCTGACTATGAAATTAAAGGTTTATTGATACAATCCTTACCTAAATTTTATGGTTTGCAGGAAGATGAACCACATGACCACTTGGACGAAATTTTCATACATTGCAACACCATGAAACCAGCGAGAGCAGAAGTAGAGGATGTTATGTGGAGAGTGTTCCACCTCACTCTAGAAGGCAAAGCGAAACAATGGTATATGAGATTACCCACTCTCAACCCAGAAGCCCTAGCCTCTTGGGGCAACTTGAAACAAGCTTTTCTGGCGAATTTTTACCCTGCCACAAGAACATCGGCAAGGAGAAAAGAAATCAACTCCATAATGCAAGAGTCGGATGAGTCTCTCTTTGATTATTGGACAAGGTTCCAAGACCTTTTGAAGAGGTGTCCACATCATCAGATTCCGGATGAGCAGTTAGCCGACACTTTTTATGATGGGTTAATAGAAAGAGACCAAGACAAGTTGGATGCGGCTGCCGGTGGATCCTTCATTGACTATACACCTGAAGAAGATGGCCTTTAGTCCAAAAGCTTGCCTCAGCCAAAGAGAAACATGGCTCAAGGAGGTCAATCCGCAATCTTCAAAGGGTTGAATCTACCTCTCTTCACATTCCTCAATTGGACAGGTTTGAGGCCGAATTCAAAGCGATCCATTCTAGATTGGACAAGATCTCTGGTCCACCTTCCCCACAAAGTCCAAAAGGAAATGAGTTGGTGGCTCCCTCTTGTGATTATTGTGCATCTCCTATGCACCTCTCAAGTAATTGCCCCTCAAAGCCGGAAGAATGTAATGCAATGTTCCAACAAAGGCAAGGGAACAATCCAAGATGGGACCCCTATTCTAATACTTACAATGAGGGGTGGAGACAAAATCCTAAGTTTAGTTGGCGCCAAGATGGCAACCCTCCAAGACAATTCCAAGGGGAGTCTTCCCAAGCACTAGCTCCCGTGATAAGAAAGAGACCCACTAATGACTTTGAAGAGTTGAACAAGTCTATCACTATGGGATTCCGCCATGTGGAAGGTCTCATTGACTCTAAGGCAAATGAAACGAAGCAATGTATGGAGTCAAGATTTGAGAAGGTGGACAACCGTATGAGCCAATGGGAGACTAAGAGTGCCAATTTGGAGGACTATGTTATGAAGCTCTCCTACTCATTCAATGAGCTTCAAGCCAAGACAAGTGGCCCAATTCCATCCAACACGGCCATCAACCCTAAGTCCTTGAATGCCATTAATTTGAGAAGTGGGAAATCACTCAACCCCATCCCACTCAAGAAGAGGGTTCACTTTGCAAGTAGTGATGAGGAAGATGATGAACCGGTGGATGAGGAAATTGAAGTGGAAAGCCCTACATGGAGCCCACCATTGAGCCCAATAAAGTTTGTGCAATCCGAAAGTGCTAAGGAGAGAGAACTCCAAGAAAGGAGAGCATTTATTCAAAAAGAGGAAGTGGTGGAGGATCCTGAGGCACACCCTCATGAGAAGAAAAAGCGCACAAAGCAGTTGAGCATTAATGAGAAAGGAGAATGTAGCATACAAGATACCTTGGCCAAACCTCCGGCCAAGGAGGTAACTATCTCTCAACTCCCTTTTCCTCAAGCTTACTTTAGAAGCAAAAAGAAACATGATGAGGTTGTTGAAAATGAAATGCTTGAACTTTTTAGCAAATTGCATGTGAATGTGCCTTTCTTTCAACTTGTGAAATCTATGCCTAGTTATTGTAAATTCTTGAAAGAATTGTGCACCAATAAAAGGAAGTTTAGACCAAATGAGAGGATTCAATTGAACCCTAGTGTGTCGGCTTTGTTCAAGCCTCAGTTGCCGGTCAAGTGTAAAGACCCTGGATCATTTATGATCCCTTGCACGATAGGGAACTTGACGGTGACTAATGCATTGTTGGATTTAGGAGCGGCCATTAATGTGATGCGTAGTGCGATTTTCACTTCTTTAGGCATCACCGGTTTGAAAAAGACAAGTGTGATTTTACAATTGGCCGATCGCACGCTCCGATATCCACAAGGCATTATTGAGGATATACTTGTTAAGGTTAAAGACTTAGTTTTTCCCGCTGATTTCTATGTTCTTGACACCGCTAGCGAGCCATGTGAATCGACTATCATTCTTGGTAGGCCTTTCATGCGGACCGCCGAATCGGTAATTGATATGAAAAATGGTTTGATAACAATGGAAGTGGGAGAACATAAGATTAGCTTTAACATGTATGAAGCAATGCGACACCCCCATGAGGACTATTCTCTTCTAGATGTGAGTGTGATTGACATTGCTGTGGAAGATGCCATTGAGGAGCATGAATTAAGCTTGCATTCATATGATTACACATCTGATGTTGAAGCTTATGACTCTTATTTTTCTTCCCTACCCTCTGTTCATTCTTTTTCTTCCTTAGGTGATGACGTGTATGACCTTGACTCACTTGTAGTTGATTGTCTACTTTCTGTCCCTTTGGATTTTTCTTTGATTGATAATGATAATGCTAATTTGGATATGAGCTCCACTAACATGTCTCTGATAAGTGATGATTTTTCTTTGGAAGATGGTAGTTTTCTTAATGTTTCAGGTCATAAGTTGGTTGAAGAATGTGAATTTGAGGTTGGAAGCCAAGAGTTGGCCGATTTGAGCTCAAAGGGTATAGCCCTCACCCCAACCAAAACCACTTCACACTTGACCTTCTTTGGACCGGATCACCATGTGGTAAAAGGGCCACCCTCTAAACCCTCTTCCATTGATTTTAATCCTAGACCTAGGATTTCTTCCCACACACTTAGATATTTGAATGATCTTGTTACAAGTTGTGATGTAGGTGTTGTGGATGACATTTCCCCAAGGCAAGTCGCTGCGATAGATCAAACAAGTGTTGATTCGGCTCTTGGGAAGACTAATGGACAAGTGATAGAGTCTAGTGAACCTAGTCCACATTTTCCAATTGGGTCTACAAAGGAGAGTTCTTCTTACACTTTAACTCTTCCTACTATTGTTCCCTCTGTTTTGGAACCACCCATTTTGGAATTAAAGCCTTTACCAAGCAATCTTAAATATGCTTTTCTTGCCCCCATGACAAATTGCCGGTTATTATTTCTAATACCTTGAGTGCAATTGAGGAGGTCAAATTGCTTGATGTTTTGAAAAAATATAGCAAGGCTTTGGGTTGGACATTGGCTGATATTCCGGGTATGAACCCCGCTATTTGCACCCATCGGATTTTACTTAAAGAGGATTCTAGGCCTCTTAGGCAACCTCAAAGGCGGCTTAACCCCCTCATTTTGGATGTGGTCAAAAAGGAGGTCACAAAACTCCTAAGCGCCGGCATCATATATCCGATCTCGGATAGTGAGTGGGTTTCGCCGGTCCAAGTGGTACCTAAGAAATCCGGAATCACTGTTTTGAAAAATGAAAACAATGAACTTATTCCAACAAGGGTGCAAAATAGTTGGCGTGTGTGTATTGACTATAGGAAGTTGAATGATGCCACCCGAAAAGACCACTTCCCGCTTCCATTTATTGATCAAATGTTGGAACGGCTTGCGGGAAGAAGCCATTACTCTTTTTTAGATGGTTATTCGGGGTACTTTCAAATTCCTATAGCACCCGAGGACCAGGAAAAGACCACTTTCACTTGTCCATTCGGTACTTTTGCCTATAGGCGCATGCCCTTTGGTTTATGCAATGCGCCGGGCACCTTTCAACGTTGCATGATGAGCATCTTTTCTGATATGCTTGATGATTGCTTGGAAGTTTTCATGGATGACTTCACTGTTTTTGGTGATTCTTTTGATGTTTGCTTGCATAGTTTGGAGAGAGTGCTAGCTAGGTGTGTCGAGAAGGATTTGGTGCTCAATTATGAAAAAATGTCATTTTATGGTCACACATGGCATAGTCCTAGGCCATCTAGTCTCTAGCTGAGGCATTGAGGTCGATAAAGCTAAGACCGAGGTGATGCGTCCTTTCCTTATCCCACTTGTATCAAAGAGCTCCGCTCTTTCTTGGGATATGTAGGCTTTTACCGACGCTTCATCAAGGGTTTTTCCCAAATTGCATTGCCTCTTTCTCATTTACTGCAAAAAGATGTCGAATTTGTTTTTGATGATGAGTGTAAAATGGCTTTTGAAACATTAAAGAAAACTCTTTTGGAGCCTCCTATTCTTCTTGCTCCCGATTAGTCATTGCCCTTTGAACTAGCATGTGATGCTTCCAACTATGCGGTTGGCGCCACGCTAGGTCAAAGGAGCAACAAGACACCACATGTCATAGCATATGCATCTAAGACTTTGGACTGTGCACAAAGGAATTATACCACCACTAAAAAGGAACTTTTTGCCATAGTCTTTGCATTAGACAAATTTAGACAATACTTGCTCCATTCTGTGGTTGTCATTTATACTGACCATGCAGCTATAAAGTTTTTATTCACAAAGCCACATTCCAAGCCGAGACTTCTTCGGTGGACATTCTTGCTACAAGAGTTTGATTTGCGGATCAAGGATCGCGCCGGCAATGCCAATTTGGTAGCCGACCACTTGAGTAGACTCCCAGAAAACACGAGGGGAGTAGATCTTTCTGACTTAACTTGTGATAATTTTCCAGATTCCTCTTTGTATGCAATTGATGTTGAGGTGCCTTGGTATGCTTGTTTAGTCAATTATCTTGTTTGTGCCCTCACCCCGGATGACATGTCTCCTTTTCAGGTGCAAAAATTAAAGAGAGAGGCCCAACACTACGTTTGGGATGAACCACACCTATGGAGACTATGCAATGATCAAGTAATCCGGAGATGCATACCGGAATCCGAGTCCCTAGACATCCTTTCTGCTTTCCACTCGATGGTTTGTGCTGGTCACTATAGTTCTAGGAAAACCGCTAGGAGGGTCTTAGACGCTGGTTTTTATTGGCCTACACTTTTCAAAGATGCCTATTCCTTTTGTAAATCCTGTGATAAGTGCCAAAAGTTTGGGGGGAGTGTGACAAAAAGACATGAGATGCCCCAACGACCCATCCTAGTTTGTGAGATTTTTGACATTTGGGGGATAGACTTTATGGGACCTTTCCCACCTTCTTCCGGTTTCACTTACATCCTACTTGCCGTAGACTATGTCTCTAGGTGGGTAGAAGCTATCCCGACCCGAAAAGACGATGCACCCACGGTCTCCAAGTTTCTCAAGTCTAACATCTTTAGTAGATTTGGAGTACCAAGAGGTCTCATAAGTGATCGAGGAACCCACTTTTGCAACAAGCTTCTTGATAACTTGCTTGCTAAGTACGGGGTGTCCCACAAAGTGTCTAGCCCATACCATCCTCAAACAAATGGCCAAGCAGAGGTGTCCAACAGGGATATAAAACACATTCTTGAGAAAATTGTGAAGCCATCAAGAAAAGATTGGAGTGATCGACTTGAAGATGCATTATGGGCATACCGGACAGCATTCAAGGCACCCTTAGGCATGTCTCCATACCAGTTGGTTTTTGGTAAAGCGTGTCATTTGCCGGTTGAGTTGGAGCACAAGTCTTATTGGGCCGTGAAACTATGCAATATGGAGTTGGATGCAGCAGGAAATGAAAGATGCCTTCAATTGCAAGAGCTTGATGAACTGCGCCTTCAGGCATATGAGAGCTCAAGGCTCTACAAGGAAAAGACCAAGTTGATCCGTGATGGCAAGATCTTCAACCGCAGCTTCAAAGTTGGAGACCAAGTTCTTATGTACCAAGCCCGCTTCCGCCATAGTCATGGGAAGCTCACATCAAATGGTTCGGGCCGTACAAAGTAACAAAGGTCAACAAGTATGGGATGGTGGAGCTCATTGAAGAGGAGACTGGGAAAGAATTTGTGTCAAATGGGCATCTGCTCAAGCTCTACCATGGACCGGTTGCAAATCCTCCTTGAGGCCAGGTTGCTTCTTCTCCTTATCTTGTTTACTTTTATGCATTCTGGACTGGCTGGTTGATATTTTACTGTCATTGCATTGAACAAGTGTGGGGGAGGGAGCATCCTACTAGAAAGTAGAAAATTAGGACTTTTTCATTCAATAAAATACCCTATGCCATTGAAACTTTTTGTCATCTTCACTTGTGATATGCATTTGTCCTATGATTTGCGTTTTTTCAAACATGCCTACTGTTGATTGCACTTGTCTCTTCTTCTCTCCCCTTATGTGTAGGGACGTGTTGTGCCCCAATCTTACGATTGGACTTCGCAACTTTCCTCTTCACCAGGGATAAGTCAATTGGTAGTTTGGTAATTTTCAACATTGAGGACAATGTAAATTTCAAGTGTGGGGGAGGGGACTAGGTAGTCTTACTGCTTGATTTATTGATTTTATCATGTTATGATGTTATGCCACATTAGAGGAAATCTTTGTCAAAATTTTTTTTTTCAAAACCAAGGTAAATTTTTCTCCTTAGTCTTTCATTGTGATGGAGGGTCGCATTCATTGCAATGGAGGACCTAGTTGCATTTTCTATCCATTTTTAAAACTTGTTTTGTGAAAACCTAGTGTGGCAATAATTTTTGAAAACCATGGAGTAAGAATGGACCTTAACCTTTTGATCAATGAGCTTCAAGAGCAATGGGAAGAATTCAAAGAATTATGTAGTTTAGCCTTTCAATTTTCAAGAGCTAGTGATGAGTTATTTTCAAGCATATGCATTGTGTTAATTGGCCTTGCAATTGGATGTTCAATTAGCAATTGAGGTTAACCTTGTTGTGAGATTTTTGAGCCTACTTTCATTTCAAGAGTGTATACTTGCTTGATCATTCAATTTCTAGAACTTGTCTCTACTCTTTGTCAAAGCTAAATTGCATTCATGCATGAAGATGATTTAGGCATTCATTTCATCACCCCATTTTCCCAAACACAAACCCATAACATGACATTTTCCATTGTTCACCCACTTTGAACCATTCCTTGGTTGTAATGCATTAATGTGAATTTTGTGATGAAGCATTGAGTTTGAGCCACTTTTGTTTGTTGTCAATGCCATGTATATGCTAGAAAGAAAATCAGATAGAAAAGTGTGCATAAAAAAATATAAATAGTATAAAGAAGAAAAAAAATATATATGAGAAAGAAGAAAGAAAGAAAAAGAAAAAAAAAGAGAGAAAGAAGGTTTGAAGAATAAGGCATTTCTTGATGTGGCATCATTATTGTTGAAATCATCATTTCATATGCTATGTGCCCTAATAGTAACATTAGATTGCATTTCAACCTTTACTTTTCCCTAACATGCAATCCATCTTGCCTTTTCCATCATTTCAACCCTACAAGTCCTTTTGATTCATACATGATTGTATGCATGGGTGGAGATATTAGAGTAGTTACAAGCTTATGGTAAATTGTAGTTTGAGCAAGTTGAGTGTGAAAACCCCACACCCACATAAGGTAAGGAGAGTGAAACACCATTATCTTGAGAGTCCTCTTTGCCGTTGCTTATCCAATTGCTTTGCCAATTCTCCCTTTGCATATTCTTGATCATGATTCATGCTAGCTTGAGATTATTGATTGGTTAAAACCATTCTTCTTTGCATTGTACCCTTTGTCAAGGAGTACAAAGGTCTAAGTGTGGGGGAAATGATTGCACCATATTTTTATACACTTTTCATTGATAAAATCATTGGATTATTGCATGTTCTTGGGGTAATTGCGCCTAATTAGGGTAATTTCTAACTTGTGCACACTTTGTTGGAATTTGTTCTAGACAAGGGCAATTTGGGAATGATTAGTATGAATTATTGTTTAACCCATTTTCAAGAACATTAGGTCCATTTTATGTGCAGGTCATAGAAGAAGCATGCCCAAACTAAGAAGTCAAGTTGCAGTGAAAAATTCTGGACGGAGCCGAAGATGAAAGTGAAGAGAGAAACATAATCAATGTCTCTTCGCTGCGGCGAACTCACGGCGAAGTCCTAGCAAATTCCAGAGCCAACACGAGCTCACCGTGGCTTCACCGCGGCGAGCCCACGGTGAAGTCACGAAATTCTGCAGAAATCTGACGCGATTTTAGGGTTTCTGAGGGAGTATAAATGGATCCTAACAACCCTACCTTCACTCTCTAAGCCTCCTAAGCACGAAATTGAAGAGCTCTCCTAGGGTTTCACTCATTTCCCTCATTCTCCACTCAAATCCTCTCATCCCTACTCATCTCCACCTCAAATTCCACTGATTTTCTTGTTCTTTCCCTTTCTAACTTCCATTTCCACTCCAATTTTCCTTCTATCTTCCCCACTCATGGAGGCTGTCATCAAGGGTCCTCTTGGGCTCGAGTTTGAAGACATGAGAGGCTAGAACTTCGGTGCTTTGGTGGTGTGAAGGTGGCTTGAGCTTCAATGGGCGAAATAGGGGAGTTATTTGTTTTCTTATGCTCTTTTCCTTATGTATTGAGTTTTGTGGTTGCATTTCTCTTGTATATTTGGATTGGATACATGTTTTTCCTTTTTCATTGTCTTTGAATTGGAATATTTGTGTTGGATATTGGGTTATGTTAATTGAATGATGTCTATGTTTGAATTTCCTATTGGGTTTGTGATGCTATATGATTTTTAGTGGTTGCTAGATTGTGTAGCTTAATTTATCCAATTGAATGTTGTGGTTGCACATTCTCGAGAGGAATCGGTTTTCAAAACTCATGTTCCAACACACACCAAGTGGAGCTTAACACTAACCCTAAGTAATGGCTAAGAAAGTGGTTGCGTGATTAGTCATTAATTAGGGCAGTGGACCCCTAGTGGTTGCTTGGGGATTTTTCAATTATACTTGGTGCATCTTTTAACTCCGAATATCAATTTTAATGAAGCGTGAGAGCCACCGAAACACTACCAAAGCCCATTTTATAAATTCCCTTAATCCAAACCCTTTTCTCCCTTTTAATCAAAAGAAAATCACAAAAACAAGTAATAGCAATTGTCAATAGTTTTATTAGATGAATTTTCAAAATCAAACCCCCATATCTTTTATTGTTTCAATTACATTTAGTTAGCTCAGGTAGTTTAGAAGGACTCCTTAAGTCAAACGATCTGGGATTGTGCCACTTTACACAATCCTTGGTAATTATTGTGATTTTAACCCTAAGGCGTAAGGAAAAGGTAAAATTAGGGATGCAGAAATGTTTTCGAAAATGCTCAGAGAATGCTCAAACAGTGTTTGGAGTAGAAGAGAATGAATGTAAAATGAATGTAAATGCAAGTGATCCACCTTTATAAGTTTTAGGGTTTATGGTTTTACCATTAATGAAGTACATCAGCTAATGTTTCGCATTCTGAATTGTTAAGTGACTTACTATCGCTAGTAAGAGTTGCTATCGCTAGATGGCATGATCCCACACTGAGCAAGTGACTTAGACTTATCACTCACTCCTTCCAAGTTTCATCTATCGATAGCTGACTTTGCTATCGATAATGCTAGTGACTAGCGATGGCAAACTTGACACAGGCTTTTGCTATGCATACAGCTAGCGATAGTGGGACTCACTATCGATGGGTCAGTCCTGCAAAAACTTAAGATTTGGCACTCCGATGCCTAAGTTAGTGATAACTCATATGAATAACATGAAAATAAATCAAGAATTAAGTAAAAAATATTCACAACTCATTTGGATTTACCATTCCTAGCTCTCTTCTGATATAGATGAATTGATCTGACTCAAGAGGCTTGGTGAATATATCAGCAAGTTGCAAATGAGTTGATATAAATTCCACCTTGACTTCCTTCTTCTGAATATGATCTCTCAAGAAGTGATGTCTCACATCAATATGCTTGGTTCTGGAATGTTGAACTGGATTTTTGGCCAAGCTTATTGTGCTGGTGTTGTCACAGAGAATGGGTACTTCTGGGAATTCCAAACCCAGATCTCTTAGTTGATGCTTAAGCCATAAGACTTGAGTACAACAACTTGCTGCTGCGATGTATTCAGCCTCTGTGGATGAAAGAGAGACACAGTTTTGCTTCTTGCTTGCCCAAGAGACTAAACAGCCACCAAGGAATTGACATTGACCACTTGTACTTTTTCTATCTGTCTTATAACCTGCTTGGTCAGAGTCAGTATAAGCAAGAAGGAACTCTTGAGTTCCCTTGGGATACCACAGCGCAAGCTCTTGAGTCCCTTGTAAATAACGCAAAATCCTTTTTACATTTGATAAATGAGATTCTTTAGGATTTTCTTGATATCTAGCACACATGCCTACACTAAATTGAATGTCAGGCCTACTAGCAGTTAAGTAAAGTAAAGAACCAATAATTCCTCTATAATGTGATTGATTCACTACTTTGCCCTGTGCATCAGCATCTAACTTGGCAGAGGTACTCATGGGAGTGTCGTCTTCTTTGGATAGATCCATCCCAAATTTGTTGAGAATTTCTTTACAATATTTGGTTTGGGAGATGAAGATTCCATCCTTCTTTTGCTTTATCTGTAGGCCTAGGAAGAATGTTAATTCTCCCATCATAGACATTTCAAACTCTCCCTGCATTGTCTTAGCAAAATCTTCACAGAGCTTTTCATTAGTTTCACCAAAAATAATATCATCAACATAAATTTGAACGATAAGCATGTGATTATTTTAATGCATGATAAACAAGGTAGTATCTGATTTTCCTCTAGAAAATCCTTTATCAAGCAGAAAAGTACTAAGTCTCTCATACCAAGCTCTAGGAGCTTGTTTGAGGCCATAAAGAGCCTTTTTAAGTTTGAAAACATGATCAGGCTTAGACTTTTCTTCAAAACCAGGAGGTTGCTCTACATATACCTCTTCTTTAATATATCCATTAAGAAAAGCACTCTTAATATCCATTTGATAAAGTTTAATATTTTTGATGGATGCAAAAGCTAGAAGAATTCTTATTGCTTCAAGTCTTGCAACTGGAGCAAAGTTTCTTCATAATCAATGCCTTCTTCTTGGTTATATCCTTTGGCAACTAATCTGGCTTTATTTTTGACAATTTGTCCAACTTCATCAAGTTTGTTTTTGAAAACCCATTTAGTACCAATAATTGGATGATCTCTTGGTCTAGGTACTAAATCCCAAACTTGATTTCTTTTGAATTGATTAAGTTCTTACTGCATTGCAACTATCCAGTCACATTCAGCAAGAGCTTCATTAATGCAAGTTGGTTCAATTTGAGAAAGAAAGCAAGTAAATTCTATTTCATTTTGTAGTTGCCTTCTAGTTTTAACTCCTTTTGAGATTTCTCCAATAATCTGTTCAGGAGGATGATTCTTGAGATGTCTTATCGAAGATTGAGGCTCATTAGCTTCATCTAGATCATCTTTAGTTTCATCCTGATCATTTTCAGTATTGTTTCCAGGATTTGCTATCGATGGCTGAGGTGCTATCGATAGTGACTGTTTTAAAAACTTTGAAAAATCTTCATCCTCATCAACAGATTGTTGTTTTTCTTGAGGTGTTTCATCAAATACTACATGCATAGATTCTTCAACAGTTTGATTTCTTTTATTATAAACTCTATATGCTTTACTTCTATTTGAATAGCCTATGAATATGCCAATATCAGATTTAGGATCGAATTTACCTAAATTTACCTTTCCGTTGTTGTGAATGTAGCATTTTGATCCGAAAATTCTCAGGTGACTGATATTGGGCTTCCTTCCCTTGTAGAGCTCATATGGAGTCTTCTCCATCCCCTTTCTGATATAGGCTCTGTTTGAGATGTAGCAAGCTGTACTCATTGCATTTACCCAAAATATTTGAGGCACTTGTTTCTCATTCATCATGCTTCTTGCCATTTCTGTGAGCACTCTGTTCTTTCTCTCTACAACATCATTTTGTTGAGGAGTACGAGGGGTAGAGAAGTTGTGTTCAATCCCATTTTCATCACACAGCTCCATGAACTCTTTGTTCTCAAATTCTCCTCCATGATCAGTCCTGATTGCTACAATCTTTGTGCCTTTTTCATTCTGCAATTTCTTAGCAAGCACACAAAAGGCATCAAAAGTTTCATGTTTAGAGGAAAGAAACATAGTCCAAGTAAATCTTGAATAGTCATCCACAACTACAAGAGTGTATAGACTTCCACCTAGACTTTTCACTCTTGCTAGCCCAACTAAATCCATGTGGATTAGTTCCAATGACCTGCTTGTGGAGATTGCCTTCTTAATTTTAAAAGAGGACTTTGTTTGTTTGCCTCTTTGGCAAGATTCACAGACTAAATCATGTTTAGTCCTAAAACTAGGAATGCCTATAACTAGCTCTCTTTTGACTAGCTTATCAAGTTGAGTGAAGTTTACATGAGCTAATCTTTTATGCCATAGGCAACAAGTTTCATCATTTGAAATAAAACATTTTTCTTCAAGTTGTTGGCATAAATCTAAAGTGTATAAATTTCCATTTCTGTTTGCTTTTATCTTACACTTAAGATTAGACTTATTTATATCTAAATCGTTTTTATCAATAACAAGACATTCATTAGAATAAAAAATTACCCAGTTACCATGATCTGTGTAACACCTAGTCTTTGTTTTACCTTCTTGACAAATTCTTACCTACTATGTAGTTTTGCTTAATGTTTGGTCAATGTTTAACTAACTAAAACTTATAGAAAGCCTCTATAAGTAGTTCAAAAACTGTCCTGATTAAAACTTTTATTGAATCCTTGTTATTGTCAAAACAATTTATCATTTAATCCCTTATCAAATTTAAATTTTATATTTAGTACTTAATCTTCAAGCTTCACTAACATATATATATAAGCTATCATTTACACATCGACCCAAACATCACACCATCTCCTACGATAAGTACATCAGAGTAATACATATATATCGAGGCTCATACCCCTGTTGATATTTACTACAAACTTTACCCCATTTTCACTTACATGTGACAACTTCTTCCCACCATAGTGTTTATAAAATATACATACACAGCAAGTACTTCGTATTGCTCAACATTAATATACTCAAAAATATATACAAACTGCCTAAGCAATTTTATGCTACATCCTCAGGCTACATATGCCCTCGCTAAAACCAGCCTTACTAAAAGCAGTCCGGCCTATCTTTCCCTGCAACCAAAATTTTCTCAGGTTTACCTCATACACTCTAAATTCATACAGTCACACCATCACAATTTATTTAAGCTGTACAAATAATGATAATGTTATTCTCATATTTCGCGTCTCTGACGCCGGTCATCCGAGTAATGATATATTCATTCACTTGGAGACTAATTGATTATCTCAATGTGCATATAGCACCTGCCACCTATTAATAAGGATACATACCCTATTAGTAGTGACTATACCTGCAGGGTTTTAATAATATAATACAGATATATCATATAGATAGAAAATTTGACATAGGGGGAGCGACCCACCATATGCCTGGGAGTACTCCAAATTTAAAAATAATAAGAACATACGAGCAATAATCATTTATCAAGTATCTGTAACAGCAATCATGCTTAATTATCATACAATCCAATCATGCATTGTTCTAGGTGTGTATGAAGTAAACCCTCACATGTGACAATCACGTACTACTCCACTGGAGCCTTCCCTTCTCGCTGCCTATCAGATTTATCACCACTTGGTCCTCCTATTATTACATCATGTAATAATAGAAGTCAATACTCATATTATACATATTAGATATCTCACTCTCGGTCCTAGTATACTACCCACCCCTTAGTGATAGTTCTTACTAGGTGCAACACATTCACATCTCAATTAAAACAACAAGTCTCATTCTTCAACTCTAAAAATTGGTATCTCTTATTAAAGAAAGAAATCCCACAATCAATGTTTAATATAGCACAACTTATCGCTGGATTTAATTGTCAATTCAACAACAACAATTTAGTTCATTTATGTACAAGAAGCATCACACTTTAAACACTTGTTATACCACAATTGTCGACAACTTTTGAACCTAATTAATTAGAGCCACTTACAATAGGACAGAAGCAACTTGTACTCAAAATTATCAAACATCTTGTAATGTAATGCAAGGAAAGTTTATGTCACATTATCTATAATTACATTACAATTGTGCAGCAGCAAATTTAGGCAAACTATAATGCCATTCACATTGTTTTTACTCAATTCAAGTCTCCCCTTTCAATTCCATTAGTCCCATTCGTTCTAGGCCAAAACAAAACCACTCTTCATCTACTATTATTTCAAGCACAATCTAATCAATTTAATCTAAATTGCTGTCACAAATTGCAGCAATATGCACAAACCATAACTTTATATTTCTTCACTACTTTACAGCGACTTGAATCATCAATAAAGTAACTAAGTTATGCTAATCTTTTGTGAATTATAAAAGAAAATCTGCACACACACAAGTAAACTTAATGGCTGAACCGAATTGCCCTTCATACAAAAATACTACATTCTTTTAGACACATGAAGAATCACAAATTTTAATACCTATGACAGCACAAATGGACAGCAATTTTCAGCACAAACTTGCATCCATTTGTAGCGAATTCTTTACAAGATACCTTCCCAATTTTAGTTTTAACTTTCATAGATAAAAGATGAAAATGTTAGAGCCAATTCTCTTCCTTTAATCGGTCAAGAAAAACTGACCAAAATCATTAAATTTCGGACAGATTTCATGGCTCCATTCGGCTCATACAAAACAGAGCATCAAAGCTATATATTTGTACATGCAGCCACCCCTTTTCACTCACATAAACCCCTTTAACAATCACCCACTTAGCTACGCAAAATCTGGTTCGAACAGCCCCAAATTCGCCCTCAAACCCGACATGCATCTCACTTAAATCACCTCTTGATTGAAGAAAATTTGGCATAGATGGTTAGGAAATCTTCACCTGAGTTTGAATCTTGCTTTGCATGTGAATTCCACTTCAATCTTCCTCCAAATTCGTCCAAGGAAGCTGCTGGAGTTTGGGCAGAAGTTGGAGCATTTTAGAGAGCAAGAGAGAGAGAGACGAAATGGAAGAAGAGGAAGAGTCAATGAATGTGTGTGTGTGTGTTCGGCTGAACATAAGGGAGTAAATAATAATAAATTATTTAGTATTTGGGTGGGGTAATTTAATCATCTCCTTATTTTACTTAATTGGCTCTTTTACCCTTACCTTTGATTTTTATCAACAATATTACATATTGTTCCTATTTGGTAAAAGACATTTCTTATCTTCCTTGAGTAATTTTATTTACTAATTGGATTTTTGGGATGTTCCAATCTGTGCTCTGGCTAACACTCAGCAAATTGTGGCAGAGACCATCTACTAGGTAAACATCCTTGACTGGACCAACTTCACCAACTCCAGTGATTTTTCCACTTTGGTTTCCACCAAAACTAACTTTGGCTCCATCCTTCATCACTAGATTGTTGATTTTGTCCTTGTCACCAGTCATATGCCTCGATCATCCACTATAAATATACCATTTTCCTTTGTTGGATGCTTTAAGACACACCTGCACAAACTATACAGATTTAGGTACCCAAACTTTCTTGGGTCCTTTAAGGTTAGTCTTGTGCTCTAAGTTTGTAGGGACCTTAGGAACATGAGTTCCTTTAGGAACCCACTTATAAGAGCTACTAACTCCATATTTTCTGTGATTGCAATTAGATTGTGTATGGCCCTTTCTTGTTACAATAATTGCAAAAACTATATGGTGAAGAAAATTCAGAGGATTTTCAAAAGTATTTCATATATGACTTCACCTTGGGTTCAACCCATTTCTTTGAAAATTTTTGCTTAGGCTTATAACCAATACCAGTTCTGTCTCTAAAAACCTTTTGGTTATTTAAAATTACATTTAACGTCTCTGAGCCTTTTGTAAATTTTTCTAAAACATTTGAAAGTTTTTCTTTTTCCTTCAACAATTTTTCACAGTTAGAGCAATTTTCAGAATTTGAAGGAGTTGCTATCGATAGAGGCTCAGCTATCGAAGGCTCATTTCTGGGAACTTGCAATAGTTCTTCTTCTATCGATAGTGAAGAAGAAGCTTTTTGTGAAGAGGAATTTTTCTGAAGTTCCTTGTTTTCTTTTCTTAACCTAACAACTTCTTTAGCAAGTTTCATTAATTCAATGTGAATCTCATCATATAAGCTTTGAAGTTCAGAATAAGAAGGTTCAGAATCAGATACCTCAGAGTTACTTTGCTCTTCTCGAGCAACTAGGCAGAGGTTGGCACACTCTTCGCTATCGCTACCTTCTTCATCAGAACTATCACCCTAGATGGATGATACATAAGCTTTCTTCTTTCCAAAGTAAGCTTTGAAGACTTGGACACTAAGCTTTGAAGTGACCTGGCTTCTTGCATTCAAAGCACACAGGAGCTTTGTCCTTCTGAGAGTCCTTGAAGCTAGAACCACTTCTCTGGAATCTTCCTCTTCTTCTGAAGAACTTTTTAAACTTTCTGGCCATGAGAGCTATGTCCTCATCATCAAGATCCTCATCTTCATCATCATCATCAATTTCGTCTTTCTCAGATACAGTAAGAGCAAGGGACTTCTTTTTGGAATTTCCTTGAGCTTCCCTTTGGGCTATCAAGGTTGGCTCATATTCTGCAAGGCTGCCAAACAGGCCTGTGATAGACTTAGTTGATTCTCCTTGCATTTCTTGTATGGCAGTAACTTTCATGAGCCAATCTCCTTTTAGAACTTTCAGAATCTTATTGACTTGCTCTTTCTCTGTAATTTTCCTTCCTAGAACAGCAAGATTATTGATGAGATGAGTGAATCTGATCTCCAGGTCTCTTATCTTTTCTCTCTCAGTCATTTTGAACTTGTGGAACTCTTCAACTAGCATTTCAACACGTCTATCTTTTACTCCATTGGTTCCCTCGTGAGCAATCTGCAAGACTTCCCACATTTCTTTAGCAGTGTCCAGATGGCTCACTCTGAAGAACTCAGTTTGACTGAGAGCACTTTGGATCATGAGGACTGCTTTGCTGTTCAACTCTAGATTAGCAATATCCTCATCTGTAAATTCATCTTCAGCCTTTGGAATGCCCAAGGTGTCTTTAGGCACGATATCTCCTTCTTCAATGATCTTCCATAGTTTGTACCCATTTGCTTTGATGTAGATCTTCATCTTTAATTTCCAGAAGGTGTAGTGCTTCCCATCAAAGCCAGGAGGTTTATTAATGGAGCTTCCCTCAGGTAGAATATTTTCAAGCGGTGCCATTATGATCTTTGCTTCTCAGATTCGTTGGAATCAAACAAAGAAGACCAGCTCTGATACCAAATGAGAATGGCAATCGCACAAGAGGGAGGGTGAATTGTGCTTCCAAAAATTTAAAACTAATTAATGCAACACAATCTTTATACTGGTTCGGCCAACACTGCCTACGTCCAGTTCTCCAACTCCTTGTTGGGTTCCACTAACCACAGGTTTTACAACACAGGTTCACCTGTCAACCTTTACAGAGTTTTAGAATCTCTCTAAACACTCCCCCTTACTACCTGTAAGGTTACTACCCTATTCTCAAAGCACCAAGCTTTAGAACAACCTCAAACAGTAGAGGATTTCAATAATAAAGTTCACTTAATGAACAGATTATGATAATCACTTAAGTACAAGCAAAATCACTGAGAACAATAAATACAAAGATCAGAGAGCAATGAATGTATTCGTGAATATTCTTTGTTTTTCGTCAGTTCTTCATAAATGCTCAAGTTCTGTATTTATATCTGTTCTCAGATTTGCCATTGCGTTCGTCTTCATAAGGCCGTTTGAATATGGTCGTTGAGATCTCATAGCCGTTGGCAATTAATGCAGTTGCTTCATCGAGGTTAACTTTCTGCTCTAGCTTTAACTGCTCTTGCGTAGGGTGAGCTAAGAGAGATGTAGACTGAGCGTTCTGAGCATATGTACGAACTGTACTTTCATAGCAGCTTTTTCAGTAGCGTTAGTATGCTTTGCTATCGCTAACTTCATAGTGTAATTCATGCACTTAAGCTGTTAGCTAAACAAATAATCATGTAATGCACAGCAGATGCTATCGCAAGCTTAGTCTATTAGCTTAATGTATTAGCTTATCAGTTTGTTATGACAATGAGTATTCTTCTATCGATAGCTAGATGCATTATCACTAGTGACCTTTGTTATCGCAAGTTTGTATAGCTATCTGAGTTATGTTATTTCCTCAAGTATTTAGATATCGATTGCTAATCATGTTCTCGATAGCAGCTTATGATATCGCTAGCTGATTCCAATAGCCCAAGGACTTGGTTTACTTTTCTGCTAGTTGTTCTTTCTTTCATTTATCCATATTCTCAATGAAACTTCTAGAGATAGGATGTTTACTTAGCGATAGATATTAACTTTTTTATTACTAAGTCTTCATTTGCTATGGCTTTTTGTCTATTAGCGATAGGGATATACTTAGCGATAGAGATATTTATTCTAGTGTTCTGCTAAGTTTCCATCTGTTTATAGTTGAACCTTTCATTTGCGATAGACTTTAGCTCTAGCGATAGTGATCTGTTACCTATTAGATTTTACTTGTTTAATTCAATGGTAACTTATACTCTTTTTACTTATGTTATCTATGGGTTCAGTCTTCATTAAAACTTAAGATTCTAACAACCACGTCACTTATTTGGCTAATAAGTGACGTGGTTTCTTCCCAAGAGAATTCACGTCACATGTTTTCTAAACATGTGACGTGAATTCTCAGCCATTTAAAAAAAATTTAGCGATACTTATCTACATCTCTTGTTTCATAATATGTGACATGGAAAATCTGACTTTCCACGTCACATATTTTGTGTGACGTAGAATGTCCATTTTTTCTAAGTCACTACTTTTAATGTCACATAAAAAAGTGACATTAAAACCCCTAAATAACATACTTAAAAACCCCTTTCTGTAGTAGTGGCAGTTAGTGATAGCAAAGCATGCTAGCGCTACTGAAAAATCTGCTTTGAAAGTACAATTGGTACAGATGCTCAGAACGCGTAGTCTACATCTCTCTTAGCACACCCTACGCAATAGCAGTTGAAGCTAGAGCAGAAAGTTAACCTCGATGAAGAAACTGCATTAAATGCCAACGGCTATGAGCTCTCAACGACCATATTCAAACGGCCTCATGAACGCAATGGCAAATTTGAGAAGAGCTTTAAATACAGAACTTGAGAATTTATGAAGAACTGACGAAAAACAAAGAATATTCACGAACACATTCATTGCTCTCTGATATGTGTATTTATTATTCTTAGTAATTTCATTTGTACTTAAGTGATTATCATAATCTGTTCATTAAGTGAACTCTATTATTGAAATCCTCTACTGTTTGAGGTTGTTCTAAAGCTTGGTGCTTTAAAAACAGGGTTGTAACCTTACAGGTAGTAAGGAGGAGTGTTTAGAGGGATTCTAAAACTCTGTAAAGGTTGGCAGGTGAACCTGTGTTGTAAAACCTGTGGTTAGTGGAACCCAACGAGGAGTTGGAGAACTGGACGTAGGCAGTGTTGGCCGAACCAGTATAAAGATTGTGTTGCATCAAGTATTTTTTAATTTTCGGAAGCACAATTCACTCCCCCTCTTGTGCGATTGCCATTCTCACTTCGGCTTCTCATGCTTGCTCTTAGGCCCTTGGATCCTCCGATCCACATTGATTTCCCTTGAGACTCCGACCTTGAAGATTCGGATGGTGGAAGAGATGGGCGAGGATTTGAGAACAGGTTTTTGGAGCGAAAGCTTGAGAGTGAGAACAATTTTTGAAAATCATTTTGTTATAAATAGTACTCTTGCTTCCTTGTTTGCCTCTCCTTTTGTTTTGCCTTTAGGTGTTCCTCTTTCCTCGTTGGTTATTTGCACTATGATTTTGAGTGGGATGAGAGTATGAGACAATCTTATCTTTATAGAATAATAGTTAATCTTCAAGTTTATTCTGGGAGATGTTGAATTCACTACAAAAAAAGCGTGTATTAGTAGCGGTTCTAACCTCCACTAACATGTTACTAGCGGTTTGTATTTCCGCCACTAAATCACCTGTGACAAACATTTACTGGCAGTTATTGAAACCGCGTGTAATAAAGTCAAAGACGCCACTAATTAGTAGCGGTTTAGGAAACCGCTACTAAATAATAAAAAAACCGCCTCTACTGTAAAAATTGAAATAATGTCAAAAAAATTCGATTTGTCAATTTAGTGGCGGTTTGAACAGCGGTTCAAACCGCCACTAATAAAAACAAAAAATTTAAAAAATAAATTGGGCCCATTTATTAGTAGCGGTTTGATCACTAATAAAAATAAACTGCCACTAATGAAAAAGAAAAAGAAAAAAATTAAAAAAAAGAATTGGTCCAATTTATTAGTGGCAGTTTAAAACCGCTACTAAAGTTTAAGGATGTGAAAAAAACGTCCAGATTAGATATTCAAGAATTAATGTCATATGATCAAATGTATTGAAAAAATACTAATAATAAATTAGACTATTTCAAAAGGTTTTTATTGTTAAAATAAAAAAATTTTCTCAACTATATTAACAATCACCATATGTATAAGAAAACCAGATATCAAACAATAAAATAAGAAATAGTTAAAAATAAACAACTAATTATGTTTGTTGTAACAATATTCTGAATAATAAATTAAACTTTTTTATCACTAAAAATGAGAAATAATTCGATATTGTAACCTGAAAAAAAAATATTAGCAAACAAATAAATTCAGAATAGAAAATCAAACACTCAAAATAAAAATAAATATAAGATAAATTGTTTACAAAACAAAAAATAAGACATTGGTGGTCAGTCTGAGGACAAATTGGAAGGAGAGAGAGAGAATGAATTGAATGAATGTGTGAAGGAAAATTAGGGGAGGGGTGGATATTTATAGTGGTTCATGCGGGATTTAGTGGCGGTTTGGGCAACGGTTATAAACTGCAAAAAAAGCCTTTAGTGACGGTTCTGGAACCGCCACTAATATTTGTCCGCAGAATTAGTGGCGGTTCTGGAACCGCTACTAGTTGTTATTAATTAAAAAAAAAAGCTCAACCTACATTAAAAAAATGATATACACATTTTTATGAAAAATTTATAAAATGAAAAATAATTGTGGTTGGCTGCTTCAATCATCTTCTTCTTGCTCTAGCCTAAAAAGAAAATAAACAAATATATAAATTTTTATTGCTAATGGTGTTGAAATTTGTTTAAATTATTTGTAGTGAAAATCCTCACCTAACTACTGGTAAATGACCGTCTTCTTCAGAAATGAGGTTGTCGAAGTTTTCAGGTTCAAAATGCTGGCTGCCTAGTTCCAGATCATCTTCATCACCCATGTCGTAGAGGTCACGCGGCTTCATATGAATCACCATGTGCCAATCTTTGTGTGTCAGATCTTCCACATAGTATACTTGCTGCACCTGTGAGGCAAGAATATACGGCTCATCATCTGCCACTTCCCTTGTGTGAATGAGCCTTGAGAAATTGACGGACGTGATGCCCAAGCTGTCCACGGTAATGCCTCGAGAAGTTCTGGTGTCTGCCCACATGCAGTTGAAGAGAGGCACGGTGAAATGACCATGATAGTTAAGCTCGATGATGTCCATGAGCTTTCCATAGTATGATACGCCTTCAAATTGCATGTCTGTATCCCGTGAGCTGGCATAACTCCTTGTCCCGAATGTGCCAAAGACTCCGGAATTCTGGGTGAGAGAACCTTCATCCCTTGCAACGGTGCAGAACTTGAAACCGTTGATGTTGTATGCCGTATATCTCCTGACATGGTCGAGTGGACCGGTTGCTAGATTTATCATATCAGATGCATGGGGATTGTTGTCATTGAGTATCCTCTGTGCAAACCAATCCGGAAACTCTCGATGGACCTTTTTATTCACCTCGGCAGAGGACCTTGTGCGGCTTCGTAGTTGGCGTTTAACATAGCGACGGAAATCCCTAAATTCCAATGGAACATATCAGAGGGTTATGTGGTTTGGAAATAAAAAAAATAACATGATACGTGTATATAGTGTTAGAATTCTTACTGAATGTAGGGCTCCACTTGAGGGCAATTTGTCAAGACATGTCTGTGTGCTTGCAACCTCTCAGTGGTAGTGAGCCTGTAATACTGACTTCCTCCAACTGGCTTTCCTGTAACATCCTAGAAATTTAATCGAGGATTAGTGGGCTAATTTGGAATTGATTTATGGGAGATTAGGAATTATGCAATAAATGGGGAATTTTGATGTACTTTTGAGGATTTTAAAAGCCTAGTTTCTCCCTTATTTTAAGAACAATAAATTTGAGGAAATTAATTCTGGGTTCCAAATAGGTTATTATGGGTGAAAATAATTAAGGGATTAGATAGGTAAATTTTTGGATATGAAAAAGAGTTTTGTAGCTCAAAATAAATATCTTAAAGTAATAATAATAATAATATTAGGGTCTAATGGTGTAATTTTCCCTTTCCCCTTTTTATATTATTTCCCTCTCACTAATACTCCCTCCCTACTGCGAACACACACACACACACACACACACACACACACACACACAGAACCCCTCCCCCCAATTTTGAATCTTGCTCTCTCTCACGCTCCCTCTCTTTTCTCCCTCGTTCACTCTCTTCTTCGTCGGCCTCGCCGGCGACGGCGCCGACCACCACCGCCACAGCCTTCTCTTCTTCGTCCCAGCCTTCTCCCTCCCTCCCCTCTTCATCTCGTTCTCTTTTTCTCTCCCCATAGCGGCGCCGTTCGAGTGGTTAAGGGGGGCGAAATTTCCGGCGACTTTCGCCTGAAAATGGCGAGCCACGACCACCATTATTCCTCTCTCACCTCATAGAGTCTTCCCCTACAAATTTTTGGTCCGATCCGTGCCTTAGGAAGGAGATAGAAAAGTTTGTGGTTAGATCTATCGGAGCTCGTTGGCGCCGGAATATTAGGTTTTCCGGCCAACTAAGCACATTTTTGGAACCCTGTAAGTCTCCTCTACACCCCTATGTTTTTAGTTTTTGGTTTGTTTATGTTTGAAAAATTAGGCCTTGTCTAAATTGGTATTTCTGGGAGTCCTAAGCTTAATAAATTGAAGCTTGGACCTTGACTATGAGTCCCTCTGAGTAGATTTTTCGTTGTTAGAGGTTTTCCTAATTATTAGGAATTTTTGGATTTTTGAATATTTTGGAAATTGGGGCTTTTGATGATCTGAGGTGCTTATGGTTAAATTGATAATTTTTAGATGTTTATTAAGGTCATATGAGGAGATTTAATTGAATGGTTTGACTGGAATTTGGACCCAAGAAAATATTGGTGGATTACAGTTTGGGATATGTGGGATATTGTGTAGGTAATTGTGTAATTATGGATGTTGAATGTTGAATTATGAATTTAAGGAGATAGTTTATGCCCAACAAAAATATTAATGAGGTTAATTAGGTTAGATTTGTTGTAGGCCTTGATTTGGGGAATGTGATATTTTAGGCTTGAACTTGAAATTATTGAGCTATCAATGCTTAGAAATAAATTGTGGATTAATGAATGGATTTTTGAGGTTGAGAAATGATTGGAGGATGTTTGGAAAATTTTGTTTAGGCTTGAACTTTATAAATTGACATTTTTGATGAATTATGGGGGGATTATTGAATGTTAAAGTTTAAAATGAATGGTTATTGGAGAGATTATTACCTAGGCTTTACTTAGTTAATTGGGATTAGTAACCATTTAAGTGAGGGCTATGTTAAGGTTTTAAAGGAATGGTTATTATAGGAAGGGGTATTTAAGCTTGAAATTGTATCGGTTGGATTAAAGATGAATTTTAGATATAAGGAGGAGGATTTAGGGGTAAGAGTATGATTTAAATTAAGTGAGGGCAAGAAATGGGTAGTTAGTAATTTAATTCCAATGTATAGACTTGTTTTGGTAGATGATTAATTATTATTATATGTATATTTTGTGTAGTGATTGAATTGTTTTGAGTTAGCATGGGGGAGCGGCACTATTGTGAGATTGGTGCCAGTTATCAGGTAACTACTTCTGTTGGTTTGCGTGTGTGTGTGGGTTAGTGAGTATTTGAAACTTGTAATTTTGTGAATGGCTATAGTCTTGATGAACATGCATTTTGAAAGCTTATTTTATAATATAACCTATTTAGTGGAGTATGTATTTTTAAATGGCATGAAGGTGTGAACTTGTATGTTTTTGGAAATCTATAGTATTTATTAAATATATCTGTATGATTGAATCTAAGAATTTTCGGACTGGACCTTGTGCCATATGTTGGATGTGTACATTTATGACGTGTTGTGCTGATTGTGTGAACACCGATAAATAAATAAATAAAAATGCCATCGCGCGATGAGGTTCCTTATAGGCCCACAAGGACTAAATAACACAAAATGGAAAGACGAATTGGGGAGAATGCCCCCGGTCTCAGGCGAGGGTTGTGAGTCCCTACTGGACCATATAATAACGGTGTTATTGATTGTTTGGTTTTCTTTATCTGTGTAATGGATTGTAATATTTGAATGTGAATATGTGATTTTATGTGTGATTTTGAGGAATTGTCACGTGACAATAATTTATGTGGGAATATATGTCATGATATTGTCTTGCATCTAAATGGTAATTGCCTCATGTTTTCGATTTAGTTATACTCGGTAACACTCCACTGAACACCTTTCTAGCACACACCGCATGTAGGCGAGCAGTTAGTGGTTACCTGGGTCTACCCCCTTTTATCTTATTTTTACAGGTCCTAGCAACGTAAAGGGAAATTAAGGGAAGGATTCGGAATTACCTCACTAAACTTGTGAGTCTTTGGACCAGTGGGATAGAGATTATTGCCACATCTAGGGACATGTTGCATTTGACTTTGCTTCCGCTCACTTTTAAATTTTGTTGTTTATTTTGAACTAAAGATTTTAAGTTAGCAAGTGTTAGTTTAGTTGATTGTTAATTATTCTTGTTGGACCGGTCCTTGTTCAATGGACTTTATCATTTGATAAGTATCATTGAACGATTAAATTCTGAGTTTGAATATGAACATTATATGAGTTGTTGAGATCTTATAGGATTAATTCTTATGGATGTTATTTTAAATATTATTATAGAATATTTGTTATTGGAAATTTATGAGTTTATTTATTTAAATGATGGGCTGAGCTTTAATTATCCATGTTAGCCTTTTTACCCTATTTAGAAGAATTCTTTTCTAACATGGATAATTTGCTTAAAGTATGTTAAATCTTTTCTAACCATGATAGACATTCTTTAGTAGTGGAATTCTTTTCTATAATGGTTAGACTATAAATTGTAATTTATTTGAAATTATGAAAAATCATTTTCTAACTATGTTAGTTGTTTTACTAAGTTGAATTCTTTTCTAACATAGTTAGTCAATAAATAATTTTGTAATTGTTAAATGGTAACTTAAAGTGTATTAAAAAGTATAATTAGATAGTAATTGTTACATTTCCGACTGGCGGGAATAATGTGTTGGAAGGTGACTGGACATTGGTGGCGCTGTCATCGACACGAGGAGGGCGGTTGAATGAAGTCTCGATGTCATCATCAAAATAGCGCGATCAATATGTTAACACCTGGTCACCAGAATAACCCTCTGCTATAGAACCCTCTGGAGATGCTTTGTTCCTCACATACGACTTCAATTTCCCCAAGTATCTGTAATTACAAGTACAATCAGGTAACTGAAACAAAATCATGAAACCACTGGAAAAATGAATCAACGGACCTCTCTATAGGATACATCCAGCGGTATTGAACCGGGCCGCCCATCTTTGCGTCTTGAACGGGGTGTACAGTGAGATGGACCATGACCGTGAAGAAAGACGGGGGAAATATCATCTCCATATGATAGAGCGTTAGAACAATTTTTTCCTACAATTGATCCAGCTCTGCTTTCTCCAAAACTTTTGCACACAACCGTCTATAGAAAGAACTGAGTTGAACCAAAACATTAGACACCTCCGGGGGCAATGTGCTTTTAATTGCCAGAGGTAGGAATTGCTGGAGCAAAACGTGGCAGTCATGGCTTTTTAACCCGGCAATCTTCTTAGAGTGCATGTCCACACATCTTGAGACATTGCTTGAATAACCATTAGGGACCTTAATGTCCTTAAGTGTGGAGAGGAAGACTTCCTTGTTGGCTCTTGTCAGTGTGAATGAGGCTGGGGCAAACTTGTCATTCTCATCCGGCCATGTGTCTTCACGTATTCCCATCGCCATCAGATCTTTCCTTGCTTGGAGATGGTCCTTGGACTTTCCAGACTCGTTCAGTAAAGTGTACAAAATATTGTCACATACATTTTTTTCGATGTGCATGATTTCAAGATAGTGGCGAAGTAGATTAGATTTCCAGTAGGGGAGCTCGAAGAAAATGCTCTTCTTTCGCCATTGTTGCATGTTTTCCCCTTGAGACTGGCCGCGTCCCCTTCTTCCCCCGGGCTGAACACCGTCTGTCTTCCAAAACTCTACGTAAACATCTTCAAGCTGTTGAAGAACATCTGCGCCAGACACAAACGTAGGAGGATCCCTCATTTCCTGCAATCCATTAAATCTAATCTTCTCCAGCCGGAACCTATGACCTCCAGGAAGGAACCGTCGATGACCCATGAAGCACCACTTGCGACTGTGAGGAAGGCGGACCGAGTCTTGGTCAAAGTTGCAGTTGGGGCAAGCTCTGCCTGTATGCACGTTCCAACCAGACAATGTGCCAAGTCCGGGAAAATCGCTCATTGTCCACATCAACGATGCACGGAGTGTGAAGAGGGTCTTACTGTAAGCGTCATACGTCTCAACTCCATTGCTCCAAAGTTCCTTCAACTCCTGTATCAACGGTTGAAGGTAGACATCTATATCGTTTCCAGGAGCTTTCTTCCCCGGAATAATCATCGAAAGAATGAATGAGCTCTGTTTCATACACATCCAAGGGGGTAAGTTGTACGGTATCAATACCACAGGCCATATACTGTACGTAGTGCTAAGATTCCCGAACGGATTGAACCCATCTGATGCGAGAGTGAAGCGGACATTTCTCGGGTCACTGGCAAATTCCGGGAATAGAGCATCAAACGCTTTCCAAGCCTCAGCATCCCTAGGACGTCTCAACTTCCCTCGACGTTGGGCTCTGATGAATGCCACCGCATGTCCCAATAATTCTAACACCATCGACATCCCCTTATCGCTGAAGCCACACAAGCACTTGATATGATAGAGCTTGACAAGAAATGATAGTTTTGAATATTTACTGCACCCTGAATAAACATTATTCTTATTCTAAAACGAATGTTTATGTGACAAAACTAGAAACGAAATGAGGTAGTTTTTAGTAGAAGCTGGAAACAATGGCTTATCTGAATCCGTCATAAGGTCAAAAAAATTCTTTGCAGCTTCATTTTGGAAAAACTCCGGGAGTGGTCCTTCAACCCCTTCCTGACTCCCGATGCCATCACCTTGCACCCCAAAAGTATCACACACCACATCGTTAAATGGATCCACATGATGGTCGTCATCATCGTCATCGTCGATCTGCATTCCAACCTGAGATGTTCCAACAACTACTTCACCACCATCACAATCGTTCTCGCCATGAATACCCCAGAATGTGTAATTGGATGGGAATTGTTTCAGTATAAGAAGCTCACGCACATTGAGAATAACATCGGTTTATTTATTAGTCACAGAGAAACTTTTTTTGTTTAACTGTTATGAAAAATTATCGCCTTTTGTGAAGTCAAAATTAAATCAGATCATAATGACTAATAAAATTATGCAATATTAAAGATATGAAATGTTTGAACAACTAATATTCAAATTAACAAACATTTAAATATAAAAATGTTCAACTGAAATCCTATAATTAACAAACATTTAAATATAAAAATGTTCAACTAAAATCCTGAAATTAAAAACATTCTAATAAAAAAAGACCCTAGAGCTACGCCGCAGGAGGCTGATCGTCGTCTTGATGCTCCGGAGAACGGTTACGAGGCTGCTTCGGTGAACGTGGAGGTAGTGGTACTCGCAAAGGAGATCCATCCAGGTCGAACCTCCGTTGTATCCGTTCGAGCGTGCTATTGGCGGTTTACACCCAGGAGTCCAGTCGGTTGAACACCTGAACAGTCACCCGTTCCGTAATCTCATGAGTGAGCCTTTCCCTCATTTGAGACTCATACTCTGCGTCTCTCCTAATCGAGCCACTTGTTGATAGTTGGCTCGAAGCTGTAGACTGGGCGCTGCCTGGGTGGCCTGCCCTGCCGTACACCACCGTAGGTCGGGCTTCGAATCCCATCCCACGAACCCGGCCAAGGTGCTCTTGAGGCCCTAGGGCAGCCCTTAGTGAGGCAGTGGGGTCTACATTGTCCCCCTGTGACTCGGCGATCTCTCTCTCCGCTTTTTCAATCCTAGCCTGCACACACAAACATATTAACAATTTTATTTTAATGTCGTTGTTATTAAAAATATAATAATATAAAAATAAATAAATAAAAATTTTACAATTTGCTCCTCAGCCTCCCTTGATGTTGGGCTCCCGTTGGCGTGTCTGTGCTTTATTTGGTAGAAACGACCGTAGGTAGCCTCTTGCCCTTTCTTCGCAGCTTCTTCCGCCTGAAAATTAAGATACAAATAGTTATTAATATATAAAGATAAATTATTTTTAAATTAAACAATGAAGCTTCATTCCTTCATACCATCTCTTTGTAGCCAACCGAAAACGGTTTTGTCCCAGCCGTATGATGAACCTTCTGATGCGACTTCCCAGCAAGACCTTGTTGCGACCTCTTCTGTTAACGTAAAATAAAATTAAATAATCATCAGTAATTCAAAAATATTTCTTCAATATGATATTTCAATATTAATTCAATAATATTATTCATTATACCTTCCCTATGTCTCCCCTCCTCCAACCCACATATCTCTCTCACGCATCCGTAGGGACGCCACCAGGGACATCATCAACCAACTCCTGAAACGACCTACTCCCATCCGATCTCTTTCTTTGAACAGATCCAACTGCTTATTCTTCCAACCGCCCCCCATTTTTTATTCTATCCAATTCTTGCATCTGTCCCTCACATCAAACTTCCTCTGTAAAATATTAAATTTAACTATGTTTAATTAGAAAATAATAAATAATAACAAATTCCAAGAATAACATAAAAGAAATAAGAAATGATAAATACATTTCTTATAATATTTATTAAAATCAAATTCAAATAATAACAGAAAAGAAATAAGAAATAATAAATAATAAACAATAAATAATAACAAGAATATTTCTTATAGTATTAATTAAAATCACATTCTAATAATAATAAATAAGCTCAAAGTTAGTTCAACCAACCTTAACAATTTCGTTCCACGCGAACTTTTTAGAGTTCGCGTCAATCTTCCTCCAGTCCAAAGCGTCAATCGGGAATCGCTGGTAATTCTGGCCTACACCCCCGACGAACCTCGAGTACAGTTGCCCCCCTTGTCCTACCAGTAATTTGGTCAAGTTGTCCCACTCAACTTTAACTCTGTGCCCGCTCAGAAGGTTCATCGCATCTTGCACCGTCAACCTCTTCTCGCTTATGCTACCAGAAGGGTCTGTAAAATTTAGGGAACAATTTCAATTTAATGAGCGATAAAAAATTATAATTTTATGATAAAAACAATAAAAATTGAATTTCCTTACCCTGAACTTGTACTTCGTAACCGGTGGACTTTCCGGCGGATCGTTTAGGGCGCCCCACCTCTTCATCTTCCTTAGAGTCCAACCAGCATGCCATATAGTATAATTTCTGCACTTAAGCTGTTAGCTAAACAAGTAATCATATAAATGCTCAGCAGTTGTTATCGCAAGCAAAGTTCATTAGCTCAATGAGATAGATAATATATGATTCAGTTAAGGAATTTTATTGAGCACTCTCTATCGATAGACAAAAGCATTATCGCTAGCATATTAGCTTGCTCATTATCTTTAGAGATACTGGGATGATTATTCAATAGTATTTTCAGGGTATTCTATTATCGATAACTTAATCCATTATCGCTAGCAACTACGTTAGCTCATTTGACTCTTGCTCTCAAGCACTAGCTATCTGAATGTTTATTATTTGAGGCACTTTAGTTATCAATAGCTTAACCTGTTATCGCTAGCTACTTTCTTTTGCGATAGTGATCAGTTACCTATTAGATATCACTTGATAAATTCAGAGGTAACTTTCACTTATGTTTTCTCAGGGTTAGTCTTTCATCAAAACTTAGGATTTCTAACATTCTCCCCCTTTTTGATGATGACAAAACATAAGTAAATATATACAAAAGCACGTCTAGAACATATATCAGCATTAATTATAAAGGAATAATAATGCATGAATGGAACATGTTCAGATCAATCATTTGAATGAAAAATGTACATTTGTATCTTGTGTTGCAAAAGAAAATACTACACATAAAGCATAGAACTGTTAATCATTCAGTTTATGTAGAATGCATATGAGAGAGGTTTTGGGGAATGATTCAGTCTCTTTGGTTTATTTAGAATCAGAATCATCCTTCCAATTTGAGGTGTCTAACTCATAATCTCCAGGCTCACTGCTTATCCCCCCAGAATCAGTTGAAGGATCTTCTAGCAATTCAGGATCAGTTTCAACTTCGACCTCAGATTTCCTTTTCTTCTTAGGAGCAGCCTTCTTCTTCTTTGGAGGAGAGGGAGGAATCCATGATAGAAGCTCATCCAATTTGGATGGGCGCTTTTGTTTCTTTTGAGGGGGCTTAACAGATTTTCCTTTTTCCTTAGGCACAGATTTTCTCTTTGATGGCTTGGGATTAGATTTGGGTTCTTCAATCACAATCCCTTTAGATGCCCTGGATTTCTTTCCTGGAGGTTTGGGAGCAGATTTCTTGATCCTTATCTTTTTGGGAGCAGACTGGACCTCTAATGCTTTTTCTTTTCCACTAAGTTCCAGGTTCTGAGAGGTAGTCTGAATAGGATCTTTTTCCTTTTCCTTCTCTTTTTCAGCTTCTGCCCTTGCTGCATCTCTATCCTCTCTTTCCTTTAGTTCTTGGGCAGATTTCTCTAAAAATTCTTCAACTTCCTCATGCAGCTCTTGTGCTCGCTAAAAATAATGAGGAAGAAGATTTACAGAGACTGGTTGAAATTCTTGCTCATATAGAACCATGGCCATGCTCAAATCTTCCTTTTGAACTTCATTATCAGGAGAACCATCTGGATTGATTGATGCATTGTCTTCCTCATCAGATGCATCCTCCACTAAGCCTTCAACTAAGCCTTCTTCTGCCACATTTTTGTCCCTTTGATTCTCCCCCTTTTTGTCATCATCATTGGAAGGGGTAGGAGAAGATGGTTTATCAGGAATTTGGGAAGAGATGGGAGGAGAAGAAGGGTTTGTGATAGTCGTTGCGATAGAGGTTGGCTGAATTTGTGGTGAAATAGGATGGCTATCGCTAGGAAATGAGCTAGAATAGGGGTTCCTGGTGGGGTTGGGACTCTGGTAGAGGGTGAAGCTTGTGTTTGTGGGCTAGCGATAGGGGAATGGTTAGCGATAGGAGAGTCTGGAGGTGTTGGGATTTTGTTTTGAGATAAAGGTGGAGAAGTGGGTGTAGGTGATTTGGTTTGGGAATGGTGACTATTTCTGGGAGAAGGGCTAGGATGAGTTGAAGGTGAGTGTTGGGGAGATGAGTGATGATATGATGAGTTACCTTCAGAAGGAGGAGCTGTTTTCCTTTGCTTGACATACTCAGGGACAAGGCATAGATTTTCTTCCAGATTTTTCACTTGATTCTGTAGCTCTCGAATAGGCTTCATCAACTCTTCTTTTTGAGCTTCCAAGGCCAGATTAAATTCGGCAGAGACCCTGAAGACAATTTCTTCTATTGCATTTTTGAAGAAGGTTGATTTTGATGTAACAGGAGCAGAAGGAAGTGTCTCTTGATCAAGATTATGCTGCTGCTGAGAGGAAGAGGTTCTTTGAGATTGAGTCTCTTCCTCAATAGGCTGAGACTAAGCTGATGTAGAGGGAGCATGAGAGGCCTCAGAACCAGATACAACACCACTTGATTTAACAGGAATCCCCATTTTTCTCAATGTGGAGATCGTAAGCTGTTTGCAACTTTTATTGTCTTTTTCTCCGGTAGACTTGATCTTTGAGAATTCAAGGAGATAAGACATGAGCTGAGGATATGGGAGTAGGGCCTTGGCAGATTTTTCTGATAAATATCGGTGTAGCTCCATTGATATCAACTGCCCTGGGTTTAAAGGTACTTTTGAAATCAGATTGGGCAGCCAGGGATTGTCTATCTTGGGAAAACTACTGAAATTCCCTGCCTTATGAGTCATTAATCTTGTATACACGTAGTGTAGTATTCTGTTGATCACAGGCATGCTTGCTGGCTTATCAGAGGAGTTTTCATAAATTTCTGCAAGTTCTTCCTCGGAATAGGGCTCAGAGGAGTACCACTTGTTATGCTCTGCTTCAAATATCCCTAGAATCTTGTTAATGGCTAACCAGTTAAAAGAAATCCCCCTTCCTCTCACTGTCGCCTCAAATGCGATATTGACTAGCTCCTTTTTCTTGTATTCTGGCTTGGCTTTCATGCTCGAATAGAATGACCTCAGAAGATCCTCATTGTAGACATTCTGGATACTGAGCCAGTTCTTGTATGGAAGAAGCCAGACATCCAAATCGAAACCATTCTGCTTGAAATATTCCAAATCCACCCAGACTGCTGTTCTATCTAGGGTTTTTCGTTTCGCGAAGACAGCGCTAGGGGTTTCAAGGGGCTCTTCTGAGTAGGGCAAATCAGAGGAAGTTCGCTTTTGACGATTAAAGCCTGATTCAACTACTTCTTTTTGGGATTTGGACCTCTTGCTAGCGGTATGAGAAGAGGGTTTAGCGCTAGAGGTAGCCTCGACATCACTCACACTTGGAACTTTGGTTCTGGCCATTTCTGGGTTTAGGATTTTAGGGTTTTGAGATAGGTGAAGATGCAGAATGTGAGTTCAGAGCGATGGGAGTAGAAGAGAATGAATGTAAAATGAATGCTAATGCAAAAATGATTCCCTTTTATAAGTTTTAGGGTTTAGGGTTTTACCATGAGAAGTACATCAACTAACGTTTCGCATTCTGGGCCCTCTTAAGTGACTTGCTATCGCTAGGAGGAACAGCTATCGCTAGCAGGCATGATCCCACGCTGAGCAAGTGACTAAGATTTGTCACTTACTCCTTCCATCTATCGATAGCTGGCTTTGCTATCGATAATGCTATTAGCTAGCGATGGCAATCTTTGCTCAACCAGCTTTTGTCCTGCATACAATTAGCGATAGTGAAACTCACTATCGATGGGTTAGTTTTGCAAAAACTTAAGATTTAGCATTTAGAGCAGATTTTATAGAACAAAATAAATGTCAATCATTCAAAGTGATGACCTCGATATTATGCTATTTAATCCAATCAAGATCTGACAGAGAATCTATCCAGAATAATATTAATTAATATTAAAGAATAGAGATAGAATTGCTCTTTGAAAGGACTTTTCTTCAGAGGAAATTTGGAGAGCCAGTTTCATCTTCCATTTAACTATCGATAGTGCTTCTTACTATCGATTGGTCAGTCTTGCATAAATGAGATTTTGACAGAGTACGCACATATAGGATAAATCCACTTGATTGCATAGATATGTGATTCTGATAAGCACAATTTGACAATATTTGTCATTTGATAATTCATACATTTTAAGTATAGGATAGAATAAGAATGATATCACCATAATTCCATTTGTCAGGTAGTAGCATGATTCTGACAGAATAGTGTCAATTCTCTTTAGCAGATTTAGCACCAAAATTCAAGCACGAAGTTCAGCTCATCAAGACTTGAGTAAATTTCCATGTAGATCGTAGTCTTGAAGCTTTCTTTCCTTGTAACCTACAGAACTATAATTCTTTTCTCTTCTTCAGTATCCAAATTCATATGGATCTGCTCCTGGTTAGTTCGTAGGTATTAACAGCATAATTCACATGCTTCAAAAGATGTAATTAATTCAGGATAGTTGAGCATAGTGAATTAATCATTATTTCATGCACAAAGATATATATATATATATATATACTCTTTTCCAAATCAGTATGCATGTATATAAGTCTATCTTATGAGCATTGTAAGTGTATAGCAATTTTGTTTCAACATACAATTCAATGTTCATCCCTAAGGTTTCAGAGTGAAAAATCTCAATAAATGTTAATAATAATAGTGTAGGAGATTTTACCCTTGATATACCTCTACCTTAGGTACTTGGAGAGTTGCTTTTGCTAACCCAAACAGTTCTGATATACTTAGCATTTGGTTGCAGAGATCTTCTTTTTGAAGTATGAGGGATTCTACTTCTCTGGTTCTCCTTAAGATAATTGAATGATACTTTGTGATAGCTTGTCTTTGAGGTAGAACTTTCTCTTGTTGTTACTGTCTGCTGCCTTTTATGATTTGAACCAGATGTTGCAGCAGCAACGTTTCCATGAGTTCTCTTACTATAATTAGATTCTATGCATCCTTTTCTTGAAACATGAGAAACTCTTGGATTCTTCTTTGTAACTTCTCCACCATAATGCCCATTCCTTCTAGAATTAATCTGCACATATGAAGTACTAGATGGACATTTTGGTACCCATTTAGACTTGGGTCCTTCATTGTTAACCTTGGCCTTTATATGTCCTTTTGGTACCCAAACAAATTTATTTCTCACATTTGAATTTTTTCTAATATTACAGGTGTGAGAAATATGACCAGATTTACCACAATAATAGCAAAGGATAGAATGATATGTAACATGAGATTTTATGCAATTATTGTGATGATCAGAGGAGTGCAAGTTCAAATTGTTTTCATTCAAAAGATCTTTCTTCCCAAAACATTTTCCAGCATGATTTAAAACATTTTAGTCCTTGAAATATGATCTGTGATAGGTTGAAAATCAGTTTTATGTGGATCAAAATTGTTTTTCTCAAAAACACAGGACTTGGAACTGTATACCATAGTTGTATCTCGAACTCCAGAGAATGATTGATCTAATTCGTTCAGGTAGAGCTCTTGACAGTCATTCTTTTCTTGACCTTCTGTGTTGATTGAATCTTGGAAGAGCTCTATGATTTCTCCTTCTTCAATTTCAGCTTCCAGATGTTCATCATCCATAGATTTGCAACTTTGAAATTCAGATGAACTGTCAACACTTTCAGTTTCAACAAGATGATTAGTGATATACATAGATTCAAGTGTATCCCAGATATCTTTAGCGTTAGAGCAAAATCTGATTTTTTGAAAATCTTCTTCAGTTAAGCCTTTATGCAGAATTTGCATAGCTCTAATGTTTAAGGAAAACATCTTCTTGCCTTTTTCAGTCCAATCCTTCCTAGGTTTAAAATCAAAATCATTTGTAAAAACATTCCACATATGATAATCACATGATTTTATAAAACTCTTCATCCTAGCTTTCCAAAATGAAAAATCAATATTTTCAAGCAGAGGTGGAATGGTATGATCAAAACCTTCTGTAAAAGAATTATACTCAAAATCAGCCATGATTTTTTAACTTGAGATCGTTGGATCCTTTAAACAAGTGACCTGCTCTGATACCAATTGAGAGTGCTGGCTGACACCCAAGAGGGGGGGTGAATTGGGTGACAGAATAAAAACTTGATTTTAGGTTTTCTAAAATATAAAGTAAGCAAGCTTTTCAAAGACTATTAAACCCACAAGGTTTTGCTTTGAAGAGTTAACATATAAAATTAAATCACTAAAAGGTTACTTCTTTTTGAGATTTTTATATTAAGATTCTTAAACAGGAGAAATGATTTAGAAATACTTGGTAAATTGGATGAGAAAACCTAGGGTTACCTTTCCCCATTTCACTTCAAGACCCAATAAATTCCTTCCCTTTTCCTTACCCAATGAATTTCATGCATGAGTTCAAGGTTCTCTTTCATTTGAAAAAGCTCTCTCAAGTCAAAATCAAATTTTTACTAGCATTAATTGCACAATCTCTTGCAACAATTAATGCTAGCCATAAATGTTCCACCAACCTTATATGTACAATGTTAGGTCAATAATTATATCTCTATATTATCAACAAACCATCCATTTAAAAGCATAAATTTCAAGTCTAACATGATTTCCCCCAAGTTCTAAAACAAAATATACTCTCTCAAGTCATACTTCATTTAACACTTCAAGTGGTGATCAAGCACTTGTATCATTTAAAGCAAGATGAAAATCCATACATAAACATTCATTAAATACATCAAAGGAAGGAAATACAAGAGTCAATCCATCAAATGGTTCAAAGTAACCCTAGAATAGGGGTTTAGTTACACATGAGAAACTGAGAAATAAAAACAGAAATAAAAAGCAGAGACATAGCAGAAATTAGAGAAAAAGGGAAGAAGAAAAGAAACCCAGATCACAACTTGAATCTCTCCAAGATTTTCCAAGCTTCCTAGCTCTTCCCCACTCTCTCCTTAAGCTCCAAAATGCTCCAAAACGTGCCCTAAATGCTCTGTGTCTCTTTCAGATCGCATTCAATGTCATTTATTACATTCAGATCGCGTAATTACTCAAAACACGCAGTTTTAGGTGATTTCGCCGCGGCGAAGCCACGGCGAAGTCACGGCGAACGCACGAAATTTTAGCTTCCAGAGAATGAATTCACTCGCCGTGGGTTCGCCGCGGCGAAACCCACGGCGAAGTCCCTTTGCTTCTGGTTCTTGGCCTTTTTGTCATCTCTCATTCTCCATTCCAGCTTTCCTTGCATTTCTTTGGCTCTTTCTCTGTATCACCTCTTCCTATACAAGATTGAACGAGGGTTGATGAGCTTTTTTAACAATTAATAACATTCACACACAAATTTTTGAATAGAGAATCATTAAGCTCTAATTTTCATGCACAAACACTTTCTTCTTCATTAAGGATTTTCTTTGAATTTCTATGTCTATTTCAAAACATCACTTTCAAAAATATACACAAATGAGGAAAAATTGTGATGAAATATGTGAAATTTTAGGAGCTTAACACTCCCCCAAACTTGAGTTCTTGCTTGTCCTCAAGCAACTTTTGAAAATCTATGTCCCTTGCTTATGAGCTCACCCTACTTTGGTTGAAATGCTTGTTCTCATATGTTACTATTTCCTTTTTGACTGATAGAAGATAAAGTGTGTATGCCAAGATGAATGCTTCATAACACTAAAGATAAGCTTTCTAAAAATTCCTTGAGCTTGTGTGTGTGTGATGGAGTTGAAAGAAAATTTTCCGAATCTTATTCAAGTCAATTGCAATACCCCAACTCATGTATAAACTCTCATTTTTTCGAATTTTATCCACCCTTTTCATTTTCCCTGCCCACTCACAACTTACATCACATAATTTTTGAATCAAAAGGACTTTTCAGCTTGTAACTTGGCTAGGATATAAGGTACTTAAAATGAAAGGGAATAAGGATATATACAAAAACCTTGAGATAGTGGACTTGATGTATTTTTCAGACACCCATTCTTTTCTCTATTCATTTGAGCAACTTTGTTGGTCCTTACCAAGCTTTATTGGGCATAAATATCCTTTTTTTTTCTTCTTCCTAACCCTTTTTCTTCTTCCTAACCCATTATCTCAAAGCAGGATGATTCTTATGGTTTTTCAGGCTTAAGGGTTAGGATTTTAATTGGGTTTGCAAAAGACAGAATCTTGGTTTTTCTTTTAGGCTCAAATATTAGGATCAAATGGTATATATATCATCAAGGTCAGCTTGAAAGGCCCAATCGCATTTAAGAACTGCCTTTATCATTTGTCAAAAATCATATAAAGCTTGCTATGCATGTTAAGGTCTTCCAAAGAGGATTTTTAAAATTGTCAAATGAGAATACACACATAAACCGGTTTACCACAACTGCCCTTCCTAAAACCCATCATATTAACTCTCACTCCTTTTGTGCTTAATTTTACTCACAGGAATTTAAGAAAAGGCCTGCTCTAATATCACAATTCATATCATACAATGCATACATATCCAATTTTCTACCTATCATCCAGTCAAGCAACTTATTTCAATCATTGAACTTTCACACCATTTTCAAGCAGGCTCATATTCACACCATTGGCAAAACATTCACATACTTCCATCACTATGTATCCCTATTATTTACAGCCAAAAGTTTTCAAAAAAATGATATACCCTCACCCCCAAACTTAAAATTGACAATGTCCTCACTTGTCAACAGGGAAAAATAAGGGTCTTCCTCCATTGAAAACAATTTCATGGAAGGATAAAAAATACCTGTAAGCAGTGTAATATGTACCAAGCAGAATCAAATGCAACAATGTGAAAGTTAGCTGAATCATGTGCAAAAGGAGCTAACTAGAATGATAGTTCACACTATGCATAAATGCACAATAAGAACCTTATCAACCGTTAAATCCACTACCACAATCTGTACTGGTTCAAACAACAGGTAATCAAAAGATAGAGTTTGGTGACAGTTTACCATCAAAAGCATGTAACAGGGAAAAGTTTAAATGACTACAATCAAGTTGAAAATGAAATACAAACAAAACAAAGCCATAAACAACATAAAAACAACTAAAACAAAGCGGTCAGTCATCAGCCTCATCCCAGGAGGCGCCCTCCTGCCAGCTCTCCTCTGAACCATCCGCATCCCTGTCAGAGTCTTCCTCCACATCGGCATCTGCAACCACTGGTGCTTTACCGCGCTCGCTTCTCTCTTTGACTTCTTCCGACCCCTTCCAGCGATTTTCCAATTCCTCATCATCAGATGGCTCTATTTCCAGCTTGAGAGACATCTTTTTGACCATTTTGCGTAAGAGGCGATTCTCAGCCCGCTGGTGCCTCCATTCAAGCATCATCTGATTGCCCCATTGGTCAATCAGCCTCCTCATCTCACCACGTGTGGCTGGGGCGCTGTCAGAGTCTGCATCCGGCATTGGCACATCTTGGTCTGGGGCTGGAACAGCTGGTACCTCAACCCCTTTGAGTGTCTCATAGTCAAAATCGGGGACCGGATAAAAATGGGCGTCATCATCAGGGTCATCCACACCCCGAGCAGCAAACAGATCAGAAATGAAGTGTGGGAATGCCAGGACTGCTCCCTCTCTAGGGGTGGTAGCACTGTGAAGGATGCTATTATATATGATGACCTTGATCTGAACGGGCAACCCCTTGATAAAGCAATAGACAAGCAGGGCTAATTCTTTGGTCAAATCACTCAAATGCCCTGTAGGGATCACGTTGAAGCAGATAAAATGGAGCCATGCTTTAGCATCGGGAGTCAAGTATTTTCTTTTCAAATACATCTGGTTCCCAGTCCTTTGGAACCATCCTGGCTCCCCCGAAATGACTAGTGTCTTAGCCATGTCACCAAAAGGGTACTTCCTTGTTTCCTCTTTGATACACTTGTAGTGACAGTAAGGGAGAGTGGGAAGGCTGTAAAAATCCTTGATGACGGATGGTGTGATAAAACGAGATAGCACGTGACGATGACTTGGATCCAGAATGTTCTCAATCAACCCCATTTCAGCTTGCTTATAATAGTGCCGGACCAGTGTCTCATTGCCCCGTTGTCTCGGGCCCAAAAGCTTGTCAAACTTATAGTGCTCGGTTGCCTGCTTGTAAAAAGGTACTAGATCCGTCTCAGGGAAATAGCGCTCTTGAAGGAGTGGCCTGATCTTCTTCTTATCCATTGGGGCTTTGCTCTTTTTCTTTGACGGAGGGCGAGGATCTTGCGGTTGGCTGGAGGATGATTCTTGAGACCGTTTACGCCTTCCAGCTAACATCTTGTGGCGAGGCATGGTCTAGGGGAGCAAACCAACAAAAGGGAAGCAAACCAACAAGCCAAAAACAGACCAAACAGATTGAATGAGTATAAAGATTGAGACACAATCACTACTATAACAAAGTCTGAATCTCAACAAAAAGGCTATTAAACTAAGTCCAACAAAAGAGCCTGACCCCCAAACTTCAATTATTTTAACCCTTTAACACGTCAGTCAAAAATTCCAAGCCTAATCCTAAGCCTCACTGCCGTATCAACTGGCCCATAAAAGCCCAATAACGCCAAAAACAGAGCCCTATTCACCCCCAACACTGGGGTATGAAGGGACCACATAATGCACTTTATAGACAACAAAATTTCCACGAGAGACCAAAAATTATTCCTGTACATGAGGCCAGTGTAAATTGACTACATATGGGCCCAGATTGTCAGACAAAATTCTTGCAGGCCCCATAACACCATACTAAGTTCAGAGGGTCCCCACTACCTAAAAATAGCATATTCAATTTGTACTACCCTCCAAAATGTAAACATCAAACCAGAATGAGAAAACTATATCACCCATGCAAAACTCATATGCAAAAAATCATTATCTTCCCTGTTCATCCCTATCAAACCTAATCAACCCCATATCTCCCTAGTTCTTCAATAGTCTTAAGATATACACGATTCTAACAAAGAGCAAGCAAAAGAGTGGAGGAATCATACCACAAAGAGGGAGATAGGAAGATGAAATCAAAGTCTGATTTGGAGAGGAGAGTGAGGGCCGAAAATCTCCAATGGGTCCTTGGGAACGTTGTGAATGCTTGAGAACGTGGTAGAAGAGCAGAACAAGGGCAAATAATGAGTGTGGATGCAATGGGTATCGTGGAATTGCGAAGAAAGATGAGGAAGACGAAGAACGAGAGGGAGGATGAGAGAGACGGCGAAGAAGAGAAGGGGAAAATGATATAGAAAATAGGAATAGGGTTTGTGAAAGGTAGAAGAAGTTAAAAATAAAATGAAACGGTGATAGTGGAATTTGAAAGGGTGTGATGAATTTGGATTGAAAATGGACTAGATTCAAAGGGGTAAAAGAAAAAATAACAAAGGTAACTGCCCAGTTTTCGTGGAAGGCAGAGCTGGGGTGAGCTCGCCGTGACTCTCGCCGCGGCAAAGTCGACGGCGAGCTTGATTATTCTCTGCCAAAATCCAATTTTCGTGCTCCAGCTTCCCAGAATTTTCAAGTTTAACACTCAATTCATTTAAAGCACAAAATCTACCAAAAGCACCAAAATTTTCAGATCTATGATCACTTCATATTCAGATCTGCACCCTATTCCCAAAAGTTAATTTCACTACCCCAAACTTTCTAACAGTTCAGTCCACACTTTTCATAACACAATCCAGTCCATAGCAGCATTACACACCAATGCAATTCAATATTGTCAAATCAATCACCAAGGAAACAAAAGTTTTCACCTCACACACCAAAAATTCATCAAGTGGATATTCAGTGAAATTTATCAGATAAACTCATGCAAAATGGTGTTGTAAGAATACTCCCCTTTGTAGTTCACTTCTTGCTTTCAAGATTCCAACTTTCAATACCCTTCCACCCCTGTCTTCCATCCATACATGTAAGAACCACCTTTCCTCCAACAAAAAGGAAGAACAAGGGTAAATCTACTAACCTAATAAGAAAGGACTTGAAAACTAAAGTCAAAAGAAAAAGTTTAGAGCTTAGGTTGCCTCCCAAGAAGCGCTTGGTTTAGAGTCCTCAGCCAGACTTTCTCTCTTCTTCAAGAAGGATCAGAAAGATGTAATTTGACCGATGCACGATCCACTTCACCACTCCAGTAATGCTTCAGTCTTTGACCGTTGGCTTTAAACTTCTCCCCATCATTGCTTTCAAGCTCCACCACACCACGGTCAAGTGCTTGGACTACAGTGAACGGTCCTGACCATCGGGATTTAAGTTTTCCCGGAAATAGTTTCAGTTTAGAATTAAACAAGAGCACTCGTTGTCCTGGCACAAAAGTCTTGGAGATAATCTTCTTGTCATGCCAACTCTTTGTCTTCTCCTTGTATAAACTTGAACTCTCATAAGCATTGAATCGAAATTCCTCAAGTTCATTAAGTTGAAGGAGCCTCTTTTCACCCACGGCCTTTGCATCAAAGTTGAGCTTTTTTATAGCCCAATAAGCATTATGTTCCAACTCCATCGGTAGATGGCATGCTTTCCCAAACACCAGCCGATACGGAGACATACCAATGGGAGTCTTGTATGCCGTTCGATAAGCCCACAATGCATCATCAAGTTTAATGGACCAATCCTTTCTAGTGGTGCTCACGGTTTTCTCAAGGATTTTCTTGATTTCCCGGTTGGAGATTTCAGCTTGACTATTAGTCTGAGGATGGTATGGCAAAGCAACCTTGTGTGTCACACCATATTTCTTCAAAAGAGCTTGAAATCTATTGTTGCAAAAATGAGTACCTCCATCGCTCACAATGGCCCTAGGGGCACCAAAACGGGTAAAGATATGTTTCTTCAATAACTTCACCACCACCTTTGCATCATTAGTGGGTAAAGCAATTGCTTCAACCCATTTCGAAACATAATCAACGGCAACCAGGATGTATTGATTATTGAAAGACTTGGGAAAAGGTCCCATAAAGTCAATGCCCCACACATCAAATAATTCCACTTCCAACATGTTGTTTAGAGGCATTTCATTTCTTCAAGAGATGTTTCCCAATCTTTGACATCGATCACAATTCACAGCAAACTCATAAGAGTCTTTGAACAAGAAAGGCCAATAGAAACCGCACTGTAGAAACTTAGCAGCAGTTTTGTTGCCTCCAAAGTGTCCTCCATATTCGGAAGAATGACAACAGCGTAGAATATCTTGTTGCTCAAATTCTGGTATACAGCGTCTAAACATTTGATCGGCACATTGATAGAACAAGAAGGGCTCCTCCCACTGATAGAACTTAACATCATGCAAAAACTTTCTGCGTTGGTGAGGTTTCAAATCATGAGGTATGATTCCACAAACAAGAAAGTTCACAATATCAGCATACCAAGGAGTCATAGTATGACTGACACTAAAGAGTTGCTCATCAGGAAATGTCTCATCAATCTCTTTGTCACTCTCTAGTTGAGCATCGATACTCAATCTAGATAAATGGTCAGCTACTTGATTCTCCGTGCCTTTTCTATCCATGATCTCCAAGTCAAACTCTTGCAACAAAAGCACCCATCGAATCAACCGTGCTTTGGAGTCCTTTTTGCTAAAAAGATATTTTAAGGCTGAATGATCTGTATACACTGTCACTTTGGCTCCCACAAGATACGCCCGAAATTTACCAAAGGCATACACTACTGCAAGTAACTCCTTCTCAGTAGTTGTGTAGTTTTCTTGTGCATCATCAAGTGTTCTACTAGCATAGTATATTGGGTGGAACAATTTGTCTTTCTTTTGCCCAAGAACAGCACCCACAGCATAATCGCTAGCATCACACATCACAATGAAGGGCAAAGACCAGTCAGGACCCATCACAATTGGTGCAGAAACCAGCTTTCTCTTTAATTCTTCAAATGCTTTCATACATGCATCATCAAACTTGAATTCAACATCTTTCTCAAGCAATGCACATAATGGTTTTGCTATCTTTGAAAAGTACTTGATGAAGCGACGATAAAAGCCGGCATGGCCAAGAAAACTCCTCACACCCTTGACATTAATGGGTGGGGGAAGTTGCTCAATCACATAGATTTTTGCTTTATCCAATTCTAAGCCCTTTTTGGACACTCGATGGCCAAGAACTATGCCCTCTTTCACCATGAAGTGACACTTCTCCCAATTCAAGACCAAGTTAGTCTCTTCACATCTTTGCAACACATGGGCTAAGTTGTTCAAGCACTCCTCATAGGAATCCCCAAAAACTGTGAAGTCATCCATAAAGACCTCCATAGAATGCTCGATCATATCAGAGAAGATAGCCATCATGCATCTCTGAAAAGTTGCCGGTGCATTGCATAAGCCAAACGGCATGCGCTTGAATGAAAAAGTCCCATATGGACATGTAAAAGTGGTCTTCTCCTGATCTTCAGGCGCTATAGCAATTTGATTGTATCCAGAGTATCCAACCAAAAAGCAAAAGAATTCCTTCCCAGCCAATTTATCAAGCATTTGATCGATGAAGGGAAGAGGAAAATGATCCTTCCGGGTGGCGGCATTCAACTTGCGATAATCCATACAAACTCTCCAGCCCGTGATAGTGCGAGTGGGAATCAACTCGTTGTGAGTGTTAGCCACTACAGTCATGCCGCCCTTTTTGGGGACGCATTGGACTGGGCTCACCCAAGAGCTGTCAGAGATAGGATACACAATGCCCGCATCAAGCCATTTCAAAATTTCTTTCTTCACAACTTCCTTCATAATTGGGTTCAATCTTCTTTGATGCTCAATGGAAGATTTATGATTCTCCTCAAGAAAAATCTTGTGCATACAAGTTGAAGGGCTAATACCCTTGATATCTGCAATAGTCCATCCGATGGCTTTCTTATGAGCTTTCAAAACTTCAACTAATTGTTCCTCTTGTTGCAGCGATAATTCTGAAGCAATGATCACTGGTAAGGTGTTGTTAGCCCCCAAATAGACATACTTCAAGTGGGAGGGTAACGTCTTCAACTCAAGAGAGGGTGGCTCTTCCAGAGATGATTTTAGGGTTGGTCTATCAAGGGAAGTCAAGTCTAGAGATTCAAAGTGCACTCGACTCCTAGGATAGGGCCTTGATGCTTCCATTATTGCCAAACACTCCTGCATGTCCACACCCTCATTTTCTAGCCCAAGTAATACTGCTTCAACAGAATCATGACATCTTGTACCATTAAATCCCTCTTGCACCACTTGCTCTAGAACATCAACAAAGAAGCATTGGTCTGACTGATTAGAAGACTTCATCAATTTATGCATGTTGAAAGTGACTTGCTCATCTGCAACTCTTAAGGTAAGTTCACCTTTTTCTACATCAATCAAAGTTCTAGCAGTTGCTAAGAATGGTCTTCCTAATAGAATAGGTATTTCTCTGTCTGCCTCAAAGTCAAGCACAATGAAATCTGCAGGAAAAATGAATTTATCCACTTTTACCAACACATCTTCAATAATACCCCGTGGATAAGACATGCTTCTGTTTGCAAGTTGTAAAGTGACAGTGGTTGGCCTTGCTTCACCCAACTCTAACTTGTTGAAAACAGAAAGAGGCATTGAGTTCACACTAGCCCCAAGATCACATAAGGCTTTTCCCAAGAATTTGTCTCCAATGTGGCATGGTATAGAGAAACTCCCCGGATCTTTCATCTTTGGAGGGAATTGCTTGATAACATCAGTAAAACTCTTGGTCACTGCCACTGTTTCAAATTCGTTGAATCTTCTCTTCTTTGAGAGCACATCCTTCATGAACTTGGCATATTTTGGCATTTGCTCCAAAGCTTCAGCAAATGGAATGTTGATCTTCAATTGCTTGAACATATCCAAAAACTTCTTGAATTGACCATCCTCTTGTTGTTTCTTAAGCCTTTGAGGAAATGGAAGTAGAGGCATATATTTTGGCTTTGCCTCTTGTAGTTTCTTCTTGTCATTATCCTCCTTGTTGCCTTTGACTTCATCTTGCTTCTCAACAACATTCTTTCTTGGGCTATCTTTCTCTTCAACTATATTCTCCTCATCAACTTTGTCATCCTTATCAAGAACAACATCTTGTACAACTTCATCACTCGTTGAATGAGGTAGAGGCATGTTAGCTACTTGCTTCCCACTTCTCAATGTGATAGATTTGCACTCCTCCTTACCATCCTTTCGAGGATTAGGAATGGTATCACTTGGAAGATTACCTCTTGACATAGCATTCATTTGTGAGGCCAGTTGCCCCATTTGCACTTCAAGATTTTTAATGGCCGTGTCATGAAGAGAAAGAGCTGTTTTGGTCTCAACCCTCTGAGCCTCTTGTCCAGCTAAAATCTGAGCCATCATCTTTTCCATTTTAGATTCCTCCTCCTTGACAGGGGCTTGCCTAGGTTGTTGTTGAAAACCCGGAGGATGAGAAGGTTTGGTACCTGAAGAGGACGGTTGATTAACATTTTGCCCTTGATTCCATGAGAAGTTGGGATGGTTTCTCCACCCAGGATTGTAGGTCTGCGAGTATGGATTGTTCTGCAGATTTTGAAATTTGCCCATGTAGTTGACTGACTCAGAAGCCATATAAAGTGGACACTGATCTGGAAAATGTACATCATTACACTGATCACACACAATTGGGGTGGATTGTACAGAATGTACCCCGTGAGATTTACCCCTCTGCATCTAAGTTTCTATCGCATCAAACCGTTTATTGATTGCAGAAATAAGGGTTGCAATTTGTGAGGAAGAGGGAGCATCTTCTTTAGGTGCTGTCATTGATGGCAAAGTCTTTCTCTCTGTCCCTTGAGAGTTATTAGCAGATAATTGGTCTAAGAGTCGGAACACCTCATTAACAGGGATATTTCTGTACCCTCCATTGGTCATGGAATCAACCATCGTCTTAGACTGAGTATTCAGACGAGTACAAAAGATTTGTAGTATCACCCATTTACCTACCCCATGATTAGGGCATTGCCGCATCAACATCTTGTACCTGTCCCAAGCAGCGTAGAGGTGTTCATCCGGGTATTGCTTAAAGCTCAAAAATGCCTCTCTAGCTTCAACAGACTTGTCATCAGAGAAAAATCGGGCTCTGAATTTTGCTTCAAGATCGGCCCAAGTAGTAATCGATCCCTCCGGTAGATTATCAAACCATTCCCTTGCTTTGTCTTGCAACGAAAAAGGGAACAGTCTAAGTCTGAGAACATCTTCGGGAACCCCATTCTGCTTGAAAGACCCACATACTTCCAGAAAGTATATCAAATGTTTGTTGGAGTCTTCATTGTACAGCCCATGAAATAGCCCATTCAACTGCAGCATAGTAATCATCACCGGTTTAATCTCAAAGGTGTGTGCTTGCATCTCCGGCATCCGAATGCAAGATTGAGCACCTCGCATATTCTGACTAGCAAAGTCATTGACCGTAGCCCGGTCATATTCATCGTCAGCCATGCTTTCAGATTCAGTTTCTTCTTCCTCGTTAGAGAGATGGGCTCCTTCAAGTACCACTTCCAAGCTACCAAATTCCAAGCTTTGCATAAACCGAAATGGTACCTACAAGAAGCACACCCAAGCGAGTATCACACTAAACAAAGGTAACTTTAAACAAGAAAAGAAATTAAAAGAAAAGTAAATAATTACAGGCTCAAGCGAAATCAATAACTAAGCCCAAGGTTGACCAAAGGATTTGTTGCCAAATCCCCGGCAACAGCGCCAAAAACTAGTTCGGTCCGCAAGTGCACGGGTCGCATCAAGTAATAGAGTAATAAGAAAAGTATCGTTCCCTCAGGGATTTGGTTACAAATGCGGTCAAGCAGAAGGCTTATCGTATTATATTAAGTTGAGCTAAACAAGGTTTTGCTTTGAAGAGTTAACATATAAAATTAAATCACTAAAATATTACTTCTTTTTGAGATTTTTATATTAAGATTCTTAAACAGGAGAAATGATTTAGAAATACTTGGTAAATTGGATGAGAAAACCTAGGGTTACCTTTCCCCATTTAACTTCAAGACCCAATAAATTCCTTCCCTTTTCCTTACCCAATGAATTTCATGCATGAGTTCAAGGTTCTCTTTCATTTGAAAAAGCTCTCTCAAGTCAAAATCAAATTTTTACTAGCATTAATTGCACAATCTCTTGCAACAATTAATGCTAGCCATAAATGTTCCACCAACCTTATATGAACAATGTTAGGTCAATAATTATATCTCTATATTATCAACAAACCATCCATTTAAAAGCATAAATTTCAAGTCTAACATGATTTCCCCCAAGTTATAAAACAAAATATACTCTCCCAAGTCATACTTCATTTAACACTTCAAGTGGTGATCAAGCACTTGTATCATTTAAAGCAAGATGAAAATCCATACATAAACATTCATTAAATACATCAAAGGAAGGAAATACAAGAGTCAATCCATCAAATGGTTCAAAGTAACCCTAGAATAGGGGTTTAGTTACACATGAGAAACTGAGAAATAAAAACAGAAATAAAAAGCAGAGACATAGCAGAAATTAGAGAAAAAGGGAAGAAGAAAAGAAACCCAGATCACAACTTGAATCTCTCCAAGATTTTCCAAGCTTCCTAGCTCTTCCCCACTCTCTCCTTAAGCTCCAAAATGCTCCAAAACGTTCCCTAAATGCTCTGTGTCTCTTTCAGATCGCATTCAATGTCATTTATTACATTCAGATCGCATAATTACTCAAAACGCGCAGTTTTAGGTGATTTCGCCGCGGCGAAGTCACGGCGAACGCACGAAATTTTAGCTTCCAGAGAATGAATTCACTCGCCGTGGGTTCGCCGCGGTGAAACCCACGGCGAAGTCCCTTTGCTTCTGGTTCTTGGCCTTTTTGTCATCTCTCATTCTCCATTCCAGCTTTCCTTGCATTTCTTTGGCTCTTTCTCTGTATCACCTCTTCCTATACAAGATTGAACGAGGGTTGATGAGCTTTTTTAACAATTAATAACATTCACACACAAATTTTTGAATAGAGAATCATTAAGCTCTAATTTTCATGCACAAACACTTTCTTCTTCATTAAGGATTTTCTTTGAATTTCTATGTCTATTTCAAAACATCACTTTCAAAAATATACACAAATGAGGAAAAATTGTGATGAAATATGTGAAATTTTAGGAGCTTAACAGTTCCACTAACCACAGGTTTTACAACACAGGTTCACCTGTCAACCTTTACAGAGTTTTAGAATTCTTCTAAACACTCCCCCTTACTACCTGTAAGGTAATATCCCTATTCTAAAGCACCAAGCTTTCAGAACAACCTCAAACAGTAGAGGATTTCAATAAATATGTTCACTTAATGAACTGATTTTGATAACCACTTAAGTATAGATAAAATCTCTAATACAATAAATACAGAAAATAGAGAGCAATGAATGAGTTCGTGAATATTCTCGTTTTTTGTCGTCTTTTTGATAAATGCTCGAGTTCTGTATTTATATCTCTTTTCAGATTTTGCCCTAGCGTTCAACTTCAAGAAGCCGTTTGAATTTAGTCGTTGGGAGCTCATAGCCGTTGGCATTAAATGCAGTTTCTTCATCGGGCTTAACTTTCTACTCTAGCTTCAACTACTCTTGAGTAGGGTGAGCTAAGAGAGAGATAGACTCAGCGTTCTGAGCATCCGTACAAACTGTACCTGCATAGCAGCTTTTTAAGTAGCGCTAGCACGTTTTGCTATCGCTAACGGCATAGAGTAAATCCTGCACTTGAGCTGTTAGCTAAACAAGTAACTATATAATGCACAGCAGATGCTATCGCAAGCTTTGTCTATTAGCTCAATGAGATAGAGATAATATATATCAGCTAAGATTGTCTAAGTTATCAGAGCATACTCTTAATGATAGATATTAAGGCTAGCATGTTCTCTTGGTTCAATTGTTCAGCGTACTAGCTATATCATATCAGCAAACATTCTTCTATCGATAGCTAATCCCATTATCGCTAGTTACTTGATTACTTATTAGCTTTAAGGATACTGAGATGATTATTCAAAGGTATTTCAAGGTATCCTATTATCGATAGTTGAATGTGTTATCGCTAGCAACTATGTTATCACCAAATTCATTTGTTCTCAGGCACTATCTGAATTTCTATTATCTGAAGTACTCTGTTATCGATAGCTTAATTGTTATCACTAGCTGATTCCATTTGCTCAAGGACATGGTTCTTTGTTCAGCTAGTTATTCTTCCTTTTATTTATCCATGTTCTTAATGAGCTTCTAGCGATAGGATCTTTCTTAGCGATAGTGAATGACTTAGCGATAGATATTAACTTTGTTATTACTAAGTCTTCATTTCCTATGGCTCTGTCTATTAGCTATAGAGATACACTTAGCGATAGAGATATTTATTCTTAGTGTTCTGCTAAGTTTCCATCTGTTATAGTTGATCCTTTCAATAGAGATAGTCTTTAGCTCTTAGCGATAGAAATTTGTTACCTATCAGATTTTACTTGTTTAATTCAAAGGTAACTTGCACTTATTTACTTATGTTATATATGGGGTCAGTCTTCATCAAAACTTAAGATTCTAACATACGCCACTACTCATCCCGCCAAAGGGCACCAAATTTGTTGCGGTTCTTTCTCCCAAACCGCTACTAACTACTTTTATGGTCAAACCGTCGTATTTACTTGCGGTTTGTGCGTATAACCGCTATCAAAGCATAATTACTAGCGGTTGTAGCCTTCCGCGACTAATGTAATCACTACTAAAACCCCCTTTTTTTGTAGTGATTAGATATGAATAAGCTTTACCCAAGCAATCAATCATTTGCTTGTTGGTGGCGGTGTCGGAGTTTCTTCATTTTAAATGAGTGCCAAAGCTTGCGACATTACTTATTGAAGGAACCACGTGTGGCCACTATGAACGCCTCCCAATAATGTATTTCCCAGATCCGGTTGTTAACGACGACGATTTTAGATCTGTGATTGAGAATGACAGTGACGGAGATGGATCGTCGCCGGAGAAAGAAGCCAGAGGTTATGTGAAGCCTAAAGACCGACCTCAGAATCTGACATTTCTGGATCACATTTGATTGTTTGTTACTGCTGACTGAAATTTCTATATCTGTGATTTTTCTATTTCTTCTTCTTCCTCACCTTCGTCGTCCTCCTTAACACCATCGGCGCCAGCAAGTTTGTTTACTCACATGTCGGGGGGGGGGGGGGCGCGAGGGAAGAAAATGATAATGATGCCAAATTGATTTCAAGAACAAAAAATAAATAAGGTAACCACTTTATTTTCGTTTTCATTTTAATGCTCTGTTCCTTTTTCTCTAATTGTTTTTATGTTTACTTATACTTATTTAAATATATTTTTTTGCCTTTTATTTTTCTTTTTTAATTATTCTAATGCTTTAATCTATCATTTTCCCACACCCCACTTTAACATCCACCTCAGCTGCCATGTCATCAATATAAGTCAAATATTCAACTTCACAGTCAACTTTCACTGCTTTAAACGGATTATGTGACTTTTGAATCCAATATGAAAACTTAGAGTGACTTTTGGTCCCAAAAAAACATTTGGTGCTGGGTGATTTTTTGACAAAAACATATGTGTATTTTTGACCCTTAACCCATAAGGCTTTAATAATTAAAAGAATAAAGTTTGTTTTGAGGAGTTAACTACCAATTATTCTCTAGAATTCCTTGGCAAGTAACCGGACATTCTCTTCTTAAGGGCTTGTTTGGTAAGAGAGATTTAGAGGAGAGGGGTGGGGAAAAATTTTTTTGTAAGCTGAATTTAAAAAAATTGAAGAAGTGGGGTTGTAATTATTAAACAAATATTAGATGTAAGATGAGAGAGAGAGAGAGAGACAGAGAGAGAGAGAGAGAGAGAGAGAGAGAGAGAGAGAGAGAGAGTGAGTGCTGCATGTTGCAATGTTAAGAAGGCACTATAGAATGAGAACGCTTAGAGTGTTCCATGTTGCAATGTTAAGAAAGGCACTACAAAATGAGAACGCTTAGATTCACGTCTGATTATATTAGACGTTATTTTATCCAACATTGTCATCATCGATGCAGAATTATTCGAATGCGCTGTCTTTGGTTTAGGCTAAACTCAAACTCTTGCATGGAATCTTTCTTTACAAAAAAGAAAAAAAAGAATAAAATAGCACATTAGGAATACTTATTCAATTCTATATCTTTGAAGAATATAATTAAGTGTTTAGACTAAACTTATTTTATGTTGTATGAGGTAAATACATTCATAGGGTTATATATTGTGAAACACTTAGCTTATATCATAAATTGCTTTTATTGAAACATTGCAAAGCACATGCTTCATCTCTCGGAGGAAGTTTCAAATGTCAAAAGACTTGTTATGCAATAAGTGGAAAGTCAGCATAGAGGGTGCATCTTGTAGAGATATTGGAGACGCTCTTATTAATTCGGTAATCCCACGTGATAAGAGGAGCAATGTGAATATATAAATATATATATATATATAGCAAGTTTAATTTTATTCATATTTAGTACCACCTTTGATATGTGATAAGGTAAAAACGCTATGTTTTGTTTTTATCGTTAAAACATAGTCAAGCATACATGATGCAAAATCATGGATGATCGATACCGCCAACTTATTTTAATCGTATATGCCGTGCTACTATTTTTAGAAGAAACTAGTTATTAAATTCCGCTGTTAAAATAAAGTTATTAAGTTCCATTGTTGCACGCGTGGTCATGATATTAATATCTAATTTTAAATAATTTGTCTAGGCATTAATTATTAGATTCATGAATTTTTTGTTGTCACATAATTATTAGATCTATTAATTGAGACTATTGCTTGTTGTCTCGTGTATTTAAAGTCCGTGCAGTAAAAGTTTTTTATTTTGTCATTTATTGGTTCAAATAAATTGTACTCCTCTGGTTCTATTATATTTATAGGGTAGAGAGAGAATGTTTTATTCCGTCCTATTTATAAGTCAATTCATTAAATTTTTCCCATTAAATTATAACTTTACCTTTGATTTATTGTGTGATGATTTTATTTTCATGTAGCATAATGGATATTAGATAAGGGTAAAATTAAAAAATTATTAAATTTTAAAGAAGAATTAATGAGATTCAAGATTTTCCTTGGTTGGTGTATATAAAATATTTTGGAAGTGTCATGGAATAAGACCATATGAGAATGTTGCCATTTTAAGATGCCTTTTGCAAAAAATGATGGTACTGGTGCACGGCTCTTGATAAGACGGTCTATGAGGGTGACTTTTATAATTGAATCTCGTTATATTATCTTAAAATAAGTAGTTTTCAAGCAAATCCCGCGCCTATGTATGATCATTATCATATACAGAGGACCTGATTTTTTTATTTTTTATTTTGGTATGATTTACTCTTAGCAACACATGTGTGAATAATCACTTCACTTGTAATATTTTTTATATCTCTCCACACACAAATTAAAAATTATGTATAAAATCGATCCAGAAAAAAAACAATATGTGGTAATTGCAAGGTGAACATCACTATAATCCACCCAGATCTTGGCATAGGTAATAATTTATTTGATGAAAGTTATTGGATTTGGAGGTTGAGATTTATTTTGTTAATGAGCAATTGGGGATAGTTGATCACCATCTGTGGTAATTGCAAGGTCGATTGTGTGATTACATAGGAAGTTGCTCACTGGAATGCCAACATTTTGGATTCAACTCTTTTTTGGAATGCCATCCCTCTTAATTGTGTATATGAGACTGTGAGAATAAAAACAAAGAAACAATATGTGGCAAATGGGGTATGTGAGTTGGATGGTGGGATGGCATGCCATGTGGATTTAACGGTGAGACTTAACTTCAGTTAATGGTAAGGGTAATATTGATCCATTTTTCATACTTTCGGGGTAAAATTGATCCCAAAAAAACTTTCAGGTAGCCAATGATCATAGGGCAAAATTTTCGGGGCGAATTTGACCCTTATCCCTTCCAAAAACTTACAAGAAATAACGCAAATCAGATGTTAAGAAGTATTGAAACGGATTTTTAACATATCCAAGCCGGTCTGACCTTCTAGTCCGGCTCAGCTCTGAAAACATTGGTGACATCTCAATGTTTCTTAAAGGCAAACTACTAATTCCACTCCTAATTATAAAAGCTCAAATTATGAATTGGTTTGATCATAAGTTTATGTCTTAGGTTATTTCATCATTTAATGTATTTTTTTCTTCCTTTATCCCTAATTAATTTGAAGTATTGTATTAAATAAATAGCAGGTTGGTACTTATATTTATTCTTTCTCTCCTTACACCCTCTTTCGTACTCATTAATACTTATATTTCTCTCTCTCTTAATAGTTCCATAAAAAAATAAGGGCACTATTAGGAAAACAATTTCTATTTCAAACATATTTATAATTTTTAACTACTTTTATTATAATTTTTAAGAATCATGATTATGCTCATATAATTAGTACCGAATGATATAATTGAGAACACCCAATCTAATGTGACCAAGAACTTAAAAGATAAACAATGTGCCAATTTTTAATATTGGGTAAAGGGTAAAAAATGACCCTATATTTATGTCCAATGTGCATCTAACACCTTATACTTTTTTTAGTTCAAAATTGCCCATCAACTTTCAAATTCGGGGAAATAATGATTTTTCCGTCAAACTGGCTCAAATGACGTTTTAAATTCGGGCCAATAATGACTCTTCCGTCAAACTGGCCCATGAGGCATTTCAAATTTGGGCGAATAATGACTCTTTTGTCAAACTGACCCAACAGACGTTTCGAATTCAGGCCAATAATGACTCCTCCATCAAACTGGCCAAATTTTCGTTACTTTTTTATGGATAGGTCCCACTCTGGAATTTCACAGGAATCTAATTTTTGTTGGGCAATTTGACGGAAGAGTCATTATTGACCTGAATTTGAAACATCCGTTGGGTCAGTTTGACGGAGGAGTCATTATTGGCCTGAATTTGAAATGTTCATTGGGCCAGTTTGATGGAAGAGTCATTATTGACCTGAATTTGAAAGTTGATGGACAATTTTTAGCCAAAAAAAAAGTATGAGGTGCCAGATGCACCTTGGACATAAGTACAAGGTCATTTTTTACGTTTTTATCCTTTAATATTTCATGTTCTAATAAAGACAAAATAACACATTTTTATTACTTATTTCTTATTTAATTTTTATGGTTTGACATTTCTTGTTAGATCATTGTACCAACCAATAACCGTCTACTTATTCTATCAATAACTGTCAATACCTTATGTTGGTGAGAGGCATCTTCATTTAACTTCAATTTAGATTCAACAGTGTTTGTCTAGCCTCCACTTAATCGTTTTACAGAAAAAAAATCTAATTAGCATCTTTTTATAAAAATAATCAAAGAACAATTTTATAGAATGAATTAATAAGTAATCTACTGAGAATGAATTAATAAATATGAAGTAATCTAGGAATGTTGGAAGTCAATGCTCTTTGTGTTTGGCTCACATGTTTTAGGGATGGTGGAATTGGAGAGGGATTTGTAAAGAAAGGAAAAGAATAACGTGAATCGCTGGATTGGCTAAGAAAGAAGTGCTATGGATAAGAATCGCTGGCAGTTACATATGTGCTCTGATTTTGGAGTATACTGTCGAGCTACGCTCAACTAGGTCTTGCTTCCATGTGAATCTTAAAACCAATTGATTGAACAAGAAGATGATGCAATTGCAATCTAGTCTTCAAGAATGATAAGTTTTGGTCGGTTCACCTTTCTTGCTCAACACACAGAGAAGCGTAGGGCTCTGATATCATGTGAAAGAATACATGTATAAATGACCTATGTGATATCCCAAATTTTGGGCCTAGAAATCTAAAAAATAAGCTAAATTTAATACGCTACTAAGCCCAATTAAGCCAAGATCCTAAAATTGTCATGAAATGGTGAGAAGATTATTAGGGACTAAATCGTCAATGAAAAGTTTTTCTATTTGAAGTGTAAATATTGGTAGAAACAAGGATATAAATGGGATAAGTACTTTGTTATAAGTCTAAATAAGTTCGGGTGTGTTTGAATTGGCTTTTTTTCAGAAGGACTTTTTCAGAAGGACTTTTGGAAAAAAGTCAGATTATAAAAAGTGATTTATGTTTAGATTTGTGATGATAGAAGTGACTTTTTTTCAATATGACTTTTAAAACATGTTTGGATGATTATTTTGAAAAGTAAGTTTAGATGAAAAATTATTAAAAAGGGCATTATTGTTATTAAATAATACATATATAATATGCATATATTCTTATAGTTTAGAAAGAAAAAGTGAAATTTGGGTTTTTGAAGGATTTTAAAGGCTTAGTTTCTCTCTTATTTTAAAGAAAATAATTTTAAAAAAATAATTATATTTTTAGCTAAAAGGAAGATATTGTGTGAGAAAATAATTAGAGATTGTTATGATAAATTTTTGGAGATAGAAAAGAAATTTCATATTACAAGAAAATATCTTATTTAAAAATTTTAGAGGTTTAATAGTTTAATTTTCCTATCCACTTTATTAAATAACAAACAATAAAAGGTGTGGGGCTCATCAGAAGCCATAAGCAAGAAATCAAAATTTTTGATTTTTGGCTTCCCCACCGGACTTCTGGAGTAGAAATACTTTTCATCTGCTTATGAACCAAACATAAAAAAAATGGGGAATGGGTTTTATGGTGTCGCCAGACTTCTGGCACCCCAGAAGCCATCCCAAACATAGCCGAAAACATCTCAGGATAAGTTTGAGTTGGGGCAAAAATGTAACTTTGAAGTTACGAACCAATAGTAGTGATTCCCAGAAAATGTGCAAAACCCAAGAAAATAGAATATGATATGTTAAGGCCCTAAGAGGTTTGGAATGAGGAAAATACCTCAAGAAAGAGCATTTTAAATTATTATAAAAATTATGTTTAATTAAGGGCAATTAACAAAATTTAATCATGTAAAAAAATAAGTGGCCTCAAATAATTGGAAAAAAGTAGGGAAAGATTATTTTAAATTTAATATGAGTTTATAGAAATGGTTTCATGCCCTAAACCATGGAAAGCTTATCTTAAAGAGTATTTATGGGCATTTTATCCAAGAATATGGTGATTTCTCGGAAATTATGGGAAAATACTTGAGCACAAAAATAAGGGCCCGTTTGGATCAATTACAGCCTACTTTATGACTGTAATGCAATGGTATGTAATGCAATATTAATTACCATGTGGTTGTTTGGTTAGTTTTTATAATTAATTAAATAGTTACAGTTATAAAAAGTCTAAAATAACCCCATTTAAAAAATTTTCACCAGTAAAATAAGTGAAAGGATTTCTCCTTTCCTCATCAACGTTTTTGAAGCTCCATGGATTCCTATTACATTCGATCAAACTACACTTTCTTCTTACGATTTATAAGCTACTTTACAATGGATAATGTTTTGGGTCTTCTCAAACTTGGCATGAAATGAGGAAAGATGAACTTCTCTATACTTCTTTGAACGGACTTGCAAATAAAAAAAAAGTTCAACAAAAATGGAGACCACATGTTGCTGAATGTTGTTCATAAACTATGAGGAAGGTCTTGCAAACAACAACGGCGGTTGCAGGCTGACAACGGCAAGTGTTGGGGTATTGTGACATTTACGGTGGTTAAATCTTTGTCGATCCTCCCTTTCCTGACTAATGCAAAGCATGGTGACAAGGATATGGCATAAATGATGATGGGTAGACTTTCATCGTCGGCGGTGACGGGTGGTATTTGCGGTGACATTCATGGTGTCTAGATCTTACTCGGCGGCGACAGCGGCAGGTGCTGGGTGTGGTGACGTTCATTGTGTTGGATCTTGCTCGGCGACAACGGTGGCTGCGTGTGACGGCATTCATGGTGGTCAGGTCTTCATCGGTGTGACAGGGGTGCAGCGACCTTGATGGTGGTCAGGTCATCCTCGGCGACAGCAGATATTGGGTGTGACGAGAAGGTTTGGAGAGAGAGCTAGAGGATGGAGAAATGTTGAGGATAGATAATTGTCTTTTCACATGGCTTATTGAGGGACAAAATAGACATTTTATTTGAGATGAAAACATATTACCAAAAAATATGCAATCTTCATTGCAATTGTAATCTTCTTTACCATCATTAAACCCAACCAAACAAATTATCTATGGTAATGCAATAAAGATTGCCATTACATATGTGCAATGCGATTGAACCAAACGTGCTCTAAGGGAATTACTCTTTAAGAAACATGAATTTTTGATATCTCGCAAAGAAATTAAAAAGAAAATATATGAATTTTTGATAGGCTCGCATTGGTCATTTGATCAAGGAATTCCCAAAAACCACATTTGTAAATGATTAACTATACTTTAATCAGGTAATCAAGCCTTCATAAAGTAATAAGCTTAGGGAAGAAAAATTATATGGCCTCTTAAGAGGACAAGTGGCGTGCTCATGGTAAAGGATGAGGGATAGGTGAAGTCTTGACCAAGATTTAACCCACACATGCTATGCAATCAGAGAAGAAAATGTGTTGGGTTTATAGGAAATGGAATGAAATTAAATTAAATTAAATTAAAGATCCAATGGCATGTTATTGGATTTTGCTATATTAAAGGGCAAAAATAGGATTTAAAAACTGATCTTAAGGGATGGTTTGGAAGACAAAAAGGAATGGTCATGATTTACCATTGAAAAGCAAAACTATTGATGATTTAATACAAAACGAATGGTCAGGATATTTAATTACCAAGATGCTTCATCCTTCTTCCTCATTTTCGTCAGATCAAAGGAGAGGGAAGAGAGAGAAATTATCAAGCTCATGATGGATTAAGAGAGAGTTTAGAGAGAGAAGAGAAACATCTAGCAAGACCAATCTCAAACTAAATTCTTCTCCCCATGTTTCCTTCACAAAAAGTTATTCATATCTTCAAGAGCAACAATCACTACTACAAAAAAGACCTTTAACATCACCTTTTAACGTCCGTTAATTACAAATATGAGAAACAACGTCTCCTATGTTTTAAAGAGAGACTTTGTAAGTAATGACGTCCCTAATTAGTATAATTAGGAACTTCATTTCTTTGTTATATCAGACATGTTCATCAGTTTTCCTCATTTAATTTTGCAAAAATGTAAGGCGCGAATCGCATCCTTTCTCTCATTTCTTCTTCAAAAATCACACCCTTTTGAAGACTATTTAGCCAAGGGAGAGTTCAAAGCATACCCATTTCAATTCGCGAACTTGCATTCACTCGAAGACAGCATTCTGGTGATTTGAACCTTCCTTGTAAGCTATTATTCGATTTTTCCTTTTGATTATTCAATGTTGGCATATTTGGTTTAGATCTTGTTTAAACCCTAAACCCCTCTTCAATTTGGAAAATATTTGGCCAATTTGTTGTTTTGTTTTGGGATTTTGATTTTTGGATGCCGTTGTTTGTCTAGGCTTGATGATTTGGTGATGTTAAACCTCAGATTTGGTCTCTTATTATTGATTTTTATTGTCTACTCAATAATAATATGAAAAAAGGGTTTCTGATGAGAGTAGAATGACACGTTGGAATGAAAATGATGATAGCAAGAATGCTCCAGAACCCACATGAGGTTCATCAAGAAACGTGACAACACAAACGTGAATCAAAGAACTTGGTAATTCTACAACTCCACGTTATAGCATTCAGCACAACAGGGATCTACATTGCAGATTTTAACAACAAGGCAGCACTAATACACATGGAACTCCAAATCTTGCACTAAAATCTGATTTTCTATGAAGTACTAGCTTAAAGTAACCCGAAATTGATAATTTAGTGAACTAAATAGTGAGATGATCTCCAATAAGTTTAAAAGGCAATTGAGACTAAGATGAAGTAGAAACACAGGAGGAATTTCCTAAAACTCAAAATGGGTATTCAAGTTTACCGAAAAGGCAACAGGAGTGTAAGAAAAACATTCCTGGAAAAACACCTTCAGATTAATTTTTTGAAATTCGCCACAAATTTAAAAATGACAAAAATGACTTAGCAGATTGTATTCCTCGCCAAAATAAGTCCTAATGCACGATATGACCATTTGAGGCGCAAATTTCGTTTGAAAAACAGTAAGAAGAATTTGAAGAAATGATCATGCAGTAAAAATGAGCTCAAATACAAACTTTGACTCTATGAAGAGCGAATTCAACTTGAATGTGCCAAAACCAGTTTTAAAATAACAAAACAGAGCTATTTAGTCAATATGACCGCAATATAATATTGAGTACTCAAAAGCCTCAGCAAATCCACAGTAATGTAGGGGCAAGCAAAAATAGAATTAGTTTCACAAAAACCAACTTGCGTGTGAATATGAAGTAGAAAGAATTGCACAAGGAACAATGGAAAATGTTGTCGAAGACTCGGTAGAGTAGGATGCACTAGAAGAAGGAAGATGTCAGAAACACTCTTTTCCTTTTCAATTCTAATTCTACTAATTGTTCTTTCGATTTATCTAGAGGATAAAAAGTACTATCACAAAACATGCACCACTAGACAACTACTACTACTACAGAAATTGCCTATAGCAGCACTTATTTTGGCCCTATAGCGGCCTTATAAGTGCCGCAATAGTTAGTGCTGCGATAGGCTGTTAAGCCTAATGCGGCGCTTGCTAAGCGTCGCAATACTTAAAGCGGCGCTTATTTATTTAAAAACGTCGCTATAGGTAACATAAAGCGGCGCTTATTAAATTATAGGTCAGTCAAAATTTATTTATTTTTAAATTATCTAACCTAAAGCGGCACTTATAATTTAATAAGCGCCGCTTTAGGATACCCTAACATAAAGCGGCGCTTATTTATTTATAAGCGCCGCTTTAGGTATTTTATTTTTTTAAAAAAAATACCTATAGCGGCGCTTATAACGAAATAAGCGCTGCTATTGATTTTATTAAAAATATTGGATTTAATTTTATATATACCCCACCTGCATCAGTGCTAATTACCAGCAATTCTATACAATTCCAGGCAATCCATATACACCAATAACTCATCTAGAGAGCAATGTACAATTAAACCAACCATTCTAATTGGGAAAAAAGTACGCTACTAGCTATAGTACTATCTACATTTGTACTTATTGAAAAAGAGGTAGTACATAAGCGCACCATTCTTCAATTAGCACATTCATTTTTGATTTTTTTCCCTCGATAACATCGAGCAACGTGCGTCTGGGTAAAACTGCACAAAGATATTTGAATGACAATCAAATCTACTTGAAATCTAATAACAAGTTCAAATACAATTAGAGTTGGCAAAATATAAAATTTACTGTCAATGGAATGCTACATCGATCATGTGTAACGACTGATATGATACTAAGGGACATTAATTACGAGAGTTTTGAAGGTCAAGATTCTATTCAAGATATGGTGAGCCTTATTACTATAAGCTTCATAAATGGTGGGATGTCCAAGACTCTAGAGACAATATTTGGTCGTCAGTTTGCTACATCAACTATCCATTATGTTAGTATACATGTTGAGGATGCATATAGGCCTCTAGTGAATACAAAGAAATAATAAAATAAAGGATAGGGATCTTGCGACAAGGAACCCAATGAACATGCGTTCCAGAAAACACTAGGTATATGAAACCCAGCACCCAAAGGAAACATGGCTCAAGAACTCCATGTATAATAACACAAGAGTCGATCAGTCTCTTATGCCCGTATTCTTTGAAGAATACATAACCAACAAGTAAAAACTTGTTAAAAGAGAAAATTCTCATTCATGTCTTTATATTCATATAAAATTGTCCATTCAAGTACAAAATGAAGCCTATAAATAGGCAACAAGTTCATTCTAGAGAAAAAACCCTAAGACATAAATGCCATTAATGCTAATTGATTAACCTGATTGGTACCAATCAATCCTAAGAGAATTAGAAAATAACTTAAGCTTCAAGTAAAAGTAATCTACCTAAGAAAATAGGGAACTAAAACAACTAATTTCAGACTAGGAAACTAAATAGCCTTCTAGAATAAGCATTAACCAAGAGGCCTTATTCAAAAACGAAAATCAATCAAGATAAATGCATAATGATGGCTTCTAGATGCTTCTTTAAGGTTCTTGGACGTTACTCCAACTCCTCCTCCAAGGCACATACTTGTCACATAATATTTTAAGTGATTTCTTGAATCTGGACTGTACATGGGCCTTGTATATCATCTTGTTGGGCTTGTTTCTCTATGTTATACCAATTTCCACTACAAAAAAAGGGTGCATTAGTAGCAGTTATTAATGCCGATTAGTAGCGGTTGTAACCGCCACTAACATGTTACTAGCGGTTTTTAATTCCGCCACTAAATCGTCCGTGACAAACATTTACTAGCGGTTATTGAAACCGCGTGTAACAAAGTCAAAGACGCTACTAATTAGTAGCGGTTCTAATAACCGCTACTAAATAAAAAAACCGCCCCTAATGTAAAAATTAGCATAATCGCGGGAAAATTCCATTCTCAATTTAGTGGCGGTTTGACCAGCAGTTTGAACCGCCACTAATTAAAAAAACAAAAAAAAAATTGGCCATTTCTTAATTAGTAGCGGTTCTCAAACCGCTACTAATTAAGAAGGAAAAAAAATAAAAAAAATTGTTCCAATTTATTAGTAGCGGTTCGAAACCGCTACTAAAGTTTAAGGATTTTTAAAAAACAACCAGATTAGATATTAAATAATCAATGTCATATGATTAAATGTAATCAAAAAATAATGATAATAAATTAGTCTATTACAAAATGTTTTTATTGTTAAAATAAAAAAAATTTCTCAACTATATTAACAACCATATGTATAAAAAAACAATATATTAAACACTTAAAAAAGAAATAATTATAAATAAACAACTAATTATATTTGTTGTAAGATTAATATGAATAATTAATTAAAACATTTTTATAATTAAAAATGGGAAATAATTCGGATATTGTTACCTGAAAAAAAATATATTAGCAAATAAATTAATTCAGAATAGAAAATAAAACACACTAAATAATAAGAAATATAAGGTAAATTGTTTTCAGAACAAAAAATAAAGGCATTAGCGGTCAAACTGAGGATAAATTGAATGGAAAGGGAGAAGGAATTGAATGAATGTGTGAAGAAAAATGAGGGGAGGGGGTGGGTATTTATAGTGGTTTGTGCGGGATTTAGTAGCGGTTTGGGCAGCGGTTCTAGAACCGCCACTAATAGTTATCCACAGAATTAGTAGCGGTTCTGGAACCGCTACTAGATGTCTTTAATTAAAAAAAAAGCTCAACCTACATTAAAAAAAATATGATATATGAACGTTTGATACAAATTTTTATGAAAATTTTGTAAACTGAAAAATAATTATGGTTGGCTGCTTCAATCATCTTCTTCTTGCTCCTGCCTAAAAAGAACATAAACAAATATATAAATTTCTATTGCTAAAGGTGTTGAAATTTGTTTAAATTATTTGTAGTGAAAATCCTCACCTAACTACTTGTAAATGACCGTCTTCTTCAGAAATGAGATTGTCGAAGTTTTCAGGTTCAAAATGTTGGCTGCTTAGTTCCAGATCATCTTCGTCACCCATGTCGTAGAGGTCACGCGGCTTCATATGAATCACCATGTGCCAATCTTTATGTGTCCGATCTTCCACATAGTATACTTGCTGTGCCTGTGAGGCAAGAATATACGGCTCATCATCTGCCATTTCCCCTGTGTGAATGAGCCTCGAGAAATTTACGGACGTGATGCCCAAGCTGTCCAATGTAATGCCTCGAGAAGTTCTGGTGTCTGCCCACATGCAGTTGAAGAGAGGCACGGTGAAATGACCTTGATAGTTAAGCTCGATGATGTCCACGAGCTTTCCATAGTATGATACGCCTCCAAATCGCATGTTTGTATCCCGTGAGCTGCCATAACTCCTTGTCCCGAATGTGCCAAAGACTTCGGAATTCTGGGTGAGAGAACCTTCATCCCTTGCAATGGTGCAGAACTTGAAGCCGTTGACGTTGTATGCCGTATATCTCCTGACATGGTCGAGTGGACCGGTTGCTAGATTTATCATATCAGGCGCATGGGGATTGTTGTCATTGAGTATCCTCTGTGCAAACCAATCCGGAAACTCTCGATGGACCTTTTTGTCCACCTCTGCAGATGACCTTGTACGGCTTCGTAGTTGGCGTTTAACATAGCGGCGAAAATCCCTAAATTCCAATGGAACATATTAGAGGGTTATGTGGTTTTGAAATAAAAAAATAACATGATACATGTATATAGTGTTAGAATTCTTACTGAATGTAGGGCTCCACTTGAGGGCAATTTGTCAAGACATGTCTGTGTGCTTGCAACCTCTCAGTGGGAGTGAGCCTGTAATACTGACTTCCTCCAACTGGCTTTCTGACTGGCGGGAATAATGTGTTAGAAGGTGACTGGACATTGGTGGGGCTGTCATCGACACGAGGAGGGCGGTTGAATGAAGTCTCGATGTCATCATCAAAATAGCGCGAACAATATGTTAACACCTCGTCACCAGAATAACCCTCTGCTATAGAACCCTCTGGAGATGCTTTGTTCCTCACATACGACTTCAATTTCCCCAAGTATCTGTAATTACAAGTACAATCAGGTAACTGAAACAAAATCGTGAAACCACTAGAAAAATGAATCAACAGACCTCTCTATGGGATACATCTAGCGGTATTGAACCGGGCCGCCCATCTTTGCGTCTTGAACGAGGTGTACAGTGAGATGGACCATGACTGTGAAGAAAGCGGGGGAAATATCATCTCCATATGACAGAGCGTTAGAACAATTTTTTCCTGCAATTGATCCAGCTCTGCTTTGTCCAAAACTTTTGCACACAACCGTCGGTAGAAAGAACTGAGTTGAACCAAAACATTAGACACCTCCGGGGGCAATGTGCTTTTAATTGCCAGAGGTAGGAATTACTGGAGCAAAACATGGCAGTCATGGGTTTTCAACCCGGCAATCTTCTTAGAGTGCATGTCCACACATCTTGAGATGTTGCTTGAATAACCATCAGGGACCTTGATGTCCTTAAGTGTGGAGAGGAAGACTTCCTTGTTGGCTCTTGTCAGTGTGAATGAGGCTGGGGCAAACTTGTCATTCTCATCCGGCCATGCGTCTTCACGTATTCCCATCGCCATCAGATCTTTCCTTGCTTGAAGATGGTCCTTGGACTTTCCAGACTCGTTGAGTAAAGTGTACAAAATATTGTCACACACATTTTTTTCGATGTACATGACATCAAGACAATGGCGAAGTAGATTAGATTTCCATTAGGGGAGCTCGAAGAAAATGCTCTTCTTTCGCCATTGCTGCACGTTTTCCCCCTGGGACTGGCCGCGTCCCCTTCTTCCCCCAGGCTGAACGCCGTCTGTCTTCCCGAACTCTACGTGAACATCTTCAAGCTGTTGAAGAATATCTGCGCCAGACAAAAACGTAGGAGGATCCCTCATTTCCTGCGATCCGTTAAATCTAATCTTCTGCAGTCGGAACCTATGACCTCCAGGAAGGAACCGCTGATGACCCATGAAGCACCACTTGCGACTGTGAGGAAGGCGGACCGAGTCTTGGTCAAAGTTGCAGTTGGGGCAAGCTCTGCCTGTATGCACGTTCCAACCAGACAATGTGCCAAGTTCGAGAAAATCGCTCACTATCCACATCAACGACGCACGGAGTGTGAAGAGCGTCTTATTGTAAGTGTCATACGTCTCAACTCCGATGGTCCAAAGTTCCTTCAACTCCTGTATCAACGGTTGAAGGTAGACATCTATATCGTTTCCAGGAGCTTTCTTCCCCGGAATAATCATCGAAAGAATGAATGAGCTCTGTTTCATACACATCCAAGGGGGTAAGTTGTACGGTATCAATACCACAGGCCATATACTGTACGTAGTGCTAAGATTCCCGAACGGATTGAACCCATCTGATGCGAGAGTGAAGCGGACATTTCTCGGGTCACTGGCAAATTCCGGGAATAGAGCATCAAACGCTTTCCAAGCCTCAGCATCCCTAGGATGTCTCAACTTCCCATCGACGTTGGGCTCTGATGAATGCCACCGCATGTGCTCCGCCGTTTTGGATGACACATACAACCTCTGAAGTCATGGAGTCAGGGGAAATATCTTAGAATCTTTGCAGGCTTCTTGGTTGCTATTCGACCCCTCTTCGCCTGTTTGTACCGAGACGCATTACACCGCTTACATCTGTCCAACTCGGCGTCGTCTCCCCAGTACAACATACAATCATTCGGGCAGGCATGGATTTTAGTGTAGTTCAATCCCAACTTGTTAATAGTCTTCTTTGCTTCGTAGAATGATGGTGCGATTTCTGCCTGAGAGAATGCATCTCCCAATAATTCTAACACCATCGACATCCCCTTATCGCTGAAGCCACACAAGCACTTGATATGATAGAGCTTGACAAGAAATGATAGTTTTGAATATTTACTGTACCCTGAATAAACATTATTCTTATTCTAAAATGAACGTTTATGTGACAAAACTAGAAAGGAAATGAGAGGCAGTTTTTAGTAGAACCTGGAAACAAAGGCTTATCTGAATCCGTCATAAGGTCGAAAAAATTCTTTGCAGCTTCATTTCGAAAAAACTCCTGGAGTGGTCCTTCAACCCCTTCCTGACTCCCGATGCCGTCACCTTGCAACCCGAAAGCATCACGCACAACATCGTTAAATGGATCCACATGATTGTCATCATCATCGTCATCGTCGATCTGCATTCCAACCTGAAATGTTCGAGCAACTACCTCACCACCATCATCATCGTTCTCGCCATGAATACCCCAGAATGTGTAATTGGATGGGAATTGTTTCAGTATAAGATGCTCACGCACAACATTTCTGGGATGCCACTTCTTAAATTTACATTTCGGACAAGGACACAATATCCGATTGTTAACACCGGTGCAGTTGAAAGCAAAATCTAAAAAGTGGTTAACACCAACCAAATAGCGGGGCGACGTCCTTGGCAAATTTATCCAAGATTTATCCATCATATGACTGAAGATATTATCAAAGAAGGAAAGAGCTTAATAGTTTGAATGAAATGTGAAAATGAATTGGAAAGAATCAAGGGGTTATAAAATGAAATTTAGACATTAGTAGCGGTTCTTTAACCGCTACTAAAACCGCAACTAACTCAATCAGACCGTTGGAAAATTAACAGGTGGCAGCTGTCTGATTGTACATTAGTAGCGGTTTTAAAACCGCTACTAATATTAAATTATTTTTATAATTAGTAATTTAGTGGCGGTTTAAAACCGCTACTAAGTTTAAAGTTTAAATTTTAAATTTTTTTTAATATTTCTTCAGTTAGTAGCGGTTCTGGAACCGCCACTAAATGTGCTATTTTGTGTTTTTAACGTTATTTATATCTTTTTTTTTCAAATACTATATAAGAAAATAAACAAATAACAACGGTTTATTTAGTAAGTCAGGGAGAAACTTTTTTGTTTAACTGTTAAAAAAAATTATCGCCATTTGTAAAGTAAAAAATAAAATCAGATAATAACAACTAACAAAATTATGCAACATTAAAGATATGAAATGTTTAAACAACTAATATTCAAATTAGCAAACATTTAAATATAAAAATGTTCAACTGAAATCCTGAAATAAAAAACATTCTAATATAAAAAGACCCTAGAGCTACGCCGCAGGAGGCTGATCGTCGTCTTGATGCTCCGGAGAACGGTTGCGGGGCTGCTTCGGTGGACGTGGAGGTAGTGGTACTCGCAAAGGAGATCTATTCGGGTCGAACATCCGCTGTATCCGTTCCAACGTGCTATTGGCGTTGTGCACCCAGGAGTCCAGTCGGTCGTACACCTGATCAGTCACCCGTTCCGTAATCTCATGAGTGAGTCTCTCCCTCATTTGAGCCTCAAACTCTGCGTCTCCCCTAATAGGGCCACTTGTTGATGGTTGGCTCGAAGCTGTAGACTGGGCGCTGCCTGGGTCGCCTGACCTGCCGTACACCACCGTAGGTCGGGCTCCGAATCCCATCCCGCGAACCCGGCCAGGGTGCTCTTGAGTCCCTAGGGCAGCCCTTAGCGAGGCAGTGGGGTCTACATTGTCCCCCTGCGACTCGGCGATCTCTCTCTCCGCAGCCTCAATCCTAGCCTGCACACACAAACATATTAACAATTTTATTTTGATGTCGTTGTTATTAAAAATATAAAAATATAAAAATAAATAAATAAATAAAAATTTTGCAATTTGCTCGTCAGCCTCCCTGGATGTTAGGCTCCCGTCGGCGTGTCTGTGCTTTATTTGGTAGAAACGACCGTAGGTAGCCTTCTGCCCTTTCTTCGCAGCCTCTTCCTCCTGAAAATTAAGATACAAACAGTTATTAATATATAAAGATAAATTATTTTTAAATCAAACAGTGAAACTTCATTCCTTCATACCATCTCTTTGTACCCAACCGAAAACGGCTTCGTCCCAGCCGTATGATGAACCTTCTGATGGGCCTTCGCGGCAAGACCTTGTTGCGACTTCTTCTGTTAACATAAAATAAAATTAAATAATCATCAGTAATTCAAAAATATTTTTTCAATATGATATTTCAATATCAATTCAATAATATTATTCATTATACCTTCCCAATATCTCCCCTCCTCCAACCCACATATCTCTCCCACGCATCCGCAGGGACGCCACCAGGAACTTCATCGACCAACTCCTGAAGCGGCCTACTCCCACCCCGATCTCTTTCTTTGAACATATCCAACCGCTTGTTCTTCCAACCGTCCCCCATCTTTGATTCTGTCCAATTCTTGCGGCTGTCCCTCACATCAAACTTCCTCTGTAAAATATTAAATTTAAGTATGTTTAATTAGAAATTAATAAATAATAACAAATTCGAATAATAACATAATACAAATAAGAAATAATAAATAAATTTCCTATAATATTTATTAAAATCAAATTCAAATAATAACAGAAAAGAAATAAGAAATAATAAATATATTTCCTATAATATTTATTAAAATCAAATTCAAATAATAACATAAAAGAAATAAGAAATAAGAAATAATAAACAATACATAATAACAAGAATATTTCTTATAGTATTAATTAAAATCACATTCTAATAATAATAAATAATAAACAATAAATAAGCTCAAAGTTAATTCAACAAACCTTAACAATTTCGTCAAACGCGAACTTTTTAGAGTTCGCGTCAATCTTCCTCCAGTCCAAAGCGTCAATCGGAAATCGCTGATAATTCTGGCCTACACCCCCGACGAACCTCGAGTACAGTTGCCCCCCTTGTCCAACCGGTAATTTGGTCAAGTCGTCCCACTCAACTATAACTCTGTACCCACTCGGAAGGTTCATCGCATCTTGCACCGTCAACCTCTTCTCACTTATGCTACCAGAAGGGTCTGTAAAATTTAGGGAACAATTTCAATTTAATGAGCGATAAAAAATTATAATTATCTCATAAAAACAATAAAAATTGAATTTCCTTACTCTGAACTTGTACTTCGTAACCGGTGGACCTTCCGGAGGATCGTTTAGGGTGCCCCGCCTCGTCAAATTCCTCACCGTCCAACCAACGTTCCATATCCTCAAAATCCGCTCCTCCTCCAGTCTCGTCGAAGTCCTCTCCCCCGCTCCAGAATGCGTTGCTTACATCTTCTGGAATCGGATCGTTCTGCACACGGATGCGCTCTTGTTCTATACGATCCCTCTCGGCCTGCTCAGCCAGTTCCTTACGTAGCCGCTCCTCAGCCTCCATTTGTTCAGCGGTCATAGGCTTCTTATTGCGATCGCCCTTTTTCACCATGATTTTGATATCTTTTTTCTAGTCGAAGTCACGTCAGGTCACTTTCTTTCTCAAAAAGCTCGTGCCTTTTCTCTGAAAAGGCACGAGCCTTTTTAAACTCTTCATTTTAGTAGCGGTTCTGCAAGAACCGCTACTATTAGTCGCGGTTTCAGCAAAAACCGCTGCTGAAACCGCGACTAAATCAACCAGTAATAAATGAAGTTGCATTTATTTCGCTGAATTAGTGGCGGTTTTGGGGGAAACCGCTACTAATGTACTAAAACCGCCACTAATTCAAGGTCCTTTCATTTTCTAGCGGTTTTCCCCTCCAGAACCGCGACTAAATTTACGCCACTACTCATCCCGCCAAAGCGCGCCAAATTTGTTGCGGTTCTTTCCCCTAAACCGCTACTAGTGTCCGCTACTAACTACTTTTGTGGTCAAACCGTCGTATTTACTTGCGGTTTGTGCTTATAACCGCTACTAATGTATAATTACTAGCGGTTTTAGTGTTCCGCGACTAAGGTAACCGCTACTAAAAGCCCTTTTTTTTGTAGTGTTCATGGATCTTCATTATTTGCCACGTGCTCAAACACTTATGGGTCTTAAAATCATGCATATGGGCCTTACTACTTGTGGTTAGAGCCCCATTTACATCCTTAACATGTATACTAACATAATGGATAGTTGATGTAGCAAACTGAAGACCAAATATTGTCTATGGAGTCTTGGACATCCCACCATTTATGAAGCTTATAGTAATAAGGCTCGCCAGATCTTAAATAGAATCTTGACCGTCGAAACTCTCATAATTAACGTCTCCTAGTATCATATCAACGACATCCCTCATAAACTGCATCACATAGAATCCATAGTCGTTGTTATTGGGTTGGAAGGGGCATTGTAACAAAAAACACCAAATATCATATGAGAAACATTTACGTTATATTTGACTAGATTTTTTAAAAAATTGAATAACTTGTAAAACCTGGACTATGCTCCACAGATAAGCATATTTCGGGTCAAGGGCTTTGGAATAACTCAAGTTAATGGAGGACTGAAAACTAGTCAATGCGCTGGAAACGAAACAAATTAAATTAATTTTGTTAGCTAGGGTCATAAAATGACAAATAATGCAACACATTCAAAGAATGTTGACATTCACGTACCTATTGACGACACGCATCAAAGCTGGGTGATTGTCTGGTTCAGCACCTAGCACGGGATCCAAATAGTAAATCAAGGGTTCCAGTTGTGCTTGCGAATAGATGACAAGCAAAAGCCAATGTCCCCTAAAATTTTTTACAACGTTATATCAGTATATATATGATGCTTGGAGCAAAGAATATGATAAAACCTATAATGCGTATCGACTTACCCTGTATTAATTGGAGCTAAGAATAAAGTCATGCCTATTGCCTTTAAAGAAAAGTGCCTTTTAAGCGCCACAGACTGCTCGTTATATCTCGCGCCCGTAATAGGTGCCATGGCATAGGGGCTTATGAATTTGAATAAGACATGCTCCTCGATGATCATGACATCTTCATGTAGGTGCCTTCATAGAAACCATACCAACTCCAATTAGTGTAAAACTTATGACATCAAATAAAACCCCAATGGAAACACATATATACATGATCCATAAATTGATAACTGTAGCACTGAGTCATCCTTCATCAAGCACCTCCATGAGCTAATCCCTAGAAACAAGTTCACTCATGTTTGACACGCCAAATATATGCCTGTTGATGAATGGAATCGTGCCAATAAATTAGGGAGATATGATGGCTACAAATGCTCGCAATCGAGCATGATTTGGCATCTCGGCGCTTGTACATTCAATACAGGAGGAGGCGCTTGTACTTTCTTCTTGCCCCTGGCTTTTGTTGCCTACAAACCATGTAAATAGAAAATCTGAAATTTTATTCCAATAAAAAAGAATGCTAGTTTAAATTGATTGGTAAATAATCACCTGTGACAATGGATAAGTATGTGAAATCTTTTTCTTCATCACTTGAGCGACTAAACCACCGGTACCTTTGACATTAGCCACTTGTGCTTTCTTTCCGGTAGAACGTGTACCCTGAAAAAACATGTAAATAAAAGAGCATTCTTCCAACTTAATGAATGCTAGTGTAAATGTTATTAGTAGGGAACAATAACGGTGCCCCATTGTTGTAGGAGTATTCAATCATGACCCTTAGTGCATTATCAGGCAACGACGAGTTGTGTAAGGTCGTGTTGGAAGTGTTGTAGACCTTGCCGATGGCAACTACTTCACTGAAAGAGTGATCCTTATATAGCCTGTAGTTTGACTCGTCCTACAAAAGAGTTGACAACATTAGCTCACAATCAATAATATAACAGTGTCGCTGCAAGTTTGTAAGCAGAAAATGTATGAACTACCTAAGGAATTTGGGCCCTAGGCATCGTACAGCTATCCCTGATGCTTGGACATTCGACAGAAGGAACGTTACCTTGTTGCATGAAGTTTAACGTTTGTGATGCAACATTATATTGCTGGTAAAATTCGAACATCTACTCGTACCGCCAATGCAGTTCCTCATTCCGTCGTTGAATTTCCTCGTCCCATCGTTGCGTTTCCTCGTCTCATCGTTGCATCTTCTCCCTCAGAGTTTGAACTTCTTCTTTTAACGCTCTTACTTCGCCTTTTGATGCCCTCTTTTGGCAGCCAAAGTAAGATGAGAGTGTGACCCCTACACTTGTGCCTCGAACATGGCCCAAATACTCCAGGCGATCAAGCGCTCTGCTTAAGAAATCCAGAGGGCCAAATTTGTTGACCTTTCGTTAGGGAATTCTTGTGACAACATATCCTATAATAAGAAGAAATGATTATTAGTTATTAACTTAGCAAAGTCACCAATTAAAAAAATATTACGAAGTCCAAGAGAATGACTTACACATCGTTCACGGACTCTTCTGACCTCTTCATGAATGATGGTACCGTCCTTTTTGGAGTGTCCCCTGACCCAGAGGTCATGCCGTGGTGGCCTTCCTTCTAGTCCCTATTCCTGAATCTGTCAAGGTAAGCCAAGTGAAGGCATCAATTAATCACGTAAATATTTATTCATAATTTTGTATTTAAAAGCATTACTAACATACCATATCTTCCTCCAATTCAGGAAATGTCTTTCATCCGCCCATATACGGATACTCGCAGCTTTTAGCCGCATCTCTATTTCTTTGACTTGTGTTGGAAATTAAGTTATGTTAATTGAATGATGTTCATGTTTAAACCTCCTATTGAATTTGTGATGCTATATGATTTTTAGTGGTTGCTAGATTGTGTAGCTTAATTTATCCTATCAAATGCTATGGTTGCACATTCTTGAGAGGAATCAGTTTTCAAAACTCAAGTTCTACACACCAAATGGAGCTTAACACTGATCATAAGTAATAGCTATGAAAGTGGTTGCTTGATTAGTTATTAATTAGGGCTACTGAACCCCTACCAACTTCATGGGGCTCAATGGTGGGCTTTCAACTTCAATCTCTTCATCCACTAACTCATCATCTTCATTATCAACAAGTGGCTCAAAGGTTGGCTTTCAACTTGGATCTATTCAATCACCAGCTCGTTAACTCTGGCATCCATATAGTGGACCCTCTTCTTAAGTGGGATGGGGTTGAGTGATTTCCCACTTCTCAAGCTTATGGCATTTACGGACTTAGGGTTGATGACTGTGTTGGATGGAATGGGGCCACTTGTTTTGGCTTGAAACTCTTAAAGGAGTTAGAGAGCTAAGTCTTCAAGGTTATGATTTTTGGTCTCCAATTGGGACATCCTTGCATCACTCTTTTCAAATTTAACCTCAACAAGGTTGTGCATACCTTAAAATCCTTATTGGCAAGTCTTGGCCAACTCATTAATGATATTGGAGGATCTCTCGCTTCTCATTGAGACAATGGCTTAAGAGGATTCGCCTTTGTGATATTGGAATTGCTTTGGCGGACTTCAATCTTGGCGCCCATAGGTGATGTGCAATACTCACAAGAGGGGGCCATCAAATCTCTACCAGTTGGGCTTTGTGATGAAGGGGGACCGGAAAGCTTATCCAACCTAGCATGAATTGCCTTAAACATGGCTTCAAATTACTCCAATTGAGGGATATGGAGTGAAGTAGCGTCAACCCTTTGAAGATTGTGGATTGACCTTCTTGAACCATGTTTCTCCTTGGCCGAGGCAAGCTTTCGAACTAAAGGCCATGCTTCTTCTGGTGTGTAGTTAATAAATGAGCCACCGGCAGCCGCATCCAACTTGTCTTGATCTCTTTCCCTTAACCTATCATAAAAAGTGTGGGCTAATTGCTCATTCAGAATTTGATGATGTGGACACCTCTTTAAAAGGTTTTGGAATCTTGTCTAATAATCAAAGAGAGACTCATCCGGCTCTTGCATAATGGAGTTGATCTCTTTTCTCCTTGCAAATGTCCTTGTGGCTTGGTAAAACTTCTCTAGAAAAGCTTGCTTCAAGTTGCCCCAAGAGGCTAGGGCTTCCGGATTGAGCATGGGCAAGCTCATATACCATTGTTTAGCCTTTCCTTCTAGAGTGAGGTAGAATACTCTCCACATAATATCTTCCACTTGTGCTCTCACTGGTTTCATGCTGTTACAATGTATGAAGATTTCATCCAAGTTGGCATGTGGCTCATCTTCCTACAAACCGTAAAACTTAGGTAAGGATTGTATCAATAAACCTTTAATTTCATAGTCAACGTTAATGGTGGGAAATGCATTCATGAATGGGTTGTGGTAGCTTCCCTAATGGTTCTTCTTCTAGGTTGCTTACCATCATTAAACACTTGTCCTCCCCCATTACCACATAGAGTTGCTTCTACTTGTACCTCAGGACTATGGTGATCTCCTTCCATCTTTGTAGTATCACTATTGGTTTCTAGATCACTATCAATGCTTGACTCAAAAGAAGATGGGTGTTTAACTATCAAGGATGTAACTGAGGTTCCCTCTTTCTTGTCTTTCTCAATCTAGTAAGGTGGCTCTCAATTTCTGGGTATTCAGGGTAAAGCTCTTGGTCTCTAGGGTTCCCTTGAGTCATACACAAGGCGCAGACAACAAGTGTAGACTAAGGCTCAAACAAAATTGAAATTGCACAAATTCAAGAAAAAATGGATGAATGAGGATGCAAGTGAGTAGGATATGGAGTGTATATGAAGTATATACGATATGTACGAAGTGCAATGTAAAGTATGTGTAGGAAGTGTGTGGTATATACGTAAGTATGGAAGTATGACAAGTCAAGCAATCACAAGCATGGATCAAAAGCTCGAACCAGACCGGGTGGTTCAACCGGAAAACTGGAGCCTAGTCTAGTCTGGGTTGTGCCCTGAACCGGAGGGAAGATCAAACCGGGGAACAGCCGGGTTAAAGCATCCAAATCGGTGTTAACTCGGGCAACCCGGTGGGTTGCTTGAGTTATGTTAAAAAAAGATGAAGAAACAATGCACGTGCCATCAGATCTTCTTCCATCCCTCGACTGTTCTAAGCCGCCATACTCATCCAATCCTTGAAGATGAAGTGGTGTTGGGCAACATCAAGGCCTCCCAAGCAGTAGGAGAAAGAAAAATGGTGATTGTGGTGATTGAGAGATCTAAGAGTTAGAAAAGAAGACTGTGGTAACTGGTGAGGGGGTAACATAGAGAAGGAAAAAGGGATCTATGGGTAGGAGAAAATGAAAGGAGAGTGTCTGCTGTGCCCAGTCTACCACCACAAGTTTTTTTTAGTAAAAGTCTACCACCACAAGTTAAGGTTTGTTTTTTTTTCAATGAACTGATGAAGCACTCAACTTTATTGGTGCTTCACATGACCCTCCTCTCCCTTGTCAATCATGCACGTCTTCCTAGATTGAAATTTGAATTGCAAACATTGCCTTTTTTTCCTACATAAATCTTGATTAATTTTTAATTGTTAAATGCTTATTTAACCTTTGCCTAATGCGCCTTGGGGGTTAAAATCAAAATTTATCCAAGGATTGCAATATAGGTTGCAACCCCGGGTTGTTTCACTTGAGGAGTCTTTTAACCTACCAAAACTAGCTAAATATAATCAAAACAATAAAAGGTTTGGGGTTTTGGTTTGAAAATTTATTTAATAAAACTATTGACAAATGCAGTTACTTGTTTTTGGTATTGTAGATTAATGAGTGAAAAGAGTTTGGATTAAGGGAAATTTATAAAATGGGCTTTGGTAGTGTTACGGTGGCTCTCACGCTTCATTAAATTGATATTGAGAGTTAAAGATTCATCAAGTCTAATTGAAAAATCCCCAAGCAACCACTAGGGGTACACTAGCCCTAATTAATGACTAATCAAGCGACCACTTTCTTAGCCATTACTTAGGGTTAGTGTTAAGCTCCACTTAGTGTGTGTTGGAACTTGAGTTTTGAAAACTGATTCCTCTCAAGAATGTGCAACCACAACATTCAATTGGATAAATTAAGCTGCAAAATCTAGCAACTACTAAAAATCATATAGCATTAGAAATCCAATAGGAAATTCAAACATAAACATCATTCAATTAACATAACCCAATATCTAACATAAGTATTCTAATCCATATACAATTAGAAAGGAAAATCATGTCTAAAATGTAAATGTACAAAGAGAAATGCAACCACACAACTCAATACATAAGGAAAAGAGTATGAGAAAACAAACAACACCCCTATTTTGCCTATTGAAGCTTAAGCCACTTTAACACCACCAAAGCACCAAGATTCTAGCCTCTCATCTCTTCAAATTTGTGCCCAAAATAACCCATGATGATAGCCTCTATTGGTGAAGAAGGTAGAAGAAGGAGTATGGTGGAAATGGAAGATAATAAGGAAAGGAACAATAAAAACCAGCAAGAATGGGTGAAATGTGCAATTGGCAGGAATGCACAAGAGGGGGGTGAATTGTGCAATTTAAAAATTTAAGCGATATGAAACAAGGTTTATACTGGTTCAACCCAAACACTTGGCCTACATCCAGTTCTCCAACTTTCCAATTGAGTTCCACTAACTCTTCAAGATTAAATCAGGCTCTTGAATGCCTTTACAAGTGATCACTCAGTAAGAGGTCTTTCTCACAGATCACTCCGAAGTAATTGGTAGGAGTGCACAAGAGGGGGGGAATTGTGCTATTCAAATTTTAAACTGAATGAGACAAGATTTATACTGGTTCAGCCCAAACTCTTGGCCTACGTCCAGTTCTCCAACTTTTATTTTGGTTCCACTAATTCTTCAAGATTCAATCAGGCTCTTGAATGACTTTACAAGTGATCACTCAGTAAGAACTCCTTCTCACAGATCACTTCCCCTTACAACTTGTAAGAATACAACCTACTCTTAAGATCCCACTATCTTCAGAGTACACCTCACTTGAAACGTGATTACAAAAAACTTGTTCACTTAATGAACTGATTGTGATACACACTGAAGTATAGTAAGAAATGAATGAACTCTTTAAGAGTTGGTAAGTATTGAATGCAGTGAGTGTAACTTCACAAGAATAATCAATGTGTGCAATCAATAATACCAACCAACTTCTTCATCTGGGCTTTTATACTCGTTTATGGAATTCTGCACATTGAAACAAAGTATGAGTCTCTGAAGTGTCTGACGTAAACTGCCCAAAATAGCAACAGGTACAACTTGCAGTTATAAAGTTAGTTAAACATGAGAAAAGAAACAAATTTGAAAATCTTCAAATGTCAATCGATTGCAGGATGTCCCAATCAATTGCTGTCTCTAGCCTCCAATTGATTGCCCTCAGATTGGTTTAGATTGCTGCCTGCAACACTCGATTGATATGTTAGCTATAAGATAAAAACAAAGAGTGTCAATCGATTGTTTGATTTCTCAATCGATTGGAAATTCCATATTAGCCCTTCTTTCATCTATTGTTTTTATTTTCTTTGTAGGGGCAAAACTGGAAAGTGGAGATGAAAAGGAGTGCTTCAGTGTTGGAGCTAGAGACAATGGAAGTAGAGGGAAAACACGAAGCTAGCAGTAGCAAGGGAGTCCATTCGTGGGCGGAGAGAACGAAGCAAGTGATGGCGAAGATCGAAGAAGTGAAATCGAGTGGATTCAGTTGAGCTTTGGGCCAACGTGGCAAGTGAATGGTTAGAAGGATTGTAGGGAAGAAGATTTGTACAGAGAAGGAGTTCCGGCTAGGTTCATTGGAGAAGGAGATATATAAAGAAAATCGAAGCAAGAGGGGAATTCATTCCTTCACTTCCATTCACTTTCACTTCTTCTCTCCCATTCCCATCACCATCATCCGTCTTTTCTCTGTTTTCACCGTTCTCACCATCTCACGACATTTCATCATCACGATTTTTGGGCTGCATTTTGCCATCCTTCATCGCCGAGATTTGGCTATGTTCGATTCAATTTCGTATTGCTTTGCTGCTACAATTTAAACGATGGAAGGCTGATCGTTGTGATTTCCTTTGAGTTTGAAGCTAAGCTTGAGCCAAACGAGTTAACTAGGGAGTTCTTCATAATGTCTTCTCTTATTTGAATTTTTATCTAGATGCTAGTTGTGTCTTGATGCAAGTAGAGTGTGAGTGAGATGTTTCCATTTCATACTAACTTGTATATTTTGTGAAGCATGATTTTGAGCAATTGAGTTGTACTTCAAATGAGTTGTTCCTAGACTCATTCTTTGTAATTTGATCTCTGATTTTCATCTAGTTGTTTGGAACTCATTGATTGAATGAATGATATAGAAGCATTTCTAATTGAAGTGTTGTTTGTTCAAGTTGCTGAATTGCAATTATAAGCCCACTTATCTGTGATTGTTTCATTTTCTAGTTTAATTGATTACCTTAGTTAGGAACTCAATTAAGTTACAGATTGAGATTTGCATGATTTCCGTGATAATCACCTCCTTAGTTAGGAATGTGATTAGAGTAGAGATTGTGACTAGAATCAAGATAGACTCCAATTTTACCAAGGCAATGTGGGTAATCACTGTCATATTTTCTTCATATCTCTTCACTCTACATTTTGGGTTTTCATTCACAATCACTCATTTTATTTCACACAAAAAATATAAAAATTAGGATTAGCTTTAGATAGTTCTCACACTGGAATTTGGAATTAATTTGTTCTTGCTTTGCATTTTAATTACACATTATGCCAAGGAGATGAGGAAAATGACCTAGGGTTAACTCACTGCACTATAGGAGTTAATTTTAGAATCTTTGAGGCCTATACGACTAGGTTAATCAGATGCTTATCATTCATTGTGCATGCATAATCCTTGCCTTATCCTTCATCACAACCCTTGAAAGTCCTCATGATTCATTGTATAATCATGATAGTAATAGAGATAGTAGAGTTGTTACAAGCCTATGGTAGAATGTGAATTGAGTGGATTTGAGTGAAAATTACCCAATAAGCACTACTACAAAAAATAGTATTTACGTCCCCATTTCACGTCTCTTTCTTAAATGAGATGTAGAAAAAATGCTGTGGCAAAATTGTAAATACGTGAAAAAGTTTCATTGTCTCTTTTTTATTTATGAGACGTGGATTCTCAAGAAAAAGGTGGTAAGCACAAAATAGGGTGGAAAAGAATGCGGGAAGAACTTTCCATGTCTTACAAATTTTATGAGACGTGGATTTTAAAAAAAAAACCTTTCCACATCTAATAAAATTTATGAAACGTGGAAAACTTTCCACGTCTCATAAATTTTAGGAGACGTGCAAAAATATTTTTCACATCTCACTTGTAAAAGTGAGATGTAACACCTGGACTTTTACTACTATATTATAGCAATTTAATTGAATTATAACCACTTTTATGAATATTCGAAGCCCAAAAATATGGAAAATTTAAAACTTTTTCTTAAAAATATTGAACCAAACTTCGGTTAGTTGGAATGGGCTTTTCGTACGACTTAGAATTTAAATATTTTTATAAATCAAAGTGGTACATAACACAATTAAACTACTTAAGTTTCCCTATAATTTCCTCCCCCTTGATGATAGTGTGTGGGGAGCGAAAACCCATTCATGGGTTCTCTGCATCTATTGATGGGTTTCTACCTTTCCAATATTAAAACGCTGGGGTCATCTCAGTTGATAACCCTTCTACCAGAATACGCAGCTACATTAGGGTAATACATACATTTACATACGGTTAAGGATTAATTCTTTATATTCATTCTCACAGATAATTAAATTCTAAATTAATTAACTAGGGTGGTACATAGCTTAGCAGGCATTCCTACTTCTTCTTATACTATCTTACTTCTTTCCCAGCTAGCTTCTCCCATCCTGCGTACTGAAAATGTTTGGGGAAGGGGGTGAGATTGGAAATCCCAATAGCAGTTTCTTTCATTAACATATATGATCATAATAGCATTGTCATGTATATATTTCATAAAGCTGTACAAATGATGATAGTCTTATTCCTATTAATCTATGTGCTAAAAGCACTTGCCAACCACTAATAACAATATATTCGTTATAGTGGAGGCTTTACCTGCAGGGTTTCTCGTTAAAGCACATAAGGCTAAAACGTAACTAATCTCGCAAAGGTGTAGCTAATCACCTAAGCCTGGAGTACTCCATCTGAGGAATAACAACTTATCAACTAAATGCAACAGTTATTACAAAATAATACATGCAATTTAATTGTTACTGAAATAAACTGCTACCTAGAATACCAGACTTAATCATAAGCTCGCTCCTTTCTCTTCCACTGATCGCCTCAATTTATGTCATCATCAAAACCTATTTACATATAATATACAAATAATAAATTAATATCTATATTCCTGGATAATTATCTGACGTCTCTCACGAATCCTAATTTAATACTACCCAAGTCTTTTCGTTTAATCAAATTATAATTTATTCAAACTTAATTAGGATCTTGACTAACCGAGATTATTTTGATAATTTAACTATATTAAACTTTCTTATTCTCAATGTTTGACTAATAGTTTTTATAAAATCTTTCTTTAAAGATAATAGTCATTCACACACACAAGTACACACCTATATATATATATATTTATTTATTTCCTATTTATTATACAATCTTCAAGAACAACTAAATCAATAATGTAAATCAAATCCTAGTAATTCAATTTATTAAAGAGTACTACAAATCAATCACCAATCACAATCAAAACCCAAATCATATTTCTTTCTCTTCTAAATCCTTATTTACCTTAATGCTTTCACCCATAGTCCACCTCCTAACACTTTAAGCTAAGCATATTTGATTTTCAATAATATATAATATATAGTCCTTCTTAACATTTTTCAAACTTAGATCTTCATAGCCTTGAATACATAACAGAGCATAGATCAATAAACCTTGAACCATTTTTAACTCCTAGTCCAATATTTAAAGTTCTATAAATTAAATACCCTATCAAGCTTCCCAACATTCCAACCCTAACCATGACATAAATATTTCCTTAAATACTTCAAATCAAACTTCACTCAGTTTAATTATTTATTTTCCAATAATCATACTTTTTCATCACATTAATAATTATTACTTATAACTTAACTTATTATAATTAACCTAACCATTTAAGATCTGAAGGACATTTTTAATTAATCTATTCCAATTAATCTTTCTTATTAACCTATGAATTAGTACATAACTTTGGAATTTCAATTAATTATATTAAGTCCTTAACATTTATTTGATCACTTAAACTCATTGATGTATAGTATATAAACCTCAAAACAGTAACTTCAGCTCACATTCAAATGAGGATAATAAAATCAGTCAAGCAACTTTAATAGCAAAAACTGAACTTTTATCTTATTATATACATTAACAAATTTCCAAATGACATTTCAGGTTTTGATTAGAAATTCCCGTACACAATCATATCCTCATCATAATATTCTTTTAACCTGCCTCTATAAATAATACAGTTATGAGTAGAATCATGCTTTAGACATTCTACACCCTCTACTTAATTATTCACTATGATCTTTAAAACAAAACTTATGTCATATATATACATATATATATATATATATATTTTTAACTTTACTTCAACTTAATTCTCTTCTTCAAAACATTTGCAAACTTTAGCAATTATAAACCAAATCAAACATTTATCAAATTGCAGCAGACAAAGAATATGGTACACTACTTTATGTTTATTCCCCAAACCAACTAATTAACAAAACCATTTAATTATTATTCTTATTGAATTTCTAAAGTTTCCATATTTATCTTTATGAAATAAATGCTTAAGCTTTTCTTTCAATTTCAAATCATATACCATTTAATCAACAAAAAGAACATATGTATATAACATTTAAATTTGCCAAGAACAACTTCCTTTTTCCATTTTGTTAGTTCCAAAACCAAATCTTTAAGCACCCATTAGGATTAGGATTCTATTAAAACCCAAGCAGAGCAGTAAATTTGTTAAAGCAATGCAAGCACCATAATTTCCCTATCAATGTCGTCAGAGCAGCACATTCAGCATAAAACAAGAGAAAGAACAAGAATTTCGGCAGAACAAGGCAGCAAGAAGGAAAAGGAAATTGAACAATTATTATCTAACATCATCAAGCACTTAAACAAGTAAATTGAGCCCTCAATCATTGAGCAGAAATTCAATATGCACATCCATATACTAATTATATCTTGCATTTACATAGTCACCAATTTCAGCCACCCAAAACAGAAAAATCAATTAGGAAGAGCAAAAATTAAAATAAGGCTTATCTTTAGTTCTTTAATAATCAAAGTTCACAACTTTATTCCTTCTAATTTCACCTATTCCCTAATCTACACATTCAAAGCACTTATCATAATTTCCAATTGCAAGTGTATTAAATCCAACAATTCTTCCTTCCCCATTTTCGGCCAGCACAGAACAAGAACAAGAGAAGAAAAATTCAACTAATTTAAACAACAATCAACTTAGCCCCATAAGCACCAGGAATCAACAACAAGGAGGAACAAAACTCGGTGGAACAGAGGGAACACGATTCGGCCATAACAGAGCAAGACACGGGAGGGAGCAAAAATTCAATCAAATTAAGCAACAAATCAGTTTAACCCAATACACCAGAATTAGCGATCAGGGAGGAAAGGGAATTCTAACGGACATGAAGCAGAGCAAGAACTCGGCTGAACCATCAACAAGAAATAAGAGAAAAATTCAAAGAAAATCCCAAATTTTAATAATCAACATTCAAAGCAACAAATATGCTTAAATTCACTTCTATTAATGTTTAATCAAACTTTAATTTGTTGAAATCCTCAGAAATTCTCAAAACCCCATCGGATGAACAGTACCCGAGTCACAATTTTTGAAGAAATCGGACAAACCAAACTTCCCCCACTACGTCTACTTGAAGAATACCCTTATCCAAGTTCCAAGCTTCAATTTCATAAATTTTGAAGCTCTGAAAACCCCCAAAATCCGAACCCTAAATCGGACCCCTCTCAAAAGAAATCATTCAAATCGGACTAGAAGGAGAAGAAAATGAAGGAAGAGAAGCTCACCATCGACTAGCCCAAGCTTCCTGATTACTTTCCTAGCTTCTCGCCGCCGGTCATGGCTGATTTCGGCCGGAGCCGCCGCGGAACATCGAAGAACACGAAGAGGAACAGAGGGACATATGGCACGAGGGAGAGAGAGATCGAGAGGGTGAGGGACAGAGGCGGAGGAAGTATTATATAAAGGATGAGGGGAAAATTAGAGTTCTGGCCCCTAAAACTTTCTTCTTTTCGTTTTGATCCCTAGAATCAACTTTTAATGTTTTCAGTTTAGTCCCTTCTCTGAAAAATAATTTCTAGAATAAATTCTTATATCATATTAGAAATTTTCTCAATCATAAATTTCATTTAGCCTTTAAATAAATTCTCCTAAAGTTCTTAGATAAAAATTTATCTTCTAATTATTTTTCTTTGTTTTCTAAAGAAAATAATCCTTAAAATTATTAAAAATACACCTGGCCTCCTAAATTCATTTATAAGGCTTTCAAATTTCTAAATGCCTTCTCAATTACATTTTCTTAGATTAAAGTTTATCTTGTAATTATTATTATATTTATTTATTTATTTTTCCTTTGTGTAAATAAAATAACCCTTAAAATTTATTAAAAATGTCTAAAACATCATAATTTCATTTTTAATGCTTTTTAATATTTTAATAATATTTCCTAAATCTTAATTAATTCCTTATTTTCTCTTTTCTAAAATTTGGGGTGTTACATGAGACGTGAATTTTAGTTAAATAAAGGCGGTAAATTAAAAACATAGCCCAAAAATAATAGCTGGAAAAACTTTCCACGTCATATATTAATAGGAGATGTGGAAAATTTGTATTTCCACGTCTCATATATATGAGCGTGGAAAGTATTGTCCACGTTTGGTATATGTATATGAGACGTGAATTCAGTTTAATAAAAAAATGCATCAAGTTGAAAAATGCCCAGTTTGAGGAGTTTTGAAATTCGCAGAAATCGAATAAAGAGGAAGAGAGGTAGATCAAACAACACACGCCATTTTCTTCACCCCATTCTTGCTTCCCTTCGTAGGTTTCCTCAAATCATCCATAAAGTGGAGTTCTTGGAGTCATAGAGTAGTTTCTCTGCCACTGTAGAGTGGTTTCCAACTTAGAGTGAGGGTTCGTGAGAGGGTAAGGGTTTGTGAGAGGGAATTATGCTCTAGCCTGCCTTCAACCTGTTTGGTTGGGGGTTTTTGGAGGGGAAGTGAAGGAAGGGGAGGGTTATCAGTTAAAAAACCTTGTTTGGATAAATAAAATGGAGCGGAGGGGAGGAGAGAATTTTTGTTCTCTAGTAGCCCCTTGCTCTCCATCAGCTCCCCTCCAAAATTGGGGTTTTTTGGAGGGAAGAGAAAATTTCTGTCCACTCTGGACTAAAATACCCATATCATATTTTCAATATTCCAATCCTATCCTTATCCTTATATCTGATAAACCCTTCTCGTGTCTCACCGTGCCTCCTCATTCTCAAGCCATCTCCGCTCTTCTTCTCTCTGGTCCTTAATCGCTCGCCATCCACCGATCATCTCGCAGTCCGCCATCCTCCCTTCCACCATTCGTCCGCCTCATCGTCGCTTTTCAAGTGAGCTTTTTTTTCGCATTATACTTTGAGAAACTGATTTCTGGAACTTCAAAATCAAAGAGCTAACCTCATCTATCTTCAAGTGTTAGACCGGATTTCTGGAACTGATTTCTTAAACTTGATTTTTGGAACTTGTGATTATAGTTAGGCGATCTGATTTCTGGAACTGATTTGAACTTGAGATCGTTGGGCATATTCTGATGGAACTGATTGAACTTAGAGAAATCTGCTATTCATTAGTTGTGGCACATAGGGCATATAATATTTGTTATTTGTTTGTAGCATGTTATTATATTTTTTATCTTGTGGCAAGCAAATTTCTTAGAAGTTTGAATGATCACGTGAAAGTCATTGAAGATAAAAGAATAATGGTAGCATTGCTTCTTGTGACAATAACAAAAAGGTGAACAGACAACGTAATAACAAAGGTGGGGGCTAACTAGGCAGGGCATGGAGGGTTTAAATGATTTGAGCCAAAACGTGAACAAGGGTAAGAAATATAGGGTGATAGAGTGAGCTAGGTGAGGAGGATTTTTTATGGTCATGCTTCTGCACCTAATTTGTCGACTCTTTCCTCTGTAAACTCAGTGAAAATAGATCCTTGTAGCTTTAATTTTATCAGCATTTAGTATATATACCTTTGCTCATTTTTCCTTGCTTGCTTTTTCTTTCTGAACTTTGAAAGCTGTTGTTGCACAATACAATGCCACCAACTTATCACGCAGAGAGAGGTTAGAAGCAAAGCTTATTTGTGCCACAACTCTAATTGTTATTTGATCAATAAAGGTCATTAGTTATTAAGAAGTCTGTTTCTTTCTTTTGGCAACATCAAAATGGCATTGGCAATTTGCTTCTTTTTTGTAACAATGAGCCTAGTTGCTACAGTAAGCAACAACACTTGAAATATTCTTCTGAAGCCTAGTAATTATTTTTCATTGCTCATTAATATTATATGATTTTTATTTTGTAATCATGTTGTTGAAGCTTATAGCTAGAACTAGGTAAAGGGGTATTCTTGCTTGTTACTTAATGCTGGTGTCCTTCCTATTTCCTTGCAAGTTCATGATGTCTCAGCAAGTTAATTTTGGTTTTTTCCAATGCAAGAGGGTAAAAATTGACTGAACTTAATCTCTTGCATAATGTTAGTAGGGAAATTTGCACTACTACAAAACAAGGTTTTCACGTCACAAATTTTGGACTTTTCACGTCACTTTTTGGTGTGACATAAATTGAAGTGACGTGGAAAATTGGACTTTTAACGTCACACCAAAAAGTGACGTGAAAAGTCATATTTTTCACGTCACAAATTACAAAATTTGTGACGTGGTTTGTCCAAAATTAGATTATATTGATAAAGATATGACAGAGAAACCATGTCACATTTTACAAATTTGTGACGTGGTTTCAGGAAACCATGTCACACATTACACTATATGTGACGTGGTTTCTGGAGAAACCACGTCACACACAAATTTGTAAAATGTGACGTGGTTAGTTTTTTTTTTAAAAAAACGTGGTTTAATTAACTTCTTTTGGTTTCCAAATCTGTATTCATTGCAAATGTCACAGAAATAGATATAATGTAGATCAACAGTATACATTATTCACACAACATGTATACATAGCTATAGTATAACTAAATCAAACTAAACATATATATATACACACACAAAATTCCATGTTTACACAACAAAGTATTTTCTGCAATGATCACTTTTTAACCAACCACAAATGAAAGAAAAAATTGAGCAATACGGTCACGAAGTGAATCAAGGTCTTTGTCTTCAAATGAGCTGTTTTCATCATAAAACTGCAACAATAATGGATGCTATGATTACTGCAAAGTTAGATAAATAAATCATATACTTATCTAATGATTGTATCAAGCTATAGATAAGAATTTAATTTATACCTGTGTAAAGGATCTGGTACGATCACTCTCAATAATGTTACACATATACTTCATGACGTAATACCCACACTCCTTATTCGTCGGTTGCTGGGGGCACTTTATAAATCACAAGAAATAGTATAAATTAATAACAAAGTAAATAATATCTCAATTGACTAACATTGAAGGAATTTAAATTAAAGGTAGTTACTTTAGGTCTTTGTGTCACGATGGCATCATCCATTTCACCGGTTTCTGATGCAAAATGCCATTGTTGAATGCCCCTAAAATAGAACTAAAATTAGCACATATACATGAAAATAATTTATGTAGCCCAAAGTAAAAAGTCATTAAAAGTACTTACTTAGATAAGAGGGTTTTATAATATGAGGTTATATTATATCGCAATGGGTCAAACCAAACCAGACGATGTTGTATGGGGCAAACGACAGCTAATAACCAGTGTTTACTGAAAGACATTAAGAATATTATGTCCACACAGAAACATAACATTTGTAAATGTGCAAATAATGAAAAATTGGCAAAAGGTAATAATCACACTTACTCTTGAAGAATAGGCGCAAAATAGACAGATCCCTGATTCGCTGACATTTTATGTATGACATAAGCCCGCATCTCCTCCTCATACTCCAGCTTAGCCTTGTCAGTTTTAAAATCATCTCTCCTCACCAAGGCCATTGGACTAAGGAATCTGTATTGTCCCCTGCCTAATTGGTTACACAGCTGGTGGAAGTACCTATCGTAAAATGATTGAAATTATAAAGGGATAGACTTAAAAATATTGCACAGACATAAAAAGTAACAGTCATTTACAAAGTCGCTAATTCGAGCCAGGCGAGGTCAATTTCTTCCATCGTCAAAAACTCCACAATATCTCTGTCACCATCAAGTAGGAAATCATATGAACGATACAAACTGACTACTCCTGGAGGCATCTTAATGGTTGTGGAGTGCAAAGTTGGCTGCATCTCCCGCAGGAGTTGGAGAAAAGGATATTCATCTGAAATGAACTGCGGGTGATGAGAAAGCCAATGTTATATATTCTTACAAACTGTAATATATGAAACAAGGAGTCTCAAAAGTTAAGTGTACATACCACACAATCGGCACCTTTTGTGGAGTGTTGTGTACAAGTCGTCTAGGCCACAGGATGAATGTCCCGATCGCCTCGTATAGTTTGGTGACTTCATTATGGGGAAAGGGTACATTTGTCCCCCCCTCATCATTTAGGATATTTGTAACAGACACTTTCACTTGGTCCTCCCCAATAAGCTTATTATGTATGAAGGAAGCGTTCGGGAACTGGCGAGCTTCTGCGACCGGGTGTAGGCGAGGGAAATCGAGATGGAGATAACACTTTACTCCAACTTCAGGGTCATTGTCTGGTGTGGGATTTGATTCATTCTCACGAATTGATCCTAACAGCACAGTCTGATTGCAGCTGTTTTTGCCTCTTGAACCACCGGTAGCAGGGGACTCCTACAGGAGATGGGAATATACAGAATGAGCCTAATTGATAAACCCATAATTCGGTAATTAACATATATAGGAGATGGTCAAACCTGCTGTCTTTGTTGAGAAGAATTTGATGACAGTCCAAGCTGCATGATAGACGTTCTGACCTGTGCCTCAATCTGCGCTCGGATCTGCTCCCCCATATAACCCAAAAGAGCTTCCTGGACCTTCGCATCCAGCTGCCCATCGAACTGTGCTTTCATCTTCTTCTCGGATAAAGCAACCCGCTCCTCCAACTGGGCCTTCATCTCTACCAGAGCCTTAGCCAATATCTCCTCAGTAGAATCTGTGCGGGTGGATCGGGATCTACGGCTGAAATACTTGGTAAACCCTACAGTCCTGGGCTCCCCTAGTACCCGGCCGGGGCGATCGGGCTTCCCAATTGCCGTGGCCAGGATGTCCATCCTCCCAGAAGGTGTGAAGAACCCTTGGGTGGTCTGCTGCTCAAGTTCTTCCTGCAATGACCGAAAAAATCTTAAGTTGTAATGTGCTATAAAACCACAAGTTAAAGGAATAAACAACCAAATAAAATACTTACAATCCTCTTTGCAATTGCTTCAACCTCCAGATTAACAAATTTTCCTTCTTTAGACTTCCTTCCCTCAGCCCATTTCGTATGACGTGAGATGGGCGGCGGAGGCTATAGAACAGCAGTAGGATCGGTTCGTGCCGCTTCCTCCATTTCTGCAATTTATTTCTTAATCATCCGCCATGATGTACCTGTTAACAAATCAAAGATGTGATGAGTCATTACAAGGCAACAACTTTCACAAAACCAAAACAAAAACAATAATACTTAATACATTATAATTCAAAAAGATTCTCACTTTAGGTGTTATCCTATATCCCCTCACAATGATCATTTCTAGAGACAAATTGGTCGTCATCATCTATCAATTCCGATTCTCTTGGTTCAGGTGGAATTGTGCACAAAGGTGGTATCTCATCAAGATCTAAAGTGGGAGCACGATATTTTTGCTTTTTACTTTGCAAGACTATGGACAATTGCTTATTTGCGGGATCCGTTACATAGAACACTTGTTTTGCGTGACTTGCTAAAATAAAGGGCTCATCTCTGTACCCAACCTTGTGAAGATCAATTGAGATCATACCAGTGTGGGGTTCAATCACAACTGCGCTATTGTTAACCCACTTGCATTTGAAGATTGGAACCTTGAACTTGGTGTAACTAACTTCCCAAATTTCTTCAATTACCCCATAATATGCCATGGAAGCCAATCTTGGGTTTTTATCTTTCGAACTGGAGAAGTGCATCGCTTCGGCTACCACCATCACGCCACTGTTTTGCATGGTGCTGTTGTTGTCCTAAGCCTTAGTGTAGAAAGAATAACCATTTATGTCAAAAGAGCCCCACGTAACAACCTCAAAACGCGGCCCTCCGGCTAACCATCTTATTGTATCCAGCCCACCGGTCTCCTTTTCAACATTCTCCTTGAACCACCCAATGAATGTCCTATTATGCTCGTTAGAAATCTGCATGTCACTCTTTTTCGGGTTCTTTTCTTTCAGGATCCTCTTATGCTCGTCCAAATAAGGCTGCACTTCTTCCATATTATTCAAGATGTATAGGTGTGCTTGTAACACCTCTTCACGGCACATAGTCTTTACTTTGACGCCCCGTACCCCCTTACCGATCCCATCTTCATGTCGTGGGTTTTCCTCAACCCCTTTTAGATACGATTTGCAAAAATCCATTGCCTCCTCAACTAAGAAAAAAGGAAATGATACAAATTATTTAATCCTTGCACCTTTTACATACCCCATTCATTTAAACCTTGAACACTCAAAGTTCTAAATGAAGCTAAATCAACATTCATTTGGATAAACAGAAACTCCAAACATAAATAATCATGCCCAATCAAAGCCAAAGTAATCCATGTTTGGAAAATATACAGCATGCCCACTCCAAACTTTAACATTTGCATGTTCATTCCTATGACTTAAAATTTTAAAGTTAGCTAGCAAAAGTCAAGGAATTGAAGTCAATGCCTACTAGAAAACCTCCATTCAAAAGTGAATAAAAGTACACAAATATCTCCCATCTTTCTAGTAATGCAAAACCCAATTTACATTCATTAAAATTCCGGACATACAAAGTTTGTTTAATAGCACAATTACCACCGGGAAAGAAGAACAGATTTTCAGCTCCAACAGGAAAAATTGAACAACCAAGAACACAGGAAAATTCAACATCGAAACTTATCCCTTATCCCAATCTTGCTCTTTCTCAAATTCAACCAAAATGAAGTCCTGATTTAACCTTTTCCTTACACCTTAGGGTTAAAATCACAACAATTACCAAGGATTGTGTAAAGTGGCACAATCTCGGATCGTTTCACTTGAGGAGTCCTTCTAAACAACCTAAGCTAACTAAATGCAATTAAAACAATAAAAAGGTATGGGGGTTTTGGTTTGAAGATTCATTTACTAAAGCTATTAACAAAAGTAGTTACTTGTTTTTGGTGTTTTAGATTAATAAGTGAAAAGTGAAAAGAGTTTGGATTAGGGATGATTTTATAAAATGGGCTTTGGTAGTGTTTCGGTGACTCAAATGCTTCTTTCAAAATGATAAGTGGGAGTTTAATTTACCAAGTCTAATTGAAAAATCCCCAAGCAACCACTAGGGGTCCACTAGCCCTAATTAATGACTAATCTAGCAATCACTTTCATAGCCATTACTTAGGGTTAGTGTGAAGATCCACTTGGTTCGTGAAATGCCTTGAAACAAATGCAATTTAACTCTCATGAAGTGAAACCACATCATCATGCATGGAAGAAATTGATTATAACCACTAGCAACCACTAAAATGGCTACAACCAAGAATACAACCACAAGTAGATAGGAAATTGTATCTCAATCACATTTAATTCAAAGCATACACAATATAGTTCACAAACATAGATAGCAACCACATATCCCAATCTTAAATCCAAATACAAGACCAATACAAAAGAGTATAAGCCAAATACAAAGGAAATAAGAAATTGTAAACTAGAAACTCCCCTATGTTGGTCCATGAATCTAGAGCCACCTCCACACCACCAAAGCACCAAGAACTTAGCCTCTCATATCTTCAAATTCGAGCCAAGGATGGCCCATGACCACAGCCTCCATGGATGGGGAAGATAGAAGAAAATGTGGAGTGGAAATGGAAGGTGGAAGGAGAAAGAACAAGAAAATCAGCAGGAGAGGGGGTGAGAATGAGTGGAAATGTGAGGAATTGGATGAGGAAATGAAGAAAAACAAGAGGAACCTTAGGAGAGGGCTGATTTTCGGGCAGAGAAGGCTTAAAAAAATGAAGGTAGGGTTGTTAGGATCCATTTATACTCCCTCAGAAACCCTAAAATCGCGTCAGATTTCTGCAGAATTTTGTGACTTCGCCATGGGCTCGCCGCGGCGAAGCCCACGGCGAGCTCATGTTGGCTCTGGAATTTGCTAGGACTTCACCGTGAGTTCGCCGCGGCAAAACCCACGGCGAGCTTATGTTGCTTCTGCCTCACTGGTCTTTCTCACCGTCAGTTCGTCACGGCGAAGAGACATTGATTCTGCTTCTTTCTTCACTTTCTTCTTCGGCTCCGTCCAGAATTTTTTACTGCAACTTGGCTTCTTAGTTTGTACATGCTTCTTCTATGACCTGCACATAAAATGGACCTAAGGTAGCATCAAAATGTTCTTGAAAATGGGTTAAACAATAATTCATACTAATCATTCCCAAATTGCCCTTGTTTAGAAAAAATTCTAACAAAGTGTGCACAAGTTAGAAATTACCCTAATTAGGCGCAATTACCCCAAGAACATGCAATAATCCAATGATTTTATCAATGAAAAGTGTATAAAAATATGGTGCAATCAACTCCCCACTCGAAATTACTCCCCACATTGTCCAAAAACCCCAGCTTTCAAATAGACCTCCCCCAAAGCTTACTTAAGTCAGCTAAAAGAGGAGGAAGATGGAGGGAAAAACTTACCAAAGGCTACCCTAAACTCCTTGTACGTCTTCGCCGTGCCACACCACTGTGATGCCCCGTTCTCCATCCCTCTCTCAATTCTTCTTCTTCCAGCTATTGCATCAAAACTAATAAAGCCTTTTATGGTACGAATTTATATTTATCTAAAACAAAATGAGAAAACAATACCATTTTCAGTATTTAATTCTATTAGAAAACTCAACAATTCTACCATACAAGAAACTAGACAATACTAGTATGATCATAACCCATCAAATTCTATACATGCATATAGCAACAAAACTTAATAGCTCCTGACCAAGTTGGATAACTTAAATTTCAAACAAATAAAAACCCACATAATCATGAAACACGATAAAAGACCTAAATCAATCAAGGCATGTCCACCAAACCCTTGCTGTGAATCAAAATCATATGATTATATTCACAACATAACAGCAAATACAATAAATCAAAGGAGTGAAACAAAAAAAAATACCATAACAGAAAGGTGTTTAGTCCAGGTCTCATGAGTAATGAAAGAACAGGATATTTGAGGTTTTTTCATCATCAATTTCACACAAACACTCCGTTGCTTCACACACAAAACAAGAAAGATATACATTCCAACTCTTCTTCCGTATTAAAACTACGGCTAAATATATCGGTACTGCAGTACTCAGCGAGTTTTAACTATATATGCAGAGACTTTATGGAGTTCCACTGACTGACATAGACTCCATAAGTTCACTTTTTTTGAATCCAGAAGCCAGCCTTATAACTGCTCTTAATGTTTGGTATAGCTTCAAATTTCTATTTGCAACAAATATATATAGTTCTCTTTATTCATCTCAAAATTTACATGTCTCTTGATACAAAATTGCATCTCTTGGTAAATGATTTTTAATTGGTTTGGAAGTTTGCTTGCTTGTGAGTCCTTCCATGCAGATGTACATGTAGGCAATCTATGGCTTCTTCGTGATGGCCGTATTGGGTTTCTTGACTTTGGTATGCATTATCACTTTGTATGATTTATGGATGGTTATGCTTCAGCTCTATCTTATAGAGTTGTAGGAGAGTTCATTTGCCACCCGTTAATTTAATAAATGTGTCAGCATGGTCCATACATTCTATATGAAATTTAAGTGTTTCAGATGTCTACATGTCTTCTTTAATTTACTGTTTCATCACTATAATCATTAGTTTTCCAAAGTTGCAGTTATTCTAACTTAAGTCATAACTAAGTATGATGGCTGTGATCATTGAACTAGCTTAATGGTTTGACTTCTGAAGCTCAGATCCTTGGAAATAAATGAGGTAAACTTTTGTTTCAACTTGAAGGAATTGTAGGGCATATATCTCCCAAAACATGGGCTGCTATGGAAGTATTCTTGGGATCTATTGCCATTGATGATTATGACTCAATGGCATCTGCCTTGATTGAAATGGGTGCTAAAACAAAGATATTAATGCTAGAGCCTTTGCCGGAGATTTGGATTGCCGGAGATTTGGAAAAAGTATTCTCAACAATTAAGGCAAGCACTGTAACTCACTTAGCTTGTACTAATGGACGATGATTGTTCCAAGGCTAATATACATTTAAAAGTGCTCAAAAATGCATGTTGGTATAATCCTTATTACACACACATAATTAACTATAACATATTTGTGTTAGCCCCAATCTATAAAATTTGGTCTATTCCCTTTATTATTCTGATGCATATTTTAACAAGTGTGGTGACTATCACATTTCCATTTATTAGGAATTAATGGGAAACTAGTAGAGAAATATCATAATGTAACGTTTGGCTGAGATAAATTAAGTCTCACGAAGTTGGGTTAGTATGAATGGTATCCTTTGCATTATTGTTATTTGTAGACAGAGAAGGTTATCCAGATAACTTAGTACAAACCTAGTTTAATTGTTGTTGCTTACATTAATGTATGTGTAGGAGTTGGACACTGACTTAGTTGTGGCAACTAGTAGTGGACCAAGTACAACTGCAACTGCTGTCTCTGCTAATATAGTAGTTGATGAGAGGCAGATGAATGCTCTCTTCCTTGATGTGCTAAGCTATTTAGTGTGAACCACTTCAACTTTTTAAGTTGTTATCAGTCCGTCCAGAAGGCTCTAACAGTTAATAGGCATACATATTCATTTTTATTGATTTTTGTGGTTGTAACTCTTGCAGACAGAAAGTTGGGTTGTAACTCCTGTAGAGCGAGAGAGCGAGGGATAATTGGATGTTGATTTGATTATCCAGGAGAATAATCATTGTATGTTGTTTCTTTTGGTGAGATTAAGGCAATGTTGTAATTGGGTGTTTGTGTGCATTGATTTGATTTGATTTGTTTATTAGATAGGATGGGGATGGCAGAATGGAGGGCTGCTAAGAGTCCTGCTTATTACAAGCATGGCAATTATGTTGCTGGGTTGAAGGTAAAAATCAAAGACTCATTTTTTTTATTTGACTGATGTATTTGTTACCTGGTCTCGCAATCTTTATGCTGCAATTTTCTGTTAGATGATTGATAACTCCTAGAAATTCATGATTATTTGAGTATATTTGTCTTGAGTTTTTGTCTATTATTTATACATTTTGGATACTCAAGAGGGAAAAATGCTCAGTTGATTTTCGGTTGCATATTATTGTATATTTATGTAGATTTTGATTGTTTTTATAGTTAGTTTCTTATTTTGTTTTATGTAATTTTTGTAGGAATAATTTGATGCAATAAACAAGAGATTTTAGCCCTCCACCAAGCTCCCAAGTGAACAAAAATAAGAAGAAGCATAGCAACTCAAGGAATAAAGAAAGGCAAAACACAGAATCAAAGAGACTTCGCCGTGGCCTCGCCACGGCGAAGTGCATCTGCCTCTGCCCCTATTTTGGTGAGCTCGCCGTCTACTCGACGCGGCGAGCTACAATAATTTCTGGAACTTTTGGGACTTTGCTGTGGGCTTGCCGCGGTGAAACCCACGGCGAACTGCGTATCAGACGCGCGTTTTGGACAGAACAGGGGGCGTTTTAACTGATATAAAAGCTAGGGCTTCGTTGTGAGCCCTCATTCTTCGACTTTTAGGGCATTTTGGGAGTGTTTTGCTCTGCTAGGGCTTGGAGCTTTGTGGGGATTGAGCTTGGGCTTGGAGCTTCGAAGAGATTTGGGCTTCCTCTCTTGGTTTATCTCTTCCTTCTTCATTCTCTTCTCTTGTTCTGTTTGTAATGTTGTATATATATGCTCCCTTGGAGTTGTAGAACATGAGTAGCTAAAATATTTGTATTCTAGGATTATTTTGAACCCTTGTATGGATTGATTCTTGATTCCTCCTCTTATGTTGTGATTAATGATATCTATGTGCTTATTTTACTCTGTTCCTAATGCTTCTAAGTGCTTGATCACCATTTAGATGTTGGGTTCACTTGATTTATGACTCGAGAGAGCTAGGTTGAGTGTAGAACTTGGGTAAAATAGTGCAAGAACCAGAAGTTTGCATGGATGGATGGTTTTGTTGGTAAGATAGAGATATACTTGCTAGCCTTGCATAGTCACATTAGGGTTGGAGCATGAGAATTGGGTCTTATTAACTTGTAGCAAGAGATTGTGCACGTAATAAGACTAAACACTTGTTCTTGACTTGAGAGAGCGTTTACAAGGACTCTACGAACCCTAGATTAGCACATGATTTTGTTGAGAGCTTCTTTGAGGGAAGGTTAATCGAGTTTTAAGAAGTAGAAGGGGGATAGATAATCTTAGGACCCATTTTATCCTTGAAGTTGGAGAATCACTTGTTTATAGTTTTATTTTCATTTTATTTTCTTAGTTAATTTTCAATCTCAACATTTATGTCACTCAAATTGGGCGAGAGTGTAATAATCATTGTTTGACCGGGTTTTGGACAAATCCTCGTGGGAACGATACTTTACTCACTACTTTATTACTTGGCGCGACCCGTGCACTTGCGGCGCAAGGCGAACAATGATGAGTCAGGAGTGTTTGAGTGATTTTCTTTTAGTTCAATGTATAATGTTGAAATGTCATTTTCAAGTAACTTTTAGGTATCTATCAAACCATATCAAGCCATTAATTTTTTGTGGTTGAGAAATGCGATTTCCATCTCTACCCTGATGAATCTCAAATAAGTGGCTACATTTTGTCTAGATCTGGTTGATGGACAGGGAATATTTGAAAACCAACACTTGGATATGCTCTGGCCTTTATTGTTCTAACTACAATCATTATGTAGTCTAAGTTGGGTTGAATTAATAAATGCATAGAGTTTGGTAGCTCCAATTATTGGTCAACATTTTACCATCTCATGAAGAGTCTGAACGATAAGGTCTTGCATAATGGAGTGGTGTATTGGTTTTTCTCTACTTTGTGCATTGATCCTTCTCTATACTTAACATTTTATTTCGTTTCTTACTGGGATGGTTAGCTATATGAAACTATGGTGGCTTTGTGTTGCTTATGGCTGTATATATTTGTTCTTCGTCGAGTTTACTTTTAATGTTATTCTCTTGGTTGTTTTTTATTGTAAGAGCATGATCCAACTGGGAGAGTGAGATAGTTGATATTGAAACACGAGATTGCTGCTAAAAAGTGTTAGAATCAGAGATATAATTTCCTAATTATATCTTGGTTATTATTTCCAATTATGTTCTATCAGATTCTTAGACATTTAATACTTTGATTATGTGTTGATTGTAATTTCTTTTATTTCCTTTTTTACTCCTTCTTTTTTCTATAAATTGTAACCTATCTGATCATTCTTATAATCAATGAAATATGGAGTATTTCTTTCTCTCTAATTTTAAAAATGGTACCAGAGCATAGGGTGTCGATTCGGACCCAAAGAGAGAGAGAAACAGATCTGGAAAAGTGAGTTAGAGAGAGAAACAGACGCGACTTAGGGTTCCTATTTCACGGCGAGTTAGGTCTCACCGCCACCACCGCTGCATTCCCCGAAGTCCGATCGGCCAACCCCTAGAAGTTGGCTTTCATCTGACCTGCGCATGAGGCTAACGCGCCACCGCAGTCTGAGCGCGTGCACACCACGCGCCGTAGTCCTCAACCACCGGAAATTGTCGCCGCCGCCAGAAAATTGCGTTTTTTTGCCCAGAAAGATGGATCCAAATGATTTCCCTCCTATTTTTTGGATCATACTCTCCTAATTCCAACGTTTCAGATCCAAAATCAAAGGCTCTTACGATAGGAAGTTCTTCAAAGACACCAGAAATTACTTCAGATTCTCAGGTGATGATCATCAGCCACAAACTAAATTGCAACAACTATCTTCAGTGGTCCCAAAGTGTATTGAGATACATTAGGGGAAGAAGGAAGGAGAAATATATCAATGGAGAGGCGCCTCAACCAGATCCCACTAATCCTCAATTCGATACATGGTTTGCTGAAAATAATTAGGTAATGACTTGGTTATGTAATTCAATGACTGATGAAATAAGTGAAAGTTATCTTCTTGCAAATACTGCTAAGGAAATTTGGGATGCAGCCAAACGCACATACTCCTCTTTGAATAATACAGCAGCTTTACTTCAATTAAAGAGGCAACTTCGAGATCTCAAACAAGGAGAGATGACCGTGACCCAGTACTCAATGCCTTGCAACGAATCTGGCAACAACTGGATTTGTTTGAAGTTCATCCATGGAAAGATATTGAAGATGCACAGTATTACAAACAATTGGTGGAGCAAGGAAGGATACATGATTTCCTTCTTGGACTCATTGATACTTATGATGATGTGTGAGGCAGAATAATAGGAGTAAAACCCTTACCACCATTGTTCGAGGTTTTTAATCATGTTCAGTTTGAAGAAAGTAGAAAACGACTGACCAGAGTAGTCAGGTTCCAATTGAGGGATCTGCCTTAGTTGTTAAAGGTGGGTCTTTGGAGCAGAGAGAAAAGAAAGGCAACAAGTTTTGCAATTACTGCAAAATAAAGGGTCACACTAAGGATGAATGTTGGAAACTGCATGGCAAACCTCCGAATACCAAGTCAAAATTCCAGCAAGAAGGGAGGATCAATTTCACGGAAACTAAGCAGAAGGACGATCAGTTGATCAAGGAAGAAATGCAGCTGTTAAGGAAAATTCTTGAAAAACATAATAAATCCCAGACGGTTCCTAATGTGAATCTTGTTCAATTAGGTAATTCTATAATAGCCCTTAATGCTGTGATGACTGCTGAGGATACATGGATTGTTGACTCTGGAGCTACAGATCACATGACTGGAAATAGAGGTTTATTCAAAACTCTTAGATTGTGCCATGAAAATCTTAGAGTAAAAGTTGCCAATGGAGTAGTTACAAATGTTGCAGGGATTTGTTCTGTTATGTTAACAGAATACATAGAAATGCACAAGGTTCTCTTTGTTCCTGCGCTTACTTGTAATCTGATATCTGTAAGCAAATTGATTAAAGGCAAGAAATGTTGAGTGATTTTCGATGACATTGGGTGTGTTTTTCAGGATTTAAACTCGGGGAGGACGATTGGGAGTTCTAAGGAATGTGATGGACTCTACTATCTTGAAGGCTTGCACCAAAAGAATCGGGAAGGAAAGAAGGCTCTTGTTAGCTCAAATTCCAATAATGAAGATGTACTTTTGTGGCATCGTAGGTTAGGCCATCCTAGTTTTGATTATATGAAGCATGTATTTCCAAATTTATTCAATAAAAACTCAATGCCTTTTTCTTGTGAAACTTGCCAATTTGCAAAACACAAACGGTCCTCCTATCCTAAACAATCCTATAAACCTACCATACCATTCACATTAATCCACAGTAACATTTGGGGACCTGCTAAGATTAAAACCCTAACCAGTGCCAGATGGTTCGTAACTTTCATTGATGACCACACTAGAATTACTTGGGTTTACCTAATGAAAGAAAAATCTGAAGTGGGCCAAATATTCCAGAATCAGAGATATAATTTCCTAATTATATCTTGATTATTATTTCCAATTATGTTCTATCAGATTCTTAGACATTTAAAACTTTGATTATGTGCTGATTGTAATTTCTTTTATTTCCTTTTCTACTCCCTCTTCTTTTCTATAAATTGTAACCTCTCTGATCATTCTTATAATCAATGAAATATGGAGTATTTATTTCTCTCCAATTTTAAACAAAAAGGAACTAAAGGTAATCCACTCAAGTTCAAATCTATGCTTGATCCATTAGTTAACTGAATGTGATATATTTCTTAGTTATTTGGGTTCAAGTATTCTATATCTCATCTTGAAGGTGTATTTTTATCCCATATTTTAGGATGAAAGTTGTATTATAACATTTTTGTAATATTAGTTTGGATATAAATAATAAAATTAGTTCATTTTTTAATTTCCAGTACTATATTTCTATTATTTTAATAAAATATTGGGTTTTTTATTGGGGTAATCATCCTAATTAAAAAAAATCCTTTTTTCTTTTTTTAAAAAAGACTTTCCACGTCTCATTTTTTAAAAAGAGACATGTTTCATTTTTGAAAAAGAGACGTGGAAAGTTCCGACTTTCTACGTCTCCTCTATCCACGTCCCACCCAAAAGAGACATGAAAAGTGTTTTCTGTAGTAGTGAAGGTGAGTTGAGTGAAACACAATTATCCTTGAGTGACCACTCTTGTGTTTATTTTCATTGGTTGATTGCATATTTCACTAGTCTCCTTGCATCGATTTGGACCATAAGCATTGTTAGCTTGTTGATATCATTGGTTAGACCATTGCATTCCTATCATGGGCTTGTATAATTTTAAATTGGTGTTAGTGGTGGTCTTGTTTTATATCAAAATTAATTATCTTTGCTCAGGAGTGCAAAGGTCTAGGTATATGGGAGTTGATAGATCCCTATTTCATCATGGTATTTTATATTTTATTTAGAGATTTTATCATTTATATTGAGCTAAAATGCATTTATTTTGATTAAATTGAATTAAAGATGATTGTGTGTAAAAAAGAGCCAAATAAGGGTATAATTGTCACATCTGATTGATTATCTTGAGTGATTAATTTTTTGATGTAAGGCATTACATTGTGTTTAATTTTTTCGTGTAGAAAACGAAGAAAAATGAGCTGAAGTGCTGTTGCTGAGACTTGGCAAAAATTACAGAAAAATACCCAGAAATTCTGAAAAGCTGCAGAGCAGTGAGGGAAAAATTACAGAAACTAGCCCAACACTTCCAGAAATTTCACAAATGGCCTAAAGTTCAAAAATTAGCGTCTTAGGTCATTGGGAATTAGATTTTTCGACCAGACAGCAGCAACCAGCGGCACACAAGAGTTCCTAACATCACATATCATCACTTTTCATCAAAAATCACCCTTTTGCATCATCCACTACCAATCTTCACCAATTCCACCTATTTTTCTACCATCATCCACCATCTTCTTCCTCATTCTTCGTTGTTTCTTCATCCTACCTTCCACAACCAACCTTCCAATCATCCATCTATGGCTTCTTTGTGTAGCAAGCACCTTGAATCGGTGATTTGTTCCGTGAAAGGCTAACTTTCTTGTGCTTCTTGGAGGGGATGATCTAGCTTGAGTTATAGAGCTTAGGGGAGTTATTTTTCATCCACTTGTCTAATTATATTTCAATTTTCTATGTTAGGTTTTGTTATATGATTGTGGAATTGAGACTTGGAGTTCAATTTCTCTGAGTGGATTGATTAAACTTGTAATAGTGATTGAGATTTGTAGCTTGATTCTTGAATTTCTATTTCCTATTTTAATTTTGAGTCCAATGGAATTATATTATATGTCATCGTTTGATTCATTGTATGATTTAGTTGAGCTTATCATTTGTCTCCATGAGCATTCGCATTTAGAGGAACAAGTTGCTTTAACTAATTTCGATTACACACTAAGTGGTTTATGAAAAATGGTTTAATTAGTGATTATAGCCTAGTGTTTAGGAATAATTATTAATCAAATTAATTTGACCCAAACCGTGTTTGGGGTTTGCAATTTGACTTAGTGGTAAATTTACTCCCATATATTTTCTCAAGCAAGGATTGTTAGTATTCCATCTCCAAGGAGTTCATGTGATTTCAGCACATTTTGCTTGATGTTTTATTCAATCATTGATAAATTTTGGATACTCAAGATAGGAAAATGCTCATTTGATTTTTGGTTGCACATCATTGTTTATTTATGTAGATTTTGATCATATTTCTAGTTAGTTTCTTATGTTGTTTTATGTAAATCTTGTAGGAATATTTTGATGTAATAACCAAGTGATTATAGCCCCTTCATCAAGCTGACAAGTGGACAAAGCTAAGATGAAAACAGGGTAAAAAAAAAACCTTCGCCATGACTTCGCCGCGGCTAAAGTAACGGCGAAAGCCAAGGTGAAGTCACGGCGAAAAGCACTTGTTTCTGGACCATTTTTTGATAGTTTACCTTGGCTTTGCCACGGCGAACTGCGTATTTTGCTACGTGTTTTGACAGAAAAGACGGACTAAAATGACATAAGATCTAGGGTTTTGATCTCATATGACATTCTTCGACTTTTAGGGCATTTTGGGAGTATTTTGCTCTGCTAGGGCTTGGAGCTTGGTGGGGATTGAGCTTGGGCTTGGAGCTTTGAAGAGATTTGGGCTTCTCCTCTTGGTTTATCTTCTCCATCTTTATTCTCTTCTCTTGTTTTATGTTTCTGCTTGTATATATGTATGCTCTCATGGAGTTGTGGAACATGAGTGGCTAAATAATTTGATTCTAAGATTATTTTGAACCCTTGTATGGATTAACTCTTGATTCCTCCTCTTATTTTGTGATTAATGAGATGTATGTGTTTATTTTACTCTTCTCCTAATGCTTCTATGTGATTGATCACCATTTAGATGTCGGGTTCACTTGATTGATGCTTGAGAGGGCTAGATTGAGTGTAGAACTTGGGTAAAATAGTGTAAGAACTTGAAGTTTGCATGATGAATGGATGGTTTTGTTGGTAAGATAGAGACATACTTGCTAACCTTACATAGTCACATTAGGATTGGAGCTTGAAAATTGGGTTTTATTAATTATAAAAGAGATTGTGTAATTAATGAGATCAAACACTTGTTCTTGACTTGAGAGAGCTTTTACAAGTACTTTATGAATCCTAGATTAGCACATGGTTTCATTGAGAACATCTTTGAGAGGAGGTAATTGAGTTTTAAGAAGTACAAGGGGGATACATAATCTTAGGACCCATTTCACACTTGAAGTTGAAGAATCACCTGTTTATAATTTTGTTTTCATTTAGCATATATTTATTTTCATAGTTAAACTTCAATCTCAATATCTGAATCACTCAAATTGGGCGAGAGTGTGACAATTATTGTTTGACCAGGTTTTGGAATCAAATCCTCGTGGGAACGATACTCTACTTATCACTTTATTACTTGGATCGACCCGTGCACTTGCGGTGCGAACATAAAGTCATTCTTCATTTATTGAAAAGACAAAAAAGAGTAGTTTAGGATTTATTTTCATTGCATTCACAAGTAGTTTGATAGAAAAATCAATTTATAACCCTTTTAATGTTGCTTTTGATACTTAGTTTAGCCCAAGATTTCAAATAAAGAGGTTCCGCGAGAGAATCGACCAAAGTTGTGCAATACTGTATAATTTGGTATTTTTGAATTTAACCCAAGGTGACTAAAGGTGTTAAATCACATGGTGGATAAGTTGTCATGTGGCACATTTTAAACTGTGACATGAATTAATAATAGGAAAATACCAATATACCCTCAAGCAATAAAAAAAATCCCTCCCATTGAAAAACAATATGATCGAACATCCTAGCCAGTGTTAATCAAACATCCTCGGGTGAGGGTGAGTATAATGTGAAAGTGGCAATCGCACAAGAGGGGGGGTGAATTGTGCTATTAAGAAAAATTCAAAATTAAAAAGAATTAATACAACACAAAATTTATACTGGTTCGGCCAACACTGCCTACGTCCAGTTCTCCAACACTCTGTTGGGTTCCACTAACCACAGGTTTTACGAGCACAGGTTCACCTGTCAACCTTTACAGAGTTTTAGAATCTCTAAACACTCCCCCTTACTACCTGTAAGGAAATATCCCTGTTCTAAAGCACCAAGCTTTCAGAATAACCTCAAACAGTAGAGGATTTCAATAAGTACGTTCACTTAATGAACTGATTTTGATAAACACTTAAGTACAGATGAAATCTCTAAGACAATAAATACAGAGTAATGAATGAACTTGTGAATATTCTTGTTGTTCGTCTCTTCCTCAATAAATGCTTGAGTTCTGTATTTATATCTTCTTCTTCAGATTTTGCCCTAAGATTCAATATTCAAGAAGCCGTTTGAATTTAGTCGTTGGGAGCTCATAGCCGTTGGCATTTAATGCAGCTTCATTATCGGGCTTAACTCTCTGCTCTAGCTTCAACTACTTCTTGCATAGGGTGAGCTAAGAGAGAGACAGACTCAGCGCTCTGAGCATCCGTACAAGTAGTACTTTCTGGCAGCTTTCTATTAGCGCTAGCGTGAATTGCTATCGCTAATCTCATAGAGTGTGTTCTGCACTTAAGCTGTTAGCTAACCAAATAGTCATATATTGCACAGAGGTTACTATCGCAAGCTTAATCCATTAGCTCAATGAGATAAAGACAATATAAGGAATTTCAGAGCTTTTCATATTATCGATAGCATATTCTCTTGGATTAGAAAGCATTACATCAGCATAGATTATTTCTATCGATTGCAAATTCATTATCACTATTATTCTTCAGGATACTATCATCTAAGCATTCAGAGGTATTTCCAGGTATCCTATTATCGATAGACAATCATGCTAGCTCAGACTCTTGCTCTCAAGCACTAGCTATCTAAATGTTTATTATCTGAAGCACTTCTGATATCGATAGCTTAACCTATTATCGCTAGCTAATTTCTTTTGCTCAAGGACTTGGTTTATATTTCTGCTAGCTGAGTTATCAATGAGCTTCTAGCGATAGATTCTTTCTTTAGCGATAGTGACTGACTTAGCGATAGATATTGACTTTGTTATTTCTAAGTCTTCACTTGCTATTCCTTTCTATCAATTTGTTATGGAGATTTACTTAGCGATAGAGATTTTCATTCTTATTGATCTACTAAGTTATCATTTCTTATTAGAGATATTTTTCCATGGGTCAGTCTTCATCAAAACTTAAGATTCTAACATAATGGTATGTGAGAGTGGGTGAGGGTGAATGTAAACGTATGTGAGGGTGGGTAACGATGAGGGTGTCCGCCGTCCGCTGTCCTCAGGTGTTCTTTCGTACATGGTTATGGCAAGGGCTTTGTCGTCAAGAGTGAAGGCATGTGAGGGTGGGTGAGGGTGAGGGTGAAACTAGCTCTTCCATGTGGAATTCACCAAGCTGCCAAGTGGACATCATTGCGCTATGTGTCACACAACTAATGGCGAGTTGCATAAATAAAATGGTATTGACCAATCAGCCCCTGGTTAATAGGTTCATTGGTGATACTGACCCTTTATATATATATATTTCAATGAAGAATGTATTTTATATCTTTCAAATGATGTATAACTCCTACAAACCCCTGGTCTATCTCCCATTAAAATTTGAAATAGTTACTGCATTTATGGAGCATATCTCATTCTTGTCTAGAGTTTGCTCTGCTACACAAGACATAGCCTGCCTGAGGATGAATGCAGGTTGGCTTGGAGGAGGAATATCCATGATCTCACTTTGAAGCATTGACATTACAGATGCCATAGTGGGCCTATCTCTTGCAAGTTCTTGCACACACAAAAGACCTATATGTAGGCACCTCAACATATCCTTGTGGAAGCTTCGATCATATATATGTGGATCTATTAAAGGTATAACATTGCCATCAATCCATAACTTCCATGCCTAGACAAAATTAAAACAAAACAAGACAGCCATTAAACTTTGATGTAATATTCATTGGAACAATGATATTTTAGAGATTTTGCAAGAAAGTAATGTACAAAATGGAGAGGCTTACAAATCCTAAAAGTGTCAAAGATTCTGCCTCTTCATAAAAGCTAGTGTTTTTCTTTCCACTAATTATTTCCAGCAACAAAACACCATAGCTAAAAACATCAGATTTTTCTGAATAGAGTCCTTCAGTTGCATACTCAGGGGAAATGTAGCCGCTGCAATGAAACATTACATCATTGATTAGCTGATAATATGGTATTAATATTATTATGTCATGCAAAGTAAAAGGAGCACTTACTATGTTCCGACAATTCTTTCTGTATTTGCCTTATCATCACTGCCTCCAAATAATTTAGCCATCCCAAAATCTGATATCTTTGGATTTAATTCATTATCCAGTAATATGTTACTTGCCTTTAAATCTCTATGTATAATCTTTAACCTTGAATCTCTGTGAAGATAAAGCAACCCTCTAGCTATTCCCTCAATTATGTTGAAGCGCTTTGCCCAATCAAAAACATTTTGGTGCTTTGGATCTGCAGAAGATTGTTTAGAAATATGTGATGAAGGCAAATGTTCATAATAAGAATTTTCACTCACTTCCTGCAAATGTGATTGTATTTGGCACTCTAGGTGATCAATTGTCCATGTGTTCAATTAGTTACATGTACCAAAACTATAACTCTATATAAACTCAATTGAACTTGCACATCAAGATATATAAAACATATTTTGAAACAATGGAAAATGTCAACTAATTAATAACGTCTAGTAAAATGTGTTGAAGTAATAAACTTGTATTTCATTATATATTCATCAACATTCAATCAAGTTTTCCTTTTCCTTCTGTAAAGCATTTAAACATCCAATATATTCATAAGCGTGGAAGATATTCACTAACCGAAGATATATGCATCCAAACTTTTGTTTGGCATGTATTCATAAACCAATATTTCTTCTTCTTCAATGCAACAACCAAGCAGTCTAACAAGATTTCGGTGTTGAAGCTTAGATATCAATTCTACTTCATTCATAAATTCTTTGATACCCTGTCTAGATGATCTTGATAATCTTTTGACTGCTATTTCCTGTTCGTCTTGCAATTTTCCCTGAAATAAGATGATATAAAACATCAGTTTCTTATGAATTGAGAGATGATAACGTTCAAAGGAAAATAAGAGTCACCTTGTAAACTGGACCAAAGCCACCCTGCCCAATTTTATTTGCTATGTCAAAGTTGTTAGTTGCGGTTTCCAGCTTTCTAAAATCAAACAATAATAGATCCGAAATATGGGCTTGCTTCAAAGTCATAATCTTTTTGTCTTGAGTCTGAATTTCCCCTGTGTTCAACACATTTTTTTCCATTTCAAACATGTATTGCTATTCTACCAGGTTCCTATAGTAAGTTAATTTTATGAAGTTCTATATTAAGATTTTATCATATATAAACAATCAGAAACAAGATCATATCACTGGTGCCTTGAATGAACTCTTACAGTAAAGTTGAAAATCACCTTTTTGCTTTGAGCCTTTTTTCCACAAGAAATATCCAAACACAATAATGAGAATTATTCCTATCGAAACCGATACTATAATAAGCGTTGTCATTTTCCTCCTGCCTACCCCTATTTCAAAGAAAAGAAGAATGTTCAGAAAACCTTCATTTTTTAAAAATAAGTTCAAAATTATTCCACGTATATTATCATCAAAAGACATTAAGAAGTACAGTAAGATAAATTAAAGCTCCCCAGGACATCTATAGCATATGAGGATATATAATGCTTAGATGAAATTTAAAGTTGTACCAAATTTTGAGAGTGGGGAAGACATGTTGAACAGATAAAACAAGTGTATTCATCGGTGTTTTAAAGAGCTTTCTCTAATCAAAATACATACCAAATTCTGAGTTGGCTAAACGTATGTAAATGTCAAGCCCCCCATATGAGAAGCTTTGTATGTCAAGTAAATCTGTGCTCCAAACCATGCAGCCAAGGTTTGTTTCATAGGCATAAGCTTTACAAGAGCAATTCTTTAGGCATGAAATTTGACAATCTGCAGCATCCTTAGCATAAGAAGCTAACACCTGCGCATCATCTGGTACTTTCACATTCTGCAGCACAAAAAACCCATCTCTTTTGCCAGCTTGGAAATCATTTTTATCTCTTTCACACTGAAGTGATTCTCTTCTTACACACCCACCTGTCCAATTCTTCCTTTCCCATTCTTGTTTGTTCTTCGGTTCAAACCCTCTCAAGCAGCCACAGATTGGGTAGCTCTGCGAATTGCAAATCCCAAATGAACCACATTTCCCAAAAACATCACACTCTGAAGAAATTACCTTCCTCGAATGTTGCCATGTATGTGTCTGTGAATCCCAACTTCTTTGCTCTACATTACCTTGAGGAAGTAAAGTACAAATCAAGATAGAATTTCCTGTATAAAAAGAATATCTAACACTCCCTTCCTTTTCTCTCATTTGAAGGCCAGTTTGGGAGTTAGATGAACTTTCCCTAAGTCTCCCGAGGAAGGTCACGCCATTCCAGGGACCACTGCGCCAATAAGGACTGTTTCCTTCCCACAGGAACACTTCAGTTACATTACGGACTTCAAGACTGAAAGAAAATATTCCATTGGATGGATCAGATTCACTTTTCCATGATGTAAGCCGCACTTTCTCGCCTGTTTCTTTGTTAGTAATGAGTTCCATGCCTTGTAAGAATGTATTGCTAGGATTCAGGAAGCTCTGCCACACATTTGCTCCTGTAATTCTATCCGCAAGGACAAGGTTGCCTGAATTCAAGAGTTTAGCACTGGAATTTGATGCAACATGTGAGACATTTGTTGACCAAACAACCTCATTTTGCCCATTTAAGATGACAAGATTGCCATTTTCTGATATTGTGAGAATTCCTGAAGAATCTGTTAGTGGGTTGTTTCTGTTGGCAACCCAAACAATATAGGATTTGGACATGTACCAAATTCCTAAGTAGCGGTTAGGGGAATTATGAGGACTGAAGAATCCCAGCGTGAACGTGTTGTTTCTTGAGCTTACTGTTTCAGGTTCTTTGATTGCCATAGATGGTGTAATGGAGTCAAAGCCACAAACCACAAGAGAAGAACGGAACAAACATGTAAACAAAACAAGTAACAAGCAAGCTTTTCTACTGAATCTAATAAAGAACATGATGATGATCGGAAATTAAGCAAGAAAGAAAATGGGTTTGGGACTGCTGCGAGGATCATAATGCGTGTGATATCATATAATTTGAACTATTTAATTTTTCTCAAACTGCGACTTCTTTATTTTGACTATGAAAAACTGCGACTTCCACGGACGAAGGAAGAAACAACAGCAATAACTTGGAAATTTCTCAGGGACTTGATCGCCAAAGACTTCTATGGATGTTTATTTTTCTGCCCCTCAGAAGTCAATACAGGTCACTTATACGGTAATGACTTGAATTAGAACAAGACATTAGACCTACATTAGACCCGTGCGTTGCACGGGCTGCAATTGATTTTGTATTTATTTTAATTCTTTGGACTCATTAAAATGTTTAATTTATTGTTTGCTTTATAATTTGAAAAAATTATTTCATTGATCATTGGAAAATGTGAAGAATATATGATGAACAATGAAGATAAATATAATACTGTAGATATGTAACAAAATTACTAATATACTTCAACACTTTCTCAACAATTGTAAATGAAAACTAACGCAATTAAGGAGATCTGACACCTTTACTGCGACTGATATAACATTTTCACCGCCTTTACCTTTCGGACCCTTGATAAACTCTTTAAAATTTGAATAATTAGATAGCCTTTCTTCTCTTACCTTCTAGTCATACGTAACATTTGTTTAACATATATAATAACTTTAAGAAGGCAAATTATATAATTCTTACTTTCAAATACAAATTATCCATTTTACAGATAATATTCAAATTTATATCCACGATCGAAGAATATTTGGCAGGAAAGGGATGACAATTATTAATTATAGGTGGTAAAAAAATCAAGGGTTTTTTTATTAAAGTATGAAATTGGGTGCAACATTTTTATTTTATTATCTGATCTTTGTAAATAATTATAATATTTATTGTGTTCTAGGTCCTCCATACCAATTCTCCCTCCCTTGAACTTATTCACGACGCCTAACTTCTTCAGCCATACTTTGAGCTGCCAAAGATGGTGTCTCAAAAATTACAAATTATTAATCTTTTGATCAAGCACTTCCAAGCCACTAAAAAGTCCAGCTCATAATTCACATTTTGATGCAAAATGAAAATATTCAAAGTTTAAATATATTAATCGCATTATTTTGTCATTTTAACTATTACAATTGATTAATATTTCTAATATATTTCCGACATACTCAAAACACCCACAAATATACCAGTAAATAATCTTATTTAGAATGACATCACATATACATGATATAAAATAAAAAAATAATAACTAACTAAAAGCCATCAATGGGCAACCAACTCATTCAAAAAGAGTCTGCTAATACAAAACAAATAAATTTAGTTGACACAAATAAGCAAAAATCAAAACACATAGATAACCAACACCAACGAACAAAACCAATTTAAATTAAATAACAACAAATAAAGAACATGATGAACCTGACATATTCTCATAAAATCGTTTCAATGCAGTTGTGATAATTTTACAAGCACATGTACGTCTGTATACGTACACATGTGTAGACCTTAAGATCTCATTGATTTATTTATTTATTTATTTATTTATTTTTTTGCAATTTGATCTTCTTTCACCTGCCCTTTGTCTGTTGTTTGATTATTAATAGACTAAGTTTTGATTTGCTGTATCTCTTCCATATCGAATTTTTTTAGATTACAAATAAAAAATGTTACTATATTCCTTGTACAGTTGTAAGCTTTAAACCCTTTCCCTTGTTTGACTATTAAAAGGCCACGTTTTAATTTGCTGTATCTCGTCCATATCGAATTTTCTTAGATTACCAATAAAAAATGTTACTACATAATTGCTTGTACAGCTGTAAGCATATACAAACATTAATACACGTATAAACCTAGATGAACTTAAAGGAATACAATATTCAGTCCAAAAAAAAAAAGGAATACAATAAACAAAATATGAAGACCCGTGCTTTGCATGGACTATATGAACCTGTATGTATAATCGTTCTTTACACTTTTTAAATGTTAATTCGATGTTTCTTTTATAATCTGAAATGTTATCTTTCTTGTAACAGCCAAAATAAAAATAAAATATAATGAGATAGTTATTTAATTTTTTATTATTTGTTTTAAATTTATATTGAATGTAGCTAGTGGCTTATTGGAATTGAGGCTGTTGCATATTTTTGAATTACTATCTTTGTAACATCCAAAATCTTTAGAGCCTAGAACTTCAATAAATAAAAAAAAAAGTATATTACTAGGCCCCATTAGCTAAAGGTTCCAAAACTGTTCCGAAAGGATAAATCTATTATGAGGAACTAAATTATAAGCGTAAAGTTTTATGGGGATGGAGTGCGAATATTGTTAAAGCCCATGTTGAGATAAAAATGTAATTCTTGGGTAGTTACATGCAAATAGTTGAAAATGCAGAAAAATTACAGAACATAGGAAACATTGTATTAAGACCCATATGCGGTTAAGAATGATGAGATTACTTCAAAATGAATTTTATATGATGATTGACTTTTGGCTAAATGAAGGAATGTCGCTAAATTTAGTTATTAAAAAGTACAAGTAGGTCTCAAATAAGTGGGAAAAATAAAGAGGAAGAATTATTTTGGGAGGAATAAATTCATGGAACAATTACATTGATTTTATGGATAAGGAATTGCCCAAGAAATTAATCATGGCAGTTAAGGAAGTTACCATGCTTAAAGTGGAAGGGTGACTGTATCAGTAAATAGCGTTGTATGAACGGTCAAAATGGAAGATTAAATTTGATTTCAAGGGCAATTATGGAATATTAAAATGAATGGTCAAGAATCGTCTTTAACAGGAAAAAAAAACAGTTAATGATAATGATAATTAATGTACTAATTTGGCTAAACATGATTGGTAGGAGACAAATTTATATATATATATATATATATAATCAAGCTAAACATATTTGATGTGGGGGTGTACGTGGCTAAAAGTAAACAATTGTAGTGGTGAGTATTTAATTTACTTGGCCCAATACTAAGCAATTTTGGGTGGCTGGAAAGAAAGTAATTAGATATTTTTTTAAAAGCCAAATTTTTATATAAGGGTGTTAGTAGCTCACTGGGATTCCTGATCATTTCGACTTCAGCAGGAAGTGAGAAGGGGAAAAGAAAACGGGAGGGAGAGATGGAAAGAGGAAGGGAAAGGGATAAATAATATATACTTTCATGGAGATGGATCTATTATTACTTTATCAAAACAATTTAGAACCATATCATTGCCTATATAGATATTCTTCTCATCAAGAGCTTCTTATCCACCCTATTACTCAAGGTATAGATCACGTGTTGGAAGGAGAAAGTCAAGCAACTTATGTGAGCCGATGTCTTTTATAAATCTTTCATCACCTCTAATCCTCTTATCTAGAGCCATATATGGATTTAAATTTCTTGATGATGTATTCCGTAAGAGGAAAAGGTGCAGACTCGGGGGCTAAAGTGCGGAAGTTCCATGGATTTAAGCTGAAGGTATAGGTAAGTAATGATTGATTATGTTGTTATTGATGGAGTTTATGATGCTGCGGATGATTGATTGAATTGTTCATGAACTATTGTAATTTATGTTAGGCAAGAAACATAAGGGTAGATGCTGACAACGTTAACAAAAAAAATAAATAAATAAAATGGGAAAGGATGATTCGAATTAAGTCAAAAGATTTAGAAATGGTTCGTTGGTAGAAATTTAATAATTGAGGGACTGAAAAATAAAAAAATCATTATGCTCTTCTCCCTAGCATGTCACGGCCTGAACAGGGCAGCAAGAGGGAGAAAGGTTTTGTCATTTTCAAAGCTTCCAATAAGCTTAAAATGAAAATTATGTTGGATATAAGTGAGAAACCAAGTTTATTGGAAGCATTAAAACACTTTAATGGAATTTTCTTATAATAACCCCTATGCTGAGGATGAGAGGGTGTATGTATTTTGATCCTTTCGATTCAAAAAAAAAAATGGAATCTACATGTAAAATTATGGGGGACAAGCATCTCAGATTGAATTTTAAGCATATTGAATCAAAAGTGCAAAGTTGAGGTTTAAGTGACAAGTAAGAGAAAATTAATTTCCTAATGCCATAATGCATACTAACAATTCTATGTTTGTTTAGCATGCTCTTGATCTTATGCTATGGCAATGGTACTTATTAATGAGTTCAATAGGGAAGCATAACTTTATTTCTTGAATGGTAATTGTTTACTACTGGGATTCTTTGAAACTCATTCCTCCAATGACAAGTAACCACGCTTGTTATTCGTTATTTTGAAATCCTATGAAAATATTATATGTTACCTTGATTTTCACTGATATTTATGCAAAAGGGTAATTGAACATTTTACAAAATTTATTTAAATTTGTTTCCATAGAACAAGTTGTCATGAATAGAAAGAAATTATTTCTTGTAAACCCTTATTAGAGGAACTAGATACAAAGCGCTTGTTCTCGTGGCCTTCAGCCGCGTTTGGTTACTTGCCCTCGTGGGCTGTGTATCCACGCTTGTTTTCGTGGCTTAAAGCTACACTTTGTTATTTACCATCGTAGACTGTGGGTCCACGCTTGTTTTGTAGCCTCCAAGCTACACTTGTTTCGTAGCCTTTGAGCTGTGCTTGTTTCGTAGCCTCCGAGCTGTGCTTATTATTCGCTTTGCGTTGATTCCTTTGATAAAACAAGCTTTTAATAAAGAGATAAAAAAATGATTTCATGGTTTGACCATTATTTAAAGAAAATATTTTAATAAATTATTTCAATTCAGTGTTTATATGATTACTTCCTTGAAAATTCCAATTTTCTTAAATACAAGTTTGGCCGCTATAAGTTCAATGCTTTAGTTTCATACATAAATCAAACATAATGCTTATTTCTTCTACATTTTGAGGTATGTACTTATTGACATGCTTTTTTAAAATGTATTTCAAGCATTGTTTAGATGAGATAACAGATACACACATATTCCTGCATTTGTACTTTAGAGTGGATCATCTACTTATTGTATACTCAAATCAGCTATATGGTTATGTGTAAGTTCATTTGTTTATTTATTGTAGTTATGTAAAAAGAACTTATGTGTGTGGGTGTTGAGGGGGAAAGTTTTATATTCGGAAAATATTGGCTAAATGATTATTGTTGCAAATTTGTTTGGGAAGTCCAATTTATAAATGCAACTTTCATTTTTAAGAAAATCTTCATATGAATGAATACCATTAATATCACCTGATATTATATTAATGAAGTACATTTTGGAGATTATAAATAGAAAATATTTGACTAGTAAATAGGCTTACGAAGTGATATTATCCTAAACTTTGTGCCTATAATGCTGTAGAATTTTAGGGTGTGACATTTCTTATCATTGTTACTCAGGTTACCAATTCTCATTTTAGAATATCAATTTATTACATTTTATTGCTAATAAAAAGTTTTCTAAAAAATATTGAAAAAGTAAAATTACTAACAATATATTATGCACAATTCCAGTTCCATTCTTTGCAAATGATGAACATGTTAGGATATTATGTTTTAACATTTTTGGTTCTGTATGACTCTTTTCCCTCCTGATCCTGAATAAAAATCTTTTATCCTTCAACTCTCCGTACTCTTGATAGTGCGACGTAGAGTTGTCCATGTGAAAACACAAGATTGGGTAGTACAGACTAACACTGCTCATTGATTGGCCCTGACTCTTATTGATTGTCATGTCATAAGAGAGGACTATTTGAAACTGCCTCCTTGTCATTCTAAATAGGTACTTAGACTCTGATGGCATTATGTCGATTCCTCTCCATTTGCAAGTATTCACTGAGCAAAATCTTCTACTTTTTTGTTTTCTTCGCTATCTAGGCCTCTTGAAAGCCTCATATTTTTGTTAATTGATATATTCTATAACTTCTCCACAGATGCAATGAATTTATTGTTGCATGTACAATCTCAGCCCTGCCCGCTTTTGGAACTACTGGCAACATTTGTCTGAAGTCATCACCCATAATAACACACTTTCCGCCAAAGATTTAATCTTTATCCATAATGTCTCTCAAGGTCCTGTCCACTGCCTCAACACATTCTCTTCTTATCATTGGAGCTTTATCCCATGTTATTAGCTTAACCTGTCAGATCAAAATTTCCTTCCTCCGAATTTGGTGTTATATTACACAATGAATCTTCATTAATGACAATTAATAGGAATATGAAACTTTGAGTGTGTTGTTCTTCTAGAAGGGAGTAAAGTGTTGCCGCAATTCCACTCGATGCAACATTAATGATTATCCATCTTTCAAATTTGATTATTTCAGTTGTTGCATTCCATAAAAATGTCTTCCAAAAGTACTAAATGTGACAGCAACATGCTTACAAAAAATTTCCTTAGATAATTTCAAGCTGCCCATTACAATGCCTTGTTGATAGCTCAGATGTATTCCATATCGTCTCCAATCAATCCCATTACAAAACATGCCTCTTTGAAAGTTCCATATGTAACGTTGTTCACTGTCAATATGTCCTCATATTTATTTAGCCCTCTTACCTTTGTAAGCAAGCGATGCATGAAATAAAACTCACCATGAGATGGAGTTGCATTTGTCAATCTTCCAATTGAAAAACCTCGTTTTCTTGGTCTCCATTCTCTCTTTTTCCTATCAAAAGTATGGGATAGAGGAAACTCGGAATACTTAAGGATCCTTGCAGATTCATTAGCATGGTTGAACTTTATCCATGACAAAAACATAGACTCCTTTATGCTCTCTTTCTCAGCAACAGAACATGTAACACCCCAAATTTTAGAAAATAAGAAATAAGGAAATATTTGGATTCTTGGGGTATTATTTGATATTTAAAGAGTCTTATAAATAAATTTGGGAATTAAAGTATATCTAGAGAAATTATTTTGGGACAAATTCGGTTCTATTTCTAAATGATAATGATAAATAAAATTATCATTTAAGAGGGAAATAGAAAAAGGGAAATGAAAAAGATAGTATCGGCCCCTAGTTGAAAATATCTTCAGTTATAAAAGGAAGGGCAAGATAGTAAAATACCCATTAAAAATATCACACTCTTACCTTTTAACATATAAGCTCCACGTGTCCCTTCCACTCCCTTCTATTTCATTTTGCATTCCCTCTGCTCCAAACCAAACCCGAAATCTCCCTCTCTCACTCTCTTCTCTCTGTCTCTTCGAAGTAGGGTGGCCACAACCCAGACCAACGACGGCGGACGGCGACAGAGCAAGGAAGAAGATGCACAAAGCTTGGGTCACTCTTAGGTGAGTTATTTCTCCTTATTTCCTTCTCTTTCTGGCGTGATTGGAGCAAAATGGGGGGAAGAATCGGAGTTCTTGTGAGGATTTTGAAGCTTCTGAATTCATAGAAATGGTGGTTGAACCTTTCTCTTGGTTGTTTGAGTGTTGATTTTGGGGATTGAAGTCAAATAGGTTCAGATTTCTCAAGAAATTCTTCCCTTGGTACTGTTCACCCGAAGCAAAATTTGGGATTTCCAGGTGTTCATTGTTTTGAAGCTTAATTACTCATGATTTCTAGCAATTCTAAGGTTATGGAATAGGTTGTAAGTGGATTATTGAAGATTAAGGAATTTCTGGATAATTTCTTTGTCTCCCCTATTTCTGCGAATTTGTTGGGCCGAGAAGGGGAAATTTTTTGAAGTAATACATGTACAAATTGGAACCTGGAATGGATGCTTTAGGTGTGTGATTTGATGAAGTTTGGGATTTTGTTCAATTTCCCCTGTTCTTGTTCTGTCTGACCGAGCTTCCCTTTTCTTTGGGAATTGTTTGATTTCTGTTCTTTCCCTTGGTGTATTAACATATTAAACATAAGGAATAGATGATGACTATATGAAATTGGTGAATTATAGAATTCTTGTTTTCCTCTTGCTTCCTGTTCTGTTTGGCCAAAGAGGATAAAGAGGGCTATTGATGTTTTGCTTTGCTCTAGGAGATGGATTGAAATTTGTGTATGTATGGCTGATTAATGTTAGGTTATTAAATAAGCAATTCTTCTTTTCTTGATGCTCTAGCTGTGGGTATTATGATAGTGGAAGGATGGAGTTTAATTGCTATTAAGCTTGAGATTAGGATTTTATTCAAAGTGCTTATATATCATGGATGATTGAAAGCTCCAGTTCTTGTTGATGAGCTAGCTTCTTTGTTAGATGCTGATATGGATTGTGAATACGGTAGTAATTTCCTGTTCTTGATTGTTTATTGGCAAAGAAAGGAGAAATGGTGATATTGGTTCAAAAGGAATTAAGTTTAAGGAATGGAGTAAGTTGGATTAGTTATTCTTGCACTACTACAAAAAGTACTTTTAACGTCACAAATTTTGGGGGTTTCCACGTCACTTTTTCAGGGACATTGAATCAAGTGACATGGAAAATGGATTTTTAACGTCACATAAACAAGTGACGTAGAAAGTCAGAGAAACAACGTCACACATAATATTATGTGTGACGTTGTAAGTTACTCGGAGAAACCACGTCACACATAATATAAACCACGTCACACATAATATTATGTGTGACGTGGTTTCCAGGAAACCACGTCACACATCTTACATTGTGTGACGTTGTTTCTTTTTTTAAAAAAAAAGTTTTTAATTTTTCTATTCCCCGTTGAAACTTGAAACTCTTAGATCCTTGTCGCTCTTAGATCCGCCGCTTCCGTTGAACTGTATGACGGCGAGTGAGTATAACGCCGATGGTGAGATCTTGATGCTGCTTGTGCTATCAGTTTAAAACCGCTTTCTTGGTTTTGTAAACAGTAAAACCGAATATGCAACAAACAAACAAATCACCAAAGAAAAAAAACAGTTCAGCAAAATCAAATCAAATCAAATATGTTTCTCTTTCTCCAGATGGATGTGATTGATGATGATAGTGCACATATACAGAATACTCATTGACCATTCCGAGAGTGTACGACGCATGGACGTTACCGGCGGTAACGCATCGCCGGAGAAATCTGTGAGCATGTTCTGACCAGCTTTTGGCTTTGACGGAGAAAATTTTTTCTCCGGCTTTGGATAGAATGTGACGATTCAAACCGAGTTGATTCATTCGTTTGCATCTGAAAAATATAGAGGAAATCGATTGTGCTAGGCCTGAAGAAGAAGAAGAAAAACAAGAAAAGAACGGTTGAAACTTGGGGGGGAGCTGTCGGCGCGCTTGGGGGGGAGTTGAGGGGCGCTGGGGGTGGGGGGTGGGGGAGCTAAGGGTTTTTGTTTTGGGGGGGGGGGCGCGAAATGAATAAATGGGGGGGGGGGGGGGCGGGAAATGAAAAAAAAAGGCAGGTGCATTTTCCACGTCACACCAAAATTTTGGTGTGACGTGGAAAACACCCCTGCTTTTTTTTCATTTTCCGCCCCCACCCCAGTTTATTTCATTTCCAACACTTTCAACGTCACACCAAAAATTTGGTGTGACGTTGAAAGTTGTTTTCCACGTCACACCAAAATTTTGGTGTGACGTGGAAACGTTTCAACATCACACTTAATTTTAAGTGTGACGTTGTTTCTTTTTTGTAGTTACTCCTCTGTTTTCAATGTCACATTTTTAAATAAGTGACGTTAATTGGTGACATAAAATGGGCTTTTTGTAGTAGTGTTGGATTTGACTCAAAATGTAATTTAGATTACATTTCTGGATTGTTGGTTGGGAATGGTATTTATCGGATTAAATTGGTACTATGATTGAGGTTTCCAAATCAATATTACTAGATGATTATGATTGGTAAAGTTAAGAAATTGCAAGGTTACTTTGGAAGTTGAATTCATTGCTTAAGGATTTTCTAAGATTAGGACAAAGCTTTAAGTTGAATTATAAACATATGTCATTGCATTTAGTAGGTAATTTGAGAGTCATTTGTTGCTACATTAAATTGAAAGATTAGTAAATAATAGTAGGTGTAAGTTTATATTGTTTGATTGAATTATTAATTGATGATATTATTCTGAAAATGAAATGTGTGCTTTAATATGTTTGAAGTGTTGTATTTGTACACCTAAATGGTAAATTGAATCCTTAAATATAAAGTAAGTGGTTGTAGGAATTACCAAGAAATTTGGAAAGTAATTTGAACTTAAAGGATAATTGATTTGTAGGCAATGTAAGTTTAATTTAAAATAGTAGGGATATATTCTTATGTTTGTGTTGTGTATATTAATTGTATTTGTGTAATGTTGGTTGATAATGGTATATGATTAACCATTTATCTAGAAATTAAGAATTAATAGTATTAGGAATAGAAATGGGGTAGTACAATAGGACCGTGAGAGATATTTAATTATTATGCCTAAGTTTAGATATTAATATATTATTTTTATATTATAAATATTTATAGGACAAGATAGTGGGGTTGAATCCCCAGAGTACGAAGAAGTGAAGGAGTATAGTGACTAGTAATTAATCACAAGAACCAGGTAGCAGTTTATTTCAGTAACAATTAAATTGCATGTATAATTTTATAATATATGTTGCATTTAGTTGATAAGTTATTATTCCTCAGTGGAGTACTCCAGGGTTTAAGGGTTTGGCCGCCTCTTTTCCCAACCAGTTAGTTATAGCTTTAAATATTATAAAGAGAAGTCCTGCAGGTAGAACCTTCACTAGATAATGAATATATCGTTATTGGTGAAGGGTAAGTGCAGATTGCACACAGAATAATAGGAATAAGATTATCAATATTTGTGCTGATTTATAAAATATATACATGTCAATATATATTCAAGAGAACAAAAGTTAATGAGATAAACTGCGTTGAACTATTGCTTTTCAGAGAAGCTGGCAGGAGTTAAACTACATTGACAAACTGAACATGTGTCCCCAACACATCAAACTTCAAGTTATCATCATTCCAAAGAACCCATATATCTCCACTATAACCCTGTGTATCCACCACCTCTACATTAGAAAAACCCAACCTTTTAGCAATAGCACGAGCCTTAATTCCACTAGATCTTGTCTCTAGAATAGCAACTAGATCAATATTATGCTTTTTCACTAACTCTCGAATCAATCCTGGAAAACTTTGAGAGCCAGTACCTCTACTATTCCAAAATAGACAATTCATGAAAACAGGCCATAAGGGGTATCATTGCTTATAGGACCCCAAAGATTGAGAGACATACACTGACCTTGAATCTTATTTATTTTTTGCAAAATAGCACCCCAGCTACAGAAATTATCAAGATCATTAATCAATTTCAAACTTTTATCTTCCAAAATAATCTCATGAGTCCACCCAGGCTGAATTAACACCAGATGCTGCACGATTTTAGATGTGACATTCAACTTGAACTTGAATAACCTGCAAATCTTATTATATCTTTGAACATCATGCTCATCTTCATTATCCTCCTCATTTCTCTCTCTTTTCCTAGCACTTCTTCGACACCTTGAAACCCAAGAACCAATCAGTCTTGGCTTTTTACTCACATGATCCCCATAAATATGCAACATCTTTCCCTTCTTTGATGACATTATTTTGTCCTCTGATGAAACTCTACCAACAGCGACCAAGAAGTCCAATTCCTAGTGATTAGGGGAAGAGGAAACATGAGAAACATCTTCATTGAAAGTACACCTGAACCTTTTATATACTGGAGCATAAGAACACAAATGATGATCATACTTGAGCTTTCTAATATGACCAATCCATAAACGAGTCTTCTTACTGCAGACATTTTCTTCTTCAAAATTTTCTAATTTCCTTTTGCATGAGGCACTACCCATCAAACCATCAGGTTTTATATTTATAATATTTTATCTTAGTTTTAATCTTTTTGCCCTTCACTTTTCTTTCCGATAATCATTGAACGTCACTACCACAGAAAACACCTATACCGGCGCTTTTTTGACCCCTATAGCGGCGCTTTTGAAGTGCCGCTATAGCTAGTGCCGCAATAGGTCACGAGACCTATACTGGCGCTTACAAAGCGCCGGTATAGGCCTCTTTATAGCGGCGCTTTATTACCCAAAAGCGCCGGTATAGGTATCTTTTAATTAGTTTTTTAATGAAACTGAAAAGGCCTATACCGGCGCTTTTTTAAAATGCGCCGGTATAGGCTTATCTATACCGGCGCTTTCTGTAAAAAGCGCCGGTATAGGTTATACCTATAGCGGCGCTTTTCATAAAAAGCGCCGGTATAGGTTATATTTTTTTAAAATATACAATTTGTTTTTTAATTCACATCCACCTGCATCATTGCAAAAATTCCAGCAATTCTATACAATTCCAGGCAGTCCAAATACACCAGTAACTCAAACAGAGAAGAATATGTACAATAAGACCAAAAGTTATATTGTTCAGTTAGGAAAATAAACGTGCATACTACTAATACTACTAATCAGGCTGTCCAATTTGAGAGAACAGAGGGTGTACATAACTACACCATTCTTCAATTAGTGCTTCCATCTTCTCCCTTGACAACATGAAGCAACGTGTGTCTGGGTAATACTGCGTATAGAAATTTAAATGACAATTAAATTTACTTGAAATCTAACAAGTACAAACACTTAGATTACGAAAAATATAAAACTTACTGTCAATGGGATGTTATCTCGATCACGTGATACGATATCCCTCATATAATACATGACATAGTATCCACAGTCGTTGTCATTGGGTTGATGTGCGCACTGTAACAAAAAATACAGAATAGCATATAAGAGCAGTTACGTTCTGGTTTAAGTAATGTACGATTGTTTGAAAAATTGAATAACTTGTAAAACCTGAACTTTGAGCCACGGATAAGCATCTTTCTGGTCAAGGGCTTTGGAATAATTGTACCCATTAGCTGCCCGATAACTAGTCAATGCTCTGGAAACAAAACATATTAAATTAATTTTAGTAGCTTGGGTCGGTCATATAAAATGACAGATAATACAACACATTCAAATAATGTTGACTCAAGGCCCTCTCTTTTTTACATAGAAATGGATTGCCAACTATATAAACAACATCAACTCAATATATCTCAACAGCCCACTACAACAGAATTCACAGAGCATTTATATATATAGAGCATTAATAGTTCTACAAAACAAAAATTTCATACTAGTAAAATAAAACACCACACAATAGGATTCATCGGAATGTACCAAAACTCAATCATCTGATATGTCTCAGCCTGCTGAATTAAAGAAAAAAAAGATAAGACTTACTTCAAGGTCCTTTAGCTCAAAGTAAGCCCGCTAGCAACAATAGGATTCTTCACCTTCAAGTGTCGAGCAATAACTAGAAACTAAACAATAAAAGGATTCAGAAATTTCTTCACCAAACCACAAATAGGGCAATTATACTACCAGTAATAGTAGTAGATTTCAGAACTTGTGAAAAGGAGTTCATTCCTACTATATATTTTGAATTAAAAGCAATTGGCAGGGAAAAAGAAATCTTAAACACAATTGCAGAAAAGATTGAAGAGACAAAAATGGAAGCAATTAGGACAAATAGAGAGAGAGAGAGAGAGTCACGATTACCTAAAGAGGAGGAACAAGCCAAAGTGGAATCCAGAACAAAAATGGCGAATCTCACGAAGAGGAATGGCACCCAGTCCGACGACGTTACTTCGGACGTGTGAGCTTCAGGTTTCCTTTTTCCGCTTCAGGTGATTATGCATACAGTTAATCGGCAGGCAGATCGAAAGAAACATAAATAGAAAGCAAACTTGTCCTGAAATCATTCCAAAATACAAGCTAATTATTCTATGAATTCCTCAACAGAATTAGAGCTGCAACATTCAAAAAAATCGAACGCTTAATCAAATGTAACTAATTAGAGTCCTGTCTTATCTATACCGACGCTTTTAGGATAGTAGATACCACTAAAAACACTTCAGGAGCTGAATGCAATAAGAATTAATTTATGATATTAAGTGCTACAAAAAACAAAATACTTTAGCATGTTGTATGCTATATACTAGGTACTACTAAAAAAATACTTAAAGGAGGTGAGTGTACTTTAGAATGTTGAATACAAGTTGGCTTTAAGTGTGAATATGATGGTAATTAGATTACGTGAGTCATAAAAAAAAAAGAATCAAAGCCTACTAATCAAGGCAGTGGGATCCCTAATCATGTATTTCACATTCCAAAAATTGGTATTGCGTTTAGTTTATGTTTTTAATCCAAGAATAATTTTGAGAACATGCTTAATTATCTTCCTCCCCCCATAATTAATAAAAATTCCAGCTTCAACAAACCAGAATCAAACATTCCTAAAATCTGAATCAATGACACATTAATATACATCACAGATTTCCACCCAATCATTGTAGTTAAATTGATCTTAAAACCACAATTATATAGCTGTTAAAAATAAAAACCAACGCCTAAACCACTTTAAAACTCCCACAGAAACAGGGCAACGTAGCTTGAGCTCCAAAATTCCAAACATAAGACATAAAACAAACATGAATATATATTTAACTACTTTCAAACACCATTTTCGTTTTGATTTAAACAGAAATATAAGAAATCATCGATGAACAGTAGCTCTACGCTGAACAACAATTTGAAATCCCAACAAAAACATCAAGCAAGCTCAAAATTTCTTTAGGGGAAGTCGTCTACTATACCTATGCTTCAATTTAATTAGTTCAAACCCCCAAAATAACTCAACCCATTCGAATCCTCACTCACCAACGGTGCTAAACGAAAAAAACGAGGGGTATGAGAAGAGAGAGAAGGCTCACAAGAGTTCAAATCCATGCTTCCATGTGCTGTTGAGAATGACGGCGGCGGCAACGGCGGGTGAGAGGAGGCCGTCGGCTTTGAGCTACCGGAGCCGGAGGGGGGGAGGAGGAAGCCGTCGGTTTGAGAGGATCGTGTGGGAGAGAGAAGGGAAAGTGACGAGGAAAAGCGCCGGACAAAGAAAACAAAATATAAAGGGGTCCTTCTTCGGACTGATGGGTGAAAAATTGGAGGGAGAATTTCCCTCCAATTTTTCACCTATACCGGCGCTTATTTGAAAAAGCGCCGGTATAGCTACCCTATACCGGCGCTTTTTCAAATAAGCGCCGGAATAGGTTTTTAAAATAAAAAAAAATAAAAAAGAGGAACAACCTATACCGGCGCTTAACGTAATAAGCGCCGGTATAGGGTCTTTAAAAATAAAAAAAAATAAAAAAAGATGAGCGACTATACCGGCGCTTTTTCAAATAAGCGCCGGTATAGGGTTTTCAAATAAAAAAAAATAAAAGGTATATGAAGTGAAATCATATACCGGCGCTTTTTTTAAAAAGCGCCGGTATAGGGTTCCCTCTATTCCGGCGTTTTTTACTATAAGCGCCGGTATAGGATCCTGTCTTATCTATACCGACGCTTTTTACTATAAGCGCCGGTATTGTTGCGTCGCAACAGGGTAATTCTGTAGTAGTGCGTGAACTTTCCCTTTTGTTTTTATCTCTTTATTTGTTGTGATATCCTTAATTTTTAATATTCTTACTCATCTCTATCTCTTCTCATGTGTTTTATATATTTTGTTTGATGGTTTTTGTTTTTGTTCTTTGTCCCTCATTTCATGAAGAAAAGTCCGTTTGTCGAGGATTATTCATCCATTAAAATACTTTTATTTCTGGCCATTCTAATGCGATGCTGTTTCTGACGACATATGATGGTTGTAGATTCTTACTCTAATTTTTTCATAGGTTTGCGGTAACATTATAGTTTTTATTAGTCTAAAAATTACGTTCTTTAGGCACTAGTTAAGAGCATGAGTTAGTTAAAGGGCTCATTTAACTTTTCCCTACGAATTTTCATAAAAGATTGAGTGAGAATTTGTAAGAATGAAGTAGAAATTTGCATGTTAATAAGATGATATTATTTGCTTAAAAACCCATCTAGTTTAGGGTTGGGCTTTAAAATGGACCTTTTTGTCCAAAGATAAAGTGATAAATCTTTAGCCCATACGAAATGATATTTGTAACACCTACTTTTTATACTACTATACTAAGACTGTTTAATCAATTTAGAACCATTTGGTAGTTATCAGAAGCCCAAAAATGTGAATAAATTAAAACTTTTTCTTATGAAAAGCTTAAATAAAAATAATGCTTTAAATGAATGTGCCTTTCGGACAAACTAGAAATCAATGTATTATAAAATTTCAAGTGGTTATGAACCAATCAAACAACTAGGTTTGATCCTCAATACTTAATCTCAACTAATAGTGCTTGGAAAGCTAAAAATAACAATAACTCTATTATATCTACATATACGTAACACTATCTATCATATGTATAATTAATAATAACTTGGCTATTTCAATCGATAGCCTATTACCTGTGCTTGTGATCAGCCCTCCTTATGGAGGAACGATACAACAAGAATAATAATATAAACTAATCATTATATCAAGCACAAGTAAATTAAATTACTATATCTAAAATATTTATACACTACATCGGTAGGCATCCCTGCCCTTCACAACTACCTTATCCCAAAATGCCCTACCTTATCTAAATTAAATTACTATATATAAATGTTACAAATAAACATTAACCTTACATGTTAGTGTGCTCAAGGCACTACCACACAATTAATTTAAATTTATTTTCCTGTAATTGTGTGGCCTTTGAGGCTCAACCTCATAAATATAACTTTTCAGTTATATCTAAACTGTACTAGGGGTAGCTAACCCTATAGTCTTGGAGTACTCCAATATACTGAATATATCTGACAAGGTTAGCGCTGTCTTTTGACCCTATTACCTCCATCGATTGTGTATCGATTGCTCATCAATTGTTGAAGGGTTCAATCGAGTTTTACATATTTCAATCGATTGAAATCATTTTTAATCGAGTGTTATGCAGGAACTCAAAGTGAACTAGGTAGAGCACAATCAATCATAATGTCTAGGCCACTGAGTATTGGCAAACAATTGATGTACAATGAGTCAATCGATGAAAACTTAACTTAGAAGAATTTTAGAAACCATCGATTAGTGGAATTTCAATTGATTATTTGTAAACCATCGATTGACACAAGTTCAATCGATTGATGAACCACATTTTTATTCGTTCACTGATGATTTCATCGAGTGCTGCAGGTGACAATCTAAAGAAAATCTGAACACTCTGAGCGCCATCGATTACCAAGCATGGAGAGCAGTCGATTTCTTATCAAGTCATCAATTTGTCAACCTTAAAGTTCAAAATTAATTACTCTTCCTATGCTTAACTAACTTTACATTTCTGGATATTTTTTCCTTGCTATTTTAGGAAAATTTCTTTGGACATAGAAGCCAAGCAAAACTCAGAACACAGAGAGGTTCAGAATGTAACATTCACTACCTAATTATACTTTTTAATACATTTTAAATTACCATTTAACAATTACAAAATTATTTATTGACTAACTATGTTAGAAAAGAATTCAACTTAGTAAAACCACTAACAAAGTTAGAAAATGATTTTTCATAGTTTTAAATAAATTACAATTTATAGTCTAACCATGATAGAAAAAACAATTTCACTACTAAAGAATGTCTATCATGGTTAGAAAAAATTTAACATACTTTAAGCAAATTATCCATGTTAGAAAAGAATTCTTCTAAACAGGGTAAAAGGCTACCATGGATAATTAAATCTTAGCCCATCATTTAAATAAATCAACTCATCAATTTCCAATAACAAATATTCTATAATAATAATTAAAACAATATCCATAAGCATTAATCCTTATAAGATCTCAACAACTCATATAATGTTCATATTCAAAGTCGGAATTTAATCGTTGAAGGATAATTATCAAATGATAAAGTGCATTGAACAAGGACCGGTCCAAAAGGAACAATTAACAGTCAATTAAACCAACACTTACTAACTTAAAATCTTTAGTTCAAAATAAACAACACAACTTAAAAGTGAGCGGAAGCAAAGTCAAATGCAACATGTCCCTAAATGTGGCAATAATCTCTGACCCACTGGCCCAAAGGCTCACAAGTTTAGTAAGGCGTTTCCAGATCCTTCCCTTGGTTTCCCTTTATGTTGCTATGACCTGTAAAAATAAATAAAATGGGGGTAGACCCTGGTAACCACTAACTACTCGTCTATGTACGGTGTGTGCTAGCAAGGTGTTCAGTGGAGCATTACTAAGTATACATATCTGATTAAAGCATGTGGCAATTACCAATTAGATGCAACATATTATCATAAACAAGTCCTTCCACATAATACCACTGTCACACAACAGATTCCTCAGAAGTCATTAATGAATCACATGTCTCGAAAACAATGCAATATACAGGCAGACAACACCAAACAATCATTAACACCGATTTCATACGGTCCAGTAGGGACTCACAACCCTCGCCTGAGGCTGGGGGCGTTCTCCCCAATTCGTCTTTCTGTTTTATATTAATTAGTCCTTGTGGGCTAATAAGGAACCTCATCGTACAATGGCATTTTAATTAGCCATCCGGTGTTCATATACAATCAAATACAGCAATCCATCCACCACAGTATGTAACACCAACAAAATATGAGGCACAAGGCCTTTCCGAAAATTCTTCAGAGTTAGATCATATATACAATAATTTCTAATGTCTCATATAGTTTCTAAATCATGACAATACACATAATCATGCCAGTTTAAAGTACATACTCCACCAAACAAGTTATATAGAAAATAGTCTTTCCAAAATTTATATTCATCCAAAACCACAGTTAATCACCCAAAACTATTCGTTTAAAATATTCACTAACCCACACACACACGCAAACGGGTAGAAGTAGTTACCTGTAGATTGCACCGATTTCACAATAGCGCAGTTTCCCTTCGTGCTATTTGACACGAATCAAACTCTACAAATCAAAGTACGCAATTATTATCTACCAAACAGGAAGCACAAATTGCTTTAACCCCCATCATCTATTTCCAATGCTTGCCTACATCCCTCAACATCTACTTTATCAAATTCAAGCATATAAGCTCCCTTTAAACACGGTACGACAACCAAACCACTCTATTCCTCTTAATAAACTAGTCAATTACGTTAATCCAACTTAGATGATCCAAACAATACACTAAAATCACAATTTAATACTTCAATTTCAGATTTCAAGCCTACACCCAAAAATTCCAAGCCTATCCTATGATTATTCAAACTCATGCCCTTAATTCATGATCAATTGATTATGGGTATACTCTAATTCCATTAGAAACCATCTAACAATCATCTCTCACAAGATTATATTCGGATTCCAAATCACCCCATGAAAATTACAAGAAGGAACCAAGGAAAGATGGAAAAAGAATGGCTTAGAAAGGATCTCTTACTAATAAAAAATTAAATAATTATAAGCTCTTGAGACTTCCATAACCTCAAACCCTAGCCTAAGCCTATCCCTATCTCTCTATTTCTCTCAATCACGTCTGCTGTATGCGAAAAGCAACAAAGTTCGGTGCTGAATGAGAAGAATACCATGTATATATACACACAGCACCCACCAAAGAAGCGGATCTGGAACTATATGGAGATATATATATATATTATATAAAAAAATAATAATAATGAAGGACGGGGAGTATCACCTCACGCACAGGATCAACCAATGGGTGTGTGTATTTAAACGCACTAAGTGCGTGTATACTATACATATTATATTATATATATATATATATATATTTTTAAATAGCTGAATGGGGAGGGTATCTTACTATCTTTTACACCTCCCCTTTCGGATCGTGCCACCCACCCCTTGGTCCACACACACAGATATATATATATACACATACTTATTATAAACATACACATATATTTATTAAAAATATTAAATCATTTAGTTGCAATTAATCTAGTATTCCACCTAGTCCTACTATATATATATATTTAATATATATATATATGAAGATACATATATACACATATTTATTTAAGATATTAAATACTCAATTATAATTAATTTAGTAACTCTCCTAAAATTTAAATAATTAGCTAAGCTTTGGACCTTATCTAAATATATATATATATTATTTTATAAGGGCAAGGATGTCTTCTGGCTTATCTATTTTCATATTTTTATTTAAATTATTAACACAAGCTCCTAATTATCTTCATCATATTTATTCTGTGAAATAAATCCTTATTAATAAATCTTAATACAAGTAAAAATTCCCCCTTTCACCTAAATCTCTCCAACTAACCTGCATAAAATCCTCAAATTCAAATTAAATCCTCCAATCCAAATCGAACCTCAATTTCAATAAGATAGCCTTAATTTCCCAAATTTATTATTAAAATCCTAAATAAAATCATTAAACGTTGAATTAATTTTTCAGGATGTTACATAGAAGCCATTACACTGGACAATAATTTATCCAAGAAGAGAGAAGTAAACACAACAGATAAATATCTCTGGAGCATTTATTACAATGGCTAAATCATCATCAACACTAAACACTCTAGATCATCTCAATTTCAACGGCCAAACGAGAAGCTTCAACGGGCATATTTCACTAAGACACTATAAAAGCATTTGAAGCTCAACTTGGAAGGTAGAGACATTAAGTGCAATCCAACGAATTTATTCAACAGTATTTTAGTCATCTCCATCTGAGTTCTCTCATTGTTCTTGAAACTGTATCTTATCAACTCAACTGTATGAACAAGCTTTTACTTGAATCTTTCTTACTGTGTGATTTCCTTGGGATAGAGGGATCCTAAGGAGAGGATGTAAACATACAAAGTGTAAGGGGAAAGAATTTGATGAGATAGAGACATCTTACTAAAAAAATTCTCTGAGGGCGTAAAGGTCATCAGGAACCTGTGTTAATACTGAGTTTATCACTAGTGGAATCTAACAGAAGTTAGAGAACTGGATGTAGGTCAGAGTAAGGACTGAACTAGTATAAATTGTTAGTGACTTGAGTATCTTGTTTCTTAAAGTCTTGCACTTTTTAGATACACAATTCACCCCCTCTTGTGTATTTTCTGCCATTTTTATTTGGTATCAGAGCAAAGCTTCACAAACAAGTGATCCAATGATCAAATAAGAAAAGATTCATGATAGGATTGAATGAGTGCATGTACCTGAAGGAAGCTTTATCACAAAACCCTTGGGCTTCAATGGAGAACATTATGCCTTTTGGAAGATGAAAATGAAAATTTTCATCAAAGCAAATGAATATAAGCTATGGCAAGTGATAGAAAATGGGGACTACACTCCCATGATGACTGAGAATGGGATTCTGATGAAGAAGCAACTAGAAAAATACACAAATGATGACATAGAGCACCTTGAGCTAAACAGCAAAGCAATCTTGCTAATTCAAAGCGCTCTAAGTTAGAAGGAGTATTTCAGCATCTCAAATCTTAAGATTGCTTAAGAGATGTGGGATGCTCTTAAAGTAGCCCATGAAGGAACATAAAAAGTAAAACGTAGGAGAATCAATCTCCTAACAACTGAATATCACTTATTCAAGATGAAGGAATGAGAAACTACAAAGAGCTGGAAATTAGATTCACTTATCTTATCAACCACCTTACTACTCTAGGAAAAATTCTCTCTCAGGAAGAGAAAGTCAAATGGATCTTAAATATCCTCATTGATGAGTAACAAGCAAAGGTTACTGTTATTGAAGAAATTCATAGGGGATTTATGAGCTTAATAACCTAATATAGATAGGAGCTGGCTGGAGGAGATAAGAAGAAAAAAACTCTGGCTCTTATTGTCCAAAGAAGAAGAAGAAGATGACGAGGATGAAGAAGATCTGGACGATGAAGAAATAGGTCTAATGGTGAGAAGATTTAAACGTTTCTTAAAAGGTGGAGGAAGAAAATTCCAAAAAGGAGGACCTAGTTTTACAAAGAAGGACCAACAGAAGAATGCTGCCCCTATGTGTTAGCTCATTAGTATCATTCCATCCACATTGCTTATTAGTTGGAGGGTTGTCAATTTGCATTGGCTCATATTTACATAACATGTTGAAGTTCTCATTGACGCCTTACTTACCATTGTGCTTAAGTTTTTAAACTTGTCTCTGTATGAGAGTACAAAGGTTTAAGTGTGAGGGAGTTGACAAATCCTTAGATTTGTATTGTTTTGCCATCCTAAAAATGATGTTTTTAACATATTTAAGATGCAATTTTGGTCCATTGGAGCTTATTGAACATCATAGGCCTTTAAGTGGAATCAGTTTGAAAATGAGGTTAATAAGCCATAGTTGGATATTAGTTTGTATTGATTGATCTCTAGGGCATTTTGATAGTTATTTATTGCATTTTTGTTTTTAGGGTTACCTAAGGACCAAAAAAGGAAAATTCAAGGTGAAAGGAAGAAGTTTGCATGAAGAAATTGGTCGACTCAAAGAGCATTACTGTGAGGGAAGACCGAAGGTGGACAAAGAAAGGGGAGAGACCTCCCTGCCTTGTTTGCTGCAGTGGACACATTTGTTCATCATGGTGAATTACTCAATGAGCATTTCTTTCCCCCTATCTTATTTGTTTGTTACGGCAAATACGTGATTTTTCTGATACGAAATTTTGTTGATATTTCGGGCATTTAGGGTATCCATTGCTATGATCCAACCCAAAATGACCTAGACCTAGTTTCCTGACATATATTTCAATCTAATGCCTCAATCCCATCATCTTCTTGATCCCAATTTCATCTCCTACCCCATTTTCTCTCAACCTTACCACCATCTATTCCATCTTCCACCCAAAATCACACATAGCTTCTACTTCCATTCCTTTTGTTGGTGATTCGTCCATGAGAAGTAGCAACTAAGGAGATCTATTCTTGGTGATGGAGATGGCAAAATGATCTTAGCGCTTCACTAGGGAGTTTTGTAACACCCCAAATTTTAGGGAAAAAAAAATAATAAGGAATTATTTAAGATTTAGGAAATATTATTAAAATATTAAAAAGCATTAAAAATAAATTTATGATGTTTTAGGCATTTTTAATAATTTTAAGGCTTATTTTATTTAAGAAACAAAAAAGAATTAATTAGAAGATAAAACGTAATTTTGAGGGAAAATGGATAACAAGGATATAGTTGAGATTTTAGAAATGTATTTAGAAATTAAAAAGCCTTATAAATAAATTTATGAGGCCAGGTGTATTTTTAATATTTTTTTTAAAGTTTATTTTCTTTATTAGCTCAAGGAAAATAGTTAGAAGATAAATTTAAATAAGGGAATATTTAGAATCTTGGGGTATTGGTTAGTAATTAAAAAGTCTTATAAATAAATTTAGAAGTTAAAACATATCTAGAGGAATTATTTTGGGGACAGATTTAGGTCTATTTCTAAATGATAATGATAAATAAAATTATGATTTAAGAGGAAAATAGAAAATAGGAAATGAAAAGGACAATATCTGCCCCTAGTTGAAAATATCCTCAATTAAAAAGGGAAGGGCAGGATAGTAAAATATCCATAAAACAAAATATCATTCCTCTCTTTAAATACTACCCACACACGTGTTGATTTCTTATCCTTCTCTAATTTATTTTTCTTTTCTCTGCCTCCCTCTCACCCGAAGAAACACACACACACCCTCAGTTCACTACACACCCTCACTCTTTTCTCTCTGGTCCTGTGAAGTGGCGACGGCAGATGGCCCAAGTCGACGGCGAACGGCGGCGTATCACGGCGGGAAGCATTCAAGAAGGCTAGTATCGTTCTTAGGTAAGCTATTTCCCCTTATTTCCTTCTCTTTTTACTGCGATTTTGAGCGCGATGGGGGGGAAGTGATTCGAGATCCTAGGACGTTGTGAGACTTCTGAAATTATAGAAATGTTCCTTGAACCTTTCTCTTGGTGGATTGAGTACTGATTTGAGGATTGAAGTGAAATAGGTTCAGAATTTTTGAAATTTCTCTTCCCCTGCTACTGTTCATCCGTCGGGAATTTTGGGATTCTTGGGTATTGGTTGTTTTAAAACTTAATTACTCACGATTTCTTGCAATTTTAAGCCTATGGAACGATTTGAATGACTGATTTTGAAGTTAGGAAATTGTTGGAGCAATTCTTCTTCTCACCTGTTTCGTTGGATCCGTTCGGCCAAGAAAGGGAAAAATTTCTGGAATGAGATACAGATTAATTGGGAGCTTGAAATGGGTATTTTGAATGTGTGGATTGATGAATTCTTGGTTGCTTGATTTGTTGTTCAAAGTTCCCTGTCTTCCCTCTGCTCTGGCCGAACTCAAGCCTCTCTTGTGGTAGCTTGATTTCTGTTATTTTCTTGGATGTTTCAACACTGTAAACATGAGGAATAAATGATGATTAGGAAAATTGATGAAGTCTAGAATTTTTTATCATTGTTTCTTCTTCCCTGTTGCTGTTCTGATTCGGCCAAGAAAGGAAAAAGGGGCTATTGATGTTTGTTTTGTTCTGGGAGATGGATTGGAATTTTATTTATGTATGGTTGATTAATGTTAGGATATTAAATGTGAAATTCTTGTCTTCCTGCTCCTTTGGCCGTAGGTTTTATGTAGGGAAAGAAGGAAGAATGTGTTGGTAATTAGCTAAATAATAAATAAGCAAGGGTTAGTGATATGTTGCAAGCCTTTAGATTGTAAATCCTAATTGTTGTTTGAATTGAATCAAATAGCTATTGGTTTATTGGTAATGAAGAAGGATAACATTATGATGAATTGGATAGGAAAATAGGAGATTGCTATGTATGTTTGATTAAAGGTTTTAAGGGCTGAAATTCTAATTCTTGGTTGATATTACTGGTTGCTGATTTATTGGCAAGGAAAGGAGAAATAGTGATCTTGGTTCAATAATAAATTAAGTTTAATGGAATGAGAAGTGAACTGCTATTCCTGGATATTGGCTTTGGGTTTGAAATATATTGGAATTGAAATGCGAAGATTGCTGGTTTTAGAATGGCATTCATGGGATTAAAGTAGAGTTAAAGTTGGATTAGGAATTTAGGTAGGATTAATTGGGTAAAAGGGAGATGATTGGTGATTTGTTGATTAAAATTTCAAATCAACATTGTTAATTGTTATGTGTTGGTTGGCTTCAAAGTTCTGTATGAGAATTAAATCGTTAGGATAAAGGGAAAAGTCAAACGATTCTCTGAGATAATAATAAGATTGTAAAAGGATGCTTAATTAACTATAGAGAATGTTATTTGGGTACTTAAAATAGTATTTCAAATCCGGAATTTATTGGTAGATATACTGTTTTAGAGTTTCTAATTGATATGAAGGTGATTTAAATAACTAAAGAACATCTTTATATATTTTAAATATTATAGGAGAAGTTTAAATGAAATGTGGAATAATAAGGATATGAAGTAGGACTATAAGAGTGATTAGATTCTGCTTGAGTAAATGATTTACATTATTGAGTAATCTATTCTTGAGATTTTGTAATAAGCAGAAGTTAAGAATATATATAATGAGTGTTTGTTTGTGTGTGTGAATGATTGGAAATGTGGTAATTTAAGTTAGGAATTTAAGTTTAATAGTATTAGAAATAGAAAGGGGTAGTATGATAGGAATGTGAGAGACGTTTAATTATTATACTTAAGATTAGATATTAATATATTACTTTATATCATAAATATTTATAGGACAAGGTAGTGGAATTGAATCCACAAGAATACAAAGGGATAAAGGAGTACAGTAAAGAGTAAGCTCAGGAGACAGGTAGCAGTTTATTTCATATAATATTTAATTACAGCGCATTACATGCATAAATTTCATAATATCTGTAGCAATGGTAATTTTATTCCTTAGAGGTTATGAGGGGAGTACTCCAAGGCTTAGGTGGGTCGCTCCCCCTTTGCCAGAAGTTATGAAATCCTGTTACAGGTAGAGGTACCACCACTATTTAATGAATATATCGTTAATAGTGGTTGGTAGAGGTTATAAGGATAAAGATTATTCATATTGTGAAGATTTATGATTTATTATGCATGAACTCATATGAAAGAAACTGCTATTGGGATTACCAATCTCACCCCCATCCCCAAACATTTTTCAGTAACGCAGGATTTGGAAGAATCTAGCTGGGAGATAGTGTGATGATTAAGATGAGGCAAATGCTAGAGGAGGGCTAGATGAAGAAATTAAGTTTTATAATTTGAAAAGTAAGATTATTGTATATGATGTAAAATTAAATTATTAGTAGAAAATATGGAAAATAGAATTATACAAATTTATTAAGAGATTTAAATTTCTCAAGTATTATGAATTAAGAATAGTTACCCTGAGAAGGTTAACATACTTTTAATTGAGTTATTAACCACTTTATTTTATAAAGAATTTTAAGTAGCTCTAATTTGTTCGAAAAGCCCATTCCAACCAACAAAAGGTTGGTCGAATGTTTTAGAAAAAAAAATTTAAATTTATTCGTATTTTTGGGCTTTTGACATTAAAAAGTGGTTATAATTCAATTAAAAATTGCTATAATATAATAGAAATTTCCAGACGTTACAAGTTTTTGTTCTCCCACTCTCTCTTCCTCTTGTATTTGCATATTTCTAAGATTTTAGGATTTTATTTATGAAATTGGATGTATTGTTCATGATTATCTTTTGTTAAAGAGTGGTAGAAACATTCTTAGCTATATTTTCATTTGTGTATGCTTTGTATTGTTCTTCATTAACTTGAATATTCAAATGTATGGATTCATCATTTTGAATGAATGCTTTGGTTAAGATTTTGTGGTATTTGAGGATTTTCACTTAGTGGATCATGGTATCAAGTAATTGCATTTTGAAAATGGCTCTTGAATTTGTTAATTGCATGAGTGGCATTAGACTTCAATTCTATAGTCTTGATTCATTATGTGGGACTCCAATAATGAATTGAAACCCTAGGATTAATTAGGTGGCAATTAGGGATTCCAGTTGTTGGATTAGTAGCCCCTCGCAATTGGCAAATTCAACTTGGTTATTGGGCTCAATCAACTTAGAGTTAGAGGGATTAGTAAGCGGGATTCCGGTACTAATCCACTCAACCCGAGCCTATCCTAGAGGGATTTCTTTAGGGATCTTTTAATTAGCCAAAGAACTCACCTAAATTAATTGGAGCAATGATTGTTTAAATCTCCTATCACCAAGAATATCCATCCCATTTAATCCAAATCTCCCACTTTATCTAATCTATCTTCAATTGTTTTTTTGAACACACACACACACTCTTTCTACACCTATTTCTATACCCAAAAACCAAATACAATGCTTTTACCTATTTTAATTAGTTTGGATTAGTTACTAGGAATTAATTGCATATAGGCTCCTTAAGACTGACAACCGAAGATAGCTTCCACTACCCTTTGGGGGTCTAAATTTCTTGTAGAACATATCCAAGGTCGCACTACATCGATCAACCCCCATGTCAGTGCTCTTCAATTACACAAGAAAATAATCAAAACATGGTAAAGTTTAACATATCTTTAAGATCATTACCACAAATCTGCAACAAATCACAACTGCAAGCAAGTTAATTGGTAGACATAAGTTCAACGCAAATGATAGGAAAATACTTGAGAGAACACTCAAAGAAGTTGTTGAAAGAGACTTTTTGGATTATAATATATCCAAAGATTTGGTTGGTGAAAATGAAATCCATATATCTGACCTAACCTAGAGTTAGGAAAAAGGGCCGGTCCAACCCTTCACAGGCTTGGGATCAAAAGGGCTGGTTTTTGAAGCATGAGTTCAAACCAAAGCCCACACCTTGAGCACTCAGACTCGAGCCTAAAGGATCAAACTCTTTTAACATAAATTATTTTCTACTTTTTAAAACAGAAATAAACTTAAATAATAAATATTTTTAATTTAAGACAAATATTATCAATATTAAGTTACATACACCACATAAAGCACTAAGTCAATAATAATCATAACATTAACTTATCATACACACACACACACATACTTTACCAATATTAACACATATAACATAAATCAAATCATTATCATTATCGAAAAGTTAAATGAATAATATTATTAAGAGTAAAATACGCTTACCTTCATTATATTTTGCCTTTATTATGTAACACCCCAAAATTTCAAAATGTGATAATAAGGAAATATTTAAAATCTTGGAGTAATGTTTGGTATTTAAAAAGCTTTATAAATAAATTTGGAAATTAAAGCATATCTAGAGAAATTGTCTTTGGAATAAATTCATATCAAATTTGTAAAAGAAATGGGAATTAAAATTACCAAAGAAGGGTATAATAGGAAACAGGAAATAAAAATGACAATATCTATCCCTAGTTGAAAATATCTTAAGTTATAAGCAGATGGGTAAAATAGTAATTTACCATTTTAAAATATCTCTCCTTCCTTATCCTTTTGCATTCCCATGTGCCCTCATAACTATTCTCTCTATTTCCCTCTCTCTTCCCCGATAGTCCCTCTGTTTCTCATCTTCTTCATTTTCTCTCTATTTCCTCTAAGCTTGGCAACAGTGATCGGTAGCGAGAACGGCGACGGACGGCAGTGAAAAGCGGAAGAAATGCATGGGAAGATTGGGTTAGCCTTTGGTAAGCCTCTTCCCTCCATTTTCTTCCTTTTCCTGTCCAATTCGAGTGAGTGAGAGGGGAAGTCAAATCGGATTTTGAAGGTTTTGAAGTCTCTAAACCCATAAAAATGAAGCTTAGACTACAATTTAGACGATTTGGGGAGTGATTTTGAGAGAGGAATTAAGTTTAGCACAATTGCTCCAAGAACTCCAAACTTGTTACTGTTCACTGACGCCTTCTTTGATGGATTCAGGTGGAAATCAGTTGAGAGCTTAATTAAACATGATTAGGAGTAAGTTTAAGTTCATAGAGTGTCTTGTGTGTTGAAATTTCTGATGTTAGGTGATTTTGACATTCTTGTCCTCCTTCTCTCTATTTCCTTGATTTCTTTGCTCTCTAAACCTCTACTCCTCTGTGATTGTATTCTGCTTATGATGAGGGAAAGATAGGATTGATGTTGGTTAATTATGGGATGTTATTTGTTCAATTCTTTTCCTTCTCTTGCTTGTTCTACTGAAGGGTTCACTGTTAGGGAAGGGGGAAATTCGAGATGTTTAATGGGATTGTTAACCTCTTGGAATTCATCTCTTTTAGCACTTTTCCATTGGATTTTATACATTTTTGGAGCATTTGTACATCTTTTGGATACTCAAAGATAGAAAAATGTGCATGATGTTTTTTTTTGTTGCGATTTGTACTTAATTGTGCATCTTTTAGGATTTCCTCTTTGTTTAATATGAGCTTATCAAATTTATTATTATGCAAGGTGTGTTTTGGAAAGAGAATTAGAGCCAAGGCATTTGGGAAATCAAAGATGATGAAAATGATGGCAAATCATGGATAGAATACTTCATTGCAAGAGAAGAAATCAAATTTTCTAGAAGCAAATTGAGCCGCAGCTCACTTATGTACAAAACAAAACCAGGCCGCAGCTCAAAAACTCAGCCACAGCTCAAATTACTAGGGCATAGCTCAATCGTATCAGCAAAACGCACAGCATAATTTGCACGCAAAAATGAGGGTTTAAAAGGGGAAAATGAATGGAGGCTCACATATTCGACTTTCTGGACATTCTTGGAGCATTTTGGATGCTAGGGTTTGGGTTTTGAAGAGTTGGAAGCAAGGGTTGAGCTTTGGAGCTCTAATTCTTAGGTTTTTCTTCTTCATCTTCCTTTCCTCTCTTGTTTTGAGTTATGGCTATATATTCTCTTTGGATTTGTAGCTTTTTACTAATTATGTGTAATTAAACTTGTTATCTAGGATTCTTTTGAACCCTTGTACTGATTAACTCTTTAATACTCCTCTCCTTTTGTGATTAATGATATATATGTGTTTATTTGACTCTTTGCTTAATGCCTCTAAATGCTTGATCACCATTTAGATGATTTGTTCACTTGATTGATGCTTGAAAGAGCTAGATTGATCGTAGAACTGGGGTGAAATAGTGTAAGAACTTGAAATTTGCTTGATGAATGGATGGTTTTGTTGGTAAGATAGAGATATACTTATTAACCTTGCATAGCCACATTAGGGTTAAAAGTTGGAAATTGGGTTTTATTAATTGTAACAAGAGATTGAGCAATTGATGAAATGAGACACTTTTTCTTGACTTGAGAAAGATTTTACAAGTATATTTTGAACCCTAGGCGCTACATGTATATTTATTGAAAGCACTTGTGAGAGGAGGTTATTTAGAGGTTATGAAATACAAGGGGGGATAAATAATCCTAGGCTCCATTTTATCCTTAAAGTCAAAGAATTATTTGTGGTTATCAACTTCTACTTTTAAAGGTAGTTTTCTAAAAAATTATTCATCCAACCGAAAATTGCTTAGCTCAATTTAATTAAATTCATCAAGACTTCTGTTTGATCATATTTGTAAACAAATCTCCGTGGGAACGATACTTATTTATCACTTTATTAATTGGCACGACCCATGCACTTGCAATGTGAATAGGGATGTATGAAATTGTTGTAATTTTTCTTCCTCTTTGGTTGTTCTATTCAGCGGTTAATAGGGAGAAGGGGGAGGAAGTTTAATTAATGTTAATCTTATATTAGAGCTTTACTCTTTGTGATTGAATACCAAGAGGATGGATAATTCTGATTTCTTTTCTCTATGTATGTGTTTCGGGTTTGCTTGGTTGTCCTAATTTTCCCCCTCTCATTAGTAGAAATTATTGTTCTTTCTCTCTTTGTGATTTCTGTTCCTGACTAGATATGAATTTGTGTTTTTTTCCTATTTTGTTTGTGCTGGCCGATAGCTTCAATGACAGGGGAAGGAAGAATGAAGTTGATGTTTGATTATTTATGGTTGATTTTTCTTTCCTTTGTGCTCCATTTGTTTGGCTAGTCCTATATGTGAAGGTGCCAATGTATATTTTGAGATGCTAAAGTGTTTGAGAATGTTTGAAATATTGAGTGATTAATTATTCAAGTTTAGTGGTATTTGTTCTTTGATAAACTGAATTGTTGAGGTTTGAAATTTAATTGAGTTGCTGATTAGAGAAGCTGAATTAGCTTGGCTCAGTTTTGGGAATTGAACTTTTTAACGAAATTGTGCTACAATACTTTAATGAGTTGACAAAAATACTAAATGAAGATTAGAATTGGTGAAGATGTTGTTATGAGATTTTGAATGTTAGTGTGTTTAGTTATTATGACTAATGAATTGAATCTTATTAAGCTTTCTCTTATTGCATGTTAATGAATGAAGGATTGGGATCTTGTTGCTCAGTTCTATTTTATTTTACTGTGTTAAAATTTTGTTTTGTGATTTGGGAACCATGAATTTATTAAAAATATGAGATTGATGTATGTTATAAGATAGGAGAGGATTTGGGAAAAGTTTCATGTAGGTGTGGAAGATAATTAAAGGCTCTAAATGATCATTTGAGTAAACTAAACAATGTGTAAAGATATGTAAAACTAATGCTCTGTTTCTAGATGATTTGTTAATATAAATGAGGTTGAACTGACTTGTGAATTATGAAAATTGAACTTCAATGTGTATGTTGTGAACCACACATGCTGACTTTGGAGACGTAAGCTTGATTGAGTTGACATTTAGAAATGATTTGAAGGTTATTCTTAATTGTCATTTGTCTGAGCTTCAGCCATTAAGGCCAATATTATGTCATTTTATGTATTACCATAATGCTTCTTCGAATTTTTGCATAAATGGGCACTTCAAGTTCATGTCTTACTATTATAATTACATAAGGGTAAATCGTTTGAGTTCTGATATATAAGGACAGCTTTAAATAAAGTTTATTTAGGTGTGTTAGTATTACAGTCTGAGCTATTAATCCTATGAGTGAGTATATACTGAAGGTACTGAGAATTAGGTAAGAGGTTGGTTATCTTAAGTGGATATAAAATAACTTGAGGTTTTAGCTTTGATGATTCATAAAAATAAATATGGAAATTTCAGAAATTCAGTAAGAATAATGATTAGATAGTCTTGTTAATCAGTTGGTTTAGGGTGTAATTGAAGTCTGGAAATGATTGTTAGGCTTAATGCTTTGAAGTTCTATGAAGTGATTTATAATCATGAAGTATATTGTTATATGTTAAAAGTATGCTTTGAGAAGTAAAGATTTAATTGGAAATTCATTTAGAACTTGTTATTTTGATGTCTTGAATGATATTCAAGTATTTATAAATGGTTGGAGCTTGGGGGATAAACACAAAATATTGTGCCATGTCCTTTGTTCACTACAATCTAATAGATTTTTAATTCTGCATGATGTTTCTAAGGCATATAAATTTTGTTATGATCTTGATACCTTTATCATAAATTCAACTAGATGTATTATAAACATTTCAATTTCTGTTATTCTTTTGTGCTTGAATGTGTATGTAAATGTCTCTTGGTATTTTATAAAGAAGGGCTAATTTAACGTTAATTGTTTGATGATTGTAAGATGCCTGTTGATGATTATGTGATTAACAACTAGGTTAGAGACTAGGATTTAATCATATATTAGAAATGGGAAGGGTAGACATATAGGTGGCACTATAGGAAGGTGAGAGATGCGAAATTATTATAAGTTATTGTGTGTATATATATATATTAATTTATTATCTATATGTAATTATAGGAGAAGGTAGTGGAATTGAATCTCCAGGACACAGTGAAGAGGAAAAACCAAGTTACGAGTAATTTCTGAAGTCAGGTAGTAGTTTATTTCATAAAAGATTTCATTAAAGTGCATTACATGCATAAAATTCATAATATCTACAACAACGGTAAGCTTAATCCTTAGTGGTACAATGATGATGAAAGTTATGATTATGAGGGGAGTATCCCAAGGCTTAGGTGGGTCGCTCCCCTTTTGTTAGAGACGGAAAATCCTGCAGGTAGAGGGTCTCTACTATTTAACAAAGATGTTATTAGTAGTTGGCAGTCCTCTACTATTTAACGAATATATTGTTAATAGTGGTTGGCAAAGACTAATGATTTACAGTATAAGGATAAAGATTATCATTATTGTTAAGGTTTATGATTTATTTTGCATGAACTTTTATGAAATCAATTGCTATTGAGATTTCAAAAAATCTCACCCCCCGTTCCCAAACATTTTTCAGTATAGTAGATTGAGAGAATCTTGCTGGGGAAGAGGATAAGGTAGTATGAAGAAGCAGGAATGCTTGCTATATTTTGTACCACTATTTTGTTATTATAGTAAGAGAGATGTAGATAGATAAATAATATGTAATCTAGAGGATATATAAATATAGTGTAAGGGGTTTTAACTCCCGAAGCACTATCAAAAAGGGGCAAGTAGATTTGAGTTATTTTGATTGCTTTAATAACCACTTTATTTTATAAAAAAGTTTAAAGTTCTAATTTGTCAGAAAAGCCCATTCCAACAGAAACAAAGTTGGATTAACTTTTAAAAAGAAAACTTTTTTAAATTTTTCATACTTTTGGGCTTCTGACATTGAAAAAATGGTTATAAATCTATTAAAGTGATATAGTATAGTAGTATAAAATTAGGTGTTACATATTACATAGACCTCCTTTTTATTTTGAAGACATACAATTTAGTTCATTCATTTAACACCGTTAGGATTATTCTAAAACGATTCAAAAAATATAATTTTCAAATTTAACTAATATTTAATTTATTATTTAACCTTTAGTCTAATAAATCCCTAAATTATAGGAGCATTGAAGTTTCTTTGGTTTCAAAAAATTTATTCCCCATAAATAATGTAAATTAAATAATTAAAACTTATTTACCAAAAAAGTAATTTTGAATTAAAAATTTAAATGAATTATATAATCTAATTTTTTTTTGTTATTTATTAATATAATATGAATTAAGACATAAATGAATATGGGTAATTAATTACAGTCCCGTGTAAGGAATTTATTTAAGATAAGATTCCACAAAGTTATGTAACTAATTTCAGGTCTCTGATACAAAGTTGTTATCGCATGCTTATTAAGTTGTTATATCGTAGGCTTATCATTTGGTCAAAAATTGTTACTAAATTCTCAGTCACTTAAAACTAAATGAACAAGCGATAACAACTTTTTGGCCTACAATAACAATTTAATATGCATATATAACAACTTGTGGCTAGCCATAACAACTAAATGAACATGTGTAACAAGTCTTGTTCAGTAACAACTTTTGAGCTGCCAATAACAAAATGAGCAGGCGATAACAACTTTGTAGGATCTTATATTAATTATGCGATTTCGCATGGACCTGAGATTTATTACACGATTTCGTAGGACCTCATAACAATTAAATTCTTTACAAATGACCTGTAATTAATTTTCCCAATGAAATATGATTTAGAAATTTAAAATAAATCAAAATGAATATTTTTTCTGAATATATTTTAAAATTTAAATTATGAAGGTTTATTGTTTAAATAAAAATTAATAAATTTATTAGAAATTTTGAAACTTAATATGTGCGTCGTTGAAAAAAATGAGTGTGTGCGCGAGAATTAGTTTTTATTTTATAAAAAATATAAATGTTTAAATTATTATTATGTTAAGGGTTAAAGGTCATATTTGCCCCAAAAGTGTACACAATGAATCACATTTTCCCTAGAAGTACTTTTTGGTCCAATTTTGACCCGGAAGTGTGCAAAATGTATCATATTTGCCCTTTACCGTTAAAAAACCCCACTTTGAATGTTAAATAATTGATGTTGACCGTTAATATTTTAATAGTAAAAGGCGAATATGATACACTTTGAACACTTCCGAGATAAAATTGGACCAAAAAATACTTCCGGGGCATATGTGATCTATCATGCACACTTCTGGAGTAACTATGACCTTTAACTCTTATGTTAAAATGGGGTATTTTGATTCAAACAAAGTTTCAATATCAAACTTAAGGGTCAACTAAGAGTTTGGGTGGATGGAAATAAAATCTTAAATATAGAAGGAAGATTTGTGTAACATATATCTAAATTTTGAAGGAGGTTTATATACCTTTTCAAAATAGAGGGGTGATGTTACCAAAATTTAAATTAAACTCCGCAAGAGTATGGGCCGTAGGAATAGTAAAATAGCAAATCAAAGTTCATCCCGTATAGACTCAAGACAATTGATTATTAAGCATTAAATCTCTTATTTTTGTTTAAGTTGAATGAAACAGAAATGAGCTCAAATGAGTGAAGAAAAATTAAGTAAGATCTAATAAAAAAACACTAAATTTGACAAGGGTTAAATTCAAGTATTCAACAAACAACCTAGAATCACTATTCTCTTATTTGCTTTTCAGATTTTATTATCACTAAATTGATTATGCCTTAACTTAATCAGCTAATCTAGAGCACTAGTATCTATAAATGCCTGTCGATCCATTTATATCCTTACCTAGATTAATTATGTAATATCTTACACCAATTAACTAGGTTCAATTTGTAGCTTCTAAGTATATGTCTATCTTAAACGCAAATTAAATTAAGAATCTAATTTAGATTAAAAAGCTAATTCAACATTATTTAATCCCACAGTCTATTTAAAATTCCCTTCGTCAAGTCCAATTTTATATTCTCTAAACATGTTTAATGGTGATCAATCACTAAACAATAATCAGTAATAACAAGATTAAATAAACTAAATTAAAATTAAACATAATTAATAAGTGGAAAAAATCTGTAAATCACAAACAAGTTAATAGTGCTCTATGTTGTAGAAGAAAATTAGCTACACATATGGTTTTGAACAAAATAATCTCAACAAAATTAAATTCACTGTCCAAAATCATAAAGAAAGATGGAAGTAAGAACCCACAAAACGCTCAAAAAGCCTTAGAGCAAGCAACAATGAAGCTCCTCTAACAGTTCTCCCTGAGAGTCGCTAGTTCCACCAAAAAACCAGCCGAAGATGAATAATGAACAGTGGCGGCTAATCCCTTTCTCTCCGTGTGTGTTCAGCGTGTGTTTATGTGAATATTGTGTGAATAGTTCCCGCTCAATAATGCGCCGCTAACTTCTTTATTTCCTCTCCGTCCTAGTGTGAATAGTGTGTCAAGATAAATAAACCATCGTCCATTGGTTTAGATGGCACAGGGAGTTGGACTTTTGACCACTTTGGCAAGAGTTTGATTCCTGGGTACGACCACTTTATTGTAGTTCCAGTCGTGCGCTTGGGGAGGCATCAGGTATCGTCACAGCTAAGTGAAGTTGGGAAAAACCTACCTGTGTGGATTGGGCGGCTTGCCAACCAAGAGCCCACAGGGAGAGGCCCCAGTGGATCATGAGTTAAGGGTCCTGCCCTTGGATCGTGGGTGAGTTAAACCCCTTTCCTAAATTTTTTTATATCAAAGTGTATCAAGTTAAATCTAATTTGGGTCTCCTCAAGTGCTGCCCAAAACTGTGTGTTCCATGTGGCATTATTTTATATCTTTTTTAATTCAAAACCTACAAACCAAACCATCAAAAGAAAATAAGGAATCTGATTCTAATAACTTATTAGACTTAAAATCCCTTCATCTAAAACTATTTTTGTTTAATTTTTGATCTAATTAAATATAAAATATTTTAAAAGAAATCCCGAAATAATATATCAAAGTAGTATCTTTTTAGATCTCAACACCAATCTTTTAAATTTTTAACTGATGAGTCTCAAATATAATAAAATGGAGGGGATGTGAATGAATTTTACTCTATTATCTAACACCAAATAAATCAAATCATTTTATGAAATTGAATCTTAGAAAAAACTAAAAGCAACTAAAGATTTAAAACATTCCATTGATATAAACAAATTGATAATATCCATATTATATCAACAATTTTAAATAAAAATTATAATGGCCTATTGAGTCGGCCCTAGGCCTTACCGAGGGCTGACCCTTTTAGACCCTCAGTCTTATAAAGCCACCCTATTAGGCCCACTTTCAAGGTAAAACCTCAAGTCTAGCCCTAGCATGTTTAGGGCATAAGTGGGCTGGCCCAATCGGATCGGCCTATTTTATCAGCTCTAACCCAACCTAGTGGGATAAAGTTTGTGGTTCTCTTCGTTGTCATATGCTTTCAGCGAAAAAATCCAACTTGGAATTCTTGCATTTACAATAGAGAATTTGTTTGTTGTGCGGATAAAAACCACAGACAAAGGATTGATAGCACGTTAACATGTGTATTTTTGATGCTGCAACACAAGCAGCAGAAATAGGAAGAACAACTTTAATTAGCGCTGGAAGATATGACGGGAATCTAATAGCATGTGAATGGAGATGATCAGTGTTACAAACCTTAAAAAAAAAATTTCATTTGCAATAGAGCATTTTAAGGAAGGAACATGGTCACAAATACTCATTACATATAAAAAATCATTAAATGGCTTGGGCTAACAAAATAGAAAACTTTTTTTTTTAACTAGAGAAACGACATGCAGCTTGTAACACCCCAAATTTTAGAAAATAGGAAATTATTTAAGATTTTAGAAATGTAAATAAATATTAAAAAGCATTGAAAATGAATTTATGATGTTTTAGGCATTTTTAATAAATTTTAAGGCTTATTTTGTTTAAGGAACAAAAAGAAATAATTAGAAGATAACACTTAATTTGGAGAAAAGAGATAATAAGGATTTATTTAATGTCTTGGGATAGCATTTAGAAATTAAAAAGCCTTATAAATAAATTTATGAGGCCAAGTGTATTTTTTATAATTTTTAAAACATATTTTATTTATTAATTGAGAAAAAATAGTTGGAAGATGGATTTAAATAAGGGAATATTTAGAACCTTGGGGTATTGTTTAGTATTTAAAAAGTCTTATAAATAAGTTTAGAAATTAAAGCATATCTAGATAAATTATTTTTGGGACAAATTCAGGTTTATTTATAAGTGGGAATGGTAAATAAAATTACCATTTAATAGAAAAATAGAAAAAGGGAAATGAAAATGACAATATCTGCCCCTAGTTAAAAATATCTTCAGTTGTAAAAGAAGGGTCAAGATGGTAAATCACTCATTAAAAATATCAACTCTCCTTTTTAATAAATATTACATGTGTCCCATTCATTTCTTCATCACTCTCTCCCTCTCACTCGAATCACCATCACTCTTTTCCCTCTCTGCTCTCACTCTCTCTCAATCTCTCTGTTCCTCCGTCCTTCAGCGAGCCTCGACGACGGCAATTCACGGCGGTGTGGAGCTCCGACAGTACATGCAAGCACCGGGTTGAGTTTAGGTGATTTCCCTCCCTCCATTTCTATTCGTTTCTGAGCCGATTTCGAGCGTGATAGGGAGAAGAGGGATTTGAATTTCGGGGGGATTTCGGAAGTTTTAAATCCATAGAAATGAAGCTTAAGACTCGATTAAAAGTATTCTTGATGTGATTTTGTGAAAGAATGCTTATTTGGGTCCGATTTCTCTCAAAATAGGCCTCGGTTACTGTTCACCCGATTTGGTTCTCATTGATTCTGGGCAGGAATCGAATGAAACACTTAAATAAACATGATTAATTAGGAATAGAATGAGGTTAAAGAAAGAGTATTACATGTTTTATTTGTTGAGGTTTGGAATTTTGTTGAGGTTTGTTAAAGAAAGAGTATTACATGTTTGATTTGTTGAGGTTTGGAATTTTGGGATTTTGTTTTTCTTCCCTCTGTTCCGTTGGATTTTTTATTCTTTTCTTCTGTTCTTCATAAATATTCTGCTCTGATTGATGTGGAAGAAATCAAATATAGTTGTTGATTGTTTTGGCTGATGATTGTTAAATTCTCTTCTTTCTTGCTACCATGTTCAGCCGAGTCCTTATTCTTCTTCCCTGTTCATTCGAATTTTACTCCCCTTTAGGCCACTGATTTCTAGTACAAGATTATGAGGTTGATTGTATTTGATTGATGGTATGTGAATTTGGAATTGTTCAATTCTTCTCTTTCTGGTTGTTTGGCCGGCGGTTCACAGGAAAATGATGGAGGAAGTTTATTAATATTAAGCTTGAATTTAGAGTTTAATCCTGTGTGATTGGATGCCGTGATAATGATTGAAAATTCTGGATTCTTTCCCAATGTATATTAGGTTCTCTCTGTTGTGTGATGTTTCTGTTTCTCTGTAGAATCATTGCAAGGTTGGGTATGAGTTAGCCTGTGATGGTGTGTGTTGCAAAGGAGATTTTAGAAGTTGATTTTGTTTCCTTTTCTGCCCTGCTGTGATCCGTGTTGATGAAGGGGAATTGTTATTTTGTATGTTGAGCTGTTGAATGAAGATTTTGTGTTAGTTATTGTTTATGTTTTGCTATAAGGTGTGACTTAAGTTAGAGGAATTCGATTTATTCTTAATACTATCATGAGAGGACTGTAATAAGGAAGAAAAAGGAATGATGATTTTGAATGTGGTGGATGAGTGATTTCGGGGATTTTAGTGTTTGAAGTTCTATCAAATGGAGTTAGCTTTATGATTTGGCAATAGTGATATTGATACTTGTGGTTTGTGATGGAAATGAATTGGGTGCAAGTAAGAGTTAGTTCATGTTAGGTAAGAATAAAATCGTTGTATTAGGTTAATTAAGTGGGAATTGATCGAAGTATATGGTTTAAGGATTTTGATTACATGGAGTATTAAATTCAGGTTTAAGGAAAAGGGAGTTGATTTCTGAAATTGTGATTTACTTTATGGGAGTGTTTTAAGAACTTATGGGTAGTAGGAGAAGGTGATCAAATATTGTTTAGCTTAATGTTGAAAGTCGAGAGATTGATTTTGCTTGGTTAGGGTTAAAAACATTGTTAAACTCTTAATGTCATGGCTGGATTGGGTAACATTGGATTAGAATGTGATATAAGATCATGGAGGTTTTGGTTGAGGAAGTGTCTGCTCAATTTAGGCTTGAATGAGAAATTTGATTAATTCTTGGTTGTTTCATTCTGCTGGTAAATTATATTGGTCTTAGAAGATGGATTCTATGAATTGGAGGTTGAAATTTATTAGAAAAAAATTATGTTGAAGTATGGGAACCTAATTGGGAGTATGGAAGGCATTTGTTTAGTTGACGTGGAGATTGGTATTAATAGAAGTCTCTATTTTATTTTAGGTAATGTATAATTTAGTGTTTATCCTTGATATTAGCTTGAATAGTAAAGAAGTACTGTAAGATTAGTTATAGAAGTAATTGAAGGGTATTTCTTTCTATGAAATTTCAGTTGAGGTTTCATTGTGGATGAGATATAATTGCTTAGTTAAAGGCATTGATTACTTTAAGATTATGAGTTGAAGTACAGATGTTTAAAGAAATCAAGTTTCAATATAAGAAATATGATTTATTAGGTGAGATTGTTTATCTTAGTGAAGTTGTAAATCTCTATTGTAGAAATTATCCAATTTATGTAAAGGTAGAGAAATAAGCATCAAAGCTATTTGGAATTAAGATTTATTATTATTCTATTTATGTGATGTTGTAGAGTGTAAGTTAGTGATAATTTTAAGATGTAGGAATTGGCTATGATATACTTATAGAGTAAGGGAGTTTAATTATGAAGTGGTTTAATAATAATCATTGTTGAAATGGTATGAGATTTCCTTTGAGGTTCTTAGAATTCCTGAAACAAAGATTGAATTTGAGAGATATATGAAATGGAAATTATGGTTTGATGTTATGGGAAGGAGTAAATGATAAACAGAAGTTGGTTTGAATATGAAGGATAGTCAAGGAATGATTTTATGGTTTTCAAAATTAGTTAACTATGAGGATGCAGTGGAAGCCTAGGATATATGTGGTCGGCCTATTGGCAGATTTCAGGGATTTATTGGTTCTGGATTGGTGAGAATGAATTAAATTTTCAGTTTTTAATGAATAATGGCCTTAGGTTTTATTGTGAGTTAAAGGTTATATGAAGTTGTGATGTTAAGAATTGAAAAGGTGCAATTTTATGTCTGAGCAAGTAATGAGGGAAAACTGAACTTGTAAGTATTATTGATATAGGATATTGGTACAATAGGATAGGATAAGAGAGTTATTGTTAGGAAATACTGAAAGAATAGTATGATGGTAATAATGATGACGTTGAGGAGTAGGTTTGAAGTGGTGAATCTGTATTAGGAATTTAGAGGTCTATGGGTTTGAAATTCATGTTTTATTCCTGGTATGTTGAAGTTTTAGAATTTCTAAGAAATTCTGGATTTATTGTGGTGTTGATTCTTTGTTTGATTGTTTGGTTGATATCGAGGTTAAAGAAGAAGATTTTTGGGAAAGTTAAATGACTAGGGACCTAATCAAATTAAGTTAATTTATGATTTGGTTGATTAATAAGGTTTACTTCATTCAGATTAGGTCTATGATGTCGTATATGCCTTATTGAAGATTTATTATTAGCTAATCTGGAATTTCTCTATGGAAAGCGAATTGAGGATGGAAAGGCAATTATTAGAAAAAAAAGGGTGATGATTAGTTTATTATTGAGATTTTGTAATAAATAGAAAGTGAATATATTTATATATGTAAGTGTGTTTGTGTATATGAATTACTAAAGTCTTTAAGGAATGGTTTTTATAGAAATCACTGGTCAAACATTAAGAATAAGAAAGTTTAATGTAAGTAAATTATTAAAGTATCTTGGATGGTCATAATTAAATAAAAATAGGCAACACATAATTTGCCAAGAAAATAAGCTTTGGGTAGTATTAAGTAAGTAAGTTAGGCTTCGAGAGAAACGCCGAGTGATCATAAATAAATATAATTATTGATGTATTATATATTATGTGTAATTATAGGAAATAATAGTGAAGGGGGTGTCCAAAGCATTCGTGAAGGAAAGGAGATAGTAAAGGTCTAAAGAAGTCAGGTAGCAGTTTATCTCATTACACTAAATTGCATGTATAATTTTGTAATACCTGTTGCATTTAAGTGGTATGTCTTTTATTCCTCAGTTGGAATACTCCAGGCTTAGGTGGTTCGCTACCCCTTTGCCAAACCAGTTAGTTATAGCTTTAAATGTTATAACGAGAAGTCCTGTGTAACACCTGGATTTTTACTACTATTTTATAGCATTTTAATTGAATTATAACCACTATTTCAGTATCGAAAGCCCAAAATACGTAAAATTTAAAACTTTTTCTTTAAAACATTCAACCAACCTTCTGTCAGTTGGAATGGGCTTTTCGGACAAATTGAATGATTCAAAATCTGTAACTAAAGCAGAGTGGTTCATAAAACAATTAAAAGTACACTACCCTCTTAGGGGTCTATTCATGATTCATAATACTTAGGAAATTTAAATTCCTTTATAAAATTTATACAATTCTCTTATCTATGCTTTCTACTATTAATCTAATAATTTAATTTTTCAACATATACAAATAGCATTACTACAATATTTAACTAACATCTTACTATTCAAATTATAATCCTATTTTCTTCATCTAATCTTCTTCCCCAGCTAGCTTCTCCCATCCTGCGTACTGAAAATGTTTGGGGAAGGGGGTGAGATTGGAAATCCCAATAGCAGTTTCTTTCATTAACATATATTATCATGCTAGCATTGTCATGTATATATTTCATAAAACTGAACAAATATCACAATTACACATACTTCCTGTGCTCAATGCTCTACCAGCCACTATTAACAATATATTCGTTAACTAGTGGAGGCCTTACCTGCAGGATTTCTCGTTATAACTATCCTATTATAACATAACTGAACTGGCAAAGGGGTAGCGAACCACCTAAGCCTGGAATACTACATAAATTACTGTGCAGGAATTAACAAGGCTTATCACCTTCATGCATAATGTAAACTTGAAACAGATATTACAAAATAATACATGCAATTCTTTTACTGTAATGAAATAAACTGCTACATGGCTTCTTTAGACCTTAGTTCTGTGTTGGTTCCCTTTTCTTTCTATTGATCTCCCCACTTATGTCACTATCAGTACCTATTTACATGTAATAAATTAATATCAATCCGGCGTCTCTCACAAATCCTAACTTAGTACTACCCAAATCTTTTCATTTAAGCAATTTATAATTTATCCTAACTTAATTAGGATCCTGTTATCCGAGATTGCTTCGATAATTTATCTATATTAAACTTTCTCATTCTCAATGTTTGACTAATAGTTTTTATAAGACCTTTTTTTAAGGACCATAGTCGATCATACACACCTATATTTATATATATATTTACTTCCTATTTATCTCAAAATTTCAATAATGATAAATTAATCAATAGTGTAAATCAAGCCCAAGTAATTCAATTATTAAAGAATATTACAAATCAAATCATCAATCACAATTAAACCCAAATCAATATTTCAACATGAATTAATCCTTCATAGAATTTCAGAAAAATCAACAAACCCATTAAGCTTCCAATAATTACCCTAAACCCATTTAAAAACATATTAAATGGTACTTTAGCATTTGAATCACTCTCATATCATTTATTAATTTTAAAACAACTCCTCCAATTCATTAGCCTTAATTATCATCAGACATTCTTCCATCATAAATAATCCCCTATTCTTTGTAACTAGGAAAATTGTGATCTGTCATCACTACCTCAGACCTTAAAGATCATGAAGTCATCTTTAATTAACTTCAACTTGCTTAGACAATATAAACACTTAGGAGTGTCAAATAACTAAAAGTTTCTTATCAATTTTATCCTTAAATATCGTTCCAAGCTCTAAGGTAAATAATCTAAACTTTAAGGCAATATGATCTGTACATACTAATGCATATTCATATAAAACTCAAATATCCCTTATCCTTAACTAATTAATTGTTTCCCCTAAGTTGTGATGAGAGGATACACAGCACTACTCCAATCAATGTAAAAGATTCACATATCACATGTACTATTCATTAATCACCAAAAATCATTCCTAACCTTCCATAAAGCTCCAACTAGCTACAACTTAGAGATCACTCAACTCATCAAATCTTATTCCCTATCATCAAGGCTCCTTGAATATTAACTTCTCAGATTTCATAACTTCACCTTTTATAATCCCAAGACTATTAACAATAACAATATATAGACACTACTTTTCATTCTTCTACGTTTAGATAATGTCTTCTCTTTTATTTTTCTGCAGCTCAGAAAATCCAACCTTGTTCCCAAGATTTATTACTTCATTAAAATACACATTCTACCAAATAAACATAATTCTTTAAACCAGAATTTAACCTCTTTAAACACCTCTAACTCAAACTCATCATTTTAAGCAACTATCTACACTTAAATAATCAAACATAAGATCTAACATCTAATTAGAATCATTATATCATTTTATCTAAATCTAAAGCTGAATAGCCTAATCACTAAGACCACCAATCTTAACTAGATTCAACTTTAACTTCTAAAACCTGACCTTACCTCCTCTAAGGACAACAATAAATTCTTTAACTCTTTAATACTTCCTATTAATCAACTAAAGCTTAACACAATTGCTCACCCTTCCTTTAAACATATTTTCAACAACTCTAATAAATCTCCAAAATTTGTTTTGAATATTCAAATAGAAATTAGAATCAGCTTTCCAATTCAAAAGTCAAGAAATACCCTCATAACCTTCGGAAATTTGGATAACCACTTATATACCGAATTTCCCATCCCATATTCTTAATCCTTTAATTAGCCCAACATAATAAAACCCAGATTTGCCTAACACGAACAAACCTCAACCTTTGCTAACTCTTTTAAACACTTGTTATAAAACATAAACTTCCAATTTAATATATGCAATCCAACATATTCCAATCCCTTTAAACCTTCAAAATGTATACTGGGTTTGTAAAAAAAAATCACCTTTACCGAATCTGCAAAGTCCAAATTTCAAATACCAAATAAAACCCCTCACTTCATAATTCCTAACTTCAAGTATGGATTGAAATTACTTACACACTAACCTATACTATTTAAAGTCTCCAAATGCTCAAGTACTGAACAAGCATAAACAATCATTCATATCATATTTAATGCTCATCCCAACTAGTTATCTTTTCTTTAAAAATTTTGAACTCCAAACTTCCCCATAAAATCAGTCACCCTTTCATCAATTGTTTCCTTTTCCTTAAACTTGTAATTTATACTCCAAATGATCAAGATCCCTAACCATCTTCTTAACTCTTTAAACCAAGCTTCAATAATATGGCTTCCCAAATTCTAATTCTTGTTTAATATTTCAAAACACATATACAGCATTTAAAAACATGATACGCCATTTTACAACTCTGTTATACCTCATCTTGATTCTATACAGTCACACAACCTGCATACGCATAGGAAAGAAGCCAGAGTTCCTACCAATCCATCAGCAGCTATTATACTCCCTTGGCCGAACAGAGGGGATAGTGAATAGAACATAATGGAGAGTGGAGGAACAGAATTTCCAACAATCATTCAACAAAATCCCATAATCAACACCTTCTAATTCTCATAAACCAATGGACTCGAGAGAAAAAGAAGAACAAAGGAATCAAAGTCATACCTAAACCATTAATATCAATTTTGTCCTTCCTTAATCATATTCAACAGCAAAATTTACATAGCAGAGACACAAAATCTTCAAACCAAACGGAGCAGAACATAGAAGAAAGAATCAGACAGGACTGAGCAAGAATCAGACACTTCCACAATAACCACAACCCCACATGCAAAATCATTATATGTTTCTATCTTAATCTTAACTTAAATTAATCACTAATTATCACCCATTCAACCCAAGGAATCGGCAGAACCAGAAGAAGAAGAACAGAGATATCAAATTTGCCCAAAATCAAAAATCTCAACATACCAGGCACTCTATGAATCTAAACTCACTCCTAATCACGTTTAATTAAGCCTTAGTTCAGTTATTGCTTGAAATTTCGCCCAAATCATCAGCTATGAACAGCACCTGATTTTGGGGTTTACACCTATTAGCCAAATACCAGCCCAATACTCGAAATCTTCCCCAAAATCCCCAAAATCGAAGCTCAAATCTCAATTTTACGAGATTAAGAACCTTAAATCCTTCAAACTCGAATTGATTCTTCCCCCCCTCTACTCGCTTGACAAATCTCTGATTTGTATGGTTTTTATATGCCTAATTTGAGGCAATTAACATGATTGAGATCCGATATTGGTCCGATAATGCCTAATGTAGAACTTAGACTCTTAGGTGAAATTAGTGTTAGATTAGGGTTAATTATCCATAATTGTAGATTAATTTGTATGAATTGGTTTATAGGGCTATTTGATCTTGGTTTTGTCTTATTTTTACTTACAGGGTCGTGCAAGGACCAAAGATCGGATACTGGGCGAAGAAGAAAGGCTTTTCAAAGGGGCAGAGAAGAAGAGAGTTCACCGCGGTGAGCAGACGGCGAGGAAGGCCTAATTTTGGTAGAGAAGACATGACCTCGCCGCGGTGAGCCCACGGCGAGAAGGCCCCCAGAGTTCCAGAAGCAAGGCGAGAAGACGGCGAGCGGGCGTTTCTGTAGAATTTTCAGTCGCGAATTTTGGGCCCAAACTGGATCTAACTCATTACCCACTCACTTGACCCGACTTGGGGGACTTAAAACACGAAAGATACACCCCATTAGGGCAGATTTTGGAGTCCCAAACCCTAGCCTCTCATTTTCCTCTCAACTCCATCTTCCATCTTCCACCTTATTCCTTCAAATCCTCCATGGTTCCTCAACCTCCACTCCTTGTTGGTGTTTTCTTCTTAGAGGACAGCAGCTAGGCTCCACCATTCTTTGTGATGAGAGCTAAGGGATGAGCTTGAAGCTTAAATAGGGGAGTTTTAGTTCTAATCCTTCTTCCTCTTGTTGTATTTATGCCTTTCTAGGGTTCTAGGAGTATATTTATGACATTTGATTGTGTGCTTGAACTTTGTATATTGTAATGGGGTTAGAAACTATGCTTATGTTATTTCCTTCTTGTTCAAATGCTTGACATTGCTATTTATTAACTTTGAGTTTAATGAAATTTATGGGTTCATAGTTTTATTATTCTCTTTGTGAAAATCATGTGCTAATGCAAGGTGGCTTGGTTAGTGGATTAAAAATGTTAAGTGGTTTTGCATGAATGGAATGGCATAGGAATTAATTAATTGTGTTTAGACATTGGGTAATTACTCTTTTCAACCTTAATCTTTGTTTGGGTGGCCATCAATGAGTTAGGGTTAATTGAGAAATCAAGTGCAATTATGGGGTGGCCCAAATTGTGGATTTAAAGTCTTGCATGATTAGTTAGTTCTTGAATTTGTCAAATTGCATGAGTGGCATTGGACTTCAATCCTAGAGTCTTGATTTATTATTTGGGGTTCCAGTAATCGATTAAACTCTAGGATTAACTAAGTGGCAATTCGGGGTCCCGGTTGTTGGATTAGGAGCCCCTTACGATTAGCAAATTCATATTGATTTTGAACTTAATCAACTTAGGTTAAATTAAGTAATGTGCGGGGTTCCGACATTAATTAAGTTAACCTAAGCCTAGCCTAGAGGGGTTCCTCAAGGGGTCTTTTGAAAATCAACAAAAACTCCCTGAAAACCTTTAGAAGCAATGAATCCTGAGGTTTCCATTTATCAAGAATGATTCCATTTCACTTCCCCTCCAAATCTCACTTTTATCTTATCTTTATTTTACTTGTACTAGTAAACCTCCAAATCCTGTGTAGCTTCAATTATATTGTTGCCTCAGATGTAACACCCCAAATTTTAAAAATAGATATAATGAGTTATTTAAGGTTTTGGGAATATTATTTAAAATATTAAAAAGCATTAAAAATAAATTTATAATGTTTTAAATACTTTAATAAAATTTTAAGGCTTATTTTCTAAGAAAACAAAGAAAAATAATTAGAAGAAAAAATTTAATTTTAAAAAAGAATTAATAAGGGAATATTTAGATTCTTGGGGTATTGTTTAATATTTAAAAAGCCTTATAAATAAATTTGGAAATTAAAGCATATCTAGAAAAATTATGTTGGGAGTAAATTCAGATTTATTTGAAAATGGTAATGGTAATTAAAATCACTAAAGAAGTGTATAATGGGAAAGAGTAAATAAAAATGACAATATTTGTCCCTAGTCCAAAATATCTTCAATTATAGCAGGAGGGGCAAAATGGTAAACTTCATATTTAAAGAATCTACTTTCATCCTTATCACCTTATAATCTCACGTGTTCCTTATTTTCTTTCACCACTGTATCTCTTCTCACCCGACTTCTCCCTCTGTCTCCCACCCTCTCGGTTTTCCTCTATTCCCTTTGAATTCTGCAGTGGCAACCGACAGCGAAGCGAGGCGGCGTGGTGCGGTGGACGTTTAAGGGAAGCTTAGAATAGCTATGGGTAAGCCTATTTTCCTCTGATTTCTTCTCCTTCTAGTCTGATTGAGCGAGTTTAAAGGGGGGATTGATTTGGATTTTGGGGTTTCTAGGGTTCCTAAATCCATTAAAATGAAGTTTAGGCTTCGAATTCAACGGTTTAGGGAGTGATTTTGAGTAATAAACCAAGTGTGATCGATTTCCTTCAAGAGCCCTAAATCAGGTATTGTTCATCAACATTCCTCTTCAATTATTCACCCAAAATGAAATTAATTAGTGCTTAAATGGTGTTAAGAGTTTATTAAAGTTGATTTTGTGAGTTGTATGCTGAGTTTTGGGGAATTTATGGAATTCTCGATTTCTTCCTCTGATTGGCCGAACCTATGCTCTTGCATTGTGATTCTGTTTTGATGTATGGTGAAGGGAAGGTGGAGTGAAGGTTTTTGTTTTTGGGTGGTTGTTATCTGAATGAGAAGTGTTCAATTTTTCTTGTTCTTCTCTGCTTGTTCTATTTGGCTGATGGCAGGGGAAGCAAGGGAGGGAGTGAACTTGTTAATATTAGGTTTTAATTATAGCTTCATTTTGTGAGATTGAATACTATGGTGATGATTGGAAATTCTGGTTTCTTGTCCTCTATGTGTGGGCGTTCGGTGTTTGTGGAGAAGAGAATGAAGGAAATGGAAAGGTAGGAATAATGTAGTTATATGATGTTTGGGGAATTTTTGGGGTATTGGAAAAGCCTTAAATTATTCCAATTTGTCTGAAAAGCCCATTCCAACAAAAGTAATGTTGGAATAATGTTTAAAACACTACTACAAAAAGCCCTTTTTATGTCACCAATTAACGTCACTTATTTAAAAATGTGACATTGAAAACAAAGAGGAAAGAAACAACATCACACTTAAAATTAAGTGTGATGTTGAAACTTTTCAATGTCACACTTAAATTAAGTGTGACATTGAAAAGCACTTTCCATGTCACACCAAATTTTGGTGTGACATGGAAAATGTTTCAACGTCACACCAAAATTTGGTGTGACGTTGAAACCACTTTCAACGTCACACCAAAATGTGGTGTGACGTTGAAAGTTGTTTTCCACGTCACACCAAAATTTTGGTGTGACGTGGAAAACCCGTCCCTCTTTTTTTTTTTCATTTCCCGCCCCCCCCCCCACATTGAAACCACTTTCAACGTCACACCAAAATGTGGTGTGACGTTGAAAGTTGTTTTCCACGTCACACCAAAATTTTGGTGTGACGTGGAAAACCCGTCCCTCCTTTTTTTTTTCATTTCCCGCCCCCCCTCCCACATTGAAACCACTTTCAACGTCACACCAAAATGTGGTGTGACGTTGAAAGTTGTTTTCCACGTCACACCAAAATTTTGGTGTGACGTGGAAAACCCGTCCCTCCTTTTTTTTTTCATTTCCCGCCCCCCCTCCCACATTGAAACCACTTTCAACGTCACACCAAAATGTGGTGTGACGTTGAAAGTTGTTTTCCACGTCACACCAAAATTTTGGTGTGACGTGGAAAACCCGTCCCCTCCTTTTTTTTTATTTCCCGCCCCTCCACTTTAATTTTTTCATTTCGCGCCCCCCCAAAATAAAAACCATCAACTCCAGCTGTCTCCCATCCCCACCCCCCCCAAAACAAAAACATCAGCTCCAACTCTCCCCCATCCACACCCCCCGTGTCCTCAGCTCCCCTACCCCCCCCCCCAACGCCCACAGCTCCCCCCTCCAACACCCCAAGCTCCCCCCTGGTGCCCACAGCTCCCCCACCCCCTAACCCACAGCTCCCCCCTTCCCTCCCCCCACAGCTCCCCACCAGCCGCCCCCCATCCCCCTCACCCTCCAGCTACAGGTTCATTTCTTCTTTTCTTTTTCCTTTTTTTTTCTGGTAATTAAATATGCAATTTCTATAGGGTTCTTTTTTTTACTTGTTCAAGGTTTTTTTTCAGCTCTGTTTTCCTCCTATCGGGTTCAACAATTTCAATCGTGCCTCCGTTCGCAGCTTCACTTCATCCAGGTTCCTTCTTTTCCTTTTTTTTCCTGATAATTAAATCTGCTGCCTTTTTTTCTCAATTGTAAATTGCAAAAAATGCCATAGAATATTTAATGGTTTTGTAAGTCTTGTAAATTGGTCTGCCATAGAATGTTTAATGTTCAATTGTAAATTGGTTTGCAAATGCTGTTACGTTGTAATTGCTGCAAATATTCCATACTTGCTAAAATGTTTTATAAGTCTTGTAAATTGGTTTGAATAGATTTTTGTTCTCAAATTGCTGAATATCAACGGGGAATAGAAAAATTAAAAACGTTTTTTTTTTTTAAAAAAAAAAGAAATCACGTCACACAAGATATCTTGTGTGAAATGGTTTCCTGGAAACCATGTCACACATAATATATGTGTGACGTGGTTTCCAGGAAACCACGTCACACAAGATATTATGTGTGACGTGGTTTCTCCGAGCAACTTACAACGTCACACATAATATTATGTGTGACGTTGTTTCTCTGACTTTCTATGTCACTTATTTATGTGACGTTAAAAGTCCATTTTCCATGTCACTTGATTCAATGTCCCCTGAAAAAGTGACGTGAAAACCCCCAAAATTTGTGACGTTAAAAATACTTTTTGTAGTAGTGAAAATAAATTTTTTTAAATTTTTCATATTTTCGGGCTTCAAATGCTCTAGTATAGTAGTAAAAGTTTAGGTGTTACATTAGACATTCTAGATTTACCAAAATATATTTATACACTTCACATGGCAAAAACTAATCCCTCTCGAGTTGTTGTAAAAACTCATATTGCCTTTCTCCTATGCTTAGTATCCACACTTTTGAAATCACAAATAATATCATCAGGGACATGTCTTAGACACTAGCATAAGTGTGCACATTTCAGGTAATCTTCGTTTTGCCCATATATCACTTCGGCATACCTCAATCGCTTCTCTAACACAATACCTTATATCTCATAAATCATGATTGTAGGACATGCAATAAGGTAGCTAACACCGAAGTATATTTCCATGATAATGTCAAAGTCTAAGGATATCTCAGAAGGATAGAAACTTCTTAGGACTCACACAGTAATGAAGCGGAGATCCATTTGTAACATCCCAAAAATCTAAATAGCTCCAAAGTAGCTATTTGAGTATATCATTAAGGAAGTTAGTAGAAGTTAATTTGGGCTATAAGAAAATAGAGTTATTTGAGATTTTAGAAAGGGGATTATTATAAGATTAAGGGCCCAAGATAGCTATATAAGCTTGTAACTTAAATAAATTATATGTTCCAAAAGTTTATATGTAGCAAGTTTTATGTGAAAATTTATTATTGGGATCATAGAGAAGCTTAATTTACATGTCTAGGACATGTTAAATAGTCCCAAAATAATTAGTCATCTTGTTACAAATAAAGATAATTTTATTTAGTAAGTTTCCAAATAATTTTTATCTATAAAGGTACCATAGACATATGACTTATTTTGCTACAAGAGATAATTTTAGGCTTCAAGAGAAAGCCATTTATGCTTCATAAATCATTTCATGCGTGATCTCATGCCTCATGAAGACCATCTTTTATTTCTAAAAGGACACATGGCATTAGGTGAAGAAAACTTTGCTTCCAAGATGGCATGTGCTTAGTCTTCAAGGATTAATTATTGCTTCCTTCTCCTTGCAAGCAGCCACAACGTGGCTTTATTCCATGATTCATGATACACCATATATGAGCTAGTGTGAACACGTGACACAAGCATGCAAAAAGTCTTGGTCTTCAAGATTTGTGTTCACACATGCATGCTCCTTCTAGATTAAAGTAGTCTTCCTCCCCAAGCTCATGTGTGTGCCGTCCAACATCAAGTCTTGCCCTTCAAGATTGTCATGCGTGGCCTTCTTCTTGCTCACCAATTCGTGTGGCTTCTATGATAAGATTGGCACATGCTTGGCTTTCAAGTGACTTAGGCGTGGCCAACAAGAATTAATTTGGTCTATAAATAGATGTATGAGCAAGGAAGGAAAGCAAGAGAGGACGGAGGCAAGAAAGAAAGAAAGAAAGAAAGGAAGAAAGGAAGAGAAACATAGAAAGAAAAAGAGAAAGAAAAAGAGGAAGAAAAATAGAGAAAGAATGAGGCCTAGTTAGAAGAAGTTATAGTAGAAAGTTTTCTTAAAGTTCTTGGTAAGTATATTTTTATCTCCCTATTTTCAAGTTTATACAATTCTATAGTTAAATTAAGAGTTGAATTGTATAGAAGTAATTTTAAATGGGAGAAGAAAGTGTTCATATGCTTACTAAGAATAAGGGCCTCAAGTTATAGCATGTAATAAATAAAAGAAATTCTGATTTATGGTTAAAAGTTAGAGAAGGAATTTATATGGAGTTTGGCCGAAATTTTAAGAGAAAGAATAGTAAAAGGTTTATCCCATACACCAAAAGTAATCTCCTTGCTTATATTTATTAAGGTTAGGAATTGATCTGCCTTCAGTTTTACCAGAAGAAAATCAGAGTAGCGCAGCGGAAGTGCTGTAGAAAGAGCCAGTTAGAGGTAGCTTTAATTTGCAATTTTGTATATGTGTTTTGGTTGCATGTATAGTTTTGCCATTTATGCTGCAGTTAGGCATGAGAATATGTAATATCCTTACTCAGTTATTTTGCCATGATCATGTGTGAAATTAGTTACAGTTTACAGTTTACAGTTCACAGTTTACAGTTATCAGCTTGTAAGGTATTATTCTCATTGGCTAGTTTTTACATGCACAGTTTTTACCATGCATTATATACTAATTGTGATTATTGCTACTGAGATTTCCCCAAATCTCACCCCCTCTTTCCCTGTCCCACCCATAGGACAGAGCACTTCTAGAGGAAAGGAGAAGCCGACAGATCATTAGCTAAGGCAAAGGAGATAAAAATAGTACTTTTGGAATTTATGGGTTAGTTATCATATTTTGGTTTGTATGTATAGACTCCATAAGGAGCTTAAGTAGCTTAAAGACCAGCAAAGAAACCAAGAACCTGAACTCTACTTCAAGTAGAGAGTTATATCTACACATAGAAAAGTTATGAAAGCATGTGAACAAGTTTTATTGTGTAGATATTTTGTCCAGTTATTATGTGAGTTTGGCCTTAATATTTTCCAGATATATAGTATATGTCCTAAGCTTTAAATCAAGTACTCATGCATAATTTTTGGACGTGTAGATTAAGAGATATGAATTTTACAAGTTAGACGTAAAAACAAGAATTTCTTGCGAAATTCTAATATGACTGGAAAATATAAGAAGGTTTTTCAGTGATAATGGGACCAGATTGAGCCAAGGTTATATCATGATTATAAAGAATATTTTAAGAGCTAAAGTTTGAGCTTTGAACCACTATTTTTGAATTTAAAAGGAATTAACTATGAATTTTCATAGTTAGAAGCCCAAGTAAGATAGTTGAGAAAAGTTTTAAGTTTATTGATATCCTTGGGTCTTCTAAGAAGCTTTAGTGGTTCAAACTCAGTTAAAGGGCTCTAAAGAATGTCCCTAGAGTAAGGTGTTACACCATTCATTTGCTTCTTGTTTGCGGTTCTTTAGCACATGTGGTATGAATCACATGCTACAGTGTTACTCTTATATTATAAGAGTGTATGTCGTTTTGAGTTTTTTTCCAATAACACTGTACTTATTTAAGTTCAGACACTCCTAGCATCCAAACCCAAACTCTTTGATTTTACTCATCTCATGATGTTAAAGTTGAATAATTTGTTGTCTGACAACAGGCATCATGGAACTGGATATCCATGATACGACCCATATTTTGTATTTTATGTTTATAAATCTCATCTCGATATGCTACACTTTTGTCAAGGCGACATGATTTTGTGTTTCTTCTCTACCATATTAGCATTCTTGCTACTTTATTGGTAACACAAATGTCTCATATTTACAAACTCTTCCCGAATGTTAAAGGAAGTCTCGTATGAGAGAGCCAACCTCCCTTGCTTGTACAATATACTAGACATTGTATATATTTATACAAACACAAAAAAATATGGGAATATAAAAAACTTCATTGATCACAAATAAATTACATATTATCTGCATATTCTACATTTTACGCATAGCAATAGCTTTTTCATGTTTATCTTACATCTCTTTAGCTATAAGTTTGGTCAGAGGATCTGCGACCATTGTCATGGTCGAAATATATTGTACAGTAACAACTTTCTATGCTAAATCTCTTACAAAGTTATATTTTCTGTCAATATACTTTGTCTTGCTATGATACTTGGGGTCTTTCATATAGGCTATGGTTGCGGTATTATCACACTATACTAACACCGGATTAGTACTCTCATTTCCAAAACCTAGGTGTTCTATAAACCTTTTCAGCCATATAGCCTCTTAAACTGCTGAAGTGCATGCCCCAAATTCAGCTTCAATAGGTTGTACTGCAATGCATATTTGCCTCTTGCTGCTCCAATTTATATTGCCATTGTTCAGCACATAACCAGAAGTTGATCTCCGCTCTTCATCTCCTTTCAAGTCTACATCTGAGTATCCAACTAGATACAGATCTCTTCCTTCATAGCATAATGCATAATCTGACATGCCCTTCAAGTATCTCTAGATTCTTTTTACTGCTTTCAGTGCTTTTAATGAGGAATTGATTGGAATCTACTTACCAATCCAACTGCGTAACATATACTTGGCCTTGTACATATCATTGAATACATTAGACTACCAACTACATTCGCATAAGGAACTTTTTCCATTTTTTGTTTGTCTGATTCAGTTTTGGGACACATTTCACTTCTCAAGTTTACTCCAAAAGCTACAGGAGTATCCATGGGATGGCAATCTTTCATATTGAATCGCTCAAGAATTTTCATGATGTAATTCTCTTGTGAAAGAGATAGTATTATTCTTAAGCATTCCCTTTGGATCTTAACTCCAAGTATAAACTCTGCCTCACCCATGTCTTTCATTTCAAAATTCGATGATAACCATTCTTTAATAGCTAAGACTGAATTTAGATTATTTCTAGCCAAGAGTATATCGTTTACATATAGGGATAATATCACAAAAACGCTTTATGTAGACACAGTAGTCTTCTTCAATCATTTGAAAATTGTATGAGGTTATCGCTTTGTGAAACCTAAAATACTACTATGTGGATTATTGTTTTAGTCCATATATGGACCTTCTAAGTTTACAAACTTTTTTGTCCATTTCTTTTTTAATGAATCCTAATGGTTGTTGCATATAGATTTCTTCATCCAAATCACTATTTAGAAAAGATATCGTTACATCCATTTGATGTAATTCCAGAGCTAAACTGTTTACTATTGCCAAAATTAATCTTATTGAGTTAAAACGCACAACAAGTGGAAAAGTATCTTCGTACACTACAAAAAAAGGGCGTTTTAGTAGCGGTTACATTAGTCGCAGAAGACCAAAACTGCTAGTAATTATACTTTAGTAGCGGTTATAAGTACAAACCGCAAGTAAATACGACGGTTTAACCACAAAAGTAGTTAGTAGCGGGCATTAGTAGCGGTTTGGGGGAAAAAACCTCAACAAAATTGGTGCCCTTTGACGGGATAAGTAGTGGCGTAAATTTAGTCACGGTTCTGGAAGGAAAAACCGTGAGAAAATGAATGGCCGCTGAATTAGTGGCGGTTTGTAGACAGTAGTAGCGGTTATGGCAAAAACCGCCACTAATTTAGCGAAATAAATGCAACTTCATTTAATACAGGTGGAATTAGTAGCGGTTTGAGTCACAGTTTTCCACGAGCCTGTTTAAGAGAAAGCGACGTGACGTGACTTCGACGAGAAACAAGAGGCTTGTTTTGTCCTATATTCCGTCAAAATCATGGTGAACAAGACCGATCGCAATAAGAGGCCTGTGACCGCTGAACAAGAGGAGGCTGAGGAGCGGCTTCGTAAGGAACTGGCTGAGCAGGCCGAGAGGGATCGTATAGAACAAGAGCACATCTGTATACATAACCTGCCGATTCCAGAAGATGTAATCAACGCATTCTGGAGTGGGGGAGAAAACTTCGACGAGATTGGAGGATGAGCAGATTTTGAGGATATGGCACGTTGGTTAGACTCTGAGGAAGATGAAGAGGCGGGGCATCCTCAACGATCCGTCGGAAGGTCCACCGGTTACGAAGTACAAGTTCAGGGTAAGGAAATTCACAGTGCAAGATGCGATGAACCTTCCGAGCGGGCACAGAATTAAAGTTGAGTGGGACGACTTGACCAAATTACCGGTAGGACAAGGGGGCAACTATATGGGAGGTTCGTCGGGAGTGTAGGCCAGAATTACCAGCGATTCGTGATTGACGCTTTGGACTGGAGGAAGATTGATAAGGATTTTAAAAAGTTCACGTGGAACAAAATTGTTAAGGTTGGTTGAACTAACTTTAAGCTTATTTATTGTTTATTATTTATTATTGTTAGAATGTGATTTTTTTCAATACTATAAGAAATATTCTTTTTATGTGTTATTTCATATTTATTGGAATTGGAATTTGATTTAAATAAATATTTGATTTTAATAAATATTATAGGAAATTTATTTATTATTGCTTATTTCTTTTTTGTTATTATTGGAATTTGGTTTTGATAAATATTTGGTTTTTATAAATATTATAGGAAATGTATTTATTATTTCTTATTTCTTTTTAGTTATTATTGGAATTTGATTTTGATACATATTGTAGGAAATGTATTTATGATTTGTTAGTTGTTATTTGTTATGTTTGGAATATGACTTTAATACATATTGTAGGAAATGTATTTGTTATTTGTTATTTGTGATGTTTGGAATATGATTTTAAGTATTATCATCATAATACAAATCAAACATAGTTAAATTTAATTAATATTTTACACAGGAAGTTTGATGTGAGGGACAGCCACAAGAATTGGACAGAATCAATGATGGGGCATGGTTGGAAGAACAAGCGGTTGGATCTGTTCAAAACAAGAGATCGGATAGGGAGTGGGCCGTTTCAGGAGTTAGTCGATGATGTCCCTGGTGGCGTCTCTGCGGATACGTGGGAGAGATATGTGGGTTGGAGGAGGGGAGACATAGGGAAGGTATAATGAATAATATTATTGAAATATCATATTAAGGAAATATTTTTGAATTACTGATGATTATTTAATTTTATTTTACGTTAACAGAAGAGGTCGCAACAAGGTCTTGCCGCCAAGTCGCATCATTAAGCTTTATTGTCTAATTTAAAAATAATTTATCTTTATATATTAATATTTAGTTGTATCTTAATTTTCAGGCGGAAGAAGCTGCGAAGAAAGGGCAGAAGGCTACCTACGGTTGTTTCTACCAAATAAAGCACAGACACGTCAACGGGAGCCCAACATCTAGGGAGGCTGAGGATTAAATTGTAAAATTTTTATTTATTTAGTTTTTTATGATTATATTTTTAATAACAACAACATTAAATTAAAATTGTAAATATGTTTGTGTGTGTAGGCTAAGATTGAAGAAGCGAAGAAAGAGATCGCCGAGTCGCAGGGGGACAATGTAGACCCCACTGCCTCGCTTAGGGCTGCCCTAGGGCCTCATGAGCACCCTGGCCGGGTTTGCGGGATGGGGTTGGGAGCCTTACCTACGGTGGTGTATGGTAGGACAAGCGACCCAGGTAGCGCCCAGTCTGCAGCTTCGAGCCAACCATCAACCAGTGGCCCGATTAGGAGCGACGCAGAGTTTGAGGCTCAAATGAGGGAGAGGCTCACTCATGAGATTACGGAACGAGTGACTGATCAGGTGTACGAACGATTGAACTCCTGGGTGGAAACCGCCAATAGCACGCTCGAACGGATACAGCGGAGGTTCGACCCAAATGGATCTCCTTTGCGAGTACCACTACCTCCACGTCCACCGAAGCAGCCAAGCAACCGTTCTCTGGAGCATCAAGACGATGATCAGCCTCCTGCGTAGCTCTAAGGTCTTTTTTTTATTAGAATGTTTTTTAATTTCAGGATTTCAATTGAACATTTTTATATTTAAATATTTGTTTATTTGAATATTTGTTGTTCAAACATTTCATATTTTCAATATTGCACAATTTTGTTAGTTGTTATGATCTTATTTAATTTTTACTTCACAAATGGCGATAATTTTTCTTAACAGCTAAAAAAAAGTTTCTTCGTAACTAATAAATAAACCTTTGTTATTTGTTTATTATCTCATACAGTATTTTTTTTAAAAAAGATATAAATAACATTAAAAAAAAGAGGAACTTTAGTAGCGGTTTCAAACCGCTACTAAGTTAATAAATATTAATAAAATTAAATTTAGTGGCGGTTTTAAATTGCCACTAATACTGAAGACATTAGTGGCGGTTTAGAACCGCCACTAATGTACTCAGACAAATGCCATATGTCCCTATTCCAACGACTTGATTGAGTTAGTTGCGGTTTTAGTAGCGGTTTTGTAACCGCTACTAAAGGCTAGATTTCATTTTATAAGCCCTTAATCCTTTCCAATTCATTTTTACATTTCATTCAACCTAGCTCTTTCCTTCTTTGATAATATCTTCAGTTATATAGATGGATAAATCTTGGATAAATTTGCCACGGACGTCCCCCCGCTATATGGTTGGTGTGGATCACTTCTTCGATTTTGCTTTCAACAGCACCGGTGTTAACAATCAGATACTGTGTCCTTGTCCGAAATGTAAATTTAAGAAGTGACATCCCAGAAATGTTCTGCGTGAGCATCTTATAGTGAAACGATTCCCATCCAATTACACATTCTGGGGTATTCATGGTGAGAACAATGATGATGGCAGTGAAGCAGTTGTTGGAACATCTCAGGTTGGAATACAGATCGACGATGACAATGATGACGACGATCATATGGATCCATTTAATGATGTTGTGCGTGATGCTTTCAGGGTGCAAGGTGACGGCATCGGTAGTCAGGAAGGGGTTGAAGGACCACTCCCGGAGTTTTTCTGAAATGAAGCAGCAAAGAATTTTTTTGACCTTACGACGGATTCAGATAAGCCATTGTTTCCAAGTTCTACTAAAAACTGCCTCATTTTGTTTATAGTTTTGTCACATAAACGTTCGTTTTAGAATAAGAATAATGTTTATTCAGGGTGCAGTAAATATTCAAAACTATCATTTCTTGTCAAGCTCTATCATATCAAGTGCTTGTGTGCCTTCAGTGATAAGGGGATGTCGTTGGTGTTAGAATTATTGGGAGATGCATTCTCTCAGGTAGAAATCGCACCATCATTCTACGAAGCAAAGAAGACTATTAACAAGTTGGAATTGAACTACACTAAAATCCATGCCTGCACGAATGATTGTATGTTGTATTGGGGAGACGATGACGAGTTGGACAGATGTAACCGGTGTAATGCGTCTCGGTACAAACAGGCAAAGAGGGGTCGAATAGCAACCAAGAAGCCTACAAAGATTCTTAGATATTTCCCCTGACTCCACGACTTCAGAGGTTGTATATGTCATCCAAAATGGCTGAGCACATACGGTGTCATTCATCAGAGCCCAACGTCGATTGGAAGTTGAGACATCCTAGGGATGCTGAGGTTTGAAAAGCGTTTGATGCTCAATTCCCGGAATTCGCCAGTGACCCGAGAAATGTCCGCCTCGCTCTCGCATCAGATGGGTTCAATCCGTTTGGGAATCTTAGCACTACGTACAGTATATGTCCTGTGGTATTGATACCGTACAACTTACTCCCTTGGATGTGTATGAAACAGAGCTCATTCATTCTTTCAATGATTATTCCGGGGAAGAAAGCTCCTGAAAACGATATAGATGTCTATCTTCAACCATTGATACAGGAGTTGATGGAACTTTGGAGCAACGGAGTTGAGACGTATGACGCTTATAGTAAGACACTCTTTACACTCCATGCATCGTTGATCTGGACAGTGAGCGATTTTTTGGGACTTGGCACATTGTCTGGTTGGAATGTGCATACCAGTAGAGCTTGCCCCAACTGCAACTTTGACCAAGACTCGGTCTGCCTTCCTCATAGTCGCAAGTAGTGCTTCATGGGTCATCGGCGGTTCCTTACTGGAGGTCATAGGTTCCGGCTGCAGAAGATTAGATTTAACGAATCGCAGGAAATGAGGGATCCTCCTGTGTTTTTGTCTGGCGCAAATGTTCTTCAACAGCTTGAAGATGTTCACGTAGAGTTTGGGAAGACATACGGCATTCAGCTAGGGGGAAAACGTGTAGCAATTGTGAAAGAAGAGCATTTTCTTCGAGCTCCCCTACTGGAAATCTAATCTACTTCGCTACTGTCTTGATGTCATGCACATCGAAAAAAATGTGTGACAATATTTTGTACACTTTACTGAACGAGTCGGGAAAGTCCAAGGACCATCTCCAAGCAAGGAAAGATCTGATGGTGATGGGAATACGTGAAGAAGCATGGCCGAATGAGAATGACAAGTTTGCCCCAGCCTCATTCACACTGACAAGAGCCAACAAGGAAGTCTTCCTCTCCACACTTAAGGACATTAAGGTCCCTGATGGTTATTCAAGCAATATCTCAAGATGTGTGGACATGCACTCTAAGAAGATTGCCGGGTTAAAAGCCATGACTGCCACATTTTGCTCCAGCAATTCCTACCTCTGGAAATTAAAAACACACTGCCCCCGGAGGTGTCTAATGTTTTGGTTCAACTCAGTTCTTTCTACCGACGGTTGTATGCAAAGGTTTTGGACAAAGCAGAGCTGGATCAATTGTAGGAAAAAATCGATCTAACGCTCTGTCATATGGAGATGATATTTCCCCCGTCTTTCTTCACGGTCATGGTCCATCTCACTGTACACCTCATTCAAGAAGCAAAGATGGGCAGCCCGGTTCAATACCGCTGGATGTATCCCATAGAGAGGTCAGCTAATTCATTTTTCCAGTGGTTTCTTGATTTTGTTTCAGTTACCTGATTGAACTTGTACTTATAGATACTTGGGGAAATTGAAGTCATACGTGATGAACAAAGAATCTCCAGAGGGTTCTATAGCAGAGGGTTACTCTGGTGACGAGGTGTTAACATATTGTTCGTGCTATTTTGATGATGAGATTGAGACTTCATTCAACCGCCCTCCTCGTGTCGATGACAGCCCCACCAATGTCCAGTCACCTTCCAACACATTATTCCTGCCAGTCGAAAAGCCAGTTGGAGGAAGTCAGTATTACAGGCTCACTCCCACTGAGAGGTTGCAAGCACACGGACATGTCTTGACAAATTGCCCTCAAGTGGAGCCCTACATTCAGTAAGAATTCTAACACTAGCTATATACACGTATCATGTTTTTTTTATTTACAAACCACAGACCCCTCTGATATGTTCCATTGAATTTTAGGGATATTCGCTGTTATGTTAAATGCCAACTACAAAGCCGCACAAGGTCCTCTACCGAGGTAGATAAAAAGGTTCATCGAGAGTTTCCGGATTGGTTTGCACAGAGGATACTCAATGACAAAAATCCCCATTCACCTGATATGATAAATCTAGCAACCGGTCCACTTGACCATGTCAGGAGATATACAGCATACAAATTCAATGGTTTCAAGTTCTGCACCGTTGTAAGGGATGAAGGTTCTCTCACCCAGAATTCTGGAGACTTTGGCACATTCGGGATAGGGAGTTATGCCAGCTCACGGGATACAGACATGCAATTTGGAGGCGTATCATACTATGGGAAGCTCGTGGACATCATCGAGCTTAACTATCAAGGTCATTTCACCTTGCCTCTCTTCAACTGCATGTGGGCAGACACCAGAACTTCTCGAGGTATTACTGTGGACAGCTTGGGCATCACGTCCATCAATTTCTCAAGGCTCATTCATACAGGGGAAGTGGCAGATGATGAGTCGTATATTCTTGCCTTATAGGCGCAACAGGTATACTATGTGGAAGATCGGACACACAAAGATTGGCACATGGTGATTCATATGAAGCCGTGTGACCTCTACGACATGGGTGACGAAGATGATCTGGAACTAGGCAGCCAACATTTTGACCCTGAAAACTTCGACAACCTCATTTCTGAAGAAGACAGTCATTTACCAGTAGTTAGGTGAGGATTTTCACTACAAATAATTTAAACAAATTTCAACACCATTAGCAATAAAAATTTATATATTTGTTTATTTTCTTTTTAGGCGGGAGCAAGAAGAAGATGATTGAAGCAGGCAACCACAATTATTTTTTATTTTGTAAAATTTTCATAACAATGTGTATCAAACATTCATATATCATGTTTTTTTAATGTAGCTTGAGTATTTTTTTTTACATTAATAAAAATTAGTAGCGGTTCCAAAACTGCCACTAAATATGCTGGCAAATTTTAGTGGCGATTCATAAACCTCTACTAAAAGCTCTTTTTAGCAGTTTATAACCGCTGCCCAAACCGCCACTAATTCCCGCACAGAGCACTATAAATACCCACCCACCCCTCTCATTTTTCTTCACACATTTATTCAATTCCTTCTCCCTCTCCTTTCAATTTGTCCCCAAACTGACCAGCAATATGTAATTTTTTGTTTTGTAAACAATTTATCATATATATTTTTTTTGTTTTTAGTGTTTGGTTTTATATTCTGAATTTATTTGTTTGCTAATATATTTTTTTCAGGTTATAATATTGAATTTTTTGTCATTTTTAGTGATAAAAAGTTTTAATTTAATATTCATAATATTGTCACAACAAACTTAATTTGTTGTTTATTACTTGTTTTATTGTTTGATATATGGTTTTCTTATACATATGGTGATTATTAATATAGTTGAGAAATTTTTTTTATTTTAACAATAAAAAACTTTTGTAATAGTTGAATTTATTATCATTATTTTTTCAATACATTAGATTATGTAAAATTAATTTCTGGATATCTAAACGATTTTTTTTCATTCTAAACTTCTAGTAGCGGTTTTTAAACCGCTACTAATAAAATTAGTCCAAATTTCTTTTTTTATTTTATTCCTTTTTCATTAGTGGCGGTTCTGAACTGCTGGTCAAACCGCCACTAAGTTGACGAGGGAAACTTTTTTCACATTATTCTAATTTTTATATTAGCGGCGGTTTTTTCATTATTTAGTAGTGGTTTTATAACCGCTACTAATTAGTAGCGTCTTTGACTTTCTTACCTGCAGTTTGTAGAACCGCCAGTAAAATGTTTGTCAGGGTGATTTAGTGGCGGAACGCAAAACCGCGAGTAATGTGTTAGTAGCGGTTAAAACCGCTACTAATCAACCTTCATAACCGCTACTAATACACGCTTTTTTTTGTAGTGGTAGTCTATACCTTCCTGTTGTGTATATCCTTTTGCAACCAGTTGAGCCTTGCAATTTTCGATTAATCCATCAACTTTTCTTTTAACTTTGAGAAACCATTTGTTCCCAATGTTTTTTGCCCTTTTGGTAGATCAACTAGTTCCCAAACTTGATTCTTTCTCATTCAATCCATTTCTTCTTCTTCCATTGTTTTCCTCCACTCATACTTAGCAGGACCTGATGAGGCTTCTTGTATAGAACATGGTTCGTCATCTCCATCAGGAGTGACTAAGAGTGCCTCTCCCTCTATTAAGAATTGTTTCTTAGGTACATTACCCCCAATCACTTCTTCTTATAGGAGTATCTTGTCTTTCTCGTATCCTTTGTTCAGGTCTTTGTAATGACCTTTCTAAGCTCCCACTCAAGGTCATGATTTGAGACTCATTGATTTGTCATGTATTACCTTGTTCCAGTGTCTCATAAAAAGATACAGTCCGATCAATCTCTCCTATGGTAGGATTGTCATGTATTCTTTAGAATGCCTTTCTTGTTCCAGTATCCTTTGTTCAGGTCTTTGTAATGACCTTTCTAAGCTCATACTCAAGCTCATGATTTGATACTCATTGATTTGTCATGTATTACCTTGTTCCAGTGTCTCATAAAAAGATACAGTCCGATCAATCTCTCCTCTGGTAGGATAGTCATGTATTCTCTAGAAATTTAGTATTTCTAGATTCAATTTAAGTTATAGTTCAATCTTCATTTTCTCCTTTGAGAACGTATCCTTTAGACAATAAATTAAGTATAAAAGTGGTTGTTGATAAAGCATCTCCCCAATATGAAATATGTAGATTTACTTGAGCCATCATTGATCTAACCATGTCTAGAAGAGTTCTATTTATTCTTTCTGCAACCTAATTTTGTTGTGGAGTGCTAGGGATAGTTAGTTGCTTACTTATTCCCTTTTCTTCATAGAGCTGTTTGAATTGGTAAGACAGGTATTCTAAATCTCGATTAGTTCACAATATTTTGATCTTAATTTCCATTTGATTTTCAACTTCATTGATGTAACATCTAAAACACTCAAGTTCCTTAGATTTGTGTGAAATCAAGTAGACACCAAATCTTGAATAATCATAAAAAAGTGATGAAATACCAAGCTTTGTGTCTTGCCCTCACACTCATAGGTCCGCATTTGTCGGAGTGAATTAATTGCAATTGAATTTCAACTTTAGTTCCCTTAATCAAAGGTTTTCTTGTTGCCTTACCAGTTAGACAACTTTTACACAAGGACAATTCCATTTTTGACATTTCATCTAGCAAACCTTTTATAGCTAGTATAATCATTCTATTTTGTTAATATGTCCTAGTCTAGCACGACAGATATTTATGTCAACAGTTACATTAGGGGAAACAGCAAAACAGTCATGTACATAGGAATCACCAACAAATCCATTACAAATAAGTTTTTGGAAACGAAAGCTAAACAAGGGCGAAGTGCAAAAATGCACATGTAGTTTGGTCCAAGGTGCACCCAACACTTTGAAGATTTTTTGGTCCAAAAGTACTCACATAGTTACCAAAATGGGTCAAAAGTTCCCATACTGTTAATATACACTAACAGCATTAAGGTTTTCAAAGTTAAGGACAATACAGGATACAAATATACCCATGAAGTTTGGTCCGAAGTGCACCCAACACGTTGAAGTTTTTTTTTTTTTGCCCCAAAAGTACCTACGTAGTTACTAGAATGGTACATTTAGTGCCTATGTTATTATTTTACACATGTTCGGCAGGAGAAATACATATAAGGAGGGGGTGTGAATTTTGTATTTCAATAAAATATTTTTCAAAACTGTAAGTTCAAAAGCAATTTTAAAAAACATATAGGAAAGAAATAGAGTATTGAAATCTTAGGCAAATTTTATGCAACGTTCGTTAGTATTCTCAGAGCCCTATATATATCCATTGATGAAGGAAGATTGAAGAATGAAATTATAGGAAAAAATTTGAGCTACAAGTATTTGACTAGGACTTCAAATCTTCATACTATGTTTCTCTAAATTATGGGAGCTTAAGTGTTTACCATATACTTTGTCTGATCAGTAAGTGTTTACCTAAAATTTCAATACTTTGTTTCTTTCTTATCTGTTTTTGAAAATTGATTTTGAACTAAAAGTTTGAAAAATATTTTATTGAAATACCAAATTCACCCCCTCTTGTGTATTTTCCTGCCTAACATGTGTAAAGTAACGGCATAGGTATTGGAAGAACCATTTTGGTAACTATATCGGCACATTTTGGCTAAAAAAATGTTCTTGGCGTTGGGTGCACTTCGGAAAAACTTAACCCTATTAGTTTATATTGACAGCATGGGCACTTTTGACCCATTTTGGTAACTACGTGGGCACTTTTGGGCCAAAAGAAACTTCGCAGTGTTGGGTATATCTTGGACCAAACTACATAGGCATTTTTGCACATTCACCCGCTAAAATATAAAAGGATAAGTTGCTAGAAATGTCTACAACTTTATAATGAAAGTTTACAAAAAACCCACAATCCATAAGACATAAAACAGAAACTAAATTCTATCAGATGTCTGGTGCATGAAGAACATCTTGTATGGTCAAAGTTTCCCACAATGCAAATTTAACTTGTAAGCGATGATTCCCTTAACCTCTATTCTAGCAATATTGCCCACGTAAAGCCACTTGCTTTGGTTCGTCAACTGACGGTATTCTACAAAGAATCCTCGATCCCTTACTACATGGTCTGTTGAGCCTGAGTCTAAAATCCAAGAAGAACAAACAGTTTCTTTTAAAAAAGCGGTACTTAAAACATAAGATACATGTGAATTCACATAATTTACTAGTACCTTTTTATGGTCATCTTGCTAGGTGCAATCCCGTGCAAAATGGCCATTTTTCTAGCACGCATAACATTTGAGCTTCTTCAGGTCAAATTTCTTCTTATTGCCTTTCTTTCCTTTTTCTTGAATTGTTTCTTGCCCTTATGGTACTTAAAACATAAGATACATGTGATTCACATAATTCACTAGTACCTTTTCATGGTCATTTTACTAGGTGCAATCTCGTGCAAAATGGCCATTTTTCTGGCAGGCACAACATTTGAGCTTTTTCGGGTCAAATTTCTTCTTATGACCTTTCTTTCCTTTGCTTGAATTGTTTCTTGCCCTTCTTGAATTTTGAACCGTCTTTTTTGCCTTTCTTATAAAATTTCTTTCCCTTCTTGTGATCAGGCTTAGTAGGAAAAGGACCAGCATCCTCAGTGTAATAAGCATGTCCAGAGGCCTTGTATGCCTCTAAACATTCATCTTCAAGCTCAAGTGGCTTCACCACATTATCAAAAGTGATAATGTTATCATTATGGGTCAGATTAACCTTCATGTGCTCCCAACTAGAAGGGACCAACCTTATGACAGCTTGAACTGGTTGCTCATCTGTTAACTTGAGTCCAGTTCTTCAAGTTCTCTAATCATGTTTTGACATATCTCTTAGATGCTGTTTCATGATAATGTTTGCTCTAAGTTTATAGGTGTCAAACTTAATAGTCAACCTCCTAAGCTTAGAGGTTGATGTGCCACCAAACTTGTCCTTGGGTGCCGCCCACATGGCTTGTGCAATTTGGTGTTTCTCATACTTGCACATCGGGTCATTCTCCATAGAGCTCAGTAAAGTTATCCTTGCAACATTGATTTTTTTTAGTTTTGGTAAGCTTCAACATCCCTCCTGTGCTGGGCAGTGTTACCAGCCTTAGGTTCCACTACAACATTGGTTAGAGGTTCCAAAGCTTCCTATTCCTCCAGAATATATTACACCTTCCGGTGCCAGATATCCCAATTGTCGCCGTTCAGTTTGTCCCCCTTGGTAAGTTCAATGATAATGTTCTTGGTGGCCATTTTGATTTCTGTGACAAAGTTTTGCCATATCAAATATTGTTCTCTTTCAAGAGAACAAGCCATAAAGAACATACCAATTATGTTTATATATAACACATATTTTTATATAATGTCTTATACATATTATAACCCTTAATTAGAAGATGATGTCATTACTAGATTCATGATCAGAAGTATGCATTTGTATCTTCCATCACACAAAAGCTTATAATTTCATCTTATTCTATCAAGGCTATTATATAAGTATTTATTATTATTACTTTTAGAAGCCTCATCTTGGCTTCTAAAAGCTTCCACTTATCATAAGAAAACTTGGAATTCAAATGACTAACAATAACATATAATTTAAACATGCTATTTTGCATAAGAAAATACCAAATTTAACAAACTAATGTTTACAATACTATACAATACATGTCCACAATACAATACATATTCACAATACAATACATGTAATTAATAAGAAAGAGAAAACCATACTAACTTGTATACATTAATAAATATCACAACAATATTTCACAATGGCTTTTCTCATTTTTCTAAGTCTTGGGTTTTTTTGCATAGACAATGTTGTTTTCTCTATAGCATCAACCCATATGCCAGTTAACTTGTGAATACCTCTTGCCCTTATTTCCTCATGATATTTCATCATGAAGTTAACGTAGAACTCTACACTCTTCTTATCATATATGGTTCTTACATTTTCTCCAACAATTGAATATATAATCTTAACGTTTTTAACTTTGATTGTTCTAGCTACAACTTGTTCAACTATCCTTTGAGCTCTAGTTGGTGTGTAGGGTTGGTCCATTTCTATGTCCAAATATAGAGTTTCTTCAGGTAGAGAGGGTTCTAATTTAGGACCGGTAATAGTTAAAACCTCTTGAGGCTCCTCAAGGTTTTGTTCAAGATCTTTGACTAGATCTTCCTCATCAAACTCCTCAAGTTCCTCTTCAAGGAACTCATCATTGAGATCTTGATCAATTTTCTGTTGAACAAACTCTTTTTGCTCATGTTCATCAGACTCAAATATTTCGAGTTTGAGATTCCAGATCGCCAAGAAAATGATCATCTATGTACTCGATGCTCAATGATCCATAATAATGAGATTTAGTGCCATTTGAAGCCTCTTGCCTCATATCTTTAACCTAACCACAAATAAATTACGTTCAATAATTTTTCACATTTTTAAAGCAACATATAAATATAAGCACTGAAAAAACTCGTAATGGACCTTCCAATTGTATTATTGGAGACATACAAATAGTATATCAAATTAAAGGTCTCAAATTTATGGATTTTTCAAGACAAACCACACACAAATTGGACCATTAAAGTGCAGGCATGCGCCCCAAGAAGCAACAATTCCCAAAAAATAAAAAAACTAGTTTTGCCCACTCTCACTGGTGGGCATGTACACCACGCTCTGTCGTAGAGAGTTCATATACGCACATGCGCCGGACCAATGTTTTCCACATGCTATCATTGGTCGGGTAGGGCCTTCCACATGGTGATTGGGGTTGCCACATGGAAATTTTTGGCCGATTTTTTTTAAAATAATAATACTTTTAATAATTTTTTTCTCATTTGGGTTGTAGTAGGGTATTGGGCCAAACACACTAGCCTGATTGCTCTTTTCCCTTCTTGTTTTTTAGTTGGGCCAGACTCACACAACCCATCGATCATTATTATTAGTTTTTAATTAAAACGCCAAAAACGACGCCATTTCATCGCTCTGGGAGTCATCTTCAAACTTGAATTGGGTCAACTTGACTCGCTTCTGGTTATGGGTTAGGTCCGACAGACCCGTACCTTCTCTCTCATTTTCTTCGCCGTTCGGTGCCCTGTTTTCTCTTGGCTTTCCATTTTTCAAAATGCTTTTCCTTTCTGTAATCTTACATGTATTTGTCATGCTATTGTAAAGCATATATAGAACAAATAAAAACAACCGCAGAAAGAAAATAGGGAACGCTATATAAAGCACAACACAAAAAAAAATTAGAAAACACACAGTAAGTTGGAACCACCATACATCAAAATTAAAACAAACTTATGAAGACTTGCTTAATATTTATTAGAGAAGCAAATCATATCCAAACAGATTTCAGATCAAACCCAAATCATAAATCTAAAATTTTGTACCGAAATAATAGAGAGGTATATGATAAGCATACTGACAGAACAATAATTTTTTACACAGCCTTAGAATCTTAATGGCTTTGATGCCAATGTAGGGTTTGGGCACTAATCTAGTTGTCGAACACTAGACTTTATGCCTTTTTGGAGTCAAAATCACAATTTGCACTATGACTTTAGAATACTGCAGAAGCACATAGAAAAGAAACAGATAAGCCATTTTTGGTTCTTTTTGATGTATGGTTCTATTGTTGTATCTTTTCTGTCAAGTTCTCGTATTTATAAAACACGGAACCAAAATGACAAATCCTTTCACGTTTAAATTCAAATTTAAATAAATGCAAACAAAATAGGAATATTACATATAACAAGCCAATATTTCTGAATAATTATATCCAAACGTCAGACACTCATTGAGCATAATTCACTAAGGGTGGACTGGACCTAGCCCATTTTCCGACACCCTCTCCCATTTCACTGTTCCTAAGCATTCGCATACAACAAAACTAACATAACTTGCAAAATATATTTTCTATTATCCATAATTTGTCTCCAAAGAAAGCCCCCGAATAATTCATGACCACCTTGGCATGCGTGTGTGTTCTTTTCCTCTAAAACTAGCTGGAACTAATTTTCAAATTCGAAAATACCTCCAAACTTCCGCTCCAACAGGTGACATTATAAAACCCTCCTAAAACCCAAAGTCCATCACCTCCTTACAGCTTCTCATATGCAGATGTGGCAACGCGTGGGGGCATAATGCTAGTTGGTTGTAACAATACAAATGCAAATGATAATTTGAACTCATATGTAAGAATCACAGTATAATCAATAGAAGACTAAAATAAACAATTAGACCCAATAAGAGTTGATATTACAGCTATAACTTGGAAAAGATTCTTTTCTTTACAGAAAGTACAGGAATTTAGGAGCTCATTATGGTACGCTTAGCCATTTTCAAGCAGTATAAGGAATCAAAAAGCATCTAAATTAATTTTAATAATCATCTGCCATTCAGGAATAAATTTAGACCCTAAAGTTTTGGTGAGAGGAAGTTAGATGACATAGCAATATCTTGTTTATTTCTTTGGTTACTATCATTCTTCTTTCCAAAAACTAATCAAATCCACTCTTGGGCATGGAGAGCATTTTGTTGCCAGCTTTTACCCTTAAGTGGAGGACTTGTAGCGAGGGGATTATTTATTGTTATCGGTGGTAGATACCCTAAGTTTAATAAAAAAAATTTAAGGATGTGAAAACTGACTTTGACCATTAAATTCGAAAATTAAATATTCAAAACAAAATGTAATAAACATTAGTTAATTGATTGACTATCACTAATAAGCCAACTAAAAGCAGGTTACAGGGTCTCCCATCATAGTTGGTCAAAGTAAAAATAAACGATCAAAGTCTTTCATAGATATGTATATATACATTAATAAGTACTACTCCCTCTATTCTTAAATATAGGACCTATTTAGGGAGGTAAATTTGTTCTTAAATATAAGACATCTTTATGTTTTTCCTCATTTTATCCCTAAATTATCCCTATAAATGCTCCTCAATAAGAAAAAAGCAAGAGAGGGAGGGTAGGAATAAAAGAAAGTAGTTAGGGTGTTTTGGTAATATCATGTTACTCTATCTAATATCCCTAATTTAATCAAATTAGGTAAATAGCTCCTATATTTAGGAATGAAGGAAATAATATTTTCTTCTCAAGTATTAAAAGCAAACTGTACGTATGTATGATCATGTTTTGAATTAGTAAGGGGAACTTTACATTGTGGGTTACCAATGGGGTATTAACCAAATAACCTTGTGTATAAAATGTAATATCATTGTTCAGAAATACAAACATAAGTTCAGATCTCTCTCTCTCTCTCTTGCTTTCTAGCTTTTCTCTGTTGTCATCTATCATGGTATCATAGCCTAGAAAATATTTTTAGGGTTTCTGGATTTATTTGTCCAGTGGGTTACTGTTCATAAGGAGAGTAACATCACCTATCTTGGGTTTTCTTGAGGCGTGTTTTGAGTTCTCCATTCACATCACCACCCACACAATCATCTTCCTCTTTCATTGATTAGCACTTCCCAATCATCAGTAGCAGCTTCCAGTGGCGCGACGGTGATTGGGATTCTCGCTCTTTAAGGGTTTCTTCATAGCTGTGGCGTGTGGAGGCTCTTTCTAGCAAGTTTTTCGACTATTCGGTGTCGACATCTTATTTGTGACAAATCGTTGGTGTGATCGCACACGGATATGATGTTTGTTCTTTTCTGGTGAGTTTTTCGACAAATTTTCCCTATCTCTGATAAGTTTTTCCATATTTCGACAATGATTTCTAGATTCTAGCAAAATAACAAATATTATTTTAAATAAGTATTTTAGCTCATGATGAAGTTATTTTGCCATTATCTTGTTACTTGGTTACTTTTAGTTTGTGGTTCCTTCTGAGATCATTGTTTATTTTATCTGAATGGCTAAAAACAAGTGTGCTTTACTTTTTAAAATTGTCCCATCAATTAAATTGTATTTTATCGCTTATCGCTTGATTTAGGATCTCACGATGAAGTAGATTATTGGTAGAGGCTATGAGTCTTGTGGCCATTACTTCGTAGATAATCGTGTGCCTCCTTGAGTTACTTGTCCCATCGGTTTGATTCCTTTAGAAGCTCATTGTTGTTTGGGTCACTTATCTTTGCCTTCTTTAAAATAACATTATCAGCAATTCCATTACTTATCTTCTTTAAATTGTTTGTCTTGTCAATTTGCAAAACATCATCGTCTTTCACATGTGTCTAGAGTTAATAAACAGGCTGTGTCCCCTTTTGAATTAGTCCTCTCTAATGTTTGGGGTCCATTCCCTATTGAGTCAAAGTTGGGTTTGAAACAGGCAGGAATGCACAAGAGGGGGGGTGAATTGTGCTTTTGAAATTTAACTTGAAAGACAATATGATTTATACTGGTTCAGCCCAAACTTGGCCTACGTCCAGTTCTCCAACCTTCAGTTGGGTTCCACTAATATCTCAAGATTAAATCAGGCTCTTGAAGGCCTTTACAGGTGATAGCAAGAGCTCCTCTCTTTTCTGATCACTCCCCCTTACACTTTGTAAGTTAACACCCTACTCTTAAGATCCCACTATCTTAAGAGCAATTCTCCCTTGATAATAAATATAGAAATGGATTCTTCACTCTATTGAACAGATTGTGTTACACACTTAAAAATATTAGAACAGTAAGCTTTCTGAGTATTGAATGCAGTAGATACAGATAATCAATGTGGCAATCAATCCTCTACACCTAACTTCTTCACTGAAGTATTTATAGTCTCTTCTAGAAATTTATCCGTTGAAAATATAGCCGTTGTATAAGTTCAGAGAGTTGGATAATCTGGTGGAGGGTTGAAGATGTATTCTGTGATGCATTTACTCCATTGTACTTGTCTTTGCTTTAGCTCATCTCTCTTCATTAATCGCTGAAGGTGGTAGGTGAGTTCCAACGGCTCTATTGATCAGATTGCGTGCTAACGTTAACTTCCATAAGTAAGTCTGTGCAATTCTGTACTTGAAAAGCTTAAAATAACCTTAACCATTGTTTTTGAATAAATTCTATCGCAACTCAAATTACAGCCTTTGATAAACCATAGAGTCTGGTGTCTAATCGATTACATATCGATTATTCATAGATTATAGCCTGCATCACTAAGCATCAGATTAGAAAATCATGCACCTAATCAATTACAGGGGAGGCCTGATCGATTAGGTATGTCAAATAGATTACATTCAGATTACATGCTTTCTTTGATCGATTACTTGATTTTCTGTAATCGATTAAAGCTCTCTAATCGATTGAGCTTGAAATATGTTATGATCGATTAATGTTCTCTAATCGATTAGGCAAAATTCTCTTAATTGATTACTGGTCTCTAATCGATTAGGCTACAAGCTTTCAATCGATTACATGACTCTAATCGATTACTCTAATTCCTCTTAATCGATTATATGGCACTAATCTATTGGACTAAAATTCTCTTATCGATTACAGGGTCCTCTGATCGATTAGGCGACCATATACTTAACTTCTAATCTGAACTCTAATCGATTAGACTCATAATTCTTTGTTTTGTAATCTATCCCTGATCGATTATGCAACACTTAGAATCTTATCAGATTCTCTCTAAGTTGATTCTGATCTTATCATAGCTTTTCCTTATGCCTAAGATATGTTTAGTTATCATCAAAACTTAGCATTCTAACATTCTCCCCCTTTTTGATGATGACAAAACAATATAAATGATTTAAAAAGATAATCAAGGCAGATGGAGACAGAAGTAGAGAACTGATAGCATAGATATTTTAAACCATAAGTCATGTAATACAAAACAAAATAATCATAGTTGTTCAGATATGATAAGTAAACAAACTAGAACATAAATTAAATATGCAGAGTATGTGTGATGTATATGAGAGGGTTAAGGACTGGTGGATGTTTTCTGGTTTAATTAGAGTCTGTGTCATCCTTCCAGTTTGATGTGTCCAAGTCGTAGTCCCCAGATTCACTGCTAATTCCTCCAGAGTCAGTTGAGGGATCTTCAAGTAACTCAGACTGAATTTCAACCTCCTTTTTCTTAGCAGGTGCTTTCTTCTTCTTGGTGACAGCTTTCTTCTTAGGAGGAGATGAAGGAGGAAGATATCAAAGGATTTTCTCCAAACGAGTATGCTGCTTTGGTTTCTTCTTTGGAGGAAGCTTAGAGGATTTTCCTTTAGGAACACCCTTCCTCTTTGCAGGAGTCTTAGGAGCAGACTTAGGTTCCTCAATTACAATGCCTTTTGTTGCCATGGTACTCTTCCTTGTTACTACTTTGACAGCAGGCTTAGGAGCAGTTTTCTTAATTCTTTTCCCTTTGTCAACAGATTGAACTTCTTGCCCTTCTTCTTCCTTATCAGATTTCAAAAATTCTGATGTAGGGTCCACTACTTCCTTCTGAGCAGTCTTCTTAAACTTTACTTGCTTCTGGACACCCCAACTAGGAAATACAGGATGAGGCACTTGATTTTTCTGTTCTAATTTTGCCAACTCAGCCTTTGCTGCATCTCTGTCTTCTCTTTCTTTTTGATTATGAGCCAAAGTCTGGCCTAATTCTTGCACTTGCTGATGCAGCTCTTCTGCCTGATGAAGATAGTGAGGCAATAAATCAACAGCAACATGTTTAGGCTCCCCTTCATACAGTACCATAGCCAACTCAGAGTCTTCCTCCAAGACATTTTCATCATTTGCTGGAGGAACATTGGTGGTGATTTCAATATCAGACTCTGATGCATCTTCTACCACAACTTCCTCTTCAGCCATGCTCAACTTGATTGCTTCTACAAGCTCATGAATTTCTTCAAGTGTCTGGCTCATGGTGACATCCTCAGGAACTTGAGGCATCTGAGGAATGTCAGAGGCAATGGTTGAGAGAATGGTGGCAGCCTCCACAACCTTCTCTTGGACCTGTCTACTTTCTCCAGGGGTTGTCATACTGAATATCTTCTCCCCCTTTTTGGCATCATCAAAAGGGGTAGAAGGAAGAACTGGAGTAGTATCAACTACCACAGCTTTGCCCTTCCTGGTATAGGTGTGAGCAGGGTCAGATTTAGGGATATAGGCTATGGCAAATGGATGGATGTTGAAAGGCACAGTTGGAGAAGGAGAGGATATTTAAGGAGCTGTGGGTGACTAAGGTGGTGGAGGATGAGATGCAGGTGTGAAAATGTGTATAGGTGAGAGAGGAGGATCTGGGTTGTCTGAGGAACTAGATGAGGTTTTCTTGGAGGGAGAGGAAGGTTTGGATGGTGGTGGAGTGGTTTTGGGAGAGGATTGTGTTTTGGTGGTTGGAGAGAAGGGAGGTGTGTGAGTAGGAGAGTGACGCATGGTAGATACCTTGTGAGCCTCGTACCCAGCAAATGGTGACAGAGGAGTGCCAGGAAGATTGACATGATATTGCTGCCTGAGAAGATCTTCAAGTTTGAATAAAATGCCTTGATGACTTTCTCATTGTAGTGATTGTTGATTCCTATCCAATGCTTATAAGGCTCCAACCACTCAGACACAGGATAGCCATTTTTCTCCAGATAGGCTATATCCACAAATCCACATCTCTGCTGCAAGGATCTCTTCTGGATATCTTCTGATGCTTCTTCAATAGGACCCTGAGCATAGGATGAATCAATGGGGACTTGAGTATCCCCTGAGATGAGTTCTCTGACTAGGACTTTAGAGGGGCTTTTTGCTTGGGACTTGGATGCAGAACCACGGGTTTTGGCCATTTGGGATGATGGTTGATAGGTTGAGGGAATGGGATTTGAAGGAGGGGAAGGATGTCTGTATGTTAAGGTTGGGTCGTTTGGTGGTAAGGGAACTGTATCAGGAATGACTTGGGCTCTGTAGTTCTTTGGTATACACATTTTGGGTGCCATGGGAAGGGTTTATATAGAGGGCTTAAGGGGTATAACTGATGATTTGAAGAGATGTAACCGGTTTGGAAGAGTTATGACTGATGATGGTTCGAATAATGGCTTCAGTTACGATGGTTACAAGAAGATTTGATGGTTTGAACGTTTAGGGTTTTATGAAAAATGAAAAGATGAGGTTGGGAATGGATATATTATGGTGCGAAATAATGCTACAGTTACATATGTCAAATATATACAAGAGGATGTGCACAGGAAAACATGCAACTGTCAGAAAAGTGTACGTTACAAATGTTACTATTGATGCCTAATCGATTACGTGTGTTCTGAAATCGATTACAGGGAGCAGTCTCTGATCGATTAGATGTATCTGATCGATTAGGGATTGTTGTGATCGATAGGTCCACGCTGAGTAATCGATGTCCAATCGATTACTCCTTCCTTGTGATCGATCAGGCAGTCCTGATCGATTATATCCTTTTCCCTAATCGATTCTTCTTTCCTCTCTAATCGATGTCTAATCGATCACAGAACATGTCATGTGATCGATCAGACTTACCTGATCGATTAGACAATGGTTTTCATTCTGAACTACTAAAATCCTGCAAAATTTTAATTTGACACTCCGATGCCTAAGTTAGTACTAGATCATCAAAACATTGCAGAAATTTGAATGAATTTAAATGATTAGAGAATTCTTAAATTGACTTACAACTCATTGGGATTTACCATTCCCAATTCTCTTCTGATGAACATGAATTGTTCAGTTGCTAAGGGTTTGGTGAAGATGTCAGCTAGCTGCAAGTGTGTTGGAATGAATTCTACTCTCACATCCTTCTTTTGCACATGGTCTCTGATGAAATGGTGTCTTACATCAATGTGCTTTGTTCTTGTGTGATGTACTGGATTCTTGGCCAGGCTAATTGTGCTTGTGTTGTCACAAAGGATTGGAACTTCTAAGAATTCCATCCCCAAATCTCTTAATTGATGCTTGAGCCACAGAACTTGAGCATAGCAACTAGCCACAGCTATATATTCAGCTTCTGTTGATGATAAGGAAACACATGTTTGTTTCTTGCTCACCCAGGAGACTAAAGATCCTCCAAGATATTCACATTGACCACTGGTACTTTTTCTATCAGTTCTGTACCCAGCATGATCTGAGTCTGAGTAAGCAATGAGATATTCTTGAGTTCCTACCAAATATCTTAAGATTCTCTTAACACATATGTGATGAGATTCCTTTGGCTTAGCTTGATATCTGGCACATATTCCCACACTGAATTGAATATCTGGTTTACTGGCAGTCAGGTATAGGAGAGAGCCAATTAGACCTTTGTATATGGACTGATTGAAATCCTTTCCCTTTACATCAGCATCTAGTACTGCTGTAGAGCTCATAGGAGTATCTTCTTCCTTGGATAGATCCATTCCAAACTTCTTCAAGATCTCCTTTACATACTTGGTTTGGGAGATGAAAATCCCACCTTTTCATTGTTTAATCTGAAGACCTAGAAAGAAGTTCAGTTCCCTCATCATGGACATCTCGAATTCTCCCTGCATAGTCTTAGAAAATTCCTCACAAAGAGATTCATCAGTAGCACCAAAAATAATATCATCTACATAAATCTGTACAATAAGCATGTTTTTCTTCCTATGTAAGATAAACAAAGTGGTATCTACTTTTCCTCTTGAAAAACCCTTGTCTAGAAGAAAATTACTCAATCTTTCATACTAGGCCCTTGGTGCCTATTTAAGTCCATATAAGGCCTTTTTGAGTTTGAAAACATGATCTGGTTTAGCAGAGTCTTCAAAGCCAGGAGGTTGTTCAACATATACCTCTTCCATGATATAACCATTAAGAAAGGCACTCTTTACATCCATTTGATAAAGTTTAAAATTTTTTAGGGATGCAAATGCCAACAAAAGTCTTATTGCTTCCAATCTTGCAACTGGGGCAAAAATTTCCTCATAATCAATACCTTCTTCTTGGTTATATCCTTTGGCCACGAGTCTAGCCTTGTTTCTGACCACAGATCCAGATTCATCAAGTTTGTTTTTGAAAACCCATTTAGTTCCAATAATCGGATAATTTGAAGGTCCAGGAACTAAATCCCAAACTTGACTTCTTTCAAATTGATTGATCTCTTCTTGCATTGCAACTATCCAATCACAGTCTGTTAAAGCTTCTTCAATGCATGAAGGTTCAACTTCAGAAATAAAAGCAGAAAATTGCATTTCATTTTGAATTTGATTTCTGGTTTTAACACCCTTATCAACACCACCAATAATTTGCTCAGGTGGATGATCCCTGTGATGTCTCCATGCTGAGGGTCCAGCTGGTGCATCATGAGGATCATCCTCTTGGCCTCCCTCAAGGGATTCATCTGATGGTGGTAATGATTTAGTAGAATTTTTAGGCCTCTTTGGAAAATCTGATTCTTCTTCTAATGTGATATTCTGTTCAGAGTCAGTTTCATCAAAGACTACATGGACTGACTCTTCAACAGTTGAAGTTCTTTTATTGAAAAATCTATAAGCCTTACTTCTATTAGAATAACCAATAAAAATTCCAGAATCAGCTTTAGGATCAAATTTACCTAGGTTTACCTTTCCATTGATGTGGATGAAGCATCTAGACCCAAAGACTTTGAGATAACTTACATTTGGCTTTCTTCCTTTTTAAAGCTCATATGGGGTCTTGTCCAGTCCTTTTCGTATGTAGGCCATGTTTGAGATATAACAAGCAGTACTCATTGCGTCTGCCCAGAACACTTGAGATATTTCCTTTTCTTTTAGCATTGTTCTGGCCATCTCAGTGAGAATTCTGTTCTTCCTTTCTACCACTCCATTCTGTTGGGGAGTTCTAGGAGCAGAAAAATTGTGATTTATTCCATTTTCTTCGCACAGCTCTAAGAATTCTTGGTTCTCAAATTCTCCTCCATGATCTGTTCTGATTGAGCTGATTTTCTTTTCCTTTTTTAGAATGGCAATCGCACAAGAGGGGAGTGAATTGTGCTTCCGAAAATTAATAACTAATTAATGCAACAAAATCTTTATACTGGTTCGGCCAACACTGCCTACGTCCAGTTCTCCAACTCCTCGTTGGGTTCCACTAACCACAGGTTTTACAACACAGGTTCACCTGCCAACCTTTACAGAGTTTTAGAATCCCTCTAAACACTCCCCCTTACTACCTGTAAGGTTACTACCCTGTTCTCAAAGCACCAAGCTTTAGAACAACCTCAAAGAGTAGAGGATTTCAATAATAAAGTTCACTTAATGAACAGATTATGATAATCACTTAAGTACCAGTAAAATCACTAAGAACAATAAATACAAAGATCAGAGAGCAATGAATGTGTTCGTGAATATTCTTTGTTTTTCGTCAGTTCTTCATAAATGCTCAAGTTCTGTATTTATATCTCTTCTCAGATTTTACATTGCGTTCAAAACTTCATGAGGCCGTTTGAATATGGTCGTTGAGAGCTCAGAGCCGTTGGCAATTAATGCAGTTACTCCATTGAGGTTAACTTTCTGCTCTAGCTTCAACTGCTCTTGCGTAGGGTGACCTAAGAGAGATATAGACTGAGCGTTCTGAGTACCTGTACAAACTGTACTTGCATAGCAGCTTTTTCAGTAGCGCTAGCATGCTTTGCTATCGCTAACTGCATAGTATAATTCCTGCACCTGAGCTGTTAGCTAAACAAGTATTCATGCAGTGGATGTTATCAATAGTGCATTTCATTAGCTCAAGAAGATAGAGACAATATCTAAGGAATTTCAAAGCATTCTCTATCGATAGACATGAGCATTATCGCTAGCATATTCTTTTAGTTCAACGTTCAGCGTACTAGCTATGTCATCTTAATAAGCATTCTTCTATCGATAGCTAATCCCATTATCGCTAGTTACTTGTCTGCTCATTAGCTTAAGGATACTGAACTAGCTGAATATTCTAAGTTATTTCAGGTATCCTTTTATCGATAGCTAAACGTGTTAGCGCTAACAACTATGTTATCGCTAATTAACTCATTTGCTCTCAGGCACTAGCTATCTGAATGTCTATTATCTGAAGTACTCTGTTATCGATAGCTTAACCTGTTATCGCTAGCTGATTTCATTAGCTCAAGGACTTTGTTTATTTTTCTGCTAGTTGTTCTTCCTTTCATTTATCCATGTTCTCAATGAACTTCTAGCGATAGGATATTCTTTAGTGATAGTGAATGACTTAGCCATAGATATTTACTTTGTTATTTCTAAGTCTTCATTTGGTATGGCTCTTTGTCCATTAGCGATAGGCTCTAGCTCTAGCAATAGTGATCTGTTACCTATCAGATTTTACTTGTTTAATTCAAGGTAACTTACACTTATTTTACTTATGTTATCTATGGCCCAGTCCTCATCAAAACTTAAGATTCTAACATTCTCAACCTTTTTGATGATGACAAAACATAAGTAAACCATATACATTAAAGCATGTTCAGAACATAAATATATATCAGCATAAGCATATATCAGAACATAAAGCAATGCATGTACAGAGCATATAATATGAGTATGTTCAGAGCAAAAATTGAGATGAAGAATGTACATTTTATTCTGACTTATCAGAGTCAGAGCCTTCAAGTTCATATTCATAAGTTGGCCTTTCAAAAGAAATTTCAAAATCAAAGTTAAAATGAGAAATGTCATGACTAGCTAAGTATGATTGTTATTCAGAGAAATTTCTAAAGGTTAAGGTGTAATCATTTTCAAAATTAGCTCCAGAGGCTGTGGCAAAGTACTCTTCATCAGGATAGTCAGATAGCTCAGAGTCTGAGTAGAAGAATTTGTCTTTGTTAATGCTCTTGGGGCCACCCTTAGCTCTTTCTTCTTCTGTTTTCTGAACAAGATCTCTGATGGAAATACCTGAAGAGCCACCCTTGGATTTGCGAAATCTTCTCTTGTATTTCCATACCCGCTTTCCTTGAGCAATTTCTTTTCTTCTCCTTTCTTCTTCCCTTTGTGCAGCTACCTCTGCATCTCTCTCTATTCTTGCCCTCCTCCTTGCCTCAAAGGCAGCTTTCTTCTCAAGAGCTTCTTAATGCTTTCTCATAGCCTTTTTAAGGGCTTTCTTGTTAGCATCCTCTCTTTCAGCCCTTTCCTTTTCTTCTTTTGACATTCTGCGAGGGCGAGAGGTGGCTACTTTCTTTTCTGGCACCTTTTTAGCTTTCTCCTTCTTTCCTGCTTCAGCCTTTTTCTATTCCTCAAATTTCACCTTCCATTCAGCCAACTTAGCCTTTCTTGCTTCATAAGCAGCCTTCCATTCAGCCATCTCATCCTTAGCAGATTTTTCTTCTGCTAAATCATCTTCTAATTTTTTCTTTTTGGCTTCCTCCTTGTCTTGCCTTAAGAGAGCTGCAATAGCTTTCTTATTTGCCCTAGCAGCTGCCCTCTTGGCTTTAGCTGCTTATTTCTTATCTTGCCTTAAGATCTCAGCTATGACTTTCTTGTCTTCTTTTGACAATTCTGGAGGAAGAGATAGCTTTTCAAATGCCTTAGCTTTTGGCTTTGGAGCTGACATTTTTATCCTTGGAACTTTAGCTGAAGTAGCTTCTGAGGGAGCCTAGGGAGTGGCCTTGAAAGATGTATCTTTCCTTGCTTTTCTCTTGGTCCTTTTCCCTTTTAGGCTTTCAGCTGTAGCTTGCCTCTTTCTCTTTTCTGGAGGAGCTTGAGCTTTTTTTTTAGGAGGAGGGGTTCTGTGCTCCTCTGATTCCATGTAGCAGTGTGTAATGTTTATGATTACTTTCTCAACTTCTTCTGCTAACATGGGATCCTTTAGAATTTCCTCCACATTTTGCTCCATGTGATTCTCCCCCTTTTTGTCATCATCATTGGCAGAGGTAGGGGAAGAAGGTTGGGTAGGAATGTGGGAAGAGATGGTGGTGTTGGTAGCGATAGAGGTTGGCTGTATTGGTGGTGAAGTGTGGGTGCTATCGCTAGGGAAGGTGCTAGCGATAGGGGTTGTTGGTGGTGTTGGGACTTTGGTTTTTGAGGAGGGTGGGCTAGCGCTAGGGGAAGGGTTAGCGGTAGGAGTGTCTGGAGGCGTTGGCTGTTTGGTTTGAGGTGAAGGTGGAGGTGTAGGTGTTTTGTTGTGGGAGTTGTAGCTATTGCTAGGAGAAGGGATAGGATGTTTGAAGGTGGGAGGAGATGGATAATGAGAGAGATGAAGAGAAGAACTAGAAGGGGTTGCTGGGGGTGTTGGGACTTTGAGTGATGGTGAGTGGGGGCTAGCGATAGGGCTAGTGGTATCGATAGGAGAAGGTGGTTGGCTATGGTGAGAAGGAGTAGAAGAGGGATTTGGAGAGTGTATAGGAGAGTGAAGAATAGGGGAGAGTGGTGGTGATGATGATGTACCTTGTTGTTCAGAGAAGACTCCCTTTTGCATGACATTTGCAGGGGCAAGGCAGAGACAATCTTCCAGATTCCTTACTTGAGCCTGAAGCTCTCTGATGGGCTTCAGTAATTCAGCTTTCTGCGCTTCTAAAGAAAAATTGAATTCAGCTGAGAGCCGGAAGATTATTTCCTCCACTGCTTCCTTGGAGAAAATTAGCTTTGATGAAACAGGAGTAGAGGGAGGAGGAGCTCTCTAAGATTGAACCTCTTCTTCAACAGAAGCAGGATGAGTTGAGGAAGATGGAGCTTGAGAGGCTTGAGATTGAGAAACAGAGATGCTCCTACCAGCAGTGACCGGAATCCCCATTTTCTTCAAGGTAGAGGTTGTGACCTGTTTGCACTTCTTATTTTCACCATCCCCTATAGATTTGATCTTTGAAAATTCAAGGATGAGGGACATAAGCTGGGGATAGGGAAGAGGAGCTTTAGCAGACTTGTCAGAAAGGAATCTGTGCAACTCCATACATATAATCTGGCCAGGATTGAGAGGGATCTTCTAAATGAGATTTGCAAGCCAGGGGTTATCAATCTTTGCAAAACTACTGAAATTTCCTGACTTGTGAGTCATGATTCTTGTGTAGACATAGTGAAGAATCCAATTGAGCACTGGCATGCTGGCTGGCTTATTGGATGAAGTCTCATATATTTCAGCAAGTTCTCCGTCTGAATATTGCTCAGTCATGTACCACTTGTTGTAATATGCCCCATGGATCCCCAAAATTTTGTTGATAGCAGACCAACCAAAAACAAAACCTCTTCCTCTGATAGTGGCTTCAAAAGATACGTCCCTTAGAAGACCTTTCTTGTAAACTGGGATAGCCTTCAGGTTTGAGTAGAAGGATCTTAGAACTTCTTCGTTGTAATCATTCTTCACACTCACCCAATTCTGGTATGGCAGCAACCAAGCGTCTAAGTGAAAACCCTGTTCCTTGAAATACTTCAAATCTACCCAGACAGCAGCCCTATCTAGGGTTCCCTTTTCTGCGAAGAGTTTCTTTGGGGTTTCGAGAGGAGCTGATAGGTAAGGTATGTCAGCAGTGGTTTCTCTTTGACGTTTGGGGTTAGGTTCAGCAATTTCTTTGGAAAATGAGACAGTCTTCTGCGGCCGAGACCTTTTACTAGCTGATTTGGGAGATGGGTTATCGCTAGAGGTCTTTGAAACATTGGGTATTTTGGTTCTGGCCATTTCTGGTTTAGGGTTTTAGGGATGCAGAAATTTATTCGAAAATGCTCAGAGAGTGCTCAGAGAGTGTTTGGAGTAGAAGAGAATGAATGCAAAATGAATGCAAATGCAAGTGATCCAGCTTTATAAGTTTTAGGGTTTAGGGTTTTACCATTAATGAAGTACATCAGCTAACGTTTCGCATTCTGACCTGTTAAGTGACCTGCTATCGATAATATGATCTGATATCGCTAGTAGGCATGATCCCACGCTGAGTAAGTGACTTCGGCTTCAGTTCACTTACTCCTTCCATCTATCGATAGCTGACTTTGCTATCGATAATGCTAGTGACTAGAGATGGAAATCTTGACTCAGACGTAGGCTTTTATTCTGCATACAGCTAGCAATAGTGGAACTCACTATCGATGGGTCAATCCTGCAAAAACTTAAGATTTGGCACTCCAATGCCTAAGTTAGCGATAATTCATTTGAATAACATGAAAATAAATCAAGAATTAAGTCAAAAATGTTCACAACTCATTTGGATTTACCATTCCTAGCTCTCTTCTGATATAGGTGAATTGATCTGGCTCAAGAGGCTTGGTGAATATATCAGCAAGTTGTAAATGAGTTGATATAAACTCCACATTGACATCCTTCTTCTGAATATGATCTCTCAAGAAGTGATGTCTCACATAAATATGCTTGGTTCTGGAATGTTGAACTGGATTTTTGGCCAAGCTTATTGTGCTGGTGTTGTCACAGAGAATGGGTACTTCTGGGAATTCCAAACCCAGATCTCTTAGTTGATGCTTAAGCCATAAGACTTGAGTACAACAACTTGCTGCTGCGATGTATTCAGCCTCTATGGATGAAAGAGAGACACAGTTTTGCTTCTTGCTTGCCCAAGAGACTAAACAGCCACCAAGGAATTGACATTGACCACATGTACTTTTTCTATCTGTCTTATAACCTGCATGGTCAGAGTCAGTATAAGCAAGAAGGTACTCTTGAGTTCCCTTGGGATACCACAGCCCAAGCTCTTGAGTCCCTTGTAAATAAACGCAAAATCCTTTTTACATTTGATAAATGAGATTCCTTAGGATTTGCTTGATATCTAGCACACATGCCTACACTAAATTGAATGTTGTTAGTACTGGCTGTTACCCAAGAGGGGGGTGCATTGGGTGATGGGATAAACTTTAAACTCTTTTCAAATCTTCTCTTTTCTAGAAACACAATAAAGGCAATCTTTAAAATCCTTTTTGGTTTATCACTGAGAATATTTCAAAACAAGAAATGCACTAAAGAGTGTACAAATTTTATATGCTGAAACTAAGAAAGTTAAGGGATGAGATAATGCAAACAGAGTTTATCCTAGTTCGGTCAACCCAGACCTACATCCAGTCCTCAGGCTCCACCTGAGATTTCCACTACCCTCTTGTTTAAACCGGGCACAAGAGAAGCCTTTACAACCCACAAGTTTAGCCGGGCACTTGTGAAGCCTGCCACAGGTTTTACGAACACAGGTTCACTTGCCAACCTTTTCACAGAGCTTTAGAATTCTCTCTAAACACTACCCCTTACAACCCGTAAGGTTACAACCCTGTTCTTAAAGCACCAAGCTTTAGAACAACCTCAAACAATAGAGGATTTCAGATAATAGGTTCACTTAATGAACAGATTGTGATAATCACTTAAGTACAGAGGAATGTATGATGAAATACAAATTAGAGCTTAACAATCTAAACAATGTGCTCTAGCTCTCTTTTTCTAATTTACTTGACTCAACATTCTTTTCTCATTTCTGGGCTCACTAGATTTTCTTCTTAATCAGTGTAATCAACAGTTCTGCATAAAGCCATGTTCCATCGTTGTCTTCGTTAATCTTATGGAAGCAAATCTTAATCTATTTATATCTTCACAGCTTGCCTTTTCTTTCAGCTTCATGTGGCCGTTTGAATACGTTGGAGGTTCATAGCCGTTGGCAATAAATGATTCTTTATCTAATTCAAACTTCTGATCTAGTTTCTGTTGTTCATGAATAGACTGCGCGTTCTGAACGTCTTCAATAACTGTACTTGTATAGCAGCTTTTTCAGTAGCGCTAGCATGCTTTGCTATCGCTAACTGCATAGTATAATTCCTGCACTTAAGCTGTTAGCTAAACAAGTAAACATGTAAGGCACAGCAGATGTTATTGCAAGCTTAGTCCATTAGCTCAAAGAGATAGAGATAATATCTAAGGAATTTCAAAGCATTCTCTTATCGATAGACATGAGTCATTATCCCTAGCATATTCTTTTTGGTTCAATGTTCAGAGTACTAGCTATGTCATCTTAATAAGCATTCTTCTATCGATAGCAAGATGCGTTATCGCTAGTGACCTTTGTTATCTCAAGTTTGTTTAGATATCTGAGTAACTTATGTTATTTCCTCAAGTATTTAGATATCGATAGCTAAACCTGTTATCAATAGCATCATCTGTTATCGCTAGCTGATTCCATTAGCTCAAAGACTTGGTTCATTGGTTTTGCTAGATGTTCTTCCTTTCATTTATCCATGTTATCAATGAACTTCTAGCGATAGGATATTTCTTAGCGATAGATAAAGACTTTAGCGATAGATATTAACTTCTCATTTTTAAGTCTTCATTTGCTATTCCTTCTTATTCATTAGCGATAGGGATACACTTAGCGATAGAAACATTTATCTTAGTGTTCTGCTAAGTTTCCATCTGCTATAGTTGGGCTTTCCATTTGCGATAGTCTTTAGCTCTAGCGATAGTGATACGTTACCTATCAGATTTTACTTGTTTAATTCAAAGGTAACTTACACTTGTTTTACTTATGTTATCTATAGGGCCAGTCCTCATCAAAACTTAAGATTCTAACATTCTCTCCCTTTTTGATGATGACAAAACATAAGTAAATCACTTTCATTAAAGCACGTTCAGAGCATAAACACTTATCAGCATAAGCATGTATCAGAACACAAAAGAATAGTAATGCATGTACAGAGCATATAATATAAGTATGTTCAGAGCAAAAATTTAGATGAAAAATGTGCATTTTATTTTGTATTGCATAAGAAAATACTAAACATAAACTATAAAACTGGTAAATGTGCAGTTTATGTATGATGCATATGAGAATGGCTTCAGGGAATGATTCATGGCTCTTTAATTCAGTCAGACTCAGAATCATCCTTCCAGTTTGATGTGTCTAACTCATAATCTCCAGATTCACTGCTTATTCTCCCAGAATCAGTTGAAGGTTCTTCCGAGAAATCAGGAGCAATCTCAACCTCAGTCTTTTTCTTCTTCTTAGCAGTGGCTTTCTTCTTCTTTGGAGGAGAGGGAGGCTTAAGCTCTTCCAATATCTTATCAAGATATGTCTTCTGTTTCTGTTTCTGTTTCTTCTTAGGAGGAGGCTTAGCTGATTTTCCTTTCCCTTTTGACACTGCTTTCCTCTTTGACTTGGGGGGTTGACTTGGGTTCTTCAATCACAATCCCTTTGGTTGCCTTGATTTTCTTTCCTGGAGGGTTAGGAGCAGCTTTCTTGATCCTTGATCTCTTAGGAGCAGACTAGACCTCTGATGCTTTTTCTTTTCTACTAGATTCCAGGTTCTGAGAGGTAGTCTGAATAGGATCCACTTCTTTCTCTTTTTCAGTTTCTGCCCTTGCTGTATCTCTGTCCTCTCTTTCCTTTTGAGACTGAGCAGTTCTTTCTAGAAATTCTTCAACTTCCTCATGCAGCTCTTGTGCTCGTTGAATATAGTGAGGAATCAGATTTACAGAGACTGGTTGATACTCCCCCTCATATAGAACCATGGCCATACTCATGTCTTCCTCTTGTGCTTCATTATCATCAGGAGGAATGATTGTAGCATTGTCTTCCTCATCAGATGCATCCTCCACTAGGCCTTCTTCTGCCAAGATTGCTTCAGGGCTCATGAAAGTCTCCACATTTTTCTCCCTTTGATTCTCCCCCTTTTTGTCATCATCATGGGCAGGGGTAGGTGAAGAGGGTTGGTCAGGAGTTTGGGAAGAGATGGGAGGAGAATGAGGGCTTATGGTGGTGGTAGCAATAGAGGTTGGCTGATTTTGTGGTGAAGTATGGGTGTTATCGCTAGGAAAGGAGCTAGCGATAGGGGTTGCTTATGGTGTTAGTACTTTGGTTTGAGAGGGTGAGTTTTGTGTTTGTGGACTAGCGCTAGGAGAAGGGTTAGGGGTAGGAGTGTCTAGAGATGTTGGCTGTCTGGTTTGTGGTGAAGGGTGGCTATCGCTAGGATGTTTAAAGGTGGGAGGAGATGGATAATGAGAGAGATGAAGAGAAGAACTAGAAGGGGTTGAGGGTGAGTGTTGGGGAGAGGAATGAGAGGGTGAGTGAAAATGGAGAGGGGAATGATGATGAGATGAAGTACCTTCTGAGGGAGGATCAGTTGCCTTTTGTTTGACATATTCAGGGACGAGGCATAGATTATCTTCTAAATTCTTCACCTGATTCTGTAGCTCTCGAATAGGCTTCATCAACTCTGCCTTCTGAGCTTCTAAGGCAAGATTGAATTCAGCAGAGACTCTGAAGATAATTTCTTCAATTGCATCCTTTGAAGGAATGAAAGACTTGACAACAGAAGGAGTAGCAGGAGGAGTCCTTTGAGATTGAGTCTCTTCTTCAATAGGCTGAGATTGAGCTGATGTAGAAGGAGCATGAGAAGCTTCAGACACAGAACAAGCACCATCTGCTTTAACAGGAATTCCCATTTTTCTGAGTGTGGAGATGGTAAGCTGTCTACACTTTTTGTTATCTCTTTCCCCTACAGATTTAATCTTTGTGAACTCCAGGATGTAAAACATCAGTTGAGGATAGGGAAGAGGGCCCTTGGTTGATTTATCAGATAGAAACCTGTGGAGCTCCACAGACACCAGTTGGCCAGGATTGATTGGGATCCTTGAGACTAAGTTGGGCAGCCAGGGATTGTCTATCTTGGGAAAGCTGCTGAAATTCCCTGCCTTGTGAGTCATTATTCTAGTATACACGTAGTGTAGGATTTTGTTAACCACAGGCATGTTGGCTGGCTTGTTGGAATCAGTCTCATAGATCTCCTCAAGTTCCTCTTTGGAGTAGGGTTCAAGGGTGTACCACTTGTAACGTCCCAATTTTTATTAGCTTGGAAATTACATTTCATAGGCATTAGTTTAAAGCATGATGAAGTTTAAATATTTGTTGATAATCTTCCCTAAGAATTCTCATAAAACATTAAGAAGAATTTATAATAATTAAGTAGAATTTTGCATGGTATTATTTGCTTAGAAGGAGTGTTACACCTTAGCCCATGAGAAGTAGTAACTTTTCCTTGTGGAGCTTACGTTGAGCTTAGAAAATGGACTAGATAAAGACCTTAGCCCATGAAGAAGGGAGGAATTATGTTGCAAATAATAAATAAAAAAGGAATTGTATATGTGTAAGCATAAAATTATATTAGAAAAAAATAAGAAAATCATAAGTGGAAATTCTTGTGAGTAATGTCATCATGACTCATGCATGATAGGAGAAAGAAGTCTCTCTTCCTTTCCTAATTAGCCACAAGTGGACCATTAGGTAAAGAATGGAAGGTATGAGCATTAGGTAAAGAAATGAAGGTATGAACATTAGGTAAAGAAAGGAAGGTAAGAGCATTAGGTAAAGAAAGGAAGGTATGAACATTAGGTAAAGAAAGGAAGGTATGAACATTAGGTAAAGAAAGGAAGGTAAGAGCATTAGGTAAAGAAAGGAAGGTATGAGCATTAGGTAAAGAAAGGAAGGTATAGAAAGGAAGGTATGAGCATTAGGTAAAGAAAGGAAGGTATGAGCATTAGGTAAAGAAAAGAAGGCATGAGCATTAGGTAAAGAAATTAGGTGGAGCATTAGGTGAAGTGGCTTGATCCTTGCCCTCATTCCCCCTATAAATAAGACCTCTTCCATTCCATTCTACACACCAAAATTCGTAGCCCCAAAGAAAGTGAGAGAAAGAGGAGTGTTCTTGAGTGTTCTTGAGTATTTTTGAGTGTTCCTGAGTGTTCTTGAGGAGCCTTAAAGGTTGGGACTCCAAGAGAAGTTGTAAAGCTTTAAGGTAGTACTTACTCTCTTACATTTCCAGCATTGTTTCAATATTGTGATGTGGTATTTGGCTGCCTTGATGAATCATGTTTGAAGTGATTATGTATTTCTTATAATGCTATGGCCATATGTTATTATTTAAGAACATAAATGCTCACATGTATAAGTTATTGGTATTGCCATATCTTGTCCAATGTTAAACTTGCTTGGTTGTTTGTTGAGTATTGTGCTGCTGAGATTTTCCCCAAAATCTCACCCCCCAAATCTAAACCATTTTAGGAGCAAGTTCATCAAAGGAGAAAGAGAAGAAGCTAGCCTAGTCAAGATGAAGAATTCAATGTTCTTGTTTTTGTTATGCATCTTTGAACTCATGATAAATCTGTAATATTGTTGGGATGCTTTTGATTATGCTGTTATTATGTTATCCTTTTGGATTTATGTATGTATATGGTCATTCTTGGCCATTAAGAACAAGTTTTAATTCATGCAAGTGAAATGCTGTTTTCTGGGTTCCATTCTGTGCAATGTCTATTGTTGATATTATTCGAGATAGAAGAGGAATTCCTTTAGCTTTGTAATTTTTATGTAAAATAATAGACATGTAGGGCTTTTTGGAAACCCAAAAACGAAGTAAATTGGAGTTATGTAGCTTAAGCTAAAAATCACGCAAGAAGGCCAATATTTCTGGGCGTGAAAACGAAGGCAGGTTGGGAAAATCAAATATCTGTATCACCTGGGTTGATGCATATTATGTTTGATATTTTTCCCAGAAAGAGGACTCTTCAAGCTTTAATTTGAGACTTGAACCAAGTCAAAACCAGTTTTCTACAATTAGTTATGATGTTTCAAAGTTGCTGGAAAAGTTCCGCATTTTCAGCATTTTTCCAGAAATAAAGAAAAGTTTTAAAAGTTGTGGTTTTGATGTTCTAAGTCCCATATGAGCTTGAATATGATAACCAAAGATTATTAGGCTTGGGAATGAGTCCTAGAAGTAGGTGTTACACCACTTGTTGTACTCTGCTTCAAATATCCCCAGAATTTTGTTGATAGCTAACCAGTTAAAAGAGATGCCCCTTCCTCTTACAGAAGCCTCAAACATTATATTGATCATCTTTGATTTCTTGTATTCTGGCTTGGCTTTCATGCTCGAATAAAAAGACCTCAGCACTTCCTCATTGTAGTCATTCTGAATACTGAGCCATCTCTTGTAGGGTAAAAGCCAGGCATCCAAGTCGAAACCATTCTGCTTGAAATATTCCAAATCCACCCAGACTATAGTCATATCTAAGGTTTTTCGATTTACGAAGAGGGCGCTTGGAGCTTCGAGGGGTTCTTCTGAGTAGGGCAAATCAAAGGTAGTTCGCTTTTTCCGTTTAGAACCTGATTCAACTACTTCTTTGGAGAATGACACAGCTTTCTGGGTTCTGAACCTCTTACTAGCAGATTGAGATGAGGGTTTAGCGCTAGAGGTTGCCTCAACATCACTCACATTTGGAACTTTGGTACTGGCCATTTTTAGGGTTTAGGGATTTGAGTGAGAGAGAAGGCTTGAATGCTCAGAGAGGTTTGGAGTAGAAAAGAAAATGCAGATGAATAATGAATGCAGAATGCAAATGACCTAATTTTATAAGTTTCAGAGATTACCATTAATGATGAATACTCACTAAACGTTTCGCATTCTGAGCTTTTTAAGTGACTTGCTATCGCTAGCAGGCATGATCCCACGCTGAGCAAGTGACTTAGACTTCAGTTCACTTACTCCTTCCATCTATTGATAGCTGACTTTACTATAGATAATGCTTTTGGCTAGCGATGGCAATCTTTGCTCAAACAGCTTTTGTTCTGCATACAGCTAACGATAGTGAAACTCACTATCGATGGGTCAGTTCTCCAAAAGTTAAGATTTGACATTCTGAACAGATTCTATTGAGCAAGTTTGAATTAATCATGGAAAGTGGTGACACTATATTTTGACATCAATATCTATTCAGCAAGAAACCAAAAATTTTATGCATATGAGATCAGTTCATAGATTTTGAAGGCAAGTCAATCGCAGAAAGCATAATAGAATTAGATCAGCATAAAAGCTCAGAGATCACAATGGATAAATCAAACCAAAAATTCATAGGATAGTAAGCTTGATTGCTTTGGCTTGATGACCCTGGTTCTCTTCTTCTTCAGGCATTGAAGCTGGATCTTTTGGACTATCGATAGAATGATTGCAATCTATAACTGCTTCTCATTTGATTGATGGACCATGAAGCTATCGATGGCTGAGTATCATGAAGACAACTTGTTATCGCTAATAAGAGCTGCAACCTAAATCTTATGCAGATAAATCCAATTCATAGCAAGTGGCAATTCTTCCCAAAATGATATTTATCAACTATAAAGGATGAGGGATAGAAATGCTCAATCAATGATAGCCTTTAATCCTTTTTCATAACCTGTAGAATCATACTCAAAATACAAGCTTGTTTTGAAATCATTAGTATGATTCATTTTCAGTAAAAGTATAGGAAATCTAAGATAAGGTTCGAAACAATTTGCTTATGCTTTTATGTGAAAATTCAAATAGAAATATATTTCATAAAGCATAAGAGACATTTGATAAATAACTTTCTCAGCATAGGTTTAAGATATCATGAAGTATAAATGAGATGCAGGTTTAAAATGTGAAAACATTTTTCAAACGTTTTAACATCCAATGCTCATGATAAAAATAATGGAAATCAATAATAGGAGAAATATGTCAGAATGCTGCATTTTTAAAGGTCAGATGAGATATCCAAAGTTATACGAATAACAGCATGAGAATGAATGCTTTGTGCTTCAGATGTTGACTCTATCATAGCATAGCAATTTTCTTGACTATTTAGAGTTGTGTTCAAAATGATAAGAATATTCATGATCAGATTATAAACACAAGACTCTAGTTACTCTAATCATATAAATGATAGTGAGCATTGAAGTATTTGAGTAACAGAATGAGAGCAAGAATTTTTGAATAATAGGGCTCATACTTATTAGTTCAAATTACTAGTCAAGTTGTTGTCAGAGAGACTTGCTATCTCTAATGACAATGACTATCGCTAGCAGGCAAGATTCCACGCAGAGTCAGTTGCTCAGGCTCCACTTACGCCTTCTAGCTATCGATAGTGCCATTTGCTATCGATAATGCTTTAGGCCAGCGATGGAAATCTTTGCTCACACAACTCTGTTCAGCATAGGCTAGCGATAGTGTATCTCATTATTGATTGGTCTGTACTGCATAATTTTGAGATTTGGCATAGCAAACACAGACAGAATAGATCCAATTTATTGCATAGATATGTGATACTGATAAGCACAATTTGACAAGTTCTGACATTTGATAGCTCATGCATTTTTGAAGAACATCTTATGAGGATGAATTGAAACAGTTTCAACTTTATCTTCCAGTTTTCAAAAAACCATTTAAATGCAACTGGAGTGAACATATTTTTCAAAATATATGAATACAATTTTATAAACATGCTGAGTTGAAATCTAAACAAATTTGAACTGTGCATTTCATAGATTCCATAACTGATAAACTATGCACAATTACAACTTTTCAGTCATATAGCAATCTGACAGATATTTCATGACAGTAAAAGATTGATTGCTAATGAAAGGAAACAATCATTCATTATCCAAACAGAATTATATTCATTCAAGTATAAGATAGGATAAGAATGATATCACCATAACTGCATTTGTCCAGGCAGTAGCTTGATTTTGGCAGAATAATGTCAGTTTTCTTTTGCATATTTAGCACCAAAATCCAAGCACGAAGTTTAGCTCATCAAGATTTGAGTAAATTTCCATGTAAATCGTAGTCTTGAAGCTTTCTCTCCTTGTAACCTACAGAACTATAATTCTTTTCTTTTCTTCAATATCCAAATTCATATGGATCTGCTCATGGTTAGTTCGTAGGTAATAACAGCATAATTCACATGCTTCAAAAAATGTAATTAATTCAGGATAGTTGAGCATAGTGAATTATTCATGGCTACATGAACAAAGATATATATATAAATATATTCTTTTTCAAATCAATATGCATGTGTATAAAAGCTAGATTATGAACATTGTAAATATTTTGCAATTGTCTTCAATATATAATTCAATGCTCATTCCTAAGGTTTCAGAGTGTAAAATCTCAATAAATGTTACTAATAATAGTGTAGGAGATTTTACCCTTGATATACCTCTACCTTAAGTGCTTGGAGAGTTGCTTCTGCTAACCCAAACAGTTCTGATATACTTAGCACTGGGTTGCAGAGATCTCTCACGTGAAATAGAATTCAAGAATCTTCTTCTTGATGTATGAGGAATCCTATTTCTCTTGTTCTCCTCAAGGTAATTGAATGGTACTTTGTGGTAGCTCATTCTTGAGGTAGAACAAACTCTTCTTGTTACTGTCCACTGTTTCTTATGATTTGAACCAGATGTTGCAGCAGTGGCTTCTCCATGAGTTCTTCTGTATTTAGGTTCTATGAATCTTTTTCTTGAAACATGAGAAACTCTTGGATTCTTCTTTCTGGCTTCTACACCATAATGTCGATTTCTCCTTGAATCAGCAGTCTGCACACATAAAGCACTAGATGGACATTTTGGTACCTATTTGTGTTTGGGTCCTTCATTGTTAGTCTTGGACCTTGCATGTCCTTTTGGAACCCAAATAAATTTATTTCTCACATTTGAATTTCTTCTAATATTACATGTGTGAGAAATATGACCAGATTTTCCACAACAATGGCAAATAATAGAGTGATGTACATCATGATATTTTATGCCACTATAGTGGTGGTTAGGGGAGTACAAACTCTGGATGTTTGTTTTCGAAAAATCTTTCTTCCCAAAACATTTTCCACCATGTTTTGAAATATCTTTACTCTTTGAAATATGATCGGTGATAGGTAGTAAATCAGCTTTATGCAAATCAAAATTGTTTTTCTCAATATCACAGGAATTAGAACTGTATACCATAGCTGCATCTTGAGCTCCAGACGATGATTGATCATACTCGTTCATGTAGAGCTCTTGGCAGTCATCTTTCTCTTGTCCTTCTGTGTTGACTGAATCTTGGAAGGGTTCTATGATCTCTCCTTCTTCAATTTCAGCTTCCAATTGCTCATCAACCATAGATATGCAACTTTTAAATTCAAATGAGCTGTCAACACTTTCAGTTTCAACAAGATGATTAGTGATATACATAGATTCAAGTGTATCCCAAATATCTTTAGCACTAGAGCATAATCTGATTTTCTGAAAATCATTTTCAGTTAGGCCTTTTTGCAGAATTTGCATTGCTCTAATGTTCAAGGAAAACATTTTCTTGTCTTTTTCAGTCCAATCCTTTCTTGGTTTGAAATCAAAATCATTTGTAAAAACATTCCACATATGATAATCAAATGACTTTATAAAACTCTTCATCCTATCTTTCCAAAATCCGAAATCAATATCTTTGAGAAGAGGTGGGATGGTAAAATCAAAACCTTCAGAAAACATATTACACCCAAAATCAGCCATGATCTTTTCACTTGAGATCGTTGGATCCTTTAAACAAGTGACCTGCTCTGATACCAAATGTTAGTACTGGCTGTCACCCAAGAGGGGGGGGAATTGGGTGATGGGATAAACTTTAAACTCTTTTCAAATCTTCTCTTTTCTAGAAACACAATAAAGGAAATCTTTAAAATCCTTTTTGGTTTATCACTGAGAATATTTCAAAACATGAAATGCACCAAAGAGTGTACAAATTTGATATGCTGAAACTAAGAGAGTTAAGGGAAGAGATAATGCAAACAGAGTTTATCCTAGTTCGGTCAACCCAGACCTACATCCAGTCCTCAGGCTCCACCTGAGATTTCCACTACCCTCTTGTTTAAACCGGGCACAAGAGAAGCCTTTACAACCCACAAGTTTAGCCGGGCACTTGTGAAGCCTGCCACAGGTTTTACGAACACAGGTTCACTTGCCAACCTTTTCACAGAGCTTTAGAATTCTCTCTAAACACTACCCCTTACAACCCGTAAGGTTACAACCCTGTTCTTAAAGCACCAAGCTTTAGAACAACCTCAAACAATAGAGGATTTCAGATAATAGGTTCACTTAATGAACAGATTGTGATAATCACTTAAGTACAGAGGAATGTATGATGAAATACAAATTAGAGCTTAACAATCTAAACAATGTGCTCTAGCTCTCTTTTTCTAATTTACTTGACTCAACATTCTTTTCTCATTTCTGGGCTCACTAGATTTTCTTCTTAATCAGTGTAATCAATAGTTCTGCATAAAGCCCTGTTCCATCGTTGTCTTCGTTAATCTTATGGAAGCAAATCTTAATCTATTTATATCTTCACAGCTTGCCTTTTCTTTCAGCTTCATGTGGCCGTTTGAATATAGACGTTGGAGGTTCATAGCCGTTGGCAATAAATGATTCTTTATCTAATTCAAACTTCTGATCTAGTTTTTACTGTTCATGAATAGACTGCGCGTTCTGAACGTCTTCAACAACTGTACTTGTATAGCAGCTTTTTCAGTAACGCTAGCATTCTTTGCTATCGCTAACTACATAGTATAATTCCTGCACTTAAGCTGTTAGCTAAACAAGTAAACATGTAAGGCACAGCAGATGTTATTGCAAGCTTAGTCCATTAGCTCAAAGAGATAGAGATAATATCTAAGGAATTTCAAAGCATTCTCTTATCGATAGACATGAGTCATTATCCCTAGCATATTCTTTTTGGTTCAATGTTCAGAGTACTAGCTATGTCATCTTAATAAGCATTCTTCTATCGATAGCAAGATGCGTTATCGCTAGTGACCTTTGTTATCTCAAGTTTGTTTAGCTATCTGAGTAACTTATGTTATTTCCTCAAGTATTTAGATATCGATAGCTAAACCTGTTATCGATAGCATCATCTGTTATCGCTAGCTGATTCCATTAGCTCAAAGACTTGGTTCATTGTTTCTGCTAGATGTTCTTCCTTTCATTTATCCATGTTATCAATGAACTTCCAGCGATAGGATATTTCTTAGCGATAGTTAAAGACTTTAGCGATAGATATTAACTTCTCATTTTTAAGTCTTCATTTGCTATTCCTTCTTATTCATTAGCGATAGGGATACACTTAACGATAGAAACATTTATCTTAGAGTTCTGCTAATTTTCCATCTGCTATAGTTGGGCTTTCCATTTGCGATAGTCTTTAGCTCTAGTGATAGTGATTTGTTACCTATCAGATTTTACTTGTTTAATTCAAAGGTAACTTACACTTGTTTTACTTATGTTATCTATAGGGCCAGTCCTCATCAAAACTTAAGATTCTAACAAATGTCAGGCCTACTAGTAGTTAAGTAAAGTAAAGAACCAATAATTCCTCTATAATGTGATAGATTCACTACTTTTCCCTGAGCATCAGCATCTAACTTGGCAGAGGCACTCATAGGAGTGTCGTCTTCTTTGGATAGATCCATCCCAAATTTGTTGAGAATTTCTTTACAATATTTGGTTTAGGAGATGAAGATACCATCCTTCTTTTGCTTTATCTGCAGGCCTAAGAAGAATGTTAATTCTCCCATCATAGACATTTCAAACTCCCCCTGCATTGTCTTAGCAAAATCTTCACAAAGCTTTTCATTAGTTGCACCAAAAATAATATCATCAACATAAATTTGAACTATGAGCATGTGATTATTTTCATGCATGATAAACAAGGTAGTATCTGATTTTCTTCTAGAAAATCCTTTATCAAGCAGAAAAGTACTAAGTCTCTCATACCAAGCTCTAGGTGCTTGTTTGAGACCATAAAGAGCCTTTTTAAGTTTGAAAACATGGTCAGGCTTAGACTTTTCTTCAAAACCAGCAGGTTGCTCTACATAAACCTCTTCTTTAATATATCCATTAAGAAAAGCACTCTTAACATCTATTTGATAAAGTTTAATATTTTTTATGGATGCAAAAGCTAGAAGAATTCTTATTGCTTCAAGTCTTGCAACTGGAGCAAAAGTTTCCTCATAATCAATGCCTTCTTCTTGGTTATATCCTTTGGCAACTAATCTGGCATTATTTTTGACAATTTATCCAACTTCATCAAGTTTGTTTTTGAAAGCCCATTTAGTACCAATAATAGGATGATTTCTTGGTTTAGGTACTAAATCCCAAACTTGATTTCTTTTGAATTGATTAAGTTCTTCCTGCATTACAACTATCCAGTCACATTCAGCAAGAGCTTCATCAACGCAAGTTGGTTCAATTTGAGAAAGAAAGCAAGAAAATTTTATTTCATTTTGTAGTTGCTTTCTGGTTCTAACTCCTTTTGAAATTTCTCCAATAATCTGTTCAGGAGGATGATTCTTAAGATGTCTTATGGAAGGTTGAGGCTCATTAGCTTCATCAAGATCATCTTTAGTTTCATCCTGATCATTTTCAGTTTCATTTCCAGGATTTGCTATCGATGGCTGAGGTGCTATCGATAGAGACTGTTTTAAAAACTTTGAAAAATCTTCATCCTCATCAACAGATTGTTGTTTTTCTCGAGGTGTTTCATCAAATACTACATGCATAGACTCTTCAACAGTTTGATTTCTTTTATTATAGACTCTATATGCTTTACTTCTATTTGAATAGCCTATGAATATGCCAATGTCAGATTTAGGATCGAATTTACCTAAGTTTACATTTCCATTGCTGTGAATGTAGCATTTTGATCCGAAAATTCTCAGATGACTGATATTGGGCTTCCTTCCCTTGTAGAGCTCATATGGAGTCTTCTCCATCCCCTTTCTGATATAGGCTCTGTTTGAGATGTAGCAAGCTGTGCTCATTGCATCTGCCCAAAATATTTGAGGCACTTGTTTCTCGTTCAGCATGCTTCTCGCCATTTCTGTGAGCACTCTGTTCTTTCTCTCTACAACACCATTTTGTTGAGGAGTACGAGGGGCAGAGAAGTTGTGTTCAATCCCATTTTCATCACACAGCTCCATGAACTCTTTGTTCTCAAATTCTCCTACATGATCAGTCCTGATTGCTACAATCTTTGTGCCTTTTTCATTTTGCAATTTCTTAGCAAGCACACAAAAGGCATCAAAAGTTTCATGTTTAGAGGAAAGAAACATAGTCCAAGTAAATCTTGGATAGTCATCCATGACTACAAGGGTGTATAGACTTCCACCTAGACTTTTCACTCTTGCTGGCCCAACTAAATCCATGTGGATTAGTTCCAATGGTCTGTTTGTGGAAACTGCCTTCTTGATTTTAAAAGAGGACTTTGTTTGTTTACCTCTTTGACAAGATTCACAGATTAAATCATGTTTAGTCCTAAAGCTAGGAATGCCTATAACTAGCTTTCTTTTGACTAGCTTATCAAGTTGAGTGAAGTTCACATGAGCTAGTCTCTTATGCCATAACCAACAAGTTTCATCATTTGAAATAAAACATTTTTCTTCAAGTTGTTGGCATAAATCCAAAGTGTATAAATTTCCATTTCTGTTTGCTTTTATCTTACACTTGAGTTTAGACTTATTTATATCTAAATCATTTTTATCAACAATAAGACATTCATTAGAATCAAAAATTACCCAGTTACCATGATCTGTGCTTTGGCTAACACTCAGCAAGTTGTGGCAGACACCATCTACTAGGTAAACATCATTGACTGGACCAACTTCACCAACTCCAGTGATCTTTCCACTTTGGTTTCCACCAAAACTAACTTTGGATTCATCCTTCATCACTAGATTGTTGATTTTGTCCTTGTCACCAATCATATGCCTCAGGCATCCACTATCAATATACCATTTTCCTTTGTTGGATGCTTTAAGACACACCTGCACAAACTAAACAGATTTAGGTACCCAAACTTTCTTGGGTCCTTTAGGGTTCGTCTTGTGCTCTAAGTTTGTAAAAACCTTAGGCACATGAGTTCCTTTAGGAACCCACTTATAAGAGCTACTAACTCCATATTTTCTGTGATTGCAAGTAGACTGTGTATGGCCCTTCTTGTAGCAATAATTGCAAAAACTATACGGTGAAGAATATTCAGAGGATTTTCTAAAATATTTCATATATGTCTTCAACTTGGGTTCAACCCATTTCTTTGAAAATTTTTGCTTAGGCTCATAACCAATACCAGTTCTGTCTCTAAAAACCTTTTGGTAATTCAAAATCACATTTAACGTCTCTGAGCCTTTCGTAAATTTTTCTAAAACATTTGAAAGCTTTTCTTTTTCCTTCAATAATTTTTCACAATTAGAACAATTTTCAGAATTTGAAGGAGTTGATATCGATAGAGGCTCAGCTATCGAAGGCTCATTTCTGGGAACTTGCGATAGCTCATCTTCTATCGATAGTGAAGAAGAAACTTTTTGTGAAGAGGAGTTTTTCTGAAGTTCCTTGTTTTCTTTTCTTAACCTGACAACTTCTTTAGCAAGTTTCATTAGTTCAATGTGCATTTCATCATACAAGCTTTGAAGTTCAGAATAAGAAGGTTTAGAATCAGATACCTCAGAGTCACTTTGCTCTTCTCGAACAACTAAGCAGAGGTTGGCACATTCTTCGCTATCGCTACCTTCTTCATCAGAACTATCACCCCAGATGGATGACACATAAGCTTTCTTCTTTCCAAAAGTCTTCTTCATTTTCTCCTTTTCCTTTAATCTTTGAAGACTTGGACACTCAGCTTTGAAGTGACCTGGCTTCTTGCATTCAAAGCACACAACAAATGGGAAAGAAAAATTGGAATCATGTCTAGAAGTTCTTGGGAGGGTAATGTTGCCCCAGAAGTGAAAAGGGGGGCAATGTCACCCCCTCCGTTAACTAGCTAATGGTCAACGTTTAGTTGACCACAATCTGCAAAGGCAGCATGCCTATATGGCTTCAACCTCATCGTATGTTCCACATCAGATTTTTTATAGGCAAAGAAAAACTCATGCTCTTATGCTATCCCTCTCCCTCTCACTAAAATATATTATTTCCTATAAACTAATATAAATTTTAATTGACCGATTTTAAAGTGTTAATGTGATTAAATAAATTACTTGATTATAAGATGTTGTGGGATATAGGATAAAGAATAATTTGGGTTTAATTAGGATATCTAGATTTATCTATTAAAGATATTAAGTCATAATACTTATCAATTTGATTTAGCATTTAATTTGTTTATCTTTTATTACTTGTAGCATCTCTACAAAGGAGAAATTTTTGCGTGAACCCAGTGTGAAAAATTGGCAGGAAATACACAAAAGGGGGTGAATTGTGTATTTTAAAAATTTAATACAGCTAAAAAAACACAAGTGATTTATACTAGTTCGGTCCTAACTCTGACCTACATCCAGTTCTCCAGCCTCAGTAGGGTTCCACTAGTGAATCAAGATTAAATCAGGTTCCTGAACACTCACCACAAGGAATTCTCTCAGTAAGATCCACTACTACAGAATAGGGCTATTGCGGCGCAGCAATACCGGCGCTTACTTAAATAAGCGCCGCTATAGGGTTTAAAAGACCTATACCGGCGCTTACTTAAATAAGCGCCGCTATAGGTCTAACCTATACCGGCGCTTATAAAACTAAGCGCCGCTATAGACTTTACATATTAAATTTTTTTTTATTTTTTTACTAGAAAACCTATCCCGGCGCTTGTGTCTGTAAGCGCCGGGATAGGTTATTAATATTAAATATTAATATAATTATTTAAATATTAAATAAAATATTCCTATTCATTTTTAATAAAAATTATTTTTTTAGAATTTAAAAAAATAATAATGAATATAAAAATTTAATATTAAATATTAATTTATTTTTTTAAAAATATTACGTGCACCTATAGCGGCGCTTTTTAAAGAAAGTGCCGCTATAGGCATCAAAAAATGGAGGGAAAGTTTCCCTCCATTTTTTTATTTTGAATTTATAACCTATAGCGGCACTTTCTTTAAAAAGCGCCGCTATAGGTGCACCTAATATTTTTAAAAAATACAAATTGATATTTAATTGTTAATTAATTATTTAATATTTAATATTAAATTATTATATTCTTTATTATTTTTTTAGAAATTCTAAAAAAATAATTTTTATTAAAACTGAATAGGAATATTTTATTTAAATGTTAAATAATTAATTAATAATTAAATATCAATTTCTATTTTTTAAAAATATTAGGTGCACCTATAGCTGCGCTTTTTAAAGAAAGCGCCGCTATAGGTGCATCTAATATTTTTAAAAAATACAAATTGATATTTAATTGTTAATTAATTATTTAATATTTAATATTAAATTATTATATTCTGTATTATTTTTCTTAAAATTCTAAAAAAATAATTTTTATTAAAAATGAATAGGAATATTTTATTTAAATGTTAAATAATTAATAAAGAATTAAATATCAATTTCTATTTTTAAAAATATTAGGTGCACCTATAGCGGCGCTTTCTTTAAAAAGCGCCGCTATAGGTGCACGTAATATTTTTAAAAAATACAAATTAAAATTTAATTGTTAATTAATTATTTAATATTTAATATTAAATTTTTATATTATTTATTATTTTTCTTAAAATTCTAAAAAAATAATTTTTATTAAAAATGAATAGGAATATTTTATTTAAATATTAAATAAATAATTAACAATTAAATATCAATTTTTATTTTTTAAAAATATTAGGTGCACCTATAGCGGCGCTTTTTAAAGAAAGCGCCGCTATAGGTTATAAATTCAAAATAAAAAAATGGAGGGAAACTTTCCCTCCATTTTTTAATGCCTATAGCTGCGCTTTCTTTAAAAAGCGCCGCTATAGGTGCATCTAATATTTTTAAAAAATACAAATTGATATTTAATTGTTAATTAATTATTTAATATTTAATATTAAATTATTATATTCTTTATTATTTTTTTAAAAAATTCTAAAAAAATAATTTTTATTAAAAATGAATAGGAATATTTTAGTTAAATATTAAATAATTAATTAACAATAAATATCAATTTTTATTTTTTAAAAATATTATGTGCACCTATAGTGGCACTCTTTTAAAAAAGCGCCGCTATAGGTTATAAATTCAAAATAAAAAAAAGGAGGGAAACTTTCCCTCCAGTTTTTGATGCCTATAGCAGCGCTTTCTTTAAAAAGCGCCGCTATAGGTGCACGTGAATTTTTTCTTATTTATTCTCTCTTAACACATTTCACTCCCATTTTTTTCTTCTCTCTTCTTTCTTGCTCTTCCCGTCCCACTCTCTCTTCTCTCTTCACAAGGGATTTGATCAACAACTTGTAAGTTTCTCTTCCTTTCCTCAAATATTCTCTCTTCTCTCTTAGCTTCTCACCATTTACCTCTCTTTTTTTTGGCATATCTCACTCTCTTTCTCTCACTGCCATTTCTAGAGAAATCATTTACAGTTGCAGATTATGGAGCTCCAAGTTTCCAGGTGATTTCAGGAATCTCAAATGGTAGAAGCTTTTTTTTTCTTCGGTATCTAGCTTTTTTTGTTTCTACTCATTGTATAGGAATGGAAAAAGGGAAAAATAATTTGGATTTCTTGTTTCTACTTATTGTTTTAAGTTACAACACTAAGCACATAAAATGGAAAATGGGGAAAATAATTTTGATTTCTTGTTTATACTCGTTGTATTAAGTTACAACAATAAGCATATGAAAAACCATTTTGAATTAGGAGTATTTTGCTTTTTGTTGAGTTCCAGTGCTAAAATTTTCGCACTGATGTAGGTGCATGTGAAAAAACAATATTGATTTATTTTTTTTTAAAATAAAACCTATAGCGGCGCTTTTTAAGAAAAGCGCCGCTCTAGAGAGGCCTATACCGGCGCTTTAAGACATAAAAGCGCCGGTATAGATGGTCCTATACCGGCGCTTTTTGTAAAAAGCGCCGGTATAGGCCTTTTCAGTTTCAATAAAAAATTAATTAAAACATACATATAGCGGCGCTTTTGGTATAAAGCGCCGCTATATGGTCACCTATAGCGGCGCTTTGTAAGCGCCGCTATAGGTCACCTGACCTATTGCGGCGCTAGCTATAGCGGCACTTCAAAAGCGCCGCTATAGGGGTCAAAAAAGCGCCGCTATATGTGTATTCTGTGGTAGTGACCTCTCTATCTCACTGAATTCTCTCCCCCTTACACTTTGTAAGATTACAACCCTTCCTCTAGGATCCCGCCATCCCAAGGAAATCACTCAATAAATAAAGAGGTTTTACAGAATTACAAGCTTGCTCACACTCTTGAGCTGATAAGGTTACAATTAAAGATTAAATGAGAGAACTCATACTAGAATTGAGTGCAGCAGGAAATTGGTAGTTGAATGTCACTTAATGCTCTCTCTAAGACGATTTTAACTTAAATGCTTTTATTGTCTTGACAGCTGAGTCTCTTTGGTTATAGTCGTTGTGAGTCTGAGAGAGAGAAAGTTGAAGGTCTGGAGGTTGATGATGATTTTGAATTGCATTAAATGCTCCTGTGTGGGTTTTGAGTTGCATTCTCTCTTTCTTTCTCTTCCTTTTCTTTTCTTGTTGTTCAGCAAAGTATGGTGGCTGCAGAGTCAGGTACATGTAGGTAACGGCTCTTAGTTTGTGTTTCTGTGTGCCTAATGTAAACTGCCTAAAATAGATACAAATACAACTTCCAGATATAAAGTTAGTTAATCATGACAAAATAAACAAATTTGAAAATCTTCATGTGTTAATCGATGGCCAGGTATGCCAATTGATTGCTATCTCTGGTTCTCAATCGATTGCCTTTAGGTTGGTTCAGATTGCTACTTAAAACACTCGATGATTGGTTAGCTATCGAATAGAATATTCATCCATCAATTGATTGCCTGATTTCTCATTCGATTGGTTCATGTTAATCGATTGTCCAAGAGCCAATCCATTGCTTTCACTTTGGTTTGAACTTAAGTTCCAATCGATTGCTCATCGATTGTTTAAGCCAATCGATTGCCTATCCTTCCCATCGATGGCTTATCTGACTGGATACTCTGAAAACTTGGAGCAACAATCAATTGTCTTAACTTTGTATCGATTGAGACTCGCCAATCGATATGCAATGGATATGCCATTGATTGCTGCTGCTCAACTCCAATCGATTGCTGATTTGAGCTATCGATTTCTTGATTTAGATTTTTGAGAAACTCTTTTTCAAAATATTTTTCTAAGTTAAGATCTCATGATCCTATAGCCTTTGTCATGTTTGGTGATCATCAAAATCTATAGTTCAACACGGTACACCACATCATTTTTGTCTGACCAATGACAATATACACATAGGATTTGACTTAGAATTTTCAATCTAACTCGGCACCCTAAAAAATTCAATTAACTGATAAAAATATTTTTTTCATATTGTAAAATAAAAAGACATTGAAGACATGAGATATAAATTTTTTTATGTGCTAGATAATTTTTTTAGGGTTCGGAGTCAAATTGAGAATTTCACGTTAGACCTTGTGTGTCTTCTTATGATTGGTAAGACCACAAATGACGTGGTATACCGGGTTCACGCAAGAATTCCTCCTCTATAAAGTAGGATATTATGGTAAAAAAAAGAAATAAAATAGGGTATGTAGGTAATCTATCTTATAATTTAGTCAAGATTATTTATTTATTAAAACTGGAAATAACTAAAGTACCCTTCCTCATAAACAATCTTCCCACCCCTGCCCATTCATCGTTGATTACCAAAATGGGAAAATTACATCACCATCGCCAAAACAAACATTTACAGCACATCAAGAATTCAACCCAGTAAATATCCACTTAGGATAAGGGTCATATTTGCCCCAGAAGTTTTAGCTAAGGATCACTAAATGTCCAAAAGTTTTTTTAGGATCAATTTTGCCCCGGAAGTTACCAAAATGTATCAATATTGCCCTGCCATTAGGGAATGTTAATTTTGACCGTTTGTTTGGCTGACTTAGCACACTTGACAAAGACACATCAGCATTTAAAGCCACATCATCATCTCCCCATCTCTTCCTCTTCTTCTTCCTCTTCCCTCTCACTTCCCAGCCATAAGTTCGCCGATGCTGACAAGTTTCTTTCCTCCCTCACTTCAAAGAAAGTGAAGCATCGGCCTCCACGAGTTATTGATTACAGAACAAACCATCTATCATGTGTTTAACTTTAATGTCATAAAATGTTACTACCAAGGACAAATATGGGAATACCCGGTTGATAATCGTTCCGGGTTTTTATTAATAAATTTCGTACTTATCAAACTTTTAGAATTGACTGAAATATTTATATCCCTCTCTGAAACTAATACACAACAAATGGGAAAGAAAAATTGGAATCATGTTTCAATTCAGAAGCCACATTTATTAGCCTATTAGTAATCACTAATTGTAGTTTTTTCATTTTTCCAATTCAAAATATTGCACATTTATTGCGTTGAGATCCTTGCGAAAAATGAAGATAACAAACCAAGATCCTGCAACTGGAACACTAATAAACGAGAATTTAGTTTTATTTTTTTTAAAAAAAAAACCAAGATTAGAGACCTGACTCCTGAACCAATGCAGAAACTACTCCTGAAATCATAGTCTTGAAATCTTAATTGGACAGGGGTTTTGAAATCTGCAGTATAACTTAAAAAAGTTATTTCGATCAGTCAGAATGTTTTGGAAAATACGACTTCAATTCACATTCTTAGCAGGTAATATAGGTTCCGGTGAAGGTAAGCCCCATTAGAGTGTTTATGGTGGCGTGAAGATGGTAATCGCTGTGACACCTGAGGCTCTAATGGCAGAGATCGATTCGGCTATTTCCGATCTTCAATATGAACGTGCCACACCTCTTCTGATATCTTCCAATTTCTCTACGCCAAACCAAAGTTCTGGTGCTTTTTTGATGGCTCTATATGATGCCCGTAAGGAAGACAAAGCTTACAAAGCTGGATGTGCTGCGTTGTTTGCAGGAAAACTTAACGAGGCTCTTCATTCTTTGAACATTTCTCTCTCGAAATGCCCATATGAAGTGAGGGGCCGTTGAGGAACTTATGGCTGGGAAGTGAGGAGGAAGAGGAAGAGATAGGATGATGATGATGTGGCTTTAAATGCTGAATTATCCATGCCAAGTGTGCTAAGTCGGTCAAATAAACGGCCAAAATTAACATTCACTAACTAACTGCATGGCAACTGATACATTTTGGTACCTTCCGAGGCAAAAATGATCTTAAAAAAACTTCCAGACATACAGCGATCCTTGGCTAAAACTTCTGGGGAAAATATGACCCTTATCCCTATCCACTTTATTAAATCTACCCTCAAAGTCAGAAAATGAAACCAAAAGTGAATAAGATGCAAGGCAAGAAGATAAAATGAAGAACTAGAAACACATCAAAAAAACCCGTGAATAAGATCCTTAAATCTTCACAAGAAGATAAAATAGTTCATAGATTACAAATATGCGCTAGGGGAGGAGGGCGACTTTGTTTCAGGCAAGAACTCAGAGTTTGAAATCGTTCTTGCTGAAAGGTGTCTGAAGCTGCAAACTCTATCACTATAGCGGTGGAGGAGGTGGAAGCAGCAACGAGGGTTTTAGTTGTAAGGATTGTTGCTGAGTTTGAGAAGAATCGAAGGGGGCTTTCTAACAATGATGGGTTTGGAAATCTACTTGAAAGAAAGGGGGTGAAGCTCATTAACAGTAGAATCAAAGGAAAGACAAGGAAAAACATAGAGCATAGAAAGAGAAGACGAGATGGGAGGAGGTATTGGTTGAAAACGGAGAATCGAAAAATGGAAGAAAAATAAGAGACAACTCCTCACCGAGAGAGACTGCGAACAAATCTGAATGCTGACGATGGTGAACGGAAAAGATGAATTATGTTAGATGAGATGAGAGATTGGGAGTTGAGTGAGAGGGGCGATAGTGATGAAGAGTTTTGACGAAGAGGACAGATCTGAGGATGGTTGCTTTTTTAGGTTTTAAGGAGAGGATAGATGAGAGGGCCAAGAGCTTTTTAAAAAACAATTCACAAAAATCTGACTATACAAAAGAAGTGTGAGGTGTGCTACATAAGCAATTCACCTCTGCAGATTGTGGTCAACTAAATGTTGACCATTAGCCAGTTAAAAGAGGGGTAACATTGCCCTCCTTTTTATTTTTAGGACAACATTGCTCTCTCAAAAACTTTTCGATACTCATAGCTCCTCTGAGAAAACTTGCGGGCTAAAAATTCCCTTTAACCCCAATAAGAAACTTCTTAAAACAATAACTCTGGCTATTTATTTAAGAAAACAAGCAAATTCTATTTTAATAACCACGTAACTTTGTCTTAACATTCCAATTTATGTACAAGGAAATAGCAGTCAAATCCAATCTAGATAGATAAGTTCTCAACATTCTTAATGTTTGATAATATATAAATGGACAGTTAAATCATTAACTGGTGTTTATTTTACGAAATCTTGTGCCAAAATTAGATTTTTAAAAGAAGACAAAAAGTAGCTAGCAGAGAAGAAAAACAACCACAGGATGGCACATGGGCAATAACAAAGACTTCGTGGACTACTAAGTGAGGCATATTTAGTCTTCATGGTTCACTTCCTTCTACCTTTACCCCTGCAAAGAACAATAAACACAGAGCAGTTGAATATGTCTCAACAACAATAACCATAATAATAACAATGAAGCAACAAAATGGGGAAATAAATATAAGATAACAATCCTCTATATGTATACCTTTTGTTTTCCTTTACTTTTCGTGATTTTGGCATTTCTCATACGATGCTGGAATTCGTGGTTTCTACATAAATTTTGCATGGCTTTTCATTATAGGATATAGTTAAAAGGAACTGACTAAGTATAAGTAACTCTAAAATGATCGATCATATCTCTGTAATGAAGAACAAAAAGCACTGAATTTTTGTTTTATTTTTTATTCAGTTTTGCTTTTGTCTGATTATTGACAGAACTGTTGAAATTTTTCAACTGAGCATTCAAAGGAGGGACCATGACCGCAAGTATTCTTTACATTCAGAAATACGCAACAAATGCCTTAGTGGGCCTATCTCCCTTGAATGAAGAACGTATTTTTAGATCTTTCAAATGATACATAACCACAACAAACCCAAGTCTACCTCCCTTGAAAATTTGAAATAGTTACTACATTTATGGAGCATAACTCATTATTGTCAAGAGTTTGCACTTCTGTATGAGACATAGCCTGCCTAAGGATGAATGCAGGTTGGCTTGGTGGAGGAATATCCATGATCTCACTTTGAAGCATTGACATTACTAATGCCATTGTGGGCCTATCTCTTGCAAGTTCTTGAACACACAAAAGACCTATATGTATGCACCTCAATATATCCTTGTGAAAGCTTGGATCATATATATGTGGATCTATTAGAGGAATAACATTTCCATCAGTCCATAACTTCCATGCCTAGAAAAATCAAAAACAAAAAGGTGATAGCTGTTAAACTAGCTTTGATGCTATATTCATTGGGGCAAAGGTATTTAGAGCCAATGCAAGAATGGAAAGTACAAATTGGAGAAACTTACAAATCCCAAAAGTGTCAAAGATTCTGCCTCTTCATAAAAGCTAGTGTTTTTCCTTCCACTAACAACTTCTAGCAACAAGACACCAAAGCTAAAAACATCAGATTTCTCCGAATAGAGTCCTAAAGTTGCATACTCAGGAGAAATGTAGCCGCTGTGATTAAACATTACATCTCCAATGAGTTCTCAATACACTATCAATAATATTATCTTGGGAAGAGCAAAAGGAGCACTTACTAGGTTCCAACAATTCTTTTTGTATTTGCCTGATCTTCATTGCCTCCAAACAATTTAGCCATCCCAAAATCTGAGATCTTGGGGTTCATTTCTTTATCCAATAATATGTTACTTGCCTTCAAATCTCTATGTATAATTTTTAATCTTGAGTCTCTATGAAGATAAAGCAATCCTCTAGCTATTCCCTCAATTATGTTGTAGCGCTTCCCCCAAACAAAGGATTTTTGTTGAAATGGGTCTGCAAAAGATTGGTTTGCCAAATATGTGATGGTGGCAAATGTTCATAATAAAACTTTTTACTCACTTCCTATAATATATTAATATTTGGATTGCAATGTGACCTCTACGACTTGATAAAACATTCATTGAACTTGCATATCAACATATACAAAAACACCTATGTATTTTGAAACAAGGGAAGCATTTCTATAGAAATGTCATCAAATACGAAGCATCAAGTAAAATTAGTTGAAGTATCAAACTCATGTTTTGTTTAATATATGTCAGCACTCAATAAATCAATGTCTCTCCCTTAATCTGATTCAAACCATAGAAACATCCAATTTAATAAACTATCATATGCAATAGAAGATGTTCACTAACCAAATATGTAGGCATCCAAACTTTTGTTTGGCATGTATTCATAAACCAATATCTCTTCTCCTTCAATGCAACAGCCAAGAAGTCTAACAAGGTTTCGGTGTTGAAGCTTAGAAATCAGTTCCACTTCATTTATAAATTCTTCCATACCCTGTCCAGACGATATTGAAAGTTTTTTCATTGCTACTTCCTGTCCATCTTCCAATTTTCCCTGAAATAATATGATAAAAACATCAATTTCTTATTATTCCAAAAATGATAAAGTTCAAAAAAAAAAGGAAGTCACCTTGTAAACTGGACCAAAGCCACCCTCCCCAAGTTTATTTGTTATGTCAAAGTTGTTTGTAGCAGCTGCCAGCTTTCTAAAATCAAGCAATAATAGCTCTGGAATATGGGCTTGTTTCAAAGTCATGATCTTTTTGTCATGAGACTGCCTTTCCCCTGTGTTCAACACATTTTTTTTTCCATTTCATTTCCTCGAAGAAAAAATATTTCTATTCTAATACCAGGTTCCTAGAGCAATGAGTTAATTATATAAAGTTCTCCTGTATTATGTATCAAAATGTTGAAACTCAAATGTTTGACAGATAATCTAAGGCAACAAAGTTAAGATTGTATCATACATACACAATCAGAAACAAGATTGCTGACCCTTGAATGAACTGTAATAATAAAATTGAAAATTACGTACCTTTTTTCTTTGAGCATTTTTTCCACAAGAAATATCCAGACACATTAATGAGAATTATTCCTATCAAAACCGATAATATAATTGGTATGGTCATTTTCCTCCTGCCTATGCCTGTTTCAAAGAGAAGAAGAATGTTCAGAAAACCTTCATTTTCTGGCAATAAGTTCAAAACTATACCACAGATAATGCTTAGATGAAATTTAATGTTGTACCAAATTTTGTGTGGGGGAAGACATATTGAACAAAGAAAACAAGTGTTTCTTAGGTGTTTTGAAGAGCTTTCTCTAATTAAAATACATACCAATTTCTGAGTTGGCTAAACGTATGTAAATGTCAAGACCCCCATATGAGAAGCTCTGTATGTCTAGTAAATCTGCACTCCACACCATACAGCCAAGGTATACTTCATGGGCATAAGCAATACAAGAGCAATTCTTAAGGCATGAAATTTGACAATCTGCAGCATCCTTAGCATAGGAAGCTGAAGCTAACACCTGAGCATCATCTGGTACTTTTACATTCTGCAGCATAAAAAACCCATCTATTTTGCTAGTTTGAGAATCATTCTTATCTCTTTCACACTGAAGTGATTCTCTTCTTACGCACCCACCGGTCCAATTCTGCCTTTCCCATTCTTGTTTGTTCTTTGCTTCAAACCCTCTCAAGCAGCTACAGATTGGGGAGTTCTGCAAATTGCAAATCCCAAATGGGCCACATTTGCCAAAAACATCACACTCTGAAGAAATTACTCTCGATGAATGTTTCCATGTATGTGTCTGGGAATTCCAACTTCTTCCCTCTATATTACCTTGAGGAACTAAAGTATAAAACAATATAGAATTTCCCGTATAAAAAGAATGTCTAACACTCTCTTCATCTTCTTTCAACAGCAACCCGTCTTGGGAGATAGGTGAAGTTTCCCTGGTAATCCCAATGAAGGTCATGCCATTCCATGGACCACTACGCCAGTAAGGACTATTTCCTTCCCACAGGAACTCTTCAATTACATTACGGACTTCAAGACTGTAAGAAAATCTTCCATTGGATGGATCAGATTCACTTTTCCATGATGTAAGTTGCACTTTCTTGCCTGTTTTTTTGTAAGCAATAAGTTCCATGCCTGGTAAGAATGCATCACTAGGATTCAGGAAACTCTGCCACACATATGCTCTTGTAATTCCATCTAAAAGAACAAGGTTGCCTGAATCTAAGAGCTGAGCACTGGAGTTTGATGCAATATGGGAGACATCTGTTGACCAAAGAACCTCTTTTCGCCCATTCAAAATGACAAGATTCCCATTTTCTGATATTGTGAGAATCCCAGAAGAATCTGTTAGTGGGTTGTTTCTGTTGGCAACCCAAATAACAGAGGATTCGGACATGTACCAAATTCCTAAGTATCGATTAGTGGAATTTGGAAGACTGAAGAATCCCAGCGTGAACGCGCTATTTCTGGAGCTTACTGTTTCAGGTTCTTTGATCAACATATGAGATGTAATGATGGAGTCCAAGTCACAGACCACAAGAGAAGAAGAGAACAGCGAAGCAAGTAACAAGGAAGCATGTCTACTGAATCTAATGAAGAACATGACGATTATCGGAAATTAAGCAAGAAAATGGATTTCGGAATGCTTCCAAGGAAAACTGGATAACCCATGTAATATTGTAGTTTGAACTATATATTAAACTGCGACTTCAATGGACGACGAAGAAGAAAAAAATAACCAGCTATTAATAACGGGCATTTGGAGGGACTTCCATGGTCACCAAAGTCTTGTGTGGCGGCTGAGTCAATTCTCTGTCACGTTTATATAACTACGGTCTCTTGTTCATCACTCTATATAAGAATCAAACATTTTACACAAATTATTATAAGTGTTTTCTGATTTTACCTTTATATTATACGCACTCTCTTTTCATTCTTTATATAGGTTTAAAATAAAAATCAAATATTTATCATCTTAATTTTTACATGTTATATCTTATAATATGAATGAAAAAAGTTCTCATTGTACTTCTTATAATATGGGATGTGAGTATTTGAAATTATAATTTGTATTTGAGCGATTGGATTTCTCTCATTTTCTCTTAGAATCTCTTTTCAACCATTACATTAAAATAGTGAATGATCTAGATTTACTATTTTGTAAAAATCATTACAATAAATATAAATAAATATATTTAAAATCTTAAAATTATATCTATATAGTTCATAATTGCAATAAAGACAAAATAAATATATTTTAATTTATAAAATGTTTTAATAATATCTTTTGTAAAAGATAAAATCTGAACAATTCATTCCTTGATCTAAACGTAGAGATGAGAAAAGGAGGAAAAGAAAAAAGAGCAGCTGGTATTATCAACATTCTTATCTTCAAATTAAAGCAAAGTAATGTGATGGTAAATAATCATAGCATGTCACTATTTTTTTTTTTTTCATGCCAGAAGTCATAGCATGTCACTGTACCGCATTGACTTGAATTACGAGCATCCACAGTCAACCCCCTCCTTATTAGAGTTTAAAAAAAAAAGTCTGGTTGGCCCTATGCCTAAATGGGTCGGCCCATGAGTTTGTGGGCTCAAACCGGACTGAGTTTTTTTTTTGGTTATGGGTGAAGGTGCATAATTAACAATAGAGACTTGTGTCAGGAGTATCTGATAAAGGTGAGTATTCGGTTATTCAATAAAAACTGAAATAACTGAAAACCGAATATTGATAATTTTAAACATCAAACCGAAACTGATTCACCGAATAATTGAAACCGAATTAACCGAAATATTTCTGTTTGCTTAGATTAATAACCAAAATAATCGAATTTGATTTTAATATTATTTACCAAACATAATATTATTGTATTACATATAAAATACTAAGTGCATTTCGAGTTTAGTATTATCTATAAAACATATTATAATATATATTAATCATAATAATGTAATATATATTATAATATCCCATAATCATCATCTAAGATAAGAATCAATATCTTATATTAAATATAAATATTATATAAATTTGGGTTTTTCAATTTTAACCGAATTAATTTTTTAATAACCGAACCGAAATTGAAAACTGAAATTATTAAAACATAAACGAACCAAATTAACTAAAAACCGAATTAATCAAACGGTAAAAATCGAATTGAGGACCAAAAATGCACATAAACATTGTAAAATGGAGTGATTTAACACAAAAATTTACATTGTTAAGTTTCATTAATTTTTGGTTTGTGGGTCCCACAATAATTAATTTTAAATTAATTTTTAAAGAATTTTTTTGTAAAAATAATTTTCTCTCCACAATTGACTTCACCAAAGTCAACACAGAATTCGAAATCACCACGGCTTGAACCATAACAGTAAATAGTTCAGCCATCTTAAAGGCCACCATGCCACTATAACTGAACCCAACCACCACAGACTTATCCACCCTTAGCTTCCTCAACCCCTTGGCCAAACACTCAGCCTGAACTGCTGGAGCTTGGTCCGGCCAGCCAGTGGTTGATATAACATCCCAAAATTCTAATTGAGGATTAATGTTGGTTTAGGATTTAATTATGGGATTAATTAAGGAATTGGGGGGCTTATAAATAAATTTATGGAGTTTGAGGTATTTTTACGAATTTTTAAAAGGCTTATTTCTTCCTCAATTTAATAAAATAATTAGGGAAAATTACTTTTAGACTCAAAGAAAATTATGGTGGAAGAAAAACCCTATCTGGGTATTAATAAATGTTTGGAAGTGGAATGATAATTGTTGCCCAAAAAGAAACTATCTCATTTAGATTATTGGAGGGCTTATTAGTCTCTTCTACTAACCCATTTAAATCCTTTTTATTTTTCTTTTCTTTTTCCTTAATTTTTCTTTTCTCTCCTTTCCTTTCCTTTCTTTTTTTTTTTTTTTTTGGATATAAAGTCAATTTCATTAAGATAAAAAGATAGTACAATTAAAACCTTCTATTATGTGTAATAGAAGGCCCAACAAGATACAAGTAAACCATTAATAAAACAAGAAATAAAACGTAAAATAAAACAAACTACAACATAAGACTATAAAAAACATGCAAACATCATTGGATCCAAAAGAGACAAATATAATCCATAGGCCTAGTATTGATTCTGAAAGTGGCGCATGACTCTGATAATAATACAGCCCAGTGGTCATTCCCCGTTCCTCCATGACATTTTTCACAATACCTATGGTGCGATTGCTTTCCTAAAACCATGACATTTTAGGAAGAAGTCTCTAGTATGGTCAAAATGAAAATCCCAAGCTCTATAAGTATGCAGGAATCATAATCAACACAATTAATTGTATGAGTATAATTAATATTGCATCCCCTCAGGAGTATCAGAATATTCAATCTCCTTAGACAATTCAAATAATTTAATTTTCTTTAAAGAAAAAACATGTATGGAAACCACGTAAGTGTAGCCTAATGGTTCCTCACTTGGTCCCTTAACCAAGTGGTTGGAAGTTTAAATCCCACCCTTGGGCATGGAGAGCATTTCGTGGTCAGCTGTTTACCTTTAAGTGGAGGACCCGCGATGCAACGAGGGGATTAGTGACTGCTATCGATGGTGGATACCCTGAGTTTATTAAAAAAAAAGAATGTGTAGATGATGTGTTTGTAGCATATCTGTCATTAGAATATATTAATGCCATTTCATTAGAAAAAAGTAATCAAATCTATGGGTGTTCATGTGCAAGGCAATGCAGCAGCCATGCCCAATGCCCTACCTGAAAGTTAAGTGGACTGCATTTTGTTGCCACTGCCCTCCTTGCTCGTTGAAAGACTAAGTAATTTGGGGCAGGGCTGGGCTAGGCTAGGCAGGGTGGGCATCCTCACCCCCAGTGGCGACATCTTACCCCAATCCTATTATATATGATAATCATTATTATGAACTTTAAATACATTTCATAATTTTACAGCTTTTATTATTTCAAAGTAAATCTACAACTTGAGTCTCAAATATTTTTTAAAAATAACAATTATCATATATTTTATTTAATATTCACACTACAAAAAGACTAAATGAGGGATATAATTTAAAAAAAATGTTAAAATATAATATAAAACTATAAAATTAAAGTATATATTACAATTTTGTGATGATATATAATATAAAATCTTACATGTAGAAACTAATATATGTATAATCTTATATATTTTTCAAGTAGGGCCAAATAGGCAAGGCAACATACTGTATCTAGTGCCCAGCCCTCCCTGCCAATATGCCCCACTCAAATGTGCCCATTTTGTTTTGGGCATTTTTTTTTATTCAGGGTAGGCCACACATTTTTTCAGCGGACAAGGGCGGGCGCACCAGGCTGTTAGGCCTCATGAACACCCCTAATCGAATTATAGGATATTATGAAATAAGAAAAACTTGAACTGCTAATATGATAAAATACAAAGAAAATTTATTAGTGGTAACAACACAAATGCAAATGATAATCTGAACTCATATGTGAAAATCACAGAATAATCAACAGAAAAATAAAATACACAATTAGTCCCAATTAGATTTAATTTGTTATTACAACAATAAATTGGAAAAACTCATTTTTCTTAACAGAAAGTACATGAATTTAAGAGCCCATTATGATATGCCTCTAGGAATAAAAAAGCATCTAAATTTATTTTACTAATCATCTGCAATTTAGGAATAAATTTAGACCCCTGAAGTTTTGGTGAAAAAAGGAGGAATAACAGAGAAACTAACAATTTGGTAGAGACTGTTGGAAATAGTTTCAAAAGGGTTCAATTTTATTTATATACTTAATCATATATTTATATAAAAGGATAGAATAATCTAGAACAATTACCTAAACTAATATCTAACTTAATATTCCCAATATCGTAACTAATATCCCTAATTAATAGGGATCGTAATTTGATTGAAAATAAAATATTTCCTAATTATACTAACACTCCCCCTCAAGTTGAAGCATAGATTTTAATCATACTCAACTTGTTACAAAGATAATCCCATGATCAACAAAGAAAATCCCATACTTCCTCTTAGCAACAAAACCATACATTTGATGCAATGACCATATTTGAAATTTGAATCACGAAATGGCTCAACAAAGAGCAACCCAATTCATGCCACAAATGCACCAAACCAGAGCTCGCCATGAACCCAAGAAGAACAAACTTGAACGCAATCACCACTAGGATTCATCATAAATGAGATGGTAACTCCAAAATACAAAATTAAACCAAATGCCACATAAAAGACATTCGAACCAAGAAAATTATGTCAAGAGAATTAGCAGCCACATCAAGGACTCTAATTCAAACAGTCACACAAGGGCTCAAATGCCAATAGCCACACCAGGGGCCCTAATCCAAACAGTCACGCCATGGCCACAACAAACGAAAACACCAAGGCCTTCACAACAAAAAAAAACCAAACTCCATATCCATATAGATGGGGAGCAGAAAATGCAAGTACACATATATGAATTTACAAACAGAAGATCTGGCCAAAATTTGCCAGAAAATGCAGTAGAAAAGAAGTGAACAGTAACAGCGAACAGTGCCATGAACAGTTCCATCGAACAGTGACTGTGAACAGTACTAGAATAGGACTGTGAATAGTAACGAGAACAATGCGAGGAACAATACCGAATAGTTCATGAATAGTAGCGGAGGCCATAAAAATTTTTAACAAGAAACCCTAAAAAAACCAAAGGATTCTCTCTCTCTCTCTCTCTAGAAACGAGAAAGCCACGAAATTTTGGAACCCTAACTTGGTTCTGATGCCATGATGGAAATAATCTGAAAAGGGTTCAACTTTATTCATAGACTTAATCATATATTTATATAATAGGATAGAATAATCTAGAACAATTATTTAAAATAATATCTAACTTAATATTCCTAATAACTCAACTAATATCCCTAATTCATAGGAATCCTAATTTGATTGAAAATAAAATATTTTCTAATTCTTAAATATTTCCTAATTATACTTATAGAGACAATAATCTTCTTCCAACGTCCCATGCTGGAGGAAAACACTTCTAACTTTGGAATCACTTCAGGCTTTCTCACTCTAACTATCCCTGTACTGTAGCACTATAAATTATTTAATAACGTTATTAAACATCTGTGCTGTTCCCCAAGAATCAACTTTTACAAAGTGATTGAGTCATCCAACATGTAACTTTATAGAAGGAAACTATCAATGAGACTTCTACTCTTGCCAAACCAAGGATGCCCTACCTTTGTATTATAACAAGACAAAATGAAAGGGCAAGGTATTTGAATTCTGAACAACTTGGGTGAGGGTGTACTGACTACAAAATAAGAAACTTTTTAAAAATGCTAATTATGGCTATATATTCAATAAACCAAACAAATTCTATTTTAATAACCACGTAACTTTGTATTGGTTAAGTTACAGGTAATTCCAACTTATGTACAACGAAACAGCAGTCAAATCCAATCTAGATAGATAAGTTTTCAACATGCTTGATTTTTGATAATATATAAATTGACAGTTAAATCATTAAATGGTGTTTATTTTTTGAAAACAAATGCCAAAATTTGATTTTTTTAAAAAAGAGAAAAAGTAGCTAGCAGAGAGGAAAAACAACCACAGATGGTCCATGGGCAATAATAAAGACTTCGTGGAATACTAAGTGAGGCACATTTAGCCTTCAAAATTCACTTCTTTCTCCATTCACCTCTATAGAAAACAATCAAATTATTACCAGAAACGAAGAGCAATTGAATATGTCTCAATAACAATAAACATAATAATAACAATGAAGCAACAAAATGGGAAAACAATAATAAGATAATAATCCTCTATATGTATTATTTTTGTTTTCCTTCATTTTTCGTAATTTTGCATTTCTCAAGCGATGTTGGAATTCATGGTTTTTATATATATTTTACATGGCTTTTCATCATAGGATATAGTTAAAAGGAACTCACCAAATACTGTTAACTCTTAAATGATCGATCATATCTCTGTAATGAAGAACATAAAGCACTGAATATTTGTTTTGTTTTTGTCAGAATATTGACAGGACCGTTGAAATTTACAACTGAGCATTAAAAGGAGGAGCATGGGAGCATGACCCCAAGTATTCTATACATTCAGTACAACACAACAAATGCCATAGTGGGCCTATCTCCCTTGAACGAAGATCGTATTTTAGATCTTTCAAATAATGCATTACCATAATAAACCCAGTCTATCTCCCATGAAATTTTGAAATAGTTACCATATTTATGGAACAAACCTCATCAAGAGTTTGCCCTTCTGCATGAGACATATCCTGCCTAAGGATGAATGCAGGTTGGCTTGGAGGAGGAATATCCATAATCTCACTTTGAAGCATTGACATTACTAGTGCCATTGTGGGCCTATCTCTTGCAAGTTCTTGAACGCACAAAAGACCTATATGTATGCACCTCAATATATCCTTGTGAAAGCTTGGATCATATATATGCGGATCTATTAGAGGAATAACATTGCCATCAGTCCATAACTTCCATGCCTAGAAAAATCAAAAACAAAAAGTGATGGCTGTTAAACTTGCTTTGATGTTATATTCATTGGGGCAAAGGTATTTAGAGCTTCTGCAGGAATGGAATGTCAAATTGGAGAAACTTACAAATCCCAAAAGTGTCAAAGATTCTGCCTCTTCATAAAAGCTAGTGTTTTTCCTTCCACTAACAACTTCTAGCAACAAGACACCAAAGCTAAAAACATCAGATTTCTCCGAATAGAGTCCGACAGTTGCATACTCAGGAGAAATGTAGCCGCTGTGATTAAATATTACATCTTTATTGAGTTCTCAACACACTATCAAGAATCATATCTTGGGAAGGGTAAAAGGAGTACTTACTACGTTCCAACAATTCTTTTTGTATTTGCCTGATCTTCATTGCCTCCAAACAATTTAGCCATCCCAAAATCTGATATCTTGGGATTCATTTCTTTATCCAATAATATGTTACTTGCCTTCAAATCTCTATGTATAATTCTTAATCTTGAGTCTCTATGAAGATAAAGCAATCCTCTAGCTATTCCCTCAATTATGCTGGACCGCTTCCCCCAGTCAAAGGATTTTCGTTGAAGTGGGTCTGCAAAAGATTGGTTTGCCAAATATGTGATAAAGGCAAATGTTCATAATAAAACTTTTTATTCACTTCCTATAATATGTTAGTTTTTGGATTGCAAGGTGACCTCTATGGCTTGATAAAAAATTCGTTGAACTTGCACATCAACATATGCAAAAGCACATATGTACATTGAAACAAGGGAAGAGCAATTCTAAAAATGTCATCAAATGGGCGGCATCAAGTAAAATTATTGAAGTACCAAACACATATTTCGTTAAATAACTGTCAACACTCAATGAATCAATGTCACTCCCTTGATCTGATGCAAACCATAGAAACATCCAATTTAATAAACTATCATATGCAATAGAAGATGTTCACTGACCAAATATATAGGCATCCAAACTTTTGTTGGGCATGTATTCATAAACCAATATCTCTTCTCCTTCAATGCAACAGCCAAGAAGTCTAACAAGGTTTCGGTGTTGAAGTTTAGAGATCAGTTCCACTTCATTTTTAAATTCTTCCATACCCTGTCCAGATGATATTGAAAGTTTTTTCACTGCTACTTCCTGTCCATCTTCCAATTTTCCCTGAAATAAGATGATAAAACATCAATTTCTTATTATTCCAAAAAAGATAATAAAGTTACAAAAATGAAACCACCTTGTAAACTGGACCAAAGCCACCCTCCCCAAGTTTATTTGCTATGTCAAAGTTGTTTGTAGCAGTTGCCAGCTTTCTAAAATCAAGCAATAATAGCTCTGGAATATGGGCTTGTTTCAAAGTCATGATCTTTTTGTCAGGAGACTGCCTTTCCCCTGTGTTCAACACATTTTTTCCATTTCATTTCGTCGAAGAAAAAATATTTCTATTCTAATAGCAGGTTCCTACAGCAATGAGTTAATTATATAAAGTTCTCTCATATTATGTATCAAAATGTTGAAACTCAAATGTTTGACAGATAATCTAAATGAGTTTCAACAGATAATCTAAGACAACAAAGTTAAGATGGTATCATACATACACAATCAGAAACATGACCGCTGATCCCTTGAATGAACTCTTACAGTAAAACTAAAAGTCACCTTTTTGCTTTGCGCATTTTTTCCACAAGAAATATCCAGAGACAGTAATGAGAAATGTTCCTATCAAAACCGATAATATAACAGGTGTTGTCATTTTCCTCCTGGCTGTGCCTACTTCAAGGAAAAGAACAATGTTCAGATAGCCTTCATTTTCTTACAGTAAATTTAAAACTATACCACATGCATGTAATGTCATCAAAAGACACCTATAGCATAGCAAGACAGATAATGCTTTGATGAAATTTAAAGTTGTACCAAATTTCGTGTGGGGAAGACATATTGAACAGAGAAAACAAGTGTGTTCTTCGGTGTTTTGAAGAGATTTCTCGAATTAAAATACATACCAAATTCTGAGTTGGCTAAACGTATGTAAATGTCAAGCCCCCCATATGAGAAGCTCTGTATGTCAAGTAAATCTGCACTCCACACCATACAGCCAAGGTTTACTTCATAAGCATAAGCAATACAAGAGCAATTCTTAAGGCAGGAAATTTGACAATCTGCAGCATTCTTAGCATAGGAAGCTAACACCTGTGCATCATCAGGTACTTTTACATTCTGCAGCATAAAAAACCCATCTATTTTGCTAGTTTGAGAATCATTTTTATCTCTTTCACACTGAAGTGATTCTCTTCTTACACACCCACCAGTCCAATTCTGCCTTTCCCATTCTTGTTTGTTCTTTGGTTAAAACCCTCTCAAGCAGCTACAGATTGGGGAGCTCTGGGAATTGCAAATCCCAAATGGGCCACATTTGCCAAAAACATCACAGTCTGAAGAAATTATCGTCCTTGAAAGTTGCCATGTATGTGTCTGGGAATTCCAAATTCTTCGCTCAACATTACCTTGAGAAACTAAACTATAAATATAGATAGAATTTCCTGTATAAAAGGAATATCTAACACTCCCTTCAACTTCTTTCAACAGAGACCCATCTTGAGAGTTAGATGAAGTTTCCCTAGTAATCCCAATGAAGGTCATGCCATTCGAGGGACCGCTACGCCAGTAAGGACTATTTCCATCCCACAGGAAGACTTCAGTTAGATTTCGGACTTCAAGACCGAAAGAAAATCTTCCGTTGGATGGATCAAATTCACTTTTCCATGATGTAAGTTGCACTTTCTCACCTGTTTTTTTGTTAGTAATGAGTTCCATGCCTTGTAACATTGTATTACTAGGATGCAGGAAGCTCTGCCACACATAGGCTCCTGTAATTCCATCTGCAAGAACAAGGTTGCCTGAATCCAAGAGTTGAGCACTGGAATTAGATGCAACATGTGAAACATTTGTTGACCAAATAACCTCTTTTTGCCCATTCAAAACGACAAAATTGCCATTTTCCAATATTGTGAGAATCCCAGAAGAATCTGTAAGTGGTTTGTTTCTGTTAGCAACCCAAACAATAGAAGATTCCGACGTGTACCAAATTCCTAAGTAGCGATTAGTGGAATTTTGAGGGCTGAAGAATCCAAGTGTGAACGTGTTATTTCTTGAGCTTATTGTTTCAGGTTCTTTTATCGACACAGATGATGTAATGGAGTCCAAGCCACAGACCATAAGAGAAGATGGGAACAAACATATAAGACCAGCAAGTAATAACAAGGAAGCATTTTCACTGAATCTAATGAAGAGCATGATGATTATCGGAAATTCGGCAAGAAAATCGGTTTCGGTATGCTGCCAAGGATACCTGGATGACCCATGTATAATATATTATAGTTTCAACTATTCATCTTAAACTGCAACTTCAATGGACTTGGTCGCCAAAGACTTTTCTGGCGGCTGAAGCAATTTTCCTTCACATGATTTTTCTTTTTGGGGTAAGATATAATAGTCAACGTGATTAATCTTTGATTTCCATTTTTCTTCATACATATTAAATACAAATAGGAGATAGAATATGAGTATATAATAAATGATAGGAGGATAAAATTAGAAAATGAAAATAGTTTAACCCTAAATGGCTTTACTATTTAATTTTTTCTTGATTTGTGTAAAATGGTTGACTACCTTTTATTCATCTGTTACTAAATATAATACCCAGTTGACTTTTATTTAGGAATTAAGGAAGTTAAATGAGGCACTTAAACATAACGTATTTTGTGTATTATTAGATTGTATGTAAGCTTATAAGTTAAATGAACTAATTTAGAGAAAAAATCCAAGCAATTCAATCTATAAACAACTTATTCAGCTTTCTTATGTTTCTCCAAAAAAGTCAACGGTCCTATATTTAGTAACGGGGGAGGGGAGTATAACATGGACCAGAGGAGTATTTTTAAGGGGTAATTAATTACAGGACCTGTGTAAGAAACTTAATTAAGATGGTGTCCCACGAAATCGCATAATTAATTTCAGGTCCCGGGCACGAAGTTGTTATTGCATGCTCATTAAGTTGTTATCGTAGGCCAAATAGTTGTTATCGTCTAGTCAAAAATTGTTACGGAATTGTTAGTCACCAACAATTATATGAACAGGCGATAACAACTTTTTGGCCTACGATAATAACTTAATGAGTATGTGTAACAACTTGTGGTTTACGATAACAACTAAATGAGCATGTGTAACAACTCTTATTCAGTAACAACTTTTAAGCTGTCGATAACAACTAAATGGGCAAGCAATAACAACTTCGTGGGACCTGAGATTAATTACGTGATTTCCCGTGGGACTTGAGATTAATTACACGATTAATGAGACCTCATGATAATTGAGTTTCTTACAAGGGACTTATAATTAATTTTCCCTATTTTTAACTGTATATCAGCTCGTATTACCAATGTGGTTTATCTTCAAATTAAAGTAACCCAATGTGACAATGAAATAATCATAGCATCTCATTATTATTATTATTATTCTTATTGTTATTGTTGTTGTTGTTGTTGTTGCCAAAAGTTAGAGGAGTTTTTGTGTGAACCAGATGCACTATATCATTTATAGTTTGACTAATTATAAGTAAATAGATAAGGTCTTACATGAAATTTATAATATGACTTGGCACCCTAAGAAAATCAATTAAATGATAAAATTTTTTTATTCAACTTGTAAAATAAAAAACGTTGAATTTACCATGCTAGATCTTTTATGTTTACTTCTAATTGGTCAGACTACAAATGATGCGGTGTACCATACTCACACAAGAATTTCTCCAAATTAGAGCTAAGGACAAAAGGGCTTGTTGGCCCTAAGCCTAAATAGGTAGGCCTTTTAAGGCCCAACCCAACCTCCAAAAATCAACCATATTTTGAAGTTCGGCCCGTCAACTTTTTAATATGAGTGTACTACAATTTTTATGTGAAACATATTAACCGATTATTGAAATTATTTTTGAGTAATTCGATTTGAAAAACACATGTTTAATCATATATATTTTAAAATTTGGAATTTTAATAACATTACATATGATCCTAGATATAAGACATAGTTGCCTAATTAGGTTAGATAAAGGAAGTTAGTTAAATTGTTTAAAGGGTTAAAGGTCATATTTGCCCTTGAAGTGTGCAAGATATACCATATCTGCTTCTCAAGTATTTTTGGGTCCAAATATGCCCCTTAAAGTATGAAAATAGAACAATTTTGCCATTTAACCGTTAAAATATTAACAATCAACGTCCACTATTTAACGGTCAACATGAGTTTTTTAATGGTCCAAAAGGTAAAATTGATCCATTTTCATACTTGGAGGGTAAAATTGATCCATTTTCATACTTCGAGGGCACATTTGGACCCAAAAATACTTCAGAAGCAGATATGATACATCTTACACACTTCAAGGGCAAATATGACATTTAACCTTTGTTTAAAACTATATGTTCTTTTAAAACATCTTAATCATCTTCATTAATCCCCACACTTCCTCTTTTATTTTTTTATTGTTAAAGGAGCCACAATAGGGGTACTTAGGGAAAAACTTGACAAAACTTAAGAATATGTCCAATATTTACGACAAAGATTAACCCTTCATGAGAGTATCATATATTAAGGACATGGGAGTATCATTTTATAATTTTATAGTTTATTTGAAAACACACATACATGTGATTGCAAAACATTTTAGAGATAAATTCCAATTTTTTCTAGTAATCATTGGATAGCGATTTTACCTTGGAAATTTTTTGGGGACCAATGTCACCCTGAAAGTATGAAAAATGTTGTAATATCACCCTCAACTAATGAAGATGTTAATGAAAGCCACGTCATAGTCCTCGTCATGATATAGATCAATAATTTTTTTTAGTGAAAGTTTTTCTCAATGAACAATTTTGTCCCAAAGTTTTTTTAAACATTCTAGGCAACATTACACCACAAAAACTTTGAGATTAGTAACAAATAGGAATTTAGTATATTTTGAGCACATTTATCAAGTAATTATCCATATTTTGTTTGCATTTGATATATCTATTTATAAAATAAACATGATAAAATATGCAAGGTCATCTGGTGTACGGAATAGAAAAACTCACAAATTTTCTCCCCCTTTTTTATAGGAAAAAGATATAGAAACAAAGAGTGTGGAAATGGGAGAAAAATCATATCAAACAATCTCTTATAAATATGCTACCCTAATTCAATAATAGCATCACTTCCCTTCCAGCCCAATTCGGTAGTAAAATTAAAATCCAAGAAATCATGCGTGGAACCACTATCACTTAGAATCTAAATTGGCCTTTTGCAAACCTGTCCTTGAATCCTCATAGAACTAGTATTGTCAATGCCTTTTATGGCATGTAAGGAGATAAGAGGTTTTTCTTCTTCAAGAAGGGGAATATCTTCAAAATCCTCATGATCCTCCACAGGTTGTAATTCTGATTCGATGTAGAGGAGCTGAAATGTTTGCCTTTGAGGGCATTTATGGTCCCTAGAAAATTTTTGATGACAGTAAAAACACAAATTCTTGACCCAATGTTCAGCTAGTTCTTCGACTGAGAGAATCTTGGAAATCTTGTTGGAGTTTTTCAGTGTGGTAGCGGTCGAAGTGTACTCATATGAAGAATGGGACCCTTTCAAAGAGTTAACGGAAGTAAGGAGGGCATTTTTGTAATTAACCAAGGGCTTTGAAACGTTGACTCAAGAAGACCACGAATACAAGTGTATTCTGTTCGACGAAGGTAAGTTTCTGTTCGAAGGCTAGAATTCTCTCGTCTGACATTCTTTATTCCTGGGAATGGGTATTAACCATGAGCTGTACAAGAGTGTGCGGAAAAGCCAAGAAAAGAATGGCTTTGATGCACTGATATATGTTTGATATTCTGAATAGAAGAATTTAGGAAGAAGGAGAGATTGAGAATAAAAAAACAGAGAGAAGAAAGAAACAGAGAGGGTGCGAAGAAGACACAAGAGCTACATAGAGAGAATACAGAGTAAAAGGGAAATCAGCTTATTTAATCATTGGAATTCTGAATCTGTACAATGTCAAAGGAGTCTTTATATAGGCTAGGCTAATTAGTCAACATTAATTAAGTAATTAGGACTAAGCCCAACTAGCATCCTAATTAATTACAACTAAGTAACTAAAGCCCAATATTAGTTAGTTATACATTGTCACTAAGACCAACTCCACATTAACTAGGTAATTAGAACTAAGTCTAACTAAACACTAACTAACTTCACAAACTAAGATATCACAATTACAATGACATAACAGAAAAGCATATTGGATATCACTAAACAGATGCAAAACTTGACCCAATGACAGAGGAAAACGAAATCGCAAGAAATTGAGCTCAAAACATTCAATCTGTTTCACAGTCCTAAACAAAATGCCAACCAATCAACTAATTTTAAGATATGATTGCCATTTAACCGACAAGAAGTTGATAGGAAATTTAACAGAATACAAAAGTCAAACCTATTAGTAAAAAATACAAATGATTAGCATACACAACCAAGCATATGAGTATTCATTCGAGGGATGCTCTACATAGTTATATCAGCAATAATCTAATCATGAAGTATCCTGCTAGGGTATTTATACATCAGCAATACAAATCTAAAAGCAACCTTAAGAATGTTATAAAATATACCCTTGATTAATATACTTCTAACGAACCGCAGTCAATGCAACCACCACCTTTCCTTTTGCTAAAACTTTGCTGGACCTTGTGTTTGGAAGAAAGACATTTTATCTATGTCTGTGTGTGATGGAAGTTATTAAATTGTCCTTTAGTCCTTCTTGTTTGGGTAAATTGAATAAACCCAAAATTCACTGTAGAATCTGCAGTTACATTTAAAAGTGACAAATGAAAATAATGCATTTGGAAATAGCAATTACACAGAGAAAAATGTGGTGTTGAAGTTCCAAAACCATTCCATTCTCATTTATTGCCTCTGGTACCGTAACGAAATGCATGTTTTGTCCAGTCCAAGGTAGCAGTCAAAGGAAAAGATGAACTCAATATGTTAACAGGCAATCACCGAAGCGAAGTGTGGTGCTTCAATTAAAAAAAAACGATGCATAAAGTATAGGCAATATATATATAAATGTAAATTGAAACACCCTTAGATATATATTTGCAATTTAAAACTTTCCTAATTTTTTCAAAGGAACACGAGATAGAACTTGAATAGATCTTGGAGATAATAAACCCTTTTGCACAATTCACCTGAAAACAATATCACCCAATACCACACACTTTGGCTTCTAGATGCATTTCTGATGCTGCAACAGATGAAGTAGAAACAAGAAGAGCATGTTTAAATAGCAATGCCAGCAGAACAAATCAAATTTTGCATTTACAATTGAGCATTCAAAGGAGGGAAAATTTCTGATGTAGTACAAGGATTTCTGATGTAATTATTACATACCGAAAAACACGTTAAACGGTAGGGACTGACAAAATAAAAATTGTTTTGTAGTACGAGGATTGCTCATGAAAGTGTGTTTATATATATAGATCAATGAAGAATATATTTTATATCTTTTAAATGATATATAACCCCAACAAACCCTGGTCTATCTCCCCTTAAAATTGGAAATAGTTACTTCATTTATGGAACATATCTCATTATTGTTTAGAGTTTGCTTTGCTGCACAAGACATAGACTGCCTGAAGATGAATGCAGGTTGGCTTGGAGGAGGAATATCCATAATCTCACTTTGAAGCATTGACATTACAGATGCCATAGTGGGCCTATCTCTTGCAAGTTCTTGCACACACAAAAGGCCTATATGTATGCACCTCAATATATCCTTGTGAAAGCTTGGATCATATATCTGTGGATCTATTAGAGTTATAACACTGCCATCAATCCATAATTTCCATGCCTAGAAAAATTAAGAATAAAAAATAGCTGTTAATTTTGTTGTTATGTTCATTGGAACAAAGGTATTTAGAGCCTTTGCAACAAAAGAATGTACATATTAGAAAGACATACCAATCCTAAAAGTGTCAAAAATTCTGCCTCCTCATAAAAGCTAGTGTTTTTCCTTCCACATATAATTTCTAGCAACAAAACACCAAAGCTGAAAACATCAAATTTCTCTGAATAGAGTCCTTCGGTTGCATACTCCGGAGAAATGTAGCCGCTGTAATTAAACATTACATCTTTGATGAGCTGAGAATATGCTATCACTATTATTATCTTATGCAAAGCAAAATGAGCACTTACTATGTTCCAACAATTCTTTCTGTATTTGCCATATCTTCATTACCTCCAAACAATTTAGCCATCCCAAAATCTGATATCTTTGGATTCATTTCTTTATCTAATAATATGTTACTTGCCTTCAAATCTCTGTGTATAATCCTTAATCTTGAATCTCTGTGCAGATAAAGTAATCCTCTAGCAATTCCCTCAATTATTTTGGAGCGCATTAGCCAATTAAAGGAATTTTGTTGTAGTGGGTCTGCAAAATAATGGTTTGGGAAATATGTGATAAATGCAAATGTTCAGACTCGGACTTTCTACTCACTTCCTACAACATGGTGTTAGTATTTGGATTGCAAGAGTTCTCTTGTGACTTCGTTACTTGTAACTGAACTATTATTTACAAAAATTTTGTTCATCTTGCACATCAACAAATACAAAATCACACATGTACAATATAGAAAGGGAAGCATTTCTAGAAATGTCAACAAAATGGCAGCATCAGGTAAAATAAGTTAAAGTACCAAACTCATATTTCCTTGAATATTCATCAACACTCAATGAAGTTCTCCTTTTTCTATTTCTCTCACTTAATCTTATGCAAAGCATAGAAACATTCAATTTAATAAGCTATAATAAGCATGGAAGATGTGCACTAACCGAAGATATATGTGTCTAAACTTTTGTTTGGCATGTATTCATAAACCAATATCTCTTCTCCTTCAATGCAACAGCCATGAAGTTTGACAAGGTTTCGGTGTTGAAGCTTAGAAATCAATTTCACTTCATTTATAAATTCTTCCACACCCTGTCTAGATGATCTTGATAGTCTTTTTACTGCTATTTCTTGTCCATCATCCAATTTTCCCTGAAATAAGATGGTATAAAACATCAATTTCTTATTAATTGAATAATAATGAAGTTCGAAAAGATTAACAATAATGAAAGTTACCTTGTAAACTGGACCAAAGCCACCCTGCCCGAGCTTATTTGCTATGTCAAAGTTATTTGTTGCAGCTGCCAAATCTTTCAAATCAAACAAGGGAAAATTCCAAATAAATACCCCTAGAATATCAAAAGGACAAAAAGGTACCTCCAATATACAAAATGACATAAAAGGGATCGTTCCCAATTTGGGATAAAAAATTTTAAGGCAAAAAGACTAAAATGCCCTTGTCTCTATTAACCACTCAGGTATAGCCATTAACCACTCCCATATAGCGATTAACTACTCTAGTATAGCCATTAACCACTCCCGTATAGCGATTAACTACTCTTGTATAGCCATTAACCACTTCGTTTATTCATTAGCTAGGCTTGTTTTTGTGAAAGTTATTAACTACTATAGTATAGCAATTAACCACTTCAGTATAGCGATTAACCACTCCAGTATAGACATTAACTACTTCACTGATTCATTGGTTGGGCTCAAATACTCTTATATTTGTGAAAGTCGTTAACCACTCTAGTATAGCAATTAACTACTTAAGTATAGCAATTAACTACTCTAGTATAGCCATTAACCACTTCACTTTGAAAGTGAATGGAGACAGGGGTATTTTGATCTTTTTGCCTTAAAATTGTTTATCCCAAATTGGGAACGATCCCTTTTATGTCATTTTGTATATTGGAGGTACCTTTTTGTCCTTTTGATATTCGAGGGGTATTTATTTGGAATTTTCCCATCAAACAATGATAGCTCTGGAATATTGACTTGCTTCAGGGACACAATCCTCCTCTTGTCTTGAGTTTGCACATTCTTTTCCCCTGTATTTTACAAAATTTTACCATTTGACTTCCTTAAAAAAAAACATATATTCCTATTCTAATAGAAGGTTCTTAGAGCAATTAGTTAACTATATGCAATTCTCACATATTCTGTATAAAATTGATGAAACTCAAATGTTCAACAGATGTATAAATTAATGAAATTAAGATTGTATCCTGTATTAACAGTCAAAAACATAATCACCGATCCACTGAATGAACTCTTATAGTTACAATAAAATTGGAAAACACCTTTTTGCTTTGAGCATTTTTTCCATATGAAATATCCAGACACAATAATGAGAACTATTCCAATCACAATTGATATTATAATAGGCATTGTCATTTTCCTCCTGCCTGTGCCTGCATCAAAGAAAATAAGAACACTCAGAGCCTTCATTTTCTAACAATAAATTCAAGACTCCTTGAGAGAAAATACCCACAATATTTTATAATACTTTTAGAGAAAGTATGAACAATATAAAGTGAAAATAAATTATGAAGTAACATGGCTCCCCAGGACATATAACCAGTAAATACTAAATAGTCATACAATAAGATATATATATATATATATATATATATGTAGATATAATGCTAGAACGAAATTTAAAGTTGAACCTCATCCTAGTTGGGTATTGAGGACATGCTGGACAGAAAACAAGTGGATTGTTGGATACTTTAAACAGCTTTCACTAATTAAAATATATACCTAGTTCTGAGTTGGCTAAACGTATGTAAACATCAACCCCTCCATCCGGTAAGCTCTGTATGTCAAGTAAATCTGCATACCAAATCATACAGCCAAGGATTCTTTCATGGGCATAGGCTATACAAGAGCAATTCTTCAGGCATGAAGTTTGACATTCTACAATATTCCCAGAGTAGGAAGGTAACACTTGGGCATCATCTGGTAATTTCACTGTCTCCAACATCCAAAACCCATCTATTTTGCTAGCTTGAGAATCATTTTTGTCTCTTTTACACTGAAGTTCTTCTCTTCTCACACAACCACTAGTCCAGTTCTGCCTACCCCATTCTTCTTTGTGCATTGGTTCAAACCCTCTCAAGCAGCTACAAATTGGGGAATTCTGCAAATTGCATATCCCAAATGGCCCACATTTACCATAAATCTCACACTCTGAAGAACCACCGGTCCTCTGAAGTTCCCATATATTTGCCTGGGTGTTCCAACGTTGTTGTTCTACTTTTCCTTGAGAATCTAATGTAGTAGTCCAAAGGAAGTTGTCTGTATGAAAAGATATGTTGATTATCCCTTCCTCTCCCTCTCCCTCAATCCGGAACTTGTCTTGGGAGATGGATGAAATTATCCTAGGTATCCCAAGGAAGTCGAAGCCGTCCCAGGGACCACTCCGAAAATAAGGACGATTTTCTTTCCACACGAATATTTCGGTTACATTACGCAGTTCAAGACCGCAAGAAAAATCTCCATAAGATGCATCAGATGGACTTTTCCATGATGTAAGTTGTATTTTCTCACCTGTTCTTTTATTAGTACTAAGCTTCATGTCTTGTAATAGTGTATTACCAGGATGTTGGAAACTCTGCCACACGGATACTCCTCTAGTTCTATCTACAAGGACAAGGTTACCTGAATCTAAGAGTTGAGCACTGGAATTTGATGAAACATGTGAGACATTTGTTGACCAAAGAACCTGTTTTTTCCCATCCAGAACAACAAGATTTCCATTCTCTGATATTGTGAGAATCCCAGAAGAATCCCTTAGTGGGTTGTTTCTATTAGCTACCCAAACAACATTGGATTTAGACATAAACCAAATTCCCACATAGCGATTTGTTGAATTCATCGGATTGAAGAATCCCAGTGTGAACATGCTATTATTTGAGTTCAATGTTTCAGGTTCATGGATCAATTGAGATGGCACGATGGTGTCCAAGGCACAGGCAAGAAAAGTAAAAGACAACAAATATATAAGAAAATGAATTAATAAGCAACCATTTACACTGAATCCCATGAAGAACATGGACTTCGGAATGCTGTGAAAGATACCCAGTTGCAAGTTCTACATAAGTTATCGTACGCAGCAAGGAAGGCTAGCATTTTGGGCTGAGAAAATTTGGAATAGTCGCAGGCCTTAGTCGTTGACGAAGACTTATAAAATAGCTAAACCAAATTTTCCCTATGAGTGATTTCACAATTAGGAAGCTACTGTGTCTTCTCATTCATGGATCCCAGTCTTTTAAAGTAGGTGTAAACAAAAGAATTTCAACGCATACCTCTACAGTGGGGTGATTTTTTTCAAATTATTCTGCCCCACATGTTTCATCATTGAAGTTACACTAGAAACTTCAGCCAATTGGTATATAAAAGGGGTAAAAGATCAAGATATATACCGGAAGTTGTCACAAAATCTCAGCGTTGTCTGCGATTTTTTTAGTGCAATGTTGCATCAAAAGTGTCAAAATTGAAGCAATATTGTCACAATCGTTAGCCATATTAAAATTAACATTTAATTGTAATTAATTGACTAAGTATATGATAGGTCCACATGTTATTCACATCATTTTTTGTTAAGTTACAAATTTGCCGTGAAAGTTTTCATTCATTAACAATATTGCTTCTCATCGTTAAAAATTATAGCAACGTCTCTTCCCCTCCTTGGTTTCTGGTTTCAAATCATGGGCAAAGGAAAAAGAACTTTGCTCATGTGGCCCCTAACAAATATGCCACATAGGATATGTTACACGAGTCTTATTTGTTTTATAGCAATTAAGAAATCTTGAGATTAAGTCGCGACAAGTTAATTATAAGACTGGATTACAAACCCAGTAAAACTTTTTTGGATCAAATAATTATTTTTTTCTTTTGTTAATTAGCTCCTTTAAGCTTGCATTCTTCATTTAGGTCTAATCCTTCAAATCATTCAACAAGGACGAACAAACTCTTACGTTTTACTTCTTTCGACTCTAATTATAAGAGCAAGTTAACTTTTTTGAAGAAATTAATGATACAAAATAATTTAAAATGTTTATATTTATCTTTTCTCCTCAAAACTAAATTATTTTTCTTATAAACTATCCTATAATTTAATTACATGTAGCATAAGGTAAAATTTATTGGTATATTTTGCTTTCTTAATCTCCACAAAAAATGTCAACTTAATCTCATAATTAAAACTAGAAGCAATATACAACAACGTTCTTGAGGACAGTAGAAACCATTTGAACCTCACCTAGGAGGAACCCCAGAGAAGGAAAATAATCTAAAGACCAAATAAGTTTTGAGGAAGAAGATCCAGAATTAGTTTCCCTACTAAGCACAGAGTTTAGTAGTGAGGGTTAATTAGATATGAGTACTCCTAATTTAATTTAGATGGTTTAAATTTGCTTTTTTTTACATGATTATTTTTTAATAAAAATTACTTTTTGAAAAATAAAATCAAATATGGACCATCCAAATCAAATGTAGAATAATAGTGTAAATGGGATGTGGGATATTGGAATGAAAGTTGCCAATGAGATATCGATTCGTAAGGCAACTAGAAGCAATACAACAACAACAACCAAGCCTTATCCCAATAGGTAGGTCGGCTACATGGATCGAACGATGCCATTGTGCTCTATCATTAACCAAATTCTTAGATATATTATTTACTAAAAGATCTCGCTCTACAACTTCACCGAGTATACGCCTAGGTCTCCCTCTTCCTCTCTTAATCGGACTCCATATTGTTTGGTCTACCCTCCTCACTGGTGTATCTAATGGCCGTCTTTGGACATGTTTAAACCACTTTAAACGATTTTCTACCATTTTCTCTCTGATAGGTGCCACTCCAACTCGATCGCATATATGGTCATTTCTAATCCTATCATTTCTTGTATGACCACACATCCATCTCAACATCCTCATTTCAACTACTCCCATTTTATGTTCATGTTGTCCCTTCAAAGCCCAACATTCACTACCATATAAAACTGCTGGTCTTATAACAGTGCGATAATTGAATTAGGGTAGCATATTTATAAGTTGCCAACTTTCCGGTCGCAGAGAACTCCAGTAACTTTCCTCCACTTATACCACCTAACTTGAATTCTATGGTTGACATCGTCATCAATCTCACCATCTTGTCGTATAATTGATCCCAAGTACTTAAACGTTGTCACTTGAGGGATTGTTTGATCTCCCAGTTTAACCTCCAAACCACCTCTAAGTTGTCTATTTGCAAAATTGCAATGCATATATTCTGTCTTACTCCTACTTAGATGGAAACCCTTCAATTCTAGAGTGTTTCTCCATATCTCTAATTCATCGTTAATCTCCTCTCTTGATTCAGCCAAAAGGACTATATAATTAGTAAAAAGCATGCACTTAGGGACCTCTTCTTCGATAAGCTCAGTTAGAACATCGGCTACTAAGTTAAACAAATATGGACTCAAAGCTGATCCCTGATGTAGTCCAATTCCTATAGGGAAGTCTTTTGTCTCACCTCCTGGAGTTCTAACTTTAGTCAACACCCCCATCATACATATCCTGTATAACTCTAATATATGCAACACACATTCTTTTTCAAGGCTTTCCAAAGTAAATCTCTTGGTACACGATCATACGCATTTTTTAAGTCAATAAAAACCATATGTAAGTCTCTTCTTCTACTTCTATACTTTTCCATCATCCCTCTTAGTGGATATATCGCCTCTGTTGTGGATCTTCATGGCATGAACCCAAACTGTCTCTCAGAAATACTAGTATTTAATCTTAACCTATGCTCAATCACCTTTTCCCATAATTTCATTGTATGACTCATAAGTTTAATTCCCCTATAATTAGCACAATGCTGTATTTCGCCTTTATTTTTATAAATAGGAACTAAAGTACTTTTTCTCCAATCATCAGGCATCTTTTTGGACTGTAAAATCTCGTTAAACAATTTAGATAACCACAACACACCCTCTTCACCTAAACATTTCTAGACTTCAATCGGTATACCATCCGATCCAACAGTTTTACCATTCTCCATTTTCCTAAGAGCTTCCCTAACCTCCCCGACTCTAATTTTACAATAAAAAGACCTATTAAGTCCATCTTCACTAATTATCAACTCCCCCAACTCACAAGGTGAACTTTCACCTTCATCATTGAATAACATAGAAAAGTAAGCCTCCCATCTATTCTTAATATCTTCATTAGTGACCAAAACTTTACCTTCCTCATTTTTTTTTACATCTTACTTGATCCAAATCTCTCGAATTTCTCTTCTTAATCTTTGCAATTTTGTAAATCTTTTGTTTCCCAACCTTTATTCCTAACTCCTTATAAAATCCCTCATATGCTTTAGAACGGGCTCCACTCACTGCCTCCTTAGTTTCCTTTTTAGCCAAACGGTACTTTTCCCAATTTTCAGTATTATTACACAAGTGTATGGCTTTAAAACAATTCTTCTTATTCTGGACCTTTTCTTGGACATCCTCATCCCACCACCAAGTCTCCTTATCTCGTGGTCCAAAACATTTTGATTCTCCTAAAATTGCTTTAGCGACCATTTCAACCTTCTTTGCCATATTCGTCCACATGATATTAGCATTTTATTTCGGCTCCCACACACCTTCCTCCAATAGATTTCTCTTAAAAGTCTCTCACTTTTCCCCTTTTAACTGCCACCACTTGATCTTTTGGTTTAAGACTGCTCAGTGCTTTTGTTTTATACCTTTAATTCGTACATCAAGAATTAATAGTCTATGTTGTGTGGTCTCCCCATGCCCAGGAATCACTTTACAATTAGTACATAATCTTCTATCAAAGTTCCTTACAAAAAAAAGTCAATTTGAGACCTATGAGTACCACTCTTATATGTGATTAAATGTTCATCCCGCTTCCTAAAGCATGTATTAACAATCTTAAGGTCGTATGCCAAGGAAAAATATATAATAGCATGCCCTTCATTATTCAACTCCCCAAAACCAAAACCACCATGCGCCCTTGCATGCGGTCATGCCTCTTTCCCAACATGTCCATTATGATTTCCCCCAATAAAAATTTTCTCGGTTGTCGGTATACCTTGTATCAACCTCTCAATATCAGCTCAAAACTTCTCCTTAAGATGTGATTCTCCCCCAACTAGAAGCAATGATGAATCCAATTTGTAAGCAAGTAGGAGCAAAAAATTTTAGGCACATAAATGGAGAAAAAGATTGGAGGGAACAATTGGAAGCATTGGAGGATGATGTGGGGAAAAGTTAATAGAAAATATTAGCATGAAGTACTTGATGTAGAGATCTCGAAAAAACTAATGTGGTCAATAACATGAAACTGATCCATTTCATTGCTTTCTTACTCCTGTAAAAGTATGTTGATTTCAAATTCGCAAAGTTCCTTTAGGGCAGAACTTATTGTCAAATGAGTGTCACTATTATTACTTATCAATAAAAATTTCTAGACTCTATAAAATAGGGGAAGACAAGCTTTCATTTTTTTTTTATCGAGAAAAGAAGTACTCACATTTCTTTTTTCACAAGGGGAGAAAGAACAATAATGGAATACAAATGTAGGTTTTCTATTGTTCTCCAATTACGTATTTTGCTAACTAACTAACTAGAATAATTTTCAATCTAATCCTAACAAGATGAATCTAATCAGGTATATGCATAGATGTGGTGTGTAAAAAAAAATTAAGAAAACACAAAAATCACATGTCGCATTTACAATTCAGCACGTGAAGAAGGGGACATGACCAAAAAATATTCATTAAATGTGGCAAAGCGTATTCTTCTGACAACCAAGACAAAATTATAGAGTTTAGAGAGATGTTTTGGTCGAATTAAAAGCAAAGGAAAAAAACATTTTATGGATATTTGGAATACAACAGAATCATCACAAATCCTTATCTATCTTCCCTCAAATTTTGAGATAGTTACATTATTAATGGGAAAAAAACTCATCATTACGTGCAGTTTGCTGTACAGTACATGTCATCATTTGGCTGAGGATGAATGCAGGTTGGCTTAGAGGAGGAATATCCATAGTCTCACTTTGAAGCATTGACATTATATAGGTCATAGTGGGCCTATCTTTTGCAAGTTCCTGCACACATAAAAGACCTATGTACTGTATTTTGAAACTTGGATCATATATCTGCGGATCTATTAGAGATATAACATTGCCATCCAACCATAATTTCCTTGCCTACAAAAAATTTACAAGAAAAAAGGTGATATTTGTCAAAATTCAATACTGTATTCATCAAGACAAAGGAATTTAAGACCTTTTGCAAGAAAGGAAGATAAATTGGAGACTTACATGTCCTCAAAGTGTAAGAGATTCTGTATCTTCATAAAAGCTAGTATTTTTCCTTCCACTAATAATATCTAGCAACAAAACGCCAAAGCTAAAAACATCAGATTTCTCTGAATATAGTCCTTTGGTTGCATATTCAGGAGAAATGTAGCCGCTGCATTCAAACACGTGTTTGAGCTCTTAATATGTCATTAATATTCTTATCTGGTACAAAGGAAGAGGAGAACTTACAATGTTCCAACAATTCTATTCGTATTTTCCTGATTTTGATCGCCTCTAAAAAGTTTAGCCATCCTAAAATCTGATCTCTTTGGATTCATTCCTTCATCTAATAATATGTTACTTGCCTTCAAGTCTCTATGTATAATTCTTAATCTTGAATCTCTATGAAGATAGAGTAACCCTCTAGCTATTCCCTCAATTATATTGAGGCTTTTTTTTAGAACAATGAGTTTTGATGATAACCAAATATAACTTAGGCATAAAGAAAAGGTTGGACAAAGTTGAGGAATAACTTAGAAACAATCTGATAGAAAATGCCAAGTATAGTCCAATCGATCAGGATCTGATCATAAGTTAAGGAACTATAAGTCTAATCGATTAGGGATAGATCAGAGACAGATTAGAAGTTGAGATCATAGGCGCCCAATCGATCAGGGACCCCTGTGATCGACTAAAGAAGTGAAAAATGAACTAAGGGAATCAATTCAATCTATTAGAGCAAATAGTAGAACTTAGTGTAATCGATTGGATAAGCCTGATCAATCAGGCATCCCCTATGATCGATCAGATATCTCAAAGTGTAATTCAATCCTAATCGATCAGAGAAGGTTAATCGATTAGAGGACAAAGTATGATCGATCAGTTAATGGCTATAATCTGAATATGATATGAGTACAATCGATTGAATAAGCCTAATTGATCAGGGACCCCTGTGATCGATCAGGCGAGGTATTTTCTAACTTCATATTTAGTGATGTAGGTCATGATTGATGTGTGATCTATGTGTGATCGATCATGAACCAGAAGCTGTGATTGATCAGAGACCTATGATCGATGTGGCGATAGATTTAATTCAAACTGAATTGACAAGCCTATTTTAAGCTTTCAAGTACAGAAATTATTCACACCTATTTTGGGAAGTTATCGTTAGACACATAAGTCTGTCATTAGAGCCGTTTGACCCAACTACCAACTTTTGCGATTAATGAATATAGAGGATCTGAAGAAAGCCAAGTACAATGGAGTTAATGCTGCCTAGACCACATACATCTCAATGCTCCATCTACAATAATCTCTCACCAAAAATCAAGCAACGACTATAATTTCATCAGCAATGGGTTGAATTCTATAGTTGAGTATAAAAGCCTAGATGAAGAAGTTGGTTGTAAGATAATGATTGCTCACATTGATTATACTTGTTAGTTAAACTTACTGCATTCAATACTCACCAACCTTTAGAGAGATCATTCATTGATTACTGTACTTCAGTGTATATCACAATTAGTTCATTGAGTGAACATGTATTTCTGTAATCACATATCTAGTGAGGTGTACTCTTAAGATAGTGGGGTCTTAAGAGTAGGGTGTATTCTTACAAGTTGTAAGGGGGAGTGATTAGTAAGAGAGAGTTCTTACTGTGCAATCACTTGTAAAGGCACTCGAGAGCCTGATTGAATCTTGAGGGATTAGTGGAACCCAACTTGAAGTGATGGGAGGTTTAAACGTATTCTCCTGATCGTAGACCCAATAGTATTATTATTTTTCTAGTCAAGAATAATACAAGTGCATGACATTGTATACTTCAATGTGCTACAAATAAGTTCTTGGATTAAATCAGATTGTGAATAGTCAAGTAAGTGGGATGATTTGAAGTAATTAAGCCAAGAAAGGCTGCCAAGAACAACAACACAATTATAAACTTAATGGGAACGAATGTGATATCTGATATTGAAAGGTCTCATACGATTAAATAGAAGATGTTGTCATATCATTGACTAAAAGTCATGATGAACTTAAAGTTGAGAGTAATCTCGACTAAGCTTAAAAGAGAGCATGAGACCTACATAGCTTAAAAAAGGGGAAACAATGTGGTATAAACTACCTTATAGAGTGTCAATAGGATAGAAATTCAACAACAAAGAGCCATGTAAATTGTAACATTCCAAACAAAAAGAATTTGTAGTTCAACATAATAATAATAATACATTTATTAATTTATTACATGGTTTATGGAGTCAAAAAAATAATAATAAATTGTAGTAGATATAGGAAACCAAAAAATTTGAAGAGATAGAAATACGCAAATATAGGAAATAAATATAAGAATAGAATAGATTTAAATTTTAAATTTGATTCACATTGTAGCCCATGTATTTTGGTCTCTCCATTAAGTCCCGTGACGTTACTCCATTCTTTAATGATGAGAGATAATATGATTACATATAATTTATATTCATATTAAGAATTCTAAATTGACAGTTAAAAAAAAACAGCCAGGGACTCTTAAAGAATACATCTTATGTATATAATAACCCTTGAATTTAAAATACATAATCAATAATTTTGTGGTGATTTGTAAATATTATGTTAGCTACTGACTCTGAGGGAGTATAGTTATTGATTATTAGTGTAATGAGCAAATAATTATTTAAGAAGTCTTAAGATGAACAATAGTTGATTATTTGATAAGGCAAAATAATAAGAAAACAAATGAATGAGAGGAAACAATTGGTAAGGTGTAAAACAACAATTTTAGCAACAGTATTAATAATTTGATTGTATTTAATAGTCATATATATTATTTTGGGTTGATTGTCATGGAAAAGCTTGATGTATTTCATTTTAGTTTGTGTATAAAAAAATGATATAAAGTTAGAGCCGGTAATACGGGTCGAAGCCCGTGGGCCAACCCGAAACCCGTAAAAAAAATATGGTTATGGGTTTGAAAAAATAGGGCTCATATTAAAATGGGTATTTTGGGCCCGAACCCGTCAAACCCGAGCCCGTGACGGGCTAACCCGTTAAACCCGTGGGCTAACCCGAACCCATTTTCCCTTTTTCTTTCTTTTTTTTTTATTTTAAAATAAAATCAAATTAAACCCTAATAGTCTAAAGTAATACCATTCCCTTCCTGACTTCCTCACTCAATCACTCACCTTCCTTCATCTCACTCTCATGTTGGAATAAATATCAGGTTGATCGTTTAACTATGGTAGAAAGAATTTAACTACACTTTATAAAAAGCTCTACCATGATTAAAAGAGAACAACATCACTTTATAAAACATTAACCATGATAGAAAAATGACAAGATATAATTTTTTAAAATACTATCATAGTTAAAATGGATTAACCTCGGTTGTAACATCCTGATTTTTAATTAGTATAATTTAAACAGCTTTAAGAAATAATTATTTATGATAAATAAGATTTATTGAATATTTACTAGAGTAAATGCTATTTACCCAAAATCTGATTTGTTTAAGGGAAGGAGAATTAAATAATATATATATATATATTACAAATGTAGGAAAAAGAAAGTAAAGGAAAAGGAATATACACACACATATTACGTGCTCCTCTATTGTATATATGTATATATATTAAAAAAATAGAGAGAGAGGCGGAAAATAAGAATGTAAAGACTAAAAAAAAGAAAAATTAATAAAATACAGCAGCACTTTCTCTCTTTACAGTCTAAAATTATATCTTATAAGTTCAAATAGGTAATTAAGTCTACTTTTTTTCAAAAATTTTTTTCATGAAAGTTGTTATGTATAATTTTGTCTTTATAATTATGCCATTTTTGCACTGATTTGGATACATTTTTGGGTTGTAATTTTGAGTATGTTTTGAGTTTTGATAATAGAAGATTATAGGGATATAGAGTTAAATTAGAAAATAATTTTCATCATTCAGATTTTTCATTTGATGACAGTACGAATTTGAAATCATTTTTCTTATTAAAAGCTCTATGTTTTATGCTCTAGATGTTTTTTGAACCAATGAAACTTGGGATAAATAATTAATTTGAGATATGTAATGTACTATATATTAAAGTGCTGATATTGTGTAATGTGGAACAAACTGCAGATTTGTTACTTAAGATTTTTGTTATAATAGAATTAATTTGATGATTAATTTATTAGGCAAATGAATTGTGTGGGTAATTGATGTATAGGGATTTGTTGTATTTTGGAATATTTGAAGTTGAACAATATATTCTATGTTTTACTATCATTATTGTTATTTGTAATGTGTTAAAAGTTAAAACTTTGAACTTGAATTTATAATCTTATGTTGTATGTTTGTATTATAATTATATTGTAAACCCCGGTCCTCGAGGGGCTCATTCGAAGAAAAGAAAAAAAGTGATAAAAAATGGCTTAAAAAATGGGTTTTTTTGGGCCCGCCCGAACCCGAACAATATGGTCCGGGCCGAAAAATCAAGCCCATATTCAAAACGGGTTTTGTTGGGCCCGGCCCGTTTTTTCACGGGTTTTTTTGGGCCCGGCCCGAACCCGACGGGCCCGCCCATATTACCAGCTCTATATAAAGTAATTAGTATTAGTATATCACTGTTATATTTAATTTAGGTGAAATCATTTAAAACTGTTTTGGAGAATATATGCTATCTCTTATATAAGGTTTATGTTTTATGGTTGATTTGTCATTTAATTTTTTTTTAAATGTGAGAATCTCTTGCCACATTTTTCTATCTCTCTTCATTTTAGCATATACGGCACTATATGTGTGTATTCTTGTGGAGGATTTAAGGAAAAAAAAAAAAAAAACAGAAAAGAAAAAAAAAGAACCCACCGCCTCTCCCATCTCTCTCGAAATTTCTCCTTCACTTTAATAGTTCACTGCTTCTTCTTCCTCTGCTCAGGGGTGTCGTTGTTGTGCGTGTTCAGCTTTGAATCTTCTCTTCCTTTTGCTGTTTGCTGCTGTTAGAAGCTATCAGTTTTCATCTCTTTCTTCTCTTAATCGTGACTGAACATTTCAGATAGAAGATGATTTGTATCATTGGTTTGCTGAATCATTGAGAGGGAAAAGAGCTGCAATTGAGAGGTATTTTGTACTAATGTTTTTCTTTATTGATTGTATCTACATATAAGCTTGGAAAAGATAATTTGATTTTCCCAAATCTGATTTTTCCCCTGTTTTGTCCACTGCTGTAATGTGTACAATTTAGAAGTGAGGATTGGATTCCTTTATTCTCTAGATGGACATAGAAAGCAAGAGGTGAATTTGTGAGTGTTGTATTTGTTGGTAATTCTAAATTCTGGTGCTGTGTTATGAGTTAATTTTGAATGCCCATAAGATGTTTGATGAAATGTGTGAATGAGAATTTATATGTGTTGTAGTCTTGTAGAAAGTTGAGGAAAAGGGAAACTTATTCTATTAATCATAATTTATATGCCTATGGTTGATTGGTAAAAGGTGTAGAGATTGAGCTTGTTGAGATTCTTCGTTGATGCTTGGATAGTGTAAGGAAGTTGTTTGTATATACTTGCGTAGTGGTTGGGCAAGATCTGAATTACTAGCGCAATCTTTGAGCATGTGTAGAAGAAGAATGTGATGTTTCCTTATTTGCTTGATTGCAATAATGTTAATATTACTTGTTTGGTTGGTATAAGAAAACAATAGTAATCAGTGAAGTCGCCAAAGAAACCAATGAATGACATGAATTTATATATTTTTATTTGATAATTAATTAGCTTTCTCGTTTGTTAGTTTTTGGAATGTATATATAATGTATCCTAAAACGTCTCATAGTGATGCTTGAATATTGCCTATGGTAGCTAATGGGTTAAGTAGTGAATTGATTTTTATATGAATTCCATAGGTCATTATAGTTTAAGTAAGAGAAAGTGACAGTGGTATTACTTTGGGAATTAGGAACATAAAAAGGAAAATTTGGGCAAGAGTGGCTTGGTAGAGTAAGTTATACTTTTGAGAGCGAAACAGGTGAGTGGATAACGTCCCTTTATAGATTTTTATCGATTATATTGTTACTACTTGGTATATTAAATTTAATTATTGTATTTCTGGAGCAAAGCTTCACCAACGAGAGTTTAGTAGCATTATCTCGCTGCCTCATAATTATTGGAATGAGACATTACTACGGGTTTTTATTCGATCTTCTTTCACTTGTCTTCTATGAATGTTCATGCATGGAGTGGATAGGACCTTTGAAGGATATCATAAAAGAAACTTCATGTTGAGATGATGATGTTTTTTTAGACGTTTTGTTAGCTTTTATTGAGAAAGGATTTTGTTCATTGATGCTATTTGAATCCCATGCAAGCTTGAAAACGTTTTTTTAAAGGACTGAATACAGAACGCTGGTTATTAACAGCAGTACTGTTAGTCCTTGGTGCACCATGGTTAACCTCGAGCTCGCTTGACATTCGTGGGTACAGTACTCACGCTTGATATTCGTGGGATTCATTCTCACGCTTGTCCTTCGTGGGTCTTGTACCTGCGCTTGTTTCGTGGCCTCGTGCTGCGCTTGCTTGGTTACTTACCCTCGTGGACTGTGTGTCTACGCTTGTGTTCATGGCTTCAAGCTGCGCTTGGTTAGTTGCCCTTGTGGACTGTGTGTCTACGCTTGTTATCCGTTCTGTTGAAGTCCTGAGAAATAATGAGATTTGATATTTGATATTTGATATTTTAACTAATTCTTTCAAACATATAATTATGACTCTGATATGTAATTATTCAGGTTTTGTTCGACTAATTTATGCTATATGACTTCATTCATTTATAATTGTATAAATTAGTAATTGAGATTGGCATCATGTCTTTCATTCGTATTTAATTGTGTTTCAATATTCTTTTTAGTGTTTTATTGTATTCGTTATTGGGACGTTATTCACCAGAAATCTTGTTTTGTCTCAGATAGTATTATTGGCCTTGTACCCAGCTGAACATTGAAGACCTAATTAAAGTTTGTAGATATATTTTGGTATTTCCATTAGTTTTTGTAAAGTTAAGATTACATTTATATAATTGTTGTTGTAGTTTACAGACTCCACGTGGTCTATAGGCAGGGTCCTCGCCTGAGCTACTTATGTGTTGTAGAAAAGATGTTATGGAGCACAGCTCCAATTTGATTCTATTTTTAAGAGGTTACTATTGTAGAGTTTGAGAGGTCTCATTTACAGTGGAGGCTGCAACAAACTCTCAATATAAATCTTATTTCTTTTGCTACATGAAATATGCTCATAGTTTTTATATTATATATGGCAAATGTGTGATTATATATATAAGTACTTTAAATTCTATATATTTAAGGATTGTGTGATATGAGTTTTCTCATACTCCAAGCCGGTCACTCCTAAATTTTTGGGGCGTGACATAAATTGTGTAAAAGGAAAATCTAGGCAAAAGTTCCATTACACAAGATGAAAAAGGTTGTCAATTAAGTTTGACACATATAATTTGAGGTTTAACGTCTTTTATGAGACAATATATACATTAGATAACCAACAAGACAAGGAGATTGAAGGAAGTTGATTGTATATTATCGAATGAACAATGAGTGCAAGTTGTTCATAAGGGCGCTCCTTTCCTGATGGGAGCACATGAAAGTCATGTTAAATCAAAGTGAAAACTTTGTTATTTTTTCAATGATGTATCAAAGTACTTGGAGCTTGAATATGGATGTCAGGAAGTATGCAAATCCTTTGGGCTAGCATACCACAGAGGTAGCACGTTCTCTACACCCTAAACCCAAATAAGACAAGGGTAAAAGGTTCTATAAAAGGGAATGTGAGGACTACCCTGACATCACAGGAGTAATAAACTCTTTAAGGAAGGGAATGACCTATGTAAGGTTAAATTCTTTTCCTACTAAAGGATAAACCATTTTGAGATGGATTTTCTTTTCTGTCAATAATGAGCAGTAAAAGACTCAAGCTCCATGAACTAAAAGAATAAGGATCAAAGATCCTTTATTAAATGTTGCCATTTATCAAATTAAAGCATAAGGCTTTAAATTGGTAATGACGTGAGGATTGAGGTGAAAGGCATTAGAGCCTACATGATATGTTTCATACACCAGGATAATGGGTTCTAAATGATTTATCTTGACTTTTCATGACAAAATTAGCTTTTTGTGATACAGTCTTCCTTGACATTTCTTTGTGTTTTCCAACATTGTTGGTAATCTTTGTGTGCGTGACTGCTTTACCACCCTAATTCAAGTGTTGACTTGAATACATGTCATGGTGGACTAGGACACATAATTTGAATTGGAATTTTCTAGAATTCTATGTTCATCACCCAATATGGAAGTGTCTAATAGGTAAAGCATTAAAAAAAGTTTTTTCAGTAAGGGAATTGAGGTAGAGAAAATATTGCATTTCTTCCATCCGATTATATATGGTTCAATGAATGTGAGGGCATGGCACGGAGGTTATATTACCTTAGTTGATGATTACTCACGTAATTATCATTACTTTATTTCACACAAGTTTGAAGCTTAAGCGCTTTAGATGATAAGTGAATAAAGTTGAAAATAAAGTGCATACAGAATTTAAGAATTTTACGCACTAATAGAGGTTGTTCATGACCAGTTTCAGTGAGCTCTGTGAAGGAAAGGGATATTTATTTAGTTTAATGATCTCTTATGCTCTGTCATTAGATGGAGTTGTTATAAGGTGTAATGAAATGTAACTAAACATGGTTATATATAAAATGGTTCAAGAAAACCCACCAAAAGTGAGTGGAGAGTTTTATTTTAGTCCACCTTTGGTGGATTAGTACTCATATTTGATTGATCAAGTATGGTTTTCTCTTTGAGGGAGATACAAACTTTATACTTAACCATATGCCCTCCTAAGTGGTCTTTTTCCAAACCACATGAATTATGGTCAAAGAGCAAATCAAGTTTTTTGAGTTCCCATAGGACATAAGGATCAATTACATGACCTCATATTCGTTGTAAGTGGGAGCTTATTAATGACATTTTCATAAGTGAAAATGAAGATGGATTTGTGTCTGAAAAGTGAAAGGAATCATATTTGTTATGAGTGAGTTTTTCCAAATAATGGTCAAGCTCATCACATTGTGTTTTTCTGTATCTCTATATGAGACACAGTGATAAGGCAATACGGAACAAGCTCTACAGTCCTCAATTGCCCATGTAAGTGAGAGCTTGTGAAAGGTCATTAAAGAGACCTAAAAGTGTTTTGTATAAGAGGCCTTACCTACTTCTTAGAAGGAATGGAAGAAAGCAATATTAAATTAAAGGACGTAGATTCTTTGAGAAAGAATTAAGTCTGAGAGTTAGTTGATCCACCACAAGGATGAGAGATCATTTGTAAGCAAATGAATTCTCAAGATTAAGAGCAAGTTGGTTAGATCAATTGACAACACAAGACTTTTTTTGTTACAGAAGGGTATACATAGGTATACATTGTGAGAATACCTACACATATATTATGTGCTTAAAATCATACTCATTTTGGAAATGACTGACTGTTTGGTTTTAGATTTACATCAAGTGGATGTGAAACTTGCATTTTTGAGTTGTGATTTAGATGAAGAAATCTATATGCTTTGGCTATTAGATTTCACTACAATATATTTTTGAGGTTTACAAAGTGATGACCTCATATTAAATATTTTTTACATTAGTCATTTCATAGACTGAAGCAATCATCCAAACAATGGTATTTAAGATTCCGTATGAGTGGTAACCTATTATAATTTTATTTTTATGGTTGAAGAAACCATAACTAAGCAGTTTGTGATATTATCCTTTAATTGGATGATATACTATTGACCAAAATAGTTTGATTTTGATATTGCCTATTAAGGAAAAGGTACTAAGAACATGGGTAAATCATTGTGTATTTTTGGAGTTGAGATCCAAAGATATAGCTCAAGCAGACTCCATTCTCAGTCACGAGAGTTATATTATGGAAATTCTTGAGCGGTCCACGGTAAACGATTGTGATCCCATAGATACCCTAGTGACTTCTAGAGTGAGTTTGGTTCTTAATTATAGATATCCCTAAAGTGAATCAACTTTAAACTCAAAATAAAAAAGGGTTTCCATGTAAACGTTGTTGGTAGTTTAACGTACACAGTGGTGTGTAAAATATCAGATATCCATTATTGTAGGACTTTGTAAGTCGTTACTAGTCCAACCATTGTGAGAGGCATTTGATGGCTCCACAAAAATGCTTATAGATACTTTAAAGGGCAAGATAGTTATGCGCATTTAAAAGTACTTACTGTGGTAGTACATATGGCTATATATGGTCGATGATGTCTAGAAGAACATCTTGGATTTGAAATGAGAATTCAAACCTAGTGTTAATGCATTGTGAAAACACTATGACCGTTGCCTAAATAAAAGACCCTAAGTATCATAGCATGAGTAAAATACAAAGATAAATATGTGAGATGTGTTGTATCACATAAGGTTGTTACTAAACAATAAGTTCCTATGCAAAGTCCCCTAATTAAGCCTGTGGCAAGGATATACATGTGAAACATGATAAGTCCTTTGGCAAGCATAGGATACGAATTAATGGATACTTCATTAAGGCTTTACATGTGTATGTGATAGTATACAATGTCTAGTATGTGGTACAGGTTGATGAGGTCGGCTCTCTCACACGAGCGACCGCCTTTGACACTCAGGAGTAGTGTGTAAAGATGAGACAATGTGTTCACCAGTAAAGCAGTGAAAATACTGATATGATAGAGAAGAAACACAAATTATATGTCGCCTCGACTCAAAAGTGCAGCAAGTTGATATGAGATCTATGATTACACACATATGGATCGAATTATAGATACCCACATACGTAATACATGTAGCCAGACAACAAATTCTTCAAAATTGACGTCATACAATGCGAGAAGAGTTGAAGAATTTTGGGTTTAGATACTGTGTGTTTCTATACTAAAGTCTGTACGGTGTTGATGATACAATTAAATTGACGTACGCTCTTATAGAAAAAGAGTAACACCGTAGCATGCGATTCATACTGCTTGTGCTAAAGTTACCGCAAACTGGAACCAGTGAATGGATCCCTGTTTCAATGCTGTGTGAGTCCAAGAAAGGTTTCATACTTTCTTGATGTCCTTTGACTTTGACAATGTCATGGAAATATGTTTTAGTGTCTGCTACCTTAGCGTATATCCTATGGTCATGATAAATGCGATCTAAAGGTATTACGTTAGGAAAGCGGTTGATTCACATTGAAGTGATATTTGGGCGAAAGGAAGATTACCTGAAATACACACACTTATGCTAGTGTCTGAGACCGGTCCATTATGATATTAGTGTGCTAATTTCATAAGTGTGGATACTGCATATGAGAAAAACAATCTGAGTTTTATCTTGGTTCAAAAGGGATTAGATTGACCATGAGAAAAGTGTACTTGTGTAAATCTAAGATATCTGAGGCACTATATTAAAATGATCGTGCTGCACTACAGGGTTGTTTTGTGCTGGTCTCTGTAAAGGGATTTCTAGTACAAGACACCTAAAAGGAGACGTCGTGCCCACGCGGTTACGACAGAGCACTTAGTATGAAAGAAGGAAAGAAGAGAAAGAGACTTGACCCTTAACATCTAACCCACCAAGTGCCAGTGGGAGATGTAGGAATACACCTAATTCACCCTTGGTGGGTTAGGGCCTAAGCCCAATGAGAATTAGGGCTAATATGTAATTCTCAAATGAGAATTGGGGCTAACATGTAATTAAGAAAAGATATGGGATAAATTGAGAAATTTTCCCCTTAATAATTTGAAATTCAAATGATATGACTTTCCAGAAGGGATATGTCTGTTTGTACGTTATTTATAAATTAAGGGGATTGTGGGAAAAGAACATCTCATGTAGAAAAACAGAACTTCTGTTTCTTCCAAGTCTCTTCTCTTCCTCTTCTATGTGCATCTGTTGTATACGTATTCGGAGTCTAAATCGTTGCTTCGATTTTGTGTGGGTTCTAAGCGAGTCAACCGAATTCCAGGTACGCCCGAAATCCTTCACTATTATTTGAGCTTATTGTTTCAGGTTCTTGGACCAGCAGAGATGGTGTAATGGTGTCCAAGGAAAAGACCAGAGCAGAAAAAGATAACAGACAAACAAGAAAATTAAGTGAGAAGCAAGCCCTTTTACTGAATTGAATACACATGTTGATTATCGGCAAATAGACGAAGAGTTCTGAGTTTTTAAATACTATGGAGGACAACTTTTTGCCTGTTATACCGATACAATGGCTTGGAATAGTCTCAGTCATTTCGTCGCCAAAAGACTTAGCGTACTGCTCATTACTGTTTGAATCTTACTTGGCTTATTGTTCACTAATTTTTTAATCTTACTTGACCTATTGTTCACTAGTTTGTTAACCTTCTCCTACGTTTATAAATTTTTCTTGAAGTGGGACCCTAACACATAGACAATTGATGCAGTTAATTGACTGCCAAAGACTAATGAAACAAGCTGAACCATTTTCCCCTCAAATTCTGACACTTTGCGTACGTTGGGCAATGACATATGAGAAAATCACATTTTTTTGTCAAATGAATTATAGTTGATCCCCATCAACATCGTCCTTATATCTACATTAAGTATTTAACTCCCTGCTAAATGGACCAACATTTGTTGGCTAAGCACTATATATATATATATAAATATATTTTATTTCTTTTTCTTCTATCACGATTTCAAAATAAAAAGTTTTTTCTTGTCAATTAATATTGAATGAGTCGAAAAATGGAACAGTATTTGAATTTCAAGTTCGAATATTAAAGGTTCAAAAAAACATTAATTGATTTCATAGATCATAACTAATAAACTAAGTAGAAGTAGGTTGCTAAATCAAGTCTTATGGGTCGCCCATTATAGTTGATCAAATGAAAAGTAAACGATCAAAGTCTTCTATAGATATGCGCGTATATATTACTCCCAAGTATGACTCACCATGTTTTTTATACCAAACACATTACAAGTCAAGTCAACATATAATCCTTTTTTGAGATAATTTATAATTATTCATAACTAAAATTAGTTAAATTTATAAATCATATATTAAAATTATTTTTTAAGTTAGTTTTACAACTCAATATTTAGCGATTCAAAACTGAATAATCCAATATTTACAACTAATATTAATATTGATTAACAACTGAATAATCCAATATATTTATAACTAATATTATGAATTCGTATGTATACATGGTCATTGATAAATCAATAATTTTTATATATTTTATCCCACCTTATTCAATATTTTGAAAATAATTTTAGGATATTTTGGACGAATTAAGACTTATTTGAGTAATTAGCCAATTTTAGGAAGTAATGCAAATATGAATTAATAATGGGATTATTGGGTTTTAAATTGTCAATATTCTAGTTGCCTATTTTATAATTGAGTAATTATTTTCAAATATATAAAATCATATTCTCATTTAATTCTTTTAGGACAAGTAAAAGAAGATTAAATCCTATGGTGCAGAATTAATCTTAAGCTCAAGTATAATCTAATGTTTGAGTTTTAATGATTTCAAATCTTGTACCTTAAGCTATCCCACCCTCCTATAAAATACACAGCTGCCACTTTTGGAGGAGGCTCTTGCACACAGTTATTTCTCCTTGTTTGAGGAGATGAGAGAGAAAAATTTCATTGAAACTTGAGCCTTGGAAAACAACTCGGGAGGAGCATGGAAGAGACTAAAGTCTAGAACTTACAATTGAAGACTACAAGAGAGTGATTTTCTATTTATCATTTTAATCCAAGATTTGGGATTATTTAGTTCTAAATAATTTTAAGTTGTACTGCTTGATAACAATCTAGTTTTAGATTATATACATAATTATTGTTGGATTAAATTGATACCTGAATTATATTTCTATTAACACTTGTTGGATTTTGTACTTACAAACCCTTACATTTTGCAATTGAATTTATAATTGAGTTTTTGTTATTAATTTAATTGTCAATGTGTGGTTTATATTGCAAATTTTGGCTTGTGCCGCTTCATTGTTTAATTGAGCTGGTTAATTATCTAATTGTTTGATTAGATAATTTGAAGCACAATTTCCATGATTAATTAAAATAAATTGTTATAGGTTTTAATAAGTTTAATTAGCTAGCTCTTATTCCATTATGACTTTTTTAATAGATTAAGTGATGTTGTGATTGAGGGTTCCCATGCAACATTTCGTAATTAGATAAATTAATTCCACTCACTTTACTTTGTTTATTTATTACTTAATTGTTCACTTAGGACTTTTAGTTCTCTTTCTATAAAACCCCCAAAATTGCATTTGCATTCATATAGATTAATTTAATTTGTATTTAAGATTTTGATTGGCATTGTAATTTAGGTCAATTTCATTGCATTTTACTTCACCTAAATACTAATACTAAAGAAAAACTCATATACTGCTCCTTAGAAGAATGATTTAGGTTGCTACTATATTGCACTCGTACCTTTAACAACATCAGTCATTGATAGTTTAACAATTTTTAATTTGTTTTCTTCTCCTGATAATTTTATCAAGCCCATTATCATTTATAAATTTTAGACATAATTTCTTCCTATACTGTTCACTAAAATAAATTTTACCTCATAAATAAAATATCTTTAAAATTTAAAAAAATTCATTTTTCTCAATATCTTATTTTCACTCGTTCATTTTCAAAACTAGGACTCTAATTTCTAACAGCTACTACACCTTATATCATTCTTATTAGTATTATTGATGTTCCATTATCTAGCTACAATTCTGATCCCATAAACAATTTAAGGATAATATAATTTCAACGCAATTTAGATGTTCTGAGATTATTTTTCTCAAACTTTTCTGCCCCACAATATTCCAATAAAAATTACAACAGCAGGTCTAGGATTATTCACATAGGGAAAAAAAACAAATATCAAGGGAGAACAAAAGAAGAATTTTTTTGTGTTGTATCTTTATATGTGTGTGTATTTCTTGAGTAATTATAAAGGGAAAATTTCAATTAGCTCCTATAGACGTAATTTAATATTTAAGTGCCCCAAAGAGGTTTGTAACCTAGGGGGAAATGAAATAAAATATTGTAGGTTAAAAGGATTTATTTCTCTTGCCTCTTTTTGGAAAAACATATGTGATATTCCCAAGACAAATAGAAGAATTTTTTAAGATAAGTGTGCAAATTTTCAACATGAATGAAGATATTTTCAAAACAATAAATGACTTTAAAACAATTTTTAGGAGAAAGAAGCATTTACAAGAAAATAAGTCATTTACAAAGCAAATATGAGAATTTCCATGATATGTATGTTTATTTCTAACACACATAAAGGTATATTTAGGACAAGTGTGCATTGGTATACCTACATGTTATAAATAAGTCTTTTGGATTTACCTTTATATGTGTTGGAAATAAGCATAATTGTCTTGAAAATTATCATATTTAATTTGTCTTATCAATGACATATATTCCTATAACTACTATTGTCTTAAATTCACTTATTGTCTTGGAAATACCTTTATTTGTGTTGGAAATTTATATATCTGAGTTGGGAATTTTCATATTTATTTTTAAAAGATATAAGGGCAGTTAAGTCATTTGACCCTCAAATTTTATTTCATTTTCGTCTCTAAAGGGGTAAAGTGATTGTTCAGAATTTTTTCACGGGCTCTTTGATTTGATATTAAATTTATTTTCACCGGACTGAAAGTTTCTTCGCTATAAATTTTCTTTTTTGGGGGATAATAAGAACTTGTTTGCTCCCAAAAAGTCCAACCAAATACACTCTTAGTGTTCTCACCACTAACATGATTGAAAAATGGTGAATCTAATTATGGTAAAAATGGACTTTCTTATAAAATCATTGGAAGCTATAATGGTTTGAAAAATGTTTTCACTAATAATTAAGCTATCTATGATTGAAAAAGTATGTGCTAAACTCAATTAAACACTCTATCATAAATAATAAAACTTTCGAACTAAACTATAAACCATGTTAGAAAAGGGGAAATGATAACATGATTATTAAAACTTGACTTACGATAATGATCTTAACTGATAAAAAAAAGAACACGCCTATCATAATCAATTGAAATCAACTTCACAAACGATAGAGAATAACTATGGTAGTGTTCATACCACAACTGCACAAATCACGCCAAGTAATAAAGTGATAAGCAGAGTATCATTTCCATGAGGATTTGATTCCAAAACCCCTGGTCAAGTAGAATTATCACATGCCCAATTTGAGTGAAAAAAAATATCATGAGTGAAGGGAAACTAATTCTAAGTTAAAAAAAAAAAATTATTCATGGACTTCAAGGATGCAATTAGGACCTAGAATTATTTATCCCCTTGTCAAGAGTACTCAATTAATTCTCACAATATTTGCTTGTTAATGATGTATTATACAAGCCAAGGATACTAAATTACCTAAAAGTGCTCTCTCAAGTCTCAAAATAGGTGTTTAGTTCAATTAATTCCTTGATCTCTCAATTAATTAATTAAATCCCCATTTCTCATTGCAAATCCCATATGGCTGTGAGATTAATGAGTATATATATATCTTATTAACAAAACCATTCATTCGACATCAAATCTTAACTTCTCACACAATTAAATCCAAGTTATGCACTCAACCTACATTTTTGAAACCCAACAATATCATTGGTGGTGAATCAACAAGAAGCATTAAAAATAAAGTAAGCTCAACATACTTATACCATTAATTACAAATTCAAACGGGAAATGAGCAATTCGTCCATACAAGAGTTCTAAAATAGCCCTAGAGCAAAGTGTTTAGCTACTCATGTTCAAGAAACAAGGGTAATATATTAATATCAGTGCAAACATTGAACAAGAGTAAGGAAAGGAGAATGGAGAAGAAGAACCAAAATATGAAGGAAAAATCTCTTCCAAACTTCAAACCCCAACTCAAGCTCCACCAAAATCCTTACCCTAGCACACCACACAACTCCCAAGAAAGCCTCAAAAGTCCAAAATGTTGGCCAAGAGGAGGTTAGGGTGAACATATAGCCAAAACCCTAAACGTATCGAGTTTAAGTTCAGCTATGCGTTTCTGTCAGCGAAAGAGGGCCTATGCCCTTGATTTAATGTCCGGACTCCCTTCCTCTTTGTCTTTCTTTTCTGCGTTCAGGGCCTAAGCACTAATTCTAGCCCCTAAACGCTATTGTTCTTTACCTCAATGCTCTGTTTTTCCATATGGTCGTTACCAAGGCGCTAAAAGAAAAGCTTGAGCTCTCATAGGTTCTATTTCTCAAATCCATATTTCTTCATTAATCAATATATATGAATTCTATTATTTCCAACCATCCATGCCTTGAAATTCAATCCAAGCCCATCTCCCTCTGTAGGGTTTGGGCACTAACCTGGTTATCGAACAATGGACTTTATGCCTTTTTGGAGTCAGAACCAAATTTGGGACTATGACTTTGGAATAATGTAGAAGCATAGAGAAAAGAAATAGAGAAGCCATTTTTGGTCTAAGGATACTTAAATCTGGTTTGTGTTTTGTCTATAATTCATAGGGCATGGAAGTAACTGACTTTGAGGGGATACAAATAAGTATAAAAGCAGCTGTTAATAAAGCATCTCCCCAATATGAAATAGGTAGATTGCTTGACCCATCATTAACCTAACCATGTCTAGAAGAGTTCTATTTCTTCTTTTTGCAACCTCATTTTGTTATGGAGTACTAGGGATAGTTAGTTGCCTAATTATTCCCTTTTCTTCACACAGCTGTTTGAATTGGTAAGACAGGTATTCTCGACCTCGATCAGTTTGCAATACTTTGATCTTATTTTCCATTTGATTTTCAACTTTCTTTGATGTAACGTCTAAAACATTTAAGTGCCTAAGATTTATGTGAAATCAAGTAGACATGACAAAATCTTGAATAATCATCAATAAAAGTGATGAAATACCAAGCTCTGTGTCTTGCCCTCACACTCATAAGTCCTCATATGTCAGAATGAATTAATTGCAATTGAATTTCAACTCTAGTTCCCTTAACGAAATGTTTTCTTGTTGCTTTACCAGTTAGACAACTTACGTACAAGGACAATCCCATATTTGATATTTCACCTAGCAAACCTTGTTTATCTAGTTTAATCATTGTATTTTGGTTAATATGTCATAGTCTAGCATGCCAGATATTCATGTCAATAGTTACATTGGAGGAAACAGAGAAACAGTCATGTACATAAGAATCACCCACAATATCCATTACAAAGAATTTTTTTCGACATGAAAGCTAAATAATAAAAGGATGAGTTGCTAAAAATGTCTGCAACTTTATCATGAAAGTTTACAACAAATCCACAATCCATAAGACATAAAACTAAAACTAAATTCTATCGGATGTCCGTTGCATGAAGAACATCTTGTAGGATCAAAGTCTCACATAATGCAAATTTAACTTACAGGTGCCGATTCCCTTAACCTCTATTTTAGCATTGTTGCCCACGTAAAGCCACTTGCTCTGGTTCAGCAACCGACGGTATTCTACGAAGGATTCTCAGTCCCTCTGTTGAGCTTGAGTTTAAAATCCAAGAAGAACAAATAGGTTATTTTAGAAAAAGCGGTACTTAAAACATAGGATACATGTGAATTCACATAATTCACTAATGCCTTTTCATGGTCATTTTGCTAGGTGCAGTCCCTGCAAAATGGCTCTTTTTCTGGCATGCATAACATTTGACCTTCTTCAGGTCAAATTTCTTCTTACCGCCTTTCTTTTCTTTCTTCTTGAATTTTTTCTTACCTTTCTTGAATTTTGAGCCCTTTTTTCGCCTTTCTTATAATATTTCTTACCCTTCTTATGATCAGGCTTAGCATGAGAAGAACCAGTATCCTCAGTGTAATAGCATGTCTAGAGGCCCTGTATGCCTCTAAACATTTATCTTCAACCTCAAGATACTTCATCACATTATCGGAAGTGATAATGTTGTCATTATGGATCAGATTAACCTTCATGTGCTCCCAACTAGAAGGGAGCAACCTTATGACAGCTTGAACTTGTTGCTCATCTGTTAACTTGTGTCCAGCTTCTTCAAGTTCTCTGATCATGTTTGACATATCTCTCAGATGTTGTTTCATGAGAATGTTTGCTCTAAGCTTATAGGTGTCAAATTTGATAGTCAACCTCCTAAGCTTAAAGGTTGATGTGCCACCAAACTTATCCTTGAGTGCCGCCCACATGGCTTTTGCAGTTTGGTGTTTCTCATACTTGCACAAGTCATTCTCCATGGAGCTCAGTAAGGTGATCCTTGCAATACTATTCTTCTTTTTCCAATTTTGGTAAGATTCAACATCCCTCCTGTGCTGGGCAGTATTACCAACCTCACGTTCCACTACAACATTGGTTACGGGTTCCAAAGCTTCCTATTCTTCCAAAATATATTGCACCTACGGTGCTAGATATCCCAATTGTCAGGTTCAGTTTGTCTCCCTTGTTAAGTTTAGAGATAAGTTCTTGGTGGCCATTTTGATTTATGTGACAAAGTTTTGCCATATTCAATATTGTTCTCTTTCAAGGGAACATGCCATAAAGAACATACCAATTATGTTTATATGTAACACTGATTTTTATATAATGTCTTATACTTATTATAATACTTAATTAAAAGATGATGTCAATACCAGATTCATGATCAGAAGTATACGTTTGTATCTTCCATCACACAAAAACTGATAATTTTATCTTATTCTATCAAGGATATTATATAAGTATTTATTATTATTACTTTTAGAAGCCTCATCTTGGCTTCTAAAAGCTCCCACTTATCATAAAAAAACTTGGAATTCAAATGACTAACAATAACATATAATTTAAACATGCTATTTTGCATAAGAAAATACCAAATTTAACAAACTACATGTTCACAATACTATACAGTACATGTCCACAATACAGTACATATTCACAATACAATACATGTAATTAATAAGAAAGAGAAAACCATACTTACTTATATATATATATCAATAAATATCACAACAACATTTCACAATGGCTTTTCTCATTTTTCTAAGTCTTGGGTTTTTTAGCATAGACAACGTTGTTTTCTCTATAGGATCAACCCCATATGCCAGTTAACTTGTGAATACCTCTTGCTCTTATTTCCTCACGATATTTCATCATAAAGTTAATGCAGAACTATACACTCTCCTTATCATATATGTTCCTTACATTTTCTCCAACAATTGACTAAATAATCTTAATGTTTTTAGCTTTGATTGTTTTAGCTATAGCTTGTTCAACTATCCTCTAAGCTCTAGTTGGTATGTAGGGTTGGTCCACTTCTATATCCAAATATAGAGTTTCTTTAGGTAGAGAGGTTTCGATTGTTAGAATAATGAGTTTTGATGATAACTAAACATAACTTAGGCATAAAGAAAGGATTGACATAGTTCAGGAATAACATAGAAACAATCTGATAGAAAAAACTAAAATTAGTCCAATCGATCAGGGTCAGATTATAAGTTAAAGAACTCTAAGTCTAATCGATTAGGGACAGATCAGAGACAGATTAAAAGTTGAGATCATAGGCGCCCAATCGATCTGGGACCCCTGTGATTGATCAGTGAAGTGAAAAATGAACTAAGAAACCCAGTGTGATCGATTAGAGGAATTAGTAGAACTTAGTGTAATTGATTGGATAAGCCTGATCAATCAGGTATCCCTTGTGATCGATCAGATACCTCAAAGTGTAATTCAATCCTAATCCAAGCCTAATCGATCAGAGGACAAAGTGTGATCGATCAGTTAATGGCTTTAATCTGAATGTGATCTGAGTGCAATTGATTGAAGAAGCCTAATCGATCAGGGACCCCCTGTGATCGATCAGGTGAGGTATTCTCTAACTTCATATTTAGTGATGCAGGTTAGATCGATGTGTGATCTATGTGTGATCGATCAGGAACCAGAAGCTGTGATTGATCAGAGACCTATGATCGAAGTGGCAATATATTTAATTCAAACTGAATTGTCAAGCCTATTTAATCTTTCAAGTACAGAAGTTGTTCAGACCTATTTTAGGAAGTTATCGTTAGACACATAAGTCTGCCATTAAGAGCTGTTTGACACAACAACTCTGTTCTGCGATTAATGAAGAGAAAGGATCTGAAGCAAACCAAGTACAATGGATTCAATGCTACCCAGAACGCATTCTTCTCAACACTCCATCTATGATCATCTCTCCTCCAAGATAAAGCAACGGCTATAACTTCATCAACGGGCGGAATTCCAGAAACCAATGTAAAAGCCTTGATGAAGAAGTTGGTATGAGCATTGATTATGTGCATTGATTATTCCTACTAAGTTATACTTACCGCATTTAATACTTACCAACTCTTAGAGAGATCATTCATTGTCTTTGTACTTCAGTGTGTATCACAATCTGTTCAGTGAGTGAACAAGTTTTCTGTAAACTCATTTCAAGTGAGGATTACTCTTAAGATAGTGGGATCTTAAGAGTAGGGTGTATTCTTACTAGTTGTAAGGGGGAGTGATTAGTAAGAGAGATTTCTTACTGTGCAATCACTTGTAAAGGCACTTAAGAGCTTGATTGAATCTTGAGAGATTAGTGGAACCCAATTGAAGGTTGGAGAGTTGGACATAAGCCAAAAGTTTGGGCTGAACCAGTATAAGGGTTTGTGTCTTAATTCATTAAATTTTTAATTAGCACAATTCACCCCCTCTTGTGCATCCCTGCCTATTACATTTGGTATCAGAGCCTGGTCTTCTCAGAATAGTTCATCAAACGATCAAGAGAAACAAAGATCATCATGGCAGGATATGACAACATTCTCCCAGAAGGAAGTTCGATCAATAGACCTCCAGGTTTCAATGGAGAACACTACACCTTTTGGAAGATGAAAATGAGGATGTTTATTAAAGCAAATGGGTACATGCTTTGGAAGATTATAGAGGAAGGAGATATTATGCTGATGAAGACTGAAAATGGAATTCAAGTTCCTAAGCTGCCTGCTAAATTCACTAGTGATGACAAGGACAACATAGAACTGAACAGCAGAGCAATTCTTGTCATTCAAAGTGCTCTAAGCCAGAAAGAGTATTTCAGAGTATGCCACCTTGGAACTGCTAAAGAAATATGGGAAGCCCTGGAAGTAGCTCATGAAGGAACCTCAGGAGTTAAAATAAAAAGAGCTGAGCAACTTACCTCAGAGTTTCATCTCTTCAAGATAGAAGAAGGAGAACCCATAAGGGAGTTGGAAATCAGATTCACTAATCTGATAAACAATCTCACTGCTCTTGGTAGGAGGATCTCAGAGGTTGAACAAGTATCCAAGATATTAAAGATCCTTACACCAGAATGGTAAATGAAGGCCACTATAATACAGGAGATGAGAGGAGAATCCATGAGTTCAATTACATCCTTATTTGGAAGTTTAGCTTAATGAGTCTACCATCAAAACTCAAAGAGAGCTCTATAGAGACAAGAAGAAGAAGAGTCTAGCCCTCTTAGCTCCTACAAAAGATGATGAGGATGAGGAAGAAGAAGAAGAACTAGATGATGAAGAGATGGCCTTCATGGTCAGAAAATTTAGAAGATTCTTCAGAAATGGAAGAAAATTTCAGAAAAATGGCTCCAGCAACACTAGAAGGGATTCTCAGAAAAATTCTCCTGTGTGCTATGAATGCAAGAAGCCTGGACATTTTAAATCAGAATGTCTAAGTTTTCAGAGATTCAAGGAAAAGGAGAAAAAGAAGGAGAAGTTCCAGACTAAAAAGAAAGCCTATGTCTCGTCTATATGGGGAGATAGCTCAGATGAGGAGGCTAATGATGCTGAGGAAGTAGCCAATCTCTGCCTGGTAGCTCAAGAGGAATCTGACAGTGAGGTATATCATTCTGATCTATCTTTCCATGAACTACAAGATGCATATAATGAATTACATATAGAGTTTGTGAAACTAGCAAAAGAAGTAGGTGCATTAAGAAAGAAAAACAAAGAACTAGAAAAGAAAGCTAAGGAACCTCCTTAGGAGGTTGAAAAGACTGAATGCAAAAATTGTGAAACACTCTTGAAAGTATAAGGGTCTGTGTCTTGATTCATTAAATTTTTAATTAGCACAATTCACCCCCCTCTTGTGCATCCTGCCTATTACACTGATTTATGACTGGCAATAGTTAAAACCTCTAAGCCTCCTCAAGGTTTTGTTCGAGATCTTCAACTAGATCTTCCTCATCAAACTCCTCGAGATCCTCTTCAAGGAACTCATCTTTGAGATCTTGATCAATTTCCTGTTGAACAAACTCTATTTGCTCATGTTCATCAAACTCAAACATTTCGAGTTCAAGATCTTCTATATCGTCAAGAAAAAGATCATCTACGTACTCGATGCTCAATGATCCATAATATTGAGATTCAGTGGAATTTGAAGCCTCTTGCCTCATATCTTTAACCTAACCACAAATAAATTAAGTTCAATAATTTTTCACATTTTTAAAGCAACATATAAATATAAGTACTGAAAAAACTCATAATGGACCTTCCAATTGTATCGAAAACATAAAAATAGTATATCAAATTAAAGATCTCAAATTTACGGAATTTTCAAGACAAACCGCACCTAAATCGGATTATTCACGTGCCGTCATGCACCCCAAGAAGCAACAATTCATAAAAAATAAAAAAACTAGTTTTGCCCACTCTCACTGGTGGTGCATGTACACCACGCGCCTCTGTAGAGAGCTCATATACTCACATGTGCCGGACCAACAGTTTCCACACACCGTCATTGGTCGGGTAGGGCCCTCCACATGGTGACTAGGGTTGACACGTGGAAATTTTTGGCTGAGTTTTTTTTTTTAAAAAATAATACTTCTGACAATTTTTTTTCCATTTGGGGTTGCTGTTGGGTATTGGGCCAAACACACCGGCCCGGTTGCTCTTCTCCCTTCTTTTTTTTAGTTGGGCCAGACTCAAACTGCCTATCGATCCCATCATTATTATTAATTAAAACGCAAAAAACGACATCATTACATCACACGGGGAGTCATCTTCAAACTTGAACCGGTCAACTTGACCCACTGTTAGTTATGGGTTAGGTTCGACGGACTCCGTACCTTTTCTCCTCATTTTCTCTGTCGTCTGGTGTCCTTTTTCGCGTTCTAATAGTTGATTTTCATCCTTTTTTCATGCTCTATGCAACGGTATAAGTTTTATACCCTAAAAATGTGAATTACTAAAGACCCAATTATGATTTGTTTTCGGTGGTTTATGTGTTTTCTCATGCCTTTCCATTTTTCAAGATGCTTTTCCTTTCTTTAATTTTACATGTATTTGTCATGCTATTCTAAAGCATATATAGAACAAATAAAAACAACCACAGAAAGAAAACAGGGAACGCAATATAATGCACAACACAAAAAACAAATCAGAAAACACATAGTAAGTTGGAACCATCATACAACACAATTAAAACAAACTTATGAAGACTTACTTAATATTTATTAGAGAAGCAAATCATATCCAAACAGATTTCAGTTCAAACCCAAATCATAAATATAAAATTTTGCAGCGGAATAATAGAGAGGCATATGATAAGCATACTAACAGAACAATAATTTTTTTAACACAACCTTAGAATCTTAATGGCTCTGATGCCAATGTAGGGTTTGGGCACTAACCTGGTTGTCGAACACTGGACTTTATGCCTTTTTGGAGTCAAAAGCACAATTTGGACTATGACTTTGGCATACTGTAGAATCATAGAGAAAAGAAACAAATAAGCCCCTTTTGGTTCTTTCTCATATATGGTTCTATCGTTGTATTTTTTCTGTCAAGTTCTCGTATTTATAAAACACGGAACCAAAATGACACATCCTTTTACGTTTAAATTCAAATTTAAATAAATTTAAACAAAATGGGAATATTATATATAACAGGCCAATATTTATAAATAATTCTATTCAGACCCTAGACATTCATTGATTATAATTCACTAAGGGTGGACTGAGCCTAGCCCATTTTTATACACCCTCTTCCATTTCACTGTTCCTAAGCATTCGCATACAACAAAACTAACATAACTTGCAAAATATATTTTCTATTATCCATAATTTGTCTTCAAAGAAAGCCCTTGAATAAGTCATGACCACCTTGGCATGCGTGTGTGTTCTTTTCCTCTAAAACTAGCTAGAACTAATTTTCAAATTCGAAAATATCTCCAAACTTCCCCTCCAACAGGTGGCATTATGAAACCCTCCTAAAACCCAAAGTCCATCACCTCCTTGCACCTTTTCATATGCAGTTGTGGCAACACGTGGGGGCATAATGCTAGTTGGTTGTAACAATACAAATGCAAATGATAACTTGAACTCATATGTAAGAATCACAGTATAATCAACAGAAAACTAAAATACACAATCAACTTAAACTATTAAATCTACTCCACCAAATGACCATCTGACGGGTATTAGCCTTCTAGAGCAAAATGTTACTGTTCACAAGCATTGGACGGCTACGATTTGCCTTCAAAAGCCACTGGGTTGCATGGAAGCCTCTAAGCTGGATATTAAAGCTGTCATTTGCCGCAGCCACCCCTACTCTTGCTTTATCCTTTTTTGGTAGGAGGGAGAGAGCCAAGAATCGTCTCCTCCTCAGTCTGAGATGTCCACATCTTCTCTGAGCCTCTTGTCATGACCCTCATCACTGTGGCTCTCTCCTTCTCATTTCTTCCCCAGTCTCACCTGTCTCCATCTATTTTGTTTTCCCTCCGCTCTTTCAAATTTCAAATTTCAAAATCGTCTCGTGCATCAATTTATCTCAAGCTTTTTGTGTTAATGAGCTCTGTTTTCTATTTCCTCTTCTCTCTCCCTTTCTCTCTTCACACTTTCTTTGCTTTGGTCTATTTACTTCTATGTGTTCTCCATCATTCTTTTGTTTATGGGTTTGCATTCTTTTTCCATATTAGAACGAAAGAAGAACATATTCAAAAGAAGGAGTGGTGAATTCAGATTAGTTGATGCGGAGATTTCATTGCTTGCCGAAAAATTTCTTGAGGTAGGATTCAAAACTAATATATAAAGAGTAGCGAATTCAAATAAGTTGCTTCTAACTTCTAAGTTTTTCGTCCAAGCAGCACACATCTCTTGAGGGTAGGAAATCAAATATGAATGCTTCTTTATATTGAGTTGCTAGTTTGTCATCGTAAACCCGGGCAAGTATTCTCCAACCAGCACTTTTTGAGGTTAAAGCATAAAAATGCACAATAACTGTTACTTCATTTCATTGTGTTTTGGAACTACAAGAAGTCATCAAGCAAGTTTCCAATTTTTTGTTTCAGGATGCCCAGCGGAGTTTCTTCATCGAACGAGAAGCCAATTCAGTCATATCCATAGCAAGCTACAGAGTTTTTGGATTCGGAATTCCACATCAACAAGATGGTGGTGAGTTTTTAAATCTTTCTCTCTTCATCTCTGCAAGATAGTTGGATAGTTGGATTTCTTTCTCTCTTCTTCATCTCTGCAAGATGGTGGTGAGTTTTTAATTCTTTCTTTATGTTTTATTTATTCTCATATATTCTTTTTTGATTTATTTTCAAATTTCAAATGCCGATACTAGATTTCTCATTTATTCTAACTTGATATTTTAATGTCAGTATTGGATTGTTTTTGTTATTTGGTTTTTGATTTTTTGCTTTACTGATAAATCTAATATTGATGAGAAAGTGACGAGAATCAGAATGTTTAGTTTTTTCATATCATTCAAAAAGTTCCCTTAGGAATTAGAATATCATATATTTGTTTCAACTCTACTAACAATAAGATCAACGTTCATCTTTGTTTGCATGGGTTTACTTCATCTATTATGAGTTATCATTAATTGCTTGAAAGACTTAAAGTTCTTCTATTAGATTTTGGCTTTATTCTCACATGTATTAAATTTTTCACATCCTACGATATGTTCATTTTATCCAGATTTTGAAAGGATATTGACATACAGAGAGTTCATATTTTTTATCACATGAACTAACATAAGCTACTAAATTTTGATCCAGGTCCCTGTCAAAACTGGTTCCAGATACATGGCAATAGTTAAAATCAAGTCTGTAAGGATCTGTGTTTTTGTTTTTGTAAGGTCTCTTGAAAACTTGATGCTAATTGATATAGATTTGCCACCATGATTCTTCTTCCCGTATATCGAGCCCTAGCCAATCCTTAATAGATGTTTATCTTATTCCCTCACTGAGAAATTGAGCAAAATGAATTTAACATTTTTAACTGGTGAGCAGAATCTGTCCATGAGTTATTAAATGTTCTGTTTTTAGATTACTTGGTTATGCCATACTGCTGCCTTTGATGAATTTCTTGTGCAAAACTTGGTTAAGTTAGCTCTTCATGCACTTGTCATATTTAGAAAGCTTGTAGAAACTGCCCTATCATTAAATGAGACTTATCAACATCAACATATTCAAAACCTGTACCAAATTAGAGATAAAGCAAAGCTCAGCTGATGGTTTTGGAAAATCTAGATGAAGTGTGCACAGAATATACCCTTTGAAACAACCTTGCTCGGGATATTAGATTATATTGAATTTAAGGACATCAACTTATTTTGAAATACTATGTAAGTCTTTGAGTTTCTTTCCAATTCCAATTTCAATTTTTTACTTGCTATACAACTTTGACTGGTTTTGAGCAAGACATTTTATAGGGGCTACTTTTGAAAGTTTTTGGCATCTCTCATTCAATTGCTTTTTCTTCACAGCTTGCTTTGGAGAAAACAGATTCAAATGACATTGAATGGTCTTGCTTTAGTCGAAATAAAAAATTTGGATGTCATGGAAACAAAAAAGGTAGCATTCCTGAATTGTGTTGGAAATAGGTGAACTTTACTAGTATTGGGTTGCATTGGTCAGTACAATCAGCAAGTAAAATGAGTAGCCACAGGTCAGCTTTTTTAATGAAGTGATTTTTACAAAAATAAAAAGGTCATCTATATATCTTTAAAATGTATTGCTTTTTACTGTAGCTAGAGCTTTAAACTGTAGCTAGAGCCGAGCCGAGTTTGGCTCCTCTCACAAAGTCACTGTTCACATAGCCGATGAAAAGTGATAGCTCAATTGATGTGTTTTATTTTTTGCGTTGGGCTTAGTGCTCAATTTCCAAATTATTTGAATATATATATTGTTATATTATTCCTTATTTTATCTCACAACATAATATGACACGTGTGTTTCTCAGCCACTCCATATCTTTCTCCATTATTACTGGGTAGTTCAACAAACCCAAATGAAAAGCTACCCCAGTTCTTCGCTGAAAGCCTGTCACCTCCATCTTTCAACATGGCAGTCTGCTTGATGGGGTTTTCCCTCCAAACTTATGCCAAAATGCTATTCAAATTCAACTAGCCCGCCAACAGACTACTATATAAGATGTCTTCAACTCTTTCATTTGTCAAAAAAAAAAACTCTTTCAGCCCTTATGTTTGTGGGTACTTAGTTGTACGTTGGTATGCATGTTGCACTCTTGTGAAGCTAGCTATCAATTATCTTTACGCTGTTAAATATTATGAATTAATTATTATTGAATAACTTCATATAAATCATCATGAATAATTTTTATTGAATAATTTCATATGAATCATCATCAATAATTTTTATTGAATAACTTCATATGAATTATCATGAATATTATCTTTTTTGCTTCAATGTTTTATATATTTTTTTCCATATTAATTGGATATCCCAGTAACCTAAATTTTCATTGTTCAACCATAGCATTTTATTGTACTTGCATAATAGTCTAACATAATATCTATTATGGTTCACACGTTGAGTCGGTTTGGTAATGTGTCCTGCTATTTCGTTCCCTCCAATCTAATCTGACCCTCACTAACATATCTGAATCAAACTTTAAGTATATATTGGAGGGAATGAAATATTTCATCCACTCTGTTTCCCGCTTTTTCATATCGTCTTCTTCTCTATATAAGCCTTTTGCTTCTTTATTTGACATCCAAGTACTTCATTATGCATCGTCAATTATCTTCCTTTTATTATCTATTTGTTTGGACTTCTGCTATGTCTCGATTTTCCTTGCTAAAGGATCTACATGATGGTACAGACAGATGGAGTATAGTTGTCCACGTGTCTAGGAAATGGAATGTTTTCCATAAATCTGCTCCTGCTGATCTGTTTTGCATATCAATGGTGTTGGTTGATTCTGAGGTGTGCATTCACAAGCATCTTTCTTTGTTTTTCTTTCTGTCATATTTTTTTCTTCTTCTATTTTTACGTAATTTGTGAGTCATGGATTTGCTTTGAACCTGGTTTTTTCTTTGTATTTCAGGGCAACAATATACAAGGAAGTGTTATCAACAAAAGTTTACATGATGAATACAGAACTAAGGTTGTTGAAGGACATACTTATATGTTTGCTAACTTTGTCTCATCTAATGAGAACTTGTATAAAGCTTCGAAACATGCTTACAAGTTAACATTTACTCCCCAAACACACCTTGTGCTAAGGGATAATGTTTTCCCTGAATTTCCTCACTTTTTCTGGACCCTCCCACTGATCCTACGAATTACTGAGAACAGTAACATCGATTACCTGATTGGTGAGTAACTTATATGTCTTTACTATAATGGAAATGTTTATAGGTTATGTTGCTGTTGTACTTTTTTTGTTCCATGTATTAATTCAAATTTTATCTTCTACAGATGTCATTACCTTTGTCAAGACAATGGGTACATTGGAGGAGTACCATAAGGATTCTGAAACAAAGAACAAACTCTGCATGCTTTTGACTGATATTGAGTATGTGATTCACGCTGATCAATGTAATTTTCATGTAATATGATTAAAATGCTAACTCGCTTTTCTATTTTCAGGGATAATGATGTTGAATGCATTTTATTTGATGAATGTGCTTCAGATGCATACATGTGCCAGCTCGAGAATATTGACAATCCGATCATCATAGTTCTTAACCTTGCCCGAATATCATTTCCTGATGATGGTTCATGTTGCTCATTACTTCTTTTTTATACACATATGCCTATCCCTTATTTTAAATTGATCATTGGGATTTCTTTTTCAATTTTTTATACAACTACTCAAAGATCACTTTGTTTATAGGGAAGCCACAAATTTCCAACTCATTTAATGCGACACGTGTTTCTTTTAATACCGCAATTAAAGAGGTTAAGGATTTATTAAAAAGGTTAGATCTTTATGGCTATTAAACCATTGGTTATATGACACAACCATTATGTTCTAATTGCTGATATACATGTTGTATGTTACATTACAATTTTTTCAGTGCTAAGGAACGGACCAGTCCTATTATTCTCACATTCAGTGACCCCAAAAGCAAAAGGATGTCACAAGCTTCTGCATCTGCCTCCGATGACAGCAAGAACAAGATCTCAATATGTGACATTGTTACACAATCTGTTGTATGTGCAAATTCCCTAATCCTTTAAATAGTTTAATTCTGTTATCTTATTTATTTTGTTGTTGCATAGGGAGACTCATTTATAATCCATTGTGAGGTTTCTAAACTTGAAACAAAGCATGGTTGGATATATGACGGCTGATCAAGGTGTTCAACTAAACCTAGAATTGAGGGTTCAACCCTTATGTGTACTGGTTGTAAGAAAAAACCGGACTCCATAGAGGCCAAGTAATATTTCCTCTGTAGTAAATCTTTAATCTGTTTACATATTGTTATTCCATTTCTTTATTCTAATTTATTAACTACAAACCTTAGGATGAAGTTGCACTATATTGTTAAGGATGATACTGGCACTGTTTCGGTAATTTTTTGGGACAAGCATGCTGTTCAATTGATTGGGAAATCAGCTGCACAGCTGAAACTTAAATTACACAAGGTTTTCCCTTTTTATCCACTAATTGTATTTTTCCATTGTCACCTACCTTTCTAATACTAGTGTTTCCCACTATCAGGAGGATCGTGCCTATGATTTTCTAGATGAACTTGACAATATTGTTAGAAAGAAGATGGTTTTGCGGCTCAAATTGAATGACTATAACAAGAAGTACCCAAATGCTAGCATTAGTGTCTCTAACTATACTGTTTGTCAAGACCTTTTAGACCAATTTAATAAGGCTTCTGATGAGGTGTGTTATTTTTCTTAATTTTTTATGTTTTTCTTCATATATTATGGGAAAGCCTCAATTGTTCATACATTAATGCTTTCTGTTATTTTTTAGCCTCCCCCTGTTGTCAATCTATCAGATGAGGTAAGGCGATTTTACATTGTTATACTCTCTGTTACTGACATTATTGCCTATGTTTTCTTATGCTTTTTATCTTAATATTTGTAATAGGACACTGTTACTGCTACTGATTTTGTTGCATCTGAAACAAACCAGAATTCTGTAAATTGTTTAGATGCTTCGTATATAAGTAATCAGCATGGCAAGAAGCAACAGAACATCAATATTTTTGATCCTAATGCTTGCAACAAAACTGGTCATCACAATAAGAACACGGAGAACATGACCAATAATAACCTTGATGCTTCCAAGGTCAATGCTGAGAGTATCGATGACAAAGAGAATATCAAGATATGTGACCTTAGTGAAGGTGTCCCTCCGGCTCCACCTAAAGGAAAAAGAAGAACCAATGTTAAGAGGACAGTTGCTAGAGATGAACCTGCCCATCTAAAGGAAGTTCAAGTGAATGCAGCATCTGATGAGAGGCTTTTAAAAGTCATAAAGTAGGAGAAATGAAATAGGATGTTATTATGATTATCTTATAATATTCTATGTTGTCTTACATTAGTTATTGTGTATTATTAGTGTTGATGCAATTATATATTTAGTGTGTTGCTGTTAGTGTGTTGAAGATGTTATTGTTAATTTGTGTTTCGTGTTGTTCCCTATGTTATGTGCAGTCTTCCTTTCAGTTGGTCTGTTGTAATAGCTTATTTTATAATGCCATTTATCGTTTTATGTCTGACATTTTGTGTTTATTTTTTTAATGTTTGTTCCTGCATAATGTCTAGGTTCTATCACTTATTTCCTTTATGATTCCAATCTGTCTAATTGATCAATTAGTCACCAAATTAAAAATAAACGACATATCTTGGGTATATGACATCTACTTAGGCATTATATGTTATGTTAACAAGTAACACTATAGTCCATACATGTGTTACAAAACTCAGGTTTTATAGTTGCGGTATTATTGCACTTTCAAGTTACTACTTGCTAGGTAAATACATTCCAACTTGTCTTTTTTGTGTAAATAAATTTAAGTCAATTACTCCTCATCATAGTCCTCATCTTCTCCTTTTTTTAAGTCTGATGTCCACGGATAGTTAAACTGTTACGTTCAAATGTGATTTATATACGCTTACACGTAGGCATCAATAAACTCTTTAATGTTTACTATGTTGAATTCCCAGTCCAGTATTAGTTATAAGATGATGCTGTGTTCTTTCTTTTAATCAAGTTAAGCCTTCTTACTATGCACCATCACATACTTTATATTTATATTTTTTCCTTACACGTATGTTCATTCACCTATAAAATACCATATAATCTTATTATCTGTCTATTTCGATAGCCTTATTTTTAGGAAATAAGTCCTTTTTTCCCTCAAAAGATCTGAAAATGGGAAAAACATTAAAAAGACATGTGTTGTTTAATTTATAAAAATAACAGCTTATAGTTTATAAATGTAATGATAAAATTTCACCTTATTTTGAGATCAAATGATCTTATGGAGTTCAATGCAACAAAATCTTACTTATTTTACACACCCAATCACAGCTAACTCAAATATAAATCTTATTAAACAATCTCACTTATAGAAAATAAGCCACATATAGATACTTTTTTAGTGATAATCCAAACATAAATCACATTATGTAACCTCATTTCTTTTCAATCCCATTTCTTTTTAATACGACATATATATGAGTCACTTTTTCAATCATTAATCAAAACATAATTATATGTGGTTTACATTATAATGTAGTTGTATTTATCCCTAACATTAAAAAAAAACTACCTTCATCTTGTCATTACCACCGGAATTGGAATCATTCATTTTTTTCCTCACTTTTTCATTAGTCCCCCCAAATGGCCCTCTGTAAAATAAACATGAATCATGTACCCATATATATTTTGGATCAACTATTTTGATATTTTTTAAAATTTGTTTTATGGGTTTATAAAAACCTTTATGATTCTGTACATAGGGTAGTTGTACCGAAAAAAATTTATTTTTATTAATTTATTGGCAATCATTTGGGCCGGCCCATTACAATGTTTTTCCATTTGTATCATCAGAAGATATGCACGTTTCTTTTACTCTTAACCGGATCCTCTGCTTAAAAATTGGGCCTACTATTCTATGCTCATGTCCATCATCTACCTAGGATTTGTCCTTTTCCCAGTCGTCCCATTCCCTCTCATTAGATCTCAAAATTATTGCAGTTACTATGCAATACTCACCCTCTTCCTTCGAACTTGACGGAGCTGTGCTCTTCTGGTTATTAACTCGAAGATAAAATCTGTATAGATCTGGTATGACATTATCTGCTATTATTGGTCATCCGTATTCTAATGAATCATAAGGGTTTTGATGTTGACAGTGGCCTTTCTGCTTCCCCTCCTGGTATGCCCTTTTTCGCTACACAAAATTTTAGCAGTACATTCTGTGTTGTTTACCATTTACTATGAATCATTACTTTTGACGCATCATTTTTCCCATATAGATGTGATTTTATAGTTTCATATGCTTTACGTTAGGGTACATTATTATTTCAGTGCTTATTTGATCCATTACCTTTAGTAAATTGTATGATGATATCCTAATGGTTCGTCCTATTACATACATTTATTTTTTGATTATTTATTAAGAAGTATAGTCAACTATATCCCTCAACTATAATTTTAATGTGTTATCTCAGTTGTGGAAAATATGGTGCAAGACATTATTGATACCCAAGCAATTCGATCTCTCTCAACAACTGTACAATTTTCGCAGAATTTCCCTGCCTCTTCCTCAGTTCCCACTTGTGAACCCTCCTGTTGCTCTTCATCTGTTCTGACAAGTCGTGTATTACAGTCACCCCGTATGTAAATGCAATTTTTACTTCAACTTGTTTTTATACTTCTCTTTATTAAATTCTATTTGAATTTTGGTCATTTGTATTCCATCTCACACAATTTTTAAATTTCAGCATTTTATGTAAATTCACAAATTTCCTCTACTGAACTGTCCACAACAACAATATTGCCTCTAACTCTGGGAAAATTTCTCAAAAAGGTATATTCATTTATCTTCACTTTTGCATATCACTTTCGATCACTTCAATAATCTCTAATTGTTATGTTTATGATTGCTAGCATTACATGGCTCATCAGTTGAAAATCCGTTCGACAATTCTGTTCGTATTAATAGTGCACGGTGGAGAGGTCTTGAAAACCTCCAACTTGACAAGCCAAACAGAGAAGGAAAAGGGTCAAACAAGCTCAACATATAGGTGGGCTTATACAAATATTAAAAAACTATTTTATGGTATATATAATTCTTTATGACACTTATTTACCTGAAAAGAGATAATGCATTTTTATTTATTGAATTTTTTTTTCTGTTTATTGTCTTGTACTTACATTCAATACAAGAGTTAAATTATATTTTCTCACTGATTGTTGTTTTCATGGATAGTCTACAAGTCATCAATGTCTCTTAAAGTCCATCTTCTTATCATATGCTTGCACACCATTTAAATAGGTCGATTTGTTGATTTTAGGGTGTCATGAATTGTTACAAAACCATTCAACCAAAGATACACAGGCACTATCTATGCAGCAGTCTGGTAAATTTGTAAGAAATGTATTTCTCCTGTGGTTTCTGTGTGTATTGTCTACTTATAATTACGTACATTAAATTGTTGTAGTTGTCACAATTGATAAGCCATATTTAGGGCATCAAAATGCATCCACTGCACTTCTACCTCAACTTAGGTATTATCGTGAAATTGAATTCCAATATGATCCAGATCAAAATGTTCATGATGAAGAAGAGGACACCAGTATGGTTTTTGTTCTATCTATTGTTTTTCAATTCATTTATTATTTGTTCATAATAGTATGCTATCATTGAAATTACCTGATGTTTCAATAAAACACTTTTTAGATGAGCAAATGGATGACCATGGTCCTCAACAATTGTGATCGGTGATACATGCTTAAGTTCCCTTGAAGGTCAATTATTCCTTCTTAAACTCTTCATCAATCACATTAATATTTGTTTCTTTGATTATCATCAACCTTAATTGTGTTTCTTTATTGTTTGTGCAGCATATATCGATGAGGGTGATCCGACTTATGAATGCAAATTCTGTGGCGCACTACTTTGGTTTAATGAACGTTCAAAAAACGATAGTACACACAATGTTGCTAATACATTTTCTCTCTGTTGTCTAAAGGGGAAGGTTGTGTTACCCTTATTGAAACCACCTCCACCGTTGTTGCATAGCCTTTTCTTTCAGAAGAATTTGGCTAATTCTAGGAAATTTCACGATAATATAAGGCAATACAACAACATGTTTTCATTTACATCAATGGGAGGTAAAATTGATCATTCCAAGAATTCTGGTGGTGCACCTTATTCTTTTGTGTTGTCTAGTGTAAATTACCATAACATAGGGAGTCTTTGCCCAACATCCGGTGTGAAACCTGTTTACTCCCAGTTATATGTACACGACACTGAAAATGAAGTCTCGAACAGGATATCTGCAGTTAGGTATGTCAGGCACATGTATACTAAATCATATTACAATATTTTAATGTTCTAATTATTTATTTGTGTTTGTTTCAGTAATTTCCAAACAAAGTCCTCAATTGATCCAGCTATTGTTCATATGATAAAATGCCAGTTAGATCAAGTTAATCCGTTTGTTCAACAGTATCGTATTGCTTCATCCATGATTAGCAGTGTCAAACATCCACCTTTAAAGCTATGCTTGATTAGCACAAGGAATAGTGATGGCAGAATTTATAACATTCCGACTACTTCTAAAGTCGCAACGTTAGTAGTTGGTGATATTGACATGCACTTTAATGTAAGGGACATCGTTGTTGAGGAACATTCGGGAAATATTCAAAGGATAAATGAATTGCATCCATCTTACCTTCCTCTTCAGTACCCGCTTCTATTTCCTTTCGGTGAGGACGGTTATAGAGATGATGTTCCTCATAAGGAGGAATCATTGAGTGTCACAAAGGTTAAAAAGATGGTTAGCATGCGAGAGTTCTTCAGCTTTCGACTTATGTCAAGGAAAAATGAGACATCTTGTATTCTTCATTCATCCAGGCTTGCACAACAATTTATTGTTGATGCTTATGCAATGATTGAGTCCCAAAGGTTGTTCTGGGTTAGAACTCACCAAAGGCAATTAAGAGTTGATCTATATCAAGGTTTAGCAGATGCTGTGCTACGTGGTGAAAGAAATGCTTCATCTATTGGCGAAAGGATTGTTTTGCCTTCTTCATTCACAGGTGGAGCAAGGTACATGATACAAAACTACCAAGATGCTATGGCAATATGTAGAGTTATGGGGTATCCTGATCTTTTCCTAACCTTTACATGCAACCTGGGATGGCCAAAGGTCCAACGCTATTGCTCATTACATTCTTTAAAATCTTCAAATGCACCTGAAGTTTTGTGTCGTATTTTCAAGTTGAAATTAGATTCTTTGATGAAAACTTTGAAAGACAAACGCATTTTTGGGACCATTCAGGCAGGTTAGTTATACTAGTCTTATTTACCTTTTGCACACATATGTGTACACACAGTTGCTTTTTATATTCGTTTTATTTGCTACCCATATATTAATTCTATATGTTCTTCCTTCACAGACATTTACACTATCAAATTCCAAAAAAGAGGTCTGTCACATGCATATATTCTTTTGTGGCTTGATGACTTGTGTAAGATGACAGATTCTTCATCTGTTGATAACTACATTAGTGCCGAAATACCAGATTATACAAAGTCACCTCTTTTGCACGAATTGGTTCAGAAGTTTATGATACATGGCCCGTGTGGCCGTGTTAAGCCTAATGCACGTTGTATGAAGGGTCGAAAGTGTAGTAAAAAGTTCCCCAAGCCGTTTACTCCACAAACTATAATTGATGATGACGGATTTCCAACTTATCGACGTAGGAATGATGATAGAACCATTCAAGTAAAAGGTGTCCCCTTGGACAATCGATTTGTTGTTCCTTACAACCCAACATTGCTCTTAATGTTTCATGCACATATTAATGTCGAAAAGTGCAATCAATCAACTGCTATTAAATACTTATTCAAGTATATTAGTAAAGGTAATGACGAGTTATTGCTGCTATTTTTGACTCACAGAAGGACTAATGTGGGAATGTTGAGGTTGATGAAATCAAACAATATTATATTTGTAGATACGTATCTTCATGTGAAGGTGCTTGCGTATCTTCATCTGAAATTAATTCTCTTGCTTGGGACCTATGTACAATTGTCCCATGTGTGTCTCCCTTAATCTGAAGCAAACCACAGAAACATCCAATTTAATAAACTATCATATGCAATAGAAGATGTTCACTGACCAAATATGTAGGCATCCAAACTTTTGTTTTGCATGTATTCATAAACCAATATCTCTTCTCCTTCAATGCAACAGCCGAAAAGTCTAACAAGGTTTCTGTGTTGAAGCTTAGAAATTACTTCCACTTCATTTATAAATTCTTCCATACCCTGTCCAGAGGATATTGAAAGTTTTTTCACTGCTATTTCCTGTCCATCTTCCAATTTTCCCTGAAATAAGATGATAAAAACATCAATTTGTTATTATTCCAAAAATGATAAAGTTAAAACAAAATGTAAGTCACCTTGTAAACTGGACCAAAGCCACCCTCCCCAAGTTTATTTGCTATGTCAAAGTTGTTTGTTGCAGTTGCTAGCTTTCTAAAATCAAACAATAATAGTTCTGGAATGTGGGCTTGTTTCAAAGTCATGATCTTTTCATCATGAGTCTGCCTTTCCCCTGTGTTCAACACATTTTTTCCATTTCATTTCCTCGAAAAACAATTATTGCTATTCTAATACTAGGTTCCTAGAGCAATGAATTAATTATATGAAGTTCTCCCATATTCTGTATCAAAATGTTGAAACTCAAATTTTTGACAGATAATCTCAGACAACAAAGTTAAGACTGTGTCATACATGCACAATCAGAAACAAGATAGCTAATCCCTTGAATGAACTATAATAGTAAAATTGAAAATCACCTTTTTTCTTTGAACATTTTTTCCACAAGAAATATCCAGACACAGTAATGAGAATTGTTCCAATCAAAACCAATAATATAATTGGTATTGTCATCTTCCTCCTGGCTATGCCTGTTTCAAAGAGAAGAAGAATGTTCAGAAAACCATCATTTTCTAACAATAAGTTCAAAACTATACCACATGTGTTATCATCAAAAGACATCTATAAGAACACAGATAATGCTTAGATGAAATTCAACGTTGTACCAAATTTTGTGTGGGTAAGACATATTGAACAGAGAAAACACGTGTTTCTTGGGGGGTTTTGAAGAGCTTTCTCTAATTAAAATACATACCAAATTCTGAGTTGGCTAAACGTATGTAAATGTCAAGCCCCCCATATGAGAAGCTCTGTATGTCAAGTAAATCTGTACTCCACACCATACAGCCAAGGTATACTTCATAGGCATAAGCAATACAAGAGCAATTCTTAAGGCATGAAATTTGACAATCTGCAGCATTCTTAGCATAGGAAGCTAACACCTGTGCATCATCTGGTACTTTTACATTCTGCAGCATAAAAAACCCATCTATTTTGCTAGTTTGAGAATCATTCTTATCTCTTTCACACTGAAGTGATTCTCTTCTTACGCACCCACCGGTTCAATTCCGCCTTTCCCATTCTTGTTTGTTCTTTGCTTCAAACCCTCTCAAGCAGCTGCAGATTGGGGAGTTCTGCAAATTGCAAATCCCAAATGGGCCACATTTGCCAAAAACATCACACTCTGAAGAAATTACTCTCCTTGAAGGTTTCCATGTATGTGTCTGGGAATTCCAAATTCTGCGCTCTACATTACCTTGAGAAACTAAAGTATAAATCAATATAGAATTTGTGTAAAAAGAATGTCTAACACTCTCTTCATCTTCTTTCAACAACAACCCGTTTTGGGAGTTAAATGAAGATTGCTTAGTAAGCCCAATGAAGGCCATGCCATTCCATGGACCACTACGCCAGTAAGGATTATTTCCTTCCCACAGGAACACTTCAGTTACATCACGGACTTGAAGACCAAAAGAAAATCTTCCATCGGATGGATCAGATTCACTTTTCCATGATGTAAGTTGCACTTTCTTGCCTGTTTTTTTGTAAGTAATAAGTTCCATGCCTTGTAAGTATGTATTGCTAGGATTCAGGAAACTCTGCCACAGATATGCTCCTGTAATTCTATCTACAAGAACAAGGTTTCCTGAATCTAAGAGTTGAGCACTGGAATTTGGTGCAATATGGGAGATATCTGTTGACCAAACAACCTCTTTTCGCCCATTCAAAATGACAAGATTCCCATTTTCTGATATTGTGAGAATCCCAGACGAATCTGTTAGTGGCTTGTTTCTGTTGGCAACCCAAATAGTAGCGGATTCGGACATGTACCAAATTCCTAAGTATCGATTAGTGGAATTTCGAGGACTGAAGAATCCCAGCGTGAACGTGCTATTTCTGGAGCTTACTGTTCCAGGGTCTTTGATCAACACATGAGATGTGATGATGGAGTCCAAGTCACAGACCACAAGAGAAGAAGAGAACAAACATATAAGCGAAGCAAGTAACAAGGAAGCATGTTTACTGAATCTAATGAAGAACATGATGATTATTTGAAATTAAGCAAGAAAATGGGTTTCGGAGTGCTGCCAAGGAAAACTGGATAACCCATGTAATATTGTAGTTTGAACTATTTTTTTTTTTTTTTGGTCAAAAAGTTTGAACTATTTATTAAACTGCGACTTCTGTGGACGAAGAAGAAAAAAATATAACCAGCAAATAACTCGGGCATCTGGAGGGACTTCCTTGGTCACTCACCAAAGTCGTCTGTGGCGGCTGAGCCAATTGTCTGTCACATTATATAACTCCGGCCTCTTATTCACACTATATAAACAAACATTGGGTCCGTTGACTTTGGCATTCAGTCTCCGTTGACTTGGCATTAAGTGCAAACGTCTGTTTTCCTCTCCATTGACTTTGGGCATTAATGCTACGAAAATAATACTTCCCGGGTGTTTAAGATCCAAAAAAAACTTCCTGATGCTAGCATCTCCTTAGGTATAACTTCCTGGATATTTAAGAGCCATAACCCAATTATTAAAAGTGGTTTTCTGATTTTACCTTTATATTATACGCACCCTCTCATTCTTAGGATGAAAATAAAAAATAAACTATTTATTATCTTAATTTTTACATGTTATATCTTATAATATGAAAAAAAAAATCTCATTTTACTTCTTATAACGTGGGGTGGGAGAATTTGAAATTATAATTTGTATTTGAGTTGTTGAATTTCTCTCATTTCCCCCTCTCTCATTTTATTTTAGAATCTCTTATCAACCGTTACATTAAAATAATGAATGATCTAGATTTACTATTTTGTAAAAATCATTACTATAAACATAAATAGATAGGTTTAAAATCTTAAAATTATATCTATTTAATTCATAATTGTAATAAAGACAAAATAAAAATATGTTTTAATTTATAAAATGGTTTAATAATATCTTTTGTTAAAGATAAAATCTGAACAATTCATTCCTTGATCTAAATGTAAAGATGAGAAAAGGAGATAAAGAAAAAAGAACAGCTGGTATTATCAACATTCTTATCTTCAAATTAAAGCAAACTAATGTGATAGTAAATAATCATAGCATGTCACTATTTTTTTTCATGCCAGAAGTCATAGCATGTCACTGTACCGCAATGACTTGAGTTACGAGCATCAAGTCTAGAGCTGGGAATTCGGGCGGGCCGGGCTTAAACGGGCTGGCCCACCACGGGCCGGGCTTAAACTGGCCAAGCCCGTTTAAGCCCGCGAGCAAAAATGTACCCATTTATTGAAACCCGGCCCTTAAGAGGTCGGGCTCGGGCCGGCCCGACAGGCTTTCACTTTTTTTTTTTTTTATATTTTAGTGAAAGGCTTTGGTTTTTTTTAATAAATGAAATTGCACTGCGAAAGTATTAAAGAAACAAATATGGGTAATTGAAAATAAATTGTGCAACAAAGTCAAGTGACATAATTTGTCAAAAATGGTATATGTAAAACTTAAACGGGAAGAACATGATAAATATATGTGGTTTTCCAATTAACAATAGCAAATTAGCAATGTTACACAAATAATTAATTAATTAATTATTAGATAAAGACAACAAAAGCAAAGATACATCACAATTCAAAAAATGAGATTAAATAGAACAGAAAAAAGTAGTCAAGAAAATGGAAAAGGAAAAGAAGAGCATGTGACATGAAACAATCATTCATTACTCCAAATATTAAACAATAAAAAAAAAATGGACCAAGCATAAATAAAAAACATAAATATGATCCATAAGTAGCAAGTCTAGAATTAGAAGTCATACATCACATACAACTACATAGAATATTAAAATGTTTTATAAGGACATAATGTTCTCATGACACAACACATTTAAAAAAACTAGTTCACACACCACAAAATAAACCAATACATAATAACATAGTACAATTTTCCTTTTAATTTTAATTACCTGAAAAAAAAAAGCTTAGACGGGCTTAAACGGGCCGGCCCGTCAAAGCCCGCGGCCCGACGGGCTAGCCCGTCAAAGCCCGTTCCCCTTTTTGCCCTAAAAATCAAAGCCCGGCCCTCATTGGGCTCGGGCTTAAAAGGGCCGGCCCTACGGGCTCGGCCCGAATTCCCGGCTCTAATCAAGTCAACCCCCTCCTTATTAGAGTTAAAGGGTTAATATAACTTTTGATCCCTGAACTTTCACTCAATTTTGGTTTTGGTCCCTGAACTTTAAAATTTTGGGTTTTGGTCCCTAAACTTTCAATCAATTTTGGTTTTGGTCCCTGAACTTTGAAATTTTTGGTTTTGGTCCCTGAACTTTGGGTCAATTTTGGTCTTGGTCCCTGAACTTTCAGTAATTTTGGTTTTGATCCCTCAACTTTAATTTTTTTTTTTTTGAAGTTTTTTTTAAACTGAGGGACCAAAACCAAAATTACTGAAAGTTCAGGGACCAAGACCAAAATTGACCCAAAGTTCAGGGACTAAAACAAAAAATTTCAAAGTTCAGGGACCAAAACCAAAATTGACTGAAAGTTAAAGGACCAAAACCAAAAATTTTAAAGTTCAGGGACCAAAACCAAAATTGAGTAAAAGTTCAGGGACCAAAAGTTATATTAACCCAGAGTTAAAAAAACGTCTGGTTGGCCCTATGCCTAAATGGGTCGGGCCTTGAGTTCGTGGGCTCAAATTGGACTGAGAGTTTTTTTTTATGGGTGAAGGTGCAGAGTTAATAATAGAGATTTGTGTCAGGAGTGTCTGATTAAGGTGAGTATTCGGTTATTCGATAGAAACTGAAATAACCGAAAACCTAATATTGATAATTTTAAACAATGAACTGAAACTGATTCACCAAATAATTGAAACCGAATTAACCGAAATATTTTGGTTTGGTTAGATTGATTAGTAACCAAAATAATCGAATTTGATTTTACTATTATTTACCAAACATAATATTATTTTATTACATATAAAATACTAAGTGCATTTTGAGTTTAGTATTATCTATAAAACATATTATAATATATATTAATCATAAAAACTACATAATAATGTAATATATATTATAATATCCCATAATCATCATCTAAGATAAGAATCAATATTTTATATTAAATATAAATATATTATATAAATTTACTTTTTTCTGTTTTAACTGAATTAATTTTTTAATAACCGAACCAAAATCGAAAACCGAAATTATTAAAACATAACTGAACCAAATTAACTGAACACGGAAAAAATCGAATTGAGGACCAAAAATGCACATAAACATTGTAAAATGGAGTGATTTAACACAAAAGTTTACATTGTTAAGTTTCACTAATTTTTTGCTTGTGGGTCCCACAATAATTAATTTTAAATTATTTTTTAAAGAATGCTTTTTGTAAAAATAATTTTCTCTCCACCATTGACTTCGCCAAAGCCAACACAAAATCCGAAATCACCATGGCTCGAACCATAACAGTAAATAGTTCAGGCATCTTAAAGGCCACCTTGCCACCATAACTGAACCCAACCACCACACACTTATCCACCCCTAGTTTCCTCAACCCGTTGGCCAAACACTCAGCTTGAACCGTCGGAGCTCGGTCCGGCTAGCTAGTGGTTGATATAACATCCCAAAATTCTACTTAAGGATTAATGTTGGTTTAGGATTTAATTATGGGATTAATTAAGGAATTGGGGGCCTTATAAATAAATTTATGGAGTTTGAGGTATTTTTATGAATTTTTAAAAGGCCTGTTTCTTCCTCAATTTAAGAAAATAATTAGGGAAAATTACTTTTAGACTCAGAGAAAATTATGGTGGAAGAAAAACCCTAGCTGGGTATTAATAAATGTTTGGAAGTGGAAAGATAATTGTTGCCCAAAAAGAAATTATCTCATTTAGATTATTGGAGAGCTTATTAGTCTCTTCTACTAATCCATTTAAATCCTCTTTATTCTTCTTTTCTTTTTCCTTCATTTTTCTTTTCTCTCCTTTCCTTCACTTTCTTTCTTTGTTTTTTTTATATAAAGTCAATTTCATTAAAATAAAAAGATAGTACAATTAAAACCTTCTATTATGTGTAACAAGACGTAATCCCCCCGTGCGTTGCACGAATTGTATTGTTTATTCTAAATTTTTCTATCTTACTTTTTTGTTCGGAGTATTTTATGGTTTAAAGAGATTAATAATAACTTATTTTTGTTTAGTGAAGATATTTAAATCATAGAGAATATTTGTTGAATTTAACAATAATTATTTCCAACCAAAAAGAATTCAACTATAATTACGTGTGTTATAAAGTTGGATTTGAACTAAACAATAACTAAATGTCAAAGCTTTTCAAGTATGATAAGGCATACATTGCAACAATTATATATTCAAAATATATCTCATTTCTTAGATGCACTTTAAAAATTTATATCATATCTAAAAGATGGAGAAAAAGATAACCACCGAATATGAATATATAGTACATAAATCATTTGAAAGTTAATTTACCATTGGATTTTGGCGGTTGATACAACTCTTACTTTAGGCACCATACAATATCCCCTAACCTCTACCTTCTTTATGGTCAAAAAAAATCTCTACCTCCTTAGCAAGACCTTTAATAAAAAAAGGGTTTTATACTGATTATAGTATTAATTAATGGAGATATCTTTTTATTTTTCTTATAATTCAATGAATGACTCTTCAGTTAAAAAAAAGTGAATGACTCCACAAAATGATTGTTGATCTGTCCATGTCAAAAGTCCAATAAATTAAAGTTTGACTCATTGGAATTTGAGATAAATGTTAAATGATGATAGGAAATAAACACAAACCATAATTTAAGAAATTTCTACGATTAAGGGAGTTAGAAAGACGAAAAGTTTAAATTTGATTTCCAATTTTGACCTAAATTTTGGGAGTGAATTAAAATTATAAAGTATATGATTGTCAAATATATACTAATTACCACCTAATTCACAAACAAACCATAACTTTTTGTTTTTTTTGCAAAAGTCATAATATTTCATATTGAGATTCCACTATTTAAGCACATGGGAAAGAGGAAAAACAAAATAAGATTGAATGAATTATGATATTAAATACTGAAAATAAAAAAGAGTTTGATTAAAATTGGGGTTATCCACTAAGAATTACGGTAGAGCAGTTTATGAATTTCTTCGTGGTGGACTTGATTTTACTTACACTAAGTTTGTAATGAGACATTATCTTACAGTAAACTGATAAAATAAAGCAAAAGTAGTTGCTTTTAAGTTATCTCAATCTTGGCTTCATAACCAAGAGGAAGATAACAAAAAAGCAATCCCAAAGCAAAGTAACGTAACAAAGGGATTATAAACTAATAAGACAATTTTTTGTGCCATCCCTTTGCACCTATAGTGATATTAGATTAAAAGTTTACAATATAAAAATTAACAACGCCTCAAGTCATTAATATAAGAACACTAAGGAATTAGAAGTAACTTTATGATATAGAACTTGAAATTTTCGAAATGGAAAAATTTGCCTTCAACCGAAAAAAGCATAGAGCAATCAATCAAAGTTTATTAAGTCACAGAGGCCTCAATCTCGAAACACCGAAAGGAGAAATATAACTTTTATTAGAAATTACATTTGGGTGAAATAAATCTTACATTGCTAAAGATTCAATTCAAAAACACAAACGACATTGTAATAGTCAGAATCAACTACACACCTCTTCATCAACCAAAATCATATCGACTTTCCAAATCAAGTGGCATTGGGCAGCCTTTCTCTGAACAACCCATTTTCAAGAAATAATCATCCAAATATCTTTATCACTATAAACATTGCAATAAGCAATCATAGCATAGATAAGTTGGCCTCAAGTCAAGAATCAAGAATCAAGAAAAAATTAAAGAAGGAAGGAGAAGAAATCTGTGGTGGGAGGACTGATTAGCTTTTGTGTATATATATAACACTAGCACCATGCATATTCATGATGAAGGAAGAAGCCAAGGAGGAAAACTGCAATATTGGGAAGGTGAAGCATTTTGTCGTTATAGAAATTTGGAGAGAATGATTGTAACCTTTGGAAGAGGAAGAGAAAACTAACAAGAGAAATTGGAAGAGGCTGAATTACCATAATTATGCATTGATTACATAATTGATTCTTCATTATAACATACGTAATTATAGGAGCCGATGGGCCATTTTATTTGGAGCATTTATGAGACTTACACAATCACTTTAAGAGAACTGTAGTAATCACATTTATTTTAACGGAATTATGGGAGATTTTAACCGAATTTATGCCAAACACACCAAAATTATGGATGTAATCAAACTGGAGGTCACAGCATGATTACATGATTTAGAGTAGATGTTGATAGAAGGCCCAACAAGATATAAGTAAAACATGGATAAAGGTGCTGATTTAGTACTTTACTATTATGGAAGTTGTTGCCAGCATAAATAACAATTTCGAGTCGCAAATATAGTATTCATCAATTAAATTCATAGCTTGATTAGTAACGTCGTTAATTGGTCCAAACTTCCGTTAGATTTCGCTAACGTGGCGGTTTTTTTTTTTTGCTTGTGATATGGCAATGACAGGTGGCATTTTTTATTATTTTTGTTTTTTATTTTTTATTTTTTTTATTTTCTTATTTTTGATAACAATAGGCAGATAGGGCATTTGGCTCCCAAACCCGGATTTCCCTCTGTATCCGGCACCTTTTTCTGAGTCCCTGGCCTTCTTAACTGGACCAGGTAACCTAGATTTTTTTTTTGGTAACAAGTAGATAGGGCCTTTGACCCACAAACCCAGATTCCCCCTCGGTATCTGACGCTTTTTTCTAAGTCCCTGGCCTTCTCAACTAGACCAAGTAACCCGGGTTTATTTTTTTATTTTTGGACCAAGTAACCCGGGTTTATTTTTTTATTTTAGGATCAGGTAACCCGGGGCAACCGATTAATCCAGAGCATGATTATATATGCTAACTGGTCCAGTTAAGAAGGCCAGAGACTCAGAAAAAAAGTACCGGATATCGGGGGGAATCCGGGTTTGGGGGCAAGGCCTTATCAGCCTGTTGTTACCAAAAAATAAAAATAAATAAACATGGGTTACCTGGTCCAGTTGAAAAGGCCAGGGACTCAGAAAAAAGGTACCGGATATTGGAGGGAATCCGGGTTTAGGGGTAAGGCCCTATCTGCCTATTGTCATCAAAAATAAAAAAATTAAAAAAACTAAAAAAATTAAAAAAAATAAAATAAAAAAATAAAAAAAATAATAAATAATGAAAAAATAAAAAATGCCACATGTCATTGCCATATCACAAGCAAAAAAAAAACGGCCACATCAGTGGAATCTAACGGAAGTTTGTACAAATTAATGGCGTTACTAATCAAGCTACGAATTTAATTGATGAATACGATATTTGCGACTCGAAATTGTTATTTATGCTGGCAGCAACTCCCATAATAGTATAGTACTAAATCAGCACCTTTACCCGTAAAACATTAATAAAACAAGAAATAAAACTTGAAATAAAACAAACCACAAGATATGACTATAAACAACATGCAAACATCATTGGACCCAAAAGAGACAAATATGTTCCTAAGTCCATAGGCCTAGTATTGATTCTGAAAGTGGCGCATGACTCTGATAGTAATCCAGCCCAGTGGTCTTTCCCCGTTCCTCCATGACATTTTTCACAATACCTATGGTGCGATTGCTTTCCTAAAACCATGACATTTAGGAAGAAATCTCTAATATGGTCAAAATGAAAATCCCTATAAGTATGCAAAAATCATAATCAATACAATTAATTGTATAAGTATAATTAATATTGCATCCCCTCAGGAGTATCAGAATATTCAACCTCCTTAGACAATTCAAATAATTTAATTTTCATTAAAGAAAAAATATGTATAGAAGCCACGCAAGTGTGGCCTTATGGTTCCTCACTTGGTTTCTTAACCAAGTGGTTGGGAGTTCAAATCCCGCCCCTGGGCATGACGAGCATTTCGTGATCAGCCGTTTACCTTTAAGTGGAGGACCCGCGATGCAACGAGGGGATTAGTAACTGCTATCAGCGATGGATACCCTAAGTTTATTAAAACAAAAAGAATGTATAGATGATGTGTTTGTAGCATATCCGTCATTAGAATATAATAATTCCATTTCATTAGAAAAAAGTAATCAAATCCATGGGTGTTCATGGGCAGGGCAAGGCAGGACCCCTGCCCGATGCCCTACCTGAAAGTTGAGTGGACTGTATTTTGTAGCCCACTGCCCGCCTTGCTTACGGAAAGTCCGAGTAATTTTGGGTAGGGCTGGGCTAGGCTAGGCAGGGTGGGCATCCTTGCCCAAGTGGCGACATCTTACCCCAATCCTATTATATATGATAATCATTATTATGAACTTTAAATACATTTCATATTTCATAATTTTACAGCTTTTATTATTTCAAAGTAAATCTACAACTTGAGTCTCAAATTTTTTTTAAAAAATAAAAAATATCATATATTTTATTTAATATTCACACTACAAAAAAACTAAATGAGGGATATAATTTAAAAAATTGGTAAAATATAATATAAAACTATAAAATTACAGTATATATTACAATTTTGTGATGATATGTAATATAAAATCTTACATGTAGAAACTAATATATGTATAATCTTATATATTTTTTAGGTAGGGCCAAATAGGCAGGGCAACATACTCTATCCTGTGCCCGGCCCTCCCTGCCAATATGCCCGACTCGAATGTGCCCATTTTGTTTTGGGCATTTTTTATTCAGGGTGGGCCAAACATTTTTTTAGTGGACAAGGGCGGGCACCCCATGCTGTTAGGCCTCATGAACACCCCTAATCGAATCATAGTATATTATGAAATAAGAAAAACTTGAACTACTAATATGATAAAATACAAAGAATATTTATTAGTAGTAACAATACAAATGCAAATGATAATCTGAACTCATATGTGAAAATCACAGAATAATCAACAGAAAACTAAAATACCAAGGTTATTAAACTCGGCCCGGACCGGCCGAGTTGGCTCGGAACCCGCCGAGCCGGTCACCTGGCCGGTCCGGTCGAGTACCTAACCCGGGCTTCCCTGACTCGGCCTCAAACCGGCTGACTCGGTACGAGACCCGGACTAACTCGGGTGACTCGCCGAGTGGGGCGAGTCAACCGAGCTAAACCATTTCTTTCAGATCCAGATCAACAAGATGAAGAGACGAAGGAGAGATGAAAAAAATGAGAAGCAGAGATAAACAAGAGAGGAAGGAGAGGAGCTACAAAATCTTGATGATGAAACAAAAATGGGTCAGATCTCAGATCTAAGTTACTTTTTCTGGAACGTGGATGCTGTTACTTCTTTCTCGCCCTCATCACTTGTCATCGGAGAAGCCATGGATATTGGATCTGTGTTTCCGTTGGACGATTGCAGAAGAAGGAAGAAAGAAGAAAGTAGAAGTCCTTGAAACTGAGGTGTTCTTTTTTTCTCTGATGGCGTGATGTTAGAGAGGTAGAGGCTAGAGAGAGTAAAAGAGTCAAGATCATGATGGGCTTGCCTTGTCCCTTCGTGATGCGTGCGCAGGCTATGGCTAAGTTCACGTGACTTGAGAGTAAATAAAAGGGAAGGGAAGAAAATAAGAAATAAAAGAAATTTAGAAGAAATATAAAGAAAAGGAAATAAAAGAAAAATAACTAAGAATTTATATATAAATAGTTAAATATTTTATAAAACATGGGTAGGCATTAAAAATATTTTTCCTAATTTAAATACTCCTTCCTTCCCTTGTTGGATATAAGAGTTAGTTGATCTTTTTGGAAAATTATAAGAAAGCTAAATAAATTATTTATAAATTGATTTGCCTCAATTTTTTCTGTAAACTAATTTATTTGACTAATAAACTAATATATAACTAATAATATATAGAATACGTTATGATGAAAATGACTCTTTTAGCTTCCTTAATCTTCAAAAAAGTGAACCAAGTCTTATATTTAGAAACAAAGGAAGTATAACTTTTTTAATACATTTTTAATTAAATTATGTTATTTTAAATTTTTAATTATAACCGGGTCAGACTCCGAGTTGACTACGGTCTGACCCACTGACCCTTGACCCACTAACTCGATCGGTCTAGCAACCGGTCCGAGTTTAATTACCTTGTAAAATACACAATTAGCCCCAATTAGAATTGTTATTACAACAATAAATTGGAAAAACTAATTTTTCTTAACAGAAAGTACAGGAATTTAAGAGCCCATTATGATATTCCTATAGGAATAAAAGAGCATCTAAATTTATTTTACTAATCATCTGCAATTCAGGAATAAATTTAGACCCTGAAGTTTTGGTGAAAAAAGGAGGAGGAGGAAGAACAGAGAAACTAACAATTTGGTAGAGACAAACAGAGAAACTAACAATTTGGTAGAGACAATAATCTTCTTCAAACATCCCATGCTGGAGGAAAACACTTCTAACTTTGGAATCACTTCAGGCTTTCTCACTCTAACTATACCCTGTACTGTAGCACTATAAATGATATAGTAACGTTATTAAACATCTGTGCTGTTCCCCAAGAGTCATCCAACATGTAACTTTATAGAAGGAAACTATCAATGAGACTTGTACTCTTGCCAAACCAAGGATGTCCTACCTTTGTATTGTAACAAGACAAAATGAAAGGGCAAGATATTTGAATTCTGAACAACTTGGGTGAGGGTGTACTGACTACAAAATAAGAAACTTTTTAAAAACGCTAATTATGGCTATATATTCAATAAACCAAACAAATTCTATTTTAATAACCACGTAACTCTGTATTAGTTAAGTTACAGGTAATTCCAACTTATGTACAAGGAAACAGCAGTCAAATACAATCTAGATAGATAAGTTTTCAACATTCTTGATTTTTGGTAATATATAAATTGACAGTTAAATCATTAAATGGTGTTTATTTTTTGAAAACAAATGCCAAAATTTGTGTTTTTTAAAAAAAGAGAAAAAATAGCTAGCAGAGAGCAAAAACAACCACAGGATGGTACATTGGCAATAACAAAGACCACGTGGAATATTAAGCGAGGCACATTTAGCCTTCAAAATTCACTTCTTCTCCATTCACCCCAGTAGAAAACAATCAAATTATTACCAGAAACACAGAGCAATTAAATATGCCTCAATAACAATAACCATAATAATAACAATGAAGCAACAAAATGGGGAAATAAAAAATAAGATAATAATCCTCTATGTATTATTTTTGTTTTCCTTCATTTTTTGTAATTTTGGCATTTCTCAAACGATGTTGGAATTCATGGTTTTTATATACATTTTACATGGCTTTTCATCATAGGATATAGTTAAAAGGAACTCACCAAATATAGTTAACGCTTAAATGATCGATCAAATCTCTGTAATGAAGAACATAAAGCACTGAATTTTTGTTTTATTTTTGGTTCAGTTTTGTTTTCGTCAGAATATTGACAGGACTGTTGAAATTTACAACTGAGCATTCAAAGGAGGGAACATGACCCCAAGTATTCTATACATTCAGTAAAACACAACAAATGCCATAATGGGCCTATCTCCCTTGAAAGAAGGCCGTATTTTGTATATTTCAAATGATACATTACCACAAACCCAGGTCTATCCCCCTTGAAATTTTGAAATAGTTACTATATTTATGGAACATAACTCATTATTGTCAAGAGTTTGCCCTTCTGCATGAGACATATCCTGCCTAAGGATGAATGCAGGTTGGCTTGGCGGAGGAATATCCATAATCTCACTTTGAAGCATTGACATTACTAACGCCATTGTGGGCCTATCTCTTGCAAGTTCTTGAACACACAAAAGACCTATATGTATGCACCTCAATATATCCTTGTCAAAGCTTGGATCATATATATGCGGATCTATTAGAGGAATAACATTGCCATCAGTCCATAACTTCCATGCCTAGAAAAATCAAAAACAAAAAGTGATGGCTGTTAAACTCGCTTTGATGTTATATTCATTGGGGCAAAGGTATTTAGAGCTTCTGCAAGAATGGAATGTCAAATTGGAGAAACTTACAAATCCCAAAAGTGTCAAAGATTCTGCCTCTTCATAAAAGCTAGTGTTTTTCCTTCCACTAACAACTTCTAGCAACAAGACACCAAAGCTAAAAACATCAGATTTCTCCGAATAGAGTCCGATAGTTGCATACGCAGGAGAAATGTAGCCGCTGTGATTAAATATTACATCTTTAATGAGTTCTCAACACTCTATCAAGAATATTATCTTGGGAAGGGTAAAAGGAGCACTTACTACGTTCCAACAATTCTTTTTGTATTTGCCTGATCTTCATTGCCTCCAAACAATTTAGCCATCCCAAAATCTGATATCTTGGGATTCATTTCTTTATCCAATAATATGTTACTTACCTTCAAATCTCTATGTATAATTCTTAATCTTGAGTCTCTATGAAGATAAAGCAATCCTCTAGCTATTCCCTCAATTATGTTGGACCGCTTCCCCCAATCAAAGGATTTTCGTTGAAGTGGGTCTGTAAAAGATTGGTTTGCCAAATATGTGATGGAGGCAAATGTTCATTATAAAACTTTCTACTCACTTCCTATAATATGTTAGTATTTGGATTGCAAGGTGACCTCTATGACTTGATAAAAAATTCGTTGAACTTGCCCATCAACATATGCAAAAGCACATATGTACATTGAAACAAGGGAAGCATTTCGAAAAATGTCACCGAATGCGCAGCATCAAGTAAAATTAGTTGAAGTACCAAACTCATATTTCATTAAATATCTGTCAACACTCAATGAATCAATGCCTCTACCTTGATCTGATGCATATTATAAAAACGTCCAATTTAATAAACTATCATATGCAATAGAAGATGTTCACTAACCAAATATGTAGGCATCCAAACTTTTGTTTGGCATGTATTCATAAACCAATATCTCTTCTCCTTCAATGCAACAACCAAGAAGTCTAACAAGGTTTCGGTGTTGAAGCTTAGAAATCAGTTCCACTTCATTTATAAATTCTTCCATGCCCTGCCCAGATGATATAGAAAGTTTTTTCACTGCTACTTCCTGTCCATCTTCTAATTTTCCCTGAAATGAGATGATAAAAACATCAATTTCTTATTATTCCAAAAAAGATAATAAAGTTACAAAAATGGAAGTCACCTTGTAAACTGGACCAAAGCCACCCTCCCCAAGTTTATTTGCTATGTCAAAGTTGTTTGTAGCAGTTGCCAGCTTTCTAAAATCAAGCAATAATAGCTCTGGAATATGGACTTGTTTCAAAGTCATGATCTTTTTGTCATGAGACTGCCTTTCCCCTGTGTTCAACACATTTTTTCCATTTCATTTCCTCGAAGAAAAAAATATTTCTAATTCTAATACCAGGTTCCTAGAGCAATGAGTTAATTATATAAAGTTCTCTCATATTATGTATCAAAATGTTGAAACTAAAATGTTTGACAGATAATCTAAGACAACAAAGTTAAGATTGTATCATACATACACAATCAGAAACAAGATCGCTGATCCCTTGAATGAACTCTTACAATAAACTAAAAATCACCTTTTTGCTTTGCACATTTTTTCCACAAGAAATATCCAGACACAGCAATGAGAAATGTTCCTATCAAAACCGATAATATAACTGGTGTTGTCATTTTCCTCCTGGCTATGCCTGCTTCAAGGAAAAGAAGAATGTTCAGAAAGCCTTCATTTTCTGACAGTAAATTTAAAACTATACCACATGTAATGTCATCAAAAGACACCTATAGCATAGCAAGACAGATAATGCTTCGATGAAATTTAAAGTTGTACCAAATATTGTGTGGGGAAGATATATTAAACAGAGAAAACAAGTGTGTTCTTGGGTGTTTTGAAGAGCTTTCTCTAATTAAAATACATACCAAATTCTGAGTTGGCTAAACGTATGTAAATGTCAAGCCCCCCATATGAGAAGCTCTGTATGTCAAGTAAATCTGCACTCCACACCATACAGCCAAGGTTTACTTCATGGGCATAAGCAATACAAGAGCAATTCTTAAGGCATGAAATTTGACAATCTGCAGCATTCTTAGCATAGGAAGCTAACACCTGTGCATCATCTGGTACTTTTACATTCTGCAGCATAAAAAATCCATCTATTTTGCTAGTTTGAAAATCATTTTTATCTCTTTCACACTGAAGTGATTCTCTTCTTACACACCCACCTGTCCAATTCTTCCTTTCCCATTCTTGTTTGTTCTTTGGTTCAAACCCTCGCAAGCAGCTGCAGATTGGGGAGCTCTGGGAATTGCAAATCCCAAATGAGCCACATTTTCCAAAAACATCACACTCTGAAGAAATTACCTTCCTTGAAAGCTGCCATGTATGTGTCTGGGAATTCCAAATTCTTCGCTCTACATTACCTTGAGAAACCAAAGTATAAATCCATATAGAATTTCCAGTATAAAAAGAAAATCTAAACCTCCCTTCATCTTCTTTCAACAGCGACCCGTGTTGGGAGTTAGATGAACTTTGCTTAGTAATCCCAATGAAGTTCATGCCATTCCATGGACCACTACGCCAGTAAGGACTATTTCCTTCCCACAGGAACATTTCAGTTACATTACGGACTTCAAGACCAAAAGAAAATCTTCCGTTGGATGGATCATACTCACTTTTCCATGATGTAAGTTGCACTTTATCGCCCGTTTCTTTGTTAGTAATGAGTTCCATGCCTTGTAAGAATGTATTACTAGGATTCAGGAAGCTCTGCCACACATATGCTCCTGTAATTCCATCTGCAAGGACAAGGTTGCCTGAATCCAAGAGTTGAGCACTGGAATTTGATGCAACATGTGAAACATTTGTTGACCAAACAACCTGTTTTTGTCCATTCAAAATGACAAGATTTCCATTTCCTGATATTGTGAGAATCCCAGAAGAATCTGTTAGTGGGTTATTTCTGTTGGCAACCCAAACAATATAGGATTCAGACATGTACCAAATTCCTAAGTAGCGATTAGTGGAATTTACAGGGCTGAAGAATCCCAGCGTGAACGTGTTATTTCTTGAGCTTACTGTTTCAGGTTCTTTGATTAACACAGATGGTGTAATGGAGTACAAGCCACAGACCACAAGAGAAGAGGAGAACAAACATATAAGCGTAGCAAGTAACAAGCAAGAATTTTTACTGAATCTAATGAAGAACATGATGATTCTCGAAAACTAGGCAAGAAAAATGGGCTACGGAGTGCTGCCAAGATATCTGGATAAGCCATGTAATATATTGTAGTTTCAATTATTTAATTAATTTTTTCCATAAGCTGAGACTTCAATGGACGACGAAAAATTTGACCCAAAAAAAAAATGGACCAAGAAAAAAAACACAATAATTTGGAAATTTAACAGAAACTTGCCTGGTCGCCAAAGTCTTCTATGGCTGCAGAACTAATTTCCCGTCACATCATACAACTATTAGTTAAACTTTCACTAAAATAAACATGTGACAGTAAAATCATCATGAATAAAGATCCAATTATGTCCCGAAGTTTTGGATAAGGAGTAACAAGTATCCAAACTATTTTTAGCTGCAATTTCATCCCCAAAGTTTAAAAAACATATTGATTTCAACCTATCGTTCAGTAATGTAAGTTCGACTATTAAATAAGCCAAACACACCTCATAAGAACTGTTTGGACCCACTTTGGATCTCGTGCTTCCGATGGTGCCGCCGGGATTAATCGATTCCCACACTAGTGAATTGTAATTTGTTCTTCATCATTACCAGAAATTCCCTCCATCATGTCATCTACTACTAGTGCATCAACACACAACTCCAGCCCCAAAATCTTCCGTTTGTTGAAAACAGGAAGGACTAAGTTTGTATTCGAATAAAAAAGCTACAATCATCTTACAAAAATTAAAAGGGTTAATGTCGATTTTTGCGAGCAGCTGGAAAAGACTTTTGAGTATTCAGAAATAATCAAAGGAGTATTTTTAAGTTAGTATTTAAATGGTACTCTCCTGTCCTAATTATAATATCATTTTAATTTTTTTGACTTTTTTTACTCCAAAAAATAAGTAGTTTCAGTTCCAAAAGAAATTTTTTTTTCCTCAAAATTAATTTAGTCTACTTATAAACTAACCTATAATCTAATTTTATGTAACATATGTTATAATTTAGTGGTTTAATTTGCTTCCTTAATTTCCACAAAAAAAAGTTAAAGTGATCTTATATTTAGGATCGGTTGTTTGTTATGATGCTGAGACATATCTTTGTGACCATACATACGCCATCTTTTTAAAGGTCTATTTTAGACCTAAAAGTATTAAATTAAATTAAACAGCTAAATAACATATTAATAATCTATCTCATCACATACTTTATAATCATAAGTCATTATAATAACAACTAGAAAAGTTAAAAGAATGAGAAAAGAAAAAAAGAAAAGTATCACGCACTCCCCCTCCTCTCCACATAAATTAGCTTCACTATCATCATCTTCCTCTTTCACTAACAGAATGACAAAAATGAACCTTATAACCTTTTAATTAACTTATATTATTTTTTAAATAACAAAAATGTCAATTCGGTATAATCCCACAATTTAATTCTCTTCAATCAATGTTCATTGTGTCTTGATAATGAGGGGTGTCCAACCAATTCTACTTCTTGGCCTATTGTGTTATTTAAATGATATATTATGATGAGCTATGTGATAAGATGAATTATTGGATGCAATTTAAAGTGTCATGTGTTATTTAACTATTAAACTTAACTTGGAATAATGAACTCGACAAATTTGCTACAATTTGAGTACTTCCAGGCAAAAACGCTCCTTAATAGTAATTTTTAGGACAAAATTGAACCTTTAAATGATGGCGTATATATGATGTCAAATCCACATCAATATCGGTGGGTCAAAAAGGAGGATTTAATGGTCAAACTTAAAGTTTTTAATGTTAGAGATAAATTTGCTATGATTTGATTACGTTTAGGGCAAAAATGCTCAAATTTGATTACTTTAGAATATTCAGTGCTCTCTTGCAGTTATTTCTAGGGTAAAAATGGACCTTAACTCAAATTAAAATAATTTTCATGTGGCACGTTCATACTATAATCTGTAACCAGATTGGTTTGTTGGCTTCTAGTGTCGCTACATGAAAGTTCAATGAGTTCATATGCAGAAACAAGGTATTCTAGTGGAAAGGAAATCTATTTTAAGATATCACCTTTATATAAGTATCAAGACCACGATCTGTATTAATATTTGCTGCCTTCTCTTTTCCTGATAATTCCGCCGGCATCCCGCAAGTAGCTCAAGAATAAAACAATTCAATCACATGTTTAAGAAAACATCATCTTGTCACCCAAAAAAAAAAAACATCAATGTTCAGACATGTTGAATATTATCTCCACTACGCAGCCTTTCAACTTTCTCTCTACTTAATATTTGTATCATTGGATACAATTGTATTAGATCTCTACCATTAAAAGTAAATTTAATGGTAGAGATACTAAATAGAGAGCCTACGTAGTGGAAAGTGCCATAACAAGAGGGGGTGAATTAGGTATTATATGAAAACTTTAACCGCATTAAAATTAAAACAAAAAAACAGAGCAAGGTAAATTGGAACCTTTTCAGTAGGTTATTATTTTAGTGTTTTCCACGCGCCATTGGATGCTTCAATACAAACGATCAAGGCTTGCTCTCAAATGCACCTCTCACAACTTGTTAGATACCCACCCCTCAAGATTCCACAATCTATTTCTTTCTTTCTTTTTTTTAATAACAACTGAATCTCATTATTTCAATCAGAGACTTACACTACAAAACAGAAAGAAAAAAACAGACAATAAGAACTACATATTTCTATCGTTTATCAACCTCTTGATTAAAGAGGAGGTTGATCGAAGTGGTAAAGGCTGTCAATTATACTATGAGAAAGCTTGGCTAAATGATCAGCCATGGTTATAGTCTTCCTATGACCATGACTTACCACAACCTGCCAATCCCTATGAAGCAATAGTCTAACATCATCAACTATTTCCTCAAACGAGTGACATTCTTCACATTCTCTAAGTACATAATTAATGTACAGAATAATCTTTCTAAATCATTTTGTCTAATTCAAATGTTAGTCCTTTGTAAGAAGCCAAGTAACTCTGCTATCGGAGGAACATGTTAACTTGCAACAAAATGAACCAAGCCAAACATCATTCCCCAATCTGTTTCAATCATCAACCAAAAGTAATACACGGGGAGGTTTGGGTATTCATTTTAGTTGTACATTTACTTGTTAATTGTTAGTGTAGACACGTGTTATGCATTTACTTGTTAATTGTTATTGTAGACACGTTTACAAGGAACTGATTCCGTTAGAGATGAATAGGAAGGTCTATGAACTATAACAGAATATATTCGTTTTCTCTCTCTTCTTCTTTCTCTCTGTTCACTGCGCTTCTGTACCAAATAGTTAGCATCATTCAATCCATCAACGAAATCCAACTACCTTATGCTAGATTTGGACATAATTGTGGTTAAAAGCATCCGTTAAAAGTAAAAGAAAATAATGCAAGGGAGTGCACTCACCTTGATTCTGCTATCTACACTTTTCAACTATCTTCTACTACCTTTGGACCTCGATGGATGCACTTGTTGCTTAAAATCAGAACTGAAAACGGTGTTGAATATCCCTAAACAGATGCAAAACTTAATGAGAGAAGAAAATGAAATCGCAATAAATTGAGCTCGAAACCTTCAATCTGTTTCAGTCCTAAACAAAATGTCAATGAATCAATTAACTAATTTGTAGATACGATATCAATATGTTAACCGATAGGAATTAATTGTTTTCTAAGCATATTTATCATACAATTATCTATGTTTTGTTTGAAATTAATATATTTATTTGTATAATTGTTATGATAAATTGTGCTACTCCGTTTAGTGCAATGAATAGATAAATTTACAAATTTTCTCCCTCTTTTGTAGCATAAAGAAGGAGGAACAAATGGAGCAGAAATCAGAGTGAAAGGAAGCATGCTGGACAGGACGCCTCGGCCACCAGAACAGGGTGCTGAGGCGACCAAAGACAAACCAGGACGCCTCGGCCACCAGAACAGGGTGCTGAGGCGACCCAAGCGACCCAGGACGCCTCGGCCACCTGAACAGGGTGCCGAGGCGACCAAAGAAAAATCAGATTTTAGATTTTGGATATCAGATTCGAAAATTATGGCTTTTTAAGACCAAGAAGACGCATAATTGAAGAGAGGACTGCATTTGGGACGAAATTGAGAGAGAGAAACGAACGGTGCAGAGAGAAAGATCAAATTAGGGCTTTAGAGAAGTCTTACGGCGCGAATCCGGGAGGCTTCTATAGGGTTCTTCTTTGTTCTTCTTATTCATTTGTCTTGTTTAGTAGTTGTAATCATGAATAGACTTCATATATTTGAATTCCTTTCAATTATGCGTAGCTAAACGTTAGACTAGGGTTTCTATATGGATTGATTTTGTTAATTTCCTTTCTGTTGGTTATTTAATGCAATTCAGTTTTGTTTTTACCTTGCTTATATTTCAAAAAGTGCCTGATCAACACTTTACTTGTTCAATGATTCATCGCTTGAGAGAGGGTGTTTTATTGTAGAACTTAGGTAAAAGCATATTAGAGAGAAAACTCTTTGTTGACAGAGAAGAGATTCATCTGTCAACCTAATATCGTTAGAGTGAAATTGACACTTAAACGTGTTTTTGTTGATTCAATAGCATGAGAGTGTGAGAGTCTTTTGAACACAATTTTTCATAAATCCAATAGCATGAGAGTGTGAGGGTTTTGAAAGATAAAGATCAGATTTTTGACTCGAGAGAGCGTTTCTGATCACATTCGAATTTCAGACGAAGACTGAATGTATTAGATAGCCACTAGAAAGGGTAATTTGGTAGAAATCATGACATATAGAGGGGATAAGGAATCCTGCGTTTCATTCTCATCGTCTTAAAAGCAGTTTTCAAAGTTTGTTTGTTTGTTTCTTATCGTTTTTGTTCAAAGCAATATTTTTATTCAACTTAAGTAAACATATAATTAAATTAGTTAACTTCATTAGATTAAACCATACTACATGCTATTGAATCAATATATTCCTATAAATCTTGTAGTGATGCCGTTAATAATCCCTGTAATCATCCCCTGATTTTGTGCTTAACCGCTATCAAATATTTGATCCTGTCATCACAGCAAAATAACTCCATTTGAATAATCATACAATCAATGCCTAATGAAATCAGCCATAATCATACATAAATTTCGTGTCCTTCCTATTTCACATGTCCAACGAATATTGCTTGAAAGCTATGGCTGAATAGATTTGCTTAGAAGCAGGATCTCGACCATTGACATTATTCCTTCTCCTTTCCCAACAAATACCTCCAAGTTTTTGTTGATTTAATCCTTAAACTCTAAAGAAGGTAACATACTTTTACAGCTTTCTTAACTTTTCATTATTCGGATCTCTAAGTTTTTTTGTTGATTTAATCCTTAAACTCTAAAGAAGGTAACATACTTTTTTAGTTTTCTTAACTTTTCATTATTCAGATCTCTAACTTACAGTCTTTAAGATATTATGTGTTTTCCTGTTCCAATTTTGTTTTAAATTATGTTTCTGCGTAGTTCTTGGAATAGGAGGAGAGCTGACTTAAACATCTTGGCATAGAAATCCAAATCATGGTAAGAAGCCATTTGCATTCACATTTTCTTGTCATACATATTTCTCTTTATCTATCGGAATCATTTTTACAGTCATTCAGGCCAACTTCTTTATGTATTCTCATCAGCGCTCATGAAGATATGACAATCATATTCCTCCAAAAAAAAAAACAAAATAGTGTATACTTGAAATTGAGATGATGTTAGTTTGTTCTTTTCATTTTTCCCATCCTTATCATCGCTTTCAATTTTAATACAGGTGGATTGTTCCAAGTATTGAAAGTCAGTTGATGCTATAGAGATAGATTAATATATTATTGTGCCATTAGTTTGTCTTCTTAGTCTAAGATTTTAATTATTGCTCCTTCCTATTTTCCTCCTCTTTCTATTGTCTACTTGGGAAGTCTGTATTATATATATACATTTATTTGAAATCTTTATCCATGCCTAAGACATGACATCGAAGAGCATTTTTTGGTTGTCACCCTTTACAAATTTGTTCTCAATGAAGATGCTAACAATAGGCAAATTACAATAAATCCTAGATTCATTGAGGTGGTAACCAGGAATTCTATTGTGTTTAGTTGTTAGAAGAAATTTTTCAGTACTATCTCCTAGACCATCTGAAACTAACTACAAATTTGTATTTCTTTTAAGCCATGTCTTATGGTTATAGAGATTTCAGAAGTGTGGATACGCTAAAGGTTATTGTTGCTACTTTTCTGATTGCATTTTAAGTTATTGCTTGACTTGCCTAACGAGTTAGAAAGACCTGTCATCAAGGGACATCGATATAATAATGGGGCTTTTATAATTTGGCATGAAATTGAAGACATTATTTTATGCTTTATTGAAATTGTTGGTGTGTGAGTTTTAAAGAATCCCAATATGTTTTTTCCTAATTTCACTCTGTATTAATTTATTAAAAAGTAAATTCTCTGTTAAGACATAAGAGATAATTTTACTCTGCTATGACAAACAAATTAATATCTCAAAGGTTATTTTCAGCGCACAAATATAAAAGAATGCCCCAAAGTATCTAATAAATACTCAAGGATAAAAGCTTGCACAAAAAAACCCATGTGAATCATAATTAGGTGTGGAAACAGGCTAGACTCTTAACAGGAGCTTTAAACTTGGCCTATTTCAGGTCTATCTAGGCCCAGGCCTAGCATGTCACAGGCCCAGGTTTAGGCTTCTTTTAAAGCCTATTTTTCTAAACAGGCCAGGCCTAGGCCTCTTAAAAAAGCCTATTATGACTAACAGGCTGGCTTAAGCTTGTTATATATTTTTAAAAAAAGAATTAATAACATTATATTTGTACCGTTAATTTGAAATAAAAGTACACATATATGTATCTAGGGTGTTTTTTTCACCCACCCTCACTTTTTACTCTATCTCACTGTTTCCCTTTTCTCCTTCTTGCTAAGGACACAAATCCATCATCTTGGAAGCAATGATGTTTACAAATCCATCACCATTTCCCTTTTTTCTCACCGTTTCTTCCTTTCTCGTCTCTACCATCACTTTTCACTTTATTTTTGTTGGTTGTATCGGACTACTAGTTTTGTTGATGTTTACTTGCTTTATCTTTTATACTCTTCTTGTTTCATATCAGATTGTGTTCTTACATTGCTGAGTATCATACTATTGCTAAGTAAAAAAATGCACTTTTATATTTTTTTGAGTCATAAACCTGTTTTAGACTTGTTAGGGTGTTGATAATAGGCCTTTTAACAGGCTTCAGGCCACGCATGAAAAAAAGACCTATTATAGGCTACAGATTAGGCTCAAGCCAATCAGCTACACAACAGGTCAGGCCTATTTATAGTCAAGCCAGACCAGGCCTGAACTATTTTCAACCCTAATCATAATATGAAAAATCCTCACGCATCTCTCTCTCTCTCTCTCAATAGACATGGAGAATTGGGACGATAACAGGAACTATACGATACTCGGACACTTTTCATTGTTTTCACTTTTCTTATTTTATTAGTTCTAATATTGTGCTGCACCGTGGAAAATATAAAAAAAAAAAAAAACTATCATGAACGTGAATTTATCAACAATGAGATCATGGAGTCATGGCCTTGTAGATTAATGATTGTGTCTTCCTCTATTGACTATTGCACGGGAAATGTGTATACGGCTAAAAACATATAATACTATGAAGGTATGAGAAACACTTTTTAACAAAATGTCGAATTTTAATTATTTGAGTTAATTTCATCATGTTGGTATTTGTTTATAGAGTTGGAAAAACAAGATAGAAACATTGAAATACACAAACAAGATCCTCGCAACACACTGGGATCTACATCTAGTTTAACCAACAAGAAGTTGATAGGAAATTTAACACTAAATAAAAGTCAAACCTATTAGTAGAAAATACAAATGATTAGCATACACAACCAATAATATGAATATTCATTAGAGGAATGCACTACATAGTTATATCAGCAATAATCTAATCATGAAGTACCTTGCTAGAGTATTTATATATCAGCAATACGAACCTAAAACCAGCCTTAAGAATGTTAAAAATATACCCTTGATTAATATACGTCTAATGAACAGCATTCAAGGCAATCCACCTTTCCTTTTGCTGAAAGAACTGCTGGACCTTGTGTTTGGAAGAAAGACTAATTTCTCCATGTCTGTGTGTGTATGGGAAGTTATTAAATTGTCCTTTAGTCCTTCTTGTTCGGGTAAATTGAACAAACCCAAAATTTAGTTTAGAATCTGTAGTTACATTTAACAGTATAACAAATGAAAAGAATGCATTTGGAAATAGCAATCACCACAAAGAAAAATGTGGTGATGAAGTTCAAAAACTATTCCATTCTAATTTAATGCCTCTGGTACCATAAAGAAATGCATGTTTTCTCCAGTCCAAGGTAGCATTCAAAGGAAAAAGATGAACTCAAAATGTTAACAGGCAATCACCGAAGTTAAGTGTGGTACTTCAACAACAACAACAACAACAAAGCCTTATCCCACTAAGTGGGGTCGGCTACATGGATCGCACGACGCCATTGTGCTCTATCGGTAACCAAATCTTTAGATATATTATTTATTAAAAGATCGCGCTCTACAACTTCATTAAGTGTAAGCCTCGGTCTCCCTCTTCCTCTCTTAATCGGACTCCAGACTATTTGATCTACCCTCCTCACTGGCGCATCTAATGGCCTCCTTTGTACATGTCCAAACCACCTCAAACGATTTTCTACCATTTTCTCACTGATAGGTGCCACTCCAACTCGTTCGCGTATATGATCATTCCGAATCTTATCCTTTCTTGTGTGACCACACATCCATCTCAACATCATCATTTCAGCTACCCCATCTTATGTTCATGTTGACCCTTAAGTGTGGTACTTCAATTAAAAAAAAACCATGTATAAAGTATGGGCAAGATATATATAAATGTAAACTGAAATACGCTTAGATATATATTTGCAATTTAATACTTTCCTAATTTTTTTCCAAAGGAACAAGAGATAGAACTTGCATAGTTCTCGAGGATAATAAACCCTTTTGACAATTCACCTGAAAAAAATATCACAAAATGCCACTCACTTTGAATGCTAGTGGCATTTCTGATGCTGCAATAGGTGTAGTGGAAACAAGAAGAGAATGTTTAAATAGCAATGCCATATTTAGAGAGGATCTAGTAGTCTGTGAAAGGAAATTGTCAGTGGAACAAATCAAATTTTGCATTTACAATTGAGCATTCAAAGGAGGGACCATGACCACAGGTAGTCATTACATGCAGTAAAACACATTAAACGGTGATTGTTTTGTAGTGCAAGGATTGATCATGAAAGTGTTTATATATATATATATATATATCAATGAAGAATGTATTTTAAATCTTTCAAATGATGTATAACTCCTACAAACCCCCGGTCTATCTCCCATTAAAATTTGAAATAGTTACTGCATTTATGGAACATATTTCATTCTTGTCTAGAGTTTGCTCTGCTGCACAAGACATAGCCTGCCTGAGGATGAATGCAGGTTGGCTTGGAGGAGGAATATCCATAATCTCACTTTGAAGCATTGACATTACAGATGCCATAGTGGGCCTATCTCTTGCAAGTTCTTGCACACACAAAAGACCTATATGTATGCACCTCAATATATCCTTGTGAAAGTTTGGATCATATATCTTCGGATCTATTAGAGGTATAACACTGCCATCAATCCATAATTTCCATGCCTAGAAAAATTAAGAACAAAAAATGATAGCTGTTAAACCAACTTTGATGTTATATTCACTGGGGCAAAGGTATTTTAGAGCATCTGCAATAATGGAATGTACAAAGTGGAGAAACTTACAAATCCTAAAAGTGTCAAAGATTCTGCCTCTTCGTAAAAGCTAGTGTTTTTTCTTCCACTAACAATTTCTAGCAATAAGACACCAAAGCTAAAAACATCAGACTTCTCCGAATAGAGTCCTAGAGTTGCATACTCAGGAGAAATGTAGCCGCTGTAATTGAACATTACATCTCAAATGAGCTATTGATTGACTATCACTAATATTATCTTAGGAAGAGCAAAAGGAGCACTTACTAGGTTCCAACAATTCTTTTTGTATTTGCCTGATTTTCATTACCTCCAAACAATTTAGCCATCCCGAAATCTGATATCTTTGGATTCATATCTTTATCCAATAATATGTTACTTGCCTTCAAATCTCTATGTATAATCCTTAATCTTGAATCTCTGTGCAAATAAAGCAATCCTCTAGCTATTCCCTCAATTATTTTGGAGCGCATTACCCAATCAAAGGAATTTTGTTGTAGTGGGTCTGCAAAATAGTGGTTCACGAAAGATGTGATAATGGCAAATGTTCAGAATTGGATTCTACTCACTTCCTACAACATGGTGTTAGTATTTGAATTGCAAGATGTCCTCTTGTGACTTCATTACTTGTACCTTAACTATTATTTACAAAACTTTCGTTCATCTTGCACATCAACAGATACAAAATCACACATGTACAACATAACAAGGGAAGCATTTCTAGAAATCTCAACAAAATGGCAGCATCAAGTAAAATAAGTTGAAGTACCAAATTCATATTTCCTTGAATATTTATCAACACTCAATGAAGCTCTCCTAATTCTATTTCTCTCAGTTATTCTTATGCAAAGCATAGAAACATCCAATTTAATAAGCTATAATAAGCCTGGAAGATGTGCACTAACCGAAGATATATGTGTCTAAACTTGTGTTTGGCATGTATTCATAAACCAATATCTCTTCTCCTTCAATGCAACAACCATGAAGTCTGACAAGGTTTCTATGTTGAAGCTTAGTAATCAATTTGACTTCATTTATAAATTCTTCCACACCCTGTCCAGATGATCTTGATAGTCTTTTTACTGCTATTTCTTGTCCATCATCCAATTTTCCCTGAAATCAGATGGTATGAAACATCAATTTCTTATTAATTGAATGATAATGAAGTTCAAAAAGATAAACAATAATGAAAGTTACCTTGTAAACTGGACCAAAGCCACCTTGCCCGAGCTTATTTGCTTTGTCAAAGTTATTTGTTGCAGCTGCCAAATCTTTTAAATCAAACAATGATAGCTCTGGAATATGGACTTGCTTCAGTGACACAATCCTCCTCTTGTCTTGAGTTTGCACATTCATTTCCCCTGTGTTTTACAAAATTTTACCATTTGATTTCCTTGAAAACATATATTCCTATTCTATTACCAGGTTCCTAGAGCAATTAGTTAACTATATACAATTCTCACATATTCTGTATAAAATTGATGAAACTCAACTGTTCAACAGATATATAAAATTAATGAAGTTAAAATTGTATCATGTATTAGCAGTCAGAAACACAATCACCGATCCATTGAATGAGCTCTTACAGTTACAATAAAATTGGAAAGCGCCTTTTTGCTTTGAGCATTTTTTCCATATGACATATCCTGACACAATAATGAGAATTGTTCCTATCACAATTGATATTATAATAAGCATTGTCATTTTCCTCCTGCCTATGCCTGCATCAAAGAAAACATTAACACTCAGAGCCTTCATTTTCTAACAATAAATTCAAGATCCTTGAAAGAAAATACCCACAATAGTTTATAATTCTTTTGAAGAAAGTATGAACAATATAAAGTGAAAATAAATTATGAAGTAACATGGCTCCCCAGGACATATAACTAGTAAATACTAAATAGTCATACAATAAGAATATATATAATGCTAGAACGAAATTTAAAGTTGAACCTCATCTTAGTTGGGTATTGAGGACATGCTGGACAGAAAACAAGTGGATTCTTGGATACTTTAAACAGCTTTCACTAATTAAAATATATACCTAGTTCTGAGTTGGCTAAACGTATGTAAACATCAACCCCTCCATCCGGTAAGCTCTGTGTGTCAAGTAAATCTGCATACCAAATCAAACAACCAAGGTTTCTTTCATGGGCATAGGCTATACAAGAGCAATTCTTGAGGCATGAAGTTTGACATTCTACAATATCCCCAGAGTAGGAAGGTAAAGCTTGGGCATCATCTGGTAATTTCACCATCGCCAACATCCAAAACCCATCTGTTTTGCTAGCTTGAGCATCATTTGTGTCTCTTTTACACTGAAGTGCTTCTCTTCTCACACACCCACTAGTCCAGTTCTGCCTACCCCATTCTTCTTTGTGCATTGGTTCAAACCCTCTCAAGCAGCTACAAATTGGGGAATTCTGCAAATTGCATATCCCAAATGGCCCACATTTGCCATAAATCTCACACTCTGAAGAACCACTGGTCCTCTGAAGTTCCCATATATTTGCCTGGGTGTTCCAACGTTGTTGTTCTATTTTTCCTTGAGAATCTAATGTAAAAGTCCAAAGGGAGTTGTCTGTATGAAAAGATATGTTTTTTATCCCTTCCTCTCCCTCAATCCGGAACTTGTCTTTGGAGATGGATGAAATTATCCTAGGTATCCCAAGGAAGTCTAAGCCATCCCAGGGACCAGTCCGAAAATAAGGACGATTTTCTTTCCACACGAATATTTCGGTTACATTACGCAGTTCAAGACCGCAAGAAAAATCTCCATAAGATGCATCAGATGGACTTTTCCACGATGTAACTTGTATTTTCTCACCTGTTCTTTTATTAGTACTAAGTTTCATGTCTTGTAATAGTGTATTACCAGGATGTTGGAAACTCTGCCACACAGATACTCCTCTAGTTCTATTTTCAAGGACGAGGTTACCTGAATCTAAGAGTTGAGCAATGGAATTTGATGAAACATCTGATACATTTGTTGACCAAAGAACCTGTTTTTGCCCATCCAGAACAACAAGATTTCCGTTCTCTGATATTGTGAGAATCCCAGAAGAATCCCTTAGTGGGTTGTTTCTATTAGCTACCCAAACAACATTGGATTTAGACATAAACCAAATTCCCACGTAGCGATTTGTCGAATTCATCGGACTGAAGAATCCCAGTGTGAACATGCTATTATTTGAGTTCAATGTTTCTGGTTCATGGATCAATTGAGATGGCACGATGGTATCCAAGGCACAGACCAGAAAAGTAAAAGACAACAAATATATAAGAAAATGAATTAAAAAGCAACCATTTACACTGAATTTCATGAAGAACATGATGGTAAATGGAAGTGGAGGAATAAAATGGGCTTCGGAATGCTATGAAGGATACCCAGTTGCCTGTTCTACTTGAAGTTATCGTACTCAGCAAGCAAGGCTAGAATTTTGAGCTGAGAAAATTTGGAATAGTTGCAGGCCTTAGTCGTTGACGAAGACTTCTAAAATAGCTATACCAATTTTTCCCTATGATTTCACGATTAGGAAGCTATTGAGTCTTCTCATTCATGGATCCCAGCCTTTTAAAGTTGGTGTAAACAAAAAGAATTTCAACTCATACCTCTACATTGCAGTGATTTTTTCAAATTCGTCTGCCCCACGTTTCATCATTGAGCCTGTTACATGAGAAGTTTCAGCCAATTGGTATAAAAAAGGGGTAAAAGATCAAGTTTTATACCGGAAGTTGTCACAATATCTCAGCGTTGTCTGTGATTTTTTTTAGTGCAATGTTGCATCAAAAGTGTCAAAATTGAAGTAATATTGTCACAATCCTTGGCCATATTAAAATTAACAGTGCATTGTAATTAATTGACTAAGTATGTTGAGATGATAGGTCCACATGTTATTCACATAATTTTTTATTTAGTTACAAATTTTCCGTAAAAGTTTTCATTCATTATCAATATTGCCTCTCAATCTTAAAAATTATAGCAATGTCTCTCCCCCTCCCTGGTTTCTGGTTGCAAATCATGGGCAGAGGAAAAATGTGAAATGTGGAGTTGACTTTGCTCACGTGGCCCCTCACACACACGTATATCACATAGGATATATGATACAAGAGTCTTATTTGTTTTATAGCAATTAAGAAACCTTAGGAATTAAGTCGTGAAGAATTCAATTATAAGGACTAGTTTATTGCATACATATTTTATTATATTTTGGGAGTCATCAATTCAAAAATCAAGATATTTTGTTGTCATTTGATAAGATGCTGATTTGAGACGTTGTTTGGAAATTTCTTTTAAATTATCTTATTTTAAATTAAAATAGGAAAGTAAAAAATAAAGAAAAAGGATTTTAGATGAAGGTATTTTAGTTTAATTATTTATTGACATCATTATCCTTATTTTCCGTTATGATTTTGTGTGCAGGTTTTAATTAAAAAAAATATAAAGAAGAATGTAGAAATAATGGGACAAAACGCACAGCTAGAATAAAGAGCAATGGAGGAGACTTAGTGCATGTTTGGATTGAGCTTTGGGGCCCAGAAGCACGATGCAGACGCAGAAGGTAATTATTTTTTTTAAAAAAAAAACATGTTTGGTTGGGCTCCAATTGAGAATGACTTATGGTCCAAATCCTACTTACTAGTAGAAGCAACTTTTTCTTGCTTCTAGAATTATTGATTATTGTTTAGTGACTGACCACCATTGAACATGTTTAGATAATTTAGGATTGAAATTAACGAAGAAAAGTCTAAATAGACCATGGGATTAAATAATGTAGAATTATATTTTTAATCTAAGTTAGATTTTAATTTAATTTACATCTAAAATAGACATATACCTAGAAGCTCTGCATAGTCAAATTAGAGTGTTACCGATATAAATTGTACCCCGTTAATTTGTGTGAGACATTGCATGATTAAGCTAGGAAAGGATATATAAGTGGACCAACAGACATTTATAAACACTACTCTAGATTAGTTGATTAAGTTAAGTCATAATCTCTTTTAACTCTAGCATGTAATCCACCCTCGGCTCACCACAGACTCGGCTTCTCATTGGCTATAGACACAGAACACTGTTCATAGGAGAAATATGGCTCCCCTCGAATTGTGTTCCACCTCATATGGCTCCGTGTGAGTCGACCCCACTTGTCATTAATGCTCATATTATACAGCTAGCTCCTTTTGCTTACTTGCTACGTGTATGAATGGTTTCTCGATCTAATACAATCAGAGATGATGCCTTACTGCCAGCTGTAATAAGCTTTAATTTACTCCGTACGTCCATGGTCTTCCTTAAATATGAGCTCCATATAAACAATGCAGATGCATACTTTTTGTTTTGCTTCTTGTATCTCCATTTTTCAATTTAGAGCTGTTTTTCAAATGGAAGGTCGCTGCAACACTCAGCTAGACAACCTCCCCATTGGCGTGTCTCATACCACAGTCGTGGTTGAAGTCGACAGGTGATCATCAGGGAAGGTCTGACCTGCATTGGGGAGTCATGCATGATCGCTAAGTTTGTTTCCTCCATTGATGTTGTTTTCTGGGACCGTATGTAACTCCCCTGTTTAATAAAAGTTTCTGCTTCCACATACATTTAAGTGAATGCTATGTGTTTCTTTTCATGCTGCAGGGGACACGTATGTTAGTCTCCATTAAGAAGCCACGGGCCATCCAACACCTCACACCACTGTTATTTGGCCGGAGGAATTACATGATCAGGTGCTTTGAGAAGAAGGAACCCGGCCAAGATATACACCCTAACTACCACCTAGAGTTTGATGAGCATACTTATGTGCAGGAGCTTAGCCATGCTTTCTCCGAGCATGTGTTCAATCTTCAATGCACATCAGACGTGCCAAGCGGTCTAATAACTGAGGGGCCTTTAATAGGCAGGTGTTCTGCCTTTTCATCCTCACTTTCGTCACTGATATTGTATGGCTCATTGTTGTTTGCTTACGGTGCTTCATTTTGTACAGATTTTTGTGGCTATGTGAAGGTAGTAACAGAGGTTGAGGTCAGGAGTTTTAGGGGGTACTGGGAAAGGGAATTGTTATTGCTGCCCGTCTCACGGTTGAAGGATTCACATGGGTTAGTATCTTTTATCAATCTCATGAATATTTAACAAACCTTAACACCAACCCATTTCTTAACACAGTGACAGTAAAGTGAGAGCACACGCTCACATTTACGTGAGTGGATCGTGGGTGGGTGGACTCCAAGCAAAGCTGAGTAAGAACTTGCGTGGCTCAACAGAAAAGCCATTCATCCTTCTCAAATACATGAGAAGCGTATGGCCTTCAGAAAATGGTATCTATGTTGTTTAATTTACCTTGATTTGACTATTCATGATTTGATTCCTCTGTGCTCACCACATGGACCAACTAAGAATGTGTTAACATCATGCATGTACGAGCTGAACAGAGAAGGATACTTCAAGCGGATAACTGTAATTTATAGGGAAAAAGTAGGTACTTGACTTTCACTGAAAAAGAATCCAATAGAAAGAAGATGCCAGTAGTGAGATGTGGATATGCTGCATGGAATCAAGGGACTGTACACAAAGATCTTTTGATGACAACTAATGAGGTTTGTTCTCATTCATTTGTCATGAATTGAAACAAACATTATTGACATGGTTCAGAGCGTTCTTATGAAATACGTAAGGACCAGAGGTAATCCTACAAGGAGCACCTACCTGACATCGTTCTATATGGCAATGAAAGAAACTGTAAAATATAGAAGCAGGTAAGTAAACAGAAGTAGGTAACCTTTTCAAGTAAGCTTAGCTTATAGGATGATTCTGGATAAAGATTGGTTAGTCTTAATAAATTTGGATTAATAGACAATAGGAAAACACATAACACTCAAAATGATAGGGAAGGGTTAGTTACAATTAGTAAGCTATGTTTTCTACATTAGAACATTCAAAATTGAACTAATGAAATGAAACATACATTCACATGACAAGTTTCATTTAATCCAGTATTAGTAGGGATGACAATAATGTGGGGAATTGAGGTGTGACTAATGGGTTCGTAGACCAAGAAATGGTCAAGGTAGCTAGCAAGAAGATGTAGCTCCTACTTTGATGTGAAATAGCAATGAGATTAGCTTTTATGTAATTATCAACATATGGCATTATGATCAGGGTTGCAGGAAACATCTTCAGGAATAGACAGTAGAGAGGATCCTAACAATTCAAATAGTATAGGTGATATTTTATTATTTCCATTGAATATGATTATGCAATGAAGATACGAATCGTGTACACTGCAATATCACCTAGTAAAGGAGGGAATGTCTGTGCACCTGAAGTAATTCAACAAATCCTTGCTTTTCTTTTCTCATTCCTTTTACTATAAGTCCCGACACAATCCATAATTATTACATCTTTTTGTATTATATATATAGCTCATTAGTAATTAATTGAGAATGAACCTCATCGCATCACTGTTCTAACTAAATGTATCAAAGTTCTCCTGGTAGTGTCAAGCTGTCCAACAAGCTAAGAAAGATTCCTTATTTGCAAGAAGACAAAAACCACATGACACAATGCTGGTTTCTTCACACACGGCCAACTCTACGTTGCACTATCAAGGGTTAGGAGCATGGACGGACTCAAAATTTACGCTCAACTGAATGAAGTGACAGGCAAATGAACAACAAAAATCGTTGTCTACAATGAATTGTTTAGGGCACCGGCATGATAACTTTGGTTTTCTTTATTGTTTGTTAGATAACGCTTATTGCTTGTATGTTATTTCTTAGACAATTTTGATCATATGTTTGGCAAGGAACGTTTCTTAGTGGATCAAGAATGTATCAGTTAAAATTCAGCTAATTCACGTAATCGTGTTAGATGTTACGAAATTCCTCACGCGCAACCCGCGGGGAAGTGCGATCTAGTTAATTTAATGGGAATAAAATCTAAGAAGCAAATAAGGGATTAATGACTCTAGGTTGTTCGTTGACCCTTGAATTTAATCTATTTAAAAGTTTATAGTTTTTATTAGATATTAGTTAATTGTTTTTCACTCATTTGAATTCATTCATATTTCGCTCAACTTAAACAAAAATATGATCAAATTTTGTGGATCAAATAATTATTTTTCCCTTTTTTACTATTCCTGCAACCCGTACACTTGTGTAACTTAATTAAAATTCTGTTAGCATCAGATTACAAACCCAGTAAAATTTTGTGGATCAAATAATTATTTTTCCCTTTTCTAATTAACTCCTTTAAGCTTGCATTGTTCCTTTAGCTCTTATCTTTCAAATCGTTCAACAAGGACGAACAAACTCTTATGTCTTACTCTTTCATATCCTAATTATAAGAGTAAGCTGACTTGTTTGAATAAATTAAGGATGCAAAATAATTTACTTTAAAATATTTGTATTTACATTTTTTTTTCTCAAAACTAAGTTATTTTAATTTACTTATAAGCTAATGTATAATCTGATTACATATAGCATATGTTAAAATTTAGCAGTATATTTTGCTTTCTTAATCTTCACAAAAACGTTAACTTAATCTTATAATTAAAACTAGAAGGAGTATACAACATCGCTCTTGAGGACAGTAGAAACCATTTTTGAACCTCACCAAGGAGGAACCCTAGAGAAGGAAAATAATCTAAAGACAAAAGAAATTTCGAGGAAGAAGATCCATAATTAGTTTCCATATTAAGTACAAAGTTTAGTAAGAAGAGTTACTCATATACGAGTACTCCTAATTTAATTCAGACGCCAAATTTGTTTTTTTAAATGATTATTGCCAAATTTGTTTTTTAAATGATTATTTTTTAATAAAAATTACTTTTTGAAAAAGAAAATCAAATGTGGACAATCAGATTTGGAATGATACTCAATCCATCCCTTATTATAAGAGTCAAAGAGGTAAAATTATACAGATTAAGGAAGTGGTTGAAAGAGATAAATATGTATGAAATAATTTTGTTTTCTCAAGTTTGCCCTTATTTATGTAAGAGAGAGAAATGTGATAATAGTATTATAAATGAGTATGAAAGAGAATGTGAATAAAGAGAATAATGATGGGTAAAATGGGAAAAAACTCATTAAATGCTTTGATAAATTGTGACATGTTCTTATAAAAAGGGATAAAACCATTTAAATTTTTTGCTCTTATAAATAGGGACAGAGGGAGTAGTATAAATGGGACATGGAATATTGGAATGAAAGTTGCCAATGAGATTCGTAACGCAACTAGAAGCAAGGATGAATCCAATTTGTAAGCACGTAAGAGCGAAAATTTTTGGCACATAAATGGAGACAAAGATTGGAGGGAACAATTGGAAGCATTGGAGGATGTTGTGGAGAAGAGTTAATAATATGAAACCGATCCATTTAATTTCATTCCTACTCCCGTAAACGTATATTGATTTCAAATTCGCAAAGTTCTCTTAGGGCAGAACTTATTGTCAAATGAGTGTCATTATTATAGCTAATCAATAAAAATATCTAGTCTAGACTCTATAAAATAGGGGGAAGACAAGCTTTCTTTTCTTTTTCTTTTTCTTTCTTTGTGTTTTTTTTTTTTTTTTTTTGATCGTGGAAAGAATTATTCACATCACCTTTTTCACAAGGGGAGAAAAAACAGAAGAATCCTTTGTACTGAGCGAGATATGCGATGTGGTACAAAGTTAACGTGTGAGAGAGAAGAGAATAGTGACCAAGTAAATGCATATTCAACACCAATAATGGAGTACACATGAAGATTTTATACTGTTCTCCAATTACATATTATGCTGACTAACTAGCAAGAACAATATTCAATCTAATCCTAACAAGATGAATCTAATCAGGTATATGCATAGATATGATGTGTGAAAAAAAAATTAGGAAAACACAAAAATCATGTTGCATTTACAATTGAGCATGTGAAGAAGGGGACATGACCAAAAATATTCATTAAATGTGGTAAAGCTTTGTTAATTCTTCCGACAGCCAAGACAAAATTATAGAGTTTAGAGAGATGTCTTGGTCGAATTAAAAGCATGAAAAAAAGTACATTTTATGGATATTTGGAATACAACAGAATCATCACAAATTCGTATCTATCTTCCCTCAAATTTTGTGATAGTTACATTATTAATGGAACAAAACTCGTCATTACGTGGAGTTTGCCGTGCAGTACATGACATCATTTGGCTGAGGATGAATGCAGGTTGGCTTGGAGGAGGAATATTTATAACCTCACTTTGAAGCATTAACATTATAGAGGCCATAGTGGGCCTATCTTTTGCAAGTTCCTGCACACATAAAAGACCTATGTGTATGCACCTCAATATATCCATTTTAAAACTTTGATCATATATCTGCCGATCTATTAGGGATATAACATTGCCATCAAGACAAAGGCAAAGGCATTTAAGACCTTTTGCGAGAAAGGAAGGTAAATTGGAGACTTACATATCATAAAAGTTTAAGAGATTCTACATCTTCAAAAATGCTAATATTTTTCCTTCCACTAATAATCCCTAGCAACAAAACGCCAAAGCTAAAAACATTAGATTTCTCTTAATATAGTCCTTTGGTTGCATATTCAGGAGAAATGTAGCCGCTGCATTTGAGCACATGTTTGAGCTCTCAGAATGCTATTAACATTCTCATTATGCTATTAACTTACAATGTTCAAACAATTCAGTTTGTATTTTCCTGATTTCGACCGCCTTCAAAAAGTTTAGCCATCCCGAAATCTGATATCTTGGGATTCATTCCTTCATCTAATAATATGTTACTTGCCTTGAAATCTCTATGTATAATTCTTAATCTTGAATCTCTATAAAGATAGAGTAACCCTCTAGCTATTCCCTCAATTATATTGATGTGCTTTTCCCAACCTAAGCATTTTTGTTTTAGTGGATCTACAAATGATTTATTTTTGGGAAGAGTGATTAATGAGGGCAAATGTTGACAAGACTTCAAAGGATTAAGAGTAAAAAATACATATGTGATTTTGTCAAAAGTTCATCTAACACCAAATGTTTTTTTTTACCAAAAGTACATATGAACTTTTAAATTGGATCAAAAATCACATTTACAGTTATATTTCAAAAGGAAGTGTTTGGCGTTGGACAAACCTTTTTACAAAGTTATATGTGTATTTTTTACTCTAATTTAACTATAAATGTGCATTTTTTTGTTCAAATTAAAAGTTCATGTGTATTTTTAATTAAAAAAAATATTTAGTAATGAATGAACTTTTGATAAAACATATGTATATTTTTTACGTTTAAAACACAAATAAATGGTTGTAGCTATCTGTCATCTGATATGTAAAGAGACGTTTTTTTAACTTTTCTACTACTGCCTGAACATGTAAAGAGACGTTTTTTTTTTTTTTTTACTTTTCTACTACTACCTGAACAACTATTGAATTTTCACATCAACGGATAAAAAAACAAGCATGCACTTCATGGAAAGCATTGCAACAAGTGTCAACACAGAGGTATCATCAGGTAAGGCAAGAGTTGAAGTACAAAAGACCTATTTATTCAAATATTCATAGGTACCACTCTGTTCTTTATTATAAGTCCACCCTAACACTACTACAAAGAAGGGCTATCGCGACGCAACAATACCGGCGCTTTTTCCAAAAAGCGCCGGTATAGGTACGTATGGGGCCTATACCGGCGCTTAATAAGAAAAGCGCCGGTATAGGATATAACCTATACCGGTGCTTTTTCCAAAAAGCGCCGGTATAGGGTTTTTTGTTCACAATTTCCTTTTTTTTTATTCAAAAAACCCTATACCGGCGCTTACATAAAAGCGCCGGTATAGGGTTTTGTCTCCATTCTGTTTCACTTTTTAATAATTATTAAAAGAATAATTTAATAATAAATATTACATAATTAAATAAATGAAAAAAATTAATTTATTATACCTATACCGGCGCTTAACCAAAGAAGCGCCGGTATAGGTTTTTTCCTGTTTAAATTTATAATAATAATTAGTAAAAGAATAATTTAATAATAACTATTACATAATTAAATAAATAAAAAAATTAATTTATTATACCTATACCGGCGCTTAACCGGAGAAGCGCCGGTATAGGTTTTTTCCTGTTTAAATTTATAATAATAATTATTAAAAGAATAATTTAATAATAACTATTACATAATTAAATAAATGAAAAAATTAATTTATTATACCTATACCGGCGCTTAACCGGAGAAGCGCCGGTATAGGTTTTTTGCTGTTTAAATTTATAATAATAATTATTAAAAGAATAATTTAATAATAAATATTACATAATTAAATAAATGAAAAAATTAATTTATTATACCTATACCGGCGCTTAACCGGAGAAGCGCCGGTATAGGTTTTTTTCTTTTTAAATTTATAATAATAATTATTAAAAGAATAATTTAATAATAAATATTACATAATTAAATAAATGAAAAAATTAATTTATTATACCTATACCGGCGCTTTATCGAAAAAGCGCCGGTATAGGCCCAGAAATTTGGAGGGAAATTTCCCTCCAAATATTTTAGCCTTAACTATACCGGCGCTTTTTTGAGAAAGCGCCGGTATAGGCCTTTAAATTAATAAAACTCGTTCCATCTCCCTCCTTCCCCCCACGCCGCGAACCCGATCGAGTTACCCAAGCCCCACGCCGCTGTCTCGTCCTCCGCCGTTGCTCCCCAAGCCCCACGTCGCTGTCTCGTCTTCCGCCGTTGCTCCCCAAGCTCCGCCGTCCTCCGCCGTTGCTCAGCCGTGCTCCTTCTTCCAAGCCGTCGCCTTCTTCATTCATGGCCGTCGCCGCCGTTCACGTTCTTCCATAATAGTGGCTTCTTTTTCTGAAGCTCTCCAAGGTTTATTTGTTCACCATTTCATGATGATTCTGAAGCTCTATTTGTATAATCTATTTCCATTTTGCCTTTATCTTGTCATAATTGCTTATCTTCGAAGCTTAGTTTAGTTTCATTCCGCTCAAATCTATTTCCATATAATCTTACAAGGATTATTTGAACATTGAGTTAAATCAAATCTATTTGCTTTTTGTTTTCCTTATAATATTTACAGATTATTGCTCGACACTTTAAGGTGAAGAATCGTATTGTTGCTAGCGGGCTTACTTTGAGCTAAAGGACCTTGAAGTAAGTCTTATATTTTTTTTCTTTAATTTAGCAGGCTGTGACATATCAAATGATTGAGTTTTGATACTTTCCGATGAATTCCATTGTGTGGTGTTTTATTTTACTCGTATGGAATTTTTATTTTGTGAAACTATTAATACTCTATATATATAAATGCTCTGTGAATTCTGTTGGGGTGGGCTGTGGAGATATATTGAGTTGATGTTGTTTATATAGTTGGCAATCCATTTCTATGTAAAAAAGAGAGGGCCTTGAGCCTGGGAACGCTCATTTTTTAGCCGTTATGCTGCCGATTTTTTGTTAAGAAAGTAAGGTAACATCTTAAGGTGGCTACCTAATGAGTAAGTCATATACATCTTACCGACGTTTTCCTTTAGTAGGTTATAATGTTGGATCGGAAATGGATGTCTTGTGATCGACGTTCAAGGGAATATATAGATGGAGCAAAAGAGTTCATTGAATTTGCTGCTGAGCATGCAGAGAATGCTAACAGAATTGTGTGCCCTTGTATGTCTTGTTTATATGGAAAGCGTCTTCGCCCTCTTGACCTGTTGGGTCATTTAATTTGTCATGGAATCGATCCGTCTTATACACGTTGGACAAAGCATGGTGAGACGTATGAGTATTCTGGCGGAGACTGGGTACCTGATGTTAGTAGCGCTTCAAATGTAGTTGACACAGACATGTGTGATGAGAGCGATGACCTTGAAGAAATGTTGAACGTGGTGGGTGAGGAGGATCCTGAAGTATTTCAGACTCTGAAGAGTGATGCAGAGACGCCGTTGTATGTGGGATGCAGCAAATACACAAGATTGAGTGTGGTGCTTAAATTGTATAACCTGAAAGCGCGATACGGTTGGAGTGATGCAAGTTTCACCGCGCTGCTGTCCGCTTTGCGAGATATACTCCCAGAGGGGAATGTACTCCCCTCGAAAACATACGAGGCGAAGCAAATTCTCCGGTCGACTAGTATGAAATATGAGAAAATACATGCATGCCCCAATGACTGTATTTTATTCCGGAACCAGTATTCGTCGTTGGAGAAGTGTCCTAAATGCAGTACGTCTCGGTATGGAAAGAAAGGTAAGAGTCCTTCTAAAGTCTTGTGGTACTTTCCGATCATTCCGAGATTCAGGCGCATGTTCAATAATGCGGATGTTGCAAAGCTTTTAACTTGGCATGGCGATGAAAGGATTAAAGACACCAAGCTTAGGCACCCCGCAGATGGCCCCCAATGGAAAAAAATTGATTATGAGTACCCTGAGTTCGGTGAAGAACCAAGAAACCTACGGCTTGCATTGGCAACCGATGGAATCAATCCGCATGGAGTTCAGAGTAGTACTCATAGCACATGGCCCGTGATTTTGATGATATACAACCTCCCCCCAAATTTAATCATGAAACGCAAATTTATGATGCTTTCGATGCTTATTTCCGGGCCTAGACAACCCGGCAACGATATAGATGTCTACTTGGATCCATTGATTGAAGACCTGAAGTATATGTGGAATTCGGGTGAGACAGTTTTTGATCGCTGTAAGGAAGAAAGTTTTAATTTGAGAGCCATGTTGTTTGGCACGATAAATGATTTCCCAGCATACGGTAATTTGTCCGGATACAGCATCAAAGGATATGGTGCGTGCCCTGTATGTGAAGATGATACCCATTCGATGCGACTGGATCATTGTAAGAAAAATGTGTACATGGGACATCGGAGGTTCTTGCCGTTAAAACATCGTTGGCGTAGGTGGAAAAAGGCGTTTAATGGGAACTCAGAAGAAGGTAAGCCACCAAGGACATTGAGCGGGGATAGCGTTTTTGAAAAGGTGAAGGCATTGGAGAATGATTTTGGTAAGCCTTTCGCAAAAAATGTGTTGACAAGTGGTTGGAAGAAGAGGTCCATATTCTTCGAACTCCCGTATTGGAAGTCCTTATATGTTAGGCATTTTCTTGATGTGATGCATATTGAAAAAAACATCTGTGATAACCTAATTGGCACGTTGCTGAATATGCATGGGAAAAGTAAGGATGGTGTCAATTCGAGGTTAGATATGGTCAAGTTGGGAATAAGACAAGAGTTAGCACCTGTCGAGAGAGGATACCGCACTTATTTACCTCCGGCAGCTTACACCCTTTCGAAGAAAGAGAAAAAATCATTTTGTGAGTTTCTGAATGGAATCAAAGTTCCAGAGGGCTACTCCTCAAATGTAAAAAACCTTGTGTCCATGAAAGAGTTGAAATTGAAGAACCTGAAATCTCATGACTGTCACGTCCTGATGCAACATTTCTTACCGGTCGGCATACGCAACATTTTACCTAAGAAATTGCGTAGCACGATCACCAGACTTTGTATGTTCTTCAAGCTCATTTGTAGTAAAGTGGTTGATACAACAAAGTTGCAGGATTTGCAGAGACAGATCGTTTGTATCCTGTGCGAACTTGAAATGTATTTCCCCCCTTCATTCTTTGACATCATGGTTCATCTTACAGTACACTTGGTCAAAGAGGTTCAACTGTGCGGCCCAGTCTATTTGAGATGGATGTACCCAATTGAACGATTCATGAAAGTTTTAAAGGGGTATGTTAAAAATAGATATCGACCAGAGGGGTGTATTGCTGAACGATACATCGTCGAAGAAGCGAGTGATTTGTGTGCAGATTACCTATCAAATATTGAACCTATTGGTTTACCTAAGTCTCGTCACGACGGGAGATTAACTGGGAAAGGAATGAGTGGGTTCAACTTAATACGCATTTCGAATGTTGAAAGGGAGATGGCGCACTTGTATATTCTTCATAATACTCCTGAGGTTGAACCATTTGTTGAAGAACACAAAAAACTTCTTCGGGAAATTCACGGTGATAGAAATGAGAATTTGATTACGAAGGAGCACAACAAACATTTCATTAGATGGTTCAATGCGCGTATTTGTCAACAGCATGAGCTTAATGCCGGATCGGTTGGTGAAAGATTGTTCTGGCTGTCGAAAGGACCGGGTTTGCACGCATTTGCTTACACTGCCTATGCAATCAATGGTTACACATTCTATACAAAAGGTCAGGATGAGAAAAGCACAATGCAGAATAGTGGAGTCACAGTTGTTGCCGAGGCATGGCATATATCCAGTGCAAGGGATACAAATCCCGTCTATGCACAGATGTCATACTTTGGTGTGATTGATTGCATCTGGGAGTTAGATTACACCATGTTCAGAGTTCCTGTGTTCCGCTGTCAGTGGGTTAACAACAATAGTGGACGACGGTTAGATGAATTTGGGTTTATATCGGTTGACCTTTCTAAAGTTGGATATAAGGATGATCCTTACATTCTACCGTCTCAAGCGGCACAAGTTTTTTACATTGCAGATCCTTCTAAGAAGAATTGGTCAGTTGTCATTCAGTCGAACAAAAATTATGCCGAACAAGTTGATGATGGAAGAAATGATGAAGATATGAATATGACTGAAGATGATCCTTCCTTTGATACATTACTGGCAGAAGACTTTGATGCAGACGGATATGATGACGAAGATGAGCCTGTTTATGTAAGGGGTGACCATGAAGAAGGCATTTGGGTCAACACAACCCTAAATCCCACAAAAAATAGGAAGCCAACAATTTTGGATAATATAACAATGAGAAAAAGGAGTCGAATGCCATCATAATGATTTAAGTTTGTATGTATTTTCTTATTTTTTTTACTACGAATTATTTCATTATATGCATATGCATGCACTAAAATCGTATATTGTTTAATTATTTTACAAGACAATGGATCCAAACGTACCTGAGGAGGAGGAAGCACCACAGAGTGCCCAGCAAGTTATTGATGAGGGTAGAGCACATGTTGAGGACCAAGTTCGTCGTGGCAAGACCATTATGCGTGATCTCCTCAAACTTAGAGCTAAGGGAAAAAAAGCAGCCCTTGTATGGAACGACAATGGCCAACTAGTTGGAAAGAGTGCGAAGGCCCTTACCGGTTTCGTTGGATGCACTGTTCGTAATAAAGTTCCTATTACAGTTGCAAATTGGAGAAAAGTAAACAAGAAAATACGTAATGAGATTTGGTCAGAGGTTCAGGTAAGCTATTTTTTTTACAATTAAGTTTAATTTTGTCATGATAGATAACATTGTAACTAACAAATTTAATATGATTTCTATTGCTACAGACTGTGTTTCATATCGATGAGACTCACAAGGACTATGTCATGAAGAAAGCTTCAAAAATACACAGAAACTTCCGTTCAGATTTGTCAACATTATATCTGAGAGATGAAAACGGGGAGGTAGTTCTAACACCCCCATCTACATATGAAGGGGTCATAACCCAAGCAGATTGGGATGAATTTGTGCAATCACGCTTATCAGAGGAGTTTTGGGAAAGAAGCGAAAAAAATAGCCAGGCGGCTAAAAGCTGTCCGTATCCCTATTTAGGCGGCCGGAAAACATTTCCAGAATTGGAGTACGAGATGGTATGTTAGCAACGCCCTTTTGCTTCTAAAAGTGTGAATTAATGTTTATGTAATTAATTTATAAGTTCACCTGTTTTACCATGACAGATTCAGGAAGAGTGCTTAAAAGGTCACCCTCCACGGTTTAGGGTCTGGATCAAAGGACACTCCAAAAGCTACGGAACCATCGTTCACGAAGAGGTTAGAAGAATCCGTGAACGCTGTGTAAGTCATTCTCTTGGACTTTGTAATTTTTTTATTAGTGAATTTCCCAACTTAATAACTAATAATCCTTCCTTCTTGTTATAGGAAATGTTATCACAAGAATCGCCCGAGGAGGTCAACATATTTGGCCAAGGTGATATCCTCAGTAGAGCACTTGAACGTCCTGAGTATTCAGGCCGTGTTCGGGGCACTGGTATAGGGGTCACGCCTTCAGCTTACTTTGGCCGCCAACAGCGGGTAACACAAAGCGAAGTTTCTGTGTTGAAAGATGAAGTCAATACTCTGAGGGAGACTGTGCTTGAAATGCAAAGAAGGAATGAGGAAATGCAAAGACGGCAAGATATGATGTACGAATTTTTCCAGCGTAACAATGTTGGATCACAAATGTCGAACTTCATGCAACAAGGTAACGTTCCTTCGTGTCAGAGTCCAAGCATCAGGGATAGCTGTACGATGCCTAGGGCTCAAATTCCTCAGGTAATTCTTGTCTTTTGTACTTATAAACTTGTAGTGACACTGTTATATTATCGATTGGGAGCTTACGTTAACTCTTTTGTAGGGCGAATCAAGGTGCAACCTGTACAAGGATCAATCTTTCAGTGAAGTAGTTGCAATCGGTACGGTCTTCAACACTTCAAACAGGATCCTGCACAATTCTCCGTTGCCTGAAAATACATTGAGGGTTATGATTGAATTCTCCCTGAACGGGGATGCACCGTTACCATTCCCTACTCCTGATGCGATGACTAAGGTCGGAGATGTAGCTGGTGGATATGTTGCTTGGCCCATCAGTTTGATTGAGCCAATACCACAGGTGGTATTTACTAATAACGTTCAGACTAGCATTCTTTGTTTTGGAATAACGCTCTTTTACAATTTATAAGTTTTTACAGGGTACAGAGTCTCTGGGAAAGAAAGCACAAGTGGCTAGTGTAAAAGGTACCGGTGGCCCAGCTGCTCAATTGAAGAAAAAGAGTTCACGAGCTGGTCCAGTGTCACAGGTGGTTAGTTTCTAATTAATTTAAACTAACACTCTTCTTATTGGAAGAATTTTTGAAACTTTCTATTTATATGGTTTATAGGCAACAAAAGCAAAGGGCAAGAAGAAAGTTCAAGTGCCTGCTCCTGTTATCCAAGATATAAGTGTTGAAACGCCAAATCGTGCTCGATTGCGAGCATTTGCAGCTACCGTACCTCGCGATGCTACTGTCACAATCCCATTCAACAGGCTTATATTTGGCGAGTCAAATTTCAATGAGCTTCTTTCTAGGGATCAGGTCATGGAGGTGCTTGACGAAAGATGGGTCAGTGCTACGGTCGTCAATTTATGGATAAGGTATATATGTGCTTCCATTGTGGTTTCATTCAATGTCATAAGTTCTGTCATAATTGGATGTTTGTATGGTTTCTTTGAAGGCACCTGCATGAAGAAGTCATAGTCTCCGAGGACAACGTCTCATTCGAATTCATAAACCCTTATTTAATAGCGCAAATTGAGGGTGTGAAACGTGATGATCAGTTCAAAGAGATTAAGAGGCGTTTCACTTTAAAGGCAACAAGCAGAACTTTATTCTTAGCTCCAATTAATACAGGGTAAGTGTATAGGCATGATAGCTTTCATCGTATTCTTAGCTCCAATCATCATTGATATATATACTGACATAACGTTATAAAACGTCTTAGGCTACATTGGGTTTTGCTTGTCATCAATCCGACAGTACAGCCGGATCCACTTATTTACTATTTGGATCCTGTGGAATCTGCTGAAGCAGATAATCGCCCGGATTTGATGCGTCTCTTCAATGGGTAAGTGAATGTCAACATTATTTGAATGTGTTGTATTATCTGTCATTTTATATGACCGACCCAAGCAACTAAAATTAATTTAATATGTTTTGTTTCCAGAGCATTGACTAGTTATCGGGCAGCTAATGGGTACAATTATTCCAAAGCCCTTGACCAGAAAGATGCTTATCTGTGGCTCAAAGTTCAGGTTTTACAAGTTATTCAATTTTTCAAACAATCGTACATTACTTAAACCAGAACGTAACTGCTCTTATATGCTATTCTGTATTTTTTGTTACAGTGCCCACATCAACCCAATGACAACGACTGTGGATACTATGTCATGTATTATATGAGGGATATCGTATCACGTGATCGAGATAACATCCCATTGACAGTAAGTTTTATATTTTTCCTAATCTAAGTGTTTGTACTTGTTAGATTTCAAGTAAATTTAATAGTCATTTAAATTTCTATACGCAGTATTACCCAGACACACGTTGCTTCATGTTGTCAAGGGAGAAGATGAAAGCGCTAATTGAAGAATGGTGTAGTTATGTACACCCTCTGTTCTCTCAAATTGGACAGCTTTGACTAGTAGTATGCACGTTTATTTTCCTAACTGAACAATATAACTTTTGGTCTTATTGTACATATTCTTCTCTGTTTGAGTTACTGGTGTATTTGGACTGCCTGGAATTGTATAGAATTGCTGGAATTTTGGCAATGATGCAGGTGGGTGTGAATTAAAAAACAAATTGTATATTTTAAAAAAATATAACCTATACCGGCGCTTTTTATAAAAAGCGCCGGTATAGGCCTTTTCAGTTTCAATAAAAAACTAATTAAAAGATACCTATACCGGCGCTTTTGGGTAATAAAGCGCCGCTATAGAGAGGCCTATACCGGCGCTTTGTAAGCGCCGGTATAGGTCTCGTGACCTATTGCGGCGCTAGCTATAGCGGCACTTCAAAAGCGCCGCTATAGGGGTAAAAAAAGCGCCGGTATAGGTGTTTTCTGTGGTAGTGTAACTACTTCTCACATACCAAGAAGTAGAAGTTATAGCATTAAATATCTCATATTTTTAAAGCTTTTTTCAACTTTACCCTTATTTAAGAATATGTTCTAAAAGAATATTTTATACATTATACGTCTTCTTTCTCATCTTCCCTATTTCCAACATAGGGTAAAATAGTCACAGTAGCATTAATTGATCCCAAAGTAGACTTATATTTAGGAACAAAAATTTTGTAGTAGTTAGACTTATAATAAGGAACAGAGTGATACTCAGTCATGTTTTCATGCGTTTTCCTAACTTCCGCTTTTGCTTAGCATGCAGACATCCAATTTAGTAAACTATTTATATACAAAGATGATGAGCACTAACCAAAGATATATGCATCTAAACTTTTGTTAGGCAAATATTCATAAACCAGTATCTCCTTCAATGCAACAACCCCAAAGTTTAACAAGGTTTCGGTGTTAAAGCTTAAAAATCAACTCCACTTCATTAATGAATTCTTCAAAACCCTGTCCAAATGATCTTGATAGTCTTTTAACTGTTATTTCCTGTCTATCTTTAAATTTCCCTTGAGATAAAATGACAACAAAAAAATCCTATAAAAATGATAAAAACCTTAATGTAATTATTGCCTTATGATGACATGATGAAGAAAAAAATAGTGCATATCACCTTGTATACTGGACCAAAACCTCCCTGCCCAAGTTTATTTGAATGTTAAAGTTGTTTGTTGCAGTTTCTAGCTTTCTAAAATTAAACAATGATACGTCTTGAATATGTACTTGCTTTAGTTTTGCAATCCTTCTTTTGTTACGATGCGTTTCCCCTGCGTTTTGCACATATTGAACCATTTTATCAGTACGTCATCAAATCTACAACAAGCTACGATTTGAAAGTCATAAGTTGTATAATTCATTCTTGAAACGCACAAGTGTTTAATTTTATTTTTTTAATTAAAAGTATAGATTTATTTTCTCAAATTTTGTGTTTTTTCGGTAGGGGAAAAGAGAGTAAAAAGAGGGAGGAATGTGACTTCAAGGATTTATTCACCCTATAACTCAAATAATTGATACCTTGAATGAACTATTGATGGAAAACAGAACACATCACCGTTTTACTTTGACCATTTTTTCCATAAGAAAAATCCAGAGGCTATAATGAGAATAGTTCCTGTCACTGATATTACAATTGGTATTGTCATATGGCCCTTGTCTGTACCTGTATCAAAGAAAATTCTTATATACTTCATTTTCTGACAATAAGCTCAATGCTTTACTTCACCGATCGGGATCTCTCCACTTCCCCCTCCCCTATCTGTCTTTTTCCTTCCACATCATTGGATCTTTATTCAATGGTCAAGATCCAATATTTTATAAAAATAAATATAATTATAATAATACTTAAAAACCTCATAAATAAATTTAATTTGTCATTATTTAGTCTAAACAATTCACAACTATAATAAAAAATAAAAAATAAAATCTAAATTTATAATAATATTCTACAGTTTTTTACTGTTCAGATCAAATTTTGACAGATTAAATTTATGATGTGATTTTAAAATATTATTATAATTATATTTATTTTTATAGAAATATTAAATCTGAACCATTGGATATTTCCAATAGTGTGGAGAGAAAAATAGAGATAGAGGAGGGGAACGGAAAGCGGAGAGGATCCTGATCCGTTTCTTCATATATTGTAAACAAAAGAGGTTAATAAATAGAAAAAAGGCAACAAGACTTTTATGTGGGTCTACTATAAAAGATCAAGTTAATTTTTTGAAAACAATCAAAATGCAAAATAAATCGCTTTAGACTACTCATATTTGTCTTTGGGCAAATGTCCAATTTCGCCCAAGAAGTGACCCAATAGGAGCATTAAGTGTTCGGAAGTAATAAAGAGAGCATATTTACCCTAGAAGTAGCAAAAGCGGCGTTTTTTGGCCCACAGTAGACATACTTCTAGGGTAAATACGCTCCATTTGTGGGCCAAAATGCACGGCTTTTGCTACTTTCGGGGTAAATATGCTCCATTTGTTAGTTTCAAACATTGAATGCTCCTATTAGGTTACTTCCGGGGCGAAATTGGACCTTTGCCCTTTGTCTTTTTTATCAAAACTAATTTATTTTTAATTATAAACTAACGTATAATCTAATAAAATGTAGCAAATGATAAAATTTAGTGGTCTACTACCTCTGGTCATAATTATAAGAGCCAATTGACTTTTTTTGGGGAGATTAAGGAAGCAAATTAGACCCCTAAATTTTAATATGTGCAAACTATAATTAGATTATATGATAGTTTATAAGTAAAATAACTTAATTTTGAGGAAAAATGACAAATATAAACAATTCATAGTGGTGTATTTTACATCCTTACTTTTCCAAAAAAATCAACCGGCTCTTATAATTAGGACCGGAGGGAGTAATTTGCTTCATTAATCTCCACAAAAAACTCAAATTGATCTTATAATTAGGATAATTCACAGGGATACATGACACGATATGACAAGAAAATAAACAATCTGAGAAAACATATAATGCAGGCACGATGTTTCAGATTCTGCAATAAATCCAATTTAAGTACAAAATATATATCGCAAATTAAACTGGTCTGTTCCTAGGCATTGCATTTCAATGAGTTTTCTCCAATTAGTAACGGTACCTAGTTCAGAGGAGGCAAGACGTAAGTAAAGATCCACCCCTCCAGGTGAATTTCTCATTAAGTCAACTAAATCCACATTCCATACCATACAGCCAAGGCCTGGCTCATATGCATAAGCTTTGCAAGAACATTTCTTCAGGCATGAGTTTGACAGTCTTAGTATCTGGCTGCCTTGAGAGCCATCCTTGTCTCTCTCACACTGAAGTGCTTCTCTTCTAACACACCCTCCAGTCCAATTCTTCCTCTCCCATTCTTGTTTGTTCTTTGGTTCAAACCCTCTCAAGCAGCTGCAGATTGGTGAGCTCTGCATATTGCAGATCCCGAATGGGCCACATTTCCCATAAACATCACACTCAGAGTTGCCAATTATCCTCCCAACTTCCCATGTATTTTTCTGGAAATTCCATATTCGTTCTACTGATCTGCCTTGAGAATCTAATGTATAAATAATCAACAAAAACTTGTCTATGAAATGAAAAGATACTTCAAAATTTCCCTCATCTTCTTTCATTTTACACCCATCTCCAAGAATTGATGATCTCCCAGGTATTCCAAGGAAATCTGTACCATTCCATGGACCACTCCGATAATAAGGACGATTTTGTTCCCACACGAATACTTGTGTAACATTACGAGTTTCAAGACTGTAAGAAAAATCTCCATAGGATGGATCAGATGTACTTTTCCAAGATGTAAGTTGCACTTTCTCACTTGTTTGTTGGTTAGTACTGAGTATCATGTCTTGTAATAGTGTATTACAAGGATGTTGGTAACTCTGCCACATCATTGCTCCAGTAATGCCATCTACGAGTACAAGGTTGCCAGAATCCAAGAGTTGAGCAGTGGAATTTGATGCAATATGTGACAAATTTGTTGACCAAACAACCTGTTTTTGCCCATTCAATACAAGAAGATTGCCATTCTCTGACATTGTGAGAACCCCAGAAGAATCAGTTAGTGGATCGTTTCTGTTTGCAACCCAAACAATGGTGGATTTGGTCATAAGCCAAATTCCTAAGTAGCGGTTTGTGGAATTCTCAGGACTAAAGAATCCAAGCGTGAACATGCTACTATTTGAGCTTATGGTTTTAGGTTCTTGGATCAGCAGAGATGGTGTAATGGTGTCCAAGGAATAGACCAGAGCAGAACAATATAAGAGACATATAAGAAAATTAAGTGAGAAGCAAGCACTTTTACTGGATTGAATAGACATGTTGATTATTGGCAAATAGACGAAGAGTTATGGGTTTTTGAATGCTAAGAAAAACAACTTTTTGCTTGTTCTACTGATTCAGTAGCTTGGAAATTGCTCATTAATATTTTAATCTAACTTAGCTCATTGTTCACTAATTTTTTAATCTTAACATATTTTCACTAATTTTTTTAGTACAATAGCTTGGAAATTGCTCATTAATATTTTAATCTTACTTAGCTTATTGTTCACTAATTTTTTAATCTTACTTAACATATTATTCACTAATTTTTTTAACCTTCTCACTCATTGACAAATTTTTGAGTAAAATACAATAACTACCCCTCTAGTTTACTTCAATTACACAAACATCCCCCTATATTTTGCAAACACATGTAGACCTCCCTTAATATTTAAATGTATGTCATACAAATCTCCCTTATAAATTTGATATTTCATTTTCATCCACCCAAACCATTAGGTGACCTTTAAGTTTGACTTTCAAATATTGTTTTGATGGAAATGCCCTTTTATAACATAATATTTATTTAAAATATAATAATCATTGATCCCTTCACCCTCTTCACTTTCTTCTAATTTGTTCGTTATCATCAAATTCTCTTATTCAGTGTCAGTGTATAATTTATCAATAATAGGAGGTTCACTTTTATCACAATTGTCAATATCAAGGTAAGGAAAACCGGACCGGACCGGCCGGTTCAACCGTGAACAGGCCAATGGTCCGGTCCGGTTGAGCTGTGGAACCGGGGGTGAGGTTGACCCGGGTGAACTGGGTTGGCCTTTTTTTTTTGAAAAAAAAGAAACATTTTTATTTTATTATAACTCACCTAATTACTAACTTTCACTTAATTCAATTTTAGAAATTAGGAAACTATAATACTTTAAATGCTATTTTACTTTCATATACTTAATATTTAATTATTGTTGCTCTTAATATTTGTATTTTAGTCTGTGGATTGTAGATATTAGTGATTATTAAGAGCAACAATAATTAAATATTAAGTATATGCAAGTAAAATAGCATTTAAATGCTATTTTACCTATCTACATTTACATTTTGATATTAGTGATTATTAATGTTAATATCAATAAAATTTTATTATTTTAATATAACCGGTTTGACCCGGTCCGACCATTAACCATTGAACCAGTGCCTCACCCGGTTTGATGCCCAGGTCCGGTTTTTTGAACCTTGGTCAATATCTCCCATATGAGTTATATTATCCTGTAGTGAAAATATTAAAATAAAAATAAAATAGACTAAAATCAAAACAAATAAAAAAATAAAGGGAAAATCACAACCAATCCCTTCATAAGGGATTTAATCACAACCAGATCCCAAGAATAATCAAATTTCATTGAAATCCCAAGGGATCTGGGTGATATTAAATGGTTTGTCATTGGCAACTCAATAGTTGTCAATACTAGCTCCTTGAGTTGTCAATGAAAGAGATGCACTGACAACTCAAGGAACTAGTATTGAGTTGTCAATGACAAGAGATGCATCGACAACTCAAGGGGCTACTACTAAGAACTATTGAGTTGTGTATCGACAACTCAAGGAGCTGCTGTCAATGACAAGCCATTGATAACTCAAGGAGCTAGAATTGATAACTATTAACTTGTCAATGAGAAACCATTTAATATCACCTAGGTCATTTGGAATTTTAATGTAATTTGATTATTGTTGAGGACCTGCTTGTGGTTAAATCTCTTATAAGAGACCTGGTTGTGATTTTCCCAAAAATAAACTAGAGCAATTTTGGGTGTTGTGTACGCATATAATATGAGAACAATAAACTATATAAGCAATTCAGTTTGTGCCCTATTTCGGCACTTTTGAAAAATATTTAAAAGGAAAAGGGTTAAACATTATATTTGGCCCGAAATGTGGAAGGCATATTATATCTGTTCTGGAAGTATTTTTTGGTCCAATTTTGCATTGGAAGTGTGCAAGATGTATCATATTCGCCCTATTCCGTGTAAAAAACTCACATTAACTGTTAAATAGTTGACGTTGACTGCTAATATTTTAACGGTAAAAGATGAATATGATACACTTTGTACACTTTCGAGGCAAAATTGGACCAAAAAATACTTCCGAACCAGATATAATACACCTTACACACTTCCAGAGCAGATATGACATTTAACCCAAAGGAAAAGTTGTATACGCAGCAATGTAAAGCATGTTTAGAAGTAAAGTCGCTGAATTTTGTGCAAAAAAGTATGCTGATCCTTCGCCGATGGAAACAACTTAGAGAGGAAAATAAGGGTATAGAAAATTAATATCAAACATTATATTTTTGCTTGCCATTGATGAGTCTCTTTTTCTCAGTGGCTGTAGCTGCTTCCTAATTTTCAGAGTGGAATTCAAAACCCAGTGTAATTTAGGGATTTATTAGAATGGAAAGTAAAATAGTAAATAAAATTTATATTAATTATAATTTAAATTAAAATTTATGTTTTTAGAAATTTTTGAAAATATTGCTAATGGTGTTAATGAATTGGATTAAAGTGTATATTTTTAAAATAGAAGGGATGTTTGTGTAATTGAAGCAAACTAAAGGAGTAGTTAGTGTATTTTACTATAAATATTAATAGACAAGAAAATTTTTTTATTCTGAAATTCTGATAGAAGCCACAGAAATAAAAATATATAGTACTTAGCCAACAAATGTTGGTCCACTTAGCTAGGAGTTAAATACTAATGTAGATATAAGGACGTGGTTGACTGGGGAATCAACTACAATTCATTTGACGTGAAAAAATGTGATTTTCAAAAATGTCTCTGCCCAACGCATGCAAAGTGCCAGAATTTGAGGGAAAAACTTGTTCAACTTGATTCACTAGCCTTTGGCGGTTGATTATAAACTAATTTCAACTACATCAATAATTGTCAGTGTGTTACGTAGAAAATGGTCCCACTTCAAGAAAAATTTAGAGTAAAAACTACCCCTTTAGTTTGCTTCAATTACACAAACCTTCCTTCTATTTTGAATCCATTAACATCGTTAGGAATATTCTTAAAGGATTCTAAAAACATAATTTTTAATTTAAATTATAATTAATATAAATTTTATTTACTATTATCTCCCTTTATCTCTATTGCTCTGACAACATAAGCTCCCATTGGCTTATGCCTTCATGTGTTTTCTGGTTTTATCTGGATTGTGAAATTATAATTTATACAAAAGGGAAAAGGCTAAAGAGATCGATTCAGAAATCTGTTCTCTGGGGACTTCTTTGTGAAGAAAGGCTTAACCTTCTTTTTGAAGTTTGTTGATTCAGATCAGACAAAATGGAAGATGGGTTATCTTTCTCATATATTACTTGAGATTTTGATTTTATCTGTGTTGTAGAAGGAAGATGAAGGTGAGAGAGGAGGGGTCACCAGTGGGGAGAGATTGAATCGGATTGAGCGTTTTTTCTTTCTTTCTTTTTTTAAAATTTTTTCTAATTAAAAAATATGACCTAGAAAAAAAAGGATTGAGATAGATGCCACATAGGCATGTCACGTGAGATATTTGACTGAGTTAACAGTCAAACTTAACTTTTAATAATGATGGGGCGAAATTGATACATTTTGTAAACTTCCCAGACAAAATTGATCCAAAAAAAAAAAAAAAAACTTCCAAACACCCATTAATCCTTAGGTAAAATTTCTGGGGCAAATATGGCCCTTATCTATTCCTTTAATTTATCTAAGGGTTTGTCTAGCAAAACTACTTCTCACCTAATAAAAACCCCATTAAAATTTCATTTCACTAACTTTGTTCTAGCTTGACAAGCATACAAATGGGAAAGCAAAAAAACATTACCCATAATTAGTCAGGAATGAAAAAATGAGAGCATATACAATAACAAAATTTTACCTGTTCCTCCTCATTTAGACCTCCAGCACCAGCCACGTTGTCAATAGCAACGTTATCATCATCAAGCTAGCGTTGGAGTCAAACAATATATCCATTTAAATATAAAATACTTCCTTTAGGCCTAAATATGAGGCCCAATTGACTAATTTGGGAGGAATAAGGAAGCTTAATAAGCTTCTTAATTATAATATATGTTATATGATATTTGTACAAAACTTATTATGTGTATCATTATATTATATATCAGTTTATAAATGGGTCAAATTACATTGGGAAAAAATGACAAACATGAGAGATAAAATGAAAATGAGCATTATATTTGGGATAAAAAATGGGAAAATCACATTGAGGTTCCATATAAGGCATTTAATCACAATAAAGTCCTAAACAATCATCAAACTACATTGAAGTCCCAAGGGACCTGGATGTAATAAAATGGCTTGTCATTGTGAGTTGTCAATACCAGCCCATTGAGTTGTTACTGCTCCCAAATGATGAGTTGGTATTGACAACTCAATGGGTTGTCAATTCAAGAGTTGTCAATACCAGCTCATTTAGGTGTAGTGACAACTCAATGGGCTGGTATTGACAACTTACAATGACAAGCCATTTTATTACACCTAGGTCCCTTGAGACTTCAATGTAATTTGATGATTGTTTAGGACCTTGTTGTGATTAAATGCCCTATGTGGGACCTCCATGTGATTTTCCCATAAAAAATCAACCCAAACTAAGCTCTTTTATATCGAAGACAAGAGGTGCTATATAATTTTCAATTCAGGAATTTCAAGACAATGAGAGGGAAAACAAAGAAACCCGCATTTGATATTGTGACTTAGCTGCTCATTTAATTTTTTATCCCAGTGTAACAGTATCTTTCAGGTTCATGGTGAAAGGGCTACGTATCCTGGCATTTTATTCTTTCCCTGATCATTTGCTGCAACACGTCTCTAAATACTGCACTATACAGTCCTTATTTTCATGGCAGTCAAATGTACAGATTCATTAAGGCCTCTACCTCTTTAGAACCTATTGCACGACAACGCATTCATAATAGCTGTTATATATTCAAAATGAAATTTTAATTCATGGAAGCTGTTACCACATTTTTAACCATCAATTCTTTGAAACTATTCCATCGAACACTTTTAGCAATACCTACAGTACATTTTTCCTAATAAGTCCTTAATCCAGTCAAAATAGAAACACCAAGCTCTAGAAGCATGAAAAATCATAATCAACATGATTAATTATATGAGTATAATCAATTAGTAACATAACCGCCTTTAACAATTGAAATAATTTAATTTTCATTAAATCATAAATTTTGCAATATCAAGTAATAAGTTCCTTGCCTTAAAATCTCTTTCTCATTCTTAATCTTGACTTTCTGGGAAGATAAAGCAATACTATAGCTATTTCCTCAACTATGGTGGAGCACTTTACACCAATTAATGTAATTTTGTTCAAGTGGGTCTGCAAAAGATTGGTTTGGGTCTTTGAGAAATATGTGACAAAGGAAAATGTTCAGGGTAGGACTATCTACTAGCTTCCTACAACGTTAGTATTTGGATTGCAAGATGTCCTCTTGTGACTTAGTTACTTGTACCTTAACTTTTACTCGATCAATAAAAACTTCGTGAATCTTGTACATTAACAGATACAAAAACACACATGTACATCAAAACAAGGGAAGTATTTCTAAAATATTGCAAATGGCAGAATCAAGTAAAATAAGTCGAAGTACCAAACTTATGTTTCCTTAAATTTTTATTAACACTCAATGAAGTTTTCCTTTTTCTATCTCTCTAACTTAATCTGTTGCAAAGCATAGAAATATCCAATTTAATAAACAATCATAAGCAAGGAAGACGTGCACTAACCGAATATATATGTACCAGAACTTTTGTTTGACAAGTATTCATAAACCAATATCTCTTCTCCTTCCATGCAACAGGCATAAAGTCTGGCAAGATTTCGGTGCTGAGGGTTTCTTGAAATAATTTCACTTCATTTCCAAATTCTTCCATACCCTGTGTCCAGATACCCTGTGTCCAGATGATCTTGATAGTGTTCTTACTACTATTTCTTGTCCGTCCTCCAATTTTCTCTGAAAGTTGATGGTATAAAACATCAACTTCTCATTGATTGAAAAATCATTAAGCTAAAAAAGAATAATACTAATGAAAGTCACCTCGTAAACAAGACCAAAGCCACCCTGCCCAAGCTTATTTGCTATGTCAAAGTTTGTTTGCTGCAGTTGCCAACTCTCTCAAATCAAACAATGATATTGACAGCTCTGGAGTATGGACACAATCCTTCTTTTGTCCGGAGTCTGCAAATGCATTTCCCCTATGATTTGAAGATTTTTCCCATTTTATGTCCTTGAAAAACACATATTGCTATTCGAAGAGTACATTCATTGAGCAATGAGCCAACTAAAAGAAGTTCTCACATATTCTGTATAAAAATGATGAAACTCAAGTGTTCAGCAGATTATCTAAGCTAACAAGTTAATATTATATCCTGTATAACCAATCTGAAACAAAATCACCTATCCCTAGAAAGTCTCACAGTAAAATTGGAAATCACCGTTTCACTTAGAGCATTCTTTTCCATCATCCGGACACAGTAATGAGAATTGTAAATAGAAATACAAGATAAACAATGCTTAAATGAAATTTAAGGTTGAACCAAATCCTAGTTGAGCGTTGAAGGCATGTTGGACACAAAACAAGTGTGTTCTTGGGTATTTTGAAGAGCCTTCTCTGATTAAAGTATACACCTAGTTCTGAGTTGGCCAAACGTATGTTAAAGTCGACCCCTCCATCTGGTATACTCTGCATTTGAAGCAAATCTTCACTCCGAATCATGCCACTAAGGCTTCTTTCTTTGGTATAAGCTATACAAAAGCAACTCTTGAGGGATGAAGCTGATCTCCAGTATCCTTCAGATAACAGGGTAACATCTGTGCACCATCTATTTTCCAGCTTAAAAAATAAAAACCCATCTATTTTCCTAGATTGAGAATATTTTTTTCTCAAGGATCAATTATCCCAAATCCCCAATGGGCCGCGTTCGCCATAGCCGATTATCCTCTGAAGTTCCCATATATTTTCCTGGGTATTCCAGCGTCCTTGTTCTACTTTTTTTTTTTTTTTTTGAACTGAAGTCGTTGTTCTACTTTACTGTAGGGAAAAATTGTAAAATAATATATTCTTAAGCAATTAGGCATGTTATCGAGTTGGGTGTTACTTCCTCCATTTTTAATTATACGGACTAATTGATTTTTTTTTTATCTTAAGAAATTAAGGAAGTTAAGTGAGTCACTTAATCATAATGTATTTTGTATATTATTAGATTATATATTAGCTTTATAAGTCAAATAAATTGGTTTGGAGAAAATATGCAGGAAAATCAATTTATAAGTAATTTATTTAGCTTTCTTAAAATTATTCAAAAAAGTCAACTAAGTCCTATATATAGAAATGGAATGAGTATTAATATTAGATGCTGAATAATTGTAACATTTTAGAAAATTAATTGAGGATTAGTGGGGTAATTTAGAAATTGATTATGGGAAATTATAGATTTGGAGAATGTTTGAGGAATTTGGAGGTATTTTTGAAGATTTTAAAGTCTTAATTTCTCCCTTTTTTTATGGCAATAGATTGAAGAAATTATTTTTAGGCCTAAAAGAGGCAATTTTGAGAGAAAATAATTAAAGTGTTTGGTAGATAAAATTTTAGAAGTGAAAGGAACTTTGTGGCTGAAAATAAATATCTTATATGAAAAATGTTGGGGTCTAGTTGTTTAAATTTTCTTTTTCTTTTATTATTTTTCCCTCCTCTCATTAATCACTCCCTTCCTCCGTCATTTCGTGCAAGCCCCCCCGCGTCATCTCTCTCTCTCTTCTCCCACTCTCCCTCCGTGTTCCTCTATTCCGCCGGCCAAGAGAGGCACGCCGGCGACCAAACCGCCGGTAGAGCAGCGGTCTCCTCCCCTCAGTCTTCTTCCTCTTTCCTTCTTTTTTCTCTCTCTCTCTCTTCTCTCTCCATTTCACCACCGACGCCAAATTTTGGGGTGAGTTTTTCGGCGAGTTTTTGCCGGAAACCACCATCTAACACCACCATTCAACTCCTCTCATCTTCTACTTCCTTTCTCGACCTGTCTTTGTTCCAATACGTGCCTAAATAAGGAGATTAAAAGAATGTTTGGCCAGACCTATCAGAGCTCTTCGGCGCCGGAATAGTGGTTTTTCTGGCCAACTAAGTACGGTTTTGGAATCCTGTAAGTCTCCTCTACATCCCTATGTCTTTAGTTTTTCGTTGGGTTATATTTGAAAAATTAGCCTTGTCTAAGTTGGTGTTTCTGGGAGTTGTAAGCTTAATAAATTGAAGCTTAGACCTTGATAATGAGTTCCTCTGGGTAGATTTTTCATTGTTGGAGGTTTTCCTAATTATTGGAAATTGTTAGATTTTTGGGATATTTTGGAATTTGGGGCTTTTGATGATATGAGATGCTTTTGGTTAAATTGATAATTTTTAGATGTTTATTAAGGTTATATATATACACACACAAAATTCCATGTTTACACAACAAAGTATTTTATGCAATGATCACTTTTTAACCAACCACAAATGAAAGAAAAAATTGAGCAATACGGTCACGAAGTGAATCAAAGTCTTTGTCTTCAAATGAGTTGTTTCATCATAAAACTACAACAATAATGGATGCTATGATTACTGCAAAGTTAGATAAATAAATCATATATTATGTACTGATTGTATCAAGCTATAGATAAGAATTTAATTTATACCTGTGTAAAGGATCCGATACAATCACTCTCAATAATGTCACACATATACTTTATGACGTAATACACACACTCCTTATTCGTCAATTGCTGGAGGCACTTTATAAATCACAAGAAATAGTATAAATTAATAACAAAGTAAATAATATCTCAATTGACTAACATTGGAGGAATTTAAATTAAAGGTAGTTACTTTAGGTCTTTGTGTCACGATGGCATCATCCATTTCACCAGTTTCTGCTGCAAAATGCCATTGTTGAATGCCCCTAAAATAGAACTAAAATTAACACATATACATGAAAATAATTTATGTAGCCCAAAGTAAAATGTCATTAAAAGTACTTACTTAGATAAAAGGTTTTATAATATGAGGTTATATTATATCTCAAGGGGTCAAACCAAACCAGACGATGTTGTATGGGGCAAAAGACAGCTAATGACCAGTGTTTACTGAAAGACATTAAGAATATTATGTCCACACAGAAATATACCATTTGTAAATGTGCAAATAATGAAAAGTTGGCAAAAGGTAATAATCACACTTACTCTTGAAGAATAGGCGCAAAATAGACAGATCCCCGATTCGCTGACATTTGATGTATGACATAAGCCCGCATCTCGTCCTCATACTCCAGCTTAGCCTTGTCGTTTTTAAAATCATCTCTCATCACCAAGGCCATTGGACTAAGAAATATGTATTGTCCCCTGCCTGATTGGTTGCACAACTGGTGGAAGTACCTATCGTAAAATAATTGAAATTATAAAAGGATAGACGTAAAAATATTGCACAGACATAAAAAGTAACAGTTATTTACAAAGTCGCTAATTCGAGCCAGGCGAGGTCAATTTCTTCTATCGTCAAAAACTTCACGATATCTCTATCACCATCAAGTAGAAAATCATATGAACGATACGGACTGACTACTCTTGGAGGCATCTTAATGGTTGTGGAGTGCAAAGTTGGCTGCATCTCCCGCAGGAGTTGGAGAGAAGGATATTCATCTGAAAAGAACTGCGGGCGATGAAAAAACAAATGTTATATATTTTACAAACTGTAATATATGAAACAAGGAGTCTCAAAAATTAAGTGTATATACCACATCAATCGGCGCCTTTTGTGGAGTGTTGTGTACAAGTCGTCTAGGCCACAGGATGAATGCCCCGATCACGTCATATAGTTTGGTGACTTCATTATCGGGAAAGGGTACAGCTGTCCCCCCTCATCATTTAGGATATTTGTAATAGATACCTTCACTTGGTCCTCCCCAATAAGCACATTATGTATGAAAGAGGCATTTGGGAACTGGCGAGCTTCTGCGACCGGGTGCAGGCAAGGGAAATCGAGATGGAGATAACACTCTAATCCAATTTCAGGGTCATTGTCTGGTGTGAGATTTGATTCATTCTCATGAATTGATCTTAAAGGCACAGTCTGATTGCAGCTGTCTTTACCACTTGGACCACCGGCAGCAGGGGACTCCTACAGGAGATAAGAATATATAGAGTGACCCTAATTGAGAAATCCAGAATTCGGTAATTAACATATATAGAAGATGGTCAAACCTGCTGTCTTTGTTGAGAAGAATTTGATGACAGTCTAAGCTGCATAGTAGACGCTCTGACCTGTGCCTCAATCTGCGCTCGGATCTGCTCCCCCATATAACTCGAAAGAGCTTCCTGGAGCTTCACGTCCAGCTGCCCATCGAATTGTGCTTTCATCTGCTGCTCGAATAAAGCAACCCACTCCTCCAATTGGGCCTCCATCTCTGCCCGAGCCTTAGCCAATATCTCCTCAGTAGATTCTATACGGGTGGATCTGGATCTATGGCTGAAATACTTGGTAAACCCTACAGTCCTGGCTCCCCTAGTACCCTGCCGGGGCGATCGGGCTTCCCAATTGCCGTGGCCAGGATGTCCATCCTCCCAGAAGGTGTGAATGACCCTTGGGTGGTCTGCTGCTCAAGTTCTTCCTGCAATGACCGAAAAAATCTTAAGTTGTAATGTGCTATAAAACCACAAGTTAAAGGAACAAACAACCAAGTAAAATACTTACAATCCTCTTTGCAATTGCTTCAACCTCCGGATTGACAAATGTTCCTTCTTTAGACTTCCTTCCCTCAGCCCATTCCGTATGACTTGAGATGGGCGGCGGAGGCTGTAGAACAACGGTAGGATCGGTCCGTGCCGCTTCCTCCATTTCTACAATTTGTTTCTTAATCAACTTTTTCTCGACCCACTTGTAACCCCCAGAGACATTGTGTGCTTGTAAATATTCTTTTCTTGTCACTCCTTTTATTTTTGGCTATTCTCCTATGAAAATAAAACTAAGTTAGTTAATTAATATAATGTGTTCAAAATTCAGTTTTAAAGCAAAGTTAAAGAGCTATTTATAACCTATACATACCTGGAACTTTTGGTCTAGCCGTTTCTTAACAAAGGTCTTCCAAGTCTCCGAGTCAATAGAGGGATAGGTCTGACAGGGATCTTGACCCATCTTGTTCCCCCGGATGTAGTCTCTGGTTAGGTTATTCTTAAAACCCTTCCACATCTTGCGTGATTCATTCAACCAAAAATCCTTGAACGATTGGGTGTTTGGGATGTCAAAGTTTTGTTTCAAAGAAAAATAAGAATAAAAGACACATCAGTTGAGTTAACTAAAAAAACAAATACATATATATTAGGAACAAACTGAGAATGGCAATCGCACAAGAGGGGGTGAATTGTGCTTCCGAAAAATTAAAAAACTAATTTTTGCAACACAATCTTTATAACTGCCTATGTCCAGTTCTCCAACTCCTCGTTGGGTTCCACTAACCACAGGTTTTACAACACAGGTTCACCTGCCAACCTTTACAGAGTTTTAGAATCCTTCTAAACACCCCCTTACTACCTGTAAGGTTACTACCTTGTTCTCCAAGCAAAAAGCTTTAGAACAACCTTAAATAGTAGAGGATTTCAATAACAAAGTTCACTTAATGAACAGATTATAGTAATCACTTAAGTACAAGCAAAATCACTAAGAACAATAAATACAAAAATCAGTGAGCAATGAATGTGTTCATGAATATTCTTTGTTTTTCGTCAGTTCTTCATAAATGCTCAAGTTCTGTATTTATATCTCTTCTCAGATTTGCCATTGCGTTCATCTTCATGAGGCCGTTTGAATATGGTCGTTGAGAGCTCATAGCCATTGGCAATTAATGCAGTTACTTCATCGAGGTTAACTTTCTGCTCTAGCTTCAACTGCTCTTGCGTAGGGTGAGCTAAGAGAGATGTAGACTGAGCGTTCTGAGCATCTGTACAAACTGTACTTGCAAAGCAGCTTTTTCAGTAGCGCTAGCATGCTTTGCTATCGCTAACTGCTTAGTATAATTCCTGCACTTGAGCTGTTAGCTAAACAAGTAATCATGTAATGCACACAGATATTATCGCAAGCTTAGTCCATTAGCTCAATGTATCAACTAAGTTTGTCTAAGTTATCACAGAGCCTTCTCCTATCCATAGCTAGATGCGTTATCGCTAGTGACCTTTGTTATCATAAGTTTGTTTAGCTATCTGAGTAACTTATGTTATTTCCTCAAGTATTTAGATATCGATAGCTAATCATGTTATCGATAGTAGCTTATGATATCGCTAGCTGATTCCAATAGCTCAAGGACTTGGTTCATTTTTCTGCTAGTTGTTCTTCCTTTCATTTATCCATGTTATCAATGAACTTCTAGCGATAGGATGTTTCTTTAGCGATGGTGAATGACTTAGTGATAGATATTAACTTTGTTATTTCTAAGTCTTCATTTGTTATGGCTCTTTATCTATTAGCGATAGGGATACACTTAGCTTTAGAAATATTTACTATAGATTTTCAGCTAAGTTTTCATCAGCTATTGATGGGCTTCTCATTTGCGATAGTCTTTAGCTCTAGCGATAGTAATCTGTTACCTATCATATTTTACTTGTTTAATTCAGAGGTAACTTACACTCTATTTACTTATATTATCTTTGGGGCCAGTCCTCATCAAAACTTAAGATTCTAACACAAACAGATAAATAATGATAAAACATACCAAGATATCTGACCAACATTGATCCTTAATGTCTTTATGGGCTTTCCTCCAATCGTCAACCAAGATGCTTACTCGGTTCCTTGCCACAAAACCGACGTAGCTCACGAAAGTCGTGCCAATCTCTCCGATAGGATTCATGTCCTCGTCAAATTCCACACGGATAGGCTGAACATTTGTCCCGTGACGGACAATAATGTCTTTGAGCTTCATCGGACCTCTTCCCTTTTTTCGAGGGGGATTGTTTTGTTATAGATTGTTAGAATCATCCGCCATGATGTACCTGTTAACAAATCAAAGATGTGATGAGTCATTACAAGGCAACAACTTTCACAAAACCAAAACAAAAACAATGATACTTAATACATTATAATTCAAAAAGATTCTCACTTTAGGTGTTATCCCATATCCCCTCACAATGATCATTTCTAGAGGCAAATTGGTCGTCATCATCTATCAATTCCGATTCGCTTGGTTTAGGTGGAATTGTGCACAAAGGTGGTATCTCATCAAGATTTAAAGTGGGAGCACGATCTTTTTGCGTTTTACTTTGCAAGACTATGGACAATTGCTTATTTACAGGATCCGTTACATAGAACACTTATTTCGCATGACTTGCTAAAATAAAGGGCTTATCTCTGTACCCAACCTTGTGAAGATCAATTGAGATCATACCAGTATGGGGTTCAATCACAACTGCGCTATTGTTAACCCACTTGCATTTGAAGATTGGAACCTTGAACTTGGTGTAACTAACTTCCCAAATTTCTTCAATTGCCCCATAATATGCCATGGAAGCCAATATTGGATTTTTATCTTTCAAACTGGAGAAGTGCATCGCTTCGGCTACTACCATCACGCCACTGTTTTGCATGGTGCTGTTGTTGTCCTGAGCCTTAGTGTAGAAAGAATAACCATTTATGTCAAAAGAACCCCACGTAACAACCTCAAAACGCGGCCCTCCGACTAACCATCTTATCGTATCCAGCCCACTGGTCTCCTTTTCAACATTCTCCTTGAACCACCCAATGAATGTCCTATTATGCTCGTTAGAAATCAGCATGTCAATCTTTTTCGGGTTCTTTTCTTTCAGGATCCTCTTATGCTCGTAGAGTTGGAAATTCGGGTGGGCCGGGCTTAAACGGGCCAAGCCCGTTTAAGCCCGCGAACCAAAAATACACCCTTTTATTGAAGCCCAGCTCTTAAGAGGTCGGGCTCGGGCCGGCCCGATGGGCTTTTACTCTTTTTTTTAAAAAAAGTGAAGGGCTTTAACTTTCTTTGATCAATGAAATTGCACTGCAAAAAAATTAAAGAAATAAAGATGGGTAATTGAATATAAATTGTGCAGCAAAGTCAAGTGACATAATTTGTCAAAAATGGTATATATAAAACTTAAAAGGGAAGAAACATGCTAAATTTATGTGGTTTTTTAATTAACAATAACAAATTGGCAATGTTACACAAATAATTAATTAATTACTAGATAAAGACAACAAAAGCAAAGATACATCACAATTCAAAAAATGAGATTAAATAGAACAGAAAAAGTAGTGACATGAAACAATCGTTCATTACTCCAAATATTAGACAATCAAAAAACAAGGGACCAAGCATAAGTAAAAAACATAAATACTATCCATAAGTAGCAAGTCTAGAATTAGAAGTCATACATCACAACTACATAGAATATTAGAATGTTCCATAAGGACACAATGTCCACATGACACAATAAATTAAAAAAACTAGTTCACAAACCACAAAATAAACCAATACAAAATAACATAGTGCAATTTGCCTTTTTAATTTTTATTTCGTGAAAAAAAACTTCTTAGACGGGCTTAAACCGGCGGCCCGCGGGCCGGCCCGTCAAAGCCCGCTGCCCGACGGGCTAGCCCGTTTAAACCCATTCCCTTTTTTTGCCCCTAAAATCAAAGACTGGCCCTCCTCGTGCTCGGGCTTAAAAGGGCCGGCCCGACGGGCTCGGCCCGAATTCCCGGCTCTATATGCTCGTCCAAATAAGGCTGCACTTCTTCCATATTATTCAAGATGTATAGGTGTGCTTGTAACACCTCTTCACGGCACATAGTCTTTACTTTGACGCCCCGTACCCCCTTACCGATCCCATCTTCATGTCGTGGGTTTTCCTCAACCCCTTTTAGATACGATTTGCAAAAATCCATTGCCTCCTCAACTAAGTATCTTTCAACAATTGATGCCTCAGGTCGGTGTGGGTTCTTGGAATACCCTTTTAAGACTTTCATGAATTGCTCAAAAGGGTACATCCACCTTAGATAAGTAGGGCCACAGAGCCTTATCACCCTTACCAAATGAACAATCAAGTGCACCATAATATCAAAAAAGGCTGGAGGAAAGTGCATCTGTAATTGGCACAATATAATGTAACCCTCATTTTCCAACTCATCTAGCTTTTCAGTGTCGATGACTTTGCTACATATCACAATGAAAAACATAACAGTCTTGCTATAGTCTTCCTGACATCATCTTGCATAATGCCTCTTATAGCAATTGGTAAGAATTGTTGCATCAATACATGGTAATCATGTGACTTCATTCCTACCAACTTCAAATTATTCATAGGCACAAGTCTGCTAACATTAGAAGAATAACCCTGTGGAACCTTGATCCCACTCAAACACTCACAAAGACTTTTTTCTCCTGTTTTGAAAGTGTATGAGCAACAGGTTCCATATAAGCCCTCTTGCCATTTTCACTGACTATAGAATGCAACCATGGTCTTATGCCCATTTCAACCAAGTCTAATCGAGCATTGAGTCTGTCCTTTGTCTTCCCCTGTATGTGTAACAATGTCCTAACAAGACTATCACCAACATTTTTCTCCACATGCATTACATCAATACTGTGCCTCACATCGAGATATCGCCAATAAGGTAGATCAAAGAATATTGACCTTTTCTTCCAAATGATCTTTTCAGAACCGGTCTTTGGCTTCTGTTTCTTACCGAATACCATATTAACATTCTCACATGGCGGTAAACTTCCTCCCCGGTTAAGGGGGTAGGAGCAGATCGGTACTCAGATGAGCCATTAAAACACTTCTTTAGTCTACGGTAAGGATGGAACCGATCAAGAAACCTCCTGTGACCGAGGTAGACAGTTTTTCTTCGTTATTTGAGATGGTGGCAATGTGTGTCAGACTCACATACAGGGCATGCCTTATAACCCTTCACACTGTAACCAGAAAGATTGCCATATGCAGGGAAGTCATTTATTGTGGTAAATAATAAAGCTCGCAACTTGAATGTCTCCTACCTGTACGCATCAAACACATCTATGCCTTCCTCCCACAACATCTTCAAGTCCTCAATCAAAGGTGCCAAGTAGACATTAATATCGTTACCAGGCTGTTTCGGACCCGAAATCATCATTGATGTAACACCTTACTCTAGGGACAATCTTTAGAGCCCTTTGATTGAGTTTGAACCACTAAAGCTATTTAGAAACCCAAGAATGCCAAAAACTTAAAACTTTTCTTAAATATCTTACTTGAGCTTCTAACTTGATAATTCATAATTCATTAAATATAAACCCAAAAATAGTGGTTCAAAGCTCAAACTTTAGATTTTTAAATATTCTTTATAATCATAAAATAATCTTGACTTAATTTAGTCCCATTATCACTGAAAAACCTTCTTATATTTTCCAGACACATTGGAATTTCGCAGGAATTTCTGTTTTTACGCCTAACTTGCAAAATTCATATCTCCTAATCTACACGTCCAAAAATTATGCATGAGTACCTGATTTAAAGCTTAGGACGTGCACTAACTATCTGTAAAATATCAAGGCCAAATTCAAATTATAACTGGGTGAAATATCTACCACAATAAAACTTGTTCACATGCTCTCATAATTTTTCTATGAGTAGATATAACTTTCTAATTGAAGTAGAATCTATGTTCTTTACTTCCTTGCAGGTCTTTAAACTAATTAGGCTCCTTATGGAGTTTATACATACAGACCAAAATATGATAATTAACTAAAATTAACTAAAACTCCAAAATATCCGAGCCCTCCTTGCCTTAGCTAGTGTTCCACTTGCTTCTCCTTTCCTTTGGATGAGCTTGGTCCTATGGGGGGACATAGAAAGAGGGGGTGAGATTTAGGGAAATCTCAGTAGCAATAATCACAATTAGTATATAATACATGGTAAAAACTGTGCATGTAAAATAAGCCAATGAGAATAATACTTTACAAATCTGTAAATTGTAACTTGAATTATTTCACACATGATCATGGCAAAACAAACTGAGTAAGGATATTACATATTCTCATGCTTAACTACAGCATAAATGGCAATAATATACATGCAACCAAAACAAAATATACACAATTGCAAATTAAAGCTACCTCTTGAAGAGTTTCTTTCTAAAGCACTCCCTCTAGCTAGGCCTCCTTGACTCTATTTTTCTTCCTCTTTTTCTTTTTCTTCTTCTTTTTATTTTTCTCTCTTTTCTTCTCTCTCTCTCTATTCTTTCCTCTGCCCGACACTCAGCTCACGATCACTCATCAGCTCTCACACTCCTCATGCATCTATTTATAGGACAAGAGTACTTGATGGCCACGCATATCCAACTTAAAGAGAAAGCCACATGAAGCTTGGCCGGGAAGGAGGAATAGCCATGTGTCCTTGCTTGGAATTGAGGTATTATATAATCTACTTGGTCAGAAAGAATATGCTTGAGGAGAAAGGATTTGACACGTGACAATGAGAGGAAAAGTGGCTGCTTCTCTTTGAATTTGAAAGCCAAGCATGCACCAATCTTGAAAGGCCAACTCACACCTACTTGAAGAGCAAGACTTGTCTTGCATGAGAGGCCACTTGTCCTTTCTTCAATAGTGGTGGCTTCTTCTTAAGTCCAAAATTTATATCTTGTAGCAAAAATAAGCCATGAGTTCTATTTACCCTTATTAATGAACATTGATTGGAAGCTTGCTAAATAAAATTGTCTTTATTTGTAACAAGATGGCTAATTATTTTGGGATTATTTGACATGTCCTAGACATATAAATTAAGATCTTTTATGATCCCAATAATAAACTTCCAATTGAAACTTGCCACATATAAACTTTTGGAACATATAACTTACTTAATTTTACAAGCTTATATAACTATTTTGGGCCCTTATTATCTTCCTTAATATTCATTAACTAGCTACTTTAAAATTTCTTGGATTTTTGGGATATTACAATTGACATCATCACATACTTGCGCTTCGTGCACAACCAAGGCGGCAAGTTGTAAATGACCAGCAAAACAGGCCAAGCACTATGTGTGCTACTGAGACTCCCGAAAGGGTTGAAACCATCCGTACACAGTCCGAGACGAAGGTTCCTCGGCTCACCACCAAATTCAGGAAACATGGAATCTATCTTCTTCATTGAGGAGAATCAGCAGGGTGCCGAAGATATCTTCCATCGGAGATTTTCTCATCACAATGCCTCCTCAGTTTCTTTGCTTCTGCCTCATTTGCAAACAAGCGTTTAAACCGTGGCACAATTAGACGGTACCACATTACCTTCAAAGGTACCCCTTTCTTTGATCCATCATCATCACCAACGGCATCCTTCCTCGGCTTGTACTTCAGAGTATTACATTTTGAACACTCTTTTAGGCCTTCATACTCTTTCGTGTATAACACGCAATCATTAGGGCAAGCGTGTATCTTCTTATAGTCCATGTCCATCTTCCTTAGAACTTTTTTAGCCTTGTACATACGCTTCGGAAGCACATTGCCTATCGGGAATATATCACTCAAAGCTTCAAGCATCTGCGAGAAACCCGCGTCCACCCACCCATTTTCAGTCTCTATTTTCAACAATTTCAGGACGCCAGTCAATCGAGTATACTTAGTACACCCCGGAAACAATGGTGTCTCTGCATCACTTCGCAACTTGTCAAACTCCTGTACCACAGAAAACGACTCCGCTCCAATGTCATTGATCATGTCGTCCATTCCATCATCACAAGCATCATCAACCGCTGCTTCTACATTTTTTGACGGGCACACATGTATAGTACTTCCCAATTCCCCATGCCAAAGCTACTTCTTATAAAGGAGATTGATCCCATCACAAAGAAGGTAATCCCTTATATCATTTTGTGATGGGCACACATGTATGGTACTTCCTAATTCCCCATGCCAAAGCCACTTCTTATAATGGAGATTGATCCCATCACAAAGAAGGTGATCCCTTATACCATCAACGCTCTTACGATAAGCATTTGCACAATTCATACAAGGGCAAAGATACATGCCATTCTTACTAGGCACGTTTCTCTTGGCAAATTCAATAAATTCTTCCACACCCATCTAATACTCTTTAGTGGTTCTCAATGTATGCATCCAACTACGATCTATTCAATTAAACCTATGCCATTTCCAACAAGCTAGTCAAGTTTACCTCACTACATTATGAAGAAATTGGTATGCTATGCACTTAACTTCACTTCTTGCAAATTTTTTTAAAAAATTGACAGAGCTTCCTCTTGTAAATATGACATCCAACATTACATTTACAATTCAATTTCAGTTCAGTAAATACAAAATCATACCATTACTAATTCAATGACAGCAAACACACCAAATCCATTGTAAATAACAGAGCAGCAACAATATTATGAGCATTAAAGACAAATATCCCAACAGACCTATCAGCAAACGCAAAATCCATTTAACTAAGACTAGACCTTACGAAACAAGAGGTGAAATTGTACCAAATTCAATTGAAGTATGTAAGAGGAGGAATATGAATCAAAGGAGTGGCGGTGCCTGCGAAGTCAAAAGATTTTGCACAAAGAGCCCCAATTGTGGAGGTAGCACTAGCAATCTTTAAGAAGTTATCTCCTACATAATATCACCTTCACTCAGTGAAAAAAGCCCATATGGTTTTACATGAATAGAAGCCCGAGCAAGAAAAAAGGAAATGATACAAATTATTTAATCCTTGCACCTTTTACATACTCCATTCATTTAAACCTTGAACACTCAAAGTTCTAAATAAAGCTAAATCAACATTCATTTGGATAAACAGAAACTCCAAACATAAATAATCATGCCCACTCAAAGCCAAAGTAATCCATTTTTGGAAAATATATAGCATGCCCACTCCGATAATTAAAAGGCTTCAAATTAATACATATTATAAACATCAACAATCCCTAATCGATTTACAAGTCTAAATCAATGATTCAACACTTATACTTTATACATGAGAACCTTGGAACTGATTTTTAACTTAATAATTAGCACATGTACTATTTAACAAATGCCCACGTTTCAACTAACCCTCCTGTTGCAAAGAATCACAAGATTGTTAACCCAAATACTTTCTAACTTCAATTTCATTATAATATGATCATATCAACCCATTTTATTATATCTTTGGAATCAATATAATCCCAGAAAATCATCACTTTAAATGCTAACTTTTTAAAACAAAACAGAGCAAGGAAAAGAGGTTCGTAAACCTTAGTTCTGTTGTCACCAAGAACATTTTAAAGACCGTTAATTAAACTTTCTTGGAATATAATTTAACAAATTGGGACACTTCTTCCAAACTTAAGTGTTCTTAAACAATGGTATTCTTTTAAAATATCACACAACTTCCTTATTGTCACATTAAAGAACTCTATCAAACAAATTGCAATTTCCTGATATAAATATATCTAAACAGAACAGAATAATGAAAAGGAAATGATGAACTTTGATTCTTGTGATACCTAGAACCCTTTATGAACCCTAAACTTATGCACCCTTAACTCTTTCCTACCTTATTTATGAGTCTACTACATGTTTGCTTTAAGAATTGTGAACCAATTTAACATTTAAGAACTCCAAAATGGAAATATACGTAGATTTGTTTTGATAATGCAATTACTTAGTTCATACCCATTTAGAGTCTTCAATTATAAACCAAACTTTGAAATTGTAAACAATCAGTTTCACACACATTACTCATATTCAAATAAATCTTATTAAATTCAAATTCCATCAACATTTTAGCACTTCAAATCCTACCTTGTCATCTTTGAATAGTCATTTAGCATACAGAGTTTTCAAAACAGAAAATTTTACTAATTTATAATTTAAAATGTTAAATTAAACAATAACCATTCACTCCTTCAAAATTCCATATCTTACTCTCTAAAACATCGCATGGTGAGTTTAGAATCAGTTTCTAATCTTATGATTTGAATTCGACAGATTTCCAACAAAATTCTCCTCACCGAACTGAACAAAGAACAAGGGAGACAGAATTTTTTAATCCTCTCTAAACAAAGAAATCGGTCAAACAGAGGCATGGGAAGAAGAAAAATTCCAAACCTTCAGAAATCAAACATGTATTGTCACATATCAACTCTATTCTACTTCTAACCATGTTTAATCAAGCTTTAATTAAATTTAGACCCAAGAACAGCCCAAGAATTGCATTGATGAACAGTGAATGGATTTGGGGATTTTGAAGAAACTCACCCAAACATCAAATCCTTACTCGAATTGCGTAGGGATGAGAAGAGAAAGGTCACCTGAGCTCAAATCTGGCTTTGCATGCGTCGTGGGAGCTCTGCGCCGCCATTGAAGTTTGCAAGAATGAAGAGAGAAACGGAGAGAGCAGAATAATGTATCTATTTTGAGATTTATGAATGACGGAAGGAATAGAGAGCTTAAACGGAGGACCTGGAACGGAGATGAATGACGGAGCAAAGTGTGACGTTGAGGGATTTGGAGGGAGCTGAGGGCCGGGAGGGGGAGCTTGAGGGATTTGGAGGGAGCTGAGGGGGATTATTTGGAGGGAACTGAGGGCACGGGATCTGAAATATTGGGGGTGTTAGGTGACTTTCAACGTCACACTTTGGTAAAGTGTGACGTTGAAAGTCACAAATTTTTTTTAAACAAATTTTTTAAAAAAAATTTGTGACTTTCAACGTCACACTTAAATTAAGTGTGACATTGAAAGTCACACGTTTTTTTTTAAAACATGAAAAAAAAAATTTCTGTAACTTTCAACGTCACACTTAACTTAAGTGTGACGTTGAAAGTCACAAATTTTTTTAAAAAAATGAAAAAAAAAAATTCTGTGACTTTCAACGTCACACCTAAGTCATGAATTTTTTAAAAAAATTTAAAAAAAATTGATGTGACTTTCAACGTCACACTTAAATTAAGTGCGACGTTGAAAGTCACCAATTTTTTAAAAAAAAATTAAAAAAATTTGATGACTTTCAACGTCACACTTAAATTAAGTGTGACATTGAAAGTCACAATAATTTTTTTTCGTTTTTTAACATACAACGTCACACATATTTAAAGTGTGACGTTGAAACGTTCAACTTAATTACAAAAATGCCACCGCATTTTTTTTCCATGTCACCTTTATAATTATGTGACGTTAATTGGTGACATGAAAAACCTGTTTTATAGTAGTGAGATAATTTATAATTATTCATAACTAAAATTAGTTAAATTTTTGAATTATGTATTAAAATTATTTTTTTAAGTTAGTTTTACAACTCAATATTTAGCGATTCACAACTGAATAATCCAATATTTACAACAAATATTAATATTGATTCACAACTGAATAATCCAATATTTACAACTAATATTATGAATTCACAACTGAATAATCCAATATTTACAACTCAATATTAAGCTCAAGTATAATCTAATGTTTGAGTTTTAATGATTTCAAATCTTGTACCTTAAGCTATCCTACCCTCCTATAAAATAATTAGCTGTTGCTTTTGGAGGAGGCTCTCGCATACACTTATTTCTCCTTGTTTGAGGAGATGAGAGAGAGAAATTTCATTGAAACTTGAGCCTTCGAAAACAACTCAGGAGGAGCATGGAAGATACTAGAGCCTAGCACTTACAATTGAAGACTATGAGAGATTGATTTTTTATTTATCATTTTAATCCAAAACTTGGGATTATTTAGTTCTAAATAATTTTAAGTTGTACTGCTTGATTACAATCTAGTTTTAGATTGCATACATAGCTATTGTTGGATTAAATTAATACTGAATTATATTTTCGTTCGGACACTTGTTGGATTTTGTACTTACAAACCCTTACATTTTCAATTGAATTTATCATTGAGTTTTTGTTATTAATTTAATAGTCAATAGTTGGTTAATTGTTTAATTGTTTGATTAGATAATATGAAGCACAATTTCAATGATTAATTGAAATAAATTGTTATAGGTTTTAATAAGTTTAATTAGCTAGCTTATTCCATTATGACTTTTTTAATAGATTAAGTGATGATGTTGTGATTGAGGGTTTTCCATGCAACATTTCGTAATTAGATAAATTAATTCCACTCACTTTACTTTGTTTGTTTATTACTTAATTCTTCACTTAGGATTTGTAGTTCTCTTTCAATAAAACCCCCAGAATTGCATTTGCATTCATATAGATTAATTTCATTTGTATTTAAGATTTAGATTGACATTGTAATTTAGGTCAATTCCATTATATTTTACTTCATCTAAATTTTAATACTAAAGAAAAACTCATACTGCTCCTTAGAAGAATGATTTAGGTTGCTACTATATTACACTTGTAACTTTAACAACATCAGTCATTGTTAGTGTAACAATTTTTAATTTGTTTGCTTCTCCTGATAATTTTATCAAGCCCATTATCATTTATAAATTTTCGACATAATTTCTTCCTATACTGTTCACTAAAATAAATTTTATCTCATAAATAAAATATCTTTAAAATTTTTAAAAAACTCATTATTCTCATATATAAAATTAAATTATTTTCAATATTTTATTTTCACTCGTTCATTTTCAAAACTAGGACTCTAATTTCTAACATCTACTACACCTTATATCACTCTTATTAGTGTTATTGATGTTCCATTATCTAGCTACAATTCTGATCCCATAAACAAGTTAAGGATAATATAACTTCAACGCAATTTAGATGTTATGAGATTATTTTTCTCAAACTTTTCTGCCCCAGAATATTCCAGTTAAAATTACAACAGCAGGTCTAGGATTCTTCACATAGGGGAAGAAAACAAATATCAAGGGAGAACAAAAGAAGAATTTTGTGTGTGTTGTATCTTTATATGTGTGTGTATTTCTTGGGTTATTATAAAGGGAAAATTTCAATTAGCTCCTATAGACGTAATTTAATATTTAAGTGCCCCAAAAAAGTTTGTAACATCAGTACACCACCTTAGGGGATGAAATAAAATCTTGTAGGTTAAAAGGATTTATTTCGGATGCCTCTTTTTGGAAAAAAAACAAATGTGATATTCCCAAGACAAACATAAGAATTTTTAAGATAAGTGTGCAAACTTTCAACATGAATGAAGATATTTTCAAAACAATAAATGAATTTAAAACAATGTTTAGGAGAAAGAAGCATTTAGAAGAAAATAAGTCATTTGCAAAACAAATATGAGAATTTCCATGATATGTATGTTTATTTCTAACACACATAAAGGTATATCTTGGACAAGTGTGCCTTGATATGCCTACGTGTGTTATAAATAAGTTTTTTGGAAATATCTTTATATATGTTGGAAATAAGCATAATTATCTTGAAAATTATTGTACTTAATTTGTCTTACAAATGACATATATTCCTATAACTACTATTGTCTTAGATTCACGTATTATCTTGGAAATGCCTTTATTTGTGTTGGAAATTTATATATTTAACTTGGAAATTCTCATATTTATTTTTAAAAGATATAAGGGAAGTTAAGTCATTTGACTCTCAAAATTTTATTTCATTTTCGTCTCAAAGGGCTAAAGTGATTGTTCAGATTTTTTACGGGCTCTTTGATTTGATATTAAATTTATTTTTACGGGACTGAAAGTTTCCCCTCTATAAATTTTCTCTCCAAAAGATTAAAACATTCAACAAGGCTGATCCGTACTCGATTACGATGAGGCTTTGAATCCGCTGTCAACGCAAGCAAATCATTTCAACTAAAAGAGCTAAATCAAATGTCTTGAAAATTTTAGACCCTTTATGCAAAAGGGAGTTTGATAACAACACAGCAAAAAATAAAGTATATGTACTCCTATTTGAATAAAGTTCTTCATATGAGATTGATAACATTATTACGAGTCCCATATCACGGGGGAATTAAGTTCAAGTGATTCTTCTTCCTAATAAGCTGTAATTTTCTGTGATTGGGCTCACTCTTTGTATTTGTGTCCATAACAATACACTTTCTGGTTCTTAATGTATGATATATTTAATAAGTTGATATTGGCCCTAAATGTTGGACTTATTTCTAATTTTTATTGATTTTATCCTCAAATTACAATTATTGGAACACTCTTAACAATAATTAAGTAAGAAAGAGGGAGAGAAGGGAAATAAAAAAGATGAGTAGGGTATTTTAGACAAATCATGCTATAGAATCTAGGGAAAATTTCACTTTACCCCTATAATAAGGAATTAATCTCAGATTCCCCCCAAAACATTCTGAAATTTTACTGCACCCCCAAGGGACTAAAGTGAAATTAAATATTTAAGTTAAAAGACCAAAATGTCCTTATTGAATTTTGTACTGGATTTCCAAGATACATATAAAGAATTTTCAAGAAATTTATGGGAAATTTTTAAGACACATATGGGGGGAACTTTCAAAACATTTTTGCTTATTTTCAACATCAATGTAAGTTTTTCAAGTCTTAAAAATCATGGAATTCAACACTAAAACGTCCAAAATTTCAAAACTATATTTCCAATACACACATGGAGAATTTTTAAGACACATATGAGAAATTTTCAAGACATTTGTACTTTTTTCAATAAGAACATTTTGGTCTTTTAACTGAAGCATTTAATTTCATTTTGGTTCCTTGGGGTACAATGAAATTTCATAATATTTTGGGGGGAGTCTGAGATTAATTCCTTATTATGGGGTAAAATAAAATTTCCCCTGTAATCTATTAGTATAATTAAGACTTAGTCAAATCCTATAAATAGATCCTTTTAAAGCTAGCATGCCCCTTCTTTCTCCTGGGATTGGATGAGAAAATTTAACTAACGTCTCTAATAGTTAGTATTCGTAATATCTTAAAAGAAGACAACCTGTACGTTAGTAACATCATGGTATAGGATGTTGACATCATCTGCTATAACTCCATCAACATTACTCTTATCCAACTTTACTAGCGAGTTTGTTGGTAAAATAAGCATCAACCTAGAAAACAAAACCTCTTGCACCGAATTCAAATTCTATGACTCAGGTTACTGTTCACAAACGACCAATTATCTGGTGTGATACAGCTCCTTGGTGCAACTTCCTTCTTGGGATCCTACTTAGCATGTACTAAGGGCCCGTTTACTTCACTGAATCTAGACAGTGGAAACGGAAAATTGCTGAAATTTCATCAAGCTTATGTGTTTGGTTGCCAGAATCTTTGATGATTCAATTTCCGGCCTCCCTCCATTTTCCCCTAAGGCTTGGAAAATGGGTTCCCACCAAAAATGGTGGGAAGCCATTTTTCGGCCTGCGATGGAAAAGAAAAATGACAACACTACCCTCACCAATGCCCTTTTCGTCTTCTCCTCCTGCAGCATCGTCATCTGTGTCTTTCTCTCTCTCTCTCACCGTATATCCCTTGCATCTGCATCTGGATCTTCATCCTCATCTCTCTCTTCCTCTCTCACTATGCATGTTAAAAAAGACGAAGAAGGGGAAAATTTCTAAAGCAGGGAGTTCTCTCCTCACCTTCTCGCTTGCTGAAGAATTTGAACTGGAGCGGTGCTTTCTTTGTATGAATGATAAACTGGAGTTTAAAGACGAATTGGAATGGTGCTTTCTATAGTTTTTTTCCTTTCTTCATTTTATTTATGTAGCTGCCCAAAATTTTGATTATAAATCTATGAAAATTTTGATTGTAAAACTGTTTATAATCTGGGCAACTCATTATGATTGGGATTTCTTTAGAAATTTTGACATAATTAAATTACTTTTTATTTTTTTTAAATATTGCCTTTGTAAGATTGACATTGTGAGTTGGGTTTGTTCTAATTTTTTCATTCAAATTTGACTTGAGTTTGTTGCTTTTGTGAGATTGAATGAAGTTTGTGGTTTTTTATCATAAATCTGGGTATTAAGGAGTATAAATAAGATTTTTCATAGTTTTATACAAGTAAATTCGAATGTAATTGCTCAAATTCGAATTTGATTGAATCAAATTCGAATTTGAGCAGGTACATTCGATTTTAAGTTGCTTAAATTCAAATTTAATTGTTACATTCGATTTTGAGTTGCTTAAATTCGAATTTGATTCAATTACATTCGAATTCAATTAAATTTGAATGTAATTGCTCAAACTCGAATTTGAGCAACTCAAATTCGAGTTTGACACATTACTATAATATATTAAGTGAATATAAGTTTTTTTTTCATCTTTTCTTCTATATTTATATTTATTTATTGTAGTTATTTAAAATATATGAGAAGTACTGGAAAAAAAATATGAGAAGTAGTTGAGACTTGAGATGTGTATTTAAAAATTTGATAATGAGAGTTTGTGCAAGAGATATTTTTTTGATAAATTGAAGCAGTTGAAACTCCAAGAGAATATGGGTGAGAAATTTTTGGGATATGTCTAGTTAATTGAAGCTACAAAATTCTCACAATTATAATTAATTTAACTATTTACTTCACTTAATAATTAATTAATTTGTTAGATATGGTTGCAAACATCTTTAGTATATTAGTGATATTTTTAAATATTATGAAGTATTTTTTACTAATTTGATATCAATATATTTTTAGTTAAAATATATGTGATTGCTATATTTAGCGAGAATATTTTTATTTATTTATGTAAATTAAAATTATTTATTTAAATTTAATATTTGTTAAAATTATAATTGGTATAAATAATTTATTGATTTATTTTTATGATAATATAATTTTAAAATATTTTAAAATTTAATATTAGTGATTTTAATTAATAAATACTCATTAAGGGCAAAATGGTCATTTGCATAGAATTTTGAGTTTCCTTACCCCCATTTTCAACCAATTAAACATAAACTTTTCCATTCCATTCATTTCCTTTCCTGTGCATACCAAACGTGTCAACATTCCTTTCCTTTCCATCAATTTCCTTTCATTTCCATTCCGTCAGAATATTTTCTGTGAACCAAATGGACCCTAAGTGAATGTGTAGTGAGCTGTCACTGGACCCATGCTTCAGTAGACGTATTCTTGGGTGCACACATTTTTGCACTGACCAATAGGAATAAGACAACTCAAATATTTTTTCGTTAGGTGTCATATTACGTGTCACCCATATATTTCTATTTCTATTTTATTTTTAAAAAAAAGAATATGTACTCATTAATAAATAATTGTTCTCTCTCCCCTTCGCCTTCCTCTTACATCTCTCTCATATGTACTCCTCATTCACACATATTGTCTGAGGTTTTGGATTTTGGTTTTGTTGCCTTAGATTTGTTCTTCAAGTGGGATCATAATAATCATAACACTAACAACATTATGAAAGAAAGCATGTTAGTTCTGTTTTTCAATCACATTAATTTTTAGATTAAGAAAATTGAAAACAAAAAGAATTCGTTTGAATCCCGTTCTTGAGGCTTACGGCCGTCGTCAATGTTTCTCAAAAAAAAAATTGGGTCGTTGAAAAAGAGATTTTCAGCTCAAACAAAGGGCACTAACGTGTAGTGCTCGAAGAGACGATTCCAACGACACCAAGAATGCGTCGAACGGAGCTCCGATGAGGGAGATATGGCCGATTGAAGTTTGGAGGCGATGGCGGGTTCGTTACCGGGTCGCGCCTGAAAACCGGGTCGAGTAGGGTTACCCAACCGGGTAAAGAAGACGATCTAAACGACGTCGTTTTGATGTTATTTCAAAACGACGTCGTTTTGCCAATAAGAAGCTGCGTTTCATTTAATGAAACGCAGCGTTTCGAATCAGGAGGATCCGAAAACCGGTCAAACCGGGTCAAATAGCCCGGACTCGGTCAGCTTAAAAAAAAATAAATAATAAATAAAAAAATAAAGAAATTCATAGAAGCACCACGTGGCGCGTGGGGCCAGTAGGCACCCCTGACCGCCACTTGGCACACATCATTGGACGCGTGACAACGCGTGAGGAATAGCCAGCCAGAGCGTGTTGCTGGCAGAAGCCTCCAAGGTGGCGCGTGTAATACACGCGCCGTCACCGAGAGTGGCCTTTGCTGGAGTTTTCCATTTTTTCAGGATTTTCAATTCAGACACCTTCTAGGGGCGCGTGTAGGCGCATGGGACCTCCGATTGAGACGCGGTTTGTCCCTAAAAATCCCTAAATTTGAGAGCTTTAATTTGATATGCAATTTGCCTATAATTGAAGCAAGTTTGGATTTGTTTTGAAGCATAAAAGCGTTATTATGCATATGGAAAATCCTTAAATTCCTCAAGATTGAACCTAAATATATCTTTTTGGTTATAGAGCAGCTTAATGTAGCTATTAAGAATATTTCAGTAAGAAAATAAGAGATAATATTTATACTGAAGCATTCTTTGTTCATATGTGTTTGAACACACACTCCATAGCTCTATTAGCTATTACAGCAATATGATCTTATTGTATGATAATAAGCTCTCACAAGCCTTCAACCACAATAAAGAAATTGAGGATGAAGTTATGACTTGTGAGTAAGACCTCTTCATTATCACTGCAGCGAGTGATGTGATTAGAAGAGATATGTGAATCATCTCAACTATTATGAGGTATGTTGCAACCTAGTTCCAAATGAAGTGGACACCAATATGGTATTAAATTGCTATGTAAGCTTTACGCACATGAGAACGTGCTTGGTGGGTTCAGATGGCTAAGGGCCTTGAAAGGGTCTAAGCCAAAAACATAAAACAAATATAATAAAGTATGATTTGACATGCGAATGTTCTTTATTTGATTGGATATTGTGTTAAATTCATTCTCAATAATTGAATTCTCTTTGAACATTCATGCAGTTATTTATTTTATAATTGTGAATTATTATTTTGAGTTATAACTGCTTTATTTGAGTGGGAGCTTCTGGAATGTGAAATCCAGAGGCCCTAAAAGGGGACATGTTCAAGTAAGATTATGGTCAAAACGGTGATAACCTAACTAGCATGAGTGCGATGAGAGCCAACCTAGTTGTCTCTTGAACACAAAACTAGTAAATTTATCATCCAATTAACCTTTGTCTACCTTGAACAAATATGAATAGTATATCTGATGAAATGCATAATCGTCTATGTGATCGAGTTATGATAAACAAGTCCATTTTCACTGAGCTTATGAGACAAGCTCAATATAGATGACTACGAAATTGAATTTCGTAAAATCTTTTACTTCCTTAAGGGATGAGATGTTGTGTATGTCCTACCAACTAACTTTCAACATTTAGATGTTGAAATACCCGAAGGTAATAAAGAAGCTAATTGATGAAGAAAGAACAATGTAGCTCGAATTGTCATGCTTTATGCTTTGACTGTTGACAAAAGTGTCAGTTCGAATAGTGCGATACATCTTAGGCTATAAGGATAGCCTTGAGAAACAAATATGAAGGCATTCATGCCATTAAGTTGAAAGAACTCTGTCATGCTTGGACACTCAAGTACTAAGACCTAATGCAGGAATTAGGCAATACTTGAAAGTGATGTCAAACAAGACTAGGGAACTAAGGTAGGCAAACAATGTTCTTTCTAGTCAATAGCCAGTGCATGTTACATTTAGGACTCTCTTATTGAGTGGGAGCACATGAAAGCAAGCTGAACTCACAAGGAGTACATTTGTAACCTTTGGTAATGTGATTCGCCACATTAAGCTTGAGAGTTAAAAGCTTAAGGATACGAGATCCATTAGCTTAACATACTTAACTAAAGAGTAAAAGGATTTGTTCCTAAAACCTACATCTAATAAGGTGAGAAACCTTGAAGAAAAACTAAACCTAATGAAGGTTGTTTTGAGAAACGTCATATCAAGTGAGAGGCTTCAAAGTTGTTTCACATGTGCATCAAGCACTAATTTTATGGCTGAAATATATCCTATGTGGATGATAGACTTGGGTATAACGAAACATGTGAGAGGTCACATGACATCACTAATTTTAGCGGTTTCCATCTAGAAGCATACGGCTTCAAGAAGGAAGCAGCATAAGAGTACAAGTTAAGGGGATTTGAGCATACACGTTAACTCTGTATAGCAGACCACCCCAGTACTAAAAGATACACTCTATGCTCTAAACAACCAATAAAATATTGTGTCAATAAGCCATTTAGTTAAGCATCAATGGGACAGAATCTCTTAAATCTAATATTGTCTCAAATGGTTCATTTATATTGGAGATGATGACTCCACTTTGCCATATACACAAATTGATCAAGAGAAATGATCAAAAAGGAGCAAAAGAGTTTTTGCTAAGTGATAAGCTCAAAAGGAAAAGTTTCTAAGTGAGCACAATCATATGGCAAGACAATAAAGTAACCTTCAGACAACCATGACAAATATCCTTTGCAATCGGTATACTATGAATTTGTGAACCAAATGAGCAAGAGGGCAAAACACAGAGCTAGGTATAGTCTTTATCTCTGATTTCATGTGTAATGACCATGTCTGTGAAATCTCATACTAATAAAAGGCTTTGAAATATTTCAGACAACGCCTTCAACTAGTTGAGAATCAATCGCAGTTAAGGTTTTGAAATCTAGCAAAGGCTGAAAATACTTTTATGACTAGTTTGAAGTACTGTGTAATTAAGAAAGGAATTGTTAAAAGACTAACAATGCCTAACACTCTTAATGGAGTTGTCAAAAGGGAGAGATAGAACTCTCCTTGACATGGTTAAGTAAGTACAAGTGAAACTTCCAACCTCGTGTTGGAATATGATCTCACATTAATTGTCTTTATAATTAACCGAATGCCCTCCAAGAAAGTCACAACGACACCTTATGAGTAATAGATATAGTACAGATTGGACTTAAATGTCCAATGACCATGAGGGTCAATAGCTTTATTTGTAACTCTTCCTTTAATTAAGGAATAATAGGGTCAATATATAAAAGGGTATGAGATATCTTAAGAAGCACGTCTTCGTTAAGTGAAAATGATGACGACCCAGTGACTGAAAAAGAATCAAAGGACACAACTTTCATAGAAATAAACTTCCTAGCAGTACGAGCATTGACCACACTGAATCTCTTTGCGAGAATGACGGTAATGAGGAATAAGCGTGTATTCCCCAGCACATTAATCCGAGTGGGAGGGGTGAGCCATTTTTACAACAGAAGACATGACAAGCAACAGGTAATAGTCATTCACAAGTCGATACCAGAAGAAGACATCATTTACCCCAAACACAGGAAGAGAATCCTGTGAAATCCATCACGGAGAATTGTAAGGGCTAACACCCCTGATAGGCCAGATGCTCTAGTCATTGTTTAAAAGAAAACAATGGTGACCCTAAAAGTGTATGAGAAACACTAATAGGACATGCTAAGAAAAATGGTAAAAGGCCAAGTAAGAGGATATGGATTCCTTTGAAAATCAGCTAATAGTGGCAAATGGTTGATCTACCACCTAGCCGAAAGGCAACTGGGGACAAGTAGGATTCCCAAATACATTGGTGAACCGATCAATTGAAAAAACTAAAGCACACTTGGTGGTTAAGGGGTATACAACAAGTGGCGTTGTGTGTTTTAACACCTAAAGCTAATTTCAGCCATGATGACAAGCTTAGGATTGTAATTACATCAATCAGGTGTAATGAACATTTTCCAGTTGGGAGACTAGATAAGTAATTCAACCTGAAGCAACTTGTGGGCAACAGAGAATTAATCATCTAGGTAGTAGTGTATGAAGTTTCACAAAGTGATAACTTTGTCAACTTTGAAATGATCAAAGAAGACCACTGTGTGCACGTTTAAGGATCTTGGGATGATTTGTGATATTGTCTTATGTCTATAACACATCCTTAGCTTAAATAAGTATTAAGGAAGTTAAAACACTTAGGGATTAGTTACCCTTGAGAGAACATGGGCAAGACAAAATATATATCTTGAGAGACAAGATGAACAGAGATTGAACAAGGAGAATGATGTGTTTGTCATAGAGGACACACACAAGTATACTCTTTGTGCATCTTAATATGAAAGTCTATATCCCAAATATGCCCTCTTAACCAAAGTATGTGATCTATGTGAGAGCATGCACCCTGCAAAGGAATCTAATATAGAATATGAGAAAGAGTTCCATACTCAAGCACACTTGGTAGATTGTTGTATACATCATAATGTATAAGACCAAATACATGGTATGTGGTTGGACTTGTAAATCTTTTTGGTTCATCCTAGTTACGAGGTACTAGGATGCTGTAAAAGGGATGATAAGATACCTTAGAAGAATCATGGAGTGTAAGTCATGTCATCAAGCAATGACTTACACTAAAGAGGATACTCTAACATAATTTGGGTTGGAGGCCTAAGCTAGCAACATTCAGTTTAAAAAGAAAAGTGTTCTTGCTTATTGATAAAGCTGGGATATAAGAAATAGACAAGTGTGTCTTTATCTTCCATGGAATCAGAACACAAAGTGTTCAGCAACTACTCAAGAAGTTGAGTGGCTTGAAATTCCTAAAGTGATTAGGAATGAATGGTAAAGGACCAAGGTACGTCACAATAGCAAGTGGCAACAACCTATTATAAAGACCCTCCCTAATACAGCAAAACCGAATACATAGACACATGATACCTCTTTGTGAGAAGCATGGTTGCTAAGGAGCAAGCAATAGTTTAACATCTTTCTGTTTACAAAAATGTTGACAGACCCCCTTATGATGCCCACAGCTGAATATTCATTTTAGACATGAGCTAAGACTTGGGCACGTGTATAACATAAAGATTTTGAACTTCTTTTATATGAGATTAAAAGAGATGCATTCCTATTATAGATATGTGAAAGATATACAATGACTAGTGTGTCGTACAGGTTAAGGCTAACCCACTCACACGGGTAGTCGCCTTTATGTTCAAAGGACATAGAAGGTAAGACATCAAGTGATCACCTTGAGATGGTCAATAAGTATCACTGAATAAGTGTCGTCTCAAAAGAGTTTGAGATAAAATATATACATGAAATAGATTGAATCATGGACATGTGTGACCCATGAAACCTGTAGCCGGGCATAAAACTCCTCTACAAAGACGTCATGATGAATTTTGAGTTGAAGAGTTTTGGTTCAGTTACTGTGCATACCTGGAACTTAAGTCTGTATGGTGTTATTTAGATTAAAATCGACACGCACTCTTATGAGCTAAGATGAACACCGTAACATGCAATTCATACTGCATGTGCTTATGAATAATTAGATCCGCAAAAGGGGACGTAGATGGAAAAATCCCTGTTCCATTACGGTGTGAGTCCCAGAAAGGAGAGAAACCTTTCACGATACCCTTATGACTTTGACAACATCATTGAGGACTGACTTGGAGACAGCTACTTTAGTTTGTACCTTATGGTCATGAATGATACGACCTAATAGGTCAAATACTGGGAAAGCGACCAAGCCAGCCCTGACTGATGTCTAGTGGAAAGGAAGACTTACCAAGAAGTACGCATTTGTGCAAGTATCTATGATCGATCCCTTACTTGTTAGCGGAGAAACTTGTAAGTGTGGATACTAAGCACAAAAGGAGGCAATCTGAGTTAAGATTTAACTCATGAGGGATTAGATATGCCATGTGTAATGTGTATGGGTGAATCTGGGGCATTTGAGGCAATTTGCATATTACTTACAGGTACAACTAGGGTATCCATGTGTGCTGATCCTATATAAAGGACTTCTAGTACACGAGAACCCGAATCAAGGACGTCGTGCCCACGCGGACACGACAGACACCAAATATGAAGCAACAAAGATATGATACCCACAAGATCGTCAGTCCATCAAGTGCGAGTGAGAGATGTTGGAATTTTGGGCCTAGATCCGCTCTTGATGGGCTGGATTAATTAATTGGGAAATATGAGTATTTTTCCAATTGATTTATTAATTAATTGATTAATTAATATGATTGGTCGAATGAGAAAGTTGTGGATTGCTGACTCAGTAATTCCAACCAATTTATTAATTAAGTGTTTAATTAATATGATTGGTCAAATGGACATTGGATTGCTGACTCAGCCATGAGTAATTAATTGATTAATTAATTAATCAATTGATTATTCAATTATCTGATTGGTCAGATAAGAGAGGCGAGGATTGCTGACTAAGCTATGAGTAGTAATAGCGGATATTTTGTATTCCCAAAATATCCCCAGCCTTCTTCTATAAATAGAAGCTTCCCCTTCAGTTCTAAACACACCAGTCGTTGAGTTTTCTGACTCTCTCATTCTCTCTATATTCTTTCTTGTGTGGTGCTCTGCTGTGCCACATGTTTGGACTCTGGTTTTTTCAGTAGCCCGAATTTAGCGTGGGTTCTTCAAGAACTAATCATGGAGCTCCGGAGTTTTGACCTGGATCCGAACATGGATCCGTTTGGTATGTTCTCTCTCTCTCTCATTTAATTTTAAATATTTTTCCATCATTGAGAAATATCATTCAAATTCTTTTCCAGCATATTAAGCAAATTTGAGCTATACGCCTGGTATATGTATATGTCTCTGTCTCTCCTGCATAATCCACACATCCATGGCTTTTCCATGTCCAACCACTATTGATAGTCTTCTACATGCACGGTTTATCGATATTCCCCGTGATTGTTAGAGTTGAACGAGTTAGAGTACACGGACGACACCTCGCAATTTGAGAACCACCATTCGTTGTGAGGAAGATTGTTTCCGTCAACCTCATTATGTGGGTCACGGGTAAGCTTCCTTTTTCCATGTTCCGATTTAGTTTTTTTCCTACATAATCAAATTATTAACATGCCTCATTATGTTGAATACGTTTTCTACTACTGAATGTCTCCCAGTGAACACGCATTATGTCAGCGATGTTGCACATGAAGTTCATCCGACATATCACCTCGAAATATTTGATTCCTCTACTGTGGAGGAGACTCCAATTTTCATAACAGATCGTGTTTTCAACCTAAGGTGTCCTTCCACAGTTTCAGGGGGCATTGTTGACTGCATCGGCTACATGGGTGAGAATTTTTTGTTTATATCTTGGAGAAGGAGATGCTTATAGTGCTTGAGATGAAGTTGAAGTCAGATTATGTTCTGGGTACCACAAAGATTGCTTGGTAAGGGAGTAGATGGATATTCAAGGAAAAAATGGTCAGCCTTTTGTGCTTACAATATACCTCATCGACTCTTGGCATTCCCCTGATGGTGAGCTGATGATCTCCTTTCTATACTTAAGAAATTATTATTATTGTTCAAACTTTAGTGTTGCTATTTGACAATATGTTTCTTGTAGGCTGCCCCAATCTTCAACCCCGAATTCCCTTGAGGTCTCAGCCATTCTGATGCAACAGTGACCTCTGGATCTTAGAACATGTCTTCTTTTCATATTAATTTGGTTGCATTTCTCTAATGTATCCGTAATTGCAAGCTCAGATGTATTGTATTATCTACTGTATCCTGTATGTGAATCACCAAAGCATTATTATTTATCGTGTAATTTATTTGGCAGCTCGCATTTAACTTAACATGGTCTACCATTTGTCATTGGCATTTTTCAATTGACTGCAAATCAGTTCGATGTTGTCTACTTATCTTTCATGCAGTCTTATTTCGCCTTATTAAAGTAGTAGCACAAATGATCACATGAATGTGTTCTTGCGCAGTTCTTAGGTGTGAGACAAGGATGAAGTCTAATTTATAGTACGTGCATCCCCGTAGCTTCGCCTTCTGAAAATGATCTACCATCACATTTTTTGCCAGTTCAAAGGATTCATATGTCGATTTTCCATGTTCTTTCACTGTCTTTGTTCAAGTAGCACAAATGATCACATGAACGTGTTCTTATGCGGTTCGTAGGTTGGGAGTTTAAGGGAGAAGATGGACAATCACCAAAATAATGGTTTCCCTTTGGTTCTTTTCAAATATCTCCTTGGCGCTTGGCCGTCCGTTAGTGGTATAGGTGTTGTTGCGCTGTTTTATTTCTAATGATATGATTTGTTTGATCTTCCTTGGTTGCTCATAGTCAAATTGTTCCTTGCAGGATGCCCAAATCTTAGAAGTGATTATGATGCGACTAAAGTTATCTTCAATCCCCACTTTGGAGAAGTCACTGCCTTACAATCTATATTGTGTCAGCCGTCAGTGCATGCACCAATTCAATTCAATCTTTTCTTAGTAACAAAGACCCCAGTGATTGATATTACTTACAACAGTCTTCAATTGTTTAGTTGGCTCTCAGACAAGTTTTAATCTTTGCAACATTGAGTCTAATGTTTTATCCCATTTTAGGGCAAATCAATGCAACATTTGAGCGTTTTCTCATACTTTAATTTAGAAAAGTCATTTTAGCTTCAAGCCCTTTCAACACGATAGATAGGGGTATTTATTTTGCTTGAAATCAGTACGAGGTTAGCTTCTTTCCTTCGATGATGTGTTCGTGATGGCCTTGACACAAAAAAAGAAAAGAAAAAGAAAGGAAAAAGGAGAAAAAAAGAAAGAAAGAAAAAAACCTATATGAGCAACACAACAAGGATACCATGCTTTAATATTTGACATACAAAAAACTGATTAATGAACCAGTTTTATATTTAGACATGTGTAATCATACATTTAAATCAAGCATGTGTACACTTGAGGGCAAATACTGCAACAATTACATGATGCCCCTTTCATCGCCAATGTGTTAAAACAGGGGATGTCATTGATTCATAGGCTAACTAAACTAAGTTGCCACATTACATAAATATATGGTAAACAGAACTTCATAAAAATTACTATATAAATGACCTATAATCGGAGGGTCCACCATGAAAACTCAACATATCTGGCATAAATTTTAAGAGGCCCAGTCTCTAGTCTTATCCTACACGAACCCATTATCAAGAGCTATGTTTTGGGTTTGCATCGTCCTCGCCACCCCCTATACAAGGTGTCCTCCATATGTGTTTACTTTTGGTGCAAATAGCTCATCTACAAACTCCATACCGCTGCTATTGACTGGGTATAGTGGCCATGGGACAATGGGCGGAAATATTGGGTAGATCTTCAAGTAGGTGTTTGACCAAATGCTTTCGTCTCCAATGTGGTGCTCATTTCCCTTATGTATGGTTAATTTTTGAGAATGAAACTCCTCTTTTACGATCTGTTTGACTATTTTTGTCATGTGCTGCAGAAAGATCAAACGTTTCTGTTCATTTCTTATGAGTACACATTGATGGACAAATGGCTTACCTTTAACATACACAACACTGCTATTGCAGTCCTGCTCATTTTATTTCTATCAAGATTTCATGCAATTTTTTTTAGATTCCATTTTCATGCTCATTTGTCGTATATGATAGTGATGTAGTCTGTTCAATTCTGATAATATGGAGTTAAATTTGCTGATGTATTTGTTGCAGCATTATCTTAACATATTGCCTCATCTTCTTTTTCCCTTCTGCAAGACTACTTCTACGAGCTTCTACATGACAGTGTACCCAAACTTAGTTTATCCTTTCTGCAGTTTTTGTCATATATTGGTTACCATCTATTCATTATAAAATTCTTTGTCTATTCTTTCTGCTGTTTTTGTTTTATGTTAATTATTGCTGACCTCTTGATAGACCTCTTGAAGAGTCAGAGGTTTTGTTTTTCCTCAGTCTCTCATGTTCTAGCTCCTATAATAAATGTTAGAGTTACACTGATTTTTCTGAATTGTATTTTCATAAATAGATTAAACACACACATGTACAGCCAAGAGCTTTCTCTTCCCAAACCACCAATGTTTATGTCCATAATACTTCGAATTGCTTCGTGTACCTTTCCAAAATTATCATATATGTTATAATAAACTTCCAACGATGCAGTGCTCTTACATCTCTATTTCGACAATTCTAAAATCAAATTAATGCAATTCACACTCTCTAACCTTTTTTTTCGCATCATACGCCTTCGTATATTATATTGCTGAGCCCTTTATCATCATCTTTTTACATAATCAGTCTGTTCCAATCTAATAAATGCTTCACATGTTCAATCACTTTTAATTTATTTTTAGGGTTTTTCAACTCAATCCTATCAATATATCTATCTTTCATGCAGCATCTGCATGGATGCATCAGACTTGCTGCCACAGATAAGTGTTATGGGACCTACATATGATCCATCAATTATGCAGACCTGCTCCAATACCTTACTGCATGTTAGTACTTTAATGTATTGTCGCTTTAGCATTATTAAATAAACTCATCCTATCAGGAAAATTCACAAACCTTAATTGCCTTTCATCTCAGTTCTTCTTCCTGGCTCATTCCTCCTATGTCGTTATTCATTTTCCCACTTCTTTCTGCCTTAAATGATCTGTCAGCTTATGTGTCTTTATCCATTATTATGATGTGTAGTGACGTTACCTCCATTTTTCCAGCTGTACATTTATGGGGATGCACAAACCTTATATCACTACAAAAAAACAACAAATTTCCGACGGAATTTACCGACGGAAAAAATTTTGTCGGTAATTTCCGGCGGATTTCCGGCAGAAATTCCGTCGGAAAATTTACCGACGGAATTACAGACGGAAAATTTTCCGTCGGTAATTATCGACGGAATTTCCGTCGGTAATTTAATTAATTATATTATTTTATTTATAAATTATTATTTTAATAATAATTAAATATTAAAATATTATTACCGACGGAATTTCCGTCGGTAATATTAATTATTTATTATTTTATAAATAAATTATTATTTTAATTTATAAATAATATATAAAAATAAAATATTATATTAATTTATTTTAAAAAATATTTTATAAATAAATAAGACTTATTTAATAAAAATTAATATATACATGTGATGTAAATTTATTACAAATTTAATTTTAATTTTTTATTAAATAATATTTTATTTTTAATAAATAATTAAATATTAGTAATAAAAATGAAAATAATTATAATTTAATAATATATATAATAAAATAATTATTTAAAAATGTCGTAAAATAAAATGAAAAATAATTATAATATAATAATATAAAATAAAAATACTAAATATAATGGATTGTATATGAATATAAAAATTATTTACAAAAAATAATAGAATTATTAATATGTAAATTATATATTAATAATTATAAAATATTTCATAATATATTAAGATTAAATATAATTATAATAATGGGAGTTTAAATATTATAAATATAATAGTTTGCAAATAATTTCACAAGGTGTTCGTAGCTCAACTGGTTAAGGCATCAGTTATGCCCCAACAGGTTGGGGGTTCGAATCTCTCTGAAGACAAAATTAAAGGCAATTTGTGGAAGCGACACGTGGTAGCACGAGAGAGCGACACGTGGCAACTTATATTTTTTAAAAAATTAAAAAAATTACTAATAATATTTTAATATTTAATTTAAATTAAAATAATAATTTATAAATAAAATAATATTATTAAAATTACCGACGGAAATTCCGTCTGTAATTTTATCGACGGAAAAAAAATTCCGTCGGTAAATAGATTTGCGACGGCGGAATTTCCGACAGAAAAAATTCCGTCGAAAAAATTTTTCTGTCGGAAATCCGTCGGAAAAGTCGATTTTCCGACGGAATTCCGTCGATAAATTCCGTCGGAAAATTGCTGTTTATTTGTAGTGTATATGCCTTCTACTTTACCATGGCCTTGCAGCAAATTATTATCGTCCTATTAGTCAATAGGTGGCAGATTAAGTTAGTCATTCTTTCATGATACACCAACCAGACCTCTGCTACTCTTTCTGTTTTGTTTTTTATAATATAATGGCATTCGTTTTTTTTCTCTTTTATCTCCTCCTACTCTTAATAGAACATTAAATGGATATCCACTGCATGCACCATCTTTCTTGAAAGGTTGGCGCTTTTTAGTCCAATTTCATAATTGTATTTTATTCTTTTTGAGTTCTAAATAGAAGTTACGTTTAAATTAAAGTATAAATTAATTACATGAAACATATATTTAAATTAAGTGGCATGTTTAACTTCTTTAACGTAACAAAAAATCAACTTGATCTTAGGATCCGATGGAGTAATATATTTTGACATGTTTAACTTTAAAGTAAAATACAAAGCCATCCCTTCATGTTTGATTGTGCATGATTATTATAATATTTTAACCACTAATAATAGGAAATTAGCATTCAATTTAGGAGAATTCAATGGGAATTAAGTACAATTGCATGTATGGTCCACACTTGAGGAATTATTTGTATTTCAATGGTAATTTGTGCATATTAGGCTTTTAACTCATGTATTTCATGATTATGGACTTAAAATACCTCACATATACTTTAATTTCCTATTATATGTGCAAAGGATGAGTCCCTAATTGAATAAAGAGGTTGAAAATGCAAAAATGAGCCCAAAAAGTGAATATATCGAATTTAGAGAAAATTATGAAAATGTCCTTCCTTACCTTGGAGGGCTACGGCGAAAGACAGAGAAGAACACAGCAAGAAAGTTGCCTCACCGTGGGCCACAACGAGGGCCCAATAAAAAGTCTGAAACGGAAGTTTTCAGTTTATTTCCAAATTTTGGGTGATTTTGGGTCCTCTTCCATTGTTTCCTAAAGGATGAATTCGATATTCCTAAGCAATTTAGAGGGAATTATGAAGGTTTTTGGGTTTCCTATCTTGATTCATAAATATATACCTGAATTTCCTCTTCCACACCACCAATTGAGATTTCCATTCACTCTTCATTCACTCTCACCCTTTCCTCTCCTTAGCCTTTGCCCTCTGCACGAAAATTCACCCCCCATTCATCCATCTACATCAATTCCACTCATTCTACATCAATTCCATGGCTTCCATCATTCATTCTATCGTGTTCGAGAGTATGAGCGGCAAAATTCCTTGTGTGGATCTTGATGGAGGAAGGCAACCGGAGCTTCAACGTTCTTAATGGGGAGTTATTTAGTTTCTCTTGTCTAATTCCATTTATGTATTTCAATTCCTTGTGCTTTGTCATATGTATTTGGTCTTGGAACAAGTGTGCTTTAGCGTTTAATCCTTTGTTTAAAGGTCATGCATGTAATTAAGCGATGTTCTTTTATGTGTATGAACCTAAGTGTTGATTTCATGATATCATGCAATAGACGTGTTTCAATTTTATCTCATTTGGATTTCTAGTATATGTTGAATGTATGTGCGGTTGTATGTGTGTTTAGACATTAGGTCCAACGTTAGATGGTTCGATCTATTTCTAACGAGAGCCTCGTTGTGTGTTTATCATGAGTCTGCACCACCAAGTTGAAACGTAACGATTTCCTATTTGATTAATTAAATGAGCGATGCGCCACGTTAGTTAATTAATTAGGCTAATTGGACTAAGAGCGATTGCCTTAGGTTTTGCATTAGAACTTGGTTTAAACTCCCATATCATCTTAAAAACTAGGAAGGTTGCCCAATTCATCAAGAGACCCATGTTTTCCATATAGTTTTCACAACTTAGTTTTACTTGCTTTCTTCATAATCAAAAATCCCAAAAAGAAGTAGTTTAGTTTCCTTAATCAAAATCATAAAACCCCGACTTTTTATAGTTTTTCATGCATTTAGTTATCTTAGGTTAGTTCATTAGGCTCATTGAGAGACGATTCGGGAAAGCACCACTAGTGCAATCTTTGGTTAATTTAATTTTGCATTTGAACCCCAAGGCGTATTAGGAAAGGTTCAAATCTATGTTTTTAAAATTACATAGATATCCTTCTATTTGCAAAACCTAAGCTTTCATCCAATTTATAGTGCCGTTAAAAATATTCCAATTATACGTTAAAATACTTAGTTTTATTATTCGGTCATCAGCAAAAAAAAAATACTTAGTTGTATTAATTAAATATGTAAGCGAATGTTTAAACTTGCTACGTTCTCCTTGTAATTTAATTGTATATGACCCTCTCTTTAATATAAATTTTCTTTAAAAAATTACAACAATGTTTGATATAGGGTATTAGAATTTTAAAAAAAAAAGTCAAAATACAACAAACATTTATTATGTTGACTAATTCATATTTCAGAAATGCTGGAATTCACTTATCAGAATCAATTTTCACCTATTGTCAATTCTATGTTGGAAAATGTTGCATTATCTAGAGTAAAGACAATGGATGGTTTACAAATTTATGTTACTGACAGCTGTGGTAATGGAAATAATTGCATTGGTTTGTTTATTAGGAAATGTTTAGAAATAATGTAACATGGGAATGAAATGGTGTACCATGAAAAATTTTATATTTGACTACTTACATTTTTACATTCATTTATGAATGATGCCTCTAATCTTTTTTCTATACAAATGATGCTTCTAACATATTATGAAATTATTTTCATAATGTTTTTATACAAATGATGCTTCTAATATTTTATGAAATTATTTTCATAATTTTTTGAAAAAAATTAATTTTAAAAGAATTAATGTGATGGAAACTAAATCTAAATCAAAAAGAATTTGTTAAACATCATTGTTTTATTAAAAAAATATTTCTATAAAAAATGAAACTACTTATTAGTGAATCAGTTTCTCTACCAATCAAAGAGCCAAATAAGGAGGGGTAAAGTTGTGTTAATTGTTGAAATCTCATTTAAACAATCTAAATTTTTTTTTTAAAAAAAAGTATTTATTTTGATGGACAAATAATCTTTTTACTATCATTATTTCAAAAATATCTTTTATTGACAAAGTGAGTTATTCTACTCATAAAAAAATGGATGGGACGAAGAATCATCAATTATACATATGTTTATTATCTAGATTGCATTTACACGATCTATTTCAACTTTTCAATGGCTCTGAATCTCTCCACTTAGTTTCCCATTCATTTACCACCATCTAGATAAAACTACGTCGTTTTATTTTAAAAAAAAAGCCATGACCCAACAAATTTTCCAAAATTAATGCCTTCTGTTTTAGAGATAAAATTATTATCCCAAACTAACGTAGTTTTATCTAATTGAAGGTAAATGAATAGAAAGCTCAGTGGAGATATTCCAAGTCATATTTCAATGGATATAAGATCTAAAATAAAAAGAATTTATTAACTATCATTATTTTTTTATGATACTTATCTGTTATTTTTGAAACGAATATTTATATAAAAATTGAGCTATCTCATATTTAAGGAGTTTCTCTTTTAAAATAAGATGAATAGGTATAACTAAACATATCTAGATTATTTCAATCTGATTCAATCTAGACAATCTAGACTTGATTCCTTTAAAAAATTATAATTTTTCCAATAAATACTTATTTTATTTGGATACAAAATTTAAAATAATATATTAGCTATTAGATGTATGGTTGTTTTGACAAAATATTTTTATAATTCAAATGTGGTAGTGGAGTACTCTTTCGTGCTTTTAGGGAGACTTGAAAATATGTGGATATATAGTATAGAAAGCTCAACACTTATGTTCCCCCCTACTTTGATAGTTCATGCATGACTATGTCTACTGATGTCAATGTCAGCTTTCTCTCATCATCTTTTTTTCTCCTCATCACTCATCATCTCACCACCACCATTTGATTGACATAATTAACGGTTTAAATTTAATAATGAATAGAATTAGGATAAATACTTTATAAACATAAATAAATAAATTTAAACTATTAAGGTTTAATCTGGAAATTTTCACTGCAGAATGATATAAAAAATAATAAAAATGATAGTATTTAAAATTATTCAATCTTAACTATTTATTAGTCAATCTAATGGTTGTGATGAGTGAGGGATGAAGAGAAAAAAAGATGAGGAGAGAATCATCTCCCGTCTATTTACTTTGGCTACCTTTAACCAATTGATTATGTGTGTCAATGTGTGGAGTTGCTTTCAAAGTGATGATCAAAAGTATCATGGGTTTAAGCAAATACCTTTGGTTTTTGAAGGGTGTCACTGCAAAACCTATTAAATTGATTTTCCTCTTTTTTTTTCTTTGAATCAATTTACAATTTTACCCCACTCATTCACCATTCCTAATGTCTTTATAATCTCATCCACACCAATGCTATTCCATTTTTTTTGGGTATAATACTCTTTCTGGTCCTAAATATATGACATATTTGATATAACACTCCTTCCGAACCTTTATAGTAAACAAGAAGAGAAGAAGTGTGTGAATAAAAATAAATGTTAAGGGTAATTTTGTATTATCATGGGATTTTAACTATCATCATTAATTTAATCAAATTTTAGAACCGGAGAGAATATTATTCATTTTCTTTTTATCTTTTGTCTCCTCTGCTCATCTTATGCATAAGTAGAACATTAGGGATCTTATGCATGAGTAGAACAGTGAGGACTAGATAGTAGGAGGAAGATTAGATGTGCATCGCCACTGTATATATCATTCTATCATATATCCACTCTCTTATAAAAAGATTAATGTTTTTCCCATTTTTTGATTGTATTTTACTCCTTCACTGTTCTATATGTAAGATCAAGTAGACATACATGTCACATATTTTAACACCAGATTGTCTATTTGACTTTTTAAATCTCAAAGACTTGGTTTTATATCTATGATTGATGAAAGGATTAACTTTCGGAGTGTTTACTATTAGAGTAAAGTACAATGACACCCCATCATTTTTATCAAAATTTTATAGATCTCCCTTCTATTTCAAAAACTAAATTTTAGTAAAATTTGTAACATTTTTTAAGAATGTTTCAATTAAGGGCTTGTTTGGATGGACTCCCCCCCCCCAAAATAAGTCCTTATTTTCCATCAAAAGGACTTATTATGAAAAAAGCCCAATTTGATGTGTTTGGTTGGACTTATAAAAATAAGTTCTTATGAAAAAATAAAAACTTATGGAGGAAATAAGCACAAGTTGAAAAAATTGACTTATTTTTAAAGATAAGAACTTATTTTGGTGGGGCCCACAAATTCTGACTTATTTTTCATCTTAACCTTACTTTTCAAAGAGTCAAATCAAACATGTTTAAAAGTTCAATTGATTTATAAATCATTTTTTAATAGCGCATCCAAACATAAAAGTCATTACACAATCTGACTTATTTTCAAACTGACTTATAAATAAGTCAACTTTTCAGAAGTCCATTCAAACACACCTAAATATTTTAAAATTACTTAATTTTATTAATTAAAAATATGAAAAATGTTTGAAATTACTAATTTGGCTTTATAATCTATATGTATTTATTCCTCTCACTACCACAGAAATAGGCTATAGCGGCGCTTATGAAGTGCCGCTATAGCCAGCGCCGCGATAGATCAAATGGCCTATTCTGGCGCTTTTAGGTGCACGTAATATTTTTAAAAAATACAAATTAATATTTAATTGTTAATTAATTATTTAATATTTAATATTAAATTGTCACTTATAGTGGCGCGGCGTTTTTTAAAAAAGCGCCGCTATAGGTTATAAATTCAAAATAAAAAAATGGGGGGAAACTTTCCCTCCATTTTCTTTTGCCTATAGTGGCGCTTTCTTTAAAAAGCGCCGCTGTAGGTGTACGTAATATTTTAAAAACATACAAATTAATATTTAATTTTTAATTAATTATTTAATATTAAATATTAAATTTTTATATTAATTATTAATTATTATTTTATTTTTTAAAATTCTAAAAAATAATTTTTATTAAAAATGAATAGAAATAATTTATTTAATATTTAAATAATTATATTAATATTTAATATTAAATTTTTATATTAATAACCTATCCCGGCGCTTACAGACACAAGCGCCGGGATAGGTTTTCTAGTAAAAAAAAATTAAAAAAATTTAATATATAAAGTCTATAGTGGCGCTTAGTTTTATAAGCGCCGGGATAGGTTAGACCTATAGCGGTGCTTATTTAAGTAAGCGCCGGTATAGGTCTTTTAAACCCTATAGTGGCGCTTATATGTATAAGTGCCGCTATTGCTGCGCCGCAATAGCCCTATTCTGTAGTAGTGTCTTCAATATAATTTTTCTTAAAAAGATTAGTAAAATATTTTGACAGAAGAAGTAGCTCTTAGAATAATCAATTAAATTGATGACTTTGTTGTAAATGATTATTCTAATAGTCTTGTGTTGCAAGAAATATCTTATTACAGAGCATCACTCACGACAGAGTCTGAAAAAAGTGAATTGAACCTCAATTCTGATCAAAGAGCTAAACGTATGTAAAAAAAAAAACGGCCCCTCCATCTGGTAAGCTCTGCATTTGAAGTAAATCTTCACTCCAAATCATGCGCCAAGGCTTCTTTCATTGGTATAAGCTATACAAAAGCAACTCTTGAGACATAAGTTTGGTGATTTGAAGCATCTCCCAGATAACAGGGTAACATCTGTGCATCATCTATTTCACTAGATTTAAAATCATTTTATTCTCAAGAACCAATTATCTCAAATCCCAAATGGAACATTTGCCATAAGCGTTAAATATATTTGCCTGGTTATGCATAAAAAGACAGGTCGAAAGTTGCTTCCTCTCCTTCAGCAGTTGGATGAAATTAACCTATGAATCCCTTAGTAGCCTATGCCAACATAGGGATGAGTCAGAAAATAAGCACAGTTTAGTCTCCACACGAATACTTCAGTTACATTAAGCTTTTGAAGACCGCAAATTTCCCTCAGTGTGAACATGCTATTAAGCGAGCTCAATGTTTCAGGTTCATGGATCAACACAGATGACACGATGGTGTCCAAGGCACAAGCACAGACCAAAAAAGGAAGAGACAAGAAATTTGTAAAGAAAATAAATTAATAAGCAACCATTTCTACTGAATCCCATGAAGAACATGAAGTTGATCAGAAGTAGAGCAAGAAAATGAGCTTCGGAATGCTATGAAGAATAACCTGTAGTATGTTCTACTTTGGTTATTGTACTCTGCAAGCACGACTATAAGCATTTTGAATTGCAAAAATTTGGAGTAGTCGTGGGACTTGGCCAACCATGACTTATAAGATATACTGTATAATATCTTAAAGATATAATTTATTTATTTAATTTATTAGATTAAAAATATCACTTTAGTTAATTAATTTGTTATGATTTTCCTGAAATCTCCTAAATATCTTCTCTCATTTACTAAGCTATATTATTTGATTATTATTGATGGAACATCCATAGAGGTAATCTTGAAAAGATTTATTACAAAAAGAAATGTCATAGAGTATTTAGATTCAAGCCAAAGAAGTACACAAGTTTTTTTTAAGTCAGAATACTAAGGTACACAAGTTTATTCTACATCAACCGTTATGTCTTACTCCCTCCAATCCTAATTATAAAAGTGGGTTGACTTTTTTTGAAGAAATTAAGAATGCAAAATAAAACACTTTAAAATCTTTATATTTATCTTTTTTTTTCCTGAAAACTAAGTTATTTTATTTATAAACTAACGTATAATCTAATTACATGTAGCATACATTAAAATTTAGCTATATATTTTGCTTTCTTAATCTCCACAAAAACATCAAATTAATCTTATAATTAGAACTGAAAGGAGTATACAACAACTCACTTGAGGACAACAGAAAGCATTTGAACCTCACCAAGGAGGAACCCTAGAGAAGGAAAATAATCTAAAGACCAAAGAAATTTCGAGGAAGAAGATCCAGAAATAGTTTCCCTACTAAATACAAAGTTTAGTAGGAAGATTTAATCAAATATTAGTACTCCTGATTTAATTTAGACGGTTCAAATTTTTTTTTTTAAATTTTTCTTTTTTAATAAAAATTACTTTGTGAAAAAGAAAATCAAATATGGTTCATCCCAAAAATCAGATTTCACTACTACAGAAATACCCTATTGCAGCGCAACAATAGCAGCGCTTATAAAATGCAAGTGATGGGATAGGTAAAATATGACCTATACCAGCGCTTTAGAAATAAAAGTAATGGTATAGGTATAAGCATATTCCAGCACTTAATAATCATAAACGATGGGATATAGGCCCCCTGGGATTTAGAAATTAGATAAAAACAATTTGATTCAATTTTAAAAGTCTGAAACAATTAAAAAAAACAAAAGCATTTAAATTGTTTTATTAAATTGTGTTACATATAAAAATTAGGTCCCAGTGGGCCTATAGCAGCGCTTAAGCGATGGTATAGGCCCCCTGGGACTTAATTTTTATATTGAAAAATATGTATAACAATTTAACAAAAACATTGGCAAATTAAGAAAGGGCAAATATATTAAAAAAATACTTATTTAGCCCCATGGGATGTAGAAATTAGATAAAAACAATTTGATACAATTTTAAGTATCTGAAACAATTAAAAAAAATAAAAGCATTTAAATTGTTTTTATTAAATTGTGTTACATATAAAAATTAAGTCCCAATGGGCATATAGCAGCGCTACCTGGGATTTAATTTTTATATTAAAAAATATGTAAAACAATTCAAAAAAAAATATTGACAAATTAAGAAAGGACAAATATATTAAAAAATACTTATTTAGCCCCCTGGGATTTAGAAATTAGATAAAAACAATTTGATACAATTTTAAATATCTGAAACAATTAAAAAAACAAAAGCATTTAAATTGTTTTTATTAGATTGTGTTACATATAAAAATTAAATCCCAAGGGGCCTGTTGAGTCCAGCATTGGCGGCTACTGAACCCACCATGTTGGGCACCCCCAAGGCCCCTCTCGAGGTCACCCAGGTATTGGCAAGCCCAACTCAGGTATTGTAGCCCAGTTGGGGGTAGTTCTCGCATACCCGACCCAATGCTGCAGCATTTGTGGGAGGAGGCCGTGTCATTGGCGCACCCACGGGTTCGATCTCCCAACCAAGCACTTTATAGGCATTCAAGATGCCTCGCTTATCACCACTTGAGCTGCACTCAAGTGGTGATAAGCGAGGCATCTTGAATGCCTATAAAGTGCTTGGTTGGGAGATCGAACCCGTGGGTGCGCCAATGACACGGCCTCCTCCCACAAATGCTGCAGCATTGGGTCGGGTATGCGAGAGCTACCCCCAACTGGGCTACAATACCTGAGTTGGGCTTGCCAATACCTGGGTGACCTCGAGAGGGGCCCTGGGGGTGCCCAACATGGTGGGTTCAGTAGCTGCCAATGCTGGACTCAACAGGGCCTATACCAGCGCTTATAAAAATTAAATCCCAAGGGCCTAAGCGCTGGTATAGGCCCCTGGGATTTAATTTTTATAAGCTCTGGTATAGGCCCATGGGATTTAATTTTTATATTGAAGCCCACAGTTGATGATCTCTCTTGGCGCCACATTTCCCAAAATTCCCCAAATATTATTTGTTTTTCCCTCCTTATTCCCCTAAAGCTCAGAAACTAAAGCATAGGAAGCTCAAGTCGTCTTTTTTGCGTCTTCCCATAGCTGAAGCATCGTCCTCTTGTTCTTCCCAGAGCTGAAGAACAAGCCTGTTCCATCCCCACAAGACTCCAGATTGGAAAGTATGAGCAGCCCGTGACCCATCATCTTACGAGATTTCAACACACCCATTAGGATCTGAACCGACCCAAGTTTCACCATCTTGACCCGGTTGCTCTGAACCAGTGACAAGTGGTACAGTGCCAGCGCCGAGTCATTTCGAGTTCACTCGTTCTCCAATTGAAGCAAGCTCAGCAATGGCGGCATTACTAGATTAGCAATGGCAGCGGCGAGCTCAGTTAGTTCCTGTTCTCTGTCCGTGAGTGTTCTATCAGATCTGTTCGAGTTTGGACTTCACATTACTAGAGCAGGTATTATTTTGTAGCCCAAGATTTGTTGCAAATGTTCGGTTGCTCTGATATTGCTTGCTTGGTCGCTGATAATCAGAAATTTTGTTTGTTGTGTTTGGTTGTGGTCTATTCATTGTTCTAATTTTGTAGCCCAAGATGTGCTTTTTCTTTTTTGTTTTTTAGAGAATGGTGATTGTAATTTTAGTGCTTTAAACTGGTTGGCTGATCACTAGTGTTCGATTAGAGCAATTTGTTTGGAATTATGGTGTGAAATGTGGACTATTTGATCCATAATTTGTTGAGCTTCCTATGTTCGGAGAGTTTTGTGTTGCTTGAGTATCCATAAGACATTAGAAATGAAATAAATCCAATTGCGTTTAGAAAATATGGTGGTCATTTTTGTTCCTGCATAGGGATTTTGATGCCTTTTTAAATTTAACATTAATGTTATGAAGAAGTCCATTTGATTTTTGTGCATAATGAGTTCACTTGAATATGTTAAACACTTGTGTTTGTCTAATTATTTGACTATACTGCTTGTAGGATTTTTATTTTTTTTATGTCAATTAATGCTGATTGTAGGATTTTCTCTAATTATTTGAGTATACTGCTTGTAGGATTTTCTCTAATTATGTTAAACACTTGTTAATTCCAATTAATGCTATATATATGATCTGTGAATTCTATAGTGGTGGCTGGGCTATGTAAATCTATTGAGTTGATGATATGTATTTTGTGGAGTATCAATTTCTATGTTAAAAAGAGAGGGCTTTGAGCCTGGGAACGTTCATTTTGTAGCCGTTATACTGCCAAATTTTTGTTGAAAAATAAGGTAACATCATAAGGTGGCTACCTAATGAGTAAGTCATATAGATCGATCTTACTGCCACTTTCCTTTAGTAGATTACCATGTTGGATCGGAAATGGATGTCTTGTGATCGGCGTTCAAGGGAATATATAGATAGAGCAAAAGAGTTCATTGAATTTGCTGCAGAGCATGCAGAGAATGCTAACCGAATTGTATGCCCCTGTTTATCGTGTTGGTATGGGAAGCGTCTTCGTCCTCTTGACTTGTTAAGTCATTTAATTTGTCATGGAATCGATCCGTCTTATACACGATGGACAAAACACGTTGAGACCTATGACGATGAATGCGGAGACCGGGTACCTGATGTTAGTAGCGCTTCGAATGTGCTTGATACAGACAAATGTGATGAGAGCGATGATCTTGAAGAAATGTTGAACGTGGTGGGTGAGGAGAATCCTGAAATGTTTGAGACACTGAAGAGTGATGCAGAGACGCCTTTGTATGTGGGATACAGCAAATACACAATATTGAGTGCGGTGCTTAAATTGTATAACCTGAAGGCACGATACGGTTGGAGTGATGCAAGTTTCACCACGCTGCTGTCCGCTCTGCGAGATATACTCCCACAAGTGAATGGACTCCCCTCGAAAACATACGAGGCGAAGCAAATTCTCCGGTCGACTGGTATGAAATATGAGAAAATACATGCATGCCCCAACGACTGTATTTTATTTTAGAACCAGTATTCGTCGTTGGAGAAGTGTCCTAAATGCAGCACATCTCGGTATGGAAAGAAAGGTAAGAGTCCTTCTAAAGTGTTGTGGTACTTTCCGATCATTCCAAGATTCAGGCGCATGTACAGTAATGCGGATGTTGCAAGACTTTTGACATGGCACGCTGATGAGAGGATTAAAGACATCAAGCTTAGGCACCCCGCAGACGGCCCCAATGGAAAAAAATTGATTACGAGTACCCTGATTTATGTGAAGAACTGAGAAGCCTATGGCTTGCATTGGCAACCGATGGAATCAATCCGCATGGAGTTCAGAGTAGTACTCACAGTACATGGCCGGTGATTCTAATGATATACAACCTCCCCCCAAATTTGATCATGAAGCGCAAGTTTATGATGCTTTCCATGCTTATTTCCGGGCCTAGACAGCCCGGCAACGATATAGAGGTGTACTTGGATCCTTTGATTGAAGACCTGAAGCATATGTGGGATTCGGGTGAGACGATTTTTGATGGCTGTAATGATGAAAGTTGTAAATTGAGAGCCATGTTGTTTGGCACAATAAATGATTTCCCAGTGTATGGTAATTTGTCCGGATACAACATCAAAGGATATGGTGCGTGCCCTATATGTGAAGATGATACCCATTCGATGCGACTGGAGCATTATAGGAAAAATGTTTACATGGGACATCGGAGGTTCTTGCCGTTAAAACATCATTGGCGAAGGTGGAAGAAGGCATTTAACGGGAGCTTAGAAGAAGGTAGGCCACCGAGGATATTGACCGGGGATGATGTTTTTGAAAAGGTGAACGCGTTGGAGAATGATTTTGGCAAGCCTTTTGCTAAAAATGTGTTGACAAGTGGCTGGAAGAAGAGGTCCATATTCTTCGAACTCCCGTATTGGAAGTCCTTATATGTTAGGCACTTTCTGGATGTGATGCACATTGAAAAGAACATCTGTGATAACCTAATGGGCACGTTGCTAAATATGCAAGGAAAAACTAAGGATGGTGTCAATTCAAGGTTAGATCTGCTCAAGTTGGGAATAAGACAAGAGTTGGCACCTGTCGAGAGAGGATACCGCACTTATTTACCTCCAGCAGCATACACCCTTTCGAAGAAAGAGAAAATATCATTCTGTGAGTTCCTGAATGGGATCAAAGTTCCAGAAGGCTACTCCTCAAATGTAAAGAACCTTGTATCCGTGAAAGAGTTGAAGTTGAAGAACCTGAAATCTCATGATTGTCACGTCCTGATGCAAAATTTCTTATCGGTCGGCATACGCAACATTTTACCCAAGAAACTGCGTAGGACGATCACTAGACTGTGCATTTTCTTCAGGCTCATTTGTAGTAAAGCGGTTGATATAGGACGGTTGCAGGATTTGCAGAGGCAGATCATTCGTATCCTGTGCGAACTTGAAATGTATTTCCCCCCATCCTTCTTTGACATCATGGTTCACCTTAATGTACACTTGGTCAAAGAGGTTCAACTGTGCGGCCCAGTCTATTTAAGATGGATGTACCCGATTGAGCGGTTCATGAAAGTTTTAAAGGGGTATGTCAAAAACAGATATCGACCAGAGGGGTGTATTGCTGAAAGATACATCGTTGAAGAAGCGAGTGATTTGTGTGCCGATTACTTATCAAGTGTTGCACATGTTGGTTTGCGGAAGTCTCGTCACGATGGGCGATTATTGGGGAAAGGAATAAGTGGGTTCAACTTAATACGCATTTCGAATGCTGAAAGGGAGCTTGCTCACTTGTATATTCTTCACAACACTCCTGAGGTTGAACCATTCGTTGAAGAACACAAAAAACTCTTGCGAGAAATACACGGTGATAGAAATGAGAGTTTGATTACAAGGGAGCACAACAAAAAATTCATTAGATGGTTCAATATTTGTCAGCAATTTGATCTTAATGCTGGATCAATTTCTGAAAAGATTGTTTTGGCTGTCGAAAGGACCGGGTTTGCACGCATTTTCCTACACCGCCTATGCAATCAACGGTTACATATTCTATACAAAAGACCAGGATGAAAAAAACATAATGCAGAATAGTGGAGTCACACTTGTTGCCGAGTGATTGCACCATATTTTTATACACTTTTCATTGATAAAATCATTAGATTATTGCATGTTCTTGGGGTAATTGCACTTAATTAGGTTCATTTCTGACTTTTGCACACTTTGTTGGAGTTTGTTCTAGTAAAGGGCAATTTGGGCATAATTAGTATGATTTGTTGTTTAACCCATTTTCAAGAACATTTGATGCTACCTCTGGCTTGATTTTATGTGTAGGTCATAGAAGAAAAATACCCAAATTAAGGAGCCAAGTTGCAGCGAAGAATTCTGGACGGAGCAGAAGGAGAAAATGGAGAAAGAGGCAGAATCATCTGCCCCTCGCCGCGGCGAGGTGACGGCGAACTCATTGGCCAAAAGCTCTAGAATAGATGCCTGCTCGCCGTGGCTTTCGCTGCGGCGAGCCCACGGCGAACGAGCCTAAATTCAACCAGAACCAACATGAGAGCCGCGGCGAGCCGACGGCGAAGTCCCCAGAATCTGCAAAAATCTGATGCGAATTCTAGGGTTCCTAGGGGGTTATAAATAGTTCCTAACACCCGAAAACCATCTCTTTAAGCCTTCTCTGTCCGAAAATCAGCCCTCCCCTAGGGTTCCTCTTGTTTTTCTTCATTCCTCATCCAATTCCTCACATTTTCCACTCATTCTCACCCCCTCTTCTGCTGATTTTCTTGCTCTTCCATCTTCTATCTTACCTTTCCACTCCACATTTCCTTCTATCTTCTTCATTCATGGAGACTATCATTATGGGTCCTCTTGGGCACGAATTTGAGGACATGAGAGGCTAAAATCTTGGTGCTTTGGTGGTGTGAAGGTGGCTCTAGCTTCATGGACCAACATAGGGGAGTTCCTAGTTTACAATTTCTTATTTCCTTTGTATTTGGCTTCTACTCTTTTGTATTGGTCTTGTATTTGGATTTAAGACTTGAGATATGTGGTTGCTATCTATGTTTGTGAACTATATTGTGTATGCTTTGAATTGAATGTGATTGAGATACAATTTCCTATCTACTTGTGGTTGTATTCTTGGTTGTAGCCATTTTAGTGGTTGCTAGTAGTTATAGTCAATTTCTTCCATGCATGATGATGTGGTTGCACTTTATGAGAGTTAAATTGCATTTGGTTCAAGGCATTTCACAAACCAAGTGGATCTTCACACTAACCCTAAGTGATGGCTATGAAAGTAATTGCTAGATTAATCATTAATTAGGGCTAGTGGACCCCTAGTGGTTGCTTGGGGATTTTTCAATTAGACTTGGTAAATTAAACTCCCACTTATCATTTTGAAAGAAGCGTTTGAGTCACCGAAGCACTACCAAAGCCCATTTTATAAATCACCCCTAATCCAAACTCTTTTCACCTTGCACTTATTAATCAAAAACACCAAAAACAAGTAACTGCTTTTATTAATAGTTTCATTAAATGAATTTTCACAATCAAACCCCCATACTTTTTATTGTTTTAATTGCATTTAGTTTCTTAGGTAGTTTAGAAGGACTCTAATAACCTCTAGAAATTCATGTTATGTTAGCACATTTTACTTGAGTTTTATTCAATTATGGATAAATTTTGGATACTCAAGATAGGAAATGTTCATTTGATTTTCGGTTGCACATTATTTTTTATTTATATAGATTTTGATTGTTTTTATAGTTAGTTTCTTATGTTGTTGTATATAAATTTTGTAGGAATAATCTGTTGCAATAAACAAGAGATTTCAGCCCTCCACCAATCTCCCAAGTGAACAAAAATAAGAAGAAGTCAAAGATCAGCCCAAGAAATAAAGAAAATAGAGCAAAGCATCAGAATAAAGGAGACTTCGCCGTGGCTTTGCCGCAGCGAAGTGCATCTGCCTCTGCCCCTATTTTGGTGAGCTCGCCGTCTGCTCGCCGCGGTGAGCACAACACATTTCTGGATTTTTTGGACTTCGCCGCGGCGAAGTGACGGCGAACGTCGCGTTTCTGCGCTTTTTGGACAGAGCAGGGGCGCGTTTTAACTGATATAAAAGCTAGGGCTTCGTTGTGAGCCCTCATTCTTCGACTTTTGGGGCATTTTGGGAGTGTTTTGCTCTGCTAGGGCTTGGAGCTTGGTGGGGATTTGGCTTGGGCTTGGAGCTTCGAAGAGATTTGGGCTTCCTTTCTTGGTTTATTCTCTCCATCTTCATTCTCTTCTCTTGTTCTCTGTTTCTGAATGTATACATGTATGCTCCCATGGAGTTGTTGAACATGTATAGCTAAATACTTTGATTCTAGGATTATTTTGAACCCTTGTATGTATTGATTTTTGATTCCTTCTCTTAATTTGTGATTAATGATATCCATGTGTTTATTTTACTCCGTTCTTAATGCTTCTAAGTGCTTGATCACCATTTAGATGTTGGGTTCGCTTGATTTATGACTCGAGAGAGCTAGGTTGAGTGTAGAACTTGGGTAAAATAGTGCAAGAACCTGAAATTTGCATGGATGGATGGTTTTGTTGGTAAGATAGAGATATACTTACTAACCTTGCATAGTCACATTAGGGTTGGAGCATGATAATTGGGTTTTATTAAATTGTAGCAAGAGATTGTGCAACTTAATAAGACTAAACACTTGTTCCTGACTCGAGAGAGCGTTTACAAGTACTCTATGAACCCTAGATTAGCACATGGTTTCGTTGAGAGCTTCTTTGAGGGCAGGCTAATTGAGTTTTGAGAAGTACAAGGGGGATAGATAATCCTAGGACCCATTTTATCCTTGAAGTTGGGGAATCACCTGTTTATATTTTATTTGCATTTCATTTTCTTATTTAATTTTCAATCTCAACATTTGTGTCACTCAAATTGGGCGAGAGTGTAATAATCATTGTTTGACCGGGTTTTGGACAAATCCTCGTGGGAACGATACTTTTCTCATCACTTTATTACTTGGTGCGACCCGTGCACTTGCGGTGCAGGGCGAACAGACTCCTCAAGTGAAACGATCCGGGATTGTGCCACTTTACACAATCCTTGGTAATTATTGTGATTTTAATCCCAAGGCGTAAGGAAAAGGTTAAATCACCGAGGCATTGCATATATCCAGTGCGAGAGATACAAATCCTATATATGCAAAGATGGCATACTTTGGTGTGATTGATTGCATTTGGGAGTTAGATTACACCATGTTCAGAGTTCCTGTGTTCCGATGTCAGTGGGTTAACAACCATAGTGGACGGCTGTTAGATGAATTTGGGTTTATATCAGTCGACCTTTCTAAAGTTGCATATAAGGATGATCCTTACATTCTACCGTCCCAAGCATCACAAGTGTTTTACATTGCCGATCCTTCTAAGAAGAATTGGTCAGTTGTCATGTAGTCAAACAAAAATTATGTCAAATAAGTTGATGATGAAAGTAGTGATGATGATATGAATATGATAGAAGAGGATCCTTCATTTGAGACGCTACTAGCAGAAGAGATTGATGCAGACGGATATGATGATGAAGATGAGCCTGTTTATGTAAGGATTGATCATGAAGAAGGCATTTGGCTCAACACAACCCTAAATTCAACAAAAAAGAGGAAGCAAACAATTTTAGATAATATAACAGGGAGGAAAAAGAGACGAAAGCCCTCATATTGATTTAAGTTTATATGTATTTCTGTTTTACATTATGAACTACTTCATTTAATTATTTTGCACTAAAATCATGTCTTGTTTAATTATTTTAATTTGCAGGAAAATGGATCCCCCCCAAACGACGAGGAAGAAGAACAACCGAATGTGCAGCCAGATATCGATGCGGGTAAAGAGGCTGCAGAGGCTTATGCTACCCGTGGCATCACCCTTATGCGTAAACTCCTCAGGTGCAGATCTCTGGGAAGGTCTACAACACTTCCAACACGACCCTGCACAACTCGCCGTTGCCTAAAAATGCACTGAGAGTAATGATTGAATCCTCCTACAACAACGGGGCACCAATACCATTCCCTACTGATGAGATGACTAGGGTCGGAGATACTATCGGTGCTTTCATTGCTTGGCCCATTGGTTTGATTGAGCCAACACCACTGGTGGTTATTTACTAATAACATTTACACTAGCATTCATTGTGTTGGAAGAATGCTCTTTTATTTACATGTTTTTTCAGGGTACACGTTCTACCGGAAACAAAGCACAAAGGCCTAATGTCCAAGGTACGGTGGTTCAGCCGCTCAAGTGATGAAGAAAAAGAGTTCACATACTGATCCATCGTCACAGGTGATTATTTACTAATCAATTAAACTAGCATTCTTTTTTATTGGAATAAAATTTCAGACTTTTTATTTACATGGTTTGTAGGCAACAAAAGCCAAGGGCAAGAAGAAAGTACAAGCTCCTCCTGTTATTGAACGTACAAGCGCCGAGACGCCAAATCGTGCTCGACTGCGAGCATTTGCAGCCACCCTATCTCCCGAATTTATTGCCGAGATTCCATTCGACAATCATATATTTGGGGTGTCAAATATGAGTGAGCTTGTTTCTAGGGATCAGATCATGGAGGTGCTTAATCAAGGATGGCTCAGTGCTACGGTTATCAATTTATGGATCAGGTATATATGTGTTTCCATTGGGGTTTCATTTAATGTCATAGTTTTACACTAATTGGGAGTTTGTATGGTTTCTTTGAAGGCACTTGCACGAACATGTCATGATCGCCGGAGATTATGTCTCGTTTGAATTCGTAAGCCCCTATGAGATAGCACATATTACGGGCATGAGCTATAACGAGCAGTCCGCGAAGCTTAGAAGGCGCTTTTCTTTAAAGGCAATAGGCATGACTTTATTCTTAGCTCTAATTAATACAGGGTAAGTCGATATGCATTATAGGTTTCATCGTATTCTTAGCTCCAAGCATCATTTATATATACTGACATAACGTTCTAAAAATTTTTAGGCAGGACTGGCTTTTGCTTGTCATCTATCCGCAAGCACAACCGGATCCCTTAATTTACATTTGGATCCTGTGTATGGTGCTGAACGGCCCAGCTTTAATGCGCCTCGTCAATAGGTACGTGAATGTCAGCATTCTTTGAATCCGTTGCATCATTAGTCATTTTATGACCCTAGCTAATAAAATTAATTTACTTTGTTTCGTTTCCAGCGCATTGACCAGTTTTCGGTCCTCCGTTAACTTGAGTTATTCCAGAGCCCTTGACCAGAAAGATGCTTATCCGTGGCTCACAGTCCAGGTTCTACAAGTTATTCAATTTTTTTAAACAATCTACTCAAGCATAAAGTAAATGTTTCTCATATGATATTTGGTATTTTTTGTTACAGTGCCCCTTCCAACCCAATAACAACGACTGTTGATACTATGTGATGCAATTTATGAGGGATGTCGTTACACATGATCGATGTAGCATTCAATTGACAGTAAGTTTTATATTTTGCCAACTTTAATTGTATTTGAACTTGTTATTATATTTCAAGTAGATTTGATTGCCATTCAAATTTATCTCTCTGTGCAGTATTACCCAGACGCACATTGCCCCTCATTGTCAAGGGAACAAATGAATGCACTAATTGAGGAATGGTGCACTTATGTACTACCTCTTTTTCAATAAGTACAAATGTAGATATATAGTAGTATAGCTAGTAGCGTGCTGTTTCCCAATTAGAATGGTTGGTTCATTTGTACATTGCTCTCTAGATGAGTTATTGGTGTATTTTCGTTGCCTGGAACGGTATAGAATTGCTGGTATTTTAGCACTGATGCAGGTGGGGTATAGCACTGATGCAGGTGGGGTATATAAAATAAAATCAAATATTTTTTTTATAAAATTCAATACCAGCGCTTATTTCGTTATAAGCGCTGCTATAGGTAAATTTTAGGTGTCCTATAGCAGCGCTTAAGCGCTGCAATAGGTAAAGTTTAGGTGCCCTATAGCAGCGCTTAACCGCTGGAATAGGTGTTCTATAGCATCGCTTAGGCGTTGCTATAGAACATCTATTGCAGCGCTTAGTAAGCGTTGCGTTAGGCCTAATAGCCTATAGCATCACTGGCTATTGTAGTGCTTATAAGCGCTGCTGTAGGGCCAAAATAAGTGCTGCCATAGCCATTTTCTGTAGTAGTGTTTAGAATGATAGTGTAAATGGGATGTGGAATATTGGAATGGTGAAAGTTTCCAATGAGATTCGTAAGGCAACTAGAAGCAAGGACGAATCCAATTTCTAAGCACGTAGGAGCGAAAATTTTAGGCACATACATGGAGAATAAGATTGGAGGCAACAATTGGAGGCATTGGAGGATGATGTAGAGTAAAGTTAATAGAAAATATTAGCATAAAGTACTTGATCTAGAGATCTCGATAAAACTAATGTGGTCAATAACATGAAACCTATCCATTTAATTTAATTGCACTCTTACTCCCCTAAAAGTATATTAAATGAGGGCAGAACTTATTGTCAAATGAGTGTCATTATTATTACTTATCAATAGAAATAGCGGGAAGACAAGCTTTCATCAATATACACATATTTGATCTCTAAATGAGTGTTACTGAATATCTTAAAGAAATGAGTTTGGTACTTCGACTCATTTTATTTGATGCTGGCATTTGTCCTTTTTTTTCTTTCTTTCTTTTTTTTTTTTAGAAATGCTTCCCTTGTTAGTGCAGTATATTTAGAGACTTGTTGCAAGCAAATGAGCAGGGAAAGAATAAAATGCTACTTAGCCCTTGCCCCATGAATCTGAAAGATACTGTTACACTGGGATAAAGAATTAAATGAGCAATTAAGTCACAATATCATATGTGGGTTTCTTTGTTTTTGCTCTTATAGTCTTTATATTCCTGAATTACAAATTTAGATAACACCTCCAATCTTAAATATAGGAGCTTAGTCAGAGTTGGTTTTTGGTCCTTCATTTTATCTCTCATATTTGTCATTTTTCTCCAAACTAATTTAACCAACTTATAAACTAATATTATGAATATTTATGAATACATGGTCATTGTTTGACAATCTTCAATTTTTTTTCTTTCTTCCTCCTGATAGTTTTATCAAGCATATTATAATTTAGAGTGCCCACTCAGATTATAACATTAATTGTGACTTTTATGCGCATAGGATATGACATAAATGTTATAATCTGGGTGGGCACTTTAAAACAATTAGTTAGATAAATTTATTTTTTTAATTTGTAAAGTTAAGAAAACATAGAATAATTTTTTTAATTGATAAGTAATTTTTTATTCACCTACTCAGATTATAATATCCACATACTTATAAATGATAATATGATTGATAAAACTATCAGGAGGTAGAAAAAAAATTGAGGATTGTCAAACAATGACCACATTCATAAAGATTCATAATATTAGTTGTAATTATTGGATTATTCAGCTGCGAATCGCAAAATATTGTGTTGTAGAATTAACTTGAAAAACAATTTTCATATTTGATATGAAAATTTATTTTGAATTTCAAAGGACTAATTTTAGTTATGAATAATTATAAATTATATCAAAAATGGATTACATGCTGATTTGACTTGTAACGTGTTTGGTATAAAAACATGCTGAGTCATAATTGGCAAAATATATACGCATATCTATAGAAGACTTCGAACTTTTATCGTTTACTTTTAATTTGATCAACTATGATGGTCGACCCATGAGCCTTAATTTAGTAACCTATTAGTTTATTAGTGTCGATCAATCAAATCAATTGATGTTTACTTTTTCATCTGAACATTAGAACTTGAAATTCATTGTCACTCAAAAAAAGAACTTGAAATTCAAATACTATTTCAGATTTCGACTCATTAAATATTAATTGATAATTGACAAGAAAAACTTTTTATTTTGAAATTATGATAGAAGCCAAAGAAACAAAACATATATATAGTGCTTATAGCCTACAAATGTTGGTCCATTTAGCAAGGGGTTAAATACTAATGTAGATATAAGGAAGTGGCTGATGGGGAATCAGCTATAATTCATTTGACATGAAAAAATGTAATTTTCAAAAATGTCTCTGCCCAACATATGCAATCGGCTCTTTTTTTTTTTATCTTATTACCAGGTATTCAAGTCTCTTCTATGACTTGAACTTGAGACCTTAAGGGATCTAACGGAGCCTTACACCACTAGATCAACATGTTCCTATTCAATACTCATCACGGCGATGAGAAAGCACTTCTCATCGTTGAGATGAAATCTAGACTATCCAAACTTTGATATGGATGGTCTAGATTTAAAATTATTAAATGACCATTTTTTTCAAGATAAAATTAGTTTTTTAATAAATAACAATTATAAGATTAACTTCATTTTGATTTTCTATCCATTAAAATAAAAATATATTAAAAAATAAATTTAAATAAATATAGACCATAAAAATAAATTTGAACGGTACATATTAAGATGGGAAAGTAGTTGCTCATCTTTATCTTTATGAGTGTGGAGAACAACTATGTGTTGGTGGCAAGGTTCAAAAAAGCGGACCGGACGTTGAACAGGATGACTTACTGGTTCAAGGGTTAGAGGTCAGACCGGGGGTCAACTCGGGTCAGACCGGGTATTTAAATAATAGAATTTAATAGCTTATATTTTATTTTATTAGCCACTTTATATTTTATGAAAATTGATTAGTTAAATCTTTTATATTTATAATTGAATTTTTCAGTGAAAATTTTTATAATGTGGTTATTACATATTATTTTGCTTTAATAATATTTTTATAGCTTAATTAAATATTAATGATGAAAAATAATTGAGTTTAAATGAATTTATTTTGATTAAATTTATGTAGATAAGAAATAGAAATTATTATAGCCTATTAGGTAGTTTTACTGTTTAAATAAATGAGGGCCCAAGCCCATAATAAAAAATAAAGCCTAAACCCTAGTTACTTCTTTAAGTTTTCACTCCATTTGTTTTCACTCCACAGCAGCCGCAAGACTCACTGCTCCTTGTCTCCATTCAGATCTTCTTCATAGGTAATCCCATCTTCTTCTTCGGCTACGATCTTCATCTCCTTTAGTTCTGGCTACCTTATCTAGCATGGGTAACCTTCACCCATCCTCTCTCAATCTCCATCACTCTCTCTCTTCTTCTCCTTACTACAGTATTACAGCGACCTGATTTCTGTCTTCTTTTGTTGCATCGGGAGTTTTTTCAGAAGCAAACCGCTTAACCCCGTTAGACCGCCGGTTGAACGAGTTTTTAACGGTTTGCAACGGTTCATTCCTGCTCTCACCGATTCATAAAGGGCACCGGCCTAATGAGTGAACCAGACCGGACATGGCGACGGTTCAGCGGTTTCCGGTCTGAACCGGCCGGTCCGGTCCGGTTTTTCTTACACTTTGGTGGCGGTTAATTAAAAACTAATTTCAATTGCGTCAATTGTCAGAGTAGTTAGATAGAAAATGGTCCCACTGCAAGAAAAATTTTATCGACGTATGAGATGGTTAAAAAATTAGTGAACAATAAGCTAACTAAAATTTAAACATTAATAAGCAATACGCCAAGTCTTTTGGCGACTAAGACTATTCCAAGCCATTGTATCAGAATAACAGGCAAAAAGTTGTCCTCCACAGCATTCAAAAACTCATAACTCTTCGTCTATTTGCCAATAATCAACATGTGTATTCAATTCAGTAAAAGTGCTTGCTTCTCACTTAATTTTCTTGTATGCATCTTATATTGTTCTGTTCTGGCCTGTTCCTTGGACACCATTACGCCATCTCTGCTGATCCAAGAACCCGGAACAATAAGCTCAAATAGTAGCATGTTCATGCTTGGATTCTTTAGTCTTGAGAATTCCACAAATCGCTACATAGGAATTTGGCTAATGACCAAATCCACGATTGTTTGGGTTGCAAATAGAAACGATCCACTAACTGATTCTTCTGGGGTTCTCACAATGTCAGAGAATGGCAATCTCGTTGTTTTGAATGGCCAAAAAGAGGTTGTTTGGTCAACAAATGTGTCACATATTGCATCAAATTCCACTGCTCAGCTGTTGGATTCTGGCAACCTTGTACTCATAGATGGCATTACTGGAGCAATGATGTGGCAGAGTTTCCAACATCCTTGTAATACACTATTACAAGACATGATACTCAGTACTAACCAACAAACAGGTGAGAAAGTGCAACTTACATCATGGAAAAGTACATCTGATCCATCCTATGGAGATTTTTCTTGTAGTCTTGAACCTCGTAGTGTTACACAAGTATTTATATGGAAACAAAATCGCCCTTATTATCGGACTGGTCCGTGGAATGGTACAGATTTTATTGGAGAACCTCTGAGATCATCAGTACATGGAGATGGGTTTCAAGTGAAAGGAGATGAGAGAAATTTTGAAGTATCTTTTCATTTCATAAACAAGTCTTTGTTGATAATTTATACATTAGATTCTCAAGGTAGAACAGAAGGACGACGATGGAATTTCCAGAAAAATACATGGGAAGTTTGGCGGGCATTGGCCAATTCTGAGTGTAATGTTTATGGCAAATGTGGCCCATTTGGGATCTGCAATATGCAGAGCTCACCAATCTGCAGCTGCTTGAGAGGGTTTGAACCAAAGAACAAAGAAGAATGGGAGAGGAAGAATTGGACTGGGGGGTGTGTTAGAAGAGAAGCGCTTCAGTGTGAGAGAGACAATAACAATTCTCAAGGTGGCCAGATAGATGGGTTTTTGAAGTTAAAAAACGTGAAAGTACCAGATCATGCAGAAAAGTTATCTTACAACTTTGTAGATACTACAGATTGTCAAACTCCATGCCTGAAGAAATGTTCTTGCAAAGCTTATGCATATGAACCAGGCCTTGGTTGTATGGTATGGAATGTGGATTTAGTTGACTTAGTGAGCAATTCACCTGGACAAGTGGATCTTCACTTACGTCTTGCCTCCTCAGAACTAGGTACTGTTGTTGATCAGAGAAAACCCATTGAAATGCAATGCCTAGGAACAGACCAGTTTTATTTGCAATCTATATTTGGTACTTAAATTGGATTTGATACAGAAATTGAAACATCATGTCTGCATTATATGTCTTGTCATATGGTTTATGGATGAATTAAAATTGTATAGACGCACTTGAAAGCCTTGTTGCCTTTTTTCTATTTGTAAACCTCTTTTGATTACATTATATGTAGTAAAGCATTGAGCTTATTCTCAGAAAATGAAGTCCATATGAATTTTCTTTGATGCAGGTACAGGCAAGAGGAATATGACAACACCAATTGTAATATCAGTTCTGACAACTATTCTCATTACAGCCTCTGGATTTTTCTTATGGAAAAAATGCTCAAAGCAAAAAGGTGATATGGTCTGTTTTGCATCAATAGTTCATTCAAGGGATCTCTTATTTTAGACTTTTAGTGATAGGGTGAATAAATCCTTGAAGTCACATTTCTCCCTCTCTTTTTACTCTCTCTTTTCCCCTACCCCAAAAAACACATAATTTGATCAAATAAAGTTATACTTCTAGTAAAACAATAAAATTAAACACTTTCTTGCACATTTCAAGAATGTACTGCTTACAACTTGCGAATCGTAGCTTTTTGTAGATTTGATGGTGTATTGATAAAATGGTTCAATATGTGCATAAAATGCAGGGGAAATGCATCGCAACAAAAGAAGGAATACAAAACTAAAACAAGTACAAATTCAAGATGTATCATTTTTTGATTTTAGAAAGCTTGAAACTGCAACAAACAACTTTGACATAGCAAATAAACTTGGGCAGGGAGGTTTTGGTCCAGTATACAAGGTAATATGTACTATTTTTTCCTTCATCATTTCCACATCATAAGCAATTAATAGATTAAGGTTTTTATCATTTTATAGGATTTTTGGTTGTCATTTTATCTCAGGGGAAATTTAAAGATGGACAAGAAATAGCAGTTAAAAGGCTGTCAAGATCATCTGGACAGGGTGTTGAAGAATTCATTAATGAAGTGGAGTTGATTTCTAAACTTCAACACCGAAACCTTGTTAAACTTTTGGGTTGTTGCATTGAAAGAGAAGAGATACTGGTTTATGAATATTTGCCTAACAAAAGTTTAGATACATATATCTTTGGTTAGTGCTCATCATCTCTCTATATAAATAGTTTACTAAATCGGATGTGTGCATGCCTTGCAAAGGAGGAAGTTGGGAAAGCGCAAAAAAAAAAAAAAAAAAAAAAAAGACTGAATACCTATGCATATTTGAAGAAATAGGTCATTGGTACTTCAACTCTTGCTTTACCTGATGATACGTCTGTGTTGACACTTGTAACCCATGAAGTGCATGCTTGCTTATTTTATCTATTGATGTGAAAATTCAATTGTTCAGGTAGCATTAGAAAAGTCAAAAACGTCTCCTTACATATCAGATAGCTACAACCATTTATTTGTGTTCTAGCTTCTTGTTGGAATTGAATTTGAAGTCTTGCGAACATTTGCCCTCATTAATCACTCTTCCCTAAAATAAATCTTTTGTAGATCCACTGCAGCAAAAATGCATAGGTTGGGAAAACCGCTTCAACATAATTGAGGGAATAGCTAGAGGGTTACTCTATCTTCATAGAGATTCAAGATTAAGAATTATACATAGAGATTTAAAGGCAAGTAACATATTATTAGATGAAGGAATGAATCCCAAGATATCAGATTTCGGGATGGCTAAACTTTTTGGAGGCGGTCAAAATCAGGAAACTACGAACAGAATTGTTGGAACATTGTAAGTTCTCCTCTTCCTTTGTACCAAATAAGAATATTAATGGCATATTGAGATCACTCAAACACATGTTTAAATGCAGCGGCTACATTTCTCCTGAATATGCGACCAAAGGATTATATTCAGAGAAATCTGATGTTTTTAGCTTTGGCGTTTTGTTGCTAGAGATTATTAGTGGAAGGAAAAATACTAGCTTTTATGAAAATACAGAATCTCTTACACTTTTAGGATATGTAAGTCTCCAATTTACCTTCCTTTCTTGCAAAAGGTCTTAAATGCCTTTGTCTTGATCAATACAATATTGAATTTTGACAAATATGACCTTTTTACATTTAAATTTTTTGTAGGCATGGAAATTATGGTTGGATGGCAATGTCATACCTCTAATAGATCCGCAAATATATGATCCAAGTTTTAAAAAGGATATATTGAGTTGCATACACATAGGTCTTTTATGTGTGCAAGAACTTGCAAAAGATAGGCCCACTATGGCCTCTATAATGTCAATGCTTCAAAGTGAGATTATGGATATTCCTCCTCCAAGCCAACCTGCATTCATCCTCAGCCAAACGATGTCATGTACTGTACGGAAAACTCCAAATAATGATGAGTTTTGTTCCATTAATAATGTAACTATCTCAAAATTTGAGGGAAGATAGATAAGGATTTGTGATGATTCTGTTGTATTTTAAATATCCATAAAATGTATTTTTTTTTCATGCTTTTAATTCGACAAAACATCTCTCTCTATAATTTTGTCTTGGTTGTCAGAAGAATTAACAACACTTTGCCACATTTAATCAATATTTCTGGTCATGTCCCCTTCTAGACATGCTGAATTGTAAATGCAACATGTGATTTTTGTGTTTCCTTAACTTTTTTTCACACACCATATCTATGCATATACCTGGTTAGATTCATCTTATTAGGATTAGATTGAAACTTGTTCTAGTTAGTCAGTTAGCAAAATAAGTAATTGGAGGACAGTATAAAATCTACATGTGTACTCCTGAAATTGTTTCCCATCAATCGTGAGTTCGAGTATGCAACTAGAATTTACTGGATTCGCATTCTATGCTCATCACAAAAATGAGCATTCTGATTCTAGAAATTTCCCGTGGATTCCGCCGATACCAAGAAAAGTCCCAGGAATCCACGGGAAATTCCTAGGACAGCAGCTGGTGTTAACATTAAGAGGGAAAAAACATTTGGGCCTTATGTCCAATAGCTATTTATTGGTTAATTTCTTAAAAAAGAAACACTCACTTTGGGCCTTTAATTGCTGCAAAAGAAGAAAAAGAAACACTCACTTTGGGACTTTAATTGCTGCAGAAGAAGACCTTTTATACACAGCAAGTCAACTTTTCTGCAAGCTCTTGATCAGTAATGCAAACTAATTATAATTCAAATTTACAAAACTTTCAAGTGTCAAAAGCAACGTAGCTCCAACATAAATTAATTCTATTTAATTCATTGCTAAAAATGGGAATAAGAAAGTAGAACTTATAGCATTACCCAGACCTCGATCAGGATGAAGCGACTTCATAAACTGTCATCACCATGCTTCTGCAAGTATCTAACTCAAATGCATACCCAAATGTACTCAACTACTCAAAATCTAAAAGAAGGAAGTCAGATTGAAATACAACAATCTACTTGGAAAAGCAAAAATGCAGGTGCAACAAGGTAAGCAACAACCATGCCATGGACCGGATGCCAAATTGCACGATGTGGCGTGATCAAGACACTTAATGCAGACAAAAAAATATTGAAAGGCAGACAAAGATCGTTGTATCAATATCTAATTTACAACAAAAATTTAGCCAACAAAAATCCCAACTTATAAAAATCATCCCATATGAAAAGCTATTTCATTACATCACAAGATCTAGGGCTACAACATATCACACTGGAGTAGTTGTCATTAAGATGATTTGCAGTGTGATTGTAACATATAGCCACATTATTTGTATTGCAGAAGAGTTTGTTTTCCTATATATAAAGGAAAAGGAAGAAGCAGAATTAATACAAAGAAAGATTGGAAGAAACCAATTATATCAAACAATATCTTCTTCTGATTTTAAAGATGAAGTATGTTCTCACATCTAACAAGAAGGAAGTCCACAGAACAAGATCCACATTCTAAGAACTTCATTTGGGAATTAGACTTAAATGTAATAAGCCACTATATATGCATAAAACACTAAAATACGTATAAAAGGTGAAAAATTGAAAGAAAAAAACATGCATTCCCATACAGCTCAAGCATAGAAACAGAAACCTTGAGATCCAATATCAAATAGTTGTTCACAAGACCTAATGATATATAGTAGCTATTATCCAAAATGGATATTGAGGGTTAAAGGAAAATTATGAACCCTGTGCTTGGCTTTCAAAGAGTAGAGAAAAAAATGAGGAATATTAAATATGGATCACATATTTGTGGAGAGAGGTTGTGATGAAGCGGAGAAATGAATGAATGAGACCTGTTACTGGAGTACTTGTTTAAGCCACCACGACTAGAGAAAACAACAATGAATAAAAAATACAGAGTGTTGAAAGGCCAATAATTTCACAATAGAGACAGAGGGTCACGGAGGGGACTAGTGACTAGAGCAACGATAATGACCAATGAGCACTCCAAAGAAGGGATAACAGGCATGAAAGCAATCGACTACGAATCACAAAGCCGCGAGGGCGAGAGTGAACGATGACCTCAAACAGAAAATCCTTGACTTATTTCAGTTTTACGGTTTTACCTTTGGAATAAATAAGAGCAAAGTGTTAGTTGCATAATTATAATCTTTTACACTGAGGTTCTATGGGACTTACTAATAATTTGAAGATTTCATGCAACTTCTCAATAATAAATTGTATTACTTTAGACTTGAATGCAATTTTTCTAAGAGACTATAAGTCTACTTGGATTAATGGTGGTAAATGTGTGATATATCCTTATTTTATCATGGTATTTTATATTTTATTTAGGGGTTTTGGCATTAATATTGAGCTAAATTGCATATATTATGATTAAGTTGAATTAAAGATGATTGTGTGTAAAAAGAAGACAAGTAAGGAAATAATTGTCACATTTGATTGATTATCTTTAGTGATTAATTTTTGGAATGCAAGGTATTACATTGTGGTTAATTTTTTCTTGTAGAAAATGAAGAAAAGGGGTTGAAATTGCTGTTTCTGATATTTGGCAAAAATTACAGAAAAATGCCCAGAATTCTGAAAAGCTGCAAAACAGTTAGGAGAAAATTACAGAAACGGGCCCAGGACTTCCAGAAATCGCAAAAAGGTCCCAGATTCCGAAAATCAGCGCCTCCAAGGGTTTTATATCAGTTTTTTTCGGCAGAGAGACACAAGAACAGCGGCGCACAAGCTTCCTAACACACATATATCACTTTTAATCAAAAATCACCTTTTCTCATCATCTTTACCAATTTCACCTTTTTTCGACCATCATCCACCGTCTTCTTCCTCTTTCTTCACTCTTTCTTTATCTCATCTTCCATAACAAACCTTCCAACCATCCATCCATGGCCTCTTGGTGTAGTAAACAATTTGTAGCGGTGATTTGCATCATGAGTGCTAATTTTCTTGTGCTTCTTGGAGAGGATGAGCTAGCTTGAGCATTGGAGCTTCTTATAAGGGAGTTATTTAGTTTTCATCTACTTGCCTAATTATATTTCAATTTCCTATATTAATTTTTGTTATATGATTGTGGAACTGAGATTTGTCGTTCAATTTCTCTGTGCGGATTGATTTAACTTTGTAGTAGTGATTGAGATTTGTAACTTGTTGCTTGGATTTCTATTCCCTATTTTTAAGTTCATTAGAATTATATTATCTGTCATCGTTTGATTAATTGTATGATTTAATTGAATTTAGCATTTGTCTCCGTAAGAAATTGCATTTAGAGGACCAAGTTGCTTTAAACAATTTCGATTACACACTAAGTGATTTAAAAAAATGGTTTAATTGGTAATTATAGCATAACATTTAGGAATAATTGTTGATTAAATACATTTGATCCAAACCGTGTTTGGGGTTTATAATTTGACTTAGTGATAAATTTACTCCCATACATTTTCTCAAGCAAAGATAGCTAGTATTCCATCTCCAAGGAGCATATCTTTATTAATTTTTCTCAAATCCAATTTGATCAAGTCATTCTCCGTTTATTGAAAAGACAAAAAAAAATAGTAGCTTAGGATTTATTTTAATTGCATTCACAAGTAGTTTGATAGATATAATTAATCTCAAAACCCATTTTAATGATGCTTTTGATACTTAGTTTAGCCTAGGATTTCAAATAAAGAGACTCCGCGAGAGAATCGACCAGTATTGTGCTATATTGCATAAATTGGAATTTTTGAATTTAACCCAAGGCAACTAAAGGTGTTAAATCAATGTGACTTTTATTTCAATATGGCTTTTGTAAACATAATTAGAATAAAAGTCATATAGTGTATTGTGATTTATATTTAGTTTGACAGTATTTGAAGTGACATTTTTTTCGAACAAAAACATGTTTAGATGATTATTTGAAAGGGAATTTAGGTAAAAAATGACGGAATCTTGTAAAATATTACATATATACTATATTTATATATTATGAAAATTTAAGAGTAAATGTGCTGATTTAGTACTCTACTATTACGAAAGTTATTACCAGCATAAATAACAATTTTGAATAGCAAATATGGTATGAATCAATTAAATTCATAGCTTGATTAGTAACGCTGTTAATTGGTTTAAACTTCCGTTAGAAATTGTTGACGTGATAATAATTTTTTATTTGCTTGTGATGTGGCATGGATAGGTGGCATTTTTATTACTTTTTATTTTATTTATTTATTTATTTTTTTTAATTTTTTTGTAACAACAGTCAAATAGGGCTTTTAAGACCCAAACCCAGATTCCCCTCGGTATCCGATGCCTTTTTCTGAGTCTCTAACTTTCTCAACTAAACCACGTAACCTAGGTTTATTTTTTTATTTTTGGACCAGGTAACCTGGGGCAACCGATTAATCTGGAGCGGGGTTGTATACGCTATCTGGTCCAGTTGAGAAGGCTAGAAACTCAGAAAAAAGTGCCGGATACCGGATGGAATCTGAGTTTGGGGGCGAAAGGCCCTATCTGCTTGTTGTTATAAAAAATAAAAAATAAAAAAAGTAATAAAAAATGCCACATGTCCATGCCACAAAGTAAAAAAAAAAACAATTGCCACATCAGCGATTTCTAACAGAAGTTTGAACCAATTAACGACGTTACTAATCAAGCTATGAATTTAATTGATGAATACCGTATTTGCTACTCAAAATTGATATTTATGCTGGCAATAACTTTCATAATAGTAGAGTACTAAATCAGCACATTTACCCAAAATTTGAAACAAAAATTTTCCATCCCGTCCTTAATATAAGATTAAGTTAACTTTACTTGGGGAGATTAAATGAGCTAAATAAACTACTTAATTATAACATACGTTATATACAATTAGACTATACATTAGTTTATAAGTTAAATACATTATGGATATAAATATTCCGCTTAAAAGCTATTTACATTTAATTGTGAAGATTGATTTAATATTTTTTATTAAAAATGCGAAATTACTAATGTGCCCTAGTATGAAAAACTATAATCCTGGTCCATAGTGTCCCAAGCATTGTCTGCCACCTTATAGGTGTCGAAAAATAGCAAACCAAATCTGGAGTCAAGCTACACCTATTTATGATGGTCAATTCTGGGTCAAGCTAGGATCACAATGGATTTGGAGAGAAGACATTTTCACATGAGATATATAGAGACAATGATTACATCCATCCACCACTAATATCATAGTCATATACATATATACAAACAAGAATAAAAGTTTTTCTAAACAATAGTTGTGCATATATATATCATACATGCAAGACTAAAATCATTTCTAAATTCATCTCATTTGTGGTATTGTAGTTATCTGCCATGGATCTCTGTAATGCTGATACTATTGTTTGTAAACAATCTTTGACTTCCTCTACTGGATGCTGAACACAACAAACTCTGCCTTCGGATGAATGCAGGCTGTTTTGGAGGAGGAAGATTTGTAATGTCACTGCTAAGCATAGAAACCACAGAGCTCATACTGGCGTCTCTCTTGCAAGGTCTTGCACGCATAAAAGGCCTATGTGTATGCATCTCAATATATCTTCCTCCAGGTTGGTATCATATATTTTAGGATCTATTACCGCTGCAGCATTCTTCTCATTCCATAATTTCCATGTCTAAAACAAAAATGTATAAATATCAGCATTGGAAAACTGAAGCTAAGAATGAACAAAAGAGCATTCCAATTGAGGAGGACAATGGACTAAAGTGACTTACAAATCCTAAAAGGCTGAGAGATACCTCGTTGTTAGAAGGGCTTGAGTTTCTTCTTCCACCAACAATTTCTAATAGTAAAACTCCAAAACTAAACACATCCGATTTCTCTAAAAGCAATCCTTCAATTGTATACTCTAGTGACATGTAACCACTGTATTATTGAGAAAAACTATTAATTATTAAAGTATTACTTTCTTTTTGGCTATTATATTGTTGCATAGTGAATTAAAGCTTACTAGGTTCCAACAACTCTTGTTGTGTTAGCTTGATCTTCAGTCCCTTGCAAGATTCTTGCCATCCCAAAATATGATATTTTGGGAATCAAATTCTCATCTAACAATATGTTGCTTGTCTTTAGGTCTCTATGTATAATTTTGAGTCTAGAATCACAATGAAAATAGAGCATTCCTCGAGCCACCCCTTCGATTATGTCAAAGCGCTTTCTCCAATTGAGGAGTTTATGATTTGGTGGATCTATAAAAGTAAAAAGGAGGGATTTCATTGATCTGGACATGTACATTCTAAATACAGAAAAAGCTATAAGTTTATTAATGCATATGACATGACCATAAAAGAAGAGATCAAAAGAACAATCCGAAAATAAGTGCATCAAGACTTTTATTTGGCATATACTCATAGATTAACATCTTCTCTCCACCTTCAATGCAACAGCCAATAAGTTTTACAAGATTATATTACGGTGTTGAAGCTTAGAAATGACAATGACCTCATTTATGAACTCCTCTAGCCCTTGTCCAGATGCTCTAGAAAGTCTTTTAACTGCTATATTCTGACCGTCTTGCAATATTCCCTTATCAAAAATATAAAGCACAGTAATTACCCAAAATGACATAAAAAATCAGTTATATGCAATATCTTCTAAATTGATAAAATTAGCTTGGATTGATGTACCTTGTACACTGGACCAAACCACCCTGGCCAAGCTTATTGGAAAGGTCAAAGTTGTTTGTCGCAATTGTAACCTTTTCGAGGTCATATGTCAATACCTCTTGTAGTCTGACATGTGACATTTCTCTAATATCGGTGTCTTCTATTTTCTCTGAATATTCTTCAACTTTTTTTATCGCATAAAACAATTTTTTCAATTTAAATACCCCATAGGAATAATCAAATAAAATGATTTTTGAAACAACAATTTAATAATATGAAGATTGCATTTATACTTATTGAGATAATCTAAATGGTCATGTACCTGAATATTTCGCTATCCTTTTCCACAACAAATATGTACCAAAAGCAATGATAAGTGTTCCTATTATTACTGTAATGATAATGATCTTTCTCACATGTCTAACCTTTTCTGCGTTTAAGAGAAAATAAATAAAGTTGGAGTCAATCAAAATCTATAAATAGGAAAATGTTAAAGAACTAGATTTAAAAAACTTGGAAGAACCAAAGGTTAACATACCAAGATCTGAATAGGCTGGACGAACATATAGATCAAGCCCACCTCTTGGGAGCTGTTGTATATCAATTAGATTTCCCTTCCAAGACATGCAGCCTATGTCAGGACTATATGAAGCTATTTTTGAATATTTGATTTTTTTATTTCATTTTCTTAATGTCAACAAAGTTGAGGTAGGGATTTTTCAACATTCTGTTGGGTATGAAAATTCACACAAATGACTTGGAAGATTTTGAAAAGCAAATTTCTCTTTATCATTCTATAAAGTTTATGACTAACAAATAGTAGTTGATTGCTTTATAAAGTTTGTAAGTGAAGTTTGATTTGGCGGTGGAAAGTAAGAGTCTACGACTCACTTAATCTGAAGAGGTGATATTGGGGTATCTGTTTTTTCCACGGATGAACAAAAAGACAACACAGGCTATGAAGCAGCTTAATGTATAAGCCCACAAGGCTTTCGCAAGTGGGGTTAGGTGCGGCTCAGAAGTATTCAGTCTTACCCTCATAAGCAAAGAGACTATTTTTTATGTGAGTAAGAAAATATTCTCCTCATGTCCTATTTATAAGAACATATAAACATCTAGAAATAAATTAAGGATGTTTATAAAAATTAGTTGTTCCTTGTTAATCGTCGAAATTATCCTCAATAAAAAGTTATTGGTTGCAAGAATTTGTTTAATTAGTTAGAAAGTCTTCTAATTTGGTAGTGATATAAGTGGAAAATAATTAGGGCTTTAGACAACATATTACTACCTCCAATATTAAATATGAAGGTTTATTAGGGTTGACTTTTGGACTTAAATGTAAAGCTTTAATTAGTTCAGTAACTACTTAAAATCACACATTGATTTATTTGAAGACCTCTATTAACATCTTTGAGTCTTGAAGTTTACCTTGGCCTAGTTAGTTAGTCCTTAGATCAACATAATTAAACTTTTTTTTAGAACAAAAATGTGAAGGACAACTTGGCTAATAATAAGGACAGAATTATGGTATGTTTATATATGTTATTTTGATAACATGAGCACCCGTTGGATAATATTTACTTAGAAAATGCTATTATTATCACTTGAAAAAAAAGTTTGCATCCTATGAAGTAGGAAAGTAGAGCACGGATAGTTTGACTGAAATACACATTAACTTTTAAATTAAATCAAAAGTCACATTTAACCCTAAATTTTTAACGGAGTTTAGGCTAATTTAACGACAATACCAAATGTGCAACCTTTTTAATTCATCATTACACCAATTGCTACTTGAAATTCATTTTTTTTTTTGTTTAGTACACCTGACGCAATAGTTTGTTACCAAATCTACACATTTACCCTATTTTTTATTGGTATTTATTGCATTTGTGGAATCCACTATCAATAAATGCTAATATTTAATATATTTAATATTTTATTTTTATTATTGATGAAAGTGTATGTATGCGTAGTTAGTGTGTATGTATGAGTATGGTATGCGTATGGGATCTATATGTAGTAAAAACAGTGAGAGGACAGTAAAAACCAGCAAAACAATTGCTGTCAAGGCTTGCTCGCAATCTGCTCGCCGTGTCAAGGGAACGGCGAGTGCACAGTGATTCTACCGGTGAACAAAGTGTATTGATGTAGAATTTTCACAATATGATTCAAAAATTGCACAAATCAGTGTAACCAAGATGTACCACTTCAAACAAATGCCAATTAGCCAAAGCAAGTATGGCATGCCAAAAATCAAGTGTGAAAAAGTTTGAAATCCAATTTTAGCCACTAAAGTTTACACCTAATAGAGGAGTTTAAATCAACTCATATTTATTATAAATAACTAATTTAACTAATTTTATTTGTATCCATAAATTGCTTTTCTAACTCTTATATTAAAGATACAAAATAATATATTTTATAGTGAAAACCGTGACATTTAATATTTGCTTTCCACATGCTAGGGATTGTTTACTAAATTTGAAGATGATCAAACATCCAGTTATATATATATATATATATATTATATATATATATATATGCTAGAGATTAAAATGATACATTATAGAGATAAGTTAAAGAATAGTTTCAGTTCTTTATGTTTCTATCAAATTTTATTTTGATATTTTATGTTTGAAAATGTAATTTTAGTCATTTTCTATTAACATCACTAATTTCATTTAATAAAAAATTTTGACTCAACAAATCTGAAATGTGATTTTTTTTATTAAATGTGTATAAAAATGACTTAATTTTCAAATATAAAAATGGTTATGCCAAAGAATTAAAATTTAAATATAGTTTATCAGCATTTAACTATTGAACACTAGTTAAATTTTTTGAGTGACCACTATGGATTAAATGAAATTGACGTTGCTAACAAAAATTGTTGAAAATGCACCTTCCAAACTTAAGAAAATAAAATAAAATTTATTGCAAACATAAATAATTAAAAGTATATTTTACTTTGTTCGTGGTCTGCTATATGTTTGGTTTTGAAATTGAGAATTTTGTAAATAAACGATAATAAAAAAAATAAAGTTCAACCAGAAATATCTAGAAGTACCATCAAACACCTCGTGATTATTCATACTTCTATATTTAATTGAAGGTTTCGAAGCCAGGGTTCCAATTGATTTCTTTCATCTATATTGTTGAAAAAAACAGGTGGTCCTTTTTTTCCTAATGTATATATACATTCATAAAAATGCAGTCAATTGTGTCGGCTTACATGTGAAACATGTGCTCATGGAAACACAAAGTCAAGAGTGGTACTGATAGATATTATAATACTAGGTACCTCTCACTACTATAAAACAGGCTTTTTACGTCACATATTTATAAAAGTGATATGAAAAAAAAAACACGGTGGCATTTTCGTAATTAAGTTGGAGGTGGAGGGAGATATAACGTCACACATAATTTAAAGTGTGACGTTGAAAGTTTTAACGTGACACTTTAAATATGTGTGACGTTGTATGTTACAAAACGAAAAAAAAATGATGTGACTTTCAACGTCACACTTAATTTAAGTATGACGCGAAAAGTCATCAATTTTTTTTAATTTTTTTTAAATTAAGTGTGACGTTGAAAGTCACAAATTTTTTAAAAAAAATTAAAAAAAAAATTGGTGACTTTCCAGGTCACACTTAAATTAAGTGTGACTTTGAAAGTCACGAATTTTTAAAAAAAAAATAAAAAAAAACTGCTGTGACTTTCAACGTCATACTTAAATTAAGTGTGACTTGGAAAGTCACCAATTTTTTTTAAATTTTTTTTTTAAAAATTCGTGACTGTCAACGTCACACTTAATTTAAGTGTGACATGGAAAGTCACCAATTTTTTTAAAAAAATTCAAAAAAATTGGTGACTTTCCACGTCACACTTAAATTAAGTGTGACGTTGAAAGTCACGAATTTTTTTTAAAATATAACGTTGAAAGTCACGAATTTTTTTTAAAATATTTTTTTAAAAAAATTTCTGTGACTTTCAACGTCACACTTAATAAAGTGTGACGTTGAAAGTCACAGAATTTTTTTTTAAATTGAAACACTTTCCACCCCACACCCCTAATATTTCAGATCCCGCGCCCTCAGCTCCCTCCAAATCCCTCAAGCCCCCCAGCTTCCCCCCCCCCCACAGCTCCCCCCGGGCCCCCAACTTCCCCACTCAACGATGGCGATTCACAGCGGCGTGGTGCTCCGACGGCACATGCAAGCACTGGGTTGAGTTCAGGTGACTTCCCTCTCTCCTATTTCTACCCTTAACTCCTTCGGTTTGAGCGATTTTATGCGAGGATCGATATGGGTGCTAGGGAATTGATAACTCCTAGAAATTCATGATTATTGGAGTACGTTTTTCTTGAGTTTTTGTCTATTATTCATATATTTTGGATACTCAAGAGGGAAAATGCTCATTTGATTTTCGGTTGCACATTATTGTATATTTATATAGATTTTGATTGTTTTTATAGTTAGTTTTTCATATTGTTTTATGTAAATTTTGTAGGAATAATCTGTTGCAATAAACAAGAGATTTCAGCCCTCCACCAAGCTCCCAATTGAAGAAAAATAAGAAGAAACTAGAGCAGCCCAAGGAATAAAGAAAAAGGCAAGAAAGCAGAGAACAAAAGACTTCGCCGTGGACTTCGCAGCGGCGAAGTGCATCTGCCTCTGCCCCTATTTTGCTGAGCTCGCCGTCTGCTCGCCGCGGCGAAAGCCATGGCGAGCGTCTCTCAGTTCTGGAATTTTTGGACTTTGCCGTGGGCTCACCGCGGCGAGACCCACGGCGAACTGCGTATCAGTCACGCGTTTTGGACAGAACAGGGGGCGTTTTAACTGATATAAAAGCTAGAGCTTCGTTGTGAGCTCGCATTCTTCGACTTTTGGGGCATTTTGGGAGTGTTTTGCTCTGCTAGGGCTTGGAGCTTGGTGGGGATTTGGCTTGGGCTTGGAGCTTCAAAGAGATTTGGGCTTCCTCTCTCGGTTTATCTCTTCCATCTTCATTCTCTTCTCTTGTTCTGATTTTTAATGTTGTATATATATGCTCCCTTGGAGTTGTAGAACATGAGTAGCTAAATACTTTGATTCTAGGAGTATTTTGAACCCTTGTATGTATTGATTCTTGATTCCTCCTCTTGATTTGTGATTAATGATATCTATGTGCTTATTTTACCCCGTTCTTAATGCTTCTAAATACTTGATCACCATTTAGATGTTGTGTTAGCTTGATTTATGACTCGAGAGAGCTAGGTTGAGTGTAGAACTTGGGTAAAGTAGTGTAAGAACCGGAAGTTTGCATGACGAATGGATGGTTTTGTTTGTAAGATAGAGATATACTTGCTAGCCTTGCATAGTCACATTAGGGTTAGAGTGTGATAATTGGGTTCTATCAAATTGTGGCAAGAGATTGTGCAAAGAATAGGACTAACACTTGTTCCTGACTCGAGAGAGCATTACAAGTACCCTATGAACCCTAGATTAGCATGTGGTGTCGTTGAGAGCTTCTTTGAGGGGAGGTTAATTGAGTTTTGAGAAGTACAAGGGGGATAGATAATCCTAGAACCCATTTTATCCTTGAAGTTGGGGAATCACTTGTTTATATTTTATTTTCATTTATTTTCTTATTTTAATTTTTAAACTCAACATTTGTGTCACTCAAATTGGGCGAGAGTGTGATAATCATTGTTTGACCGGGTTTTGGACTAATCCTCGTGGGAACGATACTTTACTTACTACTTTATTACTTGGCACGACCCGTGCACTTACGGCGCGTGGCGAACAGGAATTTTGAAGATTCTAAACCGGTCAAAAACAAGTTTAAGCTTTGGTTAAGGAGTTTTGTGAAAGATTTTGAGGAGTTGGTTAAGATTTTGTGAAAGCTTAGGTATGTCTGTAACTTTTCCTTACTGATGCTTGCACAGTGGAATGAAGGTGTATTTTAATTCCTCTTTAACTGTCCATTGCTGACATGGGTTTAGGTGTTCCATTCTTTTCCTTCCTTCATTCATTTCTTTATGATTTGTTATGTGTGTGGTCAGTCCAAGTTTTTCCTTTGCTCTTAGATTATCGCTGATTTAGGGAAATAAAAGGAGTTATAATGTTAGTTTATTGGAATTTAGGCTAATAAATTTATTATAGACGCAAAAAGGAATTAATATTAACTATGGTAAGGAAATTGATTTTTAGGTACTCTAGGACATTTAATTGATACCTAAAGGCATATTCATTTTTGCTGTTTGTAGTTTATATATTGGGGTTGTTGTGTTACAAGTTAATCCTAAGTGCCTACAAGGTGTTTGATGCAATGGATGAGAGACAAATAATAAGCATTATCGAGATTGAATAAACTAGTATTGCTTACTTGAATTTTAGGTGTGCTAAATATATTTAATATCCTGGATGGTTATGAGTGTATCTTGGGTTAAATTGAGTGTGGAACAAGTATATGGCCTTGAAGGAATGAATAGTTAAAAGCTCATTTTATGTAATTAAATTCCTAGCTATTAAATTATATTTTAGACTGATTTAATTGTGGCAAGAAAATTATCATGAAAACTTATCTTGAGAAATTTTAAATTAAAGGAAACTTTGTTTCATAGTGTTAAAGTGTCAAGCTTGATTATGATTGATTATGACTGTAGAAGAGAATGATTCCTGAAGTTATTAATCATTAAGAATAAGGAAAAATCAATTAGAATAGATTATTTATAAGCAACCTTTTATTTTAAAAAGTTCAAGAAAGTGTGAGGCAAATCATAACTTTCTTGGATAAAATGAGTTGTTCTACAAGATTGATTGTGTGTTCCTTTCAAGGTATTATGCATTGAAAAGCTCTTTGAGTTATTATAACGAGAATGGAGATTATTTATGGGTTAGTAAAGTATAATTTTGTTAGATGTATTATGAAACATGTCATTTTTGGAATGTTCATACTAATTTGGAAATTGTTCATTTTTATCTTATAAAATTTACAATGTCTTTGTTGTGTAAACATGGAATTTTGTGTGTGTATATATATATATGTTTAGTTTGATTTAGTTATAATATAGCTATGTATACATGTTGTGTGAATAATATATACTGTTGATCTGCATTATATCTATTTCTGTGACATTTACAATGAATACAGATTGGGAAACCAAAAGAAGTTAATTAAACCATCGTTTTTTTTTTAAAAAAAAAAACTAACCACGTCACATTTTACAAATTCACGTCACATATTGTGTAATGTGTGACCTGGTTTCTTGAAACCACGTCACAAATTTGTAAAATGTGACGTGGTTTCTCTGTTATATCTTTATCCATATAATCTAATTTTGGACAAACAACGTTACACTTTTTGTAATTTGTGACGTGAAAAAGATGACTTTTCACGTCACTTTTTGGTGTGGCGTTAAAAGTTCAGTTTTCCACGTCACTTGAATTTATGTCACACTAAAAAGTGACGTGAAAAGTCTAAAATTTGTGACGTTAAAACCCTGTTTTGTACTAGTGTCTGGCTTCAATATAAGATTTAACTTCTCATGACCCGATAAATTAGATCTTATATTATGGACAGAAGGCATAATAGTTTATTGGATTTGATGAATATTTTGAATTGTATTAAAGTATATGTTAAATATTCAGTTTTCTTATTTAAATAAAATAAAATATCCAAAATGTGACTCGCTGGTTTGTATCATTACCTAGGTTTAGGATTTTTACTCAATTGGCTCTTTGAGATTTTCTGATTAGTGACAATTTGTCAATTGTCACCCTTGTCAGAAGCTTCCTTAACACATTTTTTTTTTCTGACTGTATTCTCTGTTTTTAGTTGTTTCCCATTTAGATCGTGAACCTTGTGGATCACTCCATAGAATCATCTAGCAATAGTGTGAGGTACTTTTTAGTCTTTTGAATTCTGAAATTTATATTTGCTTGTATTTCGCTTCAATAAGTATGTTTTACACTTGTTCAAAAATATAGGAACTAATTAATGAAGAGTTTTTTAAATATAAAAATAAGATATCAATCTCTTTTGTCACCCATAAAACTTAAACATACTTATGGTGATTTTCTCCTGTCTATGATAGTGTTTTCTTTCCTTTTCATTAGTGAGAGTCATTGAATTATTTGTTTGTGATTAGTCAGATCATAATAAATAAAGTGACAAATCGGGTTCATATTAAAATTTATCATGTTATTACGAGAATGTTATAGAAATTATATTGACAAGAAATAAGTTTGTCATTGGTTATTATGCCAATCCAAAGCCAACAATCCAGGCTTTCGAGCAAAAATATCAAGAAAAGACAAGCAAATAAATACGAGTTTAATAGAATCTCTAAGTTTGAGATAGAGAAATATGATTATGGCCCTTGATTTCTTCTTAATTATTAGAAAGCCTAAAAACAAAAGTGCAAGTTGTGCCTATAACGTATTTAAGTCTAATATAAGTTCAGCATTTTGGGCCTATGGATGTTTTTTTGAAAGCTGAAAAGAGGTGAGTATTATGGGCTGTGAATGTAGTCTCTTGTAAGCCTAAGAAAAAAAACAATTTATACAATGCGTCTATGGAAGCATGAACTTTTCTATACCTTTAGGTGGTGAGTGATGAAGGAGAGTAGATTCATTTGATTGTAAGGGATGGCCTTATGTAATTTAGTACTATTTATAAGAAAGCAGCATGAGCTGAACCCATCGTTTGTGGGTCCAGAGAGGTAAGGTATCATGCCTTCTCACCATAAAGGAAAGGGTTTGATTCCCCACTACATCTTAAGGTGCCTTGGTTTACGCCTGAGGGTATGAGGTGTTTCCCTGCCCGAAATTGGTATCACCTAAGAGGAATTGTTCGAACCCTCTACTTGGCTTGGGTTAGGCCTCAACCCTGGCCTAAAATTCTTGTGAAGAAAGAAAACAAAGGAAACATGAGTTGAGAAATATATTTCCGAGATAAGCTTATTGTAGCTGATCGGCAATGTCTGACCTCGAATACTGTCATTTTTAATAAAAGGTTACCGTTTTGTTAAAAAAGTTTATTATATAAAACTTAATAAATGAAATATGATAATATACAATAACCTTGCAATATCCATTGATTCGAACCTCTAGCCCATCCTGTAAGAATAATTTAAAGGGTTAAGGTGCATTTTGGCCAATGATTTGTTATAAAAAGCGCGTCTGGCACAATTATTTTTAAAATGTCCATATAAGCCAACCATCTGTTAAAATGGGGCAAGTTGGCCAATAATTTATTTCAAAAAGGAGCGCCTGGCACAACAGAATTCTGTACGGTATTGGTCAAATTGCCCCATTTTAAAATATGGTTGGCTTATATTGACATTTTAAAAATAATTGTGTTGGGTACGCTTTTTGTAATAAATCATTGGCCAAAATGCACCTTAACCCTAATTTAAACTCAACAATGGATTTATAGCAATTTTTATTTTGATATAAATGTAAAAATTTGGTTAGTAAAATTTAACATTACTTACTGGTCAAATAACAGAACAGAAAAAAATCACTTTCTATCTTCAAAAGTGCTAAATAACAGAACAAGAACCCCGTTTCAAGTGGCCCTTTTGATAGCACATAATGCATCCATGTGAAGCACATCCTCAATAAAAAATCCAAAAACAATGGTACGTGATGCATTCATGTGAAGCCCATCTCCATAAAAAATCCAAAAACAAGGTAGCTAGTATGAGGGTGGAAATAGGTTATGCCTAAGTAAGTTTCAACTAAATGGGCATGGGCCTGTATTAAAAATGTAACACTTGTGCCTGGTCCTGAGCATGTATATAAGATTATTTTTAGGATTGAGCTTATGTAAGATTATTTCTAGGCCTGAACCTTAGCCTTCAAAAGGCTTGATAAGGCTTAAAAGCTACTTAAAATGTAGATTTTTAGATAAGTTTAAAAGTCTATACCTTTAATTCCATATATTACTTTTTAAACCATTAAATCACCTATATATGTCTCAAAAAGATTTTATGACAATAAGTTTAGATTGTTTTTGTTACTTTTATAGTTGAAACTATGATAAATTATTCCTATTGCACTACTAAAAAGCACCCATTTTGTAACAGTTACTTTGTCACGGTTGACTAAAACCATTACAAAAGTGTAATATTTGCCACGGTTTTAGACAAAAACAATGACAAATAACGCGGGAAGCTTCGCGCCAGTCCGCAAGGAGAAATTTGTCACAATTCCAATAAGCCAACTGTGATAAAACGTACTTTTAAAAAAAAATGAGTGCACCCTTTTGTAACGGTTCAACCGTTACAAAATCTTGTAATGGTCTACCCTTGTAATAGTTGGACCATTACAAATGTTTTGTAACGATCCGACCGTTACAACGGTTTGTAATGACCGTTACAAACCGTTGTAACGGTCTAGCAGTTTGTAACGGTCGGCCGTTACAAATGGTCACTCATGTGTCTCTTCCTATAAAAATCTCTCATCTGTCACGTTTTTGTTGTGATTAATAGTCACAAAATCTACAAAACCTATTTCCACCGACAAATCTCTTGCTCATGTGCTTGCTTAGTAGTCCTTTGTCGTTTTTGTTTGTATTAAGTTTATTTAAGAAGGAATATAGTCGAGGAAAAACAAGGGAAAGCAAATAGAAGAGCCTAGGCGCATATTAAGAGGAGGATCTTCTAACAGAGGAGGAGGAAGAATATGGGTTGACCTACCATACAAACCCAACCAGCCTAGACCGACTCAAACGTAACCGCAACCACATCTACAATTTCCTGAGGTCCCTGTAAATATAGGAGACATAAGTGAAGACGATTATAGTTTTGAGAAAAAGTTGTTCAATGATTTTCACATACCAAATGAAGAAAACGTTATGCACACCGAAACAATGCAACATCAACCCCGCTCATCGTCTTCACGATCTTCGCGTTCAAATGGCTGGGATGTTGAAGTTCAAGGTAAAAGAAATTAAAAAGTTGTTTGTTGAATTTTGATAAGTTATTAAATTGAAGTAATTGTTATTTAATTTGTTACTTTTTGCTGACCAGCAAGGGAGGGTCACTAGAAGGACGTTAAATGTGACCGCTACTATGCAGCTTCCACGGGGCCTACGGGTTGTAGTGCCCTTTAATGAGGACACGGCCCAACCCAGAGAAAATGGAGGTCAATTATTCAATCAATTTTTGAGCAATCTAGGCGGCATGTGGAGTCGGTTTCCAATCAACTACAATAGCTGGGATCTTATACCTAAGCATAAGAAAGAAGCGGTTTGAAATGAGATTGTGAGGGTAATAATTTGTATTAGATAAATATATGATTTTAGTAATATAAGGTTATATTTTGTTTACAATTTATTACATTTATAATCTAATTTATCTTGTCAATTGGATTTTACAGGAAAAAGTTTGCAGTGGAAGGAGAGGACATGCAGCGGTATGCATGGTTGAAGATTTGGGAAGCGTGGAGGAGTAAGAAGAATCGCCTAGTCCACAAAAAGAAAAGGTGATGAGACAAGAACTATAGACGATATGGTAGCCGATGTGCCAGATGGTGTTGATGCTGATGATTGGGCAAATTTTGTCCAATATAGGAAAAGCGCAGAAGCAAGGGTAAATAAATTTAGTAAATTATGGTTAAAGATATTATTATTTAATTTAATAATTAAATTTAGTCAATAAAAAATGTATATGTGTTTTAGGAGTTGTCGGATCGTAATACAGAGGTCCATTCCCACCTAGTCATCAATCACACACTAGGAACAAAGACGATGCAAGTTCGATACGGCGAGTTGGTGAGTAAATTTTTGAATTAATTGATTTATTCTACATATGAATTTATTGATTTACTGTTTAAAATTTGTGCAGGAGAAGGAGGCAGTAGAAGAGGGCAGACAGACTAACTATGCGGAGCTATATATAATAACCCATAGACATAAGGATGGTAGTTCTATCTTGCAGCATACAGAGCAACTAATTGTAAGTACTTTATATAATTAGTACAAAAATACATGCATACATATTTATTTATTTATTTATTAAGTATATATTTAATTATAACATTATTTCATTTTTGGACAGGAGCGTATTCAACATACACAGGCGGAGCTGAGCCAAGTAGAAAAGGGATCGGAGTCACAGGGGTCACAGGATCCCACAACCGCTCTAAAAGTGGCATTTGGGACTGCAGAGCACTCATGTGAAGCACATCTCCATAAAAAATCCGAAAACAAGTTAGCTAGTATCAGGGTGGAAATAGGTTAGGCCAAAGTAAGTTTCAACTAAATGGGCATGGGCCTGTATTGAAAATGTAAACCTTGAGCCTGGTCCTGAGCATGTATATAAGATTATTTTTAGGCTTGAGCTTATGTAAGATTATTTCTAGGCCTAAACCTTAGACTTCAAAAGGCATGATAAGGCTTAAAAGCCTAGTTAAAATGTAGATTTTTAGACAGTTTTAAAAGTCTATACCTCTAATTCCATATATTATCTTTTAAACCATTAAAGCACCTATATATGTCTCAAAAAGATTTTATGACAATAAGTTTAGATTGTTTTTGTTACCTTTATAGTTGAAACTATGATAAATTATTCCATGAAATTTTAATATTTTAAATAGGCACAATTGAAATAAATTACCTAGTTGCAAAAGTTATTATACTTGAGAAAATCATAGAAATTAGAGAAGAGTATAGTGAGTAAGCAATGCATCAAAGAGATTGACAATGATAAATAAGAGGTGAATCACTAATTAATGAAAGAGTTGAACTTTGTATACGAATGATAAGATGTGAAGTTTAGAGCTAAACATAAGTTGGTAATTTTATAATTAATAGTTAAAGTATACTTTTGATCATTTATCTTTACATCAAATCCTCTTTTGATCCCTTATATTTGAAAAGTGTACTTTTAGTCCGTTTTCGCTAACATCGTTAGTTTCATTTAACGGAAAATGCTGACTCAGTAAATCTAAAAAATAATTTTATAATTAAATATTAATAAAAATGATCAAATTTTAAAATATACGAATTATTTCCTTTAAATGAAACTAACGGCGTTAGTGAAAAAGGACCAAAAGTACACTTTTCAAAGTTAAAGGACCAAAAGAGGACTTGATGCAAAGATAAAGGACCAAAATTATACTTTAGCCTATAATTAATTTATGTAACTTAATCATTTTATATTATATATCATAATATAAATTAAAAAAAAAAGGCCAGGCTAGTAGGCAAAAAAAAGGCCATGGAAGGTTACCATAATATGGCGTTTTCTCATAAAAACGCCACATGAAGTTTTTTAATAAAACAGAGTCTTACATGGTGTTTAAAAACGCCATAGAAATAATTGTGGCGCTGACTAATGTGGCGTTTCTAAAATGCCACAGGAACATGCAAAAAGAAACGCCATCCTAATAACTTTTTGCAGTAGTGAAACCTGGAACAAAGAATGAGAACAAGTTGCTTCTTCTTGTTCTTGTTTTTCTTCTTCTTCATTTTCATATTCTTGTTATTCCTTCTCTTATTCGTCTTCTTCCCCTCGTCAGGAGGCTCCAAGATGTTGGCTTCTGCCACATCGAAGCTTTTATTGAGGTCGGCAACGTTAGGGATAAATTTGAAGAAAAATAAGGTTTAAGCCTTGGAGTGATCTTATCAACAAATGTGATTTTTAAAATGAATCCGTTTTTTTTTTAAATGGACAAGAAAAGTTTGTTAATTAATGTCCGTTTTCATTGATGGGGTAACAAAGCAACAAACAATCTGCCAAGATGGCTCCTTGTGAGCGAGAAAAAAGATGTTTAACAGGAAAAACAATTATTGGTGGTGGCGAATATAATATTTCCTATAATTGGAAGGTCTTATTAGAATTTTAACTCCTCACGTTAACCACTCACATACACATCCTGATGCTGACTTTGGCTCCTCATATCAACCACTAACATACACATCATGATGCTGGCATACACATCCACGCATATGTGGAATGCTTTTTTGTTTTGCTTTTTTCAAAAGAGAATTCATTCAAATAAAAAAGTCACTTACAACATTAGAGAACTTAAATAAAAAGCAAAGAAGAAATGTTAACAGGTAAGTGTTCCTTCATAAAAGAAAATAGCTGTCTTTTGTCAACAAACACGTACTCGTAGAATGCTTTGTTAATTAGTATATTAAATAGAAATGAAATGTATGTTTTATATTTTTTTTTCATTCGACCTCCAGTGTAAATTATAAGAGTTAAAAAAGATTTCTATTTGATTAAGAGTAAATGTAAGACATACAAAAAAAGTAAATGTAAGACATTAATATATTGTGTCTCTCAAATTTATAATTTTTAATGTATTCTCATTAATTGCACCTAATAGAGTATAATCAACTCATATTTTTTATAAATAACTAATTTTATTGGTATCCATAACTTGGTTTTCTCACTCTTATATTAAAGATAGAAAAGCATATACTTTATAGTGAAAACTGTGACAATTAATATTTGTTTTCCACATGCTAGGGATTGTTTACTAAATTTGGAGATGATCAATCATCAAGTTTTTTATATGTTATATATATGTGTGTGTATGCTAGAGACTAAAATGGTACTTTATAAAAATAAGTTAAAGTATAGTTTTAGTTTTTTATGTTTGTATCAAATTTTATTTTGATCTTTTAAGTTTGAAAATGTAATTTTAGTCATTTTTTATTAACGTCATTAATTTCATATAATAAAAAAATTGTGACTCAACAAATTTAAAATGTGACTTTATTTATTAAATGTGGATAAAAATTACTAAATTTTGAAAGATAAAAATGGTTGAAAATGCCCTTTTCAAACTTAAGGGAATAAAATAAAGTTTATTGCAAACATAGAGGATCAAAAATATATTTTATGCTTATAAAATTAAGAGGAAAATACTCTAACCTCCCTTTGTTTTACCTTAATTACAAATCTCCCTTCTATTATCAAAATACACAATCTAGTTCAATAACTAACACCATTAAACAATATTCTAAAAAGATTCTAAAAATACATTTTAAATTCAAAATTATATTAGAATAAATACTCTTTACTAATTTATCCATATAGTATTAAAGTTATAATTTATCTTTCAATAATGCTTTTGTTAATCTTTAATGATCTATGTTATATTTTTTCTTAACATAAAACAGAATTTCAAAATATTTTATGTGAAAAATATTACCAAATTGATCAAAACAGTAATTTTGCTTATGAATTTTAAAACATAAATTTTAATATAAAATTATATAATTTAAGATTTTAATGTTTTTAATTAATATATATTAATATATATAATTAAATTATTTCGAACCAATATATATTTTAAAAATACAAATTGTAAAATCCTCCATACAAATTTCCGTTTAAAATCATGATTACTTCCAACGCTAATGACAATTTTAATTAATCCATTTGAAAGCAATTAATGAGGCTAACCAATCACTTCCAAACTAAGCACAAATTCCAATTAAATCATTGAAAACTAGTTTAGAAGCTAAATATGATAGAAAAGAAAACCACTCAAAATAATTGGTCTATCATAGTTAGATAATGATTTAGCTATAGAAAAGAAAGTATCATAGTTATTTAAGAGCTTAGCAAATAATTCGGTTTTAACTACGATAGAAAAGAGAAGATTCAATCACAAAAGTCCATCGAAGTTAAAAAAAGTAATTACTTGAAAGTTAACTATTATAGAAAACGATCCATCATAATTATTAGAAATCAAGATATTATTTGGCGTAGCTTATCCATGTTAGAAAAGGATGTTTCAAAATATTTCACATACCCTAACATGGATAATAAAATACTAGTAATTTGTGAACCTAACTATAATAGACAATGATCTATCATAATTATTAGAAAACATGATATCATTTGAAAGCAACATATCCATGATAGAAAAGAAGGGTTCTAAATCATTTAAAATACTCTCCCACGATAATAAAAGATTGTATGACCTTTAAAAAGGTTAACCAAGTTAGAAAAGAACAATTGCTAACATGGTTATTAAAATTTTTTTGTATAAATCGACTAACCTAACTATGTTAGAAAAGACTCTAACATAGAAATGGAGACAAGTCTACCATGTTAGAAAGGACTCAAGTAGTTCCTCCATACCTATATATAAGAGCCCAACTAGCCAAATCATGCGGATTAAGAAAGTAGTTGAAAACGATAAATATGTCTGAAATAATTTTATTTTCTCAAGTTTGCTCTTATTTATGATTAAGTATATAAGAGAGTGAAATGTGATAATAGCGTTATAAAAGAGTATGAAAGAGAATGTGAATATAGAGAATAATAATGGGTAAAGTGGAAAAAACTCAATAAATGCTTGGACAAATTTGGCCAAGCTTTTATAAAAAGGGACAAAACCATTCAAACTTTTGGCTCTTCTATATAGGGGCAGAGGGAGTAGTTAAAAACAAATCTTGAAACCAGGACATGCCATTATGTACAAATGCCACAAAGCACAATCTAGAACAATAGCAGTAACACTATTTCTTGTCACACTTTGAAATTTAATCACAATTTTAATCCACACTGTGCTTTACAAATGAAACACCTAAGGCATGCCAAAACCAACAATATGCCAAGGAATGCCTCCCGAAACCTCAGGTCACATGCATGTGAGCAAGTCTAAGTATACGATTAATAGTCGTAATATCCACAACTAGCCAATTGCAGTAAAAGGACCAGATCCAAATAAGCAATCAACAGAAAGCCATCGGCTTAATGCACATAAGGCCATAGCCCAGCACAACTACCATGATCCCACAACATCCAGGGATCAACTACGTAACCCACATTACAGGCCTAAAACATAGAATTTAACTTTCAGGAATCCGGCCATAGTCATTGAAAAGGACTGGCTTCATAAAGTATTATCAATACAGTAATCCATAATATCAATAAAAATGCGGAAGTAAACATGCATGCATGCCTAGGCTAGTGATTGGCAATATACATAAAGAGAAATAACCTTAAAGACTTCATAGTCTGTGAGTTCCCTTTGGCTCCTTACTCTCCCGTATAACATGGACTCAGAACCTGAAATGAAAAGCAACCAATGAAACAAAGTCCCAGTAACACATGCTCCCCAAACTGTCCTACATATGTGTGTATATACAATAGCACAGTTATACAGGCCAATGACATTAATCACATATTTATCACAATGATGATATAATGCAATGTAGGTAAGGTACAACAAATATTATCATATATGCCAAAGTACTATAAGTTGGCACTACTACAAAATAAGCATTCAATGTCATCAATTCCCATATGTTATATTAACTTTGACCGTTTGATCCTACTTTTTGACCCACCAATGCTGATGTGACTTTGTCATCGTATACATGTCATCATTGCAAGGTCTATTTTCCTGCGAAAGTAATCATCATGGAGCGTTTTTGCCTAAGAAGTATCAGAATCATAGCAAATTTGTCCAGACCGTCATTTAAAGTTAAGTTTAACTGTTAAATGACACTTGACACTCTACATTGCACACAATAATCCATCTCATTACACACCTCATTATCACAAGCCATTTAAATTACATCTAGAAAAATTAAAAGAATAATAAAAGAAAAAATAAAAGCACCACCTACTCTGCCCCCCTCTCTATATAAACTAGCTTCATTATTATCATCTTCTTCTCTCACTTCTTGAAATGAAAAAAATGGACATTAACCATTTATTTCATTTATATTATTTTTTAAAGAACAAAAATGTCAATTTTGCATAATCTCAAAACTTGATTCTCTTCAATCACAGTTCATTGTTTAAAAGACTTGCGGTGATTGGGTGTGTGATGTGATGGATTATTACGAGAAATGTGAAGTACCACATGTCATTTAACGGTTAAACATAATTTTGAATAACGGTCCGGACAAATTTGCTATGATTCGGATACTTTCAGGTCAAAAATGCTCATTGGTGGTTACTTCCAGGGTAAAAATGGACCTTGGAATGAACACACGTATATGGTGACATAGTCAAGTCAGCGATGATCAAAAAGTAGGATTAAACGGTCAATGTTAACGTGTTAAATGTTGGGGATAAATTTACTATGATTTGAACACTTTTGAGATAAAATTCTCCTCAAATTACTTTGGGATGTTCATGCTCTTTTGCGGTTACTTCTAGGGCAAAAATGGACCTTAACCCAATATAAAACTTTCAGATGCAAGAAAACTTTTAGGGTATTTAAGAACCTTAACTCGAGTCACGTCACCAACCATTTAACAAAGGTTGACTCTGATGTGGCATTTAGTTTGACATGGCAAGCATCTGTTTTTCTCTTCGTTAACTTGGATATAAATACTATGAAATAATACTTTCAGAGCATTTAAAATCCAAAAAAACTTCCAAGTGCTTGGTGCTCTTTTGAAAAAAATTTCAGACCTATAACCTTTTAAATGTCAAAAAAATATAACTTGTGTTCCATTTATTTTATTCCAAGAAAAATATGATGTTAGATTCGTAATGGGAATCAAAATTGCCAACATATTGATTCAACGTTCAATAGTGGACCGCAAACGAACTGTGGTGAAGCCGATTTTAATTAAATTACGATAATTTAAAGAATATGTATAAAAAATAAAAATGTATATCTTTTATGATTTTATCCATAAGATCCTCTTCTGTAACACTTACTAAATCTATAGGGAATCACACCAACATTAAAATAGTAGAACCACCAATAAAAACACAAATTAATAGCATAGTTTTGGTCATTAAAAGCTTAAAAAAATGTTAAAACCAGTTTTAACCAGTTTTTACCGATACTGGACTAATTTACTTTTCCCCTGCTTGTCCATACCAACCATAGAACAGTCCCCAATTGAATAGGTTGGTCCAGTCCAATTCTGACGACCAGGATTGAATTAATACTTCTTTTTTTTTTTTTTTTGACCTGTAATTGAATTAATACTTCAACTAATGCATGACAAGAGAAGCTAACGTGGTTGCTTCTTATCTTGTAGGTCCCACATCACTATTTAAAAATGATAGCTTCTTACAAAGTGACCGCTCACTTTAATTTCTCTTCAACTTAGAAGTCATTGCTTGGATCAGCCTGAAAATGTTTTTAGTCTTTACAAAACAAAATTCATCTTATATATTTATCTTGTACAACGTGAAATAACTAAAATAAGCAGCTAATATGAACAACTTATAAAAAGTGATACTATAAGAAAATTCTTCTTTTCATATTAATCAATACTCCTATGTATTATGGGATTTAAATATCTAAATAATATATATTTAATCAACATTTTTCATATTTCATCTGACAAGTCATCAACACAATAACTGTGTCCACTAAAATCTGAAAAATAGTGGACAGTAAAATTGTGTCCATTATCATTTTTTTTTTCTGAGATAACACTCAACTTTTCAACAAGCAAGCACTAAAAACTGATCCTACGTGGGGTTATACTCTTTGTCCACTAAAATTTTGTCCTCTAAAATCTGAAAAATGTAATACCCAAAAATTTGGATTAGAGATAATAAGGATTTATTTAAGGTATTGGGGTGTCATTTAGAAATTAAAAAGTCTTATAAATTAATTTATGCGGTAAGATGTATTTTTAAGGATTTTAAGGCTTATTTTCTTCATTAATTGAAGAAAAATAGTTTGAGGATGAATTTTAAGTTGGGAATTTTAGGGAAATTATTTCGAGTACTAAAGAAAATTACAGTGAAGAAAATCCTTAGATGGATATAAGGAACAAAGTTTAGAAACTATTTTCAAAAGAGGGACTCAATTGAAATAATGAAAATGTAAAGTAGAAGGGGCAAAATAGTAATTTGAGCCTAAGCCACCCTTTTAAATCCCTTCCTTTTCATCAGCGGCAATGTTGTAAAAGCTAAATTGGTAGGCGAGCCAGAGAGAGTATTGGGTCACAGTTTGCACAGTTGAACTGAAGGTTGGACTGATGACGTAATAATTAAGGAAAAAGATATATGACTTTTAAATATACTTTACATATAAACATATAAGCAAATTGTGGTCCCTTCACCTCTTATTTTTTAAATGAAAAACTATTGACCAAGAAATACATAGCCATTACAAACTTAGAAAACAAATCAGTTTTTTGTCTTTAGTTAAGTAAAACGAAGAAGGCGCATAGGACCATTTAAGCATTACAGTTTCAAAAATTTTTGTCGAGATGGAAGAACTAGGGAGTTAGGAACACAAGCAATTTCTGTTATGCAAAAGGTAAGAGATAGAATATGCAACTGATAAAAATTTCAAAAGAAATGCAAAATGTAGAAAGACAACAAGTGCTAAGTATAGAACAAAAGCTTGGAACAGATACTAACTATCAACAAGAGAGGAATGTTGAGAGAGATGATGTTCACCAATTGGTTGGAGTATTGGAGATCAAATTTCTCAGCCCTAAGATTTTCACATGGCTGCTGGGGTTTTCAGTCTAGGAGAAAGATATAAAGCTAATAAATTTTGGAATGTAATTTCGGTTTCTTTTTAAAGGAATTGGTTTCTTTTTCGGCTTGATTTTATTTTTTTCAATCTTTCTTTTGTTTTAGATTAGGCAGCCTGGTTTTTATAAACTTGCTTCGGTTCCCGGGTTAACTCTGGCTCTCGGTCCAATGCCCAGCTGAAAGTGGCTCGATCTGGCTTAACATGCTAATCGGCCAAACTATTAAGTACGAGCCGACATGTGAATCAGTCGACGGTTGGACTGGTTCGGCAATCCTGCCCAGTTCGGTTCTTACAACATTGATCAGCGCACTCCACTATCATATTCCATTTCCTCTTCCTACAACTGAGCGAGAGAGAGCGGAGGGTTTGGCCGGAGATTGTGGTTGTCGTTGACGCCGAAGGAGAATATTGGAGTAAACAAACTTGCAAGACCCAATTTCAACTGCTGTGAGCATCCTCTTCCCATTCCTATCCTTTGTTTTCTCGATTAGAGCCATTTCTAAAAGTGGGAGCTTATTTGGGGTTTGAGTTTGAGGAGTTTTAAACAAATTAAATCAAAGCTAGAGTATGGATTTTTAGTTTCCCTTAAGAAATCAAGCTTATATGTGAATGGGTGGTCAGGATTTGAAGCTTTCTTGTTTATGGTTACTATTCACCACCGATACTCTTCTTCAATTCTTCAACCAAAACAAAATTAATTAGAGTTTAAATGGTGTTAGGAGTTGATTAAAGTTGTCTTTATGGGTTGCATGTTTAATTCTCTGCCATATATGGGGGTCCCGAACTTTAACCCTCTATGCTCTCACTACCACAAAAAATGCCTATATCGACACTTTTTTTAACACTAAGCGCTGCTATGGCCAATGTCGAGATAGGTCATCTGCCCTATCGCGACGCTTATTACCTATAGCGGCGCTTATTGTTACTAAGAGCGCTTTAAGTCATTTAATTTAAAAAAAATTAAAGCAAAAGCCTAGAGCGGCGCTTTTCATGTATAAGCGCCACTATAGGTTTTTTTTTTTTAAAAAAAAACACATTTAATTTTTAATACTATCCCATGTCAGCATCAATTTAGAAATTACACACATTTTCGCTATATATATATACACACACACCAAAAAGTCATATATCCAAAGATCAAATACATTTAAAACAAGTATTTTAATTAATTAACTACAATATACTACAAGGTAACCAATATAATAACATCAGTAAATAAAAAATAATATTACAACAGTTGATGTATGAAGATATCAATACTCTTACACGTTGTATATGTGAAAATATATAATAAAAAAGATGGACAAACAAAAAACTTGTCAAACGTTCCAACTTGTCTATCCCTTTCTCACCAAATATGAAAACAGATCCATTCTCTACAAAAAATTACATGAATGAATATATGATCAAGGGATAAAAGGAAGGTAGAAACAAGGTGATGCACAAAGTAGAGAAAATATGTTTTGTAAATTATAATAGAAGATCATCATCAAATACCATATGTACAAGCCAAAGTTTGCATCCCAGAAGCTACGTATTTAACCTAAGCATACATAAAGGTTTAAGCCAAAACAAGAGAGGTAGCAAATAATAGGTTGAAGAAATGAACACAAACTAGAGAAGAAATTTTCATATGCATTAGTCGAAAATGCATAAGCAAAAATGCGCTAATTTTAATCCTCCACAAATGTTTTGCAGTAAATATAGCATCAAAAACAAATTTAAGGAAAGCTGCCTAACTGAATTACAAACTCAAACAAAAAATACCATAATCATGAAATCACTTGATTACCCCTAGCTCCAAAATAAACATCACAATCATGAAACCACCAGTCAACTGAGGAAACGACCATATGCAAACAACAAGCTTCTACAACATCGTACTGAACTTGATCCATAAACAAAAAGAGAAAGAAAAGATCAAAACTTAAAAATCACACATGTTTTTAACATTGTGTGATTAATGAAAACCCAAAACCATTTGACCGAAAGGAACACAACTGCATGTTTTCTGCAATCTTGCTTTTTGACTGCAAAACCATTTGACCCATTTAAAGAGAAACAAGGAGGGACTCAAGCGCTAAGTCATAGAGGCACCGATATCATGCCAAAAATCATTTCATTATGAAAGCCTAAGTTGTTAAGAGAATAACAAAATAAGCTCAACTAATTCCTCAAACAGCTTCTATATTAGGCTAAAGATAGCTTTCAAAATTCTAATAACAATGATGCCACCATATTTTCTACAATCAAACAGCATATTCATCTGTCACATACTATACTTGGAAGCAGTAAAAAACAGAAAACATTTTATGATTCCCTCAAGAAACATGCACATTTAATGACTAAGTACTAACACACAGCTATACCACCAAGCAATAACACTCCCAAAATTCTAAATTAGATTTCGTAATAGGTCAAATACAATCTCTTGAATAAAAAATTTGATGGTTCTTGCAGCATTTCCAAGCACCATTTCTCTTCTTGCATCCAACTCAGCCATCTGACCAGCTCTCAGGAAAACCTTTGTCTTGCCTATCTGTCAAAGCATCATAAACAGCAAGGTTGGAGGTAACAGAGGGCATTAGCATTGACTTCCACATGATATGGTAAAATAACTGGATGCTAAAGCAACCTTTAAGACTAAAACAAGCAAACTAATATATAAATTGAGGGATTCCTACATACAGCAATCAACATTAAGATCTACTGCAATATATATAAATTTTGGACAAATTATAAACATACAACTGTAAATTAAGTCAATAAGATATAATTTCTCTACCAAAAAGTTTGGGGTTCCTTTTTATTATTTTTCTTCTTTTTGAATATCCATAGGGTAAATCTGCATGACAAAGTGAAGGATTGATTCAAAGCATTTTGTTTTTGATTTGGACTATGCATCAGAAACAATTTGTTTCTCTCCCTTTTTCTCCTTACATCATGTGACCTTTATTGCTTATTATTTAAAAATCCTCCTTGATTTATGAGATTGGGTGGCTAATTCATTGTCAGCTATCTCTTCAATATAAACAAATCCAACATAAATAAACTAGACTAAACTTCAGAATTAAAAAATTCCACATTGTCATCTACTTATGCAAATAGTAGTGCTTGGCTTATTCTCGAATTTCAACTTTCAAGTCTTGTCCCTCCCATGCGCAATTATTAACTTATCAAGCTACACGAAACCTTAAAAATCACCTGGTAGCCTTTCAAACCCATTTTATCTAGTACTCTTTGGCATGCGCCTTTGTTGTCAAAGCTGAAAAGGAATAAGCAGAAAATGTTAACAAGTACAAAGATGAAAAGCAAGAGTGAAAATTAAACTACAGATAAAGCGGTAAATTGGATGCTCTATAAACCAGAGATATAACAGACAACTAAATTTTTCTGGGAATAAGAAAGAGACTGACTAAGTTAAAGACAAAAACGACCAATAAAGAATGAGACTTACTTTCCTTCCAAAACTTCAGGGGCAAGAACACCAAATTGGTTAAGAAACTCATAAAAAGTCCGTCTAGTAGGATATCCAGCACAGCTGATTCTAATTGCCTCAAGCACAGCCTGTAGTTATAGTAATGTGACAACCAGTCAACAAGTAAATGTCAAATATATTTTCACTTTGCATGCTAAAAATATAAAAGCTGAAAACAACAAAGGGAAAAAGAGACAGTGATATACTCACACCACAGCGTAATTGATGGATAATGTTGACATCAACTTACACTCCTACAGTAACTCCACCAAGCCGAGAAGCAGCTCCAACTTTAGCATCGGCTATAGACTCATTCCACTGTTCACTAGAGAAAAACGGCTCGCCTCGTACGAAGACAAATTATCTTGGGCTCAGTGCAAGCCGTTCCACGTGGACTGATATGTGGTGATATTATATTTCTGTTCCATTTCTAACCAGCATTGTTGTAGTTAGACTAACTAATATATTGGCATCGTGGTTCAATGGGAACATTCCCGCCCAATGGTATTTGAAATTTCCCTCCATCTATAAAAGGTCAATGTTGTTCTGTCCTTTTATGTTCGTTCAACTTTCATTCACAAATATATACATCTCGACTGCCCTGTTTTATATCAGAATGGATCCATCTGTTCAGATTCCCATTTCTCGGCTTGGTCCTGGGTTCTATGTTTCTCATATATCTGTTACAGTTGATCGAGTTATCATCAGAGAGGCAACTGAATCCATCGGCGACCCCCCTCGGTCCATGAAGTTCGTAGAATCTGTTGACATACTGTGTTGGGATCGAGATATGAGTGTTTTTTCGTTATTTCATGTGTCTTGAACAATTTCTATATGATGTAACAACTTCATCCGTTTGTCATTGTAGGGAACCCGTATCATTGGCTCTCTAAAGTCTGACACTGCCATAGATACGCATGCCTCTTTGTTATCCAATGGTTGCTTTTACAAGATATCAAAGTATTTGGTCAAGGAACCAGGAAAGTCTGTTCATCGGAGATTCCATCTTTTGTTCGACGAGTTAACCTCGATTGAGGTGATTATTCAGCCATTCGTTGACCGTGTCTTCAATCTCAGGTGCCCATCTAAGATTCCATCCGGTTCGTTCTGCGAGGGATCAATATTTGGTAATGTTTGCAACATTGTTCATACTTTTATTTGGTTTTCCAACATTGTTTTCCTTGTCTTTCATGTTATTAATGACTTTTACAGACCTCTGCGGCTTCGTAAAGCACGTCTCTCAGGTATCTGTCACAAGAGAACGGGGTTATGTCGAACGTCATGCCGTTATCCACATGGATTCACGCATGAAGGATTCGTACGGGTTAGTTATCATTTTTTGTTCTCGACATAGTTGTGTGTTGATGTTTGTATTATACTGATTGTATCCGTTTTCCTTTACAACGTCCAGAAATAAGAGATATGAGGTTCATGTTCATCTGAGATGTGATTCGGTTGAATATGTTTGCTACAAGCTCCGTAGGCTTATTCTTAACAATCCGTATAGGCCATTCATCATGGTCAAACACCTGATACTTGACAGGCCGACGATGGCAGGTGTATACACTTCATCATATTCCATAACTTTCTGAACTTTCTGAATATTCATCCCTCCCCCTCATGCCAACCTCACCTGCTAACTATTTTAATTTTAAATGCAGGCACCCCGGTACTAAATTCTGTCGCTGATGCCACAAGGGTTGTGTTCACCCCCAAACAGCAAGCCGTTATTGAATTGCGTGCTAAACTTGTACTCGCATATGCCTCGGGTCATGACAGCAACGAATGAAGTTCATTGCTTGGCAGTTCTATGTATTGTGTCACAAATTTAAATCACTTGCTCTTCGCATACAACGTTTGATATATTGGATTTATAATGATTGTTGCTAACGTAAGGAATATCTGTGCACTGTCAACCATGAGAAAAAGAGACTTAGAAGAGGTCAGTCTACTCAACTGTATTATGTAAGATTCATGTCCCAATACTTACATTTCCCAAGTATTCCGTCTGTTAAAAATGTTCTAATCCATGTATAATCTAACTGGCTCCGAATGAGTTAATTAAGCCTTCTCTTGCTTATAAATTGATTTGTACAAATCTTATGTTCAAGGTTCTCAAACAGTAGACAAAGAGAACACATCTACACAGGACATGACTATAGACATTAATGTTGAAAATGTGTATAAGAGAAAGAGTGCAAGGAATAAAGGGCTTTTCAACAATATTGGTTGCATTGAAAATACTGCATCATCTGGTAAGTACAGCAACATACAATTATCATATTCTCATATTTACCATTAACATTGAAACCATTTAAATATATCATTAAACGCACAGCTGCTCATTATATCTTTTAAGTGTTCTCTGTAGGAAGTAGGAGGAAGACAAAAAGCATATTCAACAAATTGAATATACCAACGCTTAACCAAGAGAACAATGCAGATTGCATTGAAAATACTGTCATACCTGGTAAGTACATCAACCTTCACTTGGAATATTCAGACTTATCAATATTCAACCAAGTGAATATATCTTTTAAGTATATCTTTTAAGTGTTCTCTGTAGGAAGTAGGAGGAAGACAAAAAGTATATTCAACCAATTGAATATACCAACGCTTAACCAAGAGAACAATGAAGATTGCATTGAAAATACTGTCATACCTGGTAAGTACATCAACCTTCACTTGGAATATTCAGCCTTATCAATAATACCATGTTAATATCTGATATAGGACAGTGGTTTATGTAGACACTAGAAGGAAGACAAAAGGTATCCGCAATCAATTGAATATACCAACACATAACCAAGGTGTTGGTGACACTTACATTCAGATAGAAACAGACGCCTTACCTGAAATTGTCATTGGTCAGTTCAACGCATAACATTCAACATTTATTTGCCGAGCTGAAGGTAATGATGGGAATGGAATGGCACTGGTATTTGATGATAAAACTTTTAGTCGTGTACGTTCTGGACTTCAGGCTGAGTGTTAACACAGTGGATGTTGCAGTTGTAATCCTTCTGGTGAGTCAGATGGTATATGAAATGCTGGCCGCGCAACGCGCGGGGGAGCACCAGCTAGTTTTCAAAAATAGCAGGCTTGAGGACATTGTTTGGTTTCACACATCTGATATACTAAGGCTCAGTTGTAAGGTCTCCATCAAAGATTGAAGTTGTAACTGCATTTTTTAGAAACATTAGCCGGCAGAGAATGAAAACCTCTGCAGCAAATCAATAGGGCTTCTCAATGTTGTTAACATTGTGTGAGTAATGAAAACCTAAAACCTCCGCAGCAAGAATAGGGAACCAGGCAGAACGAACGGAGAAGGAATCCCACGCCTTACTCCCTTGTTTGCCGGCCTCTCTCTCTCTCTCTCTCTCTCTCTCTCTCTCTCTCTCTCGCTTCCTTCACCTTCGAGAAAATACAAGATTTTCCACATCTATAACACGAACAACAAACAATGGATAAGTCCAGAAAACCTGCAAATTTTACATAGGAAGTTCACGAGATCAAAATAAAAGTATAGGCAAAATTCGAACTTCATCCAAAAACCCAACACATCAAGTATGATATCAATTGCACTCGCACAAAAACGAAAAAAAAGAAAGAAAGAACGGTGATTCAGATGAAATGATTTGGCATTCAAAACCTATATATTAACTCAGCACAGTTAAGAAGGAAGGGCAAAGGGAAGGCTTCTCTTTCGTGTGAAATCATCCGTTTTTCGTGTGAAATCATCAGATCTTCAAATTTCATTAACCACCCAAACTGCAGAGAACACGACAAGAAGAAGAGAACTGTGACTGGGCGAATCATAAAAGCTGATGGAAGAAAATGATGAAGTTCCGCCATACCTCTTCTTCGCCATCATTAGATCCAACTCTCCTCTCGCCAGATGAAGGAAATGGGGGATGCAATGGTGATGAAGAGGGGTATGTCAGGAGGGAGGGAGGAAGAAGACCTAGGCTTTTCAACGGAGGAGGGAAAGATGGGAGGGAAATGTGGGGGAAATGAGACAGAAAACGAAAAGTTTAGAAGAATGAACGTGGGAGAGTACATCGTAAGAGTCGGGATAAAATTAAAAAAACATAGAGGCCTAACCCGGTCTACATTATAAGCGTCGGGATAAATTTAAAAAAAATAAAAGTTAAAAGGAAAACTAAAATCAAGCCATAATCACGCTCTCTATGAAACAAATTTTAATATATTAAATTTGAACTTATCCCGGTGCTTATAGTATTTGAGAGTTGGGATAGGCTTATAAAAAAAAATATATCCTAATATTCTATTCTAACGCTTTTAAAGTACAAGCACCGGGATATGTCTACGCCTATACCGGCGTTTATATTTATAAAGCGCCGGTATAGGTCACCCAACACCTATCCCAGCACTTGCATTTTGTAAGTGCCGCTATTGTTGCACTGCATTAGGATATTTCTGTAGTAGTGTCTGTTTCTGATTGTACTTTCATTCTATTTTAATTTTGATTTCTTTGAGAATAAGCATTGAGTAAACTGGTATTATCTATTTTAAGCTTATGCATGGTAGAATCAGAGGTTTGATTAATTATGATTGGAGGAATGCGTATGGAAGTAATGGAATATAGGAGTTTGTGCAGGTTAATTAATGAGGATCATTAAACTTGATATGGTATAAGGCTTTCCGAGCTGCAACTTTGAATCATCATAGGACCAATTTTGAGTGATGAATCATACTATTTATTTGAACAATTAGAACATGTTCATGATAATAGATATTAAAGGAAAATAAAGCTAAACATTAAGCTTACAAAACAACAAAATGAACATCAAAATGTATGTATGTATTTGAAAGCTTTAAAGGTTGAATTTAGAGATGAAATGGCATGCTTTTAAAGGGCATTTAGAAGTTGGGTTTTACCAAAGATGGTGAATTTTGGACCTCTAAAGAACAGTTAATGAATTTTTGAATTTGATCTTGAAAATCTGTCATGAGACAGCATTGTAGTTTCTGAATCAGCTTTGATATTTCATTATTTTCCTTAATTCAAATGGACTCTGATGACTTTGAGCATTTAGCAGTAGATAGTTTATGAATATATCTTTTCAAAAAGTCCTAATTTAGCTTATTTGGAGATTCCTAACTCAAGTTATAATTTGTTGAAGTTTGGGCTATTTAAAGGATGTGCTAAGACTCAGAGAAGAGAGATTAACCTTTAATTAATTATACATGTATTTTGTTAAAGCTTGTATGAGATTTCTAAGTGATAAATGAGTGTTATAGGCTTTCCAACTCAAGACTACTTTCAAATATGATTAATGTCAGTTTGTGGAAAAATGAGCATGCTAATAATATCTTAGTAATCAAGGATTGGTGAGCTCATTCAATTTATTGAAGTGGGCCATTTGTTATGAGAACTAATGTAATTCTAGTTCCCTATTCCATTATAATAATGCAAACATATTAGTATTTGAACCATAACCTACTTCAAGCCTTAAATGCAAAGACCCTATTTCCTCGAACATACTTATGGGATCTACATTACAGGGTTACAAAGTTGATAAATTATATAACAAAAACTTATAGTTCTTGTCGAAAATCTTGTGATATTATTCCCCGTCTTGGCATGAGATTAGGGGCTGATTTATTTGTATTTATTGTTGACATTTTTGTTTGATTATGCTTCATGGTTTTCACTGCTTTTCATGCATTTTCAATGCATTTTTGTTTCCTCTGCTGTGAACAATTGTGTAGTCAGAGGCATCTTACTCTGATTCTCTTTAATTCCGAACTACCAACATTCTAGTGTGAGTATATAGAATCAAAGAGAATAATTATGGTAGATTATTTAAAAGTGAGTTTATTCTTTAAAAAGTTCAAGAAAGTATTAGGAAATCATAATTTGTTTGAAATTAAAAAGAGTTCGGTAGTATAGAAATTAATTAGAATCCGAGAGAAATGTTGAATGATTACAACCAAGCAAGATTATTAATTTATTATCTACATATTATGTGAAATTATAGTAGAGGATAGTGATGTTGGTTTCTTGAAGCACCGGGAAGGAAAAGAACTAGTTGAGGAGTAATTTCTAAAGTCAGGTAGCGTTTATTTCATAACATTAATCTTGCATATATAATTTTGTAATATATGTTGCTATTAAATGGTAAGTTTTTATTCCTCTTATAGATAAATGATTGAGCTTTTATAACTGGATGGTTATAATTGTGGAGATCTTGATGAGCATCACTCAACTTCAGGATATGCATTCCTACTAAATAATGGTTCAATCTCGTGAAGTAGTAAAAAGCATATATGTGTCATTATCCTCAATGGAAGTAGAATACATAGCATGTTCTGCTGCTGTTCAAGAAGTGGTGTGGCTCAAGAGATTCTTGGAATGTTTAAGAATAAACTACAAGGATGGAAGTCCAATCTTGATTAATTGTGACAATCAAGATGCGATTGGATATGCTAAGGATCTTAAGTAAGGTTGTCAAACTCGTGAGTTTAAGTAAACTCGTGAGAAGAATGTAAAATCGGATCGTAAACTCTAATCGTAAACTCGTAAGAGTTTACTTTTATTAATAAATACATGTTTTCAGTATATAATTAAATAAGAAATTAAAAAAACAATAATAATTTGACTTGAATATATTTTAAATATAAATAGTTGATATTAAATATATCAACATTTATACTTTATCTAACTCAATAAACAACTTTATATGAAATTTATATATAAATTCATTGAATATAGTCAATTAAAAATAATAAACATGATATTTATAGCAAGTTAACACGATTTTCTATAAGGTAGAAACGTAAAAACGGCAAATTCGGCAGGTAAACTCGTGAGTTTTTACCAAGTTTAAAGCCAGTACAAATTTAAGTGACTCGTGACATGTTTTTGTTAGGAAGAGCCGTAAAAAGGGTAAAATCGGAGAGTCAACTCACGAGTTTGACAACAATGATCCTAAGTACCATAGTAGGACTAAGCACATGGACATTAAGTACCACTTTATTAGAGATATGATTGCTCAGAAGCAAGTAGTTGTTCAATACTTGTCCACCCATGAGATAAGAGCAGATCCACTCACAAAGCCTATAGCTAGAGAACCATTCGACAAGCATGTAAAGGCTTTGGGCATGCGTAGAGCAAGATTCTTGTATTGAACATTATTTTCTCTTTCAATAAATAATACATTTTCGCTTTTTTTATTGTTTTTAAAATATTTGGGTTCAAGTATGCAAAAGTAATAATGTCGTACAGGTTTGAGGATAAGCTTACGCACACAAGCAATCTCTTCACTATGAGAAGTGAGGCATATCATAGCTAACAATCACCATGAGACGGTGTAAAAGGTTATTGAGCTAAGCAAAAGTCTACCAAAAGGGTAGATATGGTTCAAAATTCACCCTGAACTATAAAAACCTGTGGCCAAACATGGAACAATTAATAGGACGTCAAGGGTATTAATGTGTTCCAATACAGATACTAAGTGTATCTGAAGCTGAAGTTTGCACGGTGCTGTATTAGAGAAAAACGACATGCACTCATACTCCATGACATGCAATTCATATTGCATGTGCATATTGAGATCTGCAATATGGGCTATAGATGGAAGATCCTTGTTCCATTATAGTGTGAGTCCCAGAGAGGTACAAAACCCTCTCATTATGCCCTTAAGACTTAGGCAGACATCACACGAGTTGGTCATGATGATAGCTACTCTAATTTGAATTCAATGATCATGATTGATCCGATCTAACGAATCAAGGTTGGGAAAATGATTGTGATATACACGAATGATGTTTAGTCAAGAGGAAGGTTTCTCCTGAAGTACATCACTACAATAAATGTCTTAGACATGTCCCTTACTGAAATGTTAAAGAACAACCAATAAGCGAGGACCTCATATGCAATAAGAGGCAATATGAGTTACATCAACTCGAGAGGGATCAGAGTTGCCATTGGAAAAGTGTATGGAAAGGCCTGGGCATTCGAGGCAATGAATTTCTTTTTACAAGTAAAGAGCGCTCTTGTGTGTTGGTCTCAAATTAGAGATTTCTAACACACAAATGCTCGACTCGGAGACTCATGCCCAAGCAGACACGACTAATGCCAAGTATGAGGCAAGATAAAATAGAAAGGAAGCAAGTTGGCTAGCCCATAAAGTGCGAGTGGGAGATGTTGTGATATGCACCCTTTCTGGGCTAAGTTAAATTAATTAATTAAGAATAATGGGATATTCTTGATTATTTAAATCGGTTAATTAAAGAAATTATCCGATTGGTTAATTTGATTAGCCATGGAACACTGAATAAATAACTACATTAATTAATTAAGAATAATGAGATATTCTTGATTAATTAATTTGGTTAATTATTTAAATTATCCTATTGGTTGATTCAGATAGCCATGGATCACTGAATAAAATCTACTCATTTAATAATCAATTTGTTGGTTGCAAATTAAATGATTGATCTGTTGAGTTTGACTTGATCCAAACAGCAGAAAAATATCTAAAGAAGTTATTTCTATATATTTAAATAATGTAATTAAATTGAGATATTTAATTATATATTATTTAAATAATAGCTGTAGGATATTTTAGTAGATTAAATGTTCAGTGGATAATTGAATTGACTAAGTAAACACAAATTGAGGAGAAGTCTCAGCTAAAAGCTTATAGGTATCTCACAACGACACACTGACGGAGAAAAATACTACAGATTCATATTCTCTGAAATTCTCTCAGCCTTCCATTTTTATTTTGCAAGATGTTTAGCTGTGCCACCCCACCTGGACTCCAATAGCCCATCTCACAAAACAAGATCTAGAAGAAAGAAAGTGGTGGAGCCCCCAAACGAAGATTCGATCCTTAGATATTTGTGTTCATATCTATCTTCTTGATATATGATCTATGCTTATTTTAGAATTTTAATTATGTTTTAAATTCCAACATAGTTTCTCCCTGATGCCTACGTGCACTCATACTTTAGAATTTTAATCATTTATTGTGCCAAAAAACATGGCTCTCAATTTAAAACTTTCTTCTTTACATCCATCAAAAACCGTCTCATCTGAATCCCACATATGCTTCAGGTCTTCAATCAAAGGATCCAAGTACACGCTTATATCGTTGCCGGGCTGTTTAGACCTAGAAATAAGCATGGAAAGCATCATAAACTTGCGTTTCATGATCAAATTTGGGGGGAGGTTGTATATCATCAGAATCACTGGCCATGTGCTGTGAGTACTACTCTAAACTCCATGCGGATTGATTCTGTTGGTTGCCAATGCAAGCCGTAGGTTTCTTGGTTCTTCACAAAACTCAGGGTACTCGTAATTAATTTTTTTCCATTGGGGGCATCTGCGGGGTGCCTAAGCTTGATGTCTTTAATCATCTCATCAGCGTGCCATGTCAAAAGTCTTGCAACATCCGCATTACTATACATGCGCTTGAATCTTGGAATGATCAGAAAGTACCACAACACTTTAGAAGGACTCTTACCGTTCTTTCCATACCAAGATGAGCTGCATTTAGGACACTTCTCTAACGACGCATACTGGTTCCAGAATAAAATACAGTCGTTGGGGCATGCATGTATTTTCTCATATTTTATATCGGTCAATCGGAGAATTTGCTTTGCCTCGTATGTTTTCAAGGGGGGTACATTCGCTTCTGTGAGTATATCTCGCAGAGCGGACAGCAGCGCGGTGAAACTTGCATTACTCCAACCGTATCGCGTCTTCAGGTTATACAATTTAATCACCACACTCAGCCTTGTGTATTTGCTACATCCCACATACAAAGGCGTCTCTGCATCACTTTTCAGTGTCTCAAACATTTTAGGATTCTCCTCACCCACCAAGTTCAACATTTCTTCAAGATCATCGCTCTCATCATACATGTCTGTGTCAAGCACATTTGAAGCGCTACTAACATTAGGTACCCGATCTCCGCATTCATCTTCATAGGTCTCACCATGCTTTGTCCATCGTGTATAAGACGGATCGATTCCATGACAAACTAAATGACCTAACAAGTCAAGAGGACGAAGACGCTTTCCATACAAACACGACATACACGGGCATATAATTATGTTAGCATTTTATGCATGCTTAGCAGCAAATTCAATGAACTATTTTACTCCATCTATATGAACCTTGATCGTCGATCACAAGACATCCATTTTCGATCTAACATTGTAACCTACTAAAGAAAAGTGGTGGTAAGATGTACATAATGACTTACTCATTAGGTAGCCACCTTATAATGTGACCTTATTTTTTAATAAAAATTCGGCAGTATAACGGCTACAAAATGAACGTTCCCAGACTCAAGGCCCTCTCTTTTTAACATAGAAATTGATAATCTACAAAATACATATCATCAACTCAATAGATTTACACAGCCCAGCCACCACAACAGAATTCACAGAGCATATATATAGCATTAATTGGAACAAAAGCAGTAATTTGCAAACCATAGTGTTATCACAAATCAAAGAAACCGATATCTTGAGAGTTAAAGATTAAAAAAGTCACTACGTGATGCAAATGGCACCCACTGATCAGCAACAAGCTAGCAGCTACCACTTAAAAAAACACCATTACAACAAATTTAGACAAGGAAATCAGCATTAATTGACATAAAAAAATAAAAATCCTACAAGCAGTATACTCAAATAATTAGAGAAACACAAGTGTTTAACATATTCAAGTGAACACATTATGCACAAAAATCAAATGGACTTGTTCATAACATTAATGTTAAATTTAATCCTAAATTAGTATCGTGTAAGAACTAATCTACAAAATCAACAAGAAATCAAGCTCAATACCTCTCGAGAGTATTCAATCTGCGCTACAATATAGGATCTCTAGATACAAAAGCAAGTTCACAAACTTTTATTGCTATGTGTAAATCCTTCAAATGGCCCCACTTTGACTGCCTGAGCAGTCCTGCATATAGGAAGAAAATATAGAACTTAAATTCAACAAAATATAACTTATATGCACTTGAAAAACTCCAAACTGAATATTTAGGACTCAAAATCAGCAACTTTCTGTTAAATTTAATAATTATCCAATCCAAACATTTATTCTTTAAAAGGTTTAGACAACCATAGTATAAACTCAACAAAACAAGGGTTATGGCACGTCAATCTTAAGAAGAATGTTGAGGAAGAGACTTGGGAGAAATTTGGGTGAAAAATTGAAGGAAAGCTTTGGTGAACAGTAACTACAACGGATGAACAGAAGCACTGAAGTAGAACATCCGAAATTGAATCCAAATCCTTACATGCAAGTATATAAATCCAATTTAGTGTACCCATGGACACTTTTAATCACAAATTTCATAGGGTTAAGGTCAACATTTAGACAAATTTGGCTATGAAGAACATGGTGAACAGAGGGAATGAAATCTGAACTAAAGACAAAACATGCCACCAAAATTTCTTGAGGGAAATAACTTATCTAAACCTTGGATTTGATTTAATCAGTGCCAAAGCTTCCCAAAATGTCCCAACCCAATTTGACCTTCTCTCAAAAATGGCCGAAATCAAAGAAAGTGAGGGTAGGAATGAAGAAAGAACACTCATGGAAGTTCAAGAAGGGTACTACATAAATGAACTGAGCTTGCCGCTGCTACCAAGCTTGGAGGAAAACAGAGAGGGTGAGAGTGTGAGGGAGAGGAATAGTGAGGAATAGTTAGGTAAGAAGCTGCAAATACAAAAATTATAGAAAGCAAGTTTGAACAGCTATGAGCTTTGGGTTCAGATTTGGCAAGAAGAAGAGGACGAGGCTTCAGATATGGGAAGACGAAGAAGACGATGTTGAAGGGCTTTCAGTTCTGAGCTTTGAGCAAAAGGGAATAACGAGGGAAAACCAAATAATATTTGGGGAAATTTGGCAAATGTCGCGCCAAGAGAGCTATGGGCTTTTGAGCTTTGGGATAGGAATAAAAACAAAAAATAGATAATAGGTTTAAAAATACCTATTCCTACGCTTGTGATGTCATAAGCGCCAGGATAGGTGCAATAAAAAATATTTAAGACAATTAAAAATATAAAAAAATATGCAAGCATTATAGAAAAATGCACCACATTATTTAATAATTTTCAATAACCTATCCCAACGCTTATTACCTCACAAGCGTTGGGATAGGACCTCTGAGACTTAAATTTTATTTAAAAAATATGTAAAACAAATTTTAAAAATTCTCAAGCTTTTTAAAAAAAGGAAAAACTATTTAAAAATACCTAAGTAGGCCTATCCCAACACTTATGACGTAATAAGCATTCAGATAGGCCCCCTATAATTTAAATTTTATTTAAAAATATCTAAAATCAATTTTGAAAATATTGATTCATTTTAAAAAAAAGGAAAAAAAATTAGAAATACCTATGTAGGCCTATCTCAACACTTATGAAGTCATAAGCGTTGGTATAGGCCTACTTTTGTATGCTTAAATTAATTTCCTTTTTTTAAAAAGCCTGAGTGTATTTTTAAAATTTGTTTGAATTTTTTTAAACAATATTTAAATACTTTGGGGCCTATCCCAACGCTTATGACGTAATAAGCGTTGGTATAAGCCCCCTGTGATTTAAATTTTATTTAAAAATATCTAAAACCAATTTTAAAAATACTGATTCATTTTAAAAGAAGGGAAAAAAATTAAAAATAACTATGTAGGTCTATCCCAATGCTTATGATGTCAGAAGCGTTGGGATAGCCCTACTTATGTATTTTTAAATTGTTTTCTTTTTTTTAAAATGCATGAGGATTTTTAAAATTTATTTCAATTATTTTAAACAATATTTAAATTATTTGGGGCCTATCCCAACGCTTATAAAATATTATTAAGTGCTGGGATATGATTATACCTATATCATCACTTTTTTTTTCTAAAGCGCTGGTATAGGTCATCTTATACCTATCCAATCATTTGTGTTTTGTAAGCGCTGCTATTGTCGCGCTGTAATAGGGTATTTCTGTAGTAGTAAAGGTACACTCAATATTGTGAAGATTTTTTTGGCCTAAAATGGGTCCACATAGTTACCAAAATGGGTCAAAAGTACACATGCCATCAATATTCACCAATGGCTTTTAGTTTTTCAAAGTTAATGAAAATTTTCATAGAGTTTGATCCGAAGTGCATCCAACGTGAAAACTTTTTTTTGGCCAAAAAGTGGTGATGTAGTTCCCAAAATGGTTCTCTCAGTATCTATGCTGTTACTTTATACATGTTAGTCAGGAAAAATACACGAGGGGGTGAATTTGGTATTTCAATAAAATATTTTTCAAAACTTTTAAGTTTAAAATCAATTTTCAAAAGAATATAAGAAAGAAACAAAGTATTGAAATTTTAGGCAAATGCTTGCAGATCAAACAAAGTATATGATAAACATTTAAACTCACAGAAATTTAGAGAAACAAAGTATGAAGATTCGAAATCCTATGTCAGTACTTGAGGCTCAAATTTTTCTCTGTAATTTTATGTTTTAATCTTCCTTTATCAATGGATATATATAGGCATTTGAGAATGCAAACGAATGTTGTGCCAAATTTGCCTAATATTTCAATACTTTGTTTCTTTCTTATCGGTTTTTTAAGATTGCTTTTAAACTCACAATTTGGAAAAATATTTTTTATTGAAATACAGAATTTACACCACCTCTTATGTATTTCTCCTGTCTAACATATGTAAAGTAATGGCATAAGTACTGAAGGAACCATTTTAATAACTACGTGGGCACTTTTAGGAAAAAAAACTTTACAGTGTTGGATGCATTTCGGATCAAACTTTATAGATATTTTTGCACCTTTTATTTTACCTAACTTTGAAAAACTTAACGCCATTAGTGTATATTAACGACATGCGTACTTTTAACGCATTTTGGTAACTATGTGGGCATTTTTTAGGGCAAAAAACTTTAAGATGTTGAGTGCACCTTAGACCAAACTATATGAACATTTTTGCTCTTTTACCCAATTTAAATCTTCGTTGATCTGTACTTCAAGAGATACAAAAACACACAAGTACATCAAAACAAGGGAAAGCATTTCTAAAAATATTGACAAATGACAGCATCAAGTAAAATCTAAGTAAAAATATTGACAGATGACAACATCAAGTAAAATAAGTCCAAGTACCAAACTCATAATTCCTTACATATTTATTAACATTCAATGAAGTTTTCCTTTTTCTATCCTTCTCACTTACTCTATTTCAAGGCATAGAAACATCCAATTAAATAAACAATCATAAGCATGGAAGATGTGCAGTAACCGAATATATATGTATTAGAACTTTTGTTTGGCAAGTATTCATAAACCAATATCATTTCTCCTTCAATGCAACAGACATGAAGTCTGACAAGATTTCGGTGTTGAAGATTTCTTTTAATTACTTTCTTTTTATTTACAAATTCTTTCATACTCTCTGTCCAGATAGATGATCTTTATTTTTTACTACTATTTCTTTTCCGTCCTCTAATTTTCCCTGAAAGAAGATGGTATAAAACATCAACTTCTCATTAATTGAAAGATCATTACGCTAAAAATGACTGGACTAAAGCCACCCTGCCCAAACTTATTTGCTATGTCAAAGTTTGTTTGCTGCAGTTGCCAACTCTTTCAATCAAACAATGATAGCTCTGGAGTATGGACCTGCTTCAGGGACACAATCCTTCTTTTGTTTGGAGCCTGCAAATGCATTTCCCCTGTGCTTTGAAGATTTTTCCCATTTTATTTCCTTGATAAACATATATTACTATTTCAAGACAAGGTTTGTATAGCAATGAAATATCTAAAAGAAGTTCTCACATATTCTGTATAAAAATGATGAAACTCAAGTGTTCAACAGATTATCTAAGATGACAAGTTAATATTATATCCTATATAACCAATCTGAAACAAAATCACCTATCCTTAGAATGAAGTCTTACAGTAAAATTGGAAATCACCGTTTTCCTTATAGCATCCTTTTCCATCGTCCAGACACAGTATGAGAATTGTGAATAGAAATACCAGATAAACAATGCTTAAATGAAATTAAAAGTTGAACCAAATTCTAGTTGAGTGTTGAAGGCCTGTTGGACACAAAAAAAGTGTGTTCTTCAGTATTTTGAAGAGCCTTCATCTGGTAAGCTCTGAGTTCTGAGTTGGGTAAACGTATGTAAAAAAAGGCCCCTCCATCTGGTAAGCCCTGCATTTAAAGTAAATCTTCACTCTAAACCATGCGCCAAGGCTTCTTTCATTGGTATAATAAGCTATGCAAAAGCAACTCTTGAGACATAAAGTTTGGTGATTTGCAGCATCTTCCAGATAACAGGGTCACATCTGTGCATCATCTATTTTACTAGATTGAAAATCATTTTATTCTCAAGAGCCAATTATCTCAAATCCCAAATGGGACATTTGCCATAAGCGTCACACTCTGAAGAACCAATTATCCTCCGAAGTTACCATATATTTGCCTGGTTATGCATAAAAAACAGGTCGAAAGTTGCTTCCTCTCCTTCAGCAGTTAGATGAACTTAACCTATGAATCCCTTAGTAGTCTATGCCAACATAGGGATGAGTCAGAAAATAAGCACGATTTTGTCTCCACACGAAAACGTCAGTTACATTAAGCTTTTGAAGGCCGCAAATTTCCCCCAGTGTGAACATGCTATTATTCGAGCTCAATGTTTCACGATCATGGATCAACACAGATGGCACGATGGTGTCCAAGGCACAAGCACAGACCAGAAGAGGAAGAGACAAGAAATTTGTAAGAAAATAATTTAATAAGCAACCATTTCTACTGAATCACATGAAGAACATGAAGCTGATCAGAAGTAGTTCAAGAAAATGAGCTTCGGAATGCTATGAAGAATAACCTGTAGCATGTTCTACTTTGGTTATCGTACTCTGCATGCAAGGCTATAAGCATTTTGAATTGCAAAAATTTGGAGTAGTCGTGGGACTTGGCCAACCAAGACTTGTAAGATACTCTATAATGTCTTAAAGATATAATTTATTTATTTAATTTATTAGATTAAAAATATCACTTTAGTTAATTAATTTGTTATAATTTTCCTGAAATCTACTAAATATCTTTTCTCATTTACTCATTCTCTTATTTGATTATTATCAAGGTAATTAAACCCGGACCGGAGTCCAGACCGGGTGAGTCAGTGGGTCAAGGGTTAGTTGGTCAGTTATGAATCGACTCGGAAGCTAGACCGGTAGTAATTAAAATTGTATAATTTGATTATAATGGATCATAATATTTATATTTTAATCTAAAAAATAATTGTTGAATACATATTCATGTAAATTATTTACACAAATAAAATTCTTTCGTATTTTTATTTTATTTTCCCCTCTTTTTTTATTCTTTTTTAGTTTAACAGATTCATTAGAAAAAACAATTTAACTGAAATATATTCTCAACATTTTTAATATGAAATTCTTTTTATTTTATCTTTTCTCTTTTATTATTAATTTTTCCTCTCACCTTCACCTTCACGTGACGGCCTGTAGCTTTCTAGCCTTACTTTTTATTATCCCCCATCTTCACGTGACCACCTACAGCTTTCTAGTCTTGGAGAGTGCACTCAAGTCAGTAGGTAAAGTAGAGTTAGAGTTGGGTTGTCACATACATTACTCTTTTCTCTCTCCTCTGAACTCTCTTTGTTGCTTTCATTCTACCTCCTTTCCCTTCCAGAGCTGGATCTGGATCTTGAAGATGGAAGTGAACACAAGGCGAGGCGAGAAGCGAAGGCATCAACGTCACGGGAAGCACTAGTGAAGTTCGATCCTAGAGATTAAGTTTGCTTTTCTTCTTCCATCTGGATATTGAGTTTAACTTCTTCTTCTTTTTTCTTCCGTTCCTTCTTACTTTTCCGGCTGTACCTATTGTTTTCCGGCCATTTTCAGCCATTGACGTCGGAAAAGTTTAACCCGTGAGACTCGCCCAACTCGGCGAGTCAGCCGGGTTAATCCCGGGTTAGGCCGAGTTAACCGAGCCAACTCCAGGTCACTGATTGTCCGAGTTGGTCACTCGTTCGGACCGTTTGAAAGGCCGGGTGGGCGGTTCCCGGGCCGGACCGGCCGGTCCAGTCCGGGTTTAACAACCATCATTATTATTGACGGAACATCAACAGAGGTAATCTTGAAAAGATTTAAAAAAAAATAAGAAATGTCATATATTTAGGTTCAAGACAAAGAAGTACAAAAGTTTTTTTTTATAAGTCAGAATAATAAGGTAAACAAGTTTATTCTAAATCAACTCTTACGTCTTACTCCCTCTTATCCTAATTGTAAGAGTAAGTTGACTTTTTTGATGAAATTAATGATGCAAAATAAATCACTTTAAATTGTTTATATTTATCTTTTTCACCCCTCAAAACTAAGTTATTTTACTTATAAACTAACGTATAATCTAATTACATGTAGTATATATTAAAATTTAGCTATATATTTTGCTTTTTTAATCTCCACAAAAGCATCAAATTAATCTTATAATTAGAATTGGAAAGAGTATACAACAATGCTCTTGAGGACAGTAGAAACCATTTGAACCTCACCAAGGAGGAACCCTAGAGAAGGAAAATAATCTAAGGACCAAAAAACTTTCAAGGGAGAAGATCCAGAATTAGTTTCCCTACTAAATACAAAGTTTAGTAGGAAGATTTAATCATATATTAGTACTCCTGATTTAATTTAGACGGTCCAAATTTGCTTTTCTTTAAATGATTACCTTTTAATAAAAATTAATTTTTTTTAAAAAAATTCAAATATGGACCATCCAAAATCAGATTTTGAATGACAGTGTAAATGGGATGTGGAATATTGGAATGAAAGTTGCCAATGAGATTCGTAAGGCAACTAGAAGCAAGGATGAATCCAATTTATAAACAGCATAGGAGCGAAAATTTTTGGCACATAAACGGAGAAAAAGATTGGAGGGAACAACTGGAAGCATTGGAGGTTGATGTAGAGAAAAGTTAATAGAAAATTTTAGCATAAAGTACTTAATCTAGAGATCTCGAAAAATCTAATGTGGTCAATAACATGAAACCAATCCATTTAATTGCATTCTTACTCCCGTAGAAGTATATTGATTTCAAATTTGCAAAGTTCTTTTAGGGCATAACTTATTGTCAAATGAGTGTCATTATTATTACTTATCAATAAAAATATGAAAGATACGCTTTCACTTTTTTTTTTCTTATCGTGAAAAGAATTATTCAAATCTCCTTTTTCACTAGGGGAGAAATAACAGAAGAAACCTTTGTACTTGGCTAGATATGCGATGTGGTACAAAGTAATGTGTGAGAGAAAAGAGAATAGTAACACAGCAAATTCTTGTTGCGTGCTCGAACCTACGATTGAAGGAAAACAGTTTTAGGAGTACACATGTAGATTTTATACTGTCCTCCAATTACTTACTTTTTTGCTAACTGACTAACTAGAACAAGTTTCAATCTAATCCTAACAAGATGAATCTAACCAGATATATGCATAGATATGGTGTGTGAAAAAAATTAAGAAAACACAAAAATCACATGTTGCATTTACAATTCAGCATGTGAAGAAGGGGACATGACCAAAAAATATTCATTAAATGTGGCAAAGTGTATTCTTCTAACAACCAAGACAAAATTATAGAGTTTAGAGAGAGAGATGTTTTGCTCGAATTAAAAGCATGAAGAAAAAATACGTTTTATGGATATTTGGAATACAACAGAATCATCACAAATCCTTATCTATCTTCCCTCAAATTTTGAGATAGTTACATTATTAATGGAACAAAACTCATCATTACGTGGAGTTTGCTGTAAAGTACACGTCATCGTCTGGCTGAGGATGAATGCAGGTTGGCTTGGAGGAGGAATATCCATAATCTCACTTTGAAGCATTGACATTATAGTCATCATAGTGGGCCTATCTTTTGCAAGTTCCTGCACACATAAAAGACCTATGTGTATGCTCCTCAATATATCCTTTTTAAAACTTGGATCATATATCTGCGGATCTATTAGAGGTATAACATTGCCATCCAACCATAATTTCCATGCCTACAAGAAATTTACAAGAAAAAAGTTAATATTTGTCAAAATTCAATATTGTATTCATCAAGACGAAGGCTTTAAGACCTTTTGCAAAAAAAAAGGTAAATTGGAGACTTACATATCCTAAAAGTGTAAGAGATTCTGTGTCTTCATAAAAGCTAATATTTTTCCTTCTACCGATAATCTCTAGCAACAAAACACCAAAGCTGAAAACATCAGATTTCTCTGAATATAGTCCTTTGGTTGCATATTCAGGAGAAATGTAGCCGCTGCATTTAAACACGTGTTTGAGCTCTCAATATGCTATTAATATTCTTATCTGGTTCAAAGAAAGAGGAGAACTTACAATGTTCCAACAATTCTGTTCGTATTTTCCTGATTTTGACTGCCTCCAAAAAGTTTAGCCATCCCGAAATCTGATATCTTGGGATTCATTCCTTCATCTAATAATATGTTACTTGCCTTCAAATCTCTATGTATAATTCTTAATCTTGAATCTCTATGAAGATAGAGTAACCCTCTAGCTATTCCCTCAATTATGTTGAAGCGCTTTTCCCAACCTAAGCATTTTTGTTGCAGTGGATCTACAAAAGATTTATTTCAGGAAAGAGTGATTAACGAGGGCAAATGTTCACAAGACTTCAAATTCAATTCCAACAATAAGCTAGAACACAAATAAATGGTTGTAGCTGTCTGATATGTAAGCAGACGTTTTTGATTTTTCTACTGCTACCTGAACAACTATTTAATTTTCACATCAATAGATAATAAAAAAAAAAAAAGCATGAACTTCATGGGAAGCATTGCTACAAGTGTCAACACAGAGGTATCATCAGGTAAGGCTAGAGTAGAAGTAACAAAGACCTATTTCTTCAAATATTCATAGGTATTCAGTCATGTTTTCACGCGCTTTTCTAACTTTCTCTTTTGCAAGGCATGTAGACATCCAATTTAGTAAACTATTTATATACAGAGATGATATAAGCACTAACCAAAGATATATGTATCTAAACTTTTGTTTGGCAAATATTCATAAACCAGTATTTCTTCTCCTTCAATGCAACAACCCAAAAGTTTAACAAGGTTTCGGTGTTGAAGTTTAGAAATCAACTCCACTTCATTAATGAATTCTTCAACACCCTGTCCAGATGATCTTGACAGTCTTTTAACTGCTATTTCTTGTCCATCTTTAAATTTCCCCTGAGATAAAATGACAACAAAAAATCCTATGAAAATGATAAAAACCTTAATCTAATTAATTGCTTATGATGTGGAAATGATGAAGAAAAAAATAGTGCATATCACCTTGTATACTGGACCAAAACCACCCTGCCCAAGTTTATTTGCTATGTCAAAGTTGTTTGTTGCAGTTTCTAGCTTTCTAAAATCAAACAATGATACATTTTGAATTTGTACTTGCTTTAGTTTTGTAATCCTCCTTTTGTAGTGATGCATTTCCCCTGCGTTTTGCACATATTGAACCATTTTATCAATATGCCATCAAATCTACAACAAGCTATGATTCGCAAGTTACAAGCAATATAATTTATTTTTGAAATGTGCAAGAAAGTGTTTAATTTTAGGGAAAATTTCAATAAGGGACCACTGTAGACAATTAATGTAAAAGAAGGACCAAATATTTCTGAAATTTCACTTAAGGACCTAGGTCCTGCAGTGAAATTAAATTGCCAAGGTAAAAGACCTTACTATCCTTGTACATAATATTAAAACAAAAAGAACAAACAAAAAGGAAATCTGGTATCATCTTCTCTCCTCCCTCAAATTAGAAATCACGGCGTCTTCAAGCACAAGGGAAAGCCCACCGTCATCGCCACCCACAAACGGAAATCGACGTCATCTTCAAGCACGGTTGGGTTGTGGTTGTATGGGTGCTGTTTGTATGGCTCTGTTTGGTTCGATTTTTCGAAGATAATGAGGTGGAAAATGTTGAACTATGATTTTTGGAGTTATGGTGCTTGTCTCTGTCTTATGCAATTTCTATTTTGGTTTGATGTTTGGTGATGAGGAAGGAAGAAGAATTGTGTTCTGTTTTTTGTGGGCTAGCAAGCCTTTTCGTCCTTGTCTTGATTTTTGCTTTTCATAGCGTGTTAGCGTGGAACAAATTTTTGAGGAATTGATTGCTATCTTATTGTGGGCTCGTGATGGTTTGTGAAGTTAAAAAGATTTCTGGTCCTATTAAATTTTATATGGGATTTTGGGACTTTCAGTAGCTTCTTTGGGTTGCTTAGATTGGAATGGGTTTTCGTTGTCCTCTTATAATTTGGCTTGTCCAGGCCTAGCACAAGGAAATCGCCATATGCACAAGAAAATGGCCATACGCACAAGGAAATTGTCATATGCACAAGCAGTAATAAAGACTCTTATAATTTGCGTTGTCCAGGCCTAGCACAAGAAAATCGCCATATGCACAAGAAAATGGCCATACGCACAAGGAAATTGCCATATGCACAAGTAGTAATAAAGACCCTTATAACTTGCGTTGTCCTGGCCAAGCACAAGGAAATGGCTATAGGCACAAGGAAATGACCATACGCACAAGGAAATTTCCATATGCACAAACAGTAATAAAGACCCTTATAATTTGGCTTGTCCAGGCCTAGCACAAGGAAATGGCTATACGCACAAGAAAATGGCCATACGCACAAGGAAATTGCCATATGCACAAACAGTAATAAAGACCCTTATAATTTGGCTTGTCCAGGCCTAGCACAAGGAAATGGCTATACGCATAAGAAAATGGCCATACGCACAAGGAAATTGCCATATGCACAAGCAGTAATAAAGACCCTTATAATTTGGCTTGTCCAGGCCTAGCACAAGGAAATCGCCATATGCACAAGAAAATGGCCATACGCACAAGGAAATTGCCATATGCACAAGCAGTAATAAAGACCCTTATAACTTGCTTTGTCCAGGCCTAGCACAAGAAAATCGCCATATGCACAAGAAAATGTCAATATGCACAAGGAAATCGTAATATGAACAAGTTGTAATAAAGTTCAGGCCACGCACAAGGAAATGGTCATACGCACAAGGAAATTGCCATATGCACAAGCAGTAATAAAAACCCTTATAACTTGCTATGTCCAAGCCACGCACAAGGAAATTGCCATATGCACAAGAAAATGTCAATATGCACAAGGAAATCGTAATATGAACAAGTAGTAATAAAGTTCAGGCCACGCACAAGGAAATGGCCATATGCACAAGGAAATTGACATATGCACAAGGATATCGTAATACGAACAAGCAATAATAAGATAACATTAAAAAATATAATAAATACGTTTTATCAGAAAGAGAGAGAGTGTCAGATGAGAGAGGGTGTCAGAGGAGAGAGGGTGAGAAGAATATTTATTTTTTATTGAGACTTGTTCATATGAGCTTTTCCTTGTGCATAGGAGCTTTTCCTTGTGCATATGAGCTTTTCCTTGTGCGTATTAAAATGAGTGGGGTTGTGAGAGAGAGAGAGAAGAGAGAGAGTGTCAGACCATGTGGGGTGGGCCGGTACGTTATGTCAGCCTAGTACAAGTCTTTTCCAAGGGGTGCAAAGTGAAATTAAATCATCTTTTCCCTTCATAAGTTCACAAGGGCTTTTAGGTCTTTTTGCACATCAAATTTTTTTCATTTTAGGACCCAAGTTCTGCAGTGACGTTTCAGATTTTTTTGGTCCCAATCTGAAATAAACTTGTTACAGTGGTCCTTTAATGAAATTTTCCCTTAATTTTATTGTTTTACTCGAAATATAACTTTATTTTATCAAATTATGCGTTTTTTTGGGTATGGGAAAAGAGAGAGTAAAAAGAGAGGGAGAAATGTGACTTCAAGGATTTATTCACCCTATCACTAAAATAATTGATCCCTTGAATGAACTATTGATGCAAAACAGAACATATCACCTTTTCGCTTTGACCATTTTTTCCATAAGAAAAATCCAGAGGCTATAATGAGAATAGTTCCTGTCAGAACTGATATTACAATTGTTGTTCTCATATTCCTCTTGCCTGTACCTATATCAAAGAAAATTAAGAAAAGTCATATGGACTTCATTTTCTGAGAATAAGCTCAATCCTTGACTACATATATTGTAATCAAAAGAAATTTATTAAAAAAAAAAAAAAAGGCAACAAGGCTTTCAAGTGAGTCTATACAATTAAAATTCATCCATAAACTATATGAAAAAACATATAATGCAGAAACGATGTTTCAAGTTTTGTATCAAATCCAATTCATGTACCAAATATATATTGCAAATAAAACTGGTCTGTTCCTAGGCATTGCATTTCAATTAGTTTTCTCTGATCAACAGCAGTACCTAGTTCTGAGGAGGCAAGACGTAAGTAAATATCCACCCCTCCAGGTGAATTGCTCACTAAGTCAACTAAATTCACATTCCAAACCATACAACCAAGGCCTGGTTCATATGCATAAGCTTTGCAAGAACATTTCTTCAGGCATGGAGTTTGACAATCTGTAGTTTCTACAAAGTTATAAGGTAACTTTTCTGCATGATCTGGCACTTTCACATTTTCCAACTTCAAAAACCCATCTATCTGGCTGCCTTGAGAACCATTATTCTCTCTCTCACACTGAAGTGCTGCTCTTCTAACACACCCTCCTGTCCAATTCTTCCTCTCCCAATCTTCTTTGTCCTTTGGTTCAAACCCTTTCAAGCAGCTGCATATTGGTGAGCTCTGCATATTGCAGATCCCAAATGGACCACATTTTCCATAAACATCACACTCAGAATTGCCAATTATCCACCCAACTTCCCATGTATTTTTCTGGAAATTCCATCTTCGTTCTTCTATTTTACCTTGAGAATCTATTGCAAAAATAATCAATAAAGACTAGGACATGAAATGAAAAGATACTTCAAAATTTCCCTCATCTTCGTTCACTTTAAACCCATCTCCAAGAATTGATGATCTCCCAAATATTCCAAGGAAATCTGTACCATTCCACGGACCAGTCCGATAATAAGGACGATTTTGTTTCCATAAAAATACTTGTGTAACATTACGAGGTTCAAGACTGCACGAAAACTCTCCAGGGGACGGATCAGATGTACTTTTCCACGATGTAATTTGCACTTTCTCACCTGTTTGTCGATTTGTACTGATTATCATGTCTTGTAATAGTGTATTACAAGGATGTTGGAAACTTTGCCACATCATTGCTCCAGTAATGCCATCTACGAGTACAAGGTTGCCAGAATCCAAGAGTTGAGCAGTGGAATTTGATGCAATATGTGACACATTTGTTGACCAAACAACCTGTTTTTGCCCATTCAATACAACAAGATTGCCATTCTCTGACATTGTGAGAACCCCAGAAGAATCAGTTAGTGGATCGTTTCTGTTTGCAACCCAAACAATCGTTGATTTGGTCATTAGCCAAATTCCCAAGTAGCGGTTTGTGGAATTCTCAGGACTACAGAATCCAAGCATGAACATACTACTATTTGAGCTTATTGTTTCAGGTTCTTGGATCAGCAGAGATGGTGTAATGGTGTCCAAGGAACAGGCCAGAACAGAACAATATAAGAGACATAGAAGAAAATTAAGTGAGAAGCAAGCACTTTTACTGAATTGAATACACATGTTGATTATTGGCAAATAGACGAAGAGTTATGAGTTTTTGAATGCTGTGGAACTTTATGCCTGTTGTACTGATACTATTTGGTCATTAATGTTTAAATCTTACTTAGCTTATTGTTCACCAAATTTTTAATCTTGACATATTGTTTTGTTCACTAATTTTTTTAACCTTCTCATACGTTGATAAATTTTTCTTGAAGTGGAGCCATTTTCTACCTAACTAATCTGACAATTGATGTAATTGAAATTAGTTTTTAATTAATCGCTGCCAACATATAGTTGGTCTAGTGGTGTAAGGCCCTTTTAGATCCTTAAATGTTTCAAATTTGAGTTCAAAAAGAGACTCAGATACCTAATAATAGGATCTAAAAAAGGCGTTGGTTACTAGTTAATATATATATATAACTAGTAAATCAAGTTGAACAAGTTTTTCCCTCAAATTCTGACACTTTGCATACGCTGGGCAGAGATATTTTTGAAAATCACATATTTTTTCATGTCAAATGAATTATAGCTGATTCCTCATCAAGCACTTCCTTATATCTACATTAGTATTTAACCCCTTGCTAAATGGATCAACATTTGTTGGCTAAGCACTATATATATATTTTTTTTTATTTCTTTGGCTTCTATCATAATTTCAAAATAAAAAGTTTTTCTTGTCAATTAATATTTAATGAGTCGAAATCTGAAAAAGTATTTGAATTTCAATTTTGTTTTTTTTGAGTGACAATTTATTTCAAGTTCTAATGTTCAAATAAAAAAGTAAACAATAATTGATTTGATTGATCATCACTAATAGACTAATAGGTTACTAAATTTAGGCTTATGGGTCGCCCATCATTGTTGATCAAATTAAAAGTAAACGATAAAAGTTCGAAGTCTTCTATAGATATGCGTATATATTTTGCCAATTATGACTCACCATGTTTTTCATACCAAACCCATTACAAGTCAAATCAGCATGCAATCCATTTTCGAGATATCTTCAAACATCGTTGAGCTTCGGGTACAGTTTCAATGCTCATCCAAGGATAGGCAGAGAGCTGCTCTTCTTGATGCACACCGTTTCACTAATAGCATAGTCAATCTCAACCGTCCATCTCTTGTTTAATCTCGGCCCTTGATTTTCTCCCATTTCATAAACCCCCGATATGTCCCTTTCTGGATCCAACCCCATTGTGAGGTCAAAAAATTCTGATCCCATTGTTGTCAACGCCCTTCCAGATTTCTTAGTGCCAATCTTCAGTCTCAACCACGGGATTGAGAAGGGTTTTGGGTGGTGGATAATCTCTTGAGGTGAGTATCGGCGTAACCAATATATTCCTTCCTTGTTTTAGCTTTAATTTATTAGCTCCATGTTCTTCATCATCATCATGCAATTTCCTTTCCTAGTTTCTGATGAATAAATAGTTCAAGGTTTGAATCTTTTATTTTCTGCGTTCAACCCCTTTTGGGTTCCTTACTGTTGCTTTTGTTGATCTTGTTTGTCTTTCATACTTTTTTTCGATAATCTGTTCATTTTTTTCCTGTCTCGTTCACAGGGAAAAGAAGCTAGTTCTTGTTAAATGTTCTGTATCATATTTTACATACAAACGCCAATTCATTCATCTTGCACTTTTTGATTGATGAAATAGATACAATTGAAAAGGCTTTTGGAATCTGTTTGGGGAGGGTCTCAAATATATAAATATATATAGATATATATATTTAAAAATTAGTTGCTGATTGAAGTTGAACTGGGGATTTCTATTTTAGTTCTTCTCTGGATTCTTGAATGTAAGAATTGTGTAAGGGAAACATGATAAAGTCAATGATGGGGCCCTCAAAAATAGAGAAGAAGTGGCTATTTCCTCTCATTGTATTCTCTGTTCTATGCATACTATTTCTTGTCACATTCTTAACCATGAAAGGTGACTTGGATAAGCTTTGGATAACTTTGCCATTTTCAGATATTGAATGACATGTTCAGAAAGTTAGATAGGGAAAAGGCTTGCACTGGAGCATTGAAACTTAAAAAATCAAAATGTCCTCATTTTTATAAATTTCCTGTTGTGTGTATTCATTGTAATCCCCAATATTTTTATCTTTGACTTGCCCGATTAATGTCCCTGTTTAAACTAAAAAATTCATGATAAAAAGCATTTGTGTGTTGCTTTAAATCCTACTTGGAGCTTCCCCCTGCATTTCATCTATTTGAACATCTCCTTCCTAAAGTTGTTGTTTTTAACTCTTGTAAATTTCTTGTGAATGTAGGTGAAAAGAAAGAAAGCTTCACATGCCAACATTCTGTAACCTATTTGCAGCATGTATTTGGACATAATAAACTTGACAGCAATACATCCATTACATCCATTTCTTAATAGTTTGACATGCATCACTTGATGAAAATACTATAGACATAATAAACTTGCTGGAAACTATCAAAAATTGCATAACATTGATTTGGAATGAAAATTGATTTGCTTAACATTGATTTGGACATGTGGTTCAGGTAGCGGATTGAAGCAAAGCAAACACCATTATATAGCAATGTGTCCTTTCTGCTGTGCAAAAATTCAGAAACTATCCATTAAAGCAAAGTTGACACAATATGAAGTCAATGTTGTCCCTAAAAGCCAAAAATCAATAGCTGTCTTGTGCAATGCTGTCCCCAAAAGGAAAAATTCAATGGCTGTCTTGTGCAATGCTGTCAACGAAAGCCAAAAACAACACCATGGATATTTTACCATCCTGTATGAAGGGAAAATTATGTATTTAGTTAGGCTTGTAAGTTGTATAAGTTGTAAAGAGATTGTACAAAACTAGATTGTAGAGAGATTATGTATGTGAGAACCAAATTGTTTATGATATTATTGAAAAGAATAAAATATTATGTCTATGAAAATTATGTGTATCTACTTTTTATGCATTACCTTGTGTGTAATTTGCCATAAGATCTATAGCTTCAAGTGATGAAATTTCACTATCTTGTGCCTACATTTGCAAATGTTAGTGTTTACAACATCAAAATATAACTTAGTAGTATCAATTTATTGATTCATACCATTAATAAGCTTGTAAATGACTGTGATGTGGAGGGTGGACAAAAAAGTTGTGATGGTAGAACTGAAAATGAAGATGTTGGATCTTGTGTTTGTGCAAGTTGTGTTGGAGCTTCTAAGTATAAAACTGTTGAATCTTGAGTTGGTGCAAGTTGTGTTGGAGCTTCCAAGTATAAAATTGTTGAATCTTGAGGTGCCGTGTCTTTTATTTTATCAACCTTCCTTCTTTTCTTTTGTGATGAAGCCTCTTCTTTTTTCTTACATTTCTTCTTAGATGATGAAGCATCTTGGGAGTCCTACAAAAAAGTAGATACAAATACAAAATAAGTAATAATTTCTTTTTTCATTGTATGTAAATTAAAATGTAATACCTTTGATACGACTTCTCTTCTTATTTGTCTATTCTTCTCTGGCCAACTTTTGTAGCGTCTCTTTCTTGATTTTCCTTCCCTTTTTTTGAATTCCTTTGGCATATTTTGTGGCTCTATGATTGGTTGATGAGAATCATTTTCATCACCATCAGGAATTTCATTTTCTAATTCAATGATACATTTCTCAACACGATTAAATCCCTCAAGAGTATTACAAGCCTTTGTTGCCAATCTTACCATTCTACTCACTAGTCGGTTGTATTTTCTTGTTTTGTCAAGCCTAGGATCTACTTGTATCTCATTTCCTTTGACATCACGCACAACCCCTTTCCTAGCTTCTTTGGTCCACCGCTTGAGAATATATTGCTCAGGCATAACTCTTATATCTTTGGACTCGTATAATTTCAATGCATGGCAACACATTATCCCAGTAGTCTCAAACTTCCGACAATTGCAAAAAACTTCATGTGTATCGGGGCTAAACACAATTTTCCATTCCCCTTTTTCACCTATCATTTGGGCTGTGTATACAAAAACCGATTCTCTCTCAACACATTCAATTAACTTCACAGAGAATTGGAGGTCCCATTGTTCTTGGAACATGTCAAAGACAGTAGGGGTATAAGATTGTATGACTTGACGCAAGATGGGTGCACTTTGATTGACCATCCTTGGTATCTTTTGCAATGATTCATACTCAAGTTGGACTTCCTTGTATCGTTTCTTTGCTACAATTTTGTCAAACCTTTTGAGGAATTGATTCATGTCTAACTTAGGTTTTGTACATCTCTTCACATCAGCATTCACACTTTCACTAATTTGTGTACTTCTCATGCCTAATGTGAAAACATCCTTCATATAGCACCTGGCCCATTTCTCCTTAATGTTATAAGTGGAGTTCAACCACCCATTTTCATGAACACTATAAGAAGATAGTAATTCATTCCACGCTTCTTCAAACTTATCTGCTTGAACATAATCAAACATGCATTTCTTGAAGTCTGTCAAGAAGTGTGAGCCTCCTTTCATCAAGTTTCCAAGGTGTTTAATGCCATTTTGCAACAAATGCCAAGTGCACAAACAATGTCTTGTATTAGGAAGCACTTCTTTTAATGCTCTAGCCATAGCTTGATCTTGGTCTGTAAACACAGTTTGAGGCTTGTTTTGTAAGTGAGCATCCAAAAAGGTTTCTAGTAGCCACTTGAAAGACTCAATGGTCTCATCATATAATAGGGCCGCTCCAAAAATGATCACACTTCTATGATGGTTAAAACCAGAAAAGAGTGCAAGGGGTCGATGGTTCTTGTTTGTGCTATATGTTGTGTCCAATGATACAACCTCACCAAAATGTGCATAATCCTGTAGCATACGAGCATCTGCCCAAAACACATTGGTGATGCGTCGTTCCATGTCCAATTGGTATTTATGATAAAATGAAGGATTCTCTGCACTTTGCTTTTGAAAATATTCAAGTAGACACCCAACCTCCCCAAACTTCATATGTTTTCGCCTTTTTTTCATCAGATAGTTTTTTGCATCTACCATAGTATAACCAAGATTTTCTTGACCCCCAGCATATGTACTCATTAAATTAAATGCTTCCATGGGTTCAAGCCCAGCTTCTTCTGCAAGATCAATTTCACGAGCATGCTCTTCTGATAAATTTCTGTGTGACGGTAACAGGTGCCTTGTTTCTTGTGTATGAAGAGGGTGATTGTGTTCTTCATTAAACTTGGTAATTCTGAACTTTAAACCATCACGACGAGATACAATCATTTTTGCCTCGCATTTGGTTCTAGTCTCTGGCCGATGCCTAGAAGAGATTGTCTCTCTTTTATCTTTTTTCCGGACACCCTCCCTACAACATACATACTTATATGTAATAATGGAACCATCTTTTTTACTCTTTGTTCCATTATACTTCCTAACTCCAAACCCAATTTTCTTCCCATATTCATTCCAGAAATTCCATGCTTCATCTAAACTTTCAAATTCTTTCCCTATTTCAAGTTTAGGTTCATCTTCCATTATGTGGTTCCTATATTCAATAAAAAAAAATCATATTGTTAACAATATCATCATGCAAGAACTAAAATATAGGTCAAATAAAAAAATGAAAACCCACATTTTTCCAAGTCTCATTGTGTACATGGCTCAAGTCTAACTCAAACATGTAATATAATGCAAAATCCTTAAAAATTTACCCAATCGATGCTCAAAGGGAAAAACTTCAAATCAACTTCCATCACATTAAGACACCACTAATGCAAATTCCGCAGCAAGCAAGTGACTAGGTATATCAAGAACTAATTGTTTATTGTCCAAATGAGTATGTTTCAATCCCATAGAAATTTTGCAACAGTTTCAAACGTGTTTATATATATATATATATTAAACAAACAACAAAATAGAAGGGAAGAGAGGAAGAATCACTTTTTTTGTTCAATCTGAATAAATCTTCAATCTTCAATGGCAAAGATTCAGTATCACTCTTCCCTCCAAAAGTTGCCGCATCCAGTCGCCATTTAGGTCAACATGCTGATTGATTGAGTTTTTAATTGGTTAATGAAAAATTGCTAAATGGCTGAGATTAAACAAGAGATGGACGGTTGAGATTGACTATGCTATTAGTGAAACGGTGTGCATCAAGAAGAGCAGCTCTCTGCCTATCCTTGGATGAGCATTGAAACTGTACCCGTTGAGCTTCAGCAACCTTTGAGAGAATGAGCCGCAAGATCTGCGGTGGAGGATTTCAAAGTTGAACCTAGATGAGGAAAGTGAAGGCATGCTTATTATCGTAGATTGTGAAGTCGACATGGAGAGGACAGACCACAAGACATGTGTAGGTGGATTTCAAAATTCATGCAAGCATGGAATAATTTCCATCAATTTTGGTCGAATTAGCCACCACATGGAAACCATTTCCCTTGTCCTAAATTAAGCATGGAATCCAATTCCACCTTCCATATCCATGACTTCTATTCTAGCACACCAAACAGGACATAAATACTTTTCAACTGCATATTATTCATTCATATCCTTTGACAACTTAGCTTTGTTTTTTTGGTCCCAATTTGAAACTTCATGGTTCACCTTAGATCTTTGTCGAATGGGGTCGACATTGCTAAGATTTTAATACTTTTGGTTGCTCTAAAAATCTTATGTTCTTCTAATTTTTTCTCTTCTCTGTTCTCTGTTCCTCATACCTTTTCCCTTGGCTCTTTCTTGTTTTACAACAAAGTTTCTATTCTCCTGTTGAAAAGAACAAAGAGAAACCATAACCATTCACTTAATCTTAAGTTGAATTGTTGATACGTGGCATGCAGTTTTAACCAGTGATTTAAAGCAACCTGGCCTATCCCTTAAAAAATAATGTGGAAATGTGTCCTTTATCAAAAGCAAGGAAGTGTGGAAATGTTCGTTGTTTTAAAAGATATAGCAGTGGAAATTTAATCACTTTCTGGATGTAAGAATCTTCTCATTGTTTCTTAAATTAAACTACATTCTTTAATCTTTTTCTTTTTCAACTGCCAATGCATCATCAAAAAGTTCTTACTGCAAGGATTTGGAATACTCATAGTGGCTTAGTACCAAAGAAAACCAAATGCTAGTTGCTTCATGGAATGGATTAAATATGAAACTACAACTATTTATGATGGTCAATTCTGAGTCAAGCTTGGATCACAATGGATTTGGAGAGAAGACATTTTCACATGAGATTTATAGAGACAATGATCACATCCATCCACCACAAATATTATAGTTATATACATATATACAAGCAAGAATAAAAGTTTTTCTAAACTATAGTTGTGCATATATCATACATGCAAGACTAAAACTATTTCTAAATTAATCTCATTTGTGGTATTGTAGTTATCTGCCATGGATCTCTGTAATGCTGATACTATTGTTTGTAAACAATCTTTGACTTCCTCTACTGGATGCTGAACACAACAGACTCTGCCATCCGATGAATGCAGGCTGTTTTGGAGGAGGAAGATTTACAATCTCACTGCTAAGCATAGAAACCACAGAGCTCATACTTGGCCTCTCTCTTGCAAGGTCTTGCACGCATAAAAGACTGTTCGCAAAAATTGCCACCGCAAGTGTACGGGTCAAGTTTAGTAGTATAGTGGTAAAAAGTGTCGTTCCGCTAGGACTATGTGGTAAGCAAGTTCACCAAGTTCATTGCATTCCAAATTAACAATGGGCACAAGGAAAATGATTTAATAAAATTTAAGTGATTAAAAATGGCAAATTGCAAAAGAAAATGCTTGGAATAAATTTAACACAATGGGAAAAGCCTAGGCCTATTTATCCACTTGTATTTCATGATACCCCATAATTCCTTCCCTAATGATAATAAATTCCTATTATGTTGTTGTTTGAAGTCTCTTATATTTAAATAGCTCTCTCAAGCCTATTCAAACCTTAATTGAATTTAGTATGCATAATCTCTTACTACATACTATCATCAATTAGTCTCTTTAAACAAACCACTTCAATTTTATAAAACTTGGTTAGTGAATATCTCTATCTCACTAACACACTTCCAATCTTAAATTAAAATTGTAAGACAAGTTTGGATTTAATCTAGTTCTCTACCTAATTAATGCTCTCTCAAGCCACTAATTAAGCAAACAATCTAAATGTTGGCCATCCACTTAGAAAACATTAAGCACAAATTAAATCCACAACATAATAGTAATTAATTAGCACAAGGAAATAGAGTTTAGGTATCAATCCATACAAGTTTCAAAATAGACCTAGAAGATAAATTTAGCTACACATAATAGAAGAGAGTTCAAGAATCCCAACTCTACACATACTCAAATCCAGAACAATCTAAGAGAAAGGAAAGGAGAAAGAGATTACAAACAAGGATCCACAAGAAATTTGCTGAAATACTCCAAGAGTCCTCTTCTTCAAACTCCAAATTTCTTTTCTCCCTCACTGAAATAGGTTGCTCAAGATGGAGATGGGCTTCATTGCGTGCTGCTTTCTTCTCTCCTCCCCATTTTGCAGTGAAGACGGTGAAGAATTTTGAATGAATGCTGCAGCTCCTCCCCTCGCATGCGTTTCGGCTCTCACCAAAAACAGTCCTCAATGTCACTTCTGCGGCTTCCTCTTTTTTTTTCCCTCCTTCTCACGGGTCTTTCTTAAGCTCTTCAATTCAATCCCTAGAATCCCCAAAATCACGTGCTTCCCTTGCTGAATCATTGTCTCCAAATCAAGTCAAGACAAATTGCTTTGCTCTTTCAAAACGGTGCGTCACTGTAGCTTCTTGGTCAAAGTTCAATATTGTGTGCTTTTGAAACTCTCTCCTCACATGTACCTACTGCAAGTCTGCAAGAAAATACAACGCATAACAAAAATAAAAGGATGGAAAAACAATTAAAATAAAGTAACTCTTTTTTTTTTCTTTTTTTTTTTAAAAAACTGCAATTAATTAATTAGCTATTTTCTTACCTACTTTAATATATCTAGTTTAATTCTAAACTAAAATATTTATGATCAAATCCCCAAATTTAGCATTGATGACTTCCCAATATACCTAAAATATATATCAAATTTAATTAAAAAATGGGGAGTCATCAAAGACCTATGTGTATGCATCTCAATATATCTTCCTCCAGGTTGGTATCATATATTTTAGGATCTATTACCGCTGCAGCATTCTTCTCATTCCATAATTTCCATGTCTAAAATAAAAATGTATAAATAGCAGCATTGGAAAAACTGAAGCTAAGAATGAACAAAAGAGCATTCCAATTGCGTATTGAGGAGGACAATGGACTAAAGTGACTTACAAGTCCTAAAAGGCTGAGAGATGCCTCATTGTTAGAAGGGCTTGAGTTTCTTCTTCCACAAGCAATTTCTAATAGTAAAACTCCAAAACTAAACACATCGGATTTCTCTGAAAACAATCATTCAATTGCATACTCTAGTGACATGTAACCACTGTATTGTTGAGAAAAACTATTAATTATTAGAGTATTACTTTCTTTTTTGCTATTATATTGTTGGATAGTGAATTAAAGCTTACTAGGTTCCAACAACTCTTGTTGTGTTAGCTTGATCTTCAGTCCCTTGGAAAATTCTTGCCATCCTAAAATCTGATATTTTAGGAATCAAATTCTCATCTAACAATATGTTGCTTGCCTTTAGGTCTCTATGTATAATTTTGAGTCTAGAATCACGATGAAGATAGAGCATTCCTCGAGCCACCCCTTCGATTATGTCAAAGCGCTTTCTCCAATTGAGGAGTTTATGATTTGGTGGATCTATAAAAGCAAAAGGGAGGGATTTCATTGATCTCAACATTTACATTCTAAATACAGAAAAAGCTATAAGTTTATTAATGCATATGACATGACCAGAAAAGAAGGGATCAAAAGAACAAACCGAAAATAAATGCATCAAGGCTTTTATTTGGCATATACTCATAGATTAACATCTTCTCTCCACCTTCGATGCAACAGCCAATAAGTTTTACAAGATTACGGTGTTGAAGCTTAGAAATGACAATGACCTCATTCATGAACTCCTCTAGTCCTTGTCCAGATGCTCTAGAAAGTCTTTTAACTGCTATATTTTGACCGTCTTGCAATATTCCCTTATCAAAAATACGAAGCACAGTAATTAACCAAAATGACATAAAAAATCAGTTACATGCAATATCTTCTAAATTGATAAAATTATAGCTTGAATTGATGTACCTTGTACACTGGACCAAAGCCACCCTGGCCAAGCTTATTGGAGAGGTCAAAGTTGTTTGTCGCAATTGTAACCTTTTCAAGGTCATATGTCAATACCTCTTGTAGTCTGACATGTGACAATTCTCTTATATCGGTGTCTTCTATTTTTTCTGAATATTCTTCACCTTTTTTTCACATAAAACATTTTTTTTTTCAATTTAAATACCCCATAGGAATATTCAAATAAGATGATTTTCGAAACAACAATTTAATAATATGAAGATTGCATTTATACTTATTGTCTTATTGAGATAATCTAATTGGTCATATACCTGAATATTTCGCTATCCTTTTCCACAACAAATATGTACCAAAAGCAATGATAAGTGTTCCTATTATTACTGAAATGATAATGATCTTTCTCACATGTCTAACCTTTTCTGCATTTAAGAGAAAATAAAGAAAGTTAGAGCCAATCAAAATCTATAAATAGGAAAATGTTAAAGAACTAAATTTAAAAAACTTGGGAGAACCAAAGGTTAACATACCAAGATCTGAATAGGCTAGACGAACATATAGATCAAGTCCACCTCTTGGGAACTGTTGTAAATCAATTAGATTTCCCTTCCAAGACATGCAGCCTATGTCAGGACTATATGAATAAGCTACACAAGTACAATTATCCAGGCACTGGCTCCTGCATGTCTCCTCTGAAGCAGAGGACCTTTCTGCAAAATCTGGCACTTTAACCATCTTTAACTTTAAAAATCCATATTCGTTGCCTTGTGCACTTCCGTTCTTCAACTTTTCACACTGCAAAGTTGTCTTCCTAACACAACCACTAGTCCAGTTTTGCATATCCCATTCCTTGCTGTTGCTTGGTTCGAAACCTTTCAAACAGTTGCATATAGGTGAACTATTTGAGTTGCAGATTCCAAATGATCCACATACACCATAAATATCACATTCTGAAGTTTGAATACTACCATTTCTTTGTGGTTGTATCGTGTCACTAAACCAGTCTTTTCTAAACAAGAGGCCTTGGAAGTCCGAGACAATTAACGTGATTTGTATCCACTCAGGACTAATAAAAGAAAAAGAAATAGTTCCTTTCCCATCATCTACTAATTTAAACCCTTTAAGATAATAGGAATCCATAAAGTACATACCCGTAAAGGTCTTACCATTCCATGGACCACTACGCCAATATGGGCGAGTTCCATTCCAGATGAATGCTTCAGGAATATCTGGGCGCTCCAGTGTAATAAAGAAGTTACCCATGGATGGATCTGACAAACTCTTCCATGATGTTAATCTATGCTTCTCACCTGTTCTTTTGTTGCTTGTAAGTTTCATTAGGGAGAGGAATGTGTCAGAAGGATGGTCAAAACTTTGCCATAAGATGTTTTCTTCAGAATCTTTGAGGACAAGATTTCCAGAATCTAAAAGCTGACAAGTTGTATTGAGGGCAATATTTGACACATTGGATGACCAAATGGTGCGGTTTTGCCCGTTTAATAGCACAAGATTGCGATCATCAGATATTGTAATAGTCCCAATCCCAGAGAAATCCGTCAATGGTTGGTTTCTGTTAGCTACCCATATGATATTGGATTGGGACTTGTACCAAATTCCCATGTAGCGATTTGTAGTATTTCTTGGACTGAAAAATCCCAATATGAAGAAACCTCCACTGGAAGTAATAGTTTCAGGATCCTTAATGTCTTGTGATGACATGATGGTGTCTTTGGCACTGCAAAATTCAAAGCAGGAGCAACAAAATATAATCAAGGCAGCGAATAAGATTGTCTGTCTGCAAAAGAATCCCATTTCTGAAATGAAAGAGTCTTTGAGATGCACTATCAGTAGAGTTGCCTAAGACATGTCATTGTTGGTTTCTCCAAGTTAGACTCCAATTTTGATTTTTATATAAAGTATTCTTAGGGAATGGTTAACGATAAGCATGCATGAAGTTATTTTTGAATATTTACTTTTTTTTTTATTTCATTTTCTTAATGGCAACAAAGTTGAGGTAGGGACTTTTCAACATTCTGTTGGGTCTGAAAATTCATACAAATGACTTGGAAAGCAAATTTCTCTTTATCATTCTATAAAGTTTATGATTAACAAATAGTAGTTGATTGCTTTATAAAGTTTAATTTGTAAGTGAAGTTTGGTTTGGCGGGAAAGTAAGAGCCCACGACTCACTTCATCTGGAGAGGTGATAATGGGGTACCTGTTTTTTTCCACGGATGTACAAAAAGACAACACAGGGTGTGTTTGGATAGAATTTTGGAAAAGTGACTTATATATAAGTCAGATTAAAATTAAGTCAAATTATGTAATGAGATTTATGTTTAGATCAACTGTGAAAAAAATAACTTATAAGTGACTTATTCTCCATAAGTCAGATTGTATATGTTTGGGCTAGTTGTGATTGGATTTGTAAAATAAGTCAGAATGGTGGGGTCCACCACCATAAGTGACTTATAAATCATAGTTTAAAAAAATGACTTATTTTGAGTAAATAAACCCAGCCAAACATACCCACATTCTATGAAACTGCTTAATGTATAAGCCCACAAGGCTTCTTTTGCAAGTGGGGTCGGGTGAGACTTAGATGTATTCGTACTTATCCTCATAAGCAAAGAGACTATTTTTTATATGAGTAAGAAAATACTCTCTCAAGTCCTATTTATAAGAACATATAAACAACTTGAAATTAATTGAGGAAGTTAATAAAAATTAGTTGTTCCTTTATCAAATTTACCCTCTATAAAAAGTTATTGGTTGCAAGAATTTGTTTAATTAGTTAGAAAGTCTTATAATTTGGTGGTGATATAAGTGGAAAAATTAGTACTTTAGACAACATATTACTAGCTACCTCCAATATTAAATATGAAGGTTTATTATTAGGTTTGACTTTTGGACTTAAATGTAAAGCTTTTTTTTTTTTATTTGGTTTAGTTCGGTAACTACTTAAAATCATATGGTTTTGGGTTCGAATCACATTGATTTATTTGAAGACCTCTATTAACATCTTTGAGTCTTGAGGTTTACTTGGCCCTAGTTAGTCCCTAGATCAACTTAATTAAACTTTTTTTAGAACAAAAATGTGAAAAACAACTTGGCTAATAATAAGGACAGAATAATGGTATATTTACATTTGTTATTTTGATAACATGAGCACCCGTTGGATAATATTTTCTTAGAAAATATTATTATTATCACTTGGAAAAAAAAAAGTTTGCATCCTATGAAGTAGGAAAAGTAGAGCACGAGTAGTTTGACTCAAATAATAGAAAATTCTTGCTTTATTTTTTAAAAGACTAATGGTCAAAAATATATGTGTCATTTTGTCAAAACTTCATCCAGCATAGAAATGCTTTTTTTGGACAAAAAATATACATGAACTTTCAAATTAGATTAAAAGTCATTTACAGTTATATTTCAAAAGGAAGCACTTGGTGTTTGACCAACCTTTTTCAAAATCATATTTATACTTTTTACCCTAATTTAACTATAAATGTTACTTTTTATTTAATTTGAAAGTTCAAGTGTATTTTTGGTCAAAAAAACTATTTGGTGCTAGATGAACTTTTGACAAATTCACATGTGTTTTAACCTTTAACCCTTTTGTAAACATATACCTTTTTGTAATAGGGTAAAGCAAATTAAATTTTGAAACTAGTACTTTATTTTATTTTAGTCATTGTACAATTGACTTAGAGTCAATGATTATGAAATGTGATATACTACTTTCAAGCGTTTAAGTTAACACGTTAATCACTGCATTCTGCAATTGACTTTGAATCTTCTTACGTACTGTATTGGTTTTCTTGTAATACCCCTAAGAATGAATTTCAAGCTCTTACAAATATTTATCCAATTTAATTAGTGAGGAAATCACTTTTCACCGTTTTATGTTATCGCCCATATATATTTATAATGACGAAATTTGCGAGCAACTGTATCTTTTATTATTTGCGGCAAGCTAGTGAGGGAAAAGTACACAACGTAGAGAAGGATTTGTCTCTTGCCAAATTGCAACTTTCTAGTAATAAATAGACTTTTTTTTATCATTTTTTGATTTTTTGATTTTTTTTTTTTTTTTTTTTTTTTTTTTTTTTTACATTTATGTTGCGATTAATGAAATTTGTCGAGCTTCGCCTGATTATAAGTTTTGCAATATCATGGTTTGCTTGGCAGAGAAATATTTGTGCATGGGAAAAGGGAAGGTGTTTCTTTGGACAAAATTAAAAAAGGGTAGGTTGAATTTCATTATTTTTTATTTTGAAGTCCACTAAGATATTAGGAACGTTCAAGAAACCCGAAACATGCATATCTGATAAAATAAAGAAATTAAATTAATGAAATTAAAGAGAATAGAAAAATATGATTACTTACAAGCAATACCTTAGCTTGCTTATAAAACTTTAATTACTCAAAGTAGATTTTATTTCACTATCAATTGACCTATGTATAGGAAAATTCAACAATTTTCAAAAGTTAATGTGGCCTATTTCGCCTAAAGAAAAAAAAAATTGGATGAAGATCACACTCAGAAATGAAGAGTGCCTATATTTTAGTTAAATACTTGCTTTGCTTTGCCTTTATTTTCTTTCTTTCGTAATGGAAGGATATGATATCATAGATGTGGGAAAATAGGTCAAGTCCTTCGGGTCGACCAGTTTAGACTCGAATATACCAGGGCCGAATTTTAGATATTACCTTTCAAATTAAAAACGGAGGGCCTAATAGTGCCACCTTAATGGGTCAAGAGCCTAAAAGGGCCAGCATGTTAGACCCTTTTATTTTTTATTTTATAAAAATTGAGCATATGATATTTAAATTTTATATCATTAATAATTTTTCAAAAAATGTTATTATGGGCAAAGGTGCATTTTTGCCAATGAACAATTACCAAAGAAACATCTGGCACAATAAAGGTTTTTGTGATGCTTAATTACCAATGAAGTTTTGAAACAGGAGCAAATTTGCTAATGGAGACATACGTGATGCCATGTGTGTGGTGACATATGGCACCATGTGTGTGGTTAGTTGTACAGCCGTTGGCAATATTGCTCCTAGCTTAATTGTCCATCGGTAATTGAGTACCACAAAAACATTTATTGTGCCAGATACTCTTTTGGTAATTGTTCATTAACAAATCTACATCTTATTATTATTGAATTAACAATTTTTTTCATAAGCAATTTATATTATTTGGTTATAAGATATATTCTTTCATTATTTAGGATTTTTATATGGTTAATTATTTTAAAATATATTCCATACATATTGATTTTCTCCTAAGAATAATTAAATTTTGGATATTTTTTGCTTTTAGATTAGATACTGGTTTTTTTTTAATACAAGTCCAACAAATTTAAAAAAAAATGTCATGTTTAATTATTACTGTTACTTATTATAAGTCCAACTACCAACATACTTTGTTTCTAAATATAAGCTCGCTTAAAGGTTATTAATTATTGTTTTCCAATTTTATCTTCATTTTAAACTTGTTGGGAAGAGAGAAAAAGAAAAGAGATGAGAGAATGATTTATAAATGTAGAGAGAGGAAAATTTTGAATAAGGGTAGTCTTAGAAAATTTCTTCAATCTAAGACATTTATTTATCTAACTAACAATTCTTGGTATATAAGAATTAAATAAAGTGGACTTATAACAAGGAACATAGTAATATTCTTTAGGGTAAATGTACAGATTTAGTAACGAACTATTGCGCTAGGTACACTGAATAGAAAATTGAATTTCGAGTAACAAATTGAGTAATGATGAATTAAAAAGGTTGCAAATTTTGTAATGCCGTTAAATAAGCCTAAATTCCATTAAGTATTTACTTTGAAATTTGTGGGCCCTACTTCCCAAATTTAACAGCAATACCAAATGTGCAACTTTTTTAATTCATCATTACACCATTTGTTACTCGAAATTCATTTCTCTGTTCAGTACATCTGACGCAATAGTTCGTTATCAAATATGCATATTTACCCTATTTTTTATTGGTATTTATTGCATTTGTGGAATCCATAATCAATAAATGTTAATATTTAATATATTTAATATTTTTATTTTTAAAGTATTAAGTAGGGGTAAAGTTATATAGTTTTTATATTTTAAGACAAAATTAATGAAATTTAAGGTTTTTCTTGGTCTGTATGGAATATATTGAGAGTGCCTTGTAAATAAAACTTAGTTTGTAAATTGATGAGGTGGCTGGCTGATGAAGATGAGAAAAAGAGTGGTGGAGGAACACAACCAAGTGTCAGCAACAATTTCTGTAGATTCAGCAGTTGAAGTCACATGATTTTTGGTTATTCGTTAAGATTTCAGTTTAAAACCTGTGTGCAATTCAAATGGAGTAGGGATAATAGGGAACAAGCTACAATTTTGGCATATCCGCATGTGTGAAATCGTTTTAGTTTAGTTCTATATTAAGCATTTTGTCCCCAAAAAAAAAAAAGGTTCTGCATTTAGCAATACACATAACGTGCCGCATTCTCTGCCTCACTTATACTTTTTATTTTATTTTATTTATTTTTGAGATTTGATCTAGGGAACCAAAATCTTTACAAAATGTGAAGCCAAAAAGTAGAAGCAACAGGCCAAGAGAATACATGAACATGACTGATATCATATGCATATTATCAGAAAGGTCATGTGCTTTTTTTGAGATATGACAAAAGGTTATTTATATACAACACTGATAAGAATGCTTTCATATTTTCATCAAAAGATGGTAGCTTGCCCCAAAAGATAACATCCCCATATCTACAGCTACACAACAAAAGGAAACAGAAGGACTACATTTCTTGCCAAGACAGTGCACACATCTACTGGTTATTGATTACTTGCTCTTGTCATGGTAAAGGATCGGCCATTGTCTCATCCGGAGCACCACTGATCACATTATCTTTACTGTTTGTCTCTGAGATGGGTGCAACCATGTTGGCAGCTTCTGCAGAATTGAGCATTAACATAACTATGAGAATCTTCACCTCTCCTAAAGTTTGGCTCATAAAACTTTCCCTTTCAATCAGAGAGTTATGTAATGTTGTCATGTACACACCCCTCACTGGTTATATTTATATTACATAGATAAATCAGAACAATAAGCAGTTCAACAGTTAATGTATATATCCATAATGGAAATGCTCAGTCAGAGAGTACTGCTGAAATAAGCCTTAGAACTTAGTAAATCAGGAAAGAAAAAGGAATACTAATCACACAGAAGAGATTATTCAGAGAGAAGAGGGAAGGAACAGAACAGAACAGAACAGAGAGAATAATGCAATACTCAAAACTGTCTCCTCCTCACTACACTAACCATCTATTAACCCACATTCTCTCTCAGCTTCCATGATGGCTTTCTAATTCTGCTGCTGCTGTGCCTAACAGCCTTGTCAGTGTGCACATTATCATGTACGACCCTTTTCTGACCTGTTGACACATGTTCAATCTGTTCTGAAACCATAACACCCTTATTCATTTTGTCCCAATCTTCTTGTTGCCCACCCCATTCTCATTAGCCATGTCACCCTCTTCCTCTATGGTCATAACAGTTTAGTTATGCACAAAAAATATCCACATTTCTTCCCTATATTCATGATATATATATATATATATATATATGCTCTCAATTTTACCACGCAGCTTGTAGAGTAAGATTAAATTAATGCAAAGTCAATACAGCTAAAGTAGTCGAGATTGCTTAAAGTTAGAGGGTGAGTACCATAGCCAGAAGGTTCAGCTTTCACTGAATTGTGATTGCTTCCTTGATCTCCAATAATTGACTGGAGTTGATCATTGTAATTGGACACATCTGGAGTCATGTCCAGAAGATCTTTCTCAATCATTGTTTCTATTTCCCCTGTAACTTTAGTTACAAAGATTAATTAATCCAAGGCATTTAAATGACAGTCTCAAACCCAAATATTTAGACATATGCAGCAATTAGAAGAAACACATACCATGGCACACAGGAACGTCCAGGGACACATGGAAACCACCCATCATATCTTTGGTATCTTCACAGTTGCCAACTTGCAAAGGATATTCCTCATTTGATATCAATAATTGCTCGGTCTCCTTATGCTTTTTCTGACTGGGAAAGTTAGTCTTTTCACACCCAGATTTATCAAAAACCTGAACAACAAAGTGTGATCTCCCCGTATGATTGAACACCAAAAAATGTCCAAATTGAAGCCCATGATCCAATGAGAAAACATCCCATCCTTCCTGAAAAGCATAAGAATTGTCGACAATTGATATTTGTACTGTCCATTGCTTTCCACCAGAATCCTCAATAATGACTTCTTTGCCAACCAAGGTTGCCACTGTAGGACCAAATTTAGGGGGCAGATACTACAAGTATGTTCAAAAAACAAATACATGTGTACATAAGGAGTTAGAACAATATCCTCCAAAATCACAAAAGAAGTAACTTTTTTTCAAAGTAAACTCAGGGTATCCACCACCAAACGCTCTCTATGGCCGAGGGTGGAATTCGAACTACCACCACTTGGTTAAGGGGCCAAATAAGATAACACTCGACTACACTTGTGTGGTTAAAAAAACTATAGTCTTATTTGACTTTCCTAACTTCACAGTATTCAATACTATACTTCAACTGGTTACAGAAGCAGAATACCATATAAAAAACTTGTAACACCCCAAATTTTCAAAAGAGATAATAAGGATTTATTTAAGGTCTTGGGATGGCATTTAGAAATTAAAAAGTCTTATAAATAAATTCATGAGGTGAGACATATTTTTAATTATTTTTAAGGCTTATTTTCTTTATTAATTGAGGAAAAATAGTTAGAAGATGAATTTAAATAAGGGAATATTTAGAACCTTGGGGTATTGTTTAATATTTAAAAAGTCTTATAAATAAATTTGGAAATTAAGGCATATCTAGAGAAATTATTTTTGAAGTAAATTCATATTAAATTGAAAGGGAAATAGTAATTAAAATTTTCCAAGAAGGGCATAATAGGAAAGAGAAAATAAAAATGACAATATCTGTCCCTAGTTAAAAATATCCCCAGTTATAGTAGAAGGGGCAAAATAGTAAACTAACATTTAAAAATATCCATTCTTTCTTATCTTCATTTTCCCCCACGTGCCCCATTCATTTCCTTCTTCCTCATCTCTCTCATTCTCATCCTCCCTCTCTGATTTCACTTCCCCTGTTCTCTCTTGATCTCTCTCATTTCTCTCGGGTCTGTCAGCAACGAACGACAGTGAAGCACGATGACGAGAAGCTCCAAAGCACGTTCAAGGCTCGCTTGACCATAGGTGAGTTTCCTTCCTCCGTCTTCTTCCCTATTGAGTCCGAGTTGAGCGAGATTTGGGGGAGAAATCAATTTGAAATTTGAGGTTTTTGAGGTTCCTAAATTCATAAAAATGAAGTTTAGGCTTCGAATTTAACGATTTAGGGAGTGATTTTGAGTAATAAACTGAGTTTGATTCATTTGTATTATGAACCCCAAATCCGTTCACTGTTCACCGACTCTCTTCTTCAATCTTTCACTCAAAACGAAATTAATCAGTATTTAAAAGGTGTTAAGAGTTGATTTTTATGGTTGAATGTGGGATTTTGTTGGGTTTTATGGATGTCCAAAGCTTCTGTTCTTCTCCCTGGTTAGTTCTATTTCTTGCTCTATTCGGTCCTTTGTTCTGATTAGGCCATAAGGAAGATATAACAGAACTTATATCTGTGATTGCTTGTTTAATTATGCTATGATTGTGAAGTTTGATTTATGTTCTACTTCCTCTGTTTGTTCGATTCTCTGCTTTCCTGGGGCTGTGATGTAAATAGACTATGATAGACATATGATAAGAATTAATTAAGGGTTATGTATGTGGAATTTTCGGTGATATGTGGAAGGATAAGATGTTTGATTTTTCTCTCTTTTTTTTTTTGCTCTGTCCGGCAGATTAGGGGAAGAAATCTATTTGTATTATTATGGAATTTGCATGGATGATATATGATTGATTGTTGATTGTATATGAAGTTGTTTTGTGTTTTTCTACTTTCTCTGCCTGTTGATTCGGTTGGTTACAGGGAAAAGGATGAGGAATTTAGGAGAAGAAAATTTGATGGAATGTTGAATGATTAGTTACCCTTCTAAATTATGAGAGTGTTTCTGATTATTTGGACAGTGTTGGAACATAATTTCCAGGTTTCTGGGTTAGAGTGCTACATCATGTTAAAGACATACTGATTGGGATATTTGAAACTAAGAGTTTGGAATTGATATGGCCTAGTACTATTAAATGTCTTTTGTGATGATTAAGTTTATGGAATGGTTTATAAGTGATTTGAAATTTTGAATATGTTCCAAAGTGTTTAGGTTGTAATGAAGGTTTAAAAACTGATTCTCTGAAACATTTCTTTGGGATTTCTAAACTCATTAGAGTTACACTGAAAATGGAGGTTTGGTTCTTTTAAGAGTTAAGTCCAAAAGATGTTTCCTTACTTTTGGTGATTTAGTAAGAGCAAGGAAGAGTTTTTAAACTAACCATAGAATTGTTTGTGAGATAGTCATTGATATGAAAGTTAGGAATTTTGTGGACAAGGTATAAGTTCTGCCATTGGGACATATAATATTTGTGTATGTGTTCTGAGATTATGTAGTAGGAAAATAAGGTGATAGTTGAATATATGTGTAGATCAATTAAATGAATGAAAGGAGAGTTTTGTATGTTGCTAAAGGATTTGGAGTATTGATGTTTAAGTTTTAGATTGGAATTTTAATGTTAACTTATTAGGGATTTAACATTGGCATTTGAACATGATAGGTAGAAAGTAATTATTATGAATTCGGGAGGAAAATGGTGGCTATTGAAAATGCATTTGAATAATGGAAGTATAAAGTTTTAAGGAGAAGTTAATTAGGTGAAGAAAGTTGTTATATTATGCTATAGGAGGCTGTATGATTTTACTACTCCATTTTACAACTTATAACCTCGTGTCATGATACATTTTTTTTTGTAGGAGACTACTCTCTTCTTTGATAAGGCTGATTTTAGAAAAGTAAGACTTTAGAGGATAATTTAAAGGATAATGGAAATGAAATTGATGTTGGGTTATTTCAGTAAGAGAGGATTAAAGAAGATAATTAGGGATTTTGATCATTTGGCCTATAAATTTCATATTTAGGGCAAAGGGGAACAATGTATGAAATGGATTCCATGTTAATTATAAAGGCTAATTGATGTTGATTATAGGATAGAATGAGATTAGAGGTTGTAATTAATGAAGAGGACTTAGGGGTTTGAATGTATCCATCATGATTCCTAGACCTAAGGAAAGGGAGTTAATTTGTAAAGTGCAATTTGATTATGGAAATTGTTTAAGGACTTTTGGAGGGTAGGATGAGATTATCGAAATTAGTGCTTAAAATTTAAGGTTTTAAATCTAACTTTTGTTTTAAGGTTGCCTTATGTAAAACCAAATAAAAAGAATCTAATAATGAGTGTATACGAGACAAAAAGGTGTCTTTTAATTTTATAAAGCTTTTGGAAGATTATACTTGATTGAGTACAGCTTTTAAGACCAGTTTTAATGAGGGACTCTAGCTAGGTGTGAATTAGGTAATATTTGTTTTAGATATCAAATTGTGAAGCTTTGGAATCTAATATTTAGTATTGTTAGTAAGTTCAATATGATAGAAGTGTAGAAAGGTCTTGAACATGTACTACTGATATGATTTAGTCATTGATTGAGTGCTTATTCAGTGTTGTGGGGGTTCAAAATGTTTAAGGCTAATAGTTGTGGTAGAATTCTTGGACTATTGATAAGGTTAGTGTATAATGGGTTTTTTTGTAAGTGATAAGGTGATGACTTAGACATGGGTATATGTGTGGGAATATGTTTAGAAGATGATTTCATGATTTCATGGTATTGAATGTTGCTTGTATTTGAAATGTGTCTGGATTATTAATCAAAAACTAAATCTCGGTGTAGCGCCCTAAAATTAGGTCAAATGGAGTCGCCACCAAAATTTTTAAAATAGGATAATTTTAGAAAACCTTTTGAAAATATATAAATGGTCTTTAAAACCAAATTGGGTTCGGGAGTCGATTGTGCGTGGGGAAGGTGTTAGGCACCCCACAGCACCCGTTCAAAAGAACGGTAACCCTAAGTTAATTATGTAAAAATAAATATGGCCTTGAAATTTATTTTAATTACCCAAAAAGTAATATAAAAATATATTCACATAAAAAAAGTATTTACATAGTTGGACTTGACCTAGGATTTAACCTAGGGCCTACGTACCCTTAAGGGATCAAAGCCCACGTAGTTCGGGGTAGAAATGCGTGTCACTGTGTTTGTGTTTTTTTAGGGAAAATGTTTATTAATTTTTTAGAAAAATATTTATTGTTGGTTTGTATTTTTTATTTAGGAAAATATATCTTTATTTTTTATTTAGGAAAAAGACTTTCAAATGAATTTTGGATTAGACTTCCTGAGGAGATTCCCATAATCTCGCACGGAAGAATAATCAATTTCTACCTGAGGAGGTTCTAAAAACCTCGCACGGTATAAAAAAATACTTTCAAAAAGGATTAATTTATTTTGATCAAAATATACTCTTTTTTAGTTTACTTTATAAGAAAAAGTGATTCACAATCATTTGCAATGATAAGCTACGAAAGACAAGCGTTAGTAGCAATGTCAACATCTTATATATGGTAGAAGATATAAAACATGATGAGGATACATACCTTTTAATCCATGTAGAATTTTTTGTAGCATACGCAAGCCACATGCAAGAAGAAGGTGAGAAATTTGAATCCAAAGAAAAGAAGGATGAGGTGTAAGCAATAAGAATAAGAACTTGAAACAATAAACACATATAAAAACACGGAGTATGATGAGATAAGAATTTTGTATAAGCATGTGTTTTTTCATTCCACAAATATGGATGATGAGCATATATGGGATCATAACCAAACGGTTAGAACGCTCCACCCAGGAATCATAAGAACGATAAAGAAGAGAAAAGAATGTGCATTTAGTAAGCATATACTTGAGCCTCCATCCCGTTAGAGATGTTTCATTGGCACAGGAAATTATGGATCCCTCCTTAAAAAGAATTTGAATGATAAGAATGAATTTCTCTCCATACTTCTCACTTGCCTCCTTTTCCTCTCTCTAAATTATTTCTGCCTCCTCCTAAAAACCCTAGCCTCTCCAAATTCTTCTCCAATCCTTCCCTTTGTGAGCTCTTACTCCTCTTTATATAGGCACCATTAGGGTTTTTATCATAAATGCACTAATAATTTTTTAATTTTCGTTTTTAAATTTTTTTATTTTTCTTTTAATAACATTTCCTATTCTTGCACCTAAATGACAATATTTTTTTTTTATAATTTTCGTTTTTTATTTTTTTTTATTAATTTTTAAACATAAATCAACCACCAATCATCATTAATGGCTCATAATCACAATCAATTTTAAATTTCAAAATTTACTTCTTCAATTATGACCCAACAATCAGCATTAATGACACATAATAATAAATCAATCAATTTTTAATTTTTTGTAATAATAATAAATGTGCCATTTTTCAATCAAAATTAGTGGAGATTCTATAAGGATGATTTTTCTTTTTTTATTTCTTATTATTTTGCGGGGCCCGGACAAAATAGGGTGTTTACACTCGGTCTTATTAGACTTGGTATTGAATTATGACTATAAGAATTTAACTGATTTATTATTGAGGTTTTGTAATAAATAGGAAATAAATAAATATCTATAGTTGTGTTTTGTGTGTGAATGACTAAAGCTTTCAAAGAATAATTTTTATAGAAAATACTGGTCAAACATTGAAGAATAAGAAAGTTTAATGTAAGTAAATTTCTAAAGTAATCTGGGACGGTCAAGGTTCTAAATAAAAATGGGCAAATCATAATTTGCCAAGAAAGTAAGCTTTGGGTAGTATTAAGTAAATTAGGCTTCGAGAGAGACGTTAAACGATCATAAATAAGTATAGTTATTTATGTATTATATATTATGTGTAATTATAGGAAATGATAGTGGAATGGGTGTTCAAGGCATCGTGAGGGAAAGGAGACAATAAAGGATTAAGTCATGGTGACAGGTAGCAGTTTATCTCCATGCACTCAATTGTATGTATAATTTTGTAATACATGTTGCATTTAAATGGTATGTCTTTTATTCCTCATGTTAGACTACTCCAGGCTTAGGTGGTTCGCTACCCCTTTGCCAAATTAGTGAGTTACAACGGGATAGTTATAACGAGAAGTCCTGCAGGTAGAACTTCCACTAGTTAATGAGGATATCGTTATCAGTGGTTGGTAGGTGCAGATCGCACCAAGATTAATAGGATAAATGCTATCATTATTTGTGAAGGTTTATAAAATGTATACATGACAATGCATGCATGAGATTTAAAGTGAATGACATAAACTGCATTAAATTGCTATTTCATAGAAGCTGGTAGATGGTAAGATGGTTGAGATAAGACTGGAGTGCTGGAGGAAGATAAGACGAAGAAATAAGATTATATTTGAGAAAGTAAGAATAATACTATAGTAGTCAATTATTTTAGTAGTAGACCTGTATATGATATAAAAATTAAATTAAGTTTATTAGCAGAAAGCATAGAAAATATAATTGTATAAATTTATAAAGGAATTTTAAATTCCTAAGTATTATGAATAGAGAATAGATATCCTAAGAGAATTAATGTACTTTTAATTGTTTTATTAACCACTTTATTTTATAAAAAGTTTTAAGTTGTTCCAATTTATCTGAAAAACCCATTACAACTGACAGAATGTTAGTTTAATGTTTTCAAAGAAAAAAAGTTTTAAATTTTTCGTATTTTTGGGCTTCTGACACTGAAAAGTGGTTATAATCCAATTAAAATGCTATATTATAGTAGTAAAAATTAAGGTGTTACAAAACTAGGGTCTTTACAATGCAGTTCAAAATACTACAAATTAAAAATCAAAGCAAAGATTTTGTGAACGAAGATGGCGGGAAAAAAATTGAAAAGCATTTTGTGAAGAGAGAAAATATTTATAGTGTGATAGTACAAGAAGACAAATATATATATACTGCCTGGGGAAATTATGTTTTTGTGGATGCTGGGATGTTATATTTATTTGGTGATGGAATATTATGTTGAACATGAATGATTTGGGCATTATCAGCATGCGATGGAGTTGATGTTAAGATTTGGGTGAATTATATGAGTTTGGGAATTTGAATAAGTGATTCTTATTTATGGAGAAATCTTATTATTATGTAAGCTAATTCTTAATTACCATGATAGGGGTATTATTCTCTATCATGATATATTGCTAAAAAGATTTTGAAGGATGATTACTTGTGTGATATATCATATGTGTTATAATAACCATGTTAGACGAGTTTTATCTAACATAGATATGTGTATCGTGAACATTTGCTATTTTAAATATCCATATTACCTAAGATTTTAGAACATTTATTTTCTAACATGGAAGAGTTGAATTATAAGTGTTATTTAACATCCATGTTAGTTTCGATGTTAGGAAGTCTCTTTTTCTAACATGGATAGTGATAATTTACATGAAATATTTTGCTATCCAAGTTAGTCTCTTTATTTTATTGAAATTCTTTTCTAACATAGATACCCCTTTTTATTTTGGACTACTCTTTTTCTAATTATGATATAATCTTTCAACATTTTAGAATCTTTCCTTTCTATCATAGTTAGTTATCTTGATTTTGGATTAAAAGGTAAGTTAAAAGCTTTTCTAACCATATTAGTGTTTTTTTGACAAGTGAAATACTTTTCTCAACATAGTTAGCCTTAAATGAATCTACTTTACTGTTTGATTAGATTTTTCTTAAAAAAAAAAGTATTTAGAAAATTAATGTTACAAATCGGATTCCAGGTATACACGAAATCCTACAGAAATATAGTTGTCAATTTAGGAAACTTAAGATGAGCATGCTTCCGCTTCTTCAATCAAGCCGCAACATCTCTAATGCACATATCCCCACATTGTGGGATCCTTTCTCCCTTACTTTGCCTAATGTGAATTTGATCCTCTGGCCTGAACTCCAACCTCCATCGGTTTGTCATGTGAGTCATAACTCCCAACAATGTCCACAAGTTTTGAGTCCTTATTTCTCAACATACAACATCCATTACCTAAACACATTTGCATATATTCTTAATAAAAAATTAGGTTAACAAATAGATATATATATATATAGTTGCAAATAGAAACACTGTACAAATTTCAACTTGTAGTTCCCACCAGCAAACCTTCTATCTCTGTGTTTTTGTCCATTTTATAAAAAAAAACATCGCTGTCAACTCTCTTCATTCACAGATCTGGGAGGCACTACAAAAAATTTCGCTTTCAGCAGCGACAAAAGTCTCCACTGAAGGTCTTTGGCGGCGACTTTTTGTTGCCACCAGGTCGCCACCCATGTGACCGACGCCGAAAGTATTGGCGACGACTTTTTGGGTCGCCACTGAAAGTCGACTTTCAGCGGCGACATTTGTCTCCATCAAAGGGTTGCCTTTGTCGCCGCTAAAGGGTTACCTTTGGCGGCGACATTTTAAGTCGCCGCCAAAGGGTACCCTTTCGTGGCGACATTTGTCGCTGTTGAAAGTGGCGAAAAAAAATAAAAAAATAAAGCCACATCAGCACCCTATGGCCACATGGCTGATAAAGTGGTGACCCTCACCCACTTGCCACATCATGCCACATCGCGCCACTTCATTACCTTTTATTTCTCCTCCAAATGTGCCTTCCCAAGGTTCGAACCCATGACCACTTTGTTCTTGTGTGAAGCTTCTACCAGTCGAGCTGTGATGACCTTCCATCATATTACTACAAAATTAAATATATACACACACATACACTAATATTATATGCATATATTTAATATATTAATTTAAATACATATATTATTATAATATAAATATATTATCATATTACCTACATTTAATATTTATTTATATACATATTTATTTATTCATTTAAATATTTAATATATAGAGATAAAATATAATATAAATGTTTCTTTATCAATATAATATTCATTTTTAATAAATTAAAATGTTGGTATAGTTGATATATTTTATTAATTTAAAAATTATTATTCTTTATTCATGTATAAGATTATTTGATATATCATTAATTTTAATTAAATAAAGTATTTACTATAAATTTAATAATGAATAAAAAATTAAAATATTACCTTATTTTATTTTTCATGAAAAAATAATTTATTTAACAATTTAAAATTTTAAATATTTTTATATAAAAGTAAAAAAAAATATTTATTATTATTATTTAAAAAATAAACTACATGACTTTCAGTGGTGACTTTGAAAGGTCCTCTTCCGTGGCGACTTTATAAAGTTGCCGCTGAAAGTCCCACTTTAAATATTTATTTAAATATTTAATATATAGAGATAAAATATAATATAAATGTTTCTTTATTAATATAATATTCATTTTTAATAAATTAAAATGGTTGTATAGTTGATATAATTTTGTTAATTTAAAAATTATTATTCTTTATTCATTTATAAGATTATTTGATATATCATTAATTTTAATTAAATTAAAGTATTTACTATAAATTTAATAACAAATAAAAATTTAAAATATTTCCTTATTTTATTTTTCATGATAAAATAATTTATTTAACATTTTAAAATTTTAAATATTTTATATAAAAATAAAAAAGCAATATTTATTAGTGTTATTTATTAAAATACATGACTTTCAGGGGGACTGTAGGCGGCGACATAAAAATCGCCGCAGAAGGTATGCCTTTCGGCGGCGACAAAAAAAGTTGCCGCTGAAAGGGGCCCTTTCGGCCGCGACTATTTTATGTCGCCGCTGAAAGTGGGACTTTTGGCGGCGAAAAAAAAGTCGCTGCCGAAAGGGGCACTTTCAGCGGCAACTTTTTTAGTCGCCACTGAAAGTCACCACCGAAAGTCTGTTTTTTTGTCGTTCCCACAAGCAAACCTTCTATCTCTGTGTTTATGTCCATTTTATAAATAAAAAAAAACATCGTTGTCGACTCTCTTCATTCACAGATCTGGGAGGTTCCTTCTTCGCACCACCAACTTTAATTATTTAATTGGAGGATATTTTTGTCATTTCACTTTTTGGTTCCCACATTCATCTTTTTTTTCATCCAACCAAACATAAACTTTCTTTAGAAAATCATTTCTATTTCATTGTCAACCAATTATGTGAACCCCTTCAACTTGTCTGCTTCCACTTCATATGTTTCATGTGAACCAAACAGACCCTTAGACACAGTCATAGAACAGTCTAATTTTATTCCAATCATTATTACAAAAAGTCCAAGGAAACAGATTGCGAATTGACTATTATGAACTCCACTGTTTGCATTAGACACACGAAATGACAAACGTAAGGATCAACATGAAAAATATATTTATAATATTAATGTGGCCTACATGTATAAAATGCAACTACTTCGGTTCTCCCGTTGTATTAACTCCATAGGCTTCATCTGCAGGAACAATAATCTGTATGAAAATGGAAGCCAAGCTTTGTTAAATCTTTTGACGTAAGTAAACACATAAAAAGATTGCCCCAACTTAGGATTAAGCCAGCACAGCCATGAACAAAGTCACTTCAACTTATTTCTACAAAGTGCTTCCTTCAGCCTCATACATAAGTTACAAAACTTGAATAATGTAGATCAAATTCAGTTCCAAAAAAAAAAAAATGTAGATCAAAAGTTGATAAAACTGGTCAAAGAAGATAAATATGTAAAAAAAACAATCTTGTTTTTCAAATATACTTCTATTATGGAGAGTGTAAGTAAGTGAGAGAATGGATAGAAAAATAGATGATAGAGTGTGAGGGAGAGATATGTACACATTTAATTGGGATAAAAATGAAAAAATGAAACAAAAATTTAGATAATTAAGAATAAAAAGTATAACTTATAAAGATAATTGGCCTCAGAAGTTCTAAGTTCTAACTCACTTATGTATAGACTCCGATGGAGTAATTCATAATGGGTACGTGCGGTGCGCTCGCGTGTATATATAGAAGATTTTATTAATATAGAAGATTATATTAATTGACAAGATAAATGGAATTATGGAATCATTCATCGACTCTTGGAAAAATGATCTTGGGTGTTTGGGATGTGAATGCTAGGTCTAGTGTTTGAGCCCTGAGTACAAGAAGGAGGACAAATGGTAGGACGAAAAATCAAAGTTCAAAAACCCAAACTGGGGATTGACTCGGCCGATGCACTGGGTCAAGGGTAAGGGTTCAACCGAGGATCAACTTGGGGTCAAACCGGTCACATTAAAATAATATAATTTAATAATTAATAACATAACATATCAACATTAATGTCAAAATATAAGAAAATCCAACAAAAGACTAACTGTTTTAAAAACACAATACATCAACATTTAAAAGGTCCATCATTAGTTCCTTGCAATTCTCTAATCAATACTATCAAAATGATTCAAAAATTAAGTAGAAACTCTTTCAGTAACCCAAGTAGGATCCAATTTCAGATGAGTTTCCAAGGAAAAATAAAGTCAATAGAACAATTGACTTTGAAATTCTCAAATCACTATCAAAATCACTTCAAAAGACTAACCTGGAATCAGTTTCATTAATCAAACAAAAACCCCTATTTCGTGAAAATAATTCAGCTATGCATGTGTGTGTTAACTGTCAATTGAAAAGCATTTTATCTTGATTGTTCCATATGGATTTGCTCTTGAAACTGATAGATAAGAAGCAATAAAGGAAGGTGACACTACTACAAAAAACCATTTCCATGTCATTAATTAGCTTCCGTTAAATTAAAAACTGACAAAGAAAAAAAGGCGGTGGCAAAATCGTAATTAAGTAGAAAACGGAGAGGGAAACGACGTCCCTAGTTTAAAAAACTAGGGACGCCGTTTCATACGACGTAATAAATTTTTAATTTGTGACGTCGTATGCAGAAAACGACGTCACTAATTAAAACGGTGTGATGTCGTTTTTGAGAAACAACGTCACAAGTTTTTTAATTTGTGACGTTGTTTCTCAAATCCCGCCCATTAATTGGTTCCATTTTTCAATTCCCACTACCTCTCTCCATCTCTGCCCCCAAAACCCCCATCCTCCCCAATCCCTCAGTTCAATCCATTGTCGGCCAACCCCATCTAGCCCACCATTATTGTCCTCAGCCAACCCCTCCCTAACCCCATCGTTCTTCTTCTCCTCCATCATTTCCTCCCTCACATTTTCTTCTTCTTCCTGTGAGCGAGTAAGGAGACTAAGCCTCGTCGGACATGCAAGTCCCATTTTGAACTCCTATGAGTGTTCTCCTTTGAGTGGTCCGATCGTGTTTCAAGTTTTTGGGCATGTTTTGAATCGATTAAATCAAATCTTAGGTATAATATTGTGAGTTTTGTTACTATTCATGTTGGGAATTTCATAGATTCCGATGGCAACCGAAGAAAATTGTATAATATAATCAAATCTTAGAGGAACTGGGAGATAGTTAGGTGGTTGGGATAAGGCAGGAGTGCTGGACAAGATGAGACGAAGGGAATAAGATGATATTTTGAAAAGCAAGAATATCAATAGGAGTGCTTTACTACGGTAGTTGAATGTTTTAATAGTATTATATGTATATGATATTATTAAGTTAACAGCGGAAAGCATAGAAAATAGAAATTGTATACTATAAATAAGGGATAGATTCCTTAAGAGGATTAATGTACTTTTAATTGTTTTATGAACCACTCTGTTTTAGAAAAGTTTTGAATTGTACCAATTTATTTGAAAAGCCCATTCCAACAAAAGTAAAGTTGGAATAATGTTTAGAAAGAAAACGTTTTAAATTTTTCGTATTTTTGGACTTTTGGCATTTGCAAAAGTGGTTATAAATAAATTAAAATGCTCTAAGTATAACAGTGAAAATTTAGGTGTTACATGAGGCACAATATTGATGTGATGCATGTGGAGAAAAATGTTGGTGATAGTTTTGTTGGGACACTGTTGCACATACAGGGGAAGACAAAGGACGGACTCAATGCGTGATTAGACTTGGTTGAAATGGGCATAAGATTATGGTTGCATCCTATAGTCAATGAAAATGGCAAGAGGGCTTATATGGAACCTGCTACTCATACACTTTTCAAATAGGAGAAAAAAAGTCTGTGTGAGTGTTTGAGTGGGATCAAGGTGCCGCAGGGTTATTCTTCTAATGTTAGTAAACTTGTGTTTGTGGATTATTTGAAGTTGGTGGGAATGAAGTCGCATGATTACCATGTATTGATGCAACAACTCTTACCAGTTGCTATAAGAGGCATTATGAAAGATGATGTGAGGATGACTATAACAAGACTATGTATGTTTTCAATGCGATATTCAGCAAAGTTATCAACACTGAAAAGCTCGACAAGTTGGAAAATGAGAGTTACATTATATTGTGCCAACTAGAGATGCACTTTGCTCCAGCATTTTACGATATTATGGTGCACTTGATTGTTCATTTGGTAAGGGAGATAAGGCTCTGTGGCCCTGTTTATCTAAGGTGGATATACCCTTTGGAGCAATTCATGAAAGTCTTGAAAGGGTATTCCAAGAACCCACATCAACCTAAGGCATCAATTGTTGAAAGATACTTAGTTGAGGAGGCAATGTATTTTTTGCAAATCATATCTAAAAGGGGTTGAGGAAAAACCCCGACATGAAGATGGGATTGGTAAGGGGGTACGGGGCGTCAAAGTGAAGACTATGTGCTGTGAAGAGGTGTTACAAACACACCTATACATCTTGAATAATATAATATGGAAGAAATGCAGCCTTATTTGGATAAGCATAAGATGATCCTGAAAGAAAAGAACCTAAAAAAGAGTGACATACAGATTTCTAACGAGCATAACAGGACATTCATTAGGTGGTTTAAGGAGAATGTTGAAAAGGAGACTGGTGGGCCGGATACAATAAGATGGTTAGCCGAAGGGCCTCATTTTAAGGTTGTTACTTGGGGCTCTTTTGACATAAATGGTTATTTTTTCTACACTAAGGCTTAGGACAGCAACAGCACCATGCAAAACAGTGGCATGATGGTGGTAGCCGAAGCGATGCACTTCTCCAAGTTGAAAGATAAAAACCCATGATTGGCTTCCATGGCATATTATGGGGTAATTAAAGAAATTTGGGAAGTTAGTTACACCAAGTTCAAAATTCCAATCTTCAAATGCAAGTAGGTTAACAATAGTGTAGTTGGGATTGATCCCTACACTGGTATGATTTCAATTGATCTTCATAAGGTTGGGTACATATATGAGCATTTTATTTTAGCAAGTCATCCGAAACAAGTGTTCTATGTAACAAATCCCGCAAATAAGCAATTGTCCAAAGTCTTGCAAAGTAAAAAGCAAAAGGACCGTGCTCCCACTTTAGATCTAGATGAGATGCCACCTTTGTGTGTAGGACCACTTGAACCAAGTGAATTTGATTTGATAGATAATGATGACCAATTTGCCTCTAGAAATGATCATTGTGAGGGGATATGGGATAACACATAAAGTGAGAACCTTTTTGAATTATAATGTGTTAATTCTTGTTATTGTTTTTGTTTTGTTTTTGTGAAAGATGTGGCATTGTGACTCATCACATCTTTGATATGTTAACAGGTACATGGCGAACGATTCTAACAATCAGCAACAGAACGATCCCCCTTGAAAAAAGGGAAGAGGTCCGATGAAGCTTACTATCATTGTTGTCCGTCAAGGGACAAATGTGCAGCCTATCTGTGTAGAATTTGACGACGACATGAATTCTATCGGGGAAGTTGGCAATTTTGTGAGCTACGTCGGCTTTGTGGCAAGGAATTGAGTAAGCATCTTGGATGACGATTGGAGGGAAGTCGAAAAAGATGTTAAGGATCAATGTTGGTTAGATATCGTGGTATGTTTTATCATTATCTATCTATTTGTTCCTAATATGCATGTATTTGTTTTTTTAGTTAACATAACTTATGTGTGTTTTATTCTTATTTTTCTTTGCAGCAAAACTTTGATATCCCAAACACCCAATTGTTCAAGGATTTTTGGTTAAATGAAGCGTGCAAGATGTGGAAGAATTTTAAGACTACCCTAACCAGAGACTACATCCGGGGGGACAAGATGGGTCAAGATCCCTGTCAGACCTACCCCTCTGTTGAGCCGGAGACTTGGAAGAAGTTTGTTAAGAAACGACTAGACAAAAAGTTCCAGGTTTGTATAGCTCTTTAACTTTGCTTCAAAACTGAATTTTTAACACATTATATTAGTTAACTAACTTAGTTTTATTTTCATAGGAGAATAGCCAAAAACAAAAGGAGCGACAAGAAAAGAATATCTATAAGCACACAATGTCTCGGGTGTTACAAGTAGGTCGAGAAAAAGTTGACTCAGAGACATATTGCAGAAATGTTGGAAGCGACATGATCCGATTCTACTATTGTTGTAGAGCCTCCGCCGCCCTTCTCACATCATACGAAATGAGCTGAGGGAAGGAAGAATAAAGAAAGAACATTTGTTAATTCGGAGGTTGAAGTAGTTGCAAAGAGGATTGTAAGTATTTTATTTGGTTGTTTATTCATTTAACTTGTGGGTTTATAGCACATTACAACTTATGATTTTTTCGATCATTGTAGGATAAACTTGAGCAGCAGGCTACCCAAGGGTCCTTCACACCTTCTGGGAGGATGAACATTCTAGCCACGGCAATTGGGAAGCTTGATCACCCTGGCCGAGTAATCAGGGAGCCCAAGACTGTAAGGCTGACCAAGTATTTTGGCTGCAAACCCCGATCCACTCGTAGAGAATCCACTTTGGAGATTGTGGCTAAGGCTTGGGCGGAGATGGAGGCCCAGTTGGAGGAGCGGGTTGCTTTATCCCAGTAGTAGATGGTGGCACAGTTTGAGGACCAGGTGGCGGCAAAGGTCCAGGAAGCTCTTTCAGGTTATATGGCGAAGCAGATCCGAGCGCAGGTTGAGGCACAAGTCAGAGCATCTACCATGCAGCTTGGACTCTCATCAAATTCTTCTCAACAAAGACAACAAGTCTGAGCATCTACTATATATGCTGATTACCGAATTCCGGGTTTATCAATTAGGCTCACTCTGTATATTCTCATCTCCTGTAGAAGTCCCTTGCTACCGGCGGTCTAAGCGATAAAGACAGCTGCAATCAGACTATGCCGTTACGATCAATTCGTGAGGACGAATCAAATCCCACACCAAACAATGACCCTGAAGTTGGAGAGGAGTGTTATCTCCATCTCGATATCCCTCTCCTGCGTTCGGTTGCAAAACCTCGCTAGTTCTCGAACGCCTCCTTCATACATAATATGCTTATTCGGGAGGACCAAGTGAAAGTATCTGTTACAAATGTCCCAAAGAATGAAAGGGAGGCAGCTGTACTCTTTCCCGATAAGGAAGTCACCAAACTAAATGAGGCGATCGAGGCATTCATCTTGTGGCCTAGACGACTTGTACACAAGACTCCACAAAAGGTGCCAATTGATGCGGTATGTACACTTAAGTTTTGAGATTGATTGTTTCATATATTACAATTTGTAAGAATATATAACATTGATTTTTTTTATCGCCCACAGTTCTTTTCAGATAAATATCCTTCTCTCCAACTCTTGCGGGAGATGTAGCCAACTTTGCACTACACATCCCTTAGGATGCCTCCAGGAGTGGTCAGTCCTGATCGTACATACGAATTTGGACTTGATGGTGACAGAGATATCGTAGAGTTTTTGATGATGGACGAAATTGACCTCGACAACTATATAAATGACTGTTACTTTTTATATCTCTGCAATATTTGTACTTCTATTCTTTTATAATTTCAATTATTCTATAATAGGTATTTCCACCAACTATGCAACCAATGGTCTACCTTTGATCTTTATTGAATGGGGTCGACGTTGTCAAGATTTTTATACTTTTGGTTGCTCCAAAATATATTTCCGCTTACCCTAGGCTTTTTCATAAAAGCTTTTCAGGCTAAAATGACCTTTAACACTATACCATAAGTTCATAATATTGGATTTCCTCCGTCTCTATTAAAAAGCCCAAAATTTGAATGATTTTATCCATTTTTATAAGAGTTTGATCAAATTTGTCATAGCATTTAATAAGGTTTTCCCCATTATTACTCTCTATTGACATTTTCTTTTATACTCATTTATAACATTATTATTATATTTCTTTCCCTTTTATACTCTCTTATATACTTAATCATAAATAAGAACAAATTTTTTTAAAAAAATTATTTCATGCATATTTATTATTTTCAATCAATTTTTCTTCTGTAGCCATGGAGGCGGTGTCAAAGCGTGAGTTCTCACTTCCATTTGGGAGTCCCACCAGTGACGGAACCACCGGAGGAGCCGAAGACACCGTTATTGGCTGCCCTCTCCGCCGGCGAAGAAACAATCCTACCCGAAAATGTTGTACAACGCCTCCAAACATGACGGTGATTCATATGGTGAGCTTTAATGGCAAAATCTTCAATCTCTCTCTCTCCTCTCTCTCTCTCTCTCTCTCTCTCTCTCTCTCTCTCTCTCTCTGTATGGCAACCAAACACTTTGCGAAGCACTCTGAGGTTGCTACCGCTAACTTCTTGGCACGATTGGCATTGATCCATTGAGAGATTCCAAACCCAAGAGCAACAACATTAGGTATTGTTTCTTTCCCGGACTTAGCATGTTGCATGTCATATTCTTCTATTATTGATTTTAAAGAATTTAGCAGCTGATAGAAACTATGGTATGAAACCGACGTTTAAATTTACAAATGAAAATAATCTAAAAGTGTCCATGTGTATTAATTTAGCTACTACCACACACAAAAAAAAAAAAAAAAAAAAAAAAAAATTGCTTCTTGAAGTACATTATATTATAATTATAAGTATATTAAAAAAAAAAAAAGATGTACATTATAAGAATTGATGTGGACCCAATACATGAAGTCATAAAATTCCTTCAAACAATTTCGACAATGAGCTTTCAAAGTCACATATTGTTCCCTCAATCTAGCTTTATTTATAGCTGATCCCATTCCAAACTCTCCTATTATGCACACTATACATGGGTGTCAAAAGTCATTTGATTCAGTCACCTCAATCATATTTTAAATTTGAGTATAAAGAAGCTGATAATTTATTGCAGAACATATTAATTAGCAAGAATAGAGCTCTACCTTGTCTTTTGCTGAAAAAGGTACTGCACCTTTTCTAGAGAAAAAGAAACGGTTCTGCATGTGGATTTGACTGTATGATGGTGTCCAAACGCAGACTGGAAGAGTAATAGAGAACAACTATGTATGAAAAGGAAATAACAAGCATGCCTTTTTACTGAACTTTGTGAAAAATCTTTTTAATAGTCACTAATTGAAGTACAAAATGGGTTTGAATTGTTTTGAAGGATAACAATTAACCCGTCCTACCATTGTTATATGACCCTACAAGCATTACTTTTGTTGAAGTAATATTATAGCATCACGTTGTAGCATATTGTTCATCTTTCTGCTAGTATAATTGTTTTTATCCCTTTCCCATTTTGGTATGATTGTATCTGCTGAGGGCTCTGAATGATGCCTATTCATCCATTGCAAATAAAAACTTGCTTATTTTGTGAATTTAGTGATTCTACTTGCATTTGAGATTTCTTCTGCTCATCATTATATGACCAAAACATGGATCCAGTTTGGTGGAATATGGGAAAAAGAGGAATAGTTAGATATTTTCATTTTTTATTTTATTATTATTTCCAGTTATTTGAATTTATCATTGCTTTTATTATATATTTTTAAGACTTTGATTATTATTATTATCACTATTGTTGTTTTTGTTGCTGATGCTTTTAGGGTTCTTCTTCTAGGGTTGTCAGTCATAGCAGACCCATGGTTCCTCTGCTTTCTCTTCTCTGTTCTCTCCCTCATACCTTTTCCCTTGGCCCATTCTTGTTTTACACGAAAGTTTCTATTCTCCTGTTGAAAAGAACAAAGAGAAACCATAAGCATTCAGTTAATCTTATGTTGAATTGTTGCTACGTGGCATGCAACCAATGATTTAAAGCAACCTGGACTGTCCTTTAAAAAGTATAGTGTAGAAATGTTGCCTTTATCAAAAGCAAGGAAGCGTGGAAATGTTTGTTGTTTTAAAAGGTATAGCATTGGATATTTATTCACTTTCTGGATGTAGAATCTTCTCATTGTTTCTTTAATAAAAATACATTCTTTGATCTATCTCTTTTTCTACTGCCAATGCATCAGCAAAATGTTCTTACTGCAATGATTAGGAATTTTCATAGTGACTTAGCACCAAAGATTTCTAAAACAGCTGAACCAAATGCTGGATGCTTCATGGAATGAATTAAATATGTAACTACACCTATTTATGATGGTGTCAATTTTGGGTGAATCTAGGATCACAATGGATTTGGAGAGAAAACATTTTCACTCGAGATTTAAAGAGACAATGATCACATCCATCCACCACTAATATTATAGCTATGTACATATATACAAACAAGAATAATAAAAAAATTTCTAAATTATAAGTGCATATATCATACACGCAAGACTAAAACTATTTCCGAATTCATCTCAAATGTGGTATTGTAGTTATCTGCCATGGATCTCTGTAATGCTGATACTATTGTTTGTAAACAATCTTTGACTTTCTTTACTGGGTGCTGAACACAACAAACTCTGCCATTGGATAAATGCAGGTTGTTTTGGAGGGGGAAGATTTATGATCTCACTGCTAAGCATAGAAACCACAGCACTCATACTCGGCCTCTCTCTTGCAAGGTCTTGCACGCATAAAAGGCCTATGTGTATGCATCTCAATATATCTTTGTCCAGGTTGGTATCATATATTCTAGGATCAATTAACGCTGCAGCATTCTTCTCATTCCATAGTTTCCATGTCTAAAACAAAAAATGTATTAGTAGCAAGCATTGAATGCTAGAGCTAAGACTGAACAATGAAACTTTACAATTGAGTATTGAGAAGGACAGTGGACTATAGTGACTTACAAGTCCTAAAAGGCTGAGAGAATTCTCATTTTTCAAAGGGCTTGAGTTTCTTATTCCACTAGAAATTTCTAATAGTAAAACTCCAAAACTAAACACATCGGATTTCTCTGAAAACAATCTTTCAATTGCATACTCAGGTGACATATAACCACTGCATTAATGAGCAAAAATATTAATTTTTGTAGTACTTCTTGTTTTCTCAGCTATATTATTGGACAGTGGATTAAAGCTTACTAGGTTCCAACAACTTTGCTTGTGTTAGCTTGATCGTCACTCCCTTGGAAAATTCTTGCCATGCCAAAATCTGAAATTTTGGGATTCAAATTCTCATCTAACAATATGTTGCTTGCCTTTAGATCTCTATGTATAATTTTTAGTCTAGAATCTCGGTGAAGATAAAGCATTCCTCGAGCAACCCCTTCGATTATGTCAAAGCGCTTTCTCCAATTTAGGAGCCTATGGCTTGGTGGATCTATAAAATCAAAAAGTAGGGATTTCATAGATCGGTACATGGATATGCTAAATACAGAAAAAGCTGCAAGTTTAGGAATGCATTTGACATGAGAAGAAAAGAAGGGATCAAAAGAACAAACCAAAAATAAATGCATCTAGACTTCTATTTGGCATGTACTCGTAGATTAACATCTTCTCTCCCCCTTCAATGCAGCAGCCTATAAGTTTTACTAGATTACGGTGTTGAAGCTTAGAAATGACGATGACCTCATTCATGAATTCCTCTAGTCCTTGTCCAGATTCTCTAGAAGTCTTTTAACCGCTATATTCTGACCATCTTGCAATATCCCCTAAATGAAAATACCTAGTACATTAGTTACACACAATGACAGGAAAAAAATTACATTCAATGTTTACAAAGTGGATGAATTAATGTACCTTGTATACTGGACCATAGCCACCCTGCCCAAGCTTATTGGACAAGTCAAAATTGTTTGTAGCAGTTGCGACCTTTTCAAGATCATATGTCAATACCTCTGGTAGTCTGACATGTGACAATTCTCCAATATTGGTGTCTTCTGTATTCTCTGGATATTCTTCACCTTTCTTTAATCGTAAGAACCATTTGTTCTTTGATTTTGTATCTGATTTAAGATAATGAATCAATTTTCGAAAGAGTGAACATCACAGAAATACCTTATAGGAACAATCTAATGAACTGATTTTGCAAACAGCAATTCTTTGATGTGAAAATTGCATTTAGATTTATTGAGATAATATTAATGGCAATTTACCTGAATTTTTCGCTATCCTTTTCCATAAAACATATGTACCAATAGCAATGAAAAGTGTTCCTATTATTACGGTAATGATAATTATCATTCTCTCATGTCTATTCTTTTCTGCATTTCAGAGAAAAAAGAAAGTTATAAGCAATCTAACTCTAGAAAAGAGAATGTTAAAGAACTAGATTTTAAAATTGGAAAGAACAAAACTGTTAACATACCTAGATCTGAATAGGCTAGATGAACGTATAAATCTAGTCCACCTGTTGAGAACTGTTGTATATCAATTAGATTTCCCTTCCAAATCATGCAGCCTATGTCAGGACTATATGAATAAGCTACACATGTACAATTCTCTAGGCACTGGCTTCTGCATGTCTCCTCAGAAACAGAAGACCATTCTGCAAAATCTGGCACTTTAACCATCTCCAGCTTTAAAAATCCATCTTCTTTGCCTTGTGTACTTCCGTTATTGAACTTTTCACACTGCAAAGTTGTCTTCCTAACACAACCACTAGTCCAGTTTTGCATATCCCATTCCTTTCTATTACTTGGTTCAAAACCTCTCAAACAGTTGCAGATAGGTGAACTATTTGAGTTGCAGATTCCAAATGATCCACATAAACCATAAATATCACATTCTGAAGTTTGAATAATATAATTTTGTTGTGGTTCTATCGTGTCATTAAACCAGTCTTTTTCAATCAATAGGCCTTTGAAGTCTACGACAAAGTACGTAAATTCTGTGACATCAGGTAAACTAAAAGAAAAATAAATAGTTCCTTCCCCATCATCTATGATTCGGTATCCTTTTAGATAATATGAATTCATAGTGTATATACCAGTAAATATTCTACCATTCCATGGACCACTGCGCCAGTATGGGTGGGCTCCATTCCAGATGAATGCTTCAGGAATATCTGGGTGTTCAAGTGTCATGAAGAAGTTTCCAATTGATGGATTTGATGAGCTTTTCCATGATGTCACTCTTAGTTTCTCTCCTGTTCTTTTGTTGCTTGAAAGATTCATTTCGGGGAGGAGTGAGTCCGAAGGATGCGCAAAACTTTGCCATAAGATGTTTTCTGCAGAATCTTTGAGGACTAGATTTCCAGAATCTAGAAGCTGACAAGTCGTATTTTGGGCAATATTTGACACATTTGATGACCAGATGCTAGTGTTTTGCCCATTTAACACCACAAGATTGCCATCATCAGATATTGTAATAGTCCCACTCCCTGAAGTATTCGTCAATGGTTGGTTTCTGTTTGCTACCCATATGATATTTGATTGAGACTTGTACCAAATCCCCATGTAACGATTTGTGGTATTTTGTGGGCTGAAAAATCCCAATATGAATAAACTTCCATTGGAAGTAACAGTTTCAGGATCTTTAATGTATTGGGTATATATGATGGTGTCTTTGGCACTGGAAAATTCAAAACAGGAGCAGCCAAATATGATCAAGACAGAAAATGAGATTGTATGTCTGCAAATGAATACCATTGATGAGATGAAGGGTCCTTGAAATGCACTATCAAGAAAGATGACTGCCACTTTCTACAATTGGCTGGTCTCCCACAATTACTTGATTTCTATCATCTCGGACACTGGTGCAACTTTTGATTCGTATTTAGCTTCCAGTTAATTGTCTGTGTCAATTGAAATGGAAATATGTGTGTCTTCATATAATAGCTGAAGTCATATATAAAGGATTATAAGTAAACGGTTGACACAAAGTATGCCTGAGTTAGTTATTGAATACTGAACTTGTTATGGCATTTGCTGAATGGCCAAAAATTGCTTTTCAGCTTTCTGCTGGGTCTAAATTCATAAAAAATGACTTGGATGTTTTGACACGTAAATTTTCATTTATCATTATATATGTAGTTGGTCATAGTCATATAGCTTGATCAAATTTGCTGGTGAATTTTGATTTGGTGGTGGAAGATAGAATAGAAGTCCATGACGCAGTTCATTTGGAAAATTGCTGATGGGGTCTCTGGTTTTGAGTTTTGACCCCCTAATGGAGCAGACAGCGCAAACCAGGATTAATAAAAAATACAGATCCTAAACCAACACAAATACTCTTTTAGCACGTTGCCGTGGCCCCAAAATAGAATGAGGCCCAACTATAGTTGTCCACACTAAGGCCCAATGAAGCAGAAACAAACTGGCTACTTGGCAAGTAATAAGGACGGAATTGAGTAAAGTGTGGCGTGCTTTACCCATAATAAAAAGTGGGGAAAAAGATAAATAAATACTTCTCAAATTTTAGAAGCATGGAGAGGTACCTCAAATATGAGAAAGAATATAAGATGAATTGTTCCCAATTTAGGATAAATAAATTTGGGGCATGAAACACTCCAATAATGGTATTAACCATTTGAGTGAAGGCATTAACCAATTCATATAATCAGAATTGTGCATCAATTTCGCTCATAATTGTAAACATTACTAACCACTTAAGCAACATTATTAACCATTCCAATAAGAATATTAAGAAACCAATTTCGCTCACAATGGTAAATGTTAACCACTCGAGTAATAGTAGTAACCACTCAAAAAAGGGTACTAACTGATCTGCCTTTAATTTACTTATCTCAAATTGAGAACAATTCCTCTTATACATTTTCTCATATTGGATGTACCTTTTTGAGCTTTTTGAAATTTGAGGGGTATTTATTTGTCTTTTTCCCCAAAAATTATGGTACCTAATTTTTAAAATTTTGATATTTATATACAACTTTGCCACTATTTTTTTTGTTCAATGTATTTGCATTTCTGACCAAATAGAAGTTCCAATTATTGGATCCTGCTTGTACGTTGCTTTAATTGCGTGTATGTGTATGTATTAATGTTTTTTAAGTAACAAAGTGATATTTCGTAAATTAAAAAAAAAATTATAGAAGTAAGTTTTTTCAAAATGGCAATTGTAGGTAAAAAAAAATAAAGATAAAATCTATTCTAGCTAGATATATAAAATTCAACCCTTGCAAATCCCATATGGTTTATGATAGGTACTGTGTAATTTTAATTAAGATAAGGATAATCTCTCCTAATCTATTTTACTAGCAAGTAGCTTACTAGCAAAAGTAAACTAGAAGCGAAGGAAGAATCTCCAATAATACTAAATAATAACTTTATTGACTGAATGAATAATACTAGCTGATAGGATTAGCAATATATAGACAAATTACAAATCAGAAATATCCCTAAAAAGACTCTTAGATAATAAGGATAATATATATATATATCTAAATATTTAAATTCAAATTAGATAATTAGCCTAATAAACTGACCTAGATAATAGGGAAAATATCCCTATTTGGATATTAAAACAAATTCAAATTCAAATTCAAATAAAAGACTAATTTAAATAATTAAACTAATAAAATAATAACTTAATTTCCTATTTTGTGCCTCTTATATGTTCGGAGTCTATCAGTTTATATATTTTTTCTTACAATTGTTTGCATTTGTTATATTTTAAACATGGGTTTCTGCTGTTGTTTAGCCACTGTATTTAACATGAATAATCTGCCAACAATAACTTACACATTACAACTGGGCAGGGGAAACTTCTTTTTCTGGAATATTATAGATATATACATATACAAAAGAATTAAAGATATTTCTAAATTTATTAAAAATGTGGTCTTGTAGTTATCTGCCATAGATCTCTGTAATGCTAGCATTATTGTTTGTAAACAATCTTTCACTTTCTCTATTGGATGCCGAACACAACAAACTCTGCCATTGGATGAATGCAGGTTGTTTTGGAGGAGGAATATTTACAATCTCACTGCTAAGCATAGAAACCACGGTGCTCATACTTGGCCTTTCTCTTGCAAGGTCTTGCACGCATAAAAGCCCTATGTGTATGCATCTCAATATATCTTCCTCCAGGTTGGTTTCATATATTTTAGGATCTATTACAGCTGCAGCATTCTTCTCATTCCATAGTTTCCATGTCTAAGAAATTTATAAATAGCAGCATTGGAAAAATTAAAGCCAAGGATATATGAACAAAAGAGCATTCCAATTGGGTATTGAGAAGGACAATGGACTAAAGTGACTTACAAGTCCTAAAAGGCTGAGAGAAGCCTCATTGTTAGAAGGGCTTGAGTTTCTTCTTCCACTAGCAATTTCTAATAGTAAAACTCCAAAACTGAATACATCTGATTTCTCTGAAAACAGTCCTTCAATTGCATACTTTGGTGACATGTAACCACTGTATAATTGAGAAAAAAATATTAATTATTAGAGTATTACTTGCTTTTTGGCTATTATATTGTTGGACAGTGAACTAAAGCTTACTAGGTTCCAACAACTCTTATTGTATTAGCTTGAGATTCAGTCCCTTGGAAAATTTTTGCCACCCCAAAATCTGATATTTTGGGATTCAAATCCTCATCTAACAATATGTTGCTTGCCTTTAGGTATCTATGTATAATTTTGAGTCTAGAATCACGATGAAGATAGAGCATTCCTCAAGCTACCCGTTCAATTATGTCAAAGTGTTTTCTCCAATTGAGTAGTTTATGTTTTGGTGGATCTTTAAAACGAAAAAGGAGGTATTATATATATATATATATATATATATATATATCTGGTCATGCATATGCTAAATACAGGAAAAGCTAAAGTTTATGAATGCGTATGACATGACCAGAAAAGAAGAGATCAAAAGAACAAACCGAAAATAAATGCATCAAGACTTTTATTTGGCACGTACTCAGATTAACATCTTCTCTCCACCTTTAATGCAGCAACCAATAAGTTTTACAAGATTACGGTGCTGAAGCTTAGAAATGACAATGACCTCATTCATTAACTCCTCTAGTCCTTGCCCAGATGCTCTAGAAAGTCTTTTAACAGCTATATTTTGACCATCTTGCAATATTCCCTTAACAAAAATACGAAGCACAATAATTACCCAAAATGACATTAAAAATCGGTTATATGCAATATCTTCTAAATTGATGAAATCATCTTGAATTAATGTACCTTGTACACTAGACCAAAGCCACCCTGTCCAAGCTTATTGGAGAGGTCAAAGTTGTTTGTCGCTTTTCTTTTCCATAAAAAGGATGTACCAACAGCAATGATAAGTGTTCCTATTATTACTGTGATGATAATGATCTTTCTCACATGTCTATCCTTTTCTACATTTAGGAGAAAACAAAGAAAGTTATAGTCAATTGAAATCTATAAATTGGAACACGTTAAAGAACTATAGTTTTAAAATTTGGGAGAACGAAGAGTTAATATACCAAGATCTGAGTAGGCTAGGAGAATATATAGATCAAGTCCACCTGTTGGGAACTGTTGTATATCAATTAGATTTCCCTTCCAAGACATGCAGCCTATGTCAGGACTATATGAATAAGCTACACAAGTACAATTCTCCAGGCACTGGCTTCTGCATGTCTCCTCTGAAGTAGAAGACCATTCTGCAAAATCTGGCACTTTAACCATCTCCAACATAAGATATCCATCTTCATTGCCTTTTGCACTTCCATTTTTCAACTTGTCACACTGCAAAGTTGTCTTCCTAACACAACCACTAGTCCAGTTTTGCATACCCCATGCTGTTCTATTGCTTGGTTCAAAACCTCTCAAACAGTTGCATATAGGTGAACTATTTGAGTTGCAGATTCCGAATGATCCGCATACACCATAAATATCACATTCTGAAGTTTGAATATTATCATTTCAGTTGTGGTTGTATCGTGTCATTAAACCAGATTTTTTTCAATCGATAGGCCTTGGAAGTCTAAGACGTAGATCTTTAATTGTGTTACATCATTAAAACTAAAAGAAACATAAATAGTTCCTTTCCCATCATCTATGATACGAAATCCTCTAAGATAAGAGGGATTCATAAAGTATATACCAGTAAATATCCTACCATTCCATGGACCACTGCGCCAAAATGGGTAAGAACCATTCCAGATGAATGCTTCAGGAATATCTGAGTGTTCAAGTGTCATTAAGAAGTTTCCAATTGATGGATCTGATGAGCTTTTCCATGATGTCACACCAAGTTTCTGTACTGTTCTTTTGTTGTATGAAAGATTCATTTCGGAGAGGAATGAGTCTGTTGGATGCGCAGAACTTTGCCATAGGATGTTTTCTGCAGAATCTTTGAGGACTAAATTTCCAGAATCTAGCTAGAAGCTGACAAGTTGTATTGAGGGCAATATTCGACACATTTGATGACCAAATGATGTTGTTTTTCCCAATTAATAGCACAATATTGCGATCATCAGATATTGTAGTAGTCCCAGAATAATCGGTGAATGCTTGGTTTCTGTTAGCTACCCATATGATATTGGATTGGGACTTGTACCAAATTCCCATTTAGCGATTTGTAGTATTTTTGGGACTGAAAAATCCCATTATGAATAAACTTTCATTGGAAGTAACAGTTTCAGGATCCTTAATGTATTGAGATGATATGATGGTGTCTTTGGCACTGCAAAATTCAAAACAGGAGCAACCAAATAAGATCAAGACAGCAAGTAAACTTGTATGTCTGCAAATGAATACCATTACTAAGATGAAGTGTCCTTGAGATGTACTATCAAGAAAGATGCCTTAGACTTTCTGCAAAAGAACACAGACGTACGCCAATTTTGATTCTTATCTTCAAGATGGTAATGATCGTTGTTTTTAATTAAATATGTATTTTTCTCCACTTAATAGTTGAAAACTTGAAATCATATATAAAGTATTCTTGGTAAACGTTTGACATGAAGCCTCCTTGACGTAGTTATTGTATACTGAACTTTTAATATCATTTGCTGAATGGCCAAAAATTACTTTTCAATTTTTTGCTGGCTCTGAAATTCATAAAAAAAAAATACCTTGATGTTTTGAGTTTGACCAGCAAATTTTTGTTTATCATTTTATTTGTGGTTGGTTATAGTCATATAGCCTGATCGAATTTGATGGTGATGTTTGATTTGATTGTAGAAGAACGAGTAAAAGTCCACGAAGCAGTTCGTCTAGAATGTTGATAATGAGGTCTCTGAGTTTTTGCCCCTTACGTAGAATTACTGAAGTAGACAGCACAAGCCAACATTGGTTAAAATATCGATCATAAACGACAGATATTCGTTTGACACTAGGCCCTAGAGATGAATGAAGCCCAACTGTGTTTGTCCACATTGAGGTCCAACGAGGCATATACACAACTTGGCAATTAATTAGGAGGGAGTTGTGATATTTTCAAATCTCACTTTGGATTTTGTTCTTGGGCTATCCGTAAGTGTTTTTTTGACCCTAGTGAGTTATAGGAATTCTATGCACGTAAATTTATTTTTTAAAACAGAATTGTGGTATGCTTTTATCCGAAAAAAGGCATGGTGTGTGATTGTTCAAAATCCGGTAGATATTTATATACGTATCAATATTTTCACTAACTAAAACAAAGTAGAAAAGTTAGAAGTAATGATATAGCAATTGTTTAGAAGAAATGCTTTTGCATTTCTAGCCAACTAAATAACGGAGCGGAATCTCTCCATTTATGGAGAGGTCCATTTGCCTCCATTTAGTGGGAACGCTGCGTTTTATGCCTTTCTATTTAAATGGAGAGATTCGGCTCCGCTAAATGCTCCAGTATTCGGATCACCTTTATAGAGATGTTATAAAAGTGGTAGATTTGGACCTTTAGCATGTGTGTCAGTATGTGTATGTCTTATTTTTTAAAAAATACAAAAAAGGTAATATTTCATAAATTAAATATAATATCATAGATCAAACTTTTTTCAAAACGATGAATGTTGAGAGAGAAAAAAAAGTAAAAGATAAAACCCGTTCTAACTAAATTTATAAAATTTAACAATGCAGAATGCATATAGTTTGAACAATTTTTCTTACAATTGTTTACATTAATTATTTTGAAAACATGGGTTTCTATTGTTGCTTGGCCACTGTATTTTGACACAAACTAGATGTTTATCCCGTGCGTTGCACGGACCATCTTAGAAAAATATGAAGCATCAACTTGAAAATTTAAGAAGTTACATTCTTATGAATGTTGTATGGAAGTGCATTACATGATTGTGAAAAATTTAATTTAAAATAAACTGTTCATCTAATATTAAGAATTTGAAATTAAAGTATTAAATATTTAAATTCAGTGTGTCGGCACAAAATATCCTTGATATCTACAATAATACGACAATAAGTTGATCATGAGATGTCATCAATCAAAACACTTTGAAGCATTATAATTTTGAGATTTACTCAAACAATTTGTGACAACAACTAACCTAAGTAGCATAATAAGCAATTGCAGAGACATGCTTCCATTACAATAGAGCTTGCAGGTTGATAGGCTACGGGCCTCAATTGCAACAAAAATTTTACCTCGAGCATCTCTAATATCAATAAATCCATTAAGTAGTTCATGCATTTTAGATTATGGGTTTATACTTTGATAGACTCCGGCCCTTATATACTACATTTGTTGTAGGTTTTGTTTTTCTTTTGTCTAAAAAATGAGCAATGTTCACAACACTTTAGGATGGTGGTTGTATCTTATCTTTAAAGATTTAAACTATAACACTGAAAAAACCCCCACAAAAATTTATGTCAACTGCATAGTAGACTCTAATATTATAAAAAATAAGTTCAACATCCTTAATTATGTATGGACTTTAAACGTCAAAGTCCCTATTATTGTTTTTTAATTATGTCTCAAACAGATTATTACCTCATTTCTTTAACCTTCACATTTTGTCTTTTTTTTTTTTTTATCTCCTTTAAAAAAGGTTGCAATCTCTCCTCTATATTTTGAATTGAAAATTTTCAAAAACTTTACTTAAAAAATAAGGGAGTGTTAAAATTGATATCAAAATGAGTTTGATAAAAAAGTATTTGATTTCGTATTGTAAAGTTTTGATAGAAATTTTTTAAATTGAATAGATAATACATTAGGTCATCAGATTGGAAGTACCACACTTATCCCATTAAAGAGTTTAGTTTTATATAACTCCCAAACAAAGCATCACTTATGGTCAAAAAAAAAAAAAAAAAAAAACAAAGCATCACCCCTCCCTTCTTCAAATAAAATTTTAATCCCATAGGCTAATTAATATAAATATGTGCAACATAGAAAGCTTTAAATATAAAATTACATGTATTTTATTCCAAATCTTTTATTTTTTAATTTAAAAAAGAGAGAGATTGTTGATATTTAAATTTAAAACAAAAACAAATAGAAGATGAGTTAAGATAATAATCATATTTATTTTTAATTTTAGTTTTCAAAAATAAATTATTGAAATTTAAATTAAAATGGTTTGGAGAATCATTCCTATCTCAATGACAAAATGAAACTAATGAGATACATACGTTGAAGACAATATAGTAGACAACTAAGGAAATCTATATCGAATTGAATCATAGACTTCTATTTGCCCAAGTAGGTGTATATAACAAAATCTGAGTTGATTCGTAAGGTTGTTGATTGTATATATATAATAGGATATTATTGAGATTTAGAGATAAGTCGATAGATAAAATATTTTGATACAGAAATTAATTAACTTGATGGAATCTTGTTTTTAACCGAAATTGTCGCACGCCGTTATCACATGAGATATTGGTTTTAAAAGAAATTGTGGATGCCAAATGGGAAGATCACGCCATCATCACAAGACTTAGAGTATATATTAATGATTGATTGATGATCTATAAAGAATAACTTACATGCTTTGACATAGCAAAAACATTACAACTCATGAGTAGAAGCAATTTTCTTTTTCTGGAATATTATAGCTATGTATATGTATTTAAGAATACAAATATTTTGAAATTATGGGCATTTTTTTTAAAAAAAATAGTTTTTCTCTTTTTAAAAACAGAAAAACAAAGAAATTTGTTTAGTAATATGTTTTTAAAATTGTTTTTTTAAAACAAGTTGTTTTAAAATGCAAAAAAACGGTTAAGTGCTTTTTAGTTTTTTTTCCAAATATGAGAATATTTTTTTCTAAAAGAAAGTTTGAATCCGCCGCCCATGCTACATCCAGAAGGTCGTGACATCACTGAAAACAACAAAAACCACAACATCACCGACGACGACGATGGAAACCACAACATCACTGACAACGGTCGTGACGTCACCAACGACAACAGAAACCACAACATCTCACCAACGACAATAAAAATCACAAAAATCACCTATAGTGGTCATGATATTACTGACGGCAAAGGAAACTGCGACATCATTGATGATGACGTGATATCTGTAACATCCCAGAAATTTAATTAAGGATTAGTGGTGATTTAAGAATTGATTTTAGGATTAGGTATAGAATTTTCAGAGTTTGAGAAACAACTTCAAGAAAATAGAAGTATTTTGGGGGCTTTTAAAGGCCTGATTTCTCCTTTAATTTGAGAAAATTAGAATTTAAAGAAACTATTTTCAAACCCAAAATAGATCCTACTAGGAGAAAATATTAATGGGAATTTAAAATAAATTTTTGGGAAGCAAAAAGAGGATTTTATCTAAGTGAAATATATCTTATTTAAGGGCCTAATAGTAATTTTCTTATGCTATTTATTTTATTACTTTATTTTATTTCATTTTTTTCTTTTTTCTTTTTTCTTCTTCTTGCTATTTCCCTTCCTCCTCTCCCTCTCCCCTGCGAGCCTGACCTCCTTCCTCTTCCTCTCTATTGCTCCTTCCTTCCCCTTCTTGCTCGTGCGTGTGCGTGTGCGTGCGCGTGCGGAGTAAGAGAGAAGAGAGCCGTCCCTGATCGCCTGCGACAGTGGCCTCCTCCACCTTATCTACTTCTTTCCTTCATTCTCTTTCCATTTCCCTTTCCCTTTATCCCTGGATTCGTGTGTGGCGTGAGAAGGAAATGGAGAGAGAGGGGTGTGTTGTCCGGCCAGTGATTTGGGCGGTTCCTGGATGATTTTCGGCGATCTTTCGGCTAATATGCAGAGTGAGAAAGCTTCCTTATACTTTTTGTTTACCTTGTTCTTGATTTTATAGTTGTCAAAGAGAGGATTTTAGAGCTTTGATTGATTTTCAAATTTCTGATTGCTTGATGTTAATTGGTTAGTTCCCAAATGTTTATTGAGGTTGTATTATGATGATAATGTAATTAATTTGGTGGATTTGGTTCTAGGTGAGATTTTGCTTGCTTAGGGTTGGATTAGGATGAGTTTTGATTTAGAAATCCTTTGAGTATGAGGTTTTAAACTTGATTTATAATTTCTAGAAGGATGCTGAGATTTAACGATAATGTTTGTTGAATTAAATTGGTTGGATCTTGAGTAGGATGAGATTTTGAAGTTTAGGGGTGCTTAAGGGAGAGGTAGGTGTTGGAATTTTCATGATGGATGTGCAAGGTTGAATCGGATAATAGAAATAAAATAGTGGGATTATGTTGAAGGTAGATTAATAAAGAACTTGTTTTAGAAAGATTGTGGAGGAAATTGGGTAGTTATAGGAAGTGGTAAGTTGAGAACGAAATGGGATTATGCTCCTTGAGTAAATTAGTGGTTTAATAATTGCCATATGTTTCATGATGTGTAATTATAATGCGGAATGTTTTGGTTGGGGGAAATGTTGGTTGATTTGGATTTTTGGGTGTTCCAAGAGATGAAATCTTTATAGTAAATTTAAAGGATTGGCTTGTGGGATTATTTGGGGCCATTTAATAGTTGTTTCATGATATGGGAGATAATGTTGGTGAGTAAAGTTTTGGGTGATTGAAAGTAGTTGAATGGTGATGGTAGAACAATTTGGCCTAGGTTTGAATTGGGAAGTTAGTTTGTAATGAAGAGGAAAGGTCTATTTGAGGATTTGATGGCTTGGTATGATGGTAAAGAGATGTGTTAAATGGTTGAAAGATGTTTTCTCTAGGTTTGAATCCGAAAGGGGAGTAATACTTGAGTTTTTCGTTCAAGTAGGAAAATTTGGGATTAGGAGATGGTTGTAATCATTTATCTTATCTAAGTTAATTGAGCATGTTGTGTTTAATTATCTTTGTGAACCTGATGGGCAAGGTCCCATATTGCTAGGGTCAAAGCCACTTGTCATGTGTCTTGACCAAAATACTATATGTTTAGGTGATTGTAGACATCGGCAAGTTGTTCAGGGCTCGAGGACGGCATGAAACTGATATTTTTCTTGCTTTTGGGCAAGTTCAGGTAACCACTCTCACCTTACTATATTATTATGGGTAATGTTAGTCGGGATTTTCTAAATCCCTTTTTGATCTATGTATGTATTTCTTGAGTTACACTCTAAACTTCCAAAGTTACTTTCCTATTAAATAGCCTACTAGTTACTTTTAGAAATCACCGCTTCTTTTATATAAAGAAGTTGAATTATATGTAGTATCCTGGCCGGTTTTATCGGTGGACTGTGATTAATGGAATAGTAATCATTGTGGATTTGATATTGTGTAATATTATAGATAAATGGTCGTTGTAATTGTTGCATGACACTGCATTGTACCGTCGCGCAATGTAACCCTCGGTAGGCCAACCGAGCGGTTATTTGTACCGGTCATTCTGATTTTAGACAGAGACTATCTCCTTGAGTATAAACAAGGAGATCCTCATCCTGATTAGAGATATGGAGGATGCCATCCTGATTATAGACAGAGGGGAGGATGCCATCCTGATTATAGACAGGGGTATAGTGTCACATCATGTTTACTTTTGTCAATTCTTGAAAAATGTTGTTTTTGTGGTGTAGATGGATATTCTTGCGATGATATAGTTGTATATATATAGATTACTTCGTGGTGGGTTAAATATTTTTAAATGTGGTACCCTTTAGGCGCTCTGCTAACCCACTCATACTCTTATATTGAGTTGAGTTGTGGTTACTGAGACATGTTTGTATCACTCTGTGGTTATCTATGTTTTTGCAGGTGATCATGCACAGGCGTGTGAATCGAGGAAAGGGAAGGGGGCTGTCTGGTTCATATTGGACTGGTGAGTCACCCAACAGTGGTATTTGGGATGTATATTGCCAAACAGTAGGCTTGTATTCGTTTCAACATAATTGTATTTTGATTTAATTGAAATTTTGATTACTGTATTGGTTATGAATGTTTGAATTTGACTGCTAGTTGTTCCTTAGATTTCTCTACTGTTATCGAAGCTGCTATGGCTTTCGATTGTGATTGTAAAAGATTATGTATTCACTTGCATGTTTTAGCATTACTTTTGTTTATGGGCCATGTTGCTATATTCTGGAATTTTAGAACCGAGGTCCGGCTTGTGTGATTGATTGACTATTACATAGGTTCCTTTTGATAAACATGTTAGTTTAACTCTTCCTAACATGGTTATATTGAGTGCTTGTTTATTGAATGTGGTTATCATAAGTTGTTTCATTTTTAACCATGTTAGGTGGTCATTTATCTAACATGGTTAACTATACTATTAATCAGGGTGAATTTTATTAACCATGTTAGGGAAATTCTTTTTCTAACATGGTTGGGGTTTTTATTATCCATAATAGTTCGTATTGTAATAAGGTCTTGCTTTTCTATCATAGATAATTCTTTGAATGATTAGAATGATCTTTTTTTAACTATGATAGGATTGCTTGATTTGTATGAAGAGTCATTTTCCTATCATAGTTAACATTAATCTTTGTTGATGGATTGATTAATGGTAATCAAAATGTATTAGTTAGTTAAATTTTACAATATCACCGTCATCATCGACATTACTACATTCATTGTCACATCATCACTTGCGATAAAATTTTTATCTTAGTTATACCATAAGATTACGGGAAACTATTTTGAAAAAAAAAATTCGTTTTCAATACTAGTTTTAAAAACAATTACCCAAATGGATTTTTTTGTTTGTTTGTTTGTTTCAAAAACATGTTTTAAGAAACCATTAGCCAAATGTTTGTTTGTTTTCTTGTTACCAAAACTTGTTTTAAAAAATTGTTTTCAAAAACGTTTTAAAAATGTTGAAAAAAAAACGTTTAAAAACAAAAAAAACATAACAAAACAGCCCCTAAATTTCTCAATCCACATGAAAGACAGAAAAAAAGGAAAAAGGAAGCATGTAGCATAAATTGAATATGAAAGCATTCCAAATACAGACAGAGAAAGGGAAGTGGAGAGACTTAGAGGCTGTTTGGTTTTGTTTTCTGTTTTCAAAAATTGTTTTTAAGAAGGGTGAAGGGTAAAAAATGACCATGTACTCCCCGCATCAAAATTGTCCATCAACTTTCAAATTCGGGTCAACAATGACTCTTCCATCAAATTGGGCCAACGGACGTTTCAAATTTGGGCCAATAATGACTCATTTGTCAAACTGACTCACGGATGTTTCAAATTCAGGTCAATGATGACTCCTCCATCAAACGACCCAACAAAAATTAGAATTCTGTGAAATTCCAGTGTGAGACCTACCCATAAAAAAGTAATGAAAATTGGGCCAGTTTGACGGAGAAGCCATTATTGGCTCGAATTTGAAACGTCTGTTGGACCAGTTTGGTGGAAAAGCCATTATTGACCTGATTTTAAAAGTTGATGGACAATTTTGAGCCAAAAAAAGTACAAGGTGTCAGATGTATTTTGAACATATATAAAGGTCAATTTTGACCTTTTACCCTTTTAAGAACAAGTTTTGAAAACAAAAAAACAGAAAAACATATTTGGAAAAATTGTTTCCCAAAACATGTTTTAGAAACCAAAAAACAAAAAATCATGTTTGGATAGTTGTTTTCTAAAACGAGTTTTAGAAAAAAAAAACAAAAATTATATTTGGATAATTATTTTCAAAAATAAATTAAAAAAATATTTCTATTTATAAATCATTTCTAAAATATTTCACATATATTAAAAAACCTCAAATATCATCAACTCTTAATTAAAATTTTTCAATTTTCCATCATATTGACATTATTTTTAACATTATAATTATGTGACGTATATAATTTAATAAAAAATCAAATAAAACGATTAATAAAAAACATAACAATATTTTAATATTACCAAAAAGAAACCTTCAGAATTTGTAACTACGACTATCAATAAGTTCTCTAGGCTTAAAAATACTATCAATAAGTTCTAATATAAAAAAGTTCTAATATTTTTGGAGCTCTACCACCTCTACAAACTTTCCAACCAATCTCTCTTCATTTCTAAAGGCACCGCCATAAACAATTCCCTGTTGATGGATTCTTTAAAGCCTTCACATAAACATCATTGGAAAGATCCATCTCATTGAGAATAGCAACACATGCAGCAACTGAATAACTATCAGATGATGTACCACTATCTTCACTCCTTAACCTCCTACGTGAGCATCCGCCCTTGCCTTGGATGCCTCAGCCCACTGAAGTTTTAATAACCTGAGGTTCTACTATCATGGTATCACAAATAGTAGAACATCAGGTTGTTAAAATAAAGAATTTCACAAACAACTTCGATAAAAAAAAATCGAACTACCAATTTCATACATAGATTATTGAATTCAATTAATCCTAGTCTCTAAAGGTGGCGAATGAACAAGCTACCCCCAGAAATTCACAACCTTGCTACAGGGTAACATGCTTAAGAGCCCAATGAATGGAGGGGGAAAAAACCTGCAGCAGTTTATTTACATGGTCCAAATGTAACTGAATCTGATAATTTGGAGATCAAAATATCAATTCACAAGTTCAATCATTGACAACACAAGTACCAAGATAGTTTTTTTCGCCAGTAGTTACCAAGGTTATGGTACCATTGGATCAGTCCACTGATTATAAACAGTATAACTTAACCCCATCACAAGACAAAGGCCTTAACATAGTCATAACAAAATAAACCCAATCACAAGATACTAGAGATCACAAAAACAAACATACAAACAAACAATTCAGCCATCATATTACAGCAATGATATTAACGATATATATGCAATAATTTAACTCCAATAATTTCACATATCCTAAGATCATATGATTCATGATCTGGATTATGTATTTCAATTAATTTAGCTCATTTAAAACATTACTAAGTGTAAAAGAATGTCTTAAACTGACATTGTGGCAATATTGACTCTAACAACAGTAAACAGGAATTAATATGTTAACACGTAACATCATCAAGCCAAGAACTCAAATGGCAGTCATGCAACTTCTTACCCAAATTGATAAATGCAGCAAGAGCCAAAAGAAAACGATCTCTTAACCACCACCCAAAGAAATTTGTTTATATTTTCTTTCAGTCAATATGATCAGCACATGGCAACAAATAAAGGATTTCAGTTCTTAAACAAACATTTACAGAAAGCTATGAATCAACAGACTTTTATCAATGTATAACAGAGTGTTTCACAAACACCATAGTTGAAACTAAAGAAATCGATGAAGATCCTAAAATATGGTCTGATAATGCTAATTTAATAGTGATATAGACCTTCAAGGAAATTATTTTCAACTACAGCTAAACTTGTTGTAGCTCAATTAATTCACTGCTTCGACTGGAATCTTCCCAATGGGATGGCACCTTGTGATTTGGGCATGATTGCAACATTTGTGTTATGAGAATGTCAATAAACCCAATTAATTCACTGGCCTACAGAAAATGTCCTTTGCTATAAATTTCAAAACATCCACACCCAAATCAAAAACATCAAAAGAAAATGTCAGTAAACCCCAAAAATCATAACCTTCAAATTTGGCCCCCAATTTTCCCAGTTCATCAATAAACCACAGACGAGTAACTGAGCTCTAGTATCACACCGCCATCAGATACAAAACGAGAAGAATAAAACCCAGATTTCATCCACAACCAAAAAGTGCAAGCTAGCAATCAAGGAAATTAATTGAAGATGGAAGCGATCAAGAATACGTTCTCCATGAGTTACCGATGCTTTTGATCGACGAGTCGATTTTGGCCAGATTTTTACAAGAGATGTATGCATAGAGGGATTGAAGGAAAAATGGGGGAAATACCTAAAGAGAACAAGAGCAACCAAGAAAATAGTAGCGAAGAAAAAGCTTTAGGTTGTTGATGTGATCTCAAAACCATGGTTCCTACCACCAAGTCCGTCGAGCTTACCGCATAAATCAACAGAGAAAGCTAACATGTGTGATGGTTGAAGCTAAGGAAGAGGAAGAGTCGAAGAGGGAGAGATCGGGATATCTAAAAACAGAAAACAATTTTAAAGAACATGTTTTAGCTGTTACCTGATAGACAACAGCTGCTACAGGGTTCTCATTTCGGTGTATGGTGTTGCAGTTGTTTGTATTGCATGCAGAAGCTGAGTTGCAAGCAATGTCTGGTGATAATCTTGTGCCCAGCCTCTCTTGGACTCGTGAGAAAATACGGTCTAAGGGTAAACCTTAGGATTTTGGCCTCAAAGAAGGTCGTGATGGTTTTGATACTATATGCTGTTTTTTGGAACCAGTTTTTTGGTGCTAGTCGGAAAGATAGGTAGAGCGCGCTCATCTGTTTTGGATCGTTCAGATTTGAATCTCAACAGTCTAGATTTAATAATTTTAAAATTGTGATTTTTAAATGAATAATATGTTTTTTGACAAAATGATAGTTAAGAGATTATCTTCATTTTAGATTTTGTAACCATAAAAATAATTGTTTTATTAAAAGTACAAACTTAAAATAATTAAATTTGGACCGTTTATATTAGATCTAGATGGTCCATATTAGAGAAGCACCCTCTACCTATTTTTCCAATGAGCGCCGAAACTGATTCCCTGTTTTTTAGCAGCTTAAAGAAACTTGTTCGAGCGTTTTGAAACTGGTAGGGATCGTGCTATATTCAATAGACAGAGGGTGAATAGAGAAGTGTAGAAAATTTGGAGAGAATGTTTTCCTTCAACGATTTTGTGTATAAACTATAACGTGTTCTTGCTTTTGTAAAATATAAGCCATGTCATCAATATATAATTTAGTTACCAAAAGGACAGATTTGTTTAACGTTTCCTCCACCAAATTAAATTAAAAAAATTAAAGTTCTGAATTGACGAGAAATGAGACTCGGATTATTTTGGTGAAAAGGTTTTTTTCTTTTTTTTTTTCTTTTTTTCTTTTGGATAAAAGGCAAATTTATATTCCATAAACTATAACCATTATAGTACAATATAGTCCATATCACAAAGTCAAATTATATTTTGCGATTGTAATGTACTGGAATGATTACATGGCTGAGATGGTGCCATTATTAAGTTTCACTCGCCGTGTGCGCAGAAGCCTCACTCTGATCATTTTCACTCAACCAAAGCAGCAGAGAAACACACCTTATTGTTAAAATAATTTAAAACATTTTCATTTAGTTTTTTTGAATACTGGCACATAATGGGAGCCTCAATAATTGGTATGGTTAGAACCTTCTTTGAAAACCCATACTGGGTCGAAGAGTTAAATAATACCAACCTGGTTCTTATTCCAAAATCTGACACTCCTGAATGCATACGAGATTTTAGACCGATATCCCTTTGCAACGTGAGCTACAAGATAATCACCAAGATCATTAGTAACCGTCTTCGGAATGTTATGGATACATTGGTGTGCGCAGAAGCCTCACTCTGATCATTTTCACTCAACCAAAGCAGCAGAGAAACACACCTTATTGTTAAAATAATTTAAAACATTTTCATTTAGTTTTTTTGAATACTGGCACATAATGGGAGCCTCAATAATTGGTATGGTTAGAACCTTCTTTGAAAACCCATACTGGGTCGAAGAGTTAAATAATACCAACCTGGTTCTTATTCCAAAATCTGACACTCCTGAATGCATACGAGATTTTAGATCGATATCCCTTTGCAACGTGAGCTACAAGATAATCACAAGATCGTTAGTAACCGTCTTCGGAATGTTATGGATACATTGGTGGGAAAGCATCAGTGCAGCTTTATAGCCGGCAGACAGAGTAGCGACAATATTATTATTGCCCAGGAGGGTATCCACTCGATGCGTATGAAAATAGGAACAGAAGGATGGATGATGATCAAAGTGGATCTCGAGAAGGCCTATGACCGCTTAGGATGGGATTTCATTCGTGACACCATCACCAAGGTAGGAATGGAAGAATGGATGATAGAGGCAATTATGGCTTGTATAACCACTCCCTCCTTTCAAGTACTGTGGAATGGTGAGGCAACCCAAACATTCAGACCAAGTAGAGGCATCAGGCAAGGAGACCCAATCTCCCCTTACATTTTTACCTTATGCATGGAGAGATTGAGCCATATCATTCAGGATGCAGTAGAGGGGGGCGAATGGGATCCAATCCTGTTGAGTCCGGATGGACCCCCTCTATCCCACTTGTTTTTTGCGGATGATCTTGTTCTCTTTGGAGAGGCAACTGAATGCCAGGCGGATGTAATAATGAGATGTCTTCAATCATTTTGTGCAGCCTCTGGTCAAAGTGTTAATAAGGTAAAGACCCGGGTCCACTTCTCCAAGAACGTGCATTCTTGTAGAACCAGAGCCTTAAGTCAACGGATGGGAATTGGCTTGACGGGAGATTTGGGGAAATACCTTGGTATACCCCTCCTACATAAGAAAGCCTCTTACCTCACTTTTTCCCCTGTGTTAGAAAGGACAAAGAAGAGGTTGCCGGGCTGGAAGAGAAAATGTTTAAGTCTGGCGGGTATAACTACCTTGACTAAATCTGTGTTGTCTGCTCTTCCATCTTATTATATGCAAACTATTCTCCTACCTAAAGGATTATTAAAAGACCTCAAGCAGAGAAGTAGAAGCTTCTTATGGGGCGATCAAGAAGAAGGTAGAAAATTGCACCTTATATCTTGGGGTATGGTTACTAGGCATAAGAAGGAAGGTGGTCTAGGAATAAAAGACCTGAGAAAACAAAATGAAGCTTTCATCATGAAGTTGTGCTGGAATCTCATCACTAATAAGGAAGCCTTATGGGTGCGCGTCCTTAGAAGCAAGTACCAGTGTGGCAATCAACCTATGCCGAAAGTTCTCAAGAAGGACAAATCATCCCTTACATGGCGTAGTATTTGTAATGTCTGGAGCAAGTTCAATGAGGGTCTTGGTGTCAAGATTGGTAATGGCGAGACTGCATCCTTCTGGTTTGATAATTGGGCAGAGACCAATGCCCCTTTAGTCAAACTAATTCCAGGGTTGAAAGGGTATGCCTCCAGAGAGGAAAAGGTGGTGGACTATGCCACTCCAAGAGGGGAATGGGATGTACAGAAGCTAGAATGGTGGTTCCATCCTCAAGTGGTTGCCCTAATTATGAGTGCTCATCCACCCCGTGAGGAGAGAGGAGAGGACAAGTATTTTTGGAAGCCATCGTCAGATGGTCGTTTTTCTGTTAACTCTGCCTATCATTTTCTTTTTGCAGGTACCTATAGTAATGAGGACACTACTTGGAAAGCAATATGGAGGTGGGACGCTCCAGAAAAGATTAAGTCTTTTATGTGGACTTTTGCTCATGGGAGGACACACACATGCTCCTTGAGACATCAGAAAGGACTGGCAACCTCAGCTATATGCCCCTTTGGATGTTCACAAGATGAGGATGCCATGCACCTGATTAGAGATTCACTACTACAGAAATGCCCTATTGCAGCACACCAATAGCAGCGCACACCAAAAGTAAGCGCTGGGATAGGCTAATTCCCTGAATATTAATTTAAAATAATGTCTTTTATTTAATAATGTCTAAATTACCTCCTAGGTTTGTCTTTATATAGGTGATTTCCTTTGAACTTAATTCTCTGAACCTTATCTGAACCATATTTAACCCCCAGAATATATTATATGTGTCCTTATTATTTAATAATATCTAAATTTAATTACCAACAATTTTTTTTTAATTTTTAATTACCTATCCCAGCGCTTCTTACGTAAAAAGCGCTGGGATAGGTCATTTATGGTTTATATTTTATTTCCTGAATATGTAAACTTATCTCTTTTATTTAATAATTAATAAAATTCCCCCAGTTTTTTTTTTAATTTTTAATGACCTATACCAGCGCTTTTTACGTAAAAAGCGCTGGGATAGGTCATTTATGGTTTATATTTTATTTTTTGAATATGTAAACTTATCTCTTTTATTTAATAATTAATAAAATTCCCCCAGTTTTTTTCTTAATTTTTAATGACCTATACCAGCGCTTTTTACGTAAAAAGCGCTGGGATAGGTCATTTATGGTTTATATTTTATTCCCTGAATATGTAAACTTATCTTTTTTATTTAATAATTAATAAAATTTCCCCAGTTTTTTTTTTAATTTTTAATGACCTATACCAGCGCTTTTTACGTAAAAAGCGCTGGTATAGGCCCTAGAAGAAGTAATTTTTATTTTCAGTTATTAATTGTTCTGGTTTAATTAATTTTAGTAATTTTCATTCATTTTTAGGGCCTATACCAAAAATTTTCATGTAAAAAGCACAGGTATAGTTTTTATAATTATTATTTTACTTTTCCTCTATTTTAATCTTTTTTCTGATTTAATTCATTGAATATTTCACCTTGTCTTTTTTAATTCATAATTTCTAAATTACCAACATTTTTTTTTAAATTTTTGTGACCCTATCCCAGTTTTTTTTCATGATTTCCTTTAAATTTTTATTTAAACTTATCACATCAAAAATTTATTTATATAGGTCATTTAATGATTTGTATTTTATTCCCCGAATATATTTAACCCGGTCCTTATTATTTAAGAATTTCTAAATTCCATCTAGTTTTATTTTTTTAAATTTTTAATGACCTATCCCAGCGCTTTTTACGTAAAAAGCGCTGGTATAGGCCCTAAAAAGAATAATTTTTATTTTCAGTTATTAATTGTTCTGGTTTAATTAATTTTAGTAATTTTCATTCATTTTTAGGGCCTATACCAAAAATTTTCATGTAAAAAGGGCAGGTATAGTTTTTATAATTATTATTTTAATTTTCCTCTATTTTAATCTTTTTTCTGATTTAATTCATTGAATATTTCACCTTGTCTTTTTTAATTCATAATTTCTAAATTACCAACAGTTTTTTTTTTAAATTTTTGTGACCCTATCCCAGTTTTTTTTCATGATTTCCTTTAAATTTTTATTTAAACTTATCACATCAAAAAATTATTTATATAGGTCATTTAATGATTTGTATTTTATTCCCCGAATATATTTAACCCGGTCCTTATTATTTAAGAATTTCTAAATTCCATCCAGTTTTATTTTTTTAAATTTTTAATGACCTATCCCAGCGCTTTTTACGTAAAAAGCGTTGGGATAGGCCTCATAAAAGAATTTTTTAATTTAATTATTTTAGAATATGATTTATGGAATTTTTTTTAATTTTTATCACCTATCCCGGCGCTTTATATGTATAAAGCGCTGGGATAGGTGTGGCGGGTTTTACAATTCATTTCCCTCTTTTTTTTCCCTCTCAAAAGCCCCCAAAGTTCAACCCGCCAGCTCAAAAGTGAATCTTAGCTTCAGGTGAACTTTTGTTCCTTCTTCTTCTTGCTTTGTTTTTTCCTTCTTCTTTTTTTTAACCCAGCTCTGTTTTGTTCCTTCTTCTTCCAGATCCTATAACCCAGCTCCATCCTATTTCCATCCTTCGTCTTCAAGCTCTGTTCCTCCATGTTTCCAGATCCTATTTTCTTGGTTCTTCACGCTGTCGTCGATGTAAGTAGTGGAGATGCTGAAATAATCATTGTTGGTGCTGTGCTCTTGCTTACACGCTGCTCTCGTTGTGAGGAGTAAGAATCAGATCCTATTCGGGTATTTCTTCTTGTTCTTCTTGCTTACACGCTGCTATCATTTGTTTTTTTTCTTCTTGTTGTTTGTTGTTTTTTTTCTTATTATTCTGTTTCTTTTTGTTTTTAATTTTTTTTGTTAGAATCTCCTTAATTTCTGATTTCTTAATAGATATGTTATTTACCCATGCATTATTCATAATCATTAATCAAATTATGTAAATATTAAAAAAGTTGCTTGTAGTAGGAAGACCATGCCTACAAAACTTTTTGCTTTACTAAAGATTTAACATATATCCTATAATGGTAAGAGTTCAAATTATTGTGGATAAAAAACGTTAGTGATCAATAGCTTGCAAGTGTTTTCAACTTACAATGGTTGGTTTTATTGTACAATATTAGTATGACTTTTCTGGTGTGTATGTATATATGGTTTGGCTGAAATGGATAGTGTTGCTGGTTTTTTGCACTGATGCAGAAGGTTGTGAAACAAAAATAACTGAATATTTTAAAAAAAATAATGCCTATAGCAGCGCTTATTACGTAAAAAGCGCTGCTATAGGGTAACCTATACCAGCGCTCATTATGTAATAAGCGCTGGTATAGGGTTTCTTTTTTATTTTTTATTTTTAAAAAATTCATATAGGTATGACCTAAAGCTGCGCTTTTCAGATAATGAGCGCTGCTATAGATTACCTATAGCAGCGCTCATAACACAAAATAAGCGCTGCAATAGGTCATATGACCTATTGCAGCACTGGCTATAGCAGCGCTTATAGGGTCAAAAAAAGCGCTGCTATAGGCTTTTGCTGTAATAGTGATTGTGTTAATGCCAGGCACAAATGGAGATCAGTCGTATCATCATGGGAGCGCTTCTCAACACTGGAAGGAATGAAATGGCTACTATGGAATCTAAAGCATGCAGCAGGGAGACCATTCACCAAAAAGGTCCAATGGCCGACACTCTTTGGATACATCTGCTGGGACATATGGAGAACCAGATGCAAGAGGGTCTTTAACGAGGAAGTAGATTTCGATTTCAGTAATGCAACTGACAGCCTATTGATGGCAGTTTGGGACCAAGACTTGACAGCTCGATGCAAATTCTATAAGTTCCAGGCGGGCGACTGTAGAATTTCGAGGCCGACGGAACACGACTTTTCCCGACTAGAGATTAATGGATCAGTCCTCCCTGCCGGTAGCAGCGGTTGTGGAGGGATCATCAGAGGCTCATCAGGAGAATGGATTGGGGGATATGTTTGCAAGCTAATCAATGTTCCTCCAACCATTGCGGAAATTATGGCAGTCATACAGGGACTGCATCTGTGCTGGGATCGTAACATAAGGCAAGTTCAAGTCAAGATGGATTCGATTGAGGTTATCATTTTGCTTACAAGAGGATGCCCTAATCAACATCCGTTCAGAGATATCATAGAGGATACACGCCTGTTGTTAGCAAGAGATTGGCAAGTTGTGATGGAACATAATCCGAGAGAGAGCAACTCTCAGGCAGATCATATGGCCAAGATGGCACATGCTATGGTGCAAAACTTTTGCTTCTTTGAATAACCCCCGCCATCCCTTGAGGCAGTCGGGGGGTCGAGACCAAAACAATGTTGTTTAGAACTCTAAGTTTCATGTAAACTTATTTCTCCAGTTTATAGTAAAAAAAAAAAACTCTTCCATTGAATGTATGTTCTTTTTAAAATTCCCGTATTACTTTAGAGGCCTTGTTGTAACTATGTTTTAAGTAATGTCATTTCAATCCATATTTAAAAAAAAATGCGGTTTACTGATGTGATGAGCCAAAGAACCATAACTATGAACTGAGCAGATTTGAAATTTCAATATCACAAATAGGGGTGTCTATCCCGGGAATTTCCCGTCCCAGAAATTCTGGGAAAAAAATCCCAGGACCGGGACCGGGAAATGACCGGGAAACGGGAAAGGCCCTGGGAATCCCGGTCCCGGATACATATATATATGCTCCCTCCGGTCCTAATTATAAGACCACTTTGACTGTTTTGACTTTTTTTTTCAGTAAAAAAAAAGTAGTTTCAGTTTCAAAAAAAGTCTTTTTTCCTTAAAACTAATTTATTCTACTTATAAACTAACTCATAATCTAATTTCATGTGACATATGTTATAATTTAGTGGTCTAATTTGCTTCCTTAACTTCCACAAAAAAAAGTCAAAGTGGTCTTATATTTAGGACCGGAGGGAGTATTAAAAAAAATAATGATCTTAGCCCAATTGCCCATTTCCCAAATCAGTGTTTAAAAAAAAAAAGTCATATTGAACGGCCCAGTTCAATTGGAGGCCCAACTTCCCCAACCCCTTCAAGGCTTCATTCACTCTCAATGAGTCTCAATTGAACGGCTCACAGATTCACAGGTCACTCTTCTCCTCCCTCTTCACAGAACTGAGCGAGCCCTAGATCCAAACGCCGCCATCTCCGTCGTCCCTCGCCTGCGTCTTCTTCAGGTATGGTAGAAGCAAAATGAAAAATCTGATCCCAATCTTTGTTGATTGCTAATAATTATGATAATAATCGAAGCAAAATAGACACGTGTTGCTTTGTTCATTCCACGCGTTCATTTTAGTATCTGGAGATTTTGTGCTTTGTCCATACAAGTATATTAGATAGTGTTCATTTGTTTGTTAAATTTCTCTCTTTGGTTTAAGAAATTTTCGTTTAATCTGTGAGTGTGGCAATTTTTTGGTGAAGCCGTGAAGGTGCCCTGCCTCTGCTTGCTTTTTGATAGATGCTTCTAAGTTCCAAGTTCTTTCCTTGATGGCACGTGATGTGTTAGCCATGGCTGTTTCAACTGATTAGACGCCTTCTGTGCATGCTAATTAGACGCCTCCATCTAAGGTAAATCTCTGCCTTAATCTGTCTTTAGCTATGGTTTGTCTTTACTTGGTCCTTGTAATCAACTGATTGCTGCCACCATATACTCCACTAAAGGGTGGATCTAACTCTCTTTAATCTGTCTTTAGCAAGTGATTGTGTGGGGATGAGCGCAGTGAAATAATCTATCATGCTCGTGCAAATTAAATTCTGTGGACCATTAGCAAATGTTTCTCTGCTGTCAACAATACATCTTTCTACCATGCGTCAATTCTTTGTTATGATATTATATTTAGTTGGATTTGGCATTTTGGATCTGAATTCTGTTCGTCATTTTGTTATCAAGTAATCTTGTGGGATATAATTATTGTGGCATTATTGTTTTCTGCAGTTGCCGTCAGATTACCAGTATGGCCTCTGAGAGTGGTAAAAGTTTTGCAAGGAGGGACCGATTGCGTCATATTGAGGAAAAGGTTCGTGAATGGTGGCAGGAAAAAGGGGTTTTCAGAGCTGAACCTTGTGAGAAGCTTCCGGAACCTGGCGAAAAGTTCTTTGGCAATTTTCCATTTCCATATATGAATGGATATTTGCATCTGGGGCATGCATTTTCGCTTTCAAAATTGGAGTTTGCAGCTGCTTTTCATAGATTGAGGGGTGCCAATGTGTTGCTTCCATTTGCGTTCCACTGCACTGGTATGCCCATCAAGGCCTCAGCTGACAAACTTGCAAGAGAGATAAAACAATTTGGAAATCCACCTGTCTTTCCTAGTGAAGTACAGGAACAAGAAGACGATGCTTCAAAGAATGAGGATAATGGTGGAGGGGCAGCTCCAGATAAATTTAAAGGAAAGAAGTCCAAGGTTGCTTCAAAATCAACTGGACAGGCCTTCCAGTGGGAAATTATGCGCAGCTTCGGCCTTTCTGATAGCGAGATATCTGAATTTCAGGACCCCTATAAATGGCTGTCCTACTTTCCTCCACTGGCGGTTGAGGATCTTAAGGCATTTGGGTTGGGCTGTGACTGGAGGAGGTCCTTCATCACAACTGATAGGAACCCATATTTTGACTCCTTTGTTAGATGGCAGATGAGGAAGTTGAAGTCCATGGGCAAGGTTGTAAAAGACATTAGATATACAATATTTTCTCCCTTGGATGGCCAGCCATGTGCGGATCATGATAGAGCAAGTGGTGAAGGAGTTCAGCCGCAAGAGTACACTATTATAAAGATGGAGGTGCTTCAACCTTTTCCCCCCAAGTTTGGGGTACTTGAAGGAAGAAAAGTATATTTGGCTGCTGCAACATTGAGGCCCGAGACTATGTATGGCCAAACCAATGCATGGGTGTTGCCTGATGGAAAGTATGGGGCCTTTGAAGTCAATGAAACTGATGTGTTTATTCTTTCAAAAAGAGCAGCCCTTAATCTTGCCTATCAGAATCACTCACGAGTCCCTGAGAAACCCTCTTGCTTGCTTGAGCTGACTGGTTATGACTTGATTGGTTTGCCATTGAGATCGCCTCTTTCATTTAATGAGGTCATTTATGCTCTTCCTATGTTGTCGATTTTAATGGATAAAGGTACTGGGATAGTTACTAGTGTGCCTAGTGATGCCCCTGATGATTACATGGCCTTGCATGACTTGAAGTCAAAGCCAGCATTCAGAGCAAAGTATGGTCTTAAGGATGAATGGGTATTGCCCTTTGAAATTATCCCTATTATTGAAGTTCCACAGTTTGGAAATAAGTGTGCAGAGACAGTTTGCTTGCAGATGAAAATAAAAAGTCAGAATGAGAAAGAAAAACTTGCAGAAGCCAAGAAACAAACATACTTGAAAGGATTCACTGAAGGAACAATGATAGTTGGAGATTTTTCCGGGAAGAAAGTTCAGGAAGCCAAACCATTGATCAGGACTAAACTTTTAGAGACAGGTCAGGCTATTGTTTACAGTGAACCAGAGAAGCAGGTGATGTCACGATCTGGTGATGAGTGTGTCGTAGCTCTTACAGATCAATGGTACATTACATATGGGGAAACTGAATGGAAGAAGCTAGCTGAGGAGTGCCTGTCCGGTATGAATTTTTATTCTGACGAGACAAAACATGGGTTTGAGCATACTTTAGACTGGTTGAATCAGTGGGCTTGTTCACGATCATTTGGTCTTGGGACACGTATTCCATGGGATGAACAATACCTGGTCGAGTCTCTGTCTGATTCCACTCTTTATATGGCTTACTACACCATTGCTCATCTTCTACAGAATGGAGACATGTATGGATCAGGTGAGTCCCCTGTTAAATCTGAACAAATGACTGATGAAGTTTGGGATTATATATTTTGTGGTGGACTGTATCCTAAATCAACCAATATCTCTTCATCTATTCTCCACAAAATGAAACTTGAGTTTGACTATTGGTATCCCTTTGATCTCCGGGTTTCTGGGAAGGATCTGATCCAGAATCATCTTACCTTCTGCATTTACAATCACACCGCAATTTTGCCTAAGCATCACTGGCCTCGTGGATTTAGATGCAATGGCCACATCATGCTCAATTCTGAGAAGATGTCTAAATCTACTGGAAATTTCAGGACTTTGCGTCAGGCAATTGAGGAGTTCTCAGCTGATGCTACACGATTCTCTTTGGCTGATGCTGGTGATGGTGTCGATGATGCAAATTTTGTGTTTGAGACTGCAAATGCTGCAATTCTCAGGCTTACCAAAGAGCTTGCATGGTATGAAGATGTTTTAGCCTCTGAATCATCAATGAGAACTGGTCCTCCATCTACTTATGCTGATCGTGTGTTTGCCAATGAAATAAATATTGCTGTCAAAACAACTGAGCACCATTTTAGCAATTACATGTTCCGAGAAGCTCTCAAGACTGGCTTTTATGATCTTCAGGCTGCCAGGGATGAGTATAGATATTCATGTGGAGTTGGGGGCTATAATCGTGATCTAGTGTGGCGCTTTATGGATGTTCAGACACGTCTCATAGCACCAATATGTCCACATTATGCTGAATATATTTGGAGAGAGCTTTTGAATAAGGATGGTTTTGTAGTGAATGCAGGTTGGCCTACTGGGGATGCTCCAGATCTTACCCTAAAGAGTGCCAACAAATATTTGCAGGACTCTATTGTTTTGTTGAGGAAGTTGCTTCAAAAGCAGCTTTTTGGTTCAAAGAAGAGCAATAAAACAGGTGCTCAAGTTACACAACCAGACAGCAAGTTAACTGGCTTGATATATGTGAATGAACAATTTGATGGTTGGAAAGCTGAATGCCTGAGGATTCTCCAGAGCAAATTTAATAAAGAAGCCCGCACTTTTGCTGCAGATAAAGAGATTATGGAAGCTTTACAAAAGAGTTCTGTTGGTCAGTCGTCCAATTTCAAACAAATCCAAAAGCTTTGTATGCCTTTCTTGAAGTTTAAGAAGGATGAAACAATTGCACTTGGGGCTCGGGCTCTGGATTTGAGATTACCATTTGGTGAGATCGAGGTTCTGCAGGAAAACCTGGACTTGATCAAGAGACAGATAGGCCTTGAAGATGTGGAAATTTTGTCTGCAGCAGATGCTGATGCCGTGGCTAAAGCAGGTTCTTTAGTTTCTCTTCTAAATCAGAATCCTCCATCTCCTGGAAACCCAACGGCTATTTTCTTAACCAGGTATATCTTGTTTGAGTTTTGACATTGGCTTCTTTTGCTATAAAAACGTGGGATAATACTTTTCCCTTTCATCGTAAATGCTGTCTCTGGATTAACTTACTGAAGTTTGGTGGTTGTTAAATTTATGCCTTGATCGAGATAATTTTTTTCTGTCCTGCTATTTGTCTGTTGATTGTTATCTTGTTTGTTTGTGTAACGTGTATCCCTTCATTAGGTAACTGTTTGAGCTTCCTGGTACCAGTAAAGGAGTGCTTCTTTCATCCTTTCACGAATCTCTTTAATCCGGTTTTGGATCTTCACATGGGCGGTGTCTGCCTCTTTTTGAGCTGTATAGAAGAGTATGACTGCAGATTAAGGATAAGCTCAAATAAATTAACTTTTCTTCTGTCTGGTGGTTACATCCTTTTATAGCGGTATCACAGTTTTCGACAATATGTCTTCAATTAGGAACTTGTATATTTGATTACGTTTTTTGGATACACTATTTGATTATGTTTATGCCCATCTGAACATAAAATTTGTGATTGTGCCAGGGAATTAAAGTAGGTCCATACATTATTTTCTCGCATTTTTTACTAAATACCTCATGCCTTTGGTCGATCTATTGTGTTTATATGGATGGTAGGTCAATTTGGATGAAGGATTGGATAATAAATATCGTGAAACTTGATATGATTTACAATTATAGCTTTGCTTGTTGATGAATAAATATACAATTTATTCGTGTTTAGCTTTTATTTCTAACGATGCTTGTAACTTTTTAACCGGGGAGCAAGAAAACTTTCTTGTGCTTAATTCCACTATTTTCTGCCTAAAAAATATTATCAATATTTTTATATATTTTGCACGCATGCCATATGGATGAATGTTATTGTAATGTTATAAATTCAAAACAATACCACTGTTATGATTTTTGGAACTTGGAAGAATGATAATTAAAGTTCTTGTAAGAAGGTTAATAGCAAATCAAGGGTTTTAAATATTTTTCATGCTGAAAATAGAAAAATAAGTGTTCAATTTGGAAAATTTTTCATTGATATCACTTTACCTGTCAACAAGACCTTTATATTATGCTATAACGAGCATTTATTTGCACGGGGAGCAGGACAATCTGGAAAATGCTCCCATTCTAAGTTAAGTAATGTAAATCAAAACAATGTAGAGCAAATAACATTTTTCCTAAGCAACTAATTCCCACACAAAGTATTGCAGAGTTTTCCAAAGTTTATCTATTTGCCACTGCCAATTAAACAAAACCTTTTAGATGCATGCATTTTAAATAATTTTTGGGGAAAATAAATATAAAATAGTCCAAATAAGATCTAGATAATTTAAATATATTTAGCCTTTTGTAATAATATTTTGATGAGTAGAAAAACCTATATCATATGAAATAGCTTATTTTCTATATAATTTTTTAAAACACTAAAATCTAAGAGATTATTTTTATGTCGCATTTTGTATCCATTCAAAATAAATGTTAAAAATGATGACTATTTTTTTCCTGGAAGAAATGAAATATAGAATTCACTACTTTACTTAATGTTACTTATGAAACCACTTCATTATTCTAGCAAAATGCAACCATCCTTTATTTCGGTCTTAAGTTTCTGCTCTCATTTTAATGTATTACTGTAAGACTCCTTAATATTTCTATAGAGTATATCATTTTGATCATTACTCCACAAAAAAAAAAAGTGAAACCACTTCATTAGGATGAGAAGATTTTAACGAACTTTTTGTTAAAAAATAAATATATAATGTCTAAATGAGATATTCTAGCTCGGCATAGTCACTCATCATTCAGTCCCCTGCTACAACCCATGGAAAACCAATGGGTAAAGGTAGACTTGAAGATTTGAACCAATGGATAACCATTAATTCTTACTTAAAAAGACAAGATATGACAGCTTTTTAATTTTGTTACTTTAGAGGTTAGCGTACTGAAACACGAAAAGAAAACATGCACACAGCCCCGCAATTCACTCAATCAATCATTCTATCTCTCCACAATGTGCTCACTTTATACAAAAAAAAAAAAAAAGTTTGTGTGCGAAAAACATTATGGATAATAGATTGCTTTTACTTTTAATTCTGCACTATTAAAATAATTTTTTAAAGAATAATAAAATTTAAAAAATATCAAATCTACAATGCCTAAATGATATTTGAATAATCTAGACACATGTTTTATTATTCTTACTCATCTTTTATTATCATTAATGAAACTGATTCTTTTAAAATAGCTCACTTCATATATAACAAAATCTTTTAAAAAAACAATTATAGTTAAAAGATTATTCTTTTTAGATTTTTCATACATTAAAATAAGTTATTTAGAAAAAGCATTACTTTTGAAAAAATAAAATATATACAATGAAAATGAGAATTAGATAATTATGTATATTTGGATTCTCCTAGTGATCTTTTGTAATGTGTTTAAAAATTGAGTCCACTTGAAATAACTCAATTTTTAACGTCAAATATTTTTAAAGCAATTACAATTATGATATTAACATTTTGTATCAATTAAAACTTATTTTTTAAACAAAAATCAGTGCTCTTAAAAAAATCTAATGTAAACCATGTAAATCATATATACTCTATTTGGATATGTTTATATACTTTTACCCATATTTTAGTTAGAAGAAAAACCAATTCCCGAAAAAATATATTATAATTTTTATGTCAATATCGTATACACGTTATATTAATTTAAAGAAGTTATTCAACCTGGTAGCGGTTATTGAGACTGAGAAATACCAAGGTCCGGAGAGAAGTTTTTCTTGTACAATGGTCTATCACAAAATTGAAAAGCTTGGAAAGTGAAAAGGATAGGCTATTAACTTTCAATTTTTAATATAATCTTCAATTAACAAAAACACAAAACTGCATAGGGAAAATCGGAAGGAAGTGTGTAGTACACACAAGCTCTATGATTTATTTTCTTGTAAAACAATATTAAAATATTTTTTCAAAAAAAACAAAATTTATGATCAGTGAAAGTAATATTGGCATATAATCCAAAATTAGAAGGATTTTTCAGGCAAAAAAAAAAAAAAAATCAGAAGGATCTGCAGCAATCAGGGGGAAACTAAGAAAGAAATAAGAGGACTATTTTCCCCAAGTACACAAATTGCACGCATGCCATATGGATGAATGTTATTGTAATGTTATAAAATCAAAACAATACCACTGTTATGATTTTTGGAACTTGGAAGAATAATAATTAAAGATCTTGTAAGAAGGTTAATAGCAAATCAAGGGTTTTAAATATTTTTCATGCTGAAAATAGAAAAATAAGTGTTCAATTTGGAAAATTTTTCATTGATATCACTTTACCTGTCAACAAGACCTTTATATTATGCTACAATACCTTTTTATCATGTTTCCTAATTCTTAGGGAACTATGTTCTCTGGCTTTGTACTCGCCATCGGCAGAATATTTGTTGACTAAGTAGGTTCAAGAGCGCATACCACTTGTCGCCAGTCCAAGCCAACACTAGATCGTGTCCTTGTTGTAGCATTCCTTAAGATTTTGCAACGCTTGTCGAATAGTATCTTCATCTTGATTGGAATATTTTAGGCATAGTAAGCGTGGAGCAACCAGGTAAGCCCTCTGAATAGGATGATATTGGAGGCAGTTGACTTCCATGCTCTTTACTTCCTGAACAAGTATAGGCAGCTTTAAATCCAAGTTCGGAAACCAATCTCTATTTTCCAACAAAGGGGGGGGGGGGGTCAGATTTTGAAATTTCTACCTGGTGTTTTTCTAATTCATGCACCCATGCATATGCTTTGATTAACTTCTTATTTCTAGACTATTTTGTAGAAATGATCACCTTTTCTGTAATCTTGAATGTGATCATTCTGGCTGTCTCAATAACGAAACATGGTAAACTAGCAGAGAAGGCCATAGTGTGGGACATGTCTTGACCCTTCCTTAAGTTCGAACTGGGGAAAACAGAACGTTAGTTCGTACTTTGTGGGCCATCAACCCTACTTAATTTGAGAACAAAAAAATAGATCAACAACCTTGAAATCTAGATGGTTGTTTTTCAAGTCAACGTGAAAGTGAAGAATTTTTACGTTTGGGTAGACAGTCGCTAATTCTGATAAGTTTTCCATATGATTGGCAAGTATGGTATATCTGAACAGGAAAAAAAATATAACTTGGTCAAAGGGCCCAGAGACCATTCAATGTACATCAGTAAGTTTGTTCATAGCTAGTGAATGCATGCAAAAATTACTACTCCTCTGGTCCTATTTATAGAGGGCAGAGAGAGAATGTTTTATTTGGTCCTATATATAAGTCATGTCATTAAATATTTCATGTGAATGTACGAATTTACCCTTCATTTATTATATGTTGAATTTGTTTTCATGTGGTATAGTGGATATTAAATATGGGTAGAGTAGGAAATTTGTAAGATTTTAGGGGAAAGATAATGGGATTTAAAGTTTTCCTTGGTCTTTGTGAAATATGTTGGAGGAGTATTTTAAAATTAACAGGTCTCCAGATAAACATTAAAGGGTTAAAGGTCATATTTGCCCTTGAAGTATTCACGATGTATCATATCAGCCCCTGAAGTATTTTTGGGCCCAAATGTGCCCTTAAAGTATGAAAATGGATCATATTCGCCCTTCAGCCGTTAAAAAGCTCACGTTGACCGTTAAACAGTGGACGTTGACCGTTAATATTTTAATGGCTGAAGGGTGAATATGATTCATTTTCATATTTCGAGGGCACATTTGGGCCTAAAAATATTTCAGGGGCAGATATGATACATCATGCATATTTCAGGGGTAAATATGACCTTTAACCCAACATTAAAATGTAAATTCCTTTCTACAAATGTTGAAGTCGTTTATGTTTGCTAATTAACCAAAAGGAATATGAGGAGTAACCTTCATTTATCAATTGTCAGGAATCCGTAGTATTAATTATTAAAACATCAAGGGTCAAGTTCTTGGTAATTTATGATTTTATGATATAATTGTGTATTAAGAAAATATTACGCTTTGAGAGATAAAAGATGCTCGCAACAGCTCCATGCAATTGCAAAACCATCAGATGAAGAAGTAGCAAGTTCATCCATAACAATTAAACTCCTGTATCCAACAGAATGTTTAGAAAAAAGCTACCATTTCTACCAAGGGATAAAGATCATTGACTACCTATAAAAGCTGTCTCTTTCATCTCTGTCATGAACCACACATGCAGACAACTTTATATGTTGTAAAGAGCCAATGAATATGATTTTGCAATGGGAAGTCAACAAACACGTGAAATTTATAGAAAAATAGCTTAATTGCAGGCTTCACATTGTACCGTGCTGGAGTTTGATTCAAGATTATCAACTGCACCCATCCTAGTGAACATCCGATCAACAACCCTCAAAGTTGAGAAGCTAGCAGGAACATAACATCCATTTTGAGCAAGAATAATAACTATGAGGCACACTTGTTGAAGGTAAATACTCTTTCCGCTCCTGGGACACAATATCACTCACTACTTGATCAGCTATAGCAGCTCACGTCACGTGGAGGTCCCTTCACCAAGACTCTTTTATTTAACAGTAAACTTCATCTTTGAATTAGAGGTGATCTTACATGTTGGGGCCTGTGACGATCACAATATTTGAGGCTTCTGATAGAAATATATTATTGGGCTGCAAAGTGAAGGATCGTCTCATTTACCCAGATAACAATGCAAAGTTTGTTCATACTCTACGAGAAAAATAAAATAGAAATAGAAATAGATACTGACAAAGAAAAACAATATACACAGTACTTACAACGAAATCATTGTGTATACTCTTGAGGATTAGATGTTTACCAGCATCAATTGTCATTGGTCCATTTTCTAGTAAGTAAATTGAGGATTAAGAATTTTGGCCATGGAGGTATCAGAACGTACAAAAATGGTAAATTTATCTTACCCATTCAATTACCTGTAAACTCAGGCCTTGTGTATCTATCAACAGGCTTGGTTGATATCATATGAGCAAATGAATTCACAATCATATCCAACAGGCACAAAACCTCAGCAAGCATGGTTAGCACAGAGACATTCTCACGAATGGCATCCATAAGTTCTGCAAATTTTTTCAATTACAATTCATTTCATTTCAGAGACTACCTGGACTACCATAGAGATGTGAGATTGTACGAGTGTAAGGAAATCAACTGGTAATATCTACATCCATGGACAAAAAAATCAATCCGTCCTAATGAAGTTTAAAATTTGCAGTCTATGAAACAAGACCAATTTTATTAGAGTAAGTAAGTTTGACCAATGTCACAAAATGTTCATTTAAGATTTCAACGGAAATGTCCGCACTAAATCTGACCCCCCCCCCCCCCAAAAAAAAAGGAAAAAAAAAAACCTACAAACAAGGGGAGGACATTTGATCAACATTAGACTCAATTATAAACAGAAATACTGCTGTCAAGACCGTATCTTTGCCGCCAGAATAATAATCACAACCTTCTAGGTGACCTCTGTTCTGGTAAAGCATTCTGCGGCGGCAGATTTATTCCTAGCATTCAACTGCAAATTTCAAAGTGAAAGAAGAAAAGAAAAGTTTCAAAATCCAGGACAAAATTTGTGAAGGAAGCAACATCTTTGTTGTGTGGAAGCATACAAAACAAATAAAATTGCATTTTAAAGTTTCACTTATCAGGATTCCCAAGTTATATTTTTTCAGGTTGAAAGCCATTCTTTTTTGGCCATCAATTCATTTTTTGTCTGGGCACTTGCCTATATTTGTACCTTAAAAAAAATTAAGAAGTTAAGGTCGCTTTTCAAAGTTCCTGATGTTTTTTTCTCACACAACACGTTAGACTCCCCTTAACTTTGGCAGAGGCCTTTACGGGATGCCTACTTCCTCTTCTCTTCTAAAGGACGAGATGGAGCTACACCTCATAATTGACTAGGTATGACTATGGTTCCAACAAGCTTCAATGCACACACTGACACAGATAATTACTGTGACCAAACCGCGCAGTTAAACAAGAAAAATTTCAAGTCATGTGTGCCATGTCTTGTTCCCAAATTCCCCAATTATTATTGTACTGTATAGGATTATATTTATGTATTCCATAAGACCAAATTACTTACAGATGCAAGCTCCAAAGTTGAGCAATGTATGTTGTTCCCATGTTTTATTACCTGACAAAAGCCATCAGAGCATTAGCTAATTGGAAAACAACTTCTAAGAGGAATTTCTGAAGTAAGGGCATAGAAGATCTATTCCTAACCTGAATGAACTTGCTATGAAGCTTTCCTTGAACATCTTTCTGTGGTATGACAAAGTAGAATCCCTGCCCTGTTTTTAAAGACGAGTTTTAAATTGGGCAACTTGAAATCTTCACGATACTTGTTTGCAAGATTATGGATAGCTGTCGGCGTAATGCAAAATAAAAAGCTTTAGAAGACTCTTATATGGTACACTGTACTTCAACAAAGGTTATGTGATTGATGAGATCGAAAGCGAAGGAGGACACATGGTACAAAAAACCTTCACTGGTGTCACAAAATGATCTCCGTGAAATATCCAACAGACCATCAATCCCAGCCTTGACAGCAAAGCATTGCTGAGTTCGTGCAACAAATGGAACCCGTGCATGGAGTACATCTTCATCAATAACCTCCCCAATCCTGGAGCAAAGATAATTCCTAAGTGTTCGAATTTTGGGCCAAGATCCGCCCTTGATGGGCTAAATTAATTAGGAAATATGAGTAATTCTTAATTGATTTATTAATTAAGTGTTTAATTAATATGATTAGTCGAATGAGAAAGTTGTGGATTGCTGACTCATTAATTCCTAATCAATTTATTAATTAAGTGTTTAATTAATATGATTGGTCGAATGGGCAAGGTGTGGATTGTTGACTCAGCCATGAGTAATTAATTGATTAATTAATTGATCAATTAATTATTCAATTATCTGATTGGTCAGATAAGAGAGGTGAGGATTACTGACTAAGCCATGAGTGGTGGTAGTGGATATTTTGTATTCCTAAAATATCCCCAGCCCTCTTCTATAAATAGAAGGCCTCCCCTCCAGTTCACATATACCAGTCGTTGAGTTTTCCGACTCTCTCATTCTTTCTATATTCTTTCTTGTGTGGTGCTCTGCTGTGCCACATGTTTGGACTCTGATTTTTCCAATAGTCCAAATTTTTGCATGGGTTTTTCAAGAACCAACTCATGGAGCTCCGGAGGTTTGACCCGGATCCGAACATGGATCCATTTGGTATGTCATTTATCTCCCTCATAAATTTATAATTTTTTCCTTCATTGGCATCAGAGCATATGTTGATCCTAAGGCTGTATTTATATGCATAATGAGTATGCATAGATATTTTCTTCCGCTGCAAATAATCCTATATAGCGTTTGTTTTCTTTTCGTATGAGGTATATATGATAGAAAGCATGTTAGTTTCGTTTTTCAATCACATTAATTTTTAGATTAAGAAATCATCATCAATATCAAATATAATACTCTTCCACCATTTTACTGTTCAAAAGCCATTCTCTCTCTCACAGAATACTATTCCTAAGAAAAGTAGGAACATGTTTCCCGCCTCCCATTTGAACTTCAAATTTCAATTTCAAATTTGAAAACAGATCATAATATGTTTCCCTCCCTCCCATTTAAATTTTAATTTTGAAAACAGATGTACTACAGTAAGTTTTTGACTAAGGGTCCCCCAACCTGCCATTCTCCCTTTCATCTCTCTCATTCTCTGTCTCTCTCCTCTATTGTTCCCCTCTTTCCATGACCCTCTCCTTTCCTCTTCTTCCTCAACTTGAGCTGATTAAGGGAAGGAGACGACGACAGTGTGGGATATGGTTGGCGGAGGCTGCGACGGGAAGGAGAGATAAGGCTAGGGATTCGGGAGGCTGCGGCGATCGAAGATGGGAATCAAAATTTTGTCTTCAACTGCCAATATTTGTTTCTACTTGTTATTTTGAGATTATAACTTCTCTCTATTATCATCATAGGTGGTTGAAGACAGTGATGTGGTCATCGTTTCTGTGAAACCTCAGGTAGGTATTGCCGTTCTTTACTGATTTTGCCCTTTTCGTCAAATTTCAGTGTTATTGTATCTGACATGAATCAAATATGTTTTGGAGTTATTTATTGACATCCTTTTACAGTTTTTAATCGTTCATGGTGCAGACAAGCAGATGATGTCGTTGATCATGAATGCTAAAGTGCCTAAACAATCATGTATTAGCCTCAAAGATGCATTAATTCACCATAATTAGTGGGTAAAAACATATAGTTATCATGAATAGGCAAAATCTTCAGTTTCTTTTTCTTCTATGTTATATCATATAGCAAATTTAGCAATGCAATATCAATTATATGTATGGCCTCTATTTTTATGATAAACATTGTCTTGATCACAATGCATCTTGATATATTCTTGTGTTTCATGTAGCTATTCAAAAGGGCAAGCTGCCACTTGAACATGATCATTCTGAGCCCTCTACATGTAGAGGAGTTAAAATTGTTGATGCTGAGGAAGTAGGGCCTCAAACAGCGTGTAGCAAAGATCACAGTCCATCTAATATTCAAATTAAAAATCTTCGGAGGTCTCTCATGTCAAGTTCTTTGGAGTTGCGTGCATTGGTGACGGATCCTCTTCCCGATGCATTATATAAATCTGACATTGTAAGATCTGAATTAATAATAAAGGGTGTGAATTATGAGCCTCCTTCTGAAAACCAGAGTACAATTGTAAATGTACTGGAACAAAATCCTTGCATGAGCATGGTGCTTTATCGACCTTTCAATGATATTTTAAAAAAACAGTCTTATGCTAATTGCAGTAATGTTCAGCGTCCCACCTTGATGGATCGAAATAGTACTGCCCATACGTATGAGGTATCTGTGTTATTCAATTTCAATTTTATTGTGGTAGCAGGTAGTTTTAAGGTTATAAGAATCAGGATGGGCTAGGTATCAATCTAAAGGGTGGCATCTTATTAAAGATATGTCCTTTAAAACTCTTTATCCAGAAAAGCATATTTATATATTATTTCTATTTTCAGTGGGATGATCCATTTAACGACTGGCCTGGGGGAAGCCCTAAGAAAAGGGGGAGAAAAGGAAGATGGAGTTCTGAAGAAGAGGATGCTTTAAGAGATGGTGTAAAGAAGTGAGTTTTGTTTTAAACTTGTAAAACAACTTGTCCATGGTTAAATATGCTGGGATTTAAGTCTATTGTGTTTATAATTGTACTTGGAAACTTTTTCATTTTGGCAGTAATCCTCGTAGGAAAGAGGAGTTATTGTCTTTGATCAAAAACTTACGAGACATTGTATTCTTGAAACTTAGAAGTCAACAATGTCACAACACTATTCAACTGCTGAAAGTGTGTTGGGCTTCTAACTTCTTTTCTGCTTGGATGGAGAATGTGAAATAATTTTTTGAAGTTTTAGATTAATTGACTATATGTTCTGATTCTCTTTATTTCCTTATTCAGGCTTGGCAAAGGAAACTGGAAGGCAATCCTAAGATTTCACAGTGAGATATTTGCAAAGGCATGAAGAACAGAAGTAAGCTACAAACAATGTTGTCAAACTCATTACTTTAAATATGTGGCTGAATTCAGAATATATGACAACACTATCTCATTTTTTTTAGGTTGATTTGAAGGATAAATGGAGAAATTTGACACGGTAGTCATAGGGGGAGGAATTATTTTGCATGTGTATACTTCATATATCTCAGGGCTTTAGGAAGTATTTCTGGTCCCTCATCTCTGTTTTTTTTATTCGAGCTGGTATTTATTGTTATTACATTTATGATTTTCTTGTAAGATTCTAATTGTCTTTTTTGTTTTATGATTAGAATAATCTCAATGAATGATAATATTATTTTTTATTGATGATGTTATTATAGTCATAAATTTGTAGTTATTATCTGATTTGTTTGTTAAAGAGGTTAGAATTTCATGTACACACTTTATTATTATTTTTTTAAAAAAAGCCATATCGCAGCGTTTTACAGGAAAACGCTAAAACGCCGCGATAGGTAAAGTTTTTTTATTTAAAATACACCCTATTCCGGCGCTTTTTTAAAATAAGCGCCGGGATAGGTAAGCCTGAAGCGACGCTTACTACACATAAGCGCCACATCAGGCTTACATATCGCGGCGCTTTTTTTAAATAAGCACCGCGATAGGCCTTTTGGCCTATTGCGACGCTGGCTATTGCGGCGCTTAAAAAGCGTCGCGATTAAGCCAAAAAAACCGCCGCTATAAGCCTTTTCTGTGGTAGTGTACTATGTTTGTTTTGTTAGTATTACCTCTTTTAGAACATTCCTTTTACATCTATTTTTGTTTTGTTAGTATTTTACAAGAATCTTGTTTTTGTGTGGAAGGACATCTTAAATAAGATGCATCTATCATACCTATACTATGTTTAGAGCACCAACACTTGATAAATTTAAGATAGTATATAACATCTTTGTTGCTTTACTTTGTAGTGTGCATGTCAAATACAAGATATCCCTTTCTGCTATGGAGTATTTACCATTTTCTACTGTGACGGATTCTAAGGGTCGTTTTGAGGATATTATTGAGAGGTATTTACTTGTGTTTTATTTAGAACTGATTGAAGAGAAATTATCTGTAAATTATTTTGAGCTGCAAGTAAATGAAAATAGACAAGTAACTCTGCAAGTAATAGACAAGTTTTTGGAATTTCAAGTTTCAGTATTCCCATATGTTAGAGCTTCACTTGCTTGATTTTTGACTCTATGGTTTGTAATGCACTAGTTTGATGCATTATGCAGATGGGAACAGAAGCTTCAAACGTCCCACTTACCATAAATGGTTGGGGAAAACTCTTTGATTCTAAAACTCGTGAAGAGTGGCACTAAACTTTATTTTAATGCATTTGATGTGTTGTTGAAATCTACAATCCGTGCTTCAAACCCTTTGTGTTGAATGGGGGGTGGTTTTGATATGTAAATATGTGCTTGGGACATGTTTTCTTGTTAATTTTTGCATATGAATATTGTTCTTGCACTTTTGGAATTGTATGAGATATTGCACATAGGGACTTTTATTTGGATTGTGGGTGATTCCAATCCAAAAAATTGCCCTATTTTATAATTCAAATGTTCATGTAGGAGGCATTTTTTGGCTTATGAGTGATTCAAATACAAAAAATGCCCCTATTTTTTTTTTAAAAAAATTGGACTTTCCATGTCCCTTATTAGGCTAATAAGGGATGTGGAAAGTCTAGGCCGGACTTTTCACGTACATTAATAATGTGACGTGAAAAGTCTCAGGCCGGACTTTTCACATCACATATTATTTAATATGTGACGTGAAAAGTCCCGCATGGACTTTTCCACTTGAAAAAGTCCAGGCGGGACTTTTCATGTCACTTATTATCTAATATGTGACGTGGAAACTCTAATATTCCACGTCACATATTTTGAGGACGTTAAAAGTCATCTTTTCTACGTCACATGTATTAACATCCCCTGAAAAAGTGATGTGAAAACCTCAAAATAAGTGACGTGAAAACCCTATTCTGCAGTAGTGGAAACTCCAGCTCATGGTTATTTTGATGGATTTCCTTCTGAATAGATGGGTCCAAAGCATCAGACTGCAAGAAATGGAAATTGCAAGATTTGAGCTTATCCTCCAGTGCCTTTATCCTTGAAGGAATATTTCCTATATGAGATTTTGCCCAATTAGATATTACAGTTAAAGTTGATTGCAATTTACATTGAAGAATGAAACTAGGAGAACCTTGAAATTCATTTTTCCAGTAGTCATCAATAATTTCCTTGCAATTATGAAAATTATACCATAAAGGCTCAAACTTGATAGCTCGTTTCTTTTTAACTTCAATGGTGGTATTAACAGTGATGGGACATGAGATAATGGAAAGGTTTGCATTCATTCTAAGTTATAGAATACCATGTCTAATCATTCCATAATTAGGTTGTCCCCTTTTCTATTATTTGTTCATTTAAATCTTGGACTTTTATGTATCGAATTGATGAACTGACAATTGCCAATACATGTAAGGAAATGTTGAGCCGAACTAGAGTACCCCCATTACCAGATTTATCATCAGTAGGCAGAACCTGGTTAAAGTCCACAACAATTATCCATGGCAGATTAATATCACCGATATTTTCTATCCACTCCCACAATAACTGATGATTAGCGGCAGAAGGGGGGCCATAAACAAAAGAGAGAAAACAAGAAGGGAAATCTGCATTATTTCATAAGAAGAAGGGAAATACTCAATGCTCTTTCATGGACAAAATGACCTTTAACACCATTGACTACTATAGAGTAATAATATTGTTGGCAAAAAATAAAAGAGTACTAATAATATTGTAAAACAATTAGTCAGTGCCAAAGTGTGAGGGCCGGCTTCCGCTTGGGAGGCCCACCAGTGACGGAACCACCAGAGGAGTCGAAGAAATAATCCTTACTGAAAATGTTGTACAACGCCGCCAAACACGATGGTGATTTATATGGTGAGCTGTAATGGAAAAATCTTCAATTTCTCTCTCTCTCTCTGTGTGGCAATCATATACTTCGCGAAGCACTGTGAAGTTGTTGCTGCTAAATTCTTACGACGAATCGCAACATTGACGATACGCATCGTCTTCAACGAACAGGGATTCCAAACCCAAGAGCACCACCAATAGGTATTGACTCTGTCCCGGATTCAATAGGTATTATTGATTTTAAAGAAATTAGCAGCTGAAAGAAACTTGTGTTGAGAAACCGACTCTGGTTAAAATTTACAAATGAAAATAATCTGAAACTGTCCATGTTTATTAATTTAGGCTACTACCAATCTGCTTCTTGAAGTACATTGTAATAATTGATGTGGACTTAAAACGTGAAGAATTTATGATACAATTCCTTCAAACGATTTCGACAATGGGCTTTCAAAGTCACCTGTTGCTCCCTCAATATAGCATCGTTTATGGCTCAATCTCCTATTATGCATCACACGTGGGTGTCTAAAGTCATTTGATTCAGTCACCTCAATCATATTTTAAATTTGAGCATAAAGAAGCTGATAATTTTTAGTCTATGTATAATTTTTAGTCTAGAATCTCGATGAATATAAAGCATTCCTCAAGCAACCCCTTCAATTATGTCAAAGCGCCTTCTCCAATCTAGGAGCTTATGCTTTGGTGGATCTGTAAAAGCAAAAATGAGGAATTTCATAGATCGGTGCATCTATTTGCTAAATACTGAAAAAGCTGCAAGTTTATGAATGCATATGACATGAGAAGAAGAGAAGGGATCAAAACAACAAACCGAAAATAAGTGCATCTAGACTTTTATTTGGCATGTACTCGTAGATTAACATCTTCTCTCCCCCTTCAATGCAGCAGCCAATAAGTTTTACAAGATTACAGTGTTGAAGCTTAGAAATGACGATGATCTCATTCATAAATTCCTCTTGTCCTTATCCAGATGCTCTAGAAAGTCTTTTAACTGCTATATTCTGATCATCTTGCAATCTAAATGAAAATAGCAAGTACAGTATTTACACACAATGGCAGGGAAAACAGTTACATTCAATGTCTACAAAGTTGATGAAATCAGCATGAACTAATGTACCTTGTATAATGGACCATCGCCACCCTGCCCAAGCTTATTAGTGATGTCAAAATTGTTCCTACTAATTGAAATATGTGTTTGTCTTCATATAATAGTTGAAATCATGTATAAAGTATACTAAGTAAACGGTTGTCTGGCATGTCTAAGTTAGTTATCGAATACTGCATTTGTTATGGCATTTGCTGGATGGCCAAAAATTGCTTTTCAGCGCCTGCTGGGTCTAAATTCGTTAAAAAAAAAAAATGACGTGGATGTTTTGACAAGCAAATTTTTGTTTGTCATTATATATGTAATTGGTCATACTCATATAGCGTGATCAAATTTGCTGATTAAGTTTGATTCGGTGGCAGAAGAAAGGAGTGGCGCAGTTTATCTGGTAAAATGCTGATTGGATCTCTGGTTTTGACCCCTAATGGAGCAGACCGCGCAAGCCAGGATTAATAAAAAACACAGATCCTAAACCAACACAATTACTCTTTTAGGACGTGGCCCAAAACTCGAATGAAGCCCAACTTTATTTGTCCAGTTGTCCACACTAAGGCCCAATGAAGCAGAAACAAAGTGGCTCTCGTGAACAACTTGGCCCGTGATAAGGACAGAATTGACTAAATTGTGGTGTGTTTTACCCCCAAGAAAAAGTATGGCATGTAATTTTTAAAATTTTGATATTTATATACAGGATATTATGTGATTTGTACATCGGGACTATTTTTTTAAAATCTAGATTTGCATTTCTAACTATAGAGGGATGTCATAAAAGTGGCAGATTTGGACCATTAGCATGTATGTGTATGCATTAATGTTTTCTAATTTAAAAAGTGATATTTCGTAAATTAAAAACAATATTATAGATCTAAATGTTTTCAAAATGGTGATTGTAGGTAAAAATAAAAAAATAAAGAAAATCTATGCTAGTTGGATGTATAAGATTCAAACTTTGCAAACCCCATTTGGTTTATATATATTTTCTTAAAATTGTTTACATCTTTTATTTTGAAAATATAGGTTTCTTCTGTTATTTAGTCATGGTATTTGACAGGAATGATCTGTCAAGAATAGCATACAAATTACAACTCCTGGGCGGAGAAACTTCTTTTTCTGGAATATTATAGCAATGTACATATACAAAAGAATAAAAGTATTTCTAAATTCATTGGAAATATGATATTGTAGTTATCTGCCTTGGATCTCTGTAATGCTAGCATTATTGTTTGTAAACAATTTTTCACTTTCTCTGCTGGATGCTGAACATAACAAACTCTGCCATTGGGTGAATGCAGGTTGTTTTGGAGGAGGAAGATTTACGATCTCACTGCTAAGCATAGAAACCACAGTGCTCATACTTGGCCTCTGTCTTGCAAGGTCTTGCACGCATAAAAGCCCTATGTGTATGCATCTCAATATATCTTCCTCCAGGTTGGTATCATATATTTTAGGATCTATTACCGCTGCAGCATTCTTCTCATTCCATAATTTCCATGTCTAAAATAACAATGTATAAATAGCAGCAATGGAAAAACTAAAGCTAAGAATGAACAAAAGAGCATTCCAATCGAGTATTGAGAAGGACAATGGATTAAAGTGACTTACAGATCCTAAAAGGCTGAGAGAATGCTCATTGTTTAAAGGGCTTGAGTTTCTTCTTCCACTGGCAATTTCTAATAGTAAAACTCCAAAACTATACACATCAGATTTTTCTGAAAATAATCCTTCAATTGCATACTCTGGCGACATGTAACCACTGCATTTTTTAGAAAACGATGAATTATTAGAGTATTAATTTTTTTTGGCTGTTTTATTATTGGACAGTGAATTAAAGCTTACTAAGTTCCAACAACCCTTGTTGTGTTAGCTTGATCTTTGGTCCCTTGGAAAATTCTTGCCATCCCAAAATCTGATATTTTGGGATTCATGTTTTCATCTAGCAATATGTTGCTTGCCTTTAGGTCTCTATGTATAATTTTGAGTCTAGAATCACGATGAAGATAGAGCATTCCCCGAGCCACCCCTTCGATTATGTCAAAGCGCTTTCTCCAATTGAGGAGTTTGTGATTTGGTGGATCTATAAAAGAAAAAAAAATAGGGATTTTCAGAGATCTAGACATGCATATGCTAAATAGAGAAAGTTATAAGTTTATTAAAGCATATGACATGACTAGGAAAGAAGGGATCAAAAGAACAAACCAAAAATAAATGCATCTAGACTTTTATTTGACATGTACTCATAGATTAACATCTTCTCTCCACCTTCGATGCAGCAACCAATAAGTTTTACGAGATTACGGTGTTGAAGCTTAGAAATGACAATGACCTCATTCATGAACTCCTCTAGTCCTTGCCTAGATGCTCTAGAAAGTCTTTTAACTGCTATATTCTGACCATCTTGCAATATTCCCTTTAAGAAAAATAAGAAACATAGTAATTACCCAAAATCATAGAAAAAATCCCACCTTAACAATTATATGCAATTAATGTACCTTGTACACTGGACCAAAGCCACCCTGGCCAAGCTTATTGGAGAGGTCAAAGTTGTTTGTTGCAGTTGCAACCTTCTCAAGATCATATGTCAATACCTCTGGTAGTCTGACATGTGACAGTTCTCTAATATTGGTGTCTTCTGTTTTCTTTAAATATTCTTCACCTTTCTTTAATCGCAAAAACCATTTTTTCTTCAATTTTATCTCTGATGTAAAATAATGAATCGATTTTAGAAAGAGTGAACACCTCAGAAATACTCCATAGGAATAATCAAATAACATGGTTTTCAATTTAATAATATGAAAATTGCATTTATACTTATTGAGATGATATAAATGGTCATATACCTGAATATTTCGCTGTCCTTTTCCATAAAAAATATGTACCCAGAGCAATGATAAGTGATCCTATAGTTACTGTAATGATAATGATCTTTCTCACATGTCTATCCTTTTCTACATTCAAGAGGATACAAAGAAAGTTATAGCCAATAAAAATCTATAAATAGGAAAGTGTTAAAGAACTAGATTTTTAAAAATTTGACACAACAACAAGTTAACATATACCAAGATCTGAATAGGCTAGACGAATATATAGATCAAGTCCGCCTGTTGGGAACTGTTGTATATCAATTAGATTTCCCTTCCAAGACATGCATCCTATGTCAGGACTATATGAATAAGCTACACAAGTACAATTCTCCAGGCACTGGCTTCTGCAAGTCTCCTCTGAAGCAGAAGACCATTCCGCAAAATCTGGCACTTTAACCATCTCCAACATAAGATATCCATCTTCTTTGCCTTTTGCACTTCCGTTTTTCAACTTGTCACACTGCAAAGTTGTCTTCCTAACACAACCACTAGTCCAGTTTTGCATAATCCATGCTGTTCTATTGCTTGGTTTAAAACCTCTCAAACAGTTGCATATAGATGAACTATTTGGATTGCAGATTCCAAATGGTCCACAAAAACCATAAATATCACATTCTGAACTTTGAAGTATATAATTTTGTTGTGGTTCTATTGTGTCATTAAACCAATCATTTTCATATAGCATGCCTTGGAAATCTAAGACAAAGAACGTGAATTGTGTCACATCATGTAAACTAAATGAAACATAAATAGTTCCAAATCCATCATCTATGATACGAAATCCTTTAAGATAATAGGAATTCATAAAGTATATACCAGTAAAGATCCTACTATTCCATGGACCACTGCGCCAAAATGGGCGGGCGCCATTCCAGATGAATACTTCAGGAATATCCGGGTGTTCGAGTGTCATTAAGAAGTTTCCAATGGATGGATCTGATGAGCTTTTCCATGATGTCGCACCTAGTTTCTGTCCTGTTCTTTTGTTGTATGAAAGATTCATGTCGGGGAGGAATGAGTCAGTAGGATGCTCAAAACTTTGCCATAAGATGTTTTCTGTAGAATCTTTGAGGACAAGATTTCCAGAATCCAGAAGCTGACAAGTCGTATTGAGGGCAATATTTGATACATTTGATGACCAAATGGTGTTGTTCTTCCCATTTAGTACCACAAGATTCCGATCATAAGATATTGTAATGGTTCCAGTCCCAGAAGAATCTGTCAATGGTTGGTTTCTGTTAGCTACCCATATGATATTGGATTGGGACCTGTACCAAATTCCCATGTAGCGATTTGTTGAATTTTTGGGACTGAAAAATCCCAATATGAAGAAACTTCCATTGGAAGTTACTGTTTCAGGATCCTTAATGTATTGGGATGATATGATGGTGTCTTTGGCACTGCGAAATTCAAAACAGGAGCAACCACATAAGATAAAGACAGCAAGTAAGCTTGTATGTCTGCAAATGAATACCATTACTGAGATGAAGTATCCTTGATATGTACTATCAAGAAAGATGCCTCAGACTTTCTGCAAATGAGCACAGACGCCAATTTTGATTCTTATCTTCAAGACGTTAATGATCATTGTTTTTTAATTAAATATGTGTTTGTCTCCATAGAGTGGTTGAATTCATATATTAACTTATTAAGTATTCTTAGTAAACGGTCGACATAATGCCTTCCTGAGGTAGTTATTGAATACTGAATTTTTAATGTCATTTGCTGAATTGCCAAAAATTAATTTTCAATTTGAAGCTGGCTCTGAAATTCCTATAAAAAAAATACCTGGATGTTTTGGTTATAGTATTAAAGCTTGATCAAATTTGATGGTGAAGTTTGGTTTGGTGATAGAAGAGAGAATAAAAGTCCACGACGCAGTACATCTAGAAAGTTGATAATGGGGTCTATTGTTTTTGCCTCTAACGTAGAAGTAGACAGGCAAGCCTGGATTGGTTAAAAATATAGATACTTCTTTTTGCACCTGGCTGAAAAGATAAATGAAGCCCAAATGTATTTGTCCGCATAGAGGCTCTATGACACTTGGCAAGTAACGAGGAGTTGTGATATGTTCAAATATCACACTAATGTGAGGATTTTGATTAGTGTGGATTGACTTTTTTTCAGAAGGACTTTTTCAGAAGGATTTTTGGAAAAAAGTCAGATTATAAGAAGTGATTTATATTTGGATTAGTAATGTTAGAAGTGACTTTTTTTCAATCTGACTTTTAAAACATGTTTGGATGATTATTTTGAAAGGTAAGTTTAGATGAAAAATTACTAAAAAAGGCATTATTGTTATTAAATAATACATATATAATATGCATATATTCTTATAGTTTAGAAAGAAAAAGTGAAATTTGGGTTTTTAAAGGATTTTAAAGGCTTAGTTTCTCCCTTATTTTAAGGAAAATAATTTTAAAAAATTATATTTTTAGCTCAAAGGAAGATATTGTGGGAGAAAATAATTAGAGATTATTATGGTAAATTTTTGGAGATAAAAAAGAAATTTTATATTACAAGAAAATATCTTATTTAAAAATTTTAGGGGTCTAATAGTCTTATTTTCCTACCCACTTTATTAAATAACAAACAATAAAAAGTGTGGGGCCAATCAGAAGCCAAAAGCCAGAAGTCAGAAGTCAAAATTTTTAACTTCTGACTTTTGCCTTCTCCACCGGACTTCTGGAGTAGAAGTACTTCTCCACCTTATATCAACCCAAACATAACTTTTATCACAAAAACGACTTCTCCGGCCCAGAAGTCCTTTTGAGCCCAAAAAAGATATCCCAAACATGCACTTATTGCTCAGCTGTAAGTGTTTTCAGAGGTTAAAAGCATGTCATGACCTTGGTGAGTCCTCCAAATCCGACTCCCTAATTTTTTGTTGAAAAAAAAGAAAAATAGTGTGGTATGTTTTTATTTAAAAAGAGGCCAATGGTGTGTGATTGTTTAAATTTCGACAATCCGACTCCCTATTTTTTTGTTGTAAAAAAAAAAAAACTAGTGTGGTATGTTTTTATTAAAAAAGAGGAATGGTGTGTGATTGTTTAAATTTCGACATTTATATACATATCAATATTTTCTATAACTAAAATAAGTTTGAAAAGGTAGATGTAATAATATAGCAATTAATGCTTTTGCATTTCTAACCAAATAAAAGCTCCAATATTCGGATCCACCTTGTCCATTAAAGCGGCTGATTTGGACCATTAGCGTGTATGTGTATCTGTTTTTTTAAAAAAAATTAAAAAGGTAATTTTCCATAAATTAAAAATAGAGAAAATTAGTCTTGTGGCCCTTATAGTTTGGACATAGTTGTGATTCAATCCTTACACTTTATCTTGCAACTCAGTCCTTGAAGTTTAGTTTCGGTTGTAACTCAGTTCCTAAACTTTGACTCATGAAATTTAGTCCTTTTACTTTAAAAAATAAAATGCAAACATTAATTTATAAATCCATATATTTTTAGGGTGTTCTTAATAAGTCAATATAATTTTATTTATTTTTAAATAACACCAGCCCTTCACCACCCTCTTTTATTCATCGAGATCAATACAGAATAACACTGAGAAAAAAACCCAACTTAACCAGCTTACGTTATGACTTTAATTAACCCTCTTGTTTTTCTTTTACGCCTCTTGCTTATTATTTACTCTATTTAATTATCCCAGAGGAACAACCCACTTTGAAATTTAAGTTGAAATCCGCCACAGATCAACTTATCTCTCCCACGTTGAAATTTGCCATCAGCAAATCCCCTTGATGATCATCCTTCCCACGACGAAGGATGGCGGCAGCATCAATCATCAATCAAATATCTACTACTAAAACTCCTAGCCCATCTCTCATTGGTCCACCATGTATCTTATGTGGCACATATTAAGGAGACTATTGGTCTTAAAAAAAGGCAGCAACAGTAGAGATGAATCAGTTTTCCACCCACCCAGATAATAAATGCAATTTATGTATTATTGTGCAATTAAAATATTAAAATGGTGTGTCGCGTTGCTCCATGCATTCCCATGAAAGAATTTTTGGCACTTCCCCAGGATTCAACTATATTCTCCCACTATGTCAAGTTCTCTCCTCCGAAAAAGGCACGTAAATCATCTGCTTGGTAGAGCATTACCCAACCAAATAATAAATGCAATTTACGTATTAAAAAACTTTATGAGTTGCTTCATGCATTCTCATGAAGGAATTTTTGGCACTTCCCCATGTGAGGATTCAACTATATTCTCCCACTATGTGGATTTGTGGCTTCCGAGAAGGCACAAAAATCATCTGCTTGGTAGAGTATTAATGGCCAGAGTTTGAAAAGAGGTTCTGAACTCCACAGATTGGATAGTATAAGTATAAACAATCATCAGTGCAATGATTCATCTCCCTCTGTTCGCCCTCCATCCTTACCAATGTTACCATATACTCCCTCTGGTCCTTATTATAAGGCACAAACTAACAAAATTTTTGGTCCTTATTATAAGGCACCAACCGCCACATTAATTACATTTTTCCTACTTTACCCTTGTCATTAATGAATGTTCATAGTTTAAAATGTTAAGTTGTATCATTTAATGAAGGGTGAAGTTGGAAAACATGGTCAATTAAGCCTAGATTTAAGGACCCAACTACCATTCCTTGGTTTGTGAGAATTAGTAGTTGGTGCCTTATAATAAGGACCAGAGGGAGTAATACATACATAGACAAAATGGGTTTCTGGGATGTTTCCTCATTCGATGCCGAGATAGATGGTGCTCGCTGTTGTCAGATGCTGAGATACAATACGACGTATGGTCGGCATCTTACTCCCAGGAACGACTTACGTCTTCAGGAGGTTTTGTGTTGAGAATGGACTGAATGCAATCAATCCTTACTTACTTCAAGATAGTCATTCAACATTTTTCTCAGTTCGACGTAATGCCAGATTTGATTCGTGCACCGCCAATGCTTTTTCAGCCACTTCCCCTCCTGGCAGCTACCACTTATGAAGAGCGTTCACTTATAAGTGAGTTACCTTCTATGCTTATTAGTTGAGAATAAGATGCTATACTATCTTAAATAATCTCCTTTTGCAGATGTTGTTGGTCTCGTATCAAATGTCTACGGTATCACTGAAATTAATATTGAGAGAGAGCAGTTTGAGGAGTTTGATTTCGAGTTGATGGATGAGTGGTATGTTCTTACTTTGTTCCTAAAGTTTTCACTTTCAATAAGTAGATCAAAATGCTTAAAAAACAGATATATCTATATACAGGGGCAATACTTTCCATTGCTCCTTCCGTGAGTCTCCGGCTTTCTGGGCATCCAGCAATCATGCCATTAATGCTGATATTGAAGACCTCATTGTCATTCTTCGTTGGGTTAAGATGGAGAGGGTGAGAGGTTATTATTTTTAACAATGTTGTTATTAAATATATACATCCAGGCATTATGGTTATCACAGAACGGGTTCTTTATGCAGGAGGGAAAACTGTTTTCAGGCGTTATTTTGCGACCTCACTAAGTCGTATTTCAACTTGAACCACCCGGCCGTCAATGATTTCAGACGCAAACTTATTACTGTCCGCAGAATTAAAGAAAGGTTGGGTGACGTGTTCAACTCTGTCGATGGTGGCTTGCATGTGTCTTAGGATCATGCACTTTTTTATGAGCAAATCACTTAGGTCTAATATCCATCCAAGTTCTCCTGTTGTTTTCATTCTGCGTTTGTTTCAATGTTTTGATTGCTGTGTTACCAGCTGCATTGTCTTAGTATCATGCCGTTCTTCGTAGTAACATGAATCAACTACCAATGACTGACTGTGCAGTAATTTATTTTCGATAGATGTTATTTTTTTCGGATGTTATTTACGCAGTATTTAAGGGAAAAAAACTTTTTTTGGGTTATTCTTCAATATTCAATATTACTTTGGAGACAGTTTTTTCGGGACAGTTTTAGGCAAGAATTAAATTTCCTAACAATTACTACTACGTAATTTGTTATTCCTATGGAATATCCACACAGAAATATCAGCGCTTTAGTTGCTATGAATTTACAAAATTCAAATTTAAATATACGAGAAATACAAGGAAACTTATTGAAGAATTATCATTCAATGAATATTTATTTTTTCGGAAGTTATGCCAAAATAATCTCACCAATTTTTAAGTTATCAGATTTCCCATAAATGTGTGGAAAATACGAGAATGTTCAGAAAATTCAAATTTCTTTTTTTTTTTTTTTGTGCCTAAAAAAACTTATGTATGATTTATCATTCAATGAATATTAATTTTTTCTGATATTACGTCTAAAAAATCGCACCTTTTGCAGCAACACCAGATTTCCCATAAATGTGCAGATAAATTGGAAGTAATTAAAACCTTTCACTTTTATTTTCAAAATTCAAATTTTTTTAGCACAATTCAAAATTCAAATTTTAAAATAAGGGAAAGTCAAGTAAACTTATTTAAGGATTATCATTCAATCAATTTTAATCTTTTCGGTTTTTATGCCTAAAAATTCTCACCAATTGCTAAGTGATCATATTTCCCATAAATGAACACCTGTATGACTTATTTTACGGGGGTTTGCAAAATTCAAATTTCAAATGTCTAGAAAATCAACTAAACTTATTTATTAATTACCATTCAATGAATACTACTTTTCTCAGTTTTCATCCCTTAAAAATCTTACCCACTGCTAAGTGATCAGATTTCCCATAAATGAACACCTGTATGACTTATTTACAGAGTTGCAAAATTCAAATTTCAAAATAAGAGAAAATCAAGTAAACTTATATATTAATTACTACTCAATCAATTTTAATTTCGTTGGTTGTTATGCCTAAAAAATCTCAAAGCAATAAGAGAAAATCAGCGTTCACCATCAGCGTTCATCAAAGCAATAAGAGAAAATTTTAATTTTGTTTAAAAATCAACGTATATTACACGTTTCTTAACAGGCTGGCATGGGAAGTTAAATATGGAATCAGCGTTGTTTTCTGATGTTTTGCCGCTGAGTTCACCATCCAAGCCGACAAAAACTAAATGTAGACAGTTTAGTTCTACATTATGCACTGCAAAACTGGATAAATGCAAGATGTAAAAGCCGTGCTTCTCGGGAAGGCATATAACTAAGAGCCCATATTTCTTTGACCTTTCAAACCACATTCAAGCTGTGCTGCATGGGGAAGGCTTATGTGGTGGTGCTGCATCGGGAAACATAACTTGCATAGTTTTAAAAACCAACAGTAAAAGAAAATGGAAGGAAGCATGAGTTAAAGCACTGGGCATATATATTCATTGGCCCACAGTGCAGCTTAATTGGCAAAAATAGCATCCATTCTTGTGCAATGTGCATCCATTAAATACCTCATGAATATACCATTGTCACTTCCCAAAGCCTTTAGTTGGCAGAAATATTCTCCCAACCCACTGTGTATCCATTCTTGCTCACTGTTGCATCCATTCAATACCGCTGTCCCTCCCCAAAAATTCATGCATCAGACGAAAAAACGTTTCAACTTAAATGCAAACAATTATATTGTTATATAATGCATAATTAATCTCTTTAGGTCCCTACCACATGCGTGCATAATCATTTTTCCATTATATTACCATAAGTATATTCACAATAAAAACCAATTATATTTTCAAATATTTGATAGATTGAAACACTTTATATTGTTTTAACAGAAATTGAATTTGATGAAATGAGCAAAGAGGAAGCCAGATTGTGTCAAATTGAACAACTTCTACAAAGAAATTGGAAGAGCCTAGCAGATTTTCCATTTATGCCAAGAGCGAATTCAGTAGACTAATTTGATACAACAAACCAACTAATTCTTCATGAACTAAACTTCAATAAAGATAATGAAAGAGAGAAGTGTGAAAGGTTGAAATCATCAATGAATCAGCAGCAAAGACACATTTTCGATCATGTGATCGCAGCAGTTCAATCAAAAAACGGGGGTTTCTTCTTTGTTCAATGTTGCAGTGGGACTGGTAAGACCTACCTTTGGAATACACTCACTGCGGCTGTAAGAGCACGTGGGGATATTATATTAAATGTGGCATCAAGTGGAATAGCTGCAACTTTGTTGCCATCTGGTAGGACATCGCATTCTAGGTTCCATATTCCTATTGCGATTAATGAGGATTATATTTGTGGTTTGAACCAAAATACGCCCGAAGCAAACTTGATTAAAGCATCCAGCCTAATCATTTGGGATGAAGCTCCCATGATAAAAAAGCATAGTGTCGAGGCTGTTGATCGTACATTAAAAGATATAATGCAATGCGAGAAAATATTCGGCGGTAAATGTATGGTGATGGGAGGTGACTTCAGATAGATACTACCTGTAGTACCAAGAGGAGGGAGGGCTGAAATTGTGGATGCAACATTAAACACGTCTGAGCTGTGGCGTGAGTGTAAATTACTAGAGCTCAAGAAGAACATGAGACTACAATCCTCCGATGATCCAGCAGAACAAGCATTAATCAAGTCATTCTCTGAATGGTTATTGAAAGTTGGAGATGGGGAGATTGGACTCCCACATGATGGAACTACAGATATTCAAATGCCGGATGACTTATTGTTGTCAGATAAGGGTGATCCAGTTAAATCAATAGTTGAAGATACATTTCCAGATTTAGTGGATAACTTATTTGACAATAATTATTTAACTAACCGTGCAATTCTTGCTCCAACAAATGATGTTGTCGACAGTTTGAATGATTACATTTGCTCTTCACTCCCGGGTGGAGTAATTGAATATCTTAGCTCGGATACAATTAGCCACACAGACAATGTTAATGATAGGTATGAAGATTTGTATAATATTGAGATTCTGAATTCCATCAATTGTTCAGGAATGCCCCATCACAAGCTGAAGTTGAAGGTCGGAGTGCCAATTATGCTAATAAGAAACATTGACCAAACAACAGGTCTTTGTAATGGCACTAGATTGAGGGTTACGCATCTTGGCAAAAATTTCATTAAAGCAGTTGTACTTAATGGAAGTAGCATGGGACAAGAAGTTTTCATAGATCGTATGGACATGAATCCATCTGAGACTAAGTTACCATTCAACATGACAAGAAGACAATTCCCTGTTATCATTTCTTTTGCAATGACAATAAACAAAAGTCAAGGGCAATCAATGTCGACTGTTGGATTATACCTACTGAGTCCTGTATTTTCACATAGTCAGCTGTATGTGGCTTTGTCACGTGTGAAGAGTGTTAAAGGATTGAGAATATTAATCCTAGACGACCAAAGAAGAAGTACAAGCAAAACCAGTAATGTAGTATACAGAGAGGTTTTCCAAAATTTGTACTCGAACTGACCATATTTATTTGAGACATCACTTTGGTGTTAGGACCATTTACAGAACAATTTTTTCACTAATTTGCTGTATTTGTTTCCAAGCGAATTGCATTTTCATCCATTGGATCCTAATTTTTTTTTCCAGCACTTCCTTGCTATGCACATTGTTAAATGGATGATATTAATATGTTTCAAGTGAATGCATTGTTAGTGTGGAATGCTTTAAAATCCACTTATCGCGCAACGCGCGGGTTTTAAGTCTTGTTGTGCTCTAATCGTCCTCGTTGGTCACTCTCTCAATTCCTTACTTTAGTCCAGTGAGGAATGGCTAGCAGATGATTGATTAAGCAAGAGAGTTAAAAGAAATAAAAAAAGTTAAAAATCATAAGTTGGTTAAGTTGGGTATTTTTCTTGATTCTCAGATGAATAAAAGTGGGTGGTGAAGGGCTTCTAAGAACAGGGTGTTATTTGAAAATTAATAAAATTATATAGATTTATTAAGAACACCCTAAATATATAGGGGTTTGGAAATTAATTTTTGCATTTTATTTTTTAAAGTACAGGGACTAAATTGCATGAGTTAAAGTTTAGGGATTGAGTTACAATTGAGTCCAAACTATAAGGACTGAATTACACCTAGTTAAAGTGTAAGGATTGAGTCATAACTGTACCCGAACTATAAAGACCAAAAGATTAATTTTCCCTTAAAATAATATTATAGATCAAACTTTTTTCAAAATGGTAACTGTAGAAAAAAATAAATCATAACTAGATTTATAAAATTTATTATAACCTGCAGATTGCGTGTAGTTTAAGTATTTTTTTTTTCTCACAATTGTTTACTTTATTTATTTAGACTTGTACAAAAATTTAAAAAACATTATTTATTTAGAAAACATGGATCTCCATTGTTGTTCGGCCACTGTATTTTGACATGAATGATCTGTAAAGAATAACTTACATGTTTTGACATAGAAGAAACGTTACAACTCATGAGTAGAAGAAAAGTTTATTTTCTGGAATAATATAGCTAGCTATGTACATGTCCCCAAGAATACAAATATTTCGAAATTATATCACTGAGAAAGTGTGGCATTGTAGTTACCTGCCGTGGATTTCAGTAATACTTACACTATTGTTTGAAAACAATTTTTGACTTACTTCACTTGACAAACTTTCCCATTGGATGAACGCAGGTTGTTTTGGAGGAGGAAGATTTACAATCTCACTGCTAAGCATAGAAACCACAGTGCTCATACTTGGCCTCCCCCTTGGAAGCTCTTGCACACATAAAAGACCTATGTGTATGCATCTCAATATATCTCTCTCCAGGTTGGTATCATATATTTTATGATCTATTAACGTTGCCTCACTCTTCTCATTCCATAATTTCCATGTCTGGGATAAAAAAAATTTGTATAAATAGAAGTGTTGAAAACTAAATTAAAGCAAATAATGAACAAGAAACCATTGCAATTGAGTATTTAGAAGGACAATGGATTGTAGTGACTTACAAATCCTAGAAGGCTGAGAGAATCCTCATTGTCAAAAGGTTTTGAACTTCTTCTTCCGGTTGCAATCTCTAATAGTAGAACACCGAAACTAAACACATCAGATTTCTCTGAAAAGAATCCCTCAATTGCATACTCTGGTGACATGTAACCACTGCATTAACGAGCAAAACTATTACTTATTATATTTCTATTTTTTCTTATTATTACATTATTGGACAATGAATGAATTAAAACTTACTAGGTTCCAACAACTCTTCTTGTGTTAGCTTGATCTTCACTCCCTTTAAAAATTCTTGCCAAGCCAAAATCTGCTATTTTTGGATTCATATTTTCATCCAACAATATATTGCTTGCCTTTAGGTCTCTGTGTATAATTTTTACTCTAGAATCTCGATGAAGATAAAGTAATCCTCGAGCCACCCCTTCAATAATGTCAAAGCGTTTTCTCCAATCTAGGAGTTTATCATTTTGTGGATCTGTGAATGGAAAAGGGAGGGATTCAAATATAAATAGATACATACATGTATATTTCTGAAAAAATTTAAAGCTTGTTAATGCATATTATAGGATAATAAAAGAAGGGATCGAAAGAACAAACCAAAAATAAATGCATCCAAACTTTTATTTGGCATGTACTCGTAGATTAATATCTTCTCCCCTTCTTGGATGCAGCAGCCAACAAGTTTTACAAGATTACGGTGTTGAAGCTTAGAAATTACAATGACCTCATTCATGAACTCCTCTAGTCCTTGTCCAGATGCTCTAGAAAGTCTTTTAACTGCTATATTCTGACCATCTTGCAATACTCCCTAAATGAAGATACCGAGCAAAGTAATAACCCACAATGATAGAAAAAATCAGTTATATGCAATTTAGAAATGATGAAATTAGCATGAATTAATGTACCTTGTACACTGGACCAAAGCCACCTTTGCCAAGCTTATTGGAGGGGTCAAAATTGTTTGTAGCTCTTGCTACTTCTTCAAGATCAAATGCCAATACCTTTGGTTGTTTGACATGTGACAATTCTCCAACAATCGTGTTTTCTGTTTTCTTTGAATATTCTTCACCTTTTTTTAATGGTAAGTGCCATCTGTTCTTCGATTTTGATTCTGATGTAAAATAATGAATCAATTTTAGAAAGAGTGAACACAATAGGAAATACCCCATAGAAAAAATCAAATTACATGATTTACCTTACAAAAATTTAGTAATATGATGATTGCATTTAAATATACTGTGTTGATAAATGTAATGTACCTGAATGTTTTTTCTTTATCATTTTCCATAAAACATATGCGCCAAAAGCAATGATTAATGTTCCTATTATCACTGTAATGATAATGATCATTCTCGTCGGTGTAGCCTTTTCTGCATTTTAGAGGAAAACAAAGAATGTTATAACCAATCCAAATCTATATAGGAAAATGTTAAAGACCTAGATTTTCAATATTTGACAGAACAAAACGTTGACATACCGAGATCTGAATTTGCTAGACGGACATATAGATTAAGTCCACATGTTCCCTTGTTTTGGCCAGAATCAACTCCACTTGTTGGGAATTGTTGTATATCAATTAGATTTCCCTTCCAAAACATGCATCTAATTTCAGGACTATATGAATAAGCTACACAAGTACAATTCTCCAGGCATTGGCTTCTACAGGTTTCCTCCTCTAAAGCAGAGGACCTTTCTGCAAAATCTGGCACTTTAACCATCTCCAACTTAAAAAACCCATCTTCCTTGCCTTGTGAACTTCCATTTTTCAACTTGTCACACTGCAAAGTTGTCTTCCTAACACAACCATTAGTCCAGTTTTGCATATCCCATTCCTTTCTATTGCTTGGTTCAAAACCTCTTAAACAGTTACATATCGGTGAAGTATTTGGATTGCAGATTGCGAATGATCCACAAAAACCATAAATATCACATTCTGAAGTTTGAATACTATAAGTATAATTTTGATGTGGTTGTATCATGTCATTAAGCCAACCTTTTTCATGTAATATGCCTTGAAAGTCCAAGACAAAAAATGTGAAAGTTTTCATATCAGAATAAGTAAAAGACATAGAAACAGTTCCTTCCTCATCATCTACTATATCAAACCCTTTAAGATAATAGGCATCCATAAAGTATATACCAGTAAAGATCCTACTATTCCATGGACCACTACGCCAATATGGGCGAGTTCCATTCCAGATGAATACTTCAGGAATATCTAGGCGCTCAAGTGTAATAAAGAAGTTACCCATGGATGGATCAGACAAACTTTTCCATGATGTTAATCTTAGCTTCTCACCTGTTCTTTTGTTGCTTGTAAGTTTCATTTGGGAGAGCAATGTGTCAGAAGGATGGTCAAAACTTTGCCATAATATGTTTTCTGCAGAATCTTTGAGGACAAGATTTCCAGAATCTTGAAGTTGACAAGTTGTATTTTGGGCAATTTTTAACACATTTGATGACCAAATGGTGTGGTTTTGCCCATTTAATACTACAAGATTGCCATCCTCAGATACTGTAATAGTCCCAATCCCAGAGGAGCCCATTAAAGGTTGGTTTCTGTTAGCTACCCATATGATATTGGATTGGGACCTGTACCAAATTCCCATGTAGCGATTTGTAGTATTTTCTGGACTGAAAAATCCCAATATGAAGACACCTCCACTGGAAGTAACAGTTTCAGGATCCTTGATGTATTGTGATGATATGATGGTGTCTTTGGCACTGCAAAATTTAAAGCAGGAGCAACAAAATATGATCAAGGCAGCGAATAAGATTGTCTGTCTGCAAAAGAATCCCATTTCTGAAATGAAAGAGTCTGAGATGCACTATCAGTAAAGTTGCCTAAGACATATCATTGGTGGGCTCTCCAAGATAGAAGCCAATTTTGATTTTTATATAAAGCATTCTTAGGGAATGGTTGACGTTAAGCATGCATGAAGTTGTTGGGTCTTTTCTTAGTGGCGAAAAAAGTTTATGTAGGGACTTTTCAACTTTCTGTTGGGTCTGAAAATTCAGAAAAATGACTTTTTTTTACCATAGAGAATTCATAAAAATGACTTGGAAGATTTTGAAAAGAAATTTGTTTTTTATCATTTTATATATGTGGTTGATAATAGACAAATAGTAGTTGATTGCTTTATAAAGTTTGTAAGTGAAGTTTGATTTGGTGGTGGAAAATAAAAGTCCATGACTCACTTCATCTGGATGAAGACAACATATATAGTGTATGAAGCAGCCCAATGAACAAGGCTTTTGCAAGTGGGGTCCAGTGTGGTCTAAATGTATACAGCTTTACCCTCATAGACGATGAGGCTATTTCTGATACGAGTAAAAAACAAAAACAAAAAAATCCTCGCTGCTCCTATTTATAAAAATATATAAACGACTTAAAATAACTTAGGAAAGTTATTTAAAATTAGTTGTTCCTTTTTAAACATCAAAATTACCCTCAATAAAAAGTTTTTGATTGCAAGAATTTGTTTAATTAGCTAGAGAGTCTTATACTTTGGTAGTGATTCAAGTGGAAAAAATTATTACTTTAGACAAAACATATTACTACCTCAAATATTAAATAAGAAAATTAGTTAGGTTTGACTTTTGGACTTAAATGTAAAGCTTTTTTTTTTTTTTTGGTTCAGTCAATCTACTCAAAATCATATGGTTTTGGTTCGAATCACATTGATTATTTGAAGAGCTTCTTGGAGGTTGATTTTTAAATGCCTCTAATGACATCTTTGAGTACTTAAACTTTTTTAGAACAAAAATGTGAAGGACAACTTGGCTAATGATAAAAACAGAATTGTGGTATATTTACATTTGTTATTTTGATAACATGAGCGGAGCACCCGTTGTATAATATTTTTTTTCTTTCTAAAATGCTATTATTATCTCTTGGAAAAATAACTTTGCATCTATGAAGTAGGAAAAGTAGAGCACGAGTAGTTAGACTGAAATAATCATAAATGCTTGCTCTATGTTAAACATATACGTATTTTCAATAGGGTAAAACAAATTTTGAAACTAGTAATTTATTTTATTTTATTTATTCTACAATTGACTTAGAATCAATCAAATGAAATATTCTACTTTCAAACGTTTAAGTTAACACGTTAATCATGGTATCCTACAATTGACTTTGAATCTTCTTACGTATAGGTTTTCTTGCAATATTCCCAAGACAGAATTTCAAGCCCAAACAAACGCTGCTTATTTTGAGCGTGTTAGGCATCATGTTTGGGCTCCCAAACGTGAGGCCCAACCATTTAAGTTGTTTTCTTTTTAACGTTTTTTGACTTTTTTATCATGTTGGTTGGACTTTTCTGTGATGCGTATTGCTTCTACTTGATTTTTAGGGTGAAGTAACTTTGCGGTGCTTCTACGGTGTGTCACGGACATTGCAGTGAATAAAATTGTTATTCAGCATTTAATGCCTTTTAAATTTCTCACATACCCACATTTATCCTTCCTTCTCCTCACTTCCTTCTACATGCTTTTCGCAGATAACAAACACCATCACCTATGGAATATCTTGGTGCATAAAGATATGAGCATTATCAGCTTCCACAAGTAAGCCGTCAAATTGGCATTAAAAAAATCATAATGAGACCTTCAATTATTACCACTCAAGTATGGGGTGCATTATAGAAAGGACTTTTAGAGTGTAGAAAAATAGGTTTGAAATCTTACTACAAATGGGCAAATATAAGTACCAAGTTCACATAGTTTGTGCAATAATGGTTACACATAACTTTATAGGGAAATCTTCTCAATTTAATGTTGATTTCATATAAGCTGACAATGGAAGTACAATAGATAAAGATAATAGTCGTCAAGTTTAAGAGGGTATATAGTCAAATTTAACTACATTATCTTCAACTCAAATGAATTGTATTCGTGACACAATTCAAGACCAAATTGTACAAGGCATGTAATCCAACTAGCTATATAATTTAGTTGAGCAAATTTAAATTTATATGATTTCTGTTATAAAAATAAGAGGAAAGAAGAAAGATGGAGAGATAACGATAGAATAACAAGACAAGAAATTGGAGAGGAAGCAAGGGAGCATTTATCATTCACTTATAATTCTTGGTACAAATGCTTTATGTTTGGCCTCTATTTATAGGCCCTAACATATTCAAACCTATAATTATGGTTACAAAGGAATAAAGATGGACATAATGACAATACTCATAAGAAACTCCCAAAAGCTATTCATTGGGAGGCTATAAGAAAAAAAATCCTAAGAGATGGAGTTTATGGACATCCACTATACAATATTTTGTAACACTCCCCCTTGGATGTCTATAAACAAATATTGTGTCTCATTAAAACCTTACTAGGAAAAACCCAATGAAGGAAAAAGAGTACACAAAACTTATCAAAGTTGCTTTGTTAAAGGGTGTGTGGTTGAGTGGAAGGGACTCATTCACCCTTAACCAATTGTCAAGGGTTCGATCCTTGGCGTTGGGTTTGGAGAAGCATTAAATCTCCTGGGCTAGCTGTCTCACCCTTTGAGGTGCCTGCAACTCAGCGGATGATTAGTCTCCACCTGTCGGGTGAGGGATACCTTGATGTTTCATCAAAAAAAAAAAACCTTACCAGAAAAACCAGTGGGAAAAAACCTGGGTTAAGAAAAAAATACAGCATAATATTTTCTCCCCTTGAATATAAGATCGCTTTTACTTTTCCGCATAATAACAACATCATTTTTATTCCCTGTGATGACAATATCACTTTTGTCCTTTGTCTTGATTGAGTATACTTATTTTCTAAGCATATTCGTTACAATGATATTTGAGCGTATATTCATTCTGGTCAAATTATACTTGATGCATTATCATCAAATTCTATGCTAAAATGTGTTTCTCTAACATATCTTCATGATATATCTCGCATCCATATATTTATTCAAAAACATTATTCATTGTATACCTGAAAAAACTTAATTCTTCCTCAAAATTTTAACACCAATATCAACAAAATTAGAAAATATTTATATGGGACATCTATTCATGATTTTAAAATCATTGAGGAATTTAATAACTCCATCTACTGGTCAAGTAATATGCAAACTTTTATATTTTTTAAGTGACAATATGTTTTGTGTGATTTTCTTGTATATGCTTTTGGCATTTTCGATCATTCAGGGATTATCATGTAAATTTCATCATCAAGTGGGAGATATAGAATTATTGATGTATATTTTCTTTTCATATACTGCCAAACTTCTACTTGTATCCATCACAAAATAATATGACATATCATAATCTTCATTGCCTTTGTGAAAAGCTATATTTCACATAAATGTTTAAAACCCATAATAAATTTACATTTTTGGCTTTTGGACTTCCGATCCATGATTTTCACATTTTTTGAAACATAATCATATTTTCATTTTTTTTTCTTTTTGCCAATTATGTTCATGTTTACTTCTCATGACATATTTCTGTATAAGATCTTCATTTTTACGTGATATCATTTTCGAAATTGCTATCGACAACTTTATTCTTTTCAATTCCATTTTTATTGTTAAGACATAACTAATTGAAAAATGTCTTGGCACTCTTCTGGAGTACCTACCTCCTTAATATGACCATCTAAATTATAAGATCCTATTTATCTGAAGTATTTTCATTTGGAATCAATTGATTTCTCATGCTTCAGGCATGTCGCATTTTTTGGAGCATTTTCAACTAGAATATGAGTTTTGATAATTCTCATCTAGGTCAGTTATTATATCTGGCAGATAGTTTGTAATATTTCATAAATGTAAAGTATGATGAACTTCTGGTTCATACTAGAGGATCTACATTTGATAATAATAGTGCATTCAATATGTTTTCTTTTTCCAGCTACTCGATTTCTCCCCCTCATGTTTGGATGACTTTGTTCAATCACAATCAAATAATCATGCAGTATAAGTCTCCTAACCCCATTTTCTCCTTTTGAGACATCATTTTGTTTTATTTAGAAACAAGAAGAAGGAGTTCATTACCCAACATTTATCTCAACTCTCTTTAAATATTTATCTATACATGTTGTAGTGGATTAATAGGCATATGCATTGCACATTAAAAAAATTATTGAGATAGAAATTATCTGGCTCCTGACCAAAAGCCAATTTTACCAGGAGAATCTTGTTGGCTTGATGTCAATAAGTGTTGCAACATGTAAACATTGAAATAGAAACTTTGTTCTCATAAGTATATTGATCTAGCTATTCATGGAGGCTTTAATGTGTGATTTTTGGATCATATAATTTGGAAATTGTGTACTTAATATGTAACTATTTTATAGATGCATCTATCAAATTTATTCAATACTTGTATGGTTTACATGCTATTTGAATGGGCCCATGAGTTTGATATATTTGCAGAAATATAGATCCATTCAAAATCACAATTAGTGATCTTTTCATTATAAATTTTCTTTGAGAACAAGCAACACAACATAATTGGAAGAATCTTCTGGTTCTTCAATGGACATCAATAAATAACTTCTAACTTGGATGATTAAACAAGTCATGCCAACAATAAATTTATTTGGATCAGTAAATTTATGGTTTACTACATTATGTTTCTTAACCAACATTAAAATTTTCAATTTTCATATTTAATATTATAACATGGCAACCTCTTTGGGAGATCAAAAGGTTATGTGAGGAAGAATATGTGTATAATATCGTTCAACATTCAACATTAACTCACACTTGTATTTCAATAATCTCCCCATCAAGTATGAATCACTAATAAACTTCCCCATTCATGTATTTCAAAGACAACATTAATAATAGGCCATTAGCCCACATTTCATTTGGAAGCTCAAATGCTTCCTTATTCACGTACAATTATGGATTTCAATCAATTGAGCTACTTTTTATATCTCTTAACAAATTGAAGCTCTAATATCAATCTATGGGGTCATAATTTTCATGATCAATTCCACTTTCGTCCATAGAATATAAAATATTTATTAGTTCTTCAGGAACTACATCAATTTTTGTCATATAAGTTATTCAGGAACTAACATATAATATGTATTTCTATGTAATTTCATTACTAATATATTATAAATTGTTTCTTTTGAAGCATATACAAAGTGTAAACTATTTGGAGTTTTCAACCACATCGATAAATATAAAGAGATTTCTTCATCAAGATATCCAAAAACATCATTGCATTATTTGTAATGTTTAGGGGCTTAAACGAAATGAAGAATATATACCATATCATCCATACATTTGACTTAAAATATATGTACAATTAGCACAATAAAGTGATTTTGTCTAACAAATCAAAATCCACACCAACCATTCGTAATAAATTTGTTTTTCATAAGATCAAAGAAATTCTCATCTTCCCAATTCAAATGAGATTAATACTCTGGCAAAACAAATATGACCTTTTCTCTACAAATGTGATATAATTAATTTAATTCCAATATATATCATATCATATCATGGTTTGTGTATGAAACTTCCATGAGTAATATTCAAAACCATATATACAATTAAATTGTGAATAAATTGGCACAATAAAAAATTAATTCAGCCACGATGTATATGGATTTTTTTTTTTTGCTATAAAATTTCTACGGTAGAACTCATAGAAGACATTAAATAGTGTTTATTTGATATCAGGGTTTTTGTATGAAACTTCCATGAGTAATATTTTTTTTCTTGCTTTAAAATTTCTACGGTAGAACTCATGAAAAATTAATTCAGTCATTAGTGTTTATTTCTACGGTAGAACTGATAGAATGTCTTGCTTCTCCTTAAAAAATTACAATAATTTTCATAAATGATATTTGTATTATTTTATTTCAAAGAGAAGCAAATAGTAGCAAAACAATAACCCATATTGATAATTAATTTTTCTTAAAACAATTTCCACACTCCTAAATTATAAGGTACATAAGAACTGATAGAATGTCTTGCTTCTCCTTAAAAAATTACAATAATTTTCATAAATGATATTTGTATTATTTTATTTCAAAGAGAAGCAAATAGTAGCAAAACAATAACCTATATTGATAATTAATTTTTCTTAAAACAATTTCCACACTCCTAAATTATAAGGTACATAGAAAGAAATTTTGGGAACTCGATGCAATAAATATCAATAAGAAACAAAAATGATCACATCAATCATGAACTAGTTAAGAAATAATGAATATATATATATACACACACATATAATTGTACAAATACATTAAAACAAATTTCTAAACTTGATCAGTAAATTTTAGTGGAAGCTTAACTCCAATGCAGAACCAATAATTATCTTTTATATTTGATTTCATATATCCCTTTTAATACTTATATAAATATATCAGATAATACTTATAATAATTTCTCACTTACAAATTAATCATAATAAATTTAAACAATAATAAATTAAATAATAATTAAAAATAAACATTATAAAGCCTTTGGGGCTTCTTATTATTTTGTTTGCCTTACAATAAATCTTATTATCCTTTTTCACAATTCATTACCCCATCTTATGTTTTTTTCCCTGAGATCGCAATCATAATTTTTTTGGCTATTATTTTCAATAAATTGATACATATTTATATATGGCTTGTAGCCATATTATAACAATTGTCTATACTTATATATCTAATCTTGATTCTCATTGAAAAGTCATAAATCATTTCGATTGTCAATTTTTTTTTTCAATGTGATCATTGCTATTATCACTTTCCTCACTTTCAATAGCACATTACCAATAATTCAAAATATTAGTTTTCATGACAATATCCATTTTGGTCTTTACTTTCAATACATATTTATTTATGGCTTATGGCCATAGCATTAGAATATTTACTCACATGATCTAAATATTATTACTTTATTTTCACCAATATTGTTGCCTCTATTTATCAATCTGGGCATTGATCATATGTGATCATAACAAAATATGTCAATTAGTCTTTAGGACCATTACTTTTGAGTATCATAATTCTCTATAAATTATTTGACAGGACAATATATTCTCAAAATATTTTTTGAGGCTATAAAGCACCATTTTGTCATTTGATACATAATAATAAGCCGTCAAGGCTTTAGTGTTCATTCTACAAAAGAACTATTAAAAAAGATAACGTGACTTCTAGTCATCAAATCACAAAAAAAAAAAAAAAAATTATATATCTATATATTTATATAAAGTAGTATGACTTCTAGTCATTTAATTACAATAGATAAAGTATCATGGCTATTGGCCATGTTATAAAATTAAAAGAATACTGTAATAAATAGATTAAACCATATCATTATATGATCATATATAATATTATTATATAAGCAGCATATATTTATAAACAAATTAAACTGAATGAGAAGAAAGGGGGAAATGTATACAGATACATATACATATATGTATATATATAAATAGAATAACGCATATATTAAAATGTAAAATTAAAGGTAACATAAAGTAACAAAAAGATACAGAAATATATGAAAGAACGACATAGCCACAGAAAAAAAAATTGCAAACGATAATAGAACAATAAGATAATAGGGTACGATAAAAGAAAATAAAAGGCATAATATAAGATAATAAAATGGAATTAAAATGACAAGATAAAAATAAAATAACATATATATATATAAATATATTATATGTGTATATATATATAATATGTATTATATCATATGCATGTATATAACATGCCTATGTGTGTGCGTGTGTACTATATATAACAAGTGTTGGTACCCGTGCGTTGCACGGGCAAGTTAATTTGAAGGCATTTGTTGATTTTATCTTTTAAAAGGAGACTTGGTTGCCTGCGTTAAACAGTAACCTGAAAAAGTTTGATTAAAAACCATTCAATGATATGTTTAACTTTTTGTTTAATTAAATTGTTAAATCCTGTTTATTTCAAATTAGTAAAAGGTTGTGATTTAATCTTCTTTAAGGATCAAGCTTTAATGTTAATGATGTGAATTTTTCAATAAGTATTTTGTTTAGCAGGAAAACCCACCCTTTGGGCCTTGGCTTGTTGTTTATGCATTTTTATGTATGCAGGGACTATATAATGTACATATGTTTGGAATAAAAATTGAGTACAATAAATATATATTTATATAATCATATACATAGTGAAGTATATAAAAAAAATCACTACTTCCATTAGAGTTGTTAATATGCTTTTTTATACACGATTTGTAAATATGTTTTCCGCCAAGTATACTGAATTTTTGTTTAAATTAAGTGATAGATATTAAATAGATAATCAGTAATTATTAAACAAATAATCAAAGATAAATGGGTTATTTGATAGCATGAGGGATTTAAATTTCAAGACAATGGCAATAATCACGACATTTATGTGATTCAGTTTTGAAGGGGAACAATATGTTCTATTAGAGTAAAATTCAAAATATGCAAATTTTAAACGTAATTTAAATTTTTTTGCTTCATAAAAAAATCACTACTTTCAACGGATTTGTTAATATTCTCACCCTAAATATACTGAATTTTTGTTTAAATTAAGTAACAGATATTAAATAGATGATAGATTATCAAGAGTTATTGAATCAATAATCAAAGGATAAATGAGATATTTTATACCATCAAGGATATAAATTTCAAGAGAATGGCAATAACCACGACATCCATCTGATAGATTATAATTTCCTTGCTTCACAGTAAATTATTTTTTTCCATGGTCCCTCTCCTAATGTTTCTATATTTGTTTTCTGTGGCCTGGACCCAGGAATGCATTTTCAAAAAAATAAACTATCACAACACATGGACCAAATAAATATCACTTTTTTTCTACTTGCTTTGGGCGGAGGAGATAGACAAAGCTGTTGGTGTTGCAGCAGAAGTGGTGTTTTTTGCCAAAGGATTAGGACGACAACTATGCATATTCCATATAAATTACAGGAAACCAACACTACATGTATAGCGGCGTGATATGGGCAAATGTGAAAATTCAACAACTGGAAGCAGGAAAAGGTACAAGTTCATTTTTCTAGCTTGATGGTTTTGGCAGCGGTGTCGCTAGTAAAGGCAGTGGTAGTTATGGCAGATAAGCCCACTGATTCGTCATCAGATAATGCAATGTTTGTGCTCTTCTTTCTCTTCAATGGAATGGGTCTAGCTAAATACACATAAAACAATCTAAAGTGACAAACCAATAAGACCCTTGTTTCGCGCATCATAACCAAGTTCATTTTTCTAGCTTGATGGTTTTGGCAGCGGTATCGCTAGTAAAGGCAGTGGTATTTATGGCAGATAAGCCCACTGATTCGTCATCAGATAATGCAATGTTTGTGCGCTTCTTTCTCTTCAATGGAACGGGTCTAGCTAAATACACATAAAACAATCTAAAGTGACAAACCAATAAGACCCTTGTTTCGCGCATCATAACCTACGATATCTTTGATGCTAACAAAGAAGAATGAATTTGGGGGGATGAAATATCAGAGTCAGCGAACAACGACTTGCCGTGGAGGGTGATTTTCCAAGGATGGTCACGTCACTTGAAATCATCCTCATTAGGCATAACTTCAAAGTTCTCTATGCGGTAGACCTTTCGCTCGGTGAACTCCTGAATAAATCTCTTAAGGTGCCATTTCTGAATCATAGACCCTTCAATCCATTTGCCCTACATGAAAAACACATTGCATAGGAGGATAGTACAAACAATAAGGCTGTACAGTAAGGGAGACAGAAATAACACAAACCTTTTCATCGGCCAGGATCATGCCCACTTTCCATACGTTAAAGAGCAAGAGCGCTACTTTTCTAGACATTATCCACTTTCTTATCACTCGAACAACAATAAATCATGTGTCTTTGCAGTCATCAACGTGATATCCAAGTGGAAGAAACGAAATAAAACGAAATCAAGAAGGAAAGGAGGAAGATGTGATTGCAACAGCGAAAAGGCGAGCACAAAATATGGGAACAAACAAAAAGATCACCCCCATAAAGTGTGCGGCCAATATATAGGGATAGGGAGTGCACCAATCATAGCTTTTATTTCTTCGTGATAAAATCACACGTTTCACTACTAGGTAAGATGAACCGTTGCAAACATTAATCAAATAATAATAACAATAATAATATTGTTATTATTATTGTTCTATCAAAACAGCACAAGAAAGAGAAACTAGTTTTTTTTAACTAAAAGGAAATACACAAACAAAGTTGGAGGGAGAGTAAATATAGTAAAATATCACGGAATACAAAATTAAATGAAATAATCAAACAATTAAATATGAATAGCAAGAGCGCACGTTTTTAGAAAATGAAATGAAACGCCGTGGAAGAGGAAGGAAGCATAGGAATAGGACGAGATGTAAAAAAATAAATATAATATATTATTATAAGAATAATAATAATGTTATTATTATTATTATTATTGTTATTACCGCAAGAAAGAAACCAATTTTTTTTTTTTTTTGATACAAAATGATTATCCTACGTCAGCTACCCTTTCTCCCTTTGGATGACTTCATGCAGAAACAGTGGGACCTGAGTAACAAAATGAATTCCTAGTGGCGCACCAAGACCTTCTTTGGCTAAACAATCCGCTGCTTGATTTTCTTGTCTACTAACCCATTTCACTATAAGCTCCCAGTCACGAGAACATGTATTCTTTAACTCCTGAATGGACTCCAAATCTTCATGCCCTAAAGATACTTCAGAATTTATCAGGTGGATAACTTCACTCGAATCTGTTTCCAATTCCACCTTTCTAAACCCCATATCCCATGCTTGTCGAAGCCCATGAATACAAGCCCAGATCTCCATTGTAAGAGCATCTCCATTTGCCATATTACAGATAAATCCTCTCAGGAAACTACCATTCTCATCACGGATCAAGCCGCCACAAGCCCTCTTGCCTACTAGATTTGAGAAAGCACCATCCACGTTAACTTTCACAAATAGGTGCTTTGGAGGATTCCACTTCGCTTTTGATTTGCTCCTATTCATGGTCATTTTATTACAAATCAGCAGCTTCTCCTGAGCTTCAATCACACTCCTCCATAGAGCTCTTGCTTTACCTAAGATAACATCATTAGAAATATGCTTCTGCTCAAATACATACGTGTTCCTTCTCCTCCAAAGCCACCAGCATAGAATTGAAAAGAGAGAACCCCAATCTTTATCAGAGCCTCCCCCATCAGACTTCAGGTTCCAATGGACCCAGCCAAGAATCGGTAAGGACTCAAACCTGCTCCACCGCTTCGAGCTCACTATATCTCTCCATAGACTCTTGGTTTCAGGACAATCCCGAAGGACATGAGCTAGATCTTCAATAGCTGCTTTACAGATAGGACATGAGCTGTCCTCACTTAACCCACGACGATGTCTCGAAGCATTAGTTAACAACTTCCTATGTGCCACCAACCATAGAAAATTCCGGCATCGTTGTGGGGCTTTAATTTTCCAGATTCTACCCCATAAATCATCCTGAATCAATAACATGCTTGAACGTAGCCTTCGTGACCTTTTTATGAATAAGGGGCACACCAAGATATTTTCCCAGATCTCCTGTCTGGGTAAATCCCAGAACATTGCTGATCTCTTGGCTCCTGTTATGATTCACATTTCTAGAGAAAAGAATTCTAGTTTTCGCGGAGTTCACCTTCAGTCCCGAACTATTATAGAATTTATCCAGACATCTTTTAATAACTTCAGCCTGTGTAGTTGACGCCTCCGCAAATAAGATAATATCATCAGCGAAGAACAGATGTGAGATAGGCGGCCCTTTCTTTGTCAATCTGATTGGTCTCCATTCTCCTTGTTCCAGCTCCATCTGAATAAGGTGAGCTAGTTTTTCCATGCAAATGATAAATAAATATGGAGAGAGAGGATCTCCTTGTCTTAAACCTCTTGATGCCTGGAAAACTTCATCCTTTTCTCCATTCCATAATACCTGCATACTAGACGAAGATATACAAGAACAGATAATCTGTATAATATGGTTAGGAATGCATAATTCTCCATGCAATGCTTTAGGAAACTCCAGTTCACTCTATCATATGCCTTCTTCAAGTCAATCTTGATCGCCATAAATCCCTTCTTCCCCTTCATATTTTTCATTGAATGAATCACCTCCTGAGCTACAATAATATTATCACTGCTATGTCTTCCCGGAATAAAGCTACATTGATTAGGGGATATCACAGAGGGTAAGAATACTTTGATCCTATTAGCAATAATTTTGGTAATTATTTTATAGATAACATTACACAAGCTAATAGGTCTTAGATCCTTCACTGATTCGGGCGGGTTTTTCTTAGGAATTAACACAATAAGTGTACCATTAATTTCCTTAATATGCTGAGGATTTTCAAATAAATTTTGAACATACCGAATAATTGATGGACCCACCACATCCCATTGCGATTGGTAGAAGAGAGCATTGAACCCATCTGGCCCCGGAGACTTCATTCCACCCATGCTAAACAAAGCTCCTTTAATTTCAGCTTCACACACCGTTCTCCCACACCCACGCAAATATACTTCCTCAACCAACAGATAGGAAATTTTGCAATCAATTCTACCACGACATGCCACCTCCTCCGAGAAGAGGTTATAAAAATAATTAGTCACCATTGGTTTAATCTTCTCAGGTTCATAACACCATTGCCCCTCTTCATCACATATTGCTTCAATTTTGTTTAACTTCCTCCTTCTATTTGCTCGAGCATGGAAATGACGGGTATTTCTGTCACCCAACAAACCCCATTCCATCCTTGCTTTTTGGGCCCATAAAAGAGACTCTTGAATTAGGACATCTTCCAATTCTTTCCATAACTCAAACTGGAGGTCTTCTAAACGACCATCTCTTCCTCTCAATGCAAGACTTCTAGTAATCCCATCTAGTCTACTCATGATTTTCCTCTTCCTTTCATCTGTATGTTTAAATATATCTTTATTCCATTTCGAACATGCAGCAGAAAATCTGGAAATATTTCTACTCCATTCAAGATCATCTCTCCATTCTTCTTTCACAAAATTGCCAAAATTTTCGTGAAGAATCCACGCTGCAATGAACCTGAATGGCCGATTTAATTTGTTGACATGTGCAGATTTACATATGCTTAATAACAAAGGCCGATGATCTGACTTGAAAAAGGGAAGGTGTTTAACTGTTGCATCATAAAACAAATTTTCCCATTCATTATTAACCATTACCCGATCCAATCTTGCCTCTGTATCTCCACGTTTCCATGTAAATTTAGGTCCCACAAAACCCAAGTCTATAAATTCATTTTTCTCCATCCAACGCTCAAAATCTATATCCGTGGAACGCTGGTGTAAAGCATTTGATTGACGTTCATTCACATTCAGGGTAGCATTCAGGTCTCCTCCAATCGCCCAAGCCCCTTGAGTGAGATTAGCTATACGAGTTAAATCATCCCATAGACTTCTCCGAATCACCATATTCGGGCTTGCATAGATGACAGTAAACCACCACTTCTTTGAATCTTTATTAGTAATTTCCAGGTGCATAAATTGTTTATTCTTTTCTACCGCTTTAACCTGATGAATATTAGAATCCCACATACACCAGATGCCTCCACTATATCCCTCTGCATCAATAACTTCTGAATTTTCAAAACCAAATTGTTTGACACGCTTCTCCGTCATATCCTTTGAACAACGTGTTTCCAAGACTGCTAAAAAACTGAGCTGATAGTATCTTCTCAAATCTTGAACCAGAGCAATAAAACTCTTCGCTCCAGTCCCCCTTGAATTCCATATCATCCAATTCATAAAGACCTTTCTTGCAACTGGTGATTCTTGGTACCCATCACCTGAGCCTCATCCTCTTCCTCCCATGCTTCATTTTCAGACAATTGTGCATCCTGGGCTTCTTCCTCCATATCATCCTGATCCAAAATAATATTCGCTTCATTTACATTTTCACGTTCAGTGAAATTCGAAAGCTTAATACCTTCATCTGCTAGCGCATTCGAACTAGGGCCCAAGACTTTATCCATTGACATCCTTTCCTCAGTAAACACTTTGGCATAGTCTCTTTTGGGCTCCAAAATCATACCCGGCCCATCTAGTACATTCTCAAGGACCTGAAAAGAATTTGTGTTCATGACGCCAAAGGGAGCTGACTGTACATCCTTCTTTAAGACACGTGTCCGAGCCGGATTTTTAGTATCCTTCCCTCGTGCACTAACTCTAATATCTCCTTTCCTCTTTTTAGTAACTGGGACCCATTCTGATTTATTCTTATTTATTTCCTTCCCAGCTTTCCTTTGATCCCTTCCAACAACCTTAAATTCAGCCTCTTTTTTATCCTTGCCATATCCAGATGCACGAGAAATCCGAGGAGTAATCTTCTCCTTCATTATTCCTGATTGAGATTTCAAATCACCACTAACTACACCCTTGATTTCAGTGATCACTTTCTTACCCCGAAAATCACGCCGAAGGAGTCTCAATGCACCGTATCTGAAATCATCCTCCTTCCCTTCGGCCGCTTGGACGTTCACCGTCGACGGATTCCAAGATGACGGTGTAGCTGTGTTCCCCTGATTTTGATGTTTCTCAATACCCTTATTTGTCTCATTATCCCCTTCCATCTCTCCTCCTCCATCCTCATTACAAGCCATAGTATGGTGCCCATATTTACCACACCTAAAACACACCAAATGTAATCCTTCATAAACAATTGCTCTTTCTTCCCCAAGAATTGTGTATGTCGGAAGAAGAGGTTTATGGAGATCCAATTCCACACAAATCCGTGCAAAACCGCATTTATCATAAATCGACGTGGATCTATCAACTTTAATCATTCGGCCAACCATATTACCAATCCGATAAAGCGATTCCACATTATAGAATTCCACTGGTAAATCCGGCAGTCTAATCCAAGCAGCAATTTTCCTTTGACGGTCCGCTTTCCAAGGATTGAAGTTCAGCCTCCACCTCTGTACCAAGAGATAATGATCATTAATCATCCAAGGGCCTTCTTGAAAGGCGTAGTCACGATCCTCACGATTTGAAAAAGACACAATTGAATAGCCATTACTTAAAGAAATAATCTTCAACGGATCCCTTGGTCTCCACATACGGTTGATTCTGTCACTAATTGTATGAATTGGAATATCCGCTCCTAGCACCTTAATGATCAATGAGTTCGACCAAGGTTTACACCACGTAGTATATCCCTCTGCCGTAACTGATAAAACATGCTTAGATACAGAGCCTACTCCTACCTCTTCATCCTCTTCCTCACTATTTCCTTTAGAACCCTCAGCAGTCTCCTTCTCATTCTTCGACTTAACGAATTCCTTCCAACCATTCACTATGTCATCCTCCTCATCATGCTTGACAAGAAAGCCTCCCCAGCCTGGAGCTAATAGCTTCTCCTTGAAAGATTGTGATAAAACACGACGATTTGGAACTGAAGCTGCTGGTTTAGCCTTTTTCTCCTCTCCTTTCTTCATCCCAGAGGATTCACCAAACACAAAGGAGTTATTTGGGACCCCCCCATCGCCACCATCCGTTCCGCCGCCACTCTCATCACCTTGTTCTCCATTCTCTCTCATTCTCTCTCTGAAACCAATTTATTTTTGAGGTAGAAACATAAGTATAACATATAATTATAATAATAGTATTATTGTAATTATATGTTATAATATATTATCTTCTCTAACATATACCACTCTGTTTCTTATTATAAGTCAAACTACGACAAATTTTTTGTTCTTAAATATAAGTTCAGTTTGAGATTAATTAATGCTATAGTGACTATTTTACCTTTATATTGGAAATAGGGAAGATAAGAGAGAAGATTTATAATGCATAAATGTTATTTTAATACATATTCTTAAATAAGGATAAAGTTAGAAAATAGGTCATATTTAATACTATAATTTCCACTTCTTAGTATGTAAGAATTAGTTAAGGTGTACTTATAATAAGAAACAGTGTTACAGGGATAGGGACTGCATCAGCCACAATGTTTGTTTATTCCTGATGAAGCCACACGTTTCAACAGAAAAAACATAAGTATAATATATAATTATAATAATAGTATTATTGTTATTATTATTATATTATTATTTATTATCAATTTATCATTGTTAGGGACTGCATCAATCACAGTGATGAATCACGTCACCGCACTTCAATGCATAATAAGTCCAATATTTATTACATATACATGCAGGGCGGTGTGAGGAATGAATAGCATAATATCCTTTTATGAGTTTTCGCCATTTGATGAGCACACCTTTTAAATTAAAGTAAAACCAAACGGCGTTAACAACATGGCACAAATGACATCATGGCTTGTGTTATCCCTAAACAGTCACTAACGGCGTCACTACAAGTATTAGAGAAGATAATAGATATGTATTATAATATGATATATATATATTATATTCTTAAAACATCAAATTAAATATGCAAGGGGGTGTTCCGTAAGAACTAATGTGCGTATGAACTGAAGTCGGTAGAACATGCCAATCTAGTTCATCGTGACAGCCTTATAATTCTCCATAAGAGGTAAGGATATATGATGCAATATGTGTGTATGTATACATATAATAGTAACACTTAAATATATAAGGAGTATACCTTAATATAAATGACAATATATATAAAATAGTAAAACTTAGAATAACAAAATTAAAATAACAACCTAAAATAAATAACAAAAATTAATATATAGCAACACACACAACATGTTATATATATAAGCACACATATATAGATATAAACACACACGCACAAAAGTGACAACATAAATAAAACTAATAACATATCTAGTACTTGTGAACAAATAAAATGTCAAAATAAAGGAATATATAGCAACAAAAGAAATAGTAATAATGAGAGTAAAATAGCATAATATATAAAGCAGCGAATAATGTAAAAATAAAGAAAGGTAAAATGCTCAAATCTTTATAACAAACTCGTGCTGATAACGTGTTATAAAAATAAGAGGAAAAAAAGAAAGAAAGATGGAGAGATTAAGATAGAATAACAAGACAATAAATTGGAGAGGGAGCAAGGTAACATTTCTCATTCACTTGTAACTTTTGGTACAAATACTTTATGCTTTGCCTCTATTTATAGGCCCCAACACATTCAAGCCTATAACTATGGTTACAAAGGAATATAGATTGACATAATGATAATAATCATAAGAAACTCCCACAAGCTATTCATTGGGAGGTTATAGAAAAAGAATCCTAAGAGATGGAGGTTATGAACATCAACTATATAATATTTTATAACAATTTCTTATTTATATGTATTTTTATCCATTCAATTTTTTATATTTTTAAATATTTTTAAATTTTAATTTCACTTTTTCTCTCTAAACTATAACAATATATGAATATTATATATATGTGTGTATTATTTAATAACAATCATGTCCTTTATAGTAATTTTCTATCTAAAATGACACTTCAAAATAATCATCCAAACATATTTATAAAAGTTAGATTGAAAAAAGTTACTTATGTCACCGCAAATCTAAATATGAATCACATTGCACAATTTGACTTTTATCCAATCTTAAGCTTCCAAAAGTCAAATTGAAAAAAAAAAGTCACTTCTATACCGCTAATCCAAATTCACGCCTACTTGTTGAGATGCAACTTGCTTCTTAATTTTTTTATGGCTCAATTATTCATTGTACAAGAAACTATGGGCTTACATGATTGATCTTAAGAGAGCTTATGATGGAGGGTTTAGACACATCTTCTTCATAATGATTCTATGAAGGCAAACCAAATGATTAAGGAACCTAAATAAGTTACTTAATTATAAGATATGCTATTTATGATTACACTAATTATATGTTAGCTTCATACATCTTTGAAGAAGTTTAGTAGGTATGATGGTTACATTTAAAAGAACTAATCCAGTGAAATGAACTTACTTGATCGATTATGGCATGATAGAAATATTTGATAAATTATTGAGTCAATTTGATAGCGCATAATGATCTCAAATCTCTCTCTAATTTTTAATGATGGCAAGAATGTTTTGTAGAGAATGCGAAAAGGGCATGAGCTTGAAAGCATTTTAGTGGGATGTGAAACCACAAAGTATGATGAAATGTTCATGATGACGAGGGGGTATTCATATTTGTGCCAAATAAAAAGATTTAATGTATTCATTTGCAAATTTCACACCATTTAGAAAGTAGAAATAAATTGTTTCCGTAATTACACAGTACAGATGCAATATCAGCTGTAATTTGGTGCAAGTAATTTCTTCTCTGTTTTTATTTTTACAGCTATTGAAGGTGAATAATTACACTTCCCACTTTACAGATGCAAAATTAGCTATAATTTATTGCTAGTAATTTATTTTCTGTCTTTTTTTTTACGGCTACGTAAAGTTTTCTTTTTCAGCTAAAGCAGCTTTTTAAAGTTTAAACATACCATTGATGGCAAATTAAATATAAATAATAATAATAATAATAAGTCTCTATCATTATATGCTTTCAAGGATATTTCTAATATTTAGAATAAACATTGGTACGGGACTGGAAATCAATGTATTATACATAAATAATATCTGAGATATTTATTGTAGGGCAAAGGGAACAAAATACCATAAAAGTTTGGCAATTTTATTAAAAAATGTATTTAGTTCTTTCGTTTTTTTAATCACAGGATTAGGTGCTTATAGCATGAGGAACGAACCCATGACCATTAACATATTGGGAGATATAATAGCTATAGTCTATAAAGCCATTCTCTACCTTGATTGATTTTCAATAATGAAACATTTATCGCCTCATATTAAAATGTGCATGGAGCTAGCATTCCATTTTTTAAAATCACAATTATGATAATAATTTGAAATGGTGTTTCAAGAAAAAGCTCCTGAAGCCGTATGAGCTTATGGGAGCAAAAGGTAAATTAATGACAAATTGACTAAGATTAAAGGACAAAATAAAAGAAAGAGGTAAGCTTTTACCTTTGAATATGTGAAAGAACGTATTTTGATTTTCAATGTGGCTATACTTCTCCTTCCTTCTTTGTTTTTATTGAACATTGTGCCTCTCTTTCTCCGTTCTTCCCTCATTTCCTTCCATATATACTTGGTCAATGGAATGTGATATATAAATTTTAATAGCCTAATGCTATTGCAGGAACTTATATTTTATGATTAAGGTGTGACACTTGGGTTTGATTCAATGTTTTTGTGATAAAAAAAGTAAAAGAACAATTCGTTTTGTATGATGGTACCTTGGGGTGATGCAATGTCTCTTAACCGTCCCCTCGCCAGATGATTCTTGGAAACATCACAGCATCTTACACACAAATGTTAAGTATGGTGATAAGTCGTACAAACTCATTATTGACAACGAAAGTGAAATGAATGTTATCTCTGGTCGATGTGTTGTTCGACTTGGGCTAAAGACTGAGCGTATCTGCAAACCTTTTTGTGGTGCTTGGATAGACAACACCTCCCTTCCAATCACTCAACAATGTCACGTACCTCTTCATCTTGGTGATTATAGGGAGGACGTCCTTTGTGTTGTCATTCCAATGGACGTATCCCATATCCTCTAGGACGGCCGTGGTTTTATGATCATGACATCATCATACATGGTAGATCAAATAATCATATGTTTAAAGCATGGGGGAAAAACAATCCTTTTACGCCATACTAAGCCCGAGCCTAAAGAAAAGGCTTCAGCCAACCCAAAAGGTTCTCCCTCTACGTACCCCAAACTTCACCTCCTCATAGAAAAGCAATTTGTACAGGAAAGTAAGGAGGTAGACATCATTCTTGCCATTGTCGTAAAGGCCACCCTCCCCTCTACATTTATTGCTTCGAACCTACCCAAAGAGGTGTCACACTTGTTGGATGAGTTTAAGGATGTTGTGCTTGACGAGTTACCTCATGACTTGCCACCAATAAGGGATATCCAACATGTCATTGATTTAGTTTCAGGATCCCAACTCCCTAATCTGCAGCATTATAGGATGAACCCTAAGGATAGGGAAGAGCTTAATCGACAAGTCAATGGTTTATTAGAAAAAAGGTTATATCCAACATAGCCTTAGCCCATGTGCAATACTTGCTTTATTAATACTTAAAAAGGATGGCACTTGGAGAATGTGTATCGATAGTAGAGCTATCAACAAAATCACAGTTAAATACATGTTTTCTATCCCTAGACTTTAAGATATGCTTGATCTAGTCTCAGGATCATGTTGGTTCTCTAAGATTGACCTCCATAGTAGGTACCACCAGATTAGGATTCGACTTGGAGATGAATCAAAAACTGCATTCAAGACACATGATGGCTTGTATGAGTGGTCAGTCATGCCTTTGGTCTCACCAACGCCCCAAGTACTTTCATACACATTATGACTCACCTCCTTTGACCCAACTTAGGAAAGTTTTTGGTTGTTTACTTTGATGATATCCTAATCTTTAGTAAGTTTGTAGTTGAGGATTTGACACATCTTCGTCAAGTGTTTCTCACACTTTAGCAAGAAAAATTATATGTCAATCTTTCTAAGTGCTCTTTTCTCCAAGAGCTAGTTGTTTTCCTCGGATTCCTTATTTCTGCGTAAGGGTTATCTGTTAATCTTGAAAAGGTGCGAGCCATTTTAGATTGGCCCAAACGTACATCCTTTCATGATGTTCATGGTCTTGCATCCTTCTATAGACATTTTATTAGAGACGTCAGTACGATCATGAGTCCTATCACAAAGTGCCTTAAATTGGATGAGTTTCATTGGACCAAGGCTGCATCTTGAGCTTTCAAAGTCGTGAAACAGAAGCTTTCTAAAGCCCCAGTCTTAATGTCACCTAACTTTTCTAAATGCTTTCAAGTCACTGTGATGCCTCCGGAATGGGGATTGGTGGCATCTTAAGTCAAGAAGGCCACCCTGTTGCTTTCTTTAGTGAGAAGTTGAATGAGGCAAAGTAGAGGTATTCCACCTATGATAAGGAATTTTATGCTATCGTCTGATCTTTTGAGCATTGGAAGTACTACCTCTTGCCCTAACAATTTGTTGTGTACTCAGATCATCTAGCTCTTAAGTCCCTTCCTTAATTTGTTGTATACATGTTGTCGGCTTCGATCATTTAATAGATGATTATACTACATGCCCTGATTTCGGTCTCATTTACCAAAAGGTTAAGGATGGACCTCGCCATGACTATCCTGACTTCCTTATTAAGGAGGGTTACCTCTTTCATAGTAATAAATTATGTGTTCCCCGTACATCCTTGCGATACTTTCTTGTTTGGGAACTCCACAGAGGGGGTTTAGCTGGTCATTTTGGGAGAGAAAAGACTACTACCCTCGTTGAAGATCAATTTTATTGGCCCTCTCTTCAACGTGACGTTGCTCGCATCCTTTCACAATGTCATACATGTGAAACTTCCAAAGCTAAGAAACAAAATACCGGATGGTACACTCCTTTACCAATTCCTAATGCACCATGGAAGGACATTAGTATGGACTTTGTCTTAAGTTTGCCTAGGACTATTCGACAACATGACTCTATCTTTGTTGTTGTCGACCGATTCTCTAAGATGGCATATTTCATCCCTTGTAGTAAGACCACTAATGCCTCTCACTTAGCTAAACTATTCTTCAAGGAAGTTGTACGCCTGCATGGGTTGGCCACTTCTATCATGTTTGATCTTGATGTTAAGTTTGTCACCTATTTCTGGAATACCCTTCAAAAATTTTTGGTACCCAACTAAAATTCTCTTATACTTTCCACCCTCAAATTGACGGTCAAATTGAGGTGACCAATCGTAGTCTTGGAAATTTGCTTAAAAGCCTAGTAAGGGACAAACTAGGAAATTGGGATCTCATATTACCTACCGCTGAGTTCGCGTATAATAGTTCTATCAATTGAACCACATGTAAAAGTCCATTTAAGGTTGTTCACGGGTTCAATCCCAACCAGCCTATTAACTTAGTATCCCTTCCTTTGACAGCTCGAAGTTATGAATTCGTAGAATCCCTAGCCGATTGCCTTCATGAATTACAAGCTGAGATTAAGCATAAATTAGAACTTACTAATAATCAATATAAATGACAACTGATGCTCATCGGCAAGCTCAAAATTTTGATGAAGGAGACTATGTAATGGCCCGTATTCACCCTGAGTGTTACCCAAAAAATTCCATCAAGAAATTGCATGCCTGTGCCTTAGGTCCATTTTGTATTCTAAAGAAACTTGGTCCCAATGTTTACCTACTAGAATTACCTCCTTAAATGTCTATTAGTCTAGTTTTTAATGTTGAGGATCTTATATCTTACTGAGGCACTTTTGAACCTCCCCCATTTCCTAGTGATGACTCTGCAGGTTCTAGGTTAGTGCTTCGGTTCCGCCGTTAGCATGCTTCCCGCTAACATAAGAAGTAATCGATGATGTCATGGATGAAGAAACTATTTTCACCTCGGATGGTCCAGTTTCGATGGAAATGTTCCTCTGATTCAGATGCTACTTGGATTATTGAAGACGAGTTCCACCAGATCGACCCCGCCTTGCTTGACTCCTACAATACCCCTTCCTCCCTAGAGGCAAGTTCTTTCCAGCAGGGGGAAATGATGGGAATCACAAAAGGATAAGGAAGATCCCATGAAGATTTGAAGGTTATTTGTGGTGGAAATCAATGATGGGAATCATTGTTGGACTTTTAATGACATGGTGGTTGTGGGTAATCTGAAACTTTAGTTATTTGAGGTTTAAATTGGAAATTTGGGATAAGATAAATTATAAAAAATTGCTATGGAATTAGGGGAAATAAGTTGTTATTGAAGGTTTAATTGAAATTTTTAAGGTTTAAGGTTTTAAGGAAGAAATCATTGGTTGGAGTAATGGTTCTAGAATAGGAAATTGATAAAGATAAGTTGTTTAAAGGAAGTTGTATGAGTTGGTATATAGGATATCAATGACTGAATTCTAGCTGAGTACCATGGTTAGAAACTATGTAACTATTAAAACTTATTATTGGTTGTGCAATATGAAGTAGGAAGCAATTTGGTAAGCTTTGTGGTTGACCTTGGATTGATTATTAAGTTGGATAATAAGAGAATTATAATTTAGGTGATGTTCTAAGGGGTGTATGATTGTGCATGATTATTATATGATTTTAACCACTAATCATGAGAAATTAGCATTTGATTTAGGAGAATTCTATGGGAATTAGGTATAATTACATGTATGGTCCATACTCAAGGAGTTAATCACATTTTGATGGTAATTCAAGCATATTAGGCTCTTAACTCATGTATTCCATTATCATGGATTTAAAATACCTCACATATACTTTAATCTCCCATTATAGGTGCAAAGGAAGAAGCCTTGCTTGAAGAAAGAAGCAAGAGAAGTAGAACCCAAGGTCACTCCCTGTGGACTCGCTGTGGCGAGGTGACGGCAAGTGACGCGAATCTGGGTAGTTTAAAAGTTTCCTTTTCTCAATCCAACTTGCAATTTAAGAGATTGGGTCTTCTCCCATTGCTTCCTAATCAATGAATTCAACCTCCCCAAGTAATTTAGAGTCAATTAGGAAGGTTTTTGAGTTGCCTATTTTGTTTATTAAATATAGACCCGAATTTCCTTTCTTCACACCACCACATACCACAATTCACTCTCATTCCTCTGTTCTCTTGCTCTTAGCCTCTCTGCACAAAATTCACTCTCCCATTCATCCATCTACATGAATTTGACTCATCCCACATCATTCCACGGCTTCCAACATCAAATTCCAATCGATCGTGTTCGAGAGAATGAGCGGCTAAACATTTTATGGGGATCTTGATGGAGGAAGGCAACTGAAGCTTTAACATTTCTAATGGGGAGTTATTTTCACTACTACAGAAATATCCTATTACGGCGCAACAATAGTGACGCTTAGAAAACGTAAGTGCTGGGGTAAGGGATGGGTGACCTATACCGGCGCTTTATAAATATAAGCGCTAGTATAGGTGTACACCTATACCGGCACTTTTATTTTCAAAGCGCCAAGATAGGCTATTAGGATATTTTTTTTAATATTTAAAGCCTATCCCAGCGCTCACTGTTCGCACCGCAAGTGCATGGGTCGCGCCAAGTAATAAAGTGATAAGTAAAGTATCTTTCCCAAGAGGATTTGGTTCCAAAACCCGATCAAGTAGTGATTATAACACTTTTTTTCAATTTGAGTGAGACAAATATCATGAGTGGAAGGAAGCTAATTTTAAAATAAAAAAAAAATGATTCATGGACTTCAAAGATGCAATTAGGACCTAGGATTATTTATCCCCCTTGTATTTCAAAAGCACTCAATTAATTCCCAAATATATTTGCTTCCTAATGATATATTATGCTACCAACTCATGACATAGTTATACTTACTGCATTTAACACTTACCAACTCTTAGAAAGATCATTCATTGTCTTTGTACTTCAGTGTGTATTACAATCAATTCATTGAGTGAACAAGCATTCTGTAATCACATTTTTAGCGAGGCTTACTCTTAAGATAGTGGGATCTTAAAAGTAGGGTGTATTCTTATAAGTTGTAAGGGGGAGTTATTCGTAAGAGAGTTCTTGCTATGCAATCACTTGTAAAGGCACTCAAGAGCTTGATTGAATCTTAAGGGATTAGTGGAACCTAACTGGAAGTTGCAGAACTGGACGTAGGCCAAGAGTTTGGGCTGAACTAGTATAAGGGTCTGTGTTTTGATTCTTTAAATTTTTTAATTTGCACAATTCACTTCCTCTTGTGCATTCCTGCCAAATTACAATGATAACCATAGAATGTAGCAAATATTGTCAAAATCTATCTAATGCAAAGACTATGGCAAAAAGTTCCTTTTTAGTGGTAGTGTAATTCCATTGTGCACAATCCAAAGTCTTGGATTTATATGCTATAACATGTGGTGCTTTGTTGCTCCTTTGACCTATCATGGTGACAAGCACATAGTTGGAAGCATCACATGCTAATTCAAAAGGCAATGACCATTCTGGAGCAAGAAGAATGGGAGGCTCCAAAAGAGTTTTCTTCAAAGTTTCAAAAGCCAATTTGCACTTATCATCAAAAACAAATTCGACATCCTTTTCAGTAAGTGAGAGAGAGGCAACGCAATTTGGGAAAAACCCTTGATGAAGCATCGGTAGAAGCCTACATGTCCCAAGAAAGAGTGGTGTTCTTTGATGTAAGTGGGATAAGGCAATGATGCAATCCCCTCAGTTTAGCTTTATTGACCTCAATGCCTCAGTTAGAAACTAGGTGTCCTAAAACTATGCCGTGAGTGATCATGAAATGACATTCTTCATAATTGAGAACCAAATTCTTTTCAAAACACCTAGCTAGTACTCTTTCAAGACTATGCAAACAAACATCAAAAGAGTCACAAAAAAAGGTGAAATCATCCATAAAGACTTCCAAGCAATCATCAAGCATATCAGAAAAGATGCTCATCATGCATCATTGGAAGGTGCTAAGTGTAACACCTACTTCTAGGACTCATTCCCAAGCTTAATAATCATTGGGAATCATATTCAAGCTCATGTGGGACTTAGAAAATCAAAACCACAAACTTTTAAAACTTTTCTTTATTTTTGGAAAAATGCTGAAAATGCGGAACTTTTCCAGCAACTTTGAAAAATCATAACTAATTGTAACAAAATGTTTTTGACTTGGTTCAAGTCTCAAATTAAATCTTGAAGAGTCCTCTATATGGGAAAAATATCAAACATAACATGCATCAACCCAGGTGATACAGATATTTGATTTTCCCAACCTGTCTTCGTTTTCACGCCCAAAAAGTTTGTCTTTCTTGAGTGATTTTTAGTTTAAGCTACATAACTCCGATTTACTTCATTTTTGGGTTTCCAGAAATACCTATATGTATAGTATTTTACATAAAAATTTCAAATCTAAAGGTATTCATTTGCTATCTCGAATAATATCATCAATAAACATTGCACATAATAGAACCCAAAAAACAGCATTTCATTTGCATGAATTAAAACTCGTTCTTAATGGCCAAGAATGACCATATACATACATAAATTCAAAAGAGAAACATAATAACAACATAATCCAAGGCATCCCAACAATATTACATATTTATCATGAGTTCAAGGATGCACAACAAAAACAAAGAGCATAATCTTTATCTTGTCTAAGCTAGCTTCTTCTCTTTCTCCTTGGATGAACTTGCTCCTAAAATGGTTTAGATTTGGGGGTGAGATTTTGGGGAAAATCTCAGCAGCACAATACTCAACATACAACCATGAAAGTTTAACATTGGACAAGATATGTCAATACCAATAACTTATACATGTGAGCATTTATGTTCTTGAATAATAACATATGGCCATAGCATTATAAGAAACACATAATCACTTCAAACATGATTCATCAAGGCAGCCAAATACCACATCACAATATTGAAACAATGCTGGAAATGTAAGAGAGTAAGTACTACCTTAGAGCTTTACAACTTCTTTTGGAGTCCCAACCTTCAAGGCTCCTCCTCAAGAACACTCCTTTTTCTCTCACTTTCTTTGGGGATATGGATTTTGGTGTGAAGAATGGGATGGAAGAGGTCCTATTTATAGGGAAAATGAGGGCAAGGATCACCCCAAGCCACCTCACACATTGCCCAATAGTTTTGAGATTGCTCTTGCACACTTATCCTATCTTAGACTAGCCTCAACTATTGCACCACTCATGGATTTTTCTTTTCTTTTCTTGTCTCTTATATTATTTTCTAATGATTATTTTATCCTTAGCAAGAGGCTCCCTTAACCTATTTGAACCCTAAAGCCTATTATCTCATTTTATCAAATTAGCAATTTCCTTTTAGTTCATTGGAGGGTTAATATTTTAAGCTCTTTTCCTCTTCTTCTATCCCTCCATGCGCCACCTTTGGCCACTTGGGGAAGGAAGAGAGACTTCTCTTATGAGACACAATGAAATCACTCACATGCATCTTCTCTTGCATGTCTTCTCATTGGTTACTTATTCTCTTATTTCTTTTTCTTTTACCTCTTGCATGCAATTCTATTGGCTTTCTCATTTTATTTTATTTTATTTGCTATTTTTATTTTCTTCCTTGCATGTCTTTCTATTGGCTATCTTTTTATGATGACCCCCTTCTTCTTTTCCCTTGCATGTATTTCTATTGGCCATTAATAATCCTTTTCTTTCTAATATAATTTTATGCTTACACATATTGCAATTTTTTTTCTATTTATTATTTGCAACATAATTCCTCCTCTCTTCATGACATGTGGCGCCACCATAAGTTCTTTCAAGGGGAATTACCACTTCTCATGGGCTAAGGTCTTTCTCTAGTCCATTTTCCAAGCCCAACCCTAAACTAGATGGGTTTCTAAGCAAATAATAGCATGAAAAATTCTACTTACTTATTATGAATTCTTCTTAATGTTTTATGAGAATTCTTAGGGAATATTATCAAAAAATACTTAAACTTCCTCATGTTTTAAACTAATGCCTATAAAATGTAATTTCCAAGCTAATAAAAATTGGGACGTTACATTAAGCGCATTGCATAGCCCAAAGGGCATGCGCCTATAGGCAAAAGTACCAAATGGACAAGTGAATGTAGTCTTTTCTTGATCCTCGGGTGCTATAGAAATTTGAAAGTACCTTGAATAACTATCTAGAAAACAATAATGGCTTCTTACCACAAGCCGTTCCAACATTTGATCAATGAATGGAAGTGGGAAGTGGGCTTTTCAGGTGGCATCATTCAACTTCCTATAGTCAATACAGACTAATTATGGGGAATTAACACTTGATATAGGCCATTACATGATAGTTTAGGCACTTGTGTACTTAGAGTTCCAAGGCATTGTGTTAATTGTATTTTGATCTTAAATTGAGCATTTAAAGGCATAAACTCATGCATTTCTTAATATGAACTTTGGATATTACATGTGTGCTTGATTTTCATTGTAGGTCAATTGGGAGAATTGAAGAAAAAGGTTGAAAGTGTAAAAAATAAGCCCAAAAAGTGAATTTGTCAAATTTGGAGAAAATTACGAAAATGCCACTTTTGGCCGTGGCACCCCATGGCGAGGGCTAAGGTGAGGGCCTAAAACTTCAACATATTTTCTACCCTTTGTCGTGGCCTCCCACGGTGAGGGCCATGGCAAGGACACTGATACATGCACGAATTTTGTTGTTTTCTGGTTTTTAGGGTACCCATTGGTAGGATTCGACCCAAAACTCACTAGACCCGACTCCGTCACATAAATTTCGACCTAGTGCCTCATTTCCTTCATCTTTTCCATTCCCATTCACTTCCAAAACCCTAAAATCCTCTCAACTCTCTCATCCTTCTTCCACCTCCATCTTCTTCATCTTCCACCCTCTTCTTCCATGGAATTTCACATGAGGCTTCTCCTTGGAGATTCCCTTGGAGTTTCTATGTTTGATTGAGGGGTTCTTCATCTCTTGAGGATAGGTTGATGGTGGCTTAAGCATGGGTTCTTCATTAGGGGAGTTTTTCTTTGTTCTACATATGTATTTAGGGTTTCTTCTATGTTTATTTGAACTTCTCTTGGAGATGTCCGGATTTATGTATTGGATTGAGATTCTAGATATGTATGGTTGATGTTTGACTTTGGTAATTTGGATTAGGATTATGTATTAAGTACTTTATGGATTATATATTTATGTTTGATTAGTTCTCCTTGATATATTTATTTGTTTGGCCATGTGTTGATGATTCTATCAAGTTGATTTATTTAGGGTATGTGTGTAATTGTAAGGGAAAGAAACATTAATCCAATCTAAGTTAGCTAATCACATCATGTATGAACTAGTTTGTGTCTATTTTGGGCTTTGAACACTTGAGTTATTAATTCCTATCTACTTTGTGGTTGCATGAACTTAATCTCATTTTAGTGATTGGTAGTGGGCTTAATTCATTGCTTCCATTTATAATTGTTGTGGTTGCACTTTTATGAGAGTCACAAGTGTTTTTACTCAAAGTATTTCACATATCAAGTGGACCTTAACACTAACCCTAAGTAATGGCTATGAAAGTGGTTGCTAGATTAGTCATTAACTAGCGCTAGTGGACCCCTAGTGGTTACTTGGGGATTATTTAATTAGACTTGATGAATTGAACCCCCAAATGATTTGAACCAATGTTTTCCACCTCACCTAGACTCAAGAGATACCATACCATTGCATTTATCTCACTTCATCCATCCAACCATTCCATTATATTGAGGAAAAGATCAAAAATATTGTAGTTAGGCTCATTTACATGTTGCATTCTAAAAACCAACAAAACCCCCCTTTTATACCACATTTGCATGGCATTTAATTTCCTAGGTTAGTCATTAGGCTCCTTGTGAGACGATCCAGGATCGCATCACTATAGTGCAATCCTTGGTTAATAAATAAATTTTTGCATTTAACCCCCAAGGCAATTAAGAAAAGGTTAAATCACAGACACACCAACTATTTTGCACTCTTGTTGGGATGAGTTCATTATTTTTGTTTTTCAAAATAGTGATTTCGGACTTCTTAGGCACTACATGAACCAGTGAAACACACTCACTATCTGAAATCGGATATATGATGCCGGTACTTAGGAGTTTTGTGACCTCCTTTTTGACCACATCCAAAATGGGGGGGTTAAGCCACCTATGTGGTTGCCTAAGATGCCTATAATCCTCTTTAGCTAAAATTTGATGAGTGCAAATGGTGGGGTTCACACCCGAAATATTGGCCAATGTCCAACCTAAAGCCTTGCTATATCTTTTCAAAACATCAAGCAGTTTAAATTCCTCACTTGCACTCAAGGTATTAGAAATAATAATCAGCAATTTGTCATTGGAAGCAAGAAAAGGATATTTAAGATTGCTTGGCAAAGGCTTTAATTCCAAAGTGGGTGGTTCCAAGATAGAAGGAGCAAGAGTAGGGAGAGTTAAAGTGAAAGAAGAACTCCCTTTGTAGACCCAATTGGAAGAGATGGACTAGGCTCAACAGACTCTACCACTTGTGCATTAGTCTTCCCATAAACCGAATCAACACTTGGTTGATCTATAGTAGCAATTTGCCTTGGGAAAAGTCATGCACAACACTTACATCACAACTTGTAACAAGATCATTCAAGTATATAAGTGTGTGGGAATAAATCCTAGGTTTAGGATTAGAATCAAGAGGAGAGGGATTAGAAAGTGGCCCTTTTACCACATGGTGATCCGGTCCAAAAAAGGTCAATTGTGAAGTAGCTTTGGTTGGGGTGAGGGCTATACCATTTAAGCTTAAATCATCCAACTCTTGGCTTCCAAACTCAAATTCACATTCTTCAACCAACTTATGACCCGCAACATTCAAAAACATGCCCCCTCCAAGGGTATCATTACTCATGATGGATATAGTAGACGATGCAATGTCTACACTATCAGTAAGTGAAAAAGCAAACTCCATGGTAGTGGAAAGCAAACAATCAATCATCAAAGGGTTAAGGTTATTGATTGTGCTTGATTATTACATATTTTCATCCACTAATTATGGGGAATTACCACTTTATATAGGCCAATACATGATAGTTTAGGCATTTGTGTACTAAGAGTCTAAGTATTGAGTTAATTGTATTTTGATCTTAAATTGAGCATTTTACGGCTTAAACTCATGCATTTCTTAATATGGACTTTAGATATTACAATTGTGCTTGATTTTCATTATAGGCCAATTGGAAGAATTGAAGAAATAGGTTGAAAATGCAAAAATAAGCCCAAAAAGTGAATCTGTCAAATTTGGTGAAAATTACAAAAATGTCCCAAATTTTCTGAAAAGGTGCAAAAATGCCCTTCCTGTGAGGGATATGACGAGGCCTCGATCCTGAACAATTTTTGGAGACTTCCTATTTAGATTGATTATGCAATTTTGAGTGATTACGTCCATCCTAAACCTTTCCTAATTGATATTTACAACCTTCCCAAGTAATCCTAACCTAATTTGGATAGTTATTAAGTTTTCTAATGTGCTTATAAAAGAGGGATCCGAATTTGCACTTGAATACACCCCATTCTCTCTTCCATCACACAATTCTCCATCGGTTCTTCATCGAGCTCGAGTTGCAGACCTTCTTGGACGTTTCCTCTTCCTCCGTGATAAATTAAATTTGCTTTGATGCTCTCTTGGATGATGGGATGATGTGAAGCAAGCTATTCTTCCACTTTAGGGGAGTTTTGTTAGTTCCAATTATGAGTCATGAATTTCCATTTGTTTACTTGAATATTTGATCTTCTTATGTTCGAACTTCTTTGTTTTAGAGATTTGAGACCATGTAATTATTGAATTCTATTTTCATGTATTGATTTGGTTTTGTTCTAGTTTCATTTATCTTCCCAAGTTATCATGTTATGCTTTATCTTTGTTGATTTTATTGTCTAGCATGTTTGTTGGGAAATTTAGTCCATTGTGCTTCATATAATTGTGTTATTTAGGATTGATTTGTGTGTTTGAGTTCGTTGATGTTGAGTTTTTATATTGCTAGGTAATTCCATTAATAGAACTTGCCTAAAGGAACTAGATCATTAATCTAATCTGTGTGCATGAGTAAGTTGGATGGTTTGATTATAGTCTAACGTTAATTGGTTGTTGGATTTGAAGGAATTGAGTGACTTGAACAGGACCAAAGTTATTCTATCTATTGGAATTTACTTCTAGTTGATATTGGATTATAGTTAATCTAATTGGTCTATTGAGGTTAAGTGGTGTCTTAATTGATCTATTCGTTTGACTAAGGCTAATTATATACACTTGTGTTAAATTTTCTAGGGTAGTTTATTATGCTCCTTGAGAGACGATCCAGGATCGCACCACTATAGTGCAATTCTTGGTTAGAAATATTTTGCATTTGTACTGCAAGGCATTTAGAAAGGTGGCAAATTAGTTATGCTCGTCACAACACATGGGATAAAAAAAATCAAAAGAGGGTGAAGAAAATACAACAGAGTCATGTGAGTTCAAATCAAGTGAATAGTCATATTTATGCAAACTCATTTCATGCTCTTCAGCCAATGATTCAAGTTCAAAATCAATTGCATTCGCACCAAGCAAAGAATAATGTTCATGTGGGTGTCTCATTGCCTCATACATGTTAAAGCTAATTTTGTGGTCCCCAATTCCTATTGTAATTTTCCCATTTTTCATATCAATCATGGCACTTACAGTTCTCATGAATGGTCTACTTAAGATGAGAGTAGATTCACTAGATTCATTGGTCATATCCAAAATATAAAAGTCAGCCGGGAAAACCAAATCCTTGACTTTAACAAGTATCACCTCAAGAATACATTGTGCATACTGGATTGTCCTATCCGCTAAATGAAGTATCACACTAGTTTTCTTAAGGCCACTGATCCCTAGAGCTTGTAAAATGACTAGGTATTACATTAATGGTGGCCCCAAGATCCAATAAGGCATTAGTGATGGTCATATTGCCAATAGTGCAAGGGACCGTGAAAGATCTAGGGTCTTGGCTTTTGACCAGGAGGTAGGTTTTAAAGAGGGCCGACACACTAGGATTTAGTGGAATTCTTTCATTTGGCCTAAACTTTCTTATATTGGTGCACAACTCTTTCAAAAACTTACAATAGCTAGGCATAGATTTTACAAGTTGAAAGAAAGGCACATTCACATGCAACTTGCTAAAGAGTTCAAGCATTTCACATTCAACAACCTCATCACAATTCTTTTTACTTTTAAAGTAATCTTGAGGAAAAGGGAGTTGAGAAATAGTTACCTTCTTGGCCGGAGGTTTGGCCAAGGTATCTTGTGCACAACACTCTCCTTTCTCATGAATACTCAATTGCTTTGTGCGCTTTCTCTTCTCTTGAGGTTGTGCCTTAGGATCCTCCACTACTTTCTCTTTTTGTGTCAATGCTCTCCTTTCTTGAAGTTCATTCACCAGTTTATCATCATCATCATTATCATCACTACTCATGAATTGAACCCTCTTCTTAAGTGGGATAGGATTGAGTGATTTCCCACTTCTCAAATTAATAGCATTCAAAGACTTAGGGTCGATGACCATATTGGATGGAGTTAGGCCACTTGTCTTTGCTTGAAGTTCATTGAAGGAGTTTGAGAGCTTCATGACATAATCCTCTAAATTTGCACTCTTGGTCTCCCATTGGCTCATGCGGTTGTCCAATTTCTCAAACCTTGACTCCATGCATTGCTTTGTTTCATTTGCCTTAAAGTCAATGAGACCCTCCACATGGTGAAAACCCATGGTGATGGACTTGTTCAATTCTTCAAAGTTGTTGGTGGGTCTCTCATTTCTCAAGGGAGCTATTACTTGGGAAGACTCTCCTTGGAATGGCCTCGGAGGATTGCTATCTTAGCGCCAACTAAACTTGGGGTTTTGTCTCCACCCTTCATTGTAAATGTTAGAATAGGGGTCCTACTTGAATTGTTGCCTTGCCTTGGTTGGAACATTGCATTACATTCTTCCGGCTTATAAGGGCAATTGCTTGAGAGGTGCCACTGACTCATTACCAATTGGACTTTACGGTGAAGATGGACTGGAGATCTTGTCTAATCTAGAATGGACAGCTTTGAATTCAGCCTCAAACCTCTCTAATTGTGGGTTATGGAGAGAAGTGGAATAAACCCTTTAAAGATTACGAATTTATCTTCTAGATGAACCATGTTTCTCCTTGGCCGAAGCAAGCTTACAAACTAGAGGCCATGCTTCTTCCGGTGTATAGTCAATGAATGAGCCAAGGGCAGCCACATCCAACTTATCTTGATCTCTTTCCCTCAACCCACCATAGAAAATGTGGGCCAATTGTTCATTTGGAATTTGATGATGAGGGTACCTCTTCAAAAGGTCTTAGAACCTTGACCAATATTCAAAGAAACTTTCATCCAGCTATTACATGATAGAGTTGATCTCCTTTCTTCTTGCAAAGGTTCTAGTGGCCGAGTAGAATTTCTCTAGAAAAGCTTGTTCAAATTGCCCCAAAGAAGCTAGGGCTTTCGGATTAAGAGTGGGCAAGCTCATGTACCATTTATTAGCCTTGCCTTTTAGAGTGAGATGGAACACTCTCCACATAACATCTTTCACTGGTTTCATACTGTTACAATGAATAAAGATCTCATCCAAATGGCCATGTGGCTCATCTTCCTGTAAACCATAAAACTTAGGTAAGAATTGTATCAATAAGCCTTTAATTTCATAGTCAACATAAATAGTGGGAAATGAATTTATGAATGGGTTGTGGTCAAGGACCCTTTGAAGGCATTTCTTGTTGGTGAAAAGAATCTTGAAGATTTCAACCAAGAGGAGCTTAATGGGATATTTAGTTTGGAAGACTTCCCTCCATTTAGGTTTAAGCCATTTGAGATTTTAGATGTATCTCAAGCCTTACAATCTCCTTTGAAGCCATCCATTGAAGTTACACCAACTCTTAAAATGAAGCCTCTTCCCTCACACCTTAAGTATGCCTATTTGGGTGATTATAAGTGTTTTCCGATAATTATCTATTATATTCTCTCAAGTTTGCAAGAAGAGAAATTGCTAAGAGTATTGAAGAAGCATAAGAGAGCTATTGGGTGGACTATAGCCGACAAAAATGGTATTATTCTTTCCCTTTGTATTCACAAAATCTTGTTGGAAGAAAATCACAGGCCTTCCATTGAGCATCAAAGGTGTCTATATTCGGTGATGAACGAAGTTGTGAAGAAAGAAATCCTTAAATGGATCTCCGTCGGGATTGTTTATCCCATCTATGATAGCTCATGAATAAGCCCAGTCCAATGTGTGCCGAAGAAATGAGGCATGACTGTAGTGGCTAACACCCAAAATAACTAATTCCCACTCGCACTGTAACTGGGTGGAGGATTTGCATGGATTACCGAAAGCTTAACAATGCTTCACGTAAGGATCACTTCCCCTTGGCATTTATTGACCAGATGCTTGACAAGTTGGCTGGGCAAGAGTACTTTATTTTCCTTGATGGCTACTCCGGCTACAATCAAATAGTCATTGCTCTGGAAGATCAAGAGAAGACAACTTTCACTTGTCCTTATGGCACCTTCGTATTCAAAAGAATGACATTTGGGTTATGCAACGCACCTGCCACTTTTCAACAGTGCATGATGTCCATCTTCTCTGACATGATTGAGCATACTTTGAGGTATTTATGGATGATTTCTCAGTGTTTGGTGATTCTTTTGACTCATGTTTGGATAATTTGGATCAAGTGTTGCAAAGACGTGAGGAAACCAATCTTGTGCTAAATTGGGAGAAATGTCACTTTATGGTGAAGGAAGGAATTGTCTTGGGCCACAAAGTTTCTAAAGATGGCTTAGAGGTGGATAAAGCCAAGATTGATGTAATTGAGCAACTACCTTCACCTACCAATGTCAAAGGTGTGAGGAGCTTCTTAGGCCACACGGGATTTTATCGCTGCTTCATTAAATACTTCTTCAAAATTACCAAGCCTTTTTGTGTTTTGCTTGAAAAAGATGTGTCATTTGTTTTTCAATGATGAGTGTATTAAGGCATTTGAGGAGCTCAAGACGAGGTTGGTGATCGCTCCTATCATTGTGGCTCCGGATTGGGATCTCACATTCATTGTGATGTGTGATGCAAGCGATTTTGTCGTGGGAGCCATTTTGGGGCAAAAGAAAGAGAAGATTGTCCAACCAATATACTATGCTAGCAAGGCCCTTGACGGTGCTCAAGTTAATTATACTACTACTGAGAAGGAGATGCTTGCAATAGTATTTGCTTGTGAGAAGTTTCGATCTTACATTGAGGGCACTAAGGTGATTGTCTACATCGATCATTCCTCTCTCAAGTATCTGCTTACTAAGAAGGATTACAACGCTAGGTTGATCTAATGGGTACTCTGACTTCAATAATTCAACTTGAACATCCTAGACAGCAAAGGAACTAAGAATTAAGTAGCGGATCATTTATCTAGGTTGAGTACTAAAGCTCAACTTAATGAGAGTGAGGAAATTGATGCATCTTTCCCTGATGAGCATTTGTTCTATGTGGATGCATCTTTAACTCCATTGTATGCCAATTTTGTAAATTACCTAGTTTGTGGGGTTCTATCTTTGGATCTCAATTCTCACCAAAAGTGCAATTTCCTGCATGATGTGAAGAAGTACTATTGGGATGAACCATATTTGTTCAAACGGTGCCCCGACTAACTGATTTACCGTTGTGTACCAGAAAATTAACAACAAGGTATTCTTCATGGTTGCTACTCCTCTAATTATGGTGGCCACTTTGGAGGTGAGAAAACCGCCGTTAAGGTGATTCATATCAGGTTCTTTTGGCCTACTTTATTCAATGATGCCTACTTATTTGTCTTGCAATGTGATAGATGTCAAAGAGTGGGTAGTATTTCAAGAAGATATGAGATGCCTTTGACAACATGCTTGAAGTGGAGCTTTTTGATATTTGGGGAGTTGATTTCATGGGTCCATTCCCTAAGTCTTTCACCAATGTATACATCTTGGTTGGTGTGGACTATGTCTCAAAGTGGGTGGAAGCCTCAGCATGTGTGACCAATGATGCCAAGATCATCATCAAGTTCCTCAAGAAGAATATTTTCACAAGATTTGGCACTTGGGGGAACCCATTTTCGCAATCACCAATTTGAAGCTTTGATGAAGAAATATTGTGTAAAGCATAAATTGCTAACAAGGGAAATCAAGAACATTCTTGAGAAGGTGGTGAATGTTACAAGAAAAGATTGGTCCACCAAGCTGGACGATGCTTTATAGGCCTACAAGACATCTTATAAAACTCCTATTGGGATGTCCCCATTTCACCTTGTATTTGGTAAGGCATGCCACTTGCCCGCTGAGCTGGAACATAGTGCATATTGGGCTATCAAGAAACTGAATATTGATCCATAAGCTTATGGAGAAAAACGTCTACTCCAACTCAATGAGTTAGATGAATTCCGGCTAGAGGCTTGTGAGAGTTCATGACTATATAAGGAGAAGACCAAAAGGCAGCATGACAAGCTCATTGGGCCTAAAATCTTTGAACTGGGACAACAATTTCTCCTGTTTAATTCAAAGTTGTGACTATTTTCGGGTAAGCTAAAATCAAGGTAGTCTGGCCTTTTCACCATTGTGAATGTCTCTCAATCCGGCAAAGTAGAGTCGGAGAATAAAGTAGGAGATCGATTTTCTGGTAATGGACAAAGGGTGAAACACTATTGGGGAGGACAAGTAGATCATGTCATTTCTACCGTCTACTTGGATGATCAAGCGTGAAGCGGCAAAGTCAGGTTGAGGACTTAAAACCAAGCGCTACTTGGGAGGCAACCCAAGCTCTTAAACTCATTTTTTTCATTTCATTTCGGTTTGTTTTAGTCTTTAGAGTTATGTTTGATATTTTATTTTGATAGGAAAGAAAGTCCACACTTGCTCTAATGATGGAAGTTTGCCAAGGATTGAAGGATGCCATTAATTCAAGCTAAGAAAAAAATTGCTTGCAAAAAAGGGAGCTCTAAAGGGGAGTACACTTGCACCTCTCTTAAATATATATATATATATATATATATATATATATGGATTGAATTGTTGCAAATGCGGTAGTACTAAGGCTACTGATGATATACTCTCTTATGTGGATTGATGGATTGATATTTAGCATGCTTGTTGTTCTTTGTATTGAAAATTTTGTGTGAAGAAAGAGAATTGTTTATTTGAAGTGATTGGAGTATTATTGATGATTCTGGGCTGAAATTGATGTGTTTTTGCTTGGTTTGTGTTTATGTGCTATGAATATGCTATCATGGTTGTGTTTGAGTGTTTTGTGTGATTTCAGAATCAACAAAATTGGTGAAGCAGTCTCTGTAACTCCACCGTGGCAGACAACTATGTCCGCCGCAGCACACCAAGCTTCAGAAATTTGGGGGCTCTCTGTGTGCGTCACTGATCTAACCTTTTTCCTAAACGTGCATTTGGTGTTAAAATCAAAATTTAATCCAAGGATTACAATATAGATTGCAACCCCGGGTCATTTCACCTGAGGAGTCTTTTAACCTACCTAAAATAGCTAAATGCAATCAAAACAATAAAAGGTATGGGGGTTTTGGTTTGAAAATTCATTTAATAAAAATATTGACAAATGCTATTACTTGTTTTTGGTATTTTTTTAGATTGATGGATGAAAAGAGTTTGGATTAAGGCAAATTTTATAAAATGGGCTTTGGTAGTGTTACAGTGGCTCTCAAACTTCATTAAATTGATATTGGGAGTTAAAAGATTCACCAAATATAATTGAAATGTCCCCAAGCAACCGCTAGGGGTCCACTAGCCTTAATTAATAACTAATCAAACAACCACATTCATAGCTATTACTTAGTATTAAGCCCCACTTGGTGTGTGTTGGAACTTGAGTTTTGAAAATCAATTCCTCTCAAGAATGTGCAACCACAGCATTCAATTGGATAAATTAAGCTACACAATCTAAAAACCACTAAAAATCATATAGTATCACAAATCCAATAGGAAATTTAAACATAAATATCATTCAATTAACATAATTCAATATCAAACACAAATATTCTAATTCATAGACAATAGGAAAGGAAAATCATGTCTCCAATCCAAATATACAAGAAAAATGCAACCACAAAACTCAATACATAAGGAAAAGAGCATAATAAAACATATAACTCCCCTATTTTGCCCATTGAAGCTAGAGCCACATTCACACCACCAAAGCACCTTGAACTTAGCCTTTCATGTCTTCAAATTTGACCCCAAGTTAACACATGCAGCAACTTTTATGGATGAAGAAGATTGAAGATGAAATGGGGTGGAAATGGAAGGTAGAAGAAGGAAGAACAAGAAAATAAGCAAGATTAAAGATGAAAATGGGTGGAGATGTGAATATTTGAGCAAGGGATGAAGGTAAATGAGAGAAACCCTAGAGGAGCTGATGTTTTTCATACAGAGAGGGCTTAGAGAACTTAAATTCAAGGCTTGGGTCCTATTTATATCATCCCAGGAACCTTAAAATTCGTGACAGCACGTTTCTGGTTTGTCCTGCTCACCGTGGGTGGCCACTGCGAGCAAGAGGGCTTTCTACCCTCTTTGTGCTCTGAGCTCACCGTGACGAAGCCACAGTGAGCAAGGAGGCATCCTTGTTTAGCTGTTGTATTGTGTTTTGTCCAGCATTCTTTTATGTGAGTTGGCTCTTCAATTTATGTGTGTTCCTTCCATGATCTGCACATAAAATGGACTTATTGTAGCATCAAAATGTTCTTGAAAATGGGTTAAACAATAAATCATGCTAATTATGCCCAAATTGCCCTTGACTGGAACAAATTCCATTAAAGTATGTAAAAGTTAGAAATTATCCTAATTAGGTGCAATTACTCCAAGACCATGCAATAGTCCAATGACTTTATCAATGAAGAATGTATAAAAATATGGTGCAATCATTCGTGATGCTGGACAAATGTGTTCACTGCGGCACAACAAGTTTCAGAAATGTGGGGTCTCTCTATATGCTTCGCCGCAGTGTGAGGCAAATCAATAGGTTAAAAAAAATTTGAAAACCCAAAAATTTCAAACTCCTTCACACACTCCTCCCCTAATTTTCCCTTTTTACCCTTAAGTGTTTCGGCTTCCCCCTATCTCATTTTTTTAAACATTCTCATTTTTCCCATCCAAATTCATTGATCTTCAACCACATTTAAAGAAACATCAAATAACCCCAAAGACATTTCATTTCCTCTCTTAACCATAACCTTTCTCCCTCTCTTTCCCTCCATTCGAATCTTAATCTCCCAACATTCTTCCATTTCTTCTCGCCCCCATGCTCGGACCTAATACCTACACAGACAAAACCTTACAATTGAGGCAAACGTATGGTTGTACTTTATTGCAACAAACATTATACCCACCAAGCATGTAACAGAAGTTACTCCACTCCTTGCCCTCTTGACATACCTCCTATACAAAGGGAAGAAAGTTGTGGTAGCCTCGATCATTCACCAGTCTATCTTAAAAGTCACACAAAGAAAGCCCAAAACCCTTTTATTCCCCAACCTCATCTCAGATTGCTTTCGTCAAGTAGGAGTTCCTGAGTTGGAAGCTGACCCAAAACTTAAGTTAAACAAGACTTTTAATTACTCTCATTTGATGACCCATGATGGTGCCTCTTCTTTAAGGGGCCGATGCTGCTCTGCAATTCTCGCTCGTTTAGATGCTCTTCAAGAAGAAATCTGCAAGATCTCTATTGAGTGTGAGACTGATAGAGCCATTCTGCTCCATATTACACTCACTTTGGGCCACCCTTTTCCTATGCCTGAGCCAGTGATACCTTAGGACAATGGTGGTGTATATGCAAATACAGAGGTTGAGGAGGCTGAGGATGAGGAAGAGGTTGAGAGAGATGTTGAGGAGGATGCTGAAGATGTTGAGGATGGTGATGATTATGATGCTGATGATTGATCTTTTGTTGCTAACTGCTTGATTTGATTATGTTTTAGTTAGTTTGTTCTAGCTTTGTTTTGTTGTACTGGTTGTGAATGGTTAGTCATTTCTAGTAGTTTTTGGCAACGTCTATTTTGTTGACTTTATGGGGCTGTACCCTTTTTAGATGTAGATTCCTGGACTATTGATGGTCCTACGCTTTGTATGACAGGTTTCATTTAACCAACTGTGTGTTGACTTTGTTTAGGGATTTTGATGGCCTTTTGTTGATCATGATTGCACATCCCTATATGCTTCAGTTATGCCTGTTGTGTTTTCTAGAGCTACTGATGGCTTTAATACCTTGCTTGAACACATGCTTTGTATAGGGAATTTTGGACTACTTTTAAGTTTGGGGGAGAGGAGCAAATTTTTTGAAAATTTTCTTTTGAAAACTCCTCCCTCTTTAAAATGTGCAAATTTCAAAAGCTTGAAATTTTATTTGTTGTGTGCAAAGCTTGACCTTAATGATTGCATATAGTCCAATGATTGGAATTAAATTGTTCAACATCTAAAATGGTATAAAATTTAGTTTACAAGTCATGTAGAATGAGTCTTAATGTTGCTTTAGCACTCTGTGAAGTTCTTGAACTTGAACAAAGAAAAAGCAAAGATGAAATCAAGAAGGATTTGAAAATTTTTGAGTAAGGAATAAGTGGTCATTTCATTTACATATATATTTGCAATTACATCTATTCAAAAACATCTTTATAAAGTTTCTAATCTTAGTCTACTTTCATGGGATTTCAAAATACTAATAAAGAAATTAAAACAACTCCACTGGCCTAAAGACCTAACTTAGTAACCGGGGGCACTTCATTTACCAATGATGACACTAGCATCAAACGGTTCAGTTAAAAAGTTTATGAGTTTGGCAAAAGCCTCTTGATACAATTGTTGGAATAACTGAGTAACCAATGTTGCACCGCCCATGTGCAAGGTTACGTAAAAAGGTTAATTAAACAGCTCAATATTAAAAAGATGATGAAAAAAACAAATATTCATGCCCCAAGAAGTTATGATTGGTACAAACTCTAAGTTTGGGGGAGATTGAAAAGAAATCAAATAGGCAACATAGAAACATGTGATTTTTGGATCTTTGTGATGAGAAAGCTAAGGGGAGAAATTGAGAAGATGTGGATGAGTTGGTTTAATTGCATATGTTTATGTAGTTCAAATCCTCACTAATGGCTAAAATGAAAGTTTTCAAATTGTTCAAAGTCATAGATTCTAAATCACACAATTTCAAGGAGCTCAATAAAGTGCATCTCAACATTGTGAAGCATGATAAGTTGCATGTGGATTATTTGTTTCTTCCTTTTTCAATTAAAAGAACATTCTGAGGACCAAAATGCAATTGCATGAATCATTTATATAGCTTTGCTTGAGGACAAGCAAAAGTTCAAGTTTGGGAGTGTTGACTTTTGGAAATTTAACATATTTCATACAATTTTCACAAGTTAATGCTCACACTTGCTTGATAATGTCTTTAATTGAGATGATAACTTGTAAAAATTGGGTGATTTCCTATTGACATATTGTTGAAGAAAACTTATAGAATTCCTCTCTATTTTGTAGGGGAGAGATCTATAAAGAAGAGGAGTTCAAAAGAAGGAAAGATAAGGGAGCACCAAGGTAGACCAAAGCAAAGGCATTCCTTTGTATGGTCCGCCGCGGCAGATGATACAAAAGGCTAGGGTTAGACGAATTTCAAGACAGAACGCTTTGGGTCGAGTTTTGTGGCTGCTAAACACCAAGGAAGAGCTAGAGAGAGCCTTAAAGAGGATTTGGGAGCTTGGGAGAAGTTGAATCTTGGAGCTTCAAGAAGAAATTCTTTGTGGTTGCTTCTCTTGTCCTCTCTTTTCTTCTTCCTTTCTATTGTTCATTGCTGGATTTTGTGATGTATTTGAAGATGATTCTTGAGATTTCTTGTGTCATGTGTAGCTAAACTCATTTTCTAGGTTTATTTTGAAACTTTGTATGGATTGATGCTTAGAACTCTTTCTCTCTTGATGATTAATGATTATTAGGTTGTGAATTAAATTATGCTTCATTTATCCTAAGTGGTGGCCAACATTTAGCTTGTTAACCTAATTAGTGGCTTGAGAAAGCATTAATTAAGCATAGAACTAAGTTAAATTCAAGTTTGTCTTAAAATTCCAAATTGGGATTGAGAGTTTGTTAATGAGATATAGATATTCATTAACCAAGTTTTGTAAAATTGAAGTGGGATATTTATAGAGACTAATTAATATGATATGTAGTAAGAGATCATGCATATTAGAGTTAATTAAGGTTTGGGCAAGCTTGATAGAATTACTCAAATGGATATGACTTCAAACATCAACTTAATATTCATTAATTGTACTTAGAGGAGGGGTAATTGAGCATCATGAAATACAAAGTGGATAAACAAACCTAGTCTTTTCCTATTGTGTTAAATTTACTTAAAGTGCTTTGTTTTACAACTTGCCATTTTTTTAATCAATTATAGTTTACAAAATCACATGCCTTTTGCTCGTTGTTAATTTGGATTAAGATGAATTTGATGAACTTTCTTATAACACAATCCTAGTGGAATGACAACCCTCTCTTAACCTATACTATTAAACTTGACCCGTGCACTTGCGGTTGCAATTTATGGCAAACATATTCCTAAATACTTTGTGATCATTGTATTGATGTGTAGAATTATGGAACGCTATGTTGAGCATGTGGACTATAGTGAACAGTAAAGGCGGTATGTATCTCAATATGATGAACGGTTATGAGGATCATGTGGCTATGGTAAGTGGGTAAAGAAGGGTAAGTGTGGTGAGATGGTTGGAAACCATCACCATGTGACAAATGATAAGATATTATGTGATGTGTGTGCTTGTATTAGTTGTGATTATGAAAAAGTCATGAGGAAGTTTTTAGTGGACTTTTAAATAACCTTGTTAGGTTATGCCTTTTCTAATAGGGTTAGATTATGAGAAAATGAGTTACAAGGATTTTTATTAACCATGTTAGTACTTAGTAGACTATTTTCCTAGCAAAGTTACCTATATTTGTATGAGGTGATCTTTATAACCATGTTAGTTGTTTTCTTTCTCATATGGTTAGTAAGTAAAATGATTTAGCAAAGTTTTATTAACCATGTTAGGTCACTCCTTTGCTAACATGGTTATCTTTTGAAATGAAAGGATTTTATAGTAAAGAAAACTTTTTCTAACTATGATAATTTTCTTAATAGATTTTAGTAACATGAACTCCTTCTACCATGGTTAGCATACTATTGTGTTATCAAGTGATTTTTAAATGGTATTTATTAGAAGACGATCGTACAATAGTAACTTAGAACCTCAATAACAATAATTCAAAGGGATAAAGATCAAAAATGCACATGTGATTTTGTCAAAAATTCGTCCAACACCAAGTGCTTCTTTTTTTATCAAAAGTAACTCTGAACTTCCAAATTAGGCTCAAAAGTCGCACTTACCCTTAAATAAAGGTTAAAAATACACATGTGATTTTGTCAAAAATTCCTTTGGTACTAAGCGCTTTTGTTTGAATCATAACTGTAAATGTGGCTTTTGAACCTAATTTAGAAGTGCAGAGTTACTTTTAGTCCAAAAAAAATGTACTTGGTGAAGGATGAACTTTTGACAAAATCACATGTGTATTTTTTACTATTAATCCTAATTAAAAATCAGATTATAACCTTAATAGCTTAGAATCCATAATACTCCCTTTGTTCCTAAATATAAATACTTTAATGTTGTTTACATCCTTAATTTCCAAAAAAAAAAAGTCAACTTAATCTTATATTTTACACCAGAAAAACAAATTATAATCAGCTTTTGACCTTGAAAAACATCCATCAAGTAGAGCATCTCATAATCTGTAAAATATTTCCGGTTTCCAAAGCCATCATCCTCAAATAAAATTCAACGTGTAAACACCTATACCATCATTTTAACGATAAAGAATAATTTACATAATATCTTAACAGCAACACCAAAAATTCTAGCATTAATAGAAAGGTTCCAAACTCAATAATGGCTTAACATTCAAAAATATAAACAATGTCCAGATCAATTTCCATAGCTACCAATCAACAAAAATATAATTTGATATCACAACTAATGCTTGTTTAATCTTTCCAACTCTCCAAAACAGTGTTTAAAATAGAATTTTAAGACTGAAACATTTAGCTTCAACCATTTCATCGGTAGATTCCTTTAAAGCTTGAACAAAACCTCCATAGAAGCACGAATAATTTCCACTTCTACTTAATATTTGTATATATTCTTCTAAAAGTACTTTCAATCCTTTAATAAAGACACCACATATCAAAACACCTTCAATCATCAACTCCTCTTCAAACCTTTCAAACCATCCCACCTCCATCTTTTATTATATCATTTAGCGTAGACCTCATAGATAGCCTTTCAGCTTTTCAAACCTAGCTAACAACCTTATTGCTTTATTCTCAAAAACATCCCGATGTAAAAACACCCCTTAAACCTTCATTAATTTCAATCTTCTTCCTTCTGTTACAGTTCCTACACACAAATATTTGTCGTTATATGTTCGAAAATCACTCTTAATCTCATAACAAGCCTTTCATTTCTAGTATTGTATAATGGTAACCAATAAAAGAAAAAAAAATAGGAATGTGAATTGTCAAAATCCTATCGTAGATACCAGAAATCATATCCTTTAATGCTTAATAGAAGAATGAAACCTCATTTATGGCTAAATTATACTCCCCTGTTTTGGACCTTTTGGGAAACAAAGGAAAATGAGAAAATCAACATACAAAGCCCGCCCTATGAAGCTTCTAAAGCCTCAAGATCAAAATTTCCTATGTTGCATTAGACTATATCAATGCGTTCAAGGCTTTAGTCCCAGAAAATTGGACTCCCTGCACTATGAAAGCAAGAACCAAAAGCAGAGCATACATGAACAGATTGGACTCCCTTCCATCAATATTATTTTTCAATTTCATTCCTTAATAAATATACTAAACAACACATAATTCCTAGAAATTATTCTTAATGCATTAGAAAATGTTTATTCCTTAATTAACTTCTTTGGCCCTTAGAATTATTTTTTCAAATTTTTTAAGCTAAAAACTAACATCTATATATTTCTTCAATTTTCCAAGAAAATAGGCCCTTAATTCATTAAAATAGCTTTAAAATTATATCTTCTTCTTTTTGGGAAATAAAATCCTTTCTTTTTTTAAATTAATTATCCCTATGATATGTTAATTATTTGTTACTTTAGAAGTTTTTTTAATATTAAATGTCCTGAAATTATTATCTTCTACTTAACATTTATTCTCAACATTTATTCTCAAGATTAACGTAACCGAGATGTAAACAAATGATTGCCACATAAAACTAGATGTTATGTAAAAGTCAAATCATCCATGATAATTTTCTTTTGATACCTATTCGTTTACATGAGTGCTTTTTGGCATGATATACAAAAAAACCTCACGGAAGTCAAGTTGTGGTATAAAATCGAACATTTCTCCCATAATACACAGTCATAATTAGGTTTGGATCCTACTTAATGAGGTTGAATAAAGTTACCATGTAAAATGATTTATTGAACATATCATATCAAAAACATAATTTATTGTAAACAAAGAGATAGTAGGAATTTTGTTATGAAATCACTCGTATGAGATGCTTGAGGACAATACTTAATTAATTTCTTAGAGAAAAAGTGATTTTTTTTTTCCTTGGGTATTCCGCACATGGTGTGGGCGTTGCCAATTTTGACCGGTACATGACTTCATGGTGATCAAGAGCAAAGAGCGAAATAGGCAAGATATTTGAATAGAGGGATGGTCCTATAACTACTTCTGTAGGGATTCATGGCTTACTTGCTTGAAGCGCACTTGACTTTAATGCTTTTCGGAGTCAGAATCACAGGAGGGACAATGACTTGGTATACGGCAAAAGACACAGAAGAGAGAAGAAAAGTTTTTTGGTGTTTTTGTGGTATCGTTATACTATTGACGTACATTTCTGTCTAGTCTTATTTATAACGCTCAGAACTAAACGACACATCTTTTCCCATTAAATTTAAATTTAAATAAAATAAGAATATTACATATAAGAGCCCAATACTTCTGAATAATTCTATTCAGACCCAAAGATTTATTGAGCATAATACATCAAGGGTGGACATTGGGCCTAGCCCATTTTCCTACAACTTCAATCTCTCAAACTTGTCTATCAAGTTGGTCAAGCCGAATTATGCTGAGTCTATATGTAAACTTATTGGACGAGCTTGAGAAATTGAAGAAGTTACAATAACAAGTGAATTTGTCTTCTATGAAATGCTCTTAAAGAAGATCCTAAATCTTATTATAATTTTCAAATATGGTAGTTATGGAAAAATAAAAAATTTTAGTAGATGATAGGAAAGAGCATAACTTTGAGAAGATAATGATGAGAATGTCAAGCCATGAGTAGAATACAATGTTGTCCTAAGAATGTGGATGAAGAATTGGAGATTAGGGGTCATTTATAGTTGTAACAAAAGCGCAAAAAACAATGTATTTTCCCTTGAAAATTTCATGCTTTTGGAAGTTGAAATAATTGCTTACCATCATCTCGCATAGCAGTAAAATTACAATAGGTACATTAATTATCAGTTGCCAAATATTTCTTTTATGTATTCTTTTTAATAATAAAAGTGGGTCATGTTCATTGTATAAATTTGATGTCCTACTCACAACTTATCAATAATTTAACTTTTTGGATTTTAATATTTTTATTTATTCAATTTAATTCCTTTTTTAATCTTTCACCAGGTATACGAAGCTCTTTATTAAACTAAATTAAAATACATAATTATTATGAAATACATTATATTTAAATTAATATATTATGAAATATTTTTAATTATTAATATATAATTTACATATTAATAATTATATTATTTTTATATAAAAAATATTTTATATTCATATACATTAGAGTATAATTAGTATTTTTTTAAATGATAATATTATATTTAGCATTTTCATTTTATATTTATAATAAATATTATTTTTGTGACTTGCTTTTATAATATGAAATTTTTTAATTACTATCTTATTATATATATTATTAAATTATAATATTTTTCATTTTCGTGCTAATATTTATTAATAAATAGCATATTATTTAATAAAAATTAAAATTAAATTTTTAATATATATATATATATATATAATGTGGCTGAAATCTATTGAGACATTTGAGACATTTTCATATCTCATCATATACAAAGAAGGAAATGAGAATGTTATTTATAATGCATTGTCAAGAATGTTATTTTAAGAACCAAAAGTTATATTAACCAATAATTTAACTTAACTTTCTACAAGATAAAGAGGGAAAACATTGTCTCTCTTTGGGCGCTTGGTTGGCGCTTTTCCTCGGCTCTGTTCGGGCGTCGGCATCATTTTCTTTTTTTTTTTTTTTTCATCAATCAAACCTTCACCATCTCTGATCTGCCTTGTGCTTTTCTGGTGTTGGTTCTTTGTTTACTTTTGTCAATCTTGTCGGTGCTATTTGGAGGCGCTTTTCCCGGCACCGATTTGCCTTGTCTTGTTCTTACTTCATATCTTTAATCCTTTGCTAGTTCATCATCTTCTCCTCCACCATCTTAATCCTTATCTCTGTTTCATCGGTTAGTTCAATATATCTTTTCTAACATTCATTTCCTCACTGCCTAACCTTCCTTCTACTCTACCACCGTCAGTTTTGCTTCATTCCTTGCCCACCTCTTTACTTTTCATCTATTTTGTTTTTTCACTTTTTCCTTTTTCTCCGTTAATCGATCTTTGTTGTTCAGTTTCCGTTTGTTTTTCTTGATTTGTCTTTGGTTGTTTTTGTCTATCCTTCTTGTTCCTCTGTCATGAGTTCTCTTTCCACCGCCTTTTTTTTTTTTTAACTACCCACTCATTCCTCCTCCGCCTCTAGTTGTTTCGTTCTATTTTTCCTTGTCATTTAGCATATCCTAATACTTCTCTCAACTATTACCATGTCCCCTTCCTCTTTCCAGGTGCCAATTGTTTATTCTCCCATTTATTTACTCTTATTTGGTGTTCCCAGTTCTCGAGTGTTGGGCCATGAGCATGAAACCTAACTGGGGTTCTTTGCACATCTAAATGATGTGCTTCTTTTGTTTGATATCCTTCGAACTACTCTTCATTTTCATATCTTTTTATTAATCTCTATATGTTTAACTTGTGGTTTTCTTTATCTTATTGGCCAACTTCTCGTTAATCCTCTATTTTCCATCTTGATAGACCAGTTTTTTGTTTCAAATCATTAGAGGTTACCTTAATCCTCCTACATCCACAAGTTTTCTCAACATATGGAGCTTCATAGTGGCTTGTCCTTATGTACAGCTGGGCGGTTTTTACAACTAATTCAGACTTGGACGCAAGCTATTTTTAAGTCAAGGCCTAGCACAATTCATCCAGATATGACCAGAGAAGTATTTTGGGCTATGTTGGAATTTCAAGCCTCATATGTGTTCTACAACAATACTTGCCCTGTGGGCCTGTTGCCTTCTCATTCCATTTTAAACCCATAACAGTTTTTACTTTATGAACTTTTATTTATAGGGTAAAGGTGTAAATTTGTCAATGAACAATTACCAAAGGAGCTTCTGGCACAATAAAAGTTTTTGTGGTGCTTAATTACCAATGGACAATTAAATTATGAGCAATATTGCCAACAGCCGTACAACTAACCACACACATTGTGCCATGTGTCACCACACACATGGCACCACATATGTCTCCGTTGGCAAATTTGCTCCTATTTCAAAACTTTATTGGTAATTAAGCACCACAAAAACATTTATTGTGCCAGATGTTCCTTTGGTAATTGTTCATTGACAAATATGCACATTTGCCCTTTTTATATATGTATTTTCAGTTATAGTACTATTATGTTTCAGTCATGTTTTCATATAGGCATCCTATTATATAGAGCTGGTAATTCGGGCCAAGCCCATCGGGCCGGCCCTTTTAGGCCCTGGCCTTTGAAGGGCCGAGCTTTGATTTTAGAGGCTTCAAAAAGGAATCGGGTTTCACGGGCTGGCCCTGTAGGGCCAAGGGCTTCAAAGGGCCGACCCTTTAAGCCTGTCACATATATATATTTTTAAAAAAAATTAATAACTACAAAATAAAACAATTAATTAAAGGTAAAAAACCATAATACATAATTCCCAATATTTATCATTGTTTGATAATTTCTTAGTGAGTGACTTATTTATAAATATGGACAATATTTATTAAAATAATTAATTAAAAATAAACATATATTTTGTGACTTATATAAAAATATGGACAATATTTATCATTGCTTGATAATTAATTTCTTAGTGTTTGTTGCTTATTGGTGTTTGTATTGTAAGTTAAAATTGATATTTATGTTGACGATAAGGATTTTTTTCTTTAATTTTTCTATAGAAAAATATTAAAAAATAATGTATAGGCGTTAATCGGGCCGGGCTGACCCTGAGCCCTGCCATTCAAGGGCCGGGCTTTGAAAAATAGTGATATTTGCACTACCCGAGCTTTTCGGGCCGGCCCTTTTAAGGCCCTGACCCTTGAAGGGTCAGCCCTGTACCGGCCCTGATGCACAGCTCTATTATTATATAAGTAGGTAATCTTAAAATGCCATATCGATTTATTATTAATGAAGTTTGCTTTATATCAAAAAATCAATAATTCAACTTCCTAGAGTTTTCATATTTTTTTATTTATTCAATTTAATTCCATTTTTATCTTTCGCCAGGAATACCGAACTCTTTATCAAAGCTAAATTAATTTCCTTTTAAGAGATATTTTTTGGTGCGAAATCTCAAAGTAAAAATGTTTTCCTTAGTTACATTTATTCTCGCAATTAAATTCTATAAAAAACTTCTACTAATAAAGATTCGATAATATTTTATCGTTATTTTTGCTTATATTTAAATGTTCAAAACAATCAAATATAATTGTGTTATATATCCTTTCTAAAAACCCATCAAATAAGAGTACCATTACTTTACGGCTGTTCACAAAAACTCTCAAGGACTTTAGTTCTTGTGAAATATTGTCATGTGGACATGCCACCTTAGCACAACCAATATATATGCCATGGTGAGGTTTTGAGATTTGTGATGTGTAACACCTTATTCTAGGATATTCTTTAGAGCCCTTTGATTAGGTTTGAACCACTAATGCTATTAGAAATTCCAAGAATGACAGAAACTAAAAACTTTTTCTCAAATCTCTTACTTGGACTTCTAACTTTGAAAACTCATAGTTAATTGCTTTAAACTCAAAAATAGTGGTTCAAAGCTCAAACTTTAGCTCTTTAAATATTCTTTATAATCATGATATGATCTTAGCTCCATTAGGTCCCATTACCACTGAAAAACCTTCTTATATTTTCTAGACATAATAGAATTTCGCAGGAAATTTCTGTTTTTACGCCTATCTTGTAAAATTCATATCTCCTAATCTACACGTCCAAAAATTATGCATGAGTGCTTGATTTAAAGTTTAGGACGTGTACTATATATCTAGAAAATATAATGGGCTAACTCAAATGATAACGGGACGGAATATCTACCACAATAAAACTTATTCATATGCTCTCATAATTTTTCTATGTGTAGATATAGCTTTCTACTTGAAGTAGAGTCTAAGTTCTTGGTATCCTTGTAGGTCTTTAAGCTAATGAGGCTCCTTATGGAGTTTATACATACATACCAATATATGATAATTTAAACTATAACTTCCAAAATATCCAAGCCCTCCTTGCCTTAGCTAGTGATCTACTTGCTTCTCCTTTCCTTTAAAAGTGCTTGGTACTATGGGTGGGACATAGAAAGAGGGGGTGAGATTTGGGGAAATCTCAATAGCAATAATCACAATTAATATATAATGCATGGTAAAAACTATGCATGTAAAATAAGCCAATGAGAATAATACCTTACAAAACTAAGTAGCTGTAAACTGTAAACTGTAAACTATAACTATTTCACACATGATCATGGCAAAATAAACTGAGTAAGGATATTACATATTCTCATGCCTAACTGCAGCATAAATGGCACAAACATACATGCAACCAAAACAAAATATACAAAATTGCAAATTAAAACTACCTCTTGAAGAGTCTCTTTCTTAAGCACTTCCTCTAACTAGGCCTCCTTGTTTCTCTATTTTTTTCTTCCTCTTTTTCTTTTTATTTTTCTCTTCCTTTCTTCTTTTCCTCTCTGCCTCACCGTCCTCTCACGTCCCTTCCATTATTTCTTTGCTTCCAACTCCTTATATAGGCCTTTGTTGTACTTGGAGAGCAAGTTGCCTTGACAACTTGGAGAGGAAGCTCTTGCTTCTTGCTTGACATGTGTAAAGGAGGAAGGATGGGTGGCTACTTTTCTTGGGAGAGAAGGCCACGTTTTAGTGGCTGCATGAAGGGAAAAAGGCTTTCTAAATAAGCCAAGAACTAAGACTTGGTCATCAAGTTAATTTGGAACCTTATGGAAGAAGACTTGCTTGAGAATTTTAGGCATTTGTAGACCATTTGACTTACTTATTTGGAGGGTAGGGAACACGAATAGCTCCATGTAAGAAGGCTTCTTCAATAATTCATTTAAAACTTTCAAGAGAAGCTTCCTTCATGCATGCTATCTCTCTTTCTCTTAATATTTTATTTAGACAATTTTGCTTAACTTAGAGAAAGTAGGTGTGCTTCTTGGAGAAGAATTGACACATATACATGCCCATGATTTTTCTTAAAATCTGATTCCCCATTTTACATTTGACTTGTTAAGTCCATTGCACAAACAAAATCATTGCCACATAAGCACTCCTAAAACTTTTCTTGCAAACTTTAATGTGGCATTTCTTGAATAAAAGAGGATGTACGGACAATATTCATGCTTAATTAATTTTAATGCTAATCCTCTAACTAAATGTGCAACTTGGACATATAAATTATCTTTAATCACAAGCTTACTTATCAAGACTTTATATTTTAATCTTTCCTTCCAAGCTTGTTCTACAAGTCTTGTACACTAATCTTTTTCTTGCAAGCTTGTTTTTACAAGATCTAACTATTTTGGGCCCTTAATCTTATAATAATTCCCCTTCTAAAATCTTAGAAAACTCTATTTTCTTAGGTCCTAATTATCTTCTTTAATATTCATTAGCTGGCTACTTTAAAGCTTCTTAAATTTTTGGGATATTACATGATGGGCTTGTGGGTTGGCTGTTGCACCATTTGTTTGGTTGTGCCCTAGACTACATCTTGTTTGTGTTGTTTTGTGATGTTGAGAGGTGTTTAATTATGTAATGTTAAGTTTTTGCCCCATCCCTTCTTGCTGCACACAGCTCTTCTGCATATAACTATTACCCCAACATTGAAATTATTTTAGTTTAATTTTTGTTGACAACATAGAAAAAGTGTTTATCAGAGCATATAACTATTATTGTCAAACTCGTAAGTTGATTTACCAATTTTAACATTTTTTTTGTTTTTGGCTTATGAAATTATGGCAACTTGTTATTAACTCACAAGTTCACTTGCCGAGTCTATTGTTTTTACGATTCTATCTTATGAAATCGCATTAACATGCAATAAGGTGTTCATGCTAGCTTTTGGGTTTGATTATATAGTGACTTCATAGGTTTTTTGTTGAGAATGATGTATTATGAAAAATGTTGATAAACTTAGGGTCTGCTTGGATGAGATGAAAAGTTGAGAGGAAAGAAAATGAAAGGAAAGAAAATGGGGAGGAGAGAAAAGTAGGAAGAAAATATTATCCCTCCTCTTGCTTGGATGAGTGAGAGAAAACTGAGAGGAAATAAAATGAACAAATATTAGAGGACAAAAATACCCTTATTTATATGACAAAATAAACAATATATAAAAAAAAGTGAATAATTTTTAAAATGAAATATATTAAATAAATAAATTATAGTTACCCAATATTACTAGTAATTAAAAAAATTAAAGGATAAAGTCATATAACAAAATTATAAAAGAAAAAAAGGATGCAGATCATAGAAAAAAAGGAAGAAGCATACTCAGAAGCATACTCACAGGGGCAGGGTGGTGTGGGCAACATCGTTTTCCCCCCAAATCTCTCCACTTGTAGAAAGAAAAGTTGGGAGGAAAATGGAGGTGGGACCCACCTACTTTTTCTTCCTTCCTCATTTTCTCTCCTATCCAAGTAGGGGAAAATGTCCTCCCTCCCCCCATTTTTCTCTCTACTTTTCTTTTCTCTCATGTTTTCCTTCCATCCAAGCAGACCCTTAGTTTTAATTACTTGGAGTTGAAATATATTCAAATCAAACAGTGGTCATTTTTATATTTTGATCAATTAATCATATAAATTTAGTAGCTATTTATTGATAAAAGTAAAATTCATGATCTAATTTATACCCTTGTCATGATTTTCTTTAAAGTTGTGGGTTTGCCAATTTTTTATATCTGTATGACCAAAGCCATTTTTTAATTTATTTTGATAAAAAGTTTTAGATGTGGAAATAAATGATAGCTACCAATTAATTTTTTCACCGCTAAAGTTAATTTGTAATTCATCTATTTGGTTATTAAGGGTGCGTTTGGTTTAAGGGGAGGGGATGGGAGGGAAGATGCTCTCATTCCCTAGTTTGGTTTAAAATTTTGGAGGGGGACCTCAAATTATCCCTCCACTTCCCTTCTACACCCCATTTTGGCTCCCCTCCAAATTGGACGGTTTTGGAAGGAAACTAAATTTTTTTATACGTTTGCCCTCATAATTTTTGTATTATTTTATTAATACCCATAATAAAAGGACATTATTATAGTTATTAATTTTTTTGAAATTAAAATATTATAAAAACATATTATTAATTTATTATGATACTAGTACAAAATAAAAATATATTATTGATAATGACAAATATAATTAACATTATACTATTATAAATTATTTTAAAAATAAAAATATATTATCAAAAAATTTCAAAGTATTATTCCATTTTTAAAATATATTAGTATATTAATTATAAATAAAAATATTATCATATAAATTTAAATTAAGGTGTCAAATAAAACATTACAAATAAAAAATTATTTATTTTTATGTAAAAATAAAATATTATATAATATATTGTTACAAATAAAACTAATTTTATTAGAACTAAAAATATTATATTAATTTCAAATAAATAAATGTTAATATATAAATTATAATTAAGATGTAAATTAGTTTTAATAACATAGAAATAAAAAAATAAACTAACGTGTGAGGATATAATGGTAAATTGTTATCATCTCTCCCCTTCCCTCCCCTCTTAAACCAAACAATGGATTATTAAAAATCTTTAACCTCACATTCCCTCCAACCAAACCAAACAAAGTACTCGTAATTCCATTCCCTCCCCTTCCCTCCCCTCTGTTCCCTCTCCTTCCCTTCCCTCCCTTCAAACCAAACATGCCCTAAGGGAGGGAGAGGGGAGGAGGGGGAGGGGTGGTATTTTAATATTACCTTGTTTGAACTAATGAGAGGACACCTAGAATTTTCTGTTATATTATAGCAATTTCTAATTGAATTATAACCACTTTTCAATATCAGAAGCCCAAAAATACGGAAAATTTAAAACTTTTTCTTTTAAAACATTAAACCAACTTTCTGTTAGTTGGAATGGGCTTTTCAAACAAATGGGAACAACTTAAGATTCTTTATAAAATAAAGCGGTTAATAAAACAATTAAAAGTACATTAACCCTCTTAGGGTACCTATTTTTAATTCGTAGTACTTAGAAAATTTAAATCCCTTTTTATCAATTTATACATTTATATTTTCTATGCTTTCTACTATTAATTTAATAATTTAAAATTACATCATATACAGATGACCTTACTTTTCAATTATAATCTTAATCCATTCATCTAATCTTCTTCCAATACTCCTACTTTATCTCAATCATCTTACTATCTCCTAGCTTCTCTGAAAACAGCAGTTCAACGCAGTTTATGTCATTAACTGTAAATTTCATGCATGCATTGCCATGTATACATTTTATAAATCTGCACATATAATGATAATCTTTATCCTATTTTTCTGGGTGACTTAAGCACCTACCAACCACTGGATAACGATATCTTCGTTAACTAGTGGACGTTCTACCTGCAGGACTTCTCGTTATAACATTTAAAGCTATAACTAACTGGTTTGGCAAAGGGGTAGCGAACAACCTAAGCCTGGAGTACTCCAACTGAGAAATAAATGACATACCATTTTAAATGCAACAAATATATAAAATTATACATGCAATTCTTCTTAATGATAATGAAATAAACTGCTACCTGAACTCCAAGCTTAGTCCTTATCTGCTCCTTTCCTTTCCACTGACCTCCTCAACTTATGTTACTATCAAGACCTATTGACATTTAATATAAATAGTAAATTAATACCCAAATTTCTATATAATTATTCAGTGTACTCTCATGATCCTATGGTGTTATATATATTTCTACCCTTCCCTTTCTAGTATATATTTAATTTCTAGTTTCTAACTTAATGGGTAATCACACTGTCATTAAACAATGCATACACAACAATAGAAATGTCCTAACTATTTAAGATTAAAAGGCTACTTTTAATTAATCTATTCCAATTAGTATTTCTTACTCTCAATGTTTGACTACTAATTCCCTAAAAAACCAATTCTGGTGATCATAAAATTTCTAAATTCCTAATATAATAGTAATATCACATAATCATCAAAACATGATCATACAAATTTAGTTAATCCTTTAGTCCTTCAGAAATGCTTGTTTACTACCTTGAAACCTCTAAATAGCTATACAAATCAGCTTTTCTAATTATAATGGTTTTAAAATTCCAAGTGCAACAATAAAACCATTCATAAACAGAGCAAGAGATCCTATTTAGTCTTTAACCATAGCATTAATTCACCTATACCTCCAAATCACTCCTTATGATCTTGGGTTCATAGACATATACAAGAGTTATCCATTTTTAGTCAAATAAAAACTTTTCAGATTTCCAACCCAAAGACAAAACAACAATTTTCTAATCCTAAGACAAAGTAGAACATCAATCTTATTTCTCTTCTATGTAACACTAAAACAAGCAAAGCAAAGAGATAAAGAACAATCATCCAGAACGAAATACCAATTACATAATCAAATATTCGACATGCAAAATAACCATCCCAATCACGTTCCACACTAAAAATTCATCTCCACCACCAAACTTAGATAAAGCAGAGCCATACAAAGCAAAGAAAAATAAAACACAAAAATCCCTTCACAATCATTGTTCCTCTTTAAAGTCATGAACTTTACATCACCTTTCTAAATTTTCCAAATTTCTATTTCATAGGTCATAACCATAAATTTCAGCATTCCTACTTCAAATAACCGTTAATCTAAGAATATCTAATAATAAAGACTATTACATCAAATGGTAGTTTATAGTTGACTCCAAACTTCCCAAACAACTTTAAGTTGCTTTGTATTCACGTGCACCGTCCTCAAATATCCCCAAAACAATACCTAATGACTAATTCTTCAGCTTTATCCATTTAAATTGTACCAACTACTAAACCTCAGAATTTCAGCTTCATCGCCAAGGTTCATTGCACCTCTATAACAACAACTACTAGCTAATTATCCATAGTCCAAATAACTAAAGCAATAACATTTTTACTCATTTAGAATTTATTATCCTTCACCTAACACTCCAAACCCTTTAGCTCCTAATACCTTATATAAACACTTTCTTATCCTAAATGTACTTATTAACTACTAAGGAACATCTAACAACCAAAATCCAATTCAGGGCAAGATAAACAATAGCATACACACCTCTAAAGCTCCATTAAAATCTGAAACTATCATCTTTATTTTGACTTCAAAATGTACTCTATTATAAGTCTAATGAGAAATGATCCAACTATTTCATTCCATCATAAAACATTTATTTAAGTCATTCTTAACTTCAAATCTCAATATGTATCATATAAATAACCATCTAAAAACACACTCATACCCATTTATCTCATCCTTAACATCTCCAACAATCTCACATTTATTTCCAACCAATAACCTTCAACAAATAACTTCAACCCATTTTTGTTCTATGCTCCAAAGTTAACCACATTCTTACCTAGCCAACTAACATTAAATCTTTAACCTTAACTCTAAAACCTTTTCAACACAATAACTATAATTTTAAACCAATAATCCACCCTCCTTAAACCCATCATCCGTTCTCTTCATTATCACCAATTAATGTATTTCAACCAATATTTGATCTATACAAAGGCTGAACCCATCACCCTCAATTGCTATATGAATCATTCTAATCACTAGTAGCAGCAAGAAAATCCCAATTATCCTCAAAGTAGCAAGTCAAGTCTTAATACTTCATATTCTACATCACATAGAATAAAGCTTCAGTTTCAAACTCAATATTAACTAATTTCCTTCCTCTTATCATAGTGATCAGCCGAGCAGAACAAACAGAAAGGAGAAAACAAAACAACTTCTCATTCAAATCAACCAAATACAATCAAACATCACCCCAACACTATCAATTCCTCTATGTCATTGAACCTCAATCAAACCATCAATAATTTCCTAATCCGAAATCAAAACATAAAAACTAATCCTATTTCTTATTCTTAATTCATTAAAATTTTCATATCTATGCTTAAACTCCATTAGCCTAGCAAGAGTCAAATTAACATGGCAATCTTCCATCAAATTCTCTTCTCCTAAATTCCTCTTCTAGCAGCACTGATCACAAACAAAAAGACAAGAAAATCAACCTTTATTATCAAAATTTCTTATTAATCAGCACCTAAATCAATGCTTCCACCAGCTCAAATTCATCATCCACATTTCGTAATCACTGACCGAAAACAGAGCAGGAAAGAAGAGAGAAAAGAAAAACTATTTCATCACCATACATTCATTTTCATCCTTATATCTCTCAATTACACCTAATGAAATCCTATTTAGAGTCTAACATCACAAATTTCTACTCCCTTGCCATAACAATCCTTCGGCCAAGCAGAAGAACAGAGAAGAACAAGAAAGAACAGAGAAGAATAAGAAAGAACAGAGATTACAGAAACATATTAATCCATCTTTTCTTCATCATAATCGGAGCACAATCACAGAAACCAAAATCCTCAAGAAGCAAGAAAGTCGGCGGAACAGAGGAGAAGAGAAATTGGAATTGCAAAATCACCCAATCAGAAATTTCAACATACCAATACTCTATGAACCCCAGAATTACTCCTAATCACCGTTAATTAAACTTCTAACTGAATTTCACCCGAATTCATCCACCATCGACGCCGATGAACAATGAGCAAATTTGGGGCTTTTGAAGGGACTCAACCAAATAACAAACCAACACTCAAAATCTTTCCCAAAACTTCAAAATCAATGCTCAATCTTCATCTTTACTAATTTAGCAGACCCTAAATCCCCAAACCCGAATTTACTCTCTCTATAATCTCGCTCAAATTAGACCAGAAAAGAGGGGAAATCGAAGGGAAGAGGCTCACCGAGTGCTAACCCAAGCTTCACGCCGTGCTCCACCGCTTCTCGTCGCTGTTATCGCCGCCAATCATGCCGTCACCATTGCTGAAGCTCAAAGAAGCAGAGGACTAGAGGGAGAGGAATAGAGAGAGAGAGAGAGAGAGACGGGTGGAGGGAGGGAGTGAAAATGAAGAAACACGTGGGAGGAATGAAATAAAAGGAAAGAATAGATATTTTTAATGGGTATTTTATCATTTTGTCCTTCAGACTACTACTCAAGATATTTTCCAACCAATGACAGATATGGTCATTTTCATTTCCTCTTTTTCATTTTGCCCTTCTTCAAAAATTTGAACTACCATTTCCTTTACAAATTAATCTGAATTTGTCCCCAGAATAATTTCTCTAGATATAATTTAAATTCCAAATTTATTTATAAGACTTTTCAAATATTAAACAATACCCCAAGGTTCTAAATATTCCCTTATTTAAATTCATCCTCTAACTATTTTTCCTCAATTAATAAAGAAAATAAGCCTTAAAAATTATTAAAAGTACATCTGGCCTCATAAATTTATTTATAAGGCTTTTTAATTTCTAAATGACGCCCTAAGACCTCAAATAAATCCTTATTATCTCTTTTCTCCAAATCAAGTATTATCTTCTAATTATTTCTCTTTGTTCCTTAAAGAAAATAAGCCTTAAAGTTTACTAAAGAATGCCTAAAATATCATAAATCCATTTTCAATGATTTTTAATATTTTAGTTACATTCCTAAAATCTTAAATAATTTCCTATTTTCTATTTTCTAAAATTTGAGGTGTTACAGGGGACAGCGGGGAAGGGGAGGCAATATGAGATATTTTGCTTCCCTACCCTTGTTTGGCAAGCTAAACTTTTTAGGAGGGAAGGGAAAATTTTCTCAAATTTGTCCCCTTCTCCCCTCCCAACCCTTCCCCTCCAAAAGTGGGAGAATTTATAGAAAAAAAATGTCACATTTTGATATGTTTGGATTATTTTTCCTACAATTACATCTTATAGTTATCTAATTTTTTAATAAAATATAAAAAAAAAACACATAATAGTACATTTTAAGAAAACTTATAATAGAAATAGCAACATTGAACCCCTCCCCTCCCGTTTAATCAATCCAAACAATATAAATAATGAAATAAGTCCCCCCCCAAAAAAGGGAAAATCACACTGAGGTCCCACATAAGGCATTTAATCACAACCAAGTTCTAAACAATCATCAAATTACATTGAAGTCCCAAGGGACCTGGGTGTAATTAAATGGCTTGTTATTTAGTTGTCAATACTAGTTCTTTGAGTTGTCAATGCACACAAAATAGTTGTCAATCGTTGTCAATGAAAGAGGTGCATTGACAACTTAAGGAACTGTTATTGACAACTATTTTGTGTGCATTGACAACTCAAAGAGATGGTATTAACAACTGTTGAATTGAGAACCCATTGACAACTATTGCGATATGCATTGACAACTCAATGAGCTGGTATTGACAACTCAATTTAATTACACCCAAGTCCATTGGGACTTCAATGTAATTTGATTATTGTTTGGGATCTGGTTGTGATTAAATACCTTATGTGGGACCTTAGCGTGATTTTTCAAAAAGAATAAATAAAATTTGGTCCTCCATCGAGCCAAGATACTTGGAATAATGGCTCGAATTTGCAAATTCATCCATGGGAAGTCCGATCCTTCTCACTCTTGAATATGAGGTGGAAGTATAAGTTCCGAGCATGCACATAATAATCAACCTGGATTGAAATGATGAAGACACATTTAACGTAACATATTCCTCTTGCTTTAGATTTTATTTTAGGATTAAAGATCATATTTGCCCCGAAAGTATGCACGAAGGATCACATCTACTCCGGAAGTTCTTTTTGATCCAAATTTTCCCCAAAAGTTTGTAAAGTGTATCATATCATATTTTCCATTTACGGTTAAAAAACTCACGTTGACCGTTAAATAGTTGACGTTGACCGTTAATATTTTAACGGTAAAGGGCGAATATGATCCACTTTGCACACTTCTAGGGCAAAATTGGACTAAAAAAAACTTCGCTTGTGAGAACTTCTTTCGGAGAATAAGCCATGTTTGGTTGGCCCTAATTTGGCTAGATAAGGGATTCACTACAGTGACATACTTTGAAATATATACATATTATCACTCTTATCAAACTTTCAAGTGATATCCCAAGTAAATTGAGTAATTTTAATCTACTTATATTTACAAATTAAAGTTTTTAAAAAAAATCTTAAACAAATTAAAATTAGAGTATGCTTACCCATAGAAAATTATATTTCCTCCTCTCTCATCCTTAACAAACAAAATAACATTAAAATTCCTCCCACTCCCTCCCCTCCAATTAATCCATACGAGATAATATATATTAAAATCCCCCCTCCCCTTCATTAACTTCCTCGCCTTTACAACTCCAATCCAAAGAAGATGATGGAGAGAGTGACGAAGTCGAGGAAACTGTGAGGGGTGAGAGAGGGAGGGAGGGAGGGAGGGATGGAGAGAGTTTGATGTAAAAGGGCGAAGGAAAAATGATGATTTCACCCTTCGACTTTCAATAGAATTATTTTTCAGTTCAGCCCCATGTCTTAAAATAATTCCAAAAAATTAATTCTTGCCTCAAAATAAAGATTCTATTCCACCATTGATATTGTTAAGCCTCAATGAAATTTTCGTAAGATTTCTGGATCAAATCAATCTCGAACTATTTTTTTAAGTGACTAAAGAAAATAAGCATTAAAAATACTTCTGATTTCATAAATCTATTTGTAAGACTTTTTAATTTCCAAATAACACCCTAAAACCTTATATCTTCAAAAAAAATTTGGATATTACATGCAACCTATGTAGAAATATAACTGACGTAGGATAATATAAACAATGTCAATATATATTTTGTGCTTTTTAAAATAATTTGTTTTCTCTTAACTAACCCATGTTTACTCTTAAAACAAATACTATCAATAATGTACAACAGAGCTTATGCAAACCAATCAGTAATCACAACAACTGAACAAGTTAATTAAACTATAAGTTCTCATCTACAATCCAAGTAAGAATTAATTTACTTGGGATATCACTCTTATCAAACTTTCAACACTATTACAGAAATTGCCTATAGCAGCACTTATTTTGGCCATATAGCAACACTTATAAGCACTGCAATAGCCAGTATTGCGATAGGCTACTAAGCCTAACGCAGCGCTTAGTAAGCGCTGCAATAGGTATACCTAAAGCAGCGCTTAAAACGAAATAAGTGATGCTTTAGGTATAAGCGATGCTTTAGGTAATTTATTATTTTTAAAAATATACCTATAGCAGTGCTTATAACGAAATAAGCGCTGCTATTGATTTTTTTTAAAAAAAAAATATTTGATTTTATTTTATATATACCCCACCTGCATCAGTGATAAATACCAGCAATTTTATACAGTTCCAGGCAACGAATATACACCAATAACTCATCCAGAGAGCAATGTACAATTAAACCAACCATTGTAATTGGGAAACAAAAAGCACGCTACTAGCTATACTACTATCTACATTTGTACTTATTGAAAAAAATGTAGTACATAAGCGCACCATTCTTCAATTAGCGCATTCATTTTTCCCTCAACAGCATCGGGCAACGTGCGTCTGGGTAATACTGCACAGACAAATATATTTGAATGGCAATCAAATCTACTTGAAATCTAATAACTAGTTCAAATACAATTAGAGTTGGCAAAATATAAAACTTACTGTCAATGGAATGCTACATCGATAATGTGTAACGACATCCCTCATAAACTGCATCACATAGTATCCACAGTCGTTGTTATTGGGTTGGAAGGGGCACTGTAACAAAGAACACCGAATATCATATGAGAAACATTTACATTATGTTTGACTAGATTGTTTAAAAAATTGAATAACTTGTAAAACCTGGACTATGCTCCACCGATAAGCATATTTCTGGTCAGGGGCTTTGGAATAACTCAAGCTAATGGAGGACCAAAAAATGGTCAATGTGTTGGAAACGAAACAAATTAAGTTAATTTTATTAGCTAGGGTCACAAAATGTCAAATAATACAATGCATTATTCAAATAATGTTGAGAATGTACCTATTGACGACGCGCATCAAAGCTGGGCGATTGTTTGGTTCAGCACCTACCACAGGATCCAAATAATAAATCAAGGGTTCCGGTTATGCTTGCGAATAGATGACAAGAAAAAGCCAATGGTTCCTAAAATTTGTAGAACGTTATGTCAGTATATATTAATGATGCTTGGAGCTAAGAATACGATGAAATCTATAATGCGTATCGACTTACCCTGTATTAATTGGAGCTAAGAATAAAGTCCTGCCTTTTGCTTTTAAAGAAAAGCGCCTTTTAAGCGCCGCGGACTGCTCGTCATATCTCGCGCCCGCAATATGTGCCATGACATAAGGGCTTATGAATTCGAACGAGACACGCTCCGCGGCGATCATGACATGTTCGTACAAGTGCCTTTATAGAAACCATACCAACTCCCAATTAGTGTAAAACTTATGACATTAAATGAAACCCCAATGGAAACACATTTATACCTGATCCATAAATTGATAACCGTAGCACTGAGCCATCCTTCATTAAGCACCTCCATGAGCTGATCCCTAGAAACATGCTCAGTCATGCTTGACATGCCAAATATTTGGCTGTTGAATGGAATCGCGACACTAAATTCGTGAGATATGGTGGCTGCAAATGCTCGCAACAGCGTGGTGAAACTTGCATCACTCCAACCATATCGCGCCTTCAAGTTATACAATTTAAGCACCGCACTCAGCCTTGTGTATTTGCTCCATCCCACATACAAAGGCGTCTCTGCATCGCTCTTCAGTGTCTCAAACATTTCCGGATTCTCCTCACCCACCACGTTCAACATTTCTTCAAGATCATCGCTCTCATCACACATGTCTGTGTCAAGCACATTCGAAGCGCTACTAACATCAGGTACCCGGTCTCCGCATTTATCTTCATAGGTCTCACCGTGCTTTGTCCATCGTGTATAAGACGGATCGATTCCATGACAAATTAAATGACTCAACAATTCAAGAGGACGAAGACGCTTTCCATACAAACACGACATACAGGGGCATACAATTCTGTTAGCATTCTCTGCATGCTCAGCAGCAAACTCAATGAACTCTTTTGCTCCATCTATATATTCCCTTGAACGTCGATCACAAGACATCCATTTCCGATCAAACATGGTAACCTACTAAAGGAAAGTGGCGATAAGATGTACATCATGAATTACTCATTAGGGAGCCACCCTACGATGTTACCTTATTTTTTTAACAAACAATCAGCAGCATAACGGCTACAAAATGAACGTTCCCAGGCTTAAGGCCCTCTATTTTTAACATAGAAATGGATAGCAAACTATATAAACAGAATCAACTCAATATATTTCCACAGCCCACCACAACAGAATTCACAGAGCATATATTAACGGGCAGAAAAACAGAGTTACAGCTCACATATCCAGTTCCACAAGGCCATAATCTCATAAATGTAAATTAACATACCACACATTCTTAGGATCTACCATAAAAATGTACCTTATTAGATTCTTTGAATTTACTTTCGGTGGAGATCAAAATGTGGGCCAAACAAATGCTTGTTGAAATTCCTACTAGATATAAAACAATCACTTGTTGCCAAATCTAAGCCGCTACCAGCTAAACCCTGCTAAGCATTTTATACCTCTTTAAAATTCATTCTATTGTTGCTAAATTGTTATCCAAGTATTTCCAAACCTACTTTTAATTGATAAAGTTACTAGGTTTATGATATTAACATTCTCAAGACAAACATAAAAAAAAAAATCACCTCAACTCAACTTTAACTTTTCATATTCAAAACACTTTGGTATTTTAATGTCCTTATTGCACTTCTAAGAACTCCAAACCATTCAACTATTAATGACTTCATAAGCTAAACTATTTCTATTACTTGTGATATTTTAATGTCCTTATTGCACTTATAAGAACAATCATATATTCTTTCTATTCCCTGTTTACCACAGCATTAATAATCATTTAAGCATTTCAACACATGTTTCAAGTATCTCAAACGATCACCCATAATAAAGAAACATCAACAACATAATACTTATTTAAACTTTCTCTTATCTACTATTATATTTAATTTCTTCTTTGATCTTCCAACTCAAACCTTTTTATGTCCAAAACATGAGCAAATTATTCATCTCTCCTATTAACACTTGAGAACCTTAAACAAGAGGAAAATCGAATTTAGTATCACCCATTTCATTAGAAAATATAATATGATCTTTACTAATCAAATTCTTCGTAAATAATGCCAAACTCCTTTATACCTAATTAATTATTCCAAAACACTCACTAAAAGTTTGTAAAGTCTTTTCAGATTTGTTGAACATTGAAGATTCATAGTAGATCCTAAATGGGTTTCATATTCCTTATTCCGAAACAACTATAACCAGAAATTTAACACACTAATTTCAAAAGAAACCATTATTAAAGAACAATCTCTTACCCTTCCTACTTATGTCTGTAACCATATTACCATATAATTACTAGTTTCAGTTTTAATCCAAAAGAAACAACCTCAATTGCATTGTTAAAGAAATCAGAACACCCATAATCATTTAACTTGAAATTACATGCAACCGCAATAATAGCTTTTTTAATAAATATACAGCTTTCACCCGTAGAAACTGAACCTTAAATGTAACAATGACAAGAATCCAGAACAAGTCATACCACTTTAGTTTCGAAATCACATGGATTCATGTAGAACACAAACATGCAACGCAAAGCATCCACTCTATCCTACTCTTTTGTGATTCTAAACAACATTTCTCATAATTCTTGGTCGAAAATCGCAACACAGCAACAACTAAAAAAAATTCCAAAACATCCCAAAATGCACGGACAGAAACAGAGTAGAGACTTCCGAAAAACTAAAATTATCATAAGCTAGCCTGAACAAAGTAAATGGAAAGAAAATAAGCAAAGAAAATTACCTGAACAAAGTGAATGGAAGGGAAAACGAAGAACAACGACGCGAGCTTGGGGAAAACGAAGCTGAGGGATTCGGATGAGCTTAAGGTTAGGATGAGCTTGGGGAAAACGAAGAAGAAGCTGAGGGCCAGATTCGGGGAAGCTTGGAGCAGAGCTGAGGGGTTAGGGCCAGAAGCTCGAGCTGTGAGTGGAAGGGAAAATAAGAATAGAAAGGAGTAAGCTTGAGGCGGAGCTGAGGGGTTAGGGTATTTCGATCTGTGAAAATAAGCGTGGGAAATGAAAATAAATTCGCGCCACCAGAGCTTTGAGTTGAGCTGTGGGAGAAAGAAATACAGCCTATCCCAACGCTTACTAATTTATAAGCATTGGGATAGGCCCCAATGCATTTAAAAAATATTTAAAATTTCTTTTTTAATTGTTTTGCCATTTTTTAAAATGCCTTAGTTTTTTTTAATTTGAATTAAATTTTTTTAAACAATTTTTAACTTCCAGGGGGCCTATCCCAACGCCTATAAGGTTACCTGATTGTATTTTTAAAATTTGTTTGAAGTTTTTTAAAACAACATTTAAATACTTTGGGGCATATCCCAATGCTTATAAACTTATAAGCGTTGAGATAGGCCCCATTGCATTTAAAAAATATTTAAAATTTATTTTTTAATTGTTTTGCAATATTTTAAAATGCCTCAGTTTTTTTTAATTTGAATTAAATATTTTTTAAACAATTTTTAAATTCCAGGGGGCCTATCCCAACACTTATAAGATCATAAGCGTTGCGATAGGCCCACTTTTTTATTTTTAAATTGTTTTCATTTTTTAAATAGCCTGATTGTATTTTTA